>OY997274.1:220566105-225566105 GCA_963921465.1 Triticum timopheevii
TGGAGGTAATACCCTACTTCCTACTTGATTGATCTTGATGATATGAGTATTACAAGAGTTTATCTACCACAAAATCGTAAAGGCTAAACCCTAGAATCTAGCCTATGATCATGATTGTTGTTGTGCTACGGACTAAACCCTCCGGTTTATATAGACACCAGAGGGGGCTAGGGTCACTCAGAGTCGGTTACAGAGAAGGAGATCTACATATCCGAATTGCCAAGCTTGCCTTCCACGCAAAGGAGAGTCCCATACGGACACGGGACGAAGTCTTCAACCTTGTATCTTCATAGTCCAATAGTCCGGCCAAAGTATATAGTCTGGCTGTCCAAGGACCCCTTAATCTAGGACTCCCTCAGGCACCCCAAAGGGACAACCGTTATTCTCTTAGCCGTGTGCGGTGCCCCCTCCACAGTTTACTCCTCCGATCATAGAGTCGTAGTTCTTAGGCAAAGCCCTGCGCGATCACATCACCATCACCATCGCCACGCCGTCGTGATGATGGAACTCTCCCTCGACCCTCTACTGGTTCAAGAGTTCGAGGGATGTCTAACAGAAATATGCCCTAGAGTCAATAATAAAGTTTTTATTTCCTTATATCATGATAAATGTTTATTATTCATGCTAGAATTGTTGTATTAACCAAAAACTTAGTACATGTGTGAATACATAGACAAACAGAGTGTCACTAGTATGCCTCTACTTGACTAGCTCGTTAATCAAAGATGGTTAAGTTTCCTAGCCATAGACATGAGTTGTCATTTGATGAACGGGAACACATCATTAGAGAATGATGCAATTGACTTGACCCATTCCGTTAGCGTAGCACTTGATCGTTTACTATGTTGCTATTGCTTTCTTCATGACTTATACATGTTCCTATGACTATGAGATTATGCAACTCCCAAATACCGGAGGAACACTTTGTGTGCTACCAAACGTCACAACGTAACTGGGTGATTATAAAGGTGCTCTACAGGTGTCTCCGATGGTACTTGTTGAGTTGGCATAGATCAAGATTAGGATTTGTCACTCCGATTGTCGGAGAGGTATCTCTGGGCCCTCCCAGTAATGCACATCACTATAAGCCTTGCAAGCAATGCAAATAATGAGTTAGTTGCGGGATGATGCATTACGGAACGAGTAAAGAGACTTGCCGGTAACGAGATTGAACTAGGTATTGGATACCGACAATCGAATCTCGGGCAAGTAACATACCGACGACAAAGGGAACAACGTATGTTGTTATGCGGTTTGACCGATAAAGATCTTCGTAGAATATGTAGGAGCCTATATGGGCATCCAAGTTCCGCTATTGGTTATTGAGCAGAGAGGTGTCTCGGTCATGTCTACATAGTTCTCGAACCCGTAGGGTCCGCACGCTTAACGTTCGTTGACGATATAGTACTATATGAGTTATGTATGTTGGTAACCGAATGTTGTTCGGAGTCCCGGATGAGATCACGGACATGACGAGGAGCTTCGGAATGGTTTGGAGATAAAGTTTAATATATGGGATAATAGTGTTTGGTCGCTAGAAGGGTTCCGGAATTCACCGGAAGGGGTTCCGGATGTTTCCCGAAATGTTTGGGTACGAGAACACGTTATTTGGGCCAAAGGGGAAAGCCCACAAGGTTTTTGGAAAGCGCAAAAGGAAGTTTTGCGGAGTCCAGGGGCCAGACGCCAGGGTCCCTGGCGTCTGGGTCCAAACGCTGGGATCCCTGGTGTCTGGCCCTGGAGCCCGAGAAGGACTCTTGCCTTTCGGATGAAACCGACTTTGTGGAGGCTTTTACACCAAGTTTCGACCCCAAGGCTCAACATATAAATAGAGGGGTAGTGCTAGCACCCAAGACACATCAAGAAATACCAAGCCGTGTGTTGGCAACCCCGTCCCCTCTAGTTTGTCCTCCGTCATAGTTTTCGTAGTGCTTAGGCGAAGCCCTACGGAGATTGATCTTCACCAACACCGTCATCATGCTGTCGTGCTGCCGGAACTCATCTACTACTTCGCCCTTTTGCTGGATCAAGAAGGCGAGGACGTCATCGAGATGAACGTGTGCTGAACACGGAGGTGCCGTAGTTTTGGTACTTAATCTGGACGGATCGTGAAGGTGTACGACTACATCAACCGCGTTGATAAACGCTTCCGCTTACAGTCTAAGAGGGTACGTAGACGACACTCTCCCCTCTCATTGCTATGCATCACCATGATCTTGCGTGTGCGTAAGAATTTTTTTGAAATTACTACATTCCCCAACAATGGCATCCGAGCCTGGTTTATGCGTAGATGTTATATGCATGAGTAGAACACAAGTGAGTTGTGGGCGATACAAGTCATACTACTTACCATCATGTCATACTTTGGTTCAGCGGTATTGTTGGATGAAGCGGCCCGAACCGACATTACGCGCACGCTTACGCGAGACTGGTTCTACCGATGTGCTTTGCACACAGGTGGCTGGCGGGTGTCAGTTTCTCCAACTTTAGTTGAACCGAGTGTGGCTACGCCCGGTCCTTGCGAAGGTTAAAACAACACTAACTTGACAAAATATCATTGTGGTTTTGATACGTAGGTAAGAACGGTTCTTGATCAGCCCGTAGTAGCCACGTAAAACTTGCAACAACAAAGTAGAGGACGTCTAACTTGTTTTTGTAGGGCATGTGATATGGTCAAGACATGATGCTAAATTTTATTGTATGAGATGATCATGTTTTGTAACAGAGTTATCGGCAACTCGCAGGAGCCATATGGTTGTCGCTTTATTGTATGCATTGCAATCGCCCTGTAATTGTTTTACTTTATCACTAAGCGGTAGCGATAGTCGTAGAAGCAATAGTTGGCGAGACGACAACGATGCTACGATGGATATCAAGGTGTCGCATTGGTGATGATGGTGATCATGACGGTGCTTTGGAGATGGAGATCAAAGCCACAAGATGATGATGGCCATATCATATCACTTATATTGATTGCATGTGATGTTTATCCTTTATGCATCTTAATGTGCTTTGATTGACGGTAGCGTTATAAGATGATCTCTCACTAAATTTCAAGGTAAAAGTGTTCTCCCTGTGTATGCACCGTTGCCAAAGTTCGTCGTGCCGAGACACCACGTGATGATCGGCTGTGATAAGCTCAACGTTCACCTACAACGAGTGCAGGCCAGTTTTGCACATGCAGAAATACTCGGGTTAAACTTCAGGAGCCTAGCATATGCAGATATGGCCTCGGAACACTGAGACCAAAAGGTCGAGCGTGCTGATCAACATAGTGATGTTCACCATTGAAAACTACTCCATTTCACGTGATGATCGTGTATGGTTTAGTTGATTTGGATCACGTGATCACTTAGATGATTAGAGGGATGTCTATCTAAGTGGGAGTTCTTAAGTAATATGATTAATTGAACTTTAATTTATCATGAACTTAGTCCTAGTAGTATTTGCATAACTATGTTGTAGATCAATAGCTCGCGATGTTGCTCCCCGTTTATTTTGATATGTTCCTAGAGAAAAACTATGTTGAAAGATGTTAGTAGCAATGATGTGGACTTGGTCCATGATCTGACGATTATCCTCATCGCCGTACAGAAAAATTATGTCCTTGATGCACCACTAGGTGACAGACCTATTGGAGGAGCAGATGCAGACGTTATGAACGTTTGGCTATCTCAATATGATGACTACCTGATAGTTTTGTGCACCATGCTTTACGGCTTAGAACCGAGACTTCAAAAACGTTTATGAAATGTCACGGAGCATATGAGATGTTCCAAGAGATGAAATTGGTATTTTAGACTCATGCCCGTGTCAAGAGGTATGAGACCTCTGACAAGTACTTTGCCTAAAAGATGGAGGAGAATTGCTCAACTAGTGAGCATGTGCTCAGATTGTCTGGGTACTACAATTTCTAGAATCAAGTGGGAGTTAATCTTCCAGATAAGATAGTAATTAACAAAGTTCTCTAGTCACTATCACCAAGTTACTAGAACTTCATGATGAACTATAATATGCAAAGGATGACGAAAGTAATTCCCGAGCTCTTCGCGATGCTAAAATCAGCGAAGGTAGAAATCAAGAAAGAGCATCAAGTGTTGATGGTTAACAAGACCACTAGTTTCAAGAAAAGGACAAAGGGATAGAAAGGGAACTTCAATAAGAATGACAAGCAAGTTGTCACTCCCATCAAGAAGCCCAAAGCTACACCCAAGCCTGAAATTGAGTGCTTCTACTGCAAAGGAAATGGTCACTGGATGTGGAACTGCCCTAGATACTTGGCGGATAAGAAGGATGGCGAAGCGAACAACGGTATATTTTATGTACATGTTATTGATGTGTACTTTACTAGTGTTTATAGCAACCCCTCGGTATTTGATACTGGTTCAGTTGCTAAGAGTAGTAACTCGAAACGGGAGTTGCAAAATAAACAGAGACTAGTTAAGGCCGAGGTGATGATATGTGTTGGAAGTGATTCCAAGGTTGATTAGATCACCATCGCACACTCCCTATACTTTCAAGATTAGTGTTGAACCTAAAATAAATGTTATTTGGTGTTTGCATAGAGCATAAATATGATTTGATCATTTTTATTGCAATACGGTTATTCATAAAGTCAGAGAATAATTGTTGTTCTGTTTACATGAATAAAACCTTCGATGGTCATACACCCAATGAAAATAGTTTGTTGGATCTCGATCATAGTGATGCACATATTCATAATATTGAAGCCAAAAGATGCAAAGTTAATAATGATAGTGCAACTTATTTGTGGCACTGCCGTTTAGGTCATTGGTGTAAAGCGCATGAAGAAACTCCATGCTGATGGGCTTTTGGAATCACTTGATTATGAATCACTTGATGCTTGCGAACCATGCCTCATGGGAAAGATGACTAAGACTCCGTTCTCCGAAACAATGGAGTGAGCAACCGAATTACTGGAAATAATACATACTGATGTATGCGGTCCGATAAGTGTTGAGGCTCGCGGCAGGTATTGTTATTATCTGACCTTCACAGATGATTTGAGCAGATATGGGTATATCTACTTGATGAAACATAAGTCTGAAACATTTGAAAGGTTCAAAAGAATTTCAGAGTGAAGTGGAAAATCATCGTAACAAGCAAATAAAGTTTCTTCGATCTGATCGCGGAGACGAATATTTGAGTTACGAGTTTGGTCTTCAATAAAAACAATGTGGATTAATTTCACAAATTCATTCCACCTAGAACACCACAGCATAATGGTGTGTCCGAATGTCATAACCGTACTTTATTGGATATAGTACAATTTATGGTGTCTCTTACCGATTTACCACTATCATTCTGGGGTTATGCATTAGAGACAGCTGCATTCACGTTAAATAGGGCACCATCTAAATCCGTTGAGACGACACCGTATGAACTGTGGTTTAGCAAGAAACCTTGTAAGATCGTGGATGTCGCCTAGAGGGGGGTGAATAGGCGTTTTAAAATAATTACGGTTTAGGATTGAACAAATGCGGAAGAAACCTAGCGGTTAATTTGTCAAGCACAAAAACTACAACAACTAGGCTCACCTATGTGCACCAACAACTTATACTAAGCAAGATAAGCAACTAAGTGATAGCAAGATATATGACAAGAAACAATATGGCTATCACAAAGTAAAGTGCATAAGTAAAGGGCTCGGGTAAGAGATAACCGAGGCACGTAGAGACGACGATGCATACCGAAGTTCACACCCTTGCGGATGCTAATCTCCGTTTGGAGCGGTGTGGAGGCACAATGCTCCCCAAGAAGCCACTAGGGCCACCGTAATCTCCTCATGCCCTTGCATAATGCAAGATGCCGTGATTCCACTAAGCGACCCTTGAGGGCGGTCACCGAACCCGTACACTTTGGAAACTCTTGGGGGCGGTCACCGAACCCGTACATTTTGGCAACCTTTGGGGGCGGTCACCGATACCCGTCAAAATGCTCGGGGCGATCTCCACAACCTAATTGGAGACCCCGACGCTTGCCCGGAGCTTTACACCACAATGACTAAGCTCCGAACAACACCAACCGTCTAGGGCGCCCTAGCACCCAAGAGGAACAAGCTCAAGGGTACCAAGCACCCAAGAGTAATAAGCTTCTCAACTTGTAACTTCCACGTATCATCGTGGAGAACTCAAACCGATGCACCAAATGCAATGGCAAGGGCACACGGAGTGCCCAAGTCCTTTTCTCTCAAATCCCACCAAAGGAACTAATGTTAGGGAGGAAGATGAGAGGAAGAACAAGATGGAGAACACCAAGAACTCCAAGATCTAGATCCAAGGGGTTCCCCTCACATAGAGGAGAAAGTGATTGGTGGAAATGTGGATCTAGATCTCCTCTCTCTTTTCCCTCAAAAACTAGCAAGAATCCATGGAGAGATTGAGAGTTAGCAAGCTCGAAGAAGGTCAACAATGGGGGAAGAACACGAGCTCAAAGGATAAGGTTCAATGGGGAAGAAGACCCCCTTTTATAGGTGGGGGAAAATCCAACCGTTATGCTCACAGCCCGCACAGAGCAGTACTACCGCTCCAAGGAGCGGTACTACTGCTAGGGCGGTAGTTCCCCTTTGAAAAACAATAGCGAGGAGGCAAAAGGCCCGTAGAACCACCGGAGCGGTGCTACTGCTCGTCCTCACGGTACTACCGCTCGACCTTATGGTACTACCGCAAATGGTAGCGGTACTACTGCTTGCGAGCGGTACTAAAAAAATACTTCCGTGCCTACCTCCGCTGAGAAAAACACGAGATTTTGGTCCAGAGCAGTACAACTGCTCGGGAGCCGCGGTAGTACAACTCTGGAGCGGTACTACCGCTCAGGATCCGCGGCAGTACTGCTCTGGAGCGGTAGTAAAAATTTACATCCGCTCTAGTCGCAGTAGTACCGCTGTAGCCTTTACCAAAACAGCCGCAACTTCTGCAAACTGACGCCGAATTCAACGAAACCAAGTTTGTTGGAAAGCTAATGACATGGGCTAACACAATCTTGATAGAAATATCAATAAGAAGCAAATGAGAAAAGTACCATAAGAAAATGGTGAGAACCCTTCCTCGGATAAGACCGGTAAAACCTCCAACATCGAAAACATCATAGAAGACGCATGCGAACTCCGTTTTCGATGAACTAAAGCTTGTCATCAAGATGACCATAAGCTCTAAGACTCACAAAGAGAACCAAACAAGAACCAAGAAACATGATGCAAGTATGCAATGGTTTGACCTCTCTACTAGCGATACGATCAAGCTACCAACTTGAGAGCCCCCCCTTGATAGTATGGCAAACGATCCTATAACCCGGTCTCCCAACTACCACCATGAGACCGGTAAAATAGAAGACCTATGAAGGGCAAACCTTTGCCTTGAACATGGTCCACTTGAGCTAGATGATGATAGTCTTGACTCCCTCAAGTTGGACCACCTTTCTTGATTGCGTTGGCTCGATGAAGACTAGATGATTGCTCCCCCATAGTCCACTATGGGTGAGCCACTCTTCGGCACATCTTCACAAGTCCATTGAGACCACAATGGAAGCACTTGATCTCTTTGTCATGCTCCACTTGAACTTGCACATTGCAATATTGATGACGATCACCACTTGATGTCATCCTCTCCATGGGTTGAGTGATATCTTCCTCTTGACGCAAGCCCATGAATACGTACCTAACCCCACATAGAACTCTCACATAGACCATGGGTTAGTACACAAAGCACAATGGACAATGCTTACCATACCATGGGATCACTTGATCCCTCTCGGTACATCTTCTACGCTTTGTGAGTTGATCAACTTGATTCACTCTTGACTTACTCTTGATCAACCTTGAATCTTTCCAACTCTCTTCATTTGGATGATGTCTTGAAGGTAAACATGAATGATCACACAATCTTCTTCTTCAAGACATGCTTGCAATAAGCACAACACTCACCTAACCAATCTTTGGATAATTCCTTAATAGCACCTTGGTCAACACATAAACTCCTTGAAACCAACACATGGACTTCAAGAAGAGACTATGGACAAATCCTTCAAATATAACTCAATGCAACCATTAGTCAATAGAGAGTGTCATCAATTACCAAAACCACACATGGGGGCACCGCATGTCCTGTCAAACCTAAGCCATCGTTTCTTAAAGTTTGGGGTTATGATGCTTATGTGAAAAAGTTTCATCCTGATAAGCTCAAACCCAAATCGGAGAAGTGCGTCTTCATAGGATACCCAAAAGTAACTGTTGGGTACACCTTCTATCACAGATCCGAAGGCAAGATATTCGTTGCTAAGAATGGATCCTTTCTAGAGAAGGAGTTTCTCTTGAAAGAAGTGAGTGGGAGGAAAGTAGAACTTGATAAGGTAATTGTACCTTCTCCCGAATTGGAAAGTAGTTCATCACATAAATCAGTTCCAGTGATGCCTACACTGATTAGTGAGGAAGTTAATGATGATGATCATGAAACTTCAGATCAAGTTACTATCGAACCTCGTAGGTAAGCTAGAGTAAGGTCCGCACCAAAAAGGTACGGTAATCCTGTTTTGGAGGTCATGTTACTTGACCATGACGAACCTACAAACTATGAGGAAGCGATGATGAACCCAGATTCCGCGAAATGGCTTGAGGCCATGAAATCTAAGATGGGATCCATGTATAAGAACAAAGTGGGGACTTTGGTTGACTTGCCCGATGATCGGCAGGCCATTGAGAATAAATAGATTTTCAAGAGGAAGACGGACAATGATAGTAGTGTTACTATCTACAAATCTCGAATTGTCGAAAAAGTTTTTTGACAAGTTCAAGGTGTCGAATACAATGAGATTTTCTCACTCATATCAATGCTTAAAATCTGTCCGAATCATGTTAGCAATTGCCGCATTTTATGAAATCTGGCAAATGGATAAACAAAACCGCATTCCTTAATGGATTTATTAAAGAATAGTTGTATATGATGCAACTAGAAGGTTTTGTCAATCCTAAATGTGCTAACAAAATATGCAAGCTCCAGCGATCCATCTATGGACTGGTGCAAGCATCTCGGAGTTGGAATATACGTTTTGATAGTGTGATCAAAGCATATGGTTTTATACGGACTTTTGGAGAAGCCTGTATTTACAAGAAAGTGAGTGGGAGCTCTGTAGCATTTCTAACATTATATGTGGATGACATATTGTTGATTGGAAATGATATAGAATTTCTGGATAGCATAAAAGGATACTTGAATAAGAGGTTTTCAATGAAAGACCTCGGTAAAGCTGCTTACATATTCAGCATCAAGATCTATATATATATAGATCAAGACGCTTGATATGTTTTTTCAATGAGTACATACCTTGACAAGTTTTTGAAGTAGTTCAAAATGGAACAGTCAAAGAAAGAGTTCTTGCCTGTGTTGCAAGGTGTGAAGTTGAGTAAGACTGAAAGCCCGACCATGGCAGAAGATAGAGAGAGAATGAAAGTCATTCCCTATGCTTCAGCCATAGGTTCTATAAAGTATGCCATGCTATGTACTAGACCTATTGTATACCCTGTCCCGAGTTTCGTAAGGGAGTACAATAATGATCTAGGAGTAGATCACTAGACATTGGTCAAAATTATCCTTAGTGGAATAAGGATATGTTTCACGGTTATGGAGGTGAAAAAAAATTCATCATAAAGGGTTACGTCGATGCAAGTTTTGACGCTGATCCGGATGACTCTAAGTCTCAATCTGGATACATATTAAAAGTGGGAGAAATTAGCTAGAATAGCTCCGTGCAGAGCATTGTTGACATAGAAATTTGCAAAATACATACGGGTCTGAATATGGCAGACCCATTGACTAAACTTCTCTCACAAGTAAAACATGATCACACCTTAGTACTCTTTGGGTGTTAATCACATGGTGATGTTAACTATATTATTGACTCTAGTAAACCCTTTGGATATTGGTCACATGGCGATGTGAACTATTGGTGTTAAATCACATGACGATGTGAACTAGATTATTGACTCTAGTGCAAGTGGGAGACTGAAGGAAATATGCCCTAGAGGCAATAATAAAGTTGTTATTTCCTTATATCATGATAAATGTTTATTATTCATGCTAGAATTGTATTAACCGGAAACTACATGTGTGAATACGTAGACAAACAGAGTGTCACTAGTATGCCTCTACTTGACTAGCTCGTTAATCAAAGATAGTTAAGTTTCCTAGCCATAGACATGAGTTGTCATTTGATGAACGGGATCACATCATTAGAGAATGATGTGATTGACTTGACCCATTCCGTTAGCTTCGCACTTGATCGTTTAGTATGTTGCTATTGCTTTCTTAATGACTTATACATGTTCCTATGACTATGAGATTATGCAACTCCCGAATACCAGAGGAACACTTTGTGTGCTACCAAACGTCACAACGTAACTGGGTGATTATAAAGGTGCTCTACAGGTGTCTCCCATGGTACTTGTTGAGTTGGCATAGATCGAGATTAGGATGTCACTCCGATTGTCAGAGTGGTATCTCTGGGCCCTCTCGGTAATGCACATCACTATAAGCCTTGCAAGCAATGCAACTAATGAGTTAGTTGCGGGATGATGCATTACGCAATGAGTAAAGAGACTTGCCGGTAACGATATTGAACTAGGTATTGGATACCGACGATCGAATCTCGGGCAAGTAACATACCGACGACAAAGGGAACAACATATGTTGTTATGCGGTTTGACCGATAAAGATCTTCGTAGAATATGTAGGAGCCAATATGGGCATCCAGGTTCCGCTATTGGTTATTGACCAGAGAGGTGTCTCGGTCATGTCTACATAGTTCTCGAACTCGTAGGGTCCGCACGCTTAATGTTCGTTGACGATATAGTATTATATGAGTTATGTATGTTGGTGACCGAATGTTGTTCGGAGTCCCGGATGAGATCACGGACATGACGAGGAACTTCGGAATGGTCCGGAGATAAAGTTTAATATATGGGATGATAGTGTTCGGTCTCCAGAAGGGTTCCGGAATTCACCGGAAGGGGTTCCGGATGTTTCCCAAAATGTTTGGGTATGAGAACACGTTATTTGGGCCAAAGGGGAAAGCCCACAAGGTTTTTGGAAAGCGCAAAAGGAAGTTTTGCAGACTCCGGGGGCCAGACGCCAGGGTCCCTGGCGTCTGGGGCCAGACGACGGGAACCCTGGCGTCTGGCCCTGGAGTTCGAGAAGGACTCTTGCCTTTCGGGTGAAACCGACTTTGTGGAGGCTTTTACTCCAAGTTTCGACCCGGAGACTCAACATATAAATAGAGGGGTAGGGCTAGCACCCAAGACACATCAAGAAATACCAAGCCGTGTGCCGGCAACCCCATCCCCTCTAGTTTGTCCTCCGTCATAGTTTTCATAGTGCTTAGGTGAAGCCCTGCGGAGATTGTTCTTCACCAACACCGTCATCACGCCGTCGTGCTGCCAGAACTCATCTACTACTTCGCCCCTCTAGCTGGATCAATGAGGCGAGGACGTCATCAAGCTAAACGTGTGCTGAAAGCGGAGGTGCCGTAGTTTTGGTACTTGATCGGGACGGATCGTGAAGGTGTACGACTGCATCAACCGCGTTAATAAACGCTTCCGCTTACGATCTACGAGGGTACGTAGACGACACTCTCCCCTCTTGTTGCTATGCATCACCATGATCTTGCGTGCGTGTAGGATTTTTTTGAAATTACTACGTTCCCTAACAATGTAATCGAGCTCAACGTGTGCTGAACACAGAGGAGCCGTACGTTCGGTACTTGGACCGATTGGATCGTGAAGACGTTTGACTACATCAACCGCATTAACCTAATGCTTCTCTTTTCAGTCTACAAGGGTACATGGACACACTCTCCCATCTTGTTGATATGCATCTCCTAGATAGATCTTGCGTGAGCATAGTTGAAATTGCATCCTACGTTTCCCAACAGATCTCCATCATGATGATTGCCCCGACGGCGTTCCAGTGCCCCCGAGAGAGAGGGGGATAGATCCCCCTCCTTCTTCTTCTTCCTATGCCTCCCCATAGATGGGAGGAGAGTTCCCCCTATGGTCCATGGACACCATGGCGACTGAGGGCCAGCAGCCCCTCCTAGATCGGATCTCTCTCTATCTATTCTCTTCTGTTTCGCATTCCTGTTTTCTGGCCCTTCACCGTTTCTTAAATTCCCGGAGATCCACAACTCCGCTTGGCTGAAATTTTGAGGGGATTTTTATCCATAAATTATCTTTCTTGTGGCGAAAGAAAGGCAGCAGCCGCATTATGAGGTGCCCACTACCCACCAAGGCGCGCCTGGCCCCCCAGGCGTGCCCTGATGCCTAGTGGGCCCCACGAGCATCGTCTTTTGTTGATTCTTCTTCCAAAAATTCACATATATTCTACAAAACAAAAACCATGCAACAAACAGGAACTGGCACTAGGCACTAGTCAATATGTTAGTCCAATAAATCATATGAATTGTTGTCGAAAGTATGTGAAAGTTGTATAATATTGGCATGGAACGATAAAAATTTATAGATACGATAGAGACGTGTTAATGCCCCCGCATCCCCTTCATATTTTTCAACAACTACCGGTATGTCTCGGTTGGACATAAGTTTTTATTTGATCACATAGTATGCGTAAATTCTTGAAGTGTTGTTTCTTTTTATTTTGAATAAAAAATTACCATGCTGGTTGGGATGACTCTTTATGGTCCTTGGTTGATTTATAGAATTCTCTATGCACTTCACTTATATCTATTGAGTATGGATTTATTGAATTCTCTTTGCGCTTCACTTAAATATTTTGAGTTTGGCTAATTGAATCTTTTGATGTTTTATTGTTGTATAATTAAATAGCTTTGCATGATCTCGGATCTATCTATCTTCTTTGTCCAAGTTTGATGGGTTTTTTCTTCGGCGGGACTGGTGCTTTGTAGTGGATTCAATCTTGTGGTGATCTGACCCAGTGACAAGAAGGGCCAAGGTATATATAGTATTGTTGCCACTAAGTATAAAACGATGAGGTTTTGTCATATTGATTAATTTCCTCCTATCTACATTATGTCATCTTTCTTATTGCGATACTTTGTTTCTTGTAAACTTAGTACCTTTAGATGTATGCTGGATAGCGGTTTTGGGGTGGACTATTAGTAGTAGATGCAGTTGGATTACGGGTCTACTTACCACGAATGTAATGCATATATGAGATTATGCCATGAATGAGCATAGTCATATATATCGCAATCTTTTCAATTGCCCAACTGTAATTTGTTTACCATGCGATTCTCCTATTTTTGAGATAGAGAGAGAGAGAGAGATGCCACTAGTGAACCTATGCCTCCCGGCTCTATTCTCCATCAATACTTTCTTCTACAAAAATTGCTCTTTTTATTTTTCCATTTCTCACTTCACCACTATTTGTTATTTACTTTTAACCTTGTAACTAGCAAGAAAGGGAGCTTGACAACCCTCTTGCTGCATTGGGTGCAAGTATTTTATTTTGTTTGTGTGCAGGTGTCGGTTATATTGTTAGCTTTGAAGGTCCTACTGGTTCTATAAACCGTGGTTCTTAATCGAGGGAAAACTTTGTTGCCACCTACTTCACCCTTCATCTTTAGGGAAACTCAATGACAACTGCGGGAGTAGCAATAGCGCATATCTTTAATCAAGTAAGGGAGTTATATAATAATGACAAGGAGTATTAGTTGCATTAAGTTGAACTTATCATTTTGTGGTGGTAAGTATCTCCCGGTGAAGGACGGATGATTGGTGTAAGGGCATATTTATCCCCAAGGTGTTTTGGTGATTGATGACAATGCTTTTGTGGAATAATCGTGTGCATTGAGATTTTCAGACATTCATCCTTTGGCATGAGACGATTCCGTCCCCTCGGTGTTTTATTCAAGATGGTGCAGCTCTTTCATTTCTCTGTTGGTGGACTAGTTTCGTAGGAGTCACCGTACTATCAAGAGGGGATCCGCTTTGGTAAGGATAGGGTGGAATCAACACGAACACATCCTTATCGCACCCACTGATCCTTCCCGCTTCAATGGAGTACTCTTTCCCCTCCCTGTTTGCTCTGTCTGGTCCCAGCGGTAGTACCGCGGGCCGCAGCGGTAGTACCGCCGAAGCACAACAAGCGGTAGTACCGCTCCTCAGCGGTAGTACCGCTTGCTGACTTCCGCCGTAGTACCGCTGAGGCTCCGTGCTCCTACCGCCTCGACTCGAGGGCCCTTTTTTCTCGGGTCGGGTTTTGCGGCACTAGCTGCGGCAGTAGAGGCAGTAGTACCGCTCCCAAGCGGTAGTACCGGCCTTACCACCGCGGTAGTACCGCTCAGGGTCCAAGTCCTCGCTCCCCTCCTTTGCGTGGCAGTACCGCTAGGAGGGACGGTAGTACCGCTGGCTCAGCAGTAGTACCGCCCACCCAAGCGGCAGTACCGCTCTCTGCGGGGCTGCTTGGGGGGTAACGGTTGGATTGTTCCCCCCACTATATAAAGGGGTCTTCTTCCCCAAAGTTGACTTACCTCTTCCCCCAAAAGCTCCATTGTTGCTCCAAGTTCCATTTTCACCCTATCTCTCTCCCGAGCCAATCAAACTTGTTGATTTGCTCGGGATAGGTTGAGAAGGCCCTGATCTACACTTCCACCAAGAGAAATTTGATTCCCCCCACTAATCCCTAGCGGATCTTGTTACTCTTTGGTGTTTGAGCACCCTAGACGGTTGAGGTCACCGCGGAGCCATAGTCCATTGTGGTGAAGCTTCGTGGTGTCGTTGGGAGCCTCCAATTAAGTTGTAGAGATAGCCCCAACCTTGTTTGTAAAGGTTCGATAGCCGCCTTCAAGGGCACCAATAGTGGAATCACGGCATCTCGCATTGTGTGACGGCGTGAGGAGAATACGGTGGCCCTAGTGTCTTCTTGGTGAGCATTGTGCCTCCACACCGCTCTAACGGAGACGTACTTCCCCTCAAAAGGAAGGAACTTCGGTAACACATCCTCGTCTCCATTGGCTTCACTCTTGGTTATCTCGTGCCTTTACTTGTGCTAGCTTATTCGTGGTGTATCCCTTGCTTGTGTACTTATTGTTGTTGCATCATATAGGTTGCTCACCTAGTTGCATATTTAGACAACCTACTTTAATGCAAAATTTAATTTGGTAAAGAAAAGCTAAAAATTGTTAGTTGCCTATTCACCCCCCTCTAGTCAACTATATTGATCCTTTCAATTAGTATCAGAGCCTCGTCTCTTTATTAAGGACTTTGCCATCCGAAGAGTATGGTTGACACCGTAGACGGTGGGGAGGAGAACTCCGGTGTGAATCCAATCTCGTCTACGGGTGATGCGGAAACCACGGTGTCCCGTGAGGAATTGAATGTGGCCTTGGACACATTGAAAACCTCCATGACAACCAAGGTTGAAAGCATGTTTAATAAATTCTTAGAAGGACTTAAACTATCTACCTCGCCGTTGAAAGTGGATGATCCCACGGACAAGGTGATGGATGCTAACTCCGACAAGGGGTAATCTACTAGTGAAAAGGAACCTTCTATTAGTGGTGGAAATGGCACCGGCATCTTTTCCCATGTGGCACCTCCAGTTTATGGAGGACCGATTCCATCTACTCATTTAAATCATGCCGGTTCTCCTCCTAAGATTGTGAAAAATGAGGACTTTGATTCTTGGGTGTATCGCTTCAAGCATCATTTAAATCATGTGAATACTAACCTTTGGAGAATCATTGAAGAAGGTTTTCATCCACATGACCGAAGCAACTTCGCCCCTAGAGAAGTCGTGGACCATCAATTCAATGAGAATGCTCTCTTCATCCTTCAAGATGTTGTTCTTCCCGAAGATCTCCCTCGTCTTCGACCCTTCGCCATGGCCAAAGACACATGGCATTGTGTTGTTTCCCTCTATAAGGGAAGTGCAAGCATTCAATGCTCCAACTATGAAGTGGTGGAAGATGAAGCCGATGAGTTTGCAATGAAAGAAGATGAAGAACCTCGTGAGCTCTTCCGGAGAGTCACCAAACTTGCGGTCTCACTCCGAGATCATGGGAGCAAGGACACGGATGACAATTGGATCAAGCGCAAGTTTCTTAAAGCAATGATGCCTTACCACAAGGCCTTATCCTCCGTCATCCATCAAAGACCGGACTTCCACTCCTTGACCTCAACAAAGTGTTGGATGAGTTTGTGGCAATGGGGATCTTGGACAAGACCGCCAACAATACGGTGTTGCGCTCACAAAGGGTAAATAAGCCCAACCTTGCCTTGAAGGCCAAAGTTATTGTGGAATAAGAGGAAGAAGAGGAAGATGAGGAGAGCAACCCCAAAGATACAAAATATGACTATCATGAACACATGGCTCTTGCATCAAGGCAATTTTGGAGCAAGAAGAACACAAGGCCCAACTTGAACAAGAACAACTCAAGTGGGCTCAAGGGCAAGCAACATGTGAGAACATGTTACAATTGTGGAAATGTGAGCCATTTTGTTGTGGATTGCCCTTACGAGAAGCAGGAAGACAATGGTGGCAAGCTCATCCGAAAGGACAAGGCCAAGTCTTTCCCCAACAAGAACAACTTCACCAAAAAGACTCCTACTCGAGGGTTGGTGGTTCAAGAAGAATACCATGAGGATGATGATGATGAAGAAGATAATGAAGCCATGTCCATGGTCTTCGTTGCCATTGCCACAACTCCACAGGTGTCCCTCTTCTAATCACCCAATGAGAACATCACCGCCAAGTGTCTCATGGCTAAAGCCACCAACAAGGTAACCCCCAACATCAAAACCACCATCATTACTAATCCATCCTTGATGGATGGCATTGATGAAAGTGAGGGGTCTAATGAGGAAGTGAATGAATTTGAGTCTTTTATGAGTAAGCTCAAGGGCAAATCCAAGAAGCACTTTGTTGCTCTCTTGGAACAACTTGGTGAAGCCAATGACATCATCGAGGCTCACGAAGAAACCATCTCTAAGATGGAAGGTCATAGTCGTGACTATGCCGATGAGATATCGGATCTCTCTAATGCTCTCGAGGAAGAGCGTGGGCATCGTTTGGCTCTTGAGGAGTCACACAACGATGACCATGCTGAGTTAAAGAAAGATCTTCATCATGCTCTTGTTGTGTCTCGTGCGCTAACTTCCGAGAAGGCTAAACTTGGTGTTTACCATGCTAGACTCAAGGAGGAGTTTGATTCACTTGACAAGGCCCACAAGGTCTTGAAGGGTGCTCATGCTAGCCTCAAGGAGTCTCATGCTCCACTCCAAGTTAAGCTAACCAAGGAAAAGGCCACCTTTCCTCATATGGTATTAATTGATAATGCATATGCCACTAACCCATGTTGTGAGCATGTGCATCTTGTGGAGGGGAATGCCAAGTTGAAGGATCAACTTGAGAAAGGCATTGTGGCATGCATTCAAGGTGAGAAGAACCTCAACGACCTTTTGAGCAATCAAAAGGAAGTTGTGGCCAAGGAGGGAATTGGGTTCGCACCCAAGTCCAAGAACAAGAAGAAGAACGACAAGACCAAACGCCCTCCTCCTCTCAAGCAAACTTTTGTGAAAGAGGGAGAGGGTGCTCCTAAGAAGAAGAAGAAAAATGTGAAGGGTGGTGATGTCAAAAAGGGCAAAACCACCTCCTCCAACAAAGCCGGCAACTTTAACCATTCTTATGTGTTGTGCCATGCTAGTGATGGGCATGTTTATGCTAAATTTGTTGGTTCTCCTTATGAGTACATTGAATGGTCTATTTGGGTTCCTAAGACCCTTGTTACTAACATCAAAGGACCCATTACTAAATGGGTACCTAAAACCAAGCATTGATATCTTGTAGGTGTTTGCTTCTGGTGGGAGATCATGGTTGCTCGATAGTGGAGCAACAAATCATATGACCGGGAGCAAGGACTTGGTGGTGGACGTGCAAAAGATCCCATCTATGCCCACCAATGTCGAGTGGGGTGATGCCTCATCTTCTAAGGTATTGGGTCTTGGCAAGGTTGTAATTTCTCATGATCTAACGATCGAGAAAGTCATGCTTGTTGAGTCCCTTGCGTACAATTTATTTTCCGTTCGTCAACTTGCACTCATGGGCTTTGCCACTTTCTTTGATATTGATACCGTGGCCCTCTTGTGGAGCAAGACTCTTAAAGTAGCCTTTGTTGGGCATGTCGAGAATGGTCTCTATGTGATAAACTTTTCGGAGCGACCCACTAAGACCGCGACATGCCTAATGGCTAAAGTTGATGTGGGATGGCTTTGGCATCACCGTTTAGCCCACGTCAATATGAGATCTTTGCAAAGTCTTCTCAAGGGGGACCATGTCTGTGGACTAACAAACGTTAGTTTTGCCAAAGATCGTGCTTGCAGTGCGTGTATTGAAGGAAGGCTTCATGAGAAGGCTCACCCTCCCACAACTATCATCTACTCGAAGAGACCCTTGGAGCTCCTTCACATGGACCTCTTTGGGCCTCCATCCTTTGATAATCTTGGGGGTAGAAAGTATTGCTTGGTGATTGTGGATGATTATTCAAGATACACATGGGTATATTTCTTCAAGAGGAAGAGTGAAACTCAACAAACCATCAATGACTTTGCAAATGAAGCTCAACGTCAACATGATGCAAAGATCTTGACAATAAGAAGTGACAACGACACCGAGTTCAAGAACTACACCTTGGATGAGTTTCTTAGTGATGAGGGGATCAAGCATCAATATGCTGCACCATATACCCCTCAACAAAATGGTGTCGCGGAGAGGAAGAGCCGGACGTTTATGGATGCGGCAAGGACCATGATGGCGGAGTTCAAGTCTCCATACAAATTTTGGGCTGAAGCCATCAACACAGCATGTCATGCATCCAATCGGCTCTATCTCCGCAAAGGCTTGAACAAGACTCCTTGTGAAATACTTACCGGTAACAAGCCCAACCTCAAGTACTTCCGGGTGTTCGGGTGTAAGTGTTTAATTCTCAAGAAAGGTGTTTGTTTGTCTAAATTTGAGGCTAGAGCTTATGAGGGCATATTTGTTGGTTATGCTACAAACTCTCATGCTTACCGTGTCCTCAACAAGTCCACCGGACTCATTGAGGAGACGTGTAACGTGGAGTTTGACAAAAATAACGGCTCCAAGTGGAGCAAAGTGGTACTTGTGGTGTAGGTGATGAAATTCCTCCCCAAGCCATAATAAGAATGGGTGTGGGTCATAGCCTACCCATTGAGGAACCCCTTGTGGCCGAAGGAGAAGGACAATGCTCCACTCAAGTGGAGCCATCACCAACCCAAGACCCACACGCTTCCGAAGAACAAAGTGAAGGCCCTCAACCTCGTGAACAAGACCAAGGGCAAGATAAACCTCAAGATGGTGGTGAACCACCAAATGATGCCCAAGTTCAAGTTCTTCCCCTCGAGCAAGTTCATCATCAAGAGCAAGCTCAAGATCTAGAACGAGCTCAAGACGACGCTCAAGATAATCAAGTTAATCCTCCTCCCTCCACATCCGAGGAGGAATTAGAGCGTCGTGCCGCGAAGATTGCTTCCAAGCTCACCACCCAAGGTCATCTCATGGAGAACGTGGTTGGAAGCCTAAGAAAGGGGGTAAGCACTCGTAGACAATTGGCAAACTATTGGGAACATCATGCGTTTGTCTCTTGTGTTGAAACCCAAAAGGTCTATGAGGCACTCGAAGATTCGGATTTGCTCAATGCCATGCATGAAGAACTCAACAATTTTGAGTACAACAAGGTGTGGAGATTGGTGCCAAGGCCATCAGGGAACCACAACGTCATCGGAACCAAGTGGATTTTCAAGAACAAGTAAGATGCTCATGGGAACATCATTCGCAACAAGGCAAGATTGGTAGCACAAGGCTACTTCCAAGTCGAGGGTATCGACTACGGTGAAACCTTTGCTCCCGTTGCTTGCCTTGAATCCATTCGTTTGTTGATTGCTTATGCTTCCCATCACAACTTTAAGTTACAAAAAATGGATGTGAAAAGTGCTTTTCTTAATGGTCCTATTAATGAGTTGGTTTATGTCAAGCAACCCCCCGGGTTCGAGGATCCCTACTTCCCGGATCATGTGTATCAACTCGATAAGGCACTCTATGGCCTTAAGCAAGCCCCACATGCGTGGTATGACCACCTTACCGAGTTGTTACAATATCGTGGATTTGAGGTTGGGCAAATCGATCCCACTCTTTTTACTAAGAAGGTCAAAGGGGAGTTGTTTGTATGCCAACTATATGTTGATGATATTATCTTTGGTTCCCCTAACAAAGCTTTCAATGAGGAATTTGCTGCTCTCATGACCTCTAAGTTCAAGATGTCTTCGATGGGAGAGTTGAAGTTCTTCCTTGGTTTCGATATCAAACAAAGAAGATAAGGTACCTTCATCAACCAAGCCAAATACACTCAAGACATGCTAAAAAGATTCAATCTAAGTGATGTCAAGCCGGCTTCTACTCCAATTCCTACCAAGTGCCAACTTGACATTGATCCCAATGGTAAAGCGGTCGATTAAAAGGTATATCGCTCCATGATTGGCTCCTTGCTTTACCTTTGTGCATCTAGACCGGATATCATGTTGAGTGTGGGAATATGTGCACGGTTTCAAGCCGCACTGAAGGAAAGCCACTATGTGGCGGTCAAGCGGATCTTTCGATATTTGGCTCATACCCCAAACTTTGGCTTATGGTACCCAAGAGGAGCAAACTCCAAGCTTGAAGGATATACGGATTCCGATTGGGCGAGAGAAAAAGTGGATAGGAAGTCCACTTCCGGAGGGTGCCAATTTATTGGTTGCTCTTTGGTGAGTTGGTCTTCCAAGAAGCAAAGTTGTGTGTCTCTCTCGTCCACCGAAGCGGAATATGTGGCGGTCGGTAGTTGTTGTGCACAACCCTTATGGATGAGGCAAACTTTAAAGGAGTACGGTGTCATTTGTGACAAAGTGCCTCTTCGGTGTGATAATGAAAGTGCCATCAAGATTTCTCTCAACCCGGTGCAACATTTCAAGACGAAGCATATTGAGATTCGGTATCACTTCATCCGGGATCACATTAGGCGAGGGGAGATCGAGCTCAAGTATGTCAACACTCATGATAACCTTGCAGATATTTTCACGAAGCCCTTGGATGAAGCAAGATTTCGCGAGTTAAGGCATGAGCTAAATATCATTGATTCGAGCAATGTATCTTGAACCCATGCACATCCCACCACATTCAACATGTTGTCTAGTTTAGGTGTAGGCATGGACATAGGGGGAGCGTTGCTCTCTCAATGAACTCTCCCTCCCCCCATTATGCATAAATTGATCAAGTCTTTCACATTAACCATTTTTTATGGTACTTGTGCTTCAAGGACGAGTTTTGGTCATGGGCCCAAGGTTAAAATCTTCGCGGCGCCATACCTCTTGACTCAAACATAGGTGGCCTCGGCCACCGCCCTCTATTGAAGAGGTGTGTCTTGGCCCCTTGCTAGTGTGTTTGCTGCCAAGTTCGTTTTTCCTCCTCTTCTTGCTGTTGGTTTTCTCTTTTTCTGAGCTAAGTCATTGTTGTCTAGTTGTCGTGGCTTGCTGGGTGGTACTACCGCTGGTGGTGCGCGGTACTACCGCTTATAAGCGGTACTACCGCCCACCAGTGCGGTACTACCGCTACGGGGCGGGACCAAGGGGTTATATCGGGGCAGGGGGAGGTTTCTTCTCCCCCATACCCATTCGCTTCACCCCCTCGTTCCTCTTTGTCTCTCCAGCAACGCCTCGCCACGGGAGGGCTCCGGCGGACCTTCTTCTCTGGGGCGTCCCTCTCCATTTCCTTCGGTGGAGTCAATCCCCACCTTGTCCTCTTGCCATGGATGCCGGTATTGCCCCCGTTCCTCCTCTCATTTTGTCTAGATTTCATATTAGCGTCTTAGGGGTAATAGTGGTTGCATCTCTAGGTTTTTGGCTAAATCTAGGCTTGAGTAGGTTGGAGAAGGCAACTAGACTATTTGGATTAGTGTTTGGTAGGAGTGTTTTTGAATTTGGCAGGCCGGTAGTGCCGGATCTGACCACGGCAGTAGGGAACCGCTGTTTCCCCGCTTTGAGCGGTACTACTGCTCTCATTGGAGCGGTACTACCGCTTGGGCGGTACTGCCGCTTCCAGGTCGCGGTACTACCGCTGCGTGCCAAGTTCCATCTTGTTCCTACCATTCCTTGATATTTTTGTTGTGTTTGTTGGCTTATGCTCGTTCTTTCTGGTTGTTTCGCGTGTTCTTGTGTTTGGTTCCAGGTGATGAACATCCTAAGCATCAAGCTCTCCGTGTCAACCCCGGTCGTGCCACGCTGAAGCGCTACCGCACATCTGAGTCAGCAGGAGGTTCCTCTAGTGCTCCACCTCCACCTCAACTCAAGAAGAAGTCTGTCGTCAAGCCGAAGCCAAAGGGCAAAACTGTGCGTCAAATGAATGCCAAGGAGTTCCGGGCAAGGCGTCGCCGCAACCCCTATGTGGAAGACAAAGAACCCACTTTGGTCAACCGTCCGTTCTGGAACCGCTTTCAGTTTGCCATCTTCTTTGATGTGCTCAAGGCCAAGAGGAATCTCTATGTTGATGTGCGCTCCATCGACACGGACTATATGGAGAAGGATCCTGAGTACTTTGGTGAAGCTCTTCAGATGTGCACTCAGCTAAACATTCTCAGAATCATGCAATTCAACAAGGACTATGATGCAGATATAGTGGCTCAATTCTATCCCACTGTCCATCTAGGGACTGATGAGGATAGGACTCTGACTTGGATGACCAATGGCAAGTTGCTTTCTGTCAAGTGGAAGGCATTCATGGAGTTACTTGGGGTAGAAGATCACGGGCTTGAGACTCCTGTCGGGTTTTGCCCTCACCGCAACACAACCTCCACTCACAAGCAAGCGCTCTGGCCCTACTGCACTCTGAAGATCAACCCTCACACTAAGAAGGAAACATATGAGCTGCCTGCCTTTCTGGACATTATTCACCGTGTCTTCCGTGAGACTCTCTTCCCTTGTATCGGGAATCTGGATATGGTTCACTCCTATCTCGTGGACATGCTTCTCTTCTGCCAGCATGAGAAGGAAGCAAACACTGGCGAGTCCTTGGACATTTCTCATGTTATGTGGTCTGAGCTCTTATCTGCTATGTCTGAGTGCAAGTGCCCGATCTATGGACCGTTCATCATGCTGCTCATTGAGAAGGCCTAGGATCAGGTCTATCCCAAGGTTATGCTAGAGACTGGAGAGTTGGTGTCTCATGAGATCAGGCGTCTAAGGAAGAAGGACAACTGGGCCACTCAGGTCCCTAAATCTAGGGGTACATCTTCTGCTACTGCCATGGAGACCGAGGAGGAGGCTGAGGTTGATGATGACGATGACTATGAGCCTTCTAGGGCAGAGCCCTCTTGGGCAAAGAAGCTCAAGCTCAAGATGAAGAAGATGTTCTACATGGAGTCTCACGGTCAGTACATGACTCATGTGGCTGAGAAGAAGGCCAGGGGACGTCACAAGGAGCTCATGCATCAGTTGGGTGCCACCGTTAACAATGGATCTGGGGACCAACTAACTGAGGAGGAGGAGTGGATTCAGCAGCACTGCCCGTGGACAGATTCAGACGCCGAGCAGTTTCCGACCGACGACGGCGGTGCAGACGATCCCGCTGGGATTTGATGTTCGAGACCCTCGCTCGCTTTCACCTGGAGCTGTAGCAACACTCCTTCCCTTTTTGGTGTCTCGATCCCAAAGGGGGAGAGAGTTTAGGGATTTGTGTCGTTGTCTGATTTGTCTGATTTGCGAGTGTGTCTTTGTGGTGTGTTTTCTCGCCGTTTGCTTTGTTTGGTTTTGTGCCAGTGATACCTAAGTTCCAGACATATGGTGTGAGACATATGCTACCTTATCTTTATATAATTATTATCTATGTCTATCTAGTCCTTTGGTATCTTATGAGTTGCATGCTTATCCTGTTATATAATATGCTCTCATATATCCTGCTTAGGTTGTTGGTCTCTAAAATGTAGGGGGGGGGAGGCGTTGATCCTAGTATGTGTGCCGTGCAGTCCAAAGCACTTATCTAGATAGCACACATCTAGGGGGAGCCCGTCTATATTTTAGAGTTGTGGGGTTTTGCGCATGTCCTATGTCTTTTCTCGTTTGTGCAAATCCTGTATTGTCATCAATCCACCAAAAAGGGGGAGAATGTAAGGGCATATTTATCCCCAAGGTGTTTTGGTGATTGATGACAATGCTTTTGCGGACTAATTGTGTGCATTGATATTTTCAGAGATTCATCCTTTGGCACGAGACAATTCCCTCCCCTCGGTGTTTTATTCAAGACGGTGCAGCTCTTTCGTTTCTCTGTTGGTGGACTAGTTTCGTGGAGTCACCGTACTATCAAGAGGGGATCCGCTTTGGTAAGGCTAGGGTGGAATCAACACGAACACATCCTTATCGCACCCACTGATCCTTCCCGCTTCAATGGAGTACTCTTTCCCCTCCCTGTTTGCTCTCTCTGGTCCAAGCGGTAGTACCATGGGCCGCAGCGGTAGTACCGCCGAAGCACAACAAGCGGTAGTACCGCTCCTCAGCGGTAGTACCGCTTGCTGACTTCCGCCGTAGTACCGCTGAGGCTCTGTGCTCCTACCGGGTCGACTCGAGGGCCCTTTTTCTCGTGTCGGGTTTTGCGGCACTAGCTGCGGCAGTAGAGGCGGTAGTACCGCTCCCAAGCGGTAGTACCGCCCTTACCACCGCGGTAGTACCGCTCAGGGTCCAAGTCCTCGCTTCGCTCCTTTGCGTGGCAGTACCGCTAAGAGGGACGGTAGTACCGCTGGCTCAGCGGTAGTACCACCCACCCAAGCGATAGTACCGCTGAGGGAGTCCTGGACTAGGGGGTGTCCGGACAGCCGGACTATCATCGTCCGCCGGACTCCAAGACTACGAAGATACAAGATTGAAGACTCCGTCCCATGTCCGGATGGGACTTTCCTTGGCGTGGAAGGCAAGCTTGGCGATACGGATATGTAGATCTCCTACCATTGTAACCGACTCTGTGTAACCCTAGCCTTCTCCGGTGTCTATATAAACCGGAGGGCTTTAGTCCGTAGGACACAACATACATTACAACAATCATACCATAGGCTAGCTTTAGGGTTTAGCCTCCTTGATCTCGTGGTAGATCCACTCTTGTACTACCCATATCATCAATATTAATCAAGCAGGACGTAGGGTTTTACCTCCATCAAGAGGGCCCGAACCTGGGTAAAACATCGTGTCCCTTGTCTCCTGTTACCATCCGCCTAGACGCACAGTTCGGGACCCCCTACCCGAGATCCGCCGGTTTTGACACCGACAACCGCTCTCTGCGGGGCTGCTTGGGGGGTAACGGTTGGATTGTTCCCCCCACTATATAAAGGGGTCTTCTTCCCCAAAGTTGACTTACCTCTTCCCCCAAAAGCTCCATTGTTTCTCCAAGCTCCATTTTCGCCCGATCTCTCTCCCTAGCCAATCAAACTTGTTGATTTGCTCGGGATAGGTTGAGAAGGCCCCGATCTACACTTCCACCAAGAGAAATTTGATTCCCCCACTAATCCCTAGCGGATCTTGTTACTCTTGTGTGTTTGAGCACCCTAGACGGTTGAGGTCACCGCAGAGCCATAGTCCATTGTGGTGAAGCTTCGTGGTGTCGTTGGGAGCCTCCAATTAAGTTGTGGAGATAGCCCCAACCTTGTTTGTAAAGGTTCGGTTGCCGCCTTCAAGGGCACCAATAGTGGAATCACTGCATCTCGCGTTGTGTGAGGGCGTGAGGAGAATACGGTGGCCCTAGTGGCTTCTTGGTGAGCATTGTGCCTCCACACCGCTCTAACAGAGACGTACTTCCCCTCAAAAGGAAGGAAGTTCAGTAACACATCCTCGTCTCCATCGGCTCCACTCTTGGTTATCTCATGCCTTTACTTGTGCTAGCTTATTTGTGTTGTATCCCTTACTTGCTTGTGTACTTATTGTTGTTGCATCATATAGGTTGCTCACCTAGTTGCATATTTAGACAACCTACTTTGATGCAAAGTTTAATTTGGTAAAGAAAAGCTAAAAAAATTTAGTTGCCTATTCACCCCCCCCCCTCTAGTCAACTATATCGGTCCTTTCAATTGGCTTGGCACATGTTTGGTAAATTCTAGTTTAGCCCTGGCGGGATTCAGGTTTGTAGGTTATCATCATGATTATATTTTCTGAATAATGTTACTATTAGAGAATGCATGATTGTGGTTTTTGTGCTTAGTAAAGTGGTTGCTACAAGTCTTTTGCTAGCATTTTCCTGCATTAAGTGAAAATAATGCTTGTGCATCCAAAATCCATGAAACGAATATATGCCATAAATTGTCCACCATACCAACCCATACGTGATACTTCACTGACATTCCAGGCAAATTTGTATCTGCCACTTCTAAACCTTCAAAAAGTCATCGGTTTTGTGTGACTGTGAGTATGAAATGTGTTTCATTTATGTGCCTTTATACTTCCATGTTAAATGTATTCTACTCCCAATGAGCATGAAATATGCTTGTTTAATTTATGAGATATCTGTATAGGGACGCCAGTCCAAATCTTGTTATGTAAAAAAGCACTCCTCTAGAAAAGTTGAAAGTTGGCAGGCACCCATGGGTTCCCCAAGCCATGGTTTGTGTTAGTTATGGTGGTGGAGGAGTGTTGAAGCATGAGAACCGCTCTTAATGTGTTTATCATGGAAAATAATAAAACATTTCTTGTTAAATCGTTGACAGGAAAAGTAAACTTTTGAAAATAAATTTCTCTGTTTTAACCAATGACCTCTAATACATGTTAATCTTTGCTTCCCTCCGCGAAGGGCCTATCTATTTACTTTTATTGTCGAGTCAATTACATCTTTCTTTTTTGCGGCATCATGTACTGAGCATGGGAATCACTCTTAGCTTTGTATGCATTTTTCTAATAGTAATTTGTTCAACATTGCATAAGTATGATGGTTATCTTCAAACTGGAGTACCTAGTCGTCATCTTTACTTCATTGGTTGCTTTATGTTGGCAATATAGTCTTCAAATATTTCTGATATACTTCATTACCACTTTATGATATGTTGAATTTAATACAATGATGCTACTTGTTATTAAAATTATCATTGCCTATGTCATCAAAGGTTTGTTCTATTCAAGCATTCACACTTCAAAAAATATTCTTTTTATCATCTACGTACTCAACGGCGAGTAGGGATTAGAGTTGGGGGTGTTGATAATCTCCAACATATCTATTATCTATAATTTTGAAGTATTCATGCTATAATTACATCATTTATTTATGTTTTTGCACAATATTTATTTGGACTAACCTAATAATCTAGTGCCAAACGTCAGTTCCTGTTTTTTATTGTTATTGGTAATATAAGTAAAAAAATCACTGAGCTGGAATGAGGTGACTTTTTGAATCTTTTGTGGAAAATATCATATTTTTGGGCGAAGGAATCGTCATAAGGCGGTGCCTGAGGGCTGCACAAGGCCTCCCGGCATGGCCTAGGCCCCACACATGGGAGGTACCCATGTGGGGTCGTGATGGTCGGTTGGGGCTCTTCTTTCGTCGCAAATAAGCTAAATTTATGAGGGAAATCCCCTTAAAATTTCTGCGCGATCAGAGTTACGGATCTCTAGATGTTTAAGAAATGGTGCTCGGTCTCCAAAACAGTACCGAAACCGAGAAATAGAGAGAGATAGAGATCCAATCTCGGTGGTGCTCTCGACCTCGAGGTGCCATGAAGGCCAAGCGTACTTAGCAGTCTCCTCACTAGCTTCTCCAAAGCAGAACAGTTCACTTTTATGGACGTTAATTTTAAGGCCCAACATTTGCTCGAATGCTGAAAGCAAGAGTTTCAATTTGCGAGCCTTACGTAACACCCCGGTACTTAAGCTACAGTAACTCCACACTAATGATGCCAAGTCACCATCATTAAGCCCTAAGAAAACAGTTAAGACATACTTCAACCTCAAATTCAAATTTAAAGTAAAGTCAAATAAATTATTTCTTCAAGCAGTAAAACTAAAAGTACAAAGTGTTGCAAATAATCCCTGGAGTTTTGTCATGTGAAACACACATTTTATGCGGTATATAGATGCCCTATGATAATTAAACAGGGTCCAAATCATTAATTAAATTGCTTTTTCTAAATTATGTAAAATACAAACTATGACTAATAATAAATCCCAAACTTTTTGAAGCAGCATATAAAATTGCATCTCTAATTTTGGGTCAAGTCTCATATTTGATAAAAGTCTTTTTCTTTTGGAAATAAAAATAAAACATAATCAAATGAAAGAAAAACAAAAGAAAAAGGAGGTAGGCCTAAAACTACTTTGCCATTGGGCCATAAGTGGCCACACACATCAGGGGCCCACCTGGCTCCCTCTCCTCCCACCTCCCACTACAGGAGGCAGGGGGTGTGCGTGATGCTCATCCACGATGGCCATGGCCGTGGATGACCTCCACACCCCCCACGTCCTATAAGTGCGTCCACCGGAACCCTAGACCACCCTTCGCCCGATCCCCTCTCTGTCCCCGTTGATCTGCCTCCTCCTCGGCTCGTACTCGAGCGCGAGAGCTCGTGCGGTGACAGTGCAGTTCATCATCGTTCTGGCGCCAACCTTCGCCCCCGCCGCCTGGATCCGTATCTGGTAGACGCGCCGGCTCCTTCTCCATCGACTACGTGCACCACTTGGAGTTGTACGCCCCCGCATCAACGCCGACATCATCTTCTTCTTCCTCGGACGCTGCAGGACTTCGCCGATCGATTCGTCGCCACCGAGCCTCCCCTGAGCCCTCTAAGTGCATGTACAGGCTCACTGCGAGCTGCTCTCCCGAACCCCGCTCCCCTTGGCTTCGAATTGCTACCGTAAAATCGTCCCTTCGAGCTCGATCGCCATGGACAAAGCTTCGCGCTTGCACATGCTCACCGTCCTTACCGTGCCTATGGACCGTGGCTTGCCGCGCTCTGCACCGACCGCGCATCCTCGCCCGTGCACCGCAGGCGCGCCCACGCGCTGGCGGCCTGCGGCTGCTTGCTTCCTTTGCCGCCTGCACCCCCCTCTTGCGTGTACGCCCGCTCCGCCCGGCCTCACCCGCCTGCCTCACACACGCTCGCCTAGCCCCGCGTCGCCCATCGACTGCTGCTACGCGCCGGACAACACCCCCTACCGGCGCTCGCACTCGACGGCCCCGCTGCCTAGCGCCGCTGCCCCACCATAGGCCCACGCCTCCGGCCGCCGCTCCCTACGCCCGCCCCCAACTGCCGGCCCGGCTTGCCGCCGCCCGTGTTGTGGCTGTTCCCTAGGTCACTGCGCCCGTCGCCGTCTCGAGCCGCACCCAGCGCTGACGTGGCAACCGCATGGACGTCACTACCGCTGGGCCCCACCGGCCCCGTTGACTGGTCTACTGGTACAGTTGACCAGCTGACTGGGTGGTTGACTCAGGTCAACAAGGGCCCGCTGATCAGCCTCTAGTGCACTCTGGGTGCAGTGCACCTAGCAGTTATGTGTTTTCTTTTCGAATTAATAATAAATCCAGGATTTCCGAATATTGTTAAAACTTTGAAAAATGATATGAAATAAACCATAACTCCGATGAAAATGTTCTATATATGAAAGTTGCTCGAAAAATATGGCAAATCCGAATATGCCCTCCGTTCGTGTGTCCGATTCTCCTAGCATAGCGAACATGGAACCGTCTGATACATCTCCAACGTATCTATAATTTTTTATTGTTCTATGCCATTATATTATCTGTTTTGGATGTTTTATATGCAATAATATGCTATTTTATATTATTTTTGGGACTAAGTTATTAACCCAGAGCCCAGTGCCAGTTTCTGTTTTTTCGTTGGTTTTGAGTTTTACAGAAAAGGAATATCAAACGGAGTCCAAGCGGAATAAAACTTTCGCGATGATTTTTCTTGGACCAGAAGACACATGTAGGACTTGGAGATGAAGTCAGAGGAGTCCCGAGGAGGCCACAAGCCTCAGGGGCGCGCCCTAGGGGCGCCCTGAGGGCTTGTGGGCCCCTCGGAGCTCCTCCAACCCTAATTCTTGGCCTATAAATTCAGAAATATTCCCAAACGACCAGAAGCGTCCACCAAAATACTTTTCCGCCGCCGTAACCTTCTGTACCTGTGAGATCCCATCTTGGGGCCTTTTCTAGCACCTTGCCTAGGGGGGATTAGATCACAGAGGGCTTCTACGTCAACTCTATTGGCCTTCCGATGAAGCGTGAGTAGTTTACAACAGACTTACGGGTCCATAGCTAGTAGCTAGATGCTTCTTCTCTCTCTTTGATCCTCAATATCATGTTCTCCTCAATGTTCTTGGAGATCTATCCGATATAATATTATTTTGCGGTGTGTTTTTCTAGATCCGATTAATTATGGATTTATGATCAGTTTATCTATGAATATTATTTGAATCTTCTCTGAATTCTTATATGCATGATTTGAAATCTTTGTATTTCTCTTCGAATTATCGGTTTTGTTTGGCCAACTAGATTGGTTCTTCTTGCAATGGGAGAGGTGCTTAGCTTTAGGCTCAATCTTGCGGTGATCTCACCCAGTGACAAAGTAGGGGTAGCGAGACACGTATTGTATTGTTGCCATAAAGGGTAAAAAGATGGACTTTTCATCATATTGCTTGAGTTTATCCCTCTACATCATGTCATCTTACTTAAGGCGTTACTCCGTTCTTATGAACTTAATACTCTAGATGCATGCTGGATAGCAGTCGATGTGTGGAGTAATGGTAGTAGATGCAGGCAGGAGTCGATCTACTTGACATGGACGTGATGGCTATATTCATAATCATTGCCTTGGATATCATAATAACTTTGCACTTTTTTATCAATTGCTCGATAGTAATTTGTTCACCCACCGTATTATTTTCCTTCAAGAGAGAAGCCTCTAGTGAAATCTATGGCGGCCGAGTCTATTTTCCATCATATATTTTAGGATCTATAAACCAAGAAACCCAAAAATACCTCGCTGTAATTTATTTGTGTTTACTTTGTTACGTTTTAGTAATCTTTTATATCTATCTCTATCAGATCTCACATTTGCATGATCTATAAACCAAGAAACCCAAAAATACCTCGCTGATTGACAACCCCTTTATCGCGTTGTGGTTCTTGACGTTACCTACATAAGGTAATTTACAAACCTCACAAAAGTCATAAAGTGTCATTTCCTTGTACTCATCATATAAGTGAAAGTCTACCGTGGGTGGTGATTTCCTAGCATGAAAATGAAAATTTTGCATGAAAGTATTGGTAAGTAGGATATACTGACTACGGCGGTCAAGGAGGAAGTGGTGATGCCGGCATTCCCAGCCAAATAATAGAAACCATCATAAATCACGGTTGCTTGTAAGAATGCATCACATGGCCATTCACACGGCCAAATTTCTGCGGCACGAGGAAGATTATACTTGGGCTTTTCCTTCCCCTCATGTTCTTTTTCCTTCGAACCACGGCTCGAAGAACCTCTCAACAATCTCCTCAACATTTTCTTCCTCTGAAAATTTCTGAAATTTTTAGTGACTCAAAATAAAAGTGAACCAAACTCAACAAAATTGGTAGCAACTACTCTTACAAGTGCCTAGAGGCTATATCATGCATCAAAACTACTTTGGACCATATAAATTTAACATGCAGGCTCAAGAACAAGGTCACCATAGTAGATAAAATTTGCAATGAATAAAGCACTAGAACAAAAACTAATTGGACCACTAGAGGAGTCACATACCGAAGAACAATCCCCCAAAGCAGTTTTATGAATGGAGCTTTGAGCAAGGAGTTCGAAAATGGCAGCAAGATGAGCAAGAACAGGAGTTTGAGCAATGGAGTGATTTTTTCTAGAGGAAGAAGGAGTGGATGGGTGCTGGAATAAGTCTAGGGGGCCATGTGGTCCCCACAAGGTCAGGGGGTTGCCCCAGGGGGATGGGCGCGCCCTCCACCCTTGTGGCTAGCTGGTGAGGCCCCCTGATGTGTTCTTTGCACCAGAAATTCTAAAATAATCTATAAAAATCATATCCAATTTCAGGGCATTTGGAGAACTTTTATTTTCGGGACATTTTTTATTGCACTGATAATTCTGAAAATAGACAAAAAATAATATTTTTTCTTTATTTAAACTAATTAACAGAAAGTAAAAAGTGGGTACAGAGATTTGTGCTTTCTAAATTCATCCATCTCATGCTCATCAAAATAAATCCATTAACAAGGTTGATCAACTCTTATTAACAAACTTCTTCCGAATGACATGAAACCGGAGAACTTTCGAATAACACTAGGTTACCTCAATGGGGATATGCATTTCCCCTACAATAAGAATATCATATTTCTTTTTGGCAGTAGGTGGAGGGAATTAAAAACCTCCAATAGTAATAGTTGAAAATTTTCCAATAGAATTGATACTATGCACTTGAGGTTGTTTCTTCGGAAAGTGTACCGTGTGCTCATTACCATTAACATAAAAAGTGACATTGCCTTTATTGCAATCAATAACCGCCCCTGCAGTATTCAAAAAGGTTCTACCAAGGATGTGAAGGAAATATGCGCTAGAGGCAATAATAAAGTTGTAATTTATATTTCCTTATATCATGATAAATGTTTATTATTCATGCTAGAATTGTATTAACCGGAAACTTAGTACATGTGTGAATACATAGACAAACAGAGTGTCGCTATGCCTCTACTTGACTAGCTCATTGAATCAAAGATGGTTAAGTTTCCTAGCCATGGACATGAGTTGTCATTTGATTAACAGGATCACATCATTATAAAATGATGTGATTGACTTGACCCATTCCGTTAGCTTAGCATTTGATCGTTTAGTATATTGCTATTGCTTTATTCATGACTTATACATGTTCCAATGACTATGAGATTATGCAACTCCCGAATACCGGAGGAACACTTTGTGTGCTACCAAACGTCACAACGTAACTGGGTGATTATAAAGGTGCTCTACAGGTGTCTCCGATGGTACTTGTTGAGTTGGCATAGATTGAGATTAGGATTTTTCACTCCGATTGTCGGAGAGGTATCTCTGGGCCCTCTCAGTAATGCACATCACTATAAGCCTTGCAAGCAATGTGACTAATGAGTTAGTTGCGGGATGATGCATTACGGAACGAGTAAAGAGACTTGCCGGTAACGAGATTGAACTAGGTATTGAGATACCAATGGTCCAATCTCGGGCAAGTAACATATCATTGACAAAGGGAACAACGTATGTTGTTATGCGGTTTGACCGATAAAGATCTTCATAGAATATGTGGGAGCCAATATGAACATCCAAGTTCCGCTATTGGTTAATGACCGGAGACGTGTCTCGGTCATGTCTACATAGTTCTCGAACCCTTAGGGTCCGCACGCTTAAAGTTCGGTGACGATCGGTATTATGATTTTATGTGTTTTGATGTACCGAAGGTAGTTCAGAGTCCCGGGTATGATCACAGACATGACGAGGAGTCTCAAAATGGTCGATACATAAAGATCGATATATTGGATGACTATGTTTGGACATCAGAAAGGTTTCGAGAGAGTTCGGACATATACTGGAGTACCGGGGGGTTACCGGAACCCCCCGGGGAGTATATGGGCCTTATTGAGCCTTAGTGGAATAGAGGAGAGGAAGGGAAAAGGTGGAGGGCGCTCCCCCCTAGACTAATCCGAATTGGGTGCCCCCTTCCTTCCCTCTCTCCTCCCCTTCCTTCTCTCCTACTCCTACTACTTGGAAGGGGGAATCCTACTCCCAGTGGGAGTAGGACTCCCCAGGGCGCACCATAGTAGAGGGCCGGCCCTCCCCCTCCTCCACTCCTTTATATACGGGGGAGGGGGCACCCCTTGGACACACAAGTTGACCATTGATCTCTTAGCCGTGTGGGGTTCCCCCTCCACCATAATCCACCTCGGTCATATCGTCGTAGTGCTTAGGTGAATCCTTGCGCCGGTAGCTTCATCATCACCGTCATCACGCTGTCGTGCTGACAAAGCTCTCCCTCGACACTCTGCTGGATCATGAGTTTGTGGGACGTCACCGAGCCAAACATGTGCAGACCGCGGAGGTGTCGTACTTCGGTACTAGGATCGATCAATCGTGAAGACGTACGACTACATCAACCGCGTTGTCATAACGCTTCCGCTTACGGTCTACGAGGGTACATAGACACTACTGTCCCCTCTCGTTGCTATGCATCACCATGATCTTGCGTGTGCGTAGGATTTTTTTTTGAAATTACTATGTTCCCCAAAAGGATGATCGACATACTGTCGTCCTCGGGAATATCAAGAATAACAAAGTCCGTTAAGATAGCAATGTTTGCAACCACAACAGGCACATCCTCACAAATACCGATGGGTATAGCAGTTGATTTATCAGCCATTTGCAAAGAGATTTCAGTAGGTGTCAACTTATTCAATTCAAGTCTACGATATAAAGAGAAAGGCATAACACTAACACCGGCTCCAAGATCCCATAAGGAAGTTTTAACATAGTTTCTTTTAATGGAGCATGGTATGTTGGTACTCCTGGATCTCCAAGTTTCTTTGGTATTCTACCCTTAAAAGTATAATTAACAAGCATGGTGGAAATTTCGGCTTCCGGTATCTTTCTTTTATTAGTAACAATATCTTTCATATACTTAGCATAAGGAGGCATTTTAAGCATATCAGCCAAAGGCATAAGCAAAAAAGATAGGTCTAATGATTTCAGCAAAGTGCTCAAATTCCTCTTCATCCTTTTTCTTGTATGGCTTAGGAGGAAAGGGCATGGGTTTCTGAACACATGGTTCTCTTTCTCTACCATGTTTCCTAGCAACGAAGTCTCTTTTATCATAACGTTGATTCTTTGATTGTGGGTTATCAAGATCAATAGCAGGTTCAATCTCTACATCATTATCATTACTAGGTTGAGCACCAACATGAACATCATCATTAACATTATCACTAGGTTCATGTTCATCACCAGATTGTGTCTCAGCATCAGAAATAGAAATATCATTGGGATTCTCAGGTGTATCTATAACAGTTAACTAGCATGCAAAGTCCTATCAGTTTTCTTTTTATTTTTAGAACGAGGACTAGGTGCATCAGTATTAGTTCTCTGGAAATCCTGCTCAACTCTCTTAGGATGGCCCTCAGGATACAAAGGTTCTTGGGTCATTTTGCCTCCTCTAGTCATAACCCTAACAACATTATCGTTGTTCTTACTATTCAACTCATTAAACAAATCATCTTGAGCCTTAAGTACTTGTTCTACTTGAGTTGTAACCATGGAAGCATGTTCACTAATAAGCTTAATATCATTAATAGTTCCACTCATATAATCACCCAGTGGTCAAGCATGTAAGCATTACGTTTCAATTGTCTACTAACATAAGCATTGAAGTTTTCTTGTTTAACAATAAAATTTCAAACTCATCAAAACATTGTCTAGCAGACTTATTATGAGGAATATCACCTTCATCAAATCTATGGAGAGAGTTTACCTATACTACATGTGTCGGGTTATCAAGAGCCTGTATGTCTTAAATAGGTGGTAGATTCTAAACATCTTCAGCTTTAATGCCTTTTTCTTTCATAGATTTCTTTTTCTCTTACAAATCTTCATGACTGAGAAATAGAATACCCCTTTTCTTTGGAGTTGGCTTCGGAGTTGGCTCAGGAAGTGTCCAATCATTTTCATTACTCAATATATTATTCAATAGCAACTCAACTTGCTCAACAGTTCTTTCCCTGAAAACACAACCAACACAACTATCCAGGTGGTCTCTGGAAGCATCGGTTAGTCCATTATAAAAGATATCAAGTATTTCATTTTTTTAAGAGGATGATCAGGCAAAGCATTAAGTAATTGGAGAAGCCTCCCCCAAGCTTGTGGGACTCTCTTCTTCAATTTGCACAAAATTAAATATTTCCTTTAAAGCAGCTTGTTTCTTATGAGCGGGGAAATATTTTGCAGAGAAGTGATAAAGCATATCCTGTGGACTATGCACACAACCAGGAGCAAGAGAATTAAACCATATCTTAGCATCACCCTTTAATGATAAAGGAAACAATTTAAGGATATAGTAATAATGATTTTTTTTTCCTCATGAGGAAATAGGGTGGCTATATCATTTAATTTCGTAAGATGTGCCACAATAGTTTCTGATTCATAACCATGAAAAGGATCAGATTCAACCAAAGTAATTAATTCAGGATCGACAAAGAATTCATAATCCTTATCACTAACGAAGATAGGTGAAGTAGCAAAAGTGAGATCATATTTCATTCTAGCATTCAAGGATTTTTCTTTCAGCTTAGCTAACAATTTCTTAAGATCCTCTCTATCATTGAAAGCAAAGAAGTCTCTAGCAGTTTCTTCATCCATAACATAACCCTCAGGAACAACATGCAATTCATATCTAAGGGGAGAATCATAATCATCAGTTTCAACAACATCATCAGTTTCAGTAATTTCATTCTCTCTAACCCTAGCAAGTTGTTCATCAAGAAATTCACCTAGTGGAAAAATATTATCAAGCAGAGAAGTAGTATCATCATAAGCATCATGCATAGCAGAAGTGGAATCATCAATAACATGCGACATATCGAAATCAATAGTAGGTGTAGGTGTCGCAAGTTTACTCAAAACAGAAGGAGAATCAAGTGCAGAGCTAGATGACACTTCCTTACCTCCCCTCGTAGTTGAGGGAAATTTTTTGGTTCTTTGACCTTTCAAATTCCTCATAGTGATCAACAGATATAAATCCCAAGTGACTCAGAGAATAGAGCTATGCTCCCCGGCAACGGCGCCAGAAAAAGGTCTTGATAACCCACACCTATAGGGGATCCAACAGTTTTTGAGGGTAGAGTATTCAACCCAAATTTATTGATTCGACACAAAGGGAGCCAAATAATATTATTGAGTATTAGCAGCTGAGTTGTGAATTCAACCACACCTAAAAGACTTAATATCTGTACTAAAATATTTAGTAGCAAAGTAGTATGGAAGTTGTTTGGGGAACGTAGTAATTTCAAAAAAATTCCTATGCACACGCAAGATCATGGTGACCATAGCAACGAGAGGGGAGAGTGTCGTCCACGTACCCTCATAGACCGTAAGCGGAAGCGTTATTATAACGCGGTTGATGTAGTCGTACATCTTCACGATCGACCGATCCTAGTACCGAACGTACGACACCTCCGCGATCTGCACACGTTCAGCTCGGTGACGTCCCACGAACTCACGATCCTATAGAGCTTCGAGGGATATTCCTAGTGGGAGTAGGACTCCCCTTTCCTAGTCCCACTAGGAAGGAGGAGGGGGAAGGAAGGAGAGGGAGAGAGGGAGGAAAGTGGGGGCGCCCCCCCTCCTTGTCCAATTAGGACTCATAAGGGGGGCGCGCGGCCAGCCCTAGGCCCTCTCCTCTCTCTCCCACAAGGCCCATGTTGGCCCAATAAGTTCCCCCGGGGGTTCCGATAAACCCCCGACACTTCAATAAATATCCGGTGATCCCCAGAACTCATCCGTTGTCCGAATATAGTCGTCCAATATATCAATCTTTATGTCTCGACTATTTCGAGAATCCTCGTCGTGTCCGTGATCACATCCGGGACTCCGAACTATCTTCGGTACATCAAAACACATAAACTCATAATACTGATCGTCACCGAATGTTAAGCGTGCGGACGCTACGGGTTCGAGAACTATGTAGACATGACCGAGACTCATCTCCGGTCATTAACCAATAGCAGAACCTGGATGCTCATATTGGTTTCTACATATTCTTCGAAGATCTTTTATCAGTCAAACCGCATAACAACATACGTTGTTCCCTTTGTCATCGGTATGTTACTTTCCCGAGATTCGATCGTCAGTATCTCAATACCTAGTTCAATCTCGTTACCGACAAGTCTCTTTACTCGTTCCTTAATGCATCATCCCGCAACTAACTCATTAGTCACATTGCTTGCAAGGCTTATAGTGATGTGCATTACCGAGAGGGCCCAGAGATACCTCTCCGACAATCAGAGTGACAAATCCTAATCTCGATCTATGCCAACTCAACAAGTACCATCGGAGACACCTGTAGAGCACCTTTATAATCACCAAGTTACGTTGTGATGTTTGGTAGCAAAAAGAGTGTTCCTCCGGTATTCAGGAGTTGCATAATCTCATAGTCATAGGAACAGCATGTATAAGTCATGAAGAAAGCAATAGCAACATACTAAACAATCAAGTGCTAAGCTAACGGAATGGGTCAAGTCAATCACATCATTCTCTAATGATGCGATCCCGTTAATCAAATGACTACTCATGTCTATGGCTAGGAAACTTGACCATCTTTGATTCAACGAGCTAGTCACGTAGAGGCATACTAGTGACACTCTGTTTGTCTATGTATCCACACATATACTAAGTTTCCGGTTAATACAATTCTAGCATGAATAATAAACATTTACCATGAAATAAGGAAATAAATAATAACTTTATAATTGCCTCTAGGGCATATTTCCTTCAGTCTCCCACTTGTACTAGAGTCAATAATCTAGTTCACATCGCCATGTGATTTAACACCAATAGTTCACATCACCATGTGATTAACAACCATAGTTCACATCGCCATGTGACCAACACTCGAAGGGTTTACTAGAGTCAGTAATCTTAGTTCACATCGCCATGTGATTAACACCCAAAGAGTACTAAGGTGTGATCATGTTTTGCTTGTGAGAGAAGTTTAGTCAATGGGTCTGCCATATTCAGATCCGTATGTATTTTGCAAATTTCTATGTCAACAATGCTCTGCACGGAGCTACTCTAGCTAATTGCTCCCGCTTTCAATATGTATATAGATTGAGACTTAGAGTCATCTGGATCAGTGTCAAAACTTGCATCGATGTAACCATTTACGACGAACCTTTTGTCACCTCCATAATCGAGAAACATATCCTTATTCCACTAAGGATAATTTTGACCGTTGTCCAGTGATCTACTCCTAGATCACTATTGTACTCCCTTGCCAAACTCAGTGTAGGGTATACAATAGATCTGGTACACATCATGGCATACTTTATAGAACCTATGGCTGAGGCATAGGGAATGACTTTCATTCTCTTTCTATTTTCTGCCGTGGTTGGGTTTTGAGTCTTACTCAACTTTACACCTTGCAATATAGGCAAGAACTCCTTCTTTGACTGTTCCATTTTGAACTACTTCAAAATCTTGTCAAGGTTTTGTTGAAAAAACTTATCAAGCGTCTTGATCTATCTTTATAGATCTTGATGCTCAATATGTAAGCAGTTTCATCGAGGTCTTTCTTTGAAAAAAAACTCATTTCAAACACTCCATTATGCTTTCCAAAAAATTCTACATCATTTCCGATCAATAATATGTCATTCTTGTAAATACAGGCTTCCCCGCAAGTCAATATAAAACAATATGCTTTGATCAACTCATCAAAGCGTATATTCCAACTATGAGATGCTTTGTACTAGTCCATGGATGGATCGCTAGAGCTTGCACATTTTGTTAGCACCATTAGGATCGACAAAAACCTTCTGGTTGCATCATATACAACTCTTCTTTAAGAAATCCATTAATGAATGTAGTTTTGACATCCATTTGCCATATTTCAATTTGCTAACATGATTCGGACAGACTTATGCATCGCTACGAGTGAGAAAATCTCATCGTAGTCAACACCTTGAACTTTGTCAAAAGCTTTTTCGACAAGTCTAGCTTTGTAGATAGTAACACTACTATCAGCGTCCGTCTTCCTCTTGAAGATCCATTTATTTTCTATGGCTTGCCAATTATCGGGAAAGTCAATCAAAGTCCACACTCCGTTCTCATACATGGATCCCATCTCAGATTTCATGGCCTCAAGCCATTTCGCAGAATCTGGGCTCATCATCGCTTCCTCATAGTTCATAGGTTTGTCATGGTCAAGTAACATGACCTCCAGAACAGGATTACTGTACAACTCTAGTGTGGATCTTACTCTGGTCGACCTACGAGGTTCGGTAGTAACTTGATCTGAAGTTTTATGATCACTATCATAAACTTCCTCACTAATTTGTGTAGAAATCACTGGAACTGATTTCTGTGATGAACTACTTTCCAATTCAAGAGCAGGTACAATTACCTCATCAAGTTCTACTTTCCTCCCACTCACTTCTTTCAAGAGAAACTCCTTCTCTAGAAAGGATCCATTCTTAGCAATCAGATCTATGATAGAAGGTGTACCCAACTATCTCCTTTGGGCATCCTCTGAAGACACATTTCTCCGGTTTGGGTTTGAGCTTATCAGGATGAAATTTTTTCACCTAAGCATCGCAACCCCAAACTTTAAGAAACGACAACTTTGGTTTCTTGACAGAACACAATTCATATGGTGTCATCTCAACGGATTCAGATGGTGCCCTATTTAACATGAATGCAGTTGACTCTAATGCATAACCCCAAAACGATAATGGTAAATCGGTAAGAGACATCATAGATTGCACCATATCTAATAAAGTACGACTAGGATGTTCGGACACACCATTATGCTGAGTTGTTCCAGGTGGCGTGAGTTGCGAAACTATTCCACATTGTTTCAAATGAAGACTGAGGGAGTCCTGGATTAGGGGGTATCCGGACAGCCGGACTATATACTTTGGCCGGACTGATGGGCCGTGAAGATACAAGACTCAAGACTTCGTCCCGTGTCTGGATGGGACTCTCCTTTGCATGGAAGACAAGCTTAGCGATCCAGATAATAGATTTCCTTCTTTGTAACCGACTCTGTGTAAACCCTAGCCCCCTCCGGTCTCTATATAAACTGGAGGGTTTGATCTGTATAGGGACAATCATAATCATCATAGGCTAGCTTCTAGGGTTTAGCCTCTACGATCTCGTGGTAGATCAACTCTTGTAATACTCATATCATCAAGATCAATCAAGCAAGAAGTAGGGTTTTACCTCCATCAAGAGGGCCCGAACCTGGGTAAAACATCGTGTCCCTTTCCTCCTGTTACCATTAGCCTTAGACGTACAAATCGGGACCCCCTACCCAAGATCCGCCGGTTTTGACATCGACGTTGGTGCTTTCATTGAGAGTTCCTCTGTGTCGTCGCTGCAAGGCTCGATGGCTCCTTTAATCATCAACAACAATGCGGTCCAGGGTGAGATCTTTCTCCCCGAACAAGTCTTCGTGTTCGGCGGCTTCGCACTACGTGCCAATTCGCTCGGCCATCTGGAGCAGATCGACAGCTACGCCCCTCGCCATCAGGTCAGGTTCGGAAACTTGAACTACACGGCCGATATCCGCGGAGACTTGAACTACATGGCCGATATTCGCTCGGCCAGGAGCGCCGAACAGTCACGATGAGCACGCCTTAGACCTGTTGTCGGACAATACTCGGGATATCGCTCCTGCAAGAGCCCGGACCTAAATCCGAGGCAGATTGCATCGTCCAAGGACGGGCGGATGGACCTCGCCCCGGAGGACACACACTCATCGGCGGTAGAGCCGAACATAGACTTCATCCCCAAGGAAGCCTGTGTCTCCGGACCCCTAGACTTGTGTCCGGTTGTAGGTCCCAGACAGCGCGCCCCCGAGCCCGCCGATTCTGGTTGGGCTTCGGTAATGGAATTTGCCGCTGCGGATATCTTCCAGCACTCGCCCTTTGGCGACATGCTGAACTCACTAAAGTCTCTCTCTTTGTCAGGAGACTCTTGGCCGAACTATGTCCGGCTCAAGGGGGAAGAAGGCGACGAAGAAATTCGTTGCCCACCCACCACCCACTTCATAGCCATTGTCGACGACATAACAGACATGCTTGACTTCGACTCTGATGACACCGACGGTATGGACGTCGCCGCAGGAGACGATTCAGAACCACCACCCACGGGGCGCTGGACTGCCACCTCATCATATATATACATGGTGGATACGCCTAAGGAGGACGATGGTGTAACATCTCAAATTTTCAATTTGGAATGTTATACAATAGATCATTATTGCATATCATATTTATCGCATTTCGGCTCGATCCTAGAAATTCTACGCAACTCAAGGACCCACGGAGAGAGTTGGGGATTTTCTTATTTTCATATTTGAGTTTTCTCAAATTTTGAAAATAGGATCATTTGATTTTATTTATTTTATCTTCAATTATTTCAATTATAAAAATAAAATGACTTTCCCAAAATAGAGAAATATTGAGGATTTAATAATAAAATCAAATAAGATTTTATTTTGGATTTTATTGCTATTTTATTTGAATTTAGGAAAATGCGCGTTTTTCAAAATTGCATTTAGGCCCCAAATAAATACTCATCTAAACCGGCTTGATTTTAGAAGCCGGGGAAAATTTATTTCAGGATTTTTGGAGTCTGTTTAGTATTTCTTTTAATTGTTTTTCTGCGCGTAATGTTTTAAACGAACCGACCTAACCGGGCCGTGTCCGTCCGGGACTCCGACCCGACTGGGCCTTTAAAGCCGAGGCGCCCGACCGCCACAGCCCAGCCGCCGCCCCGAACCCTAGCGCCGCCGCCGCCGCCGAAGTTCGCCGCCGCTGCCGCCGCGTCGCGCCGTCCCGACGCCCCGCCACCGCCTCCCCTCGCCGCCGCCGCCAGCCCCGCCACCGGAGCCGTCGCCGACCCCGCCGCCTCGTCGCCCAAGGTAGCCGCCGCCGCCGCTGCCGGTTTTCGCCGGTTGACCGCTTGGTTTTTTAGGAAAAACCGCAGTTGTTTTTTATTAGATCGGTTTTATTTTTTTCCAGTTTAGTTATTTAGCGAACGCCCGTTCGTTCGTTTGTTTTAACGAACGATTTTTGTTTTTTTCACAGACAGCGAGCATTCGTTCGTTAGCCTGTTCGTCTGTTTTTATTTTTATCGGATTTTCCGCGATTATTTCTGATCGCAATTTCTGATCCGATTTTCGTTTTAGTTTATCTTTTCGCTCGTTTATCAGAATCAGGCGATTCAAATGCCTAGAGTTTCGTATCGAGACCCTCTTTCCATTTAACCAACTTAAACAAGTTTTTGCTACAGTAAAATTTGACTTAGATCCAGATTAGTAAACGAAGCTTGTTTCTTTCGCCGTTTGACTTTCGTTGCTTCGTTTGATTTGATTCTTTTTGCAAACCGGAGTTCTTAAGTTGAACTTTCTGGTTAGATCTCTTATTTGAGTTTTACCTGTGAATTAGATGAGTACTTATTGTATGCTTGTTTGTTTGCGATAGAGTACCCGAAGTGCGCCGCTTGCTACTTCGAATCCCTAGGTTTCACGGATCATCAGCAAGGCAAGTAACACTTTGATCATACCTCTTTAATGACCCAGTTTTTATGCATTAGATCAATCCTCAAACAATTGCATGATTAGTATCTGATTAATATGTGGGTTTTGGGAAGTAGATGATCGTAGTACCTATTACCTGTTTTATTATCAAACCCTTGGGAGTTACTTCTATGTTTGCTTATTATGCCATACTATGCTAGTAGACGTGGATTGGGTGAGTGTATCCATGACAGATGTGAGATTGTTAATTAATGGTTTATTTAAGGTGGCAACTTTAATACACATCTGGGTGGATTGAGGCACTTGGGTATTCCAAGATTGCCTATTTGTTTCTGGACCGCCACCCAGGCTCAAAGGGATCATAAGATTATTCATGCTAGAAACTTCCGTGTGCAGCCACATGCTACTATGGGCTCTAGCATAGTTGACTAAGTCGTGCGAACTCTTACAGTGGTAGACTAGCAGATGTAGGGGAAAGTAGGTGTACAGGTCTACCCACCGTAAGGTGCTAGCGCTTATGAAAGACTATGTCTCGGTCATCCATTTCTCAAACACCATGTAGTGCAAGAAAACCAACGGAGGAGATCGAGTCGTGTGGGGAAAAGTCCGCAAACCTCTGCAGAGTGTATAAACTAATCATGATTAGCCGTGTCCCCGGTTATGGATGTTTTGAGTATCTAGTACTTGGATTATCATGTGAATCTCATCATGTTACTTTAATTAATGTTGTTGGGTTTGATTAATGATGATATTATTTTTAATTGGGATTGAGAATGCTGTCAACCATTCTCAATGTTTAACAACCACCATGATAGTTAAATAAAATTTATTCCTTTGCAGTAGGGAAAAATTGGCTTTATGCAAAACTGTAACCATAGAGCTTTCCACCAGCCGTATATGCAAGTAGAATAGCATTATTATTCATTACTCTCTATGTGTTACATTGCCAGCATATTCCATGTGCTGACCCGTTTCGGGCTGCAACGTTCATGTTGCAGACTTTTCAGACGGCGAGGAAGATGCCTTAGGATTGTGGTTCTATACTCAGTGATGTCGTTGGAGTTGATGGACTCACTTATCTTCCAAGCCTTCCGTTGTTATCTTATTAGATGGCCTTAAGCCATATTTATTGTAATAAGTTCTCTTTGGAGACATTCGATGTAATAAGTGTGTGATTGCTACTCTGTTATAAATCCTTCAAGTACTATGCGTGTCAGCATTACTGATCCAGGGATGACACTGATGCACAAAGATCAGACTGTTTGAGGCCTGGTTGCTACAGATGGCGACAAAACGGAGGATAAAACCCCCGGACAAAAGCCAAAACGACGGCACAGACGCCGCTCTAAGTCCAGCCACAGTAAAAATAGCGATAACAGCGCTAGAAAGATCGACACCTGAGTCAACTCTGAAGGCAACAACGACCATATGGACCCATCGATGGAGCAGGATGAGCCAGGTCACGCCAAACACAGCCCGGAGCAGACGCCCGATCACAGTGATCCCGAGGGACGAACTCATCAAACTATCCCGAGACAAGAGCACAATCCGGACGACGACGCATTCATCATCCCGGAAACACGTTCGGAACGATGGCTTATGGCCACTGCGAGAAGTCTAAAGAAGCAGAAGCAAAGTCTTAAAGCCGCACAGGAAACGCTCAATCGCAGATGGAATAAAGTGCTAGACACTGAAGAAAAATACGGCGACGATCGCCACACAAAGAGCTACCCAAAGCACAAGCTACTGCCAGAATTCGACGACGAGGCCGTTCCACCAAAGAACAATATGACCAGTAGGCCGGACCAACCACTTCATAACCGTAATAGAGTAGCTACTGATGCCGCACACGATTTACATGAGCTCCTGGACAAAAAGGCCGGCGCAACGAGGTCCATCTATGGATCTAGAGGACACACCCCGGCGCAGGACTATGGTCACCAAACGATCAGACTGATCGAATACCAGCTCAGAATCAGCACTGGACACAACAACAGCCGACGGCATGCCACAACACGTCCAGATACAGAGGGGCTGCTCACCCTCTGTGCTTCACCGAAGAGGTACTGGACTACAAATTTCCACAAGGTTTTAAACCTGTGAACATAGAGGCATATGACGGAACGACAGACCCCGGGGTCTGGATTGAGGATTTTATCCTGCATATCCACATGGCTCATGGGGACGACCTCCATGCCATCAAATACCTTCCCCTCAAGTTGAAGGGACCAGCTCGGCACTGGTTGAAAAGACTCCCCGAAAATTCAGTCGGAAGTTGGGAGGAACTCGAGGATGCTTTAAGTGCCACTTTTCAAGGGACCTATGTCCGACCTCCGGACGCGGACGATTTAAGTCACATAATTCAACAGCCTGGAGAGTCCGCCCGCAAGCTTTGGAACAGATTCCTCACCAAGAAGAATCAAATTGTCGATTGTCCGGCTCCCGAAGCCTTAGCGGCCTTCAAGTACAGTATCTGGGACGAGTGGCTCGCCAGACACCTCGGCCAAGAAAAGCCGAGGACAAGGGCAGCCTTAACAAGCCTTATGACCCGCTTTTGTGCGGGTGAAGATAGCTGGTTGGCCCGTAGAGGCACCAGCGACCCAAGTACATCCGAAATCAGGGATGGCAACAGGAAGCCACGGTGCAATAAAAACAAACGTCGAAACAAGGAAGAAAGTCCGGACAACACAACGGTCAACGCCGGATTCAGGGGCTCTCGACCCGGCCAACAAAATAAGCCACTTAAAGGCAGCAAAGAAGGACCGTCCGGCCTGAACAAAGTCCTGGACAGACTGTGCCAAATCCATGGCACCCCTGAAAAACCTGCGAACCACACTCACAGAGAATGCTGGGTCTTTAAGCAGGCCAGAAAATTAAATGTCGAACACAAGGGAAGGGAAACACCAAGTGAAGACGAGGATGAGCCTCGCCAACCGAACACTGGGGGACAGAAAAAATTCCCACCAGAGGTAAAAACAGTAAACATGATCCACGCGACTCACACACACACGAGAAGGAGCGAAGGCGCGCTCGGAGATGCATACGCTATAGAGCCCATCGCGCCCAAACTTAATCACTGGTCGGCCTGCCCGATCACCTTCGATCACAAGGACTACACGAATAGTATGCGGCACGGAGGATCAGCTGCCTTGGTGCTCGACCCAACAATCGGCGGATACCATCTCACTCGCGTCCTCATGGACGGCGACAGTAGTATTAATCTAATACACCAGGACACTGTCCGCAGGATGGGGATAGACCCATCCAGAATCATCCAAAGTAACACCACCTTTGAAGGGGTGATACCAGGCGTTGAAGCCCGCTACAGGGGCTCCCTCGTACTAGAGGTGACATTCGGTTCACCAAGCAACTCCAGAAGGGAAGAACTACTCTTCACCATCGCCCCCTGCAAAGTGGTTATCATGCATTGCTCAGGAGAACGGCCTTCGCCCGCTTCAACGCAGTACCACACTACGCCAACCTTAAACTCAAGATGCCCGATCCACGTGGCGTCATCACTATTAACGGATACAGAGCGTTCCTTATGCGCGGAAGAGTATGCGTCGGCTCTAGCAGCCGGACTCTAAGAGGCCTCTAATATCAGAACGCATGACTGGTCGTTAAGGCCACGGACACGGTTAGACAAGTCCGGCAGCCCAGATAAACCTGAGCTGAGTGGCATACATGTAATCCCATAGAGGACACCAGGGGCTATAGATATTTAATAAAGCCCAACTTTTGGCTTGACCTTATTAACAGACCAATGTCTTACACTTTTACTATCCATTGATGATAGCCAACTCTTCGCACGCTTACGTTATACTCTACTACATGAGTTTTCCTTTTTACAGACACCATTCATGCGATACCCTCCCAGGACACGGCACAACGGAGATAAAGGCACAGACGTGTAGCAGGGCCCCGCTCAAAGGTTTCTCTTTAGATTAAGCCCCTGTGTAAACCTTCTTTATTATCTCTTGTTGCTTACACATCCCATGGATACTACACCCACAGAGGATACTGCCGTTATTGGCATTTTGCCACGACAGACTAATGCACGTACCTGGAAATACAGGGTTCATAATAAAGGGCGTTACTCAGCCCAGTATATGTTATAAAGTCCGAATACCTTCGGGAGTGTTCGGCGTCGCGAGTTTGGCCTTATATGCATCAGCTCCGAATCAAGTATTTGGTCAAATGTTGGGTTTGCCTGGCTCCTGGGTTTGCCGCCTTACATTCCGTTCTTATCGGCTAAGGCGGCCAAAGGAGAACTACTGCGATTGTGCCCTGGTTATTCCGGATGAGCACCTCAGTAGAGAAAGCCGAAAACTGACTGTCATGATATAGCGAGAGACTATTCAACCACTCGAAGACTTATCGGAATCTTTAGGATTCCTCCGCATTAACGAAGGATCGTTTCCCGGTCATGTACACACGCGCCCGTATTCGGATGTGCACAAAGGTACCAGGGGCTACATAGTAGCCCCACCGTCAAACTCCTATGGCTAAGTGAAAGTGTTACAACTATATAGTCCGGTTGCCTAGTTCGACGTGCGATCACCTCCTTAATGGACCAAGACGTTGGATCAAGTGTGATTAGCATATTTTTGCGAACACCCCTGCATTGTATGCGTGGGGGATGAAGCCAACGACTGCTAACTTTCAGATTACATATACACATAAAATGGCCGCACAGGAGGTACAATAGCACTTTCGAGCGAAAAGTATAAACATATCCTCCATAATTACAATGAAATTGTTTTTGCAATGAAACGATTTGTCACTCGAACATGACATTCTTCGAGCACTGAGCCTCTATTAAGAGAGCACCTTCTGTTACCTGCCCCAAGTAGTGCTCGGCCGGATCCTGGCTTCCCACCGGATTCTGGGTCGCAATGATGGTGGCCTCCATGTCTGTCCAATATGCTTTAACACGGGCATGAGCCATCCGTGCACCCTCTATGCACGCTGACCTTTTCATGGCATCGATTCGCGACATGACACCAAGGAATTGTTGCACTAAACCAAAATAATTGTCCGGCTTCGGCCCCTTCGGCCATAGATGGTCTATCACAAACCTCATTGCAAGACCAGACAGCCTATGGAGCTCGGCCACAGCAACCATCCTCTCACTCAACGGCAACGGGCGCGTTGGAGCACTGAATTGCAACCAGAACAACTTTTCCACTTCATTATCTTTTTGATCCTTGAAAAACTTCGCCGCATCAGCCGTACTCTTCGCCAGATCCGCATACGCGCCCGCAGGACTCCAGTGTCGATCCAGAGGAGCGTACTTGGGATCTAAGAACTTCATCCGCAACAAATAGGGGTTTCCAGCCGCGATTTCTCTGGCCTGTCGAAGCTCCTCCCGCGCATCCCTAATTTCAGAACGCGTCTCCTTGGCCGCATCAAGGGCCTTCTTCAGGTCAGCCGAATTAGCCTAATTCTCTTTTTCAAGGAGCTCATACAAGTTGGCGCCATTTTTTAGCTCCACAGCCATTTTGGCTATTTTGTCTTCGCTTCAGCGATGAGCAGCCTGTTCGGCCCTCAACTCTTCGGCCGCCTTTAGCGCAGCTGCATTGCTAGCCCGGGCTTGTTCCTTGGCCAGGGCAAGTTCTGCCCTCAGGACTTCCACGGCAACAGCTCCATCTACAGTCCAAGCATATCAAATCAACATTATGCTCCTCTTAATATTTCCTATAGCAAGTAAGGAAAGCAGAGTGATACGTCTCCAACGTATCTATAATTTTTGATTGCTCCATGCTACTTTATCTACTGTTTTGGACTATATTGGGCTTTATTTTCCACTTTTATATTACTTTTTGGACTAACCTATTAACCGGAGGGCCAGCCCAGAATTGCTGTTTTTTGCCTTTTTCAGTATTTCGAAGAAACAGAATATCAAAGGGAGTCCAAACGGAATGAAACCTTTGGGATCGTGATTTTCCAACCGAACGTGATCCAGGAGACTTGGACCCTACTCCAAATAGCCTCCGAGGAGGTCACGAGGGTGGAGGGTGCGCCCCCTGGGCGCGCCCCCCTACCTCGTGGGCCCCTCGGAGCTCCACCGATGTACTCCTTCCTCTTATATATACCTACGTACCCCCGAACGATCAGAACAGGAGCCAAAAACCTAATTCCACCACCGCAACCTTCTGTATCCACGAGATCCCATCTTGGGGCCTGTTCCGGAGCTCCGCCGGAGGGGGCATCCACCATGGAGGGCTTCTACATCATCACCATAGCCCCTCCGATGAAGTGTGAGTAGTTTACTTCAGACCTTCGGGTCCATAGCTAGTAGCTAGATGGCTTCTTCTCTCTTTTTGGATCTCAATACAATGTTCTCCCCCTCTCTCGTGGAGATCTAATCGATGTAATCTTATTTTTGCGGTGTGTTTGTTGAGACCGATGAATTGTGGGTTTATGATCCAGTATTATCTATGGAAAATATTTGATTCTTCTCTGAATTCTTTTATGTATGATTGAGTTATCTTTGCAAGTCTCTTTGAATTATCTTGTTGGTTTGGCCAACTAAATTGGTAGTTCTTGCAATGGGAGAAGTGCTTAGCTTTGGGTTCAATCTTGCGGTGTCCTTACTCAATGACAGAAAGAGTTGCAAGGCACGTATTGTATTGTTGCCATCGAGGATAACAAGATGGGGTTTTTATCATATTGCATGAATTTATCCCTCTACATCATGTCATCTTGCTTACGGCGTTACTCTGTTTTTACTTAATACTCTAGATGCATGCTGGATAGCGGTCGATGAGTGGAGTAATAGTAGTAGATGCAGAATCGTTTCGATCTACTTGTTTTGGACATGATGCCTATATACATGATCATTGCCTAGATATACTCATAACTATACTCAATTCTGTCAATTGCTCAACAGTAATTTGTTCACTCACCGTAGAATACTTATGCTCTTGAGATAAGCCACTAGTGAAACCTATGGCCCCCAGGTCTATTCTCATCATATCAATCTATATCACTTTATTTACTTGCTTTGTTTTTACTTTGCCTTTATTTTTACTTTGCATCTATCTATCAAAAATACCAAAAATATTATCTCTATCAGATCTCACTCTTGTAAGTGACCGTGAAGGGATTGACAACCCCTAAGCGTTGGTTGCGAGTTGCTATCATTTTGTGTAGGTACGAGGGACTTGTGTGTGGTCTCCTACTGGATTGATACCTTGGTTCTCAAAAACTGAGGGAAATACTTACGCTACTTTACTGCATCATCCTCTCCTCTTCGGGGAAATCCAACGCAGTGCTCAAGAGGTAGCAAGAAGAATTTCGGGCGCCGTTGCCGGGGAGGCTCACGCAAGCAAGTCAACTATACCAAGTATCCATCGCAATCCCTATCTCTCGCTTTACATTATTTGCCATTTGCCTCTCGTTTTCCTCTCCCCCACTTCACCCTTGCCGTTTTATTTGCCCTCTCTTTCCCAATCTCCTCCTCCTTTCCCTTTTGTTTGCTTTCTTCCGCCTTGCTTTTTCTGCCGCTATGTCTGAAATTGGGGAGATTATCATCGATATGGACAACAATGATAATACAGAAAATCCCAAGGCTCCGGCCGATGAACCTCCTATCTTGCATACCAAAAAGTTTCGAATCGGTAGTGGTAACATCATTGGCAAAGGCGTTATTCAAATTTCTTTACTTGTGCCGGTGCTTTACCTTCCATGGGCTGTTCTATTCTTCATAGAACTAGTAGCCTTGCGGATGCTATAGCTATGCTTGTGGTTGAACTTGAAAGACAATTTATGCATATGCACCCTTGCATATAGAGAATTTTCTTAGAATTTTCTAATATTACGCACTCTTCTATTAAGCGTGCTGTTACTATCTTTTTGGCTCATGAATTTAGGTTTATCATAAGAGAAGCCAAAGAAATCTTTTCGCACTATAGGGTGGACGCCGGTCGTCCACCCATAGAAGCAATCCTCTATGATCAAGAGGAAATTAGACGTTTTCAATCTTCGGACTATGTCGCTTTCAATGAAAACCTTAGAAAAAAGGTCCCTATCAATGTCTTAGTTGATTGCATTAACGAGCTTAATAATGATTTTGCCCTTAGAAATAATGAGCTAGGATACTCTCTCGAGTATAAGCTCACAAGATTTTGCCAAAAGAATGCTTTTAGTGATGAAATAGTTGTGCATTATGAAGGGCCAAGTGAGGAATCCGTTCCTCCCGTGATTGATCTTGGGGATTTTTGTCCCGCTAAATTTAGCCCCTTTGATTATTTTTGCTTGCCTCAAAGGAAACTTGCTGCCGAATGTAGGGAATACGAGATGAGCTTTCAAGATCTATCTTATTATTACGGCACGACCTAGATCTATCCTTACTTTTATGCCTAGCTAAGGGCGTTAAACGATAGCGCTTGTTGGGAGGCAACCCAATTTTATTTTGTGTTTTTTGTTTTTGCTTCTGATTAGGAATAAATAATCCATCTACCTTCTGCTTGGATGTGGTTTTATGTTTTAATTAGTGTTTGTGCCAAGTAGGACCTATAGGATAACCTACGATGATAGTTGATTCGATTCTGCTGAAAAACAGAAACTTTGCACGCACGAATTTAGTTATGATAAATCACACGAACGTGCTTTTGCGTTGATTCTTTTTTATTCTGATCAACAAACAAATTGTCCAGGACTTCCTATTTTGGTAGAATTTTTAGAGCTCCATAAGTTTGCGTTAGTTACAGATTACTACAGACTGTTCTGTTTTTGACGGATTCTGTTTTTTCGTGTGTTGTTTGCTTATTTTGATGAATCTATGGCTAGTAAAATAGTTTATGATCCATAGAGAAGTTGGAATACAGTAGGTTTAACACCAATATAAATAAAGAATGAGTTCATTATAGTACCTTGAAGTAGTCTTTTGTTTTCTTTATCTAACGGAGCTCACGAGATTTCTGTTGAGTTTTGTGTTGTGAAGTTTTCAACTTTTGGGTGAATTCTTTTGATGGATTATGGAACAAGGAGTGGCAAGAGGCTAAGCTTGGGGATGCCCATGGCACCCCCAAGATAATCCAAGGACACCAAAAAGTCAAAGCTTGGGGATGCCCCGGAAGGCATCCCCTCTTTCGTCCACTTCCATCGGTAATTTACTTGGAGCTATATTTTTATTCACCAACATGATATGTGTTTTGCTTGGAGCGTCTTGTATTATTTGTGTCTTTGCTTGTTAGTTTACCACAATCATCCTTTCTGTACACATCTTTTGAGAGAGCCATACATGAATTGGAACTTGTTAGAATACTCTATGTGCTTCACTTATATCTTTTGAGCTTGATAGTTTTGCTCATAGTGCTTCACTTATATCTTTTGAGCGTGATAATTTTTGCTCTAGTACTTTACTTAGATCTTTTTAGAGCACGGTGGTGGATTTGTTTTAAAGAAACTATTTGATCTCTCATGCTTCACTTAGATTATTTTGAGAGTCTTTAATAGCATGGTAATTTGCTTAATGTTAATATACTTGGTGTTCAAGATATGTGAAACTTTCTTTTGAGTGAATTGAATACTAAGATAAGTTTGATGCTTGATAATTGTTTTGAGATATGGAGGTGATAATATCAAAGTCGTGCTAGTCGGGTGATTATGAATTTGAGAAATACTTGTGTTGAAGTTTGCAAGTCCCGTAGCATGCACGTATGGTTAAAGTTGTGTAACAAATTTGAAACATGAAGTGTACCTGGCTTGTGCATCCTTATGAGTGGCGGTCGGGGACGAGCGATGGTCTTTTCCTACCAATCTATCCCCCTAGGAGCATGCGCGTAGTACTTGAATTTTTGATGACTTCTAAATTTTTGCAATAAGTATATGAGTTGTTTTGACTAATGTTGAGTCCATGGATTATACGCACTCCCACCTTTCCACCTTTGCTAGCCTCTTCGGTACCGTGCATTGCTCTTTCTCACCTTGAGAGTTGGCGCAAACTTCGCCGGTGCATCCAAACCCCGTGATATGATACGCTCTATCACACATAAACCTCCTTATATCTTCCGCAAAACAACCACCATACCTACCTATCATGGCATTTCCATAGCCATTCCGAGATATATTGCCATGCAACTTCCACCATCATCATCATGACATGCATTACTTTTTTCATATTGCCATTGCATGATCTTGTAGTTGACATCGTATTTTTGGCAAAGCCACCATGCATTATTTTCCATACATGTCACTCTTGATTCATTGCACCATCCCGGTACACCGCCGGAGGCATTCATATAGAGTCATATCTTGTTCTAAGTTTCGAGTTGTAATCCTTGTGTTGTAATCAATAGAAGTGTGATGATCATCATTATTAGAGCATTGCCCAAATAAAAAAAAGAGAAAGGCCAAAAAAAAGAAAAGGCCCAAAAAAAGAAAATAAAAAAGGGCAATGCTACTATCTCTTTTTCCACACTTGTGCTTCAAAGTAGCACCTTGTTCCTCATGTAGTGAGTCTCATAAGTTGTCTTTTTCATACTAGTGGGAATTTTTCATTATAGAACTTGGCTTGTATATTCCTACGATGGGCTTCCTCAAATGCCCTAGGTCTTTGTGAGCAAGCAAGTTGGATGCACACCCACTAGTTTTCTCTTGAGCATTCATAGCTCTAGTGCATCTGTTGCATGACAATCCCTACTCACTCACATCGATATCTATTGATGGGCATCTTCATAGCCCATTGATACGCCTCGTTGATGTGAGACTTTCTCCTTTTTTGTCTTCTCCACACAATCCCCATCATCATATTCTATTCCACCCATAGTGCTATATCCATGGCTCACGCTCATGTATTGCGTGAAGGTTGAAAAAGTTTGAGATTATTTAAGTATGAAACAATTGCTTGGCTTGTCATCGGGGGTATAGAAGTTGGGAACATCTTTGTGTGATGAAAATGAAGCATAACCTAGCTATATGATTTTGTAGGGATGAACTTTCTTTTGCCATGTTATTTTGAGAAGACATGATTGCTTTGATTAGTATGCTTGAAGTATTATTATTTTTGTGTCAATATGAACTTTTGTCTTGAATCTTTCGGATCTGAATATTCATATAAAATTAATAAGATTTACATTGAAATTATGCCAAAGTATCACTCCGCATCAAAAATTCGTTTTTATCATTTACCTACTCGAGGACGAGCAGGAATTAAGCTTGGGGATGCTTGATACGTCTCCAACGTATCTATAATTTTTGATTGCTCCATGCTACTTTATCTACTATTTTGGACTATATTGGGCTTTATTTTCCACTTTTATATTACTTTTCGGACTAACCTATTAACCAGAGGCCCAGCCCAGAATTGCTGTTTTTTGCCTTTTTCAGTATTTCGAAGAAACAGAATATCAAACGGAGTCCAAACGGAATGAAACCTTCGGGATCGTGATTTTCCAACCGAACGTGATCCAGGAGACTTGGACCCTACTCCAAGAAGCCTCCGAGGAGGTCACGAGGGTGGAGGGCGCCCCCTGGGCGCGCCCCCTACCTCGTGGGCCCCTCGGAGCTCCACCGACGTACTCCTTCCTCCTATATATACCTACGTACCCCCAAACAATCAGAATAGGAGCCAAAAACCTAATTCCACCGCCGCAACCTTCTGTATCCACGAGATTCCATCTTGGGGCCTGTTCCGGAGCTCCGCCGGAGGGGGCATCCACCATGGAGGGCTTCTACATCATCACCATAGCCCCTCCGATGAAATGTGAGTAGTTTACTTCAGAACTTCGGGTCCATAGCTAGTAACTAGATGGCTTCTTCTCTCTTTTTGGATCTCAATACAATGTTCTCCCCCTCTCTCATGGAGATCTATTCGATGTAATCTTCTTTTTGCGGTGTGTTTGTTGAGACCGATGAATTGTGGGTTTATGATCCAATATTATCTATGGAAAATATTTGATTCTTCTCTGAATTCTTTTATGTATGATTGAGTTATCTTTGCAAGTCTCTTCGAATTATCTTTTTGGTTTGGCCAACTAGATTGGTAGTTCTTGCAATGGGAGAAGTGCTTAGCTTTGGGTTCAATCTTGCGGTGTCCTTACTCAGTGACAGAAAGAGTTGCAAGGCATGTATTGTATTGTTGCCATCGAGGATAACAAGATGGGGTTTTTATCATATTGCATGAATTTATCCCTCTACATCATGTCATCTTGCTTACGACGTTACTCTGTTTTTACTTAATACTCGAGATGCATGCTGGATAGCGGTCGATGAGTGGAGTTATAGTAGTAGATGCAGAATCATTTCGATCTACTTGTTTTGGACGTGATGCCTATATACATGATCATTGCCTAGATATACTCATAACTATACTCAATTCTGTCAATTGCTCAACAGTAATTTGTTCACCCACCGTAGAATACTTATGCTCTTGAGATAAGCCACTAGTGAAACCGATGGCCCCCGGGTCTATTCTCATCATATCAATCTATATCACTTTATTTACTTGCTTTGTTTTTACTTTGCCTTTATTTTTACTTTGCATCTATCTATCAAAAATACCAAAAATATTATCTCTATCAGATCTCACTCTTGTAAGTGACCGTGAAGGGATTGACAACCCCTAAGCGTTGATTGCGAGTTGCTATCGTTTTGTGTAGGTACGAGGGACTTGTGTGTGGTCTCCTACTGGATTGATACCTTGGTTCTCAAAAACTGAGGGAAATACTTACGCTACTTTACTGCATCATCCTCTCCTCTTCGGGGAAATCCAATGCAGTGCTCAAGAGGTAGCACAGAGCACATACCTTGTGACTCGTTAAGCCGCTCGTTCACAAGTGTGATATCGACATCAATAACTCCAATCTGACGCCTCAGTTCGGCGAGTTCAACAGACCGGTCGACTGCCGGACCCTTAGCCACCTGTGCATGAACACAGTGTGATCATTACTCAACGATGTGATCCTCCGTTTGCCGTCTTGGGCTGGCAACCAGAGTTTCAGGGGCTACTATCCATATGGAGCACACCTAGCGCGTGCGCCACAATCAAAAATTACGTATTTCGTTACATACCTCAAAGCCTGAGCTGCAACCGCCCAGATACCCAAGTAAGTAACCCAGAAGCCGAACACTTCGTTTATATTTATCATAACATTATTCTGAAAATCCTCCGTGGCCAGGAATGGCTCAGCAAGGTGGAGAGAATCAGGTGTCCGGCGCCACTTCTCGAAGGCTCGCCTAGTCCTGCCATAGCGAAGATGCTTGGTCGTGTGCTAAGTAAAGTGCCCTCGGGGAAAGACAAAGGGAAGAACAGAGAAGCAGAACTTCACACATTGCACATCCAAACCGGGGGAATTGCTAACTCCCCAAGGGAGGATAGTCGGGGAGGGGAATCTAAGGTCGCCTTCCCTCGCGGGAAGAAGAGGGCCGCCTCCGAAGACTTGGAGACAGAGGTGCCTAGAGAAGGGAAGAAAACTTCACCAGGGGGCCCTACCCCGAAGGGGTGTCTTCACCACGCCTTGCCCGCAAACGGGCCAGCCCTCAGCCGAGCTGTAAGTTAATAAAAAGCTAGTGCTTCCTCCTTCGAGAACAGTAACCAGGATCAATTTTCTTGCAGTCCGGCTAGCAGCTCTTCTCGACAGAGTTCATCTTCGGGGGATATCCTTCCGGAGATGATGGAGAGTGAAACCCCACCAACCTCTCCACCTCATGTGGCGGGCGACCCCAAGGTGTCGTCACGGAGGAGTCTAGATTTTCCGAGGCCATAAGCTAGTACTTCGGCCGCCCTGAGCCCGGAGCGTTCGGCTCCCACGGGGGCGATAAGAAAGGTCCGACATAGTTCGGCGATCGGCCGGATACGCTGACGAGCCTTCTAGAGCGAGATGCTCTTTCGGAGGAGCACCGCTCATTAATGAGCACGGTGCTCAAGAAGATTTCATCCGCCACAAGTAGTTTGAATGAAGCATTTACGAGCCTGCTCAGAGGCTTTAAGGTATGTAATGAAAAATACATAATTTTTGGCTGTGACACACGTGCTAGGTGTGCTCCATATGGATAGTAGCCCCTGAGACTCTGGTTGCCAGCCCTCGGCGGCAAACTGAGGATCATATTTTGAAGTAATGATCGCGATGTGCTTATACGCAGGTGTCTAAGGATCCGACAGCTGACCAGTCCGTTGAGGTTTTCAAACTGAGGAGGTAGATTGGAGTTATTGATGCCGACATCACGCTTGTGAACGAGCATCTTAACGAGTCACAAGGTATGTGCTCTGCTTTCCTTATTATTTATAAGAAAAATTGAAATGAGTATAATATTGATGTGATCTGCGTGGACTGCAGATGGTGCTGCTGCCGTGGAAGCCCTGAGGGTGAAACTTGCCCGGGCCAAGGAACAAGCTCGAGCTAGCAATGCGGCTGTCCTAAAGGCAGCTGAAGAGTTGAAAGCCGAACAGGCTGCTCATCGCCGAAGCGAAGACAAAATAGCCGAAATGGCTATGGAGCTGAAAAATGCCGCCAGCCGATATGAGCTCCTTGAGAAGGAGAATCAGGTGAACTTGGCTGGCATGAAGAAAGCACTTGATGCGGCCAAGGAGACGCGATCTGAAAGCAGGGATGCGCGGGAGGAGCTTCATTTGGCCGGAGAAATCGCGGCTGGAAACCCCTACTTATTGCGTTTGAAGTTTTTAGATCCGAAGTATGCTCCCCTGGATCGACGCTGGAGCCCTGCAGACGTGTATGCGGACTTGGCGAAGAGTACGGCTGATGCGGCCAAGTTTTTCGAGGATCAAGGTGATAAAGAAGTGGAGAAGCTGTTCTGGTCGCAATTCAATGCTCCCGCACGCCCATTGCCGTTGAGTGAGAAGATGGCTGTTGTGGCTGAGCTTCATAGGTTGTCCGGGCTTGCAATGCGGTCTGTAATAGACCATCTTTGGCCGAAGGGGCCTAAGCCGGACAGTTATTTTGGTTTGGTGCAACAATTCCTCGGTGCCATATCTCAGATCGATGCCGTGAGGAGGTCAGTGTGTATAGAGGGTGCACGGATGGCGCTTGCCTGCATTAAATCATATTGGACAGATATGGAGGCCACCATCATTGCGACCCAGAATCCGGCGGGAGGCCAGGATCCGGCCGAGCACTACTTGGAGCAGGTAACAGAAGGTGCTCGCTTAATAGAGGCTCAGTGCTCGAAGAATGTCATGTTCGAGTGACAAATCGTTTCATTGTAAAAACAATGTTATATTGATTATGAGGCCATATTTATACTTTGTGCCCGAAAGTATTATTGTGCCTCCTGTGCGGCCGTTTTTATGTATATGTGTAATCTAAAAGTTAGGAGTTGTTGGCTTCAGTCCCCACGCATACAATGCGGGGGTGTTCACGAAAAGTATGCGTAATCACACTTGATCCAATGTCTTGTTCCATTAAGGAGGTGATCGCACGTCGAACTAGGCAACAAGACTATACAGCTGTAACACTTTCACTTAGCCATAGGAGTTTGACGATGGGGCTACTATGTAGCCCCTGGTACCTTCGCGTGCATCTGAATATGGGCGCATGTGTACATGACCGGGAAACGGTCCTTTGTTAATGCGGAGGAATCCTAAAGATTCCGCTAGGTCTTCAAGTGGTTGAACAGTCTCTCGCTGTATCATGACAGTCAGTTTTCGGCTTTCTCTACTGAGGTGCTCATCCAGAATAACCAGGGCACAATCGCAGTTTTTCTCCTTTGGCCGCCTTAGCCGATAAGAACGGAACTTAAGGTGGCAAACCCAGGAGCCGGACAAACCCAACATTTGACCAAAAACATGATTCGGAGTTGATGCATATAAGGCCAAACTCATGACGCCGAACACTCCCGAAGGTATTCGAACTTTGCAACATAAAATGGGCTAAAGAATGCCCTTTCATTATGAACCCTGTAGTTCCAGGTACGTTCATTAGTCTATCGTGGTGAAATGCCAATAACGACAGTAGCCTCTGTGGGTATAGTACCCATGGGATGTGGAAACAACAAGAGACAATAAAAAAGGTTTACACATGGGCTTAATCTAAAGAGAAACCTTTGAGCGGGGCCCTGCTGCACGTCTGCGCCTTTGTCTTCGTTGTGCCGTTTCTTGGAAGGGTATCACACAAATTGTTTGTGTAAAAAAGAAAAACTCATGTAGAAGAGTATAACGTAAGCGTGCGATGGATAGTAAAAGTGTGAGACATTGGCCTATTAATAAGGTCAAGCGATCAGTGGGGCTTCATTAAATATCTATAGCCCCTGGTGTCCTCTATGGGATTACATATATGGCGCCCTAGCTCATTTTTATCCGGGCTGCCGGACTCGTCTAACCGTGTCCGTGGTCTTAACGACCAGTCATGCTTTCTGGTATTAGAGGGCGCTTAGAGTCCGACCGCTGGAGACGTCACGTATTCCTCCGCGCGTGAAGAGCGCTCTGTGTTTTCGTTAACGGTGATGACGCCACGTGGACCGGGCATCTTGACTGTAAGGTAGGCGTAATGCGGTACTGCGTTGAAGCGGGCGAAGGCCGTTCTCCCAAGCAATGCGTGATAGCCGCTTTGGAAGGGGGCGATAGTGAAGAGTGGTTCTTCGCTTCTGGAGTTGCCTGGGGAACCGAATGTTACCTCCAGTACAACGGAGCCCCCGCCGTAGGCTTCAACGCTTGGTATCACCCCTTCGAAGGTGGTGTTACTCTGGCTGATTCTAGGTGGGTCTATCCCCATCCTGCGGAGAGTGTCCTCGTATATTAAATTGAGACTACTGTCGCCGTCCATGAGGACGCGAGTGAGATGGTATCCGTCGATTATTGGGTCGAGCACCAAGGCAGCTGATCCTCCGTGCCGCATACCAGTCGGGCAGTCCTTGTGATCGAAGGTGATCGGGCAGGCCGACCAGTGGTTAAGTTTGGGGGCGACGGGCCTTGCAGCGTATGCGTCTCTGAGTGCGTGTTCGCGCCTTCTCGTAGGTGTGTGAGTGCGTGGATCATGTTTACTGTTTTTACCTCTGGTGGGAATTTTTTCTGTACCCCAGTGTTTGGCTGGCAAGGCTCATCCTCGTCTTCACTTGGTGTTTCCCTTCCCTTGTGTTCGGCATTTAATTTGCCGGCCTGCTTCAAGACCCCAACACTCTCTGTGGGTGTGGTTCGCAGGTTCGTTGGGGATGCCATGAATTTGGCACAGTCTGTCTAGGACTTTGTTCAGGCCGGATGGTCCCTCTTTGCTGCCTTTAAATGGCTTCTTTTGTTGACCAGGTCAAGAGCCCCTAAATCCGGCGTTGACCGTTGTGTTGTCCGGACTCTCTTCCTTGTTTTGCCGTTTGTTTTTATTGCGCTGTGGCTTCCCATTGCCATCCCCGATTTCAGATGTACTTGGGTCGCTGGTGCCTTTACAGGCCAACCAGCTATCTTCACCTGCGCAAAAGTGGGTCATAAGGCTTGTTAAGGCTGCCATTGTTCTCGGCTTTTCTTGGCCGAGGTGTCTGGCGAGCCACTCGTCCCGGATGCTGTGTTTGAAGGCTGCTAAGGCTTCGGCATCCGGACAATCGACAATTTGATTCTTCTTAGTGAGGAATCTATTCCAAAGCTTGCGGGCGGACTCTCCGGGCTGTTGAATTATGTGACTTAAATCGTCCGCATCTGGAGGCTGGACATAGGTCCCTTGAAAGTTGGCCCTGAAAGCGTCCTCGAGTTCCTCCCAACTTCCAATTGAATTTTCGGGGAGGCTTTTCAACCAGTGTCGAGCTGGTCCCTTCAACTTGAGGGGAAGGTATTTGATGGCGTGGAGGTCGTCCCCACGAGCCATGTGTATATGCAGGATAAAATCCTCGATCCAGACCCCTGGGTCTGTCGTTCCGTCGTATGCCTCTATTTTCACAGGTTTAAAACCCTGTGGAAATTCATGGTCCAGTGCCTCTTCGGTGAAGCACAGGGGGTGAGCAGCCCCTCTGTATCTAGACGTGTTGTGGCATGCCGTCGGTTGTTGTTGTGTCTGGTGCTGATTCTGAATTGGTATCCGATCGGTGTGATCGTTTTGGTGACCATAGTCCTGCACCGGGGTGTGTCCTTTAGATCCATAGATGGACCTAGCCGTGCTGGCTTTTTTATCCAGGAGCTCGCGTAGATCGTGTGCGGTGTCGGTAGCTGCTCTGTTACGGTTATGAAGTGGTTTGTCCGGCCTCCTGGCCGTGTTGTTCTTTGGTGGAACGGCCTCGTCGTCGAATTTTGGCAGCAGCTTGCGTTTTGGATAGCTCTTTGTATGGCGATCATCGCCATCCTTTTCTTCAGTGTCTAGCACTTTATTCCATCTTCGATTGAGCGCTTCCTGTGCGGCCTTTAGCCGTTGCTTCTGCTTCTTTAGACTTATCGCAGTGGCCATAAGCCTTCTGTGGAGGTCATCTCGTTCCAGGCATGTTTTCGGGATGATGAATGCATCGTCATCCGGACTGTGTTCTTGTCCTGGGGCGGTTTGATGAATTCGCCCCTCGGGATCATTGTGATCGGGCGTCTGCTCCGAGATGTGTTCGGCGTGACCTGGCTCATCCTGCTCCATTGCTGGGTCCATATTGTCAGTGTTGCCTTCGGAGTTGACTGGGGTGTCGATCTTTCTGGCGCTCTCATCGCTATTTTTACTGTTGCTAGACTTGGAGCGGCGTCTGCACCATCGTTTTGGCTTTTGTCCGGGGTTTTATCTTCCGGATTGTCACTGTCGTCCTCCTTAGGCGTATCCACCATGTATATATCGTATGAAGAGGTGGCAGTCCAGTGCCCCGTTGATTCTGAATCGTCTCCTACTCCGACGTCCATACCGTCGGTATCATCAGAGTCAAAGTCAAGCATGTCTGATATATCGTCGAAAGTGGCTATGAAGTGGGTGGTGGGTGGGAAACGAACTTCTTCGTCGCCTGCTTCCCATTCGAGCCGGACATAGTTCGGCCGAGAGTCTCCTGACAAGGAGAGGGACTTTAAGGAGTTCAGCATGTCGCCAAAGGGCGAAATCTGGAAGATATCCACAGCGGTGAACTCCATTGCCGGAGCCCAACTAGAATCGGCGGGCTTGGAGGCGCGCGGACTGGAACCTACAACCGGATACGAGTCCGGTGGCCCGGTGTCACATGCTTCCTTAGGGGTGAAGTCTGTGTTCGGCTCTACCGCCGATGAGTGTGTGGCCTCTAGGGCGGGGTCCATCCACCCGTCCTCGGACGACGCACTCTGCTTTGGATTTAGGTTCGGGGCTCCTGCAGGGGCGATATCCCGAGCATTGTCCGACAGCAGGTCTAGGCCGTGCTCGTCGTGATTGTCCGGCGCTCCTAGCACAGGCCCGAATTCGTTGAAGATCTAGTATCCGCGGATATCGGCCGTGTAGTTCAAGTTTCCAAACCTGTCCTAGTGGCCAGGGGCGTAGCTGTCGATCTACTCCAGATGGCCAAGCGAATTGGCCCGCAGTGCGAAGCCACCGAACACGAAGATCTGTCCGGGGAGAAAAGTCTCACCCTGGACCATGTCATTGTTGATGATTGGAGGAGCCATCAAGCCTTGCAGCGACGACACAGAGGAACTCTCAATGAAAGCACCAATGTTGGTGTCAAAACCGGCGGATCTCGGGTAGGGGGTCCCGATCTGTATGTCTTAGGCTAATGGTAACAGGAGGCAAGGGACACAATGTTTACCCAAGTTCGGGCCCTCTCGATGGAGGTAAAACCCTACTTCCTGCTTGATTGATATTGATGATATGAGTAGTACAAGAGTTGATCTACCACGAGATCGTAGAGGCTAAACCCTAGAAGCTAGCCTATGATGATTATGATTGTGATCGTCCCTCTAAGGACCAAACCCTCTGGTTTATATAGACACCGGAGGGGGCTAGGGTTTACACGGAGCCGGTTACAAAGAAGTAAATATAATATCCAGATCGCCAAGCTTGTCTTCCACGCAAAGGAGAGTCCCATCCGGACACGGGACGGAATCTTGAGTCTTGTATCTTCGCGCTCCAATAGTCCAGACAAAGTATATAGTCCGGTTGTCCGGATACCCCCTAATCAAGGACTCCCTCACACCCACCCTTTGCTAGGGTGTGGGGCCCTTGCTGCTGATTCTTTCGCCAATATTTTTTATTAATTCCAAAAGTTGTCTCCATCAAATTTTAGGTCATTCCGAGAACTTTTTATTCTGCACAAAAATAACACTATGGCAATTCTGCTGAAAACAGCGTCAGTCCGGGTTAATTCCATTCAAATCATGTAAGTTAGAGTCCAAAACAAGGGCAAAAGAGTTTGGAAAAGTAGATACGACGAAGATGTATCAGTTAGTGATCCACCAATGACCCCTCACCTTGTCCCAGTTGCCTTGGCTTGATGACCGATGACTCGATCAACATGATCGACTTCCAGAGCCCGACACATCACATCACACCCCCTTTGTTGCTCGACTCTATAGAGCTACTATCGAGTGCCGAGGGTGATACCTCGTAACGCACTCCTGGTGATAACTCTGTAGTGTAGCTATTCGGTCGGGCAGGCCTGGAGAGCACTCGCGAGATAATTATGAGGCACGGTCGGGCAGGTAGACCGCCCTAAAGAGAGAGGGTTGGGCATGGCCCTTGCCGTATTTCCTCAAGATGGGGCGACAGGGTCACATGATCGTGAGCCTCTGCTCGTCTCCGCGAGCTCCTGACACACTAAGGATTTGGGTATTTGATCTGAGTTGGCCACTGGCCTTTACGCACTAACCACCATGCAAGAACATTTATGGGCACTCGGCATCGTAGTATCAGCTGAAGCTTTGTCAGACATCCAGTTCAGCATTGCGGCACGGCTGGGCCGGCACCATCCATGACAGAGGTGGAGCCTAGGTCCGCCCTGCTCACAACGACCTGGAGTGCAAAGGGAGATGGGCCCAGGACCCCAGAGTGCTTAGGATGTAGTCCGGCGGGGACCTCTCTGTTGAGCCTAGGTAGGATTACGACGTGTTGATCTTCCGAGGCCGGGCATGGACCCAGAAAAGTGTGTCCAGCCAGAGTAATCAAGCGTGTCGGGTAATGTGGTGCACCCGTGCAGGGAAGTTATCTATTCAAATAGTCGTTTCCATGGTAAAGGACGCTCGATGTTATATCCTGATCTATTACAGCTAGAAATGGATACTCGAAATATGTGATGGATATGTTGGCTTCGGGATTGTTTTCTCAGAGGGAGTCGAGGAAGGATCTCTAGGCATTAATGCTACACCATGCTTGTTAATTATAGAAAACTATTATATACTCTTCTGAATGCTACAAGATGATTGGAGATGCTTGGAGATGCTTGAAGATGTCAGTCTTCGATAGGCTAGGCCTTCCCTTCTATTCTAGCATTCTGCAGTTCACTTCACAGATACAACCCTTCCATTTGATACCAATGCATAGTATAGATCTGATGCTTGCGAGTACTTTAGATGAGTACTCACGGTTGCTTTGCTACCCCTTTCCCCCCTTCTTTCTTCTTTCCGGTTGATGCAACGAGATGGTGGATCCCAGGAGCCAGATGCCACCCCCGTCAATTACAACTACATGGAGACCGTCGACGACCAGGAGTAGTTAGGAGGTCCCGGGCAGGAGGACTTGCCTCTTTGATCATTGTTGCTTTTTTGTTTGCCTTCTTAAGGCGTCCTTGTCTAACTTATGTCTGTACTGAGATATTGTTGCTTCCGCTGACGCTTGTGTATCGAGCTGTGTATTCGAGCCCTCGAGGCCCCTGGTTTGTAATATAAAGCTTCTATTATTTTAATTTGTGTCTAGAGTTGTGTTGTGATATCTTCCCGTGAGTCCCTGATCTTGATCATACACATTTGCATGTATGATTAGTGTACGATTGAATCGGGGCGTCACACCTTATCCAAGCCATCTTCCATAAAAAGAATTGTATCATCAGCATATTGCAATATAGAGAGGTCACCATCCACAAGGCGTGACACTACTCCTGTAATCTGACCATTCTACTTGGCGCGTTCGATCGGTATAGCCAACATGGTTGATACAATGTTAAATAACATTGGAGACATATGGCCAGCCTGTTATAGTCCTTTTTCTGGAAGTAATGACTCACATCATCATTAACTTTGATAGCCACACTTCCTCCAGAACTAAAATTTTGGATCCACTGGCATCATTTGTCAGAGAATCCTTTCATTCTCAAGGACAATTGGAGAAACGACCATTTGACTTTGTCATGAGACTTTTCAAAATCAATCTTCAATACTACCCCACTCATGTTTTTTTGGTGCATCTCGGTACAGTCTTATATAGAATCACTACTCCATCGAGTATATTTCTTCCTTGCATGAAAACCGTTTGAGATGGCCGGACGACATGGTCAACAACCACGCTGAGCCTATTAGTATCCACTATGGTGAATATCTTGAAGTTGACATTATGGAGGTATACGATTCCATATTGTCGGATCTGCTCAGCCTCCTTAATTTTTGGTAACAAAACAATCTCGCCATATAAGCCTAGATAGGTCAAGTTGGTCGGCATGAATAAGGTTTAACATTTGCAATTGGTTAGTCTTGATGGCATCCCAAAAGTTTCTATAGAACTCTGCATAGAAGCCATCAGGGACTGGAGATTTGTTATGTTCCATTCTAATATCATAGCTCTCACCTCCTCTTAGAGCAAGATGTTGTGAGATATCGTTCTCTTCTGCCGTGACATGTGGAATATCATCTGTTCGAGTCTCATCAAGGGTGAAGTTCCATTCATCTGGCACCCCGAACAGTTTTATTTTGGAAAAGGAGGTTAAAACCCCCGGCCTCTGCATCAATCAATGCATGCATCCATCTTTATGAATTACTCACCAAAGGTCTGATAAGAACATACATCAAGCCACCCGAAGCCACCACTTACACCTACAAACTCAATACTGTTGAGTGCTTTCACTCCCCATATATAAAACCGGTACCGTGTCATCGCCGATCCATCCACATAACATATCGAAACCTACAGCCGGTGCAACAAACCTAATGCGTATACCAAATGCATACGTTTTAGAAGCCGCCATCATCATTGAACCGCTGGCCCATCTTCAGGAAAAAGATCCGCATCATCCTTGCCAGTCCGGACATCCATCGACACCACCACAGCGTCCAACGACACCACCTCCCTGCGCGCAAACTGTTAAGCACGTCGTGCCCGCTGTCGATACACCGTAGCACCATGCCGCCACGTACCACCCGCCGACATAGCTTGAAGTCTCTAGAAGATCTGTCGTGCGTAGTACCTGCCGGATAGGCATGACATAGAGTAGCACATGTCTGTCAGACATGACTTGACATCTCCACCGAAGCTCCGTGCAAGATGAAGCTGCTCCACCTCTTGCCTCTGTCTTCCAGCGCTGCTCCACAAACGATGCTCCCAAGCGAGAAACGAAACTGCAGTGCCGCCATCGTCTGATCTGGAAGACCAGATCCTAGGGTTTCCCCCGAAGCAGCACCAACGGGTCGACAGTAGTTACACGATGATGCCTTCATCAAGGTAACGGCGCATGGCACCGCCATCGCCTAACCTCGGCTCGGTTTTCACCGGCAACTATGTCTCCCCAACTCGCAGCCGGGACTAGATGACAGATCTTTAGATCCGACCACCCAGCCTCAGGCCGACCGCCTCCGACGGAGGAGATGACCACCACCGCCAAGCCCAGGGTCACCGCCCCGGGTGCCCGCATGATGCAGAACAAGACCAGGAGCACCACCACGATCTGAAGCCGAACCGGAGGTTGAGTGGTTGTAGCATGGCCGCCACCGCCACCTGCCGCTGCGACTATAGCCCCACCGTCACACCCTAGCCGTCGTTGTCTGCCATCACTGCCGAGGAGATCGAGATCGGGTCCACCACACAGATCTTGAGCCTCTCGCGCGTGAGGAGAAGGCCGTCGCGGAGCCGCTTGGGCTTTGCGCTGGCGGCGGCGTCGCCGGCGGCGGAGAGGAGAGTGGTGACAGGGGCGGGGGAAGGAGGCGGGGGCGCCACGGTGCGACGCGGCGGCGCCGCACGGGAGCAGGGGTAGGGTTAGGCGGGGGTTAGTGTGTACCTCTTAAAAATGGGAGATATTTTCACTTCCCGGCCTCTGCACCAACTAGGAATGCATATAACCATTTTAGTATGAGTATAAAGATAAACATGATCCTCAGATTTTTTTAGTGAGTATCAAGATATTTCTGCATGAGTGGTTCCACCACACACCAAGCTTGTTCCTCAATAAATGGGGGAAACCCCTGTGCATCACCTGTCAATTTTAGGAATTGAATTATGATCGTTAGCCTACAGAACCGCATGCCCAACCACTAGGCCAAGGCTCTCTTTGCTTAAAAATGGGAGAGATTTTCACTTTTCGGCCTCTGCGCCAACTAGGGATGCATACAACCATTTTAGTATGAGTACCAAGATAAACATGGTGCTCATAATTTTTTAAATGATTATCAAGATATTTCTTGATGACTGGTTCCACCACACATCAAGCTTGATCCTCAATAAACAGGAAAACCCCATGTGCATCACCTATCAATTCTAGAAATTGAACTCGAGTGTTAGGCCCCAAACAGTGGTTTGTAGTACTCCCTCCGTAAACTAATATAAGAGCGTTTAGTTCACTACTTTAGTAATCTAAACGCTCTTATATTAGTTTACAGATGGAGCACTTGATAAGATAACTTTTGAGCTTCATGTGTCCTTTGATCCGTCTTTCATCTTATTGGAGACTAAAAATACACTTCTTTCTATGTCGTCTCTCGGCGACCATTTGAAAGTATATTGTCTATAACTGTCTCCCTCCGAAATAATGTCGGCATTGGATCTTTGGTATCACTTGATTTTCTCTTCTGGCAATAGAGCAATCTTCTCATTGGATTAATTTTAGAGACAAGACGTGAGTCTCCGTGATTTTATCAACGCCATCAATAATAGTGAAGAGGCGTTGTTTTTTGTTTTTCTTTTTTGTATTATGTACCACTGGTGCGTTTTCCATGTAAAAAAGCGACAAGAATGTTCAAGAACATTCTTGCCAAGTATATATCCTGACTCTGTTTGAGATGCAGATCCATAGGCGACATGTCAGTACCTAATCGCCGATCCCTTCCAGGCTAAGTCACCTCGCAATGTCCCCGAGCCGCAATACTTAAACGCCCGAAAAGGACGGCGAGCACGGCTCCAGACAGCCAAAGCAAAGGTGAGCCACCGTCCATTATTGCACCAAAAGCACCAACGCGCCGCTGCTCTGCTTGCAGCTGCCGAGCTGATAATTAAGCATGGGTGCCGCGCGCGCATGGCGCTGGAAGCTTCTGCCCTTCCACTTCAGGCCGCCGCCGCCGCCGCCGACGCCGTCCCTCCCTGCAACCCTGTCCCCGGTGGACAAGGAGGAGGACGTGCCACGGGAGTTCCTGTGCCCGATACTGGGCGCGCCCATGTCCGACCCGGTGATCCTGCCGTCGGGGCGGACGTACGAGCGCGCCTGCATCCAGGCCTGCGTGGAGCTTTCCGTCTCTCCACCTGGCGTGGAGGGAGACTCGCCGGCAACGGGTGGGGTGGTTCCCATACCCAACGACGCGCTCGGAGCGGCCATCCGGACTTGGAGCACGCGGTCCGGACGCGCGCCGCCTGCGGCCCCTTCCGCCGCCGCGGCACGGGAGGCCGTGCTACGCGCGGTTCCAACTCCGCGGCCCCCGGGCAGGTCGTCTTCTAACCTTTCCTGCTCCTCCAGGGCGTCCGCTGCGTCGACGTCGTCGTCGTCCTCCCGGTCGTCGTCAGAGATAACGGCGGTGGAGCAGCTGGACATGGCGTGCGCGAAGGAAACGAAGTCGTTGCGGGTTGGTGAGGGGGAGGAGGAAGTGGGCCAGTTGACAGTGAAGGCTGTGGGCGGCGGAGACGAGTGGGAGGTGGAGTCAGCGATGGCGGCGCTGCGACGGGCGACGCGGGAAAGCGCGCCGAGGAGGCGGGCGCTATGCGTGCCGCAGCTGCTCGCTGCGCTCCGTCGCGTGCTGCTGTCCGCGCGTCACTCCGCCGCGGCGCGCGCCGACGCCGCCGCTGCTCTGGCCAACCTCTCCCTCGAGCCTGAGAACAGGGTGCCCATCGTCCGCGCGGGCGCCGTGCCGGCGCTGGTCGAGGTTGCCAGCTTGGGTGCTGCAGCCCCGGAGGCGTGCGAGCACGCGGCAGGCGCTCTGTTCGGCCTGGCCCTGCACGAGGGCAACCGCGCCGCCATCGGCGTGCTCGGCGCCTTGCCTCCTCTTCTGGCACTCCTTACCGCCGGCGACCAGGCCCCGCGAGCGCGCCGCGATGCCGGGATGGCTCTGCTCCACCTCTCCCTCGCCGCCGTTAACCAGTCTAAGCTCGCGCGCGCCCCGGGCGCCGCCAAGAACCTGCTCTCCATCTCGTCCGATTCCAACGAGCCGCTGCCCATCCGCAGGCTGGCCCTCATGGTGATCTGCAACGTTGCCGCCTGCGCTGAGGGCCGGACAGCGCTCATGGACGCCGGCGCCGTGGCGACGTTCTCCGTCATCCTTTCCAACGACGCTCACAGGTCGGAGCTTCAAGAATGCTGCGTCGCGGCATTGTACGACATGAGCAAGGGAAGCCCGCGGTTCCGGGGACTTGCCAGAGCGGCCGGCGCCGACCGGCCCCTCATCCTCATCGCCGAGCAAGCGGACCCCGGCGTTCACAAGGACATGGCGCGGAAGGCTCTGCGAGCAATGCTGGGCCTGGGCGACATCAACGGCGGAGGTCTTCATGATTTCAGCAACAGCGAACGCAACGACGATGACAGTGGCACCATGGCGTCGTCCCTGCCGGTCCGCCGCCGGCGCGCCGCGAGCTGGGGAGCTCCTCCTGCCTCGAAGCTGTCAAGTTCACACCACTGGCGATCAGTATGTATCGATTAGCTTTAGTTCTTGAGCTGGGTGTTGCTGTGTTGTCATCATTGCAGTGGATTCATGCAGTGCTCCATTTTACCTGCTTGGTCTGTAATTTTGAATGGATGTGAAATTAAAGACAATTGTGCAGTGGAATCTGGCGCATATGTTTGTGCTCCACTTTGTTTATATTTTTTTCCCCTGAAAAGGCTTTAGATCTAGATCAAAGCATCCGTACAGATATCCTAATAAAAACATAAAGAAAATATACCTAGATCTCTAGGGCTGATCATCTTTTTTCAGATAGAAGAAGATTATTCATGAACTCATCTATGCGTTGGATATACCTGCTCTACCCAGACAGGCGCATAAGTGGGAACCCCAAAGACAGGGTGCCTTCACATCAATGTAGGTGATGCATATGTTTGTGCTCTACTTTGTTCATATGTTTATTTGCAATAGAAGACTTAGATCTAGCTCAAATCAACAAATATCCCTAAAAAATGAGGAAAATATATCGACATCTCTAGGGCTGATCATCATCTTACCTTTTTTTTTGTTTTTTTTAGACAGGGTGCCTTCACATCAATGTAGATGGTGCATATGTTTGTGCACTACTTTGTTAATATGTTTATTTGCAATAAAGGACTTAGATCTAGCTCAAATCAACAAATAACCCTAAAAAATGAGGAAAATATATCGAGATCTCTAGGGCTGATCATCATCTTTGCAGATACAAGAAGATTATTCACGAACTCATCTTTGTATTAGATATACCTGCTCTGGCCTTGGTAAGCACGAGCGGACGAGGCGGGGTGCTTTAAGATCAATGGAGATGTCGTATATGTTTATGCTCTACTTTGTTCATAAGTTTTTCATAAAAAGGCCTTAGGTCTTGATCAAACAAGTAGTATAGATATCCCTAAAAAGAATAAAGAAAACATATCAAGATCTTTAGGGCTAGTCATCTTCTTTGCAGATACAAGAAGATTATTCATGAACTCATCTTTGTGTTGGATCTACCTATTCCGGCCTTTGGTGCGCACGCGCAGACATGTGCATAGTGGGAACCCTCCGAGGTGGGGTGCGTTCAGATCAATGGAGATGGCACAATCTGAGAAGTAGTTGAATGTGCGGTGTCGGTGTCAAAACCGGCGTATCTCGGGTAGGGGGTCCCGATCTGTTCGTCAAGGCTGATGGTAACAGGAAGCAAGGGACACAGATGTTTACCCAGATTCGGGCCCTCTCGATGGAGGTAAAACCCTACTTCCTTCTTGATTAATATTGATGATATGGGTAGTACAAGAGTAGATCTACCACGAGATCGTAGAGGCTAAACCCTAAGAGCTAGCCTATGATGGTATGATTGTAATTGTGATCGGCCTTCTAAGGACCAACCTCTCCGGTTTATATAGACACCGTAGAGGGCTAGGGTTTACATGGAGTCGGTTACAAGGAAGGAAACACAATATCCGGATCGCCAAGCTTGCCTTCCACGCAAAGGAGAGTCCCATCCGGACACAGGCCAGAGTCTTGAGTCTTGTATCTTCACGCTTCAATAGTCCGGACGTTGTACACAGTCCGGCTGTCCGGATACCCCCTAATCCAGGACTCGCTCACGCGGCATCAGAGCATGTCCAATAGCAGCAAAAAAATTGATGTCCTAAAATGGTTTAGGTATGGATGGAGAAGGTTTTTCGGGCACCAACAAATTTCTGCTTCTTTAGCAGCCCTAAAACTGGTGCCCTAAATTTTGTCCTTCTTCATATAGCACACACAGTTGAGCATATGCAATGTTATAAAATAATATCAAACTAGATGAATGGCCCATGCGTTGTTACCCTCATGTGTCATATACTACCATGTCCTAAAGTGGAAAAAAAATGTCGCATCGCTTTGTGCCGTCGAGGATGGTTTTTTCCGCAAACTTAGGCACACCCACACACCGGATTCATTGAGTTGCACCCTTAACTTTGAATTGCATCGACCGTTTCTTGTGAGATTCTCTTCCGTAAACAAATAAAGCACAAGAAAGAATTAATGGATAATCAATCCATCAAACTTAAGAGGTGGTAGAAGATGAAGTAGATGAGATTTTTCCACCCATGACCGGCATGTATGCGTGCATCCTAGAGATGTGGAAGGACAAAGGGAAATCGGTGCAACCTATGCCACCCAATTTAGATTGCATGGCTACTAATGATTGGGGTGATGTGGTGAAAGTGCAACTATCCCTAGGTGGTTTTGGTAATTCATAACAACATATAGCTCATTGAGCTAATGCTATTCCAAGACTATTATTTCAGGAAAGCTCAATGAATGGCATGGCATGGATGATGAAAGTGGACTCAAAATACTAAGGACAAAGGATTGGCTCAAGCTCAAAAGCTCAAGACTCTTCATTTTACATTTTAGTGATCCAAGATCACATTGAGTCTATAGGAAAAGCCAATACTATCAAGGAGGGATGAGGTGTTGCTTAATGAGCCTCTTGCTTCATGTGCTTAGTGATATGCTCCAAAACCCTCAACTACTTTCCCACATCCACAAATGACCTAAACCCAAAGCCAAAATCGGTCACACCGATTCTTCCTATCCGGCGCCACCGATTCCAAAAGTCATAGCCACTTCCACAAACCCAAAGCAAATTGGTCTTACCGATAGGGATCTCGGTCTCACCGAGATGGGGTTGCAATCTCTCTGTTTCCCTTCGTAACGTTTCGGTCTAACCGAAGTGAGCGATCGGTCCCACCGAGATTGCAATGTAAACCCTTTGTTTCCTTTTTGTACCATTTCGGTTTCACCGAAAAGAGCAAATCGGTCCCCCGAGTTTACTTGACCAACTCTCTGGAAAGCTTATTACCAAATCGGTCTCACCGAGTTTGTGTAATCGGTCTTACCGAGATTACGTTATGCCCTAACCCTAACCGAATCGGTCTCACCGAGATGCATGTCAGTCCCACCAAAAATCACTAACGGTCACTAGGTTTACTAAATCGGTCCGACCGAGTTTAACGATTCGGTCCCACCGAGTTTGGTAAATTGTGTGTAAAGGTTAGATTTTGTGTGGAGGCTATATATACCCCTCCACCTCCTCTTCATTCGTTGAGAGAGCCATCAGAACGAACCTACACTTCTAACTTACCATTTCTGAGAGAGAACCACCTACTCATGTGTTGAGGCCAAGATATTCCATTCCTACCATATGAATCTTGATCTCTAGCCTTCCCCAAGTTGCTTTCCACTCAAATCTTCTTTCCACCAGATCCAAAACCTATGAGAGAGAGTTGAGTGTTGGGGAGACTATCATTTGAAGCACAAGAGCAAGGAGTTCATCATCAACGCACCATTTGTTACTTCTTGGAGAGTGGTGTCTCCTAGATTGGCTAGGTGTCACTTGGGAGCCTCCGACAAGATTGTGGAGTTGAACCAAGGAGTTTGTAAGGGCAAGGAGATCGCCTACTTCGTGAAGATCTACCGCTAGTGAGGCAAGTCCTTCATGGGCGACGGCCATGGTGGGATAGACAAGGTTGCTTCTTTGTGGACCCTTCGTGGGTGGAGCCCTCCGTGGACTCGCGCAGCCGTTACCCTTCGTGGGTGGAAGTCTCCATCAACATGGATGTACGATAGCACCACCTATCGGAACCACGCCAAAAACATCCGTGTCTCCAATTGCGTTTGAATCCTCCAACCCCCCCCCCCTTTACTTTCTTGCAAGTTGCATGCTTTAATTTCCGTTGCCTATATACTCTTTGCATGCTTGCTTGATTTGTGTGATGATTGCTTGACTTGTCCTAAAGTAGCTAAAATCTGCCAAACTCTAAAATTGGGAAAAGGTTAAGTTTTTATTGGTCAAGTAGTCTAATCACCCCCCCTCTAGACATACTTCAAGGTCCTACATGTGGGGACACAGATGCGTTGTAAATATCAATTAATGACTTGTAATGGGGTTTGTCTGTATAAGATATATAGATTAATCTGAAACAAATAAAACACAAATAGTACTCAATTATTACATAGTTCATCAACTTGGAAATGGTGTCCTCCATTGATGGCAATGTGCAATGGCGAAGGGTACCTGGGTGGCGGCCCGACTAGGGATGGAAGGGAGGACGTAGGCAAAGCCTGGCTAGCGCCCGAGTGGAGTGTCTCCGTCCGGGAAGTTCTGGGCGATGGTTTGGGTGGTATAGTGGAGACATCGGTATTTGACTACACGGATAAAGAGCAAGGGTGGAGGGACAAAGTGAGAAAATCGGGGCTCCGGGTTGGGTCTTTGGGTGGGATGGGGGTGTCGAAGCCCTACGTGGCAGAGGTCCTATTGGTGCAATGATAGGCCCCTTATGTTTTGGAGTTTGTTGACATAAACAGTATGGGACTTATGTGTTTGCTAGTGCACACAGAGTAACAGATCCCTGAGAGATCGAGTCATTTGATGCAAACGACGAAGATAATCTCCCTGAGTTGTAGCGAAGGTTATCACCGAAGATGATGCTAACAAGAGTGACCCCTAAAAATTGCTAAAGTTCAAGCAATTGGTTTGGTGTCTGTTCGAAGAAAATGACTGCGCTCGAGGAAGAATGAAGACGAAGTGAAGATGTAGCATTTATTTCGTTGTTCTTCTTCTTTCATTGAGTCATAGGACCACCATACTATTAAGAGGGGTGTAGTGTTCGAAACTTTGATTCTCTAATGCTAAACCCAAATCCTATGAAAGTTGTGAGAGAAATCTCTTTGTGTTTCGAGCAAATACTTGCCAGCAAGAGAATGTGATCTTCTTCGCTGCAAGAGATTTGTCTCGAACCAAGGAGTTAGCATTACTTGTTACTGAAGTGATGTTACCGTTGCTCCAACCCCGACCGTTGTGAACATGTCGGTTGGCCATTGGCTGGGCCGAGTGTCCAAAATGGTCATTTCCCATCTGGGAAGGTTGTGGCTATAAATAGCTACCCCACGTCGGCTTTGTCCGGTGGCTGCTCCGTTTGATTCTGAGAAGATTGTTGAGAAACCCACTCTCTAAGCAATTTGAGTTTAAAATCCACCAAGAGAAAAAACCTAGAGCCGAAGAATTAGATAATGGTTCATGTTGGGGAACATTGCATGGGAAACAAAAAAATTCCTACGTTCACCAAGGTCAATCTAGGAGATGAATATCTATGAGAGGAGAGATTGCATCTCCATACCCTTGTAGATCGCTAAGAGAAAGCGTTAAGAAACGCGGTTGATGTAGTCAAACGTCTTCACGATCCAATCATGATCCGTCCCACGAACTCCCTATCCAAGTGCCGAACAGACGGCACCTCCACGTTGAACACACGTACCGCTTGATGATGTCTACTACGCAACCTTATTCTTGTAGACGTTGTTGGGCCTCCAAGTGCAGAGGTTTGTAGGATAGTAGCAAATTTCCCTCAAGTGGATGACCTAAGGTTTATCAATCCGTGGGAGGCGTAGGATGAAGATGGTCTCTCTCAAGCAATCCTGCAACCAAATAACAAAGAGTCTCTTGTGTCCCCAACACACCCAATACAATGGTAAATTGTATAGGTGCACTAGTTCGGTGAAGAGATAGTGATAGAAGTGCAATATGTATGGTAGATATAGGTTTTTCTAATCTGAAAATATAAAAACAGCAAGGTAACTAATGAAAAAAGTGAGACAAACAGTATTGCAATGTGTTGAAACAAGATCTAGGGTTCATACTTTCACTAGTGCAAGTTCTCTCAACAATAATAACATAACTGGATCATATAACTATCCCTCAACATGCAACAAAGAGCCACTCCAAAGTCACTAATAGCAGAGAACAAACGAAGAGATTATTATAGGGTACGAAACCACCTCAAAGTTATCCTTTCTGATTGATCTATTCAAGAGTTCGTAGTAAAATAACACGAAGTTATTCTTTCTGTTTGATCTATCCTAGAGTTCGTACTAGAATAACACCTTAAGATACAAATCAACCAAAAACACCTAGATACTCCAATGTCACCTCAAGTATCCGTGGGTATGATTATACGATATGCATCACACAATCTCAGATTCATCTATTCAACCAACACAAAGAACTTCAAAGAGTGCCCCAAAGTTTCTACCGGAGAGTCAAGACGAGAACGTGTGCCAACCCCTATGCATAAGTTCACAAGGTCACTGAACCCGCAAGTTGATCACCAAAACATACATCAAGTAGATCGCATGAATATCCCAATGTCACCACAGATAAGCACATGCAAGACATACATCAAGTGTTCTCAAATATTCAAAGACTCAATCCTATAAGATAACTTCAACGGGAAAACTCAATCCATTACAAGAGAGTAGAGGGGGAGAAACATCATAAGATCCAACTATAATAGCAAAGCTCGCAGTACATCAAGATCGTACCATCTCAAGAATGAGAGAGAGAGAGAGAGAGATCAAACACATAGCTATTGGTACATACCCTCAGCCCCGAGGGTGAACTACTCCCTCCTCGTCATGGAGAGCGTCGGGATGATGAAGATGGCCACCGGTGATGGATCCCCCCTCCGGCAGGGTGCCGGAACAGGGTCCTGATTGGTTTTTGGTGGCTACAGAGGCTTGCGGCGGCGGAACTCCCAATCTATAGTGCTCCTCGATGTTTTCGGGATATATGGGTATATATAGGAGGAAGAAGTAGGTCGGTGGAGCTGCGAGAGGCCCACGAGGGTGGGGGCACACCCAGGGGGGCAGGCGCGCCTCCCTTCCTCGTGGCCTCCTTGCTTCTTTCTGACGTCCACTCCAAGTCCTCTGGATCACGTTTGTTCCAAAAATCACTCCCTCGAAGGTTTCATTCCGTTTGGACTCTGTTTGATATTCCTTTTCTGCGGAACACTGAAATAGGCAAAAAACAGCAATTTGCACTGGGCCTCCAGTTAATAGGTTAGTCCCAAAAATAATATAAAAGTGCATAGTAAAGCCCATTAAACATCCAAAACATATAATATAATAGCATGGAACAATAAAAAATTATAGATACGTTGGAAACGTATCAAGCATCCCCAAGCTTAATTCCTGCTCGTTCTCGAGTAGGTAAATGATAAAAACAGAATTTTTGATGTGTAATGCTACCTAGCATAATTCTCAATGTAATTTTCTTTATTGTGGCATGAATGTTCAGATCCGAAAGATTCAAGACAAAAGTTTAATATTGACATAAGAGTAATAATACTTCAAGCATACTAACAAAGTAATCATGTCTTTTCAAAATAACATAGCCAAAGAAAGTTATCCCTACAAAATCATACAGTCTAGCTATGCTCTGTCTTCATCACATAATATTTAAATAATGCACAACCCGGTTTTAGCCAAGCAATTGTTTCATACTTTAGTATTCTCAAACTTTTTCAACTTTCACACAATACTTGAGCGTGAGCGATGGACATAGCACTATAGGTGGAATAGAATATGGTGGTTGTGGAGAAGACAAAAAGGAGGAAGGTAGTCTCACATCAACTAGGCGTATCAACGGGCTACGGAGATGCACAGTAATAGATATCAATGTGACTGAGTAGGGATTGCCATGCAACGGATGCACTAGAGCTATAAGTGCATGAAAGCTCATCAAAATAAACTAAGTGGGTGTGCATCCAACTTGCTTGCTCATGAAGACCTAGGGCACTTTGAGGAAGCCCATCATTGGAATATACAAGCCAAGTTCTATAATGAAAAATTCCTAGCATATGAAGGTGACAACATAGGAGACTCTATATCATGAAGATCATGGTGCTACTTTGAAGAGTGTGGTAAAAGGATGGTAACATTGTCCCTTCTCTCTTTTTCTCTCATTTTTTTTGGTGGGCTTCTTCGGCCTCTTTTTTATTTTTGGGCTTCTTTGGCCTCTTTTATTTTTCATAAAGTCTGGATACTCATCCCAACTTGTGAGGGAATCATTGCTTCCATCATCCTTTCCTCATTGGGACAATGCTCTAATAATGAAGATCGTCACACTTTTATTTACTTACAACTCAAAAATTACAACTCAATACTTAGAACAAAATATGACTCTATGTGAATGCCTCCGGCGGAGTACCGGGATGTGCAATGAATCAAGAGTGACATGTATGAAAGAATTATGAATGGTGGCTTTGCCACAAATACGATGTCAACTATGTGATCATGCAAAGCAATATCACAATGATGGAGCATGTCATAATAAATAGAACGGTGGAAAGTTGCATGGCAATATATCTCGGAATGGCTATGGAAATGCCATAATAGGTAGGTATGGTGGCTGTTTTGAGGAAGGTATATGGTGGGTGCATGATACCGGCGAAAGTTGCACGGCAAAAGAGAGGCTAGCAATGGTGGAAGGGTGAGAGTGCGTATAATCCTTGGACTCAACATTAGTCATAAAGAACTCACATATTTATTGCAAAAATCTTCAAGTCATCAAAACAAAGTACTACACGCATGCTCCTAAGGGAAGGGTTGGTAGGAGTTAACCATCGCGCAATCCCGACCTCCACACATAAGGAAGACTATCAATAAATAAATCATGCTCCAACTTCATCACATAACGGTTCACCATACGTGCATGCTACGGGAATCACAAACTTTAACACAAGTATCTCTCAAATTCACAACAACTCCACTAGCATGACTCTAATATCACCATCTTCATATCTCAAAACTATCATAAGGAATCAAACTTCACATAGTATTCAATGCACTTTATATGGAAGTTTTTATTATATCCCTCTTGGATGCCCATCATATTAGGACTAAATTCATAACCAAAGCAAATTACCATGCTGTACTAAAGACTCTGAAAATAATATAAGTGGAGCATGATAGTTCATCTATTTCTTCAAAATAAAACCACCGCCGTGCTCTAAAAAGATATAAGTGAAGCACTAGAGCAAACGACAAACTACTCCGAAAGATATAAGTGAAGATCAATGAGTAGTTGAATAATTATGTAACTATGTGAGGACTCTCTAACATTTAAGAATTTCAGATCTTGGTATTTTATTCAAACAGCAAGCAAAACAAAAGAAAATAAAATAACGCTCCAAGCCAAACACATATCATGTGTTGAATAAAAATATAGCTCCAAGTAAAGTTACCAATGAACGAAGACGAAAGAGGGGATGCCATCCGGGGCATCCCCAACCTTAGGCTCTTGGTTGTCCTTGAATATTACCTTTGGGTGCCTTGGGCATCCCCAAGCTTAGGCTCTTTCCAATCCTTATTCCATAGTCCATTGAATCTTTACCCAAAACTTGAAATCTTCACAACACAAAACTCAACAGAATACTCGTAAGCTCCGTTAGTACAGGAAAATTAATCACCACTTTTGGTACTGTTGTGAACTCATTCTTAATTCATATTGGTGTAATATCTACTGTATTCCAACTTCTCTATGGTTCATACCTCCGATACTACTCATAGATTCATCAAAATAAGCAAACAACACATAGAAAACAGAATCCGTCAAAAACAGAACAGTCTGTAGTAATCTGTAACTCTCGAATACTTATGTTACTCAAAAATTCTACCAAATTAGGAAAACCTGAGAAATTTGTGTACCAATCAAGAGAAAAACAAATCAGATCAAAATCACGTTACTGTGAATTATCAAAACTAATTTACTGGGTACAAAAGTTTCTGATTTTCAGCAGGATCAACACAACTATCACCGTAAGCTATCCTAAAGGTCTTACTTGGCACTTTATTGGAAAAAAAGCTATAAAAAATGATTACTACAGTAGCATAATCATGTCAACACACAAAACAGTAAAGGTAAATATTGGGTTGTCTCCCAACAAGCGCTTTTCTTTAATGCCTTTTAGCTAGGCATGATGATTTCAATGATGCTCGCATAAAAGATAAGAATTGAAACACAATGGGAGCATCGTGAAGCATATGACTAACACATTTAAGTCTAACCCACTTCCTATGCATAGGGATTTTTGTGAGAAAACAACTTATGGGAACAAGAATCCACTAGCATAGGAAAACAAAACAAGCATAGCTTCAAGATTTTCTGCACATAGAGAGGAAACTTGATATTATTGCAATTCCTACAAGCATATATTCCTCCCCCATAATAATTTTCAGTAGCATCATGAATGAATTCAATAATATAACCATCACATAAAGCATTATTTTCATGATCTACAAGCATATAAATTTTATTACTCTCCACATAAGCAAATTTATTCTCATCAATAGTAGTGGGAGCAAACTCAACAAAATAACTATTATGTGAAGCATAATCCTATTGAAAATTAAAATCATGATGACAAGTTTCATGGTTATGTTTATTCTTTATGGCATACATGTCATCACAATAATCATCATAAATAGGAGGCATGCTTTTACCATAATGAATTTGCTCATCAAAACTTGGGGGACAAAAAATATCATCTTCATCAAACATAGCATCCCCAAGCTTGTGGCTTTGCATATCATTAGCATCATAGGTATTCAAAGAATTCATACTAACAACATTGCAATCATGCTCATCATTCACATATTTTATGCCAAGCATTCTATGTAATTCTTCTTCTAGTACTTGAGCACAATTTTCCTTCCCATCATTTTCACGAAAGACATTAAAAAGATGAAGCATATGAGGCACCCTTAATTCCATTTTTTTGTAGTTTTCTTTTATAAACTAAACTAGTGATAAAACAAGAAACTAAAAGATTCGATTGCAAGATCTAAAGATATACCTTCAAGCACTCACCTCCCCGGCAACAACGCCAGAAAAGAGCTTGATGTCTACTACATAACCTTCTTCTTGTAGACGTTGTTGGGCCTCCAAATGCAGAAGTTTGTAGGACAGTAGCAAATTTCCCTCAAGTGGATGACCTAAGGTTTATCAATCCGTGGGAGGCATAGGATGAAGATGGTCTCTCTCAAGTAACCCTGCAACCAAATAACAAAGAGTCTCTTGTTTCCCCAACACACCCAATACAATGGTAAATTGTATAGGTGCACTAGTTCGGCGAAGAGATGGTGATAGAAGTGCAATATGTATGGTAGATATAGGTTTTTCTAATCTGAAATATAAAAACAGCAAGGTAACTAATGATAAAAGTGAGCACAAATGGTATTGCAATACGTTGAAACAAGGTCTAGCATTCATACTTTCACTAGTGCAAGTTCTCTCAACAATAATAACATAACTGGATCATATAACTATCCCTCAACATGCAACAAAGAGTCACTCCAAAGTCACTAATAGCGGAGAACAAATGAAGAGATTATTGTAGGGTACGAAACCACCTCAAAGTTATCCTTTCTGATCGATCTATTCAAGAGTCCGTAGTAAAATAACACGAAGTTATTCTTTCCGTTCAATCTATCCTAGAGTTCGTACTAGAATAACACCTTAAGACACAAATCAACCAAAACCCTAATGTCACCAAGATACTCCAATGTCACCTCAAGTATCCGTGGGTATGATTATACGATATGCATCACACAATCTCAGATTCATCTATTCAACCAACACAAAGAACTTCAAAGAGTGCCCCAAAGTTTCTACCGGAGAGTCAAGACGAAAACATGTGCCTACCCCTATGCATAAGTTCACAAGGTCACTGAACCCGCAAGTTGATCACCAAAACATACATCAAGTAGATCACGTGAATATCCCATTGTCACCACAGATAAGCACATGCAAGACATACATCAAGTGTTCTCAAATCCTTAAAGACTCAATCCGATAAGATAACTTCAAAGGGAACACTCAATCCATTACAAGAGAGTAGAGGGGGAGAAACATCATAAGATCCAACTATAATAGCAAAGCTCGCGGTACATCAAGATCATACCATCTCAAGAACACGATAGAGAGATCAAACACATAGCTACTGGTACATACCCTCAGCCCTGAGAGTAAACTACTCCCTCCTCGTCATGGAGAGTGTCGGGATGATGAAGATGGCTGTCGGTGTCAAAACCGGCGGATCTCAGGTAGGGGGTCCCGAACTGTGCGTCTAGGCGGATGGTAACAAGAGACAAGGGACACGATGTTTTTACCCAGGTTCGGGCCCTCTCGGTGGAGGTAAAACCCTACTCCTACTTGATTAATATTGATGATATGGGTAGTACAAGAGTAGATCTACCATGAGATCAAGGAGGCTAAACCCTAGAAGCTAGCCTATGGTATGATTGTTGTTCGTCCTATGGACTAAAACCCTCCGCTTTATATAGACACCGGAGAGGGCTAGGGTTACACAGAGTCGGTTACAATGGTAGAAGATCTACATATCCGTCTTGCCAAGCTTGCCTTCCACGCCAAGGAAAGTCCCATCCGGACACGGGAGGAAGTCTTCAATCTTGTATCTTCATAGTCTTGGAGTCTGGCCAAAGATGATAGTTCGGCTATCCGGACACCCCCTAGTCCAGGACTCCCTCAGTAGCCCCTGAACCAGGCTTCAATGACAACGAGTCCAGTGCACATATTGTCTTCGGCATTGCAAGGCGGGTTCCTCCTCCGAATAATTCATAGAAGATTTTGAACACTAGGATAGTGTCCGGCTCTGCAAAATAAGCTCCACATACCATCGTAGAGAGAATAATATTTACACAAGTTCAATCTGCTGACATATTTCGTGGCATGACGTCACACCATGGCCAAGCCTTTATTCGAATCGTTTTTATTGTTCCGCCTCAGCGCGTTTAGCGAAGCGGTTTCTTTGGCACGTCTTGTCAAAGCAGAGATCGTGTCCCCTTATTCCGGGATTCTCATCAATACGGGCGTGGGTAACCCAACCGTGCCATTGATTACGGCGCTTGGGAGATAAGTGAGTTTTACCAGGCTGGTGGGGACGGATAGTTTCGTCCGCTCATATGTAGGGGACAAGGATCCACCTTTTTACCTACGCCTTCTTCCTCCATTGCTTATCCATTTCAGCGCACTCGAGCTCCAACGCCCAAGTCCGCACATCTCGCCTCAACCTTCCCCAGTCATGTCCGAAGCGGGAGGCAAGTGGATGGCCTCCTCCATTACGGAGGGGCATATCAAAAAGCTGCGAAAGGCCGGATACTTATCCGGCGACATCGCGCATCGGCTCCCCGACGAGGGGCAGCTCATCCCCACCCCCGGGCCCCATGAGAGGGTGGTGTTCCTCACCCATTTCCTCCGCGGACTAGGTTTTCCACTTCACCCATTTGTCCAGGGGCTCATGTTCTACTATGGCCTGGATTTCCACGATCTGGCCCCGAATTTCATCCTCAACATCTCGGCGTTCATCGTCGTGTGCGAGGCCTTCCTCTGCATCCAGCCCCACTTCGGCTTATGGCTGAAGATCTTCAATGTCAAGCCGAAGGTAGTGGGCGGCCGCCAAGCGGAGTGCGGAGGCGCCATGGTGGGCAAGATGCCCGACGTCCTATGTCTCGAGGGCTCCTTTGTGGAGACCATAAAGGGGTGGCAATCGGGGTGGTTCTATATTACCGAGCCGCGAGACCCTGAATGGGCAGCGGCCCCCGAATTCAGATCTGGCATCCCCACACGGCTCACCTCCTGGAAAGAGAAGGGCCTATCATGGGGTGATTCGGAGGAACTGACCGGACTCCAATCCTGCGTTCAAACTTTGGTGAACAAGAAGCTCAAGCTTGTCAACGTAGTCCAGGTCATGCTTGTCCGCCGGATCCTCCTGTGCCAGGAGCGGGTTTTTAATTTGTGGGAGTTTGATCCGGTGCAGCACAAAACCTTAAGCATGCTCTTCGACACTACATACGAAGATGCCTGGAAGGTGCTGTTCAAGGGCGCCAAGGCTCCCGCATCCGCTACCGAAGATCGCGGATTCAGCTCGCAGCGTCCGGCCGGCGAGGTAAGCTATTCTACCCTTTACGGGACACTTGTTTTTCATAGTTTGACTCCATGCGGGATCTAAACCCCCATTACCTTTAACAGGCCTGGCAGAAGATGTCCGGGCAGGTTAACTGTCCGGCTCCCTTGCCAGAAGACCCAGCGGATGTCCGATTAATGGGACTGCTGGCTCCGGCGCCTTACGTGGTGCCGGAGGAGAAGGCCAAGAAGAAGGCCACGGGAACTTGGAGGAGTTCCCGGCGCCAGGTGTTATTGGACTCATCGTCCGATGACTCCGAGGCAGACTCCTCTCGCGAAGACGAGGAGGAGAAGAAAGAGGCCTCTCCCCCAGCGGGGGGAGAGGAGAAAAGGAAGGCTTCCCCAACGGAGGAGGCCGAAGGGTCCAAGAAGGGAAGGACCCTTCCTCCGGATTGTTCCACCAACGCCGACGACGGCGAAGAGGAGTGGCCTTCGAGGGTCAAGCCCCTGGCGAGATCGTAAGTGTCCGGATTCTAGAATAACTCATGATTTTTCTTTCATCACATAGTGTCTTCTAATGCCGAATACCACCATGTAGCCCACCCAAGGACGATCTCCCCGCTTCGTCGAGCGGCTCCTTGGGCTCATCGGATGTGAATAGCGCTTCGCTTCCGACCGCCTCCTCCCCCCGCGATGCAGATGACGCCGAGGTGGGGTCCCAGAAGGGGCCCAGCCAGGAGGAGGAGTCACCGGAGGTGCCGCAGGGCAACCTCCTGGACTTTGGACCGGACTCCGCACCGGAACCTTTGGTGGTTCCGGAGTCCGGCCGGCGGCCCCTTCGTAGAAAGGGTGAGACTGCGACGCCGGTGACCTCCGTCCAACCAGACGCGCCGGATAATTTGCTGGAGGCGCTCAACGGCGCTTTCATCGACAAGGAGCACCGCACTGTCATGAGTGCGGTGATTCAGAAGGTTCAGTCCGCCATGAGCGGGCTGACCAAAGCCTGCACTAGCCTTCTAACAGGCTTTGAGGTATGTGATTAAGATATGTAAAAATAGTACCGCATAGACAGTAGCCCCTGATGCTCAGTTGTTGTTCGGAAAGAAAAGCCGAACTGAGGATCTAAAAAAGATATACGCAGGAGTCTAACACAAATATGCCAATATGGGAATGCAGGCTGCACTGCTGACTTCTGCCGCACTGAGGGCGGAGGTCAATGCCCTGAAGTAGAGCCTCGAGCGGTCCGAGAATGAGCTCGGCCGTGCCAAGAAGCAGCTCGAGGACAAGGAAGGTAAGTAATACCTTATTAAAGTAATACCTTATAGAAAAGGATTTAGTTGCAAAAAATGACAGGGATAACGTGAGTATTGCAGGGGCCACGAACGAGGTGGCGACCCTGAAGGAGGCGGTATCCGAGGCCGAACATAATGCGGCCGCGGAACGCACCGAGCGGGAGAAGCAAGAGGCGCGGGTGGCAGAGGTACGGTAAGAGCTCCAGGTTCTCGTGGAAAAACACGAGAGTTTGGGGCGTGACTCGAAGACTCGTGAGTCCGAGCTCGCCTCGGCTCTTGAGAGTGCCAAAGCCGCAAAGGCCGAAGCCTAGAGGGCCCTCCAGGAGATTGAGGAGATAAAAAGGATAGCGGCGGGTAAGGCATTCTTCATGCAAAGCAAGCATGTAAAAGTAAATTATTTGTTACTTACCCGGATTCGGAGCTCTCCAGGAACGTTCGCATATCTACCCCGTAGTGTGTCCAATGCTGCCGCATTCTACCGGGCCAAGGAAGGGAGCTCGACAGAGAAGGTATTCTGGTCTCAGTATGCTGAGGCCGGACATCCGGTGCCCCTGAGCGACTAGCTGAAGCAGCTGGTCGAGCTCCACAAGGTGGCCGAACAGGCCATGAAGGGCCTCATAGTTCGGCTGTGGCCCAAGGAAGCCATACCTGGGAGCTACTTCGGTCTGGTGCGGCGGCTGGTGGACGCCTGTCCCTGGATTGAAGTCATCAAGCACTCCGTCTGCATCGAAGGTGCCCGTCAGGCCCTTGCCCGCGCTAAAGTGCACTGGGGCAAGATGGACGCCGAGAAGCTTGTGACGGACGCGCCACCGCCGGGCAAGGAGTATCGCACGCCCGAGATGTATTATAAGGGTGTCCTGAAGGGTGCCCGCCTTATAGCGTGTGAATGCTCCAAAGATGTAATTTTTGAGTAGACTCACATTTTGTTATCCTGTGTGCTGAAAACTTGTTCATATGCGCTAAGCAACGCTTGTTAATTTAAAATATTACCTTCTGTGCGGCCGTTTATCAAATTTGAGAGATGGCAAGTCGTTGGCTTCAGCCCCCATGCCGCGAGTGCTGGGGTGTTCGGGATAAACTTGAGCGCTCTTTTTTCCATTTTTGGGTCCTTCGAGGGAGGCGCTCAACACAACGAACGAGGCAACCGGACTTATAATGCTTGAACACTCCCACTTAGCCATAGAATTCTATAATTTTAAATTTCGGCGAAGCCCCTAGTGTTCGGAAGGCCGAATTCGAGGCGCTATCCACGCCTGGGGCCGGACAAAGCCAGCTCCTCGCTCTAAGCGGCATAAGTCTTTAGGGACTCAAAAAAACCTCTCGAACAGCGACCGGCTCTCGCCCCATCATGACGGTCAGTTTTAGCTTTCTCCACTGAGGTCCTCAATCCATCTCAACTGGGGCACAATCGCAGTGGTTCTCCCAGCGCTACCTTAGCCGATATAACGGAACGTAAGGTACCAAAACATGGGAGCCGAGCAAACCCAACTATTGACCCAAGACATGATTCGGAGCCGATGCATATAATGCTATAAGTTTGGGGTGCCGCACTTGTGAAAGTGTTCGGACTTATCACACCATACTCTGGGGAACTTAAGCCCCTGGTGTATTTGGCCGTACCAAAGCGTATGGGTGCAACATGTCATAAGTGAACATATATATAAAAAAAGGAATGCAATGATAGGCAAAAAGCGATGCAATCTTGATTAAAAAATTACTGCAATGAAAGAAGAACGATACAAATAGTGCGATAAGCAAGGGATGGGACTATTTAACATGTCCCCCTCTAGGGGTAGGCTGCGGAATGGTATGTAAAACAGGTATAATGCTCGTAATGGAGACCACCTGGATACTCGACGTAGCTTTTCTGCTTCCCTAGCTGTTGCATCGTGAATTCGGCAAGTCTACTGCCGGACAGGGCTTTTGGAAAACGGAGTCCTGTGAGTAAGAAGAAAGAAAAAGAAGAATGACACAATTGGGAGCCCCTGGTGTGGTTGAGCTGCACTCTGGGCATGTCGTGGTCGTGCCCCTCCCCCTGTGCCCATGGTATCTCCAGAGCGTAATTATGTACGCGTGGTACTAGTCTCGCGATTTCGCGAGGGCTGGGGTTGGGGCCGCATTGCTACACGTGCTTGGAACGTGCCAGGTGGTCTTGTTGTAGGTTACTCCGGGCACGCTTGACGGTGTCCGGCCGCTTAACAGCCGGACTCAAGAGTTGCCTTAAGAGGCTGCTTTGTATTTCCGCCGCGAGAGCTGCTGTATGCTCCTCCGTTCGGAGAGAGCGTTCGGTGTTTCGGTTGACCGTAATGACTCCTCGAGGGCCTGGCATCTTGAGCTTGAGGTATGCGTAGTGCGGCACCGCCTTGAATTTTGTAAATGCGGTTCGTCCGAGCAGTGCATGATAGCCGCTGCGGAACGGGACTATGTCGAAGATTAACTCCTCGCTTCGGAAGTTATCCGGGGATCCGAAGACCACTTCGAGTGTAACTGAGCCTATACAATTGGCCTCTACACCTGGTATGACGCCTTTAAAGGTCGTCTTTGTGGGTTTAATCTTTGACGGGTCTATGCCCATCTTGCGCACTGTATCCTGATAAAGCAGGTTCAGGCTGCTGCCGCCGTCCATCAGGACTCTAGTGAGGTGAAATCCGTCAACGATTGGGTCTAGAACCAATGCGGCGAATCCGCCATGGCGGATGCTAGTGGGGTGGTCCCTTCGATCAAAAGTGATCGGGCATGAGGACCACGGATTGAACTTTGGGGCGACTAGCTCCATCGCATATACGTCCCTAAGTGCACGCTTCCGCTCCCTTTTGGGTATGTGGGTTGCGTATATCATGTTCACCGTCCGCACTTGTGGGGGAAACCCTTTTGTCCTCTATTGTTCGGCGGTCGGGTCTCCTCCTCGTCATCGCTATGCAGCCCCTTCTCATTATTTTCGGCAATTAACTTGCCTGCCTGCTTGAACACCCAACAATCCCTATTGGTGTGATTGGCTGGCTTTTCGGGGGTGCCGTGTATCTGGCACGAGCGATCGAGTATTCGGTCCAAATTGGACGGGCCCGGAGTATTTCTTTTGAATGGCTTTTTCCGCTGACCGGGTTTAGAGCCTCTGAATCCGGCGTTGACTGTCGTATCTTCTGTATTATCGCCGTTAATGCGGCGCTTGTGCTTATTGCGACGCGACCTGCCATTGCTGTCCTTGGTATCCGGACTACCAGAGTTTTTGGTCAGGTTGTTACTGCGAGCTAGCCAGCTGTCCTCTCCCGCGCAGAAGCGGGTCATGAGTGATGTGAGGGCTGCCATGGATTTCGGCTTTTCCTGTCCTAGGTGTCGGGCGAGCCACTCGTCACGGATGTTATGTTTGAAGGCTACAAGGGCCTCTGCATCCGGACAGTCGACGATTTGATTTTTCTTAGTTAAGAACCGTGTCCAGAATTGTCTGGCCGATTCATTTGGCTACTGAATTATGTGGCTTGGGTCATCAGCGTCTGGTGGGCGCACATATGTGCCTTGGAAGTTATCAAGGAATGCGGCTTCCAGGTCCTCCCAACACCCAATTGATTCTGCTGGCAAGCTGTTGAGCCAATGCCGAGCTGGTCCTTTAAGCTTGAGTGGGAGGTATTTGATGGCATGTAGATCGTCACTGCGGGCCATGTGGATGTGAAGGAGATAGTCCTCAATCCAAACCACAGGATCTGTTGTGCCGTCGTATGATTCAATGTTTACGGGTTTGAATCCCTCGGGGATTTGATGATCCATTACCTCATCTGTGAAGCATAGTGGGTGTGCGGCGCCTCTGTATTGGGCTATATCGCGACGCAGCTCAAACAAGCTTTGTCTACTGTATTCGGCCCGGCCGGAATTGCTGTATCCGGCGTGACGGTTGTCGTCACGTATCGTGGGGCGCCCACGCGATCCGTAGATCGATCTTGTTTGTCTTGCCTTATCCTCCAATATGTCTCGTAAGTCCGGCGCATTCCCCCGTGGATTTTTACTTTTCGAGCGACGCCGGGGTACGGCTTTAGTGGATGGCCTAGAGGCCTCTCTGTCGTGGCCACGAGGTGGCCGGTCGGCCGTATTATGCGATGGTGATGTAGGTTTATGTGCTTCCTCCTCTAATCGGGGTAGCAGCTTGCGTTTGGGGTAGCTTTTGGAGGGGGCGTTCGAGTTCATACTCTTCGGCCGCAAGGACTTCAGTCCATCTGTCGGCTAGCAAATCTTGGTCAGCTCTAAGCTATTGCTGCTTTTTCTTGAGGCTGCTTGCCGTGGCCATAAGCCTGCGTTTGAAACGCTCTTGTTCGACGGGATCCTCAGGCAAGACAAATTCGTCGTCGTCGAGGCTTGCCTCGTCTCTGGAGGGAGGCATAAAATTATCGTCCTCTACCTCTCTGTCTGCCGCTCTCTCATGAGGGCTGGCCTCTTCACCCTCCTGTGCTGAATCTTGCTGGAGGAGGTTGTCTTCGGCACTGTCCGGGGTGTTATTGTCTCCGGTGCCGGAATCTCCATTTTTGCTGTGGCGGGATTTAGAGCGGCGCCGCTGACACCGGCGCTTAGGCTGTTTCTTGGAGGGGTCATCCTCCGTTGTTCCATCGCCATTCCCATCCTTTGGGATGTCCACCATGTATATGTCGTATGACGAGGTGGCCTTCCAGTGCCCTGTAGGCACTGGTTCTTGGTCGTCTCTGGCATCGTCATCCATACCGTCGATGTCTTCAGAGTCGAAGTCTAGCATGTCGGTTAAGTCATTGACAGTGGCTACGAAGTGGGTGGTGGGTGGGCTTTGAATTTCTTCGTCGTCTGCATCCCAACCGTCCTGACCATAATCCGGCCAGGGCTCTCCTAATAAAGAGAGACACTTTAGCGAATTCAGGATGTCGCCGAAAGGCGAGTGCTGAAAGATGTCCGCAGCGGTGAACTCCATGATCGGCGCCCAATTGGGTTCGATTGGCAGGGGCGCGGAAGGTTCGGGGTCCGGAGAGGAGTCCGGCACCTTGGAGTCACGAACTTCACAAGGGACAGGGTTGGTATTCGGCTCTATCACCGTAGAGGTAGCAGCCCCCGAGGAGGTTTCCAGCCACCCATCCTCAATCGGCGCAGTCGGTTTCGAGCTAAGGGTCGAAGCGGACTCTTGTGCGGCTTCCAGGGCACTGTCCGGCAGCAGAGCTAAATCATGCCCATCGTGACAGTGTGGCGTGCTCGGCTGTGGCTCAAATCCATCGAAGATCAAGTCTCCGCGGATGTCAACCATATAGTTCAAACTTCCAAATCTGACCTGATGGCTAGGGCCGTAGCTTTCGATCTGCTCCAGATGGCCAAGTGAATTGGCCCGCAATGCAAAGCCACCGAATACGAAGAGCTTTCCGGGGAGAAAAGTCTCACCCTGGACCGCGTCGTTGTTGATGATTGAAGGAGCCATCGGGCCTACAGGTGACGACGCAGAGGAACTCTCAATGAAAGCACCAATGTCGGTGTCAAAACCGGCGGATCTCGGGTAGGGGGTCCCAAACTGTGCGTCTAGGCGGATGGTAACAGGAGACAAGGGACACGATGTTTTTACCCAGGTTCGGGCCCTCTCGGTGGAGGTAAAACCCTACTCCTGCTTGATTAATATTGACGATATGGGTAGTACAAGAGTAGATCTACCACGAGATCAAGGAGGCTAAACCCTAGAAGTTAGCCTATGGTATGATTGTTGTTCGTCCTACGGACTAAAACCCTCTGGTTTATATAGACACCGGAGAGGGCTAGGGTTACATAGAGTCAGTTACAATGGTAGGAGATCTACATATCCGTCTCGCCAAGCTTGCCTTCCACGCCAAGGAAAGTCCCATCCGGACATGGGACGATGTCTTCAATCTTGTATCTTCATAGTCTTGGAGTCTGGCCAAAGATGATAGTTCGGCTATCCGGACACCCCCTAGTCCAGGACTCCCTCAGGGTCGCCACCGCCTCCTTCAGGGTCGCCACCTTGTTCGTGGCCCCTGCAATACTCACGTTATCCCTGTCAATTTTTGCAACTAAATCCTTTTCTGTAAGGTATTATTTTAATAAGGTATTACTTACCTTCCTTGTCCTCGAGCTGCTTCTTGGCACGGCCGAGCTCGTTCTCGGACCGCTCGAGGCTCTGCTTCAGGGCATTGACCCCCGCCGTCAGTGCGGCAGAAGTCAGCAGTGCAGCCTGCATTCCCATATTGACATATTTGTGTTAGACTCCTGCGTATATCTTTTTTAGATCCTCAGTTCGGCTTTTCTTTCCGAACACCAAACTGAGCATCAGGGGCTACTGTCTATGCGGTACTATTTTTACATATCTTAATCACATACCTCAAAGCCTGTTAGAAGGCTGGTGCAGGCTTCGGTCAGCCCGCTCTTGGCGGACTAAACCTTCTGAATCACCGCACTCATGACAGTGCGGTGCTCCTCGTTGATGGAAGCGCCGTTGAGCGCCTCCAGCAAATTATCTGGCGCCTCCGGTTGGACGGAGGTCACCGGCGTCGCAGTCTCACCCTTCCTACGAAGGGGCCGCCCGCCGGACTCCGGAACCACCAAAGGTTCCGGTGCGGAGTCCGGTCCAAAGTCCGGGAGGTTGCCCTGCGGCACCTCCGGGGCCTCCTCCTCCTAGCTGGGCCCCTTCTGGGACCCCACCTCAGCGTCGTCTGCGTCGCGGGGGGAGGAGGCGGTCGGAAGCGAAGCGCTATTCACATCTGACGAGCCCAAGGAGCCGCTCGACGAAGCGGGGAGATCGTCCTTGGGCGGGCTACATGGTGGTATTCGGCGTTAGAAGACACTATGCGACGAAAGAAAAATCATGAGTTATTCTGGAATCCGGACACTTACGATCTCGCCAGGGGCTTGACCCTCAAAGGCCACTCCTCTTCGCCGTCGTCATCGTTGGTGGAACAATCCGGAGGAAGGGTCCTTCCCTTCTTGGACCCTTCGGCCTCCTCCGTTGGGGAAGCCTTCCTTTTCTTCTCTCCCCCCACTGGGGGAGAGGCCTCGTTATTCTCCTCCTCGTCTTTGCAGAAGGAGTCCGCCTTGGAGTCATCGGACGATGAGTCCGATAACACCTGGCGCCGGAACTCCTCCGAGTTCCCGTGGCCTTCTTCTTGGCCTTCTTCTGCGGCACCACGTAAGGCGCCGGAGCCAGCAGTCCCGTTAATCGGACATCCACTGGGTCTTCTGGCAAGGGAGCCGGATAGTTAACCTGCCCGGACGTCTTCTGCCAGGCCTGTTAAAGGTAATGGGAGTTTAGATCCCGCATGGAGTCAAACTCTGAAAAACAAGTGCCCCGTAAAGGGTAGAATAGCTTACCTCGCCGGCTGGACGCTGCGAGCTGAATCCGCGATCTTCGGTAGCGGATGCGGGAGCCTCGGCGCCCTTGAACAGCACCTTCCAGGCATTTTCGTACGTAGTGTCGACAAGCCTGCTTAAGGTTTGGTGCTGCGCCGAATCAAACTCCCACAAATTAAAAACCCGCTCCTGGCACGGGAGGATCCGGCGGACGAGCATGACCTGGACTACATTGACAAGCTTGAGCTTCTTGTTCACCAAAGTTTGAACGCAGGATTGGAGTCTGGTCAGTTCCTCCGAATCACCCCATGATAGGCCCTTCTCTTTCCAGGAGGTGAGCCGTGTGCGGATGCCAGATCTGAATTCGGGGGCCGCTGCCCATTCAGGGTCTCGCGGCTCGGTGATATAGAACCACCCCGATTGCACCCCTTTATGGTCTCCACAAAGGAGCCCTCGAGCCATAGGACCTTGGGCATCTTGCCCACCATGGCGCCTCCGCACTCCGCTTGGCGGCCGCCCACTACCTTCGGCTTGACATTGAAGATCTTCAGCCATAAGCCGAAGTGGGGCTGGATGCAGAGGAAGGCCTCGCACACGACGATGAACGCCGAGATGTTGAGGATGAAATTCGGGGCCAGATCGTGGAAATCCAGGCCGTAGTAGAACATGAGCCCCCGGAAAAATGGGTGAAGTGGAAAACCTAGTCCGTGGAGGAAATGGGTGAGGAACACCACTCTCTCATGGGGCCCGGGGGTGGGGATGAGCTGCCCCTCGTCGGGGAGCCGATGCGCGATGTCGCTGGATAAGTATCCGGCCTTCCGCAGCTTTTTGATATGCCCCTCCATGACGGAGGAGGCCATCCACTTGCCTCCCGCTCCGGACATGACTGGGGAAGGTTGAGGCGAGATGTGCGGGCTTGGGCATTGGAGCTCGAGTGCGCGGAAATGGATAAGAAAAGGAGGAAGAAGGCGTAGGTAAAAAGGTGGATCCTTGTCCCCTATATATGGGCGGACAAAACTATCCGTCCCCACCAGCCTGGTAAAACTCGCTTATCTCACAAGCGTCGTAATCAATGGAACGGTTGGGTTACCCACGCCCGTATTGATGAGAATCCCGGAATAAGGGGACACGATCTCTGCTTTGACAGGACGTGCCAAGGAAACAGCTTCGCTAAACGCGCTGAGGCGGAACAATAAAAACGATTCGAATAAAGGCTTGGCCATGGTGTGACGTCATGCCACGAAATACGTCAGCAGATTGAACTTGTGTAAATATTATTCTCTCTAAGGTGGTATGTGGAACTTATTTTGCAGAGCCGGACGCTATCCTAGTGTTCAAAATCTTCTATGAATTATTCGGAGGAGGAACCCGCCTTGCAATGCCGAAGACAATATGTGCGCCGGACTCATTGTCATTGAAGCCTGGTTCAGGGGCTACTAAGGGAGTCCTGGACTAGGGGGTGTCCGGATAGCCGAACTATCATCTTTGGCAGGACTCCAAGACTATGAAGATACAAGATTGAAGACTTCGTCCCATGTCCGGATGGGACTTTCCTTGGTGTGGAAGGCAAGCTTGGCGAGACGGATATGTAGATCTCCTACCATTGTAACCGACTCTGTGTAACCCTAGCCCTGTCCGGTATCTATATAAACCGGAGGGTTTTACTCCGTAGGACGAACAACAATCATACCATAGGCTAGCTTCTAGGGTTTAGCCTCCTTGATCTCGTGGTAGATCTACTCTTGTACTACCCATATCATCAATATTAATCAAGCAGGAGTAGGGTTTTACCTCCACCAAGAGGGCCCGAACCTGGGTAAAAACATCGTGTCCCTTGTCTCCTGTTACCATCCGCCTAGACGCACAGTTCGGGACCCCCTACCCGAGATCTGCCGGTTTTGACGCCGACAACGGCCACCGGTGATGGATCCCCCCTCCGGCAGGGTGCTGAAACAGGGTCCCGATTGGTTTTTGGTGGCTACAGAGGCTTGCGGCAGCGGAACTCCCGATCTATAGTGCTCCTGGATGTTTTCGGGATATATGGGTATATATAGGAGGAAGAAGTAGGTCGGTGGAGCTGTGAGGGGCCCACGAGGGTGGGGGCGAGCCCAGGGGGGCAGGAGCGCCTCCCTACCTCATGGCCTCGTTGCTTCTTTCTTGACGTCCACTCCAAGTCCTCTGGATCACGTTTGTTCCAAAAATCACTCTCCCAAAGGTTTCATTCCGTTTGGACTCCGTTTGATATTCCTTTTCTGCGAAATACTGAAATAGGCAAAAAACTGCAATTTGCACTGGGCCTCTGGTTAATATGTTAATTCGTAAAATAATATAAAAGTGCATAGTAAAGCCCATTAAACATCCAAAACAGATAATATAATAGCATGGAACAATAAAAAATTATAGATACGTTGGAGACGTATCGCTTGATGACGCCTTCACCTCCTCGACCCAGCAAGCGATGGTGAAGTAGTAGCTCGAGTCCTCCAGCAGCATGACGGCGTGGTGGCGGCGGTGGTGGTGGAATCTCAGTAGAGCTTCGCTAAGCACTATGAAGAGGAAGAGGGCTACGAGGGAGAGGGAGGGCAGCACCGTGGCATAGATGGGTGTGGCTACCCTCCCTCTACCCCTCTATATATAGGGGGGAGGATGGAGGAGGAGGCGCCCTAGGGTTTCCCTAGGGGGGCCGGCGGCCACAAGGTATAACCCTAGATGGGTTTTGGGTGCCCTCTCCTTAGGAGGCTAGGCGCCCAAGGCAAAAGGGTTTGGCAGCCCTAGGGGACGCCCCCACCTGTCCTGCCTACGTGGGATGGGGTGAGGGGGTGGACATGTCCCCTTAGTGGGATGGTGTGCCCCCTCCCCTTAGACCATGCCCCCCAACACCTGTTGGGGCCCCCGAAACCCCTTTCGGTCCTCCTGGTCATCATCCGGTAACACCGGAACACTTCCAGACTCCGATGCTCTTCATCCTATATATCAATCCTCACCTTTGGACCACTCCGGAGTTCCTCATCACGTCCAGGATCTCATCTGGGACTCCGAACAACCTTCGGTTACCACCATAACAACTCAACTATACTTATATCGTCACCAAACATTAAGTGTGTAAACCCCGCGGGTTCGAGAACTATGCAGACATGACCAAGACACCTCTACGGTCAATAACCAATAGCGGGACCTAGATGTCCATGTTAGTTCCTACATATTCTACGAAGATCTTTATCGATCGAACCTCGATGTCAAGGATTCAGACAATCCCGTATGCAGTTCCCTTTATCTATCAGTATGTTACTTGCCCGAGATTCGATCATCGGTATCACCATACGTAATTCAATCTCTACCGGCAAGTTTCTTTACTCGTTCCATAATACAAGATCCCATCGCTAACCCATTAGTCACATTGCTTGCAAGCTCATTTTGATGTTGTATTACCAAGTGGGCCTTGAGATACCTCTCCGTCATACGGAGTGACAAATCCTAGTCTTGATCCATGCCAAATCACAAAGATACCTGTAGAGCACCTTTATAGTCACCCAGTCTCGTTGTGACCCTTGGTACACACAAGGCACTCCTCCGATATCAGTGAGTTGCATGATCTCATGGTCATAGGAACATATACTTGACATGCAGAAAACGATAACAATAAACTTGATACGATCATATGCTATGTTTATAGTTTAGGTCTTGTCCATCACTTCTCCTAATGATGTGATCCCGTTATTAGATCAAAACTCATGTCTATGGCTAGGAAACCATAACCATCTTTGATCAATGAGCTAGTTAGGTAGAGGCTCACTGGGGACATGTTGTTGTCTATGTATCCACACATGCATTTGAGTTTCCGGTCAATACAATTATAGCATGGATAATAGACAATTATCATGAACAAGGAAATATAATAATAACCATTTTATTATTGCCTCTAGGGCATATTTCCAACAGTTCAGCATCACTGGAATCTAAGTCTAGTACGCTCCACCTATTACTCTTGAGAGCTGGAAACTCTCTAGACGGTTAGGTGTCAATTTCTTCAGAGACTAAGAGTGATTATGATTCTCAAAGAAGAAGTTTGTAAAGGTTCGGAGATCACCTTCAAGTATCTACCACAAGTAATCAGCATCGGTTGACGAATCGATTGTCGAGGAGAATAGGGTGAAGAGAGTTTATCTTCTGTGTTAACTCACAGCCCCTCCAACCAGACATATTCCTTGTGCAGAAGGACGAACTGGTCGAACAAATACCTTGTAGCCATCGAGCATCTTCAGTTATCTCTATCACTCATGTTTACCTTCGATGTATTTTCATTTGTGTGAATTGTATCAATGCATATCTTAGTTTCCTTTCGGTACTCTATTTCAGTTTGATGTAGTTTGTATTTCATTCGTTCCGCTGCTGGGTTCTGAGGGTTTTGAGTTTTCCGGAGAAAATTTAAAACTCCCATTCACCCCCCCTGGTGAACATACTCCGTTACTCCAATTGGTATCAGAGCAAGGTACTCCTTGACTCTGCTCATTTTAGTCTAGCGACTTTGGAGTTTAAGTATGCCTTCAGTGAACTACAAACTGCATCTCAAGATTCCAATATTCAATGGGATGGAGTGCCCCTTCTGGAAGGAGAAGATGAAGATCCTTCTCTGAGCAATATATGATGATATGTGGAACGTGGTGCCGTTTGGGCTCACAATTGATGTACCTCAAGCCCCTACCGATGAAGAAAAGAAGCTCATTCAGCTGGATGCTCAAGCCAAAGATGAGATTGGCGGTCATCTCAATCGAGCGCAATTTCTTCGCTATCGCTAGTGTGAAACTGCGAAGGAATTGTGGGATGTCCACGAGAAGATAAATGAAGGAGTTTCATCTCAAAAAGAAGCTCGAACTGATACTCTACGGGCCAAATTCAGTCGATTCAAGCACATGGAAATGAAAGTTGTCAGCAAACCTTCAATCATCTGAGTGGCATCGAAAATGAGATTCAAGGTCTCAGCGCCAAAGACATCACTGACCATGAAGTCGTGAAGAAACTGCTAATATCTCTCGACGGTTCTTTCGACACACTTGTTCTGATGATACGTGAACAAGCTGATTTCAAGAACCTTGACTCTGCTGATATCATGGAAAGATTTAACACCCATGAGGAATAGGAAAAAGAGAAAAGAGATATGTATGGCTCAAGTCAACTCAAAATCATGCTCTTAAGGTTGTGGCTGATTCTTCCTCCGATGGAAATGTCGAAGAAGATTCAGATGACCCAAAAAGACTCAGGAAAGATCTCGCACTGATCACGTAAAGATTCCGACGCTTTCACAAGAAGATCCAGTTCCAGAAAAGAAGTTCAAGCAACTCTGGGGGTTCAGAATTGTTGGGGAATGTGGCATGCAATTTCAAATAAATTCCTACGCTCACGCAAGATCTATCTAAGAGATGCATAGCAACGAGAGGGGGAGAGTGTGTCTACGTATCCTCATAGACCGAAAGCGAAAGCGTTTGCCAATGTTGTTGATGTAGTCGAACTTCTTCTTGTTCAGACCGATCAAGTACTGAACATACGGAACCTCCGAGTTCTGCACATGTTCAGCTCGATGATGTCCCTCGAACTCTTGATCCAACAGAGTGTCGAGGAAGTAGAAGAGTTCTGCCAGCACGACAACATGGTGACGGTGAAGGTGAAGTTATCCGCGCAGGGCTTCGCCTAAGCACTACATGAATATGACCGGAGGTGTAAACTGTGGAGGGGGTGCCGCATGATACGTCTCCAACGTATCTACTTTTCCAAACACTTTTGCCCTTGTTTTGGACTCTAACTTGCATGATTTGAATGAAACTAACCCGGACTGACGCTGTTTTCAGCAGAACTGCCATGATGTTGTTTTATGTGTAGAAAAGAAAAGTTCTTGGAATGTCCTGGAAATCCATGGAGGCACTTTTTGGAATTAATAAGAATTTCTGGCGAAAGAATCAACACCATGGGGCCCACAGGCTGTCCACGAGACAGGGGGCGCCCCCCCTAGGGCGCGCCCTCCTATCTCGTGGGCCCCCTGGACCTCCACCGACCTCAACTCCAACTCCATATATTCACGTTCGGGGAGAAAAAAATCAAAGAGAAAGTTTCATCGCGTTTTACGACACGGAGCCGCCGCCAAGCCCTAATCTCTCTCGGGAGGGCTAATCTGGAGTCCGTTCGGGGCTCCGGAGAGGGGGATTCATCGCTGTCGTCATCATCAACCATCCTCCATCACCAATTTCATGATGCTCACCGCCGTGCGTGAGTAATTCCATCGTAGGCTTGTTGGACGGTGATGGGTTGGATGAGATTTACCATGTAATCAAGTTAGTTTTGTTAGGGTTTGATCCCTAGTATCCACTATGTTCTGAGATTGATGTTGCTATGACTTTGCTATGCTTAATGCTTGTCACTAGGGCCCGAGTGCCATGATTTCAGATCTGAACCTATTATGTTTTGATGAATATATGTGTGTTCTTGATCCTATCTTGCAAGTCTATAGTCACCTATTATGTGTTATGATCCGACAACCCCGAAGTGACAATAATCGGGATACTTCTCGGTGATGACCGTAGTTTGAGGAGTTCATGTATTCACTATGTGCTAATGCTTTGTTCCGGTTCTCTATTCAAAGGAGGCCTTAATATCCCTTAGTTTCCGCTAGGACCCCGCTTCGACGGGAGGGTAGGACAAAAGATGTCATGCAAGTTCTTTTCCATAAGCACGTATGACTATCTACAGAATACATGCCTACATTACATTGATGAATTGGAGCTAGTTCTATGCCACCCTATGTTATAGCTATTACATGAGGAATCGCATCTGGCATAATTATCCATCACTGATCCATTGCCTATGAGCTTTTCATATATTGTTCTTCGCCTATTTACTTTTCCGTTACTACTGTTACAACTACTATAAAAACCCAAAAACATTTATCTTTACTTTTGCTACCGTTACCTTTATTATCATACCATTTTTGCTACTAAATACTTTGCTGCAGATACTAAGTTATCCAGGTGTGGTTGAATTGACAACTCAACTGCTAATACTCAAGAATATTCTTTGGCTCCCCTTGTGTCGAATCAATAAATTTGGGTTGAATACTTTACCCTTGAAAGCTGTTGCGATCCCCTACACTTGTGGGTTATCACCGCACACGACTAACAATCGTTGGTGTGTGTTCTAGGCACCCCCTCCCCATGTATATATAGGTGGGAGGGGAGAGAGGCAGCCTTGGGGTGCCCAAGTAGGAGGAATCCTACTTTGGCTCCCTAGCCCAATTCGCCCCCCTTCCCTTTGTCGGGGGTTGGGTGCGACATATGCCAAAGGATGGCTTATCATGGTGGGGGCGAGTAGAACGTCGCCGGTGCCTGGAAACGGGATGAGGCGAAGACATGCACGTCGGCGGATCTTACCCAGCTTTAGGGCTCTCCGAGGAGATAACACCCCTACTGCTGCTCTGCGGGGTCTCCGCATGATCACTAAGGCAAAGTGAATACAAGCTTGCTCCTAGAGCTGTTTCTGGAGGTAGGAGAGGGCACGGCTAGCTCTCTCCTTCCTTTGTGATCTGTCTAATGCTAATGGATGCGAACCCTTTGCATGGGTGCCCTAGGGGGTTTATATAGGCCTACCCCCCAGGGTTACAATGGTAAAACTGGCTGGGCGCGGGTCCTAGCCGTCTGTGTCTCAGGCGTCGTCTTCTCCGCCGGCTCCTGGGGCCCGCCGAATGGCCTGGTACGAGGGCGTCAGCCCGTGTCCGCCGCGGGCAGGTCTTGCCGGCTGCAGGTTACTGTAGCCGTGCTTCTAATGACGCGGGCTTGGTCTGGGGGTCACGGCAATAGTGCCGCCGCCTGGCGGGCGATCACTGTGGCCATTCCCCGGTCGCATCTGGTTAATGGCATGTGGGGCCCGTGGGAGGGGCCGGCCGACTCTAGGGGGCTGACTCCCAACGGGTCCGACTATCGGCGCTCTCGCCGTCTTCAATACTCTCGCTGATCGGTGGGCCCCGCCGTCTCCGGGCCGTACAGACAAGGCGTCGTGGGTACAGGGCCCCGCCCTAAGGGCTGATGTCAGGGCTGGCATGGCAACAGTGCCGCACCGGGTGGAGATCCCCGTGGGTGTGGTGCACTGTGGCCATGCCTGCCTTTAATTATCGGGTGGTTGGAGTCGCGGGCCGACTCCCCTCAGTCGGCTTCCTTGGAGTCGCTTCTGGGACTCGACTTGAGTGGGAGTCGCCTCTGGGACTCGGCCATCTTGGAGTCGCCCCTGGGATAGTCGCTTCTGGGACTCGGCCATCTTGGAGTCACCCCTGGGACTCGGCTATCTTGGAGTCGCCCCTGGGACGGTCGCCTCTGGGACTCAGCCATCTTGGAGTCGCCCCTGGGACTCGGCTTGAATGGGAGTCGCCTCTGGGACTCGGCCATCTTGGAGTCGCCCCTGGGATGGTCGCCTCTGGGACTCGGCTTGAATGGGAGTCGCCTCTGGGACTCGGCCATCTTGGAGTCGCCGCTGGGACTCGGCTTGAATGGGAGTCGCCTCTGGGACTCGGCCATCTAGGGGTCGCCGTAGGTACTTGAGGGGCGCAGTCTGCCCTGATGTCTTGAAAGGCTCTGGGCTCGGGTTAGCCTACCCGTGGCCCATTTCTCCGACAGTAGTCCCCGAAGCTGGTGAGGCTCCGAGGGTGATACTCGTGCGCCTCAGCAGTTTCATTCTTCAGACGGGGGAAAGTAGGCTTTGATGGCCGCCTTCCTCCAGGCCGACTGGCCTGAGTCGGATTCGTTGAGGGCCGTCATGCTCAAGCCGACTAGCTGGAGTCGGATTCTCCGAGGGCCGTCTTTCCCCTCGAGGTGTTTCGAACGTCGCGGCGGGAACCAGGCGGCGTGCCTGATACGCTTCCCGCGGTCGCCCGCCGCGGCCCCGTCGCACGGCGCCACGTGGCAGGGGCAGCCTGCCTGCCCACGCGCGCGACGGGACGAGCCGTCAGGCGGATCCCGCCACTACCGCGCCTCGGCACGCGAACAGATCCGCTGCGGCCGAGTGGGCAGTTGGGTTCCCCACGTCGTTACTGCGCGCAGTAACTTCGTGGGGGGCGTGGGGGCTGGCGCGCAGTTAATCCCACGCCGCCCCGTCGGCTTCTCAGCCTACGGGCCTATAAATAGGCGGGGGGGGACGGCGAGGTGCGCGCTCATTCTTTCCTGCTTCCCCCGCTTCCTCCTGCCTCTTCTTCTTCCTGCCTTCACCGCACCACACCGCACCGCACCGCAGCGATGAGCTCTTCCTCCGCCGCGGCTTCTGCCGTTCGCTCCAGCGCGTGGGATGGTTCTAGGGTGGACGATGACGACATCGAGCACCTCTGCAGGACGCGTCGGCCCCCCGGCGCGCACCTAGTGCGAGCACGCGCCGCATCAGAGGGAGAGATAAGGCCGGCGTCGGAGGAGGGCGAGCGGGTCATATTCCGCTCGCACCTCATGCGCGGCATGGGCCTGCCGGCGAGCGGCTTCCTCCGCTCTTTCTTGGAGTTCAACGGACTCCAGCCGCACCACCTCACCCGATACACGGTTATGCTGCTGGCCGCCTTCGCCACCCTATGCGAGGGTTTTCTCGGCGTTCTCCCCACCCTCGAGCTGTGGGGAGAGTTCTTCCAATCGAAGCTCGGCACGCACGTCGCCGGCATACCGGCCCAGTGCGGCGCCTTCATCGCCATGCGCCGGTCGACCGCCGACAACCCATTCCCCTCCATCGCGCTGATCAAGTCGGTGAAGATGTGGCAGCGTTCGTACTTCTATGTGAAGAACGTTTCCACAGAAGGTGACTGGGTCAACCTGCCGCATTATGAAGCCGGCGCGCCGGCTTGGAGGCTTCCCAGCGGGTCCAATCGGGCCAAGACGTTGACTCCTGCTGGTGCCACCGCCGTCGCGCGACTCCGAGTGCTGACGCAGTCGGAGGGCCTGGTCAGAGCTGACTTGCTGGCCGCCTTCATGGCGCATTGAGTCCTCCCACTCCAAGGCCGACCTCATCTGATCTGTCAGATGAGCGACCGCCGAGACCCGAGCCGGATGAGCACCTGGGAGATGCCCCAAGCGGAGGTGGCGAACATGTTGAATCATATCGCGAACTGCGAGCTCGCGGAAGACTGGCAGTTCGGCAAGGAGCTGTACTCGCATGCCAACCCTCCGCCTGTGGTAAGTCAAATCTTTTGTCTTCTGTTTTTTCTTTGTAGCCGAATCTGACTTCTGATTTCCTTGGTTCTTTGAGTCAGAACCCCCTCATCCAGCCTGCAGCCGGCGCCACGGGGCCGCCCCGCGAGTTCGCTCCAGACCGAGCGGAGAGCGACGTCGACAACCCCGACTTGGGGGCGGTGGCAATGGAGGACGACGCCGAAGGCGGAGGAGGAGGAGCGGAAGGCAACTTCTGGCCCTCGGCGACCTTCGCCGATTGGCCAGAAGACGAGGCCGACGGCGAAATCGTCCCGCGCCGTCAACCGAAAGCCGGCCATCCAGGCGCGAGCTCCTCCACCGGCTTGGCCGGTCAAGTCGGCGTAAAGAAGCGCCGGGCCGTGCTGAGTTCGCTCGGTGGTCGGCTGAAAAAGTTCAAGGGGGTGGCCGCCACAACCAAGCGGGAGGAGGCGATCGCGATGGCCAACCGCTTCCGTAAGGAAGTGAAGAAGCCGTCGCTGGTCTCTGCGTAAGTGTTGACTATCTTTGTCTTGTTTTCTTTGACGGATCTTTTCCGAGCCTTTTTCATTCTGTTTTTTGCTTCAGGGCCCCTCTTTCTTTTGAGAGGGTCGCCGTCCCCTCTGTCATGGGGTCGGCCGAGACGTCCGCCAACACTCGGCGGATTGACCCCGCCGCCGACCTCCGGGAGGCGATGGAACACAACGCGTGGGAGAAGCGCAACGAGGAAGAGGCCGACCGTCTGGAGAAGGCGGAGGCCGATAAAGCGGCGGCCTCCGCCCAGAAGAAGCTGGAGGAGGCCGAAGCCGCCGCCACAGCAAAACGGCGGGCGGAGGAGACCGCGCGCCGCCAGTCGGCGCTGCTTGTCGTCCCGCTGAACTCCGCGCCGCCGCCCCCGGAGTTCACGGGGCAGACTGGAGAAGTCGGCAGGGAGCACTCCATCGTGGAGAAGGACGGTGGCGAGGCCTCCGCGTCGGGCACGGCCTCGCCGCCACCGCCGCCTCCGCCGCATGGCAAGCAGCCGGCTGGCCCTCCAGTGCCGCCGGCTGAGGACGAGGCGGTGGCGAGGCTGCTTCTTCAAGTCGCCTCACTAGTGTGCCGCCGCCTTGTGAAGACGGTCTCGGCGCCACACCCCTTGGAAGCCGGCGCCGCCAGCTCGGCCATTCCAGATGCTGAGGAATCAAGTGCGGCGCCTACTGGATGGGTGCGAGGAGGCGGCGACGGTCCGCTGAACCAGGCGCTTCTGGACATGCATGCGAAGCTGCGAGCTGAGGGCGAAGCCATCCAGGGCTGCACCAGGGCACATCTGGCGTCGCGAGCGTCCATCTGGGTACGTTTTTCTTTTTTGACTTTGTCTCTTCTCGTTCTACTATGTGGGAGCGCGCCAGTGCACCCACTGGGTGTAGTCCCCGAGTTTCGGGCCGCTGCTGCAGGCGGCCCGGAACTCAATCTGGCGAGTTCCTCATTTTTGTCTTTGTCCGATTTTTTATCGCAGGAGTATCACAACCTCCGCGTCACCGCCTTCAACCGTAACGTTGAGCGGCTGGAGAAGCGGACTACCGACTTGTCGGAGAGCCGGAGTAAGTTCTTCTTCTTTTTCGCGGGGGCGCGCTGGCGCACCCGCGCGCTGTAGTCCCCGAGATTCGGGCCGACTGCTGAGCAGTCGGGCCGGATCTTCCTGACGACCTTTGTTGTTGATGACTTAACGTCTTTTCTTTTTGCTTTTCAGAGGCCAATGCCGCTCTACAGGAACGGTTAGGCGAAGTCAGCATGGCCCTTCGCGCCAAGGAGGAGGAGTGCGGCAAGCTCGCCAAAGAGCGCGACTTGCTGGCCGTGCAGTTGGCGGAGCAGAAGGAGCTGCTCAAGGCGGCTCAGGACGAGGCGGGGAAGAAAGAGACCGCTCTCCTGGCCAAGTTCGAGATGGAGCGCTCCTCCTGGACTGACAGGGAGGCGATGCTGACTTCCGGCTTCCACGAGATCGAGGACATTGTCGATGGTGAGTTTCTTTGCTTTCTTTCCTCGAGCTGCCCATTGTAAGTCAGGCCGACTGCTGATTTTCTCTTTTGCTTCTTTCTGTTTTGGGCAGACTTCTTCCCTGGCCACTCGCAAGCGGTCAATCGAGCCATCGAGGCTGATCACGAGGCGCGGAGGGTGAATGGCGAGGAGATCGCCGCCAACGCTCCCCTGATCGTTGATGAGCAGCTCCTGAGCATCGAGACCCGTCTGCGGCCGGCCCACCAGCTGCTGCGCCGACTTCAACGTGCCGGGGCCCAAGCGATCTCCGCCCTGTGGCCAGGCATGCCGGCTCTGCGCACTGCCAGTCGGACTGGCGACTGGCTGGAGGTCGCGGCCGACCGTCTTGAGGCTTGGAAGAGTTCCTCGGCCCGGGTTGGAGTGCGCCGGGCCTTGGAATTCGTCAAGGCCTGGTACCCAGGACTGGACCTGGACCGGCTGGCCGCGTTCCGGTAAGAGGCCCAGGCAGAACTGGCAGCTGTGGAAGGCGCCCTCATCGAGCGTGCAGCGGCGATCGCCGACTACATCGACACCAGCGTCTTCGTTCCCGAGCAGGCCGCGAACGGTGAAGAGGTGCCTCCGGAGTGGTTCAGGATGAACCCCGACTACGACGAAGACTCGGCGGAGGTGATCGGCTCCAGCACCGAGGAGGAAGACGAGGCGGGGGACGAAGACGAGACGGAGGCGCCAGAAGACAGAGCGGACGACCAGCCTCAGCTCGATCGCGCCTCTAGCAACGAGCCGTGTCCGACCGGGCCGACTGCCGCCAGAGACGATCAAGCCGAGACCGCCCAGCCGGCCGCTCCGGCGCCTGACACCGCCGTCTCCGCCAAACCTCCGAACCCGTCTGCCGCTCCTTAGGCTGCCGTCTTGTCTTTACTTTATCTGCTTTCATAGTATTTGAAGAACTTGTTAATTTGCACAATTCCACCCGCGGGGTGTATCTTGAACTTGGCCAGAGGCTTTTGCTATGTAAATATCTATCTGCCTTCTATCTTTCCTTGCTTATTGCTCTTTTTGGCTTTGTCCTTTGCCGCCTTTGCATAGTCTCCGCTTTGCCAGACGGACAGCCGCTCCGCGGACTGCCGCAGGTCAAATGCTCGGCTACTTTAGGGAAGGCAAGTACTTGGCCTTTTTAGAGTTTTTTAACAAGTTGGATAGAAGGCGGCGAGCCGACTACTCGAGAGTCGGCTCTGCAGAGAGAGGCTGGAAGCCGGCTTGAGCTATACATATGCTTTGAGTCCTTAGCCATTTTTTCGTGTGTGCGCTCGTTCTTGCTTACTCTCTGCCTACCAACAGTCGCTCTGCGAGGTGTGGCTTTCGAGAGGAGACGGCTTAAGCGCAGCACACTACTTGTCCGACTACAGGAAGCATTTCACACCGCAAGACGGCGAGTCACCGGGCCGACTAGTCGAACCGGGTGCCAAGCGGCATAACAAAGAGTAGCATACTCGGAGGCATAATTCTTATCATACAGATAACAAAAAAGGCAGTCCCCGAGCTCGTCTCGGGGGCCCAAAGTCTCGATACTTTAATACAAAGGATAGCGTGGTACATACTGCATCAACTGTAAAATCTTCGGAGAAGATTTGCGTTCCATGGTCGTTCTGACTCCTTGCCGGAGTCGTCCCTCTTGTGTGCTCGAGGCTTTTGAGCGTCGATTAGGTAGTAGGAGCCGTTGCCCAGCACTTTGCTGATGATGAAGGGGCCTTCCCAAGGCGCCGACAACTTGTGCTGGCCGGCTGTTCGCTGAATCAGCCGGAGCACAAGGTCGCCCTCTTGAAACGATCTTGGCCTGACCTTCCGATTATAGTATCGGCACAGACTCTGCTGGTAGATGCCGGACCGGCTGAGTGCCAACAGCCGGCCCTCTTCCAGCAGGTCGACGCCATCTTGACGTGCTTCTTCAACTTCCTCTTTGGTGTACATGGTGACTAGTGGAGAGTCGAACTCTATGTCCGTCGGGATGACGGCTTCGGCACCGTAGACGAGGAAGAAAGGCGTGAAGCCGGTTGACTTGTTTGGAGTCGTGCGTAGTCTCCAGAGGACGGCTGGCAGCTCCTCAAGCCAACAGCCGGCCGAACGCTCGAGTGGTTCGACCAGTCGAGGTTTGATGCCGGACAGGATGAGGCCGTTTTCTCGCTCCACCTGGTCGTTTGACTGCGGATGGGCAATGGACGCTAAGTCCAGTCGGATGCCCTGCGTCGCGCAGAAACGGGCCAAGGCGCCTTTGGCAAAATTTGTGCCATTGTCGGTGATGATGCTGTGCGGTATGTCGTACCACACTGTGATGTCGGCAATGAAAGTCACTGCAGTCAGACCGTTCAACTTCTTGATGGGCTTTGCTTCTATCCACTTGGTGAACTTGTCCATTGCGACAAGAAGATGAGTCAGGCCGCCTCGGGCCGTCTTGAATGGTCCCACCATGTCCATACCCCAAACTGCGAAGGGCCAGGCGATGGGGATTGTCTTCAGTGCGGAAGCCGGCTGAAGCGGCTTGGAGCGGAACTTTTGGCACCCCTTGCATTTTTGGACTAACTCTTTAGCCTCTTCCATGGCAGTTGGCCAGAAGAAACCGTGCCGAAAGGCTTTGGCGATGAGTGCTCTTGAAGCTGCATGGTGGCCGCACTCGCCATGATGAATGTCTCTGAGAATTGCTTGGCCTTGCTCTGGCTCCACGCAGCGCTGGTAGACACCAGTGACACTGCGCCTGACGAGCTCTCTGTTGATTATGGTGTATGCTGCCGCTCGGCGTTGCACTTGCCGAGCCAAGATCTCATTAGTTGGCAGCTCTCTGTTCACTAGAAACTTGAGGATGGGCTGCCCCCATGAGGGTGCTGCTATTTCTTCAACGGCTACCACAGCGACTTGGACAAGGGCGGCTGGGCTGGGAGGCGGCGGGCTGGAGTCTGCGGCCGCTTGCTGGATTGACGAAGTCCCCGGGCCGACTGGCGCAGTCCCTGGGCCGGGCTCTGAAGTCCCCGGGCCGACTGGCGCAGTCCCCGGGCCGGGTTCTGAAGTCCCCGGGCCGGCTTCGACTATGATTTTCTTGGGGCCGTCTGCTGGGGCTCTTGTGTCGGATCCGACTTCTTTGGAAGGAGCCGGCACAAAGATGGAGTCTGATTCTGGTGAAGGTTTGATAGATGGCTTAAGAAGGCGCTGAAGAGCGACACCGGATGGAATTGCTTGGCGGGTGGAGCCGACTCGTGCCAAGGCGTCTGCTTGGTCGTTGTCGTTTCTTGGCACGTGAAGGAACTCGCACCCCTCGAAGTATTCGCTGAGTTGCTGCACCAGGAAGCGGTAGCTCGCCATGTTTGCATCTTTGGCGTCCCAGTTGCCAGATGACTACTGGATCACCAAATCGGAGTCGCCATAGCACAGGATCTGGCGAATGCCGAGTTCTTTGGCAAGCCGGAGCCCGTGAATGAGCGCCTCATATTCGGCGACGTTGTTGGAGGCGGTGAAGTGGATCTGCAGCACATACTTGAGCTTGTCGCCTTTAGGGGAGGTGAGGACGACGCCGGCTCCCAGGCCGGTGCGCATCTTGGAGCCGTCGAAATGCATCCGCCAATGGGTGGAGTCGGGCGCTGGCGGCAGGTACTGGGTCTCGGCTCAGTCGACGAGGAAGTCGGCCAGTGCTTGCGACTTGATGGCGGTGCGGGGCTGGTAGTAGATGGTGTAGGGAGCCAGATCTATAGCCCATTTGGCTACTCGGCCAGAAGCGTCTAGGCTCCCAATGATCTCGGCCAGCGGGGCTGTGCAAACCATAGTGATTGGATGCTCTTGAAAGTAAGGCTTCAGCTTCTTGGCGGCAAAATGCACACCGTAGCACATCTTCTGGTAGTGAGGGTAGTTCTGCTTGGAGGTCGACAGTACCTTGCTCAGGTAATACACCGGTCTCTGGACAGGGAGCGCCTTGCCTTCCTCTTTGCGTTCGACTACAATGACTGTGCTGACTACTCGGCTAGTGGCGGCGATGTACAGAAGCATGGGCTCTTTGGGAGTCGGGGCCGCCAACACAGGGGGAGTAGTCAACATCTTCTTCAGCTGGAGAAATGCTTCATCCGCCTTGTGGTTCCACTCAAAAAAGGTGGTCTTCTTCATCAATTGATACAAAGGCAGAGCTTTCTCGCCCAGCCGGCTGATGAATCGGCTGATGGACGCCAAGCACCGGTGAACTTCTGCACCGGTGAACTTCTGCACCGGTGATCTCCATTCTCATTGGACGTTGTGACCTCCATCCTCTCGATGGATTTGATCTTCACAGGGTTGCACTCTATGCCGCGTTCAGAGACCAGGAAGCCAAGGAGTTGGCCGGCTAGTACTCCGAAAACGCACTTCTCAGGGTTGAGCTTGATCTGGAATCGGCGCAGGTTCTGGAAGGTTTCCTTGAGGTCTTCCAGCAGCGTCCCACGCTTCTCCGTCTTCACCACCACATCATCCACGTAGACGTGGGCATTTCTGCCGAGTTGCTTGAGGAGGCACTTCTGCATGCAACGCTGAAAGGTGGCGCCGGCATTCCTCAAGCCGAACATCATGGTCAGGCAACAGAAGGCTCCGAACGGCATGATGAAGGCGGTCTTCAGTCTGTCTGCCGGGTTCAGCTTGATCTGGTGATATCCTGAATATGCATCTAAGAAACTCAACAGCTCGCATCCGGCTGTGGAGTCTATCACCTGGTCGATTCTGGGCAAAGCAAAGGGGTCCTTGGGGCAAGCTTTGTTGAGGCTTGTGTAATCAATGCACATCCGCCACTGCTTGTTTTTCTTCAACACCAAGACCGGATTCGCCAACCACTCTGGAAAAAACACCTCCATAATGAAGCCGGTCGCCAGGAGCCGGGCTATCTCTTCTCCAACAACTCGTCTCTTCTCTTCTGACAGGCGGCACAAGGGCTGCCTGCCGGGCTTCACATCTGGTCAGACATGTAACTTGTGCTCGGCGAATTTCGTCGGTATACCTGGCATGTCCTTAGGGGACCATGCAAAGATGTCTCGATTCTCACGGAGGAAATCGACGAGCTCGCCTTCCTATTTGCTGTCAAGGTTTGTACCCATGACAGCGTACCTCTCTGGGTGCTCCGGGTCCAAGGGTATCTTCTTAGTCTCTTTGGCCGGCTTGAACGAACCCTCAGCTTCCAACTCCTTGGGGTCAGGCGACATCTCTGGCTGCTTTCCGGCCATCGCCACGACCCGATCAAGGAGCCGCCTCTCAGCTGCGATCACCAGGGACTCACTCAGCCGACTGCTCTCAGCCGCGCAAGCGGATGACTTCTTGTAGTCGCCAGCGACGGTCAGAATCCCCTTGGAACTCGGCATCTTCATCTTGAGGTAGGCGTAGTGAGGAACCGCCATGAACTTGGCCAGTGCAGGTCGGCCAAGCAGTGCGTGGTATGGGCTTTCAAGGTCCACTACTTCAAACCAGACTGACTCTCGGCGGAAATGATCTTTGTCTCCGAAGAGGACGTCTATCAGGATCTTGCCGATTGGTGAGCAGGAAAGGCCGAGTACGATACCATGGAACATAGTCCGGCTGCTCTGCAGCTGTCTCTGCTTGATTCCTAGCTTCTCCATAGTGTCCTTGTACAGGATGTTGATGCTACTGCCTCCATCTATCAGTACTCTCAAAAAGCGGGCTGCCCGCCTATCAGTGGCCAAGGTAGCACCTAGGACCAGGGCATAGGAGCCCGGATTCGGCATCACCTCTGGGTGATCCGCTCTGCAACAACTGATAGGCTTCTCGGACCAATGCATAAACTCTGGAGTATCTGTTGCCACTGCATTTACTTCTTGCTGCTGCAGCCGTCTGCTGTGTCGATCATCAGCCACACTGGTGAACACCACATAGGCCCCATACTCTTCTGGGTACTCATCTTGTACTGCGCCGACTGGCCGAGCGGCCGGCTGCTGGGGCGGCGGTGGAGGCGGCGGCCCAGCAGGCGGCGGAGGAAGGAGGCCGTCTCCCTTGGCGATTCTGGTGAGCCAGTGGTACTTTCGGGTGATATGATTTGACGGCTTCGCGCCACTGTGGAACTTGCAGGGACCATCCAGAGTCTGCTCGTAAGAGAAGGCCGGCAACCAATTGGACTTGCCGCCTTTCTGCCGCTTGGCCGGAGGCTGCCCCTCCGGTTGTTGATCTTCGACTGTCGCAACCTGCCGAATGCTGGAAGTCGGCTGCTGGGCCTTGCGTTTGTTGTCGTTCTGTTGTTGTCGTCGACTGCTATCTCCAGCTGGTGTTCTGGGAGCCGGAGGGGCCACTTTGCCAGCCGCATTGACTTGAATTTCCGTCTTCATGGAGGAGTCGGCCGTGGCGTACTTGTCTGCTATGACTAGCAGTTCGTCGAGGGTTTCTGGCTCGTCACAGAGGAGCTTGTGCTTGAGGAGGGTGCCTTCTCGGCACCCGGCAGTGAAGTACTCGATAGCCTGCACCTCGTGCACGCCCTCGCAGGAGTTCCGAAGCTCGCCCCAGCGCGTGAGGTAGTCACGTGTTGACTCGTCTGGGCCTTGCACGCACAAGGAAAGCTGGCGCGGCTTGGGAGGTCGCTTGTACATGCTCGTGAAGTTGCAGATGAAGGCCTCGGTGAAGTCGACCCAGCTGTTGATGTTGTGGGGCTTCAGGCTATTCAACCATGTCCGGGCCGTGCCCTGGAGCATGAGTGGAACATACTTCACGGCGACTCGCTTGTTGCCGTTTGCTATGTTGACGGCCGTGGAGTAATCAATTAGCCAGTCTTCCGGCTTCACGGAGCCGGTGTATTCGGGTGTGTCTCGGGGGAGCGTGAACCCTTTGGGGAAAGGCTCGTCTCGGATGCGGGGTCCAAAGCAAGGAGGACCCAGCTCATCTTCTTCTTCCAGCGCCAGGGATCGGTGGAGTCGGTCGATCCGGTGGCGAGCGTCGTTTTCTCCGACTCCCTCTCGGCGGCCAAGGCGGCCACCGAGAGTCGGATGCTCAACAGGCGCCGGGGAAACTCGCCGTTCTCTTCTTGGTGGGGGAGGCAGGTAGTCGTCCTGCCGCTCCACTGCTCTTGGACGGCCGTCTTGGTCACGCTCGATGGTGATGCGAGTCCGACTGCGACTGACAGCCGGCTCTTTGTCTTTTCTTCCGCGGACTCCACCAGTCGGCGTCCGAGACGTCGCGCCCTGATCTCGGCGGGGAGGCAAGTCGTTGTTTAGCTGCCGTGGCGCCTCGGTGCGGCCACCGGCTGCGTTCTGCGTAGCAACCGCGTCGAGGAGCTGCTGGAGTCGCTCCATCATCATGTGGCGCTCTTCGCCTTCGAAGTTCTTCAGCTCGTCGGTGGCCGCTTGGGCGGCGCGGATGTTCTCCGCATGGGTGGTGTATACGGGGTGATTGGCCCCGAACAAGTCGGCGATGGTCGCGCCGCGTTGCCGGACCGCGCCTAGGGGGCCGGGCCCAATCGGAGCCAGCGAGCCGCCCACAGCGCGATCCATTTCACGCTGGTAGGCTTCTGACAAGCGCATCATGCTTGCCAGCTTCTTGGCGCCTTTGATGATCTGAAGGCGGCGTGTCTCCAACGTCTCGGCGTCTGCGCCCTCTGGAATAGGCGCAGTCAGGCCTTGCAGGGCCACGTCAAGCGGGTCCTGAGCTCCCTCACCGAAGCGCTCATCGTGGCTGATGACGAGCACCTCCGTGACGGCGCTTCCGCCGCTCTCCTCGCGAGGAAGTAGCTCGTCGTAGACCACCACGTTGGTGGGGAAAGCGTCGATCGACACGGCGTCGGAGTCGACCAGCATCGGGTCGGTGGAGCCTACGGACTCCAAGTCCACGGCAGGCTCGCCGGTGACGTGGACTTGGTCGAGGAGGCCCGCGAGGAGGCTCTCGGGGCCACTCGTGCCTGCGTCAGATGCAGGCTCGTCGGAGAGGCGAACCTCGCCGACAAGTTCAGCGAGGCAGCTCGCTGCACAGGCGGCCTCAGCGCCGCGCAGCGCGTCGATGCAGACTCCGTCTGGCGAGCTTGGCTGGCTGCGCTCGCCAGGGAGGAAGAGGGTTCCCGTCCAGAACAGATCTCCGGACGACGGTGCACCAAGCCCCACGGTGGGCGCCAAATGTCGGGGGTTGGGTGCGACATATGCCAAAGGATGGCTTATCATGGTGGGGGCGAGTAGAACGTTGCCGGTGCCTGGAAACGGGATGAGGCGAAGACATGCACGCCGGCGGATCTTACCCAGCTTCAGGGCTCTCCGAGGAGATAACACCCCTACTGCTGCTCTGCGGGGTCTCCGCATGATCACTAAGGCAAAGTGAATACAAGCTTGCTCCTAGAGTTGTTTCTGGAGGTAGGAGAGGGCACGGCTAGCTCTCTCCTTCCTATGTGATCTGTCTAATGCTAATGGATGCGAACCCTTTGCATGGGTGCCCTAGGGGGTTTATATAGGCCTACCCCCCAGGGTTACAATGGTAAAACCGGCTGGGCATGGGTCCCAGCCGTCTGTCTCTCAGGCGCCGTCTTCTCCGCCGACTCCTGGGGCTCGCCGACTGGTGGGTCCCACCGACAGGCCTGGTACGAGGGCGTCAGCCTGTGTCCGCCGTGGGCGGGTCTTGCCGGCTACAGATTACTGTAGCCGTGCTTCTAATGACGCGGGCTCGGTCAGGGGGTCACGGCAAGAGTGCCGCCGCCTGGCGGGCGATCACTGTGGCCATTCCCCGGTCGCATCTGGTTAATGGTGTGTGGGGCCCGTGGGGGGGCCAGCCGACTCCAGGGGCCCGACTCCCAACGGGTCCGACTCTCGGCGCTCTCGCCGTCTTCAATACTCTCGTTGACTGGTGGGCCCCGCCGTCTCCGGGCCGTACAGACAAGGTGTCGTGGGTACAGGGCCCCGCCCTAAGGGCTGATGTCAGGGCTGGCATGGCAACAGTGCCGTGCCGGGCGGAGATCCCCGTGGGTGTGGCGCACTGTGGCCATGCCTGCCTTTAATTATCAGGTGGTTGGAGTCACGGGCCGACTCCCCTAAGTCGGCTTTCTTGGAGTCACTTCTGGGACTCGGCTTGAGTGGGAGTCGCCTCTGGGACTCGGCCATTTTGGAGTCGCCCCTGGGACGGTCGCCTCAGGGACTCGGCCATCTTGGAGTCGCCCCTGGGACTCGGCTATCTTGGAGTCGCCCCTGGGACGGTCGCCTCTGGGACTCGGCCATCTTGGAGTCGCCCCTCGGACTCGGCTTGAATGGGAGTCTCCTCTGGGACTCGGCCATCTTGGAGTCGCCCCTGGGACGGTCGCTTCTGGGACTCGGCTTGAATGGGAGTCGCCTCTGGGACTCGGCCATCTTGGAGTCGCCGCTGGGACTCGGCTTGAATGGGAGTCGCCTCTGGGACTCGGCCATCTTGGAGTCTCTGTAGGTACTTGAGGGGCGCAGTCTGCCCCGATGTCTTGAAAGGCTCTGGGGCTCGGGTTAGCCTACCCGTGGCCCATTTCTCCGACACCCTTTTACTGGAAGGGGGGAAAAGAAGAGGGAAGGAGGAAGGAAAGGTGGGCCGAACCCCCACCTCCTTCTCCTATTCAGCCTCCTACCATAAGGGGGCACGCCACCCCTTTTGGGCTGGTGTGCTCCCCTCCTCTGGCCCATATGGCCCATTATTCCTCCGGGGGGTTCCGGTAACCCCCCCCCCCCCGATACTCCGATATGTATCTGATACACCCCGGAACACTTGTGGTGTCCGAATACTATCAATCTTTACCTCTCGGCCATTTCGAGACTCCTCGTCATGTCCGTGATCTCATCAGGGCCTCTAAACAACATTCGGTCACCAAATCACATAACTCATATAATACAAAATCGTCATGGAACGTTAAGCGTGCGGACCCTACGGGTTTGAGAACTATGTAGACATGACCGAGACACCTCTCTGGTCAATAACCAATAGCAGGACTTGGATGCTCACATTGGCTCCCACATATTCTACGAAGATCTTTATCGGTCGAACCTGTCGGCGTTCTGGGAACGGGGGTCCCCAGACTTGCCTGCCTGCGGCCTGCGGCATGGCTCAAAGAGGGGCCCAGCACGGCCCATCTTCATCAACACAAGCTCAAGACCCTCGCGAGGGGCCAATGTTGGGGAACGTAGTAATTTCAAAAAAATTCCTACGCACACGCAAGATCATGGTGATGGCATAGCAACGAGAGGGGAGAGTGTTGTCCATGTACCCTCGTAGACTATAAGCGGAAGCGTTATGCCAACGCGGTTGATGTAGTCGTACGTCTTCACGATCCGACCGATCCAAGTACCGAACGTACGGCACCTCCGAGTTCAGCACACGTTCAGCTCGATGACGATCCCAGGGCTCCGATCCAGCAAAGCTTCGGGGATGAGTTCCGTCAGCACGACGGCGTGGTGACGATGATGATGCTCTACCGGCGCAGGGCTTCGCCTAAACTCCGCGACGATATGACTGAGGTGGAATATGGTGGAGGGGGGCACCGCACACGGCTAAGGAACGATCCGTAGATCAACTTGTGAGTCCTAGGGTGCCCCCCCGCCCCCGTATATAAAGGAGCAAGGAGGGGAGGCCGGCCGGCCTTAGAGGGCGCGCCAGGAGGAGGAGTCCTCCTCCTAGTAGGAGTAGGACTCCCCCTTTCCTACTCCTACTAGGAGGGGGAAAGGAAGGGGGAAGGAGAGAAGGAAAGAGGGGGCGTCGCCCCCCTTCCTAGTCCAATTCGGACCAGAGGGGGAGGGGGCGCATGGCCCATACTGGCCGCCCCTCTCTCTCTCCACTAAGGCCCATAATACTTCTCCCGGGGGGGTTCCGGTAACCCTCCGGCACTCCGGTTTTCTCCGAAAACACCCGGAACACTTCTGGTGTCCGAATATAGTCGTCCAATATATCAATCTTTATGTCTCGACCATTTCGAGACTCCTCGTCATGTCTGTGATCACATCCGGGACTCCGAACAAACTTCGGTACATCAAAACTTATAAACTCATAATAAAACTGTCATCGTAACGTTAAGCGTGCGGACCCTACGGGTTCGAGAACTATGTAGACATGATCTAGAACTATTCTCGGTCAATAACCAATAGCGGAACCTGGATGCCCATATTGGTTCCTACATATTCTACGAAGATCTTTATCGGTCAAACCGCATAACAACATACGTTGTTCCCTTTGTCATCGGTATGTTACTTGCCCGAGATTCAATCGTCGGTATCCAATACCTAGTTCAATCTCGTTACCGGCAAGTCTCTTTACTCGTTACGTAAAGCATCATTCCGTAACTAACTCATTAGCTACATTGCTTGCAAGGCTTATAGTGATGTGCATTACCGAGAGGGCCCAAAGATACCTCTCCGACAATCGGAGTGACAAAACCTAATCTCGAAATACGCCAACTCAACATGTACCTTTGGAGACACCTGTAGTACTCCTTTATAATCACCCAGTTACGTTGTGACGTTTGGTAGCACCCAAAGTGTTCCTCCGGTAAACGGGAGTTGCATAATCTCATAGTTACAGGAACATGTATAACTCATGAAGAAAGCAATAGCAATATACTAAACGATCAAGTGCTAGGCTAACGGAATGGGTCATGTCAATCACATCATTCTCCTAATGATGTGATCCCATTAATCAAATGACAACACATGTCTATGGTTAGGAAACATAACCATCTTTGATTAATAAGCTAGTCAAGTAGAGGCATACTAGTGACGTTGTGTTTGTCTATGTATTCACACATGTATTATGTTTCCGGTTAATACAATTCTAGCATGAATAATAAACTTTTATCACGATATGAGGAAATAAATAATAACTTTATTATTGCCTCTAGGGCATATTTCCTTCAGTCTCCCACTTGCACTAGAGTCAATAATCTAGATTACATAGTAATGATTCTAACACCCATGGAGTCTTAGTGCTGATCATGTTTTGCTCGTGAGAGAGGCTTAGTCAACGGGTCTGCAACATTCAGATCCGTATGTATCTTGCAAATTTCTATGTCCCCCACTTGGACTTGGTCCCGGATGGAATTGAAGCATCTCTTGATGTGCTTGGTCCTATTGTGAAATCTGGATTCCTTTGCCAAGGCAATTGCACTAGTATTGTCACAGAAGATCTTCATTGGTCCCGATGCACTAGGTATGACACCTAGATCGGAAATGAACTCCTTCATCCAGACTCCTTCATTTGCTGCTTCCGAAGTAGCTATGTACTCCGCTTCACATGTAGATCCCGCCACGACGCTTTGTTTAGAACTGCACCAACTTACAGCTCCACCGTTTAATAAAAATACGTATCCGGTTTGCGATTTAGAATCATCCAGATCAGTGTCAAAGCTTGCATCGACGTAACCATTTACGACTAGCTCTTTGTCACCTCCATATATGAGAAACATATCCTTAGTCCTTTTCAGGTATTTTAGGATGTTCTTGACCGCTGTCCAGTGATCCACTCCTGGATTACTTTGGTACCTTCCTGCCAAGCTTATTGCTAAGCATACGTCAGGTCTGGTACACAGCATTGCATACATGATAGAGCCTATGGCTGAAGCATAGGGAACATCTTTCATTTTCTCTCTATCTTATGCTGTGGTCGGGCATTGAGTCTGACTCAACTTCACACCTTGTAGCACGGGCAAGAACCCTTTCTTTGCCTGATCCATTTTGAACTTTTTCAAAATTTTATCAAGGTATGTGCTTTGTGAAAGTCCTATTAAGCGTCTCGATCTATCTCTATAAATCTTGATGCCCAATATGTAAGCAGCTTCACCGAGGTCTTTCATTGAAAAACTTTTATTCAAGTATCCCTTTATGCTATCCGGAAATTCTATATCATTTCCAATTAATAATATGTCATCTACATATAATATCAGAAATGCTACAGAGCTCCCACTCACTTTCTTGTAAATACAGGCTTCTCCAAATGTCTTTATAAAACCATATGCTTTGATCACACTATCAAAGCGTTTATTCCAACTCCGAGATGCTTGCACCAGTCCATAAATGGATCGCTAGAGCTTGCACACTTTGTTAGCACCTTTTGGATCAACAAAACCTTCTGGCTGCATCATATACAACTCTTCTTCCAGAAATCCATTCAAGAATGCAGTTTTGACATCCATTTGCCAAATTTCATAATCATAAAATGCAGCAATAGCTAACATGATTCGGACAGACTTAAGCATCGCTACGGGTGAGAAAGTCTCATCGTAGTCAACCCCTTGAACTTGTCAAAAACCTTTCACAACAAGTCGAGCTTTATAGACAGTTACATTACCATCAGCGTCAGTCTTCTTCTTAAAGATCCATTTATTCTCAATGGCTTGCCGATCATCGGGCAAGTCAACCAAAGTCCATACTTTGTTCTCGTACATGGATCCCATCTCCGATTTCATGGCCTCTAGCCATTTTGCGGAATCTGGGCTCATCATCGCTTCCTCATAGTTCGTAGGTTCATCATGGTCAAGTAACATGACTTCCAGAATAGGATTACCATACCACTCTGGTGCGGATCTTACTCTGGTAGACCTACGAGGTTCAGTAGAAACTTGATCTGAAGTTTCATGATCAATATCATTAGCTTCCTCACTAATTGGTGTAGTTGTCACAGGAACCGGTTCTTGTGATGAACTACTTTCCAATAAGGGAGCAGGTACAGCTACGTCATCAAGTTCGACTTTCCTCCCACTCACTTCTTTCGAGAGAAACTCCTTCTCTAGAAAGGATCCGATTTAGCAACAAAAATCTTGCCCTCAGATCTGTGATAGAAGGTGTACCCAATAGTCTCTTTTGGGTATCCTATGAAGACACATTTCTCCGATTTGGGTTCAAGCTTATCTGGTTGAAGTTTCTTCACATAAGCATCGCAGCCCCAAACTTTAAGAAACGACAACTTTGGTTTCTTGCCAAACCACAGTTCATAAGGCGTCGTCTCAACGGATTTTGATGGTGCCCTATTTAACGTGAATGCGGCCGTCTCTAAAGCATAACCCCAAAACGATAGCGGTAAATCAGTAAGAGACATCATAGATCGCACCACATCTAGTAAAGTACGATTACGACGTTCGGACACACCATTTCGTTGTGGTGTTCCGGGTGGCGTGAGTTGCGAAAATATCCCGCATTGTTTCAAATGTAAACCAAACTCGTAACTCAAATATTCTCCTCCATGATCAGATCGTAGAAATTTTATTTTCTTGTTACGATGATTTTCCACTTCACTCTGAAATTCTTTGATCTTTTCAAATGTTTTAGACTTGTGTTTCATTAAGTAGATATACCCATATCTGCTCAAATCATCTGTGAAGGTGAGAAAATAACGATACCCGCCGCGAGCCACAACATCCATTGGACCACAAACATCAGTATGTATGATTTCCAACAAATCAGTTGCTCGCTCCATAGTTCCGGAGAACGGCGTTTTAGTCATCTTGCCCATGAGGCACGGTTCGCAAGTACCAAGTGATTCATAATCAAGTGATTCCAAAAGCCCATCAGTATGGAGTTTCTTCATGCGCTTTACACTGATATGACCTAAACGGCAGTGCCACAAATAAGTTGCACTATCGTTATCAACTCTGCATCTTTTGGTTTCAACACTATGAATGTGTGTATCACTACTATCGAGATTCAATAAAAATAGACCACTCTTCAAGGGTGCATGACCATAAAAGATATTACTCATATAAATAGAACAACCATTATTCTCTGATTTAAATGAATAACCGTCTTGCATCAAACAAGATCCAGATATAATGTTCATGCTTAACGCTGGCACCAAATAACAATTATTTAGGTCTAAAACTAATCCCGATGGTAGATGTAGAGGTAGCGTGCCGACCGCGATCACATCGACTTTGGAACCATTTCCCACGCGCATCGTCACCTCGTCCTTAGCCAATCTTCGCTTAATCCGTAGTCCCTGTTTCGAGTTGCAAATATTAGCAACAGAACCAGTATCAAATACCCAGGTACTACTGCGAGCATTAGTAAGGTACACATCAATAACATGTATATCACATATACCTTTGTTCACATTGCCATCCTTCTTATCCGCCAAATACTTGGGGAAGTTCCGCTTCCAGTGTCCAGTCTGCTTGCAGTAGAAGCACTCAGTCTCAGGCTTAGGTCCAGACTTGGGTTTCTTCTCTTGAGCAGCAACTTGTTTGCTGTTCTTCTTGAAGTTCCCCTTCTTCTTCCCTTTGCCCTTTTTCTTGAAACGGGTGGTCTTGTTAACCATCAACACTTGATGCTCCTTCTTGATTTCTACCTCCGCGGCTTTTAGCATTGCGAAGAGCTCGGGAATAGTCTTGTCCATCCCTTGCATATTATAGTTCATCACGAAGCTCTTGTAGCTTGGTGGCAGTGATTGAAGAATTTTGTCAATGACACTATCATCAGGAAGATTAACTCCCAGTTGAATCAAGTGATTATTATACCCAGACATTTTGAGTATGTGTTCACTGACAGAACTATTCTCCTCCATCTTGCAGCTATAGAACTTATTGGAGACTTCATATCTCTCAATCCGGGCATTTGCTTGAAATATTAACTTCAACTCCTAGAACATCTCATATGCTCCATGACATTCAAAATGTCGTTGAAGACCCGGTTCTAAGCCGTAAAGCATGGCACACTGAACTATCGAGTAGTCATCAGCTTTGCTCTGCCAGACGTTCTTAACGTCGTCAGTTGCATCAGCAGCAGGCCTGGCACCCGGGGGTGCTTCCAGGACGTAATTCTTCTGTGCAGCAATGAGGATAATCCTCAGGTTACGGACCCAGCCCGTGTAATTGCTACCATCATCTTTCAACTTTGCTTTCTCAAGGAACGCATTAAAATTCAACGGAATAACAGCACGAGCCATCTATCTACAACAAATAGAGACAAGCAAAATACTATCAGGTACTAAGTTCATGATAAATTTAAGTTCAATTAATCATATTACTTAAGAACTCCCACTTAGACAGACATCTCTCTAGTCATCTAAGTGATCACGTGATCCAAATCAACTAAACCATGTCCGATCATCACGTGAGATGGAGTAGTTTCAATGGTGAACATCACTATGTTGATCATATCTACTATATGATTCACGTTCGACCTTTCGGTCTCCGTGTTCCGAGGCCATATCTGTATATGCTAGGCTCGTCAAGTTTAACCCGAGTATTCCGCGTGTGCAACTGTTTTGCACCCGTTGTATTTGAACGTAGAGCCTATCACACCTGATCACGTGGTGTCTCAGCACGAAGAACTTTCGCAACGGTGCATACTCAGGGAGAACACTTCTTGATAATTAGTGAGAGATCATCTTAAATTTCTACCGTCAATCAAAGCAAGATAAGATGCATAAAGGATAAACATCACATGCAATCAATATAAGTGATATGATATGGCCATCATCATCTTCTGCTTGTGATCTCCATCTTCGAAGCACCGTCGTGATCACCATCATCACCGGCGCGACACCTTGATCTCCATCGTAGCATCGTTTACGCCATCTATTGCTTCTACGACTATCGCTACCGCTTAGTGATAAAGTAAAAGCAACTACAGGGCGTTTGCATTTCATACAATAAAGCGACAACCATATGGCTCCTGCCAGTTGCCGATAACTTCGGTTACAAAACATGATCATCTCATACAATAAAATATAGCATCACGTCTTGACCATATCACATCACAACATGCCCTGCAAAAACAAGTTAGATGTCCTCTACTTTGTTGTTGCAAATTTTACGTGGCTGCTACGGGCTTAGCAAGAACCGTTCTTACCTACGCATCAAAACCACAAAGATAGTTCGCCAAGTTAGTGATGTTTTAACCTTCGCAAGGACCGGGCGTAGCCACACTCGATTCAGCTAAAGTGAGAGAGACAGACACCCGCCAGCCACCTTTAAGCACGAGTGCTCGTAATGGTGAAACCAGTCTCGCGTAAGCGTACGCGTAATGTCGGTCCGGGCCGCTTCATCTCACAATACCGCCGAACCAAAGTATGACATGCTGGTAAGCAGTATGACTTGTATCGCCCACAACTCACTTGTGTTCTACTCGTGCATATGACATCTACGCATAAAACCAGGCTCGGATGCCACTGTTGGGGAACGTAGTAATTTCAAAAAAATTCCTACGCACACGCAAGATCATGGTGATGGCATAGCAACGAGAGGGGAGAGTGTTGTCCACGTACCCTCGTAGACCGTAAGCGGAAGCGTTATGATAACGTGGTTGATGTAGTCGTACGTCTTCACGATCCGACCGATCCAAGTACCGAACGTACGGCACCTCCGAGTTCAGCACACGTTCAGCTCGATGACGATCCCCGGGCTCCGATTCAGCAAAGCTTTGGGGATGAGTTCCGTCAGCACGACGGCGTGGTGACGATGATGATGCTCTACCGGCGTAGGGCTTCGCCTAAACTCCGCGATGATATGACCGAGGTGGAATATGGTGGAGGGGGGCACCGCACACGGCTAAGGAACGATTCGTAGATCAACTTGTGTGTCCCAGGGTGCCCCCCCCCCCCCCCCGTATATAAAGGAGCAAGGGGGGAGGCCGGCCGGCCCTGGAGGGCGCGCCAGGAGGAGGAGTCCTCCTCCTAGTAGGAGTAGGACTCCCCCTTTCCTACTCCTACTAGGAGGGGGAAAGGAAGGGGGAAGGGGAGAAGGAAAGAGGGGGCGCCGCCCCCCCTTCCTAGTCCAATTCGGACCAGAGGGGGAGGGGGCGTGCGGCCCACCCTGGCCGCCCCTCTCTCTCTCCACTAAGGCCCATAAGGCCCATTACTTCTCCCGGGGGGTTCCGGTAACCCTCCGGCACTCCGGTTTTCTTCGAAAACGTACGGAACACTTCCGGTGTCCGAATATAGTCGTCCAATATATCAATCTTTATGTCTCGACCATTTAGAGACTCCTCGTCATGTCCGCGATCACATCCGGGACTCCGAACAAACTTTGGTACATCAAAACTTATAAACTCATAATAAAACTGTCATCGTAACGTTAAGCGTGCGGACCCTACGGGTTCGAGAACTATGTAAACATGATCTAGAACTATTCTCGGTCAATAACCAATAGCGGAACCTGGATGCCCATATTGGTTCCTACATATTCGACAAAGATCTTTATCGGTCAAACCGCATAACAACATACGTTGTTCCCTTTGTCATCGGTATGTTACTTGCCCGAGATTCGATCGTCGGTATCCAATACCTAGTTCAATCTCGTTACCGGCAAGTCTCTTTACTCGTTACGTAATGCATCATTCCGTAACTAACTCATTAGCTACATTGCTTGCAAGGCTTATAGTGATGTGCATTACCGAGAGGGCCCAGAGATACCTCTCCGGCAATCGGAGTGACAAAACCTAATCTCGAAATACGCCAACTCAACATGTACCATTGGAGACACCTGTAGTACTCCTTTATAATCACCCAGTTACGTTGTGACGTTTGGTAGAACCCAAAGTGTTCCTCCGGTAAACGGGAGTTGCATAATATCATAGTTACAGGAACATGTATAAGTCATGAAGAAAGCAATAGCAATATACTAAACGATCAAGTGCTAGGCTAACGGAATGAGTCATGTCAATCACCTCATTCTCCTAATGATGTGATCCCATTAATCAAATGACAACACATGTCTATGGTTAGGAAACATAACCATCTTTGATTAATAAGCTAGTCAAGTAGAGGCATACTAGTGACGTTGTGTTTGTCTATGTATTCACACATGTATTATGTTTCCGGTTAATACAATTCTAGCATGAATAATAATCATTTATCATGATATGAGGAAATAAATAATAACTTTATTATTGCCTCTAGGGCATATTTCCTTCAGCCAAGCCTCGCGGGGCGGACGACCAGGAGCTTCCTCGGGCACGTCCTCATCAGGCTGGCTCACGAGGAGGCGGAGAGTTCAAGGCGGGGTACCTCACGAGGTGCCCATGACGCAAGCCATGACGACAAAGAGCGCCAATCAGGCGCCAGCCCTCGCAGTGTGCTCCTTTCCTCTTTGGTGCAAAGGGAGCAAGCGCAGGCAAGAGAATCAAGCAAAGGCATCCATTTCGGTGCAACAAGACCAAGACCAGCCCAACGACAGGAAGGAAGTCATTGTGGAGCCCAAGCAGGCGTCATCACCAGAGCCTTTGACAAGCGAGGACCAACTTTAGTCAGGATAAGTGTACCATATGTTCCCCTTCAAAATGGCCAATTGTTGGCGCCCTTCCCGCTCAATATTTGGGAAGAAGCCCAGGGCCTTTGCCTATAAATAGGACTAGCCACCCCTACGGTAGAGGCATCTAGGATCGGCATCTGCATCCAAATCCAGAGAGAGAGAGAGTGAGAAGGGCGGCTGAACTCCTCCTAGCAGTTCATCGTCCCAGCCAAGAACAGACCCTCGCGAGGCCGTTCTTATTTGTATTGTTCATCATCAGCACAAGAGGCAATCCACCACACCACACACTGGAGTAGGGTATTACACCACAATGGTGGCCTGAACCAGTATAAACTCTGTGTCTCTTGTGTTGTTCCTTTCATAGTTTAGATCCTAGCGAGTCGTCGAGGAGCAGGTAGGTAGAGGGCAAAATCTCCACGCGCACCCCAGTGTTCGAACCTCAAGGGTCTGCCGGAACCCGAAATCCGACATTTGGCGCGCTAGGTAGGGGTGCGCCAGAATTCGTCTTCCGTCGCCCTGTTCTTCTCCGACCATCGCATCCATGTCTGACGCTCGTCGGGCCCACGCCGAGCGCCGAGCCGCCCTCGCTTCCCGCGTCGCCCAGACAGCTCCCATCGGCGGACGCCCTTGTCGTTCCCCGTCACCTGCTGTCAACGCCGCCACCGGCCCGGCGGGGAACGAGCAGCAAGCATCATCTCAGCATCCCTCCGTGAGGCAAGATGACCGCACTGCTACACCCTCGCTCACCCCAGCTGGTTCTTCGTCTCGCGCGTTCCGCGCACCCGTGGAGGCTCGGGCTGCGCTCATCGCGGCGAACGAGCTCCTGCGCTACCGTCCCGTCGACGACGTCTACGAAGAATGACTCGACCGCGTCACCGAGCTCGTCCGTGCCGCAGGGGGCTCCCGTGCGCCGTCCGTCCCGCTGCACCGCACTCCGCCCTGCGCGGGCGACGAAGCTCCGGGGGCGCCTCAGCCTCCTCCCCCTCAAGAAGGCGCCCTGGCCCCAAGGCGCGTGGCCCCTGGGCGGAACCCACTCTGTCAGGTGCCAGCGCGGCAGGAGCAGAGCTGCCAAGAAGTCCCTTGCCCACGAGAGGCTGCGTGAGCGCTCCCTGCTCCGGCTCGTTGCGACCACGTTCCTGCTCTAGCACGTCAAGACCCCGCGCTGCTCCCAGCTGCAGCGCATGAGGACCCGCAGGACCAAGCTCTTCGTCACCCAAGGCCTCCCGTGGCCACAGCGGGCTGCCGCGCCTTCACCACCGAGCTGCGCAGTGTCGCGTGGCCCGGCAAGTTCAAGCCAGACCTGCCTCCTCGCTACGACGGTATGGCTGACCCTACAGAGTTCCTCCAGCTCTACGAGCTGGGCATCAAAGCTGCCAACGGAGACGAGAAGGTCATGGCGAACTGGTTTCCCATGGCGCTCAAGGACGGGTCCTGCACCTGGCTCCTGAACCTGGCTCCAGGCACGATCTCCTCCTGGGACGAGATGCGCACCCGCTTCATCGCCAACTTCCAGGGTACTCGCGACCGGCCACCCGCGTGAGCGACATGCGCCGCATCAAGCAGCAACCAGGGGAAACCCTGCAGAAGTACACCCAGTGCTTCAATAGCGCATGCCTCAAGATTCCCAAGGTGACCGAGGAGGCCATCAGCTCAGCCTTCTCCGACGGCGTACGCGACGTCAAGATGAAGGAGGAGTCGGCAATGCATGAAGACTCGTGCACTTCCTTGGAGCTGTTCAACTTGGCGACCAAGTGTGCCAGGGCTGAGGAAGGACGTCTCTCCCTCCTCGAGCTGCCTGCCGCAGACCCAGAAGAGAAGAAACCCAAGGCCAAGGATGTGAAGCGCAAGGGGGCTGCCGTGCTCGCGGCAGAACCAGACACCAAGCGGGGCAGAGACCGGCCCGAATCTTCCAAGGGCAGTCGGTACTGCGTGTACCACGACCTCCACACCCACAACACCAATGAATGCCAAGAGCTCCGTGCCGTGCGTGAAGGAAGGGTCGGCCGACGTCCCGACAGCAACGACTGGGGCTATGGTCGAGGAGGAGGAAGGAACACATGACGCTGGGAAGACCGCGGTCCTTGCCAAGGGTGGCGCGACCAACCTCGCGAGGATCGCTGGCAGGACCCGCCTCGCGAGGGAGACTGGAGGGATCAGCCTCGCGAGGATCGCCCGCAAGGCAACGCAGGCCTCCCACCACTGCCGCCGCAGCCAAGGAGAAATGAGGACCGTCATCAGGACGAGGGGGCTGGGGGCTTCCAGGAGCCACGCGCGATCGCCTTCATCCTAGGCGGAGCTCAAGCCCCAGCCTCTCAACGCATCTTCAAGCAGTTCGCCCGTGAAGTAAATGCAGTCCTCCCCAAGCTCGAGGCCACGCGCCCTATCAGGTGGTCGGCGTGCACCATCACATTCAGCTCAGCTGATCAGCTCAAGTGCGCGGCCACAACCGGAGTCATCCCAATGCTTTGTTCCCCAATCATCAGCAACGTGCTAGTCACCAGGACCCTCATCGATGGCGGGGCAGGGCTCAATGTCCTGTCCGTGGAGACATTCAACAATCTCCAAGTGCCCTACAATCAGCTTCAGCCAACCAAGCCTTTCTCCGTAGTCACCGACGGTTCCACGGTCCCGATTGGGCAAGTCCGCCTCCCTGTCACCTTCGGGACGCGCGACAACTACCGTACCGAGCTCATCGACTTCGACGTCGCCCACATTCGCCTGCCGTACAACGCCATCCTCGGGTACCCAGCGCTGGCCAAGTTCATGGCCGTAACCCACCACGGCTACAACGTCCTCAAGATGCCAGGAAGTGGCAGAGTCATCACGGTGCCCTGCGAAGAGAAAGACGCAGTGTGCTCCCTAGAACGAGCCTTCCAGGCCGCATCACTGGAAGACCCGGATTGCGGAAGCAGGAGGCTTCCCGAGGCCGCCCCCAAGAAGAAGAAGACATCGTCCGGCCCGGCCCCTCAGGAGGCAAGCCCCTCAGGGCCCGCACCTGCTCAGGGCGAACCTCCTTCCATCGCATAGGGAAGTGCGCCCGACGCCCTCCTCAGGCAGGGCTCGGGGGCTCTCCCCTGGAGGGCCGCCGACCTTGCCAGGGTCACGAGGGAGGTGCTTGGGCACCACTTGGAGGCGTGTTTCGAAGCACGCTTCCCTCAAGAAGGAGCAAGGAAAGGAGGGACAAACCCTCAGGAGTTTGTCAGCAAGGCCATTCAGGAGCTACAGGAGTCAAGAGTCATGAGAGGCAGCCGCCGCTTACCCGCTGTGGCCCCCCATCCAGGCGAGGATGGTGGGCTGCGCGTCTGCATCGACATACCAGGGCTCAACCGAGCTGCCTCCCAGGAGCGCCTCTGGCCCTCGCAAGTGGGGCGCTGCGGAGGTCCACCCCACAGCTATGTTTGCATGCCTTACGTCTTGCCGAACGCGGCTGCCATGTACCAGCGCCTCATGAGGGGCATCCTGGAGGCCCAAGAGGTCAGGCGTTCCGCAGCCCTGGCGGAGATGGAGATGGTCCGCGAGGAGCCACCAGCGCCTCCGGAGCCTCCCGAGGCCCCAGGGCCTGGGGGCTCGTGAGGATCGGCTCCTGCAGCCCACCGAGTCTGCTACACCAACACCCCGTCGTCTTCAACACTATCAGGTGACATCTTTCAAGTTTCATTTTCAGCTGGGAGTGCCCTCAGGGCTGCATCATTCCCAGGCCGCATGGGTCCGTCCCTGCGGCGTGTATCCCTTTTGCTTGTGTTTTTAGCTTACCTTGTTGGGGGCGCCCCTCGGGCTGCATTATCCCCAAGTCGCTCGGGTCAGACCCAGCGGCGTGTACCCCCTCTTGCGTTTATCTTCGGGCCATGCTTTCGACCCATCATGTTTGTTATTTGGTGCATGTCCGTGGCACCTTTTCTTCCTTGATGCCGGCAGCTTGCGCATTAAAGGGGGGTACCTAAGCATCGCGACTCAGGGCTCCTACCAGCTCTCCAGCCCTCACCCTCTGGCCTTGTCCACGGCATCGTGACCTGGCATACCAGCGACGGCTGAGACCAGCTCGAGGGCCGGGACCCGAGGACGTAGAGTTTCGGCATCTAACCAAGCTTGCACGTTAAAGGGGGGGTACCTGAGCATCGCGACTCAGGGCTCCTACCGGCTCTCTAGCCCTCACCCTTTGGCCTTGTCCACGGCATCGCGACCTGGCATACCAGCGACGGCTGAGACCAGCTCGAGGGCCGGGACCCGAGGATGTAGAGTTTCGGCATCTAACCAAGCTTGCGCGTTAAAGGGGGGTACCTGAGCATCGCGACTCAGGGGTCCTACCGGCTCTCCATCCCTCACCCTCTGGCCTTGTCCACGGCATCGCGACCTGGCATACCAGCGACGGCTGAGACCAGCTCGAGGGCTGGGACCCGAGGACGTAGAGCTTCGGTATCTAACCAAATTTGCAGGAACACACCCCAAGATAAGGCCCAGTGCCAGGCGCAACCCGCCTTGAGGTAGGGCCCCGTGAGTCCCGCGCTGGCTCACGGGTGCCTAGATACACCTCGTCAGGCCCTACCGTGCCAGCCATGTGTCAGGGCGGGGCTGTACACGCCCCGGGGGCTCCTCCCGGAGGGGATCCCCCTCCCACGCACCTGTGGAAGCACCATGCTCCGCACTGGCTGACGACACTGCCGAGGAGCGGCTATGCCCGTACACATACGGAAGCGCTATGCTCCGCGCTGGTGATAAACAACTGAGGGTGGCCCCCGGGCCGCATCAACCTTAGGGAGCCTGGAGCTTAGTGTCTAGCCTCATCGCAACGCCTCCCCTCGGGAGTGCCGCGCGAGGGGGCTGGGCACGGGGGCTGCGCCTGGGTCACGCCCAGGCGCACGCCACCCGGCCAGGCCCCCCGGGCCTGGTTTGTCGCACGTCCCTCCCCGAGTGGAGCCAAGGTACGAAGGCCGTTTGAGCATCAAGGGGGACTCCTGAGCATCGCGACTCAGGAGCCTAACTGGTCACGTAGCCCCTCACTCCTTAGTTCCGAAAGGCTAACGGCGGTTGAGGTATGCGCGGGGCCGGGCTCTGCAAACGTAGAACGGTAGATCCACCTGCATCTCACCTCCCTAAGGATTCACCCCCACATCTCACCTCCCTGCTTGTTGTTCGAGCGCCAAGGGGGACTCCTGAGCATCGCGACTCAGGAGCCTAACTTGTCACGTAGCCCCTCACTCCTTGGTCCCGTCCTGGTTTCCGGTCGGGCTAACGGCGGCTGAGGTATGCGCGGGGCCGGGCTCTGCCAGCGTAGAACACAAGCAAGTAGGAAGGAGTAGCGCAAATTTCAAGGAATTCAAAAGCAAATATTACAGTCCATACTGTTATCACAACACCAAATGCAAGTTTTAACGCCTCCCCGAGGCATGGTACATGTGCAGGAATTAAAAGCAGGACGGGAGCCACGACGGAGTCACTTGCCGACGGTGGAGCTTCGCGGAGCGGGTTCGCCTTGTGGAGCTGCAGGGCCGGTAGCGCCCCACTTCGGCTTGGTGCTGAAGGCCCGGAACTTCCCCAGCAGAGCCTCCACATGACCCTTCACGGCCTCAGCGGCGGCAGCGGCAAGCTTGCCGCTCGCTGGCTCCAGCAGGCTGTCGAGGTCGATGTTGGGGTCGCGAAGATAGATGTGGGTAAAGACCCGCGTCAGCGCTGCAGAAGACAAGACGCGCGCCTCGGCCTCAGTCGTAGGGCCAAGGCCAAGGGTGACATCTTCAAGAGCACGAACCAGGAAGGGAAGCAGCTTGGCAGGGCCGTCCTCGTCGCCCGCCAGCGGGCTCTCCAAGCCGCTGTCATAAAGCGTCTTCAGCGAGGTGCGAGCCTTCTCCTCCATCTCCGTGAAGGCCACGCGATCCTCGGCAAGAACCCGTGCCTTGCCGTCCAGCTCGACCTTCCTCGCCTCCAACTTTTGCTCCAGCGCGCCTAGGCGGTCATGGCGCTTCTTGAGCTTGGCGTCTTGGTCCTTGACGGCCGCCTCGCGAGCCTTCATGCCTTCCTCCTGCTCCTGGCGAAGGCGGGTCTCCTCGGCGAGTTGGTCCTGCAGGCCCTGCAGCTCGCTCTCCAGTTCTTCGCAGCGACCTCAGACATTAGCCACCTCCCCCAAGGCGGCGTCGCGAGCAGCCTTCGCCTCAAGGATGGCCTGCTTCTCCTCGTCGCAAGCCGTCGAGGCCTGGACCAGCGCCGCCCGAATAGAAGCGTCGGAGCGAATCCTGCCGGAAGCCAGCTCCAAGGGCCCGACCACTAAACGAGGGTCGGCGCTCAGAAGATCCTGCCACAGATGGTCCAGTTCGGCAGTAGCACGATCCAGAACAGTAGGAGGAGTCGAAGAAACAGCAGTCGGTGGAGTAGGAGGAGAAGACGGCGGCATAACCACAGTATCCTGAGGTGGAGCCTGCTACGCCCCAACGGCTGTGGTGGCGGCATCAGGCAAGGGCACCTCGGGAGTCGCTTGGCCCGTGGGGGCTGAGCTCGCCCCAGCCGGCTTAGCTAGGCCTCGCGAGGACGCCCAGGCAGGAGAGGCCCATGCGTCACAGTCACCTTCTTTCGCGGGCAGAGGCGCTGCCCCGGATGGAACCTCAGGAGCTCCCTTCGACTTCTTTGCTGCAGGCTCCAGCCTAGCCGGGAGATATGAACATCAAGCCTCAGCAAGAGAACAAGAAATGAGACGAGAATCAAGCACTTACAGGTCGTCGCTCGCGAGCTCGAGCAGCCTCCGGCCGTACTTGAAGCCCGAGAGCTGGTTGCAAGGATCAGCCTCAAGGGGCTCGGGAGCAGGAGGCGCGTCCGCGGATCGCCTTGAGGCCGGGGCAGACCCGCGGGGGATCAGCCCAGTCCGGTCCTTCTTCCGGATCGGGGGCAGGCTCCGGCCGCCCTGCTCGTCATCATCCTCGTCATCATCACTCAGAGACAGGCGGAGAGCGCGGGACCTGCGCCGAAGGGGGGGAGCCCTCGACTCTCCGTCGGTCGCCTCGGAGTCCGGCCCCTTTTCCCGCTCCCCTTCTTCCTTCTCTTCACTGGAGTCGCCGAAGGACACGTCCACCGGGTCCTCGGGAGCCTCCGCGGGCACGGGCCCATCCTTGTTGAAGACCAGCATGGACTCCACTACCTGCTCCCAGTCCTCGCGAAGGAACAGGGGCGTAGGAGCGCCCTCCAACCTCGCCACGTCGCCCCCGACCAAAGACCGGAGAACCGCAGCCAGATCCCCGTCGGCCAAGACCGCAGGGCTCGGGTGGGGCCTCCACATCGGAAGTGAGTACTGACGAAGCAGAGCCAGCTTGTGCTCCAGGAATTCCCTCAGCAGCGATGCGCCAGTCAGCTTCGCCGCCGCCATGTTGGACGGCCTCAGATCCGCGTCCATCTTCTCCAGCACCAGCTTTGCGCGGGGGTCCACAAGCTCCACTCGAGACCAGTCATCGGAGCTCAAGGGGTGCCCCAAGGGCAAGATCAGCCGAGGGTGGGTACGCGCAGCATCTACCAAGACCCACTTGCTCCTGAAGCCCTCAATCCTCTTCCCGGGGTTCGAAATGGCGATGGAGCTACCGTACGCGACGAAGCTCGCGCACGCAGAGACAGGACCACGAGAGGTCCGGAGGGAGAAGTGATGGCACAGCAAGGCCACTGAGGGCTTCACCCCTACGTGAGCCTCGCAATAGTAGGCGAAGAATTCAGAAAAGGGGGGCATCAGACCGGCAACAATGGCACTCACAAAGAGCGGATAGAAGGTGCTCCCTTGGCCCTCAGGGAGGGCAGAGCCGGCCTTGAACACCTTCGCCCCGTCAATGCCCTGCGCCGCCGCCATCTGGCGCACCCGGGCAAGGCTCGCCTCCGACACGTTCGGCGAGTCCAAGGCGGACGAATACCAAGCTCTTTCCGGGACCTGGCGAGGCGCCATGTCTTGCTAGGGCGCGCAGACGGAGTAGATCTAAAGATTTCGGAGGCAGGAAAGAGAGGCGCAAGAAAGGGGATCTGAGCCGCAACCAGAGAAAGCAAAGGAGGCAAAGCCTAGACAGATGCCGCTCCTTTATCAACTCACACGGTTGCTGAGGCACCCACGTCCAATCAACCGCCACGCGGCGCCCAAGGCCGTAGGATGTTAGGGCCCGTGGCGCTTCGCCCTTGCCCTTTCGCCTCTCTACTCGGCCAAGTCCGGGCGCGCCTTGGGCCCGGGGGCTACTGTCGGCGTTCTAGGAATGGGGGTCCCCAGACTTGCCTGCATGCGGCCTGCGACGTGGCTCAAAGGGGGGCCCAGCACGGCCCATCTTCATCAACACAAGCTCAAGACCCTCGCGAGGGGCCAAGCCTCGCGGGGCGGACGACCAGGAGTTTCCTCAGGCACGGCCTCATCAGGCTGGTTCACGAGGAGGCGGAGAGTTCAAGGCGGGGTACCTCATGAGGTGCCCATGACACAAGCCATGACGACCAAGAGCGCCAGTCGGGCGCCAGCCCGCGCAGTGTCCTCCTTTCCTCTTTGGTGCAAAGGAAGCAAGTGCAGGCGAGAGCATCAAGCAAAGGTAAATCCATTTCGGTGCAATAAGACCAAGACCAGCCCAACGGCAGGAAGGAAGTCATTGTGGAGCCCAAGCAGGCGTCATCACCAGAGCCTTTGACAGGCGAGGACCAACTTTAGTCAGGATAAGTGTACCATATGTTCCCCTTCAAAATGGCCAATTGTTGGCACCCTTCCCGCTCAATATTTGGGAAGAGGCCCAGGGCCTTTGCCTATAAATAGGACTAGCCACCCCCAGGGTAGAGGCATCTAGGATCGGCATCTGCATCCGGATCCAGAGAGAGAGAGTGAGAAGGGCGGCTGAACTCCTCCTAGCAGTTCATCGTCCCAGCCAAGAACAGACCCTCGCGAGGCTGTTCTTCCTTGTATTGTTCATCATCAGCCAAAGAGGCAATCCACCACACCACATACTAGAGTAGGGTATTACACCACAATGGTGGCCTGAACCAGTATAAACTCTGTGTCTCTTGTGTTGTTCCTTTCATAGTTTAGATCCTAGCTAGTCGTCGAGGAGCAGGTAGGTAGAGGGCGAAATCGCCGCGCGCACCCCAGTGTTCGAACCTCAAGGGTCTGCCGGAACCCAAAATCTGACAGAACCGTTATGACAACATAGGTTATTCCCTTTGTCATCGGTATGTTACTTGCCTGAGATTCAATCATAGGTATCTTCATACCTAGTTCAATCTCATTACCGGCAACTCTCTTTACTCGTTCTGTAATGCATCATCCTGCAACTAACTCATTAGTCAGTTTGCTTGCAAGGCTTCTTATGATGTGTATTACTGAGAGGGCCCAGAGATACCTCTCCGATACTCGGAGTGACAAATCCTAATCTTTATCTATGCCAACCCAACAAACACCTTCAGAGATACCTGTAGAGCATCTTTATAATCACCCAGTTACGTTGTGATGTTTGATAGCTGATACGTCTCCAAAGTATCTATAATTTATGAAGCATCCATGCTATATTATTATCTATTTTGAATGTTTATGGGCTTTATTATACACTTTTATATTACTTTTGGGACTAACCTATTAACCGGAGGCCCAACCCATATTGCTGTTTTATTGCCTATTTCAGTGTTTCGAAGAAAAGGAATATCAAACGGAGTCCAAACGGAATGAAACCTCCGGGAGCGTGATTTTTTGAACGAACATGATCCGGGGGACTTGGAGTACAAGCCTGGGAAGCTTCGAGGAGGCCAGGAGATAGGAGGGCGCGCCCCCTGTCTCGTGGGCCCCTCGTGGCTCCCCCGACCGACTTCTTTCGCCTATATATACCCATATACCCTAAAACCATCGAATACGAAGATAGATCGGGAGTTCCACCGCCGCAAGCCTCTGTAGCCACCAAAAACCTCTCGGGAGCCCGTTCCGGCACCCTGCCGGAGGGGGGATCCCTCACCGGTGGCCATCTTCATCATCCCGGTGCTCTCCATGACGAGGAGGGAGTAGTTCACCCTCGGGGCTGAGGGTATGTACCAGTAGCTATGTGTTTGATCTCTCTCTCCCTCGTGTTCTCTCTATGGCACGATCTTGATGTATCGCGAGCTTTGCTATTATAGTTGGATCTTATGTTGTTTCTCCCACTCTACTCTCTTGTGATGAACTGAGTTTTCCTCTTGAAGTTATCTTGTCGGATTGAGTCTTTAAGGATTTGATAACACCTTATGTATGTCTTGCCGTGTTTATCTGTGGTGACAATGGGATATAACGTGATCCACTTGATGTATGTTTTGGTGATCAACTTGCGGGTTCCGCCCAAGAAACTATGCATAGGGGTTGGCACACATTTTCGTCTTGACTCTCCGGTAGAAACTTTGGGGCACTCTTTGAAGTACTTTGTGTTGGTTGAATAGATGAATCTTTGATTGTGTGATGCATATCGTATAATCATGCCCACGGATACTTGAGGTGACAATGGAGTATCTAGGTGACATTAGGGTTTTGGTTGATTTGTGTCTTAAGGTGTTATTCTAGTATGAACTCTATGATAGATTGAACGGAAAGAATAGCTTCATGTTATTTTACTACGGACTCTTGAATAGATTGAGCAGAAAGGATAACTTTAAGGTGGTTGCGTACCCTACCATAATCTCTTCGTTTGTTCTCCGCTATTGGTGGCTTTGGAGTGACTCTTTGTTGCATGTTGAGGGATAGTTATATGATCCAACTATGTTATTATTGTTGAGAGAATTTGCACTAGTGAAAGTATGAACCTTAGGCCTTGTTTTCTACCATTGCAATACCATTTACGCTCACTTTTATCGCTTGCTACCTTGATGTTTTTATAATTTCAGATTACAAATAACTATATCTTCCATCCATATTGCACTTGTATCACCATCTCTTCACCGAACTAGTGCACCTATACAATTTACCATTGTATTGGGTGTGTTGGGGACACAAGAGACTCTTTGTTATTTGGTTGCAAGGTTGTTTGAGAGAGACCATCTTCATCCTACGCCTCCCATGGATTGATAAACCTTAGGTCATCCACTTGAGGGAAATTTGCTACTGTCCTACAAACCTCTGCACCTGGATGCCAACAATGTCTACAAGAAGAAGGTTGTGTAGTAGACATCAAGCTCTTTTCTGGCGCCGTTGCCGGGGAGGCTAGGTAATCGGCACTCACTGTTGGTGTCAAAACCGGCGGATCTCGGGTAGGGGGTCCCGATTTGTGCGTCTAAGGCTGATGGTAACAGGAGGTAGGGGACACGATGTTTTACCCAGGTTCGGGCCCTCTCGACGGAGGTAAAACCCTACTTCCTGCTTGATTGATCTTGATGATATGAGTATTACAAGAGTTGATCTACCACGAGATCGTAGAGGCTAAACCCTAAAAGCTAGCCTATGATGATTATGATTGTCCCTCTATGGACTAAACCCTCCGGTTTATATAGACACCGGAGGGGGCTAGGGTTTACACAGAGTCGGTTACAAAGAAGGAGATCTAATATCCGGATCGCCAAGCTTGTCTTCCATGCAAAGGAGAGTCCCATCCGGACACGGGACGAAGTCTTGAGTCTTGTATCTTCACGGTCCATCAGTCTGGCCAAAGCATATAGTCCGGCTGTCCGGATACCCCCTAATCCAGGACTCCCTCAGTAGCCCCTGAACCAGGCTTCAATGACGATGAGTCTGGCGCATAGATTGTCTTCGTCATTGCAAGGCGGGTTCCATCTTCGAATACTCCAAAGCAGATTAAGATTGTGTCTGGCTCTGTGAGATAATTTCCGCACACCACCGTAGAGAGCATAACTCTTCACAAATCTGATCTGCTGACAATTTTTTTAGGTGTGCCCTTACGCCGTGGCCTGGCTCAATACGAACTGGTTTTTCTCAGCCTGCCTCGACATGCGTGCGAGGCGGTTTCATGGGCACGCCTTGCCAAAGCAGAGATCGTGTTCCCCTTATTGCGGGATCCTCCATCAATACGGGCGCGTGCAACCCCACGACGCCTGTTGGTATGACTCCGTGTTTTTAGGTAAGTCCCGAGCGGTTTCGATGAGGACGCTTGATATTCACCCCCTTTATAGAGGGGCCGAGGCCTATCCCTCTTTTCTACCACGCTTGCGCCTTTCCGCATCTCGAGTTCCAACACCCGAAGCCCAAGCTTAAGCACTTCGGATCTTCAATCATGTCCGGATCCAACCTTCAAGGCCGGTGGATGGCCTCCTCTATCACAGAGGAGGACATTGCAAAGCTTTGGGAGGTCAGATATCTGACCGCCGACATCAAGCACAGGCTTCCTGCTCCAGGGCAGGTCATCCCTACTCCCGAGCCCAATGAGAGCGTCGTATTTGTTTCTCACTTCCTCCGCGGCTTAGGCTTCACCCTTGATCCCTTTGTGAGAGGGCTCATGTTCTATTACGGGCTAGATTTTCATGATCTAGCTCCGGACGCCATCCTTCACATCTCGTCGTTCATCGTCGTGTGCGAAGCCTTCCTCCACATCACCCCGCACTTCGGCTTATGGCTCAAGACCTTCAATGTGAAGCCAAACATGATTGAGGGGCGACATGCGGAGTGCGGAGGTGCTATAATAAGCAGGAAAGCCGACGCCCCATGGCCAGAGGGCTTCTTCCCGGAGGTGTCCGATCTATGGCAGCGGAGGTGGTTTTACGTCATGGCTCCCTGAGGCACAAAGTGGGTGGCTGCCCCCGACTTCCGTTCGGGCCCTCCACCTCAACTGGCGTCATGGGCCAATGTGGGACTGGATTGGGGGTCTGCTAACGATGTACCAACATTGGAGAGCCGCATTCGGGAGCTTCTTGAGAAGGACATTAGCCTTATCAGTGTAATTCAGGTAATGCTAGTCCGACGGATCTTGCCATGCAAACGCCGGCCTCTCCGGATGTGGGAGTTCAATCCGGAAGGTCCGCGGACTATTCTGCACTTCTTCGGCATGACGCTCGAAGGGATGTGTAAGTTATTCGTCGGACCACAAGTAAAGTGTCCGAACACCACTGAGGATGCGGGCCTGAGCTGCAACCGCCCAGATACCCGAGTAAGTAATCCAGAAACCAACACTTCATTTATATTTATCATAACATTATTCTGAAAACCATCCATGGCCAGGAATGGCTCAGCAAGGCGGAGAGAATCAGGTGTCCGACGCCACTTCCCGAAGGCTCGCCTAGTCCTGTCGTAACCAGGATGCTTAGTCATGTGCTAAGTCAAGTGCCCTCGGGGAAAGACGAAGGGAAGAACAGAGAAGCAGAACTTCACACATTGCACATCCAAACTGGGGGAATTACTACCTCCACGAAGGAGGATAGTCAGGGAGAGGAATCTAAGGTCTCCTCCCCCCGCGGGAAGAAGAGGGCCGCCTCTGAAGACTTGGAGACGGAGGTGCCCAGACAAGGGAAGAAAGCTTCACCAGGGGGCCCTGCCCCGAAGGGCGTCCTCACCGTGCCATGCCCGCAAACGGGCCAGCCCTCAGCCGAGCTGTAAGTTAATTGTAAATACAAAGCTACTGCTTCCTCCTCCAAGAACAATAACCAGGATCCATTCTTTGCAGTCCGGCTAGCAGCTCTTCTTGACAGAGTTCGTCGTCGGCGGACCTCCTTCCAGAGATGATGGAGAGTGAAACCCCACCAGCCTCTCCGCCTCATGGGGCGGGCGACCCCGACGTGTCATCACAGAGGAGTCCAGATTTGCCGAGGCTAGTACTTCGGCCGCCCTGAGCCCGGAGCGTTTGGCTCCCACGGGGGGCAATAAGAAGGGTCCAGCATAGTTTGGCGACCGGCCGGACACACTGACGGGCCTTCTGGAGCAAGCTGCTCTCTCGGAGGATCACCATTCATTAATGAGCACGGTGCTTGAGAAGATTTCATCCGCCACAAGCGGGTTGAATGAAGCTTTTACAAGCCTGCTCAAAGGCTTTGAGGTATGTAATCAAATAAGTAATTTTTTTGTGGCGCACGCGCTAGGTGTGCTCCGTATAGATAGTAGCCCCTGAGACTCTGGTTGCCAGCCCTAGGCGGCAAACGAAGGATCACATTGTTAAGTAATGATCGCACTGAATTCATGCGCAGGTGGCTAAGGGTCCGGCGGCCGATCGGACCGTTGAAGTTGCCGAACTGAGGCGACAGATTGATGTTGTAGATGCCGACATCACGCTTGTCAACGAGCGGCTTAACGAGTCACAGAGTATGTGCTCTGTTTTCCTTGTTTTTATAGGAAACATTAAGAGGAGCATAATGTTAATATGATACGCTTTGATTGCAGGCGGAGCTGCTGTCGTGGAGGCCATGAGGGCGGAGCTTGCCGTAGCCAAGGAACAAGCCCGGGCTAGCAATGCGGCTTCCCTAAAGGCGGCCCAAGAGTTGAGAGCCGAACAGGTTGCTCATCACCGTAGCGAAGATAAAATAGCCGAGATGGCTGTGGAGCTGAAAAACGCCGCCAGCTGGTATGAGCTCCTTGAAAAAGAGAATCAGGCGAAGTCAGCTGACCTGAAGAAGGCCCTTGACGCAGCCAAGGAGACACATTTTGAAATTAGGGATGCACGGGAGGAGCTTCGACAGGCCGGAGAAATCGCGGCTGGAAACCCCTGTTTGTTGCGGATGAAGTTCTTAGACCCAAAGTACGCTCCTCTGGATCGACGCTGGAGCCCTGCAGACGCGTATGCGGATCTGGCGAAGAGTACGGCTGATGCGGCCAAGTTTTTCGAGGATCAAAAAGATAATGAAGTGGAAAGGCTGTTCTGGTCGCAATTCAGTGCTCCAACGCACCCATTGCCATTAAGTGAAAGGATGGCTGTTGTGGCCGAGCTCCATAGGTTGTCCGGTCTTGCGATGAGATCTGTAATAGACCATCTATGGCCGAAGGGGCCGAAGCCGGACAATTATTTTGGTTTAGTGCAACAATTCCTTGGTGCCGTATCACGAATCAATGCCATGAAGAGGTCGGCGTGCATAGAGGGTGCGCAGATGGCTCTTGCCCGTGTTAAAACATACTGTACAGATATGGAGGCCACCATCATTGCAACCCAGAATCCGGCAGGAAGCCAGGATCCAGCCGAGCACTACCTGGAGCAGGTAACCGAAGGTGCTCGTTTAATAGAGGCTCAGTGCTCGAAGAATGTCATGTTCGGGTGACCAATCTTTTCGTTGTAAAAACAATTGTATTTTAATTATGGAGGCTATGTTTATACTTTCACCCGAAAGTGTTATTGTGCCTCCTGCGCGGCCGTTTGATGTATATATAACCTGAAAGTTAGCAGTCGTTGGCTTCAGCCCCCATGCATACAATGCGGGGGTGTTCGCAAAAAGATGCATAATCACACTTGATCCAACGTCTCGGTCCGTTAAGGAGGTGATCGCACGTCGAACTAGGCAACCGGACTATATAGCTTTAACACTTTCACTTAGCCATAGGAGTTTGACGGTGGGGCTACTATGTAGCCCCTGGTACCTTCGCGTGCATCCGGATATGGGCGCGTGTGTACATGACCGGGGAACAGCCCTTCGTTAATGCGGAGGAACCCTAAAGATTCCGATGAGTCCTCGAGTGGTTGACCAGTCTCTCGCTATATCATGACAGTCATTTTTCGGCTTTCTCTACTGAGGTGCTCGTCCGTAATAACCAGGGCACAATCGCAGTAGTTCTCCTTTGGCCGCCTTAGCCGATAAAAATGGAACGTAAGGCAGCAAACCCAGGAGCCTGGCAAACCCAACATTTGACCAAAGACATGATTCGGAGCTGATGCATATATATAAGGCCAAACTCGCGACGCCGAACACTCCCGAGGGTATTCGTACTTTATAACATATACTAGGCTGAGTAACGCCCTTTATTATGAACCCTGTATTTCCAGGTACGTGCATTATTCTGTCGTGGTGAAATGTCAATAACGCCAGTATCCCCTGTGGGTATATTGAGTACCCATGGGATGTTAAGCAACAAGAGACAATAAAGAAGGTTTACACAGGGGCTTAATCTAAAGAGAAACCTTTGAGCGGGGCCCTGCTGCACGTCTGCGCCTTTGTCTCTGTTGTGCCATTGATAACCCACAAGTATAGGGGATCGCAACAGCTTTTGATGGTAGAGTATTCAACCCAAATTTATTGATTCAACACAAGGGGAGCCAAAGAATATTCTTGAGTATTAGCAGTTGAGTTGTCAATTCAACCACACCTGGATAACTTAGCATCTGCAGCAAAGTGTTTAGTAGCAAAAGTGGTATGATAATAAAGGTATCGGTAGCAAAAGTAAAGATAAATGTTTTATGGGTTTTTATAGTAGTTGTAACAGTAGCAACGGAAAAGTAAATAAGCGAAGAACGATATATGGAAAGCTCGTAGGCAATGGATCAGTGATGGATAATTATGCCGGATGCGATTCCTCATGCAATAGTTATAACATAGGGTGATATAGAACTAGCTCCAATTCATCAATGTAATGTAGGCATGTATTCCGTAAACAATCATACGTGCTTATGGAAAAGAACTTGTATTACATCTTTTGTCCTACCCTCCCGTTGCAGCGGGGTCCTTACGGAAACTAAGGGATATTAAGGCCTCCTTTTAATAGAGAACCAGAACAAAGCATTAACACATAGTGAATACATGAACTCCTCAAACTACGGTCATCACCGAGAAGTATCCCGATTATTGTCACTTTGGGGTTGTCGGATCATAACACATAATAGGTGACTATAGACTTGCAAGATAGGATCAAGAACACACATATATTCATGAAAACATAAAAGGTTCAGATCTGAAATCATGGCACTCGGTCCCTAGTGACAAGCATTAAGCATAGCAAAGTCATAACAACATCAATCTCAGAACATAGTGGATACTAGGGATCAAACCCTAACAAAACTAACTTGATTACATGGTAAATCTCATCCAACCCATCACCGTCCAGCAAGCCTACGATGGAATTCCTCATGCACCGCGGTGAGCATCATGAAATTGGTGATGACGATGGCGACGAATCCCCCTCTCCGGAGCCCCGAACGGACTCCAGATCAGCCCTCCCGGGAGAGATTAGGGCTTGGCGGCGGCTCCGTGTCGTGAAACGTGATGAAACTTTCTCTCTGATTTTTTTCTCCCCGAGACGGTATATATGGAGTTGGAGTTGAGGTCGGGAGGTGTCCAGGGGGGCCACGAGATAGGAGGGCGCGCCCCCCTGTCTCGTGGACAGCCCGTGGGCCCCTGGCCTTGATTCTTTCGCCAAAAATTCTTATTAATTCTGAAAAGTGCCTCCGTGGATTTCCAGGACATTCCGAGAACTTTTCTTTTCTACACATAAAACAACATCATGGCAGTTCTGCTGAAAACAGCGTCAGTCCGGGTTAGTTTCATTCAAATCATGCAAGTTAGAGTCCAAAACAAGGGCAAAAGTGTTTGGAAAAGTAGATACGTTGGAGACGTATCAACTCCCCCAAGCTTAAACCTTTGTTTGTCCTCAAGCAATTCAGTTGATAAACTAAAAGTGATAAAGAAAAACTTTTACAAACTCTGTTGCTCTTGTTGTTGTAACATGAAAATCCAGCATTCAAGTTTCAGCAAATATTATGAACTAACCATACTAACAATAACACATAGGTCTCACAATTACTCATATCAATAACATAATCAGCTAGCGAGCCATAATAATAAAACTCAGATGACAACACTTTCTCAAAATAATCATAACATGATATAACAAAATGGTATCTCTCTAGCCCTTTCTGAGACCGCAAAACATAAATGCAGAGCACCTTTAAATATCAAGGACTGACTAAACATTGTAATTCATGGTAAAAGAGATCCAGTCAAGTCATACCCAATATAAACCGATAATAATGAATGCAAATGATTGTGTGCTCTCCAGTGGGTGCTTTTAATAAGAAGGGTGATGACTCAACATAAAAGTAAATAGATAGGCCCTTCCCAGAGGGAAGCAGGGATTTGTAGAGGTGCCAGAGCTCGATTTTAAAATGGAGATTGAATAACATTTTGAGCGGCATATTTTTGCTGTCAACGCAACAACTATGAGATGGATGTATCTTCCATACTACATGCATTATAGGCAGTTCCCAAATAGAATGGTAAAGGTTTATACTCCCCCAACCACCAACAAGCATCAATCCATGGCTTGCTCGAAACAACGAGTGCCTCCAACATACAACAGCCCTGGGGGAGTTTTGTTTAATTATTTTGATTTGCTTTGATCTTTTTGGATCATGGGACTGGGCATCCCGGTTACCGGCCTTTTCTCGTGAATGAGGAGCGGAGTCCACTCCTCTTGAGAATAACCCACCTAGCATGGAAGATATAGGTAGCCCTAGTTGAAACATGAGCTGCTCGAGCATACAAAACAGAATTTCATTTGAAGGTTTGGAGTTTGGCACATACAAATTTACTTGGAACGGCAGGTAAATACCGCATATAGGTAGGTATAGTGGACTCATATGGAACAACTTTGGAGTTTAAGGAGTTTGGATGCACAAGCAGTATTCCCGCTTAGTACAAGTGAAGGCTAGCAAAGACTGGGAAGCGACCAATTGAGAGAGCGACAACAGTCGTAAACATGCATTAGAATTAATTCACACCGAGTACGAGCATGAGGAGGATATAATCCGCCATGAACATAAATATCATGAAGGCTATGTTGATTTGATTCAACTACATGCGTGAACATGTGCCAAGTCTAGTCACTTAATACATTCAAAGGAGGATACCATCCCATCATACCACATCATAATCATTCTAATAGCATGTTGGCACGCAAGGTAAACCATTATAACTCATAGCTAATCAAGCATGGCACAGGTAACTATAATAATAGCTGACTTAGGAATGATGAATCATCATATTTACAAAAACATAAAAGGTCGCGCTCATACCAGCTTTTCTCATCCCAATAAGCCCATCATATATCATCATTATTGCCTTTCACTTGCACGACCGAACGATGTGTATAATAATAAGAGTGCACGTGCATTGGACTAAGCTGGAATCTGCAAGCATTCAACTCAAGAGAGAAGGCAAGTAATATGGGCTCTAAATTAAATAAACAATCATGCATATAAGAGCCACTAAGCAATTTCAATATGGTCTTCTCGACCCCTAAAAGAAAGAAAAGAAAATAAAACTATTTACACGGGAAAGCTCCCAACAAGTAAAAGAAGAACAAGAAATCTTTTTGGGTTTTCATTTTAATTTCTACTACAAGCATGGAAATTAAACTAACTAATTTTTTTGGTTTTTCTAAAGGTTTATCAAACACAGAAGAAGAAAACTAGAAAAAGAAATTTAAACTAGCAAGGATAATACAATGAAAGAGTATGAGCACCGACGACTAGTGTGTGAACATGAATGTAAAGTTGGTGAGAAATACGTACTCCCCCAAGCTTAGGCTTTTGGCCTAAGTTGGTTTAGTACCAAGGACCGACGCTACTCTCCCCCGTGTAGTGGGAGGTGTAATCAGGATACCACTGGCTGGTCATCTCCGGATCCCACTGGACAGATGATGCACGATAAGGGTCCAGCTCAGGTTCCGGCTCAGGTTCAGGTTCTGGAGTAAAAGCTTGGGCTAGATGGTTGTTCACCGCTTCTGGCGTAACAAGGCAATTTTCTGCAAGCAAGTCAAATAACAGAGGTGCAGGCAAAATAATATACTCCAAGTGTTTCTTATTGAATCTAAGTCTATACAAGATCATCTTCTCTTCGTTGTCAACAATAAACTTGTGTGCTACCATGCTCTTGTAATCTAAAATGTGAGGAGGTAATTTTGTCTCCTCCTCCTCATGGTGCCTAATGGGTATCTGAAAATGTTCAGCAAGGCGTGCAACATAGATACCTCCAAATATGGGGCCTTTTGTACGATTCAGGGCTAGCCTTTTAGCAACGACAGCACCCATACTAAAAGTATTGTCTCCCAGCAAAGCATGTTGAAGAATAATAATATATGGAACGCTCAAATTTCCACTATTTCCACGGCCAATCAAGCATCTACTAGCAAATATAGCAAAGTAGCGTAAAACAGGAAAGTGTATGCTAGAGACTTTTGCCTCAGAGCCCTTCTTTGGCTCTTCTACATCAATAGTTTTAACGAAGCCATCCACATCTTCACGATGGGGTTCCTCTAATTCTCCCTCATAATGTATCCTACATACCGCGCAAAAATCACGAAAAGACATTTCTCTGAATTCATCATATAAATGAAATGATACTGCAGGCGGTGACTTCTTAGGATAATAATAAAAGTTTGCACGAAAGTATTGGTAAGTAAGATATACTGATCGATTCGGTCATTCATGAAACCGGTGAGGCCTGCAGTCCCGATTAAAGCATAAAAGTCTTCATGAATTCTGTCTTCTTTCAATAAATCCTCACACGGCCATTCACATGACCGTACTTCCGCTAAGCGAGGAAGATTATACTTAGGTTTTTCCTTCTCTTTGTCTTGTTTTTCCTTAGAGCTTTGGCTAGAAGAGCCTTTAAACAGCCTCCTTAACATTCTCTGAAAATTTCTGAAATTTTAGTAACTTAAAAAAAATGAATAAAACTTAAACAAGATTGATAGCAACCACTCCTACAAGGGCCTAGAGCCTATATCATGCATTGGAATTGCTTGGGACCTCAAAAATTTAACATGCAAGCTCAAGAACATGGTCACCTATGCAGCAAAAATTTGCAATGACTAAAGCACTAGAACAAAAACTAATTGGACCAATAAAGGAGTCACATACCAAGCAACAATCTCCCAAAGCAGTTTTGTGAATGGAGCTTTGAGCTAAGAGATCAAAAATCGCAGCAAAACGAGCTAGAACTCAGGCTTGAGCTGGATGGGGATTTTTTTGGGTAGAAGATGAAGTGTGTGGGTGCTGGTACAAGTGGAGGGGGGCCACCAGGGGCCCACGAGACAGGGGGCGCGCCCTACAGGGGGGACGCGCCCTCCTCTCTCGTGGCCTGGTGCTTGCCCCTCCTGTAGTGTTTTCAGTGCCTAAAATCCTCAAAGTATTCCAGAAAAATCATACTAAATTTGCAGGGCATTTGGAGCACTTTTATTTTCGGACTATTTTTTAATGCACGGATAATTCAGAAAACAGACGGATAATACTATTTTTGCTTTATTTATTTTTAATAGCAGAAAGTAAAAAGAGGGTACAGAAGGTTGTGCCTTCTAGTTTCGTCCATCTCGTGATCACCAAAATGAACCCACTAACAAGGTTGATCAAGTCTTGTTAACAAACTCATTCCAAATAACACGGAACCGGAGAAATTTCAAATAACACTAAGTTACCTCAATGGGGATATGAAAATCCCCAACAATAAGAATATCATACTTTTTCTTGACAGTAGGGAGAGTAAATTCTAAACCTCCAAAAATGATAGTTGGAACTTTTTCAATAGAATTGATACTATGAACTTGATATTGTTTCCTCGGAAAGTGTACCGTATGCTCATTACCATTAACATGAAAAGTGACGTTGCCTTTGTTGCAATCAATAACAGCCCCTGCAGTATTAAGAAAAGGTCTACCAAGGATAATAGACATACTATCGTCCTCGGGAATATCAAGAATAACAAAGTCCATTAAGATAGTGACATTTGCAACCACAACAGGCACATCCTCACAAATACCGACAGGTATAGCAGTTGATTTATCAGCCATTTGCAAAAATATTTCAGTAGGTGTCAACTTATTCAATTCAAGTCTACGATATAAAGAGAGAGGCATAACACTAACACCGGCTCCAAGATCACATAAAGCAGTTCTAACATAATTTCTTTTAATAGAGCATGGTATAGTTGATACACCCGGATCTCCAAGTTTCTTTGGTATTCCACCCTTAAAAGTGTAATTAGCAAGCATGGTGGAAATTTCAGCTTCTGGTATCTTTCTTTTATTTGTGATGATATCCTTCATATACTTAGCATAAGGATTTACTTTTAGCATATCAGTTAAACGCATACGTAAGAAAATAGGTCTAATCATTTCAGCAAAGCGCTCAAAATCCTCATCATCCTTTGACTTGGATGGTTTAGGAGGAAAGGGCATGGGTTTCTGAACCCATGGTTCTCTTTCTTTACCGTGCTTCCTAGCAACAAAATCTCTCTTATCATAACGTTGATTCTTTGATTGTGGGTTATCAAGATCAACAGCAGGTTCAATTTCTACATCATTGTCTTTGCTAGGTTGAGCATCAACATGAACATTATCAATAACATTATCACTAGGTTCATGTTCATCACCTGATTGGGTTTCAGCATCAGAAATAGAAATATCATTGGGGTTCTCAGGTGTGTTTATAGTAGGTTCACTAGAAGCATGCAAAGTTCTATCATTTTTCTTTTTCTTCTTTTTAGAAGAACTAGGTGCCTCTAAATTATTTCTCTGAGAATCTTGCTCGATTCTCTTAGGGTGGCCTTCAGGATACAAAGGTACCCGAGTCATTCTACCAGTTCTAGTAGCCACTCCAACAGCAAAGTCATTTTTATTATTCAATTCATCAAGCAAATCATTTTGAGCTTTAAGTACTTGCTCAGCTTGAGTAGCAACCATAGAAGTATATTTGCTAACGCGGTGAAGTTCATCTTTAACTCTAGCCAGATTATCACCTACGCGTCCTATCTCGAAAGCATTATTCTTTAACTCTCTACCAACATAAGCATTAAAACTTTCTTGCCTAGCCATAAAGTCATCAAACTCATCTAAGCATGGGCTGTGAAATTTAGTAGAGGGTACTTCAACTTTATCATATCTATAGAGAGAATTTACTTTTACGACCTGTGACGGGTTATCAAGACAGTGTGGTTCTTCAGGCGGTAAATTAAGACCATGTGTTTCTTCAATAGGTGGTAAATTCTTAACATCTTCAGCTTTAATACCTTTTTCTTTCATTGATTTCTTTGCCTCTTGCATATCTTCGGGACTGAGAAATAAAACACCTCTCATCTTCAGAGTGGGTTTAGGAATAGGCTCAGGAGTTGGCTCAATTGGTTCAGGAATTACTTCAGGAACTGGCTCGGGAAGAGTCCAATTATTTTCATTAGTCAACATATTATTCAATAGTATTTCAGCTTCGACGACTGTTCTTTCCCTGAAAACACAACCAGCACAACTATCCAAGTAGTCCTTGGAAGCATCGGTTAGTCCATTATAAAAGATATCAAGTATTTCATTTTCTTAAGAGGATGATCAGGCAAAGCATTAAGTAACCGGAGAAGCCTCCCCCAAGCTTGTGGGAGACTCTCTTCTTTGATTTGCACAAAATTATATATTTCCCGCAAGGCAGCTTGTTTCTTATGAGCAGGGAAATATTTAGCAGAGAAGTAATAAATCATATCCTGGGGACTACGCACACAACCAGGAGCAAGAGAATTATACCAAGTCTTAGCATCACCCTTTAATGAGAACGGAAATATCTTAAGGATATATAAATAGCGAGATTTCTCATCATTAGTAAACAGGGTAGCTATATCATTCAACTTGGTAAGATGTGCCACAACAGTTTCAGATTCAAGTCCATAAAAAGGATCAGATTCAACTAAATTAATAATATCAGGATCAACAGAGAATTCATAATCCTTATCAGTAACACAAATAGGTGAAGTAGCTAAAGCAGGATCGGGTTTCATTCTAGCATTAAGAGACTGCTGCTTCCATTTAGCTAATAATTTCTTAAGATCATTTCTATCATTGCAAGCAAGAATTTCCATAGCAGCTGTTTCATGCATAACATAACCCTTAGGAACAACAGGTAATACATAATCATTGGGGGGACCTTCATCATCACTATCATCAGTAATAGGATCTTCAGTAATTTGATTCCCCCTAAATCTAGCAAGTTGTTCATCAAGAAATTCACCTAATGGCAAAGTAGTATCACGCACAGAAGTAGTTTCATCATGCATAGCAGAAGTGGCATCATCAATAACATGCGACATATCAGAATTCATAGCAGTAGTAGGTTTAGGTGTAGCAAGCCTACTGATAACAGAAGGAGAATCTAGTGCAAGGCTAGATGGCAGTTCCTTACCTCCCCTCGTAGTTGAGGGCAAAATAGTAGTTCGATCATCTTTCAAGTTCTTCATAGTGATCAACAGATATAAATCCCAAGTGACTCAGAGAATAGAGCTATGCTCCCCGGCAACGGCGCCAGAAATTAGTCTTGATAACCCACAAGTATAGGGGATCGCAACAGCTTTCGAGGGTAGAGTATTCAACCCAAATTTATTGATTCGACACAAGGGGAGCCAAAGAATATTCTTGAGTATTAGCAGTTGAGTTGTCAATTCAACCACACCTGGATAACTTAGTATCTGCAGCAAAGTATTTAGTAGCAAAAGTGGTATGATAATAAAGGTAACGGTAGCAGAAGTAAACATAAATGTTTTTGGGTTTTTGTAGTAGTTGTAACAGTAGCAACGGAAAAGTAAATAAGCGAAGAACGATATATGGAAAGCTCGTAGGCAATGGATCAGTGATGGATAATTATGCCGGATGTGATTCCTCATGCAATAGTTATAACATAGGGTGATATAGAACTAGCTCCAATTCATCAATGTAATGTAGGCATGTATTCCGTAAACAATCATACGTGCTTATGGAAAAGAACTTGTATGACATATTTTGTCCTACCCTCCCGTTGCAGCGGGGTCCTTAAGGAAACTAAGGGATATTAAGGCATCCTTTTAATAGAGAAACGGGACAAAGCATTAACACATATTGAATACATGAACTCCTCAAACTACGGTCATCACCGAGAAGTATCCCAATTATTATCACTTCGGGGTTGTCGGATCATAACACATAATAGGTGACTATAGACTTGCAAGATAGGATCAAGAACACACATATATTCATGAAAACATAATAGGTTCAGATCTGAAATCATGGCACTCGGGCCCTAGTGACAAGCATTAAGCGTAGCAAAGTCATAGCAACATCAATCTCAGAACATAGTGGATACTAGGGATCGAACCCTAACAAAACTAACGTGATTACATGGTAAATCTCATCCAACCCATCACCGTCCAGCAAGCCTACGATGGAATTACTCACGCACGGTGGTGAGCATCATGAAATTGGTGATGGAGGATGGTTGGTGATGACGACGGCGACGAATCCCCCTCTCCGGAGCCCCGAACGGACTCCAGATCAGCCCTCCCGAGAGGGATTAGGGCTTGGCGGTGGCTCCGTGTCATGAAACGCGATGAAACTTTCCCTCTGATTTTTTTCTCCTCGAGACGGTATATATGGAGTTGGAGTTTAGGTCGGGAGGTGTCCAGGGGGGCCACAAGATAGGAGGGCGCGCCCCCCTGTCTCGTGGATAGCCCGTGGGCCCCTGGCCTTGATTCTTTCGCCAAAAATTCTTATTAATTCTAAAAAGTGCCTCCGTGGATTTCCAGGACATTCCGAGAACTTTTCTTTTCTACACATAAAACAACATCATGGCAGTTCTGCTGAAAACAGCGTCAGTTCGGGTTAGTTTCATTCAAATCATGCAAGTTAATTAGAGTCCAAAACAAGGGCAAAAGTGTTTGGAAAAGTAGATATGTTAGAGACGTATCAGCCGTGTCCTGGGAGGGTATCGCACGAATGGTGTCTGTAAAAAGGAAAACTCATGTAAAAGAGTATGACGTAAGCGTGCGAAGAGTTGGCTATTATCAATGGATAGTAGAAGTGTAAGACATTGGCCTGTTAGTAAGGTCGAGACAAAAGTTGGGCTTTATTGAATATATGTAGCCCCTGGTGTCCTCTATGGGATTACATGTATAGCACCCAGCTCAGGTTTATCTGGGCTGTTACCGACGATGGTGTGCCGGACTCGTCTAACCGTGTCCGTGGTTTTAACGACCGATCATGCGTTCTGATGTTGGAAGCCGCTTAGTGTCTGGCTACTAGAGCCGCCGCATACTGTTCCGTGCGTAAGGAACACTCTGTATTTCTATTAACGGTGATGACGCCACATGGACCGGGCATCTTGAGTTTAAGGTAGGCGCAGTGCGGTACTGCGCTGAAGCGGGCGAAGGCCATTCTCCCGAGCAATGCATGATAACCACTTTGGAGGGGAGCGATGGTGAAGAGTAGTTCTTCGCTTCTGAAGTTGTCTGGAGAACCGAATATCACCTCTAATACGAGGGAGCCCCTGCAGCGGGCTTCAACGCCTGGTATCACCCCTTCAAAGGTGGTGTTACTTTGGCTGATTCTGGATGGGTCTATCCCCATCCTACGGACAGTGTCCTGGTATATTAGATTGATTCTACTGCCGCCGTCCATGAGGACACGAGTGAGATGGTATCCGTTGATTATTGGGTCGAGCACCAAGGCAGACGATTCCCCGTGCCGCATACTAGTCGGGTAGTCCCTGTGATCAAAGGTGATCGGGCAGGTTGACCAGGGGTTGAGTTCGAGGGTGACGGGCTCTATAGCGTATGCGTCTCTGAGCGCGCGTTTGCGCCTTCTCTCGGGTATGTGAGTCGCATAGATCATGTTTACCGTTTTTACCTCTGGTGGGAATTTTTTCTGTCCCCCAGTGTTCGGCTGGCGAGGCTCATCCTCGTCTTCACTTGGTGTTTCCCTTCCTTTGTGTTCAGCATTTAGCTTGCCGGCCTGCTTAAAGACCCAGCATTCTCTGTGAGTGTGGTTTGCAGGTTTTTTGGGGGTGCCATGAATTTGGCACAGTCTGTCCAGGACTTTGTTCAGGACGGACGGTCCCTCTTTGCTGCCTTTAAATGGCTTCTTTTGTTGGCCGGGTCGAGAGCCCCTGAATCCGGCGTTGACCGCTGTGTTGTCCGGACTTTCTTCCTTGTTTTGACGCTTGTTTTTATTGCGCCGTGGCTTCCTGTTGCCATCCCTGATTTCGGATGTGCCTGGGTCGCTGGTGCCTCTACGGGCCAACCAACTGTCTTCACTTGCGCAAAAGTGGGTCATAAGGCTTGTTAAGGCTTCCATTGTCCTCGGCTTTTCTTGGCCGAGGTGTCTGGCGAGCCACTCATCCCGGATACTGGCTTGAAGGCTGCTAGGGCTTCGGCGTCTGGACAATCGATTTGATTCTTCTTAGTGAGGAATCTATTCCAAAGCTTGCGGGCGGACTCTCCGGGCTGTTGAATTATGTGACTTAAATCGTCAGCGTCCGGAGGTCAGACATATGTTCCTTGAAAATTGGCCCTGAAAGCATCCTCAAGTTCCTCCCAACTTCCGATTGAATTTTCGGGGAGGCTTTTCAACCAGTGTCGAGCTCGTCCCTTCAACTTGAGGGGAAGGTATTTGATGGCGTGGAGGTCGTCCCCACGAGCCATGTGGATGTGAAGGATAAAATCCTCAATCCAGACCCCGAGGTCTGTCGTTCCGTCATATGCCTCTATGTTCACGGGTTTGAAACCCTGTGGAAATTCGTGGTCCAGTACCTCTTCGGTGAAGCACAGAGGGTGAGCAGCCCCTCTGTATTTGGACATGTTGTGGCATGTTGTCGACTGTTGTTGTGTCCGGTGCTGATTCCAAACCGGTATTCGATCAGTCTGATCATTTTGGTGACCATAATCCTGTGCCGGAGCGTGTCCTCTAGATCCATAGATGGACCTCGTCGCACTGGCCTTTTTGTCTAGGAGCTCACGTAAATCGTGTCCGGCGTCAGTAGCTGCTCTATTGCAGTCATGAAGTGGTTGGTCCGGCCTACTGACCGTATTGTTCTTCGGCGGAATGGCCTCATCGTCGAATTCTGGCAGCAGCTTGCGCTTTGGATAACTCTTTGTGTGGCGATCATCGCCGTATTTTTATTCAGTGTCTAGCACTTTATTCCATTTGCGATTGAGCGTTTCCTGCACGGTCTTAAGTCTTTGCTTCTGCTTCTTTAGACTTCTCGCAGTGGCCATAAGCCTTCTTTGGAGGTTATCTCGTTCCACACGTTTTTCCGGGATGATGAATGCATCGTCGTCTGGGCTGTGCTCCTCTCCCGTGGCAGGTTGATGAGTTCGTCCCCCGGGATCGCTGTGATCGGGCACCTGCTCTGGGCTATGTTAGGCGTGACCTGGCTCATCCTGCTCCATCGCTGGGTCCATATGGTCGTCGTTGCCCTTGGAGTTGACTGGTGTGTTGATCTTTCGAGCGCTGTTATCGATGTTCTTATTGTGGCTGGACTTAGAGCGGCGTCTGCGCCGTCGTTTTGGCTTTTGTCCGGGGGTTTTATCCTCCGTTTTGTCGCCATTGTCCTCCTTAGGCGTGTCCACCATGTATATATCATATGATGAGGTGGCAGTCCAGCGCCCCGTGGGCGGTGGTTCTGAATCGTCCCCTGCACCGACGTGCATGCCGTCGGTGTCATCAGAGTCGAAGTCAAGCATGTCTGTTACGTCATCGACAGTGGCTATGAAGTGGGTGGTGGGTGGGGAACGAATTTCTTCGTCGCCTTCTTCCCCCTCAAGCCGGACATAGTTCGGCCAAGAATCTCCTGACAAAGAGAGAGACCTTAATGAATTCAGCATGTCGCCGAGGGGCGAGTGCTGGAAGATATCCGCAGCGGCAAATTCCATTACCGGAGCCCAACCAGAATCGGCGGGCTTGGGGCATGCAGTCTGGAACCTACAGCCGGACACAAGTTCGGGGGTCCGGAGACACAGGCTTCCTTGGGGGTGAAGTCTGTGTTCGGCTCTACCGCCGATGAGTGTGCGGCCTCCGGGGCGCGGTCGTCCACCCGTCCTCGGACGATGCGATCTGCCCCGGATTTAGGTCCGGAGCTATCGTGGGTGCGACATCTCGCGTATTATCTGACAGCAGGTCTACGCCGTGCCCGTCGGGACTGTTCAGTGCTCCTGGCATAGGCCCAAATCCATCAAAGATCAAGTCTCCGTAGATATCGGTCGTGTAGTTCAAGTTTCCGAACCTGACCTGATGTCCAGGGGCGTAGGTGTCGATCTGCTCTAGATGGCCAAGCGAATTGGCCCACAGTGCAAAGCTGCCGAACACAAAGATATGTCTGGGAAGAAAAGTCTCACCCTGGACCGTGTTGTTGATGATTGAGGGAGCCATAGAGCCTTGCAGCGACGACACAGAGGAACTCTCAATGAAAGCACCAATGTCGGTGTCAAAACCGGCGGATCTCGGGTAGGGGGTCCCGATCTGTGCGTCTAAGGCTGATGGTAATAGGAGGCAGGGGGCACGATGTTTTACCCAGGTTTGGGCCCTCTCGATGGAGGTAAAACCCTACTTCCTGCTTGATTGATCTTGATGATATGAGTATTACAAGAGTTGATCTACCACGAGATCGTAGAGGCTAAACCCTAGAAGCTAGCCTATGATGATTATGCTTGTCCCTCTATGGACTAAACCCTCCGGTTTATATAGACACCGGAGGGGGCTAGGGTTTACATAGAGTCGGTTACAAAGAAGGAGATCTAATATCCGGATCGCCAAGCTTGTCTTCCACACAAACGAGAGTCCCATTCGGACACGGGACGAAGTCTTGAGTCTTGTATCTTCACGGTCCATCAGTCCGGCCAAAGCATATAGTATGGCTGTCCGGATACCCCCTAATCCAGGACTCCCTCACTCACACCTCGTCAACTAAGCTCTTTTCTGGCGCCGTTGACTGGGAGGTGAGTGCTTGAAGGTATATCTTTAGATCTTGCAATCGAATCTTTTTGTTTCTTGTTTTATCACTAGTTTAGTTTATAAAAGAAAATTACCAAAAAATGGACTTAAGCTTGTCTCATATGCTTCATCTTTTTAATATCTTTCGTGAGTTTGATGAAAAGGAAAATTGTGCTCAATTGCCAGAAGAAGAATGCATTAAAAATTTTGGTACTAGATCTTTGTATGATGAGCATGATTGTAATGTTGTTAGTATGAATTCCTTGAATATCCATGATGCTAATGATATGCAAAGCCACAAGCTTGGGGAAGCTATGTTTGATGAAGATGATATGTTTAGTCCCTCAAGTTTTGATGAGAATATTTATTATGATGAAAGCATGCCTCCTATTTATGATGATTATATTTATGAATGTGGATTTGGAGAGGTGATGACTTTATTTAGTGTTGAATCCACTATTTCGGAAGAGGTTCCAATTGATTATGAGAACAAAGTTGCTACCTACGATGATTATTGTGATGACTTGTATGCTATTAGGAATAATGATAACCATGAAACTTGTCATCATGATTTTAGTTTTCGATTGGATTATGCCTCACATGATAATTATTTTGTTGAGTTTTCTCCCACTACTATTCATGAGAAGAAATTTACTTATGTGGAGAGTAATAAAATTTCTATGCTAGTAGATCATGAAAAGAATGCTTTATGTGCTGGTTATATTGTTCAATTTATTCATGATTCTACTGAACATATTTACGAGGGAGGAATATATGCTTGTAGGAATTGCAATACTATCAAATTTCCTCTCTATGTGCTTAAAGTTTTTAAGTTATGCTTGTTTTGCCTTCCTATGCTAGTTGATTATTGTTCCCATAAGTTGTTTGCTCACAAAATCCCTATGCATAAGAAGTGGGTTAGACTTAAATGTGCTAGTCATATGCTTCATGATGCTCCCATTATGTTTCAATTCTTATCTTTTATGTGAGCATCATTGTCATCATCATGCCTAGCTAGAAAGAGAGTAAAGAAAAGCGCTTGTTGGGAGACAACCCAATATTTACCCTTACTGTTTTTGTGTGTTCACATGATTATGATACTGTAGTAATCATGTTTTATAGCTTTTGTTTCAATAAAGTGCCAAGTAAGACCTTTAGGATAGATTGCGGTGATAGTTGTGTTGATCCTGCTGAAAATCAGAAACTTTTGCACCCAGTAAATTAGTTTTGATAATTCACAGAAACATGATTATGATCTGATTCTTTTTGCTATGGATTGGTACACGAATTTCTTACGACTTCCTAATTTGGTATAATTTTTTAAGTTTCATAAGTATACGTTTGATACAGATTACTAAAGACTGTTCTGTTTTTGACAGATTCTGTTTTCTATGTGTTGTTTGCTTATTTTGATGAATCTATGAGTAGTATCGGAGGTTATGAACCATAGAGAAGTTGGAATACAGTAGATATTACATTAATATGAATTTATAATGAGTTAATTACAGTACCTAAGTGGTGGTTTTATTTTCTTATACTAACGGAGCTTACGAGTTTTCTGTTGAGTTTTGTGTTGTGAAGTTTTCAAGTTTTGGGTAAAGATTCGATGGACTATGGAATAAGGAGTGGCAAGAACCTAAGATTGGGGATGCTCAAGGCACCCCAAGGTAATATTCAAGGACAACCAAGAGACTAAGCTTGGGGATGCCCCGGAAGGCATCCCCTCTTTCGTCTTCGTTCATCGGTAAACTTTACTTGGAGCTATATTTTTATTCACCACATGATATGTGTTTTGCCTGGAGCGTCATTTTATTTTGTTAGTATTTGCTTGATTTTACTTAGAATAATGTTTTGAATCTTTATTTTCAATAAAAATCTCAAGGATAGCCTTTACCATGCTTATTTTGCTAGTATACATGTTGCTGTTTGAAAACAGAAACTTTACCGATGTTGCGAAAATTCCCTAGAAAAGTCAGAGAATGGTATAATGTTGAAACTTTTTGCATACTTAGCTCTGATAAATCTTATACAGTGTAGTATTTTTCTAATAATTGTTGGAGTTAGGGAAGTACGATGAATCTTATATTCTTTACAGACTATACTGTTTTGGCAGATTGCTGTTATGTTTGCATTGTTTGCATATGCTTGCTTGTTTAATGATTCTATTTGAGGATAGGGGTATTAAATATTCAGAGGCATTTAGTATGCAATGTTGAATAATAATTTTAGTGATTTGTTACAGTAGAAAATGATAAGGTTTTGCAGTGGTTTATACTAACCTATCTCACGAGTTCTTGTTGAGTTTGGTGTGGATGAAGCTTTTGATAAAAAGAGAAACCATGATATGAGAGGAATTAAGGAGACACAAAAGTTCAAGCTTGGGGATGCCCAAGGCACCCCAAGATAATATTTCAAGAAGTCTCAAGCATCTAAGCTTGGGGATGCCCCGTTAGGCATCCCACCTTTCTTCTTCAACAACTATCGGTTAGTATCGGTTGAGCCTAAGTTTTTGCTTCTTCACATGAGTTGTGCTATCCTTGCAATGTCATTTTATTTTGTTTTGCTTGCTGTTTGAATAAAATACCAAGATCTGAAATTCTTAAATGAGAGAGAGTCTTCACATAGTTACATATTTATTTAGCTACTCATTGATCTTCACTTATATCTTTTTGGAGTAGTTTTTCATTTACTCGTGTGCTTCACTTTTATCCTATGAGTAAATTGTTGAATGAGTTGATTGTCATGAATCTGAAATTATATATGGTTCATTTCCTTATCCCATGGGGAGTAATGACTTCACATCTAAGAAGTAGAGGTTGTAAATTTATTGAAGGTTAGCAAGCGTTGTATTGGTCATTTGAACAATTCATGAAAGAATATTGAAGGAAGAGAGATTTCACATATAAATATACTATCTTAGAAATCTTTTATAATTGTGAGCACTCATTAAGTATGACATGCTAAAGAGTTGATGTTGGACAAGGAAGACAACGTAATGGGTTATGTTTTCTCACATCTCAGTTAAAGTATATTGTCTTGGATCATTCAAACATGTTGAGCTTGCCTTTCCCCCTCATGCTAGCCAAATTCCTTGCACCAAGTAGAGATACTACTTGTGCTTCCAAATATCCTTAAACCCAGTTTTGCCATGAGAGTCCACCATACCTACCTATGGATTGAGTAAGATCCTTCAAGTAAGTTGTCATCGGTGCAAGCAATAAAAATTGCTCTCTAAATATGTATGATCTATTATGTGAAGAAAATAAGCTTTATACGATCTTGTTATGGAAGCAATAAAAGCGACGGACTGCATAATAAAGGTCCATATACAAGTGGCAATATAAAGTGACGTTCTTTTGCATTAAGATTTTGTGCATCCAACCATAAAAGCGCATGACAACCTATGCTTTCCTCTGCGAAGGGCCTATCTTTTACTTTATGTCTTTTACTTTATGCAAGAGTCAAGGTGATCTTCACCTTTCCCTTTTTAATTTTATCCTTTGGCAAGCACCTCGTGTTGGAAAGATCCTGATATATATATATCCAATTGGATGTAAGTTAGCATGAACTATTATTGTTGACATCACCCAAAGGTGAATACATTGGGAGGCAACACTATAAGCCCCTATCTTTCTCAGTGTCCGATTAAAACTCCATAACCATTAGTATTGCGTGAGTGTAAGCAATTGTAGAAGACTATATGATAGTTGAGTATGTGGAATTTGCTAAATCAAAGCTCTGACACAGACCCTTCCTGAAAATAAGATGAATTGTAATTGTTTGATGACTGAGAATGAAGTTTGCTAGTTTTCAAGAAAGTTTATGGTCTATGCTTTAACATGTGAATTGCTTGTTACTTGTTCGTGAGAAGTTTTATGAGATGAACTACTGTTATGACATACAATAATGCTAGAAAAGGTGATCGAAATTATCATTGAGCAAACTTGTGCACCTTCTAGCATTCACACTTCATAAATTCTTTCTTTTATGATTTACCTACTCGAGGACGAGCTGGAATTAAGCTTGGGGATGTTGATACGTCTCCAACGTATCTATAATTTATGAAGCATTCATGCTATATTATTATCTATTTTGAATGTTTATGGGCTTTATTATACACTTTTATATTACTTTTGGGACTAACCTATTAATTGGAGGCCCAGCCCATAGTGTTGTTTTATTGCCTATTTTAGTGTTTCGAAGAAAAGGAATATCAAACGGAGTCCAAACGGAATGAAACCTTCGGGAGCGTGATTTTTGGAACGAACATGATCCGGGAGACTTGGAGTACAAGCCTGGGAAGCTTCGAGGAGGCCAGGAGATAGGAGGGCGCGCCCACCCCCCTGGGCACGCCCCCCTGTCTCGTGGGCCCCTCATGGCTCCCCCGACCAACTTCTTTCGCCTATATATTCCCATATACCCTAAAACCATCGAATACGAAGATAGATCGGGAGTTCCGCCGCCGCAAGCCTCTGTAGCCACCAAAAACCTCTCGGGAGCCCGTTCCGGCACCCTGCCGGAGGGGGGATCCCTCACCAGTGGCCATCTTCATCATCCCAGTGCTCCCCATGACGAGGAGGGAGTAGTTCACCCTCGGGGCTGAGGGTATGTACCAGTAGCTCTGTGTTTGATCTCTCTCTCTCTCTCTCGTGTTCTCTCTATGGCACGATCCTGATGTATCGCGAGCTTTGCTATTATAGTTGGATCTTATGTTGTTTCTCCCCCCTCTACTCTCTTGTGATGAATTGAGTTTTCCTCTTGAAGTTATCTTGTCGGATTGAGTATTTAAGGATTTGAGAACACTTGATGTATGTCTTGCCGTGTTTATCTGTGGTGACAATGGGATATCACCTGATCCACTTGATGTATGTTTTGGTGATCAACTTGCGGGTTCCGCCCATGAACCTATGCATAGGGGTTGGCACACGTTTTCGTCTTGACTCTCCGGTAGAAACTTTGGGGCACTCTTTGAAGTACTTTGTGTTGGTTGAGTAGATGAATCTGAGATTGTGTGATGCCTATCGTATAATCATGCCCACGGATACTTGAGGTGACAATGGAGTATCTAGGTAACATTAGGGTTTTGGTTGATTTGTGTCTTAAGGTGTTATTCTAGTATGAAATCTATGATAGATTGAACGGAAAGAATAACTTCATGTTATTTTACTACGGACTCTTGAATAGATTGAGCAGAAAGGATAACTTTAAGGTGGTTTCGTACCCTACCATAATCTCTTCGTTTGTTCTCTGCTATTAGTGGCTTTGGAGTGACTCTTTGTTGCATGTTGAGGGATAGTTATATGATCCAACTATGTTATAATTGTTGAGAGAACTTGCACTAGTGAAAGTATGAACATTAGGCCTTGTTTCCTACCATTGCAATACCATTTACGCTCACTTTTATCGCTTGCTACCTAGCTGTTTTTATAATTTCAGATTACAAATACCTATATCTTCCATCCATATTGCACTTGTATCACCATCTCTTCGCCGAACTAGTGCACCTATACAATTTACCATTGTGTTGGGTGTGTTGGGGACACAAGAAACTCTTTGTTATTTGGTTGCAGGGTTGTTTGAGAGAGACCATCTTCATCCTACGCCTCCCACGGATTGATAAACCTTAGGTCATCCACTTGAGGGAAATTTGCTACTGTCCTACAAACCTCTGCACTTGGAGGCCCAACAACGTCTACAAGAAGAAGGTTGTGAAGTAGACATCAATAGCACATAAGGTATTTTTCCGGTATCCTGGAGTTGCATAATCTCATAGTCAAAGGAATATGTATATGACATGAAGAAAGCAATAGCAATAAAACTGAACAATCATAATGCTAAGCTAATGAATGGGTCTTGTCCATCACATCATTCTCCTGATGATGTGATCCCGTTTATCAAATGACAACACATGTCTATGGTTAGGAAACATAACCACCTTTGATCAACGAGCTAGTCTAGTAGAGGCTTACTAGGGACATAGTATTTTGTCTATGTATCCACACATGTATCAAGTTTCCAGTTAATACAATTCATGCATGAATAAAAACATTTATCATGATATAAGGAAATATAAAATAATGACTTTATTATTGCCTCTAGGGCATATTTCCTTCAAAAATCTTCATCAAAACCTGCTGGAGTATACACCTATTTCAAGTGCGAAAAGCCTGGACACTTTATTTCGGACTGTCCTCTCTGGGAAGCAGAAATTCGTGCTAGTGGAAGATATGATTCAGGCAACCATCGAGGCAAAAGCAAGAGCAAGAACTACGAATCCGATGATGAGAAGAAAACAAAGAAATTCTTCAAGAAGAAGGACAACTCCACTTCAAAATCTTCGTCAAGATCTTCATCAAGGAACACTTCCAAGTTCTCCTTGAACCGCAAGATTAACTCTCGCAAGGCAAAGGCGTACATCAGCAAGGAAATGGATTCTGATGAAGAAACCGCCAGAATCTGAAGAAGAATAAGAATCCGATGAGGATTTCGACTCCTCCATGGCTGGCATAGCATGTGCCTCCTCTCCTACAACCAACCTCTTCGGAAATCCGTCAAACCACGATGAATCTCCTACCTACTACTTCATGGCCAAAGCCTTGAAGGAAAAGGTATCCTCCATAAATCACAAGATTTGCTCCAGTGATCAATATTCTTCTGATGAGGATTGCTAATATTCAACAAAACTCACTTGAGAAAACTGAGAAAACCCTCAGGAAATTTGAAGGGTTGTTGGTTGAGGAGATGGAGAAAATTTTGTCGTTGACCGAGTATTCCACTATGAAGTCACAGATGGATGAACTGATAAATCGTCATGATTTTCTCTCAGCAGACCACGAAAAATTGACCTATGATTACCTGAAAAGGAAACAGGAACTCGAGAGGCTGAGAGAGGCTCATGAGGATTTGATCAGAGAAAATTCTCTTCTCACCCAACAACTTAAAGAGAAACCTGAAGTGTTTGTGCCACCTTGCTTAAAATGTATTGAACGAACCAATGTTGAATCATCTATTAGCGCTAACCCCTCGATCAAGGAAAATGGTTCTGTTTCTGATGAGAATGCTAGGTTGAAGGATCTTCTTCAGACAGGAATGTTCAAATCTCTCAAGGGGCATCAAACCCTTTGTGATGTTTGGAATAAATCCATTCTTCACAAAGATCCCAGGAAAGAAGGCATTAGTTTCAAAAGGAAACTGAATAAAAATGGCACCTACTGGGAACCTCATAAATATCCTTAAACTGTGTGGGTTCCTACAAAGAGCAAAAAGCTCATTCCAGCATTGCTCTCAGGATATGACTCTCCCATCGCTGAATATCCTGATGATGATTCTCCGGAAAAATATAAGTTGTTTAAAAATCAACATGGTGTGACTGTTGCTCGCTATGTTGGGCCAAACATCAGAAATGGCCCCCCAAAGAAAGCTATTTGGGTGCCTAAGAAAACTATTGATGCCTTGCCTATTACTGCTCGACTAACCATGCAGGCAGAAAAAGCTCGATAGAATGAGTACATTCATACCTCATTCAATCATTATACACATGCTTCTGGAAGGAATTTCAATGCATATTCTCTCAATTATGCTCGTACCTCATCGAGAAACAATTATGCTTATCGAAAGAAATCATATCCTGCTCACTCTACTGTTTCGAAGCCACCTGCAAAGATGTGGGTGGTTAAGATAGCCTAATTCTTCTGCGGGGCTATGTCTCCGAGTGTACAGAGATAATGGATAGTGGATGCACTAGTCATATGACCGGTGACAAGTCGTTGTTTGTCGACCCCAACTTAACTGCTTCTCCTCTGAAGTATATCACTTTTGGCGACAACAACAAAGGAAAGGTAATTGGGCTAGGTAAAATTGCTATATCCAAGGACAAGTCCATTGATGATGTTTTACTTGTTCAGTCTCTTGGATTCAATCTTATATCAGTTGGCAAGCTATGTGATTTAGGCGTGCTAGTTCTATTTTCAATATCCAAATGCATTGTCTTCATGGCCTCTGACAATTCCTTCGTCTTTGAGGGAATTAGAAAGGGTGATCTTTATATTGTGGATTTCTCTAAGGGTCCCTCAGTCCAAACTTGTTTGCTTGCAAAAGCAACCGAAGGATGTTTGTAGCACCGAAGACTTGGTCATGCAGGTATGAGAAATTTACAGACCCCGGTGAAGAAAAATCATCTCTGTGGCATTCCTGATGTAAAATTTGACAAGAATCGTCTTTGTGCTCCATGTGAGGCTGGTAAATTGTCCAAGAAGAATCACTCATGCAAGACAGTTATGTCCACAACAAGACCACTAAAAATTCACCATACAGATTTATTCGGTCCTCAAAATTATGCAATCTTCGGTGGCAGTCATTATGGTCTGGTTATTGTTGATGATTTCTCTCGATACACTTGGGTATTCTTTCTCAAAGACAAGACCTTCACCCAAGATATCTTCAAAAGTTTTGCTAAGAAGGCCCAGAATGAATATGATGTGCGAATCAAGCATGTCCGAAGTGACAATGGGACTGCGTTAAAAAATAATCATATTGCTGAATTTCTCGATGAACATGGTATTACTCATGAGTTCTCTGCTGGATACACTCCCCAACAAAATGGAGTTGTTGAATGAAAGAACAAAACTCTCATTGAAATGGCGAGAATAATGCTCAGTGAGTAAAAAACTCTCATTCGCTTCTGGGTTGATGCTATAAACACTGCTTCTCATGTTATGAATCGTGTTTATCTTCACAAGTTTCTTAAGAAAACTTCAAATGAGGTTATCACTGGCAAGAAACCAAATGTTTCTTATCTACGTGTTTTTGGTGCACCTTGTTACATTCTTGGTATGAATCATTCTTCCAAGTTTGCACCTAAGGCACATGAAGGTTTTCTTCTCAGTTATGGCTCAAACTCGCATACGTATCGTGTCTATAAGTCTCACCACATGAAAGTTATGGTAACGGTAAATGTGCAGTTTGATGAGCCTAACGGCTCCCAAAAGGAGCACCTGCCAAATATGATAGATGAACCACTGATTTCGGACGCTATTCGGCAAATGGCTATTGGGAGCGTCAAGCTTGTTGAAGGAAATGCACCTGGATCCTCTGATGATGATGCTCCTATGAGTCGAAGCAGAACTCGTCAAGCCACTACCGAAGCAAATGCTCCTCTGAATTGAAATGGCAATCAAAATCCAAATGCCAATCAAAATGGCAATCCTGAAGGAAATGATGATACAAATGTTGATGCTGATGAAAATGATAGTGATCATCAAGATGAAAATCCTCATCCACGAGTGGAAAATCAAGTTGATCCTTCATTAATTCTCGATGAAATTGAGAATCCAGGTTATCAACACACAACTCGTTCACGCACTCGTTTGGCTAACTACTGTGGCAGTTTATCCTTTGTTTCATTGACAAAACCTACATAGTATGAAGAAGTCATGTACGATCCAGATTGGATGGATGCCATGCAAGAGGAGTTGGTGCAATTCGAACTGAATGATGTATGGGAACTGGTTGACAAACCGAATCCCAAGAAGCACAATATCATCGGAACGAAATGGATTTTCCGCAATAAGCAAGATGAAAATGGCATTGTGGTGAGAAACAAAGCATGACTTGTTGTTCAAGGGTACACACAGGTAGAAGGTATTGATTTCGGTGAAACATATGCTCCTGTTGCACGCCTTGAGGCAATTCGCATTATTCTCGCTTATGCAGATTACAATGATATCTCGTTTTATCAAATGGATGTTAAAAGTGCTTTCCTAATGGTGAAATTGACGAGGAAGTTTATGTTAGACAGCCACCTGGCTTTGAACACCCTGAGTTTCCTAACAAAGTTTTCAAGTTGAAGAAAGCTTTATATGGGCTAAAGCAGGCCCCTCGAGCTTGGTATGACACCTTGAAGAAGTTTTTGCTCGACAAAGGGTTCAAGCCAGGATCCGCTGATCCCACACTTTTCACTCGTGCTATTGATAATGACCTATTCGTATGTCAAATCTCAGTGGATGATATTATCTTCGGTTGTACTAACAATGCTTGCAGCTTAGAGTTCGGGAAAATGATGTCTGGTAATATCAAATGTCTATGTGGGGAACTCAAGTTCTTTCTCGGACTGCAAATTCGTCACCAGGAAAATGGAATCTTCATGTCTCAGGAGAAATATCTGAAAGAATGCCCGAAGAAGTTCAAAATGCAATATTCCAAAATGAAGGGCTATAAAACCCCTATGCCCACGAATGGTAAGCTAGATGCAGATGTGTATGGTAATGATTATGATCAGAAACTTATCGTTCGATGATTGGTTCTCTTCTTTACCTATGTGCATACAGACCTGACATTATATTGAGTGTTTGCATGTGTGCCCGCTATCAAGCTGCAATGAAAGAATCACATCACCAAGCGGTCAAGCGCATTCTGAGATATTTGGCTCACACCCCCACCTTAGGTTTATGGTATCCTATGGGAGCACAGTTTGATCTCGTTGGATATTCAGACTCAGATTGGGCTGGTGACTTGGTTGATAGAAAATCTACTTCGGGGACATGTCATTTCCTTGGTAGATCATTGGTCTGTTGGTCATCAAGGAAGTAGAATTGTGTGTCTCTTTCCACGGCTGAGACCGAATATATTGTTGCTGGCGCTTGTTGCACCCAGTTATTGTGGATGAAGCAGACACTGAAGGATTATGGCATCAAGGTCAAGCATGTTCCTCTATATTGTGACAATGAGAGTGCCATCAAAATTGCACATAATCATGTGCAGCATTCTCGTATGAAGCATATTGCCATCAGACACCATTTCATTCACGGTCATGTTGCTCAAGAGGATATTGTCATCAATCATGTCAAGACCGAAGACAATCTCGCTGATATTTTCACCAAGCCTCTTGATGAGAAAAGATTTTGTGTGTTATGGTGTGAGCTAAATATCCTAGACTTCACAAATGTGCAGTAAGATGGACTCGAAACCCGTGCTAACAGTTCCACATCTTTGAAGGAATGGGTGCATAACACTCGAAGAGTTTGAAAATTTTGACAAAGTGAAATTTTCTTTCTAAGAGTGAATACATTATCGAAGAACTAGACTAACTGGGTGCCACAATAATTGTGCGATGCTCGGGTTCATACAGTTCTTATACGGTGGGTCATGCCACCATAATTCTCTTTCGTTGGTTTTCTTTGTGATCGAAAGTTTTAGTGTTTGTCCGAATGCATTTCCCTCATGGCCATTTGCTCGAGTGTTTGTGTTTATCTATCTGAGCGAAATGCCTAGGACCCAGTTTTCCCTCTGTTCTATCTCTTCTAGTCTATGTTATTTCATTACAAATGGTCAAATTTTATCTGGAACGAAACTTTATCTGGTGTCCTTGACCACGATAAAGATTTAGTCCAAACATTAATCTATTTTGGTGAAAGCTGTCCAAAATTTGGGGTTTCCCGCCCAAGTCAGGACCATGATCTTTTATGATGATTGCCACATGCAATACATCAACTACCACTCCATCTTGTCCATTGAATCACAATAGTCTCTTAATAGAGGCCATTCGATCAAAATTTACTGTGTCCGGTTAATTCCTCTCGCATATAAAAACTGCACACCCCTTCTTCCTTCCAGTTCACTTCTCTTTCTCCTCACCTCCACTCCGCCGAAACCGCCACAGTGCTCCACCTTGAGCTCGACGCCGACAACCTCTTCATTACTTCACTGCCGGAATGTGGTCACCGGAGTCTTTCCACGCCATCATGGGACATCTTCTTCCCCGCGCCGTTGTAGCTGCTACACGTCACCAAGCTAGGGTACGTGTGGTTCGAACTCGGGCCTCCGTCCTTCACGATTCGAGTTCGTCTGTGGTTATTTTCCTCCGATTTTACTGCATATCTTAGATCTAGGTTTTTACCTTTACTAGTGTGGATGTGGTTTGTAGTTGTCCCTCACATCCGAATCACTTCAGATCTAGGGTTTGTGTTATGTTTCGCTTGAATGGAATGCCTAGCACGCTATTTAGTATATTCTTTGGACCTACTAGCTCGTTCTACATGTTTCCTTCATTTGAAACATCTCTCAAAGTCTGCATCTATTTTTTCTTCAAAATGCTTTTTGTTCAGAAAAATATTCGTTGTATACATTCTGTTGAGGATTCTGCTCGACCAATGAGCATGGCAGATGAAGATGAGGTACTCGTGGGCACAACTGACGAATCAAAGGCTCCAAATGCCAAGGGCCCAACGGTAGGCCCATCAACCAGCAAAAGAAAGAGATCCGAAACAAATGAAAACAAGCAAGAAGTAGATGCACCAAAGAAAAAGAAAGGAGGCAGACAACCTTATGCAAATTCAGCTGAGTTTATCTCTCATGATGACTATAAAACTGTTCCAGGCGAGACAAAAAGAGAAAGAGATAAGCGTCTGCAAAAGATTCGATGCCACTAGGTGCGCAAGTGGTTCCACTATAAAATGGTTCATCCTCGGTTTGCTAAGAACTTTGCTTTCCATCCTCCGTGGGGTGACTGCCGTGAGATTGGACTCATTCATCCAGGTGATCCTCAAGAGAGATCACCGCCACCTGCAGATGCTGACAAATCATCTCTTCGCACTCCCGAATCATATCCTGATGAGTTGGCCAAGCGCCAAAAGAATGCCGAAAAGAGAGCCAAGAAGGCTGAGAAGAACAAGTTATAGAAGAAGGAAATAGTCACCTTATCAAGTCTGATGTTGAAGAGAAGAAGGCTGAAGGAAAAGCAGAACGTCGTTCTAAGCTCAAGCATGATCTGAGCTCTGCTTCTTTGAATAAAAAGAGCGCGTCAAAGAGAAGGCTAGCTAAATCAGTTGGTTGGAATGATGAAAGTGAATCCTTCGATCAAGATGATCCTTCACTCACAAGAGAAGAAGTTGATGCAACTCCTTCCGAGCAAGTGAACATTACTACTTCCACTATACTGTCTGATCTTCGAGCGAGTGCAGTTCCTATAGCACCTCCGAAGAAGATATGTTTGAAGGGAAAAACTCCTCGTACCACTGTCGCTATGGTAGATCATGTGAATACAACCCCTCATCCTGAGGCAATTGATATGCAAGATTTAGTTATTGATGCTAAGGCAGGAGAGAAAATTCCAAAACCGAAGGTGAATCAAATCACAACTCCTTCTGCCGAGCAAAATGCTCCATGAGCTACTGTTGTGAAAGAAAAGGCTGCTCAATTTGCTCCGAAGTTGACACAACCATTGGCTTCTATGCCTCTAACCGAGCAAAATATAGTGCAATCTGCTCTTGTTGCACAGACCAATGATGACTCTGATGCACCTCATTACTTCAATCAAGTGTTCATCATGGAGTAGTTTGACAGATTTGTGGAAGACCTGTTTGATGGAGAAGTGGCATCTTTGCTCATTCCACTGAAGTGATTGCTCAAGCCACTAATCTGTTCGAGACATGAGAGATGATTATGTTGAGATCAACAACCTCACTGCCCAGCTTAATGAGCTTGACAACCATATGAAGGCTACAAAATCCAAGTGTGTCATCAAGCAACTTGAAGAATCGCATGTGGATGTCAATCGAGCTTTGACTATCCTTCGAAACCGGAGATTAGGATTTCATTCTGACATGGATCAAATTGTTCGCAAGATCTGCCTCGATCATCAAGCCCAAGCCACTGGCTACAATGATCTTGTGAAAGGGCATGTTGATCATATGAAGCAAAAGAAGAAGAACAAAATTGCAACAAAGAATGCTCCTCCTCCTCCTCCTATGAAAGAAAAGTCTCCCGATGATGTGCCCCATAAGGAAAACTCAGCGGAGCCTGCAATTCCCTCGACAGTTCATGAACCAGTCATAGATGCTCCTACTTTGCCAAGGCCAACTGAACCAGTGCATGTGGCCTCCCCTGTTCATGAAGCAAATCCTTCTCAGCAAAATGTATCAAAAGAAGGTGAATTTCCTCAGTCTGGGCACCAAGCTTCTCCAACTTATGTCGAACCAAATGACTTACTTCCTCCCTCTGCACCTCAACCGTCTGTCGAAGAACATCCCCATCAGTCCGTAGTGCCTGATAAAGCTCCAGTGCCTGATAAAGTGTCTACTCCCTCTCCACTGCGAATTCCCTCACCACTACATAAAGAACTTCAGATGTTGGTCCTTCTACGGTAAAGTCAGTTTTTGCTCATCATTCAGACTTTGTCATTTATGGCAATGAAATGATTTTCGTTGAAGATGAGCTCAAATATCCATATCCTCATGAGCAATTGCCTTTATTCTCTATAGGCGTTGGCATCAAAGGGCCACTTTTCAATCGGAACACTCATCCTCTTTTCTTTCAAGAGAGTCCATACAGCAAGCCTCGCACTTCTGAATCACCTCAGTTCTAGACTCAAGAACATGCTATATATTATTCTCGGATCCTATATGACAGCCGCAAGATTTTTCCCCATGAGTTCCCGGATATTGCTGCTATGAAGAACATTGGCTGCTTTAATTAAGCATTGCAAGATATCAAAGATTTTGGCCTCACGCATGTCTTTGCATTTCAACATCCATGGAACATGGAGATTATACTTCAATTCTATGCCACACTATACATCACTGGTGATGAATCTGATAGTACCAAATGGATCATGGAATGGATGACAGAAGGGAAACGCATAAAATGCTCTGCAATGGACTTTGTCTATCACTTTCATTTCCCTTGGTTCGAGCATGGCAGGACTGAAATTCGAGTTCACAATATTGATGACATCTCCGATGAAGATTTCCGTTGCACCATGGACCAAGAGAAAATTCACTACAATGGTCCTCCCTTGCCCGAGCATTTGACTTTTGACAATCATACTCTATATCACATACTTATTTATACCATCTGTCCCCTGGCTGGGATGAATGCTGACAATGCTATATCTGATGTTCTTCGAAATACCATTCATGCCATATCCCGAGGATATATCTTTGATGTCGAAGACATGTTCTTGCGCATACTGATGGACTCTGCTCAACATCCGAAAACCATCAAAGTCTTTGCGCCTTGGATTCAGAAAGTGGCTGATTATGCGATGCACACTGAATATTTGGCAAAAGTTAGTCACAAAAGCTTCATTCCTCCGGTATAGGATACGTTGCGAGTCATGGAAGATTTTTCTTTGGGCAAAGCACCAGTGTCAAGCCATCCAGATTATAACAATACATTTGATGGGCCACGGCTACCTCAGCGTGATCGCCAAGCAAATACCCAACCTCCTTCACATCTCAAAGTGAGTTTGCATACTCAACAGCTAATGTTGAAGCATATGGCTGAGGATTGCCGAGAGATCTGGCTACCAAACTGAATGCCATCAACAACCGAACAAAAGTTCTGCACATGATCACGACTGAAAATAAGAAGCGCCTATGGAAACTGCTTCGAAAGTTCTTCTCCAAGAAACAACTTAGCAACTTAGATCTTAAAGAACACTATGAGTATATTGATCAAGGTTTCTCTGCCGAAGAGTTTCAAGATTGTGTCACTCCACCTTTGCCAGCTCATGAACCAACAACTGATTTACTTCGGTTTCAGCTGCACAAGTTGCTCGATGAATCAGAAGCTACCTCACAAACTAAGAAACCAGCTGAAAGGAATGTGCTATCTCACAAGAATCAACATGTTGATCCCACTGTGCCTTCATCCTCAGCCTCAAGCCAGTCTCTAAGGAACATCTGCTGCTGCTGACGATGAAGATATTCCAGTTGCTTCCAAATCAGAAACCTCTTCAGCTAGTTCTTCTGGAGATGCCTTAGAGTGAATCAAATTCACCTCTTTTGCACTCATGTTCTTCGTCACCTTTTTGACACTAGTTGAAAAAGGGGAGAATTACATCGAGTTTCGATAGATTTGCTCTCTCTGTTTATTTGGTACGATTTATGAGACTTTTGTGATATATGCCTTAAAGACTATCTGTGCTCTGATGTAAAACTTATGATCTGTGATGTAATATTAATAACCCCGCCTGCTGCACTATTTCTCTCGAAGCATTTGTTTTGCAGGTGGAATTATTACAAAAAATTATGAATGATTGCACTACATTCTCGATGGATTATATATCATCAGTGCAAATCATTACCTCGATTGTTTGAAAAATCCTACACATACTTCAATGAATTGTAGAACATTTCATATCATATTTCTGATCCTGCATACATCTAGGGGGGTATATTTCACCATCGAGGCAAGTAACGCAAATTTAATCTTGTTAGATTTACATTTCACTTATCTATCTTCACTTTGATGATTATCTGTTTTGTAAATAACTGTCCAAAAAGGGGGAGATTGTTGGTGCAATAATAGGCCCCTTATGTTTTGGAGTTTGTTGACATAAATAGTATGGGACTTATGTGTTTGCTAGTGCAAACAGAGTAACAGGTCCCCGAGAGATCGAGGAGTTTGATGCAAACGACAAAGATAATCTCCATGAGTTGTGGAGAAGGTTATCACCGAAGATGATGCTAACAAGAGTGGCCCTAAAAATTGTTGAAGTTCAAGCAATTGGTTCGGTGTCTGTTCGAAGAAAATTACTGTGCTCGAGGAAGAATGAAGACGAAGTGAAGACGTAGCATTTATTTTCTTCTTCTTCTTCTTCTTTCATTGAGTCATAGGACAATTGTACTATTAAGATGGGTGTAGCATTCGAAACTTTGAATCTCTGATGCTAAACCCGAATCCTATGGAAGTTGTGAGAGAAATCTCTTTGTGTTTCAAGCAAAAAATTGCCAGCAAGAGACTGTGATCTTCTTCGCTGCAAGAGATTTTTCTCGGAACGAGGAGTTAGCATTACCTGTTCCTCAAGTAATGTTACTGTTGCTCCAAATTCAACCGCTATGAACATGTCGGTTGGCCATTGGCTGGACCGAGTGTCCAAAATGGTCATTTCCCATCTGGGAAGGTTGCGGCTATAAATAGCCACCCCGCGTCGGCTTTGTCTGGCGGCTGCTCCGTTTGATTCTGAGAAGATTGTTGAGCAACCCACTCTCTAAGCAATTTGAGTTTAAACTCGTCGAGAGAAAAACCCTAGAGTCGAAGAATTAGATAGTGGTTCAGCATCACCGGAATCTAAGTCTAGTACGCTCCGCCTATTACTCTAGAGAGCTACAAACACTCTAGACGGTTAGGTGTCAATTTCTTCAGAGACCAAGAGTGATTGTGGTTCTCGAAGAAGTTTGTAAAGGTTCGGAGATCGCCTTCAAGTATCTACCACAAGTAATCGACATTGGTTGACGAATCGATTGTCGAGGAGAATAGGGTGAAGAGAGTTTATCTTCCATGTTAAGTCACAGCCCCTCCAACTAGACATAGTCTTTGTGCAGAAGGACGAACTAGTCGAACAAATACCTTGTCACCATCGAGCATCTTCAGTTATCTCTGTCACCCATGTTTACCTTCGATGTATTTTCATTCGTGTGAATTGTATCAATGCATATCTTTGTTTCCTTTCGATACTCTATTTTAGTTTGATGTAGTTTGTTTTTCATTTTTTTCGATGCTGGGTTCTGAGAGTTTTGAGTATTCCGAAGAAAATTTAAAACTCCCATTCACCTCCCCCCCTGTGGTAGACATACTTCGTTCCTATAGGTCCGGGCGCCTGTAAACCTCCCCCGGCTTTGCTTCCAGTTTGTGGGATTTCAGACGTCCGGACCGTGCCGCAAATGTTTGGTGCATGACGATGGCCTAAAGTGGCCGAACCACGCAATCCAGACATTTAGGGGTGTTTTGGCGCACAGTTTGGGAGTTGCCCTAATAGAGTTGCCCATATCTATGCGACGGAGGCGCTTAAGCTTAATGTTAATTCTTTCAATCTTGAAAACTGGATGTTGTTCATCTAACACTTAAATAAAATACCATGATAGCAGTTCTAAAAAAACTTCACCGTGAACAAGTTGATGACATGTTATTGCCTCTCCATCGCAGGAGCAAACCAGTTATTGTTGGTCATGAATAGGAAGCATCAAGGCCACAGTCCTACCACACCAGCATCCACTATTAGTTTTAGAAGATCCACAGATCCAAGATCTGAACCTCCAAAACCGCTCCTTTGCATGTTATTTTTCATTGTACGCACTCACTTCGTACGTGGTCTGTGCTACATCGAACGGAGTATCAACCGTTGTTCAAGATAGTGTGTACACGGTTGGAGCGGGGGGGCAGGGAGGTCTTCACCTAGCATGGGCGGCAGCATAATCTCCAGAATGGTGCACCACCTCCTTCGATGTAGGCATAGTATCAGTCCTACATGATCCTACTGTTGCTGATATGTCACCCCTTTTATCTTCTTTCAGTTTGTTTTTGTTTGGTTGTGTGCACCTTAGTAGTGCAGAAGCCGGGCGATGCTCATGATCTTGGTTTGTATCCGCTTGATGCTAAATTTTGAGTCAATAAAAATGCCCTTTTGTTGAAAAAAGATATGAACCTCCAAAACCGCACACTGCACCAACATGACGGAGAGGAGGCTGGAGTACCTAACTGTAAAGGGAAGCCTTCTTCGACGCAACTCCGACAAGCCCTTCAAACCTAACCCACCGGCAAGAGAGGTCAGCTGGAATCTACAGTAATGAGCCACAAACGCCACCGCAGTCAAAACCGTTGAGATTGTAAGGCTTGACGAAACTATATTCGCTATATCATTGCCACCATGTAACCCTACTAAAAGATCCAAAGCGGGGGGAATAGAGCTCCATCTGGTATATCAGGGCCTTCGTGCACTTCCACACTGATAGATCCGATGGAGGAGGAAGCAGGTGACAACATATTGGCGGAGGAGGTATGGTAGTGGCGCGGTGAGCCCACAAAGTCTCCTCTCTAGGGTTTGGAGATGAGAGAGATGTGAACATAAGTGCTATGTACCCCTACCAATTTGAAAATGTAGAGTTCAGGTTAACATTGTTCATACATTATGGTAGCCAAAGTGTATATAGGTGTCATGCTCTGAGTTAGATATGGTGCTTAGGCTACTATTAATACAATTTTGAAACATGATCATGGTAGAAGGAAGCGTATCAACTCCCACAGGAGGCCGCATGATTTTTATTGATTGAGGGCAGGAGAAGCCGCATGATTTATATTGATTGAGCACAGGAACAACCATTGTCTGGCAATAGAGTCACACTACACTAGTGCAGAACCGGGCTATAGCACTGGTTCGTAAGGACCTTTAGTGTCGGTTCTGTAACCAGCACTAAAGGGTGGGGACTAAAGATCCCCCCCCCCCCTTTAGTCCTGGTTCAACATGAACTGCCACTAAAGGGCCACCACATGGCACGAGCCCGCGTCGGGGGCTGGGAGACCTTTAGTACCGGTTGGTAACACCAACCGATACTAAAAGGTTTAGGGGGGTTGGGTTTATGATTTCTTTTTCCTTTAATTTTGTGTTTTCCATTTAATTCTTTTTATTTGTTGGTATTTCACAATACTACATATTGTACTTATTATGCATATATATAAATAGAATTTCTCATAGAACCGGTCATATACACATTCACATATATATATATATATATATATATATATATATATATATATATATATATATATATATATATCATCGAATGTCTTGCACCACCATTCACAAATACACATGTGTGTGCGTGTGTGTGTGTGTGTGTGTGTGTGTGTGTGTACAATTTGGTATATACAATTTCTCCTACATGGAGGCATTACTGCGATGGTAGCGGGTAATGGAATCCTTTGGGATCTATGACCTGGTCAAGCAAAAATCCCGCTATTTCTTCTTAAATTGCTCATACGCGATACGATGGTAGGAGCTTCTCCCGCACATCCTTGAACTTTAAAGAAGGAGATCAAATATGCATGTATTAGTTGTGTGTGTGTGTGTATATATATTAGATATCGATAATGATGTAAAAATTGTGAATAGTGCTCTGGCAAACGTACCCATTGCTGTCTTTCAGATCTGTTCCTTTCGGACGCCATCATGCGAATGTTCTCGCAAACGTAATATGCACATAAATCATTCCCCGGCAACTGCTTCATGCACTTTACGAGAATAGAATTCAATCAGATCATAATTAATCAAGCATGACTAATGGTATTGAAACTAGAGTTAAAGAGATGGTAGCTAGCTAGTACTACTTAATTAATTATACCTTGGGTCGATACCAATACAGTTTTTCTTTCCATTTGCCTGGAACCTCTTTCTTGAACTTTTTCCAAGCCCTGCCCGCCGGCAAATAAAATGAACAAAGGAGTTATTAATTAGTTGATATCAGGAAATGACGAACTAAAGAGGCCGACATATAGTTTGATAATGATTGAAATTACCTGTCGACTATCCCCTTCACGATTTCGTACTGCTCGACTGGTTTAAGTAGCAAGTCCAGAACTTCAACTTCAGCATCTTCAACTCGAATGATTAACAAGATCCAGTGGAAACTGCATGCGTACACGTTTGCATGTATAAAAATTAAGCGGGCATGTGCATAACACGCATCAACTACCCTAAACCTATACACTTACTCCCTCCGTCCCATAATATAAGAATGTTTTTAACACTAGTGTAGTGTTAAAACATTCTTATATTATGGGACAAAGGGAGTATTAATTAACATCTAGCTAGTAAGCAAAAACAGAATTTGTAGTACAAGACAGTGTGACTCACCCGAAGTTGTAAGGAAGTAGTATATCTCGATTGGTATTTAGGCGCTTCAAGAACTCTAGGAAGCTATTCTCTGTATCATCTCAATAGAGCTCTAACCATGTCTCTTGATTAACGGTATTTGGGTCAATGAACCCAATGCCATAGCGTCCAGCTTTTTTCATTTCATAGATCTTCATTCTGCATAATACCACAGAAAAGAATATAGTGAGGATAACTACAAGTAATGATCAACAAGCACTATAGCTAGCTTGAGACCTAAATTACAGAAAGAAATCACTTACAGACAATAGCAACTGACAATAGATTTGTCGAGTGCGTCTTGATTGAATAACTGAAATAGTTCTGTAAACTCAACATACAGAGCATTCTCATGGTGGTAATGATCTGCCTTGACTTTCACCATGAGGGACTCTCGATTGGTAGTCTTGGTAATTTTCATGTACCATTCATGCAATTCATACATTCTCGTTGAGAGGTTCTTGACCTCCTCAGGCTTGACCAAAGGTTCTCCGCGGGCATATTTTCGTTTTAGTTCTTGCTCTGTAAAAGTATCCATGGGCTCGAGCCCTAGGAGTTGTTCTACAGTGCATCCGATCTCTGCAGCCTGCCTTCTATGATCGTCAGTTATTACCAGATGATCGGCCGCGTCGGTACTACTCATGTTTGTTGGTACAATGAGCGGGGGGGGGGCGACTCCAGCAGATGACAAAGAGCCTATATAGCCCTTTTTATTGAATTCATTCAATTTGACAGAATTTCACACACACACACACACACACACACATATACATACATACACACACACACACACACACACATATATATAGAGAGAGAGAAAGAGAGAGATTTGAAAATAATTTCAACAATAAGTTTCCAACGACATAAGAAACATACAAGTTTCCAACAACATATCCATATATACATACATATCCAAAGGAAGTTTCCAACAAGTTTTCATAAACAAAAAGGAAGCACAAGGAGAAGAGTACACTCCATCAATGCAAGCTTCCTCATCTAAAGCAAATCTGCAAATTGGGAAAGATGAAAGTTAGTAGTAGTAGTAGTAGTAGTAGAAGAAGAAGAAGAAGAAGAAGAAGAAGAAGAAGAAGAAGAAGAAGAAGAAGTAGAAGAAGAAGAAGTAGTAGTAGTAGAAGAAGAAGAAGAAGAAGAAGAAGAAGAAGAAGAAGAAGAAGAAGAAGAAGAAGAAGAAGAAGAAGAAGAAGAAGAAGAAGAAGAAGAAGACTAGCTAGAAGAAAACGAAGAAAAGGAAGAAGAAGAAGAAGAAGAAGAAGAAGAAGAAGAAGAAGAAGAAGAAGAAGAATTTAGCTTCTCTTTCTTTTTCTCCTCTCCTCTTCTTTATCTTCTTCTTCTAACTAAGGTAGTTACAAATGCCATTTTTTTTTGCTAAGCTAGGTAAAAAATGCTAAGTGTGTAGGTCATTTTAGACCTAAGCTAGGTAAATAGGTAATTTTGGAGCTAACCTAGGTAAAATGGATCATATTGGAGCTAACCTAGGTAAACTTGGTCATTTTGGAGTTAACCTACGTAAAATGGATCATATTGGAGCTAACCTAGGTAAAATTGGTCATTTTGGAGCTAACCTAGCATATTATGTGTTAACTAAGCATATTATGCCATTTTGGACATAAGTAAGCTAAGTATAGGTCATTTTGGAGCTAACCTAGGTAAAATGGATCATATTGGAGCTAACCTAGGTAAACTTGGTCATTTTGGAGCTACCCTAGGTAAAATGGATCATATTGGAGCTAACCTAGGTAAAATTGGTCATTTTGGAGCTAACCTAGCATATTATGAGTTAACTAAGCATATTATGCCATTTTTGACATAAGTTAGCTAAGTATAGGTTTTTCTTGAGCTAACCCAAGTAACTAAGCATATTAGAGCTAATTTAGCATTTTAGAGCTAACTGAGGTCATTTTGGAGCTAACTTAGGTAAAATTGATCATTTTGGAGCTAATTAGGCTTATTATGTCATTTTCGAGGAAAACTAAGCTAACTATATGACATATATGAGGTTACCAAGATTGTTATGCCATTTCAAACCTAAGTAAGCTAATTATGCCATTTTTTACATAAGTAAGCTAAGTGCATGTAATTATTGAGCAAAACTAGGTAACTAAGCATATTAGAGCTAACTTAGGTCATTATGGAGGAAACAAAGCTAAGTATAGATCATTTTGGAGATCTGACATACCTAACATACTTCACTCCTCCTTCTCCTTCTCCTTCATCATCATGATGCGCTTAGAGCGGTGAGGCAGTGGGATGTAGTCTTCTACCACAATTGGCATGGTCATGTCGCCCAACTGTGGGATCGCGAGGTCATTGTGAGGCACCACCACCATCCGAGGCCATCTTCAGGCAGCACCATCGCTAGGTCATCGTCAGCCACCACCATCTATTGCCCATCGTCAGCCACCACCATCGCTTGCCCATCGTCAGCCAACACCATCGCTTGGACCTCGTTAACCACCACCATCGAGAGGTCATCATTAGACAGAATAGGCTGCACCTCCTCATCCCCACTCTTCTCCTCTTCTTCCCCACTCCATTCCGGATCATCCTCGCTGCTGCTTTTGTTGTAGCCAGAGTCGCTGCTGCTTTGGCTGTAGCTAGAGTCGCTGCTGCTGCTCCCATTGTCTGACCAAATGCAACAATGACCGTTAACAATTGATGTGGGACAAAGCCAAATGTAGAGGAAGAAGAGGCAGAACGTACTGGCATCGTCGTCGTCCTGGTAGCGCATGCGGCACATAGTCGTGTTGAACACCTTCACAATGAGCATGGTGTCGCCGTCGTACCTAAAGAGAAGGAAGTACCCGTGCCACAGGTCGTAGGCATGGTAGAACTGCTCCCAGCCATGACACAGGTACATGCGGCCATACCTGATCACCACCTCCATGTCCCAATGCCTGCGAAGCCCACTGCCGGCCTGTCGCAGCTTCACATTCTTTGGTCGATGGTCGTCCAGCATCTTCATAAAAGTGTCAGGCAGCCTCTGCAGCGTGGGACAAGGAGTGATGTAGCAAACATCATAGTTATCATAAAGAGATTGGTGAAGGGGAGATCTCTCATTTTACATACCTGCCTCCTCGAGGAATTCTCAAGTATGATAGTGAAGAACTCGAAAGCATTCAACTCGTACTCCGGTGTGGCGGAGCGCAGCCTACGGTGGCGGCCTCCCCCCATCTTTGATAAGCAGCAGAAGAGACCAATTACTACCCTTACAACATTATCATACAACATTACAGCAACAAAAGTTTTGAGCAGAAGATAATCAACTACACCAAGTTATCATTTCACATTCAAAAAGCAATGCACTTGTAGACATATGATGGCAACAGCTTGAACCCTTCAAAACTAGGGATTTCTTTAGACATGAAACAAAACTGAAAATGTAAACCAAATTAACAAGTTTCAGTTACTTGGAGTAAACCAAATTTGACTAACAATATGTTATAATTTGATCTACTCCCAACAATGCTCGGTTGTACTCTCCAACACAATAAAACATTTATTACAAAATGAGCCATGATTACAACTTAAGTAATTACAATAAAAAGATCTGCCAAGCAACATAACTATTGCAGTTCCCCTTTTAACTTGCTAAGCACATCTACTAAAGAACCTACACAAAGTAATACAGCCCTGGCCATGTGTTTTACCATTGAGCTACCAAGTGATTCCCACAGCTACTAAATATTTAACCGTGAGGGAAGCCGGCTAGGCTGAACTTAGGTATGTGGAATTTGCTATGCATGTAGAATCAAGTAAATTTTCAGTCTACTTAAGCTTCGGTTCACCTTTCAGGCATCGTTCAGCAGCAACTGAAAGGATCTAACCGGTCTCATTATATCATGAACTTTTCTTGGAAAAATCAAAGTTCACTATGAACCAATGAGGATATATTCTCCTTCAGTAAGAACATTTCCTTAAAAATATTTTACATCTATCTAACCCTAGCTGCAGTAACCTTAAAAATCCTAGCTGCAGTAACCCGACATTTGTATGGAATTCAAAAACCGCCGCAATTGGGGCACCATGAAGAGTGTCACACTTACTTGAGGGCGAGGAGCGGTCAAGGTCGAGGTCGGGGTGGTGCGGGGCGAAGGAGGGGGTCGCCAGGGCGGCGGGGGTGGCGCGGCGATGGGGCTGGCGCGGGGCGGAGAGGGGGTCGCTAGGGCGGCGCGGCAATGTGGGTGGCGCGGGGCGGCGGTGGCACGGGGGCGGGGCGGCTGGCGATGGGGGTGGCGCGGGGCGGCGGCGGCTCGGGCACGGGAGGAAGAGAGGGGACACAGAGAGAGTGGTCGGATGCGGGCGTGTTTGTTTTATTTAGGGCACGATTCTTTGATGTCTGCTAGCAGACAACAAAGAGCCTAGCTAACGGACGTCAGTTTGTGCACTTTCTTTGTCGTCTGCTAGCGGACGGCAAAGAAAGTGGCCATTAGGTGGTTCTCACTAGTGGGCCACCCTCCCTCTTTGTCGTCTGCTAGCAGACGGCAAAACTTCTATGCCGTCCGCTAGCAGACGGCAAATACCTGGCTGACGGCAAACGCGCTCTTTGCTGTCAGCTCTTTCTTTGTCGTCAGCTTTCTGTATACTGATGGCAAAGACCTTCTTTGCCATCAGCTAGCAGATGGCAAAGATCTGGCTGACGGCAAAGATCCTGATTCCAGTAGTGCATCCGCCCGCTTGTTTGCCTCAGCTGCAAGCAGAAAAGTATGCACGCCATTAATGAACTGGGGAGAGTATCGGTCATCGTACATCCATTGCTGGCTCATCTTCATTTATACAACACCGAAAAGACCAAATTAATACAAGTTCATACATAAAGTTCATGCAACACATACTCTCATAAAACAACATACAAATAACTCTCTAGATAAAGCATTTAAATGCAACAACAAATGTGATCAAGATTGCAACTAAGGTAACAATTGATCCAACAGCATAATGATACCAAGCCTCACTATCGATGGCATATTTTCTAATCTTTCTGATCTTCAAGCGCATTTTCTCCATCTTGATCTTGTGATCATCGACGACATCGGCAACATGCAACTCCAATTCCATCTTCTCCCCCCTCAATTCTTTTCAATTTTTCTTTCATATACTCGTTTGCTTTTTCAACTAAATTTAACCTCCCGACAATAGGATCGATTGGAATTTCCGGTTCACATACCTCCTAGATAAAAATATCTATGTCAATTTGATGGGCATAATTTGTTATAAACACGAAATGCAACAGATAGTTATAAAAGAGAATATACCACATCCAAATCATAACCCGGACGTGGTGCCTGAACTTGTCACCGATGTTCACTTTAGTGTCTGAACTTGAAAAATACGCCAAACTGGTTCTAAAACTTGACACGAAGGTGCAAATACGGTGCTAATCCTGTCCATAGACGTAAAGGGCGTCGACGTGGCATCGTGTATGGCTGATGTGGCACTGACATGGCATGAGGCCGCCTGCCAGTACGTAATTAGTAAGAAAATTAACAAAAAAGTTGTACTGGACGGGCATCAAACCTGCACCTGACGCTTGGGAAATACTAGCGCTCACCATTCCACCAACATATTTTCAAGGCAATGTTAGCCCCTCATCCTTAGTGGATTTGAACCGAAACTCCTGTATACATATATGGATTTCAGCCTGTGGCCCATTTTCTGCACATTATTTTTTTAATGTAAAAAGTATGTCAATAATAATCATAATAATAAAAGCTAGATTTGAATATTCATGTGCTACTAATAATTACTTTATGCTACCCAAATATCCGTGTGCACACAAAATAAATATATAGAGGTATGTAATAAAATATCTTACTTAAAAATGTTCCTATAATTTTAAGAAATATTAACTTATTATTCGAAAATACTATTTTAAATATAATCCATGAGTGTTTAATTTTTTTTGTAAATACTAACATTTAAAATACATTTTCTAATAATTATTATTTTTTTAAAAATATTATTTTCTAAATAATAAGTTAATATTTCTAAATATAGCAGGAATAATTTTTAGTATTTTATTTTATTTCATATGGTCTACCTCTATATATTTACTTTGTGTGCAGATGGATATTTGTGTGGCATGAGGTATTTTCTTATAACAAATGAATATTTGAATCTTAATTATATTATTATGATTATTATTTACATATGTTTTTTTACATTTTCTCTAAAAGATAACGTGCGCAATATGAGCAACTGGCTGCAGCCCATTTCAGGACACATGGGTTTCTGGCTAAATATATTAAGCCTGAGGGGCCAATTTAAACATGAAAACTTCTACGGTTTGCTGGCTAGCCCGAGCAGTGTGCAACCGTCAGGCTGCTGCTTCGATCCTTGTCTGGCGCATTTTCCATTTTATTTTTGCTAAGGTACTGACATGCGGGCCCACTAGTCATAGAGACGTTTACTATTCAAGTAATTATGTTTCGTAGTTATAAGTGGGCCCCACGCCATGTCTGTGCCACATCAGCCATATACAGTGCCACCTCGACGCACTTTACGTCTACGAGTGTGATTAGCACCGTATTTGCACGTTCATGCCAAGTTTTAGAACCAGTTCGATGTATTTTTCAAGTTCAGACACTAAACTGAACATCCATGGCAAGTTGAAGCACCACGGGTGTATTTACAAGTAACTATATATCTAAATCACACAAACATGATTTTTTTTTATATTAAAAAGATAAGAACAAGAGGCTCACCACAACGTGGAGCCGGCGACGGGACGGTGCGGGCGATCGACGGTGGTTAGGACGGAGACGGGAAGGCACTAAGTAAACCACACCTACATATGCAAACTAAGAGTTATTTTGACCTCAGATTGCATATAAATCAAATATTACCACATATAATTCCTCCCAAAATAAAACCCACAAATCACTATACTTATAGAGCATTGCAAGAGCTAATCTAGCAATGAGAGATGAAAGGACAAAGTTGCCAACCTTTGTGATCACTTGGATGGGCGGGGTGCCTTCAAATCTTCACAAATTTTTGGTAAAAATGGGGTGTGAGCTCGAGAGGAAGACGAAGAAAACAGAGAAGAGGAAAAGGGAACAGAGCGTTCGGGCTGGACGAAGGGGTTTATATAGGAAGACCTTTAGTACCGTTTTGTTAGACGAACAGGAACTAAAGGTGAACTTCTAGTCCCGGTTCGTGGCATGAACCGGTACTAGTGCTGGTGGGGCCGCAGCCTGACACCAGCCTGCCACCATCTCTTTAGTATCGGTTCGTGGCACGAACCGGTACTACATGTTAGCCATGAACCGGTACTAATGAACGCCGCCCGCCTAGCCGTTGAAACAGGCACCGGTCCAGTTACAAACCGGGACTAATCTACTTCACATTAGGCCCTTTTTCTACTAGTGCTAGAGAGGAGAAATAGGTCAATACAAGCCTATATAATAACTATGATGATCCCAACCATAACTCAAGCAATTACAAGCTAAGACAACTTTTGTTCAAAGAAGAAATTACCGATAACATAACAACATTGAGATGGCTCCCTCCCACCCACCCGAACCATACGTACCGCCCTTGATTTTTCAACCCCCCCCCCCCCCCCCCCCCCCCCCCCCACAACCCACCCACAGGCATCAGTGGGCTTCTCCGTCCTCAAGCTCAGTAACAAGAGATTTTGGTCGTCAAGACAGAAGCATTTAGGTCATCGATTTAACTATATATATATATTTAGAGAGTTCATTCAACAATTAATCTTGAGATATAATTTTCAACTTAAGTTTGGCTAGTCAAATCAAGAACCAAAAATCCGATGCCCGACTTATATTCCAATCCAAAGGAGTATGATCTCAAAGAACGGAATTGGCCTAATAGAGTTTAAATGTTCCTTCCATCCACAGGAAGGAGACGGTAATCAGGATTCACAAATTCGTTTTGTCATTCAGATATTTTGAATGCGAAAACGCCAGCACAACTTGACCATCCACAGGAATAAATTTCCAACAGCGTATCATATACTTGCGGCCTAAAAACAACAACAATCTGCTTATTCTGAGGAGCTGCCACGATTCATCACAATTGCGCCTCAGAGTGCAGATTTTGGCACCAATGAAATTTTCGTAGAACTACCAGCTGCTTTCCCCACATATAGTCAATCAGTCTTCCCTTCCTGTGCGCCAACCTCCTGCAGGTAGTGCTCCGCGTCCAAAGCAGCCATACAACCTGCACCACCAATGCATATAACATCGAATTAGAAACTTATTCCACGTCACTATAGTGAACTAATTCCACAAAACAAGCATCACGAACAGATACTGTAGCCATATGACTGAAGCTTTCAAGTAGAGAACCATAAAGAGTGCCATAATTGGGAGAATGCAATGGGGCCCCTTTTTTGGAAAACCGACGAGAGGCCCCTATAGTGTAATTTTACAAAGAAAAAAATGATGCGCAGAGGAGGGGAGAGTCCCCTCAAAGCATGTCACAGTTCTGTGTTCATAAAGCCGGTTAGTTTTGATGTCCATAGCCAGGCTGGGATATTGTGGCAACTTTTTCGAACAATGGCAGCACCCTTATCCTACATCTTGATATACTACTCTTGTTGTGCAACTTTAAATCAATAATCAATGGTAATGTTCCCTAGCAAACGTTCGCTGGGAACAGGTGGCATTTCAAATGTTTTTTATGGCATTTTTAGTTGTGTGCCGGGTGGCAGTTTCTTAAGAGCGACATGGAAATGCCATGTCACTTTGAAGAAACTGTGACCCCACACAACTAAAAATGCCATCAAAACGTTCGCAAATGCAACCCCTCCTGGCGAACGTTCGCCAAATAAGAGGGTCCATAATCAAAGAGATGAAGCCATGTCGACACATCCTTATTGCAGGGCATGTGATGGAACATGGAAGAACACAATTATGTCTTGGTATTTTACTATGATTTCTGTTGGTTGGCATAACTTATTTATCATACTCACTCATGAAAGTTGAGCCTGACTCCTTGTTTGCTACAGTAACCCCAATGATTTATATCAAATTATTCACATAAAGGACAATGGCATCAAACCTATACCATAAATGACAGGTGCCAGAGTGATGCAACTATACCATGCCTGACAAAATCAACTAAATCAATGCTGACAATGTGGCTGTGGTAATTTCAATGATGACAGTGTGGCTTATAATTTCAATGCTAAAAGTGTCCCAAAAAAACTGTTAGAGAAAAGTTGATACTCTAGATTTAATGACTCAAACAGTCCTAGCCAGCCCAGAACAACGTACAACAATCTATAAATTGCACAACAGACTCTCCATATTTTATTAGCTTAAAGTTTTAGCATGACTCTTAAGTCCCATTGAGTGTCTCCTAAAAGGATCTACCAAGTGGATCGAGTTCTTCCAAAAAATATGCTCCTGCAAGTTTCTCGGAAAAAAAACTGGGTGATTTGGAAGAACAGATGATGTTTGCAAAATAAAAGTGACTATATATTGCTTGCATTCCATGTAAAGGAAGCCAGCATATCAAGTCCAAAATAGATGTTGTGTTTTCTCCAAAAATAAAAATAAAAAAAACTGCCCTTAGTGCAGATTATTTGCTTTTAATTATAAAAGTACTTCATATTGCTTCGTAATCACAAAATCAGCCACATTGGGCTATTGCACTTGCATTTTTTTAAAACCCTGCACTTGCATTTTGGTGTAACAGTGACATGATTCTACGTCTAAAATGACTGGTCGATACTTTTGCAACCACATATAACAAATTAACATGTTCAGATTAATTGCCACAATGTCACAACTTAGGATTTACCCGTGAAGCTCGTTGGAGTCCTCTGATATTGATATTGTTTGAAAAGAATGGCATAGAAAATAGTCTCATGGTCTGAATGAGAAGTAAGCAGATTTTCTTAAGGCTTTGTACGGTGAGACTTCGTTTGTACTGGCTGGTCATCTAATAAGAACCAGGGGAAAGCCCCCATCAGGCAGAACAATGAAAAGAGAGAAACCTAATGAGAAAACTCTGTATGAAAAAGCTAGAGGATGCTGATGCTTATAGGTCATTTTACTTTCAAGTAAACGCATAGGCTACATGGGCTGCTGCCATTCCATCACTACTTCAAACGGGCTCCGGTTAGTGGAGCAAGAGTTTTGTTCCCTCTCCAGCCCATCCAACTGCCATTTAATCTCATAGCAAGACTACTAGACTAGTGTTCGGTGGAGCTCAAAACCCTCCTTAAAGGGAACAGAAAATGCCCAGTGCTCAGCAGCCTCAGCTGCATGATCTTGCAGTGCAATTCCTAGGCAGGACCTTGGTGGCCTGGATGCTAGGCACTGGGTTGCCGCTGACCCGACACCTAGGCCTTGTTGAAAACTCTGCTCACATGTGCAAGAAATATGAGCCCACTGAGGGGAGCAAAAATGGGGCTCACCTGTGGTCATGCTGTGGTCCACTAAAGAGTATCAAATAAATATTTATACAATATTTTGAAGAAATAATTTTATGTTTCTGAAAAAGAACACTCATTTTACACTTTAAAGACAACATAACCAAATATCTTGAGCTACTAATCATGTGGGGCTAGTCTTTCATTCCTTGGCAAAGCAAGTTGTACAAAGAATCCAAACATGCCCAAAGTTCTATGATTCGGCTACTCCAGTCTGCGCTTAGGAAAGTGTAGGGAACAACTTTATGTATAAAACCAAAATGGAGCATCTCCTATTATTCCCCAAAGAAACCAAAACAGCATAACTATTTTCATGTGATTACTATGGATGCAGTTAGAAGGGAGACATTAAGAAAAATATCTGATCCCTATTATTTAGTAATAGCAACACCATACCAAACAATACTATGCTATTGCTCCCCAATTCCACACATAAGGGTCAAAAATCCACAAGAGCAGGCCCAGTAGTTCAGATTTCTCTAGTGGGATCCATAAATAAACCTTATCATTAAGCAATACTAAGGTTCCGTGTTTCACTTTTCTTCCAACCACCCCTTCGTCCAACCTTCTCCGTATGATAATCAATCACCTTAATTTACTTACCTTCTAAACCAATCCCACTTTAGTTTACTTACCAAACTTCTCATCAAACTATAAGGCAAATCAGGGGCAGGATTTGATAAGCATTTATTTACATAATCACATTAGTATGGGCAGGTAAATCACAAACTAGCTTACTAGAATATTTGTACCCCATTGCAACGCACAGGCATTGTCCTGGTACAATATCATAACTCAACATGGCATATCTTCAACAGCTGATGCATCATAAATCAATACACAAATTACCTACTATACTCAACAATATAATTACTAGGAACTTTGGTAGGTTGCGCGGAAACAACGTAGCTAGATGAGGGTGCCAAAAAACAAAGGATTGCAGGTGGACAGTGTTCTTCAAGATGCTAGCAAATAGAGTGCAGAGCGTGACCTAGTAAATTAAGGTTGATGACCCAACTAAAGTAGGACGACTCCTTATACAAGTAATCAAGGTTGATGGCCCAAGTAAAGTTAAATGATACCTTATACAAGGCAAGTGTCTTTGGAAAAGAAAAAGGATAATAGGAGAAGCAAGAGCAGGACGAATCAGAGGTCCTCTGGGTTGGGCTTTCCCTTCTCCACCACCTCACTCAATCCCTTCCTATCTCGTTTCGACTTGTTTCTCCGTTCTCCCATAGTGCCGCCTTCTCAGAACCAACCCCCCCTAAGTCTTCGGAAAAGAAAAGGAATAATAGAAGGACAAGTGAGAGGAGGATGAATCGGAGGTTCATTGGGCCTGGCAGTCCCTTCTCCATCACCACACTCAACCCCTTCCTACCATGCTCAACTTGCTCCTCTGCTAGTGCTGCCTTCCCAGGAAGCCTCCTCCTCCCGGTATACCTCTCTTGCTTGTGAAGCAGTTACCAACTGTAGTGGTGGGCACCAATGAGCAGATGACCACCACAAGGAACAACAATGGCAGGAACAAAAATGACATAAAGTCAGTGGTCTGAATGGCTAGGCTACATCACTCTCCTCTTCCCATATCCTCTGGCCTCATCCCCCTCCCTTAGATCATGATAAGTGAGGTACGGCTAGCGAATCATTCAATGGCAACCAAGAACAACAATGCAGGATCCTGACCCCAGACCAGACTATACTTGAACAGCACAAATGACTATCTCCAGCAAGGGATACCTATTTGGTTATTCCTTGCATATGAATTTCCAGACTATACTTGAACAGCACAAATGCTTGAAAACAAGATAGTAGATATAATATCTGATCTAATAACATAGTGACAAGCCGCTAGAAATTTCTATATTTAAACTAGATGTGTCAACCATCTGCATGTTCTATAAATGGGAAACTACAATGCAGGAACGTATTTAATTCTAAATTTATGAAAACATCATACCCATGATTGGCAGTGATTTCTAGTCGTAACTACAATGCAGCGTCATCAAAGGCAACTTAAACAAAAGTCTGAAAGCATTTTATATATACCTGATCCTGCGGCAGTAATGGCCTGGCGGTACTTCTTGTCCTGAACGTCCCCGGCAGCGAAGACCCCCTTCACACTGGTGTGCGTGGAGCCCGGCTTGGTGGCCACGTACCCATCGGAGTCGAGTTCGAGCTGTCCGGCGAGAAACTTGGTAGCTGGCTCGTGCCCAATGGCAAAGAAGAGCCCGGCCACCTGGAAGTCGGATACCTCGCCGGTCACCAGGTTTTTGACCTTGACGCCGCCCAAGGGGCCGCCGTCCGAGCCGCCGTAGGCCTCAACGACCTCGGAGTCCCACACGACCTGGATTTTGGGGTTGGAGAGAGCCCGTGCCTGCATGATCTTGGAGGCGCGGAAGGCGTCGCGGCGGTGGATGATGTAGACGCGCGAGCCGTACTTGGTGAGGAAGTTGGCCTCCTCCATGGCAGAGTCCCCGCCACCGACGACGGCGATGGGCTTGTTCCGGAAGATGGGCGCGGCACCGTCGCAGACGGCGCAGGCGGAGATCCCGCGGTTCCAGAACGCGTCGGAGCCGGCGAAATGGAGGCGGCGAGCGACGGCGCCGGTGGCGACGACGACGGAATCGGCGTGGACGACGGTGTCGTCGGAGGAGACGCGGAAGGGGCGGGAGGAGAAGTCGACGGACGTGACGGTCTCGGAGAAGATCTTGGTCCCGAAGCGCACGGACTGCGCGCGGCAGCGGTCCATGAGGTCGATGCCGAGGATGCCGTCGGGGAAGCCGGGGAAGTTCTCGACGTCGGTGGTGGTGGTGAGCTGCCCGCCCGCCGCGATGTCGTTGGCGAGCCAGCCCTCGAAGAGCACGGGCTTGAGCTCGGCGCGCGCCGCGTAGACGGCCGCCGTGTGCGCGGCGGGCCCGCTCCCGATGATGCACACGCGCGTGCGCAGCGGGCCCGCGGCCGCCTCCTCCATCCCGTTGGCGGCCGCGGCGGCGGTGGCGGTCGCGGAGACGGACGCGGCGGCGGTGGCGGCGGCGAACGGGCGGGACCTCCGGAGCAGCGCGGCGAGCTTGGAGCAGAGGCGCATCAAGGCCGGCGGGGGGTACGGGCGGGCGGCGGCGGCGGCGGCCGGGGATTTGGGTGGGTTTTCGGTGGCGCGGGTCGTCGGGCCGGGCCGTGTCAGGTGGTGACTGGAACGGGCCGACGCGCGCGTGGCTTTGCTGCCGCCGTGGTTTTGCGCGGGATTTTATGCAACCGGTCGCCGACGTGTGGTCCTACTCGGCCGCTCGAGGCTCGACGCCCTCCCTCGAGTCTGGAAATGTTCGACACGGCTAGCTATGTCGACCGGTCGACCGGGATTTCAATATCGGCTAGCTTGTCGATTTTACATCTGTTCATACATGACGTGCGTTTTCAAAAAAATTCTATCTTAGATCTGATTAAGATAAAATGGATAGATAACTGGATGGATGTAGAACGACCAATAAAAATAAAATTGCATTAAAATGCATATCAGCCTTCTATTTTCTCTGATTATACACCGCCTGCCGGAGATTGAAACATGCACTGAACCAACAGCAAAGAAAAGCGATACCTACAAACGCCCTCGCCATACAAGGCTTTGAAGAATGCAATAGCCACTCGTCCCTTGAGACGAGATCTAAAAATCATTGAAGCGACATTGGACGGAGCATCACCTCAAGCAAAACAGGCTTGTGATTCATCACTGCCAGTTCAGAGGGCTGAAGAAACCGGGTCAAGACACAGAACAACACAGAAGAGGATGTCTAAGTCGCCACACCAAGCACAGCCAATGGCTCTCCTTGGAAAACACACGAACTACCAAGATCTAAAGGGAACCAATCGATCTAGGGACACAAATCTCACCGGCCCTTCGCCGACGCCGGATCAGACGGCATCGAGGTAAGGAGACTGCAGAGAACTTATTCCAAAACACTATCGTCGCCACCACCTCGTCGATGTCGCCAAAGAAACAAAAACCTAAAAAAAATAAAACAAGACGGGAAGACAAGTCCCCACTCCCTTGCCGCCAACAAGGCCGCCGGACAGGGAAGAGGAGGGGGTCCGAAGCGATAGCTGGAGTTGTGGCGGCTGCGGCTAGGGTTTGGAACGCACCGTGTGTTTTCATTTTTGGTGAAACTACGAACAAAATATTGGCAAAATACTTGTATGTGGTCATCAGGATTTACTTACCATTTTGTTTATAATGTGATTATATACATAAAATAAATTTAGTTGTTAGTTGAATCAGAATTTCTTAAACAACGGTTTATCAAAAAACTATTCCTTAACAAGAATCAACACTAGTTGATTTATAATATGAACATAATTTCATTTGGTAAAGCAATAAGACACGGGCAGTTTTCAGCAAATACCAATGAGGAATAACTAAGGTGGAAAGAAAAAAAATCAAAATAAGAATAGGGAGGAAAAGAGGAATAAAAGAGAATCTTACATAGGAGTATTTTCTGAATATATAAACAGTGGAGAAGAAATAAAGATAGAGATTTGGCACGTGCTTTGAAATCGTCTATGAACATCGATGCTCATGCATGCCTTTGAATACGTGGAACGTAGTCCGCAGTGTGTGACTTCTTTTTCTACGAGAAGTCCAAGGACATGTATTTAAATTATCAAACGCTTACAAAATCATTCTTTTTTTTTTGCGAAATTCTTACAAAATCATTCTTGAAGTAGAAAATAACACAACCATCTTTTGATATACCGGCGGTGTCTTCCTCCTACACTCGTGGTTGGCGTGCCATGAACAAAACTTGATGTCGCCTCTTAATTTTCGAAACATCCTCAAAGCCACGATAACATTGTTGATGCAAGAACCGAGAAGTCACCAGTCAGAGCCAGAAGAAGCCGACAATAGTGGATTAGAGCAACTCCAATGGGCCGACCCAAACGAACGGCGCATTTGCCCGACTTTTGTTCGTTTGGGTCGGCCGGCCGCCCGGCGTCCACCCAGTTTTGCATTTGGGTCGGCAGTGCGCCCAACGCGCCGACTCATTTCATGTCCACATTCAACTTTAAAAAAAGGCCCACGGACCATCATGCCAGCGGGCATGTCTCATGCTGGCACCAATGCCAGCACCGGCATACAATGCCGGCTTCAGAAAATATCACCACAGTTCATGCTGGCGCACTCGCCAGCCGGCCGACACACATGCCAGCACACAAAAAAGGGTGGGACTTGTCGTGGATTTGTCACGTCAGATGTCCTTAGTGTTAGGACTTAGTCGCGAGGCCAACGCATCTATGTGGTAGCTTGAGAGGGGTTGAGCGGAATCGAGAGATGCAACACAAGACAGGGATTTAGACAGCTTCGGGCCCCGGGAAACATCATCCGGTAAAAACCCTACATGCTGTTTGAGGCTATGTCTCATTATCATCACGAGGGAATCGCCGTAAACCGGCTCTCCTCTTTGTGTCTAACCCTAGCGGTTATTGCTTGTCGCTTGTAGCTTCTAGCTTCTAACTTGTCCCTCTTTGGGGAGCCCTGCCCCTCCTTATATATGTTGAAGGGGCGGGTTACATGTAGAGTACTATTAGGATTAGGACTAGTCTATCTCTAATACAAACCGGATATAAGTCCTGGTCTTAATTCCTTATAAGGCAAATATTCCTTTCCTCTTAAACCGGCCCACCATAGTTGAACCGGCCTTCATGAACCGCCAGACAGGCCACCGGGTCTTGTTGCTCCTCTGGCCCGCCTGCCGGTATTACCAATGAGCTGTAAACCGTCTGGTCTGTGCAGGTCGCCGGTGAATCGCCAAGTCCGGCCGGTTTATCCTTCCGGCCGGTTTACGCCGCGGGGCATATCCCCGACATTAGCCCCCAAGTTTAGCTTGGATTTATCCATGGTAAACTTATGCTGCAAAATAAACACCAGAACAATTCTGACAGGTTGTGCTCCGGGTTAAGAATTCTTGTGGACCGACACTGATCATCCTTAAGTCCTTGTTATTTCCTCCTTCTAGAAAATCCAGGTCAATAACCAGCTTCATACTCAAATTGCTGCAGTTGGTTTCTCATAGAAAAACATTGTGAAGAATAATCCACTTGAATCGGCTTCCAAAGCGCCGGTTTAAGAAATATTGGTTTTGAAATACTCATCTGATATTCAGCCAGCTTGAAGATGCAGAACTTGCCGATTTATCATTGCCAAGAATTGTCGGGTTATAAAAACTGATAATTCCAGGTCATGATTGTTGCAGACACCCGTTCATGATTGTTGCCAACACCGGTTTATGATTATTGATGACACCGGGTTGGAGCCACAGGGTCATAATGATTGGTGACGCCGGGTCAATCTAGTTTGCTCAAACAGAGAATTTGAAAATATTTCCTGGATAATAATATAATACCTGTAGCCCCCAAGTCTTGAGTAGAACAAAGTGATGGCTTAAGACTTGCTTTAATATAAATACTGTCACTATCGAAGAAATCCATGTTGTTCATCCCAGTCACTAGCAAAAACTGAATACTCCATATTATGTAGCCCCCAAGTGCCGGGTTGTCCTGCTTGCAGCAACCTGGGACTTGTAATTGTCTTATACTCATAAAAACTTCAACCAGTGTAGCCCCCAAGGGCCGGGTCATTATGCAATAATGAGCAGGGACTTTGTAAATATAATCATGTAAACTTTGAACAGCAATGGTGTAGCCCCCAAGGGCCGGCTCAGTAAGATAATATTGAGCTGGGACTTGACATATGCTTGAATTGTTGACAGGAGCAATTGGCAGCCCCCAAGTATCATGGTGCATGCTTGCAGCGACATGAGACTTGCATATAACCTCAATTTGAATAATGTAGCCCCCAAGTGCCGAGTTGTAAGCCTGCAGCAACTCGGGACTATTCCTTCCATTGCAGAATAAATCATATTCATTGATAAAATAATATCCATTGCGCTAAAGCGACTTTGAAAACCTCAATCATAATATTAATAACCATAATAAAAATCCAGCCATGTTGGCTATTCAAGATAATATAATCCGGTATGAAAACCTTATTCATCAAATATCATAATGAAAATTCAGCCAATTTTGGCTATTTGAATAATATAACCCAATCATTTATAAGCGCATGATTCCAATGGCGCAATCCAAATATATACTGGCGACGTATAGTCCAAAGCCAGGCTGGTTTAACAAACACCGGATAATTTCTCATCATATACTGGCGACTTATCATTTTAAAGCCAGGCCGGTTTAATAAACACCGGATAATTTATCATCATGCTTTATTCAACCTGTTTCTGCATACAACAAGTTTAAAGTGTCCTGGCGGTTTACCGCCGGACGGGTCATAATGCCCAACATATAACCCAGGTTTATAACCAAGACTGCACTTAAGAATAATTAAATATGAAATATATCATACCTGTGACATTGAACCACATCATTGGTTTACCAACTTTTTGTAGTAAGGGTGATAACCCCAATCTTGAGTAATGATAACTCCTTTCATACTGTGACGTCTTATGATAAAACCGTACCGGGTTGTGATAAACACCGGATTAACCATATATAATACTGGCGACTTATAGTCGAAACCAGACCGGGCTGATAGTCTCCGGATTATGATTTGATCATGTACTGACAACTTGTAATTGAAAGTCAAACCAGGTTAATGATCACCGGTTTACTCCATAATAAGATGGTAACATAAAATCAAAAAATCAAACCGGGCAAATAGTCTCCGGATTAAAGGGGAATCAAATCCATCGGCTGAACCGGAAAAAAGGTGATTGTTGACATAAAAGAAATCCAACAAAAACAAAGAACAAACAAGCCATGAAAATAACATGGAAGCAAAGGCAATGATAAAAACCGTTGGCAAAAACATGCTATACTGAGCTTGTTCAGATGGTATTACCATGGTCGGACAGGATCAAGGCCCCCAATAGGAGTGACAATGATTCAAGTCAGCCAGATCCCCAAATGACTCGTGGCATATATGCCAGATCAAGAGGCGTGACAATGGTTCGGGTTCGACCATGCCCCCAAGTGATTTTGTGGCCTTAGGCCGACCAAGAGGCGTGACTGGTTCAGACTTGACCATGTCCCCAAATGATCTGGTGGCTGTCGCCTATCAAAGGGTGTTCGTTGGTTCGGACACGACCAAGGCCCCCAGTGATATATAAAAAGCAAATTTCAAGGGGTAAACCGGAGGCCGCTTTAAACAGAACCACTCCGTGTAACTACGCATGATGAGAAAGACAGAGACCCTGCTTTATGAAGCAGAAGCCCCCATGTGATCAATAATATGTCAGGCCAATAAAGACTGGATACCCATGTTTGAACCGCGCATCATGGCAGCAGGTCCTCTTCGGCAATTTTTAACTTTTTGCAAGAGATAAATTCTTCTTGAACCGGGATCTTGAACCGGATATTGAGAGCTTCAGTGAGACTGGCTTCCCTTGAGCCGGATTTTAAACCGGAAACTTTTCTGATGACCCGAAACTTCTTCATTGAGCCGGGATTTTGTAATTGTCATGTACTTTCTAAGCCGGAAATTTTCTGACAGCCTTTAAATAACAGTAGCCTCCGGGACCGGGTTAGCTTTCCCTCCATTGTCCTGGGGTTTCTAAATTTGCTGAAACTGGCAAGACTTGTTGCGTCATGTCATCGTAGTCCCCGAGTCTCAAGGTGACTCGAAGAGTTGGCTTGAGATTCTCCATATTTGACTGTCATATAAACCGGCATAACTTGTATATCATTGGTGTTGATAGCATGATGTGAATCCACAGAAGGTTGAGGTGACTGCAGCGGGTTATAAAACGATCCCGTATGAGCCGTGTCAGCAATTCGACCAATAGTTCCTTCCAACTGGCGATTTGAATTTAACCAAAACTGTAGTGGCGGTGACTTGTGCGCCTGTCCATTGAGCCACCCAGTGCAGACAGCGGTTGATAGTATATGATAATTTGCCTCCATTTTGCTTGAAAGAAAACCGGCCTTCCCAAATAGTGAGTTGCTCATACTCCGTAAACAGCTCATGCAAACAGGTGCGGCCCGGTGTGTTGGTGTAGACCAGGCCGCGAGAGGCGGACGAAAAGGACGACCTCAGCATCAGAGGCCACTCAGATAGATGAACCGGCCGCGATGTTGTAAACCGGCGCAGGCGAGTCAACCACATCGTTTTGATGTAGTGAACAATTGTCGGGTGAGTCGGCCGCGGGAGCAGACAGATGAATCAACCGCACCGTTTGTAAACCGGTGCGGACGGGCGAGTCGTCCTCCTTGTTGTAAGCCGGTGCGGACGCGTAAACCGGCCGCGAGTGCGGACGGGTGAGTCGTCCGTGGCGTTGTAAGCCGGCGCAGGAGTCCGTTGAGGAACGATGACCACCTGTGCCACAAGATGTTGGCGTGCCTCCATCTCCGCGGTATAATATCACTTTTTGTCATAAATAATTGTCCTGCCCAAAATATTTCAAGAGAGAGTAACTGTTCGCAGACAGATTATTATATATGGATGAAATAGATAGGACAGGTATGACCTGATGTATTCTGTCGGTTGAAGTGATGGCACGGCAATTTTAGTGGCCTTCACATCCAAACAAATAACCATGCGTCCATCCAATTTTTAAGTGAGTCAGGCCCGAGTCGGCGTGACCCGGAAACTGCGGCTCGGGACTGGAACGGTGACCCGGCGAGGCAGCGACGCACGGCTCATCAAAGGTATGGTTTTTTTTTTGCGTGGTCATCAGAGGTAAGTTGCTCAGCTAGGCCGGCTCAGCGCGGCCACAGTGGATGCAGCGTGAGAGCGGAGGTGACAGCCGCGTGGCCAAGGCGCCAGCTCAGTTCCACGTCATCAGGGGCGGCTCAGAGGCAATGAAAGAGGCAGAGTCTAGCGATGGCGGGCCCTGGCGCAGACACGGTGAGGCAGCGGTGGCGACTTGCAAACGGCGGTTGCTGCAACCGTGGATGCCCACTCGGTTGATGTTTCTGCTCGCCTGTCTTTGTCAGAGGTAGTAATTGAAGACTAAACAATTTGATGCATAGCTTCACGTCACGTACTACTAGTTGGAAGTAGCACGTGAGATGCCTCGGGACTTGATGGTCAGAGGTAGTAATTGAAGACTTGAGGATCACGCCTGGAGGCTGGATAATTAATAGTACAACTCCAAGTTGACGTCCGTCTTAAACACATCTTTGACTGAATTCTGTAGCACCGAAACAACGGAATTTGATCTCCAGTTGGATTCGTTGGATCACCGAAAGACCCGTGCGGCGGCACACAATCCGCTGGCCATTAACACGTCTGTGTGTCTGTCTTTTACAAACGGAACTGCTCCACGCCTTGCTGCTGCTGAAATTATTTTTCTTATTCTAACTGATGATCTTGGAGCAGATGCAAATCCCTCTCTGCCGGATCTCGCAGTAGAAAGCGGCAATTAAACAGCGAAATATTCTGAGTCGGTCTCGGTCTCACCAGATCGCACCCGCTGTTTTGATGGAAACCAACCTCACCCGGACGGGCGGATCGACAGGTCAAGTGTGGCGACGCACACGAAACCCTAGCTTCTTTCGATATCAAACCTTCTCATCTTGACTTTGTCCAACTTCTCGCGTTAACGGCCAGCTCGTCTTCATATGGAAGATTTGCGAACTTCTCACCCTGAAATATATCCCTCCAAAAACTCAACACCACCGTGCGCGGGCCCCATGATGGGCGCCAACTGTCGTGGATTTGTCACGTCAGATGTCCTTAGTGTCAGGACTTAGTCGCGAGGCCAACGCATCTATGTGGTAGCTTGAGAGGGGTTGAGCGGAATCGAGAGATGCAACACAAGACAGGGATTTAGACAGCTTCGGGCCCCGGGAAACATCATCCGGTAAAAACCCTACATGCTGTTTGAGGCTAGGTCTCATTATCATCACGAGGGAATCGCCGTAAACCGGCTCTCCTCTTTGTGTCTAACCCTAGCGGTTATTGCTTGTCGCTTGTAGCTTCTAGCTTCTAACTTGTCCCTCTTTGGAGAGCCCTGCCCCTCCTTATATATGTTGAAGGGGCGGGTTACATGTAGAGTCCTATTAGGATTAGGACTAGTCTATCTCTAATACAAACCGGATATAAGTCCTGGTCTTAATTCCTTATAAGGCAAATATTCCTTTCCTCTTAAACCGGCCCACCATAGTTGAACCGGTCTTCATGAACCGCCAGACAGACCACCGGGTCTTGTTGCTCCTCTGGCCCACCTGCCGGTATTACCAATGAGCTGTAAACCGTCTGGTCTGTGCAGGTCGCCGGTGAATCGCCAAGTCCGGCTGGTTTATCCTTTCGGCCGGTTTACGCCGCGGGGCATATCCCCGACAGGACTTGAGTTCGACCACGCCATCGCGGCTCCCGTGGTCATTGCCGGCACACCTGCCGGCATACAAAAAAGATGGCGCTCGCCGCCGTAGATCACTCGTCGTTGAACTTGAGCATGTCGGTTTGCATCTTCTCGAACCACGGCCTCTTTCTTGGCGACACGGTGTTGAGATCCACCTTCATGATTTCCACCCCCGGTCATCATGCTCGCGAGAGCCACTTCTTTCGCCTTGGTCTTGGCGTTGGCGGCCTCGATCTCTAGCATCTTGGCTTGCTTCTCCGCCTCTAACTCGAACATCTTGGCTTGCTTCTCGGCGTCCAGGTCAAGCCTCCTCCTTTGGATATCCATGAAAGTGTCCATTTGCTCCGCCTTGAAACGTCGGCGCTCCTCCTTCCTTGAGTCCTTCTTATTCATCATGCCGTCCACACTTGTGATCAAAGCGTTGGTGGCCGCATCTCGCTTGTCCTCCTTCTTGAAGTTGGTCTTCCCCCACGGCCGTGCCTGCTCGCCCTCCCCAACATCATCCACGGCTTTCTTCCCCCCATGCGACTTGAGTGTGGCATATTGCGCCTTGAACTTTCCCGGCGGGGGTGAGGCTTGCCTTTCCCGGCGGGGGCGGCAGCGCCTGACGAGGCGAGGGAGGCGAGGCCGGCGGATGCGTCGAGGTCAATGGCGTCGTCCATGGCTGGTTGGGGCGGGAGCGAGCACGCGCGGGCGAGAGTGTTTTTGGGGAAAATGGAAAAATGGTGGTGGCTGCCACCGACCGACGGGCCCGGGGAGAGGAGTAGGCGCGCGTGTGTGTCCGTCTCGCGTCTGCGCGGACGCAAATCCGGCTCCAAAATGGACCGGAAATGGGTCGCCATGCGGACGCCAAGCGGACGCGCGTCCGTTTGGGTCGGCGTGTTGGACCGCCTTTTGTTTCCGCGCCGACCCAAACGGACGGCGGCGGACGAAATGGGTCGCTCCATCGAAGTTGCTCTTAAGACCGCTATCGTCCCGGAGAAAACATCGATAAGGAGGGCTGGACAACCATCCCCGATCTGTCCAGAACTGGTGAAAGTCTATCCTCACAAGCTTCCCGATAAGCCAAAACTAACACCGTTTCACTGAACGGAGAAGAAATCAGATGACCAAAACACGAGCCATTGCCGTCCACTCTGCCGAACGACGCCAGTTGAAGACCATGTCTTTGGCCGGATGGAAAACAAAAGGATAGAAGCTTCCACAAAGAAGATAGAGGATACGGAGCTAAGCATTGGATATTGCCGTCAAAGTTCATTCCTTGGTAGTACGTAATTCGGCAGAGTAGTTGGTAAAGCGATCTTTTGTCTTTGTTTACTTGGACTTTGTCGTCGCAACAGTGCCCCGGTGATACCAATGATCGTCTCTTGACTCTTCCTCTTTTTTTTGTCTTTCCTTTTGCACGGATCAACGTCCTAGTAGAGTTAAAAATAGGGTCGCGCTAACTGCCACATGTGTGGCAGGAAGGGAGACGCACCACACGTCGCTAATGTAAACAGATTGCCACATCATCGCATGCATGCATGCAGAAATCTTTTTGAATTTCAGTTTTTAAAATGTTTTATCTCTTAAACGAAAAATCCGATTGAAAATCCGTTTTCACCATTAAATCCCTCGCGATGAGATCTTCGAAACTAGATCCCATGTTGATATGTTTTGATGAAAAAAAAATTGGATTCAAAGTTGCCATGTCTATTGCATATGAATTGCCATGATGTTTACACTGAAGTTGCCATGATATGTTTCAGCTATTTTCTTCTACATTTAAAAATAAACTTTTACATTTATAAAATGGGGAATTAAAAAACTAGACTTGTCAGGAACCATAAACTAAAATTGCCATAATACATGCACCTAAAATTGCCATGGTTCATACAAAAAATAATTTTCATGGTCAAAATACTGGAGTTGCCATCATCAAAATACTAAAATTGCCATGATCTACAAACTAAAATTGCCACATGGCAACTTTAGTTTAAGCCCTATGGCAACTGCAGTATAAACATCGTGGCAACTTCTGGCAAAAAAAAAATTTCGTCGAAACATATCAACATGGGGTCTAGTTTTGAAGATCTCGTCGAGACGGATTTAAAGGTGAAAACGGATTTTTAGTTCGCTTTTTTATTTAGGAGATACAATATTTTTAAGCCGAAAACCAAAAAAAAATTCTGCTGATGTCATCTATTCATACGTGGCAAAATGAGTGGTGATGGAGGCGTGTGGGCGATATGCAAACGCCCACACGTGTGGGCGTTAACATTTCCGTAAAAATAATAGCATCCATACTCTGGTGTTTTGTCTTTCTAAAGTTGGAAACGAGTGAAGGAAGCACGAAGCAGCAAAGGGGAAAAGGCATGCACTATTTTCCACTGCAGCGTACTCTTGTTTTGGAGATTTCCAGCGAGATTCAGATTTGATATCGTAGCCACCTTTATTATGAAAGGCAAACAGAAGATTACCCGGCCCCTGTGGCGGGATTGTGCTCCCAAACTCGATCATGGTGCTAATTATAAACATAAAATGGGTCTAAAGAACTATCAACTTTTAGATTAGTGCCGTAGTGCCTTTCATGAGCACTTTGTACACCTTGAGGAATCGGTGGCCATGCAGCTGGTCTTGGACAGCATACCTGCATGAACGATGCGTTGGTCTCCGAGCTCAAGTCGCAGGTGATCATCAAGAATGCATTGTTCAAAAATGTTCTCGACCAAGGCTCCTAGGCCTGACGGTTTTTCGGCGCACTTCTTTCGATGTCATTGGGATTTGTGTGGTGAGGAAGTTACGGTGGTGGTGCTACGTATACTGCACAGCCAGGACTTTCATTGTTCTTGTAGCAATGGTGGTAAGCACCGGCGACCTTGGCCAATTTAGGCCTAGTACTCTATGTAATACGTACCCCTTCCGTCCGAAAAAACTTATCTCAAGCTTGTTCCTTAAATGGATGTATCTAGCACTAATTTGGTGCTAGATACATCTATTTGAGGGGCAAGTTTTTTCGAACAGAGAGTATGTTTTATTAAATTGCCTTTAAGGTTTTGTCAAACAGGTTAAAAATGATTCTCTTGAAGATCATATCTGAATAACAATCTACCTTTGTCTTTGGAAGAGTCATCGCTGACAATATAATCTCAGCTTGTGAATGTATCCGCTTCATGAAGATGAATAAAGCCAAAAGAAATCAGGTATGTGTGTTGACGTTGGATATGCATAAAATGTATGACATGGTCAAGTGGAGCTATTTCGAAACGGTCATGCTGAAATTGGGGTCCCATCAGCTTTGGACATATATATATAGGTGATGCGCATGGTCACAACAGTTTCATTATAGGTGTTGCTCTGTGGGTCGAAACAGAAGAGGTTTCTCCCCTCGTGCGGAATTCATCAGGGGATACTATATCTTTTTTTTTCTTAATTGCGGCAGAGGAACTTTCGTGCGTGTTATAATGTCGTAATGAATCATTATTGCTTCATGAAATTAAAGTGGCATCAATTAACGTCTCAAGTGGTCAACCACTTACTATTCACATATTACAACGTGCTTTCAGATAAATGTGTGTGAGCGTAGAGGGGCAGCGAAAGCGACCAAAACAGTAAGCTAGTTCTTCACAAGCATTCCAGCAAACAATTTGTGTGCATGTAGGAAATATGATAAAATCCACAAGCACCAACTTATCCAATGTTTACCACAACAATATACTTGCAAGAGTAGTTCACTACAACATCAATACCCCAACATAATCATCAACATATCGAGAAACTCATGTATGCCATGCCTTCGATTTTAACACAAAGAAACCATACCAAACTTGAGCAGTAAGCACCAATATGAAGCAAACACTTGAGTAGCAACTAATGTGGCAAGAGAAACACCAAATCAAAGGGAGACACAAGGATTTACATAGAAACCTCTTGCGGAGAAAAATCACGGGCGGTAGCGAGCAATCTTCCACTGTAGAGATGAATCTGGTACAAGGTGGAAGCCAACAAGGAGGGAGGATCCAAATCCCAATATTAGCACTCATACTTTCGGTGGATTTGTGGATAAAATGGCCTCATTTGTCGCCCTAACCCCAGAGCTCTCAAAAGAACAGAAAAGCTAAATATATTCCCGAGCTAGGTCAAGAGGCCTAAATGAACAACTTTCCAGAGAGCCCCCTCAGCTTGATAACATTGTCAAACAACCTCTATTTCAGCCTAGAACATTCCTATGTGTTGTTTTGCATGTTTCAATGGCCAAAATGGCTTCCAAATGGTGAAATAAGAGCCGCACATTATCACATGGTGAAAGCTCACAATAAGTGCAGGAGGTTTTGGAGGCTTGCTACAGTGCTCCAGGACAACAGACAAATAGAGACAAGTCATCCATTCACTTAAGTAAGGGATGTTCAGCAAATAGGAAAGATGATATCAAGGCTATCATGAATGTATCCAATAAATCCTTGAACGAGAAATACCTCGGCATGTCGTCCAATATTGGGAGATCAAATAATGGAATTTTTAAATAGCATGGAGAAAAAGCATGGTCTAAGGGCTTCTCTAGGCGACACCCTAAAAAATAGAAGAGCAAACTGATACGTCTCCAACGTATGTATAATTTTTATTGTTCTATGCTATTATAGTATCAATCTTGGCTGTTTTATATGCAACTTTATGCAATTATACATCTTTTTTGGGACTAACCAACTTAGTGCCTAGTATTAGTTGCTGTTTTTTTCTTGTTTTTGGCTTTTTAAGAAATCAATATCAAACAGAGTCCAAACGGAGAAAAAAATTTGGATTATTTTTTTCTGGACCAAAAGAGACCCTAGAAGGTCCGGGAGAAAATCTGAAGAGTCACGAGGGAGCGACAAGCTCGGGAGGCGCGCCCCCAGGCTTGTGGGCCCCTCGTGACACCTCTTTACCTAATTCCGCCTCTATAAATTCTCAAATATTCCCCTGATATCAGGGAGCCACCTGAAATACTTTTTCCGCCGCCGCAAGTTTTTTTTCTCATGAGATCCCACCTGGAGGCCTTCTCCGGTACTCTGCCGGAGGGGGAATCGATCACAGAGGGCTCTGCACCAATTTTTCTGCCCTTCCGATGATGTGTGAGTAGTTCACCATGGACCTACGGGTCCATAGCTAGTAGCTAGATGGCTTCTTCTCTTTTTTTGATCTTCAATACAATGTTCTCCTTGATGTTCTTGGAGATCTATTCGATGCAATCACTTTTTGCGGTTTGTTTGTTGGGATCCGATGAATTGTGAGTTTATGATTAGATTATCCATGAATATTAGTTGAGTCTTCTCTGAACTCTTTTATGCATGATTATTATAACTTCGTATTTCTCTCCGACCTATTGATTTGATTTAGCCAACTAGATTGATTTTTCTTGCAATGGGATATGTGCTTTGTAATGGGTTCGATCTTGCGGTGCTCAATTCCAGTGACAGAAAGGGACATGGCACGTATTGTATCGTTGCTATTAAGGATAAAAAGATGGGTTTTATTTCATGCGTGAGTTTACTTTGTTTACATCATGTCATCTTGCTTAAGGCGTTACTCCGTTCTTTATGAACTTAATACTCTAGATGCATGTTGGATAGCGATTGATGTGTGGAGTAATAGTAGTAGATGAAGGCAGGAGTCGGTCTACTTGTCTTGGACGTGATGCCTATATACATGATCATTGTCTTGGATATCGTCATGATTATTTGTTTTTCTACCAATTGCCCAACCGTAATTTGTTACCCACCGTATACCATTTTCAAGAGAGAAGTCTCTAGTGAAAACTATGGGCCTCGGGTCTATTTTCATCATATATCAAAAACCAAAAATACATTGCTGCAATTTTATTTACTTTATTTTATTTATCTATCTACCTATATAAGATTTGATCCTTGCAATTAACAGCTGAGGGATTGACAACCCCTTGTTTGCGTTGGGTGCAAGTATTTGTTACTTTGTGTGCAGGTGCTGTTAACGAGGTGTTGCGTGCTTCTTCTACTGGATTGATAACCTTGGTTCTTAACTGAGGGAAATGCTTATCTCTATTGCACTGCATCATCATCTCCTATTCAAAGAAATCCCAACGCAGCTCACAAGTAGAAGGAAGAATTTCTGGCGCCGTTACTGGGGAAACATCATCAATATCTATCAAGTACCTACACATAAGCTTTCATCTCCTTGCATTTATATTATTTGCCATTTGCCTCTCGTTTTCATCTCCCCCATTTTTAAAAGGTTTTCACAAAATTTCAAAAAAATTATTTTTCATTTGCCTCTTTTCGTGTTTGCTTGTTGCTTGTCTGAAACTGTTATCATGGGTGATTTTGGCATGAAAAAAAGTGAGGATGGTAAAACTCCTAAAATTGAAATTTCTACCAATCTAGATGCTAAAACTTTTGTGATGGGACATGGGAATATCATAGGAAAAAGTGCTATCCAAGAATTCTTTAATTGCACGGGGACTATAGCTTGTGATGACGCTTCCATTCTTAAAAGAACTAAAATTATGCTGAAGCCGTTTTTGCACTTGTTCTTAAACTTGAAAGAAGATTCATCCATACCCATCCAACTTTGCAAAGATTGTTTTATGAGTTACCAGTTATAAAAAATCCGAAGGCTAAAAAGATAGCTACTCTTTTCCTCAGGAATGAATTTGACTAGATAGTTCAAGAAGCTAGAGAAATTCTTGGTTTTTACGATATGAATCATGAAAAACCGGTAATAGATGAGATTTTATACAGTAGTGATTACTTGTTGATATATTTATTTCATGATGATCACTCCTTTGACGAGAATACCAAAAAGAAAGTCTCTCCTTTGAATATAATTCAACAAGTTTTTAGTGGTATTAATAAACAATATTCATGGATTGCAGGCTATGGAGGTGCAGAGGATCCCCCCCCCCCCCCCCCCGGCCGGCGGGAGGGGCCATGTCCTCGTTCTTGTTCAATTCAGCGTCTTGGTTGGGGCTGTTTGGCGGAGGCGATGTCCCTTGCTAGGAATAATGTCTCCGCATTCTATCCCCGTCCCGATGGTGCGTCTAGCATTGCCGGAGGGCGTGTGGAGGTTTATCTCCGTCGGATCTTGTGGGATTCGGTCAGTGCCGATTTTCGGTGGATCTATTTGCATCTAGTCTTTGTTTAGGTGTTTACATGTTTGATCCTTCTGATCGACGACTTTCTTCATTGGCGATGGTTGCTAATCTAGTGCGTTGGTCCTATAGGGCCTTAGCACGACGGCTTCCTGATTGTCTACTACAACAAAGTTTGCCCGGCTCCGATGAGGGAGCAGCCATAACAGTGGCGCGTCTTTGGCTCGCTCCAGTGCTTCTAGTCGTCGCTAGGTGGTCCATGGACATGGTTGTAATTTTTATTACCTCTGTTGTTCTTTGTAATGCCATGATTGAAGATGGATAAATTGAAAGTTTTAAGAAGAAAAAAAGAATCCACAGGCCTGTAACCAAGGTCTCCAATTGGCGGTTGGCGAAAACATAGCCTCGACAGCAGAGAGAATTGCACACAGATGGAGTACATCGAAGCTTAGCACTTCCTCTTGAGTTGAAGTCATGCTTGAGTTGACGGTTTCCATTTCGTTAGGCCCAATTGCTTCAGTTCACCAGCTCCCTTTTCTGCTAGGCCATGATGTTTCAGTTGGAGAATACTTTGGACAAGTATAAACTAAGTGATGTGAGGATAAGCTAGACCTTATTTTGGCATTAAGATGTTTTCAAATCGCAAAGGCATATCTTGGCAATCTGCATCAGGTAAGGTGTCTCACCACACAAATGACAAAAGTTATACTAGTAGGATGCAAGAACTGCCCACTATTCATATTGAATGGCTCGCAGCACGTAACGTCTGAACTAACCTTTGTAATTTACAACCAGACATTTGTTTGGCACGAGAGGTGTTCCAGTGGAAAGTGACAATCAAGCGATCGTTCGACATCAAAAAAAATCATGAAACGATGCATGTACGAGCAAGAAGTAGGTGAACACGATCCATCATGCCATCATGAGTATGTAGCTGACAGTAGTGGAGATACCTCATTAATTAAATAAGAAGGACACGCAAAAACAAGTGTGAGATGTAGCGTACTTATCAACTGATGACGCGAGATTATACTGTTCGTCTGTGAGTAGGTATTAGCTAGCCACGCCGGTGATATTTGTTCTGTTTCCTGGAAACGTTGGGCGTGAACTGCCACTACATGCAGTGCCCTGGCATGGGTCTGGCACAGACAAAAATATTCTGACGCGCAGAACTCTCAGACTGGTGTGGAAGGTAACTTAGACTAATAGGCTGTCTCTAATGGATAGTATCCTTCGTTCCCAAATATTTGTCTTTTTAAAGATTTCAACAAGTGACTGTGTAAAAAGCAAAAGGAGTGAATCTACACTTTAAAATATGTCTATATACATCCGTATGTTGTAGTCCATTTGAAATCTCTAGAAAGACAAATATTTGAGAACGGAGGGAGTGCAAGTTATTATCGTGTACTCCCTCCGTCCCAAATTTTTTGTCTTAGATTGTTCAAGATATGGATGTATCTAACACTAAAAGACTTGATACATCCGTATCTAGACAATATACATCTGTATCTACATAAATGTAAGACAAGAATTTTGGGACGGAGGAAGTATATGTTATTAGTGTATCTCTGTAATGAGTATTAGTGTAATATTTATTATGATACGGTACAATGATAGAATACTCAACCCTTTTTTCTTTGTTTAGTTATATGGCATGCACCTCACTGAAATTGCCTAATTTACTAATCATGTTACGATAACATATTTACATTACCACACACAACTCTCTTCTCATTAACACTTGTCACGTAAACAAACTTGTCTTTGGATATGTTATTAGCTAAATTACTCTCATTATGGCAGTCTCATCGGCCATCATTGTAATACGCCAGCTTTCAACAGAAGATAGATTCAACTCAACTAAAAGAAAACAGAAGATAGATCAAGTGGCACGTGCATGTTGTGCCGATCAATCAATCCACCATCTTTTTCTTGCACCAGCTAACCCTAAACAATCTACGTACGTACTTGCTAGAACATACAAAAGGAAGGAGAAAAGAGGAGCATTCAGATCGACCACCAAGAACCATGCCGGAAACTAACAAGTTCACAAAACCATCAAATCCCACGCGAGAAACGATGCGGCGGCGCGTCGTATTTACACTTTTACAGTACACAACGGGTGGAGTTTCACGTGGCCTTCAGCACGTGATGCTGCTGGCCATGGCCGTGCCGGATGGCACCGGCAGCGGCGCCGCGGTTATCCTCGACCGGGGCGGCGTTGCTGCCCTTGATGAAGTCGAGGCAGTCCGCGACGGCGCGCGCGTAGAAGGAGTTTGACCGCATGCACGGCGGCTTCCGCGGCTTGGCACCGTTGCCACCGGCCGCCGGTGACGCCGGCGGCGGCTGCCCTTTCTTGTTGCCGCCGCCGCCGCCGCTCGTTGACGCGGGAGAGCTGCTGCTGGCGACGAGCCCCCTGGTAAGCTGCGGCAGCCGTACGCCGCGAAAGTAGCGGCCCAGCAGGCCGAGCATGGTCCAGAGCCTGGCGCGTAGCCGGCGGACGGAGAGGCGGGTCGGGCTGAGCCGGAACCCCCTCGCCGGCCGCCGCCACCGCCGGCCAAGCTTCGCCTGCGAGAAGTACTTGATCTCCTGGGCACCCATGGCCACGACCACTGCTCTAGCTTCCCTCTCTCCCGCCTCTAGCTACCACTTGCCACTCGTATACGCTAACTTCGCCCCGATCAACACGTATACATGTACGTAGTACTCGTCAGCTGTGAGCTAGCTCAGCTCCGTTGGTTGGAGGTCAAGTGGCTACCGGAAACGGCGATATATAGGAGGAGGGGCGCAGGGGGGAGGAAGACGGCAGGAAGGTAGGTGGGTGGGCTTTGACGAGCGCGAGCCAGCAATGGAGTGTGGCGGCAGATTTGGGGACATGGCGGGATTGATTAATTGTTGCTTAACTAATGCATGGTGGACAAAGGAGAAAAGCATGTACAGGCCAGGCCAGTGCGCCCTAATGATCGATGGGTCTGTTCGTGCTGTAGAGTAGTACAGAGTTTTAAAATCTTCTTTCCGAAAGGAAGTAGGTGGTCGTGTAGAATGTGAAAGGCGCGCGCCTTCCGTTTCCGCGTAACTGGTCTCCTTGGACGCTCTGCGGTGGAGGCGGGTTCTTTGGTGCGCGCGTGCGTTGCAATGTCTGTAGATTCCACTTCGAGTTAACTAGCTCCTGAAGATGTGGTCAGATCAAAACGACAGCAGCTGGATTAAACACCACTAGGTAAGGTTGTTGGGTTGGGTGAAGGTTGACTAATGTTGCGTCGTACACCCGAGACGCGAGTAACTTATGTTCATAGCATTTCAAGTTGGGCTCCTCGTGCACTTTATACGTCCGGATGGACAACCGGTCAGTGACCGGTCACAAAATCACGATCTAGCCGGTTTCTTCAAACCGGTCTTATTTGTCCGGCTTAACCAGCACTCTTCATATATATCCATCTCACATTTGGTGCGGATATAGAAGGTCCAGACACGTTCGGGCGCGTCTGTCAGGTCGGACCTGACAAACCGGACCATCATAAATTATTAAATTTCATCAAAATTGATCGCCCTCCTTCTGCGTCTTTACTGAAGGATTTTTGTCAGGCAACCCCACGGCACCGGCCTTAGAAGCAGGAATGGATCCGTTGTATTCATGCATCGGCCAAGTTTGTAAAAAAGTTGAGATTACAAGCCTGTTGGCTAGTAGGGTTTAAGCCAGCATAAACAAAAAGCATTTTGTTTATTCCCTCGCCTAAACTGATCGATCCCATTAGCATCCAGGAACTTATCAACCTCTCCTTACTTGGCATACAGAGAAGCGAGGAACAGGGGAGATATTGGTTTGCTTTGTTGGAGACAAGAAAACGGCTAATGATATGTACCCGTATAGTATACTCCAGAGTCCACACATCGGCCGTAGGAGACAAGAAACATGTGGGAAATTGGCGAGCACAGTTGTCGACGACAAGGCACAGACAAATGTTATGCCATGTGGAAATCTTTGATGGGAGGCATTAATGAATTGCTCAATGTACACTCGGTTTGGTTGTTCTTCAGATTGCAAGGGACAATGCTGCCGCCCAAATTTGAAGTCAACACGGCCAATCTAGACGCCATCGGCATAGGCCAGACGCAACCCATGCAAGCACATGCACAGTGACAGACATGCGAATCTATTCTTCCTGAATTTTTTTAGGGACATGCTGGACGTTGGGAGCATAATCAAACTTGGTTGGATTCAACTTTCTTCTGATCCCTCTTGCGAGAAGAAAAAAAAACTTCTAATTCTCTATCTGCCCAATCTCTTCGTCGGATTACTATTGAATTTTTGGCCACCGTGGACATAATGCCAGGATCGCTGCATAACATGATTCTATCAGTGCTATTCGATACACACGGATAGTCTTTATTTTTAGGGAAATAAAGATATAAAGTTATTTTTAGGGAAACACATATATACTCCCTCTGTTCCAAAATAAGTGTCTCGACTTTGTACTAACTTTAGTACAAAATTGTATTAAACTTGAGACAGTTATTTTGGGACGGAGGGAGTATATTTTTTCAGTTTTTTTTTTGAGAATTAGGAAATACATATATATAGCTGCAGTACCTAGTACAAACATTGATTTCTCGGCTCAACATATGACTATGGGCTTTGTGCAGCCTTCATTTTACCAAAAGATTTTTTTTCTCGGCTGAATGAATGTCAGGGGAATCCTATTTGGCGCTTCTGCGCCCATTAGTATACACTTTGTAAACAGGCACTCACACCACATCCACGCTAGGTATGCCCATCCTCCCCCCCCCCCCCCCCCCCCTTTTCTATTTTTTAGAACGCAAAAAATGCGCGCCCGCAGAATCAAACAAGCATCGAGCTATGCGGCAGTAACCACCATGCCCAACATGGCCGGTCTGAAAAATAAACTCTTCCTCCTTTTTTTTTCTTTCTTCTTTCCTTTCTTTTGTTTTTCCTTTTTTTCGTTTTCTGTTTTTTTTTCTTTTTTTCTTCTTCGTGGTTTGATGATTTTTCTCAAATTCGGGAACCTTTCTTAAAATTGATAATTTTATCAAAATTGCTGATTTTTATATTCAATTCGATGAACTTTTTTCAAATTTATGGATTCGTTTTTGAGAACTCATGAAAATTTTCAATGTTAATGAATTTTGTTCAAATTCAACGACCTTTTGTTTAAATGGAAGATTTTTTTATTGGATGAACTTTTTTTAAATCGATGAAGTTTTTTTGAAAACTCGATGAACTGTTTTTCAAATTCATAATCTTTTTTGATTCCATGAACTTTTTTTTTGAAATTTGATGAACTCTTTTTCATAAATAAATCAACTTTTCTAAATTGTTTTCAAATAATTCAAAAATCTAATAAATGGCGCGCATACAATGGTTCTTATAGATTTCCCATTCTTGTAAATCACGAGCGCTTAGCTGCTGTGTTGTAGTGGTTAGCAAAACAGTTGGTGTTGTAGCGGCATGAGGCGAGTTCGAGTACTCGTCCACCCATTTTTTGCGTGTTTTTCTTGCGAATTAATTTTACTACGTTGCGCTTCATGGGCCGGCCCATGAGGTGGGATGTGTGGGCGCCAGCTTCCTGTTTTTTCTATGGAACACTCGTATTCCATTTATAGCACGGCGAGATCGCCGATTACAGCACGGGTTGCAAATTCAGGATAGTTCTCAAACCACTGGTTCCTAGTCCTAGTAGGTAGACCCGAACCGAACGAAGCCAGCACATGCGCTGGTCGTGGTGTATGCACCACACTAGCTTGGATGAATTGAGTCAGAAGCATGGCCTTCAGATCTCTGAATACTTGTCCCAACGGCGCCAGATCACATTCCCTTGAGCTTACAGCACGCTGGAGTACACAACAGTCCATTTCAAACTGAACTCTCCCCACCCCCAGTTGGCCAGCAGTGTTGATGGCATGCACCAGGGCCATAGTCTCAGCATGCAATGCACCCGAGAGGTAGCCTGAAGAACCGCAGCGGCAAAGAGAATCTCACTGTTTGAGTCACGGCAGATTATTCCCCACCCTCCCTCACCAGTTTCAGCATTGTACGCACCATCAGTGTTGATCTTGACTAGATCTGGGGGTGGTGGAGCAGGATCAAGGTACATGCGCCATTCGTCTACATGGAACCGAACCAGATATTGAAATTCATCAACTGTTGAGCGCCGCCGTGGTTTCCTTTGTTCCTCTCTAACCACCATGCCCACAAAAGTGCAATGGTCATCATCCTTTGCTCATTAGGAAGCCGTAGTACCGCATTAATCACTTCTCTCGCATTCTGCATATGGATGAGCTTTAATCTGACTTCTTCCAACTGAAGAGCTTGCAACCGTTGCTTAACCCATTTGCAGTTCAGGAGTAGATGCCCTCCATCCTAAAAGAGGCGGTCGTAGACTGCGCAACGCGTGTCGAGGTCGACACCCCTTCTAGCGATGTTCATATACATGGGATGGCTGTTGTGTGCAAGCCTCCATAAGAAGTGGTGAACTTTGGGTGGTCATTTTTGCTGCCATATGAGACTGAAAGTTTCTGAGCGAGCAACATCAATAGACGATCTCTGAACCCTCTGCATGGAAGCCTCCCGCTTCAGTACAGCCACATGCACTTTGTAAGCCGATTTGACAGAGAAGCGACTGATAACCCACAAGTGTAGGGGATTGCAACAGCTTTCGAGGGTAAAGTATTCAACCCAAATTTATTGATTTGACGCAAGGGGAGCCAAAGAGTATTCTTGAGTATTAGCAGCTGAGTTGTCAATTCAACCACACCTGGATAACTTAGTATCTGCAGCAAAGTATTTAGTAGCAAAGTAGTATGATAATAAAGGTAACGGTAGCAAAAGTTATGTTTTTGGGTTTTGTAGTGATTGTAACAATAGCAACGGAGAAGTAAATAAGCAAAGAACAATATGTGAAAAGCTCGTAAGCAATGGATCAGTGATGGATAATTATGCCGGATGCGTTTCCTCATGTAATAGCTATAACATAGGGTGACACAGCACTAGCTCCAGTTCATCAATGTAATGTAGGCATGTATTCCGTATATAGTCATACGTGCTTATGAAAAAGAACTTGCATGACATCTTTTGTCCTACCCTCCCGTGGCAGCGGGGTCCTAACGGAAACTAAGGGATATTAAGGCCTCCTTTTAATAGAGAACCGGAACAAAGCATTAGCACATAGTGAATACATGAACTCCTCAAACTACGGTCATCACCAAGAAGTATCCGATTATTGTCACTTCGGGGTTGTCGGATCATAACACATAATAGGTGAGTAGACTTGCAAGATAGGATCAAGAACACACATATATTCATGAAAACATAATAGGTTCAGATATGAAATCATGGCACTCAGGGCCTAGCGACAAGCATTAAGCATAGCAAAGTCATAGCAACATCAATCTCAGAACATAGTGCATACTAGGGATCAAACCCTAACAAAACTAACTTAATTACATGGTAAATCTCATCCAACCCATCACCGTCCACCAAGCCTACGATGGAATTACTCACGCATAGCGGTGAGCATCATGAAATTGGTGATGGAGAATGGTTGATGATGACGACGGCGACGAATCCCCCTCTCCGGAGCCCCGAACGGACTCCAGATCAGCCCTCCCGAGAGAGATTAGGGCTTGGCGGCGGCTCCGTATCGTAAAACGCTATGAAACTTTCTCTCTGATTTTTTTCTCCGCGAGACGGAATATATGGAGTTGGAGTTGAGGTCGGCGGAGCCTCAGGGGGCCCACGAGATAGGGGGGCGCGCCCAGGGGGGAAGGGCGCGCCCCCCACCCTCGTGGACAGGGTGTGGCCCCCCTGGTCTTGATTCTTTCGCCGGTATTTTTTATATTTTCCAAAAAGTGCCTCCATGGATTTTCAGGACATTCCGAGAACTTTTGTTTTCTACACATAGAACAACATCATGGCAGTTCTGCTGAAAACAGCATCAGTCCGGGTTAGTTTCATTCAAATCATGCAAGTTAGAGTCCAAAACAAGGGCAAAAGTGTTTGGAAAAGTAGATACATTGAAGACGTATCAACTCCCCCAAGCTTAAACCTTTGCTTGTCCTCAAGCAATTCAGTTGATAAACTGAAAGTGATAAAGAAAAACTTTTACAAACTCTGTTTGGTCTTGTTGTTGTAAACATGCAAAGCCACCATTCAGGTTTCAGAAAATATTATGAACTAACCATACTCACAATAACACTTAGGTCTCACAATTACTCATATCAATAGCATAATCGGCTAGCGAGCCATAATAATAAAACTCGGATGACAACACTTTCTCAGAACAATCATAACATGATATAACAAAATGGTATCTCGCTAGCCCTTTCTGAGACCGCAAAACATAAATGCAGAGCACCTTTAAAGATTAAGGACTGACTAAACATTGTAATTCATGGTAAAAGAGATCCAGTCAAGTCATACCCAATATAAACCAATAGTAATGAATGCAAATGACAGTGTGCTCTCCAGCTTGTGCTTTTTAATAAGAAGGGTGATGACTCAAAATAAAAGTAAATAGGTAGGCCCTTCGCAGAGGGAAGCATGGATTTGTAGAGGTACCAGAGCTCGATTTTAAAATAGAGATTGAATAACATTTTGAGCGGCATACTTTTGTTGTCAACGCAACAACTATGAGATGGTTGTATCTTCCATACTACATGCATTCTAGGCAGTTCCCAAACAGAATGGTAAAGGTTTATACTCCCCCAACCACCAACAAGCATCAATCCATGGCTTGCTCGAAACAATGAGTGCCTCCAACTAACAACAACCCTGGGGGAGTTTTGTTTAATTATTTTGATTTGCTTTGATCTTTTTGGATCATGGGACTGGGCATCCCGGTTACCGGCCCTTTCTCGTGAATGAGGAGCGGAGTCCACTCCTCTTGAGAATAACCCACCTAGCATGGAAGATATAGGAAGCCCTAGTTGAAACATGAGCTGCTCGAGCATACAAAACAGAATTTCATTTGAAGGTTTGGAGTTTGGCACATACAAATTTACTTGGAATGGCAGGTAAATACCGCATATAGGAAGGTATGGTGGACTCATATGGAACAACTTTGGGGTTTAAGGAGTTTGGATGCACAAGCAGTATTCTCGCTTAGTACAGGTGAAGGCTAGCAAAAGACTGGGAAGCGACCAACTGAGAGAGCGACAACAGTCATAAACATGCATTAAAATTAATTTACACCGAGTACAAGCATGAGTAGGATATAATCTACCATGAACATAAATATCATGAAGGCTATGTTGATTTGTTTCAACTACATGCGTGAACATGTGCCAAGTCGAGTCACTCAATTCATTCGAAGGAGGATACCATCCCATCAACCACATCATAATCATTCTAATAGCATGTGGGCACACAAGGTAAATCATTATAACTCATAGCTAATCAAGCATGGCACAATCAACTATAATCTCTAAATGTCATTGCAAATATGTTTACTTCATAATAAGCTGAATCAGAAACGATGAACTCATCATATTTACAAAAACAAGAGAGGTCGAGTTCATACCAGCTTTTCTCATCTCAATAAGTCCATCATATATCGTCATTATTGCCTTTCACTTGCACGACTGAACGATGTGTATAATAATAATAGTGCACGTGCATTGGACTAAGCTGGAATCTGCAAGCATTCAACTCAAAAGAGAAGACAAGGTAATATGGGCTCTAAGTTAAATAAACAATCATGCATATGAGAGCCACTAAACATTTTCAATATGGTCTTCTCGACCCCCAAAGGAAAGAAAAGAAAATAAAACTATTTACACGGGAAAGCTCCCAACAAGTAAGAAGAAGAACTAGAAATCTTTTTGGGTTTTCATTTTAATTCTACTACAAGCATGGAAATTAAACTAACTATTTTTTTGGTTTTTCTTAAGGTTTATCAAACACGCAAGAAGAAAGCGAGAAAGAAAATTAAACTAACATGGATAATACAATGAAAGAGTATGAGCATCGACGACTAGTGTGTGAACATGAATGTAAAGTCGGTGAGAAATACGTACTCCCCCAAGCTTAGGCTTTTGGCCTAAGTTGGTCTAATGCCAATGACCGCTGCTACTTTCCCCGGTGTACTGGGAGGTGTAATCAGGATACCACTGGCTGGCCATCTCCAGATCCCACTGGAAAGATGATGCACGATAAGGGTCCAGTGCAGGTTCCGGCTCAGGTTCAGGTTCTGGAGTGGATGCTTGGGCTCGATGAGCATACACCACCTCTGGTGTAACAAGAAAATTATCTGCAATCAAATCAAACAACACAGTCACAGGCAAAATAATAGTCTCATTGTGTTTCTTATTAAATCTAAGGTTATACAAGAGCATCTTCTCTTTGTTGTCAACAATAAATGCATGTGCTACCATGCTCTTGTAATCTAAAATGTGAGGAGGCAATTTTGTCTCCTCTTTCTCATGGTGCCTAATAGGTATCTGAAAATGTCTAGCAAGACATGAAGCATAGATACCTTCAAATATGGGGCCTTTTATATGATTCAGGCTTAGCCGTTTAGCGACGACGGCACCCATACTAAAACTATTATCTCCGAGCAAGGCATGTTGAAGAATGATAATATCAGGAACACTAAAGTTCCACTATTTCCACGACCAATCAAGCATCTACTAGCAAATATGGCAAAGTAGCGTAAAACAGAAAAATGTATGCTAGAGATTTTCGCCTCGGAACCCTTCTTTAGCTCCTCTACAACTATAGTGTTAACAAATCCACATCTTTACGATGGGGTTCCTCTAATTCTCCCTCATAGAGTATCCTACATACTGCACAAAAATTACGTAAAGACATTTCTCTGAATTCATCATACAAATGAAATGATATTGAAGGCGGTGACTTCTTAGGATAATAATAAAAAAATTGCACGAAAGTATTGGTGAGTAAGAGATATTGATCGATCCGGTCATGGAGGAAACGGGTGAGGCCTGCATTCTCGATCAAAGAATAAAAATCTTCTTGAATTTCAGCTTCTTTCAAGAAATCATTGCATGGCCATTCACATGGTCGTACTTCCGCTAAACGAGGATATACTTGGCCTTTTCCTTCTCTTTAGCTTGTTTTTCCTGAGAGCCTTGGCTAGAAGAGCCCCTCAAAAGTTTCCTTAACATTTTCTGAAAATTTCTGAAATTTTAGTAACTTCAAAATAAAAGTGAATAAAACTAAACAAGATTTGTAGCAACTACTCCTACAAGTGCCTAGAGCCTGTATCATGCATTAGAATTGCTTGGGACCTCATAAATTTAGCATGCAAGCTCAAGAACATGGTCACCTATGCAGCAAAAAATTGCAATGAATAAAGCACTAGAACAAAAACTAATTGGACCAATGGAGGAGTCACATACCAAGCAACAATCTCCCAAAGCGGTTTTGTGAATGGAGCTTTGAGCAAGGAGATAAAAAATCGCAGCAAAATGAGCTAGAACTCGTGCTTGAGCTGGATGGGGATATTTTTTGGGAAGAAGATGGAGTGTGTGGGTGCTGACATAAGTGGAGGGGGGCCACCAGGGGCCCACGAGACTGGGGGCGCGCCCAGGTGGGATGGGCGCGCCCTCCACTCTTGTGGCCTGGTGCTTGCCCCTCCTGCAATGATTTCAGTGCCTAAAATCCTCAAATATTCCATAAAAAATCATACTAAATTTGCAGGGCATTTGGAGCACTTTTATTTTTGGGATATTTTTTAATGCATGGATAATTCAAAAAACAGACGGATAATATTATTTTTGCTTTATTTATTCTAAATAACAGAAAGTAAAAAGAGGGTACAGAAGGTTGTGCCTTCTAGTTTCATCCATCTCGTGATCATCAAAATGAATCCACTAACAAGGTTGATCAAGTCTTGTTAACAAACTCATTCCGAATAACACGGAACCGGAGAAATTTCGAATAACACTAAGCTACCTCAACGGGGATATGAACATCCCCAATAATAAGAATATCATACTTTTTCTTGACAGTAGGGAGAGGAAATTCAAAACCTCCAATGATGATAGTTGGAACTTTTCAAATAGAATTGATGCTATGAACTTGAGATTGTTTCCTCGGAAAGTGTACCGTATGCTCATTACCATTAACATTAAAAGTGACATTGCCTTTGTTGCAATCAATAACAGCCCCTGCAGTGTTCAAAAAGGGTCTACCAAGGATAATCGACATACTATCGTCTTCGGGAATATCAAGAATAACAAAGTCTGTTAAGATAGTGACATTTGCAACCACAACAGGCACATCCTCACAAATACCGACAGGTATAGCAGTTGATTTATCAGCCATTTGCAAAGATATTTCAGTAGGTGTCAACTTATTAAATTCAAGTCTACGATATAAAGAGAGAGGCATAATACTAACACCAGCTCCAAGATCACATAAAGTAGTTCTAACATAATTTCTTTTAATGGAGCATGGTATAGTTGGTACTCCCGGATCTCCAAGTTTCTTTGGTATTCCACCCTTAAAAGTATAATTAGCAAGCATGGTAGAAATTTCAGCTTCCGGTATCTTTCTTTTATTTGTGATGATATCCTTCATATACTTAGCATAAGGATTTACTTTGAGCATATCAGTTAAGCGCATACGTAAGAAGATAGGTCTAATCATTTCAGCAAAGCGCTCAAAATCCTCATCATCCTTTGTCTTGGATGGTTTAGGAGGAAAGGGCATGGGTTTCTGAACCCATGGTTCTCTTTCTCTACCGTGCTTCCTAGCAACAAAATCTCTCTTATCATAACGTTGACTCTTTGATTGTGGGTTATCAAGATCAACAACAGGTTCAATCTCTACATCATTGTTTTTGCTAGGTTGAACATCAACATGAACATTATCATTGACATTATCACTAGGTTCATGTTCATCACCTGATTGTGTTTCAGCATTAGAAATAGAAATATCATTGGGATTCTCAGGTGTGTCTACAGTAGGTTCACTAGAAGCATGCAAAGTTCTATCGTTTTTCTTTTTCTTCTTTTTGGAAGAACTAGGTGCCTCTAAATTGTTTCTCTGAGAATCTTGCTCGATTCTCTTAGGGTGTCCTTTAGGATACAAAGGTTCCTGAGTCATTCTACCAGTTCTAGTAGCCACTCTAACAGCAAAGCCATTTTTATTGTTTAATTCATCAAGCAAATGATTTTGAGCTTTAAGTACTTGCTCAGCTTGAGTAGCAACCATAGAAGTATATTTGCTAATGAGTTTGAGTTCACCTTTAACTCTAGCCATATTATTGCTCACGCGTCCTATCTCGAAAGCATTATTCTTTAACTCTCTACCAACATAAGCATTAAAACTTTCTTGTCTAGCCATAAAGTCATCAAATTCATCTAAGCATGGGCTATGAAATTTAGTAGAGGGGATTTCAACTTTATCATATCTATATATAGAATTTACCTTTACTACCTGTGTCGGGTTATCAAGACAATGTGGTTCTTCGACAGGCGGTATATTAAGACCATGTATTTCTTCAATAGGTGGTAAATTCTTAACATCTTCAGCTTTAATACCTTTTTCTTTCATTGATTTCTTTGCCTCTTGCATATCTTCAGGACTGAAAAATAAAACACCTCTCTTCTTCGGAGTGGGTTTAGGAATAGGCTCAGGAGTTGGCTTAATTGGTTCAGGAATTGCCTCCGGAATTGGCTCAGGAAGAGTCCAGTTATTTTCATTAGTCAACATATTATTCAATAATAATTCAGCTTCGTCGACTGTTCTTTCCCTGAAAACACAACCAGCACAACTATCCAAGTAGTCCATGGAAGCATCGGTTAGTCCATTATAAAAGATATCAAGTATTTCATTTTTCTAAAGAGGATGATCAGGCAAAGCGTTAAGTAATCGGAGAAGCCTCCCCCAAGCTTGTGGGAGACTCTTGCTACCTCTTGAGCACTGCGTTGGATTTCCCTGAAGAGGAGAGGATGATGCAGCAAAGTAATGTAAGTATTTCCCTCAGTTTTTGAGAACCAAGGTATCAATCCAGTAGGAGACCATGCACAAGTCCCTCGTACCTACACAAAACGATAGCAACTCGCAACCAACGCTTAGGGGTTGTCAATCCCTTCACGGTCACTTATGAGAGTGAGATCTGATAGAGATAATATTTTTGGTATTTTTGATAGATAGATGCAAATTAAAAAGTAAAAGGCAAAGTAAAAAAACAAAGCAAGTAAATAAAGTGATAGAGATTGATATGATGAGAATAGACCCGGGGGCCATAGGTTTCACTAGTGGCTTCTCTCAAGAGCATAAGTATTCTACGGTGGGTGAACAAATTACTGTTGAGCAATTGACAGAATTGAGCATAGTTATGAGTATATCTAGGCAATGATCATGTATATAGGCATCACGTCCAAAACAAGTAGATCAAAACGATTCTGCATCTACTACTATTACTCCACTCATCGACCGCTATCCAGCATGCATCTAGAGTATTAAGTAAAAACAGAGTAACGCCTTAAGCAAGATGACATGATGTAGAGGGATAAATTCATGCAATATGATAAAAAAACATCTTGTTATCCTCGATGGCAACAATACAATACGTGCCTTGCAACCCTTTCTGTCACTGGGTAAGGACACCGCAAGATTGAACCCAAAGCTAAGCACTTCTCCCATTGCAAGAACTACCAATCTAGTTGGCCAAACCAAAAAGGATAATTCGAAGAGACTTGCAAAGATAACTCAATCATACATAAAAGAATTTAGAGAAGAATCAAATATTTTCCATAGATAATACTGGATCATAAACCCACAATTCATCGGTCTCAACAAACACACCGCAAAAAGAAGAAGATTACATCGAATAGATCTCCATGAGAGAGGGGGAGAACATTGTATTGAGATCCAAAAATAGAGAAGAAGCCATCTAGCCACTAGCTATGAACCCGAAGGTCTGAAGTAAACTACTCACACTTTCGGAGGGGCTATGGTGATGATGTAGAAGCCCTCCGTGGTGGATGCCCCCTCCGGCGGAGCTCCGGAACAGGCCCCAAGATGGGATCTCGTGGATACAGAAGGTTGCGGCGGTGGAATTAGGTTTTTCGCTCCTGTTCTGATCGTTCGAGGATACGTAGGTATATATAGGAGGAAGGAGTACGTCGGTGGAGCGTCAGGGGGCCCACGAGGTAGGGGGGCGCGCCCAGGGGGGCGCCCTCCACCCTTGTGACCGCCTCTGGCACTTCTTGGAGTAGGGTCCAAGTCCCCTGGATCACGTTCGGTTGGAAAATCACGTTCCCGAAGGTTTCATTCCGTTTGGACTCCGTTTGATATTCCGTTTCTTCGAAACACTGAAATAGGCAAAAAACAGCAATTCTGGGCTGGGCCTCTGGTTAATAGGTTAGTCCCAAAAATAATATAAAAGTGGAAAATAAAGCCCAATATAGTCCAAAACAGTAGATAAAGTAGCATGGAGCAATCAAAAATTATAGATACGTTGGAGACGTATCAGGCATTCCCAAGCTTAATTCCTGCTCGTCCTCGAGTAGGTAAATGATAAAAAGGAATTTTTGATGCGGAGTGATACTTTGGCATAATTTCATATAAATCTTCTTAATTGTGATAGGAATATTCAAATCCGAAAGATTCAAGACAAAAGTTCTTATTGACACAAAAATAATAATACTTCAAGCATACTAATCAAAGCAATCATGTCTTCTCAAAATAACATGGCAAAATAAAGTTCATCCCTACAAAATCGTATGGTTAGGCTATGCTTCATTTTCGTCACACAAAGATGTTCCCAACTTCTATACCCCCAATGACAAGCCAAGCAATTGTTTCATACTCAAATAATCTCAAACTTTTTCAACTTTCACGCAATACATGAGCGCGAGCCATGGATATAGCACTATGGGTGGAATAGAATATGATGATGGGGATTGTGTGGAGAAGACAAAAAAGGAGAAGGTCTCACGTTGACGAGGCTAATCAACGGGCTATGGAGATGCCCATCAATTGATGTCAACATGAGGAGTATGGATTGCCATGCAACGGATGCACTAGAGCTATGAATGCTCAACAAAAGAAAACTAGTGGGTGTGCATCCAACTTGCTTTCTCACGAAGACCTAGGGCATTTTGAGGAAGCCCATCATTGGAATATACAAGCCAAGTTCTATAATGAAAAATTCCCACTAGTATAAAAAGACAACTTATGAGACTCACTATCATGAAGATCTTGGTGCTACTTTGAAGCACAATATATGAGACTCACTACATGAAGAACAAGGTGCTACTTTGAAGCACAAGTGTGGTAAAAGGATAGTAGCGTTGTCCCTTCTCTCTTTTTCTCTCATTTTTTTATTTGGGCCTTTCTCTTTTTTTATGGCCTCTTTTTTTTCGTCCGGAGTCTCATCCCGACTTATGGGGGAATCATAATCTCCATCATCCTTTCCTCACTTGGGACAATGCTCTAATAATGATGATCATCACACTTTTATTTTTCTTACAACTCAACAATTACAACTCGATACTTAGAACAAAGTATGACTCTATATGAATGCCTCCGGCGGTGTACCGGGATGGTGCAATAAATCAAGAGTGACACGTATGGAAAATAATGCATGGTGGCTTTGCCACAAATACGATGTCAACTACATGATCATGCAATGGCAATATGACAAAAGTAATGTATGTCATGATGATGATGGTGGAAGTTGCATGGCAATATATCACGGAATGGCAATGGAAATGCCATGATAGGTAGGTATGGTGGCTATTTTGAGGAAGATATAAGGAGGTTTATGTGTGATAGAGCGAATCGTATCATGGGGTTTGGATGCACCAACGAATTTTGCACCAACTCTCAAGGTGAGAAAGGGCAATGCACGGTACCGAAGAGGCTGGCAAAGGCGGAAAGGTGAGAGTGCGTGTAATCCATGGACTCAACATTAGTCAAAAGAACTCATATACTTATTGCAAAAATTTAGAAGCCATAAAAAAATTCAAGTACTACGCGCATGCTCCTAGGGGAATAGATTGGTAGGAAAAGACCATCGCTCGTCCCCGACCGCCACTCATAAGGATGCACAAGCCAGGTACACTTCATGTTTCAAATTTGTTACACAACTTTACCCATACGTGCATGCTACGGGACTTGCAAACTTCAACACAAGTATTTCTCAAATTCACAATTATCAACTAGCATGACTTTGATATTATTACCTCCATATCTCAAAACAATTATCAAGCATTAAACTTATCTTAGTATTCAATTTACTCAAAAGAAAGTTTCACATGTCTTGAATACTAAGTATATTAACATTAAGCAAATTACCATGCTATTAATGACTCCCAAAATAATCTAAGTGAAGCATGAGAGATCAATAGTTTCTTTAAAATAAATCCACCACCGTGCTCTAAAAGATATAAGTGAAGCACTAGAGCAAAAATTATCAAGCTCAAAAGATATAAGTGAAGCACTATGAGCTAAACTATCAAGCTCAAAAGATATAAGTGAAGCACATAGAGTATTCTAACAAATTCCAAATCATATATGGCTCTCTCAAAAGATGTGTACAGCAAGGATGATTGTGGTAAACTAACAAGCAAATATGCAAATAATACAAGACGCTCCAAGCAAAACACATATCATGTTGGTGAATAAAAATATAGTTCCAAGTAAATTACCGATGGAAGTGGACGAAAGAGGGGATGCCTTCCGGGGCATCCCCAAGCTTTGACTTTTTGGTGTCCTTGGATTATCTTGGGGGTGCCATGGGCATACCCAAGCTTAGACTCTTGCCATTCCTTGTTCCATAATCCATCAAAAGAATTCACCCAAAACTTGAAAACTTCACAACACAAAACTCAACAGAAATCTCGTGAGCTCCGTTAGAGAAAAAAACAAAATACTACTTCAAGGTACTGTAATGAACTCATTCTTTATTTATATTGGTGTTAAACCTACTGTATTCCAACTTCTCTATGGATTATAAACTATTTTACTAGCCATAGATTCATCAAAATAAGCAAACAACACACGAAAAACAGAATCTGTCAAAAACAGAATAGTCTGTAGCAATCTGTAACTAACGCAAACTTCTGGAACTCTAAAAATTCTACCAAAATAGGAAGTTCTGGACAATTTGTTTATTGAACAGCAGAAAAAAATAATCAACACAAAAGCACGTTTCTGTGATTTATCATAACTAAATTCGTGCACGCAAAGTTTCTGTTTTTCAGCAGAATCAAATCAACTATCATCGTAGGTTATCCTATAGGTTCTACTTGGCATAAACACTAATTAAAACATAAAACCACATCCAAACAGAAGGTAGATGGATTATTTATTCCTAAACAGAAGCAAAAACAAAAAACACAAAATAAAATTGGGTTGCCTCCCAACAAGCGCTATCGTTTAACGCCCCTAGCTAGGCATAAAAGCAAGGATAGATCTAGGTAGTGCCGTAACAATAAGATAGATCTTGACAGCTCATCTCGTATTCTCTACGTTCGGCAGCAAGTTTCCTTTGAGGCAAGCAAAAATAACCAAAAGGGCTAAATTTAGCGGGACAAAAATCCCCAAGATCAATCACGGGAGGAACGGGTTCCTCCCTTGGCCCTTCATAGTGCACAACTATTTCATCGCTGAAAGCATTCTTTTGGCAAAATCTTGTGAGCTTATACTCGAGAGAGTATCCTAGCTCATTATTTCTAAGGGCAAAATCATTATTAAGCTCGTTAATGCAATCAACCAAGACATTGATAGGGACCTTTTTTCTAAGGTTTTCATTGAAAGCGACATAGTCCGAAGATTGAAAACGTCTAATTTCTTCCTGATCATAGAGGATTGCTTCTATGGGTGGACGACCGGCGTCCACCCTATAGTGCGCAAAGATTTCTTTGGCTTCTCTTATGATAAATCTAAATTCATGAGCCAAAAAGATAGTAACAGCGCGCTTAATAGAAGAGTGCTCAATATTAGAGAATTCTAAGAAAATTCTCTGTATGCAAGGGTGCATATGCATAAATTGTCTTTCAAGTTCAACCACACGCATAGCTATAGCATCCGCAAGACTACTAGTTCTATGAAGAATAGAACAGCCCATGGAAGGTAAAGCACCGGCACAAGTAAAGAAATCTTGAATAACACCTTTGCCAATGATGTTACCACTACCGATTCGAAACTTTTTAGTATGCAAGATAGGGGATTCATCGGCCGGAGCCTCGGGATTTTCTGTGTTATCATTATTGTCCATATCGACGATAATCTCCCCAATTTCAGACATAGTGGCAATAGAAGCAAGGAAGAAAGCAAACAAAAAGGGAAAGGAGGAGGAGATTGGGAAAGAGAGGGCGAATAAAACGGCAAGGGTGAAGTGGGGGAGAGGAAAACGAGAGGCAAATGGCAAATAATGTAATGCGAGAGATAGGGATTGCGATGGGTACTTGGTATAGTTGACTTGCTTGCGTGAGCCTCCCCGGCAACGGCGCCAGAAATTCTTCTTGCTACCTCTTGAGCACTGCGTTGGACTTCCCCGAAGAGGAGAGGATGATGCAGCAAAGTAGCGTAAGTATTTCCCTCAGTTTTTGAGAACCAAGGTATCAATCCAGTAGGAGACCACACACAAGTCCCTCGTACCTACACAAAACGGTAGCAACTCGCAACCAACGCTTAGGGGTTGTCAATCCCTTCACGGTCACTTACGAGAGTGAGATCTGATAGAGATAATATTTTTGGTATTTTTGATAGATAGATGCAAAGTAAAAAGTAAAAGGCAAAGTAAAAACAAAGCAAGTAAATAAAGTGATAGAGATTGATATGATGAGAATAGATCCGGGGGCCATAGGTTTCACTAGTGGCTTCTCTCAAGAGCATAAGTATTCTACGGTGGGTGAACAAATTACTGTTGAGCAATTGACAGAACTGAGCATAGTTATGAGTATATCTAGGCAATGATCATGTATATAGGCATCACGTCCAAAACAAGTAGATCGAAACGATTCTGCATCTACTACTATTACTCCACTCATTGACCGCTATCCATCATGCATCTAGAGTATTTAAGTAAAAACAGAGTAACGCCTTAAGCAAGATGACATGATGTAGAGGGATAAATTCATGCAATATGATAAAAAAAACCATCTTGTTATCCTCGATGGCAACAATACAATACGTGCCTTGCAACCCTTTCTGTCACTAGGTAAGGACACCGCAAGATTGAACCCAAAGCTAAGCACTTCTCCCATTGCAAGAACTACCAATCTAGTTGGCCAAACCAAAAAGGATAATTCGAAGAGACTTGCAAAGATAACTCAATCATACATAAAAGAATTTAGAGAAAAATCAAATATTTTCCATAGATAATACTGGATCATAAACCCACAATTCATCGGTCTCAACAAACACACCGCAAAAAGAAGAAGATTACATCGAATGGATCTCCACGAGAGAGGGGGAGAACATTGTATTGAGATCCAAAAACAGAGAAGAGGCCATCTAGCTACTAGCTATGAACCCGAAGGTCTGAAGTAAACTACTCACACTTCATCGGAGGGGCTATGGTGATGATGTAGAAGCCCTCCGTGGTGGATGCCCCCTCCAGCGGAGCTCCGGAACAGGCCCCAAGATGGGATCTCGTGGATACAGAAGGTTGCGGTGGTGGAATTAGGTTTTTGGCTCCTATTCTGATCGTTCGGGGATACGTAGGTATATATAGGAGGAAGGAGTACGTCGGTGGAGCGTCAGGGGGCCCACGAGGTAGGGGGGCGCGCGCTCCACCCTCGTTACCGCCTCTGGCACTTCTTGGAGTAGGGTCCAAGTCTCCTGAATCACGTTCGGTTGGAAAATCACGTTCCCGAAGGTTTCATTCCGTTTGGACTCCGTTTGATATTTCGTTTCTTCGAAACACTGAAATAGGCAAAAAAACAGCAATTCTGGGTTGGGCCTCCGGTTAATAGGTTAGTCCCAAAAATAATATAAAAGTGGAAAATAAAGCCCAATATAGTCCAAAACAGTAGATAAAGTAGCATGGAGCAATCAAAAATTATAGATACGTTGGAGACGTATCAACTCTCTTCTTTGATTTGCACAAAATTGTATATTTCCCGCAAGGCAGCTTGTTTCTTATGAGCAGGGAAATATTTAGCAGAGAAGTAATAAATCATATCTTGGGGACTACGCACACAACCAGGAGCAAGAGAATTGTACCAAGTATTAGCATCACCCTTTAGCGAGAACAGAAATATCTTAAGGATATAATAATAGCGAGATTTATCATCATGAGTAAACAGGGTGGCTATGTCATTCAACTTGGTAAGATGTGCCACAACAGTTTCAGATTCAAGGCCATAAAAAGGATCAGATTCAACTAAAGTAATAATTTCAGGATCAACAGAGAATTCATAATCCTTATCAGTAACATAGATAGGTGAAGTAGCAAAAGCAGGGTCAGGTTTCATTCTAGCATTAAGAGACTGCTGCTTCCATTTAGCTAATAATTTCTTAAGATCATATCTATCATTGCAAGCAAAGATAGCTCTAGCAGCTTCTTCATTCATAACATAACCCTCAGGAACAACAGGCAATTCATAATCATTGGGAGAATTTTCATCATCACTATCATCAATAATAACATCTTCAATAATTTCATTCCCCCTAAGTCTAGCAAGTTGTTCATCAAGAAATTCACCTAATGGCAAAGTAGTATCGTGCACAGAAGTAGTTTCATCATAAGTATCATGCATAGCAGAAGTGGCATCATCAATAACATGCGACATATCAGAGTTCATAGCAGTAGCAGGTTTAGATGTCGCAAGCTTACTCAAAACAGAAGGAGAATCTAGTGAAGAGCTAGATGGCAGTTCCTTACCTCCCCTCATAGTTGAGGGATAGATCGTAGTTCTGTCATCTTTCAAGTTCTTCATAGTGATCAACAGATATAAATCCCAATTGACTCAGAGAATAGAGCTATGCTCCCCGACAACGACGCCAGAAATTAGTCTTGATAACCCACAAGTGTATGGGATCGCAACAGCTTTCGAGGGTAAAGTATTCAACCCAAATTTATTGATTCGACACAAGGGGAGCCAAAGAATATTCTTGAGTATTAGCAGTTGAGTTGTCAATTCAACCACACCTGGATAACTTAGTATCTGCAACAAAGTATTTAGTAGCAAAGTAGTATGATAATAAAGGTAACGGTAGCAAAAGTAAAGTTTTTGGGTTTTGTAGTGATTGTAACAATAGCAACGGAGAAGTAAATAAGCAAAGAACAATATGTGAAAAGCTTGTAGGCAATGGATCAGTGATGGATAATTATGCCGGATGCGATTCCTCATGTAATAGCTATAACATAGGGTGACACAGCACTAGCTCCAGTTCATCAATGTAATGTAGGCATGTATTCCGTATATAGTCATATGTGCTTATGGAAAAGAACTTGCATGACATCTTTTGTCCTACCCTCCCGTGGCAGCGGGGTCCTAACGGAAACTAAGGGATGTTAAGGCCTCCTTTTAATAGAGAACCGGAACAAAGCATTAGCACATAGTGAATACATGAACTCCTCAAACTACGGTCATCACCAAGAAGTATCCGATTATTGTCACTTCGGCGTTGTCGGATCATAACACATAATAGGTGACTATAGACTTGCAAGATAGGATCAAGAACACACATATATTCTTGAAAACATAATAGGTTCAGATCTGAAATCATGGCACTTGGGTCCTAGCGACAAGCATTAAGCATAGCAAAGTCATAGCAACATCAATCTCAGAGCATAGTGGATACCAGGGATCAAACCCTAGCAAAACTAACTTAATTACATGGTAAATCTCATCCAACCCATCACCGTCCAGCAAGCCTATGATGGAATTACTCACGCACGGCGGTGAGCATCATGAAATTGGTGATGGAGGATGGTTGATGATGACGACGGCGACGAATCCCCCTCTCCGGAGCCCCGAACGGACTCCAGATCATCCCTCCCAAGAGAGATTAGGGCTTGGCGGCGGCTCCGTATCGTAGAACGCAATGAAACTTTCCCTCTAATTTTTTCTCCACAAGAAGGAATATATGGAGTTGGAGTTGAGGTCGGCGGAGCCTCAGGGGGCCCACGAGACAGGGGGCGCACCCAGGGGGAGGGCGTGCCCCCCACCCTCGTGGACAGGGTGTGGGCCCCCTGGTCTTGATTCTTTCGCCAGTATTTTTTATATTTTCCAAAAAGCGCCTCTGTGGATTTTTAGGACATTCCGAGAACTTTTGTTTTCTACACATAAAACAACATCATGGCAGTTCTGCTGAAAACAGCGTCAGTCCGGGTTAGTTTCATTCAAATCATGCAAGTTAGAGTCCAAAACAAGGGCAAAAGTGTTTGGAAAAGTAGATACGTTGGAGACGTATCAGCGGCCTTTGCTATCATAATGCCAAGCATGAAAATCATCAGACTGTTCTGCAATAGGAATACTCAGAATGGAGGGCACATCATCTACATGAAAGCATCCCTCAACGAGGTCCCGATCCCAGTCGCCCGTGTCCGGGTCGATGAGCTCGTAGACCCTAGTGAGGAGGCACTGGCCTCTAGGGGTTGATGGCCGGCGTGTGACCCCCCTCGGGATCCATGGGTCATCCCAAATCCGAACATCAGTACCGTCACCAATCCTCCAAACCACTCCTTCCTTCAAGAGTTCAATCCCTTTGAGTATACTCCTCCACACATAACTCATGTTTAGGTTTGGCTCAGCTACAAGCACATCGCCGGTGGGGTAGTACTTGGCATGGAGGACTCGGGTACAGAGGGAGTCTGGGGACTGAATCAGGCGCCAGGTTTGCTTCGCGAGCATCGCCGCATTGAATGAGTAAAGGTTGCGGAAGCCAAGCCCTCCTTCATCTTTTGACAACTTCATTTTCTCCTAGCCCACCCAATGCATCCCGTTCTCTTCCACATGGTTGTTCCACCATTACTGACAGATCACCTGGCTTATCTCATCACACAATGTCTTAGTCAGATCAAAACAGGCCATGGCATAAGTGGGTATAGCTTGAGCAACGGCTTTCACATATATCTCCTTGCCAGCCATAGAGAGACAACGATCCCATCCCCCCTGAAGCCTACCAATGATACATTCCTTGATATAGTCAAAACATTTCTTCTTAGACTTCCCAATGTAGGTTGGTAGACCCAAGTACTTCCCTTCCGTGGACTCGCTTCCTAGCTGGAGCTCTTGCAAGAGCAAGTTCTTGCAAGACTGCTTGGCATTGGAGCTGAACATCACCGAAGATTTTTCTCGGTTAATCACCTGGCCAGAGCACTCTTCGTACTCATGTAATATGGAGTTGATAGTTTGTACTCCTTGGGTAGTAGCTTATAGGACCAGTAACGAGTCATTTGCAAAGAGCAGATGATTAACTGGCGGTGTCGTCAGTGCAAGTTTGATTCCTTTAATCCGATTCTCCACATCAGCTTTGTTTAGCATCGCTGACAGCCCTTCCGCACACAGAAGGAACATGTAGGGGGAGATAGAATCCTCCTGCCTTAGCCCCCTGCCTGGAACCACAACATCCGTGAGCGTACCGTTCACTTTGAATCTTTATGACACCAAACTCACACACTTCATGATCAGCTGCACAAACTCCTCCCTGAACCCCATGTTCCTCATCATCCCTTCGAGGAAAGACCACTCGAAACGATCGTATGCTTTGCTCATATCCAACTTGAGTGCCATGTAAACATCCTTGCCCTTCCTTTTACTTTTCATGAAGTGGGTCATCTCATAGGCAAGAATAGTATTATCCGATATCAACCGTCCTGGCACAAACGCACTCTGGTTGTCAGAGATAATTTCATCCAAGATCATCTTGAGTCGGTTGGCGATAACTTTTGACACATGTTTGTACACCACATTGCAATGGCTAATAGGGCGAAGATCTTTGATTCGATTAGGATTCCAAACCTTTGGGATAAGCACAACAATTGTTTCGTTCCATCCCTCCAGTATACAGCCGCCTCGCAACACATGTAACACCTCTTGTGTAACCGCATCACCCACAGTAGTCCAGGATCTCTTATAGAAAATCGCTAGCATACCATCCACACCTGGGGCTTTGAGATCCCCCATATCGTCAAGTGCTTTCTTGATTTCCTCCGGAGTGTACTCCTTACCTAACATCTCGTTCATCTGGTCTGTAACTCGTGGCTCCACATCTTGTAACACTCTGTTGTGGTTAGCTCCAGCTCCTACCCTGGCCGTAAACAAGTGTGTGACATGATTAGTCACTAGAGACTTCAAATCCTCTTCTCCTTGCACCACAACCCCATCTTCCCCTTTCAACCTATCAATTCTATTATGCCTTTTCCTGGTCGACGCATACTGATGAAAACACTCCGTGTTCCTATCCCCTTTCGTGAGCCAGCTGGCATGGGCTCGCTGTCGCCAGAAAATGTCGAGCTGTTCCTCCAAACGATCCAACTTATACCGAGCCACCTGCTCCTTTCTGATGTTTGCCTCAGTTAGGTCAGCCTGCCTATATTTCTCCAACTCAGCCTTCAAAATTTTTATGCGCCGCTGTAGGTCGCCCAACACCTCTCTGCTCCAGGTATCTAAATCCTTGGACACCGCTTTAATGAGCTAGGCCACCGTACTATCCCCATTCTCTTTTGCCCTTTGCCAAGCCTCTTTTACTATCTTCTCACAATCCTCCTCTAACAGCCATCGAGCTTCAAAACATTTGTTCAGATTGTTTGGTTGTGGACGGGGCTTCTTGTGCGCGCACCATCAACATGTAGAATCACAAGGCGGTGATCAGAATGCTCCAGACAGCCATTGAAAACTTTGTACCCTGGGAATTGCATACACCATTCAGCATTAGCCACCACTCTATCAAGCCTTTCACGGATATAGCCACCAATACGATAGTTATTATTGCGCCAAGTAAAAATGTCACCCTCGAAACCGAGGTCATTAAAATTACAAAAGTTTAAAGCAGAACGAAAACGGTCCATGTAGGCCTGGGTTATGGGAACCCCGCCTTGCTTCTCGAAGTTGTACAGGATCTCGTTAAAGTCCCCTATACAGACCCATGTCATCTTCTCTTGGAGGTGAAGTGTGCGTAACAGCTTGCATGTCTCTTCCTTCAACTCCGTCTTTGCTTGCCCGTAAATGCCCGTGAGCCTCCATTTAAAGCCATATGCCTCAGTAATAGTAGCATCGATATGCATTCGCCCCATCCACCACAGGGCTAGGTTAACATCTCTCTTCCACAACAGAGCCAAACCCCCACTCTTCCCTTCACACGCCTTGAACACTAAGTTGGGCATGTTAAGGATATACCTGAGCTTCTCCACCTTATTTTTATTCATTCGAGTTTCAGAAAGAAATAAAATATCGAGGTCCTCCTTCTGCATCTCCAGAAAACCACGAACTGCCGGCCTACCCCCGAGTCCCCGGCAGTACCAAGCGATCACTCTCATTTTGGATTGCAGGGCTGTCCCGGCAGCCCCGCCTTCAAATATTTTTTGCCCACCTCCTGGGCGCTTGATGGGTCAACTCTTCGCCTTTTCTCACCCTCCTCTTCAACCAGCACGTTATTCAACTCCCTCTTCCCATTCACTGTTCTTTCTTCAGTCATCGTTCAACGCGTCAGCTTTCTCGCTTTACGCGAGACCATCGTTTGCTCTCGCGTCGGAGTATACAATGGTGGGCCGGCCCTTTGGAACGAATATAAAACAAGAAAAAAAATACAGAATTAGGAGTGCGAGAGGGGAGCGCCTATTGAGCGCTGTAGGCGCCGGTTCGCGCCGCTGGCGCTTGCACGGATGCGAAGTGGGACGGCCCAGCTACCTGCTGAAAAACAAAAGGTAGAAACATTTATCTAGCTCATTTGATGAGAACTGGGATTCGAACTCACGACGACAACGTCGACTCCGTACAAGCTAACCACTGCACCACCGTCAGTTACTTGAGAACTTTCACAAAACTGCGCTCTTTGACCTTTTCTTCGGTATTATATACCCACTATAAATATGTTTGAATAAAGAAAACATAAATGTGAAAACGCATTCACATAAACCATGAATTCAAAAGAAAAGTTCGCAAAAATAGAAAAAGGTTGTGAATTTGAAAAAGTTCATCGAATTTTAAATAAGTTCATCAAAATTTAAAAATCATCTCGCTTTTCGTTCATTTCAGCCACGCCATAATAGCCGCCACAATAAGAAAGAAGCAAGCGAAACAGCTAGAAGCGCTCGCTTCGCCACGCCCAACAGTTCTTATTCACGGGAAAGCCAACCGAAAGATTCGATTCGGACTTCGTAGAGCCGGTGCTGCTGCTGTCTGCGTAGGGCCGTCCCCCACTCTTGTCCCGGGGCGCTAAGGGGTTTTGTTTTAGGAACAGACGGCGGTGTTAAAAGTTCACGGAAATAGAAAAGAGTTCACAGAAATTGAAAAAAAGGTCATCGAATTTCAAAAAAAGTTCATCGAATTTCAAAAAAATTCACCGTATTTGAAAAAAGTTTATCAAATTTGAAAAAAAGTTCACCGAATTTGAAAAACTTCATCCAAATTGGGAAAAGTTCATTGAATTTCAAAAAAAGTTCATCAAATTTCAAAAAAAGTTCACCGTATTTGCAAACAGTTTATCGAATTTGAAAAAAAGTTCACCAAATTTGAGAAAAGTTCATCAAAATTTTGAAAAGTCCATCGAAATTGAAAAACGTTCATTGAATCTGAAAAAAAGTTCACGAATTTATAAAAAAACTTCGTAAATTTAGAAAAAGGTTCATGAAATTTATAAAACCGTGCATTAAAGAAAGCAAAAAAGAATGAGAAAAAAAAAGAATAAACCGAACTGAATGAGGAATATAAGAAGAAAAACGAGCACCTTTTTGAGGGGTTGAGGGGTCGTACCCTGGTGCCAGCACCTTTTTGGCGTTTTCAAAAAACAGAGGAAAAAACTTGAATGGGCCGGCCAAGAGCGAAGGGATGCGATCCCAGGTCTCCGGGCTAATAACCACACTGAAGGTTCTTTGGCAAAAATCATGGCGTGTTTTACTTGAGGCGACATGGTCCTGTTTTCCCAACTATTTCTTCTTCTTCTTCTTCTTCTTCTTCTTCTTCTTCTTCCGTTTTTCATCGTTTTTATCCGTTTTTTCTCTGTTTTCAAATAAAAGTTTTACAGGATTTCGAAAAATGGGTTTTCATGTATACATTTTTTACTTTTTTTGGAAGATCAAAATTTTTTAATACATGGTCAACATATTTTCTAAAGACATTCAACATTTTACAATACTCGTTCAAATTTTTTCATATAATTGTTAAAGATTTTTATATACATGATCAACATTTTTTCAAATATTTTTTCAACACTTTACAAGTACCGGTTCCACATTTTTCAAATACTTGTTCATCATTTTAATATAAATGATCAACATTTTCTAAATTCTTGTTCAACATTTTGCAATACCTGTTCAACATTTTTGAAATACATGTTCCACATTATTTTCAAATGCTTTTTCAACATTTTTTTCAAATGCTTGTTCAACATTTTTTCAAATACTCAGTCAACATCTCTTAACACTTATTCGACATTTTTCAAATACTGGTTCAACATTTCCAATACTTATTTCAACATTTTTATAAACAAATGTACAAAAAACGGGGAAAAAAACAGGAAACGGGCTGGTGTATCCCGCGCGCGTGGGCCGGCCCATGCGGCGTTTGCTTTCAGCGAGGTGTCGCCCCTGTCTCGCTGAACCCGAGGAATAGTCGCACCCCCTTTTCAGGCGCTAAAGGCGCCGAACAGAAGCTCCCCGAAGGTTACATGGAGGGCCTGGTCCACATAACAGAGGTTTTTTTTATTCCACGTTTTTGTTTCCGTTTTTTCATTATTATTTTTACTTTCTAATATCCTAATTATATATTATAAAAACATTTACATAAAACATTTGAAAATTTTAATCAAGCATTTGAAAATGCTAAATGTGTATACAAAAATGTTTCTTGTGTTTACAAAAATATACAATCTGTATGGAAAGTGTTAATGAAGCATATATAAAAAGTTATTCAAACATTTTCAAAAATAAATTGTTCATAGGAAAAATGTTTGCCATATGTACCTAAAATATATACAAAAAATACAATGTGTCCCAAAAATTGTTGATCATATATTTAAAAAATGATAACATTGTATCAAAAACTGTCCTGGTGTGTACAAAAAATGTACAATATGAATAAAACAAAGTAGACATCAAAAAATATAGTATATATATGGGAAAGGATCTTGGATTTCAAAAATGTTAAATGTGTATGGAAAACTTAGACATTAAAAAATAAGTTCTCAAAAATGCAAACCATATGTTTGAAAAATATTAAACATGTATGTAGAAATGTCCCTGATGTATACAACAAATGTAAAATGTTTATGGAAATGTGAAAATAAAAAAAATCTAAGTTTCAGAAAATGTAATTATGTATTTGGGAAAGGTTAAATGTGTATAAAAATATGTTTCTGATGTACACAAAAAATATACAAATGTGTATGAAAAAAATTAGATATCAAAACATATGTTTCAAAAATATTTGATCATGTTTTAAAAAAAGATTGTGCTGCTAAAAATGTATATTTCCATAGAAAAATGTTCAGCGTGTGTTCGAGAGAATGTTGACCATGTATTCTAATAAGTGTTCGTAAAATGTTTTTAAAGAAAAAAAATGCACATCGTGTATTTGAGAAATATACAACGTGTATAAAAAAGGTTTCATGTGTACATGGAAAATGTACAGTCCGCACTGAAAAACATTAGGCAAGTTTTGATGAAAAACAAAAAAATAATGAAAATTGACAAAGGAACCTAAAGAAAACAAAGAAACCCATAGAAATACCAAAAACAACCTATAGTATAATGAATAAACAATGTGCAGAAGAAACAAAAGAAACCAAAAAAAGAAAGTTGAAGAAAAGATGGTGCAAGAAAGAAAAGGAAACAAAGGAAACCAAAACCGAAAGAAAACCGAGTAAAGGAACAAAATAATGAAGAAAAAAAGATAGAACAGAAAAGCCAAGAACACAAAGAAAGAAATCAAGAAAATTGGTTGAGAACAAATAAATAGAAAAAACCAAGAAAAACCATTGAAGAAACAAAAAAAACCAAGTTAAGAACAAAAACACAAAAAAAGAAACAAGAAACCAAAGACACCTGAGCGAATGGGAGCATCTCGATCGAACAAAAAAAAAAGACGGAACTGCGCTTGTCCAATGGCTACCGTGGCGGAAAGCTTTTGAGGCGAGGGCAGCATATATCTACATCGAGGGAAATCAGAGAGCTCCTAGTCAGCAACTCAACATTTATGGTGCTTGACCGTTGGTCAATCGATCACTAACTTTTTAGAAAAATCATGAATCTGGAAGGAAGATAAAATTGAAAATTTTCATGTACTTTGAAAATGATCACAAATTTGAGAAAAAGTTTAGCAACATGGAAATAGTTTTGAAATTTGAACAGTATGCACAATTTGACAAGAAATTACAAGGATTTGAACAAAAATAGAAAAATTGATAAAGTTCGCGAATTCTAAAAATATTGTCAATAGTTTTAGAAAATGTGATTTTAAAGGAGTTCGATGTTTTGAAAAAAAAATCATAACTTTCAGAAAATTTTACGAATTTGGAAAAAGTTCACAAAAATGAAAAACAGTTTATAAATTTTAAAAAGTTACAAATTTGAGAAATGATTTTCATTTTTTAAGTTCACAAATTTGAGAAACGTTTTTGAATTTGAAAAGGTTCCCTTATTTGAAGAAAACCGAGTAAAGAGAAAGGAAAAAGAATGACAAGAAAACAAAATAGGAGAAATGTTTTTTTAAGAAACTATGAAAAAAAAGCAAAAACAAAATGGAATAGAAAAAAAGGAAAAACTAGCAAGGAAATGCAAAGAAACAAACTAAACCCATTCTGGTAATACTGGGGAAACACCCCCCAAGAATAACCGATTTGAACAAGTTCCCCAAACCAGTGGGGAAAAACCCCGCATGGGGCGGGAAGTGTACATAAGATGTGAGGCCACCTATGGTTAAATAACGAACAACGCCTAAGGCACCGAATAAGAATTGCTGGGAAATCCAACACTCGGAGGCTATGACTTTAGCGCTCCGTTAAATAAGCCAACCCCACACCGTAACTCCCTGGAGCGGCATTAGGAAGATTTTGTGGACCTGTTTGAACCGTCTTCAGAATGTTTTTGTATGCTCCTTTCGTCTTTTATTTCTATGTGATTTTATTTCTTATTTTATTTTTTTAAAATACATGAATATTTTTAAAAAATTGTATGAATTTTGTATACATCTATAACTGTTTTGATACATTTTGAACATTTTTAAAATACATGATGAACATTTTGAAGGAAATATGCCCTAGAGGCAATAATAAAGTTGTTATTTTTTATTTCCATATATCATGATAAATGTCTATTATTCATGCTAGAATTGCATTAACCGGAAACCTGATATATGTGTGGATACATAGACAAAATACCGTGTCCCTAGTAAGCCTCTACTAGACTAGCTCGTTAATCAAAGATGGTTAAGTTTCCTAACCATGCACATGTGTTGTCATTTGATGAACAGGATCAGATCATTAGGAGAATGATGTGATGAACAAGACCCATCCGTTAGCTTAACATTATGATCATTAAGTTTTATTGCTATTGCTTTCTTCATGTCATATACATATTCCTTTGACTATGAGCTTATGCAACTCCTGGATACCAGAGGAATACCTTGTGTGCTATCAAATGTCACAACGTAACTAGGTGATTATAAAGATGCTCTACGGGTATCTTCGAAGGTGTTTGTTGGGTTGGCATAGATCGAGATTAGGATTTGTCACTCCGAGTATCGGAGAGGTATCTCTAGGCCCTCTCGGTAATGCACATCATAATAAGCTTTGCAAGCAATGTGACTAATGAGTTAGTTGTGGAATGATGTATTATGGAACAAGTAACGAGACTTGCCGGTAATGAGATTGAACTAGGTATGAAGATATCGACGATCGAATCTCAGAAAAGTAACATACCAATGACAAAGGGAATAACGTATGTTGTCATTACGGTACGAACGATAAAGATCTTCGTAGAATATGTGGGAACCAATATGAGAATCCAGGTTCCGCTGTTGGTTATTGACTAGAGAGGTGTCTCAGTCATGTCTACATAGTTCTCGATCCCGTATGGTCCGCACGCTTAATGTTCGGTGACGATTTTGTATTATATGAGTTATGTGATTTGGTGACCGAATGTTGTTCGGAGTCCCGAATAAGATCATGGACATGACGAGGAGTCTCGAAATGGTCGAGAGGTAAAGATTCATCTATAGGGCGATAGTTTTTGGACACCGGAAGTGCTCCAGGGGTACCGAGTACGTATCGGGTCACCGGAAGGGGTTCCGGGCAACCCCCGACAAACTATATGGGCCTAATGAGCGAAGAGAGGGACAGACTAGCCCCTAAGGGGCTGGTGCGCCCCCTATAGGCCGAAATAAGGGGGAAAGGAAAGGAGGGAAGGGAGAAGGAAAGGGGAGGATTCGGCCTCCCCCTCTCTTTCCTTCCCCCTCCGACACTTATGGAAGGGGGGAGGCCGACTTGTAGGAGGCGCCCAAGTAGGATTACTCCTACTTGGGGCACCCCTTGCTGCTCCTCTCCCTCTCCCACCTATATATATATATATATATATATATATATATATATATATATATATATATATATATATATATATATGGGGGGGGGGCACCGCTAGAGCACACAACATTGATTCCTAGCCATGTGCGGTGCCCCCTCCATAGTTTACACCTCTGGTCATATTGTCGTAGTGCTTAGTCGAAGCCCTATGCGGATCACTTCACCATCACCGTTACCACGCCGTCGTGCTAACGAAACTCTCCCTTGACACTTTGCTGGATCAAGAGTTTGAGGGACGACATCGAGCTGAACATGTGCAGAACTCAGAGGTGTCGTACGTTCGGTGCTTGATCGGTCGGAACGAGAAGAAGTTTAACTACATCAACCGCGTTGTCAAACGCTTCTGCTTTCGGTCTACGAGGGTACGTGGACACACTCTCCCCCTCTTGTTGCTATGCATCTCCTAGATAGATCTTGCATGAGCGTAGGAATTTTTTTGAAATTGCATGCTACGTTCCCCAATAGTGGTATCAGAGCCAGGTCTATGCGTCGATGATATGCACGAGTAGAACACAAATAGTTGTGGGCGGTGATTGTCATACTGCTTACCACCAATGTCTTATCTTGATTCGGCTGTATTGTTGGATGAAGCGGCCCGGACCAACCTTACATGACCATGTTCATGAGACTGGTTCCACCGACAGACATGCAACTAGTTTTGCATAAAGGTGGCTGGCGGGTGTCTGTTTCTCCAACTTTAGTTGAATCAAATTTGACTGCGGCCGGTCCTTGTTGAAGGTTAAAACAGTAAACTTGATAAATCACCGTTGTGGTTTTGATGCGTAGGTAAGAATGGTTCTTACTAGAAGCCCGTAGCAACCACGTAATACTTGTAACAACAAAGTAGAGGACATCTAACTTGTTTTTGCAGGGCATGTTGTGATGTGATATAGTCAAGACATGATGTGATATACGTTATTGTATGAGATGATCATGTTTTGTAAAAGTTATCGGCAACTGGCAGGAGCCTTATGGTTGTCGCTTTATTGTATAAAATGCAAATGCCATGTAATTGCTTTACTTTATCACTATGCGTTAGCGATAGTTGTAGAAGCAATAGTTGGCAAGATGACAACGACGCTATGATGGAGATCAAGATGTCAAGCCGGTGACGATGGAAATCATGACGGTGGTTTGGAGATGTAGTTCAAAAGCACAAGAAGATGATGGCCATATCATGTCACATATTTTGATTGCATGTGATGTTTATCTTTTATGCATCTTATTTTGCTTAGCACAACGGTAGCATTATAAGATGATCCCTTACTAAAATTTCAAGGTATAAGTGTTCTCGCCGAGTATGCACTGTTGCGACAGTTCGTCGTGCTAAGACTCCACGTGATGATCGGGTGTGATAGGCTCTACGTTCACATACAACAGGCACAACACAGTTTTGCACATGCGGAATACTCGGGTTAAACTTGACAAGCCTAGCATGTACAGACATGGCCTCGGAACACTGGAGACCGAAAGGTCGAACATGAATCATATAGTAGATATGATCAACATAGAGATGTTCACCATTGAAAACTACTCCATCTCACGTGATGATCGGACATGGTTTAGTTGATATGGATCACGTGATCATTTAGATGACTCAAGGGATGTCTATCTAAGTGGGAGTTCTTAAGTAATATGATTAATTGAACTTAATTTATCATGAACTTAGTCCTGATAGTATTTGCATATCTATGTTGTAGATCAATAGCTCGCGTATAGCTCCCCTCTTTTATTTTTGATATGTTCCTAGAGAAAAACTAAGTTGAAAGATGATAGTAACAATGATGCGGACTAGGTCCATGATAAGAGGATTATCCTCATTGCTGCACAGAAGAATTATGTCCTTGATGCACCACTAGGTGACGAACCTGTTGCAGGAGCAGATGCAGACGTTATGAACGTTTTGCAAGCTCGGTATGATGACTATTTGATAGTTTAGTGCACCATGCCTTACGACTTAGAACCGGGACTTAAAAATGTTTTGAACGCCATGGAGCATATGAGATGTTCCAAGAAGCTGAAAATGATATTTCAGACTCATGCCCGTGTTAAGAGGTATGAGACCTCTGATAAGTACTTTGCCTACAAGATGGAGGAGAATAGCTCATCTAGTGAGCATGCGCTTAGAATGTCTGGGTACTACAATCGCCTGAATCAAGTGGAAGTTAATCTTCTAGATAAGATAGTGTTTGATAGAGTTCTCTAGTAACTATCACCAAGTTACTAGAACTTCGTGATGACCTATAATACGCAAGGGATGACGAAAACGATTCCCAAGCTTTCCGCGATGCTGAAATCAACGAAGGTAGAAATCAAGAAATAGCATCAAGTGTTGATGGTTAACAAGACCACTAGTTTCAAGAAAAAAGGCAAGGGAAAGAAAGGGAAACTTCAAAAAGAATGGCAAGAAAGTTGCCACTCCCATGAAGAAGCCCAAAGCTAGACCCAAGCCTGAAACTGAGTGCTTCTACTGCAAAGGAAATGGTCATTGGAAGTGGAACTGCCCTAGATACTTGGCGGATAAGAAGGATGGCAAAGTGAACAAAGGTATATTTGATATACATGTTATTGATGTGCAATTTACTAGTGTTATAGCAACCCCTCGGTATTTGATACTGGTTCAGTTTCTAAGAGTAGTAACTCGAAATAGGAGTAGCAAAACAGAGACTAGTTAAGGACGAGGTGACGATGTGTGTTGGAAGTAATTCCAAGGTTGATAAGATCACCATCGCACACTTCCTCTACCTTTAGGATTAGAATTGAACCTAAATAAATGTTATTTGGTGTTTGCGTTGAGGATTAAATATGATTAGAACATATTTATTGCAATACGGTTATTCATTTAAGTCAGAGAATAATTGTTGTTCTATTTATATGAATAAAACCTCCTATGGTCATACACCCAATGTGAATGGTTTATTGAATCTCGATCGTAGTGATACACATATTCATAATATTGACGCCAAAAGATGCAAAGTTGATAATGATACTCACTACTGCAGGTTGCTGCTAACGCGACACTACGATCAGAGACCCTTCGACGAAACAGTTTGTGATGCAATAATCACAAATGATGGTGTCAAAAAATGTCAAAAAAGGTGAAAAACATTTGCGATGGCGGAGCCATCAAACACGATTCATATTTTAGTTGCGTGTGCAATGCAGGGCATACGGTTGATCCAGGCGAACTGTTTGCGATTAGACAGAACAATAGAAACGGGCAGCCATATCAATGTGTGTGCGATATACAACATACAGTTCGCTCCGATGAACTGTTTGCTATTAGGGAAAGCAACAGAAACAGTCAGTCAGATCAAGGTGTGTGTGATATACGGCATACGGTTCATTCGAATGAACTATTTTCTATTAGGGAAGAGAACATAAACGGTTCAACTTAACAAGATGTGTGTGATACGCGGCAAAAAGGCTCGAAGGTTAATTCGAGAACAAGTACACAGAGGTTAATTTGACATACATGACTTATAAGTTTCACAGAAATCATATCACTTTTTTTGGAAAGCATTTAATTGCGTTCAATGTATATAGTGCTGTGTCCTATTAGTTGAATTAACCTCGAGGTCTATGTTTTGGAAAAATATTGTAAAGTAACGGGATTGACCTTCATTCAGGCCAATCAACATGTGTTCAAAAAACAAAAATTATCAAAAAGTAACGAGATAGACCTTCTTCAAGCCAATCAACATGTGTACAAAAAACAAAAAATGTCAAAAATTACAAAACAAGGACCTCGAGGTTAATTCAACTAATATGATGAAGCACTATATACATTCAACGCAATTAAATGTTTACAGTGTTCCGTCCTATTAGTTGAATTAACCTCGAGGTCCATGTTTTGGAAACACGTCGTAAAGTAACAGGATAGACCTTCATTCAAGCCAATCAACATGTGTTCAAAAAACAAAAATTATCAAAAAGTAACGAGATAGACCTTCTTCAAGCCAATCAACATGTGTACAAAAAACATAAAATGTCAAAAATTACAAAACAAGGACCTCGAGGTTAATTCAACTAATATGATGGAGCACTATATACATTCAACGCAATTAAATGTTTACAGTGCTCTGTCCTATTAGTTGAATTAACCTCGAGGTCCATGTTTTGGAAACATGTCGTAAAGTAACGGGATAGACCTTCATTCAAGCCAATCAACATGTGTTCAAAAACAAAAATTATCAAAAAGTAACGAGATAGACCTTCAAGCCAATCAACATGTGTACAAAAAACAAAAAATGTCAAAAATTACAAAACAAGGACCTCGAGGTTAATTCAACTAATATGGTGGAGCACTATATACATTCAATGCAATTAAGTGTTTACAGTGACCCATCACATCAGTTAATTTAACATCGAGGCCACTTCCCATCCGGTCACCCATCTGACCACTACTCCTGCCTCAGCACACTTAACTTGGGAGTTCTATTGGATGAGCTATCGGTAGGGAAGCTGGTCCTTGCTGCTGTAGGATCCCTCTTTGCATCCTTTATTGGGCACCCGGATGACCGACTGTTGCCGCCCAATGGTCAATGCCACGACCCCCGCATGGCAGTTTTTGCAGCAGGTAACTGCATCGTCGCGCCGCGCCCGGCGCAACCGCATGCACACGAATGTGTGTGATCATGCACCGGCCCCAAACACTGGCATCACAACTTATAAATTGACGGATGGAGTACTTGTTATAGTGATGCATATAATTAAACAAAGGGACCGCACATGTCTGTATTGACCGGAACGAGAATGCAACAGCACAATAAGAATTAAGCCACGATGATGTGATCGCAGTGGTGGTTACAGGAGGCAAGAATAAAGATGCATCCATCAACGTATGACCTCCTCCTCCTCAACTCAGTGCGCCGGGCCACCGACCGGCGACTAAGGAGCGGCGGCTTTTGTGGCGAGGTCAAGGTGCTTCTCAGCAAAGGCATCCAAGGCTTCCAGCCGGTTGAAGAAGGCCAACGTCATAGCATCCTCACTGGCCTTGTAGATACCTATGCACACGATGTGCTCATACACGTGGATGTGTACGTCGACGAATTCTTGCAGGGCGAGGCGCCTCGCAGCGAGCGCGACCTCCAGGTGGACATTCTTCGTGGCGTCGACGGGCAGTCGCAGGGCCACCCGTGCTTGAAAGAGGTTCTGACCATGGAGGCTGATTAGGGTGGCAGGCAATGAGGAGCCCGGGCGTGCGGGCTGGAGGAGTATGGCGATGTCGTCCGCGAGCTTCTTGACAATGGTGAACTTGTTGGTGGTGGCAACAATCATCTGGTCCAACTGAGAGTCGTAGCTGGCGTCGACAGCGACCATCCACCAGCCAGTCGCCAACACTGTCTGGAGACAATCCTCGGTGCCATGCCGCAGGCCAGCGTCGTGGTCCATCTGGCACAGACGCTGGCCGCTCGCGCACATCGCCGCCATAGGTCTGGAGTGAGCACTTTTGCGCTTATTAGTGTAGGTTCTTAGGCAAATGCTTAGGTGCGTACGATGTGGTAGATGCATTGGAATGGAGGGGCGCCTTTATATGAGTGCAAACTGTGTTGCATTCACATCGTGCTGCCTCTTTTCACGGTCCTCCTCCCATTATTTCCCTCTTGCATTCACACGATACTAACTGAAGGAGGATGCATCATTGGTCGTTCAACATTTCGGGAACCGTTACCCCCTCCCTCGTTTGCATTAAAGCCGTATCGAGAACTGCACCACCTGCTGTCAAATTGAATAGTACTGCACCTCCCTCTGCACGCCCGGCTGAACACGCCTCCTCGCCTCCATCTATGCTTAATTACTGAATTTTAGTTGCAAAAATTAGATACTGCCAGTGATTTTTAGTTTGTACGTGGTTGCACACGGGTCATCCAAAACAACCGTTTGCGTTGAAGGGATGCACAAATCCTGCGCTGCGAATTTTCCCTCGACTTAAGGGGGAAGACCATAGCTCTCACTTTGCGTACGGGTGTTCTATCTAAAACGATTGCAATCAAGAGCTGCAGAAATCCTGCTCGGCACATTTTCTCTTGGCTTCCAGGGGAAGCTGTCGGTTTGCATATGGGTATTCTAACTAAAACATTTGCGATCAAGAGCTGCACAAATCCTACTCGACACATTTTCCCTTGGCTTCTTGCGGAAGCTATCGGTTTGCATACGGGTGTTCTAACGAAAACATTTGCGATGAGTGTTTCATATTTAAAAACCATTAACGTTTTTTTCAAAATAAAATCATTTGATAAGTCTGTACATTAAGAGATAAAAATGCAATTTCGTTCAAACCATATCTTTCATTCAGCCACACTGCGAATTTATATTCATATGATCGAGAATTCGAGATACAGTATTAAACCCCCAAAAAACTATTTCCGGCGGCAGCGGAGGCGGCATGCCACACCGTCATTGTCGTCCTCCGAGACGCCGTTGTTGAAGTCTTCAAGGCAACACAAAATGTTCTTCACTTGTAAATCAAACATCATGTCGTCGTGCGATCGACGAGTGGGGCGCGGGAGGACGGCAACTGGCACCGCTGAGAGTAGCGGTCGACAGCAGCGTCCCATGCCGCTGAGGGGGGCGCGCGCATGGGCACGGGCGCGGCGGGTGCATCCAAATGCACGGGGACCGGTGCCGCGGTGGGTGGAGGGGCGCGCACGAGCGCGGCGGGTGCAGCCAAACGCACGGGGGCCGGCACCACGGTGGGTGGAGGGGCGTGCACGGGCACGGGCACCGGCGCTGGCGCTGGCGCTGGCATGTACACGAGCTCACGCGGGTCAGTGGAGACCTCGCTGACGCCCGTGGCTTCCAGCTCTGCGATAGTGCTCGGTGACCAGCCCGTCAATGCTACAGGGATGGTCGCTAGCGCGGGCGCGGGGATGGGAGCTGGGACGGGAGCGGGGGCAGCAACCACCGCGGCCAGCTCGTTCTGGGCCATGTCCATGAAGCCCCATTCCTACTTATTTTCTATCTCCTCCGGATCGGACTCCACTTCACCAAACTTGAAGACTAGTGGCAGATGATCATTCTACGCCATGGCGTTGGTGGAGGTCTACGGGAGGGAGGGGAATGGGAGGCGAAAAGTAAGGCCGCCCATATTAAACAGCAGCTCGGGCGCCATTAATGGAGAGGAAGGCGGGCGACCATGGAAGTCAAAGGGCTCGCTTCCCAGTGAGCCTGCGCAGCGTACAACTCGCATGCTTCCCGGTGAGCCTGCACATCGAAGGACAGCTTGAACACCTCTCGGTCAGCCTGCGCACCGGACTCCGCTCGCACGCCTCCCGTTCAGTCAAGGTCAATCAGCTGTCCGCACGGCACCTCCTATAGCCATTAAAACGAAGACACCTGGCGTCACGTGAATGTTTAACAGAATGCACATGATTTGAATTATACAAACGTTTGAGATATTAAAGTGGCAGCTATTTTTTCAACATGCCTTTGTTGGCTGTTATTCGAGTGCGCCTCCTCTCAAAATGGACAAGAAAAATACCACAGCATGTCGGTTGCCACTCCATGATAGAATGCCAAGTTTCATGAATTTTAGACGAGCTTTGGATTTACTAGAATTTAAAAACCAGGTATCTCAATGTTTGCGGCTGAGTGACCGTGGCAGGGTGTTTGACATTCGTTCCCATTTCTTGCATGGGACCTAAGCATGCAACCAAGGGCACAAATTTGAATTTTCAACCAATTTATATGCATTAGAGCATGTGCATGTAGTTCAAATTTGAATTATGCACATAAATGCATTGAAAACTCAATTAATGCATAAAAACGTCCAAACGAACCCCGAAAAATCCCAAAAAATGACACAACACTCCTGTTGTTCTATGTTGACACGAGAAATTTTTTGAAAGCAATAAGAGGCAATGGATATCGTTTCGTCCCCAAAGGTGGGACGTTCCCTACCGAAACCATCAGGCTTCTTGTGAGAAGCTCTGGTTTGTGAGAAGCATATCCCCAAACCTGCCCCAAATGGGACAAAAACTTTACCACGACATATTGATGCCGCTCCATGATAGCATTGAAGGAAACATGACGTAGAGGCAATAATAAAGTTGTTATTTATATTTCCTTATATCATGATAAATGTTTATTATTCATGCTAGGATTGTATTAACCGGAAACTTAGTACATGTGTGAATACATAGACAAACAGAGTGTCCCTAGTATGCCTCTACTAGACTAGCTTGTTAATCAAGATGGTTAAGCTTCCTAGCCATAGACAAGTGTTGTCATTTGATGAACGGGATCACATCATTAGAGAATGATGTGATGGACAAGACCCATCCATTAGCTTAGCACTATGATCGTTTAGTTTATTGCTATTGCTTTCTTCATGACTTATACATGTTCATATGACTATGAGATTGTGCAACTACCGAATACCGGAGGAACACTTAGTGTGCTATCAAATGTCACAACGTAACTAGGTGATTATAAATATGCTCTACAGGTGTCTTCGATGGTGTTTGTTGAGTTGGCATAGATCGAGATTAGGATTTGTCACTCCGATTGTCAGAGAGGTATCTCTGGGCCCTCTCAGTGATGCACATCACTATAAGCCTTGCAAGATGCGACTAATGAGTTAGTTGCGGGTTGATGCATTACGGAATGAGTAAAGAGACTTGCCGGTAATGAGATTGAACTAGGTATAGTGACACCGACGATCGAATCTCGGGCAAGTAACATACCGATGATAAAGGGAACAATGTATGTTGTTATGCGGTTTGACCGATAAAGATCTTTGCAGAATATGTAGGAGACAATATGAGCATCCAGGTTCTGTTGTTGTTTATTAACCGGAGATGTGTCTCGGTCATGTCTACATAGTTTTCGAACCCGTAGGGTCCGCACGCTTAACGCTCGATGACGATTTGTTATATGAGTTATGCGATTTGATGTACCGAAGTTTGTTCGGAGTCCCGGATGAGATCACAGAAGTGATGAGGAGTCTCGAAAGGGTCAAGACATAAAGATTCATATATTGGAAGGTTATATTCAGACACCGGAATGGTTCAGGTCGTTTTGGATAAGTTTTGGAGTACCGGGGGTTACCGGAACCCCCCGGGAAGTTATTGGGCCTCATGGGCCTAGTAGTGGAAGAGAGGAGGCATGCCAAGGAGTGGCGTGCGCGCCCCCTATCCAAACCAAATTGGACTAGGGTTGGGAGGGGCGCCCCCCTTTCCTTCTCTCCTCCTCCTCCTTCCCCCTTCTCCTTGTTGGAATAGGAAAGGAGGGGGGCGAATCCTACTTGGAGTAGGACTCCCCCTGGGCGCGCCACCATTGGCCGGCCTGCTTCTCCCTCCTTCCTTTATATATGCGGGGAGGGGGGCACCCTAGAACACACAAGTTGATCTTTTAGCCGTGTGCGGTGCCGCCCTCCACAGAAACACACCTCGGTCATATCATCGTAGTGCTTAGGCGAAGCCCTGCGCCGGTAACTTCATCATCACCGTCACCATGCCGGCGTGATGACGAAACTGTCCCTCGGCCTCAACTGGATCAAGAGTTCGAGTGACGTCACCGAGATGAACGTGTGCAGATCGCGGAGGTGCCGTGCGTTCGGTACTTGGATCGGTTGGATCGCGAAGACATTCGACTACATCAACCACGTTACTAAATGCTTCCGCTTTCGGTCTACAAGGGTACATGTACACACTCTCCCCGCTTGTTGCTATGCTTCTCCTAGATAGATCTTGCGTGATCGTAGGATTTTTTTAAATACTATGTTCCCCAACAGTGGCATCCGAGCTAGGTCTATGCGTAGATGTTATATGCATGAGTAGAACACAAAGAGTTGTGGGCGATAATAGTCATACTGCTTACCAGCATGTCATACTTAGATTCGGCAGTATTGTTGGATGAAGCGTCCCAGACCGACATTACATGACCACGTTCATGAGACTGGTTCTACCGCCGTGCTTCGCACACAGGTGGCTAGTGGGTGTCTGTTTCTCCAACTTTAGTTGAATCGAGTGTGACTACGCCTGGTCCTTGTTGAAGGCTAAAACATCATGCTTGACGAAAAATTGTTGTGGTTTTGATGCGTAGGTAAGAACGGTTCTTGCTAAGCCCGTAGCAGCCACATAAAACTTGCAAACAACAAAGTAGAGGACGTCTAACTTGTTTTTGCAGGGCTTGCTGTGATGTGATATGGTCAAGACATGATGATATATAAATTTTTGTATGAGATTAGCATGTTTTGTAACGGTTATCGGCAACTGGCAGGAGCCATATGGTTGTCGCTTTATTGTATGAAATGCAATCGCCATGTAATTGCTTTACTTTATCACTAAGCGGTAGCGATAGTCGTAGAAGCAATAGTTGGCGAGACGACAATGATGCTTCAATGGAGATCAAGGTGTCAAGCTGGTGCTTTGGAGATGGAGATCAAAGGCACAAGATGATGATGGCCATATCATATCACTTATTTTTATTGCATGTGATGTTTATCTTTTATGCATCTTATTTTGCGTAGTACAGCGGTAGCACTATAAGATGATCTCTCACTAAATTTCAAGGTACAAGTGTTCTCCCTGAGTATGCACCGTTGTGGCAGTTCGTCGTGCCGAGACACCACGTGATGATCGGGTGTGATAAGCTCTACGTTCACATACAACAGGTGCAAGCCAGTTTTGCACACACAGAATACTCGGGTTAAACTTGACGAGCCTAGCATATGCAGATATGGCCTCGGAACACTAAGACCGAAAGGTTGAGCATGAATCATATAGTAGATATGATCAACATAGTGATGTTCACCATTGAAAACTACTCCATCTCACGTGATGATCGGACATGATTTAGTTGATATGGATCACGTGATCACTTAGATGATTAGAGGATGTCTATCTAAGTGGGAGTTCTTAAGTAATATGATTAATTGAACTTCAATTTATCATGAACTTAGTACCTGGTAGTATTTTGCATGTCTATGTTGTTGTAGATAAATGGACCGTGCTACTGTTCCGTTGAATTTTAATGCGTTCCTAGAGAAAGCTAGGTTGAAAGATGATGGTAGCAACTACACGAACTGGGTCCGTAACTTGAGGATTATCCTCATTGCTGCACAAAAGAATTACATCCTGGAAGCACCGCTAGGTGCAAGACCCGCTGCAGGAGCAACGCCGGATGTTATGAACGCCTGGTAGAGCAAAGCTGATGACTACTCGATAGTTCATTGTGCCATGCCTTGCGGCTTAGAACCAGGACTTCAACGACGTTTTGAACGTCATGGAGCATATGAGATGTTCCAGGAGTTGAAGTTAATATTTCAAGCAAATGCCCGGATTGAGAGATATGAAGTCTCCAATAAGTTCTACAACTGCAAAATGGAGGAGAATAGTTCTGTCAGTGAACATATACTCAAAATGTCTGGGTACCACAATCACTTGACTCAACTGGGAGTTAATCTTCCTATTGATAGTGTCATTGACAGTGTTCTTCAATCACTACCACCAAGCTACAAAAGCTTCGTGATGAACTATAATATGCAAGGGATGGATAAGACAATTCCCGAGCTCTTCGCGAAGCTAAAGGCTGCGGAGGTAGAAATCAAGAAGGAGCATCAAGTGTTGATGCTTAATAAGACCACTAGTTTCAAGAAGAAGGGCAAAGGGAAGAAGGGGAACTTCAAGAAGAACGACAAGCAAGTTGTTGCTCAAGTGAAGAAGCCCAAGTCTGGACCTAAGCCTGAGACTGAATGCTTCTACTGCAAAGGGACTGGTCTTCTACTGCAAAGGGAATGGTCACTGGAAGTGGAACTGCCCCAAGTATTTGGGGGATAAGAAGGATGGCAAAGTGAAATGTATATTTGATATACATGTTTTTGATGTGTACCTTACTAATGCTCGTAGTAGCACTTGGGTATTTGATGTTGGGGAACATAGTAATTTCAAAAAAAAATCCTACGCACACGCAAGATCATGGTGATGACATAGCAACGAGAGGGGAGAGTGTTGTCCACGTACCCTCGTAGACCGTGAGCGGAAGCGTTAGCACAACGCGGTTGATGTAGTCGTACGTCTTCATGATCCGACCGATCCAAGCACCGAACGTACGGCACCTCCGAGTTCAGCACACATTCAGCTCGATGATGATCCCCGGGCTCCGATCCAGCAAAGCTTCGGGGATGAGTTCCGTCAGCACGACGGCGTGGTGACGATGATGATGTTCTACCGGTGCAGGGCTTCGCCTAAACTCCGCGACGATATGACCGAGGTGGAATATGGTGGAGGGGGGCACCGCACACGGCTAAGGAACGATCCATAGATCAACTTGTGTGTCATGGGGTGCCCCCCTGCCCCCGTATATAAAGGAGCAAGGGGGAGGGGGCGTCCGGCCTAGGAGGAGGCGCGCCAAGGGGAGTCCTACTCCCACCGGGAGTAGGACTCCCTCCTTCCTTGTTGGAGTAGGAGAAGGGGGGAAAGAGGAGGAAGAGGGGAAGGAAAGGGGGGGCGCCGCCCCCCTTCCCTTGTCCTATTCGGACTAGGAAGGGGAGGGGGGCGCGGCCCCCTCCTGCCTCCTTCCCTCTTCTCCCTCGAGGCCCATGTAGGCCCAATAACCCCCCGGGGGGTTCCGGTAACCTCCCGGTACTCCGGTAAAATGCCGATTTCACCCGGAATGATTCTGATGTCCAAATATAGGCTTCCAATATATCGATCTTTATGTCTCGACCATTTCGAGACTCCTCGTCATGTCCGTGATCACATCCGGGACTCCGAACAAACTTCGGTACATCAAAACTTATAAACTCATAATAAAACTGTCATCGTAACGTTAAGCGTGCGGACCCTGCGGGTTCGAGAACTATGTAGACATGATCTAGAACTATTCTCGATCAATAACCAATAGCGGAACCTGGATGCCCATATTGGTTCCTACATATTCTACGAAGATCTTTATCGGTCAAACCGCATAACAACATATGTTGTTCCCTTTGTCATCGGTATGTTACTTGCCCGAGATTTGATCGTCGGTATCCAATACCTAGTTCAATTTCGTTACCGGCAAGTCTCTTTACTCGTTACGTAATGCATTATCCCGTAACTAACTCATTGGTTACATTGCTTGCAAGGCTTATAGTGATGTGCATTACCGAGAGGGCCCAGAGATACCTCTCCGACAATCGGAGTGACAAAACCTAATCTCGAAATACGCCAACCCAACATGTACCTTCGGAGACACCTGTAGTACTCCTTTATAATCACCCAGTTATGTTGTGACGTTTGGTAGCACCCAAAGTGTTCCTCCAGTAAACGGGAGTTGCATAATCTCATAGTTACAGGAACATGTATAAGTCATGAAGAAAGCAATAGCAATATACTAAACGATCAAGTGCTAGGCTAACGGAATGGGTCATGTCAATCACATCATTCTCCTAATGGTGTGATCCCGTTAATCAAATGACAACTCTTTTGTCCATGGCTAGGAAACATAACCATCTTTGATGAACGAGCTAGTCAAGTAGAGGCATACTAGTGACACTATGTTTGTCTATGTATTCACACATGTATTATGTTTCCGGTTAATACAATTCTAGCATGAATAATAAACATTTATCAATAACTTTATTATTGCCTCTAGGGCATATTTCCTTCAGTCTCCCACTTGCACTAGAGTCAATAATCTAGTTCACATCGCCATGTGATTTAACATCAATATTCATATCTGTATATGATTAACACCCATAGTTCACATCGTCATGTGACCAACACCCAAAGGGTTTACTGGAGTCAATAATCTAGTTCACATCGCTATGTGATTAACACCCAACGAGTACTAAGGTGTGATCATGTTTTGCTCATGAGAGAAGCTTAGTCAACGGGTCTGTCATATTTAGAGCCGTATGTATTTTGCAAATATTCTATGTCTACAATGCTCTGCACGGAGCTACTCTAGCTAATTGCTCCCACTTTCAATATGTATCCAGATTGAGACTTAGAGTCATCTGGATCGGTGTAAAAGCTTGCACCGATGTAACTCTTTAAGATGGCTCTTTTATCACCTCCATAATCGAGAAATATTTCCTTAGTCCTCACTAAGGATATTCTTGACCAATGTCCAGTGATCTACTCCTAGATCACTATTGTACTCCCTTGCCAAATTCAGAGCAAGGTATACAATAGGTCTGGTACATAGCATAGCATACTTTATAGAACCTATAACTGAGGCATAGGGAATGACTTTCATTCTCTTTTCTATTTTCTGCTGTGGTCGGGATTTGAGTCTTACTCAATTTCACACCTTTGCAACACAGGCAAGAACTCTTTCTTTGACTGTTCCATTTTGAACTACTTCAAAATCTTGACAAGGTATGTACTTTTGAAAAACTTATCAAGCGTCTTGATCTATCTCAATAGATCTTGATGCTCAATATGTAAGCAGCTTCACCGGGGTCTTTCATTGAAAAACTTCTATTCAAGTATCCTTTTATGCTATCCAGAAATTCTATATCATTTCCAATCAACAATATGTCTTGCACATATAATATCAGAAATGCTACAGAGCTCCCACTCACTTTCTTGTAAATACAAGCCTTTCCAAAAGTCTGTATAAAACCATATGCTTTGATCAACTCATCAAAGCGTATATTCCAACTCCGAGATGCTTGCACCAGTCCATTGATGGATCGCTGGAGCTTGCACATTTTGTTAGCACCTTTAGGATTGACAAAACCTTCTGGTTGCATCATATACAACTCTTCTTTAAAGAATCCATTAAGGAATGCAGTTTTGACATCCATTTGCCAGATTTCATAAAATGTGGCAATTACTAACATGATTCGGACAGACTTATGCATCGATACGAGTGAGAAAAATCTCATCGTATTCAACACCTTGAACTTGTCGAAAACCTTTCGCAACAAGTCGAGCTTAGTAGATAGTAACACTACTATCAGTGTCCATCTTCCTCTTGAAGATCCATTTATTTAACATGGCTTGCTGATCATTGAGCAAGTCAATCAAAGTCCATACTTTGTTCTCATACATGGATCATATCTCAGATTTTATGGTCTCAAGCCATTTCGCGGAATCTGGGCTCATCATCGCTTCCTCATAGTTCGTAGGTTCATCATGGTCTAGTAACATGACTTCCAGAATAGGATTACCGTACCACACTGGTGCAGACCGTACTCTGGAAAACCTACGAAGTTCTGTAGTAACTTGATCTGAAGTTTCATGATCATCATCATTAGCTTTCTCACTAATTGGTGTAGGAATTACTGGAACTGATTTCAGTGATGAACTATTTTCCAATTCGGGAGAAGGTACAAATTACCTCATCAAGTTCTACTTTCCTCCCACTCACTTCTTTCGAGAGAAACTTCTTCTCTAGAAAGGATCCATTCTTGGCAACGAATGTTTTGCCTTCAGATCTGTGATAGAAGGTGTACCCAACAGTTTCCTTTGGGTATTCTATGAAGACGCACTTCTCCGATTTGGGTTTGAGCTTATCAGGATGAAACTTTTTCACATAAGCATCGTAGCCCCAAACTTTAAGAAACGACAACTTGGGTTTCTTGCTAAACCACAGTTCATATGGTGTCGTCTCAACGGATTTAGATGGTGCCCTTTTAACGTGAATGCAGCTGTCTCTAATGCATAACCCCAAAATAATAGTGGTAATCAGTAAGAGACATCATAAATCGCACCATATCCAATAAAGTGCGGTTACGACGTTCGGACACACCATAGCGTTGTGGTGTTCCAGGTGGCGTGAGCTGTGAAACTATTCCACATTGTTTTAATTGAAGACCAAACTCATAACTCTAATATTCGTCTCTGCGATCAGATCATAGAAACTTTATTTTCTTGTTACGATGATTTTTCTACTTCACTCTGAAATTCTTTGAACCTTTCAACTATTTCAGATTTATGTTTCATCAAGTAGATATACCCATATCTGCTCAAATCATCTTGTGAAGGTCAGAAAATAACGATATTTGCCACAAGCATCAACACTCATTGGATCGCATACATCAGTATGTATTATTTCTAATAAGTTAGTAGCTTGTTCCATTGTTTCGGGGAACGGAGTTTTAGTCATCTTGCCCAAAAGGCACGGTTCGCAAGCATCAAATGATTCATAACCAAGTGATTCCAAAAATCCATCTTTATGGAGTTTCTTCATGCGCTTTACACCGATATGACCCAAACGGCAGTGCCACAAATAAGTTGCACTATCATTATTAACTTTGCATCTTTTGGCATCAATGTTATGAATATGTGTATCACTACGATCGAGATCCAACAAACTATGTTCATTGGGTGTATATTCATGTAAACAGAATAACAATTATTCTCTAACTTTAAATGAATAACCGTGTCGCAATAAGCACGATCAAATCATGTTCATGCTCAACGCAAATGCCAAATAACATTTATTTAGGTTTAACACTAATCCCGAAAGTATAGGGAGTGCGCGATGATAATCCCTGAAAGTATAGGGAGTGTGCGATGATAATCATATCAATCTTGGAACTACTTCCAACACTCATCGTCACTTTCCCTTCAACTAGTCTCTATTTATTCTGTAACTCCTGTTTCGAGTTACTAATCTTAGCAACCGAACAAGTATCAAATACTCAGGGGCTACTATAAACACTAGTAAGGCACACATCAATAATCTGTATATCAAATATACCCTTGTTCACTTTGCCATCCTTCTTATCCACCAAATATTCAGGGCATTTCCGCTTCCAGTGACCATTTCCTTTGCAGTGTAAACACTCAGTTTCAGGCTATGGTCCAGCTTTGGGCTTCTTCGCAGGAGTGACAACTTGCTTGTCTTTCCACTTGAAGTTCCCTTTCTTTCCCTTTGCCCTTCTCTTGAAACTAGTGGTCTTGTCAATCATCAACATTTGATGCTCTTTCTTGATTTCTACCTTCGTCGATTTCAACATCACGAAGAGATCGGGAATCATTTTCGTCATCCCTTGCATACTATAGTTCATCACGAAGTTCTAGTAACTTAGTGATGGTGACTAGAGAATTCTGTCAATCACTATCTTATCTGGAAGATTAACTCCCACTTGATTCAAGCGATTGAAGTACCCAGACAGTCTGAGCACATGCTCACTAGTTGAGCGATTCTCCTCCATCTTTTAGCTATAGAACTTGTTGGAGACTTCATATCTCTCAACTCGGGTATTTGCTGGAAATATTAACTTCAACTCCTGGAACATCTCATATGGTCCATGACGTTCAAAACGTCTTTGAAGTCCCGATTCTAAGCCGTTAAGCATGGTGCACTAAACTATCAAGTAGTCATCATTTTGAGCTAGCCAGACGTTCATAACTTCTGCATCTGCTCCTGCAATAGGTCTGTCACCTAGCGGTGCATTAAGGACATAATTCTTCTGTGCAGCAATAAGGATAAACCTCAGATCACGGATCGAATCCGCATCATTGCTACTAACATTTTTCAACACAATTTTCTCTAGGAACATATCAAAATAAACATATGAAAGAAACAACGCGAGCTATTGATCTACAACATAATTTGCAAAATACTATCAGGTACTAAGTTCATGATAAATTTAAGTTCAGTTAATCATATTACTTAAGAACTCCCACTTAGACAGACATCTCTCTAGTCATCTAAGTGATCACGTGATCCAAATCAACTAAACCATGTCCGATCATCACGTGAGATGGAGTAGTTTTCAATGGTGAACATCACTATGTTGATCATATCTACTATATGATTCACGCTCGACCTTTCGGTCTCCGTGTTCCGAGGCCATATCTGTATATGCTAGGCTCGTCAAGTATGACCTGAGTATTCCGCGTGTGCAACTGTTTTGCACCCGTTGTATTTGAACGTAGAGCCTATCACACCCGATCATCACGTGGTGTCTCAGCACGAAGAACTTTCGCAACGGTGCATACTCAGGGAGAACACTTATTGATTATTTAGTGAGAGATCATCTTAAAATGCTACCGTCAATCAAAGCAAGATAAGATGCATAAAGGATAAACATCACATGCAATCAATATAAGTGATATGATATGGCCATCATCATCTTGTGCTTGTGATATCCATCTCCGAAGCACCGTCGTGATCACCATCGTCACCAGCGCGACACCTTGATCCCCATCGTAGCATCGTTGTCATTACGCCATCTATTGCTTCTACAACTATCGCTACCGCTTAGTGATAAAGTAAAGCAATTACAGGGCCTTTGCATTTCATACAATAAAGCGACAACCATATGGCTCCTGCCAGTTGCCGATAACTTTGGTTACAAAACATGATCATCTCATAAAATAAAATATAGCATCACGTCTTGACCATATCACATCACAACATGCCCTGCAAAAACAAGTTAGACGTCCTCTACTTTGTAGTTGCAAATTTTACGTGGCTGCTACGGGCTTAGCAAGAACCGTTCTTACCTACGCATCAAAACCACAATGATAGTTCATCAAGTTAGTGCTGTTTTAACCTTCACAAGGACCGGGCGTAGCCACACTCCATTCAGCTAAAGTGAGAGAGACAGACACCCGCCAGCCACATTTAAGCACGAGTGCTCGTAACGGTGAAACCAGTCTCGCGTAAGCGTACGCGTAATGTCGGTCCGGGCCGCTTCATCTCACAATACCTCCGAACCAAAGTATGACATGCTGGTAAGCAGTATGACTTGTATCGCCCACAACTCACTTGTGTTCTACTCGTGCATATAACATCAACGCATAAAACCTAGGCTCGGATGCCACTGTTGGGGAACATAGTAATTTCAAAAAATTTCCTACGCACACGCAAGATCATGGTGATGGCATAGCAACGAGAGGGGAGAGTGTTGTCCACGTACCCTCGTAGACCGTAAGCAGAAGCGTTAGCACAATGCGGTTGATGTAGTCGTACGTCTTCACGATCCGACCGATCCAAGCACCGAACGTACGGCACCTCCGAGTTCAGCACACATTCAGCTCGATGACGATCCCCGGGCTCCGATCCAGCAAAGCTTCGGGGATGAGTTCCGCCATCACGACGGCGTGGTGACGATGATGATGTTCTACCGGCGCAGGGCTTCGCCTAAACTCCGCGACGATATGACCGAGGTGGAATATGGTGGAGGGGGGCACCGCACACGGCTAAGGAACGATCCGTAGATCAACTTGTGTGTCATGGGGTGCCCCCTGCCCCCGTATATAAAGGAGCAAGGGGGAGGGGGCGGCCGGCCTAGGAGGAGGCGCGCCAAGGGGAGTCCTACTCCCACCGGGAGTAGGACTCCCTCCTTCCTTGTTGGAGTAGGAGAAGGGAGGAAAGAGGAGGAAGAGGGGAAGGAAAGGGGGGGCGCCGCCCCCCTTCCCTTGTCCTATTCGGACTAGGAAGGGGAGGGGCGCGCGGCCCCCTCCTGCTTCCTTCCCTCTTCTCCGTCGAGGCCCATGTAGGCCAATAACCCCCCGGGGGGTTCCGGTAACCTCCCGGTACTCCGGTAAAATGCCGATTTCACCCGGAACGATTCCGATGTCCAAATATAGGCTTCCAATATATCGATCTTTATGTCTCGACCATTTCGAGACTCCTCGTCATGTCCGTGGTCACATCCAGGACTCCAAACAAACTTCGGTACATCAAAACTTATAAACTCATAATAAAACTGTCATCGTAATGTTAAGCGTGCGGACCCTACGGGTTCGAGAACTATGTAGACATGATCTAGAACTATTCTCGGTCAATAACCAATAGAGGAACCTAGATGCCCATATTGGTTCCTACATATTCTACGAAGATCTTTATCGGTCAAACCGCATAACAACATACGTTGTTCCCTTTGTCATCGGTATGTTACTTGCCCGAGATTAGATCGTCGGTATCCAATACCTAGTTCAATCTCGTTACCGGCAAGTCTCTTTACTCGTTACGTAATGCATTATCCCGTAACCAACTCATTGGTTACATTTCTTGCAAGGCTTATAGTGATGTGCATTACCGAGAGGGCCCAGAGATACCTCTCCGACAATCGGAGTGACAAAACCTAATCTCGAAATACGCCAACCCAACATGTACCTTCGGAGACACCTGTAGTACTCCTTTATAATCACCCAGTTACGTTGTGACGTTTGGTAGCACCGAAAGTGTTCCTCCGGTAAACGGGAGTTGCATAATCTCATAGTTACAGGAACATGTATAAGTCATGAAGAAAGCAATAGAAATATACTAAACGATCAAGTGCTAGGCTAACGGAATGGGTCATGTCAATCACATCATTCTCCTAATGGTGTGATCCCGTTAATCAAATGACAACTCTTTTGTCCATGGCTAGGAAACATAACCATCTTTGATAAACGAGCTAGTCAAGTAGAGGCATACTAGTGACACTATGTTTGTCTATGTATTCACACATGTATTATGTTTCCGGTTAATAAAATTCTAGCATGAATAATAAACATTTATCATGATATAAGGAAATAAATAATAACTTTATTATTGCCTCTAGGGCATATTTCCTTCATTTGATACTGGTTCTATTACTCATATTTGCAACTCGAAGCAGGGGCTACGGATTAAGCGAAGATTGGCTAAGGACGAGGTGACGATGCGCGTGGGAAATGGTTCCAAAGTCGATGTCATCATCGTCGGCACGGTACCTCTACATCTACCTTTGGGATTAGTTTTAGACCTGAATAATTGTTATTTGGTGCCAGCGTTAAGCATGAACATTATATCTGGATCTTGTTTGATGCGAGACAGTTATTCATTTAAATCAGAGGATAGTGGTTGTTCTATTTATATGGGTAATATCTTTTATGGTCATGCACCCTTGATGAGTGGTCTATTTTTATTGAATCTCGATAGTAGTGATACACATATTCATAGTATTGAAGCCAAAAGATATAAGTTTAATAATGATAGTGCAATTTATTTGTGGCACTGCCATTTAGGTCATATTGGTGTAAAGCGCATGAAGAAACTCCATGCGGATGAGCTTTTGGAATCACTTGCTTATGAATCACTTGGTGCTTGCGAACCATGCCTCATGGGCAAAATGACTAAGACTCCGCTCTCTGGAACAATGGAGTGAGCAACATACTTGTTGGAAATAATACATACTGATGTATGCGGTCCAATGAGTGTTGAGGCTCGCGCCGGGTATCATTATTTTCTTACCTTCACAGATGATTTGAGTAGATATGGGTATATCTACTTGATGAAACATAAGTCTGTAACATTTGAAAAGTTCAAAGAATTTCAGAGTGAAGTGGAAAATCATCGTAACAAGAAAATAAAGTTTCTATGATCTGATCTGAAGGTGAATATTTGAGTTACGAGTTTGGTCTTCATTTGAAACAAACCCGGAATAGTTTCACAACTCACGCCACCCGGAACACCACAGCGTAATGGTGTGTCCAAACATCGTAACTGCACTTTATTAGATATGGTGCAATCTATGATGTTTCTTACTGATTTACCGCTATCATTTTGGGGTTATGCTTTAGAGACGGCTGCATTCACGTTAAATAGGGCACCATCTAAACCCGTTGAGACGACACCATATGAACTGTGGTTTGGCAAGAAACCAAAGTTGTCGTTTCTTAAATTTTGGGGTTGCGATGCTTATATGTGTGAAAAAGCTTCAACCTGATAAGCTCGAACCCAAATCGAAGAAATGTGTCTTCATAGGATACCCAAAGGAGACTATTGGGTACACCTTCTATCACAGATCCGAAGGCAAAATATTCGTTGCTAAGAATGGATCCTTTCTAGAGAAGGAGTTTCTCTCGAAAGAAGTGAGTGGGAGGAAAGTAGAACTTGATGAGGTAATTGTACCTACTCCCTTGTTGGAAAGTAGTTCATCACAGAAATCAGTTCTAGTGATTCCTACACCAATTAGTGAGGAAGCTAATGATGATGATCATGAAGCTTCTGATCAAGTTACTACTGAACCTCGTAGGTCAACCAGAGTAAGATCCACACCAGAGTGGTACAGTAATCCTATTCTGGACGTCATGTTACTTGACCATGATGAACCTATGAACTATGAGGAAGCGATGATCAGCCCAGATTCCACGAAATGGCTTGAGGCCATGAATTCTGAGATGGGATCCATGCATGAGAACAAAGTGTGGACTTTGGTTGACTTGCCCGATGATTGGCAAGCCATAGAAAATAAATGGATCTTCAAGAAGAAGACCGACGCTGACATTAATGTTACTGTCTAGAAAGCTTGACTTGTTGCAAAAGGTTTTCGACAAGTTCAAGGAGTTGACTGCGATGAGACTTTCTCACCCATAGCGATGCTTAAGTCTGTCCGAATCATGTTAGCAATTGCCACATTTTATGATTATGAAATTTGGCAAATGGACGTCAAAACTGCATTCGTGAATGGATTTCTAGAAGAAGAGTTGTATATGATGCAACCAGAAGGTTTTGTCAATCCAAGGGTGCTAACAAAGTGTGCAAGCACCAGCGATCCATTTATGGACTGGTGCAAGCCTCTCGGAGTTGGAATAAACATTTTCATAGTGTGATCAAAGCATATGGTTTTATACAGACTTTTCGAGAAGCTGGTATTAACAAGAAAGTGAGTGGGAGCTCTGTAGCATTTCTAATATTATATGTGGATGACATATTGTAGATTGGAAATGATATAGAATTTCTGGATAGCATAAAAGGATACTTGAATAAAAGTTTTTCTATGAAAGACCTCAGTGAAGTTGCTCACATATTGGGCATCAAGATCTATAGAGATAGATCAAGACGCTTAATTGGACTTTCACAAAGCACATACCTTTATAAGATTTTGAAGAAGTTCAAAATGGATCAGTCAAAGAAAGGGTTCTTGCCTGTGTTACAAGATGTGAAGTTGAGTGAGACTCAATGCCCGATCACTGCAGAAGATAGAGAGAAAATGAAAGTCATTCCCTATGCCTCAACCATATGTTCTATCATGTATGCAATGTTGTGTACCCGACCTGATGTCTGCCTTGCTATAAGTATAGTAGGGAGGTACCGAAGTAATATAGGAATGGATCACTGGACAGTGGTCAAGAACATCCTGAAATACCTAAAAAGGACTAAGGATATGTTTCTCGTTTATGGAGGTGACAAAGAGCTCGTCGTAAATCGTTATGTCGATGCAAGCTTTGACACTGATCCGGATGGCTCTAAGGCACAACCGGATACCTATTCATATTGAATGGTGGAGCTGTCAGTTGGTGCAGTTCCAAACAGAGTGTCGTGGTGGGATCTACATGTGAAGCGGAGTACATAGCTGCCCCGGAAGCGGCGAATTAAGGAGTCTGCATGAAGGAGCTCATATCCGATCTAGGTGTCATACCTAGTGCATCGGGTCCAATGAAAATCTTTTGTGATAATACTGGAGTGATTGCCTTGGCGAAGGAATCCAGATTTCACAAGAGAACCAAGCACATCAAGAGACGCTTCAATTCCATCCACGATCTAGTCAAAGAGGGTTACAAAGAAGTTTGCAAGATACATACGGATCTGAATGTTGCAGACCCGTTGACTAAGCCTCTCTCACGAGCAAAACATGATCAACACCAAGACTCCATGGGTGTTAGAATCATTACTATGTAATCTAGATTATTGACTCTAGTGCAAGTGGGAGACTGAAGGAAATATGCCCTACAGGCAATAATAAAGTTGTTATTTATATTTCCTTATATCATGATAAATGTTTATTATTCATGCTAGAATTGTATTAACCGGAAACTTAGTACATGTGTGAATACATAGACAAACAGAGTGACCCTAGTATGCCTCTACTAGACTAGCTCGTTAATCAAAGATGGTTAAGTTTCCTAGCCATAGACATGTGTTGTCATTTGATGAACGGAATCACATCATTAGAGAATGATGTGGTGGACAAAACCCATCCGTTAGCTTAGCACTATGATCGTTTAGTTTATTGCTATTTCTTTCTTCGTGACTTATACATGCTATGACTATGAGATTATGCAACTCCCGAATACCGGAGGAACACTTACTGTGCTATCAAATGGCACACCGTAACTAGGTGATTATAAAGATGCTCTACAGGTGTCTCCGATGGTGTTTGTTGAGTTGGCATAGTTCGAGATTAGGATTTGTCACTCCGATTGTCGGAGAGGTGTCTCTGGGCCCTCTCGATAATGCACATCACTATAAGCCTTGTAAGCAATGGGACTAATGAGTTAGTTGTGGGATGATGCATTATGGAACGAGTAAAGAGACTTGCCGGTAACGATATTGAACTAGGTATGGTGATACAGACAATCAAATCCCGGGCAAGTAACATACCGATACCAAAGCGAACAACGTATGCTGTTATGTGGTTGACCGATAAAGATCTTCATAGAATATGTAGGAGACAATATGAGCATCCAGGTTCCGCTATTGGTTACTGATCGGAGATGTGTCTCGGTCATGTCTACGTAGTTCTCGACCCCGTAGGGTCCGCACGCTTAACGTTCAATGACGATTTGTTATATGAGTTATGTGATTTGATGTACCGAAGTTTGTTCGGAGTCACGTATGAGATTACGGACGTGACGAGGAGTCTCAAAATGGTTGAGACATAAAGATTCATATATTGGAAGGTTATATTCGGACACCGGAATGGTTCGGATCGTTTCGGATATGTTTTGGAGTACCGGGGGTTACCGGACCCCCCCCCCCCCCCCGGGAAGTTATTGGGCCTCGTGGGCCTAGTAGTGGAAGAGAGGAGGCAGGCCAAAAAGTGGCGCATGCCCCCCTAGCCCAGTTGGACTAGGGTTGGGGGCGGCCCCCCTTTCCTTCTATCCTCCTCCTCCTTCCCCCTTCTCCTTGTTTGGAATAGGAAAGGGGGGGCGAATCCCACTTGGAGTAGGACTCCCCGCTTGGGCGCGCCACCTTTGGGTGGCCTCCTCCTCCCTCCCTCTTTTATATATGTGGGGAGGGGGGCACCCTAGAACACACAAGTTGAACTTTTAGCCGTGTGCGGTGCCCTCCTCCAAAGAAACACACCTCGGTCATATCGTCGTAGTGCTTCGGCAAAGCCGTGCGCCGGTAACTTCATCATCACCATCACCACGCCGTCGTGCTGATGGAACTCTCCCTCGGACTCAACTGGATCAAGAGTTCAAGGTACGTCACCGATCTAAACATGTGTAGATCGCGGAGGTGCCGTGCATTCAGTACTTGGATCGGTTGGATCGCGAAGACGTTCGACTACATCAACCGCATTACTAAACGCTTCCGCTTTCAGTCTACGAGGGTACGTGGACACACTCTCCCCGCTTGTTGCTATGCTTCTCCTAGATAGATCTTGCGTGATCGTAGGATTTTTTTTGAAATACTACGTTCCCCAACAAGCATGCCAAGTTTCATGAATTTCAGACGATCTTTGGATTTACTAGAATTTAAAAACCAGGTATCTCAATGTTTGCGGCCGAGTGACCGTGGTAGGGTGTTTGACATTCGTTCCCATTTCTTGCATGGGACCTAAGCAGGTAACCAAGGGCACAGATTTAAATTTTCAACCAATTTATATGCATTAGAGCATGTGCATGTAGTTCAAATTTGAATTATGCACATAAATGCATTAAAAACTCAATTAATGCATAAAAACGTCCAAACGAACCCCGAAAAATCCCCAAAAAGACACAACACTCCTGTTGTTCTATGTTGACAAGACAAAATTTTTGAAAGCAATAAGAGGCAATGGATATCGTTTCGTCCCCAAAGGTGGGACGTTCCCTACCAAAACCACCAGGCTTGTTGTGAGAAGCTCTGGTTTGTGAGAAGCATATCCCGAAACCAGCCCCAAATGGGACAAAAAATTTACCACGGCATGTTGATGATGCTCCATGATAGCATGCCAAGTTTCATGAATTTCAGACGAGCTTTGGATTTACTAGAATTTAAAAACCAGGTATCTCAATGTTTGCGACCGAGTGACCGTGGCACAGGGTGTTTGACATTTGTTCCCATTTCTTGCATAGGACCTAAGCATGCAACCAATGGCACAGATTTGAATTTTCAACCAATTTATATGCATTAGAGCATGTGCATGTAGTTCAAATTTTAATTATGCACATAAATGCATTGAAAACTCAATTAATGCAAAAAACGTCCAAACGAACCCCGAAAAATCCCAAAAAATGACACAACACTCCTGTTGTTCTATGTTGACACAAGAATTTTTTTTGAAATCAATAAGGGGCAATGGATATCATTTCGTCCCCAAAGGTGGGACATTCCCTACCGAAACCATAAGGGTTGTTGTGAGAAGCATATCCCCAAACTGCCCCAAAAGGGACAAAAAAATTACCACGGCATGTTGATGCCGCTCCATGATAGCATGCCAAGTTTCATGAATTTTAGACGAGCTTTGGATTTACTACAATTTAGAAACCAGGTATCTCAGTGTTTGCGGCCGAGTGACCGTGGCAGGGCATTTGACATTCGTTCCCATTTCTTGCATGGGACCTAAGCATGCAACCAAGGGCACAGATTTGAATTTTCAACCAATTTATATGCATTAGAGCATGTGCATGTAGTTCAAATTTGAATTATTCACATAAATGCATTGAAAACTCAATTAATGCATAGAAACGTCCAAACGAACCCCGCAAAATACCAAAAAATGACACAACACTCCTGTTGTTCTATGTTGACATGAGAATTTTTTTGAAAGCAATAAGAGGCAATGGATATCGTTTCGTCCCCAAAGGTGGGATGTTCCCTACCAAAACCATTAGGCTTGTTGTGACAAGCTCTGGTTTATGAGAAGCATATCCCCAAAACTGCCCCAAATGGGACAAAAAAATTACCACGACATGTTGATGCCGCTCCATGATAGCATGCCAAGTTTCATGAATTTCAGACAAGCTTTGGATTTATTAGAATTTATATACCAGGTATCTCAATGTTTGCGGCCGAATGACCGTGGAAGGGTGTTTGACATTCGTTCCCATTTTTTGCATGGGACCTAAGCATGCAACCAAGGGCACATATTTGAATTTCAACCAATTTATATGCATTAGAGCATGTGCATGTAGTTCAAATTTGAATTATGCACATAAATGCATTGAAAACTCAATTAATGCATAAAAACGTCCAAACGAACCCCGAAAAATCCCAAAAAATGAGACAACACTCCTGTTGTTCTATGTTGACACGAGAATTTTTTTGAGAACAATAAGAGGCAATGGATATCGTTTCGTCCCCAAAGGTGGGACGTGCCCTACCGAAACCATCAGGCTTGTTGTCAAAAGCTCTGGTTTGTGAGAAGCATATCCCCAAACCTTTCCCAAATGGGACAAAAAATTTACCACGATTGATGCCGCTCATGATAGCATGCCAAGTTTCATCACACGAGCTTTGGATTTACTAGAATTTAAAAACCAGGTATCTCAATGTTTGCAGCAGAGTGACCGTGGCAGGGTGTTTGACATTCGTTCCCATTTCTTGCATGGGACCTAAGCATGCAACCAAGGGCACAAATTTGAATTTTCAACCAATTTATATGCATTAGAGCATGTGCATGTAGTTCAAATTTGAATTATGCACATAAATGCATTGAAAACTCAATTAATGCATTAAAACGCCCAAACGAACCCCGAAAAATCCCAAAAACTGACACAACACTCTTGTTGTTCTATGTTGACATGAGAAAACTTTTGAAAGCAATAAGAGGCAATGGATATCGTTTCGTCCCCAAAGGTGGGACGTTCCCTACCGAAACCATCAGGCTTGTTGTGAGAAGCATATCCCCAAACCTTCTCCAAATAGGACAAAAAATTTACCATGGCATGTTGATGCCGCTCCATGATAGCATGCCAAGTTTCATGATTTTCAGACGAGCTTTGGATTTATTAGAATTTAAAAACCAGGTATCTCAATGTTTGCGACCGAGTGACCGTGGCAGGGTGTTTGACATTCGTTCCCATTTCTTGCATGGGACCTAAGAATGTAACCAAGGACAAACATTTGATTTTGCAACCCGTTTTTATGGACGGAGCACGTGCATGTAGTTCAATTTTGGATTTACTAGAATTACTTAAGCAAGTACCTCAACATTTGCCGGAGAGCCACGGTGACGTGGTGTTCGAAATTCATCCCCATTTATTGCATGGGACATAAGCATAAACCCATGGACACATATATGATTTTACAACCCATGTTGGTGCACCGGACCATGTGCATGTGCTTTAATTTCGAATTGTGTACCTGAAATGGCTAGAAAACCAATTTAATGTATAAAATTTCCAAACGAACCCTGAATAATTCCAATTTTTTACGACACATATATAGTTGCATGTTCACTACAGATAAAAGGTCTAGCAATTCAAACACCATCCATTGCCACTGTGACCCCATTATGTAATACAAATCAAGACGAAAAATCAAGTAGATCCCACACAGTTTATTACCACCAACCGTGTGAGATGCAACACAAAAAATCTTGGAGCACCATCGGATTATAGTATGCATACGGCTTATGCGAGAAGGTGCGACGGCTACAGTCCACAGCCCGCTCTGAATAAGGGACCATGTCTGATGACACTTTGCGTGCCAGTTTTTTGGCTGAAGCGATTCCAAATTTTCGGCTTCCGCGGAAATATCTACCTCCCCGCCCCTCCCCCTTACCAAAAGCCACATTTCCCCTGTTTCCGCCTTCTTTTCCAAGTTGAAACCTTCACTCCTTGCTTGCAGCACTGCCTCCTCACCGGCGACCCTCCTTCACACTGCTTGGCCTCGCCTATCCAGGAAGGTAATCCACACCCAACCCTCATCCTCCTCCTCCTTCCACATCCCACATGCCCTGACCGCCGACGCGAGCGCGACACCTTCCACCCAAATCACCGACCCCTCCACCAAATAAGCGCCGCCCTAAGCCATGGTGCACGCAGTATAGCTAGGATCTCAAGGAGCATTTGGCAGCAGAGAAGCAAATCGCGGCTGCACGCGCGAATGAGGTCGCGATGGCTGCCATTCATGCCGACCCCCAGATCTTGGAGGAGCACCTCGCTGTCGAGGCCACCGTCGACGCCTCGCGCACCGACACCGCGACACGGTTGGCTGCTTTAAATGATAGTTCATGGCGTTTTCTCGAGGCCACCGTCGGTGCCTTCGACGAAGACTACGAGGTGTTTTCTCAGTGTGCACGTGCTTACCTCATCTCGAGAGCCAGCAGGTTGGTGCTCGGAGCAGCTCAGGCAACTCACCACTACGACGAGTGCACCCACGAAGCAGAGGCCTCGCCCTCTTCCATGTCCAAGGAGCCAATTGTTATCGATATCTCTGACAATGAGGAGTAGCTTGTCTTATTAGCTCACTATAAGGACCCATGTTCAGTTTGCTAGCTACTGCCTTTCCTTAACAAATTCTAGTGAATTGTGCTATCTACTTTTACCATGCAATCTTCTACTCTAGAGTATATATATGTTCTATATGTCCTGCAATGTGGTGTTTAGTTAACTGTTTGGTTCAATTCTGCAAATGTGATGTTCAATTCTTCAGGGTGCAATTTTCCAAGTTGTCAAGCATGCTTTGTTTGGTTAATCTTATCTTCTATTAGGAGTATGTTATATTGTGCAATGTGGTGCTTAGTTAACGTTTGGTTCATTTGTTGTGGTGTTTAGTTAACTGTTTGGTTCAATTCTGCAATGTGATGTTCAATTGTTGTGGGTGCATTCTGTTATTGTATACCATGTGAGAAATAAATCGAATTTGGTTGTACTAAATACATGAGAAATGAATACAATTGCTATATTTCCAAGTTGTTAAGCATGATTGGTTTGGTTAACTGCCTGATCTTATATTAGGAGTATCTTATATTGTGCAATGTGGTGCTCAGTTAACGTTTGGTTCATTTGTTATGGTGTTTAGTTACTGCACGTGCATGGTCCGTTGTCTAATAGCACATTATTGTGTAATTACAGGAACCATTCTAATATTTAGGTTTTTAACAATTTGGTCTTGCACATGTAGGTCCTGCTGTAAGAGGTTTTGACCCACTATTCAACCCTTTTTGCATATGGGGAAATGAGTTGTCCATGAATATCAATCAAGTCAAGAAACTCAGAAATATTGTTAGGATAAAGAAATTACCGACAAAAAACAACAAGATCTTTGTCTCCACAATGAACAAGACATCAGTTCACTACAAGATGGTACTAACTATTATACCTTGCCTTTTTTTATTCCTTTGCCCCATTTCCAATATACAGAAGATATTTATGCACATCCTTGTTTTTAGGCCTTTCCAAAGCAGTTCACTAATGATTACCTATCAAACCACCTCTATGGTGAGGAGGCGCGGAAGGTTTTCATACAACACCCACGGTTCAATATTGAAGTGTTTCTGAAGGGGATGAAGGACGGATGGTCAATCATCCACATGCACTGGCCTAAAGTTGCAAAGACCTTCAACATGAACGAAGGATCAATATTCGCCTTCCGCTTCAGCAGTTTTCCAGATGAGATGCATCTGTCTATATACCATCTATGATGCTAATTTCGAAAGGTTCTACATGTTGCATGTGAAACTTGGTGCTGATGCAGTTGTGTAATGGGGTAGCTGACTGCTGAAGCTATATCATGTTGTACTATGATGTATTTCAATTATGAAATTCCGCTTCCTTAATATGGAAATGAAATATATTATGTGCTTAATATGAATGTCGTCAATTAGGTTAATAAATGGATTATTAATAATAAGGCAATTAGCCTGCTAATGGTGAATTAGCCTGCTAATGGGGAATTAGCCTGCTAATTGGGTTTTGCTATTGCAAACGGTTATTGACAAAATACCGTGGGCGATGACCTCAGGCAACGCACACAATTTCTAGGAATAAACCGTGTTGGATCAATGAACAATCACACACGACTTTCTCTTGAAAATTATTTGCGTTAGGCCACCTTGCGCAAACGTTTACCACGTAAAAACTGTGTGATGGACAGCCTTTGCCACATAGTTTCTTATACGGACCGTGTGTGATGCATTCAATAACACAAACGATTTAACGGGAAAAATTGTGTGTGATGTCCATGTGAACGGAAACGTTTTCCTTGGAGCGACTATGTGGGATGTACATACGAACAAAAACTTTTAGCGGGGACTGACTATGTGGGATGTACTTGCAACCGAAAAAAAAATCACCTGTATAGTTGTATTTTTTTAGCTCTACTATTCATATTTCCGTATTTGAGCGCTCCCCGATCGCACACGACCTCATTTTGCCGAGCGTGTGTGCCAGGAGGGCATATCCCAGGCGGTTTGTGGGTCGTGTGGGAAGGACCCCCCTATCTCCTTCACTCATGAGGCGACGGTTCCAAATGTTGTCGCGGAAAGGGGTTCAAAACCGTTTGTATAGGACCGACGCATACGAGTGAGTGCAACATATTTGTGGCACTGCCGTTTAGGTCATATTGGTATAAAACGCATGAAGAAACTCCATGCAAATGGGCTTTTGGAATCACTTGATTGTTAATCATTTGATACTTGTGAACCATGCCTCATGGGCAAGATGACTAAAACTCCATTCTTCGGAACAATGGAGCGAGCTAATGACTTATTGGAAATAATACATACTGAGGGTATGCGGTCCGATGAGTGTTGAAGCTCGCGGCGGGCATCGTTATTTCCTGACCTTCACAGATGATTTGAGCAGATATGGGTATATCTACTTGATGAAACACAAGTCTGAAACATTTGAAAAGTTCAAAGAATTTTAGAGTGAAGTGGAGAATCATCGTGACAAAAAAATAATGTTTGTACAATCTGATCGCGGAGGCGAATATTTGAGTTACGAGTTTGACCTTCATTTAAAATAATGTGGAATAGTTTCACAACTCACGCCACCTGGAACACAACAGCGTAATGGTGCGTCAGAACGTCGTAACCATACTTTATTAGATATGGTACGATCTATGATATCTCTTACTGATTTACCGCTATCTTTTTGGTGTTATTGTCAGGACCCCGACTCAATGCCACATCGATCTAGCATGTAACACCTCATATCACTTTGCGGCCTCACGCACGGTATTCCCACGGGTGTCGCCTTACCTTTGCCCGGGACCGTTTGCACCTTTTGGCACACATATATGATAGTGTCGCTAGCATCCATATGATAAGGAGCCCGGGCTGACATGGCTAGTCGTAAACCCAAAGTGGCACAGACTTACAGGGACAGGCATCCATGACCCAGCATCGAACGTGTCGGTCATCAGCGAGTGAATCCGGGCTGCAGCACTGGGCTAGCAGGACTCCGGTAGACCGGGCTGTAGCGGGCTAACAGGACTCCGGTATTCATCGCGTGACATTTCCCCGAAGGGACAGACACAGGAACGAAGAAGGACACATGCTGGCCAGCCTAAGTGTTCCGGAGCAGTAGCAAGCTACCAGGGCTCAGTGGAAGCATTAGGAGACATTTCCTGGTAAGAGAGGCTACCAAGGATAAACAACTAGATAGTCAGATCCCACACATACCAAGCATTTCAATAACATACACACAATATGCTCGATATGTGCAATACAAAATGGCATCACAACATGACTCTACAACTCAAGTATTTATTCATTAGGCTCCGAGGAGCGAGATATTACAAACATGGGTCTCACGACCCAACATTCAGAGCATACAAGTCAAAGCACAAGCGGAAGCTAACATGTCTGAGTACAGACATCTACAAATGAAAAAGGCTTAGAAGCCTGACTATCCACCAGATCCTACCGAGGGCACAAGATCGTAGCTGAGGTATCAAGCTAAACGTCGAAGTCCATGCGGAACTACTAGCGAGACCGAAGTCTCTCTGCAAAAACATAAAATAGGCAAACGTGAGTACAAATGTACCCAACAAGACTTACATCAGAACTAACTACATATGCATCATTATCAACAAAAGGGATGGTGGGGTTTAACTGCAGCAAGCCAGCTTTGACTCGGTGGCTATCCTGAACTACTACTGCAAGTAACTCTTTTGAGGTGGCGCACACGAGTCCACATATTCACCATATCAATACACCACTATGGATCCTCTCCTGTCTCCCTACGAGAACGCCATCCATAGCACTCACACTTATCTTGCGTATTTTAGAGTATCCACTTTCACTTGTCTATGAACTATTATAGGCAACCCAGAAGTCCTTTACCTGCGGACACGGCTATTCGAATAGATGATGTTAACCCTGCAGGGGTGTACTTCTTCACACACGCTCTCACCACTTACCGCTGTTTACACGACATGTAGTCGGCAACCTTCAAGCGGAAGCCCAACGAGGGTGTCGGCCACGACCTACCTAAACACTCAAGTCTCTAGTCCAGGTTTATCGCCTATTCGGGTTCCATCCGCGAGGAGATCCGGCCGGGGTTTCGCTCACCGCCCCAAACGATGTGTGCAGGGTTCCCGAGACACCAAACGGGCGCCCGGTACACTGTGCCACGGTGTATCTACCGTATCATAGCCCACCCCTAGGGTTAGTGCTACACACGGCCTCCAACACATATCCTACAAACACCAGAAACTAGTTGCAACTCGTGGACCGAGAACAAGAGTGATTAAGAAGCCGAGAGGGTCCATTGGTTTCGGGCCCAATGCGTGGTAGTATCTGCTTCATGGATCACAAACACAGAACTCAGTTCCTAAGGACGGCTTCAATGAGACAACCCACCATGTACTCCTACATGGCCTCTCACCGCTACCTTTACCAAATCGTGTTCACACACTTAGCTCACACACAGTAGGACATGTTCACACACCTCTGATTCATCCCGGATGAATCAGACCTGACACAACTCTAAGCAATAGCAGGCATGACAAACAAGCATGAATGAGTAGGCACATCAGGGCTCAAACAACTCCTACTCATGCTAGTGGGTTTCATCTATTTACTGTGGCAATGACATGTCATGCAGAGGATAAGGGGTTCAACTACCGTAGCAAGTAACAGATGAATCGTTGTTTTCCTAATGCAGTAAAAGAGAGCAGGAGCGAGAGAGTGGGATTGTATCGGAATGAACAAGGGGGTTTTGCTTGCCTGGCACTTCTGAAGATAGTATAGCTCTTCATCGGTGTCATCGAATTCATCGTCGAAACGTCATCTACTGAGAGGGGACAAATACCGGCAAACAAGGAATAACACAACCAATGCAATGCACAATATGATGCATGATCATGACATGGCAAAATGAGTGTGTTGGGCTAATGCAACTAACAACAGGTTAAATGAAGTTGGTTTGAACCCTAGGTTCAAATTCAAACTCCATATGTGCTTATTTAAATGACAACTATGTAAATTGCCATATACATCAACCTTAGGTTGTTCAAACATGCATGAAAATGGTACAAATGGAAAGGTTGGATTTTTCTGATCATGTTTCATATATAATTTATTTCATTATGAGTTACGGTTAAATTTATATGATTTTTAGAAGTTAATAACATTTTCTGGAATTTCCTGAATAGAAATAAATCAAAAAAATTACATTATTGCATCAGCATTATGTCATGCTGACCTCAGCAGGTCAACAGGCGCCATCCAGGTCAAACCTGACCAGTGGGGTCCACTGGTCAGTGACCCAGTGCCGATTACAGCGGCTGACACGTGGGACCAGGTCAACGGCCACGTCAGCAGGGTCAAAGTTGACAGGTGGGTCCCACTGGGTTAAGGACTAACCTAAACCTAAAAATAACTTAAACTAAACAGGCACAGGGCCCACATGGCAGTGGCTCTAGGGGTGTTTAGCAGAGGCATTAGCGCTAATTAAGCTGGGATTAGGCCGGCGGCTAATCGCCGGTGAGGCCAGAGGCGGCGGTGGGGCTCGGGGTTGCGCTACGGGGCACGGTTCGAGCCGCGGCTAGGCGCGTTGGAGTGCCCTCACCGGCGCACGTCGTTTGGTGGTGCTAGCCGGGCCTGTGGTGGCCGGAGGCGACGGCTACGAGCTCGGCAACGGCGGCCGGCGTTCGGGCACAGGTGGTGCGGTGGCTACGGAGAGGGGAAGGAGGAGCAGAAGCTTACGGCGGTTGCAGCAGGTGTCAAAGCGGGCTCGGGGAAGCTCGGGAGGCGACGAATCGACGGCGACAATCTCCGGTGGCCGATGAGGGAAACGACAGCGATGGCGGTGTTGCAGCGCGTCCGGGACCTCGTGGCTCGGTGGAGAGGAATAGGGGGTCGAGGCGGAGCCTCTGGGCGCAACGACGAGGCAAGGCAGTGGCTGTGGCCACGACGATGCTCGTCGGCGGCAACGGATGCGTTCGGTCCAGGCGAGAGAGAGGGAGCAGAGGAGAGAGGGCCATGGGGGAGAGTGAGCGAAGCGGTCAGCGGGATCGGGACGACACGCGGGAGTCGTCCATGCGTCTAGGGGCTCGTCGGCAAGCAGGAGGTGGCCGCGCGTGCGTCGGGCACACGCCCGCGTCCTCCTAGCGCGGTGGAGAAGACGATAGGAGGCGCCAGGTGGGCTGGGCCGGCTACAGGTAGGTGGGCCAGGTGGGCTGCCAGGTGGACGCCAGGTAAGTCTCTCTCTCTCTCTCTATTCTGTTTTCTATTTTTCTGTAATTTTAGGGCTTTATTAAAAATACTTAGACTCTTTCAAAAATCATGAAACTACTCATGATCACTGTTGGGAATATATCCTACAGTAAACATTTTAGTTTATGATTATTTGAGCATTTAAAATATTTAATAGCATTTAAATGCCCAAATGCAAATACAGTATGATTTAATCCAGAGCCCAAATATGTCATGGAAAAATGTGCATCACCTCTGGTTACTGTTTCCAGCATTTCCAAGAATGATGAACATTTTTTGAAAGCCATTTGGATTTACTGGAAATATTTTGGTTGAACCTAGTGAATTCCTTTAATGCTAGGGTTTAGGCAATCCCCATTTCAAGTTTAAATGAAAATGAAAATGATGCATGGATGCAATGCCGCTAATTACAAGAAGATTTCTAGGGCTGTGACAGTTATGCATTAGAGACAACCGCATTCATGTTAAATAGGGCACAATCTAAATCCGTTGAGACGACACCGTATGAACTATGGTTTGGCAAGAAACCTAAGCTGTCGTTTCTTAAAGTTTGGGGTTTGCGATGCTTATGTGAAAAAGCTTGAACCTGATAAGCTCGAACCCAAATTGGAGAAGTGCATCATCATAGGATACCCAAAAGAAAATGTTGGGTGCACCTTCTATCACACATCCGAAGGCAAGATCTTTGTTGCTAAAAATGGATCCTTTCTAGAGAAGGTGTTTCTCTCGAAAGAAGTGAGTGAGAGGAAAGTAGTACTTGATGAGGTAATTGTACCTTCTCTCGAATTGTAAAGTAGCTCATCACAGAAAACCGTTCCCGTGATGCCTACACCAACTAGAGAGGAAACTAATGATAATGATCATGAAACTTTAGATCAAGTTACTACCGAACCTCGTAGGTCAACTAGAGCACGTTCCGCACCAGAGTGGTACGGTAATCCTGTTCTAGATGTCATGTTACTAGACCATGACGAACCTACGAACTATGAGGAAGTGATGATGAGCCCAGATTCCGATAAATGGCTTGAGGCCATGAAATCTGAGATAGGATCCATGTATGAGAACAAAGTGTGGACTTTGGTGGACTTGCCCAATGATCGGCGAGCCATTGAGACTAAATGGATCTTCAAGAGGAAGACGGACGCTGATGGTAGTGTTACTATCTAAAAAGCTCGAATTGCCGAAAAAAGTTTTTCAACAAATTCAAGGTGTTGACTACGATTAAATTTTCTCACTCGTATAGATGCTTAAAATCTGTCCGAATCATGTTAGCAAATGCCGCATTTTATGAAATCTGATAAATGGATGTCAGAACTACATTTCTTAATGATTTATAAAAGAAGAGTTGTATATGATGCAACCATAAGGTTTTATCAATCCTAAAGGTGCTAACAAAGTGTGCAAGCTCCAGCGATCCATCTATGGACTGGTGTAAGCATCTCGGAGTTGGAATATACGCTTTGATGAGTTGATCAAAGCATATAGTTTTATACAGACTTGCGATGAAGCCTGTATTTACAAGAAAGTGAGTGGGAGCACTACAACCTTTCTGATAAGTATATGTGAATGACATATTATTGATCGAAAATGATGTAGAAATTTTCTGGAAAAGCATAAAGGAGTGTCTGAAAGGAGTTTTTCAAAGAAAGACCTCGGTGAAGCTGCTTACATATTGGGCATCAAGATCTATAGAGTTAGATCAAGGCACTTAATAAGACTTTCAATGAGTACATACCTTGATAAGATTGTGAACGAGCTCAAAATGGGTCAGTCAAAGGAGTTATTGCCTGAGTTGTAAGGTATGAAGTTGAGTAAGACTCAAAACCCAACCACAACAAAAGATAGACAGAGAATGAAATTTATTCCCTATGCCTCAGCCATAGGTTCTATAAAGTATGCCATGCTGTGTACCAGACCTATTGTATACCTTGCCATGAGTTTGGCAAGGGGGTACAATAGTGATCTAGGAGTAGATCACTAGACAGCGGTATAAATTATCCTTAGAGGACTAAGGAAATATTTCTCGGTTATGGAGGTGATAAAGAGTTCGTCATAAAGAGTTATGTCGATGCAAGCTTATACACCAATCCATATGACTCTAACTCTCAATCTGGATACATATTGAAAGTGGGAGCAATTAGCTAGAGTAGCTCCATGCAGAGCATTGTATACATAGAAATTTTCAGAATACATACAGATTTGAATGTGGCAGACCCGTTGACTAAACTTCTCTCACAAGCAAAACATGATCACACCTTAGTACTCTTTGGGTGTTAATCACATAGCAATGTGAACTAGATTATTGACTCTAGTAAACCCTTTGGGTGTTGGTCACATAGCGATGTGAACTATTGGTGTTAAATCACATGGCGATGTGAACTAGATTATTGACTCTAGTGCAAGTGTGAGACTGAAGGAAATATGCCCTAGAGGCAATAAAAAAATTGTTATTTTATACTTCCTTATATCATGACAAGTGTCTATTATTCATGCTAGAATTGTATTAACCAGAAACTTGATACATGTATGGATACATAGACAAAACATCATGTCCCTAGTAAGCCTCTACTAGACTAGCTCGTTAATCAAAGATGGTTAAGTTTCCTAACCATGGACATATGTTGTCATTTGATGAATGGGATCACATCATTAGGAGAATGATGTGATGGACAAGACCCATCTGTTATCTTAGCATAATGATCATTAAGTTTTATTGCCATTGATTTCTTCATGTCATATACATATTCCTTTGACTATGAGATTATGCAACTCCCGGATACCGGAGGAATACCTTGTGTGCTATCAAACGTCACAACGTAACTGGGTGATTATAAAGATGCTCTACAGGTACCTCCGAAGGTGTTTGTTGGGTTGGCATAGATCGAGATTAGGATTTGTCACTTCGAGTATCGGAGAGGTATCTATGGTCCCTCTCGGTAATGCACATCATAATAAGCCTTGCAAGCAATGTGAATAATGAGTTAGTTGCGTGATCATGTATTACAGAACGAGTAAAGAGACTTGCCGGTAATGAGATTGAACTATATATGAAGATACCGACGATCGAATCTCGGGCAAGTAACATAACGATGACAAAGGGAATAATGTATGTTGTCATTATGGTACGAATATGTGGGAACCAATATGAGCATCTAGGTTCCGATGTTGGTTATTGACCGGAGAGGTGTCTCGGTCATGTCTACATAGTTCTCGAACTCACAGGGTTCGCACACTTAACATTTGATGACGATTTTGTATTATATGAGTTATGTGATTTGGTGACTGAATGTTGTTCGGAGTCCCGGATGAGATCACGGACATGACAAGGAGTCTCAAAAAGGTTGAGAGGTAAAGATTCATATATAGGACGATAGTATTTGGACATCGAAAGTGTTTCGGGGGGTACCGGGTACGTATCGGGTCACCGGAAGGGTTTCCAGGCAACCCCGGCAAACTATATGGGCCTAATGGGCCAAGAGAGGGACAGACCAGCCCCTAAGGGGCTGGTGTGCCCCCTATAGGCCAAAATAAGGGGGAAAGGAAAGGAGGTGAAAGTGCAAGTGGCACTTATACTATATTTTGGTGTGATGACAATGTGGTTAGTTGAACTAATATCGGTTACTAAAGTTTATCTCAGGATATTGGTTCCAAGTGCTCCATGATGGAGATGTGCGACCCCCCCCCCCCAATTCAAACAGGACAAAGGCGTGGTCTTCGGGCGCTTCAAAGGTTTAGCTTTTGGTTTGCTTCGAGTCGTAGGAAAGACCGCACTATTAAGAGGGGTTTGTGTGGATGAAAGTTGTGTGGGAATGCCATTGCTGAACCTTATACACTTAGCCTACCCAATCTTACCACCTAAAATCCTAGTGTGTGTGCTTTTGGTACTCAAAAAGTTTGTGACTCAAAGTTACTGGGCACCCCGTGCGCACGGGGTCTTTGGACCCTCATGCGCAAGGGGTACTGCATAACTCTCTGAGTACCCCGTGCGCACGGGGTCTTTTTACCCCCGTGCGCATGGGGTACTGTGTAAACTCTCTGAGTACCCCGTGTGCATGGCGTCTTTTGACCCCCGTGCACACGGGGTGGTATGAAACTCTCTAAGTACCCCGTGTGCACGGGGCTGACTTAGCCCATGCACACGGGGTGGTGTGAAACTCTCTAAGTACCCCGTGCGCACGGGGCTGACTTAGCCCGTGCACACGGGGTCCAACGGGCAGATTCCCCACTCAGCCAAGAACACTATAAAAAGGCTCTTCTTCCACCTCCAACCCCTAACCCTAATGTCTTGTTGAGCTCCACCATTGCTACACCCCATTTTGCTCAATACTCTCAATCCCTCCACCCAAACTTGTTGAAACTTTGGGGATTGTGAGAGCAAGACCCGATCTACAACTTGACCAAACCAAATCGCATTCCCCGCAACATTTCTTCCCCATTGACTTGTTACTCTTGGAGCTTGGGCTCCTAGGAGGCTAGAGGTTCCTCCGGAAGCTTCCTTGCTTGTGGTGTGCTCCGGAGAAGTTTGTAAAGGTGTGGTGGTCGCCTTCAAGATCAACCCCGAGTGATTCGAGGCTTATGCATTGGGGGTGACTCGAAGGAGATTACGGTGAGCCTTCAATGGCGCTCCGCAAGCTTTGGCTCCGGCACCGCTCCAAATGGAGAGTAGCTCTTCCCCAAGGAAGAGTGAACTTTGGGATAAAATCCGCGTCCTCGTCTCACTTGTGGTTAATCCTTTTCCGCACCTTACTTTGTTTTGTATGCTTGTTGGCTTGCTACTTAGTTTGTTGCCTACCATGTTTATCTTGGAGCTTGCTTGTCATATAGATTGCATTCACCTAGTTGCATATCTAGTGAACCCTATTTATCCGCTAAGCCTTAAAATTGACAAGAAAGATTATAATTTGTAGTCTCCTATTCACCCTGCCTCTAGTCGACCGTATCAATCCTTTCAATTGGTATCAGAGCCTCGTGCTCTAATATATGGTTTTACAACCTTAGAGGATATGGTCGATCTAGGGAATGAGGGAGGTGGCGCACCAGTTGCGGGGGATGGTCAAAACCTACCACCCTCCTCGACCGAGACACTTGGTGCCCCGGTCGTTGCTCCCGCCGCTCCTACTGACACGGGTGCCCCTTGACCGCGGCCGATATTCTTTCAATGTTTGCGGATCTCAAAGACTCTATGTTGAAAGAAGTTTGGTCCTCGGTCAAGGAGGAAATTGATGCTCGCTTGAAGCCATCATCATCCACATCAAACTCGTTTGATCCAAATGTCGTTCATGATGCGGATGACTCGATGGAACCTCTTGCTTCTCCGGCTCATACTCAAGTTCCCAAGTATAATGCCGTGGAACCCTTTTACTCACCTCAACCTTTGCAACATCCTCGCATTAATCCTGTTGGGCCTCCACCCCCTTTAAAAGCTAATGCATTTGCTAAGTGGAAGCTAGATATGGAGTCTTACATGCGCAGTGCTTCAACTCAACTGTGGTGGATTGTGGTCAATGGATTCAACCCCAAAACCCAATGAATCTCACTTCAAGGGAAGCGGTTGATGACCAACTCAATGCAACTGCACACAACATGTTGCGCACCGCTATGACCGAAGACTATAGTGACTCCATTGCTCTTCTCAAAACCGCAAAGGAAATTTGGGATTGCCTTGAGGAGGCTCTCGAAGGAGATGAAGCAATTCGAAGATCTCGATTGGCTTTGCTCAAGCAAGAAGTCCATCTCTTTGTGAGGAATGAGGGTGAGTCTGCAGAAGCAGTCTACCAAAGGTTGATTCCCTTGTGCTCAACTTGAGAACCTTTGGGTGCACTTGGGCAAATGATGACTTCATCACGGACAAGTTCATAGATGCTATGGTTCTCACGGAACATACCATGGTCATGATGATACATCAACATCCGGACTATCACAAGTTGACCGCGGCTCATGTTGTTTCCACTTTCTCTACTCATGTTCTTTTGGAAACCAAGTCCAAGAAAACCTTTGCAATAGCTCAAGCAACCAAGAACTCCATTCTTGCTTTGAAGGCCAAGAAAGTGATAAGCCAACCTTCAAGGGAGGAAGAAGTGGGTGAAGAGATATTTGAGGAGGACATTGACACCTCGTGCCCGGCAAATGATTTTACGGAAAAATTGGCACTCTTAGTCAAGAAGTACTCTGGGACCATGGAAAACAAAGGGAAAAATCTTCAAGGAATATCTTTTGGACGAAGGAAATGCTACAATTATGATAGCCCAAGACACTTTGTACATGATTGTCCGTATGAGAGACGTGAAGACAAGTCCGAGAAGCTTGTGCTCAAGAAGAAGTTCAACAAGTTTGCAAAGAGGAAGGACGACAAGGCTCTTGTTCGTGATGAATACATGTCCAGAGATGAAGATGACGGTGATGATGATCAAGTGGGCACGGCCGCCATTGCCATGCATGCCACTACCTCCTCCTCCACCACCGGCATCTTCGACTCTCCAAACAAGGACAAGCCTTTCACTCATCGGTGCCTCATGGCCAAAGAGGTAAAAACAAAGTCCAAATCCAGGAAACCTGACAACTACACTCCCAATGTCTCATGTGAGATAGTGGAGGATGAGTGTGATGAGGGCGTGGATAATGATGAGGAATCCTTAATGGCTTTCATGAAAACTCTTCACGGTGAAGCTCGTGCTCGTTTTGGCGATCTCCTTAAGTCACTTGCCGAACGCGATGACTTTATTGAGAATGTTGAAAACCTCCTTATAGAGGAAAAAGAGAGAGTTGATCTCCTCGAGCACGAACTTAATGAAGAGAGTGTCATGAGAGCATCACCTGAGGAAGCCTTGTCGGCTCATCAAATTGACTTCGTTAAAACCAATGATGCTTTGCAACTTGCTCTTGAGCAAATATGCTCTTAACATTAGAGTTGAAAAGCTTATAGTTGATCACACGAGACTTGTTGAGGAACATGAGTTCCTTGTGACTAGTTCCAAGGTTGTCAAAGGTGACCTCATTTCCCTCATCGAGTCTTATGCTCAACTAAAAGCTACAACCATTAAGGCTCTCACTTCCGTACCTCATATAGATTTAAATGATGATGCTTGCACGGCTAACTTTGTTCATGATTGCACCTCCCTTCAAGAGGAGAATAAGAAGTTGAAGGCCCAAATTGAGAAAGGGCTTGTATCATGCATCCAAGGGAGAAAAACCTAAACGGCCTCTTGAGCAACCAAAAGGAGTGTGTTGCCAAGGAGGGAGTTGTTGGAAATATGCCCTAGAGGCAATAATAAAATGGTTATTATTATATTTCCTCATTCATGATAATTGTCTTTTATTCATGCTATAATTGTGTTATCCGAAAATCGTAATTCATGTGTGAATACATAGACCACAACATGTCCCTAGTAAGCCTCTAGTTGACTAGCTCATTTATCAATAGATGGTCACGGTTTCCTGACCATGGACATTGGATGTCATAGATAATGGGATCACGTCATTGGGAGAATGATGTGATGGACAAGACCCAATCCTAAGCATAGCACAAGATCGTGTAGTTCGTTTGCTAGAGCTTTTCCAATGTCAAGTATCATTTCCTTAGACCATGAGATCGTGTAACTCCCGGATGCCGTAGGTGTGCTTTGGATGTACCAAACGTCACAACGTAACTAGGTGGCTATAAAGGTATACTACAGGTATCTCCGAAAGTGTCTGTTGGGTTGACACGGATCGAGACTGGGATTTGTCACTCCGTATGACGGAGAGGTATCTCTGGGCCCACTCGGTAATGCATCATCATAATGAGCTCAATGTGACCAAGTGTTTGGTCACTGGAACATGCATTACGGTACGAGTAAAGTGACTTGCCGGCAACGAGATTGAACGAGGTATTGGGATACCGACGATTGAATCTCGGGCAAGTAACGTACAGATTGACAAAGGGAATTGTATACGGGATTACTTGAATCCTCGACATCGTGGTTCATCCGATGAGATCATCGAGGAGCATGTGGGAGCCAACATGGGTATCCAGATCCCGCTGTTGGTTATTGACCGGAGAATCGTCTCGGTCATGACTGCATGTCTCCCGAACCCGTAGGGTCTACACACTTAAGGTTCGGTGACGCTAGGGTTGTAGAGATATTAGTATGCGGTAACCCAAAAGTTGTTCGGAGTCCCGGATGAGATCCCGGACGTCACGAGGAGTCCCGGAATGGTCCGGAGGTGAAGAATTGTATATAGGAAGTCCAGTTTTGGCCACCGGGAAAGTTTCGGGGTCACCGGTATTGTACCAGGACCACTGGAAGGGTCCCGGGGGTCCACTGGGTGGGGCCACCTATCCTGCAGGGCCCCGTGGGCTGAAGTGGGAGGGGAACCAGCCCCTGGTGGGCTGGTGCGCCCCCTTGGGCCCCCCCTGCGCCTAGGGTTGGAAACCCTAGGGGTGGGGGCGCCCCACTTGACTTGGGGGCAAGTCCCCCCCCCCTTGGCCGCCGCCCCCCTTGAGATGGGATCTCTAGGGGGCTGGCGCCCCCCAGGGCCCCTATATAAAGAGGGGGGAGGGAGGGCTGCGCACCCCTGCTCCTGGCGCCTCCCTCTCCCTCCGTAACACCTCTCCCTCTCGCTGAGCTTGGCGAAGCCCTGCCAAGATCGCCGCTACTTCCACCACCACGCCGGCGTGCTGCCGGATCTCCATCAACCTCTCCCTCCCCCTAGCTGGATAAAGAAGGAGGAGACGTCTTCCCCAACCGTACGTGTGTTGAACGCGGAGGTGCCGTCCGTTCGGCACTAGGATCTTCGGTGATTTGGATCACGACGAGTACGACTCCCTCAAGCCCGTTCTCTTGAACGCTTCCGCGCGTGATCTACAAGGGTATGTAATTGCACTCCTCTCTCTCGTTGCTAGATGACTCCATAGATTGATCTTGGTGAAGCGTAGAATTTTTTTTATTTTCTGCAACGTTCTCCAACAGTGGCATCATGAGCTAGGTCTATGCGTAGTTTCTATGCATGAGTAGAACACAATCTTGTTGTGGGCGTAGATGTTGTTAATTTTCTTGCCACTACTAGTCTTATCTTGTTTTGGCAGCATCATGGGATGAAGCGGCCCGGACCGACCTTACACATACGCTTACGTGAGACAGGTTCCACCGACTGACATGCAGTAGTTGCATAAGGTGGCTAGCGGGTGTCTGTCTCTCCCACTTTAGTCGGATCGGATTCGATGAAAAGGGTCCTTATGAAGGGTAAATAGAAATTGGCATATCACATTGTTGTTTTACGTAGGTAAGAAACGTTCTTGCTAGAAACCTATAGAAGCCACGTAAAAACATGCAACAACAATTAGAGGACGTCTAACTTGTTTTTGCAGCATATGCCTTGTGATGTGATATGGCCAAAAGGATGTGATGAATGAAATATATGTGATGTATGAGATTGATCATGTTCTTGTAATAGAAATCACGACTTGCATGTCGATGAGTATGACAACCGACAGGAGCCATAGGAGTTGTCTTTATTTTTTGTATGACCCGTGTGTCACTGAATAACGCCATGTAAATTACTTTACTTTATTGCTAAACACGTTAGCCATAGAAGTAGAAGTAATCATTGGCGTGACAACTTCATGAAGACACGATGATGGAGATCATGATGATGGAGATCATGGTGTCATGCCGGTGACGAAGATGATCATGGCGCCCCAAAGATGGAGATCAAAGGAGCAATATGATATTGGCCATATCATGTCACTATTTGATTGCATGTGATGTTTATCATTTCTGCTTCTTATTTGCTTAGTACGACGGTAGTAAATAAGATGATCCGTTATAATAATTTCAAGAAAGTGTTCCCCCTAACTATGCGTCGTTGCGGAAGTTCGTTGTTTCGAAGAACCACATGATGATCGGGTGTGATAGATTCTAACGTTCACATACAATGGGTGTAAGACAGATTTACACATGCAAAACACTTAGGTTGACTTGACGAGCCTAGCATGTACAGACATGGCCTCGGAACACAAGAGACCGAAAGGTCGAACATGAGTCGTATGGAAGATACGATCAACATGGAGATGTTCACCGATGATGACTAGTTCGTCTCACGTGATGATCGGACACGGTCTAGTTGAGTCGGATCATGTATCACTTAGATGACTAGAGGGATGTCTAATCTGAGTGGGAGTTCATTAAATAATTTGATTAGATGAACTTAATTATCATGAACTTAGTCTAAAAACCTTTACAAAATGTCTTGTAGATCAAATGGCCAACGCTCATGTCAACCTCAACTTCAACGCGTTCCTAGAGAAAACCAAGCTGAAAGATTATGGCAGCAACTATTCGGACTGGGTCCGGAACCTGAGGATCATCCTCATAGCTGCCAAGAAAGCATATGTCCTAGAAGGACCGCTAGGTGAAGCACCCATCCCAGAGAACCAAGACGTTATGAACGCTTGGCAGTCACGTGCTGATGATTACTCCCTTGTTCAGTGCGTCATGCTTTACAGCTTAGAACCGGGGCTCCAAAAGCGTTTTGAGCAACACGGAGCATATGAGATGTTCGAAGAGCTGAAAATGGTTTTCCAAGCTCATGCCCGGGTCGAGAGATATGAAGTCTCCAACAAGTTCTACAGTTGTAAGATGGAGGAAAATAGTTCTGTCAGTGAGAACATACTCAAAATGTCTGGGTTGCACAACCGCTTGTCCCAGCTGGACATTAACCTCCCAGACGAGGCGGTCATTGACAGAATCCTTCAGTCGCTCCCACCTAGCTACAAGAGCTTTGTGATGAACTACAATATGCAGGGGATGGTGAAAACTATTTCTGAAGTATTTTCAATGCTGAAATCAGCAGAGGTGGAAATCAAAAAGGAACATCAAGTGTTGATGGTCAATAAAACCACTAGTTTCAAGAAAGGCAAGGGTAAGAAGAACTTCAAGAAGGACGGCAAGGGAGTTGCCGCGCCCAGTAAGCCAGTTGTCGGGAAGAAGCCAAAGAATGGACCCAAACCTGAGACTGAGTGCTTTTATTGCAAGGGAAAGGGACACTGGAAGCGGAACTGCCCCAAATACTTAGCGGACAAGAAGGCCGGCAACACTAAAGGAGCTGCGGAATAAGCGGAGACTGGCGAAGGACGAGGTGACGATGCGTGTCGGGAATGGTTCCAAGGTCGATGTGATCGCCGTCGGCACGCTACCTCTACATTTACCTACGGGATTAGTTTTAAACCTCAATAATTGTTATTTAGTGCCAGCTTTGAGCATGAAAATTGTATCTGGATCTCGTTTAATGCGAGATGGATACTCATTTAAATCCGAGAATAATGGTTGTTCTATTTATATTAGAGATATGTTTTATGGTCATGCCCCGCTGGTCAATGGTTTATTCTTAATGAATCTCAAACGTGATGTTACACATATTCATAGTGTGAATACCAAAAGATGTAAAGTTGATAACATTAGTCCCACATACTTGTGGCACTGCCGCCTTGGTCAAATTGGTGTCAAACACATGAAGAAGCTCCATGCTGATGGACTTTTGGAGTCTCTTCATTACGAATCATTTGACACGTGCGAACCATGCCTTATGGGCAAAATGACCAAGACTCCGTTCTCCGGAACAATGGAGCGAGCAACCAACTTATTGGAAATCATACATACTGATGTGTGCGGTCCAATGAGGATTGAGGCTCGCGGAGGATATCGTTATGTTCTCACTCTCACTGACAACTTGAGTAGATATGGGTATGTCTACTTGATGAAACACAAGTCTGAGACCTTTGAAAAGTTCAAGGAATTTCAGAATGAGGTAGAGAATCAACGTGACCAAAAGATAAAGTTCTTACGATCAAATCGTGGGGGTGAATATTTAAGTCACGAATTTGGTACGCACTTAAGGAAATGTGGAATCGTTTCACAACTCATGCCGCCTGGAACACCTCAGCGTAACAGTGTGTCCGAACATCGTAATCGCACTCTATTGGATACGGTACGATCTATGATGTCACTCGCCGATTTACCGCTATCTATTTGGGGATATGCTCTAGAGACAGCTACATTCACTTTAAATAGGGCACTGTCTAAATCCGTTGAGACGACACCGTATGAATTATGGTTTGGGAAGAAACCTAAGCTGTCGTTTCTAAAAGTTTGGGGATGCGATGCTTATGTCAAGAAACTTCAACCTGAAAAGCTCGAACCCAACTCGGAAAAATGCGTCTTCATAGGATACCCTAAGGAAACCATTGGGTATACCTTCTACCTCAGATCCGAAGGCAAGATCTTTGTTGCCAAGAACGGGTCCTTTCTGGAGAAAGAGTTTCTCTCGAAAGAAGTAAGTGGGAGGAAAGTGGAACTTGATGAAGTACTACCTCTTGAACCGGAAAGTAGCATAGCTCAGGAAGATGTTCCTGTGGTACCTGCACTGACTAGAGAGGAAACTAATGATGATGATCAAGGTACTTCAGATCAAGTTACTACTGAACTTCGTAGGTCCACGAGGACACGTTCCACACTAGAGTGGTATGGCAACCCTGTCCTAGAAATCATGTTGTTAGACAACGATGAACCTTCGAACTATGAAGAAGCAATGGTGGGCCCAGATTCCAACAAATGGCTTGAAGCCATGCAATCCGAGATAGGATCCATGTATGAAAACAAAGTATGGACTTTGACAGACTTGCCCGATGATCGGCGAGCGATAGAAAACAAATGGATCTTTAAGAAGAAGACGGACGCGGATGGTAATGTTACCATCTATAAAGCTCGACTTGTCGCTAAGGGTTATCGACAAGTTCAAGGGGTTGACTACGATGAGACTTTCTCTCCCGTAGCGAAGCTGAAGTCCGTCCGAATCATGTTAGCAATTGCCGCATACTATGATTATGAGATATGAAAAATGGACGTCAAAATGGCATTCCTTAATGGCCATCTTAAGGAAGAACTGTATATGATGCAGCCGGAGGGTTTTGTCGATCCTAAGAATGCTAACAAGGTACGCAAGCATCTCGGAGTTGGAACATTCGCTTTAATGAAATGATCAAAGCGTTTGGGTTTATGCAGACTTATGGAGAAGCCTGCGTTTACAAGAAAGTGAGTGGGAGCTATGTAGCATTTCTCATATTATATGTGGATGACATACTTTTGATGGGAAATGATATAGAACTTTTGGACAACATTAAGGCCTACTTGAATAAGTGTTTTTCAATGAAGGACCTTGGAGAAGCTGCTTACATTTAGGCATCAAGATCTATAGGGATAGATCGAGACGCCTCATAGGTATTTCACAAAGCACATACCTTGATAAGATATTGAAGAAGTTCAATATGGATCAGTCCAAGAAGGGGTTCTTGCCTGTATTGCAAGGTGTGAAATTGAGCTCGGCTCAATGTCCGACCACGGCAGAAGATAGAGAAAAGATGAGTGTCGTCCCCTATGCCTCGACCATAGGGTCTATCATGTATGCCATGCTGTGCACCAGACCTAATGTAAACCCTGCCATAAGTTTGGTAGGAAGGTACCAAAGTAATCCTGGCATGGAACACTGGACAGCGGTCAAGAATATCCTGAAATACCTGAAAAGGACTAAGGATATGTTTCTTATATGTGGAGGTGACGAAGAGCTCGTCATAAAGGGTTACGTCAACGCTAGCTTCGACACAGATCTGGATGACTCCAAGTCACAAACCGGATACGTGTATATTTTGAATGGTGGGGCAGTAAGCTGGTGCAGTTGCAAGCAAAGCATCGTGGCGGGATCTACATGTGAAGCGGAGTACATGGCAGCCTCGGAGGTAGCGCATGAAGCAATCTGGGTGAAGGAGTTCATCACTGACCTAGGAGTCATACCCAATGCATCGGGGCTGATCACACTCTTCTGTGACAACACTGGAGCTATTGCCCTTGCCAAGGAGCCCAGGTTTCACAAGAAGACCAGGCACATCAAGCGTCGCTTCAACTCCATCCGTGAAAATGTTCAAGATGGAGACATAGATATTTGCAAAGTGCATACGGATCTGAATGTCGCAGATCCGTTGACTAAACCTCTTCCGCGAGCAAAACATGATCAACACCAGAACTCTATGGGTGTTCGATTCATCACAATGTAACTAGATTATTGACTCTAGTGCAAGTGGGAGACTGTTGGAAATATGCCCTAGAGGCAATAATAAAATGGTTATTATTATATTTCCTCGTTCATGATAATTGTCTTTTATTCATGCTATAATTGTGTTATCCGGAAATCGTAATACATGTGTGAATACATAGACCACAACATGTCCCTAGTAAGCCTCTAGTTGACTAGCTCGTTTATCAATAGATGGTCACGGTTTCCTGACCATGGACATTGGATGTCATTGATAACGGGATCACATCATTGGGAGAATGATGTGATGGACAAGACCCAATCCTAAGCATAGCACAAGATTGTGTAGTTCGTTTGCTAGAGCTTTTCCAATGTCAAGTATCATTTCCTTAGACCATGAGATCGTGTAACTCCTGGATGCCGTAGGAGTGCTTTGGGTGTACCAAACATCACAACGTAACTCGGTGGCTATAAAGGTATACTACAGGTATCTCCGAAAGTGTCTGTTGGGTTGACACGGATCGAGACTGGGATTTGTCACTCCGTATGACGGAGAGGTATCTCTGGGCCCACTCGGTAATGCATCATCATAATGAGCTCAATGTGACCAAGTGTTTGGTCACCGGATCATGCATTACGGTACGAGTAAAGTGACTTGTCGGCAACGAGATTGAATGAGGTATTGGGATACCGACGATCGAATCTCGGGCAAGTAACGTACTGATTGACAAAGGGAATTGTATACGGGATTACTTGAATCCTCGACATCGTGGTTCATCCGATGAGATCATCGAGGAGCATGTGGGAGCCAACATGCATATCCAGATCCCGTTGTTGGTTGTTGACCGGAGAATCGTCTCGGTCATGACTGCATGTCTCCCGAACCCGTAGGGTCTACACACTTAAGGTTCGGTGATGCTAGGGTTGTAGAGATATTAGTATGCGGTAACCCGAAAGTTGTTCGGAGTCCCGGATGAGATCCCAGACGTCATGAGGAGTTCCGTAATGGTCTGGAGGTGAAGAATGGTATATAGGAAGTCCAGTTTCGGCCACCGGGAAAGTTTCGGGGTCACCGGTATTGTACCGGGACCATCAGAAGGGTCCCGGGGGTCCACCGGGTGGGGCCACCTATCCCGGAGGGCCCCGTGGGCTGAAGTGGGAGGGGAACCAGCCCCTGGTGGGCTGGTGCACCCCCCTTGGGCCTCCTCCTGCGCCTAGGGTTGGATCCCTAGGGGTGGGGGGCGCCCCACTTGACTTGGGGGGAAGGTCCCCCCCCCCTTGACCGCCCCCCTTGAGATGGGATCTCTAGGGGGCCGCCCCCCAGGGCCCCTATATAAAGAGGGGGGAGGGAAGGCTGCGCACCCCTGCTCCTGGCGCCTCCCTCTCCCTCCGTAACACCTCTCCCTCTCGCTGAGCTTGGTGAAGCCCTGCCGAGATCGCCGCTACTTCCACCACCACGCCGTCGTGCTGCTGGATATCCATCAACCTCTCCCTCCCCCTTGCTGGATCAAGAAGGAGGAGACGTCTTCCCCAACCGTACGTGTGTTGAACGCGGAGGTGTCGTCCGTTCGGCACTAGGATCTTCGGTGATTTGGATCACGACAAGTACGACTCCCTCAACCCCGTTCTCTTGAACGCTTCCGCGCGTGATCTACAAGAGTATGTAGATGCACTCCTATCTCTCGTTTCTAGATGACTCCGTAGATTGATCTTGGTGAAGCGTAGAATTTTTTTTATTTTCTGCAACGTTCTCCAACATGAGTTGGGTTTGATCCCGCATCTAAGAGTGGTAAGAAAAAGAAGAAGAACAACAAGAAGAAGATTGGTCTGACTCCTTCCCCTCCCCATAAGGTAGTTTTTGTGCAAGAAGGGCACAAGGATAAGGAGAAGGAGAAGGAAAAGGAGGGTGTTGGGAGTGGCAAGGTCATTAGGGACAAGGCCACTCCCAAGAGTTTTGCCGGCAAGAACAATCCATCTTATGTCCTCATGAGAGCAGATGATGGCTATACCTTTGCAAAATTTGTTGGCACTAACTATGATGATTATGCTTGGACTATTTGGGTCCCCAAGACCCTTGTTGCTAACTCTTCAGGACCCATTGCAAAATGGGTACCTATAACAAAAGCTTGATTCTTGTAGGACTATGTCTCCGATGGAAAACAATGGGTGATCGGTAGTGGATGCACCAATCATATGACTGGAGAAAGGGAGATGCTTGTGGAGTTCGTTGATTCACTCAAGGCCTCTTCGAACATATCTTTTGGTGACAATAGCAAGGGCAAGGTACTTGGTTTGGGCAAGGTGGTAATCTCTAATGATTCGTCACTTTCAAATGTCATGCTTGTCCAATCCCTTCACTACAATTTACTTTCAACTATTCAATTGGCTCATGTCGGATATGATTCACATTTTGGTGAATTCCATGTGGCCGTCTTTAAGAGAAGCAATCTCAAAGTGGTCTTTGTTGGGCATGTTGAAGACAATCTTTACGTGGTTGATTTCTCAAAAGATAAAACTCATCTTGCAACATGCCTAATGGCCAAGGACGACGTGGGGTGGCTATGGCACCATAGGCTAGTCCACGTGGGCATGAGAAATTTACAAGCTCTCTTAAAGGGGGAGCACATCCTTGGACTAACCAATGTGTCTTTTGCCAAAGATCGTCCTTGTAGTGCTTGCATTGCCGAAAAGCTCCATGAAAAAGCTCATAAAGTGAAGACTATCATCACCACCTTGAGGCCCCTTGAGCTTATCCATTTGGATCTTTTTGGGCCTCCAACATATGCTAGTTTGTGAGGGAGGAGGTATTGCCTTGTCATTGTTGATGACTTCACAGGATATACTTGGGTCTTCTTTCTCAAGACCAAAGATGAAACTCAAGAAACCTTCATCAACTTTGGCAAAGAAGCTCAGCCTCAACATAACTGTGAGATCAAGGCAATTCGAAGTGACAATGGCACCGAGTTCAAGAACTATACAATGGATGAATTCTTGAGTGAAGAGGGAATAAAGCACCAATATGCCGCACCATATACTCCCCAACAAAATGGTGTTGCGGAGAGGAAGAATCGGACTCTGATTGAGATGGCTAGGACCATGCTTGATGAGTACAAGTCTCCATACAAGCTTTGGGCCAAAGCCATAAACACCGCATGCCTTGCTTCAAACCGGCTTTACCTTCGCAAGCTCAAGAACAAGACCCCTTATGAGCTCCTAATCGGGAGAAAGCCTAACGTCAAATACTTTCGGGTATTCAGTTGTAAGTGTTTCATTTTAAACAAGAAATCCCGGTTAGCTAAATTTGAGTCTAGAACTTATGAGGGCATATTTGTTGGATATGCATCAAACTCTCATGCTTACCGAGTTCTCAATAAATCCACCGGGTGCATTGAGGAAACGGTAAATGTGGAGTTTGATGAAGATAACAGCTCCCGCGTGGAGCAAATTGTTCCTAGTGTTGTAGGTGATGAGGCTCCTTCACAAGCTATAAGGACAATGGGGATAGACCACATTCTTCCACAAGAAACTCCCCAAGTCCAAGTAGAAGAAGAAGGAGCAAGAGCCCCTCTTATGGAGTCTCCACAAGGGAAGTCATCACCAACACCCCTTGTACAAGATGCTACGGGAGATCATGAACCTATCCAAGAACAAGATCAAGTCCCTCATATTCCCGAGCAAGATCAAGAGAAAGCTCTTCCAAATGATGAAGAACCAATTATTGAGGCTCAAGATCAAGATCAACCCGAACCACAAGTGTCTTCATCTTCATCACTTCCTAATGAGCAAGAACTTGTGGTTGCGAAGAGAAGGGTGTCTCTGAGGCTAAAACAATCTCAAGGTCAGGCTTCTTCATCAAGTCCAAAACCAAGTGAAGAAGAGCTTGACATCAAAGAGCAAAAAGTGGCCGCCAAGTTAAAGCAGCTTCAACATCTCACCGAGAACATCTATGGAAGCATCAAAAAGGGGGTAACTACTCGTAGACGTTTGGCAAACTTTTGTGAGCATCACTCGTTTGTCTCTTGTGTTGAGCCCCTCAAGGTGGAAGATGCACTTGATGATCCGGATTGGATAGATGCCATGCAAGAAGAACTCAACAACTTCACCCGCAATAAAGTGTGGACTCTTGTGGAAAGACCCAAGGAATTTCATAATGTCATTGGAACAAAGTGGATTTTCAAGAACAAGCAAGATGAACATGGACAAGTAATAAGGAACAAGGCAAGGTTAGTGGCACAAGGTTTCACCCAAGTTGAAGGTTTGGACTTTGGTGAAATGTTTTCCCCCGTTGCCCGTCTCGAATCCATTCACATCTTGCTTTCTTATGCCTCTCATAATGATTTCAAATTATATCAAATGGATGTGAAGAGTGCATTTCTTAATGGTCCTCTTAAGGAGTTGGTGTATGTCAAGCAACCTCCCGGTTTCAAAGACCCCGATCACCCCTCTCACATTTATGAACTCCATAGACACTCTATGGACTCAACCAATCACCTCGTGTTTGGTATGATCACGTTACGACATTCGTAAGCGAGAAAGGGTTCCAGATTGGGGTAATAGATTCCACTCTCTTCATTAAGAGGGTAAAAGGAGAGTTGTTTGTCTGCCAAATATATGTTGATGATATTATATTTGGGTCCACTAACCATGCTATTAACGTTGAGTTTGATAATCTTATGACTAAGGAATTTGCTATGAGCATGATGGGAGAGTTGAAGTTCTTCCTCGGTTTTCAAGTAAAGCAATTGAGAGGAGGAATTTCATCAATCAATCTCGTTATATTCAAGACATGCTCAAGAGGTTTGAAATGCAAGATGTCAAGCCAATGAAGACACCCATGCCCACAAATGGTCAACTTCATCTTGATCCCAATGGTAAAGAAGTGGATCATAAGGTATATCGCTCTATGATCGGTTCCTTGCTTTACCTTTGTGCATCTAGGTCAGATATTATGTTGGGTGTGTGTATGTGTGCAAGATTTCAATCCGCTCCTAAGGAGAGCCACTATTCGGCAGTGAAAAGGATCTTTCGATATTTAGTTCATACCCCAAACTTGGGCCTTTGGTATCCCAAAGGATCATCATTTGAGTTAATAGGATACTCGGATTCGGATTGGGCCGGAGACAAGGTTGACCACGAGTCCACTTCCGGTTCATGTCAATTCCTAGGGAGATTGTTGGTAAGTTGGTCTTCAAAGAAGCAAAATTGTATATCTCTCTCAACGGCCGAAGCCGTGTACATTGCTGCCGGAAGTTGTTGTGCTCAATTATTATGGATGAGGCAAACTTTGACGGATTATGGTGTCAAATGTGACAAAGTGCCTCTTTGGTGTGACAATGAAAGTGCAATCAAGATCGCTGAGAATCCGGTTCAACATAGCAAGACCAAGCATATTGAGATTCTCCATCATTTCATTAGAGATCATGTGGCCAAGGGAAACATTGAGTTACTCCATGTCAACACCGGGAATCAACTAACCGACATCTTCACCAAGCCACTTGAAGAAGCAAGATTCCGCGAGTTAAGGCATGAGCTAAATATCGTGGATATAAGTAACTTGGGATGAAATCCTTGTTCATACACACATACTCTTGTATTATCTTGCTTAGATGTAGGCACATGTCTAGGGGGAGTTAGCTCAACTCATGAGCTACCTTATCCTAGAAGTGCATAAATCAAACAAAATCTTTCACATTAGCTACTTTAGGTGGTATTTATGCTTCAAAGATGAGTATTGGTCTTGGGCCCAAGGTTCATATCTTCGTGGTGCCATACCAAATAAACTCAAACATGGTGGCTTCGGCCAGCGCCCTCTCTTGAGGGGTGTGTCCGTGTTTGCTTCGTGTGTGTGGTGTGTTGGCTTTCTTGTCTTTTCTCCATAGTTTTCTTTGGTTGGTGTTTCTCTTTTCTCTTCTGGTACAAGTGCTCCACATATACCTTTCTTGTAGTGATAGGACTTATCTTGCGGCGTATTTAGAAATATAGACCGAGTGCCTTGTGAAGAAGGGGTAAGAGTCTACACTCAGCCTTACCTTCAAAAAGACACTCATGTCAAAAATTCCTGAATACCCCGTGCCCACGGGCCCTGTACCGTGCGCACGGGGCCCCGTGCGCACGGGGCCCCGTGCGCACGGGGTCTGCGGTTTCTGGCCCTGAAGAGGCGAGGGGGGGGGGCTCGGGTTCATTCCCACCCATTCGCCCCCTCCACTTCCAAGGAAGCCTCCAGCGCCGCCTCCGCTCGCCGGAGCTCCTCCGGGCCTCGTCAGGCTTCTTGCTTCATGGATCTTCATCAAGATGGGGTCCTCCTCTGGTTGGTCCTGTCCCCTTGCTCTCCCTCCATGGGTTCCCTTCATTTTTTTCTAGCTCCAGGGTTTCCTTGTTCCTTAGATTAGGTTGGCCTCACCTCATCTCTAGGTAGTTATCAGATGCTTGGATCCTCTGGTCTCCCTGCCGCACCCACTCCCAGATCTCGATTTGGAAGTGGCTGCCGTTGGGTGACCCCCGTGTCCACGGGGTGTTTGACCCCCGTGCGCACGGGGCCCCGTGTCCATGGTCCTGTATCGTGCGCATGGGACCCCCATGCGCACGGGGTCTAAACCCCCGTGCACACAGGATATCCAAGAGCCTTTTACCTGATTATCTACCTATTCCTATGCCATCTATGATGCACTTGTACTCATTTGTGTTTCGTGATTTGTGTTGTTGGGTGTTCGTGTGTGTTTTATATTCCGCTGACAAGAGGGCCGTGCTTCGTCGCAAGCGACCAAAAGGAGGATCCAAGGAATTCACAGTTGCCCATCGCCAACCGTCTGAAGGCATGAGTCAGGGGTTTGGGTCTGGGCAGGGCCGTGTTTGCCATGCTGCCTCCAAGCGGCCTGTTGTTGAGGCCTCCAATGATTTAGAGGAAGAGTATGACTCGCAAGATGATTCTCACTATGTTAACCCCAATGATGATGAAGATATAGAAGAAGAGGATGATCGTGTTGATGAGGATGAAGAGGAGGAAGAGGAGTCCAGTCCCGAGCAAGCCATTCCGGGCAGGCGTGACCTCCGGAATATGCCTCTTGCCAAGTGGACCAAGCCAGAGCTGTGGGCTGAGAGACAGAGCCATCCCTATGCGGCTTCCACTGGTTTGGGAGTGGATCCTCGCTTCAAGAACGATTTTCAGCAAAGGGTCTATCATGAGCTCCTCATGACCAAGTCAAAGAAGTTTGCTCCTCACAAGCAAGTTAACACAGAGTCTCTGCGCGACAATGGTCATCTGTATCCCGGTGTGTACTCAGCTCTTGGAATATTGGGTCTCATTCCGTTTGTCACTTTCAACCACCCCTACAATGAAGATCTCGTGATGCAGTTCTTTGCAACTTTGTATTTTTTGAATGACTCTGCTCGCACCCTCACTTGGATGTCCGGAACGCATCGGTGCTCCGCTCCTATGGCTAAGTTCTCTGAGATCATTCCTTATCCATTCATTTATAAAGAGGTTGTATCTGATGAGTTTGGCAGAGTTCGGGAAAGTGGACAACACACTGAGGATGAGATTTCTTTTGCATACAAGCAAGAGAAGTCGTTTGTCACTGGGTCCATCAAAGATCTTTTGCCCCTCTATGACACTATGTGCCATATCCTGAGGTATACTCTCACTCCAAAGGCCGGTGATTCCCATAGCATTCAGAGTTCCATGCTAGATGTCTTTGTGTACCTCAATTAGAAGAAGAGGGTGGATGTCCTAGACTTCATGTTCTATGAGCTCCGTCAGTGTGTGCAAGAGAACAAGTCCTTGATCTATGCTCCATTCATTCAGGCTTTGATTGAGTCCGTCTTCCCAGCCAAGTACATTGCCTCGTTCAAGACTTATGTTCCCAAGCGCAACTCTAACTGGACCCCAGCTGCTCCTGCTCCATATGTGCCTATCAAGAAGGGGCGCAACCCTAGGCCTGAGGATCGTGCTACTTTCACTCCAGGCATGTCCTCTACTGCACGGATCCCTTGCGGTAAGGCCAAGTTTGTTGGTTTTGAGGCCGTCTTTGCAGGGGAGAGAAGAAGTCTCTGTTCAAGACCTTGAGCAACAGGTTCAAGATGTGCCAGTCTATCCAGCACTGTTAGATTGATTAAGGAAATCAACAAGGAGACGCTTATGAGGCATGAGCAAAAGGCATCTAGGGCTGCAGCCGGTGAGGAGGTCGGTCCAGGGTCCGAGGACAATGAAAGTAAGGCCACTGCTCGGTCTTTTCCAATGGCTGAATGGCGCTTTGATGATGATGATGATGCCTCGAGTGCTCCTCCTCTTGTCTAGTGGGTTTGTGTGTCGCCATTTGTCTCCTTTTTGTTGTCTTGATGACAAAGGGGGAGAAGTGGTGTTGGTTCGTGGGTGTGTTTTGTGTGTGTGTTGAGATCTCAAGCCTCGTGTTTCTCATTGTTGGTTGGTTTCAGCTGGCTTGAGATACTCTTATTTACTTTTCGCTTGTGGTTGTGAGCTACTCGGCTATGCTTGTGAGACTCTAGCTTTATTATCATATCTTGCTTATTATGTGTCTCACAATATTTGCTCCCCACACTATTTCATAAGATCTAGGCACCGTGATAGGTTTATTATGTTGATCTCATGTCTTGACAATAATGATCTTGCAGGAGCCTCCTATGTGTGTACTTGATGCATTCTCAAGCATTCATTTTATCTGGGCACACATATAGGGGGAGCTACCATGATCATTATTTGTCCCATGGCTATTCAATATTTTTATCCTCTATGCCATGCTCTAACCACGTTGTCATCAATGCACCAAAAAGGGGGAGATTGAAAGTGCAAGTGGCACTTAAACTATATTTTGGTGTGATGACAATGTGGTTATTTGAACAAATATCGGTTACTAAAGTTTATCTCAGGATATTGGTTCCAAGTGCTCCATGATGGAGATGTGCGACCCCCCCCAATTCGAAAAGGACAAAGGCGTGGTCTTCCGGCGCTTTGAAGGTTTAGTCTTTGGTTTGCTTCGAGCCGTAGGAAAGACCACACTATTAAGAGGGGTTTGTGTGGATGAAAGTTGTGTGGGAATGCCATTGCCAAACCTTATACACTTAGCCTACCCAACCTTACCACCTAAAATCCTAGTGTGTGTGCTTGTGGTACTCAGAATGTTTGTGACTCAAAGTTACTGGGTACCCCGTGCGCACGGGGTCTTTGGACCCCCGTGCGCACGGGGTACTGCATAACTCTCTGAGTACCACGTGCGCACGGGGTCTTTTGACCCCCGTGCACATGGGGTACTATGTAAAATCTTTGAGTACCCCGTGCGCACGGGGTCTTTTGACCCCCATGCACACGGGGTGGTATGAAACTCTCTGAGTACCCCGTGCGCACGGGGCTGACTTAGCCCGTGCGTACGGGGTCCAACGGGCAGATTCCCCACCCGGCCAAGAACACTATAAAAAGGCTCTTCTTCCACCTGCAACCCCTAACCCTAATGTCTTGTTGAGCTCCACCATTGCTACACCCCATTTTTCTCAATACTCCCAATCCCTCCACCCAAACTTGTTGAAACTTTGGACATTGGGAGAGCAAGACCCGATCTACAACTTGACCAAACCAAATCGTGTTCCCCGCAACATTTCTTCCCCATTGACTTGTTACTCTTGGAGCTTGGGCTCCTAGGCGTATAGAGGTTCCTCCGGAAGCTTCCTTGCTTGTGGTGTGCTCCGGAGAAGTTTGTAAAGGTGTGGTGGTCGCCTTCAAGACCAACCCCGAGTGATTCGAGGCTCATCTGTTGGGGGTGACTGAAAGGAGATTACAGTGAGCCTTCGGTGGTGTTCCGCAAGCTTTGGCTCCGGCACCGCTCCAAACGGAGAGTAGCTCTTCCCCAAGGAAGAGTGAACTTCAGGATAAAATTCGCGTCCTCGTCTCACTTGTGGTTAATCCTTTCCCGCACCTTACTTTTGTTTTGTATGCTTGTTGGCTTGCTACTTAGTTTGTTGCCTAGCATGTTTATCTTGGAGCTTGCTTGTCATATAGGTTGCATTTACCTAGTTGCATATCTAGTGAACCCTATTTATCCGCTAAGCCTTAAAATTGATAAGAAAGATTAAAATTTGTAGTCTCCTATTCACCCCCCCTCTAGTCGACCGTATCGATCCTTTCAAGAGGGAAAGGAGAAGGAAAGGGGAGAATTCGGCCTCCCCCTTTCCTCCCCCTCCCCCCTCTCTTTCCTTCCCCCTCCGACACTTATGGAATGGGGGGGGGAGGCCGACTTGTAGGAGGCTCCCAAGTAGGATTACTCCTACTTGGGGTGCCCCTTGTTGCCCCTCTCCCTCTCCCACCTATATAATATATATGGGGGGGGGGCACAGCTAGAACACACAACATTGATTCCTAGCCGTGTGCAGTGCCCCCCTCCACGGTTTACGCCTCCGGTCATATTGTCGTAGTGCTTAGGCGAAGCCCTGCGCAGATCACTTCGCCATCACCGTCACCACATCGTCGTGCTGACGAAACTCTCCCTCGACACTTTGCTAGATCAAGAGTTCGAGGGACGTCATCGAGCTGAACGTGTGCAAAACTCAGAGGTGTCGTACGTTCGGTGCTTGATCGGTCGGAACGAGAATAAGTTCGACTACATCAACCACGTTGTCAAACGCTTCCGCTTTCGGTCTACGAGGGTACGTGGACACACTCTCCCCCTCTCGTTGCTATGCATCTCCTAGATAGATCTTGGATGAGCGTTTTTTTTTGAAATTGCATGCTACGTTCCCCAACAGATTTGTTTTCCAAGTACATGTTTAAATATTTTTTGAAGAAATGTTAAGCCTTTAAAAATAGACGTTAACCATTTTTTGAATTGTATGAATTTGTTTTGTAATACATGAATATTTTACTACATTTTATTAACACTTTTGGAAAATATTAGGAACATATCTTTGAAATTTTTGGATTTTTAAATGTCAAGAACATTTTTTTAATGGTTCAAAACATTTTAAGAAAAATTACGTGAATTTTTTTTACATTGTACAAATATTTTCCAAAAATGTCATGAATATATTTTTGAAACATGTGAACATTTTTTAAAGATGACACGAATATTTTTTGAATCTAGGTTGAACATTTTGTTAATACATGTGAAACATTTTATATATACACCTTGAACATTTCTTAAAATACAGGATGACCATTTTTTCACATAGACGTGAACATTTTTTTGAATACGCGTTGTACATTTGTTTTGAATACACGTTGAATTATTTTTTTGTGAAAGACGTTGAATACTTTTTGATACACGTTGAAATTTTTTCAGTACATGATGTGCATTGTTTTCAAAATACATGTTTAAACTTTTTTTCAATATAGATTAAACTCTTTTGAATACATGTTGAACATTTTATGAATACACTGGAAACATTTTCTTAATACATGTGAAACAGTTTATGTATGATATGAACATTTGTTAATAATTACATGAACAAATTTTTATACTACCCTATCATCTTTTAAATGCACGGTGAACGTTTGAATTTTTTTCATTAATTAATTCTTGGAATATACTATATATTTAGAATAATTTCCAAAATATATTGAAAAGTAGATTATTTTAGTCTAGAGAAGTAAATAAAACAAAAGAAAAACAAGAAAAACAAACTAATGAAGCCAACCCAATAGTAGCGAGATTAGGCTTCCCCTACTGTGTTGGACGTCAAGGGCAAGGTGAACCGAGTGGTGACCCATGTGGTGCCTAGGTGGATTCCTCCATGACCAACTATTACAAGATGAATGTTGATGGGGCAGTGGCGAAGACACAAAGCAAAGGAGCTATAGGAGCGGTCTGCTGCGACGAACTTGGAAGGTTCTAGGGGGCCTCGAAAGTTGTTTTTCGAGGGGATCACTGATGCTGAAACACTGGAGGCTCTTGCATGCCGTGAAGCATTAGCCCTGAGCGAAGACCTGGGCCCGGAAAGAGTACATGTTGCTACTGACTGCCTGAGAGCCGTCTAGGAACTCGAAGCACCGGAGAACCTAGGAGGACATTGCATGGTGCTACATGAAATAAAAGAGCGTAGTAGGTTATTTAGGGCTTGTAAATTTAGCCATGAGTAGTGTGCATGCAATGGGGAGGCACATCGCAAAATGCCAACGACGGTCGACCTTGGTGAGGGAGTCCTGGACTAGGGGGTGTCCGGATAGCCGAACTATCATCATCGGCCGGACTCCAAGACTATGAAGATACAAGATTGAAGACTTCATCCCGTGTCCGGATGGGACTTTCCTTGGCGTGGAAGGCAAGCTTGGAGATACGAATATGTAGATCTCCTACCATTGTAACCGACTCTGTGTAACCCTAGCACCCTCCGGTGTCTATATAAACCGGAGGGTTTTAGTCCATAGGACAACAACAATCATACCATAGGCTAGCTTCTAGGGTTTAGCCTCCTTGATCTCGTGGTAGATCCACTCTTGTACTACCCATATCATCAATATCAATCAAGCAGGAGTAGGGTTTTACCTCCATCGAGAGGGCCCGAACCTGGGTAAAAACATCGTGTCCCTTGTCTCCTGTTACCATCCACCTAGACGCACAGTTTGGGACCCCCTACCCGAGATCCGCCGGTTTTGACACTGACATTGGTGATTTCATTGAGAGTTCCTCTGTGCCGTCACAATCAGGAAGGATGCCTCTTCCCGTCTTTAAAGACGGTACCATTGCCAAAGGAGCTTTGGCCGCCGGCCAAACTATCCGGCTAGGTGGTTTTCTTATGACCGCCTATTCGGCCGCCGCTTCGACGATGACCTCTCGGGTCATCAAAAGCGATCTTCACGTCAACTCGGAATTCACGGAGCAGCTGGATCCGATGGAGCTCTCTTCCGTAAACGAGCTCTTGGATCACATCGCCGCCCTGGGAGTCGCTACAGACTATGATTAGATTGGGCTTAAAACCGATCTGAGAGAGATTAACTCTCCCCAGGTTACGCACCACGTTGCGGTGGTAGAGGAACAACGCGGTCTTCTATATTAAAGACCAGTTATGTCCGGACTCCTGATCCCTCCATGCCGGATTCCCGCAGGGACGCACGTCAATCAAGTACTGAACCTAAAGTCAGGCAGCGGACCAGATTTGTTGGACGACATCCAGCAATCCAAGCTTCCAAATTCGGAAACTTTTCGGCCCTTGAGCCTCAAGTTGGGCAGGGTTCCGGACTTAATTCCACCCGCCCACCCAAACATAAGCGATCTATCTCAAATCCAGCAAGAGCCCACGGAGACAGTACATCATTACTGGGCCAGATTCCTCCTGGTTATGGACAGGATAAAGGACTGCCGTGAGGAAAGCGCAATTTCAATTTTCTGCAACAATTGCACGGACAAGGGAATCACGAACGCCATAAGTCACCGCAAAATTACACGCTTCGCCGACCTGGTGTCCATAGTACGAAAGTACTGTGCAATGGAGAGTACCTGGAAAACCGAAACTAAGTTTTGGGACAATCCGGCTCCGAACACAACCCTAGTCCGAAACAAAAGGGTGCATCATGCTCAGGCACCCGGGACAAAAACCAAAAAGCAAAAACCCCATAAAGGGCACGGAACCGTACTGGAGGGATGGCTCAGCGGACCCTGTAAAATCCATAGTACAGAGGGCGCCACTCCAACACATAGCCTTCGAGCATGTTGGATACTACGGCAGGTGGCCAAAAGTGGCGAAGAGCTTCTAGCCCCGGAGAACCAGCCCAACAGTACCAGTACGGTACTAACAGTCTTCAAGACTTTCGCATCAAATAATATGCGAAAACGAACAATCCGCAGCCTCGCCGAAGTATACCAAGTAGCAACAACAAATCCATGGAGCGACATGGCTATCACCTTCAACGCCAGCGACGAACCTAAATTCCGAACAGCCCGAGCACCAGCCACATTGGTCCTCAGTCCAATAGTGGACGTCTTTCGTCTTACCAAGGTACTCATGGATGGCGGTAGCGAATTAAACCTCATCTACGAGGAAACCCTTCGAAAAATGGAAATAGACTGGAGCCGCAATGAGCGAAGCAGCACAACCTTTAGAGGAATAATCCCTAGTCGGGAAGCACGCAGCACAGGAAAAATTACACTAGGTGTGGTGTTCGGCTTGCCGGACAACTACAGGTCCGAGGAGGTCACGTTCCAAGTGGCCCCGTCCAGTAGCGGATATCACGCTTTATTAGGGCGAGAGGCATTCACAATTTTTCAAGCTATACTCCATTATGGGTACATGAAGCTTAAAGTGCCCGGGCCCAATGGAATCATCACTCTTGTCAGTGATCCGGACATAGCACTCCATGCCAAAAATAAGACAGCCGCACTAGCCCTAGAGGCACTATCCGAAGCCCTAGTGGCAGAGGAACTCACTGCGCTGCGCTCCACGGTGAACAGGGACGATGTGATACTCAATAAGAGATCCAAGTCCACCTCTTTCAAACCAGCGGATGAAATAGTCAAATTCCAAGTCCATCCAATGGACCCCACAAAGACGGCCTCCATTGGGGCACAATTAAACCCTGATGTAGACGCTGCACTACGAGAATTCCTTTGGGAAAATTGGGACATCTTTGCCTGGCACCCCTCAGATATGCCAGGAATCCCACGAAGGTTGGCAGAACACAGCCTAAACATCCTAAAAGGATTCAAGCCAGTCAAACAGGCTCTTCGGCGATTTTCCGAACCCAAAAGACAGGCAATGGGAGAGGAGCTAGCCAAACTATTAGAAGCCGGATTCATCAGAGACATCAAACATCCGGACTGGCTAGCAAACCTGGTAATGGTACCAAAAAAGGACAAATCCTGGCGCCTGTGTGTCGATTTTAAAGACCTTAACAAGGCTTGTCCAAAGGATCCTTCCACCCTTCCCCGCATCGATCAAATCATCGATGCTACCGCAGGGCACGATTCATTGTGCTTCCTCGACGCATACTCCGGCTACCATCAAATAAAGATGGCGGAGACAGACCAAGCCGCAACGGCATTCATTACTCCATACAGACCATTCTGCTTCAACACAATGCCCTTCAGACTCAAAAACGCCGGCGCAACATATCAGCGCATGATTCAGACATGTCTGGCTACCCAGATCGAAAAAACAGTGGAGGCATATGTAGACGATGTGGTCGTCAATACCAAACACGTCGAAACTCTAGTAGACGATTTGAGGCTCACATTCGACAACCTCCGAGCATATGACATTAAGCTCAACCCGAAAAAATGCGTTTTCGGCGTACCAGCCGGAAAGCTCTTGGACTTCATTGTATCCGGTAGAGGAATTGAAGCAAACCCAGCCAAGATCGGAGCTCTGTCACAGTTGGATATCCCAAAAGACCTCAAACAAATACAAAAATTGACTGGATGCGTGGCGGCTCTAAGCCGCTTCATCTCCCGTTTGGGAGAAAAGGCATTGCCCCTCTATCGCCTCCTCAGGCGCACCGAACACTTCAAATGGACAGATGCTGCCACGGACGGACTCGAAGAAATAAAGGCCATATTGGCAACAAATCCGGTCCTGGCCGCGCCCAACTTGGGCGAACCAATGTTGTTATATATCGCGGCAACACATCAAGTTGTAAGCGCGGTGCTCGTCATCGAACGAGAAACAGAAGGGCACAAATTCCCTCTTCAAAAACCAGTGTACTATGTATCCACTGTCTTAACTCCATGCAAGTCCCGGTACCCACATTATCAAAAGATAGCGTACGCGGTGTTCATGGCATCCTGGAAGCTGCGACACTACTTTCAAGAGTGTTCGGTAACAGTGGCCTCCGAAGTACCTCTCAACGACATTATAAACAACCGCGACACGACGGGTAGGATTGCAAAATGGGCCATTGAGCTCTTACCATTCGACATAACCTACAAACCACGGTGAGCTATAAAGTCGCAAGTCTTGGCTGACTTCATCGCTGAATGGACTGAAGCCGAACTCCCTAAACAGTATGGCGCATACTCCAATTGGATCATGCACTTCGACGGCTCTAAAATGTTGGCCGGCTTGGGGGATGGCGTCGTCTTGACGTCCCCAACCGGAGACAAAGTCCAATACGTACTTCAAATAATGTACACGGACTCCAACAACGCAGCCGAATACGAGGCCCTTCTACATGGTCTCCGGATGGCAATCTCCATGGGCATTCAACGCCTAGAGGTCCGCGGGGATTCAAACCTCGCAATATCCCAAGTAAATGGAGACTTTGATGCCAAGGATCCAAAAATGGCAGCCTACCGTAACGCCGTCTTAAAAATGTCAGCTCGGTTTGAAGGACTCGAATTCCACCATGTAGCCCGGGATAATAACCAGGCGGCCGACGTGTTGGCGCGCATCGGCGCAAAGCGCGACGCCGTCCCTCCAAACATCTTCCTGGAGCGGCTCTTTAAGCCATCCGTAGTATGGGAAGAGGAGTCCGGAAACAACAATCCGGAACCAACCGCACCGCCCAACACCGAACATTCTGACACAATCGGCGGCTCAGCCAATGAAATAACACCTTCAGCCCACGAAATAATGGCAGTCATTGCCCCGTGGACGGAACCATTCCTAGCCTACTTAATTAGGCAGGAACTCCCCGAAGACCAAAATGAGGCCCGCTGCATAGTACGGCGATCTAAAGCCTACAAAGTCCATGAGGGAGAGCTTTATAAGAAAAGCACAACCGGAGTCCTTCAAAAGTGCATCTCCGAAGAGGAAGGGCGAAATCTGCTGGCTGAAATTCACGCCGGACTCGGCGGGCACCACGCCGCAGCCCGGGCCCTTGTAGGCAAGGCCTTCCGTACAAGATTTTATTGGCCGACGGCCCGGGTAGATGCTCAGGACTTAGTCCAACGATGCGTCGGGTGCCAGCTTTTCGCTAATCAAAGCCACATGCCACCCACCGCCCTCAAAACTACACCCATCACCTGGCCGTTCGCGGTCTGGGGGCTTGACATGGTTGGACCCCTTAAAGGGGGAACCCACAAGCAAAAGTACCTACTGGTCATGGTGGACAAATTCACCAAATGGTAGAGGCCAAGCCAGTTAAAACGGCCGAATCCTGACCTGTGATAGACTTCATATCCGGGGTAGTACACCGTTATGGCGTCCCCCACAGCATCATCACTGATAACGGCACAAACTTCACGGACGACGAGGTTAAACTCTGGTGCAAAAATATGGGCATCAAGCTCGACTATGCTTCAGCCTATCACCCTCAAACTAACGGTCAAGTCGAATTAGCAAATGGTCTAATCATGAGCGGCATCAAACCCAGGTTAGTGCGGTCCCTCATGGAATCTAACACGCACTGGGTAGAGGAGCTCGACTCCGTACTCTGGGGGCTGCGGACCACGCCAAACCGTACTACCAGATTCACACCATTTTTTATGGTATACGGAGCAGAGGCAGTTTTGCCCTGCGATATAATTCATGACTCACCTCGCGTGCGCATGTACGAGGAAAGAGAGGCCGAGTTGGATCGGCAAGACACTTTGGACACCCTAGAAGAGGAGCGCGACATGGCGAAAGCTCGTTCTGCATTCTATCAGCAGCAGGCTCGAAGATATCAAAGCAGAGAAGTACGGGCCAAAACTTACAATGTTGGCGAACTAGTTCTACGCCTGCCGGACAAGAAAAAGGACAAACTCAAGCCCAAATGGGAAGGTCCCTTCATCATCGACCAAGTCCTGACCGGCGGAGCATACCGTCTGCGAAACGCATCGGACAACCGACTCGAGCCGAACCCATGGAACGCAGCCCGCCTCCGAAGATTCTACGCCTAGCGCCGGACTCAGAGTTCGTCTCCTTCCTCCGTCCACATTTTATATTTCAGTTGTCTTTTGTTTCTCTCTTTTCTCCTCCCTTTTTCATAGAGCCTTTGAGGGCTGATCTGCACATTGTTCGCACACACTTGACATGCTACTCGCACTCATTATACCTGGGGGCTTCTTTAACAGAAGCTTATTTATACGGGTTTTATGCCCAACACATGTGTCAAACTTCCACATGTACCTTTTATTCACCATTATATCCATCGATATGACTTAAGTTTTGGCCAAGCTGGGTTGCCTGGCTCCTGTGCTTACCCCTACGTTCCCGATTGTTCGGCTAGGAGGTAAAGGGAGCACCTCTGCGATTGTTACTGCCGGGTCAGCCGGATGTGTACCTCAGACTGGGTGAAGCCAAAAGCTAGCGATCTTAAGGGAATATTCGGTCGGTGACTTGAAAGATGATTTTTTAACTATCTATTTGTCTGCCCCCAGATGCTTTTCTGCTCTTTTCGCAGTTCGGACATGCACTTTAGGGCATGCCTCCCAGGGAAAGGAACCCCTAACGGAACTATTCTCCCTGGAAGATGTTTCTTACTAACCATGTAATATAACATAACTAGTCGGGCACTTGTCTGATAAAGTACTAATGACCCCTACGCTTGGTCTCCATGCATGCCCCGGTTTTTGCATAACCGCGAGGGTATTCGGACACACTTCGGACTATTGGGTCCCGAGGTTGAAGCGAAAAGGTCCGCAAAGACAAACGATCTACAATCCGGCTAGAAGGCATTATACATGTCATTTTAAAATACATCGTCAAATTGACTAATTGTACTCCTCTTCAATCCCATCTAACAGGCTGTCTAATTTACAGTCCCGTTGGGAATACTTAGCGGCCAACTCTACTTGGCCGTACATTAAGCTCACAGGGATCTCTTTCCCATCGGGCCCCATAGGTCCGACCACGGCCATGTGGTTCGGATCCGCCTTCGTGTACCGCGTCTTCACCATGGCCCAGGCCTCCCTGGCGCCTTGACGGCAGGCCGATGTCTTCCACAGACGGAAGCGCTGCCGTGCTCCCTGAAGCTTCTCCGCAAGCCCTCCAAGACCCTCGGGTAGGGAGACGGACGGCCATAAGGCCTGGGCGACGCCACTCATCGCCTGCCGAACACGTTCGTGCAGTTGCAGCAGCTCGGGAAGTTGGTCACCCGTTGAACTGGGCATTTCCTCCGCAGGGCGACCTGTGAGCACACCTACAGACACATTTCTGTCAATCGACTTCCTCGCCGAACTCTTCTTTTCAAAAGAGTTTGCTCAAGCACTTACTGTATATGCCGCGACGAAGCCGCCGATTCTCCTTTACGGAGTCAGACAGCTGGACCCGAACATCTTTTAGTTCTTTGCCCAGCTAGGTGTTGGCATCTTGGAGTTTGTTCCTCTCCTGCTGCACCCTCATAAGCACCTTCTCGTCGGCCTTCAGCTGGCGTAGCAGATGTTGCTTGTCCGGATCTAGTCCGGTGCCCTCTGCAATATTATTGTTAGACTTACACACACACCGCACTTCATAAACTACTTATCTTTTCGAAGTATGTATTACTGGAGGGGGTCTCTATGGCTCCCCCTGAGGCAGCTAGTGCGGTCTCAAGTTGGGCCTTGCACTCTTGAAGCTCCTGGGACAGGTGACAAATGATCCTTAAATCAGTTACTCTAACTATTTTAAGTCTCGGGGCTACTGGCATATATAACTATTAAAATTTCTCACCCGTATGTCTTTCACATACTGCTCCGTGGCTCTGGTTAGACCATCTTGAGCGGCACGGAGGTGCGCGTCCCCCGCATTAAAGGCATTCAACGCCTCCGGGGAGAAACACGCGTCACGAAGAACTGTCCGGCGGCGCCTATGATTCATGGCGCTCTCCACCTCAGACCTGGTGGCGGACAGCCTGTCGGCATCCTCCGTTGGAGGAGCATCCGGCTCACGCCTTGTGTTCGCCTCCCCCTCCGGACCAAGCGTTGGAGCCTGGCTGGCGGAGGCTTGATTGGCAACCTCTCCGGGCACAGTCCGGCGAGCGCTCTTTCTCCTAGAAGAATCAGGAGTGTTAACATACCTCCCAGGAATCTTTCCCTTAAATACGGTGGTGCTCCATACCGTTGCGGCGACGTTTTGATTCGCGCCGCACTCCTCTTCCGCCTGCTGAGCCGAACTGACCCTTGTTGGTCAGCCGCCGCGGATCCGGCTTCCCGCCCTAAAGGTACCTCCTGCGGGACATCGTTGGTATACAATGTTCGGAAATAAGCATGGATGAGTAATAATGACAAGACCTCGGTCACAGTTACCTGGGAAGCCGGAGTTAAACCAGGGTAGTCGGCCGTAATGGCGACTAAAGCATTGTCCATGCTAAGTTGGTGGAACACTCCATCGATCAGCTCCACCTCTATGTCCGGATCCTCCTCGGAGGCCGGATCAAGGGATCGTCCCGGATCCTCGGGTTGTGGAGTCAGGCTGTGTATGCCCTCTACGTCCCGGCGCAGCTCCTGCGTCGAAATCACGAAGTGAGACACTTAACTGTGGGAATATGGATCGGATAAATAAACGTCCACTTACCCAGCTCCGAGGGTTATTCATGGAGAATCCATTCAATGGACTCGTGCGGAGGAAGTCCTCCTTCTCCCCCTTGTACAAGCCGGACAGGATCTTCACGAGATCGGCGGCCGATCCCGGCCCCTTGCGGCCATGACGGGTGGCGTCATTCTCCCCGTTGAAATCCCACATGGGGTGGCCCCTATATTGGAGCGGCTGCACCCCTCGCATAATGCACGTGGCCATGACTCCAATCATGGTCAATCCGGAATGGGCTAGTAACCTTATCTGGCCCATCAGATATTGGACGCTCCTATCATCTTCTCGCTGAGGGCTCCGCGGGTGCCAGCTCAGGCGTTTCTTCAGAGGAGCGTTACTGAACTCCGGGAGGCCGATCCGAACTGGGTCCGGCAAAGGGGCGTCTTCCATATAAAACCATTCCGAAGGCCAGTCTTCGGACGCCTTCTTCAGGGTTCCGGATAGATATCCGGTCCCGGCGATGCGCCATATTTCGGCTCCGCCCACTTGATATATCGACCCCTTGTGAGAACGGGGTATGAGGCAAAACTATCTCTTCCAAAGCGCAAAATGGGGCTCGATGCCCAAGAACAGCTTGCAAAGAGCTACAAAACCCGCAACGTGCAAAATGGAGGCGGGTGTAAGGTGATGAAGCTGGAGTCTGTAGAACTTTAGGAGCCCCCGGAGAAACGGATGTATGGGAAATCCGAGCCCCCTTATTAGATAAGGGACGAAGCACACCCGCTCTCCTTTGGAGGGATTGGGAGTGTTCTCCGCTTGCTTTCCGCCTTTGTAGGTGGCCAGTCCGGCTCGAACCGGGACCATGAAGGCCGGAGGAAGGTATCCCTCCGCTTGGAGCGTCACCAGCTCGCTGTGCGGAACTGAACATCTCCTCCAATCTCCTGGCTGAGGGCTAGGAACGCGAGAGGAGGAGCCGCGTCGACTGTCCATGATGGAGTGGATTTTTGTCAGAGGCGCTCTGATGAGTACTCGCTGAAGGAGGATGGTGTGATTTGGATCTAGATCCTGGCCTCTCTTATAGGCAGCTTATTCGTACAACTTGGGGGTAAAACGTAAAAATACCCTGGCTTTTCGCATTCATACGACACGTGGAAGAGGGCCATTATTGGACGTCGAAGCCGAGGAGCGCAGCATTTATAAGGAAGCCGGACACTATTTGGCAAGCACATGGAATTTGGAGGAGAACCCGCCTTGCAATGTCGAAGACAATATGCGCGCCGGACTCGTCGTCATTGAAGCCTGGTTCAGGGGCTACTAAGGGAGTCCTGGACTAGGGGGTGTCCGGATAGCCGAACTATCATCATCGGACGGACTCCAAGACTATGAAGATACAAGATTGAAGACTTCGTCCCGTGTCCGGATGGGACTTTCCTTGGCGTGGAAGGCAAGCTTGGCGATACGGATATGTAGATCTCCTACCATTGTAACCGACTCTGTGTAACCCCAGCCCCCTCCTATGTCTATATAAACCGGAGGGTTTTAGTCCATAGGACAACAACAATCATACCATAGGCTAGCTTCTAGGGTTTAGCCTCCTTGATCTCGTGGTAGATCCACTCTTGTACTACCCATATCATCAATATCAATCAAGCAGGAGTAGGGTTTTACCTCCATCAAGAGGGCCCGAACCTGGGTAAAAACATCGTGTCCCTTGTCTCCTGTTACCATCCGCCTAGACGCACAGTTCGGGACCCCCTACCCGAGATCCGCCGGTTTTGACACCGACACTTGGTTATTTTGAAAAAAAATCGAAAAACATATTTTAAAATTTCAAAAAATTCTGAAAAAAATCATACATGTTAACATGGATGTATTCTACATGTGTGTAAATTTTGCAGATGAAATATATTATGATGAGAGCTACACAAAAAAGACAAATCACGGTTTTCAGACTGATGAACAGTGCAAATACTGTTCACTATTAGAAATGCACGATTTTCTCTTTTTTGTGTAGCTCTCACCATAATGTATTTCGCTGTGAGATCGTATACACATGTAGAATACATCCATATGAATGTGTAGAACTTTTTACAAAATTTTTTGGAACTTCAAAATGTAATTATTGAATTTTTTAAAATATCCACCTCCATGGAGGTCGCCCGCCAAAAGCCCTCACTCGGAGGCACATAGGTTAGCATGTGTGGCTCGATGCCCCACCCGATCACTTATGTATCCATGTAAACATTGACCTTATGCGATAGAGTGACGTTGTGATTCTAAAAAATATCTTATTTTACTTTCACATGTAAATAAGTGATTTTGCTCAAAAAGATGTAAAAAAGTGATTTTTTTCCTTTTCCCTTTCCCTTTTAGTTATTTTACTTCCATATGTAAATAAGTGAATTTTTTTCTTATATAGGATTTTTCCAGTTTTGTTCTTTAAATTTTTAGAGGGCAAATATCTCAGCATTTTTTAAATACGTTAACATTACATCTGATATGCATGAATACTATTTTTATCTATTGTGTAAAAATAGGTTATGGTAAACTTTTTTATAAAGACACGCAGGATAAGTACCGACTATATAGGGCAAATGGTCTATATTAACAACAATTCTCGACACTGAATTTCCTAACTATATAGGGCAAATGGTCTATATTAACAACAATTCTCGACATTGAATTTCCTAACTATATAGGGTAAATGGTCTATATTAACAATCTGAATGTATTAACCATCTATTACCACCTAGGGGGAAACAATTATATGATTTGGTAGATCACATATAATAATGACCTCTTTGATTGAAAAGATTTTCATAACATTTTAGAGGATTAAAACTATTAGGAATTTTTGCTATATCACTTTTTGTTTCGTAGGATTGTACAATTTATGATTTTTGCCCCGCATTTCATAGAAAATTTATCATCTACTCAGTCACTTTAGAAAAGAAAAAGCTTTTATTTGTCTTGTGACGCATCAAGTAAACCTAAATCCTATGGGATTCAAATGGACACGGGCTTTCCGATTTCCGCGTTTCATGCAATTCTACACAAATCCAAGGCACACTTGATCTGCGTTGATTTGAGCATATTTTGAAAATTCCAAGACAAGAAGCCACGAGTGGTGGTGCATCGTCCTCCTCCGCAACATGGCTACAACGATCTCCCGCGGATGAACGATGATGGTGGTGGTGATCCAACCCCGGTCGCTCGAATGGTGGTGGTTGTAAACTGTACTACAACGACCTCCTGCTCCATGACAGCGGTGGTCACCAAAAGGTCTTCGAAGAGGGTTGATCTCTTTATGTCTGGTGGTTGACATCGACGATGAGATGTAAACTATGGCCGAAGTCTTGACACAGAGGGATGGTTGTAGAGCGGCGACAGTCGCACATTGCATGTAGCTCCTGTGATCGTGGAAAAGTGGTGGCGATGACGCATGTGTGACTTCGAGGTGGTGCTACGTGCACCCGGTCTTGAGCTCCAAGGTGAAAACCTAGGTCGAATTCGAGTTAATTATAACGGCGACACTTTTTTTGCGTCATTACATTATTAAAGACATTGCTCGGATATGCTCGGAATGATTTTACTGGGTAAAAATCTAGATTTATGCCGTGATGGTTGGATCCGATGATGGCAGCGCATCCGCCTCGCTTCCTTCTTGAAGGCGTTGTTGTTGAAGAACATCGTTGTCCGTGTGGCGTTGTGGAGGGTGTATGCTCATAGTGTTTGTATCCTCCTGTTTGATTCTTTTTTTTCTCGAATATGCACGAGTGTGCATATCATATATTAAAGAAGAAAGGCAAAGAAAGCCTCCACCACAATTACACGGTTTGTTGGTACATATTACTCCTCACTAGTCTCCCATCTCTCCACCCTACTAAAGAAGGGAGTTACATTCCCTTTCATTAACCCGGCCGATGCCCACAGTTGGCCCTCTTGCCTCACTCTCCCTAGTAGATACTCCAAGCAAGGGCGCGCCCCCTCGAAGATAATAGCATTCCTATGCTTCCACAACTCCCACCAGACTAGCGTAATAATAGTTCTAAGATCCTTGATGCTCATGTCTTCCAAAACTTGCTTGGCCACAGCCCAATCCGCCAACTTGTCCTGTTGAGTGGGAGTCTAATCCGGCTTACCTAAGGCCTCGCAGATCCTTGCCCAAGCAGTTCTAGCGAAAGCACAAGTGAGTAAAATGTGGTTAATGGTTTCATCCTCCTGGTCGCAAAACGGGCACGCGTCTTGGTGTGGCAACCCTCGCCTCGCTAGTCGGTCCGACGTCCAACATCGGTCCCTGAGGGCCAACCACGTGAAGAACCTGCACCATGAGGGTGCACGTGATTTCCAAGTTAGATCTGCCGTCACGCTTCCTTCTCGACCCCAAAAGCCAGCCGCATAAGCAGATTTCACGGAGAACTGTCCGGTGGCCTCCCACGACCAGACCACCTTATCAGGCACATCCACCATGGGCTCCCAAGCTGAAACCCGATGCCATATCAAAAAGAACTCGTGCAGCACGGCCGGTCCAATGTCCGGGCCAACGTCCAATGCCCAACTCCCATTCTCCACCGCCGGTCCAACTAACCTGGATTCTTTGATCCATTTTAAGTACTCCCTCGTGTAGTGTAAAAAACGCTTAGGCTGGTCACAATGGGCAAGAACATAAGCTAGTAACTTACACACTTCCCTAGACTATGTTACTACCTCCATAGTGGGTAGAAACATCTATGTAGTGTCATGCAACGATGTATTTATTAGGTTATAGACTCATTGTTTCTTGGAGTGTGTGATGTTCCGGTAACTTAGCTAGTTACCACAAGCACCTCTCTCTTCATTAAATATGTGCCACATAAGCAAAGTTGTATTGGAGTGTGTGATGTTACTCCTAAGTTCCTCCCCACTGTGACCAGCCTTCGGTGAGAGTAGTAAATAAAAATCATCCTTTGTAAAAAAGAAAAGCTCCTCACTGTTTGGTTTTGTCCAGGCCACCCACCGGCTACAGGGCCAGTCCCATACCCGCAAAGCCCCAAAGTCCAAAGGGAAGTGAGAGGAATCAATCCCATACCCACATAGCCACACAGCCTCACCACCCTCTCACTCTTCTTCCCCGATTCTTCCGCCGATTTCTCCTCTCCCCTCATCTCCCACTTCACTCTCCCCATCGTCTCGCACAGCCCATCGATCTGCCTGCCCCCTTCCCAGCTTGGCTGCTTCAGCATTTCCTTCCATAGATCAAGCTGCTCCCCAAGAAACGAGGAAAAAGCTGTGGCAACACTCCTGCTCCACTGACCGCTCCGCACACTTCACTCGAAAAGCAGAGCAGATCGAGCCAGAGCGCGTCGGGCACACAGCCGCTCCACCGATGAAGCCCGCTGCCGTGAGGAAAGAGGCTGCCGGCAGCATTGGCGGTGGCGCGTTCGGCATCTCCTGCCTCGACATCAAATCCTTCGGCGCCTCCCTCGTGCTCTTCGCCCTCATCATGGCGCTCTGGCAGTTCCACCCGTACCAGCCAATCCTTGCCATCACCCGCTCCTCCTGTCCCCTCATCCCTCCCCCATCTACCGCCGCCACCGCCGCCACCACCACCACCACCGCAGTATCCTTCTTCAACTCCACAGCCGACAGAGCCGCACCGACCACCGCCGCCAGCGCGACAAAGGCGCCAACCTTGCCATCCCGGCCACGGGACCCCAACAAGCGGGAGCTCCGGCCGTACGGCGGCGCGGCGGCGCTGTTCGTCCAGATGGGCGCGTACCGGGGCGGGCCGCGCACATTCGCCATCGTGGGGCTGGCGTCCAAGCCAGCGCACGTCTTCAGCACCCCTTACTTCAAGTGCGAGTGGCTCCCCAACCCGGACCCGGCCGGCGGCCCGCCGCCGAGGCCCGTCCGGACCAAGGCCTACAAGATGCTGCCCGACTGGGGTTACGGCCGCGTCTACACCACCGTCGTCGTCAACTGCACGTTCCCGTCCAACCCCAACGCCGGCAACCGCGGCGGGAAGCTCCTCGTCCACGCCTATTACTCCACCTCCTCCCGCCGGTACGAGCGCTTCGTCGCCCTCGAGGAGGCGCCGGGGTCGTACGACGGGTCCCGCTTCCAGCCGCCGTTCCCCTACGAGTACCTCTACTGCGGCTCCTCACTCTACGGCAACATCAGCGCCCCGCGGATGCGGGAGTGGCTGGCCTACCACGCGCATTTCTTCGGCCCAAGGTCGCATTTTGTTCTCCATGACGCCGGCGGCGTCAGCCCGGCGGTCAAGGCGGTTCTGGATCCGTGGGTGAGGGCCGGCCGGGTCACTCTCCAGGACATCAGGGCGCAAGCAGAGTACGACGGGTACTACTACAACCAGTTCATGGTGGTGAACGACTGCCTCCACCGGCACCGCCACGCGGCGAACTGGACCTTCTTCTTCGACGTCGACGAGTACATCTACCTCCCCGACGGGCGGTCGCTGGAGGAGGTGCTCGGCCAGCTCGAGCGGTATACGCAGTTCACCATTGAGCAGAACCCCATGTCCAGCAAGCTCTGCGTGGAGGATCCGACCAAGGGCTACTCGAGGTCTGCTTTCTTCCCTGCTTTAGCCTTCTTTATCTATGTTAACTGTTGCTGCAATTGTTTATGCCTGTTGATATTCCCGTTGAAATCCAACAAAGATTCGTGCAATACAATACTGCAATCGGGGCAAGATATCCTTGTTTACCGCATAGCGTTCCTGGAATCCAGTGTGTGTCCGCAGAACTTGCAATGTAGCTCCAGTCACTGTCCATTTGTTTTTTATCAGCACACATGCTTCAAGAACCTAGGTTGTGAGTCACACTAGCCTATGCGTTAGGTTGATTTTGGGCAGTGCGAACTGTTTTGTTCGTTTCCTTACTAAGTTGAAGGCAGTTTGACCTTGGTCCATTGCGGGATTTTCTGATTTTAGCTCAGCCCTACATCAAATACTGCTGGCCAGCTTGGGGCTATTTTCCTAAGTTTACTCTTTTGTTTTCTGACAGTGAACCTAAAATTGTGCATCTTTTGTTTCGGGGTAGAGTCACTACATAAACAAGTGTTTTTTTGTTCCGAAAAGAAACAAGTGTAAATCTTTAAGCAAATAGTTGATGAATGGTTGCACACTCATGGCAATGAGAGTCAATCAGCGGCGAGTATTACATCGGTGAAACCAGCATCCTGCGATTAAGCTGCAGCTTTGTTCAGCGCATAGTTCTCCATGAGAAAGCAACTATTCGTCAATTAGTTCGTCCTCCATCTGGCCATGGCATGTTCAGAGCAGAAAGTGATATTGTTCATCAGCGATGATGATTTCTTTTATCATGAATTAAGCTGCAGCTTTGTCCATTTCTGAGTAGTTGCCAACAACACATTGTTTTAGTAGTTAACTCAAGAAAAAGTGTTTGCCACCATTTCTGTTCTAATTGAACCTCACAAGAAATCTTTGCATAATAGGGTTTCTTCTAGACTTCTTTCGGATTGCTGATGCTCTATTCTATGCTAGTTAAAAAGCTTGTGTTGATATCAGACGCTAATAAACTCAATCATGCTTTGGCCATCAGTTTGTTGCTTCACTAGGAGGGGCCTATAATTTTGTACCAATGCTACTCTGTGTGCAACCTGAGTGTTGTTGCTGTAATACTTGTTAAGAACATAGATATTTACATGACCTACTCAGGAATATTTTATCTCACGATAACGTAAATGAATGACAACTGGCACTTGTCGTTTTTAGTGTGTTGGTTAGGATTATGGTCTCCATTTGATAAGCTAAAAGTAGGTGCATCACTTCTTTTAATTTATTTCTGCGTATTTACTTTGTGCATGCGAAAGTGTGCACGTGCGCGCGATCTGTCTAGCAGACTTTCTCATACTAACACATTTATATGTGATTGGTCTTCAGGCAGTGGGGGTTTGAAAAACTTGTTTTCCGTAATTCGATCACCGGAGTGAGGAGGGATCGCAAATACGCCATTCGAGCAAGGAATGCATACTCCACTGGTGTGCACATGTCACAAAATGTGTATGGGAGGACGACCCACAAAACCGAAAGCTTGATCAGATACTACCATTATCATAACTCGATCAATGTCATGGAGGAGCCTTGCCGGGAGTTTGTGCCAAAACCCACCAATGGCAGCAAGGTAATGTTCGAGGAGGTACCGTACGTCTACGACGATAACATGAAGCGTTTGGCGGGTGATATCAAGCGCTTCGAGGAGGAGACAGTTGGCGTGGTCTATTCGTAGCATCTGGAGGAAGACCTGGTCTGGTACATACATAATGTTGTTCTTTGGGGTACCTTGGTCTCCAACTGTGCCACTAAACCCAGTGTGCAACCAGTGTAAAGTTTTGGTTCCCAGCATTCTTGGCTCCGCGTCAATTCGACGCATTTCCTTTCTTTCTTCTTTGTTGTTCTTTAAGATCATCTTTGATGTCTTGTAGATTTATGTAGACGAACTGTTGGGCATTATCAGATTCTTCTCATCTCAATAGACAGCAGTGTGTGCCTGATTTTTGTACCAGTTTAATTTATAAGCTCTCGCAGCAACATTCCTGCATGTGGATTTGTCAAGGATTCTTCTGGTCTGATTCCTGAGTGTACCATAAGGTAAGGGCAAGGTGCCATGGATCTTGCGCCCTGTAGGCTAGGGCGTGTTTGGTTGCAGTAGTGAATAGTACCTGCGTTGCATACACATCTCAACCCAGCCTGGCTCTGGAAAAACAGCCTCATATGCGACATCTGCAAGTTGTTTGGTTGCCTGCATATGGACTTCATGCATTAGGGGATCGGCACGTTGTTTGGTTGCATGCATTGTCTCGGCGCATACGACTATGCATGGCGTATGATTAAGAGCTAGCACTTACACTTAGCACACAGGGTTAAAGAACTAGCAGGGGAAGGGGGGGGGGGGGGGGAATGCAGTGTGCGCCAGACCATGGCGACTGCGGTGGATACTGGTCGTGGTCCGTGTCCGACATGACGAGCATGGAGTCGTGGGCGAGCGACGCCGTCGGTGAACTAGTTGCGATGCTTGCGCAAAGACAGCAGACAAGGGAGGAGAATGCAGTGCTCGCGCCATGGTATCGTCCGTGCGGTGGGACGAGAGACGAGGTCGAGATGATCGACACCGGAAGTCCGACGTCTCCAGTGTAGTGGGGCGAGAGAGAGGAGGCCGAGAGGATGCCAAGATGATCGACCCCGTCGGCGGCGCGGCGAACTGCAGTGTGCGCGCCATTGCAGCGTCAGTGCAGTAGGAGGACGACAGAGAGTACGCCGAGATGAGCGACGCCGGAAACGACTTTAGTGTAGTAGGACGCGGGCAAGGAGATCAAGGGGAAGGGCGTCGGCATCGAGAGGGGTGAACATGAGGGCTTTGACCAGAGGACAAAAGAGCTCGACATGGCGACGTGAGTGCAGTAGACTGCTGTTTAAAGAGAGATGAAGCTACGATCATCGAAACCAAAAACTTACAACACGAATGTTGTGAGGAACTGTGAGATTAGGCTGCTGGTCGAAGAAAATTCCAAATGATCGATCGTGCGCGACGAATCTGACAAAACTCGTCCATAATAGCTTCAAATGGGAAGACGAAATTAAGAACTTACGGCCGACGAAACTACGAACCGATTGCCTGAATGGAACCGTAGTATCGAGGTGCATCTTTTTTATGTAGAGCTTACCTCGAACCGAAGCACCGTTGTGTAGATCAGAGGGAGGAGATTAGATAGGAGCTTACTCGAGGTTGAAGAAGACCTCAGGTAATCATCTCGCACCCCTCCCGTCTCCACTCCTGCAAGGGTCTGTTCACTTGCGCTCGGCTCAGCCTGGCTCGCAAGAAACTGCCAATTCGAGCGTTCCAGCGAGTCAGCCTCTGGGCTGCTTCAAGAAGCGTGCTATGCAGGCCTAACAATGAAACAAGGCAACCAAACAAGCCTCTTGCTTCCCACGCGGGCCTGATTGAGCTCTATACAGGCAACCAAACGTCCCTAGAGACGAGTGTTTGTAACTGTACCTAGTGCTGATTGATGAAGTCCTGGATGGAGCTGTAGCAAAGCATAAGAATCAAGATCTGGTCTGGTGAACTGTGTCGTGTGAGCTTTTTTTTAGTTGCTATGCTATGTGAGCTGAATCTTTTTTTTTTTTGAGGTGAATGTGAGCTGAATCAAGTTCATGCACCGAACACCCGTAGTTGGGCTAGCCCATGAGCGTCATTTCCTGTGGGATGCTCTATGTGTCGGCCGACGTACCCTAATTTCACGCGTACCCCTCCAGCCTTCGATCCTAGCCGGCTCATTCACGGATTTCTTCCCCACTGGTTTTAGGAAAGTTCAAGAACCTTCTCTGAACCTTTTTTTTCTGTTTTCTATTTTGTTTTGTTTTTCTTTGTTATTTTTTTCGTTTTTCATATTTAATTTCTATTTTTCAATTAGCAAACATATTTCAAACTCATCAACATTTTCTTGAAATCATGAACAGTTTTAAAAATCATGAATATTTTTTCGAAATCATGAACATTTTTAAAATTTATGATTTTCTAAAATTGTGAATATTTTTTTGAAATAGTGAACATACTATTTTAAAAATTCGTGAACATTTTTTGAAATTCAAACGATTTTCAATGTGGGGATTTTTTTAAAAATTCGTGAACATTCTCTTCAACTGTGTACATTTTTTGAATTTTCAAACATTGTTTTTGAAATCGTGAACATTTATTGAAATCATGAACATTTTTTAAATTCGTGAGCATTCTCTTAAACCGTGAACAAATTCTGAATATTTTATGAATTCATGATTTTTTTTAAATCAAGAACATTTTTTTGAATCTGCAAACATTTGAAGATTTTTTTTGTTCAAAACACACATTTTTTAAAAAATTGGAAAATTTTGTAATCCAGAATTATTTAAATCAAAAACAGAAATTACAAAAGAAAAAAGAAATAAATTGAAATAAAAAACAGAGCGCTCGGACATGGGCCGCCCCAAACGGGTGGGCTGGGTGAGGGAGGGTACGTGCTGCCGCTCCCGTACCAAGCACTACGGACGAATCCCCCATAGGGCGCGGGAACTGGGGCCCGGGGGGGGGGGGGGGGGGGGGGGGTGGCGCGATAATACTAGACTCACTCGCATATTTCAGCAGACTTCACGGGCTGAAGAACATGCCCTAATCTAATTGGCCACCTGTGAATTTAACTGGTGGGTCTCGTCCTAATTAACTAAAACCACAACCATTAGCCTTTAATTAGCCCATAAATCCCCCGTGTGTGTAGCATTACTCGAGCGGCCCAGTAGCGCTTGCTACATGGGGATTCTGGTTTTATTCGATGAGATTCACAATGATTTTTTTCTGTTTTGGGAAGCTTTTTTTTCGGTTTTCTACTGACCATTTCTTTTTTCTTTTTCCTTCTTCTACTTCTTTCTCTCATTTTTTTCCTTTTTGTGTTTTATTTTTTATTCATGCACTTTTTCAAAACTCATAATTTTTTTTTCTAATTTATGAAGTTTTTTTAGTTCGTGAACTATTTTAGAATTTGTGAATCTTTATGAATGCATGACCATTTGATCAAACAAGTAACAATTTTTTAAAATTCTTGTCTTCTTTAACTCGTGGACATTTTTAAGTCTTAATAACTTTTTTCAAATTTGTAAACTTGATATGACCAGTTTCGATTATACTCGGACCGACAAAAACAATGACGTACAAGTTGCCCACCGGAATCATGCTACCATACTCCATTAGTCATATATATTCTGTCATATTTACAATCAAGCTTTGATAATGAACTAGTTGTCGTTACAAAATTGCATTTGAGTATACTAAGAGATATAATTTTTCTTTTTCATAAAAAAGGATTACCCGGCCTCTGCACGGAGTGATGCACACAACCATTTTTATTTTATCATTTAATAAGGCCTCGTAAAATAACTCAAGTGATAAGTGTCGCGCGTAGTGACTCTGATACCACTATTGAAAACGTAGTAGAAAACAAAAAAACTCGTTCTACGATCAATTAAGAACACTATGAAGATGCAATAACGGTTTAGATCGGACTATTACCAACTCCGAGTTGAAGCGAAATAAGATGAGTTGGTGTAGATCGTAGACCATGTAAGTGTTGGGAATCGTTGCATGGAAAAACAAAAAAATTCTACGCACACGCAATAATCTATCCATGGAGATGCATAGCAATGAGGGGGAGAGTGTGTCTACGTACCCTCGTAGACCGTAAGCGGAAGCATTTCACAACGCAGTTGATGTAATCGAACTTTCTTCACGGTCCACTCGAGTACCGGACGTACGACACCTCCGAGTTCTGCACACGTTCAGCTCAGTGACGTCCCTCGCCTTCTTGATCCAGCAAGACGTCGAGGTAGAAGATGAGTTCCGTCAGCACGACGACGTGGTGACGGTGATGGTGAAGTGATCTCCGTAGGGCTTCGCCTAAGCAGTACGAAAATATGACTGGTGGAGTAAACGCTGGAGAGGGGCATCGCACACGGCTAGGCAATTGTCTGGTGTGTGCTAGGGGCATCCCCCCACATATATATAGGTGGGAGGGGGAGGGGAGAGGCCAGGAGGTGCCCCAAGTAGGACCGAATCATACTTGGACTCCTCCCAAGCCGTGCGCCTAATGACCCACAAGTATAGGAGATCAATCGTAGTCCTTTCGATAATTAAGAGTGTCGAACCCAACGAGGAGTAGAAGGAAATGACAAGCGGTTTTCAGCAAGGTAATGCCTGCAAGCACTGAAATTATAAGTAACGAGTAGTTTGATAGCAAGATAATTTGTAACCAGCAAGTAACGGTAATGGTAACAAAAGTGCAGCAAGGTGGCCCAATTCTTTTGAGGCAAAGGACAGGCCAAAACGGTCTCTTATGATAAGCTAAGCGTTCTTGACGGCACACGGGAATTTTATCTAGTCACTTTCATCATGTTGGTCTGATTTGTGTTCACTACTTTGATAATTTGATTTGTGGGTGGATCGGTGCTTAGGTGTTGTTCTTACTTGAACAAACCTCCTATTTATGATTAATCCCCTCGCAAGCATCCACAACTACGAGATAAGTATTACGAATAAATTCTAACCATAACATTAAACTTTTGGATCCAAATCAGTCCCTTACGGAATAGCGCATAAACTAGGGTTTAATCTTCTGTCACTCTCGCAACCCATCATCTAATAACTACTCCACAGTCCATTCCCTTAGGCCCAAATATGGTGAAGTGTCATGTAGTCGACGTTCACATGACACCACTAAGGGAATCACAACATACATACCATCAAAATATCAAACACATATCAAGTTCACATGATTACTTGCAACAAGATTTCTCCCGTGATCTCAATAACAAAAGTAACTACTCACAAACGATAATCATGCTCAAGATCAGAGGGGTATTAAACATCATAATGGATTTGAACATATAATCTTCCACCAAATAAAGCATATAGTAATCAACTACGAGATGTAGTCAATGTTGGAGAACGTAGCAGAAATTCAAAATTTTCCTACGTATCACCAAGATCTATCTATGGAGAGACTAGCAACGAGGGGAAGGAGAGTGCATCTACATACCCTTGTAGATCGCTAAGCGGAAGCGTTCAAGAGAACGGGGTTGAAGGAGTCGTACTCGTCGTGATTCAAATCACCGATGATCAAGTGTCGAACGCACGACACCTCCGCGTTCAACACACGTACAGCCCGGTGACGTCTCCCACGCCTTGATCCAGCAAGGGGAGAGGGAGAGGTTGAGGAAGACTCCATCCAGCAGCAGCACAACAGCGTGGTGATGATGGATGAGCGTGGCAATCCAGCAGGGCTTCGCCAAGCACCACGGGAGAGGAGGAGGAGGAGGAGAGGCAGGGCTGCACCAAGAGGGAGAAGATCTCGTGTCTTGGGCTGCTCCAATGCCTCAATATATATAGGGGGAGAGGGGGCTGCGCCCCCTTCTAGGGTTTCCCCCCCCCAAGGGGTGCGGCCAGCCCTAGATGGCAAAGGGGGGTGGCGGCCAAGAGGGGGAGGAGAGGGAGGCGCAGGGAGCATGGGCCTTAGGGCCCATCTGCCCTAGGGTTTGCCCCCTCCCACTCTCCCCTGCGCCTTGGGCCCCTTGTGGGGGCGCACCAGCCCACCTGGGGCTGGTTCCCTCCCACACATGGCCCATGCAGCCCTCCGGGGTTGGTGGCCCCACTTGGTGGACCCCCGGGACCCTCCCGGTGGTCCCGGTACTTTACCGATAAAACCCGAAACTCTTCCGGTGACCAAAACAGGACTTCCCATATATAAATCTTTACCTCCGGACCATTCCTGAACTCCTCGTGATGTCCGGGATCTCATCCGGGACTCCGAACAACATTCGCCAACCACATCCAAACTTCCTTTATAACCCTAGCGTCATCGAACCTTAAGTGTGTAGACCCTACGGGTTCGGGAGACATGCAGACATGACCGAGACGTTCTCCGGTCAATAACCAACAGCGGGATCTGGATACCCATGTTGGCTCCCACATGTTCCACGATGATCTCATCGGATGAACCACGATGTCAAGGACTTAATCAATCCCGTATACAATTCCCTTTGTCTAGCGGTATTGTACTTGCCCGAGATTCGATCGTCGGTATCCTTATACCTTGTTCAATCTCGTTACCGGCAAGTCTCTTTACTCATTCCGTAACACATCATCCCGTGATCAACTCCTTGGTCACATTGCGCAAATGATGATGTCCTACCGAGTGGGCCTAGAGATACCTCTCCGTTTACACGGAGTGACAAATCCCAGTCTCGATTCGTGCCAACCCAACAGACACTTTCGGAGATACCTGTAATGCACCTTTATAGCCACCCAGTTACGTTGTGACGTTTGGTACACCCAAAGCATTCCTACGGTATCCGGGAGTTGCACAATCTCATGGTCTAAGGAAAAGATACTTGACATTAGAAAAGCTTTAGCATACGAACTACATGATCTTTGTGCTAGGCTTAGGATTGGGTCTTGTCCATCACATCATTCTCCTAATGATGTGATCCCGTTATCAACGACATCCAATGTCCATAGCCAGGAAACCATGACTATCTGTTGATCACAACGAGCTAGTCAACTAGAGGCTCACTAGGGACATATTGTGGTCTATGTATTCACACGTGTATTACGATTTCCGGATAATACAGTTATAGCATGAATAAAAGACAATTATCATGAACAAGGAAATATAATAATAATCAATTTATTATTGCCTCTAGGGCATATTTCCAACAGTCAACACAACTAGTCACCCACAAGCACCAATCTATAGTTCCGGTACAAAGATTGAACACAAGAGATGAACTAGGGTTTGAGTGGAGATGGTGCTATTGAATATGTGTTGATGGAGATTGCCCTCCCCAAGGTGGGAGAGTTGTTGGTGATGATGATGACGATGATTTCCCCCTCTAGGAGGGAAGTTCCCCCGGCGGAATCGCTCTGCCAGAGGGGAAAAGTGCTCCTGCCCAAGTTCCGCCTTGAGACGGCGGCACTCCATCTCAAAAGTCCCCTCCTTATTTTTTCTAGGTCAAAATGACTTATATACCAGAAGATGGGCACCGGAGGTGGGCTGGGCTGAGCTGAGCACAACCCACCAGGGCGCGCCTAGGGGGCCTGGCGCGCCCTGGTGTCTTGTGCTCAACATGTGCCCCCATCCGGTAGTTATTTGCTCCATTATTTCTTATTCATTGCATAAAAATTCCTCGTGAAGTTTCAACTCATTTGGAGTTGTGCAGAATAGGTGGCCTGACGTAGCTTTTTTAGGTCCAGATTTCCAGCTGCCGGAATTCTCCCACTTTGTGTGAACCTTGCATATTATGAGAGAAAAGGCATTAGAATTACTCCAAAAAGCATTATTATGCATAGGAACATTATAAATAATAGTAGGTAAACATGATGCAAAATGGACGTATCAACTCCCCGAGTTTATACCTTGCTTGTTCTCAAGCAAAAACCGAAATCGAAAAACATGTCCACATGCTTAGAGAGAGAGAGAGAGAGAGGTGTCGATAAAATCAAAATACAGACATAGAAGCATCATGTAAATTATTATAACAACACCAAACTTTGACATAAAAGTTTTATCATAGACTTATCATGAACAAGTAAAAATTCATCACAACATCGAAGTATAAAGCATAAACTCTATTGAAAACCAACAAACTATGTTCTCAATCAACTTTGCAACTACAATTCATCATTTTTTCAGGAAGGATCATGTATCGGAGCCTTTTTGGCAAGTCCACATACTCAACCATCATATAGTCTTCTATGATTGCTAACACTCACCGCATACACATGAGCAAACGTTTCAAGTGGACACATAGAATGATAGGGGCTTATAGTTTTGCCTCCCAACATACTCACCTCGAGGGTGATGTCAACAATAATAACTCATGCTACCCATATCCAACTGGATATATGTGCCTAGATCTTTCCTCACCGCATGATGCTTGCCAAAAGAGAAAATAAAAAGAAATAGAGAGAAAAACTTTGACTCTTGCATGCACTTTTTGGTTGTATGCTCAATCCCTTAGTGCAAAAGAACGTCATGTTATATCGCCCCTTATGATAACAAACTTTATTATGCAGTCTGTCGCTTTTATTCTTTGCCATCACAAGTCCGTACAACGCTCAATTTTCTCTTACACTAAATGATCTAACACTTTTGGATGCAATTTTTATTTCCTTATTGCACCGATGACAAATTACTTGAAGGATCTTACTCAATCCTTAGGTAGGTATGGTGGACTCTTGAAAATAAGATTTGGGTTTAAGGGTTTTTGGATGCACAAGTAGTATCTCTACTTGGTGCAGCATTTTTGGCTAGCAAAGATAGGGGGAAAGCGCCACATGTTGAAGGATCTATGACAATATAACTTCTATGTGAATATGAACAAACATAAATCATTACATTGTCTTCCTTGTCCAACATCAACAATTTTGGCATATAATATTTTGATGGGGGCTCACAATCACAAAAGATTTCCAAGATAGTGTATTTGCATGTGAATCTTCTCTTCCCTTATTAATTCTTTCATGAATTGCACCATTGACCAATGCTATGTTTGTCAATCTCCAATAAAAATTTCTACTTATACTCTTCCTTATGTGATGTCATTACTTACCATAAGATTAGCATATGATCTTCTTCATCAATTTCCTTTCTTTTTTATTAAAATATGAAAGTAAAGAAAGAAAACTCAAACTAAACTTTATTATATATCTCGCATACGATTACAAGGATAGATCACTAAGCAAACTTTCAGAAGAAGGGATCAAACTAAACTTTTATTCATCTAAAGCAAAAGATAACTATGGAACGAACTAAGGTAAATAAAGGCAAGAGATAGTGGAGGTGATATGATACCAGGGCACCTCCCCCAAGCTTTAGCCAAGGGGAGTGCCCATACCCGATACTCAATTTTCTTTGGGTGATGGAGAAGGAGGTGGTGGTGATGTTGTAGAGGGTTTGTCTTTCTTCCTTAGCTTACGCTTGAGGATGGGATTCTCCTCCTTCAATTCAACGGTCTCCTGCTCAAGCTCCAATACCTTTTTGCATAAATCTTGCTTGTTTTCCTGCAAAAGATGAAAGGGATAAACTGTATTTTAGGCTTCTTTGCTTTGTTGGCGAGACTCGACTTCTTAAATTCAATGTGCATGTCCCCAGGTTGGGGCAATGGGGCTTCATCCTCGTCTGAGCTTGTCTCCTCCTTCCTTTTAGGATCATAGTCTTCTTCTCCCTCTGAAGTCCAGCTATAGTGCTCCACATCCCCATAAACCTTAGGGTTTGCGATATAATCAGCAACATAGCTCTCACCCTCCGAGTCTTGGGAGGACATATTTTCAGATCTGTCAGGAAAACAACAAGAAAAGAAAACAGAAGATTTCTCCATGATACGGTGGTCAATGGGTTCGGGGGGGGGGGGGTATATAAAGATTCGTTTATCTTGGGAAACAAGCAAACGGAAGAAAAACAGAGTCCGGAAGGTACCCGAGGTGGGCACAACCCACCTGGGTGCACCTGGCATGCGCCTGGCAAGCCAGGCGTGCCCTGGTGTCTTGTGCCCACCAGGGGTGCCTTCCTGGTTGCTTCTTATTTTCCTAATTTTTGTTATATTCCAAAATGGACAGAAAATATTTTTGCAGATTTTTTGGAGTCTGTTTACTTACCGTAACACGTACCTCCTCTTTTTCACGATTCTGGAGTGTTCTAGAAGGTTTATTTTATGTGTTCCTCCGGTGTCATAGTTTGGATAATATTGCTTTCAACATTAATGGGCGTACCTGAGATATATTGTTTTATTCATTGCCTATTAACAACCTTCAGATTAGTACCTTCAGCATTATTTATTTTGATAGCTCCAGATCGATAAACCTCCTCGATAACATAGGGTCCTTCCCATTTGGATAGGAGTTTTCCTGCAAACAATCTGAAATGAAGTTGTACAAAAGAACATATTCTCCAACCTTACACTCACGCTTTTGAAAACTTTTATCATGCCATCTCTTAACTTTTTCTTTAAATAACTTGGCATTTTCATAAGCTTGAGTTCTCCATTCATCTAATGAGCTAATATCAAATAACCTCTTCTCACCAGCAAGTTTGAAATCATAGTTGAGTTCTTTAGTTGCCCAATAAGCTTTATGTTTTAACTCAAGAGGCAAATGACAAGCTTTTTCATAAACCATTTTATAGGGAGACATACCCATAGGATTTTTGTATGCTGTTCTATAAGCCAAAAGTGCATCATCTAATTTCTTAGACCAATTCTTCCAGGACCTATTGGCAGTCTTTTGTAAAACTAATTTTGTTTCTCTATTGCTAAGTTCAACCTGACCACTAGACTGAGGATGATAGAGTGATGCAATTCTGTGGTTAACATCATACTTGGCAAGCATTTTGCGGAAAGCACCATGAATAAAGTGTGAACCACCATCAATCATTAAATATCTAGGGACTCCAAACCTTGGGGAAATAACTTGCTTAAGCATTTTAATAGAGGTGTCATGATCATCACTACTAGTTGGAATAGCTTCTACCCACTTAGTAACATAATGAACAACAACCAAAATATGAGTATACCCATTAGAGGAAGGAAAAGGTCCCATGTAATCAAATCCTCAAACATCAAATGGTTCAACAGCAAGTGAACAATTCATATGCATTTCTTGACGCTTACCGATATTACCTATTCTTTGACATTCATCACAAGACAAGACAAACTTACGAGCATCCTTGAAGAGATTAGGCCAATAAAACCCAGATTGCAATACCTTTGAGCAGTTCTGTCTCCCGCATGATGTCCTCCATAAGCTTCAAAGTGACATTTCCGTAGGATTTGTCCCTGTTCATGCTCAGGTACACAACTTATAATAATACCATCTACTCCTTCTTTATAAAGATGTGGGTCATCCCAAAAGTAATGTCTTAAATCATAGAAGAATTTTTTCTTTTGTTGGTATGTAAAGCTAGGGGGAATGTATTTAGCAACAATATAATTAGCATATATAGTCAGTATACCAAGGTGTACTATTAGAAACATTTATTGCAACTAATTGTTCATCAGGAAAACTATCATTAATAGGTTGTGGGTCATCAAGAACATTCTCCAACCTAGACAGGTTATCAGCTATGTGGTTCTCCGCTCATTTTCTATCAGTGATATGCAAATCAAATTCTTGTAGCAAGAGAACCCATTGAATAAGCTTAGACTTGGCATCTTTCTTTTCCATAAGATACTTTATTGCAGCATGATCGGTGTGAACAATTACTTTTGAATCTACAATATAGGACCTGAATTTATCACAAGCAAACACACCTGCTAAAAAATCTTTTTCAGTAGTAGCATAATTTCATTGGGCACTATCTAGAGTTTTACTAGCATAATGAATAATATTTAGTTTCTTATACTCTTTGTCCTAGAATAGCACCAACAACATAATCACTAGCATCACACATAATTTCAAAAGGCAAGTTCCAATCAGGTGGTTGAACAACAGGTGCAGAAATTAAGGCTTTCTTGAGTGTTTCGAAGTCTTCTAAACAATCATCATCAAAAACAAAAGGAATATCATTTTGCAAAAGATTTGTAAGAGGCCTAGAAATTTTAGAAAAGTCTTTGATAAATATCCTATAGAAACTAGCATGACCAAGGAAACTACGAATACCTTTGATATCTTTGGGACATGGAATTTTCTCAATTGCATCAACCTTAGCTTTTTCCACCTCAATACCTCTTTCAGAAATTTTATGGCCCAAAACACTACCTTTGTTAACCATAAAGTGGCACTTCTCCCAATTCAAGACAAGATTCGTTTGCTCACATCTCTACAAAGCTCAATCAAGATTGCTTAAACAATCATCAAAAGACTTCCCATAAACAGAAAAGTCATCCATGAAAACCTCGAGAATCTTTTCACAGAAGTCAGAGAATATATGTAGCGACCCGACCTCAGACGGTCAAGTCTCCGTGCTTAAGTGTCATCCCTGGATCGGTATGCTGACACACACAGTACTCGAGGATCTATAACAGAGGTAAATCACATGTATAAATAACGTAAATACTATTACCTCAATCCAAATAGCGGAAGTAACAAGGTTGTGGATTCCCATCAACACCAACGGCAAAGTTGAGTGTAGAAATCGTAACCCTAACGTATCACTTACTCGTCATAGGATGTCCTGCAACATGATACGTTGCAGCCACAAAGGGTCAGTACATTGAATGTACTGGCAAATTCACACCATAGGATAATGATGAATAATAACTATCACTACATGCATATTTGGCTGGTGGAAAGCTCTATGGTTATAGTTTTTGCAAAAAGCCAATTTTTCCCTACTACAAAGGAATATATTTTATTTAACTACAAAGTTGGTTGATAAAATATTGAGAAGGTAAACCCCTCCTCAATCCCAATTAAAATCATTAACAACCCAACAATATTAATTAAGAGTGTTGAGATACATGTGAATACTCAAGTACTAGATACTCAAATTGTCCATAACCGGGGACACGGCTAACCATGATTAGTTTGTACAATCTGCAGAGGTTTGCGCACTTATCCCCACAAGACTCGTTCGCCTCCGTTGGATTTCTCGCACTACATGGTGTTTGAGAAACGGATGACCGAGACACAATCTTTCAGAAACATTAACTCTCTACTCCGGGTAGACCATACCAAACCTACAAAACCCACTACCTGCTGATCTACCTCTTCAAGAGCTTCACGTAACTTACTCAACTATGCTAGAGCCCATAATAGCTTGTGGCTGCACACGGAAGTTTCTAGCATGAATAATCTCAGTTCCCTTTGAGCCTGGGTGGCGGTCCATAGGAAAATCACACGGTAACCCCGGGATTTCCAGAAAAAACAGGCAATCACTGGATACCCCAGGTGCCTCAATCCACCCAGATGTGTATTAAAGTTGCCACCTTAAGTTGAACCATTAAGTAAACAATCTCACATCTGTCATGGAATACACTCAAACCCAATCCACGTCTACGAGCATAGCATGGCAATACAAGCAACGTGTAGAAGTAACTCCCAAGGGTTTGATATTAAACAGGGCAATAGGTTCTACCTCAGCAACTACTTCCCAACCCACAAGCTAAAGACATCATAATCATGCAATGTTTGAGGATTGAAACTAATGCATAAAAACTGGGTATGAAAAGGATATGATCAAAGTGTGAACTTGCCTGTACTGCTGATGAAGATGATTCACACTCAAAACTCTTGATAGTTCTACTCGTCACACTCCGGTCAATCTATCATAAACAAGCAATTGTAACCACACATAAGCAATCACTCAAAAGATCGGAAAGAACGAAGAGTACAATTCGGAAAACATCAAAACCAAGCAAATGACTCTTGCAGCATAAAACAATTTTTAACAGTATCAAAACTATGTGAATTTGGCCTTATCAGAAAGTTTAGGTCAAGAGCTTCGAATAGCAAAAGGAATCAGTTCAAACGGAGTTATAAAACTCAAGTTACAACCAAACGAAGTTTCATTACAAATCTATTTGAATTCAAATTTTAAAACTTTCAAAAACATGTTTAAGTTGTTATACTGGATAGTGGAGAACATAACAAAGAAGTGGGCGTTGGTTTCTTTGGATTTGGACTAACGAGTAAAAAGTTGTGAGCGTTTGAAGATTAGGGGCTAATCTGTAAATAAAATCATCACAGATAGGTCCCTGGCCAGAAAAGAAATAAAAAGAAAAGAAAAACACTACCGAGCGAACGTTCGCTGCCGAACGCTAACTAACAAAACCCGTTCGGTGCAAACCCTAACTAATGAACGTTCGCTAAATAGCTAATAGAGAAAAAAAAACAGGTTTTATATAAAAAAACCGAAACGAAAACCGGTCGGAGGCGGTTTTCTTTTTGTTAGAAACCGGCGGTGGATCGGGTTAGGGTTTACCACGCCGGCGGCAGTTCTCCGGCGACTCGGGGCGGTGGCTCCGGCGGTCGTCGAGGCCGGTGAAGAGGTCGGGGAGGGGCGGCGCTGGGCTGCGGGTGCGGTGGTGGCGTCAGCGGCGGTCGACGGCGACGAGGGCGGCGGCTGCGGAGTTCGTTGTCGGCGGCGGCGGCTAGCGAGGCGGCGGTGGTGGCAACCGACGGCGGCGGCAGCAGATCTGGCGAGAGGTGGCGGTGAGAAGAGAGAGGGGGTCCGGGGCGCGGTACTTAAGGAGGAGGGGAGCCGCGGTGGAGTGGAGGAGGGGCAAGGGGAGACCGGAGGCGGCACGGCGTCCATGGCGGCGCGGCGGCGGACTCGGGAGGAGTCCCGGTCGGGGACGGGAGCGAGGCGGCGTGCTGGGCTGGGCCTGGCTGGCTAGCTGGGCCGGCCCAGTCGGAGGAAGTTTTTTTTTAAACAAACATTTTTCTTTTGACAACTAAAAACAAAATTAATAAAAATATTATATAGGCATATAATATATCAAAATTTTCAGAAAACGATTTTCTACAAAGTGGACATTTTTCTAGAGTCAAATAAAATCCACAAAAATTCAAATAAAGCAAACAGCGCTACTGACCTATTTAAAATCCAATAAAATCATTTTAAAAATACCAAAATGGTTTCAAATTTATTTCTCTCCAATTTTATACTGTAGGGAATCATGTTACCCTAATTTCTGTATATTTTATTTTTGGAGAAAAATAATTTGAATAAAACTCCAATAACTCCAAATTGAAAATAAATTCAAAAGAACTTTGAATTTAATTCTTTGAAACTCCCAACTCATATTTCATATGTTTTGAAGAAGTCATTTTATCTTCGCTCGTGAAAATCATTGAGTTGCATAAAGTTCCTGGGTTGGAAATATTTCCCAAATGAAATTCAAATATTTTCAACACCCCTTGTCATTTAAATAAATGGAAGAAGTCATGTCATCTTCTCTCCAGGGTTTTGTGGTGAAAAGAATTTGAATTCACGGAGATCACGAATGAAAAATGAAAGTTTGGGAAAGTCCTTTTATTCCCTCTCATTTAACTTTCAAAAAGGTTTCGAATTTCACTCAATCAATCAAACAATCAATCAAATCTATCTATTTATTATAACATTCCAAAATTTAGAATTTTGGGATGTTACAAACCTACCACCCTTAAAATGAATCTCGTCCTCGAGATTCGGAGAGTCTAGAAATAAATATGTTAGGGTAGGGGGTCTTCAGAATCCATCGATGTCTCCGGGGTCTCGGGTGCTACCACCCTTAGAAGCATTTTTACGGTTCCATCAAAACTCATATACTCCATCCTTATTGTTGACAGTGTCGGTCTTCTCAGATCTCGGAAAATTCCTTCACTGGGCTCTTCCGGTAGTGGCATAACCTTTCCTCAATACTTCTGTCCTTTCATCTTGGTATGGATTTTTTTCCGAGACTGGGTCTTCTTAGTTGACGGTCTAGCGCCCATACTAAACAACTATCGATATCTAATGGTGGTCAACAACTTATGGTTTCTCCTGCAGGAAATGGGTCTGGGCTGAACCTCACCGTACATCCTACGTTTGGCAACAGCTGCCTTGTACAAGGAAAAAAAATACTTAAGCCATTCTAAGGGTCAAACAAGGTTTTGATCGTCGTCTCTCTACTATAGGTAAGTCACTCAGATTTACCATCCCACATAGCAAGGAGAATAATAAGAGTAAGTCGGTATGGTGATCAATCCATCCCGCATTCTAACACTCGGTCATCCTCACTGGCATTGCAGACTTTCTCTTGTCGATGAACCAAGTTCGGATTAATCCATTGATTCTGCAAGCCAAACAAACATCTATCGTTCCTTAACAACTCTCAGGTTTTTGCGTAAACTCCTATAGGATCGTCTATCGATAAAATCGTAACTTCTTCCAGGGTTTTTCCTTCAGCAAGAATGTGCTTGCTTCTTGGCAGGTCCTGGGGCCTGTGGGTTATGGCCCATCTCATCACTTATAAACCTTGAACTCATCATCGCGGGCAACTGATCATTATTCCAACATTCAACTTCCAGCTTCCTTAAATCCATCCAATTGTACTGTCTTCCTTCCTTCTATTGGCACCAAACTAGGACATGATTACTCAGACTCATCATGGAATTTCCATTGATCCATATTTCCAACATCATACCAACTTTATATCCAATAATACTTCTTTCCTTCATGCTTTTGGGGGTATCCAACATATCGAGATAAAACTCATGCTTGTTTAGTCTGAATTCTACTCCGTGGAATATCATTATCCTTTCCAGGGGTCAAATCTCCTCACAGGGTACTACCACCCTTAAAATGCTCCAACCTCATCCATAGACCATATTTATCATATCCTCAAAAATGGTCAAAATCTTTCATAGAGTAACAACTCATAGAATCCAAATCAATACCAACGATGATAACTTTATTGATTCTCAAATGGTTACAATCTCTTTCCTTTTCATACATGCCTCAACTCAACACCTCAATACCGAGGAGATGTTCTCACTACTACTACTACATTTACATTGCTGCTAACTCAACTATTTAGCACAAGTCTCCTTCTTCTTGGGACAATCCCTAGCAAAGTGTCCTGCTTCATTACAACGAAAACATAACACTTCTGACAAGTATCGAGGTTTCCTCATGATCACATAGCCTCCTTGGGTCCTCGGCTTCCTTTTTGGGCAACTACTGAAGTAGTGCCCTGACTCCTTGCACCTAAGACAGGTGATATGACTCAAGTCCTTCCTGGTATTCAATCTACTTCTCTTCCTGGATTTTTCCGTTCCAATCAGGGCTTCTATTTCCTGTGGGTCATACTCTATTTCCTCTGTCGGGAATTCTACTAGATCTCCATTCAAACAATCTTGGGAGATGTGTCCTTCTACTCCACATGAATAGCATGAATTGGTGCAGGCTTTAATTCTGTTTCCTTTGTGTGTGCCCTTGGCATCTTCCTTGATCACCGGTTCTTCTAAAATTTCCATGAGTGCTCCTTTCATTGCTTCTTTCTTCTGCTGGGTGGTTCTCTGTACCATAGGGTAAATGTGACACTGAGCAGGGTAGTGGGTAGTCCCTTCACACAAGAAACAAGTAATCTTCCTAGTTGGGCATTCTTCAGCTGGGTGACTTCCTTCACAATTAGGGCATTCATCCTTGTGCTCCTTATGGTTGTGTCCTATTTCTCCACAAAGCTTGCATGCACAGAGTTTCTTCATATCATTTCCATGAGGCTTCATCTTCTGGGACACAAGCTGAGACTTTAGCAAGGTCAACTTAAATTCATTCCAAGTGGTTACTCCTTGCCATCCATTGATGGTTTGGTACATCCCCCACCAAGTTGCGGCACCTCTTTCAAAGCATTGAAGAGCATGCTGGGCCATATCCTTTTCGGCTATAGGGTTATTCTTCATGTGATCCTCCATGTTCTGAATCCATCGGTCCGTCTCCAATTGACTCATCGGTCCAGATAATATGAGCTCATCTCCATTCATCCTCTATTGGGTCCAGGGGTTTTGGGGTGAGATAAGAGAGATAGAGAGGGAATACACACAATACAAACAACAGTTTTGAAAAGGGCATTTTTTGTGGCTGTCGGAAAAACATCAAACAAATGACAGCTCACAAACATCGCATCTAACGTAGGTATAACGGGGTTTGGTCCTCTAATGGTCAATAAATCTTCAACATCATCAAACTCTTCAAGTCTTGTTCATGTCTCCGATGGCTTCGTCTGATCGTGCTTGTCCTCCTCAAGTTCTTTTGCCAGTTCATCTCTATTGACGCAAAGTCTCTCGTGGCGTCTTTCAATATTTCTGGAGTTGCTTTCCAAACTTCTGGATCTCAACATCCTTGGCATGAACCATGTCCTCCTGTCCTTCAGTTCCTGACGAATCTCCTGTATCTCGAGGTTTTGCTCCTCCAGTTTGGCTACTATCATCTTCAGGGTCCTGAGTTCTTCATGAAATACTTCCTTGTCAAAATACTGCTTCTTGTAGGTCCATCTTAACTTCTTGATGTAACACTCCAGATCCTGGTGATAAACCAGCTAAGGTTAAAGTTGCATCCTTTGCTGACAGATGCTCCATCAGCCTTCTACCATCCAATCCTTCCATGCATATGCATTGCTTAACTCCGCACAATGACACAAAACTTTGAGTTCTAATGCTCCATGTTCTGGTCTTTCTCCGATACACCTTGATCTCGGGTATTGACAACTTCCATAGTCTGCCAGGTTCCATAAGTGTAGCCTTCCTTGGTCATACCAAATCTGGATTCTTCATATTCTCCTAGTCTTCGAAGTCATTATCCGCCGTAGTTTCCATCATTATAATTCTTGATAAAATCCTCTTCATTCCGAAGTGGTCTTAGTTGTCTGATATCTGGTCCTTCGTGGAGTGGTCTCATTAGTCGAATCTTTGAGTGGTCAAAAAGGGAAAGGGGTATGGTCTCACTAAAAGGGAATTATTTGAATAGCTTAGAAGAGAAGAGAGGTAAAAGATCTTTTGAAAAGAAAGTTGTAGAGAAAATCTTTCCTATGGGTTTGCCAGTTTGTTGGGTCACGTCCTACAGTCAACATGTGCTCTGATACCATCTTGTACCGACCCGACCTCAGACGGTCAAGTCTCTGTGCTTAAGTGTCATCCCTGGATCGATATGCTGACACACACAGTACTCGAGGATTTATAACAGAGGTAAATCACATGTATAAAATAACGTAAATACTATTACCTCAATCCAAATAGCGGAAGTAACAAGGTTGTGGATTCCCATCAACACCAACGGCAAAGTTGAGTGTAGAAATCGTAACCCTAACGTATCACTTACTCGTCATAGGATGTCCTGCAACATGAGACGTTGCAGCCACAAAGGGTCAGTACATTGAATGTACTGGCAAATTCACACCATAGGATAATGATGAATAATAACTATCACTACATGCATATTTGGCTGGTGGAAAGCTCTATGGTTATAGTTTTTGCAAAAAGCCAATTTTTCCCTACTAGAAAGGAATATATTTTATTTAACTACAAAGTTGGTTGATAAAATATTGAGAAGGTAAACCCCTCCTCAATCCCAATTAAAATCATTAACAACCCAACAGTATTAATTAAGAGTGTTGAGATATATGTGAATACTCAAGTACTAGATACTCAAATTGTCCATAACCGGGGACACGACCAACCATGATTAGTTTGTACACTCTGCAGAGGTTTGCGCACTTTTCCCCACAAGACTCGATCGCCTCTGTTGGATTTCTCGCACTACATGGTGTTTGAGAAACGGATGACCGAGACACAATCTTTCAGAAACATTAACTCTCTACTCCGGGTAGACCATACCAAACCTACAAAACCCACTACCTGCTGATCTACCTCTTCAAGAGCTTCACGTAACTTACTCAACTATGCTAGAGCCCATAATAGCTTGTGGCTGCACACGGAAGTTTCTAGCATGAATAATCTCAGTTCCCTTTGAGCCTGGGTGGCGGTCCATAGGAAAATCACACGGTAATCCCGGGATTTCCAAAAGAAAACAGGCAATCACTGGATACCCCAGGTGCCTCAATCCACCCAGTTGTGTATTAAAGTTGCCACCTTAAGTTGAACCATTAAGTAAACAATCTCACATCTGTCATGGAATACACTCAAACCCAATCCACGTCTATGAGCATAGCATGGCAATATAAGCAACGTGTAGAAGTAACTCCCAAGGGTTTGATATTAAACAGGGCAATAGGTTCTACCTCAGCAACTACTTCCCAACCCACAAGTTAAATACATCATAATCATGCAATGTTTGAGGATTGAAACTAATGCATAAAAACTGGGTATGAAAAGGATATGATCAAAGTGTGAACTTGCCTGTACTGCTGATGAAGATGATTCGCACTCAAAACTCTTGATATTTCTACTCGTCACACTCTGGTCAATCTATCATAAGCAAGCAATTGTAACCACACATAAGAAATCACTCAAAAGATCGGAAAGAACGAAGAGTACGATTCGGAAAACATCAAAACCAAGCAAATGACTCTTGCAGCATAAAACAATTTCTAACAGTACCAAAACTATGTGAATTTGGCCTTATCATAAAGTTTAGGTCAAGAGCTTCAAATAGCAAAAGGAATCAGTTCAAACAGAGTTATAAAACTCAAGTTACAACCAAACAAAGTTTAATTACATATCTGTTTGAATTCAAATTTTAAAACTTTCAAAAACATGTTTAAGTTGTTTTACTGGATAGAGGAGAACATAACGAAGAAGTGGGCGTTGGTTTCGTTGGATTTGGACTAACGAGTAAAACGTTGTGAGCGTTTGAAGATTAGGGGCTAATCTGTAAATAAAATCATCATAGATAGGTCCCTGGCCAGAAAAGAAATAAAAAGAAAAGAAAAACCCTACCGAGCGAACGTTCGCTGCCGAACACTAACTAACAAAACCCGTTCGGTGCAAACCCTAACTAATGAACGTTCGCTAAATAGCTAATAGAGAAAAAAAACAGGTTATATATAAAAAAACGAAACGAAAACCGGTCGGAGGCGGTTTTCTTTTTGTTAGAAACCGGCGGCGGATCGGGTTAGGGTTTACCACGCCGGCGGCGGTTCTCCGGCGACTCGGGGCGGTGGCTCCGGCGGTCGTCGAGGCCGGTGAAGAGGTCGGGGAGGGGCGGCGCTGGGCTGCGGGTGCGGTGGTGGCGTCAGCGGCGGTCGACGGCGACGAGGGCGGCGGCTGCGGAGTTCGTCGTCGTCGGCGGCGGCTAGCGAGGCGGCGGTGGTGGCAACCGACGGCGGCGGCAGCAGATCTGGCGAGGGGCGGCGGCGAGAAGAGAGAGGGGGTCCGGGGCGCGGTACTTAAGGAGGTGGGGAGCCGCGGTGGCGTGGAGGAGGGGCAAGGGGAGACCAGAGGTGGCACGGCGTCCATGGCGGCGCGGCGGCGGACTCGGGAGGAGTCCCGGTCGGGGACGGGAGCGAGGCGGCGCGCTGGGCTGGGCCTGGCTGGCTAGCTGGGCCGGCCTAGTCGGAGGAAGTTTTTTTTTAAACAACCATTTTTCTTTTGACAACTAAAAACAAAATTAAAAAAAATATTATATAGGCATATAATATATCAAAATTTTCAGAAAACGATTTTCTACAAAGTGGACATTTTTCTAGAGTCAAATAAAATCCACAAAAATTCAAATAAAGCAAACAGCGCTACTGACCTATTTAAAATCCAATAAAATCATTTTAAAAATACCAAAATGGTTTCAAATTTATTTCTCTCCAATTTTATACTGTAGGGAATCATGTTACCCTAATTTCTGTATATTTTATTTTGGAGAAAAATAATTTGAATAAAACTCCAATAACTCCAAATTGAAAATAAATTCAAAAGAACTTTGAATTTAATTCTTTGAAACTCCCAACTCATATTTCATATGTTTTGAAGAAGTCATTTTATCTTCGCTCGTGAAAATCATTGAGTTGCATAAAGTTCCTGGGTTGGAAATATTTCCCAAATGAAATTCAAATATTTTCAACACCCCTTGTCATTTAAATAAATGGAAGAAGTCATGTTATCTTCTCTCCAGGGTTTTGTGGTGAAAAGAATTTGAATTCACGGAGATCACGAATGAAAAATGAAAGTTTGGGAAAGTCCTTTTATTCCCTCTCATTTAACTTTCAAAAAGGTTTCGAATTTCACTCAATCAATCAAACAATCAATGAAATCTATCTATTGATTATAACATTCCAAAATTTAGAATTTTGGGATGTTACAATATAGCAGTCATACATGTTTGAAAGGTAGCAGGTGCATTGCATAAACCGAAAGGCATATATCTATAAGCATAATTTTCAAAAGGACAAGTAAAATGGGTCTATTCTTGATCAGGTTGAGAAACAGGTATTTGTGAAAAACCAGAATATCCATCAAGGAAGCAAAAATGTGTGTGCTTAGATAATCTTTCTAGCATTTGATCGATAAAAGGCTGAGGGTAATGATCTTTTCTAGTTGCTTTGTTTAATTTTCTAAAATCAATTACCATTCTATAGCCTGTAACGATTCTTTGTGGAATAAGTTCATTCTTATCATTAGGAACAACAATAATACCTCCTTTCTTAGGGACACAATGGACATGACTTACCCATCTACTATCATCTATAGGATAGATTATACCTGCTTCCAGAAGTTTTAGTATTTCCGTCCTTACTGCTTCTTTCATCTTCGGATTCAACCGACGTTGGTGATCAACAACGGGTTTAGCATCAGGTTCCATATTAATCTTGCGCTGACATAGAGTGGGGGTAATTCCCTTAAGATCATCAAGAGTATATCCAATAGCAGCTCAGTGCTTCCTTAGAACTTTCAATAATCTTTCTTCTTCATGTTCTGAAAGGTTAGCACTAATAATAAGATGATATATCTTCTTCTTAAGAAGATAAGCATATTTCAAAGTGTCTGGCAATTGTTTTAATTCAAACACATGATCACCTTTAGGTGGAGTAGGACCTCCTAGAGTTTCAATAGGCAAATTGTGTTTAAGTACAGGTTGTTGTTCGAACAAGATTCTATCTATTTCATTTCTTTCGTGCATATGCAAATCATTTTCATGGTACAGCAGATATTGTTCTAAAGGATCAGTAGGAGGCACATCAATAGAAGCAAGACCAATTATTCCATCCTTACTAGGAAATTCTTTCTTATGATGCTTTCTACTAAACTTGGAAAAATTAAAATCATTAGACTCATCACCAAAACTAACACCGACAGTTTGTTTCTCACAATCTATTTTAGCATTAACGGTGTTCAAGAAAGGTCTACTAAAGATAATGGGACAAAAGTCATCCTGTGGGAAACCAAGAAGAAGAAAATCAGTAGGGTATTTTATTTTCACACACAAGACTTCAACATCTCTAACAATCCCAAGTGGTGTGATGGTGTCTCTATTAGCAAGTTTAGTAGTAATATCTATGTCTTCTATCTCAGCGGGTGCGATGTCATTCACAATTTCTTGATATAAAGTAAAAGGAATAGCACTCACGCTAGCACCGATGCCACATAAACCATGATAATAGTGATTTCCTATCTTAACCGAGACAACAAGCATGCCAACAACAGATCTATGTTTATCTTTTTCATCGGGTTTGGCAATTCTAGCAGCTTCATCACAGAAGTAAATAACATGCCCATCTATGTTTTCAATCAAGAGATCCTTAACCATGGCAACACTGTGTTCTACATTGATTCGTTCATCTAGTTTAGGTGTTCTAATATAACTTTTATTGACCACAGTTGAAACCTTAGCATGTTCCTTCATCCTAACAGGGAAAGGTGTTTTCTCGATGTAAGCAGTAGGAACAACTGGATCAACATTGTAAATGATAGTTTCTTCTTTACCAACTACTGGTTCTTTAATTTCTTCTTTAATATGGGGGGGGGGGGGTATTTAAACCACTTATCTTTAGGGAGATCAACATGAGTAGAAAAATATTCACAAAAGGAGGCTACTATCTCAGAGTCTAGTCCATATTTAGTGCTAAACTTTTGAAAAGCATCAGTATTCATAAAAGACTTAACACAATCAAACTCAAGCTTAGTACCTGTCTCTTTACCTTCGTCGAGTTACCAATCTTTAGAGTCGCGTTTAATTCTTTCTAAAAGATCCCACCAGAATTCAATAGTCTTCTTGATAAAGGAACCAGTATAAGAAGTATCGAGCATGGATCGATCATTATGAGATAGCCGAGCATAAAAATTCTGGATAATAATTTCTCTTGAGAGATCATGATTGGGGCAGGAATATAACATTGACTTAAGCCTCCCCAAAGCTAGAGCGATACTTTCTCCTTCACGAGGCCAAAAATTATATATATAATTCCGATCATGATGAACTAGATGCATAAGATAATTTTTTGATGGAATTCAAGTTTCAACCGATTCCAATTCCAAGATCCAATATCATCGCATAGCCTATACCATGCCAGTGCTTTTCCCTTCAAAGATATAAAACCTTCTTATTAGCTTCATCTCCAAGTAAACCTACAAGCTTAAATAATCCACAAATTTAATCCACATATATCAAGTGCATATCAGGATGTTCGGTTCCATCTCCTGCATAAGGATTAGCTAGCAGTTGTTCTATCATACCTGAAGGCATTTTATATTCAATATTTTTAGTAGGTGCAGTAGGTTGAGGGGTAAATAATTGTGGTTCCAGTTGAGGTGAAGATACCCCGAACAAACCCCTCAAAGGATTGTTCTCCATTGTAACAAGTGACAATAAATTTCAGCACGTAGTAATAATTTTTCCTTACCAATATCCACTTACCAAGAGCGCTTCACTCCCCGACAACGGTGCCAGAAAAGAGCCTTGATGACCCACAAGTATAGGGGATCAATTGTATTCCTTTTGATAAGAGTGTCAAACCCAATGAGGAGCAAAAGGAAATGACAAGCGGTTTTCGTCAAGGTAATGTCTGGAAGCACTGAAATCATATGTAACGAGTAGTTTGATAGCAAGATAAGTTGTAATGAGCAAGTAACGGTAATGGTAAAAAAATTGCAGCAAGGTAGCCCAATCCTTTTGAGGCAAAGGACAGACCAAAACGGTCTCTTATGATAAGCAAAACGTTCTTGAGGGCACACGGGAATTTCATCTAGTCACTTTCATCATATTGGTTTGATTTGTGTTCGCTACTTTGATAATTTGATATATGGGTGGATCGGTGCTTAGGTGTTCTTCTTGCTTGAAATAACCTCCTACTTATGATTAACCCCCTCGCAAGCATCCGCAACTACGAGAAAAGTATTAAGAATAAATTCTAATCATAGCATTAAAATTTTGGATCCTAATCAGTCCCTATGGAATAGCGGCATAAACTAGGGTTTAAGCTTCTGTCACTCTCACAACCCATCATCTAATAACTACTCCACAGTCCATTCCCTTAGGCCCAAATATGGTGAAGTGTCATGTAGTCGACGTTCACATGACACCACTAAGGGAATCACAACATACATACCATCAAAATATCAAACACATATCAAGTTCACATGATTACTTGCAACAAGATTTCTCCCGTGACCTCAAGAACAAAAGTAACTACTCACAAATGATAATCATGCTCAAGATCAAAGGGGTATTAAATATCATAATGGATCTGAACATATAATCTTCCACCAAATAAACCATATAGTAATCAACTACAAGATGTAATCAACACTACTAGTCACCCACAAGCACCAATATATAGTTCCGGTACAAAGATTGAACACAACAGATGAACTAGGGTTTGAGAGGAAATGGTGCTGTTGAATATGCTGTTGAACTAAGGTGGGAGATTTGTTGGTGATGATGATGACGATGATTTCCCCCTCTGGGAAGGAAGTTCCCCTGGCGGAATCGCTCCGCCAGAGGGGAAAAGTGCTCCTGCCCAAGTTCCGCCTCGAGTCAGCGGTGCTCCATCCCGAAAGTCCTCTCCTTATATTTTCTAGGTCAAAATGACTTATATACCAGAAGATGGGCACTGAAGGTGGGCTGAGCACAACCCACCAGGGCGCGCCTAGGGGGGCCTCGCGCGCCTTGGTGTCTTGTTCTCACTAGGTGGCCCCCTCCGGTAGTTATTTGCTACATTATTTCTTATTTATTCCATAAAAAGTCCTCGTGAAATTTCAGATCATTTGGAGTTGTGCAGAATAGGTGGCCTGACGTAGCTTTTTCAGGTCCAGATTTCCAGCTGCCGGAATTCTCCCTCTTTGTGTGAACCTGCATATTATGAGAGAAAAGACATTAGAGTTACTCCAAAAAGCATTATTATGCATAAAAACATTTTAAATAACAGTAGGTAAACATGATGCAAAATGGACGTATGAGCGCCCCCTTCCATATATATCGGAGGGGGAAGGAAAGAGGGGGAGGGGGAAGGAAGGGGGAATCCTATTCCGTTTCTTTCCTTTCCTCCTTCCCCTTTCCTTCTCCACCTTGGCCGGCCCATATGAGGGGCGCACCAGCCCCTTGTGTCTGGTGCATTTCTCCTCTTGGCCCATGAGGCCCATATCTTTTGCCGGGGGTGCCCGGAACACCTTCCGGTGACCCGATATGTACCCGGTACCCTCCGGAACACTTCCGGTGTTTGAATACCATCATCCTATATATAAATCTTTACCTCTCGACCATTTCGAGACTCCTCGTAATGTCCATGATCTCATCCATGACTCCGAACAACATTTGGTCACCACATCACATAACTCATATAATATTATATAGTCATCGAACATTAAGCGTGCGGACCTTACGGGTTCGAGAACTTTGTAGACATGACCGAGACACCTCTCTGGTCAATAACCAATAGCGTAACCTGGATGCTCATATTGGATCCTACATATTCTATGAAGAACTTTATCGGTCGAGCAGTTATGACAACATACGTAATTCCCTTTGTCCATCGGTATGTTACTTGCCCGAGATTCGATCGTCGGTATCTTCATACCTAGTTCAATCTCATTACCGTCAAGTCTCTTTACTCGTTCCGTAATACATCATCTCATGACCAACTCCTTAGTCGTTTGCTTGCAGGCTTATTATATGTATTACCAAGAGGGCCCAGAGATACCTCTACGACACTCGGAGTGACAAATCCTAATCTTGATCTATGCCAACTCAACAGACACCTTCGGAGATACCTATAGAGCTTATTTATAATCACACAATTATGTTGTGACGTTTGATAGCACACAAGGCATTCCTACGGTATCTAGGAGTTGCATAATCTCATAGTCGAAGGAATATGTATTTGACATGAAGAAACCAATAGCAATAAAACTGAACGATCATTATGCTAAGCTAACGGATGGGTCTTGTCCATCACATCATTCTCCTACTGATGTGATCCTATTATCAAATGACAACTTATGTCCATGGTTAGGAAACCTTAACCATCTTTGATCAACAAGCTAGTCTGGTAGAGGCTTACTAGGGACACTATGCTTGTTTATGTATTCACACATGTATTAAGGTTTCGATCAATACAATTCTAGCATGAATAATAAACCTTTATCATGATTAAGGAAATATAAAATAACAACTTTATTATTGCCTCTAGGGCATATTTCCTTCAGTCTCCCACTTGCACTAGAGTCAATAATCTAGATTATATAGTAATGAATCTAACACCCATGGAGTCTTGGTGCTGATCATGTTTTGCTCGCAGAAGAGGCTTAGCCAATGGGTCTGCCACATTCAGATCCATATGTATCTTGCAAATTTCTATGTCTCTATCCTTGACTTGTTCACGAATGGATTTGAAGCGTCTCTTGATGTATTTGGTTCTCTTGTGAAACCTAGATTCCTTCGCCAAGGCAATTGCTCCAGTGTTGTCACAAAAGATTTTCATTGGACCCGATGCACTAGGTATTACACCCAGATCAGATATGAACTCCTTCATTTGGTGATTCCGAAGCAGCTATGTACTCCGCTTCACACATAGGTCCCGCCACGACGTTGTGCTTGGAATTGCACCAACTGACAGCTCCACCATTCAATATAAATGTGTATCCGGTTTGTGACTTAGAGTCATCTGGATCAGTGTCAAAGCTAGCATCGACGTAACCATTTACAACGAGCTCTTTGTCACCTCCATAAACGAGAAACATATCCTTGGTCCTTTCCAGGTACTTTAGGATGTTCTTGGCTGTTGTCCAGTGATCCACTCCTGGATTACTTTGGTACCTCCCAGCCAGACTTATGGCAAGGCACACATCAGGCCTGGTATACAGCATAGCATACATGATAGAACCTATGGCCGAGGCATAGTGAATGACTTTCATTTTCTCTCTATCTTCAGCAGTGGTCGGGCATTGAGTCTGACTCAATTTCACACCTTGTAACACAGGCAAGAACCCTTTCTTTGACTGATCCATTTTGAACTTCTTCAAAACTTTATCAAGGTATGTGCTTTGTGAAAGTCCTATAAACGTCTTGATCTATCTCTATAGATCTTGATGCCCAATATATAAGCATCTTCACCGAGGTCTTTCATTCAAAAACTCTTATTCAAGTATCCTTTTATGCTATCTAGAAATTCTATATCATTTCCAATCAACAATATGTCATCTACATATAATATTAGAAATGCTACAGAGCTCCCACTCACTTTCTTGTAAATATAGGCTTCACCGAAAGTCTATATAAAACCATCTGCTTTGATCATCTCATCAAAGCGTATATTCCAACTCTGAGATGCTTGCACCAGTCCATAGATGGATCGCTAGAGCTTGCACACTTTGTTACCACCTTTAGGATCGACAAAACCTTCTGGTTGCATCATATACAACTCTTTTTTAAGAAATCCATTAAAGAATGCAGTTTTGATGTCCATTTACTAGATTTCATAATCATAAAATGCAGCAATTGCTAACATGATTCGGACAGACTTAAGCATCGCTACGGGTGAGAAAGTATTATCATAGGCAACCCCTTGAAGTTGTTGAAAACCTTTTGCGACAAGTCGAGCTTTGTAGATAGTAACATTACCATCAACTCCAGTCTTCTTCCTGAAGATCCATTTATTCTCTATGGCTTGCCGATCATCAGGCAAGTCCACCAAAGTCCACAAATTGTTCTCATACATGGATCCTATCTTAGATTTCATGGCCTCAAGCCATCTATCAAAATTTGGGCTCATCATAGCTTCTTCATAGTTCGTAGGTCCGTCATGGTCTAGTAACATGACTTCCAAGACAGGATTACTATACCACACTGGTGCGGAACATGCTCTGTTCAACCTATGAGGTCCAACAGTAACTTGATCTGAAGTTTCATGATCATCATCATTAGGCATTATGGGAACGGAGTTCACTTATGTGCTACTTTCCAATTCGAGAGAAGGTACAATTACCTCATCAAGTTCTACTTTTCTCCCACTCACTTCTTTCGAGAGAAACTCCTTCTCTAGAAAGGTTCCATTCTTGGCAACAAAGATCTTGCCTTCGGACCTGTGGTAGAAGGTGTACCCAATTGTTTCCTTAGGGTATCCTATGAAGATGCACTTCTCCGATTTGGGTTTGAGCTTATCAGACTGAAGCCCTTTGACATAAGTGTCGCAACCCCAAACTTTAAGAAGTGATAGCTTAGGTTTCTTGCCAAAGCACTTTTCATACGGGGTCGTCTCAACAGATTTAGACGGTGCCCTATTTAACATGAATGCAGCTGTCTGCTACTTCTTGAGCTTGCGTTGGTTTTCCTTGAAGAGGAAAGGGTGATGCAGCAATAGTAGCGTAAGTATCCTTAGTTTTGGAGAACCAAGGTATCAATCCAGTAGGAGGCTCCTCAAAAGTCCCACGCACCTACACAAACAAACAAAGAACTCGCAACTAACGCAATAAAGGGGTTGTCAGTCCCTTCACGGCCACTTGCGAAAGAGAGATCTAATAAAGATAGTATGATAAGATAAATATATTTTTGGTATTTTATAATATAGATGCAAAAAGTAAAGATTCAAATAAAAGTGGATTGGAAGCAAATATGATAAGAGATAGACCCAGGGGCCATAGGTTTCACTAGTGGCTTCTCTCAAGATAGCATAAGTATTACGGTGGGTGAATAAATTACTGTCGAGCAATTGATAGAAAAGCGGATAATTATGAGATTATCTAGGCATGATCATGTATATAGGCATCACGTCCGCAACAAGTAGACCGACTCCTGCCTGCATCTACTACTATTACTCCACACATCGACCGACTCCTGCCTGCATCTAGAGTATTGAGTCCATAAAGAATAGAGTAACGCATTAAGCAAGATGACATGATGTAGAGGGATAAACTCAAGCAATATGATATAAACCCCATCTTGTTATCCTCGATGGCAACAATACAATACGTGCCTTGCTGCCCCTGCTGTCACTGGGAAAGGACACCGCAAGATTGAACCCAAAGCTAAGCACTTCTCCCATGGCAAGAAAGATCAATCTAGTAGGCGAAACCAAGCTGATAATTCGAAGAGACTTGCAAAGATAACTCAATCATACATAAAAGAATTCAGAGAAGATTCAAATATTATTCATAGATAAACTTGATCATAAACCCACAATTCATCGGATCTCGGCAAACACACCGCAAAAAGAGTTTACATCGAATAGATCTCCACAAGAGAGGGGGATAACATTGTATTGAGATCCAAAAAGAGAGAAGAAGCCATCTAGCTAATAACTATGGACCCGTAGGTCTATGGTAAACTACTCACAACTCATCGGAGGGGCAAGGATGTTGATGTAGAAGCCCTCCATGGTCGATTCCCCCTCCGGCAGAGTGCCGGCGAAGGCTCCAAGATGAGATCTCGCGGATACAGAAGGTTACGGCGGTGGAAATTGTGTTTCATTGGCTCCCTGGATGTTTTTAGGGTACGTAGGCTTATATAGGAGGAAGAAGTACGTCGGTGGACGCCCGAGGGGCCCACGAGACAGGGGCGCGCCCTATAGGGGGGGCGCCCTCCTATCTCGTGGAGGCCTTGGCTGCTTATTGACTTGCACTCCAAGTCCTCTGGATCATGTTCGTTCCAAAAATTACGCTCACGAAGGTTTCATTCCGTTTGGACAAGGTTTGATATTCCTTTTCTTCGAAATACTGAAATAGGCAAAAAAACAGCAATACGGGCTGGGCCTCCGGTTAGTAGGTTAGTCCCAAAAATGATATAAATGTGTAAAATAAAGCCCATAAACATCCAAAAGGGGTAATATAATAGCATGGAACATTCAAAAATTATAGATACATTGGAGACGTATCAAGAATCCCCAAGCTTAATTCCTGCTCGTCCTCGAGTAGGTAAATGATAAAAAGAGAATTTTTGACGTGGAATGCTACCTAGCATAATTCTCAATGTAATTTTCTTTATTGTGGCATGAATGTTTAGATCCAAATGATTCAAAATAAAAGTTCATATTGATAAAAGAAATAGTAACACTTCAAGCATACTAATCAAAGTAATCATGTCTTCTCAAAATAACATGGCAAAAGAAAGTTCATCCCTACAAAATCCTACCAAACTAGGAAGTCCTGGACAATTTGTCTATTGATCATCAGCAAAAAGAATCAACGAAAAAGCACGTTTCTGTGATTTAACAAAACTAAATTGGTGCGCGCAAAGTTTCTGTTTTTCAGCAGAATCAAATCAACTATCATCATAGGTTATCCTATAGGTTCTACTTGGCACAAACACTAATTAAAAGATAAAAACACATCTAAACAGAAGGTAGATGCAAGATTTATTACTAAACAGGAACAAAAACAAAAAACACAAAGAAAATTGGGTTGCCTCCCAACTAGCGCTATCGTTTAACGCCCCTAGCTAGGCATAAAAGCGAAGATAGATCTAACGAGTGCCATCTTTTGCACTAAATTCATAAGTAGCCCGCATGATAGATTCATAAGGTAATTTGACTTTCTTTCTTGGAAAGTGCTCCATGCCTTTCTTTAATGGAAATTGTAATCTAATATTCCCTTTCTTCATATCAATAATCGCGCCAATCGTTCTAAGGAAAGGTCTACCAAGAATAATAGGGAAAGAAAGATTACAATCTATATCAAGAACGATAAAATCCAAGGACACCAAAATTCTATTTGCAACAATGAGAACATCACTGATTCTTCCCATTGGCTTTTTAATGGTGGAATTTGCAAGGTGCAAATTTAAAGAGCAATCATCAAGATCATGGAAACCTAGAATATCACATAAAGTTTTCGGAATCGTGGAAACACTAGCACCCAAATCACACAAAGCAAAACACTCATGATCTTTAATTCTAATCTTTATAGTAGGTTCCCACTCATCATTAAGTTTTCTAGGTATAGAAACTTCCAAATTAAGTTTTTCATCATAAGATTGCATCAAGGCATCAACAATATGTTTGGTAAAAGCTTTATTTTGACTATAAGCATGAGGAGAATTAACAACGGATTGCAACAAGGAAATACAACCTTCTAAAGAACAATTATCATAATCAAAATCCTTGAAATCCGAGATAGTGGGTTCAATACTATTTAAAGTTGTGACCTCTCCAATCCCACTTTTACCAAATTTAGCATCAAGATCTAAAAAGTCCGAATTCTTGGGACGCCTTCTAGGTAAAGTTGACTCATCATCAGTCCCATAATTATCAAGATTCATATTGCAAAACATAGATCTAATAGGAGACACATCAATAACTTTAAGATCCTCATCATTATTTTCATGGAAACTAGAAGAACACGCCTTTACAAAGCAATCTTTCTTAGCACGCAATCTAGCGGTTCTTTCTTTGCACTCATCAATGGAAATTCTCATTGCTTTGAGAGACTCATTGATATCATGCTTAGGAGAAGAAGATCTAAGTTTAAGAGAATCAACATCAAGCGAAAGTCTATCAACATTCCTAGCCAAATCATCAACTTTGAGCAATTTTTCTTCAAGCAAAGCATTAAAATTCTTTTGAGAAATCATAAATTCTTTCACACTATTCTCAAAATCAGAGGGCATCTTATTAAAATTACCATAAGCATTATTGTCGGAATTTCCATAATTATTAGAGGAATTACTAGGGAACGGTCTAGCATTAAAGTTTCCTCTATAAGCATTGTTTCCAAAACTATTCCTACCAACAAAATTCACATCCATAGATTCATTATTATTCTCAATCAAAGTAGACAAAGGCATATCATTGGCATCAAGAGGAGTATTTTTAGTAGCAAATAATTTCATAAGTTCATCCATCTTTCCACTCAGAACATTGGTTTCTTCTATAGAATGCACTTCTTTACTAGAAGATCTTTCGGTGTGCCATTGAGAATAATTAGCCATAATATTATCAAGAAGTTTTGTAGCATCTCCTAACGTGATTTCCATAAACGTACCTCCCGCGGCCGAATCTAAGAGATTTCTAGAAGCAAAGTTCAAACAGGCATAAAAATTTTGTATGATCATCCATAAATTCAAAGCATGAGTAGGGCAATTGCGAAGCATCAATTTCATTCTTTCCCAAGATTGGGCAACATGCTCATGATCAAGTTGTTTAAAATTCATGATATCGTTCCTAAGAGTAATAATCTTAGCGGGAGGAAAATTGTCGTGGTGGGCGCACGGCAGATGCCAAGGGATGGCTAAAGAGAGGAGGAGGCTCGAGGGCTCTGGTGGGCTCCAGAGGCGAGGTTGGCATGCGCGGGCGTGGGACGCCGGACATACCCTGGTTCGGGGCTCTCCGCCGGAGAGATAACACCCCTAGTCCTGCTGAGTTTGGTTGGATGATTGATAGTACAATGCTGCTCCTGGAGCTGTATAGAGAAGGAAGGAAGCTGGCCAAGGCTTGGGCTGCTCCTTCTCCCCGGTGTTGCTATCTGGTGGCTAGTCCTATGCTTACTTATGCGATGGTGCGATGCTGCGATCAAATGTCTGATGAGATGCGATGCCCCTGTGGGCGTGGGTTCCTCGGGGGTTTTATAGATCAACCCTCCCAGGGTTACAATGGTAATATGCCGAGTCAGTGGGTCTGTATTGTCGGCGCCCAGGACTCCAAGCTGGGTCCTGCTTGTGGGCTTGTGGTTCGCCGGGTTCCCCTAGGTGCGGGCCCCATGTGCCTAGGGGAACTGTGCGCCGTCTTGTCGATCGTCAGGGCATGGACGAGTTGAGTCGTGTACAGTGCTCTCCGTCAGGCTGCCGCTTGCTGTCATCAGCGGTGTGGGCGGGAGCACTGTAGCCATGCCGGCCTTGGTCAACGGGTAGGTGAGGGGCACTATTGCCACGCCCTGGCTAACCGCGGGCATGGTTGAAACACTGTTGCCTGGGTCGTCGGTGATGTGGGTCTCGTCCCATCGTACGGCCTGGATGGGATGGGAGCTGACCCGTGGCTGGGTTGCCGTGGACGCCACGGGTGGTGCTGGCTTGCCGTGGAAGCCTTGGTTGCGCCGGGTCGAGTTGCCTTGCGCCAGTTGTTGTGGCCGAGTTGACATACCTTGCAGTGTCGGAGAGTTTGGCCGAGTTGCAGGCCCTGCCGGGTCGAGCGACCCGGGCAAGCGCGTGCCGGTTTGCGGGGCAATGCGGGCCCCGCTATTTTTGAAGAGGATCCGGGTTCCGTTGCCTGCCCGGGGTTCATCCCCTCGACAGTAGTCCCCGAAGCTGTGAAGGTCCGTCGTCTTCTGGTGAGTGGGCCTTCGCAGTTTCCCCCTTGAGCAAGGCGGATTCTGCGAACACCGGGTCCGGCAACACCCACTGTGTGTCGGTTTTCTCGGAAACCGGATCGTGGCACCCCAGCCGTGGTGGGAACCGAGGAGTCCGTCGAATCTTGAGGCGATCCCTTGGGCTTCGTGCAGGTGCCACGTGGCACCCAGAAGTTGGAGGGGCCTGACAGGCCACGCGCGTGACGAGACCGGGCGATGGGCAGGGGGCCCGCCACCGCGCGCGGATTTATTGTGGCATCTAGGGGCCGGTTGCACTTCCCCACACAATTAGTGCGCGCGTATGTGCGCACTTATTGCGGGGTAGTGGAACAAGCGCGTGCAGACGATCCCGCTCCCCCACGTTTGAACTGGGGCTTATAAATTGAGGGGGGGGGGGGCAAGGGGGGGGGGGGGGCGGACACCATTCTCGCTCGCGCCCTCCTGTCCCCCTACTCATGCTCTGCCCTTTGCCACCGACGCACAACTGCGCCCGCAGCCTCGAGCAGAGCTTCCTCCGCTGCTCGTCTTCTTCTTCCCGCTTCTATCCATGGCGCTGTCGTCGGGCTCTTAGATGGGCTCCAACGTCACCCCCGAGGACATCACGCAGCTTCAAGCTTCACGGCGCTTGCCGCGGGAGATGGACGTCGGTGTCCGCCTGCCGCGCGGTGAGAAAAGGCCCCGGCCCGAGGGGCAGGAGCGCGTCATCTTCCTCACTCATTTCGAGCGCGGGCTCGGGCTGCCGGTGAGCACCTTCTTCCGCGCCTTCTTGGAGTTCTTTGGGCTTCAACCGCACCATCTTGGCGCCGGCGCCATCGTTCAACTCTCCGGCTTCGTGACCCTGTGCGAGGGGTACCTGGGGGTCGAGCCGATGATCGACCTCTGGGCGCGCTTCTTCTCCTTGAAGCAGTAGGGCCCGTCGGCCGGGGAGTTCACCGACTGCGGCGCCGCCGTCATCTCCAAGCGGTCGGGGGCAGATTCCCCCAAGATTCCGCTCGAGGATTCTGCTAAGAAGTGGCAGAATTCTTTCTTCTACGTCCGCAACCATGGCGTGGACCATATCAATCTTCCCCCCTTCATCATCGCGCCGCCGCGGGCGAAGACGAACTGGGGCTACTCGCTCTGGCGCCCGTCGCAGGAGATTGTCAACCTCTGCGAGCGGGTGACAGTGATGAGGACGCAGGAGGGGCTCACCGGCACGGACCTCCTCGCTGCGTTCATCACCCACCGGGTCCTCCCGCTTCAGAGGCGCTCCTGCCTCATCGGCGAGATGATCGGCTTGCAGGACCCCAACCGGATGGGGTCGACGCGGCTGTCCGAGGAGCAGGCCACGCGCGCCGTCAACGTCATCTTCAGTTGCAGGTCGACGCGACGCTGACGTCATCTTCGGAGCCGGGTCCTCGCATGGGGCGGCGCCGAGCCGCCCGCATGGAAAGGACAGTGTCGCGCCGCGACCCCGCGGATCGAAGCGCGCGGCGGACCTGGCCGAGCTCGGGAGGCCGGCCAAGAAGAAGCGCGGGAGGCCGATCCCGGTCCCGGTCTTGACGGGGTAAGCTTCATTTCCTGCTTGTGCCTGGATTTCTTGTCTCTTTTGCTTATTTTGCCTTCTTCTTCAGGTCGCCCATCGCGCTGGCGAGAGCGGCGGCGGAGGCCGTGGCCGCCGAAGGGACCGCATTCCGCAGGAGCCGGTCCGACCTTGCCGGCCTGGCCGAGGAGGAGGGACGAGGCAACTCGGACCTCGGCCTGGACCCGGACGATGCCAAGGCCTTAGCTTGGCGGGACAGGAACCGGGCCGAGGCGGAGCTGGAGGCGGCGTCGGTCCAGGCTTGGACCGACGCGGCGGCGGCATGGGTGCGATCCGGCATGGAGCCGGCCTGGAGCGAGATGCCGGAGGGCACGGTGGTGGCGGCGACGGTTTTTGAACCGTTGTCGGTGAGGGAGCGCGGCCGTGGGGGCCGGGCTGAGGTGGTGCTTCTCGACCAGGAGGTCGTGGAGGTGGGGGCGATACCCCGCCGCGAGCCGACGTGGTCGAGCGCACGGGGACTAATGGTGGTGGAGGCGGCGGCGTCCTAGAGGAGGCGCCGCAGGCGGCGGCACCGAAGGCGCCGCCGGCTATGGAGGAGGCACCACAGGCGGCGGTGCCTGAGGTGGCAACGCAGGGCGTTCCGGCGTCCGGGTCGCCGTCGGCGCCGGAAGGGGCGTCGGAGGAGGTGCTGGCCGCGTCGCAAGCGGCCAGCGGGGGGCACGCCTTGGTGCTCCGGCACGGCGGGCACCGAGCTGCCGTGCCGCAACCCGCGCGGAGCGGGGGCGCGGCCGTCTTCGGGTCCCAGACCTAGGAGGAGGCGGCGCTGGATGCCGTCTGCCGCCGTCTGTGAGGCCGGATGGAGCGCCTTGAGGCCTTCGCCCAGGCCGAGACGGAGCGGACGCACGACCTGGAGCACGCCGTCTTGGTGGGACCTTCTTCTTCGTTTTCTTGTGATTTCTTCATTGTGGGGGCACGCCAGCGTACCCACTGGGTGTAGCCCCCGAGGTTCGGGCCAACTACATAGTAGTTGCGTCGAATCTTTAGATCGTCGGGCCTCGTTCTGACTTCTAGATTTTTTTAGCATCTTGACGCTTTCTGGGTTGCCGCCTTCAACCGGCTCCTAGGTAAGCATCGGGAGCTCAAGGAGCAGCTCGCTGCCAAGGAGGAGGAGCTTTGCGTCGCCGCAGGTACGTTCATGCTCTTTTCTAGTGGGGACGCGCTAGCGCACCCACTGGGTATAGCCCCCGAGATTTGGGCCAGCTGTGTAACAGTTGGGCCAAATCTTAAGTCTTGTCTTTTTTCTTCTGCTAAATTCTTTTTCTTTGCAGCCGAGGTGCTGTCTTGGCGGACCTGGCTTCTCCGGGCTTGTCATCATTATGACTGGCTTGTTGTTGACGCCGACCGCCTTGGCGCCGAGGCGGCGCAAGAGATGGTGGAGGCGGCCGCGGCCCGGCGGTCCCTTGACGAGGCCAACCGGCTGCATGAGCAGCTGGCGGGTCACAAGAGCCGCCTCGAGGCCGAGGTGGAGCTTCTGAAGGCAGAGGCCGCCAAGGTGCTGGAGACGCAGCAGGCCCTGGCCGAGGCGGACTAGCAGCACGGTCAGCTGGCCGACGACAAGGGCCGGCTCCAGGCCGAGGTGGATCGCCTGCGGGAGCAGGCCGCCACGGCCGAGGAGGCTCGTCAGGACGAGACTCGTCACCGGGAGGCGGCTGAGAAGGCGGCCGAAGACAAGGATGCCGAGCTGAAGGTGGCCCTTGCTAAGGCGGCCGATCTGGAGATGGCACTCGGGGAGCGCGACCACGTCGTGGAGCGGGAGCGGCGTGGTACGTTGCTCGAGGCGCAACACCTGGAAGAGTCCTTCTCCAGTAAGTGCTGCTTCTTGTAATTTTGCCGGGTCGGGACCCGGCTTTTCTTCCTTGTTGTTCTTCTAAACTTGCTTCTTCTTTTTGCGGCAGGGGCCTTCCCGGAGACGCAGCGGCTGGCGGAGGAAGCCGTCCGCTATCACCGCGACCCGACCGGCATTGTCGGGTCTGGGACGGATCCGCGGGTGGCCTGGACCTTCCCGGAGATCATCGCTGCTGCAGAGGCCCGCCTACGAGCCCTGGGGACGCATATGGAGCGGCTGTCCCAGGCCAGCACCGTGATGACAGCAGCCCTGTGGCCGGACTCCGTCCATCCGCGCAGCTTCTCGCGCCTGGCGCGCTGGCTGGAGGCAGGTCCGGACCGTCTTGGCGAGTGGCGTGTCTCCGCCGCCCGTGCTAGTGCCGAGATGGCGCTGCGGTTTGCGCTGTCTTGGCATTCGAATCTTCAGCTGGACGCGCTGATGGGCTAGCGCGCTGGGTCGGAGCAGTTGCTGCAGGAGCAAGCTGGCCGGATCGCCTACCGGGCTAGCTACATCGCTGAGTTCGCCTTCCACGACGAGTTCCATCCGGAGCAGATGGAAGATGGCAGGGTCATGGATGGAGACGACTACGGCTTGCTTCTCCGTGACCCGGAGGGGAGCTCGGAGGAGACCGGCGTCTATGGCGACGCGGATGCTGAGGAGGACACCGGTGTCACGCTGGACCCGGAGGCCGCCAGGGGGGAGCCGTCGACATCGCGACGCGGCGCTGGAGATGCGTGAGACACTTTGCGTAGAATTTGTTAAGTAGCAGGTCCACCCACCCACTGGGGGTTGTTTTAGGGTGTAATGAACTCGGGCCGTGGGCCTTCGTTATAAATATTTGTGTGTGAATGTCGTGAGTGCTTTTTTGCTTTTTGCCTTCCGTTTTTTCGAACCAATTTCATATGCTTTCCTTGTCTGAAACCCCCCCCCCCCCCCCCCGCGAGTCAGACGGCTGAGGCTCCAGTCCGTGACAAAGGGTTCGATTCTTCCAGAGGGGCGCGCAGGACTTGGGTCCTTAGAAACGTTGAGAAAGAGCGAAACACCCACTGGGCCAGCTGGCGGCGATCCGGCTTGGCCGGTTGGCGAGCAGCTGGTCGTGCGGCTACTTAGCTGATGAGTGACCGGTCGGGTCGGTCGACCCAGCGGCCTTTGACTTAGTGTATGAATCGTAAAGGAGCTTTGGCCCGTTGTTCTTGCCCGACGACTGCCAAAGCTGGATCTGCGGTTTTAGGGCGAAGTGGGGGACCGTGGCATCCCAACTTTTTCAGGAATCACCAAGTAAGGCGGCGGGGTGGTGACCGAGCTGGCCTGCCCCCGAGCCCCCGGGTTGAGCGAGTCGAGCCGGCGGCCGGGTTCAGTGCTAAAGTGATGCAGATAAATATGGACGCAATAAATTGGTCGGCAAAAGGTAGCCCCCGAGTTGCGTTCGGGGACCCCGTAGTTTCATGCGTTTACAAAAGGTGACAATACATACACTCGTGCGGCTAACTGTGAAATGGGCGAAGGAGTTCCGCGTTCCACGGCCGGGTCGTTTCTTCGCCGGCGGTGTCCTTCTTGCGCTTCTTTGACTTGCACGCGTCGATGAGGTAGTAGGCGTTGCGGTCGCGCAAGGCTCTGCTGACGATGAACGGGCCCTCCCATGGAGAGGACAGCTTGTGTTGGCCTGCCTGCTCTTGGACGAGTCGGAGGACGAGGTCGCCTTTGTGGAATGCGAGAGGCTTGATCTTCTTGCTGTGGTAGTGCCTCAGGCCTTGCTGGTAGATAGTCGAACGGCTAAGTGCCAGAAGGCGCGCTTCTTCGAGCAGGTCGATGCCGTCTTCGCGTGCCTCTCTTGCTTCGGCTTCGGTGTACATCGCGACGCGCGGCGAGTCGAACTCGACGTCAGTCGGGATGACAGCTTCGGATCCATAGACGAAGAAGAATGGGGTGAACCCGGTCGACCGATTCGGCGTTGTGCACAGACTCCAGAGTACTGCTCGCAACTCGTCAAGCCAGCTGCCGGGTGAGCGGATAAGTGGCTCGACGAGTCACGGCTTGATGCCGGACAAAATGAGTCCATTGGCCCGCTCGACCTTCCCGTTGGACTGCGGATGTGCCACGGAGTCCAGGTCGACGTGGATGCCGAAGACGGATCAGTATTGCTCGAGTGCGCCCTTGGCAAAGTTGGTGCCGTTGTCGGTGATGATGCTGTTCGGCATGCCGTAGCGCACCGCTATGTCCTTGATGAATCGGACGGCTGTTGGCCCGTCCAATTTCTTGATAGGTCTTGCTTCGATCCACTTGGTAAATGTCAGTGTCAAAACTAGCGGATCTCGGGTAGGGGGTCCCGAACTGTGCGTCTAGGCAGATGGTAACAGGAGACAAGGGACACGATGTTTTTACCCATGTTCGGGCCCTCTCGATGGAGGTAAAACCCTACTCCTGCTTGATTAATATTGATGATATGGGTAGTACAAGAGTGGATCTACCACGAGATCAAGGAGGCTAAACCCTAGAAGCTAGCCTATGGTATGATTGTTGTAAGGGTTGTTCGTCCTACGGACTAAAACCCTCCGGTTTATATAGACACCGGAGAGGGCTAGGGTTACACAGAGTCGGTTACAATGGTAGGAGATCTACATATCCGTATTGCCAAGCTTGCCTTCCACACCAAGGAAAGTCCCATCCGGACACGGGACGAAGTCTTCAATCTTGTATCTTCATAGTCTTGGAGTCCGGCCGATGATGATAGTCCGGCTATCCGGACACCCCCTAGTCCAGGACTCCCTCAGTAGCCCCTGAACCAGGCTTCAATGACGATGAGTCCGGCGCGCATATTGTTCGGCATTGCAAGGCGGGTTCCTCCTCCGAATTAATCATAGAAGAATGTGAACACCAGGATAGTGTCCGGCTCTGCAAAATAAATTCCACATACCACCGTAGAGATAATAATATGTACACAAGTTCGATCTGCTGACGTATTTCGTGGCATGACGTCACGCCACTACCAAGCCTTTACTTGAATTTTATTATACCACCTCAGCGCGTTTAGCAAAGCGGTTTCCTTGGCACGTCTTGTCGAAGCAGAGATCGTGTTCCCCTTATTCCGGGATTCCCATCAATACAGATGTGGGTAACCCAACCACGCCATTGATTGTGGCGCTTGGGAGATAAGTGAGTTTTACCAGGACAGTGGGGATGCATAGTCTTCGTCCGCCCATATATAAGGGGATAAGGATCCGCCTGTTTTACCTAATCCTTCTTCCTCCTTTGCTTATCCATCTCCGCGCACTCGAGCTCCAGCGCCCAAGCCCGCACATCTCGTCTCAACCTTCTCCAGCCATGTCCGGAGCGGGAGGCAAGTGGATGGCTTCCTCTGTTACGGAGGGGCACATCGAAAAACTGCACGGCGCCGGATACCTGTCCAGCGACATCGCGCACCGGCTGCCCGATAAGGGGCAGCTCATTCCCACCCCCAGGCCCCATGAGAGGGTCGTATTCCTTCCCCACTTCCTCCGCGGACTGGGCTTCCCACTTCATCCCTTCGTCCGGGGGCTCATGTACTACTAAGGCCTGGACTTCAACGATCTGGTGCCAAACTTCATCCTCAACATCTCGGCGTTTATCGTCGTGTGCGAGGCCTTCCTCTGCATCCAGCCCCACTTCGGCTTGTGGCTAAAAACCTGCAATATCAAGCTGAAGGTAGTGAAGGGCGTCCAAGCGGAGTGTGGAGGCGCCATGGTGGGCAAAATGCCCAACGTCCTCTGGCTCGAGGGCGCCTTCGTGGAAACCATCAAAGGGTGGCAGTCGGGGTGGTTCTATATCACCGAGCCGCGTGACCCTAAATGGGCAGCGGCCCCCGAGTTCAGATCTGGTACCCCCATGCAGCTCACCTCCTGGAAAGAGAAGGGCTTGCTATGGGGTAGTTCGGAGGAGCTGACCGGACTCCAGTCCTGTCTCCAGACCCTGGTGAACAAGAAGCTTAAGCTTGTCAACGTGATCCAGGTCATGCTCGTCCGCCGGATTCTCCCCTGCCAACAACGGGCCTTCAATCTGTCGGAGTTTGATCCGGCACAGCACCGGACCCTTAGCGGGCTCTTCGACACAACGTACGAAGCTGCCTGGAGGGTGCTGTTCAAGGGCGGAGAAGCCCCCGCATCTGCAACTGAAGATCGCGGATTCAGCACGAAACGCCCGGCCGGTGTGGTAAGATATGTTATCCTTTATGGGATATTTATTTCTTTCATAGTTTGACTCTATTGTGGGATCTAAAATTCCCCATGCCTTTAACAGGACTGGCAGAGGACGTCCGGACAGGTTAATTGTCCGGCTCCCCTCCCCGAAGACCCAGCGGATACCCGTTTAACGGGGCTGCTAGTCCCGACACTTTATGTGGGGCCGGAGAAGAAGGCCAAGAAGAAGAACACGGGAACCCGAAGGAGTTCCCAGTGCCAGGTGGTATCGGCCTCATCGTCCGATGGCTCCGAGGCGGACTCCTCCCCCGAAGACGAGGAGGAGAAAGAGGACTCCCCTAGGAGGGGGGAGAGAGGAAGAGGAAGGCTTCCCAACGAGGGAGGCCGAAGGGTCCAAGAGGGGAAGGACCCTTCCTCCGGACAGCTCCGCCAACGCCAACGATGGCGACGAAGGGTTGCCCTCAAGGGCCAAGCCCCCGGCAAGATCGTAAGTATCCGGATTCCTGAATGATTTATAATTTCTCTTTTGTGCCACATGGTGTCCTTCTAATGCCGCACACTTCCTGCAGTCCGGCAGAGGATGATCTTCCCGCTTCATCGAGCGGGTCCTTGGCTCCGTCGGATGTGGATTCCATTCCGACTGCCTCCACCCCTCGTGATGCTAACGACGCTGAGGTGGGATCCCAGGAGGGCACCCATCAGGAGGAGGCTCCGGAGGTGCCGCAAGGCAGCCTCCCGGACTTTGCGCCAGACTCCCTGCCGGAACCCGCAGTGGTTCCGGAGTCCGGCAGGTGGCCCCTTCGTAAGAAGGGCAAGACCGTGACACCGGCAGCCTAGGCTCCGGACAACTTGTTGGAGGCGCTCAGCGGCGCGTCCATCGAGGAGGTACACCGCACTATCATGAGTGCGGTGTTTCAAAAGGTTCAGCTCGCCAAGAGCGGGCTGACCGAAGCCTGCAGCAGCCTTCTAACAGGCTTTGAGGTAAGAAGTTTTAAAATATGCAATGTAATACCGCATAGACAGTAGCCCCTGATGCTCAGTTCGGTGTTTGGAAAGAAAAGCCGGACTGAGGATCTAAAAAGATATACGCAGGAGTTCTAAAAATTATGTCAATATGGGGTTGCAGGCTGCGCTGCTGACCTCTGCCGCATTGACTGCGGAGGTCGGTGCTTTGAAGCAGGACCTCGAGCGGACCGAGAACGAGCTCGGCCTTGCCAAGAAGCAGCTCGAGGACAAAGAAGGTGAGTAACACCGTATTAAATTTGTACCTTACAGAAAAGGATTTTGGTTGCAATAGAAATAACAAGGATAACGTGGGCACTGCAGGGGCCACGAACGAGGTGGCGGCCCTGAAGGAGGCCATGTCCGCGGCCGAACGTAATGCGGCCGCGGAACAAGCGGAGCGAGAGAAGCAGGAGGCGCGGGTGGCAGAGGTGCGGCAAGAGCTCCAAGCTCTCATGGAAAAGCATGAGAGTTTGGAGCGCGACTCGAAGACTCGAGAGTCCGAGCTTGCCTCGGCTCTTGAGAGTGCCAAAGCCGCTAAGGCCGAGGCCCATAAGGCCCTCCAGGAGATTGAGGCGGTGAAGAAAATAGCGGCGGGTAAGGCATTTTTCATGCAAAGCAAGCATGTGAATGTGAATTACCTGTTACTTACCCGAATCCGGAGCTCTCCAGGAGCGTTTGCAGATCTGCCTCGCAGCATGTCCGATGCTGCCGCATTCTACCGGGCCGAGGAGGGGAGCTCAACGGAGAAGGTCTTTTGGTCTCAGTATACTGAGGCCGGACATCCGGTGCCCCTTAGCGACCAGCTGAAGCAGCTAGTCGAGCTCCACAAGGTAGCCGAGCAGGCCATGAAGGGCCTCATAGTCCGGTTGTGGCCTGAAGAGGCCATGCCTGGGAGTTACTTCGGCATGGTGCGGCGGCTGGTGGATGCGTGTCTCTGGGTGGAAGTCATCAAGCGCTCCGCCTGCATTGAAGGTGCCCGTTGGGCCCTTGCCCGCGCAAAGGTGCACTAGGGCAGGCTGGATGCTGAGAAGCTTCTGACGGACGCGCCGCCAGCGGGCAAGGAGTATCGCACGCCCAAAATGTATTATAAGAGTGTCCTGAAGGGTGCCCGCAAGATTGCGGATGAGTGCCCCAAAGATGTAATATTTGAGTAGACTCGCAATGTGTTATCCTGTGCACTGAAAACTTTGTTCATATGCGCTAAGCAACGCTTATTAATTTAAAATATTACCTTCTGTGCGGCCGTTTATCAAATCTGAGAGATGGCAAGTCGTCGGCTTCAGCCCCCATGCCACGAGTGCTGGGGTGTTCGGGATAAACTTGAGCGCTCTTGTTCCCATTTTTGGGTCCATCTAGGGAGGCGCTCAACACAACGAACAAGGCAACCAGACTTATAATGCTTGAACACTCTCACTTAGCCATAGAATTCTATAATTTTAAATTTCGGCGAAGCCCCTAGTGTTCGGAAGACCGAGTTCGGGGCGCTATCCACGCCTGGGCCGGACGAAGCCGGTTTCTCGCTCTAAGCGGCATAAGTCTTTAGGGACTCGAAAAGACCTCTCGAACAGCGACCAGCTCTCGCCTTATCATGACGGTCAGTTTTAGCTTTCTCCACTGAGGCGCTCGCCCAGCTCAACCGGGGCGCAATCGCAGTGGTTCTCCCAGTGCTACCTTAGCCGGCGGAACGGAACGTAAGGTACCAAAACATGGGAGCCGGGCAAACCCAACTATTGACCCAAGACATGATTCGGAGCCGATGCATATAATGCTATAAGTTCGGGGTGCCGCACTTGTGAAAGTGTTCGGACTTATCACACCGTAATGCGGGGAACATAAGCCCCTGGTGTGTTCGGCCATACCAAAGTGTACGGATGCAAAACGTCATAAATGAACATACATGTAAGAAAGGAATGCAATTACAAGCGAAAAGTGATGCATTGTTTACTCAAGGAATTCTGCCATGAGTGCAGGACGATACAAATAGTGCGGATAAGCAAGGGATTGGACTATTAGACATGTCCCCCTCCAGGGGTAGGCTGCGGAATGGTGTATTTAACAAATTTAATAATCATAATGGAGACCATCTGAGTGTTTGTCGTAGCCTGCGTCCTTCCCTGGCTGTTGCATCGTGAGTTCGGCAGATTCACCACCAGACAGGGTCTCTGGTAAACGGAGTCCTGTGGATAAATAGAAAAAAAAGGAAAAGAAAAAGAGCGACACACTTGGGAGCCCCTGGTGTGGTTGAGCCGCACTCTGGGCCTGTTGTGGTCGTGCCCCTCCCCCTATGCCCATGGTATCTCCAGAGCGTAATGATGTACGCGAAGAGCTGGTCTTGCAATCATGCAAGGGCTGGGGTTGGGGCTGCATTGCTACGCGTGCTTGGAACGTGCCAGATGGTCTTGATTTATGTTACTCCGGGCGCGTTTGGCCATGACCGATCGTTTAACGGCCGGACTCGAAAATTGCCTTAAGAGGCTGCTCTGTACTTCTGCCGCGAGAGCCGTTGTGTGTTCCTCCGTTCGGAGGGAGCGTTCAGTGTTTCCGTTGACCGTGATGACTCCAGAGGGCCTGGCATCTTGAGCTTAAGGTATGCATAATGCGGCACCGCGTTGAACTTTGCAAACGCGGTTCATCCGAGCAGAGCATGATAGCCACTGCGGAACGGGACTATGTCGAAGATTAACTCCTCGCTTCGGAAATTATCCGGGGATCCGAAGACCACTTCCAGTGTGACTGAGCCTGTGCAGTTGGCCTCCACACCTGGTATGACGCCTTTGAAGGTCGTCTTTGTAGGTTTAATCCTTGAGGGATCTATGCCCATCTTGCGCACTGTATCCTGATAAAGCAGGTTCAGGCTGCTGCCGCCATCCATCAGGACTCTAGTGAGGTGAAATCCATCGACGATTGGGTCTAAAACCAATACGGCGAATCCGCCATGGCGGATACTGGTGGGGTGGTCCCTTCGATCGAAAGTGACCGGGTAAGAGGACCATGGATTGAACTTCGGGGCGACTGGCTCCATCGCATATACGTCCCTAAGTGCACGCTTCCGCTCCCTCTTGGGTATATGGGTTGCGTATATCATGTTTACCGTCCGCACTTGTGGGGGGAAACCCTTCTGTCCTCTGCTGTTCGGTGGCCGGGTCTCTTCCTCGTCATCGCTATGCAGCCCCTTGTCGTTGTTTTCGGCAATTAACTTGCCTGCCTACTTGAATACCCAACAATCCCTGTTGGTGTGGTTAGCTGGCTTTTCGGGGATGCCATGTATCTGGCAAGAGCGGTCGAGTATTCGGTCCAAATTGGACGGACCCGGAGTGGTTCTTTTGAATGGCTTCTTCCGCTGACCGGGTTTAGAGCCTCTGAATCCGGTGTTGGCTGCCGTATCCTCAGTGTTATCGCCGTTAACGCGGCGTTTGTTCTTGTTTTGACGCGACCTGCCATTGCTGTCCTTAGTATCCGGACTGCCAGCATTTTTGCTGAGGTTGCTACTGCGGGCTAGCCAGCTGTCCTCCCCTGCACAGAAGCGGGTCATGAGTGATGTGAGGGCTGCCATGGATTTCGGCTTTTCCTGTCCTAGGTGCCGGGCTAGCCACTCGTCGCGGATGTTGTGTTTGAAGGCTGCGAGGGCCTCTGCGTCCGGACAGTCGATGATTTGATTTTTCTTTGTGAGGAACCATGTCCAGAATTGTCTGGCCGATTCGTCTGGCTGCTGAATTATGTGGCTTAGGACATCGGCGTCTGGTGATCGCACATATGTGCCCTGGAAGTTGTCAAGGAATGCGGCTTCCAGGTCCTCTCAACACCCAATTGATTCTGCTGGCAAGCTGTTAAGCCAATGCCGAGCTGGTCCTTTAAGCTTGAGCGGGAGATACTTGATGGTGTGGAGATCGTCACCGCGGGCCATATGGATAGAAGGAGATAATCTTCGATCCAAACCGCGGGGTCCGTTGTGCCATCGTAGGATTCAATGTTCACGGGTTTGAACCCTTCGGGGATTTGATGATCCATTACTTATTCTGTGAAGCATAGTGGGTGTGCGGCGCCTCTATACTGGGCAATATCACGACGTAGCTCAAGAGAGCTTTGTCTGCTGTGTTCGGCCCGGCCGGAGTTGCTATATCCGGCGCGACGGTAGTCGTTGTGGCTCGTGGGGCGCCCATGTGATCCGTAGATAGATCTTGATTGTCTTGCCTTGTCCTCCAATATGTCTCGCAAGTCCAGCGCATTCCCCCGTGGCTTCGCGCTTTTCGAGCGGTGCTGGGGTACGGTTCTGGTGGAGGGCCTAGATGCCTCTCTGTCGCGGCCACGAGGTGGTCGGTCTGCCGTATTGTGCGCTGGTGATGAAGGTTTATATGCCTCCTCCTCTAATCGGGGGAGCAACTTGCGTTTTGGGTAGCTTTTGGAGGGGCGTTCGAGTTCATGCTCTTCGGCCGCGAGGACCTCGGTCCATCTGTCGGCCAGCAAGTCTTGATCAGCTCGAAGCTGTTGCTGCTTTTTCTTTAGGTTGTTTGCCGTGGCCTTAGCCTGCATTTAAAACGCTCTTGTTCGACGGGATCCTCGGGCACGACGAATTCGTCGTTGTTGAGGCTTGCCTCGTCTCCGGAGGGAGGCATATAATTATCATCCTCGACCTCTTCGTCTGCCGCTCTCTCGTGAGGGCTGGCTTCTGCGTCCTCCTGTGTTGAATCTTGCTAGAGGGGGTTGTCTTCGGCACTCTCTGGGGTGTTATTGTCTTCGGTGCCGGAATCTCCATTCTTGCTGTGGCGGGATTTAGAGCGGCGCCACTGATGTCGGCGCTTGGGCTATTTCTTAGGGGAATCGGCCTCCGCCGCTTCTTCGCCATTCCCATCTTTTGGGATGTCCACCATGTATATGTCGTGTGACGAGGTGGTCTTCTAGTGCCCCGTAGGCACTGGTTGTTGGTCGTCTCCGGCATCGTCGTCCATACCGTCGATGTCTTCGGAGTCGTAGTCTAGCATGTCGGTTAGATCGTCGACAGTGGCTACAAAGTGGGTGGTGGGTGGGTTTTGAATTTCTTTGTCATCCGCATCCCAACCATCTTGACCGTAGTCCGGCCAGGGCTCTCCAGATAACGAGAGATGCTTTAGCGAATTCAAGATGTCGCCAAAGGGTGAGTGCTGAAAGATGTCTGCAGCAGTGAACTCCATGATCGGCACCCAATCGGGATTCGGTTGGCAGGGGCGCAGGAGGTTCGGAGTCCGGCAAAGAGTCCGGCACCTCAGAGTCACGAGCTTTGCAAGGGACAGGGTCAGTGTTCGGCTCCATCGCCATAGAGATTCCAGCCCCCGAGGAGGTGTCCAACCACCTATCCTCGATCTGCGCGGTCGGCTCTGAACTAGGGGTCGGAGCAGACTCATGTGCGGCCTCCAGGGCGCTGTCCGGCGGCAGAGCTAAATCATGCCCATCGTGACAGTGCGGCGCGCTCGGCTGTGGCTCGAATCCATCGAAGATCAAGTCTCCGCGTGTCATGCCCAAGATGCGACCCTATCCTAAAGGAACTCGAAGGTCCCACCAAGGATAGAAGCACATCTTGAAGACGCTTTTGCAAGGTGGATATCATTACATCAACATTACATAATAGTGGGGATACATACAAAAGGCATACAATGCCACACGAATACAACATCATCTTACATAAGAGCACCATCCAACTACAGATGAAACACAAACAGAAACTCAAACGACATCCACCCTGCTAGCCCAGGCTGCCGACCTGGAACCTATCCCCTGATCGAAGAAGAAGCGGAAGAAGAACTCCAAAACAAGCAAACATCGCTCTCGCGTCATGATCATCGCAAAACCTGTACCTGCAACTGTTGTTGTAGTAATCTGTGAGCCACGAGGACTCAGCAATCCCATTACCATGGGTATCAAGACTAGCAAAGCTTAATGGGTAAGGAAGGGGTAAAGTCGTGAGGTTGCAGCAGCGGCTAAGCATGATATGGTGGCTAACATACGCAAATGAGAGCGAGAAGAGAAACAAAGGAACGGTCGTGAAGCTAGCAATGATCAAGAGGTGATCCTGAACTCCTACTTACGTCAAACATAACCCAAAGACCGTGTTCACTTCCCGGACTCCGCCGAGAAGAGACCATCACGGCTACTCACGCGGTTGATGCATTTTAATTCGGATCAGGTGTCAAGTTATCTACAACCGGACATTAACAAATTCCCATCTGCCACATAACCGCGGGCACGGCTCTCGAAAGTTTGTACCCTGCAGGGGTGTCCAACTTAGCCCATGATAAGCTCTCGCGATCAATGAAGGATATTCCTTCTCCCAGGAAGACCCGATCAGTCTCGGAATCCTGGTTTACAAGACATTTCGATAATGGTAAAACAAGACCAGCAAGACCGCCCGATGCGCCGACAATCCCGATAGGAGCTACACATATCTCGTTCTCAGGGCAACACCGGATGAGACAGGCTACGAGTAAAACCAGACCTCGAGTTTCCCCAAGGGGGCCCTGCAGGCGGCTCGGTTCGGACCAACACTTAGACAAGCACTAGCCCGGGGGGGGGGGGGGGGGCTAAAATAAAGATGACCCTCGGGTTGGCCGACCCAAGGGAAGGGTATAGGTGGTGGTGAGGCAAATGGTAAAACCAAGGTTGGGCCTTGCTGGACAAGTTTTATTCAAAGCAAACTGTCGGGGGGGTCCCATAAATCACCCGACCGCGTTAGGAACGCAAAATCCGGGAACATAACACCGGTATGATGGAAACTAGGGCGGCAACAGTGGAAAAAAACACCAGGCATAAGGCCGAGCCTTCCACCATTTACCAAATATATAGATGCATTAATTAAATAAGAGATATTGTGATATCCCAACATAATCCTGTCCACCATGGAGCAATCTTCAACTTCACCTGCAACTAGAACCGCTATAAGAGGGGCTGAGCAAAGCGGTAACATAGCCAAGCAACGGTTTGCTAGGAAGGGTGTCAAAGGTTAAAGGTTCATGGCAATTTGGGAGGCTTGAAGAACAAAAGATAGGTAACGCAGCATAGCGATAGAACGAAGCAACTAGCATAGCAATGATAGTAGTGAGATCCAGGGTAGCGGTCATCTTGCCTGAAATCCCGCAAGAAAGAAGAACGAGTCCATGAAGAAGATGAAGCCACGAAGACGAACCAAGCGTAGACGAACGAATCCTCACGATCGCAACGAAACGGGAGCTATCGAGAAGAAGCACACAACATGGTAAACACACCACACATAGGCAAGACATTATGCACAACCAAGCATGATGCATAACAAAGCTACATGAAGCTACTCATGGCAAGAGATGATGCAAACAAGAACAACACATCAAAGCAAGTTTAAATGAGGCCGGGAACAACATATAACAATTCCGGTAAGTCCTCATATGCAAATTTCGAAATTGGTCCAGATCTGAATAAACCTTATGTTCAAGTTGTTAAACAGCAACTTAAGATGCACCAAGATGATCTACACGAGATTCTAGTCAAGTTACATATAAAGTTCATTAGATTTGGAGCTACGGCCTAGAAGATATGAGCAAAACAAGTTAAACATGGCATTGATGCAAAATGCATACAAACATCAAGCAAACACCCCAAAACATGGATGCAACATGCTAATATGAAACTACATGCAAAATCAAGCAAGTTTCATATAGAGCACACTCAAAACGGAGCAACGGTTCAACACATACACTCTATACAAGTCATAGCAACAATCTGTCCATAACAGCAACTAGGCATCTTACAAGCATCAAAACAACAAGCTACAGCACCCCAAAATAAGAACAAAAGGCATGGGCATGAAGTACAGGTAAAGCATGACAAAACATGAACACTGAGCTATCTCCAGAAATCACTAGAACATGCTCAAACACACATGGAAAGATTGCAAATAATAACAGTTTCAGACTTTGCAGAAATAACATCAGGTTGCAATGTTTAGAGCTATCAAACAACATGTTACAGGAACATATCATGGCAAATAAAGGCATGGCATGATACTACTAAATGCATAGAACAAGAGTCCCTTACTGACCATAAGCCAAAAAGGATCAGAAGAAACGATGGCAAGTTATATAACAGATTCATACATGGCAGGAACAACAATAAGTAGGCATGTTGGTGAGCTTGAACCACTCACCACAGAGCAATAGATGGCATGGCAAGGCAACCAACAGTAATAAGACATGTTTATTAAGCTAAACATGGCAAGAGCAAGTTCATAGGGTGCATGGATCACTAGAAAAGTACATGGCCAAAACTGAACTTAATGTTAACAGGCTGACAGCAACATTATTTAGCAAGTTTGGAGCAAGATTACAACAAGCTACAGCAGGCTATAATTGCAACCAAGGGCATGAATGGATAGAGCATGACATGTATAACAAAACATGTTTAGTAAACATCTCCAAAATAATGCACGAAATGACTTGTAGGAGCAGGTTTACATAGCAACAAAATATAACAGAATCTGTCAGGAAAACAGCAACAACAAGTACCTGACTTAACAAGCTCGATGCACTCAGCACACAACTCAAAAAAAATACATGGTTTGCACCACTCGAAAGATGACATAGCATAGATCAAAACACATGTAGACATCAACCTCATAGGATGCACACATCAATCATGGCAAAAATGACAAATGAGCAAGTTATAACAGTTTCAGCAGATCAACATCAACATGCACTCTTCCAACAGCATTTCAGGCATCAAGATGAGCTCAAATGGAAATGATGCAATGGAACGAAATGAAGTACTCGTTGAGACGAACAATTTTACATATTACACGCATGAAACGGAGCAGTATACAGAGAGTTATGATGCGATGAACATGACATGATTATGCAAAATTCTCAGGGACTTAGGCAAAAATCACCTCAGGGAAGTTGGACGGAATCGTGCGGGATGGAGGGAACCGGGACGGGACGCGGGCGTTTGGTTCGCCGGACCGGTGGATCTGGTCCACCCGGACCGGATCTGGCCGGAGTTGACTCCGGCGAGGGGCGGCTCGCCGGCGGCGGAGGAGGCGGGATCCGGGGTCTCCTTCCCCGGATCGGCTGGAGGTGGGGGCGCGGGTCGGCGGGGAAGACCGGGGCGACGCGGCGCGGCAGAGGGGCGCGGGTCGGTGGCGCGCTCCGGCGAGCCCGACACCGGTGCTGGAGGCGAGACTTTGCGGCTGGAGGAGAAGGCCGCGGGGCGGCGGAGCTCCCCGGTGACGAGCGGGCGGCGGAGGAGGTTGCACCGGCGAGGTCAGGAGGCGGCGGAGCTGGCCGGCGGTGAGGAGAAGACACGCCGGCGGCGGGGTCAAAGCCGCGGGCGGCGGCGGGCGTGGGCCGCGGGGGCCGGGGACGGGCCGAGCGGGTCGGCGGCGCGGGGAACGGGACGGAGCCACGTGGCGCGATCGGATTGGGCGGGGCGGCGGCTGGACGCGTCCGGACGGCGGCGGACATGTCCGGCGGCGCGGAGGAAGGGGAGGTTAGGGTTTAGACCGAGAATTCGGGGGAGGCCACATATTTATAGGTAGAGGGAGCTAGGAGTGTCCAAATGAGGAGCGGTTTTCGGCCACGCGATCGTGATCGAACGACCGAGAGCATGGAGGGGAGTTGGGTGGGTTTTGGGCCACCTTGGAAGGGGTGTTGGGCTGCAAAGAGAAAGAGGCTTTTACGGTTACCCGGTTAACCGTTGGAGTATCAAACGACCTCCAAATGGCACGAAACTTGACAAGCGGTCTACCGGTGCTAGACCAAGGCCGCTTGGCAAACCTCGGGCCATTCTGAGAAAGTTTAACACCCGCACATGAGAAGAGGTAAAAGGGGAATGCCGGGGGACATAGGAGTGCAGGATTGCAAAACGGACAACGGGGAAAATGCTCGGATGCAAGAAACGAACACGTATGCAAAATGAAATTGACATGATGACATGATATGAAATGCAGATGATGACATGGCAAAATGCAACATGCAAGCAAATGACATGGCAACGACGGCGAATAACTAGCAGACACCTGGCGCATCGAATCCGGGGCGTTACAACACTCCTCCACTAACAAGAGATCTCGTCCCAAGATCTAGGACCGAGACGGAAGAGAAAAAAGGAAGAGGGAAAGAAGAACTCAAGAGAAGAAGCAAAGAATCGAGAGCACTCGAGAAGAAGAGAGGAACGACGAGAATGACGAGAATCACAAACTCACGGAATCAGATAGACTATGAAACCACTCGTTCTAACCGGAGTGGTTAGAATGAGAAAAGAAACGAATAAGTCTGAAAGGATTTAGGCAGCACTCCGGCTGAAAATGGAAGGATTAGAACACGCGCTAGAGAGGATGGAATGATACTTGATGAAGGCATGACACAAAACCTCCGGAAAGAATTGAAAGAGTTGAATGAAAAGAACGGAGAAGAAAATGACAACTAGTGCCACGAATGAAATGAGAATAAGAATTATATTATGCTTATCCTTCATCAAATTAAATTGATGACAAGCAATGGATTCTTGCATACTACTTATTCTTGTTGGAAAAGGATTGAGAAGTGGCATATCTTAAACTTGAGAAGGTCTTCACGAACCACCGGTAGGATTGAAAAGAACGAATGGATTAATATTATAATCAAGGAAAAAGAATCTTGAACGAACCACCATAAGAATTCGGAAAAGACTGATGAAATAGAATGCATCACCGGGAAGAATTAGAAGAACAAATATGCTTGAGGGGATTTAGATACACAAGAACAAAGAGATCATGAGCTGATTAAAGAACACTTGAACAAAGCACCGGGATAAATAGATAACAATAACAGGAATGATGGCCTCCGGTGAAAAGAAATGGAAAAACAACTCCTGACATACTCCGGATGGATGAAAAGAATTTGCATGACCTGAAACAATTTGATAGGATAACATGAAACTAGAACCACGAAACTTCGGAAGAACGGACAAGGTTTAGAGGAAAAAATCTTCTTCGGTCTTCAAATGACGACGAGAAACACCACCAAAATTACTGAGATACTCCGGGAGAATGAAAAAAGCGAAGAGGTTAAGCCAACAATGAAAAGAATTGGAAGCGATCTTGGAGAAGGCATGTGACTAATGGAATCCATTCTTACGTCACACTTGAAAAGAATTGAGAATAACTCCGGGGAATTAGAAGAGTCAGGTAAGATCCTGGGAAAAGACCTGTGGGTTAGGGCCCACTAAAAGAAAACACCGTTGAAAGGATTGTTGAACGGATAGATGATGCACCGGAACAATTGAATTATTTGAATGAGGTGGCAACCTCGAATTAATTGGAACACCGACGAATCTTCTGAGATGTCTTCCGAACTCCGGAATGATTGAATGGCGAGAGGCAAATGAGCAGGGAAAACACTTGAGCCGAGGGGAAGAATGTGATCAACCCAGAAACTTGAATTGAATGCACCGGAAAAAGAAAGGGATGAAGAGTTACGAACGAGACGAGAATTCACCGGTTGAAATAATTGAGGGAAGACTGAAAGGTTCCACACGAATGAAATAGATAGTCGAGAGAGACTCAGACTCCGGGAAGAAAAGGGTGGGAGGGCGAGAAAACAAAAGAAACTCGGAAGGGGAAATTGATGAATATCTTGAAGAGAAAACATCGGTTGAAATCATTGAGGAAAGAAAGCAAAGACTTCGCACGAGTAGGATGGATACTTGATTACAGACTCCGGTTCTGAGAAGAAGAAGGGAGGGCGGGTGGGAAAAAAGAAACAACTGAGGATTGAACTTGGCAAAGATGAAGAAGCTTGAGTCAACTTGACGAGAAATGCACCGGATAAAAAGAGGATGGACAACTCACGAAACTAACCACGTGATCCTAAAGAAAAATTTGAACGGGAAGAGGAGTAATTCAAAACACCTACGTCAAGATTCCTCACCAGAGCGACGAAGGGGCTGAGGAGTAAAAGAATTCCTACTCTCCGATATAACTAGACTCAGAAAAGTTTTCTTTTAGACTCAACAACGGCCAAACTACACGATCAATCAAGGGGGCTCCTAAGGTCGGTCGAGGCTCTGATACCAACTTGTCACGCCCAAGATGCGACCCTATCCTAAAGGAACTCGAAGGTCCCACCAAGGATAGAAGCGCATCTTGAAGACGCTTTTGCAAGGTGGATATCATTACATCAACATTACATAATAGTGGGGATACATACAAAAGGCATACAATGCCACACGAATACAACATCATCTTACATAAGAGCACCATCCGACTACGGATGAAACACAAACAGAAACTCAAACGACATCCACCCTGCTAGCCCAGGCTGCCGACCTGGAACCTATCCCCTGATCGAAGAAGAAGCGGAAGAAGAACTCCAAAACAAGCAAACATCGCTCTCGCGTCATGATCATCGCAAAACCTATACCTACAACTGTTGTTGTAGTAATCTGTGAGCCACGAGGACTCAGCAATCCCATTATCATGGGTATCAAGACTAGCAAAGCTTAATGGGTAAGGAAGGGGTAAAGTGGTGAGGTTGCAGCAGCGGCTAAGCATGATATGGTGGCTAACATACGCAAATGAGAGCGAGAAGAGAAACAAAGGAATGGTCGTGAAGCTAGCAATGATCAAGAGGTGATCCTGAACTCCTACTTACGTCAAACATAACCCAAAGACCGTGTTCACTTCCCGGACTCCGTCGAGAAGAGACCATCACGGCTACTCACGCGGTTGATGCATTTTAATTCGGATCAGGTGTCAAGTTATCTACAACCGGACATTAACAAATTCCCATCTGCCACATAACCGCGGGCACGGCTCTCGAAAGTTTATACCCTGCAGGGGTGTCCCAACTTAGATCATGATAAGCTCTCGCGATCAACGAAGGATATTCCTTCTCCCAGGAAGACCCGATCAGTCTCGGAGTCCCGGTTTACAAGACATTTCGACAATGGTAAAACAAGACCAGCAAGACCGCCCGATGCGCCGACAATCCCGATAGGAGCTGCACATATCTTGTTCTCAGGGCAACACCGGATGAGACAGGCTACGAGTAAAACCAGACCTCGAGTTTCCCCAAGGGGGCCCCGCAGGCGGCTCGGTTCGGACCAACACTTAGACAAGCACTGGCCCGGCGGGGGGGGGGGGGGCTAAAATAAAGATGACCCTCGGGTTGGCCGACCCAAGGGAAGGGTATAGGTGGTGGTGAGGCAAATGGTAAAACCAAGGTTGGGCCTTGCTGGACAAGTTTTATTCAAAGCAAACTGTCGGGGGGTCCCATAAATCACCCGACCGCGTTAGGAACGCAAAATCCGGGAACATAACACCGGTATGACGGAAACTAGGGCGGCAAGAGTGGAACAAAACACCAGGCATAAGGCCGAGCCTTCCACCCTTTACCAAATATATAGATGCATTAATTAAATAAGAGATATTGTGATATCCCAACATAATCCTGTCCACCATGGAGCAATCTTCAACTTCACCTGCAACTAGCAACGCTATAAGAGAGGCTGAGCAAAGCGGTAACATAGCCAAGCAACGGTTTGCTAGGAAGGGTGTCAAAGGTTAGAGGTTCATGGCAATTTGGGGGGCTTGAAGAACAAAAGATAGGTAACGCAGCATAGCGATAGAACGAAGCAACTAGCATAGCAATGATAGTAGTGAGATCCAGGGTAGCGGTCATCTTTCCTGAAATTCCGCAAGGAAGAAGAACGAGTCCATGAAGAAGATGAAGCCACGAAGACGAACCAAGCGTAGACGAACGAATCCTCACGATCGCAACGAAACGGGAGCTATCGAGAAGAAGCACACAACATGGTAAACACACCACACATAGGCAAGACATGATGCACAACCAAGCATGATGCATAACAAAGCTACATGAAGCTACTCATGGCAAGAGATGATGCAAACAAGAACAACACATCAAAGCAAGTTTAAATGAGGCCGGGAACAACATATAACAATTCCGGTAAGTCCTCATATGCAAATTTCGAAATTGGTCCAGATCTGAATAAACCTTATGTTCAAGTTGTTAAACAGCAACTTAATATGCACCAAGATGATCTACACGAGATTCTAGTCAAGTTACATATAAAGTTCATTAGATTTGGAGCTATGGCCTAAAAGATATGAGCAAAACAAGTTAAACATGGCATTGATGCAAAATGCATACAAACATCAAGCAAACACCCCAAAACATGGATGCAACATGCTAATATGAAACTACATGCAAAATCAAGCAAGTTTCATATAGAGCACACTCAAAACGGAGCAACGGTTCAACACATACACTCTATACAAGTCATAGCAACAATCTGTCCATAACAGCAACTAGGCATCTTACAAGCATCAAAACAACAAGCTACAGCACCCCAACATAAGAACAAAAGGCATGGGCATGAAGTACAGGTAAAGTATGACAAAACATGAACACTGAGCTATCTCCAAAAATCACTAGAACATGCTCAAACACACATGGAAAGATTGGAAATAATAACAGTTTCAGACTTTGCAGAAATAACATCAGGTTGCAATGTTTAGAGCTATCAAACAACATGTTACAGGAACATATCATGGCAAACAAAGGCATGGCATGATACTACTAAATGCATAGAACTCCCTTACTGATCATAATCCAAAAAGGATCAGAAGAAATGATGGCATCCATGTAAACATGGCAAGTTATATAACAGATTCATACATGGCAGGAACAACAATAAGTAGGCATGTTGGTGAGCTTGAACCACTCACCATAGAGCAATAGATGGCATGGCAAGGCAACCAACAGTGATAAGACATGTTTATGAAGCTAAGCATGGCAAGAGAAAGTTCATAGGGTGCATGGATCACTAGAAAAGTACATGGCCAAAACTGAACTTAATGTTAACAGGCTGACAGAAACATTATTTAGCAAGTTTGGAGCAAGATTACAACAAGCTACAGCAGGCTATAATTGCAACCAAGGGCATGAATGGATAGAGCATGACATGTATAACAAAACATGTTTAGTAAACATCTCCAAAATAATGCACGAAATGACTTGTAGGAGCAGGTTTACATAGCAACAAAATATAACAGAATCTGTCAGGAAAACAGCAACAGCAAGTACCCGACTTAACAAGCTCGATGCACTCAGCACACAACTCAAAAAAATGCATGGATGGCACCACTGGAAAGATGGAATAGCATAGACCAAAACACATGTAGACATCAACCTCATAGGATGCACACATCAATCATGGCAAAAATGACAAATGAGCAAGTTATAACAGTTTCAGCAGATCAACATCAACATGCACTCTTCCAACAGCATTTCGGGCATCAAGATGAGCTCAAATGGAAATGATGCAATGGAACGAAATGAAGTACTCGTTGAGACGAACAATTTTACATATTACACGCATGAAACGGAGCAGTATACAGAGAGTTATGATGCGATGAACATGGCATGATTATGCAAAATTCTCAGGGACTTAGGCAAAAATCACCTCGGGGAAGTTGGACGGAATCGTGCAGGATGGAGGGAACCGGGACGGGACGCGGGCGTTTGGTTCGCCGGACCAGTGGATCTGGTCCACCCGGACCGGATCTGGCCGAAGTTGACTCCGGCGAGGGGCGGCTCGCCGGCGGCGGAGGAGGCGGGATCCGGGGTCTCCTTCCCCGGATCGGCCGAAGGCAGGGGCACGGGTCGGCGGGGAAGACCGGGGCGACGCGGCGCGGCAGAGGGGCGTGGGTCGGTGGCATGCTCCGGCGAGCCCGACGCCGGAGCTGGAGGCGAGACGGCGCGGCTGGAGGAGAAGGCCGCGGGGCGGCGGAGCTCCCCGGCGACGAGCGGGCGGCGGCGGAGGTTGCACCGGCGAGGTCAGGAGGCGGCGGAGCTGGCCGGCGGTGAGGAGAAGACACGCCGGCGGCGGGGTCAAAGCCGCGGGCGGCGGCGAGCGCTGGTCGGCGAGGCGCGGGAGCGGGCCGCGGGGGCCGGGGACGGGCCGAGCGGGCCAGCGGCGCGGGGAACGGGACGGAGCCACGTGGCGCGATCGGATTGGGCGGGGCGGCGGCTGGACGCGTCTGGACGGCTGCGGACATGTCCGGCGGCGCGGAGGAAGGGCAGGTTAGGGTTTAGACCGAGAATTTCGGGGGAGGCCACATATTTATAGGTAGAGGGAGCTAGGAGTGTCCAAATGAGGAGCGGTTTTCGGCCACGCGATCGTGATCGAACGACCGAGAGCATGGAGGGGAGTTGGGTGGGTTTTGGGCCACCTTGGAAGGGGTGTTGGGCTGCAAAGAGAAAGAGGCTTTTACGGTTACCCGGTTAACCGTTGGAGTATCAAACGACCTCCAAATGGCACGAAACTTGACAAGTGGTCTACCGGTGCTAGACCAAGGCCGCTTGGCAAACCTCGGGCCATTCCAAGAAAGTTTAACACCCGCACATGAGAAGAGATAAAAGGGGAACGCCGGGGGACATAGGAGTGCCGGATTGCCAAGCGGACAACGGGGAAAATGCTCGGATGCAAGAAACGAACATGTATGCAAAATGAAATGCACATGATGACATGATATGAAATGCAGATGATGACATGGCAAAATGCAACACGCAAGCAAATGACATGGCAACGATGGAGAATAACTGGCAGACACCTGGCGCATCGAATCCGGGGCGTTACACCGCGGATGTCGGCCGTGAAGTTTAGGCTTCCAAATCTGACCTGACGGCCAGGGGCATAGCTTTCGATCTGCTCCAGATGGCCAAGCGAATTAGCCCGCAGTGCGAAGCCGCCAAACACGAAGATCTGTCCGGGGAGAAAAGTCTCACCCTGGACTGCGTTGTTGTTGATTGAAGAAGCCATCAAGCCTATCGGTGACGACACAGAGGAACTCTCAATGAAAGCACCAATGTCGGTGTCAAAACCGGCGGATCTCGGGTAGGGGGTCCCGAACTGTGCGTCTAGGCGGATGGTAACAGGAGACAAGGGACACGATGTTTTTACCCAGGTTCGGGCCCTCTCGATGGAGGTAAAACCCTACTCCTGCTTGATTAATATTGATGATATGGGTAGTACAAGAGTGGATCTACCACGAGATCAAGGAGGCTAAACCCTAGAAGCTAGCCTATGGTATGATTGTTGTAATGGTTGTTCGTCCAACGGACTAAAACCCTCCGGTTTATATAGACACCGGAGAGGGCTAGGGTTACACAGAGTCGGTTACAATGGAAGGAGATCTACATATCCATATTGCCAAGCTTGCCTTCCACGCCAAGGAAAGTCCCATCCGAACACGGGACGAAGTCTTCAATCTTGTATCTTCATAGTCTTGGAGTCCGGCCGATGATGATAGTCCGGCTATCTGGACACCCCCTAGTCCAGGACTCCCTCAGTAAACTTGTCCACTGCCACCAGTAAGTGCGTCATGCCGCGTCGAGCGGTTTTTAATGGTTCCACCATGTCGAGTCCCCAGACCGCGAAGGGCCAGGCTATCAGTATGGTGCGGAGCGCTGACGCCGGCTGGTGGCCGCGCTTGCTGAAGCGTTGGCACCCTTCGCATTTGAGAACGAGTGACTCTGCGCCTTCGAGGGCCGTGGTCCAATAGAAGCCGTGGCGGAACGCCTTGGCCACCAAGGATCGTGATGTGGCGTGGTGCCCGCACTCTCCCTGGTGAATGTCGAGGAGGATGTCGATGCCGCGATCCTGCTCGACGCAGCGCTGGAACACGCCGGTAGAGCTGCGCTTGACGAGCTCGTTGTTGATGATGCTGTAGGCTGATGCCCAACGCTGAATTTGCCGAGCCTCGGTCTCGTCCATGGGGAGAACCCCGTTCTCCAGAAACTCCGATATCGGGAGAGCCCAAGATGGAGCTGCGATCACTGCAAAGACGGCCGTCAGGGTGAGTTCTGGGTCGGCAGCCCCCGAGCCGGGTTGAGCATCCCCCGGGTTAGGGATGGTGACGGCCGGGTCCGGGATGATGGTGGCCGGATTGAGCTGATCAGCCCCTGGGTCGGGTTCAGCAGTCCCCGGGCTGATTTCGGGTGCAGCCTGGACATCTGGAACGTGAATGGACTCGGAGTCCGACGATGGCTTGACGGACAACTTGCGCAGGTGCTCGAGGGAGACGCCAGACGGGATGGCTTGTCATGACGAAGTGATCTTGGCGAGCGTGTCGGCTGCTTCGTTCTCCGCGCGTGGGACATGGAGGAACTCGCAACCCTTGAAGGACCCGGACAGCTTCTGGACGAGAAAGCGGTAGCTTGCCATGTTGGAGTCGCGAGCGTCCCATTCGCCGAAACATTGCTGCACCACCAGGTCCGAGTCGCCGTAGCACAGTATGCGCCGGATGCCGAGTTCCTTGGCAAGCTGGAGGCCGTGTACAAGGGCTTCATATTCAGCGACGTTGTTGGAGGTGGCGAAGTGGATCTAGAGCGCGTAGCGGAGCCGGTCGCCTTTCGGAGATGACAGTACGATGCCGGCCCCTAAGCCGAGTCGCACCTTGGACCCGTCGAAGTGCATGCGCCAATGCGTCGAGTCGGGAGGCGGCGGCAAGTACTGGGTCTCGGTCTAGTCGACGAGGAAATCGGCTAGGGCCTGAGACTTGATCGTTGTGCGGGGCTCGTAGAGGATGGTGTGGCCGGCTAGCTGGATCGCCCATTTGGCGACCCGGACAGAGGCGTCCCGGCACCCAATGATTTCTCTGATTGGCGCCGTGCTGATGACGGTGACGACGTGCTCTTGGAAGTACTGCTTCAGCTTCTTGGCGGTGAGGTACACGCCGTAACACATCTTCTGTTAATGCGGGTAGTTCTGCTTGGAAATGGAGAGCATCTCGCTCAGGTAGTAGACTGGCCGCCGGACGGCTTGGATCTTGCCCTTCTCTGGTCGCTCGACCACCAGCACCGTACTGACCGCCCGCGAGGTCGCGGCTATGTAGAGCAACATTGGCTACTTGTCGGTTGGCGCGGCCAGGACTGGTGCTATGGAGAGCATGCGCTTGAGGTCTTGGAAGCCCTCGTCTGCCTTGCCGTTCCACTCGAACGGGCTTGTCTTCTTCATCAGCTGGTACAGGGGGAGCGCCCTCTCGCCCAGCCAGCTTAGGAACCGGCTGACTGAGGCCAAGCACCCGGTGAACTTCTCGATGTCGCGCAGCCGAGCCGGCTTGCGCATGTGCTCGATGGCCTTGATCTTCTCCCGGTTCGCCTCAATGCCGCGTTCCGAGACGAGGAAGCCGAGTAGCTTTCCGGCCGGGACGCCGAAAACGCACTTTTTCGGGTTGAGCTTGACCTTGTATTCACGGAGGTTGGCGAATGTTTCCTTCAAATCGTCGAGGAGCGTGAGGTGTTGCTTGGTCTTCACCACGATGTCGTCCACGTATACGTGAATGTTGCGGCCGAGTTGCGGCAGCATGCATTTCTGCATGCAGCGTTGAAAGGTGGCGCCGGCGTTCTTCAATCTGAACGACATGGTGATGTAGCAGTACGCTCCAAAGGGCATGATGAAGGACGTCTTCAGGGCATCGGTCGGGTCCATATTGATCTGGTGGTAGCCGGAGTAAGCGTCTAGGAAGGACAGGAGCTTGCACCCGGCGGTCGAGTCGATGACTTGATCGATCCGCTGGAGAGTGAATGGGTCCTTGGGACAGGCCTTGTTGAGGCTGGTGTAGTCGGTACACATGCGCTAGGTCTTGTTCTTCTTCAGGACGAGGACTGGGTTGGCCAGCCACTCAGGGTGAAACACTTCCATTACGAAGCCGGCCGCCAAAAGCTTAGCGACCTCTTCACCAATGGTTCTTCTCTTCTCTTCAGAAAATTGTCGGAGGGGTTGTCAGACAGGCTTGGCGTCCTTGTGGACGTGAAGTTTGTGCGCTGCGTACTCCCTTGGGATACCCGGCATGTCCTTGGGGGACCATGCGAAGATATCCCGATTCTCACGGAGGAAGTCGACGAGCTCGCCTTCCTATTTGTTGTCGAGGCGGGCGCCTACGACAACGTACTTGCTGCAGCTTGGGTCTTCAGGGTTGAGCTTCACTTTCTTGGTATCCTTGGAGGGCTTGAAGGCAGCCTCGTCGGTCGGGTCCGAGGTCGAGATCAACGCATCGGAGGCTTCGCCTGCCAGGGCGACGATCCGGTCGAGCTGGCGCCACTCCTCGGCAATGACCAGCGACTCGGCCAGCTTGGCGCCGTCTCGAGCGCACTCCAGAGACTTGCGGTAGTCGCCGGTGATGGTAATGAGGCCCTTGGGACCCGACATCTTCATCTTCAGGTACGCGTAGTGGGGAACCACCATGGACCTGGCGAGCGCAGGCCGGCCCAGCAAAGCGTGATATGCGCTGAACAGGTCCACCACCTCGAACCAGATCGGTTCACGCCCGAAGTGGCTGCTGTCGCCGAACAGGACATCAAGCCGGACCCGGCCAATGGGCGAGTAGGAAAGGCCGAGCACGATGCCGTGGAAGACTGTCCGGGTTGGCTCCAGATCCTTGGCCTCGAGGCCGAGCTTGGTCATCGTGTCGCGGTAGAGGATGTTGATGCTGCTACCGCCGTCGATGAGGACTCGAGAAAACTTGCATGTGTGCCGTGTGACGATGGTGGGGTTGAGGACGAGGGTGTATCCACCCGGACTCGGCATGACTGCCGGATGGTCCTCACGGGTCCAGGTGATCGGGCGATCTGACCAGTTTTCACCTCCTGCCGAAGAAAGCGCTCGCTGTGCTTGTCATCACCGAGGCTGGTGAAGACGATGTAGGCCACGCCCTGGTCCGGGTAGGCGTCGTTCCGCATCGCGCCGCCGGCAGGAGGCGGTGGTGGAGGCGGAGGCGGCTGCCCTGCGCCCGGAGCTGGAGCCGGAGCCGGAGGAGGCGGAACGTCTCCCCTCATGATGCGCTTGGTGATTGCGCAGTGTCGAAGCGTGTGCGTGGAGGGCCTTGCGCCGCTGTGGTGCTTGCATGGGGCGTCGAGCATCTCTTCGAAACTCATGGAGGGTTGCCATGCCATCTTGCCGTTCTGCCGGCGCTTCGCTGCCGGGTCCGCCGTGGGCTCGATGGCCGCGACGAGCCGGTTGTCGTGACGCTGTGCTGGCTGGTCGGCCTTGCGCTTGTTGTTCTAGTGATGCTGCAGCCGGCTGCTTTCGCCGGTCGGCTTCGGAGGCGGAACGGGCTTTGCTTTGCCGGCTTCGTCCAGTGCCACCTGGATCTTCATGGCGGAGTCGGCGTTGGCGTACTTGTCTGCCGTCACCATGAGCGCGGCCATGGTGGCCGGCTCGGAGCGTAGGAGCTTGTGCTTGAGGAGGGTGCCGTCTCAGCACCCGCCGACGAAGTACTGGATCGCCTGGACTTCGTGGACGCCCTCGCAGCTGTTTCGGAGCTCGGTCCAGCGTGCGAGGTACTCGTGACCCGTCTCTGTCGGCCCCTGCACGCACATGGCGAGCTGGCTAGGGCGACCGGGTCGCTTGTAGGTCCCCATGAAGTTGCGGACAAAGGCCTCCTCGAAATCGACCCACGCGTTGATGCTGCCCATCGGCAGGCTATTCAACCACGTGCGGACCGACCCCTGGAGCATGAGCGGTGCGTAGCACACGGCCAGACGACGATTGGCATCGGTGATGCCAATGGCCATGGTGTAGTCGGTGAGCCAGTCTTCTGGCTTCACGGTCCCATTGTACTTGGGGGTGTCGTGGGGGAGCACGAACCCTTTCGGAAAGGGCTCCTCCCGGATGCGTGGGCCGAAGCACGCCGACCCGATGGCGCCGCTCTCCTCCACCTCTAGGGAGCGAGCGAGCTGATCGAGGCGGTGGCGCGCGTCGGCGTCGTCGATGGCGCGCGGTCCGAGTCGACTGGCGGCCAGGCCCCGAGGGGCTGGGTCGGTTGGAGCCGGATGCCGGCCAAGCTGGCCGGGTCCGCGCTGGGTCTCTGGGCCGGGCTCGTTGCCCAGAGCGTCGGCGGTGGTGGCGGCCGGGTTGTGTCGAGTCCGATCTCGGCCGGAGTGCCCCTCGCCGGGTGGCGAGGAAGCCGTGTGCAGAAGTTCGCCGGGTCCGCCAAGACGGGCGGAGCCGGACCCCGCCGGCTTGGCAAGCTGGTTGAGGCGATCCTGCTGGGTGTTGGCGGCATGGAGGAGCTCGCGTATCCGCCCGATGCGCTCCTTGAGCTCCTCGCCCGTGAGTTGGTCGAGGCCGACCGCGGCTGCCTCCGCAGCGCGCATGTTCTTCACTGGGGTTTCGTTGACGGTCCAGACGGTGCCGAAGGCTCGGCCGATCGCTCCTCCCCGGGCGTGAGCGTCGGCGACCCGGCTTGGCTCGGCTGTGGCGGGCGTAACTCCGTGAGTGGCGTCGTGCTCCATCTGAGCGGCCTCCAGGCGGCGCCTGGTGGCGGCCAATGTCTCGGACAGGTCCAGCATCTGCTGGCGCCTATCCTCAAGCTGGGTTCGGGCTTCGGCGACGTTGGTGGCGTCGGCGTCGGTGCCGATGGGGATGCGGAGGCTCTGCATCGCAGCGTGCAGCAGGTCGGACGGCTCGGTCCGTTCCGCGGCGGCCCTGGCCTCCGCAGCCTTTCTTGTTTTGCTTGACGAGGAAGAGGCGCCATCGCCCGTGGCGTAAACCTCCACGTGAACGTCCATTCCTCCGACAGCAAAGCTACCGCTGAGGGAAAGGGGAGAGTCGGAGTAGCTGAGCACCTCGCTGGGGTACTCGTCGGTCGCGAGCGCATCGGAGATGCGGAGTGCGGCGAAGGAGGCGGCGAGCGCACCGACGACGTCGTCCGGCAGTGCGACGGACTCGTCGGTGTAGGAGAAGGGGCCCGTCTGAAGCATGCTCCCGGCCAGCTCCTCGAGCTGCCCCACGGTGGGCGCCAACTGTCGTGGTGGGTGCACGGCAGATGCCAAGAGATGGCTAAATAGAGGAGGAAGCTCGAGGGCGCTGGTGGGCTCCAGAGGCGTGGTTGGCATGCGCGGGCGCGGGACGCCGGACATACCCAGGTTCGGGGCTCTCCAGAGAGATAACACCCCTAGTCCTGCCGACTTTGGTTGGATGATTGATAGTACAATGCTGCTCCTGGAGCTGTATGGAGAAGGAAGGAAGCTGGCCAAGGCTTGGGCTGCTCCTTCTCCCCGGTGTTGCTATCTGGTGGCTAGTCCTATGCTTACTTATGCGATGGTGCAATGCTGCGATCGGATGTCTGATGAGATGCGATGCCCCTGTGGGCATGGGTTCCTGGGGGGTTATATAGATCAACCCACCCAGGGTTACAATGGTAATATGCCGAGTTGGTGGGTCCGTATTATCGGCGCCCAGGACTCCGAGCTGGGTCCCGCTTGTGGGCTTGTGGTTCGCCGAGTTCCCCTAGGTGCGGGCCCCGTGTGCCTAGGGGAACTGTGCGTCGTCTTGTCGATCGTCAGGGCATGGCCGAGTCGAGTCGTGTACAGTTCTCTCCGTCAGGCTGCCGCTTGCTGTCGTCAGCGGTGAGGGCGGGAGCACTGTAGCCATGCCGGCCTTGGTCAGCGGAGGGGCACTGTTGCCACGCCCCGGCTGACCGCGAGCATGGTGGAAACACTATTGCCTGGGTCATCGATGATTTCGGTCTCGTCGCATCATACGGCCTAGATGGGACGGGAGCTGACCCGTGGCTGGGTTGCCGTGGACGCCACAGGTGGTGCTGGCTTGCCGTGGAAGCCTTGGTTGCGCCGGGTCGAGTTGCCTTGCGCCAGTTGTTGTGGCCGGGTTGACATACCTTGCCGTGTCGGAGAGTTTGGCCGGGTTGCGGGCCCTGCTGGGTCGAGTGACCCGGCCAAGCGCGTGCCGGTTTGCGGGGCGATGCGGGCCCTGCTATTTTTGAAGAGGATTCGGGTTCCGTTGCCTGCCCGGGGTTCATCCCCCGACAAAAATACTTAGAGATAAAAGCATCTTTGCACTTGTTCCAGGAATCAATACTATTTTTAGGCAAAGAAGAAAACCAAACTTTAGCACGATCTCTAAGTTAAAACGGAAATAACTTCAATTTGACAATATTGTTATCCGTATCTTTCTTCTTTTGCATATCACACAAATCAACAAAGTTGTTTAGATGATTAGCGGCATCTTCACTAGGAAGGCCGGCGAATTGATCTTTCATAACACGATTCAGCAAAGCAGTATTGATTTCACAAGACTCAACATCATTAAGAGGATCAATCGGAGTACTAAGGAAATCATTATTATTGGTATTCGAGAAATCACACAATTTGGTATTATCTTGCGCCATGGCAACAAGTAATCCAACACACAAGCAAACAAAAAAAGGCAAGCGAAAAAGAGAGAGGAGGAGATTGGGAAAGAGAGGGCGAATAAAACGGCAAGGGTGAAGTGGGGGAGAGGAAGACGAGAGGCGAATGGCAAATAATGTAAATTCGAGGGAGATGGGTTTGTGATGGGTACTTGGTATGTCTTGACTTGAGCGAAGACCTCCCCGTCAACGGTGCCAGAAATCCTTCTTGCTACGTCTTGAGCTTGCGTTGGTTTTCCTTGAAGAGGAAAGGGTGATGCAACAATAGTGGCGTAAGTATTTCCCTCAGTTTTTGAGAACCAAGGTATCAATCCAGTAGGAGGCTCCTCAAAAGTCCCACGCACCTACACAAACAAACAAAGAACTCGCAACAAACACAATAAAGGGGTTGTCAATCCCTTCACGGCCACTTGCGAAAGTGAGATCTAATAAAGAGAGTACGATAAGATAAATATATTTTTGGTATTTTATAATATAGATGCAAAAAGTAAAGATGCAAATAAAAGTAGATTGGAAGCAAATATGATAAGAGATAGACCCGGGGGCCATAGGTTTCACTAGTGGCTTCTCTCAAGATAGCATAAGTATTACGGTGGGTGAACAAATTACTGTCGAGCAATTGATAGAAAAGTGAATAATTATGAGATTATCTAGGCATGATCATGTATATAGGCATCACGTCCGCAACAAATAGACCGACTCCTGCCTGCATCTACTACTATTACTCCACACATCGACCGACTCCTGCCTGCATCTAGAGTATTAAGTCCATAAAGAACAGAGTAGCGCATTAAGCAAGATGACATGATGTAGAGGGATAAACTCAAGCAATATGATATAAACCCCATCTTGTTATCCTCGATGGCAACAATACAATACGTGCCTTGCTGCCCCTGCTGTCACTAGGAAAGGACACCGCAAGATTGAACCCAAAGCTAAGCACTTCTCCCATGGCAAGAAAGATCAATCTAGTAGGCCAAACCAAACTGATAATTCGAAGAGACTTGCAAAGATAACTCAATCATACATAAAAGAATTTAGAGAAGATTCAAATATTATTCATAGATAAACTTGATCATAAACCCACAATTCATCGGATCTCGACAAACACACTGCAAAAAGAGTTTACATCGAATAGGTCTCCACAAGAGAGGGGGAGAACATTGTATTGAGATCCAAAAAGAGAGAAGAAGCCATCTAGCTAATAACTATGGACCCGTAGGTCTGTGGTAAACTACTCACAACTCATCGGAGGGGCAAGGATGTTGATGTAGAAGCCCTCCGTGGTCGATTCCCCCTCCGGCAGAGTGCCAGCGAAGGCTCCAAGATGAGATCTCGCGGATACAGAAGGTTACGGCGGTAGAAATTGTGTTTCGTTGGCTCCCTGGATGTTTTCGGGGTATGTAGGCTTATATAGGAGGAAGAAGTATGTCGGTGGACGCCCGAGGGGCCCACAAGACAGGGGGCGCGCCCTATAGGGGGGGGCGCCCTCCTATCTCGTGGAGGCCTCGGCTGCTTCTTGACTTGCACTCCAAGTCCTCTGGATCACGTTCGTATCCAAAAATCACGCTCCCGAAGGTTCCATTCCGTTTGGAATCCGTTTGATATTCCTTTTCTTCGAAATACTGAAATAGGCACAAAAAAAACAGCAATACGGGATGGGCCTCCAGTTAGTAGGTTAGTCCCAAAAATGATATAAATGTGTAAAATAAAGCCCATAAACATCCAAAAGGGGTAATATGATAGCATGGAACAATCAAAATTTATAGATACGTTGGAGATGTATCACTGTCTCTAATGCATAACCCCAAAACGATTGTGGTAAATCAGTAAGAGACATCATAGATCACACCATATCTAATAAAGTACGGTTACGACGTTCGGACACACCATTACGCTATGGTGTTCCAGGTGGCGTGAGTTGTGAAACTATTCCACATTGTTTTAAATGAAGGCCAAACTCGTAACTCAAATATTCACCTCCGCGATAAAATCTTAGAAACTTTATTTTCTTATTACGATGGTTCTCCACTTCACTATAAAATTCCTTGGACTTTTCAAATGTTTTAGACTTGTGTTTGATTAAGTAGATATACCCATATCTGCTCAAATCATCCGTGGTCAGAAAATAATGATACCCGCCGCGTGCCTCAACACTCATCAGACCACATACATCGGTATGTATTATTTCCAATAAGTCATTGGCTCGCTCCATTGTTTCGGAGAACGGAGTTTTAGTCCTCTTGCCCGTGAGGCATGGTTCGCAAGTATCAAATGTTTCATAATCAACTGATTCCAAAAGTCCATCTGCATGGAGTTTCTTCATGTGCTTTACACCAATATGACCTAAATGGAAGTGCCACAAATATGTTGCACAATCATTATCAACTTTCCATCTGTTGGCATCAATATCATGAATATGTGTATCACCACAATCAAGATTCTACAGAAATAGACCACTCTTCAAGGGTGCATGACCATAAAAGATATTACTCATATAAATAGAACAACAATTATTCTTTGATTTAAATGAACAACCATCTCGCACTAAACAAGATCCAGATATAATGTTCATGCTCAACGCTGGAACTAAATAACAATTATTCAGGTCTAAAACTAATCCTGAAGGTAGATGTAGAGGTAGCGTGCCGACGGCGATCACATCGACCTTGGAACCATTCCCGACGCGCATTGTCACCTCGTCCTTAGCCAATCTTCGTTTAATCCGTAGCTCCTGTTTTCGAGTTACAAATATGAGCAACCGAACCAGTATCAAATACCCAGGCACTACTACGATCATTATTAAGGTACACATCAACAACATGTATATCAAATATACCTTTATTCACTTTGCCATCCTTCTTATCCGCCAAATACTTGGGGCAGTTCCGCTTCCTGTGACCAGTCCCTTTGTAGTAGAAGCACTCAGTTTCAGGCTTGGGTCCAGCATTGGGCTTCTTCCCGAGAGTGGCAACTTGCTTGCCATTCTTCTTGAAGTTCCCTTTCTTTCCCTTGCCCTTTTTCTTGAAACTAGTGGTCTTGTTAACCATCAATACTTGATGCTCCTTCTTGATTTCTACCTCTGCAGCCTTAAGCATTGCAAAGAGCTCGGGAATTGTTTTGTTCACCCCTTGCATATTATAGTTCATCGCGAAGCCTTTGTAGCTTGGTGGCGGTGATTGAAGAACTATGTCAATAACACAATCAACTGGATGATCAACTCCTAGCTGAGTCAAGTGATTGTAATACCCAGACATTTTGAGTATGTGTTCACTGAGAGAACTGTTCTCCTCCATCTTGCAGCTATAGAACTTGTTGGAGACTTCATATCTCTCAACCCAGGCATTTGCTTGAAATATTAACTTCAACTCCTGGAACATCTCATATGCTGCATGATGTTCAAAACGTCTTTGAAGTCCCGGTTCTAAGCCGTAAAGCATGGCACACTGAACTATCGAGTAGTCATCAGATCGAGCTTGCCAGATGTTCAAAACATCAGCATCTGCTCCTGTAGCACGCTTTTCACCTAGCGGTGCATCAAGGACATAATTGTTCTATGCGGCAATGAGGATAATCCTCAAGTTACGGACCCAATCCATGTAGTTGCTACCATCATCTTTCAACTTAGCTTTCTCTAGGAACGCATTAAAATTCAGGGGAACGGTACCACAGGCCATTGATCTACAACATATATATGCAAATACTATCAGGACAAAGTTCATGATAAATTAAGTTCAATTAATCAAATTACTTAAGAACTCCCACTTAAATAGACATCCCTCAAGTCATCTAAGTGATATGTGATCCAAACCAACTAACCCATGTCCGATCATCATGTGAGATCGGGTAGTCATCAATGGTGAACGTCTCTATGTTGATCATATCTACTATATGATTCACGTTTGACCTTTCGTTCTCCAGTGTTCTGAGGCCATGTCTGTACATGCTAGGCTCGTCAAGTTTAACCTGAGTATTCCACATGTGCAAAGCTGTCTTGCACCCGTTGTATGTGAACGTAGAGTCTATCACACCCGATCATCACGTGGTGTCTCAATTCAACGAACTGTCGCAACGGTGCATACTCAGGGAGAACACTCATACTTTCAGATTTAATGAAGGGATCATCTTATAATGCTACCGCCGTACTAAGCAAGATAAGATGCATAAAAGACAAAAATCACATGCAATCAAAAATATGTGACATGATATGGCCATCATATTGTACTTTTGATCTCCATCTCCAAAGCATCATCATGATCTCCATCGTCACCGGCTCGACACCTTGATCTCTATCGTAGAGTCATGGTCATCTCGCCAACTATTGCTTCTACAACTATTGCTAACTCATAGCGATAAAGTAAAGCAATTACATGGCGTATGCATTTCATACAATAAAGAGACAACCATACGGCTCCTGCCGGTTGCCAGATATCTTACAAAACATGATCATCTCATACAATAATGTATATCTCATCATGTCTTGACCATATCACATCACAACATACCCTGCAAATCAAGTTAGATGTCCTCTACTTTGTTGTTGCAAGTTTTACGTGGCTGCTATGGGCTTCTAGCAAGAACCGTTCTTACCTACGCATAAAACCACAACGGTGTTTCATCAAGTTTGCTGTTTTAACCTTCTTCAAGGACCGGCCGTAGTCAAATTCGATTCAACTAAAGTAGGAGAAACATACACCCGCCAGCCACCTTTATGCAAAACTAGTTGCATGTTTGTCGGTGGAACCGGTCTCATGTACGTGGACATGTAAGGTTGGTCTGGGCCGCTTCATCCCACAATACAACCAAATCAAAATAAGACGTTGGTGGTAAGCAGTATGACTATCACCGCCCACAACTCTTTGTGTTCTACTCTTGCATATTATCTACGCATAAACCTGGCTATGATACCACTGTTGGGAATCATTGCATGGAAAAACAAAAAACATTCTATGCACACGCAATGATCCATCCATGGAGATGCATAGCAATGAGGGGAGAGTGTGTCTACGTAGCCTCGTAGACCGTAAGCAGAAGCATTTCACAACGCAGTTGATGTAGTCGAGCTTTCTTCCCGATCCATTGATCGAGTACCGAACGTATGACACCTCCGAGTTCTGCACACATTCAGCTCGATGACGTCCCTCGCCTTCTTGTTCCAGCAAGACGTCGAGGTAGTAGATCAGTTCTGTCATCAGGAAAGCATGGTGACGGTGATGGTGAAGTGATCTCCGTAGTGCTTCGCCTAAGCACTGCGAAAATATGAAGGGGGGAGTAAACGGTGGAGGGGGCGCCGCACACGGCTAGGAAATTGTCTGGTGTGTGCTAGGGGTGCCTGGGTGGGGGGAGGGGAGAGGCCAGGAGGCGCCCCAAGTAGGACCGAATCCTACTTGGGCTCCTCCCAAGCCGTGCGCACCCCTGCCATATATATCAGAAGGGGAAGGAAACAGGGGGGAGGGGGGAAGGAAGGGGGAATCCTATTCCCTTTCTTTCCTTTCCTCCTTCCCCTTTCCTTCTCAACCTTGGCCGGCCCATATGGGGGGCACACCAGCCCCTTGTGGCTGGTGTGTTTCCCCTCTTGGCCCATAAGGCCCATATCTTTTGCCTGGGGTGCCCGGAACCCCTTCTGGTGACCCGATATGTACCTGGTACCCTCCGAAACACTTCCGGTGTTCGAATACCATCGTACTATATATCAATCTTTACCTCTCGACCATTTCGAGACTCTTCGTCATGTTTGTGATCTCATCCGAGACTCCGAGCAACATTCGGTCACCAAATCACATAACTCATATAATACTATATCATCATCGAATGTTCAGCGTGCGGACCCTACGGGTTCGAGAACTATGTAGACATGACCGAGACACCTCTCCGGTCAATAACCAGTAGCGGAACCTGGATGCTCATATTGGCTCCAACATATTTTACGAAGATCTTTATCGATCGAACCGTTATGATAACATACGTAATTCCCTTTGTCCATCGGTATGTTACTTGCCCGAGATTCGATCGTCTTTATCTTCATACCTAATTCAATCTCGTTACCGGAAGTCTCTTTACTCGTTCCGTAATACATCATTTCGTGACCAACTGTTGGGGAACATAGTAATTTCAAACAAATTCCTACGCACATGCAAGATCATGGTGATGCATAGCAACGAGAGGGGAGACTGTTGTCCACGTACCATCGTAGATCGAAAGCGGAAGCGTTAGCACAACGCGGTTGATGTAGTCGTACGTCTTCACGATCCGACCGATCCAAGTACCGAACATACGGCACCTCCGAGTTCAGCACACGTTCAGTTCGATGACATCCCTCGAACTCCGATCTAGCCGAGCTTCGAGAGAGAGTTCCATCAGCACGATGGCGTGGTGACAATGATAATGCTCTACCTATACTGGGCTTCGCCTAAGCACCGCTACGATATTATCGAGGTGGAATATGGTGGAGGGGGGCACCGCACACGGCTAATAGATCTCAAGGATCAATTGTTGTGTCTAGAGGTGCCCCCCTGCCCCCGTATATAAAGGAGCAAGGGGAGAGGCGGCCGGCCTAGGAGGAGGGCGCGCCAAGGGGGGAGTCCTACTCCCACCGGGAGTAGGACTCCTCCTTTCCTTGTTGGAGTAGGAGAGAAGGAAAGAGAGGGACAGGAAGAAGGAAAAGGGGGCTGCACCCCTTGTCCAATTCGGACCAGAAGGGGGGCGCGCGCCTCCTTCCTTTTGGCCTCTCTCCTCTATTCCCGTATGGCCCAATAAGGCCCATATACTCCCGGGCGAATTCTCGTAACTCTCTGGTACTCCGATAAATACCCGAATCACTCGGAACCTTTCCGATGTCCGAATATAGTCGTCCAATATATCGATCTTTATGTCTCGACCATTTCGAGACTCCTCGTCATGTCCCCGAACTCATCCGGGACTCCGAACTACCTTCGGTACATCAAAACACATAAACTCATAATATAACCGTCATCTAACTTTAAGCGTGTGGACCCTACGGGTTCAAGAACTATGTAGACATGACCGAGACATGTCTCTGGTCAATAACCAATAGCGGAACCTAGATGCTCATATTGGCTCCCACATATTCTACGAAGATCTTTATCGGTCAAACCGCATAACAACATACGTTGTTCCCTTTGTCATCGGTATGTTACTTGCCTGAGATTTGATCGTCGGTATCTCAATACCTAGTTCAATCTCGTTACCCGCAAGTCTCTTTACTCGTTATGTAATGCATCACCTCGCAACTAACTCATTAGCTACATTGCTTGCAAGGCTTATAGTGATGTGCATTACCGAGAGGGCCCAGAGATACCTCTCCGACAATCGGAGTGACAAATCCTAATCTCTAAATACGCCAACTCAACATGTACCTTCGGAGACACCTGTAGTGCTCCTTTATAATCACCCAGTTATGTTGTGACGTTTGGTAGCACACAAAGTGTTCCTCCGGTAAACGGGAGTTGCATAATCTCATAGTTGTAGGAACATGTATAAGTCATGAAGAAAGCAATAGCTACATACTAAACGATCAAGTGCTAAGCTAACGGAATGGGTCAAGTCAATCACATCATTCTCTAATGATGTGATCCCGTTAATCAAATGACAACTCATGTCTATTGCTAGGAAACTTAACCATCTTTGATTCAACGAGCTAGTCAAGTAGAGGCATACTAGTGACATTATGTTTTTCTATGTATTCACAATTTCACACATGTATTATGTTTCCGGTTAATACAATTCTAGCATGAATAATAAACATTTATCATGAAATAAGGAAATAAATAATAACTTTATTATTGCCTCGAGGGCATATTTCCTTCAGTCTCCCAATTGCACTAGAGTCAATAATCTAGTTCACATCGCCATGTGATTTAACACCAATATTCACATCTGTATGTGATTAATACCCACAGTTCACATCGCCATGTGATCAACACCCAAAAGGCTTTACTAGAGTCAATAATCTAGTTCACATCTCTATGTGATTAACACCCAAAGAGTGCTAAGGTATGATCATGTTTTGCTCGTGAGAGAAGTTTAGTCAACAGGTCTGTCACATTCAGAGCCGTATGTATTTTGCAAATATTCTATGTCTACAATGCTCAGCACGGAGCTACTCTAGCTAATTGCTCCCACTTTCAATATGTATCCAGATTCAGACTTAGAGTCATCTGGATCGGTGTAAAATCTTGCACCGATGTAACTCTTTACGACGGGCTCTTTTATCACCTCCATAATCAAGAAATATTTCCTTAGTCCTCACTAAGGATATTCTTGACCGCTGTCCAGCGATCTACTCTTAGATCAAAATTGTACTCCCTTGCCAAACTCAGAGCAAGGTATACAATAGGTCTGGTACACAGCATAGCATACTTTTTTAGAACCTATGACTGAGGCATAGGGAATGATTTTTCATTCTCTTTCTATTTTCTGCCGTGGTCGAGATTTGAGTCTTACTCAATTTCATACCTTTGCAATACAGGCAAGAACTCTTTCTTTGACTATTCCATTTTGAACTACTTCAAAATCTTGTCAAGGTATGTACTCATTGAAAATCTTATCAAGCGTCTTGATCTATCTCAATAGATCTTGATGCTCAATATGTAAGTAGCTTTACTGAGGTCTTTCTTTTAAAGAACTCCTTTCAAACACTTCTTTATGCTTTCCAGAAAAATTCTACATCATTTCCGATCAACAATATGTCACTCACATATACTTATCAGAAAGGCTGTAGTGCTCCCACTCACTTTATTGTAAATACAGGCTTCACTGCAAGTCTGTATAAAACTATATGCTTTGATCAACTTATCAAAGAGTACATTCCAACTCCGAGATGCTTGCACCAGTCCATAGATGGATCGCTGGAGCTTGCACATTTTGTTAGCACCTTTAGGATTGACAAAACCTTCTGGTTGCATCATATACAACTCTTCTTTAAGAAATCCATTAAGGAATGCAGTTTTGACATCCATTTGCCAAATTTCATAAAATGTGGCAATTGCTAACATGATTCAGACAGACTTTTAAGCATCGATACGAGTGAGAAAATCTCATTGTATTCAACACCTTGAACTTTGTGAAAAACCTTTTTCGACAAGTCTAGCTTTGTAGATAGTAACACTACTATCAGCGTCCGTCTTCCTCTTGAAGATTCATTTATTTTCTATGTCTTGCCGATCATCGGGCAAGTCAATCAAAGTCCACACTTTGTTCTCATACATGGATCCCATCTCAGATTTCATGGCCTCAAGCCATTTCGCGGAATCTGGGCTCATCATCGCTTCCTCATAGTTCGTAGGTTCGTCATGGTCAAGTAACATGACCTCTAGAATAGGATTGTCGTACCACTCCGGTGCGGATCTTACTCTGGTTGACCTACAAGGTTCGGTAGTAACTTGATCTGAAGTTTCATGATCAATATCATTAGCTTCCTCACTAATTGGTGTAAGAATCACTGGAACTGATTTCTGTGATGAACTACTTTCCAATAAAGGAGTAGGTACAGTTACCTCATCAAGTCCTACTTTCCTCCCACTCACTTCTTTCGAGAGAAACTCCTTCTCTAGAAAGGATCCATCTTAGAAATGAATATTTTGCCTTCGGATCTGTGATTAGAAGGTGTACCCAACAGTCTCCTTTGGGTATCCTATGAAGACGCATTTCTCCAATTTGGGTTCGAGCTTATCAGGTTGAAACCTTTTCACATAAGCATCGCAACTCCAAACTTTAAGAAACGACAACTTAGGTTTATTGCTAAACCATAGTTCATACGGTGTCATCTCAACGGATTTAGATGGTGCCCTATTTTAACGTGAATGCAACTATCTCTAATGCATAACCCCAAAACGATATTGGTAAATCAGTAAGAGACATCATCGATCGCACCATATCAAATAAAGTGCGGTTATGACGTTCGGACACACCGTTACGCTGTGGTGTTCCAGGTGGCATGAGTTTGTGAAACTATTCCACATTATTTTAACTGAAGGCCAAACTCGTAACTCAAATATTCATCTACACAATCAGATCGTAGGAACTTTATTTTCTTGTTATGATGATTTTCCACTTCACTCTGAAATTCTTTGAACCTTTCAACCGTTTCAGACTTATGTTTGATCAAGTAGATATACCCATATATGCTCAAATCATATGTGAAGGTCAGAAAATAACGATACCCGCCACGAGCCTTAATACTCATTGGTCTGCATACATCAGTATGTATTATTTCCAACAAGTTAGTAGCTCGTTCCATTGTTCCGGAGAACGGAGTTTTATTCATCTTGCCCAAAAAGGCACGGTTCGCAAGCATCAAATGATTCATAACCAAGTGATTCTGAAAAATCCATCTTTATGGAGTTTCTTCATGTGCTTTACACCGATATGACCCAAACGGCAGTGCCACTAATAAGTTGTACTATCATTATTAACTTTGCCTCTTTTGGCATCAATATTATGAATATGTGTATCACTACCATCGAGATCCAACAAACTATTTTCATTGGGTGTATGACCATTGAAGGTTTTATTCATGTAAACAGAACAACAATTATTCTCTGACTTTAAATGAATAATCATATTACAATAAACATGATCAAATCATATTCATGCTCAACGCAAACGCCAAATACCATTTATTTAGGTTTAACACTAATCCCGAAAGTATAGGGAGTGTGTGATGATGATCATATCAATCTTGGAACTACTTCCAACACTCATCGTCACTTCCCCTTCAACTAGTCTTTGTTTATTCTGTAACTCCTGTTTCGAGTTACTAATCTTAACAACCGAACAAGTATCAAATACTCAGGGGCTACTATAAACACTAGTAAGGCACACATCAATAACCTATATATATATCAAATATACCCTTGTTCACTTTGCCATCCTTCTTATCCACCAAATATTCAGGGCATTTCCGCTTCCACTGACCATTTCCTTTGCAGTGTAAGCACTCAGTTTTAGGCTTTGGTCCAGCTTTGGGATTCTTCACGGGAGTGACAACTTGCTTGTCATTCTACTCGAAGTTCCCTTTCTTTCTCTTTGCCCTTTTCTTGAAACTAGTGGTCTTGTTAATCATCAACACTTGATGCTCTTTTCTTGATTTCTACCTTCGTCGATTTCAACATCACGAAGAGCTCGGGAATCGTTTTCGTCATCCCTTGCATACTATAGTTCATCACGAAGTTCTAGTAACTTGGTGATGGTGACTAGAGAACTCTATCAATCACTATCTTATTTGGAAGATTAACTCCCACTTGATTCAAGCGATTGTAGTACCAAGACAATCTGAGCACATGCTCACTAGTTGAGCAATTCTCCTCCATCTTTTAGCTATAGAACTTGTTGGAGACTTCATATATCTCAACTCGGGTATTTGCTTGTAATATTAACTTCAACTCCTGGAACATCTCATATAGTCCATGACGTTTAAAACGTCTTTGAAGTCCCGATTCTAAGCCGTTAAGCATGGTGCACTAAACTATCAAGTAGTCATCATATTGAGCTAGCCAAACATTCATAACGTCTACATCTGCTCCTACAATAGGTCTGTCACCTAGCGGTGCATCAAGGACATAATTCTTCTATGCAACAATGAGGATAAATCTCAGATTACGGATCTAATCCACATCATTGCTACTAATATCTTTCAACATAGTTTTTCTCTAGGAGCATATCAAAAATAAACATAGGGAAGAAACAACGCGAGCTATTGATCTACAACATAACTTGGAAAATACTATTAGGACTAAGTTCATGATAAATTAAAGTTCAATTAATCATATTACTTAAGAACTCCCACTTAGATAGACATCCCTCTAATCATCTAAGTGATCACGTGATCCAAATCAACTAAACCATGTACGATCATTACATGAGATGTAGTAGTTTTGAATGGTGAACATCACTATGTTGATCATATCTATTATATGATTCACGCTCGACCTTTCGGCCTCAGTGTTCCGAGGCCATATCTGTATATGCTAGGCTCGTCAAGTTTAACCTGAGTATTCCGCGTGTCCAACTGTTTTGCACCCGTTGTATTTGAAGATAGAGCCTATCACACCCGGTCATCACGTGGTGTCTCACCATGAAGAACTTTCGCAATGGTGCATACTCAGGGAGAACACTTATACCTTGAAATTTAGTGAGAGATCATCTTATAATGCTACCGTCAATCAAAGAAAAATTAGATGCATAAAGGATAAACATCACATGCAATAAATATAAGTGATATGATATGGCCATCATCATCTTGTGCTTGTGATCTCCATCTCCGAAGCACCGTCATGATCACCATCGTCATCGGCGCGACACCTTGATCTCCATCGTAGCATCGTTGTCGTTTCGCCACCTATTCCTTCTACGACTATCGCTACCGCTTAGTGATAAAGTAAAGCAATTACAAGGCGATTGCATTGCATACAATAAAGCGACAACCATATGGCTCCTGCCAGTTGCCGATAACTCGGTTACAAAACATGATCATCTCATACAATAAAATATAGCATCACATCTTGACCATATCACATCACAACATGCCCTGCAAAAACAAGTTAGACGTCCTCTACTTTGTTGTTGCAAGTTTTACGTGGTTGCTACGGGTTGAACAAGAACCATTCTTACCCACGCATCAAAACCACAACGATAGTTCGTCAAGTTAGTGTGGTTTTAACCTTCTCAAGGACCGGGCGTAGCCACACTCGGTTCAACTAAATTTGCAGAAACTGACACCCACCAGCCACCTATGTGCAAAGCACGTCGGTAGAACCAGTCTCACGTAAGCGTACGCATAATGTCGGTCCGGGCCGCTTCATCGAACAATACCGCTGAACCAAAGTATGACATGTTGGTAAGCAGTATGACTTTTATCGCCCACAACTCACTTGTGTTCTACTCGTGCATATAACATCTACGCATAAAACCAGGCTCGGATGCCACTGTTGGGGAACGTAGTAATTTCAAAAAAATTCCTACGCACACGCAAGATCATGGTGATGCATAGCAATGAGAGGAGAGAGTGTTGTCCACGTACCCTCGTAGACCGAAAGCGGAAGCGTTAGCACAAGGCGGTTGATGTAGTCATACGTCTTCATGATTTGACCGATCCATGTACCGAACGTACGACACCTCCGAGTTCAGCACACGTTCAGCTCGATGATGTCCCTCGAACTCCGATCTAGTCGAGCTTCGAGGGAGAGTTCCGTCAGCATGACGGCGTGGTGACGATGATGATGCTCTACCGACATAGGGCTTCGCCTAAGCACCGCTACGATATTATCGAGGTGGAATATGGTCGAGGGGGCACCGCACACGGCTAATAGATCTCAAGGATCAATTGTTGTGTATAGAGGTGCCCCCTGCCCCCGTATATAAAGGAGAAAGGGGGGAAGCGGCCGGCCTAGGAGGAGGGCGCGCCAAGGGGGGAGTCCTACTCCTACCGAGAGTAGGACTCATCCTTTCCTTGTTGGAGTAGGAGAGAAGGAAAGAGGGGGAGAGGAAGAAGGAAAAGGGGGCTGCACCCCTTGTCCAATTCGGACCAGAAGGGGGCGTGCGCCTCCTTCCTTTTGGCCTCTCTCCTCTATTCCCATATGGCCCAATAAGGCCCATATACTCCCCGGCGAATTCCCGTAACTCTCCGGTACTCCGATAAATATCCGAATCACTCGCAACCTTTCCGATGTCGGAATATAGTCGTCCAATATATCGATCTTTACGTCTCGACCATTTAGAGACTCCTCGCCATGTCCCCGATCTAATCCGGGACTCCGAACTACCTTTGGTACATCAAAACACAATAACTCATAATATGACCGCCATCTAACTTTAAGCGTGCGGACCCTACGGGTTCCAGAACTATGTAGACATGACTGAGACACGTCTCCGGTCAATAACCAATAGCGGAACCTGGATGCTCATATTGGCTCCCACATATTCTACGAAGATCTTTATCGGTCAAACCGCATAACAACATACGTTGTTCCCTTTGTCATCGGTATGTTACTTGCCCGAGATTTGATCGTCGGTATCTCAATACCTAGTTCAATCTCATTACCGGCAAGTCTCTTTACTCATTATGTAATGCATCACCCCGCAACTAACTCATTAGCTACATTGCTTGCAAGGCTTATAGTGATGTGCATTACCGAGAGGGCCCAGAGATACCTCTCCGACAATCGGAGTGACAAATCCTAATCTCTAAATACGCCAACTCAACATGTACCTTTGGAGACACCTGTAGTGCTCCTTTATAATCACCCAGTTACGTTGTGACGTTTGGTAGCACACAAAGTGTTCCTCCGGTAAACGGGAGTTGCATAATCTCATAGTTGTAGGAACATGTATATGTCATGAAGAAAACAATAACAATATACTAAACGATCAAGTGCGAAGCTAACGGAATGGACCAAGTCAATCACATCATTCTCTTATGATGTGATCCCGTTAATCAAATGACAATTCATGTCTATGGCTAGGAAACTTAACCATGTTTGATTCAACGAGCTAGTCAAGTAGAGGCATACTAGTGACATTATGTTTGTCTATGTATTCACACATGTATTATGTTTCCGGTTAATACAATTCTATCATGAATAATAAATATTTATCATGAAATAAGGAAATAAATAATAACTTTATTATTGCCTCTAGGGCATATTTCCTTCACCAACTCCTTAGCCATTTGCTTGCAAGCTTCTGATGTGTATTACCGAGAGGGCCCAGAGATACTTCTCCGATACTCGGAGTGACAAATCCTAATCTTGATCTATGCCAACCCAACAGACACCTTCGGAGATACCTGTAGAGCATCTTTATAATTACCCAGTTACGTTGTGACGTTTGATAGCACAGAAGGCATTCCTCGGGTATCCGGGAGTTGCATAATCTCATAGTCGAAGGAATATGTATTTGACATGAAGAAAGCAATAGCAATAAAACTAAACGATCATTATGCTAAGCTAACGGATGGGTCTTGTCCATCACATTATTCTCCTAATGATGTGGTCCCGATATCAAATGGCAACTTATGTCCATGGTTAGGAAACCTTAACCATCTTTGATCAATGAGCTAGTATAGTAGAGGCTTAATAGGGACACTATGTTCGTTTATATATTCACACATGTATTAAGATTTCCAATCAATACAATTCTAGCATGAATAATAAACCTTTATCATGAATAAGGAAATATAAAATAACAACTTTATTATTGCCCCTAGGGCATATTTCCTCCCGTAAGACTGTTATTCAGCCTTTGTTGCTTTTATTAATTCAAAGCCGATCACTTCTCATGACTTCCTTAACAAAAATCTATTTAGCGATAATTTAAAGTAGGTATAAATCTTGTGTTTCTGGGTATTGTGAGGAGGACGGAGGCTCTCGTCACCAATTTCTTCTTAGAGTGAAATGCGTTGTGGGCCAATCAACTCAAACTTATTGCATGATTTACACTAAGAACTCAAGAATTAACCGGTTTAGGCCATACACTCGTTAATTTGATAAAATAAGGCCACAGTGAATCCAGGATGAAAAAACTGTCCACGCGCATCTTGGACCACTCACAAATTGACTAAATTATATAAGGGTATTTCTACGCCAACGCCAACCTGATCTGATACAGGATAAAAAAATATGTCGCGCGTTGCCTGGTACTTGAACCCATGACATGACCTCAGGGTAAAAGAAAGGTTTTGCTAACCAGTAAACCATGAAGAACTTTGTGCACAAATATGCACAGACATAATATCAAAACGCAAAGGTACAGCTAATTACTTCAAAAGTGCATTTAATTTTTGTAAAACCCTAGTGTGTTCAATGGGACTCGTACCCGATCCCTAAGGGAAAGGAGGGTCACACACTAACCACTAGAATGCCAAGTATTTTGGGTATGTAGAGGGTTACATGATATATATACAATCGCAAGGGTTCAGAAACATGTTGTTCGGGAGCCGGATCGAGTTGTGTCAAGTTTCCACCAAATCGAGAGTTATCAGAACATATCGGAAGATTGGGACCCCCTTGCTCACATCAACTCGTCTTCCCGAACATGGCACACACCCTAACGAGATTGAAAAGAAAACACCTAACAAGAGAGTTGTCTCGCTGGTCTGGACAGGGATCCGCCGCATCTTCCATGGTCCTAGGACCATAGGAGACGAGGTGGACCAGTGACGACCGACGAAAGGCTGAGGAAACCTAGTCGCGAGCCGCCTGGGTCTTGCCTAGTAGAAAACTATTCCCAACTTGAAGCTAGCTAGATCGGTTTTGAGTTTATGGCGTAAATAGGTCAGTGTTTAAATTATTGGCTTAAAGTCGTACGATCGGTTTGAATTAAGGACGATGCTACGTAGCGCCCGCGCGCGATGCGGTATGATCTCGCGGCCGTCCATTTTTGGAAGTTGCCCCCATGTGCGGTCCCCCATGTGTCAGAAAAGGAAATCCCACCCTCTCCCTTGCCTAGCCACGTCCCGCCAAAAAAAAAGGAATACTTAGGTCTCTCCCCACCACGGCAGTAACCCTGCACCCAGCACAGATCCATAGTAGTCTGCTTTTTTCTTCCCTTGACCCGCTATATCTCCCAGCCGCCGGCGGCTGCAGGCCTGGCCTAGCAGGGGGAAGAGATCCTTGCAAACAGAAAACACAAAAAAGGGGCGATTCAAGCCAAATCCTGAAGAAGGCCATAGATTTTGCCCTGCAACTCTTTGTTGCTGATCAGGCAATATTCTGGAGCAAACGTTGGCAAGAAAATTTCGACAAACTGGGCAATTCCTCCCAGAAAAAACACCAAGGTAGAAGTACTCTGCACTACTATTATCCCTACTAATCCTTGGGCAAAAACAAAACAGAAAATCTTGATTCCTGTTTAGTTCTTGAACTACTGGGACTACCCCTCTGTACCTCCCGTGTGATACTGCTAGCCTTCACCTGTAGTTGCCTCCTCTTCCCTATGTTGAATCTGGATGCTTGAGAAGAAATGCCTGCTCTTGAATTATCTTGCCTATTGTCTTGCACCTTGCCTCTGCACACAAAAAAGGAGAGGAAAAACTGGTTGCGATAAAGCTTGCACACATCCCAGATTAAAAAAAGGGGAGATGGAAATGAGAAGAGACTAGTTGCTTACAAAACAAAAACCAGGAAAAAAAGTCTGAGCTAGTACTACAAGTAGCAATAATGTAAATTTCTTGCCTGCCATTTTTCTGCCAACTAGTAGTAAACATGATATGCCAAGCTGGCTAGTAGTAAAGAGAGCGAAAAAATAGATGTTTTCATTGTTTTATTTACATTTTGTCGCTTATACAGAATTTTCTTCCCTCTTCTAAAAATGTGCATATGGCTGAGCTTGATCTCACTAAACTCCCTGATGATTTTGATGATTGTGAGAAGACTTGAATGCTTTCTAATTTGAGAAGAGACCATGTTATTTATGTTATTTGTTACTAAAGTAGACCATGTTGGTATGCGAAAGAAAAAAAAATGAAAAAACCAAAAAACAGTCATGATACATACTCCAGGACATGGGTGCCGTCCCAGTTTTCAGTGTTGTACATCGCTGCAGCCATACCTGAAAAAACAAAAAACATGCATTTAGCTGCTCCATCAGTGTACATCCATGTTAATTGTAGTTCACTGATAAAAAAACTACTGTAAAAATGAAAAAACAGAACCGAAAAATTGAAAAACTTAATATTGCCCAAAAGAGTGGTGTTGTACGTTGCTAGGACCATGGGTTAGGCGACCTAGCACCGGGGGGAGCGGGCACGTTCGTCTTGGCCAGCTTAGGCGATTTTTCAAGGGGTGTGTGTAGGCGAGTAGGTCGGCGGGTTAGGCGACCTAGCACCCGAGTGGTGGGCAAGTTCCTGTTGGCCGGCTTAGGCGATTATTTAAGGGGTGTGGGGGTGTGTGTAGGCAAGTAGGTCGGCGGGTTAGGCGACCTAGCACCCGAGTGGTGGGCAAGTTCCTGTTGGCCGGCTTAGGTGATTATTTAAGGAGTGTGGGTGTGTGTGTGTGTGTAGGCGAGTAGGTCAGCGGGTTAGGCGACCTAGCACCCAGGTGGTGGGCGAGTCGTTTCCGCCGGCTTAAGCGATTTTAAAGGGTGTGTGTGTGTAGGCAAGTAGATCGGCGGGTTAGGCGACCTAGAACCCGGGTGGTGGGCGAGTTCGTTTCGGACGGCTTAAGCGATTTTTTAAGCGGGGTGGGTGCGTGTGCAGACGAGTAGGTCGGCGGGTTAGGCAACCAAGCACCCGGGTGGTGAGCGAGTTCGTTTCGGCCGGGTTAGTTGATTTTTGAAGGGGTGTGGGTCCGTGTGTACGGAAGTAGGTCGGCAGGTTAGGCGACCTAGCACCCGGGTGGTGGGCGAGTTTGTTTCAGCCAGCTTAGCAGATTTTTCAAGGGGTGTGGGTCCGTGTGTAGGCGAGTAGGTCGGCAGGTTAGGCGACCTAGCACCCGGTGGTGGGCAAGTTCGTGTCAGCCGGCTTAGGCGGTTTTTCAAGGGGTGTGAGTGGGTATGTAGGCGAGTTAGGCGACCTAGGACCCGGTGGTGGGCAAGTTCGTGTCGGCCGGCTTAGGCAGTTTTTCAAGGGGTGTGAGTGGGTATGTAGGCGAGTTTGGCGACCTAGCACCCGGTGGTGGGTGAGTTCGTTTCGGCATGGTTAGGCAATTTTTCAAGGGGGGGTGGGTGTGAGTGTAGACGAGTAGGTCGGCGGGTTAGGCGACCTAGCACTCGATGGTGGGTAAGTTCATGTCGGCCGGCTTAGGCGGTTTTTCAAGGAGGGTGGGTGTGAGTGTAGACGAGTAGGTCAGCGGGTTTAGGCAACGTAGCACCGGGGGATGGGCAATTTTGTTTTGGCCAGTTTAGGCGATTTCTCAAGGGTTGTGGGTGGGCGAGTAGCTCGGTTGGTTAGGCGACCTAGCACCCGGGTGGTGGGCGAGTTCGTTTCAGCCAGCTTAGCAGATTTTTCAAGGGGTGTGGGTCCATGTGTAGGCGAGTAGGTCGGCAGGTTAGGCGACCTAGCATCCGGTGGTGGGCGAGTTCGTGTCGGCCGGCTTAGGCGGGTTTTCAAGGGGTGTGGGTCCGTGTGTAGGCGAGTAGGTCGGCGGGTTAGGCAACCTAGCACCGGGGGATGGGCGATTTTGTTTTGGCCAGTTTAGGCGATTTCTCAAGGGGTGTGGGTCCGTGTGTAGGCGAGTAGGTCGGCGGGTTAGGCAACCTAGCACCAGGGGATGGGCGATTTTGTTTTGGCCAGTTTAGGCGATTTCTCAAGGGGTGTGGGTCCTTGTGTAGGCGAGTAGGTCGGCGGGTTAGGCAACCTAGCACCAGTGGATGGGCGATTTTGTTTTGGCCAGTTTAGGCGATTTCTCAAGGGGTGTGGGTCCGTGTGTAGGCGAGTAGGTCATCGGGTCTAGGCAACCTAGCCCCCGATGGTGGGCGAGTTCGTTTCGGCCGGCTTGGGTGATTTTTCAGTGGGGTGGATGTGTGTGTAGGCGAGTAGGTCGTCGGGTCCAGGCGATCTAGTACCAAGGGGTGGGTGTGTGTAGGCGAATAGATCGGCGGGTTAGGCGACCTAGCACCCAGTGGTGGGCAAGTTCGTGTCGGCCGCCTTAGGCGGTTTTTCAAGGGGTGTGGGTCCGTGTGTAGGCGAGTAGGTCGGCGGGTTAGGCGACCTAGCACCCGGTGGTGGGCGAGTTCGTGTCGGCCGGCTTAGGCGGTTTTTCAAGGGTTGTGAGTGTGTGTGTAGGCGAGTAGGTTGGCGTGTTTGGCGACCTAGCACCCGACGCTGGGCGAGTTCGTTTTGGCCGGCTTAGGCCATTTTTCAAGGGGGGTGAGTGTGTGTGTGGGCGAGTAAGTTGGCGGGTTAGGCGACCTAGCACCCGGTGGTGGGCGAGTTCGTTTTGGCTGGCTTAGGCGTTTTTTCAAGGGAGGTGGGTGTGTGTATGTGTGTGCGAGTAGGTTTGCGGGTTAGGCGACCTAGCACCCGGTGGTGGGCGAGTTTGTTTTGGCCGGCTTAGGCGATTTTTCAAGGGGTTGGGTATGTGCAGGCGAGTATGTCGGCGGGTTAGGCGACCTAGCACCCGGTGGTGGGCGACTATGTGTGTCGGATTGGTCGAGTTGTTCCTTGGATGATGTATGATGAACCAGGATGATTCATCCCTCCCCCCCCCCCCCCCCCCCAAAAAAAATGATTTAGAAATCTCATAGTTGGAAAACAGAAAGTATAATTGCAGCGAGAAAATGACTATGTATATGTATATATGCATAGAAAGTTGTCTGAAACTATGTGGTGGGTGATTTAGTGTTTTGGCTGAAACAAATTGCCTACTAAAAAAGTGCCTAGTATACAAATGAAGATGCCTACATATATACATGTACAACATTGTTATATTTAAACGTGTGATTACTGAAATTAGTCTTATTATTGCTTGCGTTTGCAAATGTGGCCGAGCAAATACAGCAGACTGGGAGCTAGCATGGTGCAAGCTCTGCCACCACCCAAAATCCAAAGCACCAAAAAAGAGGGAACATTTTGTGGAAGTCTGCTCAGAGCTTCACTCCATCACATTAGCTGCAGAAAAAAATGCACAAAATACTTTGAGTACCGGCACATCTGACTCCTAAAAAAATGGCCGTTTTCAATTAGTAAAATTGAGTTCCACACATCTAAGTACCAAAATCCAGCTTATATAAAGCATCATATGAGATTTCGAGGTGATTCATTACTCAGAGCTCACTCAAAGCAGCAGCGCATTTAACTTTTAAAAATGGCAAAAAGTTCAGTTACTAAAAATCGAATGTCCACTATGGTTTCAAGTTTCGATTCCAGATTACATGAAAACATCACATGAGATTTCGAGGTAATTACGTACTCAAGCAACCTATTCTTTGCATATGAAGTCAAACTTCCAGAGCATAGTTCACAGAAAAAACGCGGCAAAGATGCCAATCTTATGCACTAGGAGCTACTACAACAAATATCTGTACGAGTCCTGAATCTTAATGCAGGAGTCACACGTTTACCTCCAGCAAACATGAGAGTCAGTTCATAATCTGTTCTCGTAAGGGGGTTTCCTCGGTTTGTACTGAAAAAACTGTGTATATGCTACATAGTAAAACTTTCTCATCTTGACTACCTGCTAGAATGTGTGCCATGTATGCCGCGTAGTTTTAGTTGCTACCCAGAAGGAAAATGGCAGAGGTTAGTGCCGCCTCTGAAATCTGCTACTACTACTAGAACCACAACTAGTTCTTCCATGCCATGCCATGGCAAAACTATCTGTAGTTTTCTCACGTACCTTACAGTACTGCCTAAAAAAGGCACAAAATCCATGGCAAGAAAAAATATGTGAGTATATTGCCCCCTTACTTGTATTTCTCTATAGAAAATGTGTTGTCAGCTGATGAAACACAAAAACACACGTTATTGCCTATGGGATTGCCTATGAACACGTCTTATGCATTGTTTTGCCTACTTATCTCTCTCTGATTGCCTACAAAAAAACGCAGTGGTGTTGCCTACGAACACATGGCGAACATTCCTGAGAACTGCCTGCTGAAAGCACAACAGTATCGCCTATGATGCTAATTTAATTGCCTACGGAGAACACACACAACAATGCCTATAAAAAATGTTGATTAAAATTGACTACAAAATCAAAAATGTGCGACGATTGTTTACGTACAGAAAACAAAAACACACATTACTGCCTATTCCCTAACTAATTGTTGCCTACATAACTCTCTCTGATTGCCTACATATATCTATCTCCTTGCCTACATTTCATACTGATTATTCTCTGAACTGATTAAACCCGCATCATTTCAAAACTGATTATTGACTACTTATCTTCTACCTGATTTCAAGGATGCCGCAGCCCAAAATCCACGCAAAAAATCCCTTCCTCCCTCCCTCCTCTCCGGGAGCCTCTCCGTTTGATCTACCCCCCGCGCAATAGTTGGCTCCTGCGGTCATCGATGACGATGAGGGCGTCGGCGACGAAACCCCAGCAACCGCGAGATGTGTGGGCGAGGATGGAACGTATGGGTAAACTAACCTCGGGTCATCGAAGCAGCAGGATCTCGCGTCCCTCGGGGTCGTCGCCGCCTCGCGCAGAATCACCAGGTCCACCCTCCTCCCCCATCGCCGCTACCTTCTCCTCCTCCTTCGGCACGCGCGCTCTGCCCTCACCCCGTTTCGAACTATGCGGAATCCTTCGCCGGACCGTCACCTTCCTCAATTAACTCCTCGCCGGCCGCGCTCGCGGCGAATCCCTAGGGATTTGGTGGGGATTTGGCTCGTCGCCGGGCCGAGTGTGAAGTGGAATGGGGAACGGGTGAGGATGGAGGAAGGGGAAGCGACAAAACTCTGTTCCCCACCTGGTCGGGTCACCACGCCCACGTCCTACGGTAGCGCGAGATCGACGGCTCTAGTGCGGCCGCTCGGGAACGCTGGATCGCGCGTACTCGTTAGACAGCGTTTAGGTTGAATTAATGGGCTGACGACGTACTCCACACTTCTTCACAGATAACTTTTGGGACGGAAGCTTGTTACCATATGCGCATACTGAGCTTAGGAGCTAGTATAATTAAGCATGTTTGCTCATCAGGAAAACATGTTTTTTCTTAGAAAGGGAGGATGTATCCCCGGCCTCTACATCTGAACGATGCAACATGTGTAATCCCATTTCTCTTTTAAAAAGGCAATGAATCCGGTTAGGATCAGACGAGCACGAGCCTGCCCCTCCCGCGCGCTCTAACCACATTTTGTTCTCTAACGAACAACTTAGGAACGTGGAGACCCAAGAGCCGTACCCGACATGGACATCTCCACATGCCAACGCAGAAACCAAACAAAACACGGACGGACGCACCGTGCTCCAACAGCCAGCTAGGCGCACCGCACAGCGCACACGCAGCTCCCACCGTCCTCCAGCACGCCGCCCCCAACACTCCAAGGAACCCCGTTGCAGTCGAGGTCATACCACATCGACACGGCGCGCCGGATCAGATCAGATCAGCAGGGAAAAGCCAGCCCGAAGAGTCCAGATTAAATTTCTCCGGCGGGCGCGAGAAAAAGGCAGGGTTTGACGTGCAATCTCTTCACATATCGCGAGGATTGGCCAAAAGGGGCGAAAACTCTGGCCGGCCGTGTCACCGCCGGCTGGCTGGCTTTGTGCAGCCGCGCCGCGCGTCATGTGCGTTATCCGGTGAAAAGCCCCGGCGCTGCAGAGCCACTCCATCCTGGCTTTGCAAAACTTTTGCTGGCCCGCCTTGCCAAAGTGAAAGCAGAAAAGGGGCGAATATGGATCAAATGGCCTAACACTCCGTATTACTTTCTGGTTAAGCTGGACAAAAGTAATTTGGGAAAGAGATGGCGGTGAATGAACCCATTTCGTCCTGCTCGGAACCTCGCCCCTAGAAGCGGGCATTGTTATGTGTAGTTGACAACGGGGGCCCGCTCGTTATGATGAGACTACCGATGCGAAATCTTTAAAATGTGTTTGTGCTTCAGCATATAGCCTTTGGCCGTAAGAAAGAGCTTCTGCTTGATTTTACTAGTTGAGGAAAACGCATATGGATCTCTTGCGAGAATCTCAGCGAAGCACAGGACTGAATAGCATTTGTTTAGAGAGAAGCAGAAAAATGGTCAAGTAAAGTCGCCCGTCCGAGTGGTTGCCATCAGATTACCGGCAAAGGAAATCCTTCGCCCAGAAAGCATTGAAAAACACCTCCGTGCCAGGCCCATCAAACCACCCGAATTGTTAACCCGCTCGCCCACACGGGCCACAGTCACGCACGACAAGAGAAAGGCGGAGCAGAAAAATGAGAGAAAGACGACGTGGCCGCCCGCCGCTTAACCGCCCATATAAACCCAGCGTCGACCGCATTGTGGGCTCAGCCAGCGAGCGGCGTAGCAAGCCAAGCCAAGTAGCCAAGCCAGCGATCGCCGCCAAAATGGAGGATCACTTCGGCCGGAGGATATCCAGGGAGGAGGAGGAGGCGGTGGTGAAGCCCACGAGGAGCTTCCGGTACGAGGACTACAGCACCAGGAGGGTGTTCCTGCGCAGCTACCCTCTGCAGTGGGACTCGCCGGCGCCCGGCGGCGGCGGCGAGAAGCAGGGCGAGGCGGAGGACGACGAGGACCGGCACGACGGCGGCGGCCGCGACAGGCGGTGGAAGCGGCAGGTGGTGGTGGCGGTGGTGGAGTGGGGGGAGGACAAGCTGCTGCTGCTCAGGCGGGTCAAGAAGCGGCTGGCGCTCTACCTCATCGGCTGCCACTACAGCCGTCCCGCGCTGCCGTACAAGTCCGGCGGCGGCTCATGCACCACCGCCATGCTCAAGTCCATGTGAGCGCCGCCATGGCGAGCTGGTTCAGCTGCTCGTGTGTCTGTCCATGCAGCAGACAGTTGTTAGTCTGCTCGTGCCGTCTGCCTTCCATGCTGCTCTGTTTTGTGCGCCTGAAATACTCTGTATCTATGTGTGTCCCTACGTAGAGGTAATAATAAGAGTTTGTACGAGTGATGAAACGCTCATGTATATATTTTCTTGTGAAATCTTTGTCATATGATAGATGGACAGATCATTGTTCCAGGAACCTTCAATACATAGTAGCTTTTTGAGTATGTTTACAGGAACCTTCAAAATACATAGCGAGATATGTGTATTTCTTGGGATAAGAAGATGACCCTGAACAAATTGTAGTACTACAGTATTTCACAGTTTTTGTTTTTTGGTACGTAGAACTGCTGTTGTGATTTCCAAATTAGCTCAACAGACAGGTAAAAAAGATACATAAAGACTTTTGACTGGAACTCCGCTGCTCATCGTATAACAACACAATCACATATAGAGTACCAGATGTCATCACTAAAATACACAAGAAGAGAAGTCGGTATCCGTGCAAATTAAAATTTGGAAATGATTGCTTCTGGTTCTGAACCAAGTAACCAACGGTTGAACAAATTCACCAAACCGAAATCACTGTTTCGCCGACTGAAAACAAAGACGGGCTCATGCGCTGACAACTTCATAGTGCTACTATATCCTTATCCTGATTTGACTCAACCTTTATGGCCCTCGATTGGCTGGATCTAATGGTGATTGAAAATAAAGAACAGTATTCTCAAAAAAAAAGGAAAAAAGAGAAAGAACAGTGGCCTAATTATTGGTGCCAATAAGCCGCCAGAATAGCTATCTCCATGTGATTGTCGTACAAAAAAAAAATCTAAGTTCTGAGCACCCAGAGACTTTACAAGCATCTATCGCCTTACTATTCTGGATCTTGCAGGCACGAGATCGGAAGCTCAGCCTGCTTGAGCAAGATCCATGGCTTCCGAGCACACGGTGCACATGAACGGAGGACAAGGGGACACAAGCTATGCTCGCAACTCCAGCCTACAGGTATCTTCTCCGCTCTTGCTTGATTCACAGCCGTTGAATTTCTCATGTCTTGTTCCCCCAGAACAGATTTACCTTAGCTGTTACCATGGAACTCACTTGCAGAACGCTGAGCAGAGCAGGATGAGGCCCCTCATAGAAGAGGCCATCGCCGATCTGCTCAGCGCCGGCGCCTCCTTGCCCAGAAGCATGGTGGTCGCGGACTTGGGATGCTCCTCCGGCCCAAACGCGCTCACTCTGGTGTCTGTCTCCGTTGACGCGATCCGCAGCCAGTGTCTTCGTTCCCAGCAGCCGCCGGTGGAAGTCTGCGTCTTCCTCAACGATCTTCCAGACAACGACTTCAACATGGTGGTGAAGAGCTTGGTTGCGTTCCAGCAAAGCCACAGGTCGGTCGTCACCGGTGTTATACCAGGGTCATTCTACGGGAGGCTCTTCACCAGTGGCTCCTTGCATCTCGTCTGCTCGGCCAACAGCCTCCACTGGCTCTCCGAGGTATGAAATTTACACGGCTCAGCGGCCGAACTCCGTGGCTTGTTTCTTTTTGAGCAGTAAGTTTAACTTTGGAGATGACTCCAGGCTCCTGAAGAACTGAGGAGGAACAAGATCCCGGCATATGACATCGACGAGAATGTCAGGCGAGGAAGACGGCGTGTGGTCATTGGAGCCTATGCACGGCAGTTCAGGAAAGATTTCAAGCTTTTTCTTGAGCTGAGAGCCAAAGAATTGGTCGCAGGAGGTCGATTGGTTGTCTCCCTTGCTGGGAGGCGCTCTGAAGAACCTGCTGCCGAATTTACTCATGCCTGGGAATCAGTAGCTCTTATATTGACTGAGATGGTCTCCAAGGTACATTGATTTAGTTAGTTTTGTTTCATTTCTACCATTCCTAAACGGAATAAGATCGTGTATGTGACTGTGACATCTTGATCTTCTGAAAAAAATCAATAGGGTGTGATTAACCAAGCAAAGTTTGATACTTTCTACATACCGATATACGGACCTTCCGATGAAGAGCTGAGGGAGATCATCCAAGCAGAGGGTTCTTTCTCAATAAGGGAGATGCAAGTGAACGAGCCTACAAGCAATGTGGGAAGCACGCTGATCTCCCCGAGCAAGATGGCCAGTCTGCTGAGAGCTGGATTTGAGCCGATAATAGTCCAACATTTTGGGTCGTCTGGGGAGATCATGGATGAATTTGTGAGGACTGCCGAACGGCGCTGGAGCCCGCAGGGCAGCTTGGAAGCGGAGCTGGTTAGAAACCCGAGAGTTATCTTGGTTGTGTCGCTAAAAAAGAAGGTATAACGTGTTAGGGCATCTCGGACCGCAAATTTGCTCCGGCAGTAAAGGACAATTTGAAATTCAAATAGAAGTTCCATCCATAACGATGCGCCGGATCACATATCCGATCACATCAAAAAGAGGCAAGTATGCTTAAGTTTTACATGTCTTTCGTCCGGCAGTCCGTGCAAAATTTTGAGATTTTTTGCCCTGCCGGACCGGCAATCCGACCCTCATCCATGCTCAAAGTGTCGTCGCGCCGCGTGTCCAGCCTCCATTTCCGCCACCACCGTCTCCTTCTTGTCCACTGCCTCCAACTTCTCATGTTGCCGCTGCAACATCTTGTAGCAGACGGCTTGCACGATCATTCTTTCGTCGCAATCCAAAGACTCCACATTCAAGAACAACATCTTGGCGCCCTCCGCCTCGGCTGCGATCTTAACCTTCTTTTCTTCGAGCTCCGCCTTCTTCTCCTCGAGTATGACCTTCTTCTCTTCGATCAAGGCCCTCTTCTCTAATCATAACCGCTACCTCTGCCTCCCATCTTCAGATCCCATCCCTTCCCTCCGCCGCCCCCCGCGCGGGCGGACGAGGGGCCCCAACCTTAGCTGTCAGGCTATCCCCATCCCACCCCCCCCCCCCCCCGCCGCCGCTGCTGGAGGAAGCCGCCGGGCTAAGCCCAGGCGACTGACGGCGGTGGCGGAGGAGCCTCTCCTTCTCGCGCGCGAGGGTGGCGTGGGGCACCCGGGGGAGCGGAAGTGTTTCCTCAGATCCGAGCCTCCGCGAGGGTGGCTCACTCCCGGCGGTGAACGGTGGCGGATAACTAGTGGTGGAGCTGTTGCATCTGGCCGCGGCGCTACGGCACCTCGGATCGGCGGTGGCGTGGAGGGCTTTGGTGGACTGGTATGCTGCGGGCGTGATTGGCCCTCAGGTAAGATTTGATCTGGCCAGAGTGGCTTGCTCGCTCCGCGGCTGTGGAGACCGGTGGTGGTCTGTGCGCACGATGCGAGACAGAGGTTCGTCGAGCGGATCAGGGTGAAAACCTCGTTCTCGGCTTATTGCCAAGACCAGCGACGGCGACACTTTTTTGTGTCGTTACCTTCTTGAAGGCATTGCCATGGAAAAGTTCCAGACTTCTATCTGCTACCTTCGGGGGAAACCCTAGATCAGTTGATCGGATGACCGCTGCACTCTGGTGTCATTTCCTCCTTGGAGCCATCATTCTTCGAGGTGTACACGGGCTCGAGGGACCAGTGGACGACTTCTTTGGTGGAGCGGTGCTTCATCTTACTCATTGATGGCAGCGGATCTTGACGGCGTGGCGCAGTGGAGACTCAGTGTCCGATGCGCAGAGATGGACTTGCGCAGGAGGAGGACATTGTCTGGCGTCATGGTGGCGTCGATGGCAGAGAGGCTTGGCAAGGTCGGTGTGTTAGTTTCTGCTCTGAAGATGGATTGGTGGAATATGACGACGACACATGATAGTGCGTCGGTTCGGTTTGTACCCCAAACCCAGTATGTGGCTCGGTTGGGGCCTCTGGCTTTAGATGTTAGGTTCTGGTGTGATGTCTGTTTGGTATTAGGCTCGGACTATCAACACCCCTTCATAAGTGGTTAGGAATAGTGACAGTTGTTGCTAAGATAATGGCTTCAGACAAACTGATATACTACTATGTAAGGTCTTAGTGAATAATTAATAAAATGGCAGCATGCATCGCCCAGATGCTGAGGCGGGGTAATCCTCCTTTTCTAAAAAAAGGCCCTCTTCTCTTTGAGCGTGAGCTTTTTCTCGGTCGTATCCATCAACAATTTGAACCTCTTCGCCCTTTTCTCCTCCTTGATATCGGATCGCTTGACATAAACCTCCGCATTTTAGACAAGATTTTCTCGAACTTCTCCATCAACTTGGCAGCCGAACCTTCTCGCTTCGCCTCTCCTCCTCCCACTTCTTTTTCCGGAACCCTCTGCTAATTTTCTTGGACGGTTCTTTTGTTGGGTCGGTTGGGTGAATGGTTTGTTCCTCGGTGACTTGGGCGGCGGTCTTGGCTATGAATAGGTTCCACTTTGGTTCCCATTCAACTTCAACCAGCAATGCATGACAGTGAAGTTTTCCTTCTCTAACTTCTTGAACATACACGCTTGAGATGGTTACAAAATAAAACATTGTCAAGACCTATGCATACGTATCCGGCAATGACCAACAATACTTTGCATATCCGTTTAGTGATCAACAAAAGTATGCATATCCGGGTGGTGACCAACAATACTTTGCATATCCGACTATGAAACTATGTATATCCGGCTAGTGATCCACAAGATGCATATCTGGGTGGTGATCAACAATACAATGCATATCCGGCTACAAAACTATGCATGTCCGGCTACAATACTATGTTGGCTAGTGATCAACAAAAGTATGCACATCCGGCCAAATGAACTTGCTTGTGGATTTGTGCACCGCTAGGCCATCGTGCGATGAGATTCTTAAAGTGGTTGCAATACTTAAAGACGGCCTCTTGGATGGTGTACAATCGATGGTTGAGGGAGTTTGATTCACGGTTGTGGATGACCATGTCGGAGTAGGTATGAAATGCTTGTGTTTATGGAACCATATGTCAATGTTATTCCAAAAGGTTGTTCCCTTTTGCCCCATGCCATAGATCAGATCCAGGCTAGTGGTCAAGCCTGCATCGCACAACAGCTCATCCTCCCACACGTTGAAACTTTCTCCTATATCCCTCTTCTTCGGATCGCCGGCAAGATCATCAGGATCATCGTCGTCGCCCTCATCTTCCTCCTCCTCCCGCTGTTGTCTGACGACCCAAACTAGCTATTGTGTGCCCGTCTTGGTGTTGGCCTGCTGCGTGCCCATCTGGGTGTTGGCCTGCTGCATGCCCGCTGGGTGTTGGCCTGTTGTCAATGCTAAAACTAGCGGATCTTGGGTAGGGGGCCCTGAGCTGGTAATCTTGATACGATGGTGAGCTGGAAGTAAAGGGGACACCGTTCTACCCATATTTGGGACCTCTCGAAGAGGCAAAACCCTACATCATGCTTATATTACATTGATTGTGGATGGGGTACAAAATACAGATGATCTACCTCGAGATCGTATGAATGAGTTCTAACCTCTAAGCCTTGAATGTGTGCCTCTACAGATTAAACCCCTTGACTTGTATAGGCCACAAGGGTATTTAGGGTTTACATATGGTCGGTTACAATCTAGAGATAAACATGCCGAACATTTAAACACATCTTGAAGTGTACGCCAAGTCTTCGGAGGTTTCAATCTTGATTACGTCGAGGTAGGGAATATGGGGCCCATTCTTCAGTTGTGATCAGGTCTTCGGCCCGGCCCATGATCGACGGGCCGACGTGGTGCACACCACCTAATCTACGACAATGTCAATAGCCCCTGAACTGGTCTTCAAGCTGAGGACCTGGGCTTCTATCTTCGGAATAGCTTCAATATTTTGGTCTTCGGTTTCTTAGGCAAGTTCTATCTTCCATGTCGTCTTCCAGAACTGAGGACCCATTGATCTGAAGTCTCTCCTTTATGTTCTTGATAATTAGTATTCCCTTTGAACCTGACCAGGCATAAATGTGCTCCATGATTTACTCTGTCAAATAAAGGAGGAACGACGCTGGTGGCTTTAAGTCATCGGCGAACTATGAAAAATAGAGGAGAAAACCCCATATTTACAATTCGCTCTAAATTTGGGTCCATGACCCTAAAGAGGTTAAGCATGCGAATTACCCACACATCGAAATTTGTGCCATCGAAACTAAGAGTGTCAGAGAATCCTAATCCCCTAGTCAACATCTTTACTCTCTAGGCGGTTAAGCCCAACAAAGAGATACGAGGCTCTGATACCAATTGAAAGATCGTGGATGTCACCTAGAGGGGGGGTGAATAGACGCTTTAAAATAATCACGGTTTAGGCTTGAACAAATGCGGAATAAACCTAACGGTTAATTTGTCAAGCACAAAACCTAAAACAACTAGGCTCACCTATATGCACCAACAAGTTATGCTAAGCAAGATAAACAACTATGTGATAGCAAGATATATAACAAGGAACACTACGGCTATCACAAAGTAAAGTGCATAAGTAAAGGGCTCGGGTAAGAGATAACCGAGGCACGCGGAGACGATGATGTATCCCGAAGTTCACACCCTTGCGGATGCTAATCTCCATTTGGAGCGGTGTGGAGGCACAATGCTCCCCAAGAAGCCACTAGGGCCACCGTAATCTCGTCACGCCCTCGCACAATGCAAGATGCCGTGATTCCACTAAGGGACCCTTGAGGGCGGTCACCGAACCCGTACAAATGGCAACCCTTGGGGGCGGTCATCGGTACCCGTCAAATTGCTCGGGGCGATCTCCACAACCTAATTGGAGACCCCGACACTTGCCCGGAGCTTTACACCACAATGATTGAGCTCCGAACAACACCAACCGTCTAGGGCGCCAAGGCACCCAAGAGCAACAAGCTCTAGGGTGTCCAAAATTCCCAAGAGTAACAAGCTCAAGGGTACCAAGCACCCAAGAGTAATAAGCTTCTCAACTTGTAACTTCCATGTATCACGTGGAGAACTCAAACCGATGCACCAAATGCAATGGCAAGGGCACACGGAGTGCCCAAGTCCTTCTCTCTCAAGTCCCACCAAAGCAACTAATGCTAGGGAGGAAGATGAGAGGAAGAACAAGAAGGAGAACACCAAGAACTCCAAGATCTATATCCAAGGGGTTCCCCTCACTTAGAGCAGAAAGTGATTGGTGGAAACGTGGATCTAGATCTCCTCTATCTTTTCCCTCAAGAACTAGCAAGAATCATAGGAGGGATTGAGAGTTAGCAAGCTCGAAGAAGGTCAACAAATGGGGAAGAACATGAGCTCAAGAGATAAGGTTCATTGGGGAAGAAGACCCCCTTTTATAGGTGGGAAAAAATCCAACTGTTATGCTCACAGCCCGCACAGAGCGGTACTACCGCTAGGGCGGTAGTACCCCTTTGAAACACAACAACGAGGAGGCAAAAAGGCCAGAAGAACCGTCGGAGCGGTAGTACCGCTTGCCCTCACGGTACTACTGCTAAGGGTAGCGGTACTACTGCTTGCGAGCGGTACTAAAAAAATTACATCCGGGCCTACCACCGCAGGACTTGGGACGAGTTTTTGGTCCCAAGCGGAAGTAGCCACGGAAGTAGCCGCGGTAGTACTGCTCCAAGCGGTAGTACCGCTCCCAAGAGCGGTAGTAAAAAATTACTTCCGCTCCTACCCGCGGTAGTACCGCTGCAGCCTTTTCAGAACACCAAAACTACCACAACTTCTGCAAACGGACTCCGAATTCGACGAAACCAAGTTTGTTGGAAAGCTAGCGACAAGGGCTAACACAATCTTGAGGGAAATACCAATAAAAAGCAAATGAGAAAAGTCCCAAAAGAAAATTGTGAGAACCCTTCCTCGGATAAGACCGGTAAAACCTCCAACACCGAAAACATCATAGAAGACGCATGCAAACTCCGTTTTCGATGAACTCAAGCTTGTCATCAAGATGACCATAAGCTCTAAGACTCACAAAGAGAACCAAACAAGAACCAAGAAACATGATGCAAGGATGCAATGGTTTGAGCTCTCGACGAACGATACAATCAAGCTACTCACTTGAGAGCCCCCCTTGATAGTACAGCTATCGATCCTATAACCCGGTCTCCCAACTACCACCATGAGACCGGTAAAACAGAAAACCTATCAAGGGAAAACCTTTGCCTTGCACATGATCCACTTGAGCTAGATGATGACGATCTTGTCCTCCTCAAGATGGACAACCTTTCTTGATTGCGTTGGGTGGATGGAGACTAGATGATTGCTCCCCCATACTCCACTATGGGTGAGCCGCTCTTCGACACATCTTCACAAGTCCATTGACACCATAATGGATGGCAAGCTTCAAGCACTTGATCTCTTCGTGATGCTCCACTTGAACTTGCACACGGCAATCTTGATGACGATCACCACTTGATGTCATCCTTTCCATGGGTTGTATGATATCTTCCTCTTGACGCAAGCCCATGGACACGTACCTAACCCCACATAGACTCTCACACAGACCATGGGTTAGTACACAAAGTGCAATGGACAATGCTTACCATACCATGGGATCACTTGATCCCTCTCGGTACATCTTCTATGCATTGTGAGTTGATCAACTTGATTCACTCTTGACTTAGTCTTGATCAACCTTGAATATTTCCAACTCTCTTCATTTGGATGATGTCTTGAAGGTAAACATGAATGATCACACAATCTTCTTCTTCAAGACATGCTTGCAATAAGCTTAACACTCACATGACCAATCTTTGGATAATTCCTTAATAACACCTTGGTCAACCCATAAACTCCTTGAAACCAACACATGGGACTTCAAGAAAGGCCTATGAAAAAATCCTTCAAATATAACTCAATGCAACCATTAGTCCATAGAGAATGTCATCAATTACCAAAACCACACATGGGGGCACCGCATGTCCTTTCAATCTCCCCCATTTTGGTAATTGATGACAATCACTTTGAAGAGAGTTTATATAAGGAATTATGCATCACCATGCAATGCAACAACCAATAATGCATCCGTAGGAGATGCGCATGCTTAGGAACAAACCAAAGCCAGAAGAGACAACTCTCTAAACTTCTCCACAAAACTCTCTGAAACTTCTCCCCCATTGGCATCGATTGCCAAAATGGGCTAAAAGCTTAGAAGGCCAATATAAAATGTGTTCCTCCATAAATTGTGTATTTCTCAACAAGAGAGTGGAATGCAATACACATGTCCAACGGTAAATACTTGGAGGAAGACAAACTATATTGAGACCCAAAGATTGCAAAAGAATGATATGCCACAAAGACATAACAAAGAGAGAAACAAGCAATCAAGCAATCAAAGGATACCAATTGAAGCAAGCAATCAATGGTTATCAGTTGAGCCAACTAGATGAATGATCCTACGTGCCACATGAAAAAAAGGATAATATGATATGAGCGAAGGAGTGTTCTAAAGAAACTAGGGAAGCTCCCCATGATTTGTGCACACATAAGAATTTTTGTATTTGAATACAAAGTGCACAAAATAGGATCACAGCTCCCCCAAAATCAATAGAAACATACAACAAGTGCAAGTGAGCATAAAGGAAACTAAGCCTAGCACTTGCAACAAACACATGGTTGAGCAACATGTAAAAGAGGCAACTTAAGAATAGGCTCAACCAAAATGATGTGTGTGAGTCATGGCAAAGCACATGAGAAGACTAATATACGGATGAGCATAAGCATCAACATAGTATCGAATGAATGAGATACACGGTGCAAAGCCTTTCATTCCCACACACAACTAAGCAAATGGGTTCACAAGAACACTAAATATGCAAAATGAATAACCAACACTTGTGACAACCCGAGGTGAAGATAGAAAGCATAAGCATCATCAAGACAGGGGATACCAATTAAGATGGCAAAAGCCTCGTCAAGACAAGCATGAGGAAAAAAATCTTCACCACACAAGAGTGCATCAAGATGCAACGAGATAAGACACACACTCAAAGCAAAAGCTCTCACGGAGCCACCAAAGAAATAACATAAGAAAGACAAGGTGGACGTGAAAGAAAGGATATCAACTAGAGATGTAATTTCTCTCAAGTGTATAAGGTTCTATGTAGACGAAATCATGATGATATATATATCTACAAAGAAGGATGTACACCCGAAATAGTTACAACACGAAGGAACAAGATATCCACAAGGAAGTTATAAATATACCAATAAGATATTTGCTTGAAAGCATAGCACTTGGCTAGATATGGTCTTATTGTATATAAATTAAGTCCAAACACATCCATCAAAGGCATCACAACTAGCAACAAGAGATCATCGTTGGGATGCTTTGAGAAAGGAAACAAGTATCACAAGATATGAAATGAATATCATGCCAAGATACAACCTACACAAGGTTGAATGCAAGAGGGGAAAGCATGAATAGATACTTGTTACCAAGATATCATTGGAAGGATGTAGTAGATACCAATTGAAGGTAGATAGTAGTTCATTGGTCATCCTAGCTTGACTCCAATATGCACATGGTGACAACACCTTCCTTGTGAGTGAGTCGAGCATCCAATGCATCTCCAAATGTTCCTAGAAGAACAACACAAGCTAAACGGTACCCAAACTCATTGGGACCAAAGAGTTAGAAACACCAACAATACATAGGACAAACTCCACATAAATATGTGCATATAGATATGGAAATGAAATTCATGCACATCTCATCCAATTTGAGACTTGGTGGAGTTTCCCCTATATATTGGGTCAAAGAAAGAGAACATGCCAAAGGAACTACATGAAGTTAAAATGCATGCTCAAGACTTTCAAACCCGAAACCAAAAGACAAAGAAATGCCAAGTGAAAAGGATACCAAATGGAGAAATCATCACTTGGAAGATACATCAAGGAATGAGATATCCATTGATACACACTAAATTAAAGATGTCAAACTCCCAAAGAAGGATGGTTCCAAATAAACCAAGCTCTCAACAAAGTTTCATGATGGCACAAGGTACCAAAAGAAAACGGCTTGCCTTCCACCAACACACACTTGATAAGGATCACAAGAAGAGTTTTCTAAAGAAAATAGGATAGTTCCCCCACGAGAGGTGCACTATAGAGAATTTGCGTTTGAATAAAAAATGCACAAGGTGGGATCACCACTTTCACTATATCTAGAAAACACTAGACAAGAACAAGAAATTAACAAGATCCACAAGTGGTATGGAAGACAGCGGGAGTTGACACAAATCTTGGCAAGAGAAAAGGCAAATAAAAACAAAAGCCAATGTAAAGATGATCAATAAATTCTACCACACATAAGTGACTACCAGTTGTCAAAAGATAAGAAGTATTTGGAAATAATTCCCGGTGGTAGATAACAAGGATATCCAACATCATATTCACAACAAACACAAGCAAATTGCCACTTGTAGAGCTAACATGTCACCTAGGAACAATATAATTTACAATATCAATACTAGGAGACAATATCTCAAATGTACACATTTTCTAGGCTTGTAATATGCACATAGCATATTACTCCCCCATAATGTGATACCAATAAGAACTTAACAAGAGGCAATAATAGGATCCAACACGAGATAATCAATGGAATTTTTAGAATTTGAATTTCTCATGAGAGATATACCACCTAGCGACTAGATAATCTTGTAATATCAATACTAGATGGTATTCCTCATGTACACACATTTATAGGATTGTGAGGTGCACAAAGCACATCACTCCCCCAAAATGGGATGTTCCATTGATCTCTCACATGAGCCAACTAGGATACAAAGATAAGCAAAAAGGCTCAACGCACGACGCACACGTACATGATGTGCAAACCAACACACACGTACTTGATTGCCTAAGATAAGCAAGTTGGAAGCGCAACATATACAAACACATGCAAGGAACAAAACCAAAACATGCAAAGGGGCAAGTAACTTTCAATGTAAACAATTTAAGTACAAGTTACCGCAAGGAGGCACATTGGATATAAGATAGAAACTTGACAACCCAATTGACTTGGCTTGAGACAACAAGAAAGATGAAGTCCCCTTAATTCTTCATAATGTATCCAAGTCTCCAATGACCTCCAAAAACACCTATTGATCAAGTTTGAGCTTGTTGGTCCCCAACCAAGTTGGGCCCTAAGAGGTTAGTCACAATAGGCTTGGCTACCAAAATGGTTCTTTTCTTGACACCACTTTGAGTACCAACAAACTTGGCAAGCACATTGCCAACCTTATCCTTCCCAAGAGAATAGATATCATAAATAATAATTGGGTTGGATAAGTTACCACTAGTGCACGAAGAAGCGACGTGACCTTTCTCATGACATAAGTAGCAACGTCTACTCTTCACTTTCTTCTCACTTGATTTTTCCACAAGAGAAGCATTAGCTTGAGTCTTATTGGGAAGTGGCCTTTCTTCAACTTGAGGTTGAGCACGAGATTGAACTTGTGCCCTCTTCCCTTGTTGCTTGACACTAATGGCCTTCTTATTCAATGGGCAAGATCTAACATGATGCCCTTCTACTTTGCACTTTAAGCAAACAATCTTGGCCGAATTCTTGACTTGTTCTTGGCCCTTCTTTTTGTTCATCTTGGACTTCTTCTTCTTCTTATTGGAGTTGAATCCGAGTCCACCTTTGTCATTGGGGGATTTTTGCAAACTCAAGATATTGTTGAGTGTGGATTTCCCTTCATGACACTTTTCCAAGTCTTTCTTCAAAGAAGTGACTTGGGCCTTGAGCTCTTTGATTTCCTCTACATGGTTAGTTTCAACACAAGTACTAGAGGAAGTATAAGCTTCATCGTTAGAGCAACAAGGCAAGGAAAGCAATTCATCACAAGATGTACCAACATTGTGAGTAGATGAATTACAAGGACTAGCACATGGCAATATACTATTTTGACTAGAAGTAGTGCTAGTATCCACATGAGGCTCACTAGATGTTACCTTACCAATCATGGCCTCATGAGCTATCTTTAGCACACGATGGGATACTAGAAGATCATTATGAGAGCTTGAGAGCTTTTCATGACTTTCTTCCAATTTCCCATAATTGCAAGATAGCACCTCAAGTTGAGCCCGTAGCTCAACATTCTCCTTCAAAATGGATGCTTCACAAGTAATAGAATTAGTAGCACAAGCATCATCATTAACAACAAGAGGAGAAGGCAACTTGGCAAGCTCTTTTAAATAAGAAGCTTCAAGTTGAGCATGAGACTCGGTGAGTTTGATGAGCTCACCCTTGATGACCCTTGAGCCATTTTCGAGGTGCTCAAAATCCTCAAGGAGTCTAGCATGAGCAACTTCAAGCTTAGCATTTTTAGTTTCAAAAACATTGGCCACCTCAAGAGCTTTATCATTAGATTCCTTCACTCTAGATAATTCTAGAGAAAAAGTCTCCTCAAGAGATTCCTTGGTGGTTTGTTCAAGTTCAAGAGCTTGAGAGAGGTCCACAATCTCATTAGCGTAATCACGCCCATGAGCTTCCATTTTCTCAATGGTGACCTCATGCTCCTCTAGATGAGATTCCAACTCCTCAATGTATTTCTTGCCATCAATGGCAATGGACATTATTTCCATGAAGTTGGAACGAGCAATTTTATTTTTATGAAGATCTTTAAAAATCATTTCCCCCTTAGTTTTTAAGGAGGCAACATTATCATTCTCTTCATCATTATCCTCATCATCATTAGCATAAACATCATCATCAAGAGACATATTGGGGTACAAAGTAGGAGATACCTTTGACGCCTTAGCCATAAGGCAAAAAGCAATAGATGATGATGTAGGATCCCTTGAAGCACCATTCAAGACCAGATCTTGTTCCATGGAGTGTTGGGTTTCCTCTACATTGTTAGCACAACAACTCGAGGAAATACATGCATTTTTATCATGGCAACAAGACATAGCAAGCATATCATCATGAGATTTAGTCAAGAAATTTGTACATGATATGCAAGGACTATCAACACAAGCGTGTGAAACATTTGGAGTGCTCGAAGTGCTAGAGTCCAAAGATGAAGCATTGCAATAATATAGTGATGAAGGATCATCCACAATAAGCATACTATCATCATTGCAATGACCAACACTACTCACCATATCATTACCTTGTGGCAAACCACATGTAGGTGAAGTAGAAGAAGTTGAGAAGACAATACGACCGGAGGTGGAGGGAGAACAATCATCCCCACAAATCTTGGACGCACCATATTTATCTTGAAGCTTTGTCCATAACTCATGAGCATCCCGGAACGGCATGAGTTGAAATATAACTACATTGCTCAAAGCATCGAAAAGCACATTAGAATCTTGAGCATTGAGATAAGAGTTTTTCTCATCCTTTAAAGATAATCTTTGGGGATCCTTTGGAGGAGAAAAACCCATATTTACAATTCGCTCTAAATTTGGGTCCATGACCCTAAAGAGGTTAAGCATGCGAATTACCCAAACATCAAAATTTGTGCCATCGAAACTAAGAGTGTCAGAGAATCCTAATCCCCTAGTCGACATCTTTACTCTTTAGGCGGTTAAGCCCAACAAAGAGGTACGAGGCTCTGATACCAATTGAAAGATCGTGGATGTCGCCTAGAGGGGGGGTGAATAGGCGCTTTAAAATAATCATGGTTTAGGCTTGAACAAATGCGGAATAAACCTAACGGTTAATTTGTCAAGCACAAAACCTAAAACAACTAGGCTCACCTATGTGCACCAACAAGTTATGCTAAGCAAGATAAACAACTATGTGATAGCAAGATATATAACAAGGAACACTACGGCTATCACAAAGTAAAGTGCATAAGTAAAGGGGCTCGGGTAAGAGATAACTGAGGCACGCGGAGACGACGATGTATCCCGAAGTTCACACCCTTGCGGATGCTAATCTCCGTTTGGAGCGGTGTGGAGGCACAATGCTCCCCAAGAAGCCACTAGGGCCACCGTAATCTCCTCACGCCCTCGCACAATGCAAGATGCCGTGATTCCACTAAGGGACCCTTGAGGGCAGTCACCGAACCTGTACAAATGGCAACCCTTGGGGGCGGTCACCGAACCCGTACACTTTGGCAACCCTTGGGGGCGGTCACCGGTACCCGTCAAATTGCTCGGGGCAATCTCCACAACCTAATTGGTGACCCCGACGCTTTCCCGGAGCTTTACACCACAATGATTGAGCTCCGAACCACACCAACCGTCTAGGGCGCCAATGCACCCAAGAGGAACAAGCTCTAGGGTGTCCAAAACACCCAAGAGTAACAAGCTCAAGGGTACCAAGCACCCAAGAGTAATAAGCTTCTCAACTTGTAACTTCCATGTATCACGTGGAGAACTCAAACCAATGCACCAAATGCAATGGCAAGGGCACACGGAGTGCCCAAGTCCTTCTCTCTCAAATCCCACCGAAGCAACTAATGCTAGGGAGGAAGATGAGAGGAAGAACAAGAAGGAGAACACCAAGAACTCCAAGATCTAGATCCAAGGGGTTCCCCTCACATAGAGGAGAAAGTGATTGGTGGAAACGTGGATCTAGATCTCCTCTCTCTTTTCCCTCAAGAACTAGCAAGAATCATAGGAGGGATTGAGAGTTAGCAAGCTCGAAGAAGGTCAACAATGGGGGAAGAACATGAGCTCAAGAGATAAGGTTCATTGGGGATGAAGACCCCCTTTTATAGGTGGGAAAAAATCCAACCGTTATGCTCACAGCCCGCACAGAGCGGTACTACCGCTCCAAGGAGCGGTACTACCGCTAGGGCGGCAGTACCCCTTTGAAACACAACAGCGAGGAGGCAAAAAGGCCAGAAGAACCGTCGGAGCAGTAGTAACGCTTGACCTCACGGTACTACCGCTAGGGGTAGCGGTACTACTGCTAAGGGTAGCAGTACTACTGCTTGCAAGCGGTACTAAAAAATTACATCCGGGCCTACCACCGCAGGACTTGGGACGAGTTTTTGGTCCCGAGCGGAAGTAGCCACGGAAGTAGCCGCGGTAGTACTACTCCAAGCGGTAGTACCTCTCCCAAGAGCGATAGTACCGCTCCCAAGAGCGGTAGTAAAAAATTACTTCCGCTCCTACCCGCGGTAGTACCGCTGCAGCCTTTTCAGAACACCAAAACTACCACAACTTCTGCAAACGGACTCCGAATTCGACGAAACCAAGTTTGTTGGAAAGCTAGCGACAAGGGCTAACACAATCTTGAGAGAAATACCAATAAAAAGCAAATGAGAAAAGTCCCAAAATAAAATGGTGAGAACCCTTCCTCGGATAAGACCGGTAAAACCTCCAACACCGAAAACATCATAGAAGACGCATGCAAACTCCATTTTCGATGAACTCAAGCTTGTCATCAAGATGACCATAAGCTCTAAGACTCACAAAGAGAACCAAACAAGAACCAAGAAACATGATGCAATAATTCAATGGTTTGAGCTCTCGACGAACGATACAATCAAGCTACTCACTTGAGAGCCCCCCTTGATAGTACAGCTATCGATCCTATAACCCGGTCTCCCAACTACCACCATGAGACCGGTAAAACAGAAAACCTATCAAGGGAAAACCTTTGCCTTGCACATGATCCACTTGAGCTAGATGATGACGATCTTGTCCTCCTCAAGATGGACCACCTTTCTTGATTGCGTTGGGTCGATGGAGACTAGATGATTGCTCCCCCATACTCCACTATGGGTGAGCCGCTCTTCGACACATCTTCACAAGTCCATTGACACAACAATGGATGGCAAGCTTCAAGCACTTGATCTCTTCGTGATGCTCCACTTGAACTTGCACACGGCAATCTTGATGACGATCACCACTTGATGTCATCCTTTCCATGGGTTGTATGATATCTTCCTCTTGACGCAAGCCCATGGACACGTACCTAACCCCACATAGACTCTCACACAGACCATGGGTTAGTACACAAAGTGCAATGGACAATGCTTACCATACCATGGGATCACTTGATCCCTCTCGGTACATCTTCTACGCATTGTGAGTTGATCAAATTGATTCACTCTTGACTTAGTCTTGATTAACATTGAATATTTCCAACTCTCTTCGTTTGGATGATGTCTTGAAGGTAAACATGAATGATCACACAATCTTCTTCTTCAAGACATGCTTGCAATAAGCTCAACACTCACATGACGAATCTTTGGATAATTCCTTAATAGCACCTTGGTCAACCCGTAAACTCCTTGAAACCAACACATGGACTTCATGAAATGCCTATGGAAAAATCCTTCAAATATAACTCAATGCAACCATTAGTCCATAGAGAATGTCATCATTACCATAACCACACATGGGGGCACTGCATGTCCTTTCAATAAGTCATGTTGGTCACTCTACTGTTAAAACCCCATATTGTGAAATTCAGCTTAGAGATGTTTTACATGTTCCCGTTGCATCAAAGAATCTCCTTTTAGTTCGTCGCATCACTCTTGTTAATGGTGTCTTCTTAGAATTTCATCTGTTCTTCTTTTTGATCAAGGATCGGGTCACGAGGAGGGTTCTCTATCATGGTAGATGCGTGCAAGGTCTCTATCCGTTTATTCCCAAGTTTTGCAAGTCCAATAAACAAGTTCACAGAGCCTTCAAGGTTTCTTCAGAACGATGGCATAATCGTTTAGGCCATCCATCTTTTTCTATTGTCAAATTCTTAGTAAACATAAGCTCCCATTTGTCGGTGAGCATGACCGTGAAACTATTTGTGATGCTTGTCAAAAGGCAAAAAGTCATCAATTGCCTTACTATATTTCTACCAGTGTGTCAACAAAACCCTTGCAACTTTTTTTCCGATGTATGGGGTCCAGCCCCCTCTTCCGTTGGTAGACACACATATTACGTAAGCTTCATTAATGACTACAGCAAGTACACGTGGATTTATTTGCTTAAGAAATGTTCTGATGTCTTTCAAGTATTCCACAATTTTCAAGCCCTAGTCGAGAGAAAATTTGATAGCAAAATTATTGCCATGTAATCGGACTGGGGTGGTGAGTATGAGAAGTTGAATTCCTTTTTCCAGCGAATAGGAATTTCTCATCATGTATCTTTCTCACATGCTCACCAGCAGAACGGTTCTGCTGAACGCAAGCATAGGCACATTGTTGATGTAGGCTTCTCCCTTCTTGCCGCCGCATACATGCCGTTAAAGTTTTGGAATGAATCCTTCCTAACTACGGTTCATCTTATAAACTTGTTACCTAGCCGGGTCATTAACAATGAATCCCCAACTGAACGTCTTTTCCACACCAAGCCAGATTATGCCTCTCTCCGTGTGTTTTGGTGCGCCTGTTGGCCAAATCTACATCCTTACAATAATCGCAAACTCAGTTTCCGATCCAAATAGTGTGTCTTCCTTGGCTATAGTGCCCAACACAAGGGGGTCAAGTGCCTTGATGTTGCCACTGGTAGAATATATATCTCTCATGATGTTGTGTTTGATGAAACAAAATTCCCTTTCGAAACACTTCATCCCAATGTCGGTGCCCTCCTAAAACAAGAAATACTTCTGCTCCCAACTGCTCTTTCCGGTGTTGATCACGGGGGTGAAAACAATAGTACTGATCAACCTTTGACTACTCATCATGTTTTGCCTGAGTTTATTGCTGCAGATCCATCACCAGAAGAAAATGTGGGTTCAAACAATGCGAGTAGCAGTGAAAACAATCATTATTTCATGTGTAACCCAGCTGGGAACAACGAAGCACAAGGTGGATCCGCCTCAGGTTCTCCACTGCATGCAGCAGGTCGATCTGCACTGGGATCCGCAGCTACAGTACTTGGTCCCTCCTTGGCCTCTGCACGTCCAGGTGCGGACAGCGGCGCACGGGTGCCCACATGTTGGGTTTTGTAGTAATTTCAAAAAATTTCCTACGCACACGCAAGATCATGTGATGCATAGCAACGAGGGGAGAGTGTTGTCTACGTACCCAACGCAGACCGACTGCGGAAGCAATGATACGACGTAGAGGAAGTAGTCGTACGTCTTCACGATCCAACCGATCAAGCACCGAAACTACGGCACCTCCGAGTTCGAGCACACGTTCAGCTCGATGACGATCCCCGGACTCCGATCCAGCAAAGTGTCGGGGAAGAGTTCCGTCAGCACGACGGCGTGGTGACGATCTTGATGAACTACATCAGCAGGGCTTCGCCTAAACTCCGCTACAGTATTATCGAGGTATATGGTGGCAGGGGGCACCGCACACGGCTAAGGAATAGATCACGTGGATCAACTTGTTGTGTCTTTGGTGCTAGCCCTGCCCCTCTATTTATATGTTGAGCCCCGGGGTCGAAACTTGGAGCAAAAACCTCCTTAAAGTCGGTTTTGCCCGAAAGGCAAGAGTCCCACTCAGACTCCAGGACCAAACGCCACAATCCTTGGCGTTTGGCCCAGACGCCATGGGCCTTGGCGTCTGACCCAGGGCCAGACGCCAGGGTCTCCGGCGTTTGCCCCCCTGGCCTCCGCAAAACTCCTTTTTGCACTGACCTAAAGCCTCATGGGCTTGACCCCTTGGCCTAACCATATCATCCAATATATGAATCTTTATGTCTCGACCATTTCGAGACTCCTCGTCATGTCCCCGATCTCATCCGGGGCTCCGAACTCCTTCGGTACATCAAAACATGTAAACTCATAATATAACTGTCATCGTAACCTTAAGCGTGCGGACCCTACGGGTTCGAGAACAATGTAGACATGAAGTACCTTGATCATCATCAACATTTTCCTCTTCAGTTGGTGTGGGCATTACAGGAATGGTTTCCTGCGCTGCACCACTTTCCCGTTCGAGAGGTAGTACTTCATCGAGTTCTACTTTCCTCCCACTTACTTCTTTCGAGAGAAACTCTTTCTCCAGAAAGCATCCGTTCTTGGCAACAAAGATCTTGCCTTCGGATCTTAAGTAGAAGGTATACCCGACAGTTTCCTTAGGGTATCCTACGAATACGCATTTTTCCGACTTGGGTTCGAGCTTTTCAGGTTGAAGTTTCTTGACATAAGCATCGCATCCCCAAACTTTTAGAAACGACAGCTTAGGTTTCTTCCCAAACCATAATTCATACGGTGTCGTCTCAACGGATTTAGACGGTGCCCTATTTAAAGTGAATGTAGCTGTCTCTAGAGCGTATCCCCAAAATGATAGCGGTAAATCGGTAAGAGACATCATAGACCGCACCATATCCAATAGAGTGCGATTACGACGTTCGGACACACCGTTTCGCTGAGGTGTTCCAGGCGGCGTGAGTTGTGAAACGATTCCACATTTTCTTAAGTGTGTACCGAATTCGTGACTTAAGTATTCGCCCCCACGATCTGATCGTAGGAACTTTATCTTACGGTCACGTTGATTCTCTACCTCACTCTGAAATTCCTTGAACTTTTCAAAGGTCTCAGACTTGTGTTTCATTAAGTAGACATACCCATATCTACTCAAGTCGTCAGTGAGAGTGAGAACATAACGATATCCTCCGCGAGCCTCAACGCTCATTGGACCGCACACATCGGTATGTATGATTTCCAACAAGTTGGTTGCTCGCTCCATTGTTCTGGAGAACGGAGTCTTGGTCATTTTGCCTAAGAGGCAAGGTTCGCATGTGTCAAATGATTCATAATCAAGAGACTCTAAAAGTCCATCAGCATGGAGCTTCTTCATGCGCTTGACACCAATGTGACCAAGGCGGCAGTGCCACAAGTATGTGGGACTATCGTTATCAACTTTACATCTTTTGGCATCCACACTATGAACATGTGTAATATTACGCTCGAGATTCATCAAGAATAAACCATTGACCATCGGAGCATGACCATAAAACATATCTCTCATATAAATCGAACAACCATTATTCTCAGACTTAAATGAGTAGCCATCTCGTATTAAACGAGATCCAGATACAATGTTCATGCTCAAACTTGGCACTAAATAACAATTATTGAGGTTTAAAACTAATCCCGTAGGTAAATGTAGAGGCAGCGTGCCGACGGCGATCACATCGACCCTGGAACCATTCCCGACGCGCATCGTCACCTCGTCCTTCGCCAGTCTCCGTTTATTCCGCAGCTCCTGCTGTGAGTTACATATGTGAGCAACGGCACCGGTATCAAATACCCAGGAGTTACTTCGAGTACTGGTAAGGTACACATCAATTACATGTATATCAAATATACCTTTGGTGTTGCCGGCCTTCTTATCCGCTAAGTATTTGGGGCAGTTCCGCTTCCAGTGCCCCTTCCCCTTGCAATAAAAGCACTCAGTCTCAGGCTTGGGTCCAATCTTTGACTTCTTCCCGGCAACAGGCTTACCGGGCGCGGCAACATCTTTGCCGTCCTTCTTGAAGTTCTTCTTACCCTTGCCCTTCTTGAACTTAGTGGTCTTATTGACCATCAACACTTGATGTTCTTTCTTGATTTCAGCCTCTGCTGACTTCAGCATTGAGAACACTTCAGGAATGGTCTTTACCATCCCCTGCATGTTGTAGTTCATCACAAAGCTCTTGTAGCTTGGTGGGAGCGACTGGAGGATTCTGTCAATGACCGCCTCATCTGGGAGGTTAATGTTCAACTGGGTCATACGTGCGTGCAACCCAGACATCTTCAGGATGTGTTCACTGACAGAACTGTTCTCCTCCATCTTACAACTGTAGAACTTGTCGGAGACATCATATCTCTCGACCCGGGCATGAGCTTGGAAAACTAGTTTCAGCTCTTCGAACATCTCATATGCTCCGTGATGCTCAAAACGCTTTTGGAGCCCCGGTTCTAAGCTGTAAAGCATGCCGCACTGAACGAGGGAGTAATCATCAGCACGAGTTTGCCAAGCGTTCATAACGTCTTGGTTCTCTGGGACGGGAGCGGCACCTAGCGGTCCTTCTAGGACATATTGCTTCCTGGCAGCTATGAGGATGATCCTCAGGTTTCGGACCCAGTCCGTATAGTTGCTGCCATCATCTTTCAGCTTGGTTTTCTCTAGGAACGCGTTGAAGTTCATGTTGACATTAGCGTTGGCCATTGATCTACAATACATATTTGCAAAGGTTTTAGACTAAGTTCATGATAATAAAGTTCTTAATCAAAATTATGAACTCCCACTTAGATTAGACATCCCTCTAGTCATCTAAGTGTTACACGATCCGAGTCGACTAGCCCGTGTCCGATCATCACGTGAGACGGACTAGTCATCGTCGGTGAACATCTTTATGTTGATCGTATCTTCCATACGACTCGTGTTCGACCTTTCGGTCTCCGTGTTCCGAGGCCATGTCTGCACATGCTAGGCTCGTCAAGTTAACCCTAAGTGTTTTTGCTGTGTAAAACTGTCTTACACCCGTTGTATGTGAACGTAAGGATCCATCACACCCGATCATCACGTGGTGCTTAGAAACGACGAACTGTAGCAACGGTGCACAGTTAGGGGAGAACACTTCTTGAAATTTTGTAAGGGATCATCTTATTTACTACCGTCGTCCTAAGTAAACAAGATGCATAAACATAATAAACATCACATGCAATTATATGGTTGTGACATGATATGGCCAATATCATCAAGCTCCATTGATCTCCATCTTCGGGGCTCCATGATCATCTTGTCACCGGCTTGACACCATGATCTCCATCATCATGATCTCCATCATCGTGTCTTCATGAAGTTGTCACGCCAACGACTACTTCTACTTCTATGACTAACGCGTTTAGTAATGAAGTAAAGTAGTTTACATGGCGTTCTTCAATGACACGCAGGTCATACAAAAAAATAAAGACAACTCCTATGGCTCCTGCCGGTTGTCATACTCATCGACATGCAAGTCGTGAATCCTATTACAAGAACATGATCTCATACATCACAATTCAACATTCATCACAACTTTTGGCCATATCACATCACATGATCAATCGCTGCAAAAACAAGTTAGACGTCCTCTAGTTGTTGTTGCATCTTTTACGTGGCTGCGATTGGGTTCTAGCAAGAACGTTTTCTTACCTACAAATCACCACAACGTGATTTTGTCAACTTCTATTTACCCTTCATAAGGGCCCTGTTCATCGATTCCGCTCCAACTAAAGTGGGAGAGACAGACACCCGCCAGCCACCTTATGCAACTAGTGCATGTCAGTCGGTGGAACCGGTCTCACGTAAGCGTACGTGTAAGGTTGGTCCGGGCCGCTTCATCCCACAATACCGTTGAGCAAGAAAAGACTAGTAGAGGCAAGTAAGATGACAAGATCAACGCCCACAACAAATTGTGTTCTACTCGTGCATTAGAGAACTACGCATAGACCTAGCTCATGATGCCACTGTTGGGGAACGTTGCAGAAAATTAAAATTTTTCCTACGGCTTCACCAAGATCCATCTATGAGTTCATCTAAGCAACGAGTCATGGGAGAGTGCTTGCATCTACATACCACTTGTAGATCGCGTGCGGAAGCTTGCAAGGTGATGATGTAGTCGTACTCGAACGTGATTCAGATCACCGATGCCAAGTGCTGAACGGACAACACCTCCGCGTTCAACACACGTACGGCACAGGTGACGTCCCCTCCGTCTTGATCCAGCAAGGAGGAAGGGGAGGTTGAGGAAGACAGCTCCACCGGCAGCACGACGGCGTGGTGATGGTGGAGAAGCAGTACTCCGACAGGGCTTCGCTGAGCACACAACGGAGGAGGAGAGGTGTTGGGGAGGGAGAAGGAGGCAACCAAAGGCCAAGGACTCAAGGTATGAAGTCCCTCCTCTCCCCCACTATATATAGGAGGGCCAAGGGGGGGTGGCCGGCCCTAGGAGATCCAATCTCCTAGGGGGCGGCGGCCAAGGGGGGTTTCCCTCCCCCCCAAGGCACCTAGGAGGTGCCTTCCCCTCCTAGGACTCTTCCCCCTTGAACCCTAGGTGCATGGGCCTATGTGGGGCTGGTGCCCTTGGCCCATGCAGGCCAAGGCGCACCCCCTACAGCCCATGTGGCCCCCCGGGGCAGGTGGCCCCACCCGGTGGGCCCCCGGGACCCCTCCGGTGGTCCCGGTACAATACCGATAACCCCGAAACTTGTCCCGATGCCCGAAACAGGACTTCCCATATATAAATCTTTACCTCCGGACCATTCCGGAACTCCTCGTGACGTCCGGGATCTCATCCGGGACTCCGAACAACATTCGGTAGTCACATACTTGACTTCCTACTAACCCTAGCGTCACCGAACCTTAAGTGTGTAGACCCTACGGGCTCGGGAGACACGCAGACATGACCGAGACGACTCTCGGGCAATAACCAACAGCGGGGTCTGGATATCCATGTTGGCTCCCACATGCTCCTCGATGATTTCATCGGTTGAACCACGATGTCGAGGATTCGATCAAACCCTGTATACAATTCCCTTTGTCAATCGGTACGTTACTTGCCCGAGATTCGATCGTCGGTATCCCAATACCTTGTTCAGTCTCGTTACCCGGAAAGTCACTTTACTCGTACCGTAATGCATGATCCCGTGGCCAACACCTTGGTCACATTGAGCTCATTATGATGATGCATTACCGAGTGGGCCCAGAGATACCTCTCCGTTATACGGAGTGACAAATCCCAGTCTCGATCCGTGTCAACCCAACAGATACTTTCGGAGATACCTGTAATGCACCTTTATAGTCACCCAGTTACGTTGTGACGTTTGATACACCCAAGGCACTCCTACGGTAACCGGGAGTTACACGATCTCATGGTCGAAGGAATAGATACTTGACATTGGCAAAGCTTCTAGCAAACGAACTATACGATCTTTTATGCTATGCTTATGATTGGGTCTTGTCCATCACATCATTCTCCTAATGATGTGATCCCGTTATCAACGACATCCTATGTCCATAGTCAGGAAACCATGACTATCTATTGATCATAACGAGCTAGTCAACTAGAGGCTCACTAGGGACTCATTGGGTCTAAGTGTTCACACGTGTATTACGATTTCCGGATAATACAGTTATAGCATGAACAAAAGACAATTATCATGAACATTGAAATATAATAATCCTTTTATTATTGCCTCTAGGGCATATTTCCAACAGTCTCCCACTTGCACTAGAGTCACCAATCTAGTTACATTGTGATGAATCGAACACCCATAGAGTTCTGGTGTTGATCATGTTTTGCACGCGAGAGAGGTTTAGTCAACGGATCTGCGACATTCAGATCCGTGTGCACTTTGCAAATCTCTATGTCTCCATCTTGAACATTTTCACGGATGGAGTTGAAACGACGCTTGATGTGCCTGGTCTTCTTGTGAAACCTGGGCTCCTTGGCAAGGGCAATAGCTCCAGTGTTGTCACAGAAGAGTTTGATCGGCCCCGACGCATTGGGTATGACTCCTAGGTCGGTGATGAACTCCTTCATCCAAATCGCTTCATGCGCTGCCTCCGAGGCTGCCATGTACTCCGCTTCACATGTAGATCCCGCCACGACGCTCTGCTTGCAGCTGCACCAGCTTACTGCTCCACCATTCAACATATACACGTATCCGGTTTGTGACTTAGAGTCATCCAGATCTGAGTCGAAGCTAGCGTCGACGTAACCCTTTACGACGAGCTCTTCATCTCCTCCATAAACGAGAAACATGTCCTTTGTCCTTTTCAGGTACTTCAGGATATTCTTGACCGCTGTCCAGTGTTCCTTGCCGGGGTTACTTTGGTATCTTGCAACCAAACTTACGGCAAGGTTTACATCGGGTCTGGTACACAGCATGGCATACATAATAGATCCTATGGCTGAAGCATAGGGGATGACACTCATCTCTTCTTTATCTTTTGCCGTGGTCGGTGACTGAGCCGAGCTCAATCTCACACCTTGTAACATAGGCAAGAACCCCTTCTTGGACTGATCCATTTTGAACCTCTTCAAAATCTTATCAAGGTATGTGCTTTGTGAAAGACCTATGAGGCGTCTCGATCTATCTCTATAGATCTTGATGCCTAATATATAAGCAGCTTCTCCAAGGTCCTTCATTGAAAAACACTTGTTCAAGTAGGCCTTAATGCTGTCCAGGAGTTTCGTATCATTTCCCATCAAGAGTATGTCATCTACATATAATAGGAGAAATGCTACAGAGCTCCCACTCACTTTCTTGTAAACGCAGGCTTCTCCATAAGTCTGCGTAAACCCAAACGCTTTGATCATCTCATCAAAGCGAATGTTCCAACTCCGAGATGCTTGCACCAGTCCATAAATGGATCGCTGGAGCTTGCATACTTTGTTAGCGTTCTGAGGAACGACAAAACCTTCCGGCTGCATCATATACAGCTCTTCCTTAAGATGTCCATTAAGGAATGCCGTTTTGACGTCCATCTGCCATATCTCATAATCATAGTATGCGGCAATTGCTAACATGATTCAGACGGACTTAAGCTTCGCTACGGGAGAGAATGTCTCGTCGTAGTCAATCCCTTGAACTTGTCGATAACCCTTAGCGACAAGTCGAGCTTTATAGATGGTAACATTACCATCCGCGTCCGTCTTCTTCTTAAAAATCCATTTATTTTCTATCGCTCGCCGATCATCGGGCAAGTCTGTCAAAGTCCATACTTTGTTTTCATACATGGATTCTATCTCGGATTTCATGGCCTCAAGCCATTTGTTGGAATCCGGGCCCGCCATTGCTTCTTCATAGTTCGAAGGTTCATTGTTGTCTAGCAACATGATTTCCATGACAGGGTTGCCGTACCACTCTGGTGCGGAACGTGTCCTTGTGGACCTTCGAAGTTCAGTAGCAACTAGATCTGAAGTACCTTGATCATCATCAACATTTTCCTCTTCAGTTGGTGTGGGCATTACAGGAATGGTTTCCTGCGCTGCACCACTTTCCCGTTCGAGAGGTAGTACTTCATCGAGTTCTACTTTCCTCCCACTTACTTCTTTCGAGAGAAACTCTTTCTCCAGAAAGCATCCGTTCTTGGCAACAAAGATCTTGCCTTCGGATCTTAAGTAGAAGGTATACCCGACAGTTTCCTTAGGGTATCCTACGAATACGCATTTTTCCGACTTGGGTTTGAGCTTTTCAGGTTGAAGTTTCTTGACATAAGCATCGCATCCCCAAACTTTTAGAAACGACAGCTTAGGTTTCTTCCCAAACCATAATTCATACGGTGTCGTCTCAACGGATTTAGACGGTGCCCTATTTAAAGTGAATGTAGCTGTCTCTAGAGCGTATCCCCAAAATGATAGCGGTAAATCGGTAAGAGACATCATAGACCGCACCATATCCAATAGAGTGCGATTACGACGTTCGGACACACCGTTTCGCTGAGGTGTTCCAGGCGGCGTGAGTTGTGAAACGATTCCACATTTTCTTAAGTGTGTACCGAATTCGTGACTTAAGTATTCGCCCCCACGATCTGATCGTAGGAACTTTATCTTACGGTCACGTTGATTCTCTACCTCACTCTGAAATTCCTTGAACTTTTCAAAGGTCTCAGACTTGTGTTTCATTAAGTAGACATACCCATATCTACTCAAGTCGTCAGTGAGAGTGAGAACATAACGATATCCTCCGCGAGCCTCAACGCTCATTGGACCGCACACATCGGTATGTATGATTTCCAACAAGTTGGTTGCTCGCTCCATTGTTCCGGAGAACGGAGTCTTGGTCATTTTGCCTAAGAGGCAAGGTTCGCATGTGTCAAATGATTCATAATCAAGAGACTCTAAAAGTCCATCAGCATGGAGCTTCTTCATGCGCTTGACACCAATGTGACCAAGGCGGCAGTGCCACAAGTATGTGGGACTATCGTTATCAACTTTACATCTTTTGGCATCCACACTATGAACATGTGTAATATTACGCTCGAGATTCATCAAGAATAAACCATTGACCATCGGAGCATGACCATAAAACATATCTCTCATATAAATCGAACAACCATTATTCTCAGACTTAAATGAGTAGCCATCTCGTATTAAACGAGATCCAGATACAATGTTCATGCTCAAACTTGGCACTAAATAACAATTATTGAGGTTTAAAACTAATCCCGTAGGTAAATGTAGAGGCAGCGTGCCGACGGCGATCACATTGACCCTGGAACCATTCCCGACGCGCATCGTCACCTCGTCCTTCGCCAGTCTCAGTTTATTCCGCAGCTCCTGCTGTGAGTTACATATGTGAGCAACGGCACCGGTATCAAATACCCAGGAGTTACTTCGAGTACTGGTAAGGTACACATCAATTACATGTATATCAAATATACCTTTGGTGTTGCCGGCCTTCTTATCCGCTAAGTATTTGGGGCAGTTCCGCTTCCAGTTCCCCTTCCCCTTGCAATAAAAGCACTCAGTCTCAGGCTTGGGTCCAATCTTTGACTTCTTCCCGGCAACAGGCTTACCGGGCGCGGCAACATCTTTGCCGTCCTTCTTGAAGTTCTTCTTACCCTTGCCCTTCTTGAACTTAGTGGTCTTATTGACCATCAACCCTTGATGTTCTTTCTTGATTTCAGCCTCTGCTGACTTCAGCATCGAGAACACTTCAGGAATGGTCTTAACCATCCCCTGCATGTTGTAGTTCATCACAAAGCTCTTGTAGCTTGGTGGGAGCGACTGGAGGATTCTGTCAATGACCGCCTCATCTGGGAGGTTAATGTTCAACTGGGTCATACGTGCGTGCAACCCAGACATCTTCAGGATGTGTTCACTGACAGAACTGTTCTCCTCCATCTTACAACTGTAGAACTTGTCGGAGACATCATATCTCTCGACCCGGGCATGAGCTTGGAAAACTAGTTTCAGCTCTTCGAACATCTCATATGCTCCGTGATGCTCAAAACGCTTTTGGAGCCCCGGTTCTAAGCTGTAAAGCATGCCGCACTGAACGAGGGAGTAATCATCAGCACGAGTTTGCCAAGCGTTCATAACGTCTTGGTTCTCTGGGACGGGAGCGGCACCTAGCGGTCCTTCTAGGACATATTGCTTCCTGGCAGCTATGAGGATGATCCTCAGGTTTCGGACCCAGTCCGTATAGTTGCTGCCATCATCTTTCAGCTTGGTTTTCTCTAGGAACGCGTTGAAGTTCATGTTGACATTAGCGTTGGCCATTGATCTACAATACATATTTGCAAAGGTTTTAGACTAAGTTCATGATAATAAAGTTCTTAATCAAAATTATGAACTCCCACTTAGATTAGACATCCCTCTAGTCATCTAAGTGTTACACGATCGGAGTCGACTAGCCCGTGTCCGATCATCGCGTGAGACGGACTAGTCATCGTCGGTGAACATCTTTATGTTGATCGTATCTTCCATACGACTCGTGTTCGACCTTTCGGTCTCCGTGTTCCGAGGCCATGTCTGCACATGCTAGGCTCGTCAAGTTAACCCTAAGTGTTTTCGCTGTGTAAAACTGTCTTACACCCGTTGTATGTGAACGTAAGGATCCATCACACCCGATCATCACGTGGTGCTTAGAAACGACGAACTGTAGCAACGGTGCACAGTTAGGGGAGAACACTTCTTGAAATTTTGTAAGGGATCATCTTATTTACTACCGTCGTCCTAAGTAAACAAGATGCATAAACATAATAAACATCACATGCAATTATATGGTTGTGACATGATATGGCCAATATCATCAAGCTCCATTGATCTCCATCTTCGGGGCTCCATGATCATCTTGTCACCGGCTTGACACCATGATCTCCATCATCATGATCTCCATCATCGTGTCTTCATGAAGTTGTCACGCCAACGACTACTTCTACTTCTATGACTAACGCGTTTAGTAATGAAGTAAAGTAGTTTACATGGCGTTCTTCAATGACACGCAGGTCATACAAAAAAATAAAGACAACTCCTATGGCTCCTGCCGGTTGTCATACTCATCGACATGCAAGTCGTGAATCCTATTACAAGAACATGATCTCATACATCACAATTCAACATTCATCACAACTTCTGGCCATATCACATCACATGATCAATCGCTGCAAAAACAAGTTAGACGTCCTCTAGTTGTTGTTGCATCTTTTACGTGGCTGCGATTGGGTTCTAGCAAGAACGTTTTCTTACCTACGAATCACCACAACGTGATTTTGTCAACTTCTATTTACCCTTCATAAGGGCCCTGTTCATCGATTCCGCTCCAACTAAAGTGGGAGAGACAGACACCCGCCAGCCACCTTATGCAACTAGTGCATGTCAGTCGGTGGAACCGGTCTCACGTAAGCGTACGTGTAAGGTTGGTCCGGGCCGCTTCATCCCACAATACCGTTGAGCAAGAAAAGACTAGTAGAGGCAAGTAAGATGACAAGATCAACGCCCACAACAAATTGTGTTCTACTCGTGCATTAGAGAACTACGCATAGACCTAGCTCATGATGCCACTGTTGGGGAACGTTGCAGAAAATTAAAATTTTTCCTACGGCTTCACCAAGATCCATCTATGAGTTCATCTAAGCAACGAGTCATGGGAGAGTTCTTGCATCTACATACCACTTGTAGATCGCGTGCGGAAGCTTGCAAGGTGATGATGTAGTCGTACTCGAACGTGATTCAGATCACCGATGCCAAGTGCTGAACGGACAGCACCTCCGCGTTCAACACACCTACGGCACAGGTGACGTCCCCTCCGTCTTGATCCAGCAAGGAGGAAGGGGAGGTTGAGGAAGACAGCTCCACCGGCAGCACGACGGCGTGGTGATGGTGGAGAAGCAGTACTCCGACAGGGCTTCGCTGAGCACACAACGGAGGAGGAGAGGTGTTGGGGAGGGAGAAGGAGGCAACCAAAGGCCAAGGACTCAAGGTATGAAGTCCCTCCTCTCCCCCACTATATATAGGAGGGCCAAGGGGGGGGGGTGGCCGGCCCTAGGAGATCCAATCTCCTAGGGGGCGGCGGCCAAGGGGGGTTTCCCTCCCCCCCAAGGCACCTAGGAGGTGCCTTCCCCTCCTAGGACTCTTCCCCCTTGAACCCTAGGTGCATGGGCCTATGTGGGGCTGGTGCCCTTGGCCCATGCAGGCCAAGGCGCACCCCCTACAGCCCATGTGGCCCCCCGGGGCAGGTGGCCCCACCCGGTGGGCCCCCGGGACCCCTCCGGTGGTCCCGGTACAATACCGATAACCCCGAAACTTGTCCCGATGCCCGAAACAGGACTTCCCATATATAAATCTTTACCTCCGGACCATTCCGGAACTCCTCGTGACGTCCGGGATCTCATCCGGGACTCCGAACAACATTCGGTAGTCACATACTTGACTTCCTACTAACCCTAGCGTCACCGAACCTTAAGTGTGTAGACCCTACGGGCTCGGGAGACACGCAGACATGACCGAGACGACTCTCGGGCAATAACCAACAGCGGGGTCTGGATATCCATGTTGGCTCCCACATGCTCCTCGATGATTTCATCGGTTGAACCACGATGTCGAGGATTCGATCAAACCCTGTATACAATTCCCTTTGTCAATCGGTACGTTACTTGCCCGAGATTCGATCGTCGGTATCCCAATACCTTGTTCAGTCTCGTTACCCGGCAAGTCACTTTACTCGTACCGTAATGCATGATCCCGTGGCCAACACCTTGGTCACATTGAGCTCATTATGATGATGCATTACCGAGTGGGCCCAGAGATACCTCTCCGTTATACGGAGTGACAAATCCCAGTCTCGATCCGTGTCAACCCAACAGATACTTTCGGAGATACCTGTAATGCACCTTTATAGTCACCCAGTTACGTTGTGACGTTTGATACACCCAAGGCACTCCTACGGTAACCGGGAGTTACACGATCTCATGGTCGAAGGAATAGATACTTGACATTGGCAAAGCTTCTAGCAAACGAACTATACGATCTTTTATGCTATGCTTATGATTGGGTCTTGTCCATCACATCATTCTCCTAATGATGTGATCCCGTTATCAACGACATCCTATGTCCATAGTCAGGAAACCATGACTATCTATTGATCATAACGAGCTAGTCAACTAGAGGCTCACTAGGGACTCATTGGGTCTAAGTGTTCACACGTGTATTACGATTTCCGGATAATACAGTTATAGCATGAACAAAAGACAATTATCATGAACATTGAAATATAATAATCCTTTTATTATTGCCTCTAGGGCATATTTCCAACAAAAGCCTCATGGGCTTGACCCCTTGGCCTAACCATATCATCCAATATATGAATCTTTACGTCTCGACCATTTCGAGACTCCTCGTCATGTCCCCGATCTCATCCGGGACTCCGAACTCCTTCGGTACATCAAAACATGTAAACTCATAATATAACTGTCATCGTAACCTTAAGCGTGCGGACCCTACGGGTTCGAGAACAATGTAGACATGACCGAGACACGTCTCTGGTCAATAACCAATAGCGGGACCTGGATGCCCATATTGGCTCCTACATATTCTACGAAGATCTTTATCGGTCAGACCGCATAACGACATACGTTGTTCCCTTTGTCATCGGTATGTTACTTGCCCGAGATTCGATCGTCGATATCCAATATCTAGTTCAATCTCGTTACCGGCAAGTCTCTTTACTCGTTCCGTAATACATCATCTCACAACTAACATATTAGTTGTAATGCTTACAAGGCTTATGTGATGTGTATTACCGAGAGGGCCCAGAGATACCTCTCCGACAATCGGAGTGACAAATCCTAATCTCGAAATACGCCAACCCAACATCTACCTTTGGAGACACCTGTAATGCTCCTTTATAATCACCCAGTTACGTTGTGACGTTTGGTAGCACCCAAAGTGTTCCTCCGGTAAACGGGAGTTGCATAATCTCATAGTCATAGGAACATGTATAAGTCATGAAGAAAGCATTAGCAACATACTAAACGATCGGGTGCTAAGCTAATGGAATGGGTCATGTCAATCAGATCATTCAACTAATGATGTGACCTCGTTAATCAAATAACAACTCTTTGTTCATGGTTAGGAAACATAACCATCTTTGATTAACGAGCTAGTCAAGTAGAGGCATACTAGTGACACTTTGTTTGTCTATGTATTCACACATGTATTATGTTTCCGGTTAATACAATTCTAGCATGAATAATAAACATTTATCATGATTATAAGGAAATAAATAATAACTTTATTATTGCCTCTAGGGCATATTTCCTTCAGTATCCCACTTGCACTAGAGTCAATAATCTAGATTACACTGTAATGAATCTAACACCCATGGAGCTTTGGTGCTGATCATGTTTTGCTCGTGGAAGAGGCTTAGTCAACGGGTCTGCAACATTCAGATCCGTATGTATCTTGCAAATCTCTATTTCTCCCTCCTGGACTAGATCCCGGATGGAGTTGAAGCGTCTCTTGATGTGTTTGGTCCTTTTGTGAAATCTGGATTCCTTTGCCAAGGCAATTGCACCAGTATTGTCACAAAAGATTTTCATTGGACCCGATGCATTAGGTATGACACCTAGATCGGATATGAACTCCTTCATCCAGACTCCTTCGTTCGCTGCTTCCGAAGCAGCTATGTACTCCGCTTCACATGTAGATCCCGCTACGACGCTTTGTTTAGAACTGCACCAACTGACAGCTCCACCGTTTAATGTAAACACGTATCCGGTTTGCGATTTAGAATCGTCCGGATCAGTGTCAAAGCTTGCATCAACGTAACCTTTTACGGTGAGCTCTTTGTCACCTCCATATACGAGAAACATATCCTTAGTCCTTTTCAGGTATTTCAGGATGTTCTTGACCATTGTCCAGTGATCCACTCCTGGATTACTTTGGTACCTCCCTGCTAAACTTATAGCAAGGCACACATCAGGTCTGGTACACAGCATTGCATACATGATAGAGCCTATGGCTGATGCATAGGGAACATCTTTCATATTCTCTCTATCTTCTGCAGTGGTCGGGCATTGAGTCTTACTCAACTTCACACCTTGTAATACAGGCAAGAATCCTTTCTTTGCTTGATCCATTTTGAATTTCTTCAAAATCTTGTCAAGGTATGTGCTTTGTGAAAGTCCAATTAAGCGTCTTGATCTATCTCTATAGATCTTAATGCCTAATATGTAAGCAGCTTCGCCGAGGTCTTTCATTGAAAAACTTTTATTCAAGTATCCCTTTATGCTATCCAGAAATTCTATATCATTTCCAATCAGCAATATGTCATCCACATATAATATCAGAAATGCTACAGAGCTCCCACTCACTTTCTTGTAAATACAGGCTTCTCCGAAAGTCTGTATAAAACCAAATGCTTTGATCACACTATCAAAACGTTTATTCCAACTCCGAGAGGCTTGCACCAGTCCATAAATGGATCGCTGGAGCTTGCACACTTTGTTAGCTCCTTTTGGATCGACAAAACCTTCCGGTTGCATCATATACAACTCTTCTTCCAGAAATCCATTCAGGAATGCAGTTTTGACATCCATCTGCCAAATTTCATAATCATAAAATGCGGCAATTGCTAACATGATTCGGACGGACTTAAGCATCGCTACGGGTGAGAAGGTCTCATCGTAGTCAATCCCTTGAACTTGCCGAAAACCTTTTGCGACAAGTCGAGCTTTGTAGACAGTAACATTACCATCAGCGTCAGTCTTCTTCTTAAAGATCCATTTATTCTCAATTGCTTGCCGATCATCGGGCAAGTCAACCAAAGTCCATACTTTGTTCTCATACATGGATCCCATCTCAGATTTCATGGCTTCAAGCCACTTTGCGGAATCTGGGCTCACCATCGCTTCTTCATAGTTCGTAGGTTCATCATGATCTAGTATCATGACTTCCAGAATAGGATTACCATACCATTCTGGTGCGGATCTTACTCTGGTTGATCTACGAGGTTCAGCAGTATCTTGATCTGAAGTTTCATGATCATTATCATTGGCTTCCTCTCTAACTGGTGTAGGTGTCACTGAAACAGTTTTCTGTGATGAACTACTTTCCAGTAAGGGAGCAGGTACAGTTACCTCGTCAAGTTCTACTTTCCTCCCACTCACTTGTTTCGAGAGAAACTCCTTCTCTAGAAAGGATCCATTCTTAGCAACGAATGTCTTGCCTTCGGATCTGTGATAGAAGGTGTACCCAATAGTCTCCTTTGGGTATCCTATGAAGACACATTTCTCCGATTTGGGTTCGAGCTTATCAGGTTGAAGCTTTTTCACATAAGTATCGCAGCCCCAAACTTTAAGAAACGACAACTTTGGTTTCTTGCCAAACCACAGTTCATAAGGCGTCATCTCAACGGATTTTGATGGTGCCCTATTTAACGTGAATGCGGCCGTCTCTAAAGCATATCCCCAAAATGATAGCGGTAAATCAGTAAGAGACATCATAGATCGCACCATATCTAATAAAGTACGATTACGACGTTCGGACACACCATTACGCTGTGGTGTTCCGGGTGGCGTGAGTTGCGAAACTATTCCACAGTTTATCAAATGTACACCAAACTCGTAACTCAAATATTCTCCTCCACGATCAGATCATAGAAACTTTATTTTCTTGTTACGATGATTTTCAACTTCACTCTGAAATTCTTTGAACTTTTCAAATGTTTCAGACTTATGTTTCATTAAGTAGATATACCCATATCTGCTTAAATCATCTGTGAAGGCGAGAAAATAACGATATCCGCCACGAGCCTCAATATTCATCGGGCCACATACATCGGTATGTATGATTTCCAACAAATCTGTTGCTCTCTCCATAGTACCGGAGAACGGTGTTTTAGTCATCTTGCCCATGAGGCACGGTTCGCAAGTACCAAGTGATTCATAATCAAGTGGTTCCAAAAGTCCATCAGTATGGAGTTTCTTCATGCGCTTTATACCGATATGACCTAAATGACAGTGCCACAAATAAGTTGCACTTTCATTATCAACTCTGCATCTTTTGGTTTCAACATTATGAATATGTGTATTACTACTATCGAGATTCAATAAGAATAGACCACTCTTCAAGGGTGCATGACCATAAAAGATATTACTCATATAAATAGAACAACCATTATTCTCTGATTTAAATGAATAACCGTCTCGCATTAAACAAGATCTAGATATAATGTTCATGCTCAACGCTGGCACCAAATAACAATTATTTAGGTCTAATATTAATCCCGAAGGTAGATGTAGAGGTAGCGTGCCGACCGCGATCACATCAACTTTGGAACCATTTCCCACGCGCATCGTCACCTCGTCCTTTGCCAGTGCCCGCTTATTCCGTAGTCCCTGTTTCGAGTTGCAAATATTAGCAACAGAACCAGTATCAAATACCCAGGTGCTACTGCGAGCTCTAGTAAGGTACACATCAATAACATGTATATCACATATACCTTTGTTCACCTTGCCATCCTTTTTATCCGCCAAATACTTGGGGCAGTTCCGCTTCCAGTGACCAGTCTGCTTGCAGTAGAAGCACTCAGTTTCAGGCTTAGGTCCAGACTTGGGTTTCTTCTCTTGAGTAGCAACTAGCTTGCCGTTCTTTTTGAAGTTCCCCTTCTTCTTCCCTTTGCCCTTTTTCTTGAAACTAGTGGTCTTGTTAACCATCAACACTTGATGCTCCTTCTTGATTTCTACCTCCGCAGCTTTCAGCATTGCGAAGAGCTCGGGAATAGTCTTGTTCATCCCTTGCATATTATAGTTCATCACGAAGCTCTTGTAGCTTGGTGGCAGTGATTGGAGAATTCTGTCAATGACGCAATCATCCGGAAGATTAACTCCCAATTGAATCAAGTGATTATTATACCCAGACATTTTGAGTATATGCTCACTGACAGAACTGTTCTCCTCCATCTTGCAGCTATAGAACTTATTGGAGACTTCATATCTCTCAATTCGGGCATTTGCTTGAAATATTAACTTCAACTCCTGGAACATCTCATATGCTCCATGACGTTGAAAACGTCGTTGAAGTCCCGATTCTAAGCCGTAAAGCATGGCACACTGAACTATCGAGTAGTCATCAGCTTTGCTCTGCCAGACGTTCATAACATCTGGTGTTGCTCCAGCAGCAGGCCTGGCACCCAGCGGTGCTTCCAGGACGTAATTCTTCTGAGCAGCAATGAGGATAATCCTCAAGTTACGGACCCAGTCCGTGTAATTGCTACCATCATCTTTCAACTTTGCTTTCTCAAGGAACGCATTAAAATTCAACGGAACAACAGCACGAGCCATCTATCTACAATCAACATAAACAAGCAAGATACTATCAGGTACTAAGTTCATGATAAATTTAAGTTCAATTAATCATATTACTTAAGAACTCCCACTTAGATAGACATCCCTCTAATCTTCTAAGTGATTACGTGATCCAAATCAACTAAACCATAACCGATCATCACGTGAGATGGAGTAGCTTTCAATGGTGAACATCGTTTATGTTGATCATATCTACTATATGATTCACGCTCGACCTTTCGGTCTCCGTGTTCCGAGGCCATATCTGCATATGCTAGGCTCGTCAAGTTTAACCTGAGTATTCTGCGTGTGCAAAACTGGCTTGCACCCGTTGTAGATGGACGTAGAGCTTATCACACCCGATCATCACGTGGTGTCTGGGCACGACGAACTTTGGCAACGGTGCATACTCAGGGAGAACACTTCTTGATAATTTAGTGAGAGATCATCTTATAATGCTACCATCAATCAAAGCAAAATAAGATGCATAAATGGATAAACATCACATGCAATCAATATAAGTGATATGATATGGCCATCATCATCTTGTGCTTGTGATCTCCATCTCCGAAGCACCGTCATGATCACCATCGTCACCGGCGCGACACCTTGATCTCCATCGTAGCATCGTTGTCGTCTCGCCAATCTTATGCTTCCACGACTATCACTACCGTTTAGTAATAAAGTAAAGCATTACATCGCGATTGCATTGCATACAATAAAGCGACAACCATATGGCTCCTGCCAGTTGCCGATAACTCGGTTACAAAACATGATCATCTCATACAATAAAATTCAGCATCATGCCTTGACCATATCACATCACAACATGCCCTGCAAAAACAAGTTAGACGTCCTCTACTTTGTTGTTGCATGTTTTACGTGGCTGCTACGGGCTTAAGTAAGAACCAATCTCACCTACGCATCAAAACCACAACGATAGTTTGTCAAATAGACTCCGTTTTAACCTTCTCAAGGACCGGGCGTAGCCATACTCGGTTCAACTAAAGTTGGAGAGACAGTCGCCCGCAAGCCATCTATGTGCAAAGCACGTCGAGGGAACCGATCTCGCGTAAGCGTACGCGTAAGGTTGGTCCGGGTCGTCTCGTCCAACAATACCGCCGAACCAAAGTATGACATGCTGGTAGGCAGTATGACTTGTATCGTCCACAACTCACTTGTGTTCTACTCGTGCATATAACATCAACATAAATAACCTGGCTCGGATGCCACTGTTGGGTTTCGTAGTAATTTCAAAAAATTTCCTACGCACACGCAAGATCATGTGATGCATAGCAACGAGGGGAGAGTGTTGTCTACGTACCCAACGCAGACCGACTGCGGAAGCAATGACACGACGTAGAGGAAGTAGTCGTACGTCTTCACGATCCAACCGATCAAGCACCGAAACTACGGCACCTCCGAGTTCGAGCACACGTTCAGCTCGATGACGATCCCCGGACTCCGATCCAGCAAAGTGTCGGGGAAGAGTTCCGTCAGCACGACGGCGTGGTGACGATCTTGATGAACTACAGCAGCAGGGCTTCGCCTAAACTCCGCTACAGTATTATCGAGGTATATGGTGGCAGGGGGCACCGCACACGGCTAAGGAATAGATCACGTGGATCAACTTGTTGTGTCTTTGGTGCTAGCCCTGCCCCTCTATTTATATGTTGAGCCCCGGGGTCGAAACTTGGAGCAAAAACCTCCTTAAAGTCGGTTTTGCCCGAAAGGCAAGAGTCCCACTCAGACTCCAGGACCAAACGCCACAATCCTTGGCGTCTGGCCCAGACGCCATGGGCCTTGGCGTCTGACCCAGGGCCAGACGCCAGGGTCTCCGGCGTTTGCCCCCCTGGCCTCCGCAAAACTCCTTTTTGCACTGACCTAAAGCCTCATGGGCTTGACCCCTTGGCCTAACCATATCATCCAATATATGAATCTTTATGTCTCGACCATTTCGAGACTCCTCGTCATGTCCCCGATCTCATCCGGGACTCCGAACTCCTTCGGTACATCAAAACATGTAAACTCATAATATAACTGTCATCGTAACCTTAAGCGTGCGGACCCTACGGGTTCGAGAACAATGTAGACATGACCGAGACACGTCTCCGGTCAATAACCAATAGCGGGACCTGAATGCCCATATTGGCTCCTACATATTCTACGAAGATCTTTATCGGTCAGACCGCATAACGACATACGTTGTTCCCTTTGTCATCGGTATGTTACTTGCCCGAGATTCGATCGTCGATATCCAATATCTAGTTCAATCTCGTTACCGGCAAGTCTCTTTACTCGTTCCGTAATACATCATCTCACAACTAACATATTAGTTGTAATGCTTGCAAGGCTTATGTGATGTGTATTACCGAGAGGGCCCAGAGATACCTCTCCGACAATCGGAGTGACAAATCCTAATCTCGAAATACGCCAACCCAACATCTACCTTTGGAGACACCTGTAATGCTCCTTTATAATCACCCAGTTACGTTGTGACGTTTGGTAGCACCCAAAGTGTTCCTCCGGTAAACGGGAGTTGCATAATCTCATAGTCATAGGAACATGTATAAGTCATGAAGAAAGCATTAGCAACATACTAAACGATCGGGTGCTAAGCTAATGGAATGGGTCATGTCAATCAGATCATTCAACTAATGATGTGACCTCGTTAATCAAATAACAACTCTTTGTTCATGGTTAGGAAACATAACCATCTTTGATTAACGAGCTAGTCAAGTAGAGGCATACTAGTGACATTTTGTTTGTCTATGTATTCACACATGTATTATGTTTCCGGTTAATACAATTCTAGCATGAATAATAAACATTTATCATGATTATAAGGAAATAAATAATAACTTTATTATTGCCTCTAGGGCATATTTCCTTCACCACATGCAGCCCACCCAGCCACGCCAACAGGAGGATGACGCGTGGCGGAATGTGACGTGGAAGCCAGCGCCAGATTCCCTTGGCCCCGCCAGGGTGGACCGGGCGGTCGAGCAGCGGTCGCCCGCTCCCACGACAGGATCCCCTTCGGGATTGGGGACGCCAGCACCTGACGCTGACACAGAAGGGACACCGCCCCTGGATCGCCTTCACCACTGTATCCTGTGATCTCTCCTGTGGCGCCACGCACTAGACTTCAAAGGGGAGTTACCACTCGTTTAAACTATAAAAATTTCTCTAAGTTTGGCATGTTATGCAGTACTGGTGAACCTAACACTTTAAAGGAAGCTCTTGATGACTCCAGGTGGAAGGCAACTATGGATGATGAATTCAGGGCACTAAAGAAGAACAAGACATGGCATCTTATTCCCCCTCAGCAAGGTAGAAACTTGATTGATTGTAAATGGGTGTATAAAATCAAGAAGAAATCTGATGGTACAGTAGATCGGTACAAGGCAAGACTTGTAGCCAAGGGCTTCAAGCAAAGGTATGGTATAGACTATGAGGACACCCTTGGTCCAGTTGTTAAAGCTGCAACAATACGCCTTGTGTTGTCAATTGTTGTGTCCAGGGGATGGAGTCTCAGACAGCTAGATGTACAAAACGCGTTTCTTCATGGTGTTCTGAAGGAGGAAGTGTATATGAAACAACCTCCTGGGTTTGAAGACAGAAATGCACCTTTTCATGTTTGCAAGCTTGACAAAGCCCTGTATGGATTAAAACAAGCACCTAGAGCATGGTATTCACGGTTGAGTTTGAAACTTCAAGCACTTGGGTTTGTTCCATCAAAATCTGACACCTCTCTGTTCAACTACAACAAGCATCAAACTTTTATATTCGTTCTTATATATGTTGATAATATCATCATTACTAGTTCCTCAAATGGGGCAGTATCAGCTTTACTCAAGGACCTAGGATCTGAATTTGCTCTCAAGGACTTGGGAGACTTGCATTTCTTCTTAGGCACTAAGGTGAACAAAATAAGCAATGGCATTCACTTGTCACAAGCAAAATATGCAACCGAATTGTTGAGTAGAATTGGAATGGAAAACTGCAAATCTTCACCAACACCCTTATCCAGCTCAGAAACTTTAACCTTGACAGAAAGAGAACCTTTGGCTCAAGAGGACATTACTGGGTACAAGAGTTTGGTTGGTGGCCTTCAGTAACTAACTCTTACTAGACCTGATATTTCTTTTGCAGTTAATAAAGTGTGTCAATTTCTTCATGCACCAACCACAGCCCATTGGACAACAGCCAAGAGAATTCTAAGGTACATAAAGAACACTCTGACCACGGGCCTTACTTTCAGGAAGTCATCTTCTACACTTGTCAGTGCTTTCTCAGATGCAGACTGGGCTGGTTGTTTAGATGATAGAAGATCAACATGTGGCTTTACTATCTTTTATGGTCCTAATTTAATCTCATGGCGTGCCAAGAAACAAGCTACTGTTTCCAGGTCAAGTACAGAACCAGAGTACAAAGGCATTAGCAAATGCAACAGCAGAAGTTATTTGGGTTCAGTCTATGCTCAAAGAGCTTGGAGTACCACAAGTTCAACCTCCTTGTTTATGGTGTGATAATCTTGGTGCCACCTACTTATCTGCTAACCCAGTCTTTCATGCCAGGACTAAACACATCGAGATAGATTTTCACTTTGTAAGAGAACGAGTTGCAAACAAACAACTAGATGTCAGATTCATTCCCTCTAAAGAACATATTGCAGATGGACTTACCAAGGCCCTGCCAACCAGAAGTTTTGAGGAATTCAGACGTAATCTCAACCTGGTACAGTTGTGATTAAGGGGGAGTGTAGTGCCCAAGTCTAGGTAGTTAGGGAGATCTAGTTATTGTTATGTTATTTATCTTTGTATCTCTCTCCTCCCTTATCTCCATGTATCTCTCCTAGTAGTTGCTACTACGGAACCAATGTATGCCTCTGCGAGAGCTGGCCTCGCCTCAATAAATATATAACCCGCGGGCTGTCATGTATGACAGTTGAGACGCTTCCATAATTTCTGCATGTACATATTACTTCTTTAATAATTAAATTAACGAAAATACCGTAGAACAAATAAGCCGCTTCATATCTCCCTGATTTGGACCAGCTAGGAAGAAGCATCCGAGCAAAGTCGCTTTTCTCGGATGAATTGATATTTCTCCCGAAGCATATATTCTGACACCACTCACTCCGTTTCGTCGTCTGCTCTGTGTATATTATCCACGCGACAAAACATGGGACCATTAATTTATGCGCTTTTACCTACATTTTCTGGCCCAGATGCTGAACTTCTTCCGTTAGACATGCAACATGTGCAGTGCAATCCATGGTGTACATGGCATCGTGCATTAGGTTGGTGTGAGCCCATTTTGTCATTCGATTCTCCGTAGCTACCTAGCTCGCTTTAGCACAATTTCCTTCACCAACCGAACCAAAGGAGTACTATTCTTGATCAAAAGATCATTCCTTCTAATCCATGTGTTACATACTCTGGAGACTGAACGAGAGAAGGAGAGAGAGAGAGAGAGACACGCGCACACACACACACACACACACAGAGAGAGAGAGAGAGAGAGAGAGAGGGGAGGTAGAGGTAAGAAGTGTGGCTGTGTGGGAGCTGAAAGTCGATGAGTTCACATGTGCGGACACATATATACGCAGATGGGAGAGCGAGAGAGATGGATTACGCTTACGCAGCTCCTGATAGGCAAATGGGTTGCTCTCCCTTGGGCAGGATGATATCTAAAGTCATCAAGAAATGCAACGGTACGTTATATGTATACTCATACTGAAAGTCCAAATCATGCATGAGCTTTCTATCCGTCTCTCCTTGTGAGCTTTTTCTGTAGTCTCACTTCTGAATCATGTACCTCGTCTATCTCAATCTTGGTGCAACGTCTCACAGGGCGGAGAGGACGGACGAGGCACGAGCATCTGGACTACGCCATGGCGCACCCTCACGCTCAAACACACTACGTGCGGCCAGACGCACGCACGGTCACCTACACCACCACCAGCAACCCTCCCAGCTCCCACGCGATGCCGGCGCAGCAACCGCCAGTCCACGGCCCGTACGGCCCTGCCGCCGGCGCGCCGCCTCGAGCAGACGGCAAGCCACGCAAGCGCAAGAAGTCCAAGTCCAAGTCCAAGCACGTCCGGTTCAACACGCCGGGGCCGGGTCCGGGGCCACCGCCAGGCGCTGCCGATGCGTACCAGCATCAGCATGCACCGCCGGCGGCAGGAACGAGCGGTGACGCGGCGTACGGCGACCAGCACCAGCACCACGCGGCCGCCTCCCACGCCTACGCCCCAGCGCCGCAGGGGCACGGGCACGGGTACGGATACGGCAGGTACGCGCCGTCGCCGCTGACGCGGTGGGAGATGCTGGGCGCCGGGGGAACGCCGAGGCGGCACGAGTACTTCTCCGGCGAGTACCGGTGGTACTACCCCACCCCGGTGCGCGAGGGCATCTACAGCATGGCCACGGACGCCAACCGGCTCACGGCCATCTTCAGCGAGGAGAATCCCAACGCTTGCACCATAGTCTGAACCACCGGCCCGCCAGTGGTCAGGGAATAATTTGTGTTTTCTGAATATTTTTTCTTACAGTAGTAATTATGCGAATATGATGCTTGTAGTGTTGTGTATAACAGTAGGAGAGGCTAATGGCAGTAGTGTGTTTTAGTTTTGTGGTGAACACCATAGAGTTTAGTGGTGCTCTCTGGCTGGTGAAATGAATTTGTTCTATGTTTCGGCTTATATTCTCCCTGTCCCATGCACGCGTTGCATTTTTGAGAGAAGTCGGCGGAAGTAACTCCCTCCGTTCCATAATATAAGAGCGTGTAGTGTCAAAAAAATTATTGTATTATGAAACAAATGTGTGTTTGATAGATGTTGGAGTGGTGTTTCGTGTCTACCGTTTGTGTGCATTCGGGTAACACTTCTTGTAATTATGTTTTCTGCATTCTATAAAAATATGACATTGCCATTGGAGCACTCTTCGAAAAAAAATCTTCTTTACATTAACAACACCAAAAAGAAGACTAACTAAAAAGGGCATCTTTACATTAACCACTCTAAAAAGAAGACGTGGTTTTACTATCTAAATTCACAGTACAGGAAATCAAGTTGACACTAATGCTCAACAGACCAGTAGCCACCCATCAGTAGTGGTGAGGGTCATCACTGACGGGTCACCACCGACCTATCAGTGTTGATGTTTAACACCACGGGTAAAAAAGCGATCGATCATGTTTGCACACTAAATTTCTCATACGATATTTAGCCTATTATTACAAAATCATAATCATGAAGTGCTTCTGAGTACAAACCAGGACCAGTCTAAGATTTCAGGGAGGGGCGGGGCGAAAAGAGAACATGGGGCCCTTTAAAATAATTCTAATATTCTTAGATAATACTAAATCACGAACAATGTATCAAAAAGGAGAATTGGAGATATGTCTTCTTTGACAGTGTGCCATCAGGATTCTTCTGTCGACCACTCGCCTCTCAACATGGCCTCGTGGGGCCGGTGATGTGACATCTCCAGTCAAATGGCACTAGAGATCAAACGTTGGTCGTAGGCAGCCAGGCATGGGCCGATTGCACGAGACATTCAATTTTCCTTTACCATCATGTGAGCCAAAATGCGATCACACGCACTAGAGGACGAGCTGATTTATGTTTTCTCATATGGATAGCACCATGATGAAATATATGTGGTTAAAATTACAATCAGCCAGATAGACACTACAACTAGCCTACATGAACATACAGAGACCAAAGTATGATATGAAAAATGTACAAAAATAAAGTTGATAGAACAGTGAGCTAGCTTGGAGTAAAACTTAAAAAAAAAACATGTTTGAACCGGCGGGCTCCCCACTCCAACCTTGTTTTCGTATGTTTTCCAAAGGGAAACCGGATTCCATTACTTGTCATAATAGAACATCAGTTTCAGAACACAACTAACTATTTCTTCCCTAAAAAAAGTTCAGAAAGCAAACTGAAATAAAGGAACATATCACAACCAAAAGGACACAATCCCCTGGCCAAAGTGCCAACTAAACAAGATCAACCAGCACATAAATGGTCATCAACAGAGCAAGCATTTTTTTTTAGGAAAACAGAGTACCAAGCTAGAATTATAAACAAGGAACTATAGCATGCGTGAGAGCTATATCACAAGCGAGATATATGCTTCTCTCGCTTGAAGCACTTTCCGATCGCTACAGTGTCGGGCCCGCTTAGTGTTGTATTGAATTCATGCTCCAGTCAACTCATTTTAAAGTTCGAACTAATGAAGGGTGGTGGGCAATATATTTCAACACTCCCCCGTATGTCTAGTCTTATTTAGTCCTTAGACGTGGGGTTGATGTAGGCCGCATAATCTTTTTTTAATACTGCATTGGCAGGATCTTGAACCCAAGACCTCTTGGCTCTGATATCATATTGAATTCATGCTTCAACCAACTCATCCAAAAGTCCAAACTTATGGAGGGAGGTGGACAATATATTTCAACATGTTGTAGCACCATTCTTTCACTGTGTTCACTGTTTTGCTTCGTTTTTAGGGTATTTCTTTTTCTTTCTTTTTTTCCTTTGGTTTTCTTCAGTTTTCTTTTGTTTCTTTTTTGTTTTGACTGGTTTTCACATTGTTTCACTGTTTTGCGTTGCATTTTTTCTTTATCTTTTTTCCTTCTGTTTTATTTGCTTCTTGGTTTTCTTCGGGTTTTTACATTTTTCACTATGTTGCATTGTTTGTATCAGTTTTTTCTATTTTCCTTTTATTCTATTCTTCCGTTTTCTTTGTTTCTTACTTGTTTTCTTGGCCTTTTACCCTTCTTCTTACACATTGTACAGTTTCGTGAACATCATGAAACATTTTTCTATACATGTTTATCATTTTTAAAATACATGATTAACATTTTTATAAATATATATGTTCTTAGGACTACTTTTGTCATATAGATTATACATTTTTTAAAACAGTAGAAATATTTTTTTCTACTCATTTAACATTTTTTACATAATAACATATTTTTATGTATACATTTTATTGTAATATTTTTTTCAGATATATGTTTTGATGTCCACTTTTTCCATATAGATCGTACAATTATATATATACCTATACCATTTTTTAATTACAGTATTAACATTTTTCTCAAATATACTTTCTGACGTATATTCTACAATTTTTATATATACATTGTACATTTTTTGTACATCAGGAACATTTTCCTATGCAAGTTCAACAGTTGTGGCTCTCACAAAAGAATACATATGCCTTCACGAGAAACAACTATGTGCCTCTCCTGGAAGCAATAGAACATGTTTTTTTCCTTTCGAAGAGGCATAGCTATGCATCCCTCGGGGAAAAAAAGTGTGCCTCTCGTGAAAGAAAAAAAATGGGTTCCTCATGAAAACAAAAAAACGTGTTTTTTCATGCAAAAAAATCTTGTTTTTTTCCAAAATCTTGGGAAAACTGAAAAAACATCTGAAGCTCGAAAATGCGTACAAAAAACAAATAAATTCATGAGGGGGCGCCCAACACACGACATGGGGCGGTGGCTAAGTGTCGCGCTTTCAGCCCACCAAAATGAGCCTTGAGGGGCTCCCGCAAGGGGTACCCTCAGTTAGCTACTCTCGAGACATTGGCACGCCCCTCTACAGGAAGTATTGGCCCCACCTGTTGCGGCCCCACGTCACTTAACAATCACTATTATTCCTTTCATTGCTATAGAAAGAAAGGCCCAAGGCCCAATTCACGGAATAGCAAACGATTTAGCTTTCTTCCTTCTGGAGATGCAGAGTCGAAACCTTATTTAGCGCCTTAAGGGCCAATTATAAGTGTCTGGATAAATGGCGTACACACCACCTCCACTTTGAGCTCGGCCCAGTTAACGCTTATTTTCTCGTTCACAAACATATGTCACGCGTCAGGTTCGTGTTTCGAGCAGTCCAGGTAATTTTTTTCTCACCAGTTTTGGGTTCCACCAGTTTTTTTCTGGAGCGCTTTTCCCTGGTTTTATATAGGACAAATTTTGTACGCTTTTTATTTTTTATTTCCATTTCCATTTTCTTTTTTTTCCAAATTTTTCAAATTTTATTAAATTCGCCAACTTTTTTTCAAATTTCATGAACTTTTTTCAAACATGTGAATTTTGATACTAATTTTTTGTGAACTTTATTTCGAATTTGTGAACATTTTTAAAATTATAATTCTTTTCAAAACTCATCATTTTAAGAAAATGTGAACAATTTTCAAATGCATGAACATTTCCAAATCCGTGAACCTTTTTCAAATTTTTCAAACTTTTTCTTGAAATTCTTGAGTTTTTTCAAATTCATATTTTTTTTCAAAATCCATGAAGTTTTCCTTCAAAATTTTGAACTTTTTTCATATAGGTGAAACTTTTTTGAAAATTTGAATTGTTTTCAAACCCGTGTTTTTTATTTAGAAATTTCTTAAAATTATTTTTCAAAAGTTTACGGTCAATGGTCACCACTCAACTAGTTAACGGTCCACCTGCCAATCCATCAAAGGTCTACCTGTCAACAGGTTGTAGCTGGGCCGGCCCAGCACACGGGTGGGGGCAGTTTGCCTAACTGACGCTTAAGGTGTTGGTAAGGAGCTTTCGCAAGAAACTTGTTTTGGTGCTCCAATGGCGATTGGTACAAGGGCGCTCACTCCTCCATGCTCACCTATACCTGGAAAGGAACCCCCCCCCCCCCCCCCCCCCTTTGTTTTAGGAGCCCAAGGCGGCTGATCCGTCCCCACCTCCCTCTCAGGGTCAGCCCTAGTACCAATCTAGTGTTGTCTATTTTGTATAACATAAACCACATTATTTTACTCATTGATGATCAAAGTAGGAGTTTAGTCACTATAACTACTTTTTCTACTTGAAGTTGGAGGGAGTAGTGAGAATGTTTTGTAACCCGCTGACATTACCATCCATGATAAATTAGAACGGGAAAAGCAGATGCGCTTAACACTTACAATTTCTGAACTACAAGTGCAGACTTCGAAATAGCGGTTTAAATAATTCATGAAGGTGAGATATAATAAAAAATTCAGATATCCAAAGCTTGGCTCGAGCAAGATAAGAATACTGCCCTAGCTGCGGATGTTGGTGCCATGGAAAAATGGTATTTTTATCTCTTGGTGGGGGACGCAAAAACTACCGTTCTTTTTCTAAAACACCAAATATCACACATGTTTGTACGGATCTTTCATACTATCTCATAGAATGGTCTAGTATGCAATATATTGAGTAGCAGAGATTTAATTTCAACCAGCGGGTCTCGACCCCAAAGATATAAAGCTATCGCCCAACAAGGCCGGACTTTAATCGCAACAAGCTGGTAAATTTGTTCATACGCGTCCATGATTGCGCAGAACCTACAATAACTATTAGAAAACAAAATAAATCAAAACTCAAAAGAAAGCCAAAAAACCCTCAGCTCCTCGACAACATCGCCAGAAAAATCTTGATAGCCAGCATGTGCACAGGGTTTAATTGTAGTCTTTTCGAAGTAAAAGTATCAATCCCATAGGAAGCACATGAAATGAACTTTGTCCCTTACAGAGACTTATGAAGATGTGCATGTAAGTTAGTTGTAGAGGCGAAGAAAAATGAAGAAAAAAATATAGTAATGGATTTGATTTGGGTGCAAACAAAAGTAAATAATGTAAACCAATTAAAAGAGCACATAGCGTTGAAACCGACACATGCTTGAAGCGTTCACAGGGAGTCCGGAATTCCAATTGGTATGTGTCTAACGTAACATACACAACCACATACTTCTAAGTTGGGTACTTGAGTCACTCTTGATGTTTTTGACTCGGTGGGTCCAAATACAAAACACCACGCATGCCACTACCATAGTTTCCATGCTTTGGTTCTCATTACAGTAATTAAGGGTTTGCCTGTGGACACTGCCTCACCAAGGGTTCTCCGTTACTCCCCTATCAATTGCAAAGGTGAGGTATAGAGGTTGTTATTTTCACATTGAATAACTCAACTTCTTAACCTTTAGGAAGATGGTAATACGCTCCGTGGCCTTACGGCAGATATTTTGAGTGGGAACCTTCAGGCATTCACGATGGTTATTAAACCAAACATTCAACAAAGAATCTCATGTCCTTATTAATGTTTCAGCTCCTATACATACCAAGGTTCGTCCATATCTGATATCTCCTTTTATTGATCTGGAATTGGTACAGAAAAGAGTATCCTGCACCTATTTCCCCATAGGTGACCCTGGGTTATCAAACCCACAAGAGGAAGATTCCCTTGAAGCAATGATCTCTAGCAAGCTTTCGTCAAAGTGTCAAATCCAACTTTTGACCAGATCATCAAGCAAATAGTGATTCTAACGCTTCTAATAAAAAGAGGTACGGATATAAGGTCTTACGACTACAACCTTGTATTTGCACTGGGATCAAATAAGATATTAATTTGTGCGCTGGAAGTCACTCATCGAGATGTGCTTGTTACAGATCGAAGTGGGGGATGTGTCCAAATAACATATCGATCGACACAAGTCCTGCATCAAGAATCAGTTGTCCTACCACAGGCCCTATCCGTTGCGCGAGGTTGCCTCGATAATTAAGATAATGAAATCAGACAATGGCTTTGGGCAATTAATGACTACACCTCATTTCTCCCCCAAGCATGTGATATGTTGGGGGTGAACCTAGGGCAGGCAACGGAACCCGAATCCTTTTCAAAAACATCGGGGCCGACATCTCCCCTCAATCCGGCTCGTACCTGGTCGGGTTCCTCAACCCGGCCAAGTCCCTCAACCCGGCCAAGCTCCTTAACCCGTCCAAGACTGCAACACGACCCGGCCCACTGGCGCATGTCGGCCGACCCCGCCAAACCAAGACTTCTCCAACAAGCAAGCGCCACCACGGTGCGCCCCTCAACCCGGCCACGGGTCAGCTCCCGTCCCATCCAAGACGTACGAAGGAACAAGTTCCCATGAAGAGATGAGCAAGGCACCTGTGTCCCACAAACCCGCCTGACCGACAAGAGCATAGCAACAGTGGCCCACCACTCCGCTAACCAAGGCCGGCATGGCTACAACGCCTCCCTCGTCCTGCTAACGCAAGCCGATGGCGACCAGGTGACGCGCCACTGTAGGCGAGCCGGCTCAACCACTCTGTGATGCATGACAAGACGGAAAACAGTGCCCCCTGGCGCACGGGGCCCGTGCCCAGAGAACCCAGCGTATCCTGGTACCCGGCGGGCCCCAGTACCGGCTTCCTAGGCGCTGACATCCCGGCCCCGCGACCACATAATTTTACCATTGTAACCCTGAGGGGTTGACCTATAAAACCCCCTAGGAGGCCTCCATGCACGTGGCGATCAGACTGTTAGTAGAACACACACACACACATACATAAGGAGAAGGAGCAACCTATGCTCTGGCCTGCTTTCCTTCCTCCCAGAACAGCTCTAGGAGCAAGCTTGTAACATCCACATATAAACCACGCTCGGCAGGACTAGGTGTGTTATCTCTCTAGAGAGCCCCGGACCTAGGTATGTCTTGTGTCCCTCGCTCTCTCATGTCGACCTCGCCTCTAGAGCCCACCGGTGCCCTCGAGGCTGTCCCTCTCTTTAGTCATCCTTTGGCATATGTCGTGCGCCCACCACGACAGTTGGCGCCCACCGTGGGGCGACTCGAGCTCCTGGCCGGAGACATGTTCTAGATGAGACCTTCATCGATTTCGGTGAGCACACCACGCACTACGCATTCCTCGCGCCCGGCGCGCTGACGACCGACATCATCGACGTGCTCACCGCCTCCTTCTCCGTGCTGCACATCTCCGACGCGCCCGCGAAAAAAGGCCGATGAGTACCCTAGTAGGGTGCTCGATGTCTCCGACTCGCCTATCCCCCTCGGCGACGACATCTCCGCCGGGGCGGCGGATCTCTTCGTATGGGTGGAGGTATTCGCCACCGACTCCGGCTCCACTTCGTCTAGCGCCGTGAAGAAGACTGCCGCCGCCAGGGCCGCGGTGGAGTGCACCAACGTGCCTGACCCGCTGCGCGCCACGATGCAGAACCTTAGCGTCCCCATCAGCACCGACGCCAACACCACCAACGCCGCTGAGGCTCTGGCCCAGCTCGAGGAGGGCCGCAAGCGCCTGCTGGACGAGGCTGCGACACTTGCTGCTATGCAACGCCGATTGGAGTCCACCCGGCGAGAGCGTGACGCCGCGTACGGCTTCACGCCGTCCACCACTGAGCCCAGCCGGGTTGCCGAGGTGCGGGCCTGCGGTGCCGCCATCGGCCGTGCCCTCAGCATGGTCCCAACCGTCTGCGACACCTCTGTCAAGAACATGCGCGCCGCCCAGGAGTCCACCGTCGGCATGGAACGACTGCAGGGTGAGGAGCTGCAGGAGCGCCTGCAGCACATGAACGAGCTTCTCGGCACCGCGAACGCGCAGTAAGACCGCCTTGACCACCCCGCGGGATCCGACTCGCGCCGCACCAAGAACCCCGAGCAGCCGAACACGGCGTCCTCACCGCCTCCCACCGAAGCTCATTCCGGCCACACCCGGACCCGGCGCAACCGCGCCCTGACGGCTCGGGATGACGTGGGCGACGAGCCGGCCCCGAAAGACCGGTGCCGGCAAGACCTCCGCCCACAGTCCGGCCGCCATGCCCGTCCGGATTCGGTCGACCCGGCTCCCTGCGTCCGAGTCGCAAGCCGGTTAGGCCCACGCGCCATCGACGTCGCCGACACTCGTCATCGTCTCGACCAGCTCACCCTCTCCTTCGAGCTGGAGGAAGACAACGCCGTCGGGTTGGCTTGTTTCGGTCCGCGCATCCGGGATGAGCCCTTCTATAAAGGGTTCACGCTGACTCGTGATACCCCCAAGTACAACGGCACTGTCAAGCTGGAGGACTGGCTCATTGCCTACACCATCGCCATCGGCATTGCATGCAGCAATCGCCGCCTTGCCGTGCGCTACACCCCGCTCATGCTCCAGGGTTCGGCCCGCACATGGATGAACAACCTGATGGCTGGCAGCATCAACGCGTGGGTTTACTTCGAGCAGGCCTTCGTGCGCAATTTCACCGGCTCCTACAAGCGTCTCGGTCGTCCTAATCGGCTCGCTATGTGCGTGCGGGGGGCGACTGAAACCGGCCATGAGTACCTCGTGCACTAGACCAAGCTTCGGAACAGCTGTGAGGGCGTCCATGAGGTCCAAGCCATTCAATACTTCATGAGCGGCTGCCGGGATGGCACCCTCCTCAAGCACAAGTTCCTGCGCTCTGAGCCAACCACCATGGCCGTGCTCATGGTCATCGCGGACAAGTACGCCATGCTGATTATGCCATGAAGATCCAGGTGGTGCTAGATTAAGCCGGCAAGGCGATACTGGTGCCACCCCCAACCCGACTGGCGAGAGCAGCCGCCAGTAGAACAACAAGTGCAAGGCTGACCAGCAGGCCCCATGCTACGACAACCGCCTCGTCGCGGCCGCCTAGCAGGCGCCCGTGGCCGAGCTAGACGGCAAGCACTGACAAGACGACATGGCAACCCGCCATGAGCTTCGAGGAGATGCTCGACGCTCTCTGCAAGCACCACAGCAGCGTGAGGCCATCACCAGGCGCATCATGAGGGACGACATTCCGCCACCTCCAGCTCCGGCTCTGGGCGTGGGGCAGCTGGCTCCGCCTTCTCTACCCCCGCCCCTGGTAAACGGCACGATGCGCAATCACGTCTTCCCCAACCAGAACACAAGCTACATCGTCTTCACCAGCCTTGGCAACGACAAGCGTAGCAAGCGCCCGCTCCGGAAGGAGGTGAACACCGTCATCCCGGCCATGCCGGAATACATGCACTAGTCAGAGCGCTCGATCAGCTGGACCCGGGAGGACCACCGGCCCTCATGCCGAACCCAGGTGGCTATGCCCTCGTCCTCGACCCCACCATAGTCGCAGCCCGACGCACCTGCAAGTTCTCGCGGGATCTCATTGATGACGGCAGCAGCATCAACATCCTCTATCGCGACACCATGACTAAGCTCGGCCTTGACGCCAAGGACCTGGAGCCATCCCGGACGGTGTTCCACGACATCGTGCCTGGTCTCTCCTGCGCCTCCATCGGCCGGGTTCGGCCCGACTTCCTCTTCGGCATGAGCGATCATTTCTGGCGTGAGCCGATCTGGTTCGAGGTGGTGGGCCTGTCCAGAGCGTACCATGCACTGCTAGGTGATACGTCTCCGTCGTATCTATAATTTTTTATTATTTCATGCGAATATTATACAACTTTCACATATTTTTGGCAACTTTTATATGATTTATTGGACTAACCTATTGATGCAGTGCGCAGTGCTAGTTCCTGTTTGTTGCATGTTTTTTGTTTCGCAGAAAATCCATATCAAACGAAGTCCAAACATGATAAAAATTTATAGATAATTATTTTAGAATGTTTATGATTTTTGGGAGGTGGAATCAACGCAAACGGGGGCCCACAGTGACCACGACCCACCAGGGCGTGCCGGGCACCCCCTGGCACGCCCAGGTATCTTGTGCCCACCTCGTAAGGCGATTGGGGCCCTTCTTCTTCCACAAGAAAGGTAATTTATGGAAAAAAACATGTAAAAATTTCAGCGCAATCGGAGTTACGGATCTCCGGGAATTTAAGAAACCGTGAAGGGTCAGATCAGGGGAACGTGAAACAGAAGGGAACAGAGAGACAAAGGGGGAACTCTCCTCCCATCTAGCGGGGGGGGGGGGGGGGGGCTAGGAAGAAGAAGAAGCAGGGGGGCCTCTCTTCCCCTCTCTCCCGGTGGCGCTAGAGTGCCGCCAGGGCAAGGATCGTGACAGCGATCTACATCAACAATCTTGCTACCATCAACACCAACTCTCTCCCCCTCTATGCAGCGGTGTAACACCCCTTCTCCCCGCTGTAATCTCTACTTAAACAGGTGCTCAACTCCATATATTATTTCCCAATGCTCTATGGTTATCCTATGATGTTTGAGTAGATCTGTTTTGTCTTGTGGGTTAATTGTGATCTTGGTTTGTATGATTGTATATTTTATTTATGGTACTATCCTACGGTGCCCTCTGTCTCGTGCAAACGTGAGGGGTCCCTGTTGTAGGGTGTGGCAATACGTTCATGATTCGGTTATGGTGGGTTACGAGAGCGACAGAAGCTTAAACCCGAGTAGGTGGGTTGTTGCGTACGGGATAAAGAGGACATGATACTTAATGCTATGGTTGGGTTTCACGACCTTAATGATCTTTAGTTGTTGCGGATGCTTGCTAGAGTGCCAATCATAAGTGCATATGATCCAAGTAGAGAAAGTATGTTAGCTCATGCCTCTCCCTCATATAGAATTGCAAGAATGATTACCGATACTTGTTATCGATTACCTAGGGACAAATGACTTTCTTGTTGACAAAAGCTATCCACTTTTATTACCTTGCAATTTATTCGTAGTTTCATTCTTGCAAAGTACTCATAGTTTTATTCTCACAAAATTGTTTCATACTTGTTCTAGGTAAAACAAACGTTATTGTGTAGAGTTGTATCGATGGTCGATAGAACTTGAGGGAATATTTGTTCTACCTTTAGCTCCTCATTGGGTTCGACACTCTTATTTATCGAAGAAGGCTACAAAACAATCCCCTATACTTGTTTGTTATAAAGATTTTTTTTCTGGTGCCGTTGCCGGGGAGCAATAGCGTGGGGTGAATATTCTTGTGTGTGCTTGTTTGCTTTATCACTAAGTAATTTTCATTTTCGGCTCTTGTTTTCTATCTTTAGTTATGGGTAGGAAACGCAAAATACCAAAAAAATAGTTGTACCTGCTAAACCAACGGTTGAAGAACCACCCAAAATCTATCATACTGCTGAAGCTTTCTATTTGGATCATCTTCGATCCATTTGTGCTCGTGTTGAAACCCCAACTAGCGCAGTTGAGGGCAAATCATTAGATGAGAATGCTCATTTTGTGCGACACCGCTTATCTCAAAAAGGGAAACTTTTGTGGCATCATATTAATAGTTTATATTGCTATGCTTTGAATATATGCGAAATACATGATTTTACTAGTTCTTCTGAGGACCCTAAAAAACATCTTCCCTTCCAATGTGAGTTTAAGGATAATGGAATCGTATCTTCTTATGCCAAAGGTGTTTATAATTACTTTGATATTGAACAAACTGAAGCATTTGTTGCTTTTAAGGGGCCTATTAAGTTGCTTCTTTGATTGAAAAGCATGATGCTACTCTTTACAAATCTGAAAAATTATCCATACTTAAATATTGCTATGAAAATTATTCTTATAATGCTTATATTAAACCATATATTGAGGACTTCTCCGCCGTCCAAGAAGAGGCTAACATTTTGCAGGAGTCTATGGAAGAAAATTGATGAAACTGTGAGCTCATTGGATGAAAGAGATGATGAGGAGAGCAAAGAATAAAAGGAGGAAGACCGGATTAGCAACCCGTGCCCACCTTCTAATGCGAGTAACTCTTCAACTCATATATTATTTAATGCCCCTTCATTCTTACCAAAGGATGAATGTTATGATAATTGCTATGATCCAATTGATTCGTTTGAAATATCCCTTTTTGATGAACTTGATGCTTGTGACCATGATGCCAATATGAATTATGCTTATGGAGATGAACTTGCTATAGTTCCTAATGTTAAGAATGAAATTGTTGCTATTGCACCCATGCATGATAGTCCTATTATCTTTTTGAATTCTCCAAACTACACTATATCAGAGAAGTTTGCACTTATTAAGGATTATATTGATGGGTTGCCTTTTATCGTTGCACATGATAATTTTGATGAATGTAATATGCATGTGCTTGTTGCTCCTACTTGCAATTATTATGAGAGAGGAACTACATCTCCACCTCTTTATGTTTCCAACATGATAAAATTGCAAGGAATTGCTTATGCTATGTATTGGCCTTTACTTGATGTGCATGAATTGTTCTTGTATGATATGCCGATGCATAGGAAGAGAGTTAGACTTCGTCATTGCTTGATATATGTTGCTTTGTCCTCACTACTAAATGCCAAAACATTGCTAATTAAAACTGGCTTTGATATACCTTGGGATCCAGGTAGATCCATTACTTGAGCACTTTATGCCTAGCTTAATGGCTTTAAAGAAAGCGCTGCCAGGGAGACAACCCGAAAGTTTTAGAGAGTCATTTTCTTCTGCTGAGTGCTTTTATAAAGTTTAAAAACAAAAAAATAGAGGGGAAGTTAAAACTTCACAAAAAGAAAGTGAAAGTGAGAGGGACGAGCATTGTGAAAGTGGGATCTAGCCTTGAACTTTGTTCATGCCCATGGAAACTTTGTGAATCTCGATTATAGAAAATTTTCAACAAAAATATTTATCCCCCTGTACAAATTTACTGTATTATATCATGTGCCAAGATTTGCCTTTAGGATGATTAGATTGTTTGTTGGTATGTGCGGTGCAGAAACAGAAACTTTGGCTGTAGTGCGTGAATTTACATTTTTTACTGGAACATCAAAAGGTTCTGAAACTTTTTGCACAGTCTTTCTATACAAATTTTTTATTTCGACCTAATGTTTCAGAATTTTTGGAGTTACATAAGTATGGTAGTGTTCAAATTACTACAGACTGTCCTGTTTAAGACAGATTCTGTTTTTGATGCATTGTTTTGCTTGTTTTGATGAAACTATCGATTCTGTCGGTGGTATAAGCCATGGAAATGTTATATTACAGTAGCTACAATGAAAAAAAACAAAATATGAGTTGGTTTGTAGCAGTATTTAGAGTAGTGATTTGCTTTTTATACTAGCAGATCTTACCGAGCTTTCTGTTGAGTTTTGTGTGGATGAAGTGATCAAAGATCGAGGAGGTATCGATATGAGGAGAAGGAGGAGAGGCAAGAGCCCAAGGTTGGGGATTCCCAAGGCACCCCAAGTAAATATTCAAAGCGACTCAAGCATATAAGCTTGGGGATGCCCCGGAAGGCTTCCCATCTCTCTTCAACAAGTATCGGTATGTTTTCATCTTTGTTTCATTCGTGTGATATGTGCCAATCTTGGAGCGTCTTTTGCGTTTAGTTTTCACTTTCCTTTCATGCACCATGCTGGTATGAGATTGTCCATGATTGATTTATATAATGCTCATTGCACTTCACTTATATCTTTTGAGTGTGGCTTTATAGAATGCTTCATATGCTTTGCCTGTTTCTCTTCACATAGAAAACCATTATTTGAAGAATGCGCTTTTGCTTCACTTATATTTATTATAGCATGATCTTTTGTAGAAAGAATTAAACTCTCTTGCTTCAATTATATCTATTTATATAGTCAATAGGAATTGGTCAATTGCATGGTTAGTCATGAAATCCTACATAAAACTTATGGAACACTGAATATGATATGTTTGATTCTTTGCAATAGTTTTGCGACACAGAGATGGTAATATGTGGGAGGTACTAGTAAACGGTTGTGGTTAGTAGGAATATTGGTCTTAAGGTTTTTGATTCCTGAAGCATGCACATATAGTCTCTCATTATGCTATCAAGTTGGAGCACGATTTATTATTGATTGTCTTCCTTATGAGTGGCGGTCAGGGACGAGCAATGGTCTTTTCCTACCAATCTATCCCCCTAGGGGCATGCGTAGTAGTACTTTGCTTCGCGGGCTAATAAACTTTTGTAATAAGTATATGAGTTCTTTATGACTAATGTGAGTCCATGGATTATACGCACTCTTACCTTTCCACAATTTGCTAGCCTCTACGGTACCGTGCACTGCCCTTTCTCACCTCGAGAGTCGGTGCAAACTTCGCCGGTGCATCCAAACCCCGTGATATGATACGCTCTATCACACATAAGCCTTATTATATCTTCCTCAAAACAACCACCATACCTACCTAGTATGGCCTTTCCATAGCCATTCCGATATATATTGCCATGCAACTTCCACCGCTCCCGTTTTAATGACTTGAGCATTCATTGTCATATTGCTTTGCATGATCGCAAGATATCTAGCATGATATTTCCATGGCTTATTCATTTTTTGATATCATTGTTATGCTAGATCATTGCACATCTTGGTACACTGCCAGAGGCATTCATATAGTCATATTTTGTTCTAGGTATCGAGTTGTAATTTTTATTTCTTTTGAGTTATAAGTAAATAGAAATGTGATGATCATCATTATTCATTATTAGAGCATGTCCCAGTGTGGAAAGGATGATAGTGACTATGATTCCCCCACATGTCGGGATGAGACTCCGGACAATGAGATAAAAAAAGAAAAAAAGAAAAAAAAGAAAAAGAAAAAAAGAAAAAAAAGAGAGAAGGGGCACTGTTACTATCTTTTACCACACTTGTGCTTCAAAGTAGCACCATGTTTTTCATATAGAGAGTCTCCTATTTAGTCCCTTTCATATACTAGTGGGAACTTTTCATTATAGAACTTGGCTTGTATATTCCAATGATGGGCTTCCTCAAATGCCCGAGGTCTTCATGAGCAAGCAAGTTGGATGCACACCCACTTAGTTTTCATATTGAGCTTTCATACACTTATAGCTCTTAGTGCATCCGTTGCATGGCAATCCCTACTCCTCACATTGATATCAATTGATGGGCATCTCCGTAGCCGGTTGGTTAGCCGCGTCAATGTGAGACTTTCTTACCTTATTGTCTTCTCTATATTTACCCCTATCATCATACTCTATTCCACCTATAGTAATATATCCATCGCTTGCGCTCATGTATTGCGTGAGAGTTGAAAAACCTGAACCGCGTTAAAAAGTATGAACCAATTGCTCGGCTTGTCATCAGGGTTGTGCATGATAAATACTTTGTGTTAAGAAGACAGAGCATGACAAGACTATATGATTTTGTCGGGATAGCTTTCTTTAGCATTGATATTTTGAAAGAAATGATTGTTTGTTGGGATGCCTAAGTATTGATGTCTTTATGTCAAATTATAGACTATTGCTTTGAATCACTTATGTCTTAATATTCATGCCATGATTAGATATATGATCAAGTTTATGCTAGGTAGCATTCCACATCACCAGGCCGGCCTGCACTCGCCAAATTCATGGCGGTTCCCCACTACGCCTACCTAAAGATGAAGCCGACGGGTCCCAAGGGCCTCATCACCATCGTCAACGACTACTGGAAGTCCCTAGAATGTGCTCAAGTCGGCGCCCAATTAGCCGAGTCGCTGGTCATAGCCGAGGAGCGGTGCCAGCTTCACCACATCGTTGCTCTAGCCAACGAGACGCCGGCTGTGCCGGCTTCAGCTAAGGAGCCGGCCTGCGAAGCCTCGTTCTAGTCATCCAAGGAGACCAAGAAGGTCAAGCTGAACTCGGAAGACCCCAGTTGCAGCAAGTACGTTGTCATGGGCACCTGCGTCGACAGCAAATAGGAAGGCGAGCCCGTCGACTTCCTCCATGAGAATTGGGATATCTTTGCATGGACCCCAAAGGACATGCCGGGAATTCCGAGGAAGTACGCTGATCAGAAACTATACGTCCGCAAGGACGCCAAGCCTGTCCATCAACCTCCAGGTCACTTTTCAGAAGAGAAGAGAAGAACCATTGGTGAAGAGGTGTCCAAGATACTCGCGGCCGGCTTCATCATGCAAGTGTTTCACCCTGAGTGGCTGGCCAACCCGGTCCTTGTCTTGATGAAGAACAACACCTGGCGCATGTGCATAGACTACACCAACCTGAACAAGGCCTGCCCCAAGGATCCTTTCGCTCTCCCATGAATGGATCAGGTCATTGACTCCACCGCAAGCTGCGAGCTCCTGTCCTTCCTGGATGCTTACTCCGGCTATCATCAGATCAAGCTGGACCCGACCGACGCCCTAAAGACGTCCTTCATTATGCCCTTTGAGGCATACTGCTACATCACCATGTTGTTCGGCTTGAAGAATGCCAGCGCCACTTTCCAGTGCTGCATGCAGAAATGCCTGCTGACGCAACTGGCCACAACATCCACGTCTATGTGGACGACATCATGGTGAAGACCAAGCAGCACCTCATGCTCCTTGACGATCTGAGGGAGACCTTTGCCAATCTGCGCGAGTACCAGATCAAGCCCAATCCGGAGAAGTGCGTCTTCAGCGTGCCGGCCAGGAAGCTACTCGGCTTCCTCGTCTCGGAGCACGGCATTGAGGCGAACCCAGAGAAGATCAAGTCCATCGAGCACATGCGCAATCCAACCCGGCTGCAAGATGTACAGAAGTTCATTGGCTACTTAGCCTTGGTCAGCCGGTTTCTCAGCCGGCTGGCCGAGAGGGCCTTGCCCCTGTATTAGATGATGAAGAAGACGTCGCCCTTCGAGTGGAACGACCAGGCGAATGAAGCGTTCCGGGATCTCAAGTGCATGCTCTCCACTACACCCGTCCTGGCCGCGCCGGCTGACAAGTAGCCGCTATTGCTATATATTGCCGCCACCTCGCGGTCAGTCAGCACTATGCTGGTGGTCAAGAGACCAGAGAAGGTCAAGATCCAGTTTGTCCAGCGCCCGGTCTACTACCTGAGAGAGGTGCTTTCCGCCTCCAAGCAAAACTACTCGCACTGCCAAAAGATGTGTTACAGCGTGTACTTTACCTCCAAGAAGCTGAAGCAGTACTTCCAAGAGCATGTCATCACCATGGTCAGCACGGCTACCATTGGCGAGATCATGGGTTGCCGGGATGCCTCTGGCCCGGTTGCCAAGTGGGCCATCGAGTTGGCCAGCCACACCATCCTCTACGAGCCCCGCACCATGATTAAGTCTTAGGTCCTCGCCGACTTCCTCATCGAATGGACAGAGACCCAGTACCTGGCGCCACCGCCGGATTCCACGCATTGGCTCATGCATTTTGACGGCTCCAAGATGCGCTCTGGCTTGGGAGCCGGCATAGTGCTGTCCTCCCCGAAGGGCGACCGGTTGTGGTACGCGCTCCGGATCCACTTTGTCGCCTCCAACAACGTCGCCGAGTACGAAGCCCTTGTACACGGCCTTCGGCTTGCCAAGGAACTCCGCGTCCGACGCATCCTATGCTATGGCGACTCGGATCTGGTGGTGCAGCAGTGTTTCGGCAAGTGGGACGCCCGGGATGCCAACATGGCCAGCTACTGTTTCCTGGTCCAGCAACTCTATGGCACCTTCAACGGCTGCGAGTTCCTCCACGTCCCATGCGTAGAAAATGAAGCCGCCGACACACTAGCCAAGATTGGCTCATCCTGGCAGGCCATATCGTCCGGCGTATACCTCGAGCACTTGCGCAAGCCGTCAGTCAATCTGTCTTCGGATTCCAAGTCCATCTTCATCCCGGACGACCCTGTAGTGCCCCTCCCCAACCCGGACCCGAGGGCTGCCGGTCCAAGCTCGAGGGCTGTCGTCCCCAACCAGGTCCCAGGGGCTGCGAAACCCGGCCCGAGGACTGCTCACTACAGCCCGGGGGCTGCCGTGCTCAACTTGACCGCCAATATCCCCAACACGGGGGTTGCCGCCCCCAGCTTGGGGGTTGCCGCCCCAGAACCCGTCTTGGTAGCCGTCTTCACTGTGGTGACGGCCCCATCATGGGCCCAGCCAATCTTAGAGATCCTGGAGAACCAAGTAATCCCCATGGACGAGACCAAGGCCTGGCAAGTGCAATGTCGAGCGTCCGCCTACAACATCGTCAACAACAAGCTCGTCAAGAGCAGCGCGACATGCGTGTTCTAGCGCTGCATTGAGCAAGACAAGGGTATGGAGATCCTCCTTGACATACACCAGGGTGAGTGCGGGCACCACGCCGCCTCTAGGTCCCTGGTGTCCAAGGCCTTTCGCCATGGTTTCTACTGGCCCACGGCCCTCAAACACGTCGAGTCGCTCGTCCTCAAGTGCGAGGGTTGCCAACGCTTCAGCAAGCGCAGCCACCAGCCGGCTTTGGCCCTGCAGAACATTTCGATCACCTGGGCCTTCACGGTATAGGGGCTCGACATGGTCGGCCCCTTCAAGACCGCTTGGGGCGCCATGCCGCATTTGCTGGTGGCGGTCGACAAGTTTACCAAGTGGATCAAGGCGCGGCTGATCAAGAAGCTGGATGGGCCAACGGCCGTCCAGTTCATCAAAGACATCGCGGTCCGCTACAGCATCCCACACAGCATCATCACGAACAACGGCACCAACTTTGCCAAGGGTGCTCTGGTGCAATACTACTTCGTCTCCGGCATCCGTCTTGACCTGGCCTCTGTGGCTCATCCTCAATCCAACGGCCAGGTCGAGCGGGCCAACGACCTCATCTTGTCCGACATCAAGCCACGGCTCGTCGAGCCCCTCATTCGTTCACCCGGCAGCTGGCTTGATGAGTTGCCAGTCATCCTCTAGAGTCTCGGGACAATGCCAAACCGGTCGACCGGGTTCACCCCATTCTTCCTCGTCTACGGAGCAGAAGCCATCATCCCAACCGACATCGAGTTTGACTCGCTGTGAGTCACAATGTACACAGAAGCCCAAGCCAAGGAAGCCCATGAAGACGGCGTCGACCTACTCGAAGAAGCACGCCTTTTGGCCCTCAGCCGATCCGCCATCTACCAGCAAGGCCTGAGGCACCACCTCAGCAAAAAGATCAAGCCCCTCGCATACCGCGAGGGAGACCTCATCTTCTGGCTTGTCCAGCAGCAAGCCATCAAGCACAAGTTGGCCTCCCCATGGGTGGGCCCCTTCATCGTCAGCAAAGCCTTATGTGACCTCAACGCCTACTACCTCATCGACGCCCGCAAGCCGAACAAGCGAAAGATAGATACCGCCGGTGAGGAGACAAGCCGGTCCTGGAATGCAGAGCTCCTCCGCCCATTTTACAGTTAGCTGTATGCATGTATGAAACACAATGGGCCACCGAACGACAATCGGGGGCTACCTTTTCCTGCCAAGTTATTGTGTTCTACACATCCTTGTACATTTTCTTAAAACCTCCATCGCCGGGTTGGTACGACCAGCCAGGGGGCTCGGGGGCTGGCTGGCTTGGCCACAACCCGCCGTCCTCCTTAGCACATCCCGGTGTGTTTGGGTTGCCAAGGCCCTCCACTTCGCCCTAAGCCACAGTCCGGCTACGGCTGTTGGTCGGCAAGAACTATGGGCCAAAGCACCTACACGCCGCGAAACACTAACTTGGCTCAGCCGAATTGGCCAACCCCGCCTCACTGCACTAAGTTGCCGCACGACCGGCTGCTCGCCAGCCGGCCCAGTGGGTGTTTCGCTCGCGCTCAACGTTCGATGGGCCTAAGTACTGCGTGCTCTTTCCAAGGACCAAACTCCTTGTCAGAGACCGGAACCCAGCTGTTCAACTCATGGGGGGGAGGTCCAAGGAAGGATCAAGCAAGGAAAAGGCTTAGATAACAAAGAACAAAAGCGCAAACATTCACGAAAATATTTACATCACAGTAATATGGGCCCAAGGCCAGAGTTCATTTCATTCACCAGCACACCCCAGTGGGTGGGTGGACCTGCCACTTAACAAATATTCGATGAAAGATAAAACAGGATGGCCTCAGATAGTCCCTGCGTCGGGTTGCTCAATGGCCGACTCCTCCGCGGTGGCCTCCGGGTTCATCGAGGCACCAGTATCATCCAACCGGATATCATCATTCGCGTAAGGGCCTGACTCATGGGCACTGCCCGCTGGGTCGTTGAGCGCCAAGCTGAAGTCGTCGGGCAGGACCATCGTGTTGTCTTCCGTCCATTCCACATGGAACTCGTCGTGCACGGTGAGCGAGGCCAGATAGCTGGGTCGCGCCGCAATTGCGCCCACCTCCTCCTCCAGCTGGGGCTCCGCACCGGCCCGTTGGGCTGCCAGCTGGCCCAGGTTCAAACCCGGTACTAGGACATGACAAACCTCAGCGCCAAGTCAGCGCCAGCACGCGCGGCGGAGACACGCCATGCGTGGAGCCACGCCGGCCCGGCCTCTAGCCAGCGTGCTAGCCGCGAAATGGAGGCGGGAGCAACCGCGCCCGGCTAGAGGGCCGCCACCATGCCCAACCCGGCCTCAGAGAGCCTCCTCATCTGCTCATCCAGGGCGTGCAGGCGGACCTCTGTCGCGTGCATGATCTCCAAGAAAGACCAGGCGGCGTGCAGATCGACCCCAGCACCCGCATCCGCCTGGGTCAACCGGTGGTTGCGCACGGCCTGGTCCACCCTCCCCTGTGTTTCTGGGAAGCACTACAAAAAAAGACACATCCGTGACATTTTGGGCCAAACGAATTTTTTTTCTATCATACTTATGACACTTCTATGACGATAATTGTGACAAAACTCGGTATCATCATAGATGTGGTGGGATCCTACTCCTATGACAAAAAATCATGATAGAAAATGGGCTTTTCATCCTGGGCGGGCCGGAGATGCAGCTGCATGACATACTTTCGGCCGTCCATGGCGGAAAAAAACTGTGGTAGAAGTGAGGGCGAGGAAAATTTCAGCATGGTGGGTGGCCGGGGGCTGAGCGATGTGTGTTTCTCTCATACATGTACGCGCGTGTGTGTGAGGCATTGGGCTCTAACTGAACCCGAGAGAGGCATTGGGCTCTAACTAAACCCGAGCGATTGCACTAGCTACATTACTGAACCCAAGTGATTCCTTCGCTACTGCTGCTAACTGAAGACGATCGAACCCTGCTGCCTCCTTCCCTTGATGAAAAGTGAGCGTTGTTGTAGGGTTTGGATAAAAAGTTCCCGATGGGGGTGGATGAACAGGACCCCGTGGTGTTGCCTCTGGATGAACAGGACCCCAATCGAGCTGGTTGGGGCTGGATGAACAGGACCCCGTGGAGGGCTGGATGAATAAGACGACCCCGTGGAGGGCTGGTTGAACAGTAGCCGGTGAAGGGCTGGATGAACAGTAGCCCATGGAGGGGTGGTTTAATAGGACCCCGTGGAGAGGGCTGGTTGAACAGTAGCCGGTGGAGGAGCGCGTGGTGGAGGCTGGATGAGCAGGAGCCCGTGGATGAACAGTCGTAGGTGGAGGCTGGAGGAGGTCGACGGTGGATGAACAGTAGCTCGTGGAGGCTGGAGGAGGTCGACGGTGGAGATGAACAGTATCCCGTGGAGTCCCATTTTGCGGTACGCCACACCCCTGCGATGAACAAGACCCATGTTTCGACCATAGCGCTCCAACACAAGTTTGTTTCCTCTGTTTTGCGGTACGCCACACCCCTCCCGATCAGCTGGACCCCGTTTCGACCGTAGGAGGTCCAACAGAAGTCCGTTTCCTCCGTTTTGCGATATGCCAGACCCCTCCCGATGAACAGGATCCTGTTTCGACCATGGCCTCGTTCCAACACAAGCCTTTTCCTCCGTTCTGCGATACACCAGGCCTCGTTTCCATCGACTGTTCCGTCCAAGCCGGTTGGCTCCCACACGTTCTGTTGCCTCCCGATGAACACAACACATTCCGTTGCCTCCCCATGAACACGACGGCGACGCAGTTTCTCTGTTTCGACCCAGCCATGTACACGAGCCCTGGCCGTATGTATGCACGAGTAGGCGTTCGAGACCCTGCCCGTATGTACGTAGGTGGCCGTATTTACTTTCTTGCACCCTGGCCGATGTACGTACATGTACATGCTACGTGCGCGCCTCTACTACGACACGTGCGCGCCTCTACATCGACTACGTACACGTTCGCGACCAGAATGACAATGCTACGTATGCTTCGAACAGGTGGGTCCCGACTGTCAGGCAATTCCTTGCGTGCGAACATGTAGCTGGTGGGTCCCATCAGTCAGGGGGGCGAATCGTTTTTTTTTGCCCGGATGCACTTCCTTGCATGCGAAGATGTAGCTAGTGGGTCCCAGCAGTCAGGGGGGAAACGTTTTTTCACAAAATATGGTGGCACGTCTGGTGGGTCCCTGCTGCCAGGTGGAGGAATGATTATTTTGCACGTAATAAGGAGGCATTTCCTTGCGGCTGCCGTGGACCCAGCTGTCAGCCTCTCCACGTACAGTACTCTTCCGATGGAAGTTGGTCATTGACCACACTGACCATGCCGCGCCGAGAACACAATGGCGGTGGACAACGATGAGGCCTAGGAAGGGGACGACGCGGAGCTGGGGAAGACGCGACAGTGGATGCCCACACGGAGAGGAGTACAAGGGTTCACTGGTTCGGATGTGATGTGCGACTATCGTCGCCGCAGAATAATAAGGGGTGTGGGTGAGTGGCAGGATGGCCTGGCCAGCGGTGGGAGTAGTAGGGGGCGGTAAGGCCTCCGCAGCAGCACAGCCGGCCACGAAAGGCAGGAGCAGGCGGCACAACCAGCGCTGGTTTGGGCGGCTGGAACAAGAAGATTAGAGATTGAAGAAGCACTATGGCCGTTGCATGGACATCGTACGGTCACTGGAGCTGGAATCGTTCATATTGACTAAGTTGGCAAAGCCCTACGTCCCCATCAACTTAGTAGGCCCACAAGTCAGCCTCCCACTATACTGGATCCCACCTAGCAGGGGAGTATTCATTTTCTTTGTGCGTAATAAGGAGGCACTTCCTTCGTGCGAAGATATAGCTGGTGGGTCCGAGCTCTCAACGGCGGTAACATTTTTTTCGTGAAATACAGAGGCCCTTTCAGTAGGTCCCATATGTCAGGTGGAGGAATCATTATTTTGCACGTAATAAGGAGGCATTTCCTTGCGTGCGGCCATGGACCCAGCTGTCAACCTCTCCACGTACAGTCCACTTTAGATGCATGTTGACCACGTTGACCACGCCTCGTCCAGAGCACCAGGGCGGTGGACGATGGTGAGGCCTAGGAAGGGAATGACACGGAGCGAGGGAAGACTCGGCAGTTGTTTCCCACGTGGAGGGGAGTACGACTGTACGAGGGTTTACTGGTTCGTCTGCCGTCGCCGGAGAATAAAAGCAGGTGTGGGTGAGTAGAGGGATGGCTAGGCCAGTGATGGGAGTACGGTGGGATGGTGAGGCCTGCACGGCAGCACAGCCGGCCGCGGGAGGAGGCAGCAGGCAGTCCCACCAGTGCTTGTTTGAGCGGCTGGAGCAGGAAGAGCAGAGATTGAAGAAGCACAACGGCCGTTGGATGGACATCAAACAGTCACTGCTTGTGCGTCAACCTTTTTTAGGAAAGCCTCAAATCTGTTGGAAACAACATACAACCCATCTGGCATTATTTCTAATAATTTGCAGTCCATTTGCTAATTCTTAAGGTTTTTTTGGAGCCCATATTCTTTTTGTTAGCATTACAGCCCATATTGTGGCCATGGTTAAAAAAATATACGAAATTTTGCATATTTCGGTGCGGTCCGAACTGTTTTTAATCCCAAAATTTCGAGTCACATTCAAACTGATTTTAAAAATAAATGTATATCAATATAAAATCCAACAAATTGTCCACGCATAAAAATCAATGCAATTTAAAATCTCAAAATTAAAAAAAGAAATTTGAAACTAATTGTCGGTTTGATGTGTTTTAAAAAGGTACAACCCATTTCTCATTACTGATAGGCCATTTTCTCGGCCAGTCGAATGAAGCTCTCCTTGTCTTGAAAGATTTGCAGCCCAACTGACCTGACAAAGCGACTTACTTGACAAATCACAAAAAAACTAGGCTAGCCACTTTTAGAAAGAAAAAAAACTATTGGGCTGGTCTGTGGTAAACATAAAAGAAAAGGATGTCTAGATAGGCCAGAGTGCCCCGCACAACCCAGTTGACACCCTGCTTCCGTCTCAAAAACAAATTAGATAAATGCCACTCCAATTATGGCAATTCATAAAAATGCCACTGCAATTTCTGAACTTTGAAAAATGCCACTACAATTTTTTCAAACTTTGAAAAATGCCACTGCAATTTGCAAACTTTGAAAAACGCCACGCCACTGCAATTTGCAAACTTTGAAAATCGCCACTCCAGACTTCGAAAAATGCCACTGGAAATGGCATGAAATGGCATTTTTCAAAGTTTGGAAATTGCAGTGGCATTTCTCGGAATCACCAGATTTGGAGTGGCATTTTTCAAATTAACCCAAAACAAAAATAACTAGGGCGAGCTGTTGGGTCCCTGGTGTCAGCCGCTCGTTGTGCAATTCTCTCGTTTATTGACTATGTTGACAATGGCATGGGACCCAGATGTCAGAAATCCATTAGGAGGAGCCATTTTTTTATTGGCTTGAAATAAGGAGGCACTTGCTTGCGTACTTCCATGACCTTGGCGGGTCCCTGCTGTCATCCTCTCCACGTACAATCATCTCCTGATTGTGTACGCGTCTACCTGGTAGGCCCACAAGTCAGCCTCTAAACCCGTGGCAGACAAATACAGCCCATTTAAAAAATAATAGCCCATTCCATACGTTCAAACGGTTCAACATTCAGAGCAAAGTAACAGGTCTGATCCAAATATAGAGTACTGAACTTCCATGTTGACAACCATCATAGCCAAGTTAACTATCTACTCCCATTAATACTCTAGTAGCGTACAAGTACTTTACTCTTAGCTAACTAGACGATGCCGGCCGCCATCTGCGGTACACACTAAACACCGGCACCGGCGTCCTCCGCCTCGCCTCGGACTTGCCAGAGGTGTGATAGGGCGCATTGCTCGCGTGCGTTGGCCTTTCCATGCCGGCGTGGTCCACCGAAGCGTCGGCTTCTAAGCGGGAAACCCACTTGACGAGCTGGTAGTAAAAATCAGCGTCACGATCGCATGTGTGCCCGATAGCCTCCAGGGCTATTTGTCGGGCGCCGGCCTCCACGTAGTCGGCCCAGTTGAGGGTGCTCTGCTCGCGACTCAAAGCGTCGGTATGCAGCTGCTCCATGTCCCACTGGCGGCGCAAATCAACGATATGCTGCTCCTTCGCCAGGTGGTTGCGCTCTAAAAACTCCTGCTCCTCCACCAGGCGGTCGCGCTCCAACAACTCCTCATACTCTACATTGCCATCTAAAGACCGATAGAATGCCTCCTCCCTCCATCTGCCTTCCGGTGAAAAATCGAACACTAGTTCCGGCAGTGACCGCCTCTGGCGTCGCCTATCGTGGACGGGCGGGGGCATGGCGGACATGGCGAGAACGAGGATAAGTGGCAAGCGACGTCGGGCCGGTGGGGGCTTATGAGGATAGGGCGAGTTGGGTCATGGTGCCACCGGATAAGGCCGGGAAACAATACTTATAGGTGGAAGGTAGCGTGACGGTCATCAGAATTCAATGCATAAGCAGGTGGCTTAGCGCGCCAGCTTGCCGTGGAAAACTAGAAAAACTGAAATTATGAGTGTGCCATCCCATCCCGTTCGTGCTGGGTCGCACGCCGGCATGACGGTCAAATGAGTGCACTCGAATCATCCAGATGAGGTACTCCCTCCTTGTCAATAATGATTCCGCGGATTTAAAAGGCTCGCAACAATTAAAGTGCATCTTTTTTCGCATCAGTTAGCTACCTTAATTACGGCCAATTGCATGCAGCCACTCAGAATTGCTCGCAGCCAGTACGTGGAGCAGCATGCAACGAGTCGCAGCCGAGGGCACGCATGCAGCCACTTAAATCGTTGGAATTAATTAGGCTTAAACTTCTCCATGTAGTTAATTATTGCCATGCCTTGGTCTTGTTGCTTTGGCTCATGGGACTAATAAACCTAGACTGAGGGAGAACCTTGGTTGGTGAGATTTTTGAATTAAGCCCTGCAAACTAGAAAGTTGGTACTAGTACATGCGTGATCCTCTATTTATTCGTATAGGATCGAGTAGGTCATTTCTTGAATTGAGCCCTGCAAACCGGAAAGGAGGTAGTACGTGCGTGATCTGCTATTTATCCATGTAGGATCGAGTAGGTCGGATAGTGTACGTGTAGGATCGAGTAGGTTAGATGGTGTACGTGTACGATCGCATTAGCTGATGAACGTTGAGATAAGGCATTTGCGAACGTTTTGCTGGCAGTTTCTTCAGATTCGCATGGCATTTTCTTCATAGCAGCTTGTTAGTTTCTTCAGAGCAGCTTGTCAGTTTCTTCAGAGGTAGGCATTTTTATTCAAAAAACTGCCACTTCAGATCATGCGTCGCAACTAAAACTGCCAGGAGCGCATTAGTAGGCTAGCTAGTGATCGATCAGTATCTTGTAAACACTGAGTGAACAGAAATAAGGAACTGTTAGTAACTTTTAAACACTGAGAACACAGAAATAAGGATCATGTTGTGCACAGCAGTAAGAGCCGATCTGTTCAAAATGTTCATACAAGGCTCACAGGCCTAGCATTGTAATATGTTCACATTAGTAGCCCAAATTCAAAACCAACTAGTACAATTCCCATACATAAGATCAACTTGTTAATGCATCTCAATGATTCACAGATCATATACAAATATGTAGCTCCAAAAGCAAAGATCTAGAAAAAACATTTGTTCTTCCTACTAACATGGATGCTTCTCTTGGCCATTCGGTACAGACTGAAAGACAAATTTGTTTGTGAAGTCTACAATTCCTCTTGCAAACGTAAGTGGTTTCACCAACAGCTAGAACCATGAGAATGAACCACACATGATGGAGGAACATCCACGGAAATATGGTTTGGTCTTCTCTCGATCACACGGTGAGACTATTTTTGAAATACAAACTTTAACTAAGGCAAAATGATGCCCATTGTATAATCAGACCAAAGCAATGAAGCACCTAGTGTTGGCCAATTAATAGTACAATACTACTTTTCTGTAGTCCATGAAGTGACTATCCAATCTTTCTATGTCTATTTTCAAATGGCACTGCATGTAGTGACTATACTATTCTCTTGTGCAGTTCAACCAGAATTGCGGTCACTTTGTTTGTCTGCCAAATAGCAACGGGCAGGCATCTCTATCTGCACAAATATAAAGTAGCTAGTAAACATATACCCCACCTTGTATTTTCAGTCTAAACACGTCTCTTCCGCTTAGCATCTGTCATGTTTTGCACTCGACAATTTGATACAGTCAAGTTTTGCCCTGGACAATTTCATACTGAATTGATTTGCTGGTTCAGAGCAGAAATATAGCACCTATTGTTCATCAGACCAAGGATATCCATGTTCGCAATGATGGAAGAGGTGAAATCGATACAACCGAAATTGAGCTTCCAATCATTGAATCCTGTCCTACACCTCCAATGTAGGTCCACCCTGCCAATAAATTCACATGCATACCACTAGTATTACTATCTAATGACAGTACAAAAAAGAGTAGCAAAATAGTAGAAAACCATGTACCTTCGTAATGAACAACTCATAGTGCCACCAATTGGATATAAAGGTTTGGAAGAAAACATGCTCCTAATGTTGAACCATTTGGACTTTTTGTGCAGTTCCACTAAAATCGAGCATCCCTGTTTGCATAGATATTGAAAGTGTGATTACTATAAAAGTGGCACTAGTTGAAGCATAGACTCACAAATATAAGCATTCCAATTTCTTAATGGGAAAAGGTAGCAAGACTGTTTCTAACCACCTATTTGAAGGAATAAATAAGGCAACAGCGGCTGATGTCAGGAAGGCATATATAATTCTTTCTGAAAAAATGATCGATTCCTGACCTTTCCTCTTCTTTTAAGCATATTTTGTGCAGTTCAACTAAAATAAAATGCCATCACCGCCTTCACAATTCAGTGACACTGTACAAAAGGAAATGAATTAACATTACATCATGATGTCAGGTATGTAGTCGACAGGCATTAGAGACAAACATACAGACCTCCTCCGATAACATAATGAACATTAATTTTAACAAAGGTGTGACTAGCTTTACCGGGATAATTTGAGTGAACTCTACACCCTCTGTTCCTTAATATAAGACATTTTCAAAGTTCAATTTAAAGTACCCAAACATCTAGTATTTAGAAAAACAGGTAGTAGTTTTTTCTTGAGCACATATCTGGGAAAGCTTGCCACACTTTATTTATGTCCATACGCTAATGCAACACCATTCGAATAGTACAAATATACACTAATCCAGTGGCTAGTGCAACAGTAGAGTAGTTATTTTATTACAGGTTACAGTACAATGGTTTTACTGAACAGATTTCAATAAACTCTAGCACTGGAAGATTTCTGTAAGAATTAACAATACAAAATGTAAAGGTAACAAGTTTCAGCATTGGTATACTAGTTGTGTGTGAGCATTAAACCAAATACAAAAGTCTGAAGGTAACTAGCATTATTAACTAATGACAGTATAAAAATTGCAAACCATGTACCTTCAAGGTAAATATCATTTCGAACTCGAGGGGACCTAAAAATTGCTATCCCAATCTTGATAATCGGTCAAACATAAAAACTTGATCGAACGAGTCAAGAGAACAGCCGGAGGTGGTGCTCACTCTTGACCTTTCCTCTTGACATTGTACAAAAAAAATTAACTTATCTCATGAAAGTGAGGTATGTAATCTATAAGCATTAACAGTGCAAAAATCTGAAGGTAGTAACGAGATTCATCGTTGGTATACTGGATGTGCAATAGCATTAGAATGCCTTACCTGAAAATCTTCAATACATCCACAATCAATAGCTAACCCTGAAATAATCAAGTGATATTAAATGGCATTGCTTAAATTTATCGGTGGCATTAGACTGAGTGCAACATTAGTTAAATGTGTCATCACTTTAGTAGTAGCATTGCTTGACTTGACCCCTGGCATTATACTAACAGCAAAAAAGTGACAATAAGAGCATGGGAGGCCCATTCGGACAGTGGGCGCACTAGTATGATGTACCTCCACGGACGCATAGAGTGGTGAGGGAGGTATGGTTGCCCAGAGCAACAAATATCCAAGCAGCATATGTGGATTACGTCCCATTTTTTTTCTCTTTAGCCACCTTTTTCCTATGTGAGGACAACAAACCGATCGACCTGGTCATTCTCTATTGCGTTGTCATGCCTTTATACCCTTAAAACCAAGAGACACGAGACTCGTTCCTTAGCTACTGATTTTCCCCTTTTCAACCTAGATGCGGGTTTGATGCCTACTCTCTTGGACAGTATAGTCTCCCTTCCTTTCCTTATTCAACCCAGACATGGATTAGTCTGCATGAAGTAGGGTTTCCTTTAATAGTGCAAATTAAGGTTTTCGTCTGCGTGACCAGTAGAGCAGAGGATAGCAAATTGGGAAGATGGTGGAGTGGAAAAAGATCCACATGCAGTGATGTGGCAGATGGGGCAATAGAACATGGGTTTGGTTCGAAAAGAGGTAGCATACCTGAGGGTCGGCGGGAAGTGGCTTCGCTTCTGGTCGTCGTCCTCCGCACACACTACGGCAGTGAGCTTGGGGACGGAGGCCATCCTGCGCGGGTGCTAGGTCTGAGAGGACGGCCTTGTCATCAGTGCGTGACCTCGCTTGCCGACGACGAGTGCGTCAATGCTGCACGTCCTTTTCTTCCTCGGCAGATCTGTGACCACCGGTGAGGAGGGAGAGAGTGGCCATCTTTTTTAGATCTGGAGAGAGGGTGATAGTGTGAGAAGCAAGTGGGTAGCCCTTAGCAAGAAAGCGTTGAAGCTATAGCCTATATATCTTTTTTATACTACTAGTACTAGAGGTGGAGTAGTGGTAGAGTAGTTTATATTTTCTCCGCATACAGTACCAGTTAGTCGTGCTTCAAAACTGAACGGCACGCCATTAAAAAAATAAAGTCGAGAAATAATGCGGCACTTCAGGACAACGCGGCCAGATCGCATTTTGCATGAGAAATGACACACCATGTTTTGTTGACATGTGGTCCCGTTCCAACATGTTAGTGAGACAACACTGAGTCCTTTTGTACAATTTCCGAACGGATGTCTATGTAGGCCGGGGTGCCTCTTCGTGTATCGTGGCAACCGTATACCACCTCTTCGCCTTCCCCTCTCAATTTGGAACTGTTGTCGCACGCTCTTCCTCCCTCCTCCATTTGCCTTTGAAAGGATCGATATAGTTGACTAGAGGGGGGGTGAATAGGCAACTAACAATTTTTAGCTTTTTCTTTACCAATTTAAACTTTGCATCAAAGTAGGTTGTCTAGATATGCAACTAGGTGAGCAATATGATGCAACAACAACAAGCACACAAGCAAGCAAGTGATGCAACACAATATAAGCTTGCACAAGTAAAGGTACGAGATAACCAAGAGTGGAGCCGGTAAAGACGAGGATGTGTTACTGAAATTCCTTCCCTTTGAGTGAAGTACGTCTCCGTTGGAGCGGTGTGGAGGCACAATGCTCCCTAAGAAGCCACTAGGGCCACCGTATTCTCCTCATGCCCTCACACAATGCGAGATGCCGTGATTCCACTATTGGTGCCCTTGGAGGCGGCGACCGAAACTTTACAAACAAGGTTGGGGCAATCTCCACAACTTAATTGGAGGCTCCCAACGACACCATGAAGCTTCACCATAATGGACTATGGCTCCGAGGTGACCTCAACCGTCTAGGGTGCTCAAACACCCAAGAGTAAGAAGATCCGCAAGGGATTAGTGGGGGGAATCAAATTTCTCTTGGTGGAAGTGTAGATCCGGGCCTTCTCAACCAATCCCTAGAAAGTCAACAAGTTTGATTGGCTAGGGAGAGAGATCGGGCGAAAATGGAGCTTGGAGCAACATTTGAGTTTGGGGATGGAAGAGGTAAGTCTTCTTGGGGAAGAAGACCCATTTATATAGTGGGGGGACACATCCAACCGTTATGCAGCCCGCAGCCCGCATCTGGGAGGTACTACCATTGCTGGAGCGGTAGTACCGCTGCCACAGCGGTAATACCGCTATGGCAAGCAGGCAAAAGGGCAACCAGGACTGAGGGAGAAGTAGTACACGCACTAGGGCGGTAGTACCGTCAATAGGCGGTACTGCCGCTTCCTACAGCCGCTGGAAAAACAGGGGAGGGCAGCGAGCTGAGTGGCAGTGGAGCGGAAGTAGGAGTGGTACTACCGCGGCGTACTGCCATCCCTACTACGCCCCCCTGCGTGGTCCTTTACGAAAACCCAACACGAAAAAGTCGAGACCACAGCAGGTGCGGTAGTACCAGTGGCACTAACAAGCGGTACTACCGCCGATAGGCGGTACTACCGCCCTGGCTGCGGTACTACCGCTTAGCACAAGGCACCCCTTGTTTTGCACAACACGGAAAGTCCAACGAGCAGGAAGAAAGCGTGGGTGCAAGGAGAATGTGAACGTGATGATTCCATGTGGGGACCAAATCTCCGGGTGTTAATCTCCAGAAAATGGCCCTTGTGCTCACCAGCCCCAGGATAACTGTTAGCTGATGATGCACCAACTTGATACAGAAATTCCAAGCAAAATACAAAATATGTAGTACAAGACCATTCTGGCATGTGAGTACAACAAATGGTTTCTAATGATTGATGGCAGAAGCGGTTTATGGATCATCAGTGTCTATGGGACTCCAATTCCCACAGGAACAGCTGACCAGGTTAACTCCTATCTTCGTGAGGCTGCTATCACCGTTGCTTAGGTTCCGGGACTGTCGCCACGGTCGCTCCTCTCCGCGCAAGAAAATCTGGCCAAGACAATAGCCAGGGACAAGCCAGTGAGTACTTTGAATGTACTCGCAAACATTATGAACACAGGTATAATATAACAATGATGTGCTGAAAATATTTTATGCTCATGACGTCAGTCACAAAAGATAAATAAAACTCTGATGCGTGCAAGCATGTTATTTATGAATATGCAATAACATAGTAGTATTAAAATTTTGAAATAAATAACAAGCATGCCATAGTCGGGCGTCTTAGCGACACCACATAAAGGGCTTTAAAAGAAATGCCACAGTCGGGCGTCTTAGCGACACCACATAAAGGGCTTTAAAAGAAATGCCGCAGTCGGGCGTCTTAGCGACACCACATAAAGGGCTTTAAAAGAAATGCCGCAGTCGGGCGTCTTAGCGACACCACATAAAGGGCTTTAAAGAAATGCCGCAGTCGGGCATCTTAGCGACACCACATAAAGGGCTTTAAAAGAAATGCCGCAGTCGGGCGTCTTAGCGACACCACATAAAGGGCTTTAAAAGAAAACACAGTAAATATCCAGGAGGTAGAACCATCACAGGGATATTCGATAATACCAATAATATCACGGGTTAGTCAACAATAATAATAATCATAATGATCAGAAGTCACAAGTTGTGATTCCAGTTCTGGTTTAACAGTTTCACCTCCGAAGACCGACACTAAGACCGACACTTGACCCATCCCAGACTCTAATCCTTAACCATGGACACGGCTATTCGAATAGGTTTAATCTCTGCAGAGGGTGTACTCTTTACCCACGAGTAACGGATTCCTTTAGTCCATCGGGACTAATTCCGTCTACGGTCTTTTTGTTGAAAACACACCTAACTTGCACACACCACCATAACTCACATGTGCCTGGAATCACCCACGACACCTGTCAAGCAAAACTCAAAGTGGGGAGGCTACAACCTCAACGAAACATGGGATCACAAAATTTATACCGCGCGCAAACTGGGGAGCTACCCCCTTCGGCTACAATCGAAACACCCATGCTCCCGGACCCGGTGGCATGACTACCGGATGCCTCCAATATCTTCCACCATGGCCTCTCTATACAGTGTGTGCTAGGAAAGGGGTTGACAACTTACTGAACCGTACCCTACCTTTGGCAGGGACAAGTGGCAGCACGAAACAAGTATGGGGGTTACCAGAACAAGACTCGATCTACGGTCGACTCAGGAGGTTCAAATATTTCCTGCATGATTAGCATAACAATACATATTCTTCAACCAACAGATAGAAACACCACGCGACATACCCCTTCATGCCATACCGGATACGACCGTCTCGACAGAGGACTAGGGGCAAGACCGTGTCTACCCAAGACAGAGGCCTCCCCGGTTTCCCTTCCGGTATGCATGAGAGGCATATGACGGTGATTTCCATCATAACCATATCAACTCCATTAGCATAAAAATCATTTTTATGCACTCATGAGTAGGATCACATCCTCACATAAAATGACGTATGCTCGTGTCGGGGTGGTGCTGTCACTGAGTCAAACAACGCACACAAAAATTACACAAGGGTTCAGAATGCTTGCCTTCAGGTCATGGGAAAGCAGGGTGCATTCCAAAACATCTTGAAATCTTCAAGAATCCTATTTAAAAAAAATATGAATTAACACAAAAAATCAAAACAGCACAAAAAGTTGTTTTGAAATTTTTTCAAATAAATCTTAAAATAAACTAGACAATATTTGAGAGAGGTAGGAAAAAGAATTAATTTATTTGGAGTTGTAATTAATGAGATATAGCCGGTCAAAGTTTGGTCAAAATCTGCTATTTAAAATAAAACAGAAAAGAAAACGTTTCGAATATATACGTACACGTCGAAGGCGTACTTTGGAAACGCGCTTCCACCTAACCCACGTGGACTGGGGCGGGGTCACTGACAGTGGGTCCAGGGGCCCACTGGTCAGGTTTGACCGGTCCATCCCTCCCTCTTCTTCCTTCGCCCAAACGGAGGCGAGGCGACGGCGATCAACGCTGGCGAATGGCTGCTCCCTGCGGCCTCCAGAGAGTCGAGATGGATCCGCAAGACCGGGGCGGTCTTCCCGGTGGTCGTTGGGTCAGCGGGGGTGGAGGGAGTCGCCGACGGTGAGCTTCGCGGCGGAGGAGGCCTCGGGAGCAAAGTGCTTTTGGGGCTGTGGTGGTTCCCGATCAAACTCGAGTAGGGGGAAGGGTTCACGGGAGGAAGAGAAGGCTCCTGGTGGAGAGAGTGGAGAGGGGGAGGTCCTAGTGGTGCCGGAATGGCCGGGGCAGTGGCGTCGGCAGGAGTTGCCGGAGACGTGGAAGAAAACCTCCCCGGGTCGATTGCGAGCTAGGGAAGCGCCATTGGGGTGGCCTGAGGTTGCCTGTGTGCGGGAACGGGCTCAGGGCTTCCTTAAATAGGCGAGTCGAGGCGGTTCAGTGGCGGCCGCTGATGAGCTCGTCGGCGACCGTCTTTCTATAGCTGCAGGGCATCGTGGCGAGGCTGGGGATGGCGGCAGGAGCTAGCGGACGAGCGGCTACTGTTCCAAGGGCGAGCTGGCGAGCGGAGGTGGTTTGGGCGGCGCTGGCCAGCGCAGGAGCTGTAGGGCGGCAGTGGCGGCTAGCTGCTGGCCTGCCGGAGACGTGGCGAGAGCTGCGGGGCTCGTGGGGTGCAGAAGGGGACACGGAGTGCTGGCTGCGGTCGGTCACGGACCGGAGTGAGTGCGGGGCGGGACGCGGCGGCTCAGGCGCACGTGCGTGCCAAACGCACGCTCTGGGCGTGCCCGGAGCACGCCCGGGACGTGCTCGACGAAATGCCAGGGTAGCCTAGAGGTCGCGGGTGAGGTTGGCAAGAAACAGGGCTAGTTTAGGGTTAGCAAGGGAATCAAGGGACATGGTGGATGGGTCAGGGGCTCAAGTTCACAATGTAAACTTGAAATCATGTCAAATCTGGCTATGCACTCAGGGTGTTTGTCAAAATGACAAGGGCATCCAGGCAGTTCTTGGGGTGGCCAAATCTTCCAGATCAGTGTCTCTATGGATGTATGAGAGGGTGGTGAAGTTAGTTTGCCAAAAGGAGAAACTTGCTAGTGCAAGTTTTGCAAAACTACAATTCTGGACAGGGAGTAAATGGCATCACTACATGGACCAGAAGTGTTCCAAAGAGTGCATGCTCCTGGGCTTAGGGGTTTTGCAGGGTTGACTACAAGCAGGTGAAAGCACAAGGTCACTAGAGCAAGAATGAATGGGGTTGCAGTACAAAACACAAGTCAGGTCCAGAATGAAAAAGAGGTTGGTGCACTTAATTTCTCCATAGAACATCACAAGGTTTTTTCATAAAGTTGGATGGCATGCTACCACTGACATCCCATAATTTTGGTGGAGGCTCTAGGGAAATATTTAATTAGGCTATAGTGCAAAAGTGTCCACTGGACTAAATTTGAAGAACAGGTGTAGAACTCAAAATATGAAATGAAAAAAATATATTATTGCATAAAAGTGATTTAGAGACATCACATGACATCTCCAAATTTTGGTTGGATTTTTAGCCAAATATATAAAATGGTTGTAGTTCAAAAAGAGCTCCAAAATTTAAAACAATTCATTTTAATGAATAAAGCTCAGGGTGAAATAATCTAATAAATAATTCTACTGATTAAGAAAATGTTATACAGAGAGCATAGAAGTCCAATATGTTTTGGAAAGCTCCACTTGGAAAAGACTCCTTAATATTGAAAGAAAGGTTCTGAAATCAACAGAAATAAAAAATTTAAAACTCCTGGCAAAATTTTAATATTTAAAACTTGGTTAAATTTTTGGGGTGTTACAATTACTACCCCCCTTAAGGAAAATCTCGTCCTCGAGATTTGCTAAGGGTTGAAAAAAATACTTTTACCTGTTCAAAAGATCATTTTACTAAAGCGGTAAAAAGGTGGCTACAGTGAGAGGGCAATAAGTGGTGAGTAACCACACTGTGGGCTACTGGCGTTGTCTGGAGAAGTTCCACGCTTAGGAAAAACGAGCGATTTCTATGCTGGACGCAGTGAATTTAGAATAAATTCTAAGTTCTACAATACGCTGGTCGTACCCGAGAGCATAGTGCTCTCTTTGGTTGATAGGTGGGACCAGGGCCCACTATCAGTCTCTCCTTCTTCCTCTGGCTCTCTCTTCTTCCTCTCTCCCGCGCTCTTTCCCGGCTTTCTCCACCGGCAACGTTTAGCGCGTAGGGCATCTAGGCCGTACTGCGGTAGTGCACGGTGTGCTTGCTGCCGGTGCAGTGTGCACTCACCTCGCGGGCCAGTGCGCTATCGGCACTGCTCGCGGATCCGCCTCCGAACACCGGCGATCGGGCGACGAGCGGCACTGGTGGACTTCACCCACTGTACACCGATCTCGAGCTATAAAACGACCGCGGTGCTCCTTCTTCATCTTCGCACTTGGCCTCGTTCCTCCTCCTCCTTCTCATCCATTACTGTTTACCGGAGCTCGAGACGAGGCTCAAATGGCGGAGACGATGCCGGACTGGTACGTGATCCTGGTGTGTGGAGGGCTGGCGGCAGTGCTGGGGCTCTCTGTTCTCCTGTCCGCGATGATCTTTGATGATCGCCGTGATGCTGCCGCTCGGGTGCTGGCTCTCCGCGGTGGCGGTGATCACGGGGATTAGGCGTAATTCCGGTTATTCACTGTTATCGGTGTGCCGGAGGTGATTAGTATCCGGATGATTATCCGCTAATCTCTCCCTTGGAGGCATGTGGAGTGCTTAGAGGAGTGGTTGGTGAGATGCAACATGGTTGCGTGTATTTGCAAGCAGTGTAAGAGTCCGAGTGGTTGTGGGTCTGTTGCCGTGGTGCTGCGTGAATAAAAAAATAATCCATGCCGTGAGAGGATAAACGATGCAGCAACTCAGGGAAAAGAAATCTCATTCCAGGATTTTCGCGGTTACACAGGTTACTCACGAAGAAAACTACTCATATAAGTAGAAACTAAATATTCGACTCGCCGCACAAATTCGAGGTACCATGCATAATTTACAACGTAATAATAAATGCTGAAATAACAAACACAGCAGTGATGTCTAAAATGAGAATGGTAACTGGACAGGGTCTCGAGAAAATGTCTCTGGTAAAGGGATACACTCCTCTTCTATCGGAGGAAGTGGATTGACCAGTCAATATATGTGTCTCTCCGGGTCGGGCCTCAGTGGTCTGCCGATGGCAATCTGAGGATTCAAATCAGCGAGACTCTGGAGATAATCCATCACTCGCTGGTTCAAATGCCCTTGAGCGATGATGTACTGGATAAGGTTGGCTAGCACTGGGTCTCTCTCAATCCGCCCACCCGGAAAAGACATCACTCCTCCGGGTGCTGCACGGCTCGGAAAATAATAATATCCTCGTTCGCGGGCATAGGGTACCGCGAATCGAAGACGAGCAATTGCTTCGTTCGCAGCAGCTTCTATGGCCAAGCGTGGGGTTGGAATAGATTTCCCCACGAAGGAAACCTCCGTTGGATCTTGGTTGGGGTCTACAGGAGGGATGTGTACTGCTGCCCATTATTCCGAGGTGGAAGGGCTGATTCTCGATTTGAACAGCTCGTACTGGGGTGGCTGGGTAGAACCCATGGTACTGCAGGTAAAGTCCCACAATATTTTGACAAAGCTACCTGGGGTTGCATCTGGGGTTCTCCGATAAATACTAGGGTTCGGCATGGCAAGAAATGGTTGTGAGAGTGGTGCACAAGGTGAGGGTTGCTGGGTAAGGTCGCAAGGTGGCCTTCTTATATAGCATCTGGGTTGGTTTATTTACTGTGGTGAAAGGTAATAAATCTGCCATATTAGCTCCAAAGGTCGGGGTCAGTGTCAGGGATACACATATCTCATGAAGAGACGTGTTACTGTGGGTGTCGTCGGGGTTGGTTTTGGTAGCTGTGCCCTAAAAATGTGCAACCATGCGCTGACAAAACACGCAAGGCTACTATTAAAGCAGAGGCACAACGACAGGCTGCATTTATACACAAGGTTACACGATTACAAGCGAGGATACACTGAGACTCGGTACTACTCATACGGCTTAGTCTACCTCGTTTATGTCTAAACGGGCGTGCCTAGTGGATGTCGAGGCTTCTCCACGTGTCTCACTGTCGGGATTACTCGGAGATGGTGGAGGAACTGCAGGGTCGGGGTAGCAATGATGGCCATCGCGGGGATTGTTGGCCACAATTCCGCTGGAGTGTGCTCCCAAAAGGTGACGAGGCACTTCTGGGGTCATCAAGGCACCCTGGCCGCTGGCTGGAGCTGACCTCAGGGTCTCGATCGGGTGTCCGAACAGCACGACTGGGTTGTCGGCGTCGGGCTCGGCTTCACTGCTTGCCGGGGCTCTGTGAACCAGCTCTCCTCGAGCTGCGATCAGATCAGTGGTGATCTAGTCGAACAGTGCCTCTAGTGCACTTACATAGCGCACTAGGTGCAGCAATTCGGGATCCGTCTTGTGATCTCCGTTGGCAACTTGGGGTGGTCTACCATACCCTTCACGCCTGGGTAGTAGTAGAACGAGCGACAGTTAACTCTGGGCGACAACTGCCGGAGTTGAACTATAGCCTCTCGAGCAGCTAGTTGGATGGCTTGTGGCTCGAAGGAAGTTGTTCTTCCGGTGAACCTGTAGGGGCGTTCTGGCAACAGACCCCTACCGTAGATGTGCACCGTGGCCCAGAATTGGCGGTCCTCACCGCTCATGGGTCCTTGGTACACAACATATTCTGGGAGCTCTTCTAACGCATAGGCACGACGGGTGAGGTTTGCGAGTATGGTCATGAAACCTCCAAGGTTGGTTGCTGTGGTCTCATTGTGCATTATGGGACCAGGCATAGTGGCTAGGTTCGGGGATGAGGTTGTGTTGTGCTGGTTTGAGGCTAGCGTGCCCTTTTTATAGAAAAGGGGACAGAGTCTTCCTTCGCACGCTTGCGAATGAGACATTTTATCCATCGGTCACTGGTGTGTGATCGACAGGCTAGGCTGATAGGTTGGGCACCGACTGCCAAAAGTGTCGGGATCCCTGTGTGGCTATCTTGCACGGGAAGCTTGGCTGGGGTTTTGGTTAGGGTCTGGTAGGTTGGTTTGCCTAAGTTTTCCGACTTGGCTAAGATAGGATTAGCCAATGGTCAGCCTGGCTCTGATACCAAGTTTGTGGGGACCAAATCTCCGGGTGTTAATCTCCAGAAAATGGCCCTTGTGCTCACCAGCCCCAGGATAACTGTTAGCTGATGAGGCACCAACTTGATACAGAAATTCCAAGCAAAATACAAAATATGTAGTACAAGACCATTCTGGCCTCTGAGTACAACAAATGGTTTCTAATGACTGATGGCGGAAGCGGTTTATGGATCATCAGTGTCTATGGGACTCCAATTCCCACAGGAACAGCTGACCAGGTTAACTCCTATCTTCGCGAGGCTGCTATCACCGTTGCTTAGGTTCCGGGACTATCGCCACGGTCGCTCCTCTCCGCGCAAGAAAATCTGGCCAAGACAATAGCCAGGGACAAGCCAGTGAGTACTTTGAATGTACTCGCAAACATTATGAACACAGGTATAATATAACAATGATGTGCTGAAAATAATTTATGCTCATGACGTCAGTCACAAAAGATAAATAAAACTCTGATGCATGCAAGCATGTTATTTATGAATATGCAATAACATAGTAGTATTAAAATTTTGAAATAAATAACAAGCATGCCACAGTCGGGCGTCTTAGCGACACCACATAAAGGGCTTTAAAAGAAATGCCACAGTCGGGCGTCTTAGCGACACCACATAAAGGGCTTTAAAAGAAATGCCGCAGTCGGGCGTCTTAGCGACACCACATAAAGGGCTTTAAAAGAAATGCCGCAGTCGGGCGTCTTAGCGACACCACATAAAGGGCTTTAAAGAAATGCCGCAGTCGGGCGTCTTAGCGACACCACATAAAGGGCTTTAAAAGAAATGCCACAGTCGGGCGTCTTAGCGACACCACATAAAGGGCTTTAAAAGAAAACACAGTAAATATCCAGGAGGTAGAACCATCCCAGGGATATTTGATAATACCAATAATATCACGGGTTAGTCAACAATAATAATAATCATAATGATCACAAGTCACAAGTTGTGATTCCAGTTCTGGTTTAACAGTTTCACCTCCGAAGACCGACACTAAAACCGACACTTGACCCATCCCAGACTGTAATCCTTAACCATGGACACGGCTATTCGAATAGGTTTAATCTCTGTAGAGGGTGTACTCCTTACCCACGAATAACAGATTCCTTTAGTCCATCGGGACTAATTCCGTCTACGGTCTTTTTGTTGAAAACACACCTAACTTGCACACACCAGCTTAACTCACATGTGTCTGGAATCACCCACGACACCTGTCAAGCAAAACTCTAAGTGGGGAGGCTACAACCTCGACGTAACATGGGATCACAAAATTTATACCGCGCGCAAACTGGGGAGCTACCCCCTTCAGCTACAACCGAAACACCCATGCTCCCGGACCCGGTGGCATGACTACCGGATGCCTCCAGTATCTTCCACCATGGCCTCTCTGTATGGTGTGTGCTAGGAAAGGGGTTGACAACTTACTGAACCGTACCCTACCTTTGGCAGGGACAAGTGGCAGCACGAAACAAGTATGGGGGTTACCGGAACAAGACTCAGGAGGTTCAAATATTTCCTGCATGTTAGCATAACAATACATATTCTTCAACCAACAGATAGAAACACCACGCGACATACCCCTTCATGCCATACCGGATATGACCATCTTGACGGAGGACTAGGGGCAAGATTGTGTCTACCCAAGACAGAGGCCTCCCCGGTTTCCCTTCCGGTATGCATGAGAGGCATATGACGGTGATTTCCATCATAACCATATCAACTCCATCAGCATAAAAATCATTTTTATGCACTCATGAGTAGGATCACATCCTCACATAAAATGACGTATGCTTGTGTCGGGGTGGTGCTGTCACCGAGTCAAACAAAGCACACAAAAATTACACCAGGGTTCAGAATGCTTGCCTTCAGGTCATGGGAAAGCAGGGTGCATTCCAAAACATCTTGAAATCTTCAAGAATCCTATTTTATTTTTTAAATATGAATTAAAACAAAAATCCAAAACAAGACAAAAAGTTGTGTTGAAATTTTTTAAAAAAATCTTGAAATAAACTAGACAATATTTTAGAGAGGTAGGAAAAAGAATTAATTTATTTGGAGTTGTAATTAATAAGATATAGCCGGTCAAAGTTTGGTCAAAATCTGCTATTTAAAATAAAACAGAAAAGAAAATGTTTCGAATATATACGTACACGTCGAAGGCGTACTTTGGAAACGCACTTCCACTTAACCCACGTGGACTAGGGCGGGGTCACTGACAGTGGGTCCAGGGGCCCACTGGTCAGGTTTGACCGGTCCATCCCTCCCTCTTCTTCCTTCTCCCGAACGGAGGCGAGGCGACGGCGATCAACGCCGGCGAATGGCTGCTCCCCGCGGGCTCCAGAGAGTCGGGATGGATCCGCAAGACCGGGGCGGTCTTCCCGGTGGTCATTAGGTCGGCGGGGGTGGAGGGAGTCGCCGACGGTGAGCTTCGCGGCGGAGGAGGCCTCGGGAGCAAAGTGCTTTTGGGGCTGCGGTGGTTCCCGATCAAAATCGAGCAGGGGGAAGGGTTTACGGGAGGAAGAGAAGGCTCCTGGTGGAGAGAGTGGAGAGGGGGAGGTCCTAGTGGTGCCGGAATGGCCGGGGAGGTGGCGGCGGCAGGAGTTGCCGGAGACGGGGAAGAAAACCTCCCCGGGTCGATTGCGAGCTAGGGAAGCGCCATTGGGGTGGCCTGAGGTTTCCTGTGTGCGGGAACGGGCTCAGGGCTTCCTTAAATAGGCGAGTCGAGGCGGTTCAGTGGCGGCCGCGGATGAGCTCGTCGGCGACCGTCTTTCTGTAGCTGCAGGGCATCGTGGCGAGGCTGGGGATGGCGGCAGGAGCTAGCGGACGAGCGGCTACTGTTCCAAGGGCGAGCTGACGAGCGGAGGTGGTTTGGGCGGCGCTGGCCAGCGCAGGAGCTGTCGGGCGGCAGTGGCGGCTAGCTGCTGGCCTGCCGGAGACGTGGCGAGAGCTGCGGGGCTCGTGGGGTGCAGAAGGGGACACGGAGTGCTGGCTGCGGTCGGTCACGGACCATAGTGAGTGCGGGATGGGACGCGGCGGCTCGGGCGCACGTGCGTGCCAATCGCACGCTCTGGGCGCGCCCAGAGCACGCCCGGGACGTGCTCGACGAAATGCCAGGGTAGCCTAGAGGTCACGGGTGAGGTTGGCAAGAAACAGGGCTAGTTTAGGGTTAGCAAGGGAATCAAGGGACATGGTGGATGGGTCAGGGGCTCAAGTTCACAATGTAAACTTGAAATCATGTCAAATCTGGCTATGCACTCAGGGTGTTTGTCAAAATGACAAGGGCATCCAGGCAGTTCTTGGGGTGGCCAAATCTTCCAGATCAGTGTCTCTATGGATGTATGAGAGGGTGGTGAAGTTAGTTTGCCAAAAGGAGAAACTTGCTAGTGCAAGTTTTGCAAAACTACAATTCTGGACAGGGAGTAAAATGGCATCACTACATGGACCAAAAATGTTCCAAAGAGTGCATGCTCCTGGACTTAGGGGTTTTGCAGGGTTGACTACAAGCAGGTGAAAGCACAAGGTCACTAGAGCAAGAATGAATGGGGTTGCAGTACAAAACACAAGTCAGGTCCAGAATGAAAAAGAGGTTGGTGCACTTAATTTCTCCATAGAACATCACAAGGTTTTTGCATAAAGTTGGATGGCATGCTACCACTGACATCCCATAATTTTGGTGGAGGCTCTAGGGAAATATTTAATTAGGCTATAGTGCAAAAGTGTTCACTGGACCAAATTTGAAAAACAGGGGTAGAACTCAAAATATGAAATGAAAAAAAAATTATTGCATAAAAGTGATTTAGAGACATCACATGACATCTCCAAATTTTGGTTGGATTTTTAGCCAAATATATCAAATGGTTGTAGTTCAAAAAGAGCTCCAAAATTTAAAACAATTCATTTTAATGAATAAAGCTCAGGGTGAAATAATCTAATAAATAATTCTACTGATTAAGAAAATGTTATACAGAGAGCATAGAAATCCAATATGTTTTGGAAAGCTCCACTTGGAAAAGACTCTTTAATATTGAAAGAAAGGTTCTGAAATCAACAGAAATAAAAATTCTAAAACTCCTGGCAAAATTTTAATATTTAAAACTTGGTTAAATTTTTGGGGTGTTACATTCCACCCATACTCTTCCGAAACGGATCCGCTCTTGGTAGTACGATTATCCCTACAACTCAATTCCACCGAAAAGAAAAGAAGGAAAATAATCCATCTAAAGAGAAGTCCTCGAACGGTAAAATCGCAAAGTGCCCTTATATTAGATCACCTGAAACACTTAGTTCACACGATTAGTCCGCAAATGTATTATAATCTGTTACGTCTTGAGCTTGCATTGGTTTTCCTTGAAGAGGAAAGGGTGATGCAGCAAAGTAGCGTAAGTATTTCCCTCAGTTTTTGAGAACCAAGGTATCAATCCAGTAGGAGGCTCCTCGAAAGTCCCACGCACCTACACAAACAAACAAGAACCTCGCAACCAATGCAATAAAGGGGTTGTCAATCCCTTCACTGCCAATTGCGAAAGTGAGGTCTGATAGAGATAATAAGATAAGATAAATATTTTTGGTATTTTTATGATATAGATTGGAAAATAAAAGATGCAAATAAAAGTAGATGGAAAACTTATATGATAAAAGATAGACCCGGGGGCCATAGGTTTCACTAGTGGCTTCTCTCAAGATAGCATAAGTATTACGGTGGGTGAACAAATTACTGTCGAGCAATTGATAGAAAAGCGCATAGTTATGAGATTATCTAGGGATGATCATGTATATAGGCATCACGTCCATGACAAGTAGATCGAAATGATTCTGCATCTACTACTATTACTCCACACATCGACCGACTCCTGCCTGCATCTAGAGTATTAAGTTCATGAAGAACAGAGTAACACATTAAGAAAGATGACATGATGTAGAGGGATAAACTCATGCAATTTCATATAAACCCCATCTTTTTATCCTCGATGGCAACAATACAATACGTGCCTTGATGCCCCTGCTGTCACTGTGAAAGGACACTGCAAGATTGAACCCAAAGCTAAGCACTTTTCCCATTGCAAGAAAGATCAATCTAGTAGGCCAAACCAAACTGATAATTCAAAGAGACTTGCAAAGATAACTTAATCATACATAAAAGAATTTAGAGGTGATTCAAATATTTCTCACAGATAAACTTGATCGTAAACCCACAATTCATCGGATCTCGATAAACACACTGCAAAAAGAGTTACATCGAATAGATCTCCAAGAAGATCGAGGAGAACTTTGTATTGAGATTCAAAGAGAGAGAAGAAGCCATCTAAATAACTATGGACCCGAAGGTCTGTGGTAAACTACGCACAACTCATCGGAGAGGCCTTGGAGATGATGTAGAGGCCCTCCATGGTCGATTCCCCCTCCGGCGGAGCGCCGGTGAAGGCTCCAAGATGGGATCTCGCGGATACAGAAGGTTGCGGCGGTGGAAATAGTTTTTCGTGGTGCTCCTGGATGTTTTCGGGGTATATGGATATATAGGAGGAAGAAGTAGGTCGGTGGACGCTCGAGGGGCCCACGAGGGTGGGGGGCGCGCCGGGCACCCTCCTGTCCGCCTCGTTCATTGCTTGACGTCCACTCCAAGTCCCGTGGATTGCATTTGTTCCAAAAAAATTGCTCCCGAAGGTTTCATTCCGTTTGGACTCCGTTTGATATTCCTTTTCTTCGAAACACTGAAATAGGCAAAAAAACAGCAATTCGGGCTGGGCCTCCGGTTAGTAGGTTAGTCCCAAAAATGATATAAAAGTGTAAAGTAAATCCCATAAACATCCAAAATGGGTAATATAATAGCGTGGAATAATAAAAAATTATAGATACATTGGAGATGTATCAAGCATCCCCAAGCTGAATTCCTGCTCGTCCTCGAGTAGGTAAATAATAAAAATAGAATTTTTGATGTGGAATGCTACCTAGCATAATTCTCAATGTAATTTTCTTTATTGTGGCATGAATGTTCAGATCCAAATGATTCAAAATAAAAGTTCATATTGACATAAGAAATAGTAATACGTCAAGCATACTAACAAAGCAATCATGTCTTTTCAAAATATCATGGCATTAGAAGGTTCATCCCTACAAAATCATATAGTTAGTCTATGTTTCATTTTCATCACACAAAATACTCCCATCAAGAACAACCCCGGTTTCAGCCAAGCAATTGGTTCATACTTTTTAACGCGCTTCAGCTTTTTTCAACTCCCATGCAATACATGAGCGTGAGCCGTGGATATAGCACTATGGGTGGAATAGAATATGGTGATGGAGGTTGTGTGGAGAAGACAAAAAAGGAGAAAGTCTCACATGGACGAGGCTAATCAACGGGCTATGGAGATGCCCATCAATTGATGTCAACATGAGGAGTAGGGATTGCGATGCAACGGATGCACTAGAGCTATAAATGTATGAAAGCTCAACAAAATAAACTAAGTGGGTGTGCATCCAACTTGCTTGCTCACGAAGACCTAGGGCATTTTGAGGCAGCCCATCGTAGGAATATACAAGACAAGTTCTATAATGAAAAATTCCCACTAGTATATGAAAGTGACAACATAAGAGACTTTCTATATGAAGAACATGGTGCTACTTTGAAGCACAAGTGTGTAAAAGGATAGTAACATTGCCCCCTTTTTTTTCTTTTTCTTTTTTTTGGGCCTTTCTTTTTTTCTTTGGCCTTTCCCATTTTTTCCTTTTTTTTCTTTGGCCTTTCTTTTTTTCTTTTTGGCCTTTATTTTATTTGTTTGGGGACAATGCTCTAATAATGATGATCATCACAGTTCTATTTATTTACAACTCATGAATTACAACTCAAAACTAGAACGAGATATGACTCTATATGAATGCCTCCGGCGACGTACCGGTATGGGCAATGAATCAAGAGTGACATGTATGAAAAATTATGCACGGTGGCTTTGCCACAAATACGATGTCAACTACATGATCATGCAAGGCAATATGACAATGAAGATGCATGTCATGATAAATGGAACGGTGGAAAGTTGCATTATATCTCAAAATGGCTATGGAAATGCCATAATAGGTAGGTATGGTGGCTGTTTTGAGGAAGATATAAGGAGGTTTATGTGTGATAGAGCGTATCGTATCACGGGGTTTGGATGCACCAGCGAAGTTTGCACCAACTCTCAAGGTGAGAAAGGGCAACGCACGGTACCGAAGAGGCTAGCAATGATGGAAAGGTAAAAGTGCGTATAATCCATGGACTCACATTAGTCATAAAGAACTCATATACTTGTTGCAAAAGTTTTATTAGCCCTCGAAGCAAAGTACTACTACGTATGCTCCTGGGGGGAGGTTGGTAGGAGTTAACCATCGCGCGCCCCCGACCTCCACTCAAAGGAAGGCAATCAAAAGAGCACCCTATGCAATAAATTTGTTACACAACTTTTACCATACGTGCATGCTACGGGACTTGTCAACTTCAACACAAGTATTCTTTAAATTCACAATCACCCAACTAGCATTACTATAATATCACCACCGCTATATCTCAAAACAATTATCAAGTTTCAAATTTATCATAGCATCCAATTCACTTCCTATGATAGTTTTTATTATACCCAACTTGGATGCCCATCATTCTAGGACCAATTTTATAACCATAGAAAATACCATGCTGTTCTAAAAGACTCTCAAAATAATATAAGTGAAGCATGAGAGATCAACAATTTCTACAAAATCAAGACACCGCCATGCTCTAAAAATATAAGTGAAGCACTAGAGCAAAAACTATCTACCTCAAAAGATATAAGTGAAGCACATAGAGTATTCTAACAAATTCCAATCAAGTGGGTTTGTCCCAAAAAGTGTGTACAGCAAGGATGATTGTGGAAAACTAAAAAGAAAAGACTAATATCATACAAGATGCTCCAAGCAAAACACATATCATGTGGCGAATAAAAATATAGCTCCAAGTAAAAGTTACCAATAGACGAAGACGAAAGAGGGGATGCCTTCCGGGGCATCCCCAAGTTTAGGCTTTTGGTTATCCTTGAATATCTTGGGGTGCCATGGGCATCCCCAAGCTTAGACTCTTTCCACTCCTTATTCCACAGTCCATCAAATCTTTACCCAAAACTTGAAAACTTCACAACACAAAACTCAACAAGAAATCCCATAAGCTCCGTTAGTGCAAGAAAGAAAACCCACCACATAAGGTACTGTAATGAACTCATTATTTATTTATATTGGTTTTAAACCTACTGTATTCCAACTTCTCTATGGTTCATACCCACTGATACTAGCCATAGATGCATCAAAATAAGCAAACAACACACGAAAACAGAATCTGTCAAAAACAGAACAGTCTGTAGCAATCTGTAACTTTCGAACACTTATGGAACTCTAAAACTCCTACGAAAATAGGAAGTCCTGGGAAATTTGTCTATTGATCTACAGAAAAAATAATCAATGCAAAAGAACGTTTCTGTGAATTATTAAAATTATTTTCGTGCGTCCAAAGTTTCTGTTTTTCAGCAGAATCAAATTAACTATCACCGTATGTTATCCTATAGGTTCTACTTGGCACAAACACTAATTAAAACATGAAAACACATCTAAACATAAGCTACATGAAATATTTATTACTAAACAGAAGCAAAAAGCAAGGAACTAAAATAAAATTGGGTTGGCTCCCAACAAGCGCTATCGTTTAACGCCCCTAGCTAGGCATAAAAGCGAGGATAGATCTAAGTAGTGCCATCTTTGGCATTTAATTCATAAGTAGCTCGCATGATAGATTCATAAGGTAATTTAACTTTCTTTCTAGGGAAGTGTTCCATGCCTTTACTTAATGGAAATTGGAATCTAATATTCCCCTCCTTCATATCAATAATTGCACCAGTCATTCTAAGGAAAGGTCTACCAGGAATAATAGGACATGAAAGATTGCAATCTATATCAAGAACGATAAAATCTACGGGCACATAATTCCTATTGGAAACAATAAGGACATCATTGATCCTTCCCATAGGTTTCTTAATGGTGGAATCCGCAAGGTGCAAGTTTAAAGAGCAATCATCAAATTCATGTAAACCTAGCACATCAGCTAAAGTTTTCGGAATCGTGGAAACACTAGCACCCAAATCACACAAAGCATAGCACTCATGATCTTTAATTTTAATCTTTATAGTAGGTTCCCACTCATCATAAAGTTTTCTAGGTATAGAAACTTCCAAATTAAGTTTTTCATCATAAGATTGCATCAAGGCATCAACAATATGTTTGGTAAAAGCTTTATTTTTACTATAAGCATGAGGAGAATTCAACACAGATTGCAACAAGGAAATACAATCTATTAAAGAACAATTATCATGATTAAATTCCTTGAAATCCATAATAGTGGGTTCAATGCTATTTAAAGTCTTGACCTCTCCAATCCCACTTTTACCAAATTTAGCATCAAGATCTAAAAACTTCGAATCATTGGGACGCCTTTTAACTAAAGTTGACTCATCTCCAGTCCCATCATTATTAAGATTCATATTGCAAAACAAGGATTTAATAGGAGACACATCAATAACTTTTAGATCTTTGTCATTATTTTCATGGAAACTAGAAGAACACGCTTTTACAAGCAATCTTTCTTAGCATGCAACCTAGCGGTTCTTTCTTTGCACTCATAAATGGAAATTCTCATGGCTTTGAGAGACTCATTGATATCATTCTTAGGAGGAATAGATCTAAGTTTCAAAGAATCAACATCAAGCGAAAGCCTATCAACGTTCCTAGCCAAATCACAACTTTAAGCAATTTTTCTTCAAGCAAAGTATTAAAATTCTTTTGAGAGATCATAAATTCTTTAACACTATTCTCAAAATCAGAGGGCATCTTATTAAAATTTCCAAAAGAATTATTGTAGGAATTTCCATAATTATTAGAGGAACTACTAGGGAACGGTCTAGGATTAAAGTTTCCTCTATAAGCATTGTTACCAAAATTATTCCTACCAACAAAATTCATGTCCATAGGTTCATTATTATTCTCAATCAAAGTAGACAAAGGCATATCATTAGGATCAATAGGAGCACTCTTAGTAGCAGACAATTTCATAAGTTCATCCATCTTTCCACTCAAAACATTAATTTCTTCTATGGCATGCATTTTTTTACTAGTAGATCTTTCAGTGTGCCATTGAGAATAATTAGCCATAATGTTATCAAGGAGTTTAGTAGCTTATCCTAAGGTGATTTCCATAAAAGTGCCTACCGCGGCCAAATCTAAAAGATTTCTAGAAGCAAAATTCAATCCGGCATAAATTTTTGTATGATCATCCATAAGTTCAAGCCATGAGTAGGGCAATTGCGAATCATCAATTTCATTCTTTCCCAAGATTGGGCAACATGTTCATGATCAAGTTGTTTAAAATTCATAATATCGTTCCTAAGAGAGATGATCTTAGCCGGAGGAAAATAATTAGAGATAAAAGCATCTTTGCACTTATTCCATGAATCAATACTATTCTTAGGCAAAGACGAAAACCAAGTTTTAGCACGATCTCTAAGTGAAAACGGAAATAACTTCAATTTAACAATATCATTATCAGTATCTTTCTTCTTTTGCATATCACACAAATCAACAAAGTTGTTTAGATGAGTAGCGGCATCTTCACTAGGAAGGCCGGAGAATTGATCTTTCATAACAAGATTCAGCAAAGCAGCATTGATTTCACAAGACTCAACATCATTAAGAGGAGCAATCGGAGTGCTAAGGAAATCATTATTATTGGTATTGGAAAAATCACACAATTTGGTATTATCTTGCGCCATCACGACAAGTAATCCAACATACAAGCAAACAAAAAGGCAAGCGAAAGAGAGAGGAGATTGGGAAAGAGAGGGCGAATAAAACGGCAAGGGTGAAGTGCGGGAGAGGAAAACGAGAGGCAAATGGCAAATAATGTAATGCGAGGGAGATTAGTTTCTGATGGATACTTGGTATGTCTTGACTTCACCAAAGACCTCCCCGGCAACAGCACCAGAAATCCTTCTTGCTACGTCTTGAGCTTGTGTTGGTTTTCCTTGAAGAGGAAAGGGTGATGCAGCAAAGTAGCATAAGTATTTCCCTTAGTTTTTGAGAACCAAGGTATCAATCCAGTAGAAGGCTCCTCAAAAGTCCCACGCACCTACACAAACAAAAAAGAACCTCGCAACCAACGCAATAAAGGGGTTGTCAATCCCTTCACGGCCACTTGCGAAAGTGAGATCTGATAGAGATAATAAGATACGATAAACATTTTTGGTATTTTTATGATATAGATTGGAAAATAAAAGATGCAAATAAAAGTAGATGGAAAACTTATACGATAAAAGATAGACCCGGGGGCCATAGGTTTCACTAGTGACTTCTCTCAAGATAGCATAAGTATTACGGTGGGTGAACAAATTACTGTCGAGCAATTGATAGAAAAGCACATAGTTATGAGATTATCTAGGCATGATCATGTATATAGGCATCACGTCCGTGACAAGTAGATCGAAATGATTCTGCATCTACTACTATTACTCCACACATCGACCGACTCCTGCCTGCATCTAGAGTATTAAGTTCATGAAGAACAGAGTAACGCATTAGGAAAGATGACATGATGTAGAGGGATAAACTCATGCAATATGATATAAACCCCATCTTTTTATCCTCGATGGAAATAATACAATACGTGCCTTGCTGCCCCTGCTATCACTGGGAAAGGACACCGCAAGATTGAACCCAAAGCTAAGCACTTCTCCCATTGCAAGAAAGATCAATCTAGTAGGCCAAACCAAACTGATAATTCGAAGAGACTTGCAAAGATAACTTAATCACACATAAAAGAATTCAGAGGAGATTCAAATATTTCTCATAGATAAACTTGATCATAAACCCACAATTCATCGGATCTCGACAAACACACCGCAAAAAGAGTTACATCGAATAGATCTCCAAGAAGATCGAGGAGAACTTTGTATTGAGATTCAAAGAGAGAGAAGAAGCCATCTAAATAATAACTATGGACCCGAAGGTCTGTGGTAAACTACTCACAACTCATCGGAGAGGCCTTGGAGATGATGTAGAGGCCCTCCATGGTCGATTCCCCCCTCCGGCGGAGCACCGGTGAAGGCTCCAAGATGGGATCTCACGGATACAGATGGTTGCGGCGGTGGAAATAGTTTTTCGTGGTTCTCCTGGATGTTTTCGGGGTACGTGGATATATATAGGAGGAAGAAGTAGGTCGGTGGATGCTCGAGGGGCCCACAAGGGTGGGGGGCGTGCCGGGCACCCTCGTGGCCGCCTCGTTTGTTGCTTGACGTCCACTCCAAGTCCCATGGATTGCGTTTGTTCCAAAAAGATCGCTCCTGAAGGTTTCATTCCGTTTGGACTCCGTTTGATATTCCTTTTCTTCGAAACACTGAAATAGTCAAAATAACAGCGATTTGGCTGGGCCTCCGGTTAGTAGGTTAGTCCCAAAAATTATATAAAAGTGTAAAGTAAAGCCCATAAACATCCAAAACAGGTAATATAATAGCATGGGACAAGCAAAAATTATAGATACGTTGGAGACGTATCATCATCAATCACCAAAACTACTTAAGGGATAAATATGCCCTTACAATCTCCCCCTTTTTGCTGGATTGATGACAACACGGGATTTGCACAAAATAGTAACTGAAAATAAGCAAACCCCCTTCCAACAAAATATAGATGGGCTCCCCCTAGAGGTGTGCACCAAGGAAATTAGCATGAAAGGCTATGTGCACATCTTTAGGATCAAACTCCCCCTATATTTTGTAGACAGACAACATCCTTGCATATAAGAATAACAACAAGTACAACTAAGCAAGGACGAGCATGAGAGCAATAATATAAGTGCTGAAAATGAAGCATCTCACAATATAATAGGGTACTTGATACTAAAGTAGATAGGATAGGGTAGTTGACATATGTCTTACACCATATGGTCTTGCTCACAGCCGAAAGAAAGCGAATGAAAATGAACGAACACGAGACACGAGACACGAACGAACACGAACACGCCAACACAAGACCTAAGGCAAATCCCTAACTCTCCCCCTTTGGCATCAAGACGCCAAAAGGGACGACACGACACACGATGGTAGTAGGTCTCCATGGCATCACCAGTCATGCTCCTCCTCCTCCTCTTCCTCGGAAACCTCTGCAGCACGGGGAGAAGTGTGAACTCCGGAGTCCTCCTCAGTGTCAGACCACGGGCAATGCACTCTGATCCAGGACTCCTCATCAGTGATCCGCTCCTCAGAGCCATCTGCAACCTCAAGGCCAACCTGTCTCATAATAGCCTTGTCACGACGATGAGCCATCTTGGCCTCCTTCTGAGCCTTGTACTGGCCCTTGGCCTGAAAGCAGAACAGACGCTTCATCTTCTCCTTGAGCTTCTTCACCCAAGAGGGCTCCTCAGATGGGGGCACATACTCCGGCCCATCATCATCATCCTCATCATCATCATCAGATAGGACAGTCTCCTGCACTCGAGGTGCCGGAGTAGACGTACTCCACTTCTCCTTCTGACGTAGCTCGATAGTGTCATGAGACACCATGTTGTCTGCGACAAGCTCCTCATCTGGAAACTTCGCTGCCCAAGTGTCCTCGATAAGCTGCATAAGGTAGGGCCCATAGATGATGCACTTGTGCTCCATGACAGCAAAGTGAAGCTCAGACCACATCACATGTGCATCCAGCACCTGCTGAGAGCTCTGATGTTCTTGACAGAACAGAAGCATGTCAACAAGGTAAGAGTGCACCTGATCCAAGTTGCCAATCCGAGGGAACAGGGTGTTCCAGAAGATCCGATGCATGATGTCTAGGAAGGGCCAGAGCTCATAAGTAACCTTCCCAGTCTTAAACACCTTCTTGGTAGAATAGGGCCAAAGCTTTTCCTTGTGAGTAGCAGCAATCTCCTTATGAGGGCGAAACCCAAGTGGGGTCTGGGCACCCTCATCATTGTACGACAAGATAACCATGAAGTCCTTCCATGGTGCAGACAGACGGCAACCATTGCTCATCCACGATAGAGTACGGGCCTGATCATGCCCAAAGTGAACGGTGGCAAAGAACTGGGCCACGAGCTCGGCATAAAAGTCTTTGTTGAAAGTAATGATCCTCTTGATGTCTAACTCCTCACACCTCTGCAGAGCATTCCCAAAGTAAGGCAGGTCCTTCTCCATGTGAGTGAGATCGACAGACTTGATCTTCACATACAAGTTCTTCTTTTGCTTCAAGACATTGTGGTAGATGGACTGCTGAAACCTATTCCAAACTGGATGCCTCTAAAGAACAGGCTCCTAATCCACATGATAGGGATTGTGCTTCCTCTTGGTACAGAACTCCATTGCAGACATCTGATTAGTAGGCTTGCACCCAGCGGAGGTCTTCGATGTTGGGACATTGGCCTTGCGTTTTGGCGGCTCAGACGAGCCACCTGCATCAGCAGCAGCAGCAGACTCTGGAACATCCGACGAGCGATAACGCTTCACTACAAGAAATATGTCAACTTGTGACCACCACTATTGGTCACTAAAAGGTCATGGTTTTTCATTTGCGACCTTTTTGTGACCAAAAACAGAAGGTCATAAGCTGGCAGTCGTAAACTGACTATAGCGACCTTTCTTCTGAAATGGTCGTAGACGTTTATGACCAAAATATGTCCACTATGGCGTTTTGGTCACTAGCAACCTCCCCAGGCCACGTAGGCATCCAGCGTGGCAAGCTGATGTGGCACAAGATTCAGCCCGGTCCAATTCGGTTTTCTACAAGGGCCTAGCCCAACAATTCGGCCTTTTTACTATATATTTTCTCAATTAATTTTCTCTAGCTACATGGGCCTGACCCAACAATTTGGCCTTTTTATTTCATGGATCATGGCCTTTTTGTGATCTATTTCGTATTTACTTGGCCATCGCCTTTTCACAATTGATTCTTTTAGTAATTTTGTTCATTTTTCCTGAATTGTTTGATTTGTGGCCTTTTTAGGGCCCAAATAATATATGTTTCATTTCCGACATATCAACAATAAAGTATCAGCAATAAAGTAACCAGTATTTTGGTCCAGAGAGCCCCAATCACACAAATTTTCATAAATGGCGACCAAAATGAGTATATTATATGTAGTACAATCATGCCATAGTTCACATCATCCAGGAATTTAGAACAACTACAAAAGTGCTGCTATGAAATACTATAACAGCCATTCACATCATCCAGGAACATATAATTAGCTACAAAGATGAAGCGTTCCCTTTTTCCAACTTCTTGAGCCTGGAGCTCCTGTAAAAGACAGGAAACGATCATTATCATGGCTGTGAATTCAGAATGAAAGCAATATCCTCAAACATACAATAGCTAGGAAAAGAATATTGAACAAAATAATAAACAAATACACAAGCAGCTAGGGGTCGATCCTAATGCCAGCAAGCTCTAAGAAGACTCCAAGAAATTGATGGCTCACAATACAATCATGCTTTTGACAACAAATACTACTAGAATTAAGGCACAGAACATATTCTAAGCAGTGTTAACATCATGGCAGTAACAATTAACAGTAGCAGCTAGCAGCACATCAATCAAGCACAACAAAAGTACAACACCACACTTGGGATCTCGGAGCAAGAAAAAGATCATATCTTGTTATTACAGCCTGCAGGCCACTATCTGTTTTCATTCCCAAATCTGATGCATGGTTTAATTTGTTGGGACATGAAACTGAACAAAACAATTTGCTGGAACATGGGTATCTACTAATCATATCTACTAATCATATCTAAATCAACATTTTGATAATAAACCCACTTCCCAACTGCTTGTCTACAGTTATTCTATGAGAGTTTGCTCGAAACTAGGCAATGCTATTGAAATAGCCTGAAGTACTGGACATTTAGTCAGTTCCAGGTTAGAATATATCATCTGCCTATCAGTGCATTACTAGTGGAACTAGTACAATAGCCTGAAGCAAACTTAACCAACATCCGCAGAAATAAATCCAGATCTTGTGGCTTCATGTGTTGAATGACTCATGGTACAACAATAATCACAATAAACTATCTACATGTGTGGCTAGTTGCAAGGTGTCTATCATCAGACACATCATCATCACAGTAGGAGTAACCTAGTGTAGACACATACCATGAGAGGATTGTTCTTTCCATTGCTGCTGTTGCTGCTGATAGACACCTCGCTGCTGCTGTCGTTGTGTCCGCGAGCATCAGGCACCTTGCAACATTATGACAACAACATTGGCTTGGACTTGTCAAAAATACAGAGGGAGAGGGACCTTCTCCATGGTTGAGTCCATGGGCATTAGGCAATAGAATGTAAGAAGATGAAATCAAGAGGGGGGGTTGAACCTTGCTGTTGTTGCCGTTGTGCCCTTGACGCTGGAGCTGGCTCCATGGTCAGCTGCTGGAGCACAGTATATTCTAACATATTGGTGTGAGCACTTAAACCATAGCATGTGCATCGCCCTGTTGGTCAGCCTCTGGTACCTGGCCACAGTTCACAAACTTGGTGTGAGCATTTTGATAACATTAACATGTAGTACAAGCAAAGATGGCATGACTGAACCTTACATAGTAAAAACTTGCAAGTAAATAAGAACAACAATGCTGAGAAGATAAAATAGTGCATTATCTTGGAGTGTCACCAGCAGCAAGATAGCACTACTCTTCTAGTACTCTAGCAAGAAAAATAAAGTATATAATACACAGGCAAGGTAGACTTGGTGCTAATAGAATACAGGAGCAAGGAGTAGCACAGTAATTAATAAAGAGAGCAGAGCAGAGCGAAAGGATCTGCTCTGCGACAGTAATTAACAGAGCATGAACACTACTCTGCTCTACTTTGGTGCCTTTGAGGCCTAAAAGTGTAACCACCCCCCCCCCCACACACACCCACCCCCTAAAACAAATCTGAAACTCAACTGTGCTAATAATCATTTGCTAGCAGGATATCAAAAAAGTATATTAATTTACTATGCTAAGCCACTTGCACAGACAAAAACCATCTAGTAATTTCGGATGAACATGCAAAGTTGCAATAATTAGTCAAATATATGGTGTTTATGAACTTGCAAAGTTGCAATAATCTACATAACCATATTATGCTTAGCTAGTTCATATTGACTAAAAATAAATCAAGCATTTCACAGTAAGATATTCCACTAATGTTCGTCAATGGGTTAATTAGTCAGAGATGGCAAAGCAATTGCAGATTCCCCATCATTTAACTGCTTGCAGTGTTGTGATAGAGCAAACCAACAAATTTGAACTGAATAAGAAATCATAGCTAGGAAGAACAATAGAAGGTCTTCGCAAGCAAGTTTGAATGGCCATAATGGCACAATGCAATGCAAGATTTTTGGATAACAAGTTCCATTGGCAGCGATATTTCTGGACGAATAAGTTTCAGCGCCTAGAATAAAAATACAACAAGGTAACAGTTCATGTCATGATAGTGACTAAAGACCAATTAAGTATTGAGCAGATAAAGCAAACCAACAATGCTACAGTTCAAAAATTATAGGAACAACAATAGAAGGTTGTTGAACAAGTTTGAATGGCCATAATAGCACAATCTAATGTAAAATTTCTGGATGCAAGTTTGGCTAGGATAAAAATAGCACGGTGTGACAAGTTTGTTCTGAGTTGGCTACTTGGCTTCTCTAGAAAGCCGCAACTTTTACAATTTCACACCTCCCTGAAGATAAAAAAACAGTATATGGAAAACTGACGGCCACGATCATAATAGACGAACAAGGCATCCCTGGCAACCAAGTTATGAGCAGATAGATCACAGTAATATACTTTGATGCAGACAGAGCATCAGAATAAACTTCAATAAATATACGGCTATGTGCATCAGAATGACGCAGAGGCAGGGGGTGATTCCCCTTTTCTAAATAATAATAAGAGCAGAAAGAGCAAACCAACAATGTTACACTTGAGAAATCGTAGCTAGGAACAACAACAACAACAACAACAACACATTTTTGCATGAACAAGTTTCATCAATGATTATAACGTTTCTAGATGAATAAGTTTCAGCGGCTACAATAAAAACATGACGAGGTAACAATTGATGCCATGACAGTGATAAAGACCCACAAAATGTGTAGAAGCAAGCAACTAATATGAACAAGCTAATGGAGACGTGTGAAGCGTGCATGACCAGGCTATGGTTTGATGTACACCAGATGGAGACCTCATTCGCTGAACCCTAGCTGATCTGGAGGGGGCGCTGTGACGACGCCGACGAGCGTGGCCGGTAGGATGCTGAAGCAGATGCTGCAGCTCCGAGGCGGGCGCCGTGGTGTTTGTGCCACGGGCCGGGCGCGCGAGGACACTCGGGCTCCTCCTGCTTCTCCTCCAAGGCCTACTCCGTGCGCTGCTCCCACGCGAGCCCTGCAGGAGACCCAAGGAGAGGATAGGAACGCGTCTGTTAGGAACCACGGGCTGGGGAGGGGAGGCGTGGGAGAGGGAGGGACGTAGGAAAACGCACTGCAGGAGACCCGAGGATCCCGTTGACATCGTCGCCGTCCTGATTGATGGAGACCCGTGGCCGGCGTGTAGCGTCGCAACCGCAAACCCTAAGCAGACCACGCGTGCGCCACGGTCCGGCCAGCTCAACGGAGCTGCGCATCGAAGCAGCACACGCGCGCCGGCGAGAAAGCCTGCCGTGACGCCATGGCCGAGAAGGAGGCTGGGGCTGCGTGTGGACTGGTGGATGTGGGGGATGAATGGTGCGGTGGTGGTGGTTATCTCGATCGGATCTGGAGAATGGGAAAGCGGGGGCGGGGGCGGGGGCGGCGGCGGTGGGAATCACGGGAGGGGGAGGAAGGCGGGGGCGGCGGCGGTGGGAATCGCGGGAGCAGGAAGAAGGCGGGGGCGGCGGCGGTGGGAATCGCGGGAGGAGTCATGGCAGAGGAAGGCGGGGGCGGCGGGGTCTCGATCGGATCTAGAAAATGGGAAAGGATGAGGGTGGGTGGGTGGGTTAGGGTTAGGGTTTCTCGGGAGAAGCTTCACCGTTGATGTGTGCGTGATGGATGGCTCAGATCGCGTCCGACTAGGCGATCCGCGTGAACATGGTTCCTCACTTCTCATTGGCTAGTTGTCTCGTGGTGGAATCTTTAAATTTTGGACCCAAATCACCGACTTTTAAATAAAAGACTACAAATCTGTGTTGTAAAAATAGGCCACATCCTTTTTTCAAAAATATTAGTCCACAATTTATGTACAATTAACTAAAAATAATAATGTCAAGATGTTTCCATCCACCTCTCATATCTATCTATTACAGAAAAAAGAAAAATCTAACCATTTATTTAATGGATTAGAAAATCACAACCATTTATTATGCCCGTCGATGTCGACGATGACAAAAGGATCAGATGCTCAAGACACCCCTCCCCCCCCCACACACACACGCACACACGCAAAGGAGAAGACGTTGCATGTGGAGAAGAGCCAATGTGATGGCAACATTTTTGGCATAGTTTTATTCAAATGATATCATATTTTGCAAAAGTTTGCATCTTGGAATGAAAAACAAGGAAGTTTTCATTTATTCAAATGATATCATTTATCGGTTGCCTAAGGAAGTTTTCATTTTCTTTGCACGGAAAATTCATTTTTCATTTTCCGAATGCCCAAAAGGAGGTTTTTTTGTGAAGGACCTACCAAATACTTGTTGCAAAAATGGACCAAATCAATTTTATAAAATACTAGGCCATATATAATGCACAATTGACAAAATGGTTGGGTGAAAAAAGTTTTGGTCCACCTCTGGTGAAAAAGACAAATTGTCGTCGATTCAGCTGGAAACGGGTCAAATTTGAACTGTAGCTGCCTCATAGTTTGCTCTTTATTTTTTCTAAAAATCATTTCTAATCATATAAACACCAAAAAAAATTCCAAGATTCAACCACTAGCTAGGAACGGTCAATCCCGTCGTTTTGACCGCATTTTGAAACGGGCATAAAAAATTCAAAAAAATCAAAAAATTGGAAAACCTTCGCATTGTGTCATTATATGTGACCAAGTTTCCAGGAAAAATAATAAACTTGTAATACGGTAATTATTTTAAAAAAGTGTTCTCAGAAATGAGCTATCATGCGTGAAGATTCATGGCTTTCAAGCCAAATGATCAATCTTATGGCCACATTCATGGCATAGTTTGTTCAAATGATCTCATGTTGTGCACACGGGTACATCTTGGAATTCCAAACAATGTTGCCTAAGGAAGTTTTCATTTTCTTTGCACGGAAAATTCATTTTTCATTTCCCAAGTGCCCAAAAGGAGGTTTTTTTTGTGAAGGACCTACCAAATAATTGTTGCAAAAATGGACCAAATCAATTTTATAAAATACTAGGCCATAGATAATGCACAATTGACAAAATGGTTGGGTGAAAAAAGTTTTGATCCACCTCTGGTGAAAAAGACAAATTGCCGTCGATTTAGTTGGAAACGGGTCAAATTTGAACTGTAGCTGCCTCATAGTTTGCTCTTTATTTTTTCCAAAAATCATTTCTAGGTACATAAGTATCTATTTAATCATAGAAATGCAAAAAAAATTCCAAGATTCAACCACTAGCGAGGAACGGTCAAGCCCGTCGTTTTGACCGCATTTTGAAACGGGCATAAAAAATTCAAAAAAAATCAAAAAATTGGAAAACCTTCGCATTGTGTCATTATATGTGACCAAGTTTCCAGGAAAAATAATAAACTTGTAATACGGTAACTATTTTAAAAAAGTGTTCTCAGAAATGAGCTATCATGCGTGAAGATTCATGGCTTTCAAGCCAAATGATCAATCTTATGGCCACATTCATGGCATAGTTTGCTCAAATGATCTCATGTTGTGCACAAGGGTACATCTTGGAATTCCAAACAATGTTGCCTAAGGAAGTTTTCATTTTCTTTGCACGGAAAATTCATTTTTCATTTCCCGAGTGCCCAAAAGGAGGTTTTTTTGTGAAGGACCTACCAAATAATTGTTGCAAAAATGGAACAAATCAATTTTATAAAATAATAGGCCATAGATAATGCACAATTGACAAAATCGTTGGGTGAAAAAAGTTTTGATCCACCTCTGGTGAAAAAGACAAATTGCCGTCGATTTAGTTGGAAACGGGTCTAATTTGAACTGTAGCTACCTCATAGTTTGCTCTTTATTTTTTCAAAAAATCATTTCTAGGTACTAAGTATCTATTTAATCATAGAAACACCAAAAAAATTCCAAGATTCAACCACTAGCTAGGAACGGTCAAGCTCGCCGTTTTGACCGCATTTTGAAACGGGCATAAAAAATTCAAAAAAATCAAAAAATTGGAAAACCTTCACATTGTGTCATTATATGTGACCAAGCTTCCAGGAAAAATAATAAACTTGTAATATGGTAATTATTTTAAAAAAGTGTACTCAGAAATGAGCTATCATGCGTGAAGATTCATGGCTTTCAAGCCAAATGATCAATCTTATGGCCACATTCATGGCATAGTTTGTTCAAATGATCTCATATTGTGCACAAGTATACATATTGGAATTCCAAACAATGTTGCCTAAGGAAGTTTTCATTTTCTTTGCACGGAAAATTCATTTTTCATTTTCTGAGTGCCCAAAAGGAGGTTTTTTTGTGAAGGACCTACCAAATAACTGTTGCAAAAATGGACCAAATCAATTTTATAAAGTACTAGGCCATATATAATGCATAATTGACAAAATGGTTGGGTGAAAAATGTTTTGATCCACCTCTGGTGAAAAAGACAAATTGTCATCGATTCAGCTGGAAACGGGTCAAATTTGAACTGTAGCTGCCTCATAGTTTGCTCTTTATTTTTTCCAAAAACCATTTCTAGGTAAATAAGTATCTATTTAATCAGAAATACATGGTTTGATGGCGAGACATCGAGGTTTTGGACGGTGGCCGAGGGCCCCAACTCTAGAGCGCGTAAGCTCGCATGCCCGCCGCGTGGTCACCGCGTGACCGTGGCGTTGCCATGTGTTCTGGGCGGCCTAGGAATGTCTAGTGGGTTGGGCACTCCCCAAGTAGGTGCTAGGAAGAAAATCACAACATAATATTCTCACGAGGAGACCGATCAATGCTCAAACATGAATAAGCAGCCAAGTGTTTGATTTGCGGTACGGGAAATGCACATGGCTAATGGGCGTGAGTTTTGGCTGAGGATGATCAGTTACTAAGAAGACCGTCTTCACAATTTTTCACCTCAAAAGGAGGAGCCTAGGTGGTACTTGCTTTACAAAGTACCACACTGGACATAAATACGAATGTTGAAGCTGGGCTCAAAATAATAAATGGATTGAGCTGGCATTTTGTGGAGGATGGTTATTTGGGCATAGGAAAGCACTGTAGAAAATGGATACCATTTGGACATGCCAAAGTGGTACTTCCTTCACAAAGTGCTGCTCTGAAACAAAATAGGAAAATGAATATTTTCGAATTATTTTTGAACTAGGCAAGGAATGTTTTTGACATATTTGATGAAGATATGATCCAAAACATTTATGAGAATCTTTTGGGAATTTTTGGAATAACAGAAATATAGGTTGCTTCACAACCTAGGGTAAAAACTGCCACATGGACATGACACATAGGCAAAACTGATGAGATGGCGCCTAGTCATCACAACCCACCACAATCTACAAGGCTATGACCATCTATTGGTCATTAACAACTAGAAATAAGGCAGCGGACTGGCACTGTTTGCTTTGTGACCATTTCGTGTAAGGAAATTACGACCTTTCTGACCAAAATGGTCGCAATGGTTTAGGGTTTGGAGCCCCCCGAACAGCTTTTGACCAATTGGTCTGAAATGGTCATAGATCTATGAACAATTCTTCCAGGGTCACTGACAAAACGTCACTAGTTGACATATTTCTTGTAGTGCTTGGAACATGTTGCACGGTCCGGATTCTTGCGGCGAGCCTGATGCCCGGAGCTACTACCACCTGAAAACACACGCACACAAAGACCACAAGAGCAAGAGAGCATAAGCCAAGGAAAGGCAAGCTCCAAAAAATGTGAATTAGGTATAGAAACAGGAGCATTGGCATCTCAGGGCGATAGTACCATGCACCAGAGCGGTAGTACTGCTGATAAGTGGTAGTACCGCTAGGGCACAGCGGTAGTACCGCCGGAGCGGCTGTCAGCGGGCTGACACCTACCGCGGCAAGATCCGGTACTACCAGAGATGCAAAAGTTCATATTTCTACACCTAATCATCAAACAACCTAGTCTAGTAGTCTCCCAAGTCCTTCCTAAGCCTCGATTCAACAACTAAATTGAGGGATGCAACGAGTATAGCCCCAAAACCTAGATTCAAGAAAGAGAACCGAGGGAGAGAGAACGGGGGAAATACCGGCATCCATGGCACGAGGAGACGGTGGGGAAAGATCCCACCAGATGGAATCGAGGGAGCCGGCCTGAATCCGGCGGCCCGGCGGCGAACCGCCGGTGCTTGGGGAGTCGCCTGAGAGAGGAGAGGACGAGGGGATGGGGCAAACTGAACGGGTATGGGGGAGTAGAAACTCCCCTTGCCCGATACATACCCCACATGCCTAGCCCTAAGCGGTAGTACCGCTCTGATGCAGATCTGAAGCACAAAACGCCCAGTGAACCACTCCACGGTAGTACCGTGTCGGCCGGGCGGTAGTACCGCTCTGCCGATGCGGTAGTACTTCTCAGGCGCCCCAAAGCAGAGACAAAGGGGAAATGATGGCTTACGCTCGACTAAAGAAAAAACAGAAAGACTACACAAGACAAGACAAGCCAAAAACGAAACATGACCACACCAAAACACACCTACTCAAAAGAGAGAAGCACAAGCAACAAGAAACAACACACAGACACACTCTCGAGAAGAGAGGGCGGTGGCCGAGGACACCTATGTTTGAGCAAATGGTATGGCGCCATGAAGAATTATCCTTGGGTCCATGACCATAGCTCGTCTTTGAAGCACAAGTACCATGTGAAAGAGTTTGATCAATTTATGCATAACGGAGGGAGGGAAAGTTCATTGAGAGAACAACACTCCCCCTATATCCATGCCTACACCTAGACAAGGTAGCATGATGAGTATGGTGGGGTGTGCAAGGGTTCAAACCACATTGCTCGAATCAATGGTATTTAGCTCATGCCTTAACTCGCGAAATCTTGCTTCATCCAAGGGCTTCGTGAAAATATCTGCAAGGTCATCATGGGTGTTGACATACTTGAGATTGATCTCCCCTCGCCTAATGTGATCCCGGATGAAGTGATACCGAATCTCAATATGCTTCGTCTTGAAGTGTTGCACCGGGTTGAGAGAGATCTTGATGGCACTTTCATTGTCACACCAAAGAGGCACCTCGTCCCAAGTGACACCGTAATCCTTCAAAGTTTGCCTCATCCATAGAAGTTGAGCACAACAACTACCGGCAGCCACATACTCCGCTTTGGTGGACGAGAGAGACACACAACTTTGCTTCTTAGAAGACAAACTCACTAGGGAGTAACCAAGCAATTGGCACCCTCCAGAGGTGGACTTCCTATACACTTTGTCTCCCGTCCAATCTGAGTCTGTATAACCCAAAAGATCAAAGTTGGCTCCTCTTGGGTACCGTAAGCCAAAGTTTGGGGTATGAGCCAAATATCGAAAGATTCGCTTGACCGCCACAAAGTGGATTTCCTTAGGTGCGGCTTGAAACCGTGCACAAATTCCCACACTCAATGTGATATCCGGTCTAGATGCACAAAGGTAAAGCAAGGAACCAATCATGGAGAGAGATACCTTTTGATCCACCGGTTTACCATTGGGATCATTGTCAAGTTGGCATTTGACGGGAATTGGAGTGGAGGCCTGCTTGACATCACTTAGCTTGAATCTCTTGAGCATGTCTTGAGCGTATTTGGCTTGGTTGATGAAGGTTCCTTCTCTTCTTTGCTTGATTTCGAACCAGAGAAAGAACTTCAACTCTCCCATCATGGACATCTTGAACTTTGAGGTCATGAGAGCAGCAAATTCCTCATTGAAAGCTTTGTTAGGGGAACCAGAGATAATATCATCAACATATAGTTGGCACAAAAACAACTCCCCTTTGACCTTCTTAGTAAAAAGAGTGGGGTCGATTTTCCCGATTTTGAACCCACGATCTTGTAACAACTCAGTAAGATGATCATACCACGCACGTGAGGCTTTTTTAAGGCCATAGAGCGCCTTATTTAGTTGGTACACATGACCGGGGAAATAGGGATCCTCGAACCCCGGGGGTTGTTTGACATACACCAACTTATTAATGGGACCATTAAGAAAAGCACTCTTCACATCCATTTGTTGCAACTTGAAATTATGATGATAAGCATAAGCAATCAACAAAACGAATAGATTCAAGGCGAGCGACGGGAGAGAAGGTTTCATCGTAGTCGATACCCTCGACTTGGGAGTAGCCTTGTGCCACCAAACAAGCCTTGTTGCGAACAATGATCCCATGAGCATCTTGCTTGTTCTTGAATATCCACTTGGTTCTAATGACATTATGATTCCCGGTTGGCCTTGGCACTAATTTACACACTTGGTTGTGCTCGAAGTTGTTGAGTTCTTCATGCATGGCATTGAGCCAATCCGGGTCCTCGAGCGCCTCATACACCTTTTGAGGTTTGACACAAGAAACAAACGCGTGATGTTCACAATAGTTTTCTAATTGTCTATGAGTTCTTACCCCCTTTCTTAGGCTTCCAACCACATTCTCCATGAGATGACCTTTGGTTGTGAGCTTGGAAGCGATCTTCACGACACGACGCTCTAATTCCTCCTTAGATGTGAAAAGAGGAGGTGTAACATGATCATCTTGAGCGCCGTCTTGAGCTTGTTCTTCATCTTGAGTTTGCTCTTGATCTTGAACTTGCTTAATAGGGAGAACTTGACCTTGGGCATCACTTGGTGGCGCACCATCATCTTGAGGTTGATCTTGCCCTTGATCTTGTTCACGTGGTTGAGGGCCTTCACTTTGTTCTTCGGAAGCGTGTGGGTCTTGGGTCGGTGATGGCTCCACTTGAGTGGAGAATTGTCCTTCTCCTTCGGCCACAAGGGGTTCCTCAATGGGTAGGATATGACCAACACCCATTCTTCCTATGGCTTGGGGAGGAATTTCATCACCTACATCACAAGTACCACTTTGCTCCACTTGGGAGCCGTTATTTTCGTCAAACTCCATGTTACACGTCTCCTCAATGAGTCATGTGGACTTGTTGAGGACACGGTAAGCATGAGAGTTTGTAGCATAACGAACAAATATGCCCTCATGATCTCTAGCCTCAAATTTAGACAAACGAACACCTTTCTTGAGAATGAAACACTTACACCCGAACACCCAAAAGTACTTGAGGTTGGGCTTGTTACCGGTGAGTATTTCATAGGGAGTCTTGTTCAAGCCTTTGCGGAGATAGAGCCGATTGGATGCATGACATGCTGTGTTGATGGCTTCGGCCCAAAAGTTGTAAGGAGACTTGAACTCCGCCATCATGGTCCTTGCCGCATCCATCAACGTCCGGTTCTTCCTCTCCGCGACACCATTTTGTTGAGGGGTGTATGGTGCAGAATATTGATGCTTGATCCCCTCATCACTAAGAAACTCATCCAAGGTGTAGTTCTTGAACTCGGTGCCGTTGTCACTCCTTATTGTCAAGATCTTTGCATCATGTTGACGTTGAGCTTCATTTGCAAAGTCGATGACTGTTTGTTGGGTCTCACTCTTCCTCTTGAAGAAATATACCCAAGTATATCTTGAATAGTCATCCACAATCACCAAGCAATACTTTCTACCCCCAAGACTATCAAAGGATGGAGGCCCAAAGAGATCCATGTGAAGGAGCTCCAAGGGTCTCTTCAAGTAGAGTATAGTTGTGGGAGGGTGAGCCTTCTCATGTAGCTTTCCTTTGATACAAGCACTGCAAGCATGATCTTTGGCAAAACTAACATTTGTTAGTCCACGGACATGGTCCCCCTTGAGAAGACTTTGAAAAGATCTCATATTGACATGGGCTAAACGGCGATACCAAATCTACCCCACATCAACATTAGCCATTAGGCATGTCGTTGTCTTAGTGGGTCGCTCCGAAAAGTTAATCACATAAAAGACCATTCTCGACATGCCCAACAAAGGCTACTTTAAGAGTCTTGCTCCACAAGAGGGCCACGGTATCAATATCAAAGAATGTGGCAAAGCCCATGAGTGCAAGTTGACGAACGGAAAGTAGATTGTATGCAAGGGACTCAACAAGCATGACTTTCTTGATCTTGAGATCATGAGAAATGACAACCTTGCCAAGACCCAATACCTTAGAAGACGAGGCATCACCCCACTCGACATTGGTGGGCATAGATGGGATCTTCTGCACGTCCACCACCAAGTCCTTGCTTCCAGTCATATGATTTGTGGCTCCACTGTCGAGCAACCATGACCCCCCACCGGAAGCAAACACCTACAAGAGATTAATGCTTGGTTTTAGGTACCCATTTTGTAATGGGTCCTTTGATGTTAGTAACAAGGGTCTTAGGAACCCAAATAGACCATTCAATGTACTCATAAGGAGAACCAACAAATTTAGCATAAACATGCCCATCACTAGCACGGCACAACACATAAGAAGGGTTAAAGTCGTCGGCTTTGTTGGAAGGGGTGGCATTGCCCTTTTTGACATCACCACCCTTCACATTGTTCTTCTTCTCCTTTGGAGCACCCTCTCCCTCCTTCACAAAAGTTTGCTTGAGAGGGGGAGGTTGTTTGGTCTTGTCGTTCTTCTTCTTGTTCTTGGAATTGGGTGCAAACCCAACTCCCTCTTTGGCCACAACTTCCTTTTGATTGCTCAAAAGGTCATTGAGGTTCTTCTCACCTTGTATGCACATCACAAGGCCTCTCTCAATTTGTTCTTTCAACTTGGCATTCTCCTCCACAAGATGCACATGCTCACAACATGGGTTAGTAGCATTTACATTATCAATTAATACCATATGAGGAAAGGTGGCTTTCCCCTTGGTTAGCTTCACTTGGAGTTGATCATGAGACTCCTTGAGGCTAGAATGAGCACCCTTCAAGACCTTGTGAGCCTTGTCGAGTATATCAAACTCCTCCTTGAGTCTAGCATGGTCAACCCCAAGTTTAGCCTTCTCGGAGTTTAGCGCACGAGACACAACAAGAGCATGATCAAGATCTTTCTTTAATTTAGCATGGTCATCGTTGTGTGACTCCTCAAGAGCCAAACGATGCAGACGTTCTTCCTCGAGAGCACTAGAGAGATCCGATATCTCATCGGCATAGTCATGACTATGACCTTCCATCTTAGAGATGGTTTCTTCATGATCCTCGATCATGTCATTGGCTTTACCAAGTTGTTCCAAGAGAGCAACGAAGTGCTTCTTGGATTTGCCCTTGAGCTTACTCATAAAAGACTCAAATTCATTTACTTCCTCATTAGACCCGTCACTTTCATCAATACAGTCCGTCAAGGAGGGATTAGTAATGATGGTGGTTTTGATGTTGGGGGTTACCTTGTTGGTGGCTTTAGCCATGAGGCACTTGGTGGTGATGTTCTCGTTGGGTGAGTCGAAGAGGGATACTTGTGGAGTTGTGGCAATGGCAATGGAGGCCATGGCCACGGCTTCACTATCTTCATCATCATCATCCTCATGGTATTCTTCTTGAACCACCAACCCTCTAGTTGGAGTCTTCTTAGTGAAGTTGTTCTTGTTGGGGAAAGACTTGGCTTTGTCCTTTCGGATTAGCTTGCCACCATTGTCTTCCCTCTTCTCGTAAGGGCACTCCGCAACAAAATGGCTCACATTGCCACAATTGTAACATGTTCTCACACGTTGCTTGCCCTTGAAGCTACTTGAGTTATTCTTGTTGAAGCTTGGCCTTGTGTTCTTCTTGCTCCAAAATTGTCTTGAAGCAAGAGCCATGTTTTCTTGATAATCATACTTAGTATCTTCGGGGTTGCTCTCATCTTCTTCCTCATTATCCTCTTCTTCCACACTAACCTTGGCATTCGAGGCAAGGTTGGGCTTCTTTGCTCTTTTAGAACGTAACACCGCATTGTCGGCAGTCTTTTCCAAGATGCTCATAGCCACAAACTCATCCAACACTTCACTTGAGGACAAGGTGTGAAAGTCCGGCCTTTGACGAATGACGGAGGACATGGCCTTGTGGTAAGGCATCATGGCCTTGAGAAATTTGCGCTTGATCCAATTGTCATCCGTATCCTTGCTGCCATGATCTCGGAGTGACACCGCGAGAGTAGTTAATCTCCAATAGAGCTCATGAGGTTCTTCATCTTCTTTCATTGCAAACTCATTGGCTTCATCTTGCACTACTTCATAGTTGGAGCGTTGAATGCTTGTGCTTCCCCTATAGAGATAAACAACATCTCGCCATGCATCCTTGGCCACGGTGAAGGGTCGGAGATGAGAAAGATCTTCGGGTGGAATTGCATCTTGGATGATGAAGAGAGCATTCTCATTGAATTGATTATCCGCGGCTTCTCAAGGGGTGAAGTTGCTTCGGTCATGCGGATAAAAACCTTCTTCAATGATTCTCCAAAGGTTAGTATTAACATGGTTCAAATGATGCTTAAAGCGATAAACCCAAGAATCAAAGTCCTCATTTTTTACAATCTTAGGGGGAGGACCGGCATGATTCAAATGAGTGGAAGGAATCGGTCCACCATAAGTAAGTGGAGGTTCCACATGGGAAAAGATGTCGTTGCCATTTTTACCACTAGTAGAAGGAGCCTTTTCACTAGTAGCTCCCCCCTTGTCGGAGTTAGCATCCGTCACCTTGTTAGTGGGATCCCCCACTTTCATCGGCATGGTAGATAGTTTAAGCCCTTCTAAGAATTTAGTAAACATGCTTTCAATCTTGGTCGTCATGGAGGTTTTCAATGTGTCCAAAACCGCATTGAATTTCTCACGAGAGACTGCGGTTTCCCCATCGGCCATAGACGAGACCGAATTCACACCGGAGTGCTCCTCCCCACCATCTACGGTGTCAACCATACTCTTCGGATGGCAAAGTCCTTAAAAAATAGACGAGGCTTTGATACCAATTGAAAGGATCGATATAGTTGACTAGAGGGGGTGAATAGGCAACTAACAATTTTTAGCTTTCTCTTTACCAATTTAAACTTTGCATCAAAGTAGGTTGTCTAGATATGCAACTAGGTGAGCAACCTATATGATGCAACAACAACAAGCACACAAGCAAGCAAGAGATGCAACACAATATAAGCTTGCACAAGTAAAGGTACGAGATAACCAAGAGTGGAGCCGGTGAAGACAAGGATGTGTTACCGAAGTTCCTTCCCTTTGAGGGAAGTACGTCTCTGTTGGAGCGGTGTGGAGGCACAATGCTCTCCAAGAAGCCACTAGGACCACCGTATTCTCCTCACACCCTCACACAATGCGAGATGCCGTGATTCCACCATTGGTGCCTTGGAGGCGGCGACCGAACCTTTACAAACAAGGTTGGGGCAATCTCCACAACTTAATTGGAGGCTCCCAACGACACCACGAAGCTTCACCACAATGGACTATGGCTCCGAGGTGACCTCAACCGTCTAGGGTGCTCAAACACCCAAGAGTAACAAGATCCGCAAGGGATTAGTGGGGGGAATCAAATTTCTCTTGGTGGAAGTGTAGATCCGGGCCTTCTCAACCAATCCCTAGAAAATCAACAAGTTTGATTGGCTAGGGAGAGAGATCGGGCGAAAATGGAGCTTGGAACAACAATGGAGTTTGGGGATGGAAGAGGTAAGTCTTCTTGGGGAAGAAGACCCCTTTATATAGTCGGGGGACACATCCAACCGTTATGCAGCCCGCAGCCCGCATCTGGGCGGTACTACCATTGCTGGAGCGGTAGTACCGCTGCCACAGCGGTACTACCGCTGTGGCAAGCAGGCAAAAGGGCAACCAGGACTGAGGGAGAAGTAGTACACGCACTAGGGCGGTAATACCGCCCTGAGGGCGGTACTACCGCCGATAGGCGGTACTGCCGCTTCCTACAGCCACTGGAAAAACAGGGGAGGGCAGCGAGCTGAGCGGCAGTGGAGCGGAAGTAGGAGCGGTACTACCACCAAGAGGCAGTACTGCCGCGCCCTATTGTCGTCCCTACTACCGCCCCCCTGCGTGGTCCTTTATGAAAACCCGACACAAAAAAGTCGAGACCACAGCAGGGGCGGTAGTACCAGCGGCACTAACACGCAGTACTACCATCGATAGGCGGTACTACTGCCCTGGCCGCGGTACTACCGCTTAGCACAAGGCACCCATTGTTTCACACAACATGGAAACTCCAACGAGCAGGAAGAAAGCATGGGTGCAAGGAGAATGTGAATGTGATGATTCCACCCATACTCTTCCGAAACGGATCCCCTCTTGATAGTACGGTTATCCTTACGACTCAATTCCACCGAAAAGAAACGAAGGAAAATAATCCGTCTAAAGATAAGTCCTCGAGGGGTAACAATCGCAAAGTACCCTTCTATTAGATCACCTGAAACACTTAGTGCACACGATTAGTCCGCAAACGTATTGTCATCAATCACCAAAACTACTTAAGGGATAAATATGCCCTTACAGCCTTCACCCTTCCTTCTGCCATTGTTCGATCGTCTTCTCTACGGAGGGAAGAAGCCAGAAACGACCCTGTTATTCTTGCCCCATCTGAAAGATGACGTGGTTGAGGAACTCATTGATCGGTGTGACATCATCACCTCGGCTAGCATGGCAGGTTCGTTCCAGACCATTCTCAACTCAACTAATAACATCATTACAAGGAACCCAAGGGTCCAGGAGCAGTTTGATCTCCCTTATCTTCTTCGCTATAAGCCTGTTTGCATAGGCGCGGACGACGGAGGCCTCGCCTTGTGCAAGTTGATGTCGCTTGATAATGATACGTGTGATGTCAAGATGCCATCGCTTAAGGGTAAGGCCTGGGCTGGCGCAAATGGAGATTGGGTTGTTTATATTGGGTACAATTGCGAGTGGGAACTTGTGAATGTGTACATTCGTCAGTGGATTCCACTTCCAAAAATCTCAGAGTGCCTTGAGGTTGAGCACACAGATGATCTATGTATGTTCAAATACAATCATGGTGGTTTTAGTCTATGGAAGATAGCAATTTGTCGAGTTCCCAACCGCTCTTGGAATTACGAGAACTATGAAGTTGTTGCTATCTTCGGCAAGCTTGTTGTCGTCGTTACTGATTCCACAGCTCGTCCATGGATATGGCTCAAAAATCAGTTTCTTTACACGGATGAGTACTGTGATGCAATTGAATACGAGGGTCTTGTGTTTGCCGCCACCACTCGTGGCACTATTTTTGCATGGGATCCTCGTAGTTTCGGTACATTTGTCTTCCACCGTAATTATAATTGTTTCATCCACATGCATGCAGGTTAGCAAGTTTCCCTTTACTAATAAACCTTCTTGTGTTTCCAAGGTCATGTGAACATTCCACCACCTATACTTGAAAAAAATTATAACCAAGGGGGAGATGACGATGGTGATGATCACGAGCATGAGGACGAGCAGAACTTATATACTCAGTGGCGCCTGGCAACTAATTCTGATGCATCACCTCTTCTTGTTTGTATACAGTGCACTGAGATTGTTACTACTCAAGTAGCATGTATTGTCTCCCATGGTCGCCCTCTCCTGACCTATTCCAACACCCGCTACAGGGTATTCGGGATGGATGCTAGTGTGCTAGCGCCAACACCTTCTCCCTGGTTCAGTATTGATAGTCTTGGAGAAAACTGGCTCTTCCTTGGACCAAACTATCCAATGATGGTGAAAGGTGATCCAGCTGCTGTTGACACAACGTTACTACCATTTATGAGAAGCAACTGTATCTATACCTCGGACATTGCGGTGGTTCCCTACTGTCGGTGTCAAAACCGGCGGATCTCGGGTAGGGGGTCCCGAACTGTGCGTCTAGGCGGATGGTAACAGGAGACAAGGGACACAATGTTTTTACCCAGGTTCGGGCCCTCTCTATGGAGGTAAAACCCTACTCCTGCTTGATTGATATTGATGATATGGGTAGTACAAGAGTGGATCTACCACGAGATCAAGGAGGCTAAACCCTAGAAGCTAGCCTATGGTATGATTGTTGTAATGGTTGTTGTCCTACGGACTAAAACCCTCCGGTTTATATAGACACCGGGGAGGGCTAGGGTTACACAGAGTCGGTTACAATGGTAGGAGATATACATATCCGTATTGCCAAGCTTGCCTTCCACGCCAAGGAAAGTCCCATCCAGACACGGGACGAAGTCTTCAATCTTGTATCTTCATAGTCTTGGAGTCCGGCTGACGATGATAGTCCGGCTATCCGGACACCCCCTAGTCCAGGACTCCCTCAGTAGCCCCTGAACCAGGCTTCAATGACGATGAGTCCAGTGCGCATATTGTTCGGCATTGCAAGGCGGGTTCCTCCTCCGAATAATTCATAGAAGATTGTGAACACTAGGATAGTGTCCGGCTCTGCAAAATAATTTCCACATTTCCTCGTAGAGAGAATATTATATACACATGTTCAATCTGCTGACGTATCATGTAGCATGACGTCACATCACTACCAAGCCTTTACTTGAATCGTTTTTTATTATACCACCTCAACGCGTTTAGCGAAGCGGTTTCCTTGGCACGTCGTGTCGAAGCAGAGATCGTGTTCCCCTTATTCCGGAATTCTCATCAATACGGACGTGGGTAACCCAACCGCGCCCATCGCCACGCCCCCTCTATCGAAGGCGAGTCCCGAACGGTCACGGAGACGACTCCTGGTATTCTTCCTCTTTATAATAGGACCAAGGCTCGTTTCTTTTCTTCAACCCTCCATCGAATCTTCTCCTTGCTCCAAGTTCCAACACGCAGAGCCCCAGATTCGGGCGCTTCGGACCTTCAACAATGTCCGGCTCCGACCTTAAGGGCCGGTGGATGCCCTCCTCCGTCGCGGAGGAGGACGTGCTAAAGCTGCGGGAGGCCAAGTACCTGTCTTACGAGATTTCGCACAGGCTGCCCGCCGAAGGGCAGGCCATCCCCACCCCCGAGCCCGGCGAGTACGTCGTCTTTGTATCCCACCTCCGTCGGGGCTTAGGCTTCCCGATGGATCCTTTTGTGAGAGGGCTCATGTTCTACTATGGGTTTGAATTCCATGACTTGGCTCCGGAGTCCATCCTCCATATTTCTGCATTTATCGTCGTCTGCGAAGCCTTCCTCCGCGTCAACCCCCACTTCGGCCTGTGGCTGAAGTCCTTCAATGTGGAGCCGAAGATGATCGAGGGGCGTCAAGCAGAGTGCGGCGGGGCGGCCGTAAGCAGGAGGGCCGATGCCCCGTGGCCCGAGGGCTCCTTCCAAGAGGAGCTCGACTTGTGGCAACAGGAGTGGTTCTATATCACCGCTCCGAAGGGCAGCAGGCAGAAGCCGCCGCCCGTATTCTGCTCGGGACCTCCTCGACGGTTGATGTCGTGGGTCAACCAAGGGCTCAACTGGGGGCCGTCAAAGGACGTGCCCCTATTGCAGGGCCGGATTCGAGACCTCCAAGCGAGGGAGATCGATCTGGTCGTGGTGATGCAGGTTATGCTGATTAGGCGTCTCCTGCCCTGCAAACGCCGCCCTCTCCGGCTATGGGAATTTAATCCGGAGGGACCACGGATTCTCCAACACTTCATGGGTTCGACACCCGTGGAGATGTACAAATTGTTCTTCGGATCACGGGAGGCGTGTCCGGAATTGACCGAGGACGCTGGCCTAAGCTGCAATCGCCCGGATACTCAAGTAAGTAGCTCAGTTTTCGGACATACCGTTTGTTTGCCTTTCTACAATTCGCCTTTTAACCCATTGTCCTTTAATAGGAGTGGATAGCGCAGGCAAAGCTCATACGGTGTCCGCCCCCCTCCCGGAGACCGTGCCGGATCCCGTGCTGGTCAGGATGCTGGAGGTTGCGCCTTCAGAAGAAGGCAAAGGGGAAAATAAGGGAGCTACCGCCTTGCCCAAGGAGGCGCTTGAAAAAGGGGGTATCGAGAATCCCTCCCTCCAGGGGGAGAAGAGGACCGCCTCCGGAGACCCGGAGGCCAAAGCCCATAAGCGGGGGAAGAGATCTTCACCGGAGGGTCCTGCGTCCGGGGAGTCCCCGGCCGCACAGTCTCCCCTAAAGAATCAGCCCTCCAGCGAGCCGTAAGTAGAGAAAAGGGAGTTTGGCAATAAGAGACATCCTTATTTGTGCTTCTGAGGGTAACTGAAGTGTTTACCTTGTAGTTCGGATCTCTGACCTTCTCAGATGAGCTCGTCTTCGGGGGACCTTCGTCCGGAGATGGTGGAGAGCGAGACACCTCCGTCCGCTGCGCCGTTGGATAGGGCGGACGAGCCTGAAGTGTCATCACGGAGGGTATCCCTGAGTCCGGCAAAGCCGGATAGTTCGGCGCCAACTGGTGTGCGGCCGGGGGAGCTGAAGGATCTGCTTGAGAGGGCATCTATCTTAGAAGATCACCATGCATTGACGAGTATGGTGATTGGAAGGATTTCCTCTGCCGAAAACGGATTGCGTAATGCCGTCAGGAGTTTGCTGGCGGGGTTTGAGGTACGTAAAAATGACACACCTGTTTGACAGTTTTGCACATAAGGTGCGCCATGTATAGATAGTAGCCCCTGAGACTCGGTAGGTTGTCGAAAGCGACAGCGTGCCGAGGATCAAAATTGCAGGTATTAATTGTCGCCTTTCCTATGCAGGTGGCGGATAGTCCAGGGGCCAGCCGGATTGATGGAGTTGCTGAACTAAAGCGGCAACTCGACGTTGCAGATGCGGACATCGCGCTAGTCAACAAGCGACTTGACGAGTCGCAAGGTAAGCTGTTTCTCCATGGTCACCTAGTAAGGGAGCCGAAGGCCACCTCTTACAATATGTGTGCTTGACGCAGATGGTGCCGCTGCTGTGGAGAGCCTTCGGACCGAACTTGCTCAAGCCAAGGAGCAAGCCAGAATAAGTGATGCGGCTGCCTCGAGGGCGGCCGAGGAGTTAGAAGCCGAAAGGGCTGCACACTGCCGAAGCAGGGAAGAGATGGCTGAAATGGCCGTTAAGTTAAAGGATGCTACCGACCGCAATGAGGCTCTTGAAAAGGAGCGCCTATCGGACCGAGAAGACCTGGGGAAGGCCACCGCCGAAGCCAAGGATGCCCGTTCTGCAATGCGGGCTATAAAGGAGGAGTTGCGCCAGGCTGGAGACATTGTGGCTGGCAAGCCTTTTCTGCTGCGCCGCAGGTTTACGGATCCAAAGTATGCCCAGCTTGGCCAGCTGTGGGGTCTGGAGGATCCTTATATGGACTTAGCGGCGAGTGCGGCGGATGCTGTTGTGCACTTCCGAAGTCAGAAGGATCACCAGATGGAAGAGTTGTTTTGGTCTCAATTCCATAGTCCGGATCGTTCACTTCCACTGACCGATCAGTTGGCCGAATGGGCTGAGCTGAATAGGTTGTCCGGACTTGCCATGACGGATATCGTGACTCATGTCTGGCCAGATAGGCCCAAGCCGAAGAGCTATTTTGGCTTATTGCAGCAATTTCTTGGGGCGGTGCCGCATATCAAGGCAATGAAGCGGTCGTCCTGCATAGAGGGTGCACGGATGGCACTCGCCCATGTGAAGACACATTGGACGGAGATGGATGCCACCGCTGTTGCGACCCAGGGTTCGGACGAGAGCCGATTACCCGCCGAGCACTATTTTGGGGAAGTTCTGCGTGGTGCTCGTGTAATAGAGTCGCAGTGCTCAAAAAATGTCACGTTCAAATGAACGTTTTTATTTTGTAAAACAATGTTTATGATGTAGGTGCTTTTTATACTTGTGCATTCAAGTATTGAAATATCTCCTGTGGGACCGTTTATGTATACGTGTGTATAACCTGAAAGATGGTAGTCGTCGGCTTCAGCCCCCACGCACAAGGTGCGGGGGTGTTCGCAAAAATAGCGCATTTTCACACTTAATCCGACGTCTCGGTCCTGTGAAGGAGGTGGTAGCGTAGCAAACGAGGCAACCGGACTATAATGCTTTATCACTTTCACTTAGCCATGGGAGTTCGAGGGTGGGGCTACGATATAGCCCCTGGTGGCACCGCGCTCTCCGAATTCGGGGCGCGTATGTGCCTGACCGGGAAACGGTCCTTCGTCAAAGCGGAGGAATTCTAAACATTCCAGTGGTCGATCGAGTGGTTGACCAGTCTCTCGCTGTATCATGACAGTCAATTTTCGGCTTTCTCTACTAAGGTGCTCGCCCAGCCGAACTGGGGCACAATCGCAGTAGTTCTCCTGGTGCCGCGTTAGCCGATGATACGGAACGTAAGGCAGCAAAACACAGGAGCCGGGCAAACCCAACATTTGACCAAAGACATGATTCGGAGCTGATGCATATAAGGCCTAACTCAAGACGACGAGCACTCCCTAAGGTGTTCGGTCTTTATAATGGTGGGCAGAACAATGCCCTAAGCCCCTAGTGTCCAGGTACGAGCAAGGTCTTCTGGCGCGGCCGATGCCAAAACGTCAGTCTCCTCTCTGGTTATAATGAGAAACCAGGGGATTATAGCAACAAGAGACAGTAAAAAAGGTTTACGCAGGGTCTTAATCTGAAAAGAATCCTTGCAACGGGTCCCTACTGCATGTCTGCGCCTGTGTCTCCGTTGTGCCGTTATCCTGAACGGGTGTGCACGTTGTTCATCTGTAAAAAGAGAGGAACTTAGTTTGAAAGGAAATCGTGCGAAAAAGTGCATAAAAAATATTAATAAATGAATAAAGCTGAGCCTATATTAGCTCATTATTGCTTATATGCACAGCCCCTTGTGAAGGGGTGTGTGGCTAGGGAGCCCCTAGCGTATTTATTCCGGACTCTTCTAGCCGTGTCCGGGGTCTTAAACGACCTTTTAATGAAATGATGCCACGTGGACCGGGCATTTTAAGCGTAAGAGACGCGTAATGCGGTATTGCATTAAAGCGGACAAAAGCTTCACGTCCCAATAGTGCTTGATAGCTACTTTTGAATGGAGCGACATGAAAGATTAGCCTTTCGCGTCGGAAGTTGTCAGATGTCCCGAACACAACTTCTAGTGATAAGGAGCCTGTGCACTTGGCGTAAGGGCCTGGCGTCACTCCTTTAAAGGAAGTGCGGCTATGTCGAATTTTAGTAAGGTCTATCCCCATCTTGCGGATTGTGTTCGTATACAGCAGGTTTAAATCGCTGCCGCCGTCCATCAGAACTTGTGTAAATTGTAGTCCGTCGATTATAGGATCCAATATCAGAGCAGTCCATCCTGCGTTTCGAATTCTTCTGGAATAATCCAGGTGGTCAAAGGTGATTGGTTTTGACATCCAACTTCGAGGTTTCGCTGGGGTGGACCGTGCGACACTTATTTTAGCGGGTGCCGCATTGTTTTTCCGTAATATCACATGAAGTGAGTTTACTGTTTTGACTTCTTGTGGGAAAGTCTTTTGTTTTCCGGTGCTCTGCTGGTGGGGTTCGTCATCGTCCTCGCTTGGCGCGTCGAGCCCCTTGTGTTCGGCGTTGAGTCGGCCGGACTGTTTGAAAACCCAACAATCTCGGTGGGTGTGGTTTGCAGGCCTTCCGGAGGTACTGTGGATTTGACATATCCGATCCAAAATTTTGTTTAAGTTGGATAGCTCATCACTGTTGTCCTTAAGAGGCAGTGTTTTGTTGTTTGGCCGCGAGCTTTTGAATCCGGCGTTGACCGCCGTGTTCTTTGGGCTTTTTTCTTTATTCCGGCGCTGATCCTTTCTGCGCCGTGATTTTCCGTTTCCATCTCTGATCTCGGATGTACTCGGGTCGCTGGTGTTGCATCTTGCTAGCCAGCTATCTTCCTCCGCGCAAAAGCGGGTCATAAGGCTTGTTAGCGCGGCCATTGTTCTCGGTCTCTCTTGGCCGAGGTGTCTGGCAAGCCATTCGTCTCGGACATTATGTTTAAAAGCTGCTAAGGCTTCGACGTCCGGACAGTCAACTTTTTGGTTCTTTTTGGTGAGGAACCTGTTCCAGAATTTGCGCGCTGACTCTCCGGGCTGTTGAGTTATATGACTTAGATCGTCTGCATCCGGAGGGCGGACATAAGTCCCTTGAAAATTTGTTCTAAACGCGTCCTCGAGCTCTTCCCAGCTTCCAATAGTGTTTTCTGGGAGGCTTTTGAGCCAATGCCGAGCCGGCCCTTTGAGATTGAGGGGTAGATATTTTATGGCGTGGAGATCGTCTCCTCTAGCCATGTGTATGTGGAGGATGTAATCCTCAATCCAGACTCCTGGGTCTGTTGTTCCGTCGTATGCCTCTATGTTTACGGGTTTGAACCCCGCCGGAAATTCGTGGTCCAGCACTTCATCGGTGAAACATAGTGGGTGTGCGGCGCCCATGTATTTGGGTGTGCCGTTGTCTTCGGACACTTGGCGTGTTGTGTTGCTTCCTGGGGCCCTCTTTTTTGGCCCATAAATGGACCTGGCCGGGCCATCTGTTTTCCTAGGATCATGAGTCGGCTTGTGTGCGGCGCTGCTTGTCGCTTTTGGCCTGTCATCTGGTCGTCTATCCGACTAGGCGGCCTCTTTGCTTTTTGACTGTGGGGGCTCTATGGCCTCCTCGTCGAATTCAGGCAGCAGTTTGCGCTTCGGGTAGCTCTTTGTTTGGTGGCTATTGCCATATTTGTCCGCGGTCTTGAGTACTTTGCTCCACCTCATTCTGAGTATGTCTTCCGCTGTTTTGAGCTTTCGTTTTTCCTTCTTCAGACTTCTTGCAGTGGCGACGAGTCTTTTGTGAAGGTTCTTATGCTCCGGTGGTGTGTCCGGCGTGAGGTCGTCTAGACTGTTGGTTTCGCCGGGTATGGATTGATTATCCGATTTGTCCTATTCGGACGGTTGCTTGGTTGCATGTTCGTCGTCCACTGGTTTGCCCTGCTCTATTGATGGGTCATTAGGAGCGCTGTTTTTGTCGAGGCGGGACTTAGGGCGTCGTCTGCGTCGCCGTTTTGGTTGTTCGTCGGCGGGATTATCCTTTGCCGTGCCCCGTTGTTCCTCGTTATCGTTTCCTTTTCGGGTGTCCACCATATATACACCATGGGTTGGGGTGGCGTTCCAGTGCTTGGTGAGCGCTGGTTCTTGATCGTTTCCGGCATCGTCGTCCATACCGTCGATGTCTTGGGAGTCATAGTCTAGCATGCCGGTTAGATTGTCGACAGTGGCTACAAAGTGGGTTGTGGGTGGGCTTTGAATTTCTTTGTCGTCTGTATCCCAACCATCCTGGCCGTAGTCCGGCCAGGGCTCTCCGGATAGCGAGAGATGCTTTAGCGAATTTAGGATGTCGCCAAAGGGTGAGTGCTGAAAGATGTCCGTGGCGGTGAACTCCATGATCGGCGCCCAATCGGATTCGATTGGCCGGGGCGCAGGAGGTTCGGAGTCTGGCAAGGAGTCCGGCGCCTCGGAGTCATGAGCTTTATAAGGGACAAAGTCAGTGTTCGGCTCCATCGCCGTAGCGGTTGCAGCTCCCGAGGCAGTGTCCAGCCACCCGTCCTCGATCTGCGCGATCGGCTCCGGACTATAGGTCGGAGCGGATTCGTGTGCGGCCTCCAAGGCATTTTCCGGCGGCAGAGTTAGATCATGCCCATCGTGACAGTGCGGCATGCTTGTTTGCAGCTTCGATCCATCGAAGATCAAGTCCCCGCGGATATCCTCGTGAAGTTTAGGCTTCCACATCTGACCTGATGGCCAGGGGCGTAGCTTTCGATCTGCTCCAGATGGCCAAGTGAATTAGCCCGCAGTGCGAAGCCGCCGAATACGAAGATCTGTCCGGGGAGAAAAGTCTCACCCAGGACTGCGTTGCTGTTGATTGAAGAAGCCATCAAGCCTATCGGTGACGACACAGAGGAACTCTCAATGAAAGCACCAATGTCGGTGTCAAAACCGGCGGATCTCGGGTAGGGGGTCCCGAACTGTGCGTCTAGGCGGATGGTAACAGGAGACAAGGGACACGATGTTTTTACCCAGGTTCGGGCCCTCTCGATGGAGGTAAAACCCTACTCCTGCTTGATTGATATTGATGATATGGGTAGTACAAGAGTGGATCTACCACAAGATCAAGGAGGCTAAACCCTGGAAGCTAGCCTATGGTATGATTGTTGTAATGGTTGTTGTCCTACGGACTAAAACCCTCCGGTTTATATAGACACCGGGGAGGGCTAGGGTTACACAGAGTCGGTTACAATGGTAGGAGATCTACATATCCGTATTGCCAAGCTTGCCTTCCACGCCAAGGAAAGTCCCATCCGGACACGGGACGAAGTCTTCAATCTTGTATCTTCATAGTCTTGGAGTCCGGCTGACGATGATAGTCCGGCTATCCGGGCACCCCCTAGTCCAGGACTCCCTCACCTACCCTGGTCCTGATATATGCCGCTTCAGCCTGGATGATCAGTCCTGCATTGCTCTCGATATTGACAATAGCTGGCCCTTCCCGGAGCACCTATGGTTCAAAGCAAGCGTTTCCAACGCCGAGGATTGGTTGAGTTGAAGTTCATTTCATTGCTTGTTATTTGTTGTGTGATGAAAATTTCAGTATTTACTAGAATATTTTGTTGGAAATAATCTATAATCCAACATGTATCCTCGTTGTCGTTGTGTGTTGATGACTTGTTGTATGTAATGAATGGTACATTTGAAAATGCATGTGATAGACTCAATTTATGAATGGTTTTCAAGTCACTTCTTCGAGTGTGAGTGACGTAGTAGTATAGCCAGCATCCGGTTAGTATATGAAGTTGCCAGATCACAAAGAGCCAACCTAATATTGGAGTATGCTAGCCCTCCACCGGCGCGCCGCTTCAAATGGTGGACGAAGTGAGAGGTCGCGTCACCTTGTGTGCAGATCTAAGATGCCATGTGTACCAGATGAATGACTCCAAGTTCGACCACCGTGATGCTAGGTGCGAGCCTAGGAACACTGTTGGAGACACCCCCCTCATAATTTTCCTACATTGGTCGTTTGATTCATAGGATAGAATGTTATAGGATTTTTTTCCTATGTAATCATGTTTTAATTGGCAATCTAGCATTCACTCCAACTTTTGTTTCACTTCCTTTCTTCCTACGGAGAGAGTACTTGCTCTAAATGATGTGCTGCTGCAAGAGCCTCCTATATTAATTAACCATGCTCTAAAAAGGTGGACCAGCTTTGGCTATAGTAGTACTGTACTAGGTTAGTAGGTGACCTTGCGCTTGGCTCTTCTCCTCTTCCGGAAGTCGAACAATAATGATGGTACTACAGTAGTACTTCTGGCAATCTGACACCAAATGAACTGCTGCACGTCCACCGCTTGTAAGCAAAAGTTTCTCCTCGTTCTACGAGCCACCGCGCACGCGTTGGCGAGGGAGAAGGCGTAGTAAGCAAGCTTCTCGCTGAGTTGACGGGACACATCAAAGTTATTTACTACTCTCTTCAAAAAGGGCCGACCATGTCCATGGCTACCATCCCGTGCTCTGTCACTGAGTACGTGCACTATTCACGTGCCATCGAGGAGAAAAAATATTGCGTAGTACTAGGTGCCATCGAAGTGCACGACTCACTTATGCACTGCATATCTCCATTTTCTTGCATGACACGTGTCACGCCCAATATGCGACCCTATCCAAAAGGAACTCGAAGGTCCCACCAAGGATAGACCTGCATATTGGAACGCTTTTGCAAGGTGGATATCATTACATCAACATTACATAATAGATGGGGATACATACATAAGACATACAATGTCACACGGATACAACAATACAACATACAAGAACAACATCCGACTACGGATGAACCATAAATAGAAACTCAAACAATATCCACCCTGCTAGCCCAGGCTGCCGACCTGGAACCTATCCCCTGATCGAAGAAGCAGAAGAAGAACTCAACGCAAGAAAGCATCGCTCTCGCGTCATGATCATCGCATAACCTGTACCTGCAACTGTTGTTGTAGTAATCTGTGAGCCACGAGGACTCAGCAATCCCATTACCATGGGTATCAAGACTAGCAAGGCTTAATGGGAAAGGAAGGGGTAAAGTGGTGAGGTTGCAGCAGGGACTAAGCAAGTATGGTGGCTAACATACACAAATAAGAGCGAGAAGAGAACAAGCGGAACGGTCGTGAAGCTAGCAATGATCAAGAGGTGATCCTGAACACCTACTTACGTCAAGCATAACACAGAAACCGTGTTCACTTCCCGGACTCCGCCGAGAAGAGACCATCACGGCTACACACACGGTTGATGCGTTTTAATTCGGATCTGGTGTCAAGTTGTCTACAACCGGACATTAACAAATTCCCATCTGCCACATAACCGCGGGCACGGCTCTCGAAAGTTTATACCCTGCAGGGGTGTCCCAACTTAGCCCATGACAAGCTCTCGCGATCAACGAAGGAATAGACCTTCTCCCAGGAAGAGCCGATCAGTCTCGGAATCCTGGTTTACAAGACATTTCGACAATGGTAAAACAAGACCAGCAAGACCGCCCGATGCACCGACAATTCTGATAGGAGCTGCACATATCACGTTCTCAGGGCAACACCGGATAAGCTAAGCGTACAGGTACCGACGTAACCCAAGTTGCCAAGGGATGGTCCCGCACGGTGCTCTAGTTTGGACCAACGCTTAGACAAGCACTGGACCGGGGGGGCTATAATAAAGATGACCCTTGGGTTAATTACTCCCAAGGGAAAAGTAGGTGGTGGTGAGGCAAATGGTAAAACCAAGGTTGGGCCTTGCTGGACAAGTTTTATTCAAAGCGAAACTGTCGGGGGGGTCCCATAAATCACCCGACCGCGTTAGGAACGCAAAATCTGGGAACATAACACCAGTATGACGGAAACTAGGGCGGCAAGAGTGGAACAAAACACCAGGCATAAGGCCGAGCCTTCCACCCTTTACCAAATATATAGATGCATTAATAATATAAGATATATTGTGATATCCCAACATAAACCCTGTCCACCATGAAGCAATCTTCAACTTCACCTGCAACTAGCAACGCTATAAGAGGGGCTGAGCAAAGCGGTAACATAGCCAATCAATGGTTTGCTAGGAATGGTGTCAAAGGTTAGAGGTTCATGGCAATTTGGGGAGGCTTGAAGAGCAAATGATAGGTAACGCAGCATAGCGATAGAACGAAGCAACTAGCATAGCAATGATAGTAGTGAGATCCAGGGTAGCGGTCATCTTGCCTGAAATCCCGCTAGGAAGAAGAACGAGTCCATGAAGAAGATGAAGCCACGAAGATGAACCAAGCGTAGACGAACGAATCCTAACGATCGCAACGAAACAGGAACTAACAAGAAGAAGCACACAACATGGTAAACACACCACACATGAACAAGGCATGATGCACAACAAGCATGATGCATGACTAAGCTACATGAAGCTACTCATGGCAAGAGATGATGCAAAACAAGAACAACACATCAAGGCAAGTTTAAATGAGGCCGGAAACAACATATAACAATTCCGGTATGTCCTCATATGCATATTTCGAAATTGGTCCAGAACTGAAGAAACCTTATGTTCAAGTTGTTAAACAGCAAGTTAAGATGCACCAAGATGATCTACACGAAATTCTAGTCAAGTTACATATAAAGTTCATTAGATTCGGAGCTACGGCCTAGAAGATATGAGCAACACAAGTTAAACATGGCATCGATGCAAAATGCACCCAAACATCAAGCAAACACACCAAAACAAGGATGCAACGTGATAATATGGAACTACATGCAAAAACAAGCAAGTTTCATATAGAGCACACTCAAAACGGAGCAACGGTGCAACACATGCACACTCTACAAGTCATAACAACAATCTGTCCATAACAGCAACTAGGCATCTTACAAGCATCAAAACTACATGCTACAGCACCCCAACATAATAACAAAAGTCATGGGCATTAATTATAGGTAAAGCATAACAAAACATGAACACTGAGCTATCTCCAGAAATCACTAGATCATGCTCAAAATGACATGGAGATATTGCAAATAATAACAGTTTCAGACTTATCAGGAAATAACATCAGGTTGCAATGTTTAGAGCTATCAAACAACATGTTACAGGAACTTAACATGGCAAACAAAGGCATGGCATGAAACTACTAATTGCATAGATCAAAAGTCCCTTACTGACCATGAGCCAAAAAGGATCAGAAGATAAGATGGCACCCATGTAAACATGGCAAGTTATATTACAGATTCATACATGGCAGGAACAACAATAAGTAGGCATGTTCGTGAGCTTGAACCACTCACGCCAGAGCAATACATGGCATGGCAAGGCAACCAAAAGTAAGAAGGCATGTTTGTGAAGATATACATGGCAAGAGCAAGGTCATAGGGTGCATGGATCACTAGAAAAACACATGGGAACAAGTGAACTTAATGTTAACAGGCTGACAGCAACATTTTCAAGCAACTTTAGAGCAAGATTACAACATTTTCCAGTAGGCTATAATTGCAACCAAGGGCATGAATGGATAGAGCATGACATGTAGTTCAAAACATGTTTATAGGACATCTCCAGATTATGCATAGAATGATTAGTAGAAGCATGTTAACATAGCAACAAAATATTACAGAATCTGTCAGGAAAATAGCAACAGCAACTACCCTACTTAGCAAGCTTGATACACTCAGCACACAACTCACAAAAATACATGGTTGGCACCACTGGAAAGATGGCATGGCATAGATCAACATTCATGTAGAGATCAACCTCATAGGATGCACACATCAATCATGACAAAAATGATAAAAGAGCAAGTTATAACAGTTTCAGCAGATTAACATCAACATGCACTCTTCCAACAGCATTTCGGGCATCAAGATGAACTCAAATGAAAATGATGCAATTGAATGAATGAAGTACTCGTCGAGGCGAACAATTTGACATATTATACGCACGAAACGGAGCTACGGATGCAGAGATGTGATGCGATGAACATGGCATGATTATGCAAAATTCCAGGGACTTGGCAGATTTCTCACCCCGGGAGAAAGTCAACGGGCACGGGGTTCGAGGCGGGCCGGGCTCCGGCGAGGTCGGGCGGTTCTCCGGCGAGGCGAGGGGGCGGCCAGAGTGGGGGCCGACGACGGGGCGGCGACGGCCGAGGCAGCACCGGGCAGCGCGCTGCGGGGAGACGCCGGATCCGGGCGACGCGGCTCCGGAGCTCGCCGGCTCGGGGCGCTGGAGGCGCCGGACGGCAGCGACCGGAGATGGCCCGGGCAGCGGAGTGGGGCGGCCAGGGCAGGCGGCGACGGACGCGGAGGAGGCGCAGGGGGCGGCGGCGCCGGAGATCCGGCGGCGGGGCGAAGGCGGCGGCCGGGAGGCAACGCGCGGCGGGGAACAGGCGCACCGGCGGCGGGGAGCAGCGGCACGGCAGCGGCGGCGGCCGACGGCATCGGCAATGGCCGGCTGCGGGAGTGGGGCGCGGGCCTGCGGCGGCGGCGGTTCGGGCCCGCGCGGGCTCCAGATGGGCCCCGCGGGCCAGCGCGGTGGAGAGAGAGAGGCGGTGAGGTGGCGGCGCGCGATTGGTTCCGGAGGCGGCGGCGATGACATGGCGCGACAGGATTGGTCGGAGCGACGTGTCCGGCGGACATGTCTGGTGCGGACGGACGTGTCCGGCGGCGCGAGGAGGAAGACGCTAGGGTTGGACTGCGGGAATTTCGGGGGAGGCCACATATTTATAGGTAGAGGGAGCTAGGAGAGTCCAAATGAGGTGCGGTTTTCGGCCACGCGATCGTGATCGAACGACCGAGAGCATGGAGAGGAGTTTGGTGGGTTTTGGGCCACTTTGGAAGGGGTGTTGGGCTGCAACAAAAGAGGCTTTTACGGTTACCCGGTTAACCGTTGGAGTATCAAACGGACTCCGAATGGCACGAAACTTGACAGGCGGTCTACCGGTGCTATACCAAGGCCGCATGACAAACCTCGGGCCATTCCGAGAAATTTTAACACCCGCACACAACGAGAGACAAAAAGGGACGTCGGGGGACATAGGAGTGCCGGATTGCAAAACGGACAACGGGGAAAAGGCTCGGATGCATGAGACGAACACGTATGCAAAATGAAATGCACATGATGACATGATATGAAAAGCATATGATGACATGGCAAAGTGCAACACGCAAGCACATGACATGGCAACGACGGCGAATAACTAGCAGACACCTGGCGCATCGAAACCGGGGCGTTACAACACTCCTCCACTAACAAGAGATCTCGTCCCGAGATCTTAGGACCGAGATGGAAGAGAAAAAGGGATGAGGTAAAATAAGAAACTCAAGAGAAGAAGCAAAGAATCGAGAGCATTCGAGAAGAAGAGAGGAACGATGAGAATGACGAGAATCGAAAGCTCACGGAATCAGATAGACTATGAAGCCACTCGTTCTAACCGGAGTGGTTAGAATGAGAAAAGAAACGAATAAGACTGAAAGGATTTAGGCAGCACTCCGGTTGAACATGGAAAGAATAGAACACGAACTAGAGAGGATGGAATGGCACTTGATGAACTCTTGAAGAATGAATTAAATCATGAAGAACCACCATGAAGAACTCCAGTGACAAAAGGATGATGAGATAGAGATGAAGGATGAAAGAATAAGATGAGCCTTGGTATGATTTAGATGGGGGTTCCGACGAAATGACCGAGGAAATTTGAACTCCGGGAAAAGAAAAGATGAAAACACTTGGAACTAGAATTTATTCAACAGGAATAAACTCCGAAGGAAGGTATTGAGAAGTGACATATCGCAAACTTGAGAATGTCTTCATGAACCACCGGTAGGATTGGAAAGAATGAATGGATTAACATGATAATCAAAGAAAAAGAATCTTGAACGAATCACCGGAAGAATTCGGAAATGACTGACGCAAGAGAATGAATCACCGGGAAGAATTAGAAAAGCACAAAGATACTTGAGGAATAAAAAGACAAGATAATGACGGGATCGCGAACTGGTTGAAGAATACTTGAACGAAGCACCGGGAGAATATAGAGACGACCGAAGCTGACAACTTAGAACGAAGAAATCTTCCGAAAAGATGGCCTCCGGATGATCGAGAGAGAAAGCAACTCCTGAAATGCTCCGGATGGATGAAAAGAATTTGCATGACTTGAAACAATTTGATAGGATAGCATCGAGCTAGCACTGTGAATCTCCGGGGAACGGACAAGAATAAAGAGAAATCTTCTTCTTTGGTCTTCAAATGATGACAAGAAATGCCACCAAAATTACTGAGATACTCTGGGAGAATGAAAACCGAAAAGGTTGAGGCATCAATGAAAAGAATTTAAAGCGATCTTGGAGAAGGCATGTGACTGATGAAATCCATTCTTACATCACACTTGAAAAGAATTTGAGAATAACTCCGGGGGAATTAGAAGAGTCAGGTAAGATCCTGGGAAAAGACCTGTGGGTTAGGGCCCACTAAAAGAAAACACCGTTGAAAAGGATTGTTGAACAGGTAGATGATGCAATGGATGATTGAAATATTTGAATTGTTCCGGTGCATCATACTCCGGAAGGATAAAATGGCGAGAGGCGAACGAGCAAAGGGAAATACTTGAGCCGAGAGAAAGAATATGATCAACCCGAAAAACTAGAATTGAGTGCACCGGAAAAGAAAAGAGATGAAGAATGTCCATCGAGACGAGAATTCACCGGTTGAAATAATTGACAAAATATTGAAGAGGCTCCACACGAATGAAATTGATGGTCGAAAGAGACTCAAACTCCGGGAAGAAGAGGGTGGGAGGGTGGGAAAACAAAGGTAACTTGGGCGGGGAGACCGACGAATATCTTGAAGAGAAAACACCGGCTGAAAACAATGAGGATAGAAAACAAAGACTTCGCACGAGTAGGATGGATAGTCGATTATGGACTCCGGATTCAAGAAGAAGAAGGGAGGGCGGGTGGAAAAAACAACAACTGAGGATTGAACTTGCAAAAACAAAGAGGGTCGAACCGCCTTGACGAGAGGATGCACCGGATGAAAAGAGCTGAGGAACAACGATCGAAAACCACCTGCGTGATCCTAAAGAAAAATTTAAAGGGGAAGAGGAATAGTTCAAAACACCTACGTCAAGATTCCTCACCAGAGCGACGAAGGGATTGAGGAGTAAAAAGAATTCCTACTCTCCGATATAACTAGACTCCAAAAACAGTTTTCTTCTAGACACAACAACGACCAAACTACACGATCAATCAAGGGGGCTCCTAGGGTCGGTCGAGGCTCTGATACCAACTTGTCACGCCCAATATGCGACCCTATCCAAAAGGAACTCGAAGGTCCCACCAAGGATAGACCCGCATATTGGAACGCTTTTGCAAGGTGGATATCATTACATCAACATTACATAATAGATGGGGATACATACATAAGACATACAATGTCACACGGATACAACAATACAACATACAAGAACAACATCCGACTACGGATGAACCATAAATAGAAACTCAAACAATATCCACCCTGCTAGCCCAGGCTGCCGACCTGGAACCTATCCCCTAATCGAAGAAGCAGAAGAAGAACTCAACGCAAGAAAGCATCGCTCTCGCGTCATGATCATCGCATAACCTGTACCTGCAACTGTTGTTGTAGTAATCTGTGAGCCACGAGGACTCAGCAATCCCATTACCATGGGTATCAAGACTAGCAAAGATTAATGGGAAAGGAAGGGGTAAAGTGGTGAGGTTGCAGCAGCGACTAAGCAAGTATGGTGGCTAACATACGCAAATAAGAGCAAGAAGAGAACAAGCGGAACAGTCATGAAGCTAGCAATGATCAAGAGGTGATCCTGAACACCTACTTACGTCAAGCATAACACAGAAACCGTGTTCACTTCCCGGACTCCGCCGAGAAGAGACCATCACGGCTACACACACGGTTGACGCGTTTTAATTCGGATCTGGTGTCAAGTTATCTACAACTGGACATTAACAAATTCCCATCTGCCACATAACCGCGGGCACGGCTCTTGAAAGTTTATACCCTGCAGGGGTGTCCCAACTTAGCCCATGACAAGCTCTCGCGATCAACGAAGGAATAGAACTTCTCCCAAGAAGACCCGACCAGTCTCGGAATCCTGGTTTACAAGACATTTCGACAATGGTAAAACAAGACCAGCAAGACCGCCCGATGCGCCGACAATCCCGATAGGAGCTGCACATATCTCGTTCTCAGGGCAACACCGGATAAGCTAAGCGTATAGGTACCGACGTAACCCAAGTTGCCAAGGGATGGTCCCGCACGGTGCTCTAGTTTGGACCAACGCTTAGACAAGCACTGGCCCGGGGGGGCTATAATAAAGATGACCCTTGGGTTAATTACTCCCAAGGGAAAAGTAGGTGGTGGTGAGGCAAATGGTAAAACCAAGGTTGGGCCTTGCTGGACAAGTTTTATTCAAAGCGAAACTGTCAGGGGGGTCCCATAAATCACCCGACCGCGTTAGGAACGCAAAATCCGGGAACATAACATCGGTATGACGGAAACGAGGGCGGCAAGAGTGGAACAAAACACCAGGCATAAGGCCGAGCCTTCACCCTTTACCAAATATATAGATGCATTAATAATATAAGAGATATTGTGATATCCCAACATAAACCCTGTCCACCATGGAGCAATCTTGAACTTCACCTGCAACTAGCAACGCTATAAGAGGGGCTGAGCAAAGCGGTAACATAGCCAATCAATGGTTTGCTAGGAATGGTGTCAAAGGTTAGAGGTTCATGGCAATTTGGGGAGGCTTTAAGAGCAAATGATAGGTAACGCAGCATAGCGATAGAACGAAGCAACTAGCATAGAATGATAGTAGTGAGATCCAGGGTAGCGGTCATCTTGCCTCAAATCCCGCTAGGAAGAAGAACGAGTCCATGATGAAGATGAAGCCACGAAGATGAACCAAATGTAGACGAACGAATCCTCACGATCGCAACGAAACAGGAACTAACAAGAAGAAGCACACAACATGGTAAACACACCACACATGAACAAGGCATGATGCACAACAAGCATGATGCATGACTAAGCTACATGAAGCTACTCATGGCAAGAGATGATGCAAAACAAGAACAACACATCAAGGCAAGTTTAAATGAGGCCGGAAACAACATATAACAATTCCGGTAAGTCCTCGTATGCATATTTCGAAATTGGTCTAGAACTGAAGAAACCTTATGTTCAAGTTGTTAAACAGCAAGTTAAGATGCACCAAGATGATCTACACGAAATTCTAGTCAAGTTACATATAAAGTTCATTAGATTCGGAGCTACGGCCTAGAAGATATGAGCAACACAAGTTAAACATGGCATCGATGCAAAATGCACCCAAACATCAAGCAAACGCACCAAAACAAGGATGAAACGTGATAATATGGAACTACATGCAAAAACAAGCAAGTTTCATATAGAGCACACTCAAAACGGAGCAACGGTGCAACACATGCACACTATACAAGTCATAACAACAATCTGTCCATAACAGCAACTAGGCATCTTACAAGCATCAAAACTACATGCTACAGCACCCCAACATAATAACAAAAGGCATGGGCATGAATTATAGGTAAAGCATAACAAAACATGAACACTGAGCTATCTCCAGAAATCACTAGATCATGCTCAAAATGACATGGAGATATTGCAAATAATAACAGTTTCAGACTTATCAGAAAATAACATCAGGTTGCAATGTTTAGAGCTATCAAACAACATGTTACAGGAACTTATCATGGCAAACAAAGGCATGGCATGAAACTACTAATTGCATAGATCAAAAGTCCCTTACTGACCATGAGCCAAAAAGGATCAGAAGATAAGATGGCACCCATGTAAACATGGCAAGTTATATTACAGATTCATACATGGCAGGAACAAAAATAAGTAGGCATATTCGTGAGCTTGAACCACTCACCACAGAGCAATACATGGCATGGCAAGGCAACCAATAGTAAGAAGGCATGTTTGTGAAGATATACATGGCAAGATCAAGGTCATAGGGTGCATGGATCACTAGAAAAACACATGGGAACAAGTGAACTTAATGTTAACAGGCTGACAGCAACATTTTCAAGCAACTTTAGATCAAGATTACAACATGTTCCAGTAGGCTATAATTGCAACCAAGGGCATGAATGGATGGAGCATGACATGTAGTTCAAAACATGTTTATAGGACATCTCCAGATTATGCATAGAATGATTAGTAGAAGCATGATAACATAGCAACAAAATATTACAGAATCTGTCAGGAAAACAGCAACAGCAACTACCCTACTTAGCAAGCTTGATACACTCAGCACATAACTCACAGAAATACATGGTTGGCACCACCGGAAAGATGGCATGGCATAGATCAACATTCATGTAGAGATCAACCTCATAGGATGCACACATCAATCATGGCAAAAATGATAAAAGAGCAAGTTATAACAGTTTCAGCAGATTAACATCAACATGCACTCTTCCAACAACATTTCGGGCATCAAGATGAACTCAAATCAAAATGATGCAATGGAATGAAATGAAGTACTCGTCGAGAAGAACAATTTGACATATTATACGCACGAAACGGAGCTACGGATGCCGAGATGTGATGCGATGAACATGGCATGATTATGCAAAATTCCAGGGACTTGGCAGATTTCTCACCCCGGGAGAAAGTCAACGGGCATAGGGTTCGAGGCGAGCCGGGCTCCGGCGAGGTCGGGCGGTTCTCCGGCAAGGCGAGGGGGCGGCCGGAGTGGGGGCCGACGACGGGGCGGCGACGGCCGAGGCAGCATCGGGCGGCGCGCTGTGGGGAGACGCCGGATCCGGGCGACGCGGCTCTGGAGCTCGCTGGCTCGGGGCGCTGGAGGCGCCGGACGGCGGCGACCGGAGATGGCCCGGGCAGCGGAGCGGGGCGGCCAGGGCAGGCGGCGACGGACGCGGAGGAGGCGTAGGGGGCGGCAGCGCCGGAGATCCGGCGGCGGGGCGAAGGCGGCGGCCGGGAGGCAACGCGCGGCGGGGAACAGGCGCACCAGCGGCGGGGAGCAGCGGCACGGCGGCGGCGGCGGCCGACGGCGGTGGCGATGGCCGGCTGCGGGCGCGGGGCGCGGGCCTGCGGCGGTTCGGGCCCGTGCGGGCTCCAGATGGGCCCCGCGGGCCAGCGCGGTGGAGAGAGAGAGAGGCGGTGAGGTGGCGGCGCGCGATTGGTTCCGGTGGCGGCGGTGATGACGTGGCGCGACAGGATTGGTCGGAGCAACGTGTCCGGCGGACATGTCCGGCGCGGACGGACGTGTCCGGCGCGGATGGACGTGTCCGGCGGCGCGAGGAGGAAGACGCTAGGGTTGGACTGCGGGAATTTCGGGGGAGGCCACATATTTATAGGTAGAGGGAGCTAGGAGAGTCCAAATGAGGTGCGGTTTTCGGCCACGCGATCGTGATCGAACGACCGAGAGCATGGAGGGGAGTTCGGTGGGTTTTGGGCCACTTTGGAAGGGGTGTTGGGCTGCAACAAAAGAGGCTTTTACGGTTACCCGGTTAACCGTTGGAGTATCAAACGGACTCCGAATGGCACGAAACTTGACAGGCGGTCCACCGGTGCTATACCAAGGCCGCATGACAAACCTCGGGCCATTCCGAGAAAGTTTTACACCCGCACACAACGAGAGACAAAAAGGGACGCCGGGGGACATAGGAGTGCCGGATTGCAAAACGGACAACGGGGAAAAGGCTCGGATGCATGAGACGAACACGTATGCAAAATGAAATGCACATGATGACATGATATGAAAAGCATATGATGACATGGCAAAGTGCAACACGCAAGCACATGACATGGCAACGACGGCAAATAACTGGCAGACACCTGGCGCATCGAAACTGGGGCGTTACAACACGCCACCTTGATGCTAGATGTCCCGCGTGTCATGGAGGCATATAGTATGATTTTTAAAATGGAGGCATATAGATATCCCGTGTGTTGGCAAAAGGATGAACAAAGCTCATGTCTTAAACAAAAGAGTGGAAGAACATAGATTCCCGACGACCGAGAAGGAGCAACAAACCTCGTGGTGGAGCTTCTGCACTCATAATATTTTATATTATTTAGCGATATAAAATCAACCAAATCCCTCCACGTTCCTATACCATTCTATAGTATGAGAATAACTTTGAACGTAAGCCATTGATTCACTCTATCCAATGGTCATAGTTGGAAAATCCAAACAAAACCAAGCATTGGATCAACTCTTTTAGAACTTAGATTGTTGCCGCCTGCCCACCTAGCCCACCTATATATCCGCTCATGTGTGATGACCATAGGAGCTATCCACTCAGATTGCATGTTAAAAAAATAAAGGTCGATAACTAATGCGGCACCTCGGGCCAACGCGGCCAGATCACATTTTGCACGAGAAATTACACACCATGTTTCGTTGACATGTGGTCCCGTTCCAACATGTCAGTGAGATGACGGTGAGCCCTTTTGTACAATATCCAAACGGACGTGTAGGACGGGGCGCCTCTACGTGTACCGTGGCAAACTCGCAACCGTCCACCGGCTCTTCGCCTTTCCCTCTCGATTTGGAACTATTGTCGCACGCTCTTCCTCCCTCCTCCATTTGCCTTCACCCTTCCTTTTGCCATTGTTCGATCGTCTTCTCCATGGAGGGAACAGGCAGGAGACAACCCCGTTATTCTTGCCCTGATCTGAAAGAAGACGTGGTGGAGGAACTCATTGATCGGTGCGACGTCATCACCTCGGCTAGCATGGCAGGTTCGTTCAAGACCATTCTCGACTCAACTAATGACATCATTACAAGGAACCCAAGGGTCCAGGAGTGGTTTGATCTCCCCTATCTTCTTTGCTGTGACCCTGCTGACCAGCGTGCAGACGACGGAGGCCTCGCCTTGTGCAAGTTGATGCCGCTTGATAATGATACGTGTGATGTTAAGATGCCATCGCTTGAGGGTAAGGCTTGGGCAGGTGCAAATGGAGATTGGATTGTTTATATTGGGTCCAACTATGATCGGGAACTTGTTAATGTGTACACTCGTCACCGGGTTCCACTTCCAAAAATCTCAGACTGCCCAGAGGTTGAGCACACCAGTATTCTACGCATGTTCAAATACGATCATGGTGACTGTCGTCTACGGAAGATAGCAATTTGTCAAGTTTCCAACCGCTCTTGGCATTACAGGAACTATGGAGTTGTTGTTGTCTTCGACAAGCTTGTTGCCGTCCTTCGTGGTTCGACTGGATGGATATTGCTCAAACATCAGTTTCTATACACGGATGTGTACTGTGATGCAATTCAATACGAGGGTCTTGTGTTTGCTGCCACCACTCGTGGCACTATTTGCATGGGATCCTCGTAGTTTCGGTATATTTGTCTTCCACCATAATTATAATTGTTTCATCCACATGCATGCGGGTTAGCAAGTTTCCCTTTACTAATTAACCTTCTTCTTGTGTTTCCAAGGTCATGTGAACATTCCACCACCTATACTTCAAAATATTTATATCCAAGGAGGAGATGACGATGCTGATGATCACGAGCATGAGGACGAGCAGGACCCATATACTCAGTGGCGCCTGGCAACTTATTCTGATGGATCACCTCTTCTTGTCTGTATACAGGGCACTGCTGATGTTACTAAGGAAGCAAGTGTTGTCTCCCATGGTCGCACTCTCCGGACCTATTCCAACACCCGTTGTAGGGTATTCGGGATGGATACTAGTGTGCTATCGCCAACACCTTCTCCCTGGTATAGTATTGATAGTCTTGGAGAAAACTCGCTCTTCCTTGGACAAAACTATCCGATGATGGTGAAAGGCGATCCATCTGTTGTTGACACAACGTTACTACCATTTATGAGAAGCAACTGTATCTATACCTCGGACATTGCGGTGGTTCCCTACCCTGGTCCTGATATAGTAGGCCGCTTCAGCCTGGATGATCAGTCCTGCATTGGTCTCGAGATTGCCAGTAGCTGGCCCTTCCCAGAGAATCACTTCTGGTTCAAAGCAAGCGTTTCTAACGCTGATGAGTGGTTGAGCTGAAGTTCATTTCATTGCTTTTTATTTGTTGTGTGATGAAAACTTTAGTATTTATAATGTATCCTCATTGTCGTTGTGGGTTGATGACCTGTTGTATGTAATAAAATGATATGCCTGTGATAAACTTACTAAATTTATGAATGGCTTTCGAGTCGCTTCTCTGAGTGGGTGCTGCGACGAGGAAAAAAATATTTTCCGAATACATAATTGTACGTGCATTGCAACAGGTTATCGGATGAGGCCAATCAACAATAGTAGTACACTATTTGTACTAGCTTCACATGCTTCGCGCGTCGGGCGGGTGTTTTTACTGTAGCTGCGAATCCCATCATCTTAGGTCCTCGGATGAGTCCAGTAGAAATTGCATTCTGATGTTTGGGTTCAAACTTTTAGAACTGTTGCACTATCTCTACGTCTACGTATACATAATACAACAAGTTTTAAACTTGAGACCAGCCACCCACCCTCACAAAGAACACTTTTTAACCTAGCACAGACTCCAGGAAATTTGGCCACAGTGTGAGGTGGGCCATATGTTAATGTGTTTGTTGTACGTAACCAGCACCTCGACTCCTCGATACTACTACTATATAGTAGGGTGGCATGGGCCAGAACAAACATTCACGTCCAGGAGTACGGCACACGCCACCAGCACGACTTCCATCTGACACCATATTTCTTGGAGTCCGTGCTACAGCTATCTCTTCAACCTCGTTGTTTCTCTAACCCAGCCATCGCACGACGGTCAAGGTGGGGGTTTGCCGATAGTCGGTTTCCTCGACTGCGGTCCCACTTGTAAGGCCAACTCCAATGCACGACCCCAAACAGACCTTCGTTTTGCCTGGATTCTGTCTGTTTGGGTAGGGCAATGGTGTTGTGTCTGGGCCATTTCTCGGATGCGGTGGCCATGCGCCCAATGCGCAGACACATCCCGGCCGCGTACATTTTTCTTTGCAAGCACATATCTTTTTTCATCATTGATTTTTGGTACATGGAAATACATCACCAAAATACGAGGGTCTTGTGTTTGCTTCCACCACTCATGGCACTGTTTTTGCATGGGATCCTCATAGTTTCGGTACGTTTGTCTTCCACCATAATTATAATTGTTTCATCCACATGCATGCGGGTTAGCAAGTTTCCCTTTACTAATTAACCTTCTTCTTGTGTTTCCAAGGTCCTATGAACATTCCACCACCTATACTTGAAAAATTTTATAACCAAGGGGGAGATGACGATGGTAATGGTCACGAGCATGAGGACGAGTAGGGACCATATACTCACTGGCGCCTAGCAACTTATTCCGATGGATCACCCCTTCTTGTCTGTATACAACCCACTGCTGATGTTACTACTAAGGAAGCAGGTGTTGTCTCCCATGGTCGCACTCTCCGGACCTATTCCAACACCCGTTGCATGGTATTCGAGATGCATATTAGTGTGCTAGCGCCAACACCTTCTCCCTGGTACAGTATTGATAGTCTTGGAGAAAACTCGCTCTTCCTTGGACAAAACTATCCAATGATGGTGAAAGGCGATCCAACTGCTGTTGACACAATGTTACTAGTACCATTTATGAGAAGCAACTGTATATATACCTCGGACATTTCGGTGGTTCCCTACCCTGGTACTGATATAGTAGGCCGCTTTAGCCTAGATGATCAGTCCTGCATTGGTCTCGAGATTGACAATAGATGGCCCTTCCCAGAGAATCACTTGTGGTTTAGAGCGGTTTCCAACGACAAGGATTGGTTGAGTTGAAGTTCATTTCATTGCTTGTTATTTGTTGTGTGATGAAAACTTTAGTATTTATAATGTATCCTCGTTGTCGTTGTGGGTTGACGACATGTTGTATGTAATAAAATGATATGCCTGTGATAAACTTACTAAATTTATGAATGGCTTTCGAGTCGCTTCTCTGAGTGAGTGTTGCGACGAGGCAAAAAATATTTTCTGAATACATAATTGTACATGCATTGCAACAGGTTATCGGATGAGGCCAATCAACAATAGTAGTACACTATTTGTACTAGCTTCACATGCTTCGCGCATTCGGCGGGTGTTTTTACTGTAGCTGCGAATCCCATCATCTTAGGTCCTCGGATGAGTCCAGTAGAAATTGCATTCTGATGTTTGGGTTCAAACTTTCAGAACTGTTGCACTATCTCTACGTCTACGTATACATAATACAACAAGTTTAAAACTTGAGACCAGCCACCCACCCTCACAAAGAACACTTTTTAACCTAGCACAGACTCCAGGAAATTTGGCCACAGTGTGAGGTGGGCCATATGTTAATGTGTTCGATGTACGTAACCAGCACATCGAATCCTCGATACTACTACTACAAGTAGTAGGAGTAGTAGGGTGGCATGGGCCAGAACAAGCATTCACGTCCAGGAGTACGTCACATGCCACTAGCACGATGTAAGGGCATATTTATCCCTTAGGTGTTTTGGTGATTGATGACAATGCTTTTGCGGACTAATCGTGTGCCTTGAGTTTCTCAGATACTTCATCACGAGGCACGAGACGATTCGGTGCCCCTCAGAGACTATCGAAGTCGGCATGGTTCTACGTTTCTCTTTGGTGGAGTTGACTCGTAGGAGACCCGTACTATTAAGAGGGGGTCCGCGTCGGAAAGGTTTGGGTGGAATCAACACGTACACTTGTCCCTCCTTTCCCTGCACTTTGGAGCTGCCCTTCGTTATCTTGGTTGTGCGGAAATCTGACGACTACTACTGTACTTGCGGTAGTACCGCAAGTACTAGCGGTAGTACCGCTGTGTGTCTTGGTAGTACCGCCCCTATGGAGCGGTAGTACCGCGGCACCCAGGCCTTGTGCCGCTCCGGTGCGGTAGTACCGCGGCACCCAGGCCTTGTGCCGCTCCGGTGCGGTAGTAGGGGCGGATGTAATATTTTACATCCGCGCCCCCACAGTAGTACCGCTCGTCCAGTGCGGTAGTACCACGGGGGCCCACGGTAGTACCGCTCCCTAGGAGTCGTAGTACCGTGGCCCTCCTACCTAGTACCGCAGAGTCACGGTAGTAGGCGCGGATGTAATTTTTTACATCCGCGCCCACAACGGTAGTACCGCGCCTCGCGAGCGGTAGTACCGCGTCGGGTTTTTGTACCACCCAATTTCAGCGGAAGTAGGCACGGATGTAATTTATTTCATCCGCGCCCTTCCCAGGCCATGAATCTCCTGCCTTGCGGTAGTACCGCAAGGGGGAGCGGTAGTACCGCGCAAGCGGTAGTACTGCCCCCTAGTCAGGCTAGTTCCGGCCTGTGCAGCCGTCGTGGTAGTACCGTGGTCCTCCACGGTAGTACCGCGCAGCGTCGCGGTAGTACCGCGCCCCTGGAGCGGTAGTAATGTGCATCGCGGGCTGAACATGTGGTAACGGTTGGATTTTCCCCACGACTATATAAGGGGTGTCTTCTACCTCTAGTTGACTACCTCTTCCACCTCTAAGCTCCATTGTTGCTCCAAGCTCCATTTTCGCCCGATCTCTCTCCCTAGCCAATCAAACTTGTTGATTTGCTCGGGATTGGGTGACAAGGGCCCGATCTACACTTTCACCACAGGATAGTTGATTCCCCCCACTTATCCCTTGCGGATCTTGTTACTCTTGGGTGTTGAGCACCCTAGACGGTTGAGGTCACCTCGAAGCCATACTCCATTGTGGTGAAGCTTCGTGGTGTTGTTGTTGTTGTTGGGAGCCTCCGATTGTTGTGGAGATTGCCCCAACCTTGTTTGTAAAGGTTCGGTCGCCGCCTTCAAGGGCACCAATAGTGGAATCACGGCATCTCGCATCGTGTGAGGGCGCGAGGAGAATACGGTGGCCCTAGTGGCTTCTTGGCGAGCATTGTGCCTCCACACCGCTCTAACGGAGACGTACTTCCCCTTAAAAGGAAGGAACTCCGGTAACACATACTCGTCTCCACCGGCTCCACTCTTGGTTATTTCGTGCCTTTACTTTTGCAAGCCTACTTGTTTTACATCCTTTGCTTGCTTGTGTGCTACTTGTTATTGCATCATATAGGTTGCTCACCTAGTTGCACATCTAGACAACCTATTTTGTTGCAAAGTTTAATTTGGTAAAGAAAAGCTTAAAAATTGTTAGTTGCCTATTCACCCCCCCCCCCCTCTAGTCAACCATATCGATCCTTTCAATTGGTATCAGAGCCTCGTCTCTTTTTAAGGACTTTACCGTCCAAAGAGTATGGTTGATGTCATAGATGAGGTGGGAGAGCACTCCGGTGCGAATCCGATCTCATCTACGGGAGATGGGGGTAACTCGATCTCACGTGAGGAATTCAATGTGGCTTTGGAAACATTGAAAACCTCCATGACGACCGAGGTCAAGGACATGTTTAAGGAATTCCTAGAAGGACTTAAACAATCTACCTCGCCGATGAAAGTGGGTGATCCCACCAACAAGGTGACGAATGCTCCCTGCGACAAGGGGGAAGCTAACATTGATAAGAGTCCTTCTATTAGTGGTAGAAATGGTACCGGCATCTTTGCCCATGTGGAACCTCCAATTTATGGAGGGCCAATCCCCTCCACTCATTTGAATCATGCCGGTCCTCCTCCTAAATATGAGAAACATGAAGATTTTGATTCTTGGGTCTATCGCTTTAAGCGTCATTTGAAACATGTGAACACTAACCTTTGGAGAATCATTGAAGAAGGTTTTTATCCTCATGACCCAAGCAACTTCACCCCTCGAGAAGCCGTGGACAATCAATTCAATGAGAGTGCTCTCTTCGTCATCCAAGATGCAATCCTTCCCGAAGATCTCCCTCATCTTCGACCCCATGTCATGGCTAAAGAAGCATGGAAATGTGTCGAGGGTCTCTATCGAGGAAGTGCTAGTATTCAACGCTCCAACTATGAAGTGGTGCAAGATGAAGCCGATGAGTTTGCAATGAAAGAAGATGAAGAACCTCGTGAGCTCTTTCGAAGAGTGACCAAACTCGCGGTCGCACTTCGAGATCATGGAAGCAAGGACACGGATGACAATTGGATCAAGCGGAAGTTCCTCAAGGCCATGATGCCCTACAACAAGGCCATGTCCTCCGTCATTCGTCAACGACCGGACTTCCACTCCATGATTTCAAGTGAAGTGTTGGATGATTTCGTTGCAATGAGCATCTTGGACAAGACCGCCGACAATGCGGTGCTCCGTTCTCAAAGGGCAAAGAAGCCTAACCTTGCTTTGAAGGCCAAGGTTATTATGGAAGAAGAGGAAGAAGTGGAAGATGAGGAAAGCAACCCCGAAGACACCAAGTTTGATTACCATGAGCACATGGCCCTTACTTCAAGACAATTTTGGAGCAAGAAGAGTTCAAGACCCAACTTCAACAAGAACAACTCAAGTGGCGTCAAGGGCAAGCAACGAGTTAGAACTTGCTTCAACTGTGGCAATGTGAGCCATTTCGTTGCGGATGGTCCTTACGAGAAGCGGGAAGACAACGGTGGCAAGTTCATCCGAAAAGACAAAGCTAAGTCCTTCCCCAACAAGAACAACTTCGCCAAGAAGACTCCCACTCGTGGGTTGGTGGTTCAAGAAGAATACCAAGAGGATGACGATGATGATGAAAATGAAGAAGCAATGGCCATGGCATCCGTTGCCATTGCTACTACTCCCCGGGTGTCTCTCTTCGAATCACCCAACGTAAACATCACCGCCAGATGCCTCATGGCTAAAGCTTCAAACAAGGTAACCCCCAACATCACAACCACCATCATTACTAATCCCTCCTTGGAGGATTGCATTGATGAACATGTTGAGTCTAATGAGGAAGTGAATGAATTTGAGTCTTTTATGAGTAAGCTCAAGGGTAAGTCCAAGAAGCACTTTGTTGCTCTCTTGGAACAACTTGGTGAGGCCAATGACATGATCGAGGCTCACGAAGAAACCATATCCAAGATGGAAGGTCATAGTCGTGACTATGCTGATGAGATATCGGATCTCTCTAATGCTCTTGAGGAAGAGCGTGTGCATCGTTTGAATCTTGAGGAGTCACACAATGATGACCATGCTAAGTTAAAGAAAGATTTTGATCATGCTCTTGTCGTGTCTCGTGTGCTAACCTCCAAGAAGGCTAAACTTGGGGTTGATCATGCTAGACTCAAAGAGGAGTTTGAGATACTTGACAAGGCTCACAAGGTCTTTAAGGGTACTCATGCTAACCTCAAAGAGTCTCATGCTCAACTCCAAGTTAAGCTAATCAAGAAAAATGCCATTTTTCCTCATATGGTATTAATTGATAATGCATGTGCTACTAACCCGTGTTGTGAGCATGCGCATCTTGTGGAGGAGAATGCCAAGTTGAAGGATCAACTTGTGAAAGGCCTAGTGACATGCATTCAAGGTGAGAAAAACCTCAATGACCTTTTGAGCAATCAAAAGGAAGTTGTGGCTAAGGAAGGAATTGGGTTTGCACCTAAGTCCAAGAGCAAGAAGAAGAAGAAGAACAAGACCAAACGTCCTCCTTCTCTCAAGCAAACGTTTGTGAAAGAGGGAGAGGGTGCTCCTAAGGAGAAGAAGGAAAAAGTGAAGGGAGTTGACATCCAAAAGGGCAAAAGCATGTCCTCAAACAAAGCCGGCGACTTTAACCCGTCATATGTGTTATGTCGTGCTAGTGATGGACATGTTTATGCTAAATTTGTTGGTTCTCCTTATGAGTACATTTAATGGTCTATTTGGGTTCCCAAGACCCTAGTTACTAACATCAAAGGACCCATTACTAAATGGGTACCTAAAACCAAGCATTGATCTCTTGTAGGAGTTTGCTTCCGGTGGGGGATCATGGTTGCTCGATAGTGGAGCAACAAATCATATGACCGGGAGCAAGGACTTGGTGGTGGACGTGCAAGAGATTCCATCTATGACCACCAATGTCGAGTGGGGTGATGCATCACATTCTAAGGTATTGGGTCTCGGCAAGGTTGTCATTTCTCATGATCTAACGATCGAGAAAGTCATGCTTGTTGAGTCCCTTGCATTCAATTTACTTTCCGTTCGTCAACTTGCACTCATGGGCTTTGTTGCATTCTTTGATATTGATACCGTGGCCCTCTTGTGGAGCAAGACTCTTAAAGTAGCCTTTGTTGGGCATGTCGAGAATGGTCTCTATGTGATTAACTTTTCGGAGCGACCCACTAAGACCGCGACATGCCTAATGGCTAAAGTTGACGTGGGGTGGCTTTGGCATCGCCGTTTAGCCCACGTCAATATGAGATCTTTGCAAAGTCTTCTCAAGGGGGACCATGTCCGTGGACTAACAAATGTTAGTTTTGCCAAAGATCGTGCTTACAGTGCTTGTATCGAAGGAAAGCTTCATGAAAAGGCTCACCCTCCTTCAACCATCATCTACTCGAAGAGACCCTTGGAGCTCCTTCACATGGATCTCTTCGGGCCTCCATCTTTTGATAGTCTTGGAGGAAGAAAGTATTGCTTGGTGATTGTGGATGATTATGCAAGATACACTTGGATATACTTCTTCAAGAGGAAGAGTGAGACTCAACAAACCATCATCGACTTTGCAAATGAAGCTCAACGTCAACATGATGCAAAGATCTTGACAATAAGAAGTGACAACGGCACCGAGTTCAAGAACTACACCTTGGATGAGTTTCTTAGTGATGAGGGGATCAAGCATCAATATTCTGCACCATATACCCCTCAACAAAATGGTGTTGCGGAGAGGAAGAACCGGACGTTGATGGATGCCGCAAGGACCATGATGGCGGAGTTCAAGTCTCCATACAACTTTTGGGCCGAAGCCATCAACACCGCATGTCATGCATCCAATCGGCTCTATCTTCGCAAAGGCTTGAACAAGACTCCTTATGAGATACTTACCGGCAACAAGCCCAACCTCAAGTACTTCCGGGTGTTCGGTTGTAAGTGTTTCATTCTCAAGAAAGGTGTTCGTTTGTCTAAATTTGAGGCTAGAGCTCATGAGGGCATATTTGTTGGTTATGCTACAAACTCTCATGCTTACCGTGTCCTCAACAAGTCCACCGGACTCATTGAGATCTTGATCTACCTCAAGATGGTGGTGAACCTCTAAATGATGCCCAAGGTCAAGTTCTTCCCTTCGAGCAAGTTCAAGATCAAGAGCAAGCTCAAGATCAAGAACAAGCTCAAGACGGCGCTCAAGATGATCAAGTCAACCCTCCTCCTTCCACAACCGAGGAGTAATTAGAGCGTCGTGCCGCGAAGATTGCTTCCAAGCTCACCACCCAAGGCCATCTCATGGAAAATGTGGTTGGAAGCCTAAGAAAGGGGGTAAGCACTCGCAGACAATTAGCAAACTATTGTGAACATCACGCGTTTGTCTCTTGTGTTGAACCCCAAAAGGTCTATGAGGCGCTTGAAGACTCGGATTGGCTCAATGCCATGCATGAAGAACTCAACAACTTCGAGGACAACAAAGTATGGAGATTGGTACCAAGGCCATCGGGAGACCACAACGTCATTGGGACCAAATGGATCTTCAAGAACAAGCAATATGCTCATGGAACATTGTTCGCAACAAGGCAAGGTAGCACAAGGCTACTCCCAAGTCGAGGGTATCGACTACGGTGAAACCTTTGCTCCCGTCGCTCGTCTTGAATCCATTCGTTTGTTGATTGCTTATGATTCCCATCACAACTTTAAGTTGCAACAAATGGATGTGAAAAGTGCTTTTCTTAATGGTCCTATTAATGAGTTGGTCTATGTCAAGTAACCCCCCGGGTTAGAGGATCCCTACTTTCCGGATCATGTGTATCAACTCGATGAGGTACTCTATGGCCTTAAACAAGCCCCACGTGTGGTATGACCACCTTACCGAGTTGTTACAAGATCGTGGATTTGAGGTAGGGCTAATCGACCCCACTCTTTTTACTAAGAAGGTCAACGGGGAGTTGTTTGTATGCCAACTATATGTTGATGATATTATCTTTGGTTCTCCTAACAAAGCTTTCAATGAGGAATTTGCCGCTCTCATGACCTCCAAGTTCAAGATGTCTTCGATGGGAGAGTTGAAGTTCTTCCTTGGTTTTGACATCAAACAAAGAAGAGAAGGAACCTTCATCAACCAAGCCAAATACACTCAAGACATGCTTAAAAGATTCAAGTTAAGTGATGTCAAGCCGGCTACTACACCAATGCCTACCAAGTGCCAACTTGACATTGATCCCAATGGTAAAGCGGTGGATCAAAAGGTATATCGCTCCATGATTGGCTCCTTGCTTTACCTTTGTGCATCTAGACTGGATATCATGTTGAGTGTGGGGATGTGTGCACGTTTCCAAGCCGCACCAAAGGAAAGTCACTATGTGGCGGTCAAGCGAATCTTTTGATATTTGGCTCATACCCCAAACTTTGGCTTATGGTACCCAAGAGGAGCAAACTTCAAGCTTGACGGTTTCACGGATTCCGATTGGGCGGGAGACAAAGTGGATAGGAAGTCCACTTCCGGAGGGTGCCAGTTTCTTGGTTGCTCTTTGGTAAGTTGGTCTTCCAAGAAGCAAAGTTGTGTGTCTCTCTCGTCCACCGAAGCGGAGTATGTGGCGGCCGGTAGTTGTTGTGCTCAACTCCTATGGATGAGGCAAACTTTAAAGGAGTACGGTGTCATTTGTGAAAAAGTGCCTCTTTGGTGTGATAATGAAAGTGCCATCAAGATTTCTCTCAACCCGGTGCAACACTTCAAGACGAAGCACATTGAGATTCGGTATCACTTGATCCGGGATCACATTAGGCGAGGGGAGATCGAGCTCAAGTATGTCAACACTCATGATAACCTTGCAGATATTTTCACGAAGCCCTTGGATGAAGCAAGATTTCACGAGTTAAGGCATGAGCTAAATATCATTGATTTGAGCAATGTGACTTGAAACCGTGCACCCCCCCCCCACCACACTCAACTTGTTGTCTAGTTTAGGTGTAGGCATAGACATAGGGGGAGTGTTGTTCTCTCAATTAACTCTCCCTCCCCCCATTATGCATAAATCGATCACCTCTTTCACATTAGCCATTTTTGATGGTACTTGTGCTTCAAGGACGAGTTTTGGTCATGGGCCCAAGGATAATTCTTCGCGGTGCCATACCATCCAACTCAAACATAGGTGGCTTCGACCACCACCCTCTCTCCTCGAGAGGCTTTGTCGCTTGGTGGTTTCTTGTTGTCTCTTTACCTCTGGTCTGTGCGTGTTCTTGTGGTTTCTTGTGTGTGAAAAGTTCCCGTGCAAAGGCTTTTTCCTCTCGTGTTTGAAACCTGCGGTGACTTGAGCTCACGGTACTACCGCGACCAGCTACGGTACTACCGCAGCCAGCCACGGTACTACCGCTGGCGGGAGCACGGTACTACCGTCACCACGCGGCAGTAATTTTTTACTGCCGCCTGGTTGAGCGGTACTACCGCCTCGGCGCGGTACTTTCACCCGAGCGGTACTACCGCGATGATACACGGTACTACCGCGCCGGTTCAAGCGCGTGGGGATAAGGACGGGCAGGGGGAGTTCTAACTCCCCATACCCATTCGTGTCCTCTCTCTCCATGTCGTCTCCTCCTCTCCCTCGCTCAAGAACGGAGCCGGCGTTCGTCGCCGGATCTCCTCCACCGGCTGCCCTCCCGTGATTCCGACCGGTGGGATCGTTCCCCACAACGTGCTCTTGCTATGGACCAAGGTTTTTCCCTAACTCCCTCTCCATTGTTTGTCTTTGGTATTTTTAGGTTTTGGGTGAGGCTTGTGTGTTCTTGAGATTCATAGGCTTAATCTCTGCAAGAATAGGATGAAGGAGCGTGGTATTGCATAGGAATTGTACTTGCATTGTTGTCTTGCACTAGATCTGATCACTGTAGCACCGCCGTTGTTTCGCGGTTCTTTTCAGATTCAAACCGCATGTTGGATCTGATGCGACGCAGTACTACCGCCCGTCCGGCGCGGTACTACCGCTCGCACGGTACTACCGCCCTTCGGGAGCGGTACTACCGCGCTCTGTGCGGCACTAAAAGCTTACTTCCGCTACAGCCACGGTACTACCGTGACCTCGCACGGTACTACTGCGTTTGGAGCGGTACTAACTTTTTAGTACCGCAGACAGTGGCAGTTCTACCGTGGCTCACATCTATCGCATGTCAACTTTCTCGTATGCCTTCTATGTGTTTCTTGTGCTTTATCGTGGCCTTTGCATTGATCTTCTTCGCGTCATTGGTGCTTTGCGTGTGTGTCTCAGGTGGTGGCTCTCGCCGGTCCAATCCCAGTCGTGACACTAGCTCCAAGCGTCTGCGCAACCCAGGAGAAGTACCAGAGGGATCGTCTGCCTCCAAGCACAATGTCAAGACCTCTGCTAGCAAGCACAAGGAGCCCGCTAAGGGCATGGATGAGATAGCCCCCATGTCGGTGTCAAAACCGGCGGATCTCGGGTAGGGGGTCCCGAACTGTGCGTCTAGGCGGATGGTAACAGGAGACGAGGGACACAATGTTTTACCCAGGTTCGGGCCCTCTTGATGGAGGTAAAACCCTACGTTCTGCTTGATTAATATTGATGATATGGGTAGTACAAGAGTGGATCTACCACGAGATCAAGGAGGCTAAACCCTAGAAGCTAGCCTATGGTATGATTGTTGTAATGTATGTTGTGTCCTACGGACTAAAGCCCTCTGGTTTATGTAGACACTGGAGAGGGCTAGGGTTACACAGAGTCGGTTACAATGGTAGGAGATCTACATATCCGTATCGCCAAGCTTGCCTTCCACGCCAAGGAAAGTCCCATCCGGACACGGGACGGAGTCTTCAATCTTGTATCTTCATAGTCTTGGAGTCCGGCGGACGATGATAGTCCGGCTGTCCGGAGACCCCCTAGTCCAGGACTCCCTCAGTAGCCCCTGAACCAGGCTTCAATGACGATTAGTCCGGCGCGCATAATGTTCGGCATTGCAAGGCGGGTTCCTCCCTTGAATAATCCAGAGAAGATCATGAACACCAGGATAGTGTCCGGCTCTGCAAAATAAATTCCACATTCCACCGTAGAGAGAATAAAATGTACACCAGTTCAATCTGCTGACGTATTATGCGGCGTGACATCACACCGCTACCAGGCTTTTACTTGAATCGTTTTTTACTATACCACCTCAGCACGTTTAGCGAAGCGGTTTCCTTGGCACGTCTTGTCGAAGCAGAGATCATGTTCCCCTTATTCCGTGATTCTCATCAATACGTGCGTGGGTAACCCAACCGTTCCCGTCGCCACGCCTCCTCTATCGAAGGTGAATCCCAAACGGTCACGGAGACGGCTCTTGGTAATTTTTCCTCTTTATAAGAGGACCAAGGCTTGTCCTTGTTCTTCAATCTCGCATCGAATCTCCTCCTCGCTCCCAGTTCCAACACCCAGAGCCTCAGATTCGAGCGCTTCGGATTCTCAACCATGTCCGGCTCCAACCTCCAGGGCCGGTGGATGCCCTCCTCCGTCACGGAGGAGGACATATTAAAGTTACGCGAGGCCAAGTACCTGGCCTACGAGGTTTTGCACAGGTTGCCCGCCCAAGGGCAGGCCGTGCCTGCCCCCGAGCCCGGTGAGTTCGTTGTCTTAGTATCCCACCTCCGTCGGGGTTTAGGCTTCCCGACGGATCCCTTCGTGAGAGGGCTCATGTTCTACTATGGGCTGGACTTTCACGACTTGGCTCCGGAGTCCATCCTCCACATCTCCGCATTCATTATCGTCTGCGAAGCTTTCCTCCGTGTCACTCCCCACTTCGGCCTGTGGCTGAAGACCTTCAATGTGGAGCCGAAGATGATCGGGGGGCGTCAAGCGGAGTGCGGCGGGGCGGCCATAAGCAAAAAGGCCGATGCCCCATGGCCCGAGGGTTCCTTCCAAGAGGAACTCGGACTGTGGCAACAGGAGTGGTTCTATATCACCGCTCCGAAGGGCAGCAAGCAAAAGCCGCCGCCTTCCTTCCGCCCGGGACCTCCATGCCGACTGATGTCATGGGTCAACCAAGGGCTCAGTTGGGGGCCGTCCGAAGACGTGCCTTTATTGCAGGGCCGGATTCGAGACCTCTGGGCGAGGGAGATCAATCTGATTGTGGTGATGCAGGTTATGCTAATCAGGCATCTTCTGCCCTGCAAACGTCGTCCTCTCCATCTATGGGAGTTCAACCCGAAGGGACCTCGGGTTCTCCAACACTTCATGGGTGCGACACCCGTGGAGATGTACAACTTGTTCTTCGGACCGCAGGTTGCGTGTCCGGAATTGGCCGAGGACGCAGGCCTAAGCCGCAATCGCCCGGATACTCAGGTAAATAGCTCAGAGTCCGGACGCTCTGTTTATCTTCTTTTCTAGAGTTCGCCTCCTGACCCATTACTCTTCACAGGAGTGGGTAGCACATTCGAGGCTGATAAGGTGTCCGGCCCCCCTCCCGGAGACCGCACTGGAGCCCGTGCTGGTCAGAATGTTGGAGGTCGCGCCCATGGACGGGAGCGATGGGGAAAGTAGAGGAGCTATTATTTCGCCCAAAGGGGCGTCCGAAGAGAGGGGAATCACAAACCCCTCCTTCCAGGGGGAGAAGAGGACCGCCTCCGAAGATCCGGAGGCCAAAGCCCCTAAGCGTGGGAAGAGATCTTCACTGAGGGGTCCGGCGTCCGGAGAGAATCCGGACGCACAATCATCGCCAAAGGATCAGCCCTCCAGCGAGCCGTGAGTATGAAAAGGGGAGTTAATTAGTAAGGAAATACCTTCATTTGTGCTTCTGTGGGTAACCGAAATATTTATCTTGCAGTTCAGATCTGCAGCCTTCTCAGATGAGTTCATCTTCGGGGGACCTTCTTCCGGAGATGATGGAGAGCGAAACGCCTCCGTCTGCAGCGCCGTCAGATAAGGCAGGCGAGCCTGAAGTATCGTCACGGAGGGTATCCCCGAGCCCGGAGGGGCCAGAGAGTTCGGCACCCGCTAGTATCCGGCCGGGAGAACTGAAGAATCTGATTGAGAGGGCGTCCATCTCAGAAGATCACCGTGGGTTGATGCGTATGGTGATTGGAAGGATTTCGTCCGCCGAAAGCAGATTGCGCAATGTCGCTATGAGTTTGCTGGCGGGGTTTGAGGTACGCGAGAATGACGCATCTCTTTGTCTATTGACCGTCTTGCACATGAAAATGCGCCCTGTATAGATAGTAGCCCCTGAGACTCGGTAGGTTGTCGAAAACGACAGCGTGCTGAGGATCGAAATCGAAAGTAATGAATTCCGCCGTTCCTATGCAGGTGGCGGATAGTCCGAGGGCTAGCCGGACTAGTGGGTTTGCCGAGTTAAATCGGCAACTTGACGTGGCGGATGCGGACATCGCCAAGCCCTCCTCTGATAAATTTTATGTTGTTGTACAGACAGTGCTGCTGCTGTGGAGAGCCTTCGGGCCGAACTTGCTCGAGCTAAGGAGCAAGCCCGAAGGAGTGACGCGGCTGCCTCGAGGGCGGCCGAGGAGTTGAAAGCCGAAAGGGCTGCGCACTGCCTAAGCAGGGCGGAGGTGGCCGAATTGGCCATGAAATTGAAAGATGCTGCCGACCGCAATGAGGCTCTTGAAAAGGAGCGCTTATCGGGGCGGGAAGACCTGAAGAAGGCCACTGCCGAAGCCAAGGATGCCCGCTCTGCAATGCGGGCCATGAAGGAGGAACTGTGCCAGGCCGGAGATATCGTGGCTGGCAAGCCTTTTCTGCTGCGTCGCCGGTTTATGGATCAAAAGTATGCTCAATTTGAGCGGCTGTGGAGTCCGGAGGATCCGTATATGGACTTAGCGGCAAGTGCGGCTGATGCCGTTGAGCACTTCCGGAGCCAGAAGGATCACAAGACGGAAGAGCTATATTGGTCTCAATTCCATAGTCCGGATCGCTCACTTCTGTTGACAGACCGGTTGGCCGAATGGGCCGAGCTAAATAGATTGTCCGGACTTGCCATGACTGACATCGTGGCCCATGTCTGGCCAGAGAGGCCCAAGGCAACGAGCTACTTCGGCTTACTGCAGCAATTCCCTGGAGCGGTGCCGCATATAAAGGAGATGAAGCGGTTGGCCTGCATCGAGGGCACGCGGATGGCTCTTGCCCGTGTGAAAGCGCATTGTCCGGAGATGGATGCCACCGCTGTTGCCGCCCAGGGTTTGGATGAAAGCCGGCTCCCCGCCGAGCACTATTTCGGGGAAGTTATGCGTGGCGCTCGTGTAATAGAGTCGCAGTGCTCGAAAAATGTCACGTTCAAATGAACGTTTTAGCTTGTAAAACGATGATTATGCTATAACTGTTTTTTATACTTGTGCGTCCCAAGTAGTAAAACTTCTCCTGTGCGGCCGTTTACGTATACATTTGTATAACTTGAAAGATTGCAGTCTTCGGCTTCAGCCCCCACGCACAGGGTGCGGGGGTGTTCGCAAAAATAGCGCGTTTTCACACTTAATCCGACATCTCGGTCCTGTTTAAGGAGGTGGTAGCGTAGCGAACGAGGCAATCCGGACTATAATGCTTTATCACTTTCACTTAGCCAGTGGAGTTCGAGGGTGGGGCTACGATATAGCCCCTGGTGGCACCTCACTTCTCCGAATTCGGGGCGCGTATGTGCCTGACCGGGAAACGGTCCTTCGTCAAAGCGGGGAATTCTAAACATTCCGGTAGTCGATCGAGTGGTTGACCAGTCTCTCGCTGTATCATGACAGTCAGTTTTCGGCTTTCTCTACTGAGGTGCTCGCCCAGCCGAACTGGGGCACAATCACAGTAGTTCTCCTGGTGCCGCGTTAGCCGATGATACGGAACGTAAGGCAGCAAAACACAGGAGCCGGGCAAACCCAACATTTGACCAAAGACATGATTCGGAGCTGATGCATATAATGCCTAACTCGAGACGCCGAACACTCCCTAAGGTGTTCGGTCTTTATAATAATGGGCAGAACAATGCCCTAAGCCCCTAGTGTCCAGGTACGGGCATGGTCTTCTGACGCAGCCGATGCCAAAACGTCAGGCTCCGCTTTGGCTATAGGAAGAAACCAAGGAAGAATAACAACAAGAGACAGTAAAAAAGGTTTACGCAGGGTCTTAATCTGAAAAGAATCCTCACAACGGGTCCCTACTGCACGTCTGCGCCTGTGTCTCCGTTGCACCGTTATCCTGGACGGGTATGCACGTTGTTCATCTGTAAAAAGAGAGTAATGCTTAGTTTGGAAACGGTTCGTGCGAAAAATATATGTGTAAAAGAAGAAATATAAATAATTAAAGCGGGGTTTGTATGAACCCGCGGTTGTTTGTGCGCGCAGCCCCCTGTGAAGAGGTATGCGGCTAGGGAGCCCCTAGCCTGCTGAAGCCGGATTCGTCTATCCGAGTCTGGGGTCTTTAAGTGACCCTCGCACTGAAATGACGCCACGCGGACCGGGCATCTTGAGTGTAAGAGACGCGTAATGCGGTATGGCGTTGAAGCGGACAAAAGCCTTTCGTCCCAAGAGTGCTTGATATCCACTTTTAAATGGGACGATGTGAAAAATTAATTTTTCGCATCGAAAATTGTTCGGCGATCCGAACACGACTTCTAGTAATATGGAGCCTGTGCACTTGGCGTAAGGGCCTGGCGTCACTCCTTTGAAGGAAGTGCGGCTGTGTCGAATTTTGGTAGGGTCTATCCCCATCTTACGGATTGTGTTTGAATACAGCAGGTTTAAGTCGCTGCCTCCGTCCATTAGGTCGTTAGTAAATTGTAATCCGTCTATTATGGGATTCAATATCAGGGGAGTCCGTCCCGCGTTTTGAACGCTTCTGGAATAGTCCAGGTGGTCGAAAGTGATTGGTTTTGATATCCAATCTCTATGGTCTGCTGGGTTGGACCGCGCGAAGCTCTTTTTAGAAAGTGCCGCACTATTTTTCCGTATTATCACATGAAGTGAGTTTACTGCTTTGACCCCTTGTGGGAAAGTCTTTTGTTTTCCGGTGCTCTGCTGGTGGGGTTTATCGTCTTCGCTTGACGCGTTGAGCCCCTTGTGTTCGGCATTTAGTCGGCCGGACTGTTTAAAAACCCAACAATCCCGATGGGTATGGTTTGCAGGCCTTCCGGGGGTACTGTGGATTTGACATATCCGACCCAGAATCTTATTTAAGTTGGACAGATCGTCGCTGTCATCCTTAAGAGGCGTTGTTTTGTTGTTTGGTCGCGAGCGTTTGAATCCGGCGTTGACTGCCGTGCTCTTTGGGCTTTTCTCTTTATTCCGGCGCTGTTCTTTTCTGCGCCGTGATTTTCCGTTTCCATCCCTTATCTCAGATGTACTTGGGTCGCTGGTGCTGCATCTTGCTAGCCAGCTATCCTCTCCCGCACAGAAGCGGGTCATGAGGCTTGTTAGTGCGGACATTGTCCTCGGTTTCTCTTGACCGAGGTGCCTGGCAAGCCATTCATCTCGGACATTGTGCTTAAAAGCTTCTAAGGCTTCGGCGTCCGGATAGTTGACTATTTGGTTCTTTTTGGTAAGAAACTTGTTCCAAAATTTCCGCGCTGACTCTCCGGCTATTGAGTTATATGACTTAGATCATCTGCGTCCGGAGGGCGGACATAAGTCCCTTGAAAATTTGCTCTAAACGCATCCTCGAGCTCTTCCCAACTTCCCATGGTGTTTTCTGGGAGGCTTTTAAGCTAATGACAGGCTGGCCCTTCGAGCTTGAGGGGTAGGTATTTTATGGCGTGGAGATCATCTCCTCTGGCCATGTGTATATGTAGTATATAATCTTCTATCCAGACTCCAGGGTCTGTTGTTCCATCATAGGCCTCTATGTTTATGGGTTTAAATCCTGCTGGGAATGCATGTTCCAGCACCTCATTGGTGAAACATAGTGGGTGTGCGGCGCCCCTGTATTTGGGTGTGCCACTATCTTCGGACACTTGACGTGTTGCCTTGCTTCCTGGGGCCCTCTTCTTTGGCCCATAGATGGACCTGGCTGGGCCATCTGTCTTTCCAGGTTCATTAGTTGGTTTATGTGTGGCGCCACTTTCAGAATTTGGCCTAACATCTGGCCGTCTATCCAACCAGGCGGCCTCTTTATTTTTTGACGGTGGAGGCTCTGTGGCCTCCTCGTCGAATTCTGGTAGCAGCTTGCGCTTCGGGTAGCTCTTTGATTGGTGGCCATTGCCGTATTTATCTGCGGTTTTGAGCACTTTGCTCCATCTCATTCTGAGTGTGTCTTCCGCTGTTTTGAGCCTCCGCTTTTCCTTCTTCAGGCTTCTTGCAGTGCTGACGAGTCTTTTCCGAAGGTTCTTGCTCTCCGGTGGTGTGTCCGACATGAGATCGTCCGGACTGTCGTTTTCGCCGGGCCTGGACTGATTATCTGACTCTTCATGTTCGGACAGTTGCTTATCTGCATGTTCATCGTCCATTTGTGAGCCCTGTTGTATTACGGGCTCCTTTGGAGTGTTGTTGTCGTCGAGGCGGGACTTAGGGCGGCGTCTGCGCCGCCGTTTTGGTCGTTTATCGGCGGGGTTATCTTCTGCCGCGGCCCGTTGGTCCTCGTTATCGCTCTCCTTTGGGGTATCCACCATGTATATGTCATGTGATGAGGTGGTCCTCCCGTTCCTTATAGGCTCTGTTTCTTGTTCGTCTCCAGCATCGTCGTCCATTCCGTCGATGTCTTCGGAGTCATAGTCTAGCATGTCGGTTAGATCGTCGACAGTGGCTACAAAGTGGGTGGTGGGTGGGCTCTGAATTTCTTCGTCGTCCGTATCCCAACCATCCTGGCCATAGTCCGGCCAGGGCTCTCCCGATAGCGAGAGATTCTTTAGCGAGTTTAGGATGTCGCCAAAGGGCGAGTGTTGGAAGATGTCCGCGGTGGTGAATTCCATAACCGGCGCCCAATCCGAATCGATTGGTAGGGGCGCGGGAGGTTCCGAGTCCGGCAAGGAGTCCGGCGCCTCGGAATCACGAGTTTCGCAGGGGACAAGATTAGTGTTCGGCTCCATCGCCGTGGATGTTGAAGCCCCCAGGGCGGCGTCTATCCACCGACCCTCGATCTGGGCAATCGGCTCCGGACTAATGGCCGAAGCGGATCCGTGTGCGGCCACCAAGGCACTGTTCGGTGGCAGAGCTAGATCATGCCCGTCGTTACAGTGCGGCGCGCTTGGCTGTGGCTCGAGTCCGTCGAAGATCAAGTCTCCGCGGACATCGGTCGTGAAGTTTAGGTTTCCAGATCTGACCTGACGGCCAGGGGCGCAGCTTTCGATCTGCTCCAGATGGCCAAGTGAATTAGCCCGAAGTGCGAAGCCGCCGAATACGAAGATCTGCCCGGGGAGAAAAGTCTCGCCCTGGATAGCGTTGCTGGATGAAGATGCCATCGGGCCTATCGGTGACGGCACATAGGGACTCTCAATGAAAGCACCAATGTCGGTGTCAAAACCGGCGGATCTCGGGTAGGGGGTCCCGAACTGTGCGTCTAGGCGGATGGTAACAGGAGACGAGGGACACGATGTTTTACCCAGGTTCGGGCCCTCTTGATGGAGGTAAAACCCTATGTTCTGCTTGATTAATATTGATGATATGGGTAGTACAAGAGTGGATCTACCACGAGATCAAGGAGGCTAAACCCTAGAAGCTAGCCTATGGTATGATTGTTGTAATGTATGTTGTGTCCTACGGACTAAAGCCCTCCGGTTTATATAGACACCGGAGAGGGCTAGGGTTACACAGAGTCGGTTACAATGGTAGGAGATCTACATATCCGTATCGCCAAGCTTGCCTTCCACGCCAAGGAAAGTCCCATCCGGACACGGGACGGAGTCTTCAATCTTGTATCTTCGTAGTCTTGGAGTCCGGCGGACGATGGTAGTCCGGCTGTCCGGACACCCCCTAGTCCAGGACTCCCTCACCCCACTTAGTATGTTCGTCTCAGGCAGCTTCACCCTTATGTGCATCCGTGTTCCACTGTCAGAGGCTGTGAGCTGTTCTGGAACAAGACACAGACCAACATCTATTTGGATGTCATCAAGAACAAGCAGAATACCTATGTGGAGGTGAAGTGGATTGATATGAACCACATGAGGAAGGACAAGTTCCGTGACTACTTTGGAGAGGCTCTGGACTTGGTGGAGCAGTTTGGCATTGAGCATGTGATCTCTTTCCACCTGGACTATGACCCTGAGATTATCTGTCAGTTCTTTGCCTCAGTGTACTTTCACCCTAATGAAGAAAGGAGGATGACCTGGATGACCAATGGCCGCCAACTGTCTACTACCTGGAAGGAGTTCATGGATTTGCTTCAGGTTCCTGATGATGGGCTTAACACTCCAGTGGGTGTTCGCCCCCATGGCAATGCTGATTCTGCCAACAAGGACAAGCTTACCTCGTTCATGGTTGAGAAGGCGCTCGCCAATGGCAAGACAACTTTGGTACTCAACCCCTTTCTGGACATCATGTATCGCATCTTCCGCAACTCCTTGTTCCCACGCATCGGTGACAAAGACAAGGTTCATGCCTATATGGTGGATATGATGCTCATTTGCCAGGAGGCTCGTTCGACTCAGTCTCAGCCACTTGATGTCTCACACATCATGTGGTGTGAGCTTCGGTTTGCAGTGTTCAACCGCAAGGTGCCTATCTATGGACCCTATCTGTTTCAGCTGATCTCGAAGACTTGGGAGAAGATGTACCCTGATGAGGAGTTCCTTGCTCCAGACTGGATTCGCCATGAGCCCATCTGTCTGTGTATCAAATCCAACTGGGCCAACACCGCTACTCGTGCCGATGCGACTGCTGCTAGGGCTGCTATTGATGAGGAGGATGCTGGCGCCGAGGATGTTGCTGAGGGCCGTGCTGCTAGGCCTTCCCAGAGTGCCCCTATGCCATCATGGGCCAAGAAGCTGAAGGATAAGATGAAGACACTGTTCTGCATGCAAGCCAAGGGGCAGTATAGGACTCACGTGGAGTCCAAGGAGAGTCGTCGCCGGCACAACAAGATCTTGCAGCTCTATGGTGAGGAAGTGTCTGGCGGGTCTGAGGAGCGCATCACTCCTGAGGCCGAGTGGATGGAGAAGCAAGGTTACAAGTGGACTGAGTCTGAGGAGGATGTCGAGGAGACCACCCCAGCTGCCGAGGAGACCGACGGAGAGGGCTGGGACGAGTTCTCTGCTTGAGCCACCTCGTGTGTGTAGGTGTCCTCTCTGCCTTTTTGGCGTCTCGATGCCAAAGGGGGAGAGAGTGTAGGGATTTGCAAGTTTGCGAGTCGTGTGTGTCGTGTGTTTGCTGCTTTCTTGGTTGAACTATTTGCTGCTTTCTCGTTCGAACCTTGGTTACTTTACTTCGTATGGTGTAAGACATATGCACTCTATCTATCCTAGCAAGCTTGTGTTATATTGTGCTATCTTTGTGCTATGCTATGCTTATTATCGTGCTATGCTATGCTTATTTTCATGTCTTGGTCTCTAAAATATAGGGGGAGTGTTGATCCTAGTCTGTGTGCTATGCAGTCCAAAGCATTCATCTAAAGTGCACACATCTAGGGGGAGCCCGTCTATATTCTAGAGAGGTGGGGTTTGCCCCTGCTCTAAATTATCTTATCTATGTGCAAATCCCGTGTTGTCATCAATCCACCAAAAAGGGGGAGATTGTAAGGGCATATTTATCCCTTAGGTGTTTTGGTGATTGATGACAATGCTTTTGCGGACTAATCGTGTGCCTTGAGTTTCTCAGATACTTCATCACGAGGCACGAGACGATTCGGTGCCCCTCGGAGACTATCGAAGTCGGCGTGGTTCTATGTTTCTCTTTGGTGGAGTTGAGTCGTAGGAGAGCCGTACTATTAAGAGGGGGTCCGCGTCGGAAAGGTTTGGGTGGAATCAAAACGTACACTTGTCCCTCCTTTCCCTACACTTTGGAGCTGCCCTTCGTTATCTTGGTTGTGCGGAAATCTGACGACTACTGTTGTACTTGCGGTAGTACCGCAAGTACAAGCGGTAGTACCGCTGTGTGTCACGGTAGTACCGCCCCTATGGAGCGGTAGTACCGCGGCACCCAGGCCTTGTGCCGCTCCGGTGGTAGGAGGGGCGGATGTAATTTTTTACATCCGCGCCCCCACGGTAGTACCGCTCGTCCAGCGCGGTAGTACCGCGGGGGCCCACGGTAGTACCGCTCCCTAGGAGTCGTAGTACCGTGGCCCTCCTACCTAGTACCGCAGAGTCACGGTAGTAGGCGCGGATGTAATTTTTTACATCTGCGCCCGCAACGGTAGTACCGCGCCTCGCGAGCGGTAGTACCGCGTCGGGTTTTTGTACCACCCCAGTTTCAGCGGAAGTAGGCACGGATGTAATTTATTTCATCCGCGCCCTTCCCAGGCCGTGACTCTCCTGCCTTGTGGTAGTACCGCAAGGGGGAGCGGTAGTACTGCCCCCTAGTCAGGCTAGTTCCGGCATGTGCAGCCGTCGCGGTAGTACCATGGTCCTCCATGGTAGTACCGCGCCCCTGGAGCCGTAGTACCGTGCGTCGTGGGCTGAACATGTGGATAACGGTTGGATTTTTCCCACGACTATATAAGGGGTGTCTTCTACCTCTAGTTGACTACCTCTTCCACCTCTAAGCTCCATTGTTGCTCCAAGCTCCATTTTCGCCCGATCTCTCTCCCTAGCCAATCAAACTTGTTGATTTGCTTGGGATTGGGTGACAAGGGCCCGATCTACACTTCCACCACAGGATATTTGATTCCCCCCACTTATCCCTTGCGGATCTTGTTACTCTTGGGTGTTGAGCACCCTAGACAGTTGAGGTCACCTCGAAGCATACTCCATTGTGGTGAAGCTTCGTGGTGTTGTTGTTGTTGGGAGCCTCCGATTGTTGTGGAGATTGCCCCAACCTTGTTTGTAAAGGTTCGGTCGCTGCCTTCAAGGGCACCAATAGTGGAATCACGGCATCTCGCATCGTGTGAGGGCGTGAGGAGAATACGGTGGCCCTAGTGGCTTCTTGGGGAGCATTGTGCCTCCACACCGCTCTAACTGAGACGTACTTCCCCTTAAAAGGAAGGAACTCCGGTAACACATCCTCGTCTCCACCGGCTCCACTCTTGGTTATTTCGTGCCTTTACTTTTGCAAGCCTACTTGTTTTACATCCTTTGCTTGCTTGTGTGCTAGTTGTTATTGCATCATATAGGTTGCTCACCTAGTTGCACATCTAGACAACCTATTTTGTTGGAAAGTTTAATTTGGTAAAGAAAAGCTTAAAAATTGTTAGTTGCCTATTCACCCCCCCCCCCCTCTCGTCAACCATATCGATCCTTTCACACGACTTCCATCTGACACCATATTTCTTGGAGTCCGTGCTACAGCAATCTCTTCAACCTCGTCGTTTCTCTAACTCAGCCATCACGCAGAGGGCGAGATGGGGGTTTGCCGATAGTCGGTTTCCTCAACTGCGGTCCCATTTGTAAGGCCAACTCCAACGCATGACACTCAACGGACCTCCGTTTTGCCCGGATTCTATCTGTTTGGGTAGGGCAATGGGGTCATGTCCGGGCCATTTCTCGGATGCGGTGGCCGTGAGCCGCACGCGCAGACGCATTCCGGCCGCCTACATTTTCCTTGATTTTTTGGTACATGGAAATATATCACCAAAATTTTGACTAGAAAAGCAAGACCAAAGAAAACAAGAACCACAAGAATACATTTTGGTAGATATCCAACTTCCATAACTGCTCTTGTAAGTTGGATTAGTGCCTTCTCGATGCATTCGTTGTTGATCTGTGGAGGCTCGATCTTGCGTGCTTCTTTCTTCTTCGAGTGTAAAGAAGTACACGTTGCTTCCTCGCATCTAGTCTCAGGTCTAGCCTCTATTCTATCAACAAGTGCACTAGTCTCATCTCTAGCCTCTATGCTAGCTAAAAGTGCTAGAACATCTACTAAATTGCGCTCTATCAATATATCGATGTACTCTTCTTCCCAATACCAAAACTTGCATCCATTCTACACAATAAAATTTTAAGTTAGCACAACTAGTCTAATCCGAGGGCACAACCGAAGATTTGGTCGAGTTCTTCCTCCTTTTGCCGACACGTGGGACATCTTGCATCTAGGTCGTGTCATGCAAGAAAATGGAGTGGTAGTTGAAGCCACGTGATGTGCATCTTGGGTTAAACTGTAAATAGAATCTTACTACTCTTTAGTAACTCCAAAAGCGGCCACCAAAGATCTTTATTGGATTTGATTTTCATCACCAGCACGTCGAGGTGAAAGATGTGCAGGTTCAGTGGGTCCTCTTGCGTTTTCACTGACATGTGGGACCGCATATGAGCAAACAGACAATGGGCTCCGCGCGTCTGTTGGCTGGCTGAGAAGAGAGATAGAGGAGGGCTGAGCACGGACTCCAGGAAATTTGTTCTACATAACCAGCACCTCGATATAGGCTCGATATAGTGGGGTGGCATGGGCCATAACTAGCATGCACGCCTAGCAGTACGGCACACGCCACCCACACGAGTCCCATCCGACACCAATTTTCTTGGAGTCCATGCTACAACCATCTCTTCTCCCTCCTGTTTTCTCAGCCATCGCGCGGTGGGCAAGGTGGGGGTTTGCCGATAGTCGGTTTGCTCAACTGCGGTCCCATTTGTAAGTGAAAATGCAACACAACACACATTCCCCCTTGAGCGGCGTGCCGGACCAACCGTGTGGGGGTGCGCTGCAAACACGGTAGGCTTTTCCTTTTGAACTTGTAACTTGTAAATTTTGGTTCTGCTCCATGGCGCGACTGATATATAGAAATAACGATTTTCCCTAGAGTAATGATAGGTTTGGTTCTGGCACGGTTCATGCATGGAGTGTGTACGAAAATTATGAAGTTGATGCGAAAGGTAAGATAATTAGTAGTAGTACCATATACTACTACATGGATTTGACGGAAAGATAAAAATACATACGGATCCATCAACAACATCCTCACGCCCTAGTGCACGGGGTCACCAAGCGACATGTGAGGAGCAGCGGCGTTAGTGGCGAGCTCAACGTGCTTCTAAACAATGTCGTCCAAGGTTGCCCTGCGATCCAAGAAGGCCAGCGTCCTATCGTCCTCCTCTTGCCTGTAGTAGTCCTTGTGAACGATTTGCGCGTAGATGTGGGTAATTATGTCGATGGTGTCTTGCTGCGCCAGGCGCTGGGTGGCGAGCGCGACCTCGAGGTGGACATTCTCCGGCGCGACAGCGGGCAGTCGCAGGGCTACCAGTGCGTCGAAGAGGTTGTCACCATAGTGGCCGTTGAGGGTGGCGGGCATCGCAGAGCCTGGGCGCGTGGGCTGGAGGCATAGCGTACGTCAAGGTCGTCCACGAGCTTCTTGACGATGGTGAACTTGTCAAGGAAGCCGACGAGGACCTCATCGAACAAGGAGACAAAGTTGTCGTCCAAGTGGCCCCTCGCCCTGGTGGCCTCAAGCACTACCTGGAGACGTTCCTCGGTGCCGGGCCGCAGGCCGGTGTTGTGGGCCATCTGGCACAGCCGGCTGATGCTCGCTCTCATCGCCTCCATGGGTCTAGCTTGAGCACTGCTACATGGACGACATTTATCAGACGATACATGCACGACATGCGTATCAGGCCATCCATGGACAAGTGTGAAACAGCAGCTAACGGCTGGATCAGCCATCGTCTCAGTGTTGTTCAGTGATGTATCGTCTGTGAAGTACTTCCGGTCTAGCTTCTAGTCAACTGATCTTGCGATTGGAGTGATCACTCTTGCCCTTGGTTAGCGTGCATAGGTGCATAGGATTTCGTAATAGATTGGATTGGCAAGGAGCCTCTATATGAGAAGTGCAGACTGCGTTGATTTCACGTGTGTGTTGGCCATCTACTCCTCGGCCCTCTACTGCACCTGCCTTTGGCTGTATGATAGGTGGGCCAGCCACCTATTGGGCCCACGTGTCATGCACCCAAAGGCAGGTGCAGTAAGTCAATGAAGTTGCGTCCCCCTCTGTGTCGGTGCAGTATAGTCATCTCACCGGACATCTAGTTGGCGCCAAACAAGAGAACTTTGATGTTTACTCGTTTATTGGTCCCCTTTGCATTTTGCCCCAAGTTTTGACCTTTGATTTAACTAATAAAATGTTAATGCATGTAACCAAAAATGTTGTGTAAGTCGCCTTACGAAAACCAAATAATCCCAAAACACTTAGGCATGATACATTAACTCCCTCCTCGTTTCTTATTTCGTGACTTATCAACCAATGAGAGATGTGGGCCGTGCATGCTTTCAATGACTTGTGACTACCAAACATGACATGCAGTGGTTAGTTCATTGCATGTAATCCTATTAATTAGCAAAAAGACATTAAGTTCTCTCACCCATAGGAATAAAACAATACACCATGTATTTATTTACAGAGGGAGTAGTACATTTTTTGTGACATGCATTACTAGATATTGCTAGTCAAATACTAAAATCCAGATGGACATGGTAGTACTACTAAATCCAGACGGTGGTGTTAGTACTACTAGTAGTACTACCAATGTAGTAGTATTGTACTACCCATTGGTCAAATTATTGTGTGTTGATCCTCACAGTGAAGTGACAAGACCCTGCGCCGGAGATGACACCTGAGTATAGGCACCGTGTTCGGCATACCATAGTCAGCCTCACCGTCTGTAGTCACTATCATCATGGCTGTAGAGCTAGCCTGCTTACAACTAGCCGTGTTCGACATAATTTCCCGTGTGTAGATGCCCGTGCATTGCACGGAACACCAAGATTGGGGGTGGACGGCGCCGGCAGCGGCCATCGTGCCAGATTTTTCCATGGCCTTCTAGATGTGGTGGGGACGAGATAAGGCTGATTGTGAGAGACAAGGAGTTGTTTGTAAATAGGGAACAAGTGCGGGCATCTTTTTTGCAAAACTAGAGAAGTTTGGTTTGTATGCGTCAGATCTAGATCTGACGGCTATTGGTGAAAGATGGCAGGCACAACATAATCACCAACTCGGTACCTGTTTGATTTGCAGGATTTTAAAAACCCAGGAATAGGACACGACAATATTACAAGTTTCAAACTGATATTACAAATGTTAGGAGTAATGTTGCACCTACGAAGAGGGAATTACTAGGAAGTTTACATAAGAACTTTCATTACTTTAGGTGGATGCAGCATTATCGTACAAACTAAAATCCACCGCCTTGACAAGTCACTAATGGGCAAATAAGTTTTCAAGTCTCTGGCCACTCCCAATACCACTATTCCCTTGCTAGTCGCTCCAGCACCGACAGCCTTCTCCCCCGTAAATCAAGTCCCCCAAAAAAACCACCTTCCAAACTCCACCATGGTCGAATGCGAGCCACGCAGCATCCATATGAGCCGCGATTGGATCAATCTCCCCAGTGACATCCTCGACCTCTATTGTTCGTGTATGGATATGTTGAGCGCCCTGCGCCTGGCTGCATGCTCGAGGGACATGCACACGGCCATCGTCGAAGCGAGGCCTAAGATTTTCAAGACACCCTACTTGTTGCTCTCTAGTCTTGGGAGATTTGCTCACCATGATACGGAGGTGTACATGATGCCCCTCGACTTCAATCCAATCTCCATTAGCCGAAACTTCTTGCAGGTATGTAGTGGGTCGTCGTACATCATTTCCCTCGACTTCGATCCAATCACCATCGCCCGAAACTTCTTGGTAGGTATGTACTGGGTCGGCATGAACTCCCACTGGATGGCTGCCTTCAGAGAAGACGATAAAAAGTTGGTGCTCGTGAACTTCCAGACCTCCCATGAGATTATCCTTCCTCCATTGGATTATATAGAGTTTTACCATCGCGGTCCAAGTCATCTAGATTACCATGTCAGTTGGACGGACCTTGTTTTGCAGAAGATTGTAATCTGCCAAGTGCCCACACGACATGCGAATTACGCAGACTTCAAGCTAATTGCCTTGTTCGACCGCGGACTCTCCTATCTTTACGCCGGTGCCTTCTTTAGCTGGAGACAACTCAACTCGCAGTGGATCATCGTCAAAGCTGATACACACTTCTATGATGCTATTGAACACAATGGCATCATCTACGCGATCGACAAAGCAGATGGCACCACGTATTGCTGGGACGATGCGTGTAAGTTGTTTCTATCTCATGTTAATGATGACGCCATGACACTGTTTGAACTTTTTGTGATGATTGGCATATCCCTGTTTGAGCAGAATTTGAGTAGAACTATGGCAATGTATTAGAGACGCCGTAAATCAGCTATATTTGGAATGAGTTAATTCATGTGATTGTGACCAGGTCATTACAGCCAATTTGTACCCCTGAATAATCAAACAGTTAGGAATATATGGATATTCTCCTTATTTTACAGTAATCTATATACTACTACTAAATATGAGTGTGTATCAATGGCCATGTTAGTTTCCTCATTTTCATGATGTAGAAACATGCACCACATTGTTGGTTTCATCTAACCATACATTATTAGGGAAGTAAATGTGCATATGGAGAACTCTATATTTGGAATTAGTGAAATCCTGTAATGCTTACCATGTGTACATACCTATATTCGCCCTTCAACAATCAATGGCTAGTATAATATCCTCACAAAAAATTTGCCCACAGAACACGAGTATAACAATGCATGGTTTGTTAGTTACCTTGAAGAATTTGTTTGTGAGGACAGAACATGATTACATAACATGCATGACATGGTAGTTTCCTGTGAAGAATTGATTGTGAGATAACATGAGTATAACCATGCATGGCAGTCATATATTTTTGAACCCAGTATACATTTCCCTGTATTTTCCTCCCAGTTCCAACAGGGACATATCAATGATGTTTCTTGCATTATCCTACTCATACTCTGAACAATGCTGATCTTACATTAACAATGCATGTCCTTTTTGATACGATGTAGTGTCCCTACAGTTACTGCCCTTTGTAATCACACCACCTTTGCCAAAAACAGGAATCACAACTAGTTCCTCGCTCAATCAGACGACGGAAAAAGACTGATGATCATTCCGACACATGAGCCGGAAAAGTTATACTACAAAAAACCCGCTGTACAAGCACCGTGAAATACGTGAGTATCCGGACAGTGGTTGTTATGTCTATGAGCAGGATACCAGCTTGTTGGGGCCTTCAGGATTTTTGAGTTGGAGGCAGGAAAACAGCCTTGGTTCACACTCTCTGTTTCTCGGACTCAATTATCCGATTAACCAGGAGATCACCATTGGCAAGGACCTTTGTCGGGGTAAATGACCACGGGTATCCTAACCGGCTCCCTTTGGCCCTCAGAAAAAACAACGGGCCGATCGGACCTCGAAGCACCTAAGACACGGGGCCGCCTTCCTCCGGCCGGCTATCACCTAGGCCTAGCGCCGGACTAAGAGTTCGTCCCCTTCCCCCGTCCAAACTTTTACACTTCGGATGTCTTTTGTTTCTCTTTTCATGCCTTTTTATTCAAAAGCCCTTGCGGGCCTATTTTTGCATTTTTCGCATACGCATGATGTGCCATCCGCACTCATTATTCCTGGGGGCTTCTTTTACAGAAGCTCAATTATACGGGTTTCATACCCAGAACATGTGTCAAGCTTCCACATGTACCTTTTACTCGCCATTATATGCATCGATATGACTTAAGTTTTGGCCAAGCTGGGTTGCCTGGCTCCTGTGCTTACCCCTACGTTCCCGATTGTTCGGCTAGGAGGTAAAGGGAGCACCTCTGCGATTGTTACTGCCGGGTCAGCCGGATGTGTACCTCAGACTGGGTGAAGCCGAAAGCTAGCGTTCTTAAGGGAATATTCGGTCGGTGACTTAAAAGATGACTTTTACCTATTTATCTATCTGCCCCCAGATGTTTTACTGCTTTCTTTGCAGTCCGGACATGCACTTTAGGGCATGCCTCCCAGGGAAAGGAACCCTTAACGGAACTATTCTCCATGGAAGATGTTTCTTACTAACCATGTAATATAACATAACTAGTTGGGCACTTGTCTGATAAAGCACTGATGACCCCTACGCCTGGTCTCCATGCATACCACAGTTGTTTCTTAACCAAAAAGGTATTCGGACACACTCCGGACTCTAGGGTCCCGAGGTTGAAGCGAAAAGGTCGGCAAAGACAAACGATCTACAATCCTGCTAGAAGGCATTTCACATGTCACTTCAAAGGAAAACATACATTGTCAAATTTATTGATTGTATTCCTCCTCAATCCCGTCTAACAGGCTGTCTAACTTACAGTCCCGTTGGGAAAACTTAGCAGCCAACTCTACTTGGCTGTATACTAAACTCACAGGGATCTCCTTCCCATCGGGCCCCACCGGTCCAACTTCGGCCATATGGTTGGGATCCGCCTTCTTATACCGCGTCTTCACCATGGCCCAAGCCTCCCTGGCAACTTGACGGCAAGCCGAAATCTTCCACAAACGGAAGCGCTGCCGAACTCCCCGCAGCTTCTCTGCAAGCTCCCCGAGGCCCTCGGGTAGGGTGAAGGCTGGCCATAAAGCCTGAACGACGCCGCTCATCGCCTGCCGAACCCGTTCGAGCAGTTGCAGCAGCTCGGGAAGTTGACCACCCGTTGATACGGGCATCTCCTCCGCAGGGAGACCTGTGAGTATACCTACAAGACATACTATGTCAATTTGCTTCTTTGCCGAACTCTTCTTTTAAAAGGAGTTCGCTCAAGCACTTATTATAAATGCTGCGACGAAGCCGCTGATTCTCCTTAACGGAGCCGGACAGCTCGGCCCGAGCGCCTTTCAGCTCTTTTCCGAGCTTGGCGTTGGCATCCTGCAGCTTGTTCCTTTCTTGCTGCACCCTATTCAGCACACTCTCGCCGGCCTTCAGCTGGCGCAGCAATGCTTGCCTGTCCGGATCTTGTCCGGCGGCACCTGCAATGTCATTATTAGACTTGCGCGCACGCCGCACAGCGCTTATATTTATTAATAAAAATGTGTTACTAGGAGGGGTCTCTGCGTCTCCTCCTGTGGCAGCAAGTGCGGCCTCAAGTTGGGCCTTGCAATCTTGCAGCTCCCGAGACAGCTGGGCATTCTTCTCGGTAAGAGCCTGCATTTTCAAATGATCCTTAAATCAGTTAACATAACTACTTTAAGTCTCGGGGGCTACTGGTATATACAACCATTAAAATTCCCTTACCCGTATGTCTTTCACATACTGCTCCGTGGCTCTGGTAAAACCATCTTGAGCGGCATGGAGATGCGCGTCCCCTGCGTTAAAGGCATCCAATGCCTCAGGGGAGAAGCACGCTTCACGAAATACTGTCCGGCGGCGCCTATGGTTCATGGCGCTCTCCACCTCAGACTTGGTGGCGGACAGTCTTTGGTGTCCTCCGTTGGAGAAGGATCCGGCCCGCGTCTTGCGCTTGCCTCCCCCTCTAGGCCGGGCGCTGGAGCCTGGCCGGTGTAGGTTGGATCAGCAAATTCTGTGCCTGCAGTCCGGCGAGCGCTTTTTCTCCTACAAAGATCATGAGCACTCAGGCGTTTCCTAGGAACGTTGCTCTGAAGATTCAAATATGAGCTATACCTTTGCGGCGACGTTTCCGTCCGCACCGCGCTCCTTTTCCGCCTGCTGGTCCGGACTGACCTTTGTAGGTCAGCCGCCACGGGCTCGGCTTCCCGCCATGAAGGCGCTTCCTGCAAAATACCGTCGTTCGCGAAGGTTAGAAATGGGCAGGGAAGAGATAATGGTGTCCGGACTTTGGTCGCGGTCACCTGGGAAGCCGGACACAGTCCGGGGTAGTCCGCCGTAATGGCAACCAAAGCATTGTCTATGTTGAGCTGGTGAAACACCCCGTCGATCAGCTCCACCTTGATGTCCGGATCCTCTTCGGAGGCCGGATCCAAGGATCTTTCTGGATCCTCGGGTTGCGGAGCAGGACTCACCATGTCCTCCACAGTCCGGCATAGACCCTGCGCTGAAGACATAATGTAAAGAAGCTTAAACTTCGAGAGAATGGGTTGAGCCTTTAAAGGTGTTCGCTTACCCATCCTCTAGGGTTGATCATGGAAAACCCATTCAAAGGGTTCGTTCAAAGGAAGTCCTCCTTTTCCCCCTTATACAGGCTGGAAAGGATCTCTACCAGATCCTCGGTCGAATCCAGCCCTTTGCGGCCATGACGGGTGGCATCGTCCTCCCCGTTGAAATCCCACATAGGATGGCCTCTGTACTGCAATGGCTGTACCCCCTGCATAATGCATGTCGTCATGACTCCAATCATGGTCAACCCGGAATGGGCCAGTAATCTTATTCGGCCCATCAAGTAATGGACGCTCTTATCTTCCTCCAATCGGGGGCTCCGTAGGCGCCAGCTGAGGCGTTTCTTCAGGGGAGCAGCACTAAACTCCGGGAGGCCAATCCGGACTGGGTCCGGCAGCGGAGCGTCTCCTATATAAAACCACTCTGAGGGCCAGTCTTCGGACGCCCTCTTGGGAGTACCGGATGGGTATCCGGTCCCGGCGATGCGCCATATTTCGGCGCCGCCCACTTGATATATGGACCCCTCGTGAGAACGGGGTACGAGGCAGAACAACCCCTTCCACAATGCAAAATGGGGCTCAATGCCTAGGAATAGCTCACAAAGAGCTACGTAGCCCGCGATATGCAGGACAAAGGCGGGCGTGAGGTGGTGGAGCTAGAGTCCGTAGAACTCCAGGAGCCCGCAGAGGAACGGATGTATTGGGAATCCGAGTCCCCTTATTAGATAGGGGACGAAGCATACTCGCTCCCCCTTATTAGGGCTTGGGGTAGCCTCCGCTTGCCTCCCACCTTGATAAGTAACCAGCCCGGCTCGAACCGGGATCATGAAGGCCGGAGGGAGATATCCCCCCGCTTGGAGCTTCACTAGCTCGTTGTGCGAAACAGAGCACCTCCTCCAATCCCCTGGCTGTGGGCTGGGAGCGCGAGAAAAAGAGCCGCGTCGACGGTCCATGATGGAATGGATTTTTAGGTCAAAGGCACTTCGATGAAGTATTCGCGGGAGGAAGACGGTGTGGTTTGGATCTGGATTCTTGCCTCTTTTGTAGGCGGACGACTCGCACAACTAGGGGGTGAAACGCAAAAGACGCCCTGGCTTTTCGCATTCGTGCGACGCGTGGAAGAGGGCCATTATTTGGCATAGAAGCCGAGGAACACAGTATTCAAGATGAAGCCGGACATTGTTCGGCAGATACATGGAATTTGAAGGGAGAACCCACCTTGCAACGCCGAAGACTATAAACGCGCTGGACTTATCGTCATTGAAGCCTGGTTCGGGGGCTACTGAGGGAGTCCTGGACTAGGGGGTGTCCGGACAGCCGGACTATCATTATCCGCCGGACTCCAAGACTACGAAGATACAAGATTGAAGACTCCGTCCCGTGTCCGGATGGGACTTTCCTTGGCGTGGAAGGCAAGCTTGGCGATACGGATATGTAGATCTCCTACCATTGTAACCGACTCTGTGTAACCCTAGCCTCCTCCGGTGTCTATATAAACCGGAGGGCTTTAGTCCGTAGGACACCATACATTACAACAATCATACCATAGGCTAGCTTCTAGGGTTTAGCCTCCTTGATCTCGTGGTAGATCCACTCTTGTACTACCCATATCATCAATATTAATCAAGCAGGACGTAGGGTTTTACCTCCATCAAGAGGGCCCGAACCTGGGTAAAAACATCGTGTCCCTCGTCTCCTGTTACCATCCGCCTAGACGCACAGTTCGGGACCCCCTACCCGAGATCCGCCGGTTTTGACACCGACAGCGGCCCAGCCATAAAAACAACCTTTGGAGGACGCCACGATCGGGCCGACTCCAAGAAGCTGGCCCATGAAGGACCGCCTCCCAGAAGGCGGCCCAAGAAGGACCGACTCCCAAAACGCGTCCCACGAAGGGCCGACTCCAAGAGCAAGTGGCCGAACACCGCATCCTGAAAACAATCACCCATAACAGTGACGGGACGGGGCGTGGCTACAGCGAACCCTGCCACCCCCGAATCCCGGTATATGCGTGGCTACAGTACGCCGTACGGGGCAGCCATCCCCCGTCCGGCGTGGCACTGTTGCCATGCGAATCATGACGCCATCCACAACGGGTTGCCAATACGGCCCACAGGCAGCGGGCCCCTTCGGTCAGAGAGACATCCGAAGGCGGCCCGGCCTCCCCCAGTCGGCCCAAGGCCGGGCCGGCTTCCAATAGCCGGCTTGCTCCCCCCCGGGGCGCGCGCACCATTAAGCAGATGAGACACGGTAAGGCTACAGTGGGAGCCCGCAAGGCGGCGGCACTGTAGCCATGCTTACCTCGACAAAGCCCTCGTCATCAGAGGCGAGGCAACAGTAACCAGCCCCCGACAAGATCCCCCATGAGGTGGGGCCGGCTTGTCGACCAGCGGGCCGACAGCCGGCGGGACCCACCAGTCGGCGGGCCCCAGAAGCCGGCGGAGAAGACGGCGGTCGTAGACACTGACGACCTGGGCCCGCACCCAGCCGGATTACCATTGTACCCCCAGGGGTAGGCCTATATGAATCCCCCGGGACACCCATGCAAAGGGTTGATCTCACAGAGTTTTATACACTACCATCGGGAGAGGAGAGAACTAGCCTTGACTTTCTTCCTCCTACCACTGAACAGCTCAAGGAGCCTCTTGTAGCTACTTGTTGATCTAGTGATCATGCGGAGACCCCGCAGAGCAGCAGTAGGGGTGTTATCTCCACGGAGAGCCCCGAAGCTGGGTAAGATTCGCCGGCGTGCATGTCTTCGCCTCATCCCGCTTCCAGGCACCGGCGATGTCTTACTGGCTCCCACAATGATAAGCCATCCGTTGGCATATGTGCACCGTCGTCCAAAGACCTGCTCTGGACGGGAACCCTTTTCCTCCCCAGCGAGCGTAGCCAGCCCGGCATGCCCGAGGGCGCTTGCCCCAACGCGCTGCAAGGCGTCGACGACGCCTGCGCGGTGAGTTGCCTCGCCGATCTCCTTGGCGAGGTTTGCATCTCCGACGAGCCTGCATCCGACGCGGGCACCGGCTGCCTTGAGAGCCGCCTCGTCAGCCTCCTCGACCAACTCCACGTCTCCGGCGAGCCTACCGCAGACTTGGAGTCGGTTGGCTCCACCGACCCGATGCTTGTCGACTCCGACACGGCATCGCTCGATCACCCTCTCCCACGAGCTGACAGTGGCGGCAGCACCATCACCGAGGTGCTGGTCATCAGCCAGGGAGCCACCTCCGGCGAGAACACCCACGACGCCCTGCAAGCGGTGCTGCAGGACCTGTCCGTCCCCATCCCGGCCGACGCCGACTCCGAGGCACTGGAGGCTCGCCGCCTTGCCCTCGTCGCGGAGGGCCAGAAGATAAACACCATGAGACGCCTCACGGAAGCCCACCAGCGTGAAGTCGACCGCGCCGCCTTTGGCACGCCGCCTCCAGAAGGGCCAAGCCGAGTCGGCGCCATCAAGAAATGCGGCGCGGCCATCGCCAGCATGCTGGGCACGGACCGCCCGGTCTACGCCACGGCCCTCGAGAATCTGCGCGCCGCCCAGTCGATCGTTGATGAGCTCAACGGACTGGGGGCCGACGAGCTCCCCTACATGACCAGACGCATCCAGCAGCTGATCGACGCGGCCGCAGCGCTGCACGAAGACGGCGTCCGAGCTGGAAGCCCCCCTCTCCGAGAACAAGGCACGACGTTGCGTACGCCGACTGCGGGTGGCGCCCGTGTGAGACAAGAGAAGGAGCCGGCTGCTAGCCGCAGCCGGACACGAATCACCATCGAGCGCGACGCGGAAGGCCGTCCCCGAGGCGTGGAGGGATGAGGCAACTTGCCCCCTCCTCTGCCTTGCGGGGAGAGATATCCCACCCCGCCGCCTATCGAGCATCCGACTCTCGGCGGCCGACTTGGTTGCAGCGAGGGAGTCGGCGAAAATGACGCCCGCCATCGGATCGACCGCCTTGCGCGATCCCTGGTCCTAGAAGAAGAAGATGATATCGGCCCGCCTTGTTTCGGCCCCCGCATCCGCGACGAGCCCTTTCCCAAAGGTTCTCGCTCCCAAGAGACACGCCCAAGTATAACGGCTCCGTGAAGCAGGAGGACTGGTTGATCGACTACTCCACCGCGGTTCGCATAGCAAACAGCAACCGGTGCATTGCCGTGAAATATGTTCCCCTGATGCTCCAAGGCACGGCACGTACCTGGCTCAATAGCCTCAAGCCCTACAGCATCAACAGCTGGCTCGACTTCACGGAAGCCTTCATCCGCAACTTCACCAGCACTTACAAGCGGGCCCCCAAACCCCGACAGCTCTCCTTGTGCGTACAAGGACCCAACGAGTCGACTCGCGATTACCTCACGCGTTGGGCCGAGCTCCGACACTCCTGCGAAGGGGTGCACAAGGTTCAGGCAATTGAGTACTTCACAGCCGGGTGCCGAGAGGACACCCTCCTCAAGCACCGACTCCTCTGCGACGAGCCGACTACCCTCGACGAGCTATTGATCATCGCGGACAAATACGCCACGGCCGACTCCTCTATGAAGACTGAGCTCTGAGTCGACGCTTCTGGGAAAGTGCTTGCGCCGGCTCCCAAGATGCCGGCTGGAGAGTCCACTCGGCACCCGTACCAGAACGACAACAAGCGCAAGGCTCCGAGGCCGCCTTCCACTAGTCGGCAGGTGGCTACGGTCGAAGAAGAGCAACCTGAGGGACGGCCGGCTCCCAAGAAACAAAAGGGCGGCAGGCCAGCTTGGCAGTCGGCTTTCTCCTACGAGCAAACTCTCGACGCCCCCTGCAAGTTCCACAGCGGTGCGAAGCTGTCCAACCATACGACCCGGAAGTGCGATTGGCTCACCCGAATCTCCAAGGGCGAGGGGCTGTTGCCGCCTCCGCCTGCGGGCCAGCCGCCTCCTGCCCCCCAGCAGTCGGCTGCTCGGCCAGCAGTCGGAGCCGTCCACGATGAGTTCCCTGACGAGCATGCCGCCTACATCGTCTTCACGAGCCAACCGGACGATCGGCGAAGTCGGTGCCGACAACACCAAGAAGTCAACGCGGTCGCCTCCAGTAACCCTGAGTTTATACACTGGTCGGAGAAGCCCATCAGCTGGAACCGGGACGACCACCCAGAGGTGATGCCGTCTCCTGGCTCCTATGCCCTTGTCTTGGATGCTACCCTGGCAACGGAGAGGCGCGCCGCTCGTTTCTCCCGCATACTGATAGACGGCGGGAGCAGTATCAACATTCTGTACCGAGATACAATGGAGAAGCTCAACATCAAGCCGAAGCAACTCATGCCTAGCCGGATTGTGTTCCATGGCATCGTACCCGGCCTGTCCTGCTCACCAATCGGCAAAATCAAGATGGTTGTCCTCTTTGGAGACAAGCATCATTTCCGCCGAGAGGCAATATGGTTCAAGGTAGTGGATTTGGAGAGCCCGTACCACGCACTGCTTGGCCGACCAGCGTTGGCCAAGTTTATGGCTGTGCCCCACTATGCCTACCTCAAGATGAAGATGCCGAGTTCCAAGGGCATTATCACCATAGTCGGAGACTACAAGAAGTCTTCTGAGTGTGCAGCAGCCAGTAGTCGGCTGGCCGAGTCCCTCGTAATCGCCGAAGAAAAGAAGATGTTGGACCGAGTTGTAGCCTTGGCTGGCAAGCAGCCGGCTTTGTCTCCTGACCCCAAAGAATGTGAAGCTCAAGGTTCTTTCCAGCCAGCCAAGGAGACAAAGAAGATACCCCTGGACCCGGAACACCCAGAAAGGCACGCTGTCATAGGCACAGGCCTTGACAGCAAATAGGAAGGCGAGCTCGTCGATTTCCTCCATGAGAATCGGGACGTCTTTGCATGGTCTCCCAAAGACATGCCGGGTGTCCCGACGGATTTCGCCGAGCACAAGCTACACGTCTGATCCGACGCAAAGCCGGTCAGGCAGCCCTTGCGCCGCCTGTTAGAGGAGAAGAGAAGAGTAGTCGGAGAAGAGATAGCCCGGCTTCTGGCAGCCGGCTTCATTATGAAAGTGTTCTTTCCAGAGTGGCTAGCCAACCCGGTCCTCGTACTGAAGAAAAACAAGTAGTGGCGCATGTGCATCGATTGCACCAGCCTCAACAAAGCCTGCACCAAAGATCCGTTCGCCCTGCCAAGGATTGACCAAGTGATAGACTCCAAAGCCGGATGCGAGCTGATGAGTTTCCTGGATGCTTATTCCGGCTACCACCAGATAAAGGGCCAGTTCTTTTCGGCGATTCTCCCAGAATCGCCCTCCTCCCCAGCTTCTCCCAGAATCGCCACTCCATAATTTTTTTACAATCCTATCTAGTTAAGGTCTAATTAGCTAGGATTGTAAAAAACATATGAAGTAGTGATTCTGGGAGAAGCTAGGGAGGGGGGCGATTCTGGTAGAATCGCCCAAAAGAACTGGCCCAAAGTTGAACCTGGCCGATCGCTTGAAGACCGCCTTCATCACCCCATTCGGAGCTTTCTGTTACCTGACTATGACATTCGGCTTGAGAAATGCCGGTGCCACTTTTCAGCGTTGCATGCAGAAATGCCTCCTCAAGCAACTCGGCAGAAATGCCCACGTCTATGTAGACGATGTTGTGGTGAAGACGGAGAAACGCGGAACCCTGTTGGAAAACCTCAAGGAAACCTTTGAGAACTTGCGCCGGTTTCAGATCAAGCTCAACCCGGAGAAATGTGTGTTCGGAGTACCCGTCGGCCAGCTTCTAGGCTTTCTGGTCTTCGAACGCGGCATCGAGTGTAACCCAGTGAAGATCAAGCCATAGAGAGAATGAAGGTCCCTACCAAGCTGCGAGACGTCCAAAAGTTCACCGGATGCCTGGCATCTTTGAACCGCTTCATGAGCCAGCTCGGAGAGAAGGCTCTCCCCCTCTACCGACTTATGAAGAAGTCTGCTCACTTTGAGTGGAATGACCAGGCGGATCAAGCTTTCCACGAGCTCAAGAAGATGATGTCCACCCCGCCTGTCTTGGCGGCCCCAACCGAGAAGGAGCCCATGCTCCTCTACATCGCCGCCACCAGCTGGGTGGTCAGCACGGTCATTGTGGTTTAGCGCCTAGAAGAAGGCCGAGCTCAGCTAGTCCAGAGGTCGGTATATTATTTAAGCGAAGTATTATCCACCTCAAAGCAGAACTACTCGCACTATCAGAAAATGTGCTATGGTGTGTACTTTGCCTCCAAGAAGCTCAAGCCCTACTTTCAAGAGCATCCCATCACGGTCGTATGAACTGCCCCGCTTGCCGAGATCATAGGCAGCCGGGACGCATCCGGCCGAGTGGTGAAATGGGCCATTGCGCTGGCTCCATACACGATCTACTATCAGCCCCGCACCACCATCAAGTCCCAAGCACTGGCCAACTTCCTCATCGACTAGGCCGAGACCCAGTACTTGCCGCCGGCTCCGGACTCCACTCATTGGCGGATGCATTTCGACGGATCCAAGATGTGCACCGGCTTGGGATCTGGCATCGTCCTCACCTCTCCCAAGGGCGACAAACTCAGATACACATTGCAAATCCACTTTGCCGCCTCCAACAATGTGGCCGAGTAGGAGGCGCTCATACACGGGCTCCGTTAGCCAAGGAACTCGGCATCCGCCGGATCCTGTGTTATGGCGACTTGGACTTAGTGGTACAGCAATCATCCGGCGACTGGGATGCCAAGGACGCAAACATGGCGAGCTACCGTTTCCTTGTCCAGCAACTCAGCGAATATTTCGAGGGGTGCGAGTTCCTTCATGTGCCTCGGGCCAATAATGAGCAAGCAGATGCCCTAGCAGGAATAGGCTCCACCCGACAAGCTATACCAACCGGCGTCGCCCGCCTCTTCAAGCCATCTGTTAAGCCGTCTCCCGAATCCAGTTCCATCTTTGTGCCGCCTAACCCCGACGCAGTCGGATCCGACTTCAGGGACCAGGCAGGCGGCCCGGGGACTTCGGCAGCCGGCTCAGGGACTGCCATAGTCGAACCCGGCCTGGGGACTACAGTGGCACAGCAGGCGGAGGCCGACTCCAACTCCTCACAACCTAGCCCGCCCACCCTGGTTGCAGTAGCCGTCTTGGCAGTCGAAGAAATCATAGCTCCATCATGGGCCCAGCCCATCCTCCGGTTTCTGGTGAATGGAGAACTACCGACTGACGAGATCTCGGCCAGACAAGTCCAACACCGAGTCGGAGCCTACACAATAATGAATCAAGAGCTAGTTAGGCGCAGCGCTACTGGAGTCTTCCAGCGCTACGTCGAGCAAGAGAAGGGCATAGCAATCCTTGAAGACATCCACCAAGGCGAATGCGGCCACCATGCCGCCTCCAGGGCGCTCGTCGCCAAGGCTTTCCGCCATGGATTTTTCTAGCCGACTGCATTGGAGGACGCCAAGGAACTAGTCAAACACTGCAAAGGGTGCCAAGTCTTCGACTCCAAGCAACACCTGCCGGCTTCTGCACTCAATACCATCCCCATCACTTGGCCCTTTGCCGTCTGGGGACTGGACATGGTCGGACCATTCAAGACGGCGCGCGGCGGCATGACACATCTACTTGTCGCCGTAGACAAATTTACCAAGTGGATTGAAGCAAAGCCGATCAAGAAACTGAATGGGCCGACTGCCGTGACATTCATTGCCGACATTACAACCCGGTACGGCATACCACACAGCATCATCACCGACAACGGCACAAATTTCGCCAAGGGAGCATTGGCACGTTTCTGTGCGACATAGGGCATCCGACTGGACTTAGCGTCCGTTGCCCACCCGCAGTCAAACGGCCAAGTCGAGCGAGCAAACGGCCTCATCCTCTCTGGCATCAAGCCCCAACTGGTAGTGCCATTGGAGCGTTCGGCCGGCTGCTGGCTCGACGAGTTACCGGCCGTCCTCTGGAGTCTGCGTACTACTCCAAACAAATCGACCGGCTTTACCCCCTTCTTTCTTGTATATGGTGTCGAGGCTATCATCCCAACTGACATCGAGTTCAACTCACCTCGAGTCACCATGTACACGGAGGCGGAGGCCAAGGAAGCAAAAGAAGAAGACGTCGACTTGCTGGAAGAAAGCCGGCTGTTAGCCCTCAGCCGGTCCGCCATCTACCAGCAAGGGATACGTCGTTACCACAGTCAGAGAGTGAAGCCAAGAGCTTTCCAGGAGGGAGACCTTGTGCTCCGGCTAATTCAGTGAACAGCCGGCCAGCACAAGCTCTCGGCCCCTTGGGAAGGACCCTTCGTCATCAGTCGGGCTCTGGGAAACGACTCCTATTACCTAATCAACGCGCAGAAGCCGAAGGCACGCAAGAGAGACGACTTCGGCAAGGAGTCGGAGCGCCCGTGGAACGCCAATCTTCTTCGAAGATTTTACAGCTGAAATGCAGTATGTATCACGCTACCTTTTGTATTAAGTATGAGACAACGGGCCCCCGAGGAGTTTTCGGGGACTACCCTATTTTGTCTATGAATGCCGGGTATAACACCCATGGTTACCCTCCTGTATTTACTTTCTCCGTCCGGCACCGGGTTCGACTAGTCGGCCCGGGGACTTGCCGCCTTGAGTTATGTCCAAGTTCTACCTGCAGTCAGACAAGTAATGTGCCGGCACCCAAGCCCTCTCTTGCGAAGAGTCACGGCTCGAAGAATCGGCTGCCCGACTAGCAAGAGCTAAAGGCGGAAAAGGATGCCCACATGAAAAACAGCTAAGGACTAATGAACGTACATAAAGCAAGCCGGCTTCCCCCCTCGCCAACCGACTGTCAAAGCAGTCGGCTGGCCGGCTTCCTTCCATAGTCTGCGAAAATCTAAGAAAGCTCGAACCTTTGCCTTCCCAGACGGCTGAATTCCTTACCCGGCCACAGACTGCAGAGCAGCTGTCCGGCTGGGAAGGCGGCAACCAAGGGAAGGCGGCAAAGGAAGAAAGCTGAAAGATAAAAAGCAAGTCGGAATGGAAGCCAAACACATGCATAATAATATTTACATCAAAAAGCCTTCGAAAGAACGGCATTCAACGAAGTTTGAATACACCCCCGGTGGGTGGAATTGCACAAAATAACAAGTTTTGTCCAAAGAGTAACTAGCAGGGAAGTAAATGATAAATCAAGCCAAGGGAGCGCCTGGAGGTTCAGGAAGAACGGTGGACACGGCGGTGTCGGCTGGAGGAGTGGCCAGCTGGCGAGTCTCGGCCTGGTCGTCGCTGGTGGCAGGCGGAGCGTTCGCGTGTGCCTCGTTGCTGGAGGCACGGTCAGGCTGAGGCTGGTTGGCCACTCCGACATCCGGCTCAGCATCTTCACCGTCTTCCTCCTCCTCCTCCTCGCCCTCGTCGCTGGAGTCAATCTCCTCCGCCGAGTCCTCACCGTCGGCCGGGTTCAGCCAGAACCAGTCCTCCGGCTGCACGACGCCGTCCTCGTTCACCTCAGGAGCAAAGGCGCTGGTGTTGGTGAAGTCGGCGATCGCCGAAGCATGATGGATGATAGCCGGCCGCACCACCTCCAGCTCCTCGTCGGCCTCCTGCCGCCAGTGCGCAGCTGATCCAAGTTCAGCCCAGGGTACCAAGTCCGGACGAACTCTAGCGCCCGTCGAGCGCCGGATCAAGCTGCCGAAGCCTTCCAGGCCTCAAGGCGGCCGACGGCTACCTCCAGCTAGTCGGCAGTACGGCTGGGGGTGCAAGGAATTACCTCACAAGGACAAAGGGCGGCCAGCACCTGTGACCCAGCACGCTGAACCCGGCGGAGCATGCGGTAGGACGGCTGGAGGCGGGCCTCGATCGCCAAAAGCTGCTCCTCAAGCGACCGGTTGGCATCCAGTGCGATCTCAACCCCAGCTTGCCGCCGGGCTTCACGGTGGGCTTCGATGGCTTGGTTGGCAGCGACAGAGTGGCCAGGAAAGTACTCTTCCCAAAGAAGAAGGAAAAAGAGCAAGTCAGGAGATAAGCTGACTTGCAAAGACAAGCAAAGAATGAAGAAGAAGGCGGCCTACCATCAACCAGGTCCTCGACACGGCCGTAGCCTTCGCTCAGAGCTTGCCTTGCCTCGGCCCAGCCCGCCGCCTCGGTCTCGAATTCGGCTTTGAGGGTGGCCTTGCTGTCCTGGGCCGCCTGGTGGCTTTCCTCCTGGTCGGCCAGCCTCTTGGCCAGCCGGTCATGCTCCTGGGCCAAGGCATTGAGCTCACCCTCCTTGGTGCGAAGGGCGGTCTGGGCGACACCCAGCTGCTGCCTCAAGTCGGCGTTGGCTCCTGACAGCATGAAAAGAAGAAGTTAAGAAAGAAGTCGGCAAGAAAGATCCGACCCGACTGCTCAGCAGTCGGCCCGAATCTCGGGGACTACACCCAGTGGGTGCACTGACGCGCCCCCACATGAGATAAAAAGACAAGTCACTCACACCGGCTCTCCGTCAGATCGGTGGCCCTCTTGTCTGCCTCCCGGACCTGGGAGTTGAAGGTAGCGGCGTGGAGGTTGTGGTAATCCTGCAAACAGGATGAAGAAGCAAGCAAGAGCAAGTCAGTAAAACAAGTCTTCGAAGAAGTTCCAAGCCGCCTGCTCAGTAGCCGGCTCGGAACTCGGGGACTACACCCAGTGGGTGCGCTGACGCGCCCCCACAGAAAGAAATCAAGAACAAAGAACTCACCCGAACGACCGCCCGCATCACGAGAAATTCTCGGGTACATTGCTGCAGCATGGTGGCTTGGGCCTGAAGCCGACTGCGGACGTCTTGCACCGCCAAGTTCAGTGCGGCCGTCCCATAGCCCTGCGTCCACCCCGGCGAGCTAGCGGTGGCCAACTCTAGTTCATGCGACAACGAGCTGGAGGCGGCCGCCCTCTGCGGATCCGGCTCTGAAGCCGCCCTCGCCGCACGCCGGCGAGCCGTCGACATGACCACAAGATCCGCCTGCACAGTCGGCTGCTCAGGCGGCACCTCGGGCTGGCCGCCTTGGCCGGTCCCGGCCGATGGAGGCGGCACCACTCCTCCCTCCAGGACGACTACGTCGCCTTCCGCCCTCTCCGTCACCGGCGGGTCGCGGCTGATCTCCTCCGGCGGGGGCTGTGGGACGTCCGGGGGCGCGAAATGGAGGGGGGTGACGAGCCGCGGATGCTGGCCTCGCAGGGCCTCCGCCGTTTTCTCCGCGGCCTCGGCCTCTGCCCGGGCCCTGGCCGCCGTGTTGGCCTGCACCTTGGCCGACTCCGTTGTCGTCTCCAGGGCTGGCTCGGCTGCGGCTGCTCTTCTCTCCTCCGTCTCCTGCTCCTCCCGCGCTTCCCGCGTGTTCCGCTCCGTCGCCGCCTGAAGCTCGGCACAGGGATCTATACGACGAGAGACTGCAGACCCTCCCGCTCCGCCGACTATGGAGGTGGCGGTAGTCTACTCAACAGAGAGCGGGGCCCTGGTTGACAAAACAGGAGACAAGACTTAGAAGAACATCAAACAAAGAAAAGAAAGAAAGTTGCGTAAAGACCAGAACTTACACCGAGACCGCCTGCAGCTGCTTCACCACTTTGCGGAAGCGGGCCGCCTTCGCGGCCGCCTCGCCCCGCTTGGTTGCCGCCGCGGGCACCTTAGGCCTCTTCGGTCGGCCGCCGAAGGGAGTCGGTGCCGCTCGGCACTTCAGTACGCCGCCTCGTGCGGCCGGCCCGCCGGATGGGCCGGCGCCTTGGGGGTCGGACCCCGGCTTGCGGCGTGGAGCGGTGTCGGCCTCGTCATCATCGGGCCAGTCTTCGAAGCCGGCGGTGAAGCCGGAGCCGCCTGTCTCACCGCCGCCCCCCGCGGCGTCGTCGTCCAGGGCGGCCGCCCCCAAGTCGGCATTGTCAGGATCGTCCGCCTCGCGGTCGGGGGCGAACTCGCGCTCCGGCCCCGCGGTCCCGGCCGGAGGATAAAGAAGGGGGTTCTAATTGAGGATAGACTGACTGGTTAAGAATCAGCCCGGAAAAGGATTCGGCAACAAACAAACAAAAAGAAAACTTACCATGGGTGGTGGATTGGCGCGAGAGAATGGCGCCATGCCATACTGCCAGTCCGGCTTGAGCTTGCAGTTGGCGATATAGTTCACCATGTAAGACACCTCGTCGTGAGGCATCTCCCTGATGCTGAGCCGGCTTGAGTCGAAGCGGCCGCTCATCTGACAGATCAGATGATGGCGGCCTTAGAGCGGAAGGACCCGGCGCTCGACGAAGGAGGCGATCAAGTCGGGCCCGGTCAGGCGGTCCGACTGGATGAGCACCCAAAGTCGGGCGATAGCTCCGGCTCCAGCCGGCATCAGCGACCTGGCCCGGTAGGACCATGAAGCCGGCCTCCCAGCCGGCGGGCCGGCTACGTAAGCCGGCAAGTTGACATAATCGTCGTTCGGGGCAACGTTCTTTACATAAAAGTAAGACCGTTGCCAGAGCTTCACCGACTGGATCAGCGCGATTGAAGGGAAGAGGTTGTCGGCAGTGGACCTCCTCATGGCGATGAAGGCGCCGCACGGAGCCGGCACGCCGGCGACGACCGTGCTGAGCTTGGATTGAAAAAACTCCCCCCAGAGCTCGATGGTGGGGAGGACGCCGAGGAAGCCTTCGCACAAAGAGACGAAGGCCGATAGCAGCACCACCATGTTGGGGGTGAGGTGGTGCAGCTGGAGTTGGTAGAAGTCAAGAAACGTGCGGAAGAAGCCGCTTGCGGGGAGGCCGACGTCGTGCATGCAGTGCGAGTAAAAGATCACTCGCTCGCCTTCCTCCTGCGCCGGCGAAATCTCCCTCGCTAGCGCGAGGCGAACTTGCACAAGATCCTCGCTCGGCAGCCGCCGCGTCTTGCGGAGAAACTCGATGTGGTCGTCGCGGATGGTGGAGCCGTCCCAAGAGCTCGACGTCGGAGCCTTGGCGGCGAGCGCGATGGCGAGAAGCGCCCGGCGCGGAGGCAGCAAGCCTGCAGCACGCGGGGAGAAAGAATGGATGGCGAAGCAGGAGCACGGCGAGGAGCTACCACGGCGAGGCAGAAGAAGAAGGAGGCAGGGCGAGGGCAAGGGTGTGAACGACTGCTGCTCCCCCTCCCCGCCCCTACTTAGAGCCTCGCGTGGCGAAGCCGAGGACGCGAGGCACGGGGGGGGCGTGGGATTAACTGCGCCCACTCCCCCACCCCCCGCGATTATCGTGCCTTGATGGCGAGTGGGAACCGCCGCCTGAAGACGTGCAGTCGGTTCGGGCCATAGAAGATCCGCGCACGGGCTGAGGCGCGGGAGTGGCGGGCCCCGGCCTGCGACGGCGTCCCGTCACGCGCGTGGGCTGGCAGGCCTTGCCAGCCGAAGGGTGCTATGCGGCACGCGGAAAGCGGGCGGCCAACCCGCCGCTCGGCTGGCGCGCCAGCTGGTTCCCACCTTCGAATTTTGAGGAGGCATCGCCGAGAAGGCACGCGCAAGAAAGGCCGGCTCCTAGCTGCCGGCTCCTCGGGATAGGAAGCTGGCCGAGCTTCTCAATTTCCCTTCAGCCGCGAAGCCCAACCAGCTTCGGGGACTACTGTCGGGGTAAATGACCACAGGTAGCCTAACCGGCTTCCTTTGGCCCTCAGAAAAAACAACGGGCCGATCGGACCTCGAAGCACCTAAGACACGGGGCCGCCTTCCTCCGGCCGGCTATCACCTAGGCCGGCTGGTAGAAGGCGGCCCAGCCATAAAAACAACCTTTGGAGGACGCCACGATCGGGCCGACTCCAAGAAGCCGGCCCATGAAGGACCGCCTCCCAGAAGGCGGCCCAAGAATGACCGACTCCCAGAAGGCGGCCCACGAAGGGTCGACTCCAAGAGCAAGCGGCCGAACGCCGCATCCTGAAAACCATCACCCATAACGGTGACGGGACGGGGCGTGGCTACAGCGAACCCTCCCACCCCCGAATCCCGGTATATGCGTGGCTACAGTACGCCATACGGGGCAGCCATCCCCCGTCCGGCGTGGCACTGTTGCCATGCGAATCATGACGCCATCCATGATGGGTTGCCAGTACGGCCCACAGGCAGCGGGCCCCTTCGGTTAGAGAGACATCCGAAGGCGGCCCGGCCTCCCCCAGCCGGCCCAAGGCCGGGCCGGCTTCCAATAGCCGGCTTGCTCCCCCCTCGGGGCGCGCGCACCATTAAGCAGATGAGACATGGTAAGGCGGTGGCACTGTAGCCATGCTTACCTCGATAAAGCCCTCGTCATTAGAGGCGAGGCAATAGTAACCAGCCCCCGACAAGATCCCCCATGAGGTGGGGCCGGCCTGTCGACCAGCGAGCCGACAGCCGGCAAGACCCACCAGTCGGCGGGCCCCAGAAGCCGGTGGAGAAGACGGCGGTCGTAGACACTGACGGCCTGGGCCCGCACCCAGCCGGATTACCATTGTACCCCCGGGGGGTAGGCCTATATGAATCCCCCGGGACACCCATGCAAAGGGTTGATCTCACAGACTTTTAGACACTACCATCGGGAGAGGAGAGAGCTAGCCTTGCCCTTCTTCCTCCTACCACTGAACAGCTCAAGGAGCCTCTTGTAGCTACTTGTTGATCTAGTGATCATGCGGAGACCCCGCAGAGCAGCAGTAGGGGTATTATCTCCACGGAGAGCCCCGAAGGTGGGTAAGATTCGCCGGCGTGCATGTCTTCGCCTCATCCCGCTTCTAGGCACCGGCGATGTCTTACTGGCTCCCACAATGATACGCCATCCGTTGGCATATGTCGCACCTACCACCCGACAACCTTGATGGCAGAGAGGCTTTGTTTCCTATGGAAAACTGTGTCTACACGGCGAGCCCTAGGAGGTCGGGAGAAAACTCCCCTGATTGTCAACAATACAACCTGCAGCCAGAAGAAGGTGAGAATGACAAAGGCATCCGTATTAACTTTGATCATTGGATGTCTCAATTACGACAGGCAGTGATGTGGTTCAAGCCTTCGGGTTGATAGGTAATTGGGTTGTTGCGTCGAAAGGGTGGAGTACTGGTGTCTCCAGATCACTGATCACTGAAGCGGGGCTGGAAATTATGATGGTGTTGGATCATCCCTCTTCAAATGACTTGTTGTCTTTACTACTTGTTCTGGATGGGTAGTTCTCTCTTTTGTTATGCCTATTCCTTGTCATTTGGTCATCCTCGTCTATGACACTCTTACTATGTAATAGTTGCCTCTATTTAGAATGTCATTCTCGTCTGGATCACGAGAGTCTGAGCGCTGCAGATGGGTGCGTTTTGGTGGTGTAGCAAGACTTCTTATGAACTATCATGTCTTGCTATTTATGTCATTAGTAGTCACTAGTCGGTGATTGAATGTTGTATATATCATTATTTCGAACTGTTTATTGTCTCGAACTACTAGTGGGCTAAATGAGGGCATCACCATTCTCCAGTGTTCAGAGTATATCTCCTTTTTTCAAGTCATAATCTGAGATTAATGTCATTTTGATGATGTACACTTGTTTGGGCCAGTAAGGTGTCGTTGAATATGGGCCGAGTAGTAACACAATGCCAAACAAGTCAATTATGACTCTCAGGCCGGGCTCTCAAAAGATCCTCAAAAAAGGTCGGGCTCTCCAAAAAAGAAAGTATAAGGACTCTTAGGCCGACATGTGGGCGGCACCAGTGTTTTCGTGCGCTTGTGCGCCGAGAGCATATTGGAGCGTGTTCAAAATTCATGCTACCTTTTCATCCCCAATCTCCCGCCCCTCCCCCACCTCTAGAATCTCGATTCCTGCTCCAGTTCCCCCAAATCCCCCTCATGTACTCCATGTACTCAAGCGCACTATCATGTCACCGGTCAACACGGATCTTCGAGCCGGAGATCCTGAGGTCCATCATGCCTTCCGTCGCTGCATGCTGTCGCTCAATAGTGGCATGGCGGCGCTTGACGACCAGTTTGCCGGCAAAGTGTTGATGGTAACCATCAACGGCAACCAGCCTCCCATCTCGCCGGACGACCTTGTCAAAGCTCTTGGCATTGCGCATGGCATCCAAATAAGTGACTTGCTCGTCAAAGTCTGTCCGCCACCGGCTGATTTCTTCGTCAGGTTCCGGACAACTTTCAACTGTAGTCGTGTGTTTGAATCTTCCCGGCGTTTGTTCTGCGATGGCGCGCTGGTGAGCTTTGATTGGTGGCACCAAGGATGGGGCTCAGTGCCCTCTGAGCTTGAGTTTTTAACAAAGCTTACCTTCCACGGCGTGCCTCGACGTGCTTGGAACAGCGAGTCCATGAATTATCTTATCAACGACCTTGGAGGTGAGCTCGTAAGTATGTTTGTTCCTCCAGACAGCTGGGCTCTGACGGTTATGGCATGGATGAAGAAGTCGTCCACCATACCGAAGGTGATTGGTGTTAAGATACCAGTGCAGGAACCGGGGTTGTACTATTCGTCGCCACCAAGGCCGCCGCGGACCATGTTAGGGACATACTTGTATCGAGTGCTCGTGCATGTAAAAGAAGTGTTCAATCCATCAATTGAAGTCCTGCCGCCGCCGGTGGTGCCAGGGTCCGTCGACGACGTCCATTACATGAGTCAATGTCAGACTTTCCCCGTGTTGCTCGGAACAATGGATGGCACAGGGCCTACTCCATTGCGCGGCGGAGGCCACTGCTTCTTTGGGAGAAGAGGCAGGGTTTGCTGCCTGGATGTGCTCTAATTTGATGTAACAACCGAATCTTGTCAGATACGCAGAACTTATTGTGTTTTCGGTCTGTTTTCTTTGCACATCATTCAAGATATTTCCCCGTCATTGATAAAGACGATGAACCGTTATGTACGAGTTCGTTGGTTTCAACATAGCCCTACCCATAGCGATCCACTGCTTCCATCCTGATTGTGTCGCATGCGTGAAACTTTTGTATGCAAGTTCAGTGTGCTATGATGTTCTATATGATTGTTTCAAGTATATAATTTTTAATGAGCATCGGCAATGCATATGGCTGAAAGATGTATTTACAAGCATCGACTGATGGCTCTCTCTCTCTCTCACACACACACACACATGCGCGCGCGGGCACACACGCACACATGCACAAGTGGGACCCGTTGAATTATTTCTTTGCTCATGACAGCTTTTAATTAGGTTCCACTGTACTCTAACTTTTTTCTTAAGTTATTGATTGAGCTTAGTAACTTCAAAAAGTTGTACAGAAGCCTTGTTTGGGACTTTCTGGCGTCGCTGAATGTGGGCTGAGTAGCCATGTTAGGTTGTACTGTACTACACATGCCTTTTTTTAACATCAGTAATGCAACTGGGTCGACAGTTGTACACAATATCCGGGTCAACTTGTTATTCTCCGCCCCGCTGGGCTGCAAACTTTCCTAGGAGGTATGCATTAGGCTTAACAAGAAAATGGACTTTAAGAAATAATAAATGGGATGTAACTATAATAACTGGGAAGTAACTATAAAAGATGCACCAAACGCATAATTAGTTTAAAAAATATATTATTATTGGAATTTGAAATCTTTAATTTCATTACTTGTTGCGCGTGCAATATTTTGTTGGATTTTTACGTAATACAACTTTATTTTGAAATTATATTTAATCTGACTAGAAATTTTGGATAAAAATATTTCGGATCCCATCAAAATGTGGGAATTTTTTTGAATTCTGTTTTGAGCGGTTGGTTGAAATTATTAATCGTTGTCCTAGCTAGAAAATGGGTTGTACTTTTAACAAACTGTAAATGGGCTGTAGTAAATTCCATTAGAACTCAAAAATGGGTTGTACATTCTTACAAATCGCAAATGGGCTATATGTTCTCTGGCACACACTTGTGGGCCTTCTATGTTGACGCGTCCCCTAAAAAAACTAAGTTGACGCGTATGAAAGACTTTGTCAACTTATAGTCAACACACGGTTCTAGCAGCAGTGGCCGTTGGATGTCCATCCAACGGATGTCATGCTTCTTCTTCAATCTCAGATATTCTTGCTCCAGCCGCCCAAAAAATGATTCCTCCCCCTGACATCTGGGGCGCACCATTTCGAAGGCTGGCCTATGGGCCTACTAAGTTGATGCGTACCAAGGGCTTTGTCAACTTAGTCAATATAAATGATTCTAGCTGCAGCGACCGTACGATGTCCATCCAACGGTCGTAGTGCTTCTTCAACCTCTGGTCTTCTTGCTCCAGCCGCCCAAAGTAGCGCCGGTCGTGCTGCCTCCCGTGGCCAACTGTGATGCCACGGAGGCCTCACCGCCCCCTACTACTCCCACTGCTAGGCAGGCCATCCCTCTACTCACCCACACCCCCTGTTATTCTGCAGCGACGGCAGCCGAACCAGTGAACCCTCGTACTCCTCTCCGCGTGGGCTTCCATTGTTGCGTCTTCCCCGGCTCCGCATTGTCCCCTTCCTAGGCCTCGCCATCGTCCACCGCCCTGGTGCTCTCAGCGCGGCGTGGTCAACGTGGTCAAGGAACGACTTCCATCGGAAGAGTACTGTACGTGGAGAGGCTGACAACTGGGTCCACGGCAACCGCAACGAAGTGCCTCCTTATTACACGCAAAATAATTATTCCTCCACCTGATAGCAGGGACCCACCGGACGGGCCACCGTATTTCATGAAAAAAAATCCCCCTGACTGTTGGGACCCACCAGCTACATCTTCGCATGCAAGGAAGTGCGTCCATATTACAGGCAAAAAAAATGATTCGCCCCCCTGACTGCTGGGACCCACCAGCTACATCTTCGCATGCAAGGAAGTGCCTGACAGTCGGGACCCACCTGGTTGAAGCATACGTAGCGTTGTCATTCTGGTCGCGAACATGTACGTACATACTGGTCGATGTAGAGGCGCGCACGTGTCATAGTAGAGGCGCGCACGTAGCATGTACATGTACATACAACGGCCAGGGTGCAAGAAAGTAAATATGGCCACATACGTATATACGGGCGGGGTCTCGAACACCTACTCGCGCATACGTATGACGAGGGCTCGTGTACATGGCTGGGTCGGAACGGAGAAACTGCGTCGTCGTTGTGTTCATGGGGAGCCAACCGGATGGGTCGGAACGAAATGCATCGTCGTGTTCATCGGGAGGGCTTGGACGGAACAGCCGATGGAAACGAGGCCTGGCGTACCGCAGAACGGAGAAAACGACCTTGTGTCCAAACGGCCACGATTGAAACGGGATCATGTTCATCGGGAGGGGTCTGGCGTACCGCAAAATGGAGGAAACGGACTTCTGTTGGACCTCCTACAGTCGGAATAGGGTCCTGTTGATTAGGAGGGGTGTGGCGTACCGCAAAACGGAGGAAACGGACTTGTGTTGGAGCGGTACGGTCGAAATGGGGGTCCTATTCATCGGGAGGGGTGTGGCGTACCGCAAAACAGGACTCCACGAGATACTGTTCATCTCCACCGTCGACCTCCTCCAGCCTCCACGGGCTACTGTTCATCCACCATCGACCTCCTTCAGCCTCCACCTGCGAATGTTTATCCACGGGCTCCTGTTCATCCAGCCTCCACCGCGCACTCCTCCACCGGCTACTGTTCAACCAGCCCTCTCCACGGGATCCTGTTCAACCACCCCTCCACGGGCTACTGTCCATCCAGCCCTCCACCGGCTACTGTTCAACTAGCCCTCCACCGGCTACTGTTCAACCTTCCCTCCACGGGGTCCTGTTCATCCAGCCCTCCACGGGGTCCTGTTCATCCACGCCCAACCAGCTCGATCGATCGGGGTCCTGTTCATCCAGCGGCAACACCACGGGGTCCTGTTCATTCAACCCCCACCGGGAACTGTTCATCCAACCCCCCAACAATGTGCACTGTTCATCAGGGGAAGGAGGCAGCAGGTTTGATCAGCTTCGGTTAGCAGCAGTAGCGAATGAAGGAATCGCTCAATCGGGTTCAGTAACGCGTAGCTGCAGTGCAATCGCTTGGGTTCAGTAGGCAAACGCCTCGCTCGGGTTCAATTATAGCCCAACGCCTCGCACCCACGCGCGTACGTGTACGAGAGAAACGCGCATCGCTCGGCCCCCGACCACCCACCGTAACCGGGAACTCCCAGATATTTTCCTCGACCTTGCTTCTACCACGGTTTTTTCTGTCATGCACGGCCCACAGAATGTCATGCAGCTGCGTCTCTGGCCCGCCCAGGATGAAAAGCCCATTTTCTGTCATGATTTTTTGTCATAGAAGTAGGAGCCCATCACATCTATCATGATACCAGGTTTTGTCACAATTATCGTCATAGAAGTGTCATAAGTATGATAGAAAAAATTCCGTTCGGCCCAAAATGTCACGGATGTGTCTTTTTTTGCAGTGTGTGATTTGTAAGAGTAATGCTAGAACTCCTACACCCCCTGAGCAAATTAAAGTTGAACCTAGTATTGCTATGGTTAAAGATCTCTTGGTCGATAATATTGATGGGCATGTTATTTACTTCTGTGATGAAGCTGCTAGAATTGCTAGACCCAATATCAAAACTAAACATAGACATGTTGTTGGCATGTCTGTTGTTTCTGTTAAAATAGGAGATCATTGTTATCATGGCTTATGTGATATGGGTGCAAGTGTGAGTGCAATAGCTTATACCTTATACAAAGAAATTATGCATGATATTGCACCTGCTGAAATAGAAGATATTGATGTTACTATTAAGCTTGCCAATAGAGATACTATTTCACCAATTGGGATTGTTAGAGATGTTGAAGTCTTGTGTGGGAAATTAAATATCCTTCTGATTTTCTTGTTCTTGCTTCCCCACAAGATGACTTTTGTCCCATTATATTTGGTAGACCATCCTTGAATACTATTAATGCTAGAATAGATTGCGAAAAAGATACCATCACTGTTGGTTTAGGGGATATGTCTCATGATTTTAATTTTTCTAAATTTCGTAGACAACCCCATGATAAAGAATTGCCTAGTAGAGATGAAATTATTGGTCTTGCTTCTATTGTCGTGCCTCCTAATGATCTTTTAGAACAATATTTGCTAGACCATGAAAATGCTATGTTTATGAATGAAAGAAGGGAAATAGATGAAGTATTCCTTAAATAGGGACCTATTTTGAAACACAACTTGCCTGTTGAAATCCTAGGGGATCCTCCTCCACCCAAGGTGATCTCGTGTTCGAGCTTAAACAATTACCTGATACTCTTAAATATGCTTATCTTCATGAAAAGAAGATATATCCTGTTATTATTAGTGCTAACCTTTCAGAGCATGAAGAAGAGAAATTATTAAAAACTCTGAAGAAGCACCATGCTGCTATTGGATATACCCTTGATGATCTGAAGGGCATTAGTCCCACTCTATGCCAGCACAAAATAAAACTGGAGAAAGATGCTAAACCAGTTGTTGATCACCAATGATGGTTAAATCCTAAAATGAAAGAAGTGGTAAGAAATGAAATACTAAAGCTTCTGGAGGCAGGTATAATTTATCCCATTGCTGATAGTCAGTGGGTAAGTCTTGTCCATTGTGTCCCTAAGAAGGGAGGTATTACTGTTGTTCCTAATAATAAGGATGAATTGATCCCACAAAGAATTGTTACAGGTTATAGAATGGTAATTGATTTCCGCAAATTAAATAAAGCTACTAGAAAAGATCATTACCCTCTACCTTTTATTGATCAAATGCTAGAAAGACTATCTAAACATACACATTTTTGCTTTCTAGATGGTTATTCTGGTTTCTTCAAATACCTTGTGTCAAAATAGGATCAGGAAAAGACCACTTTTACTTGCCCTTTCGGTACCTTTGCTTATAGACGTATGCCTTTTGGTTTATGTAATGCACCTGCTACCTTTCAAAGATGTATGACTGCTATATTCTCTGACTTTTGTGAAAAGATTGTTGAGGTTTTCATGGATGATTTTTTCGTGTATGGAACTTCTTTTGATGATTGCTTAAGAAACCTTGATCGAGTCTTGTAGAGATGTGAAGAAACTAATCTTGTCTTGAATTGGGAGAAGTGCCACTTTATGGTTAATGAAGGTATTGTCCTGGGGCATAAAATTTATGAAAGAGGTATTGAAGTTGATAAAGCTAAAGTTGATGCTATTGAAAAGATGTCGTGTCCTAAGGACATCAAAGGTATAAGAAGTTTCCTTGGTCATGCCGGGTTTTATAGGAGGTTCATTAAATACTTCTCAAAAATTTCTAGGCCTCTGACTAATCTCTTACAAAAATATGTTCCTTTTGTTTTTGATGATGATCGTGTAGAAGCATTTGAAATACTTAAGAAAGCCTTTATTTCTGCACCTATTGTTTAGCCACCTGATTGGAATTTACCCTTTGAAATTATGTGTGATGCTAGTGATTATGTTGTAGCTGTTGTTTTAGGACAAAGAGTTGATAAGAAATTAAATGTTATCCAATATGCTAGTAAAACTCTAGACAGTGCCCAGAGAAATTATGCTACTACTGAAAAAGAATTTTTAGCAGTTGTGTTCGCTTGTGATAAGTTCAGATCTTATATTGTTGATTCCAAAGTAACTGTTCACACTGATCATGCTGCTATTAAATATCTTATGGAAAAGAAAGATGCTAAACCTAGACTTATTAGATGGGTTCTCTTGCTACAAGACTTTGATTTGCATATTATTGATAGAAAGGGAGCTAAGAACCCCGCTGCAGACAACTTGTCTAGGTTAGAAAATGTTGTTGATGACCCACTACCTATTGATGATAGCTTTCCTGATGAACAATTAGCTGTCATAAATGCTTCTCATACTGCTCCATGGTATGCTGATTATGCTAATTACATTGTTGCTAAATTTATACCACCTAGTTTCACATACCAGCAAAAGAAAAAGGTTTTCTATGATTTAAGACATTATTTTTGGGATGACCCACGCCTTTATAAAGGAGTAGATGGTGTTATTATACGTTGTGTACCTAAGCATGAACACGAACAGATCCTACGCAAGTGTCACTCTGAGGCTTATGGAGGACACCACGCAGGAGATAGAACTACACATAAGGGGTATTGCAATGTGGTTTTTATTGGCCTACTCTCTTAAAAGATGCCCATAAGTTTTTCTTGTCTTGTGATGAATGTCAAAGAATTGGTAATATTAGTAGACGTCAAGAAATGCCTATGAACTATTCACTTGTTATTGAACCATTTGATGTTTGGGGTTTTGATTATATGGGACCTTTTCCTTCCTCTAATGGGTATATACATATTTTAGTTGTTGTTGTTTACGTTACTAAGTGGGTAGAAGCTATTCCAACTAGTAGTGTTGATCATAACACTTCTATTAATATGCTTAAAGAAGTTATTTTTCTGAGGTTTGGAGTCCCTAGATACTTAATGACTGATGGTGGTTCACATTTTATTCATGGTGCTTTTCGTAAAATGCTTGCTAAGTATGATGTTAATCATAGAATTGCATCTCCATACCACCCGCAGTCTAGTGGTCAAGTAGAATTGAGAAATAGAGAGATTAAATTGATGTTGCAAAAGACTATTAATAGATCTAGAAAGAATTGGTCCAAGAAACTTGATAATGCATTGTGGGCCTATAGAACTGCATAAAAATCCTATGGGTATGTCTCCGTATAAAATGGTTTATGGAAAAGCGTGTCACTTACCTCTCGAACTAGAACATAAGACATACTGGGCTGTTAAAGAGATCAATTATGATTTCAAACTTGTCGGTGAGAAGAGGCTATTTGACATTAGCTCACTTGATGAATGGAGAACCCAGGCCTATGAGAATGCCAAATTGTTTAAAGAAAAAGTTAAAAGATGGCATGACAAAAGGATACAAAAGTGTGAGTTTAATGTAGGTGATTATGTTTTGCTATACAACTCTTGTTTAAGATTTTTTGCAGGAAAACTTCTCTCTAAATGGGAAGGTCCTTACGTTATCAAGGAGGTCTATCGTTCGGGTGCCATAAAGATCAAAAATGCCGAAGGCACAAATCCGAAGGTGGTGAACGGTCAGAGAATCAAACATTATATCTTAGGTAATCCCATAAATGTTGAAACCAATGTTATTGACACCATAACCCCGGAGGAGTACATAAGGGACACTTTCCATAACGTTTCAGACTCCGAAAAGGAATAGGTATGCGGTACGGTAAGTAAACCGACTCCAAGACTGCTCAAATAGCAATTCTTCTCCATTTTGGAATATTTAAAAAAGGAAAATAAGAAGTAGTCCAAAAGAGACATGAGGCATCCACGAGGGTGGAGGGCGCACCCTCCCCCTGGGCGCGCCCCCTGCCTCGTGACCACCTCGTGTGTCCTCCGGACTCCATTTTCTTACACGATACTTCTTTTGGTCGGTAAAAATTCATTATATAATCTCTGAAAGTTTTGACCACCGTACCACGACAAAATCCTCTACTTTTGTTTCGAGTTGTTTTTCTGACAGATCTAGATCACCATGACGTCTCCAAGCACCCCCAAGGACAAGTTTTTCGAGAAGGCCATCAACCCTTACCTTGCGGAGGTGCTACAACACCCTCAAACCATTGAGATGCGTGAGGGGGTGTTGCACATCCGCGATGTTGAGGGACCGAGGAGGACCAGAAGCGTGGAGACAAGACTCGAAGCAATGGAGCAACAAGTTTTCAAGTGCCAAGGGATGGTGGAACACGGACTCAATGCCAACCACATGATGATCGCGGAGTTCACCACCAACCACAAGCTGGATGCCAAGAACATTGGGTAGACCATCTTCAAGCTTCATGAGAAAATCGAGCACCTCCAAGCCCAGATCTATGACCTGCAAAACCAAAACTGTGAGTATGAATATAGATTCAAGAGGATGAGTTTGGCTGCAGATTTGTGGATCCCGGAGATTCGATCATCCTTCTAGGATGGCGAGCCTCTGCCTTGGAAGATGGACTACAAGCTTACATCATCAACAACTCCATCATCACCACTTCCGAAGAAGGAGACATAAATACATGGGTATGGGCACTCCCCTTGGTAACTGCCAAGCTTGGGGGAGGTGCCCCGGTATCATATCACCATCACACTTCTATCTTTACCCTTTTTCATAGTTCGATCCTTTTGGATATATCTTGATCTAGTAGAATAAAGTTTTAGTATGAACTAGCTTTGAGTTTTGTGTTGATCCCTATCTATGTAGTCGAGTCCGTGAGCTATATATAATAAAGATTAGTTTTGAGTCGAGGGCTTTGCTATCTTGCTATGATCTTGAGGGAATAAAAGAAAGAATAAAAAGAAATAAAAAGATCATATTGATCTTATGGAGAGTAATGACTTCACATATAAAGAGTATGATGAATAAAAGTTGTTGAGAGTTGACAAACATAGTTTTGGTAATCGTTGCGATTAATAGGAAGTAATAAAGAAAGAGAGGTTTTCACATATAAATATACTATCTTAGACATCTTTTATGATTGTGAGCACTCATTAAAATATGAAATGCTAAAAAGTTGATATTGGACAAGGAAGACAACATAATGGGTTAAGTTTTATTATATTCAAAATAAATTATATTGTCATGGATCATCCAACATGTTGAGCTTGCCTTTCTCCCTCATGCTAGCCAAATTCTTTGCACCAAGTAGAGATACTACTTGTGCTTCCAAACGTACATAAACCTAGTTTTTCCATGAGAGTCCACCATACCTACCTATGGATTGAGTAAGATCCTTCAAGTAAGTTGTCATCGGTGCAAGCAATAAAAATTGCTCTCTAAATATGTATGATCTATTAGTTTGGAGAAAATAAGCTTTATACGAGCTTGTGATATGGAAGAAATAAAAGCGACAGACTACATAATGAAGGTCCTTATCACAAGTGGCAATATAAAGTGACGTTATTTTGCATTAAGATTTTGTGCATCCAACCATAAAAGCGCATGACAACCTCAGCTTCCCTCTGCGAAGGGCCTATCTTTATTTTTACCGTCTACCCTCATACAAGAGTCATGGTGATTTTCACCTTTCCTTTTTACACTTTATCCTTTGGCAAGCACTATGTGTTGGAAAGATCCTGATATATATATCCACTCGGATGTAGGTTTCCATAAAGTATTATTGTTGACATTACCCTTGAGGTAAAAGGTTGGGAGGCGAAACTATAAGCCCCTATCTTTCTCTCTGTCCGATTGAAACTCCATACCCATAAGTATCGCATGAGTGTTAGCAATTGTGAAACATTAAATGATAGTTGAGTATGTGGACTTGCCGAAAAGCTCTTATTTTGACTCTTTCTGATGTTATGATAAATTGCAATTGCTTCAGTGACTCAGATTATAGTTTGCTAGTTTTCAATGAAGTTTCTGATTCATACTTTACATTATGAATAGATTGTTACTTAAGCATAAGAAATTATATGACAATATATATGTTACTATTCTAAAGAGGATCATGATGCCCTCATGTCCATATTTTATTTTTATCGGCACCTCTATCTCTAGACATGTGGACATATTTTTCGATATCGTCTTTCGCTTGAGGACAAGCAAGGTCTAAGCTTGGGGGAGTTGATACGTCCATTTTGCATCATGCTTTTATATTGATATTTATTGCATTATGGGCTGTTACTACACATTATGTCACTATACTTATGCCATTTCTCTCTTATTTTATAAGGTTTACATGAACAGGGAGAATGCCAGCACCTGGAATTCTGGGCTGGAAAAGGAGCAAATATTAGAGACCTATTCTGCACAACTCCAAAAGTCCTGAAACTCCACGAAAGTCAGTTTTGGAATATATTAAAAATATTGGGCTAAGAAAGCACCAGAGGGGGGCCACCCAGCAGCCACGAGGGTGGAGGGCGCGTCCTACCCCCCTGGGCGTGCCCCCTACCTCGTGGGCCACCAGGCAGGCCCCTGATGCCCATCTTCTGCTATATGGTGTCTTTTGCCCTGAAAATAATCATAAGGAAGCTTTCGGGACGAAGTGCTGCCGTCTTGAGGCAGAACCTGGGCGGAACCAACCTAGGGCTCCAGCGGAGCTGTTCTACTGGGGAAACATCCCTCCGGGAGGGGGAAATAATCGCCATTGCCATCGCTATCACCATCGATCCTCTCATCGAGAGGGGGTCAATCTCCATCAACATCTTCACCAGCACCATCTCCTCTCAAACCCTAGTTCATCTCTTGTATCCGATCTTTGTCTCAAAACCTCAGATTGGTACCTGTGGGTTGCAAGTAGTCTTGATTACTCCTTGTAGTTGATGCTAGTTGGTTTATTCGGTGGAAGATCATATGTTCAGATCCTTAATGCTATTCAATACCCCTCTGATTATGAACATGAATATGATTTGTGAGTAGTTACCTTTGTTCCTGAGGACATGGGAGAAGTCTTGTTATAAGTAGTCATGTGAATTTGGTATTCGTTCAATATTTTGATGAGATGTATGTTGTCTCTCCTATAGTGGTGTTATGTGAATGTCCTACATGACACTTCACCATTGTTTGGGCCTAGAGGAAGGCATTGGGAAGTAATAAGTAGATGATGGGTTGCTAGAGTGACAGAAGCTTAAACCCTAGTTTATGCGTTGCTTCGTAAGGGGCTGATTTGGATCCATATGTTTCATGCTATGGTTAGGTTTACCTTAATTCTTCTTTCGTAGTTGTGGATGCTTGCTAGGGGGGTTAATCATAAGTGTGATGCTTGTCCAAGGAAGGGCAGTACCCAAGCACCGGTCCACCCACATATCAAATTATCAAAGTAATGAATGTGAATCATATGAGCATGATGAAAACTAGTTTGACGATAATTCCCATGTGTCCTTGGGAGCGCTTTGCTTTATATAAGAGTTTTTCCCGGCTTGTCCTTTGCTACAAAAAGGATTGGGCCACCTTGATGCACCTTAGTTACTTTTGTTACTTGTTACCCATTACAAATTATCTTATCACAAAACTATCTGTTACCGATAATTTTAGTGCTTGCAGAGAATACCTTAGTAAAAACCGCTTGTCATTTCCTTCTGCTCCTCGTTGGGTTCGACACTCTTACTTATCAAAAGGACTACGATATATCCCCTATACTTGTGGGTCATCAAGACTCTTTTCTGGCGCCGTTGTCGGGGAGTGAAGCGCCTTTGGTAGGTGGAATTTGGTAAGGAAACATTTATATAGTGTGCTGAAATTTACTGTCACTTGTTACTATGGAAAATAATCCTTTGTGGGGCTTGTTCGGGGTATCTTCACCCCGACCAAAAGAGCAAAGAGTTGCTCCTCAACCTACTGAACCTACTGAAAATATTTACTTTGAAATTCCTTCGGGTATGATAGAGAAACTGCTAGCTAATCCCTATACAGGAGATGGAACATTACATCCCGATATGCACCTAATCTATGTGGATGAAGTTTGTGGATTATTTAAGCTTGCAGGTATTTCCCGAGGATGTTATCAAGAAGAAGGTGTTCCCTTTATCTTTGAAGGGAAAGGCATTGACATGGTTTAGGTTATGTGATGATATTGGATCATGGAACTACAACCGATTGAAATTGGAATTTCATCAGAAGTTTTATCCTATGCATCTGGTTCATCATGATCATAATTATATATATAATTTTTGGCCTCACCAAGGAGAAAGCATCGCTCAAGCTTGGGGGAGGCTTAAGTCAATGTTATATTCATGCCCCAATCATGAGCTCTCAAGAGAAATTATTATTCAAAAAATTTATGCTCGGCTTTCTCTCAATAATCGCTCCATGCTTGATACTTCTTGTATTGGTTCTTTTATGATGAAGACTGTTGAATTCATATGGGATTTATTGGAAAGAATTAAATGCAACTCTGATGACTGGGAACTTGACGAAGGTAAGGAGTCAGGTATAACACCTAAGTTTGATTGTGTTAAATCTTTCATGGATATCGATGCTTTTCATGAATTTAACACTAAATATGGACATGACTCTGAGATAGTAGCTTCTTTCTGTGAATCATTTGCGACTCATGTTGATCTCCCTAAGGAGAAGTGGTTTAAATATCATCCTCCCATTGAAGTAAAAGTAGTAGAACCTATTAAAGTTGAAGAAAAGACTATTACTTATAATGTTGATCCTATTGTTCCTACTGCTTATATTGAGAAACCACCTTTCCATGTTCGAATAAAGGATCATGCTAAAGCTTCAAATGTGGTTCGTAAGAGTAATGCTAGAACACCTACACCCCCTGAGCATCTAGTTGAACCTAGTATTGCTATGGTTAAAGACCTCTCGGTCGATAATATTGATGGACATGTTATTTACTTCTGTAATGAAGCAGGGGCATTGGTGAGGCCGAAAGACATCACTATGTATTCATAAAGACCGTATCAAGTGATGAATGTGGTCTTAGGAATATTCACCTTCTTGATTTTGAGCTGATGATATCCGTTCCTCAATCAATCTTGGAGAATACTTGTGCCCCATTGAGTTGGTCGAACAAGCCACAATATTGGGAAGCGGATATTTGTTATTGATAGTGACAGCATTCAACTGATGTTAATCCACACACATCCAAAGGTTGTTGCCTTTCTTGTTCACAAAAATTGCGGGTGATCCCCATGGTGATTAGCTCGGACGAATGTATCCTTTCTGAAGCATCTCATCAAGCTATTTCTTCAACTCAACCAACTCAGATGAAGGCATCCGGTAATATTTCTTGTATATAGGTGCGGTCCTGGGTACAAGATCAACTGCAAATTCAAGCTCATGATCTAGTGGCATCCCTGGTAGCTCCTCGGGGAATACATTTGGAAACTCACTGACCACAGGAATTAGGTCCAACTCTTCCGCTTGAGCTGCAAAGACCATTTCTTTCTTGGGTATGCTTCTTCGAGCAAAGAATTGTGTGGTTTGGCCTTCCTGACATGTTAGTGTGACTTCCCTGGTCGCACAGTTGATGCATACTTGATGCTAGGTCAACCAGTTCATTCCCAGAATAATATCCAACTTAGCAGACTCGATGACTATCAAACAGGCGGGGAAAATGATTCCCTTGATGTTAATCTCCAAATTGCAATAGGCCAGATTGCTTTTGAGCATGGATCCCGGGGATTTAACCAACATCCTCTTTCCCAAAATTGAGCAAGAAAACTTGTTTTGGGCAACAAAACTCCGCGAAATAAAAGAGTGGGAAGCCCAGAGTCAAACAAAATTATTGCAAGTATGCTATTAACAGGAAACATACCAATGACGACTTATGGGTTCTCTTGCGCTTCGTCTGCGGAGAGGTGATGAACTTGCCCTTGGATGGTCTTCTGGCCAGGGTATGGTCCCATGTGGTTGACTTGCGGCTTAAATGGAGTATTTAACTTGCCACTCTCAGGACACTGTCTGGCGTAATGTCCGGTTTTCCCACAAGAAAAACACGCATTGGTATGCTGACAATCTTCGTGTACTGGGCTGGTTACGATATTCTTGACTTGGCTAGAGGTCTTGTTAACATTCTGCTGCCAATTGGGCTTGTACTCAACCTGAGTCTACTGCCAGGTATGGGTCTTCTGCACTGGTTGTCCATCCTTCTTAGGCTCAAACTTGCATTTATGATCATTATAGGCGGGCTTATTGTCCTGAACAAGCTTGTGCTCCCTTTCTACAGTTAGGGCTTTGTTTACCAGAGTCTGGAAATCCGGAAAATCAAGCATACTGAGAGTGCATCTGAGATGTTGATTCAGTCCTCCAAGGAATCTGTCGATCTTTGTTTCTTCGGTGGCCACATCATACAGGGAATAGCGAGCCAAATGGTTGAACTTGTTCAAATACTCAGTGACAGATAAGTTACCTTGCGTGAGGTTTAGGAACTCACGTTGTTTAACTTTCAGGATACCAGCAAGACTGTGGTACCTGCGGAACTTTCCTTGAACTTATCCCATGTAATTTCTTCATCTGCTGGCCACATGGCTTTAGTATTGTCCCACCAAATACCTGCGGCTCCTTCCAGATAGTGGGCTGCAAATGGAACCTTATCACCTTCTTCTGTGCAAGCAATATCCAATTTCTTTTCAATGGTCCTCAACCAATCGTCACTTCCATAGGATCAGCAACTTGAATGAAACTGGGTGGCTTAGTCCTTTGAAAATCTGAGACCTTGGAGTGATTGTCATTCGTATTGCCATTATTTCCCACCATTGCCTGCACACTTTTTAATAGTTCAAGCAGATTGTTGCTTCTTCTTTCTTCGAACATACGCATTATCTATTCAGTGGTTGGTGGATGAGGCGGTGGAGGCGGTGGTTGCGGATATGGTTCGAGGGAATGCCCTGCCTGTCTTGCTGAACGACGGACAGGTACATCTTCACCAGTGTGACTGTTGCAGCCTCCTCTCGTCATCGTATTTGTTTGTTTTTTCCAATATGAAGCAATTGAGATGAGCAAAATCCAAAAGTGGGAAAAGCGAATGATAAAGCCGAAGAAAAGTGATAAAAACCAGGGCGAATAAAGAAACTCCCAACATAATTATACATAGACTCATACAAGACAGGGAACATCATGACAGGTACTCATACATAAAAGGAAACATCATGACCCATACGACTACACTCGCACTAACAACCTCAGCTACTCTAGCAATCTACTGCTCTGCTGGTCCTATTGGGTCCTCTCCTGACCCAGACTCGGATCCTGAACTGATGGTGTTAACGGAAACCTCTGGGTTAAAAGTAACCCGACGATGCTGCCTCGAGGGCTCTCCCATAGGGGCGGGTGTTGGATGGGTCTGGAGCATAGGAGCTGCACAAGTAGCGAGAAGTGAACCCCACTCGGCAGGGGTACTGTGGGGAGCCACGGTCGAGGTGCCCGAGTCACTCGACGGAGTAACTGGGGTAGCGGGCAAGCCAGAAACTGGGGGAATAACAGGGGTAAACCCAATTGAAGGTGGAACGAAACTGGACCTAGCAGCTACCAAAGCGGTATGGGCACGAGTCAGCTCTCGAGCCAGCTCATGAATCAGCAGATAGCTAGCAGTGATATAGCAGGAAAGGTGGCTAGCAGGACTATCGGTCGCTGGATCAATCATAGGAAAACGGATACGCCCATCATCGTGCAGGGATGGGTAGTAGTGTAAGCCTGGGTGGGTTTGCATTTGGACCTCATTGTAGCGTAACTCAATGAGAATCTCAAACGCAACAAACTGAATAGCCTGAGAGGGTGTAGAAGCGAAACCACTCCTAGAAGAACAGGTGTAAGTGCTATATGTCGAACTGCAGCGCAGGGTAACCACGGCGTGATACTCGAATACTGAGGCTGCTAGGCACTCCTAGTACACTCGATACACTGGGTCGTCACCGTGAGGGTAGAGTCAATGCCATACATGCCGAAGAAGGTGCGTGAAGTGTACGGCGCCAGCTTCACCTGACACACATATGGCACTGGAGCCATCTACACTCACAACCATTAGTCGGTTAGCAAAAATAATACATCATATGCATGCAATGCAGCAACTAGATGCAAAAACTATCGCCACTCAGGACTAACTATCCTTTTACTAACATGGCTGCGGTCTAGCATGTCCTACGGTCAGCGCGGCTCTAATACCAACCGTTGTGACCCCGGCTCAAAGGACCGGTTTACCTTGCATTGCCAGCCCAGAGATCTAGTCTTCTGCCAACACACAACAACTTGGTACAGAAAACAACCGCTTTATTGATGCTAGCGGAACATAGTTTAACATTACATCAGATAGCGAGACCAAGAGGCACACACAATGCGGCTGAACAATATGTACATTATTTAATAAACATGAAGGGGCCTTGATCATGATAACTACGCGGCAGCGGAACAACGACGAAGGGAACTCCATAGCACAGGGACACCGATGTGGACACGGTCTAGACACGGGAAGCACTCCGATCCGATATGACTTTCCTAAAATCTGGCATGACACGCCAGGTTAGTACATTGAATGTACTTGCAAGCTCACAACAAGTAAAAGCATAATGGAAAACAATAACATGTTTATTTAGCATGTTAAATGCAAGTCTACAATAGACTACTCATGAGTGAACATGCTTGTGCACCGAGTCCCTCGGACTCGCTTACCAAACGGGTTACCTCGTAACCATCATCACCCATATGGTGATCACTCCTGGATCACAAATGACACCAACATCATCAATACGATGATCACTCCCGAATCACAAACGAAACCAACTCTTTGGTTCCCACAACAACGACCATCTCATGGTCTCAACAATCTTATCACATAACCGGTGCCAACCATATGACTTTAGTGTGTAAGTTTAACTTATTCATGTTGATCCATGCTGTGACCTACTTACGAGCTGTGTCTGTAACCGAGGACGTGACTATCGCTAGATTTAATAAACACTCTGCAGAGGTTAGTACATTGTACCCACACCATGGAACCCATGGCCTCGCACTCCCATTCGGGTGGACGAACAACATTCCAACAGACCAACCCATTGCCATGACACTCTCTCGGCCACTCCGACCAACTCCCCTCTGGGCTAAGTCCTGGGTAGCCCCGATGTCAACCATTGACATCCAACGGCCACCGTCGTGGCAAAACAATCAACGGTCCCAAACGGGGACAAGGTACCATTACAACAACGGGCACACAAGGTTATGTCTGCTTACTGGGCCAGGGTACCGCATGCCCATAACCTTCCCTCATTGGAGGCTCCGACCAGAGGCATGATAATGGACCGAATAAGGGCCTTCCCATAAAGGCAAATGTGGTTGCACTGGGAAGCTCAATTCGGTGGCACCATGACTCGATCAACAATTATGTTCAATTTGGGTTATCGTCAGGTTTAACTTGAAATAAAAACTCGAGCCATAGTATGCCATGATCATGCAACCATAAGAAATGCAACCATAAGCATATATCATCAAAACGAAACGGATCAACATCATAGGATCACTAAGCATGCACTAGTAATCATCTTGAGGCACTGGTTTTAATTTCATCTTCTTTAGTTATCACAAGAGCATGATGGATATATGAAGAATAAAGTATTATATGAAGATAACTCCGGTCACTTTCCAACCATAGTCATGCTATCATGTATAACTACTGCATCCATCTAGTTCATGCCATCAAGTACTACAGCAAGCTAAGCATATCAAACAAGACAAGTGAAATAACTTGAGCAAAGTTATTTAAATGATTTAAATGCATGAAAATAATTCATATTCAAGTTGGAAAAACCATAGATATTGAAATGACAACATGCAAATATTTGTGTGGCTTGCCTTAGCACAGAGGAGGGTCACACTCCTCCTGGTTCTCCTCTAGGAAAGCTTCTCCTTCTGAAAATATATAAAAACAAGAAAAAAATATCAACACTCACTCTGAAAATTACCAGAAATTCTAGGCAGCAAGGAAAAATCTGAAATTTGGTGTGCTTCTAGAATATTTGAATACAAACACAATGCAAAAAGAATCAACTCATTTGGATTTATGGTTTAAAAGTTAGAGCTGGTAAAAGTTTCTGGTCAAACTGAGCTAAATATAAACAAAAGGAAAAACTAGAGGGGGTGACATCGAAGGCGTAAACTCACGGGGCGCCACCACTTATATCGCTTCGGGGCGGCTGAGTGGCTGACAGTGGGCCCCCGCTGTCAGTTTTGAAGAGAGAGAGAGAGGGGGGGAAACAGAGGAGGGGCGGCGATTCGCCGGTGTTTCTCCGGCGAGGAGAGGCCGACTGCCAATCTGAGAGGGGGGTGGATGCGCAAGATTACGGCGAGTCTACACGTACCCGAAACGCGGCGAGAGGTGGATGGAGCTGCTCAGAAATAGCGTCTCTAGGGGTGGCTATGGACGGGGTTCACCGAAGATGAAGAAGATGGCGAGGTTAGGCGGTTCCACGGGCTCCAACGGGGTCGTCTAGCTCCAGTGGATCACTATGGATGCGCCGGAGTGGTCGGTCGAGCTCGAGGGGCTTTGGAGGGGTGGGGAGCAGCAGGAGGGGATCGCTGGTGAGCTTGGGTCGGGAACGGCGGCTAGAGGCCTGCCTAGCTAGGCTACGGGTATTCTACGATGTTGTGGTGGTTGGGTGAGTGTGGTGAGGAGCTCAGAGAGGCGGGGGGCGGTATTTATAGGAGGAGGGGAGGAGGGGATCGGGCTCCGCTGGAGGGCTTTCGAGACTGCGCACGATGATGAAGAGCGCTAGTGAGAGGGGGAGAAGACGTCGTGGCTCACGCGGCCACTATGGGAGAGCAGAGAAGAGCACAGGACGCGCGTGGCGATGAGCACAGGGGCACGGGCGCAATGTACGCTTGGTCGTGTCATGCCCGTGCTTGCTGCGGCGAGCTCTGGCGTCGACGAGCGCCAGGAGGGAGTTAATGGCTTTGGGACGAGGATGGTGGCATGGTTTTGCAAGTTGCAGCAAGCGTGGAAGCGAGCACGAGCTCTATAGAGACGACGGCGGCATCCAAAGCGCTTCGACTAGCTGCTTGGCATCATGCACACGTGTACTACCCGCGTGAACTCTGGCATCACGCCACGCAGAGCATTAAAATCATGCCTGGCGTGTAGTCCTGGCTAGGTTGGGTTGATCCAAGCTCTTGAGGTGGGCACAGGTCGACCAGGTGTGACTATGGACTCTTGGCAAGTTTCTGGACAGAAACTTTTGAGGTTAATAGAGAAAAATCTAGAGGGAGTTAGGAGCTCATTTTTGGTGGTTAAGATTTTCTTAGGAGGGTAATGAAGTCCTAAAACTTTCAGCTTCAAAGGATCAAGGAATAATGCACTTCCTTTGTAAAGTGCATTTTCTAGACAGAACAGAAAAGATTTTCTGTAGCAAAAATATTCCACATAACCATGAAATAGTTTTGCACAGGGAGGTGTGCAGGTCCAAAGAATATTCAGGAATTTTCTCAAATTTTTGTGAGGAAGAAAAATGAGGGTTGCTTCAGAGCATATGATACTGAAGTGTGATTTCAGAGCTAAAATGAATATTTTTCATTTAAGAAAATTATTCCTATGGCCATATTTGGGTGTACCAGAGAGGAAATGATGTGTTTGATAGGGAGGTGAGTCACGTGGGAGAAAATCAAGGGTATGCCCGAGTGGTTTAGTCCATTTGAGTTGATTCAAAACCCAAATTCAAATAAAAAGGGCAATGAAATCCAGAAAAGAAAAAGGGCAAAAACCAGGGTGTCACATATCGGTAGGTTAACTTGGGCCATATTTAATATATAAAATATGCATTGTACTGAATGACAAAATATGCAATCCCAGGCTACATAGCAACAAGGAAGAGTGTTACCTTAATGTTCTGATGATGTCTAGATATACATGGAAGAGCAGCAAGAACAACAACACAGCAGCAGCTAACTGTAGTTAATCGGCCGATATTTGTAACAATGTAATAAACTCCATCCGCCACTTAATATAAGATGTTAATTCGTCCAATATGTTAGTATATTGGATGTAATAAGATCTTATATAATGGGACGGAGGGAGTGTTGTACTACATCATTGTGCAATTGTTGTTTAGCTTCTAATATTAACTTGGTGCTTTTAGGTACATATGTCATCGGCAAAGAACCATGCTTCGACCCTTCCTGTGTATGGGGCAATGAGATATTCATGAATCAGCTTCAAGAGAGGAAGCTGATAAAGATTCTTATTAAAATGGGTCAAAAGATGTCAATCGAACTATTTGTTTACACTTTATGCAAGACAACAGTGAACTGCGGCATGGTAAGTAAGAACTCTATAGCCTTCTTTTTACTGCCCATAATGAGTTGTGTTAGATGACAATGTCTAAATTTGTTTCCTTTGCGGTGGATCCCGAAATAGTTTACTCAAGATTACCTCTCAAACTACATGATTGGCAGCCGGCCATCACAAGGGGTTGGACTAGAGTCGTGCGTGCCTTCCGCATCGAGGAGAGCACAATAGGGGCATTCCACTTCACCTTGTTCAGTAACTAGAATGTCTCTCGCCTCTTTATTTACCATCTTTAATAGTACAAGTGTACAACCCTGGCTCATCATTCTTTATTAGGTGCTTATGTAATTCTTTTTTCATGTCATTCTTGAACATATGTACTTGTGAATCGAATAATGCATTGGTTGTTGAACCTGATGGATATGAATGAAGTTATAGCCTGCTTTCAAATTGAAATTTGGTATAATTTTAAATAGCAGCAATTAAATTAGGGTGAAAATACACTCTGTGGGTCATTATGGCGCACACGGTCTATAAAGCACAGTGTGTGTGATATACATCATAATCCGACATGGTTCACGGAGAGGAAACGTGTGTAACCATGCACACAGTTGCCGTTTGCAAAGCGTGTGTGATGTCAGACAATATCACAAATTGTTGGGGATATAACCCCACGGTATAACCCACCCTTGTAAGGGTCGGGTCAAGTCGTTAGCGAATCTCGGAGTTAGGCCTCAGATAGGTCAGGATGATCAGGACATAGGGCCAGAAGGGCGACTCACAAGATGGGCCGGCTTAGGGCCTGAAGCCAGAAGGCGGTAGGCGGCCCGGAGGTGTAAGCCGCCATATGATGTCAACCCGCCCTTGTAAGGGTCAGGTCAAGTCATTGGCGAATCTCGGAGTTAGGCCTCATATAGGCCAGGACAATCAACACGCAGGGCCAGAAGGGCGGCTCACAAGATGAGTCGACTTAGGGCCCGAAGCCAGAAGGCGGTAGGCGGCCCGGAGGTGTAAGCCGCCATACGATGTCTTGTCATAGAAGGCAAGGCGACTTACAGTTAGGCTCGGTCACGGATCGTGACCCGACCCGGACTCTTGTAAGCCAGAGGCCTCGACCTGTATATAAAGGCGAGTCCCCGGCACAGAAGAGGGCAAGTTACAATCAATTGATAGCTAGGTCAAGCGAATCCGCTCCCTTGTAATCGATACTCAAGCAATAAGCAGAAAAGCAGGAGTAGGCTTTTACCTCCACTGTGAGGGGCCGAACCTAGGTAAACTCGTGTCCTTCAACCCGCTCAACCCTGACAAGCTAACCACCATTTGTGATGGCCTCACGTCTAAGTCCTCGCACTAGGACATCTGTTGTGACAAAACCACGACACAAATGGTGCGGGAAAACTAAAAGTGTGTTATTGTTGCCCTATCGTACATGGTTTACAATAATGAACTGATTGTGATGTGGCGCGCATCGTAAACGTAGAGCCAGTTTGGTACGTGCCTGGACTGTGTCTGGTATTAGGTGAAAACCACAGAAGTTCGACTGCGATGGTAATGCTAGCACACACGAGTAGCAAGGATGGATCTTTTGGGATATTAGATATATCCCAAACAGTTGTGTGAAGAATCGCGTTTGGGATAGGTGGGGGCATCGCATACGCTTTTTTATGGAAAACATAAGCATTCCTACTCCCTATCCCTAACGGTTTTTGGGTCGTGTGGAAAGGACCCCCCTATCGCCCACACTCACTAAGCAACGGATTAAAACTCCGTCATGGAAAGGGGTTAAAAACATTTTGTATAGCACCTCGATGTACCAGTGATTGATACTGTAATAGCCTGGAACAATAAAAAATTATAGATACGTTGGAGACGTATCACAGTTGTATCAAGCATAGTTTTTGACATATGATTCAAACCATTATAAAACATATGGAGAATTAACCATTCATCCATTCCATGATTGGGACAGTTTCTTATAGCTTCCTTCATTCTATCCCACGCAAGTGTCAGTGGCTCATGTTCTTCCTGCTTGAAACCTGTAATCTGGTAACGTAATCTTTGCAGGTGGACAATACTTCAATAAAAAAAATACTGCAACAATAAGCCCAAGAAGTAATGTTGCCCTTAGGTAGTGCATGAAGCCATTCCTTAGCTTTTCCTCTCAAGGAGAAAGGAAATAGATGCAATTTCAGTGCATCGGGATCATAATCCTTTATGCATCTCATGTTGCACAATTCAGTGAAATTGTGTAAGTGCATGTCGGCATCCTCAGAAGCAGAGTCTCCAAAGTGGTCCCATTGAACCAAGGAAACTAAGTTCGGCTTAATCTCATACTCAGTGCCTGCTACCTCAGGTTGTGTTGTAGGTTCACGCATGAAGTTGTTGCTGGGAGTAGCAAAACTCCCAAGATTACAAGCCATAGTAATCTTTTGATTTTTCAACTAAAAATAAAACTTAAATGAAAAACAGAAAATTAAAGACAAAAACTAAAAATTAACTTTAACAAAAACTCTAAACACAAACACTAGGAATACTAAACTCCTCCGCGGCACCGGCACGAGAAAAAGGGCTTGGTATCTCCTTTTTATTGATCCGGTATTGGAACAGAAAAGAGTATCCGCACCTATTTCCCCAGAGGTGACCCTGGGTTATCGAACCCACATGAGGAAGATTCCCTTGAAGCAATGGTCTCTAGCAAGCTTTCGTCAAAGTGTCAAATCCAGCTTTTGACCGGATCAACAAGCAAATAGTGATTCTAACACTTATAATAAAAAGAGGTATGGGTATAAGGTCTTATGCTTACAACCTTTTATTCATGTTGGGATCAAATAAGATATTAATTTGTGCGCTGGAAGTCACCCATCGAGATGTGCTTGTTATGGATCGAAGTGGGGGATGTGTCCAAATAACATCTTGACCGGCACGATTCCTGCATCAAGAATCAGTTGTCCTACCACATGCCCTATTCGTCGCGCAGGGTTGCCTCGATAATTAAGATAATGAAATCAGATAAGAGCTTTGGGGGTTTAATGACTACACCTCATTTCTCCCCAAGGATATGATCCATGTTACCCTGTTGAACCTTATTGTCACCGGTTTTCGGTGTAAAACTTCACGGTCTCCTTGCTCCTAGCCTCACCGATTCTCGATCTCCATGATCCTGGGTACCTGCAGGGATGAATATCAGTGGACAAGACAAGAGACATCTTCATGGAACATTTTTATTTCACACATATGGGATGTTATGTCAAATTGATCCCTCAAAAAATACCTCTAGTTACAAGGCTTATGCCTCAACACATACCTTGATGAACTACACACACACGGAGATCAGATCGCAAAAGAAAACATTGAAGAACACATCTTGAGATTGATTGATTGCAATATGTCTTACAATGGATGCCTTGTGTGATGCATGATTACAAGTATGAATGAGATGGATGAGTGTTATGGTGGTGGTGGAGATGGCAACAGCTAGGGTTTGCGGATGAGGACGATGATGAAGAGGTTCTGACTTCTGTGCTCATCTCTCTGTTGACATTTTGATGGGGTCCCTTTAACAAAAGTTGTTTAGGTGGATGATCTACCTCAAAATTCACACCATACGGGCACTTGGAACGTCGTCTTTTGTGTTATCTTTATGCAGACGTCTCTTGTTGATTCCTTCTTCCTCCATTCTCCTTCCATTCCATTTCCACATGTAATTTCTTCTCTTTTTAGCCAATTTCTCGTGGAAACACATAATAGAGAGGATTTATGGAATCCTTTGCATTCATTAGTCATTAGTACCATTATCAGAGCGAATATCTCTTTTCAACTGAAATACCTCGGTTTAAACAAAGGTGAAATTAGTATAAAAATATCACTCATCAATATCCCCGAGAACTATGGGAACTACTCACGCATAGAGACGACAAACATCATACAAATAGCTATGGTAAACACGGATGAAATAATCAGGTAATGCACATAGGGTCCACAAGGATTCGGTATTACAATGAGATGGAGATGGATGGAGGTGAAGATGATTAATGTCGGCGTCCCTTGCACGGTAATGGCGATCTCCTCCTTGACCACCACCCCTCCGGATGCCTTCCAGGGGCTAGGGTTCTTTGCTCTAGATGAGTTTCTGGGGTCTCTGGGCGTCTGAGCCACGATCCGATGGCGTGGGGTTGGAGTAGTAGACCAGGCAATTGCGAAGGCATGTGGTATGAGCGGTGGTACGAGCGCGCGCACTCGTACCGTGCTGTAACGTCTAGGACACACCCACCGGTTACTGGACGTTACTCCTGGCGGGATCTAGACTGGCCCACAAATCAAAACTAGTCTTTCCTATATATGCACTTTGTTCCCACTCATGTGCACCTGGGACCAACATTCTAGTCGATCACCCATCCTTGAAATTTCTCCAAGCTGAGCACGCTTAACTTTGGAGTTCTTTTCGAATGGGCTCCCGGAAAAGAAGGAATTCCTTATTGATATGAGTAGTCAATCATCCTATTAAGTCAGCCCATTACATACACCCCCCTCAAATGAACTGATGTCCTCGTCAGCCCACGGGAACGTTTCCTCTTGGCACATACGTCTCTGCGTCTAGTCTGGCACATGTGCCTTGCCGTGTGCGATGATGGGTCACAAACGTCATGCACAACATGACCACGCACCTAACCCACAAACATCCATGCAACCGCGAGGCTCAGCTCTGATACCAACTTGTAACGCCCCAGACATACCCGTCGGTTACTGGCCGTTACTCCTGGCAAAATCTAGATTGGCCCCACAAATCAACACTGGTCTTTCATGCGCACTTTGTCCTCACTCATGCACACCTGGGACCAACTTATGAATCGATCACCCATCCTAAAATTGCTCCAAGCTGAGCACACTTAACTTTGAAGTTCTTTCTGAATGAGCTCTCGGAAAAGAAGGAATTCCTTATTGATATGAGTAGTCCTAGTCCATCATCCCTATTAAGTCAGGCTATCATACATGCGTCGTCGATCACCCTGGATGCCTCATGGTGATTTCGTTCTTCTCCCATATGCTTTATACTTTTATGGTAATACATTATCACGTTTATTGGTGTAATTTTATCACCTAATCTTGATGTTCTTTCCTTGAACTCCTAGGCACATCCAAAAATGACATCCTAGTGAAAACATGCAAAAGGAGGTGCATGAACGCAGTAAGAGCCAGCAAAGCCTACTACGTAGGCACAAAACAAATGGTAAAAACAAGACAAAATTTGGACTATCAAATAACATGCCATTTCTCCCAAATTGTATGTTGATATTATTTTCCACGGTACATTCCTTGCTTTGCAAGAACACCCATACTACAAAAGTTTGGCCTTTCCCTAAAAAAATTCCATTACTGAGGTCACATTGCAGACAAACCATGTATATACATTCCAAGTTTGGCACAATAACGATGAGGAAGGCCGCTCCTACCATGATGGGGACATTTGGAAAGACTCGCTATGTGTTACTCGCTGGAAGTCAGTACACAAATGTTAATGGATATAGCACAACCCGACCTTATCATTGTGACCTTACCCGACAGATCCACCCATGGATTCATCAAAGTTAGTTTCTTTCAGGTTGTTGCATGTTAAACATCACTCTCTAGTGAACCTATCATGCCTAACTAATCACCATTCATACTTATGAATGCAAAAAAATTGATTACCTTCTCCGACCAAGTTGTTTCTTCTAACTAAACTAATTATAATAACAGGTGATACACGGGTTATTTCCAACATGATATGTTATGAATCCCTAGACACACCCCTGTCTCACATGACATGGATCCCCAAGTGGCTAGGTGTGTGGCTTATTCGGCTATTGGCATGCATCGGTTTGGGTTATCCTGCGCGTTGTTGCCGGGTTGGTTCAGGATCATTGCTTTTTGGCTCCATTTTGCCAGCCACTTTGGGTACATTGTTGTTGCCGGTTAGGATGTCACTGGGAAGGTTGGTTCTTTCTATGGTCGGGTCATCTTTTTGGTGCTCGATTCATCTAGTTTTGTGTTACCTGGGTTTGCATGTGCTCATGTAAAATCAAAACATTACCATACTCATTGGCATCATGTTTTGCAAATGTGTCTGAAAAAATATCCTTCAAACAGTTCACCTAACCTCTTGGTTGTATTTGGGTTTTGTCTGACGGTGTAGTATGTGATGACCCACAAGTGTAGGGGATCTATCGTAGTCCTTTCGATAAGTAAGAGTGTCGAACCCAACGAGGAGCAGAAGGAGATGATAAGCGGTTTTCAGTAAGGTTTTCTCTACAAGCACTGAAATTGTAGGTGATAGATAGTTTTGTGATAAGATAACGAGTAACAAGTAAATAAAGTAAATAAAGTGCAGCAAGGTGGCCCAATCCTTTATGTAGCAAAGGATAAGCCTGGACAATTTCTTATAATGAGGAAGGAGCTCCCGAGGACACATGAGAATTATCGTCAAGCTAGTTTTCATCACGTTCATATGGTTCGCGTTCGGTACTTTGATAATTTGATATGTGGGTGGACCGGTGCTTGGGTACTGCCCTTACTTGGACAAGCATCCCACTTATGATTAACCCCTATTGCAAGCGTCCGCAACTACAAAAGAAGTATTAAGGTAAACCTAACCACATCATTAAACATATGGATCCAAATCAGCCCCTAACGAAGCAACGCATAAACTAGGGTTTAAGCTTCTGTCACTCTAGCAACCCATCATCTACTTATTACTTCCCTATGCCTTCCTCTAGGCCCAAATAATGGTGAAGTGTCATGTAGTCGATGTTCACATAACACCACTAGAGGAAAAGACAACATACATCTCATCAAAATATCGAACGAATACCAAATTCACATGACTACTAATAGCAAGACTTCACCCATGTCCTCAGGAACAAACGTAACTACTCACAAAGCATATTCATGTTCATAATCAGAGGAGTAGTAATATGCATAAAGGATCTGAACATATGATCTTCCACCAAGTAAACCAATTAGCATCAACTACAAGGAGTAATCAACACTACTAGCAACCCAGAGGTACCAATTTGTGGTTTGGATACAAGAGATGAACTAGGGTTTTGAGAGGACATGGTGCTGGTGAAGATGTTGATGGAGATTGACCCCCTCCCGATGAGAGGATCGTTGGTGATTACGTTGGTGATGATTTCCCCCTCCCGGAGGGAAGTGTCCCCGGCAGAACAGCTCCGCCGGAGCCCTAGATTGGTTCCGCCAAGGTTCCGCCTCGTGGCGGCGGATTTTCGTCCCGTATGCTTGCCCACGATTTTTACCAGGGTAAAAGCCCTCATATAGCAGAAGATGGACACCAGTGGGCCACCAGGGGGCCCAGGAGATAGGGGGGCGCCCAGTAGGGGTGGGCGCGCCCAGTAGGGGTAGGCGCGCCCCCCACCCTCCTGGCCAGGGTGTGGGCCCCCTGATGTATTTCTTTCGCTCAATAATTCTTATTAATTCCAAAAACATGTTTCGTGGGGTTTCAGGATTTTTGGAGCAGTGTAGAATAGGTTTCCAATGTTTGCTCCTTTTCCAGCCGGAATTCCAGCTACCGGCATCCCCCCTCTTCATGGTAAACCTTGTAAAATAAGATAGAATAGCCATAAGTATTGAGATATAATGTGTAATAACAGTCCATAATGCAATAAACATTGATATAAAAGCATGATGCAAAATGGACGTATCAAATCCCCCAAGCTTAGACCTCGCTTGTCCTCAAGCGGAAGCCGAAATCGAAAAATATGTCCACATGTTTAGAGATAGAGGTGTCGATAAAAATAAAATACGGACATGAGGGCCTCATGATCATTCTTGTAACAGTAACATATATAGATTTTATCATACGATTTCTTATACTCAAGTAACAATCAATTCACAATGTCAAGTATGGTTCAAAAACTTCATTGAGAACTAACAAGCTATAATCTCAGTCATTGAAGCAATTGCAATTTATCATAACATCAGAAAGAGTCAACAATAGAGCTTTTCAGCAAATCCACATACTCAACTATCATGTAGTCTTCTACAATTGCTAACACTCACGCAATACTTGTGGTTATGGAGTTTCAGCCGGACACTGAGAAAGATAGGGGCTTATTGTGTTGCCTCCCAATGTATTCACCTTTACGTGATGTCAACAATAATAGCCCATGCTAACTTACATCCAGTTGGATATATATATCATGATCTTTCAAACAAGAGGAGCTTGCCAAAGGATAAATTGAAAAAGGGAAAGGTGAAGACCACCTTGACTCAAGCATAAAGTAAAAATATAAAGTAAAATATAGGCCCTTCGCAGAGGGAAGCAGAGGTTGTCATGTGCGTTTAGGGTTGGATGCACAAAATCTTGATGCAAAAGAATGTCACTTTATACTGCCCCTTGTATGTGGACCTTTATTATGCAGTCTGTCGCTTTTATTACTTCCACAACAAGATCGTATAAAGCTTATTTTCTCTGCACTAATAAGTCATACATATTTAGATAGCAATTTTTATTGCCTGCAACATGACAACTTACTTGAAGGATCTTACTCAATCCATAGGTAGGTATGGTGGACTCTCATGGCAAAACTGGGTTTAAGGATATTTGGAAGCACAAGTAGTATCTCTACTTGGTGCATGGAATTTGGCTAGCATGAGGGGGAAAGGCAAGCTCAACATGTTTGGAAGGTCAATGACAATATACTTTAACCGAGATGTGAGAAAACATAAACCATTACGTTGTCTTCCTTGTCCAATGTCAACTCTTTTAGCATGTCATACTTAATGAGTGCTCCCAATCATAAAAGATGTCCAAGACAATATATTTATATGTGAACCTCTCTTTCCTTATCACTTCCTATTAATTGCAACGATGACCAAAACTACGTTTATCAACTCTCAACAACTTTTATGCCTCATACTCTCTATGTGTGAAGTCATCACTAACCATAAGATCAATATGAACTCTTTTATTCTTTCTACTTTCTTAGGATCATAGCAACATAGCAAAGCCCTTGACTCAACACTAATCTTTATTATAGATAGCTCACGGACTCGAATACATAAAGAGATCACAAAGCAAAACTCAAACTACTTGATATCAAAACTTCAATCTACTAGATCAAGATACTACTAAAGGGATCGAACTAAATAAAACGGTAAAGATAGGAGTGTGATGGTGATACGATACCGGGGCACCTCCCCCAAGATTGGCAGTTGCCAAGGGGAGTGCCCATACCCATGTGATCATGTCCTCGGAGGTGATGGAGGTGGTGATGATGATGGTCGATAATCTCACATCGAACATAAAAGCTCCTCCAACTTGCGGATAATGCCCTTGAGTCCGGCGATATGATCCTTCAATAAAATATTTTCCTGCGTGAGATACTTGTTCTGTATGCGAGCTAACTCAATCATCTTGAAAGCTTCAATCTCTGTTGGAGTAAAGAGGTTAGATAAAGGCTGGGGGATGTCTTCTTCTTTCACCTCCGGAGCTTGGACCTCCATGGCCTTCTTGATCCCTTCATCCTTGTTGATCTCCTCCGGTTCTTCTCTTTTCAGCTCTATCTTCAATAGCCAAGCATCCTTGTCTTCGTTGTTGGAGGAGGCTGACATCATAGTGCTCTAGATCTGAAACAGAAACAGCTCGAAACGAAAACCAAGGATATTTGCGTGATACGGTGGTCAAAACCTTTGGGAGTTTATATAATGAATTTTTACCGACCAAAATACGTAACGTGCAAGAAAACGGAGTCCGGGAGGCACACGAGGTGTCCATGAGACAGGGGGCGCGCCCTCCACTCTCGTGGAGGCCTCGTGTCCACCTCGGACTACTTCTTTCTTCCTAAAATTCTTAAATATTCCAAAACTAATAAAAAGTGCCATTGGAGTTGTTTTGGAGTCGGTTTACTTACCGTACCACATACCTATTCCTTTTCGGAGTCTGGAACATTCTGGAAAGTGTCCCTTATGTATTCCTCCAGGGTTACGGTTTCAATAATATTAGTTTCAACATTGATAGGATTTCCTGAAATATAATGTTTAATTCTTTGACCGTTTACCACCCTCGGACGTGTGCCTTCGAAGTTGTTGATTTTTATGGCACTAGAACGATAGACCTCCTCGATAACGTAAGGACCTTCCCATTTAGAGAGAAGTTTTCCTGCAAAAAAATCTTAAATGAGAGTTGAATAATAACACATAATCTCCTACGTTAAACTCACGCTTTTGTATCCTTTTGTCATGCCAACGTTTGACTTTTTCTTTGACTAGCTTGGCATTCTCATAGGCTTGGGTTCTCCATTCATCAAGTGAGCTAATATCAAACAACCTCTTCTCACCGGCAAGTTTGAAGTCATAGTTGAGCTCTTTAATAGCCCAATATGCTTTATGTTCAAGTTCAAGAGGTAAATGACACGCTTTTCCATAAACCATCTTATAAGGAGACATACCCATAGGATTTTTGTATGCAGTTCTATAGGCCCATAATGCATCATCAAGTTTTTTGGACCAATTCTTTCTAGATCTATTCACAGTCTTTTGTAAGATTAATTTGAGCTCTCTATTGCTCAACTCTACTTGACCACTAGACTGCGGATGATAAGGAGATGCGATTCTATGATTAACATCATACTTAGCAAGCATCTTAAGGAAAGCACCATGAATAAAATGTGAACCACCATCAGTCATAAGATATCTAGGGACCCCAAACCCCGGAAAAATATCTTCTTTAAGCATTTTAATAGAAGTGTTATGATCAGCACTACTAGTTGGAATAGCTTCTACCCACTTAGTAACGTAATCAACATCAACTAAAATATGTGTATACCCATTAGAGGCAGGAAAAGGTCCCATATAATCAAAGCCCCAAACATCAAACGGTTCAATAACAAGAGAATAATTCATAGGAATTTCTTGACGTCTACTAATATTACCTATTCTTTGACATTCATCACAAGATAAGACAAACTTACGAGCATCTTTGAAGAGAGTAGGCCAATAAAAACCAGATTGTAGTACCTTGTGTGCAGTTCTATCTCCAGTGTGGTGTCCTCCATAAGATTCAGAGTGACACTTGCGTAGGATCTGTTCCTGTTCATGCGCAGGCACACAACATCTAATAACACCATCTACTCCTTCTTTATAAAGGTGTGGGTCATCCCAGAAGTAATGTCTTAAATCATAAAAGAACTTTTTCTTTTGCTGGTATGTGAAACTAGGAGGTATAAATTTAGCAACAATATAATTAGCATAATCAGCATACCAAAGAGCAGTACGAGAAGCATTAACGACCGCTAATTGTTCATCAAGAAAGCTATCATCAATAGGCAATGGGTCATCAAGAACATTCTCTAACCTAGACAAGTTGTCTGCAACGAGGTTCTCAGCTCCCTTTCTATCAATAATATGTAAATCAAATTCTTGGAGCGGGAGAACCCATCTAATGAGCCTAGGCTTAGCGTCTTTCTTTTCCATAAGATATTTAATAGCAGCATGATCAGTGTGAATAGTAACTTTGGAATCAACAATATAAGGTCTAAACTTATCACATGCAAACACAACTGCTAAGAACTCTTTTTCAGTAGTAGCATAATTTCTCTGGGCAGTATCAAGAGTCTTACTAGCATACTGGATAACATTCAATTTCTTATCAACTATTTGCCCTAGAACAGCACCTATAGCATAATCACTAGCATCACACATAATTTCAAAACAAAAATTCCAATCAGGCGACTGAACAATAGGTGAAGTGATCAAAGCTTTCTTAAGTATTTCAAATGCTTCTACACAATCATCATCAAAGACAAAAGGAATATCTTTTTGCAATAAATTAGTCAGAGGCCTAGAGATCTTAGAAAAGTCCTTAATGAACCTCCTATAAAAACCGGCATGACTAAGGAAACTTCTTATACCTTTTATGTCCTTAGGACATGGCATCTTTTCAATAGCATCAACTTTGGCTTTGTCAACTTCAATACCTCTCTCGGAAATCTTATGCCCCAAGACAATGCCTTCATTAACCATAAAGTGACACTTTTCCCAATTCAGGACGAGACTAGTGTCTTCGCATCTCTGCAAAACTCGATCAAGGTTGCTCAAACAAACATCAAAAGAGGATCCATAAACGGAGAAATCATCCATGAATACCTCACAAATCTTTTCACAAAAATCAGAGAATATAGCCATCATGCATCTTTGAAAGGTAGCAGACGCATTACATAAACCAAAAGGCATACGTCTATAAGCAAAAGTACCGAAAGGGCAAGTAAAAGTAGTTTTAGATTGATCCCCCGCTAACACAGGTATTTGAGAGAAGTCAGAATAACCATCTAGAAAGCAGAAATGTGTGTGTTTGGATAGCCTTTCTAGCATTTGATCAATAAAAGGTAAAGGGTAATGATCTTTCTTAGTAGCTTTATTTAATTTACGGTAATCAATTACCATCCTATAACCTGTAATAATTCTTTGTGGGATCAATTCATCTTTATCATTAGGAACAATGGTGATACCTCCCTTTTTAGGAACACAATGGACACGGCTTACCCAATCACTGTCAGCAACGGGATAAATTATACCTGCCTCAAGGAGCTTTAGTATCTCCTTTCTTACCACTTCTTTCATCTTGGGATTCAGTCGTTGTTGAGGATCTCTAACTGGTTTGGCATCTTTCCCCACTGCAATTTTGTGTTGGCATAACATGGGACTAATGCCCTTAAGATCATCCAGAGTATACCCAATAGCAGCTCAGTGCTTCTTCAGAGTTTTCAATAATCTTTCTTCTTCTTGCTCTGAAAGATTAGCACTAATAATAACAGAATATATTTTCTTTTCATCAAGATAAGCATACTTAAGATTATCAGGTAATGGTTTGAGTTCAAACATGGGATCCCCCTTGGGTGTAGGGTGGTCCCCAAGAATTTCAACGGGAAGGTTATGTTTCAGCATAGGTTCCTGTTTAAGGAACACTTCATCTATTCCCCTTCTTTCCTTCATAAACATTTCATTTTCATGGTCTAGCAAATATTGTTCTAACGGATCAGTAGGAGGTACGGCTATGGAAGCAAGGCCAATAATCTCATCCTTACTAGGTGATTCTCTATCACGAGGTTGTCCACGAAACTTATCAAAATTAAACTCATGAGACATACCCTCTAAGCCAATTGTAACAGTATCCTTTTCAAGAAGGGTCTACCGAAAATAATTGGACAAAAATCATCTTGTGTGGAACCAAGAACAAGAAAATCAGCAGGGTATTTAACCTTCCCACACAATACTTCAACATCTCTAACTATCCCAACTGGTTTAATGGTATCCCTATTAGCAAGCTTAATAGTAACATCAATGTCTTCTAATTCAACGGGTGCAATTTCGTGCATAATTTCTTTATATAAATCATAGGGTATTGCACTAGCACTAGCACCCATATCACATAAGCCATGATAACAATGATCTCCTATCTTAACGGAAATAACAGGTGAGGGAGTCCTGGACTAGGGGGTGTCCGGACAGCCGGACTATCAATATCCGCCGGACTCCAAGACTACGAAGATACAAGATTGAAGACTCCCGCTCGTGTCCGGATGGTACTTTCCTTGGCGTGGAAGGCAAGCTTGGCAATACAGATATGTAGATCTCCTACCATTGTAACCGACTCTGTGTAACCCTAGCCCTCTCCGGTGTCTATATAAACCGGAGGGCTTTAGTCCGTAGGACAACATACATCTCAACAATCATACCATAGGCTAGCTTCTAGGGTTTAGCCTCCTTGATCTCGTGGTAGATCTACTCTTGTACTACCCATATCATCAATATTAATCAAGCAGGACGTAGGGTTTTACCTCCATCGAGAGGGCCCGAACCTGGGTAAAAACATTGTGTCCCTCGTCTCTTGTTACCATCCGCCTAGACGCACAGTTCGGGACCCCCTACCCGAGATCCGCCGGTTTTGACACCGACATTGGTGCTTTCATTAAGAGTTCCTCTGTGTCGTCACCGATAAGCTTGATGGCATCTTCAACCAACAACGCTGTCCAGGGTGAGACTTTTCTCCCCGGACAGATCTTCGTATTCGGCGGCTTTGCACTGCGGGCCAATTCTCTTGGCCATCTGGAGCAGATCGAAAGCTACGCCCCTGGCCGTCAGGTCAGATTTGGAAGCTTAAACTTCACGGCCGATGTCCGCGGAGACTTGATCTTCGACGGATTCGAGCCACAGCCGAGCGCGCCGCACTGTGACGATGGGCATGATCTAGCTCTGCCGCCGAACAGTGCCTTGGTGGCCGCACACGGATCAGCTTCGGCCATTAGCCCGGAGCCGATCGCCCAGATCGAGGGCCGGTGGGTAGACACCGCCCTGGGGGCTTCAACATCCACGGCGATGGAGCCGAACACCTATCTTGTCCCCGGCGAAACTCGTGATTCCGAGGCGCCGGACTCCTTGCCGGACTCCGAACCTCCCGCGCCCCTACCAATCGATCAGGATTGGGCGCCGGTTATGGAATTCACCGCCGCGGACATATTCCAACACTCGCCTTTTGGCGATATCCTGAATTCATTAAAGCATCTCTCATTATCGGGAGAGTCCTGGCTGGACTATGGCCAGGATGGTTGGAGTACGGACGACGAAGAAATTCAGAGCCCACCCACCACCCACTTTGTAGCCACTGTCGAGGATTTAACCGACATGCTAGACTTCGACTCCGACGACATCGACGCTATGGACGACGATGCCGGAGACAAACAGGAGCCAGCGCCTACAGGGCACTGGAAGACCACCTCGTCATATGACATATATATGGTGGACACCCCAAAAGCAGGGGATGGCGAAGAAGCAGCGGAGGCAGACTCTCTAAAGAAGTAGCCCAAACGCCGATGTCAGCGGCACCGCTCTAAATCCCGCCATAGCAAGAATGGAGATTCCGGCACAGGAGACAATAATACTCCAGAAAGTGCCGAAGACAATCCCCTCCAGCAAGACTCAGCGCAGGAGGATGCAGAAGCAAGCCCCCACGAGAGGGCGGCAGACGAAGGGGTTGAGGATGATAACTATATGCCTCCCTCCAAAGACGAAGCAAGCCTCAACAATGACGAATTCGTCGTACCCGAGGATCCCGTCGAACAAGAGCGCTTCAAGCGCAGGCTTATCGCCACAGCAAACAGCCTAAAGAAAAAGCAGCAGCAGCTTCAAGCTGATCAGGACCTGCTGGCCGATCGATGGACCGAGGTCCTCGCGGCCGAAGAGTATAAACTCGAACGCCCCTCCAAAAGTTACCCAAGACGCAAGCTGCTCCCCCGATTAGAGGAGGAAGCATACATACCTTCATCACCAGCGCACGACATGGCTGACTGACCACCACGTGGTCGTGATAGAGAGGCATCTAAGCCCCCAGCCAAGACCATACCCCGGCATCGCTCCAAGAGTACGAAGCCAAGAGGGAACGCGCCGGACTTGCGAGACATACTGGAGGACAAAGCAAGGCAATCCAGATCCATCTATGGATCACGTGGGCGCCCTACGACCCACGACGAATACCGTCGCGCCGGATACAATAACCCCGGTCGGGCCGAACACAGCAGACAGCGCTCTCTCGAGCTGCGTCGCGATATCGCTCAGTACAGGGGCGCCGCACACCCGTTATGCTTCACTGACGAAGTAATGGATCATCAGATCCCCAAAGGGTTTAAACCCGTAAACATCGAATCTTACGATGGCACAACAGACCCCGCGGTGTGGATTGAAGACTACCTTCTCCACATCCATATGGCCCGCGGCGACGATCTCCACGCCATCAAGTACCTCCCACTCAAGCTTAAAGGACCAGCTCGGCATTGGCTTAACAGCTTGCCCGCAGAGTCAATTGGGTGTTGGGAAGACCTGGAGGCCGCGTTCCTTGATAACTTCCAAGGCACATATGTGCGACCACCAGACGCCGATGACCTAAGCCACATCATTCAGCAACCAGACGAATCGGCCAGACAATTCTGGACACGGTTCTTGACAAAGAAAAACCAAATCGTCGACTGTCCGGATGTAGAGGCCCTTGCAGCCTTCAAACATAACATCCGGGACGAATGGCTAGCCCGGCACCTGGGGCAGGAAAAGCCGAAATCCATGGCAGCCCTCACATCGTTAATGACCCGCTTTTGTGCGGGAGAGGACAGCTGGCTAGCCCGCGGCAACAATATCTGTAAAAACTCTGGCAGTCCAGATACCAAGGACAACAATGGCAGGTCACGTCGAATCAAAAACAAGCGCCGCATTAACGGCGACGATAAGGAGGATACGGCAGTCAATGCCGGATTCCGAGGCTCTAAACCCGGTCAGCAAAAGAAGCCATTTAAAAGAACCACTCCGGGTCCGTCCAATCTGGACCGAATACTCGACCGCTTATGCCAGATACATGGCACCTCTGAAAAGCCAGCTAATCACACCAATAGAGATTGTTGGGTATTCAAGCAGGCTGGCAAGTTAATTGCCGAAAACAATGACAAGGGGCTAAATAGCGACGACGAGGAAGAGACCCGGCCGCCGAACAATAGAGGACAGAAGGGTTTCCCCCCACAAGTGCGGACGGTGAATATGATATACGCGACCCATATACCCAAGAGGGAGAGGAAGCGTGCACTACGGGACGTCTATGTGATGGAGCCAGTCGCCCCAAAGTTCAACCCATGGTCCTCTTGCCCGATCACTTTCAATCGAAGAGACCATCCGACCAGCATACGCCATGGCGGATTCGCCGCATTGGTTTTAGACCCAATCGTCGATGGGTTCCACCTCACAAGAGTCCTGATGGACGGCGGTAGCAGCCTTAACCGGCTTTATCAGGATACAGTGCGCAAAATGGGCATAGACCCATCAAGGATTAAACCTACAAAGACAACCTTTAAAGGTGTCATCCCAGGAGTGGAAGCCAACTGTACAGGCTCAGTCACACTGGAAGTGGTCTTCGGATCCCCGGATAATTTCCGGAGCGAAGAGTTAATCTTTGACATAGTCCCGTACCGCAGCGGCTATCACGCTCTGCTCGGACGAACCGCATTTGCAAAATTCAACGCGGTGCCACATTATGCATACCTAAAGCTCAAGATGCCAGGCCCTCGTGGAGTAATCACGGTCAATGGGAATACGGAACGCTCCCTCCGAACGGAGGAACATACAGCGGCTCTCGCGGCAGAAGTACAAAGCAGCCTTCTCAGGCAATTCTCAAGTCCGGCAGTTAAAAAGCCGGATACAGCAAAGCGCGCCCGGAGCAATACTAACCAAGACCACCTGGCGCGATCAGAGCGCGCGTAGCAATGCGGCCTCAACCCTCACCCGCGCATAATCGCAAGAATAACACTCCGCGTACATCATTACGCTTTGGAGATACCATGGGTGCAGGGAAAGGGGCAGGATCACAATGGACCCAGAGTGCGGCTCGACCACACCAGGGGCTCACAAGTGCGCCTCCTTCCTTTTTATTTTTCTTCTTCTTTTATGTACACAGGACTCTGTTAACCAGAAGCCCTGTCCGGTGGCGAACCTGCCGAACTCATGATGCAACAGTCAGGGACTAAAGAAGGCCGCGACAAACGTTCAGGTGGTCTCACTTATGAGCATTAAATTCGATTATATACACCAAGTCCGCAGCTCATCCCTGGAGGGGGACATGTTTATTTAGTCCAAATCCCTTGCTTACCGCACTATTTGTATCAGTCCGCTCTACTAGCAGACTTTCTTTCATAAATAATGCAGCACCTTTTTATTGCAATTGCGTTATCTTTTATATATGTTCATTATATGACATCTTGCACCCGTATATTTTGGTACGGCCAAATACGCCAGGGGCTTCTGTTCCCCAATTTTTGGTGTGATAAAGTCCGAACACTTTCACAAGTGCGGCACCCCGAACTTATAGCATTATATGAATCGGCTCCGAATCATGTCTTGGGTCAATAGTTGGGTTTGCCCGGCTCCCACGTTTTGGTGCCTTACGTTCCGTTCTGTCGGCTAAGGTGGCACTGGGAGAACCACTGCGATTGCGCCCCGGTTGAGCCGGGTTAACGCCTCAGTGGAGAAAGCTAAAACTGACTGGCATGATAAGGCGAGAGACTGGTCGCTGTTCGAGAGGTTTTTTCGGGTCCTTAAAGACTCACGCCGCTTCGAGCGAAGTTCCGGATAATGTCCGACAAAGGCGTGGATAGCGCCCCGGATTCGGTCTTCCGAATACTAGGGGCTTCGCCGAAATTTAAAATTATAGAATTCTATGGCTAAGTGAGAGTGTTCAAGCATTATAAGTCCGGTTGCCTTGTTCGTCGTGTTGAGCGCCTCCCTAGATGGACCCAAAAATGGGAACAAGAGTGCTCAAGTTTATCCCGAACACCCCAGCACTTGTGGCTTGGGGGCTGAAGCCAACGACTTGCCATCTCTCAGATTTTATAAACGGCCGCACAGAAGGTAATATTTTAAATTAAACAAGTGTTGCTCATGGCGCATATGAACGAAGTTTTCAGCGCACAGGATAAATATACAGCGAGTTCACTCAAAAATTACATCTCGGGAGCACTCATCTGCAATATCGCAGGCTCCCTTCAGGACAATCTTATAGTACTTCTCCGGCGTGCGATACTCCTTGCCCGGCGGCGGTGGGTCCGTGAAAAGCTTCTCCGCATCCAATTTGCCCCATTGCACCTTTATGCGGGCAAGGGCACGACGAGCACCTTCAATGCAGGCGGAGCGCTTGACTACATCCAGCCTGGGGCATGCATCCACCAGCCGCCGCACTAGGCCAAAGTAGCTCCCAGGCATGGCCTGTCCAGGCCACAGCCGGACTATGAGGCCTTTCATGGCCTCCTCAGCTACCTTGTGGAGTTCGACCAGCTACTTCAGCTGGTCGCTTGGGGGCACCGGATGGCTGGCCTCAGCGTACTGAGACTAGAAGACCTTCTCCGTCGAGCTCCCCTCCTCGCCACGATAGAATGCGGCGGCATCAGACGCACTACGCGGCAGATCTGCAAACGCCTCTAGAGAGCTCCGAATTCGGGTAAGTGTCAGGTAGTTCACATTAACATGCCTGCTTTGCATGAAAAATGCCTTACCCGCCGCTATCTTCTTTATGTCCTCAACTTCCTGAAGGGCCTTACGGGCCTCGGCCTTGGCGGACTTGGCACTTTCGAGAGCCGAGGCAAGCTCAGACTCTCGAGTCTTGGAGTCACGCTCCAAACTCTCATGCTTTTCCATGAGAGCCTGGAGCTCTTGCCGAACTTCCACCACCAGTGCCTCTTGCTTTTCTCGCTCAGCCCGCTCCGTGGCCGCATTGCGTTCGGCCGCGGACACGGCATCCTTCAGGGCTGCCACCTCGTTAGTGGCCCCTGCAATACACATATTATCCTTGTTAATTTTGTTTGCAACCAAAATCCTTTTCTGTAAGGTACTTATTCAAAGAGGTGTTACTCACCTTCTTTCTCCTCGAGCTGCTTCTTCGCATGGCCGAGCTCTTGCTCGGACCGCTCGAGGTCCTTCTTCAGCACATCGACCTCCGCCGTCAAAGCGGCAGAGGCCAGCAGCGCAGCCTGCAAACCCATATTGACATATTTTTTAGCAACCCTGCGCATATCTTGTTAGATACTCAGTCCGGCTTTTCTTTCCGAACACCAAACTGAGCATCAGTGGCTACTGTCTATGCGGTATCACATTACATAATTTTAACTTCTTACCTCAAAGCCTGTTAGAAAGCTGCTGCAGGCTTCGGTCAGCCCGCTCTTGGCGAGCTGAACCTTCTCAATCACCGCACTCATGATAGTGCGGTGTTCTTCCTCGATGGAAGCGCCTTTAAGCGCCCCCAACAGGTTATCCGGCGCCTCCGGTTGCACGGAGGCCGCCGGCGTCGCGGTCCTGCCCTTCTTTCGAAGGGGCCGCTTGCCGGACTCTGGAACCACTGCGGTTTCCGATGTAGAGTCCGGCACAAAGTCCGGGAGGTCGCCTAACGGCGCCTCCGGAGCCTCCTCCTGCTGGGTCCCTCTTTGGGATCCCACCTCGGCGTCCTCGGCGGCGCGTGGGGTAGAGGCAGTCGGGATGGAATTCACATCCGACGAGGCCAAGGACCCGCTCGATGAGTCGGGGAGATCATCCTTGGCCGGACTACGGACAGAATGCGGCGTTAGAAGGATACTACGCGACATAAACAATTACACATCAAGGATCCGGATACTTACGATCCTGCCGGACGCCTGGCCCTTGGAGGCCACTCGTCCTCGCCAACGCTGATGTTGGCGAAACTGTCTGGGGGGGATAGTTCTCCCCCTCTTGGACCCTTCGGCCTCCCCGATTGGGGAAGCCTTCCTCTTCTTCTCTCCCTCCTCCGGGAGAAAATACTCCTCCTCGTCGTCTTCAGGGGAGGAGTCCTCGTCGTCATCAGACGCCTGATTACGGGAACTCTTTCGAGTCCCCGCGGCCACCTTCTTGGCCTTCTTCTCCGGCACCACGTGCGGTGCCGAAACCAGCAGCCCTGTTAAGCGGGCGTCCACTGGGTCTTCTGGCATGGGAGCCGGGCTGATGAGCAGCTTGGCCTTCTCCATCCATTCTTGTCAAAGGAAGAGGCGGATTAAAACCTCACTAGAGTCAATCTAATTACCACAAGTGTCCCGTAATGGGGTTGAATCACTTACCTCGTCAGTCGGAGACTGCGAGCTGAATCCGCGGTCTTCGGTCGCGGATGCGGGGGCTTCGGCGCCCTTGAACAGCACCCTCCAGGCGCCTTCGTAAGTTGTATCGAAGAGCCCGCTTAGCGCCTGGTGCTGTTCCGGATTGAACTCCCACAAATTGAATGCCCGTTCTTGGCATGGGAGAATCCGCCGAAGGAGCATGACTTGGACCACGTCGACAAGCCGGAGCCTATTGCTCACCATCTTCTTGATGCAGGCTCGGAGTCCCGTCACCTCCACCGGATTGCCCCACTGCAAGCCCTTCTCTTTCCAGGAGGTGAGCTGCGTGGGGATTCCATATCTAAACTCGGGGGCCGCCGCCCATGTGGGCTTGCGCGGCTCGGTGATGTAGAACCACCCCGATTGCCACCCCATGACGGAGTCCACGAAGGTCCCTTCAAGCCAAGGGACGTTGGGCAATTTGCCCAACATGGCGCCTCCGCATTCCGCTTGTGTGCCCTTCACAACCTTCGGCTTGACGTTGAAGGTCTTGAGCCACAGGCCGAAGTGGGGCTGGATGCAGAGAAAGGCCTCGCACACGACGATAAACGCCGAGATGTTGAGGATGAAGTTCGGCGCCAGATCGTGGAAATCCAGGCCGTAGTAAAACATGAGCCCTCGGACAAATGGATGGAGCGGAAAGCCCAGTCCGCGGAGGAAGTGGGGGAGGAAGACGACCCTCTCATGAGGCCCTGGGGTAGGGATGAGCTGCCCCTCGTCGGGCAGCCGATGCGCGATATCGCCGGAAAGGTATCCGGCGCTGCGCAGCTTGGTGATGTCCTCCTCCTTAGCGGTGGAGGCCAACCATTTACCTCCCGCTCCGGACATATTCGGAGAAGGTCGAGGCAAGATGCGCGAGCTCGGGCGTTGGAGCTTGAGTTCGCGGGGTGGATAGGCAAAGGAGGAAGAAGGCGTAGGTGAGAAGGTGAATCCTTATCCCTTATATATAGGCGGACAAAACTATGCGTCCCCCACCAGCCTGGTAAAACTCGCTTATCTCCCAAGCGCCACCATCAATGGCGCGGTTGGGTTACCCACGCACGTATTGATGAGGATCCCGGAATAAGGGGAACACGATCTCTGCTTTGACAAGACGTGCCAAGGAAACCGCTTCGCTAAACGTGCTGAGGTGGTATGGTAAAAAACAATTCAAACAAAGGCTTGGCTGCGGTGTGATGTCACGCCGCATAATTCGTCAGCAGATTGAGTTAAGTGTGTATTTTATTCTCTCTACGGTGGAATGTGGAATTTATTTTACAGAGCCGGACACTATCCTGGTGTTCATGATCTTCTCTGGATTATTCAAGGGAGGAACCCGCCTTGCAATGTCGAACATTGCGCACGCCGGACTTATCGTCATTGAAGACTGGTTCAGGGGCTACTGAGGGAGTCCTGGACTAGGGGGTGTCCGGACAGCCGGACTATCAATATCCGCCGGACTCCAAGACTACGAAGATACAAGATTGAAGACTCCGGCTCGTGTCCAGATGGTACTTTCCTTGGCGTGGAAGGCAAGCTTGGCAATACGGATATGTAGATCTCCTACCATTGTAACCGACTCTGTGTAACCCTAGCCCTCTCCGGTGTCTATATAAACCGGAGGGCTTTAGTCCGTAGGACAACATACATCTCAACAATCATACCATAGGCTAGCTTCTAGGGTTTAGCCTCCTTGATCTCGTGGTAGATCTACTCTTGTACTACCCATATCATCAATATTAATCAAGCAGGACATAGGGTTTTACCTCCATCGAGAGGGCCCGAACCTGGGTAAAAACATTGTGTCCCTCGTCTCTTGTTACCATCCGCCTAGACACATAGTTCGGGACCCCCTACCCGAGATCCGCCGGTTTTGACACCGACAACAGGCGTGCCTACCACAAGTCTATGTATCCTAGCATCTGGTCTAGCAATATTAGCAGTCTCACCACAGAAATAAATAACATGCCCATCTAAATCATCATCCAAGAGATCTTTTACCATAGCAATACTAGGTTCGACTTTGATTTGCTCAGGAGGTGTATAAGTCCTAGTATTACTTTCACGAACAACAGTTGAAGTTTTAGCATGATCCTTTATCCTAACAGGAAAAGGAGGTTTCTCAACATAAGTAGTAGGAACAATCGGATCACTATAGGTGATAGTCTTTTCTTCAACTGTAATAGGTGCAACTACTTTTACTTCAACGGGAGGATTATATTTAAACCACTTCTCTTTAGGGAGATCAACATGAGTAGCAAAAGATTCACAAAAAGAAGCTACTATCTCAGAGTCAAGTCCATACTTAGCACTAAATCCACGAAAAGCATCGGTATCCATAAAAGATTTAACACAATTGAACTTAGATGTCATACCTGACTCCTTACCATCGTCGGAACCCCAATCTTCAGAGTTCCGTTTAATTCTTTCCAATAAGTCCCATTTGAAATCAATAGTCTTCAGCATATAAGAACCAGCACAGGAAGTATCGAGCAGGTTGTGATCATTAAGAGAAAGCCAAGCATAAAATTTTTGAATAATAATTTCCCGGGAGAGCTCGTGATTGGGGCATGAATATAACATTGACTTAAGCCTCCCCCAACCTTGAGCGATGCTTTCTCCTTCGCGAGGCCAGAAATTATATATGTAATTACGATCACGATGAACAAGATGCATAGGATAGAATTTCTGGTGAAATTCCAACTCCAATCGCTTATAATTCCAAGATCTCGTATCATCACATAGCCTATACCATGTCAATGCATCTCCCTTCAAAGATAAAGGGAAGACCTTCCTTTTTACAACATCATCGGGAATACCTGCAAGCTTAAATAATCCACAAACTTCATCCACAAAGATAAGGTGTAAATCGGGATGCAATGTTCCATCTCCTGCAAATGGATTAGCTAGCAGTTTCTCTATCATACCCGAAGGAATCTCAAAGTAAATATTTTCAAAAAGTTCAACGGGTTGAGGAGCAACTCTTTGCTCTTCTGGTCGGGGTGAACGTACCCCGAACAAGCCCCTCAAAGGATTAGTTTCCATAGTGACAAGTAACAGAAAATTTCAGCACACTATATAAATGTTTCCTTACCAAGTTCCACTCACCAAAAGCGCTACACTCCCCGGCAACGGTGCCAGAAAAGAGTCTTGATGACCCACAAGTGTAGGGGATCTATCGTAGTCCTTTCGATAAGTAAGGGTGTCAAACCCAACGAGGAGCAGAAGGAGATGATAAGCGGTTTTCAGTAAGGTTTTCTCTACAAGCACTGAAATTGTAGGTGATAGATAGTTTTGTGATAAGATAATGAGTAACAAGTAAATAAAGTAAATAAAGTGCAGCAAGGTGGCCCAATCCTTTATGTAGTAAAGGATAAGCCTGGACAATTTCTTATAATGAGGAAGGAGCTCCCGAGGACACATGGGAATTATCGTCAAGCTAGTTTTCATCACGTTCATATGCTTTGCGTTTGGTACTTTGATAATTTGATATGTGGGTGGACCGGTGCTTGGGTACTGCCCTTACTTGGACAAGCATCCCACTTATGATTAACCCCTATTGCAAGCGTCCGCAACAACAAAAGAAGTATTAAGGTAAACCTAACCACAATATTAAACATATGGATCCAAATCAGCCCCTAACGAAGCAACGCATAAACTAGGGTTTAAGCTTCTGTCACTCTAGCAACCCATCATCTACTTATTACTTCCCTATGCCTTCCTCTAGGCCCAAATAATGGTGAAGTGTCATGTAGTCAACATTCACATAACACCACTAGAGGAAAAGACAACATACATCTCATCAAAATATCGAATGAATACCAAATTCACATGACTACTAATAGCAAGAATTCACCCATGTCCTCGGGAACAAACGTAACTACTCACAAAGCATATTCATGTTCATAATCAGAGGAGTAATAATATGCATAAAGGATCTGAACATAAGATCTTCCACCAAGTAAACCAATTAGCATCAACTACAAGGAGTAATCAACACTACTAGCAACCCACAGGTACCAATTTGTGGTTTGGATACAAGATTGGATACAAGAGATGAACTAGGGTTTTGAGAGGAGATGGTGTTGGTGAAGATGTTGATGGAGATTGACCCCCTCCCGATGAGAGGATCGTTGGTGATGACGTTGGTGATGATTTCCCCCTCCTGGAGGGAAGTGTCCCCGGCAGAACAGCTCCGCCGGAGCCCTAGATTGGTTCCGCCAAGGTTCCGCCTCGTGGTGGCGGAGTTTCGTCCCGTAAGCTTGCCCACGATTTTTTCCAGGGTAAAAGCCCTCATATAGCAGAAGATGGACACGGGGGGGCTACCAGGGGGCACAGGAGATAGGGGGCGCGCCCAGTAGGGGTGGGCGCCCCCCCCCCCCACCCTCCTGGCCAGGGTGTGGGCCCCCAGATGTATTTCTTTCGCTCAATAATTCTTATTAATTCCAAAAACATGTTTCGTGGAGTTTCAGGATTTTTGGAGCAGTGCAGAATAGGTTTCCAATGTTTGCTCCTTTTCTAGCCAGAATTCCAGCTGCCGGCATCCCCCCTCTTCATGGTAAACCTTGTAAAATAAGAGAGAATAGCCATAAGTATTGAGATATAATGTGTAATAACAGCTCATAATGCAATAAATATTGATATAAAAGCATGATGCAAAATGGATGTATCAGTATGCTACTTGTGAGTTGTGTTGGGATTTCCTCGAAGAGGAGGGGATGATGCAGTATTGTAGAGATAAGTATTTCCCTCAGTTATGAAACCAAGGTTATCAATCTAGTAGGAGAACCAAGGAACACTATGTAAACAACACCTGCACACAAACAACAAATCTTGCAACCCAACGCGTAGAGGGGTTGTCAATCCCTCAATGGTATTGAGATAGATTAAATTGTGTAGGATTTGATAAATAGATCTAACTAAAATACAAAATAAAAAAATAAAAGAAAATTGCCGCAAGGTATTTTTAGGATTTTTTATATGATAAAAGATAGACCCGGGGGCCATAGTGTTCACTAGAGGCTTCTCTCGAGAAAATAGCATACGGTGGGTAAAGAAATTACTGTTGGGCAATTGATAGAAAAGCAAATAATTATGATGATATCCAAGGCAATGAGCATGTATGTAGGCATCATGTCCAAGATTAGTAGACCAAAACAATTCTGCATCTACTACTATTACACATCGACCACTATCTAGCATGCATCTAGTGTATTAAGTTCATGAAAAATAGAGTAATGCATTAAGAAAGATGACATGATGTAGACAAGATAAACTTGTGTATGAATAAACCCCATCTTGTTACCCTTAATAGCAACGATACATGTGTGCCAGGTCCCCTTCTGTCACTGGGATTGAGCACGGCAAGATCGAACCCATCACAAAGCACCTCTTCCCATGGCAAGATAAATCAATCTAGTTGGCCAAAGCAAACCAATAAATCGGAGAAGAAATATGAGGCTATAACAATCACGCATAAAGAGTTTAGAGAAAACTCAAATATTATTCATGGATAGATCTGATCATAAACTCACAATTCGTCGGATCCCAACAAACACACCGCAAAAATTCATTACATCAAATAGAACTCCAAGAACATCGAGGAGAACATTGCATTAAAGATCAAAAAAAGAGAAGAAGCCATCTAGCTACTAACTACGGACCCGTAGGTCTATGGTAAACTACTCACGCATCATTGGAGGGGCATCAAGGATGATAAAGACCCCCCTATGATCGTTTCCCCCTCCGACAGAGTGCCAAAAAAGGCCTCTAGATTGGATGTCGTGGTTCTGAACTTGCGGCAACAGAAAAAGTATTTTGTCGACTTCCCTGAGGGTTTTGGGATTTTAGAGTATTTATAGAGGCGGAGGTAGGTTAAACAGAGCCACATGAGCCCCACTACCCACCAGGGCACGCCAAAGGCCCCTGGCGCGCCCTAGTGCCTAGTGGCCCACTGGCCCATCTTCTGATGGCCTCTAGAAGCTTCTAGGGTCTCTTCTTGCTTGAAAACAAATCTCCAAAAAGTTTTGTGGCATTTGGACTTTGTTTGGTATTGATATTCTGCAAAGTAAAAAACAAGCAAAAAATAGCAACTGGCACTAGAAACTAAGTTAGTAGGTTAGTCCCAAAAAATGATATAAAGTTGCTAGTAAAAGTATATAAAACATCCAAGATTGATAATATAATAGCATGGAACAATAAAAAATTATAGATATGTTGGAGACGTATCAAGCATCCCCAAGCTTAATTCCTTCTTGTCCTTGAGTAGGAAATGATAAAAATAGAAATTTTTTATGTGGAATGCTACCAATCATATTCATCACATATTCTTTTCTTTTGTAGCATGGACATTTGGACTTTAAGTGATTCAAAGCAATAGTCTATAAGTTAACATGAAGACATCAATACTCAAGCATATCAACAAGCAATCATGTCTTTCAAAATATCAATGCTAAAGCGAGTTATCCCTAGCCCATTATGCTCAATCATTGATCCATTCATGAAACACACTCAAATATTATCTGCATCCAATGCACAAGTATGACAATAGTGTTCCCTAGTTGGTGCTTTATAAGAGAAGACGGAGACTCAATAAAAAATATTGCATAAAAGTAAATAGATAGGCCCTTCGCAGAGGCAAGCAGAGATTTGTAGAGGTGCCTGAGCTCATAGCATAATTTGAGAGATAAAATGTTTTGAGAGGCATGCTTTTCCTGTCAACGAAAACGACCAAGAATTTCCAATATCTTCCATGCTAGATAAATCATAGGCGGTTCCCAAAACAAAAAATAAAATTTATTTCCTTTCCACCATTCTTACACAATCGATGGCTAGCCGTATCCACAGGTGCCTTCCATACCAACACTTTCCAAGTAATTTATTATGAACAACATATATAATTTTTTTTATTTCGGGATTGGGCATCCCTATTAACTGCCACACTCTCATGCAATGACAAGTGAATAAACACTCATCTTGAGAATAACATACCTAGCATGGAAAATATTGGCCACCCCCTGCCGCTTCATGAGCGGTACGGGCACACAAAAAGGAAATTTATTTTAAAGATTAGAGTTGGCACATACAAATTTACTTGGAACGGTATGGAAACACCGCATATAGGTAGGTATGCTGGACTCATTTGGCACAACTTGGGTTTAGGATTTGGATGCACAAGCAGCATTCCTGCTTAGTACAAATGAAGGCTAGCAAATAGATTGAGAAGCGGCCAACCAAAAACCAAAATCGTCATAAACGAGCTTGAACATAACTAACACCGAATAATGCACCACAAGTAGGATGTAACTTGACTATTGACTTTCATGCTTGCATAGGGAATCACAAATCTTAACACCAATATTCTTACTAAAGCATAATTACTCACCAACATGACTCACATATTACTACCTCCATATCGCAAAACTATTGCAAGGAATCAAGTTTATAATATCCAATGATCTTCATGAAAGTTTTTATTATATCCCTCTTGAATATCTATCAGTTTGGGGCCAAATTCATATCTCGTGCAAATTCCATTACTATTCTTAACTCTCAAAAAGATCTAAGTGAAGCACGAGAGCATATTTCTTCAAAATTTTCAACTCTCAAAATAATATAAGTGAAGCTTGAGAGCATATTTTTTTAAAATTTACTAACTCTCAAAATGATATAAGGGAAGCATGAGAGCATATTTCTTTTAAATTTACTAAATCTCAAAATGATATAAGTGAAGCATGAGAGCATATTTATTTAAAAATATAACCATCATCATGCTCAAAAAGATATAAGTGAAGTACTAGAGCAATTCCCTAGCTCAAAAAAATAAGTGAAGCACATAGAGCAATTCTAACAAATCAAGATATCATTCTCTCTCAAACAAGTGTGTTCAGCAAGATGATTGTAACAAACTAAAAAGAAAAACAAGAAAAGACTCATATAATACAAGACGCTCCAAGCAAAACTCGTGATATGTGACAAATAAAAAATATAGCTCCAAGTAAAATTACTGATGGTCGTTAGAAGAAAGAGAGGATGCCTTTTGGGGCATCTCCAAGCTTAGTTGCTTGGGAGTCGGTTGCTTGGGAGTCCTTGAATATTACCTTGGGGTGCCATAGGCTTCCCCAAGCTTAGGCTCTTGCCACTCCTTATTCCTTCATCCATCGTGATCTCACCCAAAACTTGAAAACTTCAATCACACAAAACTTAACAAAACATTCGTGAGATCTATTAGTATAATAAAACAAATCACCACTTTAAGTACTATTGTAAACCCATTCATATTTTGTTATTACATTATACCTACTATATTATAACTTTACCATGGATTATACCCCCCCCCCCCCCGATACAATACATAGATTCATCAAAATAATCACACAATGCAACGAAAACAGAATCTGTCAAAAACAGAATAGTCTGTAGCAATCTGGATATTGACTATACTTCTGTAACTCCATAAATTTTGAAAAGTTAGGACAACGTGGGCAATTTGTATATCAATCATGCGTAAAAAAATCAAAATTTTATCATGCTACAACAATTTTAACAGTTCTGCTACTAGGCGCAAAAGTTTCTGTTAATGCACATAATCAAATCAACTATCACCCAAACCATCCTAAAGGCTTTACTTGGCACGAACACTAATTAAAACACAAGAAACATAATCATAACAGTAACATAATTCTATGCACACTAGAAAACAGAAAAACACAACTATTGGGTTGTCTCCCAACAAGCTCTTTCTTTATAGCCATTAAGATAGGCTTGGGATTTTATTGATCGATGCTCACATGAAAGACCAAAACTGAAGCACAAAGAGAGCATCATGTAGCATGTGAAGAACACATTTAAGTCTAACATACTTCCTATGCATAGTCATTTTATAAGCAAACAAATTATCAAGGCAAGCAAAAAGTAGCATATGCAAGGAAGAAGAAAAAAACAATAGCAATCTCAACATAACAAGAGGTAATTTAGTAACATGAAAATTTCTACAACCATATCTTCCTCCCTCATAATAATTACATGTAAGATCATAATCAAAATCAACAATATGTCTATCATATAACATTTTCTCTTCATGATCCACATGCATAAAAGTTTTATAATCTTCCAAGATAGTGGGATTAACATCAACTAAAGTCTTGACCTCTCCAAACCCACTTTCATAAAAGAATCATAAGATTGAACACTCTCCAAATATGTGGGATTATTTTTAACTAAAGTTGACAATCTTCCATACCAACTTTCAATGTTGTTGCAAGCGTATTCATCATGAGGCTTAAATAAATTTCAAGATCATAAGAATCATTATCATCCCAATCATGATCATTGCAATAAGTAGTGAACCTAATAAAATCATCATCCCCAAGCTCGGGGTTTTGCATATCATTAACACAACTGATATTAATATAATTTATAATAATATCATTGCAATCATGATTTTCATTCAAGGAGCTATCGTGAATCACCTTATATATTTCTTCCTTTAACACTTCATCACAATTTTTAGATTCACGAATTTCAAGCAAAGCTTCATATAGATAATCTAGTGCACTCAACTCACTAGCAATTGGTCCATAATAATTAAATCATTTAAAAATATTAGCAAAAGGATGAGAATCCGTATTAATTTTCCTTTTTTTCTTTTTTTGTTTTTGAGTGTTGACGTGAAGGCAAAAAGCAAGCAAATAAGCAAACAAGCAAAAAAGGCAAATGGAAAATATTTTTATATTTTTGTGAAAATGTTTTAGAAGTGGGGGAATGAAAATGAGAGGCAAATAGAAAATAATATAAATAAAAGTAGATGAAAGTTTTTGCTTAGGTACTTGATAGATGTTGATGATGTATCCTCGGCAACGGTGCCACAAATTCTTCCTGCTACTTGTGAGCTGAGTTGGGATTTCCCTGAAGATGAGGGGATGATGCAGTAAAGTAGAGATAAGTATTTACCTCAATTATGAAACCAAGGTTATCAATCCAGTAGGAGAACCAAGCAAAACTATGTAAACAACACCTGCACACAAATAACAAATACCTGCAACCCAACGCGTAGAGGGGTTGTCAATCCCTTAACGGTATTGAGATAGATTAAATTGTATAGGATTTTATAAATAGATCTAACTAGGATACAAAATAAAATAAATAAAAGAAAATTGTAGCAAGGTATTTTAAGGATTTTTTATATGATAAAAGATAGACCCGGGGGCCATAGCTTTCACTAGAAGCTTCTCTCGAGAAAATAGCATACAGTGGGTAAACAAATTACTGTTGGGCAATTGACAGAAAAGTAAATAATAATGACGATATCCAAGGCAATGATCATGTATATAGGCATCACGTCCAAGATTAGTAGACCTAAATGATTCTGCATCTACTACTATTACTCCAAACATGGGCCGCTATCCAACATGCATCTAGTGTATTCATTTCATGGAAAACAGAGTAATGCATTAAGAAAGATGACATGATGTAGACAAGCTAAACTCACATATGAATAAACCCCATCTTTTTACCCTTAATAGCAAAGATACATACGTGTCATGTCCCCTTCTATCACTGGGACTGAGCACCGCAAGATCGAACCCATCACAAAGCACCTCTTCCCCATGGAAAGATAAATCAATCTAGTTGGCCAAACCAAACCAATAAACTGGAGAAGAAATACGAGTCTATAACAATCATGCATAAAAGATTTTAGAGGAAACTCAAATAATATTCATGGATAGATCTGATCATAAACCCACAATTCATTGGATCCCAACAAACACATCGCAAAAAGTCAAATAGTCATTACATCAAATAGATCTCCAAGAACATCGAGGAAAACATTGTATTGAAGATCAAAAAGAGAGAAGAAGCCGTCTAGCTACTAACTACGGACCCATAGGTCTGTGGTAAACTACTCACGCATCATCGGAGGGCGGCAAGGATGATGAAGAACCCCTCCGTGATCGTTGCACCCTCCGGCAGAGTGCCGAAAATGGCCTCTAGACTAGATCTCGTGGTTTTGGAACTTGTGGTGGAGGAAAAAGTATTTCGTCGACTCCCTTGAGGGTTTTGGGATTTTAGAGTATTTATAGAGGCGTAGGTAGGTCAAACGGAGCCACGTGGGCCCCACTACCCACCAGGGCACGCCAGAGGCCCCTAGAGCGCCCTCGTGCTTAGTGGCCCACTGGCCCATCTTCGGATGGCCTCCAGAAGCTTCCAGGGTCTCTTCTTGCGAGAAAACAATCTTTAAAAAGTTTCGCGTTATTTGGACTTCGTTTGGTATTGATATTCTGCAAAGTAAAGAAACAAGCAAAAAACGTCAACTGGCAATGGGCACTCAGTTAATAGGTTAGTCCCAAAAAATGATATAAAGTTGCTAGTAAATGTATATAAAACATCCAAGATTGATAATATAATAACATGAAACAATCAAAAATGATAAATACGTTGGAGACGTATCATAGTACACCCGGGGCGGCTCATCTACATGGAGCTCGGCAGCAGGCCCAGGAAGCCCACCACATGCCTGACGACAGGAAGGATCTTGGAGGAACCTGTAGGCATCTACAGATCATCTTGGCCCCTAGGTCTACATTGACATCGGCCTAGATGACATCTCCCTCTTTGTAAACCCTAGCCCCCACCGTGTATACAAGGTGAGGCTAGGAGGGCTCTCATTCCCATCTATTCTCATAGACTAGGCTCTCGGTAGCACTTCATACACATCGTTGTAATCCCTTGTCCAAGGTATACACAACATGAATAACAATAGCATGCATGACGTAGAGTATTACTCCGCATCGGAGGTCCGAACTTGGGCAAAGACCTTGTGCGGCCTCCGATCTAAGACTTCCAGCCATGTTAGGTACCCTGCCGAGGGTACTAACGGAGTCATGCACCGTCAGTTGGCATGCCAGGCACGGGCTGCCATCGGCTGAAGAACGATCTCGGATCAGATCTTCTCCGACCTCCAGCGGTCTCCCGTTGGGGGAGAGCTTGGCTTTCATCTCTTTCAGCTTCGCCGTCAATGGGGCAGGCCGAGCCGACATCAACCCATCGACCCACCCTATCTGCACGATCTACGTCGGTGTCATGGCGCTTCGTCATCAACAATCACGTTGACCTTTGTATGTTCGTCCCACCGATCCAGTGGATCGCATCGGTGGCTTCATGAACCTACTTGGCATCTTCACCACCAACATCTGGCCTAGGAGGAACGTTCGGAGTCCAGACCGCCGGAGCCACATACTAGCAGGCGATCCACAAATGCCCGCACCACCAGATGGGCCAAAAGATCAAAATCTGGTCAGACGAGTCGGCCAAAAGAAACTAATAAAAACTAAATAAAAATATAAAGTATGCAATGCTCACAATGAAACGAGTGAAAACTGAAAATCATGCATAATGGACATGTACTTGGTTCAATGGAACATGATATATGGAGATAGTATGCAACAAATGAGCTATAAAAATATGTATAAAATAGAGCCATCAGGCGTGCCCTCGGCCCATGCGTCAGGGACCCCCAAGTGTCCGGCTCCGCGGTTTATTTGGTTGTGTACCGGGTTGGATATTGTTAGGCACCTCTCCTGCTCTGCTGCCGGGCTAGTGGAGGGTCATTGCTTTCCAGTTTCGGGCTCCTACAACTTTTGATGTGTTGTTAGCGGTTGGTTAGGAGGTTGTTGGGAGTCTGGTTCTTGGTTTGTTCGGGTCGGAGTCATGTTTTTTGATTCATCTGTTTTGGTGTTAGCTTGGTCGCGTACGGTCATGTGATGCTTCTTAACGGACTACCCCAAGAAAGGATAAGTGTAAACTAAGCAAACATGAGCATAATGTTGACATCGTATTTTACACATATTCCGGAGAAAATCTCATTCAAATAGTTTATATGGCTTTTGGTTGCATTTGGTTTTCGCACTAAGGGCGCAACAAGTCATCTAGTAGTTTATTTTCCTCCTCCTCATAAATAGACCCTAGGCAATCAGGTCCCTTCCCCCCCCCCCGGCGTGGCCATGGGTCCGCCCTGCTTCGATGTCCTTTGGGCCATGGAGATGCGAAAGACCTCAACCCCCTGGGCCGACGGGAGGGACCCTGCTCTTGTTCTTATTAGGTGCAACATCTTGGTTGGGATTGTGTGCCGGCAGCGACGTCCCTCGTTAGGAACAACGTCCCCATGTTTGATCCCCATCATGTTGTTGTGTATAGCATTGTCGGAGGACGTGTGAAGGTGTGTCTCTGTTGGATCTTGCAGGATTCAGTCGGTGGTGGTCTTCGGTGAATCTGTTTGGACCTATTCTTTGTTTGGGTCTTTACATATTTGATCCTTCCGGTGTACGACTATCTTTATCGGCAATAGTTGCCGCACCAGTGCGTTGGACCTGTGGGGTCGTAGCACGACGACTTTCTGACTATCTATTATATCAAAGTTTGCCCCGCTCCAATGAAGGAGGGGCGATGACGGCGATGCGTTTTCGGCTCGCTCCAATGCTTATAGTCGTCACTATGTGGTAATTTTTTTGCAGGGGTAAAGGAGATTCTCATTACTCACGGGGGCCTCTCAGCCACAACCAAGTTTACAATGAAGTCTAACCCCGAGTACAACCACACTGCGGTTCGGGGGGGGGGGGGGGGTACTACGGCCATAAGCGGCAAGTTCATGGCTAACCTTATTCTGCGAACGACGACAAAGAGTAAAAGAAATCTCCCTATCCTCAGTTGAGGCCAAGCTTTTAATCTCCTGGATCACAAAGCGATGTATTGATCTATCATCGGATTTTGCTATGATCAACGACACTACCTCGGAACTATCTAGTTCTACCGAAATTGGCAGCGTCGTCCGGTGGAGGGCTAGCTCCAGCCCCTCCCTACACGCCGCGAGCTCGGCGCCCAGTGCATTACCACATGTACGGAGTTCACGGCAAGCGCTAAATATGATGTTTCCTTGAGTGTCCCGGAGGATCATCCCACCTCCTGCCATACCTGTAGCTGGTATGAAGCTTCTGACCGTGTTTAACTTGGTCCATCTTGTAGCAGGAGTGACCCAGCTCAACTATGTGGTAATTGTTTTTTTAGAACGAAGACGCCAGATGGGTCCGGCTTTAACTTAATAAAGCCCCCAACAGGCAGCGTATCGGAACACAGGTCTTAATACAACACCAAAAGCCATTCAGGCCCTCGCAATCATGAACCGTTGTAGTTACGACGAAGGGCACACAGGCCATGAGCAGTCTTACAAGGCGTAGGCCCGTACAGAGCGCGCAGGCTCGTCAAGCACCAAAATACACCACGTCCTAAACCGTGGTCGAAGGCTCCCTAGCCAGCATGTACACTTGCATCAAAAGGTCTTGGGCAGTCTTGAGCATCTCAGCATCCTTGCGCCTCCCCAACGGACTCCACTGCTGCAAGAATAGGTTGCATTTTGTAGATAACATTAGCTGGATGTGATGGAAAACATCCCTTGATGGTTAGTTTGTTCCTAGTTAACCACAAAGCCCAAAGGAGTGCCCCTGCACAACTCCACATTACACGTTTAACAGGGCCCTGGATCGCATCTAATAACTTAATTAGCTCTGCCGCAGATCGAGGGTCCCACTTGACACCTGCCGCGGTACGAACCGCGCTCCACGCAAACCTCGCTAGTGGGCACCGAAAGAAGACGTGATTGGCATCTTCAGGTGCACCGCACAACGCACAAGGGCCGGTGGCCGGACCATTGCGTTTGGCTACGTTTAGGAAGGTGGGAAGTTTATTGCGGAACATTTGCCAGAGGAATATCTTCATCTTCAAAGGCAGCCGCGCTTTCCACAACCCTTTGACCACAAGTTGAGCCGGCCCTTGGCACATTTTGTGATATAAGGATTTAACCGTGAACTTGCCCGACCCGGTGAGCGCCCAACTTACCGTGTGGCTGGTCCGAGAGACCTATCGGACTAATCAGCTATCGCAAAGCCGCTAGACGTGATTGGCATCTTCAGGTCCAGAAGACGTGATGTGGTAATTGTTGCTACCTCTTGTGTTTTCTATATGCATAGATGTTTTTTTTTTCTGAAAAAATGTAAAAAGTTTAAAAAAAATACACTACTATGATTTTGAAATGGAGGGATCACAGAATGACAATACTATAATGGTGTAGTATCGTATCGTTCACTATAGCAGACTGCCAGACTCCCTGTAAACCCTAGTGCGAGCGAGGGTTTGCCGAAATGCCCAGCCCAATGCTTCTTCCTCGCCGCCCCTTCCCCTAAACCCCGCCGCCCACCCTCCGCCATGCTTCTCCTCCCCCTATGCCCTCCCCCACCTCCCCTCTCCCCCTACGACGCCTCATCCCCAACCCACCCTTCTACGCCGCCGCCCGCTTCTCCCACTCCGACTCCTTCGTCTCTTCATCCTCCGACGACGAATCCCCCCTCGCCGACGAGCTCTTCCCCGCCGCCGGCGCGCCCACCCTCCTCTCCGTCGCGCGCTCGCTCGCTCATTCACCCAGCCCCTCCGTCTCATCCGTCCTCGGCTTCCTCCACCGCCTGCCCGCTGACGCCTCCCCGCACATCTTCCCCCACCTCATCGCCGCCCTCTCCCGCTCGCCCCGGCCGCTCCTCGCGCTCCGCCTCTTCCTCCGCCCGCCCACCTCCGCCGCCACCACCCATCATTCCTTCAACTCCGCCCTCCTCCGATTCCCCCTCCCCCCGCACCTTCTCCCGGCCTTCTTCTTCCACTCCCTCCGCCGCTTTCCCCGCCTCGCCCCCACACTCCTTTCCTTCAACCTCCTCCTCAAGTGCGTTTGTTTCTCTCTGGTCCCAAGGAACCACCGGCTCTATCTTGAAATCGCCCTACGTGTTCTCCACGAGAGTATTCCGGGGTGGAAACTTCCACCGGATAAGTTCACATATTCCACGGTTGTGTCTGCTCTCGCAGATGCAGGGCGGGTTGATGATGCTGTGGCGCTGGTGCACGAGATGGTGGTGGATGGGGCGGTGGCCGCCGAGGCATTTAATCCTGTGCTGAGGGCAATGCTGCGTGCCGGAGATGTTACAGGGGCGGCCAAGCTGTTTTCTTTTATGCAGCTGAAGGGCTGCGTGCCGTCGGCAGCGACATACAATGTGCTGCTGCATGGGTTGTTGGTCTGCGGCAGGGCCAGCGCGGCTATGGGGGTCATGAGGAGAATGGAGAGGGAGGAGGTGACGCCAAGTGTGATGACGTATGGGGCAATTGTAGATGGGCTAGTGAGGTGTGGAAGACTGGAGGATGCATGGAAGGTGACTGAGGAAATGGGGAAGAAGGGTCTTGTGCCTAATGAGTTTGTGTTCTCGCCCGTGATCACTGGGTTTTGCAAGTCAGGAGAGGTCGATAGGGCATCAACAGTGTGGGACACAATGGTAGCAAGTGGTGTAAGGCCGAACATTGTTTTGTATTCGGCGATGATTGATGGCTTTGCCCGGTGTGGGAAGATGATTAAGGCCGAACTGTTATTTGAAGAGATGGTTGAGGCAAAATGTATACCAAATATCATGACTTATAGCTCGATGGTTCGGGGATATTTCCAAATTGGAGATTCAGCACAGGCTCTTTCTATCTGGGAGGAAATGTTAAGTGCTGGGTGCACACCAAATGCTGTTACCTATAGCATATTGATCAGTGGATTGTGCAATGTAGGGAAATCAAAGGATGCTATGATGGTCTGGAAGCACATGCTTGGTCGTGGCTGTGCACCCGATACAATTGCTTATACTTCCATGATCAAGGGCCTGTGTGCTTCTGGGATGGTAGATGGCGGTCTACGACTGTTCTATGACATGTTGGCAAGGGGTGATGTTGATCCAGATGTTATCTGTTATAATGTATTGCTTGATGGGTTGCTCAGGGCGAAGGACCTTCCTAGGGCAATGGACTTGCTCAACCAGATGCTTGACCATGGTTGTGATCCAGACACAGTGACCTGCAACACCTTCTTGCGGGAGATTGAGGTTGGACAGGGTAAAGGGAGGGAGTTCTTAGAGGGCCTAGTGTTGAGATTATGCAATAGGAAAAGGAATAAGGCAGCTGCGGAGGTCATGATGGTGATGCTGGCTAAGTATATTGTGCCAGAGGCTGCCATTTTGGAGATGGTGGTGAGAGGTGTTTGCCGGCGGAAGAGGGTTTGGAGAGTGATTGACAAATGTTGGGATGAGATTTGGTGGTTCTGAGGATTTTTTTTCTCAATGATTTCTTGATAATACTATAGGAGCACACACTTGCTTGAGTTTTTCTGAACTCCATTTGTTGTACGCTGTAATATTGTGGTACTAACCCATTCATTCATATCAAGATTTTGACAATAAAGTGATAGCTATTAATCATTATGCTTGTTTTTGAGAATTTCCAACCTCCTCGTCTCCCTATCTGCATGCCCTTAAGCCTATATGAGAAATATATTTGCTCTATGGTGATGCTTTTGCCAGACCTTTATGAGTATCACTTGTCCTTCATCTTCTGTTGTCCTTGACCTATTTGTTTCTGACTCTGTGTCTCTTCTTCCTAGAACTGATGGGGGTGCTTGCAAGTTTTGACCATACTATATTGTTATGACTTTTCTTAAGTTCAAAATATATTATTAAAAATCAATGGTTATTATTAAATGATTTCCTTGACATTCGCTCAAATGATGAACTAGTTTTATGTGTACTATTATATAATAACGTTGTTTTCACCATATTACAATCTGTATCTTCCATCAATCCTCTACTACATACTCCCTCTGTAAAGAAATATAAGAGCGTTTAGATCACTAACGTAGTGATCTAAACGCCCTTATATTTCTTTACGGAGGGAGTACTTCTTAGGGAAGCAAGTAAAAATATTTCTTTCCTTTGGACACATCAATAGTATGGAGCGTGTAAAGTGTGAACAGTGGTAGCAAATATGTTTCCTGAACATTTTTACCGGAGAAGCAATTTTTTCAGCCTTCAGATTCTTCGGATGCTTGAATTGCCATTATTACCAAGTTTCTTATGCATTCTGCCAGTTCTCCATGAAAAGGTAGGTTATATTCTTAATTGCATAGACTTACTATTTTGAAGCGTGGATTCAATTGTATTAGATTCATCTGAAGAATTTATTTGGGCATAGCTCTTCAATATTTCTGGCAGTTCTCTGTTGATGCTTCATCTGGGCAGTTTCCATCCAATGATGTGAAAACGTACATGAGAAGCTGTTGTTTAGAGTTTTCTCTTGTCTGTTCAAATTATGAATTTAGGTTTCTTTCCTTGCAATTTTCTCTATCAATAGTATAGCATGTTATCTCTCACTCAAGATGTATATGATGGTGCACTAAACTGGTTGCATGCGGTGATGTCAACAGCATCCTGTATGTTTACGTTGGAATGTTTCAGGATCTGAAACTTGCAGCTAAGTGCTTAATATTTTATAAAAGATTAAGATTCGGTGCTTCATATAAACTTCAGGAGTATATTGATATGGAGGAATCTAACATCTTCACAATCATGGATGCAGTTAACTAATAATAGGTAGTTGTTTTCTTTTTCACTGGCTCAAGGGGAATACTATCATATAAACCGATAAAATAAGATTTGGTAGCTCAGCATTTCTTTACCGTATAGTTCAGCATTTCTGGACCCATGAGACATGTTTGTTTCCATGATGAACAGATTTACTTGATATAGTCTCAAAGTTTTAGCCAGAAAATTGCATATACATAATACGGAGAGGTAATGCTTCAGCTAGTTACCATTTTTTAATGTAATAAGGAATATGATATATTTCAGCAGCTTTGCAGTTAATTACAGAGAGTTGTTGCAACCGCTGAACACACACACACACACACACACACACACACACACACACACACACACACACACAGAAGTTTAACAATCAACTCAGCTGTCTGAGAATATATTTCGATTTTTTGTACCTCCTAATCTTTCTGATTATGAATCTATTTAGGACTGCAGTGGTTTCAGGCCTGCATAAACTATTTTGGTATGTATGCTAGGCTTGCAAAATCATCAAATTCCTGATTAGTTTGCAGGTTTTTACAAGTTTTTATAAATTTCAAATGAATATAGATTAATTTACACCATGCTTGTCATTGTGAGGTATACTTCATCATTTCATTTTATTGAAGCTTAATCATATTTTTTGTTTTCTAACCTTTCAGATGTACTCCCTCCGTCTCATAATGTAAGATGTTTTTACAAGCTATGTTAGCTTTCAAAAACGTCTTACATTATGGGACAGAGTAGTACTATTTTCAATTTCTCCCACATGGTAATTGTTTATCTTTTCTCAAATACTGCATGAACATTGACCTTTTTAGAAGACTCCTTTGCACTAATTCTTTGTAGCTGTTTATATATATAAATAAGTTGTTATGCATGGAATTCTGAATGAATGTGATAGAATCGATTCAGTCATTCAGTAGCGGTACTGCATTTTGTGGTTTGAGTAAATAATCCTGACAATTTTTATGCATATGTGCACCGGGCTGCCCTTTTTGACTGCAGCATGAAGTGCACTGTTTTTTTAGCTTGTACCACATATACAATGCAGGCCAATTTTGCGTATCTAGTACTCCCTCCGTCCCAAAATTCTTGTCTTACATTTGTCTAAATACGGATGAATCAAGTCACGTTTTAGTATTAGATACATCCGCATCTAGACAAATCTAAGACAAGAATTTTGGGACGGAGGGAGTATTTGTTTGTGAGGTATTACTTACTGGGCTAGTGCCATTCACTAGTCAACATATAAAAATGGTGGCAATGTAATGTTGCTTACATGCTAGAATCACCAGATTGCGGTTTGCTACTAATTGTAGTAGACTTGTATGTAAATGGTTTCAGGTTGCTACTGCTTCAGGCTGGCCTTCATGAAAATCATGGACACAATCTATTATGTTTCATCCATATGTACTTACAAACTGACATAGTAGTTTCCTTATAATGGACGAACAACTGAAGATATAGTTTGTCTAGGCTTGCATGGTGAGATCGTGGGTTTGTCATCTAAGCTTTATGAAGCTGTGTTTCTATATTTATGATCTGCTTTACATTCTTCGTGTACGTCTGATTTATTTTTTAACAAACCACGAGACCACATTTATTGCTGCTGAATGATTCCGTGTCGTCCTGCTTTCGGAGTATTTAGAATCCTGATATGTCGAAACCTTTCAGAACGAATTGCGTATCTCAAGAGTTTTCAGGTAATGTTCTTAGCTTCCCACTGACTGGGACTGTGAGCCATTTCACTCACGTTGTTTTTCTTCTTTTGAAGCAGCCATGGGACGGTCAGGTGACAGGGCGAGGATATCGGTCAACGTGAAATGCCTTGCTCCAAGATGATTGGCCTGTACTCCAGCCTTCCAAATGGTTCGATCTAGCCATGCGCAGCGTGTGGCACTGCACATGTCGCCCCCGCTCGACGCTGCCTGGTACAGAACCAGGGGCAGTTTCAGTTTGAATTCCACTGGCTTCCAACAGTTCATCCCATTGCCGATTGCTTCCTGGCATTCTGAATATTCGAAGCTTTTCCTTTCCTGGTGGCATTGGCAGGTAAGCAAGCAAAACCCTGTAGTGTCATCCGTTTCTAGGGCCTTTCTGCTGATATATACATCTGTGCTGCACAACACATCTGTGCCTTTGAAGTTGGTAAGGATTTTAATAGATTTTGCACTCAGTGTTGTGGAAGTTTCAGCCATGTTTCTGGTCGTCAAGGAACAGGTCGAGATATGAACCGGTAGTGGTCTATGTCCTGAGTCTTGACCCGAGAAAGTGTAGCTACTCCTGCCTGGACCAGCGAATTGTTAGGTTAGGTACACTGCCATGTCCATGTCCATGTCCAGGCATTGACTGCTCTGCCTGCTGCGTGGCTCAGTGCTGAGGCCTATGCGCAGAATTAGCGTATGTCACTGGTTGATGGTGACACCACCGCGGAGCATGAGCGCCGGTAAACGGCCAGCTATTGCCGGCGGGCCCATGATCGCCGCTGTCGCCAAGACTCGTCGCGGGGAAAAGAACTGATGGCTGCTGGTAGGTAACCGGTCTGTTGGTTGCATATCAGTGTTGGGAGATATGAGGGGTCAGGAAATTTTCTAAACCTTGAGACATGAAAATTTCAAATATATACTACGAGGAGTTTTCATCCTGTTCTCGTGTTTAGGTTAGGTTTCTGGAGTATGCATCGCCTTGTCGTCGGTGAGATGTGAAAGGGCATATGCATCATTTGTCCTCTCTTTTCCCTTGAACGATAAAAGCCGGTGCAGCCATGTTCGTTGTTGCCGACTCCATGAATCTTTTCCCTTACCCTGCACAAAATATGAAGGTCATCTATTGTGCTGCTTTGTCATCACAAATAACTCGTCAAGTAGATGCAGAAAATCGCAGAATGTGACAATTTCCAAATCTCAAGTCATGCCTCGTTTTTCAAGCAATGGAATAACTGGCCGACGGATGAGCCCATGCTCGCTCGTGGTCGGGTAGTTTCCGGTAGCCTAAAACTGCCCCTAAAATCAATCATGACGCTCTTGGCTCTTCCATCAAGTTCAGCACGTTCAACTAGTCAATTGCCCCCGCTCCAAGTACTATGACCAGAAACACTCCAAGCTGACCAAGGAGATGAAGAGCTGTTCCTTTTACTTGCGTATGTCAACTCACACTATATTCAACGGAAGCTGACCATGGTAGATGAACATTCCAAGCTGACCATGTAGTTAACCATCGAGTCAAGTCATTTGCGAGGGACGTAATCGGCTCACTGCAGCCCGGAAAGATAATGTCGAACGCTGAAATAGGAACCAAATGGATCAGAGTTCAATTTGTTGCATATCCCTCAATTCCTGAATAATGGAATTTCTTGGGGCTGCACACGCATTTCATGGACCCACGATTCGGAAGGTGGGCTCATTGCCCGCATGGTTTAAGCCCTTGATTACCTTGGGGGTATGCATGCCATGCTTTTGTCAGAGATTTGCAGGGAGCCCCCGATTTTCTTGCTTTTTTTAACTTTAAATTTTAAATCTACTACTCTATATGTTTTGAATTGAAAGTCCAATCTATGTTATGTTTGCATATTTGTGTTCCTTGCGAAGAGGGCTTTCAAACAAAACCATGATTAATTACATTTTGTCAAGTTTTCAATTTTAATTGTTTCAAATATTAAAGCTTGATAATCGTTATATTAAAGCTTTTGCCAAGTTTTACCAAGTTCCACATGAATCGGCTGAATTAGTAATGTTAACTTTTTGTTTATGGTATATGGTTTTAGGATTAAAGTTTGTAACATTATGGTGTTCATGCTTTAGGGGTCGAGAATTAAGTTTTAGTATTTGAAACATCGTAAAACTTGGCACTTTTATGGAAGGCAGAAATGACAAATCTGACCTATGGACAAAACTATTTCACGAAGTGAACCTTGTTTGAATTTTTTTACTCAGCTAACCCTTTTGTGCAGCGCCCGACATCTAGGCGTCACACTACATTGTGCAGCGCCTAGCTCTCAGGCGCTACACGCCTAGCCAGTGTCGCATCCCAGGACGCCTGAAAAATGCTAAGTCATTGTGCAACGCCTGAGAAGCAGGCGCTGCACTGTATAGTGTAGCGCCTGGTGTTTAGGCGCTGCAATAGTGAAAACGAATTTCTTTCTTCGCAGCCGCGCGTCGGAGCACGCGATTGTTTCACGCGCTGGTCGTTCGGACAGGGGCGGAGGACCCACCACGTGTGTGTGCAATACGTATCACAAAGATCACCCCTGATAATTCCAACCGCTGGCCTGGGCGTGACCTTCCATACTATTCCGCAACTCCGCCGACGAGTCCGGTCCGAGGTTGCGGAGCGAGAGCGAGCGTCGTAGATGAAGTAGTCAAACACGCAAAAGTAGATGACACAGGGAAATATGGAGGAGACCAACTTTATTAATCAATGATCAGGGGTTACAATGATAGCTCCTCGTTGCTTTATATAGGGGGTAGGGGGTCAAGGGATAAGTACCCACTTAACCTAAAGTGGAGGAAACGGGAGGGGCCAGCCCGTGCGGTACGCACGAGGCCGCCGCCACCCCTTGGGTGGCCCGGTTTCCCAACACTCCCCCTTGGGTAATTATCCGTATATCCATGCCTCAAAACTTCGAAAAACTCAATGGGAAAAAATATGGAGAAAGAGCACACAGTATACGTTGTTGTATTGAACGAATTGCCTCGTTAAAAACCTCGTGTGAGAAACATCAGGAAAACTCACTCAAGGGAAAAAGAGTACAATCCACTCAACCATTAAGTTGAGTACTCGATCATCAGGATCGAGATTTTAGCGATGAGTTTGTGAAGTTTCTCCCCGTGAACCTTGCATCTCTCTAAGTCTCATCATACCGATTCCACACACACACCTCTCTAAGGTTGATGCCGGTAATGATTCAGTGAACATATCAGCAAGATTGTCACGGGACTTAGTATGCAAAACTCTCACCTCGTTCAACTGCTGCAGCTCATGTGCATAGAAGAACTTGGGACTAATATGCTTTGTGAGGTTACTCTTCACATAACCCATCTGGACTTGTGCAACACAAGCAGCATTATCTTCATAGATAATGGTAGGGGTTTGTACGGTGTTCAACCCACATGTCTGCTGAATGTGGCCGATCATCCGCCGAAGCGATACACATTGTTTTGACGCTTCGAATAGTGCCATGATTTCCGAGTGGTTCGTGGAAGTCGACACAAGAGTTGCTTGGACGATTTCCAGGAAAACGCAGTTCCATCACAAAGGAAAACATATCCAGTCTGCGATTTGCAATCATGCGGGTCCGATAGGTACCCATCATCGGCATAGCCTATAATAGATAGGTCTTGATTCCTTTTATAAAATAGGCCAAGATCTTTGGTCCCTTGCAGGTAACGGAAGACGTCCTTGACACCTTTCCAATGTCTTTTGGTAGGTTCAGAACTGTACCTCGCAAGCAAACTGACGGCGAACGCAATGTCTGGCCGTGTACAGTTTGCGAGATACATGAGTGCTCCAACTGCACTCAGGTAAGGAACCTCTGGTCTCAGAGTTTCCTCCCCCTCTTCCTTTGGCCTGAACGGGTCCTTGTCTGACTGTAAAGATCTCCCGACCATCGGGGTCTTAGAAGGATATGCCTTATCAAATCCAAATCTTTCCAACACCTTCTGGGTGTAAGCCGACTGGTGCATTAGAATCCCATCAGGGGAATGTTCAAGTTGCAGACCTAGACAGAACTTGGTTTTACCCAAATCCTTCATCTCGAATTTCGACATCAGGTAGGAACTCGCTTCCTCAATATCCTCAGGTGTACCTTTTATGTTTAAATCGTCCACGTACACCGAGATTATACAGAATCCATCTTGGGATCGTCGTATGAAAACACATGAGCAATCTTTATTGCTCGTGTAGCCCTTCTAATGAAGGAAATCGCTTAAGCGATTGTACCACATTCTACCAGACTGTCTGAGTTCGTACAGTGCCTTTTGAAGTTGAACACTGTATAGACCCCTGTTTGCTCTATCATGGTTCGGAATAGGGGTACCTTCTGGGACCTTCATGTATATGTTCGAATCCAAGTTACCATACAGAATCCATCTTGGGATCGCCGTATGAAAACACATGGGCAATCTTTATTGCTCGTGTAGCCCTTCTGATGAAGGAAATCGCTTAAGCGATTGTACCACATTCTACCAGACTGTCTGAGTCCGTACAGTGCCTTTTGAAGCTGAACACTGTATAGACCCCTGTTTGCTTTATCATGGTTCGGAACAGGGATACCTTCTGGGACCTTCACGTATATGTTCGAATCCAAGTTACCATACAGGTTAGCAGTGACAAAATCCATTAGTTTCATTTTCAAGCCCATGTTTACTGCCATCGTGATCAAGTATCTAAAGATAACTCCATCCATGACTGGGGAATAAGTCTCCTCAAAATCGACACCTGGTCGTTGAGTGAACCCTTGAGCGACGAGCCTTGCTTTGTACCGTACTACCTTATTATTTTCATCTCTCTTTCGAACAAAAACCCACCTATAGCCAACAGGGCGAATGTGGGGAGGAGTTCGACAAACTGGTCCGAACACTTCCTTTTGTTGAGAGATAATAATTCAGCAGTAATTGCCTGCTGCCAATCTTTCCAATCCGACCTTTTCTTGCAATCAGCGAGCCTGTTAGGCTCAGGGTCAAGCTCTATGATTGAGGCAATTTTCATAGCAAAGTTAATGTCAACAATCACCGTTGCTCGGTTCAGGGACTCCCCAGTATAAATATAATTTATGGTCATTTCGTCATGGAGCGCATCCGGCGCAAAACTACCAAATTTTCCATTATGGGAGCAAGGTCCTTTAGATTTCCCGCGCCGATGTGTGCGCTCACATCTCCGCTGGGTGTTTCCCCTATGGGAAAGTTTAATTCCGGAATTTCGTGCACTAAATTTTCCGTACTTGTGCCAGGTATCGACTGGCTCCCCGTTTCAATTTGGGGTACTTTGCCGACAAGCTGTAATAAATCTCTCTTATCCTTTTTCGTCAGGCGTCCTCGAGTACTTGGGATTTGAGAAGCCAGATTTCTCGTCCTTTTAGGCCTTTGGACGGGAGCGGGCATACCATCATTTTTCTTCGGTATTTCAACCCTTTTCGGTGCATTGCGCACGTGCACATGCGATATTGTCACAGTCTTTAAGTCGCTAAAGTGGTCAGGCAGTTGATTTGCTAAAGACTGCAAATCTATTATCTTTTGGACTTCTCTCTCAGTCTCAGCAGTGCGCGGGTCATGAGCGTGGATCCCCGTGGCTTGCCACGTGATTTCTTGACTTTTAGTATCAAGGGGTTGATTCTCTCCCCCTAAATTCGGGAAAAAATCCTCGTCAAAAATGCAATCAGCAAAACGAGTAGTGTGACAGTCACCTGTCATGGGGTCCAGATACCTGATTATGGACACAGTCTCATAACCAACGTATATCCCCGACTTACGAAGCGGGCCCATCGCCGATCGCTGAGGGGGTGGTATTGGTACATATACCTGGCAGCCGAACCTACGAAGGTGGGAAATTTTCGGTGTCGACCCTTGCGCAAGTTGAACAGGAGAGTGGATGTTGTAGGCCGACGGTCGAAAGTTGATGAGATTGGTCGCGTGTAACACCGCGTGGCCCCAACATGTAGTTGGTAAATTACAACCCTGAAGGAGCGGTCAGGCAATGAATTTAATTATTTTAATCAATGCCTCGGCAAGTCCATTTTGTGTATGAACATGTGGTACCGAGTGCTCAACTTGATTTCCATTGCCATGCAATAATCATCGAATGCCTTTGAAGTAAATTCTCCGGCGTTGTCCATTCGAATAGACTTTATACGATAATTAGGGAAATTATTCCTCATTTGTATGATTTGAGAGATCAACTTTGCAAAGGCATGGTTCCGTGTTGACAACAGGCAAACATTGGACCATTTAGAGGAAGCATCAAGGAGCACCCTGAAGTACCGAAACGACCCCGTGAGGGGCTGAATTGGTCCACATATGTCCCCTTGGATACGTTCCAAGAACGCGGGGATTTCATCCCTCACCTTGAGGGGCGATGGCCTAATGACTAACTTCCCCTTGGCGCATGCGGAGCACACGAAATCATCGGGATTCAGGAAGTTCTTCACGTTAACATTATGACCATGTGAGTTGTTAATTATATTTCTCATCATCCTAAGTCCGGGGTGGCCTAACCTATCATGCCAGAGGCAGAAGAGTTCAGAGCTTCTAAAAACGGTCTTGAGGGTAGTGTACACGGGCGATGCTACAATTTTAGTGTAGTATAGCCCTGTGTCAAACGAAGGAAGCCTTTTGATAACATGTTTACCACCTGCATCCCGCTTTGTGATGAGTAGGCACTCCTTGTCGTTTTCATCATCGGTCTCAATATGGAAACCATTAGCGCGGATGTCTCTAAAGCTCAAAAGAGTACGAGTCGACTCCGGGTACAACAACACATCATTAATGATCAAAGTTGTTCACATAGGAAGTATAATAGTGGCTCGTCCGGAGCCAACTATGTGAGAACTGCAGCCGGCGATTGTCATAATACTTCCCGAAGATTTTTTAATGGACTCAAAGTACTTAGTTTCTCGTAAAATGGTATGAGTGGTGGCGCTATCGGCGAGGCACGTTTCCTCCATTCGGGCTCCAACGCGTTCTAAAATATGACATCTAATTAATGTTATGAGGAAGAAACTACATTAAAAATAAATGCACACATCTCAGAACATAACATGCTATCATGTATAAATAATGGAATAAATGAATGAATCATCCAATCGCCAAAGTAAAGAATAAGTTTATGCTCTCATAGAGCTTACAACCAAATTGAATTTATTCAAATTTATTGTATCAAATCACGGAATCATGATAACCAAAGAGGTATGCTAAGTGGACTCGGTAAAGAAGCCATTCACTTCAGCCGCAGTCTCCATACTAGTGAGCTGATCCTCCTTAGAAATCATCTTGGAGGCAGCATCAATATCTAGTGGCGGCACCACCGAGGCGACCATGTGGTCAACCTCCATGGCGACGTGGGCGTCATTAGAGACCGCCAAAGCTGTCGCGATGGGCACCACAGGGGTCGCCTCTATGGGCGCAGCAGGGGGCGTAGAGATCATCACGGGTGCCGCAATGGGCGCCGGTGGTGCTCCCTCCTGAACCAAGGCGAGGTGCGTCTCACGCGCCTTCCGAGCCTTGTATGCTTCAACGACCTCCGGTGGTGCGCGGCACTGGCGAGAGAAGTGCTCCACCGAGCCACAACGGAAGCAGTCTTGAGGCCTCTGCCCTCCCTTGCCCGGCTTGTGCTGCTTACCCGGGGCGGAGGGTTGAGGGCCCTTCTTCTTGCCCTTGCGACCCCTCTTCTTCTGTTGAGGCTTGCAGACTTTGAGAGCATTCACCTCCTGGCGAGAACTCCCCCCAAGTGGTTGCGCGACAAAGTTCTTTTTGAGAACCTCGTCCTGCGCCTCCTCCACCTGGAGGACGTCAATCAACTCTGAATACCTCGTGTAGTTCCCCTGGCGGTAGTCCCGTGAGGACTGGACCGCGTCAGGATGGAAAGTGGATAGGGTTTTCTCAATCTTCTGGGTGTCGGTAATCTCAGTACCACACAACCGAAGAGTCGTACAAATCCGGTGCAGAGCCGAATTGTACTCCCCAACCGTCTTGAAGTCCGCAAACCTCAGACGGATCCACTCTGCCTCTGCATGTGGCTTCACAGTGTACTTCAGCTGCTCAAACCGCTGCTTAAGAGCGGTCCAAAGGCCAGAAGCACTGCGCTCAGCCATATACTCATCTTTCAGAGTAGGTGACAGGTGATGACGGAGAAAATGCAGAGCCTGCGCAGTTTCAAACTTGGGATCGGTGGGGCCAGTTGGGCCCCCTTACCAATTTCTCTCAGGAGGGTTTTGCCCTAGAGAAAGATCTCGCAGTCCGAGGACCATGACAGGTAGTTCAGCCCTGTCTGAGCCAACTCAGCAAACTCCTTGTTGACAATTCCGGCCATCTGCGATTTATGCAAAAAAAAACATGAGATTATAGCAGGTAATCTTTTGCACAAAGCGTTGTTGATAAACTTATTCAAAAAATGACGTTCCATTATTTAAAACATGTTCTTATATGACTTAATGATTAAGAGTGCAAAACAATTAATCTATAGTAGTAAAATCATACAATAAAAACAGGTTTACAAAATGTAGCATGTTAAGCGCATCTAGTACTTGAAAAATAGCCCAAATATTGAATTCCCGAGACATTTTAAAGCCCAAATACGTGTTTTCAGCGAAAACAGACAGTTCCAGGGGCTTCTACGCAAAATATTACAACAGGAAAAAACTACACATAAAAGCAGAAAACTACAGGGGCTAAAACGCGAAATTTTGCACTGCGCCAGCGCCGCCTTTTTTTATGCCTGGATCCCCAAGGCCCGCGGCCCATCCGGGCCCAGCAGCCAGCGCCTGGCCGGCCCACCTGACAGGCTCACCCGACTCTCACCCGTGGCAGCTAGGGTTCCTAGCGCCCGAGTGGGCAGGGCGGCGGCGGCGGCCACGCTAGGCAGCAGCGGCTGCGGTAGCCATCCCACGCAACGGCGGCGGCCAAAGGCACGCACGCAGGCGGCCACGGCGCGCGGGCGACGGCCACCAGCAGGGCGGCGCGGCCAGCGGGGCGCGTGGGCAGCGGCTAGCGGGGCGGGACGGCGCGACGCAGCGAGCGGGACGCAGCCAGCAGGACGGCATGGCACGGCCAGCGGGGCGGTGCGGCGCGGCGCAGCCAGCGGGGCCGATCTACGGCGCGCGGCGACGGCAGCCGAGCGCGCGGCAACGGCAGCGTGCAGCGGGCACGGGAATGGCCAGCAGGGCCATGGCAACACCGGCGGCGGCTTGGCACAACGTCATCTGGACGTGGGCCTCGGGATGGCAAAATCGTGCGTCTTCGGGACGTCACGACGCGTGTACGTCGGGTACAACGCGGCGGTGCCGTGCTCATCTGGAGTACGTGTAATCACCGTCTCTCTAGGGTGTAGTCAACAAATCTCTCTTGATCCAAGAACATAGACATTGGTCGGCGATGTATTCGTCCGCTCAGTTCTTGGGAGAGAAATCCACACCATAGGTGTATTTATCCGAAAAAATAAACTAATCGCAAAAACGGAATCGCAGTAACAAGAGGAATCCATTTTTGCAAAAGTGGATATCGGATCTTATACCTCCGCGGGATCGACGAAAGCCTGCGTGATGCCGGCTTGACGGAGAGTTGATGGAGCGAAGCGTGCTGATAACGTGTTCCGCAACTCCGCCGGCGAGTCTGGTCCGAGGTTGTGGAACGAGAGCGAGCGTCGTAGACGAAGTAGTCGAACACGCAAAAATAGATGACACGGGGAAATATGAAGGAGACCAACTTTATTAATCAATGATCAGAAATTACTATAATAGCTCTTCGTTAATTTATATAGGGATAGGGGTTCAAGGGATAAGTACCCGCTTAATCTAAAGTGGAGTAAACGGGAGGGGCCAGCCCGTGCAATAAGCACGAGGCCGCCGCCACCCCTCGGGCGGTCCGATTTCCCAACACATACTACTGTTATACTCTTCCCTCCTATTTCAATAGTGGGATCCGGAGTTTAATATATTTTCTCTCACGTGCCTTGATTTAAAAAGGAAAGTTTACTTCCTGCGTTTCCCCTTTCGGAAACCGATCGTCGCGACTAATGCACTATGTAGTCTTTCTCGTTAGACACTAGTGCAGCGCCTGCGCTCTAGGCGCTACACTGTATATTGTAGCGCCTAGCTTGCAGGTGTTCCACACTGACTTAGTAAATTTTAGACATTTCAGGGTGCGATGCTGGCTAGACGTATAGCGCCTATCAGTCAGACGCTGCACGGTGTAGTGTGACACCTAGATGTCGGGTGTTACACAAAAAAGTCAACCGGATGAAATATTTTCGTCAACAGTTCATTTTATGAATTCTTTTCATCCACATGTCAAATTTGTCGTTTTTGCCTTTATGGAATCCACACTATATTATGTGACAGGGACAGAGCGAGTATACGCTCATGTACGTATTTATTTACATTCAACGATAGTTTATTTCAAGAAGAGACAAACAGTTAACTATTTGTCGCTTTATTACTCAAGTCACCGCCGAGTGCGGGGCCGGCGGAGCACTCTATGGCGTGTTTGGTTCAAGTTTGCAACAGTCCCTACATCGCATGTCCATCTCAACCCAGCCTGGTTCTTGAAATGCAGTCTCATATGCAGCAGATGCAGCTTGTTTGGTTGCCTGCATCGCATGGAGGGGCACTTACCCCCCAGCTGTTTGGTTGCCGTTTTTGTGCTTAGGGTGTGAGCAGATATAAACTTTGGTTGTTTGGTTGCAAACAACATTTGTGTTCTGCTCACCCCATTCAAATATGGTGGCCTTACCACCACATGATCAGCACAACAGCACAAACAAAGTAAGATCAAACAAAGCAAGCAAGCAAGCAAAGAAATGACAGCAAACTACTTAAGATTAATAGCAGGGGCATCCTCCTTCCCTGCTACCACCAGGGTGCTGCTCCTGGCCAAAATATTAACATGTTCCCAGCACAAGTTCCCAGCATAAGTCTAGCCATACACCATAAAAATTCAACACTGACAACTTAACTTAACTACATAGCATGCTCGATGTCACCAACGAGTTGTGCCTGCTGCAATGAAACCTGCACATGATCGAGGAGTCGTGGTTATAGATCTGAACCTTCAGTCCGAGTCCTGAGATACGCTCAACGACGAGGTCGCCGGGGACGATCCGGTGGCGGCGACAGAAGTAGTTCCAGCCCCGGCCAAGCATCATGTGCCCCTCGAAGTTCTGGACCTGCACCCAGAACACGCACCGCTTGTTCGCCGACAGCATGACCACACGCGGGAGCCGCTTGATGACCAGCCAGGTGTTCATCACCTCCACAAACTTGTGAGGGACAACGAGCATGGCGAGGTCTTTGTTGTCCTTGATCTGTTGGTAGAAGCGCAACGGCTCCCGGGCCCCCTCCTCGTGGCCCTGCCTCAGAGATCGTCCCCTTGAACAAGGCAGGCTCATGAAGGCGATCCTGCCAGGCAGGTCCACTGTCCCGAGCCACCTGTTCGTGGGGATGAAATCCTCGACGCGCTCAGCTCCGGCCACCACCTGAGCTCCTCCACCCGCCACATCTCAGTCAGTCTTCAATATCTTGTCAGGCAACATGACAAGTATTAGTGCAAAAACTCACTGCAAAATGGGCACTTGCTATTGGGCAAATGCCACAAATCAGTGCCACTGATCAGTGGTCTTGGCCAAATGGCACTGATCAGTGGCACTTGTTGTTGGGCAAGTCCACTGATCAGTGCACTTGCCTAACAGCAAGTGCCACTGATATGAGCAAATGCCACTGATCAGTGGCACTTGTTGTTGGGCAAGTCCACTGATCAGTGCACTATACTATGCATGGAAACATCTAAAAATAGCAAGTGCAAGTGCCAATAGCACCCATGTGTAGCCATGCACATTTGGCATCATCCTAAAATGGTCCTACTACATGCACGTATAGCAATCAACACAAACCCTAGCATGAACACAACTACTATCATGAACACAACTAACTAGCATGATGACACATCCTAGGACACACTAGCAGTAGCAGAAAAAATATCCTAGGACACACACTGTAGGAAACAAGAACAGATCAGTCTGATTGGATTCAATTGGGATCAAATCCAATCGGATCTACTCGAATCCTATCTAATCCGATCGAACCCACTAACTACTAGCACATTCCTAAGAAAATAAACCCCTAATCTACATCTACGAGCAAGCATTGGGGGGGAGGGGGGGGGGGCTCACCAGAGCTTGCGCAGCCGCGGCAAACCGAGGTCTGAGTGAAAACCCTGGCGGGAAGGAGAGCGGTGGCGGAGCAGAGGAGGAGCCGACCCTGGCGACGGGCTGCGGCATCGTCCCCGTGCTCATGGCCACGCCGGAGGTCGAGGAGGATAGCGCGTCGACAGGAGAAAACCCTTGGACGGGTGTCAAGAAAACCCCCCTGCCCAATAGGGTCCCAAGAAGCGGCGGCTCCGTCGACGGCGCCGGCGCCGAGCCCAGGACCACGAGGTCCGGTATCGGCGGCGGAGCAGGAACGGCCGGCACTGCATTGGCCGGCCCTCGTGGTGGACGGCAGCAGATGGGGGACGACGCTCGCAGTGCCGACGCCAAGTCCCTGCCCGAGTTCTGGAGCCCGGCCAGCCAACGCTCCTGGATACTGGCGATGCGCTGGTCAACGGGGGTCAGAGGGCAGCGCGGCGGGGGGCGAGGCGGAGCCATCGGAGGGAAGGAGAGGGAGAGGCGGTGAGGCAGGGGGGGAGCGATGGGAACAGTGTGTTGTGCGATGGCAGGAGAGTGGGGGGGGGGGGTGGAGTTATGAGCCGTCGCTTCCGTCTCCCGCGCTGCCCGAGGCGTGCAACCGCCCTGCACGCGTGGCCGCGCCGAGCCAGGCTCGCGAGAAACTGTCGATTCGGCAGTTTCCGGCGGGCCAGGGGACGGCCTGCTTCAAGTTTCGTGCGGGTCACAACCCGCATGCAACACAGACAACCAAACAGGCCGCGCACATCGCGCTCGGCCCGATGCGTGCAACCGCCACACACGCGTGGCCACGCCGAGCCAGACTCGCGAGAAACTGCCGATTCGGCGGTTTCCGCCGGGCCAGGCTGCGCCCTGCTTTAAGTTTCATGCAGGCCACAACCTGCATGCAGCCCAGGCAATTAAACAGGTCGCGTACATCCCGCGTGGGCCTTGTTGAGCTGCATGCGGGCAACCAAATGCGCCCCTACCGATGGACTCGAGTCTTTGGAAAGGGAGAGTATGGCCAAGAACATTGTCTCCGTCGATGTTCCGTTCGGCACGGGGAGCGACAGGCATATGAACACACCCAACATCAGAGAAGACCAAAACGTGCCAAACGGAAAATGTAGTCTGCGATGAGGTTTTTCTTTGTGTGGAAAAGGTGTGAACTGGCCAGAGAAAGAGAAGCCAATGGCGACAAAATCGTCCGGTAGAGTGGCGTTGCTGCCGTGGCCGTGCCCACGCATTTACTCCGGTGGCCAACTCGGGGCCGGCCGTCGTACCTACACAGAGCGCCGCGCCCAACGGACACGCAGCTTCCCGAGAAGATACGATGCGATACGGTACGAGCACCACGACGACGACCGCCGGCGCCGTGCCCCTTCGTCCGTCCTTGGTACTAGCACCTGACGAAACCGGCCGTTACGTCGGTTTCTGAGCGCCACGATAAGTTCATTTCCTCTCAGGATCTCCAACCACAGACGTAGGAGTACAGTAGTGCTTTGATGCGCGTGATCTTGCGTACATGGCCACCGGTGATTCTGACCATACATTATCCCAATATATATTACTACTATATAAGAAACTGCAAAGTAACACGGCCATTGCCTTTTGTTCGAGAGAGCAAAGAATCCGGTTCGCCATTCCGTGCATGCGCCCTGACGCACGACATCTACCCCAGACTTAAGATTATTCAGCTAGCGCGCATACCCAGATAAATATTCAAAGGGCGCACGTTTTGGGTGGAGAGATACAGTAGTAGTTTTGTTGATGGCTATCACCTAACCGGATGGGCTATGGCGACTGTCGAGTTTGGTGATTGACGGCCATCATTCCCAAACATTCTGCTGGTCTTTCCTGCTGCTGCTATAGGCTGCTATATATATATATATATATATATATATATATATATATATATATATATATATATATATATATACTAGTGTGTGATACGAATTTTGACTTGAAATGTTGACAAGATCACAAAAGGCCACACCCGAATCTACCTTTTTTCCAAGTGTTCCGGTTCGCACGTTCAGCTTGACTAAACTGTCACCTGACTGGAATTGTTCGGCCGGCCAGCTGAATCAACATGCTTTGACTGGAATAGTGTATGATCTGGGAGGAGTTGATTTTTTTTCCCTGCAGATATGTTGGTTCAGTAAACTTGAGAAACACTCGTCTCCATGACCACCCCCACCACCGAGGATCCAAACGACAGTTCGCAAGAGAAAAGACATCCGGCCGCATTGGACGCTTCCATTCGTGAACGGTACTGTCGTGTAATTTCTCAGCTTTACAAGCCTCCCAAGCGGGGACTTTAGACTAGCACGATTCGGTCTCCGATGCGAAGAGGTTTGCTATTAAACTATGTATAAAAGTCTCAAATGACATCACCGCAGCTTATGTGTGCACCTTTGGGATGCCGTACGCAATTGGTCCCGAGAGAACCAGATGCCCCAACTTTTGCCGAAAGGTCTATCGAGTTTATCTGCGGTGATGCTCATCCGCTGGAGTCCTCGGAAGCAGAGGAACGCCGCTGTCCGGCAACCTCCTGCAGCAGCAGCAGCAGCAGCTTTTTGAAGCTAATATGATCACAAGTTGTAGCATCCTAGACTATATGTTTATTTCTTGTTGCTCCCTTCTTTAAATAAAATGGTACTTCCTCTATAAGTAGTGACCTACGTATCATAGTACTCCCTCTGCAAATAAATATAAAAGCGTTTAGATCACCGAGGGAGTATTAGTTTACAGAAGGGGTACTTTGCGAACTCGGCAAAAAAGAAGAACATCATCACATGTCTCATGAAGCTTGTTCTTGATTCTTTAGTGCCGCCGCAATGTGTAATGCTACCTTAATCGATGTGCGCAGTTTAGTCGGCTCACACAAAATCGAAAGCGATGGACGTTTAGCGATATGGCAGTTGAAAGGGCACGTAGGATTAATCAATTCGGGGCAGGGTCAACCAGGAAAAAATGCGGGAGAGGTTATCTTGCAGGGTTAATGCCGCGTGATGATCATCTTGACGACTTCTCGCTCTTCACAAATCACAAGAGCCGTAAACTGGACCTCAAGTACGTACAACGTGAACGCAGACGAATCAGGTGAAATGAATTATTGCGTTTTTTTTTATTGTTTCTCCCTGTCCATATCCACTGACGGACGAGCCAGGGTTGCCAAAGGTCAGCCGCCATCTTCATCACCATATATTGTAGAAAATACATGGAAAAACATGATCCGAAAAAATAATATGGGAAACTAAGATCATTGGTCAGACGTACCATAGAGGATACTGTTTTTTTTTATCAAAGAAGGGCTCGCCCCTTTCGATTTTCATTACTGAAAACCACAACATTCTACAGCCATAGAGGATACTGTGGATCATGGTAGACGGAAAGTCCATCGAAGAATATCAATCGGACGCCTGATATATGGTAGTGAATCTGGAGCTCCAGCAGAAACTTTCTCTTTCTCTTGGGAGAGAGAGGAAGATGGCTTTCCATCCGTTTTGGATTAGATCGCACCGATTAGAAACAAATTAAGTAGAAAAATCTCTTTCCAACCCACTTGTTTGACTTTCGCGCGGCGCCACCACCACCCGGAGGCCCCCCCGCCGCCTATATATGCCGCCAAACCCGACGGCCACCACCCCAGAGCAGTAAACTCCGCTACAGCACGCACCACACAGACCACGCAAGAAGCCAAGAAACGCAGGAGATCGGCCGGAGATGGGCGCGAGCCTCCTGCAGGCGGTGGTGGCGCTGGTGAGCACGTGCACGCGGCGGCTGCAGCGGGCGGCGAGGAGGATGGGCGCCGGCAACGGCAGCGGCAAGCCGGCCGTGGCGCCGTGGAGGAAGGCCTTCTCGCTGCCGACGGGCAAGGGGAAGGCGGCGGGGCGGGAGGTGGAGGAGGAGGGCGGGCTGTGGAGGAAGGAGATACTCATGGGCGAGCGCTGCCAGCCGCTGGAGTTCTCCGGGGTCATCTACTACGACGCCGACGGACACCGCCTCGCGCAGCCGCCCCGGTCGCCCATGCGCAGCCCGCTCCCGGCGTCCTTCAAGCTCGCCGCCAACGCCGGCGTCTGCTAGCTCCTCGTCGCCCTCCTTCCTTTGGGCCGCGGCTTCAGCCGAGCAGAGCGGAAAGATGGCGAAGCTTGCTCTGTTTTTTGTCCGGTGAGAGGGACAGAGTATTCGTGTATATGTTGGTTCTTCTTAGTGCTCTGTTTGTTTTTCTTTTTTTATTAATGGTCTTGTAATGATAGGAATTATAAACTATACTTTCCTGCAAAATTTGGTGTTGTCTGAGCAAACCTGCTTGTGGGAATTGATCATCTAGGCAAGTTATTCTCCTTTAGAAATCCTCATGATTTTTGTGCTAGATTTTTTTTGACCAAAATGATTTATGTGCTAGATTGATCAGCGCAGCGTGAATGGTAAGACTAATATTTTGCTTTAATTCTGCCTGTGTGTTCAACGAACCGTACCGTAAATATTGTACCGTTTCCTTGTGTGCTCATTTCGTTCTGCCTGTTATATGCCTCTCTCTTTTTGCGGGATAATAATTTGTAGTGTTACTCAAATATGACGGTTACAGTCATTTTGGTGTCTTACCCATGTCATGACATGGGTTTTCAAGAACGGTATGTAGCCATTAGAAAGGATTTTAAGATCCTGTGTACATTGGAACATAAACTTAGCCAAAAAGACATGTAAGTTCTGCAAAATACGACGAAAGATCACGCACAACACACAATAATTAATAAATTAGAAACTTAAGATGTACTTCCTCCGTCCCATAATATAAGAGCGTTTTTACACTACACTTGTGTATAAAATACTTTTATATTATGAGACGGAGGAAGTATCACTTTCAATAAAAACCACCCAGGTCATAAATGGTCATATTACTTAAAAATTGCATGTGTAAGTTTCAACTTTCAACTCAATATGTAGACAAATGTATTTCTTTGAAAAAAAAATTCACAACTTACCAATGTATTCTTTGTTAAGTTTTGAAATTGGGTACACCGGAACCCATAATCATTCTTTTATTTTGTTCTAATAATCATGGAATGTTGGATTGGACATGTTGGTATTCCACACACTATTGTTTACTGCATTTGTTTGTAAAGAATAAATATTTTTAGAAGGTGCACAAACCTTAGGTTTTCAGGAGCGCCCAGGGCTGCGGATATCAGAATTTAGAAGTTTACAGTATACACACATTAAAAAAAAAAACTTCTATCCAAGTGTCATTTTCAATTACCTTGCAGAAGTCGGCCTAGGGAACTGGTCAATTGTGTGCTACACAAAAGATGCACTTCCAAGTGTTGAAAGATCAACAACAAAAAATGCACACGGTCAAATGGGTTATACTCTTGCAAATTCTCGTAAGAAAATGTCAAATGATGTGCTGCATGGTAGAATCCTCACCGCAGATATGTTGGCTATTCGCGGCTGGCCACATGACCCAAGGTGTCAGCTATGTCTTCAGCAGCCAGAAACGGCAACCCATCTTTGCAAGGACTGTCCCTTCGCGGTCGCGGTTTGGAACCAGGTAAACACCTGGACAAACGAGGGTCTCGCCATCTCAGGTTTCTTGCCCGAGCCAGGCATTGTTTCCGACTGGTGGGACAAGATGCTAGTAGATGAGCCTTCCCAAGTGCGGATACGGAGGAGCGGGAGGATCATCTACACAATTTGGGCTATCTGGAAAGAGAGAAACAGACGCGTTTTCACAGGACAACGGATGACTCATCGCGAGGTTGCTCTACTAGCTTTCGAAAACATAAAGCAACGGGATATGGCTTTCGTTGGGGCCTTGCCATCTGTCGGCATAGGCTGAGTATGTGCTGGGTTTTACATGGTTCATGCTTATGGGCCATTTTTTGGTTCTTGCAACGTTCCCTAAAAACGTGCGCCCCCCTGCCCCCCTGTAAATTGCGCTTCTGTTTTCCTTCTATAAGAAAAGGCAGTGCTCCTGCTGGTTCCTCAAAAAAAAAATGATGTGCTGCACCAACAAATGACTATAGACTAATATAAAATACATACATGTGCAAACACTGCTAGAGCAAGCGGCAAATGGGGCAGATTAACCAAACTAACCTTGTAGCAATATTTACAAGTGAGTCAGTTTTGCAATTGGTGAATTGTGTTGTGCTCATAAAAGTAATGAATGATGGGTCAAACAAACACTAAAATAAGCAAAATGTTGTTGCGCAAATGAAATTATCATGATCCACGATGCCATTCAAAGCCCATAACAAACAGTATACTATAAGTGTTGTTAGAAGACTAATAAAATCATGTATTTGCAATTATGGAATCGTTGGCAGCTGCGTGCAAAATCTTTTTTTCTATAGCAGTTAATATTTTATATAATTTGGAAATCCACATATTATTCCATTTCCCAAAAAGATGGAGCTTTGAGGTATATATTTTTCAACATGAAAGCATATACTTCTAGGGCCAATTTTTTGGGTGTTGGGTGTAGGCGCACCTGATTAAAAAGAAGAATAGTAAAGATACCGAAAAGAAAGTGAAATGTTTTTGCGATAAACATAGTCTAGCATAATACTCGCGTTTAAAGTTTCGAGACAAAATGAGCTATGTCCTATTCTGAGCGGAGAAAAAAGTGCAGCTATAAAAAACCATGAATAGTGCCGTTCATATAGTATTGCATTTTGCTTGGAATACGGCAAAAGCATTTTGTCCCGAAACTTTAATTGTGAATAGTATGCTAGACCATGTATGTTGCCAAAAACTTTCAAAAATATTTGACTATTTTCACCTCTCCTTTTTAATTCGGGCGCAGCTAGACCCATGTTCCATTGTGTATTTTCATTATTTTCTCTCATTTCTAACTTCCAAGTATGTGTTAGTTCTGTACAGCTTCTAGTACTGGGCGATTTTCCAAAACTCAGGCTGAGTGCCCTTTGATTGATTAATAAAACATCCCCTTCCTCCGCAAAAGAAAAACATAAATAGCCGTGCAACTATAGGGAGAGTAAACTGAGCATAACTTAGATGATTAGGGTCCTTGTGGTGGAACCAGATCACCAAGGTTTAAGCCCTAGACTTGACACTGGTGCTCACATTTTCCTGAATCTATTTCAGGGCCAGTGTGTGCGTCAATGGCGGTGTGACTTCTTGTTTGTGATGCCAAGCGGCATCATAAAATTTGGGTTAGCTGCACTACTAAGTTTGTGATTAATTATAGTTTACCTATATATTTGGTTAAGTATGTAGCCTTGACATCACTAGGTCCGACTCCTAGCGCCGCCGACGTCATGCATTTTGTGCGTTTGTGCGTTCATAGAGGTGGGTGTATGTGAGTGGCTGCGTTTGTACCGTGTTAAATAAAACTATATGAGAGAGAGACAAATATTTGGGTGTTTATATTGACATGGTGATCATTTTTTGAACTTCTTATAATCTGCAGATGTAAGGAACTTGGTGGACACAAAACTGGCCAGCTTATGGCGTACAAGTTAACACTATAGCTTTGCTTTACCATCAGAGATCTCAGCCCCAAAAAGGAGTAGAGGACACGCTGAGCGACATCTAGGACAGAATTAAATTATAATTTTTGGCAAAGTCTAGGACATGAGTACTACGGTACTTGAACTTGCGAAGGAAGCACGTTTTGGTCACCGTACTTCAAAATACGACCAATACGGTCACTCAATACGCGTACTAGTGATTATACGGTCACTGTTCACCATACGCCACTCGTCGCCGCTCCATTTGACCACCTGTTGACCGTTCGGAGGCGACACCTGGCGGCTGCGGGGGTTTCTCCTGGGTTTTTTGCAATGAAACCCTTGGCTGGCTCTGTAATTCCTCCAAGTCCTTGTCCATTCGGCTTCGATCATAACGAGAGGGGAGGAGGTGAAAGGGGAGGAGGAGGAAGGGAGATCGTCGGCGGCACCGCACCGCACCACCACCACCACCGGAGTCACCGCACAAGGGCGAGAGCCGCCGCGCAGGCGCGGCGCATCTCATCGCTGGAGCCTGTTCGTCGCGATGTCGCCTGTTCGTCGCCCCGATGGCGCTCCGCCGCCCAACTACAGTAAGCCCTCAATTCGCCCCGCCATGGTTACTTCGTTCTAAGCTAGCTGCTCGAAATTTAGAGGTGGGCATTGTGGATGGTGTGTTTGTTAGTCAGATATGCCCATCTCAATTTTGTAGATTTGCCTAGGGTTGTCGACCATGATTTGGGGGTTTCTGCCTATAGGGTTTTGGGTTTGGAGAAGGTGGTTGTTTGTAGGTAATTTGGTGCTGAAAGGTGCTATATTTTGGTCCATGTTGGAGATGTTGGTTGTATAGGTGAATTACAAACTGAAAGTCAGTAGCTTGCATGTATTTCTTGCAGTATATGTGGAACAGAAAATCTGAAACTCCGTTGTGCTCTGTTTTGCTCTGTTTTCATGTATGCAGACAAGCGCAGCAGGAAGTTTTCAGTTCAGTTTAACCATGGTGGTTATTTCCTTGGGCAAGGTAGCAATCGCTCATATGTCAATGGTCATCAATTGTGGTACGATGAAGTAGATGCAGATACTTGGTCTCCAATCATGGTTGAAAACCTAGTGGAAGAGATAGGATGGGAGATGGCAGGCAGGCTCAAGGTATACTACTGCATTCCCATTCTTTCAATCAATAGGAATGGTTTGAGAGAAATCAGAGGAGATAGTGACACAGATCAGATGCTCACATTTGTGTCAATTGGGCATTACTCCTTTAGTTTGTACCTTGACCATGAGGACAGTTTGAATGCTAACCTGTCAGAAGATGATGTGGTCAATTTCCCAATAAGGCAGCTACCTCAAGTGTTTAGTCCTTCCAAGAGTAAACCAAATGAGCCAGAAATTGCAGATATTGAAGTTGATCATGAAGATGTGAATGTGCAACACCCAATTCCTATACAGGTAGTGTATCCTCCAGAGCATGCAGAAGATGATGGTGTAAGCAACTATGTGTTTGCAAAAAGGTCAGCATCTTCTGTCATTGAAGATGTTAGTGTGGAGGAGCCAGTTGTGATTCAGACAACAAGAAATGGTGATGATGATGTTGCTGAAGGGCAAGGTGAAGGTGTTAGAGGAAGATACTTCAAAAGGAAAAGCATACAATGTAACTCATCTGGAGCAGCAAGTTATGCAATGGAAACTAATGAGAGTGATTCAGATGACTCTGACTTTGATCCTGGAGCCATAGTGGACAGTGATTATGATATTACTGATGGTGATGATGATCTGTATGCTGATAATGTGGATATGGATGAGCCTGAAGATTCAAAGTTGAAGAAGCAGAAGGAACAAAATTATCAATGCTTGAAAGAATTAAAAAACAATTGATGCAGAGGCACTACACCAAGCAGATAGAAGGAGATAAGATGAAAGGAGACATATGCCCTAAGATCAAGAAAAAGGTTGATAAGCTAACTGAATGGGCAAATACCTGCTATGTTGATGGGGATGGTGATGGAGTCTTTCAGGTTGGTGATAGAGGTACTGACTACATTGTTGACTGGCACAGTAGTGAATGTAGCTGCAAGAGGTGGCAGAAGGGTGGCACACCATGTGTACATGCTATAGCATGTGCTAGACATGAGAGAGTTGATCCCCTCCTACTGGTCAACAAATGCTATTCTGTTGAGATGTTCAAGAAAGCATACAAGAACATCATCTACCCCTGCAGAGATAAGACAGAATGGGAGAGGATGAATGGACCCCCAATTAAGCCACCATTGTACACCAAGCAGGTAGGCATGCCATGCAAGAGCAGAAGAAAGGCCCCACATGAAGTTTCTTGCAGCAATGGTGGCAAAAAAATGTCAAGGCATGGTGTGATCATGCATTGCAACTATTGTGGAGAGCCAGACCACAACATCAAAGGCTGTAGGTACCTCAAGGCTGGTCTTCCCCCTCCAAATGTGCAAGCTCCACAACCAGAAGTAGAAGTTGCTCCAAATGCAGAAGTTGCTCCAAATGCAGAAGCTAATAATGCAGAAGGTGCTCCAAATGTAGGAGATGATGAGCAAGTCATTACTCAGGTATGTCTTTCATCATTTGTACTGTAGGTTTTCTAGCAAAGTTGCTACTCATACAGATTACAAAGATATGATTCAAAATTACTTGCACATCAACAGGAGCACAACTCTCCAGAAAATCATGTCATAGAAGATCTTATGGTTGATCATATGGTTCAAAATGTAAGTTAATGTGCTTCTTTGATGTAATTGATGTTAGGTTCATAGATAAAACATGTTTGTCTAAACTTTCATATGTACTTTTGCCATTCAGAGGCCTCTGCCAAGAGTGGTTGCATCAGGTCCTACACCAGAGTCAACTTTCATATGTGCTGCAAGGGCCATGGTCAATCAAAATACTGGAACTACTGCACAATCCAGCAACAATGGGAGCTCAAGCACAATCCAGCAAGGTGACCTGGCCAAAAAATTGCTTCTCCTCAAGAGGCAGAGAGACAAAGAACTGGAAGATAAGAAGGAAGCACTTCTTGCAGCAAGAAGGGAGGAACAGCAAAAGAAAGCAGAGGAGGCTGCCAGGAAGAGACATCAGCAAGAGGAGAAGAAAGCATTGGAAGCAGAGAGGAAGAGGCAGTCACAAGCTGAGAAGAGAGAGAAGAGAAAAGAAGAAGCTGCAATAGCAAAGAAGACTAAGGAAGAGACAAGGCAGATCATCATGGAGACCAAGAAAGTTGTGGCTGCTAAGCATAAAGCAAGGCAGCAAGCTCAGAAGAAGGCTGAAAAGGAGGAAGCTGCAGCCAAGAAGAGAGCAGAGAAAGAAGCTGCAGCAGCAAAAAAAAAGAGCAGACAGGGTAGCTGCTGCTGAGGCTAGGAAGGAAGAACTGAGGCTAATAGGGATTGCTCTTGGCAAGAAGCCTGCAGGTACAGAGCCTGATGATGATCTTGTGCTTCCCAGTAATACTAGAGGCACTTCAATGTTTGACATCTTCAGATGATGTACTTCTTAAATGAGTGTACTGAATTGTTGGTACTTGGCAGATCATCTTCATTTTGTAACTGAATGCTATATATGTTCTGAATTGTTGGTACTTGGCAGATCTTCATTTTGTAACTGAATGTTGGTTGTTGGCAAACCATAACTTTGATGTTGCTTCCTATCTTCATATGACAACTTTACTGCTTATGCATGTTACTGATTATGCATATGTTCATAGATGACAATATTAACTTCATATCTTCATAGGACAACATCAACAGCTTCAAACATTAACTTCAAAATGCTGATTGCTCACTTGGCAAAAACCACATTAACTTGCATTTGCAGTAAAAGATAGTCACTTGGCAAATTAACTTCCATTTGCAGTACAAGATAGACAGTTGCTTACATAGTGGCAAAAGCATCACTTAGAATGTTGCATAACTACATCAACTACATCAAGTTCAGACTTACAATGCAAGAGGATAACATAACAACTACCAGTTCATCTCCTAACAAACTAGGCAGCAGTGCATCAAGTCCATCACTTCTTCAGCATAGAAATGGCTAGCAGCACTGCAACTACAATGAGTGCTGCCACCAGTGCCTTCATCATCACCAACATTTGATTGCCTAACCCTATGAGTGCCTATGCTTGCTGATTGCTCATTTGAGCCGCACCTCCACCTGCATATCTTCTTCCATCTTCAAAGCCTGGAAGATCAACTGCACCACCACCTGCATATCTTCGACTCCTTGCTCGCACCAGCTCTTCCCTCTTATCCTCTGCAGCTCCTAGTGCATCTACGGCTTCATTGCCAACGACAAAGTGATTATCCAGCAAGTACACAACGTACTCCAACTCCCAATGCCAGAAATGGTCCTGAAGATCAAAAGAAAAGAACAGATCACCATCACAACTATCACAAAAATCCACCAAAATGAGCAAATGCAAAAATCACTTACACTAACAGGACACCTGTAGAAGACCCAGCCCTCGTGCTTCTCCGTGTTCGACACATAAAACTTCACACGAGCAGGGCAAAAAGGGCATCTTATCAGCGGCACCACCACCGAACGGCCACCCGAGCGATGACCTAACCGAGCTTGTCGACATGGCTGAGTGCTGAAGAGGGAGGCGGCGACGGCGGCAAGCTGCTGGAAGAGGGCGGCGGCAAGCAGCAGGGAAGAGGGGCGGCGGCGGCAAGCAGCAGCGAAGAGGGGGGCGGCGGCGGCGGCAAGCAGCAGCGAAGAGGGGGGCGGCGACGGCGGCAAGCAGCAGGGGCTGGAGTGGGGAATTAGGGATTCGGGCGGCAGGGGATGGAGTGGGGAACTAGATGAGGCGACGCGGGCTAATTTACAGGGTGCCAGATGAAAATTGGATCAGTCGGGCTAATTTGCATAAGAAACCCCCCGCAGGCGCCAGGTGTCGCCTCCGAACGGTCAACAGGTGGTCAAATGAAGCGGCGACGAGTGATGTACGGTGAACAGTGACCGTATAATCACTAGTACGCGTATTGAGTGACCGTATTGGTCGTATTTTGAAGTACGGTGACCAAAGCGTGCTTTCTTCGCAAGTTCAAGGACCGCCAGTGCATTTTACTCTTTTTGGCAAAGTCTAGGACATGAGTACTACATGCATTTGTCACGCCAAGGAACTGCTTAGCTTAAACGGGTGGAACTCCCCCATATAGAGGGGAGAAAATCCGGCCAAAGTACTCGTGGACAAGGCTTGATTGTGTGCAAGCGATGAGTGGAGTGCTACCTTTGGCACGAGATGCTTCGCCAATTCCCCCCTGGCCTTTTTTTCCATTGCCCCGTCATCTGACCAATCTGATAAAGATATAGGAGTATTTTTTCAGTTTTACTATTTTTCAGACGTCTGTTTTCAAATTCGGCTCAGGCCGTTTTTCTGTCCGTCGGATCCACACGAATCTTTGCGTGTTGGTTTGTCCTCAGCCTCCGCGTACCGGGTCGTCCTGTCGCAGTTTTCTGTTCAGTCGTTTGGTCTTGTCTGAGGAGGGGATCGGAGGAGGAGGGGCGGAGACGGCGGAGGGAAGGTGGGGCTCCTCGCCGGTGATAAGCGGCAGGTCGGCCAGTCGGAGCTGGAGCGCGGCGGGTCCCAGGCAAGGAGGTGTACTTCACAGGGACGGCCACAAGTACGGGAGATGTTGGTCTGGAGAGGAGCTCGGCGGATAGTAGCTCTCCCGTCGTGCTCGCCACCAGCGCCCGTCGATGGGGGAGGTAGTAGTCGCCGGCGGCGGTGGGGCGCAAGGTACTTTCCCCCCTGTTTCCCTGCTGTTATCGCTCTTCCCAATTTGTCCCTGTGTTGCTCGATGTGATATGCCTCTCCCCGCGTTCGATTCAGTTCATCGTCATGGTCGCCGGTCATAGAGCTCGTCGCAGGTGTCGCTCAGTTAGTTGTTCTTTTGGCCAGGAATATTTGTGATGGCTTAGTTCATCAGGAACGCTCCTGAAATTTCAGTCTGTAGTTGATTCACTCATTTATCACAATAATTCATCAGTTTTGTATATGCTCAGTGCTCTCAGCTCTTATGTTTCTCATTCTTCAAGCTTACATCATTCTTTAGTCATTCAGTCCTGAGATTTTTGTTATATATCATTCTTCAGACAGTTATTTTTCAGTTATCACTGTACTTCTTCATTGTTGGTCAGTGTTGGGTCTTTTCTTTATTTTCAGTCTTTTAGCTTCCATTTGTTCATTTTTCAGTCACTCTGAAATGGAGCTTCCAAAATCTTTGGTTCTCATTTCGTTGATGTTTCATTTAGTTGAATATACTGTGTGTTCTCTCTTCAGTTTCAGTATTTCAGTTTTAGTAATTGCTCAGATCATCGTCACATCTTCTGCTAGTCTAAATTCTGTATCATGTTCATTAGTAGTATCAGCCAATGTTCAGAGAGTTGACTCATCAGTCAATGTTCAGAGAGCATGCATCATTGTTCAGTTGTTCATTCAATCATATGATGTTATTATGAGTATCTTCAGTTCACTCTAATGTTTCTTCAGTCTTTTTTTTTGCTGTCTCCAGTCTCTCTTTTTTCCAAAAACTGATCGTTGGAAGTTCATCTTAGCTATACACGGGCATCAAGGACCAAGTGCAGGATTCAATATCTGTACCCCAACTATTCAGGTTTAAGTTTTAGCAGTGTAGTATTTGTACCCAAGTGCTTCAGGTTTCAGTTTCTTTAACAAGGAGCAGCTTGTGGAGGTCCATGGCACGTGGCGAGGCGCTTGCAAGCAGCGCTTGTATTCGTGAGGGTCTGTTCCCTACAACGGCGGGGGGAAGCAGAGATGTAGGTATGGAGAGGAGCTCGGCGGAGCTGTCCCGTCGGGCTCGCCATCAGCCAGCAGCCGTTGTGGGGTGTGTGGAGGTGGTAGTCATCGGCACCGCTCGAGCGGTAGGTATTGTTGTGTGTGATTTTCTACTTCCTGCTTTCCACCTCTGGTTATAGGTTGTGCCAGCTTGAGCGGGTGTGTCGGGGAGGGTGGTCTCAGATTCATTCCGCTCGATTATGTTTTGTAATTTCCCTGAATTTTTTGCGCTCAGTATCTGCTACTCTCAATCAGTTCATGTGGTTGATTTAGTTCAATTTTTAACTGGCCCTGAATATGTGCATTTAGTATTCTCTAATTCTCCATTTAGTTCATGCACTTGATTAATTCAGCAAAACGGTCATTGTACATGTGTGTTCAGCAACTAGTGATTCATTGATTTGTAGAGTCCTCTCTATATGTTCTGGTTCAGCATATATCGCCATGTTTACATGGCTCAAATGCTTTTTGCTTTGTCTTGGTTGAGGAGTGGCAAGTAATTCCCCCTGGACTAATATAATGACAACTATGTTTTTAGCCACTCTTTTTTTGTACGGTACCACAAAATAGAAGATGGTTTGTGATTTTAGTCCTTAGTCCTCAGTACAAGTGTGAGACCTTCAGTTAAATTGTTCAATGTTCATTATTTCATTTTCAGTGTTAGTATTCATTGTTTAGTATAAGTGTTCGGTCAGTTATCAGAACTTCAGTTTTAAGCGTGTCTCCGTTGTTTAGTATAAGTGTCCAGACCTCCTTCATTGTTTTATTTTTTTAGTATTATTTCAGTTCATTTTATCTTATTTATTCATTTTATCATTCAGTGATCTTAGTTTCTTTCATCGGTCATTGTTAGGTAGGCTAGTTATCATAAGTATTTCAGTTCCTTCAGTTATCATATCAGTGTTTCTCTTATTCTTGTTTTTCTTAGTCTTCTCATTCTTCATTCATATCAAATTATTATTTTCCAGTCACTTCTCAGTCTTGTGTTTCAGTTATCAGTGTCTCATTTTTTGTGATTCAGATTTTCTTTGTGTTAGTTGTCGTCAGTCTTGAGACATTGTATTGGTAGAGTTAGTCCTTAATTTTTTGTTTTCCACTCTTACTCATTCCTTTTAGTTATCTTTGTCTTTCATCCCTTAGTCTTCAGTTATCATTCCCGCTATAGATTTAATTATTCTTCAGTTCCATCCATGTTCATTATCTTGATATTGATCATTCTTTTGTTGTTTGATAACTAATCTTTAGTGCAACCCCTTCATCAAGTAAAAACTGGCATGATCAGATTTGTCTATGACCTTAGTTTGTCCTCAGTCATCTTCATTGTAACTTTTGTATTTGTTAAACATTTGATTTCGCATCAGTTTTGTCTATGACCTTAGTTTTGTCATCTTCATCATTCTATCTACACAACTTGCTCATTTTTATTTCTTCATTCTTTTTGGTTAGTTTCGAAAGTGATATTAGCTACCAAGTCGTCATCATGTAGATGCCCTTTTAAGGTAGCCTCCAGCTTGCGGACCACCCCGACGGTAGGCATGGCTGGAATATGCCTTGGGGGATGGATTGTAAGCACTGCCGCGTACAAGACAGTAGCAGATGGTCGTATCGCTTTTCAACAAGGATGTCTGGGAGGAATTCCTGGAGGAGAACTACCTAGCATTGACAGAGCATTGCTAATCAACATCAGGAACAGTGCACTAGACGAACTGAACATGATGGTTGTCTTGAACGAGTTCTAATTATGAGATTGTCAGGAATAAGGCTCTTTTAAGTTACCGCAGTTTGTTATGTTGTCTATAATCCATGTCGTGCCGGCAGATTGACGAACTATGCTTTGTTTCCTTTTCTTTTTTACTTGGTGGTATGCACAGTGAACAACTATGTAATATCGAGTCTGAAAACTTCTTGTGCTTTTTCTGTGTGCCACTTGATTATTACAAGTGACTAGTAATCATGTTTCTCTCTTTTATTTATTTTTTCTAAGTTCTTCTGTTGTGGCCATAGTTTGTGTTTCATTTTGGTTTTTGGACCGAACATTTTCTATGTTTTGGGAGTACCCTTTCAATTCTCTATTTTGAGTCGACGATCATTTATCAGTGTTATTCATTCCATTGTATAAGTTTTATCCTGTCGAACAAGCAGACTTTCAAGTAAGTTCATGCTATCAGTGTTACTCACTGTCACACTTCAGTTTTGTGGAGAAGAAGTCCAGATAGTGCAGTCTGGGGATTGATCATGTTTTTATTCGTCTGTGTGTTTTTTGTTCGGGCTGATACACAACCTAGAAGGTCCGAGGGGAAGAGCGGGGAGGGGGTAGAATACGACCTGAGGAAGAGACGAAAACAAATGTTTTTTTCTAGCCGAGGATGCACTGAGTACCACACGTGTCATTAGGGGATTGGAAGAGAAAAAAGGCCTGAACCAAATTTAAAATCAGAGTCTGATGGATAGTCACTCCCTATTTTTTTCTCTCAAAAGGAACCAAAAACTGATGAATATCTTGTTTTTTTAAGTAATAATAATAATAAAATATCTTGTTTGGCCGAACGATAATCGGGTGCGCGTCGTATGTGCGAGTCACACACGAAAACATGGGTGGATTGCCACTTGGGAGGCGTTTTGCTTGGGTTGGAGCAATCGATGGGGGAACACGGCAAACGGAAGGGGCATGCACACCAAGCACCCACCGGCCGCCAGCTCCACGCGTGAGTGAGTGAGTGGTTGTTACGCTTCTAGTGGCCTTTCCAGGTGGATCCATTGGGCTCACACGTACTCGCACGGTAGGTTTATGGAGGAAAGGGGTTCATCGTAGAGCAGTTCATTTTACAAACGTCGTCGTGATCTACATCCGAAAGGGATGTCTCGGATCATCTCGACCGTTGGTGTGTAGCCAGGTATAAACAGACTGCTGAAAACCAACGATGCGGAGTGGTGCGAGCCGCGTGGCTTTGGGCCACCCCATCCCACATGCACATGCACCCACAATTTCTCAAAAATGATGCCTGTGCCACCACCAGAACACTCGAACCTCGACGGGCAGTGCAATGGCGTCATCGGCAAGATCTGCTTCATTGGCGCGTATGATTGCACCCGATTGTTATGGTGGGCCCGTCTCGCAAGGGGGGCCTGTCAGATGGTGGGGGTGGGAGAAAGGGGAAAGGGATTGAAGGTGGGCATTGAGTGAGCAGCCCACCCGATATTTCCGGCTCGCTAATGAGTGCTCGGAGCTCGCATCCTGCGCCATGCCTCCTCTGCTTCTGCGTGTGCCGAATCCGGAACAGTAACTGGGGTAGATAGGTTCATGTGCTGTGTCATTTTTCTCTCAGAGGGATGAGTGCACGGGTGCTTCAGCGCCAGTACTACCTCCGTCCTGCTTTATTGGTCAGTAGTACTACCTCCGTCCTGATTTATTGGTCCCTTTCATATTTAGTATCAAACTTTAACCATAGATTTAACTAACAAAATATCAATGCATGTCAACAAAAACTAAACTATTGGAATCTATGTTTAAATACGAATCCAATGATACAATTTTTTAATGTACACAAAATATGAAGAGGACAAATAAACCAGGACGGAGGTAGTACTTGTGTTGTGGCTTGTGGGTGCTTCAACGTCGTGCGGCTGATTCAGCTCCCATTGTCGCCGCCAGGAGAGGTTTCATCCTCGTCCATTTCCATCTGTTTGGAATTCACTAGTACGTACGTACCTCATTGACGATCTGGTGAAACACAGTTAGTCAAAACTACCAGAGGGAATAGAATGGCACACATCCGCCAATCCGTGCAATCCTGGTCCAGCTGCGACTGCATCATCGCAAAATGGAGCCCCAAAATTTCTATATTACTTGACTGAGACTTGGTTTTGTTATGTCTCAGTCGATTGAGACCTAGCCAGGGCCAGCAAAACTGGAACAACTGAGACTTGGTTTCGTTATGTCTCAGTCGATTGAGACCTAGCCAGGGCCAGCAAAATTGGAAAAGCAAAAAACTGGATTTGCCCATCATAAACAAGTCACTAATAAACAACAGAGGAAGAAAGGGCCTAGCAGATACTGACATTCCATTCTGGTGAGGGAAGTACTTATAACTGACAGTTGAAGCGATGGCAACACAGAACATAACCCTTTTCTTACAGCAAGTTGAGACTCGCACCAAATAAAACGCCAGATTTTTGTTTGCAGGCTCAGTCAGCCGGGACTCGCCATCTTCTCACCGCCCTCTCAAGTACCTCAGCACGTTCATGCACGCGCGCTGCTTCCTGCTCCACCCAGGATCTGATACAAATAAAAAAAGCGTCATATATGGATACCCAGGATGTGAGTCTAACTTGCATACTATTCAGGCAGATGATCTTGACCGCTCCTTTGACATCAATGGAATAATAGATTCTACATAATTTTCATTCAGTACAGGACAAGTTATTTTCCGCTTATTATATTTTTGCAGATGAACAGGTTTAACAATATGCAAAGTTCACACTACAGGAAAAAGCACCTTTTCCTGAACTAGAGCATGTGCACGTAAAATTTTCAATGCCCACACTGACATAAGATGACAAACTAATGTTTCCTTGGTACTCCATATAAATATATAACCACGGTGCAGGGTCTGCAGGTGCTATGTATCAGAACCATATACTCATAACCAAAACTGAAGGCTGTATAACGACATACCTTAGCATAGTAAGAGCTTCCTTCTCAGCTTCAAGATATGATTTAGCTTCTGTGACAGCTTGGTGTTTGTTGCTCATATCAGAGGACAACTTTTCCAGATTTTCTTCATCAGCCATGACCTCTAGACTCTGAGTGGCTAGTCTATCGTACATGCCATCAACTTCTGACCTTAAACATACGAGTTCCTGATTCTGACGCTCTAAAGCTGATTTTTCTTTTAGCAAGTCTGCAATTTCCTTTTCTTGATCCATCCTCTCATTTGCAAGCTCGTGCAAAACATCTTGAAGATGTTTCTCAACTTCAACCCCACGGTCTTGCTCCTTTTTCATCTTGTCTTCCCAATATTGTTTTATATCCCCTCTATTAATTAACTCTTCCATCATTTCACCCATAGCAGAAAGCCGGGACTGATTTTCTACTTCAAGTCTATTTAGTTCATCGCGTACTACTTCTTCCATTCTACCACTGGTCAGTGCAGCAGCCGCTTGCGCTTTTGTTACAAGCTTATGATGTTGAAGGCGCCTGGTGTTTCCTATCAAATACAGTGATAGCACAAGTTAGTGATCTTAGCTGATCCACTTACTGATGTTGGCAACAATATGAATCGCAAAATGACACTAGAGAGCAATATCTAGTACGAGCAACAGTTCTTGTACTGGTGCATTCATACATAAAATAGTCAGCTAAGGTCATGCTTGTCCATAACTCCACAACTTTTTGTAACAGTTGTTAAACCAAAAACAAAGATATCATCATAAAATCAAGGACCAGGACAAATATGCAGTTCAAGTAATCCACAGACTGCAATGGCCTAATTTGGCACACTTAATGTCTTCCCCAGAACATTGCAAACCACTTAACATTCCCAAAAGTTAAAGTTAGATCCCTCTAATATAGATTCATACATTGAACAGGCAAACGAGACAGAGAAGCTTTGAGTGGGACAAGCATATATAGGGCAAAGTTGCCCAAATTTATAAGTTTCAACTAGCCCTAGATTCTTTACTTGATAACACGAGCTCCATCCATATTGTTTACATAGAAACAACCCAGTTCAATCTCGGTTCAGGACAAACAGACCATGCTGAGCGAAGAGCACTTTCGTTACTACTGTAAATGATGGATAGCAGAATCCACAACCAATTATTTTAAAGGAACTTTACCATAACAAACTTACTCTTTTCTTTGCAAAGTGTTACAGGGAGTTCATACAGTACAGAGAAGAAGAAAACCTAAAGGGTGAGACGTTCAGAGGTCTACTAGGTAATATCATATGGACAAAACAATAAGCAGTGAGGTTTTCCCACCAGCTGAAAAGTTACACTGCCATGGGACTTATTGTGTAGAGGGTAAACATAGGTGGTGGTTGGACGAGAACGTGGGGATTAGTCTAGTGGCCTGCCATTGTGGAGTGCAGGTGCAAGATAGTCAGGGTTCTTGGAGGTAAGCCTCCATTTTAAATAGTTTATAGATTGACTGTCTATTTGTCTTCCCTGTACATCCCCTCTCTTTACAATAGTCAATCCTCTAGTAATATTGAAATAGAACCCCACCCTAGTATGAACTCAAGAGACTTCCAATTTGGTGTGTCCCCTGATATGGAACGAACAGACCCTGCAACCAATTAGTGCCAACTCTAATCTTGTGCTAAGTGACTGACTCTGAAACCAAGTTGATGGAAATAGAATCTGATGCTAAGATGAACTCAAGAGACTTCCAATCAGGTCTCTCCAGACTACCAAACAAACTGAACCTGCAACAAATTAGGTGCCAATCCTAGTCTGGTACCAATTGACTGAGTTTGAGACCAAGTCAACGGATGTAAGGGCCCTGCCTGTGCTGCTGTGTGCACAGGCATATAGCCTTGTGGGTGTGCCTGCTGTAGTACTTCTGCTACATGATGCATACAACTTAAGAATAAAAAACAACAACATAGCTTATGCATGAGCTCAATAGTAGCAAAAGTAAGCCAAACAACTGAAAGAGAGACCGCAGAGATGCATGACTACACTGAAACAAAGCACATGTAAAAAACAAGTTGAAACACACCATTAGCATATGGCAAAGTAAAAGAGCTCCCAGTCACTAAAACAAGAAATCATCAAAACAAAGAAAATTGTAGTCTTGGTAAGCCTATTACTCTTAGTAATGCAATTTATAGAAAATCATAGCCTTGCAACCAATTGGTGGCATATATAAATAAATTATTAGCAAATCATACCAAAAACTTTGCTGACTATGCTGTGGTCACCGCCGAATAAGTCCATAAATACGGACGCTGTTACATCTGGCCAAGCGCTCAAATCCAACGTATGAACATTTTTACTCAGCATCTGGACTGTAACCAGAGTCAGGATTCACGGAAGAATGAAACTAGAGAATAGAAACACTGTAGTAGAGCATAAAAAGATCAGAAGATATATGTACCTTTTGGTCTAATTCTGATGCAAATGGATACTCCACTAGTAGTTTCCAGTTAACAAGATCAAAACGTGACAGATAACTACAGCAGCAACAAAGAATACCTTTTATTAAAACATTTCAGTTATCACCATTAAGGGGAAACTACATATTCCATATGTTAGTACCTTTCAGGTAGGAAGTGGGAATTTCTGTTGGCACTTTGAGAGCCATTTGCCGATGTTCCAAAGAAGCTTGATAGCTTGCTAGGCACAATGCCAGATTCTCCTAAAGCTTTTCACCATCAAAACAATGATTAGATTATCAGCATCTGAAAATCCAATGAAAAATATTTTGTTTCACAACAGAAGGCGTAGGCTCAGAAATCAAAAGAGCATCACTTCACATTGCATGGCCAAAGTAGTGTGGAAGGAAAGACCATCTATTTGTTCGTTACTAGGTTCAACACGAAATCATACATAAGCATTACGAAAGTTTGGCATGTGCATTGCCAAGACTTTGCTTGACCGGCATTGGTTTGGCTAGGTGGATATGAAGCCTATCTTTGAGATGTAAGGACTTACTACACAAAGCTTTAGGTCATTCAATGCAAATAGAAACTTACACTGAATATACAAGAAATCCGGGTCATCAAAATTTACATCATCGAACGCACTTTCGACTGAACCAGAAGTTATTAGATTCGGTATAATCCTGTGCATCCTTTTCCTGCAAGACAGTGATAAATAAGGCAATATTAAAATGGCATGCAAAGCTCAGATGCTTTGTAAATACTGCATTGCTTCATTACCTCTCTAATTTTGAGCATAATTTAACAAACCATCTTGCAAATTCCCTCCTAGTACAAAAGTCACCGGGGCTAGCATCATTCTCAATTATCTGAGGCACAGAAGATGATGAAACATTGTAAGAACTAATGTTGCTTTAAATAACTGGGTTTTTCTTAGAAGACAATTAGGCTGAAAGGGATTGACAAGTCACTCATAAAATACACAGCACGTCGTGTAAACTACATAAACACTTAAATATCAAACATAGTAGGAGTGTAATTTAAAATCGATATGATATTTAGATAAGTATTTTTTTTTTGAAATGAATGATATTTAGACAAGTATATGAACTAGGTGATCAAGATAATTTTCTTTGTCTAATTAATTGTTAGGTGATACTACACAACAACACACAAAATTAATATGCAAAGAAGATAGAGAATCCAAGTAAAAATAACAACAAGGAAGATTTTTCATATCAGGTACCATACTGAAACCTAAATTAAGATGCAAAGTTGTAAATATGTACACACCTGTAGCTTCTTCAGTATGGACAAAGCTTCCTCATGCATGGGATCTACAGGGACTGTAAAAGAAATACGGACACCACCAGCTGGTATGTGGTTTTGGCTTGAATCATCAGGTGATGTGGCATTCCTCTCATCAACATTCACCCTCGAAACATCAATTGTACCCAGCTCTCTGACGCTTGCATCATCTTCAGGAATTTCTGTCGAGTCCGCCACTGAAAGCTTCTCTTGAACATAATGCAATGGGGCACCGATAAGTTGCTGTAAACCTGAAAAGCGGTGTTCAAATTGTTTATCTAGTCCTTCCATTACCCTGAAACGAGCTAACTCTTATCGCGAGGGGAGGGGGGGGGGGGGGGGGGGGTAGCATCGCTGCCATCGTAAACACATCAGACGTGAAGCTAATCTATAGCAGGTTAGCAGAGATTAAAGTTGTACACAAGAGTAGACAGTTCCCAACAACCAAACAATTCAAATGATTATCACAAGCTCCAACTCTACCTTTCCATTTTGAACAGCATGAAGCTGGTGAGAATAGTAAAAGTACTTGGCAGCTTGGGTAACATAGGTTCAAACAAATTTTACAATGCTCTGCTGTACTTCCTCTGTCCTCTTACAACTTTCAGGGACTAGTATTTATGTTGTTGGGGCTAAAATGGGGACGAACTTACACTTCCTCGAGGATGGAGAGCGCCAAGTGATCCCAGCCAAAGCGATCGCTGCCGAAGCACCCAACCCGACCACAATAGCTTTCCCGAACCCTGCAAATGCAATCCCCATGGGTCACAGCGGAACAACAAAATATCCTCTCAAAGGTACAATCTCTCCGTGTCCCGTACTCAGCGAGCAGCGTACTCAGTCAGAGATCTACCTGCCCTCCCCTTCTCCGCCGGCTGCTCGGGGAGCCACCAGCCGCCAAGCCCGTCGTCCGAGTTGCCGCCGCCGGCTGGGACCCAGCTAGCAGACACCTTCGCGGCCGCGCGGCGGCGGAGCTGCGGAAGGAGAGGGGCGTGGTGCCGCGGTGGCGGCGGGGGCGGGGCGAGGCGGAGCGTGTAGGTCGTGGCGGTGGCCATGCCGCGGCGCGACCGAGGGCTAGGGTTTTTATGCCGCCGGCCTCATCGTACGGCCTCCATTTTGGGTCTAGTGCATAGCAACAACGGAGGAGTCGGTTTTCTTTTAGGAAAAAGTCTAAAATAAACCTTGAACTTGTAGACGAAAGCTAAATCAAACTTTAATCTTTGAATCTCTGAAATTAGCACACCGATTATTTGATCCCGGTCTATTTTAAACCTTATACGCATTCTCAGGGGATCGTCGATGTGGCAGTTGATGCGGGACGCGATTGGGCCGGCCCACCAGAAGCATGTTTTCTATTTAAATGTAACACGCAACTAAAAATACAAAGAAAAACATAGGCTCACTAGGACTCGGACTTCACAGCTGAAGCTTTTGATCTGGTGCCGTCAGCCACTCCAGCCCCTGACTTTTGGTGAATAAATATAAGCGCAAAACTAATTAACAGCATAGTGCAACGTCCAGATTTGAATTTTCTTTTGGAAAATTTTCGATACCTTTTTCCTGAAAATTGCCAACGATTTTGAAATACAAATATTCTTAAAAGCAACAAAAAGTCCAATAATTATTTGCAAAAACTGATTTTTTTAGGAATTACGAACTTTTTTAAACACAAATAAATTTTAAAACACGAAATATTTTTTTAAAGCACTGGACTTTTTTTAAGTGCAAAAACTTTTTTAAATTACAAAAAAACTGTTGAAAACACTAAAAATTTCGATACCTGATTTTTTTAAAGTGCAAACACTTTCTAAATTTTTATAAAAATGTGAACATATTTTCAAAATTTGTCCGCACTATAAACTTGTGTTCAGGTTTCAAAATTGTTCGTTTTACTCAAAAGTTTTTGCACTTAAAAAAATGTTTCATGATTTAGGAAATGGTTCACGTTTCCAAAAAGGTTCATAAATCCAAAATATCCATAAAATGTTTGGAGTTCAAAATTGTTGATAATTTTCAAGAAAAATGTTTCCAAAAAAATCAGAATTTTTTAAAATCTGGACGTCGCATTATATGGTTAAATAAGTTTGCGCGTCTCGTTTATCAACAACGTCCAGCAGTTAGGGCGACCAGCAGGAGAGGATTATTTACACCAGGTTCCTAGTTCGAGTCGCAACTGTCCCTTTTTTTTCATTTTTTTAAGTCGCGCGTTAGCGCCTGGTGGGCTGGCCCAGTAGCGCCCGGTGCAGCCGCCTATCCCGGGTGTGTGCTGCCAAGTCGGCAATCCTTGTTTGGGAGCACGCTTAAGGTTTAAAATAGACCGGGATCAAAGAATTCAGTGTGCTGATTTCAGGGATTCAAAGTTCAGGGTTTAATTTAGCTTCCGTCTACAAGTTCAGGGTTTATTTTAGACTTTTCCCTTTTCTTTATCGAGGGAATTGATAATTTATTTGTCTACTAGCAGAGTGTGGCGACGGGCTCTTGAAATAGTTTGCAAGAGTTACATCTTAACTTTCTAAAGCCTCGCCCCGCTGTAGATCCAGACCCCGCCATTAATTCCACCCCGCCTAGGCCGCCGCCTCCGCTCCGACCGCCTCCGCCCCGCCCCGACCCCGCCCGCCTCCTCTCCGGCTGCCTCCGCCTCCGGTCCATCCTCCGCCCGACCTCGCTCCGTCCGCCTCCTCTCTGGCCCTACTCCGTCCGCCTCCTCTCCGGTCCGGCCGCCGCCCCGTTCCGTCCGACTTCGCCCCGCGCTGCATGTCGTCGCCCCGCTCCGTTCGCCTCCGCCCCGCGTCGCACGTCGCCGCCCCGCTCCCCGCTCGTCCACCGCCCGCTCCCCGATGGCGCCGAAGAAGACGCCGAAGGGCAAGTCCGGTTCCTTCGGCATGAGGGCGAAGCCCTCCGGGAACTTCAGACTGGAGTTCTCCGACGCCGGGCAGCGTTGGTGGCTCGGCACGTATTCCACCGCTGATAAGGCCGTACATGCCTACGACGTGGCGGTGTGGCGTGCCGGATGGCCGAAGGCGAACCTAAACTTCCCGGAGGTCGAGTCCCAGGCGGTGGCGGAGTGGCTCGTGCCGCAGGGCATCCGGATGGAGGAGATGCCGGCTAAGAAGGCGAACAAGAGACCGGCGGTTGCTGTCGCTCCCGGCGAGAGCGACGAGGCGGTGATGGCTTGGTTTGCGCGAGAGCATTCGCAGTACGTCCTGGTCGAGCTGGAGCACTACTGAAAGCGCGACATCGAGGCGAAAAAGAAGGGAGTGAAGAAGGAGGACGAAGCCGACCCCTCGACTGTGATCCCTATCGAGTCGTCGGATGAGGACTGGGGTGACACCGAGGAGGAGAACGAGGGGTGCGATTACTGACCAAGGACGAGTTCTGGGAGCAGTTCCGCAGCTCCGACGACGAGGAGTAGTTTCATCTAGTAGTTTGAATAAGTAGTAGTTGAATTTGTGTATGAAACTATGTTGAATTTCATGTTTGAACTATGTTGAGATGAAGTAGTAGCTGGCCGTTTTAATCTTCGTCTTGGACCATCTGTTGGAGTTAGCTCTTTATTTTACATCCCCGTTTTGGACCATCTGTTGGAGTTGAGCCTTTTTTGGAGATGTAGAAAGCATTTTTTGGTGCTCCATATTTGCACCATCACCGATTTGGACCACCAAAATTTAGAACATCTATTGGAGATGCTCTTAGCCATAGATAAGAACCACCAGATCTCATCGCAACAACCGAACTTGTTATAGTCGCGTTTTATTCTATCTAGTCCATAGAAATAGGAACAGTCGAACGGGTTCGATAAGCAGATGGCTCAACTAAAAAAAGTGAATGGCTAATGAGAAAAATCTTTAGATTTCTCTTCATTCTTTTCTCTAAGTGGCTAAGATTAACTCCAAGCACGACCCCAAATGATCCGCTTCTGACCGTTTCGGCCGAAACAGGCAGATGCAGCGGACTAACGCGTGCTCGCATCTGCAAAGTCTATCCACTTAGTGTGTGCATGGACGAATTTCAGGCTCAAATTTGCGTCTGGTTTGCATCCACACGGACACGAAACGGACGCTCGCTCATCTGCTCACTGTCTACATTGGGACCCGCTTTTGACCATCCACCTACCGCCGACCGTCATATTAAATGGGCACGCCCGTGTCTAGCCCCGCATGTTAGTGCCCTGAAAGTTGGCCCGAAAAGCATCTTCTGAATCTTCCCAGGTTCCAATGGAGTTTTCTGGGAGGTTGTTCTGCTAGTGTCGTGCTGGTCCTTTCAGCTTTAGAGGAAGATCTTTAATGGCGTGGAGATCATCTCCTCGAGCCATGTGAATGTGGAGAAGAAAATCTTCAATCCAGACGGTCAGATCCATCGTTCCGTCATACTATTCGATGTTTTATGGGTTTAAACCCTTCTAGAAATTGGTGCTGCATTACCTCATCGGTGAAGCATAAAGGGTGTGCGGCCCCTCTATATCATGCAATATCGCGGTGGAGGTCGGCTGACATCTAAGTTCGGTTCTGAACCCGAGTATAGTAATGGTCATCGCGCCAGGCTTCATAGCCTTTGTGTCGCGCTGGAGCACGGCCTCTTGATCCATAGATTAATCTAGTCTGGTCAGCTTTATTGGCTAGGTCACGTTGCAAGTCATATATGTATCCCGCGGCTGCGGTCTCCTTGCCTCTTAGGCGAGGAGGTGCGGGTTGGTGTTCGGCTTGATATGCCGCTTTATCCTGTCCACGTGGTGGTCGGTCTGGTTGATCTGCCTGATCGTATTTCAACAGTATTGGCTCAAGGGCTTCGTCATCGAATTGTGGCAGCAGCTTGCGCTTAGGGTAACTATTGACAGGTTGCTCATGGCTGTATTCCTCAGCGGCCAGGACCTTAGTCCACCTTTCATTAAGCGTGTCCTGTTCAGCTTTGAGCTGCTGCTGTTTCTTTTTCAGGCTCCGAGCTGTGGCGATGAGTTGTCGCTTGAAGCGTTCTTGTTCGAGGGGTTCCTCTGGGACGATGAAATCTTCGTCAACCGAGGCTAACATCCTCTTCGGATTCTGGCACATAGTTGCTGTCCTCCGAATCTTCGTGATCAACGTGTTTGGGACTGTACTGACCCTCTTCCCTTTCATCCTGTTCGGATGTGGGCTCGATGGGGTATTCGGGATCTTCGGCATCATCCAGAGTCTCATTGTCTCCGGTGCCGGTATTACTATCCTTTGCCCGACGAGATCGTGAGCGGCGCCGCTGACGTCGGCGCTTTGGTGGTTTATCGACGGGTTTGTCCTCATCGGGGTTCTGATCATCCTCATCGTCCTTTTTATCAGGAGTGTCCACCATGTATACATCATAAGTTGAAGTGGTCGTCCAACGCCTTGTGATGGGTGGGACTTGGCTCGGTTTGGCGTCTGCATTGTCGTCCATACTGTCGATGTCTTTAGACGCATAGTCCAACATGTCGGTTAAATCCTCGACATTGGCTATTAAGTGGGTGGTGGGTGGGGCATAAAATTCCCCGCTCTCAGCCCCCAGCCCGAGCTGGGTACAGTTCGGAGGCAAAGCCCTGGTGATGGCGAGAGACTTCATCAATCCCAATGTTTCATCTAGGAGCAAAAGTTGGACCTGAAACTGTGGATCTGCAGGGCATCGGCATGGGACACCTGATCGGACCCAATGAGCACAGACCTCGATAGTTCGGAGTGATTGCCCAGAGGCAAGTACATGATTGCCTTTGGGTCTTTGGTCGGGAGCTCCTTGAGGGGAAGGAGTCCGGTGGGGCTCACGCTCCTGTCCTTGGATGATGCGATCCACTCTGGATCTAAGGCCAAGGCAGGTATGAGTGTTGACTCTTGAACATGATCTAACAGGGGATCCGAAGAGCCTTCTTGACGGGGGCACAGAGCAGCAGCCAAGGCCGCAAACCCCTCAAAGATTAGATCTCCTCGGATGTCAGCGACGTAGTTCAGGTTTCCAAACCTGATCTGGTGGTCGGGGGCATAATTGTCAACCTGCTCGAGGCGGCTGATCGAGTTGGCAGGAAGCACAAAGCCACCGAACACAAAGACCTGAACGGGGAGAAAGGTTTCCCTAGACGCAGCATCATTGTTGATGAAGAGGCTAGACATCAATCCTTCTGTCGACGATACAGCGGAGCTCTCAATGAAAGCACCAATGTCGATGTCAAAACCGGCAGATCTCGGGTAGGGGTGCCCAAGCTATATGTCTAAGGACCGATGGTAACTATGGACAAAGGACACAGTGCTTACCGAGGTTCGGGCCCTCTTAATGGAGGTAAAACCCTACTCCTGCTTGATTATATTCGAAGGGTATAGGGGTTACAAGAGTTGATCTACCACGAGATCGTGTTGGCTAACCCTAGATTGGCTAGCCTAGCAATGTTGTGATCCTCCCTCCGATCTAACCCTCCGGCTTATATAGATACCGGAGGGGCTTAGGGTTGTACAAAGTCGGTTTTATAGAAAGGAAATAACATATTTGGACACCTAAACTTGTCATCCACGTGTATGGAAGTCCCTGTTGGACACGAGAGGTGGTCTTCTGTCTTGTATCTTGATGGCCCATCAGTTCGGCCCATATCTAATAGGCCGGACGCCCGAGGACCCCCTAGTCCAGGACTCCCACAATTCATCTAAACACAAACCATGTGATTGGAAAGGGTAGGTTCTGACCCCCAAGTATATCAAAAATACACCGGGGCTAGTCCCTAGTCCCCACTATCAAGCTCCTATGGCTAAGTGAAAGCAGTAAAACTGAGTAGTTTGATTGCCTAGTTTCGTTCCCGCACTACCGCCTCTGGGCACCAAGACGTTGGCTAAGGGTAGCAGTGCGGGGAAAAAACACCCCTCGTGATATTCACTTGGGGGCTGAAGCCAATGACTGGTAGCATTTAGAATAAACATACGGCCACACAAGAGTCAAAATTAAAATATGACACTAGTCAGGCAGATGCACAATAAAGCATAAGTTCCACTTTATACAACTACTCAAGCATTACATTTTTCGAACACTGGCCCTCTATCGCCCACGCTCCGGTCATCACCTGCGGGAAGCACTGCTCGGGGCGGTGATGCTCCTTCCCCTGGGGTGGAGGACCAGTGGCCATCTCCATCGGATTAATCCTTGGCCAATGAACCATGGTCTTCGCAAACGCGAGCCGAGCCCCCTCAAGGCACGCCGACCTCTTCATGGCGTCAATCCGGAGCGGCGCCTCCCCCAGCCTCTGCACAAGGTCGAAGTAGGTGTCTGGAAGGGGCTCGGTCGGCCATAGGCTGACACAAAGGTCCATCAAGGCCAGCCCAGACATCTGATGCATCTCCATCAGCTGCTTCATCTGATTGTTGAGGAGGGGAGGATGCTCGGAGTCCGGAAACTGTGACCAAAGAGCCGCTGCGTGGAGTACTCCTCGTGGGTGGCATAGTGCCTCGCCGTAGCCGCCGCATTCTTTGGGAGTTCGGCGAAGGCACCTCTGGAGCGCTAGACCTTCGTCAGCAGGGCGAATCTGTTGCCTCTGAACACACTCTGTAGTAAATATTTCTTACCATTGGCAATTTCCGCGGCCTGCCGGAGCTCCTCCCGGACACGTCGCACGTCACTCCTCTCCTCATGGATCTCCTTCTCCGCCTTGGATAGCTTGGAGGATTGCTCTTCCTGCCCTTCTCTAGGGCCTCCAGGTTCTTGGCGGTGTCCTGGAGCTCCAATTGGACTTCGGTCACCCAAGGCTCGTGCTGACCCACAACAAGCTTGGCTTTTTCAAGCTCGCCACCGCCTTCTCAGCGGCCGCCTTCTCCGCGGCCGCCTTGGCCTCAGCCTTCTTCAAGGCCTCCCTCAAGTCTTCAACTTTGGCAGCAGCCACTACAAGATCAACATAATGTAGGATCACCTCACAATTCGGATTGTCAATATCCGACACTAAGTACATTGTATATCCTAGCAATGGGCTTACCTTACGCCTCGTCAAGCCGCTTGTTGACACTGTCAAGCTCTTTATCGGAAAGCGTGACCTTCCAATTCATCTCCTCTAGCGTCACAGCATTAGCAGCCGTGACCATGGAAGATGCCTGCATCAAGCCACAAAAAAATCAAAATCATTGGTTTGTCGAATTTGATCCTCTGTAGTTTTCTTCGAAGAACTTGTAGAGCATCGGGGGCTCGTACACACACAACCTACCCGAACTACCAATTACAACCGCATTACGAGGAAGAATCATTACTTGACTTACCTCAAAGCCTGTTAAAAGGCCTTGGACAATGTTGTTCAGTCCGGATTGGACAGACTGAACACCCCGCATAACCGCACTCATAAGAGTGCGGTGCCCATCAACAATGGCGGAGTTCTTCACCAACTCCTCCAACACCTCTGACCAGCCAGTCGACGCCCGTGTAGAGGTGTTCGGCGCTGGCGTTGGCCCCCCGGCCCCTGCCCCACTAGGAGGGGTTTGTGTCGTCGACGACCTTGGGGGCTCGGGGGCGATTGGCACTTGGGGTCCGGTTGGTCCGTACTCCTTTCCCGTGTCATCCAGGAGGGACGCTCCCTCCTGGTCATCGATGACTGAGGTGTTAACCTTGGTCATTATGGCATCGGCCTCCCCCTCTCCAGTCAGAGGAGGAGGTGTCCTTTGGGATCACACCTCTTCGGCCTCCTTGGGGACCAACGGAAGCGCGGAATGCGCCATTGACCCGCTGTCCGCCAGTTCAGTGGGTGGAGACGTACCCTCCGAAGTTTTCTTAGTGGGGAGCTCGCGCGGGGGACTGCAGTCCGAAAGGGTTAACCTTCAACTAAAGAAAACTGCTGAAAGCATAACAACTAAAAATACAAACACCATACCTGCTGCCAGGGGCTTGACCCTGGGTTCCTTCTTCAGGGGCTCCTCAGACGATTCAAACTTCTCGTCGCCCGAGCTGTCAGGTATGACCAGCTTAGGCCGGTGTCGTCTCTTCGGGGACGAGGAAGGCTGGACCTCCTTGGCATCTTCAGACGCCGACCTCTTTTTGGAGTGCGAAGAGGCACTCTCCTGTTCCTCCTCTTGCTCCTCCTCCTCACCCTCATCCTGAACGGATGAGGCCGCAACATCTCCGGACCGGTTGCCCGGACGGATCCTGCGGTGGAGGCCCGCCCTAGCCTCTGGAGCCTCTTGCTTCTTGCCTTTTTCAGCAGGCGCTTTGTAGGGCACCATGACCAGCATCTTCTCTAGCTGCTCCGATCGGGGTCCCTCCGGCAGCGACGATGGGCCACTGATCTTCTTGACCTTGGCAAGCCAGCCCTGCAGAATCCACATAACAAGGTTAGATTGAATCTCATGTAATATGAATATCCAAATACTCTTCGAAGAGATATGCCACTCACCTCCCGTGGGGGATTTGCGGCGTCAAGACCAATGTCCTTCCCCTCAGCTAGCCACTCCTTCTGGGGCTGGGATAGTTGGCCCCATATCTTGTTCGGAGTCGTGCCGAAGAGGTGTTGCACAATGGCCGGATCCTCGAGCTCATGCTCCCACATGGGCTTGGCCCTCTCCCCGCAATGGAGAATCCCACGGTGGAGCATGATCTGGAATACGTCGACCAACTTCGTGCCGGTCTCTATTACGTTATCCATGCACTTTTGCAGTGATTTGGTGTCGGCAACACGTCCCCAGTCCAGACTCTTGGTGGTCCAGAAGGCCAATCTGGTGGGGGTCCAGACCGGAATGCGGGGGCCGCTCCCCATGTGGCCTCCCTCGGCTCGGTGATGTAGAACCACTCCTTCCGCCACATCCGGACAATGTCGACGAAGTGGCCGCCCGGCCACTGGACTCGTGTCACACTACAAAAAAACACTTCCGTGATGATACGTGTTTGTCACAGTAGGTCACGTTTTCTGTCATGCATGTACATCCATGACGATTTTATGACAGAATCAAGATAGTCATACATGTGCTGTCGTAGAAGTGTTCCATGACATTACCAAAATTATCATCACGGAAGTGTCCACTTCCATGACGATAAATTGCGTGTCATAGCAGTGCTTTCGTCAAGGGTGACCGACACGTGGCATCCACCATAATGGCTCGCCGTTAAGCTATCGAGTCCGGTTTGGATCCGATAACCCATTAACAACCCCGACCAATGGGGATTTTCCACGTGTAAAATCATCATTGGCTAGAGGAAACACGTGTCGGCTTACCGTTGGGACATATGTCATCCACTCATTGGACCGAAGCCGCCTATGATATGTCAACACGTGGCACGGTACAACAGAGGCCCATACCTGTGAAAAGGCTGGCCCATTTGACTTGGTCAAAAGGTGGCAGGTTGGCCCACGGAAAGCCTGTTAATGGCCTGTTAGCATATAGCCCATTTACAACCCGCTAACCCAGGGCCCGTTACGACCTATCCGAATTAGGACCAGTAGCGTCATCTAGGCCGTCCAATATGATTCCAGCACGTTTTAACTTCCGACCCATGTATGGCCCATGACGTCTTTCGGCCCATATGAGGCCCTTTGTAACTCTTGGCCCATTAACGGCCTGTGGTGAAACTGGCCCGTAATGAACAGTGTATCACTTTATACCCATTAACGGCCCATTATTCCATTGGGCCGTTTCCAGCCCATGTTATCTTTCAGCCTTCTCAGGGCCCATTTATTCTTGGGCTCATTTCCAGCATTCGGTTACTTACGGCCCGTTACTGTAATTTTCTGCTTGTGGGCCAAATTCAGCCCGTGGTTACAGTCGGCCCATTAATACGTTGGGCCGTTTTTATAGCGTCATCAAATACGGCCGATTAACGACAACCCGTTATGGTCGGCCCATGAACGGACGATTCCAACTCTAGCCCGTTTACGGCCATATTGCGGTCTGTTATTGGCCCATGTTTGGCCAATCGATCATACGGCCCGTAGAAGGCCCATTGATGATACGGCACGTAGAAGGCCCATTGTGTCTATGGCCCGTAGAAGGCCCATTGTTTCTACGCCTCGTAGAAGCCCATTGTTTCTACGGCCCGTAGAAGGCCCATTATTTCTACGACCCGTAGAAGGCCCATTGTTTCTACGCCCCATAGAAGGCCCATTGTTTCTACGGCCCGTAGAAGGCCCATTGTTTCTACGACCCGTAGGAGGCCCGGTGTCACTACATTAAATATGTAGCCCATGGTTATTGTGGCCTAGCTTTAAAAAATAGGTTATTGCGGCCACTAGCAAACCGCGGAAAAAGAACTGCACTCACTACAAGCAAACAAATAAACAAGACAACAAGGAAATAAATAAGCAAGCAACTTACGCTAGGCTATCATGGCTATTACACATATTACATCCACTGTGTCGGCGTTCTAGGAACAGGGGTCCCCAGACTTGCCTGCCTGCAGCCCACGGCGTGGCTCCACCGGTGGCCCAGTATGACCCGTCTTCATCAACCAAACACTCAAGACCCTCGCGAGGGGCCAAGCCTCGCGGGGCGGACGACACAAGGCCTCCTCAGGAGCGGCCTCACCAGGCAGGCTCGCGAGGGGGCGGAGAGATCAAGGCAAAGGGTACCTCATGAGGTTCCCGTAACGCAAGCCATAACGACCAAGGCCAGGCGGGAGCCAGCGCGCGCAGTGTCCTCGTTTCCCCTTTGGTGCTAAGGGGGCTAGCGCAGGCCGGAGTACCGAGGCATCAGGCAAAGGTTTCCATATCGGTGCAACAAGACCAAGGCCAGCAGGATGGCAGGACGAAGGTCATCATGGAGCCCAGGATGGCGTCATCACCAGCGCTTTGACAGGCGAAGACCACCTTTAGTCAGGATAGCTTGTACTAGCTGTCCCCTTTCAAAAAGGCCGTTGTTGGATCCCTTCCCGCTCGATATTTGGGGAGAGGACCAGTGCCTCTGTAAATAGGGCTAGCCACCACAGTAGAAGGGACAGATTAATTCCTCCCCGAGCAACCACACTAGCTCAAGAACACCTCTCCTCGCGAGGTTGTTCTTCCCTTGTACTGATTCATCATCAGCCCAAGAGACAATCCACCACACCACACACAGGAGTAGGGTATTACACCACAACGATGGCCCGAACCTGTATAAATCTTGTGTCTCTTGTGCTGTGAGTTCATCGATCTAAGCTTAGGGATCGCGGCGAGGCTGAGAGCGAGATTCGGTAGGGGGAAATCTTTGTGCGCACCCGAGTGTTCGAACGTTAAGGGTTTTACGGAACCCAATATCCGACATTTGGCGCGCTAGGTAGGGGGTGCGCCGAAGTCTTCCTTCCGCCGATCCGCGTCCCATCGCTTCGCCACATCCATGTCTGACGCCGCCGAGCCTGCGCTGAGCTCCAGGCTGCTCTCGCCGCTCGCGTCGCCCAGACGGCTCCTATCAGCGGGCTTCCCTGTCATTCTCCATCGCCTGCCGCCAACGCCGCCACCGGCCCGGCGGGGAACGAGCAGCAAGCATCCTTGTTGCACCCCTCGGTGTGGCGGGAAGGCCGCACCGCCACTCCGTCGCTGACCCCGACCGGTTCGTCGTCCCATGCTCATCGCGCCCCCACGGACGCACAGGACGCGCTGCTCCTGGCACGTGAGCTCCTGCACTACCACCCCGTCGACGACCTCTATGTAGAATGGCTCGCTCGCATCACCAAGCTCGTCAGCGCCGTAGGGGGCTCTCCCGCGCCGTCCCTCTCGCTGCCTCGCCCTCCCCCAGGTATGGGCGACGCGGCTCATGGAGCGCCTCCACCGCCTCTGCTCCAAGACGACGCCCTGGCTCCAAGGCGTGCGGCCCCTGGACGTGACCCACCGCATCTAGCGCCCGCGTGATAAGAAAGAAGCTGTCAAGAAATCCCTCGGCCTCAAGAAGGCACCCCCGTGCTCCCTACACCAGCACGACAAGACCGCGTGCTGCCTCTGGCGGCGGTGCGCGGGTACCGTCAAGAGCAAGCTCCGCGTCAGCAAAGGGCCCCGGTGACCACAGCAGGTTACCGCGCCTTCACCCCAAGCTGTGTAGCATCGCCTGGCCATGCAAGTTCAAGCCGGACATGCCTCCTCGCTATGACGGTACCCCCGACCCCGCGGAGTTCTTGCAGCTCTACGAGCTGGGCATCGAGGCGGCCAACGGAGACGAGAAGGTCATGGCGAACTGGTTTCCCATGGCGCTCAAGGACGATGCCCACTCGTGGCTCCTGAACCTGCCTCCCGGCTCGATCTCCTCTTGGGACGAGATGCACAGCCGCTTCATCGCCAACTTCCAGGGCACTCGCAACCGCCCACCGGTCGCGGGTGACCTGCACCGCATCAAGCAACAGCCTGGGGAGACTGTCGGTGTCAAAACCGGCGGATCTCGGGTAGGGGGTCCCAAACTGTGCGTCTAGGCGGATGGTAACAGGAGACGAGGGACATGATGTTTTTACCCAGGTTCGGGCCCTCTCGATGGAGGTAAAACCCTATGTCCTGCTTGATTAATATTGATGATATGGGTAGTACAAGAGTAGATCTACCACGAGATCAAGGAGGCTAAACCCTAGAAGCTAGCCTATGGTATGATTGTTGTAATGTATGTTGTCCTACGGACTAAAGCCCTCCGGTTTATATAGACACCGGAGAGGGCTAGGGTTACACAGAGTCGGTTACAATGGTAGGAGATCTATATGTCCGTATTGCCAAGCTTGCCTTCCACGCCAAGGAAAGTTCCATCCGGACACGGGACGGAGTCTTCAATCTTGTATCTTCGTAGTCTTGGAGTCCGGCGGACATTGATAGTCCGACTGTCCGGACACCCCCTAGTCCAGGACTCCCTCAGTAGCCCCCGAACCAGGCTTCAATGACGATAAGTCCAGCGCGTTTATAGTCTTCGGCGTTGCAAGGCGGGTTCTCCCTTCAAATTCCATGTACCTGCCGAACAGTGTCCGGCTTCATCTTGAATACTGTGTTCCTCGGCTTCTACGCCAAATAATGGCCCTCTTCCACGCGTCGCACGAATGTGAAAAGCCAGGGTGTATTTTGCATTTCACCCCCAATTGTGCGAGTCGCCTGCCTATAAAAGAGGCAAGAATCCAGATCCAAACCACACCGTCTTCCTCCCGCGAATACTCCATCGAAGCACCTTTGACCTAGAAATCCATTCCACCATGGATCGTCAACACGACTCTTCTTCGCGCGCTCCCAGCCCACCGCCGGGGAGTTGGAGGAGGTGCTCTATTTCGCACAACGAGCTCGAGAAGCTCCAAACGGGGGGATCCCTCCCTCCGGCCATTATGATCCCAGTCCGGGCCGGACTGGTTACTTATCAAGGTGGGAGACAGGCGGAGGACACTCCAAGCCCCAATAAGGGGGGCGAGTATGTTTTGTCCCTTATCTGATAAGGGGACTCGGATTTCCAATACATCCGTTCCTCCGCGGGCTCCTGAAGTTCTACGGACTCCAGCTCCACCACCTCACGCCCGCCTCTGTCCTGCATATCGTGGGCTATGTAGCTCTTTGTGAGCTATTCCTGGGCATTGAGCCCCATTTCGCGTTGTGGAAGAGGCCGTTTTGCCTCGTACCCCGTTCTTACCAGGGGTCCATATATCAAGTGGGCGGCGCCGAAATATGGCGCATCGCCGGGACCGGATACCTATCCGGCACTCCCAAGAAGGCGTCCGAAGACTGGCCCTCGGAATGGTTTTATATAGAAGACGCTCCGCTGCCAGACCCAGTTCGGATCGGCCTCCCGGAGTTTAGTGCTGCTCCCTTGAAGAAACGCCTCAGCTGGCGCCCGCGGAGCCCCCGACTGGAGGAAGACAAGAGCGTCCATTACTTGATGGGCCGGATAAGATTAATGGCTCATTCCGGCTTGACCATGATCGGAGTCATGGCGACATGCATCAAGCGAGGGGTACAACCACTGCAATACAGAGGCCACCCCATGTGGGATTTCAACGGGGAAGACGATGCTACCCGGCATGGCCGCAAAGGGCCGGATTCGACCGAGGATCTAGTGAAGATCCTGTCCAGCCTGTACAAGGGGGAGAAGGAGGATTTCCTTCGAACGAACCCTTTGAATGGGTTTTCCATGATCAACCCCAGAGGATGGGTAAGTGAACACCTTGAAGGGCCCAGCCCATGCTTTCGAAGTTTAAGCTTCTTACATTATGTCTTCGGCGCAGGGTCTACGCCGGATTGTGGAGGACATGGTAAGTCCTGCTCCGCAACCCGAGGATCCAGAAGGATCCCTGGGTCCGGCCTTCGAAGAGGACCCGGATATCGAGGTGGAGCTGATCGACGGGGTGTATCACCAGCTCAGCATAGACAATGCTTTGGTCGCCATTACGGCGGACTACCCCGGACTAAGTCCGGCTTCCCAGGTGACCGCGACCGAAGTCCGGACACCATTATCTCATCCCTGCCCATTTCTGACCTTCGCGAATGATGGTATTTTGCAGGAAGCGCCTTTACGGCAGGAAGCCGAGCCCGCGGCGGCCGACCAACAGAGGTCAGTCCGAACCAGCAGGCGGAAAAGGAGCGCAGTGCGGACGGAAACGTCGCCGCAAAGGTATAGCTCGCATTTTGAATTTTTAGAGCAACGTTCCAAGGAAACGTCTAAGTGCCCATGATTTTTGTAGGAGAAAAAGCGCTCGCCGGACTGCGAGCGCAGGAATTGCCAATCCGACCAACACCGGCCAGGCTCCAGCGCCCGGTCTGGAGGGGGAGGCAAGCGCAAGACGCGAGCCGGATCCTTCTCCAACGGAGGATACTGACAGACTGTCCGCCACCAAGTCTGAGGTGGAGAGCGCCATGAACCATAGGCGCCGCCGGACAGTATTTCGAGAAGCGTGCTTTTCCCCTGAGGCATTGGATGCTTTTAACGCAGGGGACGCGCATCTCCGTGCTGCTCAAAATGGTTTTACCAGAGCCACAGAGCAGTATGTGAAAGACATACGGGTAAGGGAATTTTAATGGTTGTATATACCAGTAGCCCCCAAGACTTAAATTAGTTATGCTAACTGATTTAAGGATCATTATAAATTTCAGGCACTTAACGAGAAGAACGCCCAGCTGTCTCGGGAGCTGCAAGATTGCAAGGCCCAACTTGAGGCCGCACTTGCTGCCGCAGGAGGAGACGGAAAGACCCCTCCTGGTAACACATTTTTATTAATAAATATAAGCGCTGTGCGGCGTGCGCGCGAGTCTAATAATGACATTTGCAGGTACCGCCGGACAAGATCCGGACAGGCAAGCATTGCTACGCCAGCTAAAGGCCGGTGAGAGTGTGCTGAATAGGGTTCAGCAGGAAAGGAACAAGCTCCAAGATGCCAACGCCAAGCTTGGAGAAGAGCTGAAAGGCGCTCAGGCCGAGCTGTCCGGCTCCGTTAAGGAGAATCAGCGGCTTCGTCGCAGCATATATAGTAAGTGCTTGAGCGAACTCTTTTAAAAAGAAGAGTTCGGTGAGGAAGCATTTTGACATGATATGTCTTGTAGGTATACTCACGGGTCGTCCTGCAGAGGAGATGCCCATATCAATGGGTGATCAACTTCCCGAACTGTTGCAGCTACTCAAACGAGTTCGGCAGGCAATGAGCGGCGTCGTTCAGGCTTTATGGCCAGCCCTCACCCTACCCGAGGGCCTCGGGGAGCTTGCGGAGAAGCTGCAGGGAGTGCGGCAGCGCTTCCGTTTGTGGAAGATTTCGGCTTGCCGTCAAGGTGCGAGGGAGGCTTGGGCCATGGTGAAGACGCGGTACAAGAAGGCAGATCCCAACCACATGGCCGAAGTTGGACCGGTGGGGCCCGATGGGAAGGAGATCCCTGTGAGTTTAGTGTATAGCCAAGTAGAGTTGGCTGCTAAATTTTCCCAACAGGACTGTAAACTAGACAGCCTGTTAGATGGGATTGAGGAGGAATACAATCAATAAATTTGACAATGTATGTTATCCTTTAAAGTGACATGTGAAATGCCTTCTAGCCGGATTGTAGATCGTTTGTCTTTGCTGACCTTTTCGCTTCGACCTCGGGACCCTAGAGTCCGGAGTGTGTCCGAATACCTTTTTGGTTAAGAAACAACCGTGGTATGCATGGAGACCAGGCGTAGGGGTCATTAGTGCTTTATCAGACAAGTGCCCAACTAATTATGTTATATTACATGGTTAGTAAGAAACATCTTCCAGGGAGAATAGTTCCATTAAGGGTTCCTTTCGCTGGGAGGCATGCCCTAAAGTGCATGTCCGGACTGCAAAGAAAGCAGTAAAACATCTGGGGGCAGATAGATAAATAGGTAAAAAGTCATCTTTTAAGTCACCGACCGAATATTCCCTTAAGAACGCTAGCTTTCGGCTTCACCCAGTCTGAGGTACACATCCGGCTGACCCGGCAGTAACAATCGCAGAGGTGCTCCCTTTACCTCCTAGCCGAACAATCGGGAACGTAGGGGTAAGCACAGGAGCCAGGCAACCCAGCTTGGCCAAAACTTAAGTCATATCAATGCATATAATGGCGAGTAAAAGGTACATGTGGAAGCTTGACACATGTGCTGGGCATAAAACCCGTATAATTGAGCTTCTATAAAGGAAGCCCCCAGGAATAATGAGTGCGGATGGCACATCATGCGTATAATTGAGCTTCTGTAAAAGAAGCCCCCAGGAATAATGAGTGCGGATGGCACATCATGCGTATGCAAAGAATGCAAAAATAGGCCCGAAAGGGCTTTTAAGTGAAAAGGATAAAAAGAGAAACAAAAGACAGCCGAAGTGTAAAAATTTGGACGGGGGAAGGGGACGAACTCTTAGTCCGGCGCTAGGCATAGAATCGTCGGAGGCGGGCTGCGTTCCATGGGTTCGGCTCGAGTCGGTGATCCGACGCATTTCGTAGACGGTACACTCCGCCGGTCAGTACTTGATCGATGATGAAGGAACCCTCCCATTTGGGCTTGAGCTTGTCCTTTTTCTTGTCCGGCAGGCGTAGAACTAGTTCACCAACGTTGTAAGTCTTGGCCCGTACTTCTCTGCTTTGATATCTTCGGGCCTGCTGCTGATAGAACGCAGAACAAGCCTTCGCGACGTCACGTTCTTCCTCCAATGTGTCCAAGCTGTCCTGCCGATCAAGCTCGGCCTCTCTTTCCTCATACATGCGCACTCGAGGTGAGTCATGAATAATATCACAGGGCAAGACTGCCTCTGCGCCGTATACCATAAAAAATGGTGTGAATCCGGTAGTACGGTTAGGCGTTGTCCGCAGCCCCCAGAGTACGGAGTCGAGCTCCTCCCATTGTGTGTCGGATTTGGTGAGTGACCTCACTAGTCTGGGTTTAATGCCGCTCATTATTAGACCATTTGCTCTTTCCACTTGACCGTTGGTTTGAGGGTGATAGACTGACGCATAGTCGAGCTTGATGCCCATATTTTTGCACCATGACTTAACCTTGTCGGCTGTGAAGTTCGTGCCGTTGTCGGTGATGATGCTGTGGGGGACTCCGTAACGGTGTACCACCCCTGATATAAAGTCTATCACTGGTCCGGACTCTGCCGTTTTGACCGGTTTGGCCTCTATCCATTTGGTGAATTTATCCACCATGACCAATAGTTATTTTTTCTTGTGGGTTCCGGGTCCAACCATGTCAAGCCCCCAGACCGCGAACGGCCAGGTAATGGGTATGGTTTTGAGGGCGGTGGGTGGCATATGGCTCTGATTAGCAAAGAGCTGACAACCAACGCATCGCTGGACCAAGTCCTGTGCGTCTGCCCGAGCCGTCGGCCAATAAAATCCTGTACGGAATGCCTTTCCTACAAGGGCCCGGGCTGCTGCGTGGTGTCCGCCTAGTCCGGCATGAATTTCAGCCAGGAGGTTTCGCCCTTCTTCTTCGGAGATACACCTTTGAAGGACTCCGGTGGTACTTTTCTTATAAAGTTCTCCCTCATGGACCTTGTAGGCCTTCGATCGCCGGACTATGCAGCGGGCCTCATTTTGGTCTTCGGGAAGTTCCTGCCTAAGTAAGTAGGCTAGGAAAGGTTCTGTCCACGCGGCGATTACTGCCATTATGACGTGGGCGGAGGGTGTTATGTCGTCTGCCGAATCACCAGTTGGTGCGGTTTTCTCCGGTTTGTAGCTACCGGGCTCCTCTTCCCATAGTACGGATGGCTTGAAGAGCCGTTCCAGGAAGATATTTGGAGGGACAGCATCATGTTTCGCACCGATGCGTGCCAGGACGTCGGCCGCTTGGTTATTATCTCGGGCTATGTGATGGAATTCGAGTCCTTCAAACCGAGCTGACATTTTTAGGACAGCGTTGCGATATGCTGCCATTTTCGGATCCTTGGCGTCGAAGTCTCCATTTATTTGGGATATTGCAAGGTTTGAGTCCCCGCGCACCTCTAGGCGTTGAATGCCCATGGAGACCGCCATCCGGAGACCATGTAACAGGGCCTCGTATTCGGCTGCATTGTTGGAGTCTGTGTACATTATTTGAAGTACATACTGGACTGTATCTCCGGTGGGGGACGTCAGTACGACGCCAGCCCCCAGTCCGGCCAACGTTTTGGAGCCGTCGAAATGCATAGTCCAATTGGAGTATGCGCCGTACTCTTTAGGGAGTTCGGCTTCAGTCCATTCGGCGACGAAGTCAGCCAGAACTTGTGACTTTATAGCTCGTCGAGGCTTGTAAGTGATGTCGAATGGTAAGAGCTCAATGGCCCATTTTGCTATCCCGCCCGTTGCGTCGCGATTATTTATAATGTCATCGAGTGGAACTTCAGAGGCCACTATTATCGAGCACTCCTGAAAGTAGTGCCGGAGCTTTCGAGACGCCATGAACACTGCATATGCTATCTTCTGATAGTGCGGGTAATGGGATTTGCAGGGGGTTAACACAGTGGATACATAATACACTGGTTTTTGAAGAGGGAATTTATGCCCTTCTGTCGCTCGTTCGACGACGAGGACTGCGCTCACAACTTGATGTGTTGGTGCGATGTATAAAACATTGGTTCGCCCAGAGTGGGCGCAACCAGGACCAGATTTGTTGCCAGTATGGCCTTTATTTCTTCGAGTCCGGCAGTGGCGGCATCCGTCCACTCGAAGTGTTCGGTGCGCTTGAGGAGGCGATAGAGGGGCAACGCCTTTTCTCCTAAACGGGAGATAAAGCGGCTTAAGGCTGCCACGCATCCTGTTAATTTTTGTATTTGTTTGAGGTCTTTTGGAATATCCAACTGTGATAGAGCTTCGGATTTTGGCCGGATTTGCTTCAATTCCTCTACCGGATACAATGAAGCCCAGCAGCTTTCCGGCTGGTACGCCGAAAACGCATTTTTCCGGATTCAGCTTGATGTCATATGCTCTGAGGTTGTCGAATGTGAGCCTCAAATCGTCTACTAAAGTTTCGACGTGTTTTGTTTTGATGACTACGTCGTCTACGTATGCCTCGACTGTTTTGCCGATCTGGGTGGCCAGACATGTTTGAATCATGCGCTGATATGTTGCGCCGGCGTTTTTGAGTCCGAAGGGCATCGTGTTGAAGCAGAATGGTCCATATAGAGTAATGAATGCCATTGCGGCTTGGTCTGCTTCCGCCATCTTGATTTGATGATAGCCAGAGTATGCGTCCAGGAAGCACAACGAATCGTGCCCTGCTGTGGCATCGATAATTTGATCGATGCGGGGGAGAGGGAAGGGATCCTTTGGGCAAGCTTTATTGAGGTCTTTAAAATCGACATAGAGGCGCCAGGATTTATCCTTCTTTGGTACCATCACCAAATTTGCTAGCCAGTCCGAATGTTTGATATCTCGAATGAATCCGGCTTCCAATAGTTTGGCTAGCTCTTCTCCCATTGCCTGTCTTTTGGGCTCGGAAAATCGTCGAAGAGCCTGTTTGACTGGCTTGAATCCTTTTAGGATGTTGAGGCTGTGTTCTGCCAACCCGCGAGGGATTCCGGGCATGTCTGAAGGATGCCAGGCGAAGATATCCCAATTTTCCCGAAGGAATTCGCGCAGTGCGGCGTCTACTTCGGGGTTCAACTGTGCCCCAATGGAGGCCGTCTTTGTTGGGTTCGTTGGATGGACCTGGAATTTTATTATCTCGTCTGCTGGTTTGAAGGAGGTGGACTTGGATCTTTTATCGAGTATCACATCGTCCCTGTTCACCGTAGAGCGCAGCGTGGTGAGTTCTTCTGCCGCCAAGGCTTCGGATAGTGCCTCGAGGGCTAGTGCGGCTGTCTTGTTTTCGGCGCGGAGTGCTATGTCCAGATCACTAGCGAGAGTGATTATTCCGCTGGGCCCAAGCATTTTAAGCTTCATGTACCCGTAATGAGGTATTGCTTGAAAAATTGTGAATGCCTCTCGTCCTAATATGGCGTGATACCCACTACTGAACGAGGCCACCTGGAACGTGACTTCTTTGGATCTATAATTGTCCGGAGAGCCGAACACCACATCGAGTGTGATTTTTCCGGTGCACCGCGCTTCCCGACTAGGGATTATTCCTCTAAAGGTTGTGCTGCTTCGCTCAATAGGGCTCCAATCGATTTCCATTTTTCGCAGAGTTTCCTCATAAATGAGGTTTAGTCCGCTGCCGCCGTCCATGAGGACTTTTGTCAGCCGAAAGCCGTCCACTATGGGACTAAGTACCAGTGCGGCTGGGGCTCTGGTTGTTCGGAATGTGGGCTCGTCGCTGCCATTGAAGGTAATGGCTGTGTCGCTCCATGGATTTGCTGTTGCTACTTGGTAGACTTCGGTGAGTTCGCGGATTGATCGTTTTCGCATATTATTTGATGCGAAAGTCTCGAAGACTGTTGATACCATGCTGGTATTGTTGGAGTGGTTTTCTGGAGCTAGAAGCTCTTCGCCACTTTTGGCCACCTGCCGTAATATCCAACATGCTCAAAGGCTATGTGTTGGGACGGCTCCCTCTGTATTATGAAGCTGACAGGGTCCATTGAGCCATCCCTCCAGTATGGTTCCGTTTCCCTGATTGGGTTTTTGTTTTTTCGTTTTTGCATCTGGGGCTTGAGTGTAAGGCACCCTTTTACTGCGGACTGGGTTTGGGGCCGGATTATCCCAAAACTGATTTTCGGTTTTCCGGAAACTCTCCATCGCACAGTACTTTCGTACAATGGATGCCAGATCGGTGAAGCGCGTAATTTTGCGACGATCAATGGCGTTTAGTATTCCCTTGTCCGTGCAGTTATTGCGGAAGATTGATATTGCGTTTTCCTCTCGGCAGTCCTTTATCCTGTCCATAACCAGGAGGAATCTGGCCCAGTAGTGATGTACTGTTTCTGTAGGCTCTTGCCGTATTAGAGATAGATCGCATATGTCTGGGCGGGTGGGTGGAATAAATCCGGATCCCTGCCCATCTTGAGGCTCAAAGGCCAAGGGGTTTCCGAATTCGGAAGTGTGGTTTGCTGGGGACAATCCAGCGAGTCCGGCGTGATGCATGATTTTAAGTTCGATGCTCGATCGAAGTCCGTCCCTCTGCAGAAATCCGGCATGGAGGGTTCGGGAATCCGGACATGAATTGTTTTCAACACTGGCAAAGAGTTGCCGTATTGCTCTTCCACCACTGTGACGTGGTGGGTGGCCTGGGGAGAGTTAATCTCTCTCAGCTCAGTTTTAAGCCCAATCTGGTTGTAGTCCGTAGCGACTCCCAGGGCGGCGATGTGATCCAAGAGCTCGTTAACAGACGAGAGCTCTATTGGATCTAACTGTTCGACAGCTTTAGGGCTGACGCAAAGATTGCTTTCGACGACTTGAGAAGTCGTTGCCGAAGCGGCGGCCGGACAGGCGGTCATGAGAAAACCACCAAGCCGGATAGTTTGGCCGGCGGCCAAGGCCCCTCCGGCGAAAATACCGTCTTTGAAGACGGGTGGAGGCATCCGCTCTATCGGTGACGACACAGAGGAACTCTCAATGAAAGCACCAATGTCGGTGTCAAAACCGGCGGATCTCGGGTAGGGGGTCCCGAACTGTGCGTTTAGGCGGATGGTAACAGGAGACGAGGGACACGATGTTTTTACCCAGGTTCGGGCCCTCTCGATGGAGGTAAAACCCTACGTCCTGCTTGATTAATATTGATGATATGGGTAGTACAAGAGTAGATCTACCACGAGATCAAGGAGGCTAAACCCTAGAAGCTAGCCTATGGTATGATTGTTGTAATGTATGTTGTCCTACGGACTAAAGCCCTCCGGTTTACATAGACACCGGAGAGGGCTAGGGTTACACAGAGTCGGTTACAATGGTAGGAGATCTATATGTCCGTATTGCCAAGCTTGCCTTCCACGCCAAGGAAAGTCCCATCCGGACACGGGACAGAGTCTTCAATCTTGTATCTTCGTAGTCTTGGAGTCCGGCGGACATCGATAGTCCGGCTGTCCGGACACCCCCTAGTCCAGGACTCCCTCACAGACCCTGCAGAAGTACATCCAACGCTTCAACAACGTCCGCCTCAAGATCCCCAAGGTGACGGACGAGGCCATCATCTCAGCATTCTCTGATGGCATCTGAGGGAGTCCTGGACTAGGGGGTGTCCGGATAGTCGGACTATCATCATCGGCCAGACTCCAAGACTATGAAGATACAAGATTGAAGACTTCGTCCCGTGTCCGGATGGGACTTTCCTTGGCGTGGAAGGCAAGCTTGGCAATACGGATATGTAGATCTCCTACCATTGTAACCGACTCTGTGTAACCCTAGCCCTCTCCGGTGTCTATATAAACCGGAGGGTTTTAGTCCGTAGGACGAACAACCATTACAACAATCATACCATAGGCTAGCTTCTAGGGTTTAGCCTCCTTGATCTCATGGTAGATCCACTCTTGTACTACCCATATCATCAATATTAATCAAGTAGGAGTAGGGTTTTACCTCCATCGAGAGGGCCCGAACCTGGGTAAAAACATTGTGTCCCTTGACTCTTGTTACCATCCGCCTAGACGCACAGTTCGAGACCCCCTACCCGAGATCCGCCGGTTTTGACACCAACATTGGTGCTTTCATTGAGAGTTCCTCTGTGTCGTCACCGATAGGCTTGATGGCTCCTTCAATCATCAACAACCACGCAGTCCAGGGTGAGAATTTTCTCCCCAGATAGATCTTCGTGTTCGGCGGCTTTGCACTGCGGGCCAATTCGCTTGGCCATCTGGAGCAGATCGAAAGCTACGCCCCTGGCCGTCAGGTCAGATTTGGAAGCCTAAACTTCGCGGCCGACATCCGCGGAGACTTGATCTTCGATGGATTCGAGCCACAGTCGAGTGCGCCGCTCTGTCACGATGGGCATGATTTAGCTCTGCCCCGGACAGCGCCCTGGAGGCCGCACATGAGTCTGCTCTGACCCCTAGTTCGGAGCCGACCGCGCAGATCGAGGACAGGTGGCTGAACACCGCCTCGGGGGCTGCAATCTCTACGGCGGTGGAGCCGAACACTGACCTTGTCCCTCGAAAAGCTCGTGACTCCGAGGTGCCGGACTCCTCGCCGGACTCCGAGCCTCCTGCGCCCTTAACAATCGAATCCGATTGGGCGCCGATCATGGAGTTCACCACTACGGACATCTTTCAGCACTCACCCTTTGGCGGCATCTTGAATTCGCTAAAGCATCTCTCGTTATCAGGAGAGCCCTGGCCAGACTGCGGTCAGGACGGTTGGGATGGGGATGGCAAAGAAATTCAAAACCCACCCACCACCCACTTTGTAGCCACTGTCGACGATCTAACCGACATGCTAGGCTACGACTCCGAAGACATCGACGGTATGGACGACGATGCCGGAGACGACCAAGAACTAGCGCCTACGGGGCACTGGAAGACCACCTCGTCATACGACATATACATGGTGGACATACGAAGAAGCAGCGGAGGCAGATTCCCCTAAGAAACAGCCCAAGCGCCGGCGTCAGCGGCGCCGCTCTAAATCCCGCCACAGCAAGAACGGAGATTCCGGCACCGGAGATAATAACACCCCAGAGAGTGCCGAAGACAACCCCCTCCAGCAAGATTCAGTGCAGGAGGACGCAGAAGCCAGCCTTCACGAGAGAGCGGCAGACGAAGAGGTCGAGGATGATAATTACATGCCTCCCTCCGGAGACGAGGCAAGCCTCAACGACGATGAATTTGTCGTGCCCGAGGATCCCGTCGAACAAGAGCGTTTTAAACGCAGGCTTATGGCCACGACAAACAGCCTAAAGAAAAAGCAGCAACAGCTTAGAGCTGATCAAGACCTGCTGGCCGACAGATGGACCGAAGTCCTCGCGGCCGAAGAGCATGAACTCGAACGCCCCTCCAAAAGCTACCCAAAACGCAAGTTGCTCCCCCAATTAGAGGAGGAGTATAAACCCTCATCACCAGCGCACAATGCGGCAGACCCGCCACCTCGTGGCCACAACAGAGAGGCATCTAAGCCCTCCACCAGAACCGTACCCCGGCACCGCTCGAAAAGTGCGAAGCCACGGGGGAATGTGCCGGACTTGCGAGACATATTGGAGGACAAGGCAAGACAATCAAGATCGATCTACGGATCACGTGGGCGCCCCATGATGCGCGACGACTACCGTCGCGCCGGATACAGCAACTCCGGTCGGGTCGAACACAGTAGACAAAGCTCTCTTGAGCTACGTCGCGATATTGCCCAGTATAGAGGCGCCGCACACCCACTATGCTTCACAGATGAAGTAATGGATCATCAAATCCCTGAAGGGTTTAAACCCGTGAACATTGAATCCTACGATGGCACAACAGACCCCGTGGTTTGGATCGAAGACTATCTCCTTCATATCCATATGGCCCGCGGTGACGATCTTCATGCCATCAAATATCTCCCACTCAAGCTTAAAGGACCAGCTCGGCATTGGCTTAACAGCTTGCCAGCAGAGTCAATTGGGTGTTGGGAGGACCTGGAAGCCGCATTCCTTGACAACTTCCAGGGCACATATGTGCGACCACCAGACGCCGATGACCTAAGCCACATAATTCAGCAGCCAGACGAATCGTCCAGACAATTCTGGACATGGTTCCTAACAAAGAAAAATCAAATCATTGACTGTCCGGATGCAGAGGCCCTTGCAGCCTTCAAACACAACATCCGCGACGAGTGGCTGGCCTGGCACCTAGGACAGGAAAAGCCGAAATCCATGGCAGCCCTCACATCACTAATGACCCACTTCTGTGCGGGGGAGGACAGCTGGCTAGCCCGCAGTAACAACCTTAGCAAAAATGCTGGCAGTCCGGATACCAAGGACCGCAATGGCAGGTCGCGTCGAAACAAAAACAAACACCGTGTCAACAGCGATAACACTGAGGATACGGCAGTCAACACCGGATTCAGAGGCTCTAAACCCGGTCAGCGGAAGAAGCCATTCAAAAGAACCACTCCGGGTCCGTCCAATTTGGACCGAATACTTGACCGCTCTTGCCAGATACATGGCACCCCTGAAAAGCCAGCTAATCACACTAACAGGGATTGTTGGGTATTCAAGCAGGTAGGCAAGTTAACTGCCGAAAACAATGACAAGGGGCTGCATAGCGATCATGAGGAAAAGACCCGGCCGCCGAACAGTAGAGGACAGAAGGGTTTCCCCCCACAAGTGCGGACAGTAAACATGATATACGCAACCCACATACCCAAGAGGGAGCGGAAGCATGCACTTAGGGATGTATATGCGATGGAGCCAGTCGCCCCGAAGTTCAATCCGTGGTCCTCTTGCCCGATCACTTTTGATCGAAGGGATCACCCCACCAGTATCCGCCATGGAGGATTCGCCACATTGGTTTTAGACCCAATTGTCGATGGATTTCACCTTACCAGAGTCCTGATGGACGGCGGTAGCAGCCTGAACCTGCCTTATCAGGATACAGTGTGCAAGATGGGCATAGACCCCTCAAGGATTAAACCTACAAAGACAACCGTCAAAGGCGTCATACCAGGTGTAGAGGCCAATTGTACAGGCTCAGTCACACTGGAAGTGGTCTTCGGATCCCCGGGTAACTTCCGAAGCGAGGAGTTAATCTTCGACATAGTCCCGTTCCGCAGTGGCTATCACGCTCTACTCGGACGGACCGCGTTTGCAAAGTTCAATGCGGTGCCGCATTACGCATACCTCAAGCTCAAGATGCCAGGCCCTCGAGGAATCATCACGGTCAATGGAAACACTGAACGCTCCCTCCGAATGGAGGAACACACAGCGGCTCTCGCGACAGAAGTACAAAGCAACATCTTACGGCAATTTTCGAGTCCGGCCATTAAGCGAACGAACACGGCCAAACGCGCCCGGAGTAACATACAACAAGACCACCTGGCACGTTCCGAGCATGCGTAGCAATGCGGCCCCAACCCCAGCCCTCGCATAATTGCAAGACCAGTCCTTTGCGTACATCATTACGCTCTGGAGATACCATGGGCATAGGGGGAGGGGCACGACCACAACAGGACCAGAGTGCGGCTCAACCACACCAGGGGCTCCCAAGTGCGTCGCTCTCTTTTCTTTTTTTTTCTTTTTTCTTATCCACAGGACTCCATTCACCAGAGGCCCTGTCCGACAGTAGACCTGCCGAACTCACGATGCAACAGCCAGGGAAGGAGAAAGGCTATGACGAAAACTAAGGTGGTCTCCATTACGAGCATTAAATCTGTTTAATACACCATTTCGCAGCCTACCCCTGGAGGGGGACATGTTTAAATAGTCCAATCCCTTGCTTACCGCACTATTTGTATCGCTCTGCATTCATGGCAGTATTTCTGAATAAACAATGCATCGCTTTTTGCTTATAGCTGCATTTCTTTTTTTCCTTATATATATATGTTCATTTACGACATACTGCATCCGTACACTTTGGTACGGCCGAATACACCAGGGGCTTAACTTCCCCGCATTATGGTGTGATAAGTCCGAACACTTTCCCAAGTGCGGCACCCCGAACTTATAGCATTATATGCATCGGCTCCGAATCATGTCTTGGGTCAATAGTTGGGTTTGCCCGGCTCCCATGTTTTGGTACCTTACGTTCCGTTTTATCGGCTAAGGTAGCACTAGGAGAACCACTGCGATTGCGCCCCGGTTGAGCTGAGCGAGCGCCTCAGTGGAGAAAGCTAAAACTGACCGTCATGATAAGGTGAGAGCTGGTCGCTGTTCGAGAGGTCTTTTCGAGTCCCTAAAGACTTATGCCGCTTAGAGCGAGGAACCGGCTTTGTCCGGCCCAGGCGTGGATAGCGCCCCGAACTCGGTCTTCCGAATACTAGGGGCTTCGCCGAAATTTAAAATTATAGAATTCTATGGCTAAGTGAGAGTGTTCAAGCATTATAAGTCTGGTTGCCTTGTTCGTCGTGTTGAGCGCCTCCCTAGATGGACACAAAAATGGGAACAAGAGTGCTCAAGTTTATCCCGAACACCCCAGCACTCGTGGCATGGGGGCTGAAGCCGACGACTTGCCATCTCTCAGATTTGATAAACGGCCGCACAGAAGGTAATATTTTAAATCAAAAAGCGTTGCTTAGCGCACATGAACAAAGTTTTCAGCGCATAGGATAACACATCGCGAGTCTAATCAAATATTACATCTTTGGAGCACTCATCCGCAATCTTGCGGGCACCCTTCAGGACACTCTTATAATACATTTCGGGCGTGTGATACTCCTTGCCCGCCGGCGGCGCGTCCGTGAGAAGCTTCTCAGCATCCAGCCTGCCCCAGTGCACTTTTGCACGGGCAAGGGCCCGACGGGCACCTTCAATATAGGCAGAGCGCTTAACGACTTCCACCCAGGGACATGCATCCACCAGCGCCGCACCAGGCCCGAAGTAGCCGAACTATGAGGCCCTTCATGGCCTGTTCGGCTACCTTGTGGAGCTCGACCAGCTGCTTCAGCTAGTCGCTAAGGGGCACCGGATGTCCGGCCTCAGCATACTGAGACCAGAAGACCTTCTCCATCGAGCTCCCCTCCTCGGCCCAGTAGAATGCGGCAGCATCGGACACGCTGCGAGGCAGATCTGCAAACGCTCCTAGAGAGCTCCGAATTCGGGTAAGTAACAGGTAATTCACTTTCACATGCTTGCTTTGCATGAAAAAAGCCTTACCCGCTACTATTTTCTTCAAATCCTCAACCTCCTGAAGGGCCTTGTGGGCTTCGGCCTTAGCGGCTTTTGCGCCCTCAAGGGCCGATGCAAGCTCGGACTCTCGAGTCCTCGAGTCGCTTTCCAAACCCTCATGTTTTTCCATGAGAGCCTGGAGCTCTTGCCGCACCTCCGCCACCCTCGCCTCCTGCTTCTCCCTCTCGGCTCGCTCCGCGGCCGCATTGCGCTCGGCCGCAGACACCGCCTCCTTCAGGGTCGCCACCTCGTTCGTGGCCCATGGATTACCCACGTTATCCTTGTTATTTTGCTTGCAAGCAGAATCCTTTTCTGTAAGGTATAAATTTAACACGGTGTTACTCACCTTCCCTGTCCTCGAGCTGTTTCTTGGCACGGCCGAGCTCACTCTCGGACCGCTCGAGGTTCTGCTTCAAAGCATCGACCTCCACAGTCAGTGCGGCGGAGGTCAGCAGCGCAGCCTGCAATCCCATATTGATATAATTTTTTAGACCTCATGCATATATCTTTTTTAGATCCTCAGTCCGGCTTTTCTTTCTGAACACCCAACCGAGCATCAGGGGCTACTGTCTATGCGGTATTACATTACATATTTTAAATTTCTTACCTCAAAGCCCGTTAGAAGGCTGCTGCAGGCTTTGGTCAGCCCGCTCTTGGCGAGCTGAACCTTCTGAATCACCGCACTCATTATAGTGCGGTGATCTTCCTTGATGGATGCGCCGTTGAGCGCCTCCAACAAGTTGTCCGGCGCCTCCGGTTGGATGGAGGCCGCCAGTGCCACGGTCTTGCCCTTCTTACGAAGGGGCCACCTGCCGGACTCCGGAACCACTGCTGGTTCCGGTGCGGAGTCTGGTGCAAAGTCCGGGAGGTTGCCTTGCGGCACCTCCGGAGCCTCCTCCTCCTGATGGGTCCCCTCACGGGATCCCACCTCGGCATCGTCAGCGTCACGGGGAGTTGAGGTGGTCGGGAGGGAATCCACATCCGACGGTGCCAAGGACCCGCTCGATGAAGCGGGAAGATCGTCCCCGGCCGGACTACAGGTCGTATGCGGCATTAGAAAGACACCGTGTGACAAAAAGAAAAATTATAGATCACTCAGGAATCTGGATACTTACGATCTCGCCAGGGGCTTGGCCCTTGAGGGCCACTCCTCATCGCCGTCGCCGGCGTTGGCAGAGCAGTCCGGAGGAAGGGTCCTTCCCTTCTTGGACCCTTCGGCCTCCCCCGTTGGGGAAGCCTTCCTCTTCTTCTCTCCCCCCTCTTGGGGAGAGGCCTATTTTTCCTCCTCGTCTTCGGGGGAGGAGTCCGCCTTGGAGCCATCGGACGACGAGTCCGATACCACCTGGCGCCGGGAAATTCTTCGGGTTCCCGTGGCCTTCTTCTTGGCCTTCTTCTATGGCACCACATAAAGTGCCGGGACTAGCAACCCCGTCAAACGGGTATCCGCTGGGTCTTCGGGGAGGGGAGCCGGACAGTTAACCTGTCCGGACGTCCTCTGCCAGTCCTGTTAAAGGCATGGGGAATTTTTAAATCCCACATAGAGTCAAACTATGAAAGAAATGAATGTCCCATAAAGGACAACATAGCTTACCACGCCGGCCGGGCGCTGCGTGCTGAATCCGCGATCTTCAGTCGCCGATGCGGGGGCTTCTCCCCCCTTGAACAGCACCCTCCAGGCAGCTTCGTACGTTGTGTCGAAGAGCCCACTAAGGGTCCGGTGCTGTGCCAGATCAAACTCCCACAGATTGAAGGTCCGTTGTTGGCAGGGGAGAATCCGGCGGACGAGCATGACCTGGATCACGTTGACAAGCTTAAGCTTCTTGTTCACCAGGGTCTGGAGATAGGACTGGAGTCCGGTCAGCTCCTCCGAACTGCCCCATGGCAAGCCCTTCTCTTTCCAGGAGGTGAGCTGCATGGGGGAACCAGATCTGAACTCGAGGCCGCTACCCATTTAGGGTCACGCGGCTCGGTGATGTAGAACCACCCTGATTGCCACCCTTTGATGGTTTCCACGAAGGCGCCCTCGAGCCAAGTGACGTTGGGCATTTTGCCCACCATGGCGCCTCCGCACTCTGCTTGGCTGCCCTTCACAACCTTCGGATTGACATTGAAGGTCTTTAGCCACAAGCCGAAGTGGGGCTGGATGCAGAGGAAGGCCTCGCACACAACGATAAACGCCGAGATGTTGAGGATGAAGTTTGGCGCCAGATCGTGGAAGTCCAGGCTGTAGTAGTACATGAGCCCCCGGACGAAGGGATGAAGTGGGAAGCCCAGTCCGCGGAGGAAGTGGGGAAGAAATATGACCCTCTCATGGGGCCTGGGGGTGGGGATGAGCTGCCCCTCGTCGGGCAGCCGGTGCGCGATGTCGCTGGACAAGTATCCGGCGCCGCGCAGTTTTTCGATGTGCCCCTCCGTAACGGAGGAGGCCATCCACTTGCCTCCCGCTCTGGACATGGCTGGAGAAGGTTGAGGCGAGGTGTGCGGACTTGGGCGCTGGAGCTCGAGTGCGCGGAGATGGATAGGCAAAGGAGGAAGAAGGCGTAGGTAAAAAGGGTGGATCCTTATCCCCTTATATATGGGCGGACGAAGACTACGCGTTCCCACCGGCCTGGTAAAACTCGCCTATCTCCCAAGCGCCACAATCAATGGCACGGTTGGGTTACCCACGTCCGTATTGATGGGAATCCCGGAATAAGGGGGACACGATCTCTGCTTCGACAAAACGTGCCAAGGAAACCACTTCGCTAAACGCGCTGAGGTGGTATAGTAAAAAATGATTCAAGTAAAGGCTTGGCAGTGGTGTGACATCACACCACAAAATACGTCAGCAGATTGAACTTGTGTACATATTATTCTCTCTACGGTAGTATGTGGAATTTATTTTGCAGAGCCGGACACTATCCTCGTGTTCACAATCTTCTATGAACTAATTCGGAGGAGGAACCCGCCTTGCAATGCCGAACAATATGCGTGCCGGACTCATCGTCATTGAAGCCTGGTTCAGGGGCTATTGAGGGAGTCCTGGACTAGGGGGTGTCCGGATAGCCGGACTATCATCATCGGCCGGACTCCAAGACTATGAAGATACAAGATTGAAGACTTCGTCCCGTGTCCGGATGGGACTTTCCTTGGCGTGGAAGGCAAGCTTGGCAATACGGATATGTAGATCTCCTACCATTGTAACCGACTCTGTGTAACTCTAGCCCTCTCTGGTGTCTATATAAACCGGAGGGTTTTAGTCCGTAGGATGAACAACCATTACAACAATCATACCATAGGCTAGCTTCTAGGGTTTAGCCTCCTTGATCTCATGGTAGATCCACTCTTGTACGACCCATATCATCAATATTAATCAAGCAGGAGTAGGGTTTTACCTCCATCGAGAGGGCCCGAACCTGGGTAAAAACATTGTGTCCCTTGTCTCCTGTTACCATCCGCCTAGACGCACAGTTTGGGACTCCCTACTCGAGATCCGCCGGTTTTGACACCGGCAGCGTCCGTGACGTCAAGATGAAGGAGGAGCTCGCCATCCACGAGGAGTTGTGCACATCCCTGGAGCTGTTCAACTTGGTGACCAAGTGCGCAAGAGCTGAGGAGGGACGCCTCTCCCTCCTCGAGCTCCCAGCTGCCGATCCAGAGGAAAAGAAGTCTAAGGCCAAGGACGTGAAGCGTAAGGGAGTAGCCGTACTCGCGGCAGAACCAGACACAAAGCGCGTCAGGGACCAGCCGGAGTCGTCCAAGGGCAGCCGACCGTTTTGCGCCTACCACAACCTCCACGCCCACAACAACAACGAGTGCCAGGAGCTCAGGGCCGTTCGAGAAGGACGCTTTGGTCGACGCCCCGAGCGCAACGACCGGGGCTACGACGGAGGAGGAGGACATGGCGGAGGACGATGGGACGACCGTGGCCCTCGCTGATGGAGTCATGTACCTAGGATAGGGTCATAGACCTGATCTTAGTACCCTGCCCAAGGACACCCTTAGAAGAGATCACCTTCCAGTCGACCTACGAGGAACCCACTCGACTGAGTTGAAGGACTCGACCACGAAGACTCACTCGACCACCAGAAGGTCAAGAAGCACTCTGCACTACAACGATCTGTAATTAAGTAGACTTTATGATAGTTAAGACACTTTATGTGGGGCGTTACCAGTAACGCCCCGGACTTAATGTACCTTAAACCCTTCATTACGTGGGTTGGCTGGGGTCCTAGCACACTCTATATAAGCCACGCCCCTCCACAGGCAGAAGGGTTCGCACCCTTGTAACTCATATACCCATAATCCACTCGACCGCCTCCGGGCTCCGAGACGTAGGGCTTTTACTTCCTCCGAGAAGGGCCTGAACTTGTACATCTCTTGTGTTTACAACCTCTCCATAGCTAGGACCTTGCCTCTCCATACCTACCCCGCATTCTACTGTCAGACTTAGAACCACGACAGTTGGCGCCCACCGTGGGGCAGGTGTTTTAGCGATTTTTTGGAGAAGTTGCGATTCTTCCGAGTATATTCATCATGATGACTGCTGGAGCTTCGGTCGAGGGTCGCGAGATCCGTCTCGGCGCTCTCACCTTCGTCGCCGACGACTCCGCCTGGCTCCAGGAGGCTCCACTCGACGTTGATGTGCTCCCCGTCCGCGGTGCGACGCATTTTCACGCATGTGTCCACGGCGTTCTGCTGCGAAAACCGTCGACCCCGTATCGGTCGACTCCCCTATCGACCACCCTCCCGATCTCCCGCCAGCGCAAGCGCTTTGGTCAGTCGAGGCTTCAGCGGTGGGTGAGACACGCGGTGGCTCGCCAGACGGCCACCACCCAAGTTGCGGCAATCGAGCCCGACGAATCTCTCTATGGCCTGTTCGATCTGTCGACTGGCTCCGTAGAGACTGCATCCGAATGCGATAGCAGTGATCCGGTGGCGGAAATCCTGATGGTCAACGGACCTCGCAGTCCCCCTGGCTTCGCCCATGAGGGCGGGGCAGGCGGCGAAGACGACCCCGCACGAGACCACGAAGAGTACCAGCCCGAGCCACTCGACTCTCTGCAAAGAGAAGAGCTTCGCCGCAGGAACATGGATGCCCTACATACTCCCATCGCAGGAGAAACTCCCGAGGCTCGCGACTTGGAGGAGGCACGTTTGGCCAATTTGGCCGAACGTGCTCGTCCGGAGAATCTTCAGCGAGCACTCGACGAGCGCGCGCGGCAACGAGTTCCCGACGCCAATCGACGTCAACTCTTCCCATCGACTCAGGTATATCGAACCCCAATCCAGAATTTAGCAGCTGCGACCCGTATAGCAGAGTCCATCCAGCCCTCTCAGTCGGAAGCTAGCAGAGGCTTGATGCAGATCAGGGATTTGCTCCGGGTAGCAGGGGACCAGAATTCAGCCGTGTCGCAGTCGCGCAACAGAATTCACAGTCGATCCGTCGCTGCGAATACGGTTCAGTCGGCTCACAGTCCTCGATCGCCTCCGCGGCGTGAAGGGCGCGAGAATCGGCGAGACCAGTATGGAGACCGACACGACCGGGATGATAGGCGTCGAGTGCCCACTTCCCCTCCGAGGGGTGGGTCTTACGCTCCTCGGCAGCAAGATGACAGGTGTCAGCTCAGTGTGGGGAGAAGAGCTCCAGTCGACCGCAGGGAACCAGGCTTCGACGCGCGATCCATTATCGTGCAAGGCTTGGTCGACCGGAACAGAGCCCATCGGGGTGGGCCCGACAGAGATGCGCCCACAAGCAGTCGAGTGCATGTTTCTGGTCTGGAATGTTTCAGCAGGGCTATCAGAGCCGCAGTGATCCCCCCCCCAATTTCAGGTTGGCAACTGGAGTCAGCAAGTTCACTGGTGAGTCTAAGCCTGAAACTTGGCTTGAGGACTACCGAGTGGCGGTTCAGATTGGTGGTGGGAATGACGAGGTGGCCATGAAGCATTTGCCCCTCATGTTGGAAGGTTCTGCCAGAGCGTGGTTGAATCAGTTACCTCCTAGCAGCATTTACACTTGGGAAGATCTGTCCCGAGTGTTCGTCAGAATGTTTGAAGGAACTTGCAAGCGACCGGCTGGATTGACGGAGCTGCAAGTCCGTGTGCAGAAGACCAATGAGACTCTCAGGGAGTATATTCAGAGATGGATCACTTTGCACCATACTGTGGAGAATGTGTCTGATCATCAGGCAGTCTGCGCCTTCAAGGATGGCGTCAAGAACAGAGAATTGAGTTTGAAATTTGGTCGAACCGGAGACATGACCCTGAGTCGGATGATGGACATCGCTACCAAGTACGCCAGCGGCGAAGAAGAAGACCGACTCCAAAGCGGCAAGTATAAGCCGAGTCAGTCGGAGAAGGGAAACACCAGTCGGAAACAGAAGCGGAAGGCTGAACCAGCAGCTCCTGCAGAGGCTCTGGCCGTGACTCAGGGAAAGTTCAAAGGGAAACCTAAAGGATCCTGGAACCCTAAGAAGGTGAAGGATAAAGAAGGGAACGACGTGATGGATATGCCGTGTCACATCCACACGAAGAAAGATGAAGAGGGCAATATCATTTACCCAAAGCATACCACTCACCAATGTCGACTCCTGATCCAGCAGTTTCAAGGAAAACAGTCTAAGGACAAGGAAAAGGAGTCGGACAAGGCCGAAGACAAGGAGGACAGTGAGGAAGGATATCCGCATGTCAACTCCACTCTGATGATCTTCGCAGATGTGGAAAGCAAGAGCCGACTGAAGGTCATTAATCGTGAGGTGAACATGGTTGCCCCAGCAAAACCAAGTTATCTGAGATGGTCCCAAACACCCATCACATTCGACCAATCTGATCACCCGACTCATATTGCCACCCCTGGGAGGCAAGCTTTGGTGGTCGATCCAGTTGTCGAAGGCACTCGACTGACAAAAGTGCTGATGGACGGGGGTAGTGGGCTGAACTTGTTGTATGCAGACACACTGAAAGGAATGGGCATTCCGATGTCCCGACTGAGCACCAGTAACATGAGCTTTCATGGAGTTATACCCGGAAAGAAAGCCGAGTCACTCGGCCAAAAAGCTCTGGACGTGGTGTTTGGTGATTCAAAACATTTTCGCAAAGAGAAGTTGACGTTTGAGGTCGTGGATTTTCAGAGTGCGTACCACGCCATTTTGGGGAGGCCAGCTTACGCACGGTTCATGGCTCGACCATGTTACGTGTACCTCAAACTGAAGATGCTCGGCCCCAAAGGAGTGATCACTGTCACCGGTGATCGGAAAAAGGCAGAAGAGTGCTTTCAGAAGGGCTCGAAGATTGCCGATTCCTAGGTGACAGCGGTCGAGTTTGAAGAATATAAACAAAGCGCAGATCCGAGTGATTTGCTGCGATCCAAGAAGCCCGCCACAGAATCTGCATTTCAGTCATCCGGTGAGACGAAGCCTGTCCACATTCACCCGACCGATCCCAATGCAGCCCCGACCCACATCTCCACAACACTCGACCCGAAATAGGAAGAAGCGCTCATCTAGTTCCTCCGTGAGAACTGGGACATTTTTGCATGGAAGCCAGCTGACATGCTAGGTGTTCCCAGGGGACTGGCTGAGCATCGCTTTAGAGTCGACTCATCAGCAAAACTAGTTAAAGAACATCTTCGGCGGTCCGCCGTCCAGAAGAGAAAGGCTATTGGTGAGGAAGTGGCTCGACTGTTGGCAGCAGGATTTATCCGAGAGATATACCACTCCGAGTGGCTTGCTAATGTCGTCATGGTTCCTAAGAAGGACAAATCGCTACGAATGTGCATTGATTTCAAGCACATCAATCGGGCCTGCCCGAAAGATCATTTTCCTCTCCCTCGCATTGATCAAATTGTTGACTCGACCGCGGGGTGCGAGAGATTGTCTTTTCTAGACGCCTATTCCGGGTACCATCAGATCCGTCTGTATGGACCCGATGAGATAAAAACCAGCTTTCATCACTCCATTCGGGTGCTTCTGCTATATCACCATGCCATTTGGCCTCAAGAATGCCAGAGCCACATTTATGCGAATGATTCAAAAGTGTCTGCTCACTCAAATCAGTCGGAATGTGGAAGCGTATATGGATGATATCGTCGTCAAGTCACGAAAAGGTTCCGAGCTGCTCACTGACCTCGCCGAAACATTTGCCAACCTCAGAAGGTATGATATCAAGCTCAATCCATCAAAGTGCACATTCGGAGTTCCTGGTGGCAAGTTACTTGGTTTTCTCGTTTCTGAGCGAGGGATCGATGCTAATCCAGAGAAGATCGGCACTATTCTCCGAATGAAACGCCCTGTGCGAGTGCACGATGTCCAGAAGCTTACTGGATGCTTGGCCGCATTAAGTCGATTCATCTCACGACTCGGTGAAAAGGCATTGCCTCTTTACCGACTGATGAAGAAGGCAGACAAGTTCGAGTGGACTCCAGAAGCTGATGCAGCGTTTGCCGAGCTAAAAGCTCTGCTCTCCACCCAGCCGGTGCTTGCTGCTCCAATCAGCAAAGAGCCTCTGTTGCTTTATATCACAGTCACAGGACAAGTCGTCAGTACAGTGCTTACGGTCGAGCGGGAAGAAGAAGGAAAAGCCTTCAAAGTTCAGCGCCCAGTGTATTATTTGTCTGAAGTCTTGACTCCATCCAAGCAGAGATATCCTCATTATCAGAAACTTGTGTATGGAATATACATGACCACGAAGAAGGTTGCTCATTATTTCTCTGATCATTCCATCATAGTCGTCAGCGACGCTCCACTATCAGAGATTTTGCACAATAGAGATGCAACTGGTCGAGTGGCGAAATGGGCGATTGAACTTCTTCCCCTTGATATCAAGTTTGAGGCAAAGAAAGCCATTAAGTCCCAGGCAATAGCAGATTTCCTCGCCGAGTGGATTGAACAGCAGCAGCCGACTGAAGTTCACTCAGAGCATTGGACCATGTTCTTTGATGGCTCTAAGATGTTGAATGGTTCCGGTGCTGGGGTTTTCCTGGTTTCCCCCAGAGGAGATAAGCTCAGATATGTGCTCCAGATTCACTTTGATTCCTCCAACAATGAGGCAGAGTATGAGGCCCTCTTATACGGACTGCGCATGGCCATTTCACTCGGCGTCCGTCGCCTGATGGTCTATGGCGATTCAGATTTAGTGGTCAACCAAGTGATGAAGGAGTGGGACGTGAGAAGCCCAGCCATGACTGGATACTGCAATGCAGTGAGGAAGCTGGAAAAGAAGTTTGAGGGGTTAGAGCTCCATCATATACCCTGACTGAAAAATCAAGCAGCTGATGATCCGGCAAAGATAGGTTCCAAGAGAGAAGCCATTCCGAGTGGTGTGTTCTTGGAGCATATTCATACTCAGTCAGTTAAGGAAGACCCTTTCACTGAAGAAACCCCGCAACCCAAGAGTGCCACAGATCCGACTGAGGTAGAAGTCCCAGCAGTGGTCGACTTGGTTATGGAGATCTTGATAGTCACACCCGACTGGACAATTCCATATATCGCGTATATCCTGAGAAAAGAGCTCCCAGAGGATGAGGAAGAGGCTCGACAGGTCGTCCGTCGATCCAAGGCCTTTACCGTTATCAAAGGACAGTTGTATAGAGAGAGCGCGACTGGAGTTGGTCAGAAGTGCATAACGCCGGAAGAAGGTCGAATCATTCTCAATGATATCCACTCGGGGACCTGTGGTCATCATGCGTCCTCTCGGACCATCATGGCCAAAGCATACCAAGCCGGATTTTACTGGCCAAAGGCGAATGAGATGGCAAAGGAAATAGTGGACAAGTGCGAAGGATGTCAGTTCTACTCAAATATGTCACACAAGCCTGCGTCAGCTCTGAAGACCATTCCACTCGTCTGGCCTTTCGCAGTATGGCGGTTGGACATGGTCGGTCCCTTGAGAACAGGTCGAAGTGGCTTCACGCATGTACTGGTGGCAGTCGACAAGTTCACCAAGTGGATTGAGGCTAAGCCAATCAAGAACCTTGACGCCGGTACTGCTGTTAGCTTCATCAGGGAACTGATATTCAGATATGGAGTCCCGCACAGTATCATTACGGATAATGGGTCAAACTTTGACTCGGAAGAATTCAGGGATTTCTGCAACTCTCAAGGCACACGAGTCGACTACGCTTCAGTCGCCCATCCGCAGTCGAATGGACAAGCAGAGCGAGCCAATGGCCTGATCCTCAAAGGATTGAAACCCCGACTGATGCGTGATCTCAAGCACGCGGCTGGAGCGTGGGTCGACGAACTTCCCTCGGTGCTTTGGGGACTGCGGACCACACCTAATCGGTCGACCGGAAGAACTCCATTCTTCTTGGTCTACGGAGCTGAAGCAGTCTTGCCGAGTGATCTTCTCCACAATGCTCCTCGAGTTGAACTTTACAACGAAGCAGAAGCTGAACAAGCGCGGCAGGACGCAGTCGACCTTTTAGAGGAAGAAAGGGAGATGGCTTTGATCCGATCGACCATCTACCAACAAGACTTGCGCCGTTTCCACGCCAGAAATGTGAGGGGTCCAGCCTTCCAAGAAGGGGATTTAGTTCTCCGAGTGGATCAGCAGAAACAACACAAGCTTGCTCCTTCTTGGGAAGGACCCTTCATCGTCACCAAAGTTCTCCACAACGGGGCGTACCGTCTTTACAACGTCGAACATAATATCGACGAGCCCCGAGCTTGGAACGCGGAACTACTTCGCCCATTTTACACTTAAGTTTATCACTCGGATGAGTTGTAATAAAGTACTTCTGTAGTTCATGGATTACAAAATAATAGTGTCATAATTTCTCCATAATTTTTGTCACTTTTTATTTGTCCAATAAAATTTTCCCCTCAGTGGGTGACTTAGCCGCGAATCCGTTTCGCCTAAGTTTGTAAAAAAAATCCTTACCGAGTGGTGAGCCAGACTCCCACTCGGAGGCTTAGCTGCGAATCTGTTTTGCCTAAGTTTAAATAAAATCCTTACCGAGTGGTGAGCCAGACTCCCACTCGGAGGCTTAGCTGCGAATCCGTTTCGCCTAAGTTTGTAAAAAAAAATCCTTACCGAGTGGTGAGCCAGACTCCCACTCGGAGGCTTAGCTGCGAATCCGTTTTGCGTAAGTTTAAATAAAATCCTTACCGAGTGGTGAGCCAAACTCCCACTTGGAGGCTTAGCTGCGAATCCGTTTCGCCTAAGTTTAAATAAAATCCTACCGAGTGGTAAGCCAGACTCCCACTCGGGGGCTTAGCTGCAGTCCAAGTACTCGCCTAAGTTATAAAAATCCTACCGAGTGGTAAGCCAGACTTCCACTCGGAGGCTTAGCTGCAGTCCAAGTACTCGCCTAAGTTATAAAAATCCTACCGAGTGGTAAGCCAGACTTCCACTCGGAGGCTTAGCTGCAGTCCAAGTACTCGCCTAAGTTATAAAAATCCTACCGAGTGGTAAGCCAGACTTCCACTCGGAGGCTTAGCTGCAGTCCAAGTACTCGCCTAAGTTATAAAAACCCTACCGAGTGGCGAGCCAGACTCCCACTCGGGGGGCTTAGCTGCAGTTTAAACACTCGCCTAAGCACAATGTGCGCTCGCAAGGAGGACGAGGTGCAGGTCGACTGCCACCCTCTCCTCTGAGCTACGCCATAAGTACAATGTGCGCTCGCAAGGAGAATGAGGTGCAGGTCGACTGCCACCCTCTCCTCTGAGCTACGCCATAAGTACAATGTGCGCTCACAAGGAGGATGAGGTACAGGTCGACTGCGACCCTCTCCTCTGAGCTACGCCACAAATACAACGTGCGGTCGTAAGGAGGACGAGGTGCAGGTCGACTGCGACCCTCTCCTCTGAGCTTCGCCACAAGTACAACGTGAAAATCCTACCGAGTGAAGAGCAAACCTCTCACTCGGGGGCTTAGCTGCAGCCCAGTGCTCGCCTAAGATATAAAAATCCTACCGAGTGAAGAGCAAACCTCTCACTCGGGGGCTTAGCTGCAGCCCAGTGCTCGCCTAAGATATAAAAATCCTACCGAGTGAAGAGCAAACCTCTCACTCGGGGGCTTAGCTGCAGCCCAGTGCTCGCCTAAGATATAAAAATCCCACCGAGTGTAGAGCAAACCTCTCACTCGGGGGCTTAGCTGCAGCCCAGTGCTCGCCTAAGTTACAAAAATCCTGCCGAGTGTAGAGCAAACCTCTCACTCGGGGGCTTAGCTGCAGTCCAGTGCTCGCCTAAGATATAAAAATCCTATCGAGTGAAGAGCAAACCTCTCACTCGGGGGCTTAGCTGCAGCCCAGTGCTCGCCTAAGTTACAAAAATCCTGCCGAGTGAAGAGCAAACCTCTCACTCGAGGGCTTAGCTGCAGCCCAGCGCTCGCCTAAGTGAATTAAGGAACAAGTCGACTGCAGTGAGCGTCTTGCTTTGAACCTGCAAAAGACGTTTCGAGCCAAAAGCAATCATATTCAAACATCAAATCCAAGTTCAGATCGATGCCTAAAGGAACCGAAAGTGCTCAGGCGCTAAGCCTGTTAAGGTTTATCGGTTACAAATTCTCTCGGCATACCGAGGCAAATTTAAAGTGTCGAGCTTAAAAAAGTTTTTTACCCCTCCTGTGGAGGGTTGGAAGGTGCAACGAACTCATCAAGGTCAATTCCGTCTGCGATACGAGTGGCAGCAGCGATGAAGGTTTCCATGAAGGATCTGAAGTCGTGTTTCTTGGTGTTGGCCACCCGGAGAGCCGCCAGCTTGTCTTCTCGCGCATCTTTGCAATGGACTCGGGCCAGACACAGAGCAACATCTGCACCGCACCGAGCCGAGGATTTTTTCCACTCCTGCACTCGATCAGGAACAATGTTCAGTCAAGCCATCAGCGACTCGAGGTCGTTCTGGAGTGTCTCCCTGGGCCAGAGCGTTGAGTCGATGCGGGAAGTGGCGACCTTCAGCCTTGCAAGATAATCCACGACAGCTGCAACACGGGACTCCAGTCGGAAAACATTCATGGCAACTTCATCGTTCACCGGAGAATTGACGGGGTCAAGGTTTGGTTCCAGCCGGCTAGTCTCTTCTTCAAAGTTTTGACAAAATTCTACAAGGACAATCACCGAGTCAAGGCAATGGTCGAATGGAAAGATCACAGCTGAAAATGATTGTCGAGTATAAAGGGTTACCTTCAAGCATAAGGAACAACTTCTTGGCAAGACCACTCAGGAAGGCCTCCAGATCATTTTTCTTCCCAGTCAACTGGCTGACTTTGTCGGTCAGGGCAGCTTTGTCAGTTTTCAGTCGACTGACTTCCTTGTTGGCAATCCCAAGAGCAGCTTTCGGATTAGTATTTTCTTCTTCGAGCTTGGTGACTGAAGCTAACTTCTCGTCAGCAAGCTTGGTCTTCTCAGCTAGCTCAAGGTCTTTTTTCTTCTGGGCCTCCTTCACCTTGCCTGCAAGTTATAGCAAGGTCATATTTTGAAACAAATGAAGGGAAAAAGGAGTCGTCGAGGTCTCACCGAACATACCTTTGGTCTCCTCCTTCGCCTTCGTCAGATTCTCCTGAACCAGCTTCAGATCCAGTTCGAGCTGAATGTGCTTGTGCTCCAGCTCGGTATAATGAGCCGCAAGGTCACAGGATTTCTGCGAAGAACCAATCGACAAAATATCAAAGATAATTCACTTCCGAGTGGATAAGAGAAAATCATGCGTTTCTAAGACTACAGCCGAATACAAACATTCGACCGTAGTCTCGGGGACTACACCCAGTGGGTGCACTCAGCGTGCCCCCACTAATCCTATTGAAACAGAGTCGACCAGTCGACCCAAAAAAAACAAGACGTATTCTTTAAGACTATAATCGACTGCAAGCAGTCGACCACAGTCTCGGGGACTACACCCAGTGGGTGCACTCAGCGTGCCCCCACCGGTTCGAGAAATCCATTCGCCTCAGTCGAACGACGGAAATACTTTACTTATAAAGCCTACGGCCGACTGCCAGCAGTCGACCTTTGCCTTGGGGACTACACCCAGCAGGTGCACTCAGCGTGCCCCCACTAACACAGAGTTTCAATCGACACACCCAGTGGGTGACTGCTATAGATTCCGGAAAGAAAAGTTTTTGATAGCATATCCTAACAGAACAAGCGATGGTTGACTGACCTGAACATTGCTTTGAAGCGCGGAGCTGGCATCATAAGCTGCTTGACTTGCTTCCCGGATGGCCTTCACCTGCTCCATCATGACCCCTGCTTGGCGTATGGCTTCCTTCGCAGCGCTGGCTTGGTCCTCTGGGACGTGGTGCGTCGTGAAGAGAGAAGGCTGTGCGGCACTCGACGAAGCAGGATGAGCACTCGTCAACGGCACCGCGAAAGACACGGTGTGTCGAGTGGTGTTCTCCTCCTCCGTGACCAGAGTCTCGGGCGCCGTCACATCCTGTGCCACCCTGCCGGCAGACGCTTTCCTGCTCCTCCTATTCTTTAGCGGTTCCTCATCGTCATCATCATCGGGAAGAGTGATAACGACACTGGATGTGACTACAGAAAAGAATCAGCATTAGGGATAAAGAGTCAATCGACTACAAACAGAATTAAGAAGTATAGTACCAGGGTTTGAGGTTGCCGCATCCTCCATTTCATGGTCGTCAGCCCTAGCTGAAGTCTCAGAAGTAGCATCACTACAATTCCAAAGAATCAGTCGGTTAACTCAAATGTCAGTCAGAGATAAAGCTCGCACAAAGCAAGAAGACTTGAGCAGCATGATTACCCTGATATGGTGGGGATGGACACCTTCATCTTCGGCAGGAGCTTGGTCGGCTTTAACGGGGCCACCCTGGACTGCTTCGGTGCCTTTTCAGTCGGTGCCGGGGAAGTGGTCCGAGGGCGCTTGGTCGACTGCGCGACAGTCGCAACCCCCTTGCCACGTTCAGTCATAGGGTCATGGGCAAGCTTCGACCGCCTTTCCGAGCGCGGCGGTGCGACCTCCTCCTCGTCCTCTTCTTCTTCCTCCTCCTCCTCCTCATCATCATCATCATCTTCGGCGGCGTCCGAGTCCCACTCCTCCTAGCTCTCGCCCCCGCTGGCTTCTCCCTCTTCAGTCGGAGCCTGAGCTCCATTGGGCATCGAGTACAGCTCGGTGAGGGCCTGATAGACATCGAGACAAAGATCAATCGACCGATTTGCGGAGAGAACGGAAATAAATATAACAAGAATACAATGGAAGGAAGAGCGAACATACCTTGTCTGGAACGCTGTGATGGTCGAGTGGAGGAATCCTCCTGGCTCCACGGGGGTTATCCTTGTTCCCAGTGACCGCAGCCATCCACCTTTCCAACGTGGCATCGTCGACTGCTTCTGGGTGGACCCGAGTCTCATCTTCAGTCCCGCAGTACAACCACATGCAATGGCTCCGGAACTGAAGAGGCTGGATACGCCGCCTAAGGAAAACTTCCAAGAGATCCATACCAGTTACTCCATCTCGAACCAGCTGAACTACACGCTCCATCAGCATCTTCACGTCGGCTTTCTCCTCCGGAATCACCTTCAGTGAAGAAGGTTTGTTAACTCGGTCCATGGTAAACTGAGGGAGTCCACTCGACTGCCCCGGTGTCGGCTCATTCTGGCAGTAGAACCAGGTCGAATGCCAGCCTCTGACTGACTCGGGGAATGACATGGCCGGGAAGGTGCTCTTGTTCCTCATCTGGATCCCCAGACCACCACACATCTGGACAACTTGGGTCTTTTCGTTGCCTGGGCTCGCCTTCTTCACGGTCTGAGAGCGACACGTGAATATGTGCTTGAACAAGCCCCAGTGCGGTCGACAGCCCAGAAAATTCTCACACATGGACACAAACGCGGCAAGATAGGCGATAGAGTTTGGGGTGAAGTGGTGGAGTTGGGCTCCAAAGAAGTTCAAAAAACCACGGAAGAAAACACTCGGTGGCAAAGAAAATCCGCGGTCTACGTGGGTAGCTAGAAGCATGCACTCACCCTCCACCGCCTGGGGCTGCCATTCTTTCCCCGGAAGTCTCGCAGCTCCGTGGGGGATCAGACCATCGTTGGCAATGTCGAGGAGATCCTTCTCCGTGATGGTCGACCGGATCCAGTCTCCCTGGACCCTGCCGTTCGGCAGACGGGATCTGGACGAAGACCCGCCGCGGCTGGTGGATCTCCCCTTCGCCTTCTCCGTCGCTGACGCCTTCTTCGCGCGTTCCAGCGCTGCCGTCTTCTCCTTCACCATGGCTGCCGGCGAGACGCGCGAGGAGAAGTTGTGCGGAGGCGAGAGCGGGCGCGTTGGGCGGAGACGAGGAGAGCAGAGAGGGAATGCTGAGGCACTGTTCAAAAACCCTCACCGGGCGCATTTATAAGATCCCTTCCGAGTGGATGACAGGTGGGCCCGGTCGATCTAATCATATCCCGAAACAGTTGCGCGGACGCGATACGTGGCGAAAAAAGCGGCACGAGGATCGAGGCGTCTATGCCCTATCCCATCCGAGCGCCGCGGTCCGCCCGCTTCGCGCGCTTCCCCAAATTTCATATCCCGCAGAATCCGCGAACGGCAGATCGGTCTGTCAGACGCGAGATTTCCTGCGATCCGTTGCTCGGAAATCGGCAAAGTCCAAAAGATCACTCAACGAAAGAAAAGAATGGATCGAGTCGACTGAAGAAAAGTTGCTCACTATCAACAAAGAGATTCTTGGTTCAAAACAACGCATGACCAGTATGCAAAGGCCAATCGGGAACAACATCAACTCCTTCCTCACTCAAGCCTCAATCCATTCGGGGGCTAATGATGGAGTCATGTACCTAGGGTAGGGTCATAGACCTGATCTAAGTACCCTGCCCAAGGACACCCTTAGAAGAGATCACCTTCCAGTCGACCTACGAGGAACCCACTCGATTAACTTGAAGGACTCGACCACGAAGACTCACTCGACCACCAGAAGGTCAAGAAGCACTCTGCACTGCAACGGTCTGTAATTAAGTAGACTTTATGATAGTTAAGACACTTTATGTGGGGCGTTACCAGTAACGCCCCGGACTTAATGTACCTTAAACCCTTCATTACGTGGGTTGGCTGGGGTCCTGGCGCACTCTATATAAGCCATCCCCCTCCACAGGCAGAAGGGTTCGCACCCTTGTAACTCATATACCCATAATCCACTCGACCGCCTCCGGGCTCCGAGACGTAGGGCTTTTACTTCCTCCGAGAAGGGCCTGAACTCGTACATCTCTTGTGTTTACAACCTCTCCATAGCTAGGACCTTGCCTCTCCATACCTATCCCCCATTCTACTGTCAGACTTAGAACCACGACACTCGCCAGGAGTGGCATGACCGACCTTGTGAAGATCGCTGGTAGGACCAGCCTCACGAGGGTGCCTGGAGGGATCAGCCTCAGGAGGACCGCCCTCAGGGCAATGCAGGCCTTTCTCCGCAGCTGCCGCCGCCAAGAAGGAATGACAACAATCATTAGGACGAGGGGGCTGGGGGCTTCCAGGAGCCGCGTGCTATCGCTTGCATATTGGGTGGAGCTCAGGCCCCAGCCTCTCAGTGCATCTTCAAGTAGTTTGCTCGCGAGGTGAATGCAGTCCTCCCTAGGCTTGAGGCCACACGCCCACTCAGGTGGTCCAAGTGCGCCATCACCTTCGGTCGGCAGATCAACTCAAGTGCACGACTACTACTGGCGTCCTCCCGATGCTTTGTTCCCCAGTCATCAGCAACGTGAAGGTCACCAAGACCCTCATCGATGGCGGCGCAGGGCTCAACGTCCTGTCCGTTGAGATGTTTGACAACCTTCAAGTGCCATACGATCAGCTCCAGTCTACCAAGCCTTTCTCAGGAGTTACTGATGGTTCCACTACCCCGACAGGGCAGGTCCGCCTCCCTGTCACCTTCGGACAGCGCGACAACTACCGCACCGAGCTCATCGACTTTGACATCGCCCACATCCACCTGCCTTACAATGCCATCCTCGGGTATCCAGCCCTGGCCAAGTTCATGGCAGTGACCCACCACGGCTACAACGTCCTTAAGATGTCAGGAAGCGGCGGAATCATCACGGTCCCCTGCGAAGAGAGAGATGCGGTGTGCTCCCTCGAGCGTGCCTTCCAAGCTGCATCGATCGAGGACCCGGACAGCAAGGGCAAGAACCCTGCGGAGGCCATCCCCAAGAAGAAGAAGCAACCGCTCCGCACAAGGCCTCAGGGGGTCGACATCTCGGGTGGTGCCGCATTAGGATCAGCGCCCGCGCATGGGGTGCCTCCTTCCATCGCATAGGAAGGCGTGCCCAGCGCCCTCCTCGGGCGGGGCTAGGGGGATCTCTTCTGGAGGGCCTTAGACCTCGCCAACATCACGAGGGAGGCGCTCGGGCACCACTTGGAGGCGTGCTTCATGGCACGTTTCCCTCAGGAAGGCACAGGGCGAGGAAGGCCCAACATTCAGGAGTTCATCACCAAGACCACTCAGGAGCTTCAGGAAGCAAGGGCCGTGCGCGGCGACCGCCGCCTACCCAGCGCGGCCCCCCATCTGGGCGAGGATGGTGGGCTGCGCATCTGCGTCGACATCCCAGGGCTCAACCGAGCCGCGTCTCAGGAGCGCTTCTGTCCCTCGCGCGTGGGATGCTGCGAGGGTCCGCCTCACAGCTATGTTCGCATGCCTTTCGGCATGCCGAACACGGCTGCCACCCACCAGCGTCACCTGCAGAGCATCCTGGCGGCTCAGGAGGCCAGGAACCATGCGGTCCTTGCAGAAATGGAGACGGTCCTCAGGGAACCACCTGGACCCATAGAGCCTCCTGAGGCTCAGGGCCCCGGTGGCTCGTGAGGGACAGCCTCTTCACCGCGCATCCTCAGCTACTCCAACACCCCCTCTACAACAGAACCAAGTGACATCCCCCAAGTTCATTTCAGCTGGGAGCGCCCTCAGGGATGCATTATTCCCAGGCCACGTGGGTCCGTCCGTGCGGCGTGTATCCCTTTTATGTTTTTAGCTTACCTTGCTGGGGGCGCCCCTGGGGCTGCATCATCTCCAAGCTGCTTGGGTCTGGCCCAGTGGCATGTATCCATTTTGCATTTACCTAAGCTGATTTTCCTTTCGTGCCTAATCTGCCTATGATTATCACCTGTCACCTACCATGGGCCCGCCCCTCTCTCATGCAATTTGCTTGCGCGTTAAAAGGGGGGCTCCTGAGCATCGCGACTCAGGAGCTCTTACTGGCTCTCCAGCCCTCACCCCCTGCTTGACCACGGCATTGCGACCTGGCATACCAGCGGCGGCTGAGCTCGCTCGAGGGCCAGGACCTGAGGATGCAGAGCATTTGTACCTAACCGTCTTGTAGGAACACACAGCTATCCAAGATCCAAGACCAGGCGCAACCCGCCTTGAGGTAGGGCCTTGTGAGTCCCGCACTGGCTCACGAGTGCCCAGATACACCTCGTCTAGCCCTGGCATGCAAGCCACGTGTCAGGGCGGGGCTGTACACGCCCCGGGGGGCTCACCCCAGAGGGAGCCCCCCTCCCACACACCAGTGGAAGCACCATGCTCCGCGCTGGCTGACGACACTGCCGAGGAGCGGCTATGCCCGTACACATACAGAAGCGCTATGCTCCGCGCTGGTGATAAAAAACTGAGGATGGTCCCACGACCGTATCAACCTCAGGGAGCCCCAGAGCTTAGTGTTTGGCCTCATCACAACACCTTCCCTCGGGAGTGTTGCGCGCGCGCGGGGGGGGGGGGGGGGGGGGGGAGGCTGGGCACGGGGGCTGTGCCCGGGTCACGCCCGAGCGTACGCCACCCAGCCAGGTCCTCTAGACCTGGTCGTCGCGCGCCCCTCCCCGAGCGGAGCCAAGGTATGAATGTCGTTTGAACATCAAGGGGGACTCCTGAGCATCGCGACTCAGGAGGCTAACTGGTCACGTAGCCCCTCACTCCTTGATCCTGTCCTGGTGATCCAGTCGGGGCTAATGGCGGTTGAGGTATGCGCGGGGCCGGGCTCCACCGACGTAGAACACCAGACCTACCCCTACGTTCCCTCCCTATTTGTTGTTTGCGCGTCAAGGGGGACTCCTGAGCATCGTGACTCAAGAGCCTAGCTTGTCACGTAGCCCCTCACTCCTTGGTCCCGTCCTAGTGATCCGGTCGGGGCCAACGGCGGTTGAGGTATGCGTGGGGCCAGGCTCTACCGACGTAAAACGTAAAGCAAATAGGAAGGAAACCGCAAAATCTCGAAGCAAATATTACAAACCATAATTGTCTTCACAATACCAGACGCAAGTTTAAACGCCTTCACGAGGCATGGTGCACATTGCAGGAATTAAGCAGGAAAGAAGCCATCACCCATGGATATCGCCGTCGCCCGCCAGGGACTCCATCCCCTTGGTGGCACCGCCTGTGCCACCACTCGGGGCCATAGGATAAGCGACACTGCCTGCCACGGGCGCAGGAGCGAAGGTGCAGAACCTCCCCAGCAAGGCCTCCACCTGGCCCTTCACGGCTTCAGCAGCAGTGGCGTAGCGCTCGCCGTCCATAGGCTCCAGCAGCTCGTCCAGGTTGGCATCAGGGTCACGGAGGTAGAGATGGCTGAAGACGCGCGTCAGTGCTGCAGAAGAAAGGACGTGAGCTTCCACCTCTGCCATGGGGCCGACGCCGCTCACGACTTCCTCAAGCGCCTCAACCAAGTAAGGAAGCAGTTGGGCGGGGCCGTCTTCATCGGTAGCCAGTGGCTTCTCCAGGCCCTTCTCATAGAGAGCCTTCGGCGCCACGTGAGACCTCTCCTTGAGGAGTGCGAAGGCCGTGCGGTCCTCGGCCAGGACCTTCGCCTTGGCGTCGAGCTCGGCCTTCTCCGCCTTCACCTTCTGCTCCAGCTTCTCCAGCCGGCCGCGCTCAGTGGTCACCTCTACCAACCGCGTCAGCTCGGTGTCGCGGTCCCTGACGGCGTCCTCCCGAGCCTTCATCTTTTCCTCCTCCGCCTGGCGGCCACGAGCTTCTTCGGCGTGCTTGTCACGCAGATCCTGCAGCTAGGCCTCCAGTACCTTGCAGCGGTCCTGTGTGGCCGCAGCATCCTTCAGTGCCACCTCGCGAGCAGCTGCGGCTTGGGTGGCAGCCTGCTTCTCCTTCTTAGAGGCTACCGCGACCTGCTCCAGCGCCGCTCGGACAGAGGCGTTAGAGTGAAGCCAGCCGGAAACCATCTCCAGATGCCCAACCACCAGATGGGAGTCGATGCCCTGGAGGTTGTCTCGCAGCTGGGCCATCTCAAAAAGGGTACATTCCAAGACATCGGAGGAGGCAGAAGGACCTAGAACTAGTGGAGCAGCAGAAGGAGGAGGCGGCCGCATACCCACGGCTCAGGATACTGGAGGCTCCTGAGCCTTGGGTACCTCAGCAACAGCATCGGGTACCGGCACCTCCGGAGTCAGCGGGGCCATGGGGGCTGGCGCCCCACCAGGGCGCTCCTCCAGGCCTCGCGAGGATGACTGGGCAGGGGAGGAGCGGATGTCGTTGCCTCCCCTCCCGACGGACAAAGGAGCGGCCGCGGCAGATGAGTCGGCCCCAGACGGCGTCACCGCGTTCCCCTTTCTCTTCTTCGCCGCAGGCGGCGGCCTAACCAATTGATGGAGAACGTCAAGTACCAGCAGCATAATCATAACAAGATGGAGCTCGGACACTTACTGGTCTACCACAGAGTAGTTCACCCACCTCTTGCTGAGCTTGAAGCCCGAGAGCCTCGTGGTTCGGGGTGCAGCCGCAAGGGCCCCAAGAGCAAGGGAAGGCGTAGCAGGAGGGCTGGAAGCGGCTCCAGGTGGTGTCCGAGCAGAAGCAGCCTCTCCGGAGATCAGCATCGACCTGCCCTTCTTCTGGACCGCGGGCGGATCCTCCTCCTCTGGGGTGGTGTCGGCCTCATCGTCGTCTGGCAAGGTGCGGAGGATGTCGGCCCTGCGTGGGGGAGAGGTCTTCCCTGTCCCCTTGAGGGTTGCCTCCGAGTCGCGTTCCTTGTCTTCTTCCTCTCCTCCTCTGCGGGAGTCACCCGAAGACACGTCCACCGGTGTCGTAGCCCCCTGGACCACAGGGGGTGCCGCCGGCACCAGGCCGCGTCCATCAAAGGTGGGCATGGCAGCCACCACCTGCACTCTGTCCTCGCGGAGGAACACAGGGACAGGGGCATTCAGCGGGTACTCCTGATCGTCCCCGACCAAGAGGCGGAGAGCTGCGGCCAGATCCTCATCAGCCAGAGCTGCCGGATTCAGGCGAAGCTTGTCGTCTGCACCGTCAAGCATCCACAAGGGGCGCGAGTGCACCTGAAGCGGAGCCACCCGCTGCGTCAGGAACTCCCTCAGGAGCGCAGCCCCCGTCACCTTCGCCGCCTTCGCGTTGCCCGGCTTCAGATCGACGGTCATCTTCTCCAGCACCAACTTCACCCGGTCGTCAGTGAGCTTCGCGTGAGACCACCCTTCCTCAGGCTGGGGCATCTCCGTTGGCAGCGCCAACTGGGGGTGGACACACTTGGCATCCATCATGACCCACTTGCTCCGGAGGTTGTCGGCCCTCTTCCCGGCCTTCGAGATTATGTTGGCCTTGCCGTACGCGATGAAATTGGCACACGCCAAGGTGTGGTCGCCATTGGTCTGGAGGAGGAAGAAGTGGCACAGCAGAGCCATGGATGGCATCACCCCAACATGCGCCTCGCAGTAGTAGGCAAAAATCGTCCAGAGAAGGACGGAGTTGGGATGGAGATGAAGGGCCTGCAACCTGTAATGGCGGAGGACGACATAGAAGAAGTCAGAGAAGGGAGGAGCCAGGCATGCGATGACGGTGTTCGTGAAGAAGGGGTAGAAAGTGCTCCCCTGAGCCTCCGGCACAGCGGAGCCAGCCCGGAGTGCGGTCTCCCCCTTTTCGTTGCTCTCCACCGCCGTCAGCAGGCGCGTGGCGGAGAGATTCTTCTCCGACACATTGGGAGCGTCCAGGGCCGGTGCGTACCAAGCTGGCTGCGCATCAACCTTGGCCTTGCGAGGCGCCATCGCTCGCTGAGAAGGAAGGATCGAAGCGGATCCGGAGAATGCGGAAGCAAGGACTGAGGAAGGGGATCTGGAGCAAGATGAAGGAAAGCAATGAAGGCAAGCCTTGCCCGCTCCAGCCTTCTCGTCAAGTCGTACAGTTGCCGAGGCAGCGTGGGGTGGAGACGCCCATGTCCACTCAGTCGCTACACATCGACCAAGGCCGCAGTCTGTTGGGCCCCGCGGCATTACGCACCTACCCTTTAGCTTCGCCGCTAAGCCAAGTCCGAGCGTGCCTTGGGCCTGGGGGGTACTGTCGGCGTTCCGGGAACAGGGGTCCCCAGACTTGCCTGCCTGCGGCCCACGGCGTGGCTCCACCAGTGGCCCAATACGGCCCGTCTTCATCAACCAAACACTCAAGACCCTCGCGAGGGGCCAAGCCTCACAGGGCGGACAACACAAGGCCTCCTCAGGAGCGGCCTCACCAGGCAGGCTAGCGAGGGGGCGGAGAGATCAAGGAAAAGGGTACCTCACGAGGTTCCCGTGACGCAAGCCATGACGACCAAGGCCAGGCGGGCGCCAGCGCGCATAGTGTCCTCGTTTCCCCTTTGGTGCTAAGGGGGCCAGCACAGGCGTAGAGTACCGAGGCATCAGGGAAAGGTTTCCATATCAGTGCAACAAGACCACTGCCAGCAGGACGGCAGGATGGAGGTCATCATGGAGCCCAGGACGACATCATCACCAGCGCCTTTGACATGCGAAGACCACCTTTAGTCAGGATAGCTTGTACTAGCTATCCCCTTTCAAAATGGCTGTTGTTGGATCCCTTCCCACTCAATATTTTGGGAGAGGACCAGGGCCTCTATTAATAGGGCTAGCCACCACAGTAGAAGGGACATATCAATTCCTCCCCGAGCAACCACACCAGCTCAAGAACACCTCTCCTCGCAAGGCTGTTCTTCCCTTGTACTGATTCATCTTCAGCCCAAGAGGCAATCCACCACACCACCCACAGAAGTAGGGTATTACACCACAACGGTGGCCCGAACCTGTATAAATCTTGTGTCTCTTGTGCTGTGAGTTCATCGATCTAAGCTTAGGGATTGCGGTGAGACTGAGAGCGAGATTTGGTAGGGGGAAATCTTCGTGCGCACCCTAGTGTTCGAGCCTTAAGGGTTTTGCCGGAACCCGATATCCGACACACTGGGCATCAAAGTTCGCCACCAGTGCAAATATAGGGAACAAAGCAGCATATCATATACACTGGTTGTCAAAGTTTGCGACCAGTGCAAATAAACACCGCAACAAAACAAGTCCAGAAGTGAAACCACTTCAGAAGATCTTAAGAAACAATATCCTAGGTACCCATAATGCTGGCAAGATGCTTAGAAAGCTTATTAACTTCCTCTTGTTTGGCGCTTAAATCCTCCAGCGCGTATGCATCTGAATTCTGCAGGGACTTCCTCAGTCCTTCAGCTTCCTGTTGCACCACATCTGATCGATGTCTTTCAACTTGAAGTTGAGACTCAAGAAGACAAACTGATTCAGGCAGTGAGTTCAAAGAGCTTGTGCCAGTAGTAGTGGCTAGTAACTCGAACACTACATCAAGACAGGACTTTTGGGTTCTCTCACTGTCATCAAGATATTTTTTATCAGCTTTCTTGGAGACCAACAGGGATGTCTCACTATCTTGAACCTTATCTGCATTACTTCCTTTACCATTGCATAACGGGGTACTGTTCTCTAATATTTTGTCTGCATTCTAAAAGAGAAACAAGAAGACACATCATAGGTTTACCATGTTGTATATGAAACTCATTTTGGTAAATCAGTTTAGTAGTAAAGTGGACAGGATAACAACATGAAACAAACATATATCTATGTAACACGATCACTTTATGGTCTATATCATTCTAGTTTTTGTTGCCAAATCAAAGTAGAGACACAGTTCAAATAATATTTGTTCAAGACAAAGCAGAATAGATAGAATATAAGTGTGGGAAACTATAGAGCAATAACAACACTTGTAATGTGCATGACATGAGGACTTAACTGTTTATTCAATTGAAACTGAAATCAACACAGAGCAAGTTACAACAGCAAACCAGTTAAAGAAACAGGTTTAAAACATACACCTGTTGCACCATTGGAGTTTCAGTTCCATCCTTCAAATTTGAAAATAGTTGGTATGAGTAAATACAATGATGCAAGAGCAAAGGAGTATGAACCATAGCTACAGAACCTGACCTGAGAACAAATCTTCTTCTCCTTTAAGCGTTGAGTTGGGATTCGAAGTGGTGGTCCTCGTGCTTTGGGCACTGCAGTTCCCTTACTAACTGCTCATGTTTGGGTGCTCTATGGTGGAGACGGTGCTGTGTCAACTAAAACTGGGTTACTATCTGTTGGGGTTGGGGTTAGAAGGGGTGTAGCTGGTTCTCTATCCAACTGGGTAGGGGTACAATCCGCGAGAGTCTGGGTTATGTGTGGTGGGGCTGGTTCTTGGGAAAGTACAACCGTGGTTCTATCTGCATCAATTGGTAGCACTATCTTTTCTGAAGACCGTGTTGTTACTCCCTTAGATACTGCCATCACCCTCTCCAATTCAAATGGCCAATAAACAAGAAAAGTAATTGAAAGTACAAACATTGTATGATAGACAGGTGCAATGGATAGTGGGGAATAAAAGAGGGCATGAAATAATTCACATTTATGTTGTCTAACCAAACATGATAGCATGACACAATTTCACATATATGATGGCTAACTAAACATGATAGCATGACACAATTTCACATTATGATGGCTAACTAAAAAAGATGGAAAGACATAGTTCAAAATATGATGACTTTGTAAACAGGATGACATGATATAACTATATAATGTGTTTATTAAATAGGTTGGCATGCCATAATTCACATACACGCCGCCTATGGAAACATGATAACATGATATAAATCACGGAAGAATGACATAATTCAAAATATGATGACTGTAAACACTAAACATGACGAGATGATATAACTATATGATGTCTTTATTAAATGGGTTTCCATGCCATAATTCAGCAGGTAGCATTGTCTGCTCTGAATACCTTGTTTTCACTCCAAATACTTCCATCACCGCTTCAAATGGCTGATGCATAGGAAGAGTAGTTGAATATACAAACGCTGTCGACAAAATGGAACACGTAATACAAAAAATGATAGCATGATATAATTCACATACATGATGATTGGCTAAACAACATGGCATTGCATAATTCACATATATAATGCCTTTGCAACAAGATAACATTGCATAATTCACATATATAATGTCTTGCAACAAGATGGCAATGCATAATTCACATATATGGTAATTTGACACTAAACAGGTGGCATTCACACAAAGCATGTCTAAACTAATCAAATGACATAGCAATGCAAGACACAATACGCAGGATATGAGCAACATAACCCTGCCAAGTTAGAGCATACACCTCGGGGAGGGGGGGTAATAGGACTGGTCATCTGTCTCTGAATCCTCCTATGAGGAGCTATCCGTAACCGGTGAGATATGCGCTTCGTCAGATAGCATAGTCTGCTCTGAAGACCTTGTTTTCACTCCAAAAATTTCCATCACTGTGTCAAATGGCTGATGCACACGAAGAGTAGTTGAATGTACTAACACTGTTGACAAATGTAATACGTAACGAAAAAAAGGATGGCCTGATATAATTCATATATAAGATGACTGGCTAAGCAGGATGGCATTGCAAAATTCACATATATGATGCCTGACTAAACAAGATGGCGTTGCATAATTCACATAAACGATGAATAAACTAAACATATGGCATTCACACAAAGCATGTCTAAACTAAGCAGATGACAAATTTGATTTATAAAGTAAGCAATGCAAGGCACCATATGCATGATATAACCAACATCAGCATGCCAAGTTAGAGCGAAGACCTCGGGGGGTAAATAGGAGTGGTCTTATCCTTCTGAATCCCTCTCAAAACAGATATCTTCCTCTCGATTACAATCCGAAATGGGTGGAGGGGGGCCTGCCTTTGCGCCTACCATGGAGCGACGTCTGCAAATTTTATTGCCACGCAAGGCTCGTCTCTTTTGCTCTACATGTTCAATTCCATTGTGTACAATAACTGACATGCATAGGAATAAAACATAGTGAGATTATGTAAGGAGTGCATGCAGTAATCCAGAGTGATGGTAGCAACCTGTGGATAGACCCAAAACCAATGATAGCAGGCAGATAATGGCTTCAGTTAAAAAAATACAGATAATGGCTTCTTTACTGTTTGTTTCCCACCCAACATGAAACTCATAGTAGACACCAGAGATTAACCAGATATTAGATAGATACTATTGATTGCAGCCCCAATATGTACCCCACAACCATTTAAAAACTCAAGTTTGACCATTAGTTTGGAGCTGACTTAGAGTCTAATCGGTGAACAAGAGGATAAAGTAGCATGCAATATTAAATGATGCATAACGTAAGCAAACACGAAAGAGTGCGACCTCTCTTGCGGACCCATGTAGTCCTCGAGGTCATCTGCTCAGTTGATGATGGTAATGCAGTTTTCATGGCTGTCGGCGGCGGGGAAGAAGATCTGAGGCGGCAAAAGACAGTCTGAAGGCCGGATCCCTATTGTGCTGGACCCTTCTATCGTTGGAGCAGCTGAGCTGGGGTGGACGACGGCGCGGCAGGAGCGGGACAAACCACACAAGGTTTTCTTTGACAACTATCTGTAAGAGAAGTAATTCTGTAAGGGCTCGTTTGAATTGGAGGATTCTAACAACGCAGTGATAGGAAATACACAATAATAGGATAGGAATGCACGTGCAAAATAGATAATTTAAAAACACTGGATTTCTTCCAATTTGGGTGTTTGGTTCACAAGAATTGGAAGATCACAGGATGCAAAGAAGCATGGTGAGATTAAGTCAAACCACAAGAAGATGTACGGTTATAATGCTATTATGCTACTATCTCTTAGTCTTGCGCTTTATGAATAGGAATTTGAAAAGGAGGACAAGTGGATATTAAAATTCCTATGGTTTTTCTTTCATGGAGACACTAAAGGAACAAATCCTACCGTTTTCCTTTGCTCCATTCCTTTGAACCAAATGCATGAATAGTAGTACCATAGGAAACTTTCCAATTCCTATGTTTCTCCTTCACTTTTCCAGGCGATTCTAGTAGGCAGGCTTGAGAAAGGAAAAGCCTACACTCAAAAAATGTTTTTGTGCTACTTCTACTACTTTGGACCCAAGCCACTGCCCTACTAGCTCAACTCCTAGGCCCATCGACAAATGAACAACTCAAACGCGCAGAGATAAATAATGATGGCGTTCAAGAGAGTCCATTACGGATAGCTAAGTTGCCTGGTACCTCACTGCTTGTCATATAGTAGGAGAAACTAATCGTATTTCACGTTACTATGTGTGCTCAGTGGACAACATATATAACATGTAGAGTAAAAAAGAGATGTAACAAGTGTACAACGTCTTTGGCGAAGCCATGTTGATCTCAGCGTGATTGGGTTGGTCGGTGAGGATGATCCGACTGACTTGGCTGTCAGAGGAGGGGAAGAATATCTTAGGCATAATGAGATGGACCCCGGGGTACTGCTCCGCTGTGATGGAGGGTTTCGTCGTTGGAGCAGCTCCAGTGAGTTGTACGACACCAAGGCTGAAGCAGGAGAGGAGAGACAAACGTTAACCTGAGTGGAATACTAATAGCATCTCCAATAGATGACATAAAATACATAACCACAAAGTGCTAGATGTAAAATACATCAGCCGCTCATCTCTGAACTTAACTGTCGAAAATGAATTTAACAACTGAACTTAACCGTTGAAACTGAATTTTGCTGTCGAAACTGAATTTTACTGTCAAAATTGAACGCACTAGAGGTGAGGCTACACGTCAGTCGACTGGCTTTTTCATCTCCAGTCAGTCGATATTCCAGCCGTTGGATATGAAATCAAGGGCCTGTAGTTCATCTTCAACCTCCACCCCCCTGAGCCGCTAGCCACCACCGGCCGAACAGCCGCCCCCACCGCCCTGGCCATCCCTCTAAGCTCCCCCGTGCTGAGGTTTTTCTCCAGCGATCCCCACGCCACCGCTCCACCACCGCCCCCACCCTGAACCCTAAGATAGATAGTGGGTTACCTCTCTGATGAGCCCCCCTCCCCGCTGCGGCTGGTTCTTCCTTAACTCCGGCGAGCCCCCCCACCCCTTGGAAATCAACTGACCCAAAAGTCGATTCAGTCGACTGAAGTGTAGCTAAGTTGGAGCAGCATCGCAAGCAAGAGCAAGAGCGAGAGCAGCAGCGTGAGCAAGAGTAAGAGCAATAGCAAGAGCAGACCAGGCAGGGGACTGAGAGCAAGAGCAGAGGAGCAGCGCGAGCGAGAGCTAAAGCAGCAGGAACTCCTACTGATGTGGACGTCGCCGCCAAGGGAGTGACACTGTGGAGGAAGTGGCCGGCGACGCCGCCGTGGATGGAGCCGCGCTGTGTCGGCTCGGGACCGAGCGCCGGCAGCACCGTGAGATCGAATCAAGAAGAAAATGCGGCGATTAGTGTACAACCTCTTTGGTGGCGCCGATTAGACCGCAGCTTCATCTGAGGAAATGATGATTATGTTGCTCTTCCGTTGGTGCAGGTGAAGACGGCGGTGTGGGAATGAAGGTGGCGCGAAAGACTAGGGGAACATTGGGGCAGCTCCTTGGAGGTGGAGACGTGGTGGCTGAACCGGTGGGACGACGAGATCGACGACAGATCCTCATCCGGTATGGTGGATGAGGGGCGTCGAGGTGTTGTTGTGGACGACGTCGTCGGGGAAGAGGCTCCGGCTGGGTGGCGGACGGAGGAGGGTGTGGGGCTTTGCGGGTTTTCACGGCCTCGGTGTATGAATGGGTGGGCGGATGGGATGGGAGTGGGGAACCATGGCTTAGGGACGCGCTTGTCTGAAATGTGGGGTAAGTTACAAAAGTGCCCCCACCAATTTGAGGCGGTTCTTTCGGTTCAGGGGTATCACGGGCATTTCGCGTGTTGGGATTTCACAGGAGGTGAGAGTTTTCGCGCGCGTTGTAATTTTAGAATAGCAAGGCGCGGGTTGATATTGAGGGAGTTGTCGGAGCACAACAAGACAAAGATATATCTTAAATATTTCGGGGTAACAAGGCGCGGGTTGGAATTTCCGGACAAGCCTAACATGTACTATACCAAATCAATTTGCACTTCAAGAATGAAAAAAAAGGGATCAATTCGCAGCACACAAGAGAGTCTAGTCCCGTGTACTGTACCAAATCAATTCGCACTACAAATGTCAATCAAAACTTTGAATTCATGTTATGTTCAATTAAAATATTTTTCTATGTGTATAATGCATGCAACCTACTACTCAAATGAACTTTTTAGTGCATTCCAAACGTATATATTACCGCTTCAATATGAACTAAATTTGAATTTGTTCCTCTATTTGAATAAGATCTACAATATTGATTGTTGTGAAGTCAAACCATTTGAATTCATTTCTCTATTTTAATAAGATCTACAATCATCATTATTGTCAAGTTAAACCATCATTTGTGTATTATCTTCACATCACACCATATGATTACTCTCGAGTTAGATATGAACTATGTGTACTATATGAACTTGAACTCGATTTTTAAATCCACTTTATGTTGATTTCAAATCACACTACATTTCAAGCTCTAGCAAGATCTTCATAATCTAATGCATGTCTCATATGTATAATGTGTTTATCACATAATGTATGGTGCCCCGCCCCCTACGCCTACAAGTATTTAGATGTGAGTTGCAAACACCACACACTACCACAAATTCAAATAAAATATGAGATTGTTTGATATATAGTATTGTTTAGATTGTTCGATATTTAGTTGTAAGCTGCAAACGCCACACATTATCATAAATTCAAATAAAATGTGAGATTGTTCGATGTATAGTATGGTTTAGATTGTTCGACATTTAGCTATGAGTTGCAAACGCCATGCATTATCACATTATGGTATAACGTGCAAAACCACAGCACACGTATCACCGCTATATTCATGCATGCATATGTTTATAACACTATGATCTCCTATACAAATATACGAATCCACTTTCATATCAAATTATGATCTTTGTTAGTCTCTTACACCCACACAATCCTCTAACCTTTGTAGCTAGCACTAACTTTCTCGCGTGCATGCACACGCCCTCCTCGCCCTCCCCCCTCCCTCAACATTCTATCCATCGCGCACATTCATTTTTATTCTTTAGGTCATTCTCCCATAGTATCCATAACTCCTTTCCGACACACACCGATCGATAAACCTCTCCAACGATGTCTGCCTACAACATACACATGCACCTTCCATCTCCTCCTTTCTGTGTCCATGCTTCGTGTCTCTCATACGGTCCCACACACGTGTAAACTCTCGCCCCTCTTTTCATCGATCTCACAACCGCACACTCCTCCCCCTATCTAGCTAGTAGCTCGGCCCCTCGCACCACCTCCTAGCTCCATTCTCTCTTTCTATCCGTCTCGCTGGGCCTTATTTGCCTCTAACAAATGGATGTACACCGTCTGATCTCCCGCTATACATATAGCTAGCTAGGTCCTTATAACTCATTTTCCCCCATGCATCGATCGATCTACCTCATTAGTTATGTCTCTCCCTTCCTCCAACAAACAACAATCGATCTACCGATCTAGTTAGGTTTGCTTACCAAACACATGGTTCCCCTTCATTATCCATGCATGCGTCCCGACAGATCTATCATGCACAGGCACACACAGAAACACATCCCCACTCTTATTGATAATATTGCAGTTCTACCCTCAGTTTGTCTAGTAGGCCTCTCCCACCATCTTCGAGAAGCAACTCCATCACCCATCCAACACTCTACCCCTCTCTCTCCCGCTCTCTCTCCTGTCTCTCTCTGTCCCATCCTATTTCCCGTCATTCAGTTATGTATGGATGTCGACCGATCTCCCTCAAGACAGAGCTGGGTCTCTCCTTCTCAACGCATATACGAGTCGTTCTACCTCTCTAGTTAGGCCTCTGCCTCCCCCTCCCCCACCCCCCACACACTGATACATCGAGCGCTCTAGTCATGTCTCCCTGCCACACACAAACTTGACCTGTGCCCTCTAACGTTTCGGTAGGTCAGTCACCCTATATCTTTGACTTGCACACACACAATTTCGATGGCTCTCTTCATCGATCTCGCACCCACCCACTTGATCCTCTCTTTGACTCTATCGATATCTATGACCCCTCCCTCTCTTTTCGTGGATCGCCCAACTCTCTATATATGATATGGATAGGCCTCCATTTCACACATATTGCATGCAAAATTTTGGTTGAGATGTCATCGACACATATTCCCACAAATACATTCACGAAATCACCCCCAAACAAAAAACACTCACGAACACACACGCCATCTGTCTAGGTTTGTATCTCTCTCACACACACCCACGTAGGTGGGGGACGTGCACGAAGAGAAGAGGTGCACGCACGATGCAGGTACTCCCGTATCTTTCCCAACCACACCCGCGCGGGTACACGATGGAGCTCATTTCTGTATGAAAAGGCAGCCCACATGGCAATTTGACACGTGTACTGGTTGTCCACTTGATGGAGGGAGGATCGTCTACCACAGATGAACAAACAAATTGCGACTTGACGCGTTATGTTAAAAAAGAGGCAAACCATGTGGGGCCTACCTTAGAGGCAAGGCTCTACACACTGGAGTACTTTTGATGTGTCCCGTCAACTCGCAGAACGAGGAGAAGCTTTCTTAGTACGCCGTCTCTCCCACCCACGGGCGCGGTGGCTCGTAGGATGAGGTGAAGATTGCTTACTAGTACGCCTTACGCCCGCTCCCTCGCCCACGCGCGCGGTGGCTCACAGGACGAGGAGAAAATTTTATTACTCCCTCCATTTACTCCTCGTCCCTACCTTGGTTAGAGAGATCATCATATTGTTTGGAATATATGGCTTTAGTAGATTTCAATATGAACTACTAGTACATACTGCAAATATTGATGTATATAGACGTATTTTAGAGTGTAGATTCACTCATTTTGCTCCGTATGTAGTCCATATTGAAACAGACGTAATAGTACGCACTCTCCCTCGCCCCTCGACCCTCGCCCACGTGGTGGACATGCAGCAATTCATTCGGTCTCATATAGCCAGAACGATATATACTACATTACAATTATTGTTGGACTTCCCGAAGAGGCGAAGAGCCAATCGCAAGGTTAATATTTTGGAGATGCCAAGTGCAAGGTTTATAGGAGAACGAGTAGTAGGTGCTGCATCATTTATACAAAAAGTTTTTTTCTTCATGGCACATACGCAATATAAATAGGTTCATATGGAGAGAAAAGGAAACGACTCCACTATATACATAGTCAGGACGAGACTACACGGTTGCTTGCTGGGGTTGTTCTCTTCACACTCTCTCGTGCAAAACAACTGTGGCCACATCTCTAACATCCTTGCGGATCATGTCCACCGGGGGAAGGGGTGGATGCTTAGTGTAGATGCGTTCGCCGTCGCCGACGGCAAAAACCCACTGTCGGCACGTCCCGATCAGGGGTCCCCGCCATTCTCTCTCATAAAGCCGGCGAGGTTGCCTTCGTCCCTTGCTCACTGTCGCGACGTGGGTAGTTGCCGCCTCCCGCCGCCCTCCTCTAGGTTGAGCTACGTCCCAACATCCCTCAGGTACAACTCCCTTTACAGCCAGCTTGCAGCACTGCTCCAGCTGCCCACATCACTCCATGTGGATATTTCTATACTTCTTTGCCCCGCACATACCTCTACTAGCTTCTACATACTGTATTTGTGATGCGTTTATGTCTCATCAACTAGTGCCAGTAATCTTATTCTAATCACGCTTCTTCAATTTCTTTTTCACAGTGTTGGGGATATAACTATTAGGTATGACCCGCCCAGGAGGGGCCGAGTTATACCTATGGCGATTCAAGATATGAAGCCTAAGATGACACTTGAAGATGGCGGTTCAGTTAAAGGCCCAAAGCCCAAAGGCGACTCAAGGCCCGTAGGGATAAACTGCCACCTGTATGTAACTTGTGTTGTAAGGCAAGAATAGAGAGACCAAGCCGGACACTGTTTATGAGCTGGCCGGGACTCTGTGAGCCGCGGGGCGTCGACCTCTGTATATAAAGGGACGACCTGACGGCGGTTCAGCACAAGGAACATCAGATCGAGAACTAGGTCAAGAGGATTCGCTCCCTGGTAATCGAGACATAAGCAATCCCACTCAAAACTGGATCGTAGGCTTTTACCTACACCGTAAGGGGCCGAACCAGTATAAACCCCGCGTCCTTTGTCCTGATTAACCCCTTTAAGCTTCCTAGTTGCGATTGCTCCACGACTAAGTCCTTTCACTAGGACATATGACGTGACAATTCCACGACAGTTGGCGCCCGCCGTGGGGCCAGCGCACGGTGGATTTGAGTTCTTGAAGGGCAGTTTTGAATGGCTCAAAGGATACGCTGTGGGCCGAATGACTAAGAGTCGTCGCGACAAGCTCTACATCAAAGATGCAGACTGGGGCCCCGACGCCGGCTCAATTGAGTACGGGTACCGGGTCCCCTTCGGCGGAATCCACGTCTTCATCGGCAAGATCGGCGAGCGGGGCCCTGAGCTGGACATCTGCACCGACATCGTCGAGACGGCTCAACGTGCGAGACCCGCCCAGTCTTAGACTGCCGTGAAGCGTGCCTTCGTGGGATGCATCCATGGAGGGAAACTCTCTGAAGGATCTGTGTCTGGTGGTGAGACGGCCATCTGCTCTGATGGTGAGTCGTCCACGGGTGACACGGATTCGTTGCATTAACCGCAAGACGGCGGGCTTGGGGGCTGTTCCAATGGCAGCAGTATTCCAGACCTCTTTGAGCCGCCGAGCAGAGTTGGGATCTTCATGGCTAGCACACAACCCGTTCAAAACTCTACGGTTGCGGTAGTGATAACCTCCAGGTCAGCGGCAGCTAGGGCAAGAGGCTCTGTGCGCCCACCGGCTCAGGTGCTGATGGATTTGATGGATAAGATGACAGCTCTATTAACTGCTATGGTCAACCCGGTGAATCAAGCTCAACATGATGCGGAAGTGGCGCAGTTAAAGCATGATATAATGCAAGCTATGGAAGACCTGGCGGTGGAAGACGTCAGGATGATCGCAGAGCGGGCGGCTCTGGATGCTCAAGCTCAGCGGATTCATTCGCAGGCTTTTCAGCTCACGAGGGATCAGAACACGTCAAACGAGGTCATGAGGAGAAGGTACCAGAAGACTCAATCCCGTCTGCCTCCAATTTATGATCCTCGAAACCTCTTCCGTACACCCAGTGCGGGGCCCAGTAAACCGCCAGAGGTAAACCGGGTTGCAACGCCCAGGGCTGGGATGACGGTCCAGTCACGGGTGATGGAACCTCCTCGTCTGAATACTACTACGCCTCATTATGTACCAACACCACCGGGTCATTATTCTAACCCTTTGGAGAACATGATCGCCGCGGCGGCACGATTGGCGGCTCTCCCGGTGGATGGCGACTCTCCGACGGCGGTTGAAACACGAAGGGTCAGAGAGCTTCTTCAGACGGCTTTGGTGCAGCAGGAGGCGTACTCTTACAGCCGAGACATGATTCATTCGACCCCTCGCCTAAGCCAGAGCCCGAGTTATAGCAGGAACATGGATTCAGCGGCCGTTTCAAGCAACGCCCGACGCTGTGACCAGCCGTGCGGGCATGACCCGTCGCGTGATGGAGTTCCTAACTTGGTTGATCAGGACATGATATGTCAAGAGGCTGAGCGGGCGGCTCAGCAGGCGGCTGAGCAGGCGGCTCAGCGAGGGCTTATCAATCTTTTCCGGTTTATTCGACGACTTCTATTGAGGCAGGCGTGACCACTAGGACTGGAGGTGTCCCTTGTCTGGTGTCGCCTCTGCGTAATGAGCGTTTGCCCAAGGATTTCAAGGGGCCTTGAAAGGTGCCTAATTACACGGCCGACTTACAGCCCGGGGCATGGATTGAAAGCTATGAGATGGCCATGGAACTACTGGAAGTTAGTGACGCTGCAATGTCCAAGTACTTCACCATGATGTTGGATGGAACGTCCCACACTTGGTTGAAGGGGCTGCCACCTAATTCCATCGGTTCATGGGCAGAGTTAAAAGCCCAGTTTATTCAGAACTTCAAAGATACATGCAAGCAACCCATGTCAGTTGTGGATTTGACTAATTGCAAGCAAGAGGAGGGTGAGTCCATGACCCATTGGGTGCGCCGGGTCAAAGCCATAATACATTCATCTGATAAGATGGATGCCGGCTCCCCGGTCTTAATGTTGGAGAAAAATTGCCGTTTTACGCCTCTGAAATAGAAGCTGGGGTGGCTCAAGTGCGATTGTAATGACATGGGCTAGCTAATGGCGACTCTAGTCAAGTACGCTGACTCTGATAGTACCAAGGATCCCGAGTCTGACGATGAGAAGGCAGGGAAGGGAAAGAAGAACGACAACGCCAAGGGTCCACAACATAACCCGGCGAATCAAGGAGGCAATAATAAACGTAAGGCTGATGGCAGCTCGGAGTTTGTGGCTAACATTAATGCGCAGGGCAACAATCAACGATGTAAGGGGAGACCACCTCCTCAGTCCGGCCAGTCAGGTCCTACTCTTGAGCAGTTGCTGAATGAGCCCTGTCCGAGGCATGGTACTCAGCAGAAACCGGCCACTCACCTATTGAAGGACTGTACGATCATGAAGGCTTTCAAGAACTCTAACATGTTTGACGGCAATCATGGGCTGGGCAGCGGTTTTCATGGCCCAAGCGGCGGTTCAAATTCAAACTTTCAAGGCTCTCAAGGTAATCAAGGTGGTTATAATCAGCAATCTAGCCAGGGAGGTCAACAACAACAGCAGTCTGGATATCAGAGCAACCCAAAGTAGCTGAATAATGGACAGTATCATGTGTTTACCACCAGTTTGTGCAAACAGGACCAGAAGCTTCATAAGAGGGTTGTGAACGCTGTTGAGCCGGCAGTTCCTCATTATTTGAGATGGTCCGAGTAGCCTATTCTATGGAGTAGAGAAGATCACCCTCCCCGGGTAGACAATCCAGGTCACTTGGCCTTGGTAGTAGCGCCTCAGGTTGGTGGATATAAATTCACTAAGGTACTCATGGATGCAGTAGCATCAACATCCTCTATTATGAGACTTTCCGTCGCATGGGGCTGACTGATAAAAATCTTAAGACGTCCAACACTGTTTTCCATGGAGTAGTGCCTGGTAAGTCGGCATACCTGATAACCCACAAGTGTAGGGGATCGCAACAGCTTTCGAGGGTAGAGTATTCAACCCAAATTTATTGATTCGACACAAGGGGAGCCAAAGAATATTCTTAAGTATTAGCAGTTGAGTTGTCAATTCAACCACACCAGGATAATTTAGTATCTGCAGCAAAGTATTTAGTAGCAAAGTAGTATGATAGTAATGGTAACAATGGCAAAAGTAAAGATAATAGTTTTGTAGTAATTGTAACAGTAGCAACGGAAAAGTAAATAAGCAAAAAGCACAATATGTGAAAAGCTCATAGGCATTGGATCAGTGATGGATAATTATGTCGGATGCGATTCCTCATGTAATAGCTATAACATAGGGTGACACAGAACTAGCTCCAGTTCATCAATGTAATGTAGGCACGTATTCCGAATATAGTCATAGGTGCTTATGGAAAAGAACTTGCATGACATCTTTTGTCCTACCCTCCCATGGCAGCGGGGTCCTAGTGGAAACTAAGGGATATTAAGGCCTCCTTTTAGTAGAGAACTGGAACAAAGCATTAGCACATAGTGAATAAATGAACTCCTCAAACTACGGTCATCACCGAGAAGTATCCCAATTATTGTCACTTTGGGGTTGTCGGATCATAACACATAATAGGTGACTATAGACTTGCAAGATAGGATCAAGAACTCACATATATTCATGAAAACATAATAGGTTCAGATCTAAAATCATGGCACTCGGGCCCTAGTGACAAGCATTAAGCATAGCAAAGTCATAGCAACATCAATCTCAGAACATAGTGGATACTAGGGATCAAACCCTAACAAAACTAACTTGATTACATGGTAAATCTCATCCAACCCATCACCGTCCAGCAAGCCTACGATGGAATTACTCACGCACGGCAGTGAGCATCAGGAAATTGGTGATGGAGGATGGTTGATGATGACGACGGCGATGAATCCCCCTCTCCGGAGCCCCGAACGGACTCCAGATCAGCCCTCCCAAGAGAGATTAGGGCTTGGCGGCGGCTCCGTATCGTAAAACGCGATGAAACTTTCTCTTTGATTTTTTTCTCCATGAGACGGAATATATAGAGTTGGAGTTGAGGTCGGTGGAGCTCCAGGGAGCCCACGGGATAGGGGGGCACGCCCAGGGGGGAGGGCGCGCCCCCACCCTCGTGGACGGGGTGTGGGCCCCTGGTCTTCATCTTTTGCCAGTATTTTTTATATTTTCTGAAACTTATCTCCGTGGATTTTCAGGTCATTCCGAGAAGTTTTGTTTTCTGCACAATAAACAACATCATGGTAGTTCTGCTGAAAACATCTTCAGTCCGGGTTAGTTTCATTCAAATCATGCAAGTTAGAGTCCAAAACTAGGGCAAAAGTGTTTGGAAAAGTAGATACGTTGGAGACGTATCAACTCCCCCAAGCTTAAACCTTTGCTTGTCCTCAAGCAATTCAATTGATAAACTGAAAGTGATAAAGAAAAACTTCTACAAACTCTATTTGCTCTTGTTGTTGTAAATATGTAAAGCCAGCATTCAAGTTTCAGCAAGTATTATGAACTAACCATACTCACAATAACACTTAGGTCTCACAATTACTCATATCAATGGCATAATCAGCTAGCGAGCCATAACAATAAAACTCGGATGACAACACTTTCTCAAAACAATCATAATATGATATAACAAAATGGTATCTCGCTAGCCCTTTCTGACACCGCAAAACATAAATGCAGAGCACCTTTAAAGATCAAGGACAGACTAAACATTGTAATTCATGGTAAAAGAGATCCAGTCAAGTCATACCTAATATAAACCAATAGTAATGAATGCAAATGACAGTGTGCTCTCCAGCGGGTGCCTTTTAATAAGAAGGTGATGACTCAACATAAAAGTAAATAGATAGGCCCTTCGCAGAGGGAAGCAGGGATTTGTAGAGGTGCCAGAGCTCGATTTTAAAATAAAGATTGAATAACATTTTGAGCGGCATACTTTCACTGTCAACGCAAAAACTATGAGATGGTTATATCTTCCATACTACATGCATTATAGGCAGTTCCCAAACAGAATGGTAAAAGTTTATACTCCCCAACCACCAACAAGCATCAATCCATGGCTTGCTCGAAACAACGAGTGCCTCGAACTAACGACAGCCCTGGGGGAGTTTTGTTTAATTATATTGATTTGCTTTGATCTTTTTGGATCATGGGACTGGGCATCCCGGTTACCGGCCCTTTCTCGTGAATGAGGAGCGGAGTCCACTCCTCTTGAGAATAACCCACCTAGCATGGAAGATACAGGCAGCCCTAGTTGAAACATGAGCTGCTCGAGTATACAAAACAGAATTTCATTTGAAGGTTTGGAGTTTGGCACATACAAATTTACTTGGAACGACAGGTAGATACCGCATATAGGAAGGTATGGTGGACTCATATGGGACAACTTTGGGGTTTAAGGAGTTTGGATGCACAAGCAGTATTACCGCTTAGTACAGGTGAAGGCTAGCAAAAGACTGGGAAGCGGCCAACTGAGAGAGCGACAACAGTCATGAACATGCATTAAAATTAATTCACACCGAGTACAAGCATGAGTAGGATATAATCCACCATGAACATAAATATCATGAAGGCCATGTTGATTTGTTTCAACTACATGCGTGAACATGTGCCAAGTCGAGTCACTCAATTTATTCAAAGGAGGATACCATCCCATCATACCACATCACAATCATTTTAATAGCATGTCGGCATGCAAGGTAAACCATTATAACTCATAGCTAATCAAGCATGGCACAAGCAACTATAATCTCTAAATGTCATTGCAAATATGTTTACTTCATAATAAGATGAATTAGGAACGATGAACTCATCATATTTACAAAAACAAGAGAGGTCGAGTTCATACCAGCTTCTCTCATCTCAATTAGTCCATCATATATCATCATTATTGCCTTTCACTTGCACGAGCGAACGATGTGTAGAATAATAATAGTGCACATGCATTGGACTAAGCTAGAATCTGCAAGCATTTAACTCAAGAGAGAAGACAAAGTAATATGGGCTCTAAGTTAAATAAACAATCATGCATATGAGAGCCACTAAGCATTTTCAATATGGTCTTCTACTCTCGACCCCCAAAGGAAAGAAAAGAAAATAAAACTATTTACACGGGAAAGCTCCCAACAAGTAAAAGAAGAATGAGAAATCTTTTTGGGTTTTCATTTTAATTTCTACTACAAGCATGGAAATTAAACCAATTAATTTTTTTGGTTTTTCTTAAGGTTTCTCAAACACACAAGAAGAAAGCTAGAAAAAGAAAATTAAACTAGCATGGATAATACAATGAAAGAGTATGAGCACCGACGACTAGAATAGCGTGTGAACATGAATGTAAAGTCGGCGAGGAATACGTACTCCCCCAAGCTTAGGCTTTTGGCCTAAGTTGGTCTATTTGGCTTAAGTTTTTTGAAAGCAATCTTTGTTTTTGTCTTGTGGTTTCTTTTGTTCAGATCTAAGGTGGTTTAAATTTAACCCGGCTTGGTTTTGGACGATAAGTCGCCAGCAGATGACAATCATCATACATTTGGAAGTGTTGGCTTCTAAGGATTAGGTTATCACCCTTACTGTTCAGGTCACATAAACCGGCAGTGCAAATTAAAAATCACAGGTATGATATTATAGTTGTGTTTCAAAACTATAATTCATAATAGCCTTATCTATGACTCTTTTTTCCATATTAGTGGTTGTATGTAAGATGTTATGACCCGCCCTGCGATAAGCCGCCAAGGGTTCTTGTGATCTATTTCTGTGTGCAGGACAGTTCAAAGACTTTCTTATGCATAAGGAAAACAGATGATAAGTATAGAAAGGGACGAATATAAGACGACAGCTTAAAAGTGTTGAGCACCAAAACGTGCATGATTGCACGACAAAGCAAAGTCATTCCTACCCTATTACATGACTCCCCGAGTCCAAGTGATTAAATTGTTTTTCAGCAAGGCTACAAATATGAGCCGCCCGGCGGATCAATTATGTTGTTGGCCTGAAGCTTCCGGATCAACCCTTTCCGCTCCTTCGTCCCGTTCCCTGTCCTGGAAGGTTGATGATGACCAGTCAATGCCATTCAAAGCTTCAAATTCAGCTCATCATCAATTAGTCCGGCCGGGTCAACTTCAGGGGCGAAGGTATGCTTACGGATTGGTGGGATCAGGCTGGTCACTTTATAATGCAGCGTTGGTATCCTCCGGTTCTCCGCGTCATAACCCGGCTGGTACCTGGTGAGATCCACCTCATCAGCAATCAGGGTGGCCACAGGGCGTATTTCTTTCACACAAGTGGCGAAGTCCTCCTATTCAAAAGAAGTGTTGTATTCCTTCAGGCTTTGATACCCAATGGCGATGTCGGCCGGGTCTAGTTCCGGTAGCCAAGCTTTGGCCCGACTTCAGGTAGCTACGGCTTCGGCTTTCACAGACGATCGCCTTAGTTCATTAAATCGCTGGGGCAGCACAGAAAGCTTCTTTAGCACATCCACCAGGAGTATGGGGACTTCGTTTGACAGGGCAACTGTGGCTAAGGTGCGCTGAGATCCAGTGTAAAGTTGTTCCATGAGCATATAAACCGCCTTCAACTTCACCAGCATGTCCTGATTAAGATTTGTGCTCCTGGGGCCTACATAGCAATGTCAGGTGAGTTAATGACAATTCATATGATCATTAGAAAGATTCAAATATTTGACACTTGCCAGGTGACTTACCAAAGATTGCTGAGACCATCTGAGATACATGGCGTTTTAAGCCGGATAATTCGGCTGTCACCTCTTCGAGAGCCACCTCTACTTTCTCAGTTCGATTGGTCAAGGCGATCTTTTCTTCAGCCCAGGCCTTTTTCTCCGCTTCAAAGTCTTTTTTAAGTTTCTCTTGTTCAGACACACTAAATTCAAATTTGGAGTTGGCTCTTTGGGTTTCAGTCTCCTGTTCTTCCAGGCGGTTCTTCAATTCAGACAGTTCTGATTGAAGTTGAGTAGTGGTGGCCTGTGTAAATATCGGGTCAAAATTGTGAACATTAGCATACAATATTAAGTCCCAAGCCTTTTGCAAGCAATAACACTTGTCACTTGGGGGCTAATGTTTACCGAAGGATTCTAAGTGGCGGTTCATGAGAGTAAGTCCCAAGCACTTTGCAAGCAAGAGTACTTGGCACTTGGGGGCTAATGCATATTGCTGTTAAATCTACACAAGTACTATATTCTATACAAGCATGCGAAGGACCGGCTTATTTATGTTGATTAAACCGGCCCTTGGGGACTACAGATTAAGCCGGATTTTTACAGGTTTGACCAAAGGATATTACTAGTGCTTATATGTTTGTTTTAAATCTACATCATATTCATCATAAGCAATAGACTTGGGGGCTGGCATAGTAAGGATAATTCAGTGAAGGGAAGAGATTATACCTCAAATTTCTGGTGCATTTGCTTCACCATATCAACTTCAATATCACGGTTGCTATGCACTTGGCTAAGATAGCCAGAAAAAACTTCCCCAATGCTCATGTGAGAATAATCAGCAATGTCAAATCTGACCTTACAACGTTCCAGGTGCTCCTCCTTAGCAGAGCACTTGGCCAACACAATAGGTCTCCCCGGCTCAGTATAGCCAGTCTTGGTAATTTCAACATTAGCGTCTTGGGGGTCGTCTGTCTTGGCCGGGCTAGAGACTTTAGGATTTTCAGTGCCATCAGCGGCTTGCTTGGCAGGCGGGTCAGCAGTAGATGTTGGTGTATCAAGAGCCGGTTCAAGCGGTGGTTCAAGAACAGAGGCCTCAGGCGTGGCCGTCTAGAGTTCCGGCTCTTCGAAGATTGGCTCTTCGGCCGGCTTGTTCTTCTTTGCCTTCTTGCTAGGCTTTGCTTTTCCGCACAAATATAAAGAATTGAAGTGAATACAGGATAAGTAAGTCATCATTACCCTGGAGCGGTCTTAAAAGCTGGCATGTTGGACTGGATTGAGTCACCGGAGGAAGGTGAAGTTTCCTGATAATTTGAATCAGAAGAATTGAGTGGTTGATGAGTGAGACCCGCCAAAGGATAAAAAGGATTTAAGTCGGAGGTGACCTCATTCCGGCGCTTCCTTGGTGTGTTAGGTAAGCCGGAGGAGAGTTCCACGTCCTTGCTGGTCCGGGTCTGCCTTCGGCTCTCATGAATCTGTCGCTTCAAAAGAAATTGAGGATCCTGATAAGCTAAGGGATGTGAAAATCTTACTTTCCGGTTACTCTTCAGATTTTCGGTCTTGGCAAAGGCTCGGAGTCCGAGGAAATAATAGTTACCTCTTCATCCACTTCGCGACTCGTTCCTGTGTCACCCTGATGATAATTAGTGTCAATAATATGGTTAAAAAAGGAGCCAAGAGAGTCAAGAGCTACCTCCGACTCAGAGGATTCTTCTAATTGAAGCAAGTCAGAGGCGCTGGCCTTCTTTCCCTTCTTTTTGGCGGCGGCTTTCCTAGCGGCTCTCTTGGCCTTCCTGGCTCTCTTCGCAGCCTCATGATCATACTTTGTTTTCCAAAATTTGTCGTCCGCCTATGAAAATCAGCAAAGGTTTGAGTACAGACAAAACATCAATGATGAAGGTAATTTATTCAGTTTGGCGGCTTACCGCGGGAGCCGGGTTAGCTTTGCAGAAGGGGCTTAAGCCCACCTTGCCACAATCTGCCAGGCTTTCATTCAAGAGTGACTTTGTCATATCATCAATGACGCTGTCAGGTAAATTGTCAGGGCTGTGCCGCAGAGGGTTGTTCTTCTCTCCTGTGTAAGTGCACATCAAACCGGAGCGGCGGCTCAACGGAATGATCCGCCAGGCAACCCAAACCCGGACCAAATCAATACCATTTAAACCGTTCCCCAAAAGAGCCTTGACCTTAGCCATTGTGGGGGCGAGTTTCTAGCGATCAGCAGCTGACAGCTTGTCTGGAAGAGGATGATTAGACTCGAGGCGCAGGGCGCGAAAGCCGGGCAGAGGATTCTCATTAGCTGGAGAAGTGTCGTGGCAGTAGAACCATGTCTGGTTCCAGTCTTTGGGTGACTTGGTGGATTTGCATAAGGGAATATGGCGTCTCTCCGTCATTGGATTGAGACCCCGCCGAGCTCCAAACTAGGCCGGTTGGCACATTCATTCTAGTGGTTCAAACAAAACAACTCTCTGAAGAGTAGCAAGCTTGGTTCTTCTCCAAGATACACCTCGCAGAACACTTGAAAGTTGCAAATATTAGACACGGAATTGGGTCCGATGTCTTGAGGACGGAGGTCGAAGAAGTGCAGAACATCTCTGAAGAATTTTGAGCCGGGCAGTGAAAAGCCCCGGATCATGTGATCAGTGAAAACGACGACCTCCCCTTCTTTGGGTTGAGGCTTTTCCTCTGTTGGGTCAGGAGCACGGTATGACATGACTTCCTTCTTTGGCAAATAGCCAGTCTTCACAAAGTCATCGAGTGTACTATCTGTGATGATGGATTTGACCCAATTGCATGAAGTGGGTTGTTTGGGCGGCATTGTGAAGGAAGCCTAACAAAGAGTAAAATTTCTGGTTCAAAATTTAAGCCGGAGAGAAAGTGTCACAATATATATTCAAAATGGAGGCTTATAAAGGGGCCCAATGGTATATGACTAATTAGTCAGGTGATGTAAACCGCCATGAGCAGTGCAGATTATTTAAGCCGCCATGATAAGTTGGATGATGTCTATTGAGCATTGCAATTTAAGTTGGCAGTTTGAGCCGCCATGGCTAGATGGATCTAACAAATTGAAGTTTTTGGCTAAGTGTACAAACAAGTTTCATAGGCTGCAACTATTATTTTGGATCAACGACTATTCAGGAAAAGAAAATAAATCTAGACCTAAAATCTAGTACAGATGAGTTCATGAGCTCTCACAAGATCTTTTCTTCCAGGAAAGGGGATCTACTGGTATCAAAAGTGGAAACAAAACAACTAACGCATTGGTTAGGCACCATTTTAAGATCAAAGAGGTTGCGGTACGAGCACTCAAGATGAACTACGGTGAACAGCGAAGAACACAAAGAAACTCGCAAACCCTAATGCGGATCTGAGGTGCGGAAAAGTGAAGACTTACAGCTGCAGATCTACTGCGGAGGGTCGCCGCCTTTCTCTGGATCGACTCAGGTGGATGCAGTGGCCAAGGTTGAGGAAGGCGAGGTGCTCTGCGGCGACTGCGGAGCTCAAGCAGCAAAAGGGTTGTGAGAGGAAGAAGATGCTGGAAAGGGGGAGAATGAGGAAATACTAGGTCATGGCTATTTATAAGGGAAAGACTCATAAGTGGGCACGAAAAACGAGGAGGACGAAAGTATGGTTATCTAGCTACTAGGACGCCTCGATTCTCGGGATGGTCATTAAAATAAGGATCCGTTGAGACATGTTGGACAAAGCATGCATTAATGGCAGATGATGTCATGGCAGGTTATCACAAATCCAGAGGATGACGTCATGGCGGGTTATAAAACTTTTGTACAAACGAAGAGCAGAAATTATTTCTAAGTGTTGTAGATTGACATGAACCCGTTCAAATCAATCTGGGGCCTAATGTTGGGGATATAACTATTAGGTATGACCCGCCCAGGAGGGTCCGGGTTATACCTATGGCGATTCAAGATATGAAGCACAAGACGACACTTGAAGATGGCAGTTCAGTTAAAGGCCCAAAGCCCAAAGGTGATTCAAGGCCCGTAGGGATAAACCGCCACCTGTATGTAACTTGTATTGTAAGGCAAGAATAGAGAGAGACCGAGCCGAACACTGTTTATGAGCCGGCCGGGACTCTGTGAGCCGCGGGGCGTCGACCTCTTTATATAAAGGGACGACCCGGCGGCGGTTCAGGACAAGGAACATCAGATCAAGAACTAGGTCAAGCGGATTCGCTCCCTGGTAATTGAGACATAAGCAATCCCATCCAAAACTGGATCGTAGGCTTTTACCTTCACCGTAAGGGGCCGAACCAGTATAAACCCCGTGTCCTTTGTCTCGATTAACCCCTTTAAGCTTCCTAGTTGTGATGGCTCCACGACTAAGTCCTTTCACTAGGACATGTGACGTGACAATTCCATGACACACAGGGATGCTCATCTCGATTTTGGTGAAACTGCAGAAAATGATCTGATGGTCAAAGAGTTGCAAACTTCATTTCTTGGGAAGCTCCAACGTTGCCAGCAAATTAAAGCCTAGTTAGGGTTTATGGTTCAAGGGCTAGGGACTACATGGATCATTTTTTTGTTTATCAGTCTCTGTTCCAAAATAAGTGTCAGCTTTAGTAGTAGTACAACTTTGTACTAAAGTTTGCATAAAGTTGAGACACTTATTTTGGAACGGAGGGAGTACATATTGGCTATGATCTGTAATCATTGAGATGAAATAGCATGCATGTTAGTCTCCTTTGTATTTGATGAAATGTTGCAACGGGCAACCGTGGACGCAAGATACATGAAACAGAAGCTGGAAGCTTCATAGCATTGTACAAATTTACCTCGCCGATAAATTACAATACGTACTATACTAGTACTATGTAAAGAGTTAGGTGTCGCACGGTGTCCATAAAATATGGTGATAGTGTGAGGTGGGCCATGTAATCACTGAGCCTGCGTGTTTTCACTGCTCTCGCACTCCTCCGCTGTAAGAATGGAGAAAATTGTAATCTAGTAGTACCTCCTTTCACCAAAAGCGTGGGACATCCAGCAGCCGTACCACCTCAGTAATAATGACCAATGAGCCGTCAAATCTCATAGACCCAGCAGTAAGTTGGACGGACGAAGCAACAATCACTCTTGAATCCACTTCTCCCTTCAACGCAGGCGCCAGTGAGAGGTCGCGTCCGCTCTGCCCGGGCATGAATGCGGCACCAATTCTTTAGAGCGATGCTGACCGTTTCGGGAGGGAAGCGCACGCGGGTGATGGAGGGGCTTTGGGTGGGCCCGACTGGTCAGGAGCGGGCATGGCAACTATCCGCCTGTCCCGACCGGACGCCCGGAAATGAGAGGATGCACCGACTCTCGCGTCTAAATCGCACACTACACACCATCTCTCTGTAGGAGTAGGTCGGTGTGTCACTCTCTCTAACACACACACACACGCACACGCACACACAGGTTCATAGCATAGGAATATCGTGCGAGTGCAAAGCCAGAGGAAGTGAGATACAAATAGAGTACGCACAAGAAGAGAAGAAGTGACGAATATTCCATCAAACCTGGACTAAGGAGTACTACTCCCTCCGTCTAGGTGTTAAGTCATCTTACGGAAATCAGATATTCCCAAAATGTTTAGGCATCGTCCATTAACTCCGCATCTCATTCCCCTCCCGGCCTTGTTGCTAGCGAGCGTTGTTACTTAGGGAGCGTTTGGATCCTTAGCAAGAACAACTTATAGCCTAGCCGGGCAAGGTTAGGCGCTTGGAACTGTTAAAATATGTTAGCTTTTATGGGCCGGCTAGCTTGGGTGGGCTAGAAAAACCTTGCTAGCTCAGGAGAGCCAGATTGGCTCGCTTTCCGATGGCAAACTTCGTGTAGTAGTAACATAGACTAGTAACATATGCATGTTACTAGTCCAAGTTACTCACCACTATGGCCAGCCTAAGCAATGTAACTAAACACTCCTTACTCTGCCTTGTTATCTCCCCCGGAAACCCAATGCATGGAGCGCAACTACGTGTTGATCAGTCAAGAAATCAAAGTCGGCTTGCATGCAAGTTAATACGTGGCCCTGCATGGTAGCTAAAACGACATCTCTTAGTTGTTGGGATCAATTGTTGCGTTTGGAGATAGAAATCAGGGTTTTGATTGGAGGAAGGACCGGTCAAGTTTCTCCTTCTCCTCCAATCTGCTTGCACCTTGGTCCCGCTGCACCTTCTAACATGACTTATTACACCTAGACGGAGGGAGTAGTACGAGATACGGTGGCACACTGACTTAGGTCGAATACAAGTGCCCAAAATTGTGTGCATGTTATAATAAGGATTCACTTAAAATAGTACATGAGCGAACAAAGGGATCAATTGGACAGTGTTCACGAGTAGTAGCAAGATGTGTGAGGTAAGATACACCGCTGGCGCTTTTAATTTTTCTTATTAATTTGTTTGTTTCACCCTCTGATTGGTGGGACTCAACGTACTACATGGAGAGAGGTAAGTTGACTAAGGCTGCATTATTTCTGTACTACCAACACTGCTTTAAATCCCAAAAGACCTTAGACTAGTCACATTGGATAGTAACTTAGACTAGTAACATGAATATGTTACTAGTCTATCTTACTACCTCTATAGTGGGGAGTAACATTGTGTGGTATCATGGAACACTTCATTTATTAGATTGTACACTCATTTTGTCTTGCTATGTGTGATGTTACAGTAACTAGATATGTTACCACATGCCTCTCTTTCCTCATTAATTACTGGCCACATCATCTATTTTGCCTAAAGATGTGTGATGTTACCACCTATGTTACTCCCACTGTGGATAGTCTTACCACCAAAGCCACATGACACGATTATAATTTAAATCCCAATGACTCCCACGCAAAAAAACACGGCATGCTTGTTACACGAATGCAGGAATGTATAAAAGGTTATTTTCCTCTCGTTGAACATAACGAGGGGGTGGTGTAGCTGGTTAGCCTGTTCGCTCATCAAACTTGAGGTCTCGGGTTCGATAACTACACTTGAGCATAATTTTGTTTTTGTTCGACTTATTTCTTCCACCCAATGACAGATAGGCCGCGCATGACAGAGAGAGAGAGAAAGCGATCTGGGGCGGTGCCAAGAGGATTCTTTGACTGGTCAAAATGGATGGATACGGAGCTATATGATCTCGTAATGACCGTATAATCACCTCATCACGTATACGCTGCAGCCTCGGCACTTGTTTTCTAGGGTTTCCATTCTTCATACTCTCTCTCCAGTATATATATATACATGCTGGAGCCTCAGCGCTTGTAGTTGCTCTCTTCACACTCTCTCACCCTCTCCAGATCTAAACAAGACTTCGTTGGCCTCTCTCTCTCTCTCCCCCCTCACTACTAGTCAAAGAGCCGGTAGGATCCATCCGCCGAGAAGCGAAGGAGGCTTAACGCTGTCGCCGTCGACGAGGGAGGGAATCCACTACCGGCACAACTGTTCTCTTTCACCCAGCGGCAGCACGGGAGGGCCTCTGACCCCTTCTTCTTTGCGGCCGTATGATGTCTACTACACAACCTTCTTGTAGACGTTGTTGGGCCTCAAAGTGCAGAGGTTTGTAGGACAATAGCAAATTTCCCTCAAGTGGATGACCTAAGGTTTATCAATCCGTGGGAGGCGTAGGATGAAGATCGTCTCTCTCAAACAACCCTGCAACCAAATAACAAAGAGTCTCTTGTGTCCCCAACACACCCAATACAATGGTAAATTGTATAGGTGCACTAGTTCGGCAAAGAGATGGTGATACAAGTGCAATATGGATGGTAGATATGAGTATTTGTAATCTGAAAATATAAAAACAGCAAGGTAACAAGTGGTAAAACTGAGCGTAAATGGTATTGCAATGCTAGGAAACAAGGCATAGGGTTCATACTTTCACTAGTGCAAGTTCTCTCAACAATAATAACATAATTGGATCATATAACTATCCCTCAACATGCAACAAAAAGTCACTCCAACGCCACTAATAGCGGAGAACAAATGAAGAGATTATCACTACTAGGGAAAAGCCTAGCAGCAGCGTGGGTTTTGGGCCTATCAGTAGCGCGGGCAGGAGCGCTACTGATAAGGCGCTACAGCTAATGCTTAGCAATAGCGCGTCTTGACACACGCTACTGCTAAATTGACTTAGTAGCAGCGGTTCTTTAGAACATCGCTACTGGTAATTAGTAGTAGCGCTTCTCCTTACCCGCGCTACTACTATTATTTAGTATTTAATTTCTTTTCTTTTTCATGTTGTATTCATACACCTTTACACAAGTTTTCATACAACAGGAATTTAGAGATTGTTTTTACATCATAATGAGTTATTACATCATGGGGTGAAAGAACCGTGGACTAGTTTCAAGTGGATGTCCATCCACTTGAAACTAATCCGCGGTTCTTTCACCCAATGATATAATAATATCATCATCATCATCATATCATTAACAACTTAGCATCATAATACATCATTGTCATATAACACCTCCTCAATATCATCGTTTTCATCATTGACATCACATAACACCTCCTCAAGATCATCATTATCAACTCTAACACATTACCACATAATAAACATAGTGTACCTCATAGGACCTATTACATTCGGTTAAGACCTACTACATTTTCTAAGGTAAAATAACAAAAAACAAGATAGCCCCTGACTCTCCATTATGGAGAATGGAGATTAGCCTGTCTCCCATTCTTGCCTTTCGCTGAATGTTACTTCCAAGAACCTCCTTGCGAATATCCATACATTTCATCCATTCTCTGATGATCATGTGTTCACTGGTTTTAGAAATCCGATATGCACAGGTGAGCTCCGTAGATTTACCTGGCAGTATGTTCAGAACTGAGAGGCGACCATGCAGAGACATCAGATGAGGCACACAATCCATCGGGAGTTTCTGTTGAAAAACATAATAATAACTTCGTAGTTAGCAACGATGTACTAGTTTTAGAAGTATGCAAAAAATGCACGGATGTCGTAATAGTAAAAAATCTTACCAGGGTATCTCCAGAGAAGTTATCATTGTTCAACACATGCACTAGTGGCACGTATTCACCATAATTTGGAGGAGTTTGATAATAGTCATTGTAATTCTCAAGAAGAGTACAAAATGCGATCAGATGATTTTTCTCCTTATACGTTAATTGGGTGCCTTCGGTGTAGTGGGTTTTATCTACCATCTTCCGCACAGTCTTTGAAGAATCAAAATAAGCTGTCAATGGAAATAAGCTATCAACTATTTTGAAATAAACAATATAAATTAGTTAATAACTATGTTTGAGAAACTCACATAGCGGTACAATCGGAAGCGTATCAACAAGGACCCAAATGTCCATATTGTCTTCCTCGCTGTCAGGATCACCAAGATCCATGGTGACAATCATACCCTCATAAAAACCATACATTTTGCAAAGTGCTTCCCAATTTTGGCAACCAAAATGGGTTACGCTCTGAGCATTGCACAGATTTACTTCAAAATCCATATCATGATGGGTCCTTAGGTGTATTTTCTTTGTTTCAAAATTTTCATGGTCTTCGAAACCCATCCTCTCCAAGACATAGCGTCTTGCAAGGCATGGGATAAGCTAGTCGAATTGTAAAATATTAAAATTAGACGTTGAAATAGTTGAAGTCATGCTTAATGGAGAAAAAAACACTTGTCATTGTTGCGTACCGTTTCACAATCGAAGGTCTCCTCGAGCTTAATGCTGAAGCGCCGATCTTCATCCAGCCGAACGAACCTGTCGCACATACCTCAATCGTCGTGGCACCAGCTACACTCCCCCGGGAGACCGTCGTCGTCCGAGTACAACATTTCCTACAATCATAATTCAAAGATTAAACTTGTACGTATTCTAGCACAAGTTATGCCAGAATTCACGACAAAATCCGGCATGACCTTTGCTAAAAAAGGACATATCGAGCGCCTGAAATTTGCCGGAACGGAAATTAATCAACACTCTGGCAAAACATAGGCCACTCGGAGATGTAAACTGAACATGAACGGCCACTTGGGCAACCACATATCCAATTTGAGCAACAACACAAGATATACAAGGATATTTGGCTGGTCTCACCTCGATGTCGGAGGGGGTCGGTGACTGGGACGACGGCGGGGATGTCGGAGGGGGTCGGTGACGGGGATGACGGAGGTCACCTGAAACCATATAAGTTATCACTAACAACAAACATGACATGTTCAACTAGTTTTATTAATTCAACTAGTTCTTACTAAATATAAACTTACTATAAATAGAAAAAAAAACTAGTTCTTTCTAAAAATAAAGTAGTTCAACTAGTTATATTAATTATCTTACTAAAAATAGATTAGTTCTGTTAATTCAACTAGTTCAACTAGTTTATTAATTTACTTACTAAACTAGTTCAACTACAACTAAAGTAGTTCAACTACCACTACTACTACTAAAAATCTAGTACTAACTAAGCAACATCTAGTACTAGCTAACCCTAAATTAACATCTACTACTACTAAATCTAGTATTAACTAGTGGCAGGGGGTGGGGGGCGACGGAGAGGTAGCTAGGGGCGGCGAGGTCGAGGGCGGTGGGAGGAGGGCTGCCGGCGGAGGAGGGAGGAGGGGCGGCCGCAGGCGGATGGAGGAGGGCGGCGGCGGAGGAGGGAGGGGCGGCCGCAGGCGGAGGGAGGATGTGCGAGGAGGATGGAGGAGGGACGGAAGGAGGGGAGTACCTCGGCAGCGGACGGACGAAGGCGGCGGCGGCGACGACGGATGACGACGGTTGACGCGGGCGAGAGTGAGAGTGTGAGTGAGAGGGCCGGTCGTGCGCGTGGGGACAAGGTAGGGATAGTTGTAGCGCGTTTGACAAAACGCGCTACAGCTAACCTGAGTAGCAGTAGCGCTCCACAGTAAAGTGCGCTACTGCTATAGCTAGCGGGGGGGCCAAGGTCATGGCAACTATAGCAGTAGCGCTGTATGCGATACACGCGCTACTGCTACTTCCAAGTCAGCAGCGCGTTTGGTAGACACGCGCTGCTGCTAAGTAGCATTAGCGTGGTATTTTGGAGAGCGCTGCTGGTAAGATTCTGTGTATAGGCTTTTCCCTAGTAGTGTATGGTAGGGTACGAAACCACCTCAAAGTTATCCTTTCTGTTCTATCTATTCAAGAGTCCGTAGTAAAATAACATGAAGCTATTCTTTCCGTTCAATCTATCATAGAGTTCATACTAAAATAACACCGTAAGACAGAAATCAACCAAAACCCTAATGTCACCTAGATACTCCATTGTCACCTCAAGTATCCGTGGGCATGATTATACGATATGCATCACACAATTTCAGATTCATCTATTCAACCAACACAAAGTACTTCAAAGAGTGCCCCAAAGTTTCTACTGGAGAGTCAAGACGAAAACGTGTGCCAACCCTATGCGTAGGTTCATGGGCGGAACCCGCAAGTTGATCACCAAAACATACATCAAGTGGATCACGTGAATATCCCATTGTCACCATAGATAAGCACGACAAGACATACATCAAGTGTTCTCAAATCCTTAAAGACTCAATCTGACAAGATAACTTCAAAGGGAAAACTCAATTCATCACAAGAGAGTAGAGGGGGAGAAACATCATAAGATCCAACTATAATAGCAAAGCTCGCGATACATAAAGATCGTGCCATAGAGAGAACACGAGAGAGAGAGAGAGAGAGAGAGAGAGAGAGAGATAGAGATCAAACACATAGCTACTGGTACATACCCTCAGCCCCGAGGGTGAACTACTCCCTCCTCGTCATGGAGAGCGCCGGGATGATGAAGATCGCCACCGGTGATGGGTTCCCCCTCCGGCATGGTGCCGGAACGGGCTCCCAAGAGGTTTTTGGTGGCTACAGAGGCTTGCGGTGGCGGAACTCCTGATCTGTCTTGTTCTTTGATGTTTTTAGGGTATATAGGAATATATAGGCAAAAGAAGTCGGTCGGGGGAGCCACGAGGGTCCCACGAGGGTGGAGGGCGCACCCAGGGGGGTGGGCGCCCCCTATCTCGTGGCTTCCTCGAAGCTTCCCTGACTTGCACTCCAAGTCCCCTGGATTGCTTCCGTTCCAAAAATAACATTCCCGAAGGTTTCATTCCGTTTGGACTCCGTTTATTATTCCTTTTCTTTGAAACACTGAAATAGGCAAGAAAACAACAATATGGGCCGGGCCTCCGGTTAATAGGTTAGTCCCAAAAATAATATAAAAGTGTATAATAAAGCCCATAAACATTCAAAACAGATAATAAAATAGCATGAATGCTTCATAAATTATAGATACGTTGGAGACGTATCACCGTACATAGTGTGGGCCGAACGAACTCCAGTCGCTCACTGAACCACACCCCAAGAACCTTAAGGAATAATTTGCTTAATCCACATGCATTGCTCTAGCTGCATGTGGGCTTTTTCTGCTTTTGCACTCGAATCTAGGTGTTGGATCAAACAGGAAAGTAGTGGGGAAAGTTGTATAGCATGAATCTAGGACGTGGTTCAAAGTGGAAAGGAATGGGGGAAACTACTGGGGAAAGTTGTATAGCATGAATCTAGGACGTGGTTCAAAAAGGAAAGGAAGGGGGGAAGTAGAGGGGAAAGTTGTATAACATGAATCTAAGACGTGGTTCAAAGGGGTAAGGAATGGGGGGGAAGTAGTGGGGAAAGTTGTATAGCATGAATCTAGGACGTGGTTCAAAGAGGAAAGGAAGGGGGGAAAGTACTAGTACAGATTGGCTATCCAGCACCTACGTTGGTCGAAAAGGGAAAACAATGACAAACGCAGTATGCACGTCTGTAACGAACTGATCTTTTGTTTTGGGGGACATGGCTATAGAGTTCGAGCAGGACTAGATTTGCTGCGCTCACACAGGGAAAGGTGTCTAAAGATAACAAAACTAGTACCAACACAAATATGCTTGTTGCTTGTTTGTTCTTTGTTGCAACAGACTGTGCATCACCCCTTCATACATCGGTAGATGCACATGGTGCTGGTGCGTCCACTGCCCCATGCAACTCTTTAGCTGTTGTTAATCTAAGGCCCTGTTTGGTTAAAAACTCCCGAGTCCCTACCTGCTTGGTTCCAGGGACTAAACATGGACTAGAGGTTATTGAATGACATGCTAAAAGACCATGTTACCCATAGTAATGAACTAATAGAGACAAGGTGCAATGCGGGGCATGAGCAACTATTGGAAAAAGTCCCAAAAAGACTCTCCCTCGGGGTCTTCTTTCTTTAGTCCCAAATGCCCACTTTTAGTCCCTAAAAGCCCCTCCTGTTTGGTTTAGATGGGACTGACAAGGAGTTTTTTTAGTCCCTACACCAAAATGTCCCTGTAAACAAACACCCTCTAATAATGCCGCTGGAAAATTGATGCAATGCCACAGTTAAAAGCAAATTACATGTTTAATGAATTTTATTGTTAATATTATCTCTCTGTTAATATTAATCAATACCACCATTTGAGAAATGCTACTGTCTTGATTTCTTTCCCATTTAGATAAGTTGGATGCTTCTTTTTGTTGGCTTCTATGTCATCCACCGTTATTGACCACTAGTTGTTTCCTTTGCACCTCTGTGTAAATAGGGTTATCTACTTCACCTCGTTGCTATTGTGACCTTTTGTTGCACTACACAAAACACTTTTGTTTTAAGAGTGTTTTGTGCAGTTCAACAAAAATGTCACACCGACAACGTTGCCTGATTGCTTGATCTTAGCGGAACTGCACAAGAGGAGATCTTAGTTCTTATCCGTGTTGGCAAATTTGGTTCAGATCTTCTTCTTGTGAGTTGTTTGAATTCCGCATCATGACAAGTGAGTACTAGCCTTATTTCACATGATTGTGCAGTGTGCTTTCATATGTTGTGCTACTTGTACGGTAATGTTGCTTGATTTTAGTGAACTGCACAAATGGAGACAAGACTTCCAATCTGTATGTGCACCGTAATATCCCATTGAGGTAAGATAAGGATATTTCACAACTGTTGGCCTGTATTTTGCCACTTCCATCAGAAAATTAATGTCGTTGTTTAGTGCTATAATTGTGCTCCCTAATTGACATGCCAAGTCTTACATTGAAGGCGAATCTTGTTTATTACTGAACCAAGTGACGAAGGGGAAGAACAAGTGGAAGAAAAACAAAAATCAACTCCCAGTGCTGTAATGAAGCACTAGAACTGTGATGACACAAATAATGATATAGTGTTGCATCTTAATTTATTGCTATGGCTAGAACGAGCAAATTTTTTGCCACTGATTTGATGCCACTCTTAATGTAATATGTAATTATCTCTACTTGTGCAAACAGGGACCTTCTTTGAAGATACCATATATTTTAGTGGAATTGCACAAGAAGATGTTGGAAACATTAAACTAATCGAGGAGTATATAGTAAGCATGGAAACCACAGTAGATAGCAACAGATGGTTCCGGAGAAGTGCTTCATCTGTATGCTCTACACAATAAGCCTCCTGACAAAGGTTGGTACTCGCCCATGGATTTCATCCAGATGATTGAGCTTTGTCATCTCTACTGGGGTTGTGCTACTGTTTAGATACTGTCATGAGAAAGTGGTATTGTCCTTGAGAAGTGCTTCATCTGTGCTGTTTTAAATATTTCCTTTCCTTTCTTGAGCAAACAGGGATGCTAGCATTTAGTTTTCCTCTTGTCTTTGCACAACAGGATCATCCTCCTCTGAGGAAGAATATGGAGTACGTGAAGTGACTAGTTCCGATTATGCGAGGATGAAGAAGCCCTGTCTATCTTCTCATCAGAAGGAGCAGTTGAAGGATGGTTACATTACTCCCCACAAGACCAAACTAACTTCAGCTCAGAAGGACTGACAGATCTCCATTTTGTTGCTGTGATGCGCAAGTACAATGTTGTTCTAGGATTCTTTCCAGTGAGTTCCATTTTTTTAAAAGTGTGCTCTACATGGACCATGTAGGTGCCTGTTTAAACTGCCAATTCATAGTACAGTTTGCTTTATACTAATCACTTTTTTGTATTTGTGCAAACAGGAGTGCTCAGCTTTATTTTAATGGGAACTGCCCAAAATGTTCGTGAATATGTCAAATCATTCATTTCCACCACATGAAAGGATGTGCCGATAAGTTCAAGGAGTTGCAACATATAAGGGCGAAATCATACAAGCTACGCGCGAATTTGGTTGATTTTGGTGGAATTGCACAAAAAGAACAACTGGTTTATTTAGCATGAGGTGCCATGTTAATGTCCGAACTGATGGCAAACCCTGCCCATTGCACAATCGTAGGCATTAGATATTTTGGAATGGGACAACCTTGTCAAATTTTGCTCATTGATGTTAGCAAGAAGACATGCGTTTGATATTTTCGAATGGGACGCCCTTTGCTGTCAGCAGCGTCGATCGATTTTTCTTTGTTCTTTAGTTGTGAAGTAAATATTGGCTCTGACATGTGAATCGCTGAGATGCATAATTATCGATTGTTTTGAATGTTCTCTATGAATTGCCAGGCCTATGTGTTTGATTGCGATGTACAGGAATGCTAAAAAGCTGCTCAAACTCTTTGTACTCCCTCTATTCCTTTTTAGTTCATACATTGTGAAAGTTCACACTTTTTTCTATAAGATTAGTCAAAGTAGAGATACTTTGACTGCAGAAAAAACTTGTATGCAGACTATAAAGGACCGGAGGGATTACTTGTGAAACTGCTGCAAATGAGGTGATCACCCTGGGAATAATGCTAGTACGTATTGTTTTACATGTTCATCCAATGCCAGTGATACAAGAATTCGAACTAATCGAACTAAATTCATTAATACACAGTTGGATTCATATAAACATGCCAGATTTCATTACATTTCATACATTCTTCAACTAAAAAGGGGTGCGCTAGAGGTATAATTAATTAACCAAAGCTACCCACTTGTGTTTGGCTGAGCCGAACAGAAGCTTCTTCTCTAGCGAACTAAGCTTCAGTGACTTAACTACAGGTGTAGTTGCATAACTGACATGTGGCCCAGATGGCTGTTGGGCCCCATGTGTCAGTCAGCCAACTGCACCAGCAGTTAAGTAGAAGCAACGTCCTTCTCCAACATACACTACAAAAAAATACACTTTCGTGATGATACGTGTTTGTCACAGTAGGTCGCGTTTTTTGTCATGCATGTACATCCATGATGATTTTATGACAGAATCAAGATAGTCATACCTATGCTATTGTAGAAGTGTTCCATGACATTACCAAAATTATCATCACGGAAGTGTCCACTTCCATGACGATAAATCACGCGTCACAGAAGTGCTTTCTTCAAGGGTGACCGACACGTGGCATCCACCATAACGGAACGCCGTTAAGCTATCGGGTCCGGTTTTAGATCCAATAACCCGTTAACAGCCCCGACCAATGGGGATTTTCCACGTGTAAAATCATCATTGACTGGAAGAAACATGTGTCGGCCCACCGTTGGGACAGATGTCATCCACTCATTGGACCCAAGGCGCCTATGATACGTCGACACATGGCACAGCCCAACAGAGGCCCATTCCTGTGAAAAGGCCAGCCCATTTGACTTGGTCAAAAGGTGGCGGGCCGGCCCACGGAAAGCGTGTTAACGGCATGTTCGCATATAGCCCATTTACAGCCCGCTAACTCACGACCCGTTATGGCCTAACAGAATTAGGCCCAGTAGCGTCATCTGGGCCGTCCAATATGATTCCAGCCCGTTGTAACTTCTGGCCCATGTATGGCCCATGACGTCTTTCGGCCCATATGAGTCCCTTTGTAACTCTTGGCCCATTAACGGCCCGTGGTGAAACCGGCCCGTATTGAACAATGTATCACTTTATACCCATTAGCGGCCCATTATTCCATTGGGTCGTTTCCAACCCGTGTTACCTTTCGGCCTTCTCAGGGCCCATTTATTCTTGGGCTCATTTCCAGCATTCGGTTACTTACGGACCGTTACTGGCCTTTTTTGCTTGTGGGCCAAATTCAGGAGTGGATACAGTCATCCCGTTTGTGGACCGTTAATCTGTTGGGCTATTTTCATAGCATCATCAAATACGGCCTATTAACGACCCGTTATGGTCAGCCCATAAAACGTACGATTTCCACTCTATACCATTTACAGCCCATTATACGGCCCGTACAAGGCCCATAGATGAGACGTCCCATAGAAGTCCCATGGATCCTATGGGACGTAGAAGGCCCATTGATCCAACGGCCAATTGAAGACCCATGGATCCGACGGCCCATAGAAGGCCCATGGATCCGACGGCCCATAGAAGGCCATGGATCGTCTGTCCTGTAGATGGCCCATGGATCGTACGGCCCGTGGAGGGCCATGGTCACTACAACGTTTGGGCGAGTTGGCCCCCGTTTGAACGATATAGCATATTCAAAGAATTATCCTACTCTATACTATCACCTCTCAAAAACATACACTATACAATAAAGAGACTAAGGCATAGAAACATAGAATAATCCTACACTATACAATAAAAAAATTACAGCCCATTATACCCACTGGGCATTATGGTTCGGTACCGGTGATAATAAAGCATACACAAACTGCAAATTACATACACTGGGCAAATACAGCTCATACATCATGGATGCGCATCAACTTAACTTACCATTTGAACTATAATCTCTTCAGAAAATAGGATTGGCCAGATTCAGATAGCACAAATTTCAGTCTGCAAAATCTCCAATTCCTTCGTGGTTACCTCAGTGTCTTGTTTCATTTTTTTGACTCCTGCATCTAATACCTGCATGTCCAGTCTCAACTTGTTGATTGTACATTGAGAATCATGTACACATTGTCTTGCCACCTCTAGTTGATGCTCGAGAACATCAACACATTCCAATTCCAATCCATAATCATTCGGTAATGGCCATGCCGCACTGCTCGCAGATCTTTGTGTTGATGTCACTTCATCCTGAAATGTTTCTGTAAGTACACATGACTAGGGCAAAAATATAGTTACAACAGGGAAGCGAGCATGACAGACTATTTTGTACATGGCAAAACATGACTAACAATAATCTTACACGTCATGAAGCATAAGCAGGTGATATTTTAAAAATTATAAAAAAGGTAGTCTGTGCAGCCTGCATACAGAAATCTCTCTTAGCTCACCAGAGGAGCATGATGTTGGGGCCCAATCCAAAACACAGACAAGTTCCAAATTTAGACAGCATGTTGCGTATAAGTAAGCAAGTAGTTGGCCATTCTGTAGCTCAGTTAAAGTCTTAGGGAGCATAATGAACAACAGAGGTTTTCATACAAACATACTACAACAAGCAAAACTATGCAATCATTAGCCTAGTATAAACTAGATTGTGAGCCTCATGCAATAATAGCTGGTTAATAGACTTCAAAGCTTCAGGCACACTTCGGCAGAGTAATTAAATGGTAAGGCCTTTAATTATGTCAACTAATAGTTAACATCAGGCATCATTCTTTGGGCATCTCATTAACTGAGGACAAATAAAGCAATTGAAAAGAGCAAATTAACTATGCCTGAAACAAACAAGGAATTGAACTGTTGAGTTGGATACAGTGACTTACCTTAACAGGTTGAAGAGGCTCACTGCAGCTCCTACTTCTCTTGCAAGGCTCCTTCCTAACATCTTGTACTTGGAAATCCTCAATCTAATCTCCATTGCACCCCCTCTTCAAGGTGACACAAAATAGTTACTCGTCTCCTTGGAAGATAAATATGCATACTTTCCAGTCTGTGAACACAAAAGGATGAGATTATAACAAAACAACACCACATAATGAAACATGCCGCATCTCTTGCACTTGCACACAATGAAATGAGCATTTACTATGTCTGCACTATGTAAAAACTAGGCATACCTTCGAACTGGATCTCCAGGTACTCTTGGAGAGCTTACTTTAGTTACAGCCGAACCTTTATGTCACCTATGAGTTAGACAAGGCCCCACTATAGCAGCCCTTAGTGTTTAAATCGTTGACAAGCTCTGTTAGAGTGTTAGGTCAAGAACAACAAGTAATCAAAGCAAACAGTCCTAGTATGGCTGGCTGATGCAAACAAGCAATTGAACAGATGTGTGAGCAAATCTTACATATCAAGAAAAGAAGCAAAGAAGGAGGCTTAAAGACCATCACTTGACTGACCATATTTAAGGGGCATTTAAACATCATGTGCAACGTATGAACTAACATAAACATTGCATATTCTAGATTCTACAATGGAATGCACATGTATTAGGTTATGCCATGTATGATGATGCCTAAATGTACACTATAGCAGGCAGGAGTGATTCATCATTGCACACACAATTCAATTGCAGGTTAAGGGCCAGTTCGATTCCGCCTTTTCAGGGCTTATTGTGAAAATAAGCCATAAAAGATGTAAAGAAGTCATTTTTGAGTTATGGGCTTGGGCTTAACTAATTTCGCTTTGGAGGGGGGTATTTCGGGTAGAACCTCACTAAAAATTGAAGGGAAGGGGAATAGTGAAATGACTCTATTGTCTGCCTATATTACACTCAAAATGCAACTCCCGACGCCCATGTCACACCTGACCCTCAAGTAAAAACAAACACGCAAGCATTCATTGCCCTGCCCGCTTGCATCTCCTCTCCCCTTTCCTCTACCTCGATCCCCTGCCTGCAGCACTAGGGTTCCTCCAGCGAGCCATCACCACTGGTCCCATCTGGCCTGTTCCTCGATGATGCTCTGTCTAGCTAGAGCTACATGGCCGGCGGGTAGGGGCAAATCTCCCTGGCTGCTCCTCCCTCTGGCGCCTCCCCTCATTCTCATGGTCTCCAGCAGCTGCTCCACTTTGGTTCGTCCAACACACTACTCCGGCGGGCGCTGCACAACTATGGCTGATGCCACAGTGTGGCAGAAGGCACCTTATTCCCCCTCCCCTCCTCCCAGGCCATGGCCTTGAGGTGTTGTTGAATGATGAGCTCATCCAACAAGGTGAGGATCTCCTCTGATTTTTTGCCAAATTCATTCTGATCCACTATACGATGAATTGCTATGAGCTGCTTCTGCTGCTGTTATATGATGCATTGCTATGAGTTGCTCCTGTTGCTGCTATATGATGAATTGCTATGAACTGCTGCTGCTATATGATGAATTGCTATGAGCTGCTACTGCTGCTATATGATGAATTGCTATGAGCTGCTGCTGCTATATGATGAGTTGCTATAAGGTGCTCCTCCTGCTGCTGTATGATGAATTGCTATGAGCTGCTCTTGCTGATGCTATATGATGAATTGCTATGAGCTTCTCCTGCTGCTGCTATATGATGAATTGCTATGAGCTGCTCCTGCTGCTGCTATATGATGAATTGCTATGAGCTGCTCCTGCTGCTGCTATATGATGAATTGCTATGAGCTGCTGGTGGTATATGATGAATTGCACACTGCTGCTGCTGTATGATGAGTTTCTATGAGCTGCTCCTGCTGCTATATGATGCTTTCAGCTGCTGCTGCTATATGATAATAACCAGCCACTTGGACCATCGAATTTCAATGAATAATTGTTCTTCATTTAAATGTGGGTCATGCGTTCTTTGTTTAAATTAGGCAATGGGATCTCTATGGAAAACATTGACCAAAGTAGATTGTGCCAAGTAGATGGTATCTTTGTATTTGCATTTTGAGAAAATAGTGATGGTCTGTTTTCCTGTCATATTATTACTGCACTGGGTTCAATTTGTGATGTTTGCAAGTCAAATTAATTTTCATATGGGCAGCAAAATGAAAAAATATAATGCAATCTAGACTTTTCACTGATCATACCAAACATAAGCTGAAAACGCAATGAAAAGAACTGGTTGGCTTATTACATGGAGCTTATATTCACAGGTGCTTATTTTCTTAGGATAACTCGTAATAACTGTCCCTAAGAAACTTGGCCAATAGAACTGACATACAAATAACATGTCACGATGATTGCAATGGAGGAGTGACATACCATAGCACACTGTATAGGCTCACCGCTGCCTCTCCTTTTTTTCAATGTTCCATGAAATTGCCACATACATCTTGTACTTTTTCATTGTGTAACCCTATCTGCAAGTTGACACGGCTAATTTCAGACATCTCTACATGATAATACATTGCATATCCCTTGCGCATATTTAAACCACCAATTAATGATTGTGTGCATAGCATAAACTAGCCATGACTCTGTGTGCTGGACTAGCAGGCACTCTAAGGGAGCCTAATGTTGTGCGCTGGAATTCCTACATGCCACATACGATTTTGTGTAATGTACTGCCTCTGTTCCTGAATATATGTCTTTGTAGAGATTCTAGTATGGACCACATATAGATGTATATAGATGCATTTTCGAGTGTAGATTCACTCATTTTGCTTCGTATGTATCCTATAGTGGAATCTCTTGAAAGACTTATATTTAGGAACGGAGGTACGAGGTAGTATCATGTATGATGTCTACATATCTAATTCAGCAGCCAGTAGTAGAAATCATTGTCTGCACAAAGGGATTACTGGTCAAAAATCCTAACAAAGGATGCTGGCAGGCACAGAACAATACAAGAGAGAGAGGGAGAGAGAGAGACGCACTTACAAGATCATAGCAATGCCTCAGTCCAGGATCTTGGTTGGCCAAGCTGTTAGATCCAGAAGAAACATCGTCCTTGTAGTTTTGCCCAGCTGCATAACAGGTAACAACGACCTGTTAGTATATTTGAAGTACATCGGGCAGGTGATGCTGGACGAGTTTAAAGGTGACAAGTACCTAGGCCGTGGCGGGTGCTTGGCATCTTGCCAGACGGTGGGAATCAGGTTAGAAACATCAAGGATGATGACGCTGCTCTGGCTGTCGGGGTCCGGTAAGGAGATCTAGAACCATCGAGTATGGTGTTTGTGGAGCGGCTCCGGTAGGGTGGACTACGGTGTGGGTGAAGCGGATCTGTGGTTGTGGACGAGGGCGTAGGTGAAGCTTCTCCGGTGGTTGGGTTAAGGATGGTATCGACGATGCAGATCTGCGGCCGTGGACGGGGCGTCAGAAGCTGCTCCGGTAGGTTGGATGAGGGTGCGAGGAAGCGGATCTGAGGCCGTGGACTTGTGAGTTGGCAAAGCGGCCCCAGTAGGGTTGATAATGGTATAGGCGAAGCTACTCCGGTAGGGTTGCCGATGGTGTCGGTGAAGCGGCTCCGGTAGGGTTGAGGAAGGTGTTGGCGAAGAGGATGAGAGGCCGTCGACGGGGGCATCAGCGGGGCGGCTCCGGGGGTGTGGATGAAGCGTCTCCAGTGGGGAGTATGATTGAGCCGCTGCAAATCCGGCGTTGTGGACAAGGCCGACACTGAATGGGCTGTGGTACAGTGGTGGATGAGCAGTCTACTTTTTTCTAGGGGAGGTGGGAGGGGTAGATGCGGCCATAGAAGCAGATCCGGCGAGGTGGATGCCGCTGGCAGTGAATGAGCCGCTGGCAGTGAGGTGGACGCCGCTGGCAGTGGATGAGCATTCTAGGGTTTCGAGAGGGGAGGGGAGAAAGGCTGATGAAGTACGGACGACGTGATGTAAGATGCTCTGGTGCTATGGAGTTAGTCATTTTTGTGGAAGGGGGAGAGGAAATGGGGCTGCCGTGTAGTGGGGGGAACCGGAAGTTACCAAAGCAACCCCGACCTATTATGTAGATGAGGGCGGTATTGTAACTGTTGGTTTCCGTGCACCAAGGACAAAAGGGGAATTTCGCATGCTAAAGACTAAGGTGGCGGAAATTTTAGAAGGAGGCGGGAGATTTTGCCGCCCGCGGGATCGTTCATATCCAGAATCAACTAATTTTGGACCGTGCTAGCGGGAAGGTCATGCTAGACTGTGTACACGGGGCACGCGTTAGCAGTTAATAACTGGTGTGAAGTCCATCCAGAAAAAAAGACAATAACTCGGGATGATGCGCCGATAACTTGGACGTTCACACGGGCGCGGCCAATCGTACTGGTGTAGTGGCGCGTTCACAAAATAAGGGATCAAACGCTCAGCCTATGTATTTCTCATGTAAATAGATAATTTAGTGCCATTGGTTATTTACCTTAAACATAATGCATTGATGTGTTAGTGTAGAGGCGCACAAAAAGAAATGGATATTGTAATCCGCTACTTAAAAGTGTTACCTCATATGAGTACATAGCCTCCATTTCATAAATTGCGTACCGATTGAATTCATATATGAATATTACATATATTACTTCATAATAGATCCTTAAATCATCCAAGACTAATGAATTTGAATGCAAGAGTAACAATGGTGCATGTACATGATAGCTACATTGGTTGTTTGAAGAAACATCACTGTAACTTTGGCATGCACAACTGAAAAGGTTTATTTAAATAGAAAAAAAGTGATATGTGAGTGTCCAATCTTTATAGCGTTGAATCTATATTGTACCTTTGGCCACGATACGAAGTAGATATTGATTTATGTTCAAGCGATGCACGTCCACGATTGCTAGATAGTGATACCTGAATGAATTGTGCAATCTCTCTCACACGCATACATATCTCATTTCCCTGTGGGCATCAGAATCACACACGCGCACTTCATGTATTTCTCTCCTTCCGTCAAGGTTAGAATTCGTCTTTCTACCCCGTCCTACAAGTCTATCACACAGAAAGACACACGCTCTCTCTGTCTAACACGCCCACCCCTTTAATTCCGCCCACCCACAGCCACTAATGTCTCAAAGTATAATAATATATCTCACATATATGCCTAAGGTTAACTCGAGTTCCGGAACCATATGAATACATACAATGGGATTCCAGCAGAGCACCTTTTGTTTTGAGATTTCTCTCTCTCTCTCTCTCTCTCTCTCTCTCTCACACACACACACACACACGCGCGCGCGCGCGCGCACACACACACATTGTTTCTCTCTTCATTTTTCCGGCACTTGCATGCACACCGTTTGTTTATCTTTGTGATGCTTTAGGTATGACTCGCACAAATGCTATCTACCTATCCCTTAATATAGCTAGATATGTGTCACACAAACTCCTTCTCCCTACTAGCAAGATGCCCATGCGTTGCATGGAACATCAAGATGCATTTTTATGAGTAGTTTATCTTGTGGGAGAAAAGGATGAACGAGGGAATGCCTTATTCGCAAATGCGGAGAGGGGTGTGGGTATCTTTTTGCAAAATTGCCATATTTTTCTTCCTATCCGTCGGATATAAATCGGATGGCCTATATTGCAGGATGGCAGGAACACCATCATCAGCAACTGTGTTTTTTATAAGAGTAGAGATATTTAAGTGTCACTGCCCCCCCCACACCCACACACCCACACACACACCCCAACACCGAAGGAGTAGGGTGACACCTCGATCTTGATACTAATCTATCGACTGGCTTCTCTCTCAAACGCGCACGCACACACACACACACACACACACACACTAACCGACACCGAAGGAGTAGGGTAGCACATCGATCTTGATAGTAATCTATCTACTCCTCTTTCAAACACACACACATACACACACACTCGCTAGTTGTGCCTATGTGCCTACCGTGCACACTCTCGATACATCTTTCTCTCCCTCCCCCTCCCCCCCACCCCAACAATAACAACAGAAGGGTGACAACTCGATCTGGTCGTAATCTGTCAATTGGTTTCTCTCTCAAACATTGTGTCTCTGTACCTCGCTCAGTAGCCCCCTCGATATGTAGACTTTTCGCGCGTGCGCACAGCTGTAGTGACGATGACGCTGAACCCAGTGTGCCTCGTTTTTATCAGCCTCATGTGATAGTTTTCACCCTGTTTTCTGTTAATTAACAAGGCAACCTTTTCTTTGTTACTACTAGTGAATCTGAAATCATTCGGGGCAGACATAAAATATATCACTTCAACCCAATTATCGCAGTAACTATTTTAAAAGAAACTAGATAGATGCCTGTGCATTGCACGGAACATCAAGATGCATTTGTATGAGTAGTTTATCTTGTGAGAGAAAAGGATGAACGAGGAAAGGCCTTATTTGCGAACGTGGAGAGGGGTGTGGGTATATTTTTGCAAAATTGCCATAGTTTTGTTCATATCCGTCAGATATAAATTCGACGTCCTATATTGCAGGATGGCATGCACACCATCATCACCAACTCTGTTTTCTACTCCCTCCGTTCCTAAATAGTTGTCTTTTTAGAGATTTCAACAAGTGACTACATACGAAGCAAAATGAGTGAATCTATAGTCTAAAATATGTCTACATACACATCCGTATGTGGTAGTTCATTTGAAATCTGGAAAAGACAAATACTTAGGAACGGATGGAGTATAAGAGTAGACATGGAGATATATCTCCAGCATGGTCTACAACAAAAATGTGCTGGACTGGTTAGCGCCGGATGCTCGCAATGCGATGACATGAGTTCGAATTCTGTCTTTAACTTTATATTTTTTATATTATATATTACTTATTTAATATATACTTCTTTCGCTACCGTACTGACAGTGGAACCCACAGAGTACTTAGAATACAAGATTAAGGATGGACTTGTTTCTTTTTAACTTTCTATACGAAGCTGTAGCCACCCTGCAAGTCACGTGTACACTGTACATGCAATTAACTTTTTATAGAGGGACAATCATACACGCAATTAACTCAAATGGATTGGATGTCACTCTATTATTTCCAGCATAGGAGCATCTCCAATGGCAGCCGACAAATTTTCCCCCGCTTCCTTCCGCGGAGGACGACATCAAACGCCAGCGGCATACATTTTCACAACTCTAACCAATCAGATGAAATTCGTGCAAACACGGACTGATTTCATATAAGCATGAAGGATTTCATATAAAAAAGCCGGAACTTCATATAAACATGATGGATTTCATTACATTTACATGAACTAAGCGGTGCCAATCCGGCTCTCTGGGTATAATTAGTACTCCCTCCGTCCAGAAATACTTGTCCTAGAAATGGATGTATATAGACTTATTTTAGTTATAGATACGTACAATTTATCCATTCTTAGAACAAATATTTCCCGCCAACTGGAGAGGGAGTACATAATCTAAATGGACGCCCGCGGATCCCTTTGTCTTCCTCATGTCCGTCAGACACTTGCAGGGTCGACGAAGGTCCTTGAAAGAGACGAAGCAGCAAAGAAACCACCTAAATGTGTAGTCGTCGCCTCGGCGATGGCCTTCATGGGACCCAAGTGGCGGCGGCCTCCCGTGTTCTACTTCTCCTCGATGATGGTGGCGAACACGGAGAAGCTGGCCACCGACTCATCGCTCTCCATGCACCCGGCTTCTGTCTCTGGCTGCATGGCGCTGCCGCAGGCACGGGAGGCACGCCCACAGACACGGGAGGCGCGACCACCGCAGACACTGGTGGCGCGGTATGATGCGACAGCGACGACGCCCGTACCGGCGTGCTCGCCACTGTGCCGGTGTTGAGCAACTCGCCACTCCTCATCGAGCTGAACTGGAGCGGCGAGTTGCTGAACCACACGCCTGCTTGGGGCGGCAACTAGCTCCGTCGGGCCAAGCGAGGTTGGTGAAGCACCGAGCGGCCTCGCCCGTATCCGGAGGGCTCGGCAGGCCACCCAGCCGGGTAATATGCCAGAGAACGGATCCTCGGAAGCCATCAGAAGAGTGGAGAAAATGGTGAAGGAGATGGGGGAGCAGCGGAGGGGTGTGATTCTTGCCCGCTATTTGTTTGGCCTCGTGTAAATAGAGGGCGGACAGTAGGAGCTTGGCTGGTGTCTGGCCTCGTTTAAACTAAGGGCGGACGGGAGGAGCTCGCCGGTGTTGCGTTTAATTCCGTCCCACTCATGAATAGACGTGTGGCCGGAGTAGGTTTCTCGGTTTGCATGCGGGTTTAACGGAGGGGTTTGATGGAGGCGAGGAGGCGTGTTCAGCCGGGCGTGCAGCGAGCGGCACAGTACTATTCGATTTGACAGCGGGCGGCGCAGTTCCCGATACGGCTTTAATGCAGACGAGGGAGGGAGTAGCGGTTCCCGAAATGTTGAACATCCAATGCATCCTACTTCAATTAATGCATGAGGGAAGTAATGGGAGGAGGACTGGGAAAAGAGGTTGCACAATGTGAATGCAATGCAGTTTGCCCTCATATGAAGGCGCCCCTCCATTCCAATGCATCTACCACATCGTACGCACCTAATCATTTGCCTAAGAACCTACACTAAGCGCAAAAGAGCTCACTCCAGACCCATGGCAGCGATGCGCGCGAGCGGCCAGCTGCTGTGCTAGATGGTCCACAACGCCGCCCTGCGGCATGGCGCTGAGGATCGTCTCCAGACGGTGTTGGAGGCCGGCTGGTGGATGGCCGCCGTCGATGCCAACTACGACTCTCAGTTGGACCCGATGATCGTTGCCACCACCAACAAGTTCACCGTCCTCACGAATCTCGCGGACGACATCGCCGTACTCCTCCAACCCGCATGCCCGGGCTCCTCATTGCCTGCCACCCTAATCGGCCTCCATGGCCGGAACCTCTTTCAAGCACTGGTGGCCCTGCGACAGCCTGCTGACGCCACGATAATGTCCACCTGGAGGTCGCGCTCGCCGCGAGGCGCCTCGCCCTGCAAGAATTCGTCGACCTACACATCCACGTGTACGAGAAAATCATGTACATAGTTATCTATAAGGCTAGTGAGAACTCTGCGACGTTGGCCTTCCTCAACCGGCTGGAAGCCTTGGATGCCTTTGCTGAGAAGCACCTCGACCTCGCAACAAAAGCCGCTGCTCCTTAGCCACCGGTCGGTGGCCCAACGCACTAAGTTGAGAAGGAGGAGGTCGTACGTTGATGGATGCATCTTTCTTCTTGCCTTCTGTAACCACCACTGCGATCGCATCATCGTGGCCTTAATTCTTATTGTGCTGTTGCATTCTTGTTCCAGTCAATACTGACATGTGCGATCCCTTTGCTTAATTATATGCATCACTGTAACTATTACTCCATCCGTAAATTTATAAGTTGTGCTTACCTTTTCCATCAACTTCGTGCAACGCACGGGCATCTTGCTAGAAACACTAGAACATGTCGGACTGCATGTGACCAAACCGACGATGCGCCAACCTAGCTACTACGTACCCTGCTTATCTGGCGGAAATAGCCCCTCCCTAGTGTTTCCAATCGTTATTTCTATCTATCGATCGTGCCAAGGAGCAGAACCAAATGTTACAATTTATACATGTTTCTCTACTCCTACTCCTATAAAAGACTTAGTTGGTGATGATGGTGTGTCTGCCATCCGTCATTTCTGACCATTAGATCTGCATCTAATGGCTGTGAGGTAAGTTGTGGCATTTTTGCAACAATAGCCCACTTCTCTGCTCCAATTTGTAGAAAACCCCTTATTATCCATTCCTCCCTCACCTCATCAAAACAGCCTGGGAAATATATTTTGAGTGAAAAGTACTCCCTCCGTTCCTAAATATTTGTCTTTCTAGAGATTTCAATAAGTGACTACATACAGAGCAAAATGAGTGAATCTACACTTCAAAATATGTCTATATAATCTGTATGTGATAGTCCATTTGAAATCTCTAAAAAGACAAATATTTAGGAACAAAGGGAGTAATATATTAGGAGTATATGAAAATAAGAGTGATTTATTTCAAGTTTGTGAACAAGTACTACTATTCTACTACTTTGGATCCGTCGCAACGCACGGGCACATTGCTAGTAAAAGGAAAAGACCTGTTGCGTTCGCGTCGCACCCCCACACACCCGGGAATCGGGAGTACTCCACGGCCCGTCCGACACGACACATAGCTTAGGGAAGGCGTGTTGCCTAGCATTTTCACTTTCATGTTGGACCGCCGTTGAGCAAACCGACTATTGGCAAACCGCACCCCGCCCGCCGCCGGGTTGGAAAACAGAAACGAGGGGAAGATCTAGCTATAGCACGGAAGCCAAGAAATTTGGTGTCAGATGGGGCTCGTTGATAGAGTAGGAGCATTCCGTACTAGTACTACTCCTACTAGTACCAAGTTCATACTATACAACTAGTACTACCACTATACAACTAGTAGGTACGTGCACGGCACAACATCGTAGGAACAAAAAACGGGAAGATCTTGTTTTGGGTGATTTATCTTTTTTTCAGTCAACGTAGTATGAATAATATGATGTGGGGGGCACCCATGAAGCTTATGTGGCTTGGTTGCATGGCTACGAAAGGTTAGAGAAAAATAAATAGATAATGTGTTTAGAGTGCACTCCACTAAATAGATATACTTTGGATCCATTGCAACGGGCCGACACATCTATATCTATACCCCCTATATAGTGTGTGAAAAACTTTGAAAGTTAGTCGTTGGATGAAGCCAATCCGATGGTACAAAGATGGCAAAACCGAGCACTACTGTGCATTGGATATCATCTACATTCCACCAAATTCTGCCACATGTAGAATCTAGAAGACTCCATGGTTGAACTTAATTCACGACTAACTTTGCAACAACTAAGCTTAGGCAAAGTGTGGGGGTTGTTTGGTTTGTGACTAAGATTGCCAAAGATTGCCACACGTAAGGTTAGGCAAGTTTGACTAACTTAGGTGAGTGTTTGGTTCAAGCCACACCTTAGGCAAGCCAGGCCCCACATGGCATACACACAAAAATTTGGCAAGATTCCCTTAGACTTGCCAACTTGTGGCTCTCATTTTGAAGAACTAAGGGGCTGTTTGGTTCTTGGCCTAGCATTGCCACACTTTGCCACATATTTTTTGCCAAGCTTGCCTAAGGTTAGTTCATCAAAATGAAAGCAACAAGTTGGCAAGCCTAAGGGAGTCTTGCCACATTTTTTGTGTGTATGCCATGTGGGGTCCAAGTGTGGCTTGCCTAAGGTGTGGCTTGAACCAAACACTCACCTAAGTTAGTCAAACTTGCCTAGCTTTAGGTGTGGCAACATTTGGCAAAGTTAGTCATAAACCAAACAACACCTAACCTTAGGCAAGTTTGGCAACATTGTTTGATAGTGTGGCATTGCTAGGCCTAAAACCAAACAACCCCTGTGTCTGCCAAAAAAATGTGGCTAACAAAATTGCCACGACAAGTGTGGCAAGATTTGGCAAGAAGTTGAGTCTATGACATGTGGACCATGTAGCTAGAAAAGTGTGGCAAGCCACAAGTGTAGCAATGAACCAAACACATGCCTAAGATATTGTGGCACACCAAAGCTTAGGCGTGGCAACCTTAGGCTGCAAACCAAACATCTATACCCCTATATAGTGTGTGAATAACTTTGAAAGTTGGTCATTGGATGAAGCCAATCCGACGGTACAAAGATGACAAATCCGAGCACTACTAGCCGTTGGGTATGATCTACATTCCACCAGATTTTGCCACATGTAGAATCTAGAAGACTCCACATGTAGAAGCATAATGCACAAACCACCAGAATCTCATGCGTGCAATGCACGTGTACCCTACTAGTAGTTGGTAGTAGTAAGAAACAAATTCCGGGTTTGGCACGAGCTCATACTGCGGGAGCACCACAAGGCCTGCCGCAGGAGTTACATTTCCCTCTCGGGGCCCACGGGACCGAACTTTAGTGGCTTAGTGCCCGGCCTATGAGTCAATGACATGCGGACCTTAAATGCAGCTGGCCCACATGTCATTCTCATGGTGGTGGCGTGGTTCGCGACTCACTCGTTTGAGATGAACCGGCCGGTGGTGGCGTGGCCGTGGCGGGGGTGCCACAAATGGGCGTCGGGGCGTTACAAGGCGTAGATGGCCACACTAGCGGGTACTACCTGTAGTACAGAAGTACTCCAACTGAGGATTGATGCCCGGGACGAAATGTGTCACAGCCGCTAGATAAAAATTCAATGGTGCGGGAGTACGGATTGGAGCACAACAGTGGAGCAGGCAAACTGCATCCAATCGGGTGTGGCTATGGTAGAAAGTTGATGGTCACTGCAGTTCAGCTGGCCCGCATGTCATGCAAACAAAGGCAGAGGAGCGGTGGGGCTGAGAGGGATGAGGCGCATGTCAGGGGGATGAGGATCCCCTAACTTGAACAATCCTACCATTCTGTCACTGACATGTGTGACCCCCCAAGCATGGGTCTGCTACATCTTGAGCTTGCGTTGGTTTTCCTCGAAGAGGAGAGGGTGATGCAGCAAAGTGTAGCGTAAGTATTTCCCTCAATTTTGAGAACCAAGGTATCAATCCAGTAGGAGGCTCCTCAAAAGTCCCACGCACCTACACAAACAAACTGAGAACTCACAACCAACGCAATAAAGGGGTTGTCAATCCCTTCACGACCACTTGCGAAAGTGAGATCTAATAAAGATAGTATGATAAGATAATTTTTTTTGGTATTTTATAATATAGATGCAAAAAGTAAAGATGCAAATAAAGGTAGATTGAAAGCAAATATGATAAGAGATAGACCCGGGGGCCATAGGTTTCACTAGAGGCTTCTCTCAAGATAGCATAAGTATTACGGTGGGTGAACAAATTACTGTCGAGCAATTGATAGAAAAGCGCATAGTTATGAGATTATCTAGGCATGATCATGTATATAGGCATCACGTCCATAACGAGTAGACCGACTCCTGCCTGCATCTACTACTATTACTCCACACATCGACCGACTCCTGCCTGCATCTAGAGTATTAAGTTCATAAGAACAGAGTAACGCATTAAGCAAGATGACATGATGTAGAGGGATAAACACATGCAATATGATATAAACCCCATCCTGTTATCCTCGATGGCAACAATACAATATGTGTCTTGCAACCCTTTCTGTCATTGGGTAAGAACACCGCAAGATTGAACCCAAAGCTAAGCACTTCTCCCATGGCAAGAAAGACCAATCTAGTAGGCCAAACCAAACTGATAATTCGAAGAGACTTGCAAAGATAACGAGAAGATTCAAATATTATTCATAGATAAACTTGATCATAAACCGACAATTCATCGGATCTCGACAAACACACCGCAAAAAGAGTTTACATCGAATAGATCTCCACAAGAGAGGGGAAGAAAATTGTATTGAGATCTAAAAAGAGAGAAGAAGCCATCTAGCTAATAGCTATGGACCCGTAGGTCTATGGTAAACTACTCACAACTCATCGGAGGGGCAAGGATGCTGATGTAGAGGCCCTCCGTGGTTGATTCCCCCTCCGGCAGAGTGCCGGCGAAGGCTCCAAGATGGGATCTCGCGGATACAGAAGGTTACGGCGGTGAAAATTGTGTTTCGTGGTGCTCCTGGATGTTTTCGGGGTACGTAGGTATATATAGGAGGAAGAAGTACGTCGGTGGCCGCCCGAGGGGCCCACGAGACAGGGGGGCGTGCCCTACATGGGGGGGGGGGTCCTATCTCGTGGGGCCCTCGGGAGCTTCTTAACTTGCACTCCAAGCTCTCCAGATCACGTTTGTTCCAAAAATCACGCTCCCGAAGGTTTCATTCCGTTTGGACTCAGTTTGATATTCCTTTTCTTCGAAATACTGAAATAGGCAAAAAAATAGCAATATGAGCTGGGCCTCCGGTTAGTAGGTTAGTCCCAAAAATGATATGTGTAAAATAAAGCCCATAAACATCCAAAAGGGGTAATATAATAGCATGGAACAATAAAAAATTATAGATACTTGGAGACATATCAAGCATCCCCAAGCTTAATTCCTGCTCGTCCTCGAGTAGGTAAATGATAAAAAAGAAATTTTTGATGTGGAATGCTACCTAGCATATTTCTCAATGTAATTTTTTGTACTAGTCATTAACCCGTGCACCGGCACGGGCTAGCTATTTCACATACATGGGTAACGCGTATTGAAAACATTTCACGCATGTTATTGCCATGAAATTAAACATAAAAAATAAATACTACTTTGTTAAATGCCTATTGTTAAGAAAACATAAAAATTCGTACAATAAGTTGGGTGAGAGTAAATATTTCTCCAAATAGTACTTGACTGGACTATTTGCGGCTGTGCTCTTCAATGATTACAAATGTATTTTTGATATTCAAACTGCGTTCTTATTTGGCAACTTCTGATTTGTGAGTGTAAGATCATAATCACACATATATATGTATATAAATCTTATTCAAGAAACTTCCCTTTGTCCACCCGTAGAGCATTGTTTGTTTTAGGTAAAGTGCGAACATGTAACATGTGAAGAGTGGTAGAAAATAGTAATGTAGATTTTTGGTCGTAGTCTTAACTCGCGTATTTTGGCAAACAACATACTTACATGTTGAAGTAGATTGAATTGGATTATGAACTACCTAGTCTGCATTATCAGAAATTCAAAATATACATAGTTAATACACAAACTTGAAGGTAGAAATTAATATGCCAAGAATTCAATGGAGATGGAGCGGAATATTTGGAATGGTACAATAATGAATTAAAGTACCAAGTCATTGTGCAAATATTGTTTTTAAAGTACCAAGATTCATACATTTGGGACTGAGATGTACTTAAGTAATCATTCCAATCTCCATGCAAAGATCAGTTTGAGTTGATTGGAAGAATAATACCATGTTAGTTAGACCTTACTCGAGAGAATACTTCTGTATATAAGGATGCATTCAACTTCTTAATGAAAGGCTTCCCACAAAAAACAAATACACTATCAATTTGAAAAAAAAACATGCATTCATCTTTGTACACTGAGAACAATTTTTGCTGTAATACACCGGTATGAGTAATCAGGTAGAAAGAAAGATCGAGGACAAAAAATTTATTGCTAAGAAGTGAGAATGAAAACCTTCTGACGATTCAGTTTTGTAATGACACTACCCTCATCACCTTTTTTTACCTTCCAGTATGGCAGAAAAAGGAGCAAAGGTGAACTAACACTGCACATAATTCTGAAAAATACAATCAAAACAATCAGAATGGATAATAATTGTAGATGTGAATTGACTTCATTGCAAAACTACCGAAGATATTGAGAGGACAATCACATTTGTTACTTGAGTTGAATATTAGGAAAATATGAACACATAGGTTGCTAAATACACTGAACAAAATATCAGATAAAGTACAACATAAGTGCATGTTATATACATACATGAGAATTCTAGATGTGATACTTTTCAGAGCATCCAGGCCAGACTTCATTATATGGTTCATAATCTTCTCTAAGTAGATGATACATGCCACAGGTCCCAACATGTGTGTGTAGCACAAATGCAAAACTGAAAATGCATATTCATGATAAGTAAAACTAAATAAATAGAATGCACATTATTTGGAGCAGTTGTAAGCTTGCTGATGTTTTCGAAATCCGCTATCCTTTATTTGGGGGGATGTTCTCGAAATCCATCAAGCTTATTTTTTGGCGATGTTTTCCAAAGCCAACCATGCAACTGTAGCATACAATAAATTGTGCATCAACAACTCTAGAAAAAACTAACAAAAAACTAAAAAAATGATGTTCAGTAGCTACTACCTGCAAATTTACATTGCCGATGAATCCTCAGTTATTACCTTCTGTAGAACAAAGCCGTCACCAAGTAAGTCCTACAAATAACAGAACTGAGAGCAAGCCTTAAATATGACACAAAGTGGAGATAGTACTTCCAGCAGTATAAATCTTAGTTTTATTATTTCATTCTTCTAGTACAAATCTCATACGTGACTAATTAAAAGTATGGGGAAAAGGAAAACTGTAGAAACTGAATTCAGGAAATAACAAATATAGAAACTCTGCTAGATGACAATAAGGAGGGCATTGCCTATAAACTGAAAGCTCTCTAGATTACACAGATGACGAAGCATTAGAAAACGTAAGGAATATCATCCATAATTAATGCAATAAGGCTAACGTAGGTGGAGGACAGCTAACACATGAATATATATGCATGAATTGTTACGGCGATATTCTTGCTAAATTTTGCAAATATAAGAAGTGACATGCATAGGCATTAGTTAAAACATTTAGCATCACTGGAAGAGAAGTTAAACTGACTGAAAGAATTGTAGGCAACAAATCTACAATTAGATATGTCGCATATCATATATGGAACACATGTTGCTCAATATGAAAAGGAACTCGGAAATTGCTCAACCGAAATAATAGGCATCCCTTATAAAAAATTCAAATGATATAACTCTCACAATAGAATTCAACAAAAACATGCAACAATGCTGCATTTTCCATATTTCTGGGCATCGCGTTAACATTTACTTCTTTGCCTGGATACAGAAAAACAAATAACATAATTTCTGAAGGTAGCATCGCCAACTCCTGTGATAATTTTACTTGCATTTTTTCTCACCTTTTCATTTTCTATCAAGTTCATTTCTTCTTCTATGCCACGATCCGGAAAGAAATACCAATAAAGTCAGTGCAAGATGCACATATCAAAATATCTACCTTATGCGCCTGACATGGATATTGCTTGTCAAACACTAACAAATATAGGCAACTTCTTTACTTGAATGAAATCTCAGAAAAACTCCTAATGATTTTTTGTTAAAATTTGTCCATCCATGACCGTACAGGGATAGATTTTTACGCCAGTAAAGGAAGTCAAATAAATATATTCATTGTTTAAAAATATATATAGTACGATGGGGAAAATGTGATGTATGCACTCCAAGCAAAGAAATAAACTCATAAACACTGATTTCCTACCAACTATGACAATGGTGTGCCTTTTTCTAGTAGTGGATGACCTCCAGAACATTGGCATCCTCTTATGATGTACTCCCTCCGCTCCTAAATATAAGTCATTTTAGAGATTTCAATACAAACTACATACAGAGCAAAATGAGTGAATCTACACCTTAAAATGCGTCTATATACATCCGTATGTAGTCTATATTAAAAATCTCTAAAAGGTCTTATATTTACAAATGGAGGGAGTACAACTAATCGAAGAGAGAACAGTAAGCAAAGCATTCTTTCCTCGCATATGAACTATACCCGTACAGTTTCAATAATGCTTTCAAACTGATATAGAAAAGAATACAATAAGCTCACATGGAAGATATGAGGGCAATCACTGCCTACGACCTATGCATCATCCCGCCGGCAGCCAAGCCCTCCGCAAATCCGTCCCATAGAGAGCCTTCCTTCGCCTTGGACCTCCACTGTTGCTCAGTTCCTCCTTGCTACACATACCTATACATACCCATTAGTAGTAAGGTTTTTTCTGTCTTCTGTACATTGGTAAAGAAGAGGTAAAAGACCTACAGTTCAAATTCTCATATTTAACCCATGTTTATAATCTCTTCTTTATTATAGGTATAAATTCTGAAAGTCAATTGCTGCTTTGTGTTTTTCAAGCATAATCAGTTGCATAGGATTGAGGCTATATGTATGAGATATTTAAAAGTTTGGATGCTCCATTGATATCTGGTAATTGCCTATTGCATGGAATAGCTAGTGGTAGGTGGATGAAAGGAAGTTGTTACTATTTAATATCATTTGTACAGGAAAACATTCAGAGCCTAGGCATCATAGCTACGCTTAACAATGCGTTCATGATGAGATAAAACTAATGTGTGAGCACTGAGCAGTGGCCCGCAGAGAAAGCATGAAAAAATTAACATGAATTAGTGGCAGAGAACTGGCAAAATTTAAGATAGGGCAAAGTTAAGCCTGTGGAATGATGTATGACGCAAAATCAAAGTAGCCCGTGCAAAGCCAGTACATTTATGCGAGCATAAATAGAATCACCAATTAGGCAACTAAAAAGAAGTGCAAGATCAAGCGGCACCTCAGTACAGGAAGATCACACCATAAATCTGCAACCGATCACCACTTCATTGAACACACGAACAAACAAAGTAATGACCTGTCAAACATACACCATACCAACAGGGTGGATACAATAATAAAAAATTTAAGTCAAAGTATCTTGTCAAATTTGTAATTTACAACATGAAAATACCACTAAGATAACTATAAAAATAAATTAACCAAAATGTATTGTCAAATCTGCAACTTACAGCATGAAAATACCACTAATATCACTATAGTGCACAATATCTGAAAATCTGAAAGGCACAAATTCACAGTGCCACACTATCATTTCCCCCTGCTAACGTACACAAATACAAAATTTTGAAAGGAAATATACCTTCCACTTTAACACTCCCTGCCTTTCCCTTTTGCCTTTGCTGAAACCATCTTCTACGTAGCCTATTCGCCACAGCAGCAAGCCACTGGCCACGTCGTCGCACTGGCCTCGCCCTTGACTATGGCCTGCCGCTCTTAAACATGCCTTGTATCAGCTGGCGACCGAGTCGCCTGTCTGCTCCGAGTTTCCCCCTGCACACTGCGGCGCTAGCCGCTTGAGTTCCTTCCATTATTGATCCACCAGCTGCTTATCACTTTGAAATTTCTCTGTCCCGTGGTGGTTCGTGACTGCATGAGGAACAGAAGGGGGTCTTGAGTCAGACCACAACCCCACATCCCATAGCTCAATTTTCTTCTTCCTTCCCATTTTCTTCTCCAACTATGGACAAACAGAGCTACTCCCATGTATGCCAATTATGCATACATGATACATATATAAATTCCCCACCTTGCCATACACCCATACTGGGGGAAATTTTTTAAAGCACTAGACCTAATTGCATCATAGCATGAACATCGAATAATATTGTGAATTGTAATGGAACACCCATAAGTGCTCCAGATTAACAACATTAGCAATGACACATCTCAGGTCGAAACAATATTGTTTTTACATCAAACCGAAATCCTATAAGGTCCCTAAAAAATTTGTAGATGACCAAGCTCCTATAGTCCAATTCTATCTTCATTATAAGAATGCGTGGTATTACCTATTCCAGATCAAATCAACACATGGATTGAATTGGAAATATAACACCATGTTGCTTACCCGATATCAGTAGATTACTTGAGACCGGTGGATTCTCTTAGTTGTTGCGGCCCCAGTACAGGTTCCTGGCTTGCTATGGAAGATGGCTGCGCAAATCTGACGTAGATGGTGCAACTTCGGCTATTGTTATTTCTGGCTGTCAAGCCGTGGATCCACCAAATTCAGAAGGTGTGGCAGCGGAAAGGCCACGATTGGCAGAGTCACTGGAGCTCACCATCGCTTCGAGCCGCGCGAGGCAGGCCACCTGGTAGGGCCATCGCCAGCCCAACTGCTCGCTCCAGCTCCGTGCCCTTTCATCGCCCCAAGACTCGAGGCCATGGCGCCCCGATGACCTCCGCTTGGCATGAACGCGATGGCTGCTCGCTCTAGTTCGGTCCCCCTTCAGCGCACCAAGACTCAGGCCCATGGCACCCGGATGACCTCCGCTCGCAGAGGCGGCGACTGCTTGTGGCCAATCACATGGCTAGTTGTTGATAGGCAGATTTTTTGAGGACAAATAAGAGGCAGGTTAGGTCGTGAAATGTATATCCCAAACTGGAGTATACGTGGGACAACGGGCATGGGCTCTTTAGGTTACAAAATTAATCTGATGGCTACTAATGAGTATACGTGGGACAACGGGCATGGGCTCTTTAGGTTACAAAATTAATCTGACGGCTACTAATAACTAAAATACAGATCCGATGGACAGTAAATATACTTTTCTGAGGATTACTGTAGAGCCTCCGTTGGTGCATCCAATTAGTAAATATAAGATTGTGGCATGAATGTTCAGATCCAAATGAATACAAAATAAAAGTTCATATCGACATAAGAAATAGTAATACTTCAAGCATACTAATCAAAGTAATCATGTCTTCTCAAAATAACATGGCTAAAGAAAGTTATCCGTACAAAATCATATAGTCTGGCTATGCTTTATCTTCATCACACAAACTATTTAATCATGCACAACCCCGATGACAAGCCAAGCAATTGTTTCATACTTCAATAATCTCAAACTTTTTCAACTTTCACGCAATACATGAGCGTGAGCCATGAACATAGCACTATATGTGGAATAGAATGGTGGTTGTGGAGAAGACAAAAAGGAGAAGATAGTCTCACATAAAACTAGGCGTATCAACGGGATATGGAGATGCCCATTAATAGATATCAATGTGAGTGAGTAGGGATTGCCATGCAACAGATGCACTAGAGCTATAAATATATGAAAGCTCAATAAAAGAAACTAAGTGGGGTGCATCCAACTTGCTTGCTCACGAAGACCTAGGGCACTTTGAGGAAGCCCATCATTGGAATATACAAGCCAAGTTTTATAATGAAAAATTCCCACTAATATATGAAAGTGACAATATATGAGACTCTCTATCATGAAGATCGTGGTGTTATTTTGAAGCACAAGTGTGGAAAAAGAGATAGTAGCATTGTCCCTTCTCTCTTTTTCTCTCATTTTATATTTTTTTCTTTCTTTTCTTTTTTTTCTTTGGCCTATCTTTTTTTTGGCCTTTTTTTCTTTACCCCTTTTTTTCTTTTTGTAAAGTCCGAAGTCTCATCCCGACTTGTGGGGGAATCATAGTCTTCATCATCCTTTCCTCACTAGGACAATGCTCTAATAATGAAGATCATCACACTTTTATGGATTTACAACTCGAAGCTAGCACAAGATATGACTCTATATGAATGCTTCCGGCGGTGTACCGGGATATGCAATGAATCAAAAGCGACATGTATGAAAATTATGAAAGTGGCCTTGCCACAAATACAATGTCAACTACATGATCATGCAAAAAGCAATATGACAAAAGTAATGCGTGTCATATGAATGGAATGGTGGAAAGTTGCATGGAAATATATCTCGGAATGGCTATGGAAATGCCATAATAGGTAGGTATGGTGGCTGTTTTGAGGAAGGTAAATGGTGGGTGTATGGTACCGGCGAAAATTGCACGATACAAGAGAGGCTAGCAATGGTGGAAGGGTGAAAGAGTGCGTATAATCCATGGACTCAACATTAATCAAAAGAACTCATATACTTGTTGCAAAAATTTAGAAGTCATCAAAAACCAAAGTATTACGCACATGCTCCTAGGGGGATAGATTGGTAGGAAAAGACCATCGCTCGTCCCCGACCGCCACTCATAAGGAAGACAATCAATAAATAAAATTGTGCTCCAACTTCATCACAAAGCGGTTCACCATACGTGCATGCTACGGGAATCACAAACTTCAACACAAGCATTCTTTAAATTCATAATCACCCAACTAGCATGACTTTAATATCACTACCTTCATATCTCAAAACAATTATCAAGCATCAAATTGATCATAGCATACAATTCACTTTCTATGATAGTTTTTATTATACCCAACTTGGATGCTCATCATTCTAGGACCAACTTTATGATCATAGCAAATATCATGCTGTTCTAAAAGACTCTCAAAATGATATAAGTGAAGCATGAGAGACTAGCAATTTCTTCAAAATTAAGACACCATCGTGCTCTAAAAGATATAAGTGAAGTACTAGAGCAAAAACTATCAAGCTCAAAAGATATAAGTGAAGCACATAGAGTATTCTAGCAAATTCTAATCAAATAGGCTTCTCCCAAAAGGTGTGTACAGCAAGGATGATTGTGGTAAACTAAAAAGCAAAGACTAATATAATACACTACGCTCCAAGCAAAACACATATCATGTGGCGAATAAAAATATAGCTCCAAGTAAAGTTACCAATGAACAAAGACGAAAGAGGGGATGCCTTCCCGGGGCATCCCCAAGCTTAGGCTTTTTGCTATCCTTGAATATCCTTGGGTGCCATGGGCATCCCCAAGCTTAGACTCTTGCCACTCCTTATTCCATAGTCCATAAAAGCTTTACCCAAAACTTGAAAACTTCACAACACAAAACTCAACAGGAAATCTTATAAGCTCCGTTAGTGAAGGAAAACAAAACCACCACATAAGGTACTGCAATGAACTCATTCTTTATTTAATTTTGTGTTAAACCTACTGTATTCCAACTTTTTTATGGTTTATAAACTAATTTACTAGCCATAGATGCATTGAAATAAGCAAACAACACATGAAAAACAGAATCGGTCAAAAATAGAACAGTCTGTAGCAATATGTAACTAACGCAAACTTCTGGAACTCTAAAAATCCTACCAAAATAGGAAGTCCTGGAATTTTTTTATTAAACAGAAGCAAAAAGAATCAACGCAAAATCACATTCCTGTGATTTAACAAAATTATATTCGTGCGCGCAAAGTTTCTTATTTTCAGCAGAATCAAATCAACTATAATCGTAGGTTATCCTATAGATTCTACTTGGCACAAACAATAATTAAAAGATAAAAACACATCTAAACAGAAGGTAGATGCAAGATTTATTACTAAACAGGAGCAAAAACAAAAAAACATAAAGAAAAATTGGGTTGCCTCCCAACTAGCGCTATTGTTTAACGCCCCTAGCTAGGCGTAAAAGCAAAGATAGATCTAACGAGTGCCATCTTTGGCACTAAATTCATAAGTAGCACGCATGATACATTCATAAGGTAATTTGACTTTGTTTCTTGGAAAGTGCTCCATGCCTTTCTTTAATGGAAATTGGAATCTAATATTCCCTTCCTTCATATCAATAATTGCACCAATCATTCTAAGGAAAGGTCTACCAAGAATAATAGGGCAAGAAAGATTGCAATCTATATCAAGAACGATAAAATCCACGGGCACCAAATTTCTATTTGCAACAATAAGAACATCATTGATCCTTCCCATAGGCTTTTTAATGGTGGAATCCACAAGGTGCAAATTTAAAGAGCAATCATTAAGATCATGGAAACCTAGAATATCACATAAAGTTTTCGCAATCGTGGAAACACTAGCACCCAAATCACACAAAGCAAAACACTCAAAATCTTTAATTCTAATCTTTATAGTCGGTTCCCACTCATCATTAAGTTTTCTAGGTATAGAAACTTCCAAATTAAGTTTTTCATCATAAGATTGCATCAAGGCATCAACAAAATGTTTGGTAAAAGCTTTATTTTGACTATAAGCATGAGGAGAATTAACAACGGATTGCAACAAGGAAATACAACCTTTTAAAGAGCAACTATCATAATCAAATTCCTTGAAATCCGAGATAGTAGGTTCAATATTATTAGAAGTTGAGGATTCTCCAATCTCACTTTTACCAAATATAGCATCAAGATCTAAAGACTCCGAATTTTTGGGACGCCTTCTAGGCAAAGTTGATTCATCATCACTCCCATAATCATCAAAATTCATATTGCAAAACATAGATCTAATCGGAGACACATCAATAACTTTAAGATCCTCATCATTATTTTCATGTAATTTTTCTGGTTTAGCGGCCATCTTATTGACTAAGGTGGCTTGCTTGTCAGAAATTTTGGCTATAGCATTTTCAAGCCGGGTAATTTTAGCGTTAACTCCATAGAATTCTTTGTTCATATCATCAAGCTCTTTATTCATAAAACCCAAAAAACTCTTTTGTTCCTTAAGCTCTTTTCTAAAGAAATTATTATGCTCAAATTGCAGATTCATAAAGCTTCTAATATTTGATTCAATCTCATCCATTCTTCTGAGAAGGTGGTCAGGACCCTTAGGCGCGACCATAAGGTCAAACAAGAAAACAAGCACACAAAAGAAGGCGAGCGAAAAGAGAGGAGGAGATTGGGAAAGAGAGGGCGAATAAAACGGCAAGAGTGAAGTGGGGGAGAGGAAAACGAGAGGCAAATGGCAAATAATATAAATGCGAGGGAGATGGGTTTGTGATGGGTACTTGGTATGTCTTGACTTGAGCGAAGACCTCCCCAGCAACGGCGCCAGAAATCCTTCTTGTTACGTCTTGAGCTTGCGTTGGTTTTCCTCGAAGAGGAGAGGGTGATGCAGCAAAGTGTAGCGTAAGTATTTCCCTCAGTTTTGAGAACCAAGGTATCAATCCAGTAGGAGGCTCCTCAAAAGTCCCACGCACCTACACAAACAAACTGAGAACTCGCAACCAACGCAATAAAGGGGTTGTCAATCCCTTCACGGTCACTTGCGAAAGTGAGATCTAATAAAGATAGTATGATAAAATAAATATATTTTTGGTATTTTATAATATAGATGCAAAAAGTAAAGATGCAAATAAAGGTAGATTGAAAGAAAATATGATAAGAGATAGACCCAGGGGCCATAGGTTTCACTAGAGGCTTCTCTCAAGATAGCATAAGTATTACGGTGGGTGAACAAATTACTGTCGAGCAATTGATAGAAAGCGCATAGTTATGAGATTATTTAGGCATGATCATGTATATAGGCATCACGTCCATAACAAGTAGACCGACTCCTGCCTGCATCTACTACTATTACTCCACACATCGACCAACTCCTGCCTGCATCTAGAGTATTAAGTTCATAAGAACAGAGTAACGCGTTAAGCAAGATGACATGATGTAGAGGGATAAACACATGCAATATGATATAAACCCCATCTTGTTATCCTCGATGTCAACAATACAATACGTGTCTTGCAACGCTTTCTGTCACTCGGTAAGAACATTGCAAGATTGAACCCAAAGCTAAGCACTTCTCCCATGGCAAGAAATACCAATCTAGTAGGCCAAACCAAACTGATAATTCGAAGAGACTTGCAAAGATAACTCAATCGTACATAAAAGAATTCAGAGAAGATTCAAACATTATTCATATATAAACTTGATCATAAACCCACAATTCATCGGATCTCGACAAACACACCGCAAAAAGAGTTTACATCGAATAGATCTCCACAAGAGAGGGGGAGAACATTGTATTGAGATCCAAAAAGAGAGAAGAAGCCATCTAGCTAATAACTATGGACCCATAGGTCTGTGGTAAACTACTCACAACTCATCGGAGGGGCAAGGATGTTGATGTAGAGGCTCTCCATGGTTGATTCCCCCTTCAGAAGAGTGCCGGCGAAGGCTCCAAGATGGGATCTCGTGGATACAGAAGGTTACGGCTATGGAAATTGTGTTTCGTGGTGCTCCTGGATGTTTTCGTGGTACGTAGGTATATATAGGAGGAAGAAGTACGTCGGTGGCCGCCCGAGGGGCCCACGAGATAGGGGGGCGCGCCCTACAGGGGGGGGGGCCCTATCTCGTGGGGCCCTCGGGAGCTTCTTGACTTGCACTCCAAGCTCTCCGGATTATGTTTGTTCCAAAAATCATGCTCCCAAAGGTTTCATTCCGTTTGGACTCCGTTTGATATTCCTTTTCTTTGAAATACTGAAATAGGCAAAAAAACAACAATATGGGCTGGGCCTCCGGTTAGTAGGTTAGTCCCAAAAATGATATAAATGTGTAAAATAAAGCCCATAAACATCCAAAAGGGGTAATATAATAGCACGGAACAATAAAAAATTATAGATACGTTGGAGACGTATCAGTGGACGGCCACCTCCTCATACGATATATACATGGTGGACACTCCGAAGGAAACCAATGGCGACGAGGCAACGGAGGATAACCCTCGGGGAGAAAAGCAAAGCATGGGCGTCGTCGGCGCCGCTCCAAGCCCCGCCACAACAATACCGACCCTGGAGATGAAGGCAATCCGGATGACGCCGAAGAAGAATACAACCCTGACCAGCCCACCTTCAAACAGGCCGAACTATAAGATGAGCAGGTCAGCCCAAATGAACAGGTGACCGACGGATATCCGGAGGAGGACAATTATATGCCCCCCTCCAAAGACGAGATTAGCCTCGGCGACGACGAGTTCGGCGTACCTGAGGATCCCCTGGAGCAGGAGCGCTTCAAGCGCCGGCTTATTACCACTGCGAGGAGCCTAAAGAAGAAGCAGTAGCAACTCCAGGTTGATCAAGACCTGCTCACAGATAGATGGACTGAAGTCCTGGAAGCCGAGGAATACGGACTCGAGCGCCAAACGGCTGACCGGCCACCCCGTGGCCGGGATAAAACGGGATATCAGCCCGAATACCAGCCCGCACCCCCACACCAATACACTACGGCCTGGGGCAACAAGCAAGACCTGCAAGATATTCTAGAAAATAAAGCAGGACAGCCAAGATCGATCTACGGATCACGGGGGCGCGCCCCAGCGCGCGATGATGACCGTCACGCCAGATACATCATCAACAAGTCCGGCCGGGCCGAACACAGCAACCCAGACCAATTCAAACTGTGTAGCCACATAGCCCGGCATAGAGGCGCCACACACCCCCTCTGCTTCACTGACGAAGTGATGGATCATGAATTCCCAGAAGGGTTCAAACCCGTAAACATCGAATCATACGATGGCACGACAGACCCCGCAGTATGGATCGAAGATTTCCTTCTCCACATTCACATGGCCCGCGGAGACGATCTACACGCCATCAAGTACCTTCCCCTTAAGCTCAAAGGACCAGCTCGGCACTGGCTAAACAGCCTGCCAGCAAATTCCATTGGCAGTTAGGAAAACCTGGAAGGCGCATTCCTTGAAAACTTCTAGGGCACATATGTGCGACCACCGGACACTGATGACCTGAGCCACATTACTCAACAGCCCAGAGAGTCAGCCAGGAAATTCTGGACTCGGTTCCTAACTAAAAAGAACCAAATAGTCGACTGTCCGGATGCCGAAGCCCTGGCAGCTGAGGGAGTCCTGGACTAGGGGGTGTCCGGATAGCCGAACTATCGTCATTGGCCGGACTCCAAGACTATGAAGATGCAAGATTGAAGACTTCATCCCGTGTCCGGAGGGGACTTTCCTTGGCGTGGAAGGCAAGCTTGGCAATACGGATATGTAGATCTCCTACCATTGTAACCGACTCTGTGTAAACCCTAGCCCTCTCCGGTGTCTATATAAACTGGAGGGTTTTAGTCCATAGGACGAACAACAATCATACCATAGGCTAGCTTCTAGGGTTTAGCCTCCTTGATCTCGTGGTATATCTACTCTTGTACTACCCATATCATCAATATCAATCAAGCAGGAGTAGGGTTTTACCTCCATCGAGAGGGCCCGAACCTGGGTAAAAACATCGTGTCCCTTGTCTCCTATTACCATCCGCCTAGACGCACAGTTCGGGACCCCCTACCTGAGATCCGCCGGTTTTGACACCGACATTGGTGCTTTCATTGAGAGTTCCTCTGTGCCGTCGCAATCAGGAAGGATGCCTCTTCCCATCTTTAAAGACGGTACCGATGCCAAGGGAGCTTTGGCCACCGGCCAAACTATCTGGCTAGGTGGTTTTCTTATGACCGCCTGTTCGGCCGCCGCTCCGACAATGACCTCTCGGGTCATCAAAAGCGATCTTCACGTCAACTCGAAATTCGCCGAGCAGCTAGATCTGATGGATCTCTCCTCCGTAAACGAGCTCTTGGATCGCATCGCTGCCCTGGGAGTCGCTACAGACCACGATCAGATTGGGCTTAAAACCAATCTGAGAGAGATCAACTCTTCCCAGGCTACCCACCACGTTGCTGTGGTAGAGGAACAGCGCGATGACTCTTCTTCTATATTAAAGACCAGTTATGTCCGGATTCCTGATTCCTCCATGCTGGATTCCCGCGGAGGGACGGACGTCAATCAAGTACTGAACCTAAAGTCAGGCAGCGTACCAGATTCGTTGGACAACATCCAGCAATCCAAGCTTCCAAATTCGGAAACTTTTCGGCCCTTGAGCCTCAGATTTGGCGGGGTTCCGAATTTAATTCCACCCGCCCACCCAAACACAAGCAATCTATCTCAAATCCGGCAAGAGCCCGCTGAAACAGTACATCATTACTGGGCTAGATTCCTCCTGGTTATGGACAGGATAAAGGACTGCCGTGAGGAAAGCGCAATCTCAATTTTTTGCAACAATTGCACGGACAAGGGAATCATGAACGCCATAAGTCATCGTGAAATTACACGCTTCGCCGACCTGGCGTCCATAGTATGAAAGTACTGTGCGATGGAGAGTACTTGGAAAACCGAAACCAAGTTTTGGGACAATCCGGCTCCCAACACAACCCTAGTCCGAAATAAAAGGGTGCATCATGCTCAGGCACCTGGGACAAAAACCAAAAAGCAAAAACCCCCTAAAGGGCATGGAACCGTACTGGAGGGATGGCTCAGCGGACCCTATAAAATCCATAGTACAGAGGGCGCCACTCCAACACATAGCCTTCGAGCATGTTGGATACTACGGCAGGTGGCCAAAAGTGGCGAAGAGCTTCTAGCCCCAAAAAACCAGCCCAATAGTACCAGTACGGTACTAACAGTCTTTGAGACTTTCACATCAAATAATATGCGGAAACGATCACTCCGCAGCCTCGCCGAAGTCTACCAAGTAGCAACAATAAATCAATGGAGCGACACGGCTATCACCTTCAATGCCAGCGACGAACCTAAATTCCGAATAGCGCGAGCACCAGCCGCATTGGTCCTCAGTCCAATAGTGGACGGCTTTCGTCTTACTAAGGTACTCATAGATGGCGGCAGCGGATTAAACCTCATCTACGAGGAAACCCTTCGAAAAATGGAAATAGACTGGAGCCGCATTGAGCGAAGCAGCACAACCTTTAGAGGAATAATCCCTAGTCGGGAAGCATGCTGCACAGGAAAAATTACACTGGATGTGGTGTTCGGCTCGCCGGACAATTATAGGTCCGTGCAGGTCACGTTCCAAGTGGCCCCGTTCAGCAGCGGATATCACGCTTTATTAGGGCGAGAGGCATTCACAATTTTTCAAGCTATACCCCATTACGGGTACATGAAGCTTAAAATGCCCAGGCCCAATGGAATCATCACTCTTGTCAGTGATCCGGACATAGCACTCCGCGCCGAAAATAAGACAGCCGCACTAGCCCTAGAGGCACTATCCGAAGCCCTAGTGGCAGAGGAACTCACTGTGCTGCACTCCACGGTGAACAGGGACAATGTGATACTCGATAAGAGATCCAGGTCCACATCTTTTAAGCCAGCGGACGAAATAGTCAAATTCCAAGTCCATCCAACGGACCCCACAAAGACGGTCTCCATTGGGGCACAATTAAACCCTGATGTAGACGCTGCACTACGAGAATTCCTTCGGGAAAATTGGGACATCTTTGCCTGGCACCCTTCAGACATGCCAGGAATCCCATGCAGGTTGGCAGAACACAGCCTAAATATCCTAAAAGGATTCAAGCCAGTCAAACAGGCTCTTCGGCGATTTTCCGAACCCAAAAGACAGGCAATGGGAGAGGAGCTAGCCAAACTATTAGAAGCCGGATTCATCAGAGATATAAAACATCCGACTGGCTAGCAAACCTGGTAATGGTACCAGAAAAGGACAAATCCTGGCGCCTGTGTGTCGATTTTAAGGACCTTAACAAGGCTTGTCCAAAGGATCCTTTCCCCCTTCCCCGCATCGATCGAATCATCGATGCTACCGCAGGGCACGATTCATTGTGCTTCCTTGACGCATACTCCGGCTACCATCAAATCAAGATGGCGGAGACAGACCAAGCCGCAACGGCATTCATTACTCCATACGGACCATTCTGCTTCAACACAATGCCCTTCGGGCTCAAAAACGCCGGCGCAACATATCAACGCATGATTCAGACATGTCTGGCAACCCAGATCGGCAAAACAGTGGAGGCATATGTAGACGATGTGGTCGTCAAGACCAAACACATCGAAACTCTAGCAGACGATTTGAGGCTCACATTCGACAACCTCTGAGCATATGACATTAAGCTCAACCCGGAAAAATGCGTTTTCGGTGTACCAGCCGGAAAGCTCTTGGGCTTCATTGTATCCGGTAGAGGAATTGAAGAAAACCCAGCCAAGATCCGAGCTCTGTCACAGTTGGATATCCCAAAAGACCTCAAACAAATACAAAAATTGACTGGATGCGTGGCGGCTCTAAGCCGCTTCATCTCCCGCTTGGGAGAAAAGGCATTGCCCCTTTATCGCATCCTCCGGCGCACCGAACACTTCGAATGGACGGATGCTGCCACGGCCGGACTCATAGAAATAAAGGCCATATTGGCAACAAATCCGGTCCTGGCCGCGCCCAACTTGGGCGAACCAATGTTATTATATATCGCGGCAACACATCAAGTTGTAAGCGCGGTGCTCGTCGTCAAACGAGAAACAGAAGGACACAAATTCCCTCTTCAAAAACCAGTGTACTATGTATCCACTGTCTTAACTCCATGCAAGTCCCGGTATCCACATTATCAAAAGATAGCGTACGTGGTGTTCATGGCATCCTGGAAGCTGCGACACTACTTCCAAGAGTGTTCGATAACAGTAGCCTCCGAAGTACCTCTCAACAACATTATAAACAACCGCGACGCGACGGGCAGGATTGCAAAATGGGCCATTGAGCTCCTACCATTCGACATAACCTACAAACCATGGCGAGCTATAAAGTCGCAAGTTTTGGCCGACTTCATCGCTGAATGGACTGAAGCCGAACTCCCTAAAGAGTACGGTGCATACTCCAATTGGATCATGCATTTCGACGGCTCCAAAATGTTGGCCGGCTTGGGGGCTGGCGTCGTCTTGACGTCCCCAACCGGAGACACAGTCCAATATGTACTTCATATAATGTACACGGACTCCAACAATGCAGCCGAATATGAGGCCCTTCTACATGGTCTCTGGATGGCAATCTCCATGGGCATTCGACGCCTAGAGGTCCGCGGGGATTCAAACCTCGCAATATCCCAAGTAAATGGAGACTTTGACGCCAAGGATCCGAAAATGGCAGCCTACCGTAACACCGTCTTAAAAATGTCAGCTCGGTTCGAAGGACTCGAATTCCACCATGTAGCCCGGGATAATAACCAGGCGGCCGACGTGTTGGCACGCATCGATGCAAAGCGCGACGCCGTCCCTCCAAACATCTTCCTGGAGCGGCTTTTTAAGCCATCCATATTATGGGAAGAGGAGTGCGGAAACAACAACCCGGAACCAACCGCACCGCCCAACACTGAACATTCTGACACAATCGATGGCTCAGTCAACGAAATAACACCTTCAGCCCACGAAATAATGGCAGTCATTGCCCCGTGGACGGAACCATTCCTAGCCTACTTAATTAGGCAGGAACTTCCCGAAGACCAAAACGAGGCCCGCTGCATAGTACGGCGATCTAAAGCCTACAAGGTCCATGAGGGAGACCTTTATAAGAAAACCACAACCGGAGTCCTTCAAAGGTGCATCTCCAAAGAGGAAGGGCGAAATCTTCTAGCTGAAATTCACGCCGGACTCGGCGGGCACCACGCCGCAGCCCGGGCCCTTGTAGGCAAGGCCTTCCGTACAGGATTTTATTGGCCAACGGCCCGGGCAGATGCTCAGGACTTAGTCCAACGATGCATCGGTTGCCAGCTCTTTGCTAATCAAAGCCACATGCCACCCACCGCCCTCAAAACTATACCCATCACCTGGCCGTTCGCGGTCTGGGGGCTTGACATGGTTGGACCCCTTAAAGGGGGAACCCACAAGCAAAAATACCTATTGGTCATGGTGGACAAATTCACCAAATGGATAGAGGCCAAGCCAGTTAAAACGGCCGAATCCGGACCTGTGATAGACTTCATATCTGGGGTAGTACACCGTTATGGTGTCCCCCATAGCATCATCACTGATAACGGCACGAACTTCACGGCCGACGAGGTTAAACTCTGGTGCAAAAATATGGGCATCAAGCTCGACTACGCTTCAGTCTATCACCCTCAAACTAACGGTCAAGTAGACTAGCAAATGGTCTAATCATGAGCGGCATCAAACCCAGGTTAGTGCAGTCCCTCACGAAAATCTAAGACGCACTGGGTGGAGGAGCTCGACTCTGTACTCTGGGGGCTGCGGACCATGCCAAACCGCACTACCAGATTCACACCATCTTTTATGGTATACGGCGCAGAGGCAGTTTTGCCCTGCGATATAATTCATGACTCACCTCGCGTGCACATGTATGAAGAAAGAGAAGCCGAGTTGGATTGGCAGGACAGTTTGGACGCCTTAGAAGAGGAGCGTGACATGGCAAAAGCTCGTTCCGCATTCTATCAACAGCAGGCTCGAAGATATCAAAGCAGAGGAGTACGAGCCAAAACTTACAATGTTGGCGAACTAGTTCTACGCCTGCCGGACAGGAAAAAGGACAAACTCAAGCCCAAATGGGAAGGTCCCTTCATCATCGACCAAGTCCTGACCGGCGAAGCATACCGTCTGTGAAACGCATCGGACAACCGACTCGAGCCGAACCCATGGAACGCAGCCCGTCTCCGAAGATTCTACGCCTAGCGCCGGATTCAGAGTTCGTCTCCTTCCTCCGTCCACATTTTATACTTTAGCTGTCTTTTGTTTCTCTCTTTCTTCCTCCTTTTTTCGTAAAGCCTTTGAGGGCCGATCTGCACATTGTTCGCACACACTTGACGTGCCGCTTGCACTCATTATACCTGGGGGCTTCTTTAACAGAAGCTTATCTATATGGGCTTCATGCCCAACAATTGTGTCACACTTCCGCATGTACCTTTTATTCACCATTATATGCATTGATATGACTTAAGTTTTGGCCAAGCTAGGTTGCCTGGCTCCTGTGCTTACCCCTACATTCCCGATTGTTCGGCTAGGAGGTAAAGGGAGCACCTCTGCAATTGTTACTACCGGGTCAGCCGGATGTGTACCTCAGACTGGGTGAAGCCGAAAGCTAGTGTTCTTAAGGGAATATTCGGTCGGTGACTTGAAAGATGATTTCTTACTTATTTATTTATCTGCCCCCAGATGCTTTTCTGCTCTTTTCGCAGTCCGGACATGCACTTTAGGGCATGCCTCCCAGGGAAAGGAACCCATAACGGAACTATTCTCCCTGGAAGATGTTTCTTACTAACCATGTAATATAACATAACTAGTTGGGCACTTGTCTGATAAAACACTAATGACCCCTACGCCTGGTCTCCATGCATGCCCCGGTTTTTACATAACCGTGAGGGTATTCTGACATACTCCAGACTGTTGGGTCCCGAGGTTGAAGCAAAAAGGTCCGCAAAGACAAACGATCTACAATCCGGCTAGAAGGCATTTTACATGTCATTTTAAATTACATCGTCAAATTGACTGATTGTACTCCTCTTCAATCCCATCTAACAGGCTGTCTAGTTTACAGTCCCATTGGGAATACTTCGCGGCCAACTCTACTTGGCCGTACATTAAGCTCACACGTATCTCCTTCCCATCGGGCCGCACAGGTCCGACCTCGGCCATGTGGTTTGGATCAGCCTTCGTGTATCACGTCTTCACCATGGCCCAGGCCTCGCTGGCGCCTTGACGACAGGCCGATATCTTCCACAGACGGAAGCGCTGCCATGCTCCTTGAAGCTTCTCCACAAGCCCTCCAAGACCCTCGGGTAGGGAGACGGATGGCCATAAGGCCTGGGCGACGCCGCTCATCACCTGCCGAACATGTTCGTGCAGTTGCAGCAGCTCGGGAAGTAGGTCACCCGTTGAACCGGGCATTTCCTCCGCAGGACGACCTGTGAGCACACCTACAGACACATTTCTGTCAATCGACTTACTCGCAGAACTCTTCTTTTCAAAAGAGTTTGCTCAAGCACTTACTATAAATGCCGCGACGAAGCCGCCCATTCTCCTTCACGGAGTCAGACAGCTGGGCCCCAACATCTTTTAGTTCTTCGCCCAGCCGGGTGTTAGCATCTTGGAGCTTGTTCCTCTCTTGCTGCACCCTCATAAGCACCTTCTCACCGGCCTTCAGCTGGCGCAGTAGCTGTTGCCTGTCCGGATCTAGTCCGGCACCATCTGCAATATTATTGTCAGACTTATACACGCGCCACACTTCACAAACTACTTATCTTTTCGAAGTATGTATTACCAGAGGGGGTCTCTGTAGCTCCCCCTGCGGCGGCTAGCGCGGCCTCAAGTTGGGCCTTGCACTCTTGAAGCTCCTGGGACAGGTGGGTATTCTTCTCCGTAAGATCCTGCATAACAAATGATCCTTAAATCAGTTATTCTAACTATTTTAAGTCTCGGGGGCTACTGGCATATATAACTATCAAAATTCCTCACCCGTATGTCTTTCACATACTGCTCCGTGGCTCTGGTTAGACCATCTCGAGCGGCACGGAGGTGCGCGTCTCCCGCATTAAAGGCATTCAACGCCTCCGGGGAGAAACATGCATCACGAAGAACTGTCCGGTGGCGCCTATGATTCATGGCACTCTCCACCTCAGACCTGGTGGCGGACAGCCTGTCGGCATCCTCCGTTGGAGGAGCATCCGGCTCACGCCTTGTGTTCGCCTCCCCCTCCGGACCAGGCGTTGGAGCCTGGCTAGCGGAGGCTTGATTGGCAACCTCTCCGGACATAGTCCGGCGAGCGCTCTTTCTCCTGGAAAATCATGAGCTTTAATATACCTCCCAGGAACCTTTCCTTTAAACACGGTGGTGCGTCATACCGTTGCGGTGACGTTTCGATTCGGGCCGCACTCCTCTTCTGCCTGCTGGGCCGAACTGACCCCTGTTGGTCAGCCGCCGCGGGTTCGGCTTCCTGCCTTAAAGGCACCTCCTGCGGAGCACCGTTGGTATATGGTGGTTAGAAATAAGCATGGATGAGTAATGATGTCAGGACTCCGATCACAGTTACCTGGGAAGCCGGAGATAAACCGGGGTAGTCGGCAGTAATGGCGACCAAAGCATTGTCCATGCTAAGTTGGTGGAACACCCCATCGATCAGCTCCACCTTTATGTCCGGATCCTCTTCGCAGGCCGGATCAAGGGATCGTCCCGGATCCTCGGGCTGTGGAGTCAGGCTGTGTATGCCCTCTACGTCCCGGCATAGTTCCTGCATCGAAATCACGAAGTGAGACACTTAACTTTGGAAATATGGATCGGATAGATAAACATCCGCTTACCCAGCTCTGAGGGTTATTCATGGAGAATCCATTCAATGGACTCGCGCGGAGGAAGTCCTCTTTATCCCCCTTGTACAAGCCGGACAGGATCTTCACCAGATCTGCAACCGATCCCGGCCCCTTGCCGCCATGACGGGTGGCGTCATCCTCCCCGTTGAAATCCCACATGGGGTGGCCCCTATATTGGAGCGGCTGCACCCCTCGCATGATGCACGTGGCCATGACTCCAATCATGGTCAATCCGGAATGAGCCAGTAACCTTATCCGGCCCATCAGATATTGGACGTCCCTATCATTCTCCCGTTGAGGGCTCCGCGGGCGCCAACTCAGGCGTTTCTTCAGAGGAGCGTTGCTGAACTCCGGAAGGCCGATCTGAACTGGGTCCGGCAGTGGGGCGTCTTCCATATAAAACCATTCCGAGGGCCAGTCTTCGGATGCATTCTTTGGGGTTCCGGATAGATATCCGGTCCCGGCGATGCGCCATATTTCGGCTCCGCCCACTTGATATATCGACCCCTCATGAGAACGGGGTACGAGGAAAAACAATCTCTTCCACAGCGCAAAATGGGCCTCGATGCCCAAGAACAGCTCACAAAGGGCTACAAAGCCCGCGATGTGCAAGATGGAGGCAGGTGTAAGGTGGTGAAGCTGGAGCCCATAGAACTCCAGGAGCCCCCGGAGAAACGGATGTATGGGAAATCCGAGTCCCCTTATTAGATAAGGGACAAAGCATACCCGCTCTCCTTTGGAGGGATTGGGGACGCTCTCCGCCTTCTTTCCACCCTTGTAGGTGGCTAGTCTGGCTCGAACCGGAACCATGAAGGCTGGGGGAATGTATCCCTCTGCTTGGAGCGTCACTAGCTTGCTATGCGAGACTGAACATGTCCTCCAATCTCCTGGCTGAGGGCTAGGAGCACGAGAGGAGGAGCCGCGTCGACTGTCCATGATGGAGTGGATTTTTGTCAGAGGCGCTTCGATGAGTGCTCGCGGAAGGAGGATGGTGTGATTCGGATCTAGATCCTCGCCTCACTTATAGGCAACTTATTCACGCAGCTGGGGGGTAAAACATAAAAATACCCTGGCTTTTCGCATTCATACGACACATGGAAGAAGGGCCATTATTGGACGTGGAAGCCAAGGAGCACAACATTTAAGGAAGCCGGACACTATTCGGCAAGCACATGGAATTTGGAGGAGAACCCGCCTTGCAAAGCCGAAGACAATATATGCGCCGGACTAATCGTCATTGAAGCCTGGTTCAGGGGCTACTGAGGGAGTCCTGGACTAGGGGGTGTCCGGATAGCTGAACTATCGTCATTGGCCGGACTCCAAGACTATCAAGATGCAAGATTGAAGACTTCGTCCCGTGTCCGGAGGGGACTTTACTTGGCGTGGAAGGCACGCTTGGCAATACGGATATGTAGATCTCCTACCATTGTAACCGACTCTGTGTAACCCTAGCCCTCTCCGGTGTCTATATAAACCGGAGGGTTTTAGTCCATAGGACGAACAACAATCATACCATAGGCTAGCTTCTAGGGTTTAGCCTCCTTGATCTCGTGGTAGATCTACTCTTGTACTACCCATATCATCAATATCAATCAAGCAGGAGTAGGGTTTTACCTCCATCGAGAGGGCCCGAACCTGGGTAAAAACATCGTGTCCCTTGTCTCCTGTTACCATCCGCCTAGACGCACAGTTCGGGACCCCCTACCCAAGATCCGCCGGTTTTGACACCGACAGTGGCTTTTAAGCATAATATCCGTGACGAGTGGCTTGCTCGACACCTTGGCCAGGAAAAACCCAAGTCCATGGCAGCTCTCACAACACTAATGATCCGCTTTTGCACAGGCGAGGACAGCTGGTTGGCTCGCAGCGGCACCACGCCACAGTCCGGCACTTCGGATGTCCGCGACAACAACGGCAAGCCACGGCGCAACAGACATAAGCAACGGAACAACAGTGACAACACGGAAGACACAACAATAAACGCCGGATTCAGTGGATTCATGTCCGGTCAGTGGAAGAAGCCGTTCAAAAGAAACAATCAGGGATCGTCCAGTCTGGACCGTATACTGGAGCGCTCGTGCCAAATTCATGGCACCCCAGACAAGCCAGCCAACCACACCAATAGAGACTGCTGGGTATTCAAATAGGCTGGCAAAATAAACGCCGAAAACAAGGACAAGGGGCTGCACAGCAATGATGACGAGGAGCCCCAGCGTCCGAACACAGGGGGACAGAAGAAATTCCCCCCCCCCCCCCCCAAGTGAAAACGGTCAACATGATCTACGCCACTCATAGCCCCAAACGGGAACGGAAGCGGGCACTACAGGACGTCTAGGCGATGGAGCCAGTCGCCCCCAAGTTCAACCCATGGTCAGCTTGTACGATCACCTTTGATCGTAGGGATCATCCTACTAGCATCCGTCATGGCGGCTCGGCCGCATTGGTCTTAGACCCAATCATCGACGGATTTCACCTCACACGAGTCCTCATGGACGGCGGCAGCAACCTGAACCTACTTTATCAGGACATAGTGCGCAAAATGGGCATTGACCCTTCAAGGATCAAACCCACCAAAACCACCTTTAAAGGTGTAATCCCTGGAGTAGAAGCCCGCTGTACGGGCTCCATAACATTGGAAGTGGTCTTCGGATCTCCGAACAACTTCCGAAATGAAGAGTTAATCTTTGACATCGTCCCTTTCCGCAGTGGTTACCACGCACTGCTCGGACGAACCGCATTTGCTAGATTCAATGCGGTACCACACTATGCATACCTCAAGCTCAAGATGCCAGGACCGCGCGGGGTCATCACTATCAATGGAAACATGGACCGCTCTCTTTGAATAGAAGAGCATACTGCAGCCCTCACGGCGGAAGTACAATGCGGCCTACTCCGACAAACCAATCCGGCAACAAAAACTTCGAGCACCGTCAAGAGAGTCCGGAGCACCCCGCAACAGGATCATCAAGTATGCCAAGAGCACGACTAGCAGTCTGGCCTCCGCTCAAGCCCCATCAAAGCAGCATTCGTGCCACACGTACACAATTACGCACTCAAGATACCATGGGCGTAGGCGGGGCGCAACAACGACACAGTCAATAGTGCGGGTCACCGCCACATACCTTCTTAATCTTTGCCTTTTACCTTTCAGGACATTGCTTTAGCACAGCCTCTTCAGAAGAGCCGGATTGCCGGACTCACATAGGAGAGAAAACCAAGGAGGCAACAGGCGTTGCGCACAGAAGGAAATACCCAGGTGGAATCTATTTACGATCGTTATACCTGTTTTATCTATCTGTACGCGGCCTGCCCCTGGATAGGACATGTCAAATAGTCCTATTTATCTCCGCTTAATGCATCCATTGTAAACATACGCTTAAACGTATTATTCATCAATGGGAGATCATCAATAGCGTCAGCTTATTATTCTTATTTGAGCATTTTTTTCTTACAAATGTTTATTTGATATTGCATCCGTACACCTTGATACGTTCAGTTTGCCAGGGGCTTCTTATGGTGCCCCATAATACGGCAATACAAGTCTGAACACTTTCAACAGTGCGGCACCCCGAACTTATAGCACTATATGCATCAGCTCTGAATCATGTCTTGGGTCTACAGTTGGGTTAGCCCGGCTCCCTTATTTTGGTACCTTATGTTCCGTTATATGGGCTAAGGTACCGCAGGGAGAACTACTACGATTGTGTCCCGATTCTTCCGGACGAGCACATCAATAGAGAAAGCCGAAAACTGACCGGCATGATGTGGCGAGAGCTGGTCGCTGTTCTAGAGGTCCTAAAATCCTTAAAGATTTTCCGCTTTATTCGATAAATCGGCTTCGTCCGATCTAGGCGTGTATAGAGCCCCAATTTGGCCTTCCGGATTCTAGGGGCTTCGCCAAAATTTAAAATTGTAGACTTCTATGGCTAAGTGAAAGTTATAAAGCCGCATAGTCCGATTTCCTTGTTCGCTGTGCCGGACACCTCCTTAAGGGACCAAACATTTGGATAAAGAGTGTCCGGGTTTTCTAGGAACACCACAGTACTAGTTACGTGGGGGCGGAAGCTGACGACTGGCCTACTTTCAGAATTTTATAAACAGCCGCACAGAAGGTAATATTTTAAATAACAAAAGCGCTACATAGTGCAAGTAACTTCGTCTTTAAATTACAAACATGACAGAAGTGAATTCATTCTAAAATGGTGTCCTTGGTACATTCATCGGCCACGAGACGAGCACCCTTCATAACACCATCATAGTACACCTCGGGATGGCGATGCGCCTTGCCCTCCGGCGGCCCGTCCTTCACCAGCTTCTCCGCATCCAGCTTGCCCCAATGCACCTTGGCGCGGGTAAAGGCCTGGCGGGCACCCTCAATGCAAACGGATTGCTTGATCACTTCAAGCCGAGGACAGGCATCCACCATCCGCTTGATCAGGCCGAAGTAGCTAGTGGGCAGGAGCTCACTAGGCCACATTCGGACTATGAAATCTTTCATAGACAGTTCGGCCGCCCTGTGGAGTTTGACCAACTGCTTCAGTTGGTCACTCAGAGGCATTGGGTGTTCGGCCCCAGCATACTGGGACCAGAACAGCTTCTCCGTTGAGCTCCCCTCCTCGGCACGGTAGAACTCCGTAGCGTCTGATACGCTGCATGGTAGATCTGCGAATGCCCCTGGAGAGCTCCGAATTCGAGTAAGTAAAAGAAACGCCTCCTCCACATGTTTTCTTTGCATAAAGAATTTCTTACCCGCTGCTATCTTTTTGGCCACCTGGATTTCCTGTTGTGCCTTCTCGGCTTCGGCCTTGGCGTATTTTATACTCACAAGGGCCTTTGCAAGCTCGGCCTCTTTCATCTTCAGATCATGCTCCACAGACTCGTACTTCTTGCCGAGGTCCCGGAGCTCTTGCTGTACCTCGCCCACTCTAGCACTTTTCTTTTCGCGCTCCTTGCATTCCAAGGCCGCCTTGTCTTCGGCCTCGGACAACGCTTTCTTCAGGGATGCCACTTCGGTGGTGGCCCCTGTTACACAGTCACGACACTTTGTCGTTAGACTAATCAATTTTGTCTATCCTTAAATACATAAGAACGGGGAATCACTTACCTGTAACACCCCGGATGTAACTTTCCATATTTGTAACTCCAACTCTTGCAATTTTCGGCTATGTGCTATGGTATTCCCTCCGTGGTTGGGCTTTGTCTTTTGTTTTGCATTTTGTTCATGTTATGCATCCCATATCATGTCATCATGTGCATCTCATTTGCATACGTGTTCGGCTCATGCATCCGAGCATTTTCCCCGTTGTCCGTATTGCAATCCGACACTCCCACGTGCACCGGCTCACCCCTCTTGTCTCTTCTCGTGTGCGGGTGTTAAATATTCTCGGAATGGATCGAGCCTTGCCAAGTGGCCTTGGTACACCACCGGTAGACCACCTGTCAAGTTTCGTGCCATTTGGGGGTCGTTTGATACACCAACGGTTAACCGGGTAACCGTGAAGGCCTCTTTTGGGTTGCAGCCCAACACCCCTCGAAAACAGCCCAAAAACCCATCTAAGTCACTTCCATGCTCTCCGTCGTCTGATCACGATCGTGTGGGCAAAAACTACACCCCATTTGGAGTCTCCTAGCTCCCTCTACCTATAAATATGTGCCCACCCCCGAAATTTTCGGGCAAACCCTAGTCTTCCCCTTCCTCCGCGCACCGGACACATCCGGACCGCGCCGGACGCGTCCGCCCGCCGCCGCCGACGAACCACGCGCCGCCACGTGGCCTGCTCCGCCGCCCCGCGCCGTCGGCCCGCCTGGCCCGCTCCCGGCCCCCGCGGCCCATTCGCGCCGCGCCTCCCACGCCCGAGCGCCTCCACGCTGCCGCCCGGCGCCGTCCTCCAGCCGCCGCGGTCCGCAACCGCCTCAACCGTCCGCCGCCGCCTCCCCAAGCTCCGGCCGGCCCCGCCACCGCCGGACGTCGCCGCCGTCGCCCCGCGGCGTCCCCGGCCGGATCTCGTCGCTCCGGCCGGCCCCGAGCTCTCCTCTCCGGCCGTCGTCCTCCCTTCCGGCACCAACCCCGACGAGGTTCCGGCCTGCCTCGGCGTCTGTGCCCTGATCTAGATCCAGCTCGGGACAAACCTAGGTTGACTTTGCTTTTCCTCCAAGTCTGCATAATTTTATGACATGTTCATCGCATCATAACTCCGTCATCGTAGCTCCGTTTCATGCGCATAATATATCAAAATGTCCGTGAGGATGTGCTCTTCATTTTGTTCCATTTTGCCATATTCATTTGAGGTCATCTAGATGCCTGAATCTCTGATGCAAGAGTGCTAAATAATGTTAGTTTCTGATTCTTAACAGAATGTGTACAATTGTCATTTTTGCTACATTTATTGTGTGCATCTTATGGGCATGAGCTCTACATGTGTTTTGTTCTATGCCATGTCTTCTTTACAGAGGTGCTTGCCATGTATTTTTGTGAGTTATGTGGTGACTAGCACAAGCATGAAACTAGGCTTCGTAATGTGGCTGATTTTACGCCCTGTTCTGCTGTTATTTTGATGCCATGTAAACTTGATGCTACAGAGAGATCCATGCATATTTTGAGATACTTCAGTAAGGATGTTTTGAACATATGGTTGTGCTCTATCCATTAATGCCCCTGATTGAAATTATGGAGTAGTCTAGCATGTCATTTTCTTGCTCTACTTTTGCTTTAAAATGTTTCCTGGCAGATTGTTTACGTGTTATTCAATTTTGCCAAGGTTGTTGTAGTCGATCCTTGCATGCTATGATCTTGTTCTTGCCATGTTTAGTTTCATAAACATGTATTATTGCTGGTGCTATGCTTATCTTGTCATGCAATGACTTGTGGTGAGAGAATCGAGCTCACAAAGATGCCTTCATAATGTTGTTAATGCCATGCTCTGTTTCCTGATTCTGTTAACCAAACTTGCCATGTTTACATGGGTGCCATCATATCTTCTGATCCTTTTTGGCTCATGGCCAGTAAGGGACTTTTGTTCTATGCTTTGAGTCGAATCATGCCATGCCTTATGTTTATATGATAAGTTCCTGTAGCATGATGTTTGCTTGCTCTAAACATTGCTTCCTGATGCTGTTTCTGCCCTGTTAGTGAAGTCTGTGCTGCTGTTATCTTTTGCACTTTTGCCATGGTTGTTTGAACCTGTTATTGTGTGATTTAGCCGTAGCTCAGTGTTCCTCTTTTGTCAAGCATCTCCTGTCGATCACTGTCACATGATTTGTTGTTATGTTGGGGTGCTGTAGCATAGTTTATTGATGTATTCTAAGTGCTATCATGCTGTTAACCGCAGATTTGTGTCATCCTTGTTTTGCTTGCCATTTGCAAACCGTGCATCCGATTCCGGTGATCTTTATATCGATTTCATCCGAAATCATCTCATCTTTCCAGTGGCATACTTGGTTTGCCAAGTTTATGCCTTGTTCATCATTTTCCTTCCGGAGCACGCATAAGCATTGCATATCACATCTCGCATATCATGTCATGTATTGCATCATGTTGCTGGTGCATTGCTCCATGTTTGATTGTGGTTCCATTGATTGTGTTCTTACTTTGGGTAGAGCCGGGAGACGAGTACGTGCACAAGGAACCTATTGAGAACGCTTACGAGGATCAAGCCTTCGACAACTCTCAGAACTTTGCAGGCAAGATGACCATACCCTCGATATCACTTCTATCTTTGCTTTGCTAGTTGCTCGCTCTATCGCTATGTTAGATCTACCTATCATTTGTTTATCATGCCTCCCATATTGCCATGTCAAGCCTCTAACCATCCTTTCCTAGCAAACCGTTGTTTGGCTATGTCACCGCTTTTGCTCAGCCCCTCATATAGCGTTGCTAGTTGCAGGTGAAGATGAAGTCTGTTCCTTGTTGGAACATGGATATTTTGGGATATCACAATATCTGCTGTTTAATTAATGCACCTATATACTTGGTAAAGGGTGGAAGGCTCGGCCTTATGCCTGGTGTCTTGTTCCACTCTTGTCGCCCTAGTTTTCGTCATACCGGTGTTATGTTCCTTGATTTTGCGTTCCTTACGCAGTTGGGTGATTTATGGGACCCCCTTGACAGTTCGCTTTGAATAAAACTCCTCCAGCAAGGCCCAAACTTGGTTTTACCATTTGCCACCTAAGCCTTTTTCCCTTGGGTTTTCGCGAGCCCGAGGGTCATCTTTATTTACCCCCCCCCCCCCGGGCCAGTGCTCCTCCGAGTGTTGGTCCAAACTAGAGCCCTTTGCAGCGCCCCCTCAAGGAAACTTGAGGTCTGGTTTTAGTTGTACGGATTGCTCATCCGTTGTGCCCTGAGAACGAGATATGTGTAGCTCCTATCGGGATTTGTCGGCACAGTCGGGTGGTCTTGCTGGTCTTTTTTTACCATTGTCGAAATGTCTTGCGAACCGGGATTCCGAGACTGATCGGGTCTTCCTGGGAGAAGGTATATCCTTCGTTGAACGTGAGAGCTTATGGTGGGCTAAGTTGGGACACCCCTGCAGGGTATTATCTTTCGAAAGCCGTGCCCGCGGTTATGAGGCAGATGGGAATTTGTTAATGTCCGGTTGTAGGGAACTTGACACTTGACTTCATTAAAATGCATCAACCGTGTGTGTAGCCGTGATGGTCTCTTCTCGGCAGAGTCCGGGAAGTGAACACGGTTTGGGTTATGTATGTACATAAGTAGTTTCAAGATCACTTCTTGATCACTTCCAACTTCTCGACTGACGCGTTGCTTCTCTTCTCGCTCTCACTTGCGTATGTTAGCCAACATATATGCTTAGTGCTTGCTGCAGCTCCACCATATTACTCCTTCCCTACCTATAAGCTTAAATAGTCTTGATCTCGTGGGTGTAAGATTGCTGAGTCCCCGTGACTCACAGATTCTACCAAAATAGATGCAGGTGCCAAGGATACCAGCACAAGTGGCGCAATCGAGCTCAAGTGGGAGTTTGATGAGGACCTTGGTCGTTACTATGTTTCGTTTCCAGATGATCAGTAGCGGAGCCCAGTCGGGACGATCGGGGATCTAGCATTTGGGGTTGTCTTCTTTTCATTTGGATTTGACCGTAGCCAGTCTATGAGTGTATTTTGAATGATGTATGATTTATATTATGTATTGTGTGAAGTGGCGATTGTAAGCCAACTCTCTTTATCCCATTCTTGTTCATTACATGGGATTGTGTGAAGATGACCCTTCTTGCGACAAAACCACCATGCGGTTATGCCTCTAAGTCGTGCTTCGACACGTGGGAGATATTGCCGCATCGTGGGCGTTACAAGTTGGTAATCAGAGCCAGCCCCGACTTAGGAGCCCCCTGCTTGATTGATTGCTGGCGTTGTTGAGTCTAGAAAAAAAATGTTTTGAGTCTTAGGATTATATATATCGGAGAGTAGGATTATTTTTACTCCTCAGTCCCTGCGTCGCTCTGGTGAGGTCTCCTGACGTAGAAGTTTTGACTCTCCTCTCCTCAAATTTCACTAATTTTTTTTAGGATCACGCGGGTATCTTGGAATTGTTCCGATGGTTTTGTGACAAGAACATTGTTCTTGGTGCCTCCTGACATTTAGGGGTTGTGGCAGTGTCCCGGGGAGTTGAGCTCTGAGGTGTTGTCGTCACAATTTTATCGTTGCAGTTCTAGAATACCTGTGTGTTGCCGACATCGAAAATCTCTTTTATGCAGTTGTTGGTGAGATAACCTCGACTTCACCCAGTACTGGGGAGTTCGGGAGTATTGCCATAACTCGTATAATGGATGCTTTTCGAAGGTCGAGGTACACGATTTCTGAAGGTTTCTTGGTTATGTGTTGACGGATGGATACAGCTGGATGTAGGGATTGTTAGTTTGGGTGAGATATATTGCTTCCCCTGTATCCCCAACACCTGATTGCATAACCAGAAAGTTTCGGGAGTTTATATGTGGGATTCAAGTAGCTCTAGCATTTCTTCCCGCAGATATTTGGTTTGTGATTGGGTAATCCTTACCACTTATTTGTTCCATTCGTACCTTGCCTTTTATTTTCTTTCATCAGTATCTTATCAAGTGGCTTCTCACCTTAATGGACGTGATGGTTACTTTGGAATTCATTCATTCATCCTTGTTCGAATGTTTATTGTGAAGACTATATGTTGCAATTTCTGTCCGTTGATTCAACTTGTCTATCTATCTATCAATATGCTAACGGATGTCACCCTCTTCAGGATGGCTCCGCCAACGCGTCAGAATCTGTAACGCAATGATGGGAGTCAGACGAACCCTCCACCTCCACCTCCGCCTCCGGAGGCATGGAAAACTTTGATGGCAACCGCAAATGCCAACGCTCAGTTGTTGATTCAGCTGATGCAAGAGCGCAACCAAGGCCAAGGCAACCAAGGAAATCAAGGTCAAGGGCAGTTCAACCATCAGCCTCAGTTTCCTACCCTCAACCAGTTCCTTGCAAATCAGCCGAAGTCTTTCAGCTACTGTGCCGAGGCCACAGACGCCGACGATTGGCTCGTGGATATCAACAAGCATTTTGAATGCAGCAATGTCAGGCCTGAGGACTATGTCAAGTTCGCTTCTTTTCAGCTCAAGGACCAAGCAGCTGATTGGTTCCAGCAATACAAGGATTCCAGAGGAGGTCGAGTGATTACTTGGACTGATTTCTGTCGGTACTTTAAAGCTCACCACATTCCTACCAGTGTTGTTGAGAGCAAGCGTGAGGAGTTCCGCAATCTCAAGCAAGGCAACATGTCAGTGTACGAATACAACAAGCAGTTTCAGAAACTTGCTCGCTTCACTAAACAAGACGTTCCTGATGAAAAGAGTATGATCTATCAATTCAGAGGTGGCCTTAGAGAGGATCTGCAATTAGCTCTCGTTCTTGTTGAGCCTACTCAGTTTGATCAATTCTACAATATGGCCCTCAAGCAAGAAGGTGCTCAGCTCAAGTGTGAGGCTTCTAAGAAGAGAATCAGGGATGCAGTTCAGTCTTCTTCTTCCTCTCAAGTGGCAGCTAAGTAGCAGAAGTTCTACCTTCCTCCTCCTCCGTTTCGTCAGCCTTACCAGCAGAAGAAAACTCAGGTGGTCGTGGATCTTCCCACCCACCCAACCCAAGCTATCAGAACAAGTCAAATTCTCAAGCTCCAAGGTCAAATGCTCCTTATCACCGTCCGCTCTCAGAGGTGACTTGCAACAAGTGCCAGCAGAAAGGTCACTACGCGAACAAGTGCTTCAACCAAAGGCGCCTTCCTCCTCCCCCTCTTGTGAGGTCTTCAAGCAATGCAATGGTCAAGCATAATCCAAAGCATGCAAAGGTGAACATGATGAATGCAGCTCAGGCAGAGGATTCTTCAGATGTGATCATGGGTAATCTCTCAGTTAATGACATTCCTACAAAAGTCTTATTTGATACTGGTGCATCGCATTCTTTCATTTCAAGACCTTTTGTGGCTATGCATGATTTGGTTACTCAAGTATTGCCGAGTCCTTTGTCTATTGTTTCCCCTGCTCGACAAATGAATTCTCGAGAATTCGTTCGGGATTCCGTTATCAAGATGGGCAACTATAAATTTCTATCTTCTCCAATTGTCCTTGGTGACTTGGATATTGATCTAATTCTCGGGATGGACTGGCTTTCTCAACACAAAGCTCAACTTGATTGTGCTGCCAGGGAAATTCAATTGACACACTCTTCTGAGGATGTTATCATCTATGCCGCTCGTGATGAAACTATTCGGTTGTTTTCTCTCAATGAGAAGGGTGAGTTGGATGCTATTTCTCAAATTCCAGTCGTTTGTGAGTACCAAGATGTCTTTCCAGAAGAGCTTCCGAGTATGCCTCCGCATCGGCCAGTCGAGTTCGTTATCGATCTTGAGCCTGGCACTGAACCCGTTTGCAAGCGTCCATACAAGCTTGCACCTGAAGAACTGAAGGAATTGAAGAAACAGCACGATGAACAAGAGCGTCTGGGTTTGATCAGACCGAGTTCATCTCCATGGGGTTGTGGAGTTCCTTTTGTCCAGAAGAAGGATGGCACAGACCGACTGTGCGTCGATTACTGTCCATTGAACAAGAAGACAATCAAGAACAAGTATCCACTTCCCAACATCAATGAGCTTTTCGAGCAACTCAAAGGTGCTAAAGTTTTCTCCAAACTTGACCTCCGTATGGGTTATCATCAGATTCGCATTCGTGAACAAGATATTCCCAAGACAGCATTCAGAACAAGCTATGGTTCTTATGAATATACTGTCATGTCTTTCGGCCTTGTCAATGCTCCTCCAACTTTCTCTCGAATGATGAACTTTATCTTCAACCCCTACACCAATGAATACGTCTTGGTGTATCTCGATGATATTTTGGTCTTCTCCAAGAATAAGTCGGATCATGCCAAACATTTGCGATTGGTGCTCGACAAGCTCAGAGAGCATCAATTCTATGCGAAGTTTTCCAAATGTGAGTTCTGGCTTGATGAAGTTCTTTATCTTGGTCACATCATCTCCGCCAAGGGCATCGCTGTTAATCCCGAGAAGGTGTCTGCAATTGTGAATTGGGAACCTCCTCAGAATGTGAAGCAGCTCCGCAGTTTTCTTGGTCTTGCAAGCTATTGCCGAAGATTCGTTGAGAACTTCTCTAAGATTGCAAAGCCTCTTTCCAACCTCCTCCAAGAGCATGTCAAGTATGTCTGGACGCCTAAGTGTGGCGTTGCTTTCAACACCCTCAAAGAGAAGTTAGTCACAACTCCTGTCTTGACTCCTCCTAATGAATCCAAACCATTCGAAGTTTTCTGTGATGCTTCTCTTCAAGGTCTCGGTGCTGTGTTAATGCAAGAGAAGAAAGTTGTGGCCTATACCTCTCGTCAGTTGAAGCCCAACGAATAGAACTACCCCACTTACAATCTCGAGTTGGTGGCAGTTGTCCATGCATTGATAACATGGAGACATCTCTTGTTGGGAAGGAAAGTGGACATCTTCACCGATCACAAGAGTCTCAAGTATATCTTCACTCAACCCGACCTCAACCTCAGACAAACTCGATGGGTCGAAATGATTCAAGAGTACAATCCAAGTATTGAATATACTCCTGGCAAGGCGAATGTGATTGCAGATGCCTTGAGCAGAAAGGCTTATTGCAACGGCTTAATTCTCAAGCCCTTCCAACCGGATCTTTGTGAAGCTTTCCGCAAACTGAATCTTCAAGTTGTTCCTCAAGGCTTTCTTGCCAACCTCATAGTCTCTCCTACTTTGGAAGATCAGATTCGTGAGGCACAACTCCTGGATACCATGGTGAAAAAGGTGAAACGTGGTATCGACAAGGGCATTCCCAAATACAAGTGCTATCGCTTGGATGACAAAGATACTCTTTTCTTTGAGGATCGAATTGTGGTTCCTAAAGGTGATCTGAGAAAATTCATTATGAACGAGGCACACAATTCCCTCCTATCCATTCATCCTGGAAGTACGAAGATGTACCATGACCTCAAGCAGTCGTATTGGTGGACTCGAATGAAGCGAGAGATTGCTCAATTCGTGAACGAATGTGATGTCTGCAGAAGGGTGAAAGCAGAACACCAACGACCTGCTGGTCTCCTCCAACCTCTTGCTATTCCAGAATGGAAGTTTGATCATATCGAGATGGACTTCATGACTGGATTTCCTAAGTCCAAGCGTGGAAATGATGCTATCTTTGTTGTCATTGACAAGCTTACAAAAGTGGCTCATTTTCTTCCTATCAAAGAATCTATCACAGCAGCTCAGCTGGCAGAGTTATACACCTCCAAGATTGTCTCCTTGCATGGCATTCCACAATTGATCTCTTCAGACCGCGAAAGCATCTTCACTTCTAAATTCTGGGACTCCTTCTAGAAGGCCATGGGCACCAACATTCGTTTCAGCACAGCTTTCCATCCTCAAACTAGTGGCCAAGTCGAGCGAGTCAATCAAATCCTCGAAGACATACTCAGGGCTTGTGTCATCTCTTTCGGTATGAAGTGGGAAGATTGTCTTCCATATGCCGAGTTCTCCTACAACAACAGCTTCCAAGCGAGTTCGGGCAAGGCCCTATTCGAAATTATCTATGGCAGAAAGTGCCGTACTCCTCCCAATTGGTCCGAGACAGGTGAACGCCAACTTCTTGGCAACGACTTGATCACAGAAGCCGAAGAAATGTGCAAAGTCATTCGTGAGAATCTCAAAGCCGCGCAATCACGCCAGAAGAGCTATTATGATGACAAGCACTGTGATGTGGCTTTTGAAATCGGAGACCATGTCTACCTCCGCGTCTCTCCAATGAAAGGCACTCGTCGCTTCAGTATCAAAGGGAAGCTTGCCCCTAGATATGTGGGTCCTTTCAAGATCATTGGCAAAAGAGGCGATCTCGCCTATCAACTTGAGCTTCCGCCCAATTTTGCAAACATGCACGATGTGTTTCACGTGTCATGGCTTCGCAAGTGCTGCAAGACTCCTAAGCGCACTATCAACTTCGAAGAAATTGACCTCCAAGAAGATCTCTCTTATCATGAGCACCCCGTTGCTATTCTTGAAGAAGCTGAGCGCAAGACTCGCAACAAGTCAATCAAATTCCTGAAAGTGAAGTGGTCACACCATTCCGACCGAGAAGCCACCTGGGAGCGCGAGGATCACCTCCGTTCCAAATATCTGGAGTTCTTTCAGTCCTAGATCTCGGGACGAGATCCTCTTGTAGTGGTGGAGTGTTGTAACACCCCGGATGTAACTTTCCATATTTGTAACTCCAACTCTTGCCATTTTTTGCTATGTGCTATGGTATTCCCTCCGTGGTTGGGCTTTGTCTTTCGTTTTGCATTTTGTTCATGTCATCCATCTCATATCATGTCATCATGTGCATCTCATTTGCATACGTGTTCGTCTCATGCATCCGAGCATTTTCCTTGTTGTCCGTTTTGCAATCCGACACTCCCACGTGCACCGGTGCACCCCTTTTGTCTCTTTTCGTGTGCGGGTGTTAAACGTTCTCGGAATGGACCGAGCCTTGCCAAGTGGCCTTGGTACACTACCGGTAGACCACCTGTCAAGTTTCGTGCCATTTGGAGGTCGTTTGATACTCCAACGGTTAACTGGGTAACCGCGACACGTCCGGACCGGACACGTCCGCCCGCCGCCGCCGCCGACAACGAACCACGCACCGCCACGTGGCCTGCTCTGCCGCCCCGCGCCGCCGGCCCGCCTGGCCCGCTCCTGGCCCCCGCGGCCCATCCGCGTCGCGCCTCCCGCTCCCGAGCGCCTTCACGCCGCCGCCCGGCGCCGTCCTCCGGCCGCTGTGGTCCGCCACCGCCTCAGCCGTCCGCTGCCGCCTCCCCAAGCTCCGGCCGGCCCCGCCACCGTCGGACGTCGCCGTCGTCGCCTCGCCGCGTCCCCGGCGGATCTCGTCGCTCCGGCCGGCCCCGAGCTCTCCTCTCCGGCCATCCTCCTCCCCTCCGGCACCAACTCCGGCGAGGTTCCGGCCTGCCTCGGCGTCCGTGCCCAGATCCAGATCCAGCTCGGGACAAACCTAGGTTGACTTCGATTTTCATCCAAGTCTGCATAATTTTATGACATGTTCATCACATCATAAATCCGTCATCGTAGCTCCGTTTCATGCGCATAATATATCAAAATGTTCGTGAGGATGTGCTCTTCATTTTGTTCCATTGGGATATATTCATTTGAGGTCATCTAGATGCCTGAATCTCTGATGCAAGAGTGCTAAATAATGTTAGTTTCTGATTCTTAACAGAATGTGTGCAATTGTCATTTTTGCTACATTTATTTTGTGCATCTTAAGGGCATGAGCTATACAGGTGTTTTGTTCTATGCCATGTCTTCTTTACAGAGGTGCTTGCCATGTATTTCTGTGAGTTATGTGGTGACTAGCACAAGCATGCAAACTAGGCTTCGTGATGTTGCTGATTTTAGTCCCTGTTCTGCTGTTATTTTGATGCCATGTAAACTTTATGCTACAGAGAGATCCATGCATATTTTGAGATACTTCAGTAAGGATGTTTTGAACATATGGTTGTGCTCTATCCATTCATGCCCCTGTTTAAAATTATGGAGTAGTCTAGTATGTCATTTTCTTGCTCTACTTTTGCTATAAAATGTTTCCTGGCAGATTGTTTACGTGTTATTCAATTTTGCCAAGGTTGTTGTAGTCGATCCTTGCATGCTATGATCTTGTTCTTGCCATGTTTAGTTTCATAAACATGTATTCTTGCTGGTGCTATGCTTATCTTGTCATGAAATGACTTGTGGTGAGAGAATCGAGCTCGCAAAGATGCCTTCATAATGTTGTTAATGCCATGCTCTGTTTCCTGATTCTGTTAACGAAACTTGTCATGTTTACATGGGTGCCATCATATCTTATGATCATTTTTGGCTCAAGGCCAGTAAGGGACTTTTGTTCTATGCTTTGATTAGAATCATGCCATGCCTTAAGTTTATATGATAAGTTCCTGTAGCATGATGTTTGCCTGCTCTAAACATTGCTTCCTGATGCTGTTTCTGCCCTGTTAGTGAAGTATGTGCAGCTGTTATCTTTTGCACTTTTGCCATGGTTGTTTGAACCTGTTATTGTGTGATTTAGCCGTAGCTCAGTGTTCCTATTTTGTCAAGCATCTCCTGTAGATCACTGTCATATGCTTTGTTGTTATGTTGGGGTGCTGTACCATAGTTTCTTGATGTATTCTAAGTGCTATCATGCTGTTAACCGCAGATTTGTGTCATCCTTGTTTTACTTGCCATTTGCAAACCGTGCATCCGATTCCGGTGATCTTTATATCGATTTCATCCGAAATCATCTCATCTTTCCAGTGGCATACTTGGTTTGCCAAGTTTATGCCTTGTTCATCATTTTCCTTCTGAAGCACGCATAAGCATTGCATATCACATCTCACATATCATGTCATGTATTGCATCATGTTGCTTGTGAATTGCTCCATGTTTGATTGTGGTTCCATTGCTTGTGTTCTTACTTTGGATAGAGCCGGGAGACGAGTACGTGCACGAGGAACCTGTTGAGAACGCTTATGAGGATCAAGCCTTCAACAACTCTGAGAACTTTGCAGGCAAGATGACCATACCCTCGATATCACTTCTATCTTTGCTTTGCTAGTTACTCGCTCTATCGTTATGTTAGCTCTACCTACCGTTTGTTTATCTTGCCTCCCATATTTCCATGTCAAGCCTCTAACCATCCTTTCCTAGCAAACCGTTGTTTGGCTATGTCACCGCTTTTTCTCAGCCCCTCTTATAGCGTTGCTAGTTGCAGGTGAAGATGAAGTTTGTTCCTTGTTGGAACATGGATATTTTGGGATATCACAATATCTCCTATTTAATTAATGCACCTATATACTTGGTAAAGGGTGGAAGGCTCGGCCTTATGCCTGGTGTCTTGTTCCACTCTTGCCGCCCTAGTTTCCGTCATACCGGTGTTATGTTCCTTGATTTTGCATTCCTTACGCGGTTGGGTGATTTATGGGACCCCCTTGACAGTTCGCTTTGAATAAAACTCCTCCAGCAAGGCCCAAACTTGGTTTTACCATTTGCCACCTAAGCCTTTTTCCCTTGGGTTTTCGCGAGCCCGAGGGTCATCTTTGTTTACCCCTCCCCCCCCCCCCGGGCCAATGCTCCTCCGAGTGTTGGTCCAAACTAGAGCCCTTTGCAGCGCCCCCTCAAGGAAACTTGACGTCTAGTTTTAGTTGTACGGATTGCTCATCCGTTGTGCCCTGAGAACGAGATATGTGCAGCTCCTATCGGGATTTGTCGGCACAGTCGGGTGGTCTTGCTGGTCTTGTTTTACCATTGTCGAAATGTCTTGCGAACCGGGATTTCGAGACTGATCGGGTCTTCCCGGGAGAAGGTATATCCTTCATTGACCATGAGAGCTTATGATGGGCTAAGTTGGGACACCCCTGCAGGGTATTATCTTTCGAAAGCCATGCCCACGGTTATGAGGCAGATGGGAATTTGTTAATGTCCGGTTGTAGAGAACTTGACACTTGACTTCATTAAAATGCATCAACCGTGTGTGTAGCCATGATGGTCTCTTCTCGGCGGAGTCCGGGAAGTGAACACGGTTTGGGTTATGTATGTACGTAAGTAGTTTCAGGATCACTTCCAGCTTCTCGACCAACGCGTTGCTTCCCTTCTTGCGATCACTTGCGTATGTTAGCCACCATATATGCTTAGTGCTTGCTGCAGCTCCACCATATTACTCCTTCCCTACCTATAAGCTTAAATAGTCTTGATCTTGCGGGTGTGAGATTGCTGAGTCCCCGTGACTTACAGATTCTACCAAAACAGATGCAGGTGCCGAGGATACCAGCGCAAGTGGCGCAATCGAGCTCAAGTGGGAGTTTGATGAGGACCTTGGTCGTTACTATGTTTCGTTTCTAGATGATCAGTAGCGGAGCCCAGTCGGGACGATCGGGGATCTAGCATTTGGGGTTGTCTTCTTTTCATTTGGATTTGACCGTAGCCGGTCTATGAGTGTATTATGAATGATGTATGATTTATATTATGTATTGTGTGAAGTGGCGATTGTAAGCCAACTCTCTTTATCCCATTCTTGTTCATTACATGGGATTGTGTGAAGATGACCCTTCTTGCGACAAAACCACCACGCGGTTATGCCTCTAAGTCGTGCTTCGACACGTGGGAGATATAGCCGCATCGTGGGCGTTACATTACCCTTGTTCTCTTCGAGCTGCCTCTTAGTGAGGTCGAGCTCTCCCTGCGCCTGCTCCAGGTTCCGCTTTAGTTCGGCAACCTCGGCTGTACGGGCAGCAGCGACAAGCAGCACAGCCTGCTTATTCACACGGATATTTATTATTAGACTCATGCGGATCATAATTGACCCTCTGTTTGGCTTTTCCTTCCGAACACCAAACAGAGTATCAGGGGCTACTACCTATCGGGTGGCAATCTCATACATTTTTATTACTTACCTCAAAGCCTGTCAGTAGGCTGGTGCAGGCTTCGGTTAGTCCGCTCTTGGCGGACGAAACTTTCTGAATCACCGCACTTATAAGAGTACGATGCTCTTCATCCATGGAAGCGCCGCGAAGCGCTTCCCGCAGACAATCCGGCGCCTTGGGTGCAACGGAAGTCCTCGACACAGACGGCTCGCCCTTCCTAACGAGGGTTCGCCCGCCTGAGTCCGGAACCATTGAAGGTTCCGGAACTGTGTTCGGCTGAGAGCCCGGCTTACCGTGGCTCTCATCGACACGATCCGCGGGGATCTTGAACCCCGCGTGTCCAACATCTGGAATCCCGCCTTGGGGCGTCTCCAGAGCCACCTCCCCCCGCTCTGGGAGCCTTCGGGACAACACCTCCGTGTCATCCGCGGGTTGAGGAGTAGTGGCCATCGGAAGCGAATTCATCTCCGAATCGCTCAGGGATCCGGTGGAAGATACATCGGGATGAACCCTGGCCGGATTGCATATATGTTCGGCATTATAAATACAAAAACTATGAAAGTAAAGTCATGATAGAGTGCGGACACTTACGATCGCACCTGGGGCTTCCCCCTGGGCAGCCACCCCTCCTCGCTGAGAGTGCCCGTGGCGGAGTAGTCCGGAAGGGACACCTTTCCCTTCTTGGACGTCCCAGCCTCCCCTTCCGGGGCGGCTTTTCTCTTTTTCTCCTCCCCAGTGCGGGGAGGTAGAATTTCTTCTTGCTTCCCCCACCTCCGCGGGAGGAATCCGTCTCATCATCATCAGACGATGTGGGTATGACGGCCTTACGCCGAGGGCCTTTTCCGGCCCCCAGGTCCGCCTCCTCAGGCCCCTCATTCTTTCCGGACGGGGCGTCTTCTTCTTCTTCCTCCTCCCCTTCATGGGAGGAGTGTGCCTTGTTGTCTTCGGACGAGGCCTCCGGCACAACCTTACGCCGGAGACCCTTTCGGGTCCCCGGAGCCTTCTTATCGGCCTTCTTCTCCGGCACCTTGTACGGCGCCGGGACCAGCATCTCCGTTAGGAGAGCGTCAGCTGGGCTTTCTGGCAGCGGAGCCAGACAGTCAATCTGCTTCGCTATCTCCACATAATCCTGAGCAAATATGCACAATTACTTAAGACTGCCCCATGAGTATATTGGGAAGGACTGAATCCGGTGATAGCCTGAAAACTCACCTTGCTAGGAGGCCGCGCGGCGTGGAGCCCACAGTCCTCAGATGTTGGAGGAGCTACTTCGGAGGCCTTGAACAATGCCTTCCACGCGTCTTTGTGTTTCATGCTGTAGAGCCTCTAAAGCATCTGGTGTTCGGCCGGGACGAACTCCCACACATTGAAAGCCCGCCTTTGGCACGGCAGAATCCGGCGAACGAGCATGACCTGGATCACGTTGAAAAGCTTGATGTTCTTGTCCTTCATGCTCTTAATGCAGGTTTTGAGTCCGGTCAGCTCTGTAGATTCGCCCCAGGACATGCCCTTCCTCTCCTAGGAGGTGAGCCACATGGCGGTGCCAGATCGGAACTCGGGGGCCGCCGCCCAGTTGGCGTCGCGCGGCTCGGTGATGTAGAACCACCCTGATTGCCACCCTTTTACGGTCTCCGCAAAGGAACCATCCAGCCAGGTGACGTTGGGCATCTTGCCCACCTTGGCCCCTCCGCACTCCGCTTGCTGGTTGCTCACGATCTTCGGCTTCACGCAGAAGGTTTGCAGCCACAAGCTGAAGTGAGGCTTGATGCGGAGGAAGGCCTCGCATACGACGATAAACACCGAGATGTTGAGGACGAAATTCGGGGCTAGATCATGGAAATCTAGCCCGTAGTAGAACATGAGCCCGCAGACGAAGGGATGAAGTGGAAATCCTAGTCCACGGATGAAGTGGGCGATGAACACGACCCTCTCATGGGGTCCTGGGGTCGGAATGACCTGCCCGGCGTCTGGTAGGCGGTGCGCTATGTCTGCGGCCAAGTATCCGGCCGCCCGAAGATTTGCGATATGCTTCTCCTTGACGGTGGAAGCCACCCACTTGCCTCCTGCTCTGGACATGTTTAGATGTGCGGAGAAGACTTGGGCTTGGGCGCTGGAGCTCGAGGGGGCAAGAGTGGGCAAAGGAGGAAGAAGGCGTGGGTAAAAAATGGGGAAATCTTATCCCTTTATAGAGGCGACAAAAGTGGTGTGCCTCCCCACTTGCCCGTTGGAATCTCTTGCTTCCCAAGCACCACGATTGATGGCGTGGTGGGATTACCCATACCTGTATTGATGAGAATCCCGTGATAAGGGGACATGATCTCCATTTTGACAAGACGTTCCAAGGAAACCGCCTCGCAATATGTGTTGTGGCTGATTGTGGGAAAACGGTTCGAATAATGACCCGACCATCATGACGCGTCGTGTTGTCTGAAAAGTTGTCAGCAGATTGCGTTTGTGAAATATCATTCCCTCTACGATGGTATGAAAAGATCATTTTGTGGATCCAGATACGGTCTAAGTGTTCGACAATTATTTTGGAGTATTCGGAGAAGGAACCTGCCCTGCAATGCCGAAGACAAGACTGCGCACCGGACTCATCGTCATTGAAGCCTGGTTCAGGGGCTACTGAGGGAGTCCTGGATAGGGGGGTATCCGAATAGCCGGACTGTATACATCGTCCGGACTATTGAAGCGTGAAGATACAAGACTCAAGACTCCGGCCTGTGTCCGGATGGGACTCTCCTTGGCGTGGAAGGCAAGCTTGGCGATCCGGATATTGTGTTTCCTTCCTTGTAACCGACTCCATGTAAACCCTAGCCCTTTCCGGTGTCTATATAAACCGGAGAGGTTGGTCCTTAGAAGGCCGATCACAATTACAATCATACCATCATAGGCTAGCTCTTAGGGTTTAGCCTCTACGATCTCGTGGTAGATCTACTCTTGTACTATCCATATCTTCAATATTAATCAAGCAGGAAGTAGGGTTTTACCTCCATCGAGAGGGCCCAAACCTGGGTAAACATCTGTGTCCCTTGCTTCCTGTTACCATCAGCCTAGACGCACAGATCGGGACCCCCTACCCGAGATCCACCGGTTTTGACACCGACACTCGTCACCCTTATGAAGATTTGTATCGAGCACAAAATTTGCTACGTCGAATAGGGATGGTGTCTATTTATCACAATCTTCTACAGGAATTTTGATTCTGGTTTGTAGGTCAGTGATGCTTTTCAAATCAAGGTTGTACGGCTCCAGCTTTTGTTTGTCCCCTTCGATGGCTGCCCCACAAAAGTATATGTCCTCCCGAGACAAGAAATCATGAAGCTCACTTGGTATGGAGGGCACGTGTATGATGTGGTACACCAAAACATCATCTTCGAGGCACAACTGAGGGACGGCGGCGCGTTGGATCTTCCCAGTGGCACGCTCCATGCACTATGCATCGAGACCGATGACCCTCGTCTCTACCTTTTCGAGGGAGTTGGATACATTGCTGATCCACTTTCGAACAACCCTTGGGTGGACGGTGACGGTGGCAACTATGCTCAAAAAGCCTTCGACGAGGACATGTTGGACGCTAAAAACCCGCATCTCGATCTCTTTCGCCATTTGGAACCGCTGGAACGGAGGGCTATGGTTTGGAGAATTAGGATTAGATGGCTAGTCCAACTGAAGTAGTAGATGATTATTTAAAGAGGTTAAAACAATGTGAACGCAGTGGGGTTTGGATGCAAATGAAGACGAAGGGGAGGTGAAGAAGCAGAGGAAAATCGGTTCCCGATGGAGAAGTAAATGGGAGAAGTGGCGTGCAGGCAGTTGATTAGACGGCTAGGTAGACTAAACGAAAAGGCTATGCGGGTAGGCTGAGGAGTTGTACATGTTCGTGTACATGCCCATCCTTCCTGATAGATGGGACCTATGCAAACAGATAAAAAATGTGTCGTAGCTGGTTCAGATGGATACTAGCACGTGCATGGGAGACACAACATTCTCTAGTTAAGGAATACTCCCTCCGTCTAGGTGAGTAAGTCACCTTATGAAAATCAGGTTTCCTCAAAACCTTTAGGTGTGGAACAACTTCCTGCTCGATCCCCTCCCAGCCTCGTTAGCCAGCGTTCTCTTCCTTTGCTGCCGCGTTCTACCTTTCCATTTTTCCTCTTCTCAAGTGTGGAATGATCTACATGCCGTCCTTGATGCACCAGAATGACCACTGCATGCATCGCGGCAGGGCGTTGATTGGGCCTGCTTGGAGAGCTGAAAAGGCATCCTTATAACTACGTATTAATTGCTGATTTTGCTTCCATTTGTAACAGTGTTGTGGTTGGAAGTTTTGCTCGTCCCGGTGCTCTTTCTCGTCCAATCTACAACCATCTAGGTTGCGCTCACCTAGACGGAGGGAGTACACGGTTATCCTCATCAAAGTCCCATCTTCGCGCTTCCGCATGCATGAGAATTTGGTTCTGCTCGCAATATGGATGATACCTGGAGGATGAAGTGAACATGCATGCTGGCACGGGAGACCTATTTCCGCTATACAGTACTGGAGTGCTCATGTTCCTACTAGTAGTAGTAGTAGTAGTACAACTGTGGTACACTTGATCGTCAAAATACTATTTATCCGGTCCTCACAGTGAAGTGACAACACCCTGCGCCTGACACTAGTCCAGGCGGTGTGTTCGGGTTACCAAAGTCAGCCTCACCCTATGCACTGTGTAGTCTGTCACCGCCGTTGTACAACACATTAGCATGCCTCACCTCATCTCCCTCTCCCATCCCATAGCACCACTCCATCTCCATCTCCATCTCCGTCTCCGTCTCCATCTCACTGTGCCCCCGTGTACCATCGCCTCGCTCGCCTCCCCCAGTACCACTATTCCCTCGCTAGCCGCTCCAACACTGACAACCTTCTCCCCCGTTAATCAAGCCGCCAAAACCTCCCACCTTCCAAACTGCACCATGGCCGAACACGAACCACGCGACATCCATATGAGCCGTGATTGGAGCAATCTCCCCAGTGACATCCTAAACCTCTGTTGTTCGTGTATGGATATGTTGAGCGCCCTACGGCTGGCTACATGCTCGAGGGACATGCACACGACCATCGTCGAAGCAAGGCCTAAGCTTTTGAAGACACCCTGCTTGCTTCTATCTGGTCTTGCGAGATTGGCTCACCATGATACGGAGGCGTACATGATGACCCTCGACTTCAATCCGATCTCCATTAGCCGAAACTTCTTTGCAGGTATGTAGTGGGTCACCGTACATCATTGCCCTCAACTTTGATCCGATCACCATCGCCCGAAACTTCTTGGCAGGTATGTACTGGGTCGGCATGAACTCCCACGGTGGTGCTCGTGAACTTCCAGACCTCCCATGAGATTATCCTTCCTCCGTTGGATTATATAATGTTTTACCATCGCGGTCCAAGTCATCTAGATTACCATGTCAGTTGGAAAGACCTTGTTTTGCAGAAGATTGTAATCTGCCAAGTGCCCACACGACATGCAAATTACGTAGACTTCAAGCTAATTGCCTTGTTTGACCGCTGACTCGCCTATCTTTATGCCGATGCCTTCTTTAGCTGGAGACAACTCAGCTTGCAGTGGATCATCGTCAAAGCTGATACACACTTCTCTGATGCTATTGAACACAATGGCATCATCTACGCGATCGACAAAGCAGATGGCACCACATATTGCTGGGACGGCGCGTGTAAGTTGTTTCCGTCTCATGTTAATGATGACGCCATGACACTGTTTGAACTTTTTGTGATGATTGGCATATCCCTGTTTGAGCAGAATTTGAGTAGAACTATGGCAATGTATTAGCGACGCCAAAAATCAGCTATATTTGGAATGAGTTAATTCAAGCGATTGTGACCATGTCATTACAGCCAATTTGTACCCCTGAATAATCAAATAGTTAGGAATATATGGATATTATCCTTATTTTACAATAATCTATATACTACTACTAAATATGAGTGCGTATCAATGGCCATGCTAGTTTCCTCATTTTCATGATGTAGAAACATGCACGACACTGTTGGTTTCATCTAACCATACATTAGGGAAGTAAATGTGCCTATGGAGAACTCTAAATTTGGAAGTAGTGAAATCCTATAATGCTTACCATGTGTACATACCTATATTCGCCCTTCAGCAATCAATGGCTAGAATAATATACTCACAAATTTTTTGAGCAAACTCCTCTGATTGTCAACGATACAGCCTGCAGCCAAAAGAAGGTGAGAATAACAAAGGCATCCGGATTAACTTTGATCCTTGGATGTCTCAATTACGACAGGCAGTGATGTGGTTCAAGCCTTCAGGTGGAGTACTGGTGTCTTCGGATCACTGGTCGCTGAAGCGGGGCTGCAAATGATGATGGTGTTGGATCATCTGTTCGAATGACTTTGTTGTCTTTGCTCCTGGTTCTGGATGGGTAGTTCTTTCTTTTGTTATGCATATTCCTTGTCATTTGGTCATCCTTGTCTATGTCACTCTTACTATGTAATAGTTGCTTCTGTTTAGAATGTCATTCTGTCGGTGAAAAAAAGTAGGGGCTCTCCTTTTGACCCCTTTACTTGTGCACGGGCAGTCGGAGCCACGCGCCATGGCCGCACATGGCAGGGCAACAGAGGGAAGCCGGAGAGAAGCCGAAGATTCGAGACAAACAAAGCAACGTCGAGGACCAATGCCACAAAGTGCAAATGGACGAAGCACGTTTCCCCGACAAGATCCTTGCCGGTGGAACCTCAGCAGCCCCGGCAAGGCCCTTGCTGGGGCAGCTCGTCCACACCGGCAGAGCGAGCCACCCTTGGACCCACAACCTCCAACGTCAATAGCCACATTGGGCCAGGGTTCGGGAGGAACCTCCGTGGTGGCATGTAGATCTTTGTGAAGACATAGAATGCTCAAGATCAGATGAGGATTGGGAGACGACACTCCCCGTGAAGATCCTTACCGAAGAAATCCAGAAGACCCCCGGCAAGATCCTTGCCGGGGATGCCAGCGCGCCACGGCAAGACCCTTGCCGGGCCACCCGGCAAGACCCTTGCGGGAGGTGACAGTGGGGCCACTGCCAGGCCCGCACCTACCAATTCCCCGCCGACGCTCGCATGCAACTGCCAGCCCAACCAGCTGGGCAGGCACCTGCGTGGTAACATGCAACTTCCAGACCAACTCAGCGCACACCTGCGTGGCGGCATGCAGATCTTCATGGAGGCTCCACCACCGCGCCACCTCAGCTGCTTGCCTGCCTACATGGCACCGCACGCATCGCTGGCCAGGGCGCGTATCAAAGCGAGAAGGAGCGGCGACGGACGGGACGGGCCTCGCTCCCGGCCCCAATAAAGTGAAGGACACTTAAGCCATGAATTAAATGCATCTTGTCCTGTAATACAAGGGATAAGCTCGCAATACTGTAGGCCATTCCACCTCCTGTGTGCCACTGTGGCAGCCCCTTTCGCCTATAAAAGGAGGCCCATGGCATATAGGAAAAGGATTCGGCTCTTTCGAACCACACAACATCCATAGCTAGTTCGAGGGCTCAAGAACGCTCAATACATCCACCAAGAAGGACTACGGTTTTACGCATCCTCGCGGCCCGAACCTGGGTAAACGATCCTCGTGTCAATTGCCAATCCTGCTCTTCTCACAACCCCGCGCCCCGCAACCATAGTAGGGATTCTTGTGATCCCATAGGTGTCGTTCCCACCAACACATTCTTGTCTGGATCACAAGAGTCTGAGCGCTGCAGATGGGTGTGTTTTGGTGGTGTAGCAAGACTTCTTATGAACTATCATGTCTTGCTGTTTATGTCAGTAGTAGTCACTAGTCAGTGTTTGAATGTTGTATATATCGTTGTTTCGAACTATTTATTGTCACAAACTACTGGTAAGCTAAATGAGGGCATCACCATTCTCTAGTGTTTAGAGTATATATCCTTTTTAAAGTTATATAATTTGAGCTCAGTGTCTTTTCGATGATGTACACTTGTTTGGGCCAGTGAGGTGTCGTTGAATATGGGCCGAGTAGTAACGCAATTCCAAATAGGTCAATTATGACTCTCAGGCCTGGCTCTCAAAAGATCCTAAAGAAAAATGCCGGGCTCTCCAAAAAAAGAAAGAATAAGGACTCTTAGGCCGACATGTGGGCGCCACCGGTGTTTTCGTGCGCTTGCGCGCCGAGAGCATATTGGCGCGTGTTCGAAATTCATGCTACCTTTTCATCCCCAATCTCCCGCCCCTCCCCCACCTCTGAAATCTCGATTCCTACTCCAGTTCCCCCAAATCCCCCTCCTGTACTCCCTGTACTCAAGCACACTATCATGTCGCCGGTCAAAGCGGATCTCTAAGTCGGAGATCCTGAGGTCCATCCTGCATTCGGTCACTCCATGTTGCCGCTCAACAGTGGCATGGCGGCGCTTGACGACCAGTTTGCCGGCAAAGTGTTGATGGTAACCATCAACGGTGACCGGCCTCCCGTCTTGCCGGACGACCTTGTCAAACCTCTTGGCATTGCGCATGACATCCAAATAAGTGACTTGCTCGTCGAAGTCTGTCCGCCACCGGCTGATTTCATCGTCAGGTTCCGGACAACTTTCGACTGCAGTCGTGTGTTTGAATCTTCCTGGCGTTTGTTCTGCAATGGCACGCTGGTGAGCTTTGATCGGTGGCACCCAGGATGGGGCTCGGTGCCCTCTGATCTTGAGTTTTTTTTAACAAAGCTTACCTTCCACGGCATGCCTCGACATGCCTGGAACAACGAATCCATGAATGAGCTTCTCAACGACCTTGGAGGTGAGCTCGTAAGTATGTTCGTTCCTCCAGACAGCTGGGCTCTGATGGTTATGGGATGGATGAAGAAACCGTCCACCATACCGAAGGTGATTGGTGTTGAGATACCGGTGCAGGAACCGGGGTTGTACTATTCGTCGCCACCAAGGCCGCCGCGGACCACGTTAGGGATGTACCTGCATCGAGTGTTCGTGCATGTCAAAGAAGTGGTCAATCCATCAATCGAAGTCCTGCCGCCGCCGCTGGTGCCAGGGTCCATCGATGACGTCCATTATAGGAGTCAACATCAGACTTTCCCTGTGTTGCTCGGAACGATGGATGGCACAGGGCCTACTCCATTGTGCGGCGGAGGCCACTGCATCTTTGGGAGAAGAGGCAAGGCTGGCTGCCTGGATGTGCTCTAATTTGAGGTAACAACTGAATCTTGTCAGATACTAGTTAAATCCGAGCTATGGGTGTTAAGCACTGATGTGCCAGTACATTTGATTGTGACCTATTCTAATTTTGTACCTGAACTTTTTTTAGAAAGGGTTGTACGTCAACTTAATGTGCTAGCAGAACTTATTGTGTTGTCTGTCTGTTTTCTTTGCATAGCATTCAAGATATTTCCCCATCATTGATAAAGATGATGAACCGTTATGTACGAGTTTGTTGGTTTCAACATAGCCCTACTCGTAGAGATCCACTGCTTCCATCCTGATTGTGCCGCCTACGTGAAATTTTTGTATGCAAGTTCAGTGTGCTATGATGTTCTATATGATTGTGTCAACTATATAAGTTTTTACTGAGCATCAGCAATGCATATGGTTGAAAGATGTATTTACGAGCATCGACCGATGGGTCTCTCTCTCTCTTTCTCTCTCTCTCTCTCTCTCACACACACACACATACATACATGCACACACGCACAAGTGGGACCTGTTGAATTATTTCTTTGCTCGTGATAGCTTTTAATTAGGTTCCATTGTAATCTAACTTTTTTTTGAAGTTATTAATTGAGCTCGGTGACTTCAAAAAGTTGTACAGAAGCCTTGTTTGGGCCTTTCCGGCGTCGATGAATGTGGGCCGAGTAGCCATGTTAGCACTACACCACGACACTGCATTCCCTACGGACGTCTGTTGGAAAAAGTCAGTTTCGCCGACCGACTGTTTGCTGAAAAAACTTCTATTAGACTGTTGGTCGGTATTACTCATATATAGCAACCAACTGTCAGTCGGGAATGCTAAAGTGTATAGCATCAAACCGTTGGTCGGTGATAACTGCGCTACTGTCACACAGTAGGTCGGCAAATATTGCCGACCGACCGTGGGTCGCCAACTGGGCCGTGCAGGCGACTTAGCGCGAAGCCCACGCCGAAATTTTAATGCCGCGCGCCCTCACAGCCCACCTCCTCATTTCCCTAAAATAAAAACTCCTCATACACCATTCGACTCGAAAAAAATCAACACCACACCACTACCTCTACCCCTTATCTCTTTCCCCTCCCGATCCGAGCGGCAGCGGCGGCGATGACGTTGACGCTCGCATTCGGCGACGCTTCCCGCATTCTGTCCATCTCTTCCTTCCCACCACTCCATCACCATCCCCACATCGCTGCTATTTTCCCATGTGGAGGTGGTCCTGTCGCGCCGATGCTCTCACCCAGCTGTCGTCGCCGGCACTTCTTGTTCGTGCCCAGGCGCCCGTTGCGGTCATCTCTCCCCTCGCTCCCATGGCGCCACTGCCCCAGCCTATACCCAACTCCCTCCCCCCCTCCCATGGTAGCAGATCTGAGCGGGACAAGGTCCCTTCGGTCCTGGTGGTTCGGAACGAGGCAGGCGGCTTCTGCTCCCTTATCTTCTGGCGACTAGGAGTGTGGCCGGTTGGTGCCCCCATCTCTCTTAGACATCCATGGCAGCAACAACATCCGTAAGCTGTGTGTGTGTGTGTGTGCAGATTTTAACTCCAAGCGATTAACCTTCCATAGCCCAGTGGCTGGTGCCCCCATCTCTCTACATATTGGTTTCTTTAAAAAAATCAGTTCTGCTTTGATTCATGGAAATAATTAAGTTCTTGAAGCAGTAAAGTTCAAACCCTAGCCATCGATTGCTATTATTGTCTATTTATATTGTATGATTGCTAGCAGACTTAATTGGATAATGTTTTTTTGCAGGGTGAAACGAACTTGAATAGGTTTGGTGGATGTTTGGGCAATTACTCAACTAGGAGTACTAACTAAAACAGAAGGCCACTGAAACTTTAGTAGATTTTTGTGGTTCCAGTGTAATTATTTATTTTATTGTTTCAGCATTATACATGATTAATGCTTTGATAGTAAGTGTATGAATACATGATTGATGTACATTAATCCATGATTATTTTCTTTGGGAGATTTTCTGGAGATTTACTGAAGTTGTAAGTCTGTACCTAACCAACTGAATATTATAGATGCATTTGTTACTTTTACTTGACAACATTGACACTCTAAAGATTGCAGGGCTCAATCGACACATGGTGTGTCAGCATTTGCCTATTTACCTCAAGGGCCTGCCAAGAGTGTTGCCAATACCAGCGTGCTTTTTGCTACAGAAATGGATTTTTGAACACTTGTAGCACATGGTGTCCTTGGAATCATGGCTATATAAATTTCACCTGCTAGCTCATTATCAGGTATTTTTATGCATCTATTAATCATATGAACTATACAAACAGGGATAGGATACAATTTGGAGGAACTTTGGTAGTTAAACATCCTCACTTTCAAACTGTCAATTTCTCTCTTGTGTTATGAATAGAGTGTAGTTTAATCCACATCATTTTAGCTTATCCGAATGACATAAATATGGTGTGTGTACAAGTTTAGCAAATATGATGTTTTTTGTCATAACATACATGGCATCGGAAGTGGGCATCCTAGGGTGTTGTTGGATCTCTCAAGTTGGCTACTGTTATTCTTGTTATTTTGCATGAAAAAACAGTATTTGTGAATCACCTTTCTGCTGTTTTTTGTATAGTCGTAGTTGTATTATCCAACAGATAATAGTTTCTGTATGCCCATATCTCAACTAATTCAGTAAAGCAGAGCATAGCAGGCAATAGGCTTTGTATTTGTATACTCGTAGTTGAACTTGGCATTCAAGTTTACTTTGTCACCATAGCCCTGTGTTGATACTCTAGTAGATTGTCAGCTGTGTTTATAGAATCCTCTTGCGTAAAAGGGTGACAATTCATCCATGACTTGATGTGTTGATAAGTTAACATACTCTCTTGATTTCGTTTTTTCTCTCGTGAATAGGGGAAGTGTTGGTCATGCTAGTGTGCATACTCACTTGGGAAGAAATGAAAGTAGGAGAGGTGACCTTCAATTCCTCACCTACAATTATGTTATAATTACTGATTAGAGGCACCCTACGAGCCTTTAGGCATTAATTAGAAGGAACTGAACCATTTGTTAGGGTGAACTATATGCAGCATTGAGCATTCTAATTATTCTTCTGCATTGTTCTCTATTTAGATAACTATTGTAGTGCAGGCTGAAGTGATGGCATGTATGATTGATATAATCTCATCTCAATAATAACTATTTTCTGCATAGTATATTGGTCCCAGCCTACTTGCTTTAAATGCCTGATTTTGATGGATTTTGTTCATGGCTTTGATTATACAATCTAGAATATTTAACCTTTTGAGCCAAATTCAACAGAGCATATCATCCAATACTAAGGATTTCAATTATCATGGTGTATTCAAGTCAAAGCTAAATAGTAGTCTACGTCCGCCTACCTTGGCAAGGATACCAGGTGAATCTACTTTGGTGTTGTAGCTTCTTTCCTTCATATTACTCTTATTTTGGGGGATTTAATTTGTTCTTAATCCTATTTCCATTCTGGGTGAAAATGCTGGGAACCTTTTGGACACATGTACATTTTACGTGTTCCCCCTTCCTGCCCAAAACAATGTTAGGTGAGCTAAGATAATACTTTCAGGCATTCAGAAAGAGTCACATCTATAATTAGCTTTCAACTCCATTTATCTAGTTTGAACTACCAGAAATCTATACATCTATTGAAAGAGTCACGCTTACATATATTTAGCTTTTAGCTCACTGTATCCACTATCTTCAAAGTTGTATGTTTATTTTTTTGGAAACAAGTGTTGGAATATTGGCTGCTAGTACAGTAACTTAAGTATATCCCCAGGAACACTATATGCTCAGCAATCGTACAAAGTAAATGATGCATTTCCTTCCAAATGGATATACAAAAAGTTGATTGAGGGTTTCTATGCCGCATCCATGGTTACTGCTGGAAGTCGATTGGCAGTCTTCATGTACCGATATGCTATTTTTATATATTAGTTAAGTGTATTCTTCATTTTGTGATGTTGTGTGTGCGTAGTGCACATGTGAATTCTGCCTGCATTCAATTTCATAGATTAATTAAGCATTGTAATATTTGAGATTTGTTTGACTTTTGTAGGAAGCAAACACAAGGATGGACTCACTATGAGCCATGAAGCCAGCGATCCACATCAACTGGATGTTTTAGCTCTCATTTTGTATATCTAGTGTATCATAGTTGCATCTTTTAGCTGTCCTTCTGTGAACCTGATGTATGGTGTCTTGACGGTTATGTCTAGAACAAAGTGGAGTGTATGTACGTGACATGGTGTCTTGGTTGTTATGTCTAGAACAGACTGAAATGTATGTATGTGACAGTTAGTTAAATGGAATAAAAAATGGTTGGTGCACCTGATGTATGGTGTCTTCTTGACTATCCTTAGAAACATTAATTATATGTATGTGACAATCTGTAACATATGTTAATTAAAGTTGTGGTTGGTAACAATGTTGGTCATCAAAAGAAAACACCATCTGATTGTTGGTCGGCAAAACAAACCCTGTCTAACAGTCGGTCGGGGAAGGCTAATGCAAGCCCCAACAAAATGTTGGCCGGGAAAGGTACATGGTTACCCCAACAAACCGTTGGTCGGGAAAGGCCCATGGTTACCCCAACAGTCTGTTGGTCGGGAAAGGCCCATGGTAGGCCCAATAGACTGTTGGTCGGGAAAGATGCACCATAGCCGCCCAACAGTCGGTTGGGAAAGATATGTCGGTCGGGAAAGGGATTTCCTGTCTGGACTTTCCCCAACAGACGGTATCGGTCGGCATTACTCTTTCCCGACCGACTGTTTGTCAGCGGAAGCTGTATTTTCGACCAACCTGGCTGTTGATGATGTAGTGCTGTGGTGTAGTGTAGGTTGTACTGTACTACACAAGCCTTTTTTTCAATATCAGCAATGCAACTGGGCTGACAGTTGTACACAATATCCGGGTCAACTTGTTATTCTCCACCCCGCTGGGCTGCAAACTTTCCTAGGAGGTATGCATTAGGCTTAACAAGAAAATGGACTTTAAGAAATAATAAATGGGATGCAATTATAATAACTTCAGTAACTATAAAAAATGCACCAAACGCGTAATTAGTTTAAAAAAAATATTATTTTTGGAATTTGAAATTTTTAATTTCATTACTTGTTGCGCGTGCAATATTTTGTTGGATTTTAACGTAATACAACTTTATTTTGAAATTATATTTAATTTGACTAGAAATTTTGGATAAAAATATTTCAAATCCCATCAAAATGTGGGAATTTTTTTTGAATTCTGTTTTGAGCGGTTGGTTGAAATTATTAATCGTTGTCCTAGCTAGAAGCTGGGATGTACTTTTAACAAACTGTAAATGGGCTGTAGTAAATTCCATTAGAATTAAAAAGTGGGATGTACATTCTTACAAATCGCAAATGGGCTATATGTTCTCTGCCACATTGGGCACAATCCATAGAAAGTTTTACAAAGATGGGCGAAAACGGCCATGCAGGTGATGTCATTGGGAGCAAAGTCTAGAAGCCTGAACCCGTATGACCACATCACCTCATCAAAGAAATCTAAAAAAGGGGGACACGTCCCACAATAAAAATATCCAACAAAGAATCGGTACTTATCATTGGTGGGGGAAGCTGTACCTAGAAGCACTTATGTGGATTTGAAGTCTTTTGTTTTCCTCGCCCACACGTACGAGTACCTAGTGGTGAGATCATGGGCCGTTAGCATCAGCGGGAAGATGATGTTCTTCCTCCGCTGCTTAGTGATGGACGTTTTCCTCTCTTTCGCCTTCGGGTTGGCCTTCTTCGGAGCCATGGAGACCGGGAGGAGGGGGATTTGATGGAAGCTCCGAGCAGGGCGGTGTAATGATGGTTAACTCTGTTCTTGCAGAAGGAAGAAGAAGATGGGCGCGGTGAGATGGATTGCGAGTGAAGGAAGTGGTGAATCGAGAACCGCACTCGCAGACGCCTTTTTATGGGGAAGGCACAGGGGCTGGCTCTTTGCTGCTTCGTGTGGCAGCACTTTTTCAGGCGCACAACCGCAAGTTGCCATTTCGCTCCACCACTCCCACGCCCCGCTTTTAATGCGCCATCCTAATTGCGCAGCAAAATTAATCATGGCAACAATTATCCTTTCCCACGTGTGTCTGTGCATTGTTATGGGTCTAGCCCAACAATGCCTCACACATGTGTGTGGCCAGGCCCAGGGGCTTCTGTCGATGTATTGAACATGGGTGTTCATACCCTGACGATGCACAGAGAGTTGCAGCCTTCTAGGTGGCAAGGGCTTGTTCGAGGATAGCCTTTCTAAAACACTCAATACTTGGTAATCAAAACTATAAAGAAGACTTCGAGGCGGGTCATCGAGAAGTACTGAAGATGAATACTCAAGTCACCGGCAAGTTACTAGCCGACAAGCTTCGGGCCAACAACCTCAAGACTGACAAGCTTCATCCCACCACTCCACCATGGCACTTGTCAGGAACTTGCCGATGGGTGTCGAGTGGGCAGGTGATTAGGTAGATCTTGTCGGGACACGTGGCAGCCCACCGCTGAAGAGCAACTTTATTGACTCCTGTCCAAGGGGCATGGTGAAAGAATAAAAGATAGCTAGGCGAGCAACACAAGTGGAGCTAGGATCTCTTGCCGACATTCCTCCTCAGCGTGACACCTAACAGAGCATTTAATACTCTTGTCCTAATCTGGCAGAGTTAGGTATGATAGCACTGTAGCCACTTTCTGCCCTCTATAATTACTATTTTGCCACTATGGTGACCCCTTTCATCTATAAAAAGGAGGCCCATGGCAACCTTTACAAAGGTCGACACTCTGCCCATTTGCACTATGTAGCTGCACCTGCCGAGCTCCTTGGTGGCAAGGTTGCGCTCTCTTTTATCTTGGGATTTTGCACATATAATTCCACCAAAATAAGGAGTAGGATTTTATGCTTTAGAAGCGGCCCAAACATGGGTAAAGCTTGTCTGCTGATCTGCTAGATCTGTTCCTTGTGTGCTGCGTCCCCTTAGTCGAACCACAAAGGGGCCTTGCTGGTCCCCTAGATTGTCGTACATTGACCATTGATCTAAATGATACCCAATTACAAAGATCTCAAGTCTACATAATTCATTGGAAGGATTGTCACTCATGAGATGTCACTCAAGGACATAGAGGAGCTCCATAATGAGTCAAGTGGATCTTACAAAGCTTCAAGTGAAGCTCCCGCAACATCAATGACAAGCTTGTATCCAATGAAGAGATAAGCCTAATGGTAAAAAACTTCAACAAGTTCCGCAAGAATAGAGGTAAAGAAAGGCTCCAACTCAAGACACTATGAGCAAAGATTTTCATGTCATGACCGAAATTGCTATAATTGTGGAAAACCCGGATACTTCTCTGATTAGTATACATCACCTCACAAAAAAAATAGACGAGTCACCTAGAATAAGGAGTGGAAGAGATGAATCACCTCATAGAGAGAGAAGGAGTAGAGATGATCATTATGAACGAAGACCTTCTCGGATAAGCAAGGCTTTAGAATGGAAAGACAACTCAACCAAGAGCTACTCTAGAAGAAGACATCAAGCTGATGTTGGTGAATGGGTTTCCGGTTCTGACTCCGGCAACCAATCCGAGAGAAGCTATCACTCCAAGTCCGGCTATAGTCAAGATGAAGGTGTTGTTAGACTAGCTCTTGTATCCTCCAACTCCCGTGGCCTATTTGATTCACCAAATGAAAGAATTGAAAGATGCTTCATGGTTAAAGGCCCGAAGGTATCACACCCCGAATGCCTTGACTATAATAGTGATCAAGATGATTTTCTTGGTGAGGATGACTTGCTCATTGATAAAAATAATGATGTTAGCTATAATGAACTTGGCAGTAATCATGATAGACAAGATGAGACGGTTGAAAATATTATGAGGGAGATAGATCGCTTAATTAAAAAACTAAACACTCTTAAGTTAGCTCATGAATCTACTCAAGATTATCACAGAGAGATCCTAAGAACTCATGAGAAGCTATGCTTCGAGAAGCTAAATTTAGAACAAGAGCATGAGTTTCTAAAAGCTATCAATAATGATCTTCAAAATAAAAGTTCCTCTTACATTGCCAAATGACTTCTCTTATCTACTCCCTCCGTCCCATAATGTAAGACGTTTTTTGACACTACACTAGTGTCAAAAAATGTCTTACATTATGGGACGGAGGGAGTACTTTTATGCCACAAGCTAAATCTAAGCAATCTAGCAACAAGAGCAAGAAAGGTTCTACCTCCAATGTTGTTACTTCTAGTAGTTCTATTGATTCCACTAATGATTCTCTTAGCCAAGTTACACTTGGAAAGAAAATAATTTATTAAAAGCAATTGTAGAAAAGGGTGTCTACAAGAGCCTTGTCGGGAGTAAGAAATTTGATGAGATTTTTCACAAGCAAGGATGGCATCGGAAGAACCAAGGTGTTGGTTTTGAACGAAAGTTCAATGCCAATGGAGTTGAGTGGGAAGAAAATCAATACCCGAAGACTAAGTTTGTTCCTAAACAAGGGAAGTATTATCCTACTCTCTTCAAGGGGACATAAGCTCAAGATGATCTTCCACCACAAGACCACAAGCTAAAAGGCAAGGAAAAGCTTTAAGCAGAGATTAACTCATTTGAAGAACCATCTCAAGCCTTGGTCAAGTGGGTTTCTGAGACTACTTAAAGTTGTACTTCATCAAGTACAACTACAACTCTGAGGATTCCCATCAAGTTGATGTGGGTCCCAAATAAAAATAACTAGAGTGTTCTTGAGGGTGACTCCGCCAACAAAATTCACTCATATTCATTCATGGCAAGAACTTGTGCAAAAAACTTCAACATCATGCACTAGTTCATGGAGTCACAAACCCTCTTGTTGGTAAGTCAGGGGACAAGGTATTCAATGCATCCATGGACATCATCTAGTGCATCTCACTCTATGTCTATGGATATCCATGTTTTTCCTTGTGGGACTAACCCATCACTACAAAAAAATACACTTCCGTGATGATACGTGTTTGTCACAGTAGGTCACGTTTTCTGTCATGCATGTACATCCATGACGAGTTTATGTCAGAATCAAGATAGTCATACCTGTGCTGTCGTAGAAGTGTTCCATGACATTACCAAAATTATCATCACGGAAGTGTCCACTTCCATGATCATAAATCGCGCATCACAGAAGTGCTTTCGTCAAGGGTGACCGACACGTGGCATCCACCGTAACGGAACCCTGTTAAGCTATCGGGTCCGGTTTTGGATCCGATAACCCGTTAACAGCCCGGACCAATGGGGATTTTCCACAATTAAAATCATCATTGGCCGGAGGAAACACGTGTCGCCTCACCGTTGGGACAGATGTCATCCACTCATTGGACAGGAGGCGCCTATGATACGTCGACACGTGGCACGACCCAACAAAGGCCCATTCCGGTGAAATATTTGACTTGATCAAAAGGTAACGGGCCGACCCACGGAAAGCCAGTTAACGACATGTTCGTATATAGCCCATTTACGGCCCGCTAACTCCCAGCCCGTTACGGCCTATCAGAATTAAGCCCAGTACCTTCATCTGGGCCGTCCAATATGATTCCAACCCGTTATAACTTCCGGCCCATGTATGGCCCATGATGTCTTTCGTCCCATATGAGGCCTCTATAACTCTCGGCCCATTAAAGGCCTGCGATGAAACTGGCCCATAATGAATAGTGTATCACTTTATACCCATTAACGACCCATTATTCCGTCAACCGTTTCCAGCTCGTGTTAACTTTCGGCCTTCTAAGGGCCCCTTTATTCTTGGGCTCATTTCTAGAATTCGGTTAGTTACAGTCCATTACTGTCTTCTTCCGTTTGCGGGCCAAATTCAGCCCGTGGTTACATTTGGCCCGTTTGTGGCCTGTTGGGCTATTTTCATAGCGTTATCAAATGCGGCCTATTAAAGGCCTGTTATGGTCCACGAATAGTACGACCCATGTTTTGCGAAATGATTATACGCCCCGTAGAAGGCCCATGGATCCTACGGCCCGTAGAAGACCAATGGATCCTACGGCCCGTAGAAGGCCCATGGATCATAGGGCCCGTAGAAAGTCCATGGATCCTACGGCCCGTAGAAGGCCCATGGATCCTATGGCCCGTAGAAGGACCATGGATCCTACGGCCCGCAGGAGGCCCATGGTTACAACAGTCCATGTGTTGCCATGATTATTGTGGCCTAGTTACCAAAAATAGGTTATTGTGGCCACTAGATAAACGTGGAAAATAATTGCAGTGACTACAAGCAAACAACTAAACAAGACAATAAGGAAATAAATAAGCAAGCAACTAACGCTAGCCTATTATAGCTATTACACATATTACATCCACTGGGCATCAAAGTTCGCCACCAGTGCAAATATAGGGAACAAAGCAGCATATTACATACACTGGCTGTCAAAATTGGCCACCAGTGCAAGTAAAGGAGGCAGCAAAACAAGTCCATAACTGAAACAACTTCAGAAGAGCTCAAGAAATGTTATCCCGGGTATCCACCATGCTGGCAATAAGCTTAGCAAGCTTACTAGCTTTGTCCTGTTTGGCGCTAAAATCCTCCAACGCTTGCTGTTGCACTAGAAAGTATGCATCTGAATTCTCCAGGGACTTCCGCAGTCCTTCCGCTTCTTGTCGCAGCACAGCTGATCGATGTCTTTCAGCCTGTAGTTGAGACTCAATAAACCGAACTAATTCAGCCAGTGAGTTTGAATAGCTTGTGCACGCGGTAGTGGCCAGTAACTTGAACACTAAACCAAGACAGGACTTTGGGGTTGTTTCACTGTCTTAGAGATAGTCTTCCTTAGCTATTTTATCAGCTTTGTTAGAGACCAACAAGGATGTCTCACTATCCTGAACCTTATCTGCATTACTTCCTTTACCATTTCTTAATAAGGCACTCTTCCCCAATATTCTGTCAGCATTCTAAAAGAAGAAACAAGGAGACACATAACAGGTTTAGCATGTACTAGTATATGAAACTCATTTCGGTGAACCAGTTCATTAGTAAGGTGGACAGGATTAAACTACCAAGTCTTCTATTGCCAAGTACTAGTACATAATAAAAGCATCAAACAGACATATATCTATGTCCTATGGTCACTGCATTGTCTTGCCAAATCAAAATAGAAACACGGTTCAAATCATATCAGTTCAAGACAAAGCAGCAGTGAAAGAATACAAAGCATGGGAAACTACATGGCACAACAAGATTTTAGATGGGTACCACGGGTCTACATGTACAACAACACTATTGGCTCTGTTGTGATGCTAGTAATGTGCATGATATGAGAAGTCAACTGTATACACAATTGAAATTGAAATCAACAGAGCTATTGATAAGAGCGAGCCTGTTAAAGAAACATGCGTGAACATACCTGCTGTGCCCTTGGAGTTTCGGTTAGATCCTTCAATTTAAAAATAAGTTTGTATGAGTAAATATAGTGATACAAGAGCAAAGCAGTATGCACGATAGCAATGGAATCTTAAATTAGAACAGTTGTTCTCCAGGTTTAGGCACTTGTTCTACATGAACAGAGTACAATAAGACGCAAGAATATAGTACTTAAAATAGAAAATGAGCTCATAGACCTTACCATATTCTTTGTTCGGGACCAGTACAGAACAAGGCGTTCCCATTCATCGTCTAGTAAATGTGTCTCAGGAGAATGTAAGGGAATTTGATGAGTTTCTTTGCCGGTGAAGTACGTTTTCTTCAGGTAATTCCGATACTGCCACCAAGCATTCTTGAAGATAGAAGAGGTATTAGCACAGGTTACCTCATCCTGAGTTTCCAAATCGGTCCTTCTCTATAGAGAAAAATGGGAAAATTTGCTGTATTATAACCATCATGGGGGTAGGATGTATGGGACAAAGCAAAGTAATTGCCATGAATAACATTACTTACACATAACTCCTGGACAAACACGTGCAACTGGCATTTTCCTTCATCTTCAGTATAATATTTCCAAGATGGGAAGATACGCATATAGGATTTAACAACATCAAATGCGATAGATGCTAAACTACGACTGGTTGGTTGTGCTTCCTCCACATGAATAGGCGTACTAACTGGTGGAGTTGGGGGTTCGCCATGGTAGTACTGGCCCTTTGGGCACTTGAGCTGCCTTACTAACTGCTCTTGTTTGGGAGCTCTATGGTGGAAATGGTGCTGTGTCAACAGGAACTGGGTTACTATCTGCTGTGGTTGGGGTTAGATTGGGTGAAGCTGGTTGTCTGTCCATTGCAGTAGGGGTACAATCTACAAGAGTCTGGGTTATGTGTGGTAGGGCTGGTTCTCGTGCATGTACAACCGGGGTGCTATCTCCACCAAGTGGTAGCACTGTTTTATTTGAAGACCGTGTTTTTACTCCGCTAGATACTGGCATCACCCGCTCCAATTCAAATGCTAATAAACAGGAAACATAGTTGAATGTACAGACAATGTATGAGAGACAGATGCAATAGATAGTGTGGAAAAAAGAGGGCATGAAATAGTTGACATGTATATTGTTTAACTAAAACAGGTAGCATGACATAATTTCACATATATGATGTCTATCTAAATTGGATAGCATAGCATAACATAATTCAAGGATATGATGAATAACTAAACAGGATCGCATGGCATAATTCACCTACATGTTATCTAAGTAATTAGGATCGCATGATTTAATTCACATATGTGATTTATATGCTAAACATAGGGCATTCGATATGATGTCTGAACTAAGAACATGGTGTTGAATATTGTGTATATGATGTCTAAACTATGCAATGCAAGACACCATATGCATGATATGAGCAGTATAACCGTGCCAAGTTAGAGCATACACTTCGGTGGGGGAATAGGACTGGTCATCTGTCTCTGAATCCATCTCTGAGGAGCTATCGGGACTCAACAAGAGATCTGCTTTGACAGGTAGCACTGTCTGCTCTGAAGGCCTTGTTTTCACTCTAGATTTTTCCATCTCCCACCCAAATGGATGAATCACAGGAAGAGTAGTTTAATGTACAAACATTGTCAACAAATGGAAATGTAATGAAGAAAAGGATGGTCAAGATATCATTCAAATATATGATTCCTGGTTAAACAGGATGGCATTGCACATTTCACATATATTATGGCTGGCTAAAAGACATGAGACTGCATAATTCCCATATATGATATAGAAACTAAATAGATGGCATTACAGAACATGTCTAAACTAAGCAGATGACATATATGATGTCAAAAGTAGGCACTGCAAGGCAACATATGCATGATATGACTAACATCATCATGCCAAGGTAGAGCAAACACCTTGGGGGGTAAATAGGAGTGGTCAGCTGCGTCTGAATCCGCCTCAGAATAGATATCTTCTTCTAGATTACAATCTGGAGAGGGGGGAGGGTTTTCCATTGAACCCGCCATGGAGCAATGTCTGCATGACATTGTATTGCCGCACAAAACTCTTCTCTTTTTCTCTACATGTTCAGCATGACTGTGTACAATATCTGACATGCATGCGAAAAAATACGGTGAGATTATGTAAGGAGAGCATGCAGAAATTTAGAGTGATGGTAACAACCAGTGGATGGATCCAAAAATAATGATACCAGGCTGATGATTGCTTTAATTTAATAAAAAGATAGATGATGATTGCTTTACTATTTGTTTCCCACCCAAGATGAACAACATAGGCATACCCTTGGTGAACCAGATATTAGACATAGATACTATTCATTGTTGCCTCGATATGTGCCCCACAACGAATTTAGAACTCAAGTTTGAACATTAATTTGGACCTGACTTGGAGTCTAAGAGGTGAACAGGACGATAAAGTAGCAGGTAATTTTAAGCAATGCATAACATAAGCAGAAATAAAAGAGTGCGACCTCTCTTGTGGACCCATGTACTCCTCAGGTTCATCTGCTGAGTCGATGATGGTGATGCCATTGCGGTGGGTGCTGGCGGCAGGGAAGGAGATCTGAGGCGGCGAAAGACGGTCAGGAGTCATGATGTCTGGTTTGGTGGATGCTTATGTCGATGGAGCAGCTCAGGTGAGGTGGATGACGTCACGGCAGCAGCAGGACAAACCACACAAAGTTCCCTTCGACACCTACCTGTAACTGAAGTAATTCTATAAGGGCTCATTTGGCTTGCATGATTCTAAAAACACAGGGATAGAAAAAACACCGGAATAGGATAGGAACGCACATGGTAAACATAGCATTTCTAAACACAGGATTTCTGTCAACTTGGGTGTTTGGTTCACAGGAACTAGAAGAGCAGAGGAACGCAAAGAAACATTGCCAAAATAAAGTGAAACCATATGAAAGCGTGTACAGTTAGAATGTTATTCTGCCACTAATGCACTTGGTCTTGTTTTCATGCATATGATTTTGAAAAGTAGGTCCAGGTGGATGTTTTGCTCCATTCCTTTCAACAAAATGCATGAATAATTGATAGTAGAGTGCCATAGGAAAATTCCCTATTGCTACGTTTTTCCGTTGAACCAAAATAGCCCTAATGGATCGACATGAATGTAGAGTAATAAGTGATGCAACAAGTGTACAACCTCTTTGCCGTAGCTGTGTGGACCTCAGCATCATTGGGTTGGTCGCTGAATAAGTTGAGGCAGAGGTGGTTGTCAGAGGTGTGGAGGAAGATCCGAGGAATCTGTAGACGGCGTCTAGGGCACTGCTCTGTTGTGATGGATCGTTCTATCGTTGGAGCAGCTCCGGTGAGCCATAAGACATCAAGGCTGAAGCAGCACAAGACAGACATCGTGAATCTCAAGTGGGATTCTAATAGCATCTCCAATAGATGATGTAAAATAGATGTTTAATTTACATCACCAAAAACCACCTCACTACAACAGATGAGGTTAAAACTGTTGACTCTAAACTTAACTGTCGAAACTGAAATTTACTGCGGAATCTGAATGTTACTATCGAAACTGAACGCAATGGTAGCAGAGAGGCACTTGACATGTAGTTTAGGGAGGGCATGCATATCATCTTCAACCTGCACCCCCTAACCAACTAGCCACCACCGGACAAACTGCCGGCCCCAGCGCCACCTCGCCACCCCGAAACAACTCCCCACCGCTGGTCCATCACCACCCCGCCGCCCTGGCTAGCCCTGTAGGCCCCCCGCCCCCCACCCTGAACCCTAAGATAGATAGTGGGGTACCTCTCCAGCGAGCCCCCCTCCCCGCTGCAGGTGGTTCTTCCTTAACACCGGCGAGCCCCCCACCCCTAAAAATCGACTAACCCAAAAGTCGATTCAGTCGACTAAAGTGTAGCTAAATCAGAGCAGAGCAGCTGCACGAGTGAGGGGGAGAGCAACAGCATGAGCGAACGAGCGAGCGAGCGAGTGCCGGAGCAGCAGCAGCAGTGCGAGCTAGTGAACGAGAGTCGGAGTAGCAGTAGCTGGGCGAGTGAGCGAGAGCCGGAGCAGCAGCAGCAGTGCGAGCAAGCGAGCTAGAGCCGGAACAGCAGCAGTAGATCTGGCTGGTATGTATGCCGCCGCCGAAGGGGCCTCGCACTGGGGGAGAGCCGCCATGGAGATGACGACCGCGGTGCCGACTTCAAGGTAGCTGCTCCATGGGGGTGCGGGGTGGAGCACCGTCGCTGCCGGGAGGTCGAATTAAGGAGAAGGTGCGATGCGTTGAGTGTACAACCTCTTTGGTGGCGCCGAGTAGGCCTCGACTTCGTCCGAGGAGTCGGTGAGGATGTTGCGGTTCCGGTGGAGCAGGTTAAGGCAGCGCTGTGGGGATGGAGCAACCGTGATAGACGAGGCGATCATCGGAGCAGCTCAATAGTGGTGGAGGATGGGGCGGCTGAACTGGCGGGATGACGAGATGGACGACGGATGCTCATCCGGGGAGGTGGATGAGGGACATCGAGCTGTTGCGGTGGACGACATCGTCGGGGAAGAGGCACCGGCTGGGCAGCGGTGAGGTGGTGGGCGGAGGAGGGTGGGGTTTCGTGGCTGGGGCGAAGAGGTTATGGCGGCCTGGGATTTCGAATGGCGAAAAGGAGGCGATGGGAGGGGGTGAACCATGACTTAGGGACGCGCTTGTCCAAAATGTAGGGTGTGTTACAAAAGTACCCCAACCGATTTGAACTAGTGACCCTTTCGGCTCAGGGTTAGAAGGGGGTTTTCGCGTGTCAGGATTTGGCAGCTGGAGGGAGTTTTTGTGCGTGTTGTAATTTCGGGATTGCAAGGCACAGGTTGTGAAGGCGCCAGTTTTGGGAGCACGATATCTGAATTTTCGGGATATAACAAGGCAGGGATTGAATTTTAGGGACAAGGCTAACGTGTAATATTGTACTTGTACGTACCAAATCAATTCGCACTTCCCTCAACCAAAAAAAACGAAAAAAATAAAACTATTCACACCACACAAAGAGAGAGTCTTGCCCCGTTTTACTATACAAATGCTATTCAAAGCTACTCCCTCGTTCCATTTATATAGGGCCTAATGCGTTTTCTGATGCTAACTTTGACCAAATATTAGAGCAATAATATATGACATGCAACTTACACAAAGCACACCATTAAATTCGTGTGCGAAAGGAGCTTTCAATGATATAATTTTCACATTGTGCATGTCATGTACTATTAATCTTGTCAATAGTCAAAGGCGGTCTTAAAAAATGCATTACGCCCTATATAGATGGAAGGAGGGAGTATGAATCCATGTTATGTCCAATTAAATTTTTTCGCTAGTCGTATAATGCATGTAACCTACTCATACCAACATTTTAGTGCATTCCAATTGTCTATACTACCTCTGCAATTTGAACTAAATTTGAATTCGTTTCTCTATTTCAATAAGAATCTACAATCATGATTGTTTCCAACTTCAACCATCATTCGTGTATTACCTTAATAACACACAACATGACTACCATAGAGATAGATATGAACTATGTGTACTATATGAACTCGAATTCTATTTTTTGTATACACTTGATGTTGATTCCAAATAATAGTACATTTGATGTACTAACTATATATTCATAATCTAAACCATGTTCCACACGTACACCGTGTTTATCACACAAAGTATAGTGCCCCGCCCCCTACATTATGACAAGTATTCAGCCCTGAGCTGCAAAAGCCACACATTAGCCCAAATTATAATTAATGTTCTATATATTATATGTAGTACTAGCAAGATTCCCATGCGTTCCATAGAACATCAACATGATCAAGGGGAGGCATAATTTGTAAATATGGAGAGGGGTGTAGGTATCTTTTTTCAAAATTGCCATAGTTTCCTTCCTAACTATCAGATATAAATCGGACGGCCTATATTGCAGGATGGTAGGCACACCATCATCAACAACTCTGTTTTTTATAAGAGTAGAGATAAAATATATTATATGCAGTATAACATGTTCATAACCACACCACGTGTATCACCGTTATATATATTCCCACATGTGTCGGTTTAAAACACTATGATAAATTCTTCAAATATCTGAATTCTCTTTTTATAATGAATTATGATCTCTATTCGTCTTGTACACCCACACAATCCTCTTATCTTTCTAGCTAATGCTGACTTTCTCTCGTGCATGCGCATGCCCGCATCCCTCTCACCCTCCCTCATCATTCTCGAGCTCCATCGCGCAAATTCATCTTTTCACTTTAGGTCGTTCACCCACGGTGTGTGTAGGCCCCCCAGCTCCTTCTTTATGGCACAGATCGATCAATATGCCTCTCTAGCCAGGTGTGCCTAGCACAAACACAAGCTTCCCCTCTTCTCTTATCACCATCCATGCCTCACTCCCACCACTCTTTTCATCGATCTCGTACTCGCACACTCCTTCCCCCTAGATATAGTATGCCTCTCGCACCACCTCCTAGATGCATCCCTCTCTCTCTCTCTATCCTTCTCCCCGAGCCTTATTTGCTTCTAACACATACATGCATGTATATCGATCGATCTCCCAACGTATACCTAGGTCGACTTTAACTATTTCCCCCCACCCATCGATCGACGTACCTCACAAGTTATGTCTCTCCTTTCTCTGACAAAGGACGTTTGATCTTCCTATGTAGTAACATCTGCTTACCACAGCCATATCGTCCCCCATTATCATTCGTGCATGCCTCCTGACCCGTCTCTCACACGCATGTGCATAGACAGGCCGCCATCCCCTCTCTTATTGATATTGCAGGCGTGCCCTCCGTTTGTCTAGCAAGCCTCTCCCACCATTTGTTAGAAGCAAGTCCACTACCACCCCCTCCAACACTCTAGCTCTGTCTCTCTCCCAACCTTATTCCTTGCCTACACATATGCATGGATGCCGATCGATCTCCCTTAATACATGAGGTAGATCGATCTCCCTTAATACATGAGGTAGGCCTCTCTCCTCCTCCACACATATACCAACCATTGTACCTCTATAGTTAATTAGGCCTTCCCCCACCACACACTGATAGTCGAGCGCTGTAGGTAGGTATCCACGCCACAGAGACAAACTGCACCTGTCCCCTCTCACATTCCAGTAGGCCAGCCACTCTATATCTTTGACGCGGGCACACACAAATTCGATGGCACTCTTTATGAATCGCGCGCGCGCACACACACACATCATCCCTCTCTTCGATTCTATGGATACCTCAAGCCGATGATACCTCCACTCTCTTCTCGTGGATCGCCCCCTCTCTATATATAATATATCCAGGACTCTATTTCACACACATTGCATATGTTACATTTTTTGATTGACCCCCCCCCCCCCCAAAAAACACTCACGAACCCACACACTATATCTCTCTACGTTTGTATCTTTCTCACACAACCCCACGTAGGTGGTGTAAGTACACAAGAAGAGAATAGGTGCATGTACTCACGCTTCGTGCCCAGCCACACCCGCGCGGGTACACGGTGGAGCTCATTTCTGTACAAAATGGCAGCCCACGTGCTAATTTGAACACGTGTAGCGGTTGTTTACCTACGGAGGTCGTGTACCACGCGTGCACGAAACAAAGTTTGACTTGATGCGTTGGCATGTTATTTTCAAAATAAAGTTATATCGCTCAATGACACGTACACAGATAAAACGATTTTTATGGAGAAAAAGGTAGTCCGCTCCACTATATGCAATTGAGCATGCCTGCCTGGGTTTGTCTCTCTTCAGAGTATCGCACACAAGGCTGCGGTGGCCTCTCTCTCTCTCTCTCACTGTTGGTCATTGATCCGGCCGCATCCCGTCCGCCGGCGGAAAGGGAGGATGTGCATCGTTTCTCCGTTCGACGGCGCCGAGGCAGCACGTCCCGATCTACGGTATACGTCGTTCTCTCTGAGCAAGCTCCGGCGCGGTAGGGCCTACTCCACCTGCTCGCTGCCGTAGTATGGGCAGATTCCGCCCGCCGCCGCTCACCTAGTTACATCCCGACGACCTCCTAGTATCGCCTTCGGCCTTGCTCCACTGCCCATCATCCCACGTCGCTGCATGTGGAAAATCTTGCATGTGGACATTCCATAGTTCTTTGCCCAAAACTTAGCTCGTCCGACGTACTTTCCATATTGCAATCTCGTCCTCACACCGTTTTAGGCAAACACAATTGTGTTGTTATCTTCCCTTAGGACAAGGAATATGCTTCTTTTTTGTCGGTGCATGTGTCATCAGCTGTTATTGGCCAGAAATTGTTTCCTTTCTACCTCTTTTTTGCAAATAGGGCTATCCATTTCACCTCATTGCTATTGCGACCTTTTGGTGAACTGCACAAATCACTTTTTTCTTAAGAGTGTTTTGTGCAGTTGTACTAAAATGTCACACGGGCAACGTCTCTACATTTCAGTGCGACTGCATAAAGGGAGATTGGTTTTGCTCTATCCTCCTCATCCAACTCCGAGCCTAATCTTCTCCAACTAGTTAGTCTTAAGAGAGACTGTAAAGGTGACCGGCTTCTATTTGTGTGTTTATTGTTTCATCGGTAGTCCTCTATTATCGTAATCACACTTAATATCTTTTGAACAGGGACACTCAACTCTATTTTAGTGGAACTGCACAAAATGGTCGGAATGTTGCATGCTCCAGACAGCTACTTTTTCCTAACATGCCTTGTTGATTTAGACAGAGCTGGGGGACGTTGCTGCCAATGAAAGCATGAATCAATTTTAATTTAACACCTTATCACACCTTATCACAATTTTTTATTGTTTTCGAAAGAGCATCGATGGCAAGACACACGAAACAAAAGTTGAAAGCTCAGAGCATTGTGCCATTTCATGTCGCTGGAAAATTATTTGTGTAGTACGTTAATTATGTAAACAAATGCTGGAAGCTTGATAGCATTGCCAGAAGCCTCTTCAGCATCCGGGTCCATGTGCCATGCACAAAATTATACTCCTCCGTTCCTAAATATTTGTCTTTTTACAAATTTCAAATGGGCATATTTTAGAGTGTAGATTCACTCATTTTGCTTCATATGTAGTCACTCGTTGAAATCTCTAGAAAGACAAATACTCCGGAGTATATTTAAGAACCGAGGGAGTAGTGCACAACCGCATGGGAGACTCATCTCGGTCGTTGCGCCGCATTAATAGTGAGTAATGAGCAGTCAAATAATAAGCCCCACCTTTCCCACTGTAAGTTGCTCGGAAGAAGCAACCATCAATACGCTCTACTTTGAATCCACTCCTACTACTCCATCCGTCACTGTTTATAGAGCATGCTTCAAAAAAAGAAAAAATCTCTAGGACCAAGGCGACTAGCAATCGGCCTGAAAAATAGCATTGGTAGTTATAGCACGGTGTCTATTACTAGAGGAAATAATGCGTACACACATGCATGCAGTGCTTCCACCCCGGGTACACACATGCATGCACTTACTCCACTCCTTAGTACATCGAGAGAAAATTGTGGACTTGATCGCGGTTACCGCGCCCTAATTAATTGAGCATTAAACCAAATGCGTCTAAAGTCTCTCTGGTGGTGGAAATGCATTTAGAGAAATGCATCATAATGAAGCGCACCCTATAAACTGTGACGGATGGAGGAGTAGTATGAAGGTGCAAAACCAAGTACGCGTATGGCCAGTCAGTCAACACACCTCCTCTTGGCATATCACTGACATGTGGGACCGGAGTGTGAGCAAACCGATCTCAATTGACGGCAAAATGGCCAACCCGTCGTTCCTTGAGAGAGATGAGGAGAGAGAACACATAGACGGGCTCACACGGAGGCCAAGTTATATTCAAGCATGGTTGATCAATATCATCATTACATGTTCAATGTTTTTTAATACTATACTATTGGGTTGCCGTTTTCCGTCCTTCTCCCGAATAAATGTGTACTTTATCAGACATTAAAAAAAAGAGTACAGACGCTCCACCATGTAGTTCTAGTAGAAGTACTACTCGTACTACTAAACCTTGCGCTTGGCTCTTCGCCTCTTCGTGAAGTCAAACAATGATGATACTCCACATGTTAAGTACTACAGTGTATGCCTCTGGCAATCTGACACCGAATGAACTGATGCATGTCCACCGCCTGGGCGAGGATAGGTTGCATTAGTCAAAAGGCATAAGCGAGCTTCACCTTGTCCTGCAAGCTTCTCCTCGTTCTGCGAGTTTACGGGACACACCAAAAAGTAGTGCTAGTCCATACTCCCTCCTTTCCGGTTAATATGGATTAATCTTTTTTGTGGGTAAATGAGAGAGCTTTATTCATATATAAGCATTCTTAGGATGATCAGCCAAGACACTGGTCACTAGGAAGTGAGGTACCCCGCAAAAAAAGAAGTAGAAAGCGAGGTGTTTCATCAAGCCAGCTCTTGGCCACATTTAAAGTGCAGCAAGCACGGTTCGCACAAAGATGCGCCGCAAGGTTTGCTGACCTGTTTACATGTTGAATAACAAAACAAGAGGAAATATTACCGGGCACTCCTATTTGTAACAGGATATGAGCCAGAATTAAGCAAGAATTGTGGCGAGTGTTCCATGCAATCAACTTCCATTATCACAGGCGAGAACCCTCGATGAGAACCAAATGTGTTGAAGATTGCTTTATCACATTTTAAAAATTTAATAAGAGTGCAGACGCTCCTCCATCCGGTTCCTAGTAGTATAGTACATACCTCTATAGACTATAGTAGTAGTACTAGTACTAGTAAACTTTGCGCTTAGTTGTTCGCCTCTTCGGGAAGTCGAACAATAATAGTACTAGTATAGTGTATGCTTCTGGCAGTCTGACACCGAATTAACTGTTGCACGTCCACCGCCCGAGCGAGGGGGAGCTTGCATTAGTCAAAAGTTTCTCCTTGTCCCACGAGCCACCGTGCGCAAGCTTCTCCCGTCCTGCAAGCTTCTCCTCGTTCGGCAAGTTGACGGGGACACAGCAAAGTAATGCTAGTCCATACTGCCTCCTCTCCAGTTAATATGGCTTAATTTCAAATGAGATAAATACACTGTATGTCACAGTGTATTTGTAAAAATACGGTCAGTGGACTTCACAATACGCTCATTGTGCTCAATATATACATTTTCTGGTGTTTATACGGTCACTAGCTCACCCTGGCTGAGTATGTGTGTGCATGCACGTGTAGGTTGAGCACTTGAGTGTGACCATGTGTGTTCTGTCATGTGCTCGGACATGCATGCATTAGGGCGTCATGCGCGTTTTGCATCCATGTGTACGTGTGACTGTTGCATGCATGCATGAGGTTGTAGTCCCTTACATTCACATGTTCATAAGTCAATGCTTTGTCAAAATGTTGCATGCAAGGTTTGATCATCCGTTGTTCACGCATGCATTCCCGATATTAATACATTGGTAAAGACAATTTTCTTGAGGAAAACGATACCATGAATTGAGTACAAAGGGGACCAATAAGCCAGGACGGAGGGAGTACCAGTAGTGAACTAGAAGGAGGGAGTAGGGACTTGTAGTAGTACAGTACTACTATGTAATGACGTGCAATAACAAAATTCCTCTATGCGCATCCTATCTACATGTCATGCAATAAAATAGAGAAAAGTACAAGTGAGACTCAGGAATGGTCATACACATAGGGGGAGTACGTGTAGGGGCCACTAAGGAGCAGGTCAAATCACACAGTAAGTTAGTCGGAAGAAGCAACCATCATTTCACTCTTCAATGACACGTACGCAATATAAAATGGTTGATATGGAGAGAAAAAGAAAACCACCATATATACACTAGCAAGAGCCTAAGCTACAAGCCTGCTTGCTTGGGTTGCTCTCTTCACAAGCATAGAACGACGGTGGCCACACCGCTGGTCACATATCCGGCCTGATCCCGCAGTTGGGGGAAGGGAACAATGTTCTGCGTAGACGCGGTCGACATCGGCAAGGGAGAAAACCCACAGTCCGTGCATCCCAATTGGGGGTCACCACGGTATGGGCTGATGCCACGTCCCAACCGCCCTTCTAGCTACAACCCGACGTCCCAGGTAGTACATCTTCCTTTTGGATTCGGCTTGCTCCACTATCGCAGCTCCCCCACGTAGCTCCATCTCCATGTCGATCTTCCTCTAATTCTACCGGCTTCTACTTGTGATGAGTTTATGTCTCATGAACTAGTGCCAGTACTATTATTCTAATCACACTTCTTCAATATCTTTGCCATCAGGGATGCTCAGCTCGATTTTAGTGGAACTACACAAAAGCATCATATGATCCGAGGGTGCCACCCGTCTTTCCTTCGACAGGTTCTACCTAGCCAGGAAATTAAATGTTGTTTAGGGTTTAGGGTTTAAGTCATAGTGACCCCGTCAGTAGTTTTTCTTTCGTACACACTCTCACAACTTTTGTCTTTAGTTGTTAAGTAAATATTGGCTATGATCTATGAATCATTGAGATGCATCAGCATGCGTGTTAGTTTTCCTTTGTATTTGATGGAATGTTGTAATGGGGCAACCTTGGAGTAGGAAAGAAAATGGAGTGGGAAGTTTCTGTTTTTCCGGAGAAAAATTGGAAACGGAGAGAAACCAACGTTTCATTTCGTTGGATCGCACCATCGAGCAAAACCAACGTTTAAATCACGTCTGTCGCATTCGTGTCTCACCCTCCTCCATGGCTCGACCCCACATGGTCGCTCAACATGCCACTCACCGCAAACCGAGTATACAATAACTTTCCCGCCTGCTTGTCGATGGATCACGCCGTGGAGTACTAGCACTACTAGAAGAGAATGACGAGTTGGGGGAGGACAGCTAGCTGTAGCACGGACTCCCAAGAACTTTTTACATGCATGTTGTGGCCGGCTATTGCGACCTTTGAACGCGGAGCAGTCACGTGCACCAGGAAGCGGCGCGGGCGATGCTCTCTCGGCCGGTGTGCCGCTTCAATGCCGCTGCCAATGAGATGCCGCGTCCTCACTAGCCGGGCATGAATGTGGCACTGACCGTTTTAGGCGGGAAGCACGCGCGAGTGATGAAGAGGGTTCGGGTTGGTCAAGAGCGGGCGTGGCAGCGGTCCGGACGCCCGCAAACAAGAGATGTTGTACGTTAATATTGCTGCATATATAATTAACAACGTAAATAATGTGCGAATTGGACAAATATGATTGGAGATAGAGATGGAAATGGAATTTCAGTAAACACGGATATGCATGTCTATGTCTATGTCTATGTGTGTGTGGGCGACAACTCTTGCGACCTGTAAGCGGGGACGTGTTTTTAATCGAGTTTTCTTTCTTGGTACGTTAAAAAATAATCCGCCAATTTTCGTTTCTTTTTTCCGGGAACATGCGTATTCTATTTAAAACCACTGCTATGGAGAGATTTTTTTACTCCATTATAGCCTCTTGTTTGATAGGGTTTCTCGCATCTTGCTCTCTCACCCGCTCCATATCAAAAAAAGATGACAGTGTCCACTCTATCTCTCTCCTCACCGATGGTCACAGATTCGACCGAATCCTGTCCGCTGCGGGAGGTGAAGAGATGCAGCATTGACGTTGTCGCCGTCGGCGATGGAGGAAGCCGATGGGCACCGTCCTCTCATAGCTGACGCTAGCGCGGACGAGGTCCTCCGTGCCCTTGTTCGCTGCTGTCGTGTGGGCAAATCCTGCCCACCCGCCTAAGTGACATCTCGCCCACCTAAGGTATAACTTCTTGTACTGGTCTAGCTCCCCAGGTCGTCGCATGCGGGTTTTCTTCTATGCGACTACTCCCCAGCTCCCCATGTATAATACCTAGGGTTCGTCGGCTGGTCCAACATCACCTACTATTATAGAGGAAATGCCACTCGAAAAGTTGTCCTGATTTATGCCTCGTTGGAGGTATACATGTTGTTTCGATAAAAAGTACATGGTGGTTGTGCGGTCAATGTCCATATGCCCCTATTGCTGCTGCTAATCTAATACTATCACTGGTTAAATGAAGAAATGCTTTTTTTCTCGGGTATCCTAGTTTAGTTCCCATCAAGATAATCATGATGCTTATGTTTGTTGGTGTACTTTTCATTAATTCTTATTGGCAATTGAGATGTCGTTGTTAATCTTGTACCACTGCCAAAACAAAGTAACAACACTATATCCCTTTTTTATATTTTTGAAAACAGCGATGCGTATCTCCATATCCGGGCATGTCTTCCTCAATTTTAGTGGAACTGCACAAAATTGGATGGCCATTGTTGCTCCGCCTCACTGTCCTCTGCCACGTGGTTCTTCCTTCCTCGAGCTTGATTACTGAGAAGAAACAGACCACGGTGAGGATTTGTCAAACTTCATAGGTGCCTCACCCAAACTTGATGCCAAATGGATGATGCATCACCACGATGACCTATCGATGCTCGTGGTTGCGCCTCATGGTTGCGTTGGCTGGTGAAGCTGATCAATTTTCAATGAAAAACAAGCTGTCTTCCATCAGTGCTCTTTGCTCGTTACCCACAAAGATGATATCCTTCATCAGTTCACCTTGGTTGGCATTGGAGACACAGTCGTCTTTCACGTTGGTGCAATTTTATCACACAATTGGCTATGAATCAAATGTTTCCTCGAAGAAGGATCGGCGTTGGTACTAAGAGCATAAGTTTTATATTGATTTCTAAGCCTTCTCACAACTTTGTCTCTAGCTCCCCTGTAATTTTATTTGTCCAATTATTAACTTTGATTAAAAAAATGGTGTGGACTAAAAACCCGGATGGGCGCAGTAGCCCTCCATTTTTATTCATTCTGCATATTAGATTTGACTGAAGTCAAACTTTGTAAAGTTTGACCAAGTTTAGGCCGAACACAACAAACCATAATTATTAGAGAGGGCAAACTGTACGTAGTCTAAACCCTTTTTGATAATTGAAATTAAAATTCTTTATTTGTACACACTCTCACACGTTTCCGATATTTTGGCGCATGTGTGGTTGTTCAAGGGAGGGTAGTGTACCGCACGTGAAGGACAGGAAGTGCGACCAGGACGCGTGGCTCGTTAGTTCATTGGAAGTAGTAGTTTTCTTCACTTGTACGTTAAATAAAGAGTTTTGTTACGTACTTACACAATTTAAAACGATTGTTATGGGGAGAATAAGAATACCACTCCACTATATATTAGTCATATACGCGAGTACTATATGGACGCAACTTCATTGACTTAGTGCACCTGCCTTTGGGTTTATGACAGGTGGGCCCAAAATGTGGCTGGCCCACCTATCATACAGCCAAAAGCAGGTGTAGTTAAAGCACCAGAGCTCAGTCCATACTACAGTATATATATAAGCTAGAGCCTTAGCGCTTGTTCGCTAGGGTTTGCACTCTCCACACTCTCGCCGCACTACATATATATATATATATATATATATATATATATATATATATATATATATATATATATATATATATATATATGCACGCTGGAGGCTCAGCGTTCCTTTGCTAGGGTTTGCTATATTCACAGTCTCTCACCCTCTTCACTAGATCTAAACAAGACTGCGTTGGCCTCTTGTCTCTCTCTCCTGCCTCACAGCCGGTGAAGAAGGTGTCCGGATCCCGTCGCACCGGGAAGGGGAGGAGGTGCAACATTCACTCTATCGCCTTCGGCGAGGGAGGCAATCCACTGCCAGCTGCGCTGCTCTCTTTCACCCAGCGCCTGTGCGGGAGGGCCACCGACCCCTTCTTCCTCGCTGTCGTACATAGTGTGGGCAGACCCGTCCTCCCGCTAAACGCCTTGCCACATCCCGATGACCCTAAGGTATAAGTTTCTTTGAAACCGTCATTGCTCTAGCTGCATGCGGATCTTTTTCGATTCTGTAGTCGAATCTAGGTCTTGGTTCAAAGAGGAAAGAATGGTGCGGTGGGGTGGAGCATGAATCTAGGACGTGGTTCAATGAGGAAAGGAGGGAGGGAAAGTAGTATAGACTGACTATCCAGCCGCTTTGTTGGTCGAAAAGGGAAAAAGGGGGTAACCCGAAATTAGGGGTCGGGTAGTTTGTGCAGGACTAGATTTGCTGCCCTCAGATAGGAAAAAGGTTCAAAGAGAACAAATATGGGACCAACGCAGATATGCTGCTTGGCTACATACTCTACATCACCCATTTATACGTGTGGACGCACATGGTGCTGGCATGTCCCATGTCCCATGTCCCATATAACTATTTTGCTGTTGTTAATCTAAGAATGCCGCCGGAAAATTGAAGCAATGCCACTGTTAAAAGTAAATTATATTTTTTAATGAATGTTGTTTTAAGAGAATGTCTCTCTTAATATGAATCAATGCAACCGTTTTAGAAATACTACTATCCTACTTTGTTTTCCATCAATATAAGTTAGATGCATCTTTTTATCGCCGTTTGTTTTCATTCTCCTTTATCGGCAAGTAATTGTTCCTTTTTTTCCTCTGTCAAAATAGGGGTATCTATTCAACTTGTTGCTATTGTGACATTTTGCTCGCTATGCGAAACACTTATGTAGAGTGTTTTGTGCAGTTCAACTTGAATGTCACACCGGTGAATTTGCTTAATTTTGGTGGAACTACACAAAAGGAGATCGAGGTTTGTTTTTAGTCTTCCTCGTGAGTTGTTTCAAATCTTGGTCTCATCCACATGATGATGCAGTGTGCTTTGAGATGTTGTGCTACTTGTTTTGGTACTGTTTTGTAACATCCCAAAATTCTAAATTTTGGAATGTTATATTAAATAAATAGTTTTGACTGTTTGTTTGATTGTGGTATGATTGCTTGTGTGATTTGCTTGTGTGAAATTGAGTGAAATCTAAAACTTTTTGAAAGTTGAATGAGAGGGAATAAAAGGACTTTCCCAAACCTCCATTTCTTGCTTTTGGTTCCATGGAATTCTTCAAAACATACCCTAGAGTGAAGATAATATGACTTCTTCCATCAAAGAAATGAAAAGGGATTTGAAAATGATTTGAATTCCATTTGAAATATTTTCAAACCAGGAACTTCAAGCTACTCAAGGATTTTCATGAGGGAAGATAACATGACTTCTTCAAAATTGAAATAGGTGGGAAGTAGGAGGCCATATTCAAAATGGCATTTGAGCTACTTTTGAAAATACTCCATATGGGTTTCAAAATCTTTTCCAATTTATATTTCAAATTAAATAAAGAGAGAATGTAATATGACTCCTTCAATTATTGAATGTAAATATCGGAAACAAATATTGGAACCAATTCAAAATGGTTTGAAAGAAATATCCAATTGGAATAGCCATATGGATTTAACTAAATTTTCCTTTATTTGGGTTTTATTGAAATTATTTTTCTCCTAAAGATAAATATATATAAAATAGGGTAAAATGATTCCCTAAAGTAGAAAAATGTAGAGAAATGAGTTTGAAATCATTTTGGTATTCTAAAATATTTTTATTTGGTTTTTAAATGAAGGAGTAGCACTGTTTGCTTTATTTAAATTTTTGTGGAATTTATATGCCGCTCAAAATATATTCATAATTTAGGAAATATTTTTCTGAAAATTTATATATATAATATGCCTATATAAAATTTTATTTTACTTTCGTTATTTAATTTTCTTTTTTTGTTTTTATTAGAAAATGCGCGTATGACGTAACTATATGTTGCCCACATGAACAACATAGTGGCAGCGTCGCCCCATTTTTTTCTTTCCTACATAGGCCAGGCCCAGCCAGCAATTTCCTTCTCGGTTTTTTTTCTTTTCCTTTTTCTTTGGCCGAAAAAAATACTGCAGCGTGCGCACGGCCGGCCCAGCCCTGGTGCATTTTAGCCCATTTGATTCTCTTTGTTTTATTTGTTCGTCTACGTTTAGTCCCACATTGCCTAGCCTTTGACTCCTAAACTTCTTTTCCACCTATAAATAAAGACATATAGAGCCTCCAAAAATCATCCGCTGCGGGTTAAATCAATATATTTTGGTTTGACTAGCTGAAAAATATATTCTTCTCTCTGGCGGGACTTCTAGAAGTTGTCTCCTTTCTCTGAACTCGTCTTTTCTCTATCTTAAAGGTACCTTTCTTCGTATTTTTTATACTTCCATAACTTATTATTTTTGGACTAGTGTACGGTAAAATAATTAGATTTATAAATTAGTCCTTGTATTTACATTTTAAGACTAGAATTCTTTTAGTCATATCTCTTTTTTTCCGTAAAACCGCTTGGCCTGATTTTTCAAATAGCCATAAGTTTTTAGTGAATCTATCAAATAAACTTTTTGCAACTTTCAAATTTTGAAATTTGTTCATATTCATACTCAAACTTCTTTTGTTCATAACTTGAGTTTTATAACTCCGATTTAATTGATTCTTTTTGCTAATTGAAGCTCTTGACCTAAACTTTCTGATAAGACCAAATCCATCCAATTTTGATACTGTTAGAAATTGTTTTCTTTTGCAAGAGTTAATTGCTTGTTTTCGAAGTTTTCCGAGATCCTTTCTTTGATTCTTTTACATGAGTGCTTATATATGCAATTGCTTGCTTACGATACATTGATCGGAGTGTGACGAGTAGAACTATCAGGAGTTATGAGTGCGACGAATCTTCATCAACAGTACAAGGCAAGTTCACACTTTGATCATATTTTTCAAATACCCAGTTTTTACTATGCATTAGTTTCACCCTCAAAGATTGCATGAGTAGGATTGGGAATTGGGCATTTGGTATGTAGTTCATGAGGTAGTAACCTATGATCCTTCAAACACCCCGGGTTTATTCATTATGTCATATATTGCTTAGACATGCTCGTAGACGGGGATTGGTATGTGAGAATCATGCAAGTTGTGAGAGATAATAACTAAGGGAAACTTAAGGTGGCTACTTTAAAACACATCTGGGTGGATTGGTTGGGGCACCCTGGGATATACCAGTGGCTTGCCCGGGCACCTGGGGAATCCAGTGTTGTCCAAGGAGATCCCGAGGGACCCGTGTGATCATCCTATGGAATGCCACCCAGGCTCAAATGGATCATATGATATTTCATGCCTAAAAACTTTCGTGTGTAGCCACAAGCCATTATGGGCTCTGGCATAGTTAAGTAAGTTGTGTGAGCTCTTGAAGAGGTGGACTAGCAGATGTAGGGGGGTTGTAGGTGTACCGGTCTACCCGAAGTAGAGACTAGATGCTTCAGAAACACTGTGTCTCGGTCATCACGTTCTCAAACACCAGGCAGTGCGAGGACTTCAAGGGAGGCGATCGAGTCTTGTGGGGAAAAGTGCGCAACCTATGCAGAGTGTACAAACTAATCATGATTAGCCGTGTCCCCCGTTATGGACAATTTTGAGTATCTGGAAGTGAATATTGTGTTGATCTCATCACTCTTTATTTAATGTTTTGGGTTTAATAATTAATTATGGATTGAGTTGGGGGAACCTTCTCAATATTGTTATAAACTTGGTAGTAAATAAAATTTATTCTTTTGTTGTAGGAAAAAATTGGCTTTATGGAAAAATTAAGCTTAGAGCCTCCACCAGCGAAATATGCACGTAGTGATAGATATTGTTCATCATTCTTCTGTGGTGTGAATTTGTCAGTACATTCAATGTACTAACCTACATGGCTGCAACATCTCATGTTGCAGGAACCTTACGACGAGTAAGTGATACGTTAGGGTTATGATGTCTACACTCAGCTTTGCCGTTGGTGTTGTTGGGAACTCCACAACTTTGATGTTACTTCCGCTATGTGGATTGAGGTAATAGTATTTATGTTACTTTATACATGTGGTTTACCTTTCTTATAAATCCTCGAGTACTGTGTGTGAGCATACCGATCCAGGGATGACACTTAAGCACAAAGACTTCGATCCATTCGGGTCGGGTCGCTACAAGATGGTATCAGAGCACATGTTGACTGTAGGACGTGACCTCTAGAAGTTGGCAAGCCCATAGGAAAGGATTTCTCAAAAACCTTACTTTCAAAAGAGATCCCTTAACTCTCATCTTTTCTAAAGCTTTACCAAATACTTTCCTCTCATCTCAAATAGTTAGACTATACCCCTTTCCCCTTTTGACCACACGAAGATTTGACCAATGACACCACTTCGAGAATGACAAGATTCAGACAACGAAGACCACTTCGGAATAAAGAGGATTTTGCCGTGCATTGACTACCACGGTTGAAGACTCCGATGACTCGGAGAATTGGAAGGCTCTAAAGATTTCCCAGAGTGAACTGACTTGGAAGGCTCTGATAGGATCCACTTAAGAACTTCTTTACCGAAGAACCCCTGGCTTCCATATTTTAGATGAAGAGCTTCACCCTGAACCAAAGACAACTCTATGAAGATTTTTCCCTATGGTCCAGCCCTTATGGAACTTGTAAGACTATTGAAGGTGCCTGAGATCAAGGTGTGTTAGAGGAAGACCGGAACATGGAGAATCAAAACTCAAACTTTTGGTCGTCAAGAAAACCCCAAGATAGGAGATATAAACTATGGAATGTTAGCTCATGCCAGAGACATGGGCATAAAACACACCTATCCATGATGCTAGCGCCCGCTTGTGTTATCGTCACCATGCTAAGTTAAGCATGCATTTCTTCGAAAGGATTGGATGGCTGAAGGCTAATGGAGCACCTATCACCTTACCAAACGAGCAAAAGATGAAGTTTTCACCTCAGCTGGTGTATCATCAGGATCTGGAGTATTACCTCAAGAACTTTCGATGGAACTTCTAGAAGCGTTATTCGACAAGGAATCATTTCGTAAAGAGCTTAGAACCCAGAAGCCGAAAGTAGCCAAGCTGGAAGAGCAAAACCTCAAGATACTCCAAGGATTGAAGAGTTTGACGACTTTGAAGATTTTATTGACCTTTATAAGACCAAACCCCTGTTATATACTTACATTAGATGCGACGATTGTGAGCTGTCATTTGTTTGATGTTTTTCTGATAGCCACAAAATAAAACTCGTTTCTTCAAAACTATTGTTTTTATTGTGTGTATCTCTCCTCACCTCTCCCATATCTCAACCCAAAACCATTGAACCCAAAAGATGATGAATGAAGATGGACATGTATTACCGAGATTGATGACACGGCCGGAGGTAGCACAGTGGATTTAGAACATGGAAGATCACGTGAAGAATAACATTATAGCCGGAAAGGATATGCCCCAGCATGCTCTTTAGTGCTTTGAAAGAGGTGCTGCTACTTGGTGGATGATGTACCAAACCATCAATGGATGGCAAAGAGTAACTACTTGGGAAGAATTTAAGTTGGCTCTACTAAGGTCTCATCTTGTGTCCTTGAATTTGAAGCCTTATGGAAATGATATGAAGAAACCTTGTGCATGCAAGCTTTGTGGAGCAATATGACACACCCAGGAGGAGCACAAGGATGAATGCCCTCATTGTGAAGAAATTCACCCAGCTGAAGAATGCCCAACTAGGCATATTACTTGTTTCTTGTGTGAAGGGACTACCCACTACCCTGCTCAGTGTCACATTTACACCATGGTACAAAGAAACCTCCAGCAGAAGAAACAAGCAATGAAAGGAGCCCTCAAGGAAACTTTAGAAGAACCGGTGATGAAGGAAGAGGTGAAGGACACACCCGAAGAAGACACAATTAAACCCTGCACCAAGTCATGCTATTCATGTGGAGAAGAAGGACACATCTCCCAAAATTGTCCAAAGGGGGATCTAGTAGCATTCCCGACAGTGAAAGTAGAGTATGACCCACAGGAAATAGAAGCCCTAATTGGCACGGAAAAGTCCAGGATGAGAAATAGAATGGATTCCAGGAACAACCCAAATTCTACAAAGAAGGATGATACGTCTCCAACGTATCTATAATTTATGAAGCATTCATGCTATTTTATTATCTGTTTTGAATGATTACGGGATTTATTATACACTTTTATATTACTTTTGGGACTAACCTATTAACCGGAGGCCCAACCCATATTGCTGTTTTATTGTCTGTTTTAGTATTTCGAAGAAAAGGTGTCGGTGTTCTGGGAACAGGGGTCCCCAGCTTGCCTGCCTGCGGCCTGTGGCGTGGCTCAAGTGGGGGCCCAGTGCGGCCCAGCTTCCTCAGCTCAAGCTCAAGACCCTCGCGAGGGGCCAAGCCTCGCGGGGTGGATGACAGGAAGCTTCCTCAGGAGCGGCCTCATCAGGCAGGCTCGCGAGGAGGCGGAGAGATCAAGGCAGGGTACCTCGCGAGGAACCCGTGACGCAAGCCATGATGATCGAGGCCAGGCGGGCGCCAGGCGGACGCTAGCCTGCGCAGAGTCCTTGTTTCCCCTTCGGTGCAAAGGGGGCAAGCCTAGGCCAAGGCATCAGGCAAAGGTTACCGTTTCGGTGCAACAAGACCAAGACCAGTAGAACGGCAGGACGGAGGTCATCGTCAGAACCTTTGGTAGCCGAAGACCAACTTTAGTCAGGATAAGTGTACTAGATGTTCCCCTTCAAAATGGCCAATTGTTGGCGCCCTTCCCGCTCATTATTTGGGAAGAGGCCCAGGGCCTCCCTCTATAAATAGGACTAGCCACCAAGGGCAGAGGGACGGATCGACCGGAGAGAGAAAGAGAGAGAGAGAAGCGACTGAACTCACCCAAGCAGTTCATCGCGCGAGCTCAAGAATAGCCCCTCGCGAGGCTGTTCTCCCTTTGTACTGTTCATCATCAGCCCTTGAGGCAATCCACCATACCACACACTGGAGTTGGGTATTACACCACAATGGTGGCTTGAACCAGTATAAATCCTGTGTCCCTTGTGTGTTCTTCTTTCTAGCTTAGATTCCTTGCGAGCATCGAAACGTGAGCTGGTAGGGGAAAGATCTTCGTGCACACCCCAGTGTTCGAACCTCAAGGGTCTGCCGAAACCCGAAATCCGAGATTTGGCGCGCCAGGTAGGGGTGCACCGAAGCTCTCCCTGCCGACGACCCGCTCTCCACTGACGTCGCGTTTCGCCCTCATGGCGGACAACACGCCGCCCACTCCGGCAGCCGATGCCGGCACTGGGGCCAGGGGGCTCCGAGCCTTGGCCCCCGCCTTACGACAGGTGCAGTAGCAGCGCAAGTTCAAGCCCGAGATGACACCGCGCTACAACGGCGCGACGGACCCGCTGGTTTTCCTGCTGGCGTACGAGGAGGCCGTCCTCAAGGCCAGGGGCGACGACAGGTTGATGGCCAACTGGTTTCCCTTGGCCCTCACCGGCGTTCCACGCATGTGGCTGCTCCACCTACCGAAGGCTTTTGTGACCTCCTGGGGGGAGCTGCGCAACCTCTTCCTCGCCCACTACGCCGCGCCAGTGCCCCCCGTTGTCGCAGCTCTCCTGGGCGGCTGATACTCTCCAACGTATCTATAATTTTTTATTGCTCCATGCTACTTTATCTACTGGTTTGGACTATATTGGGCTTTATTTTCCACTTTTATATTACTTTTGGGACTAACCTATTAACCGTAGGCCCAGCCCAGAATTGCTGTTTTTTTTGCCTTTTTCAGTATTTCAAAGAAACAGAATATCAAACGGAGTCCAAACGGAATGAAACCTTCGGGACCGTGATTTTCCAACCGAACGTGGCCCAGGAGACTTGGACCCTACTCCAAGCAGTGCCCGAGGAGGTCACGAGGGTGGAGGGCCCGCCCCCTACCTCGTGGGCCCCTCGAAGCTCCATCGACGTACTCCTTCCTCCTATATATACCTACGTATCCCCGAATGATCAGAACAGGAGCCAAAAAACCTAATTCCACCGCCACAACCTTCTGTATCCACGAGATCCCATCTTGGGGCCTCTTCCGGAGCTCCGCCGGAGGGGGCATCCACCACGAAGGGCTTCTACATCATCACCATAGCCCCTCCGATGAAATGTGAGTAGTTTACTTCAGACCATCGGGTCCATAGCTAGTAGCTAGATGGCTTCTTCTCTCTTTTTGGATCTCAATACAATGTTCTCCCCCTCTCTCGTGGAGATCTATTCGATGTAATCTTCTTTTTGCGGTGTGTTTGTTGAGACCGATGAATTGTGGGTTTATGATCCAGTATTATCTATGGAAAATATTTGATTCTTCTCTGAATTCTTTTATGTATGATTGAGTTATCTTTGCAAGTCTCTTCGAATTATCCTTTTTGGTTTGGCCAACTAGATTGGTAGTTCTTGCAATGGGAGAAGTGTTTAGCTTTGGGTTCAATCTTGCGGTGTCCTTACTCAGTGACAGAAAGAGTTGCAAGGCACGTATTGTATTGTTGCCATCGAGGATAACAAGATGGGGTTTTTATCATATTGCATGAATTTATCCCTCTACATCATGTCATTTTGCTTATGGCATTACTCTGTTTTTACTTAATACTCTAGATGCATGCTGGATAGCGGTCGATGAGTGGAGTAATAGTAGTAGATGCAGAATCGTTTCGATCTACTTGTTTTGGACGTGATGCCTATATACTCATAACTATGCTCAATTCTGTCAATTGCTCAACAGTAATTTGTTCACCCACCGTAGAATCTCTATGCTCTTGAGAGAAGCCACTAGTGAAACCTATGGCCCCCGGGTCTATTCTCATCATATCAATCTATATCACTTTATTTACTTGCTTTGTTTTTACTTTCCCTTTACTTTTACTTTGCATCTATCTATCAAAAATACCAAAAAGTATTATCTCTATCAGATCTCACTCTCGTAAGTGACCGTGAAGGGATTGACAACCCCTAAGCGTTGGTTGCGAGTTGTTATCGTTTTGTGTAGGTTTGAGGGACTTGTGCGTGGTCTCCTACTGGATTGATACCATGGTTCTCAAAAACTGAGGGAAATACTTACGCTACTTTACTGCATCATCCTCTCCTCTTCGGGGAAATCCAACGCAGTGCTCAAGAGGTAGCAAGAAGAATTTCTGGCGCCATTGCCGGGGAGGCTCACGCAAACAAATAAACCATACCAAGTACCCACCGCAATCCCTATCTCTCGCATTACATTATTTGCCATTTGCTTCTCGTTTTCCTCTCCCCCACTTCACCCTTGCCGCTTTATTTGCCCTCTCTTTCCCAATCTCCTCCTCTCTTTCCCATCTGCCTTTTTCCTGTTGCTTTTCTGTTTGCTTGTGTGTTGGATTACTTGTTGCCATGGCACAAGATAATACCAAATTGTGTGATTTCTCGAATACCAATAATAATGATTTCCTTAGTACTCCGATTGCTCCTCTTAATAATGACGAGTCTTGTGAAATCAATACCGCTTTGTTGAATCTTGTTATGAAAGATCAATTCGCCGGCCTTCCGAGTGAAGATGCCGCTACTCATCTAAACAATTTTGTTGATTTGTGTGATATTCAAAAGAAGAAAGATATGGATAACAATATTGTCAAATTAAAGTTATTTCCATTATCACTTAGAGATCGTGCTAAAGTTTGGTTTTCATCTTTGCCTAAAAATAGTATTGATTCTTGGAACAAGTGCAAAGATGCTTTTATCTCTAACTATTTTCCTCCTGCTAAGATTATCACTCTTAGGAACGATATCATGAATTTTAAACAACTTGATCATGAGCATGTTGCCCAATCTTGGGAAAGAATGAAATTAATGCTTCGCAATTTCCCTACTCATGGTTTGAATTTATGGATGATCATACAAATTTTTTATGCCGGATTGAATTTTGCTTATAGAAATCTTTTAGATTCGGCCGCGGGAGGCACTTTTATGGAAATTACGTTAGGGGATGCTACCAAATTGCTTGATAATATTATGGCTAATTATTCTCAATGGCACACCAAAAGATCTTCTAGTAAAAAAGTGCATGCTATAGAAGAAGTCAATGTTTTGAGTGAAAAGATGGATGAACTTATGAAGATGATTGCTCCTAAAAATACTCCTCTTGATCCCAATGATATGTGCCTTTATCTACCTTGCTTGAGAATAATAATGAATCTATGGATGTGAATTTTATTGGTAGGAATAGTTTTGGAAACAACGCTTATAGAGGGAATTTTAATCCTAGGCCTTATCCTAGTAATCCTTCTAATAATTATGGAAATTCCTACAATAACTCTTATGGAAATTTTAATAAGATGCCCTCTGAATTTGAGAGTAGTGTTAAAGAGTTTATGAATGCACAAAAGAATTTTAATGCTTTGCTTGAAGAGAAATTGCTTAAAGTTGATGATTTGGCTAGGAACATTGATAGAATTTCTCTTGAAATTGATTCTTTAAAGCTTAGATCTATTCCTCCTAAGCATGATATCAATGAGTTTCTCAAAGCCATGAGAATTTCCATTTATGAGTGCAAGGAAAGAACCACTAGGATGTGTGCTTCCAAAGATGCCTTTATTAAAGCGTGTTCTTCCAATCCCTATGAAAATCAAGATGAAGATCTAAAAGTTATTGATGTGTCTCCCATTAAATCTTTGTTTTGCAATATGAATCTTGATGAATCTGAATATTATCTTCCTTTACCTAGAAGGCGTTCTAAGAATTCGGAGTTTCTAGATCTTGATGATGAAATTGATGAAAGTGGGATTGAAATAAATAAAAACCGTGATGTTGCTAAACCCACTATTTTGGATCTCAAGGAATTTAATTATGAAAATTGCTCTTTAATTGGTTGTATTTCCTTGTTGCAATCCGTGCTAGAATCTCCTCATGCTTATAGTCAAAATAAGGCCTTTACCGAACACATTGTTGATGCCTTGATGCAATCTTATGAAGAAAAACTTGAGTTGAAAGTTTCTATCCCTAGAAAACTCTATGATGAGTGGGAACCTACTATTAAAATTAAAATTAAATATTTTGAGTTTCATGCCTTGTGTGATTTGGGTGCTAGTGTCTCTACTATTCCCAAAACTTTATGTGATTTGCTAGATTTCCGTGATTTTGATGATTGCTCTCTAAACTTGCATCTTGCAGATTCCACTATTAAAAAACCAATGGGAAGATGTAATGATGTTCTTATTGTTGCAAATAGGAATTATGTGCCCGTAGATTTTATCGTTCTTGATATAGTTTGCAATCCTTCATGTTCTATTATTCTTGGTAGACCTTTCCTTAGAACGATTGGTGCAATTATTGATATAAAGAAAGGGAATATTAGATTCCAATTTCCCTTAAAGAAGGGTATGGAATACTTCCCTAGAAATAAAATAAAATTACCATATGAATCTATCATGAGAGCCACTTATGGATTGCCTACCAAAGATGGCAATACCTAGATCTATCCTTGCTTTTATGGATTACCATATGAATCTATCCTTGCTTTTAGCGCTTGTTGGGAGGCAACCCAATTTTATTTTGTGTTTTTGTTTTTTCTTCTCTTTAGGAATAAATAATCCATCTACCTTCTGTTTGGATGTGGTTTTATGTTTTAATTAGTGTTTGTGCCAAGTAGGACCTATAGGATAACCTACGATGATAGTTGATTTGATTCTGCTGAAAAACAGAAACTTTGCGCGCACGAATTTAGTTATGATAAATCACAGGAACGTGATTTTGCATTGATTATTTTTTATGTTGATCAATAAACAAATTGTTCAGGACTTCCTATTTTGGTAAATTTTTTAGAGTTACAGAAGTTTGCGTTAGTTATAGATTGCTACAGACTGTTCTGTTTTTGACAGATTCTGTTTTTCGTGTGTTGTTTGCTTAGTTTGATGAATCTATGGATAGTAAATTAGTTTATAAACCATAGAGAAGTTGGAATACAGTAGGTTTAACACCAATATAAATAAATAATGAGTTCATTACAGTACCTTGAAGTAGTCTTTTTTTTTCTTTCTCTAACGGAGCTCACGAGATTTTTGTTGAGTTTTGTGTTGTGAAGTTTTCAAGTTTTGGGTGAATTCTTTTGATGGATTATGGAACAAGGAGTGGCAAGAGCCTAAGCTTGGGGATGCCCATGGCACCCCCAAGATAATCCAAGGACACCAAAAGGTCAAAGCTTGGGGATGCCCTGGAAGGCATCCCCTCTTTCGTCCACTTCCATTGGTAATTTACTTGGAGCTATATTTTTGTTCACCAACATGATATGTGTTTTGCTTGGAGCGTCTTGTATTATTTGTGTCTTTGCTTGTTAGTCTACCACAATAATCCTTTCTGTACACATCTTTTGAGAGAGCCATACATAAATTGGAATTTGTTAGAATACTCTATGTGCTTCACTTATATCTTATGAGCTTGATAGTTTTGCTCATAGTGCTCCACTTATATCTTTTGAGCGTGATAATTTTTGCTCTAGTACTTCACTTAGATCTTTTAGAGCATGGTGGTGGATTTGTTTTAAAGAAACTATTTGATCTCTCATGCTTCACTTAGATTATTTTGAGAGTCTTTAATAGCATGGTAATTTGCTTAATGTTAATATACTTGGTGTTCAAGATATGTGAAACTTTCTTTTGAGTGAGTTGAATACTAAGATAAGTTTGATGCTTGATAATTGTTTTGAGATATGGAGGTGATAATATCAAAGTCGTGCTAGTTGGGTGATTATGAATTTGATGAATACTTGTGTTGAAGTTTGTGATTCCCGTAGCATGCACGTATGGTGAACCGTTATGTGATGAACTAGGAGCATGATTTATTTATTGATTGTCTTCCTTATGAGTGGCGGTCGGGGACGTGCGATGGTCTTTTCCTACCAATCTATCCCGCTAGGAGCATGCGCATAATACTTTGCTTTGATAACTTCTAGATTTTTGCAACAAGTATATGAGTTCTTTATGACTAATGTTGAGTCCATGGATTATACGCACTTTTCCCATCCTTCCATTTTTTCTAGCCTCTCTAATACCGCGCACTTTTTGCCGGTATCATACACCCACCATATACCTTCCTCAAAACAGCCACCATACCTACCTATCATGGCATTTCCATAGCCATTACGAGATATATTGCCATGCAACTTTCCACCATTCCGTTTATTATGACACGCTCCATCATTGTCATATTGCTAGCATGATCATGTAGTTGACATTGTATTTGTGGCAAAGCCACCGTTCATAATTCTTTCATACATGTCACTCATGATTCATTGCATATCCCGGTACACCGCCGGAAGCATTCATATAGAGTCATATTTTGTTCTAAGTATCGAGTTGTAATTGTTGAGTTGTAAGGAAAATAAAAGTGTGATGATCATCATTATTAGAGCATTGTCCCAAGTGAGGAAAGGATGATGGAGACTATGATTCCCCCATAAGTCGGGATGAGACTCCAGACTTTACAAAAAAAAGAGGCCATAAAAAAAAGAGAAGAGAAAGGCCCAAATAAAAAAAATGAGAGAAAAAGAGAGAAGGGACAATGCTACTATCCTTTTACCACACTTGTGCTTCAAAGTAGCACCAAGATTTTCATGATAGAGAGTCTCTCATTTTGTCACTTTCATATACTAGTGGGAATTTTTCATTATAGAACTTGGCTTGTATATTCCAATGATGGGCTTCCTCAAAATGCCCTAGGTCTTCGTGAGCAAGCAAGTTGATGCACACCCACTTAGTTTCTTTTGTAGAGCTTTCATATACTTATAGCTCTAGTGCATCCGTTGCATGGCAATCCCTACTCACTCACATTGATATCTATTGATGGGTATCTCCATATCCCGTTGATACGCCTAGTTGATGTGAGACTATCTTCCCTCTTTTTGTCTTCTCCACAACCACCCTTCTATTCCACCTATAGTGCTATATCCATGGCTCAAGCTCATGTATTGCGTGAAGATTGAAAAAGTTTTGAGAATGTCATAAGTATGAAACAATTGCTTGGCTTGTCATCGGGGTTGTGCATGATTTAAATATTTTGCGTGGGGAAGATGGAGCATAGCCAGACTATATGATTTTGTAGGGATAACTTTCTTTTGCCATGTTATTTTGAGAAGACATGATTGCTTTGATTAGTATGCTTGAAGTATTATTATTTTTGTGTCAATATGAACTTTTGTCTTGAATCTTTCGGATCTGAATATTCACATCACAATTAAGAAGATTTACATTGAGATTATGCCAAAGTATCACTCCGCATCAAAAATTCTTTTTTATCATTTACCTACTCGAGGACGAGCAGGAGTTAAGCTTGGGGATGCCTGATACGTCTCCAACGTATCTATAATTTTTGATTGCTCCATGCTACTTTATCTACTGTTTTGGACTATATTGGGCTTTATTTTCCACTTTTATATTACTTTTGGGACTAACCTATTAACCGGAGGCCCAGCCCAGAATTGCTGTTTTTTGCCTTTTTCAGTATTTCGAAGAAACAGAATATCAAACGGAGTCCAAACGGAATGAAACCTTCGGGATCGTGATTTTCCAACCGAACGTGACCCAGGAGACTTGGACCCTACTCCAAGCAGTGCCTGAGGAGGTCACGCGGGTGGAGGGCGCGCCCCCCTACCTCGTGGGCCCCTCGGAGCTCCACCGACATACTCCTTCCTCCTATATATACCTACGTATCCCCGAACGATCAGAACAGGAGCCAAAAAACCTAATTCCACCGTCGCAACCTTCTGTATCCACGAGATCCCATCTTGGGGCCTGTTCCGGAGCTCCACCGGAGGGGGCATCCACCATGGAGGGCTTCTACATCATCACCATAGCCCCTCCGATGAAGTGTGAGTAGTTTACTTCAGACCTTCGGGTCAATAGCTAGTAGCTAGATGGCTTGTTCTCTCTTTTTGGATCTCAATACAATGTTCTCCCCCTCTCTCATGGAGATCTGTTCGATGTAATATTCTTTTTGCGGTGTGTTTATGGAAAATATTTGATTCTTCTCTGAATTTCTTTATGTATGATTGAGTTATCTTTGTAAGTCTCTTCGAATTATCCTTTTTGGTTTGGCCAACTAGATTGGTAGTTCTTGCAATGGGAGAAGTGTTTAGCTTTGGGTTCAATCTTGCGGTGTCCTTACTCAGTGACAGAAAGAGTTGCAAGGCACGTATTGTATTGTTGCCATCAGGATAACAAGATGGTTTTTTTATCATATTGCATGAATTTATCCCTCTACATCATGTCATCTTGCTTATGGCGTTACTCTGTTTTTACTTGATACTCTAGATGCATGCTGGATAGCGGTCGATGAGTGGAGTAATAGTAGTAGATGCAGAATCGTTTCGATCTACTTGTTTTGGACGTGATGCCTAAATACATGATCATTGCCTAGATATACTCATAACTATGCTCAATTCTGTCAGTTGCTCAACAGTAATTTGTTCACCCACCGTAGAATCTCTATGCTCTTGAGAGAAGCCACTAGTGAAACCTATGGCTCCCGGGTCTATTCTCATCATATCAATATATATCACTTTATTTACTTGCTTTGTTTTTACTTTGTCTTTACTTTTACTTTGCATCTATCTATCAAAAATACGAAAAATATTATCTCTATCAGATCTCACTCTCGTAAGTGACCGTGAAGGGATTGACAACCCCTAAGCGTTGGTTGCGAGTTGCTATCGTTTTGTGTAGGTACGAGGGACTTGTGCGTGGTCTCCTACTGGATTGATACCTTGGTTCTAAAAAACTGAGGGACATACTTACGCTACTTTACCGCATCATCCTCTCCTCTTCGGGGAAATCCAACGCAGTGCTCAAGAGGTAGCAGCGGCTCCAAGGCGCCACCTTCGAGCCGCCATGTCAAGCCGTTCACCCGCCAGATTGGCGCCGCCTCCCAGCGCCGAGAAGCCCCCCCGGGCTGGGCGGCCCCCGAAGCCGAACTGACCTTCAAATCGGACGATCACCCGTCCAACCCCGCCGGCTCGGGTGCGCTCCCGATGCTGTGCACCCCCACCATCTGCCAAGTGGCCGTCACCAGGACCCTTATTGATGGCGGTGCCGGCCTAAACGTGCTCTCTGCGGAGGCCTTTAGCCTCCTCCATGTGCCACTGGAGCGGCTCCTGCCCAGCAGGCCTTTCTCGGGTGTCGGAGTTGGCTCCACCGCCTCCTTGGGACAGATCTGCCTCCCGGTGACCTTCGGCACCTACGATAACTTCTGCACAGAGCTAATCGACTTCGACATCGCCCCCATCAGCCTCCCCTACAACACCATCCTCGGCTACCCGGCCTTGGCCCGGTTCATGGCAGCAACTCACCCTACGTACAACCTCATGAAGATTCCCAGGAGTAGCGGCGTCCTTACCGTGTCAGGAGACACAAGGGATGCACTACAGGCGCTCAAGCTCACTTTCAAGACGGCCGCGGTGGTGCAGCCCGCCAGCGCTGACGCCTCGAGCCCAAGGGGGCTGCACCGGCTAAGAAGAAGCAGCTATTCACCAAAGACAAGGCGGAAACCAAGCAGGTGCCGGTCGACGAGGACGGATACACTGGCGCCACCTTCACCATAGGCGCCAACCTCGAACCCGAGCAGGAGGAGGCCTTGGTGAAGTTCCTGCATGCCAACAAGAAGGTGTTCGCCTGGGAACCTGATCAGCTAGCAGGGGTCCCGAGAAGTGTGATCGAGCACCACCTCAACTTGTGCCCTAACGTGCACCCCGTGAAGCAGAAGGCAAGGCGGCAGTCCACTGAGAAACAAGCTTTCATCGTCCAAGAGACCCGCAAGCTGGAGGCAGCAGGGGTTATTCGCGAGGTCTGCTACCCAGACTGGTTGGCCAACCCTGTCGTCGTGCCGAAGAAGGGAGGAAAGGAACACATGTGTGTCGACTTCACCAACCTCAACAAAGCCTGCCCGCATGATCCATTTCCACTCCCCCGCATCGACCAGATCATCGACTCCACCGCTGAGTGTGACCTGCTGTGCTTCCTGGATGCCTTCTCGGGCTATCACCAGAGATGGGGTAGAAGACGTGAAAAAAAAACGGCTTTCTTGACCCCGTGTGGAGTGTACTGCTATACATGCATGTCATTTGGGTTGCGCAACGCAGGCATGACCTTTCAGCGACTGATGTACATCGCCTTGGGCCGGTAGCTCGGGAGGAACGCTGAGGCCTACGTCGACGACATTGTGGTGAAGTCTCGGGAGGCAAAACCCCTGATACAGGACTTGGAAGAAACCTTCGCGAGCCTCAATGAAGTAGACCTGAGGCTCAACCCGGAAAAGTGTGTGTTTGGAGTCCCCTCGGGCAAGCTCCTGGGTTTCCTCGTGTCCCACAGGGGCATCGAGGCCAACCCTGAGAAGGTCAAGGCAGTCGAACACATGAGCCCGCTGAAGACCCTCAGAGATATGCAGAAGCTCACCGGGCGTGTAACTGCGCTGGGACGCTTCATCTCCAAGCTGGGGGAGCGAGCACTGCCCTTCTTCAAGCTGATGAAGAAGAAGGGCCCCTTCGAATGGACTGAAGAGGCCGACAAGGCATTCCAAGATCTCAAGAGGTACCTTACCAGCCCTCCGGTGATGGTAGCCCCACGCCCTCGGGAGCCCCTAGTTATCTACCTTGCGGCCACTCCCTACTCCGCCAGCGCAGCCCTGGTGGCGGTTAGAGAGGAGTGTCAGACTAAGGCAGCAGCGACCGTCAGGGCCGAAGCAAAGCCAAGACAGCCTCGCGAAGACCGCGCCTGCAAAGGATCGGCCGCAGCAGGGGAACGCACCAGGAGCAGATGAGGCCTCTCCAAGCAACCAGGCGCTGGGGGCTCCTTCGTCTCGAGAGGCGCCTCAACCTCTGGAGGACGCAAGCTACGCCAACACCCTCAACCTCGTCGAGCACCCCGTGTACTTCGTCAGCATGGTGCTACGGGACACAAGGGCGCAGTACCCCATGCCTCAAAAACTCCTCCTCACGCTGTTGGTAGCCTCACGCAAGCTGTGGCACTACTTCCAAGGGCACCCCATCAAGGTCGTCTCAGCGTACCCCCTGGAGAGGGTACTCAGGAGCCCCAACTCAGCTGGAAGAGTCGCTGAATGGAACATCAAATTGCAAGCGTTTCAGTTAGATTTCAGCACAACTAGAGTTATCAAGGGGGCCACACTTGCAGATTTCGTGGTAGAATGGGAAGAGGCACTGGGCCTCAAGGTAGGCGAGGACCGATCACTTTCCCCGGGTAGCGAGGCACCGGATGATTGGGTCATGTACTTCGACGGGGCGTTCTCCCGACATGGCGCGGGGGCCGGCGCGGTGCTCGTATCTCCTACTCAGGACAAGCTCTACTACACCGTACAACTCTATTTCCAGCATGGAGAAAAGGTCTCCAACAACATAGCAGAGTACGAAGGCCTGATAGCAGGCCTGAAAGCCGCAGTCGCCTTGGGGGTAAAGCGCCTCATCATCAAGGGCGATTCGCAACTCCTCGTCAACTTCTCCAACAAGATATATGAGCCGAAGGATGAGCACATGGAAGCCTACCTTGCGGAGGTTCGCAGGATGGAGAAACAGTTCTGGGGGCTGGAGTTGCAGCATGTGCCCCGCGGCACCAATCAAGAGGCTGATGACATCGCCAAGAGGGCATCCAGGCGGCTGCCTCAGGAGCCTGGCGTCTTCGAGGACCGACTCTTCAAGCCCTCGGCGGCACCATCACTGTCAAGCATGGCGCAACCTCGGGAGGAGCTCCCTTAGCCGCCTGCCTCGGGAGCCCCGGCCTGCGGCCCGGCCTCAGGGGCATGCCTGCTCCTGGCGTTGGAGCCTCAGGAAGGATGTTGGATCGCAGAGCTCAAGAACTACTTGACGCAAGGGACCCTGCCGGAGAAGGAGAAGGACGCGGAGCGTGTGGCGCGGCAGGCCACAGCCTACTGCGTCAAGGATGGAGAGCTCTACCAGAGGCGACCAAATGACGTGTCCCTGTGTTGCATTTCCAGAGAGCAAGGGAAGGAGCTATTGGCAGACATACACGGTGGAGACTGTGGGCATCACTCGTCGTCACGAACCCTCATTGGAAGGCGTTCCGCAGCGGATTCTACTGGCCCACAACACTCAGTAACGCCGTTGAGCTGGTGAAGGTTTGTGAGGGCTACCAGTTCCATGCCAAGCAGATCCATCAGCCGGTGGGGGGTCTGCAGACTATATCCCTCACGTGGCCATTCGCAGTCTGGGGGCTGGACATTCTGGGCCTACTCCCTCGGGTGCCAGGGGGCTATCGCTACCTCTACGTCGCCGTGGACAAGTTCACCAAGTGGGCTGAGGTGAAAGCTGTCCGCACCATCCCGGCAGGCTCCGCAGTCAAGTTCATCAAGGGCCTCGTGAGCCGATTTGGGGTGCCTAACCGCATCATCACCGACAACGGTTCGCAGTTCACCAGTAACCTCTTCAAAATGTATTGTGCTATCCTTGAAACGCAGATATGCTACGCTTCGGTAGCACACCCCCGGAGCAACGGCCAGGCCGAGCGAGCCAACACAGAGGTCCTGAGGGGCCTCAGAACCAGGACCTTCAAGAAGAAGCTAGAGGCCTGCGGCAGGGGCTGGTACAATGAGCTCCAGTCCGTGCTGTGGTCTATCCGCACGACCGCGGCCAAGCCGACTGGTGAGACCCCATTCTTCCTCGTTTACGGAGCTGAGGCCCTCCTCCCTCACGAGGTCAGGCGTCACTCTGCACGGGTCCTGGCGTTCTACGAGGCGCAGCAGGACACCATGCGGGGGACGGACCTCGTGCTGGGGGAGGAACGCCGTCGAGAGGCCGCGCTGCGAGCGGCAAGGTATCAGCAGGCGCTGCGGCGGTACCACTACCGCAACATCCACCCCAGAACTCTTGAGGTAGGGGACCTCGTGCTTAGACGGGTTCTCTACAGGGAGGGGTTCCACAAGCTGTCTCCCATGTGGGAGGGCCCGTTCAAGGTTGTTCATGTTTCCAGGCTCGGCTTCGCGCACTTGGAGACCCAGGAGGGGGTACCCATCCAGAACGTGTGGAACATTCAACATCTCCGAAGGTAGTACCCCTGAGTGAGGCCCAGTGCCTATGGAAAAGGCCCGGTGCCTGTGAAGAAGGCCAATGCCTGTGAAGCTGCCGCATTTTTGGAAAGGCCTGGTGCCCGTGAAGAAGGCCAATGCCTGTGAAGCTGCCGCATTTTTGGAAAGGCCTGGTGCCTGTGAAGAAGGCCAATGCCTGTGAAGCTGCCGCATTTTGGAAAAGTCCCGGTGCCTGTGAAGAAGGCCAATGCTTGTGAAGCTCGCCGCCCATGACACTCTCACGTAATAATGAGTGGGGTTGTACATGCCCCGGAGTCTCCGGAGTGCCGCCCTCGGGCCTCGGTGGCTCCCGCCCACGCCCAGTGGCAGCACTTAGCTCCGCGCTAGTGAGAAGACGTCGAAGACTAGATTAGTTGTCGGACGTGGCTTTTTCATTTGCTTTCTGCAGTTGGCTTGTTTGTTCCTATTTGAAGTTTTATTGGAGCTGTTGCCGTCTCTAGCTTGCGACTCTTTGTCTTTTTCGCTCACTTGCCTCGTTTTCTCTTGCGCCAGTCTCGCGAGGGAGGTGTGCGAGCACCCTCGCGAGTGTTTTCTGCCCCAGTCGTTTGAAGCTTTCCTATCCGAGTCCGCTGCGGGAGCATTCCTCCCAGTTCATGCCCCGCGGGCATCGCGACGCGAGCACGAGACCTGGGTTGGTCGCGCCCACTACTGAAACTGGAAACTACCCCTCCTGACTACTCCTTGCAGGACATGAAGCGCATGGCGAGGCCCCGGCCTCGGGAGGCGAAGACCACGACAAGCCCCCCCGAGCTAAGTAATTCCCGCACACGGGCGCGCGGCACAAAAACATAGCACAGAAATAACAGAAACATCACGATAATTAACAATAATAGTTCAACATGCCCCCACGGGGCCCCAGACTACCTTCTTTTTGCGCAGGGTAGGAAGAAAAACAAAATAGGCACGACGTTCTCGGCGCCAGCTCGTGGCGAGGGCTCGCACTGCCTCTGGAGCTTAGTTGGACTCCATCTCCTGCTTCACCGGGCGCGGCGGCGGACCGACCCGCTACCTTCCCCCAGGCGGGCGCGATGGTGCGGGGGCTGGTCGCGGCCACCACTGGAGGAGCTGCTGTCTGAAGGAGAGTCGCCGAAGCTTGGCGAGCCCCGGGCGCCGCTGCCCGCGCGCCTGCCGCCTCCTTCATCCTGATCAACACCGGGGCTGGGCCCACGGCCGCAGTCATCATCTTCTGGGCTGCATCCGGCACGGCGGCCGTCTTCCCCGAACACCCTCACGTAGAGAGTGGCATCACCGTTGAACTTGAAGTGCAGGGTGCACCGCCGGCTTAGGCCACGCGCGCGGGAAAACATTTGCCAGCCGCGGGTCAGGGCCACCTCCCCCGCGACGGACACCTCCAGCGAGGCCCAAGAAGCCTTGCTGCAGCAACCGTTCGCCTGAAGCCAGAGGCCGCCCGGAGCGCCGGCCGGAAGTTCACCTACAAAGAAGCGGGGGAGCTGGAGCCAGGTGCTGGTTGGGTCCGCCGACCACACGACGAACTCCGGCAGCACCTCCGCCGAGCGGAAGCTTGGCCTGGGGGGTCATGCAGCCACGGCGTACCTCCCATCGGCAGCCGGGCGCTCATCGCTGCGCAGAGGATCGCCTCCACGACCACGGGAAGCCACTGCGGGGGCCGCAGGATGCTTGCGAGGGCGGCCCCGGCCGCGCTTGGTCAGAGGAGAGTTAGGCCCTTCCTGACGAGCCTTCCCCTTCTCCGCGGCCGAGAACCTCTTTGGCGGGGCCATGGGGATGGCGGGTAGCTGGATGGAGAGACAGGAGTAGCGGGAAGGAATGGACTAAAGGGGCGCACGCCATTCCGTACTTATAGCCGGAGAAGGCCAACCGCTGGCCTCCATGATCGCAGGTAATCATGACCCGATTTTTGCATGCAGGCACTTGTCAAGTCGTGCGGTTGCCGAGGCGTCATGGGGAAGCGGAGACGCCCACGTCCAATCAATCGCCACGCGGCGGCCAAGGCGGCAGGCTATTGGGGCCAGCGGCGCTTTGCACTTGCCCCTCCGCTTCTCTGCTAAGCCAAGTCCGGGTGCGCCTTGGGACCGGGGGCTATTGTCGGCGTTCTGGGAACGGGGGTCCCCAGACTTGCCTGCCTGGGGCGTGGCTCAAGTGGGGGCCCAGTGTGGCCCAACTTCATCAGCTCAAGCTCAAGACCCTCGCGAGGGGCCAAGCCTCGCGGGGTGGATGACAGGAAGCTTCCTCAGGAGCGGCCTCATCAGGCAGGCTCGCGAGGAGGCGGAGAGATCAAGGCAGGGTACCTCATGAGGAACCCGTGATGCAAGCCATGACGATCGAGGCCACGCGGGCGCCAGGTGGGCGTCGGCCTGCGTAGAGTCCTTGTTTCCCCTTCGGTGCAAAGGGGGCAAGCCCAGGCCAAGGCATCAGGCAAAGGTTACCGTTTCGGTGCAACAAGACCAAGACCAGCAGAATGGCAGGTGGAGGTCATCGTGGAGTCTAGGACAGCGTCATCGTTAGAACCTTTGGCAGCCGAAGACCAACTTTAGTCAGGATAAGTGTACTAGGTGTTCCCCTTCAAAATGGCCAATTGTTGGCGCCATTCCCACTCATTATTTGGAAAGAGGCCCAAGGCCTCCCTCTATAAATAGGACTAGCCACCACAGGGCAGAGGGACGGATCGACCGGAGAGATAAAGAGAGATAAGCGACTGAACTCACCCAAGCAGTTCATCGCGCTAGCTCAAGAACAACCCCTCGCGAGGTTGTTCTCCCTTTCTACTGTTCATCATCAGCCCCTGAGGCAATCCACCACACCACACACTGGAGTAGGGTATTACAACACAATGGTGGCCTGAACCAGTATAAATCCTGTGTCCCTTGTGTGTTCTTCTTTCTAGCTTAGAGTCCCTGCGAGCATCGAAACGTGAGCTGGTAGGGGAAAGATCTTCGTGCGCACCCCAGTGTTCGAACCTCAAGGGTCTACCGGAACCCGAAATCCGACTAAAGGAATATCAAACGGAGTCCAAACAGATTAAAACCTTCGGGAGCGCGATTTTCAGGAAGAATATGATCCGGGAGACTTGGAGTTCACGTCAGAAGATCCTCGAGGAGGCCACGAGATAGGGGGGCGCACCCAACCCACTGGGCATGCCCTACCCTCTTGTGGGCCCCTCGAGGCTCCCACGACCGACTTCTTTCGCCTATATAAGCCTACGTACCCTAAAAACATCAAATATCAAGATAGATCGGGAGTTCCGCCCCCGCAAGCCTCTGTAGCCACCAAAAACCTCTCGGGAGCCCGTTCCGGCACCATGCCGGAGGGGGAACCCATCACCGGTAGCCATCTTCATCATCCCGACGCTCTCCATGACGAGGAGGGAGTAGTTCACCCTCGGGGCTGAGGGTATGTACCAGTAGCTATGTGTTTGATCTCTCTCTCTCTCTCTCTCTCTCTCTCTCTCTCTCTCTCGTGTTCTCTCTATGGCACGATCTTGATGTATCGCGAGCTTTGCTATTATAGTTGGATCTTATGATGTTTCTCCCCCACTACTCTCTTGTGATGAATAGAGTTTTCCCTTTGAAGTTATCTTATCGGATTGAGTCTTTAAGGATTTGAGAACACTTCATGTATGTCTTGCCATGTTTATCTGTGGTGACAATGGGATATCACGTGCCACTTGATGTATGTTTTGGTGACCAACTTGCGGGTTCCGCCCATGAACCTATGCATAGGGGTTGGCACACGTTTTCATCTTGACTCTCCGGTAGAAACTTTGGGGCACTCTTTGAAGTACTTTGTGTTGGTTGAATAGATGAATATGAGATTGTGTGACGCATATCGTATAATCATACCCACGGATACTTGAGATGACAATGGAGTATCTAGGTGACATTAGGGTTTTGGTTGATTTATGTCTTAAGGTGTTATTCTAGTATGAACTCTATGATGGATTGAGCGGAAAGAATAGCTTCATGTTATTTTACTACGAACTCTTGAATAGATAGAACAGAAAGGATAACTTTGAGGTTGTTTCATACCCTACCATAATCTCTTCGTTTGTTCTCCGCTATTAGTGTCTTTGGAGTGACTCTTTGTTGCATGTTGAGGGATTGTTATATGATCTATTTATGTTATTATTGTTGAGAGAACTTGCACTAGTCAAAGTATGAACCTTAGGCCTTGTTTCCTATCATTGCAATACCGTTTACGCTCACTTTTATCATTAGTTACCTTGCTGTTTTTATATTTTCAGATTACAAATACCTATATCTACTATCCATATTGCACTTGTATCACCATCTCTTCGCCGAACTAGTGCACCTATACAATTTACCATTGTATTGGGTGTGTTGGGGACACAAGAGACTCTTTGTTATTTGGTTGCAGGGTTGTTTGAGAGAGATCATCTTCATCCTATGCCTCCTACGGATCGATAAACCTTAGGTCATCCACTTGAGGGAAATTTGCTACTGTCCTACAAACCTGTGCACTTGCAGGCCCAACAACGTCTACAAGAAGAAGGTTGTGTAGTAGACATCAAGCTCTTTTCTGGCGCCGTTGCCGGGGAGGTGAGTGGTTGAAGGTATATCTTTAGATCTTGCAATCGAATCTTTTTGTTTCTTGTTTTATCACTAGTTTAGTTTATAAAAGAAAACTACAACAAAAAATGGAATTGAGTTTGTCTCATACGCTTCGTCTTTTTAATATCTTTCGTGAGTATGATGAAAAGGAAAATTGTGCTCAAGTGCTAGAAGAAGAAATCTATAAAATGCTTGATACTAAATCTTTGAATGATGAGCATGATTGCAATGTTGTTAGTATGAACTCTTTGAATATCCATAGTACTAATGATGATTGCACTAGTCATGATGAAAATATCTCTTATGAGCATGTCAACTTTTGTGGAGTGCATGTCTGCATGAACATACCGAATAGAGAAGATATATATTGCAAGAGGCATACGCATTTAGAAACTAAATTGTTGCAAGAAAAGTTAAATGGGAGTGCTGATAATTTACACTTCCTTTGCCGTACTTGTGAACTTTGCAATGAACGTGGTCATTTACATCTCCAATGCAAATTATTTCATGATCGAATCGTGTCAAAAAATTGTGATGTTGCTCCTACTACTCATTATTATGATGATTTCATGAACTTTACAATAACCCATAAATGAAGTCAAGAATAAAAATAAAAAATGAAGAAGCAAAGGTAAAAAGGTATCCCTCCCAAATGATGTTGCTCCTACTACTCATTATGATGATGATAATTGCTATACTATTGATGCTATCCATACTATTAATGATGAGAGTGATTTTGCTTATGATATGAAAAGGCCCAAGCTTGGGGAAGCTATGTTTGATGAGTATGAAATATTTGAGAATATATTTGCTGAAATTAATGATTGTCCCAAGCTTGGGGATGCTATGTTTAATGAAGATGATATTTTTAGCCTCCCAAGTTTTGATATGCAAAGTTGTTATGATGATAGCATGCCTTGTACCTATGATGATTATATTGATGAAAGTGGGTTTGGAAGAGTATCAACTTTAGGAAGTAGTGATCCCACTATTTTGGAGGATGTTGAATCTTATAATATGAAAGTGGATTTGGAAGAGTATCAACTTTATTTAGTGATGATTCCACTATCTTGGAAGAGGTTTCAATCGATTATGATGAGGACAAAGTTGCTACTTATGATGAAATTTATGCTATAAAAAGTAGTGATGATTATATTTATAAAACTTGTCATGATTATGATTACCCTTTTTCTGAACATTACTCTTTTAATGTGGAAACAATTTATAGTATTCAAGTCTCATATGATACTCCCACTATTCCGAATGAGAATAAATTTGCTTATTTGGGGAGTAGTAAATTTTCTATCCTAGTAGATCATGAAAATAATGATTTAGGTGCTGGTTATATTGTTGAATTCATTGATGATGCTACTGAGAATTATTATGAGGGAGGAACATATGCTTGTAGGAATTGCAATAATGTGAAGTTTCCTCTCTATGTGTTGAAAATTTTGAAGCTATGCTTGTTGTACCTTCCTATGCTAGTTGATTATTGTTCCCATAAGTTGTTGGATCACAAAATACCTATGCATAGGAAGTGGGTTAGGCTTAAATGTGCTAGTCATATTCTTCATGATGCTCTCTTTATGTTTCAATTCTTATCTTTTATGTGAGCATCATTGAAATCATCATGCCTAGCTAGAAAGGCATTAAAGAAAAGTGCTTGTTGGGAGACAACCCAATATTTACCCTTACTGTATTTGTGCGTCCACATGATTATGCTACTGTATTAATCATGTTTTATAGCTTTTATTTCAATAAAGTGCCAAGTAGGACCTTTGGGAAGACTTGGGTGAAGTTTATGTGATCTTGCTGTAAAAAGCAGAAACTTTTGCACTCACGAGATTAGCTGCCATTTTTTACTCGAGAGCGATTTTAGGTTGATTCGTTTTGCAGATGATTAATAGACAAATTCCCCAGGTCCAGCAATTTATTTCAGAATTTTTTGAGTTCCAGAAGTATACGTTTGATACAGATTACTACAGACTGTTCTGTTTTTGAAAGATTCTGTTTTCATTGTGTTGTTTGCTTATTTTGTTGAATCTATGAGTAGTATCGGAGGGTATGAACCATAGAGAAGTTATAATACAGTATATATTACACCAATATGAATTTATAATGAGTTCATTACGGTACCTAAGTTGTGGTTTTATTTTCTTATACTAACGGAGCTTACGAGTTTTGTTTTGTGTTTTGTGTGGTTGAAGTTTTCAAGTTTTGAATAAAGATTCGATGGACTATGGAATAAGGAGTGGAAATAGCCTAAGCTTGGGGATGCCCAAGGCAACCCAAGGTAATAATAAAGGACAACCAAGAGTCTAATCTTGGGGATGCCCCGGAAGGCATCCCCTTTTTCGTCTTCGTTCATCGGTAACTTTACTTGGAGCTATATTTTTATTCACCACATGATATGTGTTTTGCTTGGAGCATCATTTTATTTTGTTAGTATTTGCTTGCTGTTATTTAGATTAATGTTTTGCATCTTTAGTTTCAATAAAAATGTCAAGGATAGCCTTTACCATGCTTATTTTGCTAGTATACATGTTGCTGTTTGAAAACAGAAAGTTTATCGCTGTTGTGAAAATTCCCTAGAAAAGTCAGAGAATGGTATAATGTTGAATCTTTTTGCATACTGAGCTCTGATAAATCTTCTACAGCGTAATATTTTTCTTACAATTTTGGAGTTAGGTAAGTATGATGAATCTTACATTCTTTATAGACTATATTGTTTTGGCAGATTGCTGTTATGTTTGCATTGTTTGCATATGTTTGTTTGTTTAATGATTCTATTTGAGGATAGCAGTATTAAATATGCAGAGACATTTAGTATGCAATATTGAATAATAATTTTAGTGATTTGTTACAGTAGAAAATGATAAGGTTTTGCATTGGTTTATACTAACCTATCTCACGAGTTCTTGTTGAGTTTGTTGTGGATGAAGCTTTTGATTAAAAGAAGAGAAACCATGATATGAGAGGGATTAAGGAGACATAAAAGCTCAAGCTTGGGGATGCCCCGGTAGGCATCCCACCTTTCTTCTTCAACAACTATCGGTTAGTATAGGTTGAGCCTAAGTTTTTGCTTCTTTATGTGAGTTGTGCTACCCTTGCAATGTCATTTTATTTTGTTTTGCTTGCTGTTTGAATACAATACCAAGATCTGAATTCTTATTTGAGAGAGAGTCTTCACATAATTGCATAATTATTTAGCTACTCATTGATCTTCACTTATATCTTTTTGGAGTAGTTTTTCATTTACTCGTGTGCTTCACTTATATCCTATGAGTAAATGGTTGAATGAGTTGAATGTCATAAATCTGAAATTATATATGTCTCATTTGCCTATCCCATGGGGAGTAATGACTTCACATCTAAGAAGTAGAGGTTGTAAATTTATTGAAGGTTAGCAAGCATTGTATTGGTCATTTGAACAATTCATGAAAGAATATTGAAGGAAGAGAGATTTCACATATAAATATACTATCCTAAACATCTTTTATAATTGTGAGCACTCATTAAGTATGACATGCTAAAGAGTTGATGTTGGACAAGGAAGACAACGTAATGGGTTATGTTTTCTCACATTTCAGTTAAAGTATATTGTCATGGATCATTCAAACATGTTGAGCTTGCCTTCCCCCCTCATGCTAGCCAAATCCTTGCACCAAGTAGAGATACTACTTGTGCTTCTAAATATCCTTAAACCCAGTTTTGCCATGAGAGTCCACCATATCTACCTATGGATTGAGTAAGATCCTTCAAGTAAGTTGTCATCGGTGCAAGCAATAAAAATTGCTCTCTAAATATGCATGACTTATTAGTGTGGAGAAAATAAGCTTTGTACGATCTTGTTATGGAAGGAATAAAAGCGACGGACTGCATAATAAAGGTCCATATACAAGGGGCAATATAAAGTGACGTTCTTTCGCATTAAGATTTTGTGTATCCAACCCTAAAAGCGCATGACAACCTATGCTTCCCTCTGCGAAGGGCCTATTTTTTACTTTATGTCTTTTACTTTATGCAAGAGTCAAGGTGATCTTCACCTTTCCCTTTTTCATTTTATCCTTTGGCAAGCACTTTGTGTTAGGGTGATCCTGATATATATATATATATATATATATATATATATATATATATATATATATATATATATATATATATATATATATATCCAATTGGTTGTACGTTAGCATGAACTATTATTGTTGACATCACCCAAAGGTGAATACGTTTGGAGGCAACATTATAAGCCCCTATCTTTCTCTGTGTCTGATTAAAACTTCATAACCACAAGTATTGCGTGAGTGTTAGCAATCGTAGAAGACTATATGATGGTTGAGTATGTGAAGTTTTCTAAATCAAAGCTCTGTCATCGACCCTTCTTGAAAATAGGATGAATTGCAATTGTTTGATGACTAAGAATGAAGTTTGCTAGTTTTCAAGAAAGTTTATGGTCTATGCTTTAACATGTGAATAGCTTGTTACTTGATCATGAAAAGTTTTATGAGATGAACTACTGTTATGACATATAATGATGCTAGTAAAGGTGGTTGAAATTATCATTGATCAAACTTGTGCACCTCTAGCATTCACACTTCATAAATTCTTTCTTTATCATTTACCTACTCGAGGACGAGTAGGAATTAAGCTTGGGGATGCTGATACGTCTCCAACGTATCTATAATTTATGAAGCATTCATGCTATTTTATTATCTGTTTTGAATGATTACGGGCTTTATTATACACTTTCATATTACTTTTGGGACTAACCTATTAACCGGAGGCCCAACCCATATTGCTGTTTTATTGTCTGTTTTAGTATTTCAAAGAAAAGGAATATCAAACAGAGTCCAAACGGAATAAAACCTTCGAGAGCATGATTTTTAGGAAGAATATGATCCGGGAGACTTGGAGTTCACGTCAGAAGATCCTCGAGGAGGCCACGAGATAGGGGCGCGCCCACCCCCCTGGGCGCGCCCTACCCTCTCGTGGGCCCCTCAAGGCTCCCACGACCGACTTCTTTCGCCTATGTAAGCCTACGTACCCTAAAAACATCGAATATCAAGATAGATCGGGAGTTCCGCCGCCGCAAGCCTCTGTAGCCACCAAAAACCTCTTAGGAGCCCATTCCGGCACCCTGCCGAAGGGGGAACCCATCACCGGTGGCCATCTTCATCATCCCGGCGCTCTCCATGACGAGGAGGGAGTACTTCACCCTCGGGGCTGAGGGTATGTACCAGTAGCTATGTGTTTGATCTCTCTCTCTCTCTCTCTCTCTCTCTCTCTCTCGTGTTCTCTCTATGGAACGATCTTGATGTATCGCGAGCTTTGCTATTATAGTTGGATCTTATGATGTTTCTCCCCCTCTACTCTCTTGTGATGAATTGAGTTTTCCCTTTGAAGTTATCTTATCGGATTGAGTCTTTAAGGATTTGAGAACACTTGATGTATGTCTTGCCGTGTTTATCTGTGGTGACAATGGGATATCATGTGCCACTTGATGTATGTTTTTGTGACCAACTTGCGGGTTCCGCCCATGAACCTATGCATAGGGGTTGGCACACGTTTTCATCTTGACTCTCCGGTAGAAACTTTGGGGCACTCTTTGAAGTACTTTGTGTTGGTTGAATAGATGAATCTGAGATTGTGTGATGCATATCGTATAATCATGCCCACGGATACTTGAGGTGACAATGGAGTATCTAGGTGACATTAGGGTTTTGGTTGATTTGTGTCTTAAGGTGTTATTCTAGTATGAACTCTATGATGGATTGAGCGGAAAGAATAGCTTCATGTTATTTTACTGCGAACTCTTGAATAGATAGAGCAGAAATGATAACTTTGAGGTGGTTTCGTACCCTACCATAATCTCTTCGTTTGTTCTCCGCTGTTAGTGTCTTTGGAGTGAATCTTTGTTGCATGTTGAGGGATTATTATATGATCTATCTATGTTATTATTGTTGAGAGAACTTGCACTAGTGAAAGTATGAACCTTAGGCCTTGTTTCCTATCATTGCAATACCGTTTACGCTCACTTTTATCATTAGTTATCTTGCTGTTTTTATATTTTCAGATTACAAAAACCTATATCTAGTATCCATATTGCACATGTATCACCATCTCTTCGCCGAACTAGTGCACCTATACAATTTACCATTGTATTGGGTGTGTTGGGGACACAAGAGACTCTTTGTTATTTGGTTGCAGGGTTGTTTGAGAGAGACCATCTTCATCCTATGCCTGCTACGGATTGATAAACCTTAGGTCATCCACTTGAGGGAAATTTGCTACTGTCCTACAAACTTGTGCACTTGCAGGCCCAACAACGTCTACAAGAAGAAGGTTGTGTAGTAGACATCAAAGGACTTGAGTCATATAACATGTTTCAGGTGCAAAGATTCAGGACACTACTTCAGCGATTGCCCAAGAGGGAAGACACAGACCCAAGGAGGCTATGTAATCACAAGGAAGCCTCGAAACTTTTTCAGAAGTAATATGTTTCCGATGTAATGAAGCAGGGCACTTTGCCAGCGATTGCCCCAATGAGGATATTCGTGTTAAATAGTTGAGTCTGTGAGAAATATAGTAGTAGTAGTGGGAACAATTCTTTTATTAAGGTGTTGAGTTGAGGCATGTAATGGAAATGCAAGAGATTGCAATAATTTCATGAAATCAATAAAGTCCATGTGTCATACACGGAATTTTACAAGTTGTTACTCTATGAAGAAAGATTTTGACCATTTTCAAGGATATGAGAAATATGGTCTATGGATGAGTTTGTGCATTTCAAGGGTGGTAGTAACTGTGAGGACCCTTGACCCCTGGAAAAGAAAATGATATTCCATAGAGTGGACTTCGGACAAAATAAGTATGAGTTTTATCTCGATATGTGGGATACCCCAAGAATATGAAGAGATTAAGTACTATTGGCTATAAAGGAGGTATAATGTTGGTAATATGGAGCCATTGTAACCCCAGGATGAGTGAAAGTTATAAAAGTGATGATATGGGCCGTAACCCACAGGCTCCAGGACCTGCCAAAGAAGCAAGCACACTCTTGTTGAAGGAAAAACCCTGGAAGAAGTTACGACTTTATCAACAGACGGTCTTAGAGGAGTTTACGCAAAACCTGAGAGTTGTGAAGAAACGATAGATGTTTCTTGGCTTGCAGAATCAATGGATTTACCCAAACTTGGTTTGTCGACAAGAGAAATTATGCAATGCTTGTGAGAATGACTGAGTGTTAGAATGTGAGATTCGCTAAACCATATACAAAGTAATGATTTGGGTGCGGGATGGATTGATCACCATACCAACTTACTCTTATTATTCGGCTTGCTATATGGGATGGTAAATCTGAGTGAATTACCCATAGTAGAGCGATGACAATCAAAACCTTGTTTAAAGCCTTGGAATGGTGTGACAATTTTCCTTATACAAGGTAGTTGTTGCCAACTATAGGTCATATGGTGAGAATGAAGTCCAGACCCATTTTCTGCAGGGACCCAGTCAAATTGTTTGATGACCACCATGAGATATCGATAGTTGTTTAGTATTGGCGCCAGACCTGTCAGCTAAGAAGACCCAATCATGGAAGAACCTTACCAAGATGAAAGGACACATGAATTGAGGAAAAAGGTTACGCCACTACCGGAAGAGCCCAGAGAAGGAATTATCTTGAAGATCTTAGAAGACTGATCCTATCAACAAAAAGGATGGATTATATGATTTTTGATGGAACCGTAACCATGGTTCTAAGGGTGGTAGCACCCCAGACCCCTGTGACAATCGATGGATTTTGAGAAGACCCCCAACCCTAACCTATTTCTTTCTAGCCTCTCTGAACCTCGAGGGCGAGATTCATTTGAAGGGTGGTAGGTTTGTAACATCCCAAAATTCTAAATTTTGGAATGTTATATTAAATAAATAGTTTTGATTGTTTGTTTGATTGTGGTACGATTGCTTGTGTGATTTTCTTGTGTGAAATTTGAAACTTTTTGAAAGTTGAATGAGAGGGAATAAACGGACTTTCCCAAACCTTCATTTCTTGCTTTTGGTTCCATGGAATTCAAAATTTAAATTCAAAAAAAACCCTGGAGTGAAGATAATATGACTTCTTCCATCAAAGAAATGAAAAGGGATTTGAAAATGATTGGAATTCCATTTGAAATATTTTCAAACCAGAAACTTCAAGCTACTCAAGGATTTTCATGAGGGAAGATAACGTGACTTCTTCAAAATTGAAATAGAGTGGGAAGTAGGAGGCCATATTCAAAATGGCATTTGAGCTACTTTTGAAAATACTCCATATGGGTTTCAAAATCTTTTCCAAATTATATTTCAAATTAAATAAAGAGAGAAGGTAATATGACTCCTTGAATTATTGAATGTAAATATGGGAAATGAATATTGGAACCAATTCAAAATGGTTTGAAAGAAATATCCAATTGGACTAGCCATATGGATTTAATTGAATTTTGCTTTATTTGGGTTTTATTCAAATTATTTTTCTCCTAAAAATAAATATATAGAAAATAGGGTAAAATGATTCCCTAAAGTATAAAAATGGAGATAAATGAGTTTGAAATAATTTTGGTATTTTAAAATATTTTTATTTGGTTTTTAAATGAACCAGTAGCACTGTTTGCTTTATTTAAATTTTTGTAAAACTTATGCGCCACTGAAATTATGTTCATCATTTAGGAATTTTTTTTGGAATTTTTGATATATAATATGACCATATAAAATTTTATTTTATTTTCGTTATTTAATTCCTTTTTTTGCTTTATTAAAAACAATGCGCGTACGCCGTAACTATATGTCGCCCACATGCGCAGCATAGTGGCAGCGGCGCCCCATTTTTTTCTTTCCTACAAGGGCCAGGCCCAGCCAGCAATTTCCTTCTCAGTTTTTTTCTTTTCCTTTTTCCTTTGGCCAAAAAAAATACTGCAGCGTGCGCATGGCCGGCCCGGCCCGTGGTGCGTTTTAGCCCATGCGATTCCGTTCGTTTTATTTGTTCGTCTACGTTTAGTCCCACATTGCCTAGCCTTTGACCCCTAAACCTCTTTTCCACCCATAAATAAAGACCCATAGAGCCTCCAAAAATCATCTATTACGGGTTAAATCAATATTTTGGTCTGACTAGCTGAAAAATATATTCTTCTCTCTAGCGGGACTTCTAGAAGTTGTCTCCTTTCTCAAGTCATCTTTTCTCTATCTTAAACGTACCTTTCTTCGTATTTTTATACTTCCATAGCTTATTATTTTTAGACTACTTTACGGTAAAATAATTAAATTTATAAATGATTACCTGTATTTATATTTCAAGACTAGAATTCTTTTAGCCATAGCTTTTTTTCTTCCGTAAAACAGGTTGGCCCTGATTTTTCAAATAGCCATAACTTTTTACTCGTTCATCAAAATTAGACGAAACCAACGCCAATATTTTCGTCTTGATTCCACCTAACTAGTGAATCTATCAAATAAACTTGTTGCAACTTTCAAATTTCGAAATTTGTTCGGATTCATACTCAAACTTCTTTTGTTCATAACTTGAGTTCTATAACTCCGATTTAATTGATTATTTTTGCTAATTGAAGCCCTTGACCTAAACTTTCTGATAAGACCAAATCCACCCAATTTTGGTATTGTTAGAAATTATTTTCTGTTGCAAGAGTTAATTTCTTATTTTTGAAGTTTTCCGAGATCTTTTCTTCGATTCTTTTGCATGAGTGCTTATGCATGCAATTGCTTGCTTACGATAGATTGGTCGGAGTGTGACGAGTAGAACTATCAGGAGTTATGAGTGCGACGAATCTTCATCAACAGTACAAGGCAAGTTCACACTTTAATCATATTTTTCAAATACCCAGTTTTTACTATGCATTAGTTTCACCCTCAAAGATTGCATGAGTAGGATAGGGAATTGGGAATTTGCTATGTAGTTCATGAGGTAGGAACCTATGATCCTTGAAACACCTCGGGTTTATTCATTATGTCATATATTGCTTAGCCATGCTCGTAGACGGGGATTAGTATGTGAGAATCATGCAAGTTGTGAGAGATAATAACTAAGGTTAACTTAAGGTGGCTACTTTGATACACATCTAGGTGGATTGGTTGGGGCACCCTGGGGATATACAAGTGGCTTGCCTGGGAACCTGGGGAATCCAGTGTTGTCCAAGGAGATCCCGGGGGACCCGTGTGATCATCCTAAGGAATGCCACCCAAACTCAAAGGGATCATATGATATTTCATGCCTAGAAACTTACGTGTATAGCCACAAGCCATTATGGGCTCTGGCATAGTTGAGTAAGTTGTGTGAGCCCTTGAAGAGGTGGACTAGCAAATGTAGGGGGATTGTAGGTGTACCAGTCTACCCGGAGTAGAGAGTAAATGCTTCAAAAAGATCGTGTCTCGGTCATCCCGTTCTCAAACACTAGGCAGTGCTAGGACTTCAAGAGAGGCGATCGAGTCTTGTGGGGAAAAGTGCGCAACCTCTGCAGAGTGAATGAACAAATCATGATTAGTCATGTCCCCGGTTATGGACAATTTTGAGTATCTAGAAGTGAATATTGTGTTGATCTCATCACTCTTTATTTAATGTTTTGGGTTTAATGATTAATTATGGGATTGAGTAGTGGAAAATTTCTCAATATTGGTATAAACTTGGTAGTAAATAAAATTTATTCCTTTCTTGTAGGAAAAAATTGGCTTTATGCAAAAATTGAACTTAGAGCCCCCACCAGCCAAATATGCATGTAGTGATAGATATTGTTCATCATTCTTCTGTGGTGTGAATTTGCCAGTACATTCAATGTACTAACCTACATGGCTGCAACGTCTCATGTTGCAGGAACCTTACGACGAGTAAGTGATACATTAGAGTTACGATGTCTACACTCAGCTTTGCCATTGTAGTTGTTGGGAACTCCACAACTTTGATGTTACTTCCGCTATGTGGATTGAGGTAATAGTATTTACGTTACTTTATACATGTGATTTACCTCTGTTATAAATCCTCGAGTACTGTGTGTGTCAGCATACCAATCCAGGGATGACACTTAAGCACAGAGACTTCGATCCATTCGGGTCGGGTCGCTACATGTTTTGGATAAACTAGCAAAGAACCCGTGCGTTGCAATGGGAGAGAAAACATAACACACACTCTTAACCCAACAACCATCACTCAAGAGCACAATAGGTCCATCTCCTTTATTTTTGCGAGGCATCATATTTGTGTTGCCGCTTATCCTCCTTCTCACCCTCGCCGGCGATGGCCTCGGTGTTCACACAAAACAAAACAAAAATGTGTTTGAATATGTTTAATCCTAAGGCATCTCTCTCTCCCTCTCTCCTCCCTCTCCCTCCCTCCCTCCCTCCCTCCCTCCCTCCCTCTCTCTCTCTCTCTCTCTCTCTCTCTCTCTCTTTCTCTCACTCTCGCGATGAGAAATTTGTTGTTTTCCCCTGCGAGATTTTTCAGAGGTATGCATGTGTAGTTATTGATGTTTTTTTCCTTATATTGTTATAGTGTGGTGTTTATTTGCAATCCGGGTCGCTGCCGGTACGAAAGGAAAAGGGATATTACACTATAAATTATAAGTTTGCTCCCAAAATGATATTTTAAAACATATTTAACAGGTAAAATTAACATCATATTTAGATTCCACATATTTTTCTAATAAAATTTCATATATAATATCTTCAAAATCAAAGTTACAGTTTAAAAGATATGGATAATTTCAAAAATCATTGGTTTGACTTAAATATATTTCAAAATAATATTTAAAAATACTTAATAGGTGAAAATAATCTCATATTCATATTCTACATATTTTTCTTATCAAATTTCATATATAACATGTTCAAATCGGAGTTACGGTTTAAAAGATATGGATGATTTAAAAAACATTGTTTGACTTAAATATGATCAGCGGATGAATTACCTAAAACATCAGGGGGGGGGGGTTTGGAAAATGTAAAATAACGGTTCGGGTGTGACTTAAATCTGGACTGCGGTTGATTTCAACTAAATACAGGGACTTTTGTATAAAATATGAAAAATGATTCGTTTTAACTTAAAACAGGACTGCGAGTTGAATTTTCTGATATAGAGGGACTTTTCTAAAAGATGCCATGATGGACAAAAGAAACCCTATTTGCTTTATTATTAGGTAAATATGTTGAATTGCAGCTATTGAACTATTGTCTTTTACCATTAAGTGAGCAAAAATTGTTCCAACCCACACATGATGCTTGTTGCTTTCATACACAAAACTCTGCATCACCCCCTTTTAAGTAGATGGAAGCACATGGTGTTGTTGCGCCCACTCTCCCCTGGAACTGTTTATGATTTTTGTTAATCTAATGCCGCTGGTAAAATTAAGCAATGCCACTCTCAGAATTAACTACTGAATCTTAGTTCAAAACTGCAACACTTGTTAGGGATTGGCGGAATTACCATTTTTGTGGCCGCATGTTTCATCCTCCTTTATTTGCCAGTAATTGATTCCTTTTTTGCCTCTGTTAAAACAGGGATATCTATTCAACTTGTTGCTATTGCGACATTTTGCTTCGCTACGCGAAACACTTATGTTTTACGAGTGTTTTGTGCAGTTCAACTTGAATGTCACACCGGCGACTTTGCTTAATTTTGGCGGAACTGCACAAAAGGAGATAAGATTTTCATATATGTGTTGGGATTTTGTTCAAATCCTCCTCTCGAGCTGTTTCAAATCTTGGTCAAGAAAGGTCAGTACCGACTTCCATCCACATGATGGTGCAGTGTGCTTTGAGATGTTGTGCTACTTGTATTGGTACTGTTTTGGATAAATGTTGAATTGAAGCTATTGAACTGCTGTCTTTAACCACTTAAGTGAGCAAAAATTGTTCCAACCCAGACATGATGCTTGTTTCTTTGGTACAACAAAACTCTGCATCACCCCCTTTATAAGTAGATGGAAGCACATGGTGTTGTTGCGCCCACTCTCCCTTGGAACTGGCCGCTGGTAAAGTTAAGCAATGCCACTCTCAGAATTAACTACTAAATCTTAATTCAAAACTGCAACACTTGTTAGGGATTGGCAGAATTACCATTTTTGTGGCTACATGTTTCATCCTCCTTTATTTGCCAGTAATTGATTCCATTTTTGCCTCTGTTAAAATAGGGATATCTATTCAACTTGTTGCTATTGCGACATTTTGCTTCGCTACGCAAAACACTTATGTTTTAAGAGTGTTTTGTGCAGTTCAACTTGAATGTCACACCGGTGACTTTGCTTAATTTTGGTGGAACTGCACAAAAGGAGATTGAGATTTCATATAGATGTTGCTCTTTCTTTCAAGTCATCCTCACGAGCTATTTCAAATCTTGGTCTAGAAAGGTTAGTACCGACTTTCATCCACATGATGTTGTAGTGTGCTTTGAGATGTTTTCTACTTGTATTGGTACTGTTTTGGATAAATGTTGAATTGAAGCTATTGAACTGTTGTCTTTTATCATTAAGTGAGAAAAAATTGTTCCAACCCAGACATGATGCTTGTTTCTTTGTTACAACAAAACTTTGCATCACCCCCTTTATAAGTAGATGGAATCACATGCTGTTGTTGCACCCACTCTCCCCTGGAACTGTTTATGGTTTTTGTTAATAAGCAATGCCACTCTCAGAATTAATTAACTACTTAATATTAGTTCAAAACTGCAACACTTGTTAGGGATTGGCGGGATTACCATTTTTGTGGCCGCATATTCCATCCTCCTTTATTAGATAGTAATTGATTCCTTTTTTGCCTCTGTTAAAATGAATCAGTCGCATTGTTTTAGGAATGGTACTATCTTGCTTTGTAGTTCTTTCTACATGTTTAACCAAGGTATTGTTAAGATAATGTCTCTATTAAAATGAATCAGTCACATTGTTTTAGGAATGGTACTTTTCTGCTTTGTCGTTCTTTATACATGTTGAAACAAGTCATTGTTAAGATAATATCTTAGTCAGTATGAATGAATCACACTGATGGAGAATTGCTACTCTCCTGCTTAGTTTCCCATTAAGATAAGGTAGATCAGTAGATTTTTTTCTTTTGGGAGTACGAGTCATCAACCGTTATTTCTCAGTAATTGTTTCCCTTATACCTATTGTTGCTTACAGGGATATAAAAATTAAAGCTCGGTTTTATTCCGACTTTGATTTTAGTTGAACTGCACAAAAGGAGCCAATGTGTCCAAGGCAAACTGCTGCATTATTGGGTCTAGTTGGTCGTACCACTTTGCAGAAAGAAGCAGTCACTTTTTGCGCTACATTACAGAAGGAATGATCGAGAAGCTTTACAGAGTATTTGTAGACACTGGTGACATGACTAGTCTGCAGAAAGCATAGGCAACTCTACAACACGTGGAGTGCACTGGGCAAAAAGTGCCCAAACAAGTACAAGAAGCCATGACAGGACTCCAAGTCTGTAAATGTCATTCTAAGCAACAATGATGGGACATCTGGGTATGGTAATATGTTTACCGTACTTTCAATTTGTCAGTCCACCGATTGGTGGGTTGACACTAGGGCCAATATTCATGTGTGTGTTGATGTGTCTTTGTTTTCTACAACATATAAATACGAAATCCCTAGGGATGCTCAGCTTGATTTTAGTGGAACTGCACAAAATGTTGAGATGGTTTGTGTCCTCCATAATACTTCATCATGCACAATACATCGAATGGTTCTTTAATCATTTGTCGTCACCTTGAGCCACCGGACTATCAGCTGACAAACTGATGAAAAACCCTGCCCGTTCCAGGATCATAGGCATTACATATTTTGAATGGGAAAAGCTTGTCAAAGTTTAATCATTGATGTTAGCAAGAAGACATTAGTTTAATATATTGGAATTGGAAAACCTTGTCAAATTTTGCTCATTGATGTTAGCCAGAAGACATGCATTTGATATTTTTGAGTGGGATGCCCTTTGCTGTGAGCAGCGTCGATCGTTTTTTTCTATTCCTGTGTTCAGTTTAGAAGTAAATAGTTACTCTGCTGAGATGCATAGTCACATGAATGTTGACTTATGTAAGGTATTTTAAGAGTTTGTTCTGAATATTGTCTATGTAATGCCAGGCCTTGTGTTTGATTGCAAAGTTGAGCTTGGAATGTTGTGGCATGCGGCATCACGAGCTGTTCACCGTGCCTCCTGAGAATAATGCTTCATATTGTTTTGCATGTTGATCTAATTCCAGTGATTTGCTTGTTAAGAAGATCATCCTCTTCTGTTGTTTCCGTGCTTAAGAAGTTCATCGTCTTATGTTTCATTCATAGCCTATACGATAAGTCGAGTAGGTTAGACGTGAAACCATATGATCTTCCGACCAACTCATCATCTTAGACCGTGATTGGATCATTGTTTTCCAACCAAAACTGCTTGTAAAATAGACGCTTGTAAATAAAAGCAGATGGCCTCGGGCGAAGCGCTTGGTTGGTCGATTTCGACTAGTAAAATATGCCCTGGTCTCTCAAATTACATGCGTAACCCGTCGGTTTTACTTACAGACCTCGGGCCCTCGGTTTCATTACGCCTATATTTTACGCGTTGTTTCCGATGACGAGTAAATTACACTTGTATCTTAATAAAGGTGTGAAATAAACCAGAGCTCCCAAGCACGGCCTTACCGTTTCATGTCGTCTCAGTCTCTCGAAGGTGCTCATAGGTGTCCGATGATCCTGGTTGAGCAGCGGGCGCTGTATCAGACCATCCATAGGGCCTGCGAGGCCCTCTCCGTCGTCCTTTGAGTTGTTGCGCTCGCCGTGGCGCCGAGCATTGTTAACATGGTCAACGAACATGAGGATTCAGGAGATGACTTTATTTTGACTGGATGACAATAGGGACCCACTAGGGCCATAGCCGTACGTACGCAAGTGCCTCCTTATTATGTACAACTATTTTTTTTGCTTCCTCCTAGTTTCCTGACATCACGGTCCCACACCATTGTCAACCTATGTAGTCAATATAAACGATAGAATTGCACAAGGAGCGGCAGACAGCTGGGACCAAGCAGCTCGAGCAGTATTTGTGTTTTTGCGGCATGAGCACTGCAAAGTTTTTCTTGAACGATGTTTTCGTTGTTGTTCAGAGGAGAACAGGGTATTAACTGGGCGGGCTGTGGCCTGTCTAGCCCAGGCCAGATATCTAGCCCAAATATTAATTTTTTTCAAGATGGAAATGGCTAGCCCAACTATACTTTTTTTTGAGGAATACTCAGGCAAGGTCAACTTGTTATTCTCCGCCCCGCTGGGCTGCAAATCTTTCCTAGGAGGGATGCATTAGGCTTAACAGGAAAATGGGCTTTAAGACATAATAAATAGGATGTAATTATAAAAACTGGGCAGTAACTATAAAAAAATGCACCAAACACATAATTAGTTTATACAATATTATTTTTAGATTTTCAAAATTTTAACTTTTAATTGTTGCGCGTGCAATGTTTCGTTGGATTTTTACGTAATACAAATTTATACTTAATATGACTAGAAATTTGGGGATAAAAATATTTCGGATCCCATCAAAATGTGGGAAATTTTATTGAATTCTGTTTTGAACGGTTGGTTGAAATTATTAATCGTTGTCCTAGCTTGAAAATGGGCTGTATTTTTAACAAACTGTAAATGGGCTGTAGTAAATTCCATTAGAATTCAAAAATTGGTTGTACATTCTTACAAATCAAAAAATGGGCTATAAGTTCTCTACCACACACTTGTGGGCCTAATAAGTTGACGTGTCCCCTAAAAAAAAGAAGTTGATGCGTATGCAAGGCTTTCTCAACTTATAGTCAACACACGGTTCTAGCAGCAGTGGCCGTTGGATGTCTATCCAACGGATGTCGTGCATCTTATTTAATCTCGGATATTCTAGTTTCGGCCGCCCAAAAAATGATTCCTCCCCCTGACATCTGGGGCGCACCATTTCGGAGGCTGGCCTGTGGGCCTACTAAGTTGATGCGTACCAAGGGCTTTGTTAACTTAGTCAATATAAACGATTCTAGCTGCAGTGACCGTATGATGTCCATCGAACGGTCGTCGTGCTTCTTCAACCTCTGGTCTTCTTGCTCCAGCCGCCCAAAGCAGCGCCGGTCGTGCCGCCTACTCCTGCCTCCCGTGGCCGGCTGTACTGCGAGGCCTCACCGCCACTACTACTCCCACCGCTGGCCAGGCCATCCCTTCACTCACCCACACCCCCTGTTATTCTGCGGCGACGGCAGCCTCACACCGAAGCCGAAGCAGTGAACCCTCGTACTCCTCTCCGCGTGGGCATCCACTACCGCGTCTTCCCCAGCTCTATGTTGTCCCCTTCCTAGGCCTCGCTGTCGTCCACCGCCCCGGTGCTCTCGGCGCGGTGTGGTTAACGTGGTCAAGGACCGACTTTCAACGGACGTGGACTGTACGTGGAGAGGCTGACAACTGGGTCCACGGCCGCACACAAGGAAATGCATCCTTATTACGCGCAAAATAATGATTCCTCCAGCTGGCATTTGGGACCCACCGGAAGGGCCTCTGTATTTCGCAAATAAATGTTCCCCCCGCTGACAGGTCAGACCCACCAGCTATATCTTCGCACGTAAGGAAGTGCCTCCTGATTGCGCACAAAAAATGAATACTCCCCGTGCTAGCTCGGACCCAGCATAGTGGGAGGCTGACTTGTGGGCCTACTTAGTTGACGGGGACGAAGGGCTTTATCAACTTAGTCAATATGAACGATTCTAGCTCCAGTGACCGTACGATGTCCATCCAACGACCATAGTGCTTCTTCAACCTCTGGTCTTCTTGCTCCAGCCGCCCAAAGCAGCACCGGTCGTGCCGCCTCCTCCTGCCTCCCATGGCCGGCTGTGCTGCCGCAGAGGCCTCACCGCCCCCTACTAGTCCCACGCTGGCCAGGCCATCCCTCCACTCACCCACACCCCCTGTTATTCTGCGACGACGGCAGCCTCACACCGAAGCCGAACCAATGAACCCTCGTACTCCTCTCCGCGTGGGCATCCACTGCCACGTCTTCCCCGGATCCGCGTCGTCCCCTTCCTAGGCCTTGCCGTCGTCCACCGCCTTGGTGCTCTCGGCGCGGCGTGGTCAACGTGGTCAAGGAACGACTTCCATCGGAAGAGCACTGTACGTGGAGAGGCTGACAGCAGGGTCCACGGCCGCAGCAAGGAAGTGCCTCCTTATTACGCAGAAAATAATGATTCCTCCACCTGACAGCAGGGACACACCAGACGGGCCACCGTATTTCGCGAAACGTTTCCCCCCTGACTGCTGGGACCCACCAACTACTTCGCACGCAAGGAAGTGCGTCCATATTACAAAAAAATGATTCGCCCACTGACTACTGGGACCCACCAGCTACATCTTTGCACGCAAGGAAGTGCGTGACAGTCGGGACCCACCTGGTCGAAGCGTACGTAGCGTTGTCATTCTGGTCGCGAACGTGTACATAGTCAATGTTGAGGCACACATGTGTCATAGTAGAGGCGCACACGTAGCGTGTACACGTACGTACATCGACCAGGGTGCAGGAAAGTAAATACGACCATGTACGTACATACGGGTGGGGTCTCGAATGCCTACTCATGCATACGTATGGCCAGGGCTCGTGTACATGGCTGGGTCGGAACGGAGAAACTGCGTCGTCGTCATGTTCATGGGGAGCCAACCGGCTGGGTCAGAATGGAATGCGTCATCGTGTTCATCGGGAGGTCTTGGACGGAACAACCGATGGAAACGAGGCCTGGCGTACCGCAAAACAAAGGAAACAGCCTTGTGTTCGACCGGCCACGGTCGAAACGGGATCCTATTCATCGGGAGGGCTCTAGCGTACCGCAAAACAGAGGAAACAGACTTCTGTTGGACCTCCTACAGTTGAAATGGGGTCCTGTTGATCGGGAGGGGTCTGGCGTACCGCAAAACGGAGGAAACAGACTTGTGTTGGAGCACTACGGTCGAAATGGGGGTCCTGTTCATCGGGAGGGGTGTGGCGTACCGCAAAACGGGACTCCACGGGATATTGTTCATCTCCACTGTCGACCTCCTCCAGCCTCCACGGGCTATTGTTCATCCATCGTCGACCTCCTCCAGCCTCCACCCACGACTGTTCATCCACGGGCTCCTGTTCATCCAGCCTCCACCGTGCGCTACTCCATGCTACCTCTTGAGCACTGTGTTGGATTTCCCCGAAGAGGAGACGATGATGCAGTAAAGTAGCATAAGTATTTCCCTCAGTTTTTGAGAACCAAGGTATCAATCCAGTAGGAGACCATGCACAAGTCCCTCGTACCTACACAAAACGATAGCAACTCGCAACCAACGTTTAGGGGTTGCCAATCCCTTCACGGTCACTTACGAGAGTGAGATCTGATAGAGATAATATTTTTGGTATTTTTGATAGATAGATGCAAAGTAAAAAGTAATGGCCAAGTAAAAACAAAGCAAGTAAATAAAGTGATATAGATTGATATGATGAGAATAGACTCGGGGGCCATAGATTTCACTAGTGGCTTCTCTCAAGAGCATAAGTATTCTACGGTGGGTGAACAAATTACTGTTGAGCAATTGACAGAACTGAGCATAGTTATGAGTATATCTAGGCAATGATCATGTATATAGGCATCACGTCCAAAACAAGTAGATCGAAACGATTCTGCATCTACTACTATTAATCCACTCATCGACCGCTATCCAGCATGCATCTAGAGTATTAAGTAAAAACAGAGTAACACCATAAGCAAGATGACATGATGTAGAGGGATAAATTCATGCAATATGATAAAAACCCCATCTTGTTATCCTCGATGGCAACAATACAATACGTGCCTTGCAACTCTTTCTGTCACTGAGTAAGGACACCGCAAGATTGGACCCAAAGCTAAGCACTTCTCCCATTGCAAGAACTACCAATCTAGTTGGCCAAACCAAAAAGATAATTCGAAGAGACTTGCAAAGATAACTCAATCATACATAAAAGAATTCAGAGAAGAATCAAATATTTTCCATAGATAATACTGGATCATAAACCCACAATTCATCGGTCTCAACAAACACACCGCAAAAAGAAGATTACATCGAATAGATTTCCACGAGAGAGGGGGAGAACATTGTATTGAGATCCAAAAAGAGAGAAGAAGCCATCTAGCTACTAGCTATGGACCCGAAGGTCTGAAGTAAGCTACTCACACTTCATCGGAGGGGCTATGGTGATGATGTAGAAGCCCTCCGTGGTGGATGCCCCCTCCGGTGGAGCTCTGGAACAGGCCCCAATATGGGATCTCGTGGATACAGAAGGTTGCGGCAGTGGAATTAGGTTTTTGGCTCCTGTTCTGATCGTTCGGGGATACGTAGGTATATATAGGAGGAAGGAGTACGTCGGTGGAGCTCCGAGGGGCACACGAGGTAGGGGGGCGCGCCCTCCAACATTGTGACCTCCTCGGGCACTGCTTGGAGTAGGGTCCAAGTCTCCTGGGTCACGTTCGGTTGGAAAATCACGATCCCGAAGGTTTCATTCCGTTTGGACTCCGTTTGATATTCTGTTTCTTCAAAATACTGAAAATGGCAAAAAACAGCAATTCTGGGCCGGGCCTCCGGTTAATAGGTTAGTCCCAAAAGTAATATAAAAGTGGAAAATAAAGCCCAATATAGTCCAAAATAGTAGATAAAGTAGCATGGAGCAATCAAAAATTATAGATACGTTGGAGACGTATCAGGCATCCCCAAGCTTAATTCCTGCTCGTCCTCGAGTAGGTAAATGATAAAAAAGAATTTTTGATGCGGAGTGATACTTTGGCATAATTTCAGTGTAAATCTTCTTAATTGTGATATGAATATTCAGATCCGAACGATTCAAGACAAAAGTTCATATTGACATAAAAATAATAATACTTCAAGCATACTAATCAAAGCAATCATGTCTTCTCAAAATAACATGGCAAAAGAAAGTTCATCCCTACAAAATCATATAGTTAGGCTATGCTTCATTTTCGTCACACAAAGATGTTCCCAACTTCTATACCCTCGATGACAAGTCAAGCAATTGTTTCATACTTAAATAATCTCAAACTTTTTCAACCTTCACGCAATACATGAGCGTCAGCCATGGATATAGCACTATGGGTGGAATAGAATATGATGATGGGGATTGTGTGGAGAAGACAAAAAGGATAAAGTCTCACATTGACGAGGCTAATCAATGGACTATGGAGATGCCCATTAATTGATGTCAACATGAGGAGTAGGGATTGCCATGCAACGGATGCACTAGAGCTATGAATGCTCAACAAAAGAAAACTAGTGGGTGTGCATCCAACTTGCTTGCTCACGAAGACCTAGGGCATTTGAGGAAGCCCATTGTAGGAATATACAAGCCAAGTTCTATAATGAAAAATTCCCACTAGTATAATAAATACAACTTATGAGACTCACTACATGAGGAACAAGGTTCTACTTTGAAGCACAATATATGAGACTCACTACATGAAGAACAAGGTGCTACTTTGAAGCACAAGTGTGGAAAAAGAGATAGTAGCATTGCCCTTTTTATTTTCTTTTTTTGGGGCCTTTCTTTTTTTTTCATTTTAGCCTTTCACTTTTTTTATTTGGGCAATGCTCTAATAATGATGATCATCACACTTCTATTGATTACAACACAAGGATTACAACTCGAAACTTAGAACAAGATATGACTCTATATGAATGCCTCCGGCGGTGTACCGGGATGGTGCGATGAATCAAGAGTGACATGTATGGAAAATAATGCATGGTGGCTTTGCCACAAATACGATGTCAACTACAAGATCATGCAATGGAAATATGACAAAAGTAATGTATGTCATGATGATGATGGTGGAAGTTGCATGGCAATATATCTCGGAATGGCTATGGAAATGCCATGATAGGTAGGTATGGTGGCTGTTTTGAGGAAGATATAAGGAGGTTTATGTGTGATAGAGCGTATCGTATCACGGGGTTTGGATGTACCGGCGAAGTTTGCGCCAACTCTCAAGGTGAGAAAGGGCAATGCACGGTACTGAAGAGGCTAGCAAAGCTGGAAAGGTGAGAGTGCGTATAATCCATGGACTCAACATTAGTCAAAAGAACTCATATACTTATTGCAAAAATTTAGAAGTCATCAAAAATTCAAGTACTATGCGCATGCTCCTAGGGGGATAGATTGGTAGGAAAAGACCATCGCTCGTCCCCGACCGCCACTCATAAGGATGCACAAGCCAGGTACACTTCATGTTTCAAATTTGTTACACAATTTTAACCATACGTGCATGCTACGGGACTTGAAATCTTCAACACAAGTATTTCTCAAATTCATAATCACCCAACTAGCACGACTTTGATATTATCACCTCCATATCTCAAAACAATTATCAAGCATCAAGCTTATCTTAGTATTCAATTCACTCAAAAGAAAGTTTCACATATCTTGAACACCAAGTATATTAACATTAAGAAAATTACCATGCTATTAAAGACTCTCAAAATAATCTAAGTGAAGCATGAGAGATCAAATGGTTTCTTTAAAACAAATCCACCACCGTGCTCTAAAAGATCTAAGTGAAGTACTAGAGCAAAAATTATCACGCTCAAAAGATATAATTGAAGCACTATGAGCAAGACTATCAAGCTCAAAAGATATAAGTGAAGCACATAGAGTATTCTAACATATTCCAATTCATGTATGGCTCTCTCAAAAGATGTGTACAGCAAGGAGGATTGTGGTAGACTAACAAATAAAGACACAAATGATACAAGACGCTCCAAGCAAAACACATATCATGTTGGTGAATAAAAATATAGCTCCAAGTAAATTACCGATGGAAGTGGACGAAAGAGGGGATGCCTTCCGGAGCATCCCCAAGCTTTGACTTTTTGGTGTCCTTGGATTATCTTGGGGGTGCCATGGGCATCCCCAAGCTTAGGCTCTTGCCACTCCTTGTTCCATAATCCATCAAAAGAATTCACCCAAAACTTTAAAACTTCACAACACAAAACTCAACAGAAATATCGTGAGCTCCGTTAGAGAAAGAAAACAAAAGACTACTTCAAGGTGCTGTAATGAACTCATTATTTATTTATATTGGTGTTAAACCTACTGTATTCCAACTTCTCTATGGTTTCTAAACTAATTTACTAGCCATAGATTCATCAAAATAAGCAAACAACACACAAAAAACAGAATCTGTCAAAAACAGAACAGTCTATAGAAATCTGTAACTAACGCAAACTTATGGAACTCTAAAAATTCTACCAAAATAGGAAGTCCTGGAACATTTGTTCATTGATCAGAAGCAAAAAGAATCAACGCAAAATCACGTTCCTGTGATTTATCAGAACTAAATTTGTGCGTAAAAAGTTTCTGTTTTTCAGCAGAATCAAATCAACTATCATCGTAGGTTATCCTATAGGTCCTACTTGGCACAAACACTAATTAAAACATAAAACCACATTCAAACAGAAGGTAGATGGATTATTTATTCCTAAACATAAGTAAAAACAAAAAACACAAAATAAAATTGGGTTGCCTCCCAACTAGCGCTATCGTTTAACGCCCCTAGCTAGGCATTGAGAATTTTAATGATGCTCACAAGAAAGACAAGAATTGAAGCGCAAAGAGAGCATCATGAAACACGTGACAAACACATCTAAGTATAACATACTTCCTATGCATAGGCATATTATAAGTAAACAAATTTGCAAGGCAAACAAAAACTAGCATATGCAAGGAAGAACAAAGAGATGATAGCAATCTCAACATGAAGAGAGGTAATTTAGTAACATGAAAATTTCTACAACCATATTTTCCTCTATCATAATAATTACATGTAGGATCGTAAGAAAATTCAACAAAATAACTATCACATAAAATATTTCCAACACGATCCACATGCATGCGAAGTTGACACTCTTCCAAAATAGTGGGATTAACATTAACTAAAGTCATGACCTCTCCGACCCCACTTTTATCAAAAATACCATAAGATTGAACATTCTCCAAATATGTGGGATCAAAGTTGACACTCTTCCAAACCCACGTTCAAAATTATTGCAAACACTATTATCAATCTCATATTCATCATGGGGCTTAAATAAATTTTCAAGACCATAAGAAGAATTACCCCAATCTTGATCATTGCAACAAGTAGCAGACATAGCAAAACTAGCATCCCCAAGCTTAGGGTTTTGCATATTATTAGCACAATTGTCATCAAGAGAACTTATAGTAAAATCATTGCAATCATGCTTTTTATTCAAAGAGTTATCATGAATCTCTTCATAAAGTACTTCATCACAATTTCTAGATTCACGAATTTCAAGCAAAACTTCATAAAGATAATCTAGTGCATAGAACTCACTAGCAATTGGTTCATCATAATTGGATCTCTTAAAAAGATTGGCAAGTGGATGAGGATCCATAAACTTTTAGCAAGCGAAGATGCAAGCAAAAAGAAGGTGCAAGCAAACATAAGATCGAACGGAAGAAGGGCGAATAAAACAGCAAGGGTGAAGTGGGGGAGAGGAAAACGAGAGGCAAATGGCAAATAATGTAATGCGAGAGATAGGGATTGCGATGGGTACTTGGTATGGTTGGCTTTCTTGTGTGAGCCTCCCCGGCAACGGCACCAGAAATTCTTCCTGCCACCTCTTGAGCACTGCGTTGGATTTCCCCGAAGAGGAGATGATGATGCAGTAAAGTAGCATAAGTATTTCCCTCAGTTTTTGAGAACAAAGGTATCAATCCAGTAGGAGACCACGCACAAGTCCCTCGTACCTACACAAAACGATAGCAACTCACAACCAATGCTTAGGGGTTGTCAATCCCTTCACGGTCACTTACGAGAGTGAGATCTGATAGAGATAATATTTTTGGTATTTTTGATAGATAGATGCAAAGTAAAAAGTAAAGGCAAAGTAAAAACAAAGCAAGTAAATAAAGTGATATAGATTGATATGATGAGAATAGACCTGGGGGCCATAGGTTTCACTAGTGGCTTCTCTCAAGAGCATAAGTATTCTACGGTGGGTGAACAAATTACTGTTGAGCAATTGACAGAATTAAGCATAGGTATGAGAATATCTAGGCAATGATCATGTATATAGGCATCACGTCCAAAACAAGTAGATCGAAACGATTCTGCATCCACTACTATTACTCCACTCATCGACCGCTATCCAGCATGCATCTAGAGTATTAAGTAAAACAGAGTGACGCCGAAAGCAGGATGACATGATGTAGAGGGATAAATTCATGCAATATGATAAAAACCCCATCTTGTTATCCTCGATGGCAACAATACAATACGTGCCTTGCAACTCTTTCTGTCATTGAGTAAGGACACCGCAAGATTGAACCCAAAGCTAAGCACTTCTCCCATTGCAAGAACTGCCAATCTAGTTGGCCAAACCAAAAAGATAATTCGAAGAGACTTGCAAATATAACTCAATCATACATAAAAGAATTCAGAGAAGAATCAAATATTTTCCATAGATAATACTAGATCATAAACCCACAATTCATCGGTCTCAACAAACACACCGCAAAAAGAAGATTACATCAAATAGATCTCCATGAGAGAGGGGGAGAACATTGTATTGAGATCCAAAAAGAGAGAAGAAGCCATCTAGCTTCTAGCTATGGACCCGAAGGTCTGAAGTAAGCTACCCACACTTCATCGAAGGGGCTATGGTGATGATGTAGAAGCCCTCCGTGGTGGATGCCCCCTCCGGCGGAGCTCCGGAACAGGCCCCAAGATGGGATCTCGTGGATACAGAAGGTTGCGGCGGTGGAGTTAGGTTTTTGGCTCCTGTTCTGATCGTTCGGGGATACGTAGGTATATATAGGAGGAAGGAGTATGTCGGTTGAGCTCCGAGGGGCCCACGAGGTAGTGGGGCGCGCCCAGGGGGGCGCGCCCTCCACCCTCGTGACCTCCTCGGGCACTGCTTGGAGTAGGGTCCAAATCTCCTGGGTCACGTTCGGTTGGAAAATCACGATCCCGAAGGTTTCATTCCGTTTGGACTCCGTTTGATATTCTGTTTCTTCGAAATACTGAAAAAGGCAAAAAACAGCAATTCTGGGCTGGGCCTCCGGTTAATAGGTTAGTCCCAAAAGTAATATAAAAGTGGAAAATAAAGCCCAATATAGTCCAAAACAGTAGATAAAGTAGCATGGAGCAATAAAAAATTATAGATACGTTGGAGACGTATCACTCCACCCGCAACTATTCAACCAGCCCTCTCCATGGGCTACTATTCAACTACCCCTCCACGGGCTACTGTTCATCCAGCCCTCCACCGGCTACTGTTCAACCAGCCGTCCACGGGGTCATCCTATTCTGCCAGCCCTCCACAAGTCCTATTCATCCAGCCCCAACCGGCTCGATCGGGGTCATGTTCATCCAGAGGCAACACCACGGGGTCCTGTTCATCCACCCCCACCATGGGTTCAGTTAGAGTCCAATGCATCGCTCACATTCAGTTAGAGCCCAACGCCTCGCACACACGCGCATACGTGTATGAGAGAAACGCGCATCGCTTGGCCCCCGACCACCCACCGTAACTGGGAACTCCCCGATATTTTCCTCGCCCTTGCTTCTACCACGGTTTTTTCTGTCATGGACGGCCCAAAGAATGTCATGCAGCTACGTCTCCGGCCCGCCCAGGACCAAAAGCCCATTTTTTGTCATGATTTTTTTCATAGAAGTAGGATCCCACCACATCTATGATGATACCGGTTTTTTTCACAATTATCATCATAGAAGTGTCATAAGTATGACAGAAAAAAATTTCGTTCGGCCCAAAATGTCACGGATGTGTCTTTTTTTGTAGTGCATCTAGGTATTGAAAGGCCCCAAATCCCAAGGATTGCTCCCAACTCTTGATGATCTTCATCAACATTGAGCATCCACATCTATAACATCTACATGAAGTCTTTGAAGACAAAAACCAAGGTTAGTTCATCCCTCTTTGGGGGGATCTCACATCTAGGGGGAGCTTTGCTCTAAGAGTTGAGCTAAAGAAACTCTAATGGCATGAACACATTAGTGCATTCTGTAAAAGTGGCAACCCCACTTGAGCTATGAGCATGACCTATGATCAAATGTTGTCATTTGGCTCCTAAGTCAATATACTCATATATAGATGACTTTATCATAGACCATTGCTTGATAAATGCTAGAATTGGCTATGCATGTTTGACATATTTCATTTGCTATCTTATTGTGTGAGCATGTTGTAATGCATATTTTTTCCATCCGAGGACATCCAATTGTTTTGAATCTTTTGGCCAACTGGATGTTCAAGAATGCCTAAGAACCTTCTCTAGCTATATATCTCAACTTGTCTCAAATTCATTCTTGCTAAATCACAAAATTTGAAGAAGCTGCTTTTTTGGACCCTTCAGGTGAGGAGCACTCAGAGTCACCGATCTGATTAGTGCTGAACATTAAAACCTTCTATATGCAATTCAGATAGACCAAACAATTCCATTTTGGTCCAACCAATTGCACCCAGACTGATCTGTTTTTCCATCTCGGACAGACCGATTTAAACCAGTCGGTATCACCGAGTTGCACCGTCTCTGACAGTTACACGTATCAGTGTCACTGAGTTTGTTTCCTGCATATGCACATTCCTATCCATTGAGAAAATTTCTAGATGTAAGTTTGAGCAAAAATTAGGGTTAGGTTTGCGCTGTACGCATACCGGACCGACCGATTGGTCTGGATTGGTGTCAACGAGTGGCTTAGGACATTGCACACAATATGACTTGGTGCAACCAAAATGTACCGACTCAGTGTGATCGATACACTATTTCTGAAGTACCATGAGCACCTCGGAGATACCAAGTCCCACATTGCTATCACAAAAAACGTGTGACTTAGCCCATGTTGATGCCTCGGTATTTCCAAAAATGTCCAGTTTGTAGTTCCAAAATGCCTACTGTGAAAACCTAAAACTGAACTTCGAAATCATTTTTTTGTAAACTAGCCGCATTCTAGGATTCTCATATATTCCACTCCACCTATTCTAATTCATAGGGCCAATTGATCAAGATGCCAGGTTCAAATGACAACCAGAACAAATCTGAGGATAACATTGAGCTAAATGCAGACAATAGTCTTGTGGCTAGCTTTGAGGACCCTGGAACACCCAATTCACATGGTCTTCCCAAAGATGCCACAAGGTCTAGGAAGAAGAAGAATTATGACGAATAGGGCTCATATTTTGGGCCAAATGAGGTGTAACGCCCAAGATGCGGCTATATCTCCCACGTGTCGAAGCATGACTTAGAGGCATAACCGCATGGTGGTTTTGTCACAAGAAGGGTCATCTTCACACAATCCCATGTAATGAACAAGAATGGGATAAAGAGAGTTGGCTTATAATCGCCACTTCACACAATACATAAATAAGATCCATACATGATTCAAAATACACTCATAGACCGACTACGGTCAAATCCAAATAAAAAGAAGATAACCCCAAAAGATAGATCCCCGATCATCCCAACTGGGCCAACTACTGATCATCTGGAAACGAAACATAGTAATGACCAAGGTCCTCGTCAAACTCCCACTTGAGCTCGATTGCGCCAATTGCGCTAGTATCCTCGGTACCTGCATCTGTTTTGGTAGAATCTATGAGTCACGGGGACTCAGCAATCTCACACCCGCGAGATCAAGACTATTTAAGCTTGCAGGTAGGAAAGGGGCTAATATGGTGGAGCTGCAGCAAGCACTAAGCATATATGGTGGCTAACATACGCAAGTGAGAGCGAGAAGAGAAGCAACGCATCGGTCGAGAAGCTAGAAGTGATCAAGAAGTGATCCTAAAACTACTTACGTACATACATAACCCAAACCGTGTTCACTTCCTGGATTCCACTGAGAAGAGACCATCACGGCTACACACACGTTTGATTTATTTTAATGAAGTCAAGTGTCAAGTTCTCTACAACCGGACATTAACAAATTCCCATCTGCCTCATAACCGCGGGCATGGCTTTCGAAAGATAATACCCTGCAGGGGTGTCCCAACTTAGCCCATCATAAGCTCTCACGGTCAACGAAGGATATACCTTCTCCCAGGAAGACCCGATCAGTCTCGGAATCCCGGTTCGCAAGACATTTCGACAATGGTAAAACAAGAGCAGCAAAGCCGCCTGATGTGCCGACAAATCCCGATAGGAGTCGCACGTATCTCGTTCTCAGGGCACACCGGATAAGTCAAGCTACGAGTAAAACCAGGCCTCGAGTTTCCCCGTGGTGGCCCCACAGGCTGCTCGGTTCGGACCAACACTCGAAGGAGCACTGGCCCGGGGGGGGGGGGGCTAAAATAAAGATGACCCTCGGGCTCGCAAAAACCCAAGGGAAAAAGGTGTAGGTGGCAAATGGTAAAACCAAGGTTGGGCCTTGCTGGAGGAGTTTTATTCAAAGCGAACTCTCAAGGGGGTCCCATAAATCACCCAACCGCGTAAGGAACGCAAAATCAAGGAATATAACACCGGTATGACGGAAACTAGGGCGGCAAGAGTGGAACAAGACACCAGGCATAAGGCCGAGCCTTCCACCCTTTACCAAGTATATAAGGTGCATTAATTAAACAAGAGATATTGTGATATCCCAAAATATCCATGTTCCATCAAGGAACAAACTTCATCTTCACCTGCAACTAGCAACGCTATAAGAGGGGTTGAGCAAAAGCGGGTGACATAGCCAAACAATGGTTTGCTAGGAAAGGATGGTTAGAGGCTTGACATGGCAATATGGGAGGCATGATAAACAGTGGTAGGTAGAGCTAACATAATGATAGAGCGAGCAACTAGCAAAGCAAAGATAGAAGTGATATCGAGGGTATGGTCATCTTGCCTGTAAAGTTCTCAGAGTTGTTGAAAGCTTGATCCTCGTTAGCGTTCTCAACAGGTTCCTCGTGCACGTACTCGTCTCCCGGCTCTACCCAATGCAAGAACAAAAGCAATGGAACCATAATAAATCACGGTGCAATGCACAAGCAATATGATGCAATACATGCCATGATATGCAAGATGCGATATGCAATGCAAATGCGGGCTCCGGAAGGGAAAGTGGTGAACAAGGCATCAACTAGGCAAACCAAAGTATGCCGCTGGAAAGATGAGATGATTTCGGTTGAAATCGATATAAGGATCACCGGAATCGGATGCACGGTTTGCAAATGGCAAGCAAAACAAGAATGACACAAATCTGCGGTTAACGGCATGATAGCACTTAGAATACATCAAAAACTATGCTACAGCAACCCAATATATCAACAAAGCACATAGCAGTGATCTACAGGAGATGCTTGACAAAAGAGGAACACTGAGCTACGGCTAAAACACACCATAGCAGGTTCAAACAAGCATGGCAAAAGTGCAAAAGATATCAGGTTGGACATGGCATAAACAACATCAGGTAGCAATGTTCAGAGCAAGTAATCAACATGCTACAGGAACTTATAATAGAAAAACAAGGCATGACATGAATCTACTCAAATCATAGAACAAAAATCCCTTACTGACCATGAGCCAAAAAGGACCAGAAGAAATGATGGCACCCATGTAAACATAGCAAGTTTCGTTAACAGATTCAGCAAACTGGGCATGGCATTGAGAGAATTATGAAGGCATCTTCGTGAGCTCGATTCACTCACCACAAGTCATTACATGAAAAGATAAGCATAGCACCAGCAAGAATACATGTTTATGAAAATAAACATGGCAAGAACAAGTTCATAGCATGCAAGGATCAACTACAAAAACCTTGGCAAAATTGAATAACATGTCAACAATCTGCCAGGAAACAATTTATAGCAAAAGTAGAGCAAGAGAATGACATGCTAGACTACTCCATAATTGCAACCAGGGGCATTAATGGATAGAGCATCACCATATGTTCAAAACATCCTTACTGAAGTATCTCAAAATATCCATGGATCTCTCTGTAGCATCAAGTTTACATGGCATAAAAATAACAGCAGAACAGGGACTGAAATCAGCAACATCACCAAGCCTAGTTTGCATGCTTGTGCTAGTCACCATAGTGATCACAAAAATACATGGCATACACCCCTGTAAAGATGGCATGGCATAGTACAAAACACCTGTAGGGCTCAAGTTCATAAGATGCACACATCAATCATGGCAAAAACGACAAAAGTGCATGTTCTGATAAGAATCTGGAACTAACATCACATAGCCCTCTTCCAACAGCATTTCGGGCAACAAGATGAGCTCAAATGAAAATTATGCAATGAGATAAAATGATGTACTCATCTACACGAACAAATCTGTATGCTACACGCCCAAAACGGAGCCACGGGTGCAAAATTATGACATGATGAATATGGCATGATAATGTGCAGACTTGGTGGAAATTCGAAGTCAACCTAAGTTCTTCAAGATCTGGATCTGGGCGCGCGGATTGAGGTTCACCGGAGCGGCTGCCGTAGTTGGCGAAGAGGAGGCCGGAGAGGAGGGTCGAGGCCGGCCGGGCCGAGCGGATCCGGCCGGGGACGCGTCGGCGGTGAGGAGGCGACGAGGAGCGGCGGCGACGTCCGGTGGCGGCGGGGCCGCGGCGGCGGGCGGCGGAGCGCGGGACCGCGGCGGTGGCGGCCGGCGGCGCGCGCGGGAGGAGGCGCGGGCGGGGCCCCGCGCGGGGCGGTGCGATGAATCTGGCCGGGAGGGCCTCCCGCGGGCCCTGCGGGCTTCGTCGGCGGGGCGGCGAAGTGGGCGCGGCTCGCCACGTGGCGGCGCGCGGTAGGTGCGGGTGCGGCGGCGGGGCTTCTCCGGCGTGGACCGGACGTGTCCGGCGCGCGGAGGGAGCGGGGCTAGGTTTTTTGGACTGCGGGATTTCGGGGAGACTCACATATTTATAGGTAGAGGGAGCTAGGAGGCTCCAAATGGAGTGCGGTTTTCGCCCACACGATCGTGATCCATTGATGGAGAGCATGGAAGTGTCTTAGATGGGTTATTGGGATGTTTTGAAGAGGTGTTGGGCTGCAACACACTAGAGGCCTTCGCAGTTACCCGGTTAACCGTTGGAGTATCAAACGACCTCCAAATGGCATGAAACTTGACAGGTGGTTTACCGGTGGTGTACCAAGGCCACTTGGCAAGGCTCGGTCCATTCCGAGAACGTTTAACACCCGCACATGAAAAGAGACAAGAGGGGTGCGCCGGTGCACGTGGGAGCATCCAAATGCAAAACGGACAACGGGGAAAATGCTCGGATGCATGAGACAAACACGTATGCAAATGAGATGCACATGATGACATGATATGAGATGCATGACATGAACAAAATGCAAAACAAAAGACAAAACCCAACCACGGAGGGAATACCATAGCACATAGCCGAAAATGGCAAGAGTTGGAGTTACAAATAAGGAAAGTTACATCCGGGGTGTTACAACACTCCACCACTACAAGAGGATCTCGTCCCGAGATCTAGGACTGAAAGAACTCCGGATATTCGGAACGGAGGTGATCCTCGCGCTCCCAGGTGGCTTCTTGGTCGGAATGGTGTGACCACTTCACTTTCAGGAATTTGATTGACTTGTTGCGAGTCTTGCGCTCGGTTTCTTCAAGAATAGCAACGGGGTGCTCATGATAAGAGAGATCTTCTTGGAGGTCAATTTCTTCGAAGTTGATAGTGCGCTCAGGAGTCTTGAAGCACTTGCAAAGTTGTGACACGTCAAACACATCGTGCATGTTTGCAAAGTTGGACAGAAGCTCAAGTTGATAGGCGAGATCGCCTCTTTTGCCAATGATCTTGAAAGGACCCACGTATCTAGGGGCAAGCTTCCCTTTGATACCGAAGCGACGAGTACCTTTCAATGGAGAGACGCGGAGGTAGACATGGTCTCCAATTTCAAAAGCCACATCACGGTGCTTGTCATCATAATAACTCTTCTGGCGCGATTGCGCGGCTTTGAGATTCTCACGAATGACTTTGCACATTTCTTAGGCTTATGTGATCAAGTCGTTGCCAAGAAGCTGGTGTTCACCTGTCTCGGACCAATTGAGAGGAGTACGACACTTTCTGCCATAGAGAATTTCGAATGGGGCCTTGCCCGAACTCGCTTGGAAGCTGTTGTTGTAGGAGAACTCGGCATATGGAAGACAATCTTCCCACTTCATACCGAAAGAGATGACACAAGCCCTGAGCATGTCTTCAAGGATTTGATTGACTTGCTCAACTTGGCCACTAGTTTGAGGATGGAAAGCTGTGCTGAAACGAATGTTGGTGCCCATTGCCTTCTGGAAGGAGTCCCAGAATTTTAGAAGTGAAGATGCTTCCACGATCTGAAGAAATCAATTGAGGAATGCCATGCAAGGAGACAATTCTGGAGGTGTATAGCTCTGCCAGCTGAGCTACTATGATAGATTATTTGATAGGAAGAAAATGAGCCACTTTAGTAAGCTTGTCAATGACAACGAAGATAGCATCATTTCCACGCTTGGACTTAGGAAAACCAGTCACAAAGTCCATCTCGATATGGTCAAACTTCCATTCCGGAATAGCAAGAGGTTGGAGGAGACCAGCTGGTCTTTGGTGTTCTGCTTTCACCCTTCTACAGACATCACATTCATTCACGAACTGAGCAATTTCTAGCTTCATTCGAGTCCACCAATACGACTGCTTGAGGTCATGGTACATCTTCGTACTTCCAGGATGAATGGATAGAAGGGAATTGTGTGCCTCGTTCATAATGAATTTTCTCAGATCGCCTTTTGGAACCACAATTCGATCCTCGAAGAAAAGAGTATCTTTGTCATCCAAGCACCTTCTTCACCGTGGTATCCAGGAGTTGTGCCTCACGAATTTGATCTTCCAAAGTAGGAGAGACTATGAGGTTGGCAAGAAAGCCTTGAGGAACAACTTGAAGATTCAGTTTGCGGAAAGCTTCACAAAGATCCGGTTGGAATGGCTTGAGAATTAAGCTGTTGCAATAAGCCTTTCTGCTCAGAGCATCTGCAATCACATTCGCCTTGCCTGGAGTATATTCAATACTTGGATTGTACTCTTGAATCATTTCGATCCATCGAGTTTGTCTGAGGTTGAGGTTGGGTTGAGTGAAGATATACTTGAGACTCTTGTGATCGGTGAAAATGTCCACTTTCCTTCCCAACAAGAGATGTCTCCATGTTATCAATGCATGGACAACTGCCGCCAACTCAAGATCGTGAGTGGGGTAGTTCTTTTCGTTGGGCTTCAACTGACGAGAGGTATAGGCCACAACTTTCTTCTCTTGCATTAACACGGCACTGAGACCTTGAAGAGAAGCATCACAGAAAACTTCGAATGGCTTGGATTCATCAGGAGGAGTCAAGACAGGAGCTGTGACTAACTTCTCTTTGAGGGTGTTGAAAGCAACGTCACACTCAGGTGTCCAGACATACTTGACATGCTTCTGGAGGAGGTTGGAAAGAGGCTTTGCAATCTTAGAGAAGTTCTCGACGAATCTTCGGCAATAGCTTGCAAGACCAAGAAAACTGCGGAGCTGCTTGACATTCTGAGGAGGTTCCCAATTCACAACTGCAGACACCTTCTCGGGATTAACAGCGATGCCCTTGGTGGAGATGATGTGACCAAGATAAAGAACTTCATCAAGCCAGAACTCACATTTGGAGAACTTCGCGTAGAATTGATGCTCTCTGAGCTTGTCGAGCACCAATCGCAAATGTTTGACATGATCCTTCTTATTCTTGGAGAAGACCAAAATATCATCGAGATACACCAAGACGAATTCATTGGTGTAGGGGTTGAAGATAAAGTTCATCATTCGAGAGAAAGTTGGAGGAGCATTGACAAGGCCGAAAGACATGACAGTATATTCATAAGAACCATAGCTTGTTCTAAATGCTGTCTTGGGAATATCTTGTTCACGAATGCGAATCTGATGATAACCCATACGAAGGTCAAGCTTGGAGAATACTTTAGCACCTTTGAGTTTCTCGAAAAGCTCATTGATGTTGGGAAGTGGATACTTGTTCTTGATTGTCTTCTTGTTCAATGGACGGTAATCGACACACAGTCGGTCCGTGCCATCCTTCTTCTGGACAAAAAGAACTCCACAACCCCATGGAGACGAGCTCGGTCTGATCAAACCCAGACGCTCTTGTTCATCGAGCTGTTTCTTCAATTCCTTCAGTTCTTCAGGTCCAAGCTTGTATGGACGCTTGCAAACGGGTTCAGTGCCAGGCTCAAGATCGATAACAAATTCGACTGGCCGATGCGGAGGCATACCCGGAAGCTCTTCTGGAAAGACATCTTGGTACTCACAAACGACTGGAATCTGAGAGATAGCATCCAACTCACCCTTCTCATTGAGAGAAAACAACCGAATGGTTTCATCACGAGCGGCATAGATGATAACATCCTTAGAAGAGTGTGTCAATTGAATTTCCCTGGCAGCACAATCAAGTTGAGCTTTCTTCTGAGAAAGCCAGTCCATGTCGAGAATAAGATCGATATCAGAGTCACCAAGAACAATTGGTTTAGCCAGAAATCTATAGTCGCCCATCTTGATTGTGGTATCCGGAACCACCAAACTGGAGCTCAACTGTTTACCCGGAGAAACGACATCCATGGGTTTACCCAAATGTGAAGAAGTGAATTCATGCTTGGCAAAAAACGGTCTTCACATGAAACAATGCGATGCACCAGTATCAAATAAGACTTTTGCAGGAATAGAGTTAACTGGAAGGTTACCCATGATCACATCTGAAGAATCCTCTGCCTGAGCTGCATTCATCATGTTCACCTTTGCATGCTTTGGATTATGCTTGACCACTGCATTGCTTGAAGACCTCACAAGAGGAGGAGGAGGAAGGCGCCTTTGGTTGAAGCATTTGTTCGCGTAGTGACCTTTCTGCTGGCACTTGTTGCAAGTCACCTCTGAGAGCGGACGGTGATAATGAGCATTTGACCTTGGAGCTTGAGAATTAGACTTGTTCTGATAGCCTGGGTTGGGTGGGTGGGAAGATCCACGACCACCTGAGTTCTTCTGCTGATAAGGCTGATGAAACGGAGGAGGAGGAAGGTAGAACTTTTGCTGCTTAGCTGCCACTTGAGAGGAAGAAGAAGACTGAACTGCATCCCTGATTCTCTTCTTAGAAGCCTCACACTTGATCTGAGCACCTTCTTGCTTGAGGGCCATATTGTAGAATTGATCAAACTGAGTAGGCTCAACAAGAACAAGAGCTAACTGCAGATCCTCTCTAAGGCCACCTCTGAATTGATAGATCATACTCTTTTCATCAGGAACGTCTTGTTTAGCGAAGCGAGCAAGTTTCTGAAACTGCTTGTTGTATTCGTACACTGACATGTTGCCTTGCTTGAGATTGCGGAACTCCTCACGCTTGCTCTCAACAACACTGGTAGGAATGTGGTGAGCTTTAAAGTCCCGACAGAAATCAGTCCAAGTAATCACTCAACCTCCTCTGGAATCCTTGTATTGCTGGAACCAATCAGCTGCTTGATCCTTGTGCTGAAAAGAAGCGAACTTGACGTAGTCTTCAGGCCTGACATTGCTGCATTCAAAATGCTTGTTGATATCCACGAGCCAATCGTCGGCGTCTGTGGCCTCGACACAGTAGCTGAAAGACTTCGGCTGATTTGCAAGGAATTGGTTGAGGGTAGGAAACTGAGGCTGATGATTGAACTGCCCTTGACCTTGATTCCCTTGGTTGCCTTGGCCTTGGTTGCGCTCTTGCATCAGCTGAATCAACAACCGAGCGTTGGCGTTTGTGGTTGCCATCAAAGTTTGCCATGCCTCCGGAGGCGGAGGTGGAGGTGGAGGGTTTGCCTGACTCCCATCATTGCGTTCCAGATTCTGACGCGTTGGCGGAGCCATCCTGAAGAGGGTGACATCCGTTAGCATCTTGATAGACAGATAGACAAGTTGAATCAACGGATAGAAATTGCAACATATAGTCTTCACAATAAACATTTGAACAAGGATGAATGAATGAATTCCAAAGTAAACATCACGTCCGTTAAGGTGAGAAGCCACTTGATAAGAGGTTGATGAATGAAATAAACAAGGTACAACTGGAACAAATAAGTGGTAAGGATTACCCAATTACAAACCAAATATCTGCGGGAAGAAATGCTAGAGCTACTTGAATCCCACCTATAAACTCCCGAAACTTTCTGATTATGCAATCAGGTGTTGGGGATACAGGGGAAGCAATATATCTCACCCAAACTAACAATCCCTACATCCAGTTGTATCCATCCGTCAACACATAACCAAGAAACCTTTGGAAATCGTGTACCTCAACCTTCGAAAAGCATCCGTTATACGAGTTATGGCAATACTCCCGAACTCCCCAGTACTGGGTGACGTCAAGGTTATCTCACCAACAACTGCATAAAAGAGATTTTCAATGTCGGCAAAGCACAGATATTCTAGAACTGCAACGATAAAATTGTGACGACAACACCTCGGAGCTCAACTCCCCGGGACACTGCCCAACCCCTAAATGTCAGGAGGCACCAAGAACAATGTTCTCGTCACAAAACCATGGGAACGATTCCAAGATACCCGCGTGATCCTAAATTTTTTTAGTGAAATTTGAGGAGAGGAAAGTCAAAACATCTATGTCAGGAGACCTCACCAGAGAGACGAAGGGACCGAGGAGTAAAAAGAATCCTACTCTCCGATATATATAATCCTAAGACTCAAAACATTGTTTTGTTCTAGACCCAACAATGCCAGCAATCAATCAAGCAGGGGCTCCTAAGTCAGGGATGGCTCTGATTACCAACTTGTAACGCCCACGAAGCGGCTATATCTCCCACGTGTCGAAGCACGACTTAGAGGCATAACAACATGGTGGTTTTGTCGCAAGAAGGGTCATCTTCACACAATCCCATGTAATGAACAAGAATGGGATAAAGAGAGTTGGCTTACAATCGCCACTTCACACAATACATAAATAAGATCCATACATCATTCAAAATACACTCATAGACCGACTACGGTCAAATCCAAATAAAAAGAAGATAACCCCAAATGCTAGATCCCCGATCGCCCAAACTGGGCCCACTACTGATCATCTGGAAACGAAACATAGTAACGACCAAGGTCCTCGTCAAACTCCCGCTTGAGCTCGATTGCGCCACTTGCGCTAGTATCCTCGGTACCTGCATCTGTTTTGGTAGAATCTGTGAGTCACGGGGTCTCAGCAATCTCAGACCCGCGAGATCAGGACTATTTAAGCTTGCAGGTAGGAAAGGGGGTAATATGGTGGAGCTGCAACAAGCACTAAGCATATATGGTGGCTAACATATGCAAGTGAGAGCGAGAAGAGAAGCAACGCATCGGTCGAGAAGCTAGAAGTGATCAAGAAGTGATCCTGAAGCTACTTACGTACATACATAACCCAAACCGTGTTCACTTCCTGGACTCCGCCGAGAAGAGACCATCACGGCTACACACACGGTTGATGTATTTTAATGAAGTCAAGTGTCAAGTTCTCTACAACCGGACATTAACAAATTCCCATCTGCCTCATAACCGCGGGCATGGCTTTCGAAAGATAATACCCTGCAGGGGTGTCCCAACTTAGCCCATCATAAGCTCTCACGGTCAACGAAGGATATACCTTCTCCCGGGAAGACCCGATCAGTCTCGGAATCCCGGTTCGCAAGACATTTCAACAATGGTAAAACAAGACCAACAAAGCCGCCCGATGTGCCGACAAAGCCCGATAGGAGTCGCACGTATCTCGTTCTCAGGGCACACCAGATAAGTCAAGCTACGAGTAAAACTAGGCCTCGAGTTTCCCCGTGGTGGCCCCGCAGGATGCTCGGTTCGGACCAACACTCAAAGGAGCACTGGCCCGGGGGGGGGGGGGGCTAAAATAAAGATGACCCTCGGGCTCGCGAAAACCCAAGGGAAAAAGGTGTAGGTGGCAAATGGTAAAACCAAGGTTGGGCCTTGCTGGAGGAGTTTTATTCAAAGCGAACTGTCAAGGGGGTCCCATAAATCATCCAACCGCGTAAGGAACGCAAAATTAAGGAACATAACACCGGTATGACGGAAACTAGGGCGACAAGAGTGGAACAAGACACCAGGCATAAGGCCGAGCCTTCCACCCTTTACCAAGTATATAAGGTGCATTAATTAAACAAGATATATTGTGATATCCCAAAATATCCATGTTCCATCAAGGAACAAACTTCATCTTCACCTGCAACTAGCAACGCTATAAGAGGGGCTGAGCAAAAGCGGGTGACATAGCCAAACAACGGTTTGCTAGGAAAGGATGGTTAGAGGCTTGACATGGCAATATGGGAGGCATGATAAACAGTGGTAGGTAGAGCTAACATAACGATAGAGCGAGCAACTAGCAAAGCAAAGATAGAAGTGATATCGAGGGTATGGTCATCTTGCCTGTAAAGTTCTCAGAGTTGTCGAAAGCTTGATCCTCGTTAGCGTTCTTAACAGGTTCCTCGTGCACGTACTCGTCTCCTGGCTCTACCCAATGCAGGAACACAAGCAATGGAACCACAATAAATCACGGTGCAATGCACAAGCAATATGATGCAATACATGACATGATATGCGAGATGTGATATGCAATGCAAATGCGGGCTCCGAAAGGGAAAATGGTGAACAAGGCATCAACTAGGCAAACCAAGTATGCCGCTGGAAAGATGAGATGATTTCGTTTGAAATCGATATAAGGATCACCGGAATCGGATGCACGGTTTGCAAATGGCAAGCAAAACAAGAATGACACAAATCTGCGGTTAACAGCATGATAGCACTTAGAATACATCAAGAAACTATGCTACAGCAACCCAACATATCAACAAAGCACATAGTAATGATCTACAGGAGATGCTTGACAAAAGAGGAACACTGAGCTACGGCTAAAACACACCATAGCAGGTTCAAAAAAGCATGGCAAAAGTGCAAAAGATATCAGGTTGGACATGGCATAAACAACATCAGGTAGCAATGTTCAGAGCAAGTAATCAACATGCTACAGGAACTTATAATAGCAAATCAAGGCATGACATGAATCTACTCAAAGCATAGAACAAAAATCCCTTACTGACCATGAGCCAAAAAGGACCAGAAGAAATGATGGCACCCATGTAAACATAGCAAGTTTCGTTAACAGATTCAGCAAGCTGGGCATGGCATTGACAGAATTATGAAGGCATCTTCGCGAGCTCGATTCACTCACCACAAGTCATTGCATGACAAGATAAGCATATCACCAGCAAGAATACATGTTTATGAAACTAAACATGGCAAGAACAAGTTCATAGCATGCAAGGATCAACTACAACAACCTTGGTAAAGTTGAATAACATGTCAACAATCTGCCAGGAAACAATTTATAGCAAAAGTAGAGCAAGAAAATGACATGCTAGACTACTCTATAATTGCAACCAGGGGCATGAATGGCTAGAGCATAAACATATGTTCAAAACATCTTTACTGAAGTATCTCAAAATATGCATGGATCTCTCTGTAGCATCAAGTTTACATGGCATAAAAATAACAACAGAACAGGGACTGAAATCAGCAACATCACGAAGCCTAATTTGCATGCTTGTGCTAGTCACCACAGAGATCACAAAAATACAGGCATACACCCCTGTAAATATGGCATGGCATAGTACAAAACACCTGTAGGGCTCAAGTTCATAAGATGCACACATCAATCATGGCAAAAATGACATAAGTGCATGTTCTGATAAGAATCTGGAACTAACATCACATAGCCCTCTTCCAACAGCATTTCGGGTATCAAGATGAGCTCAAATGAAAATGACGCAATGAGATAAAATGATGTACTCATTGATATGAACGAAACGGTATGTTACACGCCCAAAATGGAGCCACGGGTGCAAAATTATGACACGATGAATATGGCATGATAATGTGCAGACTTGGTGGAAATTCGAAGTCAACCTAAGTTCTTCCAGATCTGGATCCGGGCACACGGATCGAGGTTCACCGGAGCGGCCGCCGGAGTTGGCGAAGAGGAGGCCGGAGAGGATAGTCGGGGCCGGCCGGGGCGACCGGATCCGGCCGGGGACGCGTCGATGGCGAGGAGGCAACGGGGAGGCGACGGGGCGCAGCGGCGGGGCTGCGGCGGCGGGCAGCGGAGCACGGGACCGCGGCGGCGGCGGCCGGCGGCGCGCGCGGGGTCCCGTGCGGGGCGGCACGATGGATTTGGGCCGGGAGGGCCTCCCGCGGGCCCTGCGGGCTTCGTCGGCGGGGCGGCGAAGTGGGCGCGGCTCGCCACGTGGCGGCGCGCGGTAGGTGCTGGCGCGGCGGCGGGGCTTGTCCGGCGCAGACCGGACGTGTCCGGCGCGCGGAGGGAGCGGGGCTAGGTTTTTTGGACTGCGGGATTTCGGGGAGACTCACATATTTATAGGTAGAGGGAGCTAGGAGGCTCCAAATGGAGTGCAGTTTTCGCCCACACGATCGTGATCCATCGATGGAGAGCATGGAAGTGTCTTAGATGGTTTATTGGGCTGTTTTGAAGGGGTGTTGGGCTGCAACACACTAGAGGCCTTTGCGGTTACCCGGTTAACCGTTGGAGTATCAAACGACCTCCAAATGGCACGAAACTTGACAGGTGTTCTACCGGTGGTGTACCAAGGCCACTTGGCAAGGCTCGGTCCATTCCGAGAACGTTTAACACACGCACACGAAAAGAGACAAGAGGGGTGCGCCGGTGCACGTGGGAGCGTCGGAATGCAAAACGGACAACGGGGAAAATGCTCGGATGCATGAGACGAACACGTATGAAAATGAGATGCACATGATGACATGATATGAGATGCATGACATGAACAAAATGCAAAACAAAAGAAAAAACCCAACCACGGCGGGAATACCATAGCACATAGCCGAAAATGGCAAGAGTTGGAGTTACAAATAAGGAAAGTTACATCCGGGGTGTTACATGAGGTTACTTCAAGGAAGAAGGTTGTGTAGAAGAACTATGCAAATACTTAAAAGTAATATGTTGATGAAGTGAGGATGCAAACTAAGAGTGATGGAGATCATGTTGGTACTACACTACCGACCACCACTCAGTTTTAGAAGATGCCCAGATCTGCTGTCGTGCCAGTCATAGAGACTCGAGCTACAATGTCTGCTCCAACTGCAGTCCCAGCCGTTACACCTCAGCTGCACCAGCACTTTCCACACCTCCAGTTCAGCAGATGCATTCATCGAGGCACTTCTCTCCCACTAGTGCAGGATGCTGCTAACGCGACACTACGATCAAATACCCTTTGACGAAACTGTGTGTGGTGCATTAATCACAAACAGTGATGTAAAAAACATCAAAAAAGTTACAAAACGTTTGCGATGAAGGATACGTCAAACACGGTTCAGATTTTAGTTGCGTGTGCGATGTGGGGTATACGGTTCAGTTCAATTAACTATTTGTGATGTGGCAAAACAAAAGAAACGGGCAGCCAGATGAAGGCATGTGCAATATACGACATACATTTCACTCGGATGAACTATTTGTGATTAGGGAACACAAAAGAAATGGTCAACCAGATCAAGGTGTGTACGATATACGACATATGGTTCACTCGAATGAACTGTTTTCGATTAGGCAACGCAATAGAAATGGTTCAGCCAGATCAAGGTGTGTGCAATGGAGGGCATACAATTCATTCTGATAAATTGTTTGTGTTGAGCCAAGAGAATAGAAATGTTTCACATAAACAAGATGTGTGTAATACACGACAAACATCCAATTACCTAGATGGCTAGTACACACATGACATTTCCACACACCAAAGTAAACTATTACATGCATAATTAAATAGGATAAACGATCATATGTTCATCATCTACTTCTTGTGCTAGCTCGATGTTCCTTCTATGCTAAGTTTCCATTAATTGATGGCATTTTATGAACACGCTACCATTTCCCTCCATTTCCTCACTAGTTTCCCACCACCCAGCGATATTACGCATAAACCTAGGAGGCGCGCGATGCACAGAGGCAACAAGCGCAGCCTGTAGCACATCCACCTTTTCCAAGCATGCCAACCCACCAAAGCGCCACCTCTTCCATCAATCTCCTCGACAAGGAAAACGATAAGGCGCCACGACCCGTCAAGGCCAAGACGCTCCCCGGCAATGCGATGGATGACGCCGTGATGCGCATCATCGCCAGGGTTGAGCAAACCCTTGGCGCATGGCGCTTCAGCGCCGCAGATCAATATTGACATGTCAGTGCTGAGAGGCTGCAGCTTGCCGCACAACATGATCGATGGTGCACCACAGAGCAAGCTAGGTGCATATGCGCCGATAGGCTGCGGCTCGCTGCACGGCGAGACCGTTGGAGCGCCGCAGAGCGAGAGGCGTGGCACGCCGCACAGCAAGAGTAGATCCATCGGTGCTTGCCTGCTATTGACAGGGCATCGCACCTGGGTACACGTCCCGTCAGTACCCCCATTCCTCGCTAGGAGTGGGCAGAGGCCCTCTGCGACGTACTTGCACCAGAGGCCGGCCGGGCCGTACTTGCACCGGACACCGACTGCACCGTTCGTATGGGTCGCGTCTTTTGCCTTGTCCGCGGCCCGCTCGATGCCAATGTGGGGGTCGCTAGGCTCGACCGCCTCCTTGGCCCAGGTGTCCACCTAGGCGCAGTAGAGGAACATGGCCGTCGCTTCCTCGAGCTGGTTATCTCTGATGAAATAGCCAACTTGGAGCTCAAGATCGCGCACCAGATGTACTGTGAGCGTGTCGACCGCTTGGACGAACACCTACACGAGTTCGGGTAGAGCCAAGAGCTACCGTAGGCAAGAGCTATAGGTCATGGTCTCATGGACGCATTTTATTTTGTTGTGACATTTCGACGTGGTTTGTTATGTATTCACAACAATAATAATATTTCTCTGTTTATTGCTCTATTTCAATGTGTGTACTCTGTTGTCCATTCTTATATATATATTCTGTTTCAATGTGTGTATATATGCTTTCCATTCTGTATATGTGGATGATAACAGCTAGATACAAATTAGTATACAAAAACAGATAGAAAATGGAATTCATAATATAATCACATATACGTGATGATACTTAACTACTAGGTACAATGCATAAAATTGTAAACGAACAATACTAAAACTAATAACGCCTCCTAGGGGGTGTATTCCGGCAGCTTCTCGCCAGCAGCTCCCTGGTGCGCGACGTCTTCCCGGCATAGAGGCGGTACTCCGCCTCCTTCGCCTCGCAACGCTTGACGTACCGATCTGCCTCTTGCTGGTGGATGAGTGCGAACAATCTTGCCATTTTGTTGGGCGCCCACCGGACCTCCTCGTAGGTGGCACGCTGGAGCTTATCGGCCCACCTCCATGCAGTGATGAGGTGCCTAGTACCTTTGACCTTCCGTGCGAAGTACCCGTCTTCGTACACCTCCTTCGCACGACAACGCGCCCACCCCCAAACCTCCACCGCCTGCTTTTCCAGGTGGCATCACGGGCTTCACATGCCACCTGGTACCTGGCTTCCTTCTCCTCCATCTCCTTCTTGAATGCCACTTGCCTGGCTTTCTCAGCTAGAGGCAACAACTTCCACAGACAAAGATTGTACTGGCCCCAAAACCAATCCAAAGTTGGGGAGTCCGGCGCAACCTTGTTCGGCGGCACGTAGAGTGTCCTCCTCGTCGCTTGCTCACGGGACGACGGCTCCTCATCGGCGCGTGGGCAGGTTGGCGCCGCCATGGCAGAGATCTGAGAGAGAGAGAGAGAGAGAGAGAGGGCGAGCGAGGGGAGGATGAAGATGAGAATGCAAGCGGGACAACATTAGCAAGGTAGTATTTATTGGTGGCAGGAATCTAGATCGACGGGAGCAGTACACATGCCGGTCGCCAGAATTTACGAGTACTGTAGTTTGAATTAGACACGATTCCCGCAGCAAAATCCGTGTGTGAACTTAATAGCTGACGGGTATCCAATACAAAACTGTGTCTGATTAATAACCCGCATAGAGTGCCAATCGTGTGGGGCCATCTTGTCTTTCCAGATCTTTACATTATCTTTTTTGAACACCAGATATTTACATCATCTGATGATTTTTTAACTCGCACACAAGTACACAAAAATATGATTTTTTTTCAAACCATTATGGTTAGCCGTTGCATGTAGATGTAGTTCAAATCCAAATTATGGTCATTAAATGGCTAGAAAATCACTTAAATTTCTTCAAAAGGTCAAATGACCCCTAGATTTTTCCAAATTTTCACTACAGTTGTAGTAGTGCATGTTAAATGTAGAAAAAATTGAAGGCCATAAGATGAAGCTATCTCATGTTCGTCATCAAACGTACATTGTTCCCTCTCGGAAACACGAGTCTTCTAGTGAGTTGCTACGGTTTGTGAGGGGTGTGTGTCCAAACTTTCGTCAAACAGGCCAATTTTTTACCACATCACCTAGGTGGCATGAAATTACATCAAGCAAGGTTTCATGTTTTTTTGATCATTTTTTATTGTTTTGGAATTAAAATGCCATGGCACTCCATGCATGTGTCCATGCCGTGACACCAATATGTTTGAAAATTCCTTCTAATTTATTGCACATGGAATTAACTCGCACACAAGTACACAAATATGATTTTTCAAACTATTATGGTTAGCTGTTGTATATAGATGTAGTTCCAATTTGAATTGCGGTCATTAAATGGCTAAAAAATCACTTAAATGTCTTTAAAAGGTTAAATGACCCCTAGAATTTTCCAATTTTTCACATGATAGTTGTATTAGTGCATGTTAAATGTAGAAAACATTTGAAGGCCGTAAGAGGAAGCTATCTCCCATTCGTCATCAAACATGCATTGTTCCCTCTCGAAACCACGAGCCTTCTAGTGAGTTGCTCCGGTTTGTGAGGGATGTGTGTCCAAACTTGTCAAACAGGCCAATTTTTTACCACATCATCTTGGTGGCATGACATTACATCAAGCAAGGTTTCATGTTTTTCTGAGCATTTTTAAATTTTTAGAATTAAAATGAGATGGCACTGCATGCATGTGTCCATGCCGTGACACCAGTATGTTTGAAAATTCCATCTAATTTACTGCACATGGAATTAACTCGCACACAAGTACACAAATATGATTTTTCAAACCGTTATGGTTAGCTATTGCATGTAGATGTAGTTCAGATTTGAATTACGGTCATTCAATGGCTAGAAAATCACTTAAATGTCTTTAAAAGGTTAAATGACCCCTAGAATTTTTCAAATTTTCACATGACAGTTGTATTAGTGCACGTTAACTGTAGAAAAAATTTAAGGCCGTAAGAAGAAGCCATCTCCCGTTCATCATCAAACATGCATTGTTCCCTCTCGGAACCACGAGCCTTCTAGTGAGTTGCCCCGATTTGTGAGGAGTGTGTCCAAACTTTCATCAAACATGCCAATTTTTTAAACCACATCATCTTGGTGGCATGACATTACATCAAGCAAGGTTTCATGTTTTTCTGATCATTTTTTAATTTTTTGGAATTAAAATGCCATGGCACTCCATGCATGTGTCCATGCCGTGAGACCAATACGTTTGAAAAATCCTTCTAATTTACTGCACATGGAATTAACTTGCACACAAGTACACAAATATGATTTTTCAAACCATTATGGTTAGCTGTTGCATATAGATGTAGTTCACATTTGAATTATGATCATTAAATGGCTAGAAAATCAATTAAATGTCTTTAAAAGGTCAAATGAGCCCTGAAATTTCCCAATTTTTCACATGAAAGTTGTATTAGTGCACGTTACACATAGAAAAAATTTGAAGGCCGTAAGAGGAAGCTATCTCCCGTTCGTCATCAAACATGCATAGTTCCCTCTCGGAACCACGAGCCTTCTATTGAGTTGCTCCAGTTTGTGAGGGGTGTGTGTGTCCAAACTTTGGTCAAACATGCCAATTTTTTTACCACATTGTCTTGGTGGCATTACATTACATCAAGCAAGGTTTCATGTGTTTCTGATCTTTTTTTATTTTTTGGAATTATAATGCCATGGCACTCCATGCATGTGTCTAGGGCGTGAGACCAATATGTTTGAAATTTCCTTCCAATTTACAGCACATGGAATTAACTCGCACACAAGTAACAAATATGATTTTTCAAACCGTTATGGTTAGCTGTTGCATGTAGATGTAGTTCAATTTTGGATTATGGTCATTAAATGGCTAGAAAATCACTTAAATGTCTTTAAACGGTCAAAGACTCCTGAAATTTTCCAAATTTTGACATGACAGTTGTATTAGTGTATGTTAACTGTAGAAATTTTTTGAAGCCCGTGAGAGGAAGCTATTGCCCGTTCATCATCAAACATGCATTGTTCCCTCTCGGAACCACGAGCCTTCTAGTGAGTTGCCTCGATTTGTGAGGGGTGTGTGTTCAAACTTTCATCAGACATGCCAAATTTTTTACCACATTATCTTGCTGGCATGACATTACATCAAGCAAGGTTTCATGTATTTCTGATCTTTTTTTAATTTTTTGGAATTTAAATGCCATGGCACTCCATGCTTAATTGTGTCATAGCCGTGAGACCAATATGTTTGAAAATTCCTTCCAATTTACTGCACATGGAATTAACACGCACACAAGTATACACAATATGACTTTTCAAACCGTTATGGTTAGCTATTGCATGTACATGTGGTTCAAATTTGAATTATGGTCATTAAATGGCTAGAAAATCATTTAAATGTCTTAAAATGTCAAATGACCCCTGCAATTTTCCAAAATTTGACATGAAAACTGTATTTGTACTACAAATTTTCTCCTACATTTAAAATACCATCTGTTGCCACTTTACTCCAAACTCGTGTTTCACAGCTAATAAAAAATATCAACAACATCACATAAAGTTTTTTTTGTAGGAACCGTTTGCGATGAAAATTCCTGGTTCTATTTAAGTCTTCCTCCTTAAGCTTCGCTGGCTCCTCTACTCTAGTGCTGGCAACCCCCAGATCCACGAATCCCGATCCCCATTCCGGCTACCCCTTCTTGCAAAGATGACGTCATGGAAACGCTTCGTGAAGGCCCATACAGTGGCCACGTCCTCCCTGAGCGCCGCCGCTTGCGCCAAGATCGTGGCTGCCTACGCCAAGAGTGCTGCCGCATCTTTATTGAGCCTGGCCGCATCCACCAAGGAGACATCTACGGTAGCCAACAGGGTAGCTGCAGTAGCCGAGACGGCTATAGCAGCTACTGCGACGGTGACTGCAAACACCGAGAGCGCCCGAGCTGCCGTCTGTGCCGCCGATTCCACCTCGGAATCCATCATGCAACCCACGTCCAAAAAGGGAGCAGTGGCCATGGAGCACTTGCTTCCTCATGAGAACACCGAGCGGGAGCTAGAGATGCAGGAGGCTGCGGGGATCGAGGAGCACCGGGAGTAGGAGTTACGCCTGGCCGAGGTCGAGGTAGAGAAGAGTCTGTCCATTAAGGAATCGGCGGTGGAGTGCAAACGCGAGCTCTGGCGCAGCCACTACTATGAGTACTACAACCTTGAGGGCGACATCGAGGACAAGGATGAGGACGAGGACGAGGACGCGGTCGACTTCAGCAGGGGGACGCGGAGTCCACCAACGGCGGCATGTCGCCAGGATAAGTCATCGACGTCTCGTCTCACACCGGCGATGCATAGGCCAGCGCGGCAGCGGATTTATTAAAATTATTCAAACCTAGGCTTTGTTTTTGATGCTGGTCTTTTGTTAGAGCAATGTTTAGGCCAATTGGCTCTGTTTAATTACTAAAATTGCTCGATTCAGTAAGTGCGGTCTGTGTGTTGTACGCTCTTTTGTGTTCCCAAATTAGCAAGCGATGTTAAATTATGCAATGATGTGGATGAGGACAGTACCCGGGGAAATTTCCACCAAAATTTGAATTATCAAACTCATCCCGTGCGCGTAAAGCATAAGAATCGTTTGCGATGCACACAATCGTTCAAAGTGAATGGTGTCCGGCGGCACCGCGCGCAAATTTTCCCTCCACATTTTGGAATTTTTGGCCTACTGCCGAAATATCTACCCTCGCCCCCCTTTCCCACCCCCTTTTCTCCCCAACTACAAGTCACATTTCCCCTATTTCCTCCTTCCTTCCTTCCTAAGCTATAGCCACTTCCTCACTTGCTTCCCCGGTCTCGCCATCTCACATCCTACCGCTAGGGTCGCCATGGTCTTCTTCAATGACCTCTCAGCGGTTCCTCCTCCTCCTCCGACTCCTTCACCACCTAGGTATGCTTCTCTTCTCTCTCTCGGGATATGACTTGGAATGAATGATTTTAACCTAGCGGTCAATTTGAGTCATTTCTTCCTCTTGTAGCTCCCTAGGACCATCGGTTGCAACGAACGGAGCAGGGTGGCTGAAGATCTGTCTGCTCATTGTCACCATCAATCTCCATGCATGAAGCTAGTTGTGTTTGAATCTATGGATAGTGGGAGGAAGTTTCTGGCATGTGCAGACAAGGTTAGCCACTCTTTCATTGTTACAAATCATTTGTAAGATGTGATTCAGAAAGTGTCACGGTCCCAACCCATTCATACCACACCTTCAACTAAACGCATCCTAAGACGGTATCACAGTTTGTACCTAGTATCTAAAATTTTGCCATCTCATCACCTGTGCCATTAGAAAATTATTTGGCACCGCTTCAGAAATTTGTGTAGCCAACTTTGGTCCACACATCCGAGCAACGAAGCAGTAAAATACTAAATCTTTATGGCACGAAGGAACTGGGCATCGGAGCAACTAGGTGCTCTAGAGTCCGGGTCCCTGATTTTTTCCACTACATCGGCTCGCCAGTGCAGGGAACCGGTGCAAAATGTAGCAACAATTGTCTTTACACCAGTTTTGGCATACATAGTGGATGGCTGTCGGTGTCAAAACTGGCGGATCTCGGGTAGGGGGTCCCGAACTGTGCGTCTAGGCGGATGGTAATAGGAGACGAGGGACACGATGTTTTACCCAGGTTTGGGCCCTCTCGATGGAGGTAAAACCCTATGTCCTGCTTGATTAATATTGATGATATGGGTAGTACAAGAGTGGATCTACCACGAGATCAAGGAGGCTAAACCCTAGAAGCTAGCCTATGGTATGATTGTTGTAATGTATGTTGTGTCCTACGGACTAAAGCCCTCCGGTTTATATAGACACCGGAGGAGGCTAGGGTTACACAGAGTCGGTTACAATGGTAGGAGATCTACATATCCGTATCGCCAAGCTTGCCTTCCACGCCAAGGAAAGTCCCATCCGGACATGGGACGGAGTCTTCAATCTTGTATCTTCGTAGTCTTGGAGTCCGGCGGACGATGATAGTCTGGCTTTCCGGACACCCCCTAGTCCAGGACTCCCTCAATAGCCCCTGAACCAGGCTTCAATGATGATAAGTCCAGCGCGCATAACGTTCGGCATTGCAAGGCGGGTTCCTCCCTTGAATAATCCAGAGAAGATCATGAACACCAGGATAGTGTCCGGCTCTGCAAAATAAATTCCACATTCTACCGTAGAGAGAATAAAATGTACACCAGTCCAATCTGCTGACATATTATGCGGCGTGACATCACACCGCTACCAAGCCTTTGTTTGAATCGTTTTTTACTATACCACCTCAGCACGTTTAGCGAAGCGGTTTTCTTGGCACATCTTGTCGAAGCAGAGATCGTGTTCCCCTTATTCCGGGATTCTCATCAATACGGACGTGGGTAACCCAACCGCGCCATTGATGGTGGCGCTTGGGAGATAAGCGAGTTTTATCAGGCCAGCGGGACACACAGTTTTCGTCCGCCTATATATAAGGGATAAGGATTTACCTTCTCACCTACGCCTTCTTCCTCCTTTGCTTATCCATCTCCGCATACTCAAGCTCCAACGCCCAAGCTCGCGCATCTCGCCTCGACCTCCTCCGAATATGTCCGGAGCGGGAGGCAAATGGTTGGCCTCCACCGTTAAGGAGGAGCACATCACCAGACTGCGCAGCGCCGGATATCTTTCCGGCGATATCGCACATCGGCTACCCGACGAGGGGCAGCTCGTCCCTACCCCCAGGCCCCACGAGAGGGTCGTCTTCCTTCCCCACTTCCTCCGCGGACTGGGCTTTCCGCTCCATCCATTCGTCCGGGGGCTCATGTTCTATTATGGCCTGGATTTCCACGACCTGGCGCCGAACTTCATCCTCAACATCTCGATGTTCATCGTCGTGTGCGAGGCCTTCCTCTGCATCCGGCCCCACTTCGGCCTGTGGCTCAAGACCTTCAACGTCAAGCCGAAGGTTGTGCTGGGCATGCAAGCGGAATGTGGAGGCGCCATGTTGGGTAAATTACCCAACGTCCTTTGGCTCGAAGGGGCCTTCGTGGACTCCGTCAAGGGGTGGCAATCGGGGTGGTTCTACATCACCGAGCCGCGCAAGCCCACATGGGCGGCGGCCCCCGAGTTTAGATCTGGCATTCCCACGCAGCTCACCTCCTGGAAAGAGAAGGGCTTGCTGTGGGGCGATTCGAAGGAGGTGACTGGACTCCGAACCTGCATCCAGAAGCTGGTGAGCAATAAGCTCAGGCTCGTCGACGTGGTCCAAGTCATGCCCATCCGCCGGATTCTCCCATGCCAAGAACGGGCATTCAATCTGTGGGAGTTCAATCCGGAACAGCACCAGGCGCTGAGCGGGCTCTTCGATACGACATACGAAGGCGCCTGGAGGGTGCTGTTTAAGGGCGCCGAAGCCCCCGCGTCCGCGACGGAAGATCGCGGATTCAGCTCGCAGTATCTAACTGACGAGGTAAGTGATTCAACCCCATTACGGGACACTTTGTAGTAATCGAATTGATTATAAGAGGGTTTTATTCTTTCCTTTCCTTTGACAGGAATGGATGGAGAAGGCCAGGCAGCTTATCAGCCTAGCTCCCATGCCAGAAGACCCAGTGGACGCCCGTTTAGCAGGGCTGCTGGTTCCGGCACCGCATGTGGTGCTGGAGAAGAAGGCCAAGAAGGTGGCCGCGGGGACTCGAAAGAGTTCCCGCAATCAGGTGTCCGACGACGAGGCGGACTCCTCCCCCGAAGACGAGGAGGTTTCTCTCCCAGAAGAGGGAGAGAAGAAGAGGAAGGCTTCCCCAACAGGGGAGGCCGAAGGGTCCAAGAGGGGGAGAACTATCCCCCCGGACAGTTTCGCCAACACCAACGTTGGCGAGGATGAATGGCCTCCAAGGGCCAGGCGTCCGGCAAGATCGTAAGTATCCGGATCCTTTATATGCAATATCTTTTATGTCGCGTAGTGTCCTTCTAACGCCACATTCTGTCTGTAGTCCGGCCGATGACGATCTCCCCGACTCATCGAGCGGGTCGTTGGCCCCGTTGGATGTGGATTCACTTCCGACTGCCTCTACCCCACGCGCCGACGAGGACGCCGAGGTGGGATCCCAGAGAGGGACCCATCAGGAGGAGGCTCCGGAGGCGCCGTCAGGCAGCCTCCCGGACTTTGCGCCGGACTCTACATCGGAACCCGTAGTGGTTCCAGAGTCCGGCAAGCGGTCCCTTCGAAAGAAGGGCAAGACCGTGACACCGGCGGCCTCTGTCCAACCGGAGGCGCCGGATAACTGGTTGGAGGCGCTTAAAGGTGCTTCCATCGAGGAAGAACACCGCACTATCATGAGTGTGGTGATTCAAAAGGTTCAGCTCGCCAAAAGCGGGCTGACCGGAGCCTGCAGCAGCCTTCTAACAGGCTTTGAGGTAAGAAGTTTAAAATTATGTAATGTAATACCACATAGACAGTAGCCCCTGATGCTTAGTTCGGTGTTCGGAAAGAAAAAGCCGGACTGAGGATCTAACAAGATATACGCAGGGTTGCTTAAAATATGTCAACATGGGTTTGCAGGCTGCGCTGCTGACCTCTGCAGCACTAACGGCGGAGGTCGATGTGCTAAAGCAGGATCTCGAGCGGTCCGAGCAAGAGCTCGGCCATGCCAAGAAGCAGCTCGAGGACAAAGAAGGTGAGCAACAACACTTTGAATAGTTACCTTACAGAAAAGGATTTTGGTTGCAATATAATTAACAAGGATAATATGTGTATTGCAGGGGCCACTAACGAGGTGGGATCCCTGAAGGAGGCTGTGTCCGCGGCCGAACGCAGTGCGGCCGCGGAACGGGCAGAGAGAGAAAAGCAGGAGGCGCGGGTGGCGGAAGTACGGCAAGAGCTCCAGGCTCTCATGGAGAAACATGAGAGGTTGGAGCGTGACTCCAAGACTCGAGAGTCCGAGCTTGCCTCGGCTCTCGAAAGTGCCAAGTCCGCCAAGGCCGAAGCCCATAAGGCCCTTCAGGAGGTGGAAGATGTAAAGAAATAGCGGCGGGTAAGGCATTTTTCATGCAAAGCAAGCATGTTAATGTAAAATACCTGACACTTACCCGCATTCGGAGCTCTCCAGGGGCGTTTGCAGATCTGCCGCGTAGTGCGTCTGATGCCGCTGCATTCTATCGTGGCGAGGAGGGGAGCTCATCGGAAAAAGTCTTTTGGTCTCAGTATGCTGAGGCCGGACACCCGGTGCCCCCAAGCGACCAGCTGAAGCAGCTGGTCAAACTCCACAAGGTAGCTGAAGAGGCCATGAAGGGCCTTATAGTCCGGCTGTGGCCTGGACAGGCCATGCCTGGGAGCTACTTTGGCCTCGTGCGGCGGCTGGTGGATGCATGCCCCTGGGTGGATGTCATCAAGCGCTCCGCCTGTATTGAAGGCGCTCGTCGGGCCCTCGCCCGCACGAAGGTGCAATGGGGCAAGTTGGATGCGGAGAAGCATCTCACGGACCCACCGCCACCGTGCAAGGAATATCGCACGCCCGAAATGTATTATAAATCTGTCCTGAAGGGAGCCCGCGATATTGCGGATGAGTGCCCCAGAAATGTAATCTTTGAGTGAATTTGCCATGTATTATCCTGTGCGCTGAAACTTTGTTCATGTGCGCTTTGAGCAACGCTTTTTTAATTTAAAATATTACCTTCTGTGCGGCCGTTTATAAGATCTGAGAGATGGCAAGTTGTTGGCTTCAGCCCCCAAGCCACGAGTGCTGGGGTGTTTGGGATAAACTTGAGCACTCTTGTTCCCATTGTTGGGTCCATCGAGGGAGGCGCTCAACACAACGAACAAGGCAACCGGACTTATAATGCTTGAACACTCTCACTTAGCCATAGAATTCTATAATTTTAAATTTCGGCGAAGCCCCTGGTGTTCGGAAGACCGAATCCGGGGCGCTATCCACGCCTTCGTCGGACATTGTCCGGAACTTCGCTCGAAGCGGCGTGAGTCTTTAAGGACCCGAAAAAACCTCTCGAACAGCGACCAGTCTCTCGCCTTATCATGCCAGTCAGTTTTAGCTTTCTCCACTGAGGCGCTCGCCCGGCTCAACCGGGGCGCAATCGCAGTGGTTCTCCCAGTGCCACCTTAGCCGACAGAATGGAACGTAAGGCACCAAAACATGGGAGCCGGGCAAACCCAACTATTGACCCAAGACATGATTCGGAGCCGATTCATATAATGCTATAAGTTCGGGGTGCCGCACTAGTGAAAGTGTTCGGACTAATCGCACCATAAAGTGGGGAACACAAGCCCCTGGCGTGTTAGGCCGTACCAAAATATACGGGCGCAAGATGTCATATAATGAGCATATATATATAAAAGGTAATGCAATTGCAATCAAAAAGGTGCTGCATTATTTATGAAAGAAAGTCTGCTAGTAGAGCGGACTGATACAAATAGTGCGGTAAGCAAGGGATTTGGACTGAGTAAACATGTCCCCCTCCAGGGGTGAGCTGCGGACTTGGTGTATATAATCGAATTTAATGCTCGTAATTGAGACCACCTGAGTGTTCGTCGCAGCCTTCTGTAGTCCCTGACTGTTGCATCATGAGTTCGGCAGGTTCGCCGCCGGACAGGGCTTCTGGTTAGCAGAGTCCTGTGTACATAAAAGAAGAAAAATAAAAAATATAAAAAAAGGGGGGGCACACTTGCGAGCCCCCGGTGTGGTCGAACCGCACTCTGGGTCTGTTGCGATCGTGCCCCCTCCCCTGTGCCCATGGTATCTCCAAAGCGTAATGATGTACGCGGAGTGTTATTATTGCGATCATGCACGGGCGAGGGTTGGGGCCGCATTGCTACGCATGCTCTGATCGCGCCAGGTGGTCTTGGTTGGTATTGCTTCGGGCGCGTTTTGCTGTATCCGGCAGTTTAACGGCCGGACTGGAGAATTGCCTTAAGAGGCTACTCTGTACTTCTGCGGCGAGAGCCGCTGTATGTTCCTCCATCCGGAGGGAGCGTTCCGTATTCCCATTGACCGTGATGACTCCACGAGGGCCTGGCATCTTGAGCTTTAGGTATGCATAATGCGGCACCACGTTGAATTTTGCAAACGCGGTTCGTCCGAGCAGAGCGTGATAGCCGCTGCGAAACGGGACTATGTCGAAGATTAACTCTTCGCTCCGGAAATTATCCGGGGATCCGAAGACCACTTCCAGTGTGACTGAGCCTGTACAGTTGGCTTCCACTCCTGGTATGACACCTTTAAAGGTTGTCTTTGTAGGTTTGATCCTTGAGGGGTCTATGCCCATTTTGCGCACTATATCCTGATAAAGCAGGTTCAGGCTACTGCCGCCGTCCATCAGGACTCTCGTGAGGTGAAATCCATCGACGATTGGGTCTAAAACCAATGCGGCGAATCCGCCATGGCGTATGCTGGTCGGATGGTCTCTTCGATCGAAAGTGATCGGACAAGAGGACCATGGATTGAACTTCGGGGCGACTGGCTCCATCGCGTAGACGTCCCTTAGTGCGCGTTTCCTCTCCCTCTTGGGTATATGGGTCGCGTATATCATATTCACCGTCCGCACTTGTGGGGGAAAACCATTCTGTCCTCTATTGTTCGGCAGTCGGGTCTCTTCCTCGTCGTTGCTGTTTAGCCCCTTGTCATTGTTTTCGGCAATTAACTTGCCGGCCTGCTTAAACACCCAGCAATCTCTATTAGTGTGGTTAGCTGGCTTTTCAGAGGTGCCATGTATCTGGCATAAGCGGTCGAGTATTCGGTCGAGATTGGACGGACCCGGAGTGGTTCTTTTGAATGGCTTCTTCCGCTGACCGGGTTTAGTGCCTCGGAATCCGGCGTTGACTGCCGTATCCTCCTTATCGTCGCCGTTAATGCGGCGTTTGTTTTTGTTTTGACGTGACCTGCCGTTGTTGTCCTTAGTATCCAGACTGCCAGAATTTTTACGGAGATTGTTGCTGCGAGCTAGCCAGCTGTCCTCTCCCGCGCAAAAGCGGGTCATTAACAATGTGAGGGCTGCCATGGATTTCGGCTTTTCCTGCCCCAGGTGCCGGGCTAGCCATTCGTCCCGGATGTTATGTTTGAAGGCTGCAAGGGCCTCTGCATCCGGACAGTCGACGATTTGATTTTTCTTCGTCAAGAACCGTGCCTAGAATTGTCTGGCTGATTCGTCTGGCTGCTGAATGATGTGGCTTAGGTCATCGGCATCTGGTGGTCGCACATACGGGCCTTGGAAGTTATCAAGGAATGCGGCCTCTAGGTCTTCCCAACATCCAATTGACTCTGCGGGCAGGCTGTTAAGCCAATGCCGAGCTGGTCCTTTAAGCTTGAGTGGGAGATACTTGATGGCGTGGAGATCGTCGCAGCGGGCCATATGGATGTGGAGAAGATAATCTTCTATCCAAACCGCGGGGTCTGTTGTGCCATCGTAGGATTCAATGTTTACGGTTTTAAACCCTTCAGGGATTTGATGATCCATTACTTCGTCAGTGAAGCATAGTGGGTGTGCGGCGCCTCTGTATTGAGCAATATCGCGACGCAGCTCGAGAGAGCGCTGTCTGCTGTGCTCGGCCCGGCCAGGGTCATTGTATCCGGCGTGACGGTATTCGTCATGGGTCGTGGGGCGCCCACGTGATCCGTAGATGGATCTGGATTGCCTTGCTTTGTCCTCCAATATATCTCGCAAGTCTGGCGCGTTCCCTCTTGGCTTCGTACTTTTGGAGCGATGCCGGGATATGGACTTGGCTGGGGCCTTGGATGCCTCTCTGTCATGACCACGGGGTGGTCGGTCAGCCATATCGTGCGCTGCTGATGGAGGTATGTATGCTTCCTCCTCTAATCGGGGGAGCAGCTTGCATCTTGGGTAGCTTTTGGAGGGGCGTTCGAGTTTATACTCTTCGGCCGCGAGGACCTCGGTCCATCGATCGGCCAGCAGGTCCTGATTAGCTTGAAGCTGTTGCTGCTTTTTCTTTAGGCTGTTTGCCGTGGCGATAAGCCTGCGCTTGAAACGCTCTTGTTCGACGGGATCCTCAGGTACGACAAATTCGTCATCGTTGAGGCTTGCTTCGTCTTCGGAGGAAGGCATATAGTTATGATTCTCAACCTCTTCATCTTCTACCCTCTCGTGAGGGCTTGCTTCTGCATCCTCCTGCGCTGAGTCTTGCTGGAGGGGATTGTCTTCGGCACTCTCTGGGGTATTATTATCTCCTGTGCCGGAATCTCCATTCTTGCTGTGGCGGGATTTAGAGCGGCGCCGCTGACGCCGGCATTTGGGCTGCTTCTTTAAAGAGTCTGCCTCCGCTGTTTCTTTGCCGTCCCCATCTTTTGGGGTATCCACCATGTATATGTCATATGACGAGGTGGTTTTCCAGTGCCCTGTGGGCGCTGGTTCCAGTTCGTCTCCGGCATCATTGTCCATAGCGTCGATGTCTTCGGAGTCGTAGTCTAGCATGTCGGTTAGATCGTCGATAGTGGCTACAAAGTGGGTGGTGGGTGGGCTCTGAATTTCTTCGTCGTCCGTACCCCAACCATCCTGGCCATAGTCCGGCCAAGACTCTCCCGATAACGAGAGATGCTTTAGTGAATTCAGGATGTCGACAAAAGGCGAGTATTGGAAGATGTCCGCGGCGGTGAATTCCATAACCGGCGCCCAATCCGAATCAATTGGCAGAGGCGTGGGAGGTTCGGAGTCCGGCAAGGAGTCCGGCACCTCGGAATCACAAGTTTCGCGGGGTACAAGATTAATGTTCGGCTCCATCGCCGAGGAAGTTGAAGCCCCCGAGGCGGCGTCTATCCACCGATCCTCTATCTGGGCGATCGGCTTCGGACTAATGGCCGGAGCGGATTCGTGTGCGGCCACCAAGGCACTGTTCGGCGGCAGAGCTAGATCATGCCCATTGCAACAGTGCGGCGCGCTTGGCTGTGGCTCGGGTCCGTCGAAGATCAAGTCTCCGTGGACATCGGCCGTGAAGTTTAGGCTTCCGAATCTGACCTGACGGCCAGGGGCGTAGCTTTCGATCTGCTCTAGATGGCCAAGCGAATTAGCCCACAGTGCGAAGCCGCCGAATACGAAGATCTGTCCGGGGAGAAAAGTCTCACCCTGGACAGCGTTGTTGGTTGAAGATGCCATCAAGCCTATCGGTGACGACACAGAGGAACTCTCAATGAAAGCACCAATGTCGGTGTCAAAACCGGCGGATCTCGAGTAGGGGGTCCCGAACTGTGCGTCTAGGCGGATGGTAACAAGAGACGAGGGACACGATGTTTTACCCAGGTTCGGGCCCTCTCGATGGAGGTAAAACCCTACGTCCTGCTTGATTAATATTGATGATATGGGTAGTACAAGAGTGGATCTACCACGAGATCAAGGAGGCTAAACCCTAGAAGCTAGCCTATGGTATGATTGTTGTAATGTATGTTGTGTCCTACGGACTAAAGCCCTCCGGTTTATATAGACACCGGAGGAGGCTAGGGTTACACAGAGTCGGTTACAATGGTAGGAGATCTACATATCCGTATCGCCAAGCTTGCCTTCCACGCCAAGGAAAGTCCCATCCGGACACGGGACGGAGTCTTCAATCTTGTATCTTCGTAGTCTTGGAGTCCGTCGGACGATGATAGTCCGGCTGTCCGGACACCCCCTAGTCCAGGACTCCCTCAATGGCCTTAGTGCTATTAGTTCTATGTTACTAAATTTGTGCATCTACACACCTGTTAGTATCAATTTGTTGTCATCCAAACATTGTCGTTGTGCTGTTGCAGTTATATTTAGCTTCCTTGTAAAATGTTTAATTTGTTATTTATAGTACATGAGAAAGAACTTGTAGTGTTGTTGTAGTTAATTATAGCTTCTGATGTCTCAAAATTTGGTTGTTGTCTCAGTAGCAATTAATTCATTTGCACATTGATCTTTTTGAGAAGATATGTCATAATTAATCTGTTTCTTTAGTTTTTCAAAATAATTATTTGTCGGTGTACCAAAGTAGGGGCGCTCTTTTGTACCCCTTAATTGTGCACGGGCAGTCAGGGCCGCATGGACGGACACACTTAAGCAGGACAGAGACAGGAAATCAGAGCCACAAGACGACCCAAGCAACGCCAAGACAGAGGCATAAAGAGCAAGAACGCGAAGTGGTTTCCCCCGGCAAGATCCTTGCCGGGGCGGCCTCCACAGCCCCGGCAAAGGCCTTGCCGTGGCAGCCTACCTGACGCCAGCAGGGCGCGCCACCCTTGAGCCCCAGTTCCTCCAGCGTTGCCAACCGCATTGGGACCAAGGCTCGGGAGGCGCCTCCGTGATGGCATGCAGATCTTTTTGAAGACAAGAGCAACACTCTAAATCAGAAGAGTAGAAGACGACGAACCTCGGCGAGATCCTTGCCGAGGAAGCCCACAAGACCCCCGCCAAGATCCTTGTCGGGGACGACCGCAACACCGCGGAAGGGCCCTTGCCAGGGACGTCTGCGAGGGCACAGCCAGGCCCGCACCCGCCAAGCTTCTGCCACCGCTCCCATGCAACTGCCAGCCCACCAGCTGGGCAGGCACCTGCGTGTCGACACGAGGCTTCTCGGCCAACTCAGCGCACGCCTACGTGGTGGCATGCAAATGTTCGTGAAGGCCCTACCACCGTGCCACCTCAGCAGCCTGCCAGCCTACATGGCGCTGACCGCCTCGCTGGCCCAGGCGCGTGTCGAGGCAGGGCGAAGCGGCGGTAAAGTGGAGGGGACATGTCAGAGGCGCATTAAATGCACCTTATCCCGTAATGGCAAGGGATAGGCTTAATCACAGTACCCCAATGCCACCTCCTGTGTGCCACTGTGGCGATCCCCTTGCCTATAAAAGGAGGCCCGAGGCATCCAGGAGAAGGATTCGGACTTTTGGACAAGTTACGCTCGTTGTAGCTAGTTCAAGAACCTCAAGAACACAAATATACACATCAAAGCAGGACTAGGGTATTACGCATCTCTGCGGCCCGAACCTTGGTAAACGACCCACGTGCTCGTACTGACTGCTGATCTTGCTCTCCTCACGACCCAGCGCCCCACAACCGTAGTAGGGATTCTTGTGATCCCATAGGTGTCGTTTCCCACCAACACCTTTGGCGCCAGTTAGGGGGCGCAGCAGTGAGCATCTGGTTTAGCAGCTAGTAGCACAGCTCCTCATCGCCATGGCTCCCAAGAAGAAGACGACCACGGCGATTGGTTTGTCTGGGACCGAACTTCCTGTACCGGTGCAGACCAGTAGTGGGCCAGTCATGGAGAGAACCCGTGGCACAGATCGTGAACATCCACATCACCCTGGCAGTCCGGGCCTGGTGAGCGGCGTCGTTCGTGTGCCAGGCGACGAGCCACACACCGCGAACTCCTGAGACGGAGTTGGGCCCCCCGCAGGCGGCGCAGGGCCTTCTAGTGCCGTCGTCGTGCCGCCGGACGGTGGCGCGGCGACCTCCAAGACACAAACACCGGCGCCCACGGCGCGCTCTTCTTAGGTCGTGCGCGATCAGCAGCGCCGCCCCGCTGGTGACCCTGGGCGCCGCCCTAGGAAGAGCCCCGTGCGCCTTTCACGTGACGAGTAGGGCCAGCATGCGCCCCGAGGTGCCGTCGGAGGTAGCGGACGGCCGCAGGGCCATGATGGAGCTCCTTCTAACGTAATTAGAAGTCGAAGCGCATCGCGGTCCATGCAGCTTTCGCCGCCGCCCACACCAGCAGAAGCCCTAGCACATGCGCAACTGCTCCTCGACTTTCCTCCCACTTCGGAGAAGCTCGACGAATGGAGGGCCACCATCCGGAGCCTCATCGGCATCGCCAACAAAGATGAGTTGCGCCCGGCGGGGCCCGTAGGCTGTTGCTCCGTCGAGCCACCGCTCGCGAGCGGTGGACGGGCTGGAGGTGATGCGGCCACAATGCACTCCCCTCCTCCACACCGGCCACCGCGGGTGTCAATCCGTCGAGATGACGCTCGTGATGATATCTCCATAGCGTCTTCCGACCCATGAACCTACCGCGATTAACGTATATCGGTGTTCTGGGAACGAGGGTCCCCAGACTTGCCTGCCTGCGGCCTGCGGCATGGCTCAAGTGGGGGCCCAGTGCGGCCCAGCTTCATCAGCTCAAGCTCAAGACCCTCATGAGGGGCCAAGCCTCGCGGGGCGGATGACAGGAAGCTTCCTCAAGAGTGTCCTCATCAGGCAGGCTCGCAAGGAGGCGGAGAGATCAAGGCAGGGTACCTCGCGAGGAACCCGTGACAGAAGCCATGACGATCGGGGCCAGGCGGGCGCCAGGCAGGCGCCGGCCTGCGCAGTGTCCTTGTTTCCCCTTCGGTGCAAAGGGGGCAAGCACAGGCCAAGGCATCAGGCAAAGGTTACCATTTCGATGCAACAAGACCAATACCAGCAGAACGACAGGATGGAGGTCATCATGGAGCCCAAGACGGCGTCATCGTCAGAGCCTTTGGCAGCCGAAGACCAACTTTAGTCAGGATAAGTGTACTACATGTTCCCCTTCAAAATGGCCAATTGTTGGCGCCCTTCCCGCTCATTTTTTGGGAAGAGGCCCAGGGCCTCCCTCTATAAATAGGACTAGCCACCACAGATTAGGGGGCGGCGGAAAAACAGATCGATCAGATTAGAGAGAAAGAGAGAGAGAAGCGACTGAACTCACCCAAGCAGTTCATCGCACCAGCAAAAGAACAGCCCCTCGCGAGGCTGTTCCCATTTGTATTGTTCATCATTAGCCCCTGAGGCAATCCACCACACCACACACTAGAGTATGGTATTACACCACAATGGTGGCCTGAACCAGTATAAATCTTGTGTCTCTTGTGTGTTCTTCTTGCTAGCTTAGATTCCTTGCGAAGCATCGAGACATGAGCTGGTAGGGGAAAGATCTTCATGCGCACCCCAGTGTTCGAACCTCAAGGGTCTGCCGGAACCCGAAATCTGACATTTGGCGCGCCAGGTAGGGGGTGCACCGAAGTTCTCCCTGCCGACGACCTGCTCTCCACTGACATCACGTTTCGCCCTCATGGCGGACAACGCGCCGCCCGCTCTGGCAGCCGACGCCGGCACTGGGGCCAGGGGGCTCCGAGCCTTGGCTCCCGCCTTGCGACAAGTGCAGTGGCCGCACAAGTTCAAGCCAGAGATGCCTCCGCACTACAATGGCGCAACGGATCCGCTGGTGTTCCTGCTGGCGTACGAGGAGGCCGTCCTCAAGGCCGGGGGCGACGACAGGGTGATGGCCAATTGGTTTCCCATGGCCCTCGCTAACATTCCACGCATGTGGCTGCTCCACCTACCGACGGCCTCTATGACCTCCTGGGGGGAGCTGCGCGACCTCTTCCTCGCCCATTACCCCGCGCCAGTGCCCCCGGTTGTCACAGCTCTCCTGGGCGGCTCACAGGCGCCACCTTCGAGCCGCCACGTCAAGCCATTCACCCGCCAGATTGGCACTGCCTCCAAGCGTCGAGAAGCCCCCCGGGCTGGGTGGCGCCTGAAGCCGATGTGACCTTCAACTCGGACGATCACCCCTCCAACCTCGCCGGTTCGGGTGCGCTCCCGATGCTGTGCACCCCCACCATCTGCCAGGTGGCCGTCACCAGGACCCTCATCGACGGTGGTGCCGGCCTCAACGTGCTCTCAGTGGAGGCCTTCAGCCTCCTCCACGTGCCACTAGAGCGGCTTCAGCCCAGCAGGCCTTTCTCGGGCGTCGGAGCCGGTTCCACCGCCTCCTTGGGACAGATTTGCCTCCCGGAGACCTTCGGCACCAATGATAACTTCCGCACAGAGTTGATCGACTTCGACATCGCCCCCATCGGCCTCCCCTACAACGCCGTCCTCGGCTACCCGGCCTTGGCCTAGTTCATGGCAGCAACTCACCCTGCGTACAACCTCATGAAGATGCCCGGGAGCAGCGGCGTCCTTACCGTGTCAGGAGACACAAGGGATGCATTGCAGGCGCTCAAGCTCGCTTTCAAGACAGCCGCGGTGGTGCAGCCCGCCAGCACTGACGCCCTCGAGCCCAAGGGGGCTGCGCCGGCTAAGAAGATGCAGCTATTCGCCCAAGACAAGGCGGAAACCAAGCAGGTACCGGTCGACGAGGACGGATCCACTGGCGCCACCTTCACCATAGGTGCCAACCTCGAAGCCGAGCAGGAGGAGGCCTTGGTGAAGTTCCTGCGCGCAAACAAGAAGGTGCTCGCATGGGAACCTGATCAGCTAGCAGGGGTCCCGAGGGGTGTGATTGAGCATCACCTCAACGTGTGCCCCAACGTGCGCCCCGTGAAGTAGAAGGCAAGGCGGGAGTCCAGTGAGAAACAAGCTTTCATCATCCAAGAGACCCACAAGCTAGAGGCAGCCGGGGTTATTCGCGAGGTCCGCTACCCAGATTGGTTGGCTAAGCCGGTCGTCGTGCCGAAGAAGGGAGGAAAGGAACGCATGTGTGTCGACTTCACCAACCTCAACAAAGCTTGCCCGCAGGATCCATTTCCGCTCCCCCGCATCAACCAGATTGTCGACTCCATCGCTGAGTGTGACCTGTTGTGCTTCTTGGATGCCTTCTCGGGCTATCACCAGATCAAGATGGCGGTAGAAGACATGGAAAAAACGGCTTTCCTGACCCCATGTGGAGTGTACTGCTATACATGCATGCCATTTGGGTTGTGCAACGTGGGAGCGACCTTTCAGCGGCTGATGCACATCGCCTTGGGCAGGCAGCTCGGGAGGAACGCTGAAGCTTACGTCGATGACATTGTGGTGAAGTCTCGGGAGGCAAGAACCCTGATACAGGACTTGGAGGAAACCTTTGCGATCCTTAATGAAGTGGACCTGTGGCTCAACCCGGAGAAGTGCGTGTTTGGAGTCCCCTCGGGCAAGCTCGTGGGTTTCCTCGTGTCCCACAGGGGCATCGAGGCCAACCCAGAGAAGGTAAAGGCAGTCAAAGACATGAGCCCGCCGAAGACCCTCAGAGAAATGCAGAAGCTCACCGGGCGTGTAACCGCGCTAGGACGTTTCATCTCCAAGCTGGGGGAATGGGCACTGCCCTTCTTCAAGCTGATGAAGAGGAAGGGCCCCTTCAAATGGACTGAAGAGGCAGACAAGGCATTCCAAGATCTCAAGAGGTACCTTACGAGCCCTCCGGTGATGGTAGCCCCGCGCCCTCGGGAGCCCCTGGTGCTCTACCTTGCGGCCACCCGCTACTCCACCAGCGCAGCCCTGGTGGCGGTTAGAGAGGAGCGTCAGACCAAGGCAGCAGCGACCGTCCGGGCTGAAGCAAAGCAAAGCCAAGACAGCCTCACGAAGACCGCGCCCGCAAAGGATCAGCCGCAGCAGGGGAACGCGCCTGGAGTAGAGGAGGCCTCTCCAAGCGACCAGGCGCTGGGGGCTCCCTCGTCTCAGGAGGCGCCTCAACCTTCGGAGGACGCAAGCTGTGCAAGCACCCTTAACCTCGTCGAGCACCCCGTGTACTTCGTCAGCACGATGCTACGGGACGCAAGGGCGCGGTACCCCATGCCTCAAAAACTCCTCCTCGCGCTGTTGGTAGCCTCACGCAAGCTGCGGCACTACTTCCAAGGCCATCCCATCAAGGTCGTCTCGGCGTACCCCCTGGAAAGGGTACTCAGGAGCCCCAACTCAGCTGGAAGAGTTGCTAAATGGAACATCGAATTGCAAGCGTTTCAGTTAGAGTTCAACACAACCAGAGTCATCAAGGGAGCCGCACTTGCAGATTTCATGGCAGAATGGGCAGAGGCACCGGGCCTCTAGGCAGGCGAGGACCGATCACTTTCCCCGGGAAGCGAGGCACCGAACGGCTGGGTCATGTACTTCAATGGGGCATTCTCCCGACATGGCGCGGGGGCCGGCGCAGTGCTCGTATCTCCTACTCAGGACAAGCTCTACTACGCCGTGCAACTCTGTTTCCAGCACGGAGAAAAGGTCTCCAACAACATAGCAGAATACGAAAGCCTGATTGCAGGCTTGAAAGTCGCAGTCGCCTTGGGGGTAAAGCACCTCGTCATCAAGGGCGATTCGCAACTCCTTGTCAACTTCTCCAACAAAATATACGAGCCGAAGGACGAGCACATGGAAGCCTACCTCGCGGAGGTTCGCAGGATGGAGAAACAGTTCCGGGGGCTGGAGTTGCAGCATGTGCCTCGCGACACAAAATCAAGAGGCTGATGACATCGCCAAGAGGGCATCCAGGCGGCTGCCTCAGGAAGGCTTCCATGTGCAACCAAATGACGTGTCCCTACTTTGCATTTCCAGAGAGCAAGGGAAGGAGCTGTTGGCGGACATACACGATGGAGACTGTGGGCATCACTCATCCTCACGAACCCTCATTGGCAAGTCCTTCCGCAGCGGATTCTACTAGCCCACAGCACTCAGCGACGCCGTTGAGCTGGTGAAGGCTTGTGAGGCCTGCCAATTTCCACGCCAAGCAGATCCACCAGCCGGCGGGGGGTCTGCAGACCATACCCCTCTCATGGCTGTTTGCAGTTTGGGGGCTGGACATTCTGGGCCCGTTCCCTCGGGCGCCAGGGGGCTATCGCTACCTCTACATCGTCATGGACAAGTTCACCAAGTGGGCTGAGGTGGAAGCTGTCCGCACCATACCCGCGGGCTCTGCAGTCAAGTTCATCAAGGGCCTCGTGAGCCGATTTGGGGTGCCTAACCGCATCATCAACGACAACGGTTCGCAATTCACCAGCAATCTCTTCAAAACGTATTGTGCTATCCTTGGAACGCAGACATGCTACGCCTCGGTAGCACACCCCCGGAGCAATGGCCAAGCCGAGCGAGCCAACGCAGAGGTCCTGAGGGGCCTCAAAACCAGGACCTTCAAGAAGCTGGAGGCCTGCGGCAGGGGCTGGTACGACGAGCTCCAATCTGTGCTGTGGTCTATCCGTACGACTGCGGCCAAGCCGACTGGCGAGACCCCGTTCTTCCTCGTCTACGGAGCTGTGGCCATCCTCCCTCACGAGGTCAGGCGTGTTCCGCACGGGTCCTAGCGTTCGGCGAGGCGCAGCAGGACGCCATGCGGGGGACGGATCTCATGCTGGGGGAGGAACACCGTCGAGAAGCCGCGCTGCAAGCGGCAAGGTATCGACAGGCGCTGCGGCGGTACCACTGCCGCAACATCCGCCCCAGAACTCTTGAGGTAGGGGACCTGGTGCTCAGACGGGTTCTCTCCAGGGAGGGGTTGCACAAGCTCTCTCCCATGCGGGAGGGCCCATTCAAGGGTGTTCATGTTTCCAGGCCCGACTCCGCGTGCTTGGAGACCCAGGAGGGGGTAACCGTCCAGAACGCATGGAACATTCAACATCTCCGAAGGTCCTACCCCTAAGCGAGGCCCAGTGCCTATGGAAAAGGCCCGGTGCCTGTGAAGAAGGCCAATGCCTATGAAGCTGCCGCATTTTGGAAAAGGCCCGGTGCCTGTGAAGAAGGCCAATGCCTGTGAAGCTGCCGCATTTTGGAAAAGGCCCGACGCTTGTGAAGAAGGCCAATGCCTGCGAAGTTGCCGCATTTTGGAAAAGGCCCAGTGCCTGTGAAGAAGGCCAATGCCAGTGAAGCTGCCGCATTTTTGGAAAAGGCCCAGTGCCTGTGAAGAAAGCCAATGCCTGTGAAGCTCGCCGCCCGTGACACTCTCACGTAATAATGAGTGGGGCTGTACACGCCTCAGAGTCTCCGGAGTGCCGCCCTTGGGCCTCGGGGGCTCCCGCCCACGCCTAGTGGCAGCACTTAGCTCCGCGCTGGTGAGAAGACATCGAAGACTAGATTAGGTGCCGGACGCGGCTTTTTCATTTGCTTTCTGCAGTTGGCTTGTTCGTTCCTATTTGAAGTTTTATTGGAGCTGTTGCCGTCTCTAGCTTGTGACCCTTTGTCTTTTTCACTCACTTGCCTCGTTTTCTCTTGCGCAAGTCTCGCGAGGGAGGTACGCGGGCAGCCTCGCGAGTGTTTTCTTCCCCGGTCTTTTGAAGCTTTCCTATCCGAGTCCGCTGCGGGAGCACTCCTCCCAGTCCGTGCCCCATGGGAGGACCTGGGTTGGTCGCCCCCACTACCGAGACTGGAAACTACCCCTCGTGACTAATCCTTGCAGGACATGAAGCGCACGGTGAGGCCCCGGCCTCGGGAGGCGAAGACCACGACAAGCCTCCCCGAGCTAAGTAATTCCTGCACACAGGCACGCGGCACGAAAACATAGCACAGAAATAGCAGAAACAGCACGATAATTAACGGCAACAGTTCAACACGCCCCCGCGGGGCCCTAGACTACCTTCTTTTTGCGCAGGAAAGGAAGAAAAACAAAATAGGCATGACTTGCTCAGCACCAACTCGCGGCAAGGGCTCGTACTGCCTCCGGAGCTCCGTTAGATCCCATCTCCCGCTTCACCGGGGCGCTGCGGCGGACCAACCCGCTACCTTCCCCCAGGCGGGCGCGACGGCGCGGGGGCTGGTCGCGGCCACTGCTGGAGGAGCTGCTGTCTGAAGGAGAGTCGCCGAAGCTTGGTGAGCCCCGGGCGCCGCTGCCCACGCGCCTGCCGCCGCCTTCATCCTGATCAATGTCGGGGCTAGGCTCACGGCCGCGGTCATCGTCTTCGGGGCAGCACCCAGCACGGCGGCCGTCTTCCTCAAACACCCTCACATAGAGGGTGGCATCGCCGTCGAACTTGAAGTGCATGGTGCACCGCCGGCTTAGGCCGCGCGCGCGGGCAAACGTTTGCCAGTCGCGGGTCAAGGCCGCCTCCCTGGCAACGGAGACCTCCAGCGAGGCCCAGGAGGCCCTGCTGCAGCAACCATCCGCCTGAAGCTAGAGGCCGCCCGGAGCACCGGCCGGAAGTTCACCTACAAAGAAGCGGGGGAGCTGGAGCCAGGTGCTGGTCGGGTCCGCTGACCACACGACGAACTCCGGCAGCACCTCCGTCGAGCGGAAGTGCGGCCTGGGGTGTCGCGCAGCCACGGCGTACCTCCCATCGGCAGCTGGGCGCTCATCGCCGCGCAGAGGACCGCCTCCACGACCACGGGAAGCCACTACGGGGGCCGCAGGATGCTTGCGAGGGCAGCCCCGACCGCGCTTGGTCGGAGAAGAGTCAGGCCCTTCCTGATGAGCCTTTCCCTTCTCCATAGCCGAGAACCTCTTCGGCAAAGCCATGGGGATGGCGAGTAGCCAGGATGGAGAGAAAGGAGTGGCGGGAAGGAATGGACTGAAGGGGCGCACACCGTTCCGTAGTTATAGCCGGAGAAGTCCAACCGCCGGCCTCCACAATCGCAGGTAATCATGACCCGTTTTTGCAAGCAGGCACTTGTAAAGTCGTGCGGTTACTGAGGCGTCATGGGAAAGCGGAGATGCCCACGTCCAATCAATCGCCGCGCAGCGCCCAAGGCCACAGGCTATTGGGTCCCGCGATGCTTGGCACTTGCCTCTTCGCTTCTCTGCTAAGCCAAGTTCGGGCGCGCCTTGGGCCCAGGGGCTACTATCGGCGTTCTGGGAACGGGGGTCCCCAGACTTGCCTGCCTGTGGCCTGCGGCATGGCTCAAGTGGGGGCCCAGTGCGGCCCAGCTTCATCAGCTCAAGCTCAAGACCCTCGCGAGGGGCCAAGCCTCGCGGGGTGGACGACAGGAAGCTTCCTCGGGAGCTGCCTCATCAGGCAGGATCGCGAGGAGGCGGAGAGATCAAGGCAGGGTACCTCGCGAGGAACCCATGACGCAAGCCATGACGATCGAGGCTAGGCGGGCGCCGGCCTGCGCAGTGTCCTTGTTTCCACTTCGGTGCAAAGGGGGCAAGCACAGGCCAAGGCATCAGGCAAAGGTTACCGTTTCGGTGCAACAAGACCAAGACCAGCAGAACGACAGGATGGAGGTCATCGTGGAGCCCAGGACGGCGTCATCGTCAGAGCCTTTGGTAGCCGAAGACCAACTTTAGTCAGGATAAGTGTACTAGATGTTCCCCTTCAAAATGTCCAATTGATGGCGCCCTTCCCACTCATTATTTGGGAAGAGGCCCAGGGCCTCCCTCTATAAATAGGACTAGCCACCACAGAGTAGGGGGTGGTAGAAAAACAGATCGATCAGATTAAAGAGAAAGAGAGAGGGAAGCGACTAAACTCACCCAAGCAGTTCATCGCACCAGCTCAAGAACAGCCCCTCGCAAGGTTGTTCCCCTTTGTATTGTTCATCATTAGCCCCTGAGGCAATCCACCACACCACACACTGGAGTAGGGTATTACACCACAATGGTGGCCTGAACCAGTATAAATCTTATGTCTCTTGTGTGTTCTTCTTGCTAGCTTAGATTCCTTGCGAAGCATCGAGACGTGAGCTGGTAGGGGAAAGATCTTCGTGCGCACCCCAGTGCTCGAACCTCAAGGGTCTGCCGGAACCCGAAATCCGACAACGTCAAGTCCTTCAGGAGCGAGCTCATGAAGACGCTCGAACCACCATCGAGCGCCGACGTGATGCGCGCCACCAGTCGGACAGGCAGGCAGAGCCCACTATGGACCACCCAGCACCGGAAGGCTATGGTGGCCTACCCTACGAGGTGGGATGTCCGGCCTTCACCCATGAGCTGTATCACTTCCAGTGGCCCTCCCATGGCACGTTCAAGCCCGACGTTGGCGAGAAGTACAACGGCAAGACTCACTCGTCGGAGTTCCTCAGCATCTACACCATCGCGATGCAAGCTGCTGGGGCTCGCGACGATAAGGTGCTTGCCAATTACTTCCCGTTGGCACTCAAGCCCAATATTATGTCATGGTTGATGCACTTGCCAGTGGACTCCATTTCTTCTTGGGTGGATCTGTGTCATGAGTTTGTTGGCGCCTTTACTGGAGGCCACCAAGCTCATGGCCAGGCGAGCGATTTGCATATCATCCCCCAGAAGGAAGGAGAAAACTTGCGCAAGTACATCCAAAGGTTCACCCGAGTGTAGTACAACATTCCAGACGTTCATCTTGCCGCTGTGATCAGTGCATTCCATCAGAATGTGCGTAACCACAAGATGCGTGACGAGCTGGCGATGAACAAGGTCAAGGATGTGGCCGAGGTTTATGTTCCGGCCGATCGGTGCGGTCGAGCTGAAGAGGGGAGGAAGTACCCCGGCGAGGACACCGGCGCGGAAACCGACTCCACGGATGACACCGCCACCCCGGCAAAGAAGGGCCGGCGCCGCAACAGGAAGCGCAAGGGCAAGACCGTGCTTGCCGTTGAGGGGTCTGATGACACCGGCGCCACCAAGAAGGCCAAGGCAAGTGACCCCGGCAAGGAGGTTGCCGGGTGTGTCGCTTGCCGGGCCTTGGCGGCTGCCGACAAGCCAAGGGCTCTGACAAGCAGGATTGCAAGGTTCACCGCACCAAGGGCCACGACCACCAGAACTTCCGGCAAGTTGAGGTGCTCCCTAAGAAGCAGAAGGCCGAGTATGAGCGGCGGGACAAGGATAAGGGCCAAGAGGGTGCCGAGGGATCCGGCAAGAAGCGTGGCGGCCGAGGAGGCCGCCGCGGCAAAGATAATCAGCAGGAGAGGCCCGCCCGGGGCCGCGACAAGAAGTAGGAAGACGATGATCATGATGAGGACGATGAGTCCGGCGACCATGAGTTCTAGAAAGCTACAGAGGCCATGTGCGTCGATGGTGGCGCCTCGCTGCATACATCCCACCGCCAGCTCAAGAAGTGGGCGTGTGAGATCACAGCGGTGGAGCCGTCGCTCGATGCACGGAAGCCGCTGAAGTGGTCTAGCACGCCTATCATTTTCGACACAGAGGACCACCCTGACCACACTACCACAGTCGGGTGCTTGACATTGTTGGTCTCGCCAACAATCTGCATCTCAAGTTGACGAAGATGCTAGTTGACGGTGGGGCCGGTCTGAACTTGATCTCGCCTGTTGTGGTTAAGAGGCTGCAGATCCCTGATGGAGATCTCGAGGAGACGGGCACGTTCCAAGGGGTCAATCCAGGGAGGAGCTAGCCGAAGGGAAAGGTCACGCTACCCGTGATGTTCGGAGGCGAGTTAAACTACAGGACGGAGAGGATTGTCTTTGATGTAGCCGAGATCCCCTTGCCTTACAATGGGATCCTCGACCGCCCGGCGCTGGCCAAGTTCATGGCGGCCTCTCACTACGCATACAACACACTGAAGATGCCCGGGCCGATGAACATCATCACCATCCCCTCTGACAAGAAAGACGCGTTGATTTGCGCTGAACAACTCTATCGGGAAGCGGTTGCAGCGGCTACTGCCAAGGCACCTGCTCCTGCCGTTGAAGCCCCGAGAGGAAGGAAGACCGACGAGACTCCTCGCACCCACTCCGGCAAGCTCACCTCCTCGGGGTGCAGCGCTCCCGTCGAGGACGTGCCAGAGAGCTCCACTGGCAAGAGCGAGAAGTCCAGAGATGCACCACTAGAGACCAAGAAGGTGTCCGTCAAAGAGGACGACACGGGAGGGGCTTTTACCATAAGCTCCACACTCGACGGCAAATAGGAAAGCGAGCTCGTCACTTTCCTACGGGCGAATGTTGATGTGTTTGCATGGCAAGCATCTGACATCCCCGAGGTTCCGAGGGAAGTGATTGAGCACCATCTTGTTGTCTGTCCTCATGCACGGCCCGTCAAGCAGAAGGTCAGGAAGCAAGCTCTGGAGAGGCAGGAGTTCATCACGGAGGAGATCAGAAAACTAGAGGCGGCATGCTTGGTAAGGGGGGTGCTCCATCCGACGTGGTTGGCCAACCCGGTAGTGGTGTGCAAGGCAAACGGGAAGTGGAGACTGTGTATTGATTACACAAACATCAATAAAGCTTGTCCAAAGGATCCCTTCCCGTTGCCGTGCATTGACCAGATTGTTGACTCCACGGCCGGGTGTGACCTACTATCATTCCTCGACGCCTACTCAGGGTACCATCAGATCTTCTTGACAAGAGAAGGCGAGGACAAGACAACATTCATCACCCCATGTGGTACATATTGCTTTTTACGGATGCCTTTCGGGTTGAAGAGTGTTGGCTCGACTTTTGCAAGAGCAGTCCAAATTGGTTTTGAGCCCCAGCTACATAGAAATATGGAAGCTTATATGGATGACATAGTGGTCAAAACCAAGGACAAAGCAACACTTGTGCAAGATCTGGAGGAAACATTTGCGGACCTGCGCAAGATCAACCTCAAGTTGAACCCTGAGAAGTGTGTCTTCGGTGTCCCGTCTGGCAAGATTCTCAGGTTCTATGTGTCGCAGCGCGAGATTGAGGCAAACCCAGACAAGATCAAAGCCATCGAGCAAATTGAGGCACCTAAGCGGATCAAAGACGTGCGTCGGCTCATTGGCTGCGTTGCCGCCATGAGCAGATTCATCTCCAAGTCCGCAGAGCGTGCCCTTCCCTTTTTCAAGATCTTGAAGAAGGCGGGCCTAATGGAGTGGACCCTAGAGGCCAAGGCAGCGCTGCAGGATTTGAAGAAATACATGTCCTCTACCCCAGTGCTAGTTGCGCCAAAACTGCAAGAACCATTGATGCTGTACCTAGCGGCAATGAATCAAGTGCTTAGCGCTGCATTGGTGGCGCACAGAGAGGTCGACAAAGAGGCAGCAGCAATGGCAGAACCAATGGATGGCGAGCCAGAACCCTCCCCGGCATGGCTCGCTCCCGGCAAGACTGAGTCCCCGGCAAGGGTTGACATGCAACGGTGGGAGTTCAATCCGGAACAGCACCAGGCGCTGAGCGGGCTCTTCGATACGACATACGAAGGCGCCTGGAGGGTGCTGTTTAAGGGCGCCGAAGCCCCCGCGTCCGCGACGGAAGATCGCGGATTCAGCTCGCAGTATCTAACTGACGAGGTAAGTGATTCAACCCCATTACGGGACACTTTGTAGTAATCGAATTGATTATAAGAGGGTTTTATTCTTTCCTTTCCTTTGACAGGAATGGATGGAGAAGGCCAGGCAGCTTATCAGCCCGGCTCCCATGCCAGAAGACCCAGTGGACGCCCGTTTAGCAGGGCTGCTGGTTCGGCACCGCATGTGGTGCCGGAGAAGAAGGCCAAGAAGGTGGCCGCGGGGACTCGAAAGAGTTCCCGCAATCAGGTGTCCGACGACGAGGCGGACTCCTCCCCCGAAGACGAGGAGGTTTCTCTCCCAGAAGAGGGAGAGAAGAAGAGGAAGGCTTCCCCAACAGGGGAGGCCGAAGGGTCCAAGAGGGGGAGAACTATCCCCCCGGACAGTTTCGCCAACACCAACGTTGGCGAGGATGAATGGCCTCCAAGGGCCAGGCGTCCGGCAAGATCGTAAGTATCCGGATCCTTTATATGCAATATCTTTTATGTCGCGTAGTGTCCTTCTAACGCCACATTCTGTCTGTAGTCCGGCCGATGACGATCTCCCCGACTCATCGAGCGGGTCGTTGGCCCCGTCGGATGTGGATTCACTTCCGACTGCCTCTACCCCACGCGCCGACGAGGACGCCGAGGTGGGATCCCAGAGAGGGACCCATCAGGAGGAGGCTCCGGAGGCGCCGTCAGGCAGCCTCCCGGACTTTGCGCCGGACTCTACATCGGAACCCGTAGTGGTTCCAGAGTCCGGCAAGCGGTCCCTTCGAAAGAAGGGCAAGACCGTGACACCGGCGGCCTCCGTCCAACCGGAGGTGCCGGATAACTTGTTGGAGGCGCTTAAAGGTGCTTCCATCGAGGAAGAACACCGCACTATCATGAGTGCGGTGATTCAAAAGGTTCAGCTCGCCAAAAGCGGGCTGACCGGAGCCTGCAGCAGCCTTCTAACAGGCTTTGAGGTAAGAAGTTTAAAATTATGTAATGTAATACCACATAGACAGTAGCCCCTGATGCTTAGTTCGGTGTTCGGAAAGAAAAAGCCGGACTGAGGATCTAACAAGATATACGCAGGGTTGCTTAAAATATGTCAATATGGGTTTGCAGGCTGCGCTGCTGACCTCTGCCGCACTAACGGCGGAGGTCGATGTGCTAAAGAAGGATCTCGAGCGGTCCGAGCAAGAGCTCGGCCATGCCAAGAAGCAGCTCGAGGACAAAGAAGGTGAGTAACACCACTTTGAATAGTTACCTTACAGAAAAGGATTTTGGTTGCAATATAATTAACAAGGATAATATGTGTATTGCAGGGGCCACTAACGAGGTGGCAGCCCTGAAGGAGGCTGTGTCCGCGGCCGAACGCAGTGCGGCCGCGGAACGGGCAGAGAGAGAAAAGCAGGAGGCGCGGGTGGCGGAAGTACGGCAAGAGCTCCAGGCTCTCATGGAGAAACATGAGAGGTTGGAGCGTGACTCCAAGACTCGAGAGTCCGAGCTTGCCTCGGCTCTCGAAAGTGCCAAGTCCGCCAAGGCCGAAGCCCATAAGGCCCTTCAGGAGGTGGAAGATGTAAAGAAAATAGCGGCGGATAAGGCATTTTTCATGCAAAGCAAGCATGTTAATGTAAAATACCTGACACTTACCCGCATTCGGAGCTCTCCAGGGGCGTTTGCAGATCTGCCGCGTAGTGCGTCTAATGCCGCTGCATTCTATCGTGGCGAGGAGGGGAGCTCGTCGGAAAAAGTCTTTTGGTCTAAGTATGCTGAGGCCGGACACCCGGTGCCCCCAAGCGACCAGCTGAAGCAGCTGGTCGAACTCCACAAGGTAGCTGAAGAGGCCATGAAGGGCCTTATAGTCCGGCTGTGGCCTGGACAGGCCATGCCTGGGAGCTACTTTGGCCTCGTGCGGCGGCTGGTGGATGCATGCCCCTGGGTGGATGTCATCAAGCGCTCCGCCTGTATTGAAGGCGCTCGTCGGGCCCTCGCCCGCACGAAGGTGCAATGGGGCAAGTTGGATGCGGAGAAGCATCTCACGGACCCACCGCCACCGTGCAAGGAATATCGCACGCCCGAAATGTATTATAAATCTGTCCTGAAGGGAGCCCGCGATATTGCGGATGAGTGCCCCAGAAATGTAATCTTTGAGTGAATTTGCCATGTATTATCCTGTGCGCTGAAACTTTGTTCATGTGCGCTTTGAGCAACGCTTTTTTAATTTAAAATATTACCTTATGTGCGGCCGTTTATAAGATCTGAGAGATGGCAAGTTGTTGGCTTCAGCCCCCAAGCCACGAGTGCTGGGGTGTTTGGGATAAACTTGAGCACTCTTGTTCCCATTGTTGGGTCCATCGAGGGAGGCGCTCAACACAACGAACAAGGCAACCGGACTTATAATGCTTGAACACTCTCACTTAGCCATAGAATTCTATAATTTTAAATTTCGGCGAAGCCCCTGGTGTTCGGAAGACCGAATCCGGGGCGCTATCCACGCCTTCGTCGGACATTGTCCGGAACTTCGCTCGAAGCGGCGTGAGTCTTTAAGGACCCGAAAAAACCTCTCGAACAGCGACCAGTCTCTCGCCTTATCATGCCAGTCAGTTTTAGCTTTCTCCACTGAGGCGCTCGCCCGGCTCAACCGGGGCGCAATCGCAGTGGTTCTCCCAGTGCCACCTTAGCCGACAGAACGGAACGTAAGGCACCAAAACATGGGAGCCGGGCAAACCCAACTATTGACCCAAGACATGATTCGGAGCCGATTCATATAATGCTATAAGTTCGGGGTGCCTCACTAGTGAAAGTGTTCGGACTAATCGCACCATAAAGTGGGGAACACAAGCCCCTGGCGTGTTAGGCCGTACCAAAATATACGGGCGCAAGATGTCATATAATGAGCATATATATATAAAAGGTAATGCAATTGCAATCAAAAAGGTGCTGCATTATTTATGAAAGAAAGTCTGCTAGTAGAGCGGACTGATACAAATAGTGCGGTAAGCAAGGGATTTGGACTGAGTAAACATGTCCCCCTCCAGGGGTGAGCTGCGGACTTGGTGTATATAATCGAATTTAATGCTCGTAATTGAGACCACCTGAGTGTTCGTCGCAGCCTTCTGTAGTCCTTGACTGTTGCATCATGAGTTCGGCAGGTTCGCCGCCGGACAGGGCTTCTGGTTAGCAGAGTCCTGTGTACATAAAAGAAGAAAAATAAAAAATATAAAAAAAGGGGGGCACACTTGCGAGCCCCTGGTGTGGTCGAACCACACTCTGGGTGTGTTGCGATCGTGCCCCCTCCCCTGTGCCCATGGTATCTCCAAAGCGTAATGATGTACGCGGAGTGTTATTATTGCGATCATGCGCGGGCGAGGGTTGGGGCCGCATTGCTACGCATGCTTTGATCGCGCCAGGTGGTCTTGGTTGGTATTGCTTCGGGCGCGTTTTGCTGTATCCGGCTGTTTAACGGCCGGACTGGAGAATTGCCTTAAGAGGCTACTCTGTACTTCTGCCGCGAGAGCCGCTGTATGTTCCTCCATCCGGAGGGAGCGTTCCGTATTCCCATTGACCATGATGACTCCATGAGGGCCTGGCATCTTGAGCTTTAGGTATGCATAATGCGGCACCATGTTGAATTTTGCAAACGCGGTTCGTCCGAGCAGAGCGTGATAGCCGCTGCGAAACGGGACTATGTCGAAGATTAACTCTTCGCTCCGGAAATTATCCGGGGATCCGAAGACCACTTCCAGTGTGACTGAGCCTGTACAGTTGGCTTCCACTCCTGGTACGACACCTTTAAAGGTTGTCTTTGTAGGTTTGATCCTTGAGGGGTCTATGCCCATTTTGCGCACTATATCCTGATAAAGCAGGTTCAGGCTACTGCCGCCGTCCATCAGGACTCTCGTGAGGTGAAATCCATCGACGATTGGGTCTAAAACCAATGCGGCGAATCCGCCATGGCGTATGCTGGTCGGATGGTCTCTTCGATCGAAAGTGATCGGACAAGAGGACCATGGATTGAACTTCGGGGCGACTGGCTCCATCGCGTAGACATCCCTTAGTGCGCGTTTCCTCTCCCTCTTGGGTATATGGGTCGCGTATATCATATTCACCGTCCGCACTTGTGGGGGAAAACCATTCTGTCCTCTATTGTTCGGCAGTCGGGTCTCTTCCTCGTCGTTGCTGTTTAGCCCCTTGTCATTGTTTTCAGCAATTAACTTGCCGGCCTGCTTAAACACCCAGCAATCTCGATTAGTGTGGTTAGCTGGCTTTTCAGAGGTGCCATGTATCTGGCATAAGCGGTCGAGTATTCGGTCGAGATTGGACGGACCCGGAGTGGTTCTTTTGAATGGCTTCTTCCGCTGACCGGGTTTAGAGCCTCGGAATCCGGCGTTGACTGCCATATCCTCCTTATCGTCGCCGTTAATGCGGCGATTGTTTTTGTTTTGACGTGACCTGCCGTTGTTGTCCTTAGTATCCAGACTGCCAGAATTTTTACGAAGATTGTTGCTGCGAGCTAGCCAGCTGTCCTCTCCCGCGCAAAAGCGGGTCATTAACAATGTGAGGGCTGCCATGGATTTCAGCTTTTCCTGCCCCAGGTGCCGGGCTAGCCATTCATCCCGGATGTTATGTTTGAAGGCTGCAAGGGCCTCTGCATCCGGACAGTCGACGATTTGATTTTTCTTCGTCAAGAACCGTGTCTAGAATTGCCTGGCTGATTCGTCTGGCTGCTGAATGATGTGGCTTAGGTCATCGGCATCTGGTGGTCGCACATACGTGCCTTGGAAGTTATCAAGGAATGCGGCCTCTAGGTCTTCCCAACATCCAATTGACTCTGCGGGCAGGCTGTTAAGCCAATGCCGAGCTGGTCCTTAAAGCTTGAGTGGGAGATACTTGATGGCGTGGAGATCGTCGCCGCGGGCCATATGGATGTGGAGAAGATAATCTTCTATCCAAACCGCGGGGTCTGTTGTGCCGTCGTAGGATTCAATGTTTACGGTTTTAAACCCTTCAGGGATTTGATGATCCATTACTTCATCAGTGAAGCATAGTGGGTGTGCGGCGCCTCTGTATTGAGCAATATCGCGACGCGGCTCGAGAGAGCGCTGTCTGCTGTGCTCGGCCCGGCCAGGGTCATTGTATCCGGCGTGACGGTATTCATCATGGGTCGTGGGGCGCCCACGTGATCCGTAGATGGATCTGGATTGCCTTGCTTTGTCCTCCAATATATCTCGCAAGTCCGGCGCGTTCCCTCTTGGCTTCATACTTTTGGAGCGATGCCGGGGTATGGACTTGGCTGGGGCCTGGGATGCCTCTCTGTCATGACCACGGGGTGGTCGGTCAGCCATATCGTGCGCTGCTGATGGAGGTATGTATGCTTCCTCCTCTAATCGGGGGAGCAGCTTGCATCTTGGGTAGCTTTTGGAGGGGCGTTCGAGTTTATACTCTTCGGCCGCGAGGACCTCGGTCCATCGATCGGCCAGCAGGTCCTGATTAGCTTGAAGCTGTTGCTGCTTTTTCTTTAGGCTGTTTGCCGTGGCGATAAGCCTGCGCTTGAAACGCTCTTGTTCGACGGGATCCTCAGGTACGACGAATTCGTCATCGTTGAGGCTCGCTTCGTCTTCGGAGGAAGGCATATAGTTATGATTCTCAACCTCTTCGTCTGCTGCCCTCTCGTGAGGGCTTGCTTCTGCATCCTCCTGCGCTGAGTCTTGCTGGAGGGGATTGTCTTCAGCACTCTCTGGGGTATTATTATCTCCTGTGCCAGAATCTCCATTCTTGCTGTGGCGGGATTTAGAGCGGCGCCGCTGACGCCGGCATTTGGGCTGCTTCTTTAAAGAGTCTGCCTCCGCTGTTTCTTCGCCGTCCCCATCTTTTGGGGTATCCACCATGTATATGTCATATGACGAGGTGGTTTTCCAGTGCCCTGTGGGCGCTGGTTCCAGTTCGTCTCCGGCATCATTGTCCATAGTGTCGATGTCTTCGGAGTCGTAGTCTAGCATGTCGGTTAGATCGTCGACAGTGGCTACAAAGTGGGTGGTGGGTGGGCTCTGAATTTCTTCGTCGTCCGTACCCCAACCATCCTAGCCATAGTCCGGCCAGGACTCTCCCGATAACGAGAGATGCTTTAGTGAATTCAGGATGTCGACAAAAGGCGAGTATTGGAAGATGTCCGCAGTGGTGAATTCCATAACCGGCGCCCAATCCGAATCAATTGGCAGAGGCGTGGGAGGTTCGGAGTCCGGCAAGGAGTCCGGCACCTCGGAATCACAAGTTTCGCGGGGTACAAGATTAATGTTCGGCTCCATCGCCGAGGAAGTTGAAGCCCCCGAGGCGGCGTCTATCCACCGATCCTCTATCTGGGCGATCGGCTCTGGACTAATGGCCGGAGCGGATTCGTGTGCGGCCACCAAGGCACTGTTCGGCGGCAGAGCTAGATCATGCCCATTGCAACAGTGCGGCGCGCTTGGCTGTGGCTCGGGTCCGTCGAAGATCAAGTCTCCGTGGACATCGGCCGTGAAGTTTAGGCTTCCGAATCTGACCTGACGGCCAGGGGCGTAGCTTTCGATCTGCTCCAGATGGCCAAGCTAATTAGCCCACAGTGCGAAGCCGCCGAATACGAAGATCTGTCCGGGGAGAAAAGTCTCACCCTAGACAGCGTTGTTGGTTGAAGATGCCATCAAGCCTATCGGTGACGACACAGAGGAACTCTCAATGAAAGCACCAATGTCGGTGTCAAAACCGGCAGATCTCGGGTAGGGGGTCCCGAACTGTGCGTCTAGGCGGATGGTAACAAGAGACGAGGGACACGATGTTTTACCCAGGTTCGGGCCCTCTCGATGGAGGTAAAACCCTACGTCCTGCTTGATTAATATTGATGATATGGGTAGTACAAGAGTGGATCTACCACGAGATCAAGGAGGCTAAACCCTAGAAGCTAGCCTATGGTATGATTGTTGTAATGTATGTTGTGTCCTACGGACTAAAGCCCTCCGGTTTATATAGACACCGGAGGAGGCTAGGGTTACACAGAGTCGGTTACAATGGTAGGAGATCTACATATCCGTATCGCCAAGCTTGCCTTCCACGCCAAGGAAAGTCCCATCCGGACACGGGACGGAGTCTTCAATCTTGTATCTTCGTAGTCTTGGAGTCCGTCGGACGATGATAGTCCGGCTGTCCGGACACCCCCTAGTCCAGGACTCCCTCAATGGCCTTAGTGCTATTAGTTCTATGTTACTAAATTTGTGCATCTACACACCTGTTAGTATCAATTTGTTGTCATCCAAACATTGTCGTTGTGCTGTTGCAGTTATATTTAGCTTCCTCGTAAAATGTTTAATTTGTTATTTATAGTACATGAGAAAGAACTTGTAGTGTTATTGTAGTTAATTATAGCTTCTGATGTCTCAAAATTTGGTTGTTGTCTCAGTAGCAATTAATTCATTTGCACATTGATCTTTTTGAGAAGATATGTCATAATTAATCTGTTTCTTTAGTTTTTCAAAATAATTATTTGTCCGTGTACCAAAGTAGGGGCGCTCTTTTGTACCCCTTAATTGTGCACGGGCAGTCAGGGCCGCATGGACGGACACACTTAAGCAGGACAGAGACAGGAAATCAGAGCCACAAGACGACCCAAGCAACGCCAAGACAGAGGCATAAAGAGCAAGAACGCGAAGTGGTTTCCCCCGGCAAGATCCTTGCCGGGGCGGCCTCAACAGCTCCGGCAAAGGCCTTGCCGTGGCAGCCTACCTGACGCCAGCAGGGCGCGCCACCCTTGAGCCCTAGTTCCTCCAGCGCTGCCAACCGCATTGGGACCATGGCTCGGGAGGCGCCTCCGTGATGGCATGCAGATCTTTGTGAAGACAAGAGCAACACTCTAAATCAGAAGAGTAGAAGACGACGAACCTCGGCGAGATCCTTGCCGAGGAAGCCCACAAGACCCCCGCCAAGATCCTTGTCGGGGACGACCGCAACACCGCGGAAGGGCCCTTGCCAGGGACGTCTGCGAGGGCACAGCCAGGCCCGCACCCGCCAAGCTTCTGCCACCGCTCCCATGCAACTGCCAGCCCACCAGCTGGGCAGGCACCTGCGTGTCGGCACGAGGCTTCTCGGCCAACTCAGCGCACGCCTACGTGGTGGCATGCAAATCTTCGTGAAGGCCCTACCACCGTGCCACCTCAGCAGCCTGCCAGCCTACATGGCGCTGACAGCCTCGCTGGCCCAGGCGCGTGTCGAGGCAGGGCGAAGCGGCGGTAAAGTGGAGGGGACATGTCAGAGGCGCATTAAATGCACCTTGTCCCGTAATGGCAAGGGATAGGCTTAATCACAGTACCCCAATGCCACCTCCTGTGTGCCACTGTGGTGATCCCCTTGCCTATAAAAGGAGGCCCGAGGCATCCAGGAGAAGGATTCGGACTTTTGGACAAGTTACGCTCGTTGTAGCTAGTTCAAGAACCTCAAGAACACAAATATACACATCAAAGCAGGACTAGGGTATTACGCATCTCTGCGGCCCGAACCTCGGTAAACGACCCACGTGCTCGTACTGACTGCTGATCTTGCTCTCCTCACGACCCAGCGCCCCGCAACCGTAGTAGGGATTCTTGTGATCCCATAGGTGTCGTTTCCCACCAACACCTTTGGCGCCAGTTAGGGGGCGCAGCAGTGAGCATCTGGTTTAGCAGCTAGTAGCACAGCTCCTCATCGCCATGGCTCCCAAGAAGAAGACGACCACGGCGATTGGTTTGTCTGGGACCGAACTGCCTGTACCGGTGCAGACCAGTAGCGGGCCAGTCATGGAGAGAACCCGTGGCACAGATCGTGAACATCCACATCACCCTGGCAGTCCGGGCCTGGTGAGCGGCGTCGTTCGTGTGCCAGGCGACGAGCCACACACCGCGAACTCCTGAGACGGAGTTGGGCCCCCCGCAGGCGGCGCAGGGCCTTCTAGTGCCGTCGTCGTGCCGCCGGACGGTGGCGCGGCGACCTCCAAGACACAAACACCGGCGCCCACGGCGCGCTCTTCTTAGGTCGTGCGCGATCAGCAGCGCCGCCCCACTGGTGACCCTGGGCGCCGCCCTAGGAAGAGCCCCGTGCGCCTTTCACGTGACGAGTAGGGCCAGCATGCGCCCCGAGGTGCCGTCGGAGGTAGCGGATGGTCGCAGGGCCGTGATGGAGCTCCTTCTAACGTAATTAGAAGTCGAAGCGCATCGCGGTCCATGCAGCTTTCGCCGCCGCCCACACCAGCAGAAGCCCTAGCACATGCGCAACTGCTCCTCGACTTTCCTCCCACTTCGGAGAAGCTCGACGAATGGAGGGCCACCATCCGGAGCCTCATCGGCATCGCCAACAAAGATGAGTTGCGCCCGGCGGGGCCCGTAGGCCGTTGCTCCGTCGAGCCACCGCTCGCGAGCGGTGGACGGGCTGGAGGTGATGCGGCCACAATGCACTCCCCTCCTCCACACCGGCCACCGCGGGTGTCAATCCGTCGAGATGACGCTCGTGATGATATCTCCATAGCATCTTCCGACCCACGAACCTACCGTGATTAACGTATATCGGTGTTCTGGGAACAAGGGTCCCCAGACTTGCCTGCCTGCGGCCTGCGGCATGGCTCAAGTGGGGGCCCAGTGCGGCCCAGCTTCATCAGCTCAAGCTCAAGACCCTCACGAGGGGCCAAGCCTCGCGGGGCGGATGACAGGAAGCTTCCTCAAGAGTGTCCTCATCAGGCAGGCTCGCAAGGAGGCGGAGAGATCAAGGCAGGGTACTTCGCGAGGAACCCGTGACAGAAGCCATGACGATCGGGGCCAGGCGGGCGCCAGGCAGGCGCCGGCCTGCGCAGTGTCCTTGTTTCCCCTTCGGTGCAAAGGGGGCAAGCACAGGCCAAGGCATCAGGCAAAGGTTACCATTTCGATGCAACAAGACCAATACCAGCAGAACGACAGGATGGAGGTCATCATGGAGCCCAGGACGGCGTCATCGTCAGAGCCTTTGGCAGCCGAAGACCAACTTTAGTCAGGATAAGTGTACTACATGTTCCCCTTCAAAATGGCCAATTGTTGGCGCCCTTCCCGCTCATTTTTTGGGAAGAGGCCCAGGGCCTCCCTCTATAAATAGGACTAGCCACCACAGAGTAGGGGGCGGCGGAAAAACAGATCGATCAGATTAGAGAGAAAGAGAGAGAGAAGCGACTGAACTCATCCAAGCAGTTCATCGCACCAGCTCAAGAACAGCCCCTCGCGAGGCTGTTCCCATTTGTATTGTTCATCATTAGCCCCTGAGGCAATCCACCATACCACACACTAGAGTATGGTATTACACCACAATGGTGGCCTGAACCAGTATAAATCTTGTGTCTCTTGTGTGTTCTTCTTGCTAGCTTAGATTCCTTGCGAAGCATCGAGACATGAGCTGGTAGGGGAAAGATCTTCATGCGCACCCCAGTGTTCGAACCTCAAGGGTCTGCCGGAACCCGAAATCTGACATTTGGCGCGCCAGGTAGGGGGTGCGCCGAAGTTCTCCCTGCCGACGACCTGCTCTCCACCGACATCACGTTTCGCCCTCATGGCGGACAACGCGCCGCCCGCTCTGGCAGCCGACGCCGGCACTGGGGCTAGGGGGCTCCGAGCCTTGGCTCCCGCCTTGCGACAAGTGCAGTGGCCGCACAAGTTCAAGCCAGAGATGCCTCCGCACTACAATGGCGCAACGGATCCGCTGGTTTTCCTACTGGCGTACGAGGAGGCCGTCCTCAAGGCCGGGGGCGACGACAGGGTGATGGCCAATTGGTTTCCCATGGCCCTCGCTAACATTCCGCGCATGTGGCTGCTCCACCTACCGACGGCCTCTATGACCTCCTGGGGGGAGCTGCGCGACCTCTTCCTCGCCCATTACGCCGCGCCAGTGCCCCCGGTTGTCACAGCTCTCCTGGGCGGCTCACAGGCGCCACCTTCGAGCCGCCACGTCAAGCCATTCACCCGCCAGATTGGCACTGCCTCCAAGCGTGGAGAAGCCCCCCGGGCTGGGTGGCGCCTGAAGCCGATGTGACCTTCAACTCGGACGATCACCCCTCCAACCTCGCCGGTTCGGGTGCGCTCCCGATGCTGTGCACCCCCACCATCTGCCAGGTGGCCGTCACCAGGACCCTCATCGACGGTGGTGCCGGCCTCAACATGCTCTCAGTGGAGGCCTTCAGCCTCCTCCACGTGCCACTAGAGCGGCTTCAGCCCAGCAGGCCTTTCTCGGGCGTCGGAGCCGGTTCCACCGCCTCCTTGGGACAGATTTGCCTCCCGGAGACCTTCGGCACCAATGATAACTTCCGCATAGAGTTGATCGACTTCGACATCGCCCCCATCGGCCTCCCCTACAACGCCGTCCTCGGCTACCCGGCCTTGGCCCAGTTCATGGCAGCAACTCACCCTGCGTACAACCTCATGAAGATGCCCGGGAGCAGCGGCGTCCTTACCGTGTCAGGAGACACAAGGGATGCATTGCAGGCGCTCAAGCTCGCTTTCAAGACAGCCGCGGTGGTGCAGCCCGCCAGCATTGACGCCCTCGAGCCCAAGGGGGCTGCGCCGGCTAAGAAGATGCAGCTATTCACCCAAGACAAGGCGGAAACCAAGCAGGTACCGGTCGACGAGGACGGATCCACTGGCGCCACCTTCACCATAGGTGCCAACCTCGAAGCCGAGCAGGAGGAGGCCTTGGTGAAGTTCCTGCGCGCAAACAAGAAGGTGCTCCATGGGAACCTGATCAGCTAGCAGGGGTCCCGAGGGGTGTGATTGAGCATCACCTCAACGTGTGCCCCAACGTGCGCCCCGTGAAGTAGAAGGCAAGGCGGGAGTCCAGTGAGAAACAAGCTTTCATCATCCAAGAGACCCACAAGCTAGAGGCAGCCGGGGTTATTCGCGAGGTCCGCTACCCAGATTGGTTGGCTAAGCCGGTCGTCGTGCCGAAGAAGGGAGGAAAGGAACGCATGTGTGTCGACTTCACCAACCTCAACAAAGCTTGCCCGCAGGATCCATTTCCGCTCCCCCGCATCAACCAGATTGTCGACTCCATCACTGAGTGTGACCTGTTGTGCTTCTTGGATGCCTTCTCGGGCTATCACCAGATCAAGATGGCGGTAGAAGACATGGAAAAAACGGCTTTCCTGACCCCATGTGGAGTGTACTGCTATACATGCATGCCATTTGGGTTGTGCAACGTGGGAGCGACCTTTCAGCGGCTGATGCACATCGCCTTGGGCAGGCAGCTCGGGAGGAACGCTGAAGCTTACGTCGATGACATTGTGGTGAAGTCTCGGGAGGCAAGAACCCTGATACAGGACTTGGAGGAAACCTTTGCGATCCTTAATGAAGTGGACCTGTGGCTCAACCCGGAGAAGTGCGTGTTTGGAGTCCCCTCGGGCAAGCTCCTGGGTTTCCTCGTGTCCCACAGGGGCATCGAGGCCAACCCAGAGAAGGTCAAGGCAGTCAAAGACATGAGCCCGCCGAAGACCCTCAGAGAAATGCAGAAGCTCACCGGGTGTGTAACCGCGCTAGGACGTTTCATCTCCAAGCTGGGGGAACGGGCACTGCCCTTCTTCAAGCTGATGAAGATGAAGGGCCCCTTCAAATGGACTGAAGAGGCCGACAAGGCATTCCAAGATCTCAAGAGGTACCTTACGAGCCCTCCGGTGATGGTAGCCCCGCGCCCTCGGGAGCCCCTGGTGCTCTACCTTGCGGCCACCCGCTACTCCGCCAGCGTAGCCCTGGTGGCGGTTAGAGAGGAGCGTCAGACCAAGGTAGCAGCGACCGTCCGGGCTGAAGCAAAGCAAAGCCAAGACAGCCTCACGAAGACTGCGCCCGCAAAGGATCAGCCGCAGCAGGGGAACGCGCCTGGAGTAGAGGAGGCCTCTCCAAGCGACCAGGCGCTGGGGGCTCCCTCGTCTCAGGAGGCGCCTCAACCTTCGTAGGACGCAAGCTGTGCAAGCACCCTTAACCTCGTCGAGCACCCCGTGTACTTCGTCAGCACGATGCTACGGGACGCAAGGGCGCGGTACCCCATGCCTCAAAAACTCCTCCTCGCGCTGTTGGTAGCCTCACGCAAGCTGTGGCACTACTTCCAAGGCCATCCCATCAAGGTCGTCTCAGCGTACCCCCTGGAAAGGGTACTCAGGAGCCCCAACTCAGCTGGAAGAGTTGCCAAATGGAACATCGAATTGCAAGCGTTTCAGTTAGAGTTCAACACAACCAGAGTCATCAAGGGAGCCGCACTTGCAGATTTCGTGGCAGAATGGGCAGAGGCACCGGGCCTCTAGGCAGGCGAGGACCGATCACTTTCCCCGGGAAGCGAGGCACCGGACGGCTGGGTCATGTACTTCAATGGGGCATTCTCCCGACATGGCGCGAGGGCCGGCGCAGTGCTCGTATCTCCTACTCAGGACAAGCTCTACTACGCCGTGCAACTCTGTTTCCAGCACGGAGAAAAGGTCTCCAACAACATAGCAGAATACGACAGCCTGATAGCAGGCTTGAAAGCCGCAGTCGCCTTGGGGGTAAAGCACCTCGTCATCAAGGGCGATTCGCAACTCCTTGTCAACTTCTCCAACAAAATATACGAGCCGAAGGACGAGCACATGGAAGCCTACCTCACGGAGGTTCGCAGGATGGAGAAACAGTTCCGGGGGCTGGAGTTGCAGCATGTGCCTCGCGGCACAAAATCAAGAGGCTGATGACATCGCCAAGAGGTCATCCAGGCGGCTGCCTCAGGAAGGCTTCCATGTGCAACCAAATGACGTGTCCCTACGTTGCATTTCCAGAGAGCAAGGGAAGGAGCTGTTGGCGGACATACACGATGGAGACTGTGGGCATCACTCATCCTCACGAACCCTCATTGGCAAGTCCTTCCGCAGCGGATTCTACTGGCCCACAGCACTCAGCGACGCCGTTGAGCTGGTGAAGGCTTGTGAGGCCTGCCAATTTCCACGCCAAGCAGATCCACCAGCCGGCGGGGGGTCTGCAGACCATACCCCTCTCATGGCTGTTTGCAGTTTGGGGGCTGGACATTCTGGGCCCGTTCCCTCGGGCGCCAGGGGGCTATCGCTACCTCTACATCGTCGTGGACAAGTTCACCAAGTGGGCTGAGGTGGAAGCTGTCCGCACCATACCCGCGGGCTCTGCAGCCTAGTTCATCAAGGGCCTCGTGAGCCGATTTGGGGTGCCTAACCGCATCATCAACGACAACGGTTCGCAATTCACCAGCAATCTCTTCAAAACGTATTGTGCTAACCTTGGAACGCAGATATGCTACGCCTCGGTAGCACACCCCCGGAGCAACGGCCAGGCCGAGCGAGCCAACGCAGAGGTCCTGAGGGGCCACAAAACCAGGACCTTCAAGAAGCTGGAGGCCTGCGGTAGGGGCTGGTACGACGAGCTCCAATCTGTGCTGTGGTCTATCCGTACGACTGCGGCCAAGCCGACTGGCGAGACCCCGTTCTTCCTCGTCTACGGAGCTGCGGCCATCCTCCCTCACGAGGTCAGGCGTGTTCCGCATGGGTCCTGGCGTTCGGCGAGGCGCAGCAGGACGCCATGCGGGGGACGGATCTCATGCTGGGGGAGGAACACCGTCGAGAAGCCGCGCTGCAAGCGGCAAGGTATCGACAGATGCTGCGGCGGTACCACTGCCGCAACATCCGCCCCAGAACTCTTGAGGTAGGGGACCTCGTGCTCAGACGGGTTCTCTCCAGGGAGGGGTTGCACAAGCTCTCTCCCATGCGGGAGGGCCCATTCAAGGGTGTTCATGTTTCCAGGCCCGACTCCGCGTGCTTGGAGACCCAGGAGGGGGTAACCGTCCAGAACGCATGGAACATTCAACATCTCCGAAGGTCCTACCCCTGAGCGAGGCCCAGTGCCTATGGAAAAGGCCCGGTGCCTGTGAAGAAGGCCAATGCCTATGAAGCTGCCGCATTTTGGAAAAGGCCCGGTGCCTGTGAAGAAGGCCAATGCCTGTGAAGCTGCCGCATTTTGGAAAAGGCCCGGCGCTTGTGAAGAAGGCCAATGCCTGCGAAGTTGCCGCATTTTGGAAAAGGCCCAGTGCCTGTGAAGAAGGCCAATGCCAGTGAAGCTGCCGCATTTTTGGAAAAGGCCCAGTGCCTGTGAAGAAAGCCAATGCCTGTGAAGCTCGCCGCCCGTGACACTCTCACGTAATAATGAGTGGGGCTGTACACGTCTCAGAGTCTCCGGAGTGCCGCCCTTGGGCCTCGGGGGCTCCCGCCCACGCCTAGTGGCAGCACTTAGCTCCGCGCTGGTGAGAAGACGTCGAAGACTAGATTAGGTGCCGGACGCGGCTTTTTCATTTGCTTTCTGCAGTTGGCTTGTTCGTTCCTATTTGAAGTTTTATTGGAGCTGTTGCCGTCTCTAGCTTGTGACCCTTTGTCTTTTTCACTCACTTGCCTCGTTTTCTCTTGTGCAAGTCTCGCGAGGGAGGCACGCGGGCAGCCTCGCGAGTGTTTTCTTCCCCGGTCTTTTGAAGCTTTCCTATCCGAGTCCGCTGCGGGAGCACTCCTCCCAGTCCGTGCCCCATGGGAGGACCTGGGTTGGTCGCCCCCACTACCGAGACTGGAAACTACCCCTCGTGACTAATCCTTGCAGGACATGAAGCGCACGGTGAGGCCCCGGCCTCGGGAGGCGAAGACCACGACAAGCCTCCCCGAGCTAAGTAATTCCTGCACACAGGCACGCGGCACGAAAACATAGCACAGAAATAGCAGAAACAGCACGATAATTAACGGCAACAGTTCAACACGCCCCCGCGGGGCCCTAGACTACCTTCTTTTTGCGCAGGAAAGGAAGAAAAACAAAATAGGCATGACTTGCTCAGCACCAACTCGCGGCAAGGGCTCGTACTGCCTCCGGAGCTCCGTTAGATCCCATCTCCCGCTTCACCGGGGCGCGGCGGCGGACCAACCCGCTACCTTCCCCCAGGCGGGCGCGACGGCGCGGGGGCTGGTCGCGGCCACCGCTGGAGGAGCTGCTGTCTGAAGGAGAGTCGCCGAAGCTTGGCGAGCCCCGGGCGCCGCTGCCCACGCGCCTGCCGCCGCCTTCATCCTGATCAATGCCGGGGCTAGGCTCACGGCCGCGGTCATCGTCTTCGGGGCAGCACCCAGCACGGCGGCCGTCTTCCTCGAACACCCTCACATAGAGGGTGGCATCGCCGTCGAACTTGAAGTGCATGGTGCACCGCCGGCTTAGGCCGCGCGCGCGGGCAAACGTTTGCCAGCCGCGGGTCAAGGCCGCCTCCCTGGCAACGGAGACCTCCAGCGAGGCCCAGGAGGCCCTGCTGCAGCAACCATCCGCCTGAAGCTAGAGGCCGCCCGGAGCACCGGCCGGAAGTTCACCTACAAAGAAGCGGGGGAGCTGGAGCCAGGTGCTGGTCGGGTCCGCTGACCACACGACGAACTCCGGCAGCACCTCCGTCGAGCGGAAGTGCGGCCTGGGGTGTCGCGCAGCCATGGCGTACCTCCCATCGGCAGCCGGGCGCTCATCGCCGCGTAGAGGACCGCCTCCACGACCACGGGAAGCCACTACGGGGGCCGCAGGATGCTTGCGAGGGCATCCCCGACCGTGCTTGGTCGGAGAAGAGTCAGGCCCTTCCTGATGAGCCTTTCCCTTCTCCATAGCCGAGAACCTCTTCGGCAAAGCCATGGGGATGGCGAGTAGCCAGGATGGAGAGAAAGGAGTGGCGGGAAGGAATGGACTGAAGGGGCGCACACCGTTTCGTAGTTATAGCCGGAGAAGTCCAACCGCCGGCCTCCACAATCGCAGGTAATCATGACCCGTTTTTGCAAGCAGGCACTTGTAAAGTCGTGCGGTTACTGAGGCGTCATGGGAAAGCGGAGATGCCCACGTCCAATCAATCGCCGCGCAGCGCCCAAGGCCACAGGCTATTGGGTCCCGCGATGCTTCGCACTTGCCTCTTCGCTTCTCTGCTAAGCCAAGTTCGGGCGCGCCTTGGGCCCAGGGGCTACTGTCGGCGTTCTGGGAACGGGGGTCCCCAGACTTGCCTGCCTGTGGCCTGCGGCATGGCTCAAGTGGGGGCCCAGTGCGGCCCAGCTTCATCAGCTCAAGCTCAAGACCCTCGCGAGGGGCCAAGCCTCGCGGGGTGGACGACAGGAAGCTTCCTCGGGAGCTGCCTCATCAGGCAGGATCGCGAGGAGGCGGAGAGATCAAGGCAGGGTACCTCGCGAGGAACCCATGACGCAAGCCATGACGATCGAGGCTAGGCGGGCGTCGGCCTGCACAGTGTCCTTGTTTCCACTTCGGTGCAAAGGGGGCAAGCACAGGCCAAGGCATCAGGCAAAGGTTACCGTTTCGGTGCAACAAGACCAAGACCAGCAGAACGACAGGATGGAGGTCATCGTGGAGCCCAGGACGGCGTCATCGTCAGAGCCTTTGGTAGCCGAAGACCAACTTTAGTCAGGATAAGTGTACTAGATGTTCCCCTTCAAAATGTCCAATTGATGGCGCCCTTCCCGCTCATTATTTGGAAAGAGGCCCAGGGCCTCCCTCTATAAATAGGACTAGCCACCACAGAGTAGGGGGCGGCGGAAAAACAGATCGATTAGATTAAAGAGAAAGAGAGAGGGAAGCGACTAAACTCACCCAAGCAGTTCATCGCACCAGCTCAAGAACAGCCCCTCGCAAGGTTGTTCCCCTTTGTATTGTTCATCATTAGCCCCTGAGGCAATCCACCACACCACACACTGGAGTAGGGTATTACACCACAATGGTGGCCTGAACCAGTATAAATCTTATGTCTCTTGTGTGTTCTTCTTGCTAGCTTAGATTCCTTGCGAAGCATCGAGACGTGAGCTGGTAGGGGAAAGATCTTCGTGCGCACCCCAGTGCTCGAACCTCAAGGGTCTGCCGGAACCCAAAATCCGACAACGTCAAGTCCTTCAGGAGCGAGCTCATGAAGACGCTCGAACCACCATCGAGCGCCGACGTGATGCGCGCCACAAGTCGGACAGGCGGGCAGAGCCCACTATGGACCACCCAGCACCGGAAGGCTATGGTGGCCTACCCTACGAGGTGGGATGTCCGGCCTTCACCCATGAGCTGTATCACTTCCAGTGGCCCTCCCACGGCACGTTCAAGCCCGACGTTGGCGAGAAGTACAATGGCAAGACTCACTCGTCGGAGTTCCTCAGCATCTACACCATCGCGATGCAAGCTGCTGGGGCTCGCGACGATAAGGTGCTTGCCAATTACTTCCCGTTGGCACTCAAGCCCAATATTATGTGATGGTTGATGCACTTGCCAGTGGACTCCATTTCTTCTTGGGTGGATCTGTGTCATGAGTTTGTTGGCGCCTTTACTGGAGGCCACCAAGCTCATGGCCAGGCGAGCGATTTGCATATCATCCCCCAGAAGGAAGGAGAAAACTTGTGCAAGTACATCCAAAGGTTCAGCCGAGTGTAGTACAACATTCCAGACGTTCATCTTGCCGCTGTGATCAGTGCATTCCATCAGAATGACGCAACCACAAGATGCGTGACGAGCTGGCGATGAACAAGGTCAAGGATGTGGCCGAGGTTTATGTTCCGGCCGATCGGTGCGCTCGAGCTGAAGAGGGGAGGAAGTACCCCGGCGAGGACACCGGCGCGGAAACCGACTCCACGGATGACACCGCCACCCCGGCAAAGAAGGGCCGGCGCCGCAACAGGAAGCGCAAGGGCAAGACCGTGCTTGCCGTTGAGGGGTCTGATGACACCGGCGCCACCAAGAAGGCCAAGGCAAGTGACCCCGGCAAGGAGGTTGCCGGGTGTGTCGCTTGCTGGGCCTTGGCGGCTGCCGACAAGCCAAGGGCTCTGACAAGCAGGATTGCAAGGTTCACCGCACCAAGGGCCACGACCACCAGAACTTCCGGCAAGTTGAGGTGCTCCCTAAGAAGCAGAAGGCCGAGTATGAGCGGCGGGACAAGGATAAGGGCCAAGAGGGTGCCGAGGGATCCGGCAAGAAGCGTGGCGGCCGAGGAGGCCGCCGCGGCAAAGATAATCAGCAGGAGAGGCCCGCCCGGGGCCGCGACAAGAAGTAGGAAGACGATGATCATGATGAGGACGATGAGTCCAGCGACCATGAGTTCTAGAAAGCTACAGAGGCCATGTGCGTCGATGGTGGCGCCTCGCTGCATACATCCCACCGCCAGCTCAAGAAGTGGGCGTGTGAGATCACAGCGGTGGAGCCATCGCTCGATGCACGGAAGCCGCTGAAGTGGTCTAGCACGCCTATCATTTTCGACACAGAGGACCACCCTGACCACACTACCACAGTCGGGTGCTTGACATTGTTGGTCTCGCCAACAATCTGCATCTCAAGTTGACGAAGATGCTAGTTGACGGCGGGGCCGGTCTGAACTTGATCTCGCCTGTTGTGGTTAAGAGGCTGCAGATCCCTGATGGAGACCTCGAGGAGACGGGCACGTTCCAAGGGGTCAATCCAAGGAGGAGCTAGCCAAAGGGAAAGGTCACGCTACCCGTGACGTTCGGAGGCGAGTTAAACTACAGGACGGAGAGGATTGTCTTTGATGTAGCCGAGATCCCCTTGCCTTACAATGGGATCCTCGACCGCCGGGCGCTGGCCAAGTTCATGGTGGCCTCTCACTACGCATACAACACACTGAAGATGCCCGGGCCGATGAACATCATCACCATCCCCTCTGACAAGAAAGACGCGTTGATTTGCGCTGAACAACTCTATCGGGAAGCGGTTGCAGCGGCTACTGCCAAGGCACCTGCTCCTGCCGTTGAAGCCCCGAGAGGAAGGAAGACCGACGAGACTCCTCGCACCCACTCCGGCAAGCGCACCTCCTCGGGGTGCAGCGCTCCCGTCGAGGACGTGCCAGAGAGCTCCACTGGCAAGAGCGAGAAGTCCAGAGATGCACCACTAGAGACCAAGAAGGTGTCCGTCAAAGAGGACGGCACGGGAGGGGCTTTTACCATAAGCTCCACACTCGACGGCAAATAGGAAAGCGAGCTCGTCACTTTCCTACGGGCGAATGTTGATGTGTTTGCATGGCAAGCATCTGACATCCCCGAGGTTCCGAGGGAAGTGATTGAGCACCATCTTGTTGTCTGTCCTCATGCACGGCCCGTCAAGCAGAAGGTCAGGAAGCAAGCTCTGGAGAGGCAGGAGTTCATCACGGAGGAGATCAGAAAACTAGAGGCGGCATGCTTGGTAAGGGGGGTGCTCCATCCGACGTGGTTGGCCAACCCGGTAGTGGTGTGCAAGGCAAACGGGAAGTGGAGACTGTGTATTGATTACACAAACATCAATAAAGCTTGTCCAAAGGATCCCTTCCCGTTGCCGTGCATTGACCAGATTGTTCACTCCACGGCCGGGTGTGACCTACTATCATTCCTCGACGCCTACTCAGGGTACCATCAGATCTTCATGACAAGAGAAGACGAGGAGAAGACAACATTCATCACCCCATGTGGTACGTATTGCTTTTTACGGATGCCTTTCGGGTTGAAGAGTGCTGGCTCGACTTTTGCAAGAGCAGTCCAAATTGGTTTTGAGCCCCAGCTACATAGAAATATGGAAGCTTATATGGATGACATAGTGGTCAAAACCAAGGACAAAGCAACACTTGTGCAAGATCTGGAGGAAACATTTGCGGACCTGCGCAAGATCAACCTCAAGTTGAACCCTGAGAAGTGTGTCTTCGGTGTCCCGTCCGGCAAGATTCTCAGGTTCTTTGTGTCGCAGCGCGAGATTGAGGCAAACCCAGACAAGATCAAAGCCATCGAGCAAATTGAGGCACCTAAGCGGATCAAAGACGTGCGTCGGCTCATTGGCTGCGTTGCCGCCATGAGCAGATTCATCTCCAAGTCCGCAGAGCGTGCCCTTCCCTTTTTCAAGATCTTGAAGAAGGCGGGCCTAATGGAGTGGACCCTAGAGGCCAAGGCAGCGCTGCAGGATTTGAAGAAATACCTCTCCTCTACCCCAGTGCTAGTTGCGCCAAAACTGCAAGAACCATTGATGCTGTACCTAGCGGCAATGAATCAAGTGGTTAGCGCTGCATTGGTGGCGCACAGAGAGGTCGACAAAGAGGCATCAGCAATGGCAGAACCAACGGATGGCGAGCCAGAACCCTCCCCGGCATGGCTCGCTCCCGGCAAGACTGAGTCCCCGGCAAGGGTTGACATGCAACAAGGCCCGCGCGACTAGATGGAGTGGTGCAGAAGAAGAAAATGGTGCAGTACCTAGTTTACTTCGTCAGCTCCCTCTTGCAGGGGGCAAGATCGAGGTACTCTAGTGTGCAAAAATTGCTCTTCGGCCTCTTTATGGCCTCGAGGAAGCTGCGCCATTATTTCCAAGCGCATGAGATTACCGTCGTCACCTGCCTCCCGTTGCAACGGGTACTGCATAACACTGATGCAATGGGGAGGATTGTCGAATGGGCCCTGGAGGTGTCATGTTTTGGTTTAAAGTTTGAGAGCACCCAGACGATTCAGAGCAGAGTCTTGGCGGAGTTCGTTGCGGAATGGACCTTGACGCCTGACGAAGAGGTACAGGAGACCACTCTCCCCGGCAAGGAAACGAGTTGCAACTGGATCATGTACTTTGATGGAGCCTTCTCGCTACAAGGCGTCGGTGCTGGTGTGCTGCTTGTCGGACCCACCGGAGAGCACCTCAAGTACGTGGTCCAAATGCACTTTCCAGGGAGATGTCGACGAAAAACACCGCCGAGTACAAGGGATTGCTTGCTGGTCTCAGGATCACAACATACCTCAGAGTTAAGAAGCTCATCGTCAAGGCTGATTCGCAGCTTGTTGTCAGGCAGATCAACAAAGATTATCAGAGCCCGTTGATGGAAGCTTACGTAGAGGAAGTGAGGAGACTTGAGGAGCGCTTTGACAGTGTATAGGCTGAGTATGTCCCCCGGATGGAGAACGACATCGCCGACTACTTGTCAAAGTGCACCGCCCTCAAGCTACCTGTGGAACCAGGTACTTTTGTGCTTCGGTTAACTCAACCATCCATCAAACCATCAACAGGGCAGAACAAGCGGAGGAAGCTAGGCCCCGGCAAGTACTTCCCCACCGAGCTCCCTAGAGCCGCTGGCAAAGGAGTTGCCATGGACGCCCAGCCTGCCATGGGACAACTGACTCCGGCGGGGCACTAGGCCTTTGCCGCGGAGGCAACCGTTCCTGCGGCAGAAGAAATGCCTTTGGTCCTTGCCGTTGAGCCACATGCTCTGGCATGGGCGCAGCACACCATCCGATTCCTCCAAACAGGGGAGCTTCCTGAGGATCAGGAAGAAGTAGAGAAAGTAGCTCATCGGTCTGCCCTGTATCAGTTCGTTGATGATGTTCTGTACAGGAAAAGACCGAACGGTGTGAAGTTGAAGTGCATCCCCCGGGAGGAAGGACTGGAGCTGTTGACAGAAATACATGGAGGCATATGTGGCTCCCACATAGGCTCGAGAGCCCTTGCCGGCAAGGCTTTCCGGCGGGGTTTCTTCTGGCCCACTTCCCTCCAGGATGCGACGGCACTAGTAACCAAGTGTGAAGCATGCCAGTTCCATTCAAAGAAGCTTAATCAACCAACTCAAGACCTTCAAACCATCCCTCTCTCTTGGCCCTTCTCGGTCTGGGGGCTCGACATATTGGGCCCTTTCCCCCGTGCCATCGAGGGCTTTGAGTACTTGTACGTTGCAATCGACAAGCTCACAAAGTGGCCTGAGGTGGAAGCAGTGAGGAAGGTGCCAGCGCAGTCAGCCATCAAGTTCTTCAAGGGGCTAGTTTGCCATTTTGGTGTACCCAATAGGATCATCACCGATAATGGCACACAATTCACAAGCCACGCTTTCATGCAGTACATCTAGGATCTTAGTAGCAAGGTCTGTTTTGCTTCCGTGGCACACCCACGAAGCAACGGCCAAGCACAGAGAGCAAATGCTGAAGTTCTGTGAGTTGGATCGATCAGAACGGCGGTTCTTTGGTCGATCAGAACGACGCCAAATCGAGCCACCGGTCAGACACCCTTTGCCCTGGTCTACATGGCAGAAGTAGTTCTCCCCATGGAACTCATATAAGATTCACCTCAAGTGCTCGCTTATGATGAGCTTGAGCAAGAGCAATTGCGGCAAGATGACGCAACGTTCCATGAGGAAGATCGTCTCCGGGTGGCTGTGAGAGTAGGACGCTACCGACAAGCCTTGCGTCGCTACCATAGCCACAAGGTCCATGCCTAGAGCTTTGAGGAAGGTGACCTTGTTCTTCGGCACGTTCAGTCGGCCTAGAATTCCAACAAGTTGACATCAAAGTGGGAAGGCCCTTATTGGGTAACACGAGTCACCAGGCCTGGTGCAGTCCGCCTGTTGACCGAAGATGCCATTCCAGTGAGCAACTCCTGGAAGATCGAGCACCCATAAGGCGCGGCTGCCAAGCCCCCCGGCAAGCCACCTTTTGTACAAGCCTTGCCGACAAGGCATGTAACCCTCTATACAAAGCCAGGAGCAGACCCTGAGCATAAATAAACGAAGCGCTGGCGCCCTAAGTTATAGCATGCATGCTAGATCGAGTCTCTCCCTCGGTTAGGGTTGATAGTGCTTAGCGGCGACTAACCCCTAGCATAGAGGTCGAGTTTGCGTCTTGTTGTTCCTGTCCATCCTCTTTGTTCGCAGGGTACATGAATGTTTCTGCCAAGCCAAGTGGAAGGAAGAGAGCAAGCCGGTGCTCCGGACCCGGCATGCCAAGCTTGGCGGGGACTAAAGACGCAAAGGTCCACCCACGACAAGCTAAGACTGCCGGGGGTCTGCAGATCCAGATAAGTTTTCTCCATTCCCTATTACGCATGTCCGTATGAAACTTGGGATGTACGGAACCTCGTTTTGTTCCAAGGCTGTCGTGCTCCGCTCGTTCCAACCGCCCAAGAGCTTCTTAGTTCGGAATATGGTTGTAGCCGCGGCGACAAGGAAGCAAGCGTAGGGCCCACCCCCACTTCGTCCCTGCCTCTGCCAGAGGCGTGAGTATGGACGAACGGAGTGGGAGAACGTCAAGGACTGCTGCCGGGTAGTGGTGTTTATATTGATACCTTCTGGGCTTTGCTCACACGCACGCAAGACCCGACAAGCATCCTCTTTCCATTAATACGTTCCATACAGGTATAGTTCATACGGAATGTAAACATGAACAGGGAGATTATAGGTTTAAGATCTAAATAAGGCTCGTGGGCTTACAAATTGAGAAAAGATAAGATGCCCATAATCCCTTTCTCGTCTCTCTCCTCAGGAAATAAAACAAGAAGGCAAAAGGGCAGAAGGAGCGCCTAGGCGAGGTACGAGCAGCAGAAGGCACCAAGAGAACATGTCGGCGGTCGCCTAGGGGAGTGTTGGTGGTAGTGGCGCCGGAGGAAGAGCTGGAAGATGAGGCAGCGGTCCGTCAATACGCTACGAAGGCATCGGTGCCATCATACTCCGACTTGATGGCCCGCCACCCACCTTATTCACCTTCTCCGGCCTCCCCACGTCACTCGCCCAAGGAGGCGACCCTGAGAAGTTCAAGGAGTCAGCAACATGGATGATGGGGTCGCCGGTGTCGCCCTGGAGCAGTGCGCCCGATGCTTAGTCGGACCCGTAGTCCTGCCGCCCGCTACCCTCGTCGTCGCTGCCACTGTCCTCCTCGCCACTCTCGCTCGAGGAGGATTCTTTGTCGTCAAAGGAGCTCTCCACGCAGCACCTTAGCTGAGTCCCGAAGTGCCCGAAGACCTTGACGGAAAGGAGGCCACTCTCCATTAATTTGAAATGGAGAGTGATCCCCTCCGTCAGGCTACGGATACGAGCAAAGGTATTCCACCCTCGACAAAGATACATGACGTGAGGGGCGGGGAACTTGACGTCGACCCATATGCCGCTGTTCCCACAGCCCCTCATATGCAGCCGCAGCGCCTGTGGTGGGTCCAGCTCCATCTCCCACGCAAATGGGGTCGGGAGGCGAAGACGACGGCGCGCCAGCTGGTGCAGCCTGATGAAGAACTCGTAGGGGTTGTCCCCGACGCGGCCCTCCGCCGGGGGAGGGGCCGCTGGCGGAGGCGAGGCCGATGCGCCGCCCCGTCCACCTCTTCCTCGAGCGTCACGACGGCCTCGACCTCGCCCCCTCCCCCTGCCTCTAAGGGCTGGCTCCGCCACCATGAGCTCTTGGGAAGGAGTGACACGTTGTCTAGCAGAGACCCTCGCCGCCACCGATGAAGCGTCACCGCGCCCTCTCGCCATGGCAAACGGGAGGAGGGAGCAGGAATGGGGAGAGGCAGATGACGAAGGATTGAGATGCGCCATTCCTCCTGCTCCCCTCCTTATAAAGGACGGGATCGGGGCTCGGCCGCCCCTTTCAGCCAATCCGGCTCATTGAGGTGACAGCGGGCGAGGCCGTCGACCGCCGTTCCCGCCCAATTGAAGGCGTGTGGGAATCGACCCACACGCGCACAACTACCCGTATCCCGCGCACCTTCCATTCACTCTACGTCGTGCATGCGACATACGTGGCGCGAGAGACGAGCGTAAAGGGACGCATGGAGCGATGATTCCCAGGTAAAGACAGTAAATGAGCGGTGGCCCCGCGGTCCCAAAGGGACACACAAAGCAGCCTCTTTACTGTTCACCGCAAGATGACGCAAGCGTGCTTCGATCACCCGCGCGCGCGACCCTCACTTCATGCATTCAACGCCGGTCGTGGGGAAACCAAGCGGACAGAAAGCTACCGCTGTAAAAAAACGCCCCGTCTGCCCGCGCACTGTTCTAGGCCTGGCCCAGCAACGTGTCACACTTATGTGTGGACCAGGCCCGGGGGCTCCTGTTGGTGTACCAAAGTAGGGGCGCTCTTTTGTACCCCTTGAGCACAGGCAGTCAGAGCCGCGTGGACGGCCACACTTAAGCAGGGAAGAGATAGGAAATCAGAGCCACAAGACGACCCAAGTAACACCAAGACAGAGGCATAAAGAGCAAGAAGGCGAAGTGGTTTCCCCCGGCAAGATCCTTGCCGGGGCAGCCTACCTGACGCCAGTAGGGCGCGCCACCCTTGAGCCCCAGTTCCTCCAGCGCTGCCAACCGCGTTGGGACGAAGGCTCAGGAGGCACCTCCGTGATGGCATGCAGATCTTTGTGAAGACAAGAGCAACACTCTAAATCAGAAGAGTAGAAGACGATGAACCTTGGCGAGATCCTTGCCGAGGAAGCCCACAAGACCCTCGGAAAGATCCTTGCCGGGGACGACCGCAACACGGCGGCAGGGCCCTTATCAGGGACGTCCGCGAGGCCACAGCCAGGCTCGCACCCACCAAGCTTCTGCCACCGCTCCCATGCAGCTGCTAGCCCACCAGCTAGGCAGGCACCTGCGTGTCGGCACGAAGCTTCTCGGCCAACTCAGCGCATGCCTACGTGGTGGCATGCAAATCTTCATGAAGGCCCTACCACCACGCCACCTCAGCAGCCTGCCAGCCTACATGGCACTGACCGCCTCGCTGGCCCAGGCGCGTTTCGAGGCAGGGCGAAGCGGCGGTAAGGTGGAGGGGACATGTTAGAGGCGCATTAAATGCACCCTGTCCCATAATGGCAAGGAATAGGCTTAATCACAGTACCCCGATGCCACTCCTGTGTGCCACTGTGGCGATCCCCTTGCCTATAAAAGGAGGCCCGAGGCATCCAGGAGAAGGATTCGAACTTTTGGACAAGTTACGCTCATTGTAGCTAGTTCAAGAACCTCAAGAACACAAATGTACACATCAAAGCAGGACTAGGGTATTACGCATCTCTGCGGCCCGAACCTGGGTAAACGACCTGCATGCTCGTACTGACTGCTAATCCTGCTCTCCTCACGACCCAGCGCCCCACAACCATAGTAGGGATTCTTGTGATCCCATAGGTGTCGTTTCCCACCGACATTATTGGTTATTTTCTATGTTGTTATAAACCCATTACCCCTATAATTGTTACTGATCTAGTTTTAAATATTATAGGATGAATGGAAGTGTTCTTACTTGGAGTGGGTTGATCAAGAGTGGCCACAATCTTTGAAGATGTGCCTAACAAAGCTCTGGAGCATGTATGAGGAAGAGAACAGAGGTAGGCTTAGAGAAAGTGTGGCCAATGCTGAAGAATATTTGAAGATGCGGGATAAAAAGAGGAAGGTGGAGAATGAGCTCGGATTTTTTTAATCAGACTTTGCTAAGATGGTGGTGTCGAAGAAGGAGGCACTTTCCCAGTTGGCCAGTGCAAAACAGGTTCTTACTGAACTAAAAGCAGAGGTGGATAAGATGAGCATGGATGATCTCGATTAGGGAAATGAATATATCGTTCTAATATTGTTGTTATGAAGCTGAACTAGCTATATGATGTACTTTGCTATTTTCAGGTAGCTATCGTACTGTGATGTTAAAATATAATTATGTGCCTGATATGAAATTGGCAAACAGCTGTTCGATATGAAATACAGTATGATTTTGCGTTATACTATAATTATTAATGGTAAGCTAATAAACCAGCTAAATGGGTCATGGAACTTTGCAAACGGTTCTAGCAGTAGAAGCGCTTGTGATGGATAGGCCAATGCCACACAGTTTTCTTCATAAAATCGTGTGTGATATAGTTGAATAAAAGCAAACGGTTAACCAAGGCAGAGCGTGTGTGACAGTTACACCTATCACACACGAGCCTATACATAAAACCGTGTGGGATGTACATACAAATGGAAACGTTTTCCCCGGATTGACTGTGTGGGATGTACATATGAACAGAAACGATTTCCCTAGATTGACTATGTGGGATGAACATAAGAACAGAAATGTATTCCTTGGATTGACTATGTAGAATGTACATAACAAATGGAAACGTTTGTTTGGGACAGACCGTGTGGGATGTACTTACGACCAGAACTGATTGGGCCTATATAATCGTATTTGATCGCTCGCTCGTCGCACATGACCTCATTTTGCCGAGCGTGTGTGCCAGGGGAGCCTATCCCCCAAGGTTTCTAGGTCCTGTGGGAAAGACCCCCCTATCTCCCACACTCACTAGGTGACGGTTTAAAATGCCGTCGCGGAAAGGGGTTAAAAACCGTTTGTATAGCACCTCGCTGTACCAGTGTCCACTCCATCGACACACAGCAGAGTTGCAAGTCAGAGGACTTCATCACAAAGAGGAGGAGATCAAGCATAGAGTGATGCTTATCTCTATATTTATTCGAGCTTTTAGGTAACTTGTTGCTAAAGGGGGATAATTTGTATAGATCATAAGGCTTCGAGAGAGAGTGTCTCTTTTGCTTGTGCTTCATTTGGTTACGTGTTTATGCTACTTTGATTGCTTTTTTGTTTGATGGTTAATACTATGCTTCATGTGCGGTTGATCATACCGTACTTTGATGTTATGCATGCCTATCTATCTTTCTGCCCTTGTGATTCCTGTTATGATCATTCACTTGTATGCTTGGTGATGAGTGCTTGATGTATTTCATTCATATCACTTTGTGCGCTCCACCAAGATGTATGAGACATGGAAGAGTGACCCATGATCCTAATCGATTGTCCATTTGCATTCAAACACAAATTCTAAATAATGCACAAATTTAGGGGAAACTCTTGCTTATCACATACTTCTCAAAGCGACAACACTATTCATTGGTTATGTCCAATGTCACGGCTTTCATCTATATGTTGTCATCCATTACCAAAAATGGGGAGATTGAAAGTGCAACTAATCCCCGGGTGGTTTTGGTAATTAATAACAGCATATACATCATTGGACTAATGCCCATTCATAGATAATTTCAGGAAAGTTCAATGTAGGCATGGCAAGGACACGTGATTGTGGTTCGCTCAAAATGCTAAGGACATACATTGGCAAAAGCTTCAAAACCCTACATTTTTGGTTAAGTGATCAAAGATAACATTGAGTCCATAGGAAAGCCAATACTATTAAAAAGGGATGAGGTTTTGATCATGAGTCATTTGCTCAAGTGCTTGAAGATGTTGATCCAAAACCCTCGACCACTTTCTCAATATACAATCTGTCCAAAACCTTAAGTCCAATCTCAGCCCACCAAAACACACCTATCCGGACCCACCGAGATACACACCAGACAGAGCCATAAGCCAAACCCTAGAAACCTGGTTCTACCGAGATGACATTCGGTCCCACCAAAGTGCAGTGACCAAGTTTCTGTAACCCATCATGTTTACTTCGGAATTATCGAGTTGAATAGATTGGAATTACCGAGATGAAGAATCTGCTTAGGTCATCACATATTGGTCTCCCAAGTGCATTCATTCGGTCTCACCAAAATGTCTAACGTTTGAATCTTTTACACTGTTTAGTCTTACCGAGATTAACTTTCGGTGTCACCGAGTTGTGCATAAAGTATGTATTGGCTAGATATTTGGTGATGGTTATATATACCCCTCCAGTACCACCTACTCTCAAAGAGAGTAACCAGGATGAAACTACACTTCCCATATCCATTTCTGAGAGAGAATCCCCTACACTTGTGTTGAGATCAAGGCATTCCACTCCAACCATTTGATCCTTGATTTCTATCCCCCTCAAACTGCATTCTACTCCAATCCTTCTCCCACCACCATGCCAAATCTGTGAGAGAGTGATTGAGTGTTGAGGAGACTATCTTTTGAAGCACAAGAACAAGGAGTTCATCAGCAACAACATCTATTACCTTTTCGAGAGTGGTGTCTCCTAGATTGGTTAGGTGTCGCTTGGGTGCCTCCAAATCTTGTGGAGTTGAACCAAGGAGTTTGTAAGGGCAAGGAGATCACTTACTTTGTGAATATCTACCCTGAGTGAGGGTAGTCCTTCATGGACGTAAACCATGGTGGAATAGACAAGGCTTCTTCTCCGTGGACCCATCATGGGTTGAGCCCTCCGTGGACTCACAGCCGTTACAATCCGTGGGTTGAAGTCTCCATCAATGTGGATGTACGATAGCACCACCTATGGGAACCATACCAAAAATCATCATGTCTTCATTGTATTTGATTTGTCCAATCCCCTCCTTTATTTACATATGCAAAGTCTTTACTTTTCGCGGCTCAACTCTTAGACTTGCATGAGTAGGGTGTTGGTTGACTTGGTAGAATTGCTTAAACTTGCCTACAACTAAAATTGGGAAAAGGCTAGGTTTTTATTTGGTCAAGTAGTCTAATCACCCCCTCTAGACCTACTTTTGATCCTACATCAACAAAGGATGTAATGTAATAGTTTGTAGATCAAAAAGCTAGAGTTGAGGGAAATGATGGAGATGATGATGTTGATGGATATGTTGATCCCAATGATGAATGGAGTGTTGGTGATAATGATTGCTTTGAATTCCCGCTGCTAGAGAGATGGATCTTTCGTAGATTGGTTTGTGGAGGGAAAAATTGTTCCACTTCTCTTACGCCTTGCAGATGGTGGCAAAAAGTTCTTGTAATATTCCTCGTGAGTTTTTTTGTTAGAACAAATTTATAGGCCCCACACAGCCACACCACCTGGCTAGGGGTGGTGACATGGGCCCCATAGGAACCCCATGGCCCATCTTCTGGCTCCGTGGACTTTTCCTCCTAAAAGATTTTCTGGAAATCTATCAAACTTGGAAATAATCCTTTCTTCATTGCCATTATTTTGTTTATGTTTTCCTTTGGTAATTCCCCTCTCGATGTAGTTCATGCAATTGAAGGTAAAAGGGCATTGCAATTGGGCTATGGTATGAAAAATATTGATAATACAAAGGAAAATATAATGATAAATAGTGATGCAAAATGGGCATATCACCATGCAACTTTCCATACATCTCATACTACTAGCGTTTGGAGCCATCAGACGTTTAGTTTTAGGCATTTTGGGCCGTCCAATTTCTTCTCAATCTTGTTGGATGCTTCGTATTGGGGGCTACTGCTCTAATGAAATACCGGTACATTATCATATGGGCCGCAAGCTTCAAGCATAGATACCTCCGGATGGTCATCTTGAACTTGCCCTTTTTAGAGCATTGATGAACATCTCCACTTGATGTCATCCTCACATAGTCTACTTGAAATCTTTACTATCATGCAAGAACCTGAATATCCCCCAACATAGACATACAAAACCCATAATATGTGTTAGTTCACTAAGCGCATCCAGTCTTGTTTGCTTGCAGTCAGTTAGCTTCACACAAATATTCTAGACCTTCAAGAAGAGAAGTGTATCACTAGCTGGCTAAGGCGAGTTATAATTATTTGGTAATTATGTCCTTACCATGGCTCGTTATCCATAACAAAAACCTAAGCAGATAGGCCTAAAGAATTTATGGAATATCCAAAAAATGGCAACACAAAGTTGGAAACTATTAATGACTACTAGTATATATACACACACATACAACCCTCCTACGATTGTATGAACAAATTGCCCGCACATCCCTTTCTTGTGTGTTTACATACCATAAAAAATGCCCACAGGTTCCCTTCCCTCTCTCTTCTAGACATTTTAACCCTCTCTAAGTTCGAGAAGCTATGATAGTCTAGAAACCGAGGAGTTAGGTACCATTCCCTTCGAGAATGAGTGGGTCATTGACCAGTGCAGGCGTCAGCATTGGCGGAAGGCCGAGTGGTAGTAGTGGAGGGCCATGCGGGGCATGCAAGTTCTTGCGACGCAAGTGCGCAGATGATTGCATCTTTGCACCTTATTTTGGCTCAGAGCAAGGGGTGGAGCACTTCACCGCGGTGCACAAGGTGTTCGGTGCCAGCAATGTTTCCAAGATCCTTAATCAAGCCCCTCCCCACAAGCGCCTTGATGCCGCCATCACTATATGTTATGAGGCAAAGGCGCGCCTCCGTGACCCTATCTACGGCTGTGTCAGCGACATCTTAGCCCTCCAACAACGGGTATGTGTATGAACACCCTGAATACTATGTATACTCTCTATCTCTCTTTGTCATATAATTGCAAGATGATGATTTGCGGATATTGAATTGGTTCTTTGGAAAGTGCGCTTTGATGTGATACTACTTTAGTTCTGATTTGGCCTTTTGGATTTGTTTGTGCCTTCTTCCAAGGAAGGGAATGGGCCTCGATTTGTAATACGAAAAGACAACAAGTCAAGCAAATTAAAGGAGTCAATGTAGAAGGAACTTTCTATAATTTGATGCACATCCACATCCTACCACCATTAATAATCTCATCTACCATTATTTTCTTCATTTATTTTTGTTCTTCATGCATGATATGTGTTTTGTTTGTACGTACATATGTTAAATCATCATACTCCTAGTTGGTATGTTCCTTTTCTGCACACCAACAAGGGACATAGGACCTAATCCTCACATCCTGACATGTTTGAAACAAGTTTATGCTAATGCAAATCTTGAAGTGGTAGACAGAGACCCACTCGCCAAACTCTTTTATTGGATACATTAATTTTTTGTAACACGGTTTTTGCGCATTTCATTTAACTATTTGTTTCTTAATTTTATCATATTATGTTGTTATGTAGGAATATGCGATGTGAAGTTTGTATATGTTTCAATGATTTGATCATATTGCTCTTTAATGGTTTTGTCATGATTGATATATTGATCGATCTCCTCCAGGTAGCAAACCTCCAGGCCGAAGTCGCCTTCCTACAGGCCCACCTCACGACACTGCAACAACCTTCACCACCTCCTTTTCCGTCCCTGCCGTGCATGCCCATGACCACTGAGTTCTCCATTTCTGAACTGGCATCATTGTCCAATGTCCCGAACACTGTGGAACTATCTTCATTGTTCGACCCGTCGATGCAGTGGGCCTTCCAGCAGCAACACCAACAACCATATGACCAGATGGGAGAAGGCTCTGGCGGTAGAGGCAACACCAACTCCTATGGTGATGACTTGCAATCCCTAGCTACGGAGCTCTTGAATCAACAGTCGACAGGATCGACACCCCAGCAACCATCGAACACACAGTTTTGAGATTGTTTGCCTAGCTAGGTGAACTAATTTATCTAAGATATTTAAAGTATACATTCATTGTGTGAGAGTAGTACATGATTGCTTTTAATGTGAGAATTTTTTTCTAAGTTTATGAATGGTAGTTAATAGGCACCACCCGCTTTTTTCTTATCAGTTTTATTCTTTACTATGGTAGCAGGGGTGCCCACTTAATACTTTTATATAAAACTTCTGAGTTTGTTTCAGACGAAGAAGATTGGAAGGAGTTTATTATTCCAATAATTTGAGATAAAGTTTATTTTAAGATGCATCTAATTTATTTCCGTAAATATCATTTTTTGTCATGTATGACTTTGCTTTTGGCCATTGTGCTACTTTGTGTGCATGTATTGGTGTTCGCTATGTGAATACAAATTTTGGCAAAACCAGCGAGTAAGTTTTTTGCAATGGTTGTGTCCTTCTTTAACAGATTTGCACCAACAAAGGCTTGTGCCTTGCACGGTTCCCCTCTCAATACTCCTCACAACAAGTCTTCCTAACCACACAACCACATAAATAGGAGAGACAACTACAGTTTCAGGGAGGTGCGCATAAAAGAAGGAGAAGTTTGGTCTCCTCTTACTCGGTCTCTTCTCTGTCTCAATGGTTGAAAGTCATGAACACATGATTTGGATGAAGACGCATCTCCAATGGGCTCCCCCATTCCGCACCCGTGTGGCCTAACAGGACAATCCACATAGGTTTTTCCATCCAACGGGCTCCCTCATTTCGGCCCAGGTTGTGCAAAATCCATTAGCCCTGTTCCAAATCCAGGGGAGGAGTAGGCAATCTGGACTGTCCGCAACAAGAACCCAGCCCCACCCCTTAACTATTTTCGGACCCCTCCCCTTTCATGCAGAATCCCTTTCCAATCCATTGTAGTCCTCTCCTTTAAAACCACAACACCACTACCACCCTGTTTCTGCCATGGAGCCACCTCACCTATATCATGTGTAACACCTCTGTATCAACACTTTGTAGATGTTGCAATCTTCATTAGACTCACTACTGCAGGATGTTGCTAACGTGACACTACGATCAGAGACCCTTTGAGAAACTATGTGCGATGCAATAATCACAAACAGTGGTGTTAGAGAACCATCAAAAATGTCCAAAACATTTGCGATGACGGGTGCATCAAACACGGTTAAAATTTTATTTGCACATGTGGTGCACGGCATACAGTCAGTTCAATGAACTGTTTGTGATGAGGAGGAACAAAAGAAATGGGCAGCCAGAAGGCGTGTGCGATACACAACATATGGTTCACTCGGTTTAACTGTTTGTGATGAGGCGGAACAACAGAAACGGACAGATAGATAAAGGTGTGTGCGATTGAGGGCATACTCTTCAGAAGGATTAACTGTTTGCGATCGGGCAAGAGAACAGAAATGGTCAGCCAGATCAAAGGTGTGTGTGATTGATGGCATACACTTCACACGGATGAACTGTTTGCGATTAGCCACGACAAATAGAGACAATTAGACAGATCAACGTGTGTGCGCTAGACGGGCACACATTCTAATTAAAAGAAGCTTGCGTGATGGTAATAATGAGTGCGCATGGCTCTTGGAACAAGACGTGTGCTGACATTGCCTATTGCGATGCACCAAACGCCATGTACGTGGCCAAGAAAGCGTGCCCGCGTTACGCGGTCCGGGATAGTGCCGCACTTATAAATTATAGAACTGTCAATAAATTTTGAGCCTGCATCCCGTCACCTTCCAAATTGCAAACCTATTGACACCGATCAAAACCTAGACAGTTTCCCACATAGGAGCGTATTAGTACTCGGTTATAAATACTGTACTATGCCAAGATGACTGCACATTCCTTCCTCAACTCCTCATCCACAAAAGCAAACAAGTCATTCAGCATCACTCTCTTGCGTCTGCCATGGCCAGATTGAGTTCTCGGTCCAAAGGTTACCACCACGGAGAGGCGAGCATGGAAGCGGAAGCACGAGAGATGTCCTGCTTAGCCGCAAAAGTAGCCGACACATCCCGCCACACCGTCGAAGCAGCACCGAGGTCTCGCCGTGCCTCCGAAGTAGCCTGGAGACCCCGCCACACCGTCGATGCAGCAGACTAGTCTGGTTGCACCGCGGAAGCAGCATAGATGTCCTACCGCGCTGCGAATGCAGTAGAGATGTCCTCCTGCGCCGCGGCGGCCTGGGAAAATCTCTCACGGGCAGGCGAGGACTCTTACAGGCGCATGCATGTGATCGTCCATAGCCAGATGGATCAGATCTCCGGGTGGATGAAGCTACAGGACGAGTTGAATGCCTCATTTGAACAACTCTAGGCCGACCGCGACCTACTGAGGGCGAAGATCACCGGAAGGGCAGAGCAAGCGGAGGAGACCGTGCCGTAAAACAGGGGCTCGGGCGCCATTAATGGAGACGTCGGGAGGGAGGTGCATGGAGACAGAGGTCAAAGGGCTCGCCTCCCGATGAGCACGCGCAAGGGTCTGATTGTAGGCCTCCCGTACTCAAATAGCTACCCCGCACGGCACCTCCTAGCCAATAAAAAAGGGATGCATGGCGGCACGTAACTGGAGAGTAGAACGCCCATGGTTTCAATAATAGTTGTGTTTCCGATTTGTAACGTGACAACACTTGTTCCAAAATGACTTTGTCAGTTTTTAATGTGTGCGCCTTTGCAAATCGGACAAAAAAATTACCACAGCATGTTGGTGCCATGTCATGACACCATGCCAAGTTTCATGATTCTCAAGCGTGTTTTGGATTTACAGGAATTAAGAAATGAAGTTCCTCAATCTTTTTGGCCGAGCCACGACGCCCAGATGTTTGAATTTCATTCTCATTTCTTGCATGGGACCTATAAATTCACTCAAGGGCACACATGTGATTTTTCAACCAACTTTGGTGCACTAGAGCATATCCTTGTAGTTCAAATTTGAATTATGCACATTAAATGCCCAGAAATTCAATTAATGTACAAAAAAGGCCAAACGAACCCGGAATAATTCCAAAATTTAGCACGATACTTCTATTTGGTCTAATCTGCCTGTGTAAACAAATCAAGGTGGCAGAAGGTAGTGTACGTATGTCGTTTCGCACACGGAGGTGACACGTTCCCTCTCGGAACCACGAGCCTTCTTGAGAGAAGCTCCTACTTGCAAGCAGCTTATACCAAAGCTTGTCCCAATTAGGCAAAAAAATACCACAGCATGTTGGTGCCATGTCATGACACCATGCCAAGTTTCATGATTTTCAGGCATGTTTTGGATTTACATGAATTAAAAAACCAAGTTTCTCAATGTTTCCGGCCAAGCCACGAGGCCCAGATGTTTGAATTTCATTCCCATTTCTTGCATGGGACCTAGAAATTCACCCAAGGACACACATGTGATTTTTCAACCAACTTTGGTGCACAGGAGCATGTGCTTGTAGTTCAAATTTGAATTATGCACATGAAATGCCTAGAAAATTCAATTAATGTATAAAAAGGCCAAACGAACCCGGAATTAATGTATACAAAAATGAAATACATGCTTGGAAAACATGATGCCTGGCGTGGTGCCATGGTATGGCCTCACCGTGCCCTAGTAAAAGTTTGAGAATGTTTTCCTTATGTCGTCATGCACGCCTTTCATAAATCGAACCATCACCAAGGAAGTTCCATGGTTTCGAGGGGGAAATCACCAAGATCAAAGGGGGATCCAAATTTCCTTTGTACTTTGTCCATTAGTTTTTTTCTACGATGAACATACACCCTGCAAATCACTACGTTCAAATTTGACACTTTTCTGTGTTCATTTACCATATTTAGGGGATTATTTGCATTCTCTAGGCATTGATGCACATAATTCAAATTTGAACAATCGGTGCATGAAAAGGTGCACAAGAACGCTCTGGAAAACCATCCTCTTGCCATTTACTAAATTCTCATGCCTTTTACAAGGAATGGACAGATATTTCGAGGAAATGTGTGGCAATAGTCAACCATAAACGCATCGTTTACTAGGTAACAACTATACAAAAAAATGCTTGAAAAACATGACGCCTAGTGTGGTGCCATGGTATGGCCTCACCATGCCCTGGTAAAAAATTGAGAATGTTATCCTTATGTCATCATGCACGCCTTTCATAAACCGAACCATCACCGAGGAAGTTCCATGGTTTCGAGGGGGAAATCACCAAGATTGAAGGGGGGTCCAAATTTCCTTTGTCCTTTGTCCATAAGTTTTTTCTACGATGAACATACACCCTGCAAATCACCACGTTCAAATTTGACACTTTTCTGTGTTCATTTACCATATTTAGGGGATTATTTGCATTCTCTAGGCATTAATGCACATAATTCAAATTTGAACAATTGGTGCAAGAAAAGGTGCACAAGAACGGTTTTGAAAACCATCCTCGTGCCATTTAGTAAATTCTCATGCCTTTTACAAGGAATGGGAAAATATTTCGAGGAAATGTGTGACAATAGTCAACCATAAACACGTCGTTTACTGGGTAACAACTATATAAATAATGAAATAAATGCTTGAAAAACATAACGCTTGGCGTGGTACCATGCTATGGTCTCACCATGCCCTGGTAAAAATTTGAGAATGTTATCCTTATGTCGTCATGCATGCCTTTCATAAATCGAACCATCACCGAGGAAGTTTCATGGTTTCGAGAGGGAAATCACCAAGATTGAAGGGGGATCCAAATTTCCTTTGTCCTTTGTCCATGAGTTTTTTTCTAAGATGAACATACACCCTGCAAATCACCACATTAAAATTTGACACTTTTTCGGGTCCATTTACCATATTTAGGGGATTATGTGCATTTTCTAGGAATTAATACACATAATTCAAGTTCAAACAATCGGTGCATGAAAGGGTGCACAAGAACGGTCTGGAAAACGATGCTCGTGCCATTTAGTAAATTCTCATGTCTTTTACAAGGAATGGACAGATATTTCAATGAAATGTGTGGCAATAGTCAACCACAAACGTTTGTTTTGGGGGTTTTCAACTATAGAAAAAATGAAATAAATGATTGAAAAACATGATGCTTGGCATGGTGCCATGGTATAACCTCAGCATGCCCTGGTGAAAAGTCGAGAAGGTTTGGCTTATGTCGTCATGCACGCCCTTCATAAATCGAACCATCACCGGGAAGTTCCATGCTTTCAAGAGGGAAATCACCAAAATTTAAGGGGAATCCAAATTTTCTTTGTTCTTTGCCCTGTAGTTTTTTTCTACGAAGAACATACACCCTGCAAATCACCGTGTTCAAATCTGGCATTTTTCTGGGCTCATTTACCGTATTTAAGGGATTATGTGCATTTTCTAGGCATTTGGTGCATATAAATCCAATCTAGCTACAGCAGCGCGGATGTGATGTGAGGGATGTGGATTACCGTTCGATCGCGGCACATCCTACAGTGCACACGCGCGATCCACGTGGCTAGGGTTCCGGCCAATCATAACGCAACACATAATAGCCTTAGCACACACTATTTTTGGAAGTGACCGAGATGAACCGTGTGCAATAATGAACGAGCAAAATTGTATGGGAAGCCAAATTTCCTTTGTCGTTTGTCGTTGAGCTCTTGAAAACCACTGCACTATACGGCTGCCCGGCCCCTCCGTCCCAGAGCTCTCTCCATGCGCCGTTCATGGCACCGCGGTGCACAATAACTGGTGAGGAAGCTATAGCATCCTGCGGCGCCATGTTCCTCGTTGTCCGTGACCGCACACATGGTAAGGAAGCGATGGCATCTCACTGCGCCGAGTTCATCGCCGCCGGCAACCACACAGTTACATGGGCGGACTTTGAGGCTGCCATGGCTGAATGGGCGGTGGATCTAGAGGCGGCCAAAGCCGCACAGGAGGATCGGAAAAGGCAGAAAGTAGTCAAGAAAAGAGAGTCCCGCTGCCGCAAGAAAGAAGAGGCCGCACGCCGTTATGAGGAGAGCATGGCAGAGATTGAAGCACGTATGGCTGCCGCCTACAAGGCCTGGAAGGAGAACATGGCGTCTGGCTAGCATGCCCTGATGGCAGCATGTGAGAAGTAGTTTAAGTTTGTAGTATTAGCGCAAATTACCAGTAGTACTTTAAGTTTGTAGTATTAACATACAATGAGCGTCCTTTGAGGGCTTTGAGCGTTGATTAGCATGTGTGACTGTGTGCGCTTTTTTGCGTTAATCATTAGAAGATCACAAAACACACGGTTTCATGTCGTACCCATGTGCGTTCTTTTGCGTTAATGATCCATAAGTCTGTTACCTGTGCGATGGTTCCTAATAAACCAGGCGTACCATTGACCAAAAAAAATCGACTACATGTGTACATTTTTTTGGAGACGGGAACTGCCAATTTTCTGTTTTCTCGCACACGAGTATTTTACGCGCTTCGTCTCCGTTGTGTGCTTCCCCCGCCCAAGTTTCAAGTTTCGCATATCTCCCCGATACATCCCCAATGTATCTATAATTTATGAAGCATTCATGCTAATTTATTATCTGTTTTGAATGTTTATGGGCTTTATTATACACTTTTATATTATTTTTGGGACTAACCTATTAACCGGAGGCCCAGCCCGTATTGTTGTTTTCTTGCCTATTTCAGTGTTTCGAAGAAATGGAATATCAAACGGAGTCCAAACGGAATGAAACCTTCGGGAGCGTTATTTTTGGAACGGAAGAAATCCAGGAGACTTGGAGTTGAAGTCAAGGAAGATTCAAGGTGGCCACGAGGGTGGGGGCGCTCCCCCCTACTGGGTGCACCCCCCTGTTTCGTGGGCCCCTCGAGGCTCCCCCAACCGACTTCTTTCGCCTATATATATTCCCATATACCCTAAAAACATCGAAGCGAAGAATAGATCGGGAGTTCTACCGACGCAAGCCTCTGTAGCCACCAAAAACCTCTCGGGAGCCCGTTCCGGCACCCTGCCGGAGGGGGGATCCCTCACCGGTGGCAATCTTCATCATCCCGGCACTCTCCATGATGAGGAGGGAGTAGTTCACCCTCGGGATGAGGGTATGTACCAGTAGCTATGTGTTTGATCTCTCTCCCTCCTGTTTTCTCTATGGCACGATCTTGATGTATCGCGAGCTTTGCTATTATAGTTGGATCTTATGATGTTTCTCCCCCTCTACTCTCTTGTAATGGATTGAGTTTTCCCTTTGAAGTTATCTTATCGGATTAAGTCTTTAAGGATTTGAGAACACTTGATGTATGCCTTGCCGTGCTTATCTGTGGTGACAATGGGATATTCACGTGATCTACTTGATGTATGTTTTGGTGATCAACTTGCGGGTTCCGTGACCTTGGGAATCTATGCATAGGGGTTGGCACACGTTTTCGTCTTGACTCTCCGGTAGAAACTTTGGGGCACTCTTTGAAGTTCTTTGTGTTGGTTGAATAGATCTGAGATTGTGTGATGCATATCGTATAATCATGCCCACGGATACTTGAGGTGATAATGGAGTATCTAGGTGACATTAGGGTTTTGGTTGATTTGTGTCTTAAGGTGTTATTCTAGTATGAACTCTATGATAGATTGAATGGAAAGAATAGCTTCATGTTATTTTACTACGGACTCTTGAATAGATAGAACAGAAAGGATAACTTTGAGGTGGTTTCGTACCCTACCATAATCTCTTCATTTGCTCTCCGCTATTAGTGGCTTTGGAGTGACTCTCTGTTGCATGCTGAGGGATAGTTATATGATCCAATTATGTTATTATTGTTGAGAGAACTTGTGTCGTGGGAACGAACACCTATGGGACCGGAGCCCCTTACGGTTCGGCGGGGGGCGGAGATCGCACGAAGAGCGGATCGAGGCGAAGCACACGAGCGATTTACCCAGCTTCGGAGCTCTCCGGAGAGATAATACTCCTACTGCTACTTGTCTGATTGTATTGAGTTCTTGCTCGAGAGTGTGAGTGTTTTATGGTTTCGAATGCCCCCCGAACCCCCTCTACGTTGCGCATGGGCCTCCTTTTATATGCTAAAGGGGTCACCGACAGGTGGCAACGTAGGCAAGGGCAAAAATGGAAAAGGAGTTGTGGTTGGTACAACTACTTGAACAGTGTATCCTACCTAACCCTGATGGCAGGGGACAAAGGCATTAAATGGCCACCTGTGTCGCTCAAACAGTGCAGAAAAGGGACCGTCAGGGGCGCCACCGCTCGCCACGATGGCGACCTTGTCAGCGCCGCTTGCCACCTCACACCGCTGGCTGCACAGCCTCTCGCCACGCGCGCCAGGAAAGGTCCCATGGAGACACGTTGACGGATGCACTAGAGCGTGGGTACAAAGTGGTGGATGGCCGTGGCAAGCGCCTTGCCGCGGTCGTTGTCTTGTCGCGTCCGGAAGCTTGTCGCTCACTGGGCCTTGCCGGGACGCGCAGCGCATCGCAGCAAGTTTCTTGAGGTGCCTTGGTTGGCCTTCCCAGCATGCTCCTCTTGCCGGGGCCTTGTCTCCTTCCCGGCAAGATCCTCTTGCCGGGGCCTTGTCTCCTTGACTTGAACACTTTGTTCTTGAATGGCTCCAAAGGAACCACGGAGGACCTTGGCGGTCACCCGGCAAGCCTTGCCGCGGGGCGCTACGAGTGCCCATGCACAAGTTCGGGATACTAGGGTACCCCTACTCTAGTACACCGACAGGAGCCCCCGGGCCTGGGCCACACACGGTGCCGAGCACTGTTGGGCCAGGCCCAAAACAGGGCACGGGCACGCGCGGCCTGGGTCCACGCCGTATCTTACTCCGTATCCACCGCGCTCTCCCCTAACGGCACGCGTTGAATGCGGCGTCGTGGGAGAGATCGTGGGTGGTTCTTTATTCGGAAAAGCGGAACGTCCGCCCCCTCCCTCTTTATAAGCAGAGGAAACAGGGGCAGTTCGCCCATCTTGCCCGTTGCTACTTCCAATCTCAGAAATCTCCGCTGCTCCCCCCTTCTTCCAAAGCCGAAAGAGAGCAGCGCTCCGCCCCCCATCGCCGCCGGTGCCACCAACGCCTTCGATCTCCCCCACCACCTCCGCCATGGCTCCGAAAGCCGGGAAGGGTGTGAAGTCGGCCGAGGCGCTGCGAAAGGAGCGGGCAACTTCCCCCCCCCCCCGAGCTCGCCGCGAAGGAGCTGAGGGAGTGGTACTACCTCTTCTGGTCGACGGAGACGCGAGCGCACCCGCGCACGAAGGTACACTCCACCGCCGCTTCCGAACGGGCTCCAAACGGATACCCTTTCTTCGCGCTGTTCTTCTATTGCAGGCTCTGCCCGCCCTTCTCTGAATTCTTCTGCGATATCATGAACACCTACGGGTTCCACCTCCTTGACTTCACCCCCAACGCCGTTCTGACCATGGCAGTTTTCGCACATCTCTGCGAAAACTTTGTCGGAGTCCACCCAAACATAGCTCTTATCCGCCACTTCTTTATGCCCCGGGTCGAGAGAGGAGAGCCTTTAGCCGGCGGAATCGCCTGGATCTCGAGAGCCGGTAAGAAGGAGGCTTATCTGGAGGGGGAGCTCCGCAGCAAATGGGAGGAATGGAGAGCGGAATGGTGCTGGATCGTCGAGGAGAACCCGCAGCCATTTACTGCCCTGCGCCAAGCCCCAGCAGTGCGCGGCAATGATTGGAGCGCCCTGGCCACGGACGACGATAAGCTGAAGATTGCCATCACCCGGATCTTGCGGCTCAGGCTTGCTGGGCTCACTGTAGGCGCTGTTGGCGCGGATTTCCTTTGCCGCCGCATCGCCCCCCTGCAGGAGAGGAGGAGACCCGCCTGGGAATTCGGGGGCCCGGCGGACATCATGAGGCTGCGCCTGGGCCTCAACTTCAACTTCACTGTCTTGGAGCTGGATGTGATGCTCAAGGAGCTGTTCAAGCACGATCCCCAGCATCCCGAATGGTTCAGGCTGCCGCAGGGCGTCGTCCCGTTGTGCAACAATTCCTTGCTCGATCGCATCCGCGCAATGATGCCGCAGTGCGATTCGCATGGGATTGTCCCAACTTGGCAAGAGCCTGCAAACGACGTTGTGCAGCAGTTCTTCGACGGCCTGGTGGAGGTGGCGGTCTGTGCTAATGAACAGAAGAGCCTCACCCGCGACACCACCGATGCGGAGATGCGGCGCATCGCTACCAGGGCGGAAGAGGCGGCGGCAGCCGCTGCCGCGGGCGAGTTTGGGTTCACTGTGGAGGAGACAGAGGCAGCCGAGGTGGCAAGCCTTGCTGATCGAGATGAGCTTGCCGGAGAGCTTGCCGGCGAGCGAGAGCTTGCCGAGCCCGAAGCTGAGTCGAGCGAGCCCGCCGAGGGTGCGAGCGGCCCGCCAACCTCAAGCAGCTTGCCGCAAGCAGAGCTCCCAGCGCAGCCCCCAGCTCCACCAAGAAGGCGCCTCCGCAGGGCCGGCGACGTAGCAGGGCGGCAGACGGGTCAACAGCCGTCGCACCGTGGGACACGCTCCACCGCGACAAGCACTGTTGCCGCGGGAGCGTCTCACACCGTTGCGGCAACTGGAGCGGGGTCCTCCCGGACTGCCGCTTCTGATCCTGCCGCTGCCCCCGCCAAGCGGTAAAGGGAGCCTACTCCTCCGCCTCATCGTGCCGAAAGAGGGTTGGATTTTGACCTCTCCGTGCTTAGCTCCGACGAGGAAGAAGAAGAGTAAGATCCCTTGTTGTACTTGTAGTTCTTCAATTCTTGTTGTTTTTGTCTTGTATCTGATTTTGCTTTACTCTGAACTCACTCCTTTTCAGGATCCTAGCCCTGAGAGCGGCAAAGAGAGCCAAGGCTCCGGTGATTGTCATCGAGGACGAGCCCACCGCGACAGCAGGGGGCGCGCCCGAGACCACCTTGCCAGACCCGGCAACTACTCCCCGAAGCAGCCCCCAGCGTAAGTATCTGTTTACTTCCCGTTGTTGGGCGCGCATGGGTGATCTTTATTTGCTGATATCTGTCTCTTGATTTGTGTAGGAGCAGAGCAGCCTCACCAGGAGCAACCGGAAGCCGCCCCCGAGATGCTATCTACTTCAACTACGCCTTCAAGGGAGGATTCCCCGGCAAGGGAACGTTCTCCGACAAGGGAGAAGTCTCCGGAAGGGACAGTTCTCCGGCAAGGGACAGCACCAGCGATCCCCCGGTGGTGGAGCCCATGACTGCAGATCCCAGTACAGGTACCCCTTCTTGCTTGAAAACTTCCCTTGTGTTCTTGTTCTGGTTTTCTTTTTGGATATTTGCTTGACTTTTCTCCCTCTTTCGGCCTTCAGATCCACCTTCACGGAGCCGATCGTGACCGAGGCCACCGGCGAGGAGAACGCGTGCGGCAACTCCAATGATGCCGCCACCACCGAAGGAGAAGCTGGCGCTGAAGATCCCGCCGGCGAAGAGGCCGCCAAAGCTGCCGCCGCAGGAGCTGGCGAGGGATCCGGCGATCGCACTGACGGCCCCGAGACCGCAGGAGCGCAAGGCGCTGTGCCGACCACCGATCCCTCCGCCGCTGCCGCTGCGCCAGGCTCCAAAGAGCCCCAGCCCGGCGCCTACTTGAAGGCCGGCGATGGCGTCTTCTTCAAGCTCCCCTGGGCGTCAAGCTCCAGGGCGCCAATCGAAGGAGAAGCCTTTGACGGAGAAGTGCTCGCCTCCACTGGGCTGACACTGGTTGACGCGCCGAGCAGCAGCAGCGGCGAGCCTGAGGAGGAACAGCTGCTGCGGAGGCTACTGTCGCTCTATCGCGCCCGGCAAGCCAAGCTGGAATCCCGGGAAGCGCTTGTCGCGCGGGCGGGAGTGGATATTGAGAAGCATGCGGAGGAGCTCCAGAGTCGCAACCAGGAAGCTCTACGCTCCATTGCAGAGGAGCGGGCGCAGCTCGTCGAGGCGCGGAAAGCCTTCCTTCTCGAGAAGGCTGAAGCTAAAGAGCAACAGCGGCTTGCCACCGAGGAGCTGTCCGCGCGGGAAGGAGAGTTGGCGGAGCGGAAGGTTAATCTTGACAGCCACGAGGAGGAGATTGCCGCGCACGAGGAATCATTCGGAGGGGCCCTTAAGGAAGCAAAGGATGCTGCCGCAGCTGCTGAGGCCGCCAAGAAGGAACTGGAGACGAAGGTGGCGCAGCTGGAGGCCGATCTCAAGGCGAGGGGTGAAGAGATTGCCGCGCTCAATCGCGAGCGCGAGAAGGACGCCTACGCTCATGGCGAGATGCAGGGTCGTCTCATCGAGAAGGGAAAGGAGCTTTGCGTCGCCAAGGACTCCAATGCAGATCTCGAGTTGAAGCTGGCTACTTTGACCGAGACGCTGGACGGCGCCAAGGAGCGGGAGGCGGCCTTGAAGGAGGAGATCAAGGCCAACGAAGCGCTGCTGACGAGGGCTGCCAAAACCCAGAACACTTTCAAGGAGACTGTGGAGCTCTGGACAGAGGGTCTCGTAAATATCGCCGCAGTCATCGACGAGGAGCTGGCGCAGCTGGGGATGGAGGATTTCGGGTATTCCTCCGATGAGAACCTCCAGCCCAGCGCCAAGCTCACTCTGTTCTTCAAGGGCGTGGCGACGGCACTCCAGCAACTCCGGGAAAGGATCCCAAAGCAGCTGGCCGATGAGTCGCGCACGATCTGCGCGAGAGTTCTGCAAAAGGTGTTGGTGAAGGTGGCCTTCCGCAACCCAGGCCTCAACCTCACCAACATCCTCAAGAAGCTACCGGCGGATGCTGATCTGGAAGAGCTCAAGGCCCTTGTCGCACCCATTGTGGACAAGGTGAATGAAGTCAATAGAGTTGACGGCGATCGCGTAGATTAGGCCGCCTGTTTTCTCCTTTTCTTGCCGCTGCTAGTCATGTTATGAGAACAATCTATTAGAGTCGCGACAAGTTATCTTGTAATATAACTTTATCTTGAATATCAATTGCTATGTTATTCCCTTTACTTGATTCCTTCCTTCGTATGTTTTTGCCCTACGCTTTTAGGGAACTTGCCGGCGCGGGCACCTTTGCCGCGAGCGCTGAGTGCGGAACGTCAGCAGCCTGCTGGTGGTGCCGCTAGCGACAAGAAACCTTGTCGCAACTAGTCGCAGCACACTTAAGTTGTTGAGCGGACTCGAAACAAAGTAAGGGCGCAACTAGCTACGAGTTGGTTCCTCCGCGCACAGGTTTTCCATACAAAGCACGGTCGTTCAAGGAAGATAACTTAAAAAATTTTAAAACTGATTGCTTAAACTTTGGCAACTTAGCTTTTCTGTCGTTTGCGTCCCGGCAAGGCGAAACTTTCTTGAACGATGCCTGGTCCACACCATTATATCCTCCTTCCCCTCCCGGCAAACTTGTGGGCGAGGGAACCTTCCTTTTGAGAAAAAGAAAGAAGAGAAAATAAAGATATGGAGCCTTAAGGCTCGTTATTGCTAACCGGGGTAGGTGCTGCACAAAGTGTCAGATAACACATGCAGAAAATAGAAAGCATGAAATTGACAAGATGTGCTGAGCACATAAGCTTTATTTATGCACGGGGTCTGCGCCCGGCTTTGTACAAAGGATTGCATGCAACAGCGGCAAGACTTGTACAAAAGGTGGTTACCGGAATAGGTTCTGGCAACCGCGCCTTATGGGTAAAACTTACGAAGATGCTCAATGTTCTAGGAGTTGCTCACTGGCAAGCCATCTTCGGTCTCAAGGCGGACAGCGCCAGGCCTAGTGACTCGTTTCACCCGGTAAGGGCCTTCCCACTTTGGCGTCAACTTGTTGGAATTCTTGGCGGATTGAACACGCCGAAGAACAAGGTCGCCCTCCTCGAGACTTCTGGCATTAACTTTGCGGCTATGGTAGTGATGCAAAGCTTGCTGGTATCGAGCAGCTCGTACAGCAGCCTGAAGACGATCCTCCTCAAGGAGCAGCGCGTCATCTTGTCACAGCTGCTCTTGCTCAAGCTCATCATAAGCAAGCACTCGAGGCGATCCGTATACGAGTTCCGTGGGGAGAACTGCCTCTGCTCCATAGACCAGAGCGAAAGGCGTCTGGCCGGTGGCTCGATTTGGCGTCGTCCTGATCGACCAAAGAACCACCGGCAGCTCCTCGATCCAGTTCTTTCCGCACTTGTGCAGCCTGTCGAAAGTCCTGGTCTTGAGCCCGCGCAGCACTTTAGCATTTGCCCTCTCCGCTTGACCGTTGCTTCTCGGGTGAGCAACAGAAGCGAAGCAGACCTTGGCGCCAAGATCTTGGACGTACTGCATGAAGGTGCGGCTCGTGAATTGCGTGCCGTTGTTGGTGATGATCCTGTTAGGGACCCCGAAACGGCAAACAATCGACCTGAAGAACTTGACTGCTGACTGTGCTATCACCTTCCTCACTGCTTCCACTTCCGGCCACTTTGTGAACTTGTCGATTGCAACGTACAAGTACTCAAAGCCCCCGACAGCTTGGGGAAAGGGGCCGAGGATGTCGAGCCCCCAGACCGAAAATGGCCAGGATAAAGGGATCGTCTGGAGAGCTTGAGCTGGCTGGTGTATCTGCTTGGAATGGAACTGGCACGCTTCACACTTGGTTACTTGTGCAGTTGCATCCTGGAGGGCTGTCGGCCAAAAGAAACCTTGCCGGAATGCCTTGCCGGCAAGTGCTCTTGCGCCAATGTGGTGACCACATATGCCTCCATGTATCTCCGCCAACAGCTTTTGTCCATCTTCCCAGTGAATACACTTCAATTTCACACCGTTGAATCTTCTTCTGTATAGTGTGTCGTCGACAAACTGGTACATACTTGATTGCCGGGCTACTCTCTCCGCTTCTTCTTGCTCTTCGGGAAGTTCTCCTGTCTGAAGGAAACGGACAATCTACTGTGCCCATGCTGGAGCTTGCGGCTCTACAACAAGGACTAAAGGCACATATGCTGCTGCGGGAACATCCGCTTCTACGGCGAGAACCTGTGACTCAGCCGGAGCTTGATGTTCCCCGGCAAGCTTGCCGGAGCAAAACTTGTCGGAAGCTTCTGCTTCAACGGAACAAACCGTAGGGCTTGTCAGAGCAGACTGCTCCTCAGCACCTTTGGTGTTGATCTTGGGGACCTTCTTGGCGGCGGCTTCGGGGAGCTCTGCCGGAAAGTAGTCACCAGAAATCAACTTCCTCTTCTTGCTCTGTCCAGTTGATGGCGTTACAGACAGTTGAGTCAGTTTGAGCATAAAGATTCCTGGTTCCACAGGTAACTTAAGTGCGGCGCACTTTGACAGGCCATCGGCAACGTCGTTCTAAGCTCTCGCAACATGTTCCATCTGTAAGCCATCAAAGTGCTCTTCAAACTTTCTCACTTCATCAACGTAAGCTTCCATCAACGGACTCTGATAATTCTTATTCACTTGGCGGACGACAAGCTGTGAGTCACCCCTGACAATGAGCTTCTTGATCCCAAGGTCTGCTGCGATCCTGAGACCGGCAAGCAAACCTTCATACTCTGCAGTATTGTTTGTTGCTTGCTCCTTGGGAAAGTGCATCTGGACTATGTACTTGAGGCGCTCTCCGGTGGGTGCGACAAGCAGCACGCCCGCACCGGCGCCTTGCAGCGAGAAGGCACCATCAAAGTACATCAGCCACTCTTTGTTTGCCTCCTTGACGGGGATGCTCGTCTCTGGAATTTCTTCATCTGGTGTTGGCGTCCACTCTACTATGAATTCTGCCAATGCCCGGCTCTGGATAGTTGAAGTACTCTCAAACTTGAGGCCAAAGCTTGACAGTTCCAGTGCCCACTCGACAATCCTGCCTGTTGCTTCTGGATTCTGCAGTATCCTCTTCAGCGGAAAACGAGTGACAACTGTGATCTCATGTGCTTGGAAGTAATGGCGCAGCTTTCTCGAGGCCATGAGAGGGCCGAAAAGCAGTTTCTGCACACCAGAGTACCTTGACCTAGCCCCCTGCAGGAGGGAACTGACAAAGTAAACTGGGCATTGCACCATTTTCTTCTGTTTCTCCTCCTGTGCCTGCGCAGATCCGTCCTTGTCGGGACCAGAGCTTGTCGGGGAAGCCCCCTGCTTTTCACTGGATGCATCTGCCGTGGTTGCCGGCTCATCATCCGCCTCCCTCTCCGCTACTAACGCAGCACTAACCACTTGATTGGTTGCCACTAGATACAGCAGCAACTTCTCTTGTGGTTTAGGTGCGACAAGTATTGGAGTGGAGGACAGGTATCTCTTCAAGTCCTGCAGCGCAGCCTCCGCTTCCGGAGTCCATTTCATTGGACCTGCCTTTTTCAATATTTTGAAAAATGGCAGGGCATGCTCAGCAGACTTAGAGATAAACCTGCTGAGAGCAGCCACACAACCGGCAAGCCTTCGTACATCCTTGACGCGCTTTGGTGCTTCAATCTGCTCAATGGCCTTGATCTAGTCGGGATTGGCTTCAATTCCCCGCTGAGACACGAAGAACCCGAGAAGCTTGCCGGAAGGAACTCCAAACACACACTTCTCGGGGTTGAGCTTGAGGTTGATCTTGCGCAGATTTGCAAAGGTCTCGTCCCAATCCTGGATCAGAGTTGCTTTGTCCTTGCTCTTGACCACTATGTCATCCATGTAGGCTTCCACATTCCAGTGCATTTGAGGCTCAAAAGTATGATGGACCACCCTTGCAAATGTTGAACCAGCATTCTTCAAACCGAAAGGCATCCGTACGAAACAGTACGTGCCACACGGAGTGATGAATGCGGTCTTCTCCTCATCCTCTTCTGCCATGAACATCTGGTGATACCCTGAGTATGCGTCAAGAAATGAAAGCAAGTCACATCCGACCGTTGAGTCAACAATCTGGTCAAAGCGCGGCAAGGGAAATGGGTCTTTGGGACAAGCTTTATTAACATCAGTAAAGTCAATACAAAGCCTCCATTTCCCGTTTGCCTTGCGCACGACTACAGGATTGGCCAACCACGTAGGATGGAGCACTCCTCTGACAAGGCCTGCTGCTTCCAACTTCTTGATTTCTTCTGCGATGAATTCTTGGCGCTCCACTGCTTGTTTCCTGACTTTCTGCTTGACGGGCCGCGCATGAGGACAGACGGCAAGATGGTGCTCGATTACTTTCCTGGGAACACCAGGGATGTCAGACGGTTGCCACGCAAACACATCGACGTTCGCCCGCAGGAAAGCAACCAGCGCGCTTTCCTATTTAGGGTCGAGATTGGCACTGATGGTGAAGGTACCACCAGTGCCGTCCTCCTTGGCGGACACCTTCTTGGTGTCTGGCGGAGCTGCCTTCGTCTTCTTACACTTGCCGGTGGAGCTCGATGGTGCGTCCTCGACAGTAGCGCAGCACTCCGAAGAGGTGCGCTTGCCGGAGTGGGCATCAGAACTCTTGCCGGACTTGGTCTTCTTCTTCCCCCCGGGAGCTTCAGCGGCAAGTGTCTTGCGATCGGCTACGGCTGCTGCTTCCCGGTAGATCTTGTCGGCGCAAATAAGAGCATCCTTCTTGTTGCCAGGAACAGAGATGAAACTTATCGGGCCTGGCATCTTGAGCATGTTGTAGGCATAGTGAGAGGCTGCCATGAATTTGGCGAGCACTGGACGGCCGAGTATCCCATTGTAAGGCAATGGAAAATCAGCAACGTCAAAAGTGACCCTCTCAGTCCTGAAGTTCAACTCGCTGCCAAATGTTACCGGCAACGTGATCTTTCCCTTCGGCTTGCTCCTTCCCGGGTTGATTCCTTGAAAAGTGCCGGTCTCTTCGAGCTCGCTGTCAGGGATCTAGAGTTTCTGAAGTACCGCGGAGGAGATCAGGTTCAAGCCAGCCCCGCCATCAACCAGCATCTTAGTGACCTTGAGGTTGCGGATAGTTGGTGAGACCAACATCGGCAAGCACCCGACCGCAGTTATGCGATCAGGGTGATCCTCAATATCGAAGATGATAGGCGTGCTGGACCATTTCAGAGGCTTGCGTGACTCGACGGGTGGTTCTGCCGCATTGACTTCCCGCACCCACTGCTTGAGCTGGCGGTGCAAAGTATGCAGGGAAGCACCTCCGTTAACGCACAAGACCTCTGTGGCTTTTTGAAACTCCTGCTCATCGGCCTCGTCATCTTCCATATCTTCATCTTCATCGTCATCTTCATCCTTGTCGCGGCCGCGGGGAGGCCTGTCTCCTTGCCGCTGCTTGGCCTTGCCGCGGCGTCCTCCCCGGCCGGGACGCTTCTTGCCGCATCCTCCAGTACCTTCTTGGGCCTTCTCCTTGTCGCGTCTCTCGTACTCAGCCTTCTGCTGCTCGACAAGCTGCTCGACCTTCTTGCAGCTCTGGAGATCATGGCCCTTGGTACGGTGGATCTTGCAGTACTGCTTGCCGGAGCCGTCCTGCTTGTCGGCGGCCGCCACAGCTTCGGCTTCCTTGGCGCCACCTCCGTTGCCGGACTGCTCGACAACTAGCACATCTTTGCCTTTCTTCTTTCTGTTGTTCCGCCGCCGGTTTTTCCTTGCCGGGGCGGCATCCTCGCTGTCAGATCCTCCTGCTCCTGTAGTCCCTCCGGGGAGTTTCCTCCCTTCCTCAGCATGTGCACACTTGTCGGCCAGGGTGTATAGCTCACTGACGTCTCTGATCTTGCACATCACCATCTCCTCCCGCATCCTGCGGTTACGCACATTCTGATGGAACGCGTTGATTACCGCGGCAGGGTGGACATCTGGGATGTTGCGCTGTACTTGGCTGAATCTCTGAATATACTTACGCAGGGGCTCTCCTTCCTTCTGGGCGAGCAGATGAAGGTCGCTCTCTTGGCCATGAGGCTTGTGGCCGCCTGTAAAGGCGCCGACAAACAGATGGCACAGATCAGCCCATGAGGATATGGAGTTGTCCGGCAAGTGCATGAGCCAGGATCTGACATTGGGCTTGAGCACCAGCGGGAAGTAGTTGGCAAGGATCTTTTCGTCGCGCCCCCCGGAAGCTTGCACCGCGATGGTGTAGATGCTGAGGAACTCCGACGGATGCAACCTGCCGTCGTACTTCTCTGGTACGTCTGGCTTGAAATTCTTTGTGTTGGGCCATTGGACTTGCCGCAGCTCATGAGTGAACGCAGGGCAACCTACCGCATACGGCAAGTCGCCTGGTTCCCCTGGCGCATGCATGTCGACAGTGGGCCCAGCATGCTGGTCTGACTGACGCCGCACTTCTCTTCGGCGCTCGATGCGTGTACGAGCGTCTTCTTGCTGTCGTTCTTGAAGAACTTGGCGTTGATCGCGACGAGCTCGTGGATCTGATGACGCTGTGGAGTCAGTGTCGAGATTGACCCGGCGAGTCGGTGATCTTGGCCTTCGGGGTGGAGAGTGCACGGTGGTTGCACCCCCACCGGTCTTGTCGCCATCGGCTCGTGCTTGGCAGTCTTGCCGCGGCTTTGATGTACTCGGTTGCCGTGGAGTGTCGCCGTTGGTGAAGCCGATGAGACTCTGAATGGTGGCCCTCCAATCGTCGATCTTGTCCGCCGTTGGAGGGTAATCCAGGAGCAGTTGAGCTTGGGCCAAAGCTTCTTCTGAAGTTTTGGGTGGCGGTGGCGAACGGTGCGAGGATCGGGATATGCTCGGACTCCCAACTGGGTTGGAAGGAGCAGTATCCCGTCCAGGCGACCGTGTCTTGCTCGTGCCAGCAGGTTGGCGTGCATGCTGGTCTTGAGCATCCCGAGATCCACCGGCTCGATCTCGGTCCAACGAACGTATGGTACCGCGAGTACCATGGCGCTGTCGGTCCCGCGCCTCCTGAGATGGGCGCGGTGCGTGTATGGACGCCGAGGTTTGCGCAGCCTTGTCCTTGGACCTGGCGGCAGCGTGAGCTCCCTCGTCGATGCCCGTTCCTCCGCCGGCGTCTACCCCACCACCCGTTTGCTCCGGTGGCGGTGGGATCGACGTGGACGGAGCATCCACCTCCGAAGCCTTCTTCTTCGGTGGCATGTCGATGAAGATGATGAAGAAGATGAAGATCTGGCTCGCGTGAACGCCGGATCGGGTTCACACAACCTCGACGCCCCCTACCTGGCGCGCCAAAGATGTCGTGGGAACGAACACCTATGGGACCGGAGCCCCTTACAGTTCGGCGGGGGGCGGAGATCGCACGAAGAGCGGATCAAGGCGAAGCACACGAGCGATTTACCCAGCTTCGGAGCTCTTCGGAGAGATAATACTCCTACTGCTGCTTGTCTGATTGTATTGAGTTCTTGCTCGAGAGCGTGAGTGTTTTCTGGTTTCAAATGCCCCCCGAACCCCCTCTACGTTGCGCATGGGCCTCCTTTTATATGCTAAAGGGGTCACCGACAGGTGGCAACGTAGGCGAGGGCAAAAATGGAAAAGGAGTTGTGGTTGGTACAACTACCTGAACAGTGTATCCTACCTAACCCTGACGGCAGGGGACAAAGGCATTAAATGCCCGTCTGTGTCGCTCAAAAAGTGCAGAAAAGGGACCGTCAGGGGCGCCACCGCTCGCCACGATGGCGACCTTGTCAGTGGCGCTTGCCACCTCGCACCGCTGGCTGCACAGCCTCTCGCCACGCGCGCCTGGAAAGGTCCCATGGCGACATGTTGACGGATGCGCTGGAGCGTGGGTACAGAGTGGTGGCTGGCCGCGGCAAGCACCTTGCCGCGGTCGTTGTCTTGTCGCGTCCGGAAGCTTGTCACTCACCGGGCCTTGCCGGGACGCGCGGCGCGTCGCGGCAAGTTTCTTGAGGTGCCTTGGTTGGCCTTCCCGGCAAGCTCCTCTTGTCGGGGCCTTGTCTCCTTCCCGGCAAGCTCCTCTTGCCGGGGCCTTGTCTCCTTGACTTGAACACTTTGTTCTTGAATGGCTCCAAAGGAACCACGGAGGACCTTGGCGGTCACCCGGCAAGCCTTGCCGCGGGGCGCTGTGACTGCCCGTGCACAAGTTCGGGATACTAGGGTACCCCTACTCTAGTACACCGACAACTTGCACTAGTGAAAGTATGAACCCTAGGCATTGTTTCCTATCATCGCAATACCATTTATGCTCACTTTTATCATTAGTTACCTTGCGGTTTGTATATTTTCAGATTACAAAAACCTATATCTACCATCCATATTGCACTTGTATCATCATCTCTTCACCGAAGTAGTTCACCTATACAATTTGCCATTGTATTGGGTGTGTTGGGGATACAAGAGACTCTTTGTTATTTGGTTGCAGGGTTGTTTGAGAGAGACCATCTTCATCCTACGCCTCCCACGGATTGATAAACCTTAGGTCATCCACTTGAGGGAAATTCTGTACTGTCCTACAAACCTCTGCACTTGGAGGCCCAACAACGTCTACAAGAAGAAGGTTGTGTAGTAGACATCAAGCTCTTTTCTGGCACCATTGCCGGGGAGCTGAGTGCTTGAAGGTATATCTTTAGATCATGCAATCGAATCTTTTTGTTTCTTGTTTTATCACTAGTTTAGTCTATAAAAGAAAACTACAAAAAAATGGAATTGAGTTTGCCTAATACGCTTCATCTTTTTAATATATTTCGTAAGTATGATGAAAAGTAAAATTGTGCTCAAGTGCTAGAAGAAGAAGTCTATAAAATGTTTGATACTAAATCTTTGAATGATGAGCATGATTGCAATGTTGTTAGTATGAACTCCTTGAATATCCATAGTACTAATGATGATTGCACTAGTTATGATGAAAATGTCTCCTATAAGCATGTCGATTTTTGTGGAGATCATTGGGTTTGCATGGACACACCAAATAGAGAAGATAGATATTGCAAGAGGCATAAGCATGTAGAAACTAAATTGTTGCAAGAAAGGCTAAGGGTGAGTGCTGAAGAATTATATTTCCTTTGCCGTACTTGTGAACTTTGCAATGAAAGTGGTGATTTACATCTCCGATGCAAATTGTTTCATGATCGAATGGTGTCCAAAAATTGTGATGATTTTATTTCCCTTGCACATTATAATGAACTTAGTTTGCTTATGGGTTATGAAGAAATGAAACGTATAACTAAGCATCTTCCAGAATTTGCCCGGTATAAACTTCTTGATCTTGATCTAGAGGAGATTTATATGTTTTGTGTGGTGAATTGCATTGAAAATCCTTATATTGCCAATAACATAAAGAAAAGAAAGCAAATAGAAGATGACGAGAATACTAATGAAAGGGAAGAGACTTCCCAATATCCTTCTATTATTTCTTATGATGAATCAGGTAACGAGGAGGAGCTTTCTATTCAACCAATCTCATCAATAAGGAGCTCAAAGAACAGGGTTGAACCCATACATGAAGTGAAGAAGAAAAAGAAAAAACGAAGAAGCAAAGGTAAAAAGGTATCCCTCCCAAATGATGTTCCTCCTACTACTCATTATGATGATGATAATTGCTATACTATTGGTGCTATCCATACTATTAATGATGAGAGTGATTATGCCTATGATATGAAAAGGCCCAAGCTTGGGGATGCTACGTTTAATGAAGATGATATTTTTAGCATCCCAAGTTTTGATATGCAAAGTTGTTATGATGATAGCATGCCTCTTACCTATGATGATATTGATAAAAGTGGGTTTGGAAGAGTGTCAACTTTAGGAAGTAGTGATCCCACTATTTTGGAGGATGTTTAATCTTATAATATTTATGAAAGTGGATTTGGAAGAGTGTCAACTTTATTTAGTGATGATTCCACTATCTTGGAAGAGGTTTCAATCGATTATGATGAGAACAAAGTTGCTACTTACGATGATTATTGTGATGAAACTTATGCTATAAAAATTAGTGATAATTATATTTATAAAACTTGTCATGATTATGATTATCCTTTTTCTGAACATTACTCTTTTAATGTGGAAACAATTTATAGTATTCGAGTCTCTTATGATACTCCCACTGTTCCAAATGAGAAGAATTTTGCTTATGTGGAGAGTAGTAAATTTTCTATGCTTGTAGATCATGAAAAGAATGCTTTAGGTGCTAGTTATATTGTTTAATTCATTCATGATGCTACTGAAAATTATTATTAGGGAGGAACATATGCTTGTAGGAATTGCAATAATGTCAAGTTTCCTCCCTATGTGTTGAAAATCTTGAAGCTATGCTTCTTTTGCCTTCCTATGCTAGTTGATTATTGTTCCCATAAATTGTTTCCTCACAAAATCCCTATGCATAGGAAGAGGGTTAGGCTTAAATGTGCTAGTCATATGCTTCATGATGCTCCCGTTATGTTTCAATTCTTATCTTTTATGTGAGCATCATTGTCATCATCATGCCTAGCTAGAAAGGCATTAAAGAAAAGCGCTTGTTGGGAGACAACCCAATATTTACCTTTACTGTTTTTGTGTGTTCACATGATTATGATACTGTAGTAATAATGTTTTATAGCTTTGTTTCAATAAAGTGCCAAGTAAGACCTTTAGGATAGCTTACGGTGATAGTTGTGTTGATCCTGCTGAAAATCAGAAACTTTTGCACCCAGTAAATTAGTTTCGATAATTCACAGAAACGTGCTTTTGATCTGATTCTTTTTGATCTGGATCAGTACACAAATTTCTCAGGTTTTCCTAATTTGGTAGGAGTTTTGGAGTTCCCGAAGTACACGTTTGATACAGATTACTACAGACTGTTCTGTTTTTGACAGATTCTGTTTTGTATGTATTGTTTGCTTATTTTGATGAATCTATGAGTAGTATCGGAGGGTATGAACCATAGAGAAGTTGGAATACAGTAGATATTGCACCAATATGAATTTATAATGAGTTCATTACAGTACCTAAGTGGTGGTTTTATTTTCTTATACTAACGGAGCTTACGAGTTTTCTGTTGAGTTTTGTGTTGTGAAATTTTCAAGTTTTGGGTAAAGATTCGATGGACTATGGAATAAGGAGTGGCAAGAACCTAAGCTTGGGGATGCCCAAGGCTCCCCAAGGTAATATTCAACGACAACCAAGAGCCTAAGCTTGGGGATGCCCCGGAAGGCATCCCCTCTTTCGTCTTCGTTCATCGGTAACTTTACTTGGAGCTATATTTTTATTCACCACATGATATGTGTTTTGCTTGGAGCATCATTTTCTATTGTTAGTATTTGCTTGATGTTATTTAGAATAATTTTTTTCATCTATATTTTCAATAAAAATGTCAAGGATAGCCTTTATCTTGCTTATTTGGCTAGTATACATGTTGCTGTTTGAAAACAGAAAGTTTACCGCTGTCGCAAAAATTCCCTAGAAAAGTCAGAGAATGATATAATGTTGAAACTTTTTGCATATTGAGATCTGATAAATCTTCTACTTCTTAGTATTTTTATCATAATTTTTGGAGTTAGGGTAGTATGATGAATCTTGCATTCTTTACAGACTATACTGTTTTGGCAGATTGCTGTTATGTTTGCATTGTTTGCATATGTTTGCTTGTTTAATGATCTATTTGAGGATGGGAGTATTAAATATGCAGAGACATTTAATATTCAATGTTGATTAATAATTTTAGTGATTTGTTACAGTATAAAATGATAAGGTTTTTGCATTGGTTTATACTAACTTATCTCATGAGTTCTTGTTAAGTTTGTTGTGGATGAAGTTTTTGAGATTTAGGAAACTGAGATATAAATGGAATTAAGGCGACACAAAAGCTCAAGCTTGGGGATGCCCAAGGCACCCCAAGATAATATTTCAAGAAGTCTCAAGCATCCAAGCTTGGGGATTACCCGGTAGGCATCCCACCTTTCTTCTTCAACAATTATCAGTTAGAATCGGTTGAGCCTAAGTTTTTGCTTCTTCACATAAGTTGTGCTATCCTTGCAAGGTCATTTTATTTTGTTTTGCTTGCTGTTTGAATAAAATACCAAGATCTGAAATTCTTAAATGAGAGAGAGTCTTCACATAGTTACACAATTATTTAGCTACTCATTGATCTTCACTTTTATCTTTTTGGAGTAGTTTGTCATTTACTCGTGTGCTTCACTTATATCCTATGAGTAAATGGTTTAATGAGTTGAATGTCATAAATCTGAAATTATATATGTTTCATTTGCTTATCCCATGGGGAGTACTGACTTCACATCTAAGAAGTAGAGGTAGTAAATTTATTGAAGGTTAGCAAGCATTGTATTGGTCATTTGAACAATTCATGAAAGAATATTGAAGGAAGAGAGATTTCACATATAAATATACTATCTTGGACATCTTTTATAATTGTGGGCACTCATTAAGTATGACATGCTAAAGAGTTGATGTTGGACAAGGAAGACAACGTAATGGGTTATGTTTTCTCACATCTCAGTTAAAGTATATTGTCATGGATCATTCAAACATGTTGAGCTTGCCTTTCCCCCTCATGCTAGCAAAAATTCCTTGCACCAAGTAGAGATACTACTTGTGCTTCAAAATATCCTTAAACCCAGTTTTTGCCATGATAGTCCACCATACCTACCTATGGATTGAGTAAGATCCTTCAAGCAAGTTGTCATGTTGCAAGCAATAAAAATTGCTCTCTAAATATGTATGACTTATTAGTGCGGAGAAAATAAGCTTTATACGATCGTGTGATATGGAAGTAATAAAAGCGACAGACTGCATAATAAAGGTTCATATCACAAGTGGCAATATAAAGTGACGTTCTTCTGCATTAAGATTTCATGCATCCAACCCTAAAAGCGCATGATAACCTCTGCTTCCCTCTGCGAAGGGCCTAGCTTTTACTTTATGTCTTTTACTTTATGCAATAGTCGAGGTGATCTACACCTTTCCCTTTTTCATTTTATCCTTTGGCAAGCACCTCGTGTTTGAAAGGTCCTGATATATATATCCAATTGGATGTAAGTTAGCATGAACTATTATTGTTGACATCACCCAAAGGTGAATACGTTGGGAGGCAACACTATAAGCCCCTATCTTTCTCAGTGTCCAATTAAAACTCCATAACCACAAGTATTGCGTGAGTGTTAGCAATTGTACAAGACTATATGATAGTTGAGTATGTGGAGTTTGCTAAATCAAAGCTCTGACATAGACCCTTCCTGAAAATAAGATGAATTGTAATTGTTTGATGACTGAGAATGAAGTTTGCTAGTTTTCAAGAAAGTTTATGGTCTAAGCTTTAACATGTGAATAGCTTGTTACTTGATCTTGAGAAGTTTTATGAGATGAACTACTGTTATGACATATAATCATGGAAGAAAAGGTGATTGAAATTATTATTGATCAAACTTGTGCACCTGCTAGCATTCACACTTCATAAATTCTTTCTTTTATCATTTACCTACTCGAGGACGAGCAGGAATTAAGCTTGGGGATGCTGATACGTCTCCAACGTATCTATAATTTATGAAGCATTCATGCTATTTTATTATCTATTTTGAATGTTTATGGGCTTTATTATACACTTTTATATTATTTTTGGGACTAACCTGTTAACCGGAGGCCCAGCCCATATTGCTGTTTTCTTGCCTATTTCAGTGTTTCGAAGAAAAGGAATATCAAACAGATTCCAAAGGGAATGAAACCTTCGGGAGCGTTATTTTTCGAACGGAAGCAATCCAGGAGACTTAGAGTTGAAGTCAAGGAAGTTTCGAGGTGACCACGAGGGTGGGGGGCGCCCCCCCTACTGGGCGCGCCCCCCTGTCTCGTGGGCCCCTCGAGGCTCCCCCGACCGACTTCTTTCGCCAATATATTCCCATATACCCTAAAAACATCAAGCGAACAATAGATCAGGAGTTCCGCCGCCGCAAGCCTCTGTAGCCACCAAAAACCTCTCGGGAGCCCATTCCGGCACCCTGCCGGAGGGGGGGGGGGTCCCTCACCGGTGGCCATCTTCATCATTCCGGGGCTCTCCATGACGAGGAGGGAGTAGTTCACCCTCGGGGCTGAGGGTATGTACCAGTAGCTATGTGTTTGATCTCTCTCTCTCTCTCTCGTGTTCTCTCTATGGCACGATCTTGATGTATCGTGAGCTTTGCTATTATAGTTGGATCTTATGATGTTTCTCCCCCTCTACTCTCTTGTAATGGGTTGAGTTTTCCCTTTGAAGTTATCTTATCGGATTGAGTCTTTAAGGATTTGAGAACACTTGATGTATGTCTTGCCGTGCTTATCTGTGGTGACAATGGGATATTCACGTGATCTACTTGATGTATGTTTTGGTGATCAACTTGCGGGTTCTATGACCTTGGGAATCTATGCATAGTGGTTGGCACATGTTTTCGTCTTGACTCTCCGGTAGAAACTTTGGGGCACTCTTTGAAGTTCTTTATGTTGGTTGAATAGATGAATCTGAGATTGTGTGATGCATATCGTATAATCATGCCCACGGATACTTGAGGTGACAGTGGACTATCTAGGTGACATTACGGTTTTGGTTTATTTGTGTCTTAAGGTGTTATTCTAGTATGAACTCTATGATAGATTGAACAGAAAGAATAGCTTCATGTTATTTTACTATGGACTCTTGAATAGATAGAACAGAAAGGATAACTTTGAGGTGGTTTCGTACCCTACCATAATCTCTTCGTTTTCTCTCCACTATTAGTGGCTTTGGAGTGACTCTTTGTTGCATGTTGAGGGATAGTTATCTGATCCCGTTATGTTATTATTGTTGAGAGAACTTGCACTAGTGAAAGTATGAATCCTAGGCCTTGTTTCCTATCATTGCAATACCGTTTACGCTCACTTTTATCATTAGTTACCTTGCTGTTTTTATATTTTCAGATTACAAAAACCTATATCTACCATCCATATTGCACTTGTATCATCATCTCTTCGCCGAACTAGTGCACCTATACAATTTGCCATTGTATTAGGTGTGTTGGGGACACAAGAGACTGTTTGTTATTTGGTTGCAGGGTTGTTTGAGAGAGACCATCTTCATCCTACGCCTCCCATGGATTGATAAACCTTAGGTCATCCACTTGAGGAAAATTTGCTACTGTCCTACAAACCTCTCCACTTGGAGGCCCAACAACGTCTACAAGAAGAAGGTTGTGTAGTAGACATCACTCCCCCACCCCCACTTCCCCCCTCCCCCCCCCCCCCCACGCCTCCCCCTACCAGCAGCTCAAACCGCCGCCGCCGCAACCACAACTTCAACCACATCTACATTCTGCTCGGATCCAGTCAGGTAACCCAGCGATCTCTAGCTATCACGGCCCCGGCCTGATTGCTTAAATGGCGCCTGCGAAACATCCTCATGCCTCCACATCCCCACCATCCCTACCTCTAGAGCATCGCCGTGCAAGCCCACCAACATATCACATGGAGGTCGAGGAGCTGATGGCGGTCCATGGCGCGATGGACACTGTGCATGTTGACCCGAAGGAACACCTCGCCTCTGTCGTGGCCGACATATTGCAGGCTCTGGCCCAGAAGAAGTGCCCTGGTGACTACCCCCCAGGACTTAACAGGTATGATATGACCAGCTAAATCTTACTAATACCACTTGCAATGGCTATTTTTTACGGTTGATGTATTAAGCATGTTCGTGCCTTGTTTATTTCAGTATTGCACACTGTGTGATGTTCAAGTGTTTACTATTCAGTTCAATTTCACCAATACCAGCAACAAACTTTGCTACCATGCTACTCTCCGCAATGAAGATATACTAGAGATGCTGCACATTTGCTATTTTTGGTGGATGCTAACCCTGTTGTACGTAACATGCCTATCCATGTACTTACACAGGGCCATAACGGGCGATGTTGTTGTTTGCCGTCGAGGTTAGCTGCATCTCATGTCTTATAATATTTTACATCATTTGTGCAATTGCAGTTTGGCTTCTAGCATTTACTTGCTTCTTGTAGGTACACATGCCGGGGGCACTGATCCACGCTTCGACCTGGAGGAAGAGCTTGCCTCCGTCGCCGCTAACTTTGGGCGGGCTCTGGCCAAGATGAAGTGTCCAAGCAACTACCTCTCAGGACTTACCAAGTATGAACTCACTAGTTCAATCTTACCAATACCAGTTGCAATTAAGGGCTATGTTTTGTATGGTCGATGTCTTAAGCATCTTATAGTAAACATGCCTAACACAATTTAGCTATTTTCCCTACCTTTTTATAGACAACTGGGCCATTATCTGCTCTGGCAGCACCTGCCTTGTGATGTTTAACTCTGCCATTGCATTTTATCAGTACCGGTTTCAATGGCTGTTAAGCCTATTGCAATTAACAGTTGTATCCATTTTTAAGCAGTTGTATTTCAATGGCTACAAACTTACAAAACATGAATTAGGATGCTGTTAAGCCTGTTGCAATTAACAGTTGTATCCATTTTTTAATTCGTCCCTTTCCTGCCGTGCTACTCTTTCGCAATGAAGATATCACTAGAGATGTTGCCGTTTTATTACCATTTCCTATTTTTGGTAGATGTTAACCCTGTTGTAGTTAACATTGGCTTTCCATGTACTTACACAGGGCTACAATGGGGGATGTTGTTGTTTTCCGTCGAGGTTAGCTGCATCCCATGTCTTATACACCATCTGTCGGTGTCAAAACCGGCAGATCTCGGGTAGGGGGTCCCGAACTATGCGTCTAGGCGGATGGTAATAGGAGACAAGGGACACGATGTTTTTACCCAGGTTCGGGCCCTCTCGGTGGAGGTAAAACCCTACTCCTGCTTGATTAATATTGACGATATGGGCCGTACAAGAGTAGATCTACCACGAGATCAAAGAGGCTAAACCCTAGAAGCTAGCCTATGGTATGATCATTGTTCGTCCTACGGACTAAAACCCTCCGGTTTATATAGACACCGGAGAGGGTTAGGGTTACATAGAGTCGGTTACAATGGTAGGAGATCTACATATCCGTATTGCCAAGCTTGCCTTCCACGCCAAGGAAAGTCGCATCTGGACACGGGACGAAGTCTTCAATCTTGTATCTTCATAGTCTAGGAGTCCGGCCAAAGATGATAGTTCGGCTATTCAGACACCCCCTAGTCCAGGACTCCCTCGGTAGCTCCTGAACCAGGCTTCAATGACGACGAGTCCGGCGCGCATATTGTCTTCGGCATTGCAAGGCGGGTTCCTTCTCCGAATACTTTATAGAAGATTTTTGAACACCAGGATAGTGTCCGGCTCTGCAAAATAAGTTCCACATACCACCGTAGAGAGAATAATATTTACACAAGTTCAATCTGCTGAGGTATTTCGTGGCGTGACGTCACACCACGGCCAAGCCTTTATTCGAATCATTTTTACTGTCCCACCTCAGCGCGTTTAGCGAAGCGGTTTCCTTGGCACGACTTGTCAAAGCAGAGATCATGTCCCCTTATTCCGGGATTCCCTTCAATACGGGTGTGGGTAACTGAGGGAGTCCTGGACTAGGGGGTGTCCGGACAGCCGGACTATCAATGTCCGCCGGACTCCAAGACTACGAAGATACAAGATTGAAGACTCCGGCTCATGTCCGGATGGTACTTTCCTTGGTGTGGAAGGCAAGCTTGGCGATACGGATATGTAGATCTCCTACCATTGTAACCGACTCTGTGTAACCCTAGCCCTCTCCGGTGTCTATATAAACCGGAGGGCTTTAGTCCGTAGGACAACATACATTACAACAATCATACCACAGGCTAGCTTCTAGGGTTTAGCCTCCTTGATCTCGTGGTAGATCTACTCTTGTACTACCCATATCATCAATATTAATCAAGCAGGACGTAAGGTTTTACCTCCATCGAGAGAGCCCGAACCTGGTTAAAAACATTGTGTCCCTCGTCTCCTGTTACCATCTGCCTAGACGCACAGTTCGGGACCCCCTACCCGAGATCCGCCGGTTTTGACACCGACATTGGTGCTTTCATTGAGAGTTCCTCTGTGTCGTCACCGATAGGCTTGATGGCATCTTCAACCTACAACGCTGTCCAGGGTGAGACTTTTCTCCTTGGACAGATCTTCGTATTCGGCGGCTTCGCCCTGCGGGCCAATTCACTTGGCCATCTGGAGCAGATCGAAAGCTACGCCCCTGGCCGTCAGGTCAGATTTGGAAGCTTAAACTTCACGGCCGATGTCCGAGGAGACTTGATCCTCGACGGACTCGAGCCACAGCCAAGCGCGCCGCACTGTGACGATGGGCATGATCTAGCTCTGCCGCCGAACAGTGCCTTGGTGGCCGCACATGGATCCGCCCCGGCCATTGACCCGGAGCCGATCGCCCAGATCGAGGGCCGGTGGATAGACGCCGCCCCGGGGGCTTCAACATCCACGGCGATGGAGCCGAACACTAATCTTGTCCCCCGCGAAATTCATCATTCCGAGGCGCCAGACTCCTCGCCGGACTCCGAACCTCCCGCGCCCCTACCAATCGATCCGGATTGGGCGCCGGTTATGGAATTCACCGCCGCGGACATCTTCCAATGCTTGCCTTTCGGCGATATCTTGAATTCACTAAAGCATCTCCCGTTATCAGGAGAGTCCTGGCCGGATTATGGCCAGGATGGTTGGGATGCGGACGACGAAGAAATTCAGAGCCCACCCACCACCCACTTTGTAGCCACTGTCGACGATCTAACCGACATGCTAGACTACGACTCCGAAGACATCGATGCTATGGACGACGATGCCGGAGACGAACAGGAACCAGCGCCCACAGGGCACTGGAAGGCCACCTCGTCATATGACGTATACATGGTGGATACCCCAAAAGATGGGGACGGCGAAGAAACAGCGGAGGCAGATCCCTTAAAGAAACAGCCCAAGCGCCGGCGTCAGCGGCGCCGCTCTAAATCTCGCCACAGCAAGAATGGAAATTCCGGCACAGGAGATAATAATACTCCAGAGAGTGCCGAAGACAATCCCCTCCAGCAAGACTCAGCGCAGGAGGATGCAGAAGCAAGCCCTCATGAGGGGGCGGCAGATGAAGAGGTTGAGGATCATAATTACATGCCTCCCTCCGAAGACGAAGCAAGCCTCAACGATGACGAATTGGTCGTACCTGAGGATCCCGTCGAACAAGAGCGCTTCAAGCGCAGGCTTATCGCCACAGCAAAAATCCTGAAGAAGGAAAAACGGAGGCTCAAAATAGCGGAAGACACACTCAGAATGAGATGGAGCAAAGTGCTCAAAACCGCAGATAAGTACGGCAATGGCCACCAATCAAAGACCTACCCGAAGCGCAAACTGCTACCAGAATTCGACGAGGAGGCCATAGAGCCCCCACCGTCCAAAAATAAAGGGGCTGCCTGGCTGGATAGACGGCCAGATGATAGGCCAAATTCTGACAGCGGCGCCACACATAAACCAACCAATGAACTTGGAAGGATAGATGGCCCAGCCAAATCCATCTACGGGCCAAAGGAGAAGGCCCCAGGAAGCAAGGCAACACGTCAAGTGTCCAATGATAACGACACACACAAATACAGGGGCGCCGCACACCCACTATGTTTCACTGACAAGGTGCTGGACCATGAATTCCCAGGGTTTAAACCCATAAACATAGAGGCCTACGATGGAACAACAGACCCTGGAGTCTGGATAGAAGATTATATACTACATATACATATGGCCAGAGGAGATGATCTCCACGCCATAAAATACCTACCCCTCAAGCTAAAAGGGCCAGCTCGTCATTGGCTTAAAAGCCTCCCAGAAAATACTGTTGGAAGTTGGGAAGAGCTCGAGGATGCGTTTAGAGCAAATTTTCAAGGGACTTATGTCCGCCCTCTGGATGCAGATGATCTAATTCATATAACTCAACAGCCCGGAGAGTCAGCGCGGAAATTCTGGAACAGGCTCCTTACAAAAAAGAACCAAATAGTCGACTGTCCGGACGCCGAAGCCTTAGCAGCTTTCAAGCACAATGTCCGAGACGAATGGCTCGCCAGGCACCTCGGTCAAGAGAAACCGAGGACAATGTCCGCACTAACAAGCCTCATGATCCGCTTCTGTGCGGGCGAGGATAGCTGGTTAGCACGATGCAGCACCAGCGACCCAAGTACATCAGAGATAAGAGATGGAAACGGAAATTCACGGCGCAGAAAAGAGCAGCGCCGGAATAAAGAGAAAAGCCCAAAGAGTGCGGCAGTCAATGCCGGATTCAAAAGCTCGCGGCCCAATAATAAAACACAGCCTCTTAAGGATGACGGTGACGAATCGTCCCACTTAAACAAAATTTTGGGTCGGATATGCCAAATCCACAGTACCCCCGGAAGACCTGCAAATCACACCCGCAGGGATTGTTGGGTTTTTAAACAGTCCGGCCGACTAAATGCCGAACACAAGGGGCTCGACGCGTCAAGCGAAGAAGATAAACCCCACCAGCAGAGCACCGGAAAACAAAAGACTTTCCCACAAGGGGTCAAAACAGTAAACTCACTTCATGTGATAATACGGAAAAATAGTGCGGCACTTTCTAAAAAGAGCTTCGCACGGTCCAACCCAGCAGACCGTAGAGATTGGATATCAAAACCAATCACCTTCGACCACCTGGACTATTCCAGAAGCGTTCGAAATGCGGGACGGACTCCCCTGATATTGAATCCCATAATAGATGGATTGCAATTTACTAACGTCCTAATGGACGGAGGCAGTGACTTAAACCTGCTATATTCAAACACAATCCGTAGGATGGGGATAGACCCTACCAAAATTCGACACAGCCGCACTTCCTTCAAAGGAGTGACGCCAGGCCATTACGCCAAGTGCACAGGCTCCATATTACTAGAAGTCGTGTTCGGATCGCTGAACAATTCTCGATGCGAAAAATTAATTTTTCATATCGTCCCATTTGAAAGTGAATATCAAGCACTCTTGGGATGCAAGGCTTTTGTCAGCTTCAACGCCATACCGCATTACGCATCTCTTACACTCAAGATGCCCGGACCGCGTGGCGTAATTTTAGTGCGAGGGTCACTTAAAGACCCCGGACTTGGATAGACGAATCCGGCGTCAGTAGGCTAGGGGCTCCCTAGCCGCATACCCCTTCACAGGGGGCTGCGCGCACAAATAACCGCGGGTTCATACAAACCCCGCTTTAATTATTTATATTTCTAATATTTTTCGCACGATTTTTTTTTAACTAAACGTTCCTCTCTTTTTACAGATGAACAACGTGCATACCCGTCCAGGATAACGGCGCAACGGAGACACAGGCGCAGACGTGCAGTAGGGACCCGTTGTGAGGATTCTTTTCAGATTAAGACCCTGCGTAGACCTTTTTTACTGTCTCTTGTTGTTATTCTCCCTTGGTTTCTTCCTATAGCCAAAGCGGAGCCTGACGCTTTGGCATCGGCCGCGTCAGAAGACCATGCCCGTACCTGGACACTAGGGGCTTAGGGTATCGTTCTGCCCATTATTATAAAGACCGAACACCTTAGGGAGTGTTCGGCGTCTCGAGTTAGGCATTATATGCATCAGCTCCGAATCATGTCTTTGGTCAAATGTTGGGTTTGCCCGGCTCCTCTGTTTTGCTGCCTTACGTTCCGTATCATCGGCTAACGCGGCACCAGGAGAACTACTGCGATTGTGCCCCAGTTCGGCTGGGCGAGCACCTCAGTAGAGAAAGCCGAAAACTGACTGTCATGATACAACGAGAGACTGGTCAGCCCTCGATCGACTATCGGAATGTTTAGAATTCCCCGCTTTGACGAAGGGCCGTTTCCCGGTCAGGCACACGCGCTCCGACTTCGGAGAAGGGCGATGCCACCAGGGGCTATGTCGTAGCTCCACCCTCGAGCTCCACTGGCTAAGTGAAAGTGATAAAGCATTATAGTCCGGATTGCCTCGTTCGCTACGCTACCACCTCCTTATAATAGGACCTAGACGTCGGATTAAGTGTGAAAATGCGCTATTCTTGCGAACACCCCAGCACCTTGTGTGTGGGGGCTGAAGCCGAAGACTGCCATCTTTCAGGTTATACACAAGTATACGTAAACGGCCGAAAAGGAGAAGTTTTACTACTTGGACGCACAAGTATAAAAAGAGGTTATAACATAATCATCAATTTATAAGCTAAATGCGTTCATTTGAACGTTACATTCTTCGAGCACTGCGACTCTATTACATGAGCGCCACGCATAACTTCCCCGAAATAGTGCTCGGCAGGGAGCCGGTTTTCATCCGAACCCTGGGCAGCAACAGCGGTGGCGTCCATCTCTGGACAATGCGCCTTTACACGGTCAAGAGCCATCCGCGCGCCCTCTATACAGGCCGACCGCTTCATCTCCTTTATATGCGGCACCACTCCAAGGAATTGCTGTAATAAGCCAAAGTAGCTCGTCGCCTTGGACCTCTCTGGCCAAACATGGGCCACGATGTTAGTCATGGCAAGTCCGGACAATCTATTTAGCTCGGCCCATTCGGCCAACCGGTCTGTCAATGGAAGTGGGCGATCCGGACTGTGGAATTGAGACCAATATAGCTCTTCCATCTCGTGATCCTTCTGGCTCCGAAAGTGCTTAATGGCATCGGCCGCACTTGCAGCTAAGTCCATATACGGATCCTCCGGACTCCACAGCCGCTCAAAATTGAGCATCCTTTCCATCCATAAACCGGCGAAGCAGCAAAAAAGGCTTGCCAGCCACGATCTCTCCGGCCTGGCACAGTTCCTCCTTCATAGCCCGCATTGCAGAATGGGCATCCTTGGCTTCGGCGGTGGCCTTCTTCAGGTCTTCCCGCTCCGATAAGCGCCCCTTTGCAAGAGCCTCATTGCGGTCGGCAGCATCCTTTACTTTTATGGCCAATTCAGCCACCTCGGCCCTGCTTAGGCAGTGCGCAGCCTTTTCGGCTTTCAACTCCTCGGCCACCCTCGAGGCAGCCGCTTCACTCCTTCGGGCTTGCTTCTTAGCTCGAGCAAGTTCAGCCTGAAGGCCCTCCACAGCAGTAGCACCGTTTGTATAAACAGCATATAATTTATCAGAGGAGGGCTTTGACCCCCTTAATAAAGCGACTGCGGAGAATTCTTTTACCATGCGACTCGTCAAGTCGCCTGTTGACAAGTGCGATGTTCGCATCTGCCAAGTCCAATTGCCGATTTAACTCGGCAAACTCACTAGTCCGGCTAGCCCCCGGACTATCCGCCACCTGTACAGGAACGAAGGAACTCATTTCTTTAGATTTCGATCCTCGGTACGCTGTCGTTTCCGACAACCTACTGAGTCTCAGGGGCTACTATCTATACAGGGCGCATTTTTTATATGCAAAACTGTTAAAAGACAAAGGGGTGCGTCATTCTCGCATACCTCAAATCCCGCCATCAAACACATGGCGGCATTACGCAATTCGCTCTCAGCTGACGAAATCCTTCCAATCACCATACGCATTAACGCACGGTGATCTTCTGAAATAGACGCCCTCTCAAGCAAATTCTTCAGTTCTCCCGGCCGGACACTAGTAGGTGCCGAACTCTCTGGCCCCTCCGGACTCGGGGATACCCTCCGTGATGACACTTCGGGTTCGCCTGCCTCATCTGGCGGCGCTGCGAATGGAGGCGTATCGCTCTCCATCATCTCCGGAAGAAGGTCCCCCGAAGACGAACTCATCTGAGAAGGCTGCAGATCCGAAATGCAATATAAATATTTTGGTTATCTACAGAAGCACAAATGAAGGTATTTCTTTACTAATTAACTCCCTCTTTCATACTCACGGCTCGCTGGAGGGCCGATCCTTTGATGATGATTGTGCGTCCGTATTCTTTCCGGGTGCCGGACCCCCCGGGGAAGATCTCTTCCCACGCTTAGGGGCTTTGGCCTCCGGATCTTCGGAGGCGGTCCTCTTCTCCCCCTGAAGGGAGGGGTTCTTGCTTCCTCCCTCTTCAGTCGCCCCTTTGGTCAAAATATTAGCTCCTCTATTTTCCCCGTCGCCCCCTTCTACAGGCGCAACCTCCAACATTCTGACCAGCACAGGCTCCTGTGCAGTCTCTGGGAGGGGGGCCGGACACATTATCAGCCTTGATCGCGCCACCCATTCATGTAAAGAACAAAGGGTCAGGAGGCGAACTCTGGAAAGGCACATAAATAGAATGTCCGGACTCTGAGCTACTTACCTGAGTATCCGGGCGATCGCGGCTTAGGCCTGCATCCTCGGCTAAATCCGGACACGCCACCTGCGGTCCGAAGAACAACTTGTACATCTCCACGAGTGTCGCACCCATGAAGTGCTGGAGAATCCGAGGTCCCTCCGGGTTGAACTCCCATAGACGGAGAGGACGGCGTTTGCAGGGCAGAATATGCCTGATTAGCATAACCTGCATCACCTTGATCAGGTCAATCTCCCTCGCTTGGAGATCTCGAATCCGGCCCTGCAGTGAAGGCACGTCTTCGGACGGCCCCCAATTGAGCCCTTGGTTGACCCACGACATCAGTTGGCGTGGAGGTCCCGGGTGGAATAAGGGCGGCGACTTTTGCCTGCTGCCCCTTGGAGCGGTGATATAGAACCACTCCTGCTGCCACGGTCCAAGTTCCTCTTGGAAGGAACCCTCGGGCCACGGGGCATCGACCTTTTTGCTTATGGTCGCCCCGCCGCACTCCGCTTGACGCCCCCCGATCACCTTCGGCTCCACCTTGAAGGTCTTCAGCCATAATCCGAAGTGGGGAATGACGCGGAGGAAGGCTTCGCAGACGATAATGAATGCGGAGATATGGAGGATGGACTCCGGAGCCAAGTTGTGAAAGTCCAGCCCGTAGTAGAATAGGAGCCCTCTCACGAAGGGATCCGTCGGGAAGCCTAAACCCCGACGGAGGTGGGATACGAAAACGACGTATTCACCGGGCTCGGGGGCTGGCACGGCCTGCCCTTGGGCAGGCAACCTGTGCGAAACCTCGTAGGCCAGGTACTTGGCCTCACGCAACTTTAATGTGTCCTCCTCCGTGACGGAGGAGGGCATCCACCGGCCCTGGAGGTCGGAGCCGGACATGATTAAGGATCCGAAGCGCTCGAATCTGAGGCTCTGGGTGTTGGAACTAAGAGCAGGGAGGAGATTCGATGCGAGATTGAAGAACAATAGTGAGCCTTGGTCCTCTTATAAAGGGGAAAAAATACCAAGGGCCGTCTCCGTGACCGTTTGGGATTCCCCTTCGATAGAGGAGGCGTGGCGACGGGAGCGGTTGGGTTACCCACGCACGTATTGATGAGAATCCCGGAATAAGGGGAACACGATCTCTGCTTCGACAAGACGTACCAAGGAAACCGCTTCGCTAAACATGCGGAGGTGGTATAATAATTCAAACAAAGGCCTGGTGGCGGTGTGATGTTACGCCGCATAATACGTCAGCAGATTGAACTAAGTGTACATGTTATTCTCTCTACGGTGGAATGTGGAATTTATTTTGCAGAGCCGGACACTATCCTGGTGTTCATGATCTTCTCTGGATTATTCAAGGGAGGAACCCGCCTTGCAATGCCGAACATTATGCACGCCGGACTTATCGTCATTGAAGACTGGTTCAGGGGCTACTGAGGGAGTCCTGGACTAGGGGGTGTCCGGACAGCCGGACTATCAATGTCCGCCGGACTCCAAGACTACGAAGATACAAGATTGAAGACTTCGGCTCGTGTCCGGATGGTACTTTCCTTGGCGTGGAAGGCAAGCTTGGCGATACGGATATGTAGATCTCCTACCATTGTAACCGACTCTGTGTAACCCTAGCCCTCTCCGGTGTCTATATAAACCGGAGGGCTTTAGTCCGTAGGACAACATACATTACAACAATCATACCACAGGCTAGCTTCTAGGGTTTAGCCTCCTTGATCTCGTGGTAGATCTACTCTTGTACTACCCATATCATCAATATTAATCAAGCAGGACGTAGGGTTTTACCTCCATCGAGAGGGCCTGAACCTGGGTAAAAACATCGTGTCCCTCGTCTCCTGTTACCATCCGCCTAGACACACAGTTCGGGACCCCCTACCCGAGATCCGCCGGTTTTGACACCGACAGTAACCCAACCGCGCCATTGATTACGGCGCTTGGGAGATAAGCGAGTTTTACCAGGCTGGTGGGGACGCATAGTTTTGTCCGTCCATATAAGGGGATAAGGATCCACCTTTTTACCTACGCTCTCTTCCTCCTTTGCTTATCCATTTCCGCGCACTCGAGCTCAAGTGCCCAAGTCCGCACATCTCGCCTCAACCTTCCCCAGCCATGTCCGGAGCGGGAGGCAAGTGGATGGACTCCTCCGTCACGGAGGGGCACATCAAAAAGTTGAGGAAAGTTGGATACCTGCACAACGACATTGCGCACCGGCTTCCAGACGAGGGGCATCTCGTCCCCACCCCCAGGCCCCATGAGAGGGTGGTGTTCCTTCCCATTTCCTTCACGGACTGGGCTTCCCACTCCACCCATTTGTCCGAGGGCTCATGTTCTACTACGGCCTGGATTTCCACGATCTGGCCCCGAATTTCATCCTCAACATCACAGCGTTTATCGTTGTGTGCGAGGCCTTCCTCCGCATCATACCCCACTTCGGCTTATGGCTGAAGACCTTCAATGTCAAGCCGAAGGTAGTGGGCGGCCAGCAGGCGGAGTGCGGAGGCGCCATGGTGGGCAAGATGCCCAACGTCACATGGCTCGAGGGCGCCTTCGTGGAAACCATCAAAGTGTGGCAATCGGGGTGGTTCTACATCAACGAGCCGCGTGACCCTGAATGGGCAGCGGCCCTCGAATTCAGATTTGGCATCCCCACATGGCTCACCTCCTGGAAAGAGAAGGGCCTGACATGGGGTGATTTGGAAGAGCTGACCAGACTCCAAACCTGCGTCCAAAACCTAGTGAACAAGAAGATCAAGCTCGTCAACGTGGTCTAGGTCATGCTCGTCCGCCGGATCCTCCCATGCCAACAGCGGGCCTTCAACTTGTGGGAGTTTGATCCGGCACAGCACCAAACCTTGAGCAGGCTCTTAGACACTACGTACGAAGACGCTTGGAGGGTGCAGTTCAATGGCGCGGAGGCTCCCGCATCTGCTACTAAAGATCGCGGATTCAGCTCGCAGCGTCAAGCCGGCGAGGTAAGCTATTTTACCCTTTACGGGACACTTGTTTTCCATAGTTTGACTCTATGTGGGATCTAAACTCCCTCTACTTTGACAGGCCTGGCAGAAGAAGTCCGGGCAGGTTAACTGTTCGGCTCCCTTACCAGAAGACTCAGCGGACGCCCGATTGACGGGGCTGCTGGTTCCGGCGCCTTACGTGGTGCCAGAGAAGAAGGCCACGAGAACCCGAAAGAGTTCTCGGCATCAGGTGTTACTGGACTCATCGTTCGATGACTCCGAGGCGGACTCCTCCCGTGAAGACAAGGAGGAGAAAAAGGAGGCTTCTCCCCCAGCGGGGGGAGAGAACAAAAGGAAGGCCTCCCCGACTGGGGAGTCCGGGGGGTCCAAGAAGGGAAGGACCCTTCCTCCAAACTGTTCCACCAACGCCGATGACGGCAAAGAGGAGTGGCCCTCGAGGGCCAAGCCCCTGGCGAGATCGTAAGTGTTCGGATTCCAGAATAACTCATGATTTTTCCTTTGTCGCGTAGTGTCTTCTAACGCCGAAAACAACCATGTAGCCCGCCCAAGGACGAGCTCCCCACTTAGTCGAGTGGCTCCCTGGATTCATCAGATGTGAATAGCACTTCACTTCCGACCGCCTCCTCCCCCCGTGACGCAGACGACGCGGCGGTGGAGTCCCAAAAGGGGCCCGGCCTGGAGGAGGAGGAGGTCCCGGAGGGCAACCTCCCGTACTTTGGGCACGAGGGGAATCAGCCCCCAAAGGGTTCTGAGTTCAGCCCTGGGCCGGACTCCGCACTGGAACCCTTAGTGGTTCCGGAGTCCAGCGGGCGGCCCCTTCGTAAGGAGGGCGAGACTGTGATGCCGGTGACCTCCGTCCAACCGGAGGCGCCGGATAATTTGTTGGAGGCGCTCAATGGCGCCTCCATCGACGAGGAGCACCGCACTGTTATGAGTGCGGTGATCCAGAAGGTTCAGTCCGCCAAGAGCGGGCTGACTGAAGCCTGTACCAGCCTTCTAACAGGCTTTGAGGTATGTAATTAAGATATGTAAAATAGTACCGCATAGACAGTAGCCCCTGATGCTCAGTTTGGTGTTCGGAAAGAAAAGCCGAACTGAGGATCTAAAAAGATATACGCAGGAGTCTAACGAAAGCATGTCAATATGGGAATGCAGGCTGCGCTGCTGACCTCTATCGCACTGACTGCAGAGGTCAATGCATTGAAGCAGAGCCTCGAGCTGTCCGAGAATGAGCTCGGCCATGCCAAGAAGCAGCTCGAGGACAAGGAAGGTAAGCAATACCTTATTAAAGTAATACCTTATAGAAAGGATTTGGTTGCAAAAAATGACAGGAATAACGTGAGTATTGCAGGGGCCACGAACAAGGTGGCGACCTTGAAGGAAGCGGTGTCCATGGACGAAAGCAATGCAGCCGCGGAACGCACCGAGCGAAAGAAACAGAAGGCGCGGGTGGCGGAGGTGCGTCAAGAGCTCTAGGCTCTCGTGGAAAAACACGAGAGTTTGGAGCGTGACTCGAAGACTCGAGAGTCCGAGCTCGCCTCGGCTCTTGAGAGTACCAAAGCTGCTAAGGCCGAAGCCCAGAAGGCCCTCCAGGAGATTGAGGCGATACAAAAGATAGCAGCGGGTAAGGCATTCTTCATGCAAAGCAAGCATGTAAAAGTGAATTATCTGTTACTTACCCGAATTCGGAGCTCTCCAGGAGCGTTCACAGATCTGCCCTGTAGTGTGTCCGATGCTGCCGCGTTCTACCGAGCTGAGGAGGGGAGCTCGACGGAGAAGGTGTTCTGGTCTCAATATGCTGAGGCTGGACATCCGGTGCCCCTGAGCGACCAGCTGAAGCAGCTGGTCGAGCTCCACAAGGTGGCCGAACAGGCCATGAAGGGCCTCATAGTTCGGCTATGGCCTAAATAAACCATGCCTGGGAGCTACTTCGGTCTGGTGCGGCGGCTGGTGGATGCCTGTCCGTGGGTTGAAGTCATCAAGCATTCCGTCTGCATTGAAGGTGCCCGTCGGGCCCTTGCCCGCGCTAAAGTGCATTGGGGCAAGATGGACGCCGAGAAGCTTGTGACGGACACGCCACCGCCGGGCAAGGAATATCGCATGCCCGAGATGTATTATAATGGTGTCCTAAAGGGTGCCCGCCTTATAGCGGGTGAGTGCTCTAAAGATGTAATTTTTGAGTAGACTCGCATTTGTTATCATGCGCGCTGAAAACTTTGTTCATATGCGCTAAGCAACACTTGTTGATTTAAAATATTACCTTCTGTGCGGCCGTTTATCGAATTTGAGAGATGGCAAGTCGTTGGCTTCAGCCCCCATGCCACGAGTGCTGGGGTGTTCGGGATAAACTTGAGCGCTCTTGTTCCAATTCTTGGGTCCTTCGAGGGAGGCGCTCAACACAACGAACGAGGCAACCGGACTTATAATGCTTGAACACTCCCACTTAGCCATAGAATTCTATAATTTTAAATTTTGGCGAAGCCCCTAGTGTTTGGAAGACCGAATTCGGGGCGCTATCCACGCCTGGGCCGGACAAAGCCGGCTCCTCGCTCTAAGCGGCATAAGTCTTTAGGGACTCGAAAAAACCTCTCAAACAGCGACCGGCTCTCGCCTTATCATGACGGTCAGTTTTAGCTTTCTCCACTAAGGTGCTCAACCCAGCTCAACTGGGGCACAATCGCAGTGGTTCTCCCAGCGCCACCTTAGCCGATATAACGGAATGTAAGGTACCAAAACATGGGAGCTGGGCAAACCCAACTATTGACCCAAGACATGATTTGGAGCCGATGCATATAATGATATAAGTTCGGGGTGCCGCACTTGGGAAAGTGTTCGGACTTATCACACCATATTTTGGGGAACTTAAGCCCCTGGTGTATTTGGCCGTACCAAAGCGTATGGATGCAACATGTCATAAGTGAACATATATAGATAGAAAAAGGAATGCAATAATAGGCAAAAAGCGATGCATTGTTTATTCAAAAAATACTGCAATGAAAGCAGAATGATGCAAATAGTGCGATAAGCAAGGGATGGGACTTTTTAACATGTCCCCCTCCAGGGGTAGGCGGCGGGATGGTATGTAAAACAGGTATACTGCTTGTAATAGAGACCACCTGGACACTCGACGTAGCTTTTCTGCTTCCCTGGCTGTTGCATCGTGAGTTCGGCAATTCTACTGCCGGACAGGGCTTCTGGAAAATGAATTCCTGCAAATAAGAGAAAAAAAGAATGACACAATTGGGAGCCCCTGGTGCGGTTGAGCCGCTCTCCGGGCATGCCATGGTCGTGCCCCTACCCCTATGCCCATGGTATCTCCAGAGCGTAGTTATGTACGTGTAGTACTGGTCTCGCGATTTCGCGAGGGCTGGGGTTGGGGCCGCATTGCTACGCGTGCTCGGAATGTGCCAGGCGGTATTGTTGTAGGTTACTCCGGGAACGCTTGACGGTGTCCGGCCGCTTGACAGCCGGACTCAAGAATTGCCTTAAGAGGCTGCTTTGCACTTCCGCCGCGAGAGCTGCTGTATGCTCCTCCATTCGGAGAGAGCGTTCGGTGTTTCCGTTGACCGTAATGACTCCTCGAGGGCCTGGCATCTTGAGCTTGATGTATGCATAGTGCGGCACCGCATTGAACTTTGCAAATGTGGTTCGTCCGACCAGTGCATGATAACCGCTATGTAACGGGACTATGTCGAAGTTTAATTCCTCGCTTCGGAAGTTATCCGGGGATCCGAAGACCACTTCAAGTGTAACTGAGCCTGTACAGTTGGCCTCTACACCTGGTATGACGCCTTTGAAGGTCGTCTTTGTGGGTTTAATCCTTGAGGGGTCTATGCCCATCTTGCGCACTGTATCCTGATAAAGCAGGTTCAGGCTGCTGCCGCCGTCCATCAGGACTCTAGTGAGGTAAAATCCATCGACGATTGGGTCTAGAACCAATGCGGCAAATCCGCCATGGCGGATGCTAGTGGGGTGGTCCCTTCGATCAAAAGTGATCGGGCAGGAGGACCACGGATTGAACTTTGGGGCGACTGGCTCCATCGCATATACGTCCCTGAGTGCACGCTTCCGCTCCCTCTTGGATATGTAGGTTGCGTATATCATGTTCACCGTCCGCACTTGTGGGGGGAAACCCTTCTGTCCTCTATTGTTCGGCGGCTGGGTCTCCTCCTCGTCATCGCTATGCAGCCCCTTGTCATTGTTTTTGGCAATTAACTTGCCTGCCTGCTTGAACACCCAACAATCCCTGTTGGTGTGATTGGCTGGCTTTTTGGGGGTGCCGTGTATCTGGCATGAGCGATCGAGTATTCGGTCCAAATTGGATGGGCCCGGAGTATTTCTTTTGAATGGCTTTTTCCGCTGACCGGGTTTAGAGCCTCTGAATCTGGCATTGACTGTCGTATCCTCGTTATTGTCGCCATTAATGCGGCGCTTGTGCTTGTTACGTGACCTGCCGTTGGTGTCCTTGGTATCTGAATTACCAGGGCTTTTGGTCAGGTTGTTACTGCGAGCTAGCCAGCTGTCCTCTCCCGCGCAGAAGCGGGTCATGAGTGATGTGAGGGCTGCCATGGATTTTGGCTTTTCCTGTCCTAGGTTCCGGGCAAGCCACTCATCGCGGATGTTATGTTTGAAGGCTGCAAGGGCCTCTGCGTCCGGACAGTCGACGATTTGGTTTTTCTTGGTTAAGAACCGTGTCCAGAATTGTCTGGCCGATTCGTCTGGCTGCTGAATTATGTGGCTTAGGTCATCAGCGTCTGGTGGTCGCACATATGTGCCCTGGAAGTTATCAAGGAATGCGGCTTCCAGGTCTTCCCAACAACCAATTGATTCTGCTGGCAAGCTATTGAGCCAATGCCGGGCTGGTCCTTTAAGCTTGAGTTGGAGGTATTTGATGGCGTGTAGATCATCACTGCGGGCCATGTGGATGTGAAGGAGATAGTCCTCGATCCAAACCGCAGGATCTGTTGTGCCGTCGTATGATTCAATATTTACGGGTTTGAAACCCTCGGGGATTTGATGATCCATTACTTCGTTTGTGAAGCATAGTGGGTGTGCGGCACCTCTGTATTGGGCTATATCACGACCCAGCTCAAACGAGCTTTGTCTACTGTGTTCGGCCCGGCCAGAATTGTTGTATCTGGCGTGACGGTTGTCATCACGTATCGTGGGGCGCCCACGCGATCCGTAGATCGATCTTGTTTGCCTTGCCTTGTCCTCGAGTATATCCCGCAGTTCTGGCGCGTTTTCCCGTGCCTTGGTATTTTTTTGAGCGGCGCCGGGGTGCGGCTTGAGTGTGGGGCCGAGAGGCCTCTCTGTCACGGCCATGAGGTGGCCGGTCGGCCGTATTATGCGCTGGTGATGTAGGTTTAGGTGCTTCCTCCTCTAATCAGGGTAGCAGCCTGCGTTTTGGGTAGCTCTTAGAGGGGCGTTCGAGTTCATACTCTTCGGCCGCAAGGACTTCAGTCCATCTGTCGGCTAGCAAGTCTTGGTCAGCTCTAAGTTGTTGCTGTTTTTTCTTGAGGCTGCTTGCCGTGGCCATAAGCCTGTGTTTGAAACGCTCTTGTTCGACGGGATCCTCAGGCACGACAAATTCATCGTCATCGAGGCTTGCCTTGTCTTTGGAGGGAGGCATATAATTATCGTCCTCTACCTCTCTGTCTGCCGCTCTCTCATGAGGGCTGGCTTCTCCATCCTCCTGTGCTGGGTCCTGCTGGAGGGGGTTGTCTTTGGCACTGTCCGGGGTGTTATTGTCTCCGGTACCGGAATCTCCATTTTTGCTGTGGCGGGATTTAGAGCGGCGCCGCTGACGTCGGCGCTTAGGCTGTTTCTTGGAGGGATCATCCTCCATTGTTCCATCGCCATTCCCATCCTTTGGGATGTCCACCATGCATATGTCGTCTGATGAGGTGGCCTTCTAGTGCCCTATAGGCGCTGGTTCTTGGTCGTCTCCTGCATCGTCGTCCATACCATCGATGTCTTCGGAGTCGAAGTCCAGCATGTCGGTTAAGTCATCGAAAGTGGCTACAAAGTGGGTGGTGGGTGGGCTTTGAATTTCTTGAACGTCCGCGTCCCAACCTTTCTGACCATAGTCCGGCCAGGGCTCTCCTGATAAAGAGAGAGACTTTAGTGAATAAAGGATGTCGCCAAAGGGCGAGTGCTGAAAGATGTCCGCAGCGGTGAACTCCATGATCGGGGCCCAATCGGATTCGATTGGCAGGGGCGCGGAAGGTTTGGAGTCCGGCACCTTGGAGTCACGAGCTTCACAAAGGACAGGGTCGGTATTCGGCTCTATCGTCGTAGAGGTAGCAGCCCCCAAGGCGGTGTCCAACCACACGTCCTCGACCGGCGCAGTCGGCTCCGAGCTAAGGGTCGGAGCGGATGCTTGTGCTGCCTCCAGGGCACTGTCCGGCAGCAGAGCTAGATCATGCCCATCGTGACAATGCGGCGTGCTTGGCTGTGGCTCGAACCCGTCGAAGATCAAGTCTCCACGGACGTCAGGCGTATAGTTCAAACTTCCAAATCTGACCTGATGGCCAGGGGCGTAGCTTTCAATCTGCTCCAGATGGCCAAGCGAGTTGGCCCGCAGTGCAAAGCCGCCGAATACGAAGATCTGTCTGGGGAGAAAAGTCTCACCCTGGACCGCGTCGTTGTTGATGATCGAAGGAGCCATCGGGCCTAAAGGCGATGACATAGAGGAACTCTCAATGAAAGCACCAATGTCGGTGTCAAAACCGGCGGATCTCGGGTAGGGGGACCCGAACTGTGCGTCTAGGCGGATGGTAACAGGAGACAAGGGACACGGTGTTTTTACCCAGGTTCAGGCCCTCTCGGTGGAGGTAAAACACTACTCCTACTTGATTAATATTGATGATATGGATCGTACAAGAGTAGATCTACCACGAGATCAGAGAGGCTAAACCCTAGAAGCTAGGCTATGGTATGATTGTTGTTCGTCCTACGGACTAAAACCCTCTGGTTTATATCGACACCAGAGAGGGTTAGGGTTACACAGAGTCGGTTACAATGGTAGGAGATCTACATATCCTTATTGCCAAGCTTGCCTTCCACGCCAAGGAAAGTCCCATCCGAACATGGGACGAAGTCTTCAATCTTGTATCTTCATAGTCTAGGAGTCCGGCCAAAGATGATAGTTTGGCTATCCGGACACCCCCTAGTCCAGGACTCCCTCACCATCTATTCCTAAATTTAAGTATTTTTAGAGATTCCAATATAGACTACATAAGGAGCAACATTAGTGAATCTAGATTCTAATCTAAACTATATCTATAATTCTATATACATCCATATGTAGTTCATATTGAAATCTCTAAAAATACTTGTACTTAGGAATGTAGGTAGTTGTATTTTACATCATTTGTGCAATCTCATTTAGCTTCTAACATTTACTGATTGCTTGTAGGTACGTATATGAGCGGTACTGATCCACGCTTAGATCCCTTTTGCGTATGGGGCAATGAGATATTCATGAACAAGTGTCAAGTGAGGAAACTAAGAAAGATTGTTAGGCGAAAGAAACAGGTGATGGGAATTAAGCTCTTTATTTACACTTTGCAAGACATCAATGAACTTTAGGATGGTAAGTAATCTGTTGCCTTTTCCCCCTGCCCACAACAAGTTACTCTATTAGACCTCGTGATCTGATATTTTTCTCTTTTCAGTGGTTTCAAAAGCTATTTACTGATGATTACCTTGCAAACTACATGACCGGAGTGGAGGCAACTAAGGTTAAAGTATCTAATTCATGCTACCATGATAATGCTCTAGAAGTCTTTTGAAGGAAGTGAAGGATGAGCGGGAAATCGTCACAAGGGGTTGGACAAAAGTTGTCCGTTCCTATGGCATGCAGGAAGGCACATTATGGGCATTCTGCTTCTTCAACAACATCGGTAGTCAAAATGATTTACACTTCCCTCTTCACCTTTACCGCCTGTAAATATTGTGCTTCATCATAGTTAATTGTTGTCTAATCCTGTAATTACTGAACATATTGTACTAACAATTTTATTTATGGATTCGTTGTTGAACCATTGTGCTGAGAATTCGAATTGCACGTTTCATATTTCAAAAATTCCAATTCAAATAATAAATTACATCCAAAAATATTGTACATGAGCGAATAAAATAATATGCACACGGTTAGAAAGAAAACAACATGTGCGATGAAAAAAGAAACAAACGGTCTTTGACGTGAAACGTTTGCGATGCCCTTCGGACGCACACACGGTTTCATCTCATATGTGTGTGCGATTCATGGTAATATTGCAAATGTTTCAAACCAGTGTGCGTGTGTGATAGGAATACCAATCACACACAGTTACAAAAATGTACATGCTCGCATTTGTAGAGGCACCGCACACATTTTACATTCTTGAACCATGTGCGATAACGTACCTAACACAAACATATCGGTAGATTAAATGTTGATGTCCACCTTTTTCACACGACTATAGCGGCCTAATCATTTGGGATGTACATACGAACGGAAACATTTTCCCTGGATTGACTATGTGGGATGTACATATGAACGAAAACGTTTTCCCTGGATTCACTGCGCGGTATGTACATAAGAATGGAAACATACTCCTTGGAATGACTGTGTGCGATATACATATGAACGGAAATGCTTTTCTGGGATTCACCGTGTGGGATGTACATATGAATGGAAACAATTGGGTTTCCATGCCTCGCCCGATTGCACACGAGCCAGCTTGTGTGCCAGGAGGGCTTATCCCCGACGGTCTCTGGGTCGTGTGGGAAGGACCCCCTATCGCCCACACTCACTTGGCGACGGTTCCAAATGCCATCGCGGAAAGGGGTTTAAAACCGTTTGTATAGCACCGACGCGTACCAGTGCCTACACATAATGACGATCCTAAGGCACCACCTTCACATAACGAACATGTTGAAACATGCACCCCCATGAGGTGAAACGGTCGGTATCATGGCACAAATAACAAAAAATTGGCAACAACAAGGGTGCACATTCACAACAACTCCGAGGAGTCAAATTTAGCAAATGAATACAACTAGGTCTTTCGACCAAGGTACAACTCATACAACAGAAGCAAATATACCTTAGATAGTTAAGAGTACAATTTGTGTTAAGAAGGCTTAAGAAAAATCAAAGGCACCAATATCCCTACCCAAACCATTTTTGTGGATAACCAGCTAACATCGTCCATCAACAAACCTGCTTCCTGAATAGCTGCTGATTGGATGGCAGCCATCCAGGGAAAAAGAGTAAATTAAGCGAGGTGAGTACTTAGTTGTACTCGCAAGAATTACACACACCTAAAACTAGTTTATGCAACATGTTTCCAAGGAAGGGGTAAAGTGATTTTGTGGCAAACATTAAACATTCTACAAAGACACGCTATGACAACATCTATCAGAATATATGAGAGAGCATATGGAAGTAAGAATCACGATCACAACTACTCTCTCACCTACCTACCACAAATACCACTGGCTTGTTTTCCCCATCGCATCTCCCACGAAGAGAACCCACAAGGCACTCACATGTTGACAACTTCTAATTATTAGTGTTTATTCGACTGGTTAAATTTTAATTATTAATGTTGAAGTTATTCTATAGATATAGGTCAATTTCCAGCTCGTCCAAAACTATGTGCATGACTATTCTAATAAATTATCCCAGCAGGGTTTGCACCAATGTACCCAAACATTCACCGTCCTTTATAGGCCATTCGACCGCATTATATGCCAAAACTGGCAGGTATGGACGAGTACACAGTTTCCTAGTTACATTCAAGTCTGGGAAGCTACTACTTATGAACTGCATTGGGATTTCCTCAAAGAGGAGAGGATGATGCAGTATAGTAGAGATAAGTATTTCCCTCAGTTAAGAACGAAGATTATCGATCCAGTAGGAGAACCATGGAATAGCTCGTTAGCAACATCTGCAGACAAAGAACAAATCCTTGCAACCCAACGCGATACGGGGTTGTAAATCCCTCGAATATTATGTTCAAGATTAAATTGTATGGTGATAGATAGACAGATCAAACAAAAATGCAAAATAAAATAAATAAAGAAAAACTACAGCAAGGTATTTTAGTTTTAATATATGATAAAAAGTAGACCTGGGGGCCAAAATTTTCACTAGAGGCTTCTCTCTTGAAAATAGAATACAGTGCGTAAACAAATTATTGTCAGGAAATTGATAGAAAAGCAAATAATTATGACAATATCCAAGGCAATGTTCATGCATAGGAAGCACGTCTGATACTAGTTTACCAAAACGATTCTGCATCTACTACTATTACCCCACACATCAACCGCTATCCAGCATGCATCTAGAGTATTAAGTTCATAAAGAACAGAGTAACGCCTTAAGCAAGATGACATGTTGTAGAGAGAGTAAACTCACGTATTAATGAACCCCATTTACCCTTAATAGCAACGATACATACGTGTCATGTCCCCTTCTGTCGCTGGGATTGAGCACCGCAAGATCGAACCCATTACAAAGCACCTCTCCCATTGCAAGATAAATCAATCTAGTTGGCCAAACCAAATCAATAGATCGGAGAGAAATACAAAGCTATAATAATCATGCATAAAAGAGTTTAGAGAAAACTAAAATAATATTCAAGGATAGATCTGATCATAATCTCACAATTCATCGGATCCCAACAAACACACCGCAAAAAGTCACTACATCAAATAGATCTCCAAGAACATCAAGGAGAACATTGTATTGAAGATTGAAGAGAGAGAAGAAGCCATCTAGCTACTAGCTATGGACCTGTAGGTCTGTGGTAAACTACTCAGACATCATCGGAAGGGCAGCAATGTTGATGTAGAGCCCCTCCATGATTCGTTCCCCCTCCGACAGAGTACCGGAGAAGGCCTCCGGATGGGATCTCATGGGAACAGAAACTTGCGGCGGCAGGAAAAGTATTTCGTGTGGCTCTCCGATGTTAGGGGAATATTTGAGTATTTATAGAGGTGGAATTAGGGTTGGAGGTGCCACGAGGGCCCCACAAGCCTGGGGGTTGTGCCTCTCGAGCTTATCGCTCCCCTGTTGCTCTTATGGCCTTCTCCCGAACCTTCTAGGGTCTCTTTTGGTCCAAAAAAAATAATCCAAAGTTTTTTCTCTGTTTGGACTCTGTTTGATATCGATTTCCTGAAAAGCCAAAAATAGGCAAAAAAACAACAACTGGCACTAGGCACTAAGTTAATAGGTTAGTCCCAAAAAATGATATATAATTTCTTGTAAGTGTATATAAAACATCCAAGATTGATACTATAATAGCATGGAACAATAAAAAAATATAGATACGTTGGAGACGTATCAAGCATCCCCAAGCTTAATTCCTACTCGTCCTCAAGTAGGATGATAAAAACAGAATTTTTGATGTGGAATGCTACCTATCATATTCATCATATAACCCTTTCTTTTGTAGAATGGATATTTGAACTTGAGTGATTCATAGCAATAGTCTATAGTTTGACATGAAAACATAAATACTCAAGTATACCAACAAGCAACCATGTCTTTCAAAATATCAGCACTAAAGAAAGTTATTCCTAGCCCATTATCAGTCATCGGTCCATTCATGAAACACACTCAATATTACCTACAACCAATGCACAAGTATGACAATAGTGCTCTCTAGTTGGTGTCTTATAAGAGAAGATGGAGACTCAAAAATTAAAATTGCATAAACATAAATAGATAGGCCCTTCGTAGAGGGAAGTAGAGATTTGCATAGGTGCTAGAGCTCAAGGCTTAAATTAGAGAGATAAAATTATTTTGAGAGGCATGTCTTTCCTGTAAACGAAAATGACTGAGAATTCCCAATATCTTCCATGCTAAACACATTATAGGCGGTTCCCAAATAGAAAATAAAGTTTATTTCCTTTTCGCCATTCTTTCACAATCCATGGCTAGCTGTATCTATGGGTGCCTTCCATACCAACACTTCCCAAGGAATTTATTATTATATTTTTTCATTTTGGGAGTGGGAATCCCTATTACATTGCCACTTTCTCGTGCAATGACAAGTGAATAAACACTCATCGTGAGAATAACACGCCTAGCATGGAAAATATTGGCCACCCCCTGCCACTTCATGAGCGGTATGGGCATAGAAAACGGAAAATTATTTTGAAAAATTAGAGTTGGAAGATGCAAATTTACTTAGGACGGCATGGAAATACCACATATAGGTAGGTATGGTGGACTCATTTGGCACAACTTTGGGTTCAAGGAATTGGATGCACAAGCAACATTCCCGCTTAGTACAAATGAAGGCTAGAAAATAGATTGAGAAGCGACCAAACAAAAAGAGAAAACGGTCATAAACATGCATTGAACATAACTAACACTGAATAATGCACCATAAGTAGGATATAACTTCATTGCATAACTATTGACTTTATGTGCATGCATAGGGAATCACAAACCTTAACACCAATATTCTTAATAAAGCACAATTAGTCACTATCATAACTCACATATTATCATTTCCATATCGCAAAAATATTAGTAGGAATCAAGCTTGTCCTACCTAGTGATCTATATGGAAGTTTTCATTATATCCTTCTTGCATAATCATCACTTTGGGACCAAATTCATATCTTGTGCAAATTACCATTACTATTATCAACTCTCAAAAAGATATAAGTGAAGCATGAGAGTGCAAATATTTCTTCAAAATATAATCACCGTCGTGCTCATAAAGACTTAAGTGAAGCATTAGAGCAACTCCTAGCTCAAAAGATATAATGTGTGTCCCTCTCAAAAAGGTGTGTTCAGAAAAGATGAATGTGATAAACTAAAAAGTAAACAAATCCAAGCAAAACTCATATCATGTGACGAATAAAAATATAGATCCAAGTAAAATTACCAATTGTTGGTAGAAGAAAGAGGGGATGCCTTCCGGGGCATGCCCAAGATTAGTTGATTGGGAGTCCATCGATATTACCTTGGGGTGCCTCGGGAATCCCCAAGCTTAGGCTCTTGCCACTCCTTTTTCCTTCATCCATCATGATCTCACCCCAAAACTCGAAAACTTGAATCACATAAAACTTAACAAAACCTTTGTGAGATCCATTAGTATAACAAAGTAAATCGCTACTTTAGGTACTATTGCAAACCTATTCATATTTTATTTTTTGCATTATACCTACTGTATTATAACTTATCCATGGCTTATACCCCAAATACAATCCATAGTTCCATCAAACCAAGCAAAACAATGCATCAAAAACAGAATCTGTCAAAAACAAAATAGTATGTAATAATCTGAACATTGAACATACTTCTGTAACCCTAAAAATGCTGAAAATTTAGGAAATTGTGGGAAATTTGTATGTCAATCATGTGTACAAAATTCAAAATTGTATATCACTCTAGAAAATTTTAACAATTCTGCTACTGGACGCAAAAGTTTCTATTTTTGCATAGAATCATAGCAACTACGATCCAAATCATCCCAAAGGCTTTACTTGGTACAAATACTAACTAAAGCACAAAAACACAATAATAACAGTACAATAATTGTGTGCACACAATAATACAGAAAAATAAACAAGAAAAATAAGATAACTATTGGGTTGCCTCCCAACTGGCGCTATTGTTTTACACCCCTAGCTAAGCGTAGTGCATAGTTTCAAGTGTTTTCATCGTTGGTTTTAGTTCCATAGGTGGCCCTCATGATGGATTCATATGGTGGCCTAATTTTATTTCTAGGGAAGTGTTCCACACCCTTTTTCAATGGGAACCCAAATTTTATATTCCCTTCTTTCATATCAATAACGCCACCTATAGTTCGTAAGAATGGCCAACCAAGTATTATGGGACAAGGCAGATTGCAATCAATATCAAGCACAATAAAATCAACGGTCACATAGTTCCTGTTTGCAAGACTAAGAACAACATTAATTCTACCCAAAGGCTTTTTCATAGTAGACTCCGCCAAGTGCAAATTAAGAGAACACTCATCCATATTGGTAAAACCTAGCACATCACATAGAGATTTTGGAATTGTGTAAACACTAGAACCCAAGTCACATAAAGCATTGCACTCATAATTTTTAATCTTGAATTTAATGGTGGGTTCCCATTCATCATATAATTTTCTAGGATTTGAAATCTCTAATTCTAGTTTTTCTTCTAACGCTTTCACCATCGCTTCTACAATTTGTTTAGTAAAAGCCTTATTTTGTTCATAAGCATTGGGTGAATTTAGCATGGATTGGAACAAAGAAATACATTCAATCAAAGAACAACTATAATAATTAAAGTATTTGTAATCCAAAAGAGTGGGCACATCACTATTTATGGTTTTTACCTCTCCAAACCCACTTTTATCAATTTTGTCATTAAGATTTTCACCCTCCGAATTATGGGGACGCCTTATAGCTAAAGTTGAATCTTCTTCAGTCCCCTTTTCAACAAGTTTAATATCACTAAACAAAGATTCAATGGGAGAAACACCAATCATTTTAATATCCTCAACGTTACTATGAGAAAATCGGGTTGAATTGTTTTTTCTAAGAACTCTCGCTTAGCCCTCAACCTAGCGGTTCTTTCTTTACTTTCATCCATGAAGGCATAAATATATTTAATTGATTCGTTAATATCAATCTTAGGTGGAAAAATTTCAGCTTTAAGATTTTCCACATCATGAATAATTCTATCAACTCTCCTAGACATATCATCAATTTTACTCATTTTTTCTTCTATCGTAGTGTTGAAAACTTTTTGCACATTAATAAATTATTTAATATTAAATTCAAGATCAGAGGGCATCTAATTATTATTATTATAAGAATGACCATAGGGATTGCCATAATTATTAGAGGAATTTCCAGGAAACGGCCTAGGATTAAAATTAGCTTTATAAGCATTACAATTAAAATTGTTTCACGAGGCAAAATTCACATATGCGGGATCATTATTTTGCTCAATCAAAGTAGACAAAGGAACATAATTAGGATCAATATGGGCATTTTTTACTAGCAACCTATTTCATAAGCGCATCTACTTTATCACTCAGAGTACTAAATTCTTCAATAGAATTCACATTTTTACTAGTAGGTGTTCTTTCACTATGCCATTGTGAATAATTTGCCATAATATTATCAAGCAATTTTGTTGGGGATATACCCCACGGTATGACCTGGCCAGGAATGACCCGGCATCCCATGGCGGGCTGTCATTGGGCTGGTTGTGTGGGTCATGAGAACTATGAAGCTCAAGGCCCAGAAGGCGACTCGCGGAGCAGGTCGGCTCATGGCCCAGTGCCTGGGACACCAGCTCAACGAGGAGACAAAGGAAACTCCCTTACTTGGGAGGTAAGATAAGTAAGAAGTAGACTAGCGCACATGTTGTACTACGACCCGGACTCTGTTGTAATCTCGGGGCCTCAACCTACATATAAAGGGGAGCCCAGAGGCAGAAAAGGTTAAGTTACAAGCTATCGAGTACTAGGCTAGCTACATCGCACCCTTGTAATCGGGATCTCAAGCAATAATCAAACAAGCAGGAAGTAGGCTATTACCTCCGCCGTGAGGGGCCGAACCTCGGTAAACCCTTGTCTCTCAATTTCGATCAACCCCGTTCAAGCTACTACCTAGCTGCGATGGCCTCATGACTAAGTCCTTTCATGAGGACATCTGCTGTAACAAAACCACGACAGTTAGCGCCCATCGTGGGGCTATCTCTTGGTGGTATTGAGTTCTTGGAGAGAGCTCTCCCAGGGATCGAGGGATATGTGATCGGATGCATGACCAAGAGTCGCCGCAACAAGCTCGACATTGATGATTCAGGCTAGGGCCCCGACGCTGACTCAATCGAGTATGGATACTAGGTCCCCTTTGGCAAGATCCATGTCTTCATTGGCAAAATCGGTGAATCAGGGCCCAAGCTAGACATTTGCTCCGACATCATCGAGCCGGCTCGGTGCACGCAACCCACCCAGGTCCAAGCTGGTCGAAACCATGTCTTCGTCGGTTTCACCCAAGGGGTCGATCTCGCAAACAATTCCGCGTCTGGTGGGGACTCCCTTGTCTACTCAGACGCCGAGTCAGCAGTTAGGTATACTAAGTCGATCCTCCCGCTAAACAATGACAGACTCGGGGGCTACTCTGATGATGAGCCAGGTCTAGTCGATCACGAGCTGCTCCATCCGACCACCATCTACATGGTAGGCACTACGCCGACTCTCGACTCTACCACAGCAGGAGCCATGGGGGGAACCGGTACTTCAGCACCTGATTCGAATGCGGCTGGCCCACTTAAGTCGCCGGCTCAAGTTCTTTTGGAGCTAGTTTCCTCATTGACAATGCTCCTAGAGTCACCATTAATAACAGAAAACCAGGCGGAGTGCAATGCGGACGTAACTAAGCTTTGCGAACAGATGGGTAAGGCTCATGAAGATATCAACGCTGAGAATGCTCTCATGGTAGAGCTTCAAGCTTAGATTCACAATGAGGTGGAGAACCTGAAGACAAAGGCCTAGTGGATAGGCCTATGACAGAACGCCTCGAATATGGTTCATCGGAGGAGGCATGCGAGCCGTCTTCCCCCCAATTTAGAGCCCACGTGTCTGTTCAACACGCCTGCCCCGGGGCTAGAATGAGCACCCCAAAGGCTCCGGTTATACACCAGTTGAACTGGGTCGTGCCCCAGGATGGAGACGGGCGGCCATCGCTGGCTCAACCTTCTCAGCCGGCTCAGTCGCGCCAGCTTGAGCCGGCCTTACGCCCACCACCCGCCCGGACCACTCCAGACTGTTTCCTAACAACAACGGGTCACCTTTCCAACCCTGTTGATAACTTGTTAGTAGCGGCCACCAACCTCATGATGCTTCCAATCATAGGGAATACCCCACTTGAGATCGAGGCCCAGAATGCCATCGAGATGTTGAAAATCGTGGTCACCCAGCAAGCAAATTACTCCTATAGTAAGCAGTGACTACACTCCATCCCGCATCCCAGCCGCAGGAGGAGCCACCATGCTGAGTCGCCAGCAGTCTCTAGCAGCGCCCATCGATGATTCGAGAAGCCACACGACACGCCTCGGCATGGAGCCCTTGACGCCCAGGAGATCATTGACATGGCCCGAGCTCAGCGAGAAGCAGAAGTGGCCAACGCGACGTCCCAGTCGTCGCCTACTATGACCCCTTTGGTTTCACAAGGTGTCGGATCGAGCACCAGAACCATTGGGATTCCCTACCTGGCGCCATATCTATGTAACGAGCGCATGCATAAGGATTTCAAGGGTCCCCGCCAAGTCTCTAATTACACGGCTGATCTTGAGCCGGCTGCTTGGATAGAGAGTTACGACATTGCCATGGACATGTTGGATGTAAGTGACGCGGTGTGTGCCAAGCATTTGACCATGATGTTGGAGGGACCGGTAATTGGCTCAAGAACCTACCCCAACTCCATCAACACTTGGGCTGAGTTAAAAGATCGCTTCATAAAAAACTTCCAAGGAACTTGCAAGCGCCCAATGACAATTGTTGATCTACAACATTGCATCAAGCGTGAAGGAGAATCGGCCCATCACTGTGCTCGTCGGGTCGTAGACATCATTCATTCCTCTAATAGTATAACAACCGGTTCGATACGCACTTAAATATGCATAGTGATCCATCATGTCACTTAAATTAACCTCAAGGTCCTTGTTTTGAAAAAATTGACAATGATTTTCTGTTTTTTAAGACATGTTAATTCGCTTGAACAAGGTCTATCGCGTTACTTTATCACATGTTTCCAAAAAATGTGATATGCCTTTAGTCAACTTTTAAGTCATGTCTATCAAATTAACCCCCAAGTACTTGTTTTGAAAGTTTTGAGAATGATTTTTTGTCAACTTTTCTATCATGCTTGTTATATTAACCTCCAAGTCATTGTTTTCACAATTGGAGAATGATTTATTGGTCTTTCAAGACATCTTTACTGGATTCTAGAAAGTCCATGGCATTACTTCATGACAAGTTTCCAAATTGTGATATGATTTTTGGTCAATTTTTGAAGAATGTATTTGGCATTCTCATAAGTGGCCTAGGTCTGATTGACAACCCATATCAGCAAGGTGCATCTTCCCTTTTGGTACCTCATTCTGAAAAGAACTTGAATGTTAAGCATGTTGTGGCTGGAGCAGTCCGAGGATGGATAACCGACTGGGAAGTGGCTATACCTCTAGGTTGATTTAATCGATTTGGTAGAGTTATTGTAAACATTTTGTAAATGTTTAAAGGTTCTGTCACATCCTTTAAAATAGTTTTGAAGTCCTTGTTTTGAAAATTTTGGGAATGTATTTTAGTTATTTTATTAATTTTCCATGCATGACATTAAATAAAATGTCCCACAGGTCCACTCCATTCTGATTTTATTTCAACTAAAAAAGTTAAAAAGAAAAAAGTTGTTTCATACATTATCTGTTATTTTACATGTATTTTCCTTATCCCTTGATTACAAAATGTATTTTGCGTTTTTATCCTCATATTTATGTGCTACAGCTAACAAGTGGGCCCAAACCAGAGAGACGGCCGTGTATAGTCCCATCAGCTTCGCCGTCTCTGTCCATCTCCTTCACTGAAACCCCCACTCGCCCGTGTATAGTCCCAATCAAGTATCTCTCCGCCTATCGTCGGTGCGTACCGGGACCATGCATTGTCGCAGCTTCATCTACACTGACGAGGATTGCTGCCATCTTTCCCCCTAAATCAAACACGCCGACGAGGGTAGCCACCTGTCATCGATGCTTGTTGTGCTTTAGGACTTCCCATACCATAAAAACCCTAGGCCGTCAAGTTCAATCATACCAAATGAAGGTAAGTCTTCAAATACATCTCCTTATCCGATGCAAATCACCTTAATACACTACAAATCACCTTAAGATGCTATTTATGAAATAATCGAGAGTTTGCATATGCAGTGTTGTAAGTGTTTGGACACTAGGAATCTCTGCGGTCTCCCCTATGTTTAGAAGGACAAGTACCTACGCATCATGCTTCCGCAAGGATTAAAAGAAATTATGGTATGCTTCTTAGATTTGAAGTGTATCAAACGTATATGTCATTCAAGTGTTTGGTTAAGTTGTGAAGATTCTCTGCATGTGGATTTTAACACATAAATGCTAATGGATTCATGATTGGTTCATATGTAGAAAAGTCAGCTGACGAGTTCAACATAAATCATCCTTATAACGGAAAGTATCTAAAAATAGGTATACCTAACTAAATTTGGTGAAGTGCCAGCTGTACCCCATGGTACCACTTATTGCTACATTCCCCTCTTTAGATGTTAGAAGTAACCTCCTGTAATCTGAAAAATTCTTTTATGATTATTACGAAATAGAAAATTCCAAATTTGTATTGTAACGCTGATATTTTCATAAATCTATATGAAACTAACAAATTTAGAACCTAATTTGTGATATCCAATGTTCCTAAATTCTTGTAAGCACTGCCAGAAATGGCATTTAGCACTCTCATAAATGGTATCGTCTTCATAAACAGCCTAGAATTTTTGAGCAATCTTTGAATTTTGCTTAGTGCATCCCCTACTTTGCAAGAGACGAACTTCTCAAGAACCTAAGTATAAATAGATCTGTCAGGATCACTGTACATGTTCACCTGGAGATAAGAGAGGGCTTCTATTTTCTATGCAGGACCAAGAACGAAGATGATAGGACCTTTTTCATGGGACGTACTTGGAAAGAATTTTCCAAAGTGTACCAGTTGGAAGTAGGTATGGAAATGTCCCTCGAACTAGGTGGAAAACCTAACGTCACCTCTGGGTACGTTCGAGTACTGATCCAATAACTCACGAGTGTAAGTATTCTGGCAAATCAAACAACATTTCATCCGGCTGATGTATTTAACAAATCTTATTTACAAATATTTTCATAGCTTATTACAGAGTGGATATCGTAACAAAATATTTTATAGACAACATGGAGGTTACTGAGTGGAGCAAAGTAAGCTAGGAAGAGATGTGGTTTCTCGTTGGCTTTCTTGTTCAAATTTGGATGCTCGCAGACGGTTACAATGTTGGACCAAGATATCATTCATATGTGCCCCTGCTACACACTTTGAACAAGGCCAACATTCACGAAAATCTCATAGTTAAAATTGTATCTACTCTCATTATCTTCAGATAGTCCAGGTACTTATGTAGATTGCTTAAAGTGTTTAACTTGTGTTATGCCACTAGATACTTCCACAATGTGTTGTGCCTAAGGAGATGGGTGCAAATGGAGAGTTGACCATTCCATCCTAGAGTGAATATCAGCTTGACTTCATACTCGGCTTTAGGACAAGGAAGGGGAAGCATCGTCCTTAATGGGTGGAGAAAAGTAGTCGACGTGCACGACATGGATATGGGAGACGGGTGAAGGAAATATGCCCTAAAGGCAATAATAAAGTTGTTATTTTATATTTCCTTATTCATGATAAATGTTTATAATTCATGATAGAATTGTATTAACCAGAAACATGATACATGTGTGAATACATAAACAAAACAATGTGTCCCTAGTATGCCTCTACTAGACTAGCTCGTTGATCAAAGATGGTTAAGTTTCCTAGCCATGGACATGAGTTGTCATTTGATAATGGGATCACATCATTAGTGGAATGATGTGATGGACAAGACCCGTCCGTTAGCTTAGCATAATGATCGTTCAACTTTATTGCTACTGCTTTCTTCGTGTCAAATATATATTCCTCTGACTATGAGATTATGCAACTCCCGAACACTGGAGGAATGCCTAGTGTGCTATTAAACATCACAACATAACTAGGTGATTATAAAGATCCTCTACAAGTATCTCCAAAGGTGTTTATTGGGTTGGCATAGATCGAGATTAGGATTTGTCACTCCGAGTATAGGAGAGGTATCTCTGGGCCCTCTCGATAATGCACATCATATGAAGCCTTGCAAACAATGTGACTAATGAGTTAGTTGCGGGATGATGCACTACAAATTAAGTAAAGAGACTTGCCGGTAACGAGATTGAACTAGGTATGAAGATACCGATGATGGAATATCGGGCAAGTAACATACCGATGACAAAGGGAATAACCATGTTGACATTGTGGTTCGACCGATAAAGATCTTCATCGAATATGTGGGAGCCAATATGAGCATCCAGGTTCTGCTATTGGTTATTCACCAGAGAGGTGTCTCGGTCATGTCTACATTGTTCTCGAACCCGTAGGGTCCGCACGCTTAACGTTCGATGACGATAGGTATTATATGAGTTATGTGTTTTGGTGACCGAAGGTTGTTCGTAGTACCGGATGAGAACACGGACATGTCGGGGAGTCTCAAAATGGTCGAGAGGTAAAGATTGATATATTGGAAGATTATATTCGAACACCGGAATGGTTTCGGATATTTTTTGGAGTATCGGGAGGATACCGGAACACCCCGAGGAATTGTTGGCCCTACATGGGCCATAGGAGAGAGGGGAGGCAGCCCACAAGGGGTGGCCGCCTCCCCTCCCATGGGGAGTCCGAATTGGACAAGGGGAGGGGGCACGCCCCCCTTTCCTTCTCCTCTTCCCTCTCCCTTCCCCCTTTCCTCCTCGAGAAGAAGGAAAAAGAGGGCAGCGAATCCTACTAGGAGTGGAGTCCTAGTAGGACTCCCCCCCCTTGGCGCGCCCCTTGTGGCCGACCTCCTCCCCTCCTCCTTTAAATAAGGGAGCAGGGGGTCACCCCAAAGCATATCAATTTCGGTCTATGAGGGTACGTGGAGACACTCTTCCCCTCTCGTTGCTATGCATCTCCTAGATAGATCTTGCGTGAGCGTAGGAATTTTTTTGAAATTGCATGCTACGTTTTCCAACAGTGGCATCCGAGCCAGGTCTATGCATAGATGATATGCACGAGTAGAACACAAAGAGTTGTGGGTGGTGATCGTCATACTGCTTACCACCAATGTCTTATTTTGATTCAGCGGTATTGTTGGATGAAGCGGCCCGAACCAACCTTACATGACCGTGTTCATGAGACCGGTTCCACCGACAGACATGCAACTAGTTTTGCATAAAGGTGGCTGGCAGGTGTCTGTTTCTCCAACTTTAGTTGAATCAAATTTGACTACGGCCTGTCCTTGTGAAGGTTAAAATAGCAAACTTGATAAATCACCGTTGTGGTTTTTGTGCTGTGGGTATGTACGGTTCATGCTAGCAGCCCGTAGCAGCCACGTAAAACTTGCAACAAACAAAGTAGAGGTTGTCTAAATTGTTTTTCAGGGCATGTTGTGATGTGATATGGTCAATACATGATGTGATATAAAGATTGTTGTATGAGATGATCACGTGTTGTAAAAGTTATCGGCAACTGGCAGGAGCCATATGATTGTCGCTTTATTGTATGAAATACAAGCGCTATGTAATTGCTTTACTTTATCACTAAGCGGTAGAGATAGTCGTAGAAGCAATGGGTGGCGAGACGACCATGACGCTACGATGGAGATCAAGGTGTCAAGCCGGTGATGATGGAGATCATGATGTTGCTTCGATGATGGAGACCATGAGCACAAGATGATCATGGCCATATCATGTCACATATTTTGGTTGCATGTGATGTTTATCTTTTATGCATCTTATTTTGCTTAGTACGGCGGTAGCATTATAAGATGATCCCTTACTAAAATTTCAAGGTATAAGTGTTCTTCCCGAGTATGCACCATTGCAAAAGTTCTTCGTGTTGAGACACCACGTGATGATCGGGTGTGATAAGCTCTACGTTCAAATACAACTGGTGCAAGCCAGATTTGCACATGCAAAATACTCGGGTTAAACTTGATGAGCCTAGCATATACATATATGGCCTCGGAACACTTGAGACCAAAAGCTCGAACGTGAATCATATAGTAGATATGATCAACATAGTGATGTGCACCATTGAAGACTACTCCATCTCACGTGATGATCGAACATGGTTTAGTTGATTTGGATCACGTATCATTTAGATTACTAAAGGGATGTCTATCTAAGTGGGAGTTCTTAAGTAATATGATTAATTGAACTTAATTTATCATGAACTTAGTCATGGCAGATTTTTGCATATCTATGTTGTAGATCAATGGCCCGTGCTACCCTTTCTTTGAATTTTAATGCATTCCTAGAGAAAGCTAAGTTGAAAGATGATGGCAGCACTTACACTGACTGGATCCGTAACTTGAGGATTATCCTCATTACTGCACAGAAGAATTATGTCCTTGATGTACCACTAGGTGTACCACCTGCCCCAGCAACTACAGACATTGTGAATGCCTGGCATTCGCGGGTTGATGACTACTCGTTAGTTCAGTGTGCCATGCTTTACGGCTTAGAATCGGGACTTCAAAGACGTTTTGAACGTCATGGACCATATGAGATGTTCCAGGAGTTGAAGTTAATATTTCAAGAAAATACCCGAGTTGAGAGATATGAAGTCTCCAACAAGTTCTATAGCTGCAAGATGGAGGAGAATTAGTGAGCACATACTCAGAATGTCTGGGTACCATAATCACTTGACTCAGCTAGGAGTTAATCTTCCAGATGCTTGTGTCATTGACAGAGTTCTTCAAGCACTACCACCAAGCTACAAAGGCTTCGTGATGAACTACAATATGTAAGGGATGGAAAAGACTATTCCCGAGCTCTTCGCGATGCTAAAGGCCGTGGAGGTAAAAATCAATAAGGAGCATCAAGTGTTGATGGTTAACAAGACCACTAGTTTCAAGAAGAAGGGCAAGGGTAAAAACAAGGGGAACTTCAAGAAGAATGACAAGCAAGTTGTCACTCCCGGTAAGAAACCTAGAAATGGACCAAGCCTGAAACTGAGTGCTTCCACTACAAAGGGACTGGTCACTGGAAGTGGAACTGCCCCAAGTAATTGGCAGATAAGAAGGATGGCAAGGTGAACAATGGTATATTTGATATACATGTTATTGATGTGTACCTTACTAATTCTCGTTGTAGTGCCTGGGTATTTGATACTGGTTCGGTTGCTCATATTTGTAACTCGGAGAAGGGACTACGGATTAAACGAATATTGTCTAAGGCCGAGGTGGCGATGCGCGTCGGAAATGGTTCCAAGGTTGATATGATCGCCATCGGCACGCTACCTCTACATCTACCATCAGGATTAGTTTTAGACCTGAATAATTGTTATTTGGTGCCAGCATTGAGCATGAACATTATACCTGGATCTTGTTTAGTGCGAGACATTTATTCATTTAAACAAGAAAATAATGGTTGTTCTATTTATATGAGTAATATCTTTTATGGTCATGCACCTGTGAAGAGTGGTCTATTTCTGTTGAATCTTGATCGTGATGATACACATATTCATAATATTGATGCCAAAAGATGCAAAGCTGATAATGATAGTGCAACTTATTTGTGGCGCTGCCGTTTGGGTCATATCGGTATAAAGCGCATGAAAAAACTCCATAAAGATGGACATTTGGAATCAGTTGATTATGAACCATTTGATACTTGCGAACCGTGCCTTATGGGCAAGATGACTAAAACTCCGTTCTCCGGAACAATGGACCGAGCTAGTGACTTACTAGGAATAATACATACCGATGTATGTGGTCCAATGAGTGTTGATGCTCGTGGCGGGTATCATTATTTTCTGACCTTCACATATGATTTGAGCAGATATGGGTATATCTACTTAATGAAACACAAGTCTGAAAGATTTGAAAAGTTCAAAGAATTTCAGAGTGAAGTGGAGAATCATCGTAACAAGAAAATAAAGTTTCTACAATCTGATCGTGGAGGAGAATATTTGAGTTACGAGTGTGGCATTCATTTAAAACAATGTGGAATAGTTTCACAACTCACGCCACCTAGAACACCACAGCGTAATGGTGTGTCCGAATGTCGTAACCGCACTTTATTGGATATGGTGCGATCTAGGATGTCTCTTACTGATTTACCACTATCATTTTGGGGTTATGCATTAGAGACAGCTACATTCACTTTAAACCGGGCACCGTCAAAGTCCGTTGAGACGACACCGTACGAACTATGTTTGGCAACAAACCTAAGCTGTCATTTCTTAAAGTTTGGGGATGTGATGCTTACGTCAAAAGGCTTCAGCCCGATAAGCTCGAACCCAAATCGAAGAAATGTGTCTTCATAGGATACCCCAAGGAAACAATTGGGTACACCTTCTACCACAAGTCCGAACACAAGATTTTTGTTGCTAAGAATGAAACCTTTCTAGAGAAGGAGTTTCTCTCAAAAGAAGTGAGTGAGAGGAAAGTAGAACTTGATGAGGTAATTGTACTTGCTCTCAATTTGGAAAGTAGCTCATCCAAGAAATCAGTTCCCGTGATGCCTACACCAACAAGGGAGGAAGCTAATGACAAAGATCATGAAACTACAGATCAAGTTGCTATAGAACCTCGTAGGTCTGGCAGAGCATGATCCGCACCAGAGTGGTACAACAATCCTGTTCTGGAGGTCATGTTACTTGACCATGACGAACCTACAAACTATGAAGAAGCTATGACGAGCCCAGATTCCGATAAATGGCTTGAGGCCATGAAATCCGAGATAGGATCCATGTATGAGAATGAAGTGTGGACTTTGGTGGATCTTCCTGATGATCGGCGACCCATACAGAATAAATGGTTCTTCAAGAAGAAGATTGACGGTGATGGTAATGTTACTGTCTATAAAGCTCTACTTGTTGCAAAGGGTTTTCGACAAGTTCAAGGAGTTGACTAAGATGAGACATTCTCACCCGTAGCGATGCTTAAGTTTGTCCAAATCATGTTAGCTATTGCCGCATTTTATGATTATGAAATCTGGCAAATGAATGTCAAAATTGCATTCCTTAATAGATTTCTTAAAGAAGAGTTGTATATGATGCAACCGGAAGGTTTTGTCGATCCTAAAGGTGCTAACAAAGTGTGCAAGCTCCAGCGATCCATTTATGGACTTGTGCAAGCATATCGGAGTTGGAATATATGCTTTGATGAGGTGATCAAAGCATATAATTTTATACAGACTTTTGGAGAAGCCTGTATTTATAAGAAAATGAGTGGGAGCTCTATATCATTTCTAATATTATATGTGGATGACATTGATGATTGGAAATGATGTAGAATTTCTGAATAGCATAAAATACTTGAATAAGAGTTTTTCAGTGAAAGACCTTGGTGAAGCTGCTTATATATTGGGCATCAAGATCTAGAGAGATAGATCAAGACGCTTGATAGGACTTTCACAAATCACATACCTTGATAAAGCTTTGAAGAAGTTCAAATGGATAAGTCAAAGAAAGGGTTCTTGCCTGTGTTACAACGTGTGAAGTTGAGTCAGACTCAATGCCCGATCACTTCAGAAGATAGAGAGAAAATGAAAGTCATTCCCTATGCTTCAGGCATAGGTTCTATCATGTATGGTATGCTGTGTACCAGACCTGATGTGTGCCTTGCTATAAGTTTAGCAGGGAGGTACCAAAGTAATCCAGGAGTGGATCACTGGACAACAGTCAAGAACATCCTGAAGTACCTGAAAAGGACTAGGGATATGTTTCTCGTTTATGGAGGTGACAAAGAGCTTGTCATAAATGGTAACGTTGACGCTAGCTTTGACACAAATACAGATTACTCTAAGTCATAATCCGGATGTGTATTTTTATTGAATGGTGGAGCTGTCAGTTGGTGCAGTTCCAAGCAGAGCATTGTGGTGGGATCTACGTGTGAAGTAGAGTACATAGCTACTTCGGAAGCAGCAGATGAAGGAGTCTGGATGAAGGAGTTCATATCCGATCTAGGTGTAATACCTAGTGCATCGGGACCAATGAAAAATATTTTGTGACAATACTGGAGCAATTGCCTTGTTGAAGGAATCCAGATTTCACAAAAAGACCAAACACATCAAGAGACGCTTCAACTCCATCCGAGATTTGGTCAAGGAGGGAGACATAGAGATTTGCAAAATACATACAGATCTGAATGTTGCAGACCCGTTGACTAAGCCTCTTCTACGAGCAAAACATGATCAGCACCAAGACTCCATGGGTGTTAGATTCATTACAATGTAATCTAGAATATTGACTCTGGTGCAAGTGGGAGACTGAAGGGAATATGCCCTAGAGGCAATAATAAAGTTGTTATTTTATATTTCCTTATTCATGATAAATTTTTATTATTCATGCTAGAATTGTAGTAATCGGAAACTTGATACATGTGTGAATACATAGACGAAACAACGTGTCCCTAGTATGCCTCTACTAGACTAGCTCATTGATCAAAGATGGTTAAGTTTCCTAGCCATGGGCACGAGTTGTCATTTGATAACGGGATCACATCATTAGCGGAATGATGTGATGGACAAGACCCATCCGTTAGCTTAGCATAATGATCGTTCAGTTTTATTGCTACTGCTTTCTTCATGTCAAATATATATTCCTCCAACTATGAGATTATGCAACTCCCGAACACCGGAGGAATGCCTTGTGTACTATCAAATGTCACAACGTAACTGGTTGATTATAAAGATGCTCTACAGGTATCTCCAAAGGTGTTTGCTAGGTTGGCATAGATCGAGATTAGGATTTATCACTCCGAGTATCGGAGAGGTATCTCTGGGCCCTCTCGGTAATGCACATCATATGAAGCCTTGCAAGCAATGTGACTAATGAGTTAGTTGCGGGATGATGCACTACGGAACGAGTAAATAGACTTGCCGGTAACGAGATTTAACTAGGTACGAAGATGCCGACGATCGAATCTCGGGCAAGTAACATACCGATGACAAAGGCAATAAGTATGTTGACATTGCGGTTCGAATGATAAAGATCTTCGTGGAATATGTGGGAACCAATATGAGCATATAGGTTCCGCTATTGGTTATTGACCGGAGAGGTGTCTCGGTCATGTCTACATAGTTCTCGAACCCGTAGGGTCCGCACGCTTAACATTCGATGACGATAGGTATTATATGAGTTATGTGTTTTGGTGACCGAAGGTTGTTCGGAGTCCTAGATGAGATCGCGTACATGACGAGGGGTCTGGAAATGGCCGAGAGGTAAAGATTGATATATTGGAAGGTTATATTCGGACACCGAAATGGTTTCGGAAAGGTTCGAATATTTTTTGGAGTACTGGGAGGTTACGGGAACCCCCCCCCCCCCCCGGGGGGGGGGGAATTGTTGGGTATACATGGGCCATAGGATAGAGGGGAGGCAGCCCACAAGGGTTGACTACTCCCCCCTCCCATGGGGAGTCCAAATTGGACTAGGGGTGGGGGTGCGCCCCCTTTCCTTCTCCTCTTCCCTATCCCTTCCCCCTTTCCCCCCTCCGGAAGAAGGAAAAAGAGGGGGGCCGAATCCTACTAGGAGTGGAGTCCTAGTAGGACCCCCCCTCCTTGGGCGCCCCTTTTAGCCGGCCTCCTCCCCTCCGCCTTTATATACGGGGCAGGGGCACCCCAAAGCACATCAGTTGTTTAGCCGTGTGCGGTGCCCCCCTCCACCGTTTACTCCTCCAGTCATATTGTCGTAGTGCTTAGGTGAAGCCCTGCGCGGATCACTTCACCAATACCGTCATCACGCCGTCGTGCTGAAGAAACTCATCGACTCCTTCGTGCCTCTACTAGATCAAGAGTTCGAGGGACGTCATCGAGCTGAACGTGTGCTGAACTCTGAGGTGCCGTACGTTCGGTACTTGATCGGTTGATTCGAGAAGACGTTCGACTACATCAATCGCGTTAAGTTAACGTTTCCGCTTTGAATCTATGAGGGTACATGGACACACTCTTCCCCTCTCGTTGCTATGCATCTCCTAGTGAGATCTTTCGTGAGCGTAGGAATTTTTTTTGAAATTGCATGCTATGTTTTCCAACCCACAGGATGATCTTTGTGCTACACCATGGGTGTGCAAGGACCTTTCTCTTCCTCGGTTCATTGTTGTTGAACCAGATGAGAAGTAGTTCTGACTCTCTGTAGTGTTACCTCAATGAGCATCCATCTCTGTAGGTCATGTTTTATGCTACTATTGGTCCTAATGTGATGATGACGAACATGTATGTTCTATTAAGTAGTATTATGAAATTATCACCTTTTGTAGTACTGAGAGCACGCGCTGAAAAATAATCAATGGATTTCGATACGAGCATCTCAACCCTAAACCCTGAAAATTTGTTTCTAATTTGTTATAAACCCTGTCATGGTCGAATTTATAAGGTACTATGTTCTGAACACCAACGAGTCATTTTCATATCCATTTTTTAACCCGTCTAACATTGTTTGTGACACCAAAAAATTTCTGTGACACTACAAACCTTCCTGGAAAGTGGGCATGCCAAGTGACGCCAAAAAGCGTCGTCGAATTTCAGGCCAGAACATCGCCCAAGTTGTCGAGGGCGCTGCCACAGATAATGATATTAGGTGGCATTTCCTATTTCGTTACCAGGGTTTTGTCACTAAATAGAGCAAATTTTGTAGTGACATGATCAACATTACCGCTACAAATATTTTTGATAAACCATAATCATGTAAGGCAGCTCATATGACTACTGTATTGAACATCTAAAACACAGCAAGATGAAGAGATTACAAGGCTAGTCCCATGAACCCGTAGTTCAGGGGGTGGACTATTCACAACTCATCTTGGAGCATGAGGATCAAGATTTCGTGATGATGAAGATGGCTTCCCCCTTCGGCAGAGTTCTAGATGAGGGCTAAAAACAAAGATTGCCTTGGAAACGCTATGTGCCGACGACAAAAAACTGCTCGATAATTAAGGTATGCAAATGGGTTACATAAACACCATCGGACAACAGGGCCTCTAGGGGGCTACCTCCACACCGTACACACATGTTCTAGACACCATGGGCCCAGGGGCATCTACACTAGGCGTCTAGGCACCTAAGAGCCCCACCCCCGGGTGCTGATCTTTGGCTCCTGGGTCTCTTCTGATGTTTAACTTCCTGAATTATTTTTGTTCCATTTCTCTTGGACTTTTTCTGTGGATTTTCCTGAAATTGAATAAACAGCAAAATACAGGAACTAGCATTGGGCACTTTATTTATATGTTAGTCAAATAAAAATTGATAAAAAGTATGCCCAAAGTGTGTAATTGATAACAATATAGTATGAATCATTCAATTGTAGATGCGTTTGAGACGTATCTCTGTGTGCGCGCGCCCGCGAACGCGCGTGCGGTCATGTGTGTGTGTGTGTGTGTGTGTGTGTGTGTGTGTGTGTGTGTGTGTGTGTGTGTGAGAGAGAGAGAGAGAAAGAGAGAGAGAGAGATCATTTGGGTTGTTGAGAATACTTTGATTGAAGATCTTTTGAGTGTGACTTTGCTTTGCTTGTTACTCCCTCTGTCCCATAATGTGAAATGTTATTACATCCAATATATGGGTATATTGTATGTAATAACACCTTATATTATGAGCCAGAATGAGCCAGAGGGAGGAGTACTTCTGAAGGGTGTTTGCCTCCTAGATGGTTAGAAGTCATCTAAGAACCTTCATGCATTATACTATGAACGAATCAAGAGTTTGTAAAGCCTCGTGAACCGCCTTCTAAAAAATCTACTCATAGTGAGGCTTGACCGTTGAAGGTTGTGTAACTTTATTTGGTAAGTATAGTTTACCGAGTGTTCTAGAAAAGGTCATTCACATTTGTAAACTGTAATGCCGGAATCAAAAAGAAATAAAAGAGTAGAGTGGCTTGTTTCTCAAAAAAAAAAAAGAGTAGAGTGGCTTGAGAGAAAAGCCCTTGCACTCACAAAACTAGGGGTCATATACGACGCACGCGGTATTCTACGCCCATATAATCAAAGCTACGGTTAACCAACACGCAAATAGACCCAAATCATCTACGACACGCCAATTTTTACTTTAGTCATCAACATCTGTATCTATTAGTTGTACACCACAACGCCAAGCAAATACTTATGCTCATAAAACTAGGTGCCATATACGACGCACATGGTATTTCTCACCCACGTACGAATAATCAACACGCAAATAGACTAAAATCATGTACGACACGTCAATTTTAATTTTAGTCACCAACATGTGGACCCGTCGGTTCTAACTTTGATCACTGACATATGATCACGCCAGTAAGCCGGGCCGACATGTCAGTGACCAAAGTCAGAATTGGCATATGTTAGAGGGCCCTTCACACACTAGCATCACATACAATCTCTAACTTGGGAGAAATGACAACTAACCATCACGCATGCTTATCATCGCAACAGCACCAAAATATCCATGTCATGTTTCCACCACCTCCCTCCACCTATAAATACTCGCTCACCCCCTCACACTTTCTCCTCCATACACACACTGCTCATACAACACAGACAAGCAGGTGCTCTCGGGAGATCCAGCTAGCTAGCTGGCAAGTTTTGCTGTTGCTGCTCGACCTCATCGCCGTCCTCCGGCCATGGCAGCCCATGTGGACCCCCTTGTGGTTGGGAGGGTGATCGGTGACGTGGTGGACATGTTCGTGCCCACCATGCCGGTGACCGTGCGCTTCGGGACGAAGGACCTGACGAACGGCTGTGAGATCAAGCCGTCCATCGCCGACGCGGCGCCCTCGATCCAGATAGCCGGCCGCGCCGGCGATCTCTTCACCCTGGTCAGTATTTTCATATGCGTGTTGCATGTGTGTGTGCATGCCATGGTGCTTTATGCGTGGTTAGTGCTTGCATATGCGCTCTGATTCAGTTGAAGCTATTGTAAACTGGGCGTGCTCTAATTTGCAGGTTATGACTGATCCGGACGCACCGAGCCCCAGCGAGCCCACCATGAAGGAGTGGCTTCACTGGTAATTAACTAATTTATTTATTTGCTTCTTTTAGTTGTATCATTTTTGGTAATTGTGCTGCCTGAGCATCTACATTTACAATCCAGTACTAATGCGTGTATGAGCTAGCTGATTAATTCTGACGTTTCTTCTGGGCAATGTTCTGTCGGAACAGGCTGGTGGTTAACATACCTGGTGGATCAGATCCTTCTCAAGGTAAAATATTACTACATGCGGAGTAATATATACTGTATGTCTTGGGGTGCCCAGTACTTCCTTTTCTTCGTTGCTGCCCACTGTCCAGTATTTTCTGATCCCACAACAAGCTTTAACTAAAGAGGAAAATCCACCCAAAACGATCAGCTTCGCAGCGGTACGTGCCAGCCGGCGCACGATACCTGTCCTGCCGCGGCGCGGAACACGTGTCCACGCTGCAGGCCCCATGCGGTTGACACGTACCGGGCGTTCCGTCCCGTCTCCCTCTGTGCCGCCCACGGCGCGTGTCGACCTGAGCGGCGCAGCCCCGTCACCCTCGCCACAACGGACACACGACAGATGATGCATGGCATCGGTCGATTTTGCTGGAGCAAACCGCCGGCGGATCGGCCGGTTTTACTCCGCCTTTTGCTTGCTAAACTGCAAAAAAAGAAGAAAAATATAGCCTCCTCGTGACTAAAGGAACGCCATGCTTACGTTATGTGTGTAGCTACACTCCTGCACGTACTACGTGGTGAAGATATCTATTTGTTTGCTAATGGCGAGCTATAGATGCTAATTACGTTTTAATTATAATGATGATCCATGCGTGCAGGGGAGGAGGTGGTGCCCTACATGGGTCCGAAGCCGCCGTTGGGCATCCACCGCTACGTGCTGGTGCTGTTCCAGCAGAAGGCGCGTGTGCTGGCGCCGGCTCCCGGCGGAGACACAGCAGCGTCGGCCATGCGCGCGCGGTTCAGCACCCGTGCCTTCGCAGAGCGCCATGACCTGGGGCTCCCCGTCGCCGCCATGTACTTCAACGCGCAGAAGGAGCCGGCCAACCGCCGCCGCCGCTACTAGCTCGTCGCCGCCGGCCGATCAAACCCGCTGCTGGTCCGTCTGCGCGTGCGTGCATGCGCGCCGGCCCAATAAATTAGCCATCCATCTTGTCGTTGTCATGAACAATCTGGGCTTGTATTGTGTGGTACTCTTTGTTTTTTCTTGCGGGTGCGTGTGGTACTCTTTGGACCATGTATATTTACCGTTTTCTCTCTTCGTTGTATTTATTGGTTATGTGTGAGATCCATGGCAGCGGGCGTCTAGTGTGAAGTACCTGTGGCTGCATGCATGTTTTTTTTCTTTTTCGGGTAACTTTTTTTTTTTTTGCAGATGTAAGTGTGTGCATTAGTGCATGACATTGTGTGATAGACGTCCATGTCGCAGCCGCGAAGTGCATGAATAGAGGATGAAAACCGGCCGGGCCAGACGGGCTTGCAGATTGAGTCCGGAAAAGCGTACACATGCACCGCATCCATGATGTAATCCTACATGAAGATACTAAACCCTAGGTGAAGATACTATTTTTTGTGAGTGAAAATGGAGTTTATTCCATAGTGATAGGATTACAGTGTGCCATTACAAAAGTGTCAATGAAAGTAAGGCCCTGATCTAGCCAACAAGTCAGGCTACCTCAATGCGACCCAAGTTAGCAAGTGAGCAACCCTATCCTGAACGTGCTATTTTGACATGAACAAACTCCCGATCCTCCATTAGTTTCTTGATTTTATTAACCAGGTAACGTCTAGCCAGTGTAGAATCAAATAAAGCCGATAGAACAATGACTTAGGAGGTCTGACCATTGTAGGGCTAAAGCCATGCCACCCATCAACGCATGAATCTCCGATTCCAGCGCATCATTACAATGGAAAAGGTGTCGACGGACGCAAAGACAGCGCCTCCATCTGCAATTCTGAGTATTATACCAGCTCCAGCCGTGTCGTCGGCCTCATGCTGGCCATACTGGGGGTAACATAAGTAGTATCATGCACTTGGAACTCGCAAACATGCTTATGTAGCAGGCAATTAAAGAAGAGAGAGATGGTTATAGTAACATAGGTAGATACCGTAACATAATAAATGTGATGCTACTATGTGTCATGCATGACAAAAAATGAGACCACCTATGATACTAATCTATGATACTATGCACTATATAGGTAGTAACAAAGACTAGTAACATATGCATGTTACTAGTCTAAGTTACTCCCCACTATGACCAGCCTCAGAGAATGAGCCATCAGATGAAAGAGCCGCCAATTCGTCGGTGGTGGGGGCACAGTGGTTCGGGTACTTTGACTATTGTCTTCTGACAAGAAGGCATCCTGGCGATAGGGTCTTCCCCTTGTTAATCTCGTTTGTGCTCACTTTTTTTTTGAAAATGGAGGCATAACCCCGGCCTCTGCATCATGATGATGCATGTGGTCCTCTTATTAAAAATCCATAAAGTATTGTCATAAAGGTCTTACAGCTCGCAAACGGAGCAAAACAAAGTACATAAACCGGAAAATTACAAGCGGACAAAGACAACCGATACGGTAATAATAAGGATAAGCTCTCTACACTCCTATCCTGTTATGCGAACGCCATCCGAACCGGTTGAATATAACCCGAGCCACCATCTCCCATTGGTTGCACCCAGTAACCAAAGGCTCTCCGGAGTCCATAGGAGTGAGTAAGGACCACGTACGGATCCAAGCTGTAGCTCTGAACATAACCTGCAAAAAAGTTTAGTTGTGTTGTCTGTTAAAAATCATATCATTTTTGCAGTTCCATATAGCCCATAATAGCGCGCATATTTCGTTTGTGCTCACTTGATGTACATAGTATAGTGAATGCAAGTAGCTACTTAAGAACATTTTGGAGGCTTCAGGAGATGGAATTGCTTTACTATAGACTAGGTTTGTACGAAGGCTCCACATTCGCCAAATGAGCATTATGATTATGTCTCAAACCTCGCTATAGATTTTCCCACCAACAAGTGTAAATATCCGTTCGTCACCAGTGTGGAGGACTTGCTCCTTGGGAGGGATGGGACTCCTCCCGCATGCGACCCCATAGGAGGCATGTGTTATCACATGGAACTAGGGCATGGAAGGAATCCTCCTCGGCGTTGCCACAAAGAGTCTTGAAGATGTACTCAAACACCAGAAATTTGCAGGGGCACTGCCCTGCCACACAATTGCTTCACGATCCACAAAGTGTTGTATTCCGCACAAGGGTACGCCAAGTTTATGTTTTAGTTTCTGAAAAAAAGTTGATGATTTTGTCGTTCGTTCTTACCAAGTTTCAGCTGTTGAAACTTGGTGAAGTTTTAAAGACTTGTAAAAATGCATTCAAAAGTGATCTTTCAAAGCCCTCGTCACAAGAAACACGAATATGCAAACAAAACATAATTTGAACCTTTTGTTCAAAAGATATAAAAGATTCAAAATTGAAAGCCAAAATAAAAACGGGATCGGTGCCTCCGCCCTTGCATGCCGCAAATCCTCTTCCCCGTCCTCAAGAAATGTTGTTTTCTTTTTACTCCATTTTGCGGTGGAAGAAATGTTTTTCTAGGAGGTTGTCTGAGTTTCAGTGAGAAATGTTGTTTCTTATGACTTATGTCCTAAAAAGCATTGTGTGCTACTCTTTGGACCATATTTACCTTCTTCATGGTTCTATCTTATTATATTTATTGTTTGATATGAATTTGTTCTGATATCATTGATTAAGATGACCCATATTTAGTAATTGTTGTTCAGATATATTTTCTGGACTCGCAACCACGCGCTCGTGATATAACGTGTAGCTGTGGTTGTGTGCGTTTTTCTTTTTTGGAAAGTGTAAGTTTGTACATAGCGTAACATACTAAACATCATTGACAATGGTTGCCCTCGCGGAGCACAAGAATACAAGATCTAATAAGCTGGACCAGCCAAGCTTTTCAACACTCGCAAAGAGACATCGTATTTGTGACGTAACTCGAAATGAACATACTCGAAGATCGAACTCGCACACTCGCGTGTGAGAAAATGTTATACCTTTGTTTTCTTATTTTCCTTAGCATGCCAGGTGAGAGAGGATGGGACACTTCTAAAGACGACTTGTCTTGTCTTGATCTCAATAAGTAATTTAATTTCAGATGGTAGTTCCTTTTCCCTATCTACTTCTTTTCTTGAAAATTTTGCTTGCATGCTCTCTATTATTTCTTGTAGACTTTCAATTTTAGGTTGCTCTAGGCAACTAGAAGTAGAAAGTCTGAAAGGTTAGTCTTACAATACTTTGTGCACCCCCTCCCCTCTAGACCATAATCACAATCCTGGAAGAACAAATTTGGGTGGAGACGAAGTAAGGAAGCGAGAACAATAGAACATAAGTTTTAGAAAGGTAGACACGTGTGTTGAATGCGCTCATGGTCATGACACAAATAGGCACATCAGCCTAACAACATCAGCAAAACCACACTCGACATGCATCAGACAGATATTCCCACATCCTCACTATTTTTTTTGGCAAACTTGAGCCCACCAAAGGAGGGTGTTTATTTATAACTAACATTTCTTACATAATACAGATTGAAGCCTCCCAAAGGAGAGGCTAATGACTTCCAAAGCCAACTTAGATCGGCACCATAAGCAAAGAACATCATGGTTCGTCCATAGGAAAGAGCAAATAGGATTTGATCGATATCTAAAGGCACATCTTGCTAAGTAATGAGCCACACATGCCGGTGTCCTAGACTAGGGGATGCTTGCCGCGTTATCTCCCGGCCAGGAGACCGGGCTGATGATCCCCATGATGATTTATTGGTGTGACGCGTTGTCGAAGTCCACAATGCCAAGATGGGATGTTTCCGAAGACCTGGCGCCTATTCCAAGACTTAGAAGTTGTCTACAGATGATTACCCTAGATGTAGCCGACCTATGTGTAAACCCTAGACACCCCCAATACCTATATAAGTCGAGGGGTAGAGCTCGTAGAGGACACCCCATACACACACGATCTTGTGGTAGATTAATTTGTAACTTGTACTCCCTCGAAATCAATGCAGTCAAACCAGGACTTAGGGTATTACCTCTTAGAGCGAGCCCGAACCTGGGTAAATCATGTGTCCCTATTACCATTGCTCCTATGCTACCTATTCGGGACCCCCTACATGAGATATGATCGATTTGACTCCATCATTGGTGGCCCATACAGACCCCTCTAGGTAGTCGAGGTTGTGCCATGGTGCTCATCACTGACGATCAGGGTAACATTGGCGCAACCTCGACGCTGAAAAAACCTCTCGCTGATTCAACCAACTATCTAGGTTGGATCGAGATCTCAACTCATCATCGGGGTGTCACAGCCGACGATTGGGACACACTATGAAAGCCCGAGACCACTTCTCTAGTTTCTTTCACGTAATAATTATTACTAGTTGTGATAATTGTTTGTTTGTTGCATTCATCATGGGATCATCTCCATTGCATCAACAGTCCGTTGCGGTCATACTGGATTTATCTGGGTGTTTTTCTAAAACTCATAACCGCTCGCAGTTGCGCTTCTCCTTTTGTCTCGGTTGACCTTTCTCAGACCAAATGGGTTTTTGTTTCCCTCTTACCATGGTTAACAACATTTAAACTTGTCGAGTACATAAACGAGATGGAACTAAATAATCGAACATGGAGTTTCATCAATATGCAACTCGTTGCATATTGAGCTTCATTTAATGTGTAGTATTGTTTGTTGCACTCTCGCCATGCCATGACTCATTAAACCGGACATGCTTCATACTTGATTATGCATCATGCCACTATCATGAGATGTTTTTTTACCATGTCATTTGTTCTTTCTGGATTTTTTTCTCTGGCTAGTTTCGATAACGTTTCAGAGTGGCAAGGATTCATCGGACTATGCTTATTTGACTACTTCACGGATTCGATCTTCTTCCTAGCGGGATTCTAGGCAAGATGATCATTACCTTGGATATCATTACTAGCTTTGCTTTGCTAGTTGTCTTGATGCTATTGTTTGGTCTCGCTACGTACCACTTGTTTGTCAGCCTCCCAATTCCCATGATAAGCCTCTAACCTCCACTGTCCTAGCAAACCGTTGATTGGCCTTGTTACCGCTTTGCCTAGCCCTTCTTATAGCGTTGCTAGTTGCAGGTGCAGTTTGTTCCATGTGGGACATGGATGTCATGGGATATCACAATATCTTACTTATTTAATTAATGCATCTATACACTTGGTAAAGGGTGGAAGGCTCGGCCTTTTGCTTGGTGTTTTATTCCACTCTTGCCGCCCTAGTTTCTGTGATACCGGTGTTATGTCCCTTGATCAGCGCTCCTAACACATTTGGGGTTTATGGGGGCCCGTTAATAATTCGTCTTTGAATAACACTCTTCCAGCAAGGCCCAACATTGTTTTTAACATTTGCGAACATAATTATAATAATATTTAACGCATAGGGAGTTAGCGCTACCAGTGGATTATTAATTCCACATAAGCAGGTTGTCTAGTGCTAGTCCAAAAACACCTAGCAGTCGGCGGTGCCGCCTCGGGGTAACTCGGGGTATTTGGCTATCATCCACTTAGCATGGACGGCTGTGTCCTGATTATCAGATGTGAGCGGCTCCAATCGGGGTGATGACACATCGGGTGGTCTTGCTGGACTTGTTTTACCTTTCACGAATGTCTTGTCCACCGGGATTCCGATGATGCGTCGTGCTATAGGTCTTTCAAAGCAGTTTGTGGTTAATTTTATAGTTGGACGATTTGGAGCACCCATGCAGGGTAAAATCTTTCGAAAAGCCATGCCCTTGGTTATGTGGTGACTTGGAAATTTATAATATCCAGTTGTAGATAACATCAAACTATATAAAATTAAAATACACCAACCGAGTGAGTAACCATGATCGTCTCTTTTTGATGGAGTTAAGGTAGAGAACAGAGTGGGGTTATGACATGTACCCGTAAGTAGGTGTTCAGGATCACTGATGACCCACAAGTATAGGGGATCAATCGTAGTCATTTCGATAAGTAAGAGTGTCGAACCCAACGATGAGCAGAAGGAAATGATAAGCTATTTTCAGCAAGGTATATCTGCAAGTACTGAAAGTAGCGATAACAGATAGTTTGGCAGTAAGGCAATTTGTAACAAGTAACAAGTAGAAATAGTAAGAAAGGTGCAGCAAGATGGTCCAATCCTTTTTGTAGAATCCAGCAAGTTCTCTAATATAAAGCAAAGCATTCTCGAGGACACATGGTGAAGGAAATATGCCCTAGAGGCAATAATAAAGTTATTATTTATTTCCTCATATCATGATAAATGTTTATTATTCATGCTAGAATTCCCGGAAACATAATACATGTGTGAATACATAGACAAACATAGTGTCACTAGTATGCCTCTACTTGACTAGCTCATTGATCAAAGATGGTTGAGTTTCCTAACCATGGATATGAGTTATCATTTGATCAGTGGGATCACATCATTAGAAGAAAGATGTGATTGACTTGACCCATTTCGTTAGCTTAGCACTTGATCGTTTAGTATGTTGCTATTGCTTTCTTCATGACTTATACATGTTCCTATGACTATGAGATTATGTAACTCCCGCTTACCGGAGGAACACTTTGTGTCCTACCAAATGTCACAACGTAACTGGGTGATTATAATGGTGCTCTACAGGTGTCTCCGAAGGTACTTGTTGACTTGACGTATTTTGAGATTAGCATTTGTCACTCCGATTGTCGGAGAGGTATTTCTGGGCCCTCTCGGTAATGCACATAAATATAAGCCTTGCAAGCAATGTAGCTAATGAGTTAGTTACGGGATGATGCATTACGTAACGAGTAAAGAGACTTGCCGGTAACGAGATTGAACTAGGTATTGAGATACCGACGATCGAATCTCGGGCAAGTAACATACCGATGACAAAGGGAACAACGTATGTTGTTATGCGGTTAGACCGATAAAGATCTTCGTAGAATATGTGGGAGCCAATATGAGCATCTAGGTTCCGCTATTGGTTATTGACCGGAGACGTGTCTCGGTCATGTCTACATAGTTCTCGAACCCGTAGGGTCCGCACACTTAAAGTTCGATGACGGTTATATTATGAGTTTATGTGTTTTGATGTACCGAGGTAGTTCGGAGTCCCGGATGTGATCACGGACATGACGAGGAGTCTCGAAATGGTCGAGACATAAATATTGATATATTGTACGACTATGTTCTGACACTGGAATGGTTTCGGGGAGTATCGGGCATATACCGGAGTACCGGGGGGTTACCGGAACCCCCCGAGGAGACTAATGGGCCTATTGGGCCCTAGTGGAGAAGAGGAGGTGCGACCAAGGGCAGCCGCGCGCCCCCTTCCCTCCCAATGCAAATTGGACAAGGAGGGGGGCGGCGCCCCCTTTCCTTTCCCCCTCTCTCTCCTTCCCTCTCCTCTCCGACTCCCACTTGGAAGGGGGGAGTCCTACTCCCGGTGGGAGTAGGACTCCTCATGGGGCGCGCCTAGGGTGGCCGGCCCCCTCCCCCTCCTCCACTCCTTTATATATGGGGAGGGAGGCACCCCTTGGAGACACAACAATTGATCCCTTGGATCTCTTAGCCGTTTGCGGTGCCCCCCTCCACCATAATCCACCTCGATAATATTATAGCGGTGCTTAGGCGACGCCCTGCATCCGTAGAACATCATCATCGTCACCACACCGTCGTGCTGACGGAACTCTCCCTCAAAGCTCGGCTGGATCGGAGTTCGAGGGACGTCATCGAGCTGAACGTGTGCTGAACTCGGAGGTGCCGTACGTTTGGTACTTGATCGGTCGGATCGTGAAGATGTACGACTACATCAACCGTGTTCTGTTAATGCTTCCGCTTTCGGTCTATGAGGGTATGTGGACAACACTCTCCCCTCTCGTTGCTATGCATCACCATGATCTTGCGTGTGCGTAGGAATTTTTTTTGAAATTACTACGTTACCCAACAGTGGTATCAGAGCCAGGTTTTATGCGTAGATGTTATATGCACGAGTAGAACACAAGTGAGTTGTGGGTGATACAAGTCATACTGCTTACCAGCATGTCACACTTTGGTTCGGCGATATTGTTGGATGAAGCGGCCCGGACCGACATTACACGTACGCTTACGCGAGGCTGGTTTTACCGTCGTGCTTTGCACACAGGTGACTAGCGGGTGTCAGTTTCTCCAACTTTAGTTGACCCGAGTGTGGCTACGCCCGGTCCTTGAGAAGGTTAAAACATCACTAACTTGACGAACTATCGTTGTGGTTTTGATGCGTAGGTAAGAACGGTTCTTGCTCAGCCTGTAGCATCCACGTAAAACTTGCAACAACAAAGTAGAGGACGTCTAACTTGTTTTTGCAGGGCATGTTGTGATGTGATATGGTCTAGGCATGATGCTATATTTTATTGTATGAGATGATCATGTTTTGTAACCGAGTTATCGGCAACTGGCAGGAGCCATATGGTTGTCGCTTTATTGTATGCGATGCAATCGCTCTGTAATTGCTTTACTTTATCACTAAGCGGTAGTGATAGTCGTAGAAGCAATAGTTGGCGAGACGACAACGATGCTACGATGGAGATCAAGGTGTCGTGCTGCTGACGATGGTGATCATGATGGTGCTCCGAAGATGGAGATCACAAGCACAAGATGATGATGGCCATATCATATCACTTATATTGATTGCATGTGATGTTTATCTTTTATGCATCTTATCTTGCTTTGATTGACGGTAGCATTATAAGATGATCTCTCACTAAATTTCAAGATAAAAGTGTTCTCCCTGAGTATGCACCATTGCCAAAGTTCGTCGTCCCAGACACCACGTGATGATCGGGTGTGATATGCTCTACGTCCATCGACAACGGGTGCAAGCCAGTTTTGCACACGCAGAATACTCAGGTTAAACTTGACAAGCCTAGCATATGCAGATATGGCCTCGGAACACTGATATGGAAAGATCGAGCGTGAATCATATAGTAGATATGATCAACATAGTGATGTTCACCATTGAAAACTACTCCATTTCACGTGATCATCGGTTATGGTTTAGTTGATTTGGATCACGTGATCATTTAGATGATTAGAGGGATATCTATCTAAGTGGGAGTTCTTAAGTAATATGATTAATTGAACTTAAATTTATCATGAACTTAGCACCTGATAGTATTTTTGCATGTCTATGTTATTGTAGATAGATGGCTCGTGCTATTGTCCTGTTGAATTTTAATGCGTTCCTTGAGAAAGCAAAGTTGAAAGATGATGGTAGCAATTACACGGACTGGATCCGTAACTTGAGGATTATTCTCATTGTTGCACAGAAGAATTACGTCCTGGAAGCACCACTGGGTGCCAGGCCTGCTGCAGATGCAACTGACGATGTTAAGAACGTCTGGCAAAGCAAAGCTGATGACTACTCGATAGTTCAGTGTGCCATGCTTTACATCTTAGAACCGGGACTTCAACGACGTTTTGAACGTCATGGAGCATATGAGATGTTCCAGGAGTTGAAGTTAATATTTCAAGCAAATGCCTGGACTGAGAGATATGAAGTCTCCAATAGGTTCTACAGCTGCAAGATGGAGGAGAATAGTTCTGTCAGTGAGCATATACTCAGAATGTCTGGGTATAACAATCACTTGATTCAACTGGGAATTAATCTTCCGGATGATAGCGTCATTGACAGAATTCTTTAATCACCGCCACCAAGCTACAAGAGCTTCGTGATGAATTATAACATGCAAGGGATGGATAAGACAATTCCCGAGCTGTTCGCAATGCTGAAGGCTGCGGAGGTAGAAATCAAGAAGGAGCATCAAGTGTTGATGGTCAATAAGACCACCAGTTTCAAGAAAAATGGCAAAGGGAAGAAGAAGGGGAACTTCAAAAAGAACAGCAAACAAGTTGTTGCTCAAGAGAAGAAACCCAAGTCTGGACCTAAGCCCTAGAGGCAATAATAAAGTTATTATTTATTTCCTCATATCATGATAAATGTTTATTATTCATGCTAGAATTATATTAACCGGAAACATAATACATGTGTGAATACATAGACAAACATAGTGTCACCAGTATGCCTCTACTTGACTAGCTCATTGATCAAAGATGGTTGAGTTTCCTAACCATGGATATGAGTTATCATTTTATCAGTGGGATCACATTATTAGAAGAATGATGTGATTGACTTGACCCATTTCGTTAGCTTAGCACTTGATCGTTTAGTATGTTGATATTGCTTTCTTCATGACTTATACATGTTCTATGACTATGAGATTATGTAACTCCCGCTTACCGGAGAAACACTTTGTGTCCTACCAAACATCACAATATAATTGGGTGATTATAAAGGTGCTCTACAGGTGTCTCCAAAGGTACTTGTTGAGTTGATGTATTTCGAGATTAGGATTTGTCACTCCGATTGTCGGAGAGGTATCTCTGGGCCCTCTCGGTAATGCACATCACTATAAGCCTTGCAAGCAATGTAGCTAATGAGTTAGTTACGGGATGATGCATTACGTAACGAGTAAAGAGACTTGCCGGTAACGAGATTGAACTAGGTATTGAGATACCGACGATCGAATCTCGGGCAAGTAACATACCGATGACAAAGGGAACAACGTATGTTGTTATGCGGTTTGACCGATAAAGATCTTCGTAGAATATGTGGGAGCTAATATGAGCATCCAAGTTCCGCTATTGGTTATTGACCAGAGACGTGTCTCGGTCATGTCAACATAGTTCTCGAACCCGTAGGGTCCGCACGCTTAAAGTTCAATGACGGTTATATTATGAGTTCATGTTCTTTGATGTACCGAAGGTAGTTCGGAGTGCCAGGATGTGATCACGTACATGACGAGGAGTCTCAAAATGGTTGAGACATAAAGATTGATATATTGGACGACTATGTTCGGACACCGGAATGGTTTCCGGGAGTATCGGGCATATACCGGAGTACCGGGGTGTTACCGGAACCCCCTGGGGAGACTAATGGGCCTATTGGGCCCTAGTGGAGAAGAGGAGGGGCGGCCAAGGGCAGCCGAGCGCCCCCTTCCCCCTAGTCCAAATTGGACAAGGAGGGGGGGCGGCGCCCCCCATTCCTTTCCCCCTCTCTCTCCTTCCCTCTCCTCTCCTACTCCCACTTGGAAGGGGGGAGTCCTACTCCCGGTAGGAGTAGGACTCCTCATGGGGCACGCCTAGGGTGTCCGGCCCCTCCCCCTCCTCCACTCCTTTATATACGGGAAGGGAGACACCCCTTGGAGACACAACAATTGATCCCTTGGATCTCTTAGCCGTGTGCGGTGCCCCCCTCCACCATAATCCACCTCGATAATATCGTAGCGGTGCTTAGGCGAAGCCCTACATCGATAGAACATCATCATCGTCACCACGCCATCGTGCTAACGGAACTCTCCCTCAAAGCTCGGCTGGATTGGAGTTCGAGGGACATCATCAAGCTGAACGTGTGCTGAACTCGGAGGTGCCGTACGTTCGGTACTTGATCGGTCGGATTGTGAAGACGTACGACTACATCAACCGCGTTGTGCTAATGCTTCCGCTTTCGGTCTACGAGGGTACATGGACAACACTCTCCCCTCTCGTTGCTATGCATCACCATGATCTTACGTGTGTGTAGGAATTTTTTTTGAAATTACTATGTTACCCAACACATGGGAATTGTCATCTAGTCATGTTCACCATGTTTAGTTGATTCGCGTTCGCTACTTTGATAATTTGATATGTGGGTGCATCCATGCTAGGGTGTTGTTCTTACTTGAAAACGGAACCCGTCTTATAATTACGCCCTCTCAGAAGCATCTGCAACTATGAAAGAAGTATTAAGATAAATCTAACCATAGCGCAAAACATATGGATCCAAATCAGCCCCTTAAGGAATAATGCATAAACTAGGGTTTAAACTTCTGTCACTCTCGCAACCCATCATCTACTTATTACTCCCAGTACCTTCCCTTAGGCCCAACTATGGTGAAGTGTCATGTAGTCGACGTGCACATGACACCACTAAAGGATGAACAACACACATATCATCAAAATATCTAACGAATAACAACTTCACCTGATTACTTATAACAAGACTTCTACCATGTCCTCAAGAACAAAAGTAACTACCCACAAATCATATTCATGTTCAAGATGAGAGGTGTATTCAATGTGCTTAACGATCTAAACATTTAATCTTCCACCAAATAAACTAACTAGCAACCCATAGGTCTCTGAGATTTTGGGACAAAGATTGAATACAACAGATGAACTAGGGTTTGAGAGGAAATGGTGCTAGTGAAGATGTTGATGAAGATTGGTCCTCCCATGATGAGAGGACCATTGGTGATGTCGATGGCTTCGATTTTCCCCTCCCGATGGGAAGTTTCCCTGACGGAATTGCTCCGCAAGGGAGCAAAAGTGCTCCTGCCTAGGTTCCGCCTCGAGATGGCGGCGCTTCGTCCCGAAAGTCTTCTCTTGATTTTTTTTTCTAGGGAAATTAGCCTCATATAGCAGAAGAAGGGCACCGGAGGCCTGCTGGTGGGCCCATGAGCTCATAGGGCGCACCCTAGGGAGGAGGGCGCGCCCCCGAGCTTGTGTCTCTCTAGTGGCCCCCCTCCTGGTATTTATTCCGCCAATATTTTTATATATTCCAAAATAATTCCCCGTAAAGTTTTAGGTCATTTGGAGTTGTGGAGAATATCTATCTCTATGTTAGCTTTTTCGGGTCTAGAACTCCAGCTGCCAGCAGTCGCCTTCTTCATGTGAAACTTGCAAAATAAGAGAGAAAAGGCATTGTAATATCACCATAAAGTGAAATAATGACCCAAAAAATAATAAGTGACAATAGGGAGACATGATGCAAAATGGACGTATCAACTCCCCCAAGCTTAGACCTCGCTTGTCCTCAAGCGAAAGCCGAACTCGATAATCATGACCACACGTTTAGAGAGAGAGAGGTGTCGATAAAACAAAATACGAACATGAAAGCATCATGATCATTATCAAAACAACAATATATCATCATAAAACTTGTCATGATAAAGTAACAATTTATTCACAAGCTAAAGTAGAGAGGTTGAGTTCTTCGCACACGCCCCAGAGTTTGAACCTTTGTGGGTCTGCGGAGCCCTGAATCCGACACGAGCCATCAATCCTTTAGCGATCCAACAGTAGAACTCTCAATGAAAGCACCAATGTCGGTCTCAAAACCGGCGGATCTTGTGTAGGGGGTCACTGTCGGTGTCAAAACCGGCGGATCTCGGGTAGGGGGTCCCGATCTGTGCATCAAGGCTGATGGTAACGGGAAGCAAGGGACATAGATGTTTACCCAGGTTTGGGCCTTCTCGATGGAAGTAAAACCCTACTTCCTTCTTGATTAATATTGATGATATGGGTAGTACAAGAGTAGATCTACCACGAGATCGTAGAGGCTAAACCCTAAGAGCTAGCCTATGATGGTATGATTGTAATTGTGATCGGCCTTCTAAGGACCAACCTCTCCGGTTTATATAGACACCGGAGAGGGCCAGGGTTTACATGGAGTCGGTTACAAGGAAGGAAATATAATACCGGATCGCCAAGCTTGCCTTCCACGCAAAGGAGAGTCCCATCCGGACACGGGTCGAAGTCTTGAGTCTTGTATCTTCACGCTTCATTAGTCCAGACGTTGTACACAGTCCGGCTGTCCGGATACCCCCAATCCAGGACTCCCTCAGTAGCCCCTGAACCAGGCTTCAATGACGATGAGTCCGGTGCATAGTATTGTCTTCGGCATTGCAAGGCGGGTTCCTTCTCCGAATACTCCAAAGTAGTCATCGAACACTTGAATCCTGTCCGGATCCACAAAATGATCTTTACACACCGCTGTAGAGAGAATGATATTTCACAACTGCAATCTGCTGACAACTTTTTCTGATGACATGACACGTTATTACGGTCGGATCATTATTCGAACCATTTTCCCACAACCAGCTATAGCGCACATTTCGAGGCGGCTTCTGTGACACGTCTTGTCAAAGCAGAGATCGTGTCCCCTTATCATGGGATTCTCATCAATACGGGTACGGGTAATCTAACCGCGCCGCTAATCACGGCGAGTGGGAGGCAGACGGGTTCCACCAAGCAAGTGGGGAGGTGCAAAAAGCATTTACCGCCTCTATAAGGAGGTTAGGTTTCTTTCTCTTTTACCCACGCCTTCTCCTCCCGCTAGCTCATTCCCCTCTGTTCGAGCCCTAACGCCCAAGCACTCTTGTTCTCCATCGAAGAGAGGTTTCCAAAGATGTCCGGATCCGGAGCAGGAGGCAGATGGATGGTCTCGACCGTCCAGGAGAAGGACATCAAGAAGCTCCGGGGAGCCTGGTATCTGGCCCAGAAGATCGGCCACCATCTTCCACCGGCGGGACAGGTCGTCCCTACTCCGGAATCTCACGAGAGAGTCGTGTTCCTTCCCCATTTCGTCCGTGGGCTCGGGTTTCCCCTTCACCCGTTTGTTCGGGGATTCATGTATTACTACAGGATCGATTTTCATGATCTTTCCCCCAACTCCTTCCTCAATATCTCGATGTTCATCGTCGTGTGTGAGGCTTTTCTCCGGATCCCACCTCACTTCGGCCTATGGTTGAAGATCTTCAATGTGAAGTCCAAGGTGGTGAGTGGCAAACATGTCGAGTGCGGCGGCGCCATGGTAAGCAAGATGCCCAAAGCTGTTTGGCTGAAAGGCGCTTTCAATGACTCCGTCAAGGAGTGGCAGCAGCAGTGGTTCTATATCACCAAACCACGCGGCAAAAAGTGGGCGGCAGCTCCAGAGTTCAGACCCGGAGCTCCACTGCGGCTCACGTCCTGGCCCGAGAAGGGCCCGAACTGGTCCTTGTCCGATGAGCTGTCACTGCTCCAAACGCGCATTCAGGGTGTGGTTGATAGGGACGTCAAGCTCGTCGACGTAGTCCAGTTGATGCTAGTTCGCCTGGTTCTCCCCTGTCAGCGCCGAGCTTGTACTCTATGGGAGTTCGACCCAGCCGAGCACCAAACCCTTCGGGAGCTTTATGATTCCTCCCACAAGGATATCTGGAAGGTGCTCTTCAAGTCCGGCAAATCGTGGCTAGGCCCCGCCGAGGACCGTGGGTATCAATTATCCCATTCTCCAAGCTCGGTAAGTCACAGCCACGCTCTATCTATTCATGCTTCAGCTAGCATGTCATGAGGGAAATATCCTAATCGTGTTTCGCCACGACCTTGGGGATGGATAAAGAAAGTGGAGAAGATACATTGTCCGACCCCATTGCCGGAGGAACCGACCAGACCTCTTCTGTCGAAGATGCTGGTCCCCGCACCTTATGAGGCGCCAAAGAAGGAGGCTTCCAAGAAGGTCAAGAAGACCCAGAGTGGCCTCCGTCGCCGCGAGGCTTCGGACGCAAAATCCGGAGACTCAAGCGACGCTCCTTATTCAGAGGACGAAGAGGAGGAAGCAGAGGAAGACGAGCCTCACTCTAGAGGTGGGAGGAAGCGTGCAGTTTCCCCGTCCCTGGAGGCCGAATCGCCTAAGAGGGGGAAAGGTTCCCTCCCAGAGACATCCACCATGGCTGCCGACAGCAGCCCGGAGTGGGATCCCAGGGCCCAGCCCCTGGGGAAGTCGTAAGTATACATAATCCAAACTCACGTACGCGTCCGGGATTGTTTTCGGGTTTATCGGCTTTAACTGTTGCCGCATTTTGTATAGCCCGGCGAGGTCTCGTGCCGAACAGTCCTCATCGGAGGATTCACTAGGCTCAGATGCCTTGGCGAGCGAGACGCCTCCGCAGGCCCCTTCCCCAAAGTCTAGGCGCGACACCGAGGTGACATCCCGACAGGACCTGGACCAGGGAGGACATATCCCCGTTGCGAGACACATGGGGACGGATAAGGCCCATGGGACCTCTAAGGTTCCAGAGTCGAGCAGACAGCCACTTTCAATGGTGTGGGGCCTACCTACCCCGCAGGCATCCTCTGTTCGAGTAGAGCTGCCCGGCGGTCTATCGATAGCATTGAAGAACGCATCTATCGTTGATGAGCACCGCACTCTCATGGGTGCGGTGGTTGAGAAGATTCAGTCTGCTGAGAGCGGGCTGAACGAGTCCTGCTTTGGTCTTATAAAGGCCTTTGAGGTATGTTTCATAAGAAACCTTTGAGGAATTGTCATAATAGGAGTAGTAGCCCCTGATATGCTGTCCGGCAGAGAAGATAGAGCTGGGCAGGGGATCAAATCTTCCGCTTTCGCAGGAGCTTTTGTGAATACCCCTTTATGTGAAAACAGGCTTCTGCCGAGAGGACGGCCGCTTATAATGCGGAAGTGTCCGAACTGAAGCATAGCCTTGCACGGGCCGAGGAAGAACTCGGCCTTGTAAAGAAGCAACTGGAAGACAAGCAAGGTATGTTGAAAACATTTGTCTTGAAGTTGGCACGGATAGTTGTGCATAATGAGAAATATTTGTATTGTATGCTCTAGGAGCAGGTGCCGAATATGAGGCACTAAAGAAAGCTTTGGCTGATGCCAACAAGAAGGCTGAGGCCGAATAGGCGCTTCATGAAAAACACGAGGCCAGGGTTATCGCAGCTAAGCGAGAGCTCCAGGAAGCTGTGAAGATAAGCGAGGGCTTGGAGCAGAGTCTAAAAGGAAAAGAATCCGAATTCAGCCAAGCTCTCGAGGCTGCGGAAGGTGCTCGAGAAGAAGCCCGAGGTGCTGCGCGGGACATTCAGGAGGCCTGGAAAGTTGCGGCTGGTAAGGCCTTCTGTATTCTTAGCTCTTTATATGTGATAATGGAAAGAATCCTAAGCGGCAAGCTGAATTCTTATTTTTCCAGGGGCTTTTGTGGATTTTCCTCGCAGCATATCAGATGCCGCCCAATTCTACCGCACCGAGGAGAAGAAGTCTGCGGAGAGGGATTTCTGGTCGTAGTATCTGGCGCCTAACTATCTGGTGCCATCTATTGATCAGCCGAAACAGCTGGTCGAACTGCACCAGGCGGCCGAACTAGCCATGAAGGACTTAGTTGTCCGGCTGTCGCTTGCGGAGCCGATTCCAAGCAGTTACTTCGGACTCGTCAAGCGGATTGTGAGCGCCTGTCCTCGGCTTGATGCTATCAAGCGATTAGTCTATATAGAGGGCGCGCGCATGGCGTTTGCCCGTGCAAAAGTGCATTGGGGGAGGCTTGACGCGGAGAAGTTGATGACTGAGGGGCCGCCGGAGGGTAAGGAGCACCGCAAGCCCGAGCTTTACTATGAAAGTGTACTGAAAGGGGCCCGCCTTGCGGCGGACAAGTGTGCTAAAGACATTGTATTTCCCTAAGGGCATTTGTGCCGCTTTTTGTAATATGGGATAATGGCATTTTTATTATATATTGCCTGTTTTGTTTGAACATATGTTCTTCCTGTGCGGCTGTTTATTGTATGCAAATCCTGAGAGTTGGCCAGTCGTCAGCTTCTGCCCCCTCGTAAGAAGAATACGGGGGTGTTCGGGATATATCTGAACGCTCTTTATCCCATAGTTGGGTCCTTTTAAGGAGGTGTTTCTCTCCGCGAACCAGGCAATCGGACTATAAGGCTTTATTACATCACTTAGCCATAGGAATTCGAGTATGGTCGGCATAGCCCCTAGTGTTCGGAAGGCCAAACTAGGGGCCCTATTGGCGCCTGATCAGAAGACCGATCCGTTGCACTCAGCATTTATAATGGCGTTGTGCGGAATAAATCTTTAAGGATTTTATGACCTCTCGAACAGCTGACCGGCTCTTGCTTCATCATGACGGTCGGTTTTCGGCTTTCTCTACTGAGGTGCTCATCCGGCTGAACCGGGACACAATCGCAGTAGTTCTCCCAGCGCTACCTTAGTCGACAGAATGGAACGTAAGGTACCAAAACATGGGAGTCGGGCAAACCCAACCAATGACCCAAGACATGATTTGAAGCAGACGCATATAGTGCTATAAGTTCGGGGTGCCGAGTGACCGAAAAGGTGGTCGGACTTTATTGTTGTACTGTGGAGCTCCTGGTGTAACCGGGCGAATGCAAAGCGTGGTTGTCGTTTCCGGCAAAGAGGCGTCGGCAATAAACGATGACCGGTAAGTGTTATTTAATGTGTACGCATTGTATTAAGATGATATGTCTATGCATATGAGTATGATGTATGAAAAGAGGTGTTATTTGGCGGAACCTGTGGCAGCCAAACTGTAGGGGGTTGTCAGTTGATCAAGAGAGAATCCGAACTGCCTTCTACCTGCATCCTGCCATTGTGTGTCCGGGCTAATTCCACGCCGCCAATCCTGTTCTGCGTCAATCGTTAGTTTGTAAAGGCAAATGTTTGAAGGCAGCTGGGCATCCTCTTGTGGTTGGTCCAAGGGTCCCTAATCAGACCCCGATGGGCCCAACCGTTATATCGTGAGGTAATGCGGACTCCTCAATGGGTGTCCGGATGATTGGCCTGAGTAATTTACCACGTGGAATCTAGTCGACGTGGTTTATCCCATTGGCATACGGTAAACTACCGCATGATGGGAAGGTGCTAAAGATTTATTCTTTGGCGTAGCATTTTTTGGGTGATCTGAAGACAACCGTTAGAGTGGTGGGCCAATAAAACTTGGCCTTTGCGCCTTACATATTTTAGGAGATGTTATTCGTTGCTTCGTACCCGTGTGGGCTTTGTGTGTTATGGAGCCCCCGGATTACTAGGTGTAGAGGTACTGCAATTGACTTGCTGTGGTTTATGTGATCCTGGGCGATCGGTCGTACTATTATGCTCTGGGGGGGGGGGGGGGGTTCTTGACGAGACGCCTCCCCTTATTGCTTCCGGCGCGCGACCAGCCGCTTTGTTTTGAGGATCCTGCATTCTCTATTGGTATGCTTTGCCATCCTTCTAGGAGTACCATGAATTTCGCATGGTTGATCGAGCGTGTGGCTCGGGCCGAATAGGCTTGAGCTGCTCCTTGTCCGTTGACCGGACTGGTATTTACTACACCTGTCACCAGTTTCCTTAACTTGACATTTGTTTCCATTGCATTGAGGCATGAGGGTGTCTCTTCGCGTATCCTTCTTACTGTCTTGGACCGTACTGATGTGCGGGCGTCGGGGTGTGTACCGTGGCTTCTCCTGCTTGGGTTAAGGTAGCCAATTGTGCCGTGTATGCCCTTTATTGGGGCTGTCGACTTTGTGCCTTTCGGTGGCCAGTACCTTGGTCCACCTATCCGTTAGCAAGTCTTGGTCAGCTTTAAGCTGCTCCTGCCTCCTTTGCAGGTTCCTTGCCATGGCCATGAGCCTTCGCTTGAAGCAAACTTGTTCCACCGGATCTTCAGGTATGCCGAATTCGTCGTTGCCGAGGCTTACCTCGTCGTCGGAGGGGGGTATATAGTTGTCCTTCTCCAAGTATCCCATCGTGACCGGTCCGGCCAGCTTGAAGGTAGGCTGATCAAGACTATATTCCTCTTCGGCACCATCCGGATTGCTTTCGTCTCCGGGGCCGGTGTTGCCATGGCGGGGCTTGGAGCGGCGCGGATGACACCCATACTTTGCTTTTTTTCCTAAGGGGTTATCCTCCGTTTCCTTGTCGCCATAGGTTTCCTTCGGAGTGTCCACCATATATATATCGTATGAGGAGGTGGCCGTCCACCGCCGTATGAGCGGTGGCACCTGTAATTCTCCTGCATCGTCGTCCATACCGTCGATGTCTTCATAGTCGAAGTCAAGCACGTGGTTAAATCATCAACCGTGGCAATGAAGTGGGTGGTGGGTGGGCGACGAATTTCTTCGTCGCCTGCTTCCCATTCGAGCCGGAGATAGTTCGGCCCGGAATTCTCTGTCAAAGAGAGATTTTTTAATGAGTTTAGCATGTCGCCAAAGGGCGAGTGCTGGAAGATGCCCGCAGCGGTGAACTCCATTACCGGGGCCCAACCAGGCTTGGTGAGCTCGGGAGCGCGCAGCCGGGGACCCACGACCGGATACAAATCTGGGGGCCCGAAGTCACAGGCTTCCTCAGAAGTGCAGCCTGTGTTTGGCTCCAAAGCCGATGAGTGTACAGCCTGTGGGGTGGGGTCCATCCCTCCGTCCCTAGACCGCGCGGCCTGCTCAGGATTTGAGTCCGGGGCTGCTGCGGGGGTGAAATCCCGAGTGTTGTCCGATAGCAGGTCCAGGCCATGCTCATCGTGACTGTCCGGCGTTCCTGGCGCGGGCCCGAATCCGTCGAAGATCAAGTCTTCACGGATATCCGCCATGTAGTTCAAGTTTCCGAACCTGATTTGATGGCCAGGGGTGTAGCTGTCGATCTGCTCTAAATGGCCAAGCAAATTGGCCCGCAGTGCAAAGCCGCCGAACATGAAGATCTGTCCGGGGAGGAAAGTCTCGCCCTGGACAACGTCATTGATGATGATTGAAGGAGACATCGAGCCTGACAGCGATGACACAGAGGAGCTCTCAATGGAAGCACCAATGTCGGTGTCAAAACTGGCGGATCTCGGGTAGGGGGTCCCGATCTGTGCGTGAAGGTTGATGGTAACGGTAAGCAAGGGACACAGATGTTTACCCAGGTTCGGGCCCTCTCGATGGAGGTAAAACCCTACTTCCTGCTTGATTAATATTGATGATATGGGTAGTACAAGAGTAGATCTACCACGAGATCGTAGAGGCTAAACCCTAATAGCTAGCCTATGATGGTATGATTGTAATTGTGATCGGCCTTCTAAGGACCAACCTCTCCGGTTTATATAGACACCGGAGAGGGCCAGGGTTTACATGGAGTCGGTTACAAGGAAGGAAATATGATATCCGGATCGCCAAGCTTGCCTTCCACGCAAAGGAGAGTCCCATCCGGACACGGGCCGAAGTCTTGAGTCTTGTATCTTCACGCTTCAATAGTCCGGACGTTGTACACAGTGTTTGGGACACGATCCGGATACCCCCCCAATCCAGGACTCCCTCACTCCCGAGCTGTGGATCCTGGATCAATGGGGAACAGGGGACTTGGGACACGATGTTTACCTAGGTTCGGGCCCTCTCTAAGAGGTAAAACCCTATGTCCTGCTTGATTATATTCCTTGTGTATATGAGGATTACAGAGTCGATATATCAAGAGATCAGAGGAACTAACACTAAATTAGTAGGATGATGGTTGTTGTTCTCCCTGTCTACGGACTAAAGCCTCTGGTTTATATAGACACCAGGGGTACTAGGGTTACTTATGGTCGATTACAAGGGAAGGATAAACATGTCGATTCTTCTTATCTTTGAGCACACACCAAGGCACCAAGACGCCTCCTGTCCGGATACGGGTCCGGCCTCCTAGCTTTGGCAACATGGCCTAATAGTCCGGCACACAAGGGATAGGCTGGCAGGCCGAAGACCCTCTAATCCAGGACTCCCTCAACAGCCACCCCCCTGGGTGCACCCTGCTGGCTTGTGGGGGGCTCGTGGCTCTTCTGGTCCTCCCATGAAGCATCGGGGGTCTCTTTTGTTCCAAAAAATCGTCAAAAAGTTTCATTGCATTTGGACTTCATTTGATAGGGATTTTCTGGAAAACCAAAAACAAGCAGAAAACAACAGCTGGCATTGGGCACTAGGTCAATATGTTAGTCCATGAAAATCGTATAAAAGTTATATAAAAGTGCACCAAAACCATATAAAATTATAATAAACATGGCATGGATACTTCTTAAATTATAGATACATTGGAGACGTGTCAGTGGCCTCCTCCAGTACATCAGTGCCAACCTCGTCATTCCCGACCTCTTCGGTGTCTCCCGCATCATCAACGTCATCGTCATCGGTGGCGTCATCATTATCGTCTTCATCATCATCGCCTTCGACGTCGCTGCTACCACAACCACTTGGTGAGGAGGTCGCACCCTCGTCGCCCTCCTGCTCGTCGAGCTCTTCCTCGTCTGCATAGACAGATGCCTCATCAATGAAGTATTCATTAGAGGCCTCTGTGGTGACCCCTTTCTGCTTCTTAGTGGACTCTCCCTTTGCTTGTGCGGGCTCGGGAGGAGCTACCGTCATCAGGGCGGCCAGAGCGGTGCTTACTTGCTGCCCTGATAGCGGGGGATCCGAGCAGAACATCGCAAAGGCGATGAACCCCTGTTCAACAAAGACGAAGGATGGCATGACGAAATGCCCCAACATCTAACAAAGACAGAGACACAAAGAATACTTATATTTCCCAGCGGGAGGTCGATCAAAAAAGGCTTGACAGCCTTATTCTTTGACTTCGTGATGGTCTTGGGCCCCACCAAGAAGCCAAGGTGTGTGTCGATGTCCTCCCGGCCCAGCTCCTCCTGGGAGAGCCTTGCGGGGTCCCTTGATACATCATATTGGGATAGAGGGAGAGCCCGGACCTGCAGAGGCAAGACACGTCGTGCCACCCAGGTCCACACGATGTGGCCTTTGGTCAACCCGCTCTTCTTCAAGTGGGCACTTAGCCTCTGTCAGAGCCTTGTCCTCTGGCACAACCTACAGCGAAACCCATAATAGTAGCTTCTTTTGGGGCTCATTCACAAAGGATTGCAAATCATCACCAATACCTTCCACATAGAACTAGTACTTGTGCCATTCCCGGAAAGATTTTGGGAGACCGAAGGAAAAGAATGTGGAGGTTCAGAGCTACAGGATGGCGCCCCCGAGGTTGCAGACCACACCCTCGTTCGACTAGACACAAACCGAAAGAAATGATGGAACAACTTGAAGTGAGGAGCTATTACGAGGTAGCACTCATAGAAAGTGATGAAGTTGGCAATATGAAGCACGTCGTTGGGTAGAATGTGGTGCAGCTGGTAGCCGCAGAACTACAGGAGGACACGCACGAAGCTATGGAGTGGGAATCTGAGCCCTCTCCCAAAGTACCCCACGCACAGGATGTACTCACCATCGCGATGCTCTGATACATCTCCAACGTATCTATAATTTTTTATTGTTCCATGCTGTTATATTATCAATATTTGATGTTTAATATTCATTTTATAACAACTTTATATCATTTTTGGGACTAACCTATTGACATAGTGACCAGTGCCAGTTGTTGTTTTTTGCTTTTTTTACTTTGCAGAATATCCATATCAAATGAAGTCCAAATGCAACAAAACTTTTTGGAGAACCTTTTCTGCCCAGAAGACACCGAGAGGCCCAAGAGGTGCACCAGAGGGGCCCTGTGGGGCCCACTAGGAACCAGGGCGCCAGACGCCCCTAACACGCCCTGGTGGGTAGTGGGGCCCGTAGGCACCCCCTCCACCGCCTCTCAGCTCTACAAATAGTCTAATATTCCAGAAATCCTAGGGGAGTCGAGAGATTAGAGTTCCCACTACCACAAGTTCTAGAACCATGAGATCCAAGCTAGAGGCTTTTTCCAGCACCTTGCTGGAGGGGTCAATGATCACAGAGGGGTTCTTCATCATCACCCTTTCCCCTCTGATGATGAGTGAGTAGTTTACCACTAACCTACGGGTCCGTGGGCAATAGCTAGATGACTTCTTCCCTATTTTTGATCTTCAATACAATGTTCTCCTCAATGTTCTTGGAGATCTATTTGATGTAACTCTTTTTTTGCGGTGTGTTTGTTGGGATCCAATGAATTATGAGTTTATGATCAGATCTATATATGAATATTATTTGAGTCTTTGTTGAAGTCTTATATGCATGATTGTTATAGCCTCATATTTCTTCTCCGAAACTTTGGTTTGGTTTGGCTAACTAGATTGATTTTTCTTGCCATGGGAAGAGGTGCTTTGTGATGGGCTCGATCTTGTGGTGCTCAATCTCAGTGATAGAAGGAGACATGACACACATGTATCGTTGCCATTAAGTGTAAAAAGATGGGGTCTATTCCTACATGAATAGATCTTGTCTACATCATTTCATCGTTCTTATTGCATTACTCCGTTTCTTCATGAACTTAATACACTAGATGCATGCTGGATAGCGGTTGATGTGTGGAGTAATAGTAGTAGATGCAGGAAGGAGTCGGTCTACTAATCTTGGACATGATGCCTATATACATGATCATTGCCTTAGATATCATCATAATTGTTTTCTTTTCTATCAGTTGCCCAACAGTAATTTGTTTACCCACCATATGCTATTTTCTCGAGAGAAGCCTCTAGTGAAATCTACTTCCCCCGGGTCTATTTTCTATCATATAATTTTCAAATATATTAATCCAAAAGGCAAAAAATACCTTGCTGCACTTTTTCTTTATTTATTTTATTTTATGTTTTTGTTAGATCTGTTTATCCAATCTCATACAATTTAATCTATCTCAATACCGAGGAGGGATTGACAACCCCTCTTACGCGTTGGGTTGCAAGTTTTTGTTATTTGTGTGAAGGTACTGCTTACATAGTTTGGTGTATCCTCCTACTAGATTGACACCTTGGTTTCATAACTAAGGGAAATACTTACCGTTGTTGTGATGCATCATCCTCTCCTCTTCGGGGAAATACCAACGCAGATACAAGCAGGAAGAATTTCTGGCACCGTTGCCGAGGAGGATCAAGTACAGATCTATTAGGTGCCCAATCACAAATCTCATCTCCTTGCAATTTACTTTATTTTCCATTTGCCTCTCATTTTCATCTCCCCCACTTCTAAAATGTTTTCAGAGAAACACAAAAATATTTGCCTTTTTATTTGCCTTATTTTTCGTTTGCCTTTTTCTTGTTAGATCTCTTGTTTGCTTACGATCTAGTTGAAGTAAGTCATCATGTTTCAAGAAGATTATCATGGTATTTCTTATCCCAATATATTGGTATAAATTGAGAAGAGTACTAAGGACTATATGACTACTCAGTTTGAGCATAACAAATTTTCACTGATGAACTTAAGGAACACTCTGTTTTGCTTGATGCCATCACGAAGCAACTTTCTCATGTTAGTAAATAAGTTGCTAATCTTCAATCCCAAGTTGCTCATACTAAAATTTTATTGGAAAAAATGACCGATGTACAAGGAACATTAGTAAATCGAATGGCAGCTAAGCCGAAATCTTTAGAGATTAGTAATGATGAAGATGCTAAAATGATTGGTATTTCTTCTATTGATTACTTGTTTAGTAATATTAAACTTGATGATAAGGGGCTTGAAGAAGAGTCAACTTTATCTAGAAGGCGTCCCCATAATTCGGAAGGTGAAAATCTTGTTGAAAATGATAAAAGTGGGTGTAGAGAGGTCAAAACTTTAACTAGTGATGTGCCCACTCTTTTGGATTACAAAGACTTTAATTATGATAGTTGTTCTTTGATTGAGTTTATTTCTTTGTTGCAATCCATGATAAATTCACCCAATGCCTCTTAACAAAATAAAGCTTTTACTAAACAATATTGTATATGCCATGCTAAAAGCTGTAGAAGAAAAATTTGAGTTAGAGATTTCAATTCCTACAAAATTATATGATGAATGGGAACCCACCATTAAAGTCAAGATTAAAAATTATGAGTGTAATGATTTATGTGATTTAAGTTCTAGTGTTTCCACAATTCCGAAGTCTCTATGTGATGTGCTTGGTTTTACCAATATTGAAGAATGCTCTCTTAATTTGCATTTGGCGGGTTCTACTATTGAAAAGCCTTTGGGAAGAATTAATGATGTTCTTATTCTTTCAAATAGGAATTATGTGCCCATATATTTTATTTTGCTTGATATTGATTGCAATTCGTCTTGTCATATAATACTTGGTAGACCATTTTTATGAACTATAGGTGTCGTGATTGATATGAAAGAAGGGAATATAAAATTCAGTTTCCACTAAAAAAGGGTATGGAACACTTCCCTAGAACAAGAATTAAGCGACCATATGAATCAATCATGAGGAAACCTATGGAGAAAAAACTAAAGATGATAATACTTGACCATATGAATCAATCATGAGGGCAACCTATGGAGCAAAAACTACAGATGATAATACTTGAATCTATGCATTATGCCTAGCTAGGGGCATAAAACGATAGCGCTTGTTGGGAGGCAACCCAATAAATAAAATATATTTTCTCTTTTTCTTTCTGGTTTTTGTGTGTTGACACAATTATGCTACTATTATGATTATGTTTTTATGTTTTAGTTAGTGTTTGTGCCAAGTAAAGGCTTTAGGATCATGTTTGGTGATAGTAGATTTGATCTTGTTGGAAAACACAAACTTTTGAGCCCAGTAGAAGAATTGTTAAAAATCACAGAAGCGTGATACATTTTCAATTTTTTACACAAGATTGATATACAAATTTCCTATGTTGTCCTAATTTTTCAGAATTTTTACAAAAGTATGGTTAAAGTCCAGATTGCTACAAACTATTCTGTGGGGGGTTATAAGCCATGGTAAAGTTAGAATACAGTAGGTATAATGCAATAATAAAATATGAATGGGTTTGCAACAGTAGTTAAAGTGGTGATTTTCTTTATTATACTAACGGATCTCACAAAGGTTTTGTTAAGTTTTGTTTGATTGAAGTTTTCAAGTTTTGGGTGAGATCGCAATGGATGAAGGAATAAGGAGTGAAAACAGCCTAAGCTTGGGGATGCCCACAGAACCCCAAGGTAATATTCAAGGAGAACCAAGCAACTAAGTTTGGGGATGCCCCGGAAGGCACCCCCTCTTTCTTCTAACGACCATCGGTAATTTTACTTGGAGCTATATTTTTATTCGTCACATATCATGAGTTTTGCTTGGAGCATCTTGTATTATAGGAGTCTTTGCTTGTTTTGCTTTTTAGTTTGTCACAATTATCCTTGATGGACACACCTATTTGAGAGAGACATAATGATGCTACGATTTGTTAGAATTTCTCTATGTGCTTCACTTAAATTTTTTGAGCTATGGAATTGCTCTAGTGCTTCACTTATATCTTTTTGAGCAAAGTGTTGTTTTAATTTTGAAGAAATATGCTCTCATGCTTCACTTAGATTATTTTGAGTTAGTAAAATTTTAAAGAATTATCCTCTCATGCTTCACTTATATTATTTTGAGAGATGAAAATTATTTTGAAGAAATATGTGTTCTCGTTCTTCACTTAGACTTGTTTGAGAGCTTTGTTAGTAGCAATGGTAATATATGAAATTAGTCCCAAAGTGATAGATATTCAATAGGGATATAATAAAAACTTTCATGAAGATCATTAGATGTTAAAAACTTGATTCCTTGTAATAGTTTTGAGATATGCTGATAGTAATATATGAGTCATGTTGGTGAGTAATTATGCTTTGGTAAGAATATTCGCGTTAAGGTTTGTGATTCCCTATGCAAGCACAAAAGCCAGTGGTTATGCAATGAAGTTACATCCTACTTGTGGTGCATTACTCGGTGTTAGTTATGTTTAATCCTTTTTTATGATTGTTTTTGTTTCTTGGTTGGTCGCTTCTCAATCTATTTGCTAGCCTCCATTTGTACTAAGTGGGAATACTACTTGTCCGTCAAAACTCCTTAAACCAAGTTGTGCCAAATGAGTCCACCATACCTACCTATATGCGATATTTCCATATCGTTCCAAGTAAATTTTGATGTGCCAACTCTAATTTTCAAAATGAATTTCCACTTTGTGTGCCCGTATCGCTCATGACGCGGCAAGGGGTGGTCAATATTTTCCATGCTAGATATTTTATTCTCAAGATGAGTGTTTATTCACTTGTCATTGCACGAGATTGTGTCAAGGTAATAGGGATGCTCAGTCCTGAAATGAATTTTTTATTTATGTTGTTAAATAATAAATTCCTTGGAAAGTGTTGGTATGGAAGGCACCCGTGGATACGGCTAGCCATGGATTTTGAAATAATGGTAGAAAAAGGAATAAAATTTATTTTCTGTTTGGGAACCGCCTATGATTTATCTAGCATGGAAATTATTGAGAACTCTCGATTGTTTTCGTTGGCGGGAAAATCATGCCTCTCAAAGTAAATTTATCTCTCAATTTAAGCATTGAGTTGTGGCACCTCTACAAATCTCTTCTTCCCTCTCTGAAGGGCTTATCTATTTACTTTCTGCAATTTTTATTTTTATTGAGTCCATCTTATCTTATAAAGCACCAACTAAGGAACACTATTATCATACTTGTGCATTGGGCACATTTAATATTTGAGTTTGTTTCATGAATGGATCAATGATTGAGCATAATGGGCTAGGGATAGCTTTCTTTAGTGTTGATATTTTGAAAGACATGGTTGCTTGTTGATATGCTTGAGTATTGATGTCCTCATGTCAAATATAGACTATTGCTTTGAATCATCTAAAAGCCCAGATGTCCATGCTACAAAAGAAAAGATTATGAGATGCACATGTTACACAACATTCCACATCAAAAATTCTATTTTTATCATTTACCTACTCGAGGACTAGCAGGAATTAAGCTTGGGGATGTTGATATGTCTCCAACGTATCTATAATTTTTTTATTGTTCCATGCTGTTATATTATCCCTGTCTATATAAAGAGAGGTTGGGTAACCCCCTATGGCATCCAATCTCTGATATACAAAATCTCAGTAGCAACAAAAAACACCATTGTAACTCCTCCCACGAGGTATACCTCCACCATGAATAACGAAAGCAAGCAGGATGTAGGGTATTACTCTATAGAGGCCCAAACCTAGATAAACCCTCTGTGCGACCACTGATCTAAGACTTCCAGCATTGTTCTTAGACCCATACAGAGGGATCTGGCGGTATTTCGCACCATCACACACCGTTGTCTCCCTGCTCAAGATATCATATCAGACCGAGGAGCAGCAGATCACATGCATCCAAGCATCAATGTCATATCGGGCGTGGAACAAAAACTACACCTTGTTGGATCAAGCTTGGAACTTGAGCCCAAAGGACCCGACCTGGAAACTAGACAACACATATGGCCCAATGTGAGAACCTTGTATTGATGTTAGATCAACTCTCGAAGAAACTAGCATTGGGACCAATGTCAGATTGGATCGGAGGAAAAATTTTGCTCCCACCGCCACCCATCTCGCGGCAGTCGCTGAAGGATCACCCGGCGATGTGAACGCCTGTGAGAACAGTGGACAAGCATCTGCATCTGGTAAAATAGACGAACCCAAGCTATCTATCTCAGGAAAGAGGGTCCATAACATCACACACGCATTGAACCACCTAATCCTCCAATCCAATGTCCAGGCCAGATCTGAAGTACACGCAAGTCAAGCCTCCCATGTCCAATACTACCCCAAGAACACCAGACAAACCGACATGAACCTTCACTGATCATCCAAAAGATAGGCAAAATCATCTGATAATTCTGGTCCTGTTTCCTGTCAAAGAAGAATGAGATCCCAGACTATGTGGAATCAGAAGCTTTAGTAGTGTTCTGCCTTAACATACGGGAAGAGCGGGTCACAATGGATATCAGCCGCCAATGCTCGAGGATTTTTGCCACCCTCTACGAATTAATAATGAATTAATGTTCCATGTAGGACACCTGGCTAGCTAGGCATGAGCTCCAGGGCCTCAGCTCAGGATTGCCCGAGGTGCCAAAGGAGGGCAAGCTTACTTGTTGTAACCGTGGATCAAACTTAGTGGTATCGATGAACATGGAGAGCAACTCCCCTACAAAAAGAGCTGGATGACCAACAATGGTGGCAAATCACAATCGGATATAATACTAGGCCAGCCGTGCGCAATCTACTCTTCCATGTCAGATATATCGAAAACCCATATAAAAAAACATTGTTGGGTACTCAGGCAAGTGGCAAAAGGAGGCCCTGCTTGCCTCAATAATTTTGGCAATAGGCAAACCCGACATGTAAAGATCAATCATGATCAAGCGCAATACCCGAGGGAGTCCTGGATTAAGGGGTCCTCGGACAGCCGGACTATATACTTATGTTGGACTGTTTGACTATGAAGATACAAGATTGAAGACTTCGTCCCGTGTCCGGGTGGGACTCTCGTTTGCGTGGAAGGCAAGCTTGGCAATTCGAATATGTAGATTTCCTTCTCTGTAACCGACTCTGTGTAACCCTAGCCCCCTAGAGGGTTTAGTCCGTAGGACAACAACAATCATAATCATAGACTAGCTTCTAGGGTTTAGCCTCTACGATCTCGTGGTAGATCAACTCTTGTAATACTCATATCATCAAGATCAATCAAGCAGGAAGTAGGGTATTACCTCCATAGAGAGGGCCCGAACCTGGGTAAACATTGTGTCCCCCGCCTCCTGTTACCATTAGCCTTAGACGCATAGTTCGAGACCCCCTACCCGAGATCCGCCGATTTTGACACTGACATTGGTGCTTTCATTGAGAGTTCCACTGTGTCGTCACCATAAGGCTTGATGGCTCCTTCAATCGTCCACAACAACGAGGACCAAGGTGAGGTTTTCGTCCCTGGACAGATCTTCGTATTTGGCGGCTTCGCACTACAGGCCAATTCGCTTGGCCGGATGGAGCAGATCGATAGCTACGCCCCTGGCCATCAGGTCAGGATTGGAAGCCTGAATTACACTGCCGACATCTGCGAAGACTTGATCTTCGACGGATTTGAGCCCATGACAGGTGCGTCCTACAGTCACGATGAGAATGACCTAGATCTGCCATCGGACGGTGTTCAGGAGATCACACCTGAAGCTGCCCCGGCTTTAAATCCAGAGCAGATCATGCCATCCGAGGACGGGTGGATGGACCCCGCCACGGAGGCCGCACACTCAGCGGCCATAGAGCCGAACATAGATCTCACTTCCAAGGAGGTCTGTGTCATCGGACCCTCGGACTCATCTCTCGCCATAGGCTCCGAACCGCGTGCATCCGTGCCCATTGGATCTAACTGGGAACCAATCATGTTGTTTAGCTCCGCGGATATCTTTCAGCACTCGCCCTTAGGCGATGTGCTAAATTCATAGAAAACTCTCTCCATGTCAGGAGACTCTTGGCCGAGCTATGTCCGGCTTGAGTGGGAAGCGGACGACGAAGGAATTTGTTGCCCACCCACCACCCACTTAATAGCCACTGTCAATGACCTAACCGACACGATTGATTTCGACTCCGAAGACATCAACGGTATGGACGATGATGCCGGAGAAAAATGGGAACCACCGCCCCCAAGGGGCTGGACGGCCACCTCATCATATGATATATATATATGGTGGACACACCCAAAGAAAGCAAAGGCGATGATGCAACGGAGGATAATCCCCTTGAGAAGCAAACAAAGCGCCGATGTTAGTGGCGCCGCTCTAAAGCCCGCCATAGCAAAAACAGCGATACCGGCACAAGAAAGAATAATTCCCTGGACGACGCTAAAGATAATGACGACCCCATAGACCCAGCGATGGAGCAGGACGAGCCAGGGGACGGCGAACACAGTCCGGGGCTGCTGTACAATCACAGCGATGCCGAAGACAAAACTTATAAACCTGTCTCCGGAGAGGAGAACAGTCCGGACGTCGATGTACGCATCATCCCGGAAAAGCACTTGGAACAAGAGCACCTCCACAAAAGTCTTACTGCTACCGCGAGGAGCTTTAAGAAGCAGAAGCAATGGCTTAAAGCCGCGCAGGATACGCTCAACCACATATGGAACAAAGTTCTCAACACTGACGAAATGTACGGCGATGATCGCCACACAAAGAGCTACCCAAAATGCAAGCTACTGCCCGAATTCGACGACGAGGCTATCACGCCCATTCCACCAAAAAACAATACCGCCGATCTGCCGGACAGACCACCCCGTGGCCGAGACACAGCGGCCAATGATGCCGCACACAAGTCAGCACAGGATCTACGTGAGCACCTGGACAAAAGAGCTGGCATGGCCAGGTCCATCTATGGATCTAGGAAACGTATTCCTACGCAGGATCACATCCACCAAACTGACTATACTGATCGACTACCAGCTCGGAGTCAAGACCGAACACTACAACCGTCGGACCCACGCCACGACACATCCAAGTACAGGGGCGCCGCACACCCCCGGTGCTTCACCGATGAGGTGCTGGACCATGAATTTCAAGAGGGGTTTAAACCCGTAAACATCGAGGCATACAACGGAACGACAGGCCCTGCAGTCTGGATTGAGGACTTTATTCTTCACATCCATATGGCTCGTGGAGACGATCTCCACGCCATCAAATACCTGCCCCTCAAGTTGAAAGGACCAGCTCGGCACTGGTTGAAAAGCCTCCCTGGAAATTCAATTGGAAGTTGGGAGGAACTCAAGGACGCTTTCAGGGCTAATTTTCAAGGGACTTATGTCCGACCTCGAGATGCAGACGATTTAAGTCACATAGTCCAACAACCCGGAGAGTCAGCCCATAAGCTTTGGAATAGATTTCTGGAATAGATTTCTCACCAAGAAGAACCAAATCGTCGACTGTCCGGATGCTGAAGCCCTAGCAGCTTTCAAACACAGCGTCCGGGACGAATGGCTTGCCAGACACCTCGGCCAGGAAAAGCCGAGGACAATGGCAGCCCTAACAACTCTTATGACCAGCTTTTGCATGGGAGAGGACAGTTGGTTGGCCCGCAGCGGCACCAGCGACCTAGGCACATCCAAAATTAGGGATGGAAATGGGAAGCCGCGACGCAATAAAAACAAGCGTCGAAATAATGAAGACAGCCCATACAACACAGCAGTAAACGCCGGATTCAGGGGCTCTCGACTCGGTCAACGGAAAAAGCCATTTAAAGGCAGCAGAGATGGACCGACCAACCTAAATAAAATTCTAGACAGATCCTGTCAGATTCATGGCACCCATGAGAAACCTGCAAATCACACCAACAGAGAATGATGGGTCTTCAAGCAAGCCGGCAAGCTAAACGCGAACACAAGGGGAGGGAGCCGCCAAGTGAAGACGCGGACGAACCTCGCCAGCCGAACACTAGGGGACAGAAAAAATTTCCACCAGGGGTCAAAACAGTGAACATGAGTTACGCAACCCACATAACAAAGAGGAAGCGCAAACGCGCACTCTGAGACATATACGTTGTAGAGCCCGTCGCCCCCAAATTCAACCCATGGTCGGCCTGCCCGATCACTTTTGATCGCAGGGATCATCCGACTAGTATCCGGCACGGAGGTTCGGCTGCCTTGGTGCTCGACCCAATAATTGATGGATACCATCTCACACGAGTCCTCATGGACGGCGGCAGTAGTCTTAATCTGATATATCATGACACTGTCCACAAGATGGGGATAGACCCGTTAAGAATCAGCCAAAGCAGTACTACCTTTAAAGGAGTAATACCAGGCGTAGAGGCCCGCCGCATGGGCTCTCTAACATTAGAGGTTGTATTCGGATCTCCCGACAACTTCCGAAGCGAAGAACTAATCTTCGACATCGCTCCATTCCGAAGCGGCTATCATGCACTACTCGGAAGAACGGCCTTCGCTCATTTCAATGCAGTACTGCATTATGCTTATCTTAAACTTAATATGCCCAGTCCACGTGGCGTCATCATAATTAGCGAAAATACAGAGCGTTCCCTGCGTGCGGAAGAATATGTGGCGGCTCTGGCAGCCGAACCACTAAACGACCTCTCCAACCCAAGTAACTAATCGGTCGTCGAGACCACGGACACGGCTAGACGTGTTCGGCGCACCACTAGTTGTAGCAGCCCTGATAAACCTGAGCTCGATTAAGGGTTGTGCCCCCATATGTGGTGCTGGGGGCTGCCCCCATGAAAAGGATCCATAGTTTGGCTGGATCCTATTTACACTCAAGAAATTGAATTTTCACGGTTCATTAAGTTCAACCGACTTTACGCACGGTCACACAAGATTCTTTCACCTGGGTTTTTGTTTCTTTTTATAGATGACCATCATGCTATACCATTCCAGGATACGGCACAACGGAGACAAAGACGTGCAGCAGGGCCCAATTCCAAGGTTTCTTTTAGATTAAGACGTTGTGTAAACCTTTTTTATTGTCTCTTGTTGGATCACACCCTCCTGGTACTTAAATTGACCAAGAGGGATACCGGCGTTATTGGCAAGCTTATTATTCGTCGATCTAAAATAGACAATACAAGGGCAGCAACCAATGTGTTTTTGGGATCTATGCTCTCACCACAGCCTCTCTTTCGTCACGCCAGATTAATGCACATACCTGGAAATTTAGGGCTCATTATCGAGGGCAGTACTTAGCCCAGTATATGTTGTAAAGTCCGAATACCTTCGGGAGTGTTCAGCATCGCGAGTTTGGCCTTATATGCATCAGCTTCGAATCATGTCTTGGGTCAATAGTTGGGTTTGCCCGGCTCCCGTGTTTTGCTACCTTACGTTCCGCTCTATCGGCTAAGGTGGCAATGGGATAACTACTACGATTGTGCCCTGGTTCATCCGGATGAGCACTTCAGTAGAGAAAGCCGAAAACTGATTGTCATGATAAAGCGAGAGACTGGTCAACCACTCGCTGACTCAACGGAATCTTCACGATTCCTCCGCATTAACGAAGGACCAGTTTCCCGGTCACGTATGTACACGCACCGTATTCGGAAGAACGCGGACATACCAGGGGCTATATAGTAGCCCCACCATCAATCTCCTATGGCTAAGTGAAAGTGTTAAAGCTGTATAGTCCGATTGCCTTGTTCGCCGGGCCATCACCTCCTTAACAGACCAAGACGTTGGATCAAGTGTGATTACGCGCTTTGCCGAACACCCCCACATTATATGCGAGGGGGATGAAGCTGACGACTGCAAACTTTCAGGTTATATACATATATACATAAGCGGCCGTACAGGAGGCACTACAATACTTTACGGGCAAAAGTATAAATATAGCCTTTATTATCAAAAGCATTGTTTTTACAATCAAGATACATGTCACTGGAACATGGTATTCTTTGAGCACCGAGCCTCTATTAAACGGGCACCTTCTAAGACTTCTTCAAAATAGTGCTCGGGTGAGTCCTGACCCCCGAGCGGACCCCTGGTTGCAATATCGGTGGCCTCCATCTTCGCCCAATATGTCTTAACACGGGCAAGAGCCATCCGTGCACCCTCTATGCCTGCTGACCTCTTGATAGTGTCGATATGCGGCACAATACGAATAAATCGTTGCACCAAACCAAAATAACTATCCAGACTTTGTTCCTTTGGCCACAGGTGGTCCACGACAGCCTTCGTGGCAAGCCTGGATAACCTATGGAGCTCGGCCCATTCTGCCATTTGTTCATTATACAGCAGCGGACGCCTTGGATTACTGAACAGTGACCAGAACAATCTTTTCACCTCATGACCTTCTTGATCTTTGAAATACTACGTTGCATCAGCATCACTCTTTGCTAAATCCAAGTATGTGTCTGAAGAACTCCACAATTGATCAAGAGGGGCATACTTCGGATCGCCGAACTTTGTTCGCAATAAAAAGGGCTTCCTAGCCACGATATCACCGGCTTGCCGAAGCTCCTCCAGGCCGCTCTGATTTCAGAGCGAGTTTCCATTGCTGCTTGCAAGGCCTTCGTTAGTTCAGCCGTTTTCATTTGCTTTTCCCTTTCGAGAAGTTCATATCGGCTGGCAGCATTTTCTAGCTCAATAGCCATGTTTGCTATTTTATCCTCACTTTGGTGATGAGCGGCCTGTTCGGCTTTTAATTCTTCGGTTTCCTTCATGGCGGCCGCACCACTTCTTGTAGCTTGCTCCTTGGCCCGGGCAAGCTCTGCCTAAAGGGTCTCCACGGCGGCAGCTCCATCTGCAGGTAAAGCATATTATCAATCCTACCATCATACTCTTATTAATATTTGCTGACCACTCAAATATACATACCTTGTGCCTCGTCAAGCCGCTTGTTCACAAGCGTGATGTCCGCATCCGCCACATCAAGTTGTCGCCTCAGTTCGGCAAATTCAGCAGTCCGGTCAGCAGCCGGACCTGCAGCCGCATGCGAACAAAATCAGCGCTATCATTACCTGAGACTATGATCCTCAGCTCGCCTCATCCGGATGGCAACCAGAGTCTCAGGGGCTACCATCTATACAAAGTACACCTTGCGTGTATGGTACGATCAAAAAAATATATCACTTTGCGTACCTCAAAGCCTCTTAGCAGGCTCGTAAAAGCTTCATTCAACCCGCTTTTTGTGGATGAAATCCTCTCGACCACCATACCCATTAAGGTACGATGTGCCTCTGAGATAGCCGCTTGCTGCAGAAGACCCGTCAATGTGTCTGGTGGTGCATCGGACAATCCGGGGCTTTTTTCGTTGGTCTCTCTAGGAGCTGAAAACCCCAGACTTCGGACGGCCGAAGAGTTACCTGCCGATCTTTGCGGATCAGGAGAGATCCTCCAGGATGACACCTCAGGGTCATCCGCCTCATGAGGCGGAGTAGTAGGAGGAGGCGTTTCGCTCTCCATCATCTCCAGAAGAAGATCCGCCGAAGATGAACATTGTTGAGGGAGGCTATGAGCCGAACTGCAAAAACATATGTCTCGGTCATTATCCTCAGGGAAAGAACAGGGTAGGTTCACTAAGCACCTTTGTTCACTTACGGCTCGGTTGACAACTGGCCCCCCTGAGGGCGTTGTGCAGCAATGTTGCCCTCCGGGGCGGGGCCCCCTGATGAAGGTTTCTTCCCTCGTTTGGAGACCTCTGCTTCCAAGTCTTCAGGGGCGGCCCTTTTCTCCCCGTGGGGAGAGGGGAAGCTGGATTCTCCTCCCCGTTCATCCTCCAACACGGGGTTACTGATTTCCCCGGTTAGGATGTGTAACGTACTATCGGTGTCAAAACCGGCGGATCTCGGGTAGGGGTTCCCGAACTATACATCTAAGGCTAATGGTAACAGGAGGCAGGGGACACAATGTTTACCCAGGTTTGGGCCCTCTCGATGGAGGTAATACCCTACTTCCTGCTTGATTGATCTTGATGATATGAGTATTACAAGAGTTGATCTACCACGAGATCATAGAGGGTAAATCCTAGAAGCTAGCCTATGATTATGATTGTTGTTGTCCTACGAACTAAACCCTTCGGTTTATATAGACACCGGTGGGGGCTAGGGTTACATAGAGTCGGTTACAGGGAAGGAAATCTACATAGCCGAATTGCCAAGCCTGCCCTCCATGCAAAGGAGAGTCCCATCCTGACACAGGACGAAGTCTTCAATCTTGTATCTACATAGTCCAACAGTCCGGCACAAGGATAAAGTCCGGCTGTCCGAGGACCCCCTAATCTAGGACTCCCTCAATAGCCCCTGAACTAGGCTTCAATGATGATGAGTCCGGCGCGCTGATTGTCTTCGGCATTGCAAGGCGGGTCCCTTCTCCGAACACTCCAAAATAGATCTTGAACACAAGAATCATGTCCGGCTCTGCAAAATAAATTCCACATACCACCGTAGGGAGTACAACATTTCATGAATCTAATCTGCTGACGACTTTTACCCAACGTGACATCACGCCACGGCCCGGTTATTATTCAAACCGTTTTTCCCAACGTGCCACTACACGTTTTGCGAGGCGGTTTTATTGGCACGTCTTGTCGAAGCAGAGATCGTGTCCCCCTTATCACGGGATTCTCATCAATAGGGGTGTGGGTAACCCAACCGCTCCATTAGTACGACTCCTTGGTTTAGGCAAGTTCCAAACGGCCACGCGGAGGACGCCTGACATTCTTCCTCTATATAAAGAGGTCAAGACTTCTCCTTTTCTTTCCACGCCTGATCCTTCCCTTCTCCTACCTCGAGTTCCAACACCCAAGGTTTTAGTCCAAGTGCTCCAAACCTTCAATCATGTTCGGATCCAACCTTCAAGGCCGGTGGATGGCCTCCTCCGTCACAGAGGAGGATATCAAGAAGCTTAGGGAGGCTAGGTATCTAACCACCAAAATCCTTCACAGGCTTCCTGCTCAAGGGAAGGTTATTCCTACTCCCAAATCCAATGAGAGCATCGTATTCATCTCCCACTTCCTCTGAGGGCTAGGCTTTAGTATTCACCCCTTTGTTAGAGGGCTCATGTTTTATTACGGGCTAGATTTTCATGATCTAGCTCCAGATTCCTTCCTTCACATCACCACATTCATCATTGTGTGTGAGGCCTTCCTCCGCACTACTCCACACTTCGGATTATGGCTCAAGACCTTCAATGTGAAGCCGAAGATGATCGACGGGCGACACGCGGAGTGCAGAGGTGCTATAATAAGCAAAGGTGTCGATGTTGTATGGCCAAAGGGTTCTTTTCCAGAAGTTCCTGATCTATGGCAACGGGAGTGGTTTTACATCACAACACCTCGAGGGAGGAAGTGGGCGGCTGCCCCGGCCTTCCGCTCCGCCCCTCCGCCACGGCTTGCATCATGGGTCAACAAGGGGCTGGACTGGGGACCAGTTAATGACGTGCTCACATTGCAAAGCCGCATCCGGGATCTCCTCAAGAGGGATATCGGTCTCGTCAAAGTGATTCAAGTAATGCTAGTTCGTCGGGTCCTGCCATGCCAACATCGATCTCTCCGCATGTGGGAGTTCAACCCAGAAGGACCGCGAACCATTCAGCACTTCTTCGGTGTGACGCTCGAAGGGATGTATCGATTATTCTTCGGATCACGAATAAAGTGTCCGGACACAACAGAGGATGTGGGTCTCAACTGCAACCATCCAGATACCCAAGTAAGTAACTCCGCAACCGAACATGTTGTCATTATATTTGTCACAACATTATTCTGAAAACCCACCCTCGGCCAGGACTGGATAAGAAAGGCGGAGAGGATCAGGTGTTCGGCCCCTCTTCCCGAAGATTCGCCGAATCCTGTACTAACTAGGATGCTGGTTCGCGCACCTTATCAAGTGCCATCAGGGGAGGACAAGGAGAGGAATGAGGAAGCCAAAAGCAGACTTCATACTGGAGGTACGTTACGCATCCTAACCGGGGAAATTAGTAGCCCCGTGTCGGAGGATGAACGGGAAGGAGGATATGACATCCCCTCTCCCCACGGAAAGAAAAGGATCGCCCCCGAAGACTTGGAAGCAGAAGTCTCCAAACGAGGGAAGAAACCTTCATCAGGGGGCCCTGCCCCGGAGGGCAACATTGCTGCACAATGCTCACAGGAGGTCCAGTCGTTAACCAAGCCGTAAGTGAACAAAGGTACTAAGTAAGCATACCCCGTTCTTTTCCTAAGAATAACGACCGAGACATGTGTTTTGCAGTTCGGCTCATAGCATCTCTCAACAATGTTCGTCTTCGGGGGATCTTCTTCCGGAGATGACGGAGAGCGAGACACCTCCTCCTACTTCTCCGCCTTGTGAGGTGGACGACCCTGAGGTGTCGTCCCGGAGGATCTCTCCCGATCCGCAAAGAATAGAAGGTAACTCTTCGGCCGTCCGAAGTTCGGGGTTTTCAGCTCCTAGAGAGACCAACAAAAAAAGCCTCGGACTGTCCGATGGGCAGCCGGACACATTGACGGGACTTCTGCAGCAAGCGGCTATCTCAGAGGCACATTGGACCTTAATGGGTACGGTGGTGGAGAGGATTTCATCCGCAAAGAGCGGGTTGAATGAAGCTTTTATGAGCCTGCTAAGAGGCTTTGAGGTACGCAAAGTAATATATATATTTGACTGTACCGTACACATAAGGTGTACTTTGTATAGACAGTAGCCCCTAAGACTCTGGTTGCCATCCGGACGAGGCGAGCAGATGATCATAGTCTTAGGTAATGATAGCGCTAACTTTGTACGCAGGCGGCTGCAAATCTGGCGGCTGACTGGACTGCTGAATTTGCCGAACTGAGGCGGCAACTTGACGTAGCGGATGCGGACATCACGCTTGTGAACAAGCAGCTTGACGAGGCACAGGGTATGTATATTTGGGTGGTCAGCAAATATTTAATAAGAGCATGATGCTAGGATTTATAATATGCTTTGACTGCAGATAGAGCTGCCTCCGTGGAGACCCTTCGGGCAGAGCTTGCCCGGGCCAAGGAGCAAGCCAGGAGAAGCGATGCGGCTGCCATGAAGGCAGCTGAGGAATTAAAAGCCGAACGGGCTGCTCATCGCCAAAGTGAGGATAAAATAGCCAACATGGCTCTTGAGCTACAGAATGCCGCGAGCCGATATGAGCTTCTCGAAAGGGAAAACCAAACGAAAATGGCTGACCTAGAGAAGGCCTTACAAGCAGCAAAGGAAATTCGCTCTAAAATAAGAGCGGCTCGGGCGGAGCTTCGGCAAGCCGGTGATATCGCGGCTGGGAAGCCCTTTTTATTGCAAACAAAATTCGGCGATCCGAAGTATGCCCCTCTTCACCAATTGTGGAGTTCTCTAGATGCATACTTGGATTTAGCAAAGAGTGATGCTGACGCGACGCAGTATTTCAAGGATCAAGAAGATCATGAGGTGGAAAGATTGTTCTAGTCGCAGTTCAGTACTCCAAGGCATCGCTGCTATTGAATGAGCAGATGGCCGAGTGGGCCGAGCTCCATTGGTTATCCGGGCTTGCCATGAAGGCCGTTGTGGATCACCTGTGGCCGAAGGAACCAAGTCCGGATAGTTATTTTGGTTTGGTGCAACGATTTCTTCGTGTTGTGTCGCATATCTACACTGTCAAGAGGTCGGGGTGCATAGAGGGTGTGTGGATGGCCCTTGCCCGTGTTAAGACATATTAGGCGGAGATGGGGGCCACCTATATTGCAACCAGGGGTCCGCCTGTGGGCCAGGACTCGTCTGAGCACTATTTTGAAGAAGTCTTAGAAGGTGCCCGATTAATAGAGGCTTAGTGCTCAAAGAATACCATGTTCCAGTGACATGTATCTTGATTGTAAAAACAGTGCTTTTGATAATAAAGGCTATATTTATAATTTTGCCCGTAAAGTATTGTAGTGCCTCCTGTGCGGCCGCTTATGTATATATGTATATAACCTGAAAGTTTGTAGTCGTCGGCTTCAGCCCCCTCGCATATAATGCGGGGGTATTCGGCAAAGCGCGGAATCAGACTTGATCCAACGTCTTGGTCCGTTAAGGAGGTGGTAGTGCGACGAACGAGGCAATTGGACTATATAGCTTTAACACTTTCACTTAGCCATAGTAGTTTGACGGTGGGACTACTATATAGCCCCTGGTATGTCCGTGTTTATCCGAATACGGTGCGTTTACATACGTGACCGGGAAACTGGTCCTTCGTTAATGCGGAGGAATCGCGAAGATTTTGCTGAGTCATCGAGTGGTTGACCAGTCTCTCGCTTTATCATGACAATCAATTTTCGGGTTTTTCTACTCAGGTGCTCATCCAGATGAACCAGAGCACAATCGCAGTAGTTCTCCTGTGCCACCTTAGCCGATATAGCGGAACGTAAGGCGGCAAAACATGGGAGTCGGGCAAACCCAACTATTGACCAAAGACATGATTCGGAGCCGATGCATATAAGGCCAAACTCGTGACGCCGAACACTCCCGAAGGTATTCGGACTTTACAACATATACTGGGCTGAGTAACGTGCATCAATCCGGCGCGACGAAAGAGCGCCTGTGGTGAGATCATAGATCTCAAAAACACACTGGTTGCTGCTTCTGTAACGTCTATTTTAGAATGGCGAATCATAAGCTCGCCGGTAATGCCGGTATTCCTCTTGGTCATTTTAAGTGTCAAGAGGTGGTGAGACAACAAGAGACAATAAAAAAGGTTTACACAGGGTCTTAATCTAAAAAGAAACCTTTGGATGGGGCCCTGCTGCACGTCTGCGCCTTTGTCTCCGTTGTGCCGTATCTTTCAAGGGTGTAGCACGATGGTCACCTGTTAAAAAAGAAAAACCCAGGTGAAAGACTGGTGTGACCGTGCGTAAAGTCGGTTAAACTTAATGAACCGTGAAAATTCAATTTCTTGAGTGTAGGTAGGATCAAGCCGAACTATGGATCCTTTTCATGCTGGCAGCCCCCAGCATCCCGTATGGGTGCATTGCCATTAATCAAGCTCAGGTTTATCTGTGCTGCTACAACTAGTGGTGCGCCGAACACGTCTAGCCGTGTCCGTGGTCTTGAAGACCGATAAGTTACTCGGGTTGTAGAGGTCATTCGGTGGTTCGGCTGCTAGAGCTGCCATGTAGTCTTCCGCGCGGAGAGAGCGCTCTGTGTTGCCGCTGATAGTGATGACGCCGCGTGGACCGGGCATCTTCAGTTTGAGATAAGCATAATGCGGCACTGCATTGAAACGAGCAAAGGTCGTTCTTCCGAGTAGTGCATGATAACCGCTTCGGAACGGAGTGAAGTCAAAGATTAGTTCCTCATTTCGAAAGTTGTCGGGAGAACCGAATACAACCTCTAATGTTAGAGAGCCCATACAGCAGGCCTCTACGCCTAGTATTACTCCTTTAAAGGTAGTACTGCTTTGGTTAATTCTTGATGGGTCTATTCCCATCTTGCGGACAATGTCCTGATATATCAGATTAAGACTATGACCGCCGTCCATGAGGACTCGGGTGAGATGGTATCTGCCAGTTATTGGGTCGAGTACCAAGGCAGCCGAACCTCCATGTCGGATACTAGTCGGATGATCCTGCGATCAAAGGTGATCGGGCAGGCCGACCATGGGTTGAATTTGGGGGTGACGGGCTCTACAGCGTATACATCTCGGAGTGCGCGTTTGTGCTTCCTCTTTGGTATGTGGGTGACGTAGATAATGTTCACTGTTTTGACCTTCGGTGGAAATTTTTTCTGTCCCCCAGTGTTCGGCTGGCGAAGTTCGTCCTCATCTTCACTTAGCGGCTCCATACCCTTGTGTTCGGCGTTTAGCTTGCCGGCCTGCTTGAATACCCAGCATTCTCTGTAGGTGTGATTCGCAGGTTTCTCAGAGGTGCCATGAATCTGACAAGATCTGTCTAGAATTCTATTGAGGCTGGACGGTCCATCTCTGCTGCCTTTAAATGGCTTTTTCTGTTGACCAGGTCTAGAGCCCCTGAATCCGGCATTTACCGCTGTATTATCTGGGCTATCTTCATTATTTTGATGCTTGTATTTATTGTGTCGCGGCTTTCCATTGCCATCCCTGATTTTGGATGTGCCTGGGTCGCTGGTGCCGCTACGGGCCAACCAACTGTCCTCGCCCATGCAAAAGCGGGTCATAAGTGTTGTTAGGGCTGCCATTGTCCTTGGCTTTTCCTGGCCGAGGTGTCTGGCAAGACATTCGTCCCGGACACGGTGTTTGAAAGCCGCTAGGGCTTCAGCATCCAGACAGTCGATGATTTGGTTCTTCTTGGTGAGAAATCTGCTCCAAAGCTTACGGGCTGACTCTCTGTGTTGTTGAATAATGTGACTCAAATCGTCTGCATCGGGAGGTCGGACATATGTCCCTTGAAAATTAGCCCTGAAAGCGTCCTCGAGTTCCTCCCAACTTCCTATTGAATTTTCGGGGAGGCTTTTCAACCAGTGCCGAGCTGGTCCTTTGCGTGGAGGTCGTCTCCGTGAGCCATATGAATGTGAAGAGTAAAGTCCTCAATCCTGACTGCAGGGTCTGACGTCCGTCATATGCCTCGATATTTATGGGTTTAAACCCCTCTGGAAAATCATGGTCCAGCACCTTATCGGTGAAGCATAGGGGGTGTGCTGCACCCCTGTATTTGGATGTGTCGTGGCGTGGGTCCGACGGTTGTAGTGTTCGGTGTTGGTTCTTAACTGGTAGTTGATCAGTATAGACGGTTTGGTGGCCGTGATCTTGAGTAGAAACACGTTTCCTAGATCCATAGATGGACCTGGTCATACCAGCTCGTTTGTCCAGGTGCTCACGTAGATCGTGTGTTGACTTTTGTGCGACGTCATTAGCCACTCTGTCTCGGCTACGAGGTGGTCGGTCCGGCAGATCGGTCGTGTTGTTTTTCGACGGAATGGGCGCTATAGCCTCGTCGTCGAATTCGGGAAGCAGCTTGCGTTTTGGGTAGCTCTTTGTGTGGCGATCACCGTCGTATGTTTCGTTAGTGTCGAGCATCTTGTTCCATCTGAGGTTGAGTGTATCCTGCACGGCTTTAAGCCGTTGCTTCTGCTTTTTTAAGCTCCTCGCGGTGGCAATAAGCCTTTTGTGGAGGTGCCCTTGTTCCAAGTACTTTTCCGGGATGATGCGTGCATCGTCGTCCGGACTGTTCTCCTCTCCGGAGGACCCCCCCTAATCCAGGACTCCCTCACGTACCTCCAGCGTGAAGTCCGCTTTTGGCTTCCCCATTCCTCTCCTTGTCCTCCTCTGATAGCACTTGGTAAGGTGCACGAGCCAGTGCTACGTCTTGAGCTTGCGTTGGTTTTCCTTGAAGAGGAAAGGGTGATGCAGCAATAGTAGCGTAAGTATTTCCCTCAGTTTTTTAGAACCAATGTATCAATCCAGTAGGAGGCTCCTCAAAAGTCCTACGCACCTACGCAAACAAACAAAGAACTCGCAACCAACACAATAAAGGGGTTGTCAATCCCTTCACGACCACTTGCAAAAGTGAGATCTGATAGAGATAGTATGATAAGATAAATATATTTTCCGTATTTTATAATATAGATTGGAAAAGTAAAGATGCAAATAAAAGTAGACGGAAAGCTTATATGATAAAAGATAGACCCGGGGGCCATAGGTTTCACCAGTGGCTTCTCTCAAGATAGCATAAGTATTACGGTGGGTGACGGAGTCCTGGACTAGGGGGTGTCCGGACAGCCGGACTATCATCGTCCGCCGGACTCCAAGACTACGAAGATACAAGATTGAAGACTCCGTCCCGTGTCCGGATGGGACTTTCCTTGGCGTGGAAGGCAAGCTTGGCGATACGGATATGTAGATCTCCTACCATTGTAACCGACTCTGTGTAACCCTAGCCTTCTCCGATGTCTATATAAACCGGAGGGCTTTAGTCCGTAGGACACGACATACATTACAACAATCATACCATAGGCTAGCTTCTAGGGTTTAGCCTCCTTGATCTCGTGGTAGATCCACTCTTGTACTACCCATATCATCAGTATTAATCAAGCAGGACGTAGGGTTTTACCTCCATCGAGAGGGCCCAAACCTGGGTAAAACATCGTGTCCCTTGTCTCCTGTTACCATCCGCCTAGACGCACAGTTCGGGACCCCCTACCCGAGATCCGCCGGTTTTGACACCGACATTGGTGCTTTCATTGGGAGTTCCTCTGTGTCGTCACCGATAGGCTCGATGGCATCTTCGACCAACAACGCTGTCCAGGGTGAGACTTTTCTCCCCGGACAGATCTTCGTATTCGGCGGCTTCGCACTGCGGGCTAATTCACTTGGCCATCTGGAGCAGATCGAAAGCTACGCCCCTGGCCATCAGGTCAGATTCGGAAGCCTAAACTTCACGGCCGACGTCCGCGGAGACTTGATCTTCGACGGGCTCGAGCCACAGCCAAGCGCGCCGCACTGTTACGATGGGCATGATCTAGCTCTGCCGCCGAACAGTGCCTTGGTAGCCGCACACGAGTCCGCTCCGGCTCTTAGCTCGGAGCCGATCGCCCAGATCGAGGACCGGTGGTTGGACACCGCCTCGGGGGCTTCAACTTCCACGGCGATGGAGCCGAACACTACCCTTGTCCCTCGCGAAGCTCATGACTCCGAGGTGCCGGACTCCGGACCTCCCGCGCCCCACCAAGCGAATCTGATTGGGCGTCGATTATGGAATTCACCGCCACGGACATCTTCCAACGCTCGCCCTTCGGCGACATCCTAAATTCGCTAAAGCATCTCTCACTATCCGGAGAGTCCTGGCCGAATTATGGCCAGGATGGTTGGGATACGGACGACGAAGAAATTCAGAGCCCACCCACCACCCACTTTGTAGCCACTGTCGACGATCTTACCGACATGCTAAACTACGACTCCGAAGACATCGACAGTATGGACGACGATGTCGGAGATGAACAGAAAACAGTGCCTACAAGGCAAGGGAAGACCACCTCGTCATACGACGTATACATGGTGGACACCCCAAAAGGAAGCGATAACGAGGACCAACGGGGCGCGGCAGAGGATAATTCCGCTGACAAACAACCAAAACGGCGACCCTGACGCCGCACTAAGTCCCGCCTCGACAACAACAGCGCTCCTAACGACCCAGCAATACAGCAGGGCAAACCAGCGGACGACGAACACGCAGACAAGCAACCGTCTGAACAAGACGAGTCGGATAATCAATCCAGGCCCGGCGAAAACAACAGTCCAGGCGACCTCACGCCGGACACACCGCCGGAGAATAAAAACCTTCGGAAAAGACTCGTTGCCACCGCAAGAAGCTTGAAAAAGGAAAAACGGAAGCTCAAAACAGCGGAAGACACACTCAGAATGAGGTGGAGCAAAGTGCTCAAAACCGCAGACAAATACGGCAATGGCCATCAATCAAAGAGCTACCCAAAGCGCAAGCTACTGCCAGAATTTGATGAGGAGGCCATAGAGCCCCCATAGTCAAAAAACAAAGAGGCCGCCTGGTCGGATAGACGTCCAGATGATCGGCCAAAATCTGAAAGCGGCACCGCATATAAGCCGACGAACGACCCTGGAAAGACATATGGCCCCGCCAGGTCCATTTACGGGCCAAAGAAGAGGGCCCCAGGAAACAATGCAACACGACAAGTGTCCGAAGAGGGCCCCACCAAGGATAGACCCGCATATTGAGACGCTTTTGCAAGGTGGATATCATTACATCAACATTACATAATAGATGGGGATACATACATAAGGCATACAATGCCACACGAATACAACAATACGTCATACAAGAGATCAACATCCGACTACGGATGATACATAAACAGAAACTCAAACAATATCCACCCTGCTAGCCTAGGCTGCCGACCTGGAACCTATCCCCTGATCGAAGAAGCAGAAGAAGAAACTCCAAAACAAGCAACATCGCGCTCGCGTCAAGATCATCGCATAAACCTGTACCTGCAACTATTGTTGTAGTAATCTGTGAGCCACGAGGACTCAGCAATCCCATTACCATGGGTATCAAGACTAGCAAAGCTTAATGGGAAAGGAAGGGATAAAGTGGTGAGGTTGCAGCAGCGACTAAGCAAGTATGGTGGCTAACATACGCAAATGAGAGCGAGAAGAGAAACAAGCGGAATGGTCGTGAACTAGCAATGATCAAGAGGTGATCCTGAACTCCTACTTACGTCAAACATAACCCAGAAACCGTGTTCACTTCCCGGACTCCGCCGAGAAGAGACCATCACGGCTACACACGCGGTTGATGCGTTTTACTTCGGATCTGGTGTCAAGTTATCTACAACCAGACATTAACAAATTTCCATCTGCCACATAACCACGGGCACAGCTCTCAAAAGTTTATAACCCTGCAGGGGTGTCCCAACTTAGCCCATGACAAGCTCTCGCGATCAACGAAGGAATAGACCTTCTCCCAGGAAGACCCGATCAGTCTCGGAATCCCGGTTTACAAGACATTTCGACAATGGTAAAACAAGACCAGCAAAGCCGCCCGATGCGCCGACAATCCCGATAGGAGCTGCACATATCTCGTTCTCAGGGCAACACTGGATGAGACTAGCTACGAGTAAAACCAGACTTTGAGTTTCCCCGAGGTGGCCCCGCAGGCAGCTCGGTTCGGACCAGCACTTAGACAAGCACTGGCCCGGGGGGGCTAAAATAAAGATGACCCTCGAGAGAGCGACTCCCAAGGGAAAAAGTAGGTGGTGGTGAGGCAAATGGTAAAACCAAGGTTGGGCCTTGCTGGACAAGTTTTATTCAAAGCGAACTGTCAGGGGGGTCCCATAAATCACCCGACCGCGTTAGGAACGCAAAATCCGGGAACATAACACCGGTATGATGGAAACTAGGGCGGCAAGAGTGGAACAAAACACCAGGCATAAGGCCGAGCCTTCCACCCTTCCAAATATATAGATGTATTAATAATATAAGAGATATTGTGATATCCCAACATAAACCCTGTCCACCATGGAGAAATCTTCAACTTCACCTGCAACTAGCAACGCTATAAGAGGGGCTGAGCAAAGCGGTAACATAGCCAAACAACGGTTTGCATAGGAAAGGTGTCAAAGGTTAGAGGTTCATGGCAATATGGGATGGCTTGATAAACAGGTAATAAGTAGCGCAGCATAGCGATAGAGCGAAGCAACTAGCATAGCAATGATAGTAGTGAGATCCAAGGTAGCGGTCATCTTGCCTGAAATCCCGCAAGGAAGAAGAACGAGTCCATGAAGAAGATGAAACCACGAAGACGATCCACACGTAGACGAACGAATCCTCACGATCGCAACGAAACAGGAACTATCGAAAAGAAGCACACAACATGGTAAACACTCCACACATAGACAAGACATGATGCACAACAAGCATGATGCATGAGAAAGCTAGATGAGGCTACTCATGGCAAGAGATGATGCAAACAAGAACAACACATCAAGGCAAGTTTAAATGAGGCCGGAAACAACATATAACAATTCCGGTAAGTCCTCATAAGCAAATTTCAAAATGGGTCCAGATCCGAATAAACCTTATGTTCAAGTTGTTAAACAGCAAGTTAAGATGCACCAAGATGATCTACACGAGATTCTAGTCAAGTTACATATAAAGTTCATTTAATTTGGAGCTACGGCCTAGAAGATATGAGCAAAACAAGTTAAGCATGGCATTGATGCAAAATGCACCCAAACATCAAGCAAACACACCAAAACAAGGATGCAACATGATAATATGGAACTACATGCAAAATCAAGCAAGTTTCATATAGAGCACACTCAAAACGGAGCAACGGTGCAACACATACACTCTATACAAGTCATAGCAACAATCTGTCCAAAACAGCAACTAGGCATATTGCAAGCATCAAAACAATAAGCTACAGCACCCCAACATAATAACAAAAGGCATGGTCATGAAGTACTGGTAAAGCATAACAAAACATGAACACTGAGCTAACTCCAGAAATCAATAGAACATGCTCCAAAACACATGGTAAGATTGCAAATAATAACAGTTTCAGACTTTGCAGAAATAACATCAGGTTGCAATGTTTAGAGCTATCAAACAACATGTTACAGGAACATATCATGGCAAACAAAGGCATGGCATGATATTACTAAATGCATAGAACAAAAGACCCTTACTGACCATGAGCCAAAAAGGATCAGAAAATATGATGGCACCCATGTGAACATGGCAAGTTATATTACAGATTCAAACATGGCAGAAACAACAATAAGTAGGCATGTTGGTGAGCTTGAACCACTCACTACAGAGCAATACATGGCATGGCAAGGCAACCAACAGTAAGAAGGCATGTTTGTGAAGCTATACATGGCAAGGACAAGTTCATAGGATGCATGGATCACTAGGAAACCACATGGGAACAAGTGAACTTAATGTAAACAGGCAGTCAGCAACATCATTTAGCAAACTTTGGAGCAAGATAACAACATGTTCCAGCAGGCTATAATTGCAACCAAGGGAATGAATGAATACAGCATGACATGTAGATCAAAACATGTTTATAGAACATCTCCAGATTATGCATAGAATGATTAGTAGCAACATGTTTATATAGCATCACGAAATAACAGATTCAGCCTAGCAAAACAGCAACAGCAAGTACACTACTAAACAAGCTCGATTCACTCACCAGAAGTCATTGCATGACAAGATAAGCATAGCATCATCAAGAAGACATGTTTGTGAAACAAACCAAGGCAAGAACAAGTCCATAGCATGCAAGGATCAACTATAGCAAGCTTGGCCATATTGAATAACACGTAAACAATCTGCCAGGAAATATTTTGAAGCAAAAGTAGAGCACTCAAATGACATGCTAGACTACTCCATAATTGCAAACAAGGGCATGAATGGATAGACAATAACCATATGTTCAAAACACCCTTACTGAAGTATCTCTAAATATGCATGGATCTCTCTGTAGCATCAAGTTTACATGGCATCAAAATAACAGTAGAACAGGGACTAAAATCAGCAATATCACGAAGCCTAGTTTGCATGCTTGTGCTAGTCACCACATTGATCACAAAAATACATGGCATACACCCCTGGAAAGATGGCATGGCATAAATCAAAACACATGTAGACATCAACCCCATAGGATGCACACATCAATCATGGCAAAAATGACAAATGAGCAAGTTATAACAGTTTCAGCAGATTAACATCAACATGCACTCTTCCAACAGCATTTCGGGCATCAAGATGAGCTCAAATGAAAATGACACAATGGAATGAAATGAAGTACTCGTCGAGACGAACAATTTGACATATTACACGCACGAAACGGAGCTACGGATGCAGAGATACAGCATGATGAACATGGTATGATTATGTAGCAGATCCGGGGACTTAGTTAAAATCTCACCCAGGAGAAAGTTGGACGGTGAGGTTCGGGGACGGGGCGGTGCAGGCGTGCCGTTTGGTTCGGGGGTCATCGGGGATCTGGGACGAGGCCGTCCCAGCAGTGGGTCAACGCCGGCCGGCGGAGGTTGCAGGCGCGAGGCGAGCTCGCCGGTGACGGAGGAGGCCGGAGATGCTCGGGGCCGGCCGGATCCGGTCTGGCCCGACCGGATCTGCGGCGAGGCGGCGACGCACGGCGCGGGAGGCACGCCGGCGAGGCGCGACGGCGAGGGGCGGCGACGCTCCGGCGTGGGAGACCGGAGGCGCGGGGTCGGGCGACGCATGGCGGCGGCGGTGCGGGGTCACCGGCGGGACGCGGCGCTGGGCGGCGCGGACGCCGAGGTGGCGAGGATGGAGGAGCGGGCGGCGGGGTCCGGCATCGTGGAGCTCCGGCGAGGCCGGGCAACGGCGGGCGGCGCCGGCCGAGGGGCGGCGGCGGCTAACGAGATCCGGCGACGGGGCGGGGACGCTCGGGCCGGGCGGCGGCGCGGGATGGGCCCCGCGGGCTGCGCGCGGGCTCGGGCGGGCCACCGCGGCTGGGAGGCGACGTGGCGGCTGCGGGTTGGAGGAGACGGCGGAGGATGCGACGTGGCAGCGTGCCATTGGTCGGTGCGACGTGTCCGGCGGACACGTCCGGCGCGGACGGACGTGTCCGGCGGCGCGAGGAGGAAGACGCTAGGGTTTAGACCGAGAATTTCGGGGAGGCACACATATTTATAGGTAGAGGGAGCAAGGAGAGTCCAAATGAGGTGCGGTTTTTGGCCACGTGATCGTGATCGAACGACCGAGAGCATAGAAGGGAGTTAGATGGGTTTTGGGCCACTTTGGAAGGGGTGTTGGGCTGCACACAAAAGAGGCTTTACGGTTACCCGGTTAACCGTTGGAGTATCAAACGACCTCCAAATGGCACGAAACTTGACAGGCGGTCTGCCGGTGCTATACCAAGGATGCTTGGCAAACCTCGGGCCATTCCGAGAAAGTTTAACACCCGCACAAGAGCATAGGCAAAAGGGGAACGCCGGAGGACATAGGAGCGCCGGATTGCAAAACGGACAACGAGAAAAAGCTCGGATGCATGAGACGAACACGTATGCAAAATGAGATCGAATCCGGGGTGTTACGACACTCCTCCACTAACAAGAGATCTCATCCCGAGATCTTAGGACCGAGACAGAAGGGAAAAAGGATGAGGTGAAACAAGAATTCAAGAGAGGAAACAAAGAATCGAGAGCATTCGAGAAGAATTTGAACGAGATATTGGAGAAGGCATGTGACTGATGGAATCCATTCTTACGTCACACTTTGAAAAGAATTTGAGAATAACTCCGGGGAATTAGAAGAGTCAAGTAAGATCCTGGGAAAAGACCTGTGGGTTAGGGCCCACTAAAAGAAAACACCGTTGGAAAGGATGTTGAACAGATAGATGATGCACCGGAGCAATTGAAATATTTGAATGAGGTGACAACCTCGAATTAATTAGAACACAGACGAATATCTTGAGATTTCATGAGCACTCTGGAATGATAAACTGGCGAGAGGCGAACGAGCAGGGAAAACACTTGACCCAAGGAAAAAGAATATGATCAACCCGAAAAACTTGAATTGAATGCACCGGAAAAAGAAAGGGGTGAAGAGTGACGAACGAGACGAGAATTCACCGGTTGAAATAATTGAGGGAAGAATGAAGAGACTCCACACGAATGAAATAGATTGTCGAGAGAGAGTCAGACTCCGGGACGAAAAATGGTGGGAGGGCGGGAAAAACAAGGCAACTTGGAAGGGGAAACCGACGAATATCTAGAAGAGAAAACACCGGTTGAAATCATTGAGGAAAGAAAGCAAAGATTTCGCACGAGTAGGATGGATACTCGATTACGGACTCCGGTTCTGAGATGAAAAAGGGTGGGCGGGTGGGAAAAGAAAACAACTGAGGATTGAACTTGGCAAAGAAGAAAAGGCTCGAGTCGACTTGACGAGAAATGCACCGGATAAAAAGAGGATGGACAACGAACGAAACTAACCACGTGATCCTAAAGAAAAATTTGAACGGGAAGAGGAGTAATTCAAAATACCTACTTCAAGATTCCTCACCAGAGCGACGAAGGGGCTGAGGAGTAAAAAGAACTCCTACTCTCCGATATAACTAGACTCCGAAATCAGTTTTCTTCTAGACTCGACAATCGCCAAACTACACGATCAATCAAGGGGGCTCCTAAGGTCGGTCGAGGCTCTGATACCAACTTGTCATGCCCAATATGCGACCCTATCCAAAAGGAACTCGAAGGTCCCACCAAGGATAGACCCGCATATTGAGACGCTTTTGCAAGGTGGATATCATTACATCAACATTACATAATAGATGGGGATACATACATAAGGCATACAATGCCACACGAATACAACAATACGTCATACAAGAGATCAACATCCGACTATGGATGATACATAAACAGAAACTCAAACAATATCCACCCTGCTAGCCCAGGTTGCCGACCTGGAACCTATCCCCTGATCGAAGAAGCAGAAGAAGAAACTCCAAAACAAGCAACATCGCGCTCGCGTCAAGATCATCGCATAAACCTGTACCTGCAACTGTTGTTGTAGTAATCTGTGAGCCACGAGGACTCAGCAATCCCATTACCATGGGTATCAAAACTAGCAAAGCTTAATGGGAAAGGAAGGGATAAAGTGGTGAGGTTGCAGCAGCGACTAAGCAAGTATGGTGGCTAACATACGCAAATGAGGGCGAGAAGAGAAACAAGCGGAACGGTCGTGAAATAGCAATGATCAAGAGGTGATCCTGAACTCCTACTTACGTCAAACATAACCCAGAAACCGTGTTCACTTCCCGGACTCCGCCGAGAAGAGACCATCACGGCTACACACGCGGTTGATGCGTTTTACTTCGGATCTGGTGTCAAGTTATCTACAATCGGACATTAACAAATTCCCATCTGCCACATAACCGCGGGCACGGCTCTCGAAAGTTTATAACCCTGCAGGGGTGTCCCAACTTAGCCCATGACAAGCTCTCGCGATCAACGAAGGAATAGACCTTCTCCCAGGAAGACCCGATCAGTCTCGGAATCCCGGTTTACAAGACATTTCGACAATGGTAAAACAAGACCAGCAAAGCCGCCCGATGCGCCGACAATCCCGATAGGAGCTGCACATATCTCGTTCTCAGGGCAACACCGGATGAGACTAGCTACGAGTAAAACCAGACTTTGAGTTTCCCCGAGGTGGCCCCGCAGGCAGCTCGGTTCGGACCAGCACTTAGACAAGCACTGGCCCGGGGGGGCTAAAATAAAGATGACCCTCGAGAGAGTGACTCCCAAGGGAAAAAGTAGGTGGTGGTGAGGCAAATGGTAAAACCAAGGTTGGGCCTTGCTGGACAAGTTTTATTCAAAGCGAACTGTCAGGGGGGTCCCATAAATCACCCGACCGCGTTAGGAACGCAAAATCCGGGAACATAACACCGGTATGACGGAAACTAGGGCGGCAAGAGTGGAACAAAACACCAGGCATAAGGCCGAGCCTTCCACCCTTTACCAAATATATAGATGCATAAATAATATAAGAGATATTGTGATATCCCAACATAAACCCTGTCCACCATGGAGAAATCTTCAACTTCACCTGCAACTAGCAACACTATAAGAGGGGCTGAGCAAAGCGGTAACATAGCCAAACAACGGTTTGCATAGGAAAGGTGTCAAAGGTTAGAGGTTCATGGCAATATGGGATGGCTTGATAAACAGGTAATAGGTAGCGCAGCATAGCGATAGAGCGAAGCAACTAGCATAGCAATGATAGTAGTGAAATCCAAGGTAGCGGTCATCTTGCCTGAAATCCCGCAAGGAAGAAGAACGAGTCCATGAAGAAGATGAAACCACGAAGACGGTCCACACGTAGACGAACGAATCCTCACGATCGCAACGAAACAGGAACTATCGAAAAGAAGCACACAACATGGTAAACACTCCACACATAGACAAGACATGATGCACAACAAGCATGATGCATGAGAAAGCTAGATGAGGCTACTCATGGCAAGAGATGATGCAAACAAGAACAACACATCAAGGCAAGTTTAAATGAGGCCGGAAACAACATATAACAATTTCGGTAAGTCCTCATAAGCAAATTTCGAAATGGGTCCAGATCTGAAAAAACCTTATGTTCAAGTTGTTAAAGAGCAAGTTAAGATGCACCAAGATGATCTACACGAGATTCTAGTCAAGTTACATATAAAGTTCATTTAATTCGGAGGTACGGCCTAGAAGATATGAGCAAAACAAGTTAAGCATGGCATTGATGCAAAATGCACCCAAACATCAAGCAAACACACCAAACAAGGATGCAACATGATAATATGGAACTACATGCAAAATCAATCAAGTTTCACATAGAGCACACTCAAAACGGAGCAACGGTGCAACACATACACTCTATACAAGTCATAGCAACAATCTGTCCAAAACAGCAACTAGGCATATTGCAAGCATCAAAACAATAAGCTACAGCACCCCAACATAATAACAAAAGGCATGGGCATGAAGTAATGGTAAAGCATAACAAAACATGAACACTGAGCTAACTCCAGAAATCAATAGAACATACTCCAAAACACATGGTAAGATTGCAAATAATAACAGTTTCAGACTTTGCAGAAATAACATCAGGTTGCAATGTTTAGAGCTATCAAACAACATGTTACAGGAACATATCATGGCAAACAAAGGCATGGCATGATACTACTAAATGCATAGAACAAAAGACCCTTACTGACCATGAGCCAAAAAGGATCAGAAAATATGATGGCACCCATGTGAACATGGCAAGTTATATTACAGATTCAAACATGGCAGAAACAACAATAAGTAGGCATGTTGGTGAGCTTGAACCACTCACTACAGAGCAATACATGGCATGGCAAGGCAACCAACAGTAAGAAGGCATGTTTGTGAAGCTATACATGGCAAGGACAAGTTCATAGGATGCATGGATCACTAGGAAACCACATGGGAACAAGTGAATTTAATGTAAACAGGCAGTCAGCAACATCATTTAGCAAACTTTGGAGCAAGATAACAACATGTTCCAGCAGGCTATAATTGCAACCAAGGGAATGAATGAATACAGCATGACATGTAGATCAAAACATGTTTATAGAACATCTCCAGATTATGCATAGAATGATTAGTAGCAACATGTTTATATAGCATCACGAAATAACAGATTCAGCCTAGCAAAACAGCAACAGCAAGTACACTACTAAACAAGCTCGATTCACTCACCAGAAGTCATTGCATGACAAGATAAGCATAGCATCATCAAGAAGACATGTTTGTGAAACAAACCAAGGCAAGAACAAGTCCATAGCATGCAAGGATCAACTATAGCAAGCTTGGCCATATTGAATAACACGTAAACAATCTGCCAGGAAATATTTTGAAGCAAAAGTAGAGCACTCAAATGACATGCTAGACTACTCCATAATTGCAAACAAGGGCATGAATGGATAGACAATAACCATATGTTCAAAACACCCTTACTGAAGTATCTCTAAATATGCATGGATCTCTCTGTAGCATCAAGTTTACATGGCATCAAAATAACAGTAGAACAGGGACTAAAATCAGCAATATCACGAAGCCTAGTTTGCATGCTTGTGCTAGTCACCACATTGATCACAAAAATACATGGCATACACCCCTGGAAAGATGGCATGGCATAAATCAAAACACATGTAGACATCAACCCCATAGGATGCACACATCAATCATGGCAAAAATGACAAATGAGCAAGTTATAACAGTTTCAGCAGATTAACATCAACATGCACTCTTCCAACAGCATTTCGGGCATCAAGATGAGCTCAAATGAAAATGACACAATGGAATGAAATGAAGTACTCGTCGAGACGAACAATTTGACATATTACACGCACGAAACGGAGCTACGGATGCAGAGATACAGCATGATGAACATGGTATGATTATGTAGCAGATCCGGGGACTTAGTTAAAATCTCACCCAGGAGAAAGTTGGACGGTGAGGTTCGGGGACGGGGCGGTGCAGGCGTGCCGTTTGGTTCGGGGGTCATCGGGGATCTGGGACGAGGCCGTCCCAGCAGTGGGTCAACGCCGGCCGGCGGAGGTTGCAGGCGCGAGGCGAGCTCGCCGGTGACGGAGGAGGCCGGAGATGCTCGGGGCCGGCCGGATCCGGTCTGGCCCGACCGGATCTGCGGCGAGGCGGCGGCGCACGGCGCGGGAGGCACGCCGGCGAGGCGCGACGGCGAGGGGCGGCGACGCTCCGGCGTGGGAGACCGGAGGCGCGGGGTCGGGCGACGCATGGCGGCGGCGGTGCGGGGTCACCGGCGGGACGCGGCGCTGGGCGGCGCGGACGCCGAGGTGGCGAGGATGGAGGAGCGGGCGGCGGGGTCCGGCATCGTGGAGCTCCGGCGAGGCCGGGCAACGGCGGGCGGCGCCGGCCGAGGGACGGCGGCGGCCAGCGAGATCCAGCGACGGGGCGGGGACGCGCGGGCCGGGCGGCGGTGCGGGATGGGCCCCGCGGGCTGCGCGCGGGCTCGGGCGGGCCACCGCTGCTGGGAGGCGACGTGGCGGCTGTGGGTTGGAGGAGACGGCGGCGGAGGCAACGTGGCAGCGTGCCATTGGTCGGCGCGACGTGTCCGGCGGACACATCCGGCGCAGACGGACGTGTCCGGCGGCACGAGGAGGAAGACGCTAGGGTTTAGACCGAGAATTTCAGGGAGGCACACATATTTATAGGTAGAGGGAGCAAGGAGAGTCCAAATGAGGTGCGGTTTTCGGCCACGCGATCGTGATCGAACGACCGAGAGCATGGAAGGGAGTTAGATGGGTTTTGGGCCACTTTGGAAGGGGTGTTGGGCTGCACACAAAAGAGGCTTTACGGTTACCCGGTTAACCGTTGGAGTATCAAACGACCTCCAAATGGGACGAAACTTGACAGGCGGTCTACCGGTGCTATACCAAGGCCGTTTGGCAAACCTCGGGCCATTCCGAGAAAGTTTAACACCCGCACAAGAGAAGAGGAAAAAGGGGAACGCCGGAGGACATAGGAGCGCCGGATTGCAAAACGGACAACGGGGAAAAAGCTCGGATGCATGAGACGAACACGTATGCAAAATGAGATGCACATGATGACATGATAAAATGCAACACGCAAGCAAATGACATGGCAACGAAGACGAATAACCGGCGGACACCTGGCGCATCGAATCCGGGGCGTTACATGCGCGCACAAACAACAGCGAGTTCATACAGACCCCGCTCTACTTGTTTATATTTCTTCTTCCACATATACCTTTTTCGCACGAGTTCTTTTTAAACTAAGTTCCTCTCTTTTTACGGATGAACAACGTGCACACCCGTCCAGGATAACGGCGCAACGGAGACACAGGCGCAGACGTGCAGTAGGGACCCGTCGCGAGGATTCTTTTCAGATTAAGACCCTGCGTAAACCTTTTTTACTGTCTCTTGTTGTTATTCTCCCCTGGTTTCTTCTTATAACCAAAGCGGAGCCTGATGTTTTGGCATTGGCCGCGTCAGAGGACCATGCCCGTACCTGGACACTAGGGGCTTAGGGCATTGTTCTGCCCATTATTATAAAGATCGAACACCTTAGGGAGTGTTCGGCATCTCGAGTTAGGCATTATATGCATCAGCTCCGAATCATGTCTTTGGTCAAATGTTGGGTTTGCCCGGCTCCTGTGTTTTGCTGCCTTACGTTCCGTATCATCGGCTAACGCGGCACCAGGAGAACTGCTGCGATTGTGCCCCAGTTCGGCTGGGCAAGCACCTCAGTAGAGAAAGCCGAAAACTGACTGTCATGATATAGCGAGAGACTGGTCAACCACTCGATCGACTACTGGAATGTTTAGAATTCCCCGCTTTGACGAAGGACCGTTTCCCGGTCAGGCACACACACGCCCCGAATTCGGAAAAGCGCGGTGCCCCAAGGGGCTATATCGTAGCCCCACCCTCGAACTCCACTGGCTAAGTGAAAGTGATAAAGCATCATAGTCCGGATTGCCTCGTTTGCTACGCTACCACCTCCTTAACAGGACCGAGACGTCGGATTAAGTGTGAAAACGCACTATTTTTGCGAACTCCCCCGCACCTTGTGCGTGGGGGCTGAAGCCGAAGACTGCAATCTTTCAGGTTATACAAATGTATACATAAACGGCCGCATAGGAGATATTTTAATACTTGGGACACACAAGTATAAAAAGTGGTTACATTATAATCATTGTCTTACAAGATAAAAACGTTCATTTGAACGTAACATATTTTGAGCACTACGACTCTATTACACGAGCGCCACGCATAACTTCCCCAAAATAGTGCTCGGCGGGTAACCGGCTTTCGTCCGAACCCTGGGCGGCAATAGCGGTGGCATCCATCTCTGTCCAATGTGTCTTCACACGGGCAAGGGCCATCCGCGCGCCTTCTATGCAGGCCGACCGCTTCATCTCCTTGATGTGCGGCACCGCTCCAAGAAATTGCTGCAATAAGCCGAAATAGCTTGTCGCCTTGGGCCTCTCTGGCCAGACATGAGCCACGATATCAGTCATGGCAAGTCCGGATAATCTATTTAGCTCAGCCATTCGGCCAACTGATCGGTCAACGGAAGTGAACGATCCGGACTATGGAATTGAGACCAAAATAGCTCTTCCGTCTTGTGATCCTTCTGGCTCCGGAAGTGCTCAACGGCATCAGCCGCACTTGCCGCTAAGTCCATATATGTATCCTTCGGACCCCACAGCTGGCCAAGTTGAGCATACTTTTGATCCGTAAACCGGCGACGCAATAGAAAAGGCTTGCCAGCCACAATATCTCCGGCCTGGCGTAGCTCCTCCTTCATAGCCCGCATTGCAGAACGGGCATCCTTGGCCTCGGCGGTGGCCTTCCCCAGGTCTTCCCACTTCGATAAGCGCTCCTTTTCAAGAGCCCCATTGCGGTCGGCAGCATCTTTTAATTTCACGGCCAATTCGGCCATCTTTTCCCTGCTTAGGCAGTGTGCAGCCTTTTCGGCTTTCAACTCCTCGGCCGCCCTCGAGGCAGCCGCATCACTCCTTCGGGCTTGCTCCTTAGCTTGAGAAAGTTCGGCCCGAAGGCTCTCCATAGCAGCAGCACCGTCTGTATCACAGCATATACATTATCATAGGCGGGCTTTGACCCCCTTAAATAAGCGACTATGGAGAATTCATTTACCTTGCGACTCGTCAAGTCGCCGGTTGACAAGTGCGATGTCCGCATCCGCCACGTCAAGTTGCCGCATTAACTCGGCAACTCCACTAGTCCGGCTAGCCCTCGGACTATCCGCCACCTGCATAGGAACGGCGACATTCATTACTTGAGATTTTGATCCTCGGCACGCTGTCGCTTTCGACAACCTACCGAGTCTCAGGGGCTACTATATATACAGGGCGCACTTTTATGTGCAAAACTGTCAAAAAGGTGCGTCATTCTTGCGTACCTCAAATCCCGCCAACAAACTCCTGGCGGCATTATGCAATCCGCTTTCGGCGGACGAAATCCTTCCAATCACCATACGCATCAAAGCACGGTGATCTTCTGAGATGGACGCCCTCTCAAGTAGATTCTTCAGCTCTCCCGACCGGATACTAGTGGGCGCCGGACTCTCCGGCCCCTCCGGACTCGGGGACACCCTCAGTGACGATACTTCAGGCTCGTCTGCCCTGTCCGGCGACGCAGCAGTCGGAGGCGTTTCGCTCTCCATCATCTCCGGACGAAGATCCCCCGAAGACGAACTCATCTGAGAAGTCCGCAAAGCCGAACTGTAAAGCAAAACTTCGGTTATCCACAGAAGCACAAATGGAGGTATTTTCTTATTAATGAACTCCCCCTTCTCTACTCACGGCTCGCTGGAGAGCTGATCCTTTAGAGACGATTGTACGTCCGGGTTCTCCCCGGACGCAGGACCCTCCAGTGGAGATTTCTTCTCCTGCTTAGAGGCTTTGGTCTCCAGGTCTTCGGAGGCGGTCCTCTTCTCCCCCTGGCGGGAGGGATTTTCGATCCCCCCCTCTTCAGGCGCCCCCTTGGGCGAGGTATTAACTCTATTTTCCCCATCGCCCCTTTCTTCGGGCGCGACCTCCAACATTCTGACCAGCACGGGCTCCAGTGCGGTCTCTGGGAGGGGGGCCGGACACCTTATCAGCTTCGATCGTGCTACCCACTCCTGATGAAGAGTAATGGGTCAGGAAGCGAATTCTAGAAAAGCAGATAAACAGAATGTCCGGACTCTGAGCTATTTACCTGAGTATCCGGGCGATTGCAGCTTAGGCCTGCGTCCTCGGTCAATTCCGGACACGCCACCTGCGGTCCGAAGAACAACTTGTACATCTCCACGGGTGTCGCACCCATGAAGTGTTGGAGAATTCGAGGTCCCTCCGGATTGAACTCCCATAAACGGAGAGGACGGCGTTTGCAGGGCAGAAGACGCCTGATTAGCATAACCTGCATCACCACGACCAGATTGATCTCCCTTGCCTGGAGGTCTCGAATCCGGCCCTGCAATGAAGGCACGTCTTCGGACGGCCCCCAATTGAGCCCTTGGTTGACCCACGACATCAGTCGGCGTGGAGGTCCCGAGCGGAATGAAGGCGGCGGCTTTTGCTTGCTGCCCTTCGGAGCGGTGATATAGAACCACTCCTGCTGCCACAGTCCGAGCTCCTCTTGGAAGGAACCCTCGGGCCACGGGGCATCGGCCCTTCTACTTATGGCCGCCCCGCCGCACTCCGTTTGACGCCCCCCGATCATCTTCGGCTCAACATTGAAGGTCTTCAGCCACAGGCCAAAGTGGGGGGTGACGCGGAGAAAGGCTTCGCAGACGATAATGAATGCGGAGATGTGGAGGATGGACTCCGGAGCCAAGTCGTGAAAATCCAGCCCGTAACATGAGCCCTCTCACGAAGGGGTCCGTCGGGAAGCCTAAACCCCGACGGAGGTGGGATACGAAGACGACATACTCGCCGGGCTTGGGAGTGGGCACGGCCTGCCCTTGGGCGGGCAACCTGTGCGAAATCTCATAGGATAGGTACTTGGCCTCACGCAGCTTTAGCACGTCCTCCTCCGTAATGGAGGAGGGCATCCACCGACCCTGGAGGTCAGAACCGGACATGGTTGAAGATCCGAAGCGCTCGAATCTGGGGCTCTGGGTGTTGGAACTTGGGGCAAGGAGAAGATTCAATGGAAGATTGAAGAAAAGAAACGAGCCTTGGTCCTCTTATAAAGGGGAAAATACCAAGAGCCGTCTCCGTGACTGTTCGTGATTCACCTTCGATAGAGGAGACGTGGCGACGGGCACGGTTGGGTTACCCACGTCCGTATTGATGAGAATCCCGGAATAAGGGGAACACGATCTCTGCTTCGACAGGACGTGCCAAGGAAATCGCTTCGCTAAACATGCTGAGGTGGTATAATAAAAAACGATTCAGATAAAGGCTTGGTAGCGGTGTGATGTCATGCCGCATAATACGTCAGCAGATTGGACTGGTGTACATTTTATTCTCTCTACGGTGGAATGTGGAATTTATTTTGCAGAGCCGGACACTATCCTGGTGTTCATGATCTTCTCTGGATTATTCAAGGGAGGAACCTGCCTTGCAATGCCGAACATTATGAGCATCGGACTTATCGTCATTGAAGCCTGGTTCAGGGGCTACTGAGGGAGTCCTGGACTAGGGGGTGTCCGGACAGCCGGACTATCATCGTCCGCCGGACTCAAAGACTACGAAGATACAAGATTGAAGACTCCGTCCCGTGTCCGGATGGGACTTTCCTTGGCGTGGAAGGCAAGCTTGGCGATACGGATATGTAGATCTCCTACCATTGTAACCGACTCTGTGTAACCCTAGCCTTCTCCGGTGTCTATATAAACCGGAGGGCTTTAGTCCATAGGACACGACATACATTACAACAATCATACCATAGGCGAGCTTCTAGGGTTTAGCCTCCTTGATCTCGTGGTAGATCCACTCTTGTACTACCCATATCATCAATATTAATCAAGCAGGACATAGGGTTTTACCTCCATCGAGAGGGCCCGAACCTGGGTAAAACATCGTGTCCCTTGTCTCCTGTTACCATCCGCCTAGATGCACAGTTCGGGACCCCCTACCCGAGATCCGCCGGTTTTGACACCAATAGTGGGTGAACAGATTACTGTCGAGCAATTGATAGAAAAGAGAATAATTATGAGATTATCTAGGCATGATCATGTATATAGGCATCACATCCGCGACAAGTAGACCGACTCCTGCCTGCATCTACTACTATTACTCCACACACCGATTGCTATCCAGCATGCATCTAGAGTATTAAGTTCATAAAGAACATAGTAACGCATTAAGAAAGATGACATGATGTAGAGGGATAAACTCATGCAATATGGTATAAACCCCATCTTTTTATCCTCGATGGCAACAATACAATACGTGCCTTGCTGCCCCTGCTGTCACTGGGAAAGGACACCGCAAGATTGAACCCAAAGCTAAGCACTTCTCACATTGCAAGAAAGATCAATCTAGTAGGCCAAACCAAATTGATAATTCAAAGAGACTTGCAAAGATAACTTAATCACACATAAAATAATTCAGAGGAGATTCAAATATTTCTCATAGATAAACTTGATCATAAACCCACAATTCATGAGATCTCGACAAACACACCGCAAAAAGAGTTACATCTAATAGATCTCCAAGAAGATCGAGGAGAACATGGTATTGAGATCCAAAAAGAGAGAAGAAGCCATCTAGCTAATAACTATGGACCCGAAGGTCTGTGGTAAACTACTCACCACTCATCGGAGGGGCTATGGTGTTGATGTAGAAGCCCTCCGTGGTCGATTCCCCCTCCGACGGAGCGCCGGCAAAGGCTCCAAGATGGGATCTCGCGGATACAGAAGGTTGCGGCGGTGGAAATAGTTTTTCGTGGTCTCCTTTCATGTTCTTGGGGTGTGTGGGTATATATAGGAGGAAGAAGTAGGTCGGTGGACGCCCGAGGGGCCCACGAGATAGGGGGCGCGCCCTGTAGGGGTGGGTGCGCCATCCACCCTCGTGGCCACCTCGGCTGCTTCTTGACTTTCACTCCAAATCCTCTGGATCACGTTCGTTCCAAAACTCATGCTCCCGAAGGTTTCATTGCATTTGGACTCCGTTTGATATTCCTTTTCTTCGAAATACTAAAATAGGCAAAAACAGCAATACGGGCTGGGCCTCCGGTTAGTAGGTTAGTCCCAAAAATGATATAAATGTGTAAAGTAAAGCCCATAAACATCCAAAACGGGTAATATAATAGCATGGAACAATAAAAAATTATAGATACGTTGGAGACGTATCAGCTAGTATCCTGGTTAGTACAGGATCCGGCGAGTCTTCGGGAAGAGGGGTCGAACACCTCATCCTCTCCGCCTTTCTTATCCAGTCCTGGCCGAGGGTGGTTACTCAAAATAATGTTGTGACAAATATAATGACAGCGTGTTTGGTCGTGGAATTACTTACCTGGGTATCTGGACGGTTGCAGTCGAGGCCCGCATCCTCTATGCTGACCGGACACTTTATTCGTGATCCAAAGAATAATTGATACATTCCTTCGAGTGTCCTGCCGAAGAAGTGCTGAAAAATTCGCGGTCCTTCCGGGTTGAACTCCCACATACGGAGAGGTTGACGTTGGCACGGCAATACCCGATGGACTAGCATTACTTGAATTACTCTGACGAGACTGATATCCCTCTTGAGGAGATCCCGAATGCGGCTTTGCAATCGGCACGTCATTAACCGATCCCCAGTCCGGCCCCTTGTTGACCCATGATGCATGTTGTGGCGGAGGGGCGGAGCGGAAGGCCGGGGCGGCCGCCCACTTACTCCCTCGATGGGCGGTGATGTAAAACCACTCCCGTTGCCATAGGTGAGAAACTTCCGGGAAAGAGCCCTTTGGCCATAAAGCATCGACACCTTTGCTTATTATAGCGCATCCGCACTCTGCGTGTCGCCTGTCGATCATCTTTGGCTTCACATTGAAGGTCTTGAGCCATAGGCCGAAGTGTGGGGTAATGCAAGGGAAGGCCTCACACACAACGATGAACGTCGAGATGTGAAGGAAGGAATCTGGAGCTAGATCGCGAAAATCTAGACCGTAATAGAACATGAGCCCTCTAACGAAGGGATTAAGACCAAAGCCTAGACCTCGGAGGAAGTGGGAGATGAATACGACACTCTCATTGGGTTCGGGAGTAGGGATAACCTGCCCTTGAGCAGGAAGCCTGTGAAGGATTTTGGCGGTCAGATACCTAGCCTCCCTAAGCTTCTTGATGTCCTCCTCTGTGATGGAAGAGGCCATCCACCGGCCTTGAAGGTTGGGTCCGGACATGGTTGAAGGTCCGGAGCGCTTAGACTGAACCTTGGGTGTTGGAACTCGAGGTAAGGGAAGGGAAGGATCGGGCATGGAAAGAAAAGGACAGGTCTTGACCTCTTTATATAGAGGAAGAATATCAAGCATCCTCCGCGCGGCCGTTTGGAACTTGCCTAAACCAAGGAGTCATACTAATGGCGCGGTTGGGTTGCCCATGCCCGTATTGATGAGAATCCCATAATAAGAGGGACACGGTCCCTGCTTCGACAAGACGTGCCAATAAAACCGCCTCGCAAAACGTGTAGTGACAGGTTGGAAAATGGTTTGAATAATAACCGGGCCGCGGCATGATGCCACGCCAGGTAAAAGATGTCAGGAGATTAGACTCGTGGAATATTGTGCTCTCTATGGTGGTACGTGGAATTTGTTTCGCAGAGCCGGACAGGATTCAGGCATTCAGAATCTACCTTGAAATATTCGGAGAAGGAACCCGCCTTGCAATGCCGAAGACAATCTGCGCGCCGGACACATCGTCATTGAAGCCTGGTTCAGGGGCTACTGAGGGAGTCCTGGAGTAGGGGGTCCTCGGACAGCCGGACTATATACTTATGCCGGACTGTTGGACTATGAAGATACAAGATTGAAGACTGCGTCCCGTGTCTGGGTGCGACTCTCCTTTGCATGGAAGGCAAGCTTGGCAATTCAGATATGTAGATTTCCTTCTCTGTAACCGACTCTGTGTAACCCTATCCCCCTCCGGTGTCTATATAAACTGGAGGGTTTAGTCCGTAGGACAAGAACAATCATAATCATAGGCTAGCTTCTAGGGTTTAGCCTCTATGATCTCATGGTAGATCAACTCTTGTAATACTCATATCATCAAGATCAATCAAGCAGGAAGTAGGGTATTACCTCCATAGAGAGGGCCCGAAACTGGGTAAACATTGTGTCCCCCGCCTCCTGTTACCATTAGCCTTATACGCACAGTTCGGGACCCCCTACCCGAGATCCGCCGGTTTTGACACCGACAATACCCATCCAACATCAAAAGATGTCTACATGATTTATGGAAGACACTCCTCGCCAAATCAATGGAAGAGGGCTCTTTGAGAGACTTGTGCAGCCATAAATACAGTGACACCGGATATTAAGTGGTCGGATATTTTGATCACTTTCAATCACCAATATAAACCGATGGGATTCCACATCTGAGAAGTTGCCACTCTCTTCCTCGACCCCATAGTTGACGACTATCGCCTATCAAAGGTCCTGATAGACGGAGATAGCAGCCTCAACCTCATTTACATGGAAACGCTACAAAATATGCAGTTTGACAAGTTCCGCGTCCAGCCAAGCAAGACTACCTTTAAAGGCATTATTCCTGGCAAAGAGGTGCGCTGCACCAGAAAGGTCACGCTAGACGTAGTGTTCGGAACTCCTGATATTTATCAGATTGAGGCATTAAGCTTCGATATAGTCCTATTTTGGAGCGGCTACCGGGCATTGCTCGGTCGATCAGTGTTTGCCAAGTTCTACATTGTGCCCCACTATGCGTACATGAAATTAAACATGTTGGCGCCTAATGGCGTGATCACAATAGATGGCAACTCCGAATGACCATTTAAAGCTGAGGAAAAGACTACAACTATGACCATCGAGGCTGAAACTGAGGCCTTAGCTGCCGAGGAGTTATCTGAGCTATAGACAATAGTCAATAGTACTGATGTCATCCTTGGAAAATGCTACAAAATCCTTTAAACTATCTGAAGGGATCATCGCATTCAATTCCATCTCGAGGACCCGTCTAAAATGGCCTCCATTGGAACATGTCTGGATGCCATACTTGACGCTGCATTGTGCAACTTTCTCTGTGACAACTGGGATATATTCGCCTGGCACCCTTCTACCATGCTAAGCATCCCAAGGGACCTCGCAGAGCATAACCTCAACATAATCGCTAGACAAACCAGTCGAGCTGGATTCAAGCCATTATATGCACTGATTTCGACTTGGGACTTTCGCCAAGCTATATTGCCTGGCTCCTACATATACGCCTTACGTTTCCGCAAGTTCGGCTAAGGTAGTAATATGAGGACCTCTGTGATTGTTTACTTCTAAGGTCACCCAACACTGGTACAACGAGGTGCTATACAAACGGTTTTTAACCCCTTTCCACGACGGCATTTGGAACCGTCGCCAAGTGAGTGTGGGAGATAGGGGGTCCTTCCCACACGACCCAGAAACCGTCGGGGATATGCCCTCCTGGCAGAGATGCTCGGCAAAATGAGTTCGTGTGCGACTAGCGAGCGAGCAAATATGGTTATACATATAGTAGTGCTCAAAAAATACAATTATACATGCAAAATTGTTTCCGGTCGTAAGTACATCCCACACAGTCAGTCCCCTTTAAACGTTTTCATTCGTATATACATACCACACAGTCACTCCAAGGAAAACGAATCCATTCGCAGGTACATCACAAACAATTTTGCCTGTTAAATCATTTCTGATAGCGTTGCCATCACACACAATATTAAAAAATTTATCGTTTGCGTTATTGAATGCATCACACACGGTGCATAGAAGAAACTGTGTGGCAAAGGCTGTCCATCACACACAATTTTTATGCGGTAAACGTTTGCGCAAGGTGGCCGAATGCAGACAGTTTTGAAGAGAATGTCATGTGTGATTGTTCATCGATCCAACACGGTTTATTCCTAGAAACTGTGTGCATTGCCTTAGGTCATCGCCCACGGTATTTTCTCAATAACCATTTGCAATAGCAAAAACCAATTAGCATGCTAATTCGCCATTAGCTGGCTAATTACCCTATTATTAATAATCCATTTATTAATCTAATTGACATTCATATTAAATACATAATATATTTCATTCCCATATTAAGGAAGCAGGATTTCATAATTGAAATACATCAAAGTACAACATGATATAGCTTCAGCACTCAGCTACCCCATTACACAACTGCACCAGCACCAAGTTTCACATGCAACATCTAGAACCTTTCAAAATTAGCATCATAGACGGTACACAGACAGATGCATCTCATCGGGAAAACTTCTGAAGCGGAAGGCGAATATTGAGCCCTCATTCATGTTGAAGGTCTTTACAACTATAGGCCAGTGCCTGTGGATGATTGACCGTCCATCCTTCGTCCTCTTCAGAAACACTTCAATATTGAACCATGGGTGTCATATGAATACCTTCCTCGCCTCCTGACCATAGAGGTGGTTTGAGAGGTAATCATCAATGAACTGCTTTGGAAAGGCCAGAAAACAAGGATGAGCTTTAATATCTTCTCTATATTGGAAATGGGGACAAGGAATAAAAAAGGCATGGTATAATAGTTAGTACCATCTTGTAGTGAATTGATGTCTTCTTCAATGTGCAGACAAAGATCTTGTTGTTTTTTGTCGCTAATTTCTTTATCCTAACAATCTTTCTGAGTTTCTTGACTTGATTGATATTCATGGACAACTCATTTCCCCATATGCAAAAAGGGTCGAACAGTGGGTCAAAACTTCTGAGAGCAGGACCTACATGTGCAAGAACAAATTGTTAAAACCTAAATATTAGAATGATTCATGCAATTACACAATAATGTGCTATTAGACAATGGACCATGCATGTGCTAACCTCTATTGTAAACCTCAGTGCTTAAGTCTTTGTCCTTGGTTGCATGCTTAGGTCCCATGCAAGAAATGGGAATGAATGTCAAATACACTGCCACCGTCACACGGCCGCAAACATTGAGATTCTTGGTTTTTAAATTCTAGTAAATCCAAAACTCGTCTAAAATTCATGAAACTTGGCATGCTATCATGGAGCAGCATCAACATGTCGTGGTAAATTTTTTATCCCATTTCGGGCAAGTTTGGGTATAAGCTTCTCACAACAAGCCGGATGGTTTCGGTAGGGAACGTCCCACCTTTGGGGACGAAATGATATCCGCTGCCTCTTATTACTTTCAAAACTTTTCTAGTGTCAACATAGAACAGCAGGAGTGTTGTGTTAAATTTTGGATTTTTTGGGGTTCGTTTGGACATTTTATACATTAACTGGGTTTTCTAGGCATTTTATGTGCATAATTCAAATTTGAACTACATGCACATGCTCCAGTGCATATAAATTGGTTGAAAAAAAATCAAATATGTGTACTTGTTCTCAAATTAACCTCCGGGCCTGTTTGTCACGTATCACACACATCTTGTTAAGTTGAACCGTTGATGTTCTCTTCCCTAATCTAAAACAGTTCATTCGAGTGAACTTTATGCCATATATCACTCACACCTTGATTTGGCTCACCGTTTCTATTGCTTCCCTAATAGAAAATAGTTCATCAGAGCGAACTGTATGTTGTATACCATACACACATTGATATGGCTGTCCGTTTCTGTTGTTCTGTCTAATCGCAAACAGTTCGTCTGGATCAACCGTATGCCCATCATCACACACGCAAGTAAAATCTGAACTGTGTTTCATGTACCCACCATGGCAAACGTTTTGCACCTTTTTGACAGTTATTTTACATCACCCTTTGTGATTAATGGGTCGCACACAGTTTCGTCAAAGGGTCTCTGATTGTAGTGTCGCGTTAGCAGCATCCTGTAGTAGTGCAAGTTAAGTACCTCAAGTGGGAGAAGCCAACAACTAGCAGTCACAAAACACGAAGCTGGTCGGCATGGAGTAAGTGAAAATAAAAATCCCACTAATGTGGGGTGTCGGTGTCAAAACCAGCGGATCTTGGGTAGGGGGTCCCGATCTGTGCGTCAAGGCTGATGGTAACAGGAAGCAAGGGACACAAATGTTTACCCAGGTTCGGGCCCTCTCGATGGAGGTAAAACCCTACTTCCTGCTTCGTTAATATTGAAGATATGGGTAGTACAAGAGTAGATCTACCACGAGATCGTAGAGGCTAAACCCTAAGAGCTAGCCTATGATGGTATGATTGTAATTGTGATCGCCCTTCTAAGGACCAACCTCTCCAGTTTATATAGACACTGGAGAGGGCTAGGGTTTACATGGAGTCGGTTACAAGGAAGGAAATATAATATCCGGATCGCCAAGCTTGCCTTCCACGCAAAGGAGAGTCCCATCCGGATACGGGCCGAAGTCTTGAGTCTTGTATCTTCACGCTTCAATAGTCCGGACATTGTACATAGTCCGGCTGTCCGAATACCCCCTTATCCCGGACTCCCTCAGTAGCCCCTGAACCAGGCTTCAATGACGATGAGTCCGGCGCGCAGTCTTGTCTTCGGCATTGCAGGGCGGGTTCCTTCTCCGAATACTCCAAAGTGGTTATCGAACACGTAGACCGTGTCCGGATCTGCAAGATGATCTTCACATGGCATAAATCCGATCTGCTGGCAATCTTCGTGTGTCGTGCCTATGCATTGTGGCCTAGTCCAATGCGAACCGGCGTTTCTTATCCCACCACGGCTCGTGTTACAAGGCGGTTTTATTGGCACGTCCCGTCAAGGCAGAGATCGTGTTCCTTTTATTACGGGATTTTACATTAATATGGGCGTGCGTGACCTCACGACGGCAATTGGTATAACTCCGCGTGTTTTTAGATAAGCCTCAAACGGTCACGCCGAGGACTCTTGATATTCACCCCCTTTATAAAGGGGTCGAGGTCTATGCCTCTTTTCCACCTTCCTCGCGCCTTCTCGCACCTCAAATTCTAACACCCAAAACCCAAGCCTCAACACCCCAGATCCTCCAATGTGTCCGGATCTGTCCCTCAGGGCCAATGGGTGGCCTCCTCGATTCAAAAGGAAGACATTGCGAGGCTTAGGGAGGTCGGATACCTGACCGCCGATATTCAGCACAGGCTTCCTGCTCCAGGGTAGGTCATCCCCACACCGGAGCCTAATGAGTGCGTCGTTTTTGTCCCACACTTCCTCCGCGGCTTGGGATTTACCCTCGACCCCTTTGTGCGGGGGCTCATGTTCTATTATGGGTTGGATTTTCATGATCTGGCCCCGGACGCCATCCTCCATATCTCGTCATTCATTATCGTGTGCGAGGCTTTTCTCCATGTCACCTCACACTTTGGCTTATGGCTTAAGACCTTCAACGTGAAGCCGAAGATGATCGAGGGGCGGCATGCAGAGTGCGGAGGTGCCGTAATAAGCAGGAACGCTGATGCTCCATGGCCAGAGGGTTCTTTCCCGGAAGTATCCGACGTATGGCAATGGAGGTGGTTTTATGTCACGGCTCCCAGAGGCACGAAGTGGGTGGCTGCTCCCGAGTTCCGCTCGGGCCTCCATCACAACTAGCGTCCTGGACCGACGTAGGGCGGAGTTGGGGGCCCTCTTGTGATGTACCAGTATTGCAGAATCGCATCCGGGAGCTTCTCGAGAGGGACATCAACCTCATCAGCGTAATGCAAGTGATGTTAATCCGACGGATGTTGCCGTGCCAACGCCGGCCTCTCCGGATGTGGGAGTTCAATCCGGAGAGTCCGCGGACTGTCAAGCACTTCTTTGGCTTGAAGCTCGGAGAGATGTGCAAATTATTCTTCGGACCGAAAGTAGAGTGTCCGGACACCACCGAGGATGCGGGCCTAAGCTGCAATCGCCTAGATACCCAACTAAGTAATCTTGACACCGGACACCTTGTTTTGAGTTTGTCATAGTTGTTTATTCCGAAAATCATCCGTGGCCAGGAATGGCTCAACAAGGCGGAGAGAATCAGGTGTCCGGCGCTACTTCCCGAAGGTTCGCCTAGTCCCACCATGGCCAAGATGCTTGACCGGGTACTCGGCAGGATGCCCACGGGGAAAGACAAGGGGGAGAACGAAGAAACCGAACTCCACACGCTACGCATCCGAACCGGGGGAATTGCTACCTCCCTTAAGGGGGATAGTCGGGAAAGGGAGGCTAAGGCCTCCTCCCCGCGTGGGAAGAAGAGGGCAGCCTCCGAAAACTTGGAGGCAGAGATGCCCAAATCAGGGAAAAAGACATCCCCAGGGGGCCTTGCCCTGACGGGAACCCTCACCGCACCATGCCCTCCAATGGGCCAGCCCTCCACCGAGCTGTAAGCCAATCTACAATCCGAAGGTACTGTGTTTCTCATAGATCAATAACCAGGATTCAACTTTTTGCAGTCCGGCCAGCAGCTCTTCTCAACAGGGTTCGTCTTCGGGGGACCTTCCTCTGGAGATGATGGAGAGCGAGACCCCACCCCTTCTCCGACTCATGAAGCGGGCGACACCGAGGTGTCGTCACGGAGGAGTCCGGATCTGCCGAAGTCGGAAGTCAATTCGTCAGCCGCCCTGCGCCCGGAGCATTTGGCTACAACGGGGGGCGATGGGAAGAGTTCGGCGCAGATCGATGTCCGACCGGACGTACTGACGGGCTTACTGGAGCGAGCTGCGCTCTCGGAGGAGCACCACTCATTAATGAGCGCAGTGCTCAAGAATATTTCATCCACTACAAGCGGTTTGAATGAAGCATTCACAAGCCTGCTCAGAGGCTTTAAGGTATGTAATGAAGAATACATTGTTTCTTTGGCTGTGAGGCACGCGCTAGGTGTGCTCCCTATAGATAGTAGCCCCTGAGACTCTGGTTGCCCGCCCTAGGCGGCAAACGGAGGATCATAAACCAATGATTGTGCTGTACATATGTGCAGGTACCTATGGGTCCGGACGTCGGCCAGTCCGTTGAAGTTGCCGAACTAACGAGGCAAATTGGATCGATTGATGCCGATATCACGCTGGTGAATGAGCGGCTGGACAAATCACAAGGTATGTGTCATGTCTTCCCTTGTATAGGAAAATATGAAGGTTGCATGATATTGATGTAATATGTTTGGACTGCAGATGGTGCTGCTGCCGCGGAGGCCCTGAGGGCGGAACTTGCTCAAGCCAAGGAACAAGCTCGGGTGAGCAATGTGGCTGCCCTAAAGGCGGCCGAGGAATTGAGGACCGAACAGGCTGCTCACTGCCGAAGCAAGGAGAAGATAGCCGAAATGGCTGTTGAGTTAAAAAATGTCGCTGACCGGTATGAGCTCCTTAAAAAGGAGCATGAGGGTAGTTCGGCCGACCTGAACAAGGCACCTAATGACACCAAGGAAATACGGACCGAGCTCAGGGGTGCGTGGGAGGAGCTTCAACAGGCCGGTAAAACGCAGCTGGGAGCTCCTATTTGCTGCGGACAAAGTTTTCGATCCGAAGTACGCTCCCCTGGATGGACGCTGGAGTTCGGCGGATGCATATGCGGATCTAGCGAAGAGTATAGCTGACAATGCCGAGTTCTTCAAAGATCAAGGTGATAAGGAAGTGGAGAAGCTTTTCTGGTCGCAATTCCACGCTCCCACTCGCCCGCTGCCGTTAAGTGACAAGATGGCTGCTGTAGCAGAGATCCATAGGCTATCCGGGCTTGCAATGCGGTCTGTAATAGACCATCTTTGGCCAAAGGGGCCTAAGCCGAACAGTTACTTTGGCTTGGTGCAACAATTCCTTGGAGTCGTGCCCCGTATCGATGTCATGATAAAAAAAATGATAAGGTCGGCGTGCATAGAAGGTGCACGGATGGCTCTTGCCCGCGTTAAAGCCTATTGGACAGACATGGAGGCCACCATTATAGCAACCCAGGATCCGGGGGGGCCAATATCCGGTCGAGCACTACTTGGCGCAGGTCACAGAAGGTGCCCGCCTAATAGAGGCGCGGTGCTCGAAGAATGTCTTGTTCGAATGATGAACAAAATCATTGTAAAAACAATGCTCATTTTGGTTATGAGGCTAGATTTATACTATTTACCTAAGAATATGATTATTTCCCCTATGCGGCCGTTTATATATATGTATATATAAATATGTAATCCGAAAGTTAGCAGTCGTTGGCTTCAGCCCCCACGCATACAATGCGGGGGTGTTCGCAAAAAAATATGCTTAATCACACTTGATCCAACGTCTTGGTCCATTAAGGAGGTGATCGCACGACGAACTAGGCAACCAGACTATATAGCTGTAACACTTTCGCTTAGCCACGGGATTCCAACGTGGGGCTACTATGTAGCCCCTGGTACCTTCGCGTGCATCCGAATACGGGCGCATATGTACCTGGCCAGGAAATGGCCCTTCGTTAATGCGGAGGAATCCTAAAGATTCCGGTGAGTCGTCGAGTGGTTGACCAGTCTCTCGCTGTATCATGACAGTCTGTTTTCGGCTTTCTCTACTGAGGTGCTCATCCGGAATAACCAGGGCACAATCGCAGTAGTTCTCCTTTGGCCACCCTAGCCGATAATAACGGAACGTAAGGCGGCAAACCCAGGAGCCGGGCTAACCCAACATTTGACCAAAGACATGATTCGGAGTTGATGCATATAAGGCCAAACTCGTGATGCCGTACACTCCCGAAGGTATTCGGACTTTATAACAGATGATGAGCTCTAGAATGCCCATTCATCATAAACCCTGTGTTTCCAGGTACGTGCGTTGATCTGTCGTGGCGAAATGCCAAAAACGGCAGTATCCTATGTGGGTATAGAACCCATGGGATGGTTAAACAACAAGAGGCAATAAAAAGGTTTACACATGGGCTTAATCTACAAAGAAACCTGTTGAACGGGGCCCTCCTGCACGTCTGCGCCTTTGTCTCCGTTGTGTCGTATCCTGGAAGGGTATCCCACGAACGTTGTCTGTGGAAAAGGAAAACTCATAGGAGAGTACAACGTGAGTATGCGATGGATAGTAAAAGTGTAAGATGTTGGCCTGCCCATAAGGTTCAGCCAAGTGTGGGACTGTATTTATAGCCCCTGGTGTCCGCTATGGGATTACATAACGGTGCCCTGGTTTAATATGGGCTGCCGGACTCGTCTAACCATGTCTGTGGTCTTAACGATCAGTCATGTTTTTTTTATGTTAGAGGCCGCTTATAGTCCGGCCGCTAGGGCCATCGCGTGTTCCTTTGCGCGCGAAGAGCGCTCTGTTATTCCGCTAACGGTGATGACGCCACGTGGACCGGGCATCTTGAGTGTAAGGTAGCCATAGTGCGGCAATGCGTTGAAGCGGGCGAAGGCCGTTCTTCCAAGCAATGCGTGATAGTTGCTTTGGAAGGGTGCGATGATGAAGAGTAGTTCTTCGCTTCTGGAGTTGCCTGGAGAGCCGAATGTTACCTCCAGTATGACGGAGCCCCTGCTGTAGGCTTCAACGCCTGGTATTACCCCTTTAAAGGTGGTGTTGATTTTACTGATCCTGGATGGGTCTATCCCCATCCTGCGGACAGTGTCCTCATATATTAAATTGAGACTGCTACCGCCGTCCATGAGGACGTGGGTGAGATGGTATCCGTTGATTATTGGGTCAAGCACCAAGGCATCTGATCCTTTGCGCCGAATACTAGTTCGGCTGTCCAGGTGATCGAAGGTGATCGTACAAGACATCCAGTAGTTAGGTGTGGGTACGATGGGCTCTATATCGCGCGCGTCTTTATGGGCGCGTTCGTGCCTTCTCAAGGATGTGCGAGTCGCGTGGATCATGTTCACTGTTTTAACCTCTGGCGGGAATTTTTTCTGTCCCCAAGTGTTCGGCTGGCGAGGTTCATCCTCGTCTTCACTTGGTGTTTCCCTTCCCTTGTGTTCAACATTTAGTTTGCCGGCCTGCTTGAAGACCCAGCACTCTTTGTGCGTGTGGTTCGCAGGTTTGTCGGGGGTGCCATGAATTTGGCATAGTCTGTCCAAGACTCTGTTCAGACCGGACGGTCCCTCTTTACTGCCTTTAGATGGCTTATTTTGCTGGTTAGGTCGAGAGCCCCTGAATCCGGCATTAACCGTTGTGTTATCCGGGCTCTCTTCCTTGCTTTGGCGTTTGTTTTTATTACGCCGTGGCTTCCCGTTGCCATACCTTATTTTGGGTGTGCTGGGGTCGCTGGTGCCTTTACGGGCTAGCCAGCTATCTTCACCCGCGCAAAAGCGGGTCATAAGGCTTGTTAGGGCTGCCATTGTCCTAGGCTTTTCTTGGCCGAGGTGTCTGGCGAGCCACTCGTCACGGATGCTATGTTTGAATGCCGCTAAGGCTTCGGCATCCGGACAATCAACAAAGTCCTCGATCCAGACCCCTGGGTCTGTCGTTCCGTCGTATGCCTCTATGTTCATAGGTTTAAAGCCTTGTGGGAATTCGTGGTCCAGTACCTCTTCGGTGAAGCACATGGGGTGAGCAGCCCCTCTATATCTGGACGTGTTGTGGCATGCCGTCGGCTGTTGTTGTGTTTGGTGTTTATTTCGAACTGGTATTTGGTTGTCATCATTGTTTTGACGACCACAGTCCCCCGTCGGGGTGTGTCCTTTAGATCCGTAGATGGACCTAGCCGCGCCAGCTTTCTTATCCAGGTGCTCACGTAGATCGTGCGCGTCTTCGGTAGTTGCTTTGTTGACATTATGAAGTGGTACGTCTTGCCTCCTAGTCGTGTTATTCTTTGGTGGAACAGCCTCGTCGTCGAATTCTGGCAGTAGCTTACGTTTTGGGTAGCTCTTTGTGTGGCGATCGTCACCATATCTTTCTTCAGTGTCTAGCACTTTGTTCCATCTGCGGTTGAGCGTTTCCTGTGCGGCTTTAAGCCGTTGCTTCTGCCTCTTCAGACTTCTCGCTGTGGCCATAAGCTTTCTGTGGAGGTTATCTCGTTCCACGCATTCTTCCGGAATGATGAATGCGTCATCATCCGGACTGTCTTCTTGTCCTGGACCGGTTTGATGAACTCGTCCCTCTGGATCATTGTCTTCGGGTGTCTGCTCCGAACTGTGTTCGGCGTGACCTGGTTCATCCTGCTCCATCGCTAGTTCCGTATGGTCGTTGTTGCCTTCGGGGTTGACCGGAGTATCGATCCTTCTGGCGCTCTTGCTGATATTTTTACTGTTGCTGGACTTGGAACGGCGTCTGCGCTGTCGCTTTGGCTTTTGCCCGGGGGTTTTATCTTTCGGATTGTCACTGTCGTCCTCCTTGGGCGTATCCACCATGTATATGTCGTGTGATGAGGCGGAAGTCCGGCACCCCATAGATTCTGAATCTTCTCCAGCATCGGCGTCCATACCGTCGATGGCTTCGGAGTCGAAGTCGAGCACGTCGGTTAAATCGTCGACCGTGGCTATGAAGTGGGTGGTGGGTGGGCAACGAATTCTGTCGTCGCCTGCTTCCCACTCAAGCCGGACATGGTTCGGCCGAGAGCCTCCTGCCAAAGAGAGATACTTTAATGAGTTCAGCATGTTGCCGAAGGGCGAGTGCTGAAAGATGTCCGCTGCGGTGAACTCCATTGCCGGAGCCCAACCGGGCTCGGCGGGCTCGGGAACACGCGGGCTGGAACCTACGTCTGGATAAGAATCCGGGGCCCGTGTTCGACTCCATCACCGATGAGTGTGCGGCCCGCAGGGTGAGGTCCATCCCACCGTCCTTAGGCAATGCAACTTGCTCCGGGTTTAGATCTTGAGCTTTGTCCGACAGCAGGTTTAAGCCAAGCTCGTTGTGACTATTCGGCGATCCTGGCATGAGCTCGAGTCCGCCGAAGATCGAGTCTCCGCGGATGTTTGTCGTGCAGTTCAGGTTTCCGAGGCTGATCTGATGGCCAGGGGCATGGCTGCCGAGCTGCTCCAGATGGCCAAGTGAATTGACCCGCAGGGCGAAGCTGCTGAACACGAAGATCTGTCCGGGGAGAAAAATCTCACCCTGGACCATGTTGTTGATGATTGAAGGAGCCATCGAGCCTTGCAGCGACGACACGGAGGAACTTTCAATGAAAGCACCAATGTGGGTGTCAAAACCGGTGGATCTCGGGTAGGGGGTCCCGATCTGTGCGTCAAGGCTGATGGTAACAGGAAGCAAGGGACACAGATGTTTACCCAGGTTCAGGCCCTCTCGATGGAGGTAAAACCCTACTTCCTGCTTGATTAATATTGAAGATATGGGTAGTACAAGAGTAGATCTACCACGAGATCGTAGAGGCTAAACCCTAAGAGCTAGCCTATGATGGTATGATTGTAATTGTGATCGCCCTTCTAAGGACCAACCTCTCCGGTTTTTATAGACACCGAAGAGGGCTAGGGTTTACATGGAGTCGGTTACAAGGAAGGAAATATAATATCCGGATCGCCAAGCTTGCCTTCCACGCAAAGGAGAGTCCCATCCGGACACGGCCCGAAGTCTTGAGTCTTGTATCTTCACGCTTCAATAGTCCGGACATTGTACACAGTCCGGCTGTCCGGATACCCCCTTATCCAGGACTCCCTCATGGGGCACATCAGTTTTGATCCTACTCTGCGAGCTACACAAAAACTTGCTTGCCCTCCTTGAAAAAAATTGTAAGTGCATCTAGTGTCACCCCTAGTTGGTTTTGGAGTATTGAAGACAAACTTGGTTGAGGGACTAATGTGTTTGTGAGAATTGCAGGATAACACAGGTAGTAGTCCCATATTGATTCGGTTTACCTACCATAGATGATCCCTAAAAATGTGTGAAGACATTGATGACAATTGTGGTCCGTGAAGATATTCACATTGAAGTCCATGACAAGAGAAGACATCGCATGAAGACTATGGAGTGCGAAGACATAGTTGTTTCGTAGTGTCCTTTTCTTCTTTGTTGAGTCATAGGAACCACCGTACTGTTAAGTAGCGTCCAAGTGAACAAAGTCAGAGTGACTGAAGTGATGCTCAACCAAATCCTATGTCTTCAAGCGAAGACAATGAGAGCAAATCTTATCCAGAGCTAGATGAGTCAGCTTTACTTGTAGCCCAAGTCAAGCTGTCGCGTGTGTTTGAAATCTGACCGTTGGACACATGTCAGTTCCTTAGTGACCTAGGGTCATTTTGGACAAATCAGGTCGGGTTGCCTCCTGGCTATAAATAGCCCACCCCCTACACCATAAATTGGTGGCTGCTCAGATTTAGTGCACGGCTTTTGTCGTTTGAGAGCAACCCACCTCCGAAGCCTTTGAGAGAGTAATCCTTGCGAGGACAAAGCCCAAAACACCCAGAGCCAAAGAGTGGTAGGCATCACTGAAGTCTTTCTGTCTGCGTGATCTGAAGACTTATTACACTTGAAGTCTGTGAAGATTTAGTGTATCCTCCAGCCGGTTAGGCATCGCGTTCTGTGCATCAAGAGTCATTGTGGATTGCCGGTGAACGAAGTCTGTGAAGGTTTGGAAGTCTCCCTTGAAGACTTACCAGAGTAATTGGGCGAGGACTAAGTGTTCTTAGCTCAAGGGTAATAAGATGAAGACGCGGTCTTCTGAGTTGAATCTCAGCCTCCCTAACCAGACGTACAGTTGTCACAGCAACTGGAACTGGTCCAACAAATCCCTTGTCCTCTCCGAGCAACTGGTTATATCCTTCATCTCTCTATTTACTTATAGTTTGTCTTCGTGAAGTCTTTGCCTATTTGCCTGATCTGATTGACTTCACTGTGTGAAGACTGTTTACTGTTTGGCTTCATACTATCTTCCATCCTGATCCATACTACCTAGTTGCTGATAGTCTTCGTGCATTCACTACATTGCTTACTTGACTATGGCTTGTCTAGTGTAGTCTACCTTCCGCTGCATATCAGTAGGTTCATTTCTATTGTTTGTCTTCAAAGCACCCATGTTTTGAAGACTTCCATAAAAATCGCCTATTCACCCCCCCCCCTCTAGTCGAATACTAGCACTTTCAATTGGTATCAGAGCAAGGTGCTCCCTTATTCTGTGTGATTCGGTTTAACCACCTGGAGTTTAGTTATGTCAACTACAGGGATAATCAAGGTCTCCGCTGCATGTCCTATCTTTGATGGTCAAGATTATCCCAAATGGAAAGTAATGATGAACAAGCGCCTCCTCACCATGAACAGTGAACTATGGACCGTCATAGAGATTGGTCTCACTGATTTATGCAAGATGGCGAATGCTGACGACATTCGAAAGTACACTCATCTGGATATCACGGCTAAGGATATTATATGCTCATGTCTATCCAATGACGAGTTCAGGCGCGTCATGCATCTTTGTAATGCGAAGCTTATCTGGGACCGGATTTCTAATGTCTATGAGGGTCATCGAACCCGTCAAGACCCGTGGTTCTGTGAGTTCAAAGAATCTCTCAAAGCGATGTCTTTCGAACCCGAGCCATCAGATCAAAACTACTGCCTCATGGCACGTGTGTCAAGGTAACCTCTGTTGATTCTAAACCTAGCTACAGAACACTTGCTAAAATTGCAACTAGACAACAAAATGCTGTGGAACATATTCAAAAGTTGTTAGACAAAAGCGATGACATGTTGGACGCCGAAATGACCCGAACTCGGTCCTTAATCGAAGACATAAAAAATCTTCATGTTAAGTACGAGGAACTTGAAAGTCGTCATGAATCGCTCTCAACAACTCATGAAAAGCTCTCCTATGATTATCTTCAAAGGAAGCAAGAGTTTGAGAAAATCAGATCGGCTCATGAAGATCTTCAAAAGGAGAACGAGTCACTCCGCACTCAACATATCAGTTCCGCTCATGAAGGATTTGAACCACCATGTCTAAAATGTCTTGAGCGTGATAATGTTGTCTCTGTTGCTGAATGTTCAACTGCTGCTACTGTTGCAATATCTTCAACTGCTAATGTGGTAACTAACCCCTCTGCTAAGGATACCACTACTATTGCTGATGAGAATGCCAGGTTGAAGACAATGCTTGAGATAGGAATGTACAAAAGTCTCAAAGGGCATCAAACACTATGTGATGTCCTCAAAAAGCATATTCTGAACTGAAACCCTAGGAAAGAGGGTGTTGGGTTCGAGAGGAAAATGAATGTTGATGGTTCTTACTGGATGACTGAGCAGTATCCCAAAACCACATCGGTTGCTGCTAGGGGACCTTCAGTGGATCCATCTACCTTATCTGGCTTCACTTGTGTTAACCCAATTATCATTGATGAATCCTTTGATGCAAACTATAAACTGTTCAGGAATCAGAATGGTGAGGTGTTTGCCAGGTATATTGGTACTAACTGCAGGAATGGACCACCTCTTAAGAAGATCTGGGTACCCAAAAGTTGTCTTGAAAGTCTTCCCGCGAATGTCATCATGACACCACCAGGGAAGAAGACAAATCCCGGACCAAAGGCCTCATATGGTCCAAAGGCTTCATACAGACAGAGGACTCATCTGAGTCAACCTAACACCAATGTTTTGCAGGGAAACTATACTCAAACTTTTGAATATGAGCGTGTTTTGTCAAACCGCTATGTTCATAAGTCTAAGAACTTTTCTGCCTATTCTTATGAGTATTATTAACCTCCTGCAAGGCTATTTGCTAGGGCTCCAAAGCCGAAGTTCTTAGATCCTGCACATAGACTCATTTCTTCTAGGCCACCCCTGAAGATGTGGGTGGTTAAGAAAACTTAACTCTCTTTTGTAGGGTAAGGTCTCCATCCGGAAATCAAAGGCATCAGATGCTTATGCTGGGGTCCTTAAACATCTTGTGGGACGCAAGATAAAATATCCAAATGGTCTTACCATGTATTTCGCCCTGGGATTCCTTGACTCTCATCCCATTTATGCTAACCAAGATCTGAACTTTCATTGTCTGCTTGTTCGTCAAATGTTTATGCTTCACAATACCCTTGGTGAAGCCTATCCCCCAAAATGTAATGTCGTATATGACACCAAAGGCTTCAGAATGGATTATGGATAGTGGCTGCACTAACCACATGACGGGTGATAGAAGTCTTCTGATGGATTCAACCCTACACCCGTCTGACAACATTAGTGTTAGGACTTTCAACATTAGTCCAATTGAGCAACACACATTGCATGAGAAGGATTGCAAGCAACATCCACAAATGTTGAAGGAGCCGTAGCATGATGCAACAAAGAAGAGGACGGTGATATTTATAATTTATGAAGAATTAACTGCTTCTCATAATTGTCCTTGATAGCTTCAAAATTAGCAGAAAGATGAGATTTAGTGGCTTAGTCGTTCCTTGATATCTAAAGAGAAGATCTGGATGAAGTAGAGAGAGAATTGACGGGATGATAGAAGAATGGTAGAAATTTTAAGTAAAATCATCAGTTTTGAAACTCGACTTGAACCAAACAATTTTGTGTGAGGAGTAGTGAAAGAAAAGGATGAGATCTCGCTTCGAAAGCCCACGCCCACAACATTCTTATTTGGTGTGCTTCGAGCACACAAATTAGTAAGAAGGGCCCTCTAGATTAATCACCAAGCAAATGTTTAACTATTGGGCCATTGTCTTGCATTTCAAAACTTTATTAAAAAGAAGCTTTTCCTCTTCTTTGATGGACCTTCTACACATAAAAGGGCTGATGAAGTTGTCATGCAACAAAATTTTCTATGCACCTTTTGTGGTGCATTGAGCATTTGAATTTGTATCCAACAAGCTTCATCAATGAAAGCAACACTAATAGTAAGAATTAGTATAATTTTGCCTTTGAAAGAATCATCAAAAGGAGTAGATTTTTTCAACGTCCCATTGTTTTGATTTTTTTTTCACATGAGACTAATACTATCAGGACATGGGACACTCGAACCAAGTTTTAGGCGACACATTTTTTTCCTATTAGCACACAAGGATTACACCAAATGGTGCAGTTGCCTTCAACAATTTGGACATGGCAAGAGTTGAACATGTGCTAGTACTTGCCATGGATGTTCGGTTTGGTGCTTGCACTTATAAAATACAAAGATCTGGTTCCAAAACTTGCATGTGAGTGCAATATGGCACATTTGCCGTCCATAGACATTAAATTGCTTTTATGTGGCATCGTATTTCCGTTGGCGTCTACACTTAGCATGTCAGTGTGGCGCGGGCCTGTTTGCAACAGCGGGACAGGCTGGCTCACACAAGTATGTGTCTCTATGACCACTAAGTCCCACTTGTCAGTGTACATCACAAAGAAATAATTGCATGAAAACTGGTTGCCTGAAGGGGTCAAACTGGCATCCTCGCGCACTCCCACCATCGATACTAACCACTTCCCCTCAGTCGTGGTGAAGTTCGTTGCCTAGAGAAGATAGATAGTTTTGCTAAAAAAATAAGAGGATAGATAGTCCTTGTCTAGCTTAACCCAACATGCTAAGGGGGGTTTAAATGGGTTGTAGTCAATGTGTTCCATTTTCACATGTTCATTTTTTCTGTGTTAAAAAAGATTGTTAAAACATGTAATAATAGTCATAGTAATAAAAAAGTTACAATGGTAGTTTATTACATGTAAAAAAATGTTAACTCTAAAAATATTCACTCAATTAAATAATAATTCATATTTATAAAAATATTTTTATTATTTAAAAGTTTTCACATAATAATAAAATACTACTATAATTTTATAAAAAATCTTTATATTAAAATAAATGTTCATATAGTTTTAAAAGTGTTCATGTTTTTGATAAAATATTCATGTACTATAAAGTGTCCATGCTTTTCCATACATTTATGTAGATTTAAAAAGTGTTCACATGTTTTACTAAAGTTTGTGTTTGTGTTAAAAGAGATTATATTTTAAATATAATTAAATTTTAAAATATGTATGGAAAATAATTAGGAGGCTAGTGTGCCCCAGACAATAGATCCTAAAATGAACACTTATTTCAACCATACATTCAATTTTATAATTCATAAATATTATCTATTTCCATGAATAATTCTTAAATACAACATGAATATTTTTGAAAAATACATGAACGTCTCTTTTAAATAAGTTATTTTTGTATCCATATTATGTATAACTCAAGAATATTATGACTATATTTTTATTATTATTGCTATTATTTAGTTATTATTTACAAATTTCTAAACAATAAGAAACTAACTTGTGGAATATAGGCTGCAGAGATTGCAGCCCATTTCAACCCCACGAGTGTGTTCTATTAAAGATACAAAGGCGGGAATGTATCCGATGCACCCATGTTTACAGTGCTACTGGTGCACCGGATGCCGTAGAACATTTTAGAAAAAATTGACGCAAAAACTCTAGTACATTGATACAACATCCATGAATTTACCGTAGAACGATTGTTTTACGGTTTCAGGGTCAAAAAAGTCATGCGACATAAAAACATCTTTCAGAATCTACTCGTGCATGAACTATATGCAAGCACTCAACCCGTTTAGTGACTGTGACTTCAGATCCTCATGCAGTGCAAAGATCAACTAAACTAACGGCGCCCAAGTACCTCGGCGGCAAATATAATTGGCTAGGGAAGTGCCTTTCAAAAAGGAAAAGGAAATTGTCTCTTGGAATGGGACGCTCAGCCTACCATTGATTGGGTTCTAGCTGATCTTAAGGTATCTGTCATTGTCATTGAATCTTGCACGCATTCTTCGTCTCCCCTAAAGTGGCACGGTTCTTTTTTTTCCACGGATTTGACAGAACAAAAATGGAACCACGCAAGTGCAAATGAAAGGCGAACATCTTTTTTTATGTGAAACGACGCTGGATGGAGTTCTACATTGAGGGCTAGTTTGGTAACCCAGGGATTCCCCCGGGATCCCGGCCCCTTCTCCGGGTGCAAAGCCCACGCGGGAAAACCTGGCCCGGGCTAACAGTGTGGACATTTGGACCCTCGAAGCCCCGAGGTTTTCTCGGCCCGATCCCCGCCATATCCCCGGGATAGGATCCACGCCTCGCGACATCGGGAGACAATTCCCCGTCTCGCTCGCTCGCGGCGCCTCGCTCTCGCCCACCCCTCGCTCGCTCTCGCCCACCCCTTGCTCGCTCCCGGCGCTCCCCTCGCTCCTGCCCAAAGGGTCATCTGAATTTTCCCCGGGATTTTAATTTGACCAATAATATTCCACCTGGTCATCCTTTCCCTAGAAATATCCACCCTCACGTCCAAACAAGGCCTGAGAGAGCTACTCACGATCACTATGAGTCTGTGATGCACATGAGGACACAGAAAGCAGACAGTGCACGGTTTATCTGTAAACCGGATAGACAATTTTTTTCTTTTTCTTGGAATGTGGCCTAGAAAAAGAATTGGTTGATTTATTACTTTTTTTAGATTCGATTTATTACTTCTTGATACTCTTTGTATATTCTATACATATATTAATAGAAAATTATAGCACTCCCTCCTATTCGAATTAATTGACACAGCCCTTGTACAAGGGAGTATCTCGGGGTTAAGGAAAAAGAAGAGGTCCATCGCAATTGCATGTTCTCATGCTTGTTACGGGCAATATATGGGACCAAAGGCTTTTTAATTGGGAACCAGTTTGTGTTTGGATGGTTAGTAGAATAGTGGTATTCCAGTCCATCAAGGTTTAAGTCTTGATGCTCGTATTTTTCTGCCTGTATTCATAAGGTTGAATATATGCGTGTATATATGATCGACTGAAAAAAAAAGGTTTTAAATTTACGCGAATACGTCTATTTGAAAACATAATAAACTTTCTTGGCCACATGCACGCGCGCGCTTTCTACATTGTCTGGTAGCAGGTGCGTAGGTGTGCACATCATGCATGCACTGTCAACATCACATCTCAACCTAAGGAGGCACACCACTCATGGCTCACTTTTATTTGTTTTCCATACAGGTGGCTAAACCAGGAGTTCCCTCTGAAGAAGTGCCCTCCGGTGGTGCAAAATAATTTGCCTCCAACGAGAAGGGAGGCGTCGACACGTTCACAGTGATGACCATTCTTTGGACGGAAAGTGAAACCTTCGTCAATCCAATCAAATCATCTGGTGGTCCGAATCCATGATATTGATGTGTGTGTGTGTGTGTGTGTGTGTGTGTGTGTGTGTGTGTGTGTGTGTGTGTGTGTGTGTGTGTGTGTGTGACAATATATTGATGTGGTTCTGTGCTTCTTTCCTTTTCCTTTTCATTTTCATTTTCATGTATGTGCATGGATCTGATATGCTTCGTTTGAATTTTTTCTTTTTAGGCATCGTTTGGCTTTTAAAAACCCAAATCCCTTGTATGAATAATCGGTAAAGCAGTAGTCATGAGTGAATCCAAGAGAAAAGCTCATTGGTTTTCACAATTGGATGCCAACGACGAACTAAGCTGGTTTTTCTCAACAAGAACCGAAGCGACTTTCCTATGGTTTTCCCCCTGTGTGTGTGGGGCGGGGGGCATGATTTTGGAGTGCCAGTGCCGCCGCTCACCTCGCAAGCCCTCGTCGACAGGCCCGCGCCTCATGACGGGAACTCGTCTCCCTCTAAACAAACCACTACAATAAATTTGTTGATCTATAATGGTTTTCTCGTGACGCTCTAAGAAATGTCACATGTTGACTTACACCTATGACAGTTCAGAACTTTTTAAAAGGAAATGTCGGTTTTAAAAATGTCATAAATTAAACATTTAGAAAAAAATATAAAAATCCTAAATTTACATTGACAATATAATGTATAAGTGTAGGCGTACGCCCGAAAACTTGGCACACCCATTGATGCAGATGGATTTGACGGGAGTCCTTAGGTGACGGAGGCATCGCTCCCAAGCAGTGGCGACGCCACGGCTCGGTCGCACGCTTGGCCAACCTTGACGGGAAGGTGCAGGACCTTATCCAAGAGGTAAGCGGCATCTCTAGTGTGCGGTGGTGTAAGGAATTGAAGTGGAGCTCATACTGTAGGCATATCGGTGAAATGAGTGTGGAGCCAAAAATATGGGCAAACCTATAATTTGCAGTGGATTTATGCAGAAGATTTGTCTATAGTCATAGGAGGGAATTGCGAAAGGAGTGTCAAATTTTACTTTTGTAACGTGAAGAGGGGGATTCAAGAACAAATGTCAAGGACCGGCATTCAGTTCATTAGTATCTCATGGTAATTATAGAAGGAATCAAAAAATTTAATGATGGATTCCAATTCACTGATTTTTTTTTGGACAGAGATGTACGTGGAGAGGGGATAGATTCGAAGTGTTGTCCCAGCGGAATGCTCCTATTTTGCGCTTCTAGATTCAAAATGCTCCTAAAACAAGCATTGGGCCCACGAAGCTACCCTCACTCGCTAGGCCGGCTAGGCTCACTCGCTCGCTGATTTTTTGGCTCTGCTCTGCTCCTAGCTCAACAAGAAGAGTAGTCACCAGTTTTTTGTTGTTTTAAAAATGTTCATGAAATAAAGAAAAACAGGAATTTAAAAATTCCCAAATTCTAAAAATGTATTGGAATATTAAAAAGTATTCATGACTTAAAGAAATGTTCTTAAAATTTAAAAATGCTCAAAACTTTCTCGAATATTTAGAAAAGTTTAAAAATGTTCACGAATTGCAAAAGACGAATTTGAAATTTTAGATAATATTGCTAAATTCAAAAAATGTTCATGCAATTGAATATCTTTGTGAATTAAATTTTTAAATTAAATTTAAAAATATTCAAGAACTAAAAATAGCTAAAAATAAAATAAAATAATAAAGGAATATAAAAGGGAAAACTGTCATGGAAAATTCTGGCGCCATCTTAAAACCATGTGGAAACAAGAAAACAGTGGTATGAGCCAGTCCATTAGCGAAGAACCCCGCTCCAGATGCTGCGCGTTGCATACGATTTGCACTCTATTGTTGAGCAATCGTTGTATTGCGCTGGCCCCGCATCATCATCGTATGCTTCTTGGTTCAGTTCATTTGTTTCATTTGTTTTTTTCCTTTTGCTTATATTTTTATATTATATAGATACATGCTCGTGCACGTATTAAAAATTGTTTGTGCATGTTAAATTTTGTTTGTGTGGTTTCCAAAAATGATTGTACAATTCTAAAAAAAACCATAGTAACTAACAATGTTTGCACATTTAGAAATATGTTCATGACTTCATCAAAAAATTCGCATAATTTGTAAACAATGTTCATATGTTTCAAAAAAAATGCTTGTAACGTTTAAAACTATGTTTCATGACATTTAAAAAAAAGGTTATTGAACTATCTAAAATTTGCACATAATTTTTTAGATATATTTCCAACATATAAAAAATGTATGTGCCCTTTCAAAATTTATTCATAGACACTTAAGAATAGTTCCGCATGTTTTCAAACAGAGTTCATGACATTTTGAAAAATATTCAACCTGTGTTTAAAAATGTCCACTCTGGATTTTAAAAGTTCATGGTGCATTAACAAATATTAAATAATATGTTTGGATAATTTTTAAAGCCTATTCTAAAAATGTTCAAACTTTATCTAAAAAGTTCAATGTTTATCTAAAATTGTTCAACCTTTACACAAAAATGTCAGCCGATATTTAAAAAAAGTCAATATGCATTTACAAAAATGAATAAAATAAAAAGCAAAAAGGCTGATAAACACCGATTGAGAAAATCACAGAAAAAAGGAAGAAAAAAACAGGCGGAACCTTCATGAAACAGACGACAGGTTTCTACAGCAAAGCTGCACACACAAAATCTTTCTAAAACCGCTCACAAACAACTACTACTAGGACGGGCCACTAGGGCACATTCTATAGGCGATGGCTACTACCTACCTGCATTAAGCGAGATTTAGCATTTGTGCTCTATTTTACACTTTGAGTGTGAAATAGGGAATGATGTATGTGTACGTGCTTGAGGAAGGAGAAGAGTTGTGTGGCATTGGAATGGACTAGTAAAAGAAGATGGAGAAAGGCCTAGTAGACGAAATTAAAAGAATGAGAATGGGAAAATAAAGAAAGGGAAGAAATCAAATGGCCTTATCAATTTGGTCAATAGAAAATGGAAAAAAAAAGGAATGGGTAAAGGCACGCACACCCACTCGTTCATTCGTTTCTAATGAGCCGGCCAACATATTTCTTTTTCCATCATTGGTTTGGGAATTTTTAGAAGCTTTCCTTCGGTTCCCTCGGTAAGATTTCTCAGGTTGTTCTGTTACGGGTTTTGTTTGGATTTATATTTTCATTTTTTATTTCCTTTTTGAAATTTTCTCATATTTCAAAATCCTCAAATGTTTTTTCTCAATCCTTTAACAGTTTTCAAACATCCATTAATATTTTAAAAAATCATGAAGATTTTTTGAATTTTCTAACATGTTTCAAATATCCCAAATTATTTTAATTTTTTTCGAAAAAATTGAAGATTCATATAAAACTTAAATTCTTGATGTTTCTAATTCATTTTTTTAATTTTCAAAGTTATAAACAATTATGAACAATTTTTAAACACATATTTTTTTCAATAAATGAACATGTTTAAAATTGATGGACCTTTTCAAATTCATCATGATTTGTTCCTTAATTTTTCATGTGAAAAATGACAAAATTGGTTTTGAAGGCAAAAGAATTAAAAAATATCTCGGAATGAGTAATCTATATACGGTTACATAACTATCAAAAATGTGGAAAGCATTCTCTAATTCCTAGTTGTTTTAAAGTAATTTCAAAAAGAGTGAGATCATGCGTGTTGCCTCCCTCATGAAAAGCAGTGTGTTCGAAAGACACTATGTGCAGACTTTGAATTTTGGGTGCGCTTCTATTTAAACTACACTCTGTTTTACTGTGTTATTTCTTTGACCATAACTCCTCAATTATTCGTCCGAATTAGGCAAATAACAAACCGTTGGAAAACTGTTGGAAATAAGTCAATTTTTGCATCTTGCACATTTTTTCACCATGGTTTCAGAGCGGTTTTGAATACATTACTACTTCTTTCAAATTATATACACTAAACTTTTGAACCATTGATAGGGATAAAGCATATGATACTATTGAGAGTTGTCATGATTTTAGAGCATTTTTTTCAATTTTTCATGATTTTAGAGCAGTTTTTAAAACGTCAAAAATAACATCATTTTTTGCTTATGAACATGTCAATGAAAAGTGAACCTCTTCGACAAGTATTTTTGAACTGTCACAGTATGAGCATGTGAACTTCTTGTAGCAAACCTTTTAGGCTTTAGTCTTTTTTATTCTTTTTTTATCATTTGAAACTCACTACATTGGTTCATGAAGCAGCTATTGTTTCACCTCTCAACTGCACTATGATATTTTACTAGTAACTCCTAAGCTCTTTATCAGATTTAAGTATATGATATATCCTTGGAGAGATGTTGAAAGGACCAAATGTTTTGTATTGAATTTTTTTCTAAAATCACAAAGGTTAAAGAGCATATTTGAATATTATAAAATTCACTCTGAATAACATAAGTAACTTTTTTTGATCCATTCATTTGAACGAAGCATATAATATGCCGTTGGAAATCTATTGAATTGGGGAAACTTTTTCATGTAGAATATTTTTCCCCTATATTCATTAAGGTTTAAGCGGAGTTTTAAAAATGCAAAAATTGACATCAATATATTCATTTTTAACTGCTTTTGAACGAGAATGTGTACTTCTAGGAGCGAACCTTGCTAGGTTTTACTTTTTACTTTTTTTCTCATCCTGAACTTCTATAGTCGGGATTTTTGAACTTCTAGGGTTTATATCGCTGAATTTACTGGTTTTTTCTCTTGCGAATTTCTTGGCAATATTTTATTTTTCTATTTCTCCTTTCTTCGAACTCCCAAGATTTAGGGCGTGTTTGGATCTCCTCTGTCTTCACAAAACTTCACAAAACCAGCTTAGCTTCTACTCCATGTAGCTATCCCAGATCCGTTCTGCTGCATCGGCAACTTCTCTAGCGCTGCAACCCAGCTGGGAGAATGTGGCCTGTTCGGGATATATTGGGCCGGCTAGAGGCAGTCCAACTAGGCTAGCTGTCGGTGTCAAAACCGGCGGATCTCGGGTAGGGGGTCCCGAACTGTGCGTCTAGGCGGATGGTAACAGGAGACGAGGGACACGATGTTTTTACCCAGGTTCGGGCCCTCTCGATGGAGGTAAAACCCTACGTCCTGCTTGATTAATATTGATGATATGGGTAGTACAAGAGTAGATCTACCACGAGATCAAGGAGGCTAAACCCTAGAAGCTAGCCTATGGTATGATTGTTGTAATGTATGTTGTCCTACGGACTAAAGCCCTACGATTTATATAGACACCGGAGAGGGCTAGGGTTACACAGAGTCGGTTACAATGGTAGGAGATCTACATATCCATATCGCCAGGCTTGCCTTCCACGCCAAGGAAAGTACCATCCGGACACGAGCCGGAGTCTTCAATCTTGTATCTTCGTAGTCTTGGAGTCCGGCGGACAATGATAGTCCGGCTGTCCGGACACCCCCTAGTCCAGGACTCCCTCAGTAGCCCCTGAACCAGCCTTCAATGACGATAAGTCCGGCGTGCATAATGTTCGGCATTGCAAGGCGGGTTCCTCCCTTGAATAATCCAGAGAAGATCATGAACACCAGGATAGTGTCCGGCTCTGCAAAATAAATTCCACATTCCACCGTAGAGAGAATAAAATGTACACTTAGTTCAATCTGCTGACGCACTATGCAGCGTGACATCACACCGCCACAAGGCCTTCGTTTGAACTACTATACCACCTCAGCACGTTTAGCGAAGCGGTTTCCTTGGCACGTCTTGTCGAAGCAGAGATCGTGTTCCCCTTATTCCGGGATTCTCATCAATACGTGCGTGGGTAACCCAACCGCTCCCATCGCCACGCCTCCTCTATCGAAGGGGAATCCCAAACGGTCACGGAGACGGCCCTTGGTATTTTTTCCCCTTTATAAGAGGACCAAGGCTCGCCATTGTTCTTCAATCTCGCATCGAATCTCTTCCCCGCTCCCAGTTCCAACACCCAGAGCCTCAAATTCGAGCGCTTCGGATCCTTAATCATGTCCGGCTCCGACCTCCAAGGCCGGTGGATGTCCTCCTCCGTCACGGAGGAGGACATATTGAAGTTGCGTGAGGCCAAGTACCTGGCCTACGAGGTTTCGCACAGGTTGCCTACCCAAGGGCAGGCCGTGCCAGCCCCCGAGCCCGGTGAATACGTCGTTTTCGTATCCCACCTCCGTCGGGGTTTAGGCTTCCCAACGGATCCCTTCGTGAGGGGGCTCCTGTTCTACTATGGGCTGGACTTTCACGACTTGGCTCCGGAGTCCATCCTCCATATCGCCGCATTCATTATCGTCTGTGAAGCCTTCCTCCGCGTCATTCCCCACTTTGGCCTATGGCTGAAGACCTTCAAGGTGGAGCCGAAGATGATCGGGGGGCGTCAAGCGGAGTGCGGCGGGGCGACCATAAGCAAAAAGGTCGATGCCCCGTGGACCAAGGGTTCCTTCCAAGAGGAACTTGGACTGTGGCAGCAGGAGTGGTTCTATATCACCGCTCCAAGGGGCAGCAGGCCAAAGCCGCCGCCCTTATTCCGCCCGGGACCTCCACGCCAACTGATGTCGTGGGTCAACCAAGGGCTCAATTGGGGGTCGTCCGAAGACGTGCCTTCACTGCAGGGCCGGATTCGAGATCTAGAAGCGAGGGAGACCGACCTGATCAAGGTGATGCAGGTTATGCTAATCAGGCATCTTCTGCCCTGCAAACGCCGTCCTCTCCGTCTATGGGAATTCAACCCGGAGGGACCTCAGATTCTCCAACACTTCATGGGTGCGACACCCGTGGAGATGTACAAGTTGTTCTTCGGACCGCAGGTGGCGTGTCCGGATTTAGCCGAGGATGCAGGCCTAAGCCGCGATCGCCCGGATACTCAAGTAAGTAGCTCAGAGTCCGGACATTCTGTTTATGTGCCTTTCTAGAGTTCGCCTCCTGACCCTTTGTTCTTTACAGGAATGGGTGGCGCGATCAAGGCTGATAAGGTGTCCGCCCCCCTCCCAGAGACCGCACTGGAGCCCGTGCTGGTCAGAATGTTGGAGGTTGCGCCCACAGGAGGGGGCGACGGGGAAAATAGAGGAGCTAATATTTCGCCCAAAGGGGCGACTGAAGAGGGGGGAAGCAAGAACCCCTCCCTTCAGGGGGAGAAGAGGACCGCCTCCGAAGATCCGGAGGCCAAAGCCCCTAAGCGTGGGAAGAGATCTTCCCCGGGGGGTCCGGCGCCCGGAAAGAATCCGGACGCACAATCATCATCAAAGGATCGGCCCTCCAGCAAGCCGTGAGTATGAAAGAGGGAGTTAATTAGTAAGGAAATACCTTCATTTGTGCTTCTGTAGATAACAGAAATATTTATATTGCAGTTCGGATCTGCATCCTTCTCAGATGAGTTCATCTTCGGGGGGCCTTCTTCCGGAGATGATGGAGAGCGATACGCCTCCGTCCGCAGCGCCGCCAGATGAGGCAGGCGAACCCGAAGTGTCATCACGGAGGGTATCCCCGAGTCCGGAGGGGCCAGAGAATTCGGCACCTACTAGTGTCTGGCCGGGAGAACTGAAGAATCTGCTTGAGAGGGCGCCCATTTCAGAAGATCACCGCGCGTTAATGCGTATGGTGATTGGAAGGATTTCGTCCGCTGAGAGCGAATTGCGTAATGCCGCCATGAGTTTGCTGGCGGGATTTGAGGTATGCGAGAATGACGCACCCCTTTGTCTTTTAACAGTTTTGCATATAAAAAATGCGCCCTGTATAGATAGTAGCCCCTGAGACTCGGTAGGTTGTCGGAAACGACAGCGTACCGAGGATCGAAATCTAAAGGAATGAATTCCGTCGTTCCTATGCAGGTGGCGGATAGTCCGGGGGCTAGCCGGACTAGTGAGTTTGCCGAGTTAAATCGGCAAGTTGACTTGGCAGATGCGGACATCGCACTTGTCAACAGGCGACTTGACGAGTCGCAAGGTAAAAGAGTTCTCCGCAGTCGCTTTATTAAGGGGGTCGAAGCCCTCCTCTAATAAATTATATGCTGTTTGTACAGACGGTGCTGCTGCTGTGGAGGGCCTTCGGGCTAAACTTGCTCGAGCTAAGGAGCAAGCCCGAAGGAGTGAAGCGGCTGCCTCGAGGGCGGCCGAGGAGTTGAAAGCCGAAAAGGCTGCGCACTGCCTAAGCAGGGCCGAGGTGGCCGAATTGGCCATAAAAGTAAAGGATGCTGCCGACCGCAATGAGGCTCTTGAAAAGGAGCGCTTATCGGAGCGGGAAGACCTGAAGAAGGCCACCGCCGAAGCCAAGGATGCCCGCTCTGCAATGCGGGCTATGAAGGAGGAACTGTGCCAGGCCGGAGAGATCGTGGCTGGCAAGCCTTTTCTGCTGCGTCGCCGGTTTATGGATGGGAAGTATGCTCAATTTGAGCGGCTGTGGAGTCCGGAGGATCCGTATATGGACTTAGCCGCAAGTGCGGCCGATGTCATTAAGCACTTCCGGAGCCAGAAGGATCACGAGACGGAAGAGCTATATTGGTCTCAATTCCACAGTCCGGATCGCCCACTTCCATTGACAGACCGGTTGGCCGAATGGGCCGAGCTAAATAGATTGTCCGGACTTGCCATGACTGACATCGTGGCCCATGTCTGGCCAGAGAGGTCCAAGGCGACGAGCTACTTTGGCTTACTACAGCAATTCCTTGGGGCGGTGCCGCATATAAAGGAGATGAAGCGGTCGGCCTGCATAGAGGGCGCGTGGATGGCTCTTGCCCGTGTGAAGGCGCATTGTCCAGAGATGGACGCCACCGCTGTTGCTGCCCAGGGTTCGGATGAAAACCGGCTCCCTGCCGAGCACTATTTCGGGGAAGTTATGCATGGCGCTCGTCTAATAGAGTCACAGTGCTCGAAGAATGTAACGTTCAAATGAACACATTAGCTTGTAAATCGATGATTATGTTATAACTGCTTTTTATACTTGTGCGTCCAAGTAGTAAAACTTCTCCTGTGCGGCCGTTTACGTATACTTGTGTATAACTTGAAAGATGGCAGTCTTCGGCTTCAGCCCCCACGCACAAGGTGCTGGGGTGTTCGCAAAAATAGCGCGTTTTCACACTTAATCCGACGTCTCGGTCCTGTTATAAGGAGGTGGTAGCGTAGCGAACGAGGCAATCCGGACTATAATGCTTTATCACTTTCACTTAGCGTGTGGAGCTCAAGGGTGGGGCTACGATATAGCCCCTGGTGGCATCGCCCTTCTCCGAAGTCGGAGCGCGTGTGCCTGACCGGGAAACGGCCCTTCGTCAAAGCGGGGAATTCTAAACATTCCGATAGTCAATCGAGTGGCTGACCAGTCTCTCGCTGTATCATGACAGTCAATTTTCGGCTTTCTCTACTGAGGTGCTCGCCCAGCCGAACTGGGGCACAATCGCAGTAGTTCTCCTGGTGCCGCGTTAGCCGATGATACGGAACGTAAGGCAGCAAAACACAGGAGCCGAGCAAACCCAACATTTGACCAAAGACATGATTCGGAGCTGATGCATATAATGCCTAACTCAAGACGCCGAACACTCCCTAAGGTGTTCGGTCTTTATAATAATGGGCAGAATGATGCCCTAAGCCCCTAGTGTCCAGGTACGGGCATGGTCTTCTGACGCGGCCGATGCCAAAGCGTCAGGCTCCGCTTTGGCTATAGGAAGAAACCAAGGGAGAATAACAACAAGAGACAGTAAAAAAAGGTCTACGCAGGGTCTTAATCTAAAAAGAATCCTCACAACGGGTCCCTACTGCACGTCTGCGCCTGTGTCTCCGTTGCGCCGTTATCCTGGACGGGTATGCACGTTGTTCATCTGTAAAAAGAGAGGAACGTTTAGTTTAAAAAACAATTCGTGCAAAAAATATTAGAAATATAAATAATTAAAGCGGGGTTTGTATGAACCCGCGGTTATTTGTGCGCGCAGCCCCCTGTGAAGGGGTATGCGGCTAGGGAGCCCCTAGCCTACTGACGCCGGATTCGTCTATCAAAGTCCGGGGTCTTTAAGTGACCCTCGCACTAAAATTACGCCACGCGGTCCGGGTATCTTGATTGTAAGAGACGCGTAATGCGGTATGGCGTTGAAGCAGACAAAAGCCTTTCGTCCCAAGAGTGCTTGATATTCACTTTCAAATGGGACGATGTGAAAAAGTAATGCGTCGAGAATTGTTCGGCGATCCGAACACAACTTCTAGTAATATGGAGCCTGTGCACTTGGCGTAATGGCCTGGCGTCACTCCTTTGAAGGAAGTGCGGCTGTGTCGAATTTTGGTAGGGTCTATCCCCATCCTACGGATTGTGTTTGAATATAGCAGGTTTAAGTCACTGCCTCCGTCCATTAGGACGTTAGTAAATTGCAATCCGTCTATTGTGGGATTCAATATCAGGGGAGTCCGTCCCGCATTTCGAACGCTTCTGGAATAGTCCAGGTGGTCGAAAGTGATTGGTTTTGATATCCAATCTCTACGGTCTGCTGGGTTGGACCGTGCGAAGCTCCTTTTAGAAAGTGCCGCACTATTTTTCCGTATTATCACATGAAGTGAGTTTACTGCTTTGACCCCTTGTGGGAAAGTCTTTTGTTTTCCGGTGCTCTGCTGGTGGGGTTTATCTTCTTCGCTTGACGCGTCGAGCCCCTTGTGTTCGGCATTTAGTCGGCCGGACTATTTAAAAACCCAACAATCCCTGTGGGTGTGGTTTGCAGGCCTTCCGGGGGTACTGAGGATTTGACATATCCGACCCAAAATTTTATTTAAGTTGGACAATTCGTCACTGTCATCCTTAAGAGGCTGTGTTTTATTATTGGGCCGCGAGCTTTTGAATCCGGCGTTGACCGCCGCGCTCTTTGGGCTTTTCTCTTTATTCCGGCGCTGCTCTTTTCTGCGCCGTGATTTTCCGTTTCCATCTCTTATCTCTGATGTACTTGGGTCGCTGGTGCTGCATCGTGCTAACCAGCTATCCTCGCCCGCACAGAAGCGGGTCATGAGGCTTGTTAGTGCGGACATTGTCCTCGGTTTCTCTTGACCGAGGTGCCTGGCGAGCCATTCGTCTCGGACATTGTGCTTGAAAGCTGCTAAGGCTTCGGCGTCCGAACAGTCGACTATTTGGTTCTTTTTTGTAAGGAACCTATTCCAGAATTTCCGCGCTGACTCTCCGGGCTGTTGAGTTATATGAATTAGGTCATCTGCATCCGGAGGGCGGACATAAGTCCCTTGAAAATTTGCTCTAAACGCGTCCTCGAGCTCTTCCCAACTTCCAACAGTATTTTCAGGGAGGCTTTTAAGCCAATGACGGGCTGGCCCTTTGAGCTTGAGGGGTAGGTATTTTATGGCGTGGAGATCATCTCCTCTGGCCATATGTATATGTAGTATATAATCTTCTATCCAGACTCCAGGGTCTGTTGTTCCATCGTAGGCTTCTATGTTTATGGGTTTAAATCCTGCTGGGAATTCATGGTCCAGCACCTCGTCAGTGAAACATAGTGGGTGTGCGACGCCCCTGTATTTGTGTGTGCCGCTATCATCGGACACTTGACGTGTTGCCTTGCTTCCTGGGGCCTTCTCCTTTGGCCCGTAGATGGATCTGGCTGGGCCATTTATCCTTCCAAGTTCGTTGGTTGGTTTATGTGGGGCGCCGCTGTCAGAATTTGGCCTATCATCTGGCCGTCTATCCAGCCAGGCAGCCCCTTTATTTTTGGACGGTGGGGGCTCTATGGCCTCCTTGTCGAATTCTGGTAGCAGCTTGCGCTTCGGGTAGCTCTTTGATTGGTGGCCATTGCCGTACTTATCTGCGGTTTTGAGCACTTTGCTCCATCTCATCCTGAGTGTGTCTTCCGCTATTTTGAGCCTCCGTTTTTCCTTCTTCAGGCTTTTTGCAGTACTGACGAGTCTTTTCCGAAGGTTCTTGCTCTCCGGCGGTGTGTCCGGCGTGAATTCGTCCGGACTGTTGTTTTCATCTGGCCTGGACTGATTATCTGACTCGTCATGGTCGGACGGTTGCTTATCTGCGTGCTCGTCGTCCGTTTGTGAGCCCTGCCGTATTACGGGCTCTTTGGGAGCGTTGTTGTCGAGGCAGGACTTAGGACGGCGCCTACGCCGTCGTTTTGGTCGTTTATCGGCGTGGTCATCTTCTGCCGCGGCCCGTTGATCCTCGTTATCGCTCTCCTTTGGGGTGTCTACCATATATATGTCATGTGACGAGGTAGTCCTCCCGTGCCTTATAGGCTCTGTTTCTTGTTCGTCTCCAGCATTGTCGTCTATTCCGTCAATGTCTTCGGAGTCAAGGTCTAGCATGTTGGTTAAATCGTCGACAGTGGCTACAAAGTGGGTGGTGGGTGGGCTCTAAATTTCTTCGTCGTCCGTTCCCCAACCATCCTGGCCATAGTCCGACCAAGACTCTCCTGATAACGAGAGATGCTTTAGTGAATTCAAGATATCGCCGAAAGGCGAGCATTGGAAGGTGTCCGCGGCGGTGAATTCCATAACCGGCGCCCAATCCGGACCGATTGGCAGGGGCGCGGGAGGTTCGGAGTCCGGCAAGGAGTCCGGCGCCTCGGAGTCACGAGTTTCGCGGGGGACAAGATTAGTGTTCGGCTCCATCGTCGTGGATGTTGAAGCCCCCAGGGCGGCGCCTATCCACCGACCCTCGATCTGGGCGATCGGCTCCGGGCTAATGGCCGAAGCGGATCCGTGTGCGGCCACCAAGGCACTGTTCGGCGGCAGAGCTAGATCATGCCCATCGTCACAGTGCGGCGCGCTCGGCTGTGGCTCGGGTCCGTCGAGGATCAAGTCTCCGCAGACATCGGCCGTGAAGTTTAAGCTTTCAAATCTGACCTGACGGCCAGGGGCGTAGCTTTCGATCTGCTCCAGATGGCCAAGTGAATTAGCCCGCAGTGCAAAGCCGCCGAGTATGAAGATCTGTCCGGGGAGAAAAGTCTCACCCTGGACAGCGTTGTTGGTCGAAGATGCCATCAAGCCTATCGGTGACGACACAAAGGAACTCTCAATGAAAGCACCAATGTCGGTGTCAAAACCGGCGGATCTCGGGTAGGGGGTCCCGAACTGTGCGTCTAGGCGGATGGTAACAGGAGACGAGGGACACGATGTTTTTACCCAGGTTCGGGCCCTCTCGATGGAGGTAAAACCCTACGTCCTGCTTGATTAATATTGATGATATGGGTAGTACAAGAGTAGATCTACCACGAGATCAAGGAGGCTAAACCCTAGAAGCTAGCCTACGGTATGATTGTTGTAATGTATGTTGTCCTACGGACTAAAGCCCTCCGGTTTATATAGACACCGGAGAGGGCTAGGGTTACACAGAGTCGGTTACAATGGTAGGAGATCTACATATCCGTATCGCCAAGCTTGCCTTCCACGCCAAGGAAAGTACCATCCGGACACGAGCCGGAGTCTTCAATCTTGTATCTTCGTAGTCTTGGAGTCCGGCGGACAATGATAGTCCGGCTGTCCGGACACCCCCTAGTCCAGGACTCCCTCACTAGCGATTACACATTCAAGGGGAAGTGGGTTAGCAAGGCGAGATGGATCGCTACGTAGAGAAAGGTTCTATTTTATCGAGGGGAGAAGCGAACCGGTATCTTTAGTGGTGCCAAGCTCCTATAAATTAGGTGAACTCCAGCTTTTTCAATCTGTGGAGCTAGGCCAAGCTCGCTTCAGATTTTTGCACTACTGTCGGGCTTAGCTTCGAGAATCTAGCTTCTTGGAGCCCAAGCGTTCGAGTTAAATCATCTGTGAAGTTTTTGAAGCGTGGAGCTGGAGGACTTCTAAACATGCCCTTAACTTATGAACTTATAGATAGTACACACAACAAACTTCTCGAGTTAGTCCCGTGAAATGACTCAAATTTTTGCATGCGAATGTCAATCAATGAAGGTATTGACTTCTCTGATTTCCAAGGTGAACTTTCATGGCTCCGAACTTATAAATTTGTCACATGAGCATTCAGATTTTTTTTGGTGAATCCTCAACAGGTATATTTTTTATGGATCGTTTGTTTTCTTATCTAAACTTCTCTGGATGTTGTATCAGAGCTACCAAAAGATTTAAATGTGGGATTCCCTTTTATAACTTTATTTCAAGTTCTTGTTCTTCTAGACTTTTGATTGCTTTTAACGCGTAACTTTTTTATTTTGTTTTCTCACCATGTTAACTGGCTATATCCTTTGAATTTCTAGGTTTTTTAACTTCTGTTACTTATTTATTGATCCTCATCCAAACAGGTTACATAACTTCTAGGTTTTGTTTTTGAATATATTTTTCTTTTCTCCTAAACTGAACAAGTTCCATCCTGTGAACTTTTAGGCTTCATTTTAATTTATTTTTATTTTATTTTAATTTCCTGGACCTCCTAGGATGAGCATCTACTTTTTATTTTTACTATTGTTTTTTTTCAAACTTACTTGCATTTAATCTTCAAATTTCCTAAAAAATAGTCTGATGAACTTCGCCAATTTATATATGGAGCTTCATTGGGTTTGATTTTTGAACTTCAAAATTTTGGTTTTTTTATGTTGGAACTGTTTTGGAATCAGAATGCGAATGTTTAGCAGCAAATTTTTAAGTATTTACTAATTTTTCTTTTGTTCACTACCAAAGTTTGTAGGGTTTATCTCTATGAATTGTATGAATTACTTTTTCAGTGAATTTCGAGTTTGTCTTAACCTACTCACAATTAATATATGAACTTTTAGATCGCATAATAAATTTCCTTGATTTTCCCCTTTTCTGGAACTTCCTGGGTCCCCCGGCGTGAACTAGTTATTTTTTTACTTTCCTATTATTTTCCTCTAATTAGGTTACTTGCGTTTAATCTTTGAACTTTGGGAAATTTTTAGTTCCGTGAACTCTGTGAAGTTCTTTTTTGTCAAAACTTCATTTGAAGTTCCTTTTTCCTCTCGATGAGAATTTTCTTATTTTTCGTCTTTATACTCTCGGATTTTTGTTCTGTCTTTTGTGACCTTCATGTGTTTTCCTATGTGAATTTTGAGGGTTTGATTTTAGTTATTTTTTACTCACTTAAGTTATATTTACTTATTCTTTAGATTTTGTAATTTCTATTTATTTTCACTTGGAATTTCAATTAAAATTGAACTGCCCATTTATTTTAATTTGAAATTTTGTGTTTTGTATTTAAGTTATTTACTTTTCTGTTTCAGTAAGTAAACTTTTAGTGTACATGTACTTGGTGTTTTCTTTTTAAAATAGCTCAAAGCAGGGATGCCATATCTTTACATATGATTTTATATTTGAGACATAACTGATAGAAAAAAGTTACTATTCGCGAATCTTAGTACATGAGGAATGAGAGCTTAGCATGAAGTGTCTCGTTGCTGCAAACACCTAAAGCTGGATCACTAGTGTTTTTCGACGTTTCCAAAAAGAAAGATAAAAATAAATATTATCACAACTCTTGAACCAAGTGTCCAGATTACGAATAGTTTTATCATTGTGTTTCTCGTTTCAATACGTTTGAAACTAGATCATACATGGACTGACTTTTGTGTTTTTATTTTTATTTACGCAGGGAGCTGATTCGAGGCACCACGATTATCCGTAGAATGCGCCATGTGTCAACCAGCCAGTAGCCAAGGACAACTGCGTATGTGATCATTTCTCATTTCTGCAGTTCTGGGTGGACCGCATCAGTGAAATGCGTTTTTCATGGAATGCAAGACGTAGGATTTTGTTTAAATGGAGATGCAATGCACGCTCACTAGATTAGGCATCCCCACCGGGACTGCATATAATTACAGTAACGAAGTCCACTCTCTAGTCCCTAGCCTTTCAAGAACTAAACATCATCAGAAGTACAAACAAATTGAACAACTACTAATTCAACATCAGAAATGTAAAACAACGAAGAAATAGCAAAGAGACCGCGCAGCGAAGATCAGATTTTGCTCAGAACCGCCGGGACATGATGAAGGCAGACGTCCCCAGCAGAAAGCGAAGAAGCAGGCTGCCCAAGGGGGACGCATCGGCGGCGCCGTTGATCTCCGACGAGGCGACGGCAAGCGGCAGGTCGTCGACGGGGAGCGAGCACGTGGCGGGCGCGCTGGTAGCGCCCGCCTCCTCGGCCGCCATGAGGGCCTGGAGGACCGCCGTGGCAGCCGCCCGATGCTGCGTGGCGTTCCGCTGCAGCAGCCATGTCAGCCCCATGAGCTGGCAGTCACGGTCACGTGGCTTCGCCCCATGACTGGCCTTCCCCGACGTGGCGTTCTTCTCTCCAATGGCGTTCAGCTGCAATGCATGCATGGCATCCACACAAATAGGAACGAGATGATTAGGTTTCCAGGCAGCAAAATGATCTACTAGCTTACTCCAACTCATGGGAGTGAGCGACAGTAATTTTGAAAGAAACTGTAAATTTCAGCGTTGTCCAGGAACTGTGGAGGTGAAATAGATCATGCATGCTATTGTTACCACAGGTTGCTGATCTGGAGAGAGGGATAGAGAGATTCCAGTTGAGACAAAGGGACAAAACCCTCGCTCTCACACAAGCTGGCGCAGAGCATGCCGCATGCCAGCCAGCCCGTGCGACACGATGCCACAGTGCTAGGGCCGTATGGTACATCTCTGTCGAGCCTCAGACGGAGACATTTCCCTTGACGTCTTTTTCCCTAAATTACTGGGCTTGCTGTACCGAAAAATTACTGTTAAAGCAACCAATTCTTTGTCCTTGGAAGCGGTCAGGTTCAGAAAGCAAATGATTCGGCTTGGGTGGGATGCCTTGCTTGTGACCCTTTTTAGGTGAAAAAGAGGAATCGGTGTGGGCATCGAGTTCTGAACTCAAAGTGAAAGTGGTATAAAGGAGTGGAGTGGAGTAGGCATGGTGTTCTGAACCAAATCATGCTCCCTACATGCTCCTCCAGGCCCTACCCATTCACCCCGGACCGCTGGTTGAAATAGTTTCATCATCATTCAATCCTTCAGGGCAAATTCAGTTGAATGGTTTAGGTTCACCAGGTTTATTTACTAGTACTACTACAAAATGGTAAAGCGTGCACATGTACTCTTGCTTCCATTCAGTTAAGTTTTACTACCCGGACAGTATGAAAGTTCAGGCATACAGTGCCTGTTCCTGTCCGTGACTGCGACTTACTACTTGGCACTGTTCCTATGACAGAGATGAGTGTTCTGCAGTGGCATGTATAGCCCGGGACCTGTATTCTGCACCACATTTTCCGTGACTCCTTGTTGGCTACCGATAAATACTGGGACCTGGATTTTGTTTTTTTGAAGGGATTGGGACCGCCAATTTTGTCTACCGATAAGTGCACTTGCCGCGGGCGGGGCCACCGCACACGACTCTCCTCGTGATCGGGGCGCGCCTTCTTCATTTGGCTCGCGTATTTGTCTATTCTGATGCTTATATGCAAGCTCAACTCAATCTCGCCAAGTTTTGGTTTTGGTTTTGGTTTTGGTGTTTGGTAATGAATATAACCCACCTTGCTCCGCGTACATGAAATATGTTTGTAGGTATGCTATTCATGATGCTTAAGAATATAAAGAAGTTAGTACTAAAATACTTATCCTACTCCGTGTCCCTGACATCTAAACAGATAAAAAGGGTTGGGTTTTATGTCTTCAAGAAAAGGTAACATGATTACTTGATTAGCATTCATCAAAGCTCACAGTTTAAGTTTCCATTAAAAAACGTTAGTGGTTCTGTGAGGCATGCGTGCACCTGCACCACGGGAGCATCCGAGAAACATAGTAGAACTGTAGTTCTTTTTCTTTCTGCGGCGAAAAGGAAAGGAGCTCTGAATGTGTAGCCTCACCAGGTTCAGCGCCCGGAGGCACCGGGAGCAGCCGGCGAGCCCCGGCCGCGCGCAGTCCCTCTCCAGTCTCCTGGCAGCCCTGCCCGCCGGCAGCGCGCAGACCGGCCGCCTCAGCCTTATCCCGCAGTAGCAGAAGGGCACGTCGCACGTCGTCCCATTATTGCTCCCCGCCTGCGGTTGCGGCTGCGGCAGCGTCGCTCCCGCGGACCTCAGCGCGCGCTCCGCGGCGCCCGCGCACTCCTCCACGTCGTCCGGCAGCAGCGGCAGGTCCGTCACGTCCGCCGCCGCGGCGGGAAGCTTCGACCACCTGCTGCCGTCGCTCCCCAACGCGGTGGGCGCGTACGCGGCGTACAGCCATGCGGCCAGAGCCGGGCAGCACCGCAGCCGCGGCGGCAAGACGCCGCCGCCGCCGCTGCCGGCGTTGCAGGAGGCCAGGACGGCCGGGAGGAGCGGCGGGGAGGGGGTGAGCTGGCAGACAGAAGAGGTGGCCGCGGCCTCGGACTGCTCGGGGAATGCCGGGATGGTGGATGCCGCGGCGGGTTGGGCCTGGGAGGCGCCGGCCGACGGGAAGAGCAGGGACGGCTCGAGCGACGCCGGGTCAGGCAGTGCCGGGGACCCCATGGCGTGAAGGAGGCAGGTGGCGGAGAGTAGGATGGTGATAGTGTAGTGGAGGCGACGCATTGCTGCCTCGTCTGTGCGTAGGTGCTCCGGCAGCGGGTGTGAGCCGGCAGGGTAGTGTGCTCTTTTTGTTGGTGGAGACTGAGACAGCGAGTGGAGGCAAAATTTCGTGTTTTGACCCTTTTGGAAAACCAAATCGAGATCTGACCCCAGTCTGAAAATATTTCGGGATTTGACCCTTTTGCCTACCGCCGAGAGGCCCGGCGGTAGGATCGTATAGCCTACCGCCGAGCCCTGCGGCGGTAGCAAACTTTTCCACGTCAGCAACGATAACTGCCGCCGTTCCCCCTCCGTCACACCCTACCGCCGCCCTGCCTGGCGGTAGGTTGTCTGAACCTACCGCCGCCCTGCCCGGCGGTAGGGTGTGGGCATATATAAACCGCAGGCCGGCCGCCCCCACCCCCTTCTCCCCCACCCAGCCGCCCCCACCATGAAGAACAGAGCAGTTTTGCTCACAGTCGCCTCTCTCATCCCCTCCACTCCCCCCCTCCGATCTTCCTCGTTTCTTGACGGATTTTGCGGATCGAGATGGCCCCGAAGAAAGAAAAGTAAGCTCTTTCAATCCCTCCAACTAGTTTTAATCAAACACCTTCCGATTCGTCGCATTATTCGTTTGAAATCACTCCTATTTGAAAAAAAAATAACCCTAGGATTGATTTAGGTTGATTCTAGATGTTATATTGTGTTAGATTTGAACTATATGATGGATGATGCGTGTTCCTATGCTATGGTTGTGTTAAGATGAACCCTAGTTCATAATTGATTTGAATGCTTTTTTTATATGATGGATGATGCATGTTCCTATGCTATGATGTAAGTATTGGATGCTATGATGCAAGTATTGGATGATGCAAATATTTGATATATTTGTTATATGTAGTATATGAATCCTCAAGATGAACCCTAGTTCATTTTTTTAACATGGTGATTGCAAGTATTTGTTATATGTAGTATATGAATCCTCAAGATGCAAGTATTTGTTATATGTAGTATATGTGTTATGATGCATTGAAACAATGGTGATTGCATCTTCATAAAAGTATTTTATTTAGTTTTTGATATATGTATTGTATTTAGTTCATAATAATCTTGATATATGATTATTCAAAGATTGAACTCATAGGTTCAATTTTTGTTATGCATCGATGTGTTTCGTAGTTAATGTTGAACTCTAGTTCATGTTGAAAAATCTTTTGATGTGCTTATGCAATTCTTTTAGGAGGCCACCTCTTGCGAACGACATCAGCACAAAGTACACAATGCTTGACCCTAGGTTCGACAAGCATCACCGTGCCCGTTTCATTGAGAATGGAGTGATAATTAGCATTTTAAACCAAATCTTTCGAATTGATGAAAACAAGTTGCTAACTATTATGTCCATGCTAATTATGCTTTGGTTATTGATTTTCACAGATGCTGCCGCCACTGCGGATGAGGACTCACAAGACGACGGTTAAGATGGAGTACGACGATCGGTACGCACCGTTCTTCAGGAGAGCCCGACTATTGGGTTTCGTCCTGCAGTTCAAGCGTAAGCCGCCGACGCTCGTTCACTCAGCTCTCACGACTTTGATCGACCGGTGGCGGCCAGAGACGCACAGCTTTCATCTTCCATGCGGGGAGATGACCGTGACCCTCGAGGATTGGGCGATGATTACGGCACTACCGCTGGAGGGTCGTCCTCTCACAGGAAGAGTGGAGAGGGCGAACTGGCCCGAGAGGGTTGTCAGCCTCATCGGCGACTGCCCCGCCGCTAAGAGCAACCGGACTTCCGGCATACCGCTGCCATGGCTCCTCGAGCACCGGAGGAAGTGCCCGGAAGATGCCGAGCCCCGGGTGGTGGAGCAGTACGCCAGGGCCTACCTGTGGTACATTCTCGCGGAGGTAGTGTTTCCGGACTGCTCCGGGAACTCTGCCCTATGGATGTATCTCGACTTCCTGAAGGACTGGGATGCGGGGTACAGCTGAGGGGCCGCCGGACTTGCCTACCTATACCGTTCGGTAAGTGAATATCACTTTATTTCAAATATCAGACGTGTGTTGCTTTATATTTTGACATCTTATCATCTATACTTGGTTGGTAGCTTGGCGACACGACCCAGAGAGCGGAAGTCTCGTCCGGTATGTGTGGATGTGTGTGGGGCCTCTCCATTTGGATGTGGGAGCGAATCCCAGTGGGCCGTCCGGAGAAGATGCGCTCGCGTGCATGGACGGACTATGGAGGAGATGACGAAGATGATCGGAACCCGACCGTGGCATACGCTTGGGACGTGGTGCGTGTCTACACGAGCGAATCGAAGGCCTTGTACAAGGTCTTCAGCAACGAGCTTGATGCTCTCACGCCTTTCCAGGTATGAGAACTACATTTTCACTTGAGCTTACCATTGTTTCGAGACCACTTTCACTTGAGCTTACCATTGTTTGGTTATAGGTTACTTGGCGGCCGTATAGTGATGATCGACAGTGGGGGTTCGAGCTGAATAGCATGTGCAAGCAGGACCGACTGCTCTTCCGGTGCATCGTGCCCATGATTTGTGTCTATGCCGTGGAGTACCACTTGCCACAGCGTGTTGCCGCACAATTTGGTAAGGCGCAACACACACCACCAGCCGGCAACGATACCGGTGGCTACGACCTACACCAGTGAGTACCACAAGCCGTCTTCATCGATTCTAAGTTCTTGTTTTGATGTTTTACATTCATACAAGAAGGATGTTTTACATTCTTTCTTATGCATTACAGGATGAGCAGGCAGAAGAATCAATCAATCACGGATTGGGAAGCCGAACATGCGAAATACGTGCAGGAATGGAACGAGTGGAAAGGACGCAAAGACACGGAGAGGAGAGTGATTGACTGGGATGACTACGAGGATCACATGCTGTGGTACGATGATGGCATCAAGCATCGTCTGCGTCTGAGGCCCCAATGGACGACAGCAGATGCCGAAGACCTGTTTGATGACGCCTCAGAGAATGAAGCCTACAACGAGAGCATCAGACGGCTTCAAGGCGTGTTTAGGAAGTACGGACCCCTCATGAACAGAGTGGTATGTTGTTTTTACCTCTTTCGAACCGACGGTTGGATGAAATCAGCTTTTCATGCTATTGACTCATTTTATTACTTTGCAGTCTTCGGAGCTGAACAAAAGCATTTTTCATGCCTCTGATGCGCTTAGTGGTGTCCCTGGGACTCGAGCTAGCGAGAACAAGTTGAGGGAAACGGTGAAGGTAATATGGAGTTCATTTTTGTTATCATTGGACATTCGAGAAGTTAACATATTCTTCTGTTATCATTGCAGAAATACGTCAACAAAGCACGCCGGCTTGTGGGCCTACTTGGGTGCGCTACAAACACCGAGGATGTTTTTCCTCCTGCACCGATGCGTAGCCTCGCTTCATCGAGCCATGCACCCTCGTCGTCTAGGGTGGTTCAAGATGACGAGGAGGAGAGCGATGACGATGATGATGATGCAGAGGAAGAGGAAGAAGAGGGCGCAGGAGAAGAACATGATGACGAAGAGGAAGAGCACGAATAGGAAGATCACAATGAGGATGATGAGGAGGAGGAGGAGTACGATGATGACGATGGACCTCCACCAACTCAGCCAACCCATCATGAGAAGAGGAATGTGCCGAAGAAGGACTGGAAGAGTCCATCCCCCTTTCAGAAAGCACGTCCTACAGCCCGCAAGAAGACGGCGGCCGAGAAGCGATCCAAGGATAACGAGGACCGAACCTCGAAGAGGGGAAGGAAGAACTGAAGTTGCTGCCATGTCGTTGAACTAAAAACTTGCATATTTGCTTCGTGAACCATATGAATTTGCTCGTGAAACTGTTTCGTTAACTTGCTATGTATCGAACCTACCTTATTTTTAGATTTGTGCTGTATCAAACCTACCTTATTTATAGTTCTGTGGTGTGTGCATCATATATCATACATTGTGTGCTTTATATGTCATACATATGCTGTTTAAATGTTGTATGCCAAAAATTGAAGCCAACAGAAGTTACTAGGTGCAAAAAATTGCACACAAAGGCACCCTACCGCCATAGTATGCGGCGGTAGCCGGCCACGACCTACCGCCATCCTGCCCGGTGGTAGGGTGCCTTCCCCCCACGTCGATCTTCTGTGACCAAAAAATTGAGCAATGCAGCGGTAGGGTTGCGCAGCCTACCGCCAGGCGGTAGGCGGTAAGGTTTGGGCATTTATAAAGCCAGCCGCCCGCTCCCACCCCACCACAAACCCTAATCCCCACCCACCCAGCCGCATTCTTCTTCCTCTCGCCCATTTTCTCATCTCCTCCACTTCCCCACTCCGATCTTCTTCGTTGATTCACGGATTTTGCGTATTGAGATGGCTACGGAAAGAGGAAGGTAAGCTCCTCCAATCCCCCAATTACTTTGAGTCAATCATTCCGCTTTCTTATAGCCATATGAGGACCCTATCTAGTTGTTATGATGAACCCTAAACCTAGATGATTGCAATGTGATAAACCTAGTTGATGAACCCTAGGTTTAGTCTTTCTTATAGCAATACGAGGAACCCTATCTAGTTGATATGATGAACCCTAGAACCTAGATGAACCCTAGAACCCTAGAACCTAGATGAACCCTAGAGCCTAGATGAATCCTAGAAACTAGATGAACCCTAGAACCTAGATGAACCCTAGGTTTAGTCTTTCTTATAGCCACCACCACCACCATATATGATGATTTATTGTGTGAATATTGTAGATATTTGTTTTGCTTGCATTAGAACAAATATTCATGTTTAATTAACTTTATCCAATCAATGCTTATATAAGGAACATGGCGCCACCACCACCACTTGATGAGGACTATGAAGATGAAGACCCACTTGAGGAAGCCATCTGTGCTCAAAGAGTGAGGCTGAGCGAACAGGAGGTGTGCAACCTATGGGACAACTTTCTGCCACGTGCTGAGTTGATCGGGGCGCCATTCGTGACCCATCTGACAACTACCATGATCGATCGACATGAGATGGTATGTTTTTAGTGTAGAATCCAAGTAATTGTTAATAATTTAGATAATCCATACTTATTAATTGATATGTTTTTCTTATTCAGAAATTGCCAAAGAGCCTATCTGAGAGTTGTGGCATCGAGACTGATGAAGAAGGCCATGCTGGAATACGCCTTACCGCAACGGACCCCGTCACTACTTGTGCGTACGGCGTGGACACGGACGACCGCACAAATTTAAGCACACATGGGTGGAAGAGCTTCCTCGTTGACAAGAATCTTCATGTTGGACAGACCATCCTTATTACTATCAGGAAGACCACCCGTCAAGGCTTGAATATGATGATCGTCATTGATATCATCTAAACTATATATGTGTGTGGCTGCTGATGATCGTCATGTTTGATTTCTACCTATGGATGAAACCTTTTATGTGGTCAATGACCGTTGAACTTGTTAAACTTCTTATGTTGCCTTCGTACTATGTTATGTGATCAAACTATGTTATTTGGTACTTGTTTCTTAGTCCGTAATGGCAAAATTTTGTGGATGTGATCAAACTATGTTATGTCTATAAAATTGTGCTTATGTTATGTTTCTTATGTCTATGTTATGTTTCGTATGTTATGTCTTATGGCGAAAAAAAATTGAAGACAAAATCAAAGTAGTTAAGTTTAGTGCCAACCTACCGCCAGGGAACTCGGCGGTAGGTTTGTGTGTGCTACAGCCGTGGTCTTTGGCGGTAGGTACGTTAGCAGCCGTTAACGGATTGACGGCCGTCAGGCACACCTACCGCCGGAACCTGCGGCGGTAGGCTGTGCAACCCTACCGCCTGAGGGTCTGGCGGTAGCAAAAGGGTCAGATTTCGAAAAAAATTCAGACTGGGGTCAGATCTCGATTTTGTTTCACAAAAGGGTCAAAACACGAAATTTGGCCGCGAGTGGAGCGTACTAGCTCGCAACGAAACGGATAGATAGAGGCAGAAATCACATATTTGACCTGAGGCCCAAATCAAATCACAAAATGACCTGCTCACGAAAAAATTTCACTCTACTGACCCTTTAGAGTGGCGCCCGACAGCTAGGCGCCGCACCCTACTATGCAGCGCCCTTCCCTTAGGCATTGCACCTCCTGCCAGCATGGCAGCCCTGGTCCAGTCGCGGCCCCACACGCACCTGTGCAGCGCCTAAGTCCTAGGCGCCACACCGTGACCTGCAGCGCCTAGCCCTTAGGCGCTGCACAGTGACTTAAGCGTGGCCGCCCCAGCCCGACCAGGCAGTTCTTCATCTCTCCGCTCTCTGGACAGAGAGCAGCGGCGGCGCCCCCATCTAATCCCCCTCCCCACATCCCTCTCAGATCTGAAGATTTGATCCGTGGATTCGATCTCCAATCCATCCTACTAGGTAAACTCTTCCGTTCTCTTTTTTTTGCTCCATAAATTTGTTGCCATTTTAGAGATTTGTTCGAGATTTGATGGAACCCTTGATTTGCTTGATTTGCTCGATTTAGGATGTGTAGTCATATTGGTAGTACCGTAGTGTTATTGATTAGTTCACAATATATGATTCTTGTTAGTGAAACCCTAGATTGTTTAGTTTTTTAGATATATATGAGATGCCTATTTTTATAGATAACTATGAGATGTTGATTTTTGTAGAGATGTTTGTTTAGATATATATTAGATGTTGAGTTTATTTCAAATATTAGATGTTGAGTTTATTTGAAATATTAGATGTTTAGTTTATTTGAACACATATGACATATTCATTGTGTGAGAAGGAGATGTTGAGATTCTTGTAGTTGAACACATGTTATATGTTTAGTGTATACCGATATTTGAGATGAAGATGAACTCTTATATGTTTATTGTTTGAAATTGTAAGGATGGTTTGGCTTCTGGACGATGTCTACAACGTGCAACACCGGGCCTACATGATGCGCGAGAAGGAGAAGGTAATAATGAGTAATCTAAATCTTTTGCAAATTTGCCTTTAGTTGAAATTTACATGCCCTAAGATTTGTCATTACTTGTTTTTTGCAGAAGCTTGAACCTCTGAAGATTCGGTATCACGGGGTCTCTGGTCCTGCCATGCCTTACGATGAGCGGTACACACCGTACATCAAGCAAGCAGGACTACTCCCGTGGATTCTGTTGGTCAGCCGGTCCACGCCGAATCTGAACGCTCCACTGGTGTCCGCTCTTGTTGATCGGTGGAGGCCAGAGACGCATAGTTTCCATCTTCGGACTAGGAAGATGACTGTGGCGCTCGAGGATGTCTCGTTGATCACCGGTCTTGCTATCGACGGGAGGCCTCTTTGTACGAGCACCGATTCTGATGGGTGGCGCGAGCAGATGATTGCTCTTATCGGTATGGCTCCTACCGAGGCTGAGGCTGATGTAGAGGAGGGAGAAGAGAAGAAGAAGAGGGAAAGGAAAGCAGCCGGAGCTGCTTTCACGTGGATTCGAAATAACTTTGCGACGTGCCCTCCGGATGCCACTGATGATGTGATCCAAACACATGCTCGTGTGTATATGTGGTACGTTGTGTCGAGGACTTTGTTTCCTGACTCCACTAGCAAGAACGCTCCATGGAAGTGATGTTGTTTCGTTCTATCTAAAAAACTAAAATTAAAACAGGAGATTCGATGCAAAAAAGCTTGGTCGAGGAGTTTGAACCGGCGACGACCATGGTCTGCACCAACAGCGTGCCACTAGGAAAGAGTCTGGCTGCTACATAAATTGTGCAAAAGGATATTTATTCGGAAATGTTAACGCCCACACGTGTGGGCGTTCACCACTCCGTCCACACGCAAGCATCGCCGTTGGTTTCGTTTTGCACGAATCTTGGAGCAAAAGGGCTGGTTTTCGGTGCCACGTTGGACGATTCTAGTGTGCGGTGTGCGAGTGGGTTCGCCCGCACGGTAGTTGCCATCCCGCGGTCAGCGGTTGCCACTGAGAGGTGTGCGGTGGAACTGCCATGCGCCCGCACGCCACGGTCCGACCGCAGTTGACGTCAAACACGTCGCACACCCCTTCGCCCTCTCCCTCACGGTTCCATTCACTCTCCCCCGCATCGCATTTACTGGCACAACCCACTCGCTTTACAGTCCACTGGAGGAGAAGGCGAGGGGAGAAGGCGACGGCGGAGGCGGGACAGTCGACGGTGTTCGCGGGCGTTGGTGGTGCTCGTCGGAGCGGAGCGGCGTCGCCGGAACGCGTGCGGGTCGAAGGTAATGCTCGCTTCATCTATCGCATACCCCTCCCTGATTTTGTTCCCCTCTTTCCTCCCTGTTCGATTTCTAGATCCATTCCTAGAAATTCCGGCGATTCGGCGGTGCGCCGGCGTTCCCGCCGCTGCGGCGGTGCGCCATAGTTGTGTGCCTGCCGTTGCTTCGTGGGAGTGGGCAGTTTCTTCGCCGCCGCTGCGGCGGCATCGTTGGTGAGGCTATGCCTGCTCGTAGGCAACGCATTAGTCTTGCATTTGGATTTTGAGAGTTGTCCGCCGGGTTGTTTTGGTGCGGATTGGTTCGAAATTTGGGGTTGCAGCCATTTCGCGCGAGAATTGTAAGGGTGATTTTGAGGTTGAAGCAGTTGCCATTGAAACCTAGATCTAGTCTAGTTTTGGGGTTGAAACTGCAGACTGTGGCGAAAATGGCAGTATGATTGAACGTGAACAAATGTGCGGCAACTAAACTACCTGCAGAAACGTGGTAGTTGCCACAAACGTGTTCTCCCATGTGGCAACAGATTTCCGAAAATGACTGTCATAGTTGCCACCCCAAAACGAGGTGGCAACTATTTTCATTGAACTCATGTGGCAGTTGCCACACGCATGCTCTTCTCATGTGGCAAATTTTAATTCCGCTGAACTTGTACGATAAGTAACCAAAAAAAAATATGCTTTCTGAATGTGGCAACTATGGCAGTATGACCGAACGTGAACAGGTGTGTGGCAACTAAACTACATGAACAAATGTGGTAGTTGCCACAAATGTGTTCTCTTCTGCGGCAACATTTTTTCTGAAACTGACTGTCATAGTTGCCACAAATGTGTTCAAGCTCACACACAAGGGGGGCAACTAAAATTTACTGAATGAATGAGATAGTTGCCACATACACGCTCTTGAACGAGGCAAAACTGATTTTTTGCTGAATTTACATAATAGTAACCTCAAACATTCTTTTTCATTTGTGAGACTTGTTTTTTTTTTCTGAATTATTTGCGACAGTTTCCAAACTTTGATAGTTGCCACAATCGGTAGCACTGGACGGAACTAATGTGCACATTGAGTTGGCGTGTTTGCCACTTGGATTTTGTATAATCATGTTGCAATACAGTATGTGAACACAATGTCTGTTGCCACAATACAGATATGACAGTGTGGCAAACTGGCTGCATAGTATGGCAACCACATTTGCATTCAAATAGTTAATATTTTTCTGTTAGGTGGCAACTGCTTACCCATTGCATTTTACATTTTCGCCATTAACAATTTGGTCTGTTCCTACATCAGCAGAATGGCTCGTGGCGATCATCAAAGTGATGATGACGATTTCATGGATCCACCTCAACGTAACCAGGCAACTGGACGGAGAAAAGAGGGCGTTGAGGTAACTGTCCGCACACCCGCCCCCCTCCTCCTGATTTATGTTATTTGTTGGCAGCTAGATCTTTTTTATAGTCGTCCATCATGAACTAAATTTTCATAACATTGCAAAAACATGGCAACAGCTCAACACTTTTGTGTTTGTTTTTTGCAGAAGAAGAAACGTATTCGCAACAGAGCCTTCCAGGAACGTCTGACCGTGTTGATTGACAAATTCACTGACGATCAAAAGGGAGCTGCTGCTGAGATGGGTATGCAGGTTCTGATGGATGTTCGGTGTACGAACCTTGTCAACCCGGTATGCGACTGGCTTGGTGAGATATACGATCCCGCCTCTAGGGAATTCGTGATCCCGGGACGGGGAAGACTTCCATTGAATGAGGAATCCGTGTTCTGCACTTTGGGTGTGCCTCGGGGACATATCAAAGTCCCGTACGAGGTTAATAATGAGATCGAGGAAGAGCTGTCCGCCCGTTTGTTTCCTGGGTTGGAGGCAATGCCGAACACGTCTGTACTGGCAAATTCTCTGCAGGACATGACGATGCACGGAGAAGTTTTCAAGATGAAGCTACTCATGTACCTCATCTCAGTTGTTTTCGCGCCGACCACTTCTCTTCGCCCAAGCAACAAATGTTTCCCCATCCTGGTGAATGATCCATGCTTGCTACTGCCAGTGTTTTTCGTTGCGTTTCTTCCGTTTTGATTTCTGACGCGGCAAACTTTTTTGCCCTGAAATTTTGTGTGGTGCAGGCGAATCTGAAAAACGTGAAGAGTATGAACTGGTGTAAGTTTATTGCCAACTTTCTCCACGATGCTTTCAAAAACAAGATGTACCAGAAGGGTTGTCGTCTGCACTTAATGGTATTTATTTTCACCAGATCTCTGTGTGAACTCTTTGTTTATAACATACTTTTATTTCATGCATGACAATCTGGTCATAAACAAGATGGCAACTGCCATAGTGACAATGTGGCAACTGCCATAATGACAACGTGGCAACTGTCATACTGACAATGTGGCAACTACCTTCATATTAGCATGGCAACTGCTATCACAGTAGGATGACAACTGCCATCACACTTTGATGGCAACTAACACATACATATTATCGTTGGATCATACATTATCCTGCTCTTTTTTTTTCTGAACTACAAATTAACCACGATGGCAACTGATATTTTCTTTTCTTTGCAAAATTGTTTTAAATCAGCTCATGTATGTCGACTCTCTTGATCTGTCCACCGTGGATTTCACCGGGATAGGAGGCCCGCCGCCTACTCACAAGTTTGCTATTTCTGCGTGGACCATCAACGCTATCAAGGCTGTGCTTGCCGCAGACAGGGCAACTGATGGTACATATGGAAAACTACAGGTTAGTTTTTGTTTATGTCTTTTTTCAAACGGCATGCTTACAAATTTGACATGACGCAACCGTCCGTGGTTTATAAGGCATGCTTACAATTTCTTTTTTTGTTTTTCATAGCTGATGGCCAAGCATGCTATATACTACAGCGTGTTTGGGGGGCCTCAAAAATTTGAAAAGTGGATGGACGTGCACTCAGCTCCGTCTTGCCCTTCTGAGGTAATCAAAATGTCCACATCTATGGTTTGCCGTGGATTACATGTTGATGTCGCGGAAGCGAATGCAGTACGGGTGTTGTTTTGTTGATGCTTCTTGTTTTCGTGCACAGGCGAGGGCACCAGTGGAGCATCTAATTGGGCAGTTTGCATCCGGAATGACCGGCCTGCTCGGGAAGTTGGTTGAGGGGTGGACGTCCCTCAGTGCCTCTAACAGCGACGCGGTTGCGAGGCAGTTCACTTCATTTGTCCCAGAACGTACACATCGGCCAACCGGTTGCCGTGGCCGGTATGACTACAACAGCTCCCAAGAGCCCGGTGACACACAGGATGATGTGGATGGAGACGCTGGCCTCAGCAAGGACGACGACGATGACACCGATGACGATGAACACGCTGAAGTTCGCACATGCGGCAACAAGGGCAAGGATGCAACAGGTGCCCACCCACCGGAGAAAGTGAAAGAACATACGGCTGCGAGAGGCGAGGGGGTTTTGCCATCAAGGAGGGGGAGGGCTCCAGAGGATGTTGGGCAGGGTTCTGCTGGCAAGAGGTCTAGGATCGATCCCGTAGCTGCCAGGAAGAGGTTCGACTCTCAATTTTAGTTTTTCTGCTGTGTATCTTTTCTTTGGAACAATCCCATCCATTTCTTTTGCACTTGTTTTTTGTCAAGCGCGGCAATTAGTTTGTTGTCTGACAATTGCCACCTTCTTTTTTCCTTCCATCTGTTGCGTGCAGTGAGCCGACCGCTGGTGGACGAGCAGCTACGAAGAAATAGGCGCCAACGCCAACCCGTGTTTCTGCTCGCTTGAACAAAGGTGCCCCCATTGCCGGTGACATCCCTTCCACCAGGTCTTCTGCTCGTACGACGACGACCAACACCGGGGATCCTGTCGTGTTGCCTGACCTGAGGAAGGCAGTCAAGAAGTAGGTTTCTCCATGTGCTTTTCATTTGAGATAGCGGTTTTTTTCTTGATGTTTCAATGCAACTGGTCTGCTTTGTCACATGTTCTTCTGTTATCATCCCCCACGAGGCAACTGCTGTTTTTCCAAATGATTTCTTCCTTCATTTTTTAAATGTATGGCAACTCCTATTATCTTTACATGGCAACTGGCATCTAGGCCAAATGGCAACTATTTCTGTACCTAATGGCAACTGTCATCTTTTTTTTACCATTTTCTTCTGAGAGTTCATCCCCCACCTAATTTTGGAATTGCATTCCTCACAGATCAGACATTTCTATCATTCCTTTCAATTTGCCTAACTTTGATAACTGCTGCTGTATGGCAACTGCTAACTATGGCACATGGCAACTCATGACCCCCTTACATGGCAACTACCAGCTTTTTCCACTTGTTTTTAGTTTTTTAATGCTTCTATCATTGCAAACATATTTTTTGTCCATTTTTTTCATACCATTTTTCACGTGCTTTTTTTCCTTTGCAGGGTGAAGAAGACTACTACGCGCGGGGCCAAGCATATCAGTAGAGACCCACTCGAACGCCTGCATTCAAAGTTATCAACAGGTGGCAACTCAGATGTACATGAGGCGCCAGGCGACAATACTGCTGTTGCACCGTCAACTGCTCCCACTAACTCTGATGCAAGTGGCCGACCATCTCCGCCGGCTGCAGATGTGTAGGCTAGAACAACAGGCATCCGTACATCAGGGAGTGACGAGTCGGTATCCGCCAGGACAGCTAAAATATTGCCGACTCTTTTGGCAATGAAGGATGCTGCTGTGAGCCATGCCACCCCATCAGCAAGCGTCGAAGTGGATGCTCCCGAGACCAACCTAGGCAAGGAAGATTCCCGCTCATCTGACACTGATTCCAAGCACGTGCCTGGTGTCACACCTGTGTCCATGACAGAAGCGGCTGAGGCAGCACTTCACAAGGATCTGCCATCTGCAGATGAGAATCCTGGCACAACAGCTCCAGCTCCTGTCGGTGGAGATACTGCTAAGGCGACCGTTCCGCGTGCTGGTCTTCCACCTAGGCGTCGTAGCCCCCGCAAGCAATCAACAGACATACCCAACGCTCCGGCTGTAGCTAGGAGCAGGAGAGACGAATCTGGTTATGTTCCTGCGTCCACACTGTTCCCGCCACCTGCAAAAATCAATGTGATGGAGAAACCGCAAGACCGGAGCACAACTGATGCAGGTGTCAAGCCGGGCACGAGTGACGCAGAGGAACGCCCGGAGCAGACTGCGCCTTCACCCGCAGCAGAAATCCCCAGCATAAATCTGCGCACTTCCAGGCTCCCAGTCAATGTCGGTGTCCCCTACAGTCCAAACAAGAAGATTGTCATGAAAGCTGCGGCTGAGACCGCTGACAACACGCCCCACCCTGCAAATAAGGCCGATCATTTTGCAGCGGCCGATTCAGATATGTTTGTCGATCTTTCACCCTCGGATTCTGCCCCGAAAGTCGTTCGTGGTCCGGCCAGTAGGAATGAGAGGCACCCAATAGCCTTTACCCCACCGAGCTTCAGCCTCAGCGTCAGTCAAGATCAACCGGTGGTGCACGATCCTATACCAGTTGCCTTTGCTTTCCCAGGAGGCATGCCCGCAATGATGGCGCAGCCAATGGTCGAGGGCAGGAAGGCTGTCAAGTTCGCAGAGCCAATTGTGCAAGGTACACTCATCACGCACTTACGATTTTCTTGTATACATGTTTGTAGTTTGACTTTTGTCCCAATCATATTCTTTGGGGGTCCTCACTTGTGACGGCAACTGCCATGTGACGACATGGCAACTGGATTTGATGCACCATGTCACCTACGTTTTTTTCTTGCTGCCATGCTGCGTTTGACATTTGGGCAAGCACGTGGCAACTGAAGTTGTTTCAACATGGCAACTGTAGTTGCTGTCACATGGCAAATACAGTTCAGTACACATGGCAACTGGATTTGCCACATCATGCCACCTGCATTTTTTCTACCATGCTGCATTTTTTCATACGGCAATCACATGGCAAGTGGAGCCGACACAACATGGCAACTGCAGTTGCTGTGACATGGTACCTACAGTACAACTAGGTGGCAACTACAGTGCAACTACATGGCAATTGTATTTGCTATGTCATAGCGACTGTAGTTGGACCACCCATGGCAACTGCCCCACTTTTTCTACCTACATATCACATCATGGACCTTTACCTCCTCACAATCCATCTGTTTTTGGATTTTATATGTATCCTAACCCACTTTTTTTTATATTCATTGCAGCCACCCCTGAGGAGATTTCACCATCACTTGATGAAGTTTACCGCATGATCGAGGAGACAGCATTGCAGAGGAGTTCCTCACGAGGGCAAGGGCAATCAAGTTCCAATGTGCCTGCAGATACGGTATCTGAGGATACCATTAGGAGTGTCACCCCTGGTCCTGTGAGGCAGCAGAGGGTAGTTCACCCACCCCCCGCGGAAGACTACGAGCCCGAATTCAGGGCCACTAAGGAACAGACCCAGCTGTACGATATCGTCAAGCGTTTTGGAAATGCGAGGACCAACATCAAGCACATGAAGGAGCTGAAAGCGTAAATTACCATACCCCATAATCTCTCATCTTGCTTGCTCTTTTTTACCATTTATCTACTTCGTACTTTTTATAAATGGTCCGCTTACGTTTTAGTTCTTTCATATATTTTTTTTACTTAGTAGGCATGATTCTTCATGCTATATCGTTTTCATACAGCTCATGTTTGGACAGAACGAAAGTCATTCAGTGCGGAGCGATGTACGTCGACCTGGGTGATCTTGCCGAGTCCGTGAGGCCAAACGGAAAAATGTTGACGAATGTAGTTGCATGCGGGATTAACTACATCAACAATCACACCGATGTATGCGCCGACAAGATAATCATGCATTACAGTGTGACCTGCAAAATATGGGATGGTGACTTCCACCACAAAATCCTGAGGAACAATTTTGCACAACACGGTGACTCCAAGCTCACATTGAAGAAATATGTGAGTACTCCTTTCCTGTCTGCACCGTTTTTTCACATGGCGTGGTTTTTTGCCAGAACCTGTACTTGTGTTTGTGTGGCAGAAGTTTTCATGTGGCAACAGTTGCCGTGCACACTGACTTCTTGATTTTTTGCATCCCCGTGCAAACTATGTGGCAACTTGATAGTAAAATACATGGCTCATTTTGTTCATACAATGGACGGCAACTTTCTTTCAACTACTCCCACCCATAATCAAACATTCTACGTGATTCTAATTTTTTTGTCCCTCTGTTGTTCTTTTATGTGAACTTTGTATCTCATTTCTTCACTTTTTTAAATGCAGGTCATGTTCCCCATGTTCCAGGAGCTTGCACCACATAACCGACACGATAAGTGTGGTCACCACTATGCGGTCTGTCTTGACCTGAAGAACCAACGTATTGAGGTGCTTGATTCAATCCGTTCGGAAGCTGATGCAGACCTTACTACGCATGCCGAATTCTTCATCAAGAACCTCAAAGAGACTTGGAACCGTCACTACGAACATTCAATGGTCCAGATCAGGCATTTCCCGACTGAGTATGTGGCGACTGTGAAGCAAGGGAACACGTAATTTCTTTTAACCCGCTCCTTCATGTGCCATTTTTACATCAATCCACCTCCTATTTTTGTTGACACATCTGAACTGAAGTCCATCTTTGCTGCAGCTGTCCATTTTGCGTGTTCACCTGAACTCTTTTTCCTCGTGCAGGACGGACTGTGTCTTTCACGCGCTGGAATACTTTGCAAAGTGGGAAGGCAGAATTGTCCCCGCTATCACAGATGCAACGGTCGTTGAGCTCCGAAAAATCTGCACATGGAACTGGCTGACGAATGAAGATTTCAACAAGCGGTCCGGAGCACGCGAGTTCGTGGAGGAAGCTGTCAAGCAAGTCATCAAGAAGTACAAGTGATCACGTGGCGTTACACACCAGATGCACACCTTACATTCTGTTGTTGAGGAATGTAAGGTACTATCTCTCTGTTCTTTGTCGAAAACTATGTTTTGTGTGCTACGTTATGACTGCAACCTCGTGTAGCCTACTATGTAATGGTGGCGTGTTAGCGACATTTTTAGTGTTTTCTGTAATACATGTGTGGACGTGAACCTATTTTAGGCGTTACATCAGATCTGTTTTTATGTTTATCATTACGACAGTGGTTTCGTCGTTTCTAGCATCGTTTTTTGCTGTTTCGAATGCGTCTGCGATGTTTTCAAAAAAAGATGGCAAATGTAGTTCAACAGACATGGTTAGTGAAAGTCATCGTCATTTTTTCATTTGTGGCTGTTTTGCTTGTTCTTTTTTATCGCTAATTGCACCGGCTAGCATTTGGGTAGGTTTATCATGTAGCCATAACCTTTGCTGCGGTTTATGCACGTTTATGCTTTTTTTCCAACTTGTTTTCCCATACATTGCACACAACACACTACGTGCTTCTAAACTGCATCGTATTTGTCATGGGGATATATGCCATGCAGAGTCATTACAAAAAGCATCCGGAAATTTTCAGTACAGCTAACATGGCAGATACAGCATAAATAACATGGCAGATCCAGTACAACTTACATGGCAAATCCAGTACAACTTACATGGCAAATCCAGTACAACTAACATGGCAGATCCAGTACAACTAACATGGCATATTTAGTATAAAGTAGCATGGCATATTTAGTATAAAATAGCATGGCTTATCTAGTATAAAATAGCATGGCATATTTGGTATAAAATAGCATGGCAGATTAACTACACATAACATGGCAGATTAAGTACCCATAACATGGCAAATGCATTTATCCATTCAATGAATTTTCCTTCTACTTCTGTCCCCCCTCAAGAGTCATTCTCCCAATTAAAAAAAACCCCATCGTATAGGGGTACAAAACAAAATGTCCACATGGACCATGTCACAGCGCCCCAATTTTGCTCATGGATTGCCCGCCCCTTTCTTCGCTTTCTTGTGTTTTGCTTGAATCTCCAGTCCTGACTTGTACCTTATCTCTCTCGGACGACCCTTTGTGATGGAACGGGGTGGGTTCCTGACCTGGGTTTGTGTGCTTGCTGTTCCAGATCCTATCTCCGAGTTTTCAGACGATGGCCCCGTGGATGAAGGCACACTTGATGTGCGGGGGGACCGGTGTAAGGCTTCCTCGGCTTTCCTCCTTTTGATCTCATCAAGCTCTCTTTTCAGTGCCTTCCTGTGTTTTTCTGCGACTCTCACTGTGTCATCACTCTTGCACGCTTCATCAATTAGCTCAGCATAGTTCTTTGTCAGCACAACGTGCCTCACGGCTTCCATGGTTGACTCAGGTCTCTCGTCATGCACAGCCAGAACTGTGTGTGTTGTCTGCGGCGCCAACGCGTCGTCAGCGTCCCAAGTCCATCGCCGCCTTATGAAATGGCGGGGCATGCGTGTCACAGCGTTCATGTCCATGACTTTTAGTATGTGACAGCACACAATGCCGTCCCGTTCGAATTTGTAGCATTGGCGGTAGTACTCGCCTTCGCCTATCGAGGCTCTGACGAAGTAGTTCCTTCCTTTGTCCGCGTCTTCAGGTTCTGAATCTGACATGCCCAAAATAGAACACACCTTGAACGTATGTTCGTCCACCCGGAAAGCCGTGAACATGCTGGCACGCTTTATTTCTTCCTGGAATCTGCAAGTTTTGTGTGTTTTCTGTTAAACTTTCGTGCGATCTTTTTCTTGTACACCCTTATGTTGTCATGGAAATAGAAATACATTTTGTTTGAACATGGCAAACATAGTTCATTGAACATGGCAAATATATTACGTTGAACATGGCAAATGCATTACAACATACATGGCAATTGCAGTACAACAGACATGGCAATTGCAGTACATTTTCAACTGGATATCGTCATTTCCACACCAACATTCCCCAATGGAAGCACACTGCATAAAACATGGCAACTGCATTTTTATTAAACATGGCATCTACAGCTGAGTAAACATGTCAATTGCATTTCAAAAAAAGGGCAGATGCATTTCATTAAACATGGCAACTGCATTTCAGCATATGTGTCGCCAATATAACATTTTTTAGCATTTTTTGACATTGGCATTTGCATGCCAACATGCTCCAATGGAAGCACAGCGCATAAAACATGGCAACTGCACTTCATTCAACAAGGGAAATGCACCCGAGCAAGTATGCCAAAACAAAATTTTCATTTTAACATGGCAACTGCATCTGAGTAAGCATGGCAAACAGTATTTCATTAAACATGGCAGCTGCATGTCATGGCAACTGCATTGCACTCTATAAGGCCCCTACTGACTTGGTGCTTTTTATGCAAATAAGACTGCAATGCAACTGACTTACTTGTTAAAGATCTTGTTGGTGTATATCTTGCTCATTTGCCTCTCCATCGGTAAATACGTCAGCAATTTTGGCTACTTTAGGGCTGTGGTCGCTTCTTGCTGTAGCTCAGATCCCAGAATTTTTTGTTGCGAAGCTATGTACTGCTTGGCAAACTGTAGCAATGAGTTGCCAGGGCTGACGTACCGCTTTAAAACAGCATTGAACCCCTCGCTGCGCTGCGTAGTCTGCAGAAAGGGGAAGAAGCACTGCACGAAGTAGGCCGGCACCCAGTACATTCGCTTCTCCCACAGGCTAACAAGAGTCTCGTTGTCCTGGACTTGATGTGTTTCAGTCATGGCCATCCAGCTCCTTTCAAACTCCTCCACCGTCAAGCTGTGGTCCACGCACAGCTCGAATGCCCTGTGCAGCTCTGGACGGTCGGCAAAGAACGGTCCTAGCGTCTCCTCAGCCTTCTTTATAATGTGCCACCTGCAGTGCCTGTGCACTGCCAACGGAAAGACCTCCCCTATGCCTGCACGCATGCTGAAATCTTGGTCCATTATTATGTTCATCGGAGCAAGTCCATCCATGCACTCCAAGAAGGTCTTGAACAGCCAAACGTACCCATCTGTGTCTTCGTTCCGGACGAGGCCGCATCCGAACTGCAACGACTGATTGTGGTTATTTATTCCTATGAACGGAGCGCATGGCATCTTGTACATATTGGTGAGGTACGTCGCGTCGAATGAAATGCAATCTCGGAAATGTTTGTAGGCTCCCCTTGCAGCACCATCCACCTAATACATGTTCCTGACACGGTCCTCATCGTCCAACCTTATCCTGTAGAAGAAATCTGGATCTTCCTTTGCTTTCGCATCGAAGTAGCTATTGTGGCCTCTATGTCTGCCAACTTGCTCTCTCTACGATACTTGGCCTGTAGGTTTGTGACGTCAGCTGGTATGTACGGCATGCTACTCAGAGTCCCCTTTTTGCTGTGGATGAGAGATAGTATCTGTACCATTCTTAATGGACCGACGTTACAATCATGTAGCAGCTTTACGAATTTCCTTTCGACGGGGGTGAACCCTCTGTGGGCGGTCAGAAATTTCACCAGGTCGAACTTCTTTATGAGTTTGTGGTTGTGCTCGTCAAAATACTCATTGACCACCCATGTTGCTCCATCTACGTTTAGCTTACACCGGACAGGGCACCCCGTCTTGAGAATGATGCCTCTCTTTCGTTCCGGAACGACAGGCGCAACACCTTTCCCCTTCTTGTTCCTCCGTGCCTTGTGGCACCTAATCTCACCTCTGTTGTACTCATTAGTTTTCTTAATCTTCCTATGGTACTCGGTGTTGACCGCAAATCCATGGAACTTTGCGTATGCCTGGTAGTATTCCTTTGCTTCTGCGAACGATCCAAATCTCTGCCCAATGTATGGTGGCTGAGGTACCACGATCTCGGATTGCCCACCATCTTCATCCTCTTGTGCGTCGTCGTCAGTTTCATCATTCGCTTCAGTATCGGCGGCAGTTCCATCTACTCGAGTGTTGCTAGTGCTTGTGTTCAAAGGGGTGCTCGTCGGCATTGCTGGAATGATTGCCATTCCCGACTCTGACTCGAAATTGTTTGCGGCATGACAGTCTGCTGGCTGGTGGAACGCGTCTTCCGTGCGCTCAGAGCTCCCCGCAGTAGATGTCCCCGCGCCGCTGTTCACTGTAGTTGTAGGTTCTGTAATAGAAAAAACAAGCACGAGAGTAAGATTTTTTGGTTGAATAAGATGTGTATCACAACAGATCACACCATCTTCGATTGATTTGGCACGACATTTTTTCAAACAGCAAGCCGTGAGACTGCGTGTGGACATGTGTGGCAGCTGTAGCTGTCCAGTCATGGCAGGTACTGTTCAACAAACATGGCAACTATTGTTTTGCCTACAAAAAACTACAAACAACAAATGTAGTGATGTTTTTTGTGGTTCAATTTTTTTTCTTACCTTGTTGTGCTGCATTTGGCCATCTTGTGTGGTCTATGACACCAAAATGTCGTGCTCCACCTGCAATTTGTGAAGCTTGCCACGGGACGTTTGCCGTGTCACCACCAGCGTAATACGCTGTAAGCATAGTAGTGGTTGGTCAATTCCAATTCATGGCAATTGCAGCTTGTGCTAGCACGACAACTGCAGTCGCCCCTGATGTGGCAACTGCAGTTTTACTGGCATGGCAACTATAGTTGCATCGGCATGGCAACCGCAGTTGTTCCTCCATGGCAACTGCAGTTGCGATGACATGGCAACTGTAGTTGCTCTGGCATGGCAACTGCAGTTGTTTCTCCATGGCAACTGCAAGTGTCCACTGATGGCAACAACAGTTGTCCAGGGATGGCAAATGTAGTTTTAAATTCATGGCAATTGTAGAAGTCCAGTCATGGCAATTCACTGCCAACTATGCCCCTTCTGCTAATTGAACATCCGCAACTTCACTTTTTTTATGGACTGACCTGTGTATGACGTCGATGGCAGGTACATGGGTGCTGGCTGATGCCACGTGCTGCATGAAGGCTCTGCATTTTCACCCGTGATAACTCGTGAGTCCTCTTGCCAGTTTTTTTGCATGTCCATTTTTCACGTCCACAGCAGTATGTGTTTTTTTTGGTTTTGCATTACCTTGATTAGCCATACTAGCTAGTTGAGGTTGGTTGCCCGTACATATGTCAGTGTTAGCGCCTTGTGACTGAACTTGCCATGGGGGCCCCCTGAGAGTGTTTTGGTCATAAGAACCTGCAAAAAAATGGGAGTGTAGGACATAAGTAGAATGTCATCTTCATCGTTGCGAAGTTGGCAACTGCTCTCTTCTTTTTTGTTACCACGCATCATACCTACGCCTGCATACTGTTCTAGTAGTGGCAGCAACGGCCCTGCAGAGATGAGTTGACTATACTCTGCTGCATCCCAAGGCGGTGTTTCTGGCCTTTGAGAACCCCAAGCATCAGCGCCACCTTCGCGATTCATCCTTTCCGCGTCTCGATTCTTTTCCGACATGTTCTCAATCACTGGATGATCAAAAAGGCATCAATAATCCACAAGAATTGTATTTCTTCTGCTGCTTGCACATGGAAGATAGGGATGGCAAGCAACAGGTCAAAATAGGTGGCAATTGTCATCATACACAAGTGGCAACTGTCGTTACACACAAGTGGCAATTATTTTTTCCCACCCTCTTCATTCAAAAAATCGTCCTTCCTGCCCTTTTTTAGGGATTCCTACTCATCCATTTCATACCCAACTACTTAAGTGCCTAAACTAGGCACCTAAGTTAACCTCAAACGTAGTACATGGCAGATCTGGTGTATTCTGCCTGGCAATTGCGAATATACACCGAACCATGCAGTGTTCTACCCCTATAGTATGGACCCAGTACAAGATCGGGAGATTTTCAGCCCTAAGGATGAGAGGGAAGGACGAGATCGAGAATTTTCACCTGGTTTTAGCTGATCGTGTCTGGAGGGCTGGATTGGAGTGGGGGGCTGGGGATGGGGAGGGTTAGGGTGTGGTTTGGGGTCGGAGCGCCCTACGGATCTGCCCTGGTTGCCATGGCAACCAGGGATGGCCGGCGACGGATGTCGGGGTTCGAGAGGTGGGGGACGATGGCGGCGTACGAGAGAGGGGATGGATCGGAGGCGTGGATCGGCTGGGTCGTGCGGGCAGCCGGTCTTCTGGCCCGGACGGGGCAGTGCGGGCGGGGTTGCCACACACCGGACGTGCGGGCCGTGCTTTTGTGCGCTCGGACGTGGTCATGCGGGCTGATCCCCGTCTATGCCGCACGAGGCGTGCGGGCGGATTCCTATCGACGCCACACGTGTGGCAGTTATTCGGACCCTATTTATTTGTATCTTCTTGGACCATACGCCTAGTCCTAGATCGCTTATGCTGGGAGGTTGGGGGCTATGCACATGAGTATATTCGGACTATGAAACAATCATCGTTGAAAACCATCATCCCAAGTTACCATACACAAGCAGTTAAAATAATCACTCATTTGCATTTTTTTTTCCAGATCACATACTTAAGACCCCTCTGTACAACTTTCAACATATTTATTTACAATTCTCCCCCAAAAGAACACTAAAAATACAATATCATAATGTTCATGTACGGTTTACTTTTTAATAATCATTTTCTACTTATTTCAAATTAAGTGGATTAAATTCTGAAAGTAAACCATCTCCTCGTAAAAAATACATTTCCCTTCCAGTTCTCTATTTTTTTCCGCATTCACCCAGTGTCCCCATCCATCAAAGACCCGGCTAAAATTTATCCTTCTATTTCGCCCGCGAAGAGGCACCGCTAAAAGCCATCGCCCACCCCGGCATTGTTTCGTCAGATTCAATCGACTCTCCTATCCCACGACTGCGGCGATCAGGCCGGCAGATTGGGGGTGGCCGCCCGCCCGCCGAGCTCGGATCCACTACACAACCATCCCCGCTAGCACTCCACTCTATCGCCCCCTCTCCTGATTGCAGCGACCGGCGACCGCAGATTGGAGGAGGCCGCCCGACCGGCCGAACTCAGATCCACCGCATCAACCAGCTATAGCGGATTGGAGGAGGACGCCCCACCCGGCTCTCTTTCCCCACCAATTACACCGAGCGGCAACGGCTGACGGTAATTTTCTCATCCCGCCCTCCTCATCCCGCAAGCTCTAGACATAAGGGATCACCATGGAAGGGATTTGGGGAGAAAAGCACACACGGTCGTGAGATTTATTTACATCTCTGAATACAACGCGAATCCAGTTTCTCTGTAAGATTTACTCGGTCTTTATTCAGTTGTCGTGAGATTTCCTAAAATTCAACGACCATGTGGCTTCCCTGTTTGTGGTTCTGCTACCCCATAAGTAGTCCTTACCCAGGATCGTCAAAACTGAATGTCTGCACTTGTTCTTGATACAATATATTACCATATGGAGTTCACAGTGTATTTTCTTTATATCGAATTCTCGATAAAGACTAAGTCTGCACTTGTTCTTGTCCAATATTGAATAAAGACTGAGTCTAAACTTGTTCCAAACTGAATAAATGCCGAGTCTGCACTTGTTCTTGATACAATATATTATTATTACCACATGGAGTTCACAGTGTATGTTCTTTATTTTGGATTCTCGATAAGTACTAAGTCTGCACTTGTTCTTCTTCAATACTGAATAAATACCGAGTCTAAACTTGTTCCAAACTGAATAAATGTCGAGTCTGCACTTGTTCTTGATACAATATATTACCACATGGAGTTCACAGTGTATGTTCTTTATTTTGGATTCTCGATAAATACTAAGTCTGCACTTGTTCTTCTTCAATACTGAATAAATACCGAGTTTAAACTTGTTCCAAACTGAATAAATGTCGAGTCTGCACTTGTTCTTGATACAATATATTACCACATGGAGTTCACAGTGTATGTTCTTTATTTTGGATTCTCGATAAATACTAAGTCTGCACTTGTTCTTGTTCAATACTGAATAAAGACTGAGTCTAAACTTGTTCGAAACTGAATAAAGGCCGAGTCTGCACTTGTTCTTGTTTAACTGAATTCTGGATGCTCCATATTTCCATGTATGTATTTATTTTGATCTGTTCTGCAACCCTCCAAAATATGTACAATGTGGATTCACTCAGGGGCGGAGCCAGGATTTGGGTATAGGGGGGTCCAAGCCGGCAAAAAAATCGTCGAGTGTTAACAATATGGTGCATCGATGAAATAAAACATAGTTATATTGGTATTAGTTCCATTTATACTGTATAATTGTCAATAAGATCTATAATGATTTAATCACAAACAAAAAACAGTATATTCCCGTTAAAAAATATCAAAGATATTAGTAATTCCGTCGGAAGAAAACTTGGCATCACAAATCTCACAATCAAAAGAACTTGATTAAATTGAAAGCACAATTTTGACACATAGGAGATGAGAATTGAGAGAGATTAATTTCAATAGCCATTAGCGCTAACCTTCGATAGTTAGCTAGAGCGCAGATCGGCGTGGGTGCAGCCTATATGATTTTTATCGTGGGCTTCGCATGATTTAATCTGAATAGAATCCGATCGAGAGAAGGCTGCATGCGTTTTGCCGTCGCCATATGAGCAGAGGCTAGCGAGAACGGCGGCTGGCTAATTTTCTGCGTACTAATCCCACGTATCCGCTAATTAGGGTAGAACGCAGAGCCAAGTGGCCGCTCCTAGTGGACTGTTCGCATGGGCCTCTTTTTTTTAATACTCACATTGAGATATATAGCCAGATAAGGGGCGGCCAGATAGTAAGCTGTTCCATGTTCGCTCGATTGTTAGGGGGGCCACGCCCCTGGTCGCCCCCCCTTGGCTCCGCCACTGGATTCACTGACTTTAATTTCGCCTTGCTTGTATCATGTGTATGTCACTGTGCACTATAAGGATCGCAAATAATTGACTCAAAGATTGATTCACATATTCTGTCCCTCCACTTTTCGTAATTAATCTAGATGATGACATCTCGGTTCACTGCATTCCTATTGAACCTGTGCTAACATTGCATAAGTTTGTGTTGATTAACTGCCTTGTTTAACTCACTTGTTCCAAAAATAGTGCAGCTGCTACCTCAAGAATAACAAGATCTAGAGACAACTGAGTCAGTTGAAGCTACAAACCATCAAGAACAGTCTGCACCAAATCCAACAAACACATCACCTCACCGAACTTCTAAGAATAGCAACTCGTCTGACGCTGATTCAGGGGTATAACGTTCTCAAGACATGATAGGCACATCCGGACAATCAGATAACATGATTACATTACAAGGCCAAGGTATATGCAACATCATCGCTTCACACCATCTATTTTCCACTTGAAATTATAACCTTCTAATTTATCTGCCAGCTTGTAATGTAGATGCATTATGTTCCACTGGTCCAACTGATCCACGACCATCAAGGAGAGGTCGTCGACGTAGACCAACCATGGGGCATGGGCTTTAGGAGTATGCAAACAGAAATGGAGGGAGGAAGATGCACATTGATTTTACAGCAGGGAAAGTGAGACCTACTGACCCAGTCCAAGTAGCAAAGCTTTCTTCTAAGTGTTGTATTCACATCAGGAGCAAAATGCACGTTGCTATGCACTGGAATGACTATGCGAAAAGCCCACTCAAACATGTTATTCCCCATGCTATTAAAGATATTGCGGTGGGATAGTTTCCTTCATTTTCATTCACGTGTTCACATGTTGCATAGTCGATTTAATGATATATCCTATATATGAATGGTATTTCAGATTAACTTTGAGATGGAAAAGGATGACAAGGTTGGGAATGATGTATGCACAAAAGTAATACTGAAGGGTGTTCAACAACAACGCTACAGGCTAAAGAAGAAATACTTCAATGGTTATACTAATCAGGAAGCATTATCAAATGAGCCACTGAACATTACTCATGAGAATCGGACCAGCCTTGTCAATAAATGATCTGATGAAAGAAACAAGGTTTGTAACAAGATAGGCGAGACCAACAATAGTTTTTGCATTCACATCTACTGTACCAAATATGTCAAATGAATAAGGAAAACCGAGAAGCTGTCAAGCATCGCCAAAAGACTAGATGTATGTCTTATGTTGCCTATTTCAGTAAACTTGTAAGAATTCCAAATATCTTGTAGTCCTATGTATATTGCATCTGGCCAATATATATGTAGTAGTAATGTTACAATTTCATATATCTTGTAGAAAAAAGACAAGTACAATAATCAGGACCCAAGTCCAATTGAGTTTTTCAAAGACACCCATACAAACAGCAAGACTGGTAGCATGAGCGAGTCGGCACTTCTAGCTCATGTAAGATTTATTCGTCCATTTGTTTCTGACTTGAAATAGATTCTCATATTGCTAGCATATGAACTTTGCCTTAGCATCAATGTTTTTCTTTATACTACAGAATGCGATTGAAGAGAAAAGGGAAACACAATCAGAAGGTGGGCAGCCAGTATCCGATACATCAATTGTGGCTGAAGTTCTAAAGGAAAAAAGCGCCCATAGCACCTTCCTTTCCAGCATGGGGTATGCATCAAGATCCGGGAGGTATGGGAGCTCTACTTCATCAGCCCGAATCCGAGTTCTAGATGAAAGAATTAAACAAAAGGGCAGAGAGGCAAGAGATGCGAATGACAGGTAATTATCTTATTTCCCTTTCTGTTCTTGTTGTTTCTTTTTGCTTGCTTCAGTGTGCACAGTGCACTCATTGCAGTGAACAGAATTTCAATTAAGGAGTGCATCTTTTAACTTGGGTTATTGACTTGATATCCTTTTGCTGATGCTTCCTGTAATTAAGCTGCTTGTTATGCATATTTTAAAACATTAATGTTATTCTTGGCTTTACTGTTTCATTAGCCCATCGGCATGCTTGCCTTGAAATTTAATATTGTACTTCTCTATTTCAAATTGGTACCCTTGTACCTTGTTATTTTGTCTATTTTCATCTCATTACGATGCAACGTTGTTGTCTTTTGTCATTTATAGGCATCAGGAGGAGTTAGCCGCAAGACTTGAAGCACGAGAGAGTATTTGAAAAGATACAAAAGAAGCAGCAAGAAGAATTGGAAGCTCTAAAGAAGAGCCGGGAAGAGAAGAATGAAGCCCGGGTAAAGAATCAAAAGGAGATGGATAATCTGCTTGATTTTCTCTTGAGGGCTCAAGCAACTCAACAAGCAACTCCGTACTCCCAGTCTCAACCTGATGGTTCATGATTGCCATGCTTACATTGCAATCCTCACGACAACATATGTGATCTTTAGTTACTATTAGTTTTCATCTGGTCTATTGTCTGTGTCAAACTCGAGTCAGTTTTTCACCGTCATTTTTGTTTACAGAATTATTTGGCTGAGACGATTTCATATATAATATGATTTGTCTTTCATATCAATTTCAGATGTGATGTGAATTAAATACTTATTTTCATCGTAATTTAGATTCGAAAGAAAGTAAATATATTTTGATGATGTCATCTTCATCCATAATAAAAGTAGTGGCACTAGTAGTGGGATAGCCACTCGGGTGTTGATGTGGCATAAAGTTAGTGACGTTGTCTCGTCACTGAATATGGTACAATATGGCATATTTTATCCTAACATGTGACATTAGTTGACCGTCATGGAAATAGCAAGTCGATGACGTTCTATATAACGTCACCGAAAGTCCCAATTTCGATGACGTTTTTGCGCGTGCGCCGTCACTAGGAGTAATCTGTGGCGGGGATTCTATGACGATGCTTGTGACGCCCATAAAATGTCACCGGGGGGTAATTTGTGACATTATTAGCTATTCGATGACATTTTTTAGCTCGTCATAGTAGGCTCTATCTCTTGTAGTGTGAAGATGCCCTAATTAGCTGGCATTCCCAATTGAATGTTCACACTTTTGGCAACACTAGTAGTCACGCACGTGCAACGCACGTGTAAGAATGTGATTTTTTTAGTTTATCCCAAGAAGCAATTATTTAAATATAGAAGGAATAAAATTAACAATGTAATAACATTATGAAGGCAACAAAAGTGTGTATTGTATTGGTTTCTATTTTCAGGCTAGAAGATGGCAATTTTGTGTAGTGCTGCTATTATGCACACATACTCGTGGGTTGTAGAAGGAAAACTAATCTTTACAAAGTGATGCTAAGGAAAATCTTCAAAGCTGGCTCAGAGAATGACAAACTTCTTTCTTTATGTAAACGGATAGTTAATCGATATGCAGAAAAAACATTGTCGGCATATAAAAATAGCTGAATACCAACCACCAATTCTCGTTCAAGGAAAAATTACAAATTGTTGTACATTACTCACACTCAAACATAGGTAATTTATTCTTGGACATAAGGCTTTTTTGAGGAGAACATAAGGCTTCACTGAGGGAACATGCACAATCTCTCGTCAGGAAAAACAAAGTGAACAGAGGAACCAATAGAAGCTAACCCTTGTTGTAAAAAATAGTTTGATTAGGAAGATGCCAATCAGGACCAAAATAGGCAAAATGCTGGTCACTTGTAAGTGTCCAGAAATATCTAAAAGTAGTACGAATGCATGTGGTCTTATGCATCTTCATTACATGACTTAGAACAACCATAGCACTCTGAAACTTGCATCTGCACCATAAGCAAAATATACTAAAAAATTATGAACCAATGGAAGCCCGGTTGTTTTCTCCGGTCGGTGTTTCTGTTAGGAAGTGAAACTAAATAACTAATACCATGATATATAGAAGTTAAAGAATACAAACTGGGGATTATACGTGCAAATACCATGAATTTGTGCAAGGCAAAGGAGACGACAGATATGGCTTTGAACATCAAATTATATGTAGCAAGCATATTCTTAAGCTTTGTAGGAGCTTTGCTAAGAAATTTTGATAACCAATCTAGATTATCTGAGCAGAAGTATTGATCTCAGATTGTCGGTTGTACACGTTTAGCACGGGTATCTGGACTGTAAAATCTGAGTTCAACGGGTATGATGTTGTTTTTGGATCTCCGCACTGTATAATTTGACAGGTTTATTCAGTAGATAAGAGCTCCATATTTTTGTGCAGGTTGAATTAAAAAGCACACTGATGGAATTTTTTACCTCTCAGTTTAGAGCATCCCCCCTCCCCTGGGAAAAAAGTTTAGAGCGTCTAAAGCATTCACCATCTCTCGTAGTACACCCATGATACAGGAAGAATTCTGAATCTCTGACGACTGAAATAATGAAAATATTAGTAGTATTCAGTTCAATCCATCCGTAAAAATAGCAGCAGATTGCAACACGAAATGGAGTTAAGAAATAATATAAACTAAACTAACATTGATGTGTTGTTCAAAGATTCTCACCGAAGACACACCAAAAGAAAAGACCCCCTGTCCGATTAAAGTAAAGAGGCTAAAATAGACTATATGGAGAAGTGGAGATAAATCAGAATAGCACTATTCATCCTTGAATTTACCAGTTCTCATTGTACTACATGATCATTCATGTAATGTCAGTCTAGTGCATGAAATAGTAATTCAGGTTACCCGCAAAACTGTATGTATCCATCATATATTTGTCATGCTTATGATCAGAAATTTCTTACACACAAGGATACTTCAAGAGAAAAAAAATATCATCTGCTACTTCATGGAAGTACCTCAACAAAATCTCTACTGATGAGCCACGTCCAGTTCTGCAAATGGTTATAACCAAAGTCTATATTGAACATTGAAATTTCAATAGGCGTGATTAGTAAAGGTTATGCTGACATACATGGTTTCTGTAGGGGTACACGAAATCAGCAGTCAGCTCGACGTAGTTGCCCTTCATGACACCAGCCGGGCCTCCCTTAATCCATACATGGTGCTGCCTTTGGCACCCTCCTGCAGGTAATCTGATCTACAACACCAACCATGACAAGCAAGGATAGGAATTATTCAGGAACACCTCAAAACAACAAAATCCAACAAGATTTATCCTCAGATTTTCCATCAGAAAAGAGACTGATAGTGCACTAACAGCTCTCCGATTCAATTATAAACACCGATTTTCAATTTCAGTTGGTCTCAACTATTGCTAAACGAACGTACAGCTGGAGATCAGTCGCACTTACCAAAGAGGCCGATCAATTGTCCCCCTGGAACCTGGCCACCAGGAAGCACGACGCCGATTTTGAGCGGCTTCGTCGCGACCGGCTCGGCCGACAGCAGCACGACCGCGAACGGTGGCCGTGCAGGCTGGAGAACAGCTTGGCTATCTCGTCTGCAAGATCGAACCACGACCATCAAATCCGAAATTCGATCCAACCCAGCCCGCGATCTGTCAGGCCAAGATCAGGGAAGGACGCAATCCAGGAAAGAGGGCGTTCATCACTCACCGAGGCTTCTAGCGGCAGTGCTGGCTGGCTCGTCGGTGACCGTGAAGTGGGAGCGGAGGACGGAGGACGAAGGGGAGGGGCAGCGTGTGCGCGATGCAGCTCGTCTGCACCTCGCTGTAGATGGATGCAAGGCGCCCGGGCACCGATGCGTTGGGTTCCGCCCTCCCGTTGGAGGCCGCCGCCGCCGCCATGAGATGTGATGCGCCGGTGTGGGGCTGCTGGCGGCGGAGCGAGGCGAGTGGTCAGCGGCGACGTGAGTTTTGGACTGACGGGAGAAAATGAAGGAGGGCGTTGGGCGCGGTTGACCGGCTGAGGAGCTCGACGGCGGCTTGCATGAGCGCGGGCGATGACCGGAGGCAGGTTCGACTCGGGGTGGATCGAGGGGAAGTGCATAGGAGGAGAAGGGAAGAGTAGCGGCGCTGTTTTTCTCGATCTGGGAAGAGAAAGAAGGATCGGGGAGGCACGATTTATTTGGAATAGCCCGAAAATTAAGGAGCTGCGAACGGAATCGAGGACGCGGTTATTTCTCTTGTGCGGGCGTGGGAACGGGCAGAGTTTTCGTCCGCCCTGAATAGGTTCTCTCGTTTAATAGTAGTGTAGATGTACAGGCGTGACTACGAACACGTACATGAGTAAGAACTTTTTTATTAGATGATGTGATATAAAAATAATCAACTTATACATTTTTATAAAGTACAAAAACCCGATCTCCAACGGATGATGTAGATGCAATTATTTTTTTACACCTCCACCTTCAAAAGATGTAAGATACAACATTTCACGGTACACATTTACATTACCAACCACAAAAGATGTAAATCCAGATGCAAAATGGCCAGCCGCGCGCCAATCCAGCCGACACCATGAAAGTTCCCAACTGCCCAATCCCCTTTCCGTCGCCGCCGCCGCCGCTGACCCATTCCGGCCAGCTCGGGCACCACCCGCTGCCCCGGCCAGCTCCGGCGTCTTCACTACCCATTCTAGTTCGCCGCCAACCATCCCCGCCGCCCGAATCCGGTCATCCGCCGCGTTGCGAGCAGAGGAGGCATGCAACTGCTCAAGGGCGCGCCGAGGAGGGCCGCTACTGCTCGAGGGTGCGCCAGGGGGGCCTGCAGCTGCTCAAGGCTGGCCGCCATGGCGCGAGCTCGGCTCACGGGGCTCTGCTGCTGCCCGGATCTGGCGTTGGTCATGGCTGACGACGATGTGCTGCTACTCGCGCTCCGAGATGAAGGTCAGCCGGGCTACCGCTGCTGTGGCCCCGCCCTGCCATCTCTGGTGCATCAATGCGCCTCTGCCGCGCGGCCGCCGGCCGTTTTACATCTTCAAATTTACATCATCTGTTAGAGTTAAATTTTACATCACCAAATATACATTATCGGTTGGAGCTCTCTTTTTTAAAGATGTAAAATGCACTTTTTGATTATGTAAATTTTACATCTCATAGTTTTACATCTTTAAATTTGCATCATCTATTGAAAATACTCTTAGCATGTATGTATCCGTGAATGCGTGAAGCGTCAGGAGGATGTGGTCTCCACGAACAATAATTGACGGGCATGCATGTGATGTGCAAACTTGGAATGTTCTTTGAAGTGTGTCAGCACTACTGCACTGGTAGATCGATCAGGAAATGAAGGACTGGTTTTGCATTTTTACTCTTCCATCTAGATATGCCTTGATTTTTTTACCATATCGTACTTACTAAGGATGTGTTCGGTGCGCCCATTTTGCCGCTCGCCAAAATTCCACTGGATGCGGAGAGTTCCGAACGGCCTCTAAGTTCCTTGGGTTGAAACTCCTAGAGGCGATTGTGGCGATCGATGGATGGTTGTCTACGATTTTGACCGGGTCGTGCGCCAGAGTACTAAGTAGATGGGTGGTGCCGGCTAGGGGTTGGCGGTGATTTCACTAACAAAAGAAACTAGTGAGGAGCATCGGAGAAGAAGGGGTGCATCAAGATATGTAGAGACACATGGTCTCTGATTAGATGGGTCTAACTTGTAGAGAATAAAAATACGCAGTCCCAAATTATTTTATTCCACTACCTGCACCCTACGCATGTCACCGTGGGTCCATCCTATTTGTTGCCTGAGGCAACAAATAGTCATAGTACCCTTGAAGCGAGTCTCAAGTCCCCAGCCTTTTTTTCTGTTTATTTTTTCGGTTTCTTTTTTCAGTGTGTGATTGTTTTATTTTATTTTTATTTCCCCTTTCTTTTTTCAGATTTTCTTTTGGTTACCTTTTTTTCCCTTTTTGCATACTTTCATTTTATAGTCTTTTGCAATCTACGCTTAACATTTTTTTAGATAGACAGTCAACATTTTTTTTTCACTTTTCTAATACATGGTGAACAATTTTTAATACAGGATGGAAAAATTATTAATATATGTTCAATTTTTTTTAATACGCATGAAATATTTTTGTAATATACATTGAACATTTCGTCATATAAGATGCACTTTTAAAAATTATAAGATACACTTTTTCTAATACACACTGAACTTTTTTAACATATGGTGTACTTCTTTTCAATATACGGTGAACCTTTTTTAATGTACATTGACCCTTTTTTTCTAAACACGTGTTCAATATTTTTCAAAAAAAACTTTTTTTTTCAATTTTTAAAAACTGTTTAACAATGTTCATATTTTCCAAAACTGCTTGCTTTGTGTTTTAGAAAACGATTCATCTTTTAAGAAAATGTTTGTAAAAATTTGATTAGAAACCGCTTCATGAGATTTATTTTGCAGTATGAAGGGCTTTATTCAGATAAAATAGCTTCGGCACGATTAGCCATTAGGCTGGTAACCAGGAAGCTCGGAGGGGAGTCCATCCAACAGTCACACACCTCCTGAGTGCATGCATGTTGTGCACACACGTGAGCTAGAAAATTGGAGTGTCTCATGACATGCTGAATCAAAAAGGAAATTAAACTAGAAGCTAACCCTTCTATGTCTAACAAAATTGGCGCTATGATTGAGCGCGAAGAACGGCCTGAGTTCCAGAGGTTAACCATCTCTAAACTACAGTTTCAATGACCACTCGCGTAAAGCCCCGTAGTTGAGCAAATATCACACCTTCCCGAATCGCCATTACCAGAGGATCGGTGACACCCAAACATGGCTTGCTCCAGGCTCCGAGAGAAGTGGTCGAGGATCGAGCTACTCCTCCCATACCTGCCATATGTGCGTCAGAAGAAATACCAACGTCGGTATTAATTTTTGTCCACCCCGCTTCAGGTTGACGCCACCCATGTCCAGGTAAGATTTTGGCATGCCCAATTGTAATATCAAGTAGCGCAAGTGTTTCCCTGGTCATCTTCATGGACTGGGCTGGATCCATACTAGTTTTTTCATGAGTGATATTATTCCGAGATGTCCAGATCGACCACATTACTGTAATGATCTTTGCCCGATCTGAATCATCAAATTGTGGGTCACAAAGAATGTCTCCGTACCAAGTAGCCGGATGGAGTTCAGGTAGCTTGATCGCAAGCCACTCCCTCGCCTCCATCTAGGTTTTTTTTTTAAAAATGTTACTATTTTTTAACAAACCCCAAAACTAGATGTCGAAATTCATAAATTGCACTTTTTTTAGACAATCTCACGAATCCTTTATTTAATCCGTCACAATGTTTACAGGGACGAAGGGAATGTTGACTGGTTGGCCTAACCAAACACGACGGCCCGGCCCTAACTTTAAAGCATGCTTCGCTAGATTGTGAGCCTCTACATTAGAGCTCCTAAATTCATGAATAATGTTACAAGAAATAAAAGATGATAACATCATCTTGATCTCCTGAATAATTGCACCATAAGCTGAACCATTTTTCAAGTGAAACTCCTCTACCATTCCCTTGCAGTCTGAAGCTAGATGTATGTGTTGTAAGTTCAGGTCCTAGGCTAGAGCCAAGCCTTCCCGAATTGCCAAAGCTTCAAGTGATGGGGGCTCTCTCTGACTTGCGAAGACAATAGCTGACGCGCCTAAGAAAGCTCCATCGATGCTTCTGCATATGGTTCCAACAGCACCATATTGGCCTCGGTTGCCCACCGTTGCATTTACGTTGAGCTTCATATGATGTTCAGGAGGTGCAATCCAACTCGAACTCCTCGGATCAGCAGGTTGTAGAGACTCATGCTTCTGAGATAAACCTTGGAGCTCACCTAGATAAGTATTAACAAAACCATGGATGGCATGTGGGCTCCTGTAGATGTCTTCATAAATCCCCTTGCGTCGGGCACCCCATATGGCCCATAGGGTTGTTACTAATCTGACAAAATCATCTAAAGATAACGCTCTCCCCATAGCAAAGATCCATTCCTTGGCGCTGTCAACTTGGATGATGCTCAGCTGGTCCAAAATTGCTTCAGATGATCGCGCCCATGTGCTCCTAGACATTGGACAGTCTAGTAACGCATGTTTCAGGAATCATGGACTCCGCAGAGATTGCATGCCGGTGTCGTAGCCATGTTACGTTGACACAAAATTGCACCCGGCGGGATGGAATTCTTTGCCAATCGCCACAAGAAAACCCTGAGTTTTGATGGAACCTTCAATTTCCATAGTGATTTCCATTCAGTACTGTCCGCACCAACATTGGATGTTCCCGCATGGCCCTCTAGCTAGGCCTCTCCGTTGAGCTTGGTCCGGAGTAGCATACGGTAGGTCGAACTGATAAAGAAGTTCCCACAATTCTCCTTGTCCCATGCCTAGAAGTCAGCTACCGGCGTGTGCACAATAGTATTCGAAGAATTGCGTCTGCATCAAAGGTTGTTAAAACTGCCCTCACGAGCTCAACTCTCCATGAAGTTGTTGCTGCTTCTATTAGTTTTGAAACTTCCCTAGGCAGGTCTGGCATCAAGGATGTGATCGGCCTCCTGCAACCCTCTCTAGGGATCCAATTGTGATTCTAGATATCATTATTTTCAGCGTCTCCTATCCGCCTGATAAGTCCTTGTGCAACAATATATCTCCCGTCGAGTATATGCCTCTCCAAATCTGGGAGGGATGGAATCCCAACTCTGCCTCCAAGAGGGATCGGTCAAGGAAGTATGCTGCCTTCAGAATTTGCACGCTCAAAGAATCTGGATCTTCCATCACCCTCCATGCTTGTACAGAGACAAGTTGAATAACTCTAGTTCACGAAATCCCATGCCTCCCATGTATTTAGGCATTGTCATTGTATCCCAAGCTACCCATGTCGGCTTGCGCTGCCCTCTCTTTCTCCCCCACCAAAACTGACTGCTAATTGGCGTGACACTCTCACAAAGACCTCCAGGGAGCCTGAAACAAGACATAGACTAGACCAGAATGGCTTGTGCCACTGCTTTTATAAGTACCTCCTACCTGCTACAGATAGTAGTTTTCCCATCCATCCTCTCACTTTCTCCCATACTCTATCCCTCAGGTATTTGAAGGTGCCATTTTTGAATGCCTCACTTATGTTGGAATACCCAGGTAACAATCACTGAGAGCTTCATTATGTACCTAAAGTTTTGTCTTGACTCCATCTCTAACTGTTTGAGGACATCCCTTGATGAATATAATAGATGACTTTGCATTGTTAACTTTCGGTCGAGATGCCCCATAGTAAGTGCCCAGTAGGTTTGATACTTGCCCTGCACCCTCCACACTAGCCTTGAATAGCAACCTTGATACCCGCCAATGATTATGACTAAGAACTGGATTTCAGGAGGCATGAAAGGCCCTCTGCTGCAATCAAGAAAAGATAAGGCGAGATTGGATCTCCCTGCTGAAGTCCTCTGGATGGTTTGAAACTTTCAAGTCTGTCTCCATTAAGAAGTACTGAGAAAGAAACGCTTGATATCATATTCATGACAATGTCAATCCAACCTTGTGCAAAACCCAACTTACTAATGATGGCCCTCAAGTAGCCCCACTCCAATCTATCATATGCTTTCGTCATATCCAATTTGAGAGCACCGAAGTTGTTGTTCTTTGACTTGTTCCGTTTCATAAAATGTAAGCACTCGTAAGCACAAATAATATTGTCTGTTATCAACCTTCCTAGAACAAAAGCTGACTCTCCTAAGAGATGATTGAAGGAAATATGCCCTAGAGGCAATAATAAAGTTATTATTTATTTCCTTATTTTATGATAAATGTCTATTATTCATGCTAGAATTGTATTAACCGGGAACATAATACATGTGTGAATACATAGACAAACATAATGTCACTAGTATGCCTCTACTTGACTAGCTCGTTTATCAAAGATGGTTATGTTTCCTAGCCATGGACAAAAGAGTTGTCATTTGATTAATGGGATCACATCATTAGGAGAATGATGTGATTGACATGACCCATTCCGTTAGCCTAGCACTTGATCGTTTAGTATGTTGATATTGATTTCTTCATGACTTATACATGTTCCTGTAACTATGAGATTATGCAACTCCCATTTACTGGAGGAACACTTTGGGTGCTACCAAATGTCACAACGTAACTGGGTGATTATAAAGGAGTACTACAGGTGTATCCAAAGGTACATGTTGGGTTGGCGTATTTCGAGATTAGGTTTTGTCACTCCGATTGTCGGAGAGGTATCTCTGGGCCCTCTCGGTAATGCACGTCACTATAAGCCTTGCAAGCAATGTGACTAATTAGTTAGTTGCGGGATGATGCATTACATAACGAGTAAAGAGACTTGCCGGTAATGAGATTGAACTAGGTATTGGATACCGACGATCGAATCTCGGGCAAGTAACATACCGATGACAAAGGGAACAACATATGTTGTTATGCGGTTTGACCGATAAAGATCTTCGTAGAATATGTAGGAGCCAATATGAGCATCCAGGTTCCGCTATTGGTTATTGACCGAGAATAGTTCTAGGTCATGTCTACATAGTTCTCGAACCCGTAGGGTCCGCACGCTTAACGTTATGATGAAAGTTTTATTATGAGTTTATGAGTTTTGATGTATCGAAGGAGTTCGGAGTCCCGGATGAGATCGGGGACATGACGAGGAGTCTCGAAATGGTCGAGACGTAAAGATCGATATATTGGACGACTATATTCGGACATCGGAAAGGTTTCGAGTGATTCGGGTATTTTTTGGAGTACCGGGGAGTTACGGGAATACGGGGAAGAGTATTGGGCCTTAATGGGCCTTAGTGGGAAGGAGCCAGGAGGTGGCGCGCCCCCCTCCCAAGCCCAGTCCGAATTGGACAAGGGGTTTGGGGCGCGGCCCCCCTCTCCCTTCCTTCTCCACTTCCCTCCTTTCCCCCTTCTCCAAGTTGGACTAGGAAAGAAGGAGTCCTACTCCCGGTGGGAGTAGGACTCCCCTTGGCGCGCCCTCCTCCTAGGGCCGGCCTCCTCTTCCCTTGCTCCTTTATATACGGGGGCAAGGGGGCACCCCATGACACACAAGTTGATCTTCGTGATCGTTCCTTAGCCGTGTGCGGTGCCCCCCTCCATCATATTCCACCTCGGTCATATCGTTGTGGTGCTTAGGCGAAGCCCTGCGTCGGTAGAACATCATCATTGTCACCATGCCATCGTGCTGACGGAACTCATCCCCGACACCCTGCTGGATCGGAGTCCGGGGATCGTCATCGAGCTGAACGTGTGCTGAACTCGGAGGTGCCGTACGTTCGGTACTTGGATCGGTCGGATCGTGAAGACGTACAACTACATCAACCGCGTTGTCATAACACTTCCGCTTACGGTCTACGAGGGTACGTGGACAACACTCTCCCCTCTCGTTGCTATACATCACCATGATCTTGCATGTGCGTAGGAAATTTTTGAAATTACTACGTTCCCAACAGTGGCATCCGAGTCTGGTTTTATGCGTTGATGTTATATGCACGAGTAGAACACAAGTGAGTTGTGGGCGATACAAGTCATACTGCTTACCAGCATGTCATACTTTGGTTCAGCGGTATTGTTGGATGAAGCGGCCCGGACCGACATTACGCGTACGCTTACGCGAGACTGGTTTTACCGCCGTGCTTTGCACACAGGTGACTAGCGGGTGTCTGTTTCTCCAACTTTAGTTGAACCGAGTGTGGCTACGCCCGGTCCTTGCGAAGGTTAAAACAGCACTAACTTGACGAACTATCATTGTGGTTTTGATGCGTACGTAAGAACGGTTCTTGCTCAGCCCGTAGCAGCCACGTAAAACTTGCAACAACAAAGTAGAGGACATCTAACTTGTTTTTGCAGGGCATGTTGTGATGTGATATGGTCAAGACGTGATAAGATATAAGTTGTTGTATGAGATGATCATGTTTTGTTGAAATTATCGGCAACTGGCAGAAGCCCTATGGTTGTCTCTTTGTTGCATAAGATGCAAGTGCCAAATAATTGCTTTACTTTATCGCTATGCGATAGCAATAGTTGCAAGAGCAATAGTTGGCGAGACGACCATGTGATGACACATTGATATAGATCAAGATGATGAAGATCATGGTGTCGTGCCAGTGACGATAGAGATCATGACAGTACTTTGGAGATGGAGATCAAAGGCGCAAGATGATCATGGCCATATCATGTCATATATTTTGATTGCATATGATGTTTATCTGTTATACATCTTATTTTGTTTTGTTTGATGGTAGCATTTTAAGATGATCTCTCACTAATTATCAAGAAGTGTTCTCCCTGAGTATGCACCGTTGCGAAAGTTCTTCTTGCTGAGACACCACGTGATGATCGGGTGTGATAGGCTCTACGTTCAAATACAACGGGTGCAAAACAGTTGCACACGCGGAATACTCAGGTTAAACTTGACGAGCCTAGCATATAATAGATATGGCCTCGGAACACGGAGACCGAAAGGTCGAGCGTGAATCATATAGTAGATATGATCAACATAGTGATGTTCACCGTTGAAACTACTCCATCTCACGTGACGATCGGACATGGTGTAGTTGATATGGATCACGTAATCACTTAGAGGATTAGAGGGATGTCTATCTAAGTGGGAGTTCTTAAGTAATATGATTAATTGAACTTAAATTTATCATGAACTTAGTCCTGGTAGTATTCTGCAAATTATGTTGTAGATCAATAGCTCGCGTTGTTGCTTTCATATGTTTATTTCGATATGTTCCTAGAGAAAACTGTGTTGAAAGATGTTAGTAGCAATGATGCAGATTGGATCCGTGATCTGAGGTTTATCCTCATTGCTGCATAGAAGAATTATGTCCTTAATGCACCGCTAGGTGACAGACCTATTGCAGGAGCAGATGCAGACGTTATGAACGTTTGGCTAGCTCAATATGATGACTACTTGATAGTTTAGTGCACCATGCTTAACGGCTTAGAATCGGGACTTCAAAGACGTTTTTGAACGTCATGGACCATATGAGATGATCCAGGAATTGAAGTTAATATTTCAAGCAAATACCCGAGTTGAGAGATATGAAGTCTCCAACAAGTTCTATGGCTAAAAGATGGAGGAGAATCGCTCAACTAGTGAGCATGTGCTCAGATTGTCTGGGTACTACAATCGCTTGAATCAAGTGGGAGTTAATCTTCCAGATAAAATAGTGATTGACAGAATTCTCTAGTCACCATCACCAAGTTAGTAGAACTTCGTGATGAACTATAATATGCAAGGGATGACGAAAATGATTCCCGAGCTCTTCGTGATGTTGAAATCGACGAAGGTAGAAATCAAGAAAGAGCATCAAGTGTTGATGATTGACAAGACCACTAGTTTCAAGAAAAGGGCAAAGGAAAAGAAAGGGAAACTCCAAGTAGAATGGCAAACAAGTTGTCACTCCCGTGAAGAAGCCCAAAACTGAACCTAAGCCTGAAACTGAGTGCTTCTACTGCAAAGGAAATGGTCACCGGAAGTGGAACTACTCCAAATATTTGGTGGATAAGAAGGATGGCAAAGTGAACAAGGGTATATTTTGATGTATAGGTTATTGATGTGTACCTTACTAGTGTTTATAGTAGCCCCTGAGTATTTGATACTTGTTTGGTTGCTAAAAATTTAGTAACTCGAAACAGGAGTTACAGAATAAACAGAGACTAGTTGAAGGGGAAGTGACGATGAGTGTTGGAAGTAGTTCCAAGATTGATATGATCATCATCACACACTCCCTATACTTTCAGGATTAGAATTAAACCTAAATAAATGTTATTTGGCGTTTGCGTTGAGCATGAATATGATTTGATCATTTTTATTGCAAAATGGTTATTTATTTAAAGTTAGAGAATAATTGTTATTCTGTTTACATGAATAAGACCTTCGATGGTCATACACCCAATGAACATAGTTTGTTGGATCTCGATCATAGTGATACACATATTCATAATATTGATGCCAAAAGATGCAAAGTTAATAATGATAGTGCAACTTATTTGTGGCACTACCGTTTGGGTCATATCGGTGTGAAGCGCATGAAGAAACTCCATAAAGATGGATTTTCAGAATCACTTGGTTATGAATCATTTGATGCTTGTGAACCGTGCCTTTTGGGCAAGATGACTAAAACTCCGTTCTCCGGAACAATGGAACGAGCTACTAACTTGTTGGAAATAATACATACCGATGTATGCGATCCAATGAGTGTTGATGCTCGTGGCAAGTAACGTTATTTTCTGACCTTCACAAGATGATTTGAGCAGATATTGGTATATCTACTTGATGAAACATAAGTCTGAAATAGTTGAAAGATTCAAAGAATTTCAGAGTGAAGTGGAGAATCATCGTAACAAGAAAATAAAGTTTCTGTGATTTGATCGCGGAGACAAATATTTGAGTTACGAGTTTGGTCTTCAATTAAAACAATGTGGAATAGTTTCACAAACTCACGCCACCTGGAACACCACAATGTAATGGTGTGTCCGAACGTCGTAATCGTACTTTACTTGATATGGTGCGATCTATGATGTCTCTTACTGATTTACCACTATCATTTTGGGGTTATGCATTAGAGACAGCTGCATTCACGTTTAATAGGGCACCATCTAAATCCGTTGATACGACACCGTATGAACTATGGTTTAGCAGTAAACCTAAGCTGTCGTTTCTTAAAGTTTGGAGTTGCGATGCTTATATGAAAAAGGTTTTCAACCTAATAAGCTCAAACCCAAATCGGAGAAGTGCATCTTCATAGAATACCCAAAGGAAACTGTTGGGTACACCTTCTATCACAGATCCGAAGGCAAGATATTCGTTGCTAGAAATGGATCCTTTCTAGAGAAGGAGTTTCTCTCGAAAGAAGTGAGTGGGAGGAAAGTAGAACTTGATGAGGTAACTGTACCTTCTCCCGAATTGGAAAATAGTTCATCACTGAAATCCTGATGATGATGATCATGAAACTTCAGATCAAGTTACTACAGAACCTCGTAGGTCTTCCAGAGTACGGTCCGCACCAAAGTGGTACGGTAATCCTGTTCTGAAAGTCATGTTACTAGACCATGATAAACCTACGAACTATGAGGAAGCGATGATGAGCCCAGATTCCGCGAAATGGCTGGAGGCCATGAAATCTGAGATAGGATCCATGTATGAGAACAAAGTGTGGACTTTGGTGGACTTGCCCGATGATCGGCAAGCCATAGAAAATAAATGGATCTTCAAGAGGAAGACGGACGTTGATAGTAGTGTTACTATCTACAAAGCTCGACTTGTCGCAAAAAGGTTTTTCGACAAGTTCAAGATGTTGAATACAATGAGATTTTCTCACTCGTATCGATGCTTAAGTCTGTCAGAATCATGTTAGCAATTGCCACATTTTATGAAATCTGGCAAATGTATGTCAAAACTGCATTCCTTAATAGATTTATTAAAGAAGAGTTGCATATGATGCAACCAGAAGGTTTTGTCAATCCTAAAGATGCTAACAAAGTGTGCAAGCTCCAGCAATCCATCAATGGACTGGTGCAAGCATCTCGGAGTTGGAATATACGCTTTGATGAGTTGATCAAAGCATATGGTTTTATACAGACTTTTGGAAAGGCATGTATTTACAAGAAAGTGAGTGGGAGCACTACAGCATTTTTGATAAGTATATGTGAATTGGAAATAATGTAGAATTATTCTGCAAAGAATAAAGGAGTGTCTGAAAGGAGTTTTTTTTTCAAAAAAGACCTCGGTAAAGCTACTTACATATTGAGCATCAAGATCTATTGAGATAGATCAAGACGCTTGATAAGATTTTCAATGAGTACATACCTTGACAAAGATTTTGAAGTAGTTCAAAATGGAGCAGTCAAAGAAAGAGTTCTTGCCTGTGTTGCAAAGGTATGAAATTGAGTAAGACTCAAATCCTGACCACAGCAGAAAATAGAAAGAGAATGAGAAGTCATTCCCTATGCCTCAGTCATAGGTTCTATAAAGTATGCTATGCTGTGTACCAGACCTATTGTATACCTTGCTCTGAGTTTGGCAAAGGAATACAATTTTGATCTAATAGTAGATCATTGGACAGCGGTCAAGAATATCCTTAGTGAGGACTAAGGAAATATTTCTCGATAATGGAAGTGATAAAAGAGCTCGTCGTAAAAAGTTACAACGATGCAAGCTTTTACACCAATCCAGATGACTCTAAGTCTCAATCTGGATACATATTGAAAGTAGGAGAAATTAGCTAGAGTAGCTCCATGCAGAGCATTGTAGACATAGAATATTTGCAAAATACATACGGCTCTGAATATGACAGACCCGTTGACTAAGCTTCTCTCAAGAGCAAAACATGATCACACCTTAGTACTCTTTGGGTGTTAATCACATAGCGATGTGAACTAGATTATTGACTCTAGTAAACCCTTTGGGTGTTGGTCACATGACAATGTGAACTATGGGTGTTAATCACATACAGATGTGAATATTGATGTTGAATCACATGATGATGTGAACTAGATTATTGACTCTAGTGCAAGTGGGAGACTGAAGGAAATATGCCCTAGAGGCAATAATAAAGTTATTATTTATTCTTTTATTTTATGATAAATGTTTATTATTCATGCTAGAATTGTATTTACTGGAAACATAATACATGTGTGAATACATAGACAAACATAATGTCACTAGTATGCCTCTACTTGACTAGCTCGTTTATCAAAGATGGTTATGTTTCCTAGCCATGGACAAAAGAGTTGTCATTTGATTAATGGGATCACATCATTAGGAGAATGATGTGATTGACATGACCCATTCCGTTAGCCTAGCACTTGATCGTTTAGTATGTTGCTATTGCTTTCTTCATGACTTATACATGTTCCTGTAACTATGAGATTATGCAACTCCCATTTACCGGAGGAACACTTTGGGTGCTACCAAACGTCACAACGTAACTGGGTGATTATAAAGGAGTACTACAGGTATCTCCAAAGGTACATGTTGGGTTGGCGTATTTCGAGATTAGGTTTTGTCACTCCGATTGTCGGAGAGGTATCTCTGGGCCCTCTCGGTAATGCACGTCACTATAAGCCTTGCAAGCAATGTGACTAATGAGTTAGTTGCGGGATGATGCATTACGTAACGAGTAAAGAGACTTGCCGGTAAAGAGATTGAACTAGGTATTGGATACCGACGATCGAATCTCGGGCAAGTAACATACCGATGACAAAGGGAACAACGTATGTTGTTATGCGGTTTGACCGATAAAGATCTTCGTAGAATATGTAGGAGCCAATATGAGCATCCAGGTTCCGCTATTGGTTATTGACCGAGAATAGTTCTAGGTCATGTCTACATAGTTCTCGAACCCGTAGGGTCCGCACGCTTAACGTTACGATGACAGTTTTATTATGAGTTTATGAGTTTTGATGTATCGAAGGAGTTCGAAGTCCCGGATGAGATCGGGGACATGACGAGGAGTCTCGAAATGGTCGAGACGTAAAGATCGATATATTGGACGACTATATTCGGACATCAGAAAGATTCCGAGTGATTTGGGTATTTTTCGGAGTACCGGGGAGTTACGGGACTACGGAGAAGAGTATTGGGCCTTAATGGGCCTTAGTGGGAAGGAGCCAGGAGGTGGCGCGCCCCCCTCCCAAGCCCAGTCCGAATTGGACAAGGGGTTTGGGGCGCGGCCCCCCTCTCCCTTCCTTCTCCACTTCCCTCCTTTCCCCCTTCTCCTAGTTGGACTAGGAAAGAAGGAGTCCTACTCCCGATGGGAGTAGGACTCCCCTTGGCGCGCCCTCCTCCTAGGGCCGGCCTCCTCCTCCCTTGCTCCTTTATATACGGGGGCAAGGGGGCACCCCATGACACACAAGTTGATCTTCGTGATCGTTCCTTAGCCGTGTGCGGTGCCCCCCTCCACCATATTCCACCTCGGTCATATCGTTGCGGTGCTTAGGCGAAGCCCTGCGTCGGTAGAACATCATCATCGTCACCACGCCGTCGTGCTGATGGAACTCATCCCCGACACCCTGCTGGATCGGAGTCCGGGGATCGTCATCGAGCTGAACGTGTGCGGAACTCGGAGGTGCCGTACGTTCGGTACTTGGATCGGTCGGATCGTGAAGACGTACGACTACATCAACCGCGTTGTCATAACGCTTCCGCTTACGGTCTACGAGGGTACGTGGACAACACTCTCCCCTCTCATTGCTATACATCACCATGATCTTGCATGTGCGTGGGAATTTTTTTTGAAATTACTACGTTCCCCAACAATGATGTCTAATAATACCTGCTTCAGTCTATTGGCGACCACTTTTGATGCAATTTTGTATAGCACGTTGCATAAATTGATAGGCCTAAATTGAGAATGTAGAGTGGGATTGTTCACCTTCGGTATAAGAACTAATATGGTTTCATTAATGCATTCAGGAGTCTCCTCCCCTCTCACAATCCTCAGAACAACATTGGTCACCTCCTCTCCCCATACATCCCAATGTTTCTGATAGAACTGGGCAGGAAATCCACCGGGTCCCCGTGCCTTAGTGGGGAACATCTGAAAGAGTGCTTTCTTAACCTCCTCTCTGGTATAGGGGGCACACAAATCAGAATTCATCGCTGCTGTTACCTTACATGGAACGTGGTCGAGCACATCTTCAACCCCATATATCCCCTCGGATGTATATAGGTTTTGATAGAAAGCATTCACCATAGCTCTAAGTTCATCTGAGTCATTTACCATCACTCCTAATGAATTTTCACGAGCTCAAATCATATTCTTTTTTTCTTCGTAAACTAGCACGAAGATGATGAAAAAATTGTATTTCTATCGCCCGATGATAACCACTCAATCCGTGCCCTCTGTCTCCACATAATCTCTTCACAATGATAGAGTTCAACAAGTCTCTCATTAGTCTTAAGCTCGAGATGTGTTGGTACCGACCGTAGGGGATCCCCATGCAATGCCTCAAGTTTTTGTTTTAGCTCCCTTATTTCCTTCCTGATGCTACCAAACGAGTTCCTACTCCATTTGGTTATACCTCTGGAGACAGTAACTAGCTTATCATGCAACTGTTGGACGCTCTCACATGGGCCCGATGCTAGCCATTCTGTATTCACCGTTGCTAAAAAACCATCATGTTTTTTCCACGTAGCCTCATACCTGAACGAACATGCTGGTTTTGTGTCTATATCTCTGCCAAAATCTAGGAGGGTTGGCCCATGATCGGATGTCGCCGCCGTTTGATGTTCCAGGCTTGCTGACGGAAAACAAGCTAACCACTGGGGGTTAACCAGCACCCGATCGAGTCTGCACTTAGTGTAGGTTCCCTCGGCCACCTTCTTCTCAAAAGTCCAGAACCTCCCTTTGTACCCAATATCCATCAGCATGCACACATACGTGGTCTCGCGAAAAGCCTGTATCTGATCATTGCTTCGTTGGTCGATCCCCTCGTGCTCGTTCGGACGTAGCACCTTGCTGAAATCACCGATACATAACCACATCAGAGAGCTAAAAGTGCTTATATTTTTCAACACTGTCCATGTCTGGTGTCTCAGGTGGGTGTGAGCCTCACCATATACACAAGTCATTCTCCACATATCCTGACCAGGTTCCTCGATTGGCACATCGAGATGATAACAAGAATAACCCAAAACGTCAACTTTTATTTCATTATTCCAAAACAAACATAACCCTCCGCTTCTACCTTGACTATCCACTGCATATGCTTTATCGTAACCCAAAGTACTTGCTAAAGATTCTACCCTGGATCCTTCTATTTGTGTTTCAACAATACATAAAAGGGTAGGGGCAAACTTCCTCGCGAATTCACGAAGTTCCTAAATTGTCGCCGCATTTCCCACTCCGCGACAGTTCCAACATAATGCAGTCATTCGGCTGGGCGGCGCTCCTCGAAGGAGCCCGCCATGTTTTTCACCAAATTATTTTGAGCATCTCCTTCATCTCCTCCCCTCCTGGTATGCTTTGGGTCTCTCATGGGCAGAGGGCTAACAACATTGCCATCAAAAGGGACTAGAACCAACTCGTTTTCCAGACCTCTTTGACTTGCTTGTCCTTTCCCAAATTGAATGTAGAATTCTCCTCAGCTCTTTCTGCCCTCTTCCTTCTTAGTTCATTAGTGAGCATGTCATCCTCCGACTCAACCTGAGTCTCTTCTTCCTGTATTGTTCACTTCTGTAAGTTCCTCTTCCAGCATCACGGTTATCACCACGGCCGCCTCTTCTGCCTCCATGACGACCGCGTCCTGCACCGGGGCCTCTCCCAACTCTCATCGTCCATGACGCCCTGAGATCTCTGAAAACTAGAGCAGATTTAGGGTGGATGTCATCCCCATGATCCTTATATGTATGGCCCAAATGTCCACACACCGCGCACCAGTCCGGGATAGGCTCATACTTAATCCTATATATTTGTCTCTCCCCGCCTCTAATTAGCGAGACCGAGTTCTTCAAGGGCTTGTAGACATTGATCTTGGCCCAAACGCGGTAAAAGTTGCCAGCAAAATCATAATAAGCAGTCTCAGCATGAAGCACTTCTCCCACTTTCGCGGCCAGTGATGAAATTAGGTGTGCAAAGAGTTCAGGAACATCATGGATTTGGATCCAAATATCCATAGTGTCTAGCTTCACTTTGGTTGGTTGGGTCAAACCGTCATAGGCTGTGATGATGACAACGTTCCCCCGAAAATTCTAGGGTCCCTCTTGCATGACTATTTCCCAATCTCCCAACAATTAAACTATAAAGTGTACATATTAGCTTCAATTACCCCGTTGGCCTCGCTTGGCCAGAAGAGGCCGATTTCAGACTCTGGTGGGTCGAAGACCACTCTTCGGTCTTCCTTAGACTGAAGAGGCACTCTTCGTTCACGTAAAGGCTGAAGAGTGTCCTTCTTTGACCATCAACCCCTTCCTATACACCACAGGTCCTCACGGGCAAATCTTCGCGTCACCGGGACCGCATCGACGAGTAGAATCCATTCAGATGAAGAATAACTTGAACCGTGCATTGTGAAGGACGGATTTTGAGTGCCAATCTACATTGACCACCACAAGCCTGCATGGCCTTTGGTGAGAGGTTTTTTAATTACTCGCACACATATACTCATCTAGATGTCCCCAACATCTTAGACATTACCCATCATCATATTGTTATTATTGCCAAAGTTGGCGACATTCGGTTCACGTACGCGGATGGCAAGGGTCATGGTGTGCGAGGTCAATGACAAGAATAGGACGAGGGGTAATATCTAGGATGTTGGAGGCATCCAGATGTGTACATATGTGCGATTAATTAAAAGGCCTTTCACCGAGGGCCATGTAGGCTTGCGGTGATCAGTGTAGATTGACATGGAAAATTTGTCCTTCACAATGCACGGTTCAAGTTATTCTTCATCTAAATGGATTCTACTCATCGATGCGGTCCCGGTGACGCAAATGTTTACCCGGAGGAGCTGTGGTGTATAGGGTGGGGTTGATGGTCAATGAAGGACACTCTTCGGCCTTGACCTGAAGGAAGAGTGGCTCTTCGGTCTAAAGGAGACTGAAGAGTGGTCTTCGGCCCAACAAAGTCCGAAATGGGCCTCTTCGGGCCAAGCGAGGCTGAAGAGTGACCTCTTCGGCCTATGGGCGGCCGACGGGGTAATATAAGTGTAGTTTACGAGTTTGGACATATAGTTTTGGGATTTGTTATAAATATAGTGACATTTTCAAAAAAAAAAAATCCTCCATCTAGAACCTCTTTGAATGATTACACTTGACAAGTGCATTCATCAGATCCTCATTTGTACAAAGATAGATTGTGCATCGAGCCAAAGTAGCAATGTTTCTATGTTTTAGAATAGCTTGAGCTGGTAAAATACCGCGTAGCACCCGCCATCTGAACACACGTACCTTGGGTACAACTTTGAGCTTTCATAGTCGTGTCCACAATTACAGTGCAGCAGGTGGCTATAGCGTTTATTGGTACAGTGTCGCAGTGCTACAGTATACCTCCCGCTACAATACTCTGATGCATCCCAAATAGGCCGGCCCAATTGGATCTCGCTTGTGAGATGCTGCGGCTGTTTGACCTATGCATGATTCTGGCCTTGCGATCTCCCCTGCCGCCGTTGTTCCGTCTTCGAGCTAGGACACGCGCACGTTGCCGCACGCAGTTGCAAGTCATCACGTCGCGAGCGAGTGATGAATGATGATTGATCTATTTCCCTGTCCCATTTTCACACATTCACGAGCATGTGGCTGTTGTAGTAGTCCAACAGCTGAAATAGGTAATGGCCTGGCTGGCCCAATTAAGTAATCCTACTTTATATTTCATCTCCGGGAGAGCTCGTCGGAGCTCAGGTACACGGCCCGGGTCCTATTTGGCGCCCACAGCAGCACTTACTGGCATTTTCGCTGACCAGCGCCACCCCGCGGCCTCCGCATTGCGAATGGCCCATTTACTTTTCTTCTAGCACTAGCATGCCGAAATCACTAATTAAGGAATACTCGTTGCAACACCTTACCAAGCCGCGACAAGTGGCGCACATGCATAACGCCACTTGTCATAACCTGGGAGTTTTCCCTTTTTTCATGGATCCGTTTATTCAAAATGTTTTATCTCTTAAACCGTGCGTCCAAATCTCGAACTGTTTTCACCGTTGGATTCCTCGCGTCGAGATCTTCAAAACTAGATCCGATGTTGATAGGTTTTGATGAACTTTTTTTTCATGGAAAAACCGACAAAAAACTAAACCGGGAGCGCGGGTTTTTTTTCTTTCCGAAAGAGGCACGCCCGTGCCTCTCGCGAAATCACAACCGTGTCTCTCGTGGAAGGAAAAAAAAGTCAAAAAACGCATTTTTTTATTTCGAGAGGCACGGCCGTGACTCTCGCGAAATCACAACCGTGCCTCTCGCGGAAGCAAAACCGTGACTCTCGTCAAAAGAAAAAAAACAAAAAACACGTATTTTTTTTCTGTTTTCGAGAGGCACGGCCGTGACTCTCGCGAAAGCACAACCGTGCCTCTCGCGGAAGCAAAACCGTGACTCTTGTGAAAGAAAAAAAAACAGAAAACACGTTTTGTTTTTCCCTTTCCGAGAGGCACAACCGTGACTCTCGCGAAAGCACAATCGTGCCTCTCGCGGAAGCAAAACCGTGACTCTCTCGTTCCTGAAAAGGCACGGCCGTGACTCTCGCTAAAGCACAACCGTGCCTCTCGTGGAAGAAAAACCGTGATTCTCGCGAAAGAAAAAAAAACGCGTTTTTTCGCGCATTTTTTTTAAAAGTAAAAAAATTATTGAAAAGCAAAGAAAGACTGGGGGAAACCAAAATGTCGCAAAAAATCAAAAAAAACGTTTAAAAAGCCGAAAACGCGTGCGGAAAAATAAAAAGACAAAAATCCGGAGGGAGCGTCCAGAGCGCGACACGTGGCGAATGGCTGAGAGCGTGCCAAGTGACGCTGATTGTTGCGAGACCCCCGAAGGAGCGCTCGTTAACTAGTTGCTCTCCTATTATGCATGCACCGTTCGTTAAGCGCCGGTGCGGTCCGTTTTTCTTCTTCTGCCTTTTAAATTCGGCATTCCTTTCGTTTTATCTTTTTTTTCTTATTTGTTAAAATTCGTGAATTGTTTTGCATGTGAATTTGGATTAAACTTTAGAGCATGAATTTTAGCTCTGATCTTTTGAAATTTTTTTGCAAATGATTTCAAACTCCATAAACTTTATTCCGAATTTGATGAACTCATTGAAAGAAAGTTAGATCTTTTGCCCCACGTTACTTCTCCATTAGATAATTTGCCCCCTCCCCCCAAGAGGCTGCCAGGTGGGGCCGGGGCCACTGGTCCTTGAAACAACCCTGGGGCGAATCATCTAATCCCCCCATTTTTCAAATAGGAGATTTTTTTTCAAATTTCATAAACTTTAGCTCTATTTTTTATTCAAATTCCTGAACTTTGATCCAAATTTCATGAACTTCTGCAAACCAGCGAAATTTTTTCAAACTCTTGAGCTTTTTTGAAATTCGCAAATATTTCTCATATGAGTGAACTTTTCTCAAATTAGTGCACCTTTTTAATTTGATGAACATTATCAAAATATGCGAACTTTTTCAAGTCAACAATTGTTTTAAACTTGCAATCTTTTCTCTACTTCGTTAACTTTTTTCTCAAATTAGTGATTTTTTCAATTTCATAAACTTTTTTTGAATACATGAACTTTTTTCGATTTCATGAACTTTTTTGAATAGGCAAACTTTTTTCCGCATGATTGTGAACTCTTTAAAATTTATGATCTTTCAAAACTTGTTATTTTTTTAGAAAACTAATTTTTTTAACATGTTTTCAAATAATTCAAGAATCTAAGCAATAAAGTGAATGGTACAATATATTGTGCAATATATAGCATGCCTACAGTTATTCTTAAAATATCCGTGACGCAATCAGTTAGTATCACTAAGTAGCTCTAGTGGTTTTGTCGCTTTATCACAACATGATATGTCGGATTTTGTCGCTTGGAGCTATTCAAAGAATGGAACTTTTTCTATTCGATCAGCCTATGCAGTGCAATGGGGACACCAACACAGGGGAAAATTAAGAAGAACCAATGATATGAGACATTTGAGTATCAATCCCATTTAGAGTGAGATTTGGAAATTATCTTGTCCATCGAAAGTTAAAATTTTTCATTTGGCGCACATTGCATGGCACCCTCCCGTGTAGAGTTAATTTGGCGAACAAACATATAAAGGTTACCCCCAATTGTCCGGCATGTTCCTTTGAATCAGAGGATACGAAGCATATATTATTTCAGTGTCAGAAAGCAAAGGAGGTTTGTGGGCCTAGATCAGGTCATTAAAAGAGCATGCGAAGTTGATTATGTTGGTGAGGCGGTGCTTGAATTCTTGCTTTCTATACCTGAACGGGAGCTTACAATCTTGGGTATTCCGAATGTTCGTGAATTAATTGCAATTTCAACTTGGTATTTATGGTGGGAGAGGTGAAAACTGGTCCATAAAGAGAAAACCCAAGATGCTAACCAGATCGCCATGGGAATTCGTGCAATTACGTCAAACTATGTTTTGGCTATATCACCAAATGCTACGATGAAAAGAGGAGGTTGGGTCCAACCTCCAAGGGGGTTTGTAAAACTTAATGTGGATGCATCTTTTGATCATGACCGGCTTAGGGGCACGGCTGGTGCAGTTTTGAGAGATGATAAAGGAAAATCCATTGCAGGGGGGAATTGGAGAATTGATTGGTGCACGGACGTTCTGACGGCTGAAGCTATGGCGATTAGATATGGTCTATCTATTGCTCAAAGGGCGGGCTGTAACCGTTTAGTTATTAACTCAGATAACATGGAGGTCATCGTAACCATGAACAATGGAGGACGGTCATCTAGTACATCGGCGGCAGTGTTTGATGATTGTTATTTTTTAGCATGTGACTTTCCCATTACTAAATTCGAGCATTGTAATAGAGAAGCAAATTGGGTCGCACATGAACTTGCTAAGTTAGCTAGATTTTCTTCATCTTTGAACTGGTTTGAGGAGCCCTTGAGCGAAATTGTACCCCTCCTCATTAACGATGTACTTGTTATTGCAAATGAATAAAGTTTCTATGTTTTTTTTTTAAAGTAGCTCTAGTGGTTAGTCAAACATGTACAAGAGCGTAACTATGTGAATTCGGTTACTCGAGGAGAGCCAAAAAATATTTTGGGGGGAGGGGGAGTGGGTGGGTGGGTGGGTGTTGTGCTATATTTTTTTCCACATTATAAATACAATTCGATGCATTGCGCGTTCGTGGCTCGGCCTACCAGGCGCTGCAATGAGTGCCAGTTCCCTTTCGCGGAGTAGGAGTTCCCGAATCATGTGGCAGCAAAGCAGCACGAGACTGGCGACCGCGAGGGCCATCGGCGGCCCAGAATAACTAGGTGAGCTATTTTCAGTAATTTTTACCGAGAAATTCTGCACTTAAATAGAAGCTCAAAATATCGGATATCGAGTTTGCATTTGTTTGGTTTCAACCTATCACATGTCAAATAAAAAAAATAAAAAAAAAGGATTCTCAAGACGGTGTAGCCGCCGCCTTCCCAAAAAAAACTAGGGTTCCTACGCCTCCAGCCGGCGTCGTCGCCGGTCTGCCTCGTCTCTAGTGGCCTTAGGGCCATGGGGCCGGAGTGGATCCCGGTCCTTGCCGGTGGGAGGGCTTCGTTTTTAGATCTTTATTCAAGTTTTGTTAGGGTCTGCGTTCTCCTCAGCAAGGCGAGACGGCGGCGGCTCCCTGAAGATGGAATAAAAGTCTCCCCTCCTAGTCCCCATTCCGGTGGTGCGTCTAGTATCGTTGGTGGACGTGTGGAGGTGTGTCTCTAGCGGATCTGCCTTCGGTGGATTTGCTCGGACTTGGTCATCGTTGGTCTATATTTGTGTGTCTTTAGGTTGGATCCTTCTGATCTACGCTACTCTTCATAGGCATCAGTTGCTGTTCTGGTGCGTTGGTTCTTCGGGGTCTTAGCACGACGAATTCCTGACTGTCTACTATATAAGTTTGTCTGGTTCCGGTGAGGGAGGGGCGATGACAGCGGTGCGCCTTCGGCTCGTTTCAGTGTGTATAGTCGTCGCTAGATGGTTTTCGGATCTGGATGTAATTTTTATTATTTGTAGTGTTCATTTTACTACCATGATTGGAGATGAATAGATCGAAATTTTTTTCAAAAGAAAAAAAATCAGATGTCTAATATAGGGTGATACATGAGACGATGTGTAGATATATTGAAGAAAACATATCTAGATCTTTTTCTCATTTGTCTTGTTCAAAAATACATTTTTAGTAAAACAAAATGTACGATGTGAATATATGTGTTTCTACAAAACACTATGCATGACTTTGATACAATGAAGTTGTAAACACAAATCTTATTTTCTCCGCTTTCTCATAAAGAATTGTCTGATGGTGTATCTGCCAGCGTGGAGCAGCGACCGGAGGTGGAGGAGGTCGTCGGGCGGGTGACACTGATTGGGCTGCCCTCGCAGATCCGCGTGTGGGGCGGGAAGGGCCGGCGTTGGTGTCGGTGTTGCGGCGACGGATGACAGGTGGGGTCGCACTTGACCTGGAGCTGTCGCCCGTATCAACCCGTAGTGCTCCAACATGACACAAAGCGCCAGCTCGCCCTCATCTATGGTGCTGTTGTCGGAGTGGTTGCCGGTGCTGGACATGGTCTCCCGCGCTCGGGATTGGACGGATTGGGAAAAAGGGAGCGTCGGGGAGCGGAGCGGAGTGAGGTGAGCCTAGGGTTTTCTCCGAAGGGTGATTCCATGGGGTCGGGGTGGGCCAGTGATGGGTTGGGCGAACGTGGCGAACGTGCCCGGGCCGCCTCATATCCGTCCTACATTTGGCCTCGATACGAGGGATTCTGATTCACCCGAGAGTTTGTCTGCGATTTAAGAGCTTTCATTGGGTCGCTTTTTAGTGACTGGTCAGTGACCGGACGGCCTATCCGGACGTTTCAGACGTGTTTGACGGACCTGTAGATGCTCTCAGCTCCATGGTCGGGTGCCAAGCCTGATAATCCCGATCCAACATAACACTTCGATTCATTTTCTAGATCAACGAGTCCGCCCCATGAATTAGCTTGTTAGAATTAACTTGATGCGCTTGTCATCTACACAGAACCAAACAATCACATGAGACGATTTATTAATGAAGTTTACCATACATCGGCACGACTATAAACGCTCTCACGGGGAGAGCTAGTTGATTACTTAGGCATCTCTAATGTTGACTTATAAATTTGCTCTGACATCTGTCCGCGGACACTAATATCGAAGGCAACTATTTAACGCTGTCTGCATACATTTCAATCACCGTTTGAATTAACTTGACGAAATTCGTGCAAACACGGCGGATTTCATATAAGCCGAATGAAATTCATTAATTTTTGAACATTTTCCATATAAATTGGATGAAATTCATTACATCTTTCATATAAATTGGACTAGACCCTACCTAAACCTAAACTAGATGATCGCCGGCGCCCATTCCCCATGTTCGGCCATAAGCCTCGAGAACTGAAGTTTCACCTTCTCCAGTTCCGCCCCCGCAACCTTGGCCTATGGAGCCCCGGGAAGTGAAGTTATCCGCCTGCACCTCGTCACCAAGCGGCTAATCGGCCGACGATATTAATCCCACCAAGCTTGGCTTCAACGGTAGGGGAGGAGCGGTGGCTGCTACGTCTTGAGCTTGCGTTGGTTTTCCTCGAAGAGGAGAGGGTGATGCAGCAAAGTGTAGCATAAGTATTTCCCTCAGTTTTCAGAACCAAGGTATCAATCCAGTAGGAGGCTCCTCAAAAGTCTCACGCACCTACACAAACAAACTGAGAACTCGCAACCAACGCAATAAAGGGGTTGTCAATCCCTTCACGGCCGCTTGCGAAAATGAGATCTAATAAAGATAGTAAGATAAGATAAATATATTTTTGGTATTTTGTAATATAGATGCAAAAAGTAAAGATGCAAATAAAGTAGATTGAAAGCAAATATGATAAGAGATAGACCCGGGGGCCATAGGTTTTACTAGAGGCTTCTCTCGAGATAGCATAAGTATTACGGTGGGTGAACAAATTACTGTCGAGCAATTGACAGAAAAGTGCATAGTTATGAGATTATCTAGGCATGATCATGTATATAGGCATCACCTCCATAACAAGTAGACCGACTCCTGCCTGCATCTACTACTATTACTCCACACATCGACCGACTCCTGCCTGCATCTAGAGTATTAAGTTCATAAGAACAGAGTAACGCATTAAGCAAGATGACATGATGTAGAGGGATAAACACATGCAATATGATATAAACCCCGTCTTGTTATCCTTGATGACAACAATACAATACGTGTCTTGCAATCCTTTCTATCACTGGGTAAGAACACCGCAAGATTGAACCCAAAGCTAAGTACTTCTCCCATGGCAAGAAAGACCAATCTAGTAGGCCAAACCAAACTGATAATTCGAAGAGACTTGCAAAGATAACTCAATCATACATAAAAGAATTCAGAGAAGATTCAAATATTATTCATAGATAAACTTGATCATAAATCCACAATTCATCGGATCTCGACAAACACACCGCAAAAAGAGTTTACATCGAATAGATTTCCACAAGAGAGGGGGAGAACATTGTATTGAGATCCAAAAAGAGAGAAGAAGCCATCTGGCTAATAACTATGGACCCGTAGGTCTATGGTAAACTACTCACAACTCATCGGAGGGGCAACGATGTTGATGTAGAGGCCCTCCGTGGTTGATTCCCCCTCCGGCAGAGTGCCGATGAAGGCTTCAAGATGGGATCTCGCGGATACAGAAGGTTACGGCGGTGGAAATTGTGTTTCTGGTGCTCCTGGATGTTTTCGGGGTACGTAGGTATATATAGGAGGAAGAAGTACGTCAGTGGCCGCCCGAGGGACCCACGAGACAGGGGGTGCGCCCTACAGGGGGGCGCGGCCCCCTATCTCGTGGGGCCCTCGGAAGCTTCTTGACTTGCACTCCAAGCTCTCCGGATCACGTTTGTTCCAAAAATCACGCTCCCGAAGGTTTTATTTCGTTTGGACTCCGTTTGATATTCCTTTTCTTCGAAATACTGAAATAGCAAAAAAAAACAGCAATATGGGCTGGGCCTCCGGTTAGTAGGTTAGTCCCAAAAATGATATAAATGTGTAAAATAAAGCCCATAAACATCTAAAAGGGGTAATATAATAGCATGGAACAATAAAAAATTATAGATACGTTGGACACGTATCGAGCATCCCCAAGCTTAATTCCTGCTCGTCCTCGAGTAGGTAAATGATAAAAAGAGAATTTTTGATGTGGAATACAAAATAAAAGTTCATATTGACATAAGAAATAGTAATACTTCAAGCATACTAATCAAAGTAATCATGTCTTCTCAAAATAACATGGCTAAAGAAAGTTATCCCTACAAAATCATATAGTCTGGCTATGCTCTATCTTCATCACACAAAGCATTTAATCATGCACAACCCCGATGACAAGCCAAGGAATTGTTTCATACTTTAATAATCTTAAACTTTTTCAACTTTCACGCAATACATGAGCGAGCCATGGACATAGCACTATATGTGGAATAGAATGGTGGTTGTGGAGAAGACAAAAAGGAGAAGATACTCTCACATCAACTAGGCGTATCAACGGGCTATGGAGATGCCCATTAATAGATATAAATGTGAGTGAGTAGGGATTGCCATGGAACGGATGCACTAGAGCTATAAATATATGAAAGCTCAATAAAAGAAACTAAGTGGGGTGCATCCAACTTGCTTGCTAACGAAGACCTAGGGCACTTTGAGGAAGCCCATCATTGGAATATACAAGCCAAGTTCTATAATGAAAAATTCCCACTAGTATATGAAAGTGACAGCATATGAGACTCTCTATCATGAAGATCATGGTGCTATTTTGAAGCACAAGTGTGGAAAAAGAGATAGTAGCATTGTCCCTTCTCTCTTTTTCTCTCATTTTTTTTCTTTTTTTTCTTTCCCCTTTTTTTCTTTGGCCTATCTTTTTTTTCTCTTTTTGGCCTTTCTCTTTTTTTCTTCTTCTTTTTTTCTTTTCTTTTTGTAAAGTCCGAAGTCTCATCCCGACTTGTGGAGATCATCCTTTTCTCGCTAGGACAATGCTCTAATAATGAAGATCATCACACTTTTATGGATTTACAACTCAAAGCTAGTACAAGATATGACTCTATATGAATGCCTCCGGCGGTGTACCGGGATATGCAATGAATCAAGAGCGACATGTATGAAAATTATAAAGGTGGCCTTGCCACAAATACAATGTCAACTACATGATCATGCAAAAAGCAATATGACAAAAGTAATGCGTGTCATATGAACGGAACGGTGGAAAGTTGCATGGCAATATATCTCGGAATGGCTATGGAAATGCCATAATAGGTAGGTATGGTGGCTGTTTTGAGGAAGGTAAATGGTGGGTGCATGGTACCGACAAAAATTGCACGATACAAGAGAGGCTAGCAATGGTGGAAGGGTGAAAGAGTGCGTATAATCCATGGACTCAACATTAATCAAAAGAACTCATATACTTGTTGCAAAAATTTAGAAGTCATCAAAAACCAAAGTACTACACGCATGCTCCTAGGTGGATAGATTGGTAGGAAAAGACCATCGCTCGTCCCCGACCGCCACTCATAAGGAAGACAATCAATAAATAAAATTGTGATCCAACTTCATCACAAAGCGGTTCACCATACGTGCATGCTACAGGAATCACAAACTTCAACACAAGCATTCTTTAAATTAATAATCACCCAACTAGCATGACTTTAATATCACTACCCCCATATCTCAAAACAATTATCAAGCATCAAATTGATCATAGCATCTAATTCACTTTCTATGATAGTTTTTATTATACCCAACTTGGATGCTCATCATTCTAGGACCAACTTTATGATAATAGCAGATACCATGCTGTTCTAAAAGACTCTCAAAATAATATAAGTGAAGCATGAGAGACTAGCAATTTCTTCAAAATTAAGACACCATCGTGCTCTAAAAGATATAAGTGAAGCACTAGAGCCAAAACTATCAAGCTCAAAAGATATAAGTGAAGCACATAGAGTATACTAGCAAACTCTAATCAAATAGGCTTCTCCCAAAAGGTGTGTACATCAAGGATGATTGTGGTAAACTAAAAATCAAAGACTAATATAATACACGACGCTCCAAGCAAAACACATATCATGTAGCGAATAAAAATATAGCTCCAAGTAAAGTTACCAATGAACGAAGATGAAAGAGGGGATGCCTTCCCGGGGCATCCCCAAGCTTAGGATTTTGGCTATTCTTGAATATCTTGGGGTGCCATAAGCATCCCCAAGCTTAGCCTCTTGCCACTCCTTATTCCATAGTCCATAAAAGCTTTACCCAAAACTTGAATACTTCACAACACAAAACTCAATAGGAAATCTTATAAGCTCCGTTAGTGAAAGAAAACAAAACCACCACATAAGGTACTGCCATGAACTCATTATTTATTTATTTTGGTGTTAAACCTACTGTATTCCAACTTCTTTATGGTTCATAGACTGAATTACTAGCCATAGATGCATTGAAATAAGCAAACAACACACGAAAAACAGAATCTGTCAAAAACAGAACATTCTGTAGCAATCTGTAACTAACACAAACTGATGGAACTCTAAAAATCCTACCAAAATAGGAAGTCCTGGAAAATCTGTTTATTGAACAACAGCAAAAAGAATCAACGCAAAATCTCGTTCCTGTGATTTAACAAAAATATATTCGTGCACGCAAAGTTTCTGTTTTTCAGCAGAATCAAATCAACTATCATCGTAGGTTATCCTATAGGTTCTACTTGACACAAACACTAAATAAAAGATAAAAACACATCTAAACAGAAGGTAGATGCAAGATTTATTACTAAACAGGAGCAAAAACAAAAAACATAAAGAAAATTGTTGGGGAACGTAGTAATTTCAAAAAATTTCCTACGCACACGCAAGATCATGGTGATGGCATAGCAACGAGAGGGGAGAGTGTTCGTCCACGTACCCTCGTAGACCGTAAGCGGAAGCGTTAGCACAACGCGGTTGATGTAGTCGTACGTCTTCACGATCCGACCGATCCAAGCACCGAACTTACGGAGCCTCCGAGTTCAGCACACGTTCAGCTCGATGACGATCTCCGGCCTCCGATCCAGCCGAGCTCCGGAGATGAGTTCCGTCAGCACGACGGCGTGGTGACGATGATGATGTTCTACCGGCGCAGGGCTTCGCCTAAACTCCGTGATGATATGACCGAGGTGGAATATGGTGGAAGGGGGCACCGCACACGGCTAAGGAACGATCCGTAGATCAACTTGTGTGTCTATGGGGTGCCCCCTGCCCCCGTATATAAAGGAGGGAGGGGGGAGGCCGGCTGGCCCCTTGGGCGCGCCAAGGGAGGACGAATCCTCCTCCTAGTAGGAGTAGGACTCCTCCTTTCCTACTCCTACTAGGAGGGGGAAGGAAGGGGGAGAGGGGGGAAGGAAAGGGGGGCGCCGCCCCCCTCCTAGTCCAATTCGGACTAGAGGGAGAGGGGGCGCGCGGCCCACCCTGGCCGCCCCTCTCTCTTTCCACCGAGGCCCATGTGGCCCATTAACTCTCCCGGGGGGTTCCGGTAACCCCCCCGGCACGCCGGTTTTCTCCGAAATCACCCGGAACCTTTCCGGTGTCCGAATATAGTCGTCCAATATATCAATCTTTATGTCTCGACCATTTTGAGACTCCTCGTCATGTCCGTGATCACATCCGGGACTCCGAACAAACTTTGGTACATCAAAACTTATAAACTCATAATAAAACTGTCATCGAAACGTTAAGCGTGCGGACCCTACGGGTTCGAGAACTATGTAGACATGACCTAGAACCATTCTCGGTCAATAACCAATAGTGGGGCCTGGATGTCCATATTGGTTCCTACATATTCTACGAAGATCTTTATTGGTCAAAACGCATAACAACATACTTTGTTCCCTTTGTCATCGGTATGTTACTTGCCCGAGATTTGATCGTCGGTATCCAATACCTAGTTCAATCTCGTTACCGGCAAGTCTCTTTACTCGTTCCGTAATACATCATCTCATAACTAACTCATTAGTTACATGCTTGCAAGGCTTAGGTGATGAGTATTACCGAGAGGGCCCAGAGATACCTCTCCGACAATCGGAGTGACAAATCCTAATATCGAATTATGCCAACCCAACATGTACCTTCGGAAACACCTGTAGAGCACCTTTATAATCACCCAATTACGTTGTGACGTTTGGTAGCACACAAAGTGTTCTTCCGGTAAACGGGAGTTGCACAATCTCATAGTTGCAGGAACTTTGTATAAGTCATGAAGAAAGCAATAGCAGTATACTAAACGATCAAGTGCTAGGCTAACGGAATGGGTCATGTCAATCACATCATTCTCCTAATGATGTGATCCCACTAATCAAATGACAACACATGTCTATGGTTAGGAAACATAACCATCTTTGATTAATGAGCTAGTCAAGTAGAGGCATACTAGTGACTATAGTTTTGTCTATGTATTCATACATGTATTATGTTTCCGGTTAATACAATTCTAGCATGAATAATAAACATTTATCATGATATGAGGAAATAAATAATAACTTTATTATTGCCTCTAGGGCATATTTCCTTCAGTCTCCCACTTGCACTAGAGTCAATAATCTAGATTCCATAGTAATGATTCTAACACCCATGGAGTCTTGGTGCTGATCATGTTTTGCTCGTGAGAGAGGCTTAGTCAACGGGTCTACAACATTCAGATCCGTATGTATCTTGCAAATCTCTATGTCTCCCACTTGGACTTGGTCCCGAATGGAATTGAAGCGTCTCTTGATGTGCTTGGTCCTCTTGTGAAATCTGGATTCCTTTGCCAAGGCAATTGCACCACTATTGTCACAGAAGATCTTCATTGGTCCCGATGCACTAGGTATGACACCTAGATCGGAAATGAACTCCTTCATCCAGACTCCTTCATTCGCTGCTTCCGAAGCAGCTATGTACTCCGCTTCACATGTAGATCCCGCCACGATGCTTTGTTTAGAACTGCACCAACTTACAGCTCCACCGTTTAATAAAAACACGTATCCGGTTTGCGATTTAGAATCGTCTGGATCAGTGTCAAAGCTTGCATCGACGTAACCATTTACGACTAGCTCTTTGTCACCTCCATATACGAGAAACATATCCTTAGTCCTTTTCAGGTATTTCAGGATGTTCTTGACCGCTGTCCAGTGATCCACTCCTGGATTACTTTGGTACCTTCCTGCCAAGCTTATTGCTAAGCATACGTCAGGTCTGGTACACAGCATTGCATACATGATAGAGCCTATGGCTGAAGCATAGGGAACATTTTTCATTTTCTCTCTATCTTCTGCTGTGGTCGGGCATTGAGTTTGATTCAACTTCACACCTTGTAGCACAGGCAAGAATCCTTTCTTTGCCTGATCCATTTTGAACTTTTTCAAAATTTTGTCAAGGTATGTGCTTTGTGAAAGTCCTATTAAGCGTCTTGATCTATCTCTATAGAACTTGATGCCCAATATGTAAGCAGCTTCACCGAGGTCTTTCATTGAAAAACTTTTATTCAAGTATCTCTTTATGCTATCCAGAAATTCTATATCATTTCCAATTAATAATATGTCATCTACATATAAAACTAGAAATGCTATAGAGCTCCCACTCACTTTCTTGTAAATACAGGCTTCTCCAAAAGTTTGTATAAAACCATATGCTTTGATCACACTATCAAAGAGTTTATTCCAACTCCGAGATGCTTGCACCAGTCCATAAATGGAGCGCTGGAGCTTGCATACTTTGTTAGCACCTTTTGGATCAACAAAACCTTCCGGCTGCATCATATACAACTCTTCTTCTAGAAATCCATTCAAGAATGCAGTCTTGACATCCATTTGCCAAATTTCATAATCATGAAATACAGCAATAGCTAACATGATTCGGACAGACTTAAGCATCGCTACGGGTGAGAAAGTCTCATCGTAGTCAACCCCTTGAACTTGTCGAAAACCTTTCGCAACAAGTCGAGCTTTATAGACAGTTACATTACCATCAGCGTCAGCTTCTTATTAAAGATCCATTTATTCTCAATGGCTTGCCGATCATCGGGCAAGTCAACCAAAAACCATACTTTGTTTTCATACATGGATCCCATCTCAGATTTCATGGCCTCTAGCCATTTTGCGGAATCTGGGCTCATCATCGCTTCCTCATAGTTCGTAGGTTCATCATGATCAAGTAACATGACTTCCAGAATAGGATTACCGTACCACTCTGGTGCGGATCTTACTCTGGTAGACCTACGAGGTTCAGTAGAAACTTGATCTGAAGTTTCATGATCAATATCATTAGCTTCCTCACTAATTGGTGTAGTCGTCACAGGAACCGGTTCTCGTGATGAACTACTTTCCAATAAGGGAGTAGATACAGTTATCTCATCAAGTTCTACTTTCCTCCCACTCACTTCTTTCGAGAGAAACTCCTTCTCTAGAAAGGATCCATTCTTAGCAACAAATGTCTTGCCTTCGGATCTATGATAGAAGGTGTACCCAACAGTCTCTTTTGGGTATCCTATGAAGACACATTTCTCCGATTTGGGTTCGAGCTTATCTGGTTGAAGTTTCTTCACATAAGCATCGCAGCCCCAAACTTTAAGAAACGACAACTTTGGTTTCTTGCCAAACCACAGTTCATAAGGCGTCGTTTCAACGGATTTTGATGGTGCCCTATTTAACGTGAATGCGGCCGTCTCTAAAGCATAACCCCAAAACGATAGCGGTAAATCGGTAAGAGACATCATAGATCGCACCATATCAAGTAAAGTACGATTACGACGTTCGGACACACCATTTCGTTGTGGTGTTCCGGGTGGCGTGAGTTGCGAAACTATTCCGCATTGTTTCAAATGTAAACCAAACTCGTAACTCAAATATTCTCCTCCACGATCAGATCGTAGAAACTTTATTTTCTTGTTACGATGATTTTCCACTTCACTCTGAAATTCTTTGAACTTTTCAAATGTTTCAGACTTGTGCTTCATTAAGTAGATATACCCATATCTGCTCAAATCATCTGTGAAGGTGAGAAAATAACGATATCTGCCACGAGCCTCAACATTCATCGGACCATACATCTGTATGTATGATTTCCAACAAATCTGTTGCTCTCTCCATTGTTCCGGAGAACGGTGTTTTAGTCATCTTGCCCATGAGGCACGGTTCGCAAGTACCAAGTGATTCATAATCAAGTGATTCCAGAAGTCCATCAGTATGGAGTTTCTTCATGCGTTTTACACCGATATGACCTAAACGACAGTGCCACAAATAAGTTGCACTATCATTATCAACTCTGCATCTTTTGGCTTCAACATTATGAATATGTGTGTCACTACTATCGAGATTCAATAAAAATAGACCACTCTTCAAGGGTGCATGACCATAAAAGATATTACTCATATAAATAGAACAACCATTATTCTCTGATTTAAATGAATAACCGTCTCGCATCAAACAAGATCCATATATAATGTTCATGCTCAACGCGGGCACCAAATAACAATTATTCAGGTCTAAAACTAATCCTGAAGGTAGATGTAGAGGTAGCGTGCCGACCGCGATCACATCGACTTTGGAACCGTTTCCCACGCGCATCGTCACCTCGTCCTTGGCCAGTGCTCACTTATTCCGTAGTCCCTGTTTCGAGTTGCAAATATTAGCAACAGAACCAGTATCAAATAACCAGGTGCTACTATGAGCTCTAGTTAGGTACACATCAATAACATGTATATCACATACACCTTTGTTCACTTTGCCATCCTTCTTATCTGCCAAATACTTGGGGCAGTTCCGCTTCCAGTGACTAGTCTGCTTGCAGTAGAAGCACTCAGTTTCAGGCTTAGGTCCAGACTTGGGTTTCTTATCTTGAGCAGCAACTTGCTTGCCGTTCCTTTTGAAGTTCCCCTTTTTCTTCCCTTTGCCCTTTTTCTTGAAACTAGTGGTCTTGTTGACCATCAACACTTGATGCTCCTTCTTGATTTCTACCTCCGCGGCTTTTAGCATTGCGAAGAGCTCGGGAATAGTCTTGTTCATCCCTTGCATATTATAGTTCATCACAAAGCTCTTGTAGCTTGGTGGCAGTGATTGGAGAATTCTGTCAATGACACTATCATCAGGAAGATTAACTCCCAGTTGAATCAAGTGATTATTACACCCAGACATTCTGAGTATGTGTTCACTGACAGAACTATTCTCCTCCATTTTGCAGCTATAGAACTTATTGGAGACTTCATATCTCTCAATCCGGGCATTTGCTTGAAATATTAACTTCAATTCCTGGAACATCTCATATGCTCCATGACGTTCAAAACATCGTTGAAGACCCGATTCTAAGCTGTAAAACATGGCACACTGAACTATAGAGTAGTCATCAGCTTTGCTCTGCCAGACGTTCTTAACATCGTCAGTTGCATCAGCAGCAGGCCTGGCACCCAGCGGTGCTTCTAGGACGTAACTTTTTTGTGCAGCAATGAGGATAATCCTCAGGTTACGGACCCAGTCCGTGTAATTGCTACCATCATCTTTCAACTTTGCTTTCTCAAGAAACGCATTAAAATTCAGCGGAACAACAGCACGAGCCATCTATCTACAAACAAACATAGACAAGCAAGATACTATCAGGTACTAAGGTCATGATAAATTTAAGTTCAATTAATCATATTACTTAAGAACTCCCACTTAGACAGACATCTCTCTAGTCATCTAAGTGATCACGTGATCCAAATCAACTAAACCATAACCGATCATCACGTGAGATGGAGTAGTTTTCAATGGTCAACATCACTATGTTGATCATATCTACTATATGATTCACGCTCGACCTTTCGGTCTCCGTGTTCCGAGGCCATATCTGCATATGCTAGGCTCGTCAAGTTTAACCTGAGTATTCTGCATGTGCAAAACTGGCTTGCACCCGTTGTAGATGGACGTAGAGCTTATCACACCCGATCATCACGTGGTGTCTCGGCACGACGAACTTTGGCAACGGTGCATACTCAGGGAGAACACTTCTTGATAATTTTAGTGAGAGATCATCTTAAAATGCTACCGTCAATCAAAGCAAGATAAGATGCATAAAGGATAAACATCACATGCAATCAATATAAGTGATATGATATGGCCATCATCATCTTGTGCTTGTGATCTCCATCTCCGAAGCACCGTCGTGATCACCATCGTCACCGGTGCGACACCTTGATCTCCATCGTAGCATCGTTGTCGTTTACGCCATCTATTACTTCTACGACTATCGCTACCGCTTAGTGATAAAGTAAAGCAATTACAGGGCATTTGCATTTCATACAATAAAGCGACAACCATATGGCTCCTGCCAGTTGCCGATAACTTCGGTTACAAAACATGATCATCTCATACAATAAAATATAGCATCACGTCTTGACCATATCACATCACAACATGCCCTGCAAAAACAAGTTAGACGTCCTCTACTTTGCTGTTGCAAATTTTACGTGGCTGCTACGGGCTTAGCAAGAACCGTTCTTACCTACGCATCAAAAACCACAATGATAGTTCATCAAGTTGGTGCTGTTTTAACCTTCGCAAGGACCGGGCGTAGCCACACTCGATTCAGCTAAAGTGAGAGAGACAGACACCCACCAGCCACCTTTAAGCACGAGTGCTCGTAACGGTGAAACCAGTCTCGCGTAAGCGTACGCGTAATGTCGGTCCGGGACGCTTCATCTCACAATACCGCCGAACCAAAGTATGACATGCTGGTAAGCAGTATGACTTGTATCGCCCACAACTCACTTGTGTTCTACTCGTGCATATAACATCAATGCACATAACCTGGCTCTGATACCACTGTTGGGGAACGTAGTAATTTCAAAAAAATTCCTACGCACACGCAAGATCATGGTGATAGCATAGCAACGAGAGGGGAGAGTGTTCGTCCACGTACCCTCGTAGACCGTAAGCGGAAGCGTTAGCACAACGCGGTTGATGTAGTCGTACATCTTCAAGATCCGACCGATCCAAGCACCGAATGTACGGAGCCTCCGAGTTCAGCACACGTTCAGCTCGATGACGATCTCCGGCCTCCGATCCAGCCGAGCTCCGGAGATGAGTTCCGTCAGCACGACGGCGTGGTGACGATGATGATGTTCTACCGGCGCAGGGCTTCGCCTAAACTCCGCGACGATATGACCGAGGTGGAATATGGTGGAAGGGGGCACCGCACACGGCTAAGGAACGATCCGTAGATCAACTTGTGTGTCTATGGGGTGCCCCATGCCCCCGTATATAAAGGAGGGAGGGGGGAGGCCGGCCGGCCCCTTGGGCGCGCCAAGGGAGGAGGAATCCTCCTCCTAGTAGGAGTAGGACTCCTCCTTTCCTACTCCTACTAGGAGGGGGAAGGAAGGGGGAGAGGGGGGAAGGAAAGGGGGGCGCCGCCCCCTCCTAGTCCAATTCGGACTAGAGGGAGAGGGGGCGTGCGGCCCACATTGGCCGCCCCTCTCTCTTCCCACCGAGGCCCATGTGGCCCATTAACTCTCCCGGGGGGTTCCGATAACCCCCCCGGCACTCCGGTTTTCGCCGAAATCACCCGGAACCTTTCCGGTGTCCGAATATAGTCGTCCAATATATCAATATTTATGTCTTGACCATTTCGAGACTCCTCGTCATGTCCGTGATCACATCCGTGACTCCGAACAAACTTCGGTACATCAAAACTTATAAACTCATAATAAAACTGTCATCGAAACGTTAAGCGTGCGGACCCTACGGGTTCGAGAACTATGTAGACATGACCTAGAACAATTCTCGGTCAATAACCAATAGTGGGACCTGGATGTCCATATTGGTTCCTACATATTCTATGAAGATCTTTATCGGTCAAACCGCATAACAACATACTTTGTTCCCTTTGTCATCGGTATGTTACTTGCCCGAGATTTGATCGTCGGTATCCAATACCTAGTTCAATCTCGTTACCGGCAAGTCTCTTTACTCGTTCCGTAATACATCATCTCATAACTAAATCATTAGTTACATGCTTGCAAGGCTTAGGTGATGAGTATTACCGAGAGGGCCCAGAGATACCTCTCCGACAATCGGAGTGACAAATCCTAATCTCGAATTATGCCAACCCAACATGTACCTTCAGAAACACCTGTAGAGCACCTTTATAATCACCCAGTTACGTTGTGACGTTTGGCAGCACACAAAGTGTTCTTCCGGTAAACGGGAGTTGCACAATCTCATAGTTGCAGGAACTTTGTATAAGTCATGAAGAAAGCAATAGCAGTATACTAAACGATCAAGTGCTAGGCTAACGGAATGGGTCATGTCAATCACATCATTCTCCTAATGATGTGATCCCACTAATCAAATGACAACACATGTCTATGGTTAGGAAACATAACCATCTTTGATTAATGAGCTAGTCAAGTAGAGGCATACTAGTGACTAGTTTTGTCTATGTATTCACACATGTATTATGTTTCCGGTTAATACAATTCTAGCATGAATAATAAAAATTTATCATGATTTGAGGAAATAAACAATAACTTTTTATTGCCTCTAGGGCATATTTCCTTCAAAAATTGGGTTGCCTCCCAACTAGCGCTATTGTTTAACGCCCCTTGCTAGGCATAAAAGGCAAAGATAGATCTAACGGGTGCCATCTTTGGCACTAAATTCATAAGTAGCACGCATGATAGATTCGTAAGGTAATTTGACTTTCTTTCTTGGAAAGTGCTCCATGTCTTTCTTTAATGGAAATTGGAATCTAATATTCCCTTCCTTCATATCAATAATCGCACCAATCATTATAAGGAAAGGTCTACCAAGAATAATTGGGCAAGAAAGATTGCAATCTATATCAAGAACGATAAAATCTACGGGCACCAAATTTCTATTTGCAACAATAAGAACATCATTGATCCTTCCCATAGGCTTTTTAATGGTGGGATCCGCAAGGTGCAAATTTAAAGAGCAATCATCAAGATCAATGGAACCTAGAATATCACATAAAGTTTTCGGAATCGTGGAAACACTAGCACCCAAATCACACAAAGCAAAACACTCATAATCTTTAATTCTAATCTTTATAGTAGGTTCCCACTCATCATTAAGTTCTCTAGGTATAGAAACTTCCAAATTAAGTTTTTCATCATAAGATTGCATCAAGGCATCAACAATATGTTTGGTAAAATCTTTATTTTGGCTATAAGCATGAGGAGAATTAACAACAGATTGCAACAAGGAAATACAACCTTTTAAAGAGCAATTATCATAATCAAATTCCTTGAAATCCGAGATAGTAGGTTCAATATTATGAGAAGTTGAGGATTCTCCAATCTCACTTTTAGCAAATTTAGCATCAAGATCTAAAGACTCCGAATTTTTGGGACGCCTTTTAGGAAAAGTTGATTCATCATCACTCCCATAATCATCAAAATTCATATTGAAAAACATAGATCTAATCGGAGACGCATCAATAACTTTAAGATCCTCAACATTATTTTCATGGAAACTAGAAGAACACGCTTTTATAAAGCTTTCTTTTTAGCACACAGTCTAGCGGTTCTTTCCTTGCACTCGTCAATTGAAATTCTCATTACTTTGAGAGACTCATTGATATCATGCATAGGAGAAGAAGATCCAAGTTTAACAGAATTAACATCAAGCGAAAGTCTATCAACGTTCCTAGCCAAATCATCAACTTTGAGCAATTTTTCTTCAAGCAAAGCATTAAAATTCTTTTGAGAAATTATAAATTCTTTCACACTATTCTCAAAATCAGAGGGCATCTTATTAAAATTACCATAAGAATTATTGTAGTAATTTCCATAATTATTAGAGGGGTTACTAGGGAACGGTCTAGCATTAAAATTTCCTCTATAAGCGTTGTTTCCAAAACTATTCCTACCAACAAAATTCACATCCATAGATTCATCATTATTCTCAATCAAGGAAGACAAAGGCATATCATTGGGATCAAGAGGAGTATTTTTAGTAGCAAACATCTTCATAAGTTCATCCATCTTTCCACTCAAAACATTAATTTCTTCTATATCATGCACTTTTTTACTAGAAGATCTTTTGGTGTGCCATTGAGAATAATTAGCCATAATATTATCAAGCAATTTTATAGCATCTCCTAACATGATTTCCATAAAGGTGCCTCCTGCGGCCGAATCTAAGAGATTTCTAGAAGCAAAGTTCAAACCGGCATAAATACATTGTATGATCATCCATAAATTCAAACCATGAGTAGGGCAATTGCGAAGCATCAATTTCATTCTTTCCCAAGATTGGGCAACATGCTCATGATCAAGTTGTTTACAATTCATAATATCGTTCCTAAGAGTGATGATCTTAGTGGGAGGAAAATACTTAGAGATAAAAGCATCTTTGCACTTGTTCCAAGAATCAATACTATTTTTAGGCAAAGACGAAAACCAAACTTTAGCACGATCTCTAAGTGAAAACGGAAATAACTTAAATTTGACAATATCATTATCCGTATCTTTCTTCTTTTGCATATCACACAAATCAACAAAATCGTTTAGATGAGTAGCGGCATCTTCACTAGGAAGGCCGGCAAATTGATCTTTCATAACAAGATTCAGCAAAGCGGTATTGATTTCACAAGACTCACATCATTAAGAGGAGCAATCGGAGTACTAAGGAAATCATTATTATTGGTATTCGAGAAGTCACACAACTTGGTATTATCTTGTGCCATGGCAACAAGTAATCCAACACACAAGCAAATAGAAAAAGGCAAACGGAAAGAGGAGGAGATTGGGAAAGAGAGGGCGAATAAAACGGCAAGGGTGAAGTGGGGGAGAGGAAAACGAGAGGCAAATGGCAAATAATGTAAATGCGAGGGAGATGGGTTTGTGATGGTTACTTGGTATGTCTTGACTTGAGCGAAGACCTCCCCGGCAACGGTGCGAGAAATCCTTCTTGCTACGTCTTTAGCTTGCATTGGTTTTCCTCGAAGAGGAGAGGGTGATGCAGCAAAGTGTAGCGTAAGTATTTCCCTCAGTTTTGAGAACCAAGGTATCAATCCAGTAGGAGGCTCCTCAAAAGTCCCATGCACCTACACAAACAAACTGAGAACTCGCAACCAACGCAATAAAGGGGGTTGTCAATCCCTTCACGGCCACTTGTGGAAGTGAGATCTAATAAAAATAGTAAGATAAGATAAATATATTTTTGGTATTTTGTAATATAGATGCAAATAAAGTAGATTGAAAGCAAATATGATAAGGGATAGACCCGGGGGCCATAGGTTTCACTAGAGGCTTCTCTCGAGATAGCATAAGTATTACAGTGGGTGAACAAATTACTGTCGAGCAATTGATAGAAAAGTGCATAGTTATGAGATTATCTAGGCATGATTATGTATATAGGCATCACGTCCATAACAAGTAGACCGACTCCTGCCTGCATCTACTAATATTACTCCGCACATCGACCGACTCCTGCCTACATCTAGAGTATTAAGTTCATAAGAACAGAGTAACGCATTAAGCAAGATGACATGATGTAGAGGGATAAACACACGCAATATGATATAAACCCTATCTTGTTATCCTCGATGGCAACAATACAATACGTGTCTTGCAACCCTTTCTGTCACTGGGTAAGAACACCGCGAGATTGAACCCAAAGCTAAGCACTTCTCCCATGGCAAGAAAGACCAATCTAGAAGGCCAAACCAAACTGATAATTCGAAGAGACTTGCAAAGATAACTCAATCATACATAAAAGAATTCAGAGAAGATTCAAATATTATTCATAGGTAAACTTGATCATAAACCCATAATTCATCGGATCTCGACAAACACACCGCAAAAAGAGTTTACATCGAATAGATCTCCACAAGAGAGGGGGAGAACATTGTATTGAGATCCAAAAAGAGAGAAGAAGCCATCTGGCTAATAACTATGGACCCGTAGGTCTGTGGTAAACTACTCACAACTCATCGGAGGGGCAAGGATGTTGATGTAGAGGCCCTCCGTGGTTGATTCCCCCTCCGGCAGAGTGTCGGCGAAGGCTCCAAGATGGGATCTCGTGGATACAGAAGGTTACGGCGGTGGAAATTGTGTTTCGTGGTGCTCCTGGATGTTTTCGGGGTACGTAGGTATATATAGGAGGAAGAAGTACGTCGGTGGCCGCCCGAGGGGCCCACGAGACAGGGGGGCACGCCCTACAGGGGGGGGCATGGCCCCCTATCTCGCGAGGACCTCGGAAGCTTCTTGACTTGCACTCCAAGATCTCCGGATCACGTTTGTTCCAAAAATCACGCTCCCGAAGGTTTCATTTCATTTGGACTCCGTTTGATATTCCTTTTCTTCGAAATACTGAAATAGGCAAAAAAACAGCAATATGGGCTGGGCCTCCGGTTAGTAGGTTAGTCCCAAAAATGATATAAATGTGTAAAATAAAGCCCATAAACATCCAAAAGGGGTAATATAATAGCATAGAACAATCAAAAATTATAGATACGTTGGAGACGTATCAGTGGCCTTCTTGGAACCCGAGCAGCAGCGACCTACCAATGCACTACTCTTCCTCGCCATCAGAGGTGCCCGTAGACGTGCCGACTTCATGGTCGTGGCAGCGGGGCACGACCGAGGCGCAGCAGGCGATGTCCTCCTCGTTGTCACTCATGCACTATACCCCATCCGCCACCTCGTCGAACTCCCTGTAGGCGTCTTGTAACTGCACCTAACGTTGGTGGTACCACCATCGGTTGCGGCAGATCTCACGGGAGGAGCAGTAGGACTCGAGCAACGCCTACTTCTCGGGGCACGTCCATGTCCGACATGATGGATGTGCTGGCGACGAGCAACTCCTCCGCGCGCCGGTGCTCTTCGAGGAGGCGGAGGTTGTAGGCCTAGTCGCCCCGCGTCTGCCGGAACTTGGCCTCCTCCTTCTCCCGCAGCATGTCCGTGTAGTGCACCCGGGCCTCACTGATGGTTAGGCCCGCACGCACCAGTGAGGAGGGTGGGGCCGCCTCGTCCTCGATTGGGGCGGTGTCAATCTCCGTTTGCTGGTCAGCCTGTAGCCGGCAGCAATGGCGGCCATCTTCTTCTTATGCTTCGAGGAGAGAGTGTCCCAGAGGGCTTTGGGGTGCTACAAGGCCATGGCAGACGTGATGCGGAGAGGAGAAAAGGACCGGAGGAGGATGAATGTGGCTATGGCTGGGGCTGGAGTTTAGAAGGCAAGAAGGCACTGGGCCTCAACGGTGAGGTTAATGGTGGGCATCAGACGAACGAACCGGTGGCGCTGGAGTAGATTTCTTCGCAACCACATATCATTAATATAGGGGCGACAGACCAACGAGGTGTCATTTGAACGCAGAGCACTCGCCTGCACCGGGAAGCAACACAGGCGACACTCTCTCAGCCGTGGTGATGCTTCAATGTCAGCATCAGTGAGACGTCGTGCCCGCTCTGGCTGGGCGTGAATGTGGCACTGACGATCTGGAGCGGCTCTGACTATTTTGTGTGGGAAGTGCGCCGGGAAGGGGGGATGTTTTTTGGTGGGTCAGGTTAGTGCCCAGACACCCACAAGGCTCCTCTAGTTTGTCTTCGATTTGCGGCAAAATTGCATTTGGACTGCCGATCAGACCGATCATGCCCGCGTTGAATGGCATAACACGTTCGGATTGCGCGGTCCGAATGGTTACAGGTGGTTTTAGGGTCGGCATCGGAGATGTCCTTAGGGCATCTCCAACATTGGCCTGCAAATTTAACACTGCACCTGTCCGCGGTCAGGGATGTGGGAGTCGGCCATCCAACACTGCCCGTGTACAACTGAAACCACATTTAAACTGACCGAAAAAATCATGTAGACACATTAAAGTTCGGATATAAAATAGCACAAATCATCTAGAGATAACATGCAAATAAATATTGTACAATTATAGTTCAAATTCAACAATATTAACCGGATGATCAACAAGTTTTTCATGAATGGATCATGTCGTCCCACACATACTTCCCCTTCAGTTTCATCCAACAGTGTATATACCTAAATGACAGTCCCTCTATTCCATCGTACATCACGACAGCGCGTACAGGCTATACAACGTGTAGAGCAACATTGAGTGAATAAATGGTTCAATTAACAAGTTGAGCAAGAAGAAGCAGAACTTACGATCTCCTCCGCTGCCACGCGCAATGGCCACCTTGTCTCCAGCAGAGCAACCGTGTCGGTGATGGTGGTCTGGATGGCGTACAACTCATATTGCGCTATTGGATGATGTGCATGTCCTAGGGCACAATGTGCTTTCGAGTGTGAAATGAATCATACACATGCTGCCAGAAGATCCCCCTTTTGTGCCTGCCAATGAAACTCACGGATACGACCAACCAGGCATCGCACAACAACTCATCTTCCATGCTCGGGTACCATGCCATCCTCCGCACTCTAAAAAATGACATGGCGTCCGAAAATTAGCTCAATGGCATCTGACTGAACACTTGCCGGGCGTGGTGTCCGCCATGAATGTCGTCGGCAGGGGAGCAGAAGTGTACCTGACTACAAACGGGTCCTGGGTGGACGCCGCCGTAGTAAAAGGCGAGAGGGCGCATGGGTGCTGGTTGCAGAGGTCCAGCAATGACTGTGTGGCGGCCGGAGAAGTACAACGGACGTCGAAGGAGGAGGCCGAGGATGCAAAGCAAGGGGGAGAAGGGCCGGATTGGAAGAAAATGGGACCATTAGGGAGGATTCAGTGGGTCGAGGTGTCACCGGACTCCCACAACCCCCCCTACTTTGCTTCGAATTTACAGAAAAAAGTGTATCCGAACCGCTCAGTGGACCGATATAGTCCCGTGTTGGATGACAGATGCCCTTAGGCACACAAATGTACACCCAATTTTTGGCAAAAATGCTTGTATACTTACATATAATTAACAACAGAACACTATACATCAAAACAATGGAACAGACTTGAGTAATACTAAGATTTTTACTGGACCATGTCAAGCATTGTTGGGATGTTGGCTCAACCACTAGACGCTCCTCCTTGTTGATACCGTGACAATACGGCAAATCGTCCGTCAGGGCAACGACACACACCGTCGGTTACCCTGTGGTATCTGTGCTATTATATTGGCATACTTTACATTGTATCTATCTTCACATTATATAGAGGTCTAAGATACAAGTATCCTATCAGGACACTTCTCCAAACCCAACAGTATGGCTCTAAGTCTAACTAAAATCTACATTATGCTTTGTGCTCGTCTGCCATTTCGGCTTCGACGGTGATGACGGGCGGTGTCCAATAAATGTGCCCCAGATCTGTCTCCGGTGGGTCTTTGTGTGGCGGTCGACGATAGATCTGGGCCTGGCTTGCCATTCGGTGCTGGGGCAGTGGAGGTATCAGCCGCGATGTGGCTTTGGTGCTATTGCCTCATCTTCGTGGCGGCGCGCACTCTGGCAGCGGTTTGTGGCTATGGTGTGTTTTTAGGAGCGTGAGTGGTTCGTGGACTCCGGATCTGCTGGCTCTGAATTAATGATGGCGCCTTGACGTGTTCGTCACTTCTCAAGCTGACGCAAGTGGTGATGTTTTGCTGATTTGGCTTCTCTCTGGTGTGTTGGTCCTGCTAGACCAAGGATGATGACTTTCCGTCGTCAGTAGTCCATGCGCATGACCAAGGTTATCACCGGCTCCAGGAGGGAGCGATGGAGGCGGCCCGCCCTCGTAGGTAGTGTTATTACTAGATTGGTACCCGAGGGTGCTGGTTGTAATTTCATTCTTTCTAGGGATGCGTTGCACCAATACTTTATTTCTACGTAGTCTGGTTATGCCTAATATTCGACACAATTCTAACAAAGTTAACGTAAAATACTTATTCTATAAAAAAATATAAAAGCATTTAGATCATTAAAGTAATATATCACTACGTTTATGATCTAGAGTGATCTAAACTATGTAATCGCAATGAGGATAACCGAAACAAGGGGATTTTGTTTCTAGCATGGCACACCTCTAGGAAATGAACAGGTAGACGCCACGCCACTCGAAGCAGGAGCGGCGTCTCGCGCCCCTGTACGAGTACAGGTACCATCTCGCTGATGTCAGTGTCAAACGTGCCGTCCTCTGTAACAATCTGTGCGCCTTCATTAAGGCCGTGCGTTAGATGTTGATGATGACGACGTACGCATTGAGGGCGAGGCGATGTGGCCGGCGTGTGCATTGATTGATCCACTGATCAGTGTTACGATCTAGTACTGCTCTTGCTCGAGGCGATGACGTCGATGGCCTGGTCGCCGTCGGTTGCTTGCCGCCTTCGTACGCTGCCGGCCTGCGGCGGCGCCGACGAGACAATGCTCCAAATCGAACACGTCTCACCCTCGTCCCTACATACCCCGTTCACGGACTCCACCGTTGATTAATTAGCTCCAACAGCTTGGCGATGGCAGGACCAGCTGCTTGTAATCTGCTGCCGGACATTGCTTCTGGTCGATCCATCTTTAAATGCAAATGGTAGTACGTTGATGAGCTAGTAGATAAAGCCCGCACGAAAAGCTCGTGCACAAACGACTACTGTTGGGACCTCAACCTCAGGTTCATCTGGGCTGTAACTGAGTTGATCTGAGCCATTCGCGTTGGAGATATGGAAGTACTTCTCCTTTTCAAGACTGAAGGACTGAAGCACTTTTCATCCCCTAAAAAAAGTATTTTTCATGTGTTTGGTGAAGAAATTCGTACCAACAAGAGGCCTTGAGCACGCCGCCTCTCCAAAAAAGTTCTCAAATGACAAGTGTCACACGTGTGGCATAAAGTAACACTGCCCCGATATTTTTTACAACTAAAATTGTCGTTCGAAAAAAAACCGAAACCCCCAAAACATTGAAATTTGCCATCCAAACAGAAAGTTGCCATACTTCACAACTAAAGTTGCCATCTCCGGATAACTAAAGTTGCCATCGAAAAACGGCAAGGCGAAATTGCTTCGTGCCACGCGTGTGACACCTACCAGGGTCCAAAGAGTTAGAGTTGTTCTGCCTCCGCCGCCGCCGCCGGTCCACCTCATCTCCGGTAGCCTTAGGTCCATGGGGGTAGAGTGGATCCCGGTCCTTGCTTGTGAGAGGACTTCGCTTTTAGAACTTTTCTCAAGTTTTATTAGGGTTTGTGTCCTACTCATGGAGGCGAGACGGCGGCGGTTTCCTAAAGATGGAATAAGATTCTTCCCGCCTAGCACTGTTCCGATGTTGCGTTTAGTATCGTCGGTGGATGTGTGGAGGTGTGTCTCCGACGGCTATATCTTCGGTGTATTTGCTCGGATATGGTCGTTGTTCGTCTATACTCGTGTGTCTCCAGGATGGATCCTTCTGATCTACACTACCACTACTAGGGAAAAGCTTATAGGCAGACGCTTACTAGTAGCGTGGGTTTATAACCCTCGCTACTGCTACTTACTAGTAGCGCAGGTTTTTACCTCTCGCTACTACTAAGTTGATAGTAGTAGCGTGGGTTTTTAACCCTCGCTACTACTAAGCGGTCTCTATCGTGCCCTCCCGGGACATGCATAGTAGTAGCGAGGGGTATAAGCCCGCGCTACTACTAAGTTGACAGTAGTAGCGCGGGTTTATACCCCTCGCTACTACTAAGTACGAGGTAGGTGAAGTCCCCATATCCTCGGCCGAATCCCTCCTCTCTCCCTCACTCTTCCCCCTCTCTCCATAGGCTCTCCGGTGGTGAGGTGCTCCTGCCCAAGCACATATCCTCCTCCATGGCGCCAAATGAGTCCGCCTCCTCGCGTCGCCGGCGTCGAGGAGCTCGTCCGTCTTCCCCCTCGCCTCCATGCGACCACGACGGAGCACCTCACCACAGGTACCATCCCCGATGCGCCCTCCATCTTCTTCCTTTCTCCCTTGTTTCTCTTTTTTCCTCTCCCCCTCCCTTTGACTTTACTCACCTCCCATGCCCATGCCTGCACACGTCGTTGACATGGCCAACAAGGAGCTCTTCGCCTTGGCCACGAAGAGGATCCTCACACCGTCGTCTTGCTTTACACTGGATCCGGTCCCTCTCCAACAGCCGTCTGCGGATCTGGTGTCGCGGGATCCCTGGCGTCGCTGGATCGAACCATTGACACCATTGACAGCATGCATGGGGTCGAGATTTTTGTTTTTTTTTTGAAATTAATAGTAGTAGCGAGGGTCACAGATACACGCTACTACTAAGACTCGTACTAGTAGCGCGGGATGCACCGCGCTACTACTACCAGTTAGCTATGGCGCCATATTAGTAGCGCGGGCACCCGCACTACTAATACCCCCAAAACCCGCGCTACTGCTAGGCTTTTCCCTAGTAGTGCACCCTTTATCTGCAACGAATTCTATTCTTGTGTGTTAGTCCTATAGGGGCCTTAGCACGATGACTTCCCGACTGTCTGCTACAACAAGTTTTGCTCGGTCCCCGTGAGGGAGGGGCGATGACAGTGGCACGTCTTTGGCTCGCTTGAGTGCTTGTAGTCATCGCTAGATAGTCTTTGAATTTGAATGTAATTATTATTATTTTTAATGTTCGTTGTACTATCACGATTGCAAATGTATAGGTTTGAAATTTTCCAAAAAAGAAGAGGCCTCGACCACAAGGGGAGCTCTGTCTGCTCTTTCCTTTTATCGGCTTTTTGTTTGGTTATGGTAGATAGATGTACTCTACCTTCTCTTTCTTGAAAAAGGGATTATCTCAACCTCTGTATTGACAAAAAATATTTTTAATGGGTCTTGTTCCGGCCTCTGCACGCGGTAATAAAAAGGTGTCAAATAAAGCTAGTACTAATGTTGAACAAATCAACTTTTAAAAATTCAAGACTATCCATATAGAATTTGCCTCGCAACTTCTCTAAAATTTTACCACGTAAAATAATCCATGAATCGAGCGACATAGAAGCTAAACAAGGGCGCTACGCCTTTAAGAAGGAACCTTCACTCCCATGTTAATGTTCGTTGATTTAACCAACACATGGGCAATCATCCCGGAGCATATCTTCAAAGATAACACCTTCAACATGGAAATAGACACAGATATTAAACCTACTTTTGAGCTGCATTGGGATTTCTCCGAAGAGTAGGGGATGATGCAATACAATAGAGATAAGTATTTCCCCCAGTTATGAAACCAAGGTTATCAATCCAGTAGGAGCACCAAGTAACACTGTAAACAACATCTACACACAAATAACAAATATTTGCAACCCAACGCGTAGAGGGGTTATCAATCCCTCAATGATATTGAGATAGATTAAATTGTATAGGATTTGATAAATATATCTAACTAAAACACAAAATAAAATAAATAAAACAAATTGCAGCAAGGTATTTTTGGTTTTAATATATGATAGAAAATAGACCTGGGGGCCATAATTTTCACTAGAGGCTTCTCTCGAGAAAATAGCATCCGGTGGTTAAATAAATTACTGTTGAGAAATTGATAGAAAAGCAAATAATTATGACGATATACAAGGCAATGATCATGTATATAGGCATCACGTCCAAGATTAGTAGACCCAAATGATTCTGCATCTACTACAATTACTCCACACATCAACCACTCTCCAGCATGCATCTAATGTATTAAGTTCATGGAAAAACAGAGTAATGCTTTAAGCAAGATGACATGATGTAGACAATATAAAATCACGTATGAAATAAATCCCATCTTGTTACCCTTAATAGCAACGATACATGCATGTCATGTCTCTTTCTGTCACTGAGATTGAGCACCGCAAGATCGAACCCATCACAAAGCACCTCTTCCCATGTCAAGATAAATCAATCTAGTTGGCCAAATCAAACTAGTAAATCGGAGAAGAAATACGAGGCTATAACAATCATGCATAAAATAGTTCAGAGAAAACTCAAATAGTATTCATGGATAGAACAAATCATAAACTCACAATTCATCGGATCCCAACAAACACACCACAAAAAGTCATTACATCAAATAGATCTCCAAGAACATCAAGGAGAACATTGTATTGAAAATCAAAAAGAGAGAATAAGCCATCTAGCTACTAACTACAGACCTGTAGGTCTATGGTAAACTACTCACGCATCATCGGAGGGACAACAAGAATGATGAAGAACCCCTCCATGATCGTTGCCACCTCCGACAGAGTGCCGAAAAAGGCCTCTAGATTGGATCTCATGAGACTCAAAGTTGCGGCGGTGGAAAAACTATTTCGTCGACTCTCCTGAGGTTTTGGAATTTTAGAGTATTTATAGAGGCGGACGTAGGTCAAACGGAGCCACGTGGGCCCAACTACCCACCAGGGCGTGCTAGAGGCCCATGGTGTGCCCTAGTGCCTAGTGGCCCACTGGCCCATCTTCTTGTGGCCTCTAGAAGCTTCCAGGGTCTCTTCTTTCCAGAAAAAAATCTCCAAAAAGTTCCGTGGCATTTGGACTTTGTTTGGTATTGATATTCTACAAAGTAAAAACAAGCAAAAAACAGAAACTGGCACTAGGCACTAAGTTAATAGGTTAGTCTCTAAAAATGATATAAAGTTGCTACTAAATGTATATAATACATAAAAGATTGATAATATAATAGCATGGAACAATAAAAAATTATAGATACGTTGGAGACGTATCAAGCATCGACAAGCTTAGTTCCTGCTCGTCCTGGAGTAGGTAAATAACAAAAACTGAATTCTTGATGTGGAATGCTACCTATCATGTTCATCACATATTTTTTTTATTTTGTAGCATGGACATTTGGACTTTTAGTGATTCAAAGCAATAGTCTATAATTTGACATAAATACATCAATACTCAAGCATATCAATAAGCAACCATGTCTTTCAAAATATCAATGCTATAGCAAGTTATCCCTAGCCCATTATGCTCAATCATTGATCTATTCATGAAACACACTCAAATATTAGCTACATCCAATGCACACGTATGACAATAGTGTTCCTTGGTTGGTTCTTTATAAGAGAAGATGGAGACTCAAAATAAAAATAAAAATTGCATAAAAGTAAATAGAAGGGCCCTTCGTAGAGGGAAGCAGAGATTTCTATAGGTGCTAGAGCTCAAAGCTTAAATTGAGAGATAAAATATTTTGAGGGGCATGCTTTTCCTGGCAACGAAAATGACCGAGAATTCCCAATATCTTCAATGCTAGATAAATCATAGGCGGTTCCCAAACAGAAAATAAAGTTTATTTCCTTTCCATCATTCTTACATAATCCGTGGCTAGCCGTACCCACGGTGTCGTGGGAACGAGCACCTATGGGACCGAAGCCCCTTTCGGTTCGGCGGGGGGAGGAGGCCGCACGAAGAGCGGATCGAGGCGAGGCACGCAAACGATTTTTACCCAGCTTCGGAGCTCTCCAGAGAGATAACACTCCTACTGCTGCTTTATGGATTGTATTGCGTTCTTGCTCGAGAGCGATGAGCGCTACAGTACACTAGCTGTGAGACCGAGCGTGAGTGTTTCTGGTTACGAACCCCCCTCTACGTTGCGCATGGGCCTCCTTTTATATGCTCAAGGGGTCACCGACAAGTGGCAATGCATGCAAGGGCAAAAATGTAAAAGAACTACGGTTGGTACACCTACTTGCACAGTGTATCATACCTAACCCTGACGGCAGGGGACAAGGGCATTAAATGCCCGTCTCTGTCGCCCAAACAGTGCAAAATAGTGACCGTTAGGGGCGCCACCGCTTGCCACGATGGCAATCTTGTCAGCGCCGCTTGCCACCTCGCACCGCTGGCTGCACAGCTTCTCGCCACGCGCGCCTGGAAAGACCCCATGGCGACACGTTGATGGATGCACTGGACCGTGGGTACAGAGTGGTGGCTTGCCGCGGCAAACGCCTTGCCGCGGTCGTTGTCTTGTCGCGTCTGGAAGCTTGTCGCTCACAGGGTCTTGCAGGGACGCGAGGCGCGTCGCGGCAAGTTCCTTGAGATGCCTTGGTTGGCTTTCCCGGCAAGCTCCTCTTGCCGGGGCCTTGAACACTTTGTTCTTGAATGGCTCCAAAGGGAACCACGGAGGACCTCGGCGGTCGCCCGGCAAGCCTTGCCGCGGGGTGCTGCGACTGCCCGTGCACAAGTTCGGGATACTAGGGTACCCCTACTCTAGTACACCGACAGGAGCCCCCGGGCCTGGGCCACACACGGTGCCGAGCGCTGTTGGGCCAGGCCCAAAACAGGGCACGGGCACGCGCGGCCTGGGTCACGCCGTATCTTACTCCATATCCACCGCGCTCTCCCCTAACGGCACGCGTCGAATGCGGCATCGTGGGAGAGATCGTGGGTGGTTCTTTATTCGGAAAAAGCGTAACGTTTGCCTCGTCCCACTTTATAAGCAGGGAAAACAGGTGCAGTTCCCCCATCTCGCCAGTTGCTGTTTCCAATCTCAGAAATCTCCGCCGCTCCCCCTTCTTCCAAAGCCGAAAGAGAGTAGCGTTCCGCCCCCATCGCCGCCGGTGCCACCAACGCCGCCGATCTCCTCCACCACCTCCGCCATGGCTCCGAAAGCCGGGAAGGGCGTGAAGTTGGCCGAGGCGCTGCGACTCGAGGCGCTGCGAAAGGAGCGGGCGCTCTTCCCCCCCGAGCTCGCTGCGAAGGAGCTGAGGGAGTGATACTACCTCTTCTGGTCGACGGAGACGCGAGCGCATCCGCGCACGAAGGTACTCTCCGCCGCCGCTTCGGAACAGGCTCCAAACGGATACCCATTCTTTGCGCTGTTCTTCTACTGCGGGCTCTGCCCGCCCTTCTCTGATTTCTTCTGTGATATCATGAACACCTACGGGTTCCACCTCCTTGATTTCACCCCCCAATGCTGTTCTGACCATGGCAGTTTTCGCACATCTCTGCGAAAACTTTGTCGGAGTCCACCCAAACGTAGCTCTCTTCCGCCACTTCTTTATGCCCCGGGTTGAGAGAGGGGAACCCCTATCCGGCGGGATCGCCTGGATCTCGAGGTCCGGCAAGAAAGAGGCCTATCTTGAAGGAGAGCTCCGCAGCAAGTGGGAGGAGTGGAGAGCAGAATGGTGCTGGATTGTCGAGGAGAACCCGCAGCCGTTTACTGCCTTGCGCCAAACCCCAGCAGTGCGCGGCAATGATTGGAGCGCCCTTGCCGCGGACGACGGTAAGCTGAAGATCGCCACCACCCGGATCTTGCGACTCAGGCTTGCCGGGCTCACTGTAGGCGCTGTTGGCGCGGACTTTCTTCGCCGCTGCATCGCCCCTCTGCAGGAGAGGGGGAGACCCGCCTGGCTGTTCGGGGGTCCGGCGGACATCATGAGGCTGCGCTCGGGCCTCAACTTTAATTTCACTGTCTTGGAGCTGGATGCGATGCTTAAGGAGCTGTTCAAGCACGACCCCAATCATCCCGAATGGTTCAGGTTGCCACAAGGTGTCTTTCCGCTGTGCAACAATTCCTCGCTCGACCGCATCCGCGCAATGATGTCGTTGTGCGACTCGCATGGAGTTGTCCCAACCTGGCAAGAGCCTGCCGACGATGTTGTGCAGCAGTTCTTCGACGACTTGGTGGAGGTGGCGGTCCGCACCGACGAACAGAAAAGCCTCACCCGCGACACCATCGATGCGGAGATGCGGAGCATCGCCACCAGGGTGGAAGAGGCGGCAGCAGCCGCTGCCGCGGGTGAGTTTGGATTCACCGTGGAGGAGGCATAGGCAGCCGAGGCGGCAAGCCTTGCCGATCGAGATGAACTTGCCGGAGAGCTTGCCGACGAGGAAGAGCTTGCCGAGCCGGAGGCCGAGTCGAGCGAGCCCGCCGAGGGTGCGGGCGGCCCGCCGCCCTCAAGCAGCTTGCCACAAGCGGAGCCCCCAGCTCCACCAAGAAGGCGTCTCCACAGGGCCGGGGACGTAGCAGGGCGGCAGACGGGTCAACAGCCGTCGCGCCGCGAGACACGCTCCGCTGCGACAACTGGAGCGGGGTCCTCCCGGACCGCCGCTTCTGGTCCTGCCGCTGCCCCCGCCAAGCGATCAAGGGAACCCACTCCTCCGCCTCGTCGCGCCAGAGGAGGGCTGGACTTCGACCTCTCCGCACTCAGCTCCAACGAGGAAGAAGAAGAGGAGTAAGATCCTTTGTTGTATTTGTAGTCCTTCGATTCTTGCTGTTTTCATGTTGTATCTGATTTGCTTCACTCTGATTCCATTCCATTTCAGGACCCTGGCCCAGAGAGCGGCGAAGAGAGCCAAGGCGCCGGTGATTGTCATCGAGGACGAGCCCACCCCGACAGCAGGGGGCGCGCCCGAGACTACCTTGCCGGACCCGGCGACTACTCCCCGAAGCAGCCCCCAGCGTAAGTATCTGTTTACTTCCTGTTGTTGGGCGCGCATGGGTGCTCTTCATTTGCTGATATCTGTCTTCTTGATTTGTGTAGGAGCAGAGCAGCCTCACTAGGAGCGGCCGGAAGCCGCCCCCGAGATGCTATCTGCTTCAACTACGCCGCCAAGGGAGGATTCCCCGGCAAGGGAGCGTTCTCCGGCAAGGGAGAAGTCTCCGACAAGGGACAGTTCTCCGGCAAGGGACGGCACCAGCGACCCCCCGGTGGTGGAGCCCATGGCTGAAGAGCCCAGCACAGGTAATCCTTCTTGCTTGAAAACTTCCCTTGTGTTCTTCTTCTGGTTTTCTTTTTTGGATATTTGCTTGACTTTTCTCCCTCTTTCGGCCGTCAGATCCATCTTCCACGGAGCCGATGGAGATCGAGGCCACCGGCGAGGAGAACGCGCACGGCAACACCAACGATGCCGCTGCCACTGAGGAGGAAGCCGGCGCCGATGATCCCGCCGGCGAGGAGGCTGCCAAGGCTGCCGGCGCAGGAGCCGGCGAGGGGTCTGGCGATCGCACTGACGGCCCCGGGGCCGCGGGAGCGCAAGGCGCTACGCCGACCGCCGATCCCTCTGCCGCTGCCGCAGCACCAGGCTCCGAAGAGCCCCAGCCCGGCGCCTATCTCAAGGCCGGTGATGGCGTCTTCATCAAGCTGCCCTGGGCATCAAGCTCCAGGGCGCCGATCGAAGGAGAAGCTTTCGATGGAGAGGTGCTCGCCTCCGTTGGGCTGACGCTGGTCGACGCGCCAAGCAGCAGCGGCGGCGAGTCTGAGGAGGAACAGCTGCTGCGGAAGCTGGTGTCACTCTACCGCGCCCGACAAGCCAAGCTGGAATCCCGGGAAGCGCTTGTCGCGCAGGCGGGAGTGGATATTGAGAAGCATGCAGAGGAGCTCCGGAGCCGCAATTAGGAAGCCCTCCGGTCCATTGCAGAGGAGCGGGCGCAACTCGTTGAGGCGCGGAAAGCCTTCCTTCTCGAGAAGGCTGAAGCTGAAGAGCAACAACGGCTTGCCGCCGAGGAGCTGTCTGCGCGGGAAGGTGAGTTGGCGCAGCGAAAGGTTAATCTGGACAACCATGAGGAGGAGCTTGTCGCGCGAGATCAGATACTTGGCGGGGCTCTCAAGGAGGCAAAGGATGCTGTCGCAGCTGCTGAGGCCGCCAAGAAGGAGCTGGAGACGAAGGTGACGCAGCTAGAGGCCGATCTCAAGGCGAGGGATGAAGAGCTTGCCGCGCTCCAGCGTGAGCGGGAGAAAGACGCCCTCGCCCACGGTGAGCTGCAGGGTCGCCTCGTCGAGAAGGGAAGGGAGCTGAGCGCCGCCAAGGACTCCAATGCTGATCTTGAGTTGAAGCTGGCTACTTTGACCAAGACGCTGGACGTCGCCAGGGAGCAGGCGGCGGCCTTGAAGAAGGAGATCAAGGCCAACGAGGAGCTGCTGGCGAGTGCTGCCGCCACCCAGAACACCCTCAGGGAGACTGTGGAACTCTGGACAGAGGGTCTCGTGAATATTGCCGCCGTCATCGACAAGGAGCTGGAGCAGCTGGGGTTGGAGGACTTTGGGTATTCCTCCGACGAGAACCTCCAGCCCAGCGCCAAGCTCACTTTGTTCTTCAAGGGCGTGGTGACGGCTCTCCAGCGACTCCGGGAAAGGATCCCAAAGCAGCTGGCTGACGAGTCGTGCACGATCTGCGCGAGAGTTCTGCAAAAGGTGTTGGTGAAGGTGGCCTTCCGCAACCCAGGCCTCAACCTCACCAACATCCTCAAGAAGCTGCCGGCGGATGCTGATCTGGAAGAGCTCAAGGCCCTTGTCGCACCCATTGTGGACAAGGTGAATGAAGTCAGGAGAGTTGACGGCAATCGCGTAGGTTAGGCCGCCTATTTCCTCCTTTTATTGCCGCTGCTAGTAATGTTACGAGAACAATCTATTAGAGCTGCGACAAGTTATCTTTGTAATATAACTTCTATTTTGGGCAGTATTTGCTATGTTATTTCCTTTACTTGATTCCTTCCTTTGTATGCTTTTACCCTATGCTTTTAGGGGACTTGCCGGCGTAGGCACCCTTGCCGCGAGCGCTGAGTGCGGAACGTCAGCAGCCTGCTGGCGGTGCCGCTACCATCAAGAAACCTTGTCGCAGCTAGTCGCAGCACACTTAAGTTGTTGAGCGGACTCGAAACAAAGTAAGGGCGCAACTAGCTACGAGTTGGTTCCTCCGCGCACAGGTTTTCCATACAAAGCACGGTCGTTTGAGGAAGATAACTTAAATTTTTTTAAAACTGATTGCTCAAACTTTGGCAACTTAGCTTTTTTGTCGTTTGCGTCCCGGCAAGGCGAAACTTTCTTGAACGACGCTCGGTCCACACCATTATCTTCTCCTTCCCCCGGCAAACTTGTGTGCGAGGGAATCTTCCCTTCTTTGAGAAAGAGAAAGAAGAGAAAATAAAGATATGGAGCCTTAAGGCTCGTTATTGCTTACCGGGGGTTGGTGCTGCACAAAGTGTCAGATAACACATGCAAAAAATACAAAGCATGAAATTGACAAGATGTGCGGAGCACATGAGCTTTATTTACGCACGGGATCTGCGCCCGGCTTTGTACAAAGGGTTACATGCAACAGCGGCAAGGCTTGTACAAAAGGTAGTTGCCGGAACAGGTTCCGGCAACCGCGCCTTACGGGTAAAACTTGCGAAGATGCTCAATGTTCCAGGAGTTGCTCACCGGAAAGCCATCTTCGGTCTCAAGGCGGACAGCGCCAGGCCTAGTGACTCGTTTCACCCGATAAGGGCCTTCCCACTTTGGCGTCAACTTGTTGGAATTCTTGGCGGACTGAACGCGCCGAAGAACAAGGTCGCCTTCCTCGAGATTCCTGGCATTAACTTTGCGGCTATGGTAGCGGCGCAAAGCTTGCTGGTATCGAGCAGCTCGTACGGCAGCCTGGAGACGGTCTTCCTCAAGGAGCAGCGCGTCATCTTGTCGCAGCTGCTCTTGCTCAAGCTCATCATAAGCGAGCACTCGAGGCGATCCGTATACAAGTTTCGTGGGGAGAACTGCCTCTGCTCCATAGATTAGAGCGAAAGGTGTCTGGCCAGTGGCTCGATTTGGCGTCGTCCTGATCGACCAAAGAACCACCGGCAGCTCCTCAATCCAATTTCTTCCGCACTTGTGCAGCCTGTCGAAAGTTCTGGTCTTGAGCCCGCGCAACACTTCAGCATTTGCCCTCTCCGCTTGACCGTTGCTTCTCGGGTGAGCAACAGAAGCGAAGCAGACCTTGGCGCCAAGATCTTGGACGTACTGCATGAAGGTGCGGCTCGTGAATTGTGTGCCATTGTCGGTGATGATCCTGTTAGGGACTCCGAAACGGCAAACAATCGATCTGAAGAACTTGACTGCTGACTGTGCTGTCACCTTCCTCACTGCTTCCACTTCCGGCCACTTTGTGAACTTGTCGACTGCAATGTACAAGTACTCAAAGCCCCGGACAGCTCGGGGAAAGGGGCCGAGGATGTCGAGCCCCCAGACCGAAAATGGCCAGGATAAAGGGATCGTCTGGAGAGCTTGAGCTGGCTGGTGTATCTGTTTGGAATGGAACTGGCACGCTTCACACTTGGTTACTTGTGCAGTTGCATCCTGGAGGGCTGTCGGCCAAAAGAAACCTTGCCGGAATGCTTTGCCGGCAAGTGCTCTTGCGCCAATGTGGTGGCCACATATGCCTCCATGTATCTCTGCCAACAGCTTCTGTCCATCTTCCCGGTGAATACACTTCAATTTCACACCGTTGAATCTCCTTCTGTACAGTGTGTTGTCGACAAACTGGTACATACTCGACTGCCGGGCTACTCTTTCCGCTTCTTCTTGCTCTTCGGGAAGTTCTCCTGTCTGAAGGAAACGGACAATCTGTTGTGCCCACGCTGGAGCTTGTGGCTCGACAACAAGGACTAAAGGCACATATGCTGTTGCGGGAGCATCCGCTTCTACGGCGAGAACCTGCGGCTCAGCCGGAGCTTGATGTTCCCCGGCAAGCTTGCCGGAGCAAAACTTGTCGGGAGCGTCTGCTTCAACGGAACAAACCCTAGGGCTTGTCGGAGCAGACTGCTCCTTAGCACTCTTGGTGTTGATCTTGGGGACCTTCTTGGCGGCGGCTTTGGGTAGCTCTGCCGGAAAGTAGTCACCGAAAATCAACTTCCTCTTCTTGCTCTGTCCAGTTGATGGCGTTACAGTTGGTTGAGTCAATTTGAGCACAAAGATCCCTGGTTCCACAGGTAACTTAAGTGCAGTGCACTTTGATAGGCCATCGGCAATGTCGTTCTGATCTCTCGGAACACGTTCCATCTACAGGCCATCAAAGTGCTCTTCTAACTTTCTCACTTCATCAACGTAAGCTTCCATCAACGGACTCTGATAATCTTTGTTCACTTGGCGGACGACAAGTTGCGAGTCACCCCTGACAATGAGCTTCTTAATCCCAAGGTCTACTGCGATCCTGAGACCGGCAAGCAAACCTTCATATTCTGCAGTATTGTTTGTTGCATGCTCCTTGGGAAAGTGCATCTGGACTACGTACTTGAGGTGCTCTCCGGTGGGTGCGACAAGCAGCACGCCCGCACCGGCGCCTTGTAGCGAGAAGGCACCATCAAAGTACATCAGCCATTCTTTGCTTGCTTCCTTGACGGGGATGCTCGTCTCTGGAATTTCTTCGTCTGGTGTTGGCGTCCACTCTGCTATGAATTATGCCAATGCTCGGCTCTGGATCGTTGAAGTACTCTCAAACTTGAGGCCAAAGCTTGACAGTTCCAGTGCCCACTCGACAATCCTGCCTATTGCTTCTGGATTCTGCAGTATCCTCTTCAGCGGAAAACGAGTGAAAACTGTGATCTCATGTGCCTGGAAGTAATGGCGCAGCTTTCTCGAGGCCATGAGAAGGCCAAAAAGCAATTTCTGCACACCAGAGTACCTTGACCTAGCCCCCTGCAGAAGGGAACTGACAAAGTAAACTGGGCGCTGCACCAATTTCTTTTGTTTCTCCTCCTGTGCCTGCGCAGATCCGTTCTTGTCGGGACCAGAGCTTATCGGGGAAGCCCCCTGCTTGTCGTTGGATGCATCTGCCGTGGTTGCTGGCTCATCATCCGCCTCCCTCTCCGCTACTAACGCAGCACTAACCACTTGATTGGTTGCCGCTAGATACAGCAGCAACTTCTCTTGTGGCTTAGGTGCGACAAGTACTGGAGTGGAGGACAGGTATCTCTTCAAGTCCTGCAGCGCAGCCTCCGCTTCCGGAGTCCATTTCATTGGACCTGCCTTTTTCAGTATTTTGAAAAATGGCAGGGCGCGCTCAGCAGATTTAGAGATAAACCTGCTGAGAGCAGCCACGCAGCCGGCAAGCCTTCGTACATCCTTGAAGCGCTTCGGTGCTTCCATCTGCTCAATGGCTTTGATCTTGTCGGGATTGGCTTCAATTCCTCGGTGGGACACGAAGAACCCGAGAAGCTTGCCGGAAGGAACTCCAAACACACACTTCTCGGGATTGAGCTTGAGGTTGATCTTGCGCAGATTTGCAAAGGTTTCATCTAAATCCTGAATCAGAGTTGCTTTGTCCTTGCTCTTGACCACTATGTCATCCATGTAGGCTTCTACATTTCTGTGCAACTGTGGCTCAAAAGCGTGATTGACTACTCTTGCAAATGTTGAACCAGCATTCTTCAAACCAAAAGGCATCCGTACAAAACAGTACGTGCCACACGGAGTGATGAATGCGGTCTTCTCCTCATCCTCTTCTGCCATGAAGATCTAATGGTATCCTGAGTATGCATCAAGAAATGAAAGCAAGTCACATCCGGCCGTGGAGTCAACAATCTGGTCAATGCGCGGCAAGGGAAATGGGTCTTTGGGACAAGCTTTATTAACATTGGTAAAGTCGATACAAAGCCTCCATTTCCTGTTTGCCTTGCGCACGACTACAGGATTGGCCAACCACGTAGGATGGAGCACTCCTCTGACAAGGCCTGCTGCTTCCAACTTCTTGATCTCTTCTGCAATGAATTCTTGGCGCTCCACTGCTTGTTTCCTGACTTTCTACTTGACAGGTCGCGCGTGAGGACAGACGGCAAGGTGGTGCTCAATTACTTTCTTGGGAACACCGGGGATGTCAGACGGTTGCCATGCAAACACGTCGACGTTCGCCCGCAGGAAAGCAACGAGCGCGCTTTCCTATTTAGGGTCGAGAGTGGCACTGATGGTGAAGGTACCACCAGTGCCGTCCTCCTTGGCGGACACCTTCTTGGTCTCTGGCGGAGCTGCCATCGCCTTCTTACACTTGCCGGTGGAGCTCGATGGTGCGTCCTCGACGATAGTGCAGCACTCCGAAGAGGTGCGCTTGCTGGAGCGGGCATCAGAGCTCTTGCCGGACTTGGTCTTCTTCTTCCCCCCGGGAGCTTCAGCGGCAAGTGTCTTGCGTTCAGCTGCGGCTGCTGCTTCCCGGTAGATCTTGTCGGCACAGATAAGAGCATCTTTCTTGTCGCCAGGGACAGAGATGACACTTATCGGGCCTGGCATCTTCAGTACATTGTAGGCATAGTGAGAGGCTGCTATGAACTTGGCGAGCGCTGGACGGCCAAGTATTCCATTGTAAGGCAATGGAAAATCAGCAACGTCAAAAGTGACCCTCTCAGTCCTGAAGTTCAGCTCGCTGCCAAATGTTACCGGCAATGTGATCTTTCCCTTCGGCTTGCTCCTTCCCGGGTTGATTCCTTGAAAAGTGCCGGTCTCTTCGAGGTCGCTGTCAGGGATCTGGAGTTTCTGAAGTACCACGGAGGAGATCAGGTTCAAGCCGGCCCCGCCGTCAACTAGCATCTTAGTGACCTTGAGGTTGCGGATAGTTGGTGAAACCAACATCGGCAAGCACCCGACCGCAGTTACACGATCAGGGTGGTCCTCAATATCAAAGATGATAGGCGTGCCGGACCATTTTAGAGGCTTGCGTGACTCTACGGGTGGTTCTGCCGCATTGACTTCCCGCACCCACTTCTTGAGCTAGCGGTGCGAAGTATGCAGAGAAGCACCGCCGTCAACGCAAAGGACCTCTGTGGCTTTCTGGAACTCCTGCTCATCGGCCTCGTCGTCATCCATGTCTTCATCGTCGTCTTCATCTTCGTCCTTGTCGCGGCTGCGGGGAGGTCTGTCTCCTTGCCGCTGCTTGGCCTTGCCGCGGCGTCCTCCTCGCCCGGGGCTCTTCTTGCCGGATCCTCCAGTGCCTTCCTGGGCCTTCTCCTTGTCGCGTCTCTCGTACTCAGCTTTCTGCTGCTCGACAAGCTGCTCGACCTTCTTGCAGCTCTAGAGATCATGGCCCTTGGTGCGGTGGATCTTGCAATACTGCTTGTCGGAGCCGCCCTGCTTGTCGGCGGCCGCCACAGCTTCGGCTTACTTGGCGCCACCTCCATTGCCGGACTGCTCAACGACTAGCACATCTTTGCACTTCTTCTTCCTGTTGTTCTGCCGCCAGTTTTTCCTTGCCAGGGAAGCATCCTCACTGTCAGATCCTCCTGCTCCTGCATTCTCTCTGGGGAGTTTCCTCCCTTCCTCAGCACGTGCACACTTGCCGGCCAGGGCATATAGCTCACTGACGTCTCAGATCTTGCACATCGCCATCTCCTCCGCCTGCGGTTACGCACGTTCTGATGGAACGCGCTGATGACCGCGGCAGGGTGGACATCTGGGATGTTGCGCTGCACTTGGCTGAATCTTTGAATGTACTTGCGTAGGGGCTCTCCTTCCTTCTGGGCGAGCAGATGAAGGTCGCTCTCTTGGCCATGAGGCTTGTGGCCGCCTGTAAAGGCGCCAACAAACTGATGGCACAAATCCGCCCATGAGGATATGGAGTTGTCCGGCAAGTGCATGAGCCAGGATCTGACATTTGGCTTGAGCACCAGTGGGAAGTAGTTGGCAAGGATCTTGTCGTCTCGCCCCCCGGCAGCTTGCACCGCGATGGTGTAGATGCTGAGGAACTCCGACGGATGCAACTTGCCGTCGTACTTCTCTGGTACATCTGGCTTGAAGTTCTTTGTGCTGGGCCACTGGACTTGCCGCAGCTCATGAGTGAACGCAGGGCAACCTACCGCGTACGGCAAGTCGCCTGGTTCCCCTAGCGCATGCATGTCGACAGTGGGCCCAGCGCGCTGGTCTGATTGACGTCGCGCTTCTCTTCGGCGCTCGATACGAGTACGAGCGTCTTCTTGCTGCCATTCGTCAAGAACTTGGCGCTGATCGCGACGAGCTCGTGGATCTGACGACGCGGTGGAGTCGGTGTCGAGATTGACCCGACGAGTCGACGATCTTGGCCTTCGGGGCGGAGAGTGCACGGTGGTTGCACCCCCACCGATCTTGTCGCCATCGGCTCGCGTGTGGCGATCTTGCCGCGGCTGCGATGTAGCCTGCTGCCGTGGAGTGTCGCCGTTGGCAAAGCCGATGAGACTCTGAATGGTGGCCCTCCAATCGTCGATCTTGTCCGACGTTGGAGGGTAGTCCAGGAGCAGTTGAGCTCGTGCCAAAGCTTCTGCTGGGGTTTTGGGTGGTGGTGGCGAACGGTGCGAGGAGCGGGATATGCTCGGACTTCTAATTATGTTAGAAGGAGCAGGATCCCGTCCAGGCGACCGTGCCACGCTCGTGCCAGCATGTTGGTGTGCATGCTGGTCTTGAGCCCCCCGAGATCCACCAGCTTGGCCTTGGTCCAACGCACGTATGGTACCGCGAGTACCATGACGCTATCGGTCCCGCGCCTCCTGAGATGGGCGTGGTGCATGTACGGACGCCGAGGTTTGCGCAGCCTTGTCCTTGGACCTGGCGGCGACGTGAGCTCCCTCGTCAGCGCCCGCTCCTCCGCCGGCGTCTACCCCACCACCCGTTTCCTCCGGTGGTGGTGGGATCGATGTGGACGGAGCAGCCACCTCTGAAGCCTTCTTCTTCGGTGGCATGTCGATGAAGATGGTGACGAAGGTGCAGATCTAGCTCGCGTGAATGCCAGATCAGATTCACACAACCTTGACGCCCCCTACCTGGCGCGCCATTAGATGTTGTGGGAACGAGCACCTATGGGACCGAAGCCCCTTTCGGTTCGGCGGGGGGCGGAGGCCGCACGAAGAGCGGATCGAGGCGAGGCACGCAAACGATTTTTACCCAGCTTCGGAGCTCTCCGAAGAGATAACACTCCTACTGCTGCTTTGTGGATTGTATTGTGTTCTTGCTCGAGAGCGATGAGTGCTACAGTACACTAGCTGTGAGACCGAGCGTGAGTGTTTCTGGTTTCGAACCCCCCTCTACGTTGCGCATGGGCCTCCTTTTATATGCTCAAGGGGTCACCGACAGGTGGCAACGCATGCAAGGGCAAAAATGTAAAAGAACTGCGGTTGGTACACCTACTTGCATAGTGTATCATACCTAACCCTGACGGCAGGGGACAAGGGCATTAAATGCCCGTCTGTGTCGCCCAAACAGTGCAAAAAAATGACCGTTAGGGGCGCCACCGCTTGCCACGATGGCAATCTTGTCAGCGCCGCTTGCCACCTCGCACCGCTGGCTGCACAGCTTCTCGCCACGCGCGCCTGGAAAGACCCCATGGCGACACGTTGATGGATGCGCTGGACCGTGGGTACAGAGTGGTGGCTTGCCGTGGCAAACGCCTTGCCGCGGTCGTTGTCTTGTCGCGTCCGGAAGCTTGTCGCTCACCGGGTCTTGTCGGGACGCGAGGCGCATCGCGGCAAGTTCCTTGAGATGCCTTGGTTGGCTTTCCCGACAAGCTCCTCTTGCCGGGGCCTTGTCTCCCTCCCGGCAAGCTCCTCTTGCCGGGGCCTTGAACACTTTGTTCTTGAATGGCTCCAAAGGGAACCACGGAGGACCTCGGCGGTCGCCCGGCAAGCCTTGCCGCGGGGTGCTGCGACTGCCCGTGCACAAGTTCAGGATACTAGGGTACCCCTACTCTAGTACACCGACACACGGGTGCCTTCCATACCAACACTTTCCAAGGAATTTATTATGAACAACATATATAAAGTTGTTTTTCATTTCAGGACTGGGCATCTATTAAGTTCATAAGAACAGAGTAACGCATTAAGCAAGATGACATGATGTAGAGGGATAAACTCATGCAATATGATATAAACCCCATCTTGTTATCCTCGATGGCAACAATACAATACGTGCCTTGCAACCCTTTCTGTCACTGGGTAAGGACACCACAAGATTGAACCCAAAGCTAAGCATTTCTCCCATGGCAAGAAAGACCAATCTAGTAGGCCAAACCAAACTGATAATTCGAAGAGACTTGCAAAGATAACTCACTCATACATAAAAGAATTCAAAGAAGATTCAAATATTATTCATAGATAAACTTGATCATAAACCCACAATTCATCGGATCTCGACAAACACACCGCAAAAAGAGTTTACATTGAATAGATCTCCACAAGAGAGGGGGAGAACATTGTATTGAGATCCAAAAAGAGAGAAGAAGCCATCTAGCTAATAACTATGGACTCGTAGGTCTGTGGTAAACTACTCACAACTCATGGGAGGGGCTATGGTGTTGATGTAGAAGCCCTCCATGGTCAATTCCCCCTCCGGCAGAGTGCCGGCGAAGGCTCCAAGATGAGATCTCACAGATACAGAAGGTTACGGCGGTGTAAATTGTGTTTCGTGGTGCTCCTAGATGTTTTCGGGGTACGTAGGTATATATAGAAGGAAGAAGTACGTCGGTGGCCACCCGAGGGGCCCACGAGATAGGGGGCGTGCCCTATAGGGGGGGGGCTCCTATCTCGTGGCTTCCTCAGAAGCTTCTTGACTTGCACTCCAAGTCATCTGGATCACGTTCGTTCCAAAAATCACGCTCCCGAAGGTTTCATTCCGTTTGGACTCCGTTTGATATTCATTTTCTTCGAAATACTGAAATAGGCAAAAAAATAGCAATATGGGCTGGGCCTCCGGTTAGTAGGTTAGTCCCAAAAATGATATAGATGTGTAAAATAAAGTCCATAAACATCCAAAAGGGGTAATATAATAGCATGAAACAATAAAAAATTATAGATACGTCGGAGACGTATCAAGCATCCCCAAGCTTAATTCCTGCTCGTCCTCGAGTAGGTAAATGATAAAAACAGAATTTTTGATGTGGAATGCTACCTAGCATAATTCATAATGTAATTTTCTTTATTGTGGCGTGAATGTTCAGATCCAAATGATTCAAAATAAAAGTTCATATTGATAAAAGAAATAGTAACACTTCAAGCACACTAATCAAAGTAATCATGTCTTCTCAAAATAGCATGGCAATAGAAAGTTCATCCCTACAAAATCATATAGTTAGGCTATGCTTCATTTTCGTCACACAAAGATGTTCCCAACTTCTATACCCCCGATGACAAGCCAAGCAATTGTTTCATACTTAAATAATCTCAAACTTTTTCAACCTTCACGCAATACATGAGCGTGAGCCATGGATATAGCACTATGAGTGGAATAGAATATGACGATGGGGATTGTGTGGAGAAGACAAAAAAATGAGAAAGTCTCACATTGACGAGGATAATCAACGGGCTATGGAGATGCCCATCAATTGATGTCAACATGAGGAGTAGGGATTGCAATGCAACGGATGCACTAGTGCTATAAATGAATGCTCAACAAAAAGAAAACTAGTGGGTGTGCATCCAACTTGCTTGCTCACGAAGACCTAGGGCATTTGAGGAAGCCCATCGTAGGAATATACAAGCCAAGTTCTATAATGAAAAATTCCCACTAGTATGAAAAAGACAACTTATGAGACTCACTATATGAAAAACATGGTGCTACTCTGAAGCACAATATATGAGACTCACTACATGAAGAACAAGGTGCTACTTTGAAGCACAAGTCTGGAAAAAGAGATAGTAACATTGCCCTTTTTATTTATTTTCTTTATTTTCTTTTTCTTTTTTTTCTTTTTTTTTCTTTTGGGCCTTTTTTTTGACCTTTCTTTTTTTTCCTTTTTTCTTTGGGGAATGTTCTAATAATGATGATCATCACACTTCTATTGATTACAACATAAGAACTACAACTCGAAAACTAGAACAAGATATGACTCTATATGAATGCCTCCGACGGTGTACCGGGATGGTGCAATGAATCAAGAGTGACATGTATGAAAAATAATGCTTGGTGGCTTTACCACAAATACGATGTCAACTACATGATCATGCAATGGAAATATGACAAAAGTAAAGTATGTCATGATGATGAACGGAACGGTGGGAAGTTGCATGGCAATATATCTCGGAATGGCTATGGAAATGCCATAATAGGTAGGTATGGTGGCTGTTTTGAGGAAGATATAAGGAGGTTTATGTGTGATAGAGCGTATCGTATCACGGGGTTTGGATGCACCGGCGAAGTTTGCACCAACTCTCAAGGTGAGAAAGGGCAATGCACAGTACCGACGAGGCTAGCAAAGGTGGAAAGGTAAACGTGCGTATAATCCATGGGCTCAACATTAATCAAAAGAACTCATATACTTATTGCAAAAATTTAGAAGTCATCAAAAACCAAGTATTACGCACATGCTCCTAGGGGGATAGATTGGTAGGAAAAGACCATCGCTCGTCCCCGACCGCCACTCATAAGGATGCACAAGCCAAGTACACTTCATGTTTCAAATTTGTTGCACAACTTTAACCATACGTGCATGCTACGGGACTTGCTAACTTCAACACAAGCATTCTTTAAATTCATAATCACCCAACTAGCATGACTTTAATATCACTACCTCTATATCTCAAAACAATTATCAAGTATCAAATTGGTCATAGCATCCAATTCACTTTCTATGATAGTTTTTATTATACCCAATTTGGATGCCTACCATTCTAGGACCAATTTTATGATAATAGCAAATACCATGCTGTTCTAAAAGACTCTCAAAATAATATAAGTGAAGCATGAGAGACTAGCAATTTCTTCAAAATTAAGACACCGCCGTGCTCTAAAAGATATAAGTGAAGCACTAGAGCAAAAACTATCAAGCTCAAAAGATATAAGTGAAGCACATAGGGTATTCTAGCAAATTCTAATCAAAGAGGCTTCTCCCAAAAGGTGTGTACAGCAAGGATGATTGTGGTAAACTAAAAATCAAATACTAATATAATACACGACGCTCCAAGCAAAACACATATCATGTGGCGAATAAAAATATAGCTCCAAGTAAAGTTACCAATGAACGAAGACGAAAGAGGGGATGCCTTCCCGGGGCATCCCTAAGCTTAGGCTTTTGGCTATTCTTGAATATCTTGGGGTGCCATGGACATCCCCAAGCTTAGGCTCTTGCCACTCCTTATTCCATAGTCCATAGAAACTTTACCCAAAACTTGAAAACTTCACAACACAAAACTCAACAGGAAATCTTATAAGCTCCGTTAGTGAAAGAAAACAAAACCACCACATAAGGTACTGAAATAAACTCATTATTTATTTAATTTGGTGTTAAACCTCCTGTATTCCAACTTCCTTATGGTTTATAAAATAATTTACTAGCCATAGATGCATTGAAATAAGCAAACAACACACGAAAAACAGAATCTGTCAAAAACAGAACAGTCTGTAGCAATCTGTAACTAACGCAAACTTCTGGAACTCCAAAAATACTACCAAAATACGAAGTCCTGGAAAATTTGTTTATTGAACAGCAGCAAAAAGAATCAACGCAAAATCACGTTCCTATGATTTAAGAAAATTACATTTGTGCACGCAAAGTTTCTGTTTTTCAGCAGAATCAAATCAACTATTATCGTAGGTTATCCTATATGTTCTACTTGGCACAAACACTAATTAAAAGATAAAAACACATCTAACCAGAAGGTAGATGCAATATTTATTACTAAACAGGAGCAAAAACAAAAAACATAAAGAAAATTGGGTTGCCTCCCAACTAGCGCTATCGTTTAACGCCCCTAGCTAGGCATAAAAGCAAAAAAAGATCTAACGAGTGCCATCTTTGGCACTAAATTCATAAGTAGCCCGCATGATAGATTCATAAGGTAATTGGACTTTCTTTCTTGGAAAGTGCTCCATGCCTTTCTTTAATGGAAATTGGAATCTAATGTGCCCTTCCTTCATATCAATAATCGCACCAATCGTTCTAAGGAAAGGTCTACCAAGAATAATAGGGCAAGAAAGATTGCAATCTATATCCAGAACAATAAAATCTACGGGCACCAAATTTCTATTTGCAACAATAAGAACATCATTGATCCTTCCCATAGGCTTTTTAATGGTGGAATCCGCAAGGTGCAAATTTAAAGAGCAATCATCAAGATCATGGAAACCTAGAATATCACATAAAGTTTTCGCAATCGTGGAAACACTAGCACCCAAATCACATAAAGCAAAACACTCATAATCTTTAATTGTAATCTTTATAGTAGGTTCCCACTCATCATTAAGTTTTCTAGGTATAGAAACTTCCAAATTAAGTTTTTCATCATAAGATTGCATCAAGGCATCAACAATATGTTTGGTAAAAGCTTTATTTTGACTATAAGCATGAGGAGAATTAACAACGGATTGCAACAAGGAAGTACACCCTTTTAAAGAACAATTATCATAATCAAATTCCTTAAAATCCAAGATAGAAGGTTCAATATTATTAGAAGTTGAGGATTCTCCAATCTAACTTTTACCAAATTTAGCATTAAGATCTAAAGACTCCGAATTCTTGGGACGCCTTCTAGGCAAAGTTGATTCATCATCAGTCCCATTATCATCACAACTCATATTGCAAAACATAGATCTAATCGGAGACGTATCAATAACTTTAAGATCCTCACCATTATTTTCATGGAGACTAGAAGAACACGCTTTTATAAAGCTTTCTTTTTTAGCACGCAATCTAGCGGTTATTTCCTTGCACTCATCAATGGAAATTCTCATTACTTTAAGAGACTCATTGATATCATGCTTAGGAGAAGAAGATCCAAGTTTAAGAGAATTAACATCAAGCGAAAGTCTATCAACGTTCCTAGCCAAATCATCAACTTTGAGCAATTTTTCTTCAAGCAAAGCATTAAAATTCTTTTGAGAAATCATAAATTCTTTCACACTATTCTCAAAATCAGAGGGCATCTTATTAAAATTACCATAAGAATTATTGTAGGAATTTCCATAATTATTAGAGGGATTACTAGGGAACAGTCTAGCATTCAAGTTTCCTCTATAAGCATTGTTTCCAAAACTATTCCTACCAACAAAATTCACATCCATAGATTCATTATTATACTCAATGAAGGAAGTCAAAGGCATATCATTGGGATCAAGAGGAGTATTTTTAGTAGCAAACATCTTCATAAGTTCATCCATCTTTCCACTCAAAACATTGATTTCTTCTACATCATGCACTTTTTACCAGAAGATCTTTCGGTGTGCCATTGAGAATAATTAGCCATAATATTATCAAGTAATTTTGTAGCATCTCCTAACGTGATTTCCATAACTTGCCTCCCGCAGCCGAATCTAAGAGATTTCTAGAAGCGAAGTTCAAACTGGCATGAAAAATTTGTATGATCATCCATAAATTCAAACCATGATTTCCATAAAGGTGCCTCCTGCGGCCGAATCTAAGAGATTTCTAGAAGCAAAGTTCAAACCGGCATAAATACATTGTATGATCATCCATAAATTCAAACCATGAGTAGGGCAATTGCGAAGCATCAATTTCATTCTTTCCCAAGATTGGGCAACATGCTCATGATCAAGTTGTTTACAATTCATAATATCGTTCCTAAGAGTGATAATCTTAGCGGGAGGAAAATACTTAGAGATAAAAGCATCTTTGCACTTGTTCCAAGAATCAATACTATTTTTAGGCAAAGACGAAAACCAAACTTTAGCACGATCTCTAAGTGAAAACGGAAATAACTTAAATTTAACAATATTGTTATCCGTATCTTTCTTCTTTTGCATATCACACAAATCAACAAAATTGTTTAGATGAGTAGCGGCATCTTCATTGGGAAGGCCGGCGAATTTATCTTTCATAACAAGATTCAGCAAAGCAGTATTGATTTCACAAGACTCAACATCATTAAGAGGAGCAATCGGAGTGCTAAGGAAATCATTATTATTGGTATTCGAGAAATCACACAATTTGGTAGTATCTTGCGCCATGGAAACAAGTAATCCAACACACAAGCAAGCAGAAAAAGGCAAGCGAAAAAGAGAGGAGGAGATTAGAAAATAGAGGGCGAATAAAATGGCAAGGGTGAAGTTGGGGAGAGGAAAACGAGAGGCAAATGGCAAATAATGTAAATGCAAGGGAGATGGGTTTGTGATGGGTACTTGGTATGTCTTGACTTGAGCGAAGACCTCCCCGGCGACGGCGCTAGAAATCCTTCATGCTACGTCTTGAGCTTGCGTTGGTTTTCCTCGAAGAGGAGAGGGTGATGTAGCAAATGTAGCATAAGTATTTCCCTCAGTTTTGAGAACCAAGGTATCAATCCAGTAGGAGGCTCCTCAAAAGTCCCACGCACCTACACAAACAAACTGAGAACTCGCAAGCAACACAATAAAGGGGTTGTCAATCCCTTCACGGCCACTTGCGAAAGTGAGATCTAATAAAGATAGTAAGATAAGATAAATATATTTTTGGTATTTTATAATATAGATGCAAAAAAGTAAAGATGCAAATAAAAGTAGATTGAAAGAAAATATGATAAGAGATAGACCCGAGGGCCATAGGTTTCACTAGAGGCTTCTCTCAAGATAGCATAAGTATTATGGTGGGTGAACAAATTACTGTCGAGCTATTGATAGAAAAGCGCATAGTTATGAGATTATCTAGGCATGATCATGTATATAGGCATCATATCCATAACAAGTAGACCGACTCCTGCCTGCATCTACTACTATTACTCCACACATCGACCGACTCCTGCCTGCATCTAGAGTATTAAGTTCATAAGAACAGAGTAGCGCATTAAGCAAGATGACATGATGTAGAGGGATAAACTCATGCAATATGATATAAACCCCCATCTTGTTATCCTTGATGGCAACAATACAATACGTGCCTTGCAACCCTTCCTGTCACTGGGTAAGGACACCGCAAGATTGAACCCAAAGCTAAGCACTTCTCCCATGGCAAGAAAGACCAATCTAGTTGGCCAAACCAAACTGATAATTCGAAGAGACTTGCAAAGATAAGTCAATCATACATAAAAGAATTCAAAGAAGATTCAAATATTATTCATAGATAAACTTGATCATAAACCCGCAATTCATCGGATCTCGACAAACACACCGCAAAAAGAGTTTACATCGAATAGATCTCCACAAGAGAGGGGGAGAACATTGTATTGAGATAAAAAAAGAGAGAAGAAGCCATCTAGCTAATAACTATGGACCCGTAGGTCTGTGGTAAACTACTCACAACTCATCAGAGGGGCTATGGTGTTGATGTAGAAGCCCTCCATGGTCGATTCCCCCTCCGGCAGAGTGCCGGCGAAGGCTCCAAGATGAGATCTCACGGATACAGAAGGTTACGGCGGTGGAAATTGTGTTTCGTGGTGCTCCTGGATGTTTTCGGGGTACGTAGGTATATATAGGAGGAAGAAGTACATCGGTGGCCGCCCGAGGGGCCCACGAGACAGGGGGGCGCGCCCTATAGGGGGGGGGGGCGACCTCCTATCTCGTGGCTTCCTCGGAAGCTTCTTGACTTGCACTCCAAGTCCTCTAGATCATGTTCGTTCCAAAAATCACGCTCCTGAAGATTTCATTCCGTTTGGACTCCGTTTGATATTCCTTTTCTTCGAAATACTGAAATAGGCAAAAAAACAACAATATGGGCTGGGCCCCGGTTAGTAGGTTAGTCCCAAAAATGATATGAATATGTAAAATAAAGCCCATAAACATCCAAAAGGGGTAATATAATAGCATGGAACAATAAAAAATTATAGATACGTTGGAGACATATCAGCATCCCTGTTACCCGCCACACTCTCGTGTAATGACAACCGAATAAACACTCATCTTGAGAATAACATGCCTATCATGGAAAATATTGGTCAGCTCATGCCGCTTCATGAGCGGTACGGGCACACAAAAAGAAAATTTATTTTGAACATTAGAGTTGGCATATACAAATTTACTTGGAACGGTCTAGAAACACTGCATATAGGTAGGTATGGCAGACTCATTTGGCACAACTTTCGTTTAGGATTTGGATGCGCAAGCAGCATTCCCGCTTAGTACAAGTGAAGGCTAGCAAATAGATTGAGAATCGACCAACCAAAAACAAAAACGGTCATAAACAAGCATTGAACAAAATTAACACTAAATAATGCACCACAAGTAGGATGTAATTTCATTGCATAACTATTGACTTTCGCGCTTGCATAGGGAATCACAAACCATAAAACCAATAATCTTACTAAAGCATAGTTACTCACCAACATGGCTCACATATCACTATCTCCATATCGCAAAACTATTGCAAGGAATCAAGTTTTAATAACCAATGATCTTCATGAAAGTTTTTATTATATCCCTCTTGAATATCTATCAATTTGGGACCAAATTCATATCTTGTGCAAATCACCATTACTATTTTTAACTCTCAAAAATATCTAAGTGAAGCACCAGAGCATAAATATTTCTTCAAAATTTATCATATCAACTCCCAAAATAATTTAATGAAGCATGAGAGTGCATTTCTTCAAAAAAAATCTAACTCTCAAATTAATATAAGTGAAGCATGAGAGCATATTTCTTTAAAATTTACTAACTCTCAAAATGATATAAGTGAAGCATGAGAGCATATTTCTTTAAAATATAACCACCGCCATGCTCAAAAAATATAATTGAAGTACTAGAGCAAATCCCTAGCTCAAAAAATAGCAGCACATAGAAAAATTCTAACAAATCAAGATATCGTTACGGCTCCCTCAAACAAGTGTGTTCAGCAAGGATGATTGTGACAAACTAAAAAGCAAAACAAGCAAAGACTCATATAATACAAGGCACTCCAAGCAAAACTCATGATACATGACGAATAAAAATATAGCTCCAAGTAAAATTACCGATGGTCGTTAGAAGAAAGAGGGGATGACTTCCGGGTCATCCCCAAGCTTAGTTACTTGGGAGTCCTTGAATATTACCTTAGGGTGCCTCGGGTATCCCCAAGCTTAGGCTCTTGCCACTCCTTATTCCTTCATCCATCGTGATCTCACCCAAAACTTGAAAACTTCAATCTCACAATACTTAAGAAAACCTTCGTGAGATCCGTTAGTATAATAAAACAAATCACCACTTTAAGTAATATTATAAATCCATTCATATTTTGTTACTGCATTATACCTACTGTATTTTAACTTTACTATGACTTATACCCCCCGACACAATCCATAGATTCATCAAAATAAGCACACAATGCAACGAAAACAGAATTTGTCAAAAACAGAACAGTATGTAGCAATCTGAATATTACTCATACTTCTGACGACGTGGGAAATTTGTATATCAATCATGTGTAAAAAATTCAGAACATAACACGTTTATGTGAATAGACAAAATTCCAGAACTAGGCGCAAAACTTTCTATTCTTCAACAGGATGAAATCAGCTATCATCCAACATAATCCTAAAGGCTTTACTTGGCACAAACACTAATTAAAATATGAAAACACAATCACAACAGTAGCATAATTGCATATTTATTGAAAAACAAAAAGGAAACAAAAATTTAAAAGATAACTATTGGGTTGCCTCTCAACAAGCGTTGCTGTTTTATCCCCCTAGTTAGGCATAATGCATAGTTTCAAGTATTGTCCTCTTTGGTTTCTAACTCATCCATCACACACCCGTAACTCCTAAAGATATCTAGCATGCATATTCTTAATTATCACACTCCTAGGTATATATTTAAAGAATTCATTCTTGCAAGTAGGTTCCTTTATCAACTAAACAAAATTGGGGTAAACACTAATCATTTTAAGATCTTCGTTATTGCTACTAGAAGTGGCACCCTTGTTCTTAGGAACATCAATTTTTTTGCAGTTCTTACTATGAGGGGTCTATTCAATACGAAAGAAAAATCAGAGACCAAATTGTTAATAATTTCCTCCAACTTATCAATCCTAGCAGGACTTTCTTCTACCCTTTCATCAACTATGACTTCTTTCTCTTTCAGAATTTTAAGGGCATTCCCTACGTTTGATCCAAATTGAGTGACATAATTATGGATCTTTCTATCAAGATTTTCAATATGTTCTATGGTATGCATTTTCTTTCCTATATCATCTAATATTTGCATGACATGTTCCAAAGTTAAGACTGTGTCATTAATAGTGATAGGCAGTGATCCAAGCAAATTTCTCATAGCATTGAGAGCATCCGTAATGGGACAACTCAAGAAATTACCTTCGTTAATAGTATCAAGAACAAATCTATACCAAGTAGTAACGCCTACGTAAAAATTGCGAAGGAAGTCTGCAGTGAATTGCTTGCGAGTTGATCTATTATGAGCATCACAAATCCTATACCAAGCATCTTTTAAATTTTCTCTGCTCCTTTGCTTGAAATTACGAACTTCATTTTCAGGGGTACACGAAACAAGAGAGTAACTAGCCAAAGCGATAAAGCGAACAAAAAGGCAAACGAAAAATATTTTTGTACTTTTTTGTAATTTTTTTAGAAGTGGGGGATATGAAAACGAGAGGCAAATGACAAATAAATAATTGCATGTAGATGAGAGTTATGAGTAGGTACTTGATAGATGTTTATGATGTCTCCCCGAAAACAGTGCCATAAATTCTTCCTGCTACTTGTGAGCTGCGTTGGGATTTACCCAAAGAGGAGGGGATGATGCAGTATAGTAGAAACAAGTATTTCTCTCAGTTATGAAACTAAGGTTATAAATCCAGTAGAAGAACCAAGCAACACTATGTAAACAACACCTGCACACAAATAACAAATACCTGCAACCCAATGCGTAGAGGGGTTGTAATTCCCTCAACAATATTGAGATAGATTAAATTGTTTAGAATTTGATAAATAGATCTAACTAAAACACAAAATAAAATAAAATTGCAGCAAGGTATTTTTGGTTTTAATATATGATAGAAAATAGACCCAGGGGCCATAGTTTTCACTAGAGGCTTCTCTGAGAAAATAGCATACGGTGGGTAAACAAATTACTGTTGGGCAATTGATAGAAAAGCAAACAATTATGACGATATCCAAGGCAATGATCATGTATATATGCATCACGTCCAAGATCAGTAGATCGAAATGATTCTGCATCTACTACTATTACTCCACACATCGACCGCTATCCAGCATGAATCTAGTGTATTAAGTTCATGGAAAATGGAGTAATGCTTTAAGCAAGATGACATGATGTAGACAAGATAAACTCACGTATGAAATAAATTCCATTTTTTACCCTTAATAGCAACGTTACATTCATGTTATGTCTCTTTCTGTCACTGAGATTGAGCACCACAAGATCGAACCCATCACAAAGCACCTCTTCACATGGCAAGATAAATCAATCTAGTTGGCTAAACCAAACCAACAAATCGGAGAAGACATACGAGGCTATAACAATCATGCATAAAAGAGTTCAGAGAAAACTCAAATAATATTCCTGGATAGAATAAATCATAAACTCATAACTCATCGGATCCGAACAAACATACCGCAAAAAGTCAATTCATCAAATAGATCTCCAAGAACATCAAGGAGAAAGTTGTATTAAAGATCAAAAAGAGAGAAGAAGCCATCTAGCTACTAACTACCGACCCGTAGGTCTGTGGTAAACTACTCATGCATCATTGGAGGGGCAGCAAGGATGATGAACCCCTCCGTGATTGTTGCCCCCTCCGAAAGAGTGCCGGAAAAGGCCTCTAGATTGGATCTCGTGGTTTTGGAACTTGCGGCGGCGAAAAAAGTATTTCATTGACTCCCCTGAGGGTTTTGGGAATTTAGAGTATTTATAGAGGCGCAGGTAGGTCAAACGGAGCCACGTGGGCCCCACTACCTACCAGGGCGTCAAAGGACCCTGGCGTGCCCTGGTGCCTAGTGGCCCACTGGCCCATCTTCCCGTGGCCTCCAGAAGCTTCTAGGGTCTCTTCTTGCCAGAAAAAAACTCCAAAAGTTTCGTGGCATTTGGACTTCGTTTGGTATTGATATGATGCAAAGTAAAAAACAAGCAAAAAAACAGCAACTGGCACTGGGCACTAAGTTAGTAGGTTAGTCCCAAAAAATGGTATAAAGTTGCTAGTAAATGTATATAAAACATCCGACATTGATAATATAATAGCATGGAACAATAAAAAATTATAGATACGTTGGAGAAGTACCAATCAACACTGCCTGATCTGCCCACAAAGGTAGATCATGAGTTTTCACTCGGAGAAAAAGCAACTAGCTAGGATGTTAGCTAACATTGTCGAGATCAAAGGGTCTACCGACCAGCTCACACATAACTGGCCGACCAAAGAAGAAATAGCCGGCATGGGAGACACCGTCGCATTGCTTTCGATCACTTCCCACTGCCGTCTCCTTAATGGTTGTTGTGCACATGGTGACAACACCTAGCAGCCACTGCCACTAGATGTGTCGCCTAGATGCCACTGCCCTCAAGGGCCCCGATTTGTCCCATGGTCAAGCTAGATCCAACCTCAATGTCGTGCACCCCTGATACATCTCCAATGTATCTATAATTTTGATTGTTTAATGCTATTAAATTATCATTTTTGTATGTTTTACATGTCATTTTATATTATTTCTGTGAACTAACCTATTAACTTAAGGCCCAGTGCTAGTTCTTGTTTTTTGCCTAATTCTTTGTTCCGCAGAAAAGCCATACCAAACAAAATTCTTATAATTTAAAATAAGAAGGTTTAGTCAGATACAAAATACATGCCTACAAAGTAATAAAATATATGCTTGGAATTACATTATTTGGTATTTGCGCTATGTTATGATTGATGCCATCCCTGGAACATCCCAAATATGCATTTCTGTATGTAAGATTTAGAACACGATTTGCTTTCTTTAATAACCATTACCTAAAAATTGTTGGGTAATTGTTGTTCTCATTTAGTTTTATGCAACCTACAATAATCAAATTACTACATCGTCATCACTGCTGATAAATTCTCTTGAGCAAGTATTTGTCACTTGTGTAGTTAAATTGACTGCTCAACTGCTAAATTCTTATCAATATTCTTTCTCTCCCACCATATTGAATATAAATTAGGATTGAAATATTTCCTACAAAGATTCATCCAATCACTTATACTAGGGGAATATCATGTTGGGGAACGTAGTAATTAAAAAAAATTCCTACGATCACGCAAGATCTATCTAGGAGATGCATATCAACGACAGGGAGAGTGTGTCCATGTACCCTCGAAGACCGAAAGTGAAAGCGTTTAGTAACGTGGTTGATGTAGTCGAACGTCTTCACGATCCAACCGATCCAAGTTCCAAACGTACGGCACCTTCGTGTTCAGCACACGTTTAACATGATGACGTCCCTCGAGCTCTTGATCAAGTAGTGGGTCGAGGGAGAGTTCCATCAGCACGACGGCATGGTGACAGTGTTGATGATGTTACCGGCGTAGGGCTTCGCCTAAGCACTACGACGATATGACCGAGGTGTTAAACTATGGAGGGGGGCACTACACATGGCTAAGAGATTGTCTATTGTACTTTGGGGTGCCCTCTCGCCCCAGTATATAAAGGAGGACAGGGGGAGGCCGGCCGCCCTGTAGCGCACGCCAAGATGGAGGAGTCCTACTAGAACTCCAAGTCCTAGTAGGATTCCCCTTGGTGGAAGGGGGAAGAAGGAAGGGAGAGGGAGAGGGAGAGGGAAAGGGGGGCCACGCCCCCTCCCCTAGTCCTATTCAGACTCCCCATGAGGGGAGCACCTCCCCCTTGTGGGATATCCTCTCTCTCCCCTATGGGCCCAAGATGGCCATTGCTTCCCCGGGGGGTTCCGGTAACCCCTCCAGCACTCCGTTTTTACCCGGTACCTCTTGGAACTCTTCCGGTGTCCGAATAACATCGTCCAATATATCATTCTTTATGTCTCGACCATTTTGAGACTCCTCGTCATGTCCTTGATCTCATCTGGGACTCTGAACAAATTTTGGTCATCAAATCACATAACTCATAATACAAATCGTCATCGAACGTTAAGCGTGCGGACCGTACAAGTTTGAAAACTATGTAGGCATGATCGAGACACATCTCCGATCAATAACCAATACCGGAACCTGGATGCTCATATTGGCTCCTACATATTCTATGAAGATCTTTATCGGTCAAACCACATAACAACATATGTTGTTCCCTTTGTCATCGGTATGTTACTTGCCTGAGATTCGATCATCGGTATCATCATACCTAGTTCAATGTCATTACCGGCAAGTCTCTTTACTCGTTCCGTAATACTTCATCCCACAACTAACTCATTAGTCACATTGCTTGCAAGGCTTAGAGCGATGAGCATTACTGAGAGGGCCCAGAGATACCTCTCCGACACACGGAGTGACAAATCCTAATCTCGATCTATGCCAACGCAACAAACACCTTCGGAGACACCTGTAGAGCATCTTTATAATCACCCAGTTATGCTGTGATGTTTGATAGCACACAAGGTGTTCCTTCGGTATTCGTGAGTTGCATAATCTCATAGTCTGAGGAACATGTATAAGTCATGAAGAAAGTAGTAGCAATAAAACTGTTACGATCATAATGCTAAGCTAACGGATGGGTCTTTTCCATCACATCATTATCCTAATGATGTGATCCCATTCATCAAATGACAAGACATGTCTATGGTTAGGAAACATAACCATCTTTGATTAACGAGCTAGTCAAGTAGGCGGTGATGCTTTCCCACCCACCCAGGTTCAAGGCATGGTACTTGCAATTTGGGTTTGTTGCACCAATTATACTGTAGGGGGTTCCCTTACAGTCTTTCTGTCAAAAAAAAACGAGCTAGTCAAGTAAGAGGCATACTAGGGACTCTATGTATCATCTATGTATTCACACATGTACTAACTTTCCGGTTAATATAGTTCTGGCATGAATAATAAACATTTATCATGATATAAGGAAATATAAATAACAAATTTATTATTGCCTCTAGGGCATATTTCCTTCAGTCTCCATCTTGCACTAGAGTCAATAATCTAGATTACAAAGTAATGATTCTAACACCCATGGAGTGTTGGTGCTGATCATGTTTTGCTCGTGGAAGAGGCTTAGTCAACGGGTCTGCAACATTCAGATCTGTATGTATCTTGAAAATCTCTATGTCTCCCTCCGCTACTTGATGGCAGATGGAATTGAAGCATCTTTTGATGTGTTTGGATCTCTTGTGAAATTTGGGTTCCTTTGCCAAGGCAATTCCTATAGTATTATCACAAAAGATTTTCATTAGACCCGATGCACTAGGTATTGCACCTAGATCCGATATGAACTCCTTCATTTGCTGCTTCCAAAGCAGCTATGTATTCCGCTTCACATGTAGATCCCACCACGACGCTCTGCTTGGAAGTGCACCAACTAACATCTCCACCATTCAATATAAATACGTATCTGAATTGCGACTTAGAGTCATCCGGATCAGTGTCAAAGCTTGCATCGACGTAACCATTTACGAAAAGCTCTTTGTCACCTCCATAAACGAGAAACATATCCTTAGTCCTTTTCAGATATTTCAGGATGTTCTTGACCGCTGTCCAGTACTCCACTCCTGGATTACTTTGGTACCTCCCCGCTATACTTATAGCAAGGCACACATCAGGTCTGGTACATAGCATTGCATACATGATAGAAACTATGGCTAAGGCATCGGGAATGACTTCCATTTTCTCTCTATCTTCTGTAGTAGTCGGGCATTGAGTCTGACTCAACTTCACACCTTGTAACACAGGCAAGAACCCTTTCTTTGACTGGTCCATTTTAAACTTCTTCAAAACTTTATCAAGGTATGTGCTTTGTGAAAGTCCAATTAAGCATCTTAATCTATCTCTATAGATCTTGATGCCCAATATGTAAGCAGCTTCACCGAGATCTTTCATTGAAAAATTCTAATTCAAGTATCCTTTTATGCTATCCAGAAATTTAGTATCATTTCTAATCAACAATATGTCATCCACATATAATATTAGAAATGCTATAGAGCTCCCACTCACTTTCTTGTAAATATAGGCTTCTCCAAAAGTCTGTATAAAACCATATGCTTTGATCACTCTATCAAAGTGTATATTCCAACTCCGAGAGGCTTGCACCAGTCCATAAATGGATTGCTGGAGCTTGCACACTTTGTTAGCACCTTTTGTATCGACAAAACCTCCTGGTTTTATCATATACAACTCTTCCTTAAGAAATCCATTAAGGAATGCAGTTTTGACATCCATTTGCCAAATTTCATAATCATAAAACACAGTAATTGCTAACATGATTCAGACAGACTTAAGCATCGCTACGAGTGAGAAGGTCTCATCGTAGTCAACTCCGTGAACTTGTCGAAAACCTTTCGCAACAAGTCGAGCTTTGTAGACAGTAACATTACCGTCAGCGTCAGTCGTCTTCTTGAAGATCCATTTATTTTCTGTGGCTTGCTGATCATCGGGCAAGTCCACCAAAGTCCATACTTTGTTCTCATACATGGATCCCATCTCAGATTTCATGGCCTCAAGCCATTTCATGGAATCTGGGCTCATCATCGCTTCCTCATAGTTCGTATATTCATCATGGTCTAGTAACATGACTTCCAGAACAGGATTACCGTACCATTCTGGTGCGGACCGTACTCTGGATGACCTACGAGGTTCGATAGTAACTTGATCCGAAGTTTGATGATCATCATCATTAGCTTCCTCACTAATTGGTATATGAATCACTGGAACTGATTTCTATGATGAACTACTTTCCAATTCGGGAGAAGGTACAATTACCTCATCAAGTTCTACTTTCGTCCCGCTCACTTCTTTCGAGAGAAACTCCTTCTCTAGAAAGGATCCATTCTTAGCAACGAATATCTTGCCTTCAGAACTGTGATAGAAGGTGTACCCAACAGTTTCCTTTGGGTATCCTATTAAGATGAACTTCTCAAATTTGGGTTCGAGCTTATCAGTTTGAAGATTTTTCACATAAGCATCGCAGCCCCAAACTTTAAGAAACGACAACTTGGGTTTCTTGCCAAACCAAAGTTCATATGGTGTCGTCTCCATGGATTTAGATGATGCCCTATTTAAAGTGAATGTACTCGTCTCTAAAGCATAACCCCAAAATGATAGAGGTAAATCAGTAAGAGACATCATAGATCACACCATATCCAATAAGTAGATCTACTTAATGAAACATAAGTCTGAAATGTTTGAAAAGTTCAAAGAATTTCAGAGTGAAGTGGAAAATCATCGTAACAAGAAAAATAAAGTTTCTATGATCTGATCGTGGAGGCGGATATTTGAGTTACGAGTTTGGTCTTCATTTGAAACAATGTGGAATAGTTTCGCAACTCACGCCACCTGGAACACCACAATGTAATGGTGTGTCTGAACGTCATAACCATATTTGCTCAAATCATCTGTGAAGGTCAGAAAATAATGATACCCGCCATGAGCCTCAACATTCATTGGACCGCATACATCGTTATGCATTATTTCCAATAAGTCAGTAGCTTGTTCCATTGTTCTGGAGAATGGAGTTTTAGTCATCTTGCCCATGAGGCATGGTTCGCAAGCACCAAGTGATTCATAATCAAGTGATTCCAAAAGCCCATCAGCATGGAGTTTCTTCATGCACTTTACACCAATATGACCTAAACGGCAGTGCCACAAATAAGTTGCACTATCATTCCCAATTTTGCATCTTTTGGCTTCAATATTATGAACATGTGTATCATCACGTTCGAGATTCAATAAAAATAGACCACTCAACAAGGGTGCATGACCATAAAAGATATTACTCATATAAATAGAGCAACCATTATTCTCTGATTTAAATGAATAACCGTCTCGCATTAAACAAGATCCAAATATAATGTTCATGCTCAGCGCCGGCACCAAATAACGATTATTCAGGTCTAAAACTAATCGCGAAGGTATATGTAGAGGTAGTGTGCCGACGTCGACCACATCAACCTTGGAACCATTTCTGACGCGCATCATCACCTCGTCCTTAGCCAATCTTCGTTTAATCCGTAGCCCCTATTTCGAGTTGCAAATATGAGCAACAGAACCAGTATCAAATACCCAGGCGCTACTATGAGCATTAGTAAGGTACACATCAATAACATCTATATCAAATATACCTTTCACTTTGCCATCCTTCTTATCCTCCAAATACTTGGGGCAGTTCTGCTTGAAGTGACCAGTCCCTTTGCAGTAGAAGCACTCAATTTCAGGCTTAGGTCCAGACTTGGGCTTCTTCCTGGGAGTAGCAACTTGCTTGCTATTCTTCTTGAAGTTCCCCATCTTCCCTTTTCCCTTTTTCTTGAAACTAGTGGTCTTGTTAACCATCAACACTTGATGCTCTTTCTTGATTTCTACCTCCGCAGCCTTTAGCATTGCGAAGAGCTCGGGAATCGTTTTCGTCATCCCTTGCATATTATAGTTCATCATGAAGCCTTTATAGCTTGGTGGCAGTGATTGAAGAACTCTGTCAATGACACTATGATCAAGAAGATTAACTCCCATCTGAGTCAAGTGGTTATGGTAACCAGACATTCTGAGTATGTGTTCACTGACAGAACTATTCTCCTTCATTTTGCAGCTATAGAACTTGTTGGAGACTTCATATCTCTCAACTCGTGCATCTGCTTGAAATATTAACTTCAACTGTTGGAACATGTCATATGCTCCATGATGTTCAAAACGTCTTTGAAGTCCCGCTTCTAAGCCATAAAGCATGGCACACTGAACTATCGAGTAGTCATCAGCGTTTCTCTGCCAGACATTCATAACGTCCGTAGTTGCTCCTGCAGCAGGCCTTGCACCTAGCGGTGCTTCCAAGTCATAATTCTTCTGTGCAGTAATGAGGATAATCCTCAAGTTACGGACCTAGTCTGTGTAACTGCTACCATTATCTTTCAACTTAGCTTTCTCTAGGAATGCATTAAAATTCAAGGGAACGGTAGCACGGGCCATTGATCTACAATAACATAGACATGCAAAAACTATCAGGACTAAGTTCATGATAAATTAAAGTTCAATTAATCATCTTACTTAAGAACTCCCACTTAGATAGACATCCCTCTAGTCATCTAAATGATCACGTGATCCAAATCAACTAAACCATGTCCAATCATCACGTGAGATGGAGTAGTTTTCAATGTTGAACATCTCTATGTTGATCATATCTACTATATGATTCATGTTCAACCTTTCGGTCTCAGTGTTTCGAGGCCATATCTGCATATGCTAGGCTCGTCAAGTTTAACCCGAGTATTTTGCACGTGCGAAACTGGCTTGCACCCGTTGTATGTGAACGTAGAGCTTATCACACCCGATCATCACGTGGTGTCTCGGCACAACGAACTGTAGCAATGGTGCATACTTAGGGAGAACACTTATACCTTTAAGTCGTCGGATTGGAGGAGATGCTCTGTTCCGCACAACGAGCTAGTGAAGCTCCAAGCGGGGGGATATCTCCCTCCGGTCTTCATGGTTCCGGTCCGAGCCGGGCTGGCCACCTACCAAGGTGGGAAGCAAGCGGAGGCTACCCCATGTCCCAACAAAGGGGAGGGAGTATGCTTCGTCCCCTATCTGATAAGGGGACTCGGATTTCCTATACATCCGTTCCTCCACGGGCTCCTGGAGTTCTACGGACTCCAGCTCCATCACCTTACACCCGCCTCTATCCTGCATATCGCGGGTTATGTAGCTCTTTGTGAGCTATTTCTGGGTATTGAGCCCCATTTTGCACTGTTGAAGAGGTTGTTCTGCCTCATACCCCGTTCTCATGAGGGGTCTATATATCAAGTGGGCAGCGCCGAAATATGGCGCATTGCCGGGACCGGATATCCATCCGGAACCCCTAAGAAGGTGTCCGAAGACTGGCCTTCGGAATGGTTTTACATAGAAGACGCTCCGCTGCCAGACCCAATCCGGGTCGGCCTCCTGGAGTTCAGTACTGCTCCTCTGAAGAAACGCCTTAGTTGGTGCCCGCGGAGCCCCCAACTGGAGGAAGACAAGAGCGTCCATTATCTGATGGGCCGAATAAGATTACTGGCCCATTCCGGGTTGACCATGATTGGAGTCATGGCAACATGCATTACGCGGGGGGGTGCAGCCACTGCAATACAGGGGCTACCCCATGTGGGATTTCAACAAGGAAGACGACGCCACCCGTCATGGCCGCAAAGGACCGGATTCCGCCGAGGATCTGGTGCAGATCATGTCCGGCCTGTATAAGGGGGAGAAGGAGGACTTCCTTCAGACGAACCCGTTGAATGGGTTCTCCATGAATAACCCCCATCGTTGGGTAAGCGAACACTTTAAGGGCCCGACCCATGTTTTCGAAGTTTAAGCTTCTTATATTATGTCTTCGGCGCAGGAACTGCGTCGGATTGTGGAGGACATGATAAGTCCAGCTCCGCAACCCTAGGATCCAGAAAGATCCCAGGATCCGGCCTCCGAAGAGGATCCGAACATTCAGGTGGAGCTAATCGATGGGGTGTTCCACCAGCTTAGCATGGATAATGCTTTAGTCGCCATTACGGCTGACTACCCCGGACTATATCCGGCTTCCTAGGTGATTGTGATGGAAGTCCGGACACCATTATCTCTTCCTTGTCCATTTCTGACCTTCGCGTACGATGGTGTTTTGCAGGAAGCGCCTTCAAGGCGGGAAGCCGAGCCCGCGGCGGCTGACCAACAAAGGCCAGTCCGGACCAGTAGGCGGAAAAGGAGCGCGGCGCGGACTGAAACGTCGCCGCAAAGGTATAGCTCGTAATTAATTATTTGAAGCAACGTTCCTAGGAAGCATTTGAGTGCTCATGATCTTGGACGGCCTTTGTTGTGCCATCCGGAGAGGGCCGGGCACCACCTGGCACGATCCGAGCACGCGTAGCAATACGGCCCCAACCCTAGCCCTTGCATAATTGCAAGACCAACCCTCCGCGTACATCATTACGCTCTGGAGATACCATGGGCTTAAGGGGAGGGGCACGACCACAACAGACCCAGAGTGCGGCTCGACCACACCAGGGGCTCCCAAGTGTGTCACTCTTTTTATTTTTCTTTTTATATACAGGACTCCATTTACCAGAAGCCCTATCCGGCGGTGGACCCGCCGAACTCACGATGCTACGGCCAGGGAAGAAAGAAGGTTGCGGTTAACATTCAGGTGGTCTCCATTACGAGCATTAAATTCGATTATATACACCAGTTTGCAGCCCACCCCTGAAGGGGGACATGCTTACTTAGTCCAATCCCTTGCTTACCGCACTATTTGTATCCTTCCGCACTTATAGCAGAATTCCTTGAATAAATAATGCCGCATTTTTTGCCTGTTATTGCATTACTTTACACATATGTTCATTAATGACATCTCGCACCTGTATATTTTGGTACGGCCGAATACACCAGGGGCTTATGTTCCCCGCATTATGGTGTGATAAGTCCGAACACTTTCACAAGTGCGGCACCCCGAACTTATAGCATTATATGAATCGGCTCCGAATCATGTCTTGGGTCAATAGTTGGGTTTGCCCGGCTCCCACGTTTTGGTGCCTTATGTTCCGTTCTGTCGGCTAAGGTGGCACTAGGAGAACCACTGCGATTGCGCCCCGGTTGAGCTGGGCGAGCGCCTCAGTGGAGAAAGCTAAAACTGACTGGCATGATAAGGCGAGAGATTGGTCGCTGTTCGAGAGGTCTTTTCGGGTCCCTAAAGACCTATGCCGCTTCGAGCGAAGTACCGGATAATGTCCGACGAAGGCATGGATAGCGCCCCGAGTTCGGTCTTCCGAATCCCAGGGGCTTCACCGAAATTTAAAATTATAGAATTCTATGGCTAAGTGAGAGTGTTCAAGCATTATAAGTCCGGTCGCCTTGTTCGTTGTGTTGAGCGCCTCCCTAGATGGACCCAAAAATGGGAACAAGAGTGCTCAAGTTTATCCCAAACACCCCAGCACTTGTGGCTTGGGGGCTGAAGCCAACGACTTGCCATCTCTCAAATTTTATAAACGGCCGCATAGAAGGTAATATTTTAAATTAAACAAGCGTTGCATAGCGCATATGAACAAAGTTTTCAGCGCACAGGATAATACATAACGAGTTTACTCAATAATTACATCTCTGGGGCACTCATCCGCAATATTGTGGGCACCCTTCAGGACTGTCTTATAGTACATTTCGGGCGTACGATACTCCTTGCCCGCTGGCGGCGGGTCAGTAAGAAGCCTCTCCGCATCCAGCCTGCCCCAGTGCACCTTTGCGCGGGCAAGGGCCCGGCGAGCACCTTCAATACAGGCGGAGCGCTTGATGACATCCACCCAGGGGCACGCATCCACCAGCCGTCGCACGAGGCCGAAGTAGCTCCCAGGCATGGCCTGTCCAGGCCACAGCCGGACTATAAGGCCCTTCATGGCCTCCTCAGCTACCTTGTGGAGTTCGACCAGCTGCTTCAGCTGGTCGCTAGGGGGCACCGGATGGCCGGCCTCAGCGTACTGAGACTAGAAGACCTTCTCCGTTGAGCTCCCGTCCCCGCCACGGTAGAATGCGGCAGCGTCGGATACACTGCAAGGCAGATCTGCAAACGCCCCTGGAGAGCTCCGAATTCGGGTAAGTGTCAGGTAGTTTACATTAACATGCTTGCTTTGCATGAAAAATGCCTTACCCACCGCTATTTTCTTCATATCCTCAATTTCCTGAAGGGCCTTACGGGCCTCGGCCTTGGCGGACTTGGCACTTTCGAGAGCCGAGGCGAGCTCGGACTCTCGGGTCTTTGAGTCGCGCTCCAAACTCTCATGCTTCTCCATGAGAGCCTGGAGCTCTTGCCGCACCTCCGCCACCCGTGCCTCCTGCTTTTCTCGCTCTGCCCGATCCGCGGCCGCATTGCGTTCGGCCGCGGACACAGCCTCCTTCAGGGCTGCCACCTTGTTTGCGGCCCCTGCAGTACCCATGTTATCCTTGTTATTCTCTTATTGCAACCTAAATCCTTTTCTGTAAGGTAACTTTTCAAAGTGGTGTTACTCACCTTCTTTGTCCTCGAGCTGCCTCTTGGCACGGCCGAGCTCTTGCTTGGACCGCTCGAGATCCTGCTTCAACGCACCGACCTCCGCAGTCAGTGCTGCAGAGGTCAGCAGCGCAGCCTGCAAACCCATATTGACATACTTTTTAGCAACCCTGCATATATCTTTTTAGATCCTCAGTCCGGCTTTTCTTTCCGAACACCGAACCGAGCATCAGGGGCTACTGTCTATGCAGTATTACATTACATAATTTTAACTTCTTACCTCAAAGCCTGTTAGAAGGCTGTTGTAGGCTTCGGTCAGCCCGCTCTTTGCGAGCTGAACCTTCTGGATCACTGCACCCATGATAGTGTGGTGTTTTTCCTCGATGGAAGCGCCTTTGAGCGCCTCCAGCAAGTTGTCCGGCGCCTCCGGTTGGATGGAGGCCGCCGGTGTCACGGTCTTGCCATTCTTACGAAGGGGTTGCCTGCTGGACTCTGGAACCACTGCAGGTTCCGGCGTAAAGTCCGGCGCTAAGTCCGGGAGGCCGCCTTGTGGCGCCTCCGGAGCCTCCCCCTGATGAGTCCCTTTTTGGGACCCCACCTCGGCGTCCTCATCGGCGCGAGGGGTGGAGGCAGTCGGGATGGAATCCACATCCGACGGAGCCAATGACCCGCTCGATAAAGCGGGGAGATCATCATCGGCCGGACTGCAGATAGTATGCGGCATTAGAAGGACACTATGTGACACAAAAGAAATTGTAGATCATTCAAGGATCTGGATACTTACGATCTCGCCTGAGGCCTGGGCCTTGAGGGCCACTCTTCACCGCCAACGTTGGTGTTGGCGGAGCTGTCCGGGGGAATAGTTCTTCCCCTCTTGGACCCTTCGGCCTCCCCTGTTGGGGAAGCCTTCCTCTTCCTCTCTCCCTCCTCTGGGAGAGAGTCTTCTTCCTCCTCCTCATCTTCGGGGGAGGAGTCCGCCTCGGAGTCGTCGGACACCTGAAAACGGGAACTCTTTCGAGTGCCCGTGGCCACCTTCTTGGCCTTCTTCTCCGGCACCACGTGCGGTGCCGGAACCAGTAGCCCCGCTAGACGGGCGTCCACTGGGTCTTCTGGCATGGGAGCCGGGCAGATGAGCTGCTCGGCCTTCTTCATCCATTCCTGTCAAAGGAAAAGGGAGATTAAAACCTGCTTAGAATCAAACTATTCACAATAAGTGTCCCGTAAAGGGGTAGAATCACTTACCTCGTCAGCTGGATGCTGCGAGTGAAATCCGCGATCTTCCATCGCGGATGCGGGGGCTTCGGCGCCCTTAAACAGCACCCTCCAGGCACCTTCGTACGTCGTGTCGAAGAGCCCGCTCAACGCCTGGAGCTGTTCCGGATCAAACTCCCACAGATTGAATGCCCGTTCTTGGCATGAGAGAATCCGGCGGACGAGCATGACCTGGACCATGTCAACAAGCCTGAGCTTCTTGTTCACCAGCTTCTGGATCTAGGCTTGGAGTCCCATCAGCTCCTTTGAATTACCCCACAGCAAGCCCTTCTCTTTCTAGGAGGTGAGCTGCGTAGGGATACCAGATCTGAACTCGGGGGTCGCCGCCCACGTAGGGTCGCGCGGCTCGGTGATATAGAACCACCCCGATTGCCACCCCTTGACGGATTCCACAAAGGCCCCTTCGAACCAGAGGACGTTGAAGGTCTTGAGCCACAAGCCGAAGTGGAGCCGGATGCAGAGGAGGGCCTCGCACACGACGATAAACGCTGAGATGTTGAGGATGAAGTTCGGCGCTAGATCATGGAAATCCAGGCCGTAGTAGAACATGAGCCCCCGGACAAAGGGGTGAAGTGGAAAGCCCAGTCCGCGGAGGAAGTGGGGAAGGAAAATGACCCTCTCATGGGGCCTGGGGGTGGGGATGAGCTGCCCCTCGTCGGGCAACCGGTGCGCAATGTCGCCGGAAAGGTATCCGGCGCTGCGCAGCTTTGTGATGTGCTCCTCCTTAACGGTGGAAGCCAACCATTTGCCTCCCGCTCCGAACATGGTCGGAGAAGGTTGAGATGAGATGCGCGAACTTGGGCGCTGGAGCTCGAGTGCGCGGAGATGGATAAGCAAAGGAGGAAGAAGGCGTGGGTGAAAAGGTGAATCCTTATCCCTTATATATAGGCGGGCGAAGACTATTCGTCCCCCACTAGCCTGGTAAAACTCGCTTATCTCCCAAGCGCCACCATCAATGGCGCGGTTGGGTTACCCACGTCCGTATTGATGAGAATCCCAGAATAAGGGGAACACGATCTCTGCTTCGACATGACGTGCCAAGGAAACCGCTTCGCTAAATGCGCTGAGGCGGTATAATAAAAAACGATTCAAGTAAAGGCTTGGTAGTGGTGTGATGTCATGCTGCAAAATACGTCAGCAGATTGAACTTGTGTACATTTTATTCTCTCTACGGTGGAATGTGGAATTTATTTTGCAGAGCCGGACACTATCCTGGTGTTCACAATCTTCTTTGGATTATTCGGAGGAGGAACCCGCCTTGCAATGCCGAACATTATGCGCGCCGGACTTATCGTCATTGAAGCCAGGTTCAGGGGCTACTGAGGGAGTCCTGGACTAGGGGGTGTCCGGACAGCCGGACTATCATCGTCCACCGGACTCCAAGACTACGAAGATACAAGATTGAAGACTCCGTCCCGTGTCCGGATGGGACTTTCCTTGGCGTGGAAGGCAAGCTTGGCGATACGGATATGTATATCTCCTACCATTGTAACCGACTCTGTGTAACCCTAGCCCTCCCCGGTGTCTATATAAACCGTAGGGTTTTAGTCCGTAGGACAACAACCATTACAACAATCATACCATAGGCTAGCTTCTAGGGTTTAGCCTCCTTGATCTCGTGGTAGATCCACTCTTGTACTACCCATATCATCAATATTAATCAAGCAGGACGTAGGGTTTTACCTCCATCAAGAGGGACCGAACCTGGGTAAAACATCATGTCCCTCGTCTCCTGTTACCATCCGCCTAGACGCACAGTTCGGGACCCCCTACCCGAGATCCGCTGGTTTTGACACCGACAGTCATCTTATAATGCTACTGTCGTATTAAGCAAAATAAGATGCATAAAAGATAAACATCACATGCAATCAAAATATGTGACATGAAATGGCCATTAATAGTTCGGTTTTCTGCGATTTTTTCCATTCCTCTGTGTAAATAGCCTAATATGGGTTCACAATCAATAACATCCTCACCATCGAGAATGCATTGCCCCAAATGCCTCTAGAAAGATCCGAAGTAATTCGAGCTGTAATTGTACGTACATGTAAAGAGTTCAAATGCGAAGACGGTATAATAATCCGCTATGATGACAATGCTGCGGTTATAATTGATCAAAAAGGCAATCCAAAAGGAACTCGAGTTTTTGGCGCGATTGCCGAGTCATCTTGTGCTCATGATCTCTACCACCGAAGCATCATCATGATCTCCATCGTCACCGGCTTGACACCTTGATCTCCGCCGTAGCATCGTTGTCGTCTCGCCAACTATTGCTACTACGACTATCGCTACCGCTTAGTGATAAAGTAAAGCAATTACATGGCGATTGCATGTCATATAATAAAGCGACAACCATATGGCTCCTGCCAGTTGCCGATAACTCTGTTACAAAACATGATCATCTCATACAACAATTTATATCACATCATGTCTTGACCATATCACATCACAACAAGCCCTGCAAAAACAAGTTAGACGTCCTCTACTTTGTTGTTGCAAGTTTTACGTGGTTGCTACGGGCTTCTAGCAAGAACCGTTCTTACCTACGCATAAAAACCACAATGATTTTTCGTCAAGTGTGCTGTTTTAACCTTCAACAAGGACCGGCCGTAGTCAAACTCTATTCAACTAAAGTTGGAGAAACAAACACCCGCCAGCCACCTATGTGCAAAGCACGTCGGTAGAACCAGTCTCATGAACGCGGTAATGAAATGTCGGTCCGGGCCGCTTCATCCAACAATACTGCCGAATCAAAGTAAGACGTTGGTGGTAAGCAGTATGACTATTATCGCCCACAACTCTTTGTGTTCTACTCGTGCATATATCATCTATGCATAGACCTGGCTTGGATGACTAAAAATTTCCTACGATCACGCAAGATCTATCTAGGATATGCATAGCAACGAGACGGGAGAGTATGTCCAGGTACCCTCTGATACGTCCATTTTACATCATGCTTTTATATCAATATTTATTGCATTATGGGCTGTTATTACACATTATGTCACAATACTTATGGCTATTGTCACTTATTTTACAAGGTTTATCATGAAGAGGGAGAATGCCGGCAGTTGGGATTCTGGCTGGAAAAGGAGCAAATATTGGAAACCTGTTCTGCACAGCTCCAAAAATCCTGAAACTCCACGGAAGTTACTTTTGGAATTAATAAGAATTATTGAGCGAAGAAAATATCAGAGGGGGCCCACACCCTGGCTAGGAGGGTGGGGGGCACGCCCCCCTACTGGGCCCCCTGTCTCCTGGGCCCCCTGGTGGCCCTCCGGTGCCCATCTTCTACTATATGAAGGCTTTTACCCTGAAAAAAAATAATAAGCAAGCTTACGGGACGAAACTCCGCCACCACGAGGTGGAACCTTGGCGGAACCAATCTAGGGCTCCGGCGGAGCTGTTCTTCCGGGGAAACTTCCCTCTGGGAGGGGGAAATCATCACCATCGTCGTCACCAATGATCCTCTCATCAGGAGGGGGTCAATCTCCATTAACATCTTCACCAGCACCATCTCCTCTCAAAACCCTAGTTCATCTCTTGTATCCAATCTTGTATCAAAACCACAAATTGGTACCTGTGGGTTGCTAGTAGTGTTGATTACTCCTTGTAGTTGATGCTAATTGGTTTACTTGGTGGAAGATCATATGTTCAGATCCTTAATTCATATTCATACTCCTCTGATCATGAACATGAATATGCTTTGTGAGTAGTTATGTTTGTTCGTGAGGACATGGGTTGAGTCTTGCTATTAGTAGTCATGTGAATTTGGTATTTTTTCAATATTTTGATGAGATGTATGTTGTCTCTCCTCTAGTGGTGTTATGTGAACGTCGACTACATGACACTTCACCATTATTTGGGCCTAGCGGAAGGCATTGTGAAGTAATAAGTAGATGATGGGTTGCTAGAGTGACAGAAGCTTAAACCCTAGTTTATGCGTTGCTTCGTAAGGGGCTGATTTGGATCCACTAGTTTCATTCTATGGTTAGGTTTACCTTAATACTTCTTTTGTAGTTGAGGATGCTTGCAATAGGGGTTAATCATAAGTGGGATGCTTGTCCAAGAAAGGGCAGTACCCAAGCACCGGTCCACCCACATATCAAATTAGCAAAGTACCGAACGCGAATCATATGAGCGTGATGAAAACTAGCTTGACGATAATTCCCATGTGTCCTCAGGAGCGCTTTTCTCATTATAAGAAATTGTCCAGGCTTGTCCATTTCTACAAAAAGGATTGGGCCACCTTGCTGCACTTTATTTACTTTCATTGCTTGTTACCCGTTACAAATTATCTTATCACAAAACTATCTATTACCTACAATTTCAGTGCTGGCAGAGAATACCTTAATGAAAACCGCTTGTCATTTCCTTCTGCTCCTCATTGGGTTCAACACTCTTACTTGTCGAAAGGACTATGATAGATCCCCTATACTTGTGGGTCATCAAGACTCTTTTCTGGCGCCGTTGCCGGGGAGTGAAGCACCTTTGGTGAGTGGAACTTGGTAAGGAAGCATTTATATAGTGTGCTGAAATTTTCTGTCACTTCTTACTATGGAAACTAATCCTTTGAGGGGGCTTGTTTGGGGCATCTTCGCCCCGACCAGTAGAGCAAAGAATTTCTCCTCAACCTACTGAACCTACTGAAATTTTTTACTTTGAGATTCCTTCGGGTATGATAGAGAAACTCCTAGCTAATCCCTTTGCAGGAGATGGAACATTGCATCCCGATTCACACCTTATCTTTGTGGATGAAGTTTGTGGATTATTTAAGCTTGCAGGTATTCCCGATGATGTTGTCAAAAGGAAGGTCTTCCCTTTATCTTTTAAGGGAGACGCATTGACATGGTATAAGCTATGTGATGATACGGGATCTTGGAACTATAAACGATTGAAGTTGGAATTTCACCAGAAGTTCTATCCTATGCATGTTGTTCATCGTGATCATAATTACATATATAATTTCTAGCCTCGCGAAGGAGAAAGCATCGCTCAAGCTTGGGGGAGGCTCAAGTCAATGTTATATTCATGCCCCAATCATGAGCTCTCAAGAGATATGATTATTCAAAAATTTTATGCTCGGCTTTCTCTCAATGATCACACCATGCTCGATACTTCCTGTGCTAGTTCTTATATGCTGAAGACTACTGAATTCAAGTGGTATTTATTGGAAAGAATTAAACGCAACTCTGAAGATTAGGGTTCCGACGATGGTAAGGAATCAGGTATAACACCTAAGTTTGATTGTGTTAAATCTTTTATGGATACCGATGCTTTTCGTGGAGTTAGCACTAAATATGGACTTGACTCTAAGATAGTAGCTGCTTTTTGTGAATATTTTGCTACTCACGTTGATCTCCCTAAGGAGAAGTGGTTTAAATATAATCCTCCCACTGAAGTAAAGGTAGTTGCACCTATTACAGTTGAAGAAAATACTATCACTTATAATGATCCTATTGTTCCTACTACTTATGTTGAGAAACCACCTTTTCCTGTTAGGATTAAGGATCATGCTAAAACTTCAACTGTTGTTCGTAAGAGTAATACTAGAACTTATACACCCCCTGAGCAAATCAAAGTTGAACCTAGTATTGCTACGGTTAAAGATATCTTGGATTATAATATAGATGGGCATGTTATTTACTTCTGTGGTGAAACTGCTAATATTGCTAGACCTGATGCTAAGATACATAGACCTGCTGTAGGCATGCTTGTTATTTATGTTAAAATAGGAGATCATTGTTATCATGGCTTATGTGATATGGGTGCTAGTGCTAGTGCAATACCCTTTGACTTATATAAAGAAATTATGCATGATATTGCACCCGCTGAAATGGAAGATATTGATGTTACTATTAAGCTTGCCAATAGAGATACTATTAAGCCATTTGGGATTGTTAGAGATGTTAAAGTCTTGTGTGGGAAAGTTAAATATCCTGCTGATTTTCTTATTCTTGGTTCCCTACAAGATGAATTTTGTCCCATTATATTTGGTAGACCCTTCTTAAATACTGTTAATGCTAGGATTGATTGTGAAAAGGATATTGATACAATTGGCTTAGGGGATATGTCTCATGAGTTTAATTTTGCTAAGTTTCGTAGACAACCACGTGATAAAGAATCACCTAGTAAGGATGAGATTATTGGTCTTGCTTCTATTTCCGTGCCTCCTACTGATCCGTTAGAACAATATTTGCTAGACCATAAAATGATATGTTTATGGATGAAAGAAGGGAAATAGATAAAGTATTCCTTTTTATAGGGTCCTATCCTGAAACACAACTTACCTGTTGAAATCTTAGGGGATCCCCCTCCACCCAAGGGTGATCCCGTGTTTGAGCTCAAACCATTACCTGATAATCTTAAATATGCTTATCTTGATGAAAAGAAAATATATCCTGTTATTATTAGTGCTAACCTTTCAGAGAAAGAAGAGGAGAGATTATTGAAAACTCTGAAGAAGCACCGTGCTGCTATTGGATATACTCTGGATGATCTTAAGGGTATTAGTCCCACTCTATGTCAACACAAAATTAAATTGGAGAAAGATGCCAAACCAGTTAGAGATCCTCAACGAAGGTTAAATCGTAAGATGAAAGAAGTGGTAAGAAAGGATATACTAAAGCTCCTTGAGGCATGTATAATTTATCCTGTTGCTGATAGTGATTGGGTAAGTCCTGTCCATTGTGTCCCTAAGAAGGGAGGTATTACTGTCGTTCCTAATGATAAAGATGAATTGATCCTGCAAAGAATTATTACAGGTTACAGGATGGTAATTGATTTCCGTAAATTAAATAAAGCTACTAAGAAAGATCATTACCCTTTACCTTTTGTTGATCAAATGCTAGAAAGACTATCCAAACATACACATTTCTGCTTTCTAGATGGTTATTCTAGTTTCTCTGAAATACCTGTGGCAGCGGAGGATCAATCAAAAACTACTTTTACTTGCCCTTTCGGTACTTTTGCTTATAGACATGTGCCTTTTGGTTTATGTAATGCACCTGCTTCCTTTCAAAGATGCATGATGGCTATATTCTCTGACTTTTGTGAAAAGATTTGTGACGTATTCATGGATGATTTCTCCGTTTATGGATCCTCTTTTGATGATTGCTTGAGCAACCTTGATCGAGTTCTGCAGAGATGTGAAGACACTAGTCTCGTCTTGAATTGGAAAAAGTGCCACTTTATGGTTAATGAAGGCATTGTCTTGGGGCACAAGATTTCTGAGAAAGGTATTGAAGTTGATAAAGCTAAAGTTGATGCTATTAAGAAGATGCCATGTCCCAAGGACATTAAAGGTATAAGAAGTTTCCTTGGTCATGCCGGTTTTTATAGGAGGTTCATTAAGGACTTTTCTAAAATCTCTAGGCCTCTGACTAATTTATTGCAAAAAGATATTCCTTTTGTCTTTGATGATGATTGTGTAGAAGCATTTGAAATACTTAAGAAAGCTTTGATCACTGCACCTATTGTTCAGCCACCTGATTGGAATTTGCCCTTTGAAATTATGTGTGATGCTAGTGATTATGCTGTAGGTGCTGTTCTAGGGCAAAGAGTTGATAAGAAATTGAATGTTATCCAGTATGCTAGTAAAACTCTTGACACTGCCCAAAGAAATTATGCTACTACTGAAAAAGAGTTCTTAGCAGTTGTATTCGCTTGTGATAAGTTCAGACCTTACATTGTTGATTCTAAAGTTACTATTCACACTGATCATGCTGCTATTAAATATCTTATGGAAAAGAAAGACACTAAGCCTAGACTTATTAGATGGGTTCTCTTGCTTCAAGAATTTGATTTGCATATTATTGATAGAAAGGGAGCCGAGAACCCCGTTGCAGACAACTTGTCTAGGTTAGAGAATGTTCTTGATGACCCACTACCTATTGATGATAGCTTTCCTGATGAACAATTAGCGATCGTCAATGCTTCTCATACTGCTCCATTGTATGCTGATTATGCTAATTACATTGTTGCTAAGTTTATACCACCTAGTTTCACATGCCAGCAAAAGAAAAAGTTCTTTTATGATTTAAGACATTACTTCTGGGATGACCCACACCTTTACAAAGAAGGAGTAGATGGTGTTATTAGACGTTGTGTACCTGAGCATGAACAGGAACAGATCCTACGCAAGTGTCACTCCGAACCATATGGAGGACACCATGCTAGAGATAGAACTGCACATAAGGTATTGCAATCCGGTTTTTATTGGCCTACTCTCTTCAAAGATGCCCGTAAGTTTGTCCCTTCTTGTGATGAATGTCAAAGGATTGGTAATATTAGTAGACGTCAAGAAATGCCTATGAACTATTCTCTTGTTATTGAACCATTTGATGTTTGGGGCTTTGATTATATGGGACCTTTTCCTGCCTCTAATGGATATACACATATTTTAGTTGCTGTTGATTACGTTACTAAGTGGGTAGAAGCTATTCCAACTAGTAGTGCTGATCATAACACCTCTATTAAGATGCTTAAAGAAGTTATTTTTCCGAGGTTTGGAGTCCCTAGATATCTTATGACTGATAGTGGTTCACATTTTATTCATGGTGCTTTCCGTAAGATGCTTGCTAAGTATGATGTTAATCATAGAATTGCATCTCCTTATCACCCACAGTCGAGTGGTCAAGTAGAGTTGAGTAATAGAGAGCTCAAATTAATTTGGCAAAAGACTATCAATAAATCTAGAAAGAATTGGTCCAAGAAACTTGATGATGCATTATGGGCCTATAGAACTGCATATAAAAATCCTATGGGTATGTCTCCATATAAGATGGTTTATGGAGAAGAATGTCACTTACCTCTCGAACTTAACATAAAGCATATTGGGCTATTAAAGAGCTCAATTATGACTTCAAACTTGCCGGAGAGAAGAGGTTATTTGATATTAGCTCACTTGATGAATGGAGAACCCAAGCCTATGAGAATGCCAAGCTATTCAAAGAAAAAGTTAAAAGATGGCATGAAAAAAGGATACAAAAGCGTGAGTTTAACGTAGGTGATTATGTGTTGCTATTCAACTCTCGTTTAAGATTTTTTGTAGGAAAACTTTTCTCTAAATGGGAAGGTCCTTACGTTATCGAGGAGGTCTATCATTCCGGTGCCATAAAAATCAACAACTTCGAAGGCACAAGTCTGAGGGTGGTGAACGATCAAAGAATCAAACATTATATCTCAGGTAATCCTATCAATGTTGAAACTAATATTATTGAAACCGTAATCCCGGAGGAATACATAAGGGACACTTTCCAGAATGTTTCAGACTCCGAAAAGGAATAGGTATGTGGTACGGTAAGTAAACCAACTCCAAAAAAATTCTAATGGCATTTTTTCTCCGCTTTGGAATATTTAAGAATTTTAGAAAGCAAGAAGTAATCCTGGAAGGACACGAGGCCTCCACGAGGGTGGAGGGCGCGCCCACCCTTACTGGGCGCGCCCCCTGTCTTGTGGGCACCTCGTGTGCCTCCCGGACTCCGTTTTCTTCCATGTTACTTCTTTTGGCCGGTAAAAATTCATTATATAATCTCCTGAAGGTTTTGACCATCGTATCACGCAAATATCCTCTATTTTCGTTTCGAGCTGTTTTTTTGACAAATCTAGAGCACCATGAAGTCTCCAAGCGCTCCCAAGGACAAGTTTTTCGAGAGGATTGTCAACCCCTATCTTGCGGAGGTGCTGCAACACCCTCAAACCATTGAGATGCTTGAGGGGGTGCTGCACATCCGCAATGTGGAGGGACCAAGGCGTACCGGAAGCGTGGAGACAAATCTCGAAGCCATGGAGCAACAAGTTTTCAAGTGCCAAGGGATGGTGGAGCGTGGACTCAATGCTAACCAGATGATGATCACGGAGTTCACCAACAACCACAAGCTGGATGCCAAGATCATTGGGGAGACCATCTTTAAGCTTCAAGAGAAAATCGAGCACCTCCAAGCCCAGATCTATGACCTGCAAAACCAAAACTATGAGTATGAATATTGATTAAAGAGGATGAGTTTGGCTGCAGATTTGAGGATCCCGGAGACTCGATCATCCTTCTATGATGGTGAGCCTATGCCTTGGAAGATGGACGACAATCCTACATCATCAACAACTCCTACTTCACCACCTCCGAGGACATAATTGCATGGGTATGGGCACTCCCCTTGGCAACTGCCAAGCTTGGGGGAGGTGCCCTGGTATCATATCACCATCACACTCCTATCTTTACCGTTTTTCTTAGTTCGATCCTTTTAGTAATATCTTGATCTAGTAGATTGAAGTTTTGGTATGAAGTAGCTTTGAGTTTTGCTTTGTGATCCCTTCTATGTAATCGAGTCCGTGAGCTATCTATAATAAAGATTAGTGTTGAGTCAAGGGCTTTGCTATCTTGCTATGATCTTGAGAAAATAGAAAGAATAAAAAGAATAAAAGAGTTCATATTGATCTTATGGATAGTAATGACTTCACATATAAAGAGTATGAGGCATAAAAGTTGTTGAGAGTTGACAAACGTAGTTTTGGTCATCGTTGCAATTAATAGGAAGTAATAAGAAAAGAGAGGTTTTCACATATAAATATACTATCTTGGACGTCTTTTATGATTGTGAACACTCATTAAGTATGACATGCTAAAGAGTTGATGTTGGACAAGGAAGACAACGTAATGGTTTATGTTCTTTCACATCTCAGTTAAAGTATATTGTCATGGATCTTTCAAACATGTTGAGCTTGCCTTTCCCCCTCATGCTAGCCAAATTCCTTGCACCAAGTAGAGATACTACTTGTGCTTCCAAATATCCTTAAACCCAGTTTTGCCATGAGAGACCACCATACCTACCTATGGATTGAGTAAGATCCTTCAAGTAAGTTGTCATGTTGCAAGCAATAAAAATTGCTCTCTAAATATGTATGACTTATTAGTGCGGAGAAAATAAGATTTATACGGTCATGTGATATGGAAGCAATAAAAGTGACAGACTGCATAATAAAGGTTCATATCACAAGTGGCAATATAAAGTGACGTTCTTTTGCATTAAGATTTTGTGCATCCAACCCTAAAAGCCATGACAACCTCTGCTTCCCTCTGTGAAGGGCCTATCTTTTACTTTATGTCTTTTACTTTATGCAAGAGTCAAGGTGATCTTCACCTTTCCCTTTTTCATTTTATCCTTTGGCAAGCACCTCGTGTTGGAAAGATCCTGGTACATATATCCAATTGGATGAAAGTTAGCATGAACTATTATTGTTGACATCACCCAAAGGTGAATACATTGGGAGGCGAAACTATAAGCCCCTATCTTTCTCAGTGTCTGATTAAAACTCCATAACCATAAGTATTGTGTGAGTGTTAGAAATTGTAGAAGACTGTATGATAGTTGAGTATGTGGACTTGCTGAAAAGCTCTATTCTTGACTCTTTCTAATGTTACGATAAATTGCAATTGCTTGAATGACTGAGATTATAGTTTGTTAGTTCCCAATGAAGTTTTTGAACCATACTTGACATTGTGAATTGATTATTACTTGAGCATAAGAAATCATATGACAAAATCTATATATGTTGTTGTTATAAGTATGATCATGATGCCCTCATGTCCGTATTTTATTTTTATCGACACCTCTATCTCTAAACATGTGGACATATTTTTCGATTTCGGCTTCCGCTTGAGGACAAGCGAGGTCTACGCTTGGGGGAGTTGATACGTCCATTTTGCATCATGCTTTTATATCAATATTTATTGCATTATGGGCTGTTATTACACATTATGTCACAATACTTATGGCTATTCTCTCTTATTTTACAAGGTTTATCATGAAGAGGGAGAATGCCGGCAGCTGGGATTCTGGCTGGAAAAGGAGGAAATATTGGAAACCTATTCTGCACAGCTCCAAAAATCCTGAAACTCCACAGAAGTTACTTTTGGAATTAATAAGAATTACTGAGCGAAGAAAATACTAGAGGTGCCCCACACCTTGGCCAGGAGGGTGGGGGGCGCGCCCCTGTCTCCTAGGCCCCCTGGTGGCCCTCTGGTGCCCATCTTCTGCTATATGAAGGCTTTTACCCTGGAAAAAAAATCATAAGCAAGCTTACGGGCCGAAACTCCGCCGCCACGAGGCGGAACCTTGGCGGAACCAATCTAGGGCTCCAGCGGAGCTGTTTTGCCGGGGAAACTTCCCTCCGGGAGGGGAAAATCATCACCATCGTCATCACCAACGATCCTCTCATTGGGGAGGGGGTCAATCTCCATCAACATCTTCACCAGCACCATCTCCTCTCAAAACACTAGTTCATCTCTTGTATCCAATCTTGTATCAAAACCACAAATTGGTACCTGTGGGTTGCTAGTAGTGTTGATTACTCCTTGTAGTTTATGCTAATTGGTTTACTTGGTGGAAGATCATATGTTCAGATCCTTAATGCATATTAATACTCCTCTGATCATGAACATGAATATGCTTTGTGAGTAGTTACGTTTGTTTCTGAGGACATGGGTGAAGTCTTGCTATTAGTAGTCATGTGAATTTGGTATTTTTGATGTGATGTATGTTGTCTCTCCTCTAGTGGTGTTATGTGAACGTTGACTACATGAAACTTCACCATTATTTGGGCCTAGAGGAAGGAATTGTGAAGTAATAAGTAGATGATGGGTTGACAGAGTGACAGAAGCTTAAACCCTAGTTTATGCGTTGCTTCGTAAGGGGCTGATTTGGATCCACTAGTTTCATGCTATGGTTAGGTTTACCTTAATACTTTAGTTGCGGATGCTTGCAATAGGGGTTAATCATAAGTGGGATGCTTGTCCAAGAAAGGGCAGTACCCAAGCACCGGTCCACCCACATATCAAATTAGCAAAGTACCGAACGCGAATCATATGAGCGTGATGAAAACTAGCTTGACGATAATTCCCATGTGTCCTCAGGAGCGCTTTCTCATTATAAGAAATTGTCCAGGCTTGTCCTTTGCTACAAAAAGGATTGGGCCACCTTGCTGCACTTTATTTACTTTCATTGCTTGTTACCCGTTATAAATTATCTTATCACAAAACTATCTGTTACCTACAATTTCAGTGCTTGCAGAGAATACCTTACTGAAGACCGCTTGTCATTTCCTTCTGCTCCTCGTTTGGTTCGACACTCTTACTTATCGAAAGGACTATGATAGATCCCCTATACTTTTGGGTCATCACCCTCATAGACCGAAAGCGGAAGTGTTTAGTAACGCGGTTGATGTAGTTGAACGTCTTCATGATCCAACCGATCCAAGTACCGAACATATGGCACCTCTGTGTTCAGCACACGTTCAGCACAATGATGTCCCTCGAGCTCTTGATCCAGTAGAAGGTCTAGGGGGAGTTCCGTCAGCACGACGGCATGGCAACAGTGTTGATGATGTTACCGGCGTAGGGCTTCGCCTAAGCACAACGACGATATGACCGAGGTGTTAAACAGTGGAGGGGGGCACCGCACATGGCTAAGAGATTATCTGATGTACTTTGGGGGTGCCCCTTGGCCCCGTATATAAAGGAGGAGAGGGGAAGGCCAGCCGGCTCTATAGGGCGCGCCAAGAGGGAGGAGTCCTACTAGGACTCCAAGTCCTAGTAGGATTCCCCTTGGTGGAAGGGGGGAAGAAGGAAGGGAGAGGGAGAGGGAAAGGGGGCCGCGCCCCCTCTCCTAGTCCTATTCAGACTCCCCATGCCCCCCCCCTTTTGGGCTGTCCTCTCTCTCCCCTATGGCCAAGATGGCCCATTGCTTCCTCGGGTGGTTCCGGTAACCCCTCCGGCACTCCCCTTTTACCCGGTACCTCTCAGAACTCTTCCGGTGTCCGAATAACATCGTCCAATATATCATTCTTTATGTCTCTACCATTTCGAGACTCACCGCCATGTCCGCGATCTCATCCGAGACTCCGAACAAATTTCGATCATCAAATCACATAACTCATAATACAAATCATCATTGAACGTTAAGCGTGCGGACCCTACAGGTTCGAGAACTAAGTAGACATGATCGAGACACATCTCCGATCAATAACAAATAGCGGAACCTGGATGCTCATATTGGCTCCTACATATTCTATGAAGATCTTTATCGGTTAAACCGCATAACCACATACGTTGTTCCCTTTGTCATCGGTATGTTAATTGCCCGAGATTCGATCGTTGGTATCATCATACCTAGTTCAATCTCATTACCAGCAAGTCTCTTTACTCTTTCCGTAATACATCATCCCACAACTAACTCATTAGTCAAATTTCTTCCAAGGCTTATAGTGATGAGCATTACCGAGAGGGCCCAGAGATACCTCTCTGATACATGGAGATACAAATCCTAATCTCGATCTATGCCAACCCAACAAACACCTTCGGAGACACCTGTAGAGCATCTTCATAATCACCCAGTTACATTGTGACATTTGATAGCACACAAGGTGTTCCTCTGGTATTTGGCAGTTGCACAATCTCATAGTCTGAGGAACATGTATAAGTCATGAAGAAAGTAGTAGCAATAAAACTGTTACGATGATAATGCTAAGCTAATAGATAGGTCTTGTCCATCACATCATTCTCCTAGTGATGTGATCCCGTTCATCAAATGACAACACATGCCTATGGTTAGGAAACATAACCATCTTTGATTAACGAGCTAGTCAAGTAGAGGCATACTAGGGACTCTATGTATTGTCTATGTATTCACACATGTACTAAGTTTCCGATTAACACAATTCTAGCATGAATAATAAACATTTATCATGATATAAGGAAATATAAATAACTTTCTTATTGCCTCTAGGCATATTTACTTCATATCATGCCACAGAGTTACCATCCCTTTGGTGTCTTCGACTTTGACTCTCTGTTGCCTGCGACCTTCAACTAAGTCTAGTGCTGATGGGACCTAGTAGTGTGTGAGCTTAGTGTTCTTGGTGCAGTCCGAGTTTAGCGGTACTCTTCCATGATGTAGGTGGCCAATCTCATCTCCGAAGTGCGCGGGGTGATCCCTCTGGCAGAGCTTTTAGTCAACGTTCGTGTTTGTCTAGGCCAACGACACTCTATTGGATTGTCGTCAAGCAGGTAGATATTGTTTTTGTAACCTATCTATGTATTTACGATGCCCCTCGATGGTGATAATGGCACTCCTCGGTACAGTTCTCTTATTCTCTCTCCTTTGGTTTTGGTTCTCGTATTTGCAGGGCCATTAGAGATTCATCAAGTGTTCATGACATCAGAATTTTTGCATACTTATGTTGCATGTTTCTTTAGAAACACCGAAGACGTCAATTTCCTTTTGAAACTAAAATTTGTGCAAAGTGTGTATAAAAGATACTCAAAAACAACATAGCCATCGTCCATTAATTTACTATATGGAAGCATACTACAGTAAAAAAATACAAAGGATATTGTAATCAAACAACAAATAGTAATATGGTCCAAATTCATATGTTAAGTGTTGATTTTTTTATATATAAGAGGTGTTTGTCCGACTTTAGTGAACTGAAGCCCTGAAGATTTTTCAACACTTAGTTCGACAAATAAACGAAAAAGAAAACGTAAGATGAGAACTGCCAAAGTTTGATACAAACCCAAGAGGCTCCTTGGCTCATAAGCCAAAATGGAAAAACGATGCTCAAACACTCCAAGTGTCATCGGAGGTTCTGAAAGAAGTCACAGTTATCGTTGCCCTCTTCCCTGAGAATAATGATACGTTGTCGAAGCTTGACGCATAGAGCCTCAATGGTCTACAATTCCTGGGTCTTGCTAAGCAGCTTCCATAACTGTAGGAGATAATCAATTATAAAGGCCATCCACAGGATTATTAATAAAAACTCCTTCAATAAGAGCTTTATTACGAATTTGTCAAAGAGTCCATGGAAGTGATGGGAAACTAATCTAGGCAAACCTTCGATGGAGGCCTAAGAGACTCCCACTAAGGGTGTGCAAATCAGTGAAAGATGACAGTTCCCAACTACACCGAGTGACGTCCCTAATACATCCCCAAAGAAATTGTGCCATGATGCAAGAGAGAAAAATATGATTATTATCTTCCATCACTCCACAAAGAGGGCATAGAACATCACCAAGCCCATGCCTTTTCTGCACTTCCACCCCCGATGGGAGTCTCTCACGCACTAGCTGGCAAAGAAAAACTATCTTGGCAGTTTGGCCTTCCATATATCCATAGCTTGAAATTGTCCATCCCCATTGTGCAACGCGCAATATAATGAGCTGGTAGAGAACTATCCAGATTTCTCAAGATTCCAATTAAAGGAGTCTACGCTTGGGGTTAGCATGATATCCCTAAGGTTAGTTGCGAGGCGACACCAATCCTCTCCTTCATCGGCTCCTAGAATTCGCCGAAATAGTGGTCGCCACTAGTTGTGTATCCAAGTGTCACTAGCCAGAGCATTTGGAAAATGGGCTATCGTAAACAAGCCTGGGAACTCAGTTGCCAGCAAGCTTAGGCCAATCCACACCTCTAACCAAAAGACTGTCGATTTCACATTTTTGACAGTATGGATTGTCTTGATGCATAGCAAATGACAGATCTTGATGATGGTTTTCCAGAATTGGGATCCCTGTTGAGCAGAAGCAGTATCTATAGGTGCATGCTAAAGGTATTTATGCTTAATAATATCAAGCCAAAGGCCACCCTCACTGGTTAGGATCTTCGATGGCCATTTAGCCATCAAGCACCAATTTGTATGCTTGGTGTTGATAATCCCAAACGCCCCCACCTCCTTGGGGGGAAATGGTACTCCAATGTACCATGTGGTATTTCCGCTTGCCCAATTCCTTGTCCCAGAGAAAATGAGACCTCGCTAAGTCAAACTTTGCATGAACCCCATGACAAACATCAGCAAACTAGGAAGAGATGCGTTGATAAGGGTTAATTTGTTGCCGATCGTTGGAATCTCCCTACCCAAGCTTCAACGCTATCGGAAGCCATGTCTATGATAAATGAAAAGTCTTTGATATTCAAATGCTTGTCGGTTAGAGGGAGGCCAAGGTGATTTTTAGGCAAGGATCCAAGTTTACAATTCATCATGTGCGCTACCCAAAGCTTGTCCTTCAAGGTACCTCCAGTAACAAAAGTCTCACTTTTATCGAAGTTGATTTTGAGTCCCGAGATGGACTGAAAACACATCAATAAAACTTTAGATTGATCAAACTAACTTGGTTTCTGTGGGTCATGATGAGGGTATCGTTTGGATACTGCAAGTTGTCACCCTCGTGGACTTCAGGAAACACCCCATGAATATGCTCGACTCTCTTAGCACCCTCTAATATGGTAGCCAAGGCGTCAACTACTAGGTTGAAATGGAGAAGGGGTATCGGGTCACCTTGTTGAACACCCCTCAAGTTTTGGAAAAAGGGGCCAGGCCCCCCATTAATGTTAATGGTGGTTTGCTCGCATCTGAGAAGCTGCATGATCCAGCTAACCCATAATGGGTCAAAACCTTTTCGATGGATAACTCCTTCCAAGAACTCCCAACTAACATAATCATACACTTTCTCGAAGTCTAGTTTGAGGATATAGACGTTTTCCTTCTTGACTTGTGCAGATTGTAGCACTTCATGGAGAACCGAAATGCCTTCAAGGATACTTCTACCTCGAATAAAGGCAGATTGGCTCGAACCTATGACCCGGTTGGCAACCGATGATAACCGCGTTGCAAACCCTTTGATGAGTAGACTAAATGCTGCATTGATCAAAGCAATGGGTCAAAATTGCTTAATAAAGTATGCCCTTGGGACCTTGGGAAGCAAAGTGATAATAGCATAGTTTAGATGATGTCAATCCTACCTTTGGTAATATCATCAAGCAAGTCAAACATTTGTGGCCCCACCATGGGCCAATTTTTTTTATAAAAGGTCATTGGGAACCATTTGGTCCTAGTGCAATATTAGTACGCGTGGCCGCAAGAGCCACCTCTAACTCCTTTGGGCAATAAAGGGGCAGTTAATGTATCATTTTCGATGGCACTAGCAGACCCCTCCCCCCAACTTCACACCACCACGTTCACCCGAGGCCAGCAACTCCCTATAAAAGGAATATATGTACCTTTTGTAATGCCTCATGTTTAGTGATATTATTGGGACCATCCCTAAGCGCAATGATCATGAATCTCATATGCTTGCCATTGGCCACTGCCTAGAAGTACGCGGTATCGAGATCTCCCTTTTCAATCCAAGTTTGGGATCCTCGATGCTGCTAGTAGCTTTCTTCACAACGCATGATGAAAACCATATCATCCTCAAGGCCATATCTAAGAGCCCAATCCACCTTGGATAACCCAGGGACATCATCTAACAAGCCGAATCCTGGATCTTACCAAGTAAGGCGGTCTTTCTGGACTTAAGGGCACCACCAAGGTTAGAGCATCTACAGTCGGGCACCCTATATCCGTCTCATATGCCTGGGCAGGCCGTCCGGTCACTGACTGGTCAGAAAATACCGACCCAACCGGAGTTCTCAAACAGGCCTCAAACGCCTGGGCTGACGAGCACCCCTCATATCCGTCCCATATATAGGGCGGATGTGAGGCGGCCCAGGTACGCTCGGGCGCGCCCTCCATATCATCCCGGCCCACGCTGGCCTACCCCGACATCACAAAACCCCCGTCCGGCAGAAACCCTAGCTCACTCCGCTCCGCTTCCCTCCCCAACGCTCTCATTACCCCAATCTGTTAAATCCCTACCACCGGTAGCCACTCCGACGGCAGCTCCAGAGACAAGGAGGAGCTGGTGCTTCGTATCGCACTCGAGCGCTCGGGGGTCGATACGAACGGCAACTTGATACATCCATTTTTCATCATGATTTCCTACTGTTATTTATAATGTTTTTATGCATAATAATGCTTTGTGGGGTAATTATAATGACTCTCTCATAATATGCAATATTTACATAAAGAGGGAGAATACCGGCAGCTGGGATTCTGGACCTGAAAAAGCTATGTTAGAGATACCTATTCTGCGCATCTCCAAATGAGCTAAAAATTTACGGAGAATTATTTTGGAATATATAAAAGTACCGGAGCAAATAACTACTGGAAAAAAGGCCATTAGTGGCGCCCCAGTTTTTGCTATTAATGGCGCACAATAGGTGTGCCACTATTAACACGCCACTAGTAACAAATAGTAATGGCGCCATTAGTATCCCAGATGATAGTGGCGCACCACATAGTGTGCCATTACTATGCCTAGAAGTGCGCCATTACTATCTGACTTAGTAATGGCGCACCACATAGAAGTGCACCATTACTAACAATTTTTTTCAATTTTTTTTGTTTTTTTCTTAATCTCGGGTCACTATGGCTTAATCTCGGGTCAATATGCTTAATCTTAAGTCAAATCGCACTCTATGGTCAAACTTCCCGGAAGGTCACCCATCCTCACACTACTCCAGCCCGAGCACGCTTAACTTCTGAGTTCTATCCAACCCCATCACCAGCTCACGTAACAGGCACTTCTTGATATATCTATCCTATAAATCCTATTAAACCTTGTTGATGTCTAGAACTTTGTTCATGTTCATGAGTGTGATGAAATTTTGAAAAAATATTTCAAACTTCTCGGTCATATTACGTATCATATTTTGAACATTTTTTCCAAAAAAAGAAATTCGAAACCAATTTTTTTTTGTTACTAGTGGCGCACCTAGCAAATGGTGCGCCATTACTAAATTTGAATTTTTTTTCCATTTCCCCCCTCTAGATCATAAAAGCCCCGTATCTTTTATTCTGTTAGGTTTTTGGGGATTCTAAAAATCTTAAACGGGGTTCCCCCTATTGAATTCGGATGTAACTTTTCGAGTAGATGATTTTTCATATAAAAACTTTTTAGTCCGAGTTCGTATGCAAAAGTTATGCCCATTTTTCTAAATTCCAGAGAGATTTTGCAAATAAAGTCGAAATTCATATTTGTAAATTTTCCCAACAAATAGACCACATATCACATGGGAAACTTATTTTCTTTTATTTGTTTGACATTTCCATCATTTACTTTTATTTTTTTAAACTGAAATGGCGGTCTGCGGGGTGCATTTGGTGAAAATTTTCAAACTTAGTAATGGTGCACCTTCACAAAGTGCGCCATTACTATGTGTATGACTTGGTCAAACCTTGGTCAAAGTTAGTAATGGCGCACTTTGTATAGGTGCGCCATTACTAAGTTTGACATAGTAATGGCGCACCTATGCAGAGTGCGCCATTACTAAGTTTGACCAAGGTTTGACCCAGTCATACACATAGTTATGGCGCACTTTGTAAAGGTGCACCATTACTATGTCAACTTAGTAATGGCGCACCTATATAAAGTGCATCATTACTATGTGTATGATAGGGTCAAACCTTGGTCAAACTTAGTAATGGCGCACTTTTCACCTTGTGCGCCATTACTGTTTTGGTTACTAATGGCGCACCTACACCAGGTGCGCCACTGCTATATAGGAGTGGTGCACCACATGTATAGTGCTCCTTTAATGTCCTATTAGCTGTCGCCGTTTTTCTAGTAGTGGCCTAGTGACCACAAGACACTAGGGCGCGCCAGCCCCCCTCCCCCCCCCCCCCAGGCATGCCCTGGTGGTTGTGGCTAGCCCAACCAACCTTTAGTGCCCATCTTCTGGTATATAAGTCATTTTGACCTAAAAAAATAAGGAGAGGACTTTCAGGATGGAGCGCCACCGTCTCGAGGCGGAACTTGGGCAAGAGCACTTTTGCCCTCCAGCGGAGCGATTCCGCTGAAGGAACTTCCCTCTCGGGGGGGGGGGGGGAGGGTCAAAGCCATCATCATCACCAACAACACTCTCATCTTTGGGAGGCCAATCTCCATCAACATCTTCAACATCACCATCTCCTCTCAACCCTAGTTCATCTCTTGTGATCAATATTTGTACCGGAACTTTAGATTGGTACCTGTGGGTGACTAGTAGTGTTGATTACATCTTGTAGTTGATTAGTATATGGTTAATTTGGTGGAAGATTATATGTTCAGATCCATTATGCTATTTAATATCCCTCTGATCTTGAGCATGAATATCATTTGTGAGTAGTTACTTTTGTTCTTGAGGTCACGGGAGAAGTCATGTTGCAAGTAATCATGTGAACTTGATATGTGTTTGATATTTTGATGATATGTATGTTGTGATTCCCTTAGTTGTGTCATGTGAACGTTGACTACATGGCACTTCACCATCTTTGGGCCAAGGGAATGCATTGAGGAGTAGTTATTAGATGATGGGTTGCTAGAGCCATAGAAGCTTAAACCCTAGTTTATGCGCTAATTTGTAAACGACCGATTTGGATCCAAATGTTTATGCTATGGTTAGATTTTTATCTTAATACTTTCCTCATAGTTGTGGATGCCTGCGAGGGGGTTAATCATAAGTGGGAGGTTTTTTCAAGTAAGAACAACACCCAAGCACCGGTCCACCCACATATCAAATTATCAAAGTAGTGGACACAAATCAAACCAACATGATGAAAGTGACTAGATGAAATTCCCATGTGCAGTCAAGAACACTTTGCTTATTGTAAGAGACTGTTTTGGCCTATCCTTTGCCACAAAAAGATTGGTCTACCCTGCTGCACTTTATTTACGTTACCGTTACTTGCTCATTACAAATTATCTTGCTATCAAACTACCTGTAACCGAATATTTCAGTGTTAGCAGAAAATACCATTCTAAAAACCACTTGTCATTTCCTTCTGCTTCTCGTTCAGTTTGACACTCTTACTTATCGAAAGGACTATGATTGAACCCCTATACTTGTGGGTCAACAAGACTCTTTTCAGGTCCCGTTGTCGGGGAGTGAAGTGCTCTTGGTAAGTGGAAATTGGTAAGGAAAAATTTATATTATGTGTTGAAACTTATTATCACTTGTTAGATATGGAAAACCATCCTTTGAGAGGTTTGTTCGGGGTATCTTCACTTTGACCGGAAGCACTGTGATGCCCCCGATTCAATCGTACACTAATCATGCATGCAAATGTGTACGATCAAGATCAGGGACTCACAGGAAGATATCACAACACAACTCTAAAAGTAAAATAAGTCATACAAGCATCATATTACAAGCCAGGGGCCTCGAGGGCTCGAATACAAGTGCTCGATCATAGACAAGTTAGCGGAAGCAACAATATCTGAGTACATACATAAGTTAAACAAGTTGCCATAAGATGGCTAGCACAAACTGGGATACAGATCGAAAGAGGCGCAGGCCTCCTGCCTGGGATCCTCCTAACTACTCCTGGTCGTCATCAGCAGCCTGCACGTAGTAGTAGGCACCTCCAATGTAGTAGGAGTCGTCGTTGATGGTGGCGTCTGGCTCCTGGGCTCCAACGTCTGGTTTGGGCATCCGAGAAGAAGAGGAAAACGGGGGAAATGAGGGAGCAAAGCAACCGTGAGTACTCATCCAAAGTACTCGCAAGCAAGGATCTACACTACATATGCATGGGTATATGTGTAAAGAGGCAATATTGGTGGACTGAACTGCAGAATGCCAGAATAATAGGGGGATAGCTAGTCCTATCAAAGACTATGCTTCTGGCAGCCTCCGTCTTGCAGCATGTAGAAGAGAGTAGATTGAAGTCCTCGAAGTAGCATCGCATAGCATAATCCTACTCGGCGATCCTCCCCTCGTCGCCCTATGGAAAAGAGATCACCGGGTTGTCTGTGGAACTTGTCTGGGTGTGTTTTATTAAGTATCCGGTTCTAGTTGTCATAAGGTCAAGGTACAACTCTGGGTCGTCCTTTTACCGAGGGACACGACTATTCAAATAGATAAACTTCCCTGCAGGGGTGCACCACATAACCCAACACGCTCGATCCCATTTGGCTGGACACACTTTCCTGGGTCATGCCCGGCCTTGGAAGATCAACACGTCGCGACGTTGAGTGCCCATATCTTTCCCGCGTAGTTGGTTAGTGCGTATAGGCCAGTGGCCAGACTCAGATCAAATACGAAGATCTCGTTAAGCATGTTATTATGAAGCAACCGCGAACACCGACCAGGGCCAGGCCCACCTCTCGGCTAGGTCGTCTCAACCTACCCTGTCGCTCCGCCACAAAGATCCACACAGAGGGCCCTCGGGACAAATGTCCTTTTAGCCCCCAATCCGTGAATCACTCGCGGGTACTCATCGAGCCGACCCGACTTTAGTCACCATCTGTATAATATGTATATATGTATAGTATATACCCATGATCACCTCCCGAGTGATCATGGCCCAATAGTATAGCAAGGTAGACTGACAAGAATGTAGGGCCAATGATGATAAACTAGCATCCTATACTAAGCATTTAGGATTGCAGGTAAGGTATCAATGACTGTAACAACAATGACAGGCTATGCAACAGAATAGGAGTAACCGAACAGCAACATGCTACACTACTCTAATGCAAGCAGTAGAGAAAAGAATAAGCGATATCTGGTGATCAAGGGGGGGGGGGGCTTGCCTGGTTGCTCTGGCAAGAAGGAGGGGTCATCAACTCCGTAGTCGAGCTGGGCAGCAGCAACATCGGGCTTGTAGTCTACCGAAGAGAAGAGGGGGAAGAAAGAGTAAATACAATGCAAACATAAGCATGACGAGGCCTGACATGCTAATGAGCGGTGTTAGGTGTGCCCAATCGCGGTAGTAGGTGATACAGACGAAGGGGGAAACATCCGGGGAAGTATTCCCGGTGTTTCACGTTTTCGGACAGATGATCTGGAGGGGGAAAGTTGCGTGTTTGCTATTCTAGGGATGTGTGGCGGACGAATGGGCTGCGTATCCGGATTCGTCTCGTTGTTTTGAGCAACTTTCATGTAGAAAGTATTTTCATCCGAGCTATGGTTTATTATCTATGGTTTTCTAAAGTTTTAATCATTTCCTGATTTTAGTTATTTATTTAAATCCAACATTATCCAGAACAGTGAACGATGATGCAAGCATGACATCAGAGCGATGTCAGCAGGTCAAATGGTCGGTTGACCAGTCAAACCAGACAGGTGGATCCAGTGGGACCCACATGTCATTGTCAGGGGCACTAACAAGGGACTTTAGACTAACTAAATGGTTAATTAGAGGGCGGGGCCCACTAGTCGGTGAGAGATTAAGGTTTTAATTAATTAGCAATTTATCTATTTACAAAAATGTTTTAAACGACGCGGGCCGGCATGTCAGTGGCAGTAGCTGCCACATCAGCGCAGTTGACTTCGGTCAACGTGGCTAGTTGGGGCCCCAAGGCCCACAGGCAGTGACCCAGGGGTGGCCCCAGGTGTGCCAGCTCAGCGGAGCCGCCGGAGTAACTCCGGCGAGCGTCGGGATTCGCCTACCGGGCACCAAATCGAGCTCCGTCTCTATCTACGGCGTCGGAACGCGCGGGGGTGGCCGGAAACGACACCGGCGACGAGCGCGGTGGACGGCAGTTCTGGCGCGGATGGGGATCACACGACGAGGCATTCGAACGATGCGTGCTTGGGACCGAACAGACGAACGCGTCGAGTCGCGTCGAATGGTGGAGGAGGCTTGGCTGGAAACGGCCGGAGATAGCTGTAGCGAGCGGCCGAGTGGACGCCGGAGTTCGGGCGTCAGTGGAGCTAGTGCTAGGGGCACGGGAAGGCATGTGCGCATGCGCGTTGGGTTCATTGAAGCACCAGAAACATGATGGCGTGCTCAGGTGAGCACGACGGAGAGCATGGCCACGGCGGCGAGGCGATCCGTGGCAACGGGCTCACGGCAACGGTGATGAGGTAGCTACAGTGCGCGAGGGGCTTAACAAGGAGTAGTAGGAGGCGGAGGAGCTCACCGTGCGGCATGCAAGATGGCCGTGGTGGGTTTAGTAGTAGCAGGGGATGACAAAGACGACGGCGATCACCGACGACAAAGAAGACGGAGACGAGCTCGATCCGCGCGATGCCGAGCCCGTCGTTTCCAGTGGCTCGGCTAAGACGACGTAGCGGAGGGCGGCGAAGCTCCGCGACATCTCGCCGGCGCTCGGTGTCGTCATAGAGCGCGGGATTGACAGCAGCGAGCGGCAGAGGCTAACGGGCAAGTGGGGGAACGAGGGGGAGAGGGAGAGGCCGAGAGGGAGCGCGAGGTGGAGTGGGGAGGAGTCCCGAGGAGGCGCGACGCTGGCGATCTTATCCCCTCGGCGGGGACGGCGAGGTTGTGCGACGGGACGCGCCCCTGTTCCTCCTGTTCATGGCGCGGTTGGGGGAACAGGGCGCGGGGAAGGAGGCGACCAGGGAACGGGGGGGGGGGGGGGGAGGAGTGGGCCGACCTGGCTGGGCCAGTTTGGCTGTTGGCTAGCTGGGCCAATTGGCCCAGGGGGGTTTGGGGGGTTTATTTTCTCCTCTGGTTTTATTTTCACCTTTTCTTTTTATTTATTTCCTTTTCTGTTTTATTTCATTTTAAAATATTTAGGCACTTTCTAAAAAATTGTTTTCTCCACAATAATTACCAGTGCAATATTTGGCACCCACCGAACATTTTTGTTTCAAGGTTTGAAAACTTTTGCTGTTTGACATATTTTGAATTGATTTTTGAATCGGTTTTGATCTAACGAAAGATTAGCAACAGTAATGGAGGTGACGTGGCATCATTAGCATAGTTTCACTGTAGCATAATTATCCGGGCTTTACAAATCTCCTGCACTACAAGAAATCTCATCCCGAGATTTAGGAGGTAGAAGGAAAGAGTGCGGGGTATTCATCACACAGACGATCCTCTCGTTCCCAAGTGGCTTCATCTTCAGAATGGTGCGACCACTAGACCTTGAGGAACTTGATCGCCTTCTGACGTGTGCGGCGTTCATCTTGGTCGAGAATGCGAACCGGATGCTCTATATAGGAGAGGTCCTGTTGCAATTCGAGCACTTCATGATCCACTCCTCGGATAGGGTCCTTGAAGCAACGGCGGAGCTGTGACATGTGGAACACATCGTGGACCTGAGAAAGGTTCGGCGGAAGCTCCAGTTGGTATGCCACTTTTCCACTCCTTTCGAGAATAGTGAATGGACCAATATAGTGAGGAGCTAGCTTGCCCTTGATCCCGAAGCGGTGAGCACCCTTCATTCGTGTGACTCGAAGATAAGCCTTTTCACCAGGTTGATAGACCATGTCCTTATGATGACGGTCATACTGACTCCTCTAACGTGATTGAGCAGTCTTGAGATTCTCGCGAACTATGTGAACTTGTTCTTCGGCATGTTGGATAATATACGGACCGAAGAGTGGATGTTTCCTAGTTTCTGACCAGTTCAGAGGGGTTCAGCACTTTCGTCCATATAACACTTTGAAGGGGCCATCTTCAGACTAGCTTGATGGCTATTATTATAAGAGAACTCGGCATACGGGAGAGATTCCTCCCATTTCTTGCCGAAGGAAATAACACAAGCTCGAAGCATGTCTTCGAGAACTTGGTTGACGCGTTCAACTTGCCCTTGTGACTGAGAATGAAATGTGGTACTGAATGACAGATGAGTCCCCATAGCTTCTTGGAAACTTGCCCAGAATCTTGAAGTGAATAAACTGCCTCGGTCTGAACTGATTACCAATGGAATATCGTGAAGCGAGACAATTCTGGACATGTAGAGGTTTGCCAGCTGACTAACAGTGATCGTTTCCTTGACAGCCAGAAAATGTGCAACTTTAGAAAGCCGGTCAATGACGACAAGAATAGCATCATTACCTTTCTATGATTTGGGGAATCCAGTGACGAAGTCCATTTTAACATGGTCCCATTTCCATTCAGGAATAGATATAGGTTGTAGAGTTCCAGCAGGCCTTTGATGCTCTGCTTTGATACGATGACAAACCTCACACTTAGCAACATAACGAGCAATATCTTGCTTCATATTAGACCACCAGAATCTCTGATGAATGTCTTGGTACATCTTGGTACTACCGGGATGAATAGACAAAGGTGTATCATGAGCTTCTTTCATAACCCTTGGAGTCAGATTCAGGTTTTCCCTCTTACTCGGTACCACTAGGCGACCTTTGAAGAATAAGGTGCCTCCATCATCAACAGTGAAGAATGAGGTCTTTCCTTCTGCGAGATAACGTTTAATCCTCTCGACTTCATCGTCACATTTTTGTATCCATTTGATGGTGTCCACAAGATCTGGTCTAGCAACTATGGTATTGAGAGAACCCCGAGAAACAACGTGGAGGTTCATCTTGCGACACTCCGGAGGAGGGGGAGCGAGTGCACCAGGAGGAACAATATGGAGGTTCGGCTTTCTGAATTCTTCAACAAGCGAGGGCTGAATTTTGTGAACCTGGAGGTGGTTGCAGTAAGACTTGCAGCTCAAGGCATCAGCCATTACATTAGCCTTGCCTGGGGTATACGAAATAGCCAGGTTAAAATCTGCAACAATCTCCATCCACCTCTGGTGACGGAGGTTCAGGTTTGGTTGAGTAAACAGATACTTCATACTTTGGTGGTCGGTGAAGATCTCGCAACGATTACCGAGAAGGTAATGTCGCCACTGTTTCAGTGCATGGATAACAGCAGTAAGCTCGAGGTCGTGAACTGGATAGTTCTCTTTGTGAGGGTGCAATTGACGAGAGGCATAAGCAATCACTTTGCGCTCTTGCATTAGGACAATGCCTAGGCCTTGATGTGAAGCATCACAATAAATGACGAAGTCCTTCTTAGTATCTGGAGGAGCAAGCACTGGGGCAGAAGTCAACTTGTCTTTGAGCGTCTGGAAACTTTCCTAACACTTTTCTGTCCACTCAAACTTGACGCCCTTATGAAGCAAGTTATACAGAGGTCTAGCGATCTTGGAGAAGTTCTCGACGAATAGACGGCAATAGCTGGTGATTCCAAGAAAACTTCTGACTTGCTTGACATTCTTCGGAGGAGTCCAATCGATAATAGCCTGAACTCGTTAAGGGTTGACGGCAATACCATCCTTAGAGATGACATGCCCAAGATAGGTTACTTCGGGGAGCCAGAATTCACACTTGGAGAACTTGGCATAGAGTTGATGCTCTCTAAGCTTTTCCAGAACAAGACGAAGATGTTCAACATGTTTTCTTCATTCTTGGAATATACAAGGATATCATCCAAATAAACCACGACAAACTTGTCGAGGTATTCCATAAATATATAGTTCATCAGATGAGAGAAGGTGGCTGGAGCATTGGTTAATCCAAAAGACACGACGGTGTACTTGTATGAACCATGGCGAGTCACAAATGTGGTCTTCGGGATATCTTCTTCACGAACATGGATCTGGTGGTAACCCAACCTCAAGTCGAGTTTAGAGAACACTGACGAACCAGCCAGTTGATCATATAGATCATTGATCCGAGGAAGAGGATATTTGTTCTAAATGGTAGCTTGTTTAATAGGACGGTAGTCTTGCACTAATCGGTTTGTCCCATCCTTCTTCTTGACAAAGAGAGAAGGTGCTCCCCAAGGAGAGCAACTTGGGCGAATGAAACCACTTCGAAGAGATTTGTCAATTTTCTCCTTAACCTCAATGAGTTCATGCGGCGGCATCTTGTATGGTCGTTTGGCTATAGGAGTGGTGCCTGGTTTTAAGTCAATGATGAATTCGACAGCTCTAGCAGGGGGAATCCTTGGAAGTTCTTCAGGAAAGACGTCTTGGAATTTGTGAATGATGGGAATGTTTTCAATGCCCTCGAGGGGTGCAGCGTTCAATGCGTTCAATGCATAAAGCCTTGTCTCGGCATTCTGAACTAGACGAGCATTGTAGCTAATTATTTCATCAGAAGGGTGTAGCAGATGGACGGTCTTAGTGGCGCAAACTATAGAAGCAGTATGTGCCTTTAACCAATTCATTCCCAGAATGAGATCAATGCTACATGACTTCAGTATGATGGGAGAGACAATGAATTCCGGTCTTTTGATTTCAATCGGGACGTCGCTGCAAATCATGGAGGTCCGACATTGGCCCGCAGGGTTGTGTACTAATAGCGAAGCGTTCATGTCTTCGCTTTTAATGCCATGCATGAATGCAAAATCTTCTGACATGAATGAATGTGATGCTCCTGTATCAAATAAAATGGATGCTGGTACTGAATTTACGAGGAGTGTACCCATTATATTAGTAGGCTGGTCTTGAGCTTCGTTCAGATCAACGTGGTTGGCATGAACACAACCATAAGACTTGGCATTGTTGTTGCAGGGCTGGTTGTTACCACGGCCAGCTGCTGGAAGGGCCAGTTGATTCTGATTCTGACTGCAGTCCCTGGCACGATGACCTGGTTGACCACACTTGTAGCATAGACCATTATTGGGAGTGGGAACAGGAGCTTGGAGTGGTGGAGTTGGAAGCCTTGGCTGCCTAGATGGTGGAGGAGGCAGACAAGGTGCAGGATAGGTCTGTCTTGGGGCAGGTGCATTTGGACGGTACATGCTGTTCAGGAACCATATCTTATGCTTCCGCAAGGGCGGGCCCGAAGATGAGCCCGTGTCAGGGTTGCGCCTGTGAGAGCTCTGGTGTTCCTGCAGACCAGTCTCGACATTGATGGCCTTGTTCACCAAGGTGGTGAAATCGGCAAAGTCATGCTCTAGAAGTGCGAGCTTGATGTTAGCTTGAAGGCTGTCACGGAAATTCTCCTGTCTGTGTGCATCAGTTGCAATGTCTTCTTCAGCATAGCGGAACAAGTCCAGAAACTCCCACTGATAAGCTTCCATTGTTTTGTTGCCCTGGGTGAGGTTGCGGAACTCACGCTTCTTCCGGTCCATGATCCCCTGAGCAATGAAACGGGCACGAAAAGTAGCTTGGAAGTCTGGCCAGGTGATGATTGTTCCTACTGGCAGAGTACGTCTGTGGCTGTCCCACCATTGAGCTGCGGGTCCCTTCAGAAAGAAGGAAGCAAAGATGACATAGCGGGCAGGGACTACATCAGCAGACTCCATCTCACAGGTGATGTCATGGAGCCAGTCATCAGCATCCAGCGCGTGAGTTGAGCTGCGGTACACGGTTGGGTTGAGGCGCATGAAATCCTGCAGAGTCACTTGGTCTGGCTGCTGGTTCATATTGGGGCGAGGGAACTGAGCCATCATATTATCCATGAACTGGCGATTCATCTTGAGCTGTTGGACCATACCAGCCATGTACTCAGGCAGTGGTGGGGCGTTGCCGCCACAACCATGACCACCTGGTCTAACCATCCTGCTAATATATAACAGGGGTAGTTCAGCATTGAGAAATTTGCATAGACAAGAATCATTCATGATGAAACATGCATAATGAAAGGAGCACGACAGATACTACATAGTAGTCGGCATAACTTACAAAAGGGGTCGGACATAGAGTTCAGTACACAGAGTTCAGTACATAGACTAAGTCATCATAGGCGGCACGCAGGCTCGCGACGAATGCATCTAATACTAATCATCAAGACTACATCAGTCCCAGGAGGTACTGTGGAGGTAGTCGTAGCCTGACAACTAGTAGTGAGGCAACAGATAGTCCACGTCAGCGGCCTGGGGACCGTGGATACTCTGGTGTAGAACCCAACACTCAGGTGGCAGAAGAGGACCAAGTGCGGAGATTAGCCTCCCACCTCTAGCCAACTAACACCATGGGGCATCACGGTCCTAGCTAGGTAGATCGCAGAACGCGACAGCTGTCTAGATAGAACAAAGGGGTGCAACAACGTCAGAGCCCTGTAAAGGTGCTGACGAGTGGTGTATAACTCGTGGCGAAGAGCTCGGTTAGCTCGGTCCAGCCCATCAGCATGCAGAACCAGGCTCTGATGGTGGAAGGGCTCTCGGGTGACGGTGGAGTAGGCAGCAGTGTAGTATCCCTCCACACCAATGTCAGATGCGATAGGAATGTGCCTGAAAGGGGAAGTGTCCAACGCCCGATACTCTCCACGAAGACATGTTAGAGCAGCATGAGCAGCATCGTGGACTGCCATCTTGATGGTCACTCCAACACCATGAGCGGTGTGTAGCACAGTAGTGGAGTCATACTCCCGAGAGTAGAGGTGGACGATGGCACGGTACTGCTCCTGGTTAAAGTCCTGGTACTCCTCGTAGACGGTGTACTCAAGGTGCCAGCGATAACCCAGATAGGTTATCATCTAAGCTAGCACAACAGGTGATCCTGAGGCACCAATGGCCACCGTGTGGCGCACGACCTGCCTCATGGGTTCCATGTGAAAACAAAGATGTTTCAATGGAGTCAAATGACAATGTGGGTACTATTCAAAATACTATCCTACAGAACAACTATGGCTTATCCAACTTTGGGGTGAATGTGGTAACTGGATCCTAATGTTAGAGTTAGTAAATTCATTTAACCCAAGTAGAAGAGAGTTCAGAGCCCCAGAGTAAAGGTCAAGGAGTAAAAGATCCTAATACCCAATGGCGACGTGGGACCGTAAGGCACACAACCAAATTAGTAAAAGTTTTGCACTGACTAGACTCAACTTCGGCCAAGGAGTGTGGAAGGGGGATTCCTACAGGCAGTCGGCTCTGATACCAACTTGTGACGCCCCGATTCAATCGTACACTAATCATGTACGCAAATGTGTACGATCAAGATCAGGGACTCACGGGAAGATATCACAACACAACTCTAAAAGTAAAATAAGTCATACAAGCATCATATTACAAGCCAGGGGCCTCGAGGGCTCGAATACAAGTGATCGATCATAGACGAGTCAGCGGAAGCAACAATATCTGAGTACAGACATAAGTTAAACAAGTTGCCATAAGATGGCTAGCACAAACTGGGATACAGATTGAAAGAGGTGCAGGCCTCCTGCCTGGGATCCTCCTAACTACTCCTGGTCGTCGTTAGCAGCTTGCACGTAGTAGTAGGCACCTCCAGTGTAGTAGGAGTCGTTGTCGACGGTGGCGTCTGGCTCCTGGGCTCCAACGTCTAGTTGCGGCATCCGGGAAGAAGAGGAAAATGGGGGAAAAGAGGGAGCAAAGCAACCGTGAGTACTCATCCAAAGTACTCGCAAGCAAGGATCTACACTACATATGCATGGGTATATGTGTAAAGAGGCAATTTCAGTGGACTGAACTGCAGAATGCCAGAATAATAGGGGGATAGCTAGTCCTATCGAAGACTACGCTTCTGGCAGCCTCCGTCTTGCAGCATGTAGAAGAGAGTAGATTGAAGTCCTCCAAGTAGCATCGCATAGCATAATCCTACCCGGCGATCCTCCCCTCATCGCCCTATGGAAAAGCAAACATCGGGTTGTCTGTGGAACTTTTCTAGGTGTGTTTTATTAAGTATCTGGTTCTAGTTGTCATAAGGTAAAGGTACAACTCCGGGTAGTCCTTTTACCGAGGGACACGGCTATTCGAATAGATAAACTTCCCTGCAGGGGTGCACCACATAACCCAACACGCTTGATCCCATTTGGCTGGACATACTTTCCTGGGTCATGCCCGGCCTCGCAAGATCAACATGTCGCAGCCCTACCTAGGCACAACAGACAGGTCAGCACTCTGGTCTAAATCCTATGGCACAGGGTCTGGGCCCATCGCCCATTGCACACCTGCACGTTGCGAGGGTGGCCGGAAGCAGAACTAGCCCCCTTAATACAAGAGCAGGCTTACATTCCAATCTGGCGCGCGCCGCTCAGTCGCTGACGTCACGAAGGCTTCGGCTGATACCACGACGTCGAGTGCCCATATCTTTCCCGCGTAGTTGGTTAGTGCATATAGGCCAGTGGCCAGACTCAGATCAAATACCAAGATCTCGTAAGCGTGTTATTGTGAAGCAACCGCGAACGCCGACCAGGGCCAGGCCCACCTCTCGCCTAGGTGGTCTCAACCTTCCCTGTCGCTCCGCCACAAAGATCCACACAGAGGGCCGTCGGGACAAATGTCCTTTCAGCCCCCAATCCGTGAATCACTCGCGGGTACTCAACGAGCCGACCTGACTTTAGTCACCATCTGTATAATATGTATATATGTATAGTATATACCCGTGATCACCTCCCGAGTGATCACAGCCCAATAGTATAGCAAGGCAGACTGACAAGAATGTAGGGCCAATGATGATAAACTAGCATCCTATACTAAGCATTTAGGATTGCGGGTAAGGTATCAATGACTATAGCAATAATGATAGGCTATGCAACAGAATAGGAGTAACCGAACAGTAACATGCTACACTACTCAAATGCAAGCAGTAGAGAAAAGAATAGGCGATATCTGGTGATCAGGGGGGGCTTGCCTGGTTGCTCTGGCAAGAAGGAGGGGTTGTCAACTCCGTATCGAGCTGGGCAGCAGTAGCGTCGGTCTCATAGTTACCGGAGAGAAGAGTAAATACAATGCAAACATAAGCATGACGATGCGTGGCATGCCAATGAGCGGTGTTAGGTGTGCCCAATCGCGGTAGTAGGTGATACCGATGAAGGGGGAAACATCCGGGGAAGTATTCCCGGTGTTTCGCGTTTCCGGACAGATGATCCGGAGGGGGAAAGTTGCGTGTTTGCTATGCTAGGTATGTGTGGCGGATGAACGGTCTGCATATCCGGATTTGTCTCGTCGTTCTGAGCAATTTTCATGTAGAAAGTATTTTCATCCGAGCTACGGTTTATTATCTATGGTTTTCTAAAGTTTTAATCATTTCCTAGTTTTAATTATTTATATAAATCCAACATTATCCAGAATAGTGAATGATGACGCAAGCATGACATTAGAGCGATGTCAGCAGGTCAAATGGTCGGTTGACCAGTCAAACCAGACAGGTGGGTCCAGTAGGACCCACATGTCATTGTCAGGGGCACTAACAGGGGAGTTTGGACTAACTAAATGGTTAATTAGCGGGCGGGGCCTAGTAGTCAGTGAGAGATTAAGGTTTTAATTAACTAATTTAATTAATTAGCAATTTATCTATTTACAAAAATGTTTTAAACAACACGGGCCCGCATGTCAGTGGCAGTAGCTGCCACATCAGCGCAGTTGACTTTGGTCAACGTGGCCAGTTGGAGCCCCTAGGCCCACAGGCAGTGACCCAGGGGTGGCCCCATGTGTGCCAGCTCAACGGAGCCGCCGGAGTAACTCCGGCGAGCTCGCGCGCAACGGCCGAACACCGGCGGGCGTCGGGATTCACCTACGGGACACCAAATCGACCGCTGTCTCTTGCGTTCGAACGAGGAGAGTGCCTTGTGTCTATCTACGGCGTCGGAACGTGCGAGGGTGGCCGGAAACGACACCGGCGACGAGCGCGGCGGATGGCAGTTCTGGCACGAACGGGGATCGCATGAAGGGGCGTTCGAACGATGCGTGTTTTGGACCAAACAGACGAACGCGTCGAGGCACGTCGAACGGTGGAGGAGGCTTGGCTGGAAACGGCCAGAGATAGCGGTGGCGAGCGGCGGAGCGGACGCCCGAGTTCGGGCGTCGGTGGATCTAGCGCTAGGGGGTACGGGAAGGCATGTGCACGTGCGTGTTGGGTTCCTGGAAGCACCAGGAACACGATGCCGTGCTCGGGCGAGCACGACGGAGAGCATGGCCACGGCGGTGAGGCGATCCACGGCGACGTGGTCACGACAACGGTGATGAGGTAGCAACGGTGCGCGAGGGGCTTAACGAGGAGGAGTAGGAGGTGGAGGAGCTCACCGTGCGGCACGCAAGATATCCTGTGGTGGGTTTAGTAGCAGCAGGGGATGACGAAGACGGCAGCGATCACCGACGACGAAGAAGACGGAGACGAGCTCGATCCACGCGATGCCGAGCCCGTCGTCTCCAGTGGCTCAGCTCAGGCGACGCAGCGGAGGGCGGTGAAGCTCCACGACATCTCACCGGGGCTCGGTGTCGTCGGAGAGCACGGGATCGACGGTGGCGAGCGGCAGAGGCTAACGGGCGAGTGGGGGAACGAGGGGGAGAGGGAGAGGCCGAGGGGGAGCGCGAGGTGGAGTGGGGAGGAGTCCCGAGGAGGCACGGCGCTGGCGATCTTATCCCCTCGGCGGGAACGGCAAGGTGGTGCGACGGGGATGCACCCCTGTTCCTCCTGTTCATGGCACGATCGGGGGAACAGGGCGCGGGGAAGGAGGCGACCTGGGAACGGGGGAGGGGGTGTTGGAAATATGCCATAGAGGCAATAATAAATTAGTTATTATTATACTTCTTTGTTCATGATAATAGTCTTTTATTCATGCTATAACTGTATTATCCGGAAATCGTAATACACGTGTGAATACATAGACCACAATATGTCCCTAGTGAGCCTCTAGTTGAATAGCTCATTGTGATCAACAGATAGTCATGGTTTCCTGGCTATGGACATTGGATGTCGTTGATAACGGGATCACATCATTAGGAGAATGATGTGATGGACAAGACCCAATCCTAAGCCTAGCACAAAGATCGTGTAGTTCGTATGCTAAAGCTTTTCTAATGTCAAGTATCTTTTCCTTAGACCATGAGATTGTGCAACTCCCGGATACCGTAGGGATGCTTTGGGTGTACCAAACGTCACAACGTAACTGGGTGGCTATAAAGGTGCATTACAGGTATCTCCGAAAGTATCTGTTGGGTTGGCACGAATCGAGACTGGGATTTGTCACTCCGTGTAAATGGAGAGGTATCTCTGGGCCCACTCGGTAGGACATCATCATAATGTGCACAATGTGACCAAGGGGTTGATCACGGGATGATGTGTTACGGAACGAGTAAAGAGACTTGCCGGTAACGAGATTGAACAAGGTATTGGTATACCGACGATTGAATCTCGGGAAAGTATCGTACCGCTAGACAAAGGGAATTGTATACGGGATTGATTAAGTCCTTGACATCGTGGTTCATCCGATGAGATCATCGTGGAACATGTGGGAGCCAACATGGGTATCCAGATCCCGCTGTTGGTTATTGACTGGAGAATGTCTCGGTCATGTCTGCATGTCTCCCGAACCCGTAGGGTCTACACACTTAAGGTTCGATGACGCTAGGGTTATAAAGGAAGTTTGTATGTGGTTACCGAATGTTGTTCGGAGTCCCGGATGAGATCCCGGACGTCACGAGGAGTTCCGGAATGGTCCGGAGGTAAAGATTTATATATGGGAAGTCCTGTTTTGGTCACAGGAAAAGTTTCGGGGTTTATCGGTAATGTACCGGGACCACCAGAGGGGTCCGGGGGTCCACCGGGGGGGGGGGCATGGGCCCCAGAGGCATACATGGGCAAAGTATGAGAAGGCACCAGCCCCTAGGTGGGCTAGGGCGCCTCCCACCATGGCCCATGCGCCTAGAAGGGGAGAGGGGGCAAACCCTAAGGGCAGATGGGCCCTAAGGCCCATACTCCCTGCGCCTCCCTCTCCTCCCCCCTTGTCGCCGCCACCCATAGATGGGTTTGGGGCTGCCGCCCCTCTAGGGGTGGGAACCCTAGAGGGGGCGCACCCTCCTCCCCTTCCCCTATATATATGAGGCCTAGGGGCTGCCCATAACACGTGATCTGATCTCTGCCTATTGGTGCAGCCCTCCCTCTATTTCTCCTCATATCCCGTGGTGCTTGGCGAAGCCCTGCAGGATAGCCACGCTCCTCCATCACCACCACGCCGTTGTGCTGCTGCTGGATGGAGTCTTCCTCAACCTCTCCCTCTCTCCTTGCTAGATCAAGGCGTGGGAGACGTCATCGGGCTGTACGTGTGTTGAACGCGGAGGTGCCGTCCGTTCGGCACTAGGATCTCCGGTTATTTGGATCACGACGAGTACGACTCCTTCAACCCCGTTCTCTTGAACGCTTCCGCTTAGCGATCTACAAGGGTATGTAGATGCACTCTCCTTCCCCTCGTTGCTGGTTTCTCCATAGATAGATCTTGGTGACACGTAGGAAAATTTTGAATTTCTGCTACGTTCCCCAACAGTGGCATCATGAGCTAGGTCTATTGCGTAGATTCTTTGCACGAGTAGAACACAAAGTAGTTGTGGGCGTTGATGTTGTTCAATATGCTTACCGTTACTAGTCAAATCTTGTTTCGACGGTATTGTGGGATGAAGCGGCCCGGACCGACCTTACACGTACTCTTACGTGAGACAGGTTCCACTGATTGACATGCACTTGGTGCATAAGGTGGCTAGCGGGTGCCAGGCTCTCCCACTTTAGTCGGAACGGATTCGATGAAAAGGGTCCTTATGAAGGGTAAATAGCAATTGGCATATCACGTTGTGGTTTTGCGTAGGTAAGAAACGTTCTTGCTAGAAACCCATAGCAGCCACGTAAAACATGCAAACAACAATTAGAGGACGTCTAACTTGTTTTTGGAGGGTATGCTATGTGATGTGATATGGCCAAGAAGAATGTGATGAATGATATGTGATGTATGAGATTGATCATGTTATTGTAATAGGAATCACGACTTGCATGTCGATGAGTATGACAACCGGCAGGAGCCATAGGAGTTGTCTTAATTTATTGTATGACCTGCGTGTCATTGAACAACGCCATGTAATTACTTTACTTTATTGCTAACCGGTAGCCATAGTAGTAGAAGTAATAAGTTGGCGAGACAACTTCATGAAGACACGATGATGGAGATCATGGTGTCATGCCAGTGACGATGATGATCATGGAGCCCCGAAGATGGAGATCAAAAGGAGCAAAATGATATTGGCCATATCATGTCACTATTTGATTGCATGTGATGTTTATCATGTTTATGCATCTTGTTTACTTAGAACGACGGTAGTAAATAAGATGATCCCTTACAACAATTTCAAGAAGTGTTCTCCCCTAACTGTGCACCGTTGCTACAGTTCGTCGCTTCTAAGCACCACGTGATGATCGGGTGTGATGGATTCTTACGTTCACATACAACGGGTGTAAGACAGATTTACACACGCGAAAACACTTAGGGTTAACTTGACGAGCCTAGCATGTACAGACATGGCCTCGGAACACAGAGACCGAAAGGTCGAGCATGAGTCGTATAGTAGATACGATCAACATGAAGATGTTCACCGATGATGACTAGTCCGTCTCACGTGATGATCGGACACGGCCTAGTTGACTCGGATCATGTAATCACTTAGATGACCAGAGGGATGTCTATCTGAGTGGGAGTTCATAAGATGAACTTAATTATCCTGAACATAGTCAAAAGATCTTTGCAAATTATGTCGTAAGCTCACGCTTTAGTTCCACTGTTTAGATATGTTCCTAGAGAAAATATAGTTGAAAGTTGACAGTAGCAATTATGCAATCAGTAGAAAGCTTATGTCCTTAATGCACCGCTCAGTGTGCTGAACCCCAAACGTCGTTTGTCGATGTTGCGAACATCGGACATACACGTTTTGATATCTACGTGATAGTTCAGTTAAATGGTTTAAGTAGAGGCACCAAAGACGTTTTTCGAAACATCGCGGAACATATGAGATGTTTCGAGGGCTGAAATTGAGATTTCAGGCTCGTGCCCACGTCAAGAGGTATGAGACCTCCGACGATTTTCTTAGCCTGCAAACTAACGGAGAAAAGCTCAATCGTTGAGCTTGTGCTCAGATTGTCTGAGTGCAACAATCACTTGAATCGAGTGGGAGTTAATCTTCCAGATGAGATAGTGATGTTTCTCCAAAGTCATTACCACCAAGCTGCTGGAGCTTTGTGATGAACTATAACATATCAGGGATAGATAAGATGTTCCTTGAGGTATTCGCGTTGTTTGACATCGCGAAAGTAGAAATCAAGAAGGAGCATCAATTGTTGATGAAACCACTACTTTCAAGAAGGGCAAGGGCAAGAAGGGATACTTCATGAATCGGCAAATCAGCTGCTGCTCTAGTGAAGAAACCCAAGGTTGAACCCAAACCCGAGACTAAGTGCTCCTGTAATAAGGGAAACAACCACTGGAGCGGAATTACCCTAGACACTTGGTAGATGAGAAGGCTGGCAAGGTCGATAGAAGTATATTGGATATACATTATGTTAATGTGTACTTTACTAGTACTCCTAGTAGCACCAGGGTATTAAGATACCGGTTCGGTTGCTAAGTGTTAGTAACTCGAAATAAAAGAGCTACAGAATAAACGGAGACTAGCTAAAGGTGAGCTGACGGTATGTGTTGGAAATGTTTCCAAGGTTGATGTGATCAAACATCGCACGCTCCCTCTACCATCGAGATTGGTGTTTGCGTTGAGCATAGACATGATTGGATTATGTCTATCACAATACGGTTATTCATTTAAGGAGAATAATGGTTACTCTATTTATTTAAATAATACCTTCAATGGTCTTGCACCTAAAGGAATGATTTATTGAATCTCGATCGTAGTGATACACATTTTCATGCCAAAAGATATAAGATAGTAATGATAGTACCACTTACTTGTGGCACTGCCATGTAAGTCATAATGGTATAAAACGCATGAAGAAGCTCCATGTTGATGGATCTTTGGACTCACTCGTTTTCGAAAAGTTTGAGACATGCGAACCATGTCTATTGGTGTATACGCATGAAGAAACTCCATGCAGATAGATCGTTTGGACTCACTTGATTTTGAATCACTTGAGATATGCAAATCATACCACATAGGCAAGATGACTGAAAAGCCTCGGTTTCAGTAAAGTGGAACAAGATAGCAACTTGTTGGAAGCAACACATTTTGATGTGTGCAGTCCAATGAGTGCTGAGGCATGCAGTGAATATCGTTATGTTCTTACTTCACGGATGATTTGAGTAGATACTGAGTATATTTACTTGATGAAACACAAGTCCGAATTATTGAATGGTTCAAGTAATTTCAGAGTGAAGTTGAAGATCATCGTGACAAGAGGATAAAATATCTGTGATATGATCATAAAGATGAGTATCTGAGTTACAAGCTTTGGCACACAATTATGACATTGTGGAAATTGTTTCACAATTAATATCGCCTGGAACACCATAGTGTGATGGTGTGTCTGAACATCATAACTGCACCCTATTGGATATGATGCATACCATGATGTTTCTTATCAAATTACCACAATAGTTTATGGGTTAGGCATTAGAGACAACCACATTCACTTTAAATAGGGCACCACGTAATTCCTTTGAGATGACACCGTATGAACTATGGTTTAGAGAAACCTAAGCTGTCATTTCTTAAAGGTTTGGGGCTGCGACGCTTATGTGAAAAAGTTTCAGGTTGATAAGCTCGAACCCAAAGTGGATAAAATGCATCTTCATAGGACACCCAAAACAGTTGGGTATACCTCCCAATTCAGATCCGAAAGCAATAGGGATTGTTTCTTGTACCGGGTCCTTTCTCGAGGAAAAGTTTGTCTCGAAAAGTTGAGTGGGAGGATGGTGGAGACTTGATATGGTTATTGAACCATTACTGCAACTAGTGTGTAGCAGGGCACAGGAAGTTGTTCCTGTGGCACCTACACCAATTGAAGTAGAAGCTTATGATAGTTATCATGAAACTTCGGATCAAGTCACTACCGTACCTCGTAGGGTGACAAGGATGCGTACTGCTTCAGAGTGGTACAGTAATCCTGTCTTGAAGGTCATGTTGCTAGATAACAATGAACCTACGAGCTATGGAGAAGTGATGGTGGGCCCAAATTCTGACAAATGGTTAGAAGCCATAAAATCCGAGATAAATGGATCTTTAAGAAGAAGACGGACGTGGACGGTAATGTCACCGTCCATGAAGCTCGACTTGTGGCGAAGAGTTTTTCACAAGTTCAAGGAGTTGACTACGATGAGATTTTCTCATCCGTAGCGATGCTTAAAGTCCGTCGGAATCACGTTAGCACAAGCTGCATTTATGAAATCTGGCAGATGGATGTCAAAACGAGTTTCCTTGCCAGTCGTAAGGAAAGGTTGTATGCGATACAATCAGAAAGGTTTTGTCGATCCTAAGGTATGCTGGCTCCAGCGATCCTTCTAAGGACTGGAGTAAGCATCTCGGAGTTGGAATGTGCGCTTTGATGAGATGATCAAAGATTTTAGGTTTATACAAAGTTTATGAGAAACTTGTATTTCCAAAGAAGTGAGTGGGAGCACTATAGAATTTCTGATGAGTATATGTTGTTGACATATTGTTGATCAGAAATGATGTAGAATTTCTAGAAAGCATATAGGGTTATTTGAAAGGTGTTTTTCAATAGAAAACCTGGATTAAGCTATTTGAGCATTGAGCATCAAGATCTATAAGGATAGATCAAAACGCTTAATGGTACTTTCAAATGAGCACATTCCTTGACATGATCTTGAAGGTGTTCAAGATGGATCAGTCAAAGAAGGAGTTCTTGCCTGAGTTGTAAGGTATGAAGTTAAGCTCGACCACGGCAGAATAGAGAGAAAGGACGAAGGTCGTCTCCTATGCTTAAAACATAGGCTCTACAGTATGCTATGTTGTGTACCGCACCTGAAGTGTGCCTTGCCATGAGTCAGTCAAGGGGTACGAGAGTGATCCAAGAATGGATCACAGGACAACGGTCAAAGTTATCCTTAGTAACTTATGGACTAAGAAATTTTCTCGATTATGGAGGTGGTAAAAGAGTTCGTCGTAAAGGGTTACGTCGATGCAAGCTTAACACCTATCCGGATAGCTCTGAGTAGAGATACCGGATACGTATAATGGAGCAACAATTTAGAATAGCTCCAAGTAGAACAGTTATTTGGAATAGCTCCAAATAGAGCGTGGTAGCTGCATCTAGGAGATGACATAGAGATTTGTAAAGCACACACGGATCTAAAAGGTTCAGACCCGTTGACTATAACCTCTCTCACAAGCATAACATGATCAAACCCAGAACTCATCGAGTGTTAATCACATGGTAAATGTGAACTAGATTATTGACTCTAGTAAACTCTTTGGGTGTTAGTCACATGGGGATGTGACCTTGAGTGTTAATCACATATCAATGTGAACTAGATTATTGACTCTAGTGCAAGTGGGAGACTGTTGGAAATATGCCCTAGAGGCAATAATAAGTTAGTTATTATTATATTTCTTTGTTCATGATAATAGTCTTTTATTCATGCTATAACTATATTATCCGGAAATCGTAATACACGTGTGAATACATAGACCACAATATGTCCCTAGTGAGCCTCTAGTTGACTAGCTCGTTGTGATCAACAGATAGTCATGGTTTCCTAGCTATGGACATTGGATGTCGTTGATAACGGGATCACATCATTAGGAGAATGATGTGATGGACAAGACCCAATCCTAAGCCTAGCACAAAGATCGTGTAGTTCGTATGCTAAAGCTTTTATAATGTCAAGTATCTTTTCCTTAGACCATGAGATTGTGCAACTCCCGGATACCGTAGGAATGCTTTGGGTGTACCAAACGTCACAACGTAACTGGGTGGCTATAAAGGTGCATTACAGGTATCTCCGAAAGTATCTGTTGGGTTGGCACGAATCGAGACTGGGATTTGTCACTCCGTGTAAACGGAGAGGTTTCTCTGGGCCCACTCGGTAGGACATCATCATAATGTGCACAATGTGACCAAGGGGTTGATCACGGGATGATGTGTTACGGAACGAGTAAAGAGACTTGTCGGTAACGAGATTGAACAAGGTATTGGTATACCGACGATCGAATCTCGGGCAAGTATCGTACCGCTACACAAAGGGAATTGTATACAGGATTGATTAAGTCCTTGACATCGTGGTTCATCCGATGAGATCATCATGGAACATGTGGGAGCCAACATGGGTATCCAGATCCCGCTGTTGGTTATTGACTGGAGAATGTCTCGGTCATGTCTGCATGTCTCCCGAACCCGTAGGGTCTACACACTTAAGGTTCGATGACGCTAGGGTTATAAAGGAAGTTTGTATGTGGTTACCGAATGTTGTTCGGAGTCCCGAATGAGATCCCGGACATCACGAGGAGTTCCGGAATGGTCCGAAGGTAAAGATTTATATATGGGAAGTCCTGTTTTGGTCACCGGAAAAGTTCCGGGGTTTATCGATAATGTACCGGGACCACCGGAGGGGTCCGGGGGTCCATCAGGGGGGGGCATGGGCCCCAGAGGCATACATGGGCCAAGTATGAGAAGGCACCAGCCCCTAGGTGGGCTAGGGCGCCTCCCACCATGGCCCATGCGCCTAGAAGGGGAGAGGGGGCAAACCCTAAGGGTAGATGGGCCCTAAGGCCCATACTCCCTGCGCCTCCCTCTCCTCCCCCCTTGTCGCCGCCACCCATAGATGGGTTTGGGGCTGCCGCCCCTCTAGGGATGGGAACCCTAGAGGGGGCACACCCTCCTCCCCTTCCCCTATATATATGAGGCCTAGGGGCTACCCATAACACGTGATCTGATCTCTGCCTATTGGTGCAGCCCTCCCTCTATTTCTCCTCATATCCCGTGGTGCTTGGCGAAGCCCTGCAGGATAGCCACACTCCTCCATCACCACCACGCCATTGTGCTGCTGCTGGATGGAGTCCTCCTCAACCTCTCCCTCTCTCCTTGCTGGATCAAGGCATGGGAGACGTCACCGGGCTGTACGTGTGTTGAACGCGGAGGTGCCGTCCGTTCGACACTAGGATCTCCGGTTATTTGGATCACGACGAGTACGACTCCTTCAACCCCGTTCTCTTGAACGCTTCCGCTTAGCAATCTACAAGGGTATGTAGATGCACTCTCCTTCCCCTCGTTGCTGGTTTCTCCATAGATAGATCTTGGTGACACGTAGGAAAATTTTGAATTTCTGCTACGTTCCCCAACAGGGGGGAGTGGGCCGACCCGGCTGGGCCGGTTTGGATGTTGGCTAGCTCGGCCAATTGGCCTAGGGGTGTTTGGGGGGGTTTCTTTTCTCCTCTGGTTTATTTTCACTTTTTCTTTTTCTTTATTTCCTTTTCTGTTTTATTTCATTTTAAAATATTTAGGCATTTTCTAAAAATTATTTTCTCCACAATAATTACCAGTGCAATATTTGGCACCCACCGAACATTTTTGTTTCAAGGTTCGAAAACTTTTGTTGTTTGACATATTTTGAATTGATTTTTGTATCAGTTTTGATCTAACGAAAGATTAGCAACAGTAATGGAGGTGACGTGGCATCATTAGCGGAGTTTCACTGTAGCATAATTATCCAGGCGTTACAAGCACAATTAGTTGCCCCTCAACCAACTACACCTCCTGAAAATATTGGTTATGAAATTCTTCGGGTATGATAGAACAACTGCTAGCTAATCCTTAAGCAGGAGACGGAACTGAACATCCTGATATGCATTTGATATATGTGGATGAAATTTGTGGATTATGTAAGCTTTCAGGTTTATCCGGAGATGAAGCTAAGAAGAAGGTTTTCCCTTTGTCCTTGATGAGAAAAGCATTGACATGGTATAGGCTTGCGATGATATTGGATCTTGGAACTGGAATCAATTGAAATTGGAACTTCACCAAAAAAATATCCTGTGCATCTAGTTCATCGTGATTGGAATTATATATATAATTTTTGGCCTCGTGAAGGAGAAAGGATCACTCTAGCTTGGGGGATGCTTAAGTCAATGTTATATTCGTGCACCAATAATAAGCTCTCTAGAGAAATTATCATTCAGAACTTTTATGCTCGGCTTTCTCGTGACGATCAATACATGCTCGATACTTCTTGTACTAGTTCTTTTATGAATAAGACTATTGAATTCTGGTGGGATCTTTTGGAAAGAATTAAATGCAACTCTGAAGATTGGTAACTCGACAAAGGTAAAGAGTCAGGTATTAAGCTTGAGTTTGATTGTGTTAAATCTTTTATGAATATCGATGATTTTCATAAGTTTAGCACTAAATATGGACTTGACTCTGAGATAGTAGCCTCTTTCTGTGAATCATTTGCTACTCATGTTGATCTCCCTAAGGAGAAGTGGTTTAAATATCGTCCCCCTATTAAAGAAGAAATTAAAGAACCGGGAATAGCTAAAGATGAAACTATCATTTACAATGTCAATCTAGTTGTGCCTACTGCTTATATTAAAAAACCACCTTTTCCTGTTAGGATGAAGGAACATGCTAAGGTATCAGCTCTGGTTGGCAAAAGTAATGTTAAAGCATATAAACTCTCTGAGCAAATTAACGTAAAACCTAGTGTTGCTATGGTTAAAGATCTCTTGGTAGAAAATATTGATGGGCATGTTATTTACTTCTGTGATGAAGCTGCTAGAATTGCCAAACCTAATGAAAAAGATAAACATAGACCTGTTGTTGGCATGCCTCTTGTCTCAATTAAAATACGAGATCACTGTTATCATGGTTTATGTGACTTGGGCGCTAGTGTGAGTGCTATTCCTTTTACCTTATACCAAGAAATTATGAATGACATAGCACCCACTAAAATAGAAGTCATAGATGTTACTATTAAACTTGTTAATAGAGATACCATCACACCACTTGGTATTGTTAGAGATGTTGAAGTCTTGTGTGGGAAAATAAAATATCCTATTGATTTTCTAGTTGTTGGTTCCCCACAAGATGACTTTTGTCCCATTATCTTTGGTAGACCTTTCTTGAACACTGTCAATGCTACTATAGATTGTCACAAACAAATTGTCAGTGTTAATTTCTCCAAGTTTAGTAGACAACCCCGTAATAAAGAATTGCCTAGTAAGGATGAAATAATTGGTCGTGCTTCTATTTCCATGCCTCCTATTGATTCACTAGAACAATATTTGCTTGACCATGAAAATGATATGCACTTACGTGAAATATTCTTTGAACAACAACCTCTCCTAAAACACAATTTTCCTATTGAAACTTTTGGAGGTCCTCCTCCACCTAAAGGTGATCTTGTCTTTGAATTAAAACAATTGCCTGACACTTTGAAATATGCTTACCTTGATGAGAAGAAGATATATCCTGTTATTATTAGTGCTAACCTTTCAAAACATGAAGAAGAAAGATTACTAAAAATTCTGAAGAAGCACCGTGCTGCTATTGGATATACTCTATGTCAGCACAAGATTAATATGGAACCTGGTGCTAAACCCGTTGTTGATCACCAGTGACGTTTGAATCCTAGGATGAAACAAGTGGTAAGAACTAAAATACTAGAACTTCTGGAAGTAGGTATAATCTATCCCATAGCTGATAGTAGATGGGTAAGTCCTGTTCATTGTGTCCCTAAGAAGGGAGGTATCACTGTTGTTCCTAATGATAAAAATGAACTCGTTCCTCAAAGAATTGTTACTGGCTATAGAATGGTAATTGATTTTAGAAAATTAAACAAAACTACTAGAAAAGATCATTATCCTATGTCTTTTATTGATCAAATGCTAGAAAGATTATCTAAGAACACACACTTTTGCTTTCTTGATGGATATTCTGGTTTCTCTCAAATACCTGTTTCACAACTTGATTAATAGAAAACCACATTTACTTTCCCTTTTGGAACCTATGCTTATAGATGTATGCCTTTTGGTTTATGCAATGCACCTGCTACCTTTCAAAGATGTATGACTGCTATATTATCTGATTTTTCTGAAAAGATTGTTGAGGTTTTCATGGATGATTTTTCGTTTATGGAACTTCTTTTGATGATTGCTTAAGCAACGATGATCGAGTTTTGTAGAGATGTGAGCAAACTAATCTTGTCTTGAATTAGGAGAAAGTGCCATTTTACGGTCAATGAAGGTAGTGTCTTGGGGCATAAAATTTCTAAATGAGGTATTGAGGTGGCTAAAGCTAAAGTTGATGCCATTGAGAAAATGCCATATCCTAAAGATATTAAAGGTATTCGTAGTTTCCTTGGTCATGATGGTTTCTATAGGAGGTTTATTAAAGACTTCTCTAAAATTTCTAGGCCCGTCACTAATCTTTTACAAAAGGATGATCCAGTTGTTTTTGATGATTATTGTGTAGAAGCCTTTGAAACACTTAAAAAGGTATTAACTTCTGCACCTATTGTTCAACCACCTGATTGGAACTTGCCTTTTGAAATTATGTATGATGCTAGGGATTATGTTGTTGGTGTTGTTGTAGGACAAAGAGTCGATAAGAAATTCAATGTTATCCATCATGCTAGTAAAACTCTAGACAGTGCCCAAAGAAATTATGCTACTACTGAAGTTTGCTTGTGATAAATTCAAATCTTACATTGTTGATTCCAAAGTAATTGTTCACACTGATCATGCTGCTATAAAATATCTTATGGAAAAGAAAGGTGCTAAACCTAGACTCGTTAGGTGGGTTCTCTTGCTATAAGAATTTGATTTACATATCACTGATAGGAAAGGAGCTAAGAACCCCGTAGCAGATAACTTGTCTATGTTAGAGAATATTCTTGATGACCCACTACATATTGATGATAGTTTTCCTGATGAACAACTAGCTGCAATAAATGTTTCTCATAATACTCCTTGGTATGCTTACTATGCTAATTACATTATTGCTAAATATATACCACCTAGTTTCACATGACAACAAAAGAAAAAATTCTTCTACGATTTAAGACATTACTTTTGGGATGACCCACATCTTTATAAAGAAGGAGTAGATGGTGTTATTAGGCGTTGTGTACCCGAGCATGAACATGAACAAATCCTATGAAAATGTCACTCCGAAGCCTATGGAGGACATCATGCGGGAGATAGAACTGCTCACGAGGTATTGCAATCTGGTATTTATTGGACTACCATTTTCAAGGATGCCCGTAAGTTTGTCTTGTCTTGTCATGAATGTCAAAGAATTGGTAATATCAGTAAGCGTCAGGAAATGCCTATGAATTATTCACTTGATGTTGAACCATTTGATGTTTGGGGTTTTGATTATATGGGACCTTTTCCTTCCTCTAATGGGTATACACATATTTTGGTTGTTGTTGATTATGTTACTAAGTGGATAGAAGCTAATCCAACTAGTAGTGTTGATCATAACACCTCCAATAAAATACTTAAAGAAGTTATTTTCCAAAGGTTTGAATTCCCTAGATATTTAGTGAATGATGGTGGTTCACAGTTTATTCATGGTGCTTTCCAAAAAATGCTTGTTAAATATGATGTTAACCATAGAATTACTTCACCCTATCATCCTCAATCTAGTGGTCAAGTAGAACTTAGCTATAGAGAAATAAAGTTAATATTACAAAAAACTGTATATAGGTCCCTAAAGAATTGGTCTAAGAAATTGGATGATGCACTTTGGTCCTACAGAACAACACAGAAAAATCCTGTGGGTATGTCTCCATATAAAATGGTTTATGGAAAAGCTTGTCGTTTACCTCTTGAGTTAGAACATAAAGCATATTGGGCAATTAAAGAACTCAACTATGATTTCAAACTTGCTGGTGAAAAGAGGTAATTTGATATTTGTTGGGAAACATAGCATGCAATTTCAAAAAAAAATCCTACGCTCACACAAGATCTATCTAAGATATTTATAGCAACAAGAGGGGTAGAGTGTGTCTACATACCCTCATAGACCGAAAGTGGAAGTATTTGACAACGCGGTTGATGTAGTGGAACTTCTTCTCATTCTGACCGATCAAGCACCGAACGTATGGCACCTCCGAGTTCTGCACAAGTTCAGCTTGATGATGTCCCTCAAACTCCTGATCCAGCAAAGTGTCGAGGGAGAGTTCCGTCAGCATAACGGCATGGTGACGGTGATGGTGAAGTGATCCGCGCAGGGCTTCGCCTAAGCACTACGTGAATATGACCGGAGGCATAAACTTTGGAGGGAGGCGCCGCACACGGCTAACAGATGTAGATGTGTGTTCTAGCAGTGCCCCCCCCTCATCTGTATAGGTTGGAGGGGAGTAGAGGCAGCCAAGGGGGCACCCCAAGTAGGAGGAATCCTACTTGGGTGCCTCCCAATTCGGCCTCCCCCCATTCCATATTCATCCGGAAGGGAAAGGAAGGAGGAGGGAGGAGAGAAGGAAGGGGGAGGCCGAATTGCTCCCCTTCCTTTATCTCTTCCCCTCTTTCCTTCTGCCTTAATTCGGCCTACATGGGGTGCACTAGCCCCTAGGGGCTGGTCTGTCCCCTTCTTGGCCCATTAGGCCCATGTAGTTGCCGGGGGGATGCTCGGAACCCCTTCCGGTGACCCGATATGTACCCGGTTCCCTCGGAACACTTACAGTGTCCGAATATCATCGTTCAATATATGAATCTTTACCTCTCAACCACTTAGAGACTCCCCTTCATGTCTGTCATCTCATCCGGGACTCCGAACAACATTCAGTCAACAAATCACATAACTCATATAATACAAAATCGTCATTGAACGTTAAGCGTGCGGACCCTACGGGTTCGAGAACTATGGAGACATGACTGAGACACCTCCCCGGTCAATAACCAATAGTGGAACCTGGATGCTCATATTGGTTCCGACATATTCTGCGAAGATCTTTATCAGTCGAACCGTTATTGACAACATATGTTATTCCCTTTGTCATCGGTATGTCACTTGCCCGAGATTCGATCGTCGGTATCTTCATACCTAGTTCAATCTCGTTACGGGAAAGTCTCTTTACTCAATCTATAATACATCATCCCATTGCTAACTCATTAGTCACATTTCTTGCAAGGCTTATCATGATGTGTATCACCGAGAGGGCCCAGAGATACCTCTCCGATACTCGGAGTAACAAATTCTAATCTCGATCTATGCCAACCCAACAAACACCTTCGGAGATACCTGTAGAGTATCTTTATAATCACCCAGTTACGTTGTGACGTTTGATCGCACACAAGGTATTCCTCCGGTATCCGGGAGTTGCATAATCTCATAGTCAAAGGAATATGTATATGACATGAAGAAAGCAATAGCAATAAAACTTAACGATCAACATGATAAGCTAACGGGTGGGTCTTGTCCATCACATCATTATCCTAATGATGTGATCCCGTTCATCAAATGACAACACATGTCTATGGTTAGGAAACTTAACCATCTTTGATTAACAAGCTAGTCTAGTAGAGGCTTACAAGGAGCACAGTGTTTTGTCTATGCATCCACAAATGTATCAAGTTTCTGGTTAATAAAATTCTAGCATGAATAATAAACATTTATCATGATGTAAGGAAATATAAAATAACAACTTTATTATTGCCTCTAGGGCATATTTCCTTCAGTCTCCCACTTGCAATAGAGTCAATAATCTATTTCACATCGCCATGTGATTTAACACCAATAGTTCACATCTTTATGTGATTAACGCCCATAGTTCACATCGCCATGTGACCAACACCCAAAAGGGTTTACTATAGTCAATAATGTAGTTCACATTGCTATGTGATTAACACCCAAAGAGTACTGAGGTGTGATCATGTTTTGCTTGTGATAGAAGTTTAGTCAACGGGTCTCCCACAAATTTCTATGTCTACAATAATCTGAATGGAGCTACTCTAGATAATTGCTCCCGCTTTCAATATGTATCCAGATTGAGACTCAGAGTCATCTGGATCGGTGTAAAAGCTTGCAGCGACGTAACTATTTACGACGAACTCTTTATCACCTCCATAACCGAGAAATATTTCCTTAATCCTCTTAGGAAACTAAGGATAATTTTGACCGCTTTCCAGTGATCTACTCCTGGATCACTATTGTACCCCCCCTTGCCAAACTCATGGCAAGGTACATAAAATGTATGGTACACAGCATGGCATACTTTATAGTGTTGGGAACGTGGTAATTTCAAACAATTTCCTATGATCATGGAAGATCTATCTATGTGATGCATAGCAACGAGAGGGGAGAGTGTGTCCACATACCCTTGTAGACCGTAAGCGGAAGCGTTATGACAATGTGGTTGATGTAGTCGTACATCTTCACGATCCGACGGATCTTAGCACCGAACGTACGGCACCTCCACGATCAGCACACGTTCAGCTCGGGGACGTCCCTCGTACTCGTGATCCAGTTGACGTAGAGGGAGAGTTTTGTCAGCACGACGGCGTGGTGACGCTGATGATGAAGTTACCGGCGCAGGGCTTCGCCTAAGCACTACAACGATATAGCCGAGGTGTGTAACTGTGGAGGGGGGCAACACACACGGATAAAACAATGTCAACTTGTGTGTCCTAGGGTGCCCGTCTGCCCCCATAAATAAAGGAGCATGGGGGGAGGCCGGCCGGACCTTGGGCGCGCCAAGGAGGGGAGGAGTTCTCCTCCTAGTAGGAGTAGGACTCCCCCTTTCCTAGTCCAACTAGGAGGGGGAAGGGGGAAGGAAGGAGAGGGAGAGGGAAAGAGGGGCTGCAACCCCTCTCCTAGTCCAAATCGGACTCCCCTTGGGGGGCGCACAACCTCCTGAGCTGCTACCCTTGGGGGGGGGGACTAAGGCCCAATACTTCCCCGGGGGGTTCCGGTAACCCCTCCAGCACTCCGGTTTTCTCTGAAATCACCCGGAACACTTCCGATGTCCAAATATAGCCGTCCAATATATCAATATTTATGTCTCGACCATTTCGAGACTCCTCGTCGTGTCCATGATCACATCCGGGACTCCGAACTATCTTCGGTACATCAAAAACACATAAACTCATAATAACAATCGTCATCAAACGTTAAGCATGCGGACCCTACGGGTTCGAGAACTATGTAGACATGACAGAGACACGTCTCCGATCAATAACCAATAGCGAAACCTGGATGCTCATATTAGTTCCTACATATTCTACGAAGATCTTTATCAGTCAAACCGCATAACAACATACGTTGTTCCCTTTGTCATCGGTATGTTACTTGCCCGGGATTTGATCATCGGTATCTCAATGCCTAGTTCAATCTCATTACTGGCAAGTCTCTTTACTCGTTCCATAATACTTCATCCTGCAACTAACTCATTAGTTATAATTCTTGCAAGGCTTATAGTGATGAGTATTACCGAGAGGGCCTAGAGATACCTCCCTGAAACATGGAGTGGCAAATCCTAATCTCGATCTATGCCAACCCAACAAACACCTTGGGAGACACCTGTAGAGCACCTTTATAATCACACTTTTACGTTGTGATGTTTGGCAGCACACAAAGTGTTCCTCCGGTATTCGGGAGTTGCATAATCTCATAGTCCGAGGAACTTGTATAAGTCATGAAGAAAGCAGTAGCAATGAAACTAACACGATCATAATGCTAAGCTAACGGATGGGTCATGTCCATCAGATCATTCTCCTAATGATGTGATCCCGTTCATCAAATGACAACACATGTCTATGGTTAGGAAACTTAACCATCTTTGATTAATGAGCTAGTCAAGTAGAGGCATACTAGGGACTACATGTTTTGTCTATGTATTCACACATGTACTAAGTTTCCGGTTAATACAATTCTAGGATGAATAATAAACATTTATCATGAATTAAGGAAATAAATAATAACTTTATTTTTGCCTCTAGGGCATATTTCCTTCAGTCTCCCACTTGCACTAGAGTCAATAATCTAGATTACATAGTAATGATTCTAACACCCATGGAGCTTTGGTGTTGATCATGTTTTGCTCGTGAGAGAGGCTTAGTCAACGGGTCTGCAAAATTCAGATCTGTGTGTATCTTGCAAATCTCTATGTCCCCTTCCGACACTTAATGGCAGATGGAATTGAAGCTTCTCTTGATGTGCTTGGTTCTCTTGTGAAACCTGGATTCCTTTGCCAAGGCAATTGCACCAGTATTGTCACAAAAGATTTTCATTGGACCCGATGCACTAGGTATGACACCTAGATCGGATAAGAACTCCTTCATCCAAACTCCTCCATTCGCTGTTTCTGAAGTAGCAATGTACTCCGCTTAACACGTAGATCCCGCCACGACGCTCTGCTTGGAACTGCACCAACTGACAGCTCCTCCATTTATTAAAAATACGTATCCGCTTTGCGACTTAGAGTCATCCGAATCAGTGTCAAAGCTTGCATCGACGTAACCATTTATGATGAGCTCTTTTCACCTAAATAAACGAGAAACATATCCTTAGTCCTTTTCACGTATTTCAGGATGTTCTTGACCGCTGTCCAGTGCTCCACTCCGGGATTACTTTGGTACCTCCCAGTTGTGCTTATAGCAAGACATACATCAGGTCTGGTACACGGCATTGCATACATGATAGAACCTATGGCTGAAGCATAGGGAATGACTTTCATTTTCTCTCTACCTTCTGCGGTGGTCGGGCTTTGAGTCTGACTCAACTTCACACCTTGTAACACAGGCAAGAACCCTTTCTTTGACTGATCCATTTTGAGCTTCTTCAAAACTTTATCAAGGTATGTGCTTTGTGAAAGTCCAATTAAGCGTCTTGATCTATCTCTATAGATCTTGATGCCCAATATGTAAGCAGCTTCTCCAAGGTCTTTCATAGAAAAACTCTTATTCAGGTATCCCTTTATGCTATCTAGAAATTCTATATCATTTCCAATCAACAATATGTCATCTACATATAAGATCAGAAATGCTACAGAGCTCCCACTCACTTTCTTGCAAATACAGGCTTCTCCAAAAGTCTGTATAAAACCATATGCTTTGATCACACTATCAAAGCATTTATTCCAACTCCGAGAGGCTTGCACGAGTCAATAGATGGATTGCTGGAGCTTGCACACTTTGCTAGCACCCTTTGGATTGATAAAACCTTCTTCTTAAAGATCCATTTATTTTCTACGGCTTGCCGATCCTCGGGCAAGTCCACCAAAGTCCACACTTTGTTATCATACATGGATCCCATCTCAGATTTCATGTCTTCAAGCCATTTTGCGGAATCTGGGCTCATCATCGCTTCCTCATAGTTTGTAGGTTCATCATGGTCTAGTAACATGACTTCCAGAACAGGATTACCATACCACTCTGGTGCGGATCTTACTCTGGAAGACCTACGAGGTTCGGTAGTAACTTGATCTGAAGCTTCATGATCATCATCATTAGCTTCCTCACTAATTGGTGTAGGAATCACAAGAACTGATTTCTGTGATGAACTACTTTCCAATAAGGGAGCAGGTACAGTTACCTCATCAAGTTCTACTTTCCTCCCACTCACTTCTTTCGAGAGAAACTCCTTCTCTAGAAAGGATCCATTCTTAGCAACAAAGATTTTGCCTTCGGATCTGTGATAGAAAGTGTACCCAACAGTTTCTTTTAGGTATCCTATGAAGGCGCACTTCTTCGATTTGGGTTCGAGCTTATTAGGTTGAAGCCTTTTCACATAAGCATCGCAGCCCCAAACTTTCTGAAACAACAACTTTGGTTTCTTGCCAAACCACAGTTCATAAGGCGTCATCTCAACGGATTTAGATGGTGACCTATTTAGATTGAATGCAACCATCTCTAAAGCATAACCCCAAAACGATAGCAGTAAATCAGTAAGAGACATCATAGACTGCACCATATATAATAAAGTACGGTTACGACATTCAGACACACCATTTTGCTGTGGTGTTCCAGGTGGCGTTAATTGTGAAACTATCCCATGTTGTTTCAAATGAAGACCAAACTCGTAACTCAAATATTCTCGTCCACGATCAGATCATAGAAACTTTATTTTCTTGTTACGATGATTTTCCACTTCACTCTGAAATTCTTTGAACTTTTCAAATGTTTCAGACTTATGCTTCATTAAGTAGATATAACCATATCTGCTTAAATCATTTGTGAAGGTAAGAAAATAACGATACACACCACGAGCATCAATACTCATTGGACCGCATACATCAGTATGTATTATTTCCAACAAGTCAGTAGCTCATTCCATTTTTCCGGAGAACGGAGTCTTAGTCATCTTGCCCATAAGGCACGGTTCACAAGCGCCAAGTGATTCATAATCAAGTGATTCCAAAAGTCCATCAGTATGGAGTTTCTTCATGCACTTTACATCGATATGACCCAAACGGCAGTGCCACAAATAAGTTGCACTATCATTATTAAACTTCAATCTTTTGGCCTAAACACTATGAATATGTGTATTACTACTATCGAGATTCAACAAAAATAGACCACTCATCAGGGGTGCATGACCCTAAAAGATATTACTCATATAAATAGAAGAACCGTTATTCTCTAATTTAAATGAATAACCGTCTCGCATTAAACAAGATCCAGATATAATGTTCATTCTCAATGCTGGCACCAAATAACAATTTTTCAGGTCTAAAACTAATCCCGATGGTAGATGGTAATGTGCCGACCGCAATCATATCGACTTTGGAACCATTTCCCACACGCAACGTCACCTCGTCCTTAGCCAATCTTCGCTTAATCCATAGCCCCTGTTTCGAGTTGCAAATATGAGCAACAGAACCAGTATCAAATACCCAGGCGCTACTGCGAGCATTAGTTAAGTACACATCAATAACATGTATATCAAATATACCTTTCACTTTGCCATCCTTCTTATCCGCCAAATACTTGGGGCAGATCCGCTTCTAGTGACCAGTCCCTTTGCAGTAGAAGCACTCAGTTTCAGGCTTAGGTCCAGACTTGGGTTTCTTCTCTTGAGCAGCAACCTTTTTGCCGTTCTTCTTGAAGTTCCCTTTCTTGCCCTTTTTCTTAGAACTTGTGGTCTTATTGACCATCAACACTTGATGCTCCTTTTTGATTTCTACCCCCGCGGCTTTTAGCATCGGGAAGAGTTCGGGAATAGTCTTGTTCATCCCTTGCATATTATAGTTCATCATGAAGCTTTTGTAGCTTGGTGGCAGTGATTGAAGAACTCTGTCAATGACACTATCATCAGGAAGATTAACTCCCAGTTGAGTCAAGTGATTGTGGTACCCAGACATTTTGAGTATGTGTTCACTGACAGAACTATTCTCCTCCATTTTACAGCTGTAAAACTTATTGGAGACTTCATATCTTTCAATCTGGGCATTTGCTTGAAATATCAACCTCAACTCCTCGAACATCTCATATGCTCCATGACGTTCAAAACATCGTTGAAGTCCTGGTTCTAGGCTGTAAAGCATAGCACACTGAACTATCGAGTAGTCATCAACACACGTCTGCCTCACAATGTCTGCAGTTGCAGGCGAGGGTGGTACACCTAACGGTGCTTCCAGGACGTAATTCTTCTGTGCAGCAATGAGGATAATCCTTAGGTTACGGACCCAGTCCGTGTAGTTGCTGACATCATCTTTCAACTTAGCTTTCTCTAGGAACACATTAAAATTCAAAGGAACGGTAGCACGTGCCATTGATCTACAAGAACATACACATGCAAAATACTATCAGGTACTAAGTTCATGATATATTAAAGTTCAATTAATCATATTACTTAAGAACTCCCACTTAGATAGACATCCCTATAATCATCTAAGTGATCACGTGATCCAAATCAACTAAACCATGTCCGATCATCACATGAGACGGAGTAGTTTTCAATGGTAACATCATTATGTTGATCATATCTACTATATGATTCACGCTCGACCTTTCGGTCTTGGTGTTCCGAGGCCATATCTACATATGCTAGGCTCGTCAAGTTTAACCCAAGTATTCTGCGTGTGCAAAACTGGCTTGCACCCGTTGCATGTGAACGTAGAGCTTATCACACCCGATCATCACGTGGTGTCTCGGCATGACGAACTGTAGCAACGGTGCATACTCAGGGAGAATACTTGTACCTTGAAATTTAGTAAGGGATCATCTTATAATGCTACCAACGTTCTAAGCAAAATAAGATACATGAAGGATAGACATCACATGCAATGAAAATATGTGACATGATATGGCCATCATCATCTTGTGCTCATGATCTCCATCACCGAAGCATCGTCATGATCTCCAATGTCACCGGCACCTTGATCTCCATCATAGCATCGTTGTCGTTTTGCCACCTATTGTTACTTCGACTATCGCTACCGCTTAGTGATAAAGTAAAACAATTACATGGCGATTGGATTGCATACAACAAAGCGACAACCATATGGCTCCTGCCAGTTGCCGATAGCTTTGTTACAAAACATGATCATGTCATACAACAATTTATATCACATCATGCTTGACCATATCACATCATAGCAAGTCCTCAAAAAAACAAGTTAGAAGTCCTCTACTTTGTTGTTGCAAGTTTTATGTGGCTGCTACGGGCTTCTAGCAAGAACCATTCTTGCCTACGCATCAAAACCACAACCATTTTTTGTCAAGTGTGTTGTTTTAACCTTCAACAAGGACCGGGCATAGCCACACTCGATTCAACTGAAGTTGAAGAAACAGACACTCACCAGCCACCTATGTGCAAAGCATGTCGGTAGAACCAGTCTCGTGTAAGCGTACGCGTAATGTCGGTTTGATCCGCTTCATCCAACAATACCGCCGAATCAAAGTATGACATGTTGGTAAGCAGTATGACTATTATTGCCCACAACTCTTTGTGTTCTACTCGTGCATATAACATCTACGCACAGACCTGGCTTTGATACCACTATTGGAAACATGGTAATTTCAAAAAAAATCCTACGATCATGCAAGATCAATCTATGTGATGCATAGCAACGAGAGGGGAGAGTGTGTCCATGTATCATCATAGACCAAAAGCAGAAGCGTTATCACAACATGGTTGATGTAGTCGTACGTCTTCACAATCCGACCGATCTTAGCACCGAACGTACGGCACCTCCGCGATCAGCCACGTTCAGCTCGGGGACGTCCCTCGTACTCTTGATCCAGTTGAGGCCGAGGGAGAGTTTCGTCAGCATGACGGCATGGTGACGGTGATGATGAAGTTACCGGCGTAGGGCTTTGCCTAAGCACTACGACGATATGACCGAGGTGTTGATACGTCTCTGTCGTATCTACTTTTCCAAACACTTTTGCCCTTGTTTTGGACTCTAACTTGCATGATTTGAATTAAACTAACCCGGACTGACGCTGTTTTCAGCAGAACTGCCATGGTGTTATTTTTGTGCAGAAATAAAAGTTCTCGGAATGACCTGAAAATCCAGGGACCAACCTTTTCAAATTAATAAAAAATACTGGCGAAAGAATCAGCACCAGGGGGCACACACCCTATCCACGACGATGGGGGCGCGCCCCCTGCCTCGTGGGCCCCCTGAAGCTCCACCGACCTCAACTCCAACTCCATATATTCACGTTCAGGGAGAAAAAAATCAGAGAGAAAGACTCATCACGTTTTACGATAAGGAGCCGCCGCCAATCCCTAAACTCTCTCGGGAGGGCTGATCTGGAGTCCGTTCGGGGATCCGGAGAGGGGAATCCGTCGCCGTCGTCATCATCAACCATCCTCCATCACCAATTTCATGATGCTCACCGCTGTGAGTGAGTAATTCCATCATAGGCTTGCTGGATGGTGATGGGTTGGATGAGATTTACCATGTAATCAAGTTACTTTTGTTAGGGTTTGATCCCTAGTATCCACTATGTTCTGAGATTGATGTTGATATGACTTTACTATGCTTAATGCTTGTCACTAGGGCCCGAGTGCCATGATTTCAGATCTGAACCTATTATGTTTTCATGAATATATGTGAGTTCTTGATCCTATCTTGCAAGTCTATAGTCACCTATTATGTGTTATGATCCGTTAACCCCGAAGTGACAATAATCGGGATACTTACCGGTGATGACCATAGTTTGAGGAGTTTAAGTATTCACTAAGTGTTAATGCTTTGGCCCAGTACTCTATTGAAAGGAGGCCTTAATATCCCTTAGTTTCCAATAGGACCCCGTTGCCATGGGAGGGTAGGACAAAAGATGTCATGCAAGTTCTTTTCCATAAGCACATATGACTATATTCGGAATACATGCCTACATTACATTGACGAACTGGAGCTAGTTCTATGTCACCCTATGTTATAACTATTGCATGAGGAATCGCATCCGACATAATTATCCACCACTGATCCAATGCCTACGAGCTTTTCACATAGTGCTCTTTGCTTAGTTACTTTACCGTTGTTGCTGTTACAATTACTACAAAACTGTCGATGTTACTTTTGCTACTGTTACCATTACTTCCATACTACATTGCTACTAAATACTTTGCTGCAGATATTAAGTTATCCAGGTGTGGTTGAATTGATTACTCAACTACTAATACTTGAGAATATTCTTTGGCTCCCCTTGTGTTGAATCAATAAATTAGGGTTCAATACTCTACCCTCGAAAACTGTTGCGATCCCCCATACTTGTGGCTTATCAGGTGTGTAACAGTGGAGGGGCGCACCGCACACGGCTAAAACAATGTCAACTTGTGTGTCCTAGGGTGCCCCCTGCCCCCGTATATAAAGGAGCAAGGGAGGAGGCCAGCCGGCCCTTGGGCGCGCCAAGGAGGGGAGGAGTCCTCCTCCTAGTAGGAGTAGGACTCCCCCTTTCCTAGTCCAACTAGGAGGGGGAAGGGGGAAGGAAGGAGAGGGAGAGGGAAAGAGGGGCTGCGCCCCCTCCCCTAGTCCAAATAGAACTCCCTTGGGGGGCACCTCCTGGGCTACTGCCCTCTCTCTCCCCTAAGGCCCACTAAGGCCCAATACTTCCCCGGGGGGTAACCCCTCCGGCACTCCGGCTTTCTCCCAAATCACCCGGAACACTTTTGGTGTCCGAATATAGCCATCCAATATATCAATCTTTATGTCTCGACCATTTCGAGACTCCTCATCATGTCCATGATCACATTTGGGACTCCGAACTACCTTCGGTACATCAAAAACACATAAACTCATAATACCAATCATCATCGACCATTAAGCATGCGGACCCTACGGGTTCGAGAACTATGTAGACATGACGGAGACAAGTCTCCGGTCAATAACCAATAGCGGAACCTGGATGCTCATATTGGTTCTTACATATTCTACGAAGATCTTTATTGGTCAAACCGCATAAAACCATATGCTGTTCCCTTTGTCATCGGTATGTTACTTGCCCGAGATTCGATCATTGGTATCTCAATACCTAGTTCAATCTAGTTACCGTCAAGTCTCTTTACTCATTCCATAATACTTCATCCTGCAACTAACTCATTAATTACAATGCTTGCAAGGCTTATAGTGATGAGTATTACCGAGAGGGCCCAGTGATACATCTCCGAAACACGGAGTGACAAATCGTAATCTCGATCTATGCCAACCCAACAAACACCTTCGGAGACACTTGAGCACCTTTATAATCACCCTTTTATGTTGTGACATTTGGTAGTACACAAAGTGTTCCTCCGGTATTCGGGAGTTGCATAACCTCATAGTCTGAGGAACTTGTATAAGTCATGAAGAAAGCAGTAGTAATGAAACTAACACGATCATAATGCTAAGCTAACAGATGGGTCATGTCCATCACATCATTCTCCTAATGATGTGATCTCATTCATCAAATGACAACACATGTCTATGATTAGGAAACTTAACCATCATTGATTAACGAGCTAGTCAAGTAGAGGCATACTAGGGACTATATGGTTTGTCTATGTATTCACATATATACTAAGTTTCCGGTTAATACAATTATAGCATGAATAATAAACATTTCTCATGAATTAAGGAAATAAATAATAACTTTATTACTGCCTCTAGGGCATATTTCCTTCATATAGAACCTATGGCTGAGGCATAGGGAATGGCTTTCATTCTCTCTCTATCTTCTGTCGTGGTCGGGCTTTGAGTCTTACTCAACTTAACACTTTACAATACATGCTAGAACTCCTGACTGATCCATTTTGAACTCCTTCAAAATCTTGCCAAGGTGTGTACTTTGTGAAAGTCCTATTAAGCATATCGATCTATCTCTATAGATCTTGATGCCGAACCATAAGTAGCTTTACCGAGGTATTTTATTTAAAAATTCTTATTCAAGTACCCTTTTATGCTATCCAGAAATTCTACCTCATTTCCAATCAACAATATGTCATCCACTTATAACATTAGAAATGCTACAGAGCTCCCACTCACTTTCTTGTAAATACAGGCTTCACCGTAAGTCTATATAAAACCATATGCTTTGATCACCTCATCAAAGCGTATATTCCAACTCCGAGATGCTTGCACTAGTCCATAGATGGATCGCTGGAGCTTGCACAATTTGTTATCACCTTTAGGATCGACAAAACCTTCTGGTTGCATCATATACAACTCTTCTTTAAGAAATCCATTTAAGGAATGCAGTTTTGAAGTCCATTTGCCAGATTTCATAATCATAAAATGCGACAATTGCTAACATGATTTGGGCAGACTTAAGCATCGCTATGGGTGAGAAGATCTCATCGTAGTCAACTCCTTGAACTTGTTGAAAACCTTTCACAACAAGTCGAGCTTTGTAGACAGTAACATTACCATCAACGTCAGTCTTCTTCTTTAAGATCCATTTATTCTCTATGGCTTGCCGATCATTGGGCAAGTCCACCAAAGTCCACACTTTGTTCTCATACATGGATCCTATCTCGGATTTCATGGCCTCAAGGCATCTGTCAGAATGTGGGCTCATCATAGCTTCTTCATAGTTCATAGATTCTCCTTGTTCTAGTAACATGACTTCCAGGACAGGATTACCGTACCACCTTGGTGCGGATCATGCTCTGGTTGACCTACAAAGTTTAGTAGTAACTTGATCTGAAGTTTCATGATCATCATCATTAGCTTCTTCTCTAGTTGGTGTAGGCGTCACGGGAACGGATTTCTCTGATGTGCTACTTTCCAATTCGAGAGAAGGTACAATTATCTCATCAAGTTCTACTTTCCTCCCACTCACTTCTTTTGAGATCTTGCCTTTGGATCTGTGGTAGAAGGTGTACCCAATTGTTTCCTTAGGGTATCGTATGAAGATGCACTCGTCCGATTTGGGTTCGAGCTTATCAGGATGAAGCCTTTTGATATAAGCGTCGCATCCCCAGACTTTAAGAAACGATAGCTTAGGTTTCTTGCCAAACCACAGTTCATACAGTGTCGTCACAACGGATTTAGATAGTCCCCTATTTGACGTGAATGCAGCTGTCTCTAATGCATAACCCCAAAACATGGTGAATCGGTAAGAGACATCATAGATCGCACCATATCTAATAAAGTACGGTTACGACGTTCGGGCACACCATTACACTGTGGTGTTCCAGGTGGCGTGAGTTGTGGAACTATTCCACATTGTTCTAAATGAAGGCTAAACTCATAACTTCAAATATTCGCCTCTGCGATCAGATCGTAGAAACTTTATTATCCTGTTACGATGATTCTCCACTTCACTCTGAAGTTCTTAGAACTTTTCAAATGTTTCAGACTTGTGTTTCATTAAGTAGATGTACCCATATCTACTCAAATCATCTGTGAAGGTCAGAAAATAACAATACCCACCACGTGCCTCAACACTCGTCAGACCACATACATCGGTATGGAATATTTCCAATAAGTCATTTAGCTCGCTCCATTGTTCTGAAGAACGGAGTTTTAGTCATCTTGCCCATGAGGCATGGTTTGAAAGTATCAAATGATTCATAATCAAGTGATTCCAAAAGTCCATCTGCATGGAGTTTCTTCATGCGCTTTACTCCAATATGACCTACACGGCAGTGCCACAAGTATGTTGCACTATTATTATCAACTTTGCATCCTTTGGCATCAATATTATGAATACGTGTATCACTACGGTCGAGATTCGATAAACCATTCACCTTGGGTTTGTGACCACAGAAGGTTTTATTCATGTAAACAGAACAACAATTATTCTCTGACTTAAATGAATAACCGTATTTCAATAAACATGATCTAATCATATTTATGCTTAACGCAAACACTAAATAACATTTATTTTAGGTTCAACACTAATCCTGCAGGTATAGGGAGTGTGCGATGGTGATCGTATCAACCTTGGAAGAACCGTTCTGACCTACGCATCAAAACCACAACGTTGATTTATCAAGTTTGCTAGTTTAACCTTCAACAAGGACCGGCCGCAGTCAAATTCGATTCAACTAAAGTTGGAGAAACAGACACCCGCCAGCCACCTTTATGCAAAACTAGTTGCATGTCTGTTGGTGGAACCAGTCTCATGAACATTGTCATGTAAGGTTGGTCCGGGCTACTTCATCCAACAATACAACCGAATCAAAATAAGACATTGGTGGTAAGCAGTATGACAATCACCGCCCACAACTCTTTGTGTTCTACTCATGCATATCATCTACGCATAGACCTGGATCGGATGCCAGTATTGGGAAATGTAGCATGCAATTTCAAAAAAAATCCTAGGCTCATGCAAGATCTATCTATGAGATGCATAGCAACGAGAGGGGGAGAGTGTGTCTATGTACCCTTGTAGACCAAGAGCGGAAGCGTTTTACTACGCGGTTGATGTAGTCAAACTTCTTCTCGTTTCGACCGATCAAGCACCGAAAGTACGGCACCTCCGAGTTATGCACACGTTCAACTCGATGACATCCTTTGAACTCTTGATCTAGAAAAGTGTCGAGGGAGAGTTACGTCAGCATGATGGCGTAGTGACGGTGATGGTGAAGTGATCCGCATAGGGCTTTGCCTAAGCACTATGTGAATATGACCGGAGGTGTAAACTGTGGAGGGAGGTGCCACACACAGCTAACAGATGTTGATGTGTGTTTTAGCGGTGCCCCCCCTCCCCTCATATATATAGGTTGGAGGGGAGGAGAGGCAGCCAAGGGGGTGCCCCGAATAGGAGGAATCCTACTTTGGTGCCTCCCAATTTGGCATCCCCCCTTTCCATATTCATCCGGAGGGGAAAGGAAGGAGGTGGGAGGAGAGAAGGAAGGGGGAGGCCGAATTGCTCCCCTTCCTTTATCTCTTCCCCTCTTTTCCTTACCCCTTATTTTGGCCTACATGGGGTGCACCATCACCCTAGGGGCTGGTTTGTCCCCTTCTTGGCCCATTAGGCCCATGTAGTTGCCGCGGGGATGCCCGGAACCTCTTCCGATGACCCAATATGTACCCGGTACCCCGGAACACTTCCGGTGTCCGAATATCATCGTCCAATATATAAATCTTTACCTCTCGACCATTTCGAGACTCCTCGTCATGTCCATGATCTCATCGGGGACTCCGAAAAACATTCGGTCACCAAATCACATAACTCATATAATACAAAATCATCATTAAATGTTAAGCGTGCGGACCGTACGGGTTCGAGAACTATGTAGACATGACCGAGACACCTCTCCGTTCAATAACCAGCAGTGGAAGCTAGATGCTCATATTGGTTCCCACATATTCTACCAATATCTTTATCGGTCAAACCTTTATTGACAACATACGTTATTCCCTTTGTCATCGGTATGTTACTTGCCCAGGATTCAATCGTCTGTATCTTCATACCTAGTTCAATCTCGTTACCGGCAAGTCTCTTTACTCGTTCCGTAATACATCATCCCGTAACTAACTCATTAGTCACATTGCTTGCAAGGCTTATCATGATGTGTATTACCGAGAGGGCCCATAGATACCTCTCCGATACTGCGAGTGACAAATTCTAATCTCGATCTATGCCAACCCAATAAACACCTTTGGAGATACCTGTAGAGCATCTTTATAATCACCCAGTTACGTTGTGATATTTGTGTTGGAAATATGCCCTAGAGTCAATAATAATATAGTTATTATTATATTTCCTTGTTCATGACAATTGTCTATTGTTCATGCTATAATTGTATTAACCGGAAACCGTAATACCACTACTAGGGAAAAGCCTAGCAGCAGCGCGGGTTTTGGGCCTATCAGTAGCGCGGGCAGGAGCGCTACTGATAAGGCGCTACAGCTAATGCTTAGCAATAGCACGTCTTGACACACGCTACTGCTAAGTTGACTTAGTAGCAGCGGTTCTTTAGAACATCGCTACTGGTAATTAGTAGTAGCGCTTCTCCTTACCCGCGCTACTACTATTATTTAGTATTTTATTTCTTTTCTTTTTCATGTTGTATTCATACACCTTTACACAAGTTTTCATACAACAGGAATTTAGAGATTGTTTTTACATCATAATGAGTTATTACATCATGGGGTGAAAGAACCGTGGACTAGTTTCAAGTGGATGTCCATCCACTTGAAACTAATCCGCGGTTCTTTCACCCAATGATATAATAATATCATCATCATCATCATATCATTAACAACTTAGCATCATAATACATCATTGTCATATAAGACCTCCTCAATATCATCGTTTTCATCATTGACATCACATAACACCTCCTCAAGATCATCATTATCAACTCTAACACATTACCACATAATAAACATATTGTACCTCATAGGACCTATTACATTCGATTAAGACCTACTACATTTTCTAAGGTAAAATAACAAAAAACAAGATAGCCACTGACTCTCCATTATGGAGAATGGAGATTAGCCTGTCTCCCATTCTTGCCTTTCGCTGAATGTTACTTCCAAGAATCTCCTTGCGAATGTCCATACATTTCTTCCATTCTCTAATGATCATGTGTTCACGGGTTTTAGAAATCCGATATGCACAGGTGAGCTCCGTAGATTTACCTGGCAGTATGTTCAGAACTGAGAGGCGACCATGCAGAGACATCAGATGAGGCACACAATCCATCGGGAGTTTCTGTTGAAAAACATAATAATAACTTCGTAGTTAGCAATGATGTACTAGTTTTAGAAGTATGCAAAAAATGCACGGATGTCGTAATAGTAAAAAATCTTACCAGGGTATCTCTAGAGAAGTTATCGTTGTTCAACACATGCACTAGTGGCACGTATTCACCATAATTTGGAGGAGTTTGATAATAGTCATTGTAATTCTCAAGAAGAGTACAAAATGCGATCAAATGATTTTTCTCCTTATACGTTAATTGGGTGCCTTCGGTGTAGTGGGTTTTATCTACCATCTTCCGCACAGTCTTTGAAGAATCAAAATAAGCTGTCAATGGAAATAAGCTATCAACTATTTTGAAATAAACAATATAAATTAGTTAATAACTATGTTTGAGAAACTCACATAGCGGTACAATCGGAAGCGTATCAACAAGGACCCAAATGTCCATATTGTCTTCCTCGCTGTCAGGATCACCAAGATCCATGGTGACAATCATACACTCATAAAAACCATACATTTTGCAAAGTGCTTCCCAATTTTGGCAACCAAAATGGGTTACGCTCTGAGCATTGCACAGGTTTACTTCAAAATCCATATCATGATGGGTCCTTAGGTGTATTTTCTTTGTTTCGAAATTTTCATGGTCTTCAAAACCCATCCTCTCCAAGACATAGCGTCTTGCATGGCATGGGATAAGCTAGTCGAATTGTAAAATATGAAAATTAGACATTGAAATAGTTGAAGTCATGCTTAATGGAGAAAAAAACACTTGTCGTTGTTGCATACCGTTTCACAATCGAAGGTCTCCTCGAGCTTAATGCTAAAGCACCGATCTTCGTCCAGCCGAACGAACCTGTCACACATACCTCGATTGTCGTGGCACCAGCTACACTCCCCCGGGAGACCGTCGTCGTCCGAGTATGACATTTCCTACAATCATAATTCAAAGATTAAACTTGTACATATTCTAGCACAAGTCATGCCAGAATTCACGACAAAATCCGGCATGACCTTTGCTAAAAAAGGACATATCGAGCGCCTGAAATTTGCCGGAACAGAAATTAATCAACACTCCAGCAAAACATAGACCACTCGGAGATGTAAACTGAACATGAACGGCCACTTGGGCAACCACATATCCAATTTGAGCAACAACACAAGATATACAAGGATATTTGGCTGGTCTCACCTCGATGTCAGAGGGGGTCGGTGACTGGGACGACGGCGGGGATGTCGGAGGGGGTCGGTGACGGGGACGACGGAGGTCACCTGAAACCATATAAGTTATCACTAACAACAAACATGACATGTTCAACTAGTTTTATTAATTCAACTAGTTCTTACTAAATATAAACTTACTATAAATAGAAAAAAACTAGTTCTTTCTAAAAATAAAGTAGTTCAACTAGTTATATTAATTATCTTACTAAAAATAGATTAGTTCTGTTAATTCAACTAGTTCAACTAGTTTATTAATTTACTTACTAAACTAGTTCAACTACAACTAAAGTAGTTCAACTACCACTACTACTACTAAAAATCTAGTACTAACTAAGCAACATCTAGTACTAGCTAACCCTAAATTAACATCTACTACTACTAAATCTAGTACTAACTAGTGGCAGGGGGTGGGGGGCGACGGAGAGGTAGCTAGGGGCGGCGAGGTCGAGGGCGGTGGGAGGAGGGCTGGCTGCGGAGGAGAGAGGAGGGGCGGCCGCAGGCGGAGGGAGGAGGGCGGCGAAGGAGGAGGGAGGGGCGGCCGCAGGCGGAGGGAGGATGTGCGAGGAGGATGGAGGAGGGACGGAAGGAGGGGAGTACCTCGGCGGCGGACGGACGAAGGCGGCGGCGGCGGCGACGGAGAACGACAGTTGATGCGGGCGAGAGTGAGAGTGTGAGTGAGAGGGTCGGTTGTGCGCGTGGGGATAAGGTAGGGATAGTTGTAGCGCGTTTGCCAAAACGCGCTACAGCTAACCTAAGTAGCAGTAGCGCTCTACAGTAAAGTGCGCTACTGCTATAGCTAGCGGGGGGGCCAAGGTCATGGCAACTATAGCAGTAGCGCTGTATGCGATACACGAGCTACTGCTACTTCCAAGTCAGCAGTGCGTTTGGTAGACACGCGCTGCTGCTAAGTAGCAGTAGCGTGGTATTTTGAAGAGTGTTGCTGGTAAGATTCTGTGTATAGGCTTTTCCCTAGTAGTGTACATGTGTGAGTACATAGACTACAACATGTCCCTAGTAAGCCTCTAGTTGACTAGCTCGTTAATCAATAGATGGTTGCGGTTTCGTGACCATGGACATTGGATGTCGTTGATAACGGGATCACATCATTAGGAGAATGATGTGATGGCCAAGACCCAATCCTAAGCATAGCACAAGATCGCGTAGTTCGTTTGCTGGAGCTTTTCTAATGTCAAGTATCATTTCCTTAGACCATGAGATTGTGCAACTCCTGGATACTGTAGGAATGCCTTGGGTGTATCAAATGTCACAACGCAACTGGGAGGCTATAAAGGTGCACTACAGGTATCTCCGAAAGTGTCTGTTGGGTTGGCACGAACCGAGCCTGGGATTTGTCACTCCGTATGACGGAGAGGTATCTCTGGGCCCACTCGGTAATGCATCATCATAATGAGCTCAATGTGACTATTGAGTTAGCCACGGGATCATGCGTTCCGGAACGAGTAAAGAGACTTGCCAGTAACGAGATTGAACAAGGTATAGGGATACCGACGATCGAATCTCGGGCAAGTAACATACCGATGGACAAAGGGAATTGTATACAGGATTGATTGAATCCCCGACATTGTGGTTCATCCAATGAGATCATTGTGGAACATGTGGGAGCCAATATGTGTATCCAGATCCTGCTATTGGTTATTGGCCGGAGAGGCATCTCGATTATGTGTGCATGGTTCCCGAACCCGTAGGGTTTACACACTTAAGGTTTGGTGACGCTAGAGTTGTAATGAGAATTGTATGTGGTTACCAAAAGTTGTTTGGAGTCTCGGATGAGACCTCGGACGTCATGAGGAGTTCCGGAAAGCTTCGGAGGTAAACATTCATATATGGGAAGTCCTATTTTGGCCACCAGAAAATGTTCGGGATTTTTCGGTATTGAACCGAGAAGGTTCTAGAAGGTTCTGGAGTGGGGCCCACCTGCATGGGGGGACCCACATGAACGTGGGTAGTGGGGGCAAGGCCCCACACCCCTGGTCAAGGTGCACCAAGATCCCCCCTTAGATGGAATAAGATCTATCCCAAAGGGATAAGATCAAGATCCTTAAAAAGGGGATAACAATCGGTGGGGAAGGGAAAGGATGGGATTTCTTTCCTCCCACCTTTCCAATGCCCCAATGGACTTGGAGGGCAAGAAACCAGCCCCCTCCACCCCTATATATAGTGGGGAGGCGCACGTGAGCTACACCCCTTGCCCCTGGCGCAGCGCTCCCCCTCCAACTCCTCCTCCATTGAGCGTAGCAAAGCTCTGCCAGAGAACCACGAGGTCCACCACCACGCCATCATGCTGCCAGAGTTCTCCCTCAACTTCTCCTCTCCCCTTGCTGGATCAATAAGGAGGAGACATCCCCGGGCTGTACGTGTGTTGAACGCGGAGGCACCGTCCGTTTGACGCTTGGATCAGATCTTCTGCGATTTGAATCGCCGCAAGTACGACTCCATCAACCTCATTCTTGTAACGCTTTCGCTTAGCAATCTTCAAGGGTATGAAGATGCACTCCCTCACTCTTGTTGCTAGCATCTCCTAGATTGATATTGGCGACATGTAGGAATTTTTTTGAATTATTACTACGTTCCCCAATAGTGGCATCATGAGCTAGGTCTATGCGCAGATTCTATGCACGAGTAGAACACAAGTAGTTGTGGGTGATGATTTGGTCAATTTGCTTACCGTTACTAGTCTTATCTTGATTCGGCGGCATTGTGGGATGAAGCGGCCCAGACCGACCTTACACGTACGCTTACGTGAGACAGGTTCCACGGACTGACATGCACTTGTTGCATAAGGTGGCTAGCGGGTGTCTCTCTCCCACTTTAGTGGGATCAGATTCGATGAAGCGGGTCCTCATACGTCCATTTTGCATCATGCTTTTATATCAATATTTATTGCATTATGGGCTGTTATTACACATTATATCTCAATACTTATGGCTATTCTCTCTTATTTTACAAGGTTTACCATGAAGAATGGGAATGCCGGCAGCTGGAATTCTGGCTGGAAAAGGAGCAAACGTTGGAAATCTATTCTGCACAGCTCCAAAAGTCCTGAGACTCCACGAAACAACCTTTTGGATTTAATAAGAATTTATGAGCGAAAGAAATAGGCCAGGGGGCCCACACCCTGTCCAGGAGACAGGGGGCGCCCCCCCTATAGGGCGCGCCCCCTATCTCCTGGGCCCCCTGGTGGGCCTCCGGTGTCCATCTTCTGCTATATCATCACTTGTACCCTGGAAAAAATCATGGGCAAGCTTACGGGACGAAACTCCGCCGCCACGAGGCGGAACCTTGGCGGAATCAATCTAGGGCTCTGGCGGAGCTATTCTGCCGAGGACACTTCCCTCCGGGAGGGGGAAATCATCACCAACGTCATCACCAACGATCCTCTCATAGGGAGGGGGTCAATCTCCATCAACATCTTCACCAGCACCATCTCCTCTCAAAACCCTAGTTCATCTCTTTGATATGTCTCCGTCGTATCTACTTTTCCTAACACTTTTGCCCTTGTTTTGGACACTAACTTGTATGATTTGAATGGAACTAACCCGGACTGACGCTGTTTTCAGCAGAATTGCCATGGTGTTGTTTTATGTGCAGAAAACAAAAGTTCTCGGAATGACCTGAAACTCCACGGAATATCTTAGAATAAATAATAAAAAATCCTCGCCAAAGATGAAGACCAGGGGGCCCACACCCTGTCCACGAGGGTGCGGGGCGCGCCCCTCCCCCCTGGGCGCGCCCCCCTACCATGTGGGCCCCCTGGTGGCCCTCCGACGCCAAATCCAACTCCATATATTGGCCTTCGGGGAGAAAAAAATTAGAGAGAAAGTTTCATCGTGTTTTACGATACGGAGCCGCCGCCAAGCCCTAATCTCTCTCGGGAGGGCTGATCTGGAGTCCGTTCGGGGCTCCGGAGAGGGGGATTCGTCGCCGTCGTCATCATCAACCATCCTCCATCACCAATTTCATGATGCTCACCGCCGTGCGTGAGTAATTGCATCGTAGGCTTGCTGGACGGTGATGGGTTGGATGAGATTTATCATGTAATCGAGTTAGTTTTGTTAGGGTTTGATCCCTAGTATCCACTATGTTCTGAGATTGATGTTGCTATGACTTTGCTATGCTTAATGCTTGTCACTAGGGCCCGAGTGCCATGATTTCAGATCTGAACCTATTATGTTTTCATGAATATATGTGAGTTTTAGATCCTATCTTGCAAGTCTATAGTCACCTACTATGTGTTATGATCCGGCAACCCCGAAGTGACAATAATCGGGACCACTCCCGGTGATGACCATAGTTTGAGGAGTTCATGTATTCACTATGTGCTAATGCTTTGTCCTGGTTCTCTATTAAAAGGAGGCCTTAATATCCCTTAGTTTCCATTAGGATCCCGCTGCCACGGGAGGGTAGGACAAAAGATGTCATGCAAGTTCTTTTCCATATTCACGTATGACTATATACGAAATACATGCCTACATTACATTGATGAACTAGAGCTAGTTCTATGTCACCCTATGTTATGACTGTTACATGATGAACCACATCCGGCATAATTATCCATCGCTAATCCGGTGCCTACGAGTTTTCCATATACTGGTTTACGCTTATTTACTTTTCCGTTGCTACTGTTACAATCACTACAAAAATACCAAAATCATTACTTTTGTTGTCTTTACTTTGTTACCGTTACCACCACTATCATATTACTTTGCTACTAAACACTTTGCTGTAGATACTAAGTTTCCAGGTGTGGTTGAATTGACAACTCAGCTGCTAATACTTGAGAATATTCTTTGGCTCCCCTTGTGTCGAATCAATAAATTTGGGTTGAATACTCTACCCTCGAAAACTGTTGCGATCCCCTATACTTGTGGGTTATCAAGACCTTTTTCTGGCGCCGTTGCCGGGGAGCATAGCTCTATTCTTTGAGTCACTTGGGATTTATATCTGCTGGACACTATGAAGAACTTGAAAGATGATCGAACTACTATTTTGCCCTCAACTACGAGGGGAGGTAAGGGACTGCCATCTAGCCTTGCACTAGATTCTCCTTTTGTTATGAGTAAGTTTGCGACACCTAAACCTACTACTACTATTGATTCTGATATGTCGCATGTTATTGATGATGTCACTTCTGCTATGCATGATACTTATGATGAAACTACTTCTATGCTTGATACTACTGTGCCACTTGGTGAATATCTTGATGAGCAAATTGCTAGGTCTAGAAAAAGAGAAATTATTCAAACTGAACAGGATGATGTTAGTGATGATGAAAATATGCCTGCTATTCCTGAGGGTTATCTTTTTAATGCTGAATCTATTGAAGCTGTTCTTGCTTGCCAGGATAGTCTTGAACGTAAGAGGTTGCTAGCTAAGTGGAGTAAAGAATCTTTTAGAGATAGGATGAGACCCGACCCTGCTTTTGCTACTTCGCCTATCCGTGTTCCTGATCAGGATTATTATGATTTTTCTGTTGATCCAGATATAATTACTTTGGTTGAATCTGATCCTTTTAATGGCTATGAATCTGAAACTGTTGTGGCACATCTTCATAAGTTAGATGATATAGCTGCCCTATTTACTAATAATGAGAGATCAAGCTACCTTTATTTACTCAAAATATTTCTGTTCTCACTAAAGGGTGATGCTAAGAAATGGTTTAATTATCTTGATCCTGGTTGTGTGCAAAGTCCCCAGGATATGATTTATTACTTCTCTGCTAAATATTTCCCTGCTCATAAGAAACAAGCTGCTTTGAGGGATATATATAATTTTGTGCAAATTGAAGAAGAAAGTCTCCCACAAGCTTGGGGGAGGCTTCTCAAGTTACTTAATGCTTTGCCTGATCATCCTCTTAAGAAACCTGAAATACTTGATATCTTTTATAATGGACTAACCGATGCTTCCAGAGATTACCTGGATAGTTGTGTTGGTTCTCTTTTCAGGGAAAGAACACCGGATGACGCTGAAATTCTATTGAATAATATGTTGGCAAATGAAAATAATTGGGAACCTCCTGAGCCAACTCCTGAGCCAGCTCCTGAGCCAATTACTGAGCCTATTCCTAAACCAACTCCGAAGAAGAGAGGTGTTCTATTTCTTAGTCCCGAAGATATGCAAGAAGCAAAGAAATCTATGAAAGAAAAAGGTATTAAAGCTGAAGATGTTAAGAATTTACCTCCTATTGAAGAAATACAAGGTCTTAATTTACCGCCTGTTGAAGAAGTATATGGTCTCAATTACTTATTTACTGAAGAACCTCCCGATATCCCGACACAGGTAGTAAAGGTAAATTCTCTCTATAGGTATGATAAAGCTAAAGTCCCTCCTACTAAAATTGCTAGTCAGTGCTTGGATGAGTTTGATGACTTTATGTTTAAGCAAGATGATTTTAATGCTTATTTTGGTAGACAATTAAAACAGAATACCTTTATGATTAAACGCTTGAGTGATTATATGGTTGATATTAGAGGTGAACTTAAACTTGTTAGCAAACATGCTTCTATGGTTACCACTCAAGTAGAACAAGTACTTAAAGCTCAGAAAGAAGTGCTTGATGAAATGAATAGTAAGAAAAATGATTATGCTGTTAGAGTGGCTACTAGAACTGGTAGAATGACTCAGGAACCTTTGTATCCTGAAGGCCACCCTAAGAGAATCGAGCAAGATTCTCAAAGAAATAATATAGATGTACCTAGTTCTTCTAAGAGGAAGAAAAAGAAAAATGATAGGACTTTGCAAACTTCTAGTGAACCTATTGCTGAACCACCTGAGAATCCAAATGATATCTCTATTTCTGATGCTGAAACACAATGAGGTGATGAACATGAACCTAGTGATAATATTAATGATAATGTTCATGATGATGCTCAACCTAGTAATGATAATGATGTAGTTGAACCTGCTGTTGATCTTGATAACCCACAATCAAAGAATCAACGTTATGATAAAAGAGACTTCGTTGCTAGGAAACATGGTAAAGAAAGAGAACCATGGGTTCAGAAACCCATGCCTTTTCCTTCAAAACCATCCAAGAAAAAGGATGATGAGGATTTTGAGCGCTTTGCTGAAATGATTAGACCCATCTTTTTGCGTATGCGATTAACTGATGTGCTCAAAACAAATCCTTATGCTAAGTATATGAAGGATATCATTACTAATAAAAGAAAGATACTGGAAGCTAAAATTTCCACCATGCTTGCTAATTATACTTTTAAGGGTGGAATACCAAAGAAACTTGGAGATCCAGGAGTACCTACTATACCATGCTCCATTAAGAGAAATTATGTTAAAACTGCTTTATGTGATCGTGGAGCCGGTGTTAGTGTTATGCCTCTCTCTTTATATCGTAGACTTAATAAGTTGACACCTACTGAAATATCTTTGCAAATGGCTGATAAATCAACTGCTATACCTGTCGGTATTTGTGAGGATGTGCCTGTTGTGGTTGCAAACGTTACTATTTTAACGGACTTTGTTATTCTTGATATTCCCGAGGATGATAGTATGTCTATTATTCTTGGAAGACCTTTCCTTAATACTGCAGGGGCTATTATTGATTGCAACAAAGGCAATGTCACTTTTCATGTTAATGGCAATGAGCACACGGTACATTTTCCGAGGAAACAACCTCAAGTTTATAGCATCAACTCTATTGGAAAAATCCCATCGATTATATTTGGAGGTTTTGAATTTCCTCTCCCTACTGTCAAGAAAAAGTATGATATTCTTATTGTTGGGGATTTTCATATCCCCGTTGAGGTAACTTAGTGTCATTAGAAATTTCTCCGGTTCCGGGATTATTCGGAATGAGTTTGTTAACAAGACTTGATCAACCTTGTTAGTGGGTTCATTTTGACGATCACGAGATGGATGAAACCAGAAGCACAACCTTCTGTACCCTCTTTTTATTTTCTGTTATTTAGTAGAAATAAAGTAAAATAATATTTTTCTGTTTGTCTCCTGACTTATCCGTGCAATATAAAATTACCCCGAAAATAGAAGTCCTCAGAATGCCATGCCAATTTAATATGATTTTTTCGGGAATATTTGAGAATTTACTATGCAAAAATTACCACGGGGGGAGCTGCCACCTGGCCACGAGGGTGGAGGGCGCGCCCTACCCCCTGGACGCGCCCCCCTGCCTTGTGGGCCCACGGTGGCCCTCCTCCACTTATTCCTACACCCATCTTCTTCCTCTGTCTCACACAAACACGAAAAACCAACTCAAGCACGAGTTCGAGCCCCCGTTGCTGTGATTTTCGATCTCCTTGCTCAAAGCACCTCTCGCAAAACTGCTTCGGGAGATTGTTCCTTGGTATGTGACTCCTCCATTGGTCCAATTAGTTTTTGTTCTAGTTCTTTATTCATTGCAAATTTGTGCTACATAGGTGACCATGTTCTTGAGCTTGCATGTCAAATTTATATGGTTCCAAGTAGTTCTAATGCTTGATATAGGCCCTAGGCACTTGTGGGAGTTGTTGTTATCAATTTTATTGAAGTTGGTTCACTTTTATTTGAGGTTACTCAAAATTTCAGATTGTTTCAGAAATAATGAAGAGACTTTTGAGGGGCTCGTCGAGCCGAAGCTCTAAGGAAAAACAAAAGGAAGAAGAGGAGAAGCCCAAATTTAATTTACCTCGCACCGTGGAGGTCCGGCCGTGTGAATGGCCTTCCGATGACTTCTTGAGGAGAACTGGGATTCATGAAGATTTCTATTTATTGATTGAGAACGCCGGCCTCACCGACTTCCTCCACGACCAACGTCATCAGTATCTCTTACTCACAAATACTTTTGTGCAAAACTTCTACTTTTTCCCTAAGAAATCACCTCCAACAGTAGAGTTTCATTTATATGACGTTGTTAAAGAGATGACATTAGTAGAATTCTGTGAGGTTTGCAGAATACCCTTTGAGGGCACCTTAGACGAACCCCACTGTAATGAATTAGAATCTTTTGTCAACACTATCACGGTGGGAGAAACCAGGAAGGTTTCTAATGCAAGGATCACTAGCATACATTATCCTGTTTTACGCTACTTTGCCCTATTTGCTAGTCGTTGCTTGATTGGATGCGGGAACTGTGGGAACCTTAGTATTCCTGATATTATTATTTTGCTCCATGGTTTATACCGCCATAACTCTGTTAGTATGGGTGGAATTGTTGCTAGACGGTTAAGTCTGAACCGTACTAAGGGCCCCATCTTTGGAGGCATTTATGCTTCGCGCCTAGCTGAACATTTTGAAATACCTATTAGCCATGCGGAGAAAGAAGAAACATCGTTGCCCCATGCTTATTTAGATTACAAGAGTATGATAGCGCATGATTTTCTTGTTAAGAGTCGCTATGGGGAGCTTAAATATAAATTATACTTTGATAAACATCACCCTGAGACTATTACTTTGCCTGCTCCTTCTTTGTTTAACTTGTATGCAGAGCCTCACATTGTTCCGTGGTCGGCTGTTCAAAACTATCGGAACCTTGCACCGGCCCCGGAGTCGGAGCCACAAGATGAGCTTCCACGACTATCTGTTTATTCTTGGGATCCAGAGGAGGCCGCCAGCTAGTGGCAGCCGGAGTCTTCTTCATCACAGTACGACCCCAGCTTCACCTACGGATATCCTCCAGGCCATCCCTGGAAATAGACCAACTTAGGCCAAAAGCCTAAGCTTGGGGGAGTACGTATTTCTCACTGATATTACATTCATGTTCACACACACTCATTGCTAGATGTCGGTGCTCATACTCTTTCATTGTATTATCCTTGCTAGTTTAAATTTCTTTTTCCTGCTTTCTTCTTGTGTGTTTAATAAACTTTTTTAAAAAAATAGTTAGTTTACTTTCCATGCTTGTAGTAGAATTAAAAAGAAAACCCAAAAATATTTCATGTTCTTCTTTTACTTGTTGGGAGCTTTCCCATGTAAATAGTTTTTATTTCTTTTTCTTTCTTTGGGGGTCGAGAAGACCATATTGAAAATGCTTAGTGGCTCTCGTATGCATGATTGTTTATTTAACTTAGAGCCCATATTACTTGTCTTCTCTCTTGAGTTGAATGCTTGCAGATTCCAGCTTAGTCCAATGCACGTGCACTCTTATTATTATACACACCGTTCGGTCGTGCAAGTGGAAGGCAATAATGATGATATATGATGGACTTATTGGGAAGAGAAAAGCTGGTATGAACTTGAAGGAAATATGCCCTAGAGGCAATAATAAAGTTATTATTTATTTCCTTATATCATGATAAATGTTTATTATTCATGCTAGAATTGTATTAACCAGAAACATAATACATGTGTGAATACATAGACAAACATAGTGTCACTAGTATGCCTCTACTTGACTAGCTCGTTAATCAAAGATGGTTAAGTTTCCTAACTATAGACATGAGTTGTCATTTCATTAACGGGATCACATCACTAGAAGAATGATGTGATTGACTTGACCCATTCCGTTAGCTTAGCAATTGATCGTTTAGTATGTTGCTATTGCTTTCTTCATGACTTATACATGTTCCTATGACTATGAGATTATGCAACTCCCGTTTATCGGAGGAAGACATTGGGTGCTACCAAACGTCACAACGTAACTGGGTGATTATAAAGGAGTACTATAGGTGTCTCCAAAGGTACATGTTGGGTTGGCGTATTTCGAGATTAGGTTTTGTCACTCCGATTGTCGGAGAGGTATCTCTGGGCCCTCTCGGTAATGCACATCACTATAAGCCTTGCAAGCAATGTGACTAATGAGTTAGTTGCGGGATGATGCATTACATAACGAGTAAAGAGACTTGCCGGTAACGAGATTGAACTAGGTATTGGGATACCGACGATCGAATCTCGGGCAAGTAACATACCGATGACAAAGGGAACAACGTATGTTGTTATGCGGTTTGACCGATAAAGATCTTCATACAATATGTGGGAGCCAATATGAGCATCTAGGTTCCGCTATTGGTTATTGACCGAGAATAGTTCTAGGTCATGTCTACATTGTTCTCGAACCCGTAGGGTCCGCACACTTAAGGTTTCGATGACAGTTATATTATGAGTTTATGAGTTTTGATGTACCGAAGGAGTTCGGAGTCCCGGATGAGATCGGGGACATAACGAGGAGTCTCGAAATGGTCGAGACGTAAAGATCAATATATTGGACGACTATATTCGGAGTTCGGAAGGGTTCCGAATGATTCAGGTATTTTTTGGAGTACCGGAGAGTTACGGGAATTCGTCCGGGAGTATATGGGCCTTATTGGGCCATACGGGAATAAAGGAGAGAGGCCGAAAGGAAGGAGGCGCGCAGCCCCCCTCTGGTCCGAATTGGACAAGGGGTGCGCCCCCCTTTTCCTTCCTCCTCTCCCCCTCTTTCCCCTTCTCCTACTCCAACAAGGAAGGAGGGAGTCCTACTCCCGGTGGGACTAGGACTCCCCTTGGCGCGCCCCTCCTAGGCCGGCCGCCCCCTCCCCCCTTTCTCCTTTATATACGGGGGCAGGGGGGCACCTCTAGGCACAACAACAATTGATCCCTTGGATCTCTTAGCCGTGTGCGGTGTCCCCCTCCACCATAATCCACCTCGATAATATCGTAGCGGTGCTTAGGCGAAGCCCTGCGTCGGTAGTACATCAAGATCGTCACCACGCCGTCGTGCTGACTGAACTCTCCCTCGACACTCGGCTGGATCGGAGTTCGAGGGACGTCATCGAGCTGAACGTGTGCTAGAACTCGGAGGTGCCATAGTTTCGGTGCTTGATCGGTCAGGCCGTGAAGACGTACGACTACATCAACCGCGTTGTTCTAACGCTTCCGCTTTCGGTCTATGAGGGTACGTGGACACACTCTCCCCTCTCGTTGCTATGTATCACCATGATCTTGCGTGTGCGTAGGAAATTTTTGAAATTACCTACGTTCCCCAACAGTGGCATCCGAGCCAGGTTTTATGCGTAGATGTCATATGCACGAGTAGAACACAAGTGAGTTGTGGGCGATACAAGTCATACTGCTTACTAGCATGTCATACTTTGGTTCGGCGGTATTGTGAGATGAAGTGGCCTAGACCGACATTACGCGTACGCTTACGCGAGACTGGTTTCACCGTTTCGAGCACTCGTGCTTAAAGGTGGCTGGCGGGTGTCTGTCTCTCTCACTTTAGCTGAATCGAGTGTGGCTACGCCCGGTCCTTGCGAAGGTTAAAACATCACTAACTTGACGAACTATCGTTGTGGTTTTGATGCGTAGGTAAGAACGGTTCTTGCTAAGCCCATAGCAGCCACGTAAAATTTGCAACAACAAAGTAGAGGATGTCTAACTTGTTTTTGCAGGGCATGTTGTGATGTGATATGGTCAAGACGTGATGCTATATTTTATTGTATGAGATGATCATGTTTTGTAACCGAAGTTATCGGCAACTGGCAGGAGCCATATGGTTGTCGCTTTATTGTATGAAATGCAAACACCCTATAATTGCTTTACTTTATCACTAAGTGGTAGCCATAGTCGTAGAAGCAATAGATGGCGTAAACGACAACGATGCTACGATGGAGATCAAGGTGTCGCGCCGGTGATGATGGTGATCACGACGGTGCTTCGAAGATGGAGATCACAAGCACAAGATGATGATGGCCATATCATATCACTTATATTGATTGCATGTGATGTTTATCCTTTATGCATCTTATCTTACTTTGATTGCGGTAGCATTTTAAGATGATCTCTCACTAAAATTATCAAGAAGTGTTCTCCCTGAGTATGCACCGTTGTGAAAGTTCTTCGTGCTGAGACACCACGTGATGATCGGGTGTGATAGGCTCTACGTTCAAATACAACGGGTGCAAAACAGTTGCACACGCGGAATACTCAGGTTAAACTTGACGAGCCTAGCATATACAGATATGGCCTCGGAACACGGAGACCGAAAGGTCGAGTGTGAATCATATAGTAGATATGATCAACATAGTGATGTTCACCATTGAAAACTACTCCATCTCACGTGATGATCGGACATGGTTTAGTTGTTTTGGATCACGTGATCACTTAGATGACTAGAGAGATGTCTGTCTAAGTGGGAGTTCTTAAGTAATATGATTAATTGAACTTAAATTTATCATGAACTTAGTACTGGTAGTATTTTGCAAATTATGTTGTAGATCAATAGCTTGCATTGTTGCTTTCATATATTTATTTTGATATGTTCCTAGAGAAAACTGTGTTGAAAGATGTTAGTAGCAATGATGCGGATTGGATCCGTGATCTGAGGTTTATCCTCATTGCTGCACAGAAGAATTATGTCCTTGATGCACCGCTAGGTGACAGACCTATTGCAGGAGTAGATGCAGACGCTATGAACGTTTGGCTAGCTCAATATGATAACTACTTGATAGTTTAGTGCACCATGCTTAATGGCTTGGAATCGGGACTTCAAAGACGTTTTGAACGTCATGGACCATATGAGATGTTCCAGGAGTTGAAGTTAATATTTCCAGCAAATACCCGAGTTGAGAGATATGAAGTCTCCAACAAGTTCTATAGCTAAAAGATGGAGGAGAATCGCTCAACTAGTGAGCATGTGCTCAGATTGTCTGGGTACTTCAACCGCTTGAATCAAGTGGGAGTTAATCTTCCAGATAATATAGTGATTGATAGAATTCTCTAGTCACCATCACTAAGTTACTAGAACTTCGTGATGAACTATAGTATGCAAGGGATGACGAAAACGATTCCCAAGCTCTTCGTGATGTTGAAATCGACGAAGGTAGAAATCAAGAAAGAGCATCAAGTGTTGATGATTGACAAGACCACTAGTTTCAAGAAAAGGGCAAAGGGAAAGAAAGGGAAACTTCAAGTAAAATGGCAAACAAGTTGTCACTCCCGTGAAGAAGACCAAAGCTGGACCAAAGCCTGAAACTGAGTGCTTACACTACAAAAGAAATGGTCACTGGAAGCGGAAATGCCCTGAATATTTGGTGGATAAGAAGGATGGCAAAGTGAACAAGGGTATATTTGATATACAGGTTATTGATGTATGCCTTACTAGTGTTTATAGTTGCCCATGAGTATTTGATACTTGTTCGGTTACTAATATTAGTAACTCGAAACAGGAGTTACAGAATAAACAGAGACTAGTTGAGGGTGAAGTGACGATGAGTGTTGGAAGTAGTTCCAAGATTGATATGATCATCATCGCACACTCCCTATACTTTCGGGATTAGTGTTAACCTAAATAAATGTTATTTGGCGTTTGCGTTAAGCATGAATATGATTTGATCATGTTTATTGCGATACGGTTATTCATTTAAAGTTAGAGAATAAATTGTTATTTTGTTTACATGAATAAGACCTTCGATGGTCATACACCCAATGAACATAGTTTGTTGGATCTCGATCGTAGTGATACACATATTCATAATATTAATGCCAAAAGATGCAAAGTTAATAATGATAGTGCAACTTATTTGTGGCACTGCCGTTTAGGTCATATCGGTGTAAAGCGCATGAAGAAACTCCATAAAGATGGATTTTCAGAATCACTTGGTTATGAATCATTTGATGCTTGTGAACCATGCCTTTTGGGCAAGATGACTAAAATTCCGTTCTCCGGAACAATGGAACGAGCTACTGACTTACTGGAACTAATACATACCGATGTATGTGATCCAATGAGTATTGATGCTCGTGGCAAGTATCGTTATTTTCTGAACTTCACAAGATGATTTGAGCAGATATGGGCATATCTACTTGATGAAACATAAGTCTGAAATAGTTGAAAAGCGAAGAATTTCAGAGTAAAGTGGAGAATCATCGTAACAAGAAAATAAAGTTTCTACGATCTGATCGTGGAGGAGAATATTTGAGTTATGAGTTTGGCCTTCATATAAAACAATGTGGAATAGTTTCACAGCTCACGCCACCTGGAACACCACAATGTAATGGTGTGTCCGAACGTCGTAATCGTACTTTACTAGATATGGTGCGATCTATGATGTCTCTTATCAGTTTAGCACTATCGTTTTGGGGTTATGCATTAGAGACAGCTGCATTCACGTTTAATAGGGCACCATCTAAATCCGTTGAGACGACACCATATGAACTATGGTTTAGTAGTAAACCTAAGCTGTCGTTTCTTAAAGTTTGGAGTTGCGATGCTTATATGAAAAAGGTTTTCAACCTGATAAGCTCAAACCCAAATCGGAGAAGTGCGTCTTCATAGAATACCCAAAGGAAACTGTTGGGTACTCCTTCTATCACAGATCCAAAGGCAAAACATTCGTTGCTAAGAATGGATCCTTTCTAGAGAAGGAGTTTCTCTCGAAAGAAGTGAGTGGGAGGAAAGTAGAACTTGATGAGGTAACTGTACCTTCTCCCGAATTGGAGAATAGTTCATCACTGAAATCAGTTCCAGTGATTTCTACACCAATTAGTGAGGAAGCTAATGATGATGATCATGAAACTTCAGATCAAGTTACTACAGAACCTCGTAGGTCTTCCTGAGTACGGTCCGCACCAGTGTGGTACGGTAATCCTGTTCTGAAAGTCATGTTACTAGACCATGATAAACCTACGAACTATGAGGAAGCGATGATGAGCCCAGATTCCGTAAAATGGCTGGAGGCCATGAAATCTGAGATAGGATCCATGCGTGAGAACAAAGTGTGGATTTTGGAGGACTTGCCCGATGACCGGTAAATCATAAGAAATAAATGGATCTTCAAGAGGAAGACGGATGTTGATAGTAGTGTTACTATCTACAAAGCTCGACTTGTCGCAAAAAGGTTTTTGACAAGTTCAAGGTGTTGACTACAATGAGATTTTCTCAACTGTAGCGATGCTTAAGTCTGTCTGAATCATGTTAGCAATTGCCACATTTTATGAAATCTGGCAAATGGATGTCAAAACTGCATTCCTTAACGGTTTTCTTAAAGAAGAGTTGTATATGATGCAACCAGAAGGTTTTGTCAATCCTAAAGGTGCTAACAAAATGTGCAAGCTCCAGTGATCCATTTATGGACTGGTGCAAGCATCTCAGAGTTGGAATATACGCTTTGATAAGTTGATCAAAGCATATAGTTTTGTACAGACTTACGGTGAAGCCTGTATTTACAAGAAAGTGAGTGGGAGCACTACAACATTTCTGATAAGTATATGTGAATGACATATTGTTGATCGGAAATGATGTAGAATTATTCTGCAAAGCATAAAGGAGTGTTTGAAAGGAGTTCTTTAAAAGAAAGACCTCGGTAAAGCTGCTTACACATTGAGCATCAAGATCTATATAGATAGATCAAGACGCTTGATAAGATTTTTCAATGAATACATACCTTGATAAATTTTTTAAATAGTTCAAAATGGAACAGTCAAAGAAGGAGTTCTTGCCTGTGTTGCAAGGTGTGAAGTTGAGTAAGACTCAAGACCCATAAATGGCAGAAAATAGAAAGAGAATGAAAAATCATTCCCTATGCCTCAGTCATAGGTTTTATAAAGTATGCTATGCTGTGAACCAGACATATTGTATACCTTGCTCTGAGTTTGGCAAAGGAATACAATTTTGATCTAATAGTAGATCACTGGACAGCGGTCAAGAATATCCTTAGTGAGGACTAAGGAGATGTTTCTCGATTATGGAGGTGATAAAAGAGTTCGTTGTAAAACTTACATCGGTGCAAACTTTTACACTGATCCAGATGACTCTAAGTCTCAATATGGATACATATTGAAAGTGGGAGCAATTAAGCTAGAGTAGCTCCATGCAGAGCATTGAAGACATAGAATATTTGCAAAATACATACAGCTCTGAATGTGACAGACCCGTTGACTAACCTTCTCTCACGAGCAAAACATGATCACACCTTAGTACTCTTTGGGTGTTAATCACATAGCGATGTGAACTAGATTATTGACTCTAGTAAACCCTTTGGGTGTTGGTCACATGACGATGTGAACTATGGGTGTTAACCATATACAGATATGAATATTGGTGTTAAATCACATGGCGATGTGAACTAGATTATTGACTCTAGTGCAAGTGGGAGACTGAAGGAAATATGCCCTAGAGGCAATAATAAAGTTATTATTTATTTCCTTATATCATGATAAATGTTTATTATTCATGCTAGAATTGTATTAACCGGAAACATAATACATGTGTGAATACATAGACAAACATAGTGTCACTAGTATGCCTCTACTTGACTAGCTCGTTAATCAAAGATGGTTAAGTTTCCTAACTATAGACATGAGTTGTCATTTGATTAATGGGATCACATCATTAGAAGAATGATGTGATTGACTTGACCCATTCCGTTAGCTTAGCACTTGATTGTTTAGTATGTTGCTATTGCTTTCTTCATGACTTATACATGTTCCTATGACTATGAGATTATGCAACTCCCGTTTACCGGAGGAACACTTTGGGTGCTACCAAACGTCACAACGTAACTGGGTGATTATAAAGGAGTACTACAGGTGTCTCCAAAGGTACATGTTGGGTTGGCGTATTTTGATATTAGGTTTTGTCACTCCGATTGTCGGAGAGGTATCTCTGGGCCCTCTCGGTAATGCACATCACTACAAGCCTTGCAAGCAATGTGACTAATGAGTTTGTTGTGGGATGATGCATTACATAACGAGTAAAGAGACTTGCCGGTAACGAGATTGAACTAGGTATTGGGATACCGACGATCGAAACTCGGGCAAGTAACATACCGATGACAAAGGGAACAACGTATGTTGTTATGCGGTTTGACCGATAAAGATCTTCGTACAATATAAGGATGGCAATGGGTAGGGTATGGGCAGGGTAGAGCAATACCATACCCATACCTGTATAATCAGTGGGTACAAAATCCTACCCATACCCGTACCCATGGGTATGAATCTTTACCCATACCCATATCTGATGGGTACCCATACCCATTGGGTACCCAATGGCTAGAACGAATAGTACACAAGTTGTTCAATGCTCATTTATAGCACATTTGACAAAAAAATCAATTATCTCAGCTCAATAACAGGTAGATGAGTAAATGACCAATATCAAAATTTAGAAATCACAACATACTCTTAAGTCAATAGAAGTAGACGAGTCACATGGAAAATTAATGACTAAATGACGACAACTTAACATTAGTTCACAAACGGGCAGGGTATACCCGCGGGTACAAGGCTATACCCATACCCTACCCATGACTTAACGGGTAGGGTATGGGTACTACCCATGGGTATAAAAATGTGCCCATACCCTGCCCATGCAGGTACGGTACCCGCGGGTACCCGTACCCGTGGGTAAAATTGCCATCCTTAGTACAATATGTGGGAGCCAATATGAGCATCCAGGTTACGCTATTGGTTATTGACCGAGAATAGTTCTAGGTCATGTCTACATTGTTCTCGAACCCGTAGGGTCTGCACGCTTAAGGTTTCGATGACAATTATATTATGAGTTTATGAGTTTTCATGTACCGAAGGAGTTCGGAGTCCCGGATGAGATCGGGGACATAACGAGGAGTCTCAAAATGGTCGAGACGTAAAGATCGATATATTGGACGACTATATTCGGAGTTCAGAAAGGTTCCGAATGATTCGGGTATTTTCCGGAGTACCGGAGAGTTACGGGAATTCGCCGGGGAGTATATGGGCCTTATTGGGCCATACGGGAATAGAGGAGAGAGGCCGAAAGGAAGGAGGCGCGCAGCCCCCATCTGGTCCGAATTGGACAAGGGGTGCGGCCCCCTTTTCCTTCCTCCTCTCCCCCTCTTTCCCCCTTCTCCTACTCCAACAAGGAAGGAGGGAGTCCTACTCCCGGTGGGAGTAGGACTCCCCTTGGCGCGCCCCTCCTAGGACGGCCGCCCCCTCCCCCCTTGCTCCTTTATATACGGGGGCAGGGGGGCACCTCTAGGCACAACAACAATTGATCCCTTGGATCTCTTAGCCGTGTGCGGTGCCCCCCTCCACCATAATCCACCTCGATAATATCGTAGCGGTGCTTAGGCGAAGCCCTATGTCGGTAGTACATCAAGATCGTCACCACGCCGTCGTGCTGACGGAACTCTCCCTCGACACTCGGCTGGATCGGAGTTCGAGGGACGTCATCGAGCTGAACGTGTGCTAGAACTCGGAGGTGCCGTAGTTTCGGTGCTTGATCGGTCGGGCCGTCAAGACGTACGACTACATCAACCTCGTTGCTCTAACGCTTCCGTTTTCGGTCTACGAGGGTACGTGGACACACTCTCCCCTCTCGTTGCTATGCATCACCATGATCTTGCATGTGCGTAGGAAATTTTTGAAATTACCTATGTTCCCCAACAGAACTCGACCTCTTTTGTTTTTGTAAATATGATGATTCATCGTTCCTGATTATAGTTGCTTGTGCCATGCTTTATTAGCTATGAGTTATAATGGTTTACCTTGCGTGCCAACATGCTATTAGAATGATTATGATATGGTATGATGGGGTGGTATCCTCCTTTAAATGCATTGAGGGACTCGACTTGGCACATGTTCACGCATGTAGTTGAATCCAATCAACATAGCCTTCATGATATTTATGTTCATGATGGATTATATCCTACTCATGCTTGTACTTGGTGTGAATTAATTTTAATGCATGTTTACGACTGTTGTCGCTCTCTCAGTTGGTTGCTTCCCAGTCTTTTGCTAGCCTTCACTTGTACTAAGTGGGAATACTGCTTGTGCATCCAAAATCCTTAAACCCCAAAGTTATTCCATATGAGTCCACCATACCTTCCTATATGCGGTATTTACCTACCGTTCCAAGTAAATTTGTATGTGCCAAACTCTAAACCTTCAAATAAACATTCTGTTTTGCATGCTCGAATAGCTCATATGTCAACTAGAGCTGCCCTTATCTTCTGTGTTAGGCGGGTTATTCTCAAGAGGAGTGGACTCCGCTCCTCATTCACGAGAAAATGGCTGGTATTCGGGATGCCCAGTCCCATGCTTTATGCAAACTAAATCAAAATAACTGCAAACAAAACTCCCCTTGGGACCCATTGAATGTTCGAGGCACTCGCTGTTTCGAGCAAGCCATGGATTGATGCTTGTGGAGGAAGGGGAGTATAAACTTTACCATTCTGTTTGGGAACCGCCTATAATCTGTTTAGCATGGAAGATATCGTCGTCTTTTAGTTGCTATGTTGACAATGAAAGTATGCCACTCAAAATATAATTTATCTCTATTTCAAAACCGAGCTCTGGCACCTCTACAAATCCCTGCTTCCCTCTATGAAGGGCCTATCTACAAATCCCTGCTTCCCTCTTATTAAAAGCACCCACCGGAGAGCACACTGTCGTTTGCATTCATTACAATTGGTTTATATTCGGTATGACTTGACCGGATCTCTTTTACCATTAATTACAATGTTTAGCCACTCCTTGATCTTTAAAGGTGCTCTGCATTTATGTTTTGCGGTCTCAGAAAGGGCTAGCGAGATACCATTTTGTTATATCATGTTATGATTATTTTGAGAAAGTGTTGTCACCCGAGTTTTATTTTTATGGCTCGCTAGCTGATTATGCTATTGATATGAGTAATTGTGAGACCTACGTGTCATTGTGAGTATGGTTAGTTCGTAATAATTGCTGAGACTTGAATGCTGGCTTTTCATGTTTACAACAACAAGAGCAAACAGAGTTTGTAAAAGTTTTTCTTTTTCTCTTTCAGTTTGTCAACTGAATTGCTTGAGGACAAGCAAGGGTTTAAGCTTGGGGGAGTTGATACGTCTCCGTCGTATCTACTTTTCCAAACACTTTTGCCCTTGTTTTAGACTCTAACTTGTATGAGTTGAATGGAACTAACCCGGACTGACACTGTTTTCAGCAGAATTGTCATGGTGTTGTTTTATGTGCAGAAAACAAAATTTCTCGGAATAACCTGAAACTCCACGGAATATCTTAGAATAAATAATAAAAAATCCTCGCCAAAGATGAAGACAAGGGGGCCCACACCCTATCCACGAGGGTGGGGGGCACGCCCCCTACCTCATGGGCCCCCTGGTGGCCCTCCGACGCCAACTCCAACTCCATATATTGGCTTTCGGGGAGAAAAAAAATCAAATAGAAAGTTTCATCGCGTTTTACGATACGGAGCCGCCGCCAAGCCCTAATCTCTCTCGGGAGGGATGATCTGGAGTCCGTTCAGGGCTCCAGAGAGGGGGATTCGTCACCGTCGTCATCATCAACCATCCTCCATCACCAATTTCATGATGCTCACCGCCGTGCGTGAGTAATTGCATCATAGGCTTGCTGGACGATGATGGGTTGGATGAGATTTATCATGTAATCGAGTTAGTTTTGTTAGGGTTTGATCCCTAGTATCCACTATGTTCTGAGATTGATGTTGCTATGACTTTGCTATGCTTAATGCTTGTCACTAGGGCCCGAGTGCCATGATTTCAGATCTGAACCTATTATGTTTTCATGAATATATGTGAGTTTTAGATCCTATCTTGCAAGTCTATAGTCACCTACTATGTGTTATGATCCGGCAACCCCGAAGTGACAATAATCGGGACCACTCCCGGTGATGACCATAGTTTGAGGAGTTTATGTATTCACTATGTGCTAATGCTTTGTTCCGGTTCTCTATTAAAAGGAGGCCTTAATATCCCTTAGTTTCCATTAGGACCCCGCTACCACGGGAGGGTAGGACAAAAGATGTCATGCAAGTTCTTTTCCATAAGCACGTATGACTATATACGGAATACATGCCTACATTACATTGATGAACTGGAGCTAGTTCTGTGTCACCCTATGTTATGACTGTTACATGATGAACCACATCCGGCATAATTATCCATCGCTAATCCGGTGCCTACGAGTTTTCCATGTACTGGTTTATGCTTATTTACTTTTCCGTTGCTACTGTTACAATCACTACAAAAATACCAAAATCATTACTTTTGTTGTCTTTACTTTGTTACCGTTACCACCACTATCATATTACTTTGCTACTAAACACTTTGCTGCAGATACTAAGTTTCCAGGTGAGGTTGAAGTGACAACTCAGCTGCTAATACTTGAGAATATTCTTGGCTCCCCTTGTGTCGAATCAATAAATTTGGGTTGAATACTCTACCCTCGAAAACTGTTGCGATCCCCTATACTTGGGGGTGATCACTCTTGTATCCAATCTTGTATCAAAACCACAAATTGGCACCTGTGGGTTGCTAGTAATGTTGATTACTCCTTGTAGTTGATGCTAATTGGTTTACTTGGTGGAAGTTCATATGTTTAGATCCTTTATGCATATTATTACTCCTTTGATTATGAACATGAATATGCTTTGTGAGTAGTTATGTTTGTTCGTGAGGACATCGGTGAAGTCTTGCTATTAGTAGTCATGTGAATTTGGTATTTGTTCGATATTTTGATGAGATGTATGTTGTCTTTTCCTCTAGTGGTGTTATGTGAATGTCGACTACATGACACTTCACCATTATTTGGGCCTAGAGGAAGGCATGGGGAAGTAATAAGTAGATGATGGGTTGCTAGAGTGACAGAAGCTTAAACCCTAGTTTATGCGTTGCTTCGTTAGGGGTTGATATGGATCCATATGTTTAATGTTGTGGTTAGATTTACCTTAATACTCCTTTTTGTAGTTGCGGATGCTTGCAATAAGGGTTAATCATAAGTGGGATGCTTGTCCAAGTTAGGGCAGTACCCAAGTACCGGTCCACCCACATATCAAATTATCAAAGTACCGAACGCGAATCATATGAACGTGATGAAAACTAGCTTGACGATAATTCCCAATGTGTCCTCGGGAGCTCCTTTACCATGATTAGAATTTGTCCAGGCTTATCCTTTGCTACATAAAGGATTGGGCACCTTGCTGCACTTTGTTTACTTTATTTACTTATTGCTCATTACTATTTATCTTATCACAAAACTATCTATTACCTACAATTTCAGTGCTTGCAGAGAAAACCTTTCTGAAAACCGCTTATCATTTCCTTATGCTCCTTGTTGGGTTCGACACTCTTACTTATCGAAAGGAATACGATAGATCCCCTACACTTGTGGGTCATCAGGTCCTTATGTAGGGTAAATAGCAATTGGCATATCACCGTTGTGGCTTTTGCGTAGGTAATAAACGTTCTTGCTAGAAACCATTAGCTGCCACGTAAAACATGCAACAACAATTAGAGGATGTCTAACTTGTTTTTGCAGGGTATGCTATGTGATGTGATATGGCCAAAAGGATGTGATGAATTATGTATGTGATGTATGAGATTGATCATGTTCTTATAATAGGAATCACGACTTGCATGTCGATCAGTATGACAACTGGCAGGAGCCATAGGAGTTGTCTTAATTTGTTGTATGACCCGCGAGTCAATATAAGCGCGATGTAATTACTTTACTTTATTGCTAACTGTTATCCATAGTAGTAGAAGTAATAGTTGGCAAGACGACTTCATGAATACACGATGATGGAGATCATGGTGTCATGCCGGTGATGATGGTGATCATGTCATGCCTCAAAGATGGAGCTCAAAACGCAAGATGATATTGGCCATATCATGTCACTTTATGATTTGCATGTGATGTTTTTCATGTTTACATCTTATTTGCTTAGAACGACGGTAGCATAAATAAGATGATCCCTCACTAAAATTTCAAGCAATGCGTTCCCCCTAACTATGCACCATTGCGAAAGTTCATTGTTTCGAAGCACCACGTGATGGTCGGGTGTGATAGATTCTAACGTTCACATACAACGGGTGTAAGCCAGATTTACACATGCGAAACACTTCGGTTGACTTGACGAGCCTAGCATGTACAGGCATGGCCTTGGAACACGAGAGACCGAAAGGTCGAACATGAGTCGTATAGTAGATGCGATCAACATGGAGATGTTCACCGTTGATGACTAGTCCATCTCACGTGATGACCGGACACGGCCTAGTCGATTCGGATCATGTATCACTTGGATGACTAGAGGGATGTCTATCTGAGTGGGAGTTCATTAAATAATTTGATTAGATGAACTTAATTATCATGAACTTAGTCTAAAATTGTCTTTACAATCTATCCTGTAGATCCAATGGCCCACGCTAATGTTGCCCTCAACTTCAATGCGTTCCTAGAGAAAACCAAGCTGAAAGACGATGGTAGCAACTATACAGATTGGGTCCGTAACTTGAGGATCATCCTCATAGCTGCCAAGAAAGCATATGTCCTTGAAGTACCGCTAGGTGACGCACCCATTTTCCCAGTAACTCAAGACGTTATGGACGCCTGGCAGTCGCGTAGTGATGATTACTCCCTGGTTCAGTGCGGCATGCTTTACAGCTTAGAACCGGGGCTCCAAAATCGTTTTGAGCAACACGGAGCATATGAGTTGTTCCAAGAGCTGAAAATGGCTTTCCAAGCTCATGCCCGGGTCGAGAGATATGAAGTCTCCAACAAGTTCTACGGTTGTAAGATGGAGAAAAATAGTTCTGTCAGCGAGCATATACTCAAAATGTCTGGGTTGCACAACTGCTTGTCTCAACTGGGAGTTAATATTCCAGATGACTCGGTCATTGACAGAATCCTCCAGTCGCTTCCACCTAGCTACAAGAGCTTTGTGATGAACTACAATACGCAAGGGAGGGAGAAGTCCATTCCTAAGTTATATTCAATGCTGAAATCAGTGGAGGTGGGAATCAAAAAGGAACATCAAGTGTTGATGATGAATAAGACCACTAGTTTCAAGAAAGGAAAGGGAAAGAAGAACTTCAAGAAGGACCGCAAGGGAGTTTCCACGCCTGGTAAGTCAGTTGCCGGGAAGAAGAAGCCAAAGAATGGACCCAAGCCTGAGACCGAGTGCTTTTATTGTCAGTGAAATTGTCACTAGAAGCGGAACTGCCCCAAGTACTTAGCGGATAAGAAGGCCGGCAACGCCAAAGGTATATATGATATACATTTTATTGATGTGTACCTTACCAGCGCTCGTAGTAGCTCCTAGGTATTTGATACCGGTGCGGTTGCTCACATTTGTAACTCAAAGCAGGAGCTGCAAAATAAGCGGAGACTGGCGAAGGATGAGGTGACAAGCGCGTCAGGAATGGTTCCAAGGTCGATGTGATTGCCGTCGGCACGCTACCTCTACATCTACCTTCGGGATTAGTTTTAAACCTCAATAAGTGTTATTTAGTGCCAGCTTTGAGCATGAACATTGTATCTGGATCTCATTTAATGCGAGATGGCTACTCATTTAAATCCGAGAATAATGGTTGTTCTATTTATATGAGAGATGTTTTATGGTCATGCCCCACTGGTCAATGGTTTATTTTTATTGAATCTCGACGTGATGTTACACATATTCATAGTGTGAATGCCAAAAGATGTAAGGTTGATAATGATAGTCCCACATACTTGTGGCACTGCCACCTTGGTCACATTGGTGTCAAACGCATGAAGAAAATCCATGCAGATGGACTTTGGGAGTCTCTTGATTACGAATCTTTTGACACGTGCGAACCATGCCTCATGGGCAAAATGACCAAGACTCCGTTCTCCAGAACAATTGAGCGAGCAACCAACTTGTTGGAAATAATACATACTAATATATGCAGTTCAATGAGCATTGAGGCTCGCGGTGGCTATCGTTACATTCTCACCCTCACTGATGACTTAAGTAGATATGGGTATGTCTACTTAATGAAACACAAGTCTGAGACCTTTGAAAAGTCAAAGGAATTTCAGAGCGAGGTGGAGAATCAATGTCATAGGAGAATAAAGTTCTTACAATCAGATCGTGGAGGAGAATATTTGAGTCACGAGTTTGGCACGCACTTAAGGAAATGTGGAATTGTTTCACAACTCACGCCGCCTGGAACACCTCAGCATAATGGTGTGTCCGAATGTCGTAATCACACTATATTGGATATGGTGTGATCTATGATGTCTCTTGCCGATCTACCGCTATCATTTTGGGGTTATGCTTTAAAGACTGCCGCATTCACTTTAAATAGGGCACCGTCTAAATCCGTTGAGACGACATCATATGAATTATGATTTGGGAAGAAACCTAAGTTGTCGTTTCTGAAAGTTTGGGGATGTGATGCTTATGTCAAGAAACTTCAACCTGAAAAGCTCGAACCCAAATCGGAAAAATGCGTCTTCATAGGATACCCTAAGGAAACTATTGGTTATACCTTCTACCTCGGATCCGAAGGCAAGATCTTTGTTGCCAAGAATGGATCATTTCTGGAGAAAGAGTTTCTCTCGAAAGAAGTAAATGGGAGGAGAGTAGAACTTGATGAGGTACCCCCCTCTTGAACTGGAGATTAGCGCAGCACAGGAAGATGTTTCTATGGTGCCTGCACCGACTAGAGAGGAAGTTAATGATGATGATCATGAAACTTCAGATCAAGTTACTACTGAACTTTGTAGGTCCACAAGGACGCGTTCCGCACCAGAGTGGTACGACAACCATGTCCTAGAAACCATGTTGTTAGACAACGGTGAACCTTCAAATTATGAAGAAGTGATGGCGGGCCCGGATTCCAACAAATGGCTTGAAGCCATGAAATCCGAGATAGGATGCATGTATTAAAACAAAGTATGGACTTTGACGGACTTGCCCGATGATCGGCAAGCCATAGAGAATAAGTGGGTTGAGGGAGTCCTGGATTAAGGGGTCCTCGGGCGTCCGGACTATCTGCATGGGCCGGACTGGTGGCCTATGAATATACAAGACAGAAGACTTCGTCCCTTGTCTGGATGATACTCTCCTTGGCGTGGAAGGCAAGCTTGGCGTTCGGATGTGTAGATTCCTTTCTCTGTAACCGACTTTGTACAACCCTAGCCCCCTCCGGTGTCTATATAAACCGGAGGGTTCAGTCTGTAGGATAGAATCATAATCATACAGGCTAGACTTCTAGGGTTTAGCCATTACGATCTCGTGGTAGATCAACTCTTGTAATACTCATATTCATCAAGATCAATCAAGCAGGAAGTAGGGTATTACCTCCATAGAGAGGGCCCGAACCTAGGTAAACATCATGTCCTCCGCCTCCTGTTACCATCAACCTTAGACGCACAGTTTGGGACCCCCTACCCGAGATCCGCCAGTTTTGACACCGACATTGGTGCTTTCATTGAGAGTTCCGCTGCATCGTCCCCAAAAGGTTTGATGGCTCCATCAATCATCTACAACAATTCAGTCCAGGGGGAGATTTCCCTCCCCAAATAGATCTTCGTATTCGGTGGCTTCGCACTGTGGACCAACTCGCTTGGCCATCTAGAGCAGATCCACAACTACGTCCCTGGCCATCAGGTCAGATTTGGAAGCTTGAATTACGTGACCGATATCCACGGAGACTTGATCTTCGACGGATTCAAGCCCGTGACGGCCGCTCCCTTCCATCACGATGAACATGACCTAAATCTGTCATCGGACCATGCACAGGAGATAGCGTCTGTAACTGCTCTGGCCCTAAATCTGGAGCAGATTGCGCCATCCGAGGACGGGAAGCTCAACCCGCCACGGAAGTCGCAGACTCAGCGGCCCTAGAGCCGCACACAGATCCAACCTTGAGCGGGGCCTGTATCACCGGAACCTCGGATTCGTCTCCGGCCATAGGTTCCGAACCGCGTGCGTCCGCGCCCATCGAGCCTGATCAGGTGCCGATCATTGAGTTCTGCTCCGCGGATATCTTCCGGCACTCACGTTTAGGCGATCTACAAAACTCATTAAAAACCCTCTCCTTGTCAGGGGGCTCTCAGCCGAACTATATCCGGCTTGAATTGGAAGCTGATGACGGAGAATTTCGCTTCCCACCCACCACCCACTTCATAGCCACTGTCGAAGACTTAACCGACACGCGCGATTACGGCTCCGAAGACATCGATGGTATGGATGACGATGCCGGAGAAGAGCAGGCATAAAAACTACCGCTCACAGGGCGGTGGATGGCTACATCCTCATACGATGTATATATGGTGGACACACATCAAGAGAAGAAGGCCGACGGCAATAATAATAAGCATGTCGATGAACCTCCCAAGCGTCGGCGTCAGAAGCGCCGATCTTGATCATCAAAGGAAAAGATAGCAACATTGTCACTGATGACGGTGATAATCCAGACCAAGCCGAGGACCCCCGCAGATCCAGCGATGGACCAGGACGAGTGAGACGATGGCGAACACAGTCCGAGGCTGCTGTCTGACCGCAGCGATGCCGAAGATACCAATTATCAACCTGTCTCCGAAGAGGAGGTCAGCTTGGGTGACGACGAATTCATCGTCCCAGAAGAACCCTTAGAACAAGAGCGTCTCCATCGGAGGCTTATCGCCACCGCAAGGAGCCTGAAGAAGCAAAAGCAGCAGCTCAAAGTCGCACAGGATACGCTCAATGAAAGATGGAATGAAGTGCTAGAAGCTGAGGAAAAATATGGCTGCAATTGCCAAACAAAGGGCTATCCTAAGCGTAAACTGCTACCTGAATTCGACGACGAGGCTCTCCCGCCTGTACCGCCGAAGAACAATACTGCCGACAAGCCAGACCGACCACCTCGTGGACGAGACAGAGTGGCCAGCAATGGTGCACACAAGCCCGCACCCCCTCCCCGTAAAGGAAGGGAGGCCGCGGCTCAGGACCAGAAACACGATCTACGTGAGGACCTGGACAAAAAGGCTGGCAAAACCAGATCCATCTACGAATCCAGGGACCGTGCCCCTACATGGGACCGTGGTTATCAAACCAAATATGCCGGTCATATACTAGTCCGGAACCAATACCGAACACCAACCATCGGACCTACGCCACAACATAACCAAATACAGGGGTGCCGCACACCCCCTGTGCTTCACCGATGAGGTGCTAGATCACGAATTCCCAGAAGGGTTTAAACCCGTAAATATCAAAGCATACGATGGAATGACGGATCCTGCTGTCTGGATAGAAGACTTTATTCTTCACATCCACATGGCTCGCAGAGATGATCTCCACGCCATCAAATACTTACCCCTCAAGCTAAAAGGACCAGCTCGGCACTAGCTGAAAAGCCTCCCAGAAAACTCCATTGGAACTTGGCAAGAACTTGAGGATGCTTTTCGGGCCGATTTTCAAGGGACTTATGTCTGGCTCCCGGATGCTAACGATCTAAGTCACATAATTCAACAGCCCGGGGAATCAGCCCATAAGCTTTGGAATCGGTTTCTCACTAAGAAGAACCAAATCATCGATTGCCCGGACGCCGAAACCTTAGCGGCCATCAAGCACAGTGTCCGGGACGAATGGCTAGCCAGTCACCTCGGCCAGGAAAAACCAAGGATGATGGCAGCCCTAACTACACTCATGAGCAATTTTTGCGCGGGCGAGGACAGCCGGTTAGCCTGTGGCAGCACCAGTGAGCCTAGCACATCCGAAGTTAGGGATGGCAATGGAAAGCCACGACGTAACAAAAACAAACGTCGAAACAAAGATGGAAGCCCGGATGATACAGCGGTAAATGCCGGATTCAGTGGTCCCAGACCCGGTCAATGGAAGAAGCCATTTAAAGGCAACAAAGACGATCCATCCAGCCTGGACAAAATATTAGACAGGCCCTGCCAAATCCATGGCACCCCCACTAAACCTGCAAATCATACCAACCGCAGTTTTTGGGTCTTCAAGCAGGCCGGCAAGCTCACCGCCGAACACAAGGGGAAGGGACCTCAGAGCAAAGATGAGGATGAATCTCGCCAGCCGAACACGGGGGGACATAAGAAATTTTCACCGGAGATCGAAATAGTGAACATGATCTATGTCACTCATATCCCAAAGAGGGAGCGCAAACGCGCACTCCGAGATATCTATGCCGTTGAGCCTGTTGCCCCCAAATTCAACCCATGGTCAACCTGTCCGATCACCTTTGATCGCAAGGATCATCCGACTAGTATCCGTCATGGGGGTTTGGCCGCCCTAGTTCTCGACCCAATAATCGACGGATATCATCTCACTCGAGTCCTTATGGATGGCGGTAGCAGTCTCAATCTGATATATCAGGACACTGTCTGCAAGATGGGGATAGACCCGTCAAGAATCAAGCCACGCAGCACGACCTTTAAAGGAGTTATACCGGGCATAGAAGCCCGCTGCACGGGCTCTTTAACATTGGAGGTCGTATTCGGCTCTCCCGATAATTTTCGAAGCGAAGAGCTAATCTTCAACATAGCTCCGTTCCGAAGTGGCTATCATGCACTACTCGGAAGAACGACCTTCGACCGCTTTAATGCAGTCCTGCATTATGCTTATTTAAAACTCAAAATGCCTAGACCACGTGGCGTCATTACGGTCAATGGAAACATGGAGCGCTCTCTTCGTACAGAGGAGGACACTGCGGCCCTAGCAGCCGAAGTCCAAAACGGCCTATTCAAGCCGAACTGCTCATCGGTCATTAAGACCGCGAACATAGCTAAACATGTCCAGCGTACGCCTCAGTGCAGCAGCTCAGATAAACCTGAGCTCGATTAGCAGTTATGCCCCCATCGACCGCCCCATAAGGTGATAGCATATGTGCCTCGTGTACACAAGTATACCCTTAAAATTCCTTGGGCTGCTCTGGGGGCACACTGCATATAAATAGTCCATAGTTCGGCTCGACCCTGTTCGGACTCTAAAGTTATCTTTCCAGGTTCATTAAATGAACCAGTTTTGTTTACGACCACACGGGATTCCTTTTCCCAGGTTTTTATTTTTTTTTTATAGATGGCCATCACATTCCCCCCTTCAAGGACACATCACAAAGGAGAAAACGGTGCAGACGTGCAGTAGGGCCCCGCACTAAGGTTTGATTTTAGATTAAGACCCTGTGTAAACCTTTTATCTCTTTTTGTTTTATACCTTTCTGGCATGCAATATGTCCAAGGAAGCTATCGGCATTATCTGTAAGTACATGGCCCACCATACTAAAAGTGGATATTGTAGAAGCAGCTTGGTTCATATTGTGTTTGGAGTTTTATTCTCTCATCACCTGCATTCTTTCCCCATGTTAGATTGCCACACGTGCCTTGATACTAGGGGCCGTATTCGGCCTGGTATATATTGAAAAGTCCAACCACCTACAGGTAGTGTTCGGCGTCGTGAGTTTGGCCTTATATGCATCAGCTCCGAATCATGTCTTTGGTCAATAGTTGGGTTGCCCGGCTCCTGTGCTTACTACCTTACGTTCCGCTCTATCGTCTAGGGTAGTAAAGGGAGAACTACTGTGATTGTGTCCTGGTTCATCCAGATGAACACCTCAGTAGAGAAAGCCGAAAACTGACTGTCATGATGCGGCGAGAGCTGGTCAACCACTCGATGACTCACCGGAATCTTCACGATTCCTTCCATATTACACGAATAACCATTCTTCTGGTCATGTATGTCTATGCACCATATTCTGATAAACACGTACATACCAGGGGCTATATCATAGACCCACTGTCAAACTCCTATGGCTAAGTGAAAGTGTTAAAGCCCTATAGTCCGATTGCCTGGTTCGCCGCAGTGACACCTCCTTCATGGACCAATACATTGGGTCAAGAGTGATCAAGTGCTTTTCCGAACACTCCCACGTTATATGCGAGGGGGCAGAAGCCGATGACTGGCAAACTTTTAGATTATACAAAAAACGGCCGCACAGGAGGCACCAAAAACTTTTTAGGCAAAAGTATAAAAACATAGCCTTAAAAATATCATAATATTGTTTTTACAATTTCGAACCACCTCACTCGAACATTATATATTTCAAGCACTAACCCTCTATCAAGTGGGCACCCTCTAGGACATCCTCAAAATAATGCTCTGGCATGTGATGGTCCTTGCCCTCGGGTGGACTTCTTGCTGCAATATCGATGGCCTTCATCTTTGTCCAGTACATCTTGACACGGACAAAGGTCATTCGTGCACCTTCTATGCACGTTGACCGCTTCACAGCATCGATATGCGGCACCGCATCAACAAGTCGCCGCACCAAACCGAAATAACTATTCGTAATTGGCTCAGTCGGCCACAGCCGGACTACGACGTCCTTCATGGTAGATCCGGATAGCTTGTGGAGCTCGGCCCACAGGGCCATCTGTTCGTTCAGCAACATGGACGCCTTGGCATGCTGAATTGCGACCAGAATAGCTTTTTCGTCGCATGTCCTTCTTGCGCTTGGAAAAACTGCGTTGCGTCAGAGATACTCTTCGGCGGGTCCAATATTGCGTCTGGAGAACTCCACATCTGATTAAGTGGGGCATACTTCGGATCACCAAATTTAGTTTGCAATAAGAAGGGCTTACCAGCCGCGATCTCCCCAGCTTGCCGGGTCTCCTCCCAAGTCGCTCTAGACTCGGACCGTGCTTCCGGCGCCTCTTGTAAGGCCTTGTCAAGATCAGCCATTTTGGTTTTGTTATCTCTCTCGAGAACATCACATCGGCTAGCGGCATCCTTTAGCTCAAGCGCCATAGTAGATATTCTCTCCTCACACTGGCGCTGAGCAGCTTGTTCGGTCTTTAATTCAGTAGCTGCCTTTTCGGCAGCCGCATTGCTCATCCTGGCCTGCTCTTTGGCCTGGGCAAGCTTAGCCCGAAGGGCCTCAACTGCGGCGGCACTATCTGCAGTTATGCATATCTCAGTATAAAATTCTCAGCGTCATGCTCATATCATAATACTTGCATATACTGAGTGCCCCAAAGGCATACCTTGCGCCTCGTCAAGCCGCCTGTCCACAATCATGATGTCATCATCCGCCACATCAACTTTCTGCTTCAGATGTGCAATCTCTGTAGCTTGGGCAGTCGCCACGGATGTAACAGCCTGTGTTTCAATTAGTCAGATCATTTCCTGGGCATATATTTCTTGATCCTCTGATCGCCTCCCTTTGGACGCCAACTAGAGTCTCAGGGGCTACTATCTATACACAGGCATATTTTGCGTTTATAAAACAATTAAAAATATTACATTATGTACCTCGAAGCCTCTTAGCAGGCTCGTAAAGGCTTCATTCAATCTGTTTTTTGCGGACAGAACCCTCTCAACCACCGTACCCATTAAGGAATGATGTTCCTCTGAGACGGACGCATGCCGCAATGTGTCCGTCAATGTATCCGGCGCCTCCGGATCCGGAGCAGATTGCACCGTCCCTCGGGGATCGGATAGTCCGGGGCTTTTATTATTGGTCCCTGTAGGGGCCGCATACCCCGGACCCTGGATGGCTGAAGTATCGCCTTCTGGCCTGGTCTTCACTGTCCCTCGCACCGCTTGTTGATCGGGAGAGATCCTCCAGGACGACACCTCGGCGTCGTCTGCCTTATCGAGCGGAGAGATCTGTGGAGGCGTCTCGCTCTCCATCATCTTCGGAAGAAGATCCCCCGAGAAGCAGGACTGTTGAGGAAGGCTGCGTGCCAGACTGCAAACATATATTTTAAATGTTACCCTTACAACCAGGAAAGAACGGGATATGTTTAAAACACCCTTGTTCACTTACGATTCAGCTAAGGGCTTATCTTTACGGAGAGGCTGCGTGTCAACATCACCTCCCGAATTGGAACCCCCTGACAATGATATCTTCCCCCGCTTAGAAGACTTTGTCTTCAGGTCTTCGGAGGCGGTCCTCTTCTTCCCATGAGGAGAAGGGATGTCAGTTTTCCCTTCCCTTCCATCTTCGGAAGAGGGAGTTCCAATCTCCCCGGACGGGGTGCCTGGTGTTCCTCTAGAATGATGGCCACCTTGAGCCTCCTTGCTCTCCTCCCTGTCTTCCCTCGCTGGCAGTTGGTAGGGTGCCGGAGCCAGCATCCTTGTTAACACCGGATCAGCTGAGTCTTCGGGAAGAGGGGTCGAACACCTAATTCTCTCTGCCTTCTTTATCCAGCCCTGGCCGAGTATGATTGTCTCAGTATATTGTTATGAGGAATTTGACTGAACTGTGTTCGGGAGTCGAGTGCTTACGAAGGTATCTGTATGGTTGCAGTCGAGGCCGATATCCTCTGTAGTATCCGGCAACTGTTTTCGTGTCCCAAAGAATGATTTCCACATTCCTCTGAGCGTCGTGCCGGTGAAGTGCTGAAGGGTTCGTGGTCCTTCCAGATTAAACTCCCACATGCGGAGAGGCCATCGCTGGCACGGTAGGACCCGCCGGACTAGCATTACTTGAATTACGTTGATGAGACCGGTGTCCTTTTCAATGAGGCTCCGAATGCGGCTTTGCAGCGTCTGCAGTTCATTGATGGATCCCCAGTCCAGCCCCTTATTAATCCATGATGCAAGCTGTAACGGAGGGCCAGATTGGAACATAGGTGTAGCTGCCCACCTAGTACCATGGGTTTCAGTGATGTAAAACCACTCCCGCTACCATAGGTCGGAAGTTTCTGTGAAGGAACCCTTTGGCCAAGTAGTATTGGCCAGTTTGCTCACCGCAGCACCACCGCACTCCGCCTATTTCCCGTCGACTACCTTCGGCTTCACATTAAAGGTCTTGAGCCACAGCCTAAGTGTGGGGAAATACGGAGGAAGGCTTCGCACACGATAATGAATGACGAGACATGAAGGAAGGAATCCAGAGCTAGATCATGAAAATTTAACTTGTAGTAGAACATGAGCCCTCGAACGAAGGGATGAAGAGCGAGTCCTAGCCCTCGGAGGAAGTGGGAGATGAATACGACCCTCTCATTGAATCTGGGAGTAGGAATAACCTGCCCTTGAGCAGGAAGCCTATGGAGGATTTCCGCAGTCGGGTATCTTGCCTCCCGGAGCTTCGTGATATCCTCCTCTGTGACAGAGGAGGCCACCCACCGGCCTTGAAGGCTGGGTCCAGACATGATTAGGAAGCGCGAAGCGATTGGATTGAACTTTGGGTGCTGGAACTCGAGGTGGGATAGGTTGAGGAAAGGCTTGGCATAAAGGAAAAAGGACGAGTTTTAGCCCATTTATAAAGGCGATGAATATCAAACGCCCCCTCTTAGGCCTTAAAACATGCCTATTCCCAAGGAATCATACCAACGAATGTTTGGGTTACCCACGCCCATGTTGATGAGAATCCCGCAATAAGGGGACCTGATCTCTGCCTTGACAAGATGTGCCAATGAAACCGCATCTCGAAATATGAAGCAGTAGGTTAAAAAACGGTTTGAAATAAAGGTCGGGCGGCGACATGATGTCACGCTACCAAAAAGTTGTTAGCGGATTGGACTTTTGAAAAGTTATACTCTCTACGGTTGTGTGTGGAATTTGTTTTGCAAAGTCGGACATGATTCTTGTGTTCGAAGACTATTTTGGATTATTAGGAGAAGGAACCTGCCTTGCAATGCCGAAGACAATCTACGCGCCAGACACCTCATCATTGAAGCCTGGTTCAGGGGCTACTAAGGGAGTCCTGGATTAAGGAGTCCTCGGGCGTCTGGACTATTGGCATGGGTCGGACTGGTGGGCTATGAAGATACAAGATAGAAGACTTCGTCCCGTGTCCGGATGGGACTCTCCTTGGCGTGGAAGGAAAGCTTGGCATTCAGATGTGTAGATTCCTTTCTCTGTAACCGACTTTTTACAACCCTAGCCCCCTCCGGTATCTATATAAACCGGAGGGTTTAGTCCGTAGGGCAGAACCATAATCATACAGGCTAGACTTCTAGGGTTTAGCCATTACGATCTTGTGGTACATCAACTCTTGTAATACTCATATTCATCAAGATCAATCAAGCAGGAAGTAGGGTATTACCTCCATAGAGAGAGCCTGAACCTGGGTTAACATCGTGTCCCCTGCCTCCTGTTACCATCAACCTTAGACGCATAGTTCGGGACCCCCTACCCGAGATCCACCGGTTTTCACACCGACATGGGTCTTTGAGAATAAGACTAACGCAGATGGTAATGTGACCGTCTATAAGGCTCGGCTTGCTGCTAAGGGTTATCGGCAAGTTCAAGGGGTTGACTATGATGAGACCTTCTCACCCGTAGCGAAGCTGAAGTCCGTCCGGATCATGTTAGCAATTGCCGCATTCTATGATTATGAGATCTTGCAAATGGATGTCAGAACGACACTCCTTAACAATTTCCTTAAGGAAGAATTGTATATGATGCAACTGGAAGGTTTTGTCAATCCTAAGAATGCTAACAAAGTATGCAAGCTCCAGCGCTCCATCTATGGGCTGGTGCAAGCATCTCGGAGTTGGACCATTCGCTTTGATGAAATGATCAAAGCGTTTGGGTTTATACAGACTTATGGAGAAGCCTGTATTTACAAGTGAGTGGGAGCTTTGTAGCATTTCTCATATTATATGTGGATGACATACTATTGGTGGGAAATGATATAGAACTTTTGGAAAGCATAAAGGCCTACTTGAATAAGTGTCTTTCAATGAAGGAGACCTTGGAGAAGCTGCTTACATATTAGGCATCAAGATCTATAGAGATAGATCGAGACGCCTCATTGGTATTTCACAAAGCACATACCTTGACAAGATATTGAAGAAGTTCAACGTGGATCAGTCCAAGAAGGGGTTCTTTCCTGTATTGCAAGGTGTGAAATTGAGCGCAGCTCAGTGCCCGACCTCGAGAGAAGATAGAGAATAGATGAGTTTCATCCCCTATGCCTCAGCCATAGGCTCTATTATGTATGCCTTGCTGTGTACCCGACCTGATGTAAACCTTGCCATAAGTTTGGTAGGGAGGTACCAAAGTGATCCCGGAATGGAACACTGGGCAGCGGTCAAGAATATCCTGAAGTACCTGAGAAGGACTAAGGATATGTTTCTCGTTTATGGAGGTGCCGAAGAGCTTGTCGTAAAGGGTTACGTCGATGCTAGCTTTGACAAAGATCCGGATGACTCCAAGTCACAAACCAGATACGTGTATATTTTGAATGGTGGGGCAGTCAGCTGGTGCAGTTGCAAGCAAAGTGTCGTGGCGGGATCTACATGTGAAGCGGAGTGCATAGCTGCTTCGGAAACAGCACAAGAAGCAGTCTGGATGAAGGAGTTTATCACCGACCTAGGAGTGATTCCCAATGTGTCGGGCCCGATGACTCTCTTCTGTGACAACACTGGAGTTATTGCCCTTGCCAAGGAGCCCAGGTTTCACAAGAAGACCAAGCACATCAAGCGTCGCTTCAACTCCATTCGTGAATATATTCAAGATGGAGACATAGATATTTGTAAAGTGCACATGGATCTGAATATCGCAGATCCATTGACTAAACCTCTTCCACGAGCAAAACATGACCAGCACCAGAACTCTATGGGTGTTCGATTCATCATAATGTAACTAGATTATTGACTCTAGTGCAAGTCGGAGACTGTTGGAAATATGCCCTAGAGGCAATAATAAAATAGTTATTATTATATTTCCTTGTTCATGATAATTGTCTATTGTTCATGCTATAATTATATTAACCGGAAACCATAGTACATGTGCGAATGCATAGACTACAACATGTCCCTAGTGAGCCTCTAGTTGACTAGCTCGTTGACCAATAGATGGTTGTGGTTTCCTGACCATGGACATTGGATGTCATTGATAACGGGATCACATCATTAGGAGAATGATGTGATGGACAAGACCCAATCCTAAGCATAGCACAAGATTGCGTAGTTCGTTTGCTGGAGCTTTTCTAATGTCAAGTATCATTTCCTTAGACCATGAGATTGTACAACTCCCGGATACTGTAGGAATGCTTTGGGTGTATCAAACGTCACAACGTAACTGGGTGGCCACAAAGGTGCACTACAGGTATCTCCGAAAGTGTCTGTTGGGTTGGCACGAATCGAGACTGGGATTTGTCACTCCATATGACGGAGAGGTATCTCTGGGCCCACTTGGTAATGCATCATCATAATGAGCTCAATGTGACTAATGAGTTAGCCACGGATCATGTGTTATGGAACGAGTAAAGAGACTTTCCGGTAACGAGATTTAAGGTATAGGGATACCAACGATCGAATCTCGGGCAAGTAACAAACCCATGGACAATGGGAATTGTATATGGGTTGATTGAATCCCCGACAATGTGGTTCATCCGATGAGATCATCGTGGAACATGTGGGAGCCAATATGGGTATCCAGATCCCGCTATTGGTTATTGGCCGGAGAGGCATCTCGGTCATGTCTTCATGGTTCCCGAACTCGTAGGGTCTACACACTTAAGGTTCGGTGATGCTAGAGTTGTAATGGGAATTGTATGTGGTTACCGAAAGTTGTTCGGAGTCTCAGATGAGATCCTAGATGTTACGAGGAGTTCCAGAATAGTCCGGAGGTAAACATTTATATATGGGAAGTCCTATTTTGGCCACCAGAAAATGTTCCGGATTTTTCAGTATTGTACCAGGAAGGTTCTAAAAGGTTTCGGAGTGGGGCCCACATGAACGTGGGTAGTGGGGGCAAGGCCCCACACCCCTGGTCAAGGTGCACCAAGATACCCCCTTAGAAGGAATAAGATCATATCCCGAAGGGATAAGATCAAGATCCCTAAAATGGGGGGATAACAATCGGTGGGGAAGGGAAAGGATGCGATTTCTTTCCTCCAACATTTGCCAATGCCCCAATGGACTTGGAGGGCAAGAAACCAGCCCCAACCACCCCTATATATAGTGGGGAGGCACATGGGAGCTCCACCCCTTGCCCCTAGCGCAGCCCTCCCCCTCCAACTCCTCCTCCTCCGTTGAGTGTAGCAAAGCTCTACCGAAGAACCACGAGCTCCACCACCGCGCCGTCGTGGTGCGGAGTTATCCCTCGACTTCTCCTCTCCCCTTGCTGGATCAAGAAGGAGGAGACGTCCCCCAGCTATACGTGTGCTGAACGCGGAGGCGCCGTCCGTTCAGTGCTTGGATCAGATCTTCCTCGATTTGGATCGCCGCGAGTACGACTCCATCAACCGCGTTCTTGTAACGCTTACACTTAGCGATCTTCAAGGGTATGAAGATGCACTCCCTCACTCTCGTTGCTAGCATCTCCTAGATTGATCTTGGTGACACGTAGATTTTTGAATTATTATTACGTTCCCCAATAGTTTGATAGCACATAAAGTATTCCTCCGGTATCCGGGAGTTGCGTAATTTGATAGTCAAAGTAATATGTATATGACTTGAAGAAAGCAGTAGCAATAAAACTTAACGATCAACATGCTAAGCTAAAGGGTGGGTCTTATCCATCACATCATTCTCCTAATGATGTGATCCCGTTCATCAAGTGACAACACATGTCTATGGTTAGGAAACTTAACCATCTTTGATTAGCGAGCTAGTCTAGTAGAGGCTTACTAGGGACGCAGTGTTTTGTCTATGTAACCATACATGTATCATGTTTCTGGTTAATACAATTCTAGCGTGAATAATAAACATTTATCATGATGTAAGGAAATATAACAACTTTATTATTGTCTCTAGAGCATATTTCCTTCAATATTAGCTCACTAGATGAATGGAGAACCCAAGCTTATGAAAATGCCAAACTATTCAAAGAAAAGGTTAAATGATGGCATGACAAAAGAATCCAAACGCGGGAATTCAAAGTTGGAGAATATGTTCGCTTGTACAACTCTCTTTTAGATTCTTTGTAGGAAAACTTCTTTCCAAATGGGAAGGACCATATATTATCGAAGAGGTTTATTGCTATGGAGCTATCAAGATTAATAATGCTGAAGGTACTAATCTGAAGGTGGTCAATGGACAAAGAAGTAAACACTATATCTCAGGTACGCCTATTAATGTTGAAAGCGTTTTTATCCAAACCATGAAACTGGAGGAACACATAAAAGAAACCTTCAGGAGCACTTCAGAATCCTGAAAACGAGGAGGTACATGATACGTTAAGTAAACGAACTCTGAAAAATCCGCAAACATATTTTCTGTCAGTTTTGGAATATTATAAAAATTAGGAAAATAAGAAATAACCAGGAAGGCAACCGAGGAGGGCACGATACACCAAGGCGCACCTGCCCTCCCCGCATGCCCAGGTTGGTTGTGCCCACCTCGGGAACCTTCCCGACTCCGTTTTCCTCCCGTTTGCTTGTTTCCCAAGATAAAAAATCTTTATATATACCCCTGAATGATTTGACCACTGCATCGCAGAAAAATCCTTTGTTCTTGTTTCGTGTTGTTTTCCTTACAGATCTAAAAATATGTCGTCTCAAGATTCGGAGGGAGAGAGCCATGTTTCTTACCATCTCTAGATCCAAATGTCTTTAAGGATACCTTCCCCTATGTATGGTTCACGGATGAGGAAGAGGAAACAGATCTAGAGGAGATGGAGGATGCATCCTCAAATGAAGCTCAGCTACCTCATCCTGGAGATCTTCACGCGGAGCTTAAGAAGCTAAACTTCCCCAACAGAGCAAACAAAACTAAAACCCAATCTATCCATCCTCGTTTCCTACAGGAAAGCAAGGCAGCATTATGCAAGAAGATATTAAGGCTTGAGCTAGAGAATGAGAATCTGAGGGATAATAATTTTGGCCTCCGACATAAGCTGGATATGCTTACCTCATCACCACCACCATCATCATCTTCCCCACCAAAGGAGACTTGAGTACATGGGTATGGGCACCCCCTTGGCCTGTGCCAAGCTTGGGGGAGATGCCCCGGTATCGTATCACCATCACTTTTATTGCCTTTACCTATTTTAGTTTGATCTTTAGTTATATCATGAAGTAGTTGAATAAAAAGTTTAGCATCATCTATCTTCGAGTATTAGTTTTTGTGATCTGTCTATCTATATAATAAATTTTAGTTTGAGTTTTTGCTTCTTTACTTTCATGTTGCAATCAAATAAAAGGAAATGAATGAAAAATATCATATACTAATCTTATGGTAAGTAATGACATCACATAAGGAAAAGTATAAGTGGCAAAATTTGTTGGAAATTGCTCATGAAAGAATTAATAAGGAAAGAGAAGATTTACATGCAAATATACTATCTTGGACATCTTTTATGATTGTGGGCCTCCATTAATTATTATATGTCAAAATTGTTGATGTGGGACAAGGAAGACAATGTAATGATTTATGTTTGTTCATATCCACATAGAAGTTATATTGTCACAGATCCTTCAACATATGGTGCTTGCTCAATATCTTTGCTAGCCAAAATTCCGCACTAAGTAGAGATACTACTTGTGCATCCAAAAACCTCAAACCCAAACTCATGTTTTGAGAGCCCACCATACCTACCTATGGATTGAGTAAGATCCTTCAAGTAAGTTGTCATCAGTGCAATAAGGCAATAAAATTCCTTCCAAATTTGTTTGGTCATTTAGTGTAAGAGAAAATTGAGCGTTGTACAAACTTGTGATGGCAAAGTAATAAAAGCGACAGACTGCATAATAAAGGTTGCTATCATAAGGGGCAATATAACGTGGCATTCTTTGCATTAAGGGATATGGCATACAAACCAAAAAGCGCATGAAAACCTATGCTTCCCTCTGCGAAGGGCCTATCTTTTACTTTTATGTATTTACTTTTATGTAAGAGTCAAAGTTCTTCCCAATTCCTTTTTTATTTTTTATTTTTGCAAGCATCATGTGGTTAGGAAAGATCTAGGCACATATACCCAGTTGGATATGAGTGAGCATGAGTTATTATTGTTGGCATCACCCTTGAGGTGAATACGTTGGGAGGCGAAACTATAAACCCCTATCTTTCTATGTGTCTGATTGAAACTTTTTGCTCATGGGTATGTTGTGAGTGTTAGCAATCATAGAAGATTAAATGATGGTTGAGTATGTGGACTGTTGGGCTACTAGATTGGTGCTTGTGGGTGACTAGTAGTGTTGATTACATCTTGTAGTTGATTACTATATGGTTAATTTGGTGGAAGATTATATGTTCAGATCCATTATGCTATTTAATACCCCTTTGATCTTGAGCATGAATATCATTTGTGAGTAGTTACTTTTGTTCTTGAGGTCACGGGAGAAGTCATGTTGCAAGTAATCATGTGAACTTGATATGTGTTCGATATTTTGATGATATGTATGTTGTGATTCCCTTAGTGGTGTCATGTGAACGTCGACTACATGGCACTTCACCATCTTTGGGCCTAAGGGAATAGATGATGGGTTGCTATAGTGATAGAAGCTTAAATCCTAGTTTTTGCGCTACTTCATAAGGGACCAATTTGGATCCAAATGTTTAATGATATGTTTATATTTTATCTCAATACTTTTATCGTAGTTGTGGATACTTGCGAGGGGGTTAATCATAAGTGGGAGGTTTATTCAAATAAGTACAACACACCAAGCACCGCTCCACCCACATATCAAATTATCAAAGTAGCGAACGCAAATCAAACCAACATGATGAAAGTGACTAGATGAAATTCCCGTGTGCCCTCAGGAACACTTTGCTTATTATAAGAGACCATTTTGCCTATTCTTTGCCACAAAAGGATTGGGCTACCTTGCTGCACTTTATTTACCATTACCGTTACTTGCTTGTTACAAATTATCTTGCTATCAAACTACTTGTTATCGACTATTTCAGTGCTTGCAGAAAATACCTTGCTGAAAACCACTTGTCATTTTCTTCTACTCCTTGTTGGGTTCGACACTCTTACTTATCGAAAAGACTACGATTGATCCCTTATACTTGTGGGTCATCACATCTCCGGGTCCGGTGCATGCGGATCTATGAGGCCTGCCCGATCTGCTCCTCCCACCCGACGGCCTCCTCTACCTCCGGCCGCTGCTCCGCGCGGGCAGCACTGGGTTCTAGTACCTGCTCAGCCGACGCTGCGGATGCGGACTCCGGAGTCGGAGGCATGAGCTGCCCGCCGCGAGAGGCAGAGGGCAAGGGAGATCTCGGGCAGGTCCGACGGGTCTGAGTAATCCGCCCGCCGCCGCCGGGTGACCGACGAGGAGGGCCGTCTCTTCGAGTGGGCGTGCCGCCGGTAACTGACTGAGGTGGAGACGAAGGCCCGACGGCTCCGGAGGCTCAACGCCAAGCAGCTCTAGCTCGGCATTGAGCAATCCGAGCGGGAGGTGGCGGAGGCAGCGAGGGAGGAGGCGAGGGTGGCCAATCTCAAGCGCAAGTAAGACCACGTCGTCAGGTGCTTGCAAGGCTTCATCGTCATCTCTGATTCCTCCTCCGGCGGGTCTAGCGGCTCCAACGTAAACCCACCTCCCGTCGCGGACTCATACAGCTGCGCCAGCGACCGGAAGGGCAAAGGGCCGGCGAGGAAGTGGTGAAGATCCATCTTTATTTCAAGTTTTTAGTTGTAGTTTGAACTTGTCTGCCATATTATATGTATTATGTGAACTTTGGCTATCTTTCGATGACCGTCTGTGATCTTCTGATGAACTGATTGTGTATTTGTGTGTCCATTCATAATCTACGTAGTTTTTATCAACATTGCATGGTTTAGTATGAATATAGGGGATAGAATATAAGATACGTAGGTGTGAAAAATGGATATAGGAAGTGTCCGATCAATGCCCGTTTGAGAGGCCGGATTTGTTGAGTCTGGCTGTAGATGTTCTTAGCCCCGCACCTCTAGGGTGGTGCCGCAGCCTCCTAATACAATGCTTCCATCGGTTCATTGCATCTGTCAAGGGACCAAAAGGGTGGCTGCAAGCCAAAGCCCATTTCTCCCGCACAACGTCCACGAAACCTGGGCCAACAAAGCGTTGAGGTCTGAATCTACCAAAGTTAACAACAGCACCTTTCGCTTGGTGTGAGCAGTGGACCAACAAAGTGGCACAGCAAGTCTTAAAGTCCTGCTCGCTCCGGTCATTACGAGGGTGAAAGAAATGGGGAATCTCGTTCGGTCGTTCCTCTTTCCCGGTTGGGTCAATTGCCAAGGCAAAAGTTCAGCGGACCTTCTGTCCACATTGCAACACTTTCAGCGTCACACTCCACTTTCTGAAGCTTCTGGACACCAACCCTGAATTCCCTGATACACTACCCAAATTGTCACGGAAAATGCTCAAAACAGAAGGGAGAAAAAACTGTTTCTATGCCAGTGAGTTCTTTTCTTTTCTTGACATAGGAATTAATCAAAGGGAAAAAAACCAATCATGTGTACTCAATTCGCCATGGATCTCACTTCGTCACCATCTGCACGAAGCTTTGTGCCACAGTGTGTACGCACGTTCACCATAACTACAAAAATCCAACGGCGGCCGGCCTTCTCGAAGAACATTTCAGCTAGCAGTATGTACACAACAACAAAAGAGCACCATCAGCCTCATCGCGGCTCGACGACGGTGATGGAGACGTCGTTGATGGACTGGGGCGAGAAGGTGGACTCGGTCTTGGTCGAGAAGGGGATCATCGCGGCCGGGAAGGTCCTCAGCCTGGTGAACATGGGCGGCCTGGCCGGCGCGGGCAGGTTCATGTGGTCGCTGATGAGCATGAGCAGGACGCTGGACATGGTCGGCCGGAGCTCCGGGTCGTCCTGCACGCAGAGGAGCCCCACGTGGAAGCACCGCCACGCCTCCTCCTTGGAGTAGGCCCGCCCCAGCGCCGGGTCCATGAACTCGGCCGCCTTCTCCTCCGTCCAGCTCTTCCATGCCTGCACCAACACGAAGCAGCAGCTCAGTGCTGAAACCTACCAGTCTCGATAATGGTAGTGAAATTAATGAATACCAGTAGAGTTCTTGAGAGATTATCATGTACGTACGTCTTGGATGAGGGTCTGCTCGTGCTCCTCGAGGTACAGCGCGCCGTTCCGCTTCCCGCCGAGGATCTCGATGAGCAGGACACCGAAGCTGAACACGTCGGACTTCACCGAAAACACGCCCTCCATCACGAACTCCGGCGCCATGTACCCGCTGCATTGCATGGGGACCGGGATTCAGGTGAGTAAGCATGCATGCACCATGCAGTACGGCCGGCCAATTACTGGAGCACACACTACACAGTAATGGAGGTGGTCGCTTACTAGGTTCCGACGACGCGGCCGGTGTTAACCTCGATGCACTCGTCCTCGAAGATCTTGGCCATGCCGAAGTCGGAGATCTTGGGCCTCATCTTGTTGTCGAGGAGCACGTTGCTGGCCTTGAGGTCCCGGTGGACGACCTTGAGCAGCGAGTCCTCGTGGAGGTAGAGCAGCCCGCGGGCGATGCCCAGGATGATGCTGTGCCGGGTTTTCCAGTCCAGCTGCGCGCTCTTGCTAGCGTCTAATCAACAAAGTAACAACAATTAATTAATCAAAACTCTGAGTGATCAGGGATCGACCAGCACAGCAAAGCGTACTCTGCACATCATGTAGAGAGATCACCAGCAGCAACTAATTAATTAATGATCTCGTTTTCCAGCCGGAAAACTTGGGGCGTAGTTAGTACCATGTGGCGTGCAGGTCGCTCGCAGTGCGCATCAAGCGATAATTATCCGGCCACTTACAGGTTACCATCAGTAGTAGTACGTACGTCGCCAGTCGGTTAATCAATGTAGAGATTGCTCGATTTAATTGCGCGGTCCATGGATCGCCGGGCAGTAGGCACTGCACCGGCTGGCCCCCATTAACCAAACGAGGAACTTAATGGCGCGACGCCGCAGGTTTCAACCACCGCTCCTCCTCGAGCTCGTTTCTTTCCGAGCTACCAACCGAAATGGATGAGACGGATGAAAGGGGTAGGGAAGGGACGCACCGAAGAGGAAGGCGTCGAGGCTGCGGTTGGGGAGGTACTCGTACACCAGCAGCTTCTCGTCGCGCTCGGCGCACCACCCCAGCAGCCGCACCAGGTTGCGGTGCTGCAGCTTGGCGATCAGCTCCACCTCGTTCCGGAACTCCGCCGCGCCCTGCCGCGACCGCGCCGACAGCCGCTTCACCGCGATCTCCGACCCGCCCGTCAGCACGCCCTTTGGTTGGTTCACATGACAATCAAAGCTCGGTTCAGCACAGAAATGGCGGGAGACGTTGATCTCTCTACACAAATGTTAACTACACTAGGACTACTTCCTCCGTCCCATAATATAAGAACATTTAGTGTCAAAAACGTTCTTATATTATGGGACGGACGGAGTAGCTAATAAGAGACTAATGCTAAATTGCAGAGCAGATGATTCTTGATTAATACTACTAATCAACCGTGGTAGGTAAATCACGTACTCTGTAGACAGGGCCGAAGCCGCCCTCGCCGAGCTTGTTGGCCTTGGAGAAGTTGTCGGTGGCGGCGTGGATGGAGGCGAGGTCCATGAGCGGCAGGTCCGAGCTCGACATCGGCCGCAGGCTCTGGAGCAGCGATCTCCTCACGGCTGAAGATTCGCATTCCTATTTCAGCCCGAGTAGTAACCAAGAAGAAGCAAGCCGGTCCAGTCGGAGACGGAGGATCACGTACCGTTGCGCTTCCGCCAGCGCCAGCAGTAGATGCAGTAGAAGAGCGTGCAGAAGATGACCACCACCAGCACGGACACCATTATCTTCATCGCCTCCTGGCTCGACCCGCGCCCCGCAGCCGCCTCGCCGTCGCCCGACGGCGCCGGGGACGACGACGCCGACGCGCCCATGAGCCGGCGGTGCCCAGCGCGCGGCGACGCCATGCGCTGCTCCGGCGGAGGAAGGTCTCTTCTGGTGACTGCCTGACGAACCTTGACGTGGTGAAAAGGGAGGAGAAGGAGAAAGACGTGAGAATGGCGGGGACGGGGAGTGGGAGTGAGTGAGACGATGGTGGCTGCGGCCGGCTGAAAGGTTCTACTAGTAGCAGCAGCAGCAGTTGCCAAATGTCCACCTACCGGATCTTTGTTTTTCCTTCTTCCGGCACCGGCAGTCGGCGGAGCGTTCGACGCAGCAACACCGCAGTTATTATCCTGGCTAAAGGCCACGGTTGCAGTGGAAAGTTTCATTATCCTCTTCTTTTTGCTTACCTCTACAAGGTAAAAACCATAGGATGAGGTTCCGTGAGTTGGCGGTAAATCTTAGGAGGTTCCTGAACTAGTACGTAGTACGATGCAAGTAATGAAGTGGGGTAGAACCAGTCATGTTCACGATAGATTAGTCTACCTGTCCCAATTAAGCCACTGATGAGCTTTCATTAACTCAGTTAGGTCTTAGTGGGATGTTGAGAGGTAAGTATCCGAAAATGCCTTTTGGAGCTCGGCCTCCATGGAGACCGGTTTTTGAAAAACACAAAATTCATGAAAATTCATATTTTTATAATTCAAAAAAATCTGAAAAAAATTACAAATATATATGGAGGCATAACACACATGTGTGTACATTTTTAGGACGAAATACGTTGAAATGAAGGCTGTGCAAAAAAGACAAATCTGAGGCTTTTTAACACATGTTACTATTCATCCTTAAAGTCCAGAAATTTGTCTTTTCTCTATAGGTCGCATTTCGAAGTATTTCATCTTGAATTTTTACACACACATACATCTCATCCGTGTATAGTTGCATATTTATTTTCAGAATTTTTTGAAGTCAAAAAGTTTGAATTTTGAATTTTTTAAAAATAAAGGGCTCCATGGAGCTCGGTCACCAAAACGCCCTACTCGTAAGTATCCAGCTATTTGCTACTCCACCATGCCTTGTTATAAACAGATCACAAATTCCACAGTTACCAAAAATACAAAGAACCACCTCTCAAAATAACATTCTTGAAGGGACATTGCTTCGAATGGTTGGTTATCTCACGATCCTTTTTGAAGTGATTGGTTTCTCATAATCAATGTCGTAATGGATGCTTTATTGTTAAGAAACACCAACTAAAACGTTAGGGCCAATCACATGGGATGGGAGTTAGATAGGCCCCCGCCCCCCGCGTCGCCCCCGCCTCGGGCGACTCGGGCGGGATCCCAACCCTAGCCGCCGGGGGCTCCCCGTCCTTCCATCCCTCCCTCCGCCGCCGCCGAAGGACGCCACCGGCCTTTGCCCGGGGGCTGACGGCGGTGGCGGGGGCCTTTCCTCTCTCCTGCGCCATGGGGACGGTGCGGAGCTCCGCGGCGTGAGGTGGCACGGCCGATCTGGCCTCCGTGGCGTGGTGGGCCTGCGCGGCGGCGGCCTCGTCCTAGGGCGGTGGTGGTGGCGGTTGCGGCGGCCGGCCCTGCGTCGGGCAGCGGCCTTGGCTGCGTTCGGCGGTGGCGGCCGGATCTGCAGCGACGGACCATCTGTCCTCGGATCGGCGGTGGCGGCATGGAGGGCCTGGTGGTTGGGTCGGCGACATGTGTGGTTTGGCCTCCGGACAGATCCGATCTGCCCGGTGCGGCTTGCTCGATGTGCGGCGGCTCAGATCGGCGGCGACCCGTGCGCACAATACGTGATGGAGGTTCTTCGAGCGGATCCGGGTGAAAACCTTGTGCTCGGCTTGTTGCCAAGACCGGCGTTGGTGGCACCCTGTGGTGTCATTACCTTCTTGAAGGCATCGCCGTGGAGAAGCTCTAGACCTCTATCCGCTACCTCCGGGGGAAACCCTAGATCAGTTGATTGGATGACGGCGACGCGTGGTGTCGTTTCCTCCTTGGGGGCGTCATTCTTGGAGGCGTACACGGGATCGAGGGACCAGCGGGTGCCTTATTGGTGGAGCGGTACTTCATCCTTCACATTGATGACGGCGAATCTCGGCGGCGTGGTGCAGTGGAGACTCGGCGTCCGATGCGCGGGGATGGACTCGCGCAGGTGGAGGTAGTTGTCTGGCGTCAAGGTGGCGTCGATGACGGAGTGGCCTGACAAGGTAGAAGCCTCAATATCTGCTCTGAAGACGGACCTGGGAAAGATGGCGGCGACGACACATGTGAGTGCGTCAGACCAGTTTATGCCCCAGACCCGGTATGTGGCTCGGCTGGGGCTTCTGGCTTTTGATGATAGGCTTAGGTGAGTAGACCGGGTATGTGGCCCAGGTAGCACCCCTTCATCATATGGTTAGGAGTAGTGGCATATGTTGCCAAGATGGCGGATTCAGGCATATTGTTGTAATACTTTGTAAGGTCCTCGGGAATAATCAATAAAGTGGCCGTATGCATCTCCCAGATGCAGAGGCCGGGGGTCATCCTCCTTTTCTAAAAAAAACCAACTAAAACGTAGAGGTGCGCGCGCGCGCACATACACACTGACACAGTGTCTACTGATGACTGCAGTTATAGATGTTCCAAGATTGACAAAGTCCCCAATAGCTCTACTGATGACTGCAGTTATAGATGTTCCAAGATTGACAAAGTCCCCAATAGCGCCTGCTATCGACAAGAACGTCGCCTCCTACTGAAAACCTAATCCACTTTTATAGAGACATAAGAGTGCGTCAAACCTGGCTTTGATCTTGGGATGGAGGTACCAACCATAGGTTGTTCTTAACCATGTCGTGTAAAAACAGAAGCAATTTGTTTTTACAAAAATATACATACAAATGCTATCAAAACTGGTGAATGTTTAATAAGTAAAGTATATCGTTTCAAAGGGAAAATAAATCCTATTTAGACCCTGGAATGTGGTGCATGGTCTAAAATGAAGCCCTAAAAATGGAACCTTAAACTTTCAATTTCTGCTGTTGTAGTACAAACAAATGTGCGCCTATAATCCACAAGCTTTAAGAAAGAAACAAGCAATTGCTACATTCTACATAAAATTTGCAACATCAGTACAAAAATGTGTGCCTAGAATCGACTGAGTTTCAAGAAGGAAAAAAACAAGGGATTGCTACATTCTACATAGCAGGGGTGTTAGCGTGAACTATTTCAAGCTTGTCAGAAAATAGGCTAGATGAAAACGGTATATTATAAGCGCACAATACATAACAAAGAGAACTAAACAGTACAAAAGCACACGAGATAATGTATCAATCAGTGATTTGAGGCCCAAACCGGAAACATCAACTTTTGTCTTTCAAAAAAAAACAAATAGCGAGAATGCTAACACATCGTTATAGATAATGTATCCATACCACTGCCAGCTAGATTCTGGTCTTATATAACAAAAAAAGAAGCACACTCAGTTTCCCAAGTGCATATATATGATAATATATTCATGGTACTGCAGGTCACATCACTTTAGCTAAACAAAAACATGGTTTCCAAGACGAAAGACTCACAACAATTTTAGGACAGTTAAACATCCTGAAATGAAATAACACAAGATTGAGTAGACGCACACCATGGATATGAACCTGCTCTTTGTGCTTCATGCAGATAACCTGCATAGCAAAGACTTCCAGGTGCGACCGTTAGAAAAGCGCAGAACCATCTCTAGTTAATCAGCGAGTTTCAAGAAACAAAGAAAAAACAATTGCTACATTCTACATAGCAGGGGTGTTATCATGAACTGTTTCAGGCTTGATGCAGAATAAGCTAGAAGAAAAAAAATTAAATAAGCAGACAATACATACAAAGAGAACTAAACAGTGCAAAAGTACATGAGATTAAATAGTTGTGGTCTCCTTGTTTGGGGATCACCAAAGCAGAGAGAATGACTGCAACGAGGTGGAACGAGAATGGGGCAATGAAGGTGTGGACTCAGTTCAGATTCAGGGCCCGAACCTGAAACATCAACTTTTGTCTTTCAAAAGAACAAAAACGGGAGAATGCTAACACATCATTACAGTTAATGTATGCATACCATTGAATCAAGCTAGATTCTAATCTGGTATAACAAAAAAGAAGCATAATTAGTTTCTCAAAGTGCATATATGACAAAAACATGGTCTCCGAGCTGAAGGGTGCACAACAATTTTAGGACAACTACACATACTGGACTGAAATAACACAATATTGAGTAGATATAGATATACTATAAATAGATAGATATGGACTGAACCCTCTGCTCTTTGTGCTGGATGCCGGTAAAGCTACGGGATAACATGCATAACAAAGACTCTTTCAGCAGGTGTAACCATTAGAAAAGCAAAGAACCATCCCTAGTTGATCAGTGCAGGTTCTGTTTACACTTATGTGTGCTCCCCTCTACGCTTCACTCCTCTGCTCCTAGTCCTACGTCTGTGTTGAAACCCAAGATTTTCCCACTGTTCCAGAAAAGGCGCTGGCAGCAGGTTGCGACGTGGAGGACAAGGCTGTACGGCCTAGGCATGGGTCCATCGAGGAAGTGTCCGTCAAACACCTGTGACCAGGTACCGCTGCCAAGATCGTATAGCGGTAGAGTTCCCCTGCCCGCAAGACCACCACCTATTTCATGGACAATGGCGATGGAGTTCGCCTGGATGGATGGCAGGCTCTTGGAGTTAACAGCCAAGTTCCATCCGCCGATGAAGACGGCTTGGTCACGGATGCTTGTCAGCTGCATGGTGGTGACTCCATTTAGAAGGTCAGCAACTCGGAAAAGCACAATCTTTGAGTGTTCACTGTCATAGCCGACCAAAAGCAGCTCGGAGTTGCACTCTACCAGTTCAGGACTCCTCAACAGTTCCACTGGACACCGGGTGACCATTTGCAGTGGTATCACTGACCATGAGGGACTGGAATCTTCTGGAGGATCAATGCGTAGGATGCGCGATGGCTCGAGACCCCACCCTCCATCCACCACATAGAGGCTGCCACCTAACGGCAATGCTGAGTACAAGTGCTTCATTTTCCAGCTCGTAGGAGTCCACTGCCGGTCACCTGTGGATGCATAGGCCACACGATCAAGGCGACTCAACCCGAGCATCATGGTGACAGTGCCAGCCAGATTGACGGACACGGATCCGCGGACAAACCGGGTGTACTGAATATTGTCAGAGTGACTCATGAAGCACCCTAACTTGGCCAGCTGAGGGAAGATGGAGCAAAGAGGAGGGAACAAGACAACGTCGCCTGTAAAGGGATTGAGGAGGCGGATGGCAGTGCTCTTGTTGTCCAGCAGGAGAAGGAGGCCGTCAGGGCAATCAAGCACAGAGTGGTTTCTGAAGCAAGGGAGTCGGACGCGAACGAGGGTGCCAGTAGCAAGGTTGAAGAAACGTACATAGCCAAGTAGTGCAGGGTGGCCTGGGTACAGACCGCCACCTTCTGGGAACATCATCTACTGACGTGGGTGGAAGCACCGGTCGACCACGCCTCGACCGCGTGGGCAAGGAGTCATGACACGCCATCCTAAGCACACTGCACGGAACCGGACGTAATCCAGAAGGTCGCTGGCGAGTACCCGACTGGCAATCAGGTCGAGCAGATCTGTGTGCACTGATGCCCATGTGGATTGTGCAGGATCAGCGAGGCGTCTGGATAGGCGACCGCTGGTGCCGCCTTGGTGCAGAGAAATGTCTTGCTCCATTTCGTGCGTGGCCATTTCCTGCAAAGAAAAGAAGCATGTGGGTTGAGTGTGTTAGCTAGCATCTTTGATAAAGCAGTGTAGTTCGATACCCGATAGAAGACAGCAAAATGTTTAGGCAAGCAATAGTATCACCCTGACGGCATATCATGCCGCCTATGCGATTGATTGCATTGTACTTCCTCCGTTTCAAAATAATTGAAGTTCTAGGATTATCCAAGTCAAACTTCATTAAGTTCGACCAAGTATATATAAAGATATATCAACATCTACAAAACTAATTTTACTTTATTAGTCTCATTATGAAATGTATTTGAGATCCTAGATTTTTATGGATTCTTTTATAGACTCGGTCAAAATTATTCGGAAAATCCTAGAACTTAATTATTTTGGAAGTGAGGGAGTACTTACTTAGTACTGTACAACAGAACTTGTAGGGATGCATTTTGGCTTATGTGTTGACCGGCCACACAAATTTCACTTTCTTTTTTTGGGAAACTATCCCTCACAAGATTCACCGCGCCAATACTAACGAAAAAGGGTTTCCCCCGCTTTAGATTATAAAGCAACTACACCAACAACATCCGGCAACACAACGAGTTCGAGGTTCAAACATAGCCAGATGCCAAAGCAAAGAAAAGAGAAGAGTGCAAATAGGTTCCGCTGGGGACACAGCACAACAAACCGCGCAAATACTAGCTCTCCGTTAACACAGGTTGAACGAAGTTGGACCATTCTGGTTTTCCTTTACTAATCGCTCAATCCTCTAGATTGGTTGGACAGCAACCAGATTCTGATTTCATGTTGCAGATTCGCTCCCCATTTCCTAAACTGCCGGATGCCTAAATTAGGAGAAAAGAACGCAGCAGAAGATTTCACTCACCAGATCGTTAGTTGCCGGTAGATCTGCGGGGAATAGCCGGCACGCCGCCGGTTGGACAGCAACACCAGGGCCTATGCGCGGCCTGAGCGCGGGTCGTGGTTGCCGCCGCCGCCGCCGCCTTGGGGCGCCCTCGTTGTGCCCGTGCGTGAAATATGGGCGAGCGAGCTTTTTTTTCGACAGAGAGGAGATGTTTTTCCGTTCCAGGGCCGAGAGAGAGTCAGGTAGCTCGGTTGCGAAACGACTCCTTGGCGATCGATCGCGGCGGCGATCGATTCCGACCGCGCGTGGAGCACGTTCTGTTCCCTTTCCCTTTCCTGTTAGTTTCTTTTTTAGGAAAACCCACTCGACCACTCGACCGCATCTTATCCTATCCCTGCGCCTCGCCTCCCTACTCTGCCCTGCCGCTTCCCCTCCTAGCCGGAGGCTCCTTCCTCGCGGCAGCCCACTATCCCCGGCGCCTCGCCTCCCTACTCTGCCCTGCCGCTTCCCTTCCTCGCCGGTGGCTCCTCCCTAGCGGCAGCGACCAATACGGCGAGACGACGCGGCCGCACGAGTGCCGGCGAGGTCAGCGATGAATACGGCGAGGCGCCGCAGCCGCACGAGCCCCCGCAAGGTCAATGGCGAATAGGGCGAGGCGCCGCGGCCGCACGAGCGGCGGCGAGGTCAGCAGTGAATACGGCGAGGCGCCGCGTCCGCACGGGCGGCAGGGGCCAAGGCGGAGCGGCCGCACAGCCGCCGCGATGTCCAGGGGCGGAAGCGGCCAATACGGCGAGGCGGTGTTTGTCCGGCGGCCGTACGTCCTCCTGCTTGGGCTCGACCTCCCGCTATGCGTCCCCACCGGCATCACCAAGCTTCCCAGCCGCGTCCGCGTCGGCTCCGAGGATGTCCCGGTACCCCCCCCCCCCCCCCAATCCCTCTCCCTTCCGATGAGTTCATAGCTGATGGCGGCCACCTTCTATGTGCTCACGAACACCCAGATTTGACAGGGAGCAGCACATGGATGTCGATTTTTTGGCACCTCTGCTCTCATGAAACTAGTATGGATAGGTTCAGGCACACCTTTGCTCGTTTTCAGCATGAGGAGGAAGAAGATGATTTAATTTCTTTGGAAGGACTAATCCCGTGAGGATGCTGTACAAGAAAATAGGAGCAATATGGATCTCAAAACTGAAGAAAAGCAGGCCACCTTAGTGGCTCTGTGCTCAGAAAAGAGGATTGCTTACTGTTTCACAAAAATAGAATTTTTCTAAGCCATAGTCCGTCTATTAGGCCTTTTTCTAAGCCAGTCAAAATTACCAGGATAAAATCAGGGATTAAATGAGCGTTGGTTTGAACTCGATAAATATATTTTATCAGTTAACCATGTTATGTAGCTACTGCATTGTCTTGCCGATAATCGTCTTCACAGACTAGATATCAATTTATATGTGTGATTTCATTTGAATCTCGTAAGCCATAAAATTATTTTTGGCATCATCTGGTAGCCGGAACAATGTTTAGTGTTTACTCACTCAATGTGGGCTGGGTCCTATCTTGCTTTTGTTTACTATACTCCTACTTGTTTATGTTAGCAATTAGAAAACCTAAGATTTAGGGCCCAATTCCAGGCCCCATGACTAATTTGTTAATGCATTAACCAAATGTGAAATGTGGCAGCATCAGCATGAGTATCGGGGGCCATCCTCCTTGGGATTTTGTCACTCTGTTTTTCTTGCTGGTCAAAGTGCGAGTACTGACAGGGGTTTTTGTTCTTAGATTTGGCCACCGGAGAGGATTGGTTCGATTGGTTCAAAGGAGTAGGACACGGGTAAATTGAATTCTTTTGCCATTAATTTACCTTTTGTCATTTTTCCCACAACCATCCAAGTCAGAGTATAAGCGACAGTTCATACGATGCAGCCAGGCCCTGCATTTGTTGGTGCATCTCCATGTCTACCATTTGATACTTCACAATTTTGGTCCTTGCCCCCCGGAAGCCAACCCCGTTCAGCGAATCTATGGCATGATTCAATTGTTGTGTCTCATGTCGTAACTCATCCGCCTCAGTCTCGTCTTTCGTTGACGCCGGAGCACAACGTAGTAGTGTTCGGGGGCGCATCTCTGCGGAAATCCTTAATAGTATCCGAACCGGCTGTGGAGATTGGAAAAGGAAATCCCTAAATGCATCTCTGAAACAATGACATTTTTTCAGTAATGAACTGAGACTAGCAGTTCATTTTTATTCTGTAGGGGGGATCTTTTTGGATGAAATTCTGAACACTATTCAAAGAAATAAGCAGCTGGCATTTGTTCAAGAATATACTAAGTCTGTGAACATTGTTTGTTTCTCTGTAGCAAGTTATTCTATAAATACTGAACACTATGCAAGGAAATCAGCCGCCGCCATTGTTCAAGAATGTACTAATTCTCTGAATATTGTTTTGTTTTTCTGCAGCAAGTTATTTCTATAAATACTGAACATTGCAAGGAAATCAGCAGCTTTCATTGTTAAGAGAATGAGCTAATTCTCTGAAAAACGTGTTGTTTTTCTGTAGCAAATTATTGTATGAATTCTGAACATCTGTGCGAAGAAACTGAGCTCTGAACATTATTCAAACAACAGAGATAGAGCACAATCTGTATGTACATGAGCATTAAGCTAGAAGAATTCCTAATGTTACTGTGTTCCTTGTGTTTTTGGTTTTTTTCTCTTCCATGTTGTAGCACAGAGTCCATAAGTTTAATTGTTGTTGATTTTTGGTCAGTTACATATTTAACTGCAACCTGTTTTCTTGTTCACGCTGATTTTCAAAGTCCAAACTATTTGTCAGATAAAGACAACTCATTTTTAGCAGTTCATAATATTGTCGCTGTTTAGAGTCTAGTGTTTCCTTCCTTGTTTTTGCATCACGACGTTTCACCCATGTTTTGACTATTTAAGTTGGTGTACAACTGTACATGGTATGTAAATATAATAGTCTGTTCTAACCTATTCTCTGTTTTTTTTCAGAGCATGGGATCCGAACATTCAGCAAAACAGGGACATTGTGAATTTACTAGATTGCGACAAGTCTACACAGGGAATAGGCCGAGTTTGCAATGAGCAGCTTGCAGAGCTACTATGGCCTGAGTTCTCAAAGAGGAGATGGCATGGATTTAAGTACATTAATGTCCTTGTGCAGCAAGGGAAGCTCCTAAGGTATTGGAAGTGAAATACTCCCAAATTCTTCTTCTCCGCCTAACAGTATACAAAGCATTGGAAGAGGCAACGGGGCGACCAAAGAATTAGTTCATTGGTTCCATACGCCATGGCAGAAAGTTGAGGCCGATCCCCAGGATGACCCTTTCTGCTGGATTCAATTAAGATGATGAAAAGTTTTTTGCCAAGGCCTATTTTCCAGTATGCGTTTGAATATGGACACAGACTCAAAGAACGGTGGGATCTTTATGTGGTCGGGCTCCAAGTGGACCTTCAACCATGAGTTCTTCACCTGTCCGTTGCTCGACGGTCTGCCCAAACCTGTGCCAGGTCGTAGGATGAAAACTGCTTTTACTGAGTTCTACTCAATGTAGCGGCGCAATAGGAGTTATTTTTGTATTACCGCTCTGCTATTGCAAGCTTCATCTGGATCTGTTATGTCATCCATATGAGCTAAGTTGAGAGGGAAATGGAAGAGGAGGCTTGGTTCGACATGATCTTCTGTCACGTCAATCCTTGTTCCTCAGAGCGGCGATCACACAACGGACGGGATTATGGAGTCGTCAAACGACATTACAGTTGCATCAAAGGTATCTAAGCAATGGTAACATCATTTGAAGAACATCCCTTTTATTTCTTTTCTTTCCCTGATTTTTTCGTAGGTTAATAACTTACAGCGTAAATGTCAATAACTTACAGCATAAATATCTTTTTATAGGTAGTCTTTCAAACTAAAACGACAACACAGGCCTTACAAGATACTTCCTTTTTTCGTCCACTGTTCTTCCTGCTAGTATCAAGTTCGATAACATACACACAAGTAAATATGCTCATCGTTTTTCTCTGCGCCACCATGCAAAAAAAAGTGCCCCAAGAAGATAATTGCCTCCATTTCTTTCCCATAGCATCCTATGTGCGTTGTAGCTCTCTGCCCACGATGCTGCGTTATGTCACCTGTTTTTGGAGGACAGATAAAGGGAATTAGTCCCTTCTGCTTTCTATATAAGAAAATATGATAGCCATAACAAATCCTATAAGATTAACACTGCTAGTCCAGAATATTTAAGCATTACCGGATTATTTTGGGGGCATTGTGGCTTCGTATGGCCTGGCAGCCTGCACTTGGAACACTTCCTTACTGCTTTTTGCTTCTTAAGCTTATCAGAAGCCTTTTCATACATGGTCTTTGGCCTATCACCAAGGTTGAAACCTTTTGTGCGTGACAGCGGGGGGGGGGGGGGTCTCTCAAACCAAATGTTTGATGCACCTCAACGCCACCCATGCTAGACGCACCGATGGTAGACACACCATTTTGATGCACCTGCGTAGGGATGTGCAGGTCGCCATCCCCCTCCTACAGGGCATCAACATTCAGCTGTTGAGGATCATCAATACACCGTCGCTTCCCACCCGAGAGTTGTTCTTCTTGGCGGAGCCGCTTATCTAACCTGACTTTGTTTATTGCCTCACCGATTCCTTCCACGAACAGGTCGTACGACCTGTCGTCCGTGCACTCGTTTGACAATGCGTCGGACACCTGGCTCATGACTATAGAATGCCTGACTGTCAAGTGTGTTCTCTGTCCATTTTGACCAATATTTACATCCGTCATCATAGCTAACACATGCCCTGCAGCTACTGTCCACCTAGGATTTATAAAGCTTTCAGGGAGGCTACTCAACCCAATGTGTCTTGCTACCGCTAGGACGTGACAGCAATGCAAACCGTCCCGACTGAACTTGGAACATGAGCAGCGGTAGACATCATCAGGTGATATTGACACAGTGTATATCCTCTTTGAAAACTCTGCGTCCTGGTATTCGCCCCGCCTTGTCACCAGAAATGTTCTTGTTTCACCAGCAGCAGCAACGACCTCAACTCTGTAAGTTGTGGTTTTTTTCATCTCTTCCACAAATTTGGCGTATATTGGTGGTGTGTATATCTTTGCAGCCTCTCTTTCCATAGGGTCGTAACTCCAGTAACGTTGTTCTCTCAGTTCTGATTTCTCTCTCAGTCGATCAAGGTCGCTATGCTTCTTTTCCTGCACAATCTGGTACTGGTTGAAAAACGTCGCAATCGAGTCTTTTCGGAGGACATAGCCTTTGAACAGAGAGTTGGTGCTCTCGCTCCTCCCAGTTGATAACGTGAATGGGAAAAATTTGTCCATGTAGTACGCAGGGACCCACTCATCTCTGATTTCAAACAACCGCTTTAGGTGGGTTTCATCCTGAGCATCATTCTTCTCCAACAGAGCATGCCATCCGCTCTCAAACTCTTCAGGCGTGAACGAGTTCCTGATTAGGCTCCGGAGCTCTGCATGCAAAGTTCCTCGGGCAGCAAAGAAAGTGATTAGTTTCTGTTTCATTTTTCTCTGGATGTGCCAGTTGCAGAAGCGGTGGGTTGAGTGCAACATGACAGCACGTATAGCATTCCGCATTGCAACATACTGGTCTGTTATTATGGTTTCCGGGTGCAGACCCCCCATCGACCTCAGAAATGCTCGAAACAGCCACCTGAATGTGTCTTCCTTCTCATCCTTTAACAATGCTGCACCAAACAGGACAGTCTTTCCATAGTTGTCCACGCCAACCACAGGGGCAAATGGCATATTGTACTCGTTTGTGGAATAGGTGGTATCAAAAGAGACAAACTGCCCAAACTGACTGTAGTTTGCTCTACCTATCTGATCTGTCCAAAACACACTTCTAACGGTGTTGTGTGCGTCGACCTGGAGCTGGTAACTGAAACCTGGCACCTTATCCTCCACGCTCTTGAAAATTTTCAGCAGCTCCTCAATGTCTTTGTTCTTGTGTTTAAGTCTTTTCTTTGCGTTGCGGTTGCTCAGATACTTAGCATCAAAAGGCACTCCTCTGAAGCTCCCCATCATCCTCCTGAATATGGTCATCACTTTCCTGGGGGGCACTCTGCTTTCTTGAAGAATGTCAATCAATGCCTTGTCAGATTCAGACATCCTTTTGTGGCACTTCATAAACCTAACCAGCCACTCACTGGGAGCCAGCTCATGATTGTGCTCAAGTTTTGTGGATTTTATAACCCATCGTCCAGATTCTTCTTTCACTATTATCTTAACTGGACACATTGTCCTGTTGATTCTGGAAGTCATCCTCTTCCTCAGCGCAGAGTCGTTGCATGCATTCGCCCGACGGACGCCGAGACGAGCACGTGACACCACTGCCACCCTGTCTTAGCGTAACGCGAGTCGAGGCGGACGTCGTCGCGGTAGCAACGACGGACGCCGAGACGAGCACGTGACACCACTGCCACCCTGTCTTAGCGTAACGCGAGTCGAGGCGGACGTCGTCGCGGTAGCGACGACGGACGCCGAGACCAGCACGTGACACCACTGCCACCCTGTCTTACCGTAACGCGAGCTGAGGCGGACGTCGTCGCGGTAGCAACGACGGACGCCGAGACAAGCACGTGACACCACTGCCACCCTGTCTTAGCGTAACGCGAGTCGAGGCGGACGTCGTCGCGGTAGCGACGACGGACGCCGAGACGAGCACGTGACACCAATGCCACCCTGTCTTAGCGTAACGCGAGTCGAGGCGGACGTCGTCGCGGTAGCGACGACGGACGCCGAGACGAGCACGTGACACCACTGCCACCCTGTCTTAGCGTAGCGCGAGTCGAGGCGGACGTCGTCGCGGTAGCGACGACGGACGCCGAGACGAGCACGTGACACCACTGCCACCCTGTCTTAGCATAGCGCGAGCCGAGGCGGACGTCGTCGCGGTAGCGACGACGGACGCCGAGACGAGCACGTGACACCACTGCCACCCTGTCTTAGCGTACCGCGAGTCGAGGCAGACGTCGTCGCGGTAGCGACGACGGACGCCGAGACGAGCACGTGGCACCACTGTCACCCTATCTTAGCGTAACGCGAGTCGAGGCGGACGTCGTCGCGGTAGCGACGACGGACGCCGAGACGAGCACGTGCACCACTGCCACCCTGTCTTAGCGTAACGCGAGTCGAGGCGGACGTCGTCGCGGTAGCGACGACGGACGCCGAGACGAGCATGTGCACCACTGCCACCCTGTCTTAGCGTAACGCGAGTCGAGGCGGACGTCGTCGCGGTAGCGACGACGGACGCCGAGACGAGAAGGTGACACCACTGCCATCCTGTCTTAGCGTACCGCGAGTCGAGGCGGACGTCGTCGCGGTAGCAACGACGGACGCCGAGACGAGAAGGTGACACCACTGCCACCCTGTCTTAGCGTACCGCGAGTCGAGGCGGACGTCGTCACGGTAGCAACGACGGACGTCGAGACGAGAAGGTGACACCACTGCCACCCTTTCTTAGTGTACCGCGAGTCGAGGCGGACGTCGTCGCGGTAGCGACGACGGACGCCGAGACGAGCACGTGACACCACTGCCACCCTATCTTACCGTAAAGCGAGTCGAGGCGGACGTCGTCGCGGTAGCGACGACGGACGCCGAGACGAGCATGTGAGACCACTGCCATCCTGTCATAGCGTAACGCGAGTCGAGGCGGACATCGTCGCGGTAGCGACGACGGACACCGAGACGAGCACGTGACACCACTGCCACCCTGTGTTAGCGTAACGCGAGTCGAGGCGGACGTCGTCGCGGTAGCGACGACGGACGCCGAGACGAGCACGTGACACCACTGCCACCCTGTCTTAGCGTAACGCGAGTCGAGGCTGCCACCCTGTATTACCATAACGCGAGTCGAGGCGGACGTCGTCGCGGTAGCGACGACGGACGCCGAGACGAGCACGTGACACCACTGCCACCCTGTCTTAGCATAACGCGAGTCGAGGCGGACGTCGTCGTGGTAGCGACGACGGACGCCGAGAGGAGCACGTGACACCACTGCCACCCTGTCTTAGCGTAACGCGAGTCGAGGCGGACGTCGTCGCGGTAGCGACGACGGACGCCGAGACCAGCACGTGACAGCACTGCCACCCTGTCTTACCGTAACGCGAGCGGAGGCGGACGTCGTCGCGGTAGCGACGACGGACGCCGAGACGAGCACGTGACACCACTGCCACCCTTGCTTAGCGTAACGCGAGTCGAGGCGGACGTCGTCGCGGTAGCGACGACGGACGCCGAGACGAGCACGTGACACCACTGCCACCCTGTCTTAGCGTAACGCGAGTCGAGGCGGACGTCGTCGCGGTAGCGACGACGGACGCCGAGACGAGCACGTGACACCACTGCCACCCTGTCTTACCGTAACGCGAGTCGAGGCGGACGTCGTCGCTGTTGCGGTAGCGACGACGGACGCCGAGACCGGCACGTGACACCACTGCCACCCTGTCTTACCGTAACGCGAGTCGAGGCGGACGTCGTCGCGGTAGCAACGACGGACGCCGAGACGAGCACGTGACACCACTGCCACCCTGTCTTAGCGTACCGCGAGTCGAGGCGGACGTCGTCGCGGTAGCGACGACGGACGCTGAGACGAGCACGTGACACCACTGTCACCCTGTCTTAGCGTAGCGCGAGTCGAGGCGGACGTAGTCGCGGTAGCGACGACGGACACCGAGACGAGCACGTGACACCACTGCCATCCTGTCTTAGCGTACCGCGAGTCGAGGCGGACGTCCTTGCGGTAGCGACGACGGACGCCGAGACGAGCACGTGACACGACTTCCACCCTGTCTTAGCGTACCGCGAGTCGAGGCGAACGTCGTTGCGGTAGCGACGACGGACACTGAGACGAGCACGTGACACCACTTCCACCCTGTCTTAGCGTAGCGCGAGTCGAGGCGGACGTCGTCGCGGTAGCGACGACGGACGCCGAGACGAGCACGTGACACCACTGCCACCCTGTCTTAGCGTACCGCGAGTCGAGGCGGACGCCGTCGCGGTAGCGACGACGGACGCCGAGAAGAGCACGTGACACCACTGCCACCCTGTCTTAGCGTAACGCGAGTCGAGGCTGCCACCCTGTATTACCATAACGCGAGTCGAGGCGGACGTCGTCGCGGTAGCGACGACGGACGCCGAGACGAGCACGTGACACCACTGCTACCCTGTCTTAGCGTAACGCGAGTCGAGGCGGACGTCATCGCGGTAGCGACGACGGACGCCGAGAGGAGCACGTGACACCACTGCCACCCTGTCTTAGCGTAACGCGAGTCGAGGCGGACGTCGTCGCGGTAGCGACGACGGACGCCGAGACCAGCACGTGACACCACTGCCACCCTGTCTTACCGTAACGCGAGCGGAGGCGGACGTCGTCGCGGTAGCGACGACGGACGCCGAGACGAGCACGTGACACCACTGCCACCCTTTCTTAGCGTAACGCGAGTCGAGGCGGACGTCGTCGCGGTAGCGACGACGGACGCCGAGACGAGCACGTGACACCACTGCCACCCTGTCTTAGCGTAACGCGAGTCGAGGCGGACGTCGTCGCGGTAGCGACGACGGACGCCGAGACGAGCACGTGACACCACTGCCACCCTGTCTTACCGTAACGCGAGTCGAGGCGGACGTCGTCGCTGTTGCGGTAGCGACGACGGACGCCGAGACCGGCACGTGACACCACTGCCACCCTGTCTTACCGTAACGCGAGTCGAGGCGGACGTCGTCGCGGTAGCGACGACGGACGCCGAGACGAGCATGTGCACCACTGCCACCCTGTCTTAGCGTAACGCGAGTCGAGGCGGACGTCGTCGCGGTAGCGACGACGGACGCCGAGACGAGAAGGTGACACCACTGCCATCCTGTCTTAGCGTACCGCGAGTCGAGGCGGACGTCGTCGCGGTAGCAACGACGGACGCCGAGACGAGAAGGTGACACCACTGCCACCCTGTCTTAGCGTACCGCGAGTCGAGGCGGACGTCGTCACGGTAGCAACGACGGACGTCGAGACGAGAAGGTGACACCACTGCCACCCTTTCTTAGTGTACCGCGAGTCGAGGCGGACGTCGTCGCGGTAGCGACGACGGACGCCGAGACGAGCACGTGACACCACTGCCACCCTATCTTACCGTAAAGCGAGTCGAGGCGGACGTCGTCGCGGTAGCGACGACGGACGCCGAGACGAGCATGTGAGACCACTGCCATCCTGTCATAGCGTAACGCGAGTCGAGGCGGACATCGTCGCGGTAGCGACGACGGACACCGAGACGAGCACGTGACACCACTGCCACCCTGTGTTAGCGTAACGCGAGTCGAGGCGGACGTCGTCGCGGTAGCGACGACGGACGCCGAGACGAGCACGTGACACCACTGCCACCCTGTCTTAGCGTAACGCGAGTCGAGGCTGCCACCCTGTATTACCATAACGCGAGTCGAGGCGGACGTCGTCGCGGTAGCGACGACGGACGCCGAGACGAGCACGTGACACCACTGCCACCCTGTCTTAGCATAACGCGAGTCGAGGCGGACGTCGTCGCGGTAGCGACGACGGACGCCGAGAGGAGCACGTGACACCACTGCCACCCTGTCTTAGCGTAACGCGAGTCGAGGCGGACGTCGTCGCGGTAGCGACGACGGACGCCGAGACCAGCACGTGACACCACTGCCACCCTGTCTTACCGTAACGCGAGCGGAGGCGGACGTCGTCGCGGTAGCGACGACGGACGCCGAGACGAGCACGTGACACCACTGCCACCCTTTCTTAGCGTAACGCGAGTCGAGGCGGACGTCGTCGCGGTAGCGACGACGGACGCCGAGACGAGCACGTGACACCACTGCCACCCTGTCTTAGCGTAACGCGAGTCGAGGCGGACGTCGTCGCGGTAGCGACGACGGACGCCGAGACGAGCACGTGACACCACTGCCACCCTGTCTTACCGTAACGCGAGTCGAGGCGGACGTCGTCGCTGTTGCGGTAGCGACGACGGACGCCGAGACCGGCACGTGACACCACTGCCACCCTGTCTTACCGTAACGCGAGTCGAGGCGGACGTCGTCGCGGTAGCGACGACGGACGCCGAGACGAGCATGTGCACCACTGCCACCCTGTCTTAGCGTAACGCGAGTCGAGGCGGACGTCGTCGCGGTAGCGACGACGGACGCCGAGACGAGAAGGTGACACCACTGCCATCCTGTCTTAGCGTACCGCGAGTCGAGGCGGACGTCGTCGCGGTAGCAACGACGGACGCCGAGACGAGAAGGTGACACCACTGCCACCCTGTCTTAGCGTACCGCGAGTCGAGGCGGACGTCGTCACGGTAGCAACGACGGACGTCGAGACGAGAAGGTGACACCACTGCCACCCTTTCTTAGTGTACCGCGAGTCGAGGCGGACGTCGTCGCGGTAGCGACGACGGACGCCGAGACGAGCACGTGACACCACTGCCACCCTATCTTACCGTAAAGCGAGTCGAGGCGGACGTCGTCGCGGTAGCGACGACGGACGCCGAGACGAGCATGTGAGACCACTGCCATCCTGTCATAGCGTAACGCGAGTCGAGGCGGACATCGTCGCGGTAGCGACGACGGACACCGAGACGAGCACGTGACACCACTGCCACCCTGTGTTAGCGTAACGCGAGTCGAGGCGGACGTCGTCGCGGTAGCGACGACGGACGCCGAGACGAGCACGTGACACCACTGCCACCCTGTCTTAGCGTAACGCGAGTCGAGGCTGCCACCCTGTATTACCATAACGCGAGTCGAGGCGGACGTCGTCGCGGTAGCGACGACGGACGCCGAGACGAGCACGTGACACCACTGCCACCCTGTCTTAGCATAACGCGAGTCGAGGCGGACGTCGTCGCGGTAGCGACGACGGACGCCGAGAGGAGCACGTGACACCACTGCCACCCTGTCTTAGCGTAACGCGAGTCGAGGCGGACGTCGTCGCGGTAGCGACGACGGACGCCGAGACCAGCACGTGACAGCACTGCCACCCTGTCTTACCGTAACGCGAGCGGAGGCGGACGTCGTCGCGGTAGCGACGACGGACGCCGAGACGAGCACGTGACACCACTGCCACCCTTGCTTAGCGTAACGCGAGTCGAGGCGGACGTCGTCGCGGTAGCGACGACGGACGCCGAGACGAGCACGTGACACCACTGCCACCCTGTCTTAGCGTAACGCGAGTCGAGGCGGACGTCGTCGCGGTAGCGACGACGGACGCCGAGACGAGCACGTGACACCACTGCCACCCTGTCTTACCGTAACGCGAGTCGAGGCGGACGTCGTCGCTGTTGCGATAGCGACGACGGACGCCAAGACCGGCACGTGACACCACTGCCACCCTGTCTTACCGTAACGCGAGTCGAGGCGGACGTCGTCGCGGTAGCAACGACGGACGCCGAGACGAGCACGTGACACCACTGCCACCCTGTCTTAGCGTACCGCGAGTCGAGGCGGACGTCGTCGCGGTAGCGACGACGGACGCTGAGACGAGCACGTGACACCACTGTCACCCTGTCTTAGCGTAGCGCGAGTCGAGGCGGACGTAGTCGCGGTAGCGACGACGGACACCGAGACGAGCACGTGACACCACTGCCATCCTGTCTTAGCGTACCGCGAGTCGAGGCGGACGTCCTTGCGGTAGCGACGACGGACGCCGAGACGAGCACGTGACACGACTTCCACCCTGTCTTAGCGTACCGCGAGTCGAGGCGAACGTCGTTGCGGTAGCGACGACGGACACCGAGACGAGCACGTGACACCACTTCCACCCTGTCTTAGCGTAGCGCGAGTCGAGGCGGACGTCGTCGCGGTAGCGACGACGGACGCCGAGACGAGCACGTGACACCACTGCCACCCTGTCTTAGCGTACCGCGAGTCGAGGCGGACGCCGTCGCGGTAGCGACGACGGACGCCGAGAAGAGCACGTGACACCACTGCCACCCTGTCTTAGCGTAACGCGAGTCGAGGCTGCCACCCTGTATTACCATAACGCGAGTCGAGGCGGACGTCGTCGCGGTAGCGACGACGGACGCCGAGACGAGCACGTGACACCACTGCTACCCTGTCTTAGCGTAACGCGAGTCGAGGCGGACGTCATCGCGGTAGCGACGACGGACGCCGAGAGGAGCACGTGACACCACTGCCACCCTGTCTTAGCGTAACGCGAGTCGAGGCGGACGTCGTCGCGGTAGCGACGACGGATGCCGAGACCAGCACGTGACACCACTGCCACCCTGTCTTACCGTAACGCGAGCGGAGGCGGACGTCGTCGCGGTAGCGACGACGGACGCCGAGACGAGCACGTGACACCACTGCCACCCTTTCTTAGCGTAACGCGAGTCGAGGCGGACGTCGTCGCGGTAGCGACGACGGACGCCGAGACGAGCACGTGACACCACTGCCACCCTGTCTTAGCGTAACGCGAGTCAAGGCGGACGTCGTCGCGGTAGCGACGACGGACGCCGAGACGAGCACGTGACACCACTGCCACCCTGTCTTACCATAACGCGAGTCGAGGCGGGCGTCGTCGCTGTTGCGGTAGCGACGACGGACGCCGAGACCGGCACGTGACACCACTGCCACCCTGTCTTACCGTAACGCGAGTCGAGGCGGACGTCGTCGCGGTAGCGACGACGGACGCCGAGACGAGCACGTGACACCACTGCCACCCTGTCTTAGCGTAACGCGAGTTGAGGCGGACGTCGTCGCGGTAGCGACGACGGACGCCGAGACGAGCACGTGACACCACTGCCACCCTGTCTAATTTGTTAATGCATTAACCAAATGTGAAATGTGGCAGCATCAGCATGAGTATCGGGGGCCATCCTCCTTGGGATTTTGTCACTCTGTTTTTCTTGCTGGTCAAAGTGCGAGTACTGACAGGGGTTTTTGTTCTTAGATTTGGCCACCGGAGAGGATTGGTTCGATTGGTTCAAAGGAGTAGGACACGGGTAAATTGAATTCTTTTGCCATTAATTTACCTTTTGTCATTTTTCCCACAACCATCCAAGTCAGAGTATAAGCGACAGTTCATACGATGCAGCCAGGCCCTGCATTTGTTGGTGCATCTCCATGTCTACCATTTGATACTTCACAATTTTGGTCCTTGCCCCCCGGAAGCCAACCCCGTTCAGCGAATCTATGGCATGATTCAATTGTTGTGTCTCATGTCGTAACTCATCCGCCTCAGTCTCGTCTTTCGTTGACGCCGGAGCACAACGTAGTAGTGTTCGGGGGCGCATCTCTGCGGAAATCCTTAATAGTATCCGAACCGGCTGTGGAGATTGGAAAAGGAAATCCCTAAATGCATCTCTGAAACAATGACATTTTTTCAGTAATGAACTGAGACTAGCAGTTCATTTTTATTCTGTAGGGGGGATCTTTTTGGATGAAATTCTGAACACTATTCAAAGAAATAAGCAGCTGGCATTTGTTCAAGAATATACTAAGTCTGTGAACATTGTTTGTTTCTCTGTAGCAAGTTATTCTATAAATACTGAACACTATGCAAGGAAATCAGCCGCCGCCATTGTTCAAGAATGTACTAATTCTCTGAATATTGTTTTGTTTTTCTGCAGCAAGTTATTTCTATAAATACTGAACATTGCAAGGAAATCAGCAGCTTTCATTGTTAAGAGAATGAGCTAATTCTCTGAAAAACGTGTTGTTTTTCTGTAGCAAATTATTGTATGAATTCTGAACATCTGTGCGAAGAAACTGAGCTCTGAACATTATTCAAACAACAGAGATAGAGCACAATCTGTATGTACATGAGCATTAAGCTAGAAGAATTCCTAATGTTACTGTGTTCCTTGTGTTTTTGGTTTTTTTCTCTTCCATGTTGTAGCACAGAGTCCATAAGTTTAATTGTTGTTGATTTTTGGTCAGTTACATATTTAACTGCAACCTGTTTTCTTGTTCACGCTGATTTTCAAAGTCCAAACTATTTGTCAGATAAAGACAACTCATTTTTAGCAGTTCATAATATTGTCGCTGTTTAGAGTCTAGTGTTTCCTTCCTTGTTTTTGCATCACGACGTTTCACCCATGTTTTGACTATTTAAGTTGGTGTACAACTGTACATGGTATGTAAATATAATAGTCTGTTCTAACCTATTCTCTGTTTTTTTTCAGAGCATGGGATCCGAACATTCAGCAAAACAGGGACATTGTGAATTTACTAGATTGCGACAAGTCTACACAGGGAATAGGCCGAGTTTGCAATGAGCAGCTTGCAGAGCTACTATGGCCTGAGTTCTCAAAGAGGAGATGGCATGGATTTAAGTACATTAATGTCCTTGTGCAGCAAGGGAAGCTCCTAAGGTATTGGAAGTGAAATACTCCCAAATTCTTCTTCTCCGCCTAACAGTATACAAAGCATTGGAAGAGGCAACGGGGCGACCAAAGAATTAGTTCATTGGTTCCATACGCCATGGCAGAAAGTTGAGGCCGATCCCCAGGATGACCCTTTCTGCTGGATTCAATTAAGATGATGAAAAGTTTTTTGCCAAGGCCTATTTTCCAGTATGCGTTTGAATATGGACACAGACTCAAAGAACGGTGGGATCTTTATGTGGTCGGGCTCCAAGTGGACCTTCAACCATGAGTTCTTCACCTGTCCGTTGCTCGACGGTCTGCCCAAACCTGTGCCAGGTCGTAGGATGAAAACTGCTTTTACTGAGTTCTACTCAATGTAGCGGCGCAATAGGAGTTATTTTTGTATTACCGCTCTGCTATTGCAAGCTTCATCTGGATCTGTTATGTCATCCATATGAGCTAAGTTGAGAGGGAAATGGAAGAGGAGGCTTGGTTCGACATGATCTTCTGTCACGTCAATCCTTGTTCCTCAGAGCGGCGATCACACAACGGACGGGATTATGGAGTCGTCAAACGACATTACAGTTGCATCAAAGGTATCTAAGCAATGGTAACATCATTTGAAGAACATCCCTTTTATTTCTTTTCTTTCCCTGATTTTTTCGTAGGTTAATAACTTACAGCGTAAATGTCAATAACTTACAGCATAAATATCTTTTTATAGGTAGTCTTTCAAACTAAAACGACAACACAGGCCTTACAAGATACTTCCTTTTTTCGTCCACTGTTCTTCCTGCTAGTATCAAGTTCGATAACATACACACAAGTAAATATGCTCATCGTTTTTCTCTGCGCCACCATGCAAAAAAAAGTGCCCCAAGAAGATAATTGCCTCCATTTCTTTCCCATAGCATCCTATGTGCGTTGTAGCTCTCTGCCCACGATGCTGCGTTATGTCACCTGTTTTTGGAGGACAGATAAAGGGAATTAGTCCCTTCTGCTTTCTATATAAGAAAATATGATAGCCATAACAAATCCTATAAGATTAACACTGCTAGTCCAGAATATTTAAGCATTACCGGATTATTTTGGGGGCATTGTGGCTTCGTATGGCCTGGCAGCCTGCACTTGGAACACTTCCTTACTGCTTTTTGCTTCTTAAGCTTATCAGAAGCCTTTTCATACATGGTCTTTGGCCTATCACCAAGGTTGAAACCTTTTGTGCGTGACAGCGGGGGGGGGGGGTCTCTCAAACCAAATGTTTGATGCACCTCAACGCCACCCATGCTAGACGCACCGATGGTAGACACACCATTTTGATGCACCTGCGTAGGGATGTGCAGGTCGCCATCCCCCTCCTACAGGGCATCAACATTCAGCTGTTGAGGATCATCAATACACCGTCGCTTCCCACCCGAGAGTTGTTCTTCTTGGCGGAGCCGCTTATCTAACCTGACTTTGTTTATTGCCTCACCGATTCCTTCCACGAACAGGTCGTACGACCTGTCGTCCGTGCACTCGTTTGACAATGCGTCGGACACCTGGCTCATGACTATAGAATGCCTGACTGTCAAGTGTGTTCTCTGTCCATTTTGACCAATATTTACATCCGTCATCATAGCTAACACATGCCCTGCAGCTACTGTCCACCTAGGATTTATAAAGCTTTCAGGGAGGCTACTCAACCCAATGTGTCTTGCTACCGCTAGGACGTGACAGCAATGCAAACCGTCCCGACTGAACTTGGAACATGAGCAGCGGTAGACATCATCAGGTGATATTGACACAGTGTATATCCTCTTTGAAAACTCTGCGTCCTGGTATTCGCCCCGCCTTGTCACCAGAAATGTTCTTGTTTCACCAGCAGCAGCAACGACCTCAACTCTGTAAGTTGTGGTTTTTTTCATCTCTTCCACAAATTTGGCGTATATTGGTGGTGTGTATATCTTTGCGGCCTCTCTTTCCATAGGGTCGTAACTCCAGTAACGTTGTTCTCTCAGTTCTGATTTCTCTCTCAGTCGATCAAGGTCGCTATGCTTCTTTTCCTGCACAATCTGGTACTGGTTGAAAAACGTCGCAATCGAGTCTTTTCGGAGGACATAGCCTTTGAACAGAGAGTTGGTGCTCTCGCTCCTCCCAGTTGATAACGTGAATGGGAAAAATTTGTCCATGTAGTACGCAGGGACCCACTCATCTCTGATTTCAAACAACCGCTTTAGGTGGGTTTCATCCTGAGCATCATTCTTCTCCAACAGAGCATGCCATCCGCTCTCAAACTCTTCAGGCGTGAACGAGTTCCTGATTAGGCTCCGGAGCTCTGCATGCAAAGTTCCTCGGGCAGCAAAGAAAGTGATTAGTTTCTGTTTCATTTTTCTCTGGATGTGCCAGTTGCAGAAGCGGTGGGTTGAGTGCAACATGACAGCACGTATAGCATTCCGCATTGCAACATACTGGTCTGTTATTATGGTTTCCGGGTGCAGACCCCCCATCGACCTCAGAAATGCTCGAAACAGCCACCTGAATGTGTCTTCCTTCTCATCCTTTAACAATGCTGCACCAAACAGGACAGTCTTTCCATAGTTGTCCACGCCAACCACAGGGGCAAATGGCATATTGTACTCGTTTGTGGAATAGGTGGTATCAAAAGAGACAAACTGCCCAAACTGACTGTAGTTTGCTCTACCTATCTGATCTGTCCAAAACACACTTCTAACGGTGTTGTGTGCGTCGACCTGGAGCTGGTAACTGAAACCTGGCACCTTATCCTCCACGCTCTTGAAAATTTTCAGCAGCTCCTCAATGTCTTTGTTCTTGTGTTTAAGTCTTTTCTTTGCGTTGCGGTTGCTCAGATACTTAGCATCAAAAGGCACTCCTCTGAAGCTCCCCATCATCCTCCTGAATATGGTCATCACTTTCCTGGGGGGCACTCTGCTTTCTTGAAGAATGTCAATCAATGCCTTGTCAGATTCAGACATCCTTTTGTGGCACTTCATAAACCTAACCAGCCACTCACTGGGAGCCAGCTCATGATTGTGCTCAAGTTTTGTGGATTTTATAACCCATCGTCCAGATTCTTCTTTCACTATTATCTTAACTGGACACATTGTCCTGTTGATTCTGGAAGTCATCCTCTTCCTCAGCGCAGAGTCGTTGCATGCATTCGCCCGACGGACGCCGAGACGAGCACGTGACACCACTGCCACCCTGTCTTAGCGTAACGCGAGTCGAGGCGGACGTCGTCGCGGTAGCAACGACGGACGCCGAGACGAGCACGTGACACCACTGCCACCCTGTCTTAGCGTAACGCGAGTCGAGGCGGACGTCGTCGCGGTAGCGACGACGGACGCCGAGACCAGCACGTGACACCACTGCCACCCTGTCTTACCGTAACGCGAGCTGAGGCGGACGTCGTCGCGGTAGCAACGACGGACGCCGAGACAAGCACGTGACACCACTGCCACCCTGTCTTAGCGTAACGCGAGTCGAGGCGGACGTCGTCGCGGTAGCGACGACGGACGCCGAGACGAGCACGTGACACCAATGCCACCCTGTCTTAGCGTAACGCGAGTCGAGGCGGACGTCGTCGCGGTAGCGACGACGGACGCCGAGACGAGCACGTGACACCACTGCCACCCTGTCTTAGCGTAGCGCGAGTCGAGGCGGACGTCGTCGCGGTAGCGACGACGGACGCCGAGACGAGCACGTGACACCACTGCCACCCTGTCTTAGCATAGCGCGAGCCGAGGCGGACGTCGTCGCGGTAGCGACGACGGACGCCGAGACGAGCACGTGACACCACTGCCACCCTGTCTTAGCGTACCGCGAGTCGAGGCGGACGTCGTCGCGGTAGCGACGACGGACGCCGAGACGAGCACGTGGCACCACTGTCACCCTATCTTAGCGTAACGCGAGTCGAGGCGGACGTCGTCGCGGTAGCGACGACGGACGCCGAGACGAGCACGTGCACCACTGCCACCCTGTCTTAGCGTAACGCGAGTCGAGGCGGACGTCGTCGCGGTAGCGACGACGGACGCCGAGACGAGCATGTGCACCACTGCCACCCTGTCTTAGCGTAACGCGAGTCGAGGCGGACGTCGTCGCGGTAGCGACGACGGACGCCGAGACGAGAAGGTGACACCACTGCCATCCTGTCTTAGCGTACCGCGAGTCGAGGCGGACGTCGTCGCGGTAGCAACGACGGACGCCGAGACGAGAAGGTGACACCACTGCCACCCTGTCTTAGCGTACCGCGAGTCGAGGCGGACGTCGTCACGGTAGCAACGACGGACGTCGAGACGAGAAGGTGACACCACTGCCACCCTTTCTTAGTGTACCGCGAGTCGAGGCGGACGTCGTCGCGGTAGCGACGACGGACGCCGAGACGAGCACGTGACACCACTGCCACCCTATCTTACCGTAAAGCGAGTCGAGGCGGACGTCGTCGCGGTAGCGACGACGGACGCCGAGACGAGCATGTGAGACCACTGCCATCCTGTCATAGCGTAACGCGAGTCGAGGCGGACATCGTCGCGGTAGCGACGACGGACACCGAGACGAGCACGTGACACCACTGCCACCCTGTGTTAGCGTAACGCGAGTCGAGGCGGACGTCGTCGCGGTAGCGACGACGGACGCCGAGACGAGCACGTGACACCACTGCCACCCTGTCTTAGCGTAACGCGAGTCGAGGCTGCCACCCTGTATTACCATAACGCGAGTCGAGGCGGACGTCGTCGCGGTAGCGACGACGGACGCCGAGACGAGCACGTGACACCACTGCCACCCTGTCTTAGCATAACGCGAGTCGAGGCGGACGTCGTCGCGGTAGCGACGACGGACGCCGAGAGGAGCACGTGACACCACTGCCACCCTGTCTTAGCGTAACGCGAGTCGAGGCGGACGTCGTCGCGGTAGCGACGACGGACGCCGAGACCAGCACGTGACAGCACTGCCACCCTGTCTTACCGTAACGCGAGCGGAGGCGGACGTCGTCGCGGTAGCGACGACGGACGCCGAGACGAGCACGTGACACCACTGCCACCCTTGCTTAGCGTAACGCGAGTCGAGGCGGACGTCGTCGCGGTAGCGACGACGGACGCCGAGACGAGCACGTGACACCACTGCCACCCTGTCTTAGCGTAACGCGAGTCGAGGCGGACGTCGTCGCGGTAGCGACGACGGACGCCGAGACGAGCACGTGACACCACTGCCACCCTGTCTTACCGTAACGCGAGTCGAGGCGGACGTCGTCGCTGTTGCGGTAGCGACGACGGACGCCGAGACCGGCACGTGACACCACTGCCACCCTGTCTTACCGTAACGCGAGTCGAGGCGGACGTCGTCGCGGTAGCAACGACGGACGCCGAGACGAGCACGTGACACCACTGCCACCCTGTCTTAGCGTACCGCGAGTCGAGGCGGACGTCGTCGCGGTAGCGACGACGGACGCTGAGACGAGCACGTGACACCACTGTCACCCTGTCTTAGCGTAGCGCGAGTCGAGGCGGACGTAGTCGCGGTAGCGACGACGGACACCGAGACGAGCACGTGACACCACTGCCATCCTGTCTTAGCGTACCGCGAGTCGAGGCGGACGTCCTTGCGGTAGCGACGACGGACGCCGAGACGAGCACGTGACACGACTTCCACCCTGTCTTAGCGTACCGCGAGTCGAGGCGAACGTCGTTGCGGTAGCGACGACGGACACCGAGACGAGCACGTGACACCACTTCCACCCTGTCTTAGCGTAGCGCGAGTCGAGGCGGACGTCGTCGCGGTAGCGACGACGGACGCCGAGACGAGCACGTGACACCACTGCCACCCTGTCTTAGCGTACCGCGAGTCGAGGCGGACGCCGTCGCGGTAGCGACGACGGACGCCGAGAAGAGCACGTGACACCACTGCCACCCTGTCTTAGCGTAACGCGAGTCGAGGCTGCCACCCTGTATTACCATAACGCGAGTCGAGGCGGACGTCGTCGCGGTAGCGACGACGGACGCCGAGACGAGCACGTGACACCACTGCTACCCTGTCTTAGCGTAACGCGAGTCGAGGCGGACGTCATCGCGGTAGCGACGACGGACGCCGAGAGGAGCACGTGACACCACTGCCACCCTGTCTTAGCGTAACGCGAGTCGAGGCGGACGTCGTCGCGGTAGCGACGACGGACGCCGAGACCAGCACGTGACACCACTGCCACCCTGTCTTACCGTAACGCGAGTGGAGGCGGACGTCGTCGCGGTAGCGACGATGGACGCCGAGACGAGCACGTGACACCACTGCCACCCTTTCTTAGCGTAACGCGAGTCGAGGCGGACGTCGTCGCGGTAGCGACGACGGACGCCGAGACGAGCACGTGACACCACTGCCACCCTGTCTTAGCGTAACGCGAGTCGAGGCGGACGTCGTCGCGGTAGCGACGACGGACGCCGAGACGAGCACGTGACACCACTGCCACCCTGTCTTACCGTAACGCGAGTCGAGGCGGACGTCGTCGCTGTTGCGGTAGCGACGACGGACGCCGAGACCGGCACGTGACACCACTGCCACCCTGTCTTACCGTAACGCGAGTCGAGGCGGACGTCGTCGCGGTAGCGACGACGGACGCCGAGACGAGCATGTGCACCACTGCCACCCTGTCTTAGCGTAACGCGAGTCGAGGCGGACGTCGTCGCGGTAGCGACGACGGACGCCGAGACGAGAAGGTGACACCACTGCCATCCTGTCTTAGCGTACCGCGAGTCGAGGCGGACGTCGTCGCGGTAGCAACGACGGACGCCGAGACGAGAAGGTGACACCACTGCCACCCTGTCTTAGCGTACCGCGAGTCGAGGCGGACGTCGTCACGGTAGCAACGACGGACGTCGAGACGAGAAGGTGACACCACTGCCACCCTTTCTTAGTGTACCGCGAGTCGAGGCGGACGTCGTCGCGGTAGCGACGACGGACGCCGAGACGAGCACGTGACACCACTGCCACCCTATCTTACCGTAAAGCGAGTCGAGGCGGACGTCGTCGCGGTAGCGACGACGGACGCCGAGACGAGCATGTGAGACCACTGCCATCCTGTCATAGCGTAACGCGAGTCGAGGCGGACATCGTCGCGGTAGCGACGACGGACACCGAGACGAGCACGTGACACCACAGCCACCCTGTGTTAGCGTAACGCGAGTCGAGGCGGACGTCGTCGCGGTAGCGACGACGGACGCCGAGACGAGCACGTGACACCACTGCCACCCTGTCTTAGCGTAACGCGAGTCGAGGCTGCCACCCTGTATTACCATAACGCGAGTCGAGGCGGACGTCGTCGCGGTAGCGACGACGGACGCCGAGACGAGCACGTGACACCACTGCCACCCTGTCTTAGCATAACGCGAGTCGAGGCGGACGTCGTCGCGGTAGCGACGACGGACGCCGAGAGGAGCACGTGACACCACTGCCACCCTGTCTTAGCGTAACGCGAGTCGAGGCGGACGTCGTCGCGGTAGCGACGACGGACGCCGAGACCAGCACGTGACAGCACTGCCACCCTGTCTTACCGTAACGCGAGCGGAGGCGGACGTCGTCGCGGTAGCGACGACGGACGCCGAGACGAGCACGTGACACCACTGCCACCCTTGCTTAGCGTAACGCGAGTCGAGGCGGACGTCGTCGCGGTAGCGACGACGGACGCCGAGACGAGCACGTGACACCACTGCCACCCTGTCTTAGCGTAACGCGAGTCGAGGCGGACGTCGTCGCGGTAGCGACGACGGACGCCGAGACGAGCACGTGACACCACTGCCACCCTGTCTTACCGTAACGCGAGTCGAGGCGGACGTCGTCGCTGTTGCGGTAGCGACGACGGACGCCGAGACCGGCACGTGACACCACTGCCACCCTGTCTTACCGTAACGCGAGTCGAGGCGGACGTCGTCGCGGTAGCAACGACGGACGCCGAGACGAGCACGTGACACCACTGCCACCCTGTCTTAGCGTACCGCGAGTCGAGGCGGACGTCGTCGCGGTAGCGACGACGGACGCTGAGACGAGCACGTGACACCACTGTCACCCTGTCTTAGCGTAGCGCGAGTCGAGGCGGACGTAGTCGCGGTAGCGACGACGGACACCGAGACGAGCACGTGACACCACTGCCATCCTGTCTTAGCGTACCGCGAGTCGAGGCGGACGTCCTTGCGGTAGCGACGACGGACGCCGAGACGAGCACGTGACACGACTTCCACCCTGTCTTAGCGTACCGCGAGTCGAGGCGAACGTCGTTGCGGTAGCGACGACGGACACCGAGACGAGCACGTGACACCACTTCCACCCTGTCTTAGCGTAGCGCGAGTCGAGGCGGACGTCGTCGCGGTAGCGACGACGGACGCCGAGACGAGCACGTGACACCACTGCCACCCTGTCTTAGCGTACCGCGAGTCGAGGCGGACGCCGTCGCGGTAGCGACGACGGACGCCGAGAAGAGCACGTGACACCACTGCCACCCTGTCTTAGCGTAACGCGAGTCGAGGCTGCCACCCTGTATTACCATAACGCGAGTCGAGGCGGACGTCGTCGCGGTAGCGACGACGGACGCCGAGACGAGCACGTGACACCACTGCTACCCTGTCTTAGCGTAACGCGAGTCGAGGCGGACGTCATCGCGGTAGCGACGACGGACGCCGAGAGGAGCACGTGACACCACTGCCACCCTGTCTTAGCGTAACGCGAGTCGAGGCGGACGTCGTCGCGGTAGCGACGACGGACGCCGAGACCAGCACGTGACACCACTGCCACCCTGTCTTACCGTAACGCGAGCGGAGGCGGACGTCGTCGCGGTAGCGACGACGGACGCCGAGACGAGCACGTGACACCACTGCCACCCTTTCTTAGCGTAACGCGAGTCGAGGCGGACGTCGTCGCGGTAGCGACGACGGACGCCGAGACGAGCACGTGACACCACTGCCACCCTGTCTTAGCGTAACGCGAGTCAAGGCGGACGTCGTCGCGGTAGCGACGACGGACGCCGAGACGAGCACGTGACACCACTGCCACCCTGTCTTACCATAACGCGAGTCGAGGCGGACGTCGTCGCTGTTGCGGTAGCGACGACGGACGCCGAGACCGGCACGTGACACCACTGCCACCCTGTCTTACCGTAACGCGAGTCGAGGCGGACGTCGTCGCGGTAGCGACGACGGACGCCGAGACGAGCACGTGACACCACTGCCACCCTGTCTTAGCGTAACGCGAGTTGAGGCGGACGTCGTCGCGGTAGCGACGACGGACGCCGAGACGAGCACGTGACACCACTGCCACCCTGTCTTAGCGTACCGCGAGTCGAGGCGGACGTCGTCGCGGTAGCGACGACGGACGCTGAGACGAGCACGTGACACCACTGTCACCCTGTCTTAGCGTAGCGCGAGTCGAGGCGGACGTAGTCGCGGTAGCGACGACGGACACCGAGACGAGCACGTGACACCACTGCCATCCTGTCTTAGCGTACCGCGAGTCGAGGCGGACGTCCTTGCGGTAGCGACGACGGACGCCGAGACGAGCACGTGACACGACTTCCACCCTGTCTTAGCGTACCGCGAGTCGAGGCGAACGTCGTTGCGGTAGCGACGATGGACACCGAGACGAGCACGTGACACCACTTCCACCCTGTCTTAGCGTAGCGCGAGTCGAGGCGGACGTCGTCGCGGTAGCGACGACGGACGCCGAGATGAGCACGTGACACCACTGCCACCCTGTCTTAGCGTACCGCGAGTCGAGGCGGACGCCGTCGCGGTAGCGACGACGGACGCCGAGAAGAGCACGTGACACCACTGCCACCCTGTCTTAGCGTACCGCGAGTCAAGGCGGACGTCGTCGCGGTAGCGACGACGGACGCCGAGACGAGCACGTGACACCACTGCCACCCTGTCTTAGCGTACCGTGAGTCGAGGCAGACGTCGTCGCGGTAGCGACGACGGACGCCGAGACGAGCACGTGACACCACTGTCACCCTGTCTTAGCGTACCGCGAGTCGAGGTGGACGTCGTCGCGGTAGCGACGACGGACGCCGAGACGAGCACGTGACACCACTGCCACCCTGTCTTAGCGTAACGCGAGTCGAGGCGGACTACGTCGCGGTAGCGACGACGGACGCCGAGACGAGCACGTGACACCACTGCCACCCAGTCTTAGCGTACCGCGAGTCAAGGCGGACGTCGTCGTGGTAGCGACGACGGACGCCGAGACGAGCACATGACACCACTGCCACCCTGTCTTAGCGTACCGCGAGTCGAGGCGGACGTCGTCGCGGTAGCGACGACGGACGCCGAGACGAGCACGTGACACCACTCCCACCCTGTCTTAGCGTACCGCGAGTGAAGGCGGACGTCGTCGCGGTAGCGACGACGGACGCCGAGACGAGCACGTGACATCACTGCCACCCTGTCTTAGCGTAACGCGAGTCGAGGCGGACGTCGTCGCGGTAGCGACGACGGACGCCGAGACGAGCACGTGACACCACTGTCACCCTGTCTTAGCGTAACGCGAGTCGAGGCGGACGTCGTCGCGGTAGCGACGACGGACGCCGAGACCAGGACATGACACCATTGCCACCCTGTCTTACCGTAACGCGAGTCGAGGCGGACGTCGTCGCGGTAGCGACGACGGACGCCGAGACGAGCAGGTGACACCACTGCCACCCTGTCTTAGCGTAACGCGAGTCGAGGCGGATGTCGTCGCGGTAGCAACGACGGACGCCGAGACGAGCATGTGACACCACTGCCACCCTGTCTTAGCGTACCGCGAGTCGAGGCGGACGTCGTCGCGGCAGCGACGACGGACGCTGAGACGAGCACGTGACACCACTGCCACCCTGTCTTAGCGTAGCGCGAGTCGAGGCGGACGTAGTCGCGGTAGCGACGACGGACACCGAGACGAGCACGTGACACCACTGCCACCCTGTCTTAGCGTACCGCGAGTCGAGGCGGACGTCGTCGCGGTAGCGACGACGGACACCGAGACGAGCACGTGACACCACTGCCACCCTGTCTTAGCGTACCGCGAGTCGACGCGGACGTCGTCGCGGTAGCGACGACGGACGCCGAGACGAGCACGTGACACCACTGCCACCCTGTCTTAGCGTACCGCGAGTCGAGGCGGACGTCGTCGCGGTAGCGACGACGGACGCCGAGACGAGAAGGTGACACCACTGCCATCCTGCCTTAGCGTACCGCGAGTCGAGGCGGACGTCGTCGCGGTAGCAACGACGGACGCCGAGACGAGAAGGTGACACCACTGCCACCCTGTCTTAGCGTACTGCGAGTCGAGGCGGACGTCGTCACGGTAGCAACGACGGACGCCGAGACGAGAAGGTGACACCACTGCCACCCTGTCTTAGCGTACCGCGAGTCGAGGCGGACGTCGGCGCGGTAGCGACGACGGACGCCGAGACGAGAAGGTGACACCACTGCCACCCTTTCTTAGTGTACCGCGAGTCGAGGCGGACGTCGTCGCGGTAGCGACGACGGACGCCGAGACGAGCACGTGACACCACTGCCACCCTATCTTACCGTAAAGCGAGTCGAGGCGGACGTCGTCGCGGTAGCGACGACGGACGCCGAGACGAGCATGTGAGACCACTGCCATCCTGTCATAGCGTAACGCGAGTCGAGGCGGACATCGTCGCGGTAGCGACGACGGACACCGAGACGAGCACGTGACACCACTGCCACCCTGTGTTAACGTAACGCGAGTCAAGGCGGACGTCGTCGCGGTAGCGACGACGGACGCCGAGACGAGCACGTGACACCACTGCCACCCTGTCTTAGCGTAACGCGAGTCGAGGCTGCCACCCTGTATTACCATAACGCGAGTCGAGGCGGACGTCGTCGCGGTAGCGACGACGGACGCCGAGACGAGCACGTGACACCACTGCCACCCTGTCTTAGCGTAACGCGAGTCGAGGCGGACGTCGTCGCGGTAGCGACGACGGACGCCGAGAGGAGCACGTGACACCACTGCCACCCTGTCTTAGCGTAACGCGAGTCGAGGCGGACGTCGTCGCGGTAGCGATGACGGACGCCGAGACCAGCACGTGACACCACTGCCACCCTGTCTTACCGTAACGCGAGCGGAGGCGGACGTCGTCGCGATAGCGACGACGGACGCCGAGACGAGCACGTGACACCACTGCCACCCTGTCTTAGCGTAACGCGAGTCGAGGCGGACGTCGTCGCGGTAGCGACGACGGACGCCGAGACGAGCACGTGACACCACTGCCACCCTGTCTTAGCGTAACGCGAGTCGAGGCGGACGTCGTCGCGGTAGCGACGACGGACGCCGAGACGAGCACGTGGCACCACTGCCACCCTGTCTTAGCGTAACGCAAGTCGAGGCGGACGTCGTCGCGGTAGCGACGACGGACGCCGAGACCAGCACGTGACACCACTGCCACCCTGTCTTACCGTAACGCGAGTCGAGGCGGACGTCGTTGCGGTAGCGACGACGGACGCCGAGACGAGCACGTGACACCACTGCCACCCTGTCTTAGCGTAACGCGAATCTAGGCGGACGTCGTCGCGGTAGCGACGACGGACGACGAGACGAGCACGTGACACCACTGCCACCCTGTCTTAGCGTACCGCGAGTCGAGGCGGACGTCGTCGCGGTAGCGACGACGGACGCTGAGACGAGCACGTGACACCACTGTCACCCTGTCTTAGCGTAGCGCGAGTCGAGGCGGACGTAGTCGCGGTAGCGACGACGGACACCGAGACGAGCACGTGACACCACTGCCATCCTGTCTTAGCGTACCGCGAGTCGAGGCGGACGTCCTTGCGGTAGCGATGACGAACGCCGAGACGAGCACGTGACACGACTTCCACCCTGTCTTAGCGTACCGCGAGTCGAGGCGAACGTCGTTGCGGTAGCGACGACGGACACCGAGACGAGCACGTGACACCACTTCCACCCTGTCTTAGCGTAGCGCGAGTCGAGGCGGACGTCGTCGCGGTAGCGACGACGGACGCCGAGACGAGCACGTGACACCACTGCCACCCTGTCTTAGCGTACCGCGAGTCGAGGCGGACGCCGTCGCGGTAGCGACGACGGACGCCGAGAAGAGCACGTGACACCACTGCCACCCTGTCTTAGCGTACCGCGAGTCAAGGCGGATGTCGTCGCAGTAGCGACGACGGACGCCGAGACGAGCACGTGACACCACTGCCACCCTGTCTTAGCGTACCGCGAGTCGAGGCAGACGTCGTCGCGGTAGCGACGACGGACGCCGAGACGAGCACGTGACACCACTGTCACCCTGTCTTAGCGTACCGCGAGTCGAGGTGGACGTCGTCGCGGTAGCGACGACGGACGCCGAGACGAGCACGTGACACCACTGCCACCCTGTCTTAGCGTAACGCGAGTCGAGGCGGACTACGTCGTGGTAGCGACGACGGACGCCGAGACGAGCACGTGACACCACTGCCACCCTGTCTTAGCGTAACGCGAGTCGAGGCGGACGTCGTCGCGGTAGCGACGAGGGACGCCGAGACGAGCACGTGACACCACTGCCACCCAGTCTTAGCGTACCGCGAGTCGAGGCGGACGTCGTCGTGGTAGCGACGACGGACGCCGAGACGAGCACGTGACACCACTGCCACCCTGTCTTAGCGTACCGCGAGTCGAGGCGGACGTCGTCGCGGTAGCGACGACGGACGCCGAGACGAGCACGTGACACCACTGCCACCCTGTCTTAGCGTACCGCGAGTGAAGGCGGACGTCGTCGCGGTAGCGACGACGGACGCCGAGACGAGCACGTGACACCACTGCCACCCTGTCTTAGCGTAACACGAGTCGAGGCGGACGTCGTCGCGGTAGCGACGACGGACGCCGGGACGAGCACGTGACACCACTGTCACCCTGTCTTAGCGTAACGCGAGTCGAGGCGGACGTCGTCGCGGTAGCGACGACGGACGCCGAGACCAGGACATGACACCATTGCCACCCTGTCTTACCGTAACGCGAGTCGAGGCGGACGTCGTCGCGGTAGCGACGACGGACGCCGAGATGAGCATGTGACACCACTGCCACCCTGTCTTAGCGTAACGCGAGTCGAGGCGGACGTCGTCGCGGTAGCAACGACGGACGCCGAGACAAGCAAGTGACACCACTGCCACCCTGTCTTAGCGTACCGCGAGTCGAGGCGGACGTTGTCGCGACAGCGACGACGGACGCTGAGACGAGCACGTGACACCACTGCCACCCTGTCTTAGCGTAGCGCGAGTCGAGGCGGACGTAGTCGCGGTAGCGACGACGGACACCGAGACGAGCACGTGACACCACTGCCACCCTGTCTTAGCGTACCGCGAGTCGAGGCGGACGTCGTCGCGGTAGCGACGACGGACACCGAGAGGAGCACGTGACACCACTGCCACCCTGTCTTAGCGTACCGCGAGTCGACGCGGACGTCGTCGCGGTAGCGACGACGGACGCCGAGACGAGCACGTGACACCACTGCCACCCTGTCTTAGCGTACCGCGAGTCGAGGCGGACGTCGTCGCGGTAGCGACGACGGACGCCGAGACGAGCACGTGACACCACTGCCACCCTGTCTTAGCGTACCGCGAGTCGAGGCGGACGTCGTCGCGGTAGCGACGACGGACGCCGAGACGAGCACGTGGCACCACTGCCACCCTGTCTTAGCGTACCGCGAGTCGAGGCGGACGTCGGCGCGGTAGCGACGACGGACGCCGAGACGAGAAGGTGACACCACTGCCACCCTTTCTTAGTGTACCGCGAGTCGAGGCGGACGTCGTCGCGGTAGCGACGACGGACGCCGAGACGAGCACGTGACACCACTGCCACCCTATCTTACCGTAAAGCGAGTCGAGGCGGACGTCGTCGCGGTAGCGACGACGGACGCCGAGACGAGCATGTGAGACCACTGCCATCCTGTCATAGCGTAACGCGAGTCGAGGCGGACATCGTCGCGGTAGCGACGACGGACACCGAGACGAGCACGTGACACCACTTCCACCCTGTGTTAACGTAACGCGAGTCAAGGCGGACGTCGTCGCGGTAGCGACGACGGACGCCGAGACGAGCACGTGACACCACTGCCACCCTGTCTTAGCGTAACGCGAGTCGAGGCTGCCACCCTGTATTACCATAACGCGAGTCGAGGCGGACGTCGTCGCGGTAGCGACGACGGACGCCGAGACGAGCACGTGACACCACTGCCACCCTGTCTTAGCGTAACGCGAGTCGAGGCGGACGTCGTCGCGGTAGCGACGACGGACGCCGAGAGGAGCACGTGACACCACTGCCACCCTGTCTTAGCGTAACGCGAGTCGAGGCGGACGTCGTCGCGGTAGCGATGACGGACGCCGAGACCAGCACGTGACACCACTGCCACCCTGTCTTACCGTAACGCGAGCGGAGGCGGACGTCGTCGCGATAGCGACGACGGACGCCGAGACGAGCACGTGACACCACTGCCACCCTGTCTTAGCGTAACGCGAGTCGAGGCGGACGTCGTCGCGGTAGCGACGACGGACGCCGAGACGAGCACGTGACACCACTGCCACCCTGTCTTAGCGTAACGCGAGTCGAGGCGGACGTCGTCGCGGTAGCGACGACGGACGCCGAGACGAGCACGTGGCACCACTGCCACCCTGTCTTAGCGTAACGCAAGTCGAGGCGGACGTCGTCGCGGTAGCGACGACGGACGCCGAGACCAGCACGTGACACCACTGCCACCCTGTCTTACCGTAACGCGAGTCGAGGCGGACGTCGTCGCGGTAGCGACGACGGACGCCGAGACGAGCACGTGACACCACTGCCACCCTGTCTTAGCGTAACGCGAATCTAGGCGGACGTCGTCGCGGTAGCGACGACGGACGACGAGACGAGCACGTGACACCACTGCCACCCTGTCTTAGCGTACCGCGAGTCGAGGCGGACGTCGTCGCGGTAGCGACGACGGACGCTGAGACGAGCACGTGACACCACTGTCACCCTGTCTTAGCGTAGCGCGAGTCGAGGCGGACGTAGTCGCGGTAGCGACGACGGACACCGAGACGAGCACGTGACACCACTGCCATCCTGTCTTAGCGTACCGCGAGTCGAGGCGGACGTCCTTGCGGTAGCGATGACGAACGCCGAGACGAGCACGTGACACGACTTCCACCCTGTCTTAGCGTACCGCGAGTCGAGGCGAACGTCGTTGCGGTAGCGACGACGGACACCGAGACGAGCACGTGACACCACTTCCACCCTGTCTTAGCGTAGCGCGAGTCGAGGCGGACGTCGTCGCGGTAGCGACGACGGACGCCGAGACGAGCACGTGACACCACTGCCACCCTGTCTTAGCGTACCGCGAGTCGAGGCGGACGCCGTCGCGGTAGCGACGACGGACGCCGAGAAGAGCACGTGACACCACTGCCACCCTGTCTTAGCGTACCGCGAGTCAAGGCGGATGTCGTCGCAGTAGCGACGACGGACGCCGAGACGAGCACGTGACACCACTGCCACCCTGTCTTAGCGTACCGCGAGTCGAGGCAGACGTCGTCACGGTAGCGACGACGGACGCCGAGACGAGCACGTGACACCACTGTCACCCTGTCTTAGCGTACCGCGAGTCGAGGTGGACGTCGTCGCGGTAGCGACGACGGACGCCGAGACGAGCACGTGACACCACTGCCACCCTGTCTTAGCGTAACGCGAGTCGAGGCGGACTACGTCGTGGTAGCGACGACGGACGCCGAGACGAGCACGTGACACCACTGCCACCCTGTCTTAGCGTAACGCGAGTCGAGGCGGACGTCGTCGCGGTAGCGACGAGGGACGCCGAGACGAGCACGTGACACCACTGCCACCCAGTCTTAGCGTACCGCGAGTCGAGGCGGACGTCGTCGTGGTAGCGACGACGGACGCCGAGACGAGCACGTGACACCACTGCCACCCTGTCTTAGCGTACCGCGAGTCGAGGCGGACGTCGTCGCGGTAGCGACGACGGACGCCGAGACGAGCACGTGACACCACAGCCACCCTGTCTTAGCGTACCGCGAGTGAAGGCGGACGTCGTCGCGGTAGCGACGACGGACGCCGAGACGAGCACGTGACACCACTGCCACCCTGTCTTAGCGTAACGCGAGTCGAGGCGGACGTCGTCGCGGTAGCGACGACGGACGCCGGGACGAGCACGTGACACCACTGTCACCCTGTCTTAGCGTAACGCGAGTCGAGGCGGACGTCGTCGCGGTAGCGACGACGGACGCCGAGACCAGGACATGACACCATTGCCACCCTGTCTTACCGTAACGCGAGTCGAGGCGGACGTCGTCGCGGTAGCGACGACGGACGCCGAGATGAGCATGTGACACCACTGCCACCCTGTCTTAGCGTAACGCGAGTCGAGGCGGACGTCGTCGCGGTAGCAACGACGGACGCCGAGACGAGCAAGTGACACCACTGCCACCCTGTCTTAGCGTACCGCGAGTCGAGGCGGACGTTGTCGCGACAGCGACGACGGACGCTGAGACGAGCACGTGACACCACTGCCACCCTGTCTTAGCGTAGCGCGAGTCGAGGCGGACGTAGTCGCGGTAGCGACGACGGACACCGAGACGAGCACGTGACACCACTGCCACCCTGTCTTAGCGTACCGCGAGTCGAGGCGGACGTCGTCGCGGTAGCGACGACGGACACCGAGAGGAGCACGTGACACCACTGCCACCCTGTCTTAGCGTACCGCGAGTCGACGCGGACGTCGTCGCGGTAACGACGACGGACGCCGAGACGAGCACGTGACACCACTGCCACCCTGTCTTAGCGTACCGCGAGTCGAGGCGGACGTCGTCGCGGTAGCGACGACGGACGCCGAGACGAGCACGTGACACCACTGCCACCCTGTCTTAGCGTACCGCGAGTCGAGGCGGACGTCGTCGCGGTAGCGACGACGGACGCCGAGACGAGCACGTGGCACCACTGCCACCCTGTCTTAGCGTACCGCGAGTCGAGGCGGACGTCGTCGCGGTAGCGACGACGGACGCCGAGACGAGCACGTGGCACCACTGTCACCCTGTCTTAGCGTAACGCGAGTCGAGGCGGACGTCGTCGCGGTAGCGACGACGGACGCCGAGACGAGCACGTGCACCACTGCCACCCTGTCTTAGCGTAACGCGAGTCGAGGCGGACGTCGTCGCGGTAGCGACGACGGGCGCCGAGACGAGCATGTGCACCACTGCCACCCTGTCTTAGCGTAACGCGAGTCAAGGCGGACGTCGTCGCGGTAGCGACGACGGACGCCGAGACGAGAAGGTGACACCACTGCCATCCTGTCTTCGCGTACCGCGAGTCGAGGCGGACGTCGTCGCGGTAGCAACGACGGACGCCGAGACGAGAAGGTGACACCACTGCCACCCTGTCTTAGCGTACTGCGAGTCGAGGCGGACGTCGTCACGGTAGCAACGACGGACGCCGAGACGAGAAGGTGACACCACTGCCACCCTGTCTTAGCGTACCGCGAGTCGAGGCGGACGTCGGCGCGGTAGCGACGACGGACGCCGAGACGAGCATGTGACACCACTGCCACCCTATCTTACCGTAAAGCGAGTCGAGGCGGACGTCGTCGCGGTAGCGACGACGGACGCCGAGACGAGCATGTGACACCACTGCCATCCTGTCATAGCGTAACGCGAGTCGAGGCGGACATCGTCGCGGTAGCGACGACGGACGCCGAGACGAGCACGTGACACCACTGCCACCCTGTTTTAGCGTAACGCGAGTCGAGGCGGACATCGTCGCGGTAGCGACGACGGACGCCGAGAGGAGCACGTGACACCACTGCCACCCTGTCTTAGCGTAACGCGAGTCGAGGCTGCCACCCTGTCTTACCGTAACGCGAGTCGAGGCGGACGTCTTCGCGGTAGCGACGACAGACGCCGAGACGAGCACGTGACACCACTGCCATCCTGTCTTAGCCTAACGCGAGTCGAGGCGGACGTCGCCGCGGTAGCGATGATGGACGCCGAGACGAGCACGTGACACCACTGCCACCCTGTCTTAGCGTAACGCGAGTCGAGGCAGACGTCGTCGCGGTAGCAACGACGGACGCCGAGACCAGCACGTGACACCACTGCCACCCTGCCTTACCGTAACGCGAGCTGAGGCGGACGTCGTCGCGGTAGCCACGACGGACGCCGAGACGAGCACGTGACACCACTACCACCCTGTCTTAGCGTAACGCGAGTCGAGGCGGACGTCGTCGCGGTAGCGACGACGGACGCCGAGACGAGCACGTGACACCACTGCCACCCTGTCTTAGCGTAACGCGAGTTGAGGCGGACGTCGTCGCGGTAGCGACGACGCCGAGACGAGCACGTGACACCACTGCCACCCTGTCTTACCTTAACGCGAGTCGAGGCGAACGTCGTCGCGGTAGCGACGACGGACGCCGAGACCAGCACGTGACACCACTGCCACCCTGTCTTACCGTAACGCGAGTCGAGGCGGACGTCGTCGCGGTAGCGACGACGGACGCCGAGACGAGCACGTGACACCACTGCCACCCTGTCTTAGCGTAACGCGAGTCGAGGCGGACTTCGTCGCGGTAGCGACGACGGACGCCGAGACGAGCACGTGACACCACTGCCACCCTGTCTTAGCGTACCGCGAGTCGAGGCGGACGTCGTCGCGGTAGCGACGAAGGACGCTGAGACGAGCAAGTGACACCACTGCCACCCTGTCTTAGCGTAGCGCGAGTCGAGGCGGACATAGTCGCGGTAGCGACGACGGACACTGAGACGAGCACGTGACACCACTGCCACCCTGTCTTAGCGTACCGCGAGTCGAGGCGGACGTCCTTGCGGTACCGACGACGGACGCCGAGACGAGCACGTGACACCACTTCCATCCTGTCTTAGCGTACCGCGAGTCGAGGCGAACGTCGTCGCGGTAGCGACGACGGACGCCGAGACGAGCACGTGACACCACTTCCACCCTGTCTTAGAGTAGCGCGAGTCGAGGCGGACGTCGTCGCGGTAGCGACGACGGACGCCGAGACGAGCACGTGACACCACTGCCACCCTGTCTTAGCGTACCGCGAGTCGAGGCGGACGTCGTCGCGGTAGCGACGACGGGCGCCGAGACGAGCACGTGACACCACTGCCACCCTGTCTTAGTGTACTGCGAGTCGAGGCGGACGTCGTCGCGGTAGCGACGACGGACGCTGAGACGAGCACGTGACACCACTGCCACCCTGTCTTAGCGTACCGCGAGTCGAGGCGGACGTCGTCGCGGTAGCGACGACGGACGCCGAGACGAGCACGTGACACCACTGCCACCCTGTCTTAGCGTAACGCGAGTCGAGGCGGACTACGTCGCGGTAGCGACGACGGACGCCGAGACGAGCACGTGACACCACTGCCACCCTGTCTTAGCGTAGCGCGAGTCGAGGAGGACGTCGTCGCGGTAGCGACGACGGACGCCGAGACGAGCACGTGACACCACTGCCACCCTGTCTTAGCGTACCGCGAGTCGAGGCGGACGTCGTCGCCGTAGCGACGACGGACGCCGAGGCGAGCACGTGACACCACTGCCACCCTGTCTTAGCGTACCGCGAGTCGAGGCGGACGTCGTTGCGGTAGCGACAACGGACGCCGAGGCAAGCACGTGACACCACTGCCACCCTGTCTTAGCGTACCGCGAGTCGAGGCGGACGTCGTCGCGGTAGCAACGACGGACGCCGAGACGAGCACGTGACACCACTGCCACCCTGTCTTAGCGTAACGCGAGTCGAGGCGGACGTCGTCGCGGTAGCGACGACAGACGCCGAGACGAGCACGTGACACCACTGTCACCCTGTCTTAGCGTAACGCGAGTCGAGGCGGACGTCGTCGCGGTAGCGACGACGGACGCCGAGACCAGCACGTGACAGCACTGCCACCCTGTCTTACCGTAACGCAAGTCGAGGCGGACGTCGTCGCGGTAGCGATGACGGACGCCGAGATGAGCACGTGACACCACTTCCACCCTGTCTTAGCGTAACGCGAGTCGAGGCGGACGTCGTCGCGGTAGCAACGACGGACGCCGAGACGAGCACGTGACACCACTGCCACCCTGTCTTAGCGTACCGCGAGTCGAGGCGGACGTCGTCGCGGTAGCGACGACGGACACCGAGACGAGCACGTGACACCAATGCCACCCTGTCTTAGCGTACCGCGAGTCGAGGCGGACGTAGTCGCGGTAGCGACGACGGACACCGAGACGAGCACGTGACACCAATGCCACCCTGTCTTAGCGTACCGCGAGTCGAGGCGAACGTCCTTGCGGTAGCGACGAGGGACGCCAAGACGAGCACGTGACACCACTTCCACCCTGTCTTAGCGTACCGCGAGTCGAGGCGAACGTCGTCGCGGTAGCGACGACGGACGCCGAGACGAGCACGTGACACCACTTCCACCCTGTCTTAGCGTAGCGCGAGTCGAGGCGGACGTCGTCGCGGTAGCGACGACGGACGCCGAGACGAGCACGTGACACCACTGCCACCCTGTCTTAGCGTACAGCGAGTCGAGGCGGACGTCGTCGCGGTAGCCACGACGGACGCCGAGACGAGCACGTGACACCACTGCCACCCTGTCTTAGCGTACCGCGAGTCGAGGCGGACGTCGTCGCGGTAGCGACGACGGACGCCGAGACGAGCACGTGACACCACTGCCACCCTGTCTTTGTTGGGGAACATTGCAGAAAATTAAAAAAATTTCTACGGTTTCACCAAGATCCATCTATGAGTTCATCTAAGCAACGAGTCAATGGGTGAGTTTGCATCTATATACCACTTGTAGATCGCGTGCGGAAGCTTGCAAGGGGATGGTGATGATGGAGTCGTACTCGACGTGATTCGGATCACCGATGACCAAGTACTAAACGGACAGCACCTCCGCGTTCAACACACGTACGGGATGGGAGACGTCTCCTCCTTCTTGATCCAGCAAGGGGAAGGAGAGGTTGAGGAAGAACGCTCCAATGGCAGCACGACGGCGTGGTGCAGTTGGAGTAGTAGTATTCCGACAGGGCTTCGCCAAGCACTTATGGAGGAGGAGAGGTGTTGGGGAGGGGAGGGGTTGCGCCTTGGCTTGTGTTGATCTCCCATGCGCCTCCCCACTATATATAGGGGTGGAGGGGCTGGTTTCTTGCCCTCCAAGTCCATTGGGGCGTTGGCCAAGGTGGGAGGAAAGAAATCCCATCATTTCCTTCCCCACCGATTGTTATCCCCCCTTTTTAGGGATCTTGATCTTATCCCTTCGGGATATGATCTTATTCCTTCTAAGGGGGGATCTTGGTGCACCTTGACCAGGGGTGTGGGGCCTTTCCCCCACTACTCACGTTCATGTGGGTCCCCCCATGCAGGTGGGCCCCACTCCGGAACCTTCTAGAACCTTCCCGGTACAATACCGAAAAATCCCGAACATTTTCCGGTGGCCAAAATAGGACTTCCCATATATAAATCTTTACCTCCGGACCATTCCGGAACTCCTCGTGACGTCCGGGATCTCATCCGGGACTCCGAACAACATTCGGTAGTCACATACTAGTCTTCCTAATAACCCTAGCGTCACCGAACCTTAAGTGTGTAGACCCTACGGGTTCGGGAGACATGCAGACATGACCGAGACGCTCTCAGGTCAATAACCAACAGCGGGATCTGGATACCCATGTTGGCTCCCACATGCTCCTCGATGTTGTCGTCGGATGAACCACGATGTCGAGGATTCGATCAAACCCTGTATACAATTCCCTTTGTCAATCGGTACGTTACTTGCCCGAGACTCGATCGTCGGTATCCCAATACCTTGTTCAGTCTCGTTACTGGCAAGTCACTTTACTCGTACCGTAATGCATGATCCCGTGGCCAACACTTTGTTCACCTTGAGCTTATTATGATGATGCATTACCGAGTGGGCCCAGAGATACCTCTCCGTCATACGGAGTGACAAATCCCAGTCTCGATCCGTGTCAACCCAACAGCTACTTTCGGAGATACCTGTAATGCACCTTTATAGTCACCCAGTTACGTTGTGACGTTTGATACACCCAAGGCACTCCTACGGTATCCGGGAGTTACACGATCTCATGGTCTAAGGAAGAGATACTTGACATTGGCAAAGCTCTAGCAAACGAACTAAACGACCTTTGTGCTATGCTTAGGATTGGGTCTTGTCCATCACATCATTCTCCTAATGATGTGATCCTGTTATCAACGACATCCAATGTCCATAGCCAGGAAATCATGACTATCTGTTGATCACAACGAGCTAGTCAACTAGAGGCTCACTAGGGACATATTGAGGTCTATGTATTCACACGTGTATTACGATTTCCGGATAATACAGTTATAGCATGAATAAAAGACAATTATCATGAACAATGAAATATAATAATACTTTTATTATTGCCTCTAGGGCATATTTCCAACAATCTCCCACTTGCACTAGAGTCACCAATCTAGTTACATTGTGATGAATCGAACACCCATAGAGTTCTGGTGTTGATCATGTTTAGCTCGCGAGAGAGGTTTAGTCAACGGATCTGCGACATTCAGATCCGTATGTACTTTGCAAATTTCTATGTCTCCATCTTGAACATTTTTACGGATGGAGTTGAAACGACGCTTGATGTGCCTGGTCTTCTTGTGAAACCTGGGCTCCTTGGCAAGGGCAATAGCTCCAGTGTTGTCACAGAAGAGTTTGATTGGCCCCGACGCATTGGGTATGACTCCTAGGTCGGTGATGAACTCCTTCACCCAAATCGCTTCATGCGCTGCCTCCGAGGCTGCCATGTACTCCGCTTCACACGTAGATCCCGCCACGACGCTCTGCTTGCAGCTGCACCAGCTTACTGCTCCACCATTCAACATATACACGTATCCGGTTTGTGACTTAGAGTCATCCGGATCTGAGTCGAAGCTAGCGTCGACGTAACCCTTTACGACAAGCTCTTCGTCTCCTCCATAAACGAGAAACATGTCCTTTGTCCTTTTCAGGTACTTCAGGATATTCTTGACCGCTGTCCAGTGTTCCTTGCCGGGATTACTTTGGTATCTAGCTACCAAACTCACGGCAAGGTTTACATCAGGTCTGGTACACAGCATGGCATACATAATAGATCCTATGGCTGAGGCATAGGGGATGGTATTCATCTCTTCTATATCTTTTGCCGTGGTCGGTGACTGAGCCGAGCTCAATCTCACACCTTGTAACATAGGCAAGAACCCTTTCTTGGACTGATCCATTTTGAACCTTTTCAAAATCTTATCAAGGTATGTGCTTTGTGAAAGACCTATGAGGCGTCTCGATCTATCTCTATAGATCTTGATGCCTAATATATAAGCAGCTTCTCCAAGGTCCTTCATTGAAAAACATTTGTTCAAGTAGGCCTTAATGCTGTCCAGAAATTCTATATTATTTCCCATCAAGAGTATGTCATCTACATATAATATGAGAAATTCTACAGAGCTCCCACTCACTTTCTTGTAAACGCAGGCTTCTCCATAAGTCTGCATAAACCCAAACGCTTTGATCATCTCATCAAAGCGAATATTCCAACTCCGAGATGCTTGCACCAGCCCATAAATGGATCGCTGGAGCTTGCATACTTTGTTAGCGTTCTTAGGATTGACAAAACCTTCCGGCTGCATCATATACAGTTCTTCCTTAAGATGCCCGTTAAGGAATGCCGTTTTGACGTCCATCTGCCATATCTCATAATCATAGTATGCGACAATTGCTAACATGATTCGGACGGACTTTAGCTTCGCTACGGGAGAGAATGTCTCGTCGTAGTCAATCCCTTGAACCTGTCGATAACCCTTAGCGACAAGTCGAGCTTTATAGATGGTAACATTTCCATCCGCGTCCGTCTTCTTCTTAAAGATCCATTTGTTTTCTATTGCTCGCCGATCATCGGGCAAGTCTGTCAAAGTCCATACTTTGTTTTCATACATGGATTCTATCTCGGATTTCATGGCTTCAAGCCATTTGTTGGAATCTGAGCCCGCCATCGCTTCTTCATAGTTCGAAGGTTCACCGTTGTCCAACAACATGATTTCCAAGACAGGGTTGCCGTACCACTCTGGTGCGGAACGTGTCCTTGTGGACCTACGAAGTTCAGTAGCAACTTGATCCGAAGTACCTTGATCATCATCATTGGTTTCCTCTTTAGTTGGTGTGGGCATCACAGGAATATTATCCTGAGCTGCACCACTTTCCCGTTCGAGAGGTAGTACTTCATCGAGTTCTACTTTCCTCCCACTTACTTCTTTCGAGAGAAACTCTTTTTCCAGAAAGCATCCGTTCTTGGCAACAAAGATCTTGCCCTCGGATCTTAAGTAGAAGGTATACCCGACAGTTTCCTTAGGGTATCCTATGAAGATGCATTTTTCCAACTTGGGTTCGAGCTTTTCAGGTTGAAGTTTCTTGACATAAGCATCGCATCCCCAAACTTTTAGAAACGACAGCTTAGGTTTCTTCCCAAACCATAATTCATACGGTGTCGTCTCAACGGATTTAGACGGTGCCCTATTTAAAGTGAATGTAGCTGTCTCTAGAGCGTATCCCCAAAATGATAGCGGTAAATCGGTAAGAGACATCATAGACCGCACCATATCCAATAGAGTGCGATTACGACGTTCGGACACACCGTTTCGCTGAGGTGTTCCAGGCGGCGTGAGTTGTGAAACGATTCCACATTTCTTTAAGTGTGTACCAAATTCGTGACTTAAGTATTCTCCTCCACGATCTGATCGTAGGAACTTTATCTTTCGGTCACGTTGATTCTCTACCTCATTCTGAAATTCTTTGAACTTTTCAAAGGTCTCAGACTTGTGTTTCATTAAGTAGACATACCCATATCTACTCAAGTCATCAGTGAGAGTGAGAACATAACGATATCCTCCGCGAGCCTCAACGCTCATTGGACCGCACACATCGGTATGTATGATTTCCAACAAGTTGGTTGCTCGCTCCATTGTTCCGGAGAACGGAGTCTTGGTCATTTTGCCCATGAGGCATGGTTCGCATGTGTCAAATGATTCATAATCAAGAGACTCCAAAAGTCCATCAGCATGGAGCTTCTTCATGCGTTTGACACCAATGTGACCAAGGCGACAGTGCCACAAGTATGTGGGACTATGGTATCAACTTTACATCTTTTGGTATCCACACTATGAACATGTGTAATAATAGGCTCGAGATTCATTAACAATAAACCATTGACCATCGGAGCATGACCATAAAACATATCTCTCATATAAATCGAACAACCATTATTCTCAGACTTAAATGAGTAGCCATCTCGTATTAAACGAGATCCAGATACAATGTTCATGCTCAAACTTGGTACTAAATAACAATTATTAAGGTTCAAAACTAATCCCGTAGGTAAATGTAGAGGTAGCGTGCCGACGGCGATCACATCGACTCTGGAACCATTCCCGACGCGCATCGTCACCTCGTCCTTCGCCAGTCTCCGTTTATTCCGCAGCTCCTGCTGTGAGTTACAAATATGAGCAACGGCACCGGTATCAAATACCCAGGAGTTACTACGAGTACTGGTAAGGTACACATCAATTACATGTATATCAAATATACCTTTGGTGTTGCCAGCCTTCTTATCCGCTAAGTATTTGGGGCAGTTCCGCTTCCAGTGACCCTTCCCCTTGCAATAAAAGCACTCAGTCTTTGGCTTGGGTCCATTCTTTGACTTCTTCCCGGTAACTGGCTTACCAGGCGCGGCAACCTCCTTGCCGTCCTTCTTGAAGTTCTTCTTACCCTTGCCCTTCTTGAACTTAGTGGTCTTATTGACCATCAACACTTGATGTTCTTTCTTGATTTCAGCCTCTGCTGACTTCAGCATCGAGAACACTTCAGGAATGGTCTTTTCCATCCCCTGCATGTTGTAGTTCATCACAAAACTCTTGTAGCTTGGTGGGAGCGACTGGAGGATTCTGTCAATGACCGCCTCAACGGGGAGGTTAATATTCAGCTGGGTCATACGGTTGTGCAACCCAGACATCTTGAGAATATGCTCACTGACAGAACTATTTTCCTCCATCTTACAACTGTAGAACTTGTCGGAGACATCATATCTCTCGACCCGGGCATGAGCTTGAAAAACTAGTTTCATCTCTTCGAACATCTCATATGCTCCGTGATGCTCAAAACGCTTTTGGAGCCCCGGTTCTAAGCTGTAAAGCATGCCGCACTGAACGAGGGAGTAATCATCAGCACGAGTTTGCCAAGCATTCATAATGTCTTGGTTCTCTGGGACGGGAGCGTCACCTAGCGGTCCTTCTAGGACATATTATTTCCTGGCAGCTATGAGGATGATCCTCAGGTTCCGGACCCAGTCCGTATAGTTGCTGCCGTCATCTTTCAGCTTGGTTTTCTCTAGGAACGCGTTGAAGTTCATGTTGACATGAGCGTTGGCAATATGATCTACAAGACATATTTGCAAAGGTTTTAGACTAAGTTCATGATAATTAAGTTCTAATCATATTATGAACTCCCACTCAGATTAGACATCCCTCTGGTCATCTAAGTGTTACACGATCCGAGTCGACTAGCCCGTGTCCGATCATCACGTGAGACGGACTAGTCATCATCGGTGAACATTTTCATGTTGATCGTATCTTCCATACGACTCGTGTTCGACCTTTCGGTCTCCGTGTTCCGAGGCCATGTCTGCACATGCTAGGCTCGTCAAGTTAAGCCTAAGTGTTTTCGCTGTGTAAAACTGTCTTACACCCGTTGTATGTGAACGTAAGAATCCATCACACCCGATCATCACGTGGTGCTTAGAAGCGACGAACTGTAGCAACGGTGCACAGTTAGGGGAGAACACTTCTTGATATTTTGTAAGGGATCATCTTATTTACTACCGTCGTCCTAAGTAAACAAGATGCATAAACATAATAAACATCACATGCAATTATATAGTTGTGACATGATATGGCCAATATCATATAGCTCCATTGATCTCCATCTTCGGGGCTCCATGATCATCTTGTCACCGGCTTGACACCATGATCTCCATCATCATGATCTCCATCATCGTGTCTTCATGAAGTTGTCACGCCAACGACTACTTCTACTTCTATAGCTAACGCGTTTAGCAATAAAGTAAAGTAAGTTACATGGCGTTCTTCAATGACACGCAGGTCATACAAAAATAAAGACAACTCCTATGGCTCCTGCCGGTTGTCATACTCATCGACATGCAAGTCGTGAATCCTATTACAAGAACATGATCTCATACATCACACTTCATCATTCATCACAACTTCTGGCCATATCACATCACATGATCAATCGCTGCAAAAACAAGTTAGACGTCCTCTAATTGTTGTTGCATCTTTTACGTGGCTGCAATTGGGTTCTAGCAAGAACGTTTTCTTACCTACGAATAACCACAACGTGATTTTGTCAACTTCTATTTACCCTTCATAAGGGCCCTTTTCATCGAATCCGCTCCAACTAAAGTGGGAGAGACAGACACCCGCCAGCCACCTTATGCAACTAGTGCATGTCAGTCGGTGGAACCGGTCTCACGTAAGGGTACGTGTAAGGTTGGTCCGGGCCGCTTCATCCCACAATGTCGTTGAAGCAAGAAAAGACTAGTAGAGGCAAGTAAGTTGACAAGATCCACGCCCACAACAAAATTGTGTTCTACTCGTGCAAAGAGAACTACGCATAGACCTAGCTCATGATGCCACTGTTGGGGAACATTGCAGAAAATTAAAAAAAATTCTACGGTTTCACCAAGATCCATCTATGAGTTCATCTAAGCAACGAGTCAAGGGGTGAGTTTGCATCTACATACCACTTGTAGATCGCGTGCGGAAGCTTGCAAGGGGATGGTGATGATGGAGTCGTACTCGACGTGATTCGGATCACCGATGACCAAGTACTGAACGGACAGCACCTCCGCGTTCAACACACGTACGGGACGGGAGACGTCTCCTCCTTCTTGATCCAGCAAGGGGAAGGAGAGGTTGAGGAAGAATGCTCCAATGGCAGCACGACGGCGTGGTGCAGTTGGAGTAGTAGTATTCCGACAGGGCTTCGCCAAGCACTTATGGAGGAGGAGAGGTGTTGGGGAGGGGAGGGGCTGCGCCTTGGCTTGTGTTGATCTCCCATGCGCCTCCCCACTATATATAGGGGTGGAGGGGCTGGTTTCTTGCCCTCCAAGTCCATTGGGGCGTTGGCCAAGGTGGGAGGAAAGAAATCCCATCATTTCCTTCCCCACCGATTGTTATCCCCCCTTTTTAGGGATCTTGATCTTATCCCTTCGGGATATGATCTTATTCCTTCTAAGGGGGGATTTTGGTGCGCCTTGACCAGGGGTGTGGGGCCTTTCCCCCACTACTCACGTTCATGTGGGTCCCCCCATGCAGGTGGGCCCCACTCCGGAACCTTCTAGAACCTTCCCGGTACAATACCGAAAAATCCCGAACATTTTCCGGTGGCCAAAATAGGACTTCCCATATATAAATCTTTACCTCCGGACCATTCCGGAACTCCTCGTGACGTCCGGGATCTCATCCGGGACTCCGAACAACATTCGGTAGTCACATACTAGTCTTCCTAATAACCCTAGCGTCACCGAACCTTAAGTGTGTAGACCCTACGGGTTCGGGAGACATGCAGACATGACCGAGACGCTCTCAGGTCAATAACCAACAGCGGGATCTGGATACCCATGTTGGCTCCCACATGCTCCTCGATGTTGTCATCGGATGAACCACGATGTCGAGGATTCGATCAAACCCTATATACAATTCCCTTTGCCAATCGGTACATTACTTGCCCGAGACTCGATCGTCGGTATCCCAATACCTTGTTCAGTCTCGTTACTGGCAAGTCACTTTACTCGTACCGTAATGCATGATCCCGTGGCCAACACTTTGGTCACCTTGAGCTCATTATGATGATGCATTACCGAGTGGGCCCAGAGATACCTCTCCGTCATACGGAGTGACAAATCCCAGTCTCGATCCGTGTCAACCCAACAGCTACTTTCGGAGATACCTCTAATGCACCTTTATAGTCACCCAGTTACATTGTGACGTTTGATACACCCAAGGCACTCCTACGGTATCCGGGAGTTACACGATCTCATGGTCTAAGGAAGAGATACTTGACATTGGCAAAGCTCTAGCAAACGAACTAAACGATCTTTGTGCTATGCTTAGGATTGGGTCTTGTCCATCACATCATTCTCCTAATGATGTGATCCCGTTATCAACGACATCCAATGTCCATAGCCAGGAAATCATGACTATCTGTTGATCACAACGAGCTAGTCAACTAGAGGCTCAGTAGGGACATATTGAGGTCTATGTATTCACACGTGTATTACGATTTCCGGATAATACAGTTATAGCATGAATAAAAGACAATTATCATGAACAATGAAATATAATAATACTTTTACTATTGCCTCTAGGGCATATTTCCAACAGTCTTAGCGTAACGCGAGTCGAGGCGGACTTCGTCGCGGTAGCGACGACGGACGCCGAGACGAGCACGTGACACCACTGCCACCCTGTCTTAGCGTAACGCGAGTCGAGGCGGACGTCGTCGCGGTAGCGACGACGGACGCCGAGACGAGCACGTGACACCACTGCCACCCTGTCTTAGCGTAACGCGAGTCGAGGCTGACTTCGTCGCGGTAGCGACGACGGACGCCGAGACGAGCACGTGACACCACTGCCACCCTGTCTTAGCGTAACGCGAGTCGAGGCAGACGTCGTCGCGGTAGCGATGACGGACGCCGAGACGAGCACGTGACACCACTGCCACCCTGTCTTAGCGTAACGCGAGTCAAGGCGGACGTTGTCGCGGTAGCGACGACGGACGCCGAGACGAGCACGTGGCACCACTGTCACCCTGTCTTAGCGTAACGCGAGTCGAGGCGGACGTCGTCGCGGTAGCGACGACGGACGCCGAGACGAGCACGTGACACCACTGCCACCCTGTCTTAGCGTAACGCGAGTCGAGGCGGACTTCGTCGCGGTAGCGACGACGGACGCCGAGACGAGCACGTGACACCACTGCCACCCTGTCTTAGCGTAACGTGAGTCGAGGCGGACGTCGTCGCGGTAGCGACGACGGACGCCGAGACGAGCACGTGACACCACTGCCACCCTGTCTTAGCGTAACGCGAGTCGAGGCGGACGTCGTCGCGGTAGCGACGACGGACGCCGAGACGAGCACGTGACACCACTGCCACCCTGTCTTAGCGTAACGCGAGTCGAGGCGGACGTCGTCGCGGTAGCGACGACGAACGCCGAGACGAGCACGTGGCACCACTGTCACCCTGTCTTAGCGTAACGCGAGTCGAGGCGGACGTCGTCGCGGTAGCGACGACGGACGCCGAGACGAGCACGTGGCACCACTGCCACCCTGTCTTAGCGTAAGGCGAGTCGAGGCGGACGTCGTCGCGGTAGCGACGACGGACGCCGAGACGAGCACGTGCACCACTGCCACCCTGTCTTAGCGTAACGCGAGTCGAGGCGGACGTCGTCGCGGTAGCGACGACGGACGCCGAGACGAGCACGTGCACCACTGCCACCCTATCTTAGCGTAACGCGAGTCGAGGCGGACGTCGTCGCGGTAGCGACGACGGACGCCGAGACGAGAAGGTGACACCACTGCCATCCTGTCTTAGCGTACCGCGAGTCGAGGCGGACGTCGTCACGGTAGCGACGATGAACGCCGAGACGAGAAGGTGACACCACTGCCACCCTGTCTTAGCGTACCGCGAGTCGACGCGGACGTCGTCACGGTAGCGACGACGGACGCCGAGACGAGAAAGTGACACCACTGCCACCCTGTCTTAGCGTACCGCGAGTCGAGGCGGACGTCGTCGCGGTAGCGATGACGGACGCCGAGACGAGCACGTGATACCACTGCCACCCTGTCTTACCGTAAAGCGAGTCGAGGCGGACGTCGTCGCGGTAGTGACGACGGACGCCGAGACGAGCACGTGACACCACTGCCATCTTGTCATAGCGTAACGCGAGTCGAGGCGGACATCGTCACGGTAGCGACGACGGACGCCGAGACGAGCACGTGACACCACTGCCACCCTGTCTTAGCGTAACGCGAGTCGAGGCTGCCACCCTGTCTTACCGTAACGCGAGTCGAGGCGGACGTCGTCGCGGTAGCGACGACGGACGCCGAGACGAGCACGTGACACCACTGCCACCCTGTCTTAGCGTAACACGAGTCGAGGCGAACGTCATCGCGGTAGCGACGACGGACGCCGAGACGAGCACGTGACACCACTGCCACCCTGTCTTAGCGTAACGCGAGTCGAGGCGGACGTCGTCGCGGTAGCGACGACGGACGCCGAGACGAGCACGTGGCACCACTGCCACCCTGTCTTAGCGTAACGCGAGTCGAGGCGGACGTCGTCGCGGTAGCGACGACGGACGCCGAGACCAGCACGTGACACCACTGCCACCCTGTCTTACCGTAACGCGAGTCGAGGCGGACGTCGTCGCGGTAGCGACGACGGACGCCGAGACGAGCACGTGACACCACTGCCACCCTGTCTTAGCGTAACGCGAATCTAGGCGGACGTCGTCGCGGTAGCGACGATGGACGCCGAGACGAGCACGTGACACCACTGCCACCCTGTCTTAGCGTAACGCGAGTCGAGGCGGACGTCGTCGCGGTAGCGACGACGGACGCCGAGACGAGCACGTGACACCACTGCCACCCTGTCTTACCGTAACGCGAGTCGAGGCGAACGTCGTCGCGGTAGCGACGACGGACGTCGAGACGAGCACGTGACACCACTGCCACCCTGTCTTAGCGTAACGCGAGTTGAGGCGGACGTCGTCGCGGTAGCGACGACGGACGCCGAGACGAGCACGTGACACCACTGCCACCCTGTCTTAGCGTAACGCGAGTCGAGGCGGACGTCGTCACGGTAGCGACGACGGACACCGAGACGAGCACGTGACACCACAGCCACCCTGTATTACCGTAACGCGAGTCGAGGCGGACGTCGTCGTAGTAGCGACGACGGACGCCGAGACGAGCACGTGACACCACTGCCACCCTGTCTTAGCGTAACGCGAGTCGAGGCGGACGTCGTCGCGGTAGCGACGACGGACGCCGAGACGAGCACGTGACACCACTGCCACCCTGTCTTACCGTAACGCGAGTCGAGGTGGACGTCGTCGCGGTAGCGACGACGGACGCCGAGACGAGCACGTGACACCACAGCCACCCTGTATTACCGTAACGCGAGTCGAGGCGGACGTCGTCGCGGTAGCGACGACGGACGCCGAGACGAGCACGTGACACCACTGCCACCCTGTCTTAGCGTAACGCGAGTCGAGGCGGACGTCGTCGCGGTAGCGACGACGGACGCCGAGACGAGCACGTGACGCCACTGCCATCCTGTCTTACCGTAACGCTATTCGAGAAAAAATTATCTATAATTCACCGAGCCAATACTAACGAAAAAGGGTTTCCCCCGCTTTAGATTATAAAGCAACTACACCAACAACATCCGGCAACACGAGTTCGAGGTTCAAACATAGCCAGATGCCAAAGCAAAGAAAAGAAAAGAGTGCAAATAGGTTCCGCTGGGAACACAGCACAACAAACCGCGCAAATACTAGCTCTCCGTTAACATAGCCAGAGCACGTGACACCACTGCCACCCTGTCTTAGCGTAACGCGAGTCGAGGCGGACGTCATCGCGGTAGCGACGACGGACGCCGAGACGAGCACGTGACACCACTGCCACCCTGTCTTAGCGTAACGCGAGTCGAGGCGGACTTCGTCGCGGTAGCGACGACGGATGCCGAGACGAGCACGTGACACCACTGCCACCCTGTCTTAGCGTAACGCGAGTCGAGGCGGACGTCGTCGTGGTAGCGACGACGGACGCCGAGACGAGCACGTGACACCACTGCCACCCTGTCTTAGCGTAACGCGAGTCGAGGCGGACGTCGTCGCGGTACCGACGACGGACGCCGAGACGAGCACGTGGCACCACTGTCACCCTGTCTTAGCGTAACGCGAGTCGAGGCGGACGTCGTCGCGGTAGCGACGACGGACGCCGAGACGAGCACGTGACACCACTGCCACCCTGTCTTAGCGTAACGCGAGTCGAGGCGGACTTCGTCGCGGTAGCGACGACGGACGCCGAGACGAGCACGTGACACCACTGCCACCCTGTCTTAGCGTAACGCGAGTCGAGGCGGACGTCGTCGCGGTAGCGACGACGGACGCCGAGACGAGCACGTGGCACCACTGCCACCCTGTCTTAGCATAAGGCGAGTCGAGGCGGACGTCGTCGCGGTAGCGACGACGGACGCCGAGACGAGCACGTGCACCACTGCCACCCTGTCTTAGCGTAACGCGAGTCGAGGCGGACGTCGTCGCCGTAGCGACGACGGACGCCGTGACGACCACGTGCACCACTGCCACCCTATCTTAGCATAACGCGAGTCGAGGCGGACGTCGTCGCGGTAGCGACGACGGACGCCGAGACGAGAAGGTGACACCACTGCCATCCTGTCTTAGCGTACCGCGAGTCGAGGCGGACGTCGTCACGGTAGCGATGATGAACGCCGAGACGAGAAGGTGACACCACTGCCACCCTGTCTTAGCGTACCGCGAGTCGACGCGGACGTCGTCACGGTAGCGACGACGGACGCCGAGACGAGAAAGTGACACCACTGCCACCCTGTCTTAGCGTACCGCGAGTCGAGGCGGACGTCGTCGCGGTAGCGACGACGGACGCCGAGACGAGCACGTGACACCACTGCCACCCTGTCTTACCGTAAAGCGAGTCGAGGCGGACGTCGTCGCGGTAGTGACGACGGACGCCGAGACGAGCACGTGACACCACTGCCATCTTGTCATAGCGTAACGCGAGTCGAGGCGGACATCGTCACGGTAGCGACGACGGACGCCGAGACGAGCACGTGACACCACTGCCACCCTGTCTTAGCGTAACGCGAGTCGAGGCTGCCACCCTGTCTTACCGTAACGCGAGTCGAGGCGGACTAGCGACGACGGACGCCGAGACGAGCACGTGACACCACTGCCACCCTGTCTTAGCGTAACACGAGTCGAGGCGAACGTCATCGCGGTAGCGACGACGGACGCCGAGACGAGCACGTGACACCACTGCCACCCTGTCTTAGCGTAACGCGAGTCGAGGCGGACGTCGTCGCGGTAGCGACGACGGACGCCGAGACGAGCACGTGGCACCACTGCCACCCTGTCTTAGCGTAACGCGAGTCGAGGCGGACGTCGTCGCGGTAGCGACGACGGACGCCGAGACCAGCACGTGACACCACTGCCACCCTGTCTTACCGTAACGCGAGTCGAGGCGGACGTCGTCGCGGTAGCAACGACGGACGCCGAGACGAGCACGTGACACCACTGCCACCCTGTCTTAGCGTAACGCGAGTCTAGGCGGACGTCGTCGCGGTAGCGACGATGGACGCCGAGACGAGCACGTGACACCACTGCCACCCTGTCTTAGCGTAACGCGAGTCGAGGCGGACGTCGTCGCGGTAGCGACGACGGACGCCGAGACGAGCACGTGACACCACTGCCACCCTGTCTTAGCGTAACGCGAGTCGAGGCGGACGTCGTCGCGGTAGCAACGACCGACGCCGAGACGAGCAAGTGACACCACTGCCACCCTGTCTTACCGTAACGCGAGTCGAGGCGGACGTCGTCGCGGTAGCGACGACGGACGCCGAGACGAGCACGTGACACCACAGCCACCCTGTATTACCGTAACGCGAGTCGAGGCGGACGTCGTCGCGGTAGCGACGACGGACGCCGAGACGAGCACGTGACACCACTACCACCCTGTCTTAGCGTAACGTGAGTCGAGGCAGACGTCGTCGCGGTAGCGACGACGGACGCCGAGACGAGCACGTGACGCCACTGCCACCCTGTCTTACCGTAACGCGAGTCAAGAAAAAATTATCTATAATTCACCGAGCCAATACTAACGAAAAAGGGTTTCCCCCGCTTTAGATTATAAAGCAACTACACCAACAACATCCGGCAACACGAGTTCGAGGTTCAAACATAGCCAGATGCCAAAGCAAAGAAAAGAAAAGAGTGCAAATAGGTTCCGCTGGGAACACAGCACAACAAACCGCGCAAATACTAGCTCTCCGTTAACATAGCCAGAGCACGTGACACCACTGCCACCCTGTCTTAGCGTAACGCGAGTCGAGTCGGACGTCGTCGCGGTAGCGACGACGGACGCCGAGACGAGCACGTGACACCACTGCCACCCTGTCTTAGCGTAACGCGAGTCGAGGCGGACTTCGTCGCGGTAGCAACGACGAATGCCGAGACGAGCACGTGACACCACTGCCACCCTGTCTTAGCGTAACGCGAGTCGAGGCGGACGTCGTCGCGGTAGCGACGACGGACGCCGAGACGAGCACGTGACACCACTGCCACCCTGTCTTAGCGTAACGCGAGTCGAGGCGGACGTCGTCGCGGTAGCGACGACGGACGCCGAGACGAGCACGTGGCACCACTGTCACCCTGTCTTAGCGTAACGCGAGTCGAGGCAGACGTCGTCGCGGTAGCGACGACGGACGCCGAGACGAGCACGTGACACCACTGCCACCCTGTCTTAGCGTAACGCGAGTCGAGGCAGACTTCGTCGCGGTAGCGACGACGGACGCCGAGACGAGCACGTGACACCACTGCCACCCTGTCTTAGCATAACGTGAGTCGAGGCGGACATCGTCGCGGTAGCGACGACGGACGCCGAGACGAGCACGTGACACCACTGCCACCCTGTCTTAGCGTAACGCGAGTCGAGGCGGACGTCGTCGCGGTAGCGACGACGGACGCCGAGACGAGCACGTGACACCACTGCCACCCTGTCTTAGCGTAACGCGAGTCGAGGCGGACGTCGTCGCGGTAGCGACGACGAACGCCGAGACGAGCACGTGGCACCACTGTCACCCTGTCTTAGCGTAACGCGAGTCGAGGCGGACGTCGTCGCGGTAGCGACGACGGACGCCGAGACGAGCACGTGGCACCACTGCCACCCTGTCTTAGCGTAAGGCGAGTCGAGGCGGACGTCGTCGCGGTAGCGACGACGGACGCCGAGACGAGCATGTGCACCACTGCCACCCTGTCTTAGCGTAACGCGAGTCGAGGCGGACGTCGTCGCGGTAGCGACGACGGACGCCGAGACGAGCACGTGCACCACTGCCACCCTATCTTAGCGTAACGCGAGTCGAGGCGGACGTCGTCGCGGTAGCGACAACGGACGCCGAGACGAGAAGGTGACACCACTGCCATCCTGTCTTAGCGTACCGCGAGTCGAGGCGGACGTCGTCACGGTAGCGACGATGAATGCCGAGACGAGAAGGTGACACCACTGCCACCCTGTCTTAGCGTACCGCGAGTCGACGCGAACGTCGTCACGGTAGCGACGACGGATGCCGAGACGAGAAAGTGACACCACTGCCACCCTGTCTTAGCGTACCGCGAGTCGAGGCGGACGTCGTCGCGGTAGCGACGACGGACGCCGAGACGAGCACGTGACACCACTGCCACCCTGTCTTACCGTAAAGCGAGTCGAGGCGGACGTCGTCGCGGTAGTGACGACGGACGCCGAGACGAGCACGTGACACCACTGCCATCTTGTCATAGCGTAACGCGAGTCGAGGCGGACATCGTCACGGTAGCGACGACGGACGCCGAGACGAGCACGTGACACCACTGCCACTCTGTCTTAGCGTAACGCGAGTCGAGGCTGCCACCCTGTCTTACCGTAACGCGAGTCGAGGCGGACGTCGTCGCGGTAGCGACGACGGACGCCGAGACGAGCACGTGACACCACTGCCACCCTGTCTTAGCGTAACGCGAGTCGAGGCGGACTTCGTCGCGGTAGCGACGACGGACGCCGAGACGAGCACGTGACACCACTGCCACCCTGTCTTAGCATAACGTGAGTCGAGGCGGACATCGTCGCGGTAGCGACGACGGACGCCGAGACGAGCACGTGACACCACTGCCACCCTGTCTTAGCGTAACGCGAGTCGAGGCGGACGTCGTCGCGGTAGCGACGACGGACGCCGAGACGAGCACGTGACACCACTGCCACCCTGTCTTAGCGTAACGCGAGTCGAGGCGGACGTCGTCGTGGTAGCGACGACGAACGCCGAGACGAACATGTGGCACCACTGTCACCCTGTCTTAGCGTAACGCGAGTCGAGGCGGACGTCGTCGCGGTAGCGACGACGGACGCCGAGACGAGCACGTGGCACCACTGCCACCCTGTCTTAGCGTAAGGCGAGTCGAGTCGGACGTCGTCGCGGTAGCGACGACGGACGCCGAGACGAGCACGTGCACCACTGCCACCCTGTCTTAGCGTAACGCGAGTCGAGGCGGACGTCGTCGCGGTAGCGACGACGGACGCCGAGACGAGCACGTGCACCACTGCCACCCTATCTTAGCGTAACGCGAGTCGAGGCGGACGTCGTCGCGGTAGCGACAACGGACGCCGAGACGAGAAGGTGACACCACTGCCATCCTGTCTTAGCGTACCGCGAGTCGAGGCGGACGTCGTCACGGTAGCGACGATGAACGCCGAGACGAGAAGGTGACACCACTGCCACCCTGTCTTAGCGTACCGCGAGTCGACGCGGACGTCGTCACGGTAGCGACGACGGACGCCGAGACGAGAAAGTGACACCACTGCCACCCTGTCTTAGCGTACCGCGAGTCGAGGCGGACGTCGTCGCGGTAGCGACGACGGACGCCGAGACGAGCACGTGACACCACTGCCACCCTGTCTTACCGTAAAGCGAGTCGAGGCGGACGTCGTCGCGGTAGTGACGACGAACGCCGAGACGAGCACGTGACACCACTGCCATCTTGTCATAGCGTAACGCGAGTCGAGGCGGACATCGTCACGGTAGCGACGACGGACGCCGAGACGAGCACGTGACACCACTGCCACCCTGTCTTAGCATAACGCGAGTCGAGGCTGCCACCCTGTCTTACCGTAACGCGAGTCGAGGCGGACGTCGTCGCGGTAGCGAAGACGGACGCCGAGACGAGCACGTGACACCACTGCCACCCTGTCTTAGCGTAACGCGAGTCGAGGCGAACGTCATCGCGGTAGCGACGACGGACGCCGAGACGAGCACGTGACACCACTGCCACCCTGTCTTAGCGTAACGCGAGTCGAGGCGGACGTCGTCGCGGTAGCGACGACGGTCGCCGAGACGAGCACGTGGCACCACTGCCACCCTGTCTTAGCGTAACGCGAGTCGAGGCGGACGTCGTCGTGGTAGCGACGACGGACGCCGAGACCAGCACGTGACACCACTGCCACCCTGTCTTACCGTAACGCGAGTCGAGGCGGACGTCGTCGCGGTAGCGACGACGGACGCCGAGACGAGCACGTGACACCACTGCCACCCTGTCTTAGCGTAACGCGAGTCTAGGCGGACGTCGTCGCGGTAGCGACGACGGACGCCGAGACGAGCACATGACACCACTGCCACCCTGTCTTAGCGTAACGCGAGTCGAGGCGGACATCGTCGCGGTAGCGACGACGGACGCCGAGACGAGCACGTGACACCACTGCCACCCTGTCTTACCGTAACGCGAGTCGAGGCGAACGTCGTCGCGGTAGCGACGATGGACGCCGAGACGAGCACGTGACACCACTGCCACCCTGTCTTAGCGTAACGCGAGTCGAGGCGGACGTCGTCGCGGTAGCGACGACGGACGCCGAGACGAGCATGTGACACCACTGCCACCCTGTCTTAGCGTAACGCGAGTCGAGGCGGACGTCGTCGCGGTAGCGACGACGGACGTAGAGACGAGCACGTGACACCACAGCCACCCTGTATTACCGTAACGCGAGTCGAGGCGGACGTCGTCGCGGTAGCGACGACGGACGCCGAGACGAGCACGTGACACCACTGCCACCCTGTCTTAGCATAACGCGAGTCGAGGCGGACGTCGTCGCGGTAGCGACGACGGACGCCGAGACGAGCACGTGACACCACTGCCACCCTGTCTTACCGTAACGCGAGTCGAGGCGGACGTCGTCGCGGTAGCGACGACGGACGCCGAGACGAGCACGTGACACCACTGCCACCCTGTCTTACCGTAACGCGAGTCGAGGCGGACGTCGTCGCGGTAGCGACGACGGACGCCGAGACGAGCACGTGACACCACAGCCACCCTGTATTACCGTAACGCGAGTCGAGGCGGACGTCGTCGCGGTAGCGACGACGGACGCCGAGACGAGCACGTGACACCACTGCCACCCTGTCTTAGCGTAACGCGAGTCGAGGCGGACGTCGTCGCGGTAGCGACGACGGACGCCGAGACGAGCACGTGACGCCACTGCCACCCTGTCTTACCATAACGCGAGTCGAGAAAAAATTATCTATAATTCACCGAGCCAATACTAACGAAAAAGGGTTTCCCCCGCTTTAGATTATAAAGCAACTACACCAACAACATCCGGCAACACGAGTTCGAGGTTCAAACATAGCCAGATGCCAAAGCAAAGAAAAGAAAAGAGTGCAAATAGGTTCCGCTGGGAACACAGCACAACAAACCGCGCAAATACTAGCTCTCCGTTAACACAGGTTGAACGAAGTTGGACCATTCTGGTTTTCCTTTACTAATCGCTCAATCCTCTAGATTGGTTGGACAGCAACCAGATTCTGATTTCATGTTGCAGATTCGCTCCCCATTTCCTAAACTGCCGGATGCCTAAATTAGGAGAAAAGAACGCAGCAGAAGATTTCACTCACCAGATAGTTAGTTGCCGGTAGATCTGCGGGGAATAGCCGGCACGCCGCCGGTTGGACAGCAACACCAGGGCCTATGCGCGGCCTGAGCGCGGGTCGTCGTTGCCGCCGCCGCCGCCGCCTTGGGGCGCCCTCGTTGCGCCCGTGCCTGAAATATGGGCGAGCGAGCTTTTTTTTCGACAGAGAGGAGATGTTTTTCCGTTCCAGGGCCGAGAGAGAGTCAGGTAGCTCGGTTGCGAAACGACTCCTTGGCGATCGATCGCGGCGGCGATCGATTCCGACCGCGCGTGGAGTACGTTCTGTTCCCTTTCCCTTTCCTGCTAGTTTCCTTTTTAGGAAAACCCACTCGACCACTCGACCGCATCTTATCCTATCCCTGCGCCTCGCCTCCCTACTCTGCCCTGCCGCTTCCCCTCCTAGCCGGCGGCTCCTTCCTCGCGGCAGCCCACTATCCCCGGCGCCTCGCCTCCCTACTCTGCCCTGCCGCTTCCCTTCCTCGCCGGCGGCTCCTCCCTAGCGGCAGCGACCAATACGGCGAGACGACGCGGCCGCACGAGTGCCGGCGAGGTCAGCAGTGAATACGGCGAGGCGCCGCAGCCGCACGAGCCCCCGCAAGGTCAACGACGAATAGGGCGAGGCGCCGCGGCCGCACGAGCGGCGGCGAGGTCAGCAGTGAATACGGCGAGGCGCCGCGTCCGCACGGGCGGCAGGGGCCAAGGCGGAGCGGCCGCACAGCCGCCGCGATGTCCAGGGGCGGAAGCGGCCAATACGGCGAGGCGGTGTTTGTCCGGCGGCCGTACGTCCTCCTGCTTGGGCTCGACCTCCCGCTATGCGTCCCCACTGGCATCACCAAGCTTCCCAGCCGCATCCGCGTTGGCTCCGAGGATGTCCACGTACCCCCCCCCCCCCCCCCCAATCCCTCTTCCTTCCGATGAGTTCATAGCTGATGGCGGCCACCTTCTATGTGCTCACGAACACCCAGATTTGACAGGGAGCAGCACATGGATGTCGATTTTTTGGCACCTCTGCTCTCATGAAACTAGTATGGATAGGTTCAGGCACACCTTTGCTCGTTTTCAGCATGAGGAGGAAGAAGATGATTTAATTTCTTTGGAAGGACTAATCCCGTGAGGATGCTGTACAAGAAAATAGGAGCAATATGGATCTCAAAACTGAAGAAAAGCAGGCCACCTTAGTGGCTCTGTGCTCAGAAAAGAGGATTGCTTACTGTTTCACAAAAATAGGATTTTTCTAAGCCATACTCCGTCTATTAGGCCTTTTTCTAAGCTAGTCAAAATTACCAGGATAAAATCAGGGATTAAATGAGCGTTGGTTTGAACTCGATAAATATATTTTATCAGTTAACCATGTTATGTAGCTACTGCATTGTCTTGCCGATAATCGTCTTCACACACTAGATATCAATTTATATGTGTGATTTCATTTGAATCTCGTAAGCCATAAAATTATTTTTGGCATCATCTGGTAGCCGGAACAATGTTTAGTGTTTACTCACTCAATATGGGCTGGGTCCTATCTTGCTTTTGTTTACTATACTCCTACTTGTTTATGTTAGCAATTAGAAAACCTAAGATTTAGGGCCCAATTCCAGGCCCCATGACTAATTTGTTAATGCATTAACCAAATGTGAAATGTGGCAGCATCAGCATGAGTATCGGGGGCCATCCTCCTTGGGATTTTGTCACTCTGTTTTTCTTGCTGGTCAAAGTGCGAGTACTGACAGGGGTTTTTGTTCTTAGATTTGGCCACCGGAGAGGATTGGTTCGATTGGTTCAAAGGAGTAGGACACGGGTAAATTGAATTCTTTTGCCATTAATTTACCTTTTGTCATTTTTCCCACAACCATCCAAGTCAGAGTATAAGCGACAGTTCATACGATGCAGCCAGGCCCTGCATTTATTGGTGCATCTTCATGTCTACCATTTGATACTTCACAATTCTGGTCCTTGCCCCCCGGAAGCCAACCCCGTTCAGCGAATCTATGGCATGATTCAATTGTTGTGTCTCATGTCGTAACTCATCCGCCTCAGTCTCGTCTTTCGTTGACGCCGGAGCACAATGTAGTAGTGTTCGGGGGCGCATCTCTGCGGAAATCCTTAATAGTATCCGAACCGGTTGTGGAGATTGGAAAAGGAAATCCCTAAATGCATCTCTGAAACAATGACATTTTTTCAGTAATGAACTGAGACTAGCAGTTCATTTTTATTCTGTAGGGGGGATCTTTTTGGATGAAATTCTGAACACTATTCAAAGAAATAAGCAGCTGGCATTTGTTCAAGAATATACTAAGTCTGTGAACATTGTTTGTTTCTCCGTAGCAAGTTATTCTATAAATACTGAACACTATGCAAGGAAATCAGCCGCCGCCATTGTTCAAGAATGTACTAATTCTCTGAACATTGTTTTGTTTTTCTGCAGCAAGTTATTTCTATAAATACCGAACATTGCAAGGAAATCAGCAGCTTTCATTGTTAAGAGAATGAGCTAATTCTCTGAAAAACGTGTTGTTTTTCTGTAGCAAATTATTGTATGAATTCTGAACATCTGTGCAAAGAAACTGAGCTCTGAACATTATTCAAACAACACAGATAGAGCACAATCTGTATGTACATGAGCATTAAGCTAGAAGAATTCCTAATGTTACTGTGTTCCTTGTGTTTTTGGTTTTTTTCTCTTCCATGTTGTAGCACAGAGTCCATAAGTTTAATTGTTGTTGATTTTTGGTCAGTTACATATTTAACTGCAACCTGTTTTCTTGTTCACGCTGATTTTCAAAGTCCAAACTATTTGTCAGATAAAGACAACTCATTTTTAGCAGTTCATAATATTGTCGCTGTTTAGAGTCTAGTGTTTCCTTCCTTGTTTTTGCATCACGACGTTTCACCCATGTTTTGACTATTTAAGTTGGTGTACAACTGTACATGGTATGTAAATATAATAGTCTGTTCTAACCTATTCTCTGTTTTTCAGAGCGTGGGCTCCGAACGTTCAGCAAAACAGGGACATTGTGAATTTACTAGATTGCGACAAGTCTACACAGGGAATAGGCCGAGTTTGCAATGAGCAGCTTGCAGAGCTACTGTGGCCTGAGTTCTCAAAGAGGAGATGGCATGGATTTAAGTACATTAATGTCCTTGTACAGCAAGGGAAGCTCCTAAGGTATTGGAAGTGAAATACTCCCAAATTCTTCTTCTCCGCCTAACAGTATACAAAGCATTGGAAGAGGCAACGGGGCGACCAAAGAATTAGTTCATTGGTTCCATACGCCATGGCAGAAAGTTGAGGCCGATCCCCAGGATGACCCTTTCTGCTGGATTCAATTAAGATGATGAAAAGTTTTTTGCCAAGGCCTATTTTCCAATATGCGTTTGAATATGGACACAGACTCAAAGAACGGTGGGATCTTTATGTGGTCGGGCTCCAAGTGGACCTTCAACCATGAGTCCTTCACCTGTCCGTTGCTCGACGGTCTGCCCAAACCTGTGCCAGGTCGTAGGATGAAAACTGCTTTTACTGAGTTCTACTCAATGTAGCGGCGCAATAGGAGTTATTTTTGTATTACCGCTCTGCTATTGCAAGCTTCATCTGGATCTGTTATGTCATCCATATGAGCTAAGTTGAGAGGGAAATGGAAGAGGAGGCTTGGTTCGACATGATCTTCTGTCACGTCAATCCTTGTTCCTCAGAGCGGCGATCACACAACGGACGGGATTATGGAGTCGTCAAACGACATTACAGTTGCATCAAAGGTATCTAAGCAATGGTAACATCATTTGAAGAACATCCCTTTTATTTCTTTTCTTTCCCTGATTTTTTCGTAGGTTAATAACTTACAGCGTAAATATCAATAACTTACAGCATAAATATCTTTTTATAGGTAGTCTTTCAAACTAAAACGACAACACAGGCCTTACAAGATACTTCCTTTTTTCGTCCACTGTTCTTCCTGCTAGTATCAGGTTCGATAACATACACACAAGTAAATATGCTCATCGTTTTTCTCTGCGCCACCATGCAAAAAAAAGTGCCCCAAGAAGATAATTGCCTCCATTTCTTTCCCGTAGCATCCTATGTGCGTTGTAGCTCTCTGCCCACGACGCTGCGTTATGTCACCTGTTTTTGGAGGACAGATAAAGGGAATTAGTCCCTTCTGCTTTCTATATAAGAAAATATGATAGCCATAACAAATCCTATAAGATTAACACTGCTAGTCCAGAATATTTAAGCATTACCGGATTATTTTGGGGGCATTGTGGCTTCGTATGGCCTGGCAGCCTGCACTTGGAACACTTCCTTACTGCTTTTTGCTTCTTAAGCTTATCAGAAGCCTTTTCATACATGGTCTTTGGCCTATCACCAAGGTTGAAACCTTGTGTGCGTGACAGCGGGGGGGGGGGGGGGGGGTCTCTCAAACCAAATGTTTGATGCACCTCAACGCCACCCATGCTAGACGCACCGATGGTAGACACACCATTTTGATGCACCTGCGTAGGGATGTGCAGGTCGCCATCCCCCTCCTACAGGGCATCAACATTCAGCTGTTGAGGATCATCAATACACCGTCGCTTCCCACCCGAGAGTTGTTCTTCTTGGCGGAGCCGCTTATCTAACCTGACTTTGTTTATTGCCTCACCGATTCCTTCCACGAACAGGTCGTACGACCTGTCGTCCGTGCACTCGTTTGACAATGCATCGGACACCTGGCTCATGACTATAGAATGCCTGACTGTCAAGTGTGTTCTCTGTCCATTTTGACCAATATTTACATCCGTCATCATAGCTAACACATGCCCTGCAGCTACTGTCCACCTAGGATTTATAAAGCTTTCAGGGAGGCTACTCAACCCAATGTGTCTTGCTACCGCTAGGACGTGACAGCAATGCAAACCGTCCCGACTGAACTTGGAACATGAGCAGCGGTAGACATCATCAGGTGATATTGACACAGTGTATATCCTCTTTGAAAACTCTGCGTCCTGGTATTCGCCCCGCCTTGTCACCAGAAATGTTCTTGTTTCACCAGCAGCAGCAACGACCTCAACTCTGTAAGTTGTGGTTTTTTTCATCTCTTCCACAAATTTGGCGTATATTGGTGGTGTGTATATCTTTGCGGCCTCTCTTTCCATAGGGTCGTAACTCCAGTAACGTTGTTCTCTCAGTTCTAATTTCTCTCTCAGTCGATCAAGGTCGCTATGCTTCTTTTCCTGCACAATCTGGTACTGGTTGAAAAACGTCGCAATCGAGTCTTTTCGGAGGACATAGCCTTTGAACAGAGAGTTGGTGCTCTCGCTCCTCCCAGTTGATAACGTGAATGAGAAAAATTTGTCCATGTAGTACGCAGGGACCTACTCATCTCTGATTTCAAACAACCGCTTTAGGTGGGTTTCATCTTGAGCATCATGCTTCTCCAACAGAGCATGCCATCCGCTCTCAAACTCTTCAGGCGTGAACGAGTTCCTGATTAGGCTCCGGAGCTCTGCATGCAAAGTTCCTCGGGCAGCAAAGAAAGTGATTAGTTTCTATTTCATTTTTCTCTAGATGTGCCAGTTGCAGAAGCGGTGGGTTGAGTGCAACATGACAGCACGTATAGCATTCCGCATTGCAACATACTGGTCTGTTATTATGGTTTCCGGGTGCAGACCCCCCATCGACCTCAGAAATGCTCGAAACAGCCACCTGAATGTGTCTTCCTTCTCATCCTTTAACAATGCTGCACCAAACAGGATAGTCTTTCCATAGTTGTCCACGCCAACCACAGGGGCAAATGGCATATTGTACTCGTTTGTGGAATAGGTGGTATCAAAAGAGACAAACTTCCCAAACTGACTGTAGTTTGCTCTACCTATCTGATCTGTCCAAAACACACTTCTAACGGTGTTGTGTGCGTCGACCTGGAGCTGGTAACTGAAACCTGGCACCTTATCCTCCACGCTCTTGAAAATTTTCAGCAGCTCCTCAATGTCTTTGTTCTTGTGTTTAAGTCTTTTCTTTGCGTTGCGATTGCTCAGATACTTAGCATCAAAAGGCACTCCTCTGAAGCTCCCCATCATCCTCCTGAATATGGTCATCACTTTCTTGGGGGGCACTCTGCTTTCTTGAAGAATGTCAATCAATGCCTTTTCAGATTCAGACATCCTTTTGTGGCACTTCATAAACCTAACCAGCCACTCACTCGGAGCCAGCTCATGATTGTGCTCAAGTTTTGTGGATTTTATAACCCATCGTCCAGATTCTTCTTTCACTATTATCTTAACTGGACACATTGTCCTGTTGATTCTGGAAGTCATCCTCTTCCTCAGCGCAGAGTCGTTGCATGCATTCGCCCGACGGACGCCGAGACGAGCACGTGACACCACTGCCACCCTATCTTACCGTAAAGCGAGTCGAGGCAGACGTCGTCGCGGTAGCGACGACGGACGCCGAGACGAGCACGTGACACCACTGCCATCCTGTCATAGCGTAACGCGAGTCGAGGCGGACATCATCGCGGTAGCGACGACGGACGACGAGACGAGCACGTGACACCACTGCCACCCTGTGTTAGCGTAACGCAAGTCGAGGCGGACGTCGTCGCGGTAGCGATGACGGACGCCGAGACGAGCACGTGACACCACTGCCACCCTGTCTTAGCGTAACGCGAGTCGAGGCTGCCACCCTGTCTTACCGTAACGCGAGTCAAGGCGGACGTCGTCGCGGTAGCGACGACGGACGCCGAGACGAGCACGTGACACCACTGCCACCCTGTCTTAGCGTAACGCGAGTCGAGGCGGACGTCGTCGCGGTAGCGACGATGGATGCTGAGACGAGCACGTGACAACACTGCCACCCTGTCTTAGCGTAACGCGAGTCGAGGCGGACGTCGTCGCGGTAGCGACGACGGACGCCGAGACGAGCACGTGACACCACTGCCACCCTGTCTTAGCGTAACGCGAGTCGAGGCGGACGTCGTCGCGGTAGCGACGACGGACGCCGAGACCAGCACGTGACACCACTGCCACCCTGTCTTAGCGTACCGCGAGTCGAGGCGGACGTCGTCGCGGTAGCGACGACGGACGCCGAGACGAGCACGTGACACCACTGCCACCCTGTCTTAGCGTAACGCGAGTCGAGGCGGACGTCGTCGCGGTAGCGACGACGAACGCCGAGACGAGCATGTGACACCACTGTCACCCTGTCGTAGCGTAACGCGAGTCGAGGCGGACGTCGTCGCGGTAGCGACGACGGACGCCAAGAAGAGCACGTGGCACCACTGCCACCCTGTCTTAGCGTAACGCGAGTCGAGGCGGACGTCGTCGCGGTAGCGACGACGGACGCCGAGACGAGCACGTGCACCACTGCCACCCTGTCTTAGCGTAACGTGAGTCGAGGCGGACGTCGTCGCGGTAGCGACGACGGACGCCGAGACGAGCACGTGCACCACTGCCACCCTGTCTTAGCGTAACGCGAGTCTAGGCGGACGTCGTCGTGGTAGCGACGACGGACGCCGAGACGAGCACGTGACACCACTGCCACCCTGTCTTAGCGTACCGCGAGTCGAGGCGGACGTCGTCGCGGTAGCGACGACGGACGCCGAGACGAGCACGTGACACCACTGCCACCCTGTCTTTGTTGGGGAACATTGCAGAAAATTAAAAAAATTTCTACGGTTTCACCAAGATCCATCTATGAGTTCATCAAAGCAACGAGTCAATGGGTGAGTTTGCATCTACATACCACTTGTAGATCGCGTGCGGAAGCTTGCAAGGGGATGGTGATGATGGAGTCGTACTCGACGTGATTCGGATCACCGATGACCAAGTACTGAACGGACAGCACCTCCGCGTTCAACACACGTACGGGACGGGAGACTTCTCCTCCTTCTAGATCCAGCAAGGGGAAGGAGAGGTTGAGGAAGAACGCTCCAATGGCAGCACGACGGCGTGGTGCAGTTGGAGTAGTAGTATTCCGACAGGGCTTCGCCAAGCACTTATGGAGGAGGAGAGGTGTTGGGGAGGGGAGGGGCTGCGCCTTGGCTTGTGTTGATCTCCCATGCGCCTCCCCACTATATATAGGGGTGGAGGGGCTGGTTTCTTGCCCTCCAAGTCCATTGGGGCGTTGGCCAAGGTGGGAGGAAAGAAATCCCATCATTTCCTTCCCCACCGATTGTTATCCCCCCTTTTTAGGGATCTTGATCTTATCCCTTCGGGATATGATCTTATTCCTTCTAAGGGGGGATTTTGGTGCGCCTTGACCAGGGGTGTGGGGCCTTTCCCCCACTACTCACGTTCATGTGGGTCACCCCATGCAGGTGGGCCCCACTCCGGAACCTTCTAGAACCTTCCCGGTACAATACCGAAAAATCCCGAACATTTTCCGGTGGCCAAAATAGGACTTCCCATATATAAATCTTTACCTCCGGACCATTCCGGAACTTCTCGTGACGTCTGGGATCTCATCCGAGACTCCGAACAACATTCGGTAGTCACATACTAGTCTTCCTAATAACCCTAGCGTCACCGAACCTTAAGTGTGTAGACCCTACGGGTTCGGGAGACATGTAGACATGACCGAGACGCTCTCAGGTCAATAACCAACAGCGGGATCTGGATACCCATGTTGGCTCCCACATGCTCCTCGATGTTGTCATCGGATGAACCACGATGTCGAGGATTCGATCAAACCCTATATACAATTCCCTTTGTCAATCGGTACGTTACTTGCCCGAGACTCGATCGTCGGTATCCCAATACCTTGTTCAGTCTCATTACTGGCAAGTCACTTTACTCGTACCATAATGCATGATCCCGTGGCCAACACTTTGGTCACCTTGAGCTCATTATGATGATGCATTACCGAGTGGGCCCAGAGATACCTCTCCGTCATACGGAGTGACAAATCCCAGTCTCGATCCGTGTCAACCCAACAGCTACTTTCGGAGATACCTGTAATGCACCTTTATAGTCACCCAGTTACATTGTGACGTTTGATACACCCAAGGCACTCCTACGGTATCCGGGAGTTACACGATCTCATGGTCTAAGGAAGAGATACTTGACATTGGCAAAGCTCTAGCAAACGAACTAAACGACCTTTGTGCTATGCTTAGGATTGGGACTTGTCCATCACATCATTCTCCTAATGATGTGATCCCGTTATCAACAACATCCAATGTCCATAGCCAGGAAATCATGACTATCTGTTGATCACAACGAGCTAGTCAACTAGAGGCTCACTAGGGACATATTGAGGTCTATGTATTCACACGTGTATTACGATTTCCGGATAATACAGTTATAGCATGAATAAAAGACAATTATCATGAACAATGAAATATAATAATACTTTTATTATTGCCTCTAGGGCATATTTCCAACAGTCTTAGCGTAACGCGAGTCGAGGCGGACTTCGTTGCGGTAGCGACGACGGACGCCGAGACGAGCACGTGACACCACTGCCACCCTGTCTTAGCGTAACGCGAGTCGAGGCGGACTTCGTCGCGGTAGCGACGACGGACGCCGAGACGAGCACGTGACACCACTGCCACCCTGTCTTAGCGTAGCGCGAGTCGAGGCGGACGTCGTCGCGGTAGCGACGACGGACGCCGAGACGAGCACGTGACACCACTGCCACCCTGTCTTAGCGTAGCGCGAGTCGAGGCGGACGTCGTCGCGGTAGCGACGACGGACGCCGAGACGAGCACGTGACACCACTGCCACCCTGTCTTAGCGTAACGCGAGTCGAGGCGGACGTCGTCGCGGTAGCGACGACGAACGCCGAGACGAGCACGTGGCACCACTGTCACCCTGTCTTAGCGTAACGCGAGTCGAGGCGGACGTCGTCGCGGTAGCGACGACGGATGCCGAGACGAGCACGTGGCACCACTGCCACCCTGTCTTAGCGTAAGGCGAGTCGAGGCAGACGTCGTCGCGGTAGCGACGACGGACGCCGAGACGAGCACTTGCACCACTGCCACCCTGTCTTAGCGTAACGCGAGTCGAGGCGGACGTCATCGCGGTAGCGACGACGGACGCCGAGACGAGCACGTGCACCACTGCCACCCTGTCTTAGCGTAACGCGAGTCGAGGCGGACGTTGTCGCGGTAGCGACGACGGACGCCGAGACGAGAAGGTGACACCACTGCCATCCTGTCTTAGCGTACCGCGAGTCGAGGCGGACGTCGTCACGGTAGCGACGACGAACGCCGAGACGAGAAGGTGACACCACTGCCACCCTGTCTTAGCGTACCGCGAGTCGACGCGGACGTCGTCACGGTAGCGACGACGGACGCCGAGACGAGAAAGTGACACCACTGCCACCTTGTCTTAGCGTACCGCGAGTCGAGGCGGACGTCGTCGCGGTAGCGACGACGGACGCCGAGACGAGCACGTGACACCACTGCCACCCTGTCTTACCGTAAAGCGATTCGAGGCGGACGTCGTCGCGGTAGTGACGACGGACGCCGAGACGAGCACGTGACACCACTGCCATCCTGTCATAGCGTAACGCGAGTCGAGGCGGACATCGTCGCGGTAGCGACGACGGACGCCGAGACGAGCACGTGACACCACTGCCACCCTGTCTTAGCGTAACGCGAGTCGAGGCTGCCACCCTGTCTTACCGTAACGCGAGTCGAGGCGGACGTCGTCGCGGTAGCGACGACGGACGCCGAGACGAGCACGTGACACCACTGCCACCCTGTCTTAGCGTAACGCGAGTCGAGGCGGACGTCATCGCGGTAGCGACGACGGACGCCGAGACGAGCACGTGACACCACTGCCACCCTGTCTTAGCGTAACGCGAGTCGAGGCGGACGTCGTCGCGGTAGCGACGACGGACGCCGAGACCAGCACGTGACACCACTGCCACCCTGTCTTACCGTAACGCGAGTCGAGGCGGACGTCGTCGCGGTAGCGACGACGGACGCCGAGACGAGCACGTGACACCACTGCCACCCTGTCTTAGCGTAACGCGAGTCGAGGCGGACGTCGTCGCGGTAGCGACGACGGACGCCGAGACGAGCACGTGACACCACTGCCACCCTGTCTTACCGTAACGCGAGTCGAGGCGGACGTCGTCGCGGTAGCGACGACGGACGCCGAGACCAGCACGTGACACCACTGCCATCCTGTCTTACCGTAACGTGAGTCGAGGCGGACGTCGTCGCGGTAGCGACGACGGACGCCGAGACGAGCACGTGACACCGCTGCCACCCTGTCTTAGCGTAACGCGAGTCGAGGCGGACGTCGTCGCGGTAGCGACGACGGACGCCGAGACGAGCACGTGACACCACTGCCACCCTGTCTTAGCGTAACGCGAGTCGAGGCGGACGTCGTCGCGGTAGCGACGATGGACGCCGAGACGAGCACGTGACACCACTGCCACCCTGTCTTACCGTAACGCGAGTCGAGGCGGACGTCGTCGCGGTAGCGACGACGGACGCCGAGACGAGCACGGGACACCACAGCCACCCTGTATTACCGTAGCGCGAGTCGAGGCGGACGTCGTCGCGGTAGCGACGACGGACGCCGAGACGAGCACGTGACACCACTGCCACCCTGTCTTAGCGTAACGCGAGTCGAGGCGGACGTCGTCGCGGTAGCGACGATGGACGCCGAGACGAGCACGTGACACCACTGCCACCCTGTCTTACCGTAACGCGAGTCGAGGCGGACGTCGTCGCGGTAGCGACGACGGACGCCGAGACGAGCACGTGACACCACAGCCACCCTGTATTACCGTAACGCGAGTCGAGGCGGACGTCGTCGCGGTAACGACGACGGACGCCGAGACGAGCACGTGACAGCACTGCCACCCTGTCTTAGCGTAACGCGAGTCGAGGCGGACGTCATCGCGGTAGCGACGACGGACGCCGAGACGAGCACGTGCACCACTGCCACCCTGTCTTAGCGTAACGCGAGTCGAGGCGGACGTTGTCGCGGTAGCGACGACGGACGCCGAGACGAGAAGGTGACACCACTGCCATCCTGTCTTAGCGTACCGCGAGTCGAGGCGGACGTCGTCACGGTAGCGACGACGAATGCCGAGACGAGAAGGTGACACCACTGCCACCCTGTCTTAGCGTACCGCGAGTCGACGCGGACGTCGTCACGGTAGCGACGACGGACGCCGAGACGAGAAAGTGACACCACTGCCACCTTGTCTTAGCGTACCGCGAGTCGAGGCGGACGTCGTCGCGGTAGCGACGACGGACGCCGAGACGAGCACGTGACACCACTGCCACCCTGTCTTACCATAAAGCGAGTCGAGGCGGACGTCGTCGCGGTAGTGACGACGGACGCCGAGACGAGCACGTGACACCACTGCCATCCTGTCATAGCGTAACGCGAGTCGAGGCGGACATCGTCGCGGTAGCGACGACGGACGCCGAGACGAGCACGTGACACCACTGCCACCCTGTCTTAGCGTAACGCGAGTCGAGGCTGCCACCCTGTCTTACCGTAACGCGAGTCGAGGCGGACGTCGTCGCGGTAGCGACGACGGACGCCGAGACGAGCACGTGACACCACTGCCACCCTGTCTTAGCGTAACGCGAGTCGAGGCGGACGTCGTCGCGGTAGCGACGACGGACGCCGAGACGAGCACGTGACACCACTGCCACCCTGTCTTAGCGTAACGCGAGTCGAGGCGGACGTCGTCGCGGTAGCGACGACGGACGCCGAGACCAGCACGTGACACCACTGCCACCCTGTCTTACCGTAACGCGAGTCGAGGCGGACGTCGTCGCGGTAGCGACGACGGACGCCGAGACGAGCACGTGACACCACTGCCACCCTGTCTTAGCGTAACGCGAGTCGAGGCGGACGTCGTCGCGGTAGCGACGACGGACGCCGAGACGAGCACGTGACACCACTGCCACCCTGTCTTACCGTAACGCGAGTCGAGGCGGACGTCGTCGCGGTAGCGACGACGGACGCCGAGACCAGCACGTGACACCACTGCCATCCTGTCTTACCGTAACGTGAGTCGAGGCGGACGTCGTCGCGGTAGCGACGACGGACGCCGAGACGAGCACGTGACACCGCTGCCACCCTGTCTTAGCGTAACGCGAGTCGAGGCGGACGTCGTCGCGGTAGCGACGACGGACGCCGAGACGAGCACGTGACACCACTGCCACCCTGTCTTAGCGTAACGCGAGTCGAGGCGGACGTCGTCGCGGTAGCGACGATGGACGCCGAGACGAGCACGTGACACCACTGCCACCCTGTCTTACCGTAACGCGAGTCGAGGCGGACGTCGTCGCGGTAGCGACGACGGACGCCGAGACGAGCACGTGACACCACAGCCACCCTGTATTACCGTAGCGCGAGTCGAGGCGGACGTCGTCGCGGTAGCGACGACGGACGCCGAGACGAGCACGTGACACCACTGCCACCCTGTCTTAGCGTAACGCGAGTCGAGGCGGACGTCGTCGCGGTAGCGACGATGGACGCCGAGACGAGCACGTGACACCACTGCCACCCTGTCTTACCGTAACGCGAGTCGAGGCGGACGTCGTCGCGGTAGCGACGACGGACGCCGAGACGAGCACGTGACACCACAGCCACCCTGTATTACCGTAACGCGAGTCGAGGCGGACGTCGTCGCGGTAACGACGACGGACGCCGAGACGAGCACGTGACAGCACTGCCACCCTGTCTTAGCGTAACGCGAGTCGAGGCGGACGTCGTCGCGGTAGCGACGACGGACGCCGAGACGAGCACGTGACGCCACTGCCACCCTGTCTTACCGTAACGCGAGTCGAGAAAAAATTATCTATAATTTGAAAAATGTTGATGTTTTTCATAAAAATCACTTTTTTACAATTTAATCAATTTTTTTAATAAGATTTTTCTTTGCTTTTTTTTTAAATTTGGAATTTGTTCATAGTAGATCAATTCAATGAACATTCCGTTCAACAGGGAAACAGTAGATCAATTCAATTGAGTTCGGAATATTTGGTAATAAAAACATTTTCCTGTAAAGTTTCATTGAAAGGGAATAGAGGGACGGGAATAGAGGGAATAGTTCGACCAAGTATATATAAAGATATATCAACATCTACAAAACTAATTTTACTTTATTAGTCTCATTATGAAATGTATTTGAGATCCTAGATTTTTATGGATTATTTTATAGACTCGGTCAAACTTATTCGGCAAATCCTAGAACTTAATTATTTTGAAACTGAGGGAGTACTTACTTAGTACTGTACAACAGAACTTGTAGGGATGCATTTTGGCTTATGTGTTAACCGGCCACACAAATTTCACTTTCTTTTTTTGGGAAACTATCCCTCACAAGATTCACCGAGCCAATACTAACCAAAAAGGGTTTCACCCGCTTTAGATTATAAAGCAACTACACCAACAACATCCGGCAACACGAGTTCGAGGTTCAAACATAGCCAGATGCCAAAGCAAAGAAAAGAAAAGAGTGCAAATAGGTTCCGCTGGGAACACAGCACAACAAACCGCGCAAATACTAGCTCTCCGTTAACACAGGTTGAACGAAGTTGGACCATTCTGGTTTTCCTTTACTAATCGCTCAATCCTCTAGATTGGTTGGACAGCAACCAGATTCTGATTTCATGTTGCAGATTCGCTCCCCATTTCCTAAACTGCCGGATGCCTAAATTAGGAGAAAAGAACGCAGCAGAAGATTTCACTCACCAGATCGTTAGTTGCCGGTAGATCTGCGGGGAATAGCCGGCACGCCGCCGGTTGGACAGCAACACCAGGGCCTATGCGCGGCCTGAGCGCGGGTCGTCGTTGCCGCCGCCGCCGCCGCCTTGGGGCGCCCTCGTTGCGCCCGTGCCTGAAATATGGGCGAGCGAGCTTTTTTTTCGACAGAGAGGAGATGTTTTTCCGTTCCAGGGCCGAGAGAGAGTCAGGTAGCTCGGTTGCGAAACGACTCCTTGGCGATCGATCGCGGCGGCGATCGATTCCGACCGCGCGTGGAGCACGTTCTGTTCCCTTTCCCTTTCCTGCTAGTTTCCTTTTTAGGAAAACCCACTCGACCACTCGACCGCATCTTATCCTATCCCTGCGCCTCGCCTCCCTACTCTGCCCTGCCGCTTCCCCTCCTAGCCGGAGGCTCCTTCCTCGCGGCAGCCCACTATCCCCGGCGCCTCACCTCCCTACTCTGCCCTGCCGCTTCCCTTCCTCGCCGGCGGCTCCTCCCTAGCGGCAGCGACCAATACGGCGAGACGACGCGGCCGCACGAGTGCCGGCGAGGTCAGCAGTGAATACGGCGAGGCGCCGCAGCCGCACGAGCCCCCGCAAGGTCAACGGCGAATAGGGCGAGGCGCCGCGGCCGCACGAGCGGCGGCGAGGTCAGCAGTGAATACGGCGAGGCGCCGCGTCCGCACGGGCGGCAGGGGCCAAGGCGGAGCGGCCGCACAGCCGCCGCGATGTCCAGGGGCGGAAGCGGCCAATACGGCGAGGCGGTGTTTGTCCGGCGGCCATACGTCCTCCTGCTTGGGCTCGACCTCCCGCTATGCGTCCCCACCGGCATCACCAAGCTTCCCAGCCGCGTCCGCGTCGGCTCCGAGGATGTCCCGGTACCCCCCCCCCCCCCCAATCCCTCTTCCTTCCGATGAGTTCATAGCTGATGGCGGCCACCTTCTATGTGCTCACGAACACCCAGATTTGACAGGGAGCAGCACATGGATGTCGATTTTTTGGCACCTCTGCTCTCATGAAACTAGTATGGATAGGTTCAGGCACACCTTTGCTCGTTTTCAGCATGAGGAGGAAGAAGATGATTTAATTTCTTTGGAAGGACTAATCCCGTGAGGATGCTGTACAAGAAAATAGGAGCAATATGGATCTCAAAACTGAAGAAAAGCAGGCCACCTTAGTGGCTCTGTGCTCAGAAAAGAGGATTGCTTACTGTTTCACAAAAATAGGATTTTTCTAAGCCATACTCCGTCTATTAGGCCTTTTTCTAAGCCAGTCAAAATTACCAGGATAAAATCAGGGATTAAATGAGCGTTGGTTTGAACTCGATAAATATATTTTATCAGTTAACCATGTTATGTAGCTACTGCATTGTCTTGCCGATAATCGTCTTCACACACTAGATATCAATTTATATGTGTGATTTCATTTGAATCTCGTAAGCCATAAAATTATTTTTGGCATCATCTGGTAGCCGGAACAATGTTTAGTGTTTACTCACTCAATATGGGCTGGGTCCTATCTTGCTTTTGTTTACTATACTCCTACTTGTTTATGTTAGCAATTAGAAAACCTAAGATTTAGGGCCCAATTCCAGGCCCCAGGACTAATTTGTTAATGCATTAACCAAATGTGAAATGTGGCAGCATCAGCATGAGTATCGGGGGCCATCCTCCTTGGGATTTTGTCACTCTGTTTTTCTTGCTGGTCAAAGTGCGAGTACTGACAGGGGTTTTTGTTCTTAGATTTGGCCACCGGAGAGGATTGGTTCGATTGGTTCAAAGGAGTAGGACACGGTAAATTGAATTCTTTTGCCATTAATTTACCTTTTGTCATTTTTCCCACAACCATCCAAGTCAGAGTATAAGCGACAGTTCATACGATGCAGCCAGGCCCTGCATTTATTGGTGCATCTTCATGTCTACCATTTGATACTTCACAATTCTGGTCCTTGCCCCCCGGAAGCCAACCCCGTTCAGCGAATCTATGGCATGATTCAATTGTTGTGTCTCATGTCGTAACTCATCCGCCTCAGTCTCGTCTTTCGTTGACGCCGGAGCACAACGTAGTAGTGTTCGGGGGCGCATCTCTGCGGAAATCCTTAATAGTATCCGAACCGGTTGTGGAGATTGGAAAAGGAAATCCCTAAATGCATCTCTGAAACAATGACATTTTTTCAGTAATGAACTGAGACTAGCAGTTCATTTTTATTCTGTAGGGGGGATCTTTTTGGATGAAATTCTGAACACTATTCAAAGAAATAAGCAGCTGGCATTTGTTCAAGAATATACTAAGTCTGTGAACATTGTTTGTTTCTCTGTAGCAAGTTATTCTATAAATACTGAACACTATGCAAGGAAATCAGCCGCCGCCATTGTTCAAGAATGTACTAATTCTCTGAACATTGTTTTGTTTTTCTGCAGCAAGTTATTTCTATAAATACTGAACATTGCAAGGAAATCAGCAGCTTTCATTGTTAAGAGAATGAGCTAATTCTCTGAAAAACGTGTTGTTTTTCTGTAGCAAATTATTGTATGAATTCTGAACATCTGTGCAAAGAAACTGAGCTCTGAACATTATTCAAACAACACAGATAGAGCACAATCTGTATGTACATGAGCATTAAGCTAGAAGAATTCCTAATGTTACTGTGTTCCTTGTGTTTTTGGTTTTTTTCTCTTCCATGTTGTAGCACAGAGTCCATAAGTTTAATTGTTGTTGATTTTTGGTCAGTTACATATTTAACTGCAACCTGTTTTCTTGTTCACGCTGATTTTCAAAGTCCAAACTATTTGTCAGATAAAGACAACTCATTTTTAGCAGTTCATAATATTGTCGCTGTTTAGAGTCTAGTGTTTCCTTCCTTGTTTTTGCATCACGACGTTTCACCCATGTTTTGACTATTTAAGTTGGTGTACAACTGTACATGGTATGTAAATATAATAGTCTGTTCTAACCTATTCTCTGTTTTTTTCAGAGCGTGGGCTCCGAACATTCAGCAAAACAGGGACATTGTGAATTTACTAGATTGCGACAAGTCTACACAGGGAATAGGCCGAGTTTGCAATGAGCAGCTTGCAGAGCTACTATGGCCTGAGTTCTCAAAGAGGAGATGGCATGGATTTAAGTACATTAATGTCCTTGTACAGCAAGGGAAGCTCCTAAGGTATTGGAAGTGAAATACTCCCAAATTCTTCTTCTCCGCCTAACAGTATACAAAGCATTGGAAGAGGCAACGGGGCGACCAAAGAATTAGTTCATTGGTTCCATACGCCATGGCAGAAAGTTGAGGCCGATCCCCAGGATGACCCTTTCTGCTGGATTCAATTAAGATGATGAAAAGTTTTTTGCCAAGGCCTATTTTCCAGTATGCGTTTGAATATGGACACAGACTCAAAGAACGGTGGGATCTTTATGTGGTCGGGCTCCAAGTGGACCTTCAACCATGAGTCCTTCACCTGTCCGTTGCTCGACGGTCTGCCCAAACCTGTGCCAGGTCGTAGGATGAAAACTGCTTTTACTGAGTTCTACTCAATGTAGCGGCGCAATAGGAGTTATTTTTGTATTACCGCTCTGCTATTGCAAGCTTCATCTGGATCTGTTATGTCATCCATATGAGCTAAGTTGAGAGGGAAATGGAAGAGGAGGCTTGGTTCGACATGATCTTCTGTCACGTCAATCCTTGTTCCTCAGAGCGGCGATCACACAACGGACGGGATTATGGAGTCGTCAAACGACATTACAGTTGCATCAAAGGTATCTAAGCAATGGTAACATCATTTGAAGAACATCCCTTTTATTTCTTTTCTTTCCCTGATTTTTTCGTAGGTTAATAACTTACAGCGTAAATATCAATAACTTACAGCATAAATATCTTTTTATAGGTAGTCTTTCAAACTAAAACGACAACACAGGCCTTACAAGATACTTCCTTTTTTCGTCCACTGTTCTTCCTGCTAGTATCAAGTTCGATAACATACACACAAGTAAATATGCTCATCGTTTTTCTCTGCGCCACCATGCAAAAAAAGTGCCCCAAGAAGATAATTGCCTCCATTTCTTTCCTGTAGCATCCTATGTGCGTTGTAGCTCTCTGCCCACGACGCTGCGTTATGTCACCTGTTTTTGGAGGACAGATAAAGGGAATTAGTCCCTTCTGCTTTCTATATAAGAAAATATGATAGCCATAACAAATCCTATAAGATTAACACTGCTAGTCCAGAATATTTAAGCATTACCGGATTATTTTGGGGGCATTGTGGCTTCGTATGGCCTGGCAGCCTGCACTTGGAACACTTCCTTACTGCTTTTTGCTTCTTAAGCTTATCAGAAGCCTTTTCATACATGGTCTTTGGCCTATCACCAAGGTTGAAACCTTGTGTGCGTGACAGCGGGGGGGGGGGGGGGGGTCTCTCAAATCAAATGTTTGATGCACCTCAACGCCACCCATGCTAGACGCACCGATGGTAGACACACCATTTTGATGCACCTGCGTAGGGATGTGCAGGTCGCCATCCCCCTCCTACAGGGCATCAACATTCAGCTGTTGAGGATCATCAATACACCGTCGCTTCCCACCCGAGAGTTGTTCTTCTTGGCGGAGCCGCTTATCTAACCTGACTTTGTTTATTGCCTCACCGATTCCTTCCACGAACAGGTCGTACGACCTGTCGTCCGTGCACTCGTTTGACAATGCGTCGGACACCTGGCTCATGACTATAGAATGCCTGACTGTCAAGTGTGTTCTCTGTCCATTTTGACCAATATTTACATCCGTCATCATAGCTAACACATGCCCTGCAGCTACTGTCCACCTAGGATTTATAAAGCTTTCAGGGAGGCTACTCAACCCAATGTGTCTTGCTACCGCTAGGACGTGACAGCAATGCAAACCGTCCCGACTGAACTTGGAACATGAGCAGCGGTAGACATCATCAGGTGATATTGACACAGTGTATATCCTCTTTGAAAACTCTGCGTCCTGGTATTCGCCCCGCCTTGTCACCAGAAATGTTCTTGTTTCACCAGCAGCAGCAACGACCTCAACTCTGTAAGTTGTGGTTTTTTTCATCTCTTCCACAAATTTGGCGTATATTGGTGGTGTGTATATCTTTGCGGCCTCTCTTTCCATAGGGTCGTAACTCCAGTAACGTTGTTCTCTCAGTTCTAATTTCTCTCTCAGTCGATCAAGGTCGCTATGCTTCTTTTCCTGCACAATCTGGTACTGGTTGAAAAACGTCGCAATCGAGTCTTTTCGGAGGACATAGCCTTTGAACAGAGAGTTTGTGCTCTCGCTCCTCCCAGTTGATAACGTGAATGAGAAAAATTTGTCCATGTAGTACGCAGGGACCCACTCATCTCTGATTTCAAACAACCGCTTTAGGTGGGTTTCATCCTGAGCATCATGCTTCTCCAACAGAGCATGCCATCCGCTCTCAAACTCTTCAAGCGTGAACGAGTTCCTGATTAGGCTCCGGAGCTCTGCATGCAAAGTTCCTCGGGCAGCAAAGAAAGTGATTAGTTTCTGTTTCATTTTTCTCTGGATGTGCCAGTTGCAGAAGCGGTGGGTTGAGTGCAACATGACAGCACGTATAGCATTCCGCATTGCAACATACTGGTCTGTTATTATGGTTTCCGGGTGCAGACCCCCCATCGACCTCAGAAATGCTTGAAACAGCCACCTGAATGTGTCTTCCTTCTCATCCTTTAACAATGCTGCACCAAACAGGATAGTCTTTCCATAGTTGTCCACGCCAACCACAGGGGCAAATGGCATATTGTACTCGTTTGTGGAATAGGTGGTATCAAAAGAGACAAACTTCCCAAACTGACTGTAGTTTGCTCTACCTATCTGATCTGTCCAAAACACACTTCTAACGGTGTTGTGTGCGTCGACCTGGAGCTGGTAACTGAAACCAGGCACCTTATCCTCCACGCTCTTGAAAATTTTCAGCAGCTCCTCAATGTCTTTGTTCTTGTGTTTAAGTCTTTTCTTTGCGTTGCGGTTGCTCAGATACTTGGCATCAAAAGGCACTCCTCTGAAGCTCCCCATCATCCTCCTGAATATGGTCATCACTTTCCTGGGGGGCACTCTGCTTTCTTGAAGAATGTCAATCAATGCCTTTTCAGATTCAGACATCCTTTTGTGGCACTTCATAAACCTAACCAGCCACTCACTTGGAGCCAGCTCATGATTGTGCTCAAGTTTTGTGGATTTTATAACCCATCGTCCAGATTCTTCTTTCACTATTATCTTAACTGGACACATTGTCCTGTTGATTCTGGAAGTCATCCTCTTCCTCAGCGCAGAGTCGTTGCATGCATTCGCCCGACGGACGCCGAGACGAGCACGTGACACCACTGCCACCCTGTCTTAGCGTAACGCGAGTCGAGGCGGACGTCGTCGCGGTAGCAACGACGGACGCCGAGACGAGCACGTGACACCACTGCCACCCTGTCTTAGCGTAACGCGAGTCGAGGCGGACGTCGTCGCGGTAACGACGACGGACGCCAAGACGAGCACGTGACACCACTGCCACCCAGTCTTAGCGTAACACGAGTCGAGGCGGACCGCGACGACGGACGCCGAGACGAGCACGTGACACCACTGCCTCCCTGTCTTAGCGTAACGCGAGTCGAGGCGGACGTCGTCGCGGTAGCAACGACGGACGCCGAGACGAGCACATGACACCACTGCCACCCTGTCTTAGTGTAACGTGAGTCGAGGCGGACGTCGTCGCGGTAGCAACGACGGACGCCGAGACGAGCACGTGACACCACTGCCACCCTGTCTTAGCGTAGCGCGAGTCGAGGCAGACGTCGTCGCGGTAGAGACGACGGACGCCGAGACAAGCACGTGACACCACTGCCACCCTTCTTAGCGTAGCGCGAGTCTAGGCGGACGTCGTCGCGGTAGCGACGACGGACGCCGAGACGAGCACGTGACACCACTGCCACCATGTCATAGCGTACCGCGAGTCGAGGCGGACGTCGTCGCGGTAGCGACGACGGACACTGAGACGAGCACGTGACACCACTGCCACCCTGTCTTAGCGTAGCGCGAGTCGAGGCAGACGTCGTCGCGGTAGCGACGACGGACACCGAGACGAGCACGTGACACCACTGCCACCCTGTCTTAGCGTACCGCGAGTCGAGGCGGACGTCCTTGCGGTAGCGACGACGGACGCCGAGACGAGCACGTGACACCACTTCCACCCTGTCTTAGCGTACCGCGAGTCGAGGAGAACGTCGTCGCGGTAGCGACGACGGACGCCGAGACGAGCACGTGACACCACTTCCACCCTGTCTTAGCGTAGCGCGAGTCGAGGCGGACGTCGTCGCGGTAGCGACGATGGACGCCGAGAAGAGCACGTGACACCACTGCCACCCTGTCTTAGCGTAGCGCGAGTCGAGGCGGACGTCGTCGCGGTAGCGACGACAGACGCCGAGACGAGCACGTGACACCACTGCCACCCTGTCTTAGCGTACCGCGAGTCGAGGCGGACATCGTCGCGGTAGCGACGACGGACGCCGAGACGAGCACGTGACACCACTGCCACCCTGTCTTAGCGTACCGCGAGTCGAGGCGGACGTCGTCGCGGTAGCGACGACGGACGCCGAGACGAGCACATGACACCACTGCCATCCTGTCTTAGCGTACCGCGAGTCGAGGCGGACGTCGTCGCGGTAGCGACGACGGATGCCGAGACGAGCACGTGACACCACTGCCACCCTGCCTTAGCGTAACGCGAGTCGAGGCGGACGTCGTCGCGGTAGCGACGACGGACGACAAGACGAGCACGTGACACCACTGCGACCCTGTCTTAGCGTAGCGCGAGTCGAGGCGGACGTCGTCGTGGTAGCGACGACGGACGCCAAGACGAGCACGTGACACCACTGCCACCCTGTCTTAGCGTACCGCGAGTCGAGCCGGACGTCGTCGCGGTAGCGACGACGGACGCCGAGACGAGCACGTGACACCACTGCCACCCTGTCTTAGCGTACCGCGAGTCGAGGCGGACGTCGTCGCGGTAGCGACGATGGACGCCGAGACGAACACGTGACTCCACTGCCACCCTGTCTTAGTGTAACGCGAGTCGAGGCGGACGTCGTCGCGGTAGCGACGACGAACGCCGAGACGAGCATGTGACACCACTGTCACCCTGTCATAGCGTAACGCGAGTCGAGGCGGACGTCGTCGCGGTAGCGACGACGGATGCCAAGACGAGCACGTGGCACCACTGCCACCCTGTCTTAACGTAACGCGAGTCGAGGCGGACGTCGTCGCGGTAGCGACGACGGACACCGAGACGAGCACGTGCACCACTGCCACCCTGTCTTAGCGTAACGCGAGTCGAGGCGGACGTCGTCGCGGTAGCGACGACGGACGCCGAGACGAGCACGTGCACCACTGCCACCCTGTCTTAGCGTAACGCGAGTCGAGGTGGACGTCGTCGCGGTAGCGACGACGGACGCCGAGACGAGCACGTGACACCGCTGCCACCCTATCTTACCGTAAAGCGAGTCGAGGCAAACGTCGTCGCGGTAGCGACTACGGACGCCGAGACGAGCACGTGACACCACTGCCATCCTGTCATAGCGTAACGCGAGTCGAGGCGGACATCGTCGCGGTAGCGACGACGGACGCCGAGACGAGCACGTGACACCACTGCCACCATGTGTTAGCGTAACGCAAGTCGAGGCGGACGTCGTCGCGGTAGCGACGACGGACGCCGAGACGAGCACGTGACACCACTGCCACCCTGTCTTAGCGTAACGCGAGTCGAGGCTGCCACCCTGTCTTACCGTAACGCGAGTCGAGGCGGACGTCGTCGCGGTAGCGACGACGGACGCCGAGACGAGCACGTGACACCACTGCCACCCTGTCTTAGCGTAACGCGAGTCGAGGCGGACGTCGTCGCGGTAGCGACGACGGACGCCGAGACGAGCACGTGACACCACTGCCACCCTGTCTTAGCGTAACGCGAGTCGAGGCGGACGTCGTCGCGGTAGCGACGACGGACGCCGAGACAAGCACGTGACACCACTGCCACCCTGTCTTACCGTAACGCGAGTCGAGGCGGACGTCGTCGCGGTAGCGACGACGGACGCCGAGACGAGCACGTGACACCACTGCCACCCTGTCTTAGCGTAACACGAGTCGAGGCGGACGTCGTCGCGGTAGCGACGACGGACGCCGAGACGAGCACGTGACACCACAGCCACCCTGTCTTAGCGTAACGCGAGTCGAGGCGGACGTCGTTGCGGTAGCAGCGACGGACGCCGAGACGAGCACGTGACACCACTGCCACCCTGTCTTAGCGTAACGCGAGTCGAGGCGGACGTCGTCGCGGTAGCGACGACGGACGCCGAGACCAGCACGTGACACCACTGCCACCCTGTCTTACCATAACGCGAGTTGAGGCGGACGTCGTCGCGGTAGTGACGACGGACGCCGAGACGAGCACGTGACACCACTGCCACCCTGTCTTAGCGTAACGCGAGTCGAGGCGGACGTCATCGCGGTAGCGACGACGGACGCCGAGACGAGCACGTGACACCACTGCCACCCTGTCTTAGCGTAACGCGAGTCGAGGCGGACGTCGTCGCGGTAGCGACGACGGACGCCGAGACGAGCACGTGACACCACTGCCATCCTGTCTTACCGTAACGCGAGTCGAGGCGGACGTCGTCGCGGTAGCGACGATGGACGCCGAGACCAGCACGTGACACCACTGCCACCCTGTCTTACCGTAATGTGAGTCGAGGCGGACGTCGTCGCGGTAGCGACGACGAACGCCGAGACGAGCACGTGACACCACTGCCACCCTGTCTTAGCGTACCGCGAGTCGAGGCGGACGTCATCGCGGTAGCGACGAAGGACGCCGAGACGAGCACGTGACACCACTGCCACCCTGTCTTAGTGTAGCGCGAGTCGAGGCGGACGTCGTCGCGGTAGCGACGACGGACGCTGAGACGAGCACGTGACACCAGTGCCACCCTGTCTTAGTGTAGCGCGACTCGAGGCGGACGTCGTCGCGGTAGCGACGACGGACACCGAGACGAGCACGTGACACCACTGCCACCCTGTCTTAGCGTACCGCGAGTCGAGGCGGACGTCCTTGCGGTAGCGACGACGGACGGCGAGACGAGCACGTGACACCACTTCCACCCTGTCTTAGCGTACCGCGAGTCGAGGCGAACGTCGTCGCGGTAGCGACGACGGACGCCGAGACGAGCACATGACACCACTGCCATCCTGTCTTAGCGTACCGCGAGTCGAGGCGGACGTCGTCGCGGTAGCGACGACGGATGCCGAGACGAGCACGTGACACCACTGCCACCCTGCCTTAGCGTAACGCGAGTCGAGGCGGACGTCGTCGCGGTAGCGACGACGGACGACAAGACGAGCACGTGACACCACTGCCACCCTGTCTTAGCGTAGCGCGAGTCGAGGCGGACGTCGTCGCGGTAGCGACGACGGACGCCGAGACGAGCACGTGACACCACTGCGACCCTGTCTTAGCGTAGCGCGAGTCGAGGCGGACGTCGTCGCGGTAGCGACGACGGACGCCAAGACGAGCACGTGACACCACTGCCACCCTGTCTTAGCGTACCGCGAGTCGAGCCGGACGTCGTCGCGGTAGCGACGACGGACGCCGAGACGAGCACGTGACACCACTGCCACCCTGTCTTAGCGTACCGCGAGTCGAGGCGGACGTCGTCGCGGTAGCGACGATGGACGCCGAGACGAACACGTGACACCACTGCCACCCTGTCTTAGTGTAACGCGAGTCGAGGCGGACGTCGTCGCGGTAGCGACGACGAACGCCGAGACGAGCATGTGACACCACTGTCACCCTGTCATAGCGTAACGCGAGTCGAGGCGGACGTCGTCGCGGTAGCGACGACGGATGCCAAGACGAGCACGTGGCACCACTGCCACCCTGTCTTAACGTAACGCGAGTCGAGGCGGACGTTGTCGCGGTAGCGACGACGGACACCGAGACGAGCACGTGCACCACTGCCACCCTGTCTTAGCGTAACGCGAGTCGAGGCGGACGTCGTCGCGGTAGCGACGACGGACGCCGAGACGAGCACGTGCACCACTGCCACCCTGTCTTAGCGTAACGCGAGTCGAGGCGGACGTCGTCGCGGTAGCGACGACGGACGCCGAGACGAGCACGTGACACCACTGCCACCCTATCTTACCGTAAAGCGAGTCGAGGCAAACGTCGTCGCGGTAGCGACTACGGACGCCGAGACGAGCACGTGACACCACTGCCATCCTGTCATAGCGTAACGCGAGTCGAGGCGGACATCGTCGCGGTAGCGACGACGAACGCCGAGACGAGCACGTGACACCACTGCCACCATGTGTTAGCGTAACGCAAGTCGAGGCGGACGTCGTCGCGGTAGCGACGACGGACGCCGAGACGAGCACGTGACACCACTGCCACCCTGTCTTAGCGTAACGCGAGTCGAGGCTGCCACCCTGTCTTACCGTAACGCGAGTCGAGGCGGACGTCGTCGCGGTAGCGACGACGGACGCCGAGACGAGCACGTGACACCACTGCCACCCTGTCTTAGCGTAACGCGAGTCGAGGCGGACGTCGTCGCGGTAGCGACGACGGACGCCGAGACGAGCACATGACACCACTGCCACCCTGTCTTAGCGTAACGCGAGTCGAGGCGGACGTCGTCGCGGTAGCGACGACGGACGCCGAGACAAGCACGTGACACCACTGCCACCCTGTCTTACCGTAACGCGAGTCGAGGCGGACGTCGTCGCGGTAGCGACGACGGACGCCGAGACGAGCACGTGACACCACTGCCACCCTGTCTTAGCGTAACACGAGTCGAGGCGGACGTCGTCGCGGTAGCGACGACGGACGCCGAGACGAGCACGTGACACCACAGCCACCCTGTCTTAGCGTAACGCGAGTCGAGGTGGACGTCGTTGCGGTAGCAGCGACGGACGCCGAGACGAGCACGTGACACCACTGCCACCCTGTCTTAGCGTAACGCGAGTCGAGGCGGACGTCGTCGCGGTAGCGACGACGGACGCCGAGACCAGCACGTGACACCACTGCCACCCTGTCTTACCATAACGCGAGTTGAGGCGGACGTCGTCGCGGTAGTGACGACGGACGCCGAGACGAGCACGTGACACCACTGCCACCCTGTCTTAGCGTAACGCGAGTCGAGGCGGACGTCATCGCGGTAGCGACGACGGACGCCGAGACGAGCACGTGACACCACTGCCACCCTGTCTTAGCGTAACGCGAGTCGAGGCGGACGTCGTCGCGGTAGCGACGACGGACGCCGAGACGAGCGCGTGACACCACTGCCATCCTGTCTTACCGTAACGCGAGTCGAGGCGGACGTCGTCGCGGTAGCGACGATGGACGCCGAGACCAGCACGTGACACCACTGCCACCCTGTCTTACCGTAATGTGAGTCGAGGCGGACGTCGTCGCGGTAGCGACGACGAACGCCGAGACGAGCACGTGACACCACTGCCACCCTGTCTTAGCGTACCGCGAGTCGAGGCGGACGTCATCGCGGTAGCGACGAAGGACGCCGAGACGAGCACGTGACACCACTGCCACCCTGTCTTAGTGTAGCGCGAGTCGAGGCGGACGTCGTCGCGGTAGCGACGACGGACGCTGAGACGAGCACGTGACACCAGTGCCACCCTGTCTTAGTGTAGCGCGACTCGAGGCGGACGTCGTCGCGGTAGCGACGACGGACACCGAGACGAGCACGTGACACCACTGCCACCCTGTCTTAGCGTACCGCGAGTCGAGGCGGACGTCCTTGCGGTAGCGACGACGGACGGCGAGACGAGCACGTGACACCACTTCCACCCTGTCTTAGCGTACCGCGAGTCGAGGCGAACGTCGTCGCGGTAGCGACGACGGACGCCGAGACGAGCACGTGACACCACTTCCACCCTGTCTTAGCGTAGCGCGAGTCGAGGCGGACGTCGTCGCGGTAGCGACGAAGGACGCCGAGAAGAGCACGTGAACCCACTGCCACCCTGTCTTAGCATAGCGCGAGTCGAGGCGAAAGTCGTCGCGGTAGCGACGACGGACGCCGAGACGAGCACGTGACACCACTGCCACCCTGTCTTAGCGTACCGTGAGTCGAGGCGGACGTCGTCGCGGTAGCGACGACGGACGCCGAGACGAGCACGTGACACCACTGCCACCCTGTCTTAGCGTACCGCGAGTCGAGGCGGACGTCGTCGCGGTAGCGACGACGGACGCCGAGACGAGCACGTGACACCACTGCCACCCTGTCTTAGCGTAACGCGAATCGAGGCGGACATCGTCGCGGTACGACGACGGACGCCGAGACGAGCACGTGACACCACTGCCATCCTGTCTTAGCGTAGCGCGAGTCGAGGCGGACGTCGTCGCGGTAGCGACGACGGACGCCGAGACGAGCACGTGACACCACTGCCACCCTGTCTTAGCATACCGCGAGTCGAGGCGGACGTCGTCGCAGTAGCGACGACGGACGCCGAGACGAGCACGTGACACCACTGCCACCCTGTCTTAGCGTACCGCGAGTCAAGGCGGACGTCCTCGCGGTAGCGACGACGGACGCTGAGACGAGCACGTGACACCACTGCCATCCTGTCTTAGCGTAACGCGAGTCGAGGCGGATGTCGTCGCGGTAGCGACGATGAACGCCGAGACGAGCACGTGGCACCACTGCCACCCTGTCTTAGCGTAACGCGAGTCGAGGCGGACGTCGTCGCGGTAGCAACGACGGACGCCGAGACGAGCACGTGGCACCACTGCCACCCTGTCTTAGCGTAATGCGAGTCGAGGCGGACGTCGTCGCGGTAGCGACGATGGACGCCGAGACGAGCACGTGCACCACTGCCACCCTGTCTTAGTGTAACGCGAGTCGAGGCGGACGTCGTCGCGGTAGCGACGACGGACGCCGAGACAAGCACATGTCACCACTGCCATCCTGTCTTAGCGTACCGCGAGTCGAGGCGGACGTCGTCGCGGTAGCAACGACGGACGCCGAGACGAGAAGGTGACACCACTGACACCCTGTCTTAGCGTACCGCGAGTCGAGGCGGACGTCGTCACGGTAGCGACGACGGACGCCGAGACGAGAAGGTGACACCACTGCCACCCTGTCTTAGCGTACCGCGAGTCGAGGCGGATGTCGTCGCGGTAGCGACGACGGACGCCGAGACGAGCACGTGATACCACTGCCACCCTGTCTTACCGTAAAGCGAGTCGAGGCGGACGTCGTCGAGGTAGTGACGATGGACGCCGAGACGAGCACGTGACACCACTGCCATCCTGTCGTAGCGTAATGTGAGTCGAGGCGGACATCGTCGCGGTAGCGACGACGGACGCCGAGACGAGCACGTGACACCACTGCCACCCTGTGTTAGCGTAACGTGAGTCGAGGCGGACGTCGTCGCGGTAGCGACGACGGACGCCGAGACGAGCACGTGACACCACTGCCACCCTGTCTTAGCGTAACGCGAGTCGAGGCTGCCACCCTGTCTTACCGTAACGCGAGTCGAGGCGGACGTCGTCGCGGTAGCGACGACGGACGCCGAGACGAGCACGTGACACCACTGCCACCCTGTCTTAGCGTAACGCGAGTCGAGGCGGACGTCGTCGCGGTAGCGACGACAGACGCCAAGACGAGCACGTGACACCACTGCCACCCTGTCTTAGCGTAACGCGAGTCGAGGCGGACGTCGTCGCGGTAGCGACGACGGACGCCGAGACGAGCACGTGACACCACCACCACCCTGTCTTAGCGTAACGCGAGTCGAGGCGGACGTCGTCGCGGTAGCGACGACGGACGCCGAGACCAGCACGTGACACCACTGCCACCCTATCTTACCGTAACGCGAGTCGAGGCGGACGTCGTCGCGGTAGCGACGACGGACGCCGAGACGAGCACGTGACACCACTGCCACCCTGTCTTATCGTAACGCGAGTCGAGGCGGACATCGTCGCGGTAGCGACGACGGACGCCGAGACGAGTGTCGTGGTTCTAAGTCTGACAGTAGAGTGGGGGTAGGTATGGAGAGGCAAGGTCCTAGCTATGGAGAGGTTGTAAACACAAGCGATGTACGAGTTCAGGCCCTTCTCGGAGGAAGTAAAAGCCCTACGTCTCGGAGCCCTGGGGCGGTCGAGTGGATTATGTGTATAGGTGTTACAAGAGTGCGAACCCTTCTGCCTGTGGAGGGGGGTGGCTTATATAGAGTACGCCAGGACCCCTGCCGGCCCACGTAATGGAGGGTTTAAAGTATATTAAGTCTGGGGCGTTACTGGTAACGCCCCACATAAAGTGCCTTAACTATCATTAAGTCTATTCAATTACAGGCCGTTACAGTGCAGAGTGCCTTCTGACCTTCTGGTGGTCGAGTGTATCTTCTTGGTCGAGTGAATCTCCATGGTCGAGTCCTTCTGGTCAGTCGAGTGGATTCCTCGTTGGTCGACTGGAAGGTGATCTCTTCTAAGGCTGTCCCTGGGTAGGACATTCAGGTCAGGCATATGACCCTACCCTAGGTACATGAATCCATCATTAGCCCCCGAATGGATTGAGGCTTGAATGAGGAAGGAGTTGATGCTGTCTCCGATTGACCTTTGCATACTGGCTATGCGTCGTTCTGGATTAAGATCTTCTTTGTCGATAATCGAGCAACTTTTCTTCAGTCGACTCGATCCATTCTTGTCTTTCGTCGAGTGATCTTTTAGACTTTGCTGGTTCCCGAGCGACGGATCGCAGGAAATCTCGCGTCTGACAGACCGATCTGCCGTTCGCGGATTCCACGGGATGCGAAATTTGGGGGAGCGCGCGAAGCGGAACGAACCGCGGCGCTCGGACGGGACGGGACATAAACGCCTCGATTTCCGCGCCACTTTTTCTGCCACGTATCGTGTCAATGCAACTGTTTCGGGATATGATTAGGTTGCCTGGGTCCACCTGTCATCCACTCGGAAGGGATGTTATAAATGCAACCAGCGAGGGTTTTCTGAACAGTGCTCCATTCTTTCTCTTCTACTCTCCTCGTCTCCGCCCAACGCGCTCGCTTTCGCCTCCGCAAAACTCTTCATCGCGCACCTCGCCGGCAGCCATGGTCAAGGAGAAGACGGCGGCACTGGAGCGCGCGAAAAAGGCGTCAGCAACAGAGAAGGCGTCGGCGGCGGAGAAGGCGAAGGGGAGATCCACCAGCCGCAGTGGATCTTCGTCGAGATCCCGCTTGCCGAAGGGCTGGGTCCAGGGAGATTGGATCCAGTCGACCATCAGGGAGAAGGATCTCCTCGACATGGCCGACGACGGGCTGATCCCCCATGGCGCCGCAAGACTTCCAGGGAAAGAGTGGCAACCTCAGCCGGAAGAGGGTGAGTGTGTGCTCCTGGCCACTCATATTGATCGAGGGTTTTCTTTGCCACCGAGCATTTTCTTTCGTGGTTTTTTGAACTTCTTTGGAGCCCAACTCCACCACTTTACTCCGAACTCCATCGCGTACCTTGCTGCGTTTGTATCCATGTGCGAGAGTTTCCTGGGCTGTCGACCGCACTGGGGCTTGTTCAAGCACATCTTCACGTGTCGTTCTCAGACGGTGAAGAAGGCGAGTCCAGGCGATGAGAAGACCCAGGTTGTCCAAATGTGCGGGGGTCTGGGAATTCAAGTGAGGAACAAGAGCACCTTCCCAGCTATGACGTTTCCCGAGTCGGTCAGGGGCTGGCAGTCGACTTGGTTCTACTGCCGGAACGAGCTGACGCCGGGGCAGTCGAGTGGACTCCCCCTATTCACCATGAGTCGAGTGAACAAGCCCTCCTCTCTGAAGGTGGTTCCGGAGGAGAGGGCTGATGTGAAGATGTTGATGGACCGCGTGGTGCAGTTGGTCCGGGACGGCGTGACTGGCATGGACCTTCTGGAGGTTTTCCTTCGGCGGCGGATCCAGCCTCTTCAGTTCCGGAGCCATGGCATGTGGTTGTACTGCGGGACTGAAGACGATACCCGAGTCCACCCGGAAGCAGTCGACGACGCCACGGTGGAAAGATGGATGGCCGCGGTCACTTGGAATAAGGATAATCCCCGTGGATCCAGGAGGGTTCCTCCACTCGACCACCACACCGTTCCAGATAAGGTATATTTGCTCTGCCTTTCATTGTATATTCGTCAAATTTGTTTCTGTATGTTCTGCGACTTGGTCGACTGATCTCTGTCTTGACGTCTTCCAGGCCCTCACTGACCTGTATTCAATGCCCAATGGAGCTCAGGCTCCGACTGAGGAGGGAGAAGCCAGCGGGGGCGAGAGCCAGGAGGAGTGGGATTCAGACGCTGCCGAAGATGACGATGACGACGACGACGATGACGAGGACGAAGAGGAGGAAGAGGAGGAGGAGGTTGCACCACCGCGCTCGGAAAGGCGGTCGAAGCTTGTCCATGACCCCGCGACTGAACGCGGTAAGGGGGTGGCGACTGCCTCGCAGTCGACCAAACGCCCTCGGACCGCTTCTCCGGTGCCGAGTGAAAGGGCTCCGAAGCAGTCGAGGGTGGCTCCGCCGAAACCCACCAAGCTCCTGCCGAAGATGAAAGTGTCCATCCCCACCATATCCGGGTAAACACGCTACTTGAGTTCTCTTGTTTTGTATAAGCTTTATCTCTGGTTGATACTTGAGTTGGTCGACTGATCCTTTGGAACTTCAGTGCTGCAACTTCTGAGACCTCAGGCAAGGCTGACGACCATGAGATGGAGGACGCAGCAACCTCAAATCCTGGTACTATACTCTCAATTCTGTCCTTAGTCGACTGACTCATGATTTCTGACTTTGATTCTTTTTCTGAAGCTCCACCCCATGACATTATCACCCTTCCTGAAGATGATGATGAGGATGAAGAACTGCTGAGGCACAGGATGAGCAGGAAGACGTCTACTGGTAAGGCAACCCAGAGTGCGACGGCGCCCGAGACTGTGGTCACGGAAGGGGAGAACCTCACTCGACACACCGTGTCTTTCGCGGTGCCGTTGACGAGTGCCCATCCTACTTCGTCGAGTGCTGCACAACCTTCGCTCTTCACAACACATCATGTCCCAGAGGACCAAGCCAGTGCTGCTAAGGAGGCGATACGTCAAGCGGGGATCATGATGGAGCAGGTGAAGATCGTCCGGGATGCAAGCCAAGCAGCTTATGACGCTAGCTCCGCCCTTCAAAGCAATGTTCAGGTCAGTCGACCACCGCCTGTTCTGTTAGGTCATGCTATCAAAACTTTTTCTTTCTGATTTCCGAAATCCATAGCAATCACCCAGTGGGTGTGTCGATAAAAAACTCCGTGTTAGCGGGGGCACGCTGAGTGCACCCGCTGGGTGTAGTCCCCAAGGCTAAGGTCGACTGCTGGCAGTCGGCCTTAGGCTTTATAAGTAAATGTTGTTCATCATTCGACTGGATCGAATGGTTTTTCGGAACCGGTGGGGGCATGCTGAGTGCACCCACTGGGTGTAGTCCCCGAGACTGTGGTCGATTGCTTGCAGTCGACTCCAGTCTGAAGAGCACGTCCCTCTTTTTTTTTGGGTCGACTGGTCGACTCTGTCTTGAACAGAACTAGTGGGGGCACGCTGAGTGCACCGACTGGGTGTAGTCCCCGAGACTACGGTTGAATGCTTGCATTCGACTGTAGTCTTAGAAACGTATGATTTTTCCCTATCCACTCGGAAGTGAACCATCTTTGATATTTTGTCGATTGGTTCTTCGTAGAAATCCTGTGACCTTGCGGCTCGCTATACGGAACTGGAGCAGAAGCACATTCAGCTCGAGTTGGATCTGAAGCTGGTGCAGGAGAATCTGACGAAGGCGAAGGAGGAGACCAAAGGTATGTTCGGTGAGACCTCGACGACTCCTTTTTCCTTCCATTTGTTTCAAAATCTGACTTTGCTGTAACTTGCAGACAAGGTGCGGGAGGCCCAGAAGAAGAAGGACCTTGAGCTAGCTGAGAAGACCAAGCTTGCTGACGAGAAGTTAGCTTCAGTCACCAAGCTTGAACAGGAAAATCACAATCTGAAAACTGCTCTGGCGATTGCCTCCAAGGATGTTGACCGACTGAAAGCTGACAAGACTACCCTGACCGAGAAGATCAACCAATTGACAGGGAAGAAGAATGACCTGGAAGGCTTCCTGGGTGGTCTTACCAAGAAATTGTTCCTTATGCTAGAAGGTAACCTTTTTCACTCGACCAACATTTTCAACTGTGACGCTTCCATTCGACCATTGTCTTGATTCGGCGTTTTGTCCTTGCAGAATTCTGTCGGAACTTTGAAGAAGAGACTAGCCAGTTGGAGCCGAACCTTGACCCTGTCAATTCTCCGGTGAATGATGAAGTTGCCATTAATGTCTTCCGACTGGAGTCTCGCGTTGCAGCTGTCATGGACTATCTTGCAAGGCTGAAGGCCGCCACTTCTCGCATCGACTCGACGCTTTGGCCCGGGGTGACACTTCAGAATGACCTCGAGTCGTTGATGGCTCGACTAAACGCGGTCCCCGACCATGTGCAAGAGTGGAAGAAGTCCTCGGCTCGGTGCGGCGCAGATGTTGCCCTGTGTCTGGCTCGAGTCCACTGCAAGGACGCGCGAGAAGAGAAACTGGCGGCTCTCCGAGTGGCCAACACCAAGAAACACGACTTCAGATCCTTCATGGAAACTTTCATCGCTGCTGCTACCCGGATCGCAGACGGGATCGACCTCGACGAGTTTGTTGCTCCTTCCAGCCCTCCACAGGAGGGGTAAAAAACTTTCTTTAAGCCCGACACTTTAAATTTGCCTCGGTATGCCGAGTGGAATTGTAACCGGTAAACCTTAACAGGCTTAGTGCCTGAGCCCTCTCGGTTCCTTTAGGTATCGACCTAAACTTGGATTTGATGTTTGGATATGATTGCTCCTAGTTCGAATTGTCCTTTGCAGGTTCATAGCAAGATGTCCACTGCAGTCGACTTATTCCTTAGGCGAGCACTGGGCTGCAGCTAAGCCTCCGAGTGAGAGGTTCGCTTTTCACTCGGTAGGATTTTTATACCTTAGGCGAGCGCTGGGCTGCAGCTAAGCCTCCGAGTGAGAGGTTTGCTCTTCACTCGGTAGGATTTTTTATAACTTAGGCGAGCGCTGGGCTGCAGCTAAGCCCCCGAGTGAGAGGTTTGCTCTTCACTCGGTAGGATTTTTTATAACTTAGGCGAGCGCTAGGCTGCAGCTAAGCCCCCGAGTGAGAGGTTTGCTCTTCACTCGGTAGGATTTTTTATAACTTAGGCGAGCGTTGGGCTGCAGCTAAGCCCCCGAGTGAGAGGTTTGCTCTTCACTCGGTAGGATTTTTTATAACTTAGGCGAGCGCTGGGCTGCAGCTAAGCCCCCGAGTGAGAGGTTTGCTCTTCACTCGGTAGGATTTTTTATAACTTAGGCGAGCGCTGGGCTGCAGCTAAGCCCCCGAGTGATAGGTTTGCTTTTCACTCGGTAGGATTTTCACGTTGTATTTGTGGCGAAGCTCGGAGGAGAGAGTCGCAGTCTATCTGCACCTCGTCCTCTTTGCGAGCCCACATTATACTTATGGTGTAGCTCAGAGGAGAGGGTCGCAGTCGACCTGCACCTCGTCCTCCTTGCAAGTGTATGTGGTACTTAGGCGAGCACTGGGCTGCAGCTAAGCCCCCGAGTGAGAGGTTTGCTCTTCACTCGGTAGGATTTTTTTTTAACTTAGGCGAGCACTGGGCTGCAGCTAAGCCCCCGAGTGGAAGTCTGGCTTACCACTCGGTAGGATTTTTATAACTTAGGCGAGCACTGGGCTGCAGCTAAGCCCCCGAGTGGAAGTCTGGCTTACCACTCGGTAGGATTTTTTATAACTTAGGCGAAACGGATTCGCGGCTAAGCCTCCGAGTGGAAGTCTGGCTTACCACTCGGTAGGATTTGTACAAACTTAGGCGCAACGGATTCGCGGCTAAGCCACCCGCTGGGGGAAAAAGTGACAAAAATTATGAAGGAATTATGGCACTATTATTTCGAGATCCATGAACTACAGAAGTATTTTATTACAACTCATCCGAGTGGAAAACTTTTAAGTGTAAAACGGGCGGAGCAGATCCGCATTCCAAGCTCGGGGCTCTTCGATGTTGTGTTCGACGTTGTAGAGACGGTATGCCCCGTTGTGGAGAACTTTGGTGACGATGAAGGGTCCTTCCCAAGAAGGAGCGAGCTTATGCTGTTTCTGCTGATCCACTCGGAGAACTAGATCTCCTTCTTGGAAGGCTCGACCCCTCACATTCCTGGCGTGAAAGCGACGCAAGTCTTGTTGATAGATGGTCGATCAGATCAGAGCCATCTCCCTTTCTTCCTCTAGAAGGTCGACTGCGTCCTGACGCGCTTGCTCAGCTTCTGCTTCGTTGTAGAGTTCAACTCGAGGAGCATTGTGAAGAAGATCACTCGGCAAGACTGCTTCAGCTCCATAGACCAAAAAGAATGGAGTTCTTCCAGTCGACCGATTGGGTGTGGTCCGCAAACCCCAAAGCACCGAAGGAAGTTCGTCGACCCATGCTCCAGCCGCGTGCTTGAGGTCACGCATCAGTCGGGGTTTTAAACCCTTGAGGATTAAGCCATTGGCTCGCTCCGCTTGTCCATTCGACTGGGGGTGAGCGACTGAAGCGTAGTCGACTCGTGTGCCTTGAGCGTTGCAGAAATCCTTGAATTCTTCCGAGTCAAAGTTCGACCCATTATCCGTAATGATGTTGTGCGGGACTCCATATCTGAACGTCAGCTCCCTGATGAAGGTAACTGCAGTACCGGCGTCAAGATTCTTGATTGGTTTAGCCTCGATCCACTTTATGAACTTGTCGACTGCGACCAGTACGTGCGTGAAACCACTTCGACCTGTTCTCAAGGGACCGACCATGTCCAACCCCCATACTGCGAACGGCCAGACGAGTGGAATGGTCTTCAGAGCTGACGCGGGCTTGTGTGACATATTGGAGTAGAACTGACATCCTTCGCACTTGTCCACTATTTCCTTTGCCATCTCATTCGCCCTTGGCCAGTAAAATCCAGCTCGGTATGCTTTGGCTACAATGGTCCGAGAGGACGCATGGTGACCACAGGTCCCCGAGTGGATATCATTAAGAATGATTCGACCTTCTTCTGGCGTTATGCATTTTTGACCCACCCCAGTCGGGCTTTCTCTATACAGATGTCCTTTGATAACGGTAAAGGCTTTGGATCGACGGACGATCTGCCGAGCCTCTTCCTCATCCTCTGGGAGCTCTTTTCTCAGGATATACGCGATATAGGGAATTGTCCAGTCGGGAGTGACCACTAACACCTCCATGACCAAGTCGACCACTGCTGGGACCTCAACCTCAGTCGGATCTGTGGCACTCTTGGACTGTGGAGCTTCCTCTGTGAAGGGATCTTCTTTAACTGACGGAGTGTGTATATGCTCCAAAAACACACCACTCGGAATGGCTTCTCTTTTGGAACCTATCTTTGCCAGATCATCTGCTACTTGATTTTTCAGTCGAGGGATGTGATGGAGCTCCAACCCCTCGAACTTCTTTTCCAGCTTCCTCACTGCATTGCAGTATCCAGTCATGGCTGGGCTTCTCACGTCCCACTCCTTCATCACCTGGTTGACCACTAAATCTGAATCGCCATAAACCATCAGGCGACGGACGCCGAGTGAGATGGCCATGCGCAATCCATATAAAAGGGCCTCATACTCTGCCTCATTGTTGGAGGAATCAAAGTGAATCTGGAGCACATATCTAAGCTTATCTCCTCTGGGGGAAACCAGAACAATCCCAGCACCAGAACCATTCAACATCTTAGAGCCGTCGAAGAACATGGTCCAATGCTCTGAGTGAACTTCAGTCGGCTGTTGTTGTTCAATCCACTCGGCGAGGAAATCTGCTATTGCCTGGGACTTAATGGCTTTCTTTGCCTCAAACTTGATATCAAGGGGAAGAAGTTCAATCGCCCATTTCGCCACTCGACCAGTTGCATCTCTGTTGTGCAGAATCTCTGATAGTGGGGCGTCGCTGACGACTGTGATAGAATGATCAGAGAAATAATGAGCAACCTTCTTCGTGGTCATGTATATTCCATACACAAGCTTCTGATAATGAGGATATCTCTGCTTGGATGGAGTCAAGACTTCAGACAAATAATACACCGGGCGCTGAACTTTGAAGGCTTTTCCTTCTTCTTCCCGCTCGACCGTAAGTACTGTACTGACGACTTGTCCTGTGGCTGCAATATAAAGCAACAAAGGCTCTTTGCTGATTGGAGCAGCAAGCACCGGCTGGGTGGAGAGCAGAGCTTTTAGCTCGGCAAACGCTGCATCAGCTTCTGGAGTCCACTCGAACTTGTCTGCCTTCTTCATTAGTCGGTAAAGAGGCAATGCCTTTTCACCGAGTCGTGAGATGAATCGACTTAATGCGGCCAAGCATCCAGTAAGCTTCTGGACATCGTGCACTCGCACAGGGCGTTTCATTCGGAGAATAGTGTCGATCTTCTCTGGATTAGCGTCGATCCCTCGCTCGGAAACGAGAAAACCGAGTAACTTTCCACCAGGAACTCCGAATGTGCACTTCGATGGATTGAGCTTGATATCGTACCTTCTGAGGTTGGCAAATGTTTCGGCGAGGTCAGCAAGCAGGTCGGAACCTTTTCGCGACTTAACGATGATATCATCCATATACGCTTCCACATTCCGACTGATTTGAGTGAGAAGACACTTCTGAATCATACGCATAAATGTGGCTCCGGCATTCTTGAGGCCGAATGGCATGGTGATATAGCAGAAGCACCCGAATGGAGTGATGAAAGCTGTTTTTACTTCGTCGGGTCCATACAGACGGATCTGATGATACCCGGAATATGCGTCTAGAAAAGACAATCTCTCACATCCCGCGGTCGAGTCAACAATTTGATCTATGCGAGGGAGAGGAAAATGATCTTTCGGGCAGGCCCGATTGATGTGCTTGAAGTCAATGCACATGCGGAGTGATTTGTCCTTCTTGGGAACCATGACGACATTAGCGAGCCACTCGGAGTGGTATATCTCTCGGATAAATCCTGCCGCCAACAGTCGAGCCACTTCCTCACCAATAGCTTTTCTCTTCTAGACGGCGGACCGCCGAAGATGCTCTTTGACTGGTTTTGCTGATTTGTCGACTCTGAGGCGATGCTCAGCCAGTCCCCTGGGAACACCTGGCATGTCAGCTGGCTTCCATGCAAAAATGTCCCAGTTCTCACGGAGGAACTGGATGAGCGCTTCTTCCTATTTCGGGTCGAGTGTCGTGGAGATGTGGGTCGGGGCTGCATTGGGGTCGGTCGGGTGAATGTGAACAGGTTTTGTCTCACCAGACGACTGAAATGCAGACTCTGTGGCTGGTTTCTTGGATCGCAACAAATCACTCGGATCTGCGTTTTGCTTGTACTCTTCGAACTCGACCGCCGTCACCTGGGAATCGGCAATCTTCGAGCCCTTCTGAAAGCACTCTTCTGCCTTTTTCCGATCGCCAGTGACAGTGATCACCCCTTTGGGACCTGGCATTTTCAGTTTGAGGTACACGTAACATGGTCGAGCCATGAACCGTGTGTAGGCGGGCCTCCCCAAAATGGCGTGGTACGCGCTCTGAAAATCCACAACCTCAAAGGTCAACTTTTCCTTGCGAAAATGTTTTGAGTCGCCAAAAACCACGTCCAGGGCTATTTGGCCGAGTGAGTTGGCTTTCTTCCCTGGTATGACTCCGTGGAAACTCATGTTGCTGGTGCTCAGTCGGGACATCGGGATGCCCATTCCCTTTAGTGTGTCTGCATACAACAAGTTCAGCCCACTGCCACCGTCCATCAGCACTTTCGTCAGTCGAGTGCCTTCGACAACTGGATCGACCACCAAAGCTTGCCTCCCAGGGGTGGCAATATGAGCCGGGTGATCAGATTGGTCGAATGTGATGGGTGTTGGGGACCATTTCAGATAACTTGGTTTTGCTGGGGCAACCATATTCACCTCATGATTAATGACTTTCAGTCGACTCTTGCTCTCCACATCCGCGAAGATCATCAGAGTGGAGTTGATATGCGGATATTCTTCCTCACTGTCCTCTTTGTCTCCGGCCTTGTCTGACTCTTTCTCCTTGTCCTTAGACTGTTTTCCCTGAAACTGCTGGATCAGGAGTCGACACTGGTGAGTGGTGTGCTTTGGGTAAATAATGTTGCCCTCTTCATCTTTCTTCGTGTGGATGTGGCACGGCATATCCATCACGTCGTTTCCTTCTTTATCCTTTACTTTCTTAGGATTCCAGGATCCTTTTGGCTTCCCTTTGAACTTTCCCTGAGTCACGGCCAGGGCCTCTCCAGGAGCTGCTGGCTCGGCTTTCCGCTTCTGTTTCCGACTGGAATTTCCCTTCTCCGACTGACTTGGCTTATACTTGCCGCTTCGGAGTCGGTCCTCTTCCTCGCCATTGGCGTACTTGGTAGCAATCTCCATCATCCGACTCAGGGTCATGTCCCCGGTTCGACCAAACTTCAGACTCAATTCCCTGTTCTTGACGCCATCTTTGAAGGCGCAGACTGCTTGATGATTAGACACATTTTCCACAGTATGGTGCAGAGTGATCCACCTCTGAATGTACTCTCTGAGAGTCTCATTGGTCTTCTGCACACAAACTTGCAGCTCTGTCAACCCGGCCGGTCGCTTGCAGGTTCCTTCAAAAGTTCTGACGAACACTCGGAACAAATCTTCCCAAGTGTAAATACTGTCAGGAGGTAACTGATTCAACCACGCTCTGGCTGAACCTTCCAGCATGAGGGGCAAATGCTTCATGGCCACCTCGTCATTCCCACCGCCAATCTGAACAGCCACTCGGTAGTCCTCAAGCCAAGTTGCAGGCTTGGACTCCCCAGTGAACTTGCTGACTCCTGTCGCCAACCTGAAATTGGGGGGAATCACTGCGGCTCTGATAGCCCTGCTAAAACACTCTGGACCAGAAACATGCACTCGACTGCTCGTGGGTGCATCTCTCTCGGGTCCACCTCGATGGGCTCTGTTCCGGTCGACCAAGCTTTGCACGATAATGGATCGCGCGTCAAAGCCTGGTCCCCTGGGGTCGACTGGAACTCTTCGCCCCGCACTGAACTGACGCCTGTCATCCTGTCGCCGAGGAGCGTAAGACCCTTCCCTCGGAGGGGAAACGGGCACTCGACGCCTGTCATCTCGGTCGTGTCGGTCTCCATACTGATCACGCTGGTTGTCGCGCCCTTCCCGCCGCGGAGGCGATCTGGGACTGTGAGCCGACTGAACCGTATTCGCAGCGACGGATCGACTGTGAATTCTGTTGCGCGACTGCGACACGGCTGAGTTCTGGTCCCCTGCTGCTCGGAGCAAATCTCTGATCTGCATCAAGCCTCTCCCAACTTCTGACTGTGAAGGCTGGATGGACTCTGCTATACGGGTTGCAGCTGCTAAATTCTGAATTGGCATGCGGTATACCTGAGTCGGCGGGAAGAGTCGACGTCGACTGGCTTCGGGGACTCGTTGCCGCGCGCGCTCGTCGAGTGCTCGCTGAAGGTTCTCCAGACGAGCGCGTTCAGCCACATTGGCCAAACGTGCCTCCTCCAAGGCGCGAGCCTCGGGGGTTTCTCCCGTAATGGGAGTATGCAGGGCATCCATGTTCCTGCGGCGAAGCTCTTCTCTCTGCAAAGAGTCGAGTGCCTCGGGCTGGTACTCTTCGTGGTCGTGAGCGGAGCCACCTCCACCGCCCGCTCCACCACCATGGGCGAAGCCGGGAGGACTGCGGGGTCCGTCGACCATGAGAATTTCTGCCGCTGGATCAATGCTATCGCATTCGGATGCAGTCTCTACGGAGCCAGTCGACAGATCAAACAGGCCGTAGAGAGATTCGTCGGGCTCGATTGCCGCAACTTGTGCGATGGCCGCCTGGCGAGCCACCGCGTGTTTCACCAACCGCTGAAGCCTCGACCGACCAGAGCGCTTGCGCTGGTGGGAGACCGGACGGGCGACCGATAAAGGAGTCGACCGATAGGGGGCCGACGGTTGCCGCATCAGAACGCCGCGGACACATGCGCGAAAATGTGTCGCACCGCGGACGGGGAGCGCATCAACGTCGAGTGGAGCCTCCTGGAGCCACGCAGAGTCGTCGGCGACGAAGGTGAGAGCGCCAAGACGGATCTCGCGCCCCTCGACCAAAACTCCAGCAGTCATCATGATGAAAGTACTCGGAAATACTACAACTTCTCCACAAAATCGCTAGAACACCTGCCCCATGGTGGGCGCCAACTGTCGTGGTTCTAAGTATGACAGTAGAGTGGGGGTAGGTATGGAGAGGCAAGGTCCTAGCTATGGAGAGGTTGTAAACACAAGCGATGTACGAGTTCAGGCCCTTCTCGGAGGAAGTAAAAGCCCTACGTCTTGGAGCCCTGAGGCGGTCGAGTGGATTATGTGTATAGGTGTTACAAGAGTGCGAACCCTTCTGCCTGTGGAGGGGGGTGGCTTATATAGAGTACGCCAGGACCCCTGCCAACCCACGTAATGGAGGGTTTAAAGTATATTAAGTCTGGGGCGTTACTGGTAACGCCCCACACAAAGTGCCTTAACTATCATTAAGTCTATTCAATTACAGGCCGTTACAGTGCAGAGTGCCTTCTGACCTTCTGGTGGTCGAGTGTATCTTCTTGGTCGAGTGAATCTCCATGGTCGAGTCCTTCTGGTCAGTCGAGTGGATTCCTCGTTGGTCGACTGGAAGGTGATCTCTTCTAAGGCTGTCCCTGGGTAGGACATTCAGGTCAGGCCTATGACCCTACCCTAGGTACATGAATCCATCAACGAGCACGTGACACCACTGCCACCCTGTCTTAGCGTAACACGAGTCGAGGTGGACGTCGTCGCGGTAGCGACGACGGACGCCGAGACGAGCACGTGACACCACTGCCACCCTGTCTTACCGTAACGCGAGTCGAGGCGGACGTCGTCGCGGTAGCGACGACGGACGCCGAGACCAGCACGTGACACCACTGCCACCCTGTCTTACCGTAACGCGAGTCGAGGCGGACGTCGTCGCGGTAGCGACGACGGACGCCGAGACGAGCACGTGACACCACTGCCACCCTGTCTTAGCGTAACGCGAGTCGAGGCGGACGTCATCGCGGTAGCGACGACGGACGCCGAGACGAGCACGTGACACCACTGCCACCCTGTCTTAGCGTAACGCGAGTCGAGGCGGACGTCGTCGCGGTAGTGACGACGGACGCCGAGACGAGCACGTGACACCACTGCCACCCTGTCTTAGCATAACGCGAGTCGAGGCGGACGTCGTCGCGGTAGCGACGATGGACGCCGAGACGAGCACGTGACACCACTGCCACCCTGTCTTACCATAACGCGAGTCGAGGCGCACGTCGTCGCGGTAGCGACGACGGACGCCGAGACGAGCACGTGACACCACTGCCACCCTGTATTACCGTAACGCGAGTCGAGGCGGACGTCGTCGCGGTAGCGACGACGGACGCCGAGACGAGCACGTGACACCACTGCCACCCTGTCTTAGCGTAACGCGAGTCGAGCGGACGTCGTCGCGGTAGCGACGACGGACGCCGAGACGAGCACGTGACGCCACTGCCACCTTGTCTTACCGTAACGCGAGTCGAGAAAAAATTATCTATAATTTGAAAAATGTTGATGTTTTTCATAAAAATCACTTTTTTACAATTTAATCAATTTTTTAAATAAGATTTTTCTTTGCTTTTTTTTTTAAATTTGAAATTTTTTCATAGTAGATCAATTCAATGAACATTCCGTTCAACAGGGAAACAGTAGATCAATTCAATTGAGTTCGGAATATTTGGTAATAAAAACATTTTCCTATAAAGTTTCATTGAAAGGGAATAGAGGGACTGGCTAATTTATTTTTCTGTCTAAATTTAGCTATTCATTTTGGTTAAAGTGCTAGTTCATTTTGGTTGAAAAGTGAAATTTCCCACCCATAACTATCCCTGAAAAACCACTGGCCCAGAAAGGGAATGAGCCGGGAATACAAGCACTTTATAGGAAATGTTCGTGTTTTAAAAATTTGGTAGAAATTTCAGAAAATGTTGGTCATTTCAAAAAATGTTTGTGTTTTAAAAAATGTTCTTGTTTTCCTAAAAAAATTCACAAATTCAAAAGTTGTTCATTTCTATAAATATGTTCTTGCTTTTTTTATTTTTCTTATTAATTTAAAACTTGTTCGTAGTAGGTCAATTTAATGTCAATTCAACCGAAAAGCAGTAGATCAATTTACTTCAGTAAGCTATTTTTTGTTTAACTAAATTATGTTTCTCGATAGTATTAATCGAAAGGGAATAAAGGGATAGGCTAATTTTTCCGTGTGTAAAAGTAGCTATTCGTTTTTGTTTTTTGGGGGGTTGAAAGTCCTAGTTTCTCTACTTCTAATGGACAAATTGGTTGAATAGTCCCCCCCACTTTCAACCGGTTTATTTTCAACCGGTTTTTTTCAACCAGTTTTTCTTCGTCCCACCTCCCACCACCCCCTCCCACCGGTTTTTCTCTTTCTCGTCTGGCCGATAATACCCAACGTATTTATGGTAATCAATCACAATTAATCCACATATGGTAAGGCTATAAACTTAGAAATCTCAAATATGATAATTATAGTAATAAATCAATCCATGTATGGTAAGGCTATAACTAAGGAAATTTCGAATATGGTAATTATCACCAGAATCAAAGCTTTCCAAAAAAGTTCTTCTTGCCATACCCTAATCGTGACCTCCTCATCCTGAGGCATTATCTCTACTCTTAATGGAGCAGTTGCTAGGATTGCGTCCACTGTTATTATTCGTCTGGTTTATTTTTGTCCGGTTTATTTTCGTCTTTCCTTCCACCATCCCATGTACCGAAAGCCAAACGGATCAGAACTTTCCATGTGGACACAAATTATTGAGTAATGTCTTTATGGGAGAGAATCAATCACGGTTAATCTCTAATCAATATTTAAAAATCAAATCTAAATTAATTAACTTACCATAAGTCGGTCAATCACTGATTCTCTACTCCTAATGGACGAATTGGTTGAATAGTCCCCCCCACTTTCAACCGGTTTTTTTTTCAACCAGTTTTTCTTCGTCCCACCTCCCACCACCCCCTCCCACCGGTTTTTCTCTTTCTCGTCTGGCCGACAATACCCAACGTATTTATGGTAATCAATCACAATTAATCCACGTATGGTAAGGCTATAAACTTAGAAATCTCAAATATGATAATTATAGTAATAAATCAATCCATGTATGGTAAGGCTATAACTAAGGATATTTCGAATATGGTAATTATCACCAGAATCAAAGCTTTCCAAAAAAGTTCTTCTTGCCATACCCTAATCGTGACCTCCTCATCCTGAGGCATTATCTCTACTCTTAATGGAGCAGTTGCTAGGATTGCGTCCACTTTTATTATTCGTCTGGTTTATTTTCGTCTTTCCTTCCACCATCCCATGTACCGAAAGCCAAACGGATCAGAACTTTCCATGTGGACACAAATTATTTAGTAATGTCTTTATGGGAGAGAATCAATCACGGTTAATCTCTAATCAATATTTAAAAATCAAATCTAAATTAATTAACTTACCATAAGTCGGTCAGTCACTGATTAATCTTTCCATACGTAGTCAAATTACATCAAAGGAAATGTTTCGATTATAGCAGTACCCTGCTACAAACCGAGCGAGTTGGGCTTTCACCCCGCACCGCACGACTCTTCTCTCCCCCTCGCCGCCTCCCGCCTCGGGCCGCTCGCTGTTCGTCTTCCCGAGGGACGCAGCCGCACCACCGCGCTCAGCTGCTCCCTCACCTCCCCCGCCGTCCTCACCCGTAGGACGCCGCCGCACCTCTCCTCTGCATCACCCTGTTGGCAGAATCCAGGTCACGGGGCTGATGACCTCATCATCTCTGACGGTGGATCTGGTCGTCGGCGAGGAGGCCGAGCCTTATGCTTCGGCCACAGCCACCCCGACCTCGTTGTATGTTCGCCTCCTCATCCACCCCCTTCCCTGTCCAATTTTGCTTTATTTTGGTTCGTCTTTCATCCCGTCCAAACCGGACTTTTTACCTTACGATGCCAACCTCCTATGTTTCTGCATTAACTAACACGGCGTCGCGTGATCGTGGAGCAGCAGGGTTGAGAGGATGGGTCTCAGTGACGGGCGGATGGCGTTCGTCGTGTGAGCGAAAATAGTATGTAACTCATGGAGTGCAAGTTGTTGTGCGGCTACATGGCAACGCTCGACTGTAGCGTTGAGACGTAGGGCACGTGCGCCATGATGTCGTGCTTCACCATCGCCTCCCCTAGCTTTCTCTCAAGGCATCGTGGTCTCGATGGGTTGGGGCTCGCCTCCCGCACTCCTCTTTGTCGTGTACAAAAACCAAGGTGACCCCTAGGTACTCTGAACGCTTGGTCTAGAAATCCCTCGAATTCGTTGCCCAAGCCGAGTGTTGTGATCTGACGGTCGGTCATCGTGTAGGTGTCGAATTATTGAGGGAGGCTTCAGATCATCCTGGGCATGGAGATGAGGCTGGCCATTAAGGATGTGGGTGAAGGTCACGTCGTTTCTTCTCCTGGCTCCAATATCCACTGCTGATATTTTGAGTTCTTTGATCTGAGAAAGAACCATGGGAACGTAAGGTTTTTAACCCAACATGATTTAATTACCCTTTTCACTTTTGTATTTTATAAGTACATAAGCATTCAGTTCTTCTATCCTTTGTACGAGGATGCAATTCACTCCAAACATGTAAACAGTGTCACATCTTACAGAAGCTTCTAATTTTTTACAATGAGTATGGTACATAAACCAATGTGCTTGGGCTGTGCTTTGTGTTTCTGTCATGCCTTGTCTTTAGAAGGCACCGTGATGAATGCTAATTTAATAGAGGAGAATCAAGCAAGCGATGTGCAATGATTTTAATGAATTTTAATGACCATATTCTATACTTAATGATGATTGATAGTCGATTTATGGTTTCTCCCACTTTAGTAAGAAAGATGTGGTGTACAGAATCTTGCAAAAATGGAGGATATGGATTTGGGGCGCGAACTGTCCCGACAACGGCGGTGCTGCCTACCAACACCATGTGCAAGACTGCCTGACTTGTCCTCTATCTTAATTGTAAGTTTCTCTCTTTTTCTATCTCGTGGTCTCCTTGATTTGTCTTTCGAGAAAGGATTGAAAATAGTTTGGGTGGTTCAATTAATTCAATGCCCAACAATATCATCATTTGTCAGCAAGAAGTTACTCCAAATTCCATCGCCTAACAATATCATCAGTTGTAAGAAGTTAGGAGTTTGGTACATACCCTGGTGCAAGAGACCATGGATGCAAAAGGTACTTCTGCTAGAGTAAGATTAGATAGTCAAATTGTAGACAAACAGCAGTGTGCATTGGCATTGCAACTTCTGACATGGGATATTTGTGTAGTCATATAATTAGGAACCTGGACTACAAGGGCAAATGGGAGGCACCTTTCATCGACATTCAGCCCAGGGAACCTCAACTTTCCCGCTGTTGTACATTCATACTACTGTCCATGTATCGCTTCTGCTCAACTATAATACACGGAAACATGAAAGCTCATGTTTTTCCCTTGTTTGTGCAGAGTACAAGGATGATCCCTACATCTATGCATTGATATGCTGAACCACATTGGCATTGAGCCAAGCCAGGTTAGTGCTTCAAAAATTCTGAAAAAATCTGTGAAATGTTGTTGACACTTTGTTAAGTATTTGGTTTAACTATGTATGTTTGATTCTTATCCTATGAAGCATAATTAAAGTGTTGACTCTGTTTGACATTTTGATGTATTACGTCTAATTAGGAGCATTTGACTTTTGTTTCATTTCAGATGTCTGATGTAGACAACTAAGGCAATGGCTATTGCATTGTAGGACGAGAAGGTCCAACGCGGTGGCGACGGGTACATACCCAACGCGGCGACCCGTGGGCGCACCGGTTCTAGGGGCTTGAGAGCTGGGGCCGGCATCCAGGCGGTGAACATGGATGGTGGCGTGTGGAAGTGGGCGGTGGTGGGCAGGGAACAATGTGGCCCTGTCGGCGTCCTCTTCGTTTAGCTTGACATGATCGTCGTTCAGCTGAAAACAAGATTACCTAAGGGATATTAAGACTAGAACATGAATGCACAATACTTTTCCGATGTGATTTTTGTAAATGGAATTAACTTTGTAGAGTTGGCATGACATGCGCCTTCACTAGCGTTAATAATAGACCCTCCCTCCTTCCAAATTCCTGACCAATCATTGTTTTTGTAAGGATCCTTCTCGACTTTTGTTAGTTGTTCATCTATTGTTCATCTATGAATGAATTTAACCATGTGGTCTAACTGATTGGTCATATGAACTTATGAAGTAGTTGTCGTGTGTACTAATTGCGACAAATGGAATCCTTTGCTTTTTGCATTGTTCACTAATATCATTAATAGATATGCATGTGTTACCGATATTTCTTAATTTGGCTGACTGAGCATTACTAGGCTATAATTCTTTGTGACTTTTGATTTTGTTTGTTGTTCTGATCCTATGTCGAATCAATCCCGATCCATGGGGAAGAAGATACAAGGGGACCGACCACTGAGTTGATGATGCCGACGATCGAGGACGGCAAACATAATCATTTTGGTGTCATAGGTTCATTGGAGCTGATGCCGCCACCTCCTCGCCCCTTGGTCTCGGAGGTTGTGATGGCCAGGTCAGCGACATGGCCACGTAGTATGCCTCATTTTCTCCTATTGCGTTGTTTCTTTTTTATCATGTGATTTCTATTTTGTTTCTGTTAGCAATAATTACAGCTCCATGAAGCAAAAGAAAGCTTGAGAAATCATTTTTGTTTATACTCAAAGGCTTGGCTACCTAGGGGTGTTATTGACTCCCTACCAAAAGTTGTACTTATACTCAAAGGCTTATGCATGCTTTCTAAAAAATATGTTGCACAATCACTGTAATTATGGTCTTATATGAGTTAGAAGATTTCAAAAGTGCATCAATTGAGAATTACACATATTTATACATCGGACAGGGAAGCATGTATTTGATATTTCCTGCTGAAATTTAGCGTTTTCTATCGGAGGTCTAAATTTTCATATGCCATACTTTTAAGTTAGATGCTGTGTATTATAATGATTTTTTATTGGATGTTGTGCTGTATATTTGGGTCTATGTAATATTTGTTAGGAAATTCCATAATGTATTAAGGTTCTGGTTGCAGCATCTTGGAATATTTGTTTAAAGGTAACAAAATGCTCCATCTGTTGTCTTTAATTAATGGTTAATAACAATGGAAATGCTTCGTGAGATGATTGGTCTTAAGCATAAAAGTCATGTAGGCTGCTATCTACCTTGTGTAATATAGTGCACAATAAAGAGTACTGTGTTTCTGTACCACTTTCTTTATTTTGTGCATCGCATGTCTTTCTATGTATACATTATCGAATTACATTTTGTATCGACGAATATTTTGTGTGATATGGATTTCAATTATGTTTACACGTAAAACTTGATATGCATTATGTTTATATATGCACACGGTAAAAATATTTAAAAGCCTGTGGCAACGCACGGGCCTTCTACTAGTATTTCAATTAAAAGTGGAATTTCCCGCCCACTACTGTCCCTGAAAAACCGCCGAGACGAGCACGTGACACCACTGCCACCCTGTCTTAGCGTAACGCGAGTCGAGGCAGACGTCGTCGCGGTAGCGACGACGGACGCCGAGACGAGCACGTGACACCACTGCCACCCTGTCTTACCGTAACGCGAGTCGAGGCGGACGTCGTCGCGGTAGCGACGACGGACGCCGAGACGAGCACGTGACACCACTACCACCCTGTCCTAGCGTAACGCGAGTCGAGGCGGACGTCGTCGCGGTAGCCACGACGGACGCCGAGACGAGCACGTGACACCACTGCCACCCTGTCTTAGCGTACCGCGAGTCGAGGCGAACGTCGTCGCGGTAGCGACGACGGACGCCGAGACGAGCACGTGACACTACTGCCACCCTGTCTTAGCGTAACGCGAGTCGAGGCGGACGTCGTCACGGTAGCAACGACGGACGCCGAGACGAGCACATGACACCACTGCCACCCTGACTTAGCGTAACGCGAGTCGAGGCGGACGTCGTCGCGGTAGCGACGACGGACGCCGAGACGAGCACGTGACACCACTGCCACCCTGTCTTAGCGTAACGCGAGTCGAGGCGGACGTCGTCGCGGTAGCGACGACGGACGCCGAGACGAGCACGTGACACCACTGCCACCCTGTCTTAGCGTAACACGAGTCGAGGCGGACGTCGTCGCGGTAGCGACGACGGACGCCGAGACGAGCACGTGACACCACTGCCACCCTGTCTTAGCGTAACGCGAGTCGAGGCGGACGTCGTCGCGGTAGCGACGACGGACGCCGAGACGAGCACGTGACACCACTGCCACCCTGTCTTACCGTAACGCGAGTCGAGAAAAAATTATCTAGAATTTGAAAAATGTTGATGTTTTTCATAAAAATCACTTTTTTACAATTTATTCAATTTTTTAAATAAGATTTTTCTTTGCTTTTTTTTTTAAATTTGAAATTTGTTCATAGTAGATCAATTCAATGAACATTCCGTTCAACAGGGAAACAGTAGATCAATTCAATTGAGTTCGGAATATTTGGTAATAAAAACATTTTCCTGTAAAGTTTCAATTGAAAGGGAATAGAGGGACGGGCTAATTTATTTTTCTATCTAAATTTAGGTATTCATTTTGGTTCAAAAGTGGAATTTCGCACCCATAACTATCCCTGAAAAACCACTGGCCCAGAAAGGGAATGGGCCGGGAATACAAGCACTTTACAGGAAATGTTCGTGTTTTAAAAATTTGGTAGAAATTTCAGAAAATGTTGTTCATTTCAAAAAATGTTCGTGTTTTAAAAAATGTTCTCGTTTTCCTAAAAAAATCACAAATTCAAAAGTTGTTCATTTCTATAAATATGTTCTTGCTTTTTAGATTTTTCTTATTAATTTAAAACTTGTTCGTAGTAGGTCAATTTAATGTCAATTCAACCGAAAAGCAGTAGATCAATTTACTTCAGTAAGCTATTTTTTGTTTAACTAAATTATGTTTCTCGATAGTATTAATCGAAAGGGAATAGAGGGATAGGCTAATTTTTCTGTGTGTAAAAGTAGCTATTCGTTTTTGTTTTTTGGGGGGTTGAAAGTCCTAGTTTATTTCAATTAAAAGTGGAATTTCCCGCCCACTACTGTCCCTGAAAAACCGCTGGCCCAGAAAGGGAATGGGCGGAATAGCAGGCCCAAAGGTAAAAAAGGTGGAAAGGGAATAGAAGCTAGGGGAGGTATTGGGCCAGCGCTGGGCCAAACTCAAGAAAGGGAATAGAAAGCGCTGGGCCAGCGCTGCTCGTCACGGGATCGATCGAGAAAAAGGAATAGGACGCACAAGCCTGATCGCTACGTTGTCGTTTTGCTGTCGGATAGCTGCGGTCGGAAATCGAGCGCGCCGGCTGGGACGCGCGCGCGCGTTAGCCATGCCCGGTTGCGAGTATGAGAATTGGGCTGGGCTTGCCGTTGAGTAGTAAACGTGAAAACACAAAACACCTTTAATTTTTGCCTAAAATAATTCTTTTTTACAGGAAATCTTTCAATCTATTCATCCTCAATCGTGACAGTACAACGAATACCAGAAATTAAAAAATATACATCTAGATCGGTAGACCATTTAGTGACGACTACAAACACTGAAGCGAGTCGAAGACGCGCCGCCGACATCACCACTCCCTCTCCGGAGTCGGGCAAAACTTATTGTGGTAGATAGTAGGAAAGTTATCATGCTAAGTCCCCATAGGACCAGCACACCAAAACAGCAACCGCCGCCGATGAAGAGAAATATAGATCGGAAGGATGCAAAATGAAGACGCACAAATGTAGACAGCGAAGACTGGATCCACGTGGATCCATTGTAGACAAATATCGACCGAATCCCACAAAATCCACCGAAGACAAACATCCACACACCTTCTGACGATCCTACAAGCACTGCCAGGACGTAGTCCCACGTTTCTGACGTCAAAATAAATAAATTAGTTCCATGTTTCTTTCTATTTGTTTGGAAAAAAGTTCCACTAAAAAATAGACTATAATATTTCTCTTAAAATTTATAAAATATGGGGTATGGTCTTATTTTTTCACGTATTTTTCTGTTCTTGAATGTCACTAAAAAGGAAGAAAATTATAAAAGCACAAGTATACATTAATTCAAACATATACTCCCTCCGTTGCTAAATATAGGTCTTTTTAGACATTTCAAATGAACTACAACATAGGGATATATGTAGACGTATTTGAATGTGTAGATTCACTCATTTTGCTCCGTATATAGTCACTTGTTGGAATCTTTACAAAGAGATATATTTCGGAAGAGGGAGTAGTAGACACGAAGAAACTGTAAGCATGCGTATATATGGAAGATCATTGCTTTCAACCGGCTGATAAGGGCATGTACAATGCATAGCCCCAGGTGATGCCTCGCATGTCATGTAGGATCGGATATCAGATAAAGTAGGTTCGAATAAGGAAGCGGAATCCTTTTCAGGAGGCGGGTGCTTGGAGAGAAAAAGTGTGGTCCGGTGTCAAAAGTTGAAAAAGTTTAAGTGAAAACTAGAGATGCATGTGTACTAGGATCTTTATTTTTTATTTCTTAATGAGGCCCAATAGTGATAGCTTGCATTGGGAAGAACATATATACTCCCTCCGTTCCGAAATGCAAGTCTTTTTAGAGATTTCAATTGGTGACTACATACGGAGCAAAATGAGTGAATTTATACTTTAAAATATGTCTACATACATCTGTATCCGTATGTTGTAGTCCATTTGAAATGTCTGAAAAGACTTATATTTAGGAACGGAGGGAGTATATATGTAAATGTCTTAAGCTATTTTTTATCATGAAGCATCTGTATCTATATGCCACCATTGTACATGCCCTAACACGACTCGCGTCAACCGCCTGCTGCGCATGCGGCATGCCACGCGTCATGGTGGGGCCCGCCCACCTGCCTGGCCTTATCTCCTAGTCTCATGTGGTCGCGAGAACCACTCGCGTTTTCAACGAGGTCAATCTCATTTTTTGGTCCGCACCTCGCTCCAGCTTTGTCCGTCATGGCCCTGCCCAAGCTCTGCTGTCCAAGTCAACACGCGGTGCTGCGATGCGGGCTCGCCGGCAGCTGCAAGGCATCCCTCGTTGCTGCACCACTCAATTTTCCATCGAGGTCGATCCCCTTTTCATCCGTCACCTCTCGCTGTGGCTGTTCCCCAAGCTCTCTCCACCATGGTTATTGCCCAAGCTCCCGACATGGCCTGCTTCCCAAGTTCCACACGATGTTGTTGCGATGCGTCTCGTCAGCGGTTGCCGGTGCCGCAACACAGCCTCATTTTTGGTGACTCATGTCGCCGCAACACTCGTCGGCGGATGTCGGTGCTGAATGCAGCGCTCGACGTTGTTTGGCGGCCCTGTGACACGGCGACCGTCGGGGGCTGCCGGTGCTGCAACGCAAGCTGTCGGTGACTCAGTGATGCGACACAGCACTTGTGGGCGCCGGTGCTGCAACGCGGAGCTCGTCGGCGTTGTTGGCGCTGCTATACATCACTCGTGACGTTGTGCTGCTTTGTGGCCCGTCGACGGTAGCCGGTGTTGCGTATGATGTGATGCAGCACTTACTGGCGATGCAGGTCGGATGAGGCACGGCGGTGCTGCAACGGAGTACTCGTTGGCGACTATCGGTGCTGCAATGCAGCGTTGGCGCCGGTGTTGCTGCAATACAAGGGCCGCTTCGACGGAGCAACAAGGGCACCGCGGCTTCTTGGGCGTGATGTTGCATTTGCTGAACCTGGAAGAGAAGGAAACAACATATGCATGACCCTCATCTGACGGCTACGCGACGTAGATCGAACAGCTAAACACCCGACTGATTTCTCGTGGAAACCAGTCGGATGACCCCTAGAAGCCGCCTTAATTCCAACATATAGTAGACCCGGAGAAACTATAAGCATGCATATGTGGCTCATTGTAGAATGTCATGTTAGATTAAAGTAACTATTAAGAAAACATCATGCATTTCTAGAGAACAAAAATAATATGAAAGACTCAGCTATTAAAAATATCATGTAAAACTTTTATGCAAGCACAAAAGTAACATTGTTCCGGTTTTTAGAAATAAATATATGTCAAAACTAAAAGTCTCATTGAAGAGTAAGATTTTTATGTGGTTCTAGGGTAATCTTGATCAAATATAACTTGGCCAAACATAGGTGGCTGGGGAGTGTTTGACAAAAAACTACCACAATTGGGGTTCGCGTCCCACAGAACTACCACTTTCAAAAAAGTGACTGATAACTATCAAAAAATTGGAATCTCGTGACTAAAAACTACCACTTCCGGAAAATAGCCAGTTTAGAAGATTTAAACGTGTTTATGACATGCGGGGCCTGTCTTTCAGGGCTGACGTGTCGGGAAAGTCAACTCTGTTTATTTTGTACCGTTAAGTTGACTGTTAGGCAGGTGGGCCCCACACGTTAGTATCTATCTTCTTCTTCCTCCTATATCGCTTTTAAGCATTTCAACAAACACCTCGTCGGCGAGCACTGTTGTCGTACAGGTCGCACACCCAGAGGCTGCCGAAATCGACGATGACGGAGGCAGCGCCGGGGAAGGCGTGAGATGGCGAGCCGTCCACCAGGCGTCCCGCAGCCTTCCTGCTCACCCCGTTCCTCTCGCGCGCCAGCCCGAGGAGATCCCCGTCGTGACCCCGTCACCTCCTCATCTCCAGCAGCCGGCCTCCTCAGCTCCTCCGGCCCTTCCGGAACCATCTCCGGCGAGCTCCGCTGACCAGCGCCACCAGGCCATGCCTCCTCCCTCATCCCTCTGTTTCTCCTTCCCTCCTCTCTCCATCTCTCTCTCTCTGACCTCCCCGCTCTTCCTCTCTTGTCCTGGACAGGAGCAACGACGCCATGGCCGCCGCCCGTGCAAGCCCCTCTGCCGCCGGGATCTGCTCGCCTCTCCGCCTCCTGCGGTCCCCGTTGCCATTGGACTGCGCCGCTGCAGGCCATGCAGTGCGAGGCAGAGCCGACCCGGAGCTGGTTCACCCGGCGCTTGTGCTGGGGTCCGACGTGGTGTAAAGCGAGCAGGCGGCGGGAGCTCCCCTGATTCCGTCTCATGCACAAGAGGTGTTTGTTGAAATGCCAAAGAGAGAGATGAGGGGAGGAAGAAGAAGGTTGAGGATGACGCGTGGGTCCCACCTGTCATAACGGTTAACTTGACGGTCAAAATAAACAGAGTTGACTTTCCCGCCACGTCAGCCCTGATAGACGGGCTCCACATGTCATAAACACGTTTAAATCTTCTAAACTGGCTATTTTCTGGAAGTGGTAGTTTTTAGTCACGAGATTCTAATTTTTTGATAGTTATCAGTCACTTTTTTGAAAGTGGTAGTTCTGTGGGACGCGAACCCCAATTGTGGTATTTTTTGTCAAACACTCGTGGCAGGGATGTACTTTTTGTGGTCAGAAGAAAAATCCTTTGTTTTGATCTAACTCATTTGTGATGCTGCTATGGCGCACAGTACATGTTGTTTTAATTTACCTCCTCCAAGCATGGTGAATATGTAGGGTAGCTGGTTGGAAATAGTCCACTCCAAACTTAAGGCCCATATGCGTAAATGTTTGTGTGCTTTAGTGTGTGCAATATGGAATTGTTGTAATGACCTTGTCTTTAACATGTCCAACATTTCAACATTTTGCAGGTCATCTATGGAGCTACTAGTTCAAGAACGTGGATTTTGGCTCTGGGGAGCATATGCTCCCTAATGAAGAGTAAAGTCAAAATAAATAGTAAATAAATTTTAAAAATTCTGTTTTTTGTAGATGTTCATATTAATGTGGCAAGTGTGATTGATAATTTACATGCCATATGGGATAGCAGTGCTTTGTCGGTGAAAAAAACAAAATTAAGTGTAACATTTGGCGTTCGACTTATATTTTTGCATAGGTCAAAATACTTAAGTTTTTCCACTAAAAATTTGCATGTACCATTTGGATGTGACAATGAACACATCTATTTTTATCCAAAAAAATTTACATTTGTAAAATCCATTTTTGGCACATTGGAAACGAAGATATCGAGCTAGTTCAAAAAAAATATGAACTATGGTCTATGCGGATTGAGCTCAACCTGTTTTTGAAGAATCCTACGTGCAAAAGTATATATTAGCATCTCTTAAAAGATAACACAATTAAACCTCACCTCGGTTTAAAATTCGATCCATGTCCATATGGCATGTAAAGTGTGAGCTTTGCTAAGTTTTTTCGAAAAAAAGGAGTCCAAATTTCCTACATCATCTAGAGCATGTTGTTCGTCCCACACCCTTAAAAATAATATCATCAATTCTTTTTTCCAGGTTATATTTTCTATGTCGGTTGTTTTGGAGCTCGAGCCTATGTGCTCCTGCATGGATGGTAGAAAAATAAAAGTATTCACATTATTCTAAATATTCTTCACAATGAACACGGGCATGTATCCTAACTGTATGCAATTTTCTGTCGAGAAAATACATGTCTGGCGGCCTTTGCCAAAAAACATAAACAAAAAAGATTACTCTAAAAAGCTTTTTAGCATTGAATTTTGGTTTTAAAAAAATCAGACCACCACTTGTGTCTTTTCTTCAGGAAAATTTGCAAGTTTTAAAAGTGAATACTATTTTTTGATTTCACTGATAGGAGGGAGCATATAAGCCTGATCTCGCTATTGAATTTATCTCTCTTTCTTTTACTTTCCATTGCTGGACTCTCTTTCTCGATCATCTACCTTTTTTATTCCTCTAGACTCAGTTCTTCAACTAGAATTTGTTTAAGAAAAATATCCCCTTACCTCTTGGCTTGCATTGTTTGGAATCGATTCTAAAATTGCAAAGTGTCACTTAGCATAGCACCGACTTTACATTGACACTGCACATACTAAAAATTCTTTTAAACAAAGCATCTACATAGTAAGTTGGGGATCCAACCAAGGGGTTTGCCTAAAAATAAGCTCTGTAAAATACATTCAACAAAGGGGTTCACCTCAAAATAGATCGAAGAATGCACATATAGAGCCAGGATTTTATGAAGACTATGGTGAAATATGTGCTACATGAGCCACGAGGAGAGATATAACACAGGCTGGGCCAACATTCACTAAAATTCATATAGAAAACCTTTCTCGCCCCAGGCAGGAGCGTAAGATATGTCTCTACCGTTGCATACATCGAAGTTGCTAGAGGAACCAATGAAATATATACTACATTTTTTCACACCTAAATAAACAACACATGATTCTTGCTCCCTAGTGGATAGTAAATTGACACCTGCCAAACTGTTGTTATGTCATATCCACCTACCAACGCATGCATGCCTAAGGAACACACCCATGATTAACGCGTTCGTCGGGTGGAGATTTGCATAATTGGTGCACTGCTCTAGCCAACCCCTTAGTAAGCAGCAAAAATCAGGGCTTGGCCTATAAAAACAGTATTCTCATGCATCATGGGAAGGCCAAGACCTCTAGCATTGCAGGTAGAGGATAAACTTGACAAAAGTAGATGAGTAAACTGATTTATCACCCTCTCTTCCATGGATCATCACCACACTACCATCCAAAACAATCGCTCTAAAAACTCCAAGCACATCAAGCCTCTTCATTTAGGAAAATGTCCATTTTAAACCCTAAATTTGTAGAGGTTCGGCGAAATGAACCCCCAAGTCGAAATCCCGGTCGATTGCACCCTGAACTATGCAATCCCGGTCTAAATCGAACCTTCGGGTCGTTTGGATGGCCGGGATTCGGACATTTCGCAAAGGGCGCACACCAGCTCCTGCTGGGCCAGCCCGCTTTATTTTTTTCAATTCAAAAACAAAAATTCGCCAAGGGCGGTACTCCCTGCTGGGCCGGCCCGCATAATTTTTTTCGTTAAAAAGGAAAAAAAAAACTCTGCTCGAACATGAGACCCCATGCTGGTGCTGTTTGATCGAAAAAAAGAAACTTGTGAACAAGAATTTCAAAAATAAAAATAGTTTACAAATTTTGAAAAAAAAAATCACGGATTTAGAAAAGGTTCAACAATATTGAAAGAAGTTCACGGGTTTTCAAAATAAAAGCCCACGGATTTGGGAAAAAAATTGATAGATTTTTTTAAAAAAACTGTAAAACTGAAAAAGTGTCCGTGCATATTTTTATTTAATATTTCTTTTTTATCTTTTTTTATTTTTCATGTATATATACAAAGTTCATTGCGTATATTAAGGAATTCTTCACAGTAATTTCCAAAAATTTCACTCATTTAAAAAAATGTTCATCTTGTATTAGAAATTTGTTCAGTGTATATCGCACAATTGTTGAATATTTATTCCGAATTTGTTCAACATATATTACAAAAATGTTCATTTACTAATATTTTTTAAAAATGCTATCATATATTTTCCACGAGTTTGAATTATGTTCCACCACCTTTTCATTTTTGTTCGCGTTCCAAAATGCATACAATACAAATTTTGTGCGCATTTTGAAAAAGTTTTTGTTTTATGTAATAGCATTTATGTTCCACCACCCTATCTCTTCAACTTTATTGTCGCTAAATTAAAAACATTCCCGTTATATATTTTCTAAAAATACTAAAAACTGTTCACAATCTCAAAAAGTGTTAGTGTTTTTCGTAATTTGTTTGTTTTTCAGATTTTTTCTTTGAAAATTGTTCGCGTTTTTGGAATCTGTTTGGGGTTTGCAAATTTTGTTCGTGTTTTATTTTGAAATCAGAATTACAAAACACCTTCACTTTTCCAAAAATATGGAATACAAAAATGTGCGGCATTTTAAAACTGCTCGCAATTTTCAAGAAATGTTTTCGAAAATGTTTTCCAATCTCAACGCTGCTCTATATTCTTATATATTTCTGCACCGTTATGTTCAAGTTGTTGTTCTTGGTGTAGTGGCTAATGGCTCTTTGTTGGTCTCCGTGGTCGTGGGATCGAGTATTGGTACTCGCCGTTGAAGTTCAACATTTTTTTTCGCGCGGAAAAGGAAACAAAACAACGGCGGGTTGGCGGGCCGGCCCAGTCATGCATCAAGCCTGTGCGTTGAGTTGCTGACATGCCGCTCCTTGGCCCATCAACTAGACAAATCCCGGTTAATTGTAGCCAGGGTTTAATTTAGACCGGGATTACAAAGTTCAGGGTGCAATCGACCGGGATTTCGACTTGGAGGTTCATTTCGCCGAACACCTACAAATTCAGGGTTTAAAATGGACTTTTTCCCTTCATTTAAGACCAAGACAATTTCACACAAATACATCCAACCACCTTCTACGCGATCATTCGTAACAAAGTATATCGTGCAAAACGTCGAAGCTCCATGCCAAAGTGCACCACCGCCATTATTGGTGTGTCGTTCCACACAAATTCTTTCAAATTAAATTTGGGAAATGGAGGCTCAATGTATTAAAGAAACACAACATATTGGTCAACATTCACGGATGGATGAGGAGTTGAGGAGCCCAACAATCACTTGGGTATGCCTTACACTAGAGACTCTCATGGCATTTATGAAAATTTTCCTTAAACCTACGACAAGTATGATATTCATGAACACCGAGCCTAGTGTGGTTGGTAGATGGGTGTTGAGACCAACAGACCCACTCACCTTCAAGGCTTTGAACCTGCAAGGACTCTAAATAGAAAACTATATGGTATGCAATTACCGGTAGGGCTAGCACTGTCTAGAGCATATGAAGTTATGAACCACATTCGAAGGGCAACGAGAAAGGAATTGTCGTTGATTTTTGCCCAGATTGACAATCTAGTGGTTTTGGCCAGCAGCAGTCATTGCAGATCCATGAATGATCTAGAGAAGCCCAGGGACAAGCAGGGTAAATTCATGTCTGTGATACAGTATGCAAATAAAGTTCACGTGTTTTCTCAATGTTGATCTTGGATATATTATTCTTATGCGTTTAGTTACCATAAGATTATGTATGTCGACACATTCGATTCATGTTTATTTATTGTGTTCCTAAATTATGAGTTCCATGAAGTCCCACATCTTAATATGCACATTTATAGTACAAAAATGTATGGAGTTGTTTACATTTGCACTGCATTTCAGTCCAAGATATGATCATAATCGAATATGGTAAAATAAATACTAACCAAGCTGACTCTTAACAAATATGTACATGAAAAATCCTAATAACAAGATCATCGCGGCTGGATAGCAGTTATCGAGGCATAGTTGATCGACTTATGAGAAACCAACGGTTTACTCCTTAACATGGCTGATGGCGCTAACAATGGGACGTTTCTCACCGGCCTAGATGGTGCGGGCATGCTTATTTGTTCACTGACGAGCATTAGCAGGACATTTGACATGGTTGGTCGAATGTCGGGGTCGTCTTGCACGCAGAGGAGGCCGACTTGGAAGCAACGCCATGCCTCGTCCCCTGAGTAAGTTTGCCCAAGTGCACGATCAATGAATTCATTTGCCCGATCTTCTATCCAGAACTTCCATGCCTACCAAAAAGGAAGTTCAGTTGACGAGATGAAGCATTTTAGCAGATTATTCTACGGACCTAGAATAGAGTTTTAAATGTCCATACATCTTGGATGAGGGACTGTTGGTGCTCATCAAGGTATGATATGCCATTCCGTTGTCCACTCAAGATCTCTAGTAGGAGGACTCCAAAGCCAAAAACGTCTGATTTCACTGAGAAGATACTATCCATCACAAATTCCGGTGCCATGTACCCACTGCATTAATAATTCAACTTGGGGTAAGTAGCACATACATATCGCATTTCATGGTTGTAACCTACCATAGTAGCTTGTGATTGCTAATTACTAGGTTCCGACGATGCGTCCCGTGTTGACACCATTGCATTCGTCCTTAAAGATCCTAGCCAAGCCGAAGTCGGAGATCTTGGGGTTCATCTTGTTGTCGAGGAGAACATTACTTGGCTTGAGGTCTCGGTGGATGACCTTGAGCAGTGAGTCCTCATGGAGGTAGAGCAACCCACGAGCAATGCCAATGATGATGTTGTGCCTGCTATTCCAGTCTAGCTCGACACCCTTGCTGGTGTCTAACAATTTCAATACCACATGGATATCACAAGTGATGAATTAGCTCATCAAGGATACAATTAAAAAATTAAACTGATACTATTGTAGATTAATATTATTTTAGTGGAATTTCATATATCCTCTTTTATGTGTGCATGATTGACAATGAATGTCTAATTTATAATTTGACTCGACTATACTTTAGTTAAAGATCGTCAACAAAAGTGTATCCTACTTAGACATCTTCTTCATGCAGGAAGACTGAAAGAGATAGCTCATTCATTATGATAGGCATGCCTCTATCTCTTCTACTTCCTCATTTCATACATCTGCATTCTTCCTTCTAAATCACCTTCCCAAGCCAACACATCTCTCTCTCCCTAGTCTTCACCTACCCATCCTCTCAACAGCAACTTCTTTGGCCCATCCCACTAACCTTTGAGACCCATCCCACTAACCTTTGAGACAAAGGTGATCCTTATCTCCAGTTCTCAAAATGACCTCCTGCAATGTATGTTTTCTACCTAGAAGAATGGCCATCTTTCCTACATCTAGTCGCCACTCACCACTCGATCTTCATACACTATAGGTTGTGTGCATCACAATAATGCAGAAGCTGAGGGGTTTATCCTCCTTTTAATAAAAAACCACTATGGACAAGGCACTTCACCCAATTTTGGTGCTTAGGCATGTAGTCGTGTAGTTTGCCCACCCAGGTTCAATTCCTAGAATTATGCACAGGCCCCCATACCGCCACTATTTTTTCATGAGGACCAGATTTGATGTGTGGTGATGGAACGCGTGCACTATTGCACCCACCAAAATAAAAATTGGGGCATATTTAAAACGTCATGTGCATCTCTGATTGGTGCACACACCAAGAGAAGTGAAATTCTAAAAAAATTAAGGAACTGGCTAGGGTTCAGGCAAAATTTAAGGTGCATTTTCAACTGGGAGTGCGTGTGTGTCATACTATGGGTTATTTGCAATTTTCATGATGATTGGGTTTTTACATAACAACACTTCTAATTTTTTTTACAACTTATCTTTCAAGCTATAAGATGAATCCGTACATGGTGCAATGCAACGTGCGGAGGCGCCTATGACCTCTTGGTGCAGTTTTTGAAAAAGGTATCACGAAAAACATTCAGCTAGTTTGGATGAGGATCATGTAATAGGTTATCGCCCGGTTGTGGTTGGATCTTCATCTTCTTTGTGTTTTTTATCGGATGACTGCTACTAGTATATTTTAATAAAGAATTATTGTGTGCATCACAAGATGAGGTTATCCCTCCGTTGCAATAAGTAAATAAATAAACAAGACACTCCACAACCCTTGCCCCTACCCGTGTCCTCTACGTAACCCTAGCTTGCTTTGCAGCTTCCACGCAGCAAATGATGTATACTCCCCCTGTTCTATAATATAATAGCATTTCTTATACTAGTGCATTTGTGCAAATCCAAGAAGGAGGCTTGATGGGAAAGCAAGGGATGAGATGAAAGTGCGAGAGATGGATCAGCGAAGAGTGAAACATATGCATGGCCACACGCCGGAGATGACGTGGCATCTAGGTGGCCGTGACGCAACCACATCGCTCCTGACACATGCGTCACGGCTATCATTTTTTTTTTTTGCAGGATACGGCTATCAAAATATTGACAGCGCCTAAATTGAATTGAATGTCCGGTGAGATGGAGGTGAGACGCACCAAAGAGGAAGGCGTCGAGGCTGCCGTTGGGCAAGTACTCGTAGACAAGCAGCTTCTCGTCCTGCTCGGCGCACCAGCCCAGCAGCCGCACCAGGTTGCGGTGCTGCAGCTTGGCGATCAGCTCCACCTCGTTCCGGAACTCCGCCGCGCCCTGCAGCGAACGCACCGACAGCCGCTTCACGGCGATCTCCGCACCGCACGCCATCACGCCCTTCGATCAAGCAAAAGTTCCGATCAGCAGAGGAACGCCGATGAGGAAGGCAAGATATTCATAATAGTATATTACTAATCAAAAGTAGTGGAGTGCTTGATCTTACTCTGTATACCGGGCCGAAGCCGCCCTCGCCGAGCTTGTTGGCCCTGGCGAAGCTGCCGGTGGCGGCGTCGATGGAGGCCAGGTCCATGAGCGGCAGCTCCGAGATCGACCTCGACAGCGGCATCATGTTCTCGTTCTGCGTTCTCCTGACGGCTGAAGCAAATTCCTCAGATCAACACAAGCTTGGCTTCGCTCTACGTCAGTACTAGTACTACTAGTTAACAATGGAAGTGCTGGGTCGATCGCGTACCGTTGCGCTTCCGCCAGCGCCAGCAGTAGACGCAGTAGAGGAGCGTGCAGAAGATGACCACCACCAGAACGGACACCATGATCTTCACCGAGTTCGGGCTGGAGCCATGCGCCGCAGCTCCTGCAACAACCAACAACACGACAGCAACACAGCAACAGTTCAGTCTTCGGCTCTTCGTCGTTCGTCAGCTAGTAGCACGTACCCATATGCAGGTGAAACACGAGCAGAGTGTTTGTCAACTCACCTGCCTCGTCGCCCGCCGGCGGCGCGGACGTTGATGTGCCCAGCAGCCGGCGGTGGCTCATGAGTCGGTGCGGTGGCCTCACCATATTGTACGACTACTCCGGCGGAACGTCGGAGCTAGCTAGCTAGCTTTCTGAATGGATGGAGCAAGTGTCAGCTTGTGATTACTGATGGGCGCAAATGGAAGGATGGAGGAGGAGGTCAACGACGTTAATGTGTTATAGGGGGAGCAGGGTGTAAGTGATTGATGGTTCGCTGCCGCCTGCTAAAAGTAGCCGAAACTGCTCCATGCACGATGCAAGTGCACGATTACGGACGACATATCAATCCAGCGGCCGGCGACTTGTTTAATCAAAAGTAGCAGGTGTATGCCTTCTGTCCTTTCGGCACGGGCAGTTGATCGATACATTTGACAGCTGAGCTCCTATGCTGCTAGATATAGCATCTCTAACCCGTACCCTATAAAGCTTTAGAGGAATAAAAAAAAGTTTTCTCCTTTAAACCGCACCTAACTGATTCCATATAGGAGTACTCGTTAGAGGAGTAATAAAATTACTCCACATAGGGCGCGTGGCATTTTACCGGGCGCGCTTATAAAATGTAGCGCCTGCCACACGTCCTCCCACCTCGCCACGCGTCCTCTACCGCTCTCTTCCCGCTCCCTCTGCCGCTTTCTTGCCTCGCCGCCGACGCGCCACCATCACGACACCATGCCGCCGCGCCGTCGGGAAGTTTCGGGCTACCACGACGTCCGTGCGCGCCCCTCCGGCGCCTTCTCTGCCGAGATTCGGTCCAGCGACATGCGCCTCGGCCTCGGCACCTTCGACACCGCCCACGAGGCCGCCCGCACGTACGACGTGGCGGCGTGGCGCCTCCGACGGCCCTGTAGGGACATGAACTTCCCGGAGGTGCCGACGCGGGAGTTGGCGCCTCCCCCGTGGCTTATCACCGACGAGGATCGTCGCGAGAACCGGAGGTGCCAGCGCCATCTCAGCCTCGCCGAGATGGTCGAGGAACCAATGGAGCTGTGGCGCTAACGCTTCCCGCAGGACGTTATCAACGAGCGCCAGTTCTTCGCGCAAAGGAGGAAGGAGAGGAGGGCGGAGCGAGGCGCCTATCGCAATGACAGGCGTACGCGGAAGGCGGCTGCTCAATTCAACATTGACCTAGGAGCAGCGTCGTCCTAGAACTCCAACGACGATCGGTACCTTGACGCCTTCATTGAGACGTCGGAGAAGGATATCACGGAGGCGGAGTCGGAGGAGGAGGAGGACGACGAGGAGTAGTTTTTTATCTATCTTTTTATTATTTATTGTAGGAGGAGGCCATGAACTATATCTATGTATAATCTATCGTTTTATCTATATTATCTATCTATGCCTATAGTATCACAAGTCAGAGCCGAATGTGTATTGAGTCGGAGTAGAAGGAGAAGAAATGTAGCGCGTCTGTTGGAGCGACGCGTGCGCGCAATTATTTGCAGCGGCCACTGGAGCCAGCTCTCCGCGGCACACAAAAACTTACTGCGGAGGCGCTGTAAACGCTTTTTTAATGCGCCACGCGTTGCGTGTCTGTTGAAGATGCTCTTATGTTCCTCCAGGCCGACCTTGCTCTTCCTGCATTCTACTCCCTCAATCCCATACTGTAAGACATTTTTAAACTAGTATAGTGTCAAAATTCGTCTTATATTATAGAATGAAAGGAGTATGTTCTAACCATTCTTTCGCCGCTATTTCTTCCTCTGATTCAACCTGCTTGTCATCTCAGCAAACCGATCGATCTACTGGGTTAGTTTCATCCCACCGCCATTGTTGTTGTCGAGGGACGCTGGACTCATGGTTGTCCTCCCCATTGTTACCGAATCAGCGGTAACTATGCACTTGGACGAAAATGAAGGATTTTTTTGCAAGGATAACTTTCGATCTATTTATCATCTACTATCAAGGTAGTACAAAGAACATCAGAAGTAAAAAAATACATCTAGACCCGTAGACCACGTAGCAATGACTATTAGCACTACGAACCAACCTATGGTTGGATGGTTAGAGGGACTGTGGTATCTCCAGCCCACAAGGGTTCAAATCCTGGTGCTCGCATTTATTCTTGGATTTATTTCAGGATTTTCGGTGATGCGCATTCAGTGGGAGGAGACGTTCCTGTCGACGACAAGGCACCTATGGTGACTTCGTAAATCTCAAGATGATATGCCAGCTCAGTCTTTTGGAGGTGCTCATAGGGGTAGGATGTGCGTGTGTTGCGTTCATAGGGGTGAGTGTATGCGCATGTATATGAGCGCTTGTGTCTGTAATGATGTTAAAAAACGACAATTAGCACTGGAGCAAGCCTAAGGCGCGTCGCCTTCTTTGCCCCTCCCTCATCGAAGGCGGGCAGACCTTGTTGTAGTAGACGGCCGAGAAGTCGTCGTGCTAAGGCCCCATGGGACCAGCGCATCAGAACAGGAACTAACGCCGATGAAGAGAAGCGTAGATCAGAAGGATCCAACTTGTAGACACATGAACACAGACGAACGAAGACATGATCCATCGAAGACAAACGCCGACCGAATCCTCCGAGATCCGCCGGAGACAAACCTTCGCACGCCCTCTGACGATGCTACAAACACCACCAGGAAGGGGACTAGACAGGGAAAACCTTATTGCAAACTCCAACAAAACTCAAGAGTATGAAACAAGGAGCCCTCCCGCCGGCAAGGGCTGGGTCCACCACGCATCCATGGTCCTAAGACCATAGGAGACGAGGTAAACCGGCAATGGCACCGGCGGGAGGCACGAGAAACACTAGCCAAAGGGTCCCTTAAGGATCGACACAAAGATAGTAAAAGAATTGCCGATCATGAATCTGATCGCTCAAGATCCCCCCCCCCCCCCCCCCCCGCTTCTCGTCTACGCATAGCTTTGGTTTTATATGACTTTGGTATTTGCTGAGGTAATTTTTTTGTGCGTGTGTTCATGTTGGCCGTGTGCATCATAACTATGTAGATGCCGGATGTGTGCTTATTGTGTGATGTATCATTTAGATGCTTCATTTTAAGCTAATAAAATCCACCTTTTGTTAAAAAAGATAAAATAATTGTCGAATATCAAGCAAGATATTAATTGTAGGCCTCATAGTTGGAGAGCAGCGTTTTGGCTCCAAGCTCATCTAAGCCCGGGAGTGAACAAAAAATTTGTTAAAAATATTAAATAAATTTAAAAGATTTGTATTTTTAGAAAGATGACTGAGTGTGTAATGTGCCGACCAAATTTTAGAGCATTTGGATTTCTGAGTAGTTCTTAAGAAAAAAACTTGAGGTCAGTGAAAAAAATCATATATTTTTATTTTTTTTCTAGTACTTTTTTGAATTTATTGTTCACCGGTTGCCGATGAGCCCGGGCATAGAATTGAATATTCGTCACGGTTGCACATATTGACATACGAATTGACCATTAGCCTTCTGGAATAATATTGCCTTTGTCTGTCGCCTCTTCTTCCTTCTCCTCTTGTGTACTATTCAAACAAATCGTTGTCTAGTTTATGTGATACAAATCTGGCTTGTTGACATCATTGCACCACCCCACTCTTACGAGTCAAAGGCAGAGGTGACTATTACTACCTACTCCCTCCGTTTCAAAATAGATGACCCAACTTTGTACTTAAGTTAGTATAAAGTTGGGTCATCTATTTTGGAACGGAGGGAGTACAAAATAGTTACTTTTCCTCTATTTTTGAGAAACCTACCAGATAGGTTACTCAAAAAGGGACGAGAGTAAGTATTTTATTTTTATTTTAAATATGAATATTTTTGTATAATTTTTGAAACTTTTTTGTGACGAACTTGATCAAATGTCTTTGATAATAGTTTTTGTGCGTACAAGCTAGATCTTTCCAAGGCGTATGACAGGGTTGATTGGGTTTTCTTGAAGCGGACGATGTAAAAGATGAGCTTCCCTGACCGATGGGTGAACTAGATAATGACTTGTGTCACCTCGGTTAGATATACGGTTAAATTTAATGGCACCCTCTTGGACTCGTTTGCACCGTCGCACGGTCTACGGCAAGGTGACCCCCTCTCCCCATTTTTATTCCTGTTTATTGCTAATGGACTTTCTGCTCTGTTGAAGGATGACGAGATGGAAGGAAAATTTACACCCCTGAAGGTGTGTCGGCGGGCATCTAGTATCTCCCATCTTTTATTCGCGGACGACATCCTCCTGTTTTTCAAAGCAGATACACACTAGGTAGAGGAGGTACGAGCCATAATTATGACATATGAGGGCGCTACCGGGCAGCTTATTAACCCGGCTAAGTGCAGTATTATGTTTGGTGCTTCATGCTTGGAGAATGTCCAGGAAAGCGTCCGTGCTACATTGCAAGTTCAGTTATCTACCTTTGAGGAGAAATACTTGGGCCACCTACTCCGGATGGGCGAATGTCCAAAGGAAAATGTCAGAATGTGCACGCCCGTTTGACAAAGAGAATTATCGCGTGGGGTGACACTCCATCTCTGGCAGGCAAGGAAATAATCACTACTAGGGAAAAGCTTATAGGCAGACGCTTACTAGTAGCGCAGGTTTATACTCCTCGCTATTGCTACTTACTAGTAGCGTGGGTTTTTACCCCTCGCTACTACTAAGTTGATAGTAGTAGCACGGGTGCGGTCTCTACCGTGGCCTCGGGACATGTCATAGTAGTAGCGAGGGGTATAAACCCGCGCTACTAGTAAGTTGATAGTAGTAGCGCGGGTTTATACCCCTCGCTACTACTAAGTACAAGGTAGATGAAGTCCCCATATCCTCGGCCGAATCCCTCCTCTCTCCCTCACTCTCCCCCCTCTCTCCATAGGCTCTCCCATGGTGCTCCTGCCCAAGCACATCTCCTCCTCCATGGCGCCCAACGAGTCCGCCTCCTCGCGTTGCTGGCGTCCAGGAGCTTGCCCGTCTTCCCCCTCGCCTTCATGCCACCACGATGGAGCACCTCACCACCGGTGACCACCCCGATGCGCCCTCCATCTCCTTCCTTTCTCCCTTGTTTCTCTTTTTCCCTCTCCCTCTCCCTTCAATTTTGCTCACTCACATGCCCATGTCTGCGCAGGTCGTCGATATGGCCAACCAGGAGCTCTCCGCCTTGGCCGCGAAGAGGATCCACACACCGTCGTCTTTCTCTACACTGGATCCGGTCCCTCTCCAACAGTCGTCGCCCGATCTGGTCTACCACTACCCGTCCGCACCTCTGGTGACCCCTGTCGTCACTGGATCGAACCATTGACACCATGCACGGGGTCGAGATTTTTTTTTTGGTTTTTGAAATTAATAGTAGTAGCGCGGGTCACAGACACGCGCTACTACTAACACACGTACTAGTAGCGTGGGATGCACCGCGCTACTACTACCAGTTAGGTGTAGCGCCGTAGTAGTAGCGCGGGCACCCGCGCTACTAGTAGCTGTTTAACCCACACTACTACTTGGCTTTTTCCTAGTAGTGAATGATTAAGGCGCTCGCTCAAGCTATTCCCACTTATATGATGGGCGTTTTTAAACCCCCTATGTCCATTTGCGATGACCTTAATAGGATGTACGTAATTTTTGATGGGGCTCCTCGGAGGGGAAGCGGAAAACCCATTGGATAGCCTGGCCGAAAATTCAAAAACATAAGTTGTGTGGTGGATTGGGCTTTCAAGATTTCAGGGTGTTCAATCAAGCACTGCTGGGAGGCAGTCACGGAGGCTTCTAACAAAGCCCGCTAGTCTTTGCGTGCAGGTTCTTCAAGCCCGATATTATCCGGAGGGACGGCTTGAGGATACGGTCTTTTCAGGTAATGCATCTGTAACTTGGCAATCTATTCAGTATGGCCTAGAGCTTTGGAAGAAAAGGCCTTATCTGGAAGGTGGGCAGCGAGACGCAATCCGTATTTGGTGCAACCGGTGGCTGCCTCGGGAGCCGTCGGGCACGATAATCTCGCCTCAGGGGGCTTGCAGACTTCGGCGGGTCGCCGACCTCCTCGACGCCAATGGCGGCTGGCGGTTGGATCTTCTTCGACAGTACTTCCTGCCAGTCGACATCGACATAATCGTCTGTATCAAAACGTCACCACGTGTCCCTGACGATGTGCTCGCGTGGGTGATACGTCCATTTCGCATCATGCTTTTATATCGATATTTATTGCATTATGGGTTGTTATGACACGTTCTGTCACAATACTTATGCCTATTCTCTCTTATTTTACAAGGTTTACATGAAGAGGGAGAATGCCGGTAGCTGGAATTCTGGGCTGGAAAAGGAGCAAATATTACAAACCTATTCTGCACAACTCCAAAAGTCCAGAAACTCCAAGGAAGTTATTTTTAGAATTAATAAAAAAATAATGAGCGAAGAAAGTACCAGAGGGGGCCCACACCCTGGCCACGAGGGTGGGGGCACGCCCTACCCCCTGGGCGCGCCCCCTGCCTCGTGTGCCCCCTGGCAGGCCTCCGGTGCCCATCTTCTGCTATATGAAGTCTTTTACCCTGGAAAAATCATAAGCAAGCTTTCAGGACGAAACACCGCCGCCACGAGGCGGAACCTTGGCGGAACCAATCTAGAGCTCCGCCAGAGCTGTTCTGCCGGGGAAACATCCCTCCGGGAGTGGGAAATCATCACCATCATCATCACCATCGATCCTCTCATCAGGAGGGGGTCAATCTCCATCAACATCTTCACCAGCACCATCACCTCTCAAACCCTAGTTCATCTCTTGTATCCAATCTTTGTCCCAAAACCTCGGATTGGTACCTATGGGTTGCTAGTAGTGTTGATTACTCCTTGTAGTTGATGCTAGTTAGTTTATTCGATGGAAGATCATATGTTCAGATCCTATATGCATATTAATACCCCTCTGATTATGAACATGAATATGATTTGTGAGTAGTTACATTTGGTCCTGAGGACATGGGAGAAGTCTTGCTATAAGTAGTCATGTGAATTTGGTATTCGTTCGATATTTTGATGAGATGTATGTTGTCTCTCCTCTAGTGGTGTTATGTGAACGTCAACTACATGACACTTCACCCTTGTTTAGGCCTAGAGGAAGGCATTAGGAAGTAATAAGTAGATGATGGGTTGCTAGAGTGACAGAAGCTTAAACCCTAGTTTATGAGTTGCTTCGTAAGGGGCTGATTCGGATCCATATGTTTCATGCTATGGTTAGGTTTACCTTAATACTTCTTTTGTAGTTGCGGATGCTTGCAATAGGGGTTAATCATAAGTGGGATGCTTGTCCAAGAAAGGCAGTAGCCAAGCACCAGTCCACCCACATATCAAATTATCAAAGTAACGAACGCGAATCATATGAGCGTGATAAAAACTAGCTTCAAATAATTCCCATGTGTCCTCGGGAGCGTTTTCCTTCATATAAGAATTTTTCCAGCCTTGTCCTTTGCTACAAAAAGTATTGGCCACCTTTCTGCACCTTATTTACTTTTGTTACTTGTTACCCGTTACGAATTACCTTATCATAAAACTATCTGTTACCGATAATTTCGGTGCTTGCAGAGAATACCTTACTGAAAACCGCTTGTCATTTCCTTCTGCTCCTCGTTGGGTTCGATACTCTTGCTTATTGAAAGAACTACGATAGATCCCCTACACTTGTGGTTTATCAAGACTCTTTTTTGGCGCTGTTGCCGGGGAGTGAAGCGCCTTTGGTAAGGAAAAATTTATATAGTGTGCTGAAATTTACTGTCACTTGTTACTATGGAAAGTAATCCTTTGAGGGGCTTGTTCGGGGTATCTTCGCCCCGACGAGTAGAGCAAAGAGTTGCTCCTCAACCTACTGAACCTACTGAAAATGTTTACTTTGAAATTCCTTCGGGTATGATAGAGAAACTGCTAGCTAATCCTTTTACAGGAGATGGAATATTGCATCCCGATTTGCACCTAATCTACGTGGATGAAGTTTGTGGATTATTTAAGCTTGCAGGTATGCCCGAGGATGTTAGCAAGAAGAAGGTCTTCCCTTTATCTTTGAAGGGAAAGGCATTGGCATGGTTTAGGCTATGTGATGATATGTGATCATGGAACTACAACCGATTGAAATTGGAATTTCGTCAGAAGTTTTATGCTATGCATCTTGTTCATCGTGATCGTAATTATATATATAATTTTTGGCCTCGCGTAGGAGAAAGCATCACTGAAGCTTGGGGGAGGCTTAAGCCAATGTTATATTCATGCCCCAATCATGAGCTCTCAAGAGAAATGATTATTCAAAAATTTTATGCTCGGCTTTCTCTCAACAATCGCTCCATGCTCGATACGTCCTGTACTTGTTCTTTTATGACGAAGACTCTTGAATTAAAATGGGATTTATTGGAAAGAATTAAACACAACTCTGAGGATTGGGATCTCGATGAAGGTAAGGAGTCAGGTATGACACCTAAGTTTGATTGTATTAAATTTTTTATGGATACCGATGCTTTCCGTGAATTTAGCACTAAATATGAACTTGACTCTGAGATAGTTGCTTCTTTCTATGAATCATTTGCTACTCATGTTGACCTCCCTAAGGAGAAGTTGTTTAAATATAATCCTCCCATTGAAGTAAAAGTAGTTCCACCTATTAAAGTTGAAGAAAAGACTATCGCTTATAATGATCCTATTGTTCCTACTACCTATGTTGAGAAACCACCTTTCCCTATTAGGATAAAGAATCATGCTAAAGCTTCAACTGTGGTTCGTAAGAGTAATACTAGAACACCTACACCACCTGAGCAAATTAAAGTTGAACCTAGTATTGCTATGGTTAAAGATCTCTTGGCTGATAATATTGATGGGCATGTTATTTACTTCTGTGATGAAGCTGCTAGAATTGCTAGACCCGATACTAAAAATAAACATAGACCTGTTGTAGGCATGCCTGTTATTTTTGTTAAAATAGGAGATCATTGTTATCATGGCTTATGTGATATGGGTGCTAGTGCTAGTGCAATACCTCATTCCTTATACGAAGCAATTATGCATGATACTGCACCTGCTGAGATAGAAGAAATAGATGTTACAATTAAGCTTGCCTAATAGAGATACTATTTCACCAGTTGGGATTGTTAGAGATGTTGAAGTCTTGTGGGAAAGTTAAATATCCTGTTGATTTTCTTGTTCTTGGTTCCCCACAAGATGACTTTTGTCTCATTATATTTGGTAGACCCTTCTTGAACACTGTTATTGCTAAGATAGACTTCAAAAAGGATGTTGTTACTATTGGTTTAGGGGTTATGTCTCATGACTTTAATTTTGCTAAATTTCGTAGACAACCACATGATAAAGAATTGCCTAGTAAGGATGAAATTATTGGTCTTGCTTCTATTGTCGTGCCTCCTAATGATCCTTTAGAACAATATTTGCTAGACCATCAAAATGATATGTTTATGAATGAAAGAAGGGAGATAGATGAAGTATTCTTTAAACAGGGACCTATTTTTAAACACAACTTGCCTGTTGAAATTCTAGGGGATCCCCCACCACCCAAGGGTGATCCCGTGTTTGAGCTTAAACCACTACCTGATACTCTTAAATATGCTTATCTTGATGAAAAGAAGATATATCCTGTTATTATTAGTGCTAACCTTTCAGAGCAGGAAGAGGAGAAATTATTGGAAACTCTGAAGAAGCACCGTGCTGCTATTGGATATACTCTTGATGATCTCAAGGGCATTAGTCCCACTCTATGCCAACAGAAAATAAAATTGGAGAAAGACGCCAAACCAGTTGTTGATCACCAACGACGGTTAAATCCTAAGATGAAAGAAGTGATAAGAAAAGAAATACTAAAGCTTCTGGAGGCAAGTATAATTTATCCAGTTGCTGATACTCGGTGGGTAAGTCTTGTCCATTGTGTGCCAAAGAAGGGAGGTATTACTGTCGTTCCTAATGATAAAGATGAATTGATTCCACAAAGAATTGTTACAGGTTATAGGATGGTAATTGATTTCCGCAAATTAAATAAAGCTACTAAAAAGGATCATTACCCTTTGCCTTTTATTGATCAAATGCTAGAAAGATTATCCAAACATACACATTTTTGCTTTCTAGATGGTTACTCTGGTTTCTCTCAAATACCTGTGTCAAAAGAGGATCAAAAAAAGACCACTTTTACTTGCCCTTTCAGTACTTTTTCTTATAGACGTATGCCTTTTGGTTTATGTAATGCACCTGCTACCTTTAAAATATGCATGATGGCTATATTCTCTGACTTTCGTGAAAAGATTGTTGAGGTTTTCATGGATGATTTCTCTGTTTATGGATCATCTTTTGACGATTGCTTGAGCAACCTTGATCGAGTTTTGCAGAGATGCGAAGAAACTAATCTTGTCTTGAATTAGGAGAAGTGCCACTTTATGTTTAATGAAGGTATTGTCTTGGGGCATAAAATTTCTGAAAGAGGTATTGAAGTTGACAAAGCTAAAGTTGATGCTATTGAAAAGATGCCATGTCCCAAGGACATTAAAGGTATAAGAAGTTTCCTTGGTCATGTCGGTTTTTATAGGAGGTTTATTAAGGACTTCTCTAAAATTTCTAGTCCTCTGTCTAATCTCTTACAAAAATATATTCCTTTGGCTTCGATGATGATTGTGTAGAAGCATTTGAAATACTTAAGAAAGCTTTGATTTCTGCACCTATTGTTCAGCCACCTGATTGGAATTTACCCTTTGAAATTATGTGTGATGCTAGTGATTATGCCGTATGTGCTGTTCTAGGACAAAGAGTTGATAAGAAACTAAATGTTATTCAATATGCTAGTAAAACTCTAGACAGTGCCCAGAGAAATTATGCTACTACTGAAAAAGAATTTTTAGCAATTGTATTTGCTTGTGATAAGTTTAGACTTTAAATCGTTGACTCTAAAGTAGCTGTTCACACTGATCATGCTGCTATTAAATATCTTATGGAAAAGAAAGATGCTAAACCTAGACTTATTAGATGGGTTCTCTTGCTACAAGAATTTGACTTGCATATTATTGATAGAAAGGGAGCTGAGAACCCCGTTGTAGACAACTTGTCTTGGTTAGAGAATGTTCTTGATGATCCACTACCTATTGATGAAAGCTTCCTTGATGAACAATTAGTTGTCATAAATGCTTCTCGTACTGCTCCATGGTATGCTGATTATGCTAATTACATTGTTGCTAAATTTATGCCACCTAGTTTCACATACCAGCAAAAGAAAAAGTTTTTCTATGATTTAAGACATTACTTCTGGGATGACCCACACCTTTATAAAGAAGGAGTAGATGGTGTTATTAGACGTGTGTACCTGAGCATGAACAAGAACAGATCCTACGCAAGTGTCACTCCGCGGCTTATGGAGGACACCACACTGGAGATAGAACTGCACATAAGGTATTGCAATCCGGGTTTTATTGGCCTACTCTCTTCAAGGATGCCCGTAAGTTTGTCTTGTCTTGTGATGAATGTCAAAGAATTGGTAATATTAGTAGACGTCAAGAAATGCCTATGAATTATTCACTTGTTATTGAACCATTTGATGTTTGGGTCTTTGATTATATGGGACCTTTTCCTTCCTCTAATGGGTATACGCATATTTTAGTTGTTGTTGATTACGTTACTAAGTGGGTAGAAGCTATTCCAACTAATAGTGTTGATCATAACACCTCTATTAAAATGCTTAAAGAAGTTATTTTTCCGAGGTTTGGAGTCCCTAGATACCTAATGACTGATGGTGGTTCACATTTTATTCATGGTGCCTTTCGTAAAATGCTTGCTAAGTATGATGTTAATCATAGAATTGCATACTTCTCACCCGCAGTCTAGTGGCCAAGTAGAACTGAGTAACAGAGAGCTTAAATTGATTTTGCAACATATTGTTAATAGATCTAGAAAGAATTGGTCCAAGAAACTTGATGATGCATTATGGGCTTATAGAACTGCATATAAAAATCCTATGGGTATGTCTCCTTATAAAATGGTTTATGGAAAAGCATGTCACTTACCTCTCTAACTAGAACATAAGGCATATTGGGCCATTAAAGAGCTCAATTATGATTTCAAACTTGCCGGTGAGAAGAGGTTATTTGACATTAACTCACTTGATGAATGGAGAACTCAAGCCTATGAGAATGGCAAACTGTTTAAAGAAAAAGTTAAAAGATGGCATAACAAAAGGATACAAAAGCGTGAGTTTAATGTAGGTGATTATGTGTTGCTTTTCAACTCTTTTTAAGATTTTTTTGCAGGAAAACTCCTCTCTAAATGGGAAGGTCCTTAAGTTATCGAGGAGGTCTGTCATTCCGGTGCCATAAAAATCAACAACTTCGAAGGCACAAATCCGAAGGTGGTGAAAGGTCAAAGAATCAAACATTATATCTCAGGTAATCCCATAAATGTTGAAACAAATGTGATTGAAACCGTAACCCCGGAGGAATACATAAGGGACACTTTCCAGAATGTTTCACACTCTGAAAAGGAATATGTATGTGGTACGGTAAGTAAACCGACTCCAAAACAGTTCTAATAGCAATTTTTCTCCGTTTTGGAATATTTAAGAAAATAGGAAAATAAGAAGTAGTCCGGGAAGGACACGAGGCGTCCACGAGGGTGGAGGGCGCGCCCTACCCCCTGGGCGCGCCCCCTGCCTTGTGGGCACCTCGTGTGCTCTCTGGACTCTGTTTCCTTGCACGATACTTCTTTTGGTCAGTAAAAATTCATTATATAATCTCCCGAAGGTTTTGACCACCGTACCACGACAAAATCCTCTGTTTTTGTTTTGAGCTGTTTTTCTGACAGATCTAGATCACCATGACGTCTTCAAGCGCCCCAAAGGACAAGTTTTTCGAGAAGGTCATCAACCCCTACCTCGCGTAGGTGCTGCAACACCCTCAAACCATTGAGATGCGTGATGGGGTGCTGCACATCCGTGATGTTGAGGGACCAAGGAGGACCGGAAGCGTGGAAACAAGACTCGAAGTAATGAAATAACAAGTTTTCAAGTGCCAAGGGATGGTGGAATGCGGACTCAATGCCAACCACATGTTGATCGTGGAGTTCACCAACAACCACAAGCTGGATGCCAAGAACATTGGGGATACCATCTTCAAGCTTCATGAGAAAATCGAGCACCTCCAAGCCCAGATCTACGACCTGCAAAACCAAAACTGTGAGTATGAATATAGATTCAAGAGGATGAGTTTGGCTGCAGATTTGAGGATCCCGGAGACTCGATCATCCTTCTATGATGGTGAGCCTATGCCTTGGAACATGGACGACAAGCCTACATCATCAACAACTCCATCATCACTACCTCCCAAGAAGGAGACATAAACACATGGGTATGGGCACTCCCCTTGGCAACTGCCAATCTTGGGGGAGGTGCCCCGGTATCGTCTCACCATCACACTCCTATCTTTACCTTTTTTTCTTAGTTCATGTCTTTTGGTAATATCTTGATCTAGTAGAATAAAGTTTTAGTATGATCTAGTTTTGAGTTTTGTTTTATGATCCTTCTATGTAATCGAGTCCGTGAGCTATATATAATAAAGATTAGTCTTGAGTCAAGGGCTTCGCTATCTTGCTATGATCTTGGGGTAATAAAAGAAAAAGAAAGAATAAAAAGAAATAAAGAGATCATATTGATCTTATGGAGAGTAATGACTTCACATATAAAGTGTATGATGAATAAAAGTTGTTGAGGGTTGACAAACATAGTTTTGGCCATCGTTGCAATTAATAGGAAGTAACAAAGAAAGAAAGGTTCTCACATATAAATATACTATCTTGGACATCTTTTATGATTGTGAGCACTCATTAAAATATGACATGCTAAAGAGTTGACGTTGGACAAGGAAGACAACGTAATGGGTTATGTTTTCTTATATCCGAAATAAAGTATATTGTCATGGATCATCCAACATGTTGATCTTGCCTTTCCCCCTCATGCTAACCAAATTCTTTGCACCAAGTAGAGATACTACTTGTGCTTCCAAATATCCTTAAACCCAGTTTTGCCTTGAGAGTCCATCATATCTACCTATGGATTGAGTAAGATCTTTCAAGTAAGTTGTCATGTTGCATGCAATAAAAATTGCTCTCTAAATATGTATGACTTATTAGTGTGGAGGAAATAAGCTTTATACGATCTTGTGATGTGGAAGCAATAAAGGCGACGGACTGCATAATAAAGGTCCATATCACAAGTGGAAATATAAAGTGACGTTCTTTTGTATTAAGATTACGTGCATCCAACCATAAAAGCACATGATAACCTCTGCTTCCCTCTACGAAGGGCCTATCTTTTACTTTTGTCTTATACCTTTTACTAGAGTCATGGTGATCTTCACCTTTCCTTTTTACATTTTATCCTTTGGCAAGCACCTTGTGTTGGAAAGATCCTGATATATATATCCAATTGGATGTAAGTTAGCATGAACTATTATTGAGGTAAAAGGTTGGGAGGCAACACTATAAGACCCTATCTTTCTCTGTGTCCTATTAAAACTCCATACCCATAAGTATTGCGTGAGTGTTAGCAATTGTGAAAGACTAAATGATAGTTGAGTATGTGGACTTGCTGAAAAGCTCTTATATTGACTCTTTCTGATGTTATGATAAATTGCAATTGCTTCAATGACCGAGATTATAGTTTGTTAGTTTTCAATGAAGTTTCTGATTCATACTTGACATTGTGGATAGATTATTACTTGAGCATAAGAAATCATATGACAATATTTATATATGTTGCTGTTATAAGAATGATCATGATGCCCTCATGTCCGTATTTTATTTTATCGACACCTCTATCTCTAAACATGTGGACATATTTTTCGTTATCGGCTTCCGCTTGAGGACAAGCGAGGTCTAAGCTTGGGGGAGTTGATACGTCCATTTTGCCTCATGCTTTTATATCGATATTTATTGCATTATGGTCTGTTATTACACATTATGTCACAATACTTATGCCTATTCTCTCTTAATTTACAAGATTTACATGAAGAGGGAGAATGCCGACAGCTGGAATTCTGGGCTGGAAAAGGAGCAAATATTAGAGACCTATTTACACAACTACAAAAGTCCTGAAACTCCACGGAAGTTATTTTTGGAATTAATAAAAAATACTGAGCGAAGAAAGTACCAGAGTGGGCCCACACCCTGGCCACGAGGGTGGGGGGCGCGCCCGCTGCCTCGTGGGCCCCCTGGTAGGCCTTCGGTGCCCATCTTCTGGTATATGAAGTATTCTACGCTGGGAAAAACCATAAGCAAGCTTTCGGGACGAAACACCGCCGCCACGAGGCGGAACCAATCTAGGGCTCTGGCGGAGCTGTTCTACTGGGGAAACATCCCTCCGGGAGGGGGGAATCATCACCATCATCATGACCATCGATCCTCTCATCGGGAGGGGATCAATTTCCATCAACATATTCACCAGCACCATCTCCTCTCAAATCCTAGTTCATCTCTCGTATCCAACCTTTGTCCCAAAACCTCAGATTGGTACCTGTGGGTTGCTAGTAGTGTTGATTACTCCTTGTAGTTGATGCTAGTTGGTTTATTCGGTGGAAGATCATATGTTCAGATCCTATATGCATATTAATACCCCTCTGATTATGAACATGAATATGATTTGTGAGTAGTTACGTTTGTTCGTTAGGACATGGGAGAAGTCTTTTTATAAGTAGTCATGTGAATTTGGTATTCGTTCGATATTTTGATGAGATGTATGTTGTCTCTCCTCTAGTGGTTATGTGAACGTCGACTACATGACACTTCACCATTGTTTGGGCCTAGAGGAAGGCATTAGGAAGTAATAAGTAGATGATGGGTTGCTAGAGTGACAGAAGCTTAAACCCTAGTTTATGAGTTGCTTCGTAAGGGGCTGATTTGGATCCATATGTTTCATGCTATGGTTAGGTTTAACTTAATACTTCTTTTGTAGTTGCGGATGCTTGCAATAGGGGTTAATCATAAGTGGGATGCTTGTCCAAGAAAGGGCAGTACCCAAGCACCAGTCCACCTACATATCAAATTATCAAAGTAACAAACGCGAATCATATAAGCGTGATGAAAACTAGCTTGACGATTATTCCCATGTGTCCTCGGGAGCGTTTTCCTTCATATAAGAATTTGTCCAGGCTTGTCCTTTGCTACGAAAAGGATTGGGCCACCTTGCTGCACCTTAGTTACTCTTGTTACTTGTTACCCGTTATGAATTACCTTATCACAAAACTATCTGTTACCGATAATTTCAGTGCTTGCAGAGAATACCTTACTGAAAACCGCTTGTCATTTCCTTCTGCTCCTTGTTGGGTTCGACACTCTTACTTATCAAAAGGACTATGATAGATCCCCTACACTTGTGGGTCATCAATGGGCACCAGAGAAGTCTGGCATCTTCTCCGTTCGGTCTGCATATCGCCTTGCCATGGATGAGCGCGAGCATCCTACAGCAAGTGCATCGAGCAGGGCATTGGATGGTTGTCGCGCCATCTGGAAGACCATATGGGGGTGCCCTGCTCCCCCTAAGGTGCAAGTTTTTGCCTGAAGATTGGCGACAAATTCTCTTGCTACTTGTGCAAACAAATTTTCCCACAGTTTAGAAACTAATGATATTTGTCCCCTTTGTGGTGTGGAACGTGAGGACGGTTTCCATGCGATGCACAGATGTCCACATGCGAAGGATTTATGGAGAGCCGTGGCGTAGGACTGGCCACTCCAGGACGTGGACAAAGTGTGCAACACGGGGCCGGAATGGCTCCTTGGGGTGCTTGATCAGCTGCCGGAGCTCAATCGCATGGTTTTTGTTAATGGTCTTCTGGCGTACATGGCACATCAGAAACGAAATCACCCATGACAACTTGCTACCGCCTACTGAAGCTTCCCGCCGCTTTCTTTAGAGTTACATAAACTCATTGTTGTGCCTACAACAATTTCCACATCATGACCAAGCTAAAGGAAAAATTGTGTTGTATCATGGCCGTGTATGTCCAGCTCCTGATCAGCGGCCGGCCCGGAAAACATGCATGCAGCTCAAGGGCGTGTTTGGTTGCTGTTGTGAACAGTTCCTGCATCGCATACACTTCTCAACCCAGGCTGGTTGAGCAAAAATAGGCCCTAATACGCCATCTGCAAGTTGTTTGGTTGCATGCATCTAGTGTCCCTGCATTAGGTAATACACAAGTGCACTTTGTTTGGCTACCTGCATTGGCCCAATTGGCACATGAACACGTCATTTGGTTGCATACGGCGTACATGTTGTGCTTACCTTATACACTAGTTGGTGAGCTTACCCACAATGATCATACCTAGAACACCAACGCCACAACACAGAAATGGCGATGAACTGGGCGAAGATGATGAAGTTCTTCAGCTTCTGCCCAAACTGACGGTCCACCTTAGCACCTTCCACTTTGACACCTCCAACCTTGCCACTGTCAACACTGCTGCCTCTGTGCTTTCGCACCCAGTTGGAGTAAGCTTGTTTTGCTGCCTGCCTAGTCTTGAACCCTCTATGGCTGCTGTTGTTATATGATGCACTTGTGCACTGGCTTCTTCCCATGAACTATAAACCCCTAGAGCCTTACCGATGAACACAGCATACCACTTTCCCTAGAAATGCACAAGAGCAAGAGTTGAAGCAGCAAATCAATGGAGCACACAAGTAGCAAGCAAAGTAGCACACAAACAACAATGGAGCAGAAGAGAAGTAAAGCATGCATGATCATACGGCATAGCAAGTTCAACCTAGCACTACCTTGGTGTTAACCTACCACCACATCCAAAAGAGGGTGTCGTCCTACCACTGCAAGTTCACCATCAGCGTGAGGGGTTAGTATATACCACCTCACCAAAATATACAGACCATCAAATTGTTTTTCAGCCCTATCTACACAAAATGTATGTCGTCATCGTCATCATCGTCGTCGTCATCGCCACCGCCATCGCCGTCGGGGATTATGCACGCTCATAGGCAGCACTACTCTAGTAGTAGTGCTTGCCCAGCCAGCTCCTGAGCCACAACACCATGTGAGCGCCTGCCATGGCAACGAACCCAACACCTTGGGCCTTGTTGTCAAGCAGGTGGCTGAGATCTTCCATGAGAGCCTCGTCGCTGAAGCCACCCTGGGTTATGATAGCGTCATACAGGTCAGTGTGGACGTCCAGGGGCTTGCACTCTCTGATGGCTGTTGCCACCTCCTTCACCGCCTCAGTCATGCTACAAAAGACATTGATCTCCTCCTCCATCAGGCCTCCTCTCTTCCTCTTCCTATCATGGATGGGGTCAAATGGCTTGTCGAAGGGCTTCATGAAGGGCTTTTCAGGGCCATCAAGGACCTCGACGTCTGGGGTCCCAGGGAAATTTGGCATGGGAAAACCAAGAGGCTCCCCCGAGCCCATGGCATGCTTCCCAGTTGCCAGCCCGAAGGAGAAGATGTGTTGCATCTGGCTGTAGTTCTGGATGGGTGTGTTGAGGAACTCAGCGTCCCTTGGGTGGTCCTAAGAATGAAACACAAGTGTTGCTAGTTGCGATTAGGAGTAGGCAATGGTGGATAGTATGAAAAGGAAGAAGGCTGTGAGCTAACCGCGACATGCCGGCATAGTGCTCTGACTCCATACTATGGAGCAAGTGTTCTCATCCCATGAGGCGCCGCTAAGGTCTCTCATCTTGGACACTTGGATCCATCGACCTCTCCACTTCCTCAGGTGGTTGTACACCTGGGTGCCAAACACCTCCTGCCCACAGAACTCGAACACCTACTTCGTAGGGGTGTTCAAGTGCACCTCCTTGAAGCCCTTGTCAATCCTAACTCCACTAGAGATGAGCTCACACATCTTGTTCAGCATGAACGTGGACATGAACGACTGCCACTTCATGTTGTTTGACCTACCATCCTTCTTTGCCTTTCCTGCTGCTACCTTGAGTGCAACGGCAGCAGCAACACCAATAGGAGTTGGCTCAACAAGCACTACTGGCACATAGAGGGAATCAGACGCGAACACCTCTGAATCAGGTGCCATCTCGGACAAAGGCTGCGAGTCCTCAACAAACGATGGAGCAAATTGGCTGTCGGACAGGACAAGGGCCTGACTAAGATCCCGTGTCTGCGTGGTCATGTCCTACAATCGTAGCACACATTGACAATAAGCAGGATCAACATGTACATGGTTCATCACTATCATAGCAAGCACATGGTTCATCACTATCATACTAAGCACATATGGTTCATCGCTATCATACTAAGCATACTAGACAAACTATGAGCACAGGCATACATCTACAACAAACAACATGCTACAAATGGACCACCAATAGCTACAAAGCACAGATCTAAGCACGAATCAACACAAGCACAAGGTTCAACTTCAAACTCTACTACTAATCTAGCCTACCACATGCTTGAACATCTAGCCCTACCACTAATTGCAACCGCGACATAGCAATCAACCATATCAGTTCACAGATCAGACCACTAGTCAACCATGCATCTAGATCAAACCCTAGCTGCAACTCAGATCTAGCTAGAAGGGATAGAGAGAAAGGGGGGTTGAACTCACAGAGGCCATGGCTGCAGCTCGAGGACGAGGGGGGCGGTCGTGGAAGATCAACGCCGACTGGTGAAGGAGCGCCGACGCCGTGGACCGCCGGCCAATGAAGATGCACCGCTTACCTGCTCGTCGGTGCCGATGCGCATCGGCAGGGAGCTCGAAGGAAGGGAGAATGGTGACGGGAATTGGGGCGGTGAGGGAGGGGCTAAATAGGGGTGGACTCGACGGTAGGTGAGCCGAAATCCTCCCGCCGATTTTTTGGCGACGCAGGCAAGCTCGCGCCATCTTCCTTCTCACACGAGGAGAGAAGCACGTCGCCCTCCCCTGCCTCGCCCGAGCCAGGCTCGCGAGCTACTGCCGATTCGGGCGTTTCCTCTGGGCCTAGCCTGGATGTGCTTTAAGTTCCGTGCGATGCGGGCCGCACAGTAAACGTAGGCAACCAAATGGGACAAGTTCTTCCCGCGCGGGCCAGGCTGGGCCATATGCAGGAAACCAAACACGTCCCAAGTGGATCAAGCCGGTTGTTGGCTGGGCAAAGCTCAATACTGACGGTAGTTATGTAGCAAGCAACAACACCGGCGGCTGCGGCATGGTACTGCGGGACACACAAGGTCAGATCATATACTCGTGTTGCAGACAGTTATTTACATGCGATGATGCTCTTGTAGCCGAGTTGGAGGTGTGCAAGGAGGGCCTAGCTATTTCCCTACACCGCACCAACTGGCCCATACAATTGGAACTTGATAGCGCCGAGGCGATGACGATGATGCAAGCTATAGTACCTGATCGTTCGAGGCATATGGTGCTAGTCAAAGAGATCCAGGAGATGATTAAAGATGATAGGAAGATCTTTGTTACTAAGATTAGTCGTTCTCAGAATAAAGTTAGTCACTATCTCGCTACCTATGGACAGTGCACTCCTCGCACTGCGGTGTGGTTAGGAGGAGGCACTGATGAAGTTGTTAGTCTTTGTAAGAATGATGCACCACCTTAAGTAATGAAAGATCTCCTTTCCCCCTAAAAAATATGTTCTGAAGTTTTGTGAAGAAATGACTTCAATGTTGTTCTAGCGAAAAAAATCACAACTTCAAAGAACTTGAACGGTAACTTTCATATAGAACCTATCCTTTTTTCACATAGAAGACCACATAACTCTTTTCTTCATGAAACTTTAGACGTGAGTATAACACGAGACCATATTCGTTACAAAAATGTTGCAGAAATCTTTGACTTTTTTGATATATTTTTATATTTTGTTTGCATTGTGGGTGCGCCGGCAAAACAGTTGAGTGATGACACATTTAGTAATGCAATTAGTTATCCAAAAATATTATAATTCCCTTTGTTTATTGTCCTATGGACCTCTACCACACGCTAATTCCTCACTGAGAGCATCTCCAACAGATGATGTAAAACAACATGTGCGCCAAACACATGCCGTTAGGAGCATTTGGAGCAAAAAAACCATCTTCAACAGATGATTTATATGTATTTGGTGATGCGAAAAATTTGGGCAGCCCTAAATTTTGGACACAAGTGTTGCATTATGCAGAACTTCGATCGGCTGCCGCAATAGGCCAACGATGTCGTGTGAACACAACCACCAAGGTGAGAGTTCCCGCTGCCTGACCCGTCTTCACCCACGAACGCTGCCAGACTCGCCACCACCAGGGTAGGCACCTTCGATGTGATTGCCGACCCCGGAAGCCTTGCCGCCACTCACATCGTAGTTGCCCCTCCGGCAGTTCTCGTCGCTGCCACCAAGCAAAGCATGCCGCTCCGATACTAAGGATTTGCTCCCCAGGAGCCGCAGGTGCGGCTGGTGGGGATGCGCCGGTCCAGGGCATTGCCCCCCAAAGCCATGAGCCACCGCCGCCAGCAAGAGGCTGCCACATGATCCAACCATGGCGGCGGCCTGCTCGAAGGAGAAGCCTTCCCCTCCCCCGACCACAGAGCTATTTGGCGGCTGAAGTGCCTCCTTTGGTGCTGCCAAGTGCCTCTTCCCCTCCCCGACCAACGTAGAACGTGAGAAAGCCGGTGTGACCCACTGCCATTATCACTAGTGTCCCTAACATGTTTGATGGACTGAAAGGTTTTTTTTTTTGCTATCTCCGGTTTTTTCAGTGTTTGCCATGGCATCATATATCGTGTATGCAATATGATATGATGTACGTGCATGTTCCTATCTTTTGGTGTATGTGGTGTGGACGATGTAGTAGTGATGGCAATGGAGGCAATGACATTTGAAGGCTATGCATTTTTGTTTGTGTTTGTGTTTGCGATGCACAATGATTGCAGTTCGAATTTGAATTTGATATGTGGATGACTGAAGTTGAATTTGTTATGTTGTTGATTATGTGTGTTGTGGTCTCGTAAATGTTTACTTATCATGTCATGTTTTGTTTTAATATGTACTCAACTCCGAAGGAAAAAAGGGAAGAAGGCCAAATTTTTAGGGAACCAGTTTTACATCATCTATTAGTCGAAAAAAAAATCTGGCAAAACTTTCTCTCTCCTACCCTAAACCCGAAAAAAAGAAATCCCCACCTGATTATCGATGTGGGCCCATTTCCCCTTCAACCAAATGTTGTCAATTAATACATTAAATTTAAGCCCATTAAACAAGTCAGTAGCAAATTCTTAATTAGGCTGGTCACAATGGGAATTATCATATACTAGTATCATGCATATGAGACTACCTTCATAATGCATACTATTATAACTTGGTATCATAGTAGTCTCATTTATTGCCCTGTAAGACGCATACTAGTATATCATTTCATATGATGCGGCATCATATATAATAATACTCAATCATTTTTTTCCTTATTTGATTGTGTGCCACATATAGTGTAGAGTTCAACCTATTTTAGTGCAGTGGTGGCAGTGAATTGTGGTGCACCATATATCCACATCATGTAATTCAAACCGTGATAGCGAAGTGTCTTTTTAAATTTATAAAGTGATAGCGAAATGACTGATCTTGTCCGCATGTAGCTGGAGGGACGACTTGAGGTCTCAGGAGACTTTTTTTTTGCCAGAAAGGTCTCAGGAGACATTGGGAAGGTGCCAGGTGATACCTAGAGATCTGTACGACGCGTGTCTGCATTATTCTCCATCTAAGATATGTATTAGTCTGCTTTCGGTCCAGGTCCAGATCGTATTTTCGTTGTTTTGGAAAAGTTCAGATCGTATTTGTATTGCTAGTTCAGCACACACCAATAGACAAGTCCCCTAAAAATAACGGCATCGACAAGTCATTGACCTGAGTGCCAATGCAAGTACGGAACATTACCATCGTGATAGAGATCATCAGTTATGTCTCTCTCCCTTGATTTGAGGTTGCTATAATTTAATTGGCCTTTAGTTACACTACTAAATGTGTACGTGCACCTTGATATTACTTATATATCTTTTTTGAGGAATGTCGTGCCTTATCAATTAAGGATAATCAAGAGAGAGTGCCTCCAAATATAATCCGGGATTACATGAAAAATTGAGACACTAGGGCGTGTTCGGGAGCCCTCCAACTCTCAACTCCGTCAAGTCCCGATCCGGATCTCACCCGAACGCTCCAACTCCTGGTTATACGGGAGAGAAGCTAGCGATTCGGTACGTGCAAATTTGGTGGAGTCACGGAGTTGGAAAACTCGAGCTCCGCGGAAATTGACAAGCGGAATTTGCGAATAATTACACCGAGGGTGCCACCGCCAAGTGAAACAGCGGGTACCGGTTCGATCGAGCAGGCGAGAGCACCCCGTCGTGCATCTCCTCCCGACCAGGCCTACAGCCCAGCCCTTCTTTCCCACCCCGTTTAGGAATAGGCCTGCTCCGGGTGGGCCACATAGGGGCGATTTTACTGGCTTTCGGCTCGCTCCCTCGTGCGAGCGAGAAGCAGTCTTGCCGAACGGAGCGCTCGCTCCTGGATCGATCGTAAGAAGCTGACGGAGGATTCTTGGCGTTGGAGTTCAGGATTTTTGGGTCACGGAGGGCTTCCGAACACGCCCTAGAGGACTCAGAAGATCCAGCTAAAATAGGTGATGTGACATTCGACAAACGATTTACATGACTAAAAAAATGAACGAGAAGAACGACGCCAACTCCTTGATATCAGCAGTGATGAGCACCACCGCCGAGCGATCCACCCTTAAAGCATTGGCTCTCTGGATAACGGACAAACAGTTCAATTGTAAAACAGCCCCTGGAAAGCCTTCCTGATGCGTGAGAGCCACTGCACGCCGTAGTGCCAGTGCTTCAGCGAGTTCTGAGGCGCCAACCTCGGCAACATTTTTTGAACAAATTTGGAAGACAAGAATATTTTTGGAATTCGTGAACAAATTTTAGAAATCCAAACATTTTTTGTAATTTTGAACACAATCAGAAATGCTAGACATTTTCTGAATTTCTGTTCATTAAAAAAACAAACAATTTTTGAAATTAAAAACAGTTTTTGCATTGTTTACCAAAATTTGAAAACAGAAACATTTTGTGAAATTTTTAAAAATTGGAAAATATGAACTTTTTGACAAAGAAAAATATATATTTTATGCAAAGAAATGGAAAAAAAGCTACAGAAAACATAAACAAAAACAAACTAAAAAATGGAATGAAAATGGGTCGGCCCAGTAGGGGGCACCCTTGTGCAAAGTCCCGATGATGTGCGCAAATCAGCGGCCGCGAGACCTATATCTCGCTTCACGCGAGACGGAAGAATCTCTCGCGTGGAGCGGCTACAGTAATGGACCATCCTAATAGTTATGCAAAGAAATGGAAAAAGCTCTACAGAAAACATAAACAAAAACAAACTAAAAAATGAAATGAAAATGGGTCGGCCCAGTAGGGGGCGCCCTTGTGCAAAGTCTCGATGATGTGCGCAAATCAGCGGCCGCGAGACCTATATCTCGCTTCACGCGAGACGGAAGAATCTCTCGCGTGGAGCGGCTACAGTAATGGACCATCCTAATAGCGGGCACTTAAAAGAATTAATGAAGAGAAAAGGGAGCGCGGGGGGGGGGGGGGGGGGGGGGGGGATTCGAACCCTGGTCTCTTGGTTGATTGTAAGCGTTGGTAGCCACTAGGTGGTACAAATTAAGTTGAAACGAGCGGGGTTTCCACAATTTCTTCTTTGTTTTCCCAGTTTTTTCTTTCTTTTTTCGCCGTTTTTCTCTGACTTTTCACCGTTTTCATTGTTTTTCTTTTCTTTCTTTTTCCACTGTTTTTCTTTAGTTTTTAATTTCTTTCTCGGTCTTTACTGAGTTTTCTTCTTCTTTTTTTCTTCAGTTTTGGTTCTTTCTTTTGTGTTTCTCATCACTTTTTTTTCTCTTTTTGTTTCTTTTTATTTGGTTTTCTTATTTCTACTCTGTTTTTCGTTTTTATTTTTGTTATTCATTTGTTTTTCTTATGCTTCTTTTGGTTTTCACTCTACATTTTTCATATACATCAAGACCATTTTCCTTACACGTTTAAAAATTTCCCAAAACAAATTTAATATTTTTTGGAAACATACTCAACATTTTTTTCATTCACATTTTTAAGATTTTTAAATTCTTGAATAACATTTCTCAAATACCAAATTAACATTTTTTTTGGAATGCATGGTCAAAACTTTTTCTATACTCAGTTTTTTCAGATTTTTCAAATACAAGATTAAGTATTTTTTTAACACATGATCAACCTTTTTGTATATGCATGTTTAACATTTTAAAAATGCTTGATTAATATTTTCAAATACTTTTTCGAATACTTGATTAACATGTTTATATACATCATCAAACAATTTTATCATTTTTATAGTACACGGTCAACATTTTTTCTATACACATTATTTTTTAAAATGCTTCATTAACATTTTTCAAATACTTTGTCAATATTTTTAAATAATTATTAATATTTTAGATAAATGATCAAACAAAATTCATCATTTTTAATACATGGTCAATATTTTTCTATACATATTTAGCATTTTTTAAATGCTTGATTAACATTTTCAAATACTTGTTCATCATTTCTCAAATGCTTGGTATAAAATACATGATCTAATTGGTTTATAGATATATTGTATTTTTATATACATTTTTTGTATACGTGATACATATCTACACATTTAGCATTTTTCAAATGCTTGGTTAGTATTTTTCAAAAAAAATAATGTAGAGCGATTTTTTAGTATAATTATTTAATTTATTTGGATGTATAAAAAGTAAAGCATATCGGAGAGGCATATTTGGGGCCCAGCAAAGTTATTATGGATGCGATCAAGATGAAGAAGAATATGTTCTGAACAATGAAAAAGCTACTACCTCTTTTAGATACATGAAAAACACGAGTGTAATTTTGAAGCGCATGTGCTTGCAAAAGCTACTACCTCTTTGCCCTGTGGACGCCATCTTTGGCTCACAGGAACCCCCGAAATTATTTGTATACCTATGACTGTTAATCTTCAATAAAGCAGCTTTTATCCCTAAAAAAGCAGAAACATAGGGGTGCAAATGGGCGGCATATAGCATTTTTCCCGTACAGACACCGCTGCACACACCTCAGCCTAGCATTGCGTGACCAATCCAATTTGCCGCCCGCAGGTGACAAATAGTTGAGCTAATACAAGTCAAATTGTAGGACAACTGGTACGCATATACTTTAACACGATTCATTTGGTTACTAGGTTGTTGTGTCTCAAAAAAAAAAGTTACTAGGTTGATGTAAATCAATCTAACTCGGATACCAAATACGTTTCAATGGAGGTTGACTATCAATGGTGTCTTCACCGTAATTTTTATGTATGCGGGTCTTACGTTTGGGCTTATTTTTCGCAGGAAGCATATATGAAGACAAATGTCCCTTATAAAATTAAAGTGTTTTGTAGTTCTTTTAGATGGAGATAGTTCTTATCGAAGACAATTCTACAAAACGTAATTGGCAGTGTAGCAGAAGTTTTTTGATAAGAGGAAACAGTTCACCATTTAGTCCTATCATGCCGGTCCGCTACCTTGATTTGTTGCACAATTTACATTACATACAATTAGAGTTGCAAGACAAGCTCGATGCTCGTGAGCCGCTCGAGATCGACTCATTTTTTGGCTCGAGTCGAGATCGACTCAAAATGAAACGAGCTGAGTATGAACACTTTCTATAACTTGATCGAGAAATCTTGAGCCAATACTGGCTTGCTCGATTTCAGCTCAATAGCTCGGCATAATATCATTATGTTAAATGATCATGCCATATATTAAATGAAAATAGGACAATTTATTACCATACATATCGTTTAGGACTTTTCTCCATTTTATTTACAAGCAAATATGGAACATCGGTCGTGTGTTAAATATTCAGTTTTTTCTGGCAAAAGTTCCCAGCATTTGCCCCTTCGTTTTTCTTTTCTTTCATCCATGAAGACCATAATCTGGATTTCGTCCAAGGGAAGATGAGCTCTCCCAAGCGTGAAGAGATTGTTGTGCCTTCAGTTGGAATAAGCCTTTTTTTTCAATTTCACGTCATCTAGTTGGAATAATAGTCATAGATTTTATAATTTTTATCGTGTCATTTAGCTCGAAACTAGCTCAAGATCGCCTCGAGATCGTCTGAGCACGAGTCATATTCTACAGCTTGACCTTGAACTTCACTCAGTTTAAGCTCGCTCGAATTTTAGTATGAGTTGAGCTGAGCCCAGTCCAACTCGCTCGAACTCAATTCGTTTGCAGCCCTACGTACAATTACCACCACCAACAAGTATACCAAAATTGTTTCATAACTGACTGGTTTATATTCCGAAAATATAAAGGCATCACACATACACACACGTGAATTGTAAATTTGAAATAATATACTAATGTTTTTGAAAAATTATGATTTTTTGCCATATCAAACTTAGTTGACCATTCTACTCATGCCAGTTTCCTGAAGTACTGACAACCTTGGTATTCTTAGCGAAGAAAATACAATTTTGACCTTATTATTACTCAAACAGTGTATTTTAATGTAGATCTAGTGTTGGCATTTTTTGCCAGAATACCACAAATATCATTTCTTTGTGAAATTTCATACAAGATACACAAGTCAACTATGTATGTTATATTTTTTTCTGATTGTTTTATTTTTTAGTATTTATTTTAAATTTACTATTAGTAAGGGGTGCGCGTGGAACCATGTTTTCTTAACATAGTACAGACATAGACGCTCATACATATGCACATACACTCACCTCTACGAAGGCGCACCCCCCCCCCCCCCCCCCCCCCCCGCTATGAGTACCCAGAAAGACTGAGCCGCAACATCTTTTTGAGATTGACGAAGTCGCCATAGATGCATTCGTAGTCAGCGGGAACATACGCTTCCACCGAACGCACATCGCCAAAGGGCCCGGAATAAATCCAGAAAAATACGAGCACCAGTGTCAAGACTAGTACTTGGATCCTCGTGGCAAGGGAATATCACTGTTCTCCTAACAATCGAAGCACATGTTTGATGTTATGCACCACAATCTAAGGGTCAAATCCGCACGGGAGTTTGTGCCATTCTTTGGGCAGTTTTGAGATTGTCGAAATGAGTGTTTTTTTAACAAATCATCTATTTCAATTTTTTGCGGGTTATCTTTAGAGCTACGAAATTAATCCGTATGTGGTCATCGCAGCGTGTGGACACTTATGACCTTTGGATGCAGCCATCTGAAAATCACACTTATGACCTTTGGATGCAGCCATCTGAAAATGATTGCATGGGGCTTGTTCAACCAAACTAGCATGACAGTAGTAGATTATGTGAAAGTTTCTAATTGTTGTGGCCTTGTTTTGTTTTGTTTTATCTCTTTTCGTATGGTTCACGTTTAATAAAATGGCTTTGTCCATCTTATGATGCAGAGGCGGGATTTTCTCCTTGTTTTTGAAAGAAGCTACTTCTTCAGTCCCATAGTATAAGATCATTTTTGACACTATATGGAGGGAGTAGTAACAATGAAGTACTGAGCACAATGTTTATATTACAAGTGCACGCTGTCATTACCCAATTAGTAGAGTTTACTGTGGCTAGTATGATGAGTACAGTACATAGCAAGATGAGAAGATTAGGGAATGGGACAGCAACATAGAAAGAGGATAGAGCAGAGAGTAACTCTCTGAATTCTGGGAGGATGTATATGTAGTGGTGGTGTATCGGCTCGCTGCTAGCTCCACTGACGAGGCTGCTGCGAGGAAGAGAGGATGATGGCGTCGAGTGCCGCCTTCACCTGGGAGATCTCCGGCGCCTCGCCTCCCTGAGCAGGCCAGAATGCGTCCGTCTCGAGCACCTGACATCATTTGTTTGTTAGCTAGAATTAGACAAGTGCCGGCTAAGAAACGAGGCCGAAAACGCCGGATTCACATTGCTAAACCGATTGATGTCTGTACCGTAAGCTGGAGCTGCATGAACTTGACGTAAGTGATGGCCTTGTCGAGCATGGTGACCATGTCCACCTTGTTGCCATTGGGCACCAGTTCCTGCAGGACTCTCAGACGCTCCCCGATCCGCTCACGACGAGTCTGTAGTCCACAGTAATTCAGTAAACCTTGTCAGTTCGCCGAGAATTGAGGTTGAGCTCCCTTAATTGCGATGGTTCGGGACGAAACTCCATGAGCGTACCTTGGCTGCATCGCTTTGAGGGTCCTTGGCCGAACTGGTGGCTGCGGACGTTTTGCTAGGCTTGACTGCTGATTTCCTATCGCCGCCGCACTGCTTCTTGGGAAGGGTAGTGCTTTCTTGCTCCGTGCCCTGCTGTGCCTGCGCGTGCGCACGAGGCCGCTTGTGCGAAGGGGACGCCGCCGTGCCGCCGTGGCCGCCGCAGCCCTCGAAGCTGAAGCTTCCTGCCGGCGTGGTTGCCGCAGCTGCCGTTGACGGGCTGTAGCTCAGCTGGTCCGCGGCGTCCATCCACGTGGCAGCGGGGTAGTTGTCCTCACCCTGGTTGTCCAAGGTGAGCACCGAGGAGGAGGCCGAAGAAGACGAGAGGCGGCCAGCTGGGTTCGCCCAGCCGACGTCGTGGCCCCCGAACGCGTTGACGCTGCCCGGCGCCTCGGCGCCAAGATTGCCGGTCGGCGGCAACTCCCATCCGTGGGCGTGGCTACCGAGCAAGCATTCCTCCTCGAGGAGATGAGAGTGGTGATCGTACCCGTAGCCGAACCCGACGCCACCGGCGTCCATGAACGCGGGCACACCGTCACCGGCGAAGCCATCGTAGCAGAACGTGGCTGGCTGACCCAGTAGAGCCATTGCGGCGGCAACGACGATGGCGAACAAGAGCAAAGTAAGCAAGTTACTCGGAGTGCTAGTTTATCATGCAGCGACACGTGAGTACACACGAGAATAGGAGAGGAACTAAGCTTCTGTGATTTGGGGAAGACGGCACAAGCTTATATAGCGGAGCTCTGCGACGAACACCCACATGGCCACTGGGGAAGACGGCGATTAAACAAGCGAATGCCATGGAGGCATTAGCATGGCCGGATTATAGAAATGTAGTTGCATTTAATGCCCTCAATTGCATATGGTTGCTAGGGAGATCCTCGCACTGCTCTCCGTATGATCTGTCCAGTATTCCAGATTCACATATAATTCCGCATCCTTGCTCAAGTCTACAGTTTTCCCAGATGCACGCGCTTGCTGGTTCAGGCCCTTCCCAGTGCTCCACCGTGGACAGGTGCTAAGCATGCCACATAAGCAAAAAAATGACATGGCACAACATTTAAGGAGGGGAGAGAGTACTTTGGTGACCCCAGGAAGAACCAATGCCAAGCGCGAGAATCTAGGCAAACCACTTAAATGAAACAATTTGGCCAATGCATGAAAGACTTTAGGTGCTAACTCATTAAATAAAGTGTGCTTAGCAACAACAAGTTAAGCACCTATGCATTGGGGACTTGAGTTGCTAAGGTATTTAATGCATTTAGCATCTCATCTAAGCACCTTTGCATTGGGAGAGGTCTCAGGACTTCGGAGCAAAGATCGGCAGGATGGTGACCAATTCGAGCATCACAACAAATGCTTTTTGGAAAGAATTGGCTTGCGAATCCTTGTTTTGTTTTCTTTTTTTTAGGCCCTGTTTGAAACGAAGGACTTGCCATCCTATATTCCATTGAAATTCTTATGAAGGCTATCTCATAGGAATCTTGTAGGAAATCAAACATGAGGTTTAACCTTATGTTTTCTTCTCACCGTGTCCATGCTTTCTGTGTTTTTTCAGCGTGATTTCCAAACGACAGTTATGCAGCCTTTTTGTGGCTAGTTCAAATAGGACATCTCAATTCATGTGTTTTCTATCCCAGCATTTTGAATTCCTGCGCTCCAAACGGGGTCTTATTGAAAAGAATCAGAAAGACTTGAAATCCGGACGATGAAGTTTGGAATGACGAATTTTCGGGGGCAAGTGACGTGAATTTTCTATACCTTTAACTCATTTTGCATACACGGACACCATCATCTTCTTCATTTGGGTCGGAGCTTCACCCTAGATGGTTAGGTTTCTTGCGATGAAACTCAGCCCATCAAGTTTTAAGTCTTAGACTTTGACATCATAACAGTAGGATGTGCCTGCTTGTGTTCTCATGGATAAATGTATGTGTATGTATATAAGCATTTATGATTGTACCATGTTTTAAAAAACTTGAGAAAAGATTCTGGCTCGGGATGCAAATTCTCTGCACTAAGAGCATCTACAACCGCGATTAGCAAATCCGGCCACTCAAACGCTCGCGGACGCGCCTGGGCGTGTCCGCAGGCACTGACCAGGCACCTCTCAAATAATGTAATCCACATCCGGACACATCAATTATCATATCTCAAATCCATACAAACTCATGCAACTACGTCGACGCACACACCTCGTCCGGCCACTCCATCACTACTAAGTAAACATACCATCGGACTACCAAAATTTCGCATGTTTGGCTATGGTGGAGTTTATCAATGACTGCCCTTGCCGTCCTTCTCGCGGAAGTATCGATCGAAGATGCAGTACGGATCGAGCCGGATCTGCTCGTCGCTGGAGCTGTTCTTTCTCCTCCTTCGATGGCAGTCCGACCATGGCACAGATCAGCCAGTTTTTCTCGGGCGAGGGCGCACATGTTCCTCCGCTGTCGTTTCTTCACAATGCGGGTGTGGATGGCTTCCTCCTCTGCGGTTGCCCGCGCCGCCGCATTAGCCGCCTTCGCCGCCGCAATTTCCGCCGCAATAAAGGCCTCGGCTGCCCTTATCCTCTCCTTCCCACGATGGGCCGCTCGTTCCAGATGGGACTCATAGTCTGCCCGGCCGGTGATGGGGAAGGGGAGGGATTCCGGCTGCCGGGGCCGCGATGATCCAGCCCCAGTGGGCCCGAGCACATGTTGAGCCGACGCTATGGAGTCGCGGCGGACTGATTCGTCCGTCAGCCGGGCACTATCCTCCCGGGAGCGGCGGAGTGCAATGCGGACCGCCATTGCCTCCTCTAACCCGTACGGGATGACACCCCAGTCGACGGATCCGGACTGGTCGGAGTCAGATCCGCTGCCCGCCATGCCGGAGACGGCCGAAAACTACCGGAGGTGAGCTCGGGTGGTGGAGGAGAGTGGAGTGAAGCGACTAGGGTTTGGTCCGGCGAGCGATGGGAACGAATATATGTGGGGTCAGGTGGGCCAGCATGGATCGGGCCCGACTAAACCTGGGCAAACTTCTGGCCGGGCCGGGTTTCGGGCCGGGCTTGTAAAAGCCCGACCTTCATTTCTCAAGCCCGAGCCCGGCCCGAAGCCCGAAATACTCCCTGATTTCAAGCCCGAGCCCGGTCCGAACTCAAGCCCGAAGCCCGAAAGCCCGGCCCGAACGCTGTTTTCTAGTACGTGTACGTGCAAGCCCGGCCCGAAGCCCGAAAACCCGGCCCGAAAAAGAGAAAAAGAGAAGCCCGAGCCCGGCCCGAACTACCTTTCGGGCTGCAAAACAAAGCCCGAGCCCGGCCCGAGTGTCAAGCCCGGCCCGGCCCGGCTCGGGTTTTTCGGGCCGGGCTCGGGCCGGGTCGTCGGGCCGGGCTGCCCATGCCCGGGTTTAGGCCCGACGTGGCAGGCGTGCCCGAGTGCCCCATATCCCATCATATTTGGGCTGGATATGAAAGATGCCGGTCAGTCCGGGCGTTTGAGGCGTTCGTCTAGATCGAAAAATCATGACCGGTCAGTTACCGGGCGAGCCGCCGGGGCGTTTGGGAAGGATTTGAGACGCCCGGTGTAGATGCTCTAACTGTGGCTTATATGTAGACCCAACCCTTTGCATAGCTGTAATGTTTGGGTTTTCACAGCCAAGCCAGGAATGTCCAGGGCGGATTAGCATCCTAATGACGTACAAAATTACGGGGATAAGATCATGATGCTGTGTTGATCACCTGGCTTTGATACGGGCTAAGATATGTAGGCAGTTACTTGCACCTTGGCATCTGCGTCTGCATTTTCTGTCTATTCCTCTTTTTTTCTCCATACGATGCCCACGCTGATAATTAATGCACATGTCTAGCGAGCATGGCAATCAATGCGGTTCATATTCTAACAAGATTGTCCGCCCGTCAATGAATTCCAACATTCTTTTATATCAATATATAATAAAATAGAAAGTCTAAAGTAACATTTTTTAAAGAAATTTCCATCTTCAATAATGGCAGTACAAAGAATAATAGAGGTAATAAAAATTACAACATGTTCGTGGACCACCGAGCGACGACTACAAGCACTGGAGCGAGCCAAAGGCGCGCCGCTGTCATCGTCCTTCCTCACCGGAGCCGGACAAACCTTGTTGTAGTAGATAGCCGGGAAGTCATCGTGCTAAGGCCCCATAGGACCAGCGCACCAAAGTAACAACCATCGCCGATGAAGAAAGTCGTAAATTAGAAGGATCAACACATGTAAACACCTAAACGAATACAAACGAAAACAAGATCCAAGTAGATCCATGAAGACCAGCACCGACCGAAACCCGCAAGATCCGACAGAGACAAATCTCCACACGTCCTCCGATGATGCCAGACGCACCATCAAAACGGGGATAGAACGTGGAAGACATTATTCCTAATAAGGAACATCACCGCCGCCACACAGTCCCAACCAAGACGTTGAATCTAATAAGAACGAGAATGTGGTCCTTCCCGCCGGCGGGGCCCCGAGATCCTTTGCACCTGCATGGCCTATAGGACATCGGAGATGGGACAGACTGACGGCGCCGCCGATGGGAGGAGAAGAGCTTTTCTTATGAAGGATGAAAGAGATCTGATTAGACACATTTGTCTAAAGTAACATTCGACTACTCCTACTTCCAATGGCCATGGAAGTAGTAGAGTGTGCACCGTTCGTCCGTGTTGCCCTCACACCTAGCCATCCCTTAAAATGCATCTACAGCCAGACGCCTCAAACCCATCTCATACGTCTGGGTGAATGCCTGGTCACTGACCAGTCAAAAAAATCCGATCCAGACGGGGCCCTCAAATGTCCGGGCTAACCGGCACCCCTCATATTCAGCCATAATATTTCCCGGATATGGGGTGGCTCGGGCATGATCGGGCGCGTCTGTCACGTCGGATCCGGCCCACACTGGGCCCCCGGACCCCACATATATTCGTCTCCATCCGCTCCCCGAACCAAACTCTAGCCACTTCACTCCACTCAATTCCACTCCACTCCTCCACCCAAGCTCCCGTCCAGTGATATCCGACCTCTCTGGCATGGCAGGCTGCAGATTCAAGTCCTACACCTCCAGAGCCATTGATGTCGAGCTTCCCACGCGACCCTGAGGAAGAGATGACCTTCCGGCTTGTGCTCCGCTGCTCCAGGGAGGAGGCCGCCCCACGACAACGCTTGGACTTCTTCCGCTGAGAATCCATTGCGTCCGGCGAAATGGCGCATGCATCCACCTCTAGGGGTGTCGTCACTACCTCATCGGAGGCGGTGCGGTTTGTCTAGCGTCCGAAGGTGGTGGCCGACGCGCAACCCCACCATTGGCGCGCTGAGGTGGAGGTAAATGCATGGGCATCGTTCGACATAAACATGCGCAGTGATGTCTACTACGCAACTTTATTCTTGTAGACTCGTGTTGGGCCTCCAAGCATAGAGTTTTGTAGGGCAGTAGCAATTTTCCCTCAAGTGGATAACCTAAGGTTTATCAATCCATGGGAGACGTAGGATGAAGATGGTCTCTCTCAAACAACCCTGCAACAAAATATAAGAAATCTATTGTATCCCCAACACACTCAATACAATGCCAAATTGTATAGGTGCACTAGTTCGGCAAAGAGATGGTGATAAAAGTGTAGTAATGATAGTATATATTTACTTTTATGATAGGAACAATAAAAAACAGCAAGGTAGCAATTGATAAAACAGAGCACAAATGGTATTGCAATGCTTGAAAATGAGGCCTAGGTTTCGTACTTTCGCTAGTGCAATCTCTCAACAATGCTAATATAATTGGATCACATAACCATCCCTCAACGTGCAACGAAGAATCACTCCAAAGTTCTTATCTAGCGGAGAACATAAGAAGAAATTGTTTGTAGCTATTCTTTCAGGTCGATCTATCCAAGAGTTCGTACTAGAATAACACCAAAGCAAATTCAGATTCATAATACTCAATCCAACACAAAGAACCTCAAGGAGTGCCCCAAGATTTCTACTGGAGAGACAAAAACAAGAACGTGCATCAACCCCTATGCATAGATTGCCCCAATGTCACATCAGGAATCCACGAGTTGAGTGCCAAAACATATATCAAGTGAATCAATACGATACCCCATTGCCCATGGGTATTGATAGCAAGACATACATCAAGTGTTCTCAAATCCATAAAAGTATTCAATCCGATAAAACAAAATCTCAAAGGGAAAACTCAATTCATCACAAGATAGAGAGGGGGAAATACCATATGATCCGACTATATTAACAAAGCCCGCGATATGTCAAGGTCATGACATCTCAAGAAAACGAGAGAGAAAGAGATTAAACACATAGCTACTGGTACAAACCCTCAGCCCCAGGGTGGACTACTCCCTCCTCATCATTGAGACCATAGGGATGATGAAGATGGCCTCCGGTGATGATCTCCCCCTCTGGCGGAGTGCCGGAACGGGGTCTAGATTGGTTTTCATGGATACAGAGGCTTGAGGCGGCGGAACTTCCGATCTAGGGTTTCTGCGAGGGTTTTTGGAATATTTGTCGATTTATAGGGTGAAGAGGGGGTGCGGGAGGCCACCGAGGTGGGCACAACCAACCGGGGCACGCCCTGGTGGGTTGTGCCCCCCTCGGGGCACCCCCCAGGTACTGCTCTGGCTCATTGGATGTCTTCTGGTCCATAAAAAATCCACAAAAAGTTTCGCGGTGTTTGGACTCCATTTGATATTGATTTCCTGCGATGTAAATAACAAGCAAAAAATACAGCAACTGGCACTGGGTCAATTGGTTAGTCGCAAAAAATGATATAAAGTTGCTATAAAATGATTGTAAAACATCGAAGAATGATAATATAACAGCATGAATACTTCATATATTATAGATACGTTGGAGACGTATCAGCATCCCCAAGCTTAATTCCTACTCATCCTCGAGTAGGAAAATGATAAAAGAAATAATTTATGAAGTGTGAATGCTAGCAAAGTGCATAAGTTTGATCCATGATAATTTCAATCACTTTCCTTAGCATCATAACAACAACTCTTTCTCATAAAACTCATCATGACAAAGTAGCAACCAATTCACATGTTAAGGTTCAAACAATGAATTCTCTTGAAACTCAACAACCTATATTCTTAGTCACCAAACAATTGCAATTCAACTTATTCAACAGAGTCTAAGTAAGAGCTTCACATACTCAACCATCATATAGTCTTCTATGATTGCTAACACTCACCGCATACACATGAGCAAAACATTTCAACCGGACACATAGAAAGATAGGGGCTTATAATTTCGCCTCCCAACTATTCACATAAGGGTGATGTCAACAATAATAACTCATGCTACCCATATCCAACTGGATATATGTGCCTAGATCTTTCCTCACCACATGATGCTTGCCAAAAGAGAAAAATAAAAAGAGAGAGAAAAAACTTTGACTCTTGCATGAAAGTAAATACATAAAAGTAAAAGGTAGGCCCTTCGCAGAGGGAAGCAGAGGTTGCCATGCGATTTTTTTTCGTATGCTCAGTCCCTTAGTGCAAAAGAACATCACGTTATATCGCCCCTTATGATAGCAACCTTTAGTATGCAGTCTGTCGCTTTTATTCTTTGCCATCACAAGTTTGTACAACGCTCAATTTTCTTTTACACTAAATGATATAACACTTTTAGAAGCAATTTTTATTGCCTTATTGCACCGATGACAACTTACTTGAAGGATCTTACTCAATCCTTAGGTAGGTATGGTCGACTCTTGAGAATAAGATTTTGGTTTAAGGGTTTTTGGATGCACAAGTAGTATCTCTACTTGGTGCGGAATTTTTGGATAGCAAAGATGGGGGGCAAGCACCATATGTTGAAGGATCTACGACAATATAACTTCTATGTGCATATGCACAAACATAAATCATTACATTGTATTCCTTGTGCAACATCAACAATTTTGTCATATAATATTTTGATGGGGGCTCACAATCATAAAAGATTTCCAAGATAGTGTATTTGCACGTGAAAGTTCTCTTCCTTCTACTAATCATTCATGAATTGCTTGTATGACCAATATTGTGATTGTCAAGCTTCAAAAGATTTCACTAAACCCAATGTGAAGCTACCACTAGGCATGATATGAACATACAATTTCAACTTCATGATATTAAATTCATTCAACAATTTACTCATAGGATATAAGTGAAGCACAAGACTAATTGACAAACTACTCCAGAAAGATATAAGTGAAGATCAAGCGAGTAGTTAGGCAAATGGGTAGCCAATTGTGGATTATCTCTTATTTAAAAACTTTCAAACCTAAGTATTTTATATAAACAGCAAGCAAAACAAAATAAAATAACATTCCAAGCATAGCACAACTCATGTGAAGAAGCAAAAACTTAGGCTCAACCGATACTAACCGATAATTGTTGAAGAAGAAATTTGGCATGCCCACCAGGGCATCCCCAAGATTAGATGCTTGAGACTTCTTGGAATATTAGCTTGGGATGACTTGGGCATCCCCAAGCTTGAGATTTTGTGTCTCCTTAATTCATCTGATATCACGGTTTCCCTAAATCTTAAAAACTTCATCCACACAAAACTCAACAAAAACTCGTGAGATAAGTTAGTATAAAGCAATGCAAAAACCTTATCATTCTCTACTGTAGAAAATTACTTAAATTATTATTCAACATTGCATACTAAATGCCTCTGCATATTTAATAGTCCTATCCTCAAATAGAATCATTAAACAAACAAACATATGCAAACAATGCAACCATAACAGCAATCTGCCAAAACAGTACATTCTGTAAAGAATGCAAGATTCATCGTACTTCCCTAACTCCAAAAAGTATGAAAATTTACCACACTGTAGAAAATTTATCAGAGCTTACTGTGCAAAAAGTTTCAACATTTTATGACATTCTGACTTTTCTCGGGAATTTTTGCAACAGCGATAAAATTTCTGTTTTGAAACAACAATTCATATACTTGCAAAATAAGCATGTGGAAAGCTATCCTTTACACTTTTATTGAAGTAAAAGATGCAAAACATTATTTTAAATAACAGCAAGCAAATCCTAGCAAAATAAAATGATGCTCCAAGGAAAACTCATATCATGTGATGAATGAAAATATAGCTCCAAGTGAGGTTACCGATAATGTTGGAGACAAAAGAGGGGATGCCTTCCGGGGCATCCCCAAGCTTAGTTGCTTGGATATTCCTTGAATATTACCTTGGGGGTGCCTTGGTAATCCACAATCTTAGGCTCTTGTCACTCCTTATTCTCCTCATATCGACGTCTCACCCAAAACTTGAAAATTTCGATCACACAAAACTTAACGGAACTTCGTGAGATAGGTTAGTATGCTAAATAGCAAACCATTTCACTTTGGTACTGTCAAATACAAGATTTATAATTGTTTCCACAAAATTCCTAATGCATAATATCATTTCCATAACTTATATTGAGTAATATAAGCCATAAAAACTAAGAATCAAGCAAACTATGCATTGAAAACAGAATTTGTCAAAAACAGAACAGTCTGAAGTAATCTGCACTCCAACCATACTTCTGTAACTCGAAAAATTCTCAAAAGTTAGGACAACGTAGATAATTTGTATATCTATCACCTGTAAAAAAATCAGATCAAAATCACGTTCCAGTGAATTTTAGAAATTCCTGGACTGGGCGCAAAAGTTTCTGTTTTTGCACAGAATCAAGTCAACTATCATCCACACTACCCTAAATGATTTACTTGGCACTTTATTGAAACAAAATCAATAAAAAATGATTACTAAAGTAGCCTAATCATGTGAACACACAAAAACAGTAGGTAAAAGTGTTGGGTTGTCTCCCAACAAGCGCTTTTCTTTAATGCCTTTTAGCTAGGCATGATGACTTCAATGATGCTCGCATAGAAGATAAGGATTGAAACATAACAAGAGCATCATGAATCATAAAATCCTCTCTCATAATATTTTTCAGTAGCATCATGAATAGATTCATAAATATAACCATCACATAAAGCATTCTTTTCATGACGCACAAGCATAAAAGATTTATTACTCTTTATGGCATACATGCCATCATAATAATCATCATAGATAGCAACATTATTGTCATAGTCAATTGAAACCTCTTCCAAAATAGTGGATGTATCACTAAATAAATTCATGACTCTCCAAATCCACTTTCATCAATATTGTAATAAGATTCAACATCCTCCAAAATAGTGGGATCACTACTACCCAGAGTTGACACTCTTCCAAACCGACTTTCATCATTGTAATCATCATAAATAGTAGGCACACTATCATCATAATAAATTTTCTTATCTAAAGTAGAAGGAATCAAAGGATTATATTCATTATGCAAAGCATCCCCAAGATTAGGACAACCATTATTTTCAGCAAATAAATCTTCAAACATTTCATACTCATCAAACATAGCATCCCCAAGCTTGTGGTTTTGCATATCATCATAATCATTCTTATCAATAGCATGAATGGCACCAATAGTATAGAAACATTATTATCATATTCTTCCAAGCAAGCGCCAGAAAGATTTTCAAGATCATAATAGACATCATTGTCTTCCTAATCATAACCATCACCACAAGTAGTAGGCATCACAAAATCATACTCAACATCATCATCCGCCATCAACATATTTGATTCACTTTCATGAGGCACAATGGTGATAGGAGCAATATTACTTGGGAGAGTTACCATTTTACCTCTACCTTTTCTTCTTTTCTTTTTCTTCTTCACCACCTCACGTGTGGGTTTAATCAATTTTTTCGAGCTTCTTGTTGAAGAGATTGATTGGATAGGAAGCTCCTCCTCGTTACCTGATTCATCATAATAAACACTAGGAGGGTATTGGGAAATATTTTCCCTTTCATTAGTACTCTCTTCATACTCTATTTGTTTTCTTCTCTTTAGATAGTTGGCAATATAAGGATTCTCAATGCAATTTACCGCACAAAACGTATAAATTTCCTCTAGATCAAAATCAAGAAATCTATTGAGATTAAATTTTGGAATACCCTTAGTTATACATTTCATTTCTTCATACCCCAAAAGAAGACTAAGCTCTTTATGATGCTCAAGGGTAATCAAGTTATCACAATTTTTGGACACGATTTGATCATGAAACAAATAGCATTGGAGATTTAAATGACCATGTTCATTGCAAAGTTCACAAGGATGGAAAAAAATCTTTCAGCACAATCATCTAGCCTCACTTGCAACTTTTTCGTTTCTAAATATTTATGCTTCTTACAAAATCTATCTTCCCTTTTTGGTGTGCTTTTGCACTCCCAATTCACTCCACCAAAATTGACGTTCTTATAGGAGACATCATTATCATAACCAATGCAATCATCATTAACATCATGGATATTCAAAGAATTCATACTAGCAATATTGTAATCATGCCCATCATCCAATGTTTTTGTGCCATAAATTTTGTTGAATTCTTTTTCTAGCAATTAAGCACAATTAGCGGAATCCTTATTTTCAAGATAGGCATTATAAAGATAAAGAACAACCTGAGGTAACCCAATCTCCATTTTTTTGTGATTTTCTTTTTATAAACCAAACCAGTGATAAAACAAGAAAATAAAAGATTCAATTGCAAGATCTAAAGATATACCTTCAAGCACTCACCTCCCCGGCAATGACGCCAGAAAAGAGCTTGATGTCTACTACGTAACTTTATTCTTGTAGACTTGTGTTGGGCCTCCAAGCGCAGAGTTTTGTAGGACAGTAGCAATTTTCCCTCAAGTGGATGACATAAGGTTTATCAATCCATGGGAGGCGTAGGATGAAGATGGTCTCTCTCAAACAACCCTGCAACCAAATACAAGAAATCTCTTGTGTCCCCAACACACCCAATACAATGGCAAATTGTATAAGTGCACTAGTTCAGCGAAGAGATGGTGATAAAAGTGTAGTAATGATAGTAGATATTGATTTTTGTGATAGGAACAATAAAAAACTGCAAGGTCGCAATTGATAAAATGGAGCACAAACGGTATTGCAATGCTTGAAAATGAGGCCTAGGGTCCGTATTTTTGCTAGTGCAATCTCTCAATAATGCTAATATAATTGGATCACATAACCATCCCTCAACGTTCTACGAAGACTCGCTACAAAGTTCTTATCTAGCAGAGAACATAAGAAGAAATTGTTTGTAGCTATTCTTTTCGATCGATCTATCCAAGAGTTCGTACTAAAATAACACCAAAGCAAATTCAGATTCATAATACTCAATCCAACACAAAGAACCTCAAGGAGTGCCCCAAGGTTTCTACCAGAGAAACAAAGACAAGAACGTGCATCAACCCCTATGCATAGATTTCCCAAATGTCACCTCGGGAATCCGCGAGTTGAGTGCCAAAACATATATCAAGTGAATCAATATGATACCCCATTGTCACCACGGGTATTCATAGCAAGACATACATCAAGCGTTCTCAAATCCATAAAAGTATTCAATCCGATAAACTAAAATCTCAAAGGGGAAACTCAATTCATCACAAGATAGAGAGGGCAAAACACCATATGATCCGACTATATTAACAAAGCCCGCGATACATCAAGATCTTGACATCTCAAGAACATGAGAGAGAAAGAGAGAGATTAAACACATAGCTACTTGTACAAACCCTCAGCCCCAAGGGTGGATTACTCCCTCCTCATCATGGAGACCATAGGGATGATGAAGATGACCTCCGGTTATGATCTCCCCCTTCGGTGGAGTGCCGAAACAGGGTCTAGATTGGTTTTCATGGATATACGGGCTTGCGACAGTGGAACTTCCAATCTAGGGTCTCTACGAGGGTTTTTGGAATATTTGACGATTTATAGGGCAAAGAGGGGGTGCGGGAGGCCACCGAGGTGGGCACAACCCACCGGGGCGCGCCTGGGGGCCCAGGCTTGCCCTGGTGGGTTGTGCCCCCCTTGGGGCACCCCCAGGTGCTGCTCTGGCCCATTGGATGTCTTTTGGTCCATAAAAAATCCACAAAAAGTTCCGCGGTGTTTGGACTCTGTTTGATATTGATTTCCTACGATGTAAAAAACAAGCAAAAAATACAGCAACTAGCACTGGGTCAATAGGTTAGTCCCAAAAAATGATATAAAGTTGCTATAAAATTATTGTAAAACATTGAAGAATAATATTATAACAGCATGAATACTTCATAAATTATAGATACGTTGGAGACGTATCACGCAGCCTGCCTGCCGTGTGACGCTGCAGGCGCAGGAGACAACGACAGCCCTCGCGGTTGTGGATGTTGGCGAGGCGGAGTCGCGTCCTCCAGTGTCGTGTATGTGCACTAGTCTGGGTGCCGCAACCGCACCATGGTGGATGTCTCCGGCTCCTTCCAGGATGGATCCATCATCCATCTCAAATCCACCGGCATCGTCACGGTTCCAGGCTCTGACAAGGAAGAGTAGGGCATGGGAGACGACAACTCCTTGAGTCCCGTGATCCGATCCGTTTCCATGTCCTACTCTACCTCCCCGACGATAGGAAAAATACTCTGAGGGGCACAGCCGGCCACGGGACACGGGAAGGACAGAGTTGCACGAGCGCTTAGATTAGGTTTTATGTTGCATCCAATAGTAGAAATTTATAAATTTAGGTATCCGGTTGTGGAATAGATTATTTGAAGACTGACCGACCACTATCCGCAGATGCACCCGACGTGTTCGTGGGAGTTTGAGGGGTCCTATTTGCTGTATCCAGCTGTAGATGCTCTAAGCCACCCTTTATCGCAACAAAATCTTCAATATGAAGCTTCAGAGAAATTTTAATAGAGCAGCCATATGGGTCTGGTCATCATAATAATCTCTATTGTGGTGATTTTAGCTAAAAAAAATACAAGCAGAGATTGTGATTTTAGCCCCAAAAAAGCAGACAGAGTTCAGTTGACCCGCAACTCATTTAGGATGGTACAGACTAGGGAGATTAAGAAAAAAAAGGATGTTCCATTGATGGGTGGGACCTATGATATGGTGACAACAAATACGAAGACTCTAAGTTTATGTGTTACCTGTCGAGCCTTTTGTATTTTTTTGGAGTGCCCTTCATAATGCCTGTCGATGCTGCCTTTTTCACAACTCTAAGTTGCTCTAATCATTTTCCTCTACTGTCACCGTCAGCCATCTTCGTTGTAGGAGCAACTGGTCTTCGGGGAAGAAACTTCCAGTAAAATGTAATCCTTCTGTTTTGAACTAACTAGAGTTCTAAATAACTTATAAGTAATATTTATTTCAGTGTGACCAATTTATAGGGATTGGGTAAGAGGATACCCTCCCCCTCTCATCTTTGTGCTTGTTGCTGATTTTGCTTCGGCCCATTCTTAATGAAGTTATGCACAATCATTTGATCAAAGATCTCTTGGCAATTAATTCATGAACTACTTTTTCACTTGATGGTAATATCATAGATATCCCTGGTACAAAGAGCTACTACTGCAAAAATAGTTAGTAAGTGTGTTTGGCGCACTTCATTGTTATCTCACCACTGATATCTACATTACCAACGCTGCTGTTCTGAGTAAATGGGTTTACAAATTACTCACTGAGAATGGAGTGTGGCAAGAAATCACTCGTAACAAATATGTGGGGTCCAAATCCATTTCTCAAATTCATTGGAAACCAGGTGATTCACATTTTCGGTATGGTGTTATGAAGGCCAAGGAATTATTTTTTGAATTTGGTACTTTCTTGGTTAGGGATGTTTCACAGGTTCGATTCTGGGAAAGATACCTGGCTAGGCGCCATCCCACTTGTGGTGCAGTACCCTAGCTTGCACAGAATTGTTAGACATACATTTGTCACGGTTAAACAAGTTTTGGGGAAAGAAATCCCTGATATTTCTTTCCATAGGAACCTATTTGGCCCTTGCCTGGTAGCATGGAATGCATTACTCTCTTTTCTAGATGACATTCAGCTGTCAAGCGAACTGGACAAGTTTCAATGGAAGCTGCATCAGAATGGCAGTTCCTCGGTCAAGTTCTTGTATGATGCAATGGCTCATAGTGATGTTCCCGTTCATAACAAAAGATTGTGGAAGCTAAAAGTACCTCTAGAGTGAAGATATTTCTCTGTTTTTTAAGCAGAGGAGTCAACTAGAGATAACCTTGCACGACGTAACTGGCAAGGTAGTAAGACATGTATATTTTGTCAACATGACGAGTCTATTGAACAATACTTTTTTGAGTGTATCGCTCGTGTAGTATGACCCTGCAACCAATTGCCAAACATGTTACATGCACTACATGGGGGATATTGATTTGAAGCTACTGGAACTATGACTATTGATAAACAATTTTCTGCACATATTCTTGTGGGGGTGGCCGCCTTATGTTGGACATTGTGGCTTAGCATGAATGATTTGGTTTTTAATAATAAATGTGTATCTTCTCTATGCAGGTTATTCGTCCGTACTTGGTCTATCCTGCAGAGGCTGGAGGACAAAGTCCTTTTTATGACGGCGTCTACACGGCCGGAGCGTACGACCAGAAAGGTTTTCTCCCTTCATGGATGGCGGTGCAATCTCCGGATAGGAACTGCCCCACCCTAGGCTGGATTGATTTATTTTTGCTGTAAAACATTGTTTATTTTTGGGCCGTGTGGAGTTGTTGGCTGTGTGCATCATGTTATGCAGAGACTGGACATTCTTTCAATGAGGTTGTATCACCTTGATAAATCAATTTGATGAAATGTCCTTTATCGAGAAAATGAGAGAAGAAGGTGCAAAGAGCAAGAGAAATGGATTGTCAATTTAATATTTTTAGCTGGAGTGTTATTTCAAGGAGTTGGTTGGGGATGTGCCCTTACATCTGGGTGACATGAGGTGTTCATATGCTCATATAGATAAGGGTTCAACTAGTATATGTGAATGCGTTATGTATGTGATGTTAGTCTAATTGATTATCAAATCAAAACAAATGTTAAAATGCATGAGAGTATTTTCATAAATGATTGGATGAGATATTTGTACACTATTGTGATGAAACATGTGGGTGTGTTATATACAATTTTATGAATAGTTGTTCACATTTAATATATTCTTTGGTCACTAGTTTAGTCCACTCTTTCATGAATGTATCAATCGAACCTCTCTTTGAGAGACCCAATAGAATACCTTGCATGTGTTTAAAATTAAATATCTTGGAATACTTAGGCTCAATTTTGTCATGTTTTTAAGTTGAACAAAAGAATCCGTTTCACAAATATTGTGTGTGTGTGTGTGTGTGTGTGTGTGTGTGTGTGTGTGTGTGTGTGTGTGTGTGTGTGTGGATGCCACCTCCACCGCATCAACTTGCATGCCACTTTCAAACCCTTGGAGGAGGGTTCCACCCTGCCACATCCTGCCTCTGACCTCGATGAGGAGGATCCCAGTGTGGTTTCCCCTACCATAGGGAGGTATTTGTTATATAGTTTCAGTTGTATATAACATTTTTTGTTGAGTACTTAATTGGTTTTATCATTTGTAGATTTGCAGGAAGAAGAGTAAGCATGGTGGGGCCATAGATTGGCCTGATCTGGTGGGTGTAGAACCGTTCACAAGAGGTTACTGTGAGATGCAAGGATGCCATGGCCCTATTTTTAGTAGTACAAGTCTTGTCTTAGTGGATCAGTAGAATTATAATTATAGTATTAGTGTTATGAAATCTCAGGGGTATTTTGAGGTTGAAATAAATAAGTGTGCGTGCTTATGATATTTCCTTACCTTGGTTGTATGGTTTAAGGGAGAATCAGAGGGGATGGTGCAAGAGCTGTTGGAGTATGTCTTTGCTCCACTCTGCTTCTCTTCAAAGTTTCACACCTAAGAACATGCACCTATAGGCCGCTCGCTTTGTACTCGTTTCTTCAATCCTTAATAATATACGATCATATTAACAATAGAATGGTTTTTTAATGCAACAATGGAATTGAATGAAATTTCATTATGATGGAATAAAACTTATTATATGATTCTAGAAGGTTTTTCCAAGACTTAAAGTATCGGTTTTGCATAAGATACAACCTAGAATATTTAAGTATCCCACATGATTTGAGCACTAAAACTCAATTAGATTAGAGTTATCCGAGCCAATTGCGCAATTGCCTCTAACATTATTTTTATATGGGTATTAACACCAGTTGGTTAAATATGGAATGTGGCTAAGGGATGTGTTGGGAAACCGCCTCCAAGTCATGTTTCTTATTGGTGATATATCTTTCTCGCAAAGTCTGACTCTTTACTAAAAGGTTCATTTTATTCGCCCCCTCTTCTTTTCTTATCCACATGTACATAGCATGATGAAGGGCAACCAATGTCATGTATTTGTAGATGCCTTAGAAAATGCACATACACTTATCACGATGGAAAACTAGTGTAAGAGGATATGCCACTAGTACATATGGCCAAATAGGAATGTTTGGTAATTTCGTTAAAATAGATGGTTATGTGCATTGACTGATACAGATGCGCACGGGGGTGGGGGGGGGGGCGATTCTCTTTTTCAAGAAGAAAAACATACTAGTTAATTAACAGACATAACATGGTATGTGAATTCATTAATGAAGTTGATACACCTATTCTAGTTCTCATATTAACAAACCCATTTGATTGGCACCATGGAACAAGCAGTATAATACTTGTACAAGCATTCAATGAGTATTATTGTAGCACAAGATTAGTCCACATTTTATAGATATCAGATCTTTCCACTTTCAGCTCTTTAATCCACATTACTTGAATGGCTAGAAAATTAATCTTCAAGAATATGAAGAATGCTTGATTGCAATCTCAGGTCGTGAACTGACATGAGAGTTTCTAATTAGGTAATACAAACAGTCTGTGTAAGTACGTGCGTGTCTGACATGTCAGGTTTAACCTTGCATGCACTAGTGTCAAACCTTCAGAGTTTTTTGCAATGGACTATACTATGATGTAATTTTGGTGAATAAATTTGATTTATTTTAGATCACTACTGCAATGATCTAAAACATCTTATATTAGTTTACAGAGTAAGTAATAGTGAGATGAAACATATTTGGAATATAAACCCAAGAACTATTGCTCAGCTCCCACCAAAAAATGAGTTGTTATCGGTGTGGTGAGCCAGGTCACTTTGTGATTGATTGCACGGCAATGTTATGTGACATATATCCGCTACTTTTGGGCCCTAAACGAGTGATGACCATATATGGTGTCCGTAACAACAAGCTTATGTTCTTTGAGACTCCACGTATGGTCTCGGTGACCCCTTGTTTGGAGTGCTCAAAGTTCAATTTAGTCAAGGACACTGATAGAGTAGTAGGTGTCTCATGAACTCAGACAACTGGTTTCCGAGTCTTTCCTTTGGACTTCTATTTTGGTAGGTGATCAGGTATACAGAGTGGAGTTTTCTAGGAGGGAGGATGTTGACCGCCTCCTGAAGTTTGGGTTTAGCAAGGTGACTGAGAGTAAGTGTTCTTGAGTTTGACAAGTGCAAAAAAACAGCACCGACAGGAACATCACTAGAGAAGATTTGGATCATACTCTTAGGTGTTCCAGAGGAACTGCTTAATGACTTTTTTACTGTTTGGAGTCTCCGATCTTTGATAGGTAAAACAGAGAAGGTAGACATGCCATTTAGGTGCATGCATGGGATTGCGAGGCTGTTTGTCAGTGTCATTGATTCAGAATATGTTCCGGAATATGATGGAGTGGCATATGATCTTGACGTTGTGGTTGAGGAGGTACATAAGGCAGATAACGATACTAGGATCAAAGATCTGGACATGACTGAATGCGGAGACGGTAGCAGTAACCAGGGGATGGATGGGAACCCTAGTGAGTTTGCTGGACAGGAGAGACCGGCGGCAAATCCCGCTCAGCCGACACAGCCGCAGACAAATAAGGGGGCAGCCTCTTCATCCACTCCCACGACCTCTCTCTGGTTTGGATCGTTCCAGGCGGTGTCTGCACTGAGTCGCCTTTGGGGTGACCGAGTGGAGTTGGAGGACGTAGATGAGAGCATGACATTGTACATGATGGTCGAGCAGCAGTGGCAGGAGGCATTCAATGGACCCTCGCACGTGTCACCGCAGAGGCGGCAGTTTTCTCCAACAGAGGTGGACGCGGTTCACATTGGGCAGGAGGCCCAAGGGACCACTCCGTCTCTACGTGCACGGGAGGGGGAGGAGGGCTGACTAGAAGAGGTTGTCCAACCACCTGCGGCGGAAGTTGTTGACCCGGCCGGTAGGCCGGATATGACAGTGCATACGCCTCGATCTACATCGCCACGTTCGACCAGCACGTCACAGGAGGCGTCATTATCGGTCGGGGTGGAGGGTTGTCCCACAGAGTTCAATGCACCAGATGTCAGGGTGGACGACACACTGGAGGGTCAGTCCGGGAGGTCGCTGTCTCCCACTGCTTCAAACTCGATCGAGCATATGACAGGCGGCCACTAGGCGGTGTCACTAAGGAGGATGTGATCGCTTTTGGTGGGATTCCAGACCCTATGTTCGGTGACCGACGCTTTAGTCATTGAATTCAGGCCCAGCCGGATGCATACGACATACAGCTAAGGCGAGCCATGAGGTCCGTCAAGCTTCGAGACATCAAAGCAAATACATGTATGTCAGTTAATACTAGTTGTTCCATTCAGCACTTTTCTGAACATGAGATCACACATAAATATCACAACTTAGGGTTATCTCTTGGTAGTAATGGCAAAGAAACCGCCAAATCCATTAACAACCTATTAGATTTAGAAGCGAATAGAGCCATGGATTTAATTCGAAACATAGCAGTGGTCAAACCTATGAACGATTCCGATATTAATAATCTTGAGGTTACCGCGTTTCAGAGTCTCTATGAGGATCTGGTTCCCATAGAGGGCTAAGAAATTTAGGAGGATGATGTGGTTTCAGAGGGGTATATGGCCCCTTTGCAAACAGATGTCAGTTCTACCACATGCCATGAGGACGTAGAGAGGATGAAGGATAAACCAAAAAGAACCTGGAAGAGGAAGGTTTATCCTACATCGACAGTGCGTAGGAGTGCGAGAGTAAAGCAAAAGAAAAAAAATTCCATGATGATATATGAAAGGAATCTTCTGGAATAGCAGAGGTGTATCGGACTTGGCTAAAATAAGATTCCTCAGGGAAGCATCGATAGAGCATAAATTGGATTTTATGGCTTCATTAGAGACAGGTAGATATAATTTCACTTCACAATTTCTCAACACCATTTCAAGCAAGGTTGATTTTGATTGGCACTGTCTTCCTCCAAGAGGTTAGTCCGGAGGGATCTTACTTGGGGTGAAGTGCGAATCATTAGAAGTGTTGAATGTGGTGTATGGAGATTTTACCGTCAAATTTCGTGTAAGGTCAAAAGTTGACGGCTTCAGATGGTCTTTGGTGGCCGTCTATGGCGCGGCCCAACCGGAGCTTAAACTGGATTTCCTTGCAGATTTGGTGAGAATTTGTGTGGATGAAAGACTTCTCGTTCTAGTTGGGGGGGGACTTTAATATCATTAGGAGACAAGATGAAAGAAATAATGACACTTTCGAATGGAAGATGGTCATTCATGTTCAGTACGATCATTGAAAGTCTTGATTTGGGGAAGATTGACATCACTGGGAGACAATTCACATGGGCCAACTCTTTACCAACTCCTACTTATGAAAAATTGGATTGGGTTCTCAGTAGTGTTAAGTGGGAACAAAAATTTCTTTTGGTAACGGTTCACACTTTACATAGGGCCATCTCTGATCACACCCCATTGTTGGTCGATTCTAGGGAAGCGACCCATGTGGGAAACAAAAATATTTTCTCTTTTGAATTAGGATGGTTCGAGAGGAAGGATTCATGGATCTCATTGCAGCAGAATGGTCCAAGGAGTCGGTGGGTCTTCTAGTATTGATAGATGGCAAAACAAAATCAGACACTTGCGCCAATTCTTGAGAGGATGGGCCAAGAATCAAAGTGGTTTATATAAAGTTGAAGATGAGAGACTGATACAAATTATTACCGAGTCTGATCTAAGAGCGGAAGCCACACTTTTTAATATGTCTGACCGGAATATTAAGAATGAGGTAGATATGAAGTTACAAGCTCTTTTGAGAGAGGAGGAGATGAAATGGGTGCTTAGAGCAAAGGTTTCTAAGATCGTCCAAGGGGATGATAATACCCATTCTTCCATCTGATAGCTAATGGGAAACATAGAAAGACGAAAATTATTCAACTTGAACAAGATGAGGGTACAATTGTAGGGCATGAAAACCTCAAATTGTACATCTCCAATTATTATAAGAAGCTTTTTGGAGCACCCTAAGAAAATTTTGTGTCTCTAGATGAGAGCGCGATCGGGAATATACCTCAGCTCAACTCAAATGAGAATGAGGTGTTGTCCGCTCCATTCACTGAGAAAGAGGTGTTTGACGCAATAACACAAATGAAACAAAATAAGGCCCCCGGACCGGATGAGTTCTCGACAGAACTTTATAAGAGATGCTAGCATATCATTAAGGTAGATCTTATGCCTATGTTCCAGGACTTGTTCGAAGGTCACTTACAATTATTTCACCTAAACTTTGGAATAATAACGTTGTTGCCAAAGAAGGTGGAGGCTACTCGCATTGAGCAATTCAGGCCGATCTGTCTTCTCAAGGTAAGCTTCAAGATTTTCACCAAGGTTGGTATGAATAGGTTAACACGGATAGCTCATTCGGTAGTTCAACCAACTCAAACTGCTTTCATGCCAGGGCGTCACATCCTAGAAGTGGTTGTGGTCCTACATGAAACTCTCCATGAAATTCATACAAAGAAACTAGATGGTGATATCTCCAAAGTGGAGTTTGAGAAAGCGTATGACAAGGTCAAATGGCCGTTCCTCCAACAAGCCTTACGTATGAAGGGGTTCAATGAGTCCTGGCGATCTCAGGTGGACACATTCATACAGAAAGGCAGTGTTGGGATAAAGGTAAATGATGGCACGGGGCATTATTTTCAGATACATAAGGGGTTAAGACAGGGGGACTCCATGTCTCCTATCCTGTTCAACATAGTAGCGGATATGTTGGTAGTCCTTATTGGTCGGACTAAAGAGAATGGACAAGTAGGAGGACTCGTTCCCCACCTGGTAGAGGGGGGTGTCTCCAATTCTACGATACGCCGATGACACTATTATTTTCATGGAGCATGACCTTGTGAAAGCCAGGAAAATGAAGCTTGTGTTATGCCTATTTGAGCAATTGTTTGGACTAAAGATAAACTTTAACAAAAGAGAATTATTCTGCTTCGAAAGAGCGAAAGAGGAACAAGATGAGTACATACAATTGTTCGGATGTGAAATGGGATCCTTATCGTTTAGTTATCTAGGAATCCCAATTCATCAAAGGCTTTTAACGAATAAGGAGTGGAAATGTATAGAAGATAGATTTGAAAAAGACTAAGCTGCTGGAAGGGCAAGTTAATGTCTTATCGAGGTCGGCTGGTTTTGATATATTCGGTTTTGACGAGCCTGATGATGTTTCTTTTATCTTTCTTTGAAGTAGGAAAAATATTAGATTTGTATCGATCCCTCTTCTTTTGGCAAAGTGATGAGGCTAAGAAGAAATACCGATTGGCTCGATGGGATATTATTTGCAGACCAAAGGACCATGGTGGGTTAAGGATCAAGAATTTAGAGGTAAAGAATAGATGCTTGCTTAGCAAATGGCTATACAGGTTATCGGTTGAGACCGAGGGTATGTGGGTACAAATATTGCGAAATAAGTACTTACGTATCAAGACTTTGGCCCAGGCTATAGCTAGGCCTATAGACTCGCCTTTTTGGAAGGGGTTAATGAGGATAAAGATAACCTTCTTCCAACGGGTAAAGTTCATAGTAGGTAATGGTACCAAGACTAGATTCTGGGAAGATACATGGCTAGGGGAGATGCCCTTGGCATATCCTTCCCTCACTATAGGAATCAGGCACTTTGCCGTCAGCCATGACTAACAGCAAAGGCATGCCTGGCGGACGGCAAAGGCCTTTGCCGTCAGCCAGCAGACGACACTATCGTCTGCTCGCTGACCGCAAAGATGCAAAGGCCTTTGCCGTCTGCTAGCAGACGACAAAGAGCCTGGACGGCACATGTGGCAGCTTAGGTCCGCTAAGGGGTTAACGGCGTGCTTTGCTGTTAGCTGACAGACGGCAATCACCATTGCATCTTTGTCGTCTGCCAGCAGACGACCAAGATGCAAAGGTCTTTGCCATCAGCTAGCTGATGGCTAAGCTGCCAAATAGGCAAGCCAGTGCACCCCAGGTTGCACAGGGAGCTGCCACGTGGCAGCTTTGCCGTCTGCTGTTGACGGCAAAGCTCTTTGTCATCTGCTAGCAGACGGCAAAGTAGCTATATAGCCCCTGTTTTTTCTATTCTTCTTGAATTCATTCAATTTGACAGAATTTCACAGATATATGTATACACATTTAAAAATAATTTCAACAAGCATACCAACAATAAGTTTCCAACAACATATCCAACATACAAGTTTCCAACAACATATCCAACATACAATGGTTTCCAACAACATATCCATACATACATACCCAAAACAAGTTTCCAACACGTTTCCATAAACAAAAAGGAAGCACAAGTAGAAGAGTACACTCCATCAATGCAAGCTTCCTCACCTAAAGCAAATCTACAAATTAGGAAAGATGAAAGTTAGAAGAAGAAGAAGACTAGCTAGAAGAAAAAGAAGAAGAAAAAGAAGAATTTATCTTCTCTTTCTTTTTCTCCTCTCCCCTTCTTTATCTTCTTCTTCTTCTAACTAAGGTAGGTAAAAAATGCTAAGTGTGTAGGTCATTTTATAGCTAAGCTAGGTAAATAGGTCATTTTGGAGCTATCCTAGGTAGTTATGCCATTTTTGAGCTAACTAAGCATATTTATCATTTTGAAGGACAAACTGGTAAGTGTAGGTAATTTTAGAGCTATCCTAGTTAAAATCGGTCGTTTTGGAGCTAGGTAAGGTTATTTTGTCATTTGGAGGAAAATAAACTAATTATATGATAGTTTGGAGCTAAACCAAGGTTATTATGCCATTTTTTACCTAAGTAAGCTAATTATGTTATAAATGAACTAGGTAAGCTAAGTATAGATCATTATTTAGCTATCCTAGGTAGTTATGCCATTTTTTAGCTAAATAAGCATATTAAATCATTTAGGAAGAAAAAATGCTAAGTACAGGTCATTTTATAGCTATCCTAGGTAAAGTATGTCAGTTCGGAGCTAAGTAAGGTTATTATGTCATTTTCGAGGAAAATAAGCTAAGTATAGGTCATTTTGGAGCTAAACCAAGGTTATTATGCCAATTTTTTTTACCGAAGTGAGCTAATTATGTCATAAATGGACTAGCTAAGCTAATTATAGATCATTATTGAGCTATCCTAGGTAGTTATGCCATTTTTTACCTAAGTGAGCTAATTATGTCATAAATGAACTAGCTAAGCTAGCTATAGATCATTATTGGGTTATCCTAGGTAGTTATGCCATTTTCTAGCTAACTAAGCATATCAAGTCATTTTGGAGGAAAAAAATGCGAAGTATAGGTCATTTTATAGCTATCCTAGGTAGAATATGCCATTTTGGAGCTAAGTAAGATTATTATGTCATTTTTGAGGAAAATAAGCTAAGTATAGGTCATTTTGGAGCTAAGTAGGTCATTTGTTAAGCTAAGATGCATTTGTTAAGAAAACACTTGGGAAAACTTAGCATCATCACGAAGGTGATGGAACGGTCGGGTTTGCACCAGTGCCCGACGGAGAAGGACCGGTCGGGGTTGCGCCGGTGCTAGACGAAGAAGGATCGGTCGATGCTTGTCGGGAGGCGTGCTGCACCAAAGATAATTTGCAATGTCTAGTTGGCATGATGAAACTGAAATGTGAATACTAGTAACTAATGACCATTCAAATGAAACTCTCCGTGTCAGCTATACCAATCTAGGGCATCGGCGGAGGGGTCTGACCGTTTTTCTCGCACATGGACTGCACATTTTGTTTTCACGAGTCAGTCATATTAGTTAGTAACAAAATGAACATTACATGCATGATTTGGCTAATATACATGAGAAACTTACCACGAGGAGCTCGTATAGGGCCCGGTGACCCGCGTCGTTCCGGTTCCTCTCCGCCTCCAATAGACTAGCCGTCCTCTCTAACTCCCTCTCCCTCTGTGCCACCTGCCGGTTTTCCTCCGCCAGAAGCTCCTGGGCCCTAGCCTCGATGGCGAGCTCCATTTGCCGTGGTCGAGGCCACATCTCAGGAAGATACCTCGCATGGTGCTTCTTGATCTCCGGGGACTTCTAGGACAACATATCAGTCCATCCCCAATGGCTACCGAGCCATGTTTCCTCCCTTCACCAAATAGCATCACGAGCTCAGGATCAAAAGGACTCTAGCTCGGGTTGAAGTCCTCCCCTTTCATCGCCTTCCTAAAGTCTCTGTATCTCATGAGCTTGTCATGGGAGGAGATGTTGGTGAAGCTCTCTGGATGATCGAGGTCATCCTTTGAGAATGCCTTGGCATAGAGGTCGTACAGCGGTGGCACCTCCTTCTTGTTGTGTCACGCCCAAAAGAGAGGAACACAATATTAGTTAAGGACTCAAGCTAGCATGAATAACGGAATTGCATGAATCGTTAAGGGCTCAAACCACGTACCCAGTGACCCCCGTACTCAAACAGGTTGGAGATCCCTTGATGGTGTGGCACACCTTGCATCTGGGCGCGCTTATCCCTGGCCTTGTTGTGGACGGCTAGCTTGGGGAGAGCACCACTCATCCACCAACCTCTCCCAACAGTCTGTCCTATCCGCACACCATCTCGAGGTCGAGGTGCTGTGTCGTGGTCGGGGGTGCTGTGTCAGGGTCTCGGGGTGTCGTGTCGGTGTCGTTGCAGTCGTGCCGGGGTGCTATGTCGGGGTCAGGGAGCCGTGTCGGGGTCGGGATGCTCTGTCGGGGTCGCGGTGTCAGGTTGTCGAGGCGGGGTCGGGGTGTTGAGGCAGGGGTGCTGTGTCCAGGTCTCAGGGTGTCGTGTCGGGGGTCGGGGTGTTGGTGGTGTCGTGTCAGGGTGCTGTGTCAGGGTCAGGGGTGCCATGTTGGGATTGGGGTGCTGTGTCAGGGTCGCGGTGTTGGGGTGTAGAGGCAGGGTCGGGGTGTCGTGTCGGGGTAGGGGTGTTGGGGTCAGGGGGTCTGGGTGTCGTGGTAAGGATGGCAAATCCTCGACCCCTCGACCCCTCGGTGACCCTCGACACCTCGACCCCTTTTCCCCTTTTCCCCTCGACCCCTCGACACCTTGATCCTTGACCCCTAGACCCTCGACTCCTTTTCCCCTACTTCTTTTTTTCATCTTCTACTTCTACTTTATTTTTTTTCATCTCCACTTCTACTTATTTTTCTTCTTCTTCCTTCTTTTCCTTCTTCCTCTTGTCTTATTTTTCTTCTTCATTTTCCTTATTTTCCTTCGTCCTCTTGTCTAAAATATTTATGTTGGGTTTCTAAAATCAGTTGGGGAGGGACAACTTATTTCCAAAGCTAGCTATAAGCGCTAAAATAACCGTCCCTTATTTGACTTACTCCGCTAAAAGAATGGTGATTGACGAAGAACATGAAAACAGCGATGTCGCAACTAAACCAAACCACACTAAAGAGGTGTTATGACCGACTTATTATATCCATCACATCTCCAGCGGCAGCGGCAGCGCCAGCTACACTTGGTTTAGTTGCGACAACTGTGGAAATAAGCTTCTCACAGCGGAAGTAGACTTTAGTTCTTCTTTTCTTCTTTTTCTGTTTTCTTCTTCTTCTTTCTATGTTTTCTCCTCCTAGTCCTTTTAGGTCTTCTTTCTTTCTTTCTTTCTTTTCTTTTCTTGTTCTTGGGCTTATCTAACTAAGTAATCAACCTAAAAAAATAACTAAGTAATTAACCCAAAAAATTAACTAACTAACTAATTAACCTATGTACAGTAGGGTAAAACAACTAACTAATTAACCTAAAAAGCTAACGGACTAACTAACTAACTGATAACCCACAAGTGTAGGGGATCACAACAGCTTTCGAGGGTAAAGTATTCAACCCAAATTTATTGATTCGACACAAGGGGAGCCAAAGAATATTCTTGAGTATTAGTAGTTGAGTTGTCAATTCAACCACACCTGGATAACTTAGTATCTGCAGCAAATTATTTAGTAGCAAAAGTGGTATGATAATAAAGGTAACGGTAGCAAAAGTAAAGATAAATGTTTTGGGGTTTTTGTAGTAGTTGTAACAGTAGCAACGGAAAAGTAAATAAGCGAAGAACAATATATGAAAAGCTCGTAGGAAATGGATCAGTGATGGATAATTATGCCGGATGCGATTCCTCATGTAATAGCTATAACATAGGGTGACATAGAACTAGCTCTAGTTCATCAATGTAATGTAGGCATGTATTCCGTAAATAGTCATACGTGCTTATGGAAAAGAACTTGCATGACATCTTTTGTCCTACCCTCCCGTGGAAGCGGGGTCCTAGTGGAAACTAAGGGATATTAAGGCCTCCTTTTAATAGAGAACCGGAACAAAGCATTAGCACATAGTGAATACATGAACTCCTCAAACTACGGTCATCACCGAGAAGTATCCCGATTATTGTCACTTCGGGTTTGTCGGATCATAACACATAATAGGTGACTATAGACTTGCAAGATAGGATCAAGAACACACATATATTCATGAAAACATAATAGGTTCAGATCTGAAATCGTGGCACTCGGGCCCTAGTGACAAGCATTAAGCATAGCAAAGTCATAGCAACATCAATCTCAAAACATAGTGGATACTAGGGATCAAACCCTAACAAAACTAACTCGATTACATGGTAAATCTCATCCAACCCATCACCGTCCAGCAAGCCTACGATGGAATTACTCACGCACGGCGGTGAGCATCATGAAATTGATGATGGAGGATGGTTGATGATGACGACGGCGACGAATCCCCCTCTCCGGAGCCCCGAACGGACTCCAAATTAGCCCTCCCGATAGAGATTAGGGCTTGGCGGCGGCTCCGTGTCGTAAAACGCAATGAAACTTTCTCTCTAATTTTTTTTCTCCCCGAACGTGAATATATGGAATTGGAGTTGAGGTCGGTGGAGGTCCAGGGTGCCCACGAGATAGGGGGGCGCGCCCTACAGGGGGGCGCCCCCCTGTCTCGTGGACAGACCCTGGGCTCCCTGGTCTTGATTCTTTCGCCAAAAAATTCTTATTAATTCCAAAAAGTGCCACCGTGGATTTTCAGGACATTCCGAGAACTTTTCTTTTCTACACATAAAACAACATCATGGCAGTTCTGCTGAAAACAGCGTCAGTTCGGGTTAGTTTCATTCAAATCATGCAAGTTAGAGTCCGAAACAAGGGCAAAAGTGTTTGGAAAAGTAGATACGTTGGAGACGTATCAACTCCCCCAAGCTTAAACCTTTGCTTGTCCTCAAGCAATTCAGTTGACAAACTGAAAGTGATAAATAAAAACTTTTACAAACTCTGTTTGCTCTTGTTGTTGTAACATGAAAATCCTGCATTCAAGTTTCAGCAAATATTATGAACTAACCATACTAACAATAACACCTAGGTCTCACAATTACTCATATCAATAGCATAATCGGCTAGCAAGCCATAATAATAAAACTCGGATGACAACACTTCCTCAAAATAATCATAACATGTTATAACAAAATGGTATCTCGCTAGCCCTTTCTGAGACTGCAAAACATAAATGCAGAGCACCTTTAAAGATCAAGGACTGACTAAACATTATAATTCATGGTAAACGAGATCCAGTCAAGTCATACCCAATATAAACCAATAGTAATGAATGCAAATGACAGTGTGCTCTCTAGCGGGTGCTTTTTAATAAGAAGGGATGATGACTCAACATAAAAGTAAATAGATAGGCCCTTCGCAGAGGGAAGCAGTGATTTGTAGAGGTGCCAGAGCTCGATTTTAAAATAGAGATTGAATAACATTTTGAGCGGCATACTTTCGCTGTCAATGCAACAACTATGAGATGACTGTATCTTCCATACTACATGCATTATAGGCAGTTCCCAAACAGAATGGTAAAGGTTTATACTCCCCCAACCCCAACAAGCATCAATCCATGGCTTGCTCGAAACAACGAGTGCCTCCAACATACAACAGCCTTGGGGGAGTTTTGTTTAAGTATTTTGATTTGCTTTGATCCTTTTGGATCATGGGATTGGGCATCCCGGTTACTGGCTCTTTCTCGTGAATGAGGAGCGAAGTCCACTCCTCTGTGAGAATAACCCACCTAGCATGGAAGATATAGGCAGCCCTAGTTGTAACATGAGCTGCTCGAGCATACAAAACAGAATTTCATTTGAAGGTTTGGAGTTTGTCACATACAAATTTACTTGGAACGGCAGGTAAATACCGCATATAGGAAGGTATAGTGGACTCATATGGAACAACTTTGGGGTTTAAGGAGTTTGGATGCACAAGCAGTATTCCCGCTTAGTACAGATGAAGGCTAGCAAAAGACTAGGAAGCGACCACCTGAGAGAGCGACAACAGTCATAAACATGCATTAAAATTAATTTACACCGAGTACAAGAATGAGTAGGATATAATCCACCATGAACATAAATATCGTGAAGGCTATGTTGATTTGATTCAACTACATGCGTGAACATGTGCCAAGTCGAGTCACTCAATTCATTCAAAGGAGGATACCATCCCATCATATCACATCATAATCATTATAATAGCATGTTGGCACGCAAGGTAAACCATTATAACTCATAGCTAATCAAGCATGGCACAAGCAACTATAATCTCTAAATGTCATTGCAAATATGTTTACTTCATAATAGCTGACTCAGAAACGATGAACTCATCATATTTACGAAAACAAGAAAGTTCGAGTTCATACCAGCTTTTCTCATCCCAATAAGTCCATCATATATCGTCATTATTGCCTTTCACTTGCACGACCGAACGATGTGTATAATAATAAGAGTGCACGTGCATTGGACTAAGCTGGAATCTGCAAACATTCAACTCAAGAGAGAAGACAGGGTAATATGGGCTCTAAGTTTAATAAACAATTATGCATATGAGAGCCACTAAGCATTTTTAATATAGTCTTCTCGACCCCCAGAAGATGGAAAAGAAAATAAAACTATTTACACGGGAAAGCTCCCAACAAGTAAAAGAAGAACGAGAAATCTTTTTGGGTTTTCATTTTAATTCTACTACAAGCATGGAAATTAAACTAACTATTTTTTGGGTTTTCTTAAAGTTTATCAAACACACAAGAAGAAAGCTAGAAAAAGAAATTTAAACTAGCATGGATGATACAATGAAAGAGTATGAGCACCGACGACTAGTGTGTGAACATGAATGTAAAGTCGGTGAGAAATACGTACTCCCCCAAGCTTAGGCTTTTGGCCTAAGTTGGTCTAGTTCCAAGGATCGCCGCCACTCTCCCCGGTGTAATGGGAGGTGTAATCAGGATACCACTGGCTGGTCATCTCCGGATCCCACTGGACAGATGATGCACGATAAGGGTCCAGTTCGGGTTCCGGCTCAGGTTCAGGTTCTGGAGAAAATCTTGGGCTCGATGGTTGTTCACTGCCTCCGGTGTAACAAGAAATTTTTTTGCAAGCAAATCAAACAACAGAGGTGCAGGCAAAATAATAATCTCAATGTGCTTCTTATTAAATCTAATTTTATACAAGAGCATCTTTTCTTCGTTGTCAACGATAAACTTGTGTGCTACCATGCTCTTGTAATCTAAAATGTGAGGAGGCAATTTTATCTCCTTCTCATGGTGCCTAATGGGTATCTAAAAATGTTTAGCAAGACGTGCAGCATAGATACCCCCCAAAATGGGGCCTTTTGTACAATTCAGGGCTAACCGTTTAGCAACGACGACACCCATACTAAAAGTATTGTCTCCAAGAAAGCCATGTTGAAGAATGATAATATCAGGAACGCTCAAGTTTCCACTATTTCCATGACCAATCAAGCATCTACTAGCAAATATGGCAAAGTAGTGTAAAACAGGAAAGTGTATGCTAGAGACTTTTGCCTCGGAGCCCTTCTTTGGCTCCTCTACAGCGATAATTTTAACAAAGCCATCCACATATTCACGATGGGGTTCCTCTAATTCTCCATCATAAGGTATCCTACATACCTCACAAAAATGACGTAAAGACATTTCTTTGAATTCATCATATAAATGAAATGATACTACAGGCGGTGACTTCTTAGGATAATAATAAAAAATTTGCACGAAAGTATTGGTAAGTAAGAGATACTGATCGATTCGGTCGTTGATGAAACCGGTGAGGCCTGCAGTCTCGATTAAAGCATAAAAGTCTTCATGAACTCCAGCTTCTTTCAAGAAATCCTCACATGGCCATTCACACGACTGTACTTCCGCTAAGCGAGGAAGATTATACTTGGCTTTTTCCTTCTCTTTGGCTTGTTTTTCCTGAGAGCTTTGGCTAGAAGAGCCCCTCAAAAGTTTCCTCAACATTTTATGAAAATTTCTGAAATTTTGGTAACTTCAAAATAAAAGTGAATAAAACTAAACAAGATTGATAGCAACTACTCCTAGAAGTGCCTAGAGCCTATATCATGCATTGGAATTGCTTAGGACCCTAAAAATTTAACATGCAAGCACAATAACATGGTCACCTATGCAGCAAAAATTTGCAATGAATAAAGCACTAGAACAAAAACTAATTGGATGAATGGAGGAGTCACATACCAAGCAACAATCTCCCAAAGCAGTTTTGTGAATGGAGCTTTGAGCTAAGAGATCGAAAATCGCAGCAAAATGAGCTAGAACTCGTGCTTGAGCTGGATGGGGATTTTTTTTGGGTAGAAGATGAAGTGTGTGGGTGCTGGCATAAGTGGAGGGGGGCTACCAGGGGCCCACGAGACAGGGGGGCGCGCCCTCCACTCTCGTGGCCTGGTGCTTGCCCCTCCCGCAGTGATTTCAGTGCCTAAAATCCTCAAATATTACAGAAAAAGTCATACTAAATTTGCAGGGCATTTGGAGCACTTTTATTTTCGGACTATTTTTTAATGCACAGATAATTCAGAAAACAGACGGATAATACTATTTTTGCTTTATTTATTCTAAATAACAGAAAGCAAAAAGAGGGTACAGAAGGTTGTGCCTTCTAGTTTCATCCATCTCGTGATCATCAAAATGAATCCACTAACAAGGTTGATCAAGTCTTGTTAACAAACTCATTCCGAATAACACGGAACTGGAGAAATTTCAAATAACACTATGTTACCTCAACGGGGATATGAAAATCCCCAACAATAAGAATATCATACTTTTTCTTGACAGTAGGAAGAGGAAATTCAAAACCTCCAATAATAATAGTTGGAGCTTTTCCAATAGAATTGATGCTATGAACTTGAGATTGTTTCCTCGGAAAGTGTACCGTATGCTCATTACCATTAACATGAAAAGTGACATTGCCTTTGGCAATCAATAACAGCCCCTGCAGTATTAAGAAAAGGTCTACCAAGGATAATAGACATACTATCATCCTCGGGAATATCAAAAATAACAAAGTCCGTTAAGAGAGTGACATTTGCAACTACAACAGGCACATCCTCAGAAATACCCACAGGTATAGCAGTTGATTTATCAGCCATTTGCAAAGATATTTCAGTAGGTGTCAACTTATTCAATTCAAGTCTACGATATAAAGAGAGAGTCATAACACTAACACCGGCTCCAAGATCACATAAAGCAGTTCTAACATAATTTATTTTAATAGAGCATGGTATAGTTGGTACACCCGGATCTCCAAGTTTCTTAGGTATTCCACCCTTAAAAGTGTAATTAGCAAGCATGGTGGAAATTTCAGCTTCCGGTATCTTTCTTTTGTTTGTAATGATATCCTTCATATACTTAGCATAAGGATTTACCTTAAGCATATCAGTTAAGTGCATACGTAAGAAAATAGGTCTAATCATTTCAGCAAAGCGTTCAAAATCCTCATCATCCTTTGACTTGGATGGTTTAGGAGGAAAGGGCACGCGTTTCTGAACCCATGGTTCTCTTTCATTACCGTGCTTCCTAGCAACAAAATCTCTCTTATCATAACGTTGATTCTTTGATTGTGGGTTATCAAGTTCAACAGCAGGTTCAATCTCTACATCATTTTTTTTGCTAGGTTGAGCATCAACATGAACATTATCACTAGGTTCATGTTCATCACCTGATTGTGTTTCAGCATCAGAAATAGAAATATCATTGGGATTCTCAGGCGTGTCTACAGTAGGTTCACTAGAAGCATGCAAAGTTCTATCATCTTTCTTTTTCTTCTTTTTAGAAGAACTAGGTGCCTCTAAATTATTTCTCTGAGAATCTTGCTCGATTCTCTTAGGGTGGCCTTCAGGATACAAAGGTTCCTGAGTCATTCTACCAGTTCTAGTAGCCACTCTAACAACAGAGTCATTTTTATTATTTAATTAATCAAGCAAATCATTTTGAGCTTTAAGTACTTGCTCAGCTTGAGTAGCAACCATAGAATCATATTTGCTAACAAGGTGAAGTTCATCTTTAACTCTAGCCAAATTATCACTCACATGTCCTATCTCGAAAGCATTATTCTTTAATTCTCTACCAACATAAGCATTAAAACTTTCTTGTCTAGCCATAAAGTCATCAAATTCATCTAAGCATGGGCTATGAAATTTAGTAGAGGGGATTTCAACTTTATCATATCTATAGAGAGAATTTACCTTTACTACCTATGTCGGGTTATCAAGACAATGTGGTTCTTCAGGCGGTATATTAAGACCATGTATTTCTTCAATAGGAGGTAAATTCTTAACATCTTCAGCTTTAATACCTTTTTCTTTCATCGATTTCTTTGCCACTTGCATATCTTCAGGACTGAGAAATAAAACACCTCTCTTCTTCGGAGTGGGTTTAGGAATAGGCTCAGGAGTTGGCTCAATTGGTTCAGGAATTGCCTCAGGAATTGGCTCAGGGAGAGTCCAATTATTTTCATTAGTCAACATATTATTCAATAATATTTCAGCTTCGTCGACTGTTTTTTCCCTGAAAACACAACCAGCACAACTATCTAAGTAGTCCTTGGAAGCATCGATTAGTCCATTATAAAAGATATCAAGTATTTCATTTTTCTTAAGAGGATGGTCAGGCAAAGCATTAAGTAATCGGAGAAGCCTCCCCCAAGCTTGTGGGAGACTCTCTTCTTTGATTTGCACAAAATTATATATTCCCCGCAAGGCAGCTTGTTTCTTATGAGCAGGGAAATATTTAGCAGAGAAGTAATAAATCATATCCTGGGGACTACGCACACAACCAGGAGCAAGAGAATTATACCAAGTCTTAGCATCACCCTTTAATGAGAATGGAAATATCTTAAGGATATAATAATAGCGAGACTTCTCATCATTAGTAAACAGGGTAGCTATATCATTCAACTTGGTAAGATGTGCCACAATAGTTTCAGATTCAAGGCCATAAAAATGATCAGATTCAACTAAAGTAATAATTTCAGGATCAACAGAGAATTCATAATCCTTAACAGTAACACAGATAGGTGAAGTAGCAAAAGCAGGGTCAGGTTTCATTCTAGCATTAAGAGACTGCTGCTTCCATTTAGCTAATAATTTCTTAAGATCATATCTATCATTGCAAGCAAAGATTTCCCTAGCAGCTTCTTCATTCATAACATAACCCTTAGGAACAACAGTTAATACATAATCATTGGGGGAACCTTCATCATCACTATCATCAGTAATAGGATCTTCAATATTTTCATTCCCCCTAACTCTAGCAAGTTGTTCATCAAGAAATTCACCTAATGGCAAAGTAGTATCACACACAGAAGTAGTTTCATCATGCATAGCAGAAGTGGCATCATCAATAACATGCGACATATCAGAATTCCTAGCAGTAGCAGGTTTAGGTGTCGCAAGCCTACTAATAACGGAAGGAGAGTCTAGTGCAGAGCTAGATGGCAGTTCCTTACCTTCCCTCGTAGTTGAGGGCAAAATAGTAGTTCGATCATCTTTCAAGTTCTTCATAGTGATCAACAGATATAAATCCCAAGTGACTCAGAGAATAGAGCTATGCTCCCCGGCAATGGCGCCAGAAATTAGTCTTGATAACCCACAAGTGTAGGGGATCGCAACAGCTTTCGAGGGTAAAGTATTCAACCCAAATTTATTGATTCAACACAAGGGGAGCCAAATAATATTCTTGAGTATTAGTAGTTGTGTTGTCAACTCAACCACACCTGGATAACTTAGTATCTGCAGCAAATTATTTAGTAGCAAAAGTGGTATGATAATAAAGGTAACAGTAGCAAAAGTAAAGATAAATGTTTTTGGGTTTTTGTAGTAGTTGTAATAGTAGCAACGGAAAAGTAAATAAGCGAAGAACAATATATGAAAAGCTCGTAGGCAATGGATCAGTGATGGATAATTATGCCGGATGCGATTCCTCATGTAATAGCTATAACATAGGGTGACATAGAACTAGCTCCAGCTCATCAATGTAATGTAGGCATGTATTCCGTAAATAGTCATACATGCTTATGGAAAAGAACTTGCATGTCATCTTTTGTCCTACACTCCCGTGGAAGCGGGGTCCTAGCGGAAACTAAGGGATATTAAGGCCTCCTTTTAATAGAGAACCAGAACAAAGCATTAGCACATAGTGAATACATGAACTCCTCAAACTACGGTCATCACCGAGAATTATCCTGATTATTGTCACTTCGGGGTTGTCGGATCGTAACACATAATAGGTGACTATAGACTTGCAAGATAAGATCAAGAACACACATATATTCATGAAAACATAATAGGTTCAGATCTGAAATCATGGCACTCGGGCCCTAGTGACAAGCATTAAGCATAGCAAAGTCATAGCAACATCAATCTCAGAACATAGTGGATACTAGGGATCAAATCCTAACAAAACTAACTTGATTACATGGTAAATCTCATCCAACCCATCACCGTCTAGCAAGCCTACGATGGAATTACTCACGCACGGTGGTGAGCATCATGAAATTGGTGATGGAGGATGGTTGATGATGACGACGGCGACGAATCCCCCTCTCCGGAGCCCCGAACGGACTCCAGATCAGCCCTCCCGAGAGAGATTAGGGCTTGGCGGCGGCTTCGTGTCGTAAAACGCGATGAAACTTTCTCTTTGATTTTTTTCTCCCAGAACGTGAATATATGGAGTTGGAGTTGAGGTCGGTGGAGGTCCAGGAGGCCCACGAGATAGGGGGCGCGCCCTACAGGGGGGGTGCGCCCCCTGTCTCGTGGACAGGCCCTGGGGCCCCTGGTCTTGATTCTTTCACCAAAAATTCTTATTAATTCCAAAAGGTGCCTCCGTGGATTTTCAGGACATTCCGAGAACTTTTCTTTTCTACACATAAAACAACATCATGGCAGTTCTGCTGAAAACAGCGTCAGTCCGGGTTAGTTTCATTCGAATCATGCAAGTTAGAGTCTGAAACAAGGGCAAAAGTGTTTGGAAAAGTAGATACGTTGGAGACGTATCACTAACTAATTAACCTAAACCAAAAAAATAATATAAAAAAGACAGAAAAAGGAAAGAAACCTCACCAGTGGTGCAGCGGCGCCGGACGGTGGGGGGCGGAGCGGCAACGGGCGGCGAGGTGCCGGGGCGTCGGGGGCCGGGGCGGAGCGCCGGGCGGCGGAGCAGCGACGGTCGGCGGGGCGCCGCGGCGGCGGGGGGTTGGGGGCGTCGGAGGCGCGGGGCGGTGGGGGATCGGGGGCGTCAGGGCTGGTGGTGGTCGGGGACGGCGGGGTCGGTGGGGGTCGGGGGCGGTGGGGGTCGGCGGCAGCGGCGGCGGGCAGGGGGTCGGCGTGGGTGAGGTGGGGGGAGAGAGAGAGGGGTGGGGCGCGAGGTCAACCATTTCTTAGTTAGGTTTAATTTCTTTGCTGTCTGCTAGAAGACGGCAAAGAGCGTAGCTAGTGGGGTGGGGCCGGGGGAAAACAACCGTTAAGTTGGCTAGTCTCTTTGTCGTCTGCTCACGGACGGCAAAGCTTTGCCGTCTGCTACCAGACGGCAAAGAAAGTGGCCGTTAGGTGGTTCTCGCTAGTGGACCATCCTCCCTCTTTGTCGTCTGCTGCCGGACGGCAAAGCTTCTGTGTCATCTGCTAGCAGCCAACAAGGAGCTGGCTGACGGCAAACACCCTCTTTGCCGTCAGCTTTCTGTACGATGATGGCAAAGACCTTCTTTGCCGTCAGCTAGCAGACGACAAAGAGCTAACTGACGGCAAAGATCCTGATTTCAGTAGTGCCTATATAATATTGTGCAACATGAAGACTATGTGGCCACAATATTAAGTTCGGTACCGCTTAATATCCAATTTAGGAGATCCCTAGTGGGGGAACATTGGAACGATTGGTTGCACCTGGTCCGCGGGTTGATGGATGTTCAACTATCGGACCATGGGGACACGATTCACTGGAAGTTAGTTGCGAATGGTTCCTTTTCAGTGAAATCTATGTATCTGGACCTAATTAATTCCGGGCCACTGTCTAGATCATTGCACATATGAAAGATTAAAGTTCCGCTCCGAATTAAAATATTCATGTGGTTCGTTCACAAAGGAATCATACTGACCAAAGATAATTTGCTGAACATAAGTTGGATTGGTAATTCCAAATGTTGTTATTGTGATCAAAATGAAACGATTAAACACCTCTTTCTCGACTGTCCACTTGCAAAATTATTATGGCGCTCAATACATATAACTTTTAACATTCATTCCCTAATGAGCATCAACACATTATTTGGGATGTGGCTTAATGACGTGGACATACATATAGCTAAATATATTCAATAGGGATATGTGCACTATTTTGGACGATATGAAATACTAGAAATGATTTGATTTTTAATGGAACAAACTTCACTATTTTTTTGGAAGGTTATCTACAGAGCTACAACTTGAATCCGTATGTGGTCATTACTCACTCATGCGGACTACAAGGAGCTTTCGATTATTGGGTGCAACCGTTGGGAGGCGATAGCACGGGCTATCTTCAGCCGATTTTGATGACGAGCTAATAATAGGCTAGGTGTATAGGCATCGTAGCCTGTTCTTTATCGTCGAATGTGGCATCTTTTTTTACGTTATCTTTGTTTTGCACTTGGATTGTGAAACTTTTGTGGATCTCAAACTTTGTTACACTTCTATTAATAATGTGGTTGCATGCATCGATTGATGCAAGAGGCTGGGTGTTTCCTTCTTTTCAGAAAAAAAAGGTGCTGGGTGGTGAGAAAAGGCTCTTTGTTCCAGATTTTTTTGTGAGCAGGTCCAGCAGGACTACCATCGGCCTCTGTATCGATTAATTGATGCACGCAACAATTTCTTACTATTTTCCCCAGTTGTTCTTGTCTACATGGTTTTTCTTGTGCACACTGCCCCGCTCCTCCTCGTCTCATTCCACTAGAAAAACACCTAGCTTGATTATATATATAAAGCCCCAACAAACAAGAATCAAAGTCATAGAACATCATCGAAAGTACACAATATAAGTTCATTTGTTTGAATTACAGACTCAAAAGCACTGCAAATATCTGCACCGGGCCAGGCCATGGAACGAATCTCTAAGCTCGACCACACATTTCTGACTGTAAAACCAGAAGTTGGTTCTCAAATGCCTCAGGAACAATGTCTAACATGTACTTAAAAAAAGGAGGATAACTCTCGGCATATGTAGCGGAACATGGGCGGCTCTTGCTCATTATTTATCGCGATAGACATTTTAGTTAGGAAACTATCTGCTAGACATTTTATATGATGTATATGAAGCTGTCAGCTGTGTATCGACACACATATATATGGTTGCCCTTTCCCTTGCATAGCATGCCAACTTGCAACCAAAATTCAGCGCCATTTGGTTATTGATTTCGGTTGGGGGTTACCTGATGCGCCCGTAGAGTCAACTGATATTATACATTTTGATGCAGCAAAGTCAAATACATAGTCCCCACAAAAAGAAAAGAAAAGGTCAAACGCACGCATAGAGTTGAGAGAGAGAGAGAGAGAGAGAGATGGGAATTGTACTCGTCTGTGATGGTGACGGTGACGGTCCATTAGGCTAGTAATTGTAGGGAGTAATTTAGACTAATTTCATCAAACGGCACTAGTATATAGTATTACTATCTCTATAGTGTAAACTAATAAAGAGGTAATATCATAGATAGTTGCATTTTTAAAAATAATAATATATTAATATTGCGAGGATACCAATTACACTCAGCCTCTGCACCAACAAGAAATCAAAAAGACATCCAAGATGCACACACCCCCAAAAGGAAAGAAAAAAGAAAGGAAAAAAAAACAAAGGCCTCGCCACAGTGATCAACTCCTCTCAGCAGCAACACAAACCATCACCAAAGACAATACCCGGAAAACATAAAAGGTCTCCAAAAGCGACGCCTTCAAGAAGGAAACAATGCATAAACGTCGTTGCCTGATCCAAGATCATAGGTTTTCACCCTGGAGAAAGAGCGAACTCTCAAAACAATGCCTTCAACAAGGCAATTGCTAGGTACAACCAATGAAGGCCAGGCCTTAGATTTTCACCCTGAAATTCACGACTGTCCACCTCGAAGGAGCACCAAGAAAAATGAAATCCTCCAGTGTTGCCGCCCCTACTTGACACTTCTGCTACTGAAAGTTATAAAACACCTGCTGACTCCATAGCCTTCGAGGCCCCCTTCGCCTTTACTAATCCTCCGATTTCAGCCATCAAGACTTTCTCTAGTGCTAGTTGTGCCATGAAAATCGGGATGCCGACATGTCCCATGGTGACAACAAACAACAGAGCTTCGCGGCGTGTCCTTCTGGAGCCATGTAGGCTCATATGGACGCGCATGACCGGATCCTATCCAATCCAGATATCCTTGGGCAAAATATCTAGCAGTAGTTTCGGAACACGTCGACGACCAGATCGAGGAGGACCGATCATGCAGATCACTGCCGTGATGCGATATGAACACAAGGACCATCGCCGTGCGCCCACGTAAAGCTCAGCCGCCACAAGATCAGGAGCGCATGTCCGTCAGAGAAACTGCGTTGCGTCTCCTAATCGAAGCACTGTGCCCGCATTGAGCATGCTGGCCGGCCGCCACAGCTGCAAGAAAAGGACCGTCGCATTCAGAATGATCCCAGATCATGTGTTGTCGCCATGTCCGAAGAACAGCTGTGTTGCCGCATCACAGTCCGCCATGGCAATAGCTGTAGCAACCACCAGATCGATCCAGCAGCTGCAACTAGATCGATCTAGCGGACCATGCGGGACCTCGCTGCCCAATCCAGGGGCCGCCGCATGCACACATGTGGTGCGCGCCATGGCCACCACGGCCCATCACGACATCCACCACTACACCTCCACCCACGCAAGCGCTCAACCCCTCCGCTTCGCTCCAGCTAGAGAAGCGCCCCGCCGTCACCGTCCCTAGATTCAGCCGAGCTTCGTCAGCTGGCCCTCTAGTGGCGGCGAGACGCGGGGGGGGGGGGGGGGGGGGGGGCTAGCGGTGCTAGGTTTTGCCCCTCGAGTCGCCAGGGGTGGGCGACGCAAGCGTGGAGTTGTCTTGTTGGGCGACCCTGACGATCCAAGGTGGATGGGATGGTTGCATTTTTAGCTTACAGACTCATTTTTTCTTGACCCTTTGCTTGTACGCACGAGGGCACCCATCGCTAGGATTTATGTTGCCTCCCACCACGCAGTTGCTAGCCTGCCTCATCTCATGTGGCCTTAAAGCCATGAAGATGTGGTGGATCCCGGTCTTTGCTGCTGGGAGGGCTTCATTTTTAGGCATTTCTTTGAGTTTTATTAGCGTTTGTGTTCTTCTTAGAAAGGCGAGACAACGGTGGCTTCCCGAAGATGGAATTAGATTCTTTCCGCCTAGCCCCTGTCCCGGTGGTGCTTTGTCTCTGGTGAATCTCGCGGGATTCGGTCGGCGTTTGTCTTCGGTCGATCCGCTTGGATCCGATATTCGTTCTTCTACATTTGTTTGTTTACAGGTTTAATGCTTCCGATTTATATATGCTTCTCTTTATCGACGATGGTTATTGTTTTAGTGCGCTGGTCCCCTAGGGCTTAGCACGACGACTTTCGAGTGTCTACTATAACAAGGTTTGCCCAGCTTCGATGATGGAGGGGTGATGACGGCGGTGCGCGCTCCAGTGCTTGTAGCCGTCGCTAGGTGGTCTAAGAACCTGGATGTAGTTTTTACTTTTGGTGTTCTTTGAACTATTTTGACAGTTGATGAACAGATTGAAAGTTTTCTCAAAAAACACTCTTTTTTCTTGGGAAGTGCTATGTGATGGTAACATATTATGTTACAAAAAGCGCCTCTCTCCTCATTAACTACATGCCACATAAGCAACTTTGTCTTGGGTAGGGCATCTCCAACACTAGCCCATAAATTGGCTCCTGCGTCCGTCTGTGGACAGGGGGGCCAGTCCATATACACGGATACGATAGTCGGCCATCCGACGCTATCCGCATACTTTTCAAACCACATTTCAACTAACTAGATAAAATGCATCACAGTTTGGATAGAAAATAGGACACATCATCCATACATAGCATGCTAATAAGTCAAGTACAACGGTGGTTCAAATTCAACGAGATTAACTAGATCTTCAACAAGTTTATGATGAACAGATTGTGTCATCCCACACATACTGCACCTTCAGTTTAACCCAACAGTGTATGTGTGTAAATGACCTTCCTTCTATCCCGTGGTTCATCACGACAAAGCGTACGGGCTACACAATGTGTAGAGTAACATTGATTGAATGAATGGTTCAATCAACAAGTTGAACAAGAAGAAGCAAAACTTACGATCTCCACAGCTTCCGCGTGCAATGTCCATCTTGCCTCCAACCGATCAACCATGCCACATAACTTGGTGATGGTGTACCATCCATACGATAATGACTTCACACTGCATTCATGGATGATGTGCATGCTGTAGGGCGCAACGTGCTTTCGAGACCAAAGCGAATCATGCACGCGCTGCCAGAAGAGCCCCCTCGTGTTCCTGCCAACGAAATCCGTGGATACGACCAACCACGCATCGTACAACAACTCATCCTCCATGCTCGAGTACTCTGTTATCCTTCGTACTCTAAAAAAACAACATGAACTTCGAAAATAAGCTCAATGGCATTTGGCCGAACACCTGCCGGGCGTGGTGCCCGCCATGGATGTCGTCGACAAGGGGGCCGCAGGTACCTGGTTGTGGACGGATCCTGGGTGGCCGGCGTCTTAGTACAATGCTAGCAGGCGTGTGGTGGTGGTTGCAGACGTCCGACAATGCCTAGGTGGCAGCCTGAGAGGTACAATGGTGCCGTCGGAGGAGGAGGGTGCAGATGCAAAGTAATGGGGCAGGGGCAGAGTGGAAGAGAATGGGGCCGGGGGGATTTGGGTGGTCCGGGGTGTCGGAGTCCTACGTGGCTGCTGTTTGGACTCCTGCAACTCCCCCCTCCCCCTGCACTTTGCGAGAAAAAATTGTGTCCGAACCGTTTGACGGATACATTGGATGGCAAAACACGCCCGGACCGCGTGGTCCACATACAGACGGTTTGAGAGTCCTTTTTGAAGAGCTAAGTTACTCCGCTATGACGAGCCTTATGCTATTGTTTGGGCTTTCACTGCCTAGCCAGGGATTATCCACGGCAGATTCGTAACCTCTCGACGATGGTCCATTATGTTTAGCTATAGTGTCTGAGTTTTCACTGCCCCTTGCCAGGGAATGCTTTGGATGTAAACTACTACGGCTGTTAATGGTCCCCTGGCTAAGTTATGTAGGCGGGCAGATCCATCTTACGTACTACTCATTATGCTCTGCTTGTCTCCGAGATAAGAAACCAATTCCATTCTTTAATCTTTTTGTATGTGTTTGAAACACGCCCTGCTCATTAATGCACTTAATCTGGTGGCCGATTGTGATGACCAGGCATGTGAAGTCCATTAAATGGAGTTGATTCGGGGAGTAGCATATTTAGATCCTCTGACTTGGCAATCACAGCGTGACAGAGTGAATCACAGCCGTTGGCTCAAGAGAGCGTGCGTGAATCTGATGCTACAGTTCGTTGCACTGCCCAGGCTTATTTTCTGTAGAAACCCACTCTCATTATAAATACATGAACATTATTAGTACTAGAGAAGCCGTCACCAAGAGACCAGCCTAATAATTGCACTTCGGTGCCATGTTTAGTATGGAATATTCTGTTTGTGTAGATGGATATCTAGCAGTTTTGATGGCTCCGACAGGAATTGAGTTGGTGGCTCTAAATGAAAGTTAGGCATAACGGATTTTTCTCTATAAAGGAGTCAGAGGCTCCGAATGGATGAGAGTTTGTGGCTTTGTACAGTGTAAAATGTGAGAGATAGTTTGGAAATGTTTGAGGTGTTTGAGTGAATTTGGAGTTTGATCTCTAAGCACTTTGCAAGAAAACTATCACCTCACGAATTTGATCGCCCTTTTGGTAGTATTGGCATACGTATGGACTCAATTTGACCTTCGATCACCAAAATCTAAAAATCTATGAAATGGTCCTTACTCTTGCCACCACTTGTATGAAATCTATGAAATGGTCTTTTGGAACTTGGACTAAAAATTACTCAATGTGAATATTAGTCCCTTTAATCAAGCTTTCATATATCATCAAAACTCAATAGGGCACAACAGATACATATTCATGGCTTCAAAGGAACCTCGCGTGTTCAAGAAGATGATGTAAGGGTCCACGAATCTATGCAAGCATAGATCGGATGGTGGTGGCTCAACACCAGAGCCAAAAAGGACGAAGAAGAAACTGACAAAAGAGAGCCTCATAGGTGATTCCTTCGTCATGGTGCTTCAAGGGACTGATGTCGAACTAATCGAATGGTGGTAAATCTTGAGGTAGCCGTGGACCACAACAGTCTTTGGGACACCCGTGGGATGTCGTCAACGTTCATGACACACATATGCACTAAAAAAATAAGACACATCCGTGACATTTTGGGCCGAACAAAAAAAATCTGTCATGCTTATGACACGTCTATGACGATAATTGTGACAAAACCCGATATCATCATAGATGTGGTGGACTCCTACTTCTATGACAAAAAATCATGACAGAAAATGGGCTTTTCGTCGTGAGCGGGCCGGAGACGCAACTGCATGACATTCTTTGGGCTGTCCATGACGAAAAAAACCGTGGTAGAAGCGAGGGCGAGGAAAATATCGGGGAGTTCCCGGTTACGGTGGGTGGTCGGGAGACGAGCGATGCGCGTTTCTCTCGTACACGTACGCACGTGGGTGCGAGGTGTTGGGATCTAATTGAACCCGAGCAAGGCATTCGCCTAACTGAACCCGAGCGATTGCACTGTAGGCTACACGTTACTGAACCTGAGCGATCGATCGATGACTTTTAACTGAACCCGATCGAGCAATCCCTTCGCCACTGCTGCTAACTGAAGCCGATCGATGCTGCCTCTGGATGAACAGTGGGCGTTGTAGGGGGTTTGGATGAACAGTTCCCGGTGGGGGGTTGGATGAAAAGGACCCCGTGGTGTTGCCGCTGGATGAACAGGACCCCGATCGATCGAGCCGGTTGGGCGTGGATGAATAGGACCCCGTGGAGGGCTGGATGAACAGGACCCCGAGGAGGGAAGGTTGAATAGTAGCCGATGGAGGGCTGGTTGAACAGTAGCTGGTAGAGGACTGGTTGAACAGTAGCCCGTGGAGGGGTGGTTGAACAGGACCCCGTAGAGAGGGCTGGTTGAACAGTAGCCGGTGGAGGAGCGGTGGAGGCTGGATAAATAGGAGCCCGTGGATGAACAGTCGCACGTGGAGGCTGGAGGAGGTCGACGGTGGATGAACAGTAGCCCATGGAGGCAGTCAATGGTGGAGATGAACAGTATCCCGTGAAGTCCTGTTTTGCGGTACGCCACACCCCTCCCGATGAACAGGACCCCGTTTCGACCGTAGCGCTCCAACACAAGTCCGTTTCCTCCGTTTTGCGGTACGCCACACCCCTCCCGATCGACAGGACCCCGTTTCGACCGTAGGGGGTCCAAGAGAAGTCCGTTTCCTCAGTTTTGCGGTACGCCAGACCCCTCCCGATGAACAAGATCCCGTTTCGACCGTGGACGGTCGAACACAAGGCCGTTTCCTCCGTTCGGCAGTACGTCATGTGACGCCCGGATAATTAAGCTACAATAATCCTCTACTAATGAGGCCACGTCATCGTTGTTACTGTTGCTAATCTCGCTTAGATTCAAATCGGTTCAAATTTAAAATTTGAAAATAAAGCCAAATAAATTATTTCTTTAAGAAGTAAAACTAAAATGTTCAAGTAATTCTATAAATTCCCGTGATCATCTTCTTTTCTGAAACCAACTTTATTTGACACACCATTTAATCCCAGGAAAAATATAAAGTGGTCCAACATCATATTAAATGACCTTTTCAATTTCAAAAAAAATGCTTGAACAATTCCATTGGCCCTGAAGCTTTTTAGGCAACACCACAATGTTGTTCCTGAATTATTTGTGAAGTTTAACATTCAACAAAAATCATTTGATGCCTTGATTCCATCCAAAACGGTAAGCTATCCTTTTAAAAAAAATAAAAATAGAGAAAAGGAACCCCCTTTCCCACTGGGCCTCGGCCCAGCTGGACCGCCAGGCCAACCCACCATCCCCGGTTCCTCCCCTCTCTCCTGTTCGTGCGACCGAGTCGCTACAGGGGCAGGTCGCCCCGGACCACCTCGCCGGCGCCGACGTCGCGAGGGGATAAGGGCGCCACGCCCCGACCCCTCGATCCCATCCACCCCCCTCGCTCATCCACTCCCTCTCCGCCCCAGATCCCCTTCTCCACCCTAACCGCCGCGGACTCGTCGTGCGTGTGGCCACCGGCCGTCGCCCTCTGTCCGCCCGTGCCCAAAATCTTCCTCGATGCCGCCCACATCGACTACACCCTGGAGCTCGAGCGCTGCACCATCGTACCATCGCCCTCGTTCACATCTTCCATGACGCCGACCGCCTTCGTCGCCGCCTCCCCATCGATCCCGGTCGACCTGCAGCTCCTAAGCCGTCGACGAGCCGTCTTGAGCTCCCTCGGTGAGCTCCACCCTCCTTCCCCCTCTCGCCTTCGTCCCTAGCATCGGACCCGTCGAGCTTCCGCTCCAGCCGCCCGCTTGCCTGCCCCTGCCCGCCTCGTTGCTGCTGCTCAAGCCACGGCCGCCGGCGGTCGCTCATGTGCTCCTTCCCTCCCCGCTCCACCTACTGCAGACGCAGCGCCCAACCGGTGCTCGGACCACGCCCGCTCACCCGATGTCGCGCCTCCACCTCGCCTGGGCGCGTCGGCCATGCCTGACGCTGCTCGCTGCGGCCCCTGGCTCCGCGAGCCGCCCACCCGCGCCTCCGTCCCGATGCGCCCTGCTCTACCTGCTGCTGCGGACGGCCCCTCATGCCCGCAGCCACCGCGCGCCTTCCCACACCCAACCCCGCCGTTGCGCACTGCCCGCAGCTGGGGCTGGGCGTGGTCGTCATTGACGCGCTCGACGTCGCCGCCGCACGCGCCTCCTCTGGCCTCTTCATGCTACCCTCCTCCCGTTGTCGCTCCCTGCGCGCCCGCCTCGCCCCCTGCGCCGCGCCTGCTGCGCCCCGCAACTGCGTGGCCTTGCCTGCCGCCCGTCCCGCCTCGCTGCCGCGACGCCCGCTGCCGCCGCTCGGCTACAACCCCCTTCCCCACCGCGCTCGGCGCATGCGCTCCAGCCGCAACCCACTCTCCCCTCCGCTCGCTAGCCGGCCATCTCGCCGCAGCCGGCGCCCTCCCCTGGCCGCGCTGTGTCCACGGCCCCGCCGGCGCCGTCTGTCACTCCCGTGCGGGTGTGCGGGCGCCCGCACCCGATAGCGCTCGCCCCGGTTGGCCTCTGTGCCACTGCACGTGGGACCCGCCCCCAAAATGTTTAACAAAAAAAGATGTAAAATAATAATTAATAATTTAATTAATCAATAATTAACATGATTAATGTTTGCTTAATTAACTTAATATGCTAATTAACTACCTAATCTGTAGTTAGTTTAAAATGGGTCAATGACATGGGGGCCCCACCCCCTATTGACCAGTCAAGCGTTGACTGGTCAACTGGGACCCCCTGGACCCACATGTCATCCCCTAGTACTCTTCTGTGTACACAGAGCTGGGTGCACCTAGCGATTAATCTTTAATTTTGATTTATTAATAATTTCAGAATATATTTAAAACTTTGAAAAATCATATAAAATAATCCGTAGCTCGGATGAAAAAGTTTTATACATGAAAGTTGCTCAGAACGACGAGACGAATCCGAATACGCGGTCCATTTACCTGTCAGATGCCTCTAACTATCTGAACATGCAACATTCCCCCTCTGCTCATCTGTTTGACACAGGTCAGGAAATGAGAAAACATTCCCGGTTGAATTCCCCCTTCACCTATGTCGCATAGTACTGCGTTAGATCACCCCTAGCTCTGCTTGTTGACTTGTCATGTATCTGTTTGCTCTGTATTTACTGTTTTTCCCCCTCTTCTCTCCGGTAGACTCGAGACCGATGCCGCCCCTGTGATCGACTACGTCGACGACGACTCTTCTTCCCTTTTCAGCGGAGCTTCCAGGCAAGCCCCTCCTTTGATCATCCCGATATCACCCATTCTATACTCTCATGCTTGCATTAGATTTGGCTACTGTTATTGTTTGCTCTTATTCTGATGCATAGCCTGCTTTTTGTACCTGCTATTTGTTTCCTACCTGCTTAGCCTAAATTTCTTAGTATAGGTTGGTTAGTGATCCATCAGTGACCCCCACCTTGTCCTTGTTGCCCCTGCTTTATCATCGACGACTCGATCGATCGACGACCAGAGCCCGACACCTCACATCACATAACGCCCCTATTGTTGCTCGACTCTGCAGAGTTACCATCGAGTGTCGAGGGTGACACCTCATACATCACTCCTGATGAGATCTCTGTAGTGTAGCTATTCGGTCGTGGTCAACGAGGGTGATTCCTCCTTCACCATTCCTGATACGGCTCTATCGTGCAACTCCTCAAGTGTGAACCTCGAGGGTGGTTCCTCTTACGTTCACGTTGATGATTACATCGAGTGGATTTCGCCGAGGGTGATTCCTCGGGTTTTCCCCTTGATGCTTGGACACAAAGTTACCTTGACTTTACTTGAGACCATTGATGAAGTCGGGTCGGTCCTGAGGGGTACCCGCGAGTTGATGTGAATGTCGGGCGGGCCCGTAGAGCACCCGCGAGTATTCCACATGGCACGGCAGGGCAGTCTGGGCCCTTGCCGTAAGTCCACGAGATGGGGCGATGGGGTCACATTATCGTGAGTCTTTGCTCGTTTTCGCTAGCCCCCAATGCACTAAAAGGTTTGGGTATTTGTTCTGTGTTGGCCTCTGGCCTTTACGCACTAACCACCACACGAGAATAGTCATGGGCCTCAACGTTGCAGTATTAGCCGAAGCTTTATCAGACGTCTAGTTCAGTAGTGCGACACGGTCGGATCGTGCTGGCCATCCGAGGCGGTGCTAGTATCCACCCTGCTCGCAACGACCTGGAGTGCTGCGGGCGATGGGCCCAAGACCTGGATTGCTTAGGATGTAGACCGGCAGGGATCTCTCTGTTGAGCCTAGGTAGGGCTGCGACGTGTTGATCTTCCGAGGCCAGGCATTGACCCCAGAACGGTGTTTCCAGCCAGAGTGATCGAGCGTGTTGGGTAACCTGGTGCACCCCTGCAGGGAAGATATATATTCGAATACCATGTCCACGGTAATGGACGTTTAGACTTATATCCTGATGTTATATAAGTAGAAATGGATACTTGAGTTATGTGGTGGATACGTGGCTCCGAGATTGCTTTCTCACAGGGAGTCGAGGAAGGATCTCTGGGCGTTGATGTTACAACATGTTTGTTAATTAAACTGCTATTCTTTACTCTTCTACTTGCTGCAAGATGCTTGGAGATGCTTGAAGATGCTAGTCTTCGATAGGCTAGGCCTTCCCCCTATTCTAGCATTCTGCAGTTCAGTCCACAGATACAAAGCTTCCATTTGATACCAATGCATACTTAGTATGGATCCGATGCTTGCGAGTACTTTGGATGAGTATTCACGGTTTCTTTGCTACCCCTTTTCCCCCTTATTTCTTCTTCCCGGTTGATGCAACCAGATGGTGGATCCCTGGAGCCAGATGCCTCCACTGATGGACGCTACTACATGGAGACCACCGATGACCAGGAGTATTTAGGAGGTCCCAGGCAGGAGGCCTTGCCTCTTCGATCGTGTTGCTTCTGTGCTAGCCTTCTTAAGGCATCCTTGTTTAACTTATGTCTGTACTCAGATATGTTGCTTCCGCTGACTCTTGTGTATCAAGGTATGTATTCGAGCTCTCGAGGCCCCTGACTTGTAATATAAAGCTTGTATTATTTTTATTTGTGTCTAGAGTTGTGTTGTGATATCTTCTGGTGAGTCCCTAATCTTGATCGTACACATTTGCGTGTATGATTAGTGTACGATTGAATTGGGGGCGTCACAAGTTGTTATCAGAGCCGACTGCTTGTAGGAACCCCTTTCCAACTCCTTGGTCGAAGTTGAGTCTAGTCTTCAAAAAAACTGTTTTACTAACATGGCTGTGTGGCTTACGGGCCCACGTTGCCATTGGGTGGTATTAGGATCTTTTACTCCTCTACCTTTGCTCTCGGACTCTGATCTCTCTTCTATTCGGGTTAAATGATTTTATTAACTCAAACTCTAGGATCTCGTAAATACTTTCTCCCGGAGAGCCCCTCACTCTAGATGATTGCTTGGTGCACCAGAAGATTCTGAAGATACTCTCTGATGTTTTACCGAGTACCTTGTACCCTTCGCCGTTGCGATCCCTACAACCGATAAATCCTTAGGTGTAACTACCTACATTGTCGTGCATACAGTCATTCCTCATTGATCTTGTTATTACAAGATACCTTGAATTTCTCCTTATTGTTCCGGGAATACCTTGTGCCTACTGCCTTGCAGTTCCTTGCCGCATGAATACCCTTACGGATTATTGATCATTCTTATCGAGTATCCGTTCATCCCTAGTTATTCTTATTCTTCATAAGATACTTTGTAATACAATCCGAGCTTTCGATGACCTCTGTCGCCTATTGCTCTAAAAGGTCTTACCTGCCTACACTCTGGTTAATTCCTTATGCCTAGTAGTATCCATTGACGTCCTTTGTCATTATCACCTTGAGTCTTCTGATTTGGTATGTTTGTGTCGCAATCATTAGTTGATCCTTATAGATTATCTTGCTGGCTCAGACGTCCTCCCGAACATGAGCTGGTTCTTGGCCAATCAGATTGCCATCAATTGTGCCCTAAGTCTATTCAACTTATCCATCCTTGGTCAGAGCATTTGCTTCTGATCCCTTGATATTTTGGAAATCGTAAATCCGTTGCTTTTGAGCCATGAATTAGTCAGTTGTTTCTACAATCTAATCTCCTTGCATTCTTTCTTCTTCTGGTTGAGTATCGATGCTCACATCAGATCCCTTGTGGACCACTAGATCCTTTGTTGGGTTTTATCCGACATCGTCCTTCATATTTAGTAACCTTGTGAGCTTTTCCTCAGATACATGATACCTTTGGTAAATTATATCCCCACTCTTGTCAACCATACTCTGCTTCCGGGATTGAGTTATTTACTCGTGAAGTTTGTGGTATATGTTCCTAAGATGCCGAAGTGGGTTGTGCCTACGCCTTCCCTAATCTGTGTGAACCGGAAGATTATGCGGGTTATATCTACTGGCGCTTCTTTGGATAAATTTTCAATTCTACAACTTTGTCAAAGACGAGAAGTAAATGAAAAGTTGTACATTAGAGAAGTGGGAGTCGACCTTGAGCCTTGTGTTCATGCCCATGGACCCGATGTGGAACTTAACATTGAAGCTTCTTGTTATAATAATAGCCCCCTTGCGATAAGTTCATCTTGTATCCATGTTTGGTCCTTTGCAATCGTGGTTCTGACCATATTGTTCTTGTTTGATCCATTTATCGGACAAGTTAAAGTACTTGTCTTCTTCAGATCGTTTCACCTGTTCAACCTCTACATTGATATACCTTTGAGTATTACCCTCTGGTATCTTGAGAATATCACGGAACTACATAACTTCTTATGAGTTTTTCATCAACTATTATTCTCGCCGATTCAAATTTTCCACGGGTTCTGAGTTGTTAGACACTCGAGAACATGGAAAACTGGATCAAGTCTACACTTTCCTTTCCATTGTTTTGTTACCCTTTCTTGTAACCTAACATATCTGAGCAGTGATAATTCCCTGCTTAGGTAAACACCTTGGTGTACAAACTCTGTCAGTGAGACCTTGATACTATTGTTGATGACATTCCGGTAACCGCCAATGGACGAGAACTTTGCCTATTGGTCCGCCTCATCTTAACGAGCAGGAAAATGGTTCTCTTTGTCCCTCGCCCTTGGTACCAACATTGTTGCCAATATATCTGACAGACTATCCTCTGACCTGCCTTGCTATCATGACCGTGCAAAATGTTAGCACCCTTCCTTCTTTTAACCCCCATGGTGGGCCCATAACCCATAGTTCCACAAGATCGAAAGTTGACTCTCTTGTACATCCTTGTCCCAAAGTTTATTCCTCACGATTGACTTCGTATGTAATTCGCGAGCCACCTTCCTTGTGATCTGTTCTGGTATCAGATGCAAAACTTATTGCCAATGCTCTGAGCCCCTTTCACACTCTGTTTCAGACATCAAATGATTGCTTAACCGCTTGAAGCTTCTTATTGCAACTTCTTACCTTGCTCTCGATGACTTTTTTTGGATTTCCACTAGAGAGATGCCTTTATGCCACGTTCACTGAGATAGCCCCCAGGTACCTATCTTGTTTTGAGCTCCATCCTACCCGAGTCTTCCCCCCTTACTCCACCTCTTAAATCTCGGGACGAGATTCTTGTAGTGGAGGAGAATTGTGACGCCCGGATAATTAAGCTACAATAATCCTCTACTAATGAGGCCACAACATCGCTGTTACTGTTGCTAATCTCGCTTAGATTCAAATCGATTCAAATCAAAATTTCTAAAATAAAGTCAAATAAATTATTTCTTTAAGCAGTAAAACTAAAATGTTCAAGTAATTCTATAAATTCCCCTGATCATCTTCTTTTCTTAAACCAACTTCATTTGACTCACCATTTAATCCCTGGGAAAATATAAAGTGGTCCAACATCATATTAAATGACCTTTTCGATTTAAAATAAATGCTTGAACAATTCCATTGGCCCTAAAACTTTTTAGGCAACACCACAATGTTGTGCCTAAATTATTTGTGAAGTTCCACATTCAACAAAAATCATTTGATGCCTTGATTCCATGCAAAATAGTAAGCTATCCTTTTAAAAAAAGAAATAAAATTAGAGAAAAGGAAACCCCCTTCCCCACTGGGCCTCGGCCCAGCTGGACCACCAGGCCAACCCACCATCCCCGGTTCCTCCCCTCTCTCCTGTTCGTGCGACTGAGTCGCCAGAGGGGCAGGTCGCCCCGGACCACCTCGCCGGCACTGACGCCGCAAGGGGATAAGGGCGCTACGCCCCGATCCCTCGATCCCATCCACCCCACTCGCTCATCCACTCCCTCTCCGCCCTAGATCCCCTTCTCCACCCTCATCGCTGCGGACTCGTCGTGCGTGTGGCCACCGGCCATCGCCCTCTATCCGCCCGTGCCCAAAATCTTCCTCGTCACCGCCCACATCGACTACACACTGGAGCTCGAGCGCTGCACCATCGTACCGTCGCGCTCGTCCACTTCTTCCACGATGCTGATCGCCTTCGTCGCCGCCTCCCCATCGATCCCAGTCGACCTGCAGCTCCTAAGCCGTCGACGAGCCCTCTTGAGCTCCCTCGGTGAGCTCCACCCTCCTTCCCCCTCTCGCCTTTGTCCTAGCATCGGACCCGTCGAGATTCCGCTCCAGCCGCCCGCTTGCCTGCCCCTGCCCGCCTCGTTGCTAATACTCAAGCCACAGCCGCTGGCGATCGCTTGCGCTCTCCTTCCCTCCCCGCTCCACATGCTGCAGACGCAGCGCCCAACCGGTGCTCGGACCACGCCCGCTCACCCGCTGCTGTGCCTCCGCCTTGCCTGGGCGCGTCGGCCATGCCTGACGCTGCTCGCCGCGGCCCTTGGCTCCGCGAGCCGCCAGCCTGCGCCGTCGTCCCGACGCGCCCTGCTCGACCTGCTATTGCAGCCAGCCCTTGACGCCGTGCGCCTCCCCACACCCAACCCCATCGTTGCGCGCCGCCCGCAGTTGGGGCTGGGCGTCATTGTCATCGACGCGCTCGCCATCGCCGCCGCACGCGCCTCCTCTGGCCTCTTCGCGCTACCCTCCCCCGTTGCCGCTCCCTGCGCGACCGCCTCACCCCCTGCGCCACGCGTGCTGTGCCCCACAGCTGCGTGGCCTCGCCCGCCGCCCGTCACGCCTCGCTGCCGCTGCCGCTGCCGCCGCACGGCTACAACCCCCTTCCCCACCGCACTCGGCGCATGCGCTCCGGCCGCAACCCACTCTTCCCCTCCGCTCGCTAGCCGGCCATCTCACCGCAGCCGGCACCCTCCCCTGACCGCGCTGTCTCCACGGCCCCGCCGGCACCGTCCGTCGCTCCCGTGCGGGTGTGCGGGCGCCCGCACCCGATAGCGCTCGCCCCGACTGGCCTCTATGCCACTGCACATGGGACCCGCCCCCAAAACATTTTACAAAAAAAGATATAAAAAATAATTAATAAAAATAATTAATAATTTAATTAATCAATAATTAACTTGATTAAAGTTTGCTTAATTAACTTCACCTGCTAATTAACTACCTAATCTGTAGTTAGTTTAAAATGGGTCAATGACAGGGGGCCCACCCCCTGTTGACCAGTCAAGCGTTGACTGGTCAACTGGGACCCCTGGACCCACATGTCATCCCCTGGTACTCTTCTATGTACACAGAGCTGGGTGCACCTAGAGATTAATCTTTAATTTCGATTTATTAATAATTCCAGAATATATTTAAAACTTTGAAAAATCATATAAAATAATTCGTAGCTCGAATGAAAAAGTTTTATACATGAAAGTTGTTGAGAACGACAAGACGAATCCGAATGCGCGGTCCGTTTACCTGTCAGATGCCTCGAACTATCTGAACATGGAACATTCCCCCTCTTGTCATCTGTCTGACACAGGTCCGGAACTGGGAAAACATTCCCGGTTGAATTCCCCCTTCACCTATATCGCGTAGTACTGCGTTAGATCACCCCTAGCTCTGCTTGTTGACTTGTCATGTAGCTGTTTGCTCTGTATTTACTGTTTCTTCCCCCTCTTCTCCCTGGTAGACCCGAGACCAATGCCGCCCCTATGATCGACTACATCGACGACGACTCTTCTTTCCTTTTCAGCGGAGCTTCCAGGCAAGCCCCTCCTTTGATCATCCCGATATCGCCCATTCTATACTCTCATGCTTGCATTAGATTTTGCTACCGTTATTGTTTGCTCCTATTCTGATGCATAGCCTGCTTTTGTACCTGCTATTGTTACCTACCTGTTTAGCCTAAATTACGTAGTATAGGTTGGTTAGTGATCCATCAGTGACCCCCAGCTTATCCTTGTTGCCCCTTCTTCATCATCGACGACTCGATCAACGTGATCGACGACAAGAGCCCAACAGCTCACATCACATCACGCCCCTATTGTTCCTTGACTCTGCAGAGTTACCATCGAGTGCCGAGGGTGACACCACATACATCACTCCTGATGAGATCTCTGTAGTGTAGCTATTCAGTCGTGGTCAACGAAGGTGGTTCCTCATCACCATTCCCGATATGGCTCTGTCGTGCAACCCCTCAAGTGTTAACCTCGAGGGTGGTTCCTCTTACATTCACCTTGATGGTTACATTGAGTGGATTTCGCCGTGGGTGATTCCTCGGGTTTTGCCCTTGATGTTTGGACACACGGTTGCCTTGACTTTACTTGAGACCATTGATGAAGTCGGGTCGGCCCTGAGGGGTATCCGCGAGTTGATGTGAAAGTCAGGCGGGCCCGTAGAGCACCCGCGAGTATTCCACATGGCATGGCCGGGCAGTCTGGGCCCTTGCTGTAAGTCCATGAGATAGGGCGACAGGGACACATTATCATGAGTCTCTGCTTGTTTCCACGAGCCCCCAATGCACTAGCAGGTTTGGTTATTTGTTCTGAGTTGGCCTCTGGCCTTTACTCACTAACCACCACGCGAGAATAGTTATGGGCCTCGACGTCGCAGTATCAGCCAAAGCTTTGTCAGACGTCTAGTTCAGCAGTGCGGCACAGTCGGATCATGCTGGCCATCTGAGGCGGTGCTGGTATCCACCCTGCTCTCAACGACCCGCAGTGCTGCGGGCGATGGGCCCAAGACCCCGGAGTGTTGAGGATGTAGACCAGCGGGGCCTCTGTGCTGATCCTAGGTAGGGCTGCGACGTGTTGATCTTCCAAGGCCGGGCATTGACCCCAGAAAGGCGTGTCCGGCCGGAGTGATCGAGCGTGTTGGGTAACGTAGTGCACCCCTGCAGGGAAGATATATATTCGAATACCATGTCCACGGTAATGGACGTTCAAACTTATATCCTGATCTTATATAACTAGAAATGGATACTTGAGTTATGTGATGGATATGTGGCTCCGAGATTGCTTTCTCGCAGGGAGTCGAGGAAGGATCTCTGGGCGTTGATGTTACAACATGTTTGTTAATTAAACTGTTATTATTTACTCATCTACTTGCTGCAAGATGCTTGGAGATGCTTGAAGATGCTAGTATTCGATAGGCTAGGCCTTCCCCCTATTCTAGCATTCTCCAGTTCAGTCCACAGATACAAACCTTTCATTTGATACCAATGCATACTTAGTATGGATCTGATGCTTGCGAGTACTTTGGATGAGTACTCACGGTTGCTTTGCTACCCCTTTTCCCCCTTCTTTATTCTTTCTGGTTGATGCAACCAGATGGTGGATCCCTGGAGCCAGATGCCTCCACCGATTGATGCTACTACATGGAGACCGCCGACGACCAGGAGTAGTTAGGAGGTCCCAGGCAGGAGGCCTTGCCTCTTCGATCGTGTTGCTTTTGTGCTAGCCTTCTTAAGGCATCCTTGTTTAACTTATGTCTATACTCAGATATGTTGCTTCTGTTGACTCTTGTGTATCGGGCTATGTATTCGAGCCCTCGAGGTCCCTGGCTTGTAATATAAAGCTTGTATTATTTTTATTTGTGTCTAGAGTTGTGTTGTGATATCTTCCGGTGAGTCCCTGATCTTGATCGTACACATTTGCGCGTATGATTAGTGTACGATTGAAATGGGGGCGTTGCACACCAAGCCTCGTTTCCATCGCCTATTCCGCCCAAGCCGGTTGGCTCTCGATGAACACGACGCTTTCCGTTGCGACACAGCCAGTTGGCTCCCCATGAACACGACGACGACGTAGTTTCTCCGTTCGGTCCCAGCCATGTACACGAGCCCTCGCCGTACGTATGCACGAGTAGGCATTCAATACCCCGCCCGTATATACATATGTGGCCGTATTTTCTTTCTTGCACCCTGGCCATTGTACATACGTGTACATGCTACGTGTGCGCCTCTACTGCGACATGTGCGAGCGTCTCCTACGACACGTGCGTGCCTCCACATCGACCAGTATGTACGTACACGTTCGCGACCAGAATGACAACACTACGTACGCTTCGATCAGGTGGGTCCCGACTGTCAGGCACTTCCTTGCGTGCGAAGATATAGCTGGTGGGTCCCAGCAGTCAGGGGGTGAATCAGTTTTTTCACGAATGGGTCCCTGCTATAAAGTGGAGGAATCATTAAGGAGGCACTTCTTTTCTGCGGCCGTGGACCCAGCTGCCAGTCTCTCCATGCAGAGTACTCTTCTGATAGAAGTCGTTCCTTGACCACATTGACCACGCCGTGCCGAGAGCACCAGGGAAGTGGACGACGGCGAGGCCTAGGAAAGGGACAACGCAGAGCCGGGGAAGACGCGACAGTGGAAGCCCACGCGGAGAGGAGTACGAGGGTTCACTGGTTCGGCTGCGGTGTGAGGCTGTCGTCGCTGCAGAATAACAAGGGGTGTGGGTGAGCAGAGGGATGGTCTGGGCAGCAGCGAGAGTAGTAGGGGGCGGTGAGGCCTCCGCGGCAGCACACCCGGCCATGGGAGGCAGGAGCAGGCGGCACGACCGGCGGTGGTTTGGGCGGCCGGAGCAAGAATATCAGAGGTTGAAGAAGCACTACGGTCATTGGATGGGCATCGTACGGTCACTAGAGCTAAAATCGTTCATATTGACTAAGTTGACAAAATGCTCCGTCCCCATAAACTTAGTAGGCCCACAAGTCAGCCTCCCAATACGGTGGGTCCCAACTAGCACGGGGTATTCATTTCTTTGTGCGTAATAAGGAGGCACTTCCTTGGGTGCAATGATATAGCTGGTGGGTCCGAGCTGACAGTGGGGGGAACATTTTTTTCGTGATACACAGAGGCCCTTCCGATGGGTCCCAGTTGTCAGGTGGAGGAATCATTATTTTGCGCGTAATAAGGAGGCATTTCCTTGTGTGGGCCCCTACTGTCAGCCTCTTCCGATGGCTATTGTATGTTGACCATGTTGACCTCGCCGCGCCGAGAGCACAAACGCGGTGGACGAGGGCGAGGCCCAGGAAGGGCACGACTCGGAGCCGGCGAAGCCACCGCAGCGGATGCCCAAGCTGAGGGGAGTACGAGTGCTGACTGGTCGACTGCGGGGTGAGGCTAACATCGCCGGAAAATAACAGGATGTGTGGGTGGGTAGAGGGATGTCCTGGCGGCAACACAGTTAGGCACGGGAGGAGGGAGCAGGCAGTCCGGCCGGCACTGGTTTGGGCGGCTGGAGCAGAAAGATCAGAGATTGAAGAAGCACGTCAGCCGTTGGATGGACATCCAACAGTCACTGCTCTGTGTTGACTAAGTTGATCAAAGCCTTGCGTACGCGTCAATTTTTTTTAGGACAGCGTCATCGTCAACCTAGTAGGCCCCGAAGTCAGCCTCCAAATCTGTGGAAAGCAGCATACATCCCATTTGCCATTATTTTGAATAATTTACAGCCCATTTGCTAATTCTTAAGGATATCTGAAGCCCATATTTTTTATTAGCATTACAGACCATTTATTCTGGGCACTGCTAAAAAACTCAACAAAATTTTGCATATTTCGGTGGGGCCCGAACTCTTTTAATCACGAAATTTCGAGTCACGTTAAAAATAATTTTTAAAAAATTATATCAAAATAAAATTCAAAAAACAATTCTCTGCAAAAAAAATGAATGAAATTTAAAATCTTAACTAGCAAGATGCCCGCGCGTTGCACGGAACATGAAGATGCATTTGTGTGAGTAGTTTATCTTGTGGGAGAAAAGACGATATTTTAATGTAATTGCCAGTTGGCTTTGGTTTTTATAAGAGTAGAGAGTAGAGAAATCCAGAAAAAAAGATATTTTAATGTAATTGCCAGTTCGCTTTGGTTTAGAAATTTACAACCCATTTCTTACAACTTATAGCCTATTTTCTAGGGAAGCCCATTTCTTACTACTTACATCCCTTCTCGTCTTGAAAGATTTGCAGCCCAGCAGGGCTGAGAAAAGCAAGTAGGCCTAGGTTTTGTTATTCTCCAAAAAAAAGAACTGGGCTAGCCATTTTCAGAAACAAAAAAGATATCAATTGGGCTCGTCATGTGCTTAAATAAAAGCGTAAGCATGGGCTAGACGGGCCACAGCCCCCGCACAGTGCGCAGTTGAGCTCCGTCTCTGAAACTAAAAAACAACTGGGCGAGCTGCTGGGTCCTTGGTGTTATCCGATCATTGTGTAATTTTCTCGTTTATTGACTACATTGACAATGGTGTGGGACCTTGTTGTCAAACAATTAGGAGGAAGTATTTTTTTGGCTTGTAATAACGAGGCACCTGCTTGCGTTATGCAATGACCCTGGTGGGTCCCTACTGTCAGCCTCTCCACATACAGTCATCTCCTGATTCCTCTTGGTTGTTGACCATGTTGACAACGCCAGACGGTGGCGGGCACAGCGAGCAAACCAAGGCAGAGAACGATGGCGAGGCCTCGGACGGGAACGAACAACAACCGTGGAAGATGCGGCAGTGTAGTGGCTGGTGGAGGGGAGTACGAGGGCAACAACATGCAACTCAAGCTTACAAACGGCACAAAAAGCCGAAGGATTAATTTTTCATCAAATCTTTAGGCAAAACCCAGATTGAACATGGCAGTAACATCTAACCCAACCACTCTTTTTCGCAGTCACAAACAAATGGATCAGTCTGGTCCATAAAATCAACATCCTGTGCAAAAAAAATTATTTTAGGATGACTACAACTTGTTCTAAATAGAAGCCGAGCACGTTTAGAAGCCCATTTGTCCACCTGAAACTTCTTTTTTTGCTGTTCAACGTGTCCGTCCATGAGAAATCTCTTGCTGTAAAACTTAAGCCTCATGGACAATAGTAACCTCGCATTCAACATGAAGAATGTGACAAAGCTTCTGTTTGCCTGGTTGGATGCATATCTTTCCATTCTTATTATCCTCAAACGAATGTCATGAGAACTGAGAAAATCCTGGTGCTTATTATGCCACCGATTGGTTATACGTTTTTCTCCATGTGGTCGAAGTACCTAAGTAGACATGAAGATTGAAAACAGTTAATGTCTGAAAAAAGAGTATGTCAAAAGAGCGACAACTGAACGGTTAATTCTAGTACAATATATACGGGCTTTCAATGTGCATGAAATCATCACCTCTCTATATAAATTCTCCAGAGTTCGAAAGCATTGCAGCAAGCCAATAATTATGTTCAGATCAAAACTAGACATTTCGATATATAAGATCTTGACAAAATCCAGCAGCATTGATAGGCTATCCATGGACGAACTCTTCATTGAGCATATAACATAATATTAGTACGCAAAGTGTACTCCAAGATGATATAAAACTTATGCGCACAAATGAAAAATACAGCTTATGTTTACAAATGTGTAGATGATAATATACGGTACCTGAAAAAGTGAGGAGCCAAACACCAACTTCCTATGATCATTCAACGGATCATGAATTACACCCAAGGTCTCCAGTTTGGGTGTAGAGACGACAGTTATTTGCGAAGGTTTATAACAATTATCAAGGAGCAACCTTTGAAGTGAAGGGGCATCTTCGATGATGAGCTAATGTCCTTCAAAACAAATTCCAATGCTTTTAAGGTGAGGTGATTTTACTTGGAGACAACTGATAGGGATTTCTATTCCCAAAACAATCAGCAAGCGCCCCAGGGCAGGGCAACTGGAGTGGATGATTCTGTGAAGTGAGGCCTCCGACAGATAAACGACCACAAGCAAAAGTTTTTTTAGCAGTGGGAGTCGAAGCATTTGTACCAGATCGTCTGGTAGATGGCACCGGGCGAAGGCGGCGGTGTGGAGAGAGGAGGAAAACCGCAAGATGGACAAAGGTGGTGTGGGCATGAATTCTTGGTGTGTTCGTGGTATGAAACTTTCATGGTAATGGTAGAACTCAAACTGCTGGAGTTTTCCGAATTCAGGGGATGTCAGCCAAGCGTCCACCGTGCCGGGTATGGACAGCAGGTAGCGTGTCGAGATGCAGAGGCGTTGAATGGGGCCCTACTGGTGAGAGGAGACTGATGACCCACAAGTGTAGGGGATCTATCGTAGTCCTTTTGATAAGTAAGAGTGTCGAACCCAACGAGGAGCAGAAGGATATGATAAGCGGTTTTCAGTAAGGTTTTCTCTGCAAGCACTGAAATTGTAGGTAATAGATAGTTTTGTGATAAGATTAATTGAAACGAGTAACAAATAAATAAAGTAAATAAAGTGCAGCAAGGTGGCCCAATCCCTTATGTAGCAAAGGATAAGCCTGGACAATTTCTAATAATGAGAAAGGATCTCCCGAGGACACATGGGAATTATCGTCAAGCTAGTTTTCATCATGTTCATATGATTCGCGTTCGGTACTTTGATAATTTTATATGTGGGTGGACCGGTGCTTGGGTACTGCCCTTACTTGGACAAGCATCCCACTTATGATTAACCCCTATTGCAAGCGTCCGCAACTACAAAAGAAGTATTAAGGTAAACCTAACCACAACATTAAACGTATGGATCCAAATCAACCCCTAACGAAGCAACACATAAACTAGGGTTTAAGCTTCTCTCACTCTAGCAACCCATCATCTACTTATTACTTCCCAATGCCTTCCTCTAGGCCCAAATAATGGTGAAGTGTCATGTAGTCGACGTTCACATAACACCACTAGAGGAAAAGACAACATACATCTCATCAAAATATCGAACGAATACAAAATTCACATGACTACTAATAGCAAGACTTCACCCATGTCCTCAGGAACAAACGTAACTACTCACAAAGCATATTCATGTTCATAATCAGAGGAGTAATAATATGCATTAAGGATCTGAACATATGATCTTCCACCAAGTAAACCAATTAGCATCAACTACAAGGAGTAATCAACACTACTAGCAACCAACAGGTACCAATTTGTGGTTTTGATACAAGATTGGATACAAGAGATGAACTAGGGTTTTGAGAGGAGATGGTGCTGGTGAAGATGTTGATGGAGATTGACCCCCTCCCAATGAGAGAATCGTTGGTGATGATGTTGGTGATGATTTCCCCCTCCCGGAGGGAAGTGTCCCCGGCAGAACAGCTCCGCCGGAGCCCTAGATTGGTTCCGCTTCGTGGCGGCGGAGTTTCATCCCATAAGATTGCCCACGGCTTTCTCCAGGGTAAAAGCCTTCATATAGCAGAAGATGGACACCGGGGGGCCACCAGGGGGCCCAGGAGACAGGGGGCGCGCCTAGTAGGGGGGGCGCCCCCCACCCTCTTGGACAGGGTGTGAGCCCCCTGGTGTATTTCCTCCGCTCAATAATTCTTATTAATTCCAAAAATAGGTTTCATGGAGTTTCAGGATTTTTGGAGCAGTGCAGAATAGGTTTCCAATGTTTGCTCCTTTTCCAGCCAGAATTACAGCTGCCGGCATTCCCCCTCTTCATGGTAAACCTTGTAAAATAAGATAGAATAGCCATAAGTATTGAGATATAATGTGTAATAACAGCCCATAATGCAATAAATATTTATATAAAAGCATGATGCAAAATGGACGTATCAACTCCCCCAAGCTTAGACCTTGCTTGTCCTCAAGCGAAAGCCGATATAAAATATGTCCACATGTTTAGAGATAGAGGTGTCGATAAAAACAAAATACGGACATGAGGGCATCATGATCATTCTTATAACAGCAACATATATAGATTTTATCATATGATTTCTTATGCTCAAGTAACAATCAATTCACAATGTCAAGTATGGTTCAAAAACTTCATTGAGAACTAACAAACTATAATCTCAGTCATTGAAGCAATTGCAATTTATCATAACATCAGAAAGAGTCAACAATAGAGCTTTTCAGCAAGTTCACATACTCAACTATCATGTAGTCTTCTATAATTGCTAACACGCACGGAATACTTGTGGTTATGGAGTTTCAGCAGAACACTGAGAAAGATAGGGGCTTATTGTGTTGCCTCCCAACGTATTCACCTTTAGGTGATGTCAACAATAATAGCCCATGCTAACTTACATCCACTTGGATATATATATATATATATATATATATATATATATATATATATATATATATATATCATGATCTTTCAAACACGAGGAGCTTGCCAAAGGATAAAATGAAAAAGGGAAAGGTGAGGATCACCTTGACTCAAGCATAAAGTAAAATCATAAAGTAAAAGATAGTCCCTTCGCAGAGGGAAGCAGAGGTTGTCATGTGCGTTTAAGGTTGGATGCACAAAATCTTAATGCAAAAGAACGTCACTTTATATTGCCCCTTGTATGTGGACCTTTATTATGCAGTCCGTCGCTTTTATTACTTCCACAACAAGATCGTACAAAGCTTATTTTCTCTGCACTAATAAGTCATACATATTTAGATAACAATTTTTATTGCCTGCAACATGACAACTTACTTGAAGGATCTTACTCAATCCATAGGTAGGTATGGTGGACTCACATGGCAAAACTGGGTTTAAGGATATTTGGAAGCACAAGTAGTATCTCTACTTGGTGCAAGGAATTTGGCTAGCATGAGGGGGAAAGGCAAGCTCAACATGTTTGTAAGGTCAATGACAATATACTTTAACTGAGATGGGAGAAAACATAAACCATCACGTTGTCTTCCTTGTCCAACGTCAACTCTTTTAGCATGTCATACTTAATGAGTGCTCCCAATCATAAAAGGTGTCCAAGATAATATATTTATATGTAAACCTCTCTTTCCTTATCACTTCCTATTAATTGCAATGATGACCAAAACTATGTTTATCAACTCTCAACAATTTTTATGCCTCATACTTTTTATGTGTGAAGTCATCACTAACCATAAGATCAATATGAACTCTTGTATTCTTTCTACTTCCTCAAGATCATAGCAACATAGGAAAGCCCTTGACTCAACACTAATCTTTATTATAAATAGCTCACGGACTCGATTACAAAAGAGATCACAAAGCAAAACTCAAAACTACTTGATATCAAAACTTCAATCTACTAGATCAAGATACTACTAAAAGGATCGAGCTAAATAAAACGGTAAAGATAGGAGTGTGATGGTGATACGATACCGGGGCACCTCCCCCAAGCTTGGCAGTTGCCAAGGGGAGTGCCCATACCCATGTGATTATGTCCTTGGAGGTGATGGAGGTGGTGATGATGATGGTGGATAATCGCACATCGAGCGTAATAGCTCCTCCAACTTGCGGATAATGCCCTTGAGTCCGGCGATATGATCCTTCAACAAAATATTCTCCTGCGTGAGATACTTGTTCTGTATGCGAGCTAACTCAATCATCTTGAAAGCTTCAATCTCTGTTGGAGTAAAGAGGTTAGGTAAAGGTTGAGGGATGTCTTCTTCTTTCACCGCCAGAGCTTAGTCCTCCATGGCCTTCTTGATCCCTTCATCCTTGTTGATCTCCTCCGGTTCTTCTCTTTTCAGCTCTATCTTCAATAGCCAAGCATCCTTGTCTTCGTTGTTGGAAGAGGGTGATGTCATAGTGCTCTAGATCTGCAACGGAAATAGCTCGAAACGAAAACATAGGATATTTGCGTGATACAGTGGTCAAAACCTTCGGGAGTATATATGATGAATTTTCACCTACCAAAATACGTAACGTGAAAGAAAACGAAGTTCGGGAGGCACACGAGGTGTCCACGAGATAGGGGGGCGCGCCCAGTAAGGGTGGGTGCACCCTCCACTCTCGTGGGGGCTTCGTGTCCCTTTATGACTACTTCTTTCTTCCTAAAATTCTTAAATATTCCAAAACTGATAAAAATTGCCATTGGAGTTGTTTTGGAGTCGGTTTACTTACCGTACCACATACCTATTCCTTTTCGGAGTCTCGAACGTTCTGAAAAGTGTCCCTTATGTATTCCTCCAGTGTTACGGTTTCAATAATATTAGTTTCAACATTGTTAGGATTACCTAAATATAATGTTTAATTCTTTGACCGTTTACCACCCTCGGACTTGTGCCTTCGAAGTTGGTGATTTTTATGGCACCAGAACGACAGACCTCCTCGATAACGTAAGGACCTTCCCATTTAGAGAGAAGTTTTCCTGCAAAAAATCTTAAACAAGAGTTGAATAATAACACATAATCTCCTACGTTAAACTCGCGCTTTTGTAACCTTTTGTCATGCCAGCGTTTGACTTTTTCTTTGAATAGCTTGGCATTCTCATTGGCTTGGGTTCTCCATTCATTAAGTGAGCTAATATCAAACAACCTCTTCTCACCGGCAAGTTTGAAGTCATAGTTGAGCTCTTTAATAGCCCAATATACTTTATGTTCAAGTTCAAGAGGTAAATGACACGCTTTTCCATAAACCATCTTATATGGAGACATACCCATAGGATTTTTGTATGCAGTTCTATAGGCCCATAATGCATCATCAAGTTTTTTGACCAATTCTTTCTAGATCTATTCACAGTCTTTTGCAAAATTAATTTGAGCTCTCTGTTGCTCAACTCTACTTGACCACTAGACTGCGGGTGAAAAGCAGATGCGATTCAATGATTGACATCATACTTAGCAAGCATCTTACTGAAAGCACCATGAATAAAATGTGAACCACCATCAGTCATAAGATATCTAGGGACTCCAAACCTCGGAAAAATAACTTCTTTAAGCATTTTAATAGAAGTGTTATGATCAGCACTACTAGTTGGAATAGCTTCTACCCACTTAGTAACGTAATCAACAGCGACTAAAATATGTGTGTGACCATTAGAGGCAGGAAAAGGTCCCATATAATCAAAGCCCCAAACATCAAACGGTTCAATAACAAGAGAATAATTCATAGGCATTTCTTGATGTCTACTAATGTTACCTACTCTTTGACATTCATCACAAGATAAGACAAACTTACGAGCATCTTTGAAGAGAGTAGGCCAATAAAAACCAGATTGTAGTACCTTGTGTGCAGTTCTATCTTCAGCGTGGTGTCCTCCATAAGATTCAGAGTGACACTTACGTAGGATCTGTTCCTATTCATGCTCAGGCACACAACGTCTAATAGCACCATCTACTTCCTCTTTATAAAGGTGTGGGTCATCCCAAAAGTAATGTCTTAAATCATAAAGGAACTTTTTCTTTTGCTGGTATGTGAAACAAGGCGGTATAAATTTAGCAACAATGTAATTAGCATAATCAGCATACCAAGGAGCAGTACGAGAAGCATTGAAGACTGCTAATTGTTCATTAGGAAAGCTGTCATCAATAGGCAGTGGGTCATCAAGAACATTCTCTAACCTAGACAAGTTGTCTGCAACGGGGTTCTGAGCTCCCTTTCTATCAATAATATGCAAATCAAATTCTTGGAGCAGGAGAACCCATATAATGAGCCTAGGCTTAGCATCTTTCTTTTCCATAAGATATTTAATAGCAGCATGATCAGTGTGAATAGTAACTTTGGAATCAACAATATAAGGTCTAAACTTATCACATGCAAACACAACTGCTAATAATTCTTTTTCAGTAGTAGCATAATTTCTCTGGGCAGTATCAAGAGTCTTACTAGCATACTGGATAACATTCAATTTCTTATCGACTCTTTGCCCTAGAACAACACCTATAGCATAATCACTAGCATCACACATAATTTCAAAAGGTAAATTCCAATCAGGTGGCTGAACAATAGGTGCAATGATCAAAGCTTTCTTAAGTATTTCAAATGCTTCTACACAATCATCATCAAAGACAAAAGGAATATCTTTTTGCAGTAAATTAGTTAGAGGCCTAGAGATTTTAGAAAAGTCCTTAATGGACCTCCTATAAAAACCGGCATGACCAAGGAAACTTCTTATACCTTTTATGTCCTTGGGACATGACATCTTTTCAATAGCATCAACTTTAGCTTTGTCAACTTCAATACCTCTCTCAGAAATCTTGTGCCCCAAGACAATGCCTTCATTAACCATAAAGTGACACTTTTCCCAATTCAGGACGAGACTAGTGTCTTCGCATCTCTGCAAAACTCGATCAAGGTTGCTCAAACAATCATCAAAAGAGGATCCATAAACGGAGAAGTCATCCATGAATACCTCACAAATCTTTTCACCAAAACCAGAGAATATAGCCATCATGCTTCTTTGAAAGGTAGCAGGTGCATTACATAAACCAAAAGGCATACGTCTATAAGAAAAAGTACCAAAAGGGCAAGTAAAAGTAGTTTTTGATTGATCCCCCGCCGATACAGGTATTTGAGAGAAACCAGAATAACCATCTAGAAAGCAAAAATGTGTGTGTTTGGATATTCTTTCTAGCATTTGATCAATAAAAGGTAAAGGGTAATGATGTTTCTTAGTAGCTTTATTTAATTTGCGGAAATCAATTACCATCCTATAACCTGTAATAATTCTTTGCAGGATCAATTCATCTTTATCATTAGGAACAACGGTAATACCTCCCTTTTTAGGAACACAATGGATAGGGCTTACCCAATCACTATCAGCTTCAAGGAGCTTTAGTATCTCCTTTAGTAGCTTTTTAGGAACACGGGATAAATTATACCTGCCTCAAGGAGCTTTAGTATCTCCTTTCTTACCACTTCTTTCATCTTGGGATTCAGTCGTCATTGAGGATCTCTAACTGGTTTGGCATCGTCCTCCAATTTAATTTTGTGTTGGCATAACGTGGGACTAACGCCCTTAAGATCATCCAAAGTATATACAATAGCAGCTCGGTGCTTCTTCAGAGTTTTCAATAAGCTTTCTTCTTCTTGCTCTGAAAGGTTAGCACTAATAATAACAGGATATATTTTATTTTCATCAAGATAAGCATACTTAAGATTATCAGGTAATGGTTTGAGTTCAAACACGGGATCACCCTTGGGTGGAGGGGGATCCCCAAGAATTTCAACGGGAAGATTATGTTTCAGCACAGGTTCCTGTTTAAGGAACACTTCATCTATTTCCCTTCTTTCCTTCATAAACATATCATTTTCATGGTCTAGCAAATATTGTTGTAATGGATCAGTAGGAGGCACAACAATGGAAGCAAGTCCTAGTATTACTCTTACGAACAACAGTCGAAGTTTTAGCATGATCCTTTATCCTAACAGGAAATGGGGGTTTCTCAACATAAGTAGTAGGAACAATAGGATCACTATACGTGATAGTCTTTTCTTCAACTGTAATAGGTGCAACTACTTTCACTTCAACAGGAGGATTATATTTAAACCACTTCTCTTTAGGGAGATCAACATGAGTAGCAAAATATTCACAAAAGGAAGCTACTATCTCAGAGTCAAGTCCATACTTAGCGCTAAATCCACGAAAAGCATCAGTATCCATAAAAGATTTAACACAATCAAACTTAGGTGTCATACCTGACTCCTTTACCATCGTTGGAACCCAATCTTCAGAGTTGCGTTTAATTCTCTCAAATAAGTCCCATTTGAAATCAATAGTCTTCAGCATATAAGAACCAACACAGGAAGTATCGAGCAGGTTGCGATCATTAAGAGAAAGACGAGCATAAAAGTTTTGAATAATCATTTCTCGGAAGAGCTGATGATTGGGGCATGAATATAACATTGACTTAAGCCTCACCCAAGCTTGAGCGATGCTTTCTCCTTTGCGAGGCCAGAAATTATATATGTAATTACGATCACGATGAACAAGATGCATGATACGTCTCCAACGTATCTATAATTTTTGATTGCTCCATGCTACTTTACCTACTGTTTTAGGCAATATTGGGCTTTATTATCCACTTTTATATTATTTTTGGGACTAGCCTATTAACTGGAGGCCCAGCCCAGATTTGCTGTTTTATGCCTATTTCAGTGTTTCGAGGAAAAGGAATATCAGACGGAGTCAAAACGGAACGAAATCAACTGGAGAAGTTATTTTTGGAAGGAAAGCAACCTGATAGACTTGGAGTGCATGTCAGGGGAGTCTCGGGCTGCCCACGAGGGTGGGGGTGCACCCACCCTCCCTGGGCGCGCCCCCTGCCTCGTGAGCACCTCGGAGGTCCACCGACGTACCCCTTGCACCCATATATACCTACGTACCCTAAAACTTCCAAAACAGAAGATAGATCGGGAGTTCCGCCACTGCAAGCCTCTGTAGCCACCAAAAACCTTTCGGGAGCCCGTTCCGGCACCCTGCCGGAGGGGGATCCCATCACCGGTGGCCATATTCATCATCCCGGCGCTATCCATGACGAGGAGGGAGTAGTTAACCCTCGGGGTTAGGGTATGTACCAGTAGCTATGTGTTTGATCTCTCTCTCTCTCTCGTGTTCTCTCTCGTGTTCCCTCTATGGCACGATCTTGATGTATCCCGAGCTTTGCTATTGTAGTCAGATCTTATGATGTTTCTCCCCCTCTACTCTCTTGTGATGAATTGAGTTTCCCCTTTGAAGTTATCTTATCGGATTCAGTCTTTATGAGAACACTTGATGTATGTCTTGTCGTGATTATCTGTGGTGACAATGGGATATCATGTGCCACTTGATGTATGTTTTGGTGATCAACTTGCGGGTTTCGTGACATTGGGAACCTATGCATAGGGGTTGGCACACGTTCTTGACTCTCCGGTAGAAACTTTGGGGCACTCTTTGAAGTACTTTTATGTTGGTTGGATGAAACTGAGATTTTGTGATGCATATCGTTTAATCATGCCCACGGATACTTGAGGTGACAATGGAGTATCTAGGTCAATTAGGGTTTTGGTTGATTTGTATCTTAAGGTGTTATTCTAGTACGGACTCTTTTATAGATTGATCCGAAAGAATAACTTTGAGGTGGTTTCGTACCCTACCATAATCTCTACATTTGTTCTCCGCTATTGGTGGCTTCAGAGTGACTCTTTGTTGCATGTTGAGGGCTTGTTATATGATCTATCTATGTTATTATTGTTGAGAGAACTTGCACTAGTGAAAGTATGAACCCTAGGCCTTGTTTCCTATCATTGCAATACCATTTACGCTCACTTTTATCATTAGTTACCTTGCTGTTTTTATATTTTCAGATTACAAAAACCTTTATCTACCATCCATATTGCACTTGTATCACCATCTCTTCGCCGAACTAGTGCACCTATACAATTTACCATTGTATTGGGTGTGTTGGGGACACAAGAGACTTTTTGTTATTTGGTTGCAGGGTTATTTGAGAGAGACCATCTTCATCCTACGCCTCCTACGGATTGATAAACCTTAGGTCATCCACTTGAGGGAAATTTGCTACTGTCCTACAAACCTGTGCACTTGCAGGCCCAACAACGTCTACAAGAAGAAGGTTGTGTAGTAGACATCAAGCTCTTTTCTAGCGCCATTGCCGGGGAGGCTAGATAAAGGGCAGTCACTCACACCCCGTCAACTAAGCTCTTTTCTGGCACCGTTGCCGGGGAGGTTAGCGCTTGAAGGTATATCTTTAGATCTTGCAATCGAATCTTTTTGTTTCTTGTTTTTGCACTAGTTAGTCTATAAAAGAAAATTACAAAAAAAATGGAGTTAAGTTTGTCTCATACGCTTTACCTTTTTAATATCTTTCGTGAGTATGATGGAAAGGATAATTGTGCTCAAGTGCTAGAAGAAGAAATCTCTAAATTGTTTGGCACTAAATATTTGAATGATGAGCATGATTGCAATGTTGTTAGTACGAATTCTTTGAATATCCATGATGCTAATGATGATTGCACTAGTTATGATGAAAAATATCTCTTATGAGCATGTCAACTTTTGTGGAGTGCATGTTTGCATGAACACACAAAATAGAGAAGGTATTTATTGCAAGAGGCATAAGTACTTAGAAACCAAATTGTTGCAAGAAGAGCTAGATGAATGTGCTGAAAGATTCAATATGTTTCGCGCCCCTTGTGAACTTTGCAATGAACATGGTCATTTAAAGCTCCAATGCTATTTGTTTCATGATCAAGTCGTTTCCAAACATTGTGATAATTTGATTACCCTTGAGCATCATAAAGAGCTTAGCCTCCTTTTGGGTTATGAAGAAATGAAACGTATAACTGAGGGTATTTCAAAATTTAATCTTGATAGATTTCTTGATTTTGATCTAGAGAAGATTTATATGTATTATGCGGTGAATTGCATTGAAAATCCTTATATTGCCAATTACATAAAGAAAAGAAAACAAATAGAAGATGAAGAGAATGCTAACGAAAGGGAAGAGACTTTCCAATATCCTCCTATTATTTCTTATGATGAATCAGGTAAAGAGGAGGAGTCTTCTATTCAACCAATCTCATCAATAAGGACCTCAAAGAGGAAGGTTGAACCTACACATAATGTGAAGAAGAAAAAGAAAAGAAGGAGCAAAAAAGGTGAAAAGGTATCCCTCCCAAATGATGTTGCTCCTACTACTCATTGTGATGATGATAATTGCTATACTATTGGTGCTATCAATATTTTTAATGATGAGAGTCATTGTGCTTATGATATGAAAGGGCCCAAGCTTGGGGAAGCTATGTTTGATTGGGATGAAATATTTGAGAATATATTTGCTGGAATTAATGTTTGTCCGAAGCTTGGGGATGCTATGTTTAATGAAGATGATATTTTTAGCATCCCAAGTTTTGATATGCAAAGTTGTTATGATGATAGCATGCCTCCTACCTATGATGATTATATTGATGAAAGTGGGTTCGGAAGAGAGTCAACTTTAGGAAGTAGTGATCCCTTTATTTTGGAGGATGTTGAATTTTATTGTGATGAATACGAAAGTGTACTTGGAAGAGTGTCAACTTTATTTAGTGATTCCAGTATCTTTGGGAGAGGTTTCAATCGATTATGATGAGAACGAAGTTGCTACTTATGATGATTATTGTGATGAAACTTATGCTATAAAAAGTAGTGATGGTTATATTTACAAATCTTGTCATGATTATGTATACCCTTTTTCTGAACATTACTCTTTTAATGTGGAAACAATTTTTAGTGTTCAAGTCTCTTATGATACTCCCACTATTTCGAATGAGAAGAATTTTGCTTATGTGGAGAGTAGTAAATTTTCTATGCTTGTAGATCATGAAAAGAATGCTTTAGGTGCTGGTTACATTGTTGAATTCATTCATGATGCTACTGAAAAATATTATGAGGGAGGAATATATGCTTGTAGGAATTGCAATAATATCAAGTTTCCTCTCTATGTGCTTAAAATCTTGAAGCTATGCTTGTTTTACCTTCCTATGCAAGTTGATTATTGTTCCCATAAGTTGTTTGCTCACAAAATCCCTATGCATAGGAAGAGGGTTAGACTTAAATGTGCTAGTCATATGCTTCATGATGCTCCCGTTACGTTTCAATTCTTATCTTTTATGTGAGCATCATTGTCATCATCATGCCTAGCTAGAAAGGCATTAAAGAAAAGCGCTTGTTGGGAGACAACCCAATATTTATCCTTACTGTTTTTTTGTGTGTCCACATGATTATGCTACTGTAGTAATCATGTTTTATAGTTTTTGTTTCAATAAAGTGCCAAGTAAGACCTTTAGGATGGCTTACGATGATAGTTGTGTTGATCCTGCTGAAAATCAGAAACTTTTACACCCAGTAAATTAGTGTTGTTAATTCACAGAAACGTGCTTCTGATCTGATTCTTTTTTCTCTGGTTTAGTACACGAATTGCCTAGGACTTCCTAATTTGGTAGGATTTTTGTAGTTCCGGAAGTATACGTTTGATACATATTACTACAGACTGTTCTGTTTTTGACAGATTCTGTTTTCTATGTGTTGTTTGCTCATTTTGATGAATCTATGAGTAGTATCGAAGGGTATGAACCATAGATAAGTTGGAATACAATAGATATTACACCAATATGAATTTAGAATGAGTTTTTTACAGTACCTAAGTGGTGTTTTTATTTTCTTATACTAACGGAGCTTATGAGTTTTCTGTTGAGTTTTGTGTTGTGGAGTTTTCAAGTTTTGGGTAAAGATTCGATGGACTATGGAATAAGGAGTGGCAAGAGCCTAAGCTTGGGGATGCCCAAGGCACCTCAAGGTAATATTAAAGGACAACCAAGCGTCTAAGCTTGGGGATGCCCCGGAAGGCATCCCCTCTTTCGTCTTCGTTCATCGGTAACTTTACTTGGAGCTATATTTTTATTCACCACATGATATGTGTTTTTCTTGGAGCGTCATGTCATTTTATTTTTGTTTTGCTTGCTGTTTGAATAAAGTATCAAGATCTGAAATTCTTTAATGAGAGAGAGCCATACATGAATTGGAATTTGCTAGAATACTCTATGTGCTTCACTTATATCTTTTGAGCGTAATAATTTTTGCTCTAGTGCTTCACTTAGATCTTTTAAAGCACGGTGGTAATTTGTTTTAAAGAAACTATTGATCTCTCATGCTTCACTTAGATTATTTTGAGAGTCATTTAATAGCATGGTAGTTTGCTTAATGTTAATATACTTGGTATTCAAGATATGTGAAACTTTCTTATGAGTGTGTTGAATACTAAGATAAGTTTGATGCTTGATAATTGTTTTGAGATATGGAGGTGATAATATCAAAGTCGTGCTAGTTGGGTAATTATGAATTCAAAGAATGCTTGCGTTGAAGTTTGCAAGTCCCGTAGCATGCACGTATGGTTAAAGTTGTGTAACAAATTTGAAACATGAAGTGTACCTGGCTTGTGCATCCTTATGAGTGGCGGTCGGGGACGAGCGATGGTCTTTTCCTACCAATCTATCCCCCTAGGAGCATGCGCGTAGTACTTGGTTTTTGATGACTTCTAAATTTTTTCAATAAGTATATGAGTTCTTTTGACTAATGTTGAGTCCATGGATTATACGCACTCTCACCTTTCCACCTTTGCTAGCCTCTTCGGTACCGTGCATTGCCCTTTCTCACCTTGAGAGTTGGTGCAAACTTCGCCGGTGCATCCAAACCCCGTGATACGATACGCTCTATCACACATAAACCTCCTTATCTCTTCCTCAAAACAGCCACCATACCTACCTATTATGGCATTTCCATAGCCATTCCGAGATATATTGCCATGCAACTTCCGTCATCATCATCATGACATACATTACTTTTGTCATATTGCCATTGCATGATCATGTAGTTGACATCGTATTTGTGGCAAAGCCACCATTCATTATTTTTCATATATGTGACTCTTGATTCATTGCACCATCCCGGTACACCGCCGGAGGCATTCATATAGAGTCATATCTTGTTCTAAGTTTCGAGTTGTAATCCTTATGTTGTAATTAATTGAAGTGTGATGATCATCATTATTAGAGCATTGCCCAAAAAAAGGAGAAAGGCCAAAAAAAAAGAAAGGCCCAAAAAAAGGCTAAAAAGAAAAAAAAAGGAAAGGCCCAAAAAAATATAAATAAAAAGGGCAATGCTACTATCTCTTTTTCCACGCTTGTGCTTCAAAGTAGCACCTTGTTCTTCATGTAGTGAGTCTCATATATTGTGCTTGAAAGTAGCACCATGTTTTTTATATAGTGAGTCTCATAAGTTGTCTTTTTCATACTAGTGGGAATTTTTCATTATAGATCCTGGCTTGTATATTCCTACGATGGGCTTCCTCAAATGCCCTAGGTCTTCATGAGCAAGCGAGTTGGATGCACACCCACTAGTTTTCTTTTGTTGAGCATTCATGGCTCTAGTGCATCCGTTGCATGGCAATCCCTACTCCTTATGTTGACATCAATTAATGGGCATCTCCAGAGCCCGTTGATTATCCTCGTCAATGTGAGACTTTCTCCTTTTTTGTCTTCTCCACACAATCCCCATCATCATATTCTATTCCACCCATAGTGCTATATCCATGGCTCACGCTCATGTATTGCGTGAAGGTTGAAAAAGCTTGAGATTATTTAAGTATGAAAAAATTGCTTGGCTTGTCATCGGGGGTATAGAAGTTGGTAACATCTTTGTGTGACGAAAATGAAGCATAGCCTAACTATATGATTTTGTAGGGATGAACTTTCTTTTGCCATGCTATTTTGAGAAGACATGATTGCTTTGATTAAGTATGCTTGAAGTATTATTATTTTTGTGTTAATATGAACTTTTGTCTTGAATCTTTCGGATCTGAATATTCATATCACAATTAAGAAGAATTACATAGAAATTATGCCGAAGTATCACTCCGCATCAAAAATTCTTTTTTATCATTTACCTACTCGAGGACAAGCAGGAATTAAGCTTGGGGATGCTTGATATGTCTCGAACGTATCTATAATTTTTGATTGCTCCATGCTACTTCACCTACTATTTTAGGCAATATTGGGCTTTATTATCCACTTTTATATTATTTTGGGACTAACCTATTAACCGGAGGCCCAACCCAAATTTGTTGTTTTATGCCTATTTCAGTGTTACGAGGAAAAGGAATATCAGACGGAGTCAAAACGGAACGAAATCAACTGGAGACGTTGTTTTTGGAAGGAAAGCAACCTGATAGACTTGGAGTGCACGTCAGGGGAGTCCCGGGCTGCCCACGAGGGTGGGGGGCTGGGCGCGCCCCCCTGCCTCTTGAGCACCAAGGAGGTCCACCAACGTACCCCTTGCACCCATATATACCTACGTACCGTAAAACTTCCAAAACAGAAGATAGATCAGGAGTTCCGCCGGCGCAAGCCTCTGTAGCCACCAAAAACCTTTCAGGAGCCCGTTCCGACACCCTGTCGGAGGGGGATCCCATCACCGGTGGCCATCTTCATCATCCCGGCGCTATCCATGACGAGGAGGGAGTAGTTAACCCTCGGGGCTAAGGGTATGTACCAGTAACTATGTGTTTGATCTCTCTCTCTCTCGTGTTCTCTCTCGTGTTCCCTCTATGGCACGATCTTGATGTATCCTGAGCTTTGCTATTGTAGTCGGATCTTATGATGTTTCTCCCCCTCTACTCTCTTGTGATGAATTGAGTTTCCCCTTTGAAGTTATCTTATCGGATTCAGTCTTTATGAGAACACTTGATGTATGTCTTGCCGTGATTATCTGTGGTGACAATGGGATATCATGTGCCACTTGATGTATGTTTTGGTGATCAACCTGCGGGTTTCGTGACACTGGGAACCTATGCATAGGGGTTGGCACACGTTCTTGACTCTCCGATAGAAACTTTGGGGCACTCTTTGAAGTACTTTTATGTTGGTTGGATGAATCTGAGATTTTGTGATGCATATCGTATAATCATGCCCACGGATACTTGAGGTGACAATGGAGTATCTAGGTGACATTAGGGTTTTGGTTGATTTGTATCTTAAGGTGTTATTCTAGTACGAACTCTTTTATAGATTGATCCGAAAGAATAACTTTGAGGTGGTTTCGTACCCTACCATAATCTCTACATTTGTTCTCCGCTATTGGTGGCTTCAGAGTGACTCTTTGTTGCATGTTGAGGGCTTGTTATATGATCTATCTATGTTATTATTGTTGAGAGAACTTGCACTAGTGAAAGTATGAACCCTAGGCCTTGTTTCCTATCATTGCAATACCGTTTACGCTCACTTTTATCATTAGTTACCTTGCTGTTTTTATATTTTCAGATTACAAAAACCTTTATCTACCATCCATATTGCACTTGTATCACCATCTCTTCGCCGAACTAGTGCACCTATACAATTTACTATTGTATTGGGTGTGTTTGGAACACAAGAGACTTTTTGTTATTTGGTTGCAGGGTTGTTTGAGAGAGACCATCTTCATCCTACACCTCCTACGGATTGATAAACCTTAGGTCATCCACTTGAGGGAAATTTGCTACTGTCCTACAAACCTGTGCACTTGCAGGCCCAACAACGTCTACAAGAAGAAGGTTGTGTAGTAGACATCAATGCATAGGGTAGAACTTCTGGTGAAATTCCAACTTCAATCGTTTATAATTCCAAGACCTTGTATCATCACATAGCCTATACCATGTCAATGCATCTCCCTTCAAAGATAAAGGGAAGACTTTCCTTTTGAAAACATCATCGGGAATACCTGCAGGCTTAAATAATCCACAAACTTCATCCACAAAGATAAGGTGTAAATCGGGATGCAATGTTCCATCTCCTGCAAACGGATTAGCTAGCAGTTTCTCTATCTTACCCGAAGGAATCTCAAAGTAAATATTTTCAAAAAGTTCAGTAGGTTGAGGAGCAACTCTTTGCTCTTCTGGTCAGGGTGAAGATACCCCGAACAAGCCCCTCAAAGGATTAGTTTCCATAGTGACAAGTAACAGAAAATTTCAGCACACTATATAAATGTTTCCTTACCAAGTTCCACTCACCAAAAGCGCTACACTCCCCGACAACGGCACCAGAAAAGAGTCTTGATGGCCCACAAGTGTAGGGGATCTATCGTAGTCCTTTCGATAAGTAAGAGTGTCGAACCCAACAAGGAGCAGAAGGAAATAATAAGCGGTTTTCAGTAAGGTTTTCTCTGCAAGCACTGAAATTGTAGGTAATAGATAGTTTTGTGATAAGATAAATTGTAACAAGTAACAAGTAAATAAAGTGCAGCAAGGTGGCCCAATCCCTTATGTACCAAAGGATAAGCCTGGACAATTTCTGATAATGAGAAAGGAGCTCACGAGGACACATGGGAATTATCATCAAGCTAGTTTTCATCACGTTCATAAGATTCGCGTTCGGTACTTTAATAATTTGATATGTGGGTGGACCGGTGCTTGGGTACTTCCCTTACTTGGAAAAGCATCCCACTTATGATTAACCCCTATTGCAAGCGTCCGCAACGACAAAACAAGTATTAAGGTAAACCTAACCACAACATTAAACGTATGGATCCAAATCAGCCCCTAACGAAGCAACGCATAAACTAGGGTTTAAGCTTCTGTCACTCTAGCAACCCATGATCTACTTATTACTTCCCAATGCCTTCCTATAGGCCCAAATAATGGTGAAGTGTCATGTAGTCGACGTTCACATAACACCACTAGAGGAAAAGATAACATACATCTCATCAAAATATCGAACGAATACCAAATTCACATGACTACTAATAGCAAGACTTCACCCATGTCCTCAGGAACAAACATAACTACTCACAAAGCATATTCATGTTCATAATTAGAGGAGTAATAATATGCATTAAGGATCTGAACATATGATCTTCCACCAAGTAAACCAATTAGCATCAACTACAAGGAGTAATCAACACTACTAGCAACCCACAGGTACCAATTTATGGTTTTGATACAAGATTGGATACAAGAGATGAACTAGGGTTTTGAGAGGAGATGGTGCTGGTGAATTTGTTGATGGAGATTGACCCCCTCCCAATGAGAGGATCGTTGGTGATGACGTTGGTGATGATTTCCCCCTCCCGGAGGGAAGTGTCCCCGGCAGAACAGCTCGGCCGGAGCCCTGGATTGGTTCCGCCAAGGTTCCGCCTTGTGGCGGCGGAGTTTCGTCCCATAATCTTGCCCACCATTGTTTCCAGGGTAAAAGCCCTCATATAGCAGAAGATGGACATCGGGGGGCCACCAGGGGGCCTAGGAGACAGGGGCGCGCCCATTAGGGGGGGCGCCCCCCACCCTCCTGGACAGGGTGTGGGCCCCCTTGTGTATTTATTCCGCTCAATAACACTTATTAATTCCAAAAATAGGTTTCGTGGACTTTCAGGATTTTTGGAGCAGTGCAGAATAGGTTTCCAATGTTTGCTCCTTTTCCAGCCAGAATTACAGCTGCTGGCATTCCCCCTCTTCATGGTAAACTTTGTAAAATAAGAGAGAATAGCCATAAGTATTGACATATCATGTGTAATAACAGCCCATAATGCAATAAATATTGATATAAAAGCATGATGCAAAATGGACGTATCAGAGACGATGGCTCTGAGGAGATCAAATTCAGGAAGGACAGATATCTGACGACAGTCGAGATTAAGGGGCGCGGTGCACCATAGAGGGCGCCACCGAGTTGAGAGGACTTGTGTGCGGCAGCAATCTTTGGTGGGGAGAAGCGAGATGATCTCCTCAAGGATGACGTCCGGGAGATCGCCGATGCGGTCCACCGGAGATTCTACCGGTTCCTCAGATCCGGGTGGGGGAGGGAGGCTCGCCGCTTCTCCCCGCGCTGCTGGGTGCGGGATCATCTTCTTGGCGCTGGGCCCAGCCGACTCCATTTGCCTTGTGGGCGTCGCGCCGAGCTCACGGGTTTGAGCAGAGTAGCCAGAGACGAGCCTAGTGGTAGTGCGAGTGGGGAAGAAGAAGGGTTGGGGTTTTCTATAGGAGTGGAAGAAGGGGAGCAGGCATTTTCTGTACGACTGAGGAAGAAGGTGAGAGGGGGTTTTCTGGATGAGTGAGGAAGATGGGGAGCGGGGGGGATTGGGGGAGATGGAAGCGGGAGTGCGAGCTATAGTATAAGTGGAAGCGAGGAGGAAGGAGGGTTTTTATGGGATCGCCCCCTCTTCAAGAAATATGGGCTTCTCCTCGCAAAAAACAAACACAAATGGGCTTTAAGATGGATAGGCTTTTGTATTGGCCCAGTCGGCTGCCCGTGTTTCGTACTGGAGGGCCTTGTGCTAGAGGCAGCCCGAGACACTCTCCAGCTTATTGCCCATTCGAAAGAAAAAAAAGAGACGTTTCGAGCTTATGGCTACTCATCGGTAACCTTTTTCAACTCAGCATCCACCAAATTAGAGGATGCGGTACTGGATGCAGACACTGACACTGGTCGCGTAGCGCGGCAGTATTGTTTCTCCTCGATGGCACATGAATAGTGCATGTGCTCAACGACAGAGCACAGGATGGTAGCCATGACATGGTCAACCCTTTATTGGAGAGAGTACGTACTAAATAACTTTGATGTGTCCCGTTGATACATCGTCAATATATCTATAATTTATGAAGTATTCATGCTATTATATTATCTGTTTTGGATGTTTATGGGCTTCATTATACACTTTTATATTATTTTTGGGACTAACCTATTAACCGGAGGCCCAGCCCAAATTGTTGTTTTCTTGCCTATTTCAGTGTTTCGAAGAAAAGGAATATCAAACGGAGTCCAAATGGAATGAAACCTTCGGGAGAGTTATTTTTGGAACGGAAGCAATCCAGGATACTTGCAGTAGACGTCAGGGAAGCTTCGAGGTGGCCATGAGGCAGGGAGGCGCGCCCTACCCCTGGGCGCGCCCCGACCCTCGTGGGCCCCTCGTGGCTCCCCTGACTGACTTCTTTCGCCTATATATATCCATATACCCTAAAAACATCGGAGAGAACAATAGATCGGGAGTTCCGCCACCGCAAGCCTCTGTAGCCACCAAAAACCAATCGGGACCCTGTTCCGGCACCCTGCCGGAGGGGGGATCCCTCACCGGTGGCCATCTTCATCATCCCGACGCTCTCCATGACGAGGAGGGAGTAGTTCACCCTCAGGGCTGAGGGTATGTACCAGTAGCTATGTGTTTGATCTCTCTCTCTCTCTCTCTCGTGTTCTTGAGGTGGTACGATCTTGATGTATCACGAGGTTTGCTATTATAGTTGGATCTTATGATGTTTCTCCCCCTCTACTATCTTGTAATGGATTGAGTTTTCCCTTTGAAGTTATCTTATCGGATTGAGTCTTTAAGGATTTGAGAACACTTGATGTATGTCTTGCATGTGCTTATCTGTGGTGACAATGGGATATCACGTGATCTACTTGATGTATGTTTTGATGATCAACTTGCGGGTTCACCTTGTGAACTTATGCATAGGGGTTGGCACACGTTTTCGTCTTGACTCTCTAGTAGAAACTATTGGGCCCTCTTTGAAGTACTTTGTGTTGGTTTGAATAGATGAATCTGAGATTGTGTGATGCATATCGTATAATCATACCCACGGATACTTGAGGTGACATTGGAGTATCTAGGTGACATTAGGGTTTTGGTTGATTTGTATCTTAAGGTGTTATTCTAGTACGAACTCTACGATAGATTGAATGGAAAGAATAGCTTCGTGTTATTTTACTACGGACTCTTGAATAGATCGATCAGAAAGAATAGCTTTGAGGTGGTTTCGTACCCTACCATAATCTCTTCGTTTGTTCTCCGCTATTAGTGACTTTGGAGTGACTCTTTGTTGCATGCTGAGGGATAGTTATATGATCCAGTTATGTTATTATTGTTGAGAGAACTTGCACTAATGAAAGTATGAACCTTAGGCCTTGTTTCCTAGCATTGCAATACCGTTTATGCTCACTTTTATCATTAGTTACCTTGCTGTTTTTATAATTTCAGATTACAAAAACCTATATCTATCATCCATATTGCACTTGTATCACCATCTCTTCGCCGAACTAGTGCACCTATACAATTTACCATTGTATTGGGTATGTTGGGGACACAAGAGACTCTTTGTTATTTGGTTGCAGGGTTGTTTGAAAGAGACTATCTTCATCCTACGCCTCCCATGGATCGATAAACCTTAGGTCATCCAATTGAGGGAAATTTGCTACTGTCCTACAAACCTCTGCATTTAGAGGACCAACAACATCTACAAGAAGAAGGTTGTGTAGTAGACATCACCCGTCAACTCGCAGAACGACGAGAAGCTTGCTTACTACGCCTTCTTCCTCGCCAATGCATGCGCGGTGGCTCGCAGCACGAGGAGAAACTTTTGCTTACAAGCGGTGGACGCGCAGCAGTTCATTTGGTGTTAGATTGCCAGAAGTACTACTGTAGTACCATCATTATTCTTCGACTTCTGGAAGAGGCGAAGAGCCTGGCGCAAGGTCACCTACTAACCTTAGGCTAGGCATAGTGGGAGTAACATAAGTAGGGGTACCTCCTTTTTTTATTCTAGAAACAATCACACGCGAATATTGGGCGTAACATAAGTAGGAGTACCATAGCAACTGAATCAAAAATCAAAACCAACCAATGAACTACTGCTACTGGTGAGCGTTTGCTAGTACGTATCATGTACTCCGTCTGTCCATGTATATAGGGCTTAATGTGTTTCCCGAGAGGATCTTTGGCCCTGTTTGGATCCATGGCTTAGAGCTGGTTTGAGCTAGTTGGGACTCAAATAGCCCTTAAGTATCCAAGCATGAGGGTTAAATTGGAGCAAGTTGCACCAAACCCACCTAAAAAAATATCCCACCCAAGAGGTGCTAATTGGAGATAGTTCTCATTAGGCCCACTGAAAAATCAGTTTTCTCTGTCCATCAAGTGCATTTATTGTCAATCTAACCCTGCCACCCAAACACCTCTTTGGCTACAGTTAGTTCAGGGTTAGTCATGAGTTAGTCTAACCTCTAGCGAAGTTAGAGTATCCAAACAGGAGCGGTATAGGACATGCAAGTTGCTCAAAGCATACAGTCAAATTCGTACGTGAAAGGATCTTTTTTTAAACGGAATGTGAAAGGATCTTCGAATGATATAATTTTCAAATTATATAAAATCTTATCAATAGTCAAAGGCATCCTCGAAGAATACATTACGCCCTATATAAAATCTTATCAATAGTCAAAACCAAGTGTTCTAAACGAGTTCAAAACAAGAAACTGGACCCACTCACGGCACGACATGCCTGTCTCGTTTGGTCCATCGGTCAAAGCGCTTCCACTTCTTGGCATAACAATAGAGTACAGTATTTTTTTTAGAATGCTCTTGGCATGTCACTAACATGTGATGAGTTAACCGACCTCAATAGACAGCAAAAACGCCAGCCTGCCGCACTTTGAGAGACGAGGAGAGAGAAGCGATACGGGCTGCTGGATTACTAGAGCTAGGTGTCGCGAAGCCAAGAAATATGGTGATAGCATGGGTTAGCCATGTAGCATGATGTGACTACATTGGGCTGCCGTATTTCGTACTCTTCCAGTCCACTGTGGAGATGATTGGTTGATTTTATATCGTTGAATAATATAAAATATTATGAGTGCAGATGCTCCACCACGAGGTTCCTTGCTCCTTCTCGGTCGTTGGTTCTTCCACTCTTTTTTTGACGTGAGCTTTGTTCATCCTTTTGCCAACACGCGAGACATCTAGCATCAAGGTGCACGTGTCATGCAAGAAAATGGAGATAATCAGATAAGCAGTGCGTAAGTGAGTCATGCACTTCGATGGCACCTACTACGCAATATTTTTTCTCCTCGATGGCATGTGAATAGTGCATGTACTCAACAACGGAGCACGGGATGGTAGCCATGACATGGTCAACCCTTTTTTGGAGAGAGTACGTACTAAATAACTTTGATGTGTCTCGTTAACTCGAAGAACGACGAGAAGCTTGCTTACTACGCCTTCTCCCTCGCCAACGCATGCACGGTGGCTCGCGGCACGAGGAGAAACTTTTGCTTACAAGCGGTGGATATGCAATAGTTCATAGTGGGAGTAACATAGGTAGTAAAAAAGGAGGTACTAGTACTTACTGTGGGAAAGGTGAAGTGATGGTTGCTTCACCCGAGCAACTTTTTACTCCGGGAATATGGCAGTACCAGCGGATTCAAGGAACAGAGAAATGATGGTTGCTTTGTCTGAGCAACTTATTGTGGCGAAGGTGGGGCTCTGTGATTTGACTGCTCACTAGTCAGTACTACCGCGGCGCAACGACCAGGGTGAATCTTTCCCTGCAGTTGTTTACTCAATATTGCTGCATGGCACGTGGAGCTAGATGAAGGATGTCCCACATGTCGGCGAAACGAAGTTGAATTATTTTTGGCATTGCTATCAATCCTTCAGGATTTTGTTTATATGTACGCATAATTTTAATGAAATTGTACTATGATGCTATGAAGGTTTCAAGTTTGCTTCCCGCAGGAAAAAAAGGTTTCAACTTAGGATTCATGTCTCTTGCCTCAAGATTATCTCGTTACAACATTCCATCAAATACAAATGAAACTACCATGGCTGCTAATGCATCTCAATGGTTCGCAGATCAGCGCCAATATTCACATCACAACTGAAGACAAAGTTGTGAGAAGGTGTACAAATAAACAAAAATATATAATTGATTGATGATGTTCGTAGGCATGGCTCCATTTCCTGGGCACAGTGGTCATTTCTTGGCAGCTAATTTCACCCAGCTCTGTAGCCCAAAAAGAGGTGTATGGAGGACACCACAATCCGATCATTTTGTGCAGCTCCACTAAAATAGAGCGGACCATCCCTGTTTGCAAAGATATCCAGTCAGTGTGATTACAATAATAGTGGAACCAGATGATGAAACACAACACACACAAATAGAAGTCGATCACCTCTATGATCTCTCTTTAGGACTAACTACTTGTTGGAGAAGATTAGGCACAGAGTTGGATGGGGAGGATAGCAAAACCAATCTCCCTTTTTGTAGTCCCACAGAAATGTAAAAAGTTGCCCGTGTGACATTTTGGCGGAACTGCACAAACACTCTTAAGAAAAAAGTGATTTGTGCCATTCACCAAGAGGTCGCAATAGCAATGAGGTGAAAACGGATAGCCCTGTTTGCAAAAGGAGGTAGAAAGGAAACAATTACTGCCCAATAACACGAGTTGAAGACGCATACGCTGACAAAAAAGAAGCATATTCCATGAAATAAGGGAAAGATAGCACATGGTGGTTTATAGAAAATGGTTTGAGGACGAGATTGCAAGATGGAAAGTACGCCGGTTGAGATACATTTGAAGCAAACAACTAAATAAGATCCACATGCAGCAACGTGGGAAGACGGGTAGTGGAGCAAGGCCGGAGGAAGCTGTACTTGAGGGTCGTCGGGTTGTTACTAGGAGGGCGCCGACGGCCGGGATCTGCCCATACTGCGGCAGTGAGCAAGTGGCGAAGGCCCTACCGTGCCGGAGCTTGGTCAGAGAGAACGGCGGGTACAGCAGATCAGGACGTGCTGCCTCAACACCATCGAACGGAGAAATGATGCACATCCTCCCTTTCCGCTGACAGACGGGATGTGGCCGGATCACTGACCAACGGTGAGAGAGAGAGGCCACCGCCGCCTTGTGTGAGATGGTGTGACGAGAGACAAACCTCAGCAAGCAGGCTCCGTTCTATATAGTGGAGCGGATTTTTTCATTTTCCCCACTGCAATCGTTTTATATTCTGTACATGACATTGAGGAATATATAACTTTATTTAATACTAACGCGTCAAGTCGAACTTTGTTCCGTCTAGGCGTGGTACCCGACCCTCCTTCGAGTAAACAACTGGTACACACGTCAAATTATCACTTGGGCTGCCTTTTCATACAGAAACGAACTCTAGCGTGTACCCGCGCGGGTGTGGCCAAGAACGAGACGTGAGTACGTGTGTCCTGCGTGCACCTCTTCTTTAGGTGCAGGTATGTACGTGGGTGGGTGTGAGAGAGATGGTTTGTCCAAAACAGAGGCAATGTGTCGATGATATCTCAAACAAAAAAATTGTAACATGTGCAATGTGTGTGAAACGGAGTCATGGACATGAGATATCGATAGAATTGAAAACAGGGATGAAGTTTGTGGCTGCACGATCGATAAAGAGTGCCATCGAATTTGTGTTTTCCCACGTCAAAGATACAGGGCGGCTGGCCTACTGGAATTTGAGAGGGCAGAGGTGCAGTTTTTCTTTGTGGCGTGGATACCTACCTACAACGTTTGACTATCGGTGTGTGTGGGGGGGAGGGGGCAGAGATCGATCGACTAGTATATGTGTGGGGAAGGAGAGAGACCTAGCTATGTATTGAGGGAGATCGGTCGACATTCATGGATATGTGTAGAAGAGGAATAAGGTTGGGAGAAATACAAAGGTAGAGTGTCGGAGGTTTGGTGGTGGAGTGGCGTCTCACAAATGGTGGGAGAGGCCTGCTAGACATACGGAGGGTACGAGTGCAATATCAATAAGAGAGGGCGGGGGATGTATGTCTGTCTATGCATGTGCGTGTGAGAGACGGGTCGGGAGGTATGCAAGGATCATGAGGGGATACGATATTGTTGTGGTAAGCATACATAACTACATAGGAAGATCAACCGTCGTGTGTCCGAGAAAGGGAGAGACATAGCTAGCGAGGTAAGTGTATCGGTGCATGGGGAAAACGAATTATAGTCGACCTGGCTATATGTAGGGAGATAGGTACGTATACACGCATGCATGTGTTAGAAGCAAATAAGGTCCGGAGAGACAGACAGGGGGAGAGGGGTGCGGCTAGGAGGTGGTGCGAGAGGCCTACCATGTCGAGGGGGAGGAGTGTGCGAGTATGAGATCAATGAAAAGAGGGGCGGGAGTGTGCACCTGTGTGGAACCGTATTGGACATAGGGGGCATGGATGGTGAGAAGAGAAGAGGGGAAGTATATATGTGTTTGTGGTAGGCACACTTGGCTAGAGAGGTATATCGACCGGTGTGTGCCGGAAAGAAGGAGCCGGGGGGCCTACACACACCGTGGGTGAACGACCTAAAGAGAAATAACGAAGGTGCGCAATGGAGGGGACGCTGAGGGCGGGCGAGAGGGGGCGGGCGTGTGCATGCACGATAGAAAGTTAGCGCTAGCTAGCTACAAATAGAAGATGATCGTGAAGGTGTAAAAGATGAACAAAGATCATAATTCATTATAAAAAAAGTGGATACGGATACTTGAAGAAGATATCATAATGTAGAACATTGATTATAATTTGGGCTAATGTGTGGCTTTTGCAGCTCAAGGCTAAATACTTGTCATAATGTAGGGGGCGGGGCACTATACTTTGTGTGATAAACACGTTGCACATATGGAACATGGTTTAGATTATGAATATATAGTTAGTACATCGAATGTACTATTATATGGAATCAACAACAAGTGTATTCAAAAAATAGAATTCGAGTTCATATAGTACACATAGTTCATATCTATCTCTATAGTAATCATGTGGTGTGTTATTAAGGTAATACACGAATGATGGCTGAAGTTGGCAACAATCATGATTGTAGATTCTTATTGAAATAGAGAAATGAATTCAAATTCAGTTCGAATTGCAGCGGTAGTATAGAGATTTGGAATGCACTAAAATGTTGGTATGAGTAGGTTACATGCATTATACAGCCAGCGAAAAAATTTAATTGTACATAATATGGATTCATACTCCCTCCTTCCATCTATATATGGCCTAATACGTTTTTTTAACCGCCTTTGACTATTTACAAGATTAATAGTACATGACATGCACAATGTGAAAATTATATCATTGAAAGCTCCTTTAACACACATTAAATAGTGTGCTTTGTGTAAGTTGCATGTCATATATTACTCCTCTAATATTTGGTCAAAATTAGCCTCGAAAAACGCATTAGGCCCTGTATAGATGGAAGGAGGGGGTAGCTTTGAATAGCATTTGTATAGTAAAACAGGACAAGACTCTCTTTTTGTGTGGTGTGAATAGTTTTATTTTTTTCGTTGAGGGAAGTGCGAATTGATTTGGCACGTACAAGTACAATATTAGACGTTAGGCTTGTCCCTAAAATTCAACCCGTGCCTTGTTATATCCCGAAAATTCAGATATCATGCTCCCAAAACTGGCGCCTTCACAACCCGTGCCTTGCTATCCCTTAAGGAAATATGCCCGAGAGGCAATAATAAAGTTATTATTTATTTCCTTATATCATGATAAATGTTTATTATTCATGCTAGAATTGTATTAACCGAAAACATAATACATGTGTGAATACATAGACAAACAGAGTGTCACTAGTATGCCTCTACTTGACTAGCTCGTGAATCAAAGATGGTTAAGTTTCCTAACCATAGACATGAGTTGTCATTTGATTAACGAGATCACATCATTAGGACAATGATGTTATTGACTTGACCCATTCTGTTAGCTTAGCACTTAATCGTTTAGTATGTTGATATTGCTTTCTTCATGACTTATACTTGTTCCTATGGCTATGAGATTATGTAACTCCCGTTTACCGGAGGAACACTTTGTGTGCTACCAAATGTCACAACGTAACTGGGTGATTATAAAGGTGCTCTACAGGTGTCTCCGAAGGTACTTGTTGAGTTGACGTATTTCGAGATTAGGATTTGTCACTCTGATTGTCAGAGAGGTATCTCTGGGCCCTCTCGGTAATGCACATCACTATAAGCCTTGCAAGCAATGTAGCTAATGAGTTAGTTACGGGATGATGCATTACGTAACGAGTAAAGAGACTTGCCGGTAACGGGATTGAACTAGGTATTGAGATACCGACGATCGAATCTCGGGCAAGTAACATACACTACAAAAAAAATACACTTCCGTGATGATACGTGTTTGTCACAGTAGGTCGCATTTTCTGTCATGCATGTACATTCATGATGATTTTATGATAGAATCAAGATAGTCATACATGTGCTGTCGTAGAAGTGTTCCATGACATTACCAAAATTATCATCACGGAAGTGTCCACTTCCATGACGATAAATCGCACGTCACAGAAGTGCTTTCGGCAAGGGTGACCGACACGTGGCATCCACCGTAACGGAACACCGTTAAGCTTTCGGGTCAGGTTTTGGATCGATAACCCGTTCACAGCCCCGACCAATGGGGATTTTCCACGTGTAAAATCATCATTGGCTAGAGGAAACACGCGTCGGCTCATCGCTGGGACAGATGTCATCCACTCATTGGATAGAAGGCGCCTACGATACGTCGACACGTGGCACGGCCCAATAGAGGCCCATTCCTGTGAAAAGGCCGGCCCGTTTGACTTGGTCAAAAGGTGGCGGGCTGGCTCATGGAAAGCCTGTTAACGGCCTGTTCGCATATAGCCCATTTACAACACGCTAACCCAAGGCCCGTTACGCCCTATTCAAATTAGGCCCAGTAGCGTCATCTGGGCCATCCAATATGATTCCATCCCATTTTCACTTTTGGCCCATGTATGGCCCATGACGTCTTTCGGCCCATATGAGGACCTATCTAACTCTTGCCCTATTAACGGCCCGTGGTGAAACTGGCCCGTAATGAACAGTGTATCACTTTACACCCATTAACGGCCCGTGGTGAAACTGGCCCGTAAAGAACAATGTATCACTTTATACCCATTAATGGCCCGTTACTCCGTTGGGCTGTTTCCAGCCCATGTTATCTTTCGGCCTTCTCAGAGCCCATTTATTCTTGGGCTCATTTCCAGCATTCGTTTACTTACGGCCCGTTACTGTCATTTTCTGCTTGTGGGCCAAATTCAGCCCGTGGTTACAGTCGGCTCGTTTGTGGTCCATTAATACTTTGGGCCGTTTTCATAGCGTCATCAAATATGGCCTATTAACGATGGCCTGTTATGGTCGGCCCATGAATGGACGATTTCAACTCTAGCCCGTTTACGGCCAGAATGCGGTCTGTTTAGCCCATGTTTGGCCAATCGATCATACGGCCCGTATAAGGCCCATTGATGATACGGCCCGTAGAAGGCCCATTGTTTCTACGGCCCGTAGAAGGCCCACTGTTTCTGCTGCCCGTAGAAGGCCCACTGTTTATACGGCCCGTAGAAGGCCCACTGTTTCTACGACCCGTAGGAGGCCCAGTGTCACTACAGTAAATATTATCCCATGGTTATTGTGGCCTAGTTTTAAAAAATAGGTTATTGCAGCCACTAGCAAACCATAGAAAAAGAACTGCACTGACTACAAGAAAACAAATAAACAAGACAACAAGGAAACAAATAAGCAAGCAACTTACACTAGGCTATCACGGCTATTACATATATTACATCCACTGGGCATCAAAGTTCGCCACCAGTGCAAATATAGGGAACACAGCAGCATATAAACGCCGCAGGAAAACAAGTCCAAAACTGAAACCACTTCAGAAGAGCTCAAGAAACAATATCCTAGGTACCCATAATGCTGGCAAGATGCTTAGCAAGCTTATTAACTTTCTCTTGTTTGGCGCTTAAGTCCTCTAGTGCTTGTTGTTGCACCAGAAAGTATGCATCTAAATTCTGCAGGGACTTCCTCAGTCCTTCGGCTTCCTGTCGCATAACATCTGATCGATGTCTTTCAACTTGAAGTTGAGACTCAAGAAGCCGAACTGATTCAGGCAACGAGTTCGAAGAGCTGGTGCCAGCAGTGGTAGCCAGTAACTCAAACACTACATCAAGACAGGACTTTGGGGTTGTCTCAGAGTCTTCAATATAGTTTTTATCAGCTTTCTTGGAGACCAACAGGGATGTCTCACTATCTTGAACCTTATCTGCATTACTTCCTTTACCATTGCATAACAGGGTATTCTTCTCCAATATTTTATCTGCATTCTAAAAGAGAAACAAACAAACACATCTCAGGTTTACAATGTAGTATATGAAACTCATTTTGGTAAACCAGTTCAGTAGTAAGGTGGACAGGATAACAACATGAAACAAACATATATCTATGTACTATGGTCACTGTATGGTCTATATCGTTCTAGTTTATGTTGCCAAATCAAGATAGATACAGTTCGAATCATATCTATTTAAAACAAAGCAGCATAGACAGAATATAAGTGTGGGAAACTACACAGCAATAACAACACTTGTAATGTGCATGGCATGAGAACATAACTATTTATTCAATTGAAACTGAAATCAACATAGAGCAAGTTACAACAGCAAACAGCCAAACACGCTGAAGAAACAGGTTTAAAACATACTTGTTGCGCCATTGGAGTTTCAATTGCATCCTTCAAACTTGAAATTAGTTGGTATCAATAAATACAGTGATGCAAGAGCAAAGTAGTATGAACCATAGCTACGCAACCTGACTTGAGAACAATTCTTCTTCTGCTTTAAGCGTTGACTTCGGGTTCGGAGTGTTGGTCCTCGTGATTTGGGCACTGTAGTTGCCTTACTAACTGCTCGTGTTTGGGTGCTCTGTGGTGGAGATGCTGCTGTGTCAACGGGAACTGGGTGTCTATCTGCTGGGGTTGGGGTTAGAAGGGGTGTAGCTGGTTCTCTGTCCAACTGGGTAGGGGTACAATCTGTGTGAGTGTGGGTTATGTGTGGTGGGGCTGGTTCTTGGGCAAGTACAACCGTGGTTCTATCTGCATCGACAGGTAGCACGATCTTTTCTGAAGACCGTGTTTTTACTCCCACAGATACTGCCTTCACTCCCTCCAATTGAAATGGCTGATAAACAAGAAAAGTAATTGAATGTACAGACATTGTAAGATAGACAGGTGCAATGGATAGTAGGGAAGAAAACATGGCATGAAATAATTCACATTTATGTTGTCTAAGCAAACAGAATAGCATGACATAATTTCACATATATGATGGCTAATTAAACAGGATAGCATGACACAATTTCACATGTATGATGGCTAACTAAACAGGATAGAATGACATACTTCAAAATATGATGACTATGTAAACAGGATGACATGATATAACTATACGATGTGTCTATTAAAGTGGTTGGCATGCCATAAATCACAAACATGCCATCGATGGAAACATGATGGCATGATATAATTCACGGATAGAATGACATAATTTAAAATATGATGACTATGTAAACAGGATGAGATGATATAACTATATTATGTCTTTAGAAAATGGGTTGGCATGCCATAATTTAGATACATGCTGTCTATGTAAACATCATGGCATGACATAATTCAAATATATGATTTATATACTAAGGAAGTGAGCAGAGGGCAATCGCATATATGATGTGTCAACTAAGGAGATGGCATTCAATATTGTGTATATGATGTAAAAGCTAAGCATTGCAATACAACATATGCATTATGTGAGTAATATAACCCTGCCAAGTTTGAGCATACACCTCAGGGGGATAATAGGACTGGTCATCTGCCTCTGAATCCTCCTCTGAAGAGCTATCTGTAACCAGCAAGATATCTGCTTCAGCAAGTAGCATTGTCTGCTCTGAAGACCTTGTTTTCACTCCAGATTTCTTCATCACCAATTCAAATGGCTTATGCACAGGAAGAGCAGATGAATATACAAACATTGTCGACAAAAGCAATGAGAAATACAAAAAAAGGACGGCATGATATAATTCACATATATGACGCTTGCCTAAACAGCATGGCATTGCATAATTCAAATACATAATGCCTTGCAACAAGATAGCATTGCATAATTCACATATATAATGTCTTGCAACAAGATGGCATTGCATAATTCACATATATGGTAATTAGACACTAAATAGGTGGCATTCACACAAAGCATGTCTAAACTAAGCAAATGACATAGCAATGCAAGATACCATACGCACGATATGAGCAACATAACCCTGCCAAGTTAGGGTATGCACCTTGGGGGGAAATATGACTGGTCATCTGTCTCTGAATCCTCCTCCGAGGAGCTATCGGTAACCAGCAAGACATGCGCTTCGTCAGATAGCATTGTCTGCTCGGAAGACCTTGTTTCCACTCCAGATATTTCCATGACCGTGCCGAATGGCTGATGCACAGGAAGAGTAATTGAATGTACTAAAATTATTGACAAATTTAACACGTAATAAAAAATGATGGCATGATATAATTCACATATAAGATGACTGGCTAACCAGGGTGGCATTACAAAATTCACATATATGATGCCTGCCTAGAGAAGATGGCATTGCATGATTCACATATACGATAAAGAAACTAAACAGATGGCATTGACACAAAGCATGTCTAAACTAAGCAGATGACATCTTTAATGTATACAGTAAGCAATGCAAGGCACCATATGCATGATATTACCAACATCAGCATGCCAAGTTAGAGCGAAGTCCTCATGGGGTAAATAGGAGTGGTCTTCTCCTTCTGAATCCCCCTCAGAACAGTTATCTTCCTCTTGATTACGATCCGAAATGGGTGGAGGGGGGCTGCCTTTGCGCCCACCATGGAACGACGTCTGCATGAAATTTTATTGCCACGCAAGGCTCGTCTCTTTTGCTCTACATGATCAGTTCCATTGTGTACAATAACTGGTATGCATAGGAATAAAACATAGTGAGATTATGTAAGGAGTGCATGCACAAATCCAGAGTGATGGTAGCAAACTGTGGATAGACCCAAAGCCAATGATAGCAGGCAAATAATAGCTTTAGTTAAAAAATACAGATAATGGCTCCTTTAATGTTTGTTTGCACCCAACATGAAACCCATAGTAGACACCGGAGATTAACCAGATAGTAGACAGATAGTACTAATTGCTGCCCCAATATGTACCCCACAACCATTTAAAAACTCAAGTTTCAGTATTAGGTTGGACCTGACTCGGAGTCTAATAGGTGAACACAATGATAATGTAGCATGTCATCATATTAAGCGACGCATAACGTAAGCAGACACAGAAGAGTGCGACCTCTCTTGTGGACCCGTGTAGTCCTCAAGGTCATCTGCTCAGTTGATGATGGTAATGCAGTTGTCGTGGCTGTCGGCGACGGGGAAGAAGATCTGAGGCGGCGAAATACAGCCTGGAGAGCAGATCCCTGCTGTGGTGAACCCTTCCGTCGTTGGAGCAGCTGAGCTGGGGTGGAACACAGCGCCGCAGGAGCAGGACAACCACACAAGGTTTTCTTTGACACATATATGTAACAGAAGTAATTGAGTAAGGGCTTGTTTGAATTTGAGGATTCTAACAATGCAGGGATAGGAAATAGACAGGAATAGGATAGGAATGCACGTGCAAAATAGAGAATTTAAAAACACAGGATTTCTGCCAATCTGGGTGTTTGATTCACAACAATTGGAAGATCACAGGATGCAAAAAAAGCATGGTGAGATTAAGTCAAACCACAAGAAAATGTAAGGTTATAATGCTATTATGCTACTATCTCTTAGTCTTGTGCTTGATGAATAGGAATATGGAAAGGAGGAGAAGTGGAAATATGAATTCCTACAGTTTTTCTTTGAAGGAGACACTAAAGGAACAAATCCTACAGTTTTCCTTTGATCCATTCCTTTGCACCAAATTCATGAAAAGTAGTACCATAGGAAACTTTCTAATTCCGATGTTTTTCATTCACTTTTCCTTTCAAGCACTGGCGATTCTAGTAGGCAGGCTTGAGCAAGGAAAATCCTACACTAAAAAAATGTTTTTGTGCTACTTCTATTACTTTGGACCCAGGCCACTACCATACTAGCTCAACTCCCAGGCCCATCGACAAATGCACAGCTCAAACGCGCAGAGATAAATAATGATGGCGTTCAAGAGAGTCCATCACGGATAGCTAAGTTGCTTGGTACCTCACTGCTTGTCATATAGTAGGATAAAATAATCTTATTTCCCGTTACTACGAGTGCTCAGTGGACAATATATATAACATGTAGAGTAAAAAAGAGATGCAACAAGTGTACAACCTCTTTGGCGAAGCCATGTCGATCTCAGCGTGATTGGGTTGACCGGTGAGGATGCTCCGGCTGACTTTGCTGTCGGAGGAGGGGAAGAAGATCTTAGGCGTCTGGAGATGGAGCCCGAGGTACTGCTCCATTGTGATGGAGGGTTTCGTCGTTGGAGCAGCTTCGGTGAGTTGTGCGACACCGAGGCTGAAGCGGGACAAGAGAGACAACGAACAACGTTAACCTGAGTGGAATTCTAATAGCATCTCCAATACATGACGTAAAATACATATACACAAAGTGCTAGATGTAAAATACATCAACCGCTCATCTCTGAACTTAACTGTTGAAACTGAACTTAACTGTTGGAACTGAACTTAACTGTTGAAACTGAACTTAACTGTCGAAACTGGATTTTGCTGTCGAAACTGAACACACTAGCAAGGTGAGGCTACACGTCAGTCGACTGACTTTTTCATCTCTGGTCAGTCAATTTTGCAGCCGTTGGATACAAAATCAAGGGCCTGCAGTTCATCTTCAACCTCCACCCCCCTGAGCCGCCAGCCACCACCGGCCAAATAGCAGCCCCCCTCCCCCCCCCCCGCCCGCGGCAGGCGGTGCGCCATCCCGCCCGCCCCAAAAACACTCCTCGCCGCCGGTCCGCCGCCGCCCCGGCCATCCCTCTAGCCCCGCCTCCCCGTGCCGAGCTTTTTCTCCGGCGATCCCCACGCCACCGCCCCACCAACGCCCCGCCACCGCCGGCGACCACCGCCCCCATCCTAAACCCTAAGATAGATAGTGGGGTACCTCTCCAGCGAGCACCCCTCCCCGCTGCGGCTGGTTCTTCCTTCACCCCGGCGAGCCCCCCCCCCCTCCTGAAAATCAACTGACCCAAAAGTCGATTCAGTCGACTGAAGTGTAGCTAAATCGGAGCAGCATCACAAGCAAGAGCAAGAGCGAGAGCAGCAGTGGGAGCAAGAGCAATAGCTAGAGAAGACCAGGCAGGGGACCAAGAGCAAGAGCAAAGCAGCAGCGCGAGCGAGAGCTAAAGCAGCAGCAACTCCTACTAATGTGGACGTCGCCGCCGAGGGAGCGACGCCGTGGAGGAAGTGGCCGGCGACGCCGCCGTGGATGGAGCCGCGCCGTGTCGGCTCAGGACGGAGCACCGGCAGCACTGTGAGATCGAATCAAGAAGAAAATGCGGCGATTAGTGTACAACCTCTTTGGTTGCGCTGATTAGGCCGCAGCTTCATCCGAGGAAACGGTGATGATGATGCTCTTCCGGTGGTGCAGGTGAAGACGGTGGTGTGGGAATGGAGGTGGCGCGAAAGACGAGGGGAATGTCGAGGCAGCTCCTTGGAGGTGGAGGACGGGGTGGCTGAACCAGCGGGGCGATGAGATCGACGATGGATCCTCATCCGGTACGGTTGATGAGGGACGTCGAGGTGTTGCTGTGGACGACGTCGTCGGGGAAGAGGCTCCGGCTAGGTGGCGGACGGAGCAGGGTGTGGGGTTTCGTCGTGGGTTTTTGTGGCCTCGGTGTACGAATGGGTGGGCGGATGGGATGGGAGTGGGGAACCATGGCTTAGAGACGCGCTTCTCCGAAATGTGGGGTAAGTTACGAAAGTACCCCCCCCCCCACCAATTTGAGGCGGTTCTTTCGGTTCAGGGGTACCACGGGCATTTCACATGTCGGGACTTCATAGGAGGTGGGAGTTTTCGCGCGCGTTGTAATTTCGGAATAGCAAGGCGCGGGTTGAGATGGAGGGAGTTGTCGGAGCACAACGAGACAAAGATATATCTTAAATATTTCGGGCTAACAAGGCGCGGGTTGAAGAGGCAGGGGTTTCGCAGCACGATAGACAGAGAAGCTAGCTTGAATTTTCGGGATAACAAGGCGTGACTTGAAATTTCGGAAGAACAAGCTTAACGTGTACCCAAGAAAAGACAATTTTCACCTCAACACGCACAACACACACACACACAAACACCATTTAGACTAGAGTAAGGTACACGTGCATTGCACGCATGAGATTTGGCAACCAAATTATGAATAAATACCACATTATAGCATGCAAGCTTTGAGTCATATATGCATGATGTAGATGTTCGTTTAATTCTTATAGTTCATTTCATTCAAAATCATCTAGTTTATATAAGAAAGCTAATCTATTTTAAGATTCATGGAATTGTGCATTGTAAGACATAAAGTAAAAACAAATAATGGCAAATCATGTAGAAAAACATTTGGGCAATTCTGATACGAAAGATTCTAGAACAAATAAGAAGTGCTTGTGTTTTGATGTTTGTGCATTATGCTTAAGTTCAAACATGGAGTCTTCTAGATTATACATGTGGCGAAATCTGGTGGAATCTAGATGATATCCAACAGCCAGTAGTGCTCAAATTTGCCATCTTTGGACCATCGGATTCGCCTCATCCAACGACCATCTTTCAAAGTTAAATTTACCCACACATAATATAAAAAAAATATAAAATATAATATATATAGGGGTATAGATATAGATATGTGATGCGAAAGCCTCCCATCATCTCCAATTAGAATAGTGTGTCCATGCACGGATGCAACGTGGCCAAATGATGTCTGCCATCGGTATCTCAAATTCAAATCAGTCTGACCTTATTCAATGTGTATACATTACAACATGCTCGTCTCCAAACCACACCGCGCAGATCTCCGTTATATTTGTAGCGACCAGACCTCAAACAGTCTGATCTCTGTGCTCAGTGTCATCCATGGATCAGTAATGCTGACACCACACAGTACTTGGAGGATTTATAACAGAGTAGCAATCACACACTTATTACATCGAATGTCTCAAGAGAGAACTTATTGAAATAAATATGTAAGGCCATTTAAATACGATAACAGCGGAAGGCTTGGAAGAATAAGCGAGTCCATCAACTCCAACGGCATCACTAAGTGTAGAACCACGACCTAAGCACCTTACTCGTCGTCTAAAAAGTCTGCAACATGAAACGTTGCAGCCCGAAAACGAGACAGCACATGGAATATGCTGGCAATGTAACACATAGAGAATAACAATGCAATAAGCTATACTACATGCATATTTGGCTGGTGGAAAGCTCTATGGTTACAGTTTTGCGTAAAGCCAATTTTTCCCTACTGCAAAGGAATAAATTTATTTAACTATCATGGTGGTTGTTAAACATTGAGAATGGTTGACAGCATTCTCAATCCCAATTAAAAGTACTCATTAACATCCCAACAATATTAATTAGAAGTAACATGACGAGATTCACATGATATCCAAGTACTAGATACTCAAGATGTCCATAACTGGGGACACGGCTAACCATGATTAGTTTATACACTCTGCAGAGGTTTGCGCACTTTCCCCCACATGACTCGATCTCCTCCGTTTGGTTTCTCGCACTACATGGTGTTTGAGAAACGGATGACCAAGACATAGTCTTTCAGAAGCGCTTGCACCTTACGTAAAGGGTAGACCATACCAACCTACATCCCCTACATCTGCTAGTCTACCCTGTAAGAGTTTGTACGACTTAGTCAACTATGCTAGAGCCCATAATAGCATGTGGCTGCACACGGAAGTTTCTGGTTTGAATAATCTCATGATCCCTTTGAGCCTGGGTGGCGGTCCGAAGAAAAACAGGCAAGTCCTGGAAACCAGGTGCCTCAATCCACCCAGATGTGTGTTTAAGTTGCCTTCTTAAATAAGACATTAATTAACAAACTCACATCTGTCATGGATACACTCACCCAATCCACGTCTACTAGCATAGCATGACATAATAAGCAAACGTAGAAGTAACTCCCAGGGGTTTGAAAATAAAACAGGTAATAGGTACTACCTCAACTACTTCCCAGAACCCACAATTTAATTAGATCCTAGTCATGCAATGTTTGAGGATTGATCTAATGCATAAAACTGGGTAGTAGAGAAAGGTATGATCAAAGTGTTACTTGCCTTGCTGATGATCCGCGAAACCTAGAGACTCGAAGTAACAGGCGGCGCACTCCGGGTATTCTATCACAGACAAACAAACAAGCATACATTAAGTACTCATCTAATGCACAGGTAAAACTTGAATAAAAGATCTAACCAGAAAGTTCAACTTAAGAACTCCGGTTTGCAAAAAGAATCAAATCAAACAAAGCAAGGGAAATCAAACGGCGAAAGAAAACAGCTTCGTTTTACTAATCTGGATCTAAGTCAATTTTTATAGAAGCAAAAACTTGTTTAAGTTGATTATTCGGAAAGAGGGTTTCGAGACGAAACTCCAGGCGCTTGAATCGCCTGATTTCGATAAACGAGCGAAAAGTTATACTAAAACAAAAATCGATCAGAAAAATCACGGATTAAATCCGAGAAAAAGAAAAACGACGAACTGGTTAACGAACGAGCGTTCATTAACTAACCTAATCTGACGAACACGTTCGCTAAAACGAATGAACGAGCGAACGCTCGCTATTTAATCAAACCGAAAAAAACGATCTAATAAAATAAACCGAAGAAAACCGTTCATTTTTTAAAAAAACTGGCGGCACGTAAAACGAGGCGGCGGCTAACCTCGGCGGCGGGGTCGGCGGCGGCGGCGGCGGCTCCGGCGACGGCAAGCGGCGGCGGCGGGTGGCGGTGGCGGCGGCGGTGGATCTGGCGGCGGCGGCGCGGATCTAGGGTTAGGGTTTGGGCGGGGTGTGGGCCGGCGGCGGCGGCGGGTGGGCTCGGGCGGCGGTGGCTGACGGGCGGCTATTTAAAGGCGCCCCCGGGCGGAGTCCCGCTCGGGCACGGCCCAAGGTCGGTTCGTGTTTTTTTAAATAATTACACGCAGAAAAACAAACGAAAGAAATACTAAACGAACTCCAAAAATCCCGAAATAAATTTCCCCGGCTTCTAAAATCAAGCCGGACAAGATGAACATTTATTTGGGGCCTAAATGCAATTTTGAAAAACGTGCATTTTTCCTAAATCCAAATAAAAAGGCAAAAAACACCAAAATAAATCTTATTTGATTTTTTATTAAGTCTTCATTATTTCTTTATTTTGGGAAAGTCATTTTATTCCCTCTCTGAAATTTTGGTAGTAGAAATAATTGAAGATAAAATAAATAAAATCAAATGATCCTATTTTCAAAATTTGAGAAAACCCAAATATGAAAATAACGAAATCCCCAACTCTCTCCGTGGGTCCTTGAGTTGCGTAGAATTTCTAGGATCGAGCCAACAATGCAACAAAATATGCTATGCAATGATGATCTAAGTATAACATTCCAAACTGAAAATTTGGGATGTTACAAACCTACCCCCCTTAAGATGAATCTCACCCTCGAGATTCGGATTGGCTAGCAAATAGGGGAGGGTGGGCCTTGAGCAGATCTTCCTCTCGCTCCCAGGTGGCTTCTTCCTCGGTGTGGTGGCTCCACTGAAATTTGCAAAACTTGATAACCTTACTGCGGGTAACTCGGCTGGCATATTCCAGAATCTTAACTGGTTTCTCTTCATAGGTCAAATCATCTTTCAACTGAATTGCTTCCAGTGGCACTGTATCTGTCAGTGGTATATCAGCCATCTCTGCGTGACACTTCTTCAACTGAGAAACATGGAACACATCGTGAACACCTGACAATCCCTCTGGTAATTCCAACTTGTACGCTACTTCTCCTATGCGCTCCAAAACTTTGTATGGTCCCACAAAACGTGGCGCTAACTTCCCTTTAACTCCAAAACGCTTAACTCCTCAAAGCGGAGATACTCGAAGATAAACTCTGTCTCCGACTTCATATTCTATCTCCTTGCGTTTTGAATCTGCATAGCTCTTCTGCCTTGACTGGGCTACCTTGAGCCTGTCGCAAATCAACTTTACTTTCTGCTCAGACTCCTTAATCAAATCCGGTCCAAACAACTGGCGGTCTCCAACTTCATCCCACAACAACGGGGTTCTGCACCTCCTTCCGTACAAGGCTTTGAAAGGGGCCATTTTCAAACTGGATTGGTAACTGTTGTTGTAAGAAAACTCCGCGTATGGCAAGTTGTCATCCCAACTTGATCCATAATCCAAGGCACAAGCTCTAAGCATATCCTCCAAAATCTGATTGACTCTCTCGGTCTGTCCATCTGTCTGCGGGTGGAATGCTGTGCTAAACTCCATCCTGGTTCCCAATGTTTCGTGCAACTGTTTAACTTTGAGGTGAATTGGGTTCCTCTATCTGAAACGATACTCCTCGGAACTCCATGCAGACATACAATCCTTGTCATGTATATCTTAGCCAATTTGGCACTGCTCTAAGTGGTCTTTACTGGAATGAAATGAGCTACCTTCGTCAAACGATCGACTACAACCCAAATCGAGTCATAGCCTGAACGAGTCCTGGGCAATCCCGTGATGAAATCCATGCCTAGTTTGTCCCACTTCCATTCGGGTATAGGCAATGGCTGTAACAATCCTGCTGGCTTCTGATGTTCTGCCTTCTCCCTCTGACATACATCACAAACTGCTACATACTCTGCAATATCCTTCTTCATTCCGGTCCACCAGAAAGTTTCCTTCAAATCCAAATACATCTTGGTATTTCCTGGGTGAATCGAATATGGTGAATCATGTGCCTCTTGCAAAATCAACTTCCGAATCTTCGGATCACTTGGCACGTAAACGTGGTCCTCAAACCATAAGGTATCGTGCTCATCCTCACGAAATCCTTTAGCTTTTCCCTTGTTCATCCTTTCCTTAATGGAAGCAACTTCCTTATCTGTCTTTTGAGCTTCTATGATTTTATTCATCAAAGTAGACTGAATCTCCAATGCTGCTACAAAGCCTCTCGGAACTATTTCCAAACATAGCTCCCGGAATTCCTCTGCTAATTCTTTTGGTAAACCTCCGGTCATTAGGGTGTTGACATGGCTCTTGCGGCTCAACGCGTCTGCTACAACGTTAGCCTTTCCGGGATGGTAATGCAACCTCATATCATAATCTTTAATAAGCTCCAACCATCTCCTCTGCCTGAGATTTAACTCCTTCTGTGTGAAGATGTACTTCAAACTCTTGTGATCCGTGTACACCTCACAATGATTCCCAATGAGGAAATGTCTCCACGTTTTCAGTGCGTGCACTACGGCTGCTAACTCCAAATCATGAGTAGCATAATTCATCTCATGAGGCTTAAGCTGTCGTGAAGCATACGAAACAACTCTTCCCTCCTGCATAAGCACTGCTCCAAGTCCTTGACATGAAGCCTCGCAATACACTTCATAATCCTTGGTCTGATCTGGCAGAATTAATACTGGTGAGGTAACCAAATGTTTCTTCAATTCTTGGAAACTAGCCTCACACTCCTCAGTCCAAATGAACTTGGTATCCCTCTTCAACAATTCTGTCATAGGCTTCGCAATCTTCGAGAAATTTTCAATAAATCTCCGGTAGTATCCTGCGAGTCCAAGGAAACTCCTGATCTCTCCAACTGTTGTTTGTGCTTCCCAGTTTGTCACAGTGGCAACTTTAGTGGGGTCTACTGCTATACCTTCTCCAGATATAACATGTCCGAGAAATCCAACTTCTTTCAGCCAAAACTCACACTTGCTGAACTTGGCATATAGCTGATGTTCTCTGAGCTTCTCGAGTACCAAATGCAAGTGCTCCTTATGTTCCTCTTCATTCTTCGAGTAAACCAAAATATCATCAATGAACACCACGACGAACTTATCCAAAAACTCCATAAACACCTTGTTCATCATGTTCATAAAATAGGCTGGGGCGTTAGTCAGACCAAATGACATAACGGTATACTCATACAGCCCGTACCTGGTGGTAAAAGTCGTCTTCGGTATATCTTGCTCCCGAATCTTCAACTGATGGTACCCTGATCGCAAATCGATCTTGGAAAACACCTTAGCTCCTTGCAACCGATCAAACAGATCGTTGATCATCGGTAGTGGGTACTTGTTCTTGATTGTTACTTCATTCAATCCGCGATAATCCACAACCATTCTTAATGATCCATCCTTCTTCTCCACTAGAAGTACTGGCGATCCCCAAGGCAAAGAACTTGGGCGAATAAAACCTTTGTCCAACAACTCCTTAATCTGCTTCTTAATTTCCTCCAAATCTTGGGCTGGCATCCTGTACGGTCTCTTGGATATCGGCCCAGTGCCTGGTAGTAGTTAAATTAAGAACTCAATGTCTCTATCCGGTGGCATGCCTGGCAACTCTTCTGGAAATACATCGGGGAAATCCCTTACCACTGGTACTTCCTCCTGCACAACTCCTGATAAGGAATTTACATGTGCTCTTCTCGGCTCATGCTGTGATACATACTTGATTCTCCTTCCTTCAGGGGTGGTAAGCAAAATCGACTTACTGGCGCAATCTATATTCCCTCCATACTTCGATAACCAATCCATGCCTAATATCACATCCAAACCTTGCGATTCCAGGACTATTAGGTCCGAGGGAAATATATGGTGTACAATCCTTAATGGCAGTCGATCACACCATATACTAGCCATATACTCTGCTCCTGGTGAGGTTACTAGCATGGGTGACCTAAGGGCTTGGGTTGGTAATTTATATTTATCCACAAATCCCCTTGATATGTATGAATGTGATGCACCAGTATCAAAAAGAACAACTACAGTAAATGTCTTAACCAAAAACTTACCTATTACTGCGTCTAGCTGGGCTTCAACCTCCTCCATGGTAACGTGGTTCACTTGTCCTCTGTTGAAAGGGTTCGGCTTCTTTCCTGAGCTTCCATTGCCATTACCATTTTGGGCTTCTGGGCAATCATTTGCATAATGCCCAGTCTTACGGCACTTATAACAAGTGATATGGCTCAGGTCTACCTTGGATGGTGTTGGCGGGTTGGTGCAGCTTTGTCCATTGCTTCCTCCATTCTCGTTTCCATTCTTTGTGCCATTATGATTGTGCGAGCTGCCTCCTCCGTGAGTATGCTGAAATTGCCCTCCTAACTTCGGGGTAAAGCGTAGTTTCTGCTAAGCTCCAAAATTGTACTTCCCCTGTCCATACTTCCTCTTACGATTGTCAATCTGCTGCTGCTTTCCCTCAATCATAAGAACACGATCTACTAACTCCTGGTAGTTATTGAATGTGGCTACCATCAACTGCATGCTCAGCTCATCATTCAGTCCTTCTAGAAACTTCTCCTGCTTAGCTGCATCCGTAGCAACGTCATCTGGGGCATAACGTGCTAGCTTACTGAAATCATCCGCATACTGGCCAACTGTCCGTCCTCCTTGGCGTAAGTTGCGAAACTCACGCTTCTTCATGGTCATAGCTCCTGCCGAAACATGGGCAGTACGGAAAGCTTGCTGAAACTGATTCCATGTGATAGTGTCTACAGGGTAAGTGGCTGTAAAATTCTCCCACCATGCTGTTGCGGGTCCGTCAAGCTGATGTGCGGCAAACTTTACTTTTTCTCCATCTGTACATCCTGCAGTGGTCAACTCCCTCCCTATCTTACGGAGCCAATCATCTGCTACTATCGGCTCGGTGCTACTAGAAAACACCAGCGGATTCAGCCTTAAGAAACGTGCCAGATGGTCAACAGGTGGTGGTGGTGGTGGGTTGTTGTTGTTGTTGTTGCCTTGGTTCTATACCAATGTTTGAATCAAGGCATTCTGCTGCTGAATCAACTGAGTGATCTCCGGCAGGAAAACAAATTCAGGGTCGCGTCTCGGAGGCATCTGAGGGTTTAAAGAGGAGAGGAGAGTTAATAATAGAATGAGGTCTAGTGAGATAACACTACCCATATGCACATGATACAAAAGCACACAATATCACTCCAATCAATTCAAACAAGGGCATACAACGGTCTAACTATCGTTACAAAAGTGCTTGGACTAAAACTAATTAAATGGTGGAAAATTCTTCTACTTTTATGGTGGTCAACTAGAAAAACTGCTCCGATGAAGATTCCATGATATCTGCTCTAGCTTCATCAGCATAGTCATCATCGCTGTCGTCGGGATCCGAGTCGGTGTCGTCGATGATGATATAATTATCTAGACAAGTAGGTTCATCCTATTCTCCTCTGGGTGCTGATCCTCCCATGAATACTCCAATCTTCTCCTTAAGGTCGCCGTTCTGTCTTTCTAGAGCGACGATTTCTTCCATATAATCTTTACGTGTAGCCTTGAGTTCTTCTTCTAGCTCCTTGATCTTGGTCATAGCCTTCTGCAGATCCTCCATATATGCGCACATCTGATTCTCCTGGCGTCGGATGTGTTGGTTTAACTCCTGAATATAAGCTGCGATTGATCTGTCCTTCCTGGTGTTGATCATCTCCCAATGCTCATCTCGGCGCCCACAAATCTGGTAGATAGTATTCTTGAGATCGTTGTGGTAAACTTCTCCAATTCGTCCCATGGCAATGTGAGCTGCCATGCTCTTTCCTAGGCTCCATGTTGGTGCATCAAAGGAAAACGCTATGGGCTCCATGACTGGTGCAAATGTCCTTCCTGGAATGTAGACTTGAATCATGCAGCGCTCCTCTTCGGGTAAAGTGGCGTTGAAGGTCCCGGTGAAGCTTGGTATTCCTATGTTCAGGTATCTAGTGACTTCCTTCAAGTGATATCCAAAAGGTGAGTTTTCATCTGGTTGTGTGAACTTGATCCTTGCATCCGCCATCCTAAAGAACAGAAAAGATGAGGAGTCAGAAATGAGAAGAAAGAGTACCGATCTAGGGCTTTAGCTTAGTGGCCGTGTCCTACAGTCAGCGTGTGCTCTGATACCATCTTTGTAGCGACCAGACCTCAAACAGTCTGATCTCTATGCTCAGTGTCATCCCTGGATCAGTAATGCTGACACCACACAATACTTGGAGGATTTATAAAAGAGTAGCAATCACACACTTATTACATCGAATGTCTCAAGAGAGAACTTATTGAAATAAATATGGCTTAAGGCCATCTAAATACGATAACAGCGGAAGGCTTGGAAGAATAAGTGAGTCCATCAACTCCAACGGCATCACTGAGTATAGAACCACGACCTAAGCACCTTACACGTTGTCTGAAAAGTCTGCAACATGAAATGTTGCAGCCCAAAAACGGGTCAACACATGGAATATGCTGGCAATGTAACACATAGAGAATAACAATGGAATAAGATATACTACATGCATATTTGGCTGGTGGAAAGCTCTATGATTACAGTTTTGCGTAAAGCCAATTTTTCCCTATCGCAAAGGAATAAATTTATTTAACTATCATGGTGGTTGTTAAACATTGAGAATGGTTGACAGCATTCTCAATCCCAAATAAAAGTACTCATTAACATTCCAACAATATTAATTAGAAGTAACATGATGAGATTCACATGATATCCAAGTACTAGATACTCAAGATGTCCATAACCGGGGACACGGCTAACCATGATTAGTTTATACACTCTGCAGAGGTTTGCGCACTTTTCCCCACATGACTCGATCTCCTCCGTTTGCTTTCTCGCACTACATGGTGTTTGAGAAACAGATGACCGAGACATAGTCTTTCAGAAGCGCTTGCACCTTACGTAAAGGGTAGACCGTACCAACCTACATCCCCTACATCTGCTAGTCTACCCTGTAAGAGTTTGCACGACTTAGTCAACTATACTAGAGCCCATAATAGCATGTGGCTGCACACGGAAGTTTCTAGTTTGAATAATCTCATGATCCCTTTGAGCCTGGGTGGCGGTCCGAAGAAAAACAGGCAAGTCCTGGAAACCAGGTGCCTCAATCCACCCAGATGTGTGTTTAAGTTGCCACCTTAAATAAACCATTAATTAAAAAACTCACATCTGTCATGGATACACTCACCCAATCCACGTCTACTAGCATAGCATGGCATAAGAAGCAAACGTAGAAGTAACTCCCAGGGGTTTGAAAATAAAACAGGTAATAGGTACTACCTCAACTACTTCCCAGAACCCACAATTTAATTAGATCCTAGTCATGCAATGTTTGAGGATTGATCTAATGCATAAATATGGATAGTAGAGAAAGGTATGATCAAAGTGTTACTTGCCTTGCTGATGATCCGTGAAACCTAGAGACTCGAAGTAACAGGCGGCGCACTCCGGGTATTCTAACGTAGACAAACAAACAAGCATACATTAAGTACTCATCTAATGCACAGGTAAAACTCGAATAAAAGATCTAACCAGAAAGTTCAACTTAAGAACTCCGGTTTGCAAAAAGAATCAAATCAAACAAAGTAACGGAAATCAAACGGCGAAAGAAAACATCTTCGTTTTACTAATCTGGATCTAAGTCAATTTTTACAGAAGCAAAAACTTGTTTAAGTTGATTATTCTGAAAGAGGGTTTCGAGATGAAACTCCAGACGCTTGAATCGCCTGATTCCGATAAACGAGCGAAAAGTTATACTAAAACGAAAATCGGATCAGGAATCACGATCAGAAAAATCGCGGATTAAATCCGAGAAAAAGAAAAACGACGAACGGGTTAACGAACGAGCGTTCGTTAACTAACCTAATCTGACGAACACGTTCGTTAAAACGAACGAACGAGCGAACGCTTGCTATTTAACCGAACCGGAAAAAACCGATCTAATAAAATAAACCGAAAAAACCCGAAGAAAACCATTCATTTTTTTAAAAAAAAACCGGCGGCACGTAAAACGAGGCGGCGGCGGGGTCAGCGGGGTCAGCGGCGGCGGCGGGGGGGTTCGGCGGTGGCTCCGGCGACGGCAAGCGGCGGCGGCGGGTGGCGGCGGCGGCGGCGGCGGATCTGGCGGCGGCGGCGCGGATCTAGGGTTAGGGTTTGGGCGAGGTGTGGGCCGGCGGCGGCAGCGGGTGGGCTCGGGCGGAGGCGGCTGACGGGCCTGGGGCTCGGGGCGGCGCTATTTAAAGGCGCCCCCGGGCGGAGTCCCGCTCGGGCACGGCCCAAGGTCGGTTCGCGTTTTTTTTAAATAATTACGCCCAGAAAAACAAACGAAACAAATACTAAACGGACTCCAAAAATCCCGAAATAAATTTTCCCCGACTTCTAAAATCAAGCCGGACAAGATGAACATTTATTTGGGGCCTAAATGCAATTTTGAAAAACGTGCATTTTTCCTAAATCCAAATAAAAAGGCAAAAAACACCAAAATAAATCTTATTTGACTTTTTTATTAAGTCTTCATTATTTCTTTATTTTGGGAAAGTCATTTTATTCCCTCTGTGAAATTTTGGTAGTAGAAATAATTGAAGATAAAATAAATAAAATCAAATGATCCTATTCTCAAAATTTGAGAAAACTCAAATATGAAAATAACGAAATCCCCAACTCTCTCCGTGGGTCCTTGAGTTGCGTAGAATTTGTAGGATCGAGCCAACAATGCAACAAAATATGCTATGCAATGATGATCTAAGTATAACATTCCAAATTGAAAATTTGGGATGTTACAATATTCATGCATACATGGGTTTCAAACATCAGGATCTCTTATTCAAATATTTGAATTCAACTTTACATTGATTATGACCTCACCTATTCGTTTACACCCACATAGTAGTCTTCTCTTTATAATTGTACCACTAACTTTCTCTCGTGCATGCATGCACACACACTACCAGTCGGCATTATCCATTGCACGCATGCAATCTTTTTCTTCAGGTCGGTCTCCCATGAAGGCACACACCCACACACATCCCCCTCTCCATCATATCAGGCATTCTTCGTCTCTCACGCGTGCATGCGCAACGATCGATGTTCCTCTATGTATGTGTGTATATAGCTAGGTCTTTCATAGTTTTCCACACAAACCGATCAATCGATATATCCAGTGAGGTCTCGCCCTCTTTCCCACGTCCACATCGATCAATCTATACCTCTCTATATAGGATTAACAATTATAGCTAATACACCCACATTAATTATATACCCAACGTCCCCCTCTCATCATCCATGCCTTCTGCTTCATCTCTCAGACGCGTGCACAATGGCGAAGACAGGGGGCAGTAAGGGCCCTGCCCCCCCTAACATCACTATATATCGAGGCTAATATGAATGTGATCATTAGACAATTGCTGCTAAAAATGGTTTAAGTTCATGAATTGACCCTCCTCGTAAAGGATTAGCAATGCTTGGCCCCCTAGCTCATTTATTTTTCATGGCTCCGCCACTGCGTGCAACAACGCACGTGTTCGCCCCCTATCTCTAAATATCGTTCTCGCACTTGTGCATTCCTTCATAGTCTCCCTCCACTTGGCCCCTCGCACCATCTTCTAGCCCCCCACCGGATTTTGCCACATGTACAATCTAGCAGACTCCATGGTTGAACTTAAGCATAATGCACAAACCTCAAAACAACAGTGGTTCTCTTTTGTTCTAAAATCTTCCGTATCATAACTGCCCAAACTTTTTTTCTAGTTGAATTGCCATTATTTGTTTTTACTTTATGCTTTACAACGCACAATTCCATGAATTATACAATAGATTAAGTGCTTCTTTGATTCAAAGGATTCTCAAAGGAATTTTGGAGGATTCTAATCATTAGGAATTTTTCCTATCTTGGTTGTTTGATTCGTAGGATTGTAAACCATAGGAATTTTTCCATATGATTCATTTGCACTAGATTTCATAAGAAACATCCCATCCACTCAAACCTCTTTTAGAGAATTCTGTGTTTTTTCTATCACAATCAAACACTCGTACAATCCTGTAGGATTCAAGACGACATTCCACTATAATCCCATGTTTTTCCTATTCCCGCGTTCTTAGCTTTTTTTATAAAAACTAATTGATTTTGAATGAGATGAACTATAAGAATTAAACGAAGGGCTACATCAGGCATATATGACTCAGAGCTTACATGCTATAGTGTGGTATTTATTCATAATTTGGTTGCAAAATCTGATGCGTGCAATGCACGTGTACCTTACTAGTACTTCAAGTATGTGCAAAACACGTAAATTAGAATACCAATGGCACGCTACACAGTGTCTCTCTTACAGTTCATGAAGCCACGTGGCACATGTGGAGGCGTTGTCATGATCTCCTTGCGTGGATTGATCACAGTGACATGCTGCTGGTTCCAGAAGAATGTACTCATCCTCCCCGAGCCGTACTAGCGGTACATGCATGAAGCGAAGATGTGCATGCACGCCACGCACACACTCATTCCCTCGCACGCACACGCGGGTATACGGGCGGACGCAATTTTGTACCAAGATCCACCCCATGTGATAATTTGATGCGTGTAAAGTCGTTCACTTCATTGATGGTCAGTTAATACAGCGAATGCAAATTGAGTGGACATGAGGGCGGAAGAAAGACATTATTACTCCACTGCGCGCATACGAGTAGTTAAATCGTGGGTTGCTAGTAGTACTTCCATTGGTCTCCTTCGTATTTTGTGCCAATTTTTAACAGTAACATAATATTTACGCATTTGAGCAGTGTAGTACTTGAAATTTATGTTTCGCTAAACTCATCGGGAGCCGTTTCGGGCCTAGAAACCAAAACCATCAATTAATCTTTACCTTGTTCCCATCACATTCGAAAGCCTGCTCACACCTACTAGTACATACCAAACCTGAACGTGTTCCCACTATGCAGGTATTAGTACTAGTGCTAGTACTTAGGTTATAAAAAGGGGAACTACCTAACCGAAAATTACTCTACCTTTCCTCCTCATAAGTGCTTCTTCTTCGTCCGTCGTTGCCATGGACGGTAAGCAGAGCTCTAGGTCGAGAACTACTCGTAACAAGGGAGTGGCAACCAAGGCTGCGGAAAAAAAGAGAGGGCTCGCCGCCACGCAGAGACCTCAAAAGATCTCTCACGGACAGGCGATGGCTCCCAGGAGCGCCCTAGCCGCGGAGGCGAACATGCCGAGCCAGCGGAGCTAGAGTCGTTATCCCTCAACGGCATGCCCGATCAGCTCAATAAGCACCTCAATAAGCAGAAGGAGTGCATCCAAGGCTTGATGGAGTTGCTAAAGGAGAGCCTCGACGACATGCCCGCTGAGCTCAATCAGCAGGGGGAGTTGACCGCCGGCTTGGTGATGCTGATGAAGAAGAGCATTGCCTCGGAGAAGAAGGCGACCGGCAAAATCCTGCGACTTCAGGAGGACAAGGCAAAGCTCTGCCACGAGATCGACCTGTTGAAGGAGAAGAACGCCGGCTAGAAGAAGCTGCATGAGAATAGTAGTTCCTCGATGAAGATGCTACAAGCCCTCATCATGGAACAGAAGGAGGAGTTCGCGAAGCTCCGCATCGAGCACCCGGCTGCTGTCAAGGTACATAATGTGGCCGTGGAACAGATGATGAAGGCTCGCGTTGAGAAATTCCGCGTCATGGACAGAATGAAGAAGATGGCGGAGGAGACGCACAAGGAGATGGAGGTCGTGGAGGCGATGAAGAAGCAGTTACGACTCCGCGGCGAATTAGATCATTTGGGGTGATAATCTTCCTTCTTCTTTTGCTCCTGTGTTTCATCTTTCGCTTCGGGTGTTTCGCTGCACGTGTCATGTTCTCTGCGAGGCATGAATAGAACAGTGGTTTTTTTGAGGGAATGAATAGAACAATGCTAACAATGAGATGATTAGCAAATTAGATCTTTTTTATCGCCATATGGCACTGGGCTGCCGTGTTTTGTGCTCCTCCGTCACAGTACTACTCCAGTGGAAAACTTGAGTATACCGCACGGTTCTTTGCTCCTCCTTGATCAGGTCGTCGGCGCATTTATACGAGAAGTCAAATCACAAGGCCCCACCTTCCAGTAGTAATGAGCCGTCAAATCACAAAGTCCCCCGCCTCTCGTGAAACCGACCAAGCTAGACTGCCCCGCCCTCTAGCCTTTTAAAAAATGTATAATTTTGTACAACAGTAGTATCGATGGATTGCGCCATGGAGCAAAACTTGAAATTAAAAAAAGGTGGTACATATAGAGAGCGCTCGTCGCCAAATTATGCATATAGTACTATTAAAAAGGCTAGTCACAATAATGGTGTCCAGCACAACCCACCCCTCAAATAAAACTAAGCATCCTGGAATTCTTTGACAAAACTAAGCACCCTGAAATTCTTTGACAACTAAACTGCTGGCTATATGATGTTGGCCATATATATTGTACGTATATAATGTGAAGAAACAAGTGGTACTACTATACCAACTAAAAGATGAAATGTAAGAAATACTACTATGTACATACTGAAGAGTTAAAGTAACAAGAAGAAACATAACATAGTTTTGCTGGGGGCTCAGCACAACACACCCCTCAAATTAAATTAAGCACACCTGAAATTGAACTTTGCAACTATTCCGGTAGACACTGCATTAGAACCACCATGAGCAACGACACTGCCACCTTACTCGGAATCCTCGTCCACGTCCTCGAATTCGTCCTTGTCCCTCTTCCTCTTGGCCGATACTTCTTTGCTTGAACCGCACACTTGGTTGTTGCTCTTCATCCAACCCTTGTAGATATTGAAGCAAAGGTAGCCATCCATTGAAGCATAGTGGATGTGGTCTATATCTAGTACATTCCTCTGCCATGCATGACGATGAAACATGTATGGAGGTTTCTCCAGTTTACCGTACGAAGGATGAACCGTGGTTCCTGCCAGGGTCTGCATTGAAGGCTGACGAGAGGACACCAGCCGATTCATCTGGAGGTCGAAGGTGTTGCCTACAACGAGGCCTATCCGACGCAGGACTTCTTTGTCGTTACCAAAGTCTATAGTAACGAATTTGACTAGGTTGCTCTGGAGGAAGTTCTTAAAATCCTGGCACTCAACGTCGGCATGGCATATGTGGTAGACCAAGCATAAGTCATGCACGCAAACCTGGATCATGGCGGGCTTCTTCCTCTCTTCGTCCTTTAGATCCTTCTCTCGTCCCAGGACTGTGGTGTACTCAACATCTAGCCCAGCGACCCACTCATCATCTGAGTCTTCGAACCTGCATCAGAAGCGAGAAAGGCATCCTTTCACCGTCGCGGAAGAACGGGTGTAGATGACGTCGAACTCATCGCCGGTGATGGTTCTAACCTTGTACTCACCGCCGATCGGGGAGATTTGGGACACCATGGATTTGGGAGGAGGGTTAGGATTAGTGGAACTGCCGTAATGTGAATGGATGGGATGACTAGGAGCGAACCGCCGTAGTATTGAAGGACGTTCGGGGATGAGTAGGAGCGAACTGCTAGCGTGCGAGTGGCAGGGTAGTGGCTTTCCATTCTCCCATGATACGGGCTTCCGTGAGCCCTTGGATCTAAGATCGAACGGTTGCATGGCGTGATTCTAGACCTATGGGTGAATATCCTATACTAGAGGGTTATTCTGCAAATTTTCAGCAACTTAGCATGCGACCGTTTGATCTCAGACCCAAGGGCCGCCAGCATCCCGTATCATGGTCACGCCTACCACGACTGTCGCGTCGCTCGTGCGGTCGCGCCCTTGGAGATTTAACACGGTGCATTAGGCTATCTGATGTTGGCATGTCATACATAGTCATCACTTAGTCACTCATACTACAACAAGGTTTTGGCTATAAGGTTGGCTATAAGTGTATTTTTTTACTTCTCTCTATCTCTTTCTTCGTACTCCCTCCATCCCATAATATAAGAACGTTTTTGACACTAGTGTAGTGCCAAAAACGTTCTTATATTATGGGACACAGGGAGTACTAGTATTTATTGCATGCCAAGGAGTGACCTCTTCCACTGAAATGGTGTTGCTAAGTTTGCTTCATTTAATTAGCTATAGACTCAAAATTGTCTTTTCACCTAGGTACACGCGCGTAGCCCGATTTTTCCTTGGGTCACCAAACTAGTCTCTCTCTTCTTGATAACTTGCCACATCAGACTTTATGCATATGTGGCAAGCTTAAGCACCTGTAGGAGCAAGTAAGTACAATAGTGCGCTTTACATGGCATTTTTGCATATGTGGAGGAAAGAGAGGCAAGGAAAAAGTGGAGAAGTGGGCTCTCATGCAAGAGCCAGCCTCTACTACATGGTGGAGCATTGGGAGAGGCACCTGTATGGAGGTGGTCAGGAATCGAGAGACTCACGCCGGTCGTAGCGCCGCAGTTAAAATGATAATGGCAAGTCAAATCACGGGGCCCCACCTATCCAGCTGTAACTTGCTATCAAATCACACAGCCCTAAGTTTGCAGCAGCCTACTCCCTCGTCTTCTCGCGTCTTTGTTGAACCGACTAGGCGGAACTGCCCCGCCGCCTACCGCGCAGGAAAATCCGCGCCCTTGACTTTTAAATAGTATATAGTATAGTACTAATTTTGTATCCATGGATTGCGCCCGCGCCATGGAGCAAAGCGTCTAGAAAACGGCGGTACACATGTACGGAGTATACAGCACGCCCGTCGCGTTCGCGTCGCACCCCAGACGGTCGGTCGGTCTGGCACGCTGCTCTCCGAATGGAATGCGTGTCATATTGCGTTTGCACACATGTGGGACGGCAATTGAGAACCGACCATAGGCACACTCCTCGGCCCCGCAAGTCGGGTGACTTAATAGAAGAGGGAGATGAGCGATAGTACTAGAGAAGTGTTGTACTACGTGGGTGCCTGGACGATCCCTGCAAGACACGGAAGATCAGTTCATCCATGCATGTGACCAGACTCCAGCAGACACAACTGGATTGGCTATCGTCTACATATCGTGCAGGCTGTGTTGTACATGGCTGTAGTTGTGGTGAGAAATGTAAAAAAAGGTTTCTTGTCATCTCGCAAAATTAGGTGTCATGTGCTTCGGATCACTGCGAGGGTTAAACAGCAACAACTGGGTTGGGCTAGTCATTGGGGGCACATGCACGAACAGTGACTACTCGGCTGCCATCTAGGTCAAGCCGGCTATGTTAATTAGAACATCTAGCGACGGACCCCTTTTCTACGAGTTTATCTTTATTTTGAGCTTTGTTCCTCGTCTAGTTTGTCCATCGGGATTCATGTTGTCTCCTTTGGGTAGTGAGGTTATGATTTCTTGTCATGTGGCATTTTTTTGTATTATATGTTATAATGCGGTGCTTCAGATCAAAATGACGACAACTGCGCCTCCGGGCCACGTGCATGAAGACTTCTCGACAGTCATTGATGAGGTCAAGTCGGCTCCGGTAGACAAAAGAAAACTAGTACTACTCCACTATATAGGCAGGAGCCTCCGCGCTTGCTTGCTAGTGTTGCTCTCTTCACACTATCTCGGCCTCTCCAGATCTAAACAGACAACGGTGGCCACACACACTCTCTCTCTCTCTCTGCTCACCGCTGGTCACAGATCCAGCCGGATCCTCTCCGCCGGGGAAGGTGAGAAGGTGCAACGTTTACGCGGTCGTCCTCGGTGATGGCTCTTACCCACTGGGCACGTCCCGATCAGCCTGCCTTGCCGTTCTCTCCCAAGCACCGCTGGCGAGGGAGGGCCTCCGACCCCTTCTTCCTCGTTGTCGTAGTGTGGGCAGATCCGGCCTCCTGGCGCCCACCTAGCGACATCTCGGCGACCATCAGGTATAACTTCCTTCGAAACCGGCCTTGCTCTACTTCCCGAGCTCCTGACGTCGCTGCATTTGTATCTTTTACTATTTCTCAGGCCCCCTCATAGATAGGATCGATCGGCTGTTCGAAAACCACCTAATTTTTTTTACGTTTAAGAGGTAAAACTAGTTCATGCACTCAAATCTAGTACTACTTGGTTCAAACAAGGAAGAAAGGGGGTGGGGGTGGGGGAGGATTTGTTACGTGAATCTAGGACTTGGTCAAAAGAGGAAATAATGGGGGCGAAAAGTAGCAGAGACTGGCTATCCAACTGGTCTCTAGGTCTAATAGGGAAATAAAGGGAAACGCAGTACAAACTCAATATAAAACCGATCTATTGGTTGAAAAAGGAAAGAAAGTGGGGACTGGGGGACAAGTCAACAGAGTAAGTCTAGCACTAGATTTGCTAGCCTCACACAGTATAAGGTGGCTATACCGAACAAAAATGGGACCAACCCAGATATCATGTTCTGATATTTATTGCCCCGAGCCACTCTTATGTAATGCCACTGGTAAAATGTAGCAGTCGCACTGTTAAAAGTGAAGACACGTTAAACCAATGTTGTTTTCAATGTAATGCCTCCAGTGATATGAATCAATGGCACTTCTTTACATGTCCTGCTAAAATTTCCATTAAGATAAGTTGGTTCTTTTCATTAGAAATGCAACTGTCCTGGTCCGCATACTCTCCCGTGCCCAAAGTAATGTCATATTTAATGGTTGTCATAGTTAATCGTAATGCCCACACTAATATCTAGCAATGCCACTGCTTTAGAAATTTCTACTGTCCTTGTAGGATTGCCATTCAGATAAGGAACATGCTTCTTTTCATTTGATGCATGTTTCATCACTTGTTAGTCACCCTCCTTTCCACCTTTTTGTGCAAACAAAGATATACATTTCACGCTCGATCTTAGTTGAACTACACAAATGATATCCAAATTATAATTGAGCATTCTAGGAGCTTCACAACCAACCTTGATGTTGCTCAATTTTATTGCAACTAATGAAGAAGAAGCTCTGTTGGTTTCATTTTCTGATGGAAATGGAACCGGGGCTGGAGCCCTTTTCTTAAAAAAAATGAAGAAGAAGTTGCTAGCTCACGGGACATTGCTTCATTTTAGGTGAACTGCACCAAAAGGTCCCATGAATTGAATCATCCATGTTGGTGACTGAAAGAGCCAGCTTCAGCATCCCAGTCTAAGCACCCCCGTCCTCCATCCTTGCGATGCACGGTACACCTCGTTTGCCACCTGCTCGACCCTAGTGTCACTGATAAAATGAAGTAATAATACAGTTAAAATAGAGAGAGTGTCATCTCTATCATTTCATTTCCAATGTAGATAAAGAAAGTGCTTCTCTTTGTTAATGTATGTTTCATCAACTAGTCCCATTGTTAATGTTTAAGTGTTTCTGCAAACTGGGGTGCTTAATTTTAGTTCATATGTACAAAAATAGATATTTGAATGTCCCAAGGCGCCTCCTTGTACTACCGCTGTACACTGATGTTCATCACTGGCAGAAGGTGTATCTGGGAGACTTGGGACGATGTCCAGTATGAGGCGTACCGTATGAGGCGTCGTAGGGCCCATCTCGCCCTCGCAGCATGGCATACTATGATACTATCGCAATATTTTCTTCTATTTATTTTGTGTGTTTCGTCAAGTAGTGCCACTATAATGTAATCACGCTTTTTCATTATCTGTGCAAACAGGGTTATTCAGCTGCATTTTGGTTGAACTGCACAAATGTACATATGGAACCGGCATATATGCAGAGTGCGAGGTGTGCCAAGTAAAAATTACCGACACCAACCATGCTTCATGCACGCATTGGCATCCACCACCACCAGTGGGATGTGTGGCGCTCTCTGTGGACGGATCTTTCTTGGCAGCAAATCCTCTAACCAAATACTAGTAGCTTATATTGGCAGTTTTCTAGGGAGTACTCTTTTATGAAAGAAGCACCAATCTATTTTTCTTTATTTGTACACTGTGTCACAACTTTGACCCAAAGGTCCAGAGCTATTTTAGGGTGATTGGCGTAGTACTCGGATACTGATTGTAAGCATGATTTTCATTAGCTGTCACAGCAATTGTAAGCATGAGCTGGTGGAAGATTAGGTTAGTGTGAAGCTTACCTTAAACCCTACCGCCGCCGTTGAAACGAGGCGAGCGTCGAGGGAACCATGGAGAACGGCGGGGAAGCAACGTCGCGCCATCCGGCCTCCTCTTGCGATGGGAGAACGAATACTCCTGTGGCTCCGGCTGGCTCTGCACCCTCACGAACGGCACACCATACTCGATCGATTCGTTATCCTCTAGGTGCTCGACCTTCGACCTGTATGCCCACCACCTCTACCTGACTGTCGCCTCGGGCGAATCTGTCTGCTCCATCGCCTAGATGAAATACTCGATGAACTCGGAGGACTGCGGCGTGACTGCCGCCAAGGAGTACATGTACATCGCCGCCCTCATCACCGCCGTCTCGCTCTTTCGCAGACATTGCCACATGGCGCGCACCGTCCTCGAAATCTCCCACTCATTGTAAAACCAACTAAGGATCTCCTTCAACCTGGCTAATTTTGCCCGCCGGCGACCTACCTGATTCGCTGCTGCATCCTCTCCATAGGTGTCCTTCTGAGTGGTCCGGTGCTAGCTTTGGAAGATGGGAGGAGATACGATGGTCTTGCAATAGAGAAGAGGGAGAGGCGAGACGGTGGTTTTGGAATGGATATGATGGAGAGGGGAGGAGGTGGTTTTGCAATGGAGAGGATCAGAAGAGGGAGAGGCGAGATGGTGGTTTTGGAATGGAGATGATGGAGAGGAGAGGAGGTGGTTTTGCAATGGAGAAGATCAGAAGAGGGAGAGGCAAGACGGTGGTTTTGGAATGGAGATGATGGAGAGGAGAGGAGGTGGTTTTGCAATGGAGAAGAGGGAGAGGAGCGTGCGGCAGCGATTTAGGATTGGACGAGAGGGCCGGCGCGCTGTGACTGGATCAAAATCAAAATCAATTTACCCTTCAATTAAGAAAGCAACCCCACATTAACTAGTCTCCCTTTTATTCTGGGTCATAATTGACCATGATTTTAGCACATAAAATATATGTTATACGTTGCAAAAATAATATAATTTGAAAGTACATTCAGATACGAACCAAACGATACAATTTTTGGTGACATGCAGTCACATTTTGCTTGTCAAATACAGTACGTGGTCAAACTTTGACCCAAAATACGCAAAACAACATAAAAATACTTCCAAGACCAGTGTCGCTCTTCCGCTCTTCTCCTCTTAAACCACCGCTGCTCCTCTCCTATTCCAATCTAAATCCAGCGCCGCTCCTCTCCTCTTCCATTTCAAAACCACCGCCCCTCCTCTCCTGTTCCAGTCCAAAACCAGCATCGCTCCTCTCCCGTTCTAATCCAAAACCAGTGCTGCTCCTCTCCTCTTCCATTCAAAAACCACCACCGGCGAGTGAAGGTGTTGTGGAGAAGTAGATCGATGGAGGAGTACAACCGATAAGTGAGGATCGCAGACGGCGACCCTGTGAAGCTAGCTAGGATGTTGGAGATACAGTCTTGGTTTGACAACAAGGACCAACTAGTGGCGACGGCGACATCCATGGCCAAATATCTGCAATAGAGCAAAAAGGCGGCGATACTCCCGGAGGGAGACGCGCCGGAGTACATAGAGCTGCTCCTCTGGGCCATGGAGCAAAAATATTCACCGAATCCGATCGTGAGGGAGCGGTGGTGGGAGTATCGATCCCAGATGGAGCATCCACCAGAGATTGAAGGATCGAGCATTTACAGGGTGCCGTTTGTGAGGGTGTCCTGCCAGAGCGAGCCAGTGGAGTCTTCGTCAACCGAACCCAACTGCAAGTGGAGAAAAGCAGTTGGCCCGATGACGCTTGATACGTCTCCGTCGTATCTATAATTTTTGATTGTTCCATGCCAATATTCTTCAACTTTCATATACTTTTGGCAACTTTTTATACTATTTTTGGGACTAACATATGGATCCAGTGCCCAGTGCCAGTTCATGTCTGTTGCATGTTTTTTGTTTCGCAGAAACCCAATATCAAACGGAGTCCAAACGGGATAAAAACGGACAGAGAATTTTTTTGGAATATTTATGATTTTTGGGAAGTAAAATCAACACGGAACGGTGTCCGGGGTGGCCACGAGACAGGGGGCGCGCCCTCCCCCCCTGGGTGTGGCCTGGTCTCTCGTGGTCAACTCGTAAGGCGGTTGATGCTCTTCTTTTTGGCGCAAGAAAGATAATTTTATGAGAAATATCTGGGCGAAAGATTCACCCCAATCGGAGTTACGGATCTCCGGATATTTAAGAAACGGTGAAGGGGTAGAATCTGAGAACACAGAAACAGAGAGATAGATCCAATCTCAGAGGGGCTCTCGCCCCTCCCAAGCCATGGAAACCAAGGACCAGAGGGGAAACCCTTCTCTCATCTAGGGAGGAGGTCAAGGAAAAATAAGAAGAAGGGGGCCTCTCTCCCCCTTGCTTCCGGTGGCGCCGGAGCGCTGCCGGGGCCATCATCATCACCGCGATCTTCACCAAAACCTCCGCCATCTTCACCAACATCTCCATCACCTTCCCCCTTCTATATTCAGCGGTCCACTCTCCCGCAACCCGATGTACCCTCTACTTGAACATGGTGCTTTATGCTTCATATTATTTTCCAATGATGTGTTGCCATCCTATGATGTCTGAGTAGATTTTCGTTGTCCTATCGGTGATTGATGAATTGCTATGATTGGTTTGAGTTGCATGTTTTATTATTGGTGATGTCCTATTGTGCCCTCCGTGTCGCGCAAGCGTGAGGGATTCCCGCTGTAGGGTTTGCAATATGTTTATGATTTGCTTGCGGTGGGTGGCGTGAGTGACAGAAGCACAGACCCGAGTAAGTAGGTTGTTTGCGTATGGGATAAAAGGGGACTTGAGACTTTAATGCTATGGTTGGGTTTTACCTTAATGAATCTTTAGTATTTGCGGATGCTTGCTAGAGTTCCAATCATAAGTGCATATGATCCAAGTAGAGAAAGTATGTTAGCTTATGCCTCTCCCTCAAATAGAATTCCAATAGTGATTACCGGTCTAGTAAAGTAGTCAATTGCTTAGGGACAATTCCACAACTCCTACCACCACTTTTCCACACTCATTATATTTACTTTATTTTATCTTTATCTAAACAGCCCCTAGTTTATATTTACGTGTTCTTTATTATCTTGCAAACCTATCCTATCACACCTACAAAGTACTTCTTGTTTCATACTTGTTCTAGGTAAAACAAACATCAAGCGTGTGTAGAGTCGTATCAGTGGCCGATAGGACTTGAGAGAGTATTTGTTCTACCTTTAGCTCCTCGTTGGGTTCGACACTCTTACTTATCGAAAGAGGCTACAACTATCCCGTATACTTGCGGGTTATCAAGACCTTTTTCTGGCGCCGTTGCCGGGAAGTCATAGCGTGGGGTGAATATTCTCGTGTGTGCTTGTTTGCTTTATCACTAAGTAATTTTTATTTGTTGTTCTAAGTTGTTCTCTTTCTTTAGTTATGGATATGGAACGCAAAATACAAAAAAAAATTAGGTGTACTTGCTACTCATGGAGATGGGGTAACTCCTAAAACCCTCGATTCTCATTATGCGAAAGATATTATGTACTAATTTGATAATCCTGAGAAAACCCCATTCAACTTTATAATGGGAGACACGTTGGATCAACGTGAATACTTTAGGGATTATCGCTCGACACAAAAAGGGAAACTATTATGGGATCAATTTATTATGTTGCGTTGGCATGCCTGGAATCTATGCTTGAGATATGATATCACTTGTTGCTCTAGGATGAAGCTCCACACCTTCCCTTCTCATGCAAATTTAATGATAATGAAACCTTAGCTTCTTATGCTAATGGTATATATGATTACTATGATGTGGAACAAATAGAAGAATTTGTTGCTTTTAAGGCTGCTTATGAAATTGAATCTTTGTTTGAAAAGTATGAAACTTTAGATGATGATGCTTATAGGCCTGAAAATCTTGCTATACTTAGATATTGCTATGAAAATTATGAATACAATTACTATATTAATGCATTTATTGAGAAAGTCTCCGCTGTCCAAGAAGAGACTAATATTTTGCAGGAAGCTATGAAATAGTGAGCTCATTGGATGAAAAAGATGATGAGGAGAGCGAAGAACAAAAGAGGAAGAGCGGATTAGCTACCCGTGCCCACCTTCTAATCAGAGTAACCTTCCAACTCATACATTATTTAATTCCCCTTCGTGCTTACCGAAGGATGATTACTATGATCCCGTTGATTCTCTTGAAATATCCCTTTTTGATGATGCTTGCTATGCTTGTGGCCAAGATGCCAATATGAATTATGCTTATGGAGATGAACTTGCTATAGTTCCTTATGTCAAACATGAAATTGTTGCTATTGCACCCACGCATGATAGTCCTATTATCTTTTTGAATTCTCCAAACTACACTATATCGGAGAAGTTTGTGCTTATTAAGGATTATATTTATGGGTTGCCTTTTACCATTGCACATGACGATTTTGACGAATGTAATATGCATGTGCTTGCTGCTCCTACTTGCAATTATTATGAGAGAGGAACTATTGTTCCACCTCTCTATGTTTCCCATACTATGAAATTGCAAGAAACTGCTTATACTATGCATTGGCCTTTACTATGTGTGCATGAATTGTTGTTTTACGACATGCTGATGCATAGAAAGAGAGTTAGACTTTGTTGCATGATATATGTTACTTTGTGCTCACTACTAAATTACAAATCATTGTTAATTAAAATTGGCTTTGATATACCTTGGGATCCGAGTGGATTCATTACTTGAGCACTAAATGCATAGCTTAATGGCTTTAAAGAAAGCGCTGCCAGGGAGACAACCCGGAAGTTTTAGAGAGTCATCTATTTCTGTTGAGTGCTCTCATATAGTTTAAAAACAAAAAAATAAAGAGGGGAACCTAAAAACTTTTCAAAAAGGAAAGTGAAAGTGAGAGAGACAAGCATTGTTGAAGTGGGAGAGCTCCTTGAACTTTGTTCATGCTCACAAAAATTTTGTGAATCTTGATTACAGAAACTTTTCATCAAAAATAAGTATCCCCTTGTATAATTCCATTGTATTATAAAAATAATGTGCCAAAGTTTGCCTTTACGATGTTTACAATGCTTGTTGGTTTGTACGGTGCATGACACAAACTTTGGATGTAGTGCGCGATTTTACATTTTTAACTGGAATGTCATTAGTTCTGATTCTTTTTGCACTGTCTTGCTATAAAACTTGTTTATTTTTCCTAATTTTGGTAGAATTTTTGGGGTACCAGAAGTATTGTGATTGTTCAGATTTCTACAGGCTGTTCTATTTTTGACAGATTCTGTTTTTGATGCATAGTTTGCTTGTTTTGATGAATCTATCAATTTATATTAGTGGATTAAGGCATGGAAAAGTTATATTACAGGAGACACAATGCAAAAACAAAATATGAATTGGTTTGCAACAGTACTTAGAGTGGTGATTTTCTTTATTATACTAACGGATCTTACCGAGTTTTCTGTTGAAGTTTTGTGTGGATGTAGTGTCTAATCGAGGATGTCTCGATATGAGGAAAAGGAAGAGAGGCAAGAGATCAAGCTTGGGGATGCCTGAGGCACCCCAAGTAAATATTCAAGGAGACTCAAGCGTCTAAGCTTGGGGATGCCCCGGAAGGCATCCCCTCTTTCTTCAACAAGTATCGATATGTTTTCGAATTCGTTTCGTTCGTGCATTATGTGCAAGTCTTGGAGCGTCTTTTGCATTTAGTTTTCACTTTTCTTTTATGCACCATGCTGGTATGAGATAGTCCTTGGTTGATTTATAGAATGCTCATTGCACTTCGCTTAAATCTTTTGAGTATGGCTTTATGTGCTTCACTTATATCATTTGAAGTCTGGATTGCCTATTTCTCTTCACATAGAAAACAGCCATTTGTAGAATGCTCTTTTGCTTCACTTATAATTGTTAGAGCTTGGGCATATGTTTTGTAGAAAGAATTAAACTCTCTTGCTTCACTTATATCTTTTTAGATAGATGACAGGAATTGGTCATTCACATGGTTAGTCATAAAATCCTACATAAACGTGTAGATCGCTGAATATGATATGTTTGATTCCTTGCAATAATTTTGCGATATAAAGGCGGTGATATTAGAGTCATGATAGTGGGTGGTTGTGGATTGTAGAGACACTTGTGTTGAGGTTTGCAAGTCCCGTAGCATGCACGTATGGTAATCGTTGTGTGACAAATTTGAAGCATGGGGTGTTTCTTTGATTGTCTTCCTTATGAGTGGCGGTCGGGGAGGAGCGATGGTCTTTTCCTACCAATCTATCCCCCTAGGGGCATGCGTAGTAGTACTTTGCTTCGAGGGCTAATAAAATTTTATAATAAGTACATGAGTTCTTTATGACTAATGTGAGTCCATGGATTATACGCACTTTTACCTTTCCATCATTGCTAGCCTCTTCGGTACCGTGCATTGCCCTTTCTGACCTCGAGAGTTGGTGCAAACTTCGCCGGTGCATCCAAACCCCATGATATGATACGCTCTATCACACATAAGCCTCCTTATATCTTCCTCAAAACAGCCACCATACCTACCTATCATGGCATTTCCATAGCCATTCCGAGATATATTGCCATACAACTTCCATCATCATCATATACATGACTTGAGCATTCATTGTCATATTGCTTTGCATGATCGTAAGATATCTAGCATGATGTTTTCATGGCTTGTCCGTTTTTTGATGTCATTGCTATGCTAGATCATTGCACATCTCGGTACACCGCCGGAAGCATTCATATAGAGTCATATCTTTGTTCTAGTATCGAGTTGTAATATTGAGTTGTAAGTAAATAAAAGTGTGATGATCATCATTATAGAGCATTGCCCCATGATAAAAAAAGAAAAAGAAAAAAAAGAAAAAAAAGGAAAGGACAAAGAAGCCTAAATAAAAAAAGGGGGCCAAAGAAGCCCACCGAAAGAAAAAAGAAAAAAAAGAAAAAAAAGAAAAAGAAAAAAGGGGGCAATGTTACTATCCTTTTTCCACACTTGTGCTTCAAGGTAGCACCATGTTCTTCATATAGAGAGTCTCTTATGTTGTCACTTTCATATACTAGTGGGAATTTTCATTATAGAACTTGGCTTGTATATTCCAACGATGGGCTTCCTCAAATGCCCTAGGTCTTCATGAGCAAGAAAGTTGGATGCACACCCACTTAGTTTCTTTTGTTGAGCTTTCATACACTTATAGCTCTTAGTGCATCTGTTGCATGGCAATCCCTACTCCTCGCATTGACATCAATTGATGGGCATCTCCATAGCCCGTTGATTAGCCGCATCAATGTGAGACTTTCTCTTTTTTTTGTCTTCTCCACATAACCTCCATCATTATATTCTATTCCACCTGTAGTGCTATATCCATGGCTTGCGCTCATGTATTGCATGAGGGTTGAAAAAGCTGAAGCGCGTTAAAAAGTATGAACCGATTGCTCGGCCTGTCATCGGGGTTGTGCATGATGGGAGCATTTTGTGTGACGAAAATGAAGCATGGCCAAACTATATGATTTTGTAGGGATAAGCTTGCTTTTGCCTTGTTGTTTTGAAAAGACATGATTGCTTTATTGGTACGCTCGAAGTATTATTGTTATTTATGTCAAATGATAGACTATTGCTTTGGATCACTCGTGTCTTAATATTCATGCCATGATTAGACATATGATCAGGATTATGCTAGGTAGCATTCCACATCAAAAATTATCTTTTTATCAATTACCTACTCGAGGACGAGCAGGAATTAAGCTTGGGGATGCTGATACGTCTCCGTCGTATCTATAATTTTTGATTGTTCCATGCCAATATTCTTCAACTTTCATATACTTTTGGCAACTTTTTATACTATTTTTGGGACTGACATATTGATCCAGTGCCCAGTGCCAGTTCCTGTCTGTTGCATGTTTTTTGTTTCGCAGAAACCCAATATCAAGCGGAGTCCAAACGGGATAAAAACGGACGGAGATTTTTTTTGGAATACTTATGATTTTTGGGAAGTAAAATCAACGCGAAACGGTGTCCGGGGTGGCCACGAGACAGGGGGGCACACCCTCCCCCCTGGGCACGGCCTGGGCTCTCGTGGGCCACCCGTAAGGCGGTTGAAGCTCTTCTTTTGCCGCAAGAAATCTAATTTTATGAGAAAGATCTGGGCGAAAGATTCACCCCAGTCGGAGTTACGGATCTCCGGATATTTAAGAAACGGTGAAGGGGTAGAATCTGAGAACGCAGAAACAGAGAGATAGTTCCAATATCGGAGGGGCTCTCGCCCCTCCCAAGCCATGGGAGCCAAGGACCTAAGGGGAAACCCTTCTCCCATCTAGGGAGGAGGTCAAGGAAGAAGAATAAGTAGGGGGCCTCTCTCCCCCTTGCTTCCGGTGGCGCCGGAGCGCTGCCGGGGGCCATCATCATCACCGCGATCTTCACCAACACCTCCGCCATCTTCACCAACATCTCCATCACCTTCCCCTTCTATATTCAACGGTCCACTCTCCCGCAACCCGCTGTACCCTCTACTTGAACATGTTGCTTTATGCTTCATATTATTTTCCAATGATGTGTTACCATCCTATGATGTCTGAGTAGATTTTCGTTGTCCTATCGGTGATTGATGAATTGCTATGATTGGTTTGAGTTGCATGTTTTATTATTGGTGCTGTCCTATTGTGCCCTCCGTGTTGCGCAAGCATGAGGGATTCCCGCTGTAGGGTTTGCAATATGTTTATGATTTGCTTATGGTGGGTGGCGTGAGTGACAGAAGCACAGACCCGAGTAAGTAGGTTGTTTGCGTATGGGATAAAAGGGGACTTGATACTTTAATGCTATGGTTGGGTTTTACCTTAATGAATCTTTAGTATTTGCGGATGCTTGCTAGAGTTCCAATCATAAGTGCATATGATCCAAGTAGAGAAAGTATGTTAGCTTATGCCTCTCCCTCAAATAGAATTGCAATAGTGATTACCGGTCTAGTAAAGTAGTCAATTGCTTAGGGACAATTCCACAACTCCTACCACAACTTTTCCACACTCGTTATATTTACTTTATTGCATCTTTATCTAAACAGCCCCTAGTTTATATTTATGTGTTCTTCATAATCTTGCAAACCTATCCTATCACACCTACAAAGTACTTCTAGTTTCATACTTGTTCTAGGTAAAGAGAACGTCAAGCGTGCGTAGAGTCGTATCAGTGGCCAATAGGACTTGAGAGAGTATTTGTTCTACCTTTAGCTCCTCGTTGGGTTCGCACTCTTACTTATCGAAAGAGGCTACAACTATCCCGTATACTTGCGGGTTATCAACGCTTTCCCGCCATTGTCTCCCTTGCCGTTCACATCGTCTCACGGGGCGGCTGTCTGCCACCGAGGAATAGGAGGGGGCTGCCCCCCAGCCCAATAGTCGGGCAGGTTGTGAATTGTCAGGAGGAGATTAGGGTTGTCAGTATTTGTAGGTTGTGAATTGTGTTTTGTGTTGTGTATTTTGAGAGTACTTTCAGATATGAATGCCTTTTGAATTTCATATTTGCAGTATTGAGCATATGAAGTATTTTATGAATTCTAGAGATATATTTTTAGCACTTAAAAAAATGTAGTTTCATAGGAGTATAAAAGTGCAGACAATGTGATTCTCAGAGATGAAACTGCAAGTTTCAATTTCAGATAAGAAACTGCAAGTTCAGCTTCAGATAAGAAACTGCAACTTTCAGAGGCAGAGCATTTATATTAACACGGCCTTTTCAAACAGGGTTAACTTCATGTTGGAAGTTTTATTCATGGTCGAAAATGGAACTACCAGCCAGTTAACATCATGCTGATCAATATTCATGCATAGCACATCTTCATATGATGCATAGTAAAAATGCCCACACAATGTAGAGTGTGCGAAACACGGAGAAAACGAGGAACGAAGTTTTGGCAAGTGTTGGACGTGGTTTTGGGCTGCCCCGTCTAGGCTTTCATTTTTAACATGCGCAGCCCACGACCTCGGATGGGAGGTCCATATGCCTGTTTGTATTTTCTTAGGGCCGTCATGTATCGACCGGCCTATGGACCTCCCATCCGAGGTTTTATTTTTGGCAGCCCAATTTATGTATTTTTTTTTTGAAGATAACGCAGAGGTCTGTTCTATTTTTCTATATAAGAATAGGAACGCCAGGTCCAACTTATGTTTCCCTTCTAACTATATTATATATATTTAAATTATTTTATATGTTATTATATATTATTTTTATTGTCATCATATATTTAATAGATACTTACATATGTAAGAAAACAATATCCCACATCTTATTAACTTATAAAAATAATTTCTTAACAAATAAAATCCTGGATTGTTTTGGCACGAAAATCCTAGTGATTGTGTACAAAAGCTTGGTAAGATTTAAGGAAGAATGTAATAATATCACTTATTATTTAAATATATTTATAACAAAATGCTCAGCCCCTTTTTATTTTTTGATAACATTGCTGGCCCAACCCAACATTATAATTAGAATCAGCCCAGCAAAATCGTGTATTTTGAGAAAGTGCAAATGGCCTGTAATTTTTTAGGAAATAAAATAAATGGGTCGCATGGACGCTACATTATTTGTTCACCCAGCCCAGCTAATGGCTGCAATTCAAAAAAAAAGATCAAATTGACTGTAAATTCTACCGCGCAAATAAAAAGACTGTAAATTCTGAAAAAATGGGTTCAATACGTGCCACATTTTTGGAGGCTAAAATGTGGGCCAATAGGTCGAAGCCAACGCAAGTCGTTGTCAATTTAGTCACCAAATGATTCTGACATGTTAGCCGTTGGATTTACATCCAACGACCGGCATCCATCTTCAATCTCTCGTCTTCTTCGTCCAGCGCTGCCGGGACCACCTCCCGCCTCCTGCTGCTAGCAACTCTGCTTAGCACGCTTCGCTATGGAGCGCTACTCCACCGTTCGCCAGGCCATCCCTCCACCCCTCCACACCTCCTGTTCTTCTCCACCGACTACCAAACCACACCACACTAGAACCAGTTAACCCTCGTACACCTCTCCGTCTGCGACTCTACTCCCGCGTCTTCCCATCTCTGGCTCGTTGCTGTCCGAGGCTTCGCCGTCGTCCACCACCTTGGATGCACTCGGCGCGGCGTGGTCAACATGTTCAACGAACGACACCATTGGAAGTAGACAGTGCGTGGAGAGGCTGACAGCTGGGTCCACGCCCGCACACAAGGAAATGCCTCCTTATTACACGCAAAATAATTATTCCTCCACCTGACATCTGGGACCCACCGGAAGGGCCTTTGTATTTTGCGAAAAAAATGTGCCCCCCGCTGACATGTCGGACCCACCAGCTATCTTCGCACGCAAGGAAGTGCCTCCTTATTGCGCACAAAAAAATGAATACTCCCCCTGCCAGCTGGAACCCAACATAGTGGGAGACTGACTTGTGGGCCTACCAAGTTGACGGGATGGAGGGCTTTGTCAACTTAGTCAATATGAACGATTCTAGCTCCTGTTGTCGTACAATGTTCATCCAACGGCCGTAGTGCTTCTTCAACCTTTGGTCTTCTTGCTCCAGCCGCCCAAACCAGCGCCGGTCGTGCCGCGTGCTCCTGCCTCCCATGGCCGCCTGTGATGCCGCGGAGGCCTCACCGCCCCCTACTACTCCCACCGCTGGTCAGGCCATCCCTCTACTCACCCACACCCCCTGTTATTCTGCGGTGACAGCAGCCTCACACCGCAGCCGAACCAGTGAACCCTTGTACTCCTCTTCGCGTGGACATCCACTGCTGCGTCTTCCCCAGCTCCGAGTTGTCCCCTTCCTAGTCCTCTCCGTCGTCCACCGCCGTGGTGCTCTCAGCGCGGCGTGGTCAACATGGTTAAGGAACGACTTCCATCGGACATGGACTTTACGTGGAGAGGCTGACAGCTGGGTCCACGGCCGCAGCAAGGAAGTGCCTCCTTATTACGCGCAAAATAATGATTCCTCCACCTAACAGCGGGGACCCACCGGACGGGCCATCGTATTTCGTGAAAAAATATTTCCCCCTGACTGGTGGGACCCACCAGCTACATCTTCGCACACAAGGAAGTGCGTCCGGGCAAAAAAAACAATTCGCCCCACTGACTGCTGGGACCCACCAGCTACATCTTCGCAGGCAAGGAAGTGCCTGACAGTCGGGACCTACCTGGTCGAAGGGTACGTAGCGTTGTCATTCTGGTCGCGAACGTGTATGCACATATATACTGGTGGATGTAGAGGCGCGCACGTAGCATGTACACGTACGTACAGTGGCCAGGGTGCAAGAAAGAAAATACGGCCATGTATGTGTACATATGGGCGGGGTCTCGAACGCCTACTTGCGCATACGTACGGCCAGGGCTCGTGTACATGGCTGGGTCGGAACGGAGAAACAACGTCGTCGTCATGTTCGTGGGGAGGCAACGGAATGCGTCGTGGTCATGGGGAAGCAGCAGAATGCGTCGTGTTCATGGGGAGGCAACGGAATGCGTCGTGTTCATCGGGAGGCAACGGAACGCGTGGGAGCCAACCGGCTGGGTAGGAACGGAATGCGTCGTCGTGTTCATCGGGAGGGCTTGGACGGAATAGGCGATGGAAACGAGGCCTGGTCTACCTCAAAACGGAGGAAACGGACCTCGTACGTTCGGAACGGGGTCCTGTTGATCGGGAGGGGTGTGGCGTATCGCAAAACGGAGGAAACAGACCTCCTATGGTCGAAACGGGGGTCCTGTTGATCGGGAGGGGTGTGGCGTACCGCGAAACGGACAAACCGGGCCTCCTACGGTCGAAACGGTGGTCCTGTTGATCGGGAGGGGTGTGGCGTACCGCAAAACGGACAAAACGGACCTCCTACGGTCGAAACGGGGGTCCTGTTCATCGGGAGGGGTGTGGCATACCGCAAAACAGGACTCCACGGGATATTGTTCATCTCCACCGTCGACCTCCTTCAGCCTCCACGGGCTACCGTCGACCTCCTCCTGCCTTCACGGGCTCCTGTTCATCCAGCCTCCACCGCGCGCTACTCCACCGGCTACTGGTCAACCACCCCTCCACGGGCACCCCTCCACCGTCTACTGTTCATCCAGTCCTCCACACCACGGGGTCCTGTTCAACCACCCCTCCACCGTCTACTGTTCATGCAGCCCTCCACCACACCACGGGGTCCTGTTCATCCAGAGGCAACGCCACCGCTCACTGTTCATCCACCCCCCCCCCCCCCCCCGCAAAGCTCACTGTTCATCCAATCGATCGGCCTCAGTTAGCAGCAGTAGCGAAGGAATCGCTCGACCGGGTTCAGTTAATAGCCATCGATCGATCGCTCGGGTTCAGTAACGCGTAGCCTGCAGTGCAATTGCTTGGGTTCAGTTAGACCCCAATGACTCGCTCGGGTTCAGAGAGCCAACGCCTCGCACACACGCGCGTAAGTGTACGAGAGAAACTCGCATCGCTCGGCCCCCGACCTCCCACCGTAACAGGGAACTCCCCGAAATTTTCCTCCCCCTCGCTTCTACCACGGTTTTTTCCATCATGGACAGCCCAAAGAATGTCATGCAGCTGCGTCTCCGGCCCGCCCAGGACGAAAAGCCCATTTTCTATCATGATTTTTTGACATAGAAGTAGGATCCCACCACATCTATGATGATACCGGGTTTTGTCACAATTATCGTCATAGAAATGTCATATGTATGACAGAAAAAATTTCGTTTGGCCCAAAATGTCACGGATGTGTCTTTTTTTTGTAGTGATACCGATGACAAAGCGAACAACGTATGTTGTTATGCGGTTTGACCGATAAATATCTTCGTAGAATATGTGGGAGCCAATATGAGCATCCAGGTTCCGCTATTGGTTATTGACCAGAGACGTGTCTCGGTCATGTCTACATAGTTCTCGAACCCTTAGGGTCCGCACGCTTAAAGTTCGATGACGATGGTTATATTATGAGTTTATGTGTTTTGATGTACCGAAGGAGTTCGGAGTCCCGGATGAGATCGGGGACATGACGAGGAGTCTCGAAATGGTCGAGACATAAAGATCAATAAATTGGACGACTATATTCGGATATTGAAAAGGTTCCGAGTGATTTGGGTATTTTTCGGAGTACCGGAGTGTTACGGGAATTCATATTGGGCCTTAATGGGACATACGGAAAAGGAGAGAAAGGCCCCAAGGGTGGCCGCACCCCTCCCCATGGACTAGTCCGAATTGGACTAGGGAGGGGGGCGCCCCCTTCCTTCCTTCTCCTTCTCCCTTCCCTTCTCCTACTCCCACAAGGAAAGGAGGAGTCCTACTCCCGGTGGGAGTAGGACTCCCCCCTTGGCGCGCCCTCCTCCTAGGCCGGCCGCCTCCCCCCTTGCTCTTGTATATACGGGGGCAGGGGCACCTCTAGACAACAATTGATCCCTTGGATCTCTTAGCCGTGTGCGGTGCCCCCCTCCACCATAGTCCACCTTGATAATATTGTAGCGGTGCTTAGGCGAAGCCCTGCGTCGGTAGAACATCATCATTGTCACCACGCCGTCGTGATGACGGAACTCTCCCTCAAAGCTCGGCTGGATTGGAGTTCGAGGGACGTCATCGAGCTGAACGTGTGCAAGAACTCGGAGGTGCCATGCTTTCGGTGCTTGATCGATCAAACCGTGAAGACGTACGACTACATCAACCGCGTTGTGCTAACGTTTCCGTTTTCGGTCTATGAGGGTTAGTGGACAACACTCTCCCCTCTCGTTGCTATGCATCACCATGATCTTGCGTGTGTGTAGGACATATTTTAAAATTACTACGTTCCCCAACAATCCTGAAATTACAACATGCGCGAAAACTCCCTCCAGCTGCCAAATCCCGACACACGAAATCCCCCTTCTAACCCTGAGCCGAAAGGGCCACTAGTTCAAATTGATGGGGGTACTTCTGTAACACACCCTACATTTTGGACAAGCGCGTCCATAAGTCATGGTTCCCCCTCCCATCGCCTCCTTTTCGCCATTCGAAATCCGAAGCTGCCATAACCTCTCCGCTCCAGCCGCGAAACCCCACCCTCCTCACCGCTGCCCAGTCGGAGCCTCTTCCCTTACAATGTCGTCCACCGCAACAGCTCAACGTCCCTCATCCACCTCCCCGGATGAGGATCCGTCGTCCATCTCGTCATCCCGTCGGTTCAGCCGCCCCGTCCTCCACCTCCAAGGAGCTGCTCTGACGATCGCCTCGTCTATCACGGCTGCTCCATCCCCACAGCACCACCTTAACCTGCTCCACCGGAACCGCAACATCCCCACCGACTCGTCGCACAAAGCCGAGGCCTACTCGGTGCCACCAAAGAGGTTGTACACTCATCGCATCGCACCTTCTCCTTAATTCAACCTCCCAGTGCTGACGGTGCTCCACCCCGCACTCCCATGGAGAGGCTACCTCGAAGTCAGTGCCGCGGGCGACATCTCCATGGTGGCTCTCCCCCAGTGCGAGGCACCTTCGGCGACAGCGTCCATACCAGCCGGATCTGCTGCTGCTGCTCCGACTCTCGCTCGCTCGCTTGCTCACGCTGCTGCTGCTGCTCCCCCCTCGCTCGTGTTGCTGCTCTGTTCCGATTTAGCTACACTTCAGTCGACTGAATCAACTTTTGGGTCAGTCGATTTTCAGGGGGTGGGGGTGGGGGGCTAGTCAGAGTCAAGGAAGAACCACCTGTAGTGGGGAGGGGGGCTCTCCAGAGAGGTACCCCACTATCTATCTTAGGGTTCAGGGTGGGGGTGGTGGTCGCCATTGGTGGGGGGCGCGGTGGTGGGGCGGTGGCGTGCGGATCGCCGAGAAAAAGCTCAGCGCGGGGGAAGGGGGGCCTAGAGGGCTGGCCGGGGCGGCGGCATACCAGCGGTGGGGAGTTGTTTCGGGGCGGCGAGGCAGTGCGGGGGCCGGCGGTTCGGCCGGTGGTGGCTGGCGGCTTAGGGGGGGTGCAGGTTGAAGATGAACTGCAAGCCCTCCCTAAACTACATGTCAAGTGCCTCTTTGCTACCATTGCATTTAGTTTTGACAGTAACATTCAGATTCCACAGTAAATTTCAGTTTCCAGAGTTAAGCTCAGAGTCGATAGGTTTTTCCTCATCTATTGTAGTTAGTTGGTTTCTGGTAATGTAATTTTTTTATCTATTTTACATCATTCATTGGAGATGCTACTAGAATCCCACTTGAGATTAATGATGTCTGTCTTGTGCTGCTTCAGCCTTGACGTCTTACGGCTCACCGGAGCTGCTCCAACGACAGAACAATCCATCACAACAGAGCAGTGCCTACGTCGTCTACAGATTCCTAAGATCTTCCTCCACACCTCCGATAGCCACCTCGGCCTCAACTTCTTCAGCGACCAACCCAATGATGCTGAGGTCGACATGACTTCGACAAAGAGGATGTACACTTGTTGCATCACTTATTACTCTACATTCATGTCGATCCATTAGGGCTATTTTGGTTCAACGGAAAAACGTAGCAATAGGAAATTTTTCTATGGCACTCTACTATTCAATTATTCATGCATTTTGTTGAAAGGAATGGAGCAAAACATCCACCTGGACATACTTTTCAAAATCCTATGCACGAAAACAAGACCAAGTGCATTAGTGGCAGAATAACATTATAATTGTACACGATTTCATATGGTTTCACTTTATTTTGGCCATGTTTCTTTGCATTCCTCTGCTCTTCCAATTCGTATGAACGAAACATCCAAGTTGACAAAAATCCTATGTTTACAAATGCTCTGTTTACCATGTGCATTCCTATCCTATTCCGGTGTTGTTCCTATCTCTTCGTTTTTAGAATCATGCAAGCCAAATGAGCCCTTACAGAATTACTTCAGTTACAGGTATGTGTCGAAGGGAACTTTGTGTGGTTTCTCCTGCTCCTGCCGCGACGTCGTCCAACTCACCTGAGCTGCTCCATCGACAGAAGCATCCATCAAACCAAACATCACGACTCCTGACCGTCTTTCGCCGCCTCAGATCTCCTTCCCTGCTGCCGGCACCCACCGCAATGGCATCACCATCATCGACTCAGCAGATGAACCTAAGGAGTACACGGGTCCACAAGAGAGGTTGCACTCTTTTGTTTCTGCTTATTTTATGCATTGCTTAAAATTACCTGCTACTTTATCGTCCTGTTCACCTCTTAGACTCCAAGTCAGGTCCAAATTAATGTTCAAACATGAGTTCTAAATTAGTTGTGGGGCACATATCGAGGAAGCAATGAATAGTATCTCCATCTAATATCTGGTTCACCTAGGGTATGCCTATGTTGTTCATCTTGGGTGGGAAACAAATATTAAAGTAATCATCATCTGCCTTTTTATTAAATTAAAGCAATCTTCAGCCTGCTATCATTATTTTTGGATCCATCCACTGGTTGTTACCATCACTCTAAATTTCTGCATGCTCTCCTTACATAATTTCACCATATTTTTTCGTATGCATGTCAGATATTGTACACAGTCATGCTAAACATGTAGAGAAAAAGATAAGAGTTTTGCGCGGCAATACAATGTCATGCAGACATTGCTCCATGGTGGGTTCAATGGCAAACCCCCCCCCCCCCCCTCTCCATATTGTAATCCAGAGGAAGATATCTGTTCTGAGGCGTATTCAGACGCAACTGACCACTCCTATTTACCCCCCAAGGTGTTTGCTCTACCTTGGCATGATGATGTTAATCATATCATGCATATGTTGCCTTGCAGTGCCTACTTTTGACATCATATATGTCATCTGCTTAGTTTAGACATGTTCTGTAATGCCACCTGTTTAGTTTCTATATCATATATGGGGATTATGCAGTCTCATGTCTTTTAGCCAGCCATAATATATGTGAAATGTGCAATGCCATCATGTTTAACCAGACATAATATATTTGAATGATATATTGCCCATCCTTTTCTTCATTACATTTCCATTTGTCGACAATGTTTGTACATTAAACTACTCTTCCTGTGAATCTGCCACTTGGGTGGGAGATGGAAAATCTAGAGTGAAAACAAGGCCTTCGGAGCAGACAATGCTACCTGTCATAGCAGATCTCTTGTTGGGTCCCGATAGCTCCTCAGAGATGGATTCAGAGACAGATGACCAGTCTTATTCCCCCAACGATGTGTATGCTCTAACTTGGCACGGTTATACTGCTCATATCATGCATATGGTCTCTTGCATTGTATAGTTTAGACATCATATACACAATATTCAACACCATGTTCTTAGTTCAGACATCATATCAAATGCCCTCTGTTTAGCATATAAATCACATATGTGAATTAAATCATGCGATCCTGATTACTTAGATAACATATATGTGAATTATGCCATGCGATCCTGTTTAGTTATTCATCATATCTTTGAGTTATGTTATGCTATGCTATCCAGTTTAGATAGACATCATATATGTGAAATTATGTCATGCTATCCGTTTTAGTTAAGCAATATACATGTGAACTATTTCATGCCCTCTTTTTTCCACACCATCTATTGCACTTGTCTCTCATACAATGTCTATACATTCAACTATTTTTCCTGTTTCTCATCCATTTGAATTGGAGTGGTTGGTGCCAGTATCTAGCAGAGTAAAAACACGGTCTTCAAATAAAATAGTGGTACATCTTGGTGGAGATAGCACCCCAGTTGTACATGCACGAGAACCAGCCCTACCGCACATAACCCAGACTCCCGCAGATTGTACCCCTACTGTGATGGACAGGGAACCAGCTTCACCCAATCTAACCCCAACCCTATTAATCTTCCGTAAAAAGAATCAACTCAAAATCACTCTTCGGATAAAAATGAAAAATAATTTCGTGAGTGCAAAAGTTTCTGTTTTTCAGCAAGATCGAATCAACTCTCACCCAAATCATGCCAAAGGCTTTGCTTGGCACAAACACTAATTTAAACAACAAAAGCACATCTAAATAGAGGCATAATTGTGTATTTCATTGAAAACAGCAATAAAACCAAAAATCAAAAAGATACAAGTTGGGTTGCCTCCCAACAAGCGCTATCGTTTTACGCTCCTAGCTAGGCATAACGAGTAGGATCTAAGTGTTGTCATCTTTAGCTCTAGATCCATAAGATGCCCTCATGATTGATTCATATGGTGGCCTAATTCTTGTTCTAGGGAAGTGTTCCATATCCTTCCTTAGTGGAAATTGAAATTTAATATTGCCTTCTTTCGTATCAATCACGACACTAGTAGTACGTAAAAATGGTCTACCAAGTATAATTGGACAAGATGGATTGCAATCAATATCAAGAACAATAAAATCTATGGGCACATAATTCCTATTTGAAAGAATAAGAACATCATTAATTCTTCCCATAGGCTTTCTAATAGTAGAATACGCCAGGTGCAAATTTAAAGAGCATTCTTCAATATCGGTAAGACCAAGCACATCACATAAAGAATTTGGAATTGTAGAAACACTAGCACCCAAGTCACATAAAGCAAAACACTCATAATTTTTAATATTGTGTTTGATGGTAGGTTCCCATTCATAATGTAATTTTCTAGGCATTGAAACTTCTAATTCCCACTTTTCTTTAAAAGCTTTCAGCATAGCATCAACAATATGTTTAATGAAAGCTTTATTTTCTTCATAAGCATGAGGTGAATTTATCATGGATTGCAACAAAGAAATACAATCAACCAAAGAGAAACTATCATAATTAAAGTCTTTCTAATCCAAAATAGCGGGCACATCACTAGTTAAAGTCTTGACCTCTTCAAACCCACTTTTATCAAACTTCTCAACAAGATTTTCACCCTCCGAATTATCGGGACACCTTCTAGCTAAAGTTGACTCTTCTCCAGTCCCTTTTTTATCAATCTTAATTTTACTAAACAACAAATCAATAGAAGACACACCAATCATTTAAGATCTTCATCACTTTTATGAAAGTAATCACTAGAAAACGCTCTTTCTAAAAATTCTCTTTTTTCTCTAAGCATAGCGGTTCTTTTCTTACTTTGATCCATAAACATAAAGAGCTTTAATTGATTCTTCAACTTTAGGCACAATTTTATTCATCTCGAGAGTTTCTACATAATGAGAAATTCTATCAATACTTCTAGACACAACATCAACTTTATTCAACTTTTCTTCTATCGAAGCATTGAAAACTTTTTGAGTATTGATAAATTCTTTAATATTGTTCTCATGATCAGAGGTGTTTCTATTATTATTATAAGTAGGATTACCATAGGAATTACCATAATTATTAGAGGAATTACTAGGAAAAGGCTTAGGATTAAAATTACCTCTATAAGCATTGTTATTGAAATTGTTTTGCGAGATAAAATTCACATCTATGGCATCGCTATTTTGCTCAATCAAAGTAGACAAAGGTACATCATTAAAATCAATAGGAGCAATTTTATTAGCAACCAACTTCATAAGAGTATCAACTTTTTCACTCAAAGAATTAATTTCTTCTATCGAATTGAAATTTTTACTAGTAGGTGCTCTTTCGGTATGCCATTGTGAGTAATTGGCCATAATATTGTCTAGCAATTTAGTAACTTCACCCAAAGTAATTTCAATAAAAGTACCCCCGCAGTGAAATCCAAAAGATTACGAGAAACAAAATTCAACCTCGCATAAAAAAGTTGTATGATCATCCAAAGATTTAACTCGTGAGTTGGGCAATTCCTTACCATCAATTTCAACCATTCTCAAGATTGTGCAACATGCTCATGTTCAAGTTGCTTGAAATTCATGATCTGGGTTCTAAGGGAAATTATTTTTGCGGGCGGAAAATACTTAGTAATAAATGCATCCTTGCACTTGTTCCAAGAATCAATACTATTGCGAGGCAAAGAAGAAAACCAATTTTTTGCACAATCTCGCAAAGAAAACGGAACTAACTTAAACTTCACAACATCATTGTCCACATCTTTTTTCTTTTGCATATCGCATAATTCCATGAATGTGTTAAGATGGGACGTGGCATCCTCATTAGGAGTACCGGCAAATTGATCTTTCATCACAAGATTCAGCAAAGCTGTATTAATATCACAAGACTCCACACTAGTGGCGGCAGGAGCAATCAAAGTGCTAATAAAATCATTGTTGTTGGTATTTGAAAAATCACACAACTTGGTGTTCTCCCGAGTCATGGTGACTTCGCAACAAGATTGGACTAAAAACAGATCTGACGAGAAAACGGCGAACGAAAAAGAGGGCAAATAAAATGGCAAATTTTTGTGAAGTGGACCACGCTCTCACCAGGCTCGGGAGTGGGAACGACTTGCCCTTGGGCGGGCAGCCTATGCGAAATCTCGCCGGTTAGATACCTGGCGTCCCTCAGCTTTAGCACATCTTCTTCCGTGACGGAAGAAGGCATCCACCGGCCTCCTAGGTCGGAGCCGGACATTGTCGAAGGTCCGAAGCGCCTGAATCTGGAGCCTTGGGTGTTGGAACTCGGGGCGAGGGGCGGACTCGATTGAGGATTGAAGAAAAGGAACAGGCCTTGGTCTCGTTATAAAATGGTTGAATACCAAGAGCCGTCCCCGTAACCGTTTGGGACTCACCTTCGATGGAGGGGGCGTGCCAACGGGCGCGGTTGGGTTACCCATGTCCGTATTGATGAGGATCCTGGAATAAGAGGACACGATCTCTGCTGTGACAAGACGTGCCAAGGAAACCGCTTCGCTAAATGCGCTGAGGTGGAACAATAAAAACGATTCGAGTAAAGGCTTGGCCGTGGTGTGATGTCATGCCACGAAATACGTCAGCAGATTGAACTTGTGTAAATATTATTCTCTCTACAGTGGTATGTGGAATTTATTTTGCAGAGCCGGACACTATCCTGGTGTTCAAAATCTTCTATGAATTATTCGGAGGAGGAACCCGCCTTGCAATGCCCAAGACAATATGCGCGCCGGACTCGTCGTCATTGAAGCCTGGTTCAGGGGCTACTGAGGGAGTCCTGGACTAGGGGGTGTCCGGATAGCCGAACTATCATCATTGGCCGGACTCCAAGACTATGAAGATACAAGATTGAAGACTTCATCCCGTGTCCGGATGGGACTTTCCTTGGCGTGGAAGTCAAGCTTGGTGATACGGATATGTAGATCTCCTACCATTGTAACCGACTCTGTGTAACCCTAGCCCTCTCCGGTGTTTATATAAACCGGAGGGTTTTAGTCCGTAGGACGAACAACAATCATACCATACGCTAGCTTCTAGGGTTTAGCCTCCTTGATCTCGTGGTAGATCTACTCTTGTACTACCCATATCATCAATATCAATCAAGCAGGAGTAGGGTTTTACCTCCACCGTGAGGGCCCGAACCTGGGTAAAAACATCGTGTCCCTTGTCTCCTGTTACCATCTGCCTGGACGCACAGTTCGGGACCCCCTACCCGAGATCCGCCGGTTTTGACACCGACAGTCGTAATCGTACTTTACTAGATATGGTGCGATCTATGATGTCTCTTATCAGTTTACCACTATCGTATGAACTATGGTTTAGCGGTAAACCTAAGCTGTCATTTCTTAAAGTTTTGAGTTGCGATGCTTATATGAAAAAGGTTTTCAACCTGATAAGCTCAAACCCAAATCGGAGAAGTGCGTCTTCATAGAATACCCAAAGGAAACTGTTGGGTACTCCTTCTATCACAGATCCGAAGGCAAAACATTCGTTGCTAAGAATGGATCCTTTCTAGAGAAGAAGTTTCTCTCGAAAGAAGTGAGTGGGAGGAAAGTAGAACTTGATAAGGTAATTGCACCTTCTCCTGAATTGGAAAATAGTTCATCGCTAAAATCAGTTCCAGTGATTCCTGCACCAATTAGTGAGGAAGCTAATGATCATGATCATGAAACTTCATATCAAGTTATTACAGAACCTCGTAGGTCTTCCAGAGTACGGTCCGCACCAGAGTGGTATGGTAATCCTGTTCTGGAAGTCATGTTACTAGACCATGATGAACCTACCAACTATGAGGAAGCGATGATGAGCCCAGATTCCACGAAATGGCTGGAGGCCATGAAATCTGAGATAGGATCCATGTATGAGAATAAAGTGTGGACTTTGGTGGACTTGCCCGATAATCGACAATCCATAGAAAATAAATGGATCTTCAAGAAGAAGAAGGACGTTGATAGTCGTGTAACTATCTACAAATCTCGAATTGTCGAAAAAAAGTTTTTCGACAAGTTCAAGGTGTTGAATACAATGAGATTTTTCTCACTCGTATCGATGCTTAAAAGTCTGTCCGAATCATGTTAGCAATTGCCGCATTTTATTATTATGAAATATGGCAGATGGATGTCAAAACTGCATTCCTGAACGGGTTTCTGGAAGAAGAGTTGTATATGATGCAGCCAGAAGGTTTTGTCGATCCAAAGGGAGCTAACAAAGTGTGCAAGCTCCAGCGATCCATTTATGGACTGGTGCAAGCCTCTCGGAGTTGGAATAAATGCTTTGATAGTGTGATCAAAGCATTTGGTTTTGTACAGATTTTTGGAGAAGCCTGTATTTACAAGAAAGTGAGTGGGAGCACTACAGCATTTCTGATAAGTATATGTGAATGACATATTGTTGATCGGAAATAATGTAGAATTATTCTGCAAAGCATAAAGGAGTGTTTGAAAGGAGTTTTTCAAAGAAATACCTCGGTGAAGCTGCTTACATATTGAGCATCAAGATCTATAGAGATAGATCAATACGCTTGATAAGTTTTTCAATGAATACATACCTTGACAAGATTTTGAAGTAGTTCAAAATGGAACAGTCAAAGAAAGAGTTCTTGCCTGTGTTACAAGGTGTGAAATTGAGTAAGACTCAAAGCCCGACCACGACAGAAGATAGAAAGAGAATGAAAGTCATTCCCTATGCCTTGGCCATAGGTTCTATAAAGTATGCCATGCTGTGTACCAGATCTATTGCATACCCTACCACTGAGTTTGGCAAGGGAGTACAATAGTGATCTAGGAGTAGATCACTGGACAGCGGTCAAAAATTACCCTTAGTAGAATAAGGATATGTTTCTCGATTATGGAGGTGACAAAAGGTTCGTCGTAAAGGGTTACGTCGATACAAGTTTTGGCACTAATCCAGATGACTCTAAGTCTTAATCTGGATGCATATTGAAAGTGGGAGACATTAGCTAGAGTAGCTCCATGCAGAGCATTGTAGACATAGAATATTTGCAAAATACATACGGCTCTGAATGTGACAGACCCGTTAACTAAACTTCTCTCACGAGCAAAAACATGATCATACCTTAGTACTCTTTGGGTGTTAATCACATAGCGATGTGAACTAGATTATTGACTCTAGTAAACCCTTTGGGTGTTGGTCACATGACGATGTGAACTATGGGTGTTAATCACATACAGATGTGAATATTGGTGTTGAATCACATGATGATGTGAACTAGATTATTGACTCTAGTGCAAGTGGGAGACTGAAGGAAATATGCCCTAGAGGCAATAATAAAGTTATTATTTATTTCCTTATATCATGATAAATGTTTATTATTCATGCTAGAATTGTATTAACCGGAAACATAATAAATGTGTGAATACATAGACAAACACAACATCACTAGTATGCCTCTACTTGACTAGCTTATTAATCAAAGATGGTTATGTTTCCTAACCATAGACATGAGTTGTCATTTGATTAATGGGATCACATCATTAGGAGAATGATGTGATTGACATGACCCATTCTGTTAGCCTAGCACTTGATCGTTTAGTATATTGCTATTGCTTTCTTCATGACTTATACATGTTCCTATGACTATGAGATTATGCAACTCCCGTTTACCGGAGGAACACTTTGGGTGCTACCAAACGTCACAACGTAACTGGGTGATTATAAAGGAGTACTACAGGTGTCTCCAAAGGTACATGTTGGGTTGGCGTATTTCGAGATTAGGTTTTGTCACTCCGATTGTCGGAGAGGTATCTCTGGGCCCTCTCGGTAATGCACATCACTATAAGCCTTGCAAGCAATATAGCTAATGAGTTAGTTGCGGGATGATGCATTACGGAACGAGTAAAGAGACTTGCCGGTAACGAGATTGAACTAGGTATTGGATACCGACGATCGAATCTCGGGCAAGTAACATACCGATGACAAAGGGAACAACGTATGTTGTTATGCGGTTTGACCGATAAAGATCTTCGTAGAATATGTAGGAGCCAATATGGGCATCCAGGTTCCGCTATTGGTTATTGACCGAGAATATTTCTAGGTCATGTCTACATAGTTCTCGAACCCGTAGGGTCCGCACGCTTAACGTTACGATGACAGTTTTATTATGAGTTTATAAGTTTTGATGTACCGAAGTTTGTTTGGAGTCCCGGATGTGATCACGGACATGACGAGGAGTCTCGAAATGGTCGAGACATAAAGATTGATATATTGGAAGCCTATGTTTCGACATCGGAATAGTTCCGGGTGAAATCGGGATTTTACCGGAACACCGGGGGGTTACCGGAACCCTCCCGGGGGTTAATGGGCCTTAATGGGCCATGAGGGAGAAGAGGAGGGCCGGCCAGGGCAGGCCGTGCGCCCCCTCCCCCCTAGTCCGAATAGTACAAGGAAGGGGGGGCGGCGCCCCCTTTCCTCTTTCCCTCCCCCCAAATCCTAATCCAACTAGGAAAAGGGGGGAGTCCTACTCCCGGTGGGAGTAGGACTCCTCCGGCGCGCATCCTCCTAGGGTCGGCCGTACCCCCCCTTTCTCCTTTATATACGAGGGCAGGGGGCACCCTATAGCACACAAGTTGATCTACAGATCGTTCCTTAGCCGTGTGCGGTGCCCCCCTCCACCATATTCCACCTCGGTCATATCGTCGCGGAGTTTAGGCGAAGCCCTGCGCCGGTAGAACATCATCATTGTCACCACGCCGTCGTGCTGACGAAACTCATCCCCGACGCTTTGCTGGATTAGAGCCTGGGGATCGTCATCGAGCTGAACGTGTGCTGAGCCGTACGTTCGGCACTTGGATCGGTCGGATCGTGAAGACGTACGACTACATCAACCGCGTTGTCATAACGCTTCCGCTTACGGTCTACGAGGGTACGTGGACAATACTCGCCCCTCTCATTGCTATGCCATCACCATGATCTTGCGTGTGCATAGGAATTTTTTTGAAATTACTACGTTCCCCAACGGTGGCATCAGAGTCAGGTTTTATGCGTAGATGTCATATGCACGAGTAGAATACAAGTGAGTTGTGGGCGATACAAGTCATACTGCTTACCAGCATGTCATACTTTGGTTCGGTGGTATTGTGAGATGAAGCGGACCGGACCGACATTACGCGTACGCTTACGCGAGACTGGTTTCACCGTTACGAGCACTCGTGCTTAAAGGTGGCTAGCGGGTGTCTGTCTCTCTCACTTTAGCTGAATCGAGTGTGGCTACGCCCGGTCCTTGCGAAGGTTAAAACAGCACTAACTTGACAAACTATCGTTGTGGTTTTGATGCGTAGGTAAGAACGGTTCTTGCTAAGCCCGTAGCAGCCACGTAAAATTTGCAACAACAAAGTAGAGGACGTCTAACTTATTTTTGCAGGGCATGTTGTGATGTGATATGGTCAAGACGTGATGCTATATTTTATTGTATGAGATAATCATGTTTTGTAACCGAAGTTATCGGCAACTAGCAGGAGCCATATGGTTGTCGCTTTATTGTATGAAATGCAAACGCCCTGTAATTGCTTTACTTTATCACTAAACGGTAGCGATAGTCGTAGAAGCAATAGATGGCGTAACGACAACGATGCTACGATGGAGATCAAGGTGTCGCGCCGGTGACGATGGTGATCACGATGGTGCTTTGAAGATGGAGATCACAAGCACAAGTTGATGATGGCCATATCATATCACTTATATTGATTGCATGTGATATTTATCCTTTATGCATCTTATCTTGATTTGATTGATGGTAGCATTTTAAGATGATCTCTCACTAATTATCAAGAAGTGTTCTCCCTGAGTATGCACCGTTGCGAAAGTTCTTCGTGCTGAGACACCACGTGATGATCGGGTGTGATAGGCTCTACGCTCAAATACAACGGGTGCAAAACAGTTGCACACGCGGAATACTCAGGTTAAACTTGACGAGCCTAGCATATACAGATATGGCCTCGGAACACGGAGACCGAAAGGTCGAACGTGAATCATATAGTAGATATGATCAACATAGTGATGTTCACCATTGAAACTACTCCATCTCACGTGATGATCGGACATGGTTTAGTTGATTTGGATCACGTAATCACTTAGATGACTAGAGAGATGTCTGTCTAAGTGGGAGTTCTTAAGTAATATGATTAATTGAACTTAAATTTATCATGAACTTAGTACCTGATAGTATTTTGCTTGTCTATGTTTGTTGTAGATAGATGGCTCGTGCTGTTGTTCCATTGAATTTTAATGCGTTCCTTGAGAAAGCAAAGTTGAAAGATGATGGTAGCAATTACACGGACTGGGTCCATAACCTGAGGATTATCCTCATTGCTGCACAGAAGAATTACGTCCTGGAAGCACCGCTGGGTGCCAGGCCTGCTGCTGATGCAACTGACGACGTTAAGAAAGTCTGGCAGAGCAAAGCTGATGACTACTCGATAGTTCAGTGTGCCATGCTTTACAGCTTAGAACCGGGTCTTCAACAACATTTTGAACGTCATGGAGCATATGAGATGTTCTAGGAGTTGAAGTTAATATTTCAAGCAAATGCCCGGATTGAGAGATATTAAGTCTCCAATAAGTTCTATAGCTGCAAGATGGAGGAGAATAGTTCTGTCTGTGAACACATACTCAAAATGTCTGGGTATAATAATCACTTGATTCAACTGGGAGTTAATCTTCTTGATGATAGTGTCATTGACAGAATTCTTCAATCACTGCCACCAAGCTACAAGAGCTTTGTGATGAACTATAATATGCAAGGGATGGACAAGACTATTCCCGAGCTCTTCGCAATGCTAAAAGCCACGGAGGTAGAAATCAAGAAGGAGCATCAAGTGTTGATGGTTAACAAGACCACCAGTTTCAAGAAAAAGGGGAAAGGGAAGAAGAAGGGGAACTTCAAGAAGAACAGCAAACAAGTTGCTGCTCAAGAGAAGAAACCCAAGTCTGGACCTAAGCCTGAGACTGAGTGCTTCTACTGCAAGCAGACTGGACACTGGAAGTAGAACTGCCCCAAGTATTTGGCGGATAAGAAGGATGGCAAAGTGAACAAAGGTATATGTGATATACATGTTATTGATGTGTACCTTACTAATGCTCGCAGTAGTACCAGGGTATTTGATACTAGTTCTGTTGCTAATATTTGCAACTCAAAACAGGGACTACGGATTAAGCGAAGATTGGCTAAGGACGAGGTGACGATGCACGTGGGAAATGGTTCCAAAGTCGATGTGATCGCGGTCGGCACGCTACCTCTACATCTACCATCGGGATTAGTTTTAGACCTAAATAATTGTCATTTGGTGCCAGCGTTGAGCATGAACATTATATCTGGATCTTGTTTGATGTGAGGCAGTTATTCATTTAAATCAGAGAATAATGATTGTTCTATTTATATGAGTAATATCTTTTATGGCCATGCACCCTTGAAGAGTGGTCTATTTTTATTGAATCTCGATAGTAGTGATACACATATTCATAGTGTTGAAACCAAAAGATGCAGAGTTGATAATGATAGTGCAACTTATTTGTGGCACTGCCGTTTAGGTCATATCGGTGTAAAGCGCATGAAGAAACTCCATACTGATGGGCTTTTGGAATCACTTGATTATGAATCACTTGGTACTTGCGAACCGTGCCTCATGGGCAAGATGACTAAAACGCCGTTCTCCGGAACTATGGAGTGAGCAACTGATTTGTTGGAAATCATACATACTAATGTTTGTGGTCCAATGAATGTTGAGGCTCGCGGCGGGTATCGTTATTTTCTCACCTTCACAGATGATTTGAGCAGATATGGGTATATCTACTTAATGAAACACAAGTCTGAAACATTTGAAAAGTTCAAAGAATTTCAGAGTGAAGTGGAAAATCATCGTAACAAGAAAATAAAGTTTCTACGATCTGATCGTGGAGGAGAATATTTGAGTTACGAGTTTGGTTTACATTTGAAACAATGCGGAATAGTTTCGCAACTCACGCTACCCGGAACACCACAACAAAATGGTGTGTCCGAACGTCGTAATCGTACTTTACTAGATATGGTGCGATCTATGATGTCTCTTACTGATTTACCGCTATCGTTCTGGGGTTATGCTTTAGAGACAGCCCCATTCACGTTGAATAGGGCACCATCAAAATCCGTTGAGACGACACCTTATGAACTGTGGTTTGGAAAGAAACCAAAGTTGTCGTTTCTTAAAGTTTGGGGCTGTGATGCTTATGTGAAGAAACTTCAACCAGATAAGGTCGAACCTAAATCGGAGAAATGTGTCTTCATAGGATACCCAAAAGAGACTATTGGGTACACCTTCTATCACAGATCTGAGGGCAAGATTTTCGTTGCTAAAATCGGATCCTTTCTAGAGAAGGAGTTTCTCTCGAAAGAAGTGAGTGGGAGGAAAGTAGAACTTGATGAGGTAACTGTACCTGCTCCCTTATTGGAAAGTAGTTCATCACAAGAACCGGTTCCTGTGACAACTACACCAATTAGTGAGGAAGCTAATGATATTGATCATGAAACTTCAGATCAAGTTTCTACTGAACCTCGTAGGTCTACTAGAGTAAGATCCGCACCAGAGTGGTACGGTAATCCTATTCTGGAAGTCATGTTACTTGACCATGATGAACCTACGAACTATGAGGAAGCGATGATGAGCCCAGATTCCGCAAAATGGCTAGAGGCCATGAAATCTGAGATGGGATCCATGTATGAGAACAAAGTATGGACTTTGGTTGACTTGCCCGATGATCGGCAAGCCATTGAGAATAAATGGATCTTTAAGAATAAGACTGACGCTGATGGTAATGTAACTGTCTATAAAGCTCGACTTGTTGCGAAAGGTTTTCAACAAGTTCAAGGGGTTGACTACGATGAGACTTTCTCCCCCGTAGCGATGCTTAAGTCTGTCCGAATCATGTTAGCTATTGCTGCATTTTATGATTATGAAATTTGGCAAATGGATGTCAAAACTGCATTCTTGAATGGATTTCTGGAAGAAGAGTTGTATATGATGCAGCCAGAAGGTTTTGTTGATCCAAAAGGTGCTAACAAAGTGTGCAAGCTCTAGCGATCCATTTATGGACTGGTGCAAGCATCTCGGAGTTGGAATAAACGCTTTGATAGTGTGATCAAAGCATATGGTTTTATACAGACTTTTGGAGAAGCCTGTATTTACAAGAAAGTGAGTGGGAGCTCTGTAGCATTTCTGATATTATATGTAGATGACATATTATTAATTGGAAATGATATAGAATTTCTGGATAGCATAAAGGGATACTTGAATAAAAGTTTTTCAATGAAAGACCTCGGTGAAGTTGTTTACATATTGGGCATCAAGATTTATAGAGATAGATCAAGACGCTTAATAGGACTTTCACAAAGCACATACCTTGATAAAATTTTGAAAAAGTTCAAAATGGATCAGGCAAAGAAAGGGTTCTTGCCCGTGCTACAAGGTGTGAAGTTGAGTCAGACTCAATGCCCGACCACAGCAGAAGATAGAGAGAAAATGAAAGATGTTCCCTATGCTTCAGCCATAGGCTCTATCATGTATGCAATGCTGTGTACCATACCTGACGTATGCTTAGCAATAATGCTGTGTACCAAAGTAATCCAGGAGTGGATCACTGGACAGCGGTCAAGAACATCCTGAAATACCTGAAAAGGACTAAGGATATGTTTCTCGTATATGGAGGTGACAAAGAGCTAGTCGTAAATGGTTACGTCGATGCAAGCTTTGACACTGATCCAGACGATTCTAAATCGCAAACCGGATACGTATTTTTATTAAATGGTGGAGCTGTAAGTTGGTGCAGTTCTAAACAAAGCGTCGTGGCGGGATCTACATGTGAAGTGGAGTACATAGCTGCTTCAGAAGCAGCAAATGAAGGAGTCTGGATGAAGGAGTTCATTTCCGATCTAGGTGTCATACCTAGTGCATCGGGACCAATGAAGATCTTCTGTGACAATACTGGTGCAATTGCCTTGGCAAAGGAATCCAGATTTCACAAGAGGACCAAGCACATCAAGAGACGCTTCAATTTCATCCGGGACCAAGTCCAAGTGGGAGACATAGAAATTTGCAAGATACATACGGATCTGAATATTGCAGACCCGTTGACTAAGCCTCTCTCACGAGCAAAACATGATCAGCACCAAGACTCCATGGATGTTAGAATCATTACTGTGTAATCTAGATTATTGACTCTAGTGCAAGTGGGAGACTGAAGGAAATATGCCCTAGAGGCAATAATAAAGTTATTATTTATTTCCTCATATCATGATAAATGTTTATTATTAATGCTAGAATTGTATTAACCGGAAACATAATACATGTGTGAATACATAGACAAACACAACGTCACTAGTATGCCTCTACTTGACTAGCTTATTAATCAAAGATGGTTATGTTTCCTAACCATAGACATGTGTTGTCATTTGATTAATGGGATCACATCATTAGGAGAATGATGTGATTGACATGACCCATTCCGTTAGCCTAGCACTTGATCGTTTAGTATATTGCTATTGCTTTCTTCATGACTTATTCATGTTCCTGTAACTATGAGATTATGCAACTCCCGTTTACCGAGGAACACTTTAGGTGCTACCACTGGGTGATTATAAAGGAGTACTACAGGTGTCTCCAAAGGTACATGTTGGTTGGCGTATTTCGAGATTAGGTTTTGTCACTCCGATTGTCAGAGAGGTATCTCTGGGCCCTCTCGGTAATGCACATCACTATAAGCCTTGCAAGCAATGTAGCTAATGAATTAGTTACAGAATGATGCATTATGTAACGAGTAAAGAGACTTGCCGGTAACGAGATTGAACTAGGTATTGGATACCGACGATCGAATCTCGGGCAAGTAACATACCGATGACAAAGGTAACAATGTATGTTGTTATGCGGTTTGACCGATAAAGATCTTCGTAGAATATGTAGGAGCCAATATGGGCATCCAGGTTCCACTATTGGTTATTGACCGATAATAGTTCTAGGTCATGTCTACATAGTTCTCGAACCCGTAGGGTCCGCACGCTTAACGTTACGAGGACAGTTTTAGTATGAGTTTATAAGTTTTGATGTACCGAAGTTTGTTCGGAGTGCCGGATGTGATCACGGACATGACGAGGAGTCTCAAAATGGTCGAGACATAAAGATTGATATATTGGAAGCCTATGTTTGGACATCGGAATAGTTCCGGGTGAAATCGGGATTTTACCGGAACACCGGGGGGTTACCGGAACCCTCCCGGGGGTTAATGGGTGAGGGAGTCCTGGACTAGGGGGTGTCCGGACAGCCGGACTATCATCGTCAGCCGGACTCCAAGACTATGAAGATACAAGATTGAAGACTTCGTCCCGTGTCCGGATGGGACTTTCCTTGGCGTGGAAGGCAAGCTTGGCGATACGGATATGTAGATCTCCTACCATTGTAACCGACTCTGTGTAACCCTAGCCCTCTCCGGTGTCTATATAAACCAGAGGGTTTTAGTCCGTAGGACACAACAACCATTACAACAATCATACCATAGGCTAGCTTCTAGGGTTTAGCCTCTTTGATCTCGTGGTAGATCCACTCTTGTACTACCCATATCATCAATATCAATCAAGAAGGAGTAGGGTTTTACCTCCATCGAGAGGGCCCGAACCTGGGTAAAAACATCGTGTCCCTTGTCTCCTATTATCATCCGCCTAGACGCACAGTTCGGGACCCCCTACCCGAGATCCGCCGGTTTTGACACCGACATTGGTGCTTTCATTGAGAGTTCCTCTGTGTCGTCACCGATAGGCTTGATGGCTTCTTCAATCAACAACAACGCCGTCCAGGGTGAGACTTTTATCCCCGGACAGATCTTCGTGTTCGGCGGCTTCGCACTGCGGGCCAATTCACTTGGCCATCTGGAGCAGATCGAAAGCTACGCCCCTAGCCATCAGGTCAGGTTCGGAAGCCTAAACTTCACGGCCGACATCCGCGGGGACTTGATCTTCGACGGACTCGAGCCACAGCCGAGCGTGCCGTGCTATCACGATGGGCATGATTTAGCTCTGTCGCCGGACAGTGCCTTGGTGGCCGCACACGAATCCGCTCCGACCCCTAGTTCGGAGCCGATCACGCAGATCGAGGACGGGTGGCTGGACACCGCCTCGGGGGCTGCGACTTCCACGGCGATGGAGCTGAATACCGACCCTGTCCCTTATATAGCTTGTGACTCTGAGGCGCCGGACTCCGAACCTCCCGCGCCCCTGCCAATCGAATCTGATTGGGCGCCGATCATGGAGTTCACCGCCGCGGACATCTTCCAACACTCACCCTTTGGCGACATCCTAAATTCGCTGAAGCATCTCTCGCTATCCGGAGAGCCCTGGCCGGACTACGGCCAGGATGGTTGGGATGCAGACGACGAAGAAATTCAAACCCCACCCACCACCCACTTTGTAGCCACTGTCGATGATCTAACCGACATGCTAGACTACGACTCCGAAGACATCGATGGTATGGACGACGATGCCGGAGACGATCAAGAACCAGCGCCTACAGGGCACTGGAAGACCACCTTGTCATATGACATATACATGGTGGACACCCCAAAAGATGGGGACGGCAAAGAAGCAGCGGGGGCAGATTCCTTAAAGAAACAGTCCAAGCGCCGACGTCAGCGGCGCCGCTCTAAATCCCACCACAGCAAGAATGGAGATTCCGGCACAGGAGATAATAACACCCCAGAGAGTGCCGAAGACAACCCCCTCCAGCAAGATTCAGCGCAGGGCGATGCAGAAGCAAGCCCCCACGAGAGAGCGGCAGACGAAGAGGTCGAGGATGATAATTACATACCTCCCTCCTGAGACGAGGCAAGCCTCGACGACGACGAATTCGTCGTGCCTGAGGATCCCGTCGAACAAGAGCGTTTCAAACGCGGGCTAATGGCCATAGCAAATAGCCTAAAGAAAAAGCAGCAGCTTCAAGCTGATCAAGACCTGCTGGCCGACAGATGGACCGAGGTCCTCGCGGCCGAAGAGTATGAACTCGAACGCCCCTCCAAGACCTACCCAAAACGCAAGTTGCTCCCCCAACTAGAGGATGAAGCATATATACTTTCATCACCAGTGCACAATACGGCAGACCGACCACCCCGTGGTCGGGACAGAGAGGCACCTAGGCCCTCCACCAAGACCGTACCCCGGCATCGCTCAAAAAGTACGAAGCCACGAGGGAACGCGCCGGACTTGCGGGATATATTGGAGGACAAAGCAAGACAATCCAGATCTATCTATGGATCACGTGGGTGCCCCACGACCCACGACGAATACCGTCGTGCCGCATACAGCAACTCCGGCCGGGCCGAACACAGCAGACAACGCTCTCTTGAGCTACGTCGTGACATTGCTCAATACAGAGGCGCCGCACACCCACTATGCTTCACAGACAAAGTAATGGATCATCAAATCCCTGAAGGGTTTAAACCCGTCAACATTGAATCCTACGATGGCACAACAGACCCCACGGTTTGGATCGAAGATTATCTCCTTCATATCCATATGGCCCGCGGAGACGATCTCCACGCCATCAAATATCTCCCACTCAAGCTTAAAGGACCAGCTCGGCATTGGCTTAACAGCTTGTCCGCAGAGTCAATTGGGTATTGGGAGGACCTGGAAGCCGCATTCCTCAACAACTTCCAGGGCACATATGTGCAACCACTAGACGCCGATGACCTAAGCCACATAATCCAGCAGCCAGATGAATCGGCCAGGCAATTCTGGACTTGGTTCTTAACAAAGAAAAATCAAATCGTCGACTGTCCGGATGCAGAGGCCCTCGCAGCCTTCAAACATAACATCCGCGACGAGTGGCTAGCCCGGCACCTAGGACAGGAAAAGCCAAAATCCATGGCAGCCCTCACATCATTAATGACCTGCTTCTGTGCGGGAGAGGATAGCTGGCTAGCTCGCAGCAACAACCTCAGTAAAAATGCTGGCAGTCCGGATACTAAGGACCATAACGGCAGGTCGCGTTGAAGCAAAAACAAACGCCGCGTTAACGGCGACAACAATGAGGATACGGCAGTCAACGCCGGATTCCGAGGCTCTAAACCCGGTCAGCGGAAGAAGCCATTCAAAAGAACCACTCCGGGTCTGTCCAATTTGGATCGAATACTCGACCGCTCATGCCAGATACATGGCACCCCCGAAAAGCCAGCTAACCACACCAACAGAGATTGTTGGGTATTTAAGCAGGCAGGCAAGTTAATTGCCGAAAACAACGACAAGGGGCTGCACAGCGACGACGAGGAAGAGACCCGGCCGCCGAACAGTAGAGGACAGAAGGGTTTTCCCCCACAAGTGCGGACGGTAAACATGATATACGCAACCCATATACCCAAGAGGGAGCGGAAGCGTGCACTAAGGGACGTATATGCGATGGAGCCAGTCGCCCCGAAGTTCAATCCATGGTCCTCTTGCCTGATCACTTTCGATCGAAGAGACCATCCGACCAGTATCCGCCATGGCGGATTCGCCGCATTGGTTTTAGACCCAATCATCGATGGATTTCACCTCACGAGAGTCCTGATGGACGGCGGCAGTAGCCTGAACCTGCTTTATCAGGATACAGTGCGCAAGATGGGCATAGACCCCTCAAGGATTAAACCTACAAAGACGACCTTCAAAGGCGTCATACCAGGTGTTGAGGCCAATTGTACAGGATCAGTCACACTGGAAGTGGTCTTTGGATCCCCGGATAATTTCCGGAGCGAGGAGTTAATCTTCGACATAGTCCCGTTCCGCAGCGGCTATCACGCTCTGCTCGGACGAACCGCGTTCGCAAAATTCAACGCGGTGCCGCATTATGCATACCTCAAGCTCAAGATGCCAGGCCCTCGTGGAGTCATCACGGTCAACGGAAATACGGAACGCTCCCTCCGAACGGAGGAACATACAGCGGCTCTCGCGGCAGAAGTACAGAGCAGCCTTCTAAGGCAATTTTCGAGTTCGGCCGTTAAACGACCGGACATGGCCAAACGCGCCCAGAGCAACATCAATCAAGACCACCGGGCACGATCCGAGCGCACGTAGCAATGCGGCCCCAACCCCAGCCCCCGCATGATTGCAAGACCAGCTCTCCGCGTACATCATTACGCTCTGGAAATACCATGGGCATAGGGGGAGGGGCACGACCACAAAACAACCCAGAGTGCGGCTCGACCACACCAGGGGCTCCCAAGTGTGTTGCTCTTTTTATTTTTTATTTTCCTTCTTTGTATACATAGGACTCCGTTCACCAGAGGCCCTGTCCGGCGGCGAACCCGCCGAACTCATGATGCAACAGCCAGGGAGGGAAAAAGGTTGCGACGAACACTTAGGTGGTCTCCATTACGAGCATTAAATTTGATTATATACACCAGTCCGCAGCCCACCCCTGGAGGGGACATGTTTAATTAGTCCAATCCCTTGCTTACCGCACTATTTGTATCATTCCGCACTCATAGCAGAATTCCTTGAATAAACAATGCAGCACTTTTTGCCTATAATTGCATTACTTTACATATATGTTCATTAATGACATCTTGCACCCGTATATTTTGGTACGGCCAAATACACCAGGGGCTTAGGTTCCCCGCATTATGGTGTGATAAGTCCGAACACTTTCACAAGTGCGGCACCCCGAACTTATAGCATTATATGAATCGGCTCCGAATCATGTCTTGGGTCAATAGTTGGGTTTGCCCGGCTCCCATGTTTTGGTACCTTACGTTTCGTTATGTCGGCTAAGGTAGCACTGGGAGAACTACTGCGATTGCGCCCCGGTTGAGCTGGGCGAGCGCCTAAGTGGAGAAAGCTAAAACTGACTGGCATGATAAGGCGAGAGACTGGTCGCTGTTCGAGAGGTCTTTTCGAGTCCCTAAAGACTTATGCCGCTTCGAGCGAAGAACCGGATAATGTCCGGCCAAGGCGTGGATAGCGCCCCGAACTCGGTCTTCCGAATACTAGGGGCTTCGCCGAAATTTAAAATTATAGAATTCTATGGCTAAGTGAGAGTGTTCAAGCATTATAAGTCCGGTTGCCTTGTTTGTTGCGTTGAGCGCCTCCCTAGATGGACCCAAAAATGGGAACAAGAGTGCTCAAGATTATCCCGAACACCCCAGCACTCGTGGCATGGGGGCTGAAGCCGACGACTTGCCATCTCTCAGATTTTATAAATGGCCGCACAGAAGGTAATATTTTAAATCAATAAGCGTTGCTTAGCGCATATGAACAAAGTTTTCAGCGCATGGGATAACACATTGCGAGTTTACTCAATAATTACATCTCTGGGGCACTCATTTGCAATCTTGCGGGCACCCTTCAGGACAGTCTTATAGTACATCTCGGGCGTACGATACTCCTTGCCCGCTGGCGGCGCGTCAGTGATAAGCCTCTCCGCATCCAGCCTGCCCCAGTGCACCTTCGCGCGGGCAAGGGCCCGACGAGCACCTTCAATATAGGCGGAGCGCTTGATGACCTCCACCCAGGGGCACGCATCCACCAGCCGCCGCACGAGGCCTAAGTAGCTCCCAGGCATGGCCTCTCCAGGCCACAGCCAGACTATGAGGCCCTTCATGGCCTGCTCGGCTACCTTGTGGAGCTCGACCAGCTGCTTCAGCTGGTCGCTAAGGGGCACCGGATGTCCGGCCTCAGCATACTGAGACCAGAAGACCTTCTCCGTCGAGCTCCCCTCCTTGGCCCGATAGAATGCGGCGACATCGGACACACTGCGGGGCAGATCTGCGAACGCTCCTGGAGAGCTCCGAATTCGGGTAAGTAATAAGTAATTCACATTCACATGCTTGCTTTGCATGAAAAATGCCTTACCCGCTGCTATTTTCTTCACCGCCTCAATTTCCTGGAGGGCCTTAGGGGCTTCGGCCTTAGCGGCTTTGGCACTCTCAAGAGCCGATGCAAGCTAAGGGGCACCTGGTCGCTAGGGGGCACCGGATGGCCGGCCTCAGCGTACTGAGACCAGAAGACCTTCTCCATTGAGCTCCCCTCCTCGGCTCGGTAGAATGCGGCGGCATCGGACACACTGCGAGGCACATCTGCAAACGCCCCTGGAGAGCTCCGAATTCGGGTAAGTACCAGGAAGTTTACATTAACATGCTTGCTTTGCATGAAAAATGCCTTACCCGCCGCTATTTTCTTCACATCCTCAACCTCCTGAAGGGCCTTATGGGCCTCGGCCTTGGCGGCTTTGGCACTTTCGAGAGCCGAGGCAAGCTCGGACTCTCGAGTCTTTGAGTCGCGCTCCAAACTCTCATGCTTGTCCATGAGAGCCTGGAGCTCTTGCCGCACCTCCGCCACCCTCGCCTCCTGCTTCTCTCGCTCTGCCCGTTCCGCGGCCGCATGGCGTTCAGCCGCGGACACAGCCTCCTTCAGGGTTGCCAACTCGTCGTGGCCCTTGCAGTACCCACGTTATCCTTGTTATTTTTATTGCAACCTAAATCCTTTTCTGTAAGGTAACTATTCAAAGTGGTGTTACTCACCTTCTTTGTCCTCGAGCTGCTTCTTGGCATGGCCGAGCTCTTGCTCGGACCGCTCGAGGTCCTGCTTCAATGCACCGACCTCCGCAGTCAGTGCGGCAGAGGTCAGTAGCGCAGCCTGCAAACCCATATTGACATAATTTTTAGCAACCCTGCGTATATCTTTTTAGATCCTCAGTCCGGCTTTTCTTTCCGAACACCGAACCGAGCATCAAGGGCTACTATCTATGCGGTATTACATTACATAATTTTAACTTCTTACCTCAAAGCCTGTTAGAAGGCACTGCAGGCTTCGGTCAGCCCGCTCTTGGCGAGCTGAACCTTCTGAATCACCGCACTCATAATAGTGTGGTGTTCTTCCTCGATGGAAGCGCCTTTGAGCGCCTCCAACAAGTTGTCCGGCGCCTCCGGTTGGACGGGGGCCGCCGGTGTCACGGTCTTGCCCTTCTTGCGAAGGGGCCGCCTGCCGGACTCCGGAACCACTGCGAGTTCCGGCGTGGAGTCCGGCGCAAAGTCCGGGAGGCTGCCTTGTGGCGCCTCCGGAGCCTCCTCCTGATGGGTACCTTCCCGGGATCCCACCTCGGCGTCTTCAGCGTCGCGGGGGGTGGAGGCAGTCGGGATGGAATCTACATCCGACGGAGCCAACGACCCGCTCGATGAAGCGGGGAGATCATCGTCGGCCGGACTGCGGGCAGTGTGCGGCATTAGAAGGACACTATGTGACACAAAAGAAATTACGAATCATTCAGGAATCCGGATACTTACGATCTTGCCGGAGGCCTGGCCCTTGAGGGCCACTCTTCGTCGCTAACGTTGGCGTTGGCGGAGCTATCCGAGGGAATAGTCCTTCCCCTCTTGGACCCTTCGGCCTCCCCTGTTGGGGAAGCCTTCCTCTTCCTCTCTCCTTCCTCTAGGAGAGAGTCCTCTTTCTCCTCCTCGTCTTCGGGGGAGGAGTCTGCCTCGGAGTCGTCGGACACCTGAAAACGGGAACTCTTTCGAGTACCCGTGGCCTCCTTCTTGGCCTTCTTCTCCGGCACCACATGCGGTGCCGGAACCAGCAGCCCCGCTAGACGGGCGTCTACTGGGTTTTCTGGCATGGGAGCCGGGCAGATCAGGCAGATGATCTGCTCGGCCTTCTTCATCCAGTCCTGTCAAAGTAAAAGAGAGATTGAAACCCGCTTAGGGTCAAACTATTAAAAACAAGTGTCTCGTAAAGGGGCAGAATCACTCACCTCGTCAGCTGGACGCTGCGAGTGAAATCCGCGATCTTCAGTGGTGGATGCGGGAGCTTCGGCGCCCTTGAACAGCACCCTCCAGGCGCCTTTCGTACGTCGTGTCAAAGAGCCCGCTCAATGCCTGGTGTTGTGCCGGATTGAACTCCCACAATTTAAATGCCCGTTCTTGGCACGGGAGAATCCAGCGGATGAGCATGACTTGGACCACATTAACAAGCCTGAGCTTCTTGTTCACTAGCTTCTGGATACAGGCTTGGAGTCCTGTCAGCTCCTCCGAACTACCCCATAGCAAGCCCTTCTCTTTCCAGGAGGTGAGCTGCATAGGGATACCAGATCTGAACTCGGGGGCCGCCGCCCACTTAGGGTCGCGCGGTTCGGTGATGTAGAACCACCCCGATTGCCACCCCTTGACGGACTCCACAAAGGCCCCTTCGAACCAGAGGACGTTGGGCATCTTGCCCAACATGGCGCCTCCGCACTCCGCTTGAGTGCCCTTCACTACCTTCGGCTTGACATTGAAGTTCTTGAGCCACAAGCCGAAGTGGGGCTGGATGCAGAGGAAGGCCTCGCACACGATGATAAACGCCGAGATGTTGAGGATGAAGTTCGGCGCCAGATCGTGGAAATCCAGGCCGTAGTAGAACATGAGACCCCGGACAAAGGGGTGGAGTGGAAAGCCCAGTCCGCGGAGGAAGTGGGGAAGGAATACGACCCTCTCGTGGGACCTGGGGGTGGGGATGAGCTGCCCCTTGTCAGGCAGCCGGTGCGCGATGTCGCCGGAAAGGTATCCGGCGCTGCGCAGCTTTGCGATGTGCTCCTCCGTGACGGAGGAGGCCAACCATTTGCCTCCCGCTCCAAACATGGTCGGAGAAGGTTGAGACGAGATGCGTGAACTTGGGCGCTGGAGCTTGAGTGCGCGGAGATGGATAAGCAAAGGAGGAAGAGTGTAGGTGAAAAGGTGGATCCTTATCCCCTTATATATAGGCGGACGAAGACTATGCGTCCCCACCGGCCTGGTAAAACTCGCTTATCTCCCAAGCGCCACCATCAATGGCGCGGTTGGGTTACCCACGTCTGTATTGATGAGAATCCCGGAATAAGGGGAACACGATCTCTGCTTCGACAAGACGTGCCAAGGAAACCGCTTCGCTAAACACGCTGAGGTGGTATAATAAAAAACGATTCAAGTAAAGACTTGGAAGTGGCTTGACGTCATGCCACGAAATACGTCAGCAGATTGATCCTGTGTACATATTATTCTCTCTACGGTGGGATGTGGAAATTATTTTGCAGAGCCGGACACTATCCTCGTGTTCACAATCTTCTATGGATTATTCGGAGGAGGAACCCGCCTTGTAATGCCGAACAATATGCGCGCCGGACTCATCGTCATTGAAGCCTGGTTCAGGGGCTACTGAGGGAGTCCTGGACTAGGGGGTGTCCGGACAGCCAGACTATCATCGTCAGCCGGACTCCAAGACTATGAAGATACAAGATTGAAGACTTCGTCCCGTGTCCGGATGGGACTTTCCTTGGCGTGGAAGGCAAGCTTGGCGATACGGATATGCAGATCTCCTGCCATTGTAACCGACTCTGTGTAACCCTAGCCCTCTCCGGTGTCTATATAAACCGGAGGGTTTTAGTCCGTAGGACACAACAACCATTACAACAATCATACCATAGGCTAGCTTCTAGGGTTTAGCCTCTTTGATCTCGTGGTAGAGCCACTCTTGTACTACCCATATCATCAATATCAATCAAGCAGGAGTAGGGTTTTACCTCCATCGAGAGGGCCCGAACCTGGGTAAAAACATCGTGTCCCTTGTCTCATGTTACCATCCGCCTAGACGCACAGTTCGGGACCCCCTACCCGAGATCCACCGGTTTTGACACCGACAATGGGCCTTAGTGGGCCATGAGGGAGAAGAGGAGGGCCGGCCGCGTGCCCCTCCCCCTAGTCCGAATAGGACAAGGAAGGGGGGGGGCCCTTTCCTCTTTCCCTCCCCCCAAGTCCTAATCCAACTAGGAAAAGGGGGGAGTCCTACTCCCGGTGGGAGTAGGACTCCTCCGGCGCGCCTCCTCCTAGGGCCGGCCGCACCCCCCCCCCCTTGCTCCTTTATATACGGGGGCAGGGGGCACCCTACAACACACAAGTTGATCTACGGATCGTTCCTTAGCCGTGTGCGGTGCCCCCCTCCACCATATTCCACCTCGGTCATATCGTCGTGGAGTTTAGGCGAAGCCCTGCGCCGGTAGAACATCATCATCGTCACCACGCCGTCGTGCTGACGGAACTCATCCCCGACGCTTTGCTGGATCAGAGCCCGGGGATTGTCATCGAGCTGAACGTGTGCTGAACTCGGAGGTGTCGTACGTTCGGTACTTGGATCGGTCGGATCGTGAAGACGTATGACTACATCAACCGCGTTGTCATAACGCTTCCGCTTACGGTCTACGAGGGTACGTGGACAATACTCTCCCCTCTCGTTGCTATGCCATCACCATGATCTTGCGTGTGCGTAGGAGTTTTTTTGAAATTACTATGTTCCCCAACAATTTGCCATTTCACTCATACCCGCGAGAGGTTATGGAAGATGGTGATTTGCTTGGTGGAGTTGAGATCGAGGTTTCTATTCCTGGGAGTGGTGCATCGACGGACAGGAGATTTTTCTGGTCCCATTCCTGTGTGGGGCTATCTATTTATGAAAATGCTGCTTTCCAAGCGATTTGTTTTCTGCAGGGTGTGTATGGGTTCGTTGTGATGGATTACAATTATAAGAGTATGTCTACTTATCGAGAACTTGCTCGTTCTGCAGTGGTTTTGGCTGCGTCGTTGATCCGGGCCACACACATCGATGCCCATGCTGATGTGTCTACCGTTGTGGGTGACGTCGATGTTGCTGCGCAGCGGCAGATGCTGCATACTGCCTTGGTTGCAATGGCATGTGCTTTGTAGTGTTGGTGTAGGGCTTATTCGGTTTTATTTTCCAGTGGTTTGTTTTTTTCCTTCTCCTGTGTGTTGTGTATTTGAGTCGTGCTGCGCGTGCAGCTGAGATGTTGTACTATTTAAATATAATGTTCATTTGTGTTCCCTGGCGTTCAATAAAGTTGTTGTTACCTCCTGTTATTACATTTTTTTGTAGCTCTGGTCCAGCATTTTCCTTATGTATGTACTTTGTCTTGGTGTATATGTTGATCTTACTAATGACCGGAGATTTTTTATTCTGCGGTCTATCTGCATGATGATGTTCCTGATTTTTCTGTTTCGTGTTGTCCAGTATTGGTTTGCCATGTTATCGTGTGGTGGAATTCTTGTCTGTGGGGGTGCTGTTGTCTGAGGAGTTTTTTGTATGGCGGATGAGGGTGCGGATGATCATACAGGGGGGGTTGGTCATGGGCGAGGCGAGGGCTGTGGGAGCCCGGGTGGTGGTGGCTATGTCTCAGGAAGGGTGAAGGTCTCTGCATGGGAGGGGCCCTCTGCACGTATCCCTGTGGTTGGTCGTGGGTGTGCCCGTGGACATATGCCTGCCCCGGGTCTTGCGATGCCAGTTATAGGCATTGTTGGTGGGCGTGGACAAGCTGGCATAGTTATCGGGCAAGGTGATGTTGATTGTCCACGGGGGGGGGGGGGGGGGTGGACGAAATGTTGCTGCTGCTGCCCGAGGCCGTCGGGCTGGTCGTGCACCTGCCGCTGGTGCTGCCCGAGGCCGTGGGTCTGGGCATGCACCTGCCCCTGCTGCTGCCCGACGCCGCGGGTCTGGGCGTACCCCTGCCGCTGCTGCTGCCCGAGGACGCGGGTCTGGGCGTGCCCCTGTCGCTGTTGCTGCCCGAGGACGCGGGTCTGGGCGTGCCCCTGTCGCTGCTGCTGCCCGAGGTCGTGGGTCTGGGCGTGCCCCTGCCGCCGCTGCTGCCTGAGGCCGTGGGTCTGGGCGTGCCCCTGCCGCCGCTACTGCCCGAGGCCGTGGGTCTGGGCATGCCCCTGCCGCCGCTGCTGCCCGAGGCCGTGGGTCTGGGCGTGTCGCTTCGCGTGGTCGTGGTTCTGCTAGGGTGCCTGCTGCCGCTGCTCCGGTGCAAGGACGTTCTGCGGTTGCTAAGTTGTACATGGCGCGCGTGCCTCCTGGTTTTCCTCCTCGAAAGCGTAAACGTACGCCCTGCTTCCTTACTGCGGAGGTTTTGTGTTTCCTAGGCTGTTGTTTTCGTGTGCTGATTCTTTCATGTTTTTTGGTGTTGCCTGACCTTCTTAGGTGATAGTTGGCTTCCCTATTTAAGTTCAGCTGAAACAACCTCTAACCACAGGAAGCGTAGGGTGAACCTTGACTTGCTTCGTTCTGGCTCTGAAGGTGCCTTTGTTATTATGGTTCTATTATTGGTTGCTTATTTGTGCTCTTTGTTATGTCATCTTAGTTTGGCTATTTCGTTATAGAGCACACTGTTTATGGTCCCATGCCAGAAGATTGGCGAGGTTACTCTGTTGCGTTTGCTAAGTCGATTAAAGGTATTAGCCATCGATTCTTGGGTCTAGCGTGATTGGTATTTGATATATGTGTGTCTATTGTCCTCTACTCTATGGATTGTTTTTCATTTCATGCCCCTATGGGGCTGCTAGCTTCCTATGCAGATAAATCATACTATGGCCCTCCAGATTTCTTGTGTCGGTATTGTGGTGCCTCTTTTTGGTATAACGAACGAGTGAAGTCAACATCTTCTTGGGCGAAGCGCGAGATGGTTTACTATCTCTATTGTAAAGGTGGTAAGGTTTATATTCCTCCTTTCAAGGATCCCCCGGCTTATCTCCGGGAGCTTCTTCGATTTGATGGAGCTGCTCGTGCAAAGAAATTCCTATGAAACATACGTCAATACAATTGTATGTTCGCTTTCACTTCCATGGGTGCTACTATTGACCGTTCGCTTGATGGTACTCGCGGGCCTCAAATCTTCAAGATAAGTGGCCAGGTAACCCATCGTATAGGTTCGCTCCTACCAAAAGGCGATGATGACCCTAAATTTGCTGAGATGTATATACATGCGTCTAACGAGATTAACCATAGAATACGTGCTTTGAATCCTGATGATAGGCCTGATGGGGGTATTGATAGGAGTATAGTGGTTGGTCTAAGAGACATGCTTAACGACTCCAATCCATTGTTTAAGACCTTTAGAGAGGCAAGCAGTATTATAGTTAATCCTGGTGATGTGCCTGTTGAGGAAGTTTCGATTCGTATAATTGGTCCTTCAGAGGGTGACGGTCCACAATATAGTCTTCCTACTAGTGATGGGCTTGCTACTTTAGTTGTTGGCGACTTTATAGGAGAGAGATCATCCAGGGATATAGTTATTTCTACCCGGTCGGACGGTCTTCAAAGGATCTCCTCCTTGAACACTGCTTTTATGGCTTTGCAATACCCGTTGCTTTTTCCTTATGGAGAGAGGAGGAGGAGGAGGAGGAGGAGGAGGGGGTGAGCGGGGTCAATAGTTTCGCGCCTGGACGAAGCGACGCGCGCAGGGGATGGCTGCCGCGACCCGCTCGTTTTTCGCGGGTGACACCAGCCCCGTTTTTGGCGAATATTCGAGGCATCTGGCTGCCCCTATCCTCCCTCGCCTCGGATCCAAACGTGTGGCATCCCCCGCATAGAAAGGCTATCCCTGTCCCTTGGAGGAAATGTGTCACGGGAAGGATGGGCCCCGTCCAGAGAAGCCTAGCCCAGCTGGAGCGAGCCAAGAGGAAGGTGAAGCCCAACCCTCTGGTGCGAGGCCCAGAGTGGACCGAATAGGTATAAAGGGAACAACGTTTCGCTAGGGTTACCATCGTTGGATCACTTGCTAAAACGGCACTGCTGGGCGATGTATCTCTCCTCCCACCTCCGGACTCTCTCCTCTCGATCCCCTTCTTGCTAAGAACAAATCCTACCTTGTAGCTCCTCTGATTCATAAATTCGAGAGTGATTCGGTTATCCTACACCTAGATCCGTGTCATTTGGTACCAGAGCCTTCAAATCCACCACCCATTTTTTCTTCCGCGGCCCGATCTGGCGCCGAAAACTCGCAGTCTGAAAGAGGTCATGGCAGGGATCGATGTCCAGAAGCAGCTGGAGGAAGCCGCGGCGGAGTGGAGCGGCATCGCCAAGGCTCTTCTCGCGATCCAGAAGACGTTGGATCTGATGGCTCCCGCTGTCGCGAAGATGGAGCCAGCGGTCGCCAAGAAGGAGCCGGCGCTCGCCTCCTTGGAGCCAGTGGTGCAAGATCTGGCGGCATGGCGCCCCGGGGTTGATACGGCGATGGGACAATTCCGGGTCGATCTCGGTGAGATCCGCGCGGAACTGGAGAAGATGGCGCGGCACACAACGGGCCACGACAAGATGGCAGAAGCTTCGGGTTCGGCAGTGGCGGACGCGCCTGAGCTCGAAGGGTATTGCAGTGGCGACAGCTACGGGCCCGATGGCCACCGCAGGGCTTTGATTCCACGGGAACTGGTTGGGGGGGCTCTCCTCCCCGCACCGGTCCCGGCCAACGGTACGGTCCGCACTCCTTTTCCCACGGCACCGTTTCCCCCACCACCATTGTTGGATTTTGGCAGTAGTACTAGTCATAGAGGTTCGTATCATAAGCATGTAGAGTGTCCCAGTTTTGATGGCGATAATCCTACTGGGTGGCATATTCGTTGCGAAGCCTACTTTCGCGTTTGTGGGGTTGATCCAGCCGTGTGGGTGGACACTGTGGTGGTCCATTTCACTGGGGCTGCTGCTTTGTGGCTCGAATGGTCTAAGATGCATCTTAAGGCTGCTAATTGGGAGGCTTTCTACACAGCAATTCTTGAGAAATTTGGTCAGTCAGAGTTTCAGCATCTCTTGCGTCGTTTTTCGAAGCTTAAGCAGGAGGGTTCGGTGTTAGAGTATGCCGAACAGTTCAATGTAGCCATGCACTGTTTGTTAGCGCATCATAGCTCTTGGGATCCTCTGTTTTTCACCACTCAATTCATTGAAGGATTAGCTCATGAAATTAAAGTAGCATTTATGTTGCATCGTCCAAAAGACCTCGATACTGCTGTTTCATTGGCTGAATTGCAGAAAGAGGTGGTTGACATGGTGCGGCAGGAGCAAGAGGCTAATGTGGTGCAGCGCTCTGGGCACACAGCAGCAGAACTGGGCGTTTCTCTTCGCGCCCAGCCTTGTCTGTGGCTGTGCCTGCGACAGCTTCAATTGGACGTCCCAATACGTCTCTGCCCATCTCTACTCCACTGGAGACACGACGAGGTCTGGATATCGCCAAGCCATCTTCAAGTCCTACATACAACACAACGAACGATAAACTCAAGGCTCTCAGGGCTTTTCACAAAGCCCGGGGTCTCTGCTTTACTTGTGGCGAGCGATGGGGGCCAGGGCATGTTTGTGCATCCACGGTCCAGCTACACGTCGTGGAGGAGCTTGTGGGAATGATTTCACCCCCTGCCTCTCCGAGTACTGCTGTGGTTCAGGCTGAAAGTTCTGAAGATGATCTATGCCTTTTGTCGGTGGCAGCTGTTCAAGGTACAGAAGCACCCAAAGCATTTCGGCTGTCTGGAAAAATTGGAAACAAGGTGCTGCTCATGCTTGTGGACTCCGGGAGCTCTCACAGCTTTGTCAACACTGAGACTGCTCAAGATTGGGAGGGGGTGCGAGCTATGCGTATACCACTGAAAGTCAAGGTTGCTGATGGGGCTGTTACACTATGCGATCAAGAAGTGCCAGACTGCGAATATGTTATTCAAGGCCACCGATTCAGTTCCACCCTCAAGTTATTTCCCTTGGGCAGTTACGATATAGTGCTGGGCATGGATTGGCTCGAGTCTAGGGGCCTAATGACTGTCAACTGGGGGGAGAAGCTAATGACATTTCAGCACAAGGGCGCGTACATTCAGTTGACTGGTACCACGCCAGAGATGTCGTGTTGTCGAGCTATTACAGCGGCTGAGCTGCACATGATGCACGCTCGCACAGAGCTGGCACATGTGTTGCTCCTAGCTATATCCAAGCCAGAGAGAGCATCTGATCCAATTCCAATCGAGGTGGAAGAGTTGCTCACGGAATTTGCAGATCTGTTTGAAGAACCCAAAGGGTTGCCACCTCAGCGGGAGTTCGACCATGCCATTGAGCTGATTCCAGGGGCACAACCAGTCAAACATCGTCCGAATCATTATAACCCAGCTCAGAAGGACGAAATAGAAGCTCAGGTGGCTGAGATGTTAAAGCAAGGGATTATTCAGCTCAGCCGTAGCCCGTTTTCATCACCTGTCTTGCTGGTGCAGAAGAAAGATGGGGAGTGGCGTTTTTGTGTGGACTATCGCTTCCTCAATGCTATTACCATCAAGAATCGATACCCCATTCCGGTAATTGATGAGTTTCTAGATGAATTGCACGGTGCCACTATGTTTACCAGTTTGGACTTGCGGTCGGGGTACCATCATATTCGAATGAGGCCAGAGGACGAGGCCAAGACGGCTTTCCAAACTCATCATGGTCATTTCGAGTTTAAAGTAATGCCGTATGGTGTGACAGGTGGACCGCCAACTTTCCAGGGAGGCATGCATGTGGTGCTTGCTCCATTACTGAGAAAAGGAGTCCTTGTTTTTATTGATGATATTCTGGTATTCAGCAAAACCTTGGATGAGCATGTGGTGTTGCTACGGAAGGTGTTCCAGCGACTGCAGCAATACTCTTTGAAAGTAAAGAGGTCAAAATGTACATTTGCTCAACCGCAGCTGCGCTACCTTGGCCATATTATCAGCGCAGAAGGTGTAAGCACTGATCCAAAGAACACTGACAAGGTTCTAGCTTGGAAGCAACCGGAGTCTGTCAAGGAAGTGCGCCAATTTCTGGGGTTGGCAGGCTATTATCGCAAGTTTGTTAAACATTTCGGAATTATCAGCAAGCCACTCACAGATTTGCTCAAGAAGGGTGTTCCGTTCTTGTGGACACCTACTCAAGAATAGGCTTTTCGCCTGCTGAAAACTGCTCTCACCACAGCGCCTGTTTTGGCGTTGCCGGACTTTTCCAAGCCTTTCATCATCGAAACAGACGCGTCAGATGTTGGCATTGGCGCGGTTCTTATGCAACAGCAGCATCCCATAGCCTTCCTCAGTCAGTCCTTGGGTCCTAAGCATCGGGGGCTCTCGACCTACGAGAAGGAGTGTCTGGCCATTCTTATGGCAGTCGACAGATGGCGTTCATATCTTCTGCTGTCTGAGTTTACTATCAGAACGGACCATAGAAGCCTTTCATGTCTCGATGAGCAAAAGCTTACTACTCCCTGGCAACACAAGGCTCTCACTAAGCTATTGGGACTGCAGTACAAGATCGAGTATCGTCGCGGGGCTTCTAATGTAGCGGCTGATGCTTTGTCTCGCCTGCCCGAGAGCAGCATGTGTGCCCTATCGGTGTGCGTGCCCACCTGGTTAGACGAGGTGAAGAAAGGATATCAGAATGACCCGGCTTGCTCGAACAAGCTGGCAACTGCAGCTACAGGGGCACCGCTGGATGGTCCCTTCACGGTGGTTGATGGACTGATTCGATACAAGGGCAGGGTCTGGCTCAGCTCCAACTCAGCATCTCAGAAGAGGGTTTTATAAGAACTGCATGCGGGAGCACTTGGGGGGCACTCTGGTGTGCACGCTACTTATAATCGAATCATCCGGCATTTTGCATGGCCGAGATTGAAACAGACTGTCAAGAACTTTGTGGCAAACTGTGCGGTTTGTAAGCAGGCCAAGCCAGAGCATGTGAAGTATCCAGGGCTTCTTCAGTCGTTGCCCGTTCCTGAGCAAGCCTGGGAGATGGTAACATTGGACTTCGTGGAAGGATTGCCGTCTTCGCGAGGATTTAACTCTATCTTAGTGGTGGTGGATAAGTTGACGCGGTACGCACATTTTATCCCTCTGCGACATCCTTACTCAGCTTTACAAGTCGCAAAAGCTTACCTGGAGAATGTGTTCAAACTTCATGGGCCTCCTGATAAGATGGTCTCAGACCGTGATCGTATCTTCACCAGTCGGGTGTGGCAGGAGCTGTGTAAGCTGACGCATACTACTCTGAACATCTCGTCTGCGCGGCACCCCCAGACTGATGGTACCACCGAGAGGGTCAACCAATGCATGGAACTGTACCTCCGTTGCTTCGTGCATAACTGTCCTAGCAAGTGGGTGGACTGGCTGGCGCTGGCAGAATTTTGGTATAACACCTCTTACCACTCAGCTCTTCGTTCTTCTCCATTTGAAGTCCTGTATGGACACAAGCCACGTTTCTTCGGGATCACCAATATTGCCGATGAAGCAGTAACTGATTTGGCAGCCTGGACCAAAGAGAGAGCAACGGTGATGGCGCTGGTCAAGCAGCACTTGCACAGAGCGCAGCAGGTGATGAAGAGCAAAGCTGATCGCAAGCGCTACGATCGAGTTTTTGCTGTTGGGGACTGGGTGTACCTGAAGCTTCAGCCATACGCGCAATCGTTGGTGGCTACGGGAGCTAATCACAAACTGGCATTTCGATATTTTGGTCCTTTTCAGGTGTTGGGGCGCGTTGGAGAGGTGGCATACAAGCTGGCGCTGCCCGAAACGGCGCGTATTCACCCCGTTATCCATGTCTCGCAACTCCGGCTGGGTTTGCCTCCGTCAACACAAGTAATGCCGGAGCTGCCAACGCTCGACGAGGATCTCCTTCCCCTGCAAGTGCCCGAGCAAATTCTGCAACGTCGATCGCTGACCCGGGGGGCTCGTCAAGTGAAGCAAGTCTTGGTGCGGTGGTCTGGGTTTCCTGACTCATTGGCCACCTGGGAAGATGAAGTACCTCTGAAGTCCAGATTTCCCAGAGCTGTGGCTTGGGGTCAAGCCAGGTCTCAAGGAGGGGGGAATGTCACGGGAAGGATGGGCCCCGTCCAGAGAAGCCCAGCCCAGCTGGAGCGAGCCAAGAGGAAGGTGAAGCCCAACCCTCTGGTGCGAGGCCCAGAGTGGACCGAATATGTATAAAGGGAACAGCGTTTCGCTAGGGTTACCATCGTTGGATCACTTGCTAAAACGGCGCCGCTGGGCGATGTATCTGTCCTCCCACCTCCGGACTCTCTCCTCTCGATCCCCTTCTTGCTAAGAACAAATCCTACCTTGTAGCTCCTCTGATTCATAAATTCGAGAGTGATTTATCCTACACCTAGATCCGTGTCAAAATGCCGGTGCTGCTGTTTGCTTCTCCAATTTTTGCTGCACACCCCCTATGTGATTCTGGTGGAGGAGGAGGAGCAGAGAGGCCCTGGTGGTGAGCAAGAATTGGAGAAGCAAACAGCAGCACCGGCATTTCCTTTGGGGGATGGGGACGAAACCACTGGGGTTGTAGATTCGATTTTGCTTCTGTGTAGGGGAGGGGAGGGGAGGGAAGAGGAGGCGATCCAGGGAGGGAACATGGATCAGCAGGAGGAGGAAGCGTCCGTCTCCGTCAGCGTCAGCGTTCCTTCCTCCTTGCATCTGGAGGAGGAGGAGGAGGAGGAGCAGGATGAAGAAGAGGAAGACCAACAAGACATGACTCCGGTGAAGATGGCGCTGGGCCCTCAGGTTCCCCTCAAGGACCTTCTCCACCTCCACAAGGCAAGCAACTTCCAACTGCATCTGCATCTTTCTTTCTTCCTTTCTTTAATTCTTTCTTTCTTTCTTTCTTTCTTTCTTTCTTTTTCATAAGGATAATGAAGGAATACTAATGTAATGTAGAACAAGGATGGATCTGCATCTTTCTTTGTACAGTAATACTGAAACTGAACAAGGATGGATCTATGTAAATATGTAAATGTAGGAGGAGGAGGAGGGGGAGGACGACAGCCTCCGCAGATGGAAGGAGCAGCTCCTCGAACCAGATGCTGTCCACACCACCAACCTCCTCCATGCCCTTGGAGCAGGTATCTATCTATCTATGTCTTGTCTCCCAATGCCTGTCTGCAATTCAATTGCAGTGCACGCCTCTAGTACTAGCTAGTACCACTTGACGGAGTGCCTCTAATTTCTTTCTCTTCTTCCACTATAAGTATATTACACTAAATTATAAAACACTACTACTTGTTACCAGCTTTTCCTTCTCAAGAGAGAGCACTTGGCAGGGATGATGCTGCCTATCTCTAATTTATCTTCCATTATCACACCACTAGAGTAGACACACTGTTTGTGAGACTGACACTGACTGTTCCGTTCCTATGCGCTGCGGGCGGCTATGTCCAGACACCGTCGAACCGGAGGTCACCATACTCAACCTCACCATCCTCGCACCAGGGAGGCCTGACCTGGTTCTGCCCATACCCTTTGTGCCCGATGACAAGGGCCACGCCTTCGCGCTCAAGGACGGCAGCACATACAGGTTCAACTTCTTCGCCGTCTCCAACAACATCGTGTCCGGTCTCAAGTACTCGCACACCGTCTGGAAGACCGGAGTAAAAGGTGACCACTTCCTTCATTTCCTTTCCTTTCCTTTCCTTGTAAACAACTCCTTTGATTAAACACAAATAAACGCACCTCTAGTATACAGTATCTATCTATGTATGTGCTCTGCTGCATGGTTATATCCATCCATCCATCCTCTTTGTTGCTTGCTCATATATGTAAATTATAATTTGTTTCGAAAAGGAGGACAGCTCCTTGAGATATACTAGTATGCTTGTTTTTGGCAGATCTGAATCTGGGTTACAGTTTACTGCTTATTTGTATAAAGTACCATGGTGCCACCATCTGTCTATCACTGAATTGAATTCACACCTTATCAATTACTCCCTCCGTTCCTAAATATAAGTCTTTGTACAGATTTCACTATAAACTAGATACGGATGTATATAGATGCATTTTAAGTGTGAATTCATTCATTTTGCTGCGTATGTTGTCCATCTAGTGGAATCTCTACAAAGACTTACATTTAGGAATGGAGGGAGTACATCTAGGCATGTGATGTATGTAGTCGCAAGTAATATTTTCCTGCTATTCCGTTTCATCAAAGATTTACTCCCGTATTTGTCTGTTCAACATCTTATGAGACAACATAATTGTTCCACTCACGATACAAAATGAATCTACTGGTTTTAACTTTCGATTCCATCTTAGGCTGCTGCATCTCTAGCAGGTTTTGGTTACACAGCATATATTCTTTCGACATTATGATGAACATATTAGGAAGAGTAGCATAGGTGAAATAAACACGCCTGCTGTCGCTCAAGACATGCTGGGTTTCAACGTTGTGGATTTTGTCTCATTTCCATTGTTGGGAAATAAATAATCCTCAAGAGAATTATATATCCCTGCAAAAATAGGAAGACACCCCAAGAATATAACATTAGCAAATGTTGAGCTGAATATGAGAATTTGTTATATATGCTCTGCAACTGTGCCTCCATAAAACGAGAATTTGATTGAACAATGCCAGCTCCTCCCGATAGTGATATACTATACTTGCTTTGATCTGAATCTGCTCCTCAATTCACTGCTTATTTGTCACTGAGTTGAATTCACATCTTATCTGATTTGACTTCTGGGCATGCTTGGTGTTGTTTATATATTTTAGTTATCCCAAGTCATATGTTCCTGCTGTTCTGTTCCGTCAAAGGTTTATTCCATATTTGTTCACCATCTTATGAGAGACCGTATTTTGTTCCACTCACGACACTAAATGAATCCACCCGCTGGTTTTAACTTTTTTTAATTCCATCTTAGCCTTTGCTGCTGCATCTCTAGCAGGTTTTGATTGCACTGCATATGTAATATGTTGTCATTAGGAAACAGTCACATGGGTGAAAATAAGCACCTGCTGTCTCTCTCTCTCTCTCTCAAGACATGCTGGGTTTAAACACTGGATTTGGTTTGATCTCATTTCCATTGTCAGGAAACAATTCTTAAGTCTCAACAAAAAATAGGACGACTGAATGCTGTGTAGCAGCAGAATGGTCCATAATTATTAATTCTGAAGGAAGAAGGCGCCCACAGTGTTGTTATATGTTGGATGCATACTGTTTGACTCCATTGATCCATTGTGATGACAGTCATGACTGAATGCTGCACATGATATCCATATCCCCTCTTGAAGCTACATACACGCATGTTGTCCATCATCATAAGTAAATATATAGCTCTAAGTGAGTCCCTGGCTGTTTTGGGTGTTTTGCTTGCAGTGGAGAACCAGAAGGTGCTGGGGACATTCAGCCCTCAGCAGGAGCCCTACACGTACAAGGCTGAGGAAGATAGCACCCCGAGCGGCATCTTTGCAAGGGGTTCCTATTCTGCCAGATTAAAGGTACATTTGTGGAAAAGTCTGTATGTAGCAGCTATTTTGTTGCAGTGAATCTATCTATCCATCTATCTTTGTCATACCAACCAGAGTTGGTTAATAGTATGTACTCCCTCAGGAAACTAATATAAGAGCGTTTAGATCATTAAAATAGTAATCTAAACACTTTCATATTAGTTTACAGAGGGACTAGTAAGGATGTGTGGACTCACTAGAATAATTTTGGTTGGTGTTGCAGTTTGTGGATGATGATGGGAAGGTGTACCTGGACATGAGGTACAGCTTTGAGATCAGGAAGGACTGGCCGGCCCTGCCTAATTAACAGACAACAAGACCGACTCAGTCAGTCAGTACAAGTGAGACCACCTAACCTACCCAGGGTTCGTCGCAAAGATGAGATGGGATGAATGAATCTTAGTTTAGGTTCTGCGGTGTCACGGGGATGTTGATAGCTGTTAGGTGATTGATGTTTCTTGTGTGGTATCTGTCAGGGATGTTGATTCACTTGCTCGCTTCGCTTCGCTTGCAATGAAGAAGGTGAAAGACTTGAGTACCTGACCTGGTTTGAAAGTGTGTGTCTGAATTTGCATGCATTAGTTAGTTATTCCCTCGAACGCTGATAGTGATAGATGGTGGCTGTTTCCTGAATTGAATGTTTGGGTAATATGAACCAAATCGTGGCTCTCTTGTTTCTTGAACCACTTAACGTGCAGACTTTCGTAGAGAAGGAATCAGCAATTTTTAGTACAATATAAATTGTTTGCTGACTGTTTCAGGTCTTGTCTTGTTCTGAATTTATTAACTATTTGTACGAAAATTAACTTCTTATGAATTTGCAGCAAGATATTTTCAAGTATACTCAAGAGAAATTTGAATCTGCAAAGAAATATTAATTGTTCAGTGTATATATCTATAAGTTGCCCACGGGCATGGTAGAATCTAGTTTTCTTGAACAATATTCAGAGACAAAAAAAGTATCCGGAAAAACATTGTTTTGCCACAACTAGCCGCAAAAATGGAGTGCATGTTGTAAAAAAAAAACTAGTTTCACAAGTGGGCGGATATTTGTTGTCTCTGTTTGCATTTGAAATTCCAGTCCACTTGTAAATCTGTTCATCCATCTTTCTCTAAACCTGTAAAAATATATTTTATGTTAATGTGGTAAAAAAACATAATCAAGGGCAAAGAAAACAGTGTGGCAAAACTAGATTTCTTGTAATATCAGCGACAGTAGGTTAATGTACCACTAAAGTTGCTGAAATTCCAAGGCAAAAAATTCCTTCTTGAGATCCACTTGAATATGCGGAATCCCTGATGAATATGAAGAAAATAAATAAATTTAGTCCCCAAAATCATAACAGACAGGAAAAAAAGTATAATGAAACTAGAACAAGATTTTTGGGTACAGGGTAAAAAAACTTGGACTAAGAGGAACTAAATATACATCATTGAACATTTTTGTAAATATACGCTGAACGATATATAAATACACATTGAACATTTTTGTGATATACGCTGAGCAATTTTCAAATATACACTAAACATTTTGTTGCATATGGTGAACAATTTTTAAATACACAATGAATATTTTATAAAAATGCATTTGTCATTTCCTTAAACATATGGTGAACATTTTCTAAAATGTGAGATGAACATTTTTGTAATACACAGGGCGAGCTCTTGTATAATACACAACAAGAGAACAAAAAAAATAAAGAAATAAACAAATCTGAAAAAAGAGAAAGATAAAACCTGAAACAAAAATCAGAAGAAACCAAACCTGGAAGAGAAAAGAAAACACAAAAGTAAAAAGGAAAAACTAAATAAAAAACAGGACGAAAAACCCAAACAGAAAACCAAAAAGAAACAAAAAAAAAAACGCAGCAGCCTAGCGTACGAAACAAAAGTGAGTTTTTTTATTAATCAAAAACCACAGCAAGTGGGATACGTGTCGAGGTATGAGGCTGGCCAACCAATACATGTCGCCCGAGAGCTAGAGAAAGAGCAAATTTTGCTAATCTATGTGCATCCATATTGGTTGCACGACTCTCAAAAGAAAAGGTACAATTCAAAAGAGAAGCTCTAGTCTTGATTTCGTTGATAATGGGACCATACATTCCCTGGTTTCCTCCATGGATATCGTCAATAACCTGCTTCGAGTATGAGGTGACCATAACATGCTGCACGTGTAGATCTTGAGCTAAGGAGATAGCCTCTCTACATGCGATCGCCTCCAAGATGGCTGGGTCCGCAACTCCGGCAATCACCAACACTGAACTTCCCAAGTAGACCCATGTTTATCCCGGCATACGCACGTCGTGGAAGCCAGCGAACCCGAAGTGGGTGGGCCCAATTTGGATCGCATGTGAGCATCGCGGCCTCCTTTTGACGCCAGCGGGCGTCAAATAGGATCTGTCGCTGGAGTGTGGTGTTTGCAGTTGTTTATGTAAAAAAAGATCTTGGCGGATCTGTCCGCACCTTTGAAGCCAACGCCAACCACCGGGTGGATCCAACACCAACGCACACGCGAGAGCGCCGACGTTTCCCATGATTCAGGGCGTTGCTGCTCACTGGGACCCGGATACTTACCCGCATGCTAACCTATTGACTGTGGCACTGGGTAAAGCACCCACAACTTATCACTTGCAAAGGAACCTAGTACCCCGGTGCCTCCACTCTTTGCACACTGGTGGCGAGCTTGGGTTAGCATTAGCAAACACTGAAACCTAATCTCAGAGTACCCCGGTGCTTCCACTCTTTGGACACCGGTGGCAAGCTTGGGTTAGCACTAGCAACCACTGAAACTTAATCTCAGAGTACCCCGGTGCCTCCACTCTTTAGACACAACCACATGACCGACCAAGAACTCATTGGGCTATAAAAGGACCCGGTCGATAGGACTCACTTCATTCAAAGAAGAACAAACCACACAAGTCCACCAAATGGTTGGCAAACCACCTTTTAGTCATCGGCGGCTATCGCGGTGTACAACAGTTCGAGCGAGCCTGGGAGCCACATTTTCATCACCGGCAGCTATCACGGTGTACAACAGTTCGAGCGAGCCTGGGAGCCACATTTTCATCACCGGCAGTTATCGTGGTGTACAACAGTTCGAGCGAGCCTGCGAGCCACATTTTCATCACCAGGAGCTATCGCGGTGTACGTCGTCCTTGGCATGGGCCTAGCTCATGGACTATGAGTTGTGGTTGTGGGCGCACCCGGCCGGCGAGGACCTCCTCCCCTTCTCGGCATCGTCGTAGGTAGGGCTACATATCTAGTTTCGTGCTTCTCATCGGTAGCTTGAAAAGAAAAGCAAAACAAATGAGAAATTCATTCCCCTCCCCACATTCAAGATTGATCTGTTAGTTTTATTGCCCCCTCCCCACATTCAAGATTGATCTGTTAGTTTTATTGCCCCCTCCCCACATTCAAGATTGATATGTTAGTTTTATTGCCCCCACCCCACATTCAAGATTGATCTGTTAGTTTTGCTTCAAACTTGAGTATGTCGCAACCTTTACTCTTCTAGCGCCCAACATGCGGTCCACATGTCGGAAATGTGCTTAAAGCGGCAAAACTCTTGACCAGTTCTTTCTGCAAAAACAAGTGATAGTTTTGTGCAATTAACTCTCAACTAAGTGCCAGACACCCGGGCGCTTCGTAGGCCTTGCAACAACAAATGTACCTATTTTATTTCATTTTATTTCCTTCTTTTAATCTTCAAAAAACATGCGCCGTGGAGATTCAAACTTCAACCCTCAAGGTTTACTTCAAGTTGCAGTAACCAATTGGGTTACTTGTTGTGCCCACATGCTTTTCACTTGCTTTCTTTTTCGCCTTTTACTCCCTCCGTCCTCAAATAAGTATACATTTAGCATTCAAATGTTGTCCACAAAAGAGTGTGCTTCTATGTTCCCAGTGCACTTTAAAGTAAAAAAATGCTTCTCTTTCATCACACGGGAATCAAGGCCAATTACATCTAAGGGCATCTTCAGTGGTTGTAAGATACTCCCTCCGTTCCTAAATATAAGTCTTTGTAGAGCTTTCACTATGAACCACATACGGATGTATATAGATGCATTTTAAGTGTAGATTCATACATTTTGCTCCGCATGTAGTCCACCTAGTGAAATCTCTACAAAGACTTATATTTAGGAACGGAGGCAGTAGTTGTTTGCCACATAGGATTTTGATGATGTGTCATACAATAAATGAAAAAAAAGAGTAAGGTTGTATGTACATAAACCAACACCCCTTGCACAAGCTCCAACGTAGAATGAGAGAGCACCTTATTTATTATCTCACTCTTATTGGGCAAACTAGATACAACCTATTGGAGTAGTTGTATGTTAAGGTGTTAGTTGATGACATGTCATATTTTACCAACAAGCTAACAAACAAACTGCTGGAGATGCCCTAACACATGGTGTCCTCACTTTCTACATGCACTTAGCTCGATGAAGGTGGGATAATTAAAGAGGAGAGTGATGATGGTTTACATCTTTCCAATACATTTTTACTCCATTCCATACTTTGTTTTAAATTTTTATATGTACACTTATTTGATGGTGGAAGGAGTACGTGGCAATTCTATCTAACGCTAAAGAAAAATAGCAGCGCAATCCTAGTCCCGTTTTCTATCGTTTTCCTATTCGGCTAGTTTTTTTGTTTTCTTTCTTTTCTTTTCCAAATTCGCAAACATTATTCAAATTCATGAACATTTGTTCAAATTCACGATCTTCTCTCAAATTCGCGAACTTTAGACTCGAAGAGGCGCTCCCCGATCCAAGTGCTCAATCGGAGGGAGCTCCTGTTCCGTGTGGGTCGACGGATAGCGAGTGAGGGAGTCCTGGACTAGGGGGTGTCCGGATAGCCGGACTATCATCATCGGCCGGACTCCAAGACTATGAAGATACAAGATTGAAGACTTTGTCCCGTGTCCGGATGGGACTTTTCTTGGCGTGGAAGGCAAGCTTGGCAATACGGATATGTAGATCTCCTACCATTGTAACCGACTCTGTGTAACCCTAGCCCTCTCCGGTGTCTATATAAACCGGAGGGTTTTAGTCCATAGGACGAACAACCATTACAACAATCATACTATAGGCTAGCTTCTAGGGTTTAGCCTCCTTGATCTCGTGGTAGATCCACTCTTGTACTACCCATATCATCAATATCAATCAAGCAGGAGTAGGGTTTTACCTCCATCGAGAGGGCCCGAACCTGGGCAAAAACATCGTGTCCCTTGTCTCCTGTTACCATCCGCCTAGACGCACAGTTCGGGACCCCCTACCCGAGATCCGCCGGTTTTGACACCGACATTGGTGCTTTCATTGAGAGTTCCTCTGTGTCGTCACAGATAGGCTTGATGGCTCCTTCGATCATCAACAACAACGCAGTCCAGGGTGAGACTTTTCTCCCCGGACAGATCTTCGTGTTCGGCGGCTTTGCACTGCGGGCCAATTCGCTTGGCCGTCTGGAGCAGATCGAAAGCTACGCCCCTGGCCATCAGGTCAGATTTGGAAGCCTAAACTTCACGGCTGACATCCGCGGAGACTTGATCTTCAATGGATTCAAGCCACAGCCGAGCGCGCCGCACTGTCACGATGGGCATGATTTAGCTCTGCTGCCGGACAGTGCCCTGGAGGCCGCACATGAGTCCACCCCGATCCTTAATTCGGAGCCGACCGCGCAGATCGAGGACGGGTGGCTAGACACCGCCTCATGGGCTGCAACCTCTACGACGATGGAGCCGAATACCGACCTTGTCCCTTGTAAAGCCCGTGACTCCGAGGTGCCGGACTCCTCGCCGGACTCCGAACCTCCTGCGCCCCTGCCAATCGAATCCGATTGGGCGCCGATCATGGAGTTCACAGCCGCGGACATCTTTCAGCACTCACCCTTTGGCGACGTCCTGAATTCGCTAAAGTATCTCTCGTTATCAGGAGAGCCCTGGCCGGACTGCGGTCAGGACGGTTGGGATGCGGACGACGAAGAAATTCAAAGCCCACCCACCACCCACTTTGTAGCCACTATCGACGATCTAACCGACATGCTAGACTACGACTCCGAAGACATCGACGGTATGGACGACGATGCCGGAGACGACCAGGAACCAACACCTACAGGGCACTGGAAGACCACCTCATCATACGACATATACATGGTGGACATCCCAAAGGATGGGAATGGCGAAGAAGCAGCGGAGGCAGATTCCTCCAAGAAATAGCCCAAGCGCCGGCGTCAGCGGCGCCGCTCTAAATCCCGCCACAGCAAGAATGGAGGTTCCGACACCGGAGATAATAACACCCAAGAGAGTGCCGAAGATAACCCCCTCCAGCAAGATTCAGCACAGGAGGACGGAGAAGCCAGCCCTCACGAGAGAGCGGCAGACGAAGAGGTAGAGGATGATAATTACATGCCTCCCTCCGGAGATGAGGCAAGCCTCAACGACAACGAATTCGTCGTGCCCGAGGATCCCGTCGAACAAGAGCGTTTTAAACGCAGGCTTATGGCCATGGCAAATAGCCTCAAGAAAAAGCAGCAACAGCTTCGAGCTGATCAAGACCTGCTGGCCGACAGATGGACCGAAGTCCTCGCGGCCGAAGAGCATGAACTCGAACGCCCCTCCAAAAGCTACCCAAACGCAAGTTGCTCCCCCGATTAGAGGAGGAGGCATATAAACCTCCATCACTAGCACACAATACGGCAGACCGACCACCTCGTGGCCGCGACAGAGAGGCCTCTAGGCCCTCCATCAGGACCGTACCCCGGCACCGCTCGAAAAGTACGAAGCCACGGGGGAATGCGCCAGACTTGCGAGACATATTGGAGGACAAGGCAATACAATCAAGATCGATCTATGGATCACGTGGGCGCCCCATGATGCGCGACGACTACCGTCGCGCCGGATACAGCAACTCTGGCCGGGTCGAACACAGTAGACAAAGCTCGCTTGAGCTACGTCGTGATACTGCCCAATATAGAGGTGCTGCACACCCACTATGCTTCACAGATGAAGTAATGGATCATCAAATCCCTGAAGGGTTTAAACCCGTGAACATTGAATCCTATGATGGCACAATAGACCCCACAGTTTGGATCGAAGACTATCTCCTTCATATCCATATGGCCCGCGGTGACGATCTCCACGCCATCAAATATCTCCCACTCAAGCTTAAAGGACCAGCTCGGCATTGGCTTAACAGCTTGCCAGCAGAGTCAATTGGGTGTTGGGAGGACCTGGAAGCCGCATTCCTTGACAACTTCCAGGGCACATATGTGCGACCACCAGACGCCGATGACCTAAGCCACATAATTCAGCAGCCAGACGAATCGGCCAGACAATTCTAGACACGGTTCTTAACAAAGAAAAATCAAATCGTCGACTGTCCGGATGCAGAGGCCCTCGCAGCCTTCAAACATAACATCCGCGACGAGTGGTTGGCCCGGCAACTAGGACAGGAAAAGCCGAAATCCATGGCAGCCCTCACATCACTCATGACCCGCTTCTGCGTGGGAGAGGATAGCTGGCTAGCCCGCAGTAACAACCTCAGCAAAAATTCTGGCAGTCCGGACAACAAGGACCGCAATGGCAGGTCGCGTCGCAACAAAAACAAATGCCGCATTAACGGCGATAACACTAAGGATACGGCAGTCAACGCCGGATTCAGAGGCTCCAAACCCGGTCAGCGAAAAAAGCCATTCAAAAGAACTACTCCGGGTCCGTCCAATTTGGACCGAATACTCGACCGCTCTTGCCAGATACATGGCACCCCCGAAAAGCCAGCTAATCACACCAACATGGATTGTTGGGTATTTAAGCAGGCAGGCAAGTTAATTGCCGAAAACAATGACAAGGGGTTGCATAGCGATGACGAGGAAGAGACGCGGCCGCCGAACAGTAGAGGACAGAAGGGTTTCCCCCCACAAGTGCGGACGGTGAACATGATATACGCAACTCACATACCCAAGAGGGAGCGGAAGCGTGCACTCAGGGACGTATACGCGATGGAGCCAGTCGCCCCAAAGTTCAATCCATGGTCCTCCTGCTCGATCACTTTTGATCGAAGGGACCACCCCACCAGTATCCGCCATGGCAGATTCGGCGCATTGGTTTTAGACCCAATCGTCGATGGATTTCACCTCACCAGAGTCCTGATGGACGGCGGCAGCAGCCTGAACCTGCTTTATCAGGATACAGTGCGCAAGATGGGCATAGACCCCTCAAGGATTAAACCTACAAAGACGACCTTCAAAGGCGTCATACCAGGTGTAGAGGCCAATTGTACAGGCTCGGTTACACTGGAAGTGGTCTTCGGATCCCTGGATAACTTCCGAAGCGAGGAGTTAATCTTCGATATAGTCCCGTTCCGCAGTGGCTATCACGCTCTGCTTGGACGAACCGCGTTTGCAAAGTTCAACGCGGTGCCGCACTACGCATACCTCAAGCTCAAGATGCCAGGCCCTCGAGGAGTCATCACGGTCAACGGAAACACCGAACGCTCCCTCCGAATGGAGGAACACACAGCGGCTCTCGCGGCAGAAGTACAGAGCAGCCTCTTAAGGCAATTCTCGAGTCCGGCCGTTAAGCGACCGGACACGGCCAAACGCGCCCGGAGTAACATACAACAAGACCACCTGGCACGTTCCGAGCACGCGTAGCAATGCGGCCCCAACCCCAGCCCTTGCATAATTGCAAGACCAGTCCTTCGCGTACATCATTACGCTCTGGAGATACCATGGGCATAGGGGGAGGGGCACGACCACGACAGGCCCAGAGTGCGGTTCAACCACACCAGGGGCTCCCAAGTGTGTTGCTCTTTTCTTTTTTCTTTTTTTCTTACCCACAGGACTCCATTCACCAGAGGCCCTGTCCGGCAGTAGACCTGTCGAACTCATGATGCAACAGCCAGGGAATAAGAAAGGCCACGCTGAACACTCAGGTGGTCTCCATTATGATCACTAACTCTGTTTAATACACCATTCCGCAGCCTACCCCTGGAGGGGGACATGTTTAATAGTCAAATCCCTTGCTTGCCGCACTATTTGTATCGTTCTGCATTCATGGCAGTATTGCGGGAATAAACAATGCATCACTTTTTGCTTATAATTGCATTCCTTTCTTATATATGTTCATTTATGACATCTTGCATCCGTACACTTTGGTACGGCCGAATACACCAGGGGCTTATGTTCCCCGCATTATGGTGTGATAAGTCCGAACACTTTCACAAGTGCGGCACCCCGAACTTATAGCATTATATGCATCGGCTCCGAATCATGTCTTGGGTCAATAGTTGGGTTTGCCCGGCTCCCATGTTTTGGTACCTTACGTTCCGTTTTATCGGCTAAGGTAGCACTAGGAGAACCACTGCGATTGTGCCCCGGTTGAGCTGGGCGAGCGCCTCAGTGGAGAAAGCTAAAACTGACCATCATGATAAGGCGAGAGCTGGTCGCTGTTCGAGAGGTTCTTTTGAGTCCCTAAAGACTTATGCCGCTTAGAGCGAGGAACCGGCTTTGTCCGGCCCAGGCGTGGATAGCGCCCCGAACTCGGTCTTCCGAACACTAGGGGCTTCGCCGAAATTTAAAATTATAGAATTCTATGGCTAAGTGAGAGTGTTCAAGCATTATAAGTCCGGTTGCCTCGTTCGTTGGGTTGAGCGCCTCCCTAGATGGACCCAAACATGGGAACAAGAGTGCTCAAGTTTATCCCGAACACCGCAGCACTAGTGGCATGGGGGCTAAAGCCGACGACTTGCCATCTCTCAGATTTGATAAACGGCCCCACAAAAGGTAATATTTTAAATTAATAAGCATTGCTTAGCGCATATGAACACAGTTTTCAGCGCACAGGATAACATAATGCGATTCTACTCAAATATTACATCCTTGGAGCACTCATCCGCAATCATGCGGGCTCCCTTCAGGACACTCTTATAATACATTTCGGGCGTGCGATACTCCTTGCCCGTCGGCGGTGCGTCTGTCAGAAGCTTCTCAGCGTCCATCCTGCCCCAGTGCACTTTTGCACGGGCAAGGGCCCGACGGGCACCTTCAATGCAGGCGGAGCGCTTGACGACTTCCACCCAGGGACACGCATCCACCAGCCGCTGCACCAGGCCGAAGTAGCTCCCAGGCATGGCCTCCCCGGGCCACAGCCGAACTATGAGGCCCATCATGGCCTGTTCGGCAACCTTGTGGGGCTCGACCAGCTGCTTCAGCTGGTCGCTAAGGGGCACCGGATGTCCGGCCTCAGCATACTGAGACCAGAAGACCTTCTCCGTCGAGCTCCCCTCCTCGGCCCGATAGAATGCGGCGACATCGGACACACTACGGGGCAGATCTGCGAACACTCCTGGAGAGCTCCGAATTCGGGTAAGTAATAAGTAATTCACATTCACATGCTTGCTTTGCATGAAAAATGCCTTACCCGCCGCTATTTTCTTCACCGCCTCAATTTCCTGGAGGGCCTTAGGGGCTTCGGCCTTAGCGGCTTTGGCACTCTCAAGAGCCGATGCAAGCTCGGACTCTCGAGTCTTTGAGTCGCGCTCCAAACTCTCATGTTTTTCCGCGAGAGCCTGGAGCTCTTGCTGCACCTCCGCCACCCGCGCCTCCTGCTTCTCTCGCTCGGCTCGTTCCGTGGCCGCATTGCGTTCGGCCGCGGACAAGGCTTCCTTCAGGGTCGCCACCTCGTTCGTGGCCCCTGGAGTACCCACGTTATCCTTGTTATTTCTCTTGCAACCAAAATCCTTTTCTGTAAGGTACAAATTTAATACGGTGTTACTCACCTTCCCTGTCCTCAAGCTGCTTTTTGGCACGGCCGAGCTTGCTCTCGGACCGCTCAAGGTTCTGCTTCAAAGCATTGACCTCCGCAGTCAGTGCGGCAGAGGTCAGCAGCGCAGCCTGCAATCCCATATTGACATAATTTTTAGACCTCCTGCGTATATCTTTTTAGATCCTCAGTCCAGCTTTTCTTTCCGAACACCGAACCGAGCATCAGGGGCTACTGTCTATGTGGTATTACATTACATATTTTAAATTTCTTACCTCAAAGCCTGTTAGAAGGCTGCTGCAGGCTTCGGTCAGCCCGCTCTTGGCAAGCTGAACCTTCTGAACCACCGCACTCATGATAGTGCGGTGTTCTTCCTCGATGGAAGCGTCGTTGAGCGCCTCCAACAAGTTATCCGGCGCCTCCGGTTGGACGGAGGCCGCCGGTGTCATAGTCTTGCCCTTCTTATGAAGGGGCCGCCTGCCAGACTCCGGAACCACTGCAGGTTCCGGTGCGGAGTCCGGAGCGAAGTCCGGGAGGTTGCCCTGTGGCACCTCCGGAGCCTCCCCCTCCTGGCGGGTCCCCTCCTGGGATCCCACCTCAGCGTCGTCAGCGTCACGAGGTGTGGAGGTGGTCGGAAGGGAATCCATATCCGATGTAGCCAAGGACCCGCTCGACGAAGCGGGAAGATCGTCCTTGGCCAGACTACAGGTTGTATGCGGCATTAGAAAGACACCGTGTGGCAAAAAGATAAATTATAAATCATTCAGGAATCCGGATACTTATGATCTTGCCAGGGGCTTGGCCCTTGAGGGCCACTCCTCGTCGCCGTCACCGGCATTGGCGGAGCAGTCCGAAGGAAGGGTCCTTCCCTTCTTGGACCCTTCGGCCTCCCTCGCTGGGGAAGCCTTCCTCTTCTTCTCTCCCCCTCTTGGGGAGAGGCCTCTTTCTCCTCCTCGTCTTCGGGGGAGTAGTCCGCCTCGGAGTCATCGGACGACGAGTCCGATACCACCTGGCGCCGGGAACTCCTTCGGGTTCCCGTGGCCTTCTTCTCGGCCTTCTTCTCCGGCACCACGTAAAGTGCCGGGACCAGTAGCCCCGTCAAACGGGTGTCCGCTGGATCTTCTGGAAGGGGAGCCGGGCAGTCAACCTGTTCGGACGTCTTCTGCCAGTCCTGTTAAAGGCATTGGGAGTTTAGATCCCACATAGAGTCAAACTATGAAAGAAATGAGTGTCCCGTAAAGGATAACATAGCTTACCTCGCCGACTGGGCGCTGCGTGCTGAATCCGCGATCTTCAGTTGCGGATGCAGGGGCTTCTCCGCCCTTGAACAGCACCCTCCAGGCAGCTTTGTATGTCGTGTCGAAGAGCCCGCTCAAGGTTCGGTGCTGTGCCGGATCAAACTCCCACAAATTAAAGGCCCGTTGCTGGCAGGGGAGAATCCGGCGGACGAGCATGACCTGGATCACGTTGACAAGCTTAAGCTTCTTGTTCACCAGGGTCTGGAGGCAGGACTGGAGTCCGGTCAGCTCCTCCGAACTACCCCATAGCAAGCCCTTCTCTTTCCAGGAGGTGAGCTGCATGGGGATACCAGATCTGAACTCGGGGGCCGCTGCCCATTTAGGGTCACGCGGCTCGGTGATGTAGAACCACCCCAATTGCCACCCTTTGACGGATTCCACAAAGGCGCCCTCGAGCCAAGTGACGTTGGGCATTTTGCCCACCATCGCGCCTCCGCACTCCGCTTGGACGCCCTTCACCACCTTTGGCTTGACATTGAAGGTCTTTAGCCACAAGCCGAAGTGGGGCTGGATGCAGAGGAAGGGCTCGCACACGATGATAAACGCCGAGATGTTGAGGATGAAGTTTGGCGCCAGATCGTGGAAGTCCAGGCCATAGTAGTACATGAGCCCCCGAACGAAGGGATGAAGTGGGAAGCCCAGTCCGTGGAGGAAGTGGGGAAGAAATACGACCCTCTAATGGGGCCTGGGGGTGGGGATGAGCTGCCCCTCGTCGGGCAGCCGGTGCGCGATGTCGCTGGACAGGTATCCGGCACCGCGCAGCTTCTCGATGTGCCCCTCCGTAATGGAGGAGGCCATCCACTTGCCTCCCGCTCCGGACATGGCTGGAGAAGGTTGAGGCGAGATGTGTGGGCTTGGGCGCTGGAGCTCGAGTGCGCGGAGATGGATAAGCAAAGGACGAAGAAGGCGTAGGTAAAAAGGTGGATCCTTATCCCCTTATATATGGGCGGACGAAGACTATGCGTCCCCACCGGCCTGGTAAGACTCGCTTATCTCCCAAGCACCACAATCAATGGCGCGGTTGGGTTACCCACGTCCATATTGATGGGAATCCCGGAATAAGGGGAACACGATCTCTGCTTCGACAAGACGTGCCAAGGAAACCGCTTCGCTAAACGTGGGCTTGGTAGTGGTGTGATGTCACGCCACAAAATACGTCAGCAGATTGAACTTGTGTACGTATTATTCTCTCTACGGTGGTATGTGGAATTTATTTTACAGAGCGGGACACTATCCTGGTGTTCACAATCTTCTATGAATTATTTGGAGGGAGAACCCGCCTTGCAATGCCGAAGACAATATGCGCGCCGGACTCATCATCATTGAAGCCTGGTTTAGGGGCTACTGAGGGAGTCCTGGACTAGGGGGTGTCCGGATAGCCGGACTATCATCATCGGCCGGACTCCAAGACTATGAAGATACAAGATTGAAGACTTCGTCCCGTGTCCGGATGGGACTTTCCTTGGCGTGGAAGGCAAGCTTGGCAATACGGATATGTAGATCTCCTACCATTGTAACCGATTCTGTGTAACCCTAGCCCTCTCCGGTGTCTATATAAACTGGAGGGTTTTAGTCCATAGGACGAACAACCATTACAACAATCATACCATAGGCTAGCTTCTAGGGTTTAGCCTCCTTGATCTCGTGGTAGATCCACTCTTGTACTACCCATATCATCAATATCAATCAAGCAGGAGTAGGGTTTTACCTCCATCGAGAGGGCCCGAACCTGGGTAAAAACATCGTGTCCCTTGTCTCCTGTTACCATTCGCCTAGACGCACAGTTCGGGACCCCCTACCCGAGATCCGCCGGTTTTGACACCGACAGCGAGCAATCAGATACCTTCACCCCCACGTGAGCACTTTGGGCCGACCAACTGCGGGGCGGGCGCCCTTGTTTTTTATTTCTTTTTTGTTCATCGTTTTTATTTTTGTTTAATGATTATTTAAAAAATGTTTGGGACAAAAATAAGTTCCAAATTTCAAGAAAGATTCATGAATTTTAAAAATACCCCTAGATTAAAATATTGCTCACAAAGTTGAAAAAACGTTCTTAGATATTTCAAAAAATGTTCAGAAATTTGGAAAACATGTTCATTAATTGAAAAAATGTACTCTAATTTGAAAAAAATGTACATGGATTCAAATAATGTGTGGAGGTGTGTCTCCGGCGGATTGTCCTTGATGGATTTGCTCGGATCTGGTCGTAGATATCAATAATGGTGTGAATAGTGTTCTGACAAACGAACCCAGTCCTGTCTATCAGATCTGCTCCTTTCGCACGTCATCATGCAAATGTTCTCGCAAACGTAGAATGCACACACATTATTCCCCGGCGCCTGCTTCAGGGCCTTTACAAGAATGGAATTGAATCAGATAATGATTAATCAAGCATGATAATTAATTAATGATATTGAAATAAGAATTAAAGAGATGGTAGCTAGCTAGTACTACTTAATTACTTACCTTGGGTCGATGCCAAAACAACTTTTTTGCCCACTTGCCTGGAGTCACCTTGATGAACTTTGCCCATGCCCTGCCCGCCGGCAAAGAAAATTAATAAAGAGGTTATTAAATATTCCCTCTGTAAACTAATATAAGAGCGTTTAGATCACTATTTTAGTATTCTAAACGCTCTTATATTAGTTTACGGAGGGAGTAGTTCATATCAGGAAATGACGAACTATAATTAATAGGCCGAGATATAGTTAATAATGATTGAAATTACCTGTTGACTATCCCCTTCACGATGGTGTAATCTTTATCTTCTTTAGTTAGTGAGTCCGGTAATTCAACTTTTCCTTCCTCAACTTTAATGTCTAACAAGACCCAGTGCCAACTGCATACGCACACGTTTGCATGTCTTAATTAAGCAGGCATATGCATAAAATTAATCAACTACCGTAAACCGTATACACTTAATTATTAACATCTAGCTAGCTAGTAAGCAAAAACAGAATTTGTAGTACAAGACAGTGTGACTCACGGGAAGTTGTAAGGAAGTAGTATATCTTCATTGCTATTGAGGCGCTTCAAGAACTCTAGCATGCTTTCCTCTACAGCATTTTGACAACATTCAATCTTCCATATGTCCTCATTAATGGTATTTGGGTCAATGAACCCAACGCCACAGCGTCCAGCTTTTTTCATTTCATACATCTTCATCCTGCATATAATATCACAGAAAAAGAATATAGTGAGGATAATTACATGTAATGATTGATCAAAATTATCACTACATAACTAGCTTGAGACTTAAATTACAGAAAGAAATCACTTACAGACAATAGCAACTGACGATAGACTTGTCGAGTGCGTCTTGATTGTATAACTGAAATAGTTCTGGATACTCAATGGCCAGAGCTTTCTCATGGTAATAATGCTCATGCTTGACATTCACCATGAGAGACTCTCCATTGGAAATCTTGGTAATGTTCATGTACCATTGATGCAATTGATACATTCTCGTTGGGAGGTCCTTGACCTTGTCTGGATGGACAAAAGGTTGGCCCCTGACATATTTCCATGCTATTTCCGATTCTCTAAGCGTAGGCATGGGCTCGATTTCGAGGAGTTGTCCAACATAGATATTGAGCATTTGAGCCTGCATTATATGATCCTCCGTTATTACCACATCGCCATGCTGGGGAACGCTAACGGTTTGCCCACAATAATATTTGGCACGCGTACTACTCCTCTCATGTGTTGTTGGCACAACAAGCGGGGGGATCGCTTGCGCCACCTGTTCTCCCAACTAGGGAACAATTTTCCCGCATTTTTTGCCAGCTGCTTGTTGGCTCGAGCTCAAGCTCGCTTCCTTCTTTAGCCGTTCTCGATGTAGTTTCCTGATTTGGCGCTCATAGTCCGAGTCAACAGGCTTGGGAGCTGGTTCTCTAGCCATACGAATGAAGTGGTCAATTACTTTCTCAGGCACTTTCTCCTTTGGCGGCGGTGCCGGTTTCGGTCCAAAATGGGCGTCCACTTGGGCTTGCACTATGGCTGCTTTTTGCTCCTTACTCATGTCGTAAGGCCTCTGAGGAAGAGGAGCGAGGCTTGGACCATATTTATATCGCTTGTCTCCGCCTGTACTTCCTGAACCACCTCGACTCGTACCGCTACGCACCAAAGCTACGACATGTCTCTTTTGCGATTGCTGAGACGACGGAGACGGCTAACGTGGAGTTGGACCAGGAGAAGTGGCCTGATGATGTGCCGGACTTGAAGCAGGAGGTGTGGCCTGACACGGTGCCGGACTTGAAACCGGAGAAGTGGCATGACGCTGTGCCGGACTTGAAACCGGAGGAGTCAGCTCACGCGTTCAGGGACTTGGAGGAGGTGGAGGACTTTGAGGAGGAGGCGTCTCACGCGTTCGTGGACTTGGAGGGCGGGAGTCTGCTGACTCGGTGGCGGACTTCGAGGAGGAGTCGGCAGACGACGCGGTGTCGGTGGACTTCGAAATATGATGCAATCCTTTCTCCATAGGATGAGACGATGTATGGCCTCTCCCAGTGTGCGCTCGTCTTCACCTCCAGGAATGTCAAGCATTAGCCCCGAATATGGGTCCACCACTTCATCAACCATGCCACGAGCATAGCCCTCTGGAATCGAGATGCAATGGTAGGTTGCTTCGGGGGTAACTGGAAAATCAACACCGTCCGCCACCTTCATGGATATGTTCTTCATTTTGGAGTGTAGCTCACAGTTAGTGTTCTCTATGATGTCATCCACAGGGTATGTATCCAACAGTGTGTCGCCCGGGGCAGAACCAACACTGCTTCTCGGCATGGATGGGACGGTGCTATCCAATGCTGGACGATCATCCGCTTGCTGCTGCCACTGCTGAGACCCCCTTTCCTGGCTAAGTGAGTCGATCTGCTGCTTCTGCTGCTGGAATTTGAGTGCCAGGTCCGTGTGCCTTGCTTCTAGGCCTTCAAGGCGTTCTGCGTCCTGCTTCCTCTGCTCCTCCTCCAGCTTCCTTTTCTTCTCCTCCTCCATCTTCCTTCTTGCACGGGTCCTGTAGTCCTCGTTCCATTCTGAAAAGCCCTCATACCAGGGAATAACACCCTTGCCTCGTGTTCTTCCCGGGTGTTCAGGATTTCCCAGGGTGCGTCGTTCTCTCTGTTGGGCGTGAACACCCCCCTTCGAGCTTTTTCTATTGCGTCGATTATCTTTTGTTCGACTCCTTTTAGATTTGCCTTCCGCGAAACTTCGCCTGTCTTCGGGTCCAACGCCCCCCATGCACATAGAACCAAGTTCTGCACCTGGAGGGCCAGTTCCTAGTAACCGGAGTGACCCCTGCATCCTCCATCTCTTTCTCATACTTATCCCACTTAGGCAATCCCACTGCGTAGCCACCTGGACCCAGCCTATGGAACCGCGTCTTTCTTGCGGCATTTGCCTTGTTTTTCATCGACCGTTCCTTAGATAATTCTGAATCCTTGAAGGTCACGAAATCGTCCCAATGTTCTCTTTGCTTCTCTAATGTTCCCTTGAAATCTGGAGTCTTCCTTTCATTAGCGAGGTAGTTGGCCCATACAGTTTTCTTGTGGGTGTTGAATGCAATTGCCATCTTCTTAAGAGCAGCGACCTTGACTTTCTCCACATCTGCTTCAGTGAAATGATCTGGTAGGTTGAAATGTTCCATCAGAGATTTCAAAAGGTCTTTTTTGGCTCTGTCGTCGACCCAAGTAACACCTGGACGTTTAGTCTTTGGCTCTTTCCATTCTTGAATGGAGATCGGGAGTTTGTCCTTCACAAGAACTCCGCAGTGACGAGTCCACTTGTCTGCAACATTCTTAGGCGTGAGCGGTTCGCCACTAAGTTTGGTGGATTCGATGTGGTACTTTACACCATCCTTCAACAATCTGCCCGGGCCTCGCTTTGTCTTGCTGTCTGTAGAAGCAGATTTGCTCGATCCGGAGGGCTGAAAGAAGAAAGATCGATTCGTTAATATATCTTCAATAAAAAAACATGTGATGATCACCATGATGCATGCTTATATAAATATACCTCGCCGGTAGTCTTTGTTATTTGAAGATCAGCATTGTCTGTGTCATCACAAACATTGTCTGTGTCATCATAATCATAGTTCATGACTTCATCAGCTCGGTCGTCGAGATCGAATATCTTTTCATCACCCTCTCCAGTATTGTTCAGATATTGGGAGCCGTCATCTGCTTCATTCAGATCATCTAGCCTGTGAGGGTTGCGTATGATGTCGAACAATTCCTCTTCTCTCTCTCTCCCGGTATTGTCCACCATAGCTTTTACTTTACTAATACAGAAGAAATATAAAACAATTTAGTATTCAAATTACAATGCATGGATGCAATTAATCAATAAGGAAAAACTGAATCTCGAATACATCGTCTTGAATATATAATCTTGAATACATCATCATCTTAATATATATAATCTCGAATACATCGTCTCGAATATTATATATCGAATACATCACTGGCTAGGTACCTAATGCTAGGTACCTAATAAAGATCGAGTACTACAGAAGAATCTAGGGCACCACTCGCGGTTCCTGGGGCGCGGGCGGTGCACACCCAAAGAGAAGGAATCATCACAGGATCATATCTCCGGTCATCTGCCCAAAGAACCCGCCAAGTAGTGGAGAACCTGACGTCGTCCATAGCAGACATGTAGCGATGGACGTGCTCATCTTCCTCCCTGACATGGCGACGCACCACCTCCGGCGGGGTCGGCTGCCTCTGCACCGAATGTGGCCCATGCGAACGCCACCAAAGAAGATCGGGGTCGATGATGGGACCCGAGGTCGGGTTCCTCACCAAGCGGCGCGCCCCTCCAGGTAGCACCTTCCAGTGCCAGCCCGGCGGAGCCCAGTCTCGGACTTGGGTCCTCTGAAGCAGGACATCGTCGCAAACGGGTTGACGGTGAGGACGCGGGCCGGGCATATCGTCGAGAACAAATACTATATGCCCGCAAAAAGTAACATTTTTTAAATGATTGGATTGTGATAACTAAAATTCTATATATATGCAAATTCTAACAATTTGACATTAATCTAATTCATCTAACTAAAACTAATTCTAAAATTTCCTGATTATATAACTAACATTTCTATTACAATTCTAATATTTATATAACTAAAAAATAGAAAAATTGCTAACATTTCTATAAATATTTCTATAACTAAAAAACAGAAAACATTTATAACATGTCTATATAACTAACATTTCTAATATTTATATAACTAAAAAACAGAATAATTTCTAACATTTCTATAACTAAAAAATAGAAAAATTTATAACAAACAAACTAATGTGTGTGTGTGTGTGTAGTGTGTGTGTGTGTGTGTGTGTAGTGTGTGTGTGTGTGCGTGTGGACATGGCGGCCGGGGCGAGCTCACCGGCGAGGCGACGACGGGGCGATGGGACGGGGCGGCGACGACGGGGCGGGGCGGCCGGGGCGACGGGGCGGCCGCGGCGCGGCGACGGGGACGGCCGGGGCGGCGATGTCGATGCGGGCCGCGGCGAGGGGCGGGGACGGCTGGGGTCGATGACGAGGGGCGGGGGCAGCGACGTCGACGGGGACGGCGTCGATCGGGGCAGGGCGGCGCGACGGAGGGAGAAAACAGAGGGAAACTGAATTTTTTTCAAGTGTTGTATATATAGGATGGACCTTTAGTACCGGTTGGAGCCACCAACCGATACTAAAGGTCCGTTTTGGCCAGGCCAAGCGGCGGGAAGCGCACCCTCTTTAGTACCGGGTGGTGGCTCCAACCGGTACTAAAGGGGGGGGGGTCGTTAGTACCGGTTGAAGCCACGACCCGGTACTAAAGGGGGTGCGCTGGCTCCAGGCGGTGCGCAAGTTTAGTCCCACCTCGCTAGCCGAGGGGCTACCGCACTGGTTTATAAGCCCCAGTGCAGTAGCTCTCTCGAGCTCCTCTCCTAAGCAGGCCTACTGGGCCTACCTGTCCTCTTCTGCCCAGTGGGCCTACTGGGCCTTTGCGGACCTGCATCCTGGCCCAACAAAAGGTTGTGTTCCTAGTCGTATGTAGGCCGCTTTGGCCCAGTAGGCGGGCTTTTTTATTTTCTTAATTTTTTTGCTTTATTTATTTTTGTTTTATTTATTTTTGAGTTGTTTTTTGCTGTATTTAGAGTTTCTTTGTGAATATTTTTGCTTTAGGTACAAAAAATTACAAACTTCCTGTTAGTGCTTGTAGTTTTCAAATTTGAATAGTTTAAATTTTGAATTATTTGAAATTTGTGTGAATCACTAGTTAGTGAATAACTTAACTTTGAAAAAAGTTTTTTTAGTGATTCTTTTTTATTATGTTTAATATTAGTGTGTTTTATCATTATATTCAATTTGGTAATGCTTAGGTTATTTAAAAAATGAAATGCCTTTGTAACATTTCAGTTTTCGTCGGAAACCCTGATACTTCGAAAGAGATTGTAACAGTTCATTTGAAATGCTTTTCAATTAAAGGGTCATTTAGCTGGAAAAATCAGTAAATGCATGAAAAGAATTTGTTTGCACATAAAATTTCTTCGCGTTTCAAATGCCAAAACACATAACTACCCTAACTATTACAGACATTCCCTCCTGGGTGTGAAACATAGAAGAAAGTGATGATAGTGAAGCCGATCACATCCCAGATCTTTGGGTGTGAAACTTTTTCTTCACGTGTGTCCCTTTGCGCCGTAGCCATGGAAAATCTTCATCATTTAACTGGATGCTCGGGTCAATATTCACTGCGAATGGAGCAATTTCATCAAACTTTTCATAATCTTCTGACATGTCTGTCTTGTCATCCACTCCCACGATGTTTCTTTTTCCTGAAAGAACTATGTGGCGCTTTGGCTCGTCGTATGATCCATTCGCTTCCTTATCTTTTCTTTTTCTCGGCCTGGTAGACATGTCTTTCACATAAAAGACCTGCGCCACATCATTGGCTAGGACGAATGGTTCGTCTGCATACGCAAGATTGTTGAGATCCACTGTTGTCATTCCGTACTGCGGGTCTTCCGTTACCCCTCCTCGTGTCATATTGACCCATTTGCACCGAAACAAAGGGACCTTCAAATCACCTGATCCATAGTTAAGTTCCCATATGTCCTCTATGTAACCATAATATGTTTCCTTTCCCGTGTTGGTTGTTGCATCAAAGCGGACACCACTGTTTTGGTTGGTGCTCTTCTTATCTTGGGCGATCATGTAAAATGTAATCCCATTTATCTGGTACCCTTTGAATGTCATTATATTCGAAGATGGTAACTGGGACAGCGAGTACAAGTCATTTTGAATATCGCTATCATTCAGGGCATGTTTCTGCAACCAACCGGCGAAAGTCCTCGTTTGTTCGCGTGTAATCCAGTCGTCAGACTTCTCCGGGTGTTTGGACTGTAGAAAATTCTTGTGTTCCTCCATATACGGAGCCACCAAGGCGTTATTCTATAGAACTTTGTAGTGTGCTTCAGTGAGAGAATGCCCGTCCATACATATTATTTGATGCCCTCCTAGCGTGCCTTTTCCTTCGAGTCTGCCCTTATGCCGCGATTCAGGAACACCAATCGGCTTAAGGTCAGGAATAAAGTCAATACAAAACTCAATGACCTCCTCATTTTCATGGCCCTTCGAGATGCTTCCTTCTGGCCTAGCACGGTTATGAACATATTTCTTCAAGACTTCCATGAACCTTTCAAAGGGGAACATATTGTGTAGAAATACAGGACCCAAAACGTTAATCTCTTCGCAAAGGTGAACTAGGATGTGCGTCATGATGTTGAAGAAGGATGGTGGGAACACCAACTCGAAACTGACAAGACATTGCACCAAATCATTCTGTAACCTTGGTATGATTTCTAGATCGATTACCTTCTGAAAGATTGCATTGAGGAATGCACATAGCTTCACAATGGCTAATCAAACGTTTTCCGGTAGAAGCCCCCTCAATGCAACCGGAAGGAGTTGCGTCATAATCACGTGGCAGTCATGAGACTTTAGGTTCTGGAACTTTTTCTCTGCCATATTTATTATTCCCTTTATATTCAACGAGAAGCCAGACAGTACCTTCATGCTGAGCAGGCATTCGAAGAAGATTTCCTTCTCTTCTTTGGTAAGAGCACAGCTGGCCTGACCCTGATGTATGTCATCTTTTCCGTGCATACGTTGCTGGTCCTCCCGTGCCTCTGGTGTATCTTTTGTCTTCCCATACACACCCAAAAATCCAAGCAGGGTCACGCAAAGATTCTTCGTCACGTGCATCACGTCGATTGCGGAGCGGACCTCTAGGTCTTTCCAATATGGCAGGTCCCAAAATATAGATTTCTTCTTCCACATGGGTGCGCGTCCGTCAGCGTCCTTCGGAACAGGTTGTCCGCCAGGACCCTTTCCAAAGATTACCTTCAAATCCTTGACCATATCATGTACATCAGCACCAGTACAGCGGCGAGGCTTCGGCCGGTGATCCGCCTCACCTTTGAAATACTTGCCTTTCTTTCTTACGGGATGCCTTGTCGGAAGAAATCGATGATGTCCCAGGTACACATTCTTCCTACAACTATCCAAATATATACTGTCGGTATCATCCAAACAGTGCGTGCATCCGCGGTATCCCTTGTTTGTCTGTCCTGAAAGGTTAATAAGAGCAGGCCAATCATTGATGGTCACGAACAGCAACGCCTTTGGGTCAAATTCTTCTTGTCCGTGCTCATCCCACGCACGTACACCTATTCCATTCCACAGTTGTAATAGTTCTTCAACTAATGGCCTTAGGTACACATCAATGTCGTTGCCGGGTTGCTTAGGGCCTTGGATGATCACTGGCATCATAATGAACTTCTGCTTCATGCACAACCAAGGAGGAAGGTTATACAAACATAGAGTCACATGCCACGTGCTATGGTTGCTGCTCTGCTCCCCAAAAGGATTAATGCCATCTGCGCTTAGACCAAACCATACGTTCCTTGGGTCACCTGCAAACTCCTCCTAGTACTTTCTCTCGATTTTTCTCCACTGCGAACCGTCAGCGGGTACTCTCAACTTTCCGTCTTTCTTACGGTCTTCTGCGTGCCATCGCATCGCCTTCGCATGCTCTTTATTTTGGAACAAACGTTTCAACCGTGGTATTATAGGAGCATACCACATCACCTTGGCAGGAATCTTCTTCCTGGGGCACTCTCCCTCGACATCACCAGGGTCATCGCGACTGATCTTATAACACAATGCACCGCATACCGGGCAAGCGTTCAAATCCTCGTACTCACCGTGGTAGAGGATGCAGTCATTAGGGCATGCATGTATCTTTTGCACCTCTAACCCTAGAGGGCAGACAACCTTCTTTGCTTCATACGTACTCTCGGGTAATTCATTGTTCTTTGGAAGCATATTCTTTATCATTACCAGCAACTTTCCAAATCCCTTGTCAGATACACCATTCTCTGCCTTCCATTGCAGCAATTCAAGTGTGGTGCCCAACTTTTTTTGTCAGCTTCGCAATTCGAGTACAACAATTTCTTGTGATCCTCTAACATGCGCTGCAACTTCGTCCTCTCCAGATCACTTGCGCAGTTTCTCTTTGCATCGGCAATGGCCCGACCTAGATCATCGGCGGGCTCATCTGATGCCTCGTCTTCAGCTTCTTCCCGCATTGCCGGCTCAGCTTCTTCCCCCATTGTTGTATCATCGTATTCAAGGAACCTGTCGGTGTCAAAACCGGCGGATCTCGGGTAGGGGGTCCCGAACTGTGCGTCTAGGCGGATGGTAACATGAGACAAGGGACACGATGTTTTTACCCAGGTTCGGGCCCTCTCGATGGAGGTAAAACCCTACTCCTGCTTGATTGATATTGATGATATGGGTAGTACAAGAGTGGATCTACCACGAGATTAAGGAGGCTAAACCCTAGAAGATAGCCTATGGTATGATTGTTGTAATGGTTGTTGTGTCCTACGGACTAAAACCCACCGGTTTATATAGACACCGAAGAGGGCTAGGGTTACACAGAGTCGGTTACAATGGTAGGAGATCTACATATCCGTATCGCCAAGCTTGCCTTCCACGCCAAGGAAAGTCCCATCCGGACACGGGACGAAGTCTTCAATCTTGTATCTTCATAGTCTTGGAGTCCGGCTGACGATGATAGTCCGGCTGTCCGGACACCCCCTAGTCCAGGACTCCCTCAGTAGCCCCTGAACCAGGCTTCAATGACGATGAGTCCAGCGCGCATATTGTTCGGCATTGCAAGGCGGGTTCCTCCTCTGAATAATCCATAGAAGATTGTGAACACCAGGATAGTGTCCGGCTCTGCAAAATAATTTCCACATTCCATCGTAGAGAGAATAATATGTACACAGGATCAATCTGTTGACGTATTTCATGGCATGACGTCAAGCCACTTCCAAGCCTTTACTTGAATCGTTTTTTATTATACCACATCAGCGCGTTTAGCGAAGCGGTTTCCTTGGCACGTCTTGTCGAAGCAGAGATCGTGTTCCCCTTATTCCGGGATTCTCATCAATACGTACGTGGGTAACCCAACCGCGCCATTGATCGTGGTGCTTGGGAGATAAGCGAGTTTTACCAGGCTGGTGGGGACGCATAGTCTTCGTCCACCTATATATAAGGGGATAAGGAACCACCTTTTCACCTACGCCTTCTTCCTGCTTTGCTTATCCATCTCCGCGCACTCGAGCTCCAGCGCCCAAGTTCGCGCATCTTGTCTCGACCTTCTCCGACCATGTCTGGAGCGGGAGGCAAATGGTTGGCCTCCTCCGTCACGGAGGAGCACATCGCAAAGCTGCGCAGCGCCGGATACCTTAATTTTTTCTAGTGCACTCCATATCTTTTTTACTATTCTTCTTTCCCCAGGGAGGGGTATTTAAAAAGAAAAAATGGATAAAGGGTTAATTCGTTCTTGATAGCCATTTCCTTAACAAGTGAATGGGAACATACTCTGGATCGGAATCCGAAGAAAGTACTACTTGATAATTTCTACAAATTGCAAGTCCTTATTATGATTCCTTTTATGGGCAAAAATCTCTAATGTTTTAGATTTTCCATTACTAATCCTTTATGTACTTTAGTGTTCCTAACCCTTCACTAACTTTTGGTGGATTCTTCTTATGGATTATTAAGTTATAGTAATATAATAGCTTCTCGATGGGTTAGAGCGTTTGCGAACCAAAAAGGGGAAAAACCCATCCTCCAAAGTAGTGAAGTGAGCCAGTACACTAAGACAATAGGTAGCTCGGATTCGATTACAGAAAGTCAAACTAGAAGCGGATGAGTATCGAATGAATGGATACTCTGAGACCCAAATAAGAATAGGATAGATATGTCAAAAGCAGGTCTGATTACACCTATTCCTAATCCTAAATAGAATGTAAGGACGTAGGGATTTCTATGTAAACAGAGTATCCTATTTCCATCGGCTCGAATGACCCCTAGTTCTTTTCTTTACTATCTAACATCCTTCCATTTTTTTAGTTATTCACTAGAGCAATTATATATTGAAGTCAATCCGAGGCAAGTGTTCGGGTCTATTATGACATAAAGATTAGGTGCCTCGTGAAGGAAATGATCTTTATATGGAAATGAAGGAATCCGGAGTAATTAATGAAAAAAATATTGAGGAATCAAAGGTAGCTCTAGTCTATGGCCAAATGAATGAACCACCGGGAGCTCGTATGAGAGTTGGTTTAACTGCCCTAACTATGGCGGAATATTTCCGAGATGTTAATAAGCAAGACGTGCTTGGCGTGGCTGAAATGAACGAAAAGCGATATGATTCAAATCGATTGATAGATGGCCTGATCTATTCTGATAGATCGAAAGGTTTTCTATCAATAATAAGGGTTGACCTCTTTCTATCTATTGATGATACAAGATATCTATCTATTCTGGATCCATCAGAAAGAAATCGATCTCGTACTAAACGAATGGAAATTGACAACAATAAAAAAACATAACTTAGAAAGAGAGGTTCTGAAAGGTAAAAGGACTGTAAATCCTAAAAAAGCGCCCTGCACTTTTCCTTTCCTATCTTTTCGCGTGAACGCGGAGCAGTCAGGTAACGAACTGGAAACCGGCTAACGTTACTTTTCCTTTTCAGCTTCGGAGTGGCTATGGATTTGGTAAATCAAATCCATGGTTTAATAACGAACCATGTTAACTTACCATAACAACAACTCAATTCCTATCGAAATCCTATAGTGGAATTCCTATAGGATAGAACATACACAGGGTGGCTGACCAGCGATTACTAGCGATTCCTGCTTCATGCAGGCGAGTTGCAGCCTGCAATCCAAACTGAGGACGGGTTTTTGGAGTTAGCTCACCCTCGCGAGATCGCGACCCTTTGTCCCGCCCATTGTAGCACGTGTGTCGCCCAGGGCATAAGGGGCATGATGACTTGGCACATTCTTATTATGAGAAGGGGTCATTCGAGCCTATGGAAATAGGATACTCTGTTTACATAGAAATCCCTACGTTCTTACATTCTATTTAGGATTAGGAATAGGTGTAATCAGACCTGCTTTTGACATAGTTCCTGCTATTTCTCCAAGTAAAGCTCTTCGCAAGGCAATACCGACGGTGTCCGCTTGACCTTTTCTAAGCGGGGACAGAATGAAACGACCATAATAAAGGCGCTTACTATCTACTCTTGATTCAACACACTTCCACTGTTGTGTTTGAGTGGATCCTGCTACCTCCTCTCGAACCATAATAGACTAGTATTATTATTTTATCATTGAATTGTTTATTTCTCTTGAAATGAAAGTTGAAAGCGGTTTAATTCTTTTATAGACGTCTTTTTTTAGGCGGTCGACATCCACTCGTTGAAAATAATCCTATTCTTATGGGTAAATGCTCAATATCCAAGTGGGCTTACAAATTTGATCATGATCAATTGCTTTGTGCATTGTCTCATGTCTCTTGATTAGTTGGTATTTATCCCCTCAATATCGCAAGTTTCTTACCTCCAAACAAAATATTTACTAGACAAAACCCACCTTTCAATTGACTTAATGAAACGACTTCGACTTTCGAACAATCAATCGTAGAAGATCCTACACCGAGGAATTTTCCAGCATGCCCTTCCGACTAGTCAAAGTATTAATTGAATAGAATCCACGGTCAAACCAACACGGATTTAGTGAAAGAGAAAGATCTATAATCATCTTCCCTAAAAAGGAAGGATCCCGAAACAAATTCTCATTGTTGACCACGAGATGTTCCAGTATCTCATAGGTCGACCAACCACATCTTCCGCTCTTGTTAAAGAAGCAGAATTAGTAGTATTTTTTGGACTAATTACTAGTCCAAAATTTCTGTTAATGCCAAAAACACTAATTACTTTTGTCAAAGGGATTGGATTGGTGACTTACCCATTCAGTGACTTTGGCACTGGACGTTCCAAAAACGGGTACTATCGGATTGGGTGAATTAGAGAATAGACAGAGGTTCGTTGGCATTTCAGCCTTTCTTCTCCTTTCAGGGCCAGATTTATAGACAGGAGGATAAGTACCCTGGATCGACCCCAGATATCGATTTAGCATTCCATTATCGGATCTCCGAAACGGGAAACAAGAAAAGTAATCGAAATCGTGTGCCAGCGGGACATACGAAATTCACACTTTTTGACTCTGAGCTCTGATCCCTTCATGGGGCAGAGTGAAAACCCGCAGTCCAGGGTTCTAGGCTGCTTCAGTAGAGTTAGCAGTCATATGCCCCAGATAGGGAGACATGCCCTTTAGGGCGTATCGACCCGATGCCGCAGGACTGTTCCTAGCCTCGAGGAGTGAATCCGAGAGGCGTGACTGACCGATTAATTTCTTATAACATACTCTATTTTTCTTTGCCAAATAAGCCAGCAAACGTTGACATTTTCCCAAAAATCTTCATAGACCTCTTTCCGATGAAAAATCTACCAGCTAGCTCTGGGTTCGAGTGGAATTTCACCCCTAACCACAACTCATCCGCTGATTCTTCAACATCAGTCGGTTCGGACCTCTGCTTAGTTTCATCCGCGTCTTCGACTTCTATTAGTTTCTTTTCTTCTTTAATGCAATAGCTATAGTTTGATATAAGAATCCATTTCTCAAAGTAATGGAAACCATTCTCTTATAGGAAATGGTTCGAAAATCGCTATTCCACCTTTTAGGTATCGTGAAAAGTGATACCTGTGAAGATCGTGCATTTCAGTCAAATTTAGATCCGTTTTTCGAGTCCATGATATAATATAACCAAATTGGATAGATCTTCCACCTGTTTAGCTAAGAAAGAATAGATACAGAGGTGGATAATAGATCGATATGAAGATCATGAGCTGCCCCATAATGAAATCGCCAGTAGTCGCGAATATCTCCTTCTTCCCTAATCCAAGATTGGAGAAAGAAGATCTAAGAGGGACCTATGGAGAATGTAGTCAGAAATCCATAATAGAGTCCGACCACAACGACCGAATTAATTATCCTCATCGAGAAACTTAGACTACTAAATAGAAAAGATTTGAAAATCATGGCATGGGTCTCCTTTTTTTCTTTCTTTAGAGTTTTCATGCATATATCATAAAGAAGGAGTATGGAGCCGGTAGTGGGAATCGAACCCGCAACCCCAAGGTTATGAGCCTTATGAGCTACCAAACTGCTCTATACTCTTAAACTAAAGAGGGTAACTAGTGGATAAAAGAAGGTTGGATACGCCCCTCTACCAATATCTATGTTGAGCCTACTCAGATCAGAACAAAACTTTTGGATTCTCTTTCGCCTATCAGCCGGCTTTAAACAACCTTCACATTTCCTACTGAGATCCCAAGTCTCCAAGTGGGCCCTCTTGGCCACCTAAGACCTTGGCTTTTTAGAGAATCCCGCTCCTGTGTCGTAGGACTTGTAGCTCGGCAGTCCCTTCTCTACATACTGGCATTCGGAGCTAGGAGCAGAGAAGAGAAGTCAATCGGAAGAATCGTAAAAGCCTGGAGCTCAAACATTGCGTTCTACACTTTACTTTTGTTTTGTATCTCTGAAACAAGAGTGAAAAGAAATTAGCTCATCCACCGCCAGAACCAGGGTTTGCACCTACTGAGGAGGAGAAAGGGCCGACGACCCATACTAGAACTCCAAGATAAGGTCTTTCAGTCGATCAAACGGCCGAGGCCTTTAATAAGGTCCGGTTGTGCCAACGAGTTCTTCTAGCGGCGACATCGTGCACCGGCTGCCCGACAAGGGGCAGCTCATCCCCACCCCCAGGCCCCACGAGAGGGTCATATTCCTTCCCCACTTCCTCCACGGACTGGGCTTTCCACTCCACCCCTTTGTCCGGGGGCTCATGTTCTACTACGGCCTGGATTTCCACGATCTGGCGCCGAACTTCATCCTCAACATCTCGGTGTTTATCGTCGTGTGCGAGGCCTTCCTCTGCATCCAGCCCCACTTCGGCTCGTGGCTCAAGACCTTCAATGTCAAGCCGAAGGTAGTGAAGGGCACTCAAGCGGAGTGCGGAGGCGCCATGTTGGGCAAGATGCCCAACGTCCTCTGGTTCGAAGGGGCCTTTGTGGAGTCCGTCAAGGGGTGGCAATCGGGGTGGTTCTACATCACCAAACCGCGCGACCCTAAGTGGGCGGCGGCCCCCGAGTTTAGATCTGGTATCCCTATGCAGCTCACCTCCTGGAAAGAGAAGGGCTTGCTATGGGGTAGTTCAGAGGAGCTGACAGGACTCCAAGCCTGTATCCAGAAGCTGGTGAACAAGAAGCTCAGGCTTGTTAATGTGGTCCAAGTCATGCTCATCCGCCGGATTCTCCCGTGCCAAGAACGGGCATTTAAATTGTGGGAGTTCAATCCGGCACAACACCAGGCATTGAGCGGGCTCTTCGACACGACGTACGAAGGCGCCTGGAGGGTGCTGTTCAAGGGCGCCGAAGCTCCCGCATCCGCCACTGAAGATCGCGGATTTCGCTCGCAGCGTCCAGCTGACGAGGTGAGTGATTCTGCCCCTTTACGGGACACTTGTTTTTAATAGTTTGACCCTACGCGGGTTTCAATCTCTCTTTTACTTTGACAGGACTGGATGAAGAAGGCCGAGCAGATCATCTGCCCGGCTCCCATGCCAGAAAACCCAGTAGACGCCCGTCTAGCGGGGCTGCTGGTTCCGACACCGCATGTGGTGCCGGAGAAGAAGGCCAAGAAGGAGGCCACGGGTACTCGAAAGAGTTCCCGTTTTCAGGTGTCCGACGACTCCGAGGCGGACTCCTCCCCCGAAGACGAGGAGGAGAAAGAGGACTCTCTCCTAGAGGAAGGAGAGAGGAAGAGGAAGGCTTCCCCAACAGGGGAGGCCGAAGGGTCCAAGAGGGGAAGGACTATTCCCCCGGACAGCTCCGCCAACGCCAACGTTGGCGACGAAGAGTGGCCCTCAAGGGCCAGGCCTCCGGCAAGATCGTAAGTATCCAGATTCCTGAATGATTCGTAATTTCTTTTGTGTCACATAGTGTCCTTCTAATGCCGCACATTGCCTGCAGTCCGGCCGACGATGATCTCCCCGCTTCATCGAGCGGGTCGTTGGCTCCGTCGGATGTAGATTCCATCCTGACTGCCTCCACCCCCCGCGACGCTGAAGACGCCGAGGGGAGAGGAAAATGAGAGGCAAATGGCAAATAATGTAAACTGCGAGGAGATGAGATTTATGATTAGGAACCTGGTTGATGTTGAAGATCCTCCCCGTCAACGGCGCTAAAAATTACTTTTGATGCCTGCTTGAACTATGACGGTATTTCCCCAAAGAGGAAGGGATGATGCAGCACGGCGACGGTAGGTATTTTCCTCAGTGATGAGACCAAGGTTATCGAACATGTAGGAGAACCAAGCAACACAATGTAAACAACCCCTGCCCACAAATAACAAACACTACTGCAGGATGTTGCTAACGCGACACTATGATGAGAGACTCTTCGACAAAACTGTGTGCGATGCAATAATCACAAACAGTGGTGTAAAAAACCATCAAAAGAGGTGCAAAACATTTGCGATGGCGGAGACATCAAACACGATTCAGATTTTACTTGCGTGTGCGATGCTGGGCATATGGTTGATCCAACAGAACTGTTTGTGATGAGGAAGAACAACAGAAACGGGCAAACATATAAATGTGTGTGCGATGTACGGCATACAATTCGCTCCGATGAATTGTGTTCTATTAGGCAATGCAATAGAAACGGTCAGCCAGATCAAGGTGTGTGTGATATACAGCATACATTTCACATAGACAAACTGTTTTCGATTAGGCAAGAGAACTGAAACGGTTGATCTTAACAAGTTGTGTGTGATATGCAGCATTTGCGATCAACCAAAAGAACACAAATGATTCTTGTAAACCAAATGTGTGTGATACGTAGCAAACATCCCACTCAGATGAACTGTTTTGCGATGAGAAATTATAACATAGACGGTTACTATAGTAAGTTCGTGTGCGATTCTGTTCGTACAAAAAACTTTGAAAAATGCAAACTAGTTGCTTGCGGTTGCTAGGAGTATCGCACACGATGCGTCTGCGAGTACTCGTGTGCAATGATCAGTAAGGTACACATAATGAACGGCCACAAGGGTGATATGCTAATCATGGAGTCCGAGAAGACCCTGGTTGGAAGGCCGCCGGCTCAACTTTTTAGCCTATATTTTATTATAATTGTATGCATAAGTAGGTCATGAGTGTTTTGTGCCTTGGCGCATGTGGCATTTTAAATTATCATGAGTATGTAAGACAATTATTAACCATTGTCATTGTAAATTTGCCTCAACAGCGAGCAGAGCGCCCACAGGGACGCCACACGAACAACCACGTGGTCAACCTTCTGGCACCCCGTGGGAGACGTGATGGCACATCCATAGGACACGATGGTGATATCATGACCGTGTGTGATAGTGGCTAGACAGATACACGTACATCCGAGAACAAGGGCCCACGTTTCGGGCTTTTGATGCATGGCATATGGTTGATCCAAAAGAACTGTTTGCGATGAGGAAGAACAACAGAAACGGGGCTTTTTAGGCCTAGAACCATCAATAAATTTTGACTTTGTTTCTCTTCACATTGCAGATTACAATGCAATAAGTAATTGCAATTCTGCTCACACCGACCAAACTAGTGTGTGTTCACACTTAGTACCGGGCTATAAAAACTATCCACTCGAAAATTACTTCACAGTTCCTCTCCCCATCACCCACAAAATTGGTCTTTCCCATCAAGTCGTTCCGCCATGACCGGTAGGAGGAGTTTCGGGTGGGCATATAACTAGGCAGCAAAGACCAAGGCCGCGGAAGCATTAGAGAGGTCCAACCACGAAGCGGCAGCCCCAGCCGCAGTAGAGATGTTCCGGCATGCTGAGCCCTCACATGAGCTCTCACGGGCACGGGAGGGCTCTCAGAAGCGCACTCGTCGCGTCGGCAATCACGTAGAGCTGGCGTTTCTGAAGTCCTTGGCTGGCGATGACGACATTATCGCTGGCCTCATTAAGCAGGAGGAGCTGGTCGAGGGCTTGATGAAGCTGCTCGAGATCGGTTGACAAGGCGACCGGCCTCGTCGAGCAACTCATGGGTGACAATGTGAAGCTCCTCAAGGCTCTCGCCAAGAAGGAGGAGGAGGCCGCCGGCTGGAAGATGTAGCATGAGTAGAGCAGTGCCTCGGGGATGACGCTGATAGCGGTCGTCGAGCAACTGATGTGTGACTTGAGGAAGCTCCAAATCGAGTGCGAGCAGGAGGTGGAGGAATCCGTGTCCGCTTTTAGGCAAAGTTGTGAGGAATTAAAGAAGGAGCTGGGGGATGTCATCACCCGGTGATCCATTGAAGAGTAGATACAATAGCGATCCAGATTGTTGTCTGCGATTTCCTTCTTCTTTTGCCCCGTGTCTTCTAGGCTTTGCCGCATGTGGCATTTTAAATTATCCGAAATATGTAAGACAATTATCATCTGCACCATTGTAAATTTATCGCCGTACTATCTGTTGCCATTTTATTTGTCGTCGTATTATCTGTCCCCTATGTGGCAATTTAAATTAGGCCGGAATATGAGTTGAAAACATGAACAAAGCAAATGCTGCCATGGGATCACAAGCAAACGCCAGAGGTGGGCACTTTAATCAACCCATTAATGGAGAAGTTGTGAGCGAGGCGGGCGGCGGATGGTGCATGGAGGTCAAAGAGCTCGCTTCTCGGTGAGCATGGGTGGCCTTGCTGCTCGCACGTGTCCCGTCCAGCCTGAGAGATGGACAAGATGCATGCGTCCCGTCGAGCCTGCGTGGAGGATTGCTCGCACGCGTCCCGTCGAGCGTGCACAGTGGACTTCTCGCGCTCACCGTCTAATCAAACAGTTGCACGCACGCCACTGAGTATGGTTAAATTTTGACATGGTTCATATAATACAACCGTTTGCGATATTAAGTGTCAGCTTTTTGTTTCAAAAAGGACTCCGTTGGCTAATAATGTGTTCGCCTCTTCTCAAACTGGATGATGTTTTTTACCACGGCATATATGTGCCATGTCATGAAACCATGCCAAATTTCATGTTTTTTGGGTGAGTTTTTTATTTTCTTGAAAAAGAATACAATAGATTAGAAATCAATTCGAAATTTACCGCTTATCTCCAGCCCGTGAACTTAGCGGATACTATGATAGCGATAGCACCGAATTTTGCTATCCGATTCCTACAAAAGAGATAGGGGAAGTTTACTAGGATTGAAAAACCAAGATTCTCAGTGTTTCAGGACGACGACAAGTTTGTAATTCATTCTCATTCCTTAAATGAGACCTAAACATGCACCCAATGACACATGTACGATTTCCCACCCATTTTGCTTCAGTGGAGCATGTGCTTGTAGTTCAAATTTGAATTATGGACTACATTAAATGCGTAGAAAACTTAATTAGTAATAATATATACAATGGCCAAACGAATCCTAAACAGTTTCAAATTTCAGCACGACACTCTTGTTATTCTATGTTGCCGGTAGAAAACAAAGTTCAAGGCTTGAAGAGGCAAAGATTATCGTTTCGCCCACCAAAACCATGAGGGCTGCGAGAAGGTTCGGTTTGTAAGAGGCTAGTAATATAGCTTCGCCCAAATTGGACAATTATATGTACCATGTAGTGACACCCTGCCAAGTTTCATGATATCCTGGTGAGTTTTGGATTTACAGAGATTTATAAACCGAGATTCGCAATGTTTGTGGCCAAGGCAGGACGGCGAGACGGTTGAATTCATTCCAATTTCGTTCCATGGGACCTAAACAAGCACCCCATCTAGCCATTTTGGCGCACTGGAGCATGTATTTGTAGTTCGGATTTGAATTATGGACATCAACACTACAAAAAAAAAGACACATCCGTCACATTTTGGGCCGAACGAAAAAAAATCTGTCATACTTATGACACTTCTATGACGATAATTGTGACAAAACCTGGTATCATGATAGATGTTGTGGGTTCCTACTTCTATGACAAATAATCGTGACAGAAAATGGGCTTTTCGTCCTGGGAGGGCTGGAGATGCAGCTGCATGACATTCTTTGGGCCGTCCATGACAGAAAAACTGTTTTAGAAGTTAGGGCGAGGAAAATTTTAGGGAGTTCCCGGTTACGGTGGGTGGTCGGGGGCCAAGCGATGCGTGTTTCTCTAGTAGATGTACGCGCGTGTGTGCGAGGTGTTGGGCTCTAACTGAACCCGAGTGAGGCGTCGCCTAACTGAACCCGAGCGATTGCACTGCAGGCTACGCGTTACTGAACCCGAGCGATCGAGCGATTCCTTCGCTACTGCTGCTAACTGAAGCCGATTGATGTTGCCTCTGGATGAACAGTGAGTGTTGCCGGGGGGGGGGGGGGCGGGGTTGGATGAACAGTGAGCGGTGGGGGTGGATGAACAGGACCCCATGGTGTTGCCTCTGGATGAACAGGACCCCGATTGATCGAGCTGGTTGGGGCTGGATGAACAGGACCCCGATTGATCGAGCCGGTTGGGGCTGGATGAACAGGACCCCATGGAGGGCTGGATGAACAGAACGACCCTGTGGAGGGCTGGATGAATAGTAGACGATGGAGGGGTGGATGAACAGTAGCCCGTGGAGGGGTGGTTGAACAGGAGCCAGTGGAGAGGGGTGGTTGAATAGTAGCCAGTTGAGTAGCGCGTGGTGGAGGCTGGATGAACAGGAGCCCGTGGAGGCTGGAGAAGGCCGACGGTGGATGAACAGTAGCCCGTGGAGGCTGGAGGAGGTCGACGGTGGAGATGAACAGTATCTCGTGGAGTCCCGTTTTGCGGTATGCCACACCCCTCCCGATGAATAGGACCCCCGTTTCGAGCGTAGCGCTCCAATACAAGTCTGTTTCGTCTGTTTTGCGGTACGCAACACCCCTCCCAATCAACAGGACCCCGTTTCGACCGTAGGAGGTCCAACACAAGTCCGTTTCCTCCGTTTTGCGGTACGCCAGACCCCTCCCGATGAATAGGATCCCGTTTCGAATGTGGCCGGTCGAACACAAGGCCGTTTCCTCCATTCTGCGGTACGCCAGGCCTCGTTTCCATCGCTTCTTCCGTCCAAGCCCTCCCAATGAACATGACGACGCATTCCGTTCTGACCCAGCCGGTTTGCTCCCCATGAACACGACGAAGACGCTGTTTCTCTGTTATGACCCAGCCATGTACACGAGCCCTGGCCATACGTATGCGCGAGTAGGCATTTGAGACCCCGCCCATATGTACGTATGTGGCCATATTTTCTTTCTTGCACACTGGCCGATGTACGTACGTGTACATGATATGTGCGCTCCTCTACTACGACATGTGCACGCCTCTACATCCACCAGTATGTACGTACACGTTCGCGGACAGAATGACAACGCTACGTACGCTTCGACTGGGTGGGTCCCGACTGTCAAGCACTTCCTTGCGTGCGAAGATGTAGCTGGTGGGTCCCAGCAGTCAGGGGGGTGGATCGTTTTTTTTTTGCCCGGACGCACTTCCTTGCGTGCAAAGATGTAGTTGGTGGGTCCCAGCAGTCAGGGGGGAAACGTTTTTTTCGCGGAATACGGTGGCCCGTCAGGTGGGCCCCTGCTATCAGGTGGAGGAATCATTATTTTAATAAGGATGCACTTCCTTGCGGCCGCCGTGGACCCAGCTGCCAGCGTCTCCACGTATAGTACTCTTCTGATGGAAGTCGTTCCTTGACCATGTTGACCACGTCGCGCCGAGAGCACCAGGGCGGTGGATGAAGGTGAGGCCTAGGAAGGAAGGGGACGACGTGGAGCCGGGGAAGACACGATAGTGGATGCCGACGCGTAGAGGAGTATGAGGGTTCACTCATTCGGCTGTGGTGTGAGGCTGCCATCGCCGCAGAATAACAGGGGGTGTGGGTGAGTAGAGGGATGGCCTGGCCAGCGGTGGGAGTAGTAGGGGCGGTGAGGCCTCCACGGCATCACAGCTGGCCACAGGAGGCAGGAGCATGCGGCACGACCGGCACTGCTTTGGGCAGCCGGAGCAAGAAGACGAGAGGTTGAAGAAGCACTACAGCCGTTGGATGGACATCGTACGGTCACTGGAGCTAGAATCGTTCATATATTGACTAAAGTTGACAAAGGCCTCCATCCCAGTCAACTTAGTAGGCCCACAAGTCAGCCTCCCACGAAGGTGGGTCCCAGCTAGCAGGGGGTATTCGTTTTTTTGTGCGTAATAAGGAGGCAGTTCCGATGGGTCCGAGCTGACAATGGGGGGAACATTTTTTTTGTGAAATATGATGGCCCGTCCGGTGGGTCCCAGCAGTCAGGGGGAAATGTTTTTTTTCGTGAAATACCGGTGGCCCGTCCGGTGGATCCCTGCTGTCAGGTGGAGGAATAATTATTTTCCGCGTAATAAGGAGGCACTTCCTTGCGGCTGCCGTGGACCCAGCTGTCAGCCTCTCCACATACAGTACTCTTCCGATGGAAGTTGGTCGTTGACCACATTGACCACGCCACGCCGAGAGCACCACGGTGGTGGATGACGGTGGGGCATAGGAAGGGGACGACACGGAGCCGGGGAAGACGCGACAGTGGAAGCCCGCGCGGAGAGGAGTATGAGGGTTCACCGGTTCGGCTGCAGTGTGAGGCTGTCGTCGCCGCAGAATAACAGGGGGTGTGGGTGAGTAGAGGGATGCCCTAGCTAGTGGTGGGAGTAGTAGGGGGCGCTGAGGCCTGCGCGGCAGCACAGTCGGCCACGGGAGGCGGGAGCAGGCGGTCCCGCCGGCGCTGCTTTGGCGGCTAGAGCAAGAAAATCAGAGATTGAAGAAACACGACGGCCGTTTGATTGATATCCAACGGTTACATCTGCTAGAATCGTTTGTTGACGTATATAATAACTAAAAAAATCTTGTATACGCGTCAACTAAACAGGCCCACAAGTCAGACCACTCCCTCTTTTTTTTAATAATTTATATATAGCTCATGGCAACTTCTTATGCAATTTATTGCAGTCATTTTTTTGGTTGGCCAGGGCCAATTTTGCATATTTCTGTGGTTTCCAAACTATTTTTAATACTGAAATGTCGAGCCAGATTTAAAGTACTTTGAAGATATATTTAAATTAGGTTAATGCGCAGTGAAATAGGAATCTGAAAATGTGAAAAAATTCAGAAATTATAAAGTAATTGCCAATTTGTCATATGTTTTTATATTTACAACCCATTTCATATTACTTTCAAGATTTGCAGGCGTCTTGAAAGAGTTGCAGCCCATCAGGGCATAGAAAAATAAGTAGGCCTGGATTGGGTATTCTTCAGAAAAAATAAACTGGGCCCATTTTCACAAAGAAAAAAAATAGCTGGGCTGGTCACATGGTGAACATAAAATATAAGCCTGGGCTAGACAGGCCACAGCTCAATTCAAACCCTGCTCCGTCTCAACAATAACAAAAAAATACTGCTCGAGCAGCTACGTCCTAGGTGTCAGCCGATCTTGTGCTATTCTCTTGTCTATTGACTATATACGCTCACAATGTCGTGGGTCCCAAATGTCAGGAGAACACTAGGAGGAAGCATTTTATTTTTCCATACGCTGACATGGTGGGCCCCTACTGTCATCCTCTCCACGTACTTATGCCGATTCCTGTTGTTTGTTGACCATGTTGACAATGCGAGAGGGCGGCGCCGCGGCGAGCGCACCAAAGCATGCGGAGGACGTCGGCGTTAACGATTTAGGAGACGGTGGGGCGGCGATGCATGCGCTGAGGCGCAGCCAACCGTGGGAGGCGGAAGCAGGCGGCCCCGCTGGCGCTGGTTTGGTTTTGGCGGCTAGAGGAAGACAAGACTGAAGAAACACGACAGACTGTAAAAGCAGCAGGAGTACTTAACAACCTTAACTGAAACCAGCAGAGGCACTTAACAACCAAAGCTGAAAGCAGTATGAGTACTTATACAGGTTCAACCGTACAAAGCATGCCTCGAACAGTGCTACTTTGCCTACAGTTAACCAAGGGTGAGGCCGACAAGCCCCAGGACAAGGCCCAGGCGCCACCCCGTGCATCCACAACCTTCTAAAAGCGGCTTCGTCTCGCAATGTTGTCAATAAACGGGATATTCGCTTTAGAGCCATGGAAAAGCATGAACATAATCTTATGTCCTATTCTCCAAGATGGACGGGCCTTCATTATTTGAGACCACCCATGAATAAGTATCTTTTCACATCCAAGGGGAATGGAGTAGGTCGACATAAACATCATGTTGTGACCAAGCGCAAGTCTGACCCGACCATGGTCAGGCATCTGTATAGGAACAATAGGACTGGGCAGTTTCTGTTTCAAGAAGATCACAGCTGTAAAACTGTGTATAAGCAATAGTTTATGAACAACATATATAATAGAAAACAGCTCGTACCATAAGTTTCTCGACACAGTTGGACATGTTCAACGAGTGCAGCAGTGGCACACATATCCCACATGGCCTTCCACCATTGAAACGCCCCACAAGGACCTCAAGACGATCAATAAAGTGTAGGAACTTGTGGATGTCGTCCCAGTCAACTTTAGTGCCATCAGTAACAGCCGAGTTATTACAGAATAACAAACGAGCAGCCTGCTTAACTCTGAAAAAACCTACATGTGCCACCAATTATAAGAAAATATTAGTTAGAAGTAGCATCTTCGTGAGAGATTCGTTGCTACTTCTAAAGTTAAATTGTGATTAGTTAGACAGAACAGGTGGATTAAGAAGTAATCGAGGTAACAAGCAAGAACCAGATACAAAACTAACATGGATGAACAATTGGAACGACATCGGGGTGGAAGATCACAGTGAAGATGAGACCAGGTTCTGCTATTTCCATCAACATTCGTGCGCCAACTTTCAGTCCGTAACACTTGAGAAAGTTTATCCAAGTTTGGCCTTAAAAAAAGCAGCGATCTTCTTGGTTCATGAACCCAACTCGGAACTGATATCCATGGTTTGTCTTCACTGTGACCATTAAACTAGTGTATTCAGTTATGGCAAGGCCGAGCATCTTGAGTACATGTGTTCTGGCAGAGCAAATAATGCACTGCAGGAAAAATAATTTGAGAACACAATGTATTCCCTATCCAAATCTAGAAATAACTTGCTCCTTCACGTCATTGTTGAACATTGTACTAGTAGTACCTTTTATCCAAATATAGGAATCCAAATTTCCAAATTAGTCGACATCATGTTCAAAAAAACCCCACCCTCTCGGATAGAAAAGAGGATTCCAGGAACATATTGTGCGCGTTTTAAAATCCTGTGTTAGGATGAGAAGGAACAAGTGTGGCGTCTCGCCGAGGGCGCAGAAACCTGTAGGGTCCTCACACTTTGGGCACTGCAAGTGAAACACACTAGATTCAGTAGGAAGAAAAATGCATCAACGGCGGCTGCTGCTATCCTAGGATTACCTGCGACCAAGGGACTTGGATTTATCGGGGATGGATGAAGAATTCCTACCTGGTTCTCCATGAGAAAACCCTATGCAATCGCCGAGAGGGGGTTTTCTCTGAACAAGCAGACGAGGGAGAAGGGGATTCAAGCCTAGTGAAATATTGCCCCTTCGTCCGTCCAGCTTACTGCTAAAGCTGGACAGGGGGGGGGGGTTGGATGGACCGACCTAGATAGACAATCTGCGTGAGAGAGTATAGAGTGTATCGATCGAGGCCCAAACAGGGAGATATATCATTTGTGTGTGAAAGAAAACGAGGTTAAACGAGACTCAGATAAAGAGAGCGAGATTGAGCGAGTGTGGCCCACCGTGCGGAAGAAAGAGTGAGCCAGTCTCAAGGGAGTGACCTAGATATACAACGTGCGTGCGTGGGCACGAGATGTTGGGGGGCTAGATAGGCAATGCATGTATTTAGCGCGAGAGGGTGAGAGGGGGAGGGGGAGAGAGAGAGCTCGGCATGGGGTGCAATGGTGGGTGTGTGAGGTAAATACATTTGGTAACAGAGTGGAAAAGGGGGTTGTGTAGTTGAGAGACTTAGAGATCGAAACATGGAGAGAAAGAATGAACCTGAGTTGGAAACCGATAGCTTCCTAAGGTGGTTAGGAGAGGAAGATTGACCAATACAGGAAGTATGTAGCGTGTGTGCGGGGGGGGGGGGGGGGCTAAAAACAACATTTGAATGTACATAGTACGAGACTTAATATCTATGTTTCAATTCGGTGTACATTGTAAGATTTGAACTGACGACCATGCATACGGGTAATTATTTTGAATTCGTGCCATACCAAGTTTCGATAAGTTGATATTGACTCAATTTGTTGTGCTTTTTGTTAGGTCATATGTTTGAATCCATCCAAAAGTTTTCTCACTACCATGGTGTTCATCATATACATATGAATTTGTATTAAAAAAGTAGCGTGGATACAGTGAAATGCGAAATCCACGTTAGAATTGGAGATCGCTACGTGACACACACTCTAATTCAAATAACTAATTATGTGACACACACTCTAATCCACGTTAGCGTGGATACCGTTTTGATTTTTTTTCAAATAACTCCTCATTAATTAATTTATAGTACTCCCTCTGTTCACTTTTATAAGACCTTGAAGACATTTCAGACAATGTGCAAAACAGTTCATTTTAAGTTGTCTGAAACGAGTTACAAAAGTGAACGGAGGCAGTATCTCATTTTGAATGACTAATTATTGCAAGGAAAACACGGGCATGGTAATACATACAGATTTGTTTGCAAATGAAAGAAGATTCATTTGCATTTTCAAATGTAGGCGCACCAGGCAGACCAGGGTCGTGTCGGGGTGGATGCTGCTTTGGTGCCTTAAAGACACCTACCTTTGGGTCACTGACATGTGGGCCAGCCACCTGTTGGGCCCACATGTCATGGACACAAAGGCAGGTGCCTTAAGGCACCGAAGCATAGTCCTGTCGGGGTGGTCGCGTGTGTCGGACGGACGCGTAGCACCCAGCCACCCACCCACCCACCCCCAAAAAGGACGAAGGCAAAATAAGTTCGTGCTTCCACGTTTCGGATTGAAATATCTGGTGGCCCCAATTCCAGCCCTGCAAAATCTCTCTTCTCCATCGTCCCCTTCCGCGCCCAGATTGCTCAAATCCCTAATTCGCCGCCAACCCAAGCAAAGTTCGAATCACCCCTCGTCTCGTTTCTTTCCCCACCTCTGTGCCGGACGACGACGACGAAGATGACGATCGTGCTTCACCACCGCACCGGAGCTACCTCATCTACGCCCTCGTCCACCGCACCGGGTGGTCCACCGACAACGTCGGCCGCCACAACCGACGTGCCTCACAGACACCGACTTCCACCGCATCAGGTGCGCTTCACCGACGCCGTCTCCCAGCTCACCGGGGCTAGTTCACCGAGCACATCATCGCACCTCCACCCCCCGAGGCCGTTGGGGCTTCAGCAACGGTCTCGTCCACCGCATTGTAGTGCTCCGCTGCCACTCAAGATCTGCATCCGTGCGCCGCCAGCCAACGCCAGCGCATCACCCTCAACGGCTCTGAAGTGACCCACACTCTAGCTAGGCGAGCATGCCCAAATGCAGGCCCGGACTAGGTATCCACACATCACTCCCTTGTGCACTATTCCGACGATGTTTGGATATCCTTTCACTGCTCTCTTAGTTTACACGCCTATGCAATTCTGACTTTAACTCTTATTTCTTCTGGAGATATCATCTGAAACAAGCAAATCCATTTTTTTAGCAAGGCATGACGGTGCTACGGGATCTGGTACACATCCTGCACACCCGTATAGCCTTGTAAGTATCTGTCCTCTGGTACAACATCAAGGCCGATTCCTCTTATTTGATCAACCATTCGCCGTGCCAAAAATGCAGAGGGGGATGCAAGGAGCACAAGGCCTGCACATCCAAGCAAGTGGTAACATGGACTTGTACATGGAACATCCCAAGTGCAAGAAGAGCTGCAGTGAGCCTGTACAACGAGCTAGCGTAAGTCCCTGCATTTCATTTAATTCATACTGGCATTCATGTATGATTTATGTGTAGTGGCGGATCCACGAATTCAAGTTACCAGGGGCGAACATTTAACTTAAAAAATACGAAGGCACTTGCTCTCCGAAAATCAAAATAACATGAGAAATGTGAAGCTACATGCACTTTGAAAACCAGCTAATGATCCAAAGTAGTTCAGATTATAAACACTAAATGATGCGAGCACCAAAAAACACAAAATGCAACATGGTGTACAAGGATTACAAACATGGTATGTACCTGCTTGATTTATTCGTTCTCTGGCTGAAAATATCGAAGTGTAATTGCACCTATAACTAGTGCGCAAACTGGATATCAATATATCTATCCTGCACAAGTATGCCAATAGTTTCAAACAACAGATTAGAAAAGTATTTATGCTATGTTGTCATGATACGGGGACTTTCTGGTAGATGGCCTCAACGTTCCCTCAAGCTATGAAAATGCACTATAATTTGCTTGTCATCAATGCCTGCAAATCTCTGTCTCTCTCAACATAGCAGATCATCATTAGACACTAAATCCTTCAATGAGCTTGCAAAATGCTTGCATTAGATCCCTCATTAGACACTATATGTTCATCACCAGGAGCATGTAAAATGTTTGCATCAAATCCTTCATTAGCAGTCTGTTCATTAGACACTTCAGGCTCAAGAAAAACATGAGCTTGTATGTTTGCATCGGAAACTTGATTAGATACATCAGATTCAGTCAGTTCAGTATTGATTGGGGGACTTATAAAATAAGTAGAATTGGTTTCATTTTCTCATAGATTCCCTACATACAAGCAGTTTTACAACACCGTCAGGTTTAACTATTGGCCAGAAATTGAAGAGTTGAATTGGATATAATCAGGGATGTGATGTACCTGCTTGTTGCACATGCTACTCTTGCAAGCTGCGATTGTCCATTTGCGCAAGCTCGATGCCATGCCCGTGCTGCCACCGCTGCCTCCCATGCAGGCTACACCCAGGGTTGGATCTTCATCTTCTTGTCCTTCCGTTCGCTTGAAGCCCGACAATCGCCCTCCAACGAGGGCGCGAGGAAGTGATGTGTCGGTCTGTCCAGCGGTGGCTAGGTTAGGAGCAAACCAGACTGGAGGCTGGAGTGAATGAATTGGGATTTCTCCTGCTGTCGATCGATATGGGAGGCGCTCGTTTGGGCCGCGAGCCTGCTATAGGGCCAGCCTTGCACTTATGTTATTGGCCTATCCAAATTGAAACATTTTTCTTCATTTTTTACATTGCCTGCTCGTGCGTTGGGATGAACAAAACTAGCCTGGGCCAACCTGGACGACTCAAACTAGGTGCACACTTTCCAGCCACCTGAGGCGGCCGCCCATACCGGCCCCTATGGTGGCGTCGCCCCTTTTTGCGTGTATGATTGGGTAGTGAAAAATATTCCAGTGGCGCTTTTGATTTACCCACAGAATGGTTGAATTGCTTGTTTCTATGAACTGAGTTCGCCAATAATGTGAAGGATGCCAGTCTTTTCATCCTATTGTAGATTGCTTAGATCTCGATATGCCAAAATTAATCGCACGAAATATACAGTAAAAGCTAGTGTGATGTGTGTGGCTACAACTAGTCTGACTACGCATCCTCATATAACATATCAAGGACGCACCATCTTACCAGATTAACCATTCGACTTACCAATGCAGTGTGGGAAGAAAGAAGTATTGGGACTGCGTATCCAAGCAATTGATTCCATGGACTCCTTCGTACAACCTTGTAAGCGAAAAAGAAGTTACAATGTGCCTGTACAAAGAACTAGCGTAAGTTTAGTTGCCTGCTTCTTGGAATTTTAGTTAGCCACTTATTGCAAAACTGTTCAGTTGCGTTTCTTGGCTTAATTTAGTTTGCTACTGATTACATAATGCCACAGCCTGTTAATCCTATTGTAAACTTCACCTATCTATGTGTTTGACACTTACTGTTAAGAATTACCTGTTTGCCTTAATTTAAATAGCTACTTGTTTGTTTAACTGCTTTGCTGCTGCAACAGCGGGTTACAATGATTGTTAATAACTACTTTTCAGTATCCAATTGAAAATCTTTAATTCCTTGTTTGTTTAACTGGTTTGCTGTTATAACTCCCAGTTGAGATGTTTTGCTAACTTCAACTTTTCTGAATCCAATCGGAACTTTAGTGGCAAAACAGGTTAGCCCAAGATCAAATAGCAAGGTCCCCATGGACGTTGCATCATCCCACAGCAGTGGCACCGGTCCAATCGTGCATTATGAATTGCCAACTGCTGATGCTCTAGAGGCCAAACTAGTGGTAGAAAGAGATTCTGCTTCTGCACTCAGAGATGAAGTTGACATGTTGAGGAAGCAAACAGCACAATCACAAGCAGTACTCAAGACAACCATTAAATATTTGGTGGATTTCAAAACGAAGCAAGCTGAGACTGACCACATTGTTTAGGTCCTGAAGGAAAAAAGGAAATTAAATTCCCACGTGGTAAATAATAGGTGAAATGTTCTTTCCATCGTTGAATAACCTTTGTGTTGTTTGTTCATGTAATCAATCAAACCAATTGTTTTAGAGATCATGTAATAATTGTTTTTTGGTTTTTGTTTTTTGGTTTGTAATTTTATTTGAGCACAAGTTTGTATTAATTGATAAGACTCGGAGACATTTCATTTGGATTGCTGTGCCAGACCTACAAATATGCCAATCGGGATGAATGTGCATTCAACAATAATAGTAGTATAGATGGACCATAAGTGGAACGCATCGGAAAGGGCCAAGATGCTGGCTAAAAAAAGGATGTTGTTGTAGCAAAAAAAAAGTACAGCGGCCTGGCTTATGTATGTTAGTTGATATTATTGATCCATATACTCTATAAGTGTTTATATGTCTATTAGTTCTGTACATTCTTGGTTGATTGACTCGGTATTTGAATCTTGATACATCGCTTGTGTACATATCTAAATGGGAGTACACATTATGTTGCGTGTGACATTTGAGTTGGACATGAAGTGTTCCAAATATTCGAATTCCCCTTAAACTGGATTCTAGCTTCTGAATTTGAGTATGGGCATTTGTAAACCATATTCATATATGACAGTGGAATACATCTTTGTCGTCCTTTTGAAGATATATAAAAACACATAGAATGATTTATAAAGATTCATATAGGAATACAAAATGTATTCGAATTTAGTTGCCAGGGTAAACGTGGATGCTTATTGTCCCAAAATTCGAAAGAAGTGGCAAAATGTCCACTCCCACATCGGCTGCCCGAAGCCAAGTGTTTGGGAGATGGAAATTACTCTCTACCCATTACACGGACAATCCATCGGCCCGATTTCCATTGCTCTAAATAGGGGTAGGTTAGTAACTTCAATTAGACGTGACACGACCGCCTCTGAGCCCATTCTGACATGGCGGGCGGCAAACATGGGCGGCAAAACACATTTGATTCAAGCTCGTCCGAAAGACCTCTATTTCTCCCTCCATTCCCCATTCATACACGGTGGGCGGCAAAACAAACTCAACTCGACCAAAATCGATGTAGGCAAATATTTTCAATAGGGGCAGGTTTGTAACTTCACTCAGACATGACACAACCGCCCTACCTGTCAGCCCCGTTCCCACACCGTGGGTGCCAACCATGGGTGCCAACCACCCTCTCCTTGCCTGAAATCGCTCTGGGCAAATATTGGCGAGATGCGAGATTATCGTCCTATCCCCAACCGACGAGACGTCCAAATTTTAAAAGGGGGCTAAGTTCGTAACTTACCCATATTTCAGACAGGCGCGTCCCAAAAACATGGTTCCCCATACCTCTCCCTCCATTTTCCCATTCATACACCGTCCGCGCTAGAACACCAACCCCACACCAGCCTCCGTCCGCCACCCCATCCATCGCTGCCGTCCTCCACCACATCCATCGCCACCATCCTCCACCATGCCGGAGCGCCTACCAAGACCGTGTCATCCACTGCTAGAGATGGAAGTTTCGCATCCACGGCGACGGACCAATAGCCTTGCATCGCGTCCTCTCGCTTCATCAGCGCCGTCGTCCTCTTTGTCGGGGCCGCTCACACGACCTTCTCTTCCACCGCAACAGGACTTATCCCCCGATGCACCCGTCTACCGTCGCAGGTCTGCTTCAACGCCACCGCCAGCCATCGCACCCCCCGATGCCTACACGGCGCCACAAGAGAGGTTGTACTTCATATCTCCTCAACTTTTTGATCTCAACCAGAAAATAGATCTTAACTTGGTTACTCTACTTTCTTTTCAGCTCTTAGAATTTAGTTCTTAGTTCGAAGCAAACAATGGATGCTAAATATCATTTCTCCGGTTTGCAGCTTCAAATTTGCCATGGCACAGTCATAATACGGTTTAATTGATCATGCTTAGGGTTTAACTGATCATGTTGGTTCCGTGGTGGTTTCTTTTATAGAAATCGGAGGGGAAACCCTCTTTTGCTAAAAAAATATTCTTAGAGTTTCCCCCTTTTATGATCACTATACGATCAGAATACGTGCTTCGTGTCATAATAACACTGCTCCACCCATCAAGCTAAACAAGCTTAGTTGTTCAAATACAAATCTGATATTATTAAAACAGAGTTGTTTAATTGGTCAGCTAAATGTTCCTAAATTAGTTTTGAAAATGCATGTTCACCGCTCGGGTGTGTATCTCTACAGGGTGCCCACGGTGGGCCGGCCCACCGTGGGATTTTGGGTTGTCACAGGCCCCGATTCCCCTCTGTTCTGCTGCGCGTTTCTGATCTCTACTCGCCCCCAGCCGCCCGCCTCACTGGCGACTTGCCGTCCTCGGACGACATGACTCTAGGAGGAGACGCCGGACTAACAGGAGGCCAGGAGACGCTCGCCCAACAGCGTCACCACTGCCCGGGCGCGCCGCCGTGCCTAGCTTCCCAGTCCGTTCAAGGCTTAGGCATGCAGCACCCACCAGGCTAGCCCAATTTATCCTGAGATACGTCCTCAACACTCAGCAGCCACTCCTCATCACCCATTTTCTAATTGATTCATTACTCATTAGGCAGGACTGTCATTAGGGTTTGTTGTGTGCTCAGTGCTACCTACATTTAATGGTTCAGATGTATTTTCGTAATCTTTAGTGCCTCTAAAGTTCATAGGGTTTTCAAAATTCCGGCCCTTGGAACAGACACAAGTCATTTTGGATTGTTGGTCGTAGTGACATTGACCCAGATTACTACTGCAAGCCAGGTTTGTTGACAATTTTACTTGTCTTTCTTACTCATTCGATATAATATCCAATTAGTCACGTCGATTAGTTGCAAACAATAAGTGCTAGACAAACTTCTTCATTCTGATTTTGGACGGTCTCTTACTGCAGTTACAATTCTGCATACTTGTCCTAGTGAGCTCACAAGTAAATGATTGATTCACTACATCTATGCTTGCCTTGTCATATTTGTGGTCAATATTGTTTTAGGGTGGACCACCCTGTTTCTAAATACTGGAACCGTAGACATGAGTGAATAGTATTTCTCTATGTGATCTCTTCCATCATGTGTGGGCAACGAACACTGCATTGTATAGAAAGAAAGTGTCATTTCCAGCTTTTACATAGGTTTCGATCTTTTACATGGAATACAATCTGCCTACTTGCTTTGTGTCGCACTACCAACACTCCACCCTGAAGCTAAACATTATGCCACTCATAATTGCTTAGTTTATTTGTTCAAATACGAATTTCATATGATTCTAATGTTCCTACTTCAGTTTTGAAATCTGTGCCCGCCTGTTATAGAGACATAAGGGGTTTGTATTTCTGTGTGTGGTCTGGTCAGCACGGTTGGGGGGATGACCTTTGCATATGCCGGGGTTTATAGGGAGACACTCTTCGAGTTGAATCCGCAATGCATTCCATAGATAATCTGACTACTTTTTATGTTTTCATGAATCTCAGATTCTGAACAGCATCATAATGATTATGAGCTTGCGCGCATGAAAAGAATAAAGCAGAACAATGCCATGGCTGTCAAACTTGGCATTAAGGGACTGAAATCAAGTCTGGATGCAATGCAATGCAAACGCTCTCCACCTATAGATTCATGCTCAAAATATGATCCTAACAGTGATTCTGAGCTAGAGGGAGACCTAAGTCAGTGTAGCTCCCTAGTGGAGGAGTCAGAGGAAGATGCCCTATCTTATTCACCCATCAAGGTGCTTGCTCTAACTTTCCAAGGTTACATTGCTCGCACATATCTTGCAACTGATGCTTTGCATTGCCTCTACTTTGTTGAACTGCCATTAGCTTAGTTTACACATCGTGTATGTGAATACACCCTGCCTATCCATTTTCAGTACATATTCCATCTGTCATCATACCATATTTATCCATTCAAATGTTGTTCTTGTGTATCAGACGTTCAAAAGGAAGAGGGCGATTGCTGATCATGGAGGAGCACAACCAAAGTATTCGGAAAAGGTAGTGGCACCTGATAAATCAAATAGCTCATTAGGTGTAGTTGCAATATCACCTGACCCACAAAACACCCCAACTCTAGCAGACTCTAGCCCTACTACACGGGTCATTTCTGATGCCCCAACTCAGCAGACCCCAACTGCAGCAAACAGTATGATTGTGCCAGTTGACATAGCACCAGCTCTACGATGCAAAACCCCCATTCTAGCAAAGAGTACACCAAATCTAGTTGCCAAATCCCATTTCGAACCAGAGAGAGCCCCATTTGCAGCAAATAGGACCCCTGTTCCATTTCTTCCCAGTTTAGAAGACGAAGCTTATGTTGTTGTCAGGAACTTTGTGCGCATCTTTCCTTCATGGAAAGATTATACCGCAGACACAGAACAATTTCCAGTCTTCCTCCGCAACTTACGCGTAAGTAATGTACTAATGTTATTCATGGTCATTACTGCATATGTTTCTATTGAAAAAATACACAAGATTTCATTCTTTTAAATAGGCGAGGAGCAAACTGGATTGTGAGGACGAGCAAGGGTTGTGAGGGAGTCCTGGACTAGGGGGTGTCCGGACAGCCGGACTATCATCGTCCGCCGGACTCCAAGACTACGAAGATACAAGATTGAAGACTCCGTCCCGTGTCCGGATGGGACTTTCCTTGGCGTGGAAGGCAAGCTTGGCGATACGGATATGTAGATCTCCTACCATTGTAACCGACTCTGTGTAACCCTAGCCTCCTCCGGTGTCTATATAAATCGGAGGGCATTAGTCCGTAGGACACAACATACATAACATAAATCATACCTTAGGCTAGCTTTAGGGTTTAGCCTCCTTGATCTCGTGGTAGATCCACTCTTGTACTACCCATATCATCAATATTAATCGAGCAGGACGTAGGGTTTTACCTCCATCGAGAGGGCCCGAACCTGGGTAAAACATCGTGTCCCTCATCTCCTGTTACCATCCGCCTAGACGCACAGTTCGGGACCCCCTACCCGAGATCCGCCGATTTTGACACCGACATTGGTGCTTTCATTGAGAGTTCCTCTGTGTCGTCACCGATAGGCTTGATGGCATCTGCAACTAACGACGCTCTCCAGGGTGAGATTTTTCTCCCCGGACAGATCTTCATATTCGGCGGCTTCACACTGCGGGCTAATTCGCTTGGCCATCTGGAGCAGATCGAAAGCTACGCCCCTGGCCGTCAGGTCAGATTCGGAAGCCTAAACTTCACGGCCGATGTCCACGGAGACCTGATCTTCGATGGACCCGAGCCACAGCCGAGCGCACCGCACTGTTGCGATGGACATGATCTAGCTCTGCCACCGAACATTGCCTTGGTGGCCGCACACGAATCCGCTCCGGCCACTGGTGCGGAGCAGACTGCCCAGATAGGGGATCGGTGGATGGACGCCGCCTCGGGGGCTTCAACTGCTACGGCGATGGAGCCGAACACTAATCTTGTCCCTCGCAAAACCCGTGATTCCAAGGTGCCGGACTCCTTGCCGGACTCCGAACCTCCCGCACCCCTACCAATCAAATCGGATCGGGCGCCGGTTATGGAATTCACCGCCACGGACATCTTCCAATACTCGCCTTTTGGTGACATCCTGAATTCACTAGAGCATCTCTCGTTATCAGGAGAGCCCTGGCCGGACTATGGCCAGGATGGTTGGGATTCGGGCGACGAAGAAATCCAGAGCCCACCCACCACCCACTTTGTAGCCACTGTCGACGACTTAACCGACATGCTAGATTACGACTCCGAAGACATCGACGCTATAGACGACGGCGATGGAGACGAACAAGAAACAGCGCCTATAGGGCACGCGAGGACCACCTCGTCGTACGACATATACATGGTGGATACCCCAAAAGAGAGCGATAACGAGGACCAACGGGCCGCGGCAGAGGATAAACAACCAAAACGGCGGCGCAGACGCCGCCCTAAGCCCCGCCTCGACAACAACAACGCTCCTAAGGACCCCGCATTACAGCAGGGCACAGAAGTGGACGACGAGCATGTAGATAAGCAACCGTCCGAATAGGACGAGTCAGATAATCAGTCCAGGCCCGGCGAAAACGACGGTTTGGACGATCTCACGCCGGACACGCCGCCGGAAGGTAAAAACCTTCGGAAAAGACTCGTCAACACTGCAAGAAGCTTGAAGAAAGAAAAACGGAAGCTCAAAACAGCGGAAGACACACTCAGAATGAGGTGGAGCAAAGTACTCAAAACCGCGGATAAATACGACAATGGCCATCAATCAAAGAGCTACCCGAAGCGCAAGCTGCTACCAGAATTCGACGACGAGGCCATAGAGCCCCCATAGTCAAAAAATAAAGAGGCAGCCTGGTTGGATAGACGACCGGATGACAGGCCAAATTCGGAAAGCGGAGCCACACATAAACCAACCAACGAACTTGGAAGAACAGATGGCCCAGCCAGGTCCATCTACGGGCCAACGAAGAAGGCCCCAAGAAGCAAGGCAACACGTCAAGTGTCCGAAGATAGCCGCACACACAAATACAGGGGCGCCGCACACCCACTATGTTTCACCGATGAGGTGCTGGACCATGAATTCCCAGCAGGATTTAAACCCATAAACATAGAGGCCTACGATGGAACAACAGACCCTGGAGTCTAGATAGAAGATTATATACTGCATATACACATGGCCAGAGGAGACGATCTCCATGCCATAAAATACCTACCCCTCAAGCTTAAAGGGCCAGCCCGTCATTGGCTTAAAAGCCTCCCAGAAAACACTGTTGGAAGTTGGGAAGAGCTCGAGGACGCGTTTAGAGCAAATTTTCAAGGGACTTATGTCCGCCCTCCGGATGCAGATGATCTAAGTCATATAACTCAACAGCCCGGAGAGTCAGCGCGGAAATTCTGGAACAGGTTTCTCACCAAAAAGAACCAAATAGTCGACTGTCCGGACGCCGAAGCCTTAGCAGCTTTTAAACACAATGTCCGAGACGAATGGCTTGCCAGGCACCTCGGCCAAGAGAAACCGAGGACAATGTCCGCACTAACAAGCCTCATGACCCGCTTCTGTGCGGGAGAGGATAGCTGGCTAGCAAGATGCAGCACCAGCGACCCAAGTACATCCGAGATAAGAGATGGAAACGGAAAATCACGGCGCAGAAAAGAGCAGCGCTGGAATAAAGAGAAAAGCCCAAAGAGCACGGCAGTCAACGCCGGATTCAAAAGCTCGCGGCCAAACAACAAAACACCGCCTCTTAAGGATGACAGCGATGAGTTGTCCAACTTAAACAAGATTTTGGGTCGGATATGTCAAATCCACAGTACCCCCGGAAGGCCTGCAAATCACACCCACAGGGATTGTCGGGTTTTTAAACAGTCCGGCCGACTAAACGCCGAACACAAGGGGCTCGACGCGTCAAGCAAAGAAGATAAACCCCACCAGCAGAGCACCGAAAAACAAAAGACTTTCCCACAAGAAGTCAAAGCAGTAAACTCACTTCATGTGATAATACGGAAAAATAGTGCGGCACTTCCTAAAAAGAGCCTCGCACGGTCCAACCCAGCAGACCATAGAGATTGGATATCAAAACCAATCACTTTCGACCACCTGGACTATTCCAGAAGCGTTCGAAGCGCGAGACGGACTGCCCTGATATTGAATCCCATAATCGACAGATTACAATTTACTAAAGTCCTAATGGACGAAGGCAGCGACTTAAACCTGCTGTATTTAAACACAATCCGCAAGATGGGGATAGACCCTACCAAAATTCGACACAGCCGCATTTCCTTCAAAGGAGTGACGCCAGGCCCTTATGCCAAGTGCACAGGCTCCCTATTACTAGAAGTCGTGTTCGGATCACCGAACAATTTTCGGCGCGAAAAACTAATTTTTCATATCGTCCCATTTAAAAGTGAATATCAAGCACTCTTGGGACGAAAGGCTTTTGTCCGTCTTAACGCCATACCGCATTACGCGTCTCTTACACTCAAGATGCCCGGTCCTCGAGGCATCATTTCAGTGCGAGGGTCACCTGAAGACCCCGGACACGGATAGACGAGTCCGGCATTGGTTGGCTAGGGGCTCCCTAGCCGCACAACCCTTGACAATGGGTTGCGCGCACAAAGAATCGCGAGTTCATACGAATCCCGCTTTACTTCTTTATGTTTCTTCTTCTCCTTTTTTTCGCATGAATTGTTTCCAACCTAAGCATTCCTCTCTTTTTACAGATGAACAACGTGCGTACCCGTCTAGGATAACGGCACAACGGAGACACAGGCGCAGACGTGCAGTAGGGACCCATTGCGAGGATTCTTTTCAGATTAAGACCCTGCGTAAACCTTTTTTTACTGTCTCTTGTTGTTATTCTCCCTTGGTTTCTTCCTATAACCAAAGTGGAGCCTGACGCTTTGGCATTGGCCGCGTCAGAAGACCATGCCCGTACTTGGACACTAGGGGCTTAGGGCATTATTCTGCCCATTATCATAAAGACCGAACACCTTAGGGAGTGTTCGGCGTCTCGAGTTAGGCATTATATGCATCAGCTCCGAATCATGTCTTTGGTCAAATGTTGGGTTTGCCCGGCTCCTGTGTTTTGCTGCCTTACGTTCCATATCATCGGCTAACGCGGCACCAGGAGAACTACTGCGATTGTGCCCCAGTTCGGCTGGGCGAGCACCTCAGTAGAGAAAGCCGAAAACTGACTGTCATGATATAGCGAGAGACTGGTCAACCACTCGATCGACTACCGGAATGTTTAGAATTCCCCGCTTTGATGAAGGACCGTTTCCCGGTCAGGCACACACGCGCCCCGCAATCGGAGAAGTGCGGTGCCCCCAGGGGCTACATCGTAGCCCCACCCTTGAACTCCACTGGCTAAGTGAAAGTGATAAAGCATTATAGTCCGGATTGCCTCATTTGCTACGCTACCACCTCCTAAACAGGACCGAGATGTCGGATTAAGTGTGAACACGCGCTATTTTTGCGAACACGCCCGCACCTTGTGCGTGGGGGCTGAAGCCGAAGACTGCAATCTTTCAAGTTATACAAATGTATATGAAAACGGCCGCTCAGGAGCAGTTTTACCACTTGGGACGCACAAGTATAAAAAGCAGTTATTGCATAATCATTGTTTTACAAGCTAAAGCGTTCATTTGAACGTGACATTTTTTGAGCACTGCGACTCTATTACACGAGCACCACGCATAACTTCCCCGAAATAGTGCTCGGCGGGGAGCCGGCTTTCATCCGAACCTTGGGCGGTAACAGCGGTGGCATCCATCTCTGTCCAATGCGCCTTTATGCGGGCAAGTGCCATCCGCGCGCCTTCGATGCAGGCCGACCGCTTCATCTCCTTGATATGCGGCACCGCTCCAAGGAATTGCTGCAGTAAGCCGAAGTAGCTCGTCGCCTTGGGCCTCTCTGGCCAGACATGAGCCATGATGTCAGTCATGGCAAGTCCGGATAATCTATTTAGCTCGGCCCATTCGGCCAACCGGTCGGTCAATGGAAGTGAGCGATCCGGACTATGGAATTGAGACCAAAATAGCTCTTCCGTCTTGTGATCCTTCTGGCTCCGGAAGTGCTCAACGGCATCAGCCGCACTTGCCGCTAAGTCCATATACGGATCCTCCGGACTCCACAGACGATCAAATTGAGCATACTTTTGATCCATAAACCGGCGACGCAGCAGATAAGGCTTGCCAGCCACGATATCTCCGGCCTGGCGCAGCTCCTCCCTCGTGGCCCGCATTGTAGAGCGGGCATCCTTGGCCTCGGCGGTGGCCTTCTTCAGGTCTTCCCACTCCGATAAGCGCTCCTTTTCAAGAGCCTCATTGCGGTCGGCAGCATCTTTCACTTTTACGACCAATTCGGCCACCTCTTCCCTGCTTAGGCAGTGAGCAGCCTTTTCGGCTTTCAACTCCTCGGCCGCCCTCGAGGCAGCCGCGTCACTCCTTCGGGCTTGCTCCTTAGCTTGAGCAAGTTCGGCCCGAAGGCTCTCCACAGCAGCAGCTCTGTCTGTATAACAGCATATAATTTATCAGAGGAGGGCTTTGACCCCATTAATAAAGCAACCGTGGAGAGCTCATTTACCTTGTGACTCGTCAAGTCGCCGGTTGACAAGTGCGATGTCCGCATCCGCCGCGTCAAGTTGCCGCATTAACTCGGCAACCCCACTAGTCTGGCTAGCCCTCGGACTATCCGCCACCTGCATAGGAACGACGACATTCATTACTCGCGATTTCGATCCTCGGCACGCTGTCGTCTTCGACAACCTACCGAGTCTCAGGGGCTACTATCTATACAGGGCACACTTTTATGTGCAAAAACTGTCAAAAATGAAAGGTGCGTAATTTTCGCATACCTCAAATCCCGCCAGCAAACTCATAGCGGCGTTACGCAATCCACTCTCGGCGGACGAAATCCTTCCAATCACCATGTGCATTAGCGCATGATGATCTTCTGAGATGGACGCCCTCTCAAGAAGATTCTTCAGTCCTCCCGGCCAGATACTAGCGGGCGCCGAACTCTCCGGCCCCTCCGGACTTGGGGATACCCTCCGTGACGATACTTCAGGCTCGTCTGCCTTATCTGATGGTGCAGCAGACGGGGGCGTTTCGCTCTCCATCATCTCCGGAAGAAGGTCCCCCGAAGACGAACTCATCTGCGAAGGCTGCAAATCCGAACTGCAAAATAAAAATTTCGGTCACCCACAGAAGCACAAATGGAGGTATTTTCTTACTGATGAAATTCCCTTTTCATACTCACGGCTCGCTGGAGGGCTGATTCTTTGGCGATGGTTGTGCGTCCGGATTCTCCCCGGACGCCGGATCCCCCGGGGAAGATCTCTTCCCCCGTTTAGGGGCTTTGGCCTCCGGATCCTCGGAGGCGGTCCTCTTCTCCCCCTGGAAGGAGGGGTTCTTGATTCCCCCCTCTTCAGACGCCCCTTTGGGCAAAATATTAGCTCCTCTATTTTCCCCATCGCTCCCTTCTGTGGGCGCGACCTCCAACATTCTGACCAGCACGGGCTCCAGTGCGGTCTCTGGGGGGGGGGGGGGGGGAGGGCGGACACCTTATCAGTCTTGATCGCGCCACCCAATCCTGTGAAGAGTAATGGGTCAGGAGGCGAACTCTAGAAAGGCAGATAAACAGAATGTCCGGACTCTGAGCTATTTACCTGAGTATCTGGGCGATTGCGGCTTAGGCCTGCGTCCTCGGCTAATTCCGGACACGCCACCTGCGGTCTGAAGAACAACTTGTACATCTCCATGGGTGTCGCACCCATGAAGTGTTGGAGAATCCGAGGTCCCTCCGGGTTGAACTCCCATAGACGGAGAGGACGGCGTTTGCAGGGCAGAAGATGCCTGATTAGCATAACCTGCATCACCACGACCAGATTGATCTCCCTCGCTTGGAGGTCTTGAATCCGGCCCTGCAGTGAGGGCACGTCTTCGGACGTCCCCCAATTGAGCCCTTGGTTGACCCACGACATCAGTTGGCGTGGAGGTCCCGGGCGGAATGAAGGCGGCGGCTTTTGCTTGCTGCCCTTCGGAGCGGTGATATAGAACCACTCCTGCTGCCGCAGTCCGAGTTCCTCTTGGAAGGAACCCTCGGGCCACGGGGCATCGGCCTTTTTGCTTATGGCCGCCTCGCCGCACTCCGCTTGATGCCCCCCGATCATCTTCGGCTCCACATTGAAGGTCTTCAGCCACAGGCTGAAGTGGGGAGTGACGCGGAGGAAGGCTTCGCAGCGATAATGAATGCGGAGATATGGAGGATGGACTCCGGAGCCAAATCGTGAAAATCCAGCCCATAGTAGAACATGAGCCCTCTCACGAAGGGGTCCGTCGGGAAGCCTAAACCCCGACGGAGGTGGGATACGAAGACGATGTATTCGCCGGGCTTGGGGGCGGGCACGACCTGCCCTTGGGCAGGCGACCTGTGCGAAATCTCGTAGGTCAGGTACTTGGCCTCACGTAACTTCAATATGTCCTCCTCCGTGACGGAGGAAGGCATCCACCGGCCCTGAAGGTCGGAGCCGGACATGATTGAGAATTCGAAGCGCTCGAATCTGGGTCTCTGGGTGTTGGAGCTAGGAGCAAGAAGGAGATTCGATGCGAGATTGAAGAAAAGGAACAGTCCTTGGTCCTCTTATAAAGGGGAAAAATACCAAGGGTCGTCTCCGTGACCGTTCGGGATTCACCTTCGATGGAGGAGGCGTGGCGATGGGCACGGTTGGGTTACCCATGTCCGTATTGATGAGAATCCCGGAATAAGGGGAACACGATCTCTGCTTCGACAAGACGTGCCAAGGAAACCGCTTCGCTAAACGTGCTGAGGTGGTATAGTAAAAAACGATTCAAATAAAGGCTTGGTAGCGGTGTGATGTCACGCCGCATAATACGTCAGCAGATTGGACTGGTGTACATTTTATTCTCTCTACGGTGGAATGTGGAATTTATTTTGTAGAGCCGGACACTATCCTGGTGTTCATGATCTTCTCTGGATTATTCAAGGGAGGAACCCGCCTTGCAATGCCGAACATTATGCGCGCCGGACTTATCGTCATTGAAGCCTGGTTCAGGGGCTACTAAGGGAGTCTTGGACTAGGGGGTGTCCGGACAGCCGGACTATCATCGTCCGCCGGACTCCAAGACTACGAAGATACAAGATTGAAGACTCCGTCCCGTGTCCGGATGGGACTTTCCTTGGCGTGGAAGGCAAGCTTGGCGATACGGATATGTAGATCTCCTACCATTGTAACCGACTCTGTGTAACCCTAGCCTCCTCTGGTGTCTATATAAACCGGAGGGCATTAGTCTGTAGGACACAACATACATTACAACAATCATACCATAGGCTAGCTTTAGGGTTTAGCCTCCCTGATCTTGTGGTAGATCCACTCTTGTACTACCCATATCATCAATATTAATCGAGCAGGACGTAGGGTTTTACCTCCGTCGAGAGGGCCCGAACCTGGGTAAAACATCGTGTCCCTCATCTCCTGTTACCATCCGCCTAGACGCACAGTTCGCGACCCCCTACCCGAGATCCGCCGGTTTTGACACCGACAGGTTGGTTGCGCTTTTCAAGCACTCGTTGATGAAGTATCGTTCCTACCTGAGGCAAGCGCACTTCGATGGCAAGCCTCTGAACAAAATTTCTGTAAAGTCTCCGGTGCTACATTTATCTGACGGTGATTGGAATAATCGTGTTACACATTGGTCTCAACTGCAGCGTAAGGTACTGTCTATGATATCACATCACAATTTGAACTACATTTCTGCATTTGCCTTAATGTCTCACTTGTACGAAAACTGTTAGCAGAAGAACATTCGTTCTCAAGGGACCACAGAATCTTGCAACTATACTACACACTGCATTGCTCTTGTGAGTACCTCTTGCCCTATATGACCATACTTACTTTCATAGTTGTTTGATTATGTAGCATCACTTCACATGTTAGCCTTGTAATCGGCCATTTGGTGGACATTATAAGATCCGTATGGACTCTTACATAAATTTAGAATCAACCCAATGCTTTTGAAGAGGTTTAGCTCTGCAGTCCTCTTGTAAGGACTGAACGTGGTCTATCACTGTACTTACATTAACAGCTACTCCCTCCGTCCCATAATATAAGAATGTTTTGTAAAGTACACCAGTGTTCAAAACACTCTTGTATTATGGGAAGAGGGATTGGTTCATTGTGTAGCATTCTGCATCTTATCTCCCTCGCCCACCATTTACTAAAAAAGATCAGATCTATATTTAATCTTACCAACAAGTAGAATACACAGACAATTCCAGTGTAGCCCATTTCTCTTGTCAGTACATTTTGTCCTGTAATGCTTGTACTTCCAGGGATTGGTAGTTGATTATGTAGCATCAATCTGCATCTTATCTTCATTATCCTCTATCCCTTCCAGTATTATCATATCTATAATTACTCTCTACAAAATGTAGAGTACAAGCAATGCTTATGAAGAAGATTCTGTGCTGAAATTCTTGAGTTATCCTTCCCTTGACATGGAGAAGGGCATTAAAAGCCGGTGTTAACTATTAATGTAAGTCAGTCCTTCTAAAGCCTTTATCCTCAACTGCTATTTAATTTGCTCATACTCCCTATCGTTTACTGCTGTTTAGTTTGCTGTTTCTACCAAAATGCATGTTCGCAAGAACCGTAAGTTCTATGTTTTACTTGTAAAACCAAATTCCTTATTCATACCATGCACATTACTTAATACTCCCTATATGTATGCTTGTTTTTGTGGATCTATAATCCAGTGTGTGGTGAAGCAGCCCACGTTTGCACCTTGTCATCTCCTGTTTTATCTTACTGATGTGGCTGATGATATGAATAACATGCCATGCACATTATCCAAAATAGATACAATGATTTTCTTTGCCCTTCATCTATGCTTGTTATGTTGACATGGTAATCAAGTAGTGTGGTGAAGCTCCCTACATTATGAACAACGCCAAATTATGCTATTGATATTTTGAACTTACTCTTTATTTTCTAATTTGAAATTGGATGGAATTGACAGCACAGTTATCATCTTTGTTTATACACGTGCAAAACCTGTCATCTCTCTGCTTTGTTTCAGGGTAATATGCCTGATGGCATGCACAAGTCTGCTGAAGGTTGTGGGACAAACCCAACATATATTGCAGCAAAGAAGGCATAACATCTTGAAGATAGCGAGACAACCCCAAAGTCTTGTCTTGATGCAGTGTTCCAGTTACTTGAGACTAGCAGTCAGGCAAGCTCATAGAATTCGTTGTCTAAATCAGTTCGACTTCTTCAGTCCCAAGTTCTAGCAGAAAGGCATTCTGCAACTCAACTTTGACTTGAAGTCCTATCTCTAAGAAAGATTGCGGAGAACACCAATGAGAACCTCATCGCTAAACAGCTACACCTGGAAGCTAGGACCGACATGCTAGGCCGGTCTCACAGCCTTGCTCAGCAGCTTGCGCAACAGTTCCCCTACAAGGCTAACCTTTCTTGAACTGTCTTGGAAGTGGTCTCGGTTTAGTATTATTTTGTTACGCTGCAATGGTGCCTAGTTTTTGTAATCTGCTTCTTCATTGCGCTTTATGATCACTGGTGGCGAACTTCGATGCCCAGTGGATGTAATATACCTTAAATCCTTTATTGTAGTGTAGGTTTATTCTTAGTTACTATGTTGTATTTTCTTTATTGTATAGAGTAGGTTTGTTCTTATTTCCTACTAGTTACTGCCATCATTCCCTATCTGAAAAAAAAATCAAATGTAGTCGACCGGGGCGAAACATTCGACTCTAACGGGCCTGGTTTTTAGCGGGCCACAATTGGGCTGGCCTGCGTCTTTCTTGGGCCCGAATGATTGGGGCCTTCACACATTGCACTAGGCCCATAACTTACACCGGCCTATATTTAGTTGGGCCTTTTGTCGACCCAGTGCTTAGTTTGGCCCAGGTAGCGTCGGGCCATTAACAGGCTGAATATTGTACTGTCCTATTACAGCCGAGATGAAACCACGGGCCTTTAGCAGGCCAAAATGCATGTTGGGCCTCAATTTTCACTAGTCGTCGATGGGCCTTCAGCAGGCTGAAGTGTAGACCGGGCCTTTTTGGGCCCAGTTAGCTCATGGGCCGTTACCAGGCCGAAACATATCTCGGGCCTTAGTTGGCCCACTGATATCATGGGCCTTTAAGAGGCCGAAAGCTTAGTACAGGCATCAACGGGCCGAATTACGTGACATGCCTTTAACAGGCCCAAAGTCACGTTGGGCTTAACTGTTGCCACCTTTAGCACGGGCCGTTAGTGGGCCCGATGTCCCGTCGGACCATATATGGCCCATGGGCCGCACGGGCCATTCCCAGGCCGAAAGTCACACCAGGCTGAAATGGGCCCATGTCTTCTCAGGCCTCTAACAGGCTGAAAGTCACTGGGCTATAGTTGGGCCCAAATATGCGGACAACAATTAACGGGCCAGATCTGGCTTCGGGCCGCAAATGGGCCCAAATATTGGGCTAACAATTAACGGGCCAGATCTGGCTTTGGGCCGTAAATGGGCCCAAATATTGGGCGAACATTTAACGGCCCAGATCTGGCTTGGGGCCGTAAATGGGCCCAAATGTTGGGCGAACAATTAATGGGCCAGATCTGGCTTCGGGCCGTAAATGGGCCTTTATTAAGCAGGTCGTTATTGGGCTGGCCCACTAGTACCTGATTAAGTACTACGGGCCTTTGACTGGGCCGGCCTTTTTAACCTATATGGGCCTCTATTGGGCCCAGCCACGTGTCGACGTATCACAGGCATGTCTCCTCTAATGGACGGGCGACATCTGGCCCACTGACGAGCTGACAGGTGTTCCCTTCGGCCAACCATAATTTTACATGTGGAAATTTCCCATTGGTCCGGGCTGTTAACGGGTTATCGGATCCAAAACCCGACCCGATAGCTTAACAACGTTCCATTACGGTGGATGCCACGTTTCGGTCACCCTTGACGAAAGCACTTCTGTGACGCGCGATTTACCGTCATGGAAGTGGACACTTCCGTGATGATAATTTTGGTAATGTCATGGAACACTTCTACGACAGCACATGTATGACTATCTTGATTCCGTCCTAAAATCGTCATGGATGTACATGCATGACAAAAAACGCGACCTACTGTGACAAACACGTATCATCACGGAAGTGTATTTTTTTGTAGTGCAAATGCCTAGAAAACTCAATCAATGAATAAAAAGGGTCAAACGAACCCTGAATAATTTCAAAGTTCAGCGCGAATCTCCCATTGTTTCGTACGTGTTGCATGTAGAAAAAAATATGAGGCTAGAAGAGGGAGCGATTATCGTTTGGCCCACAAGGGGACTGTTGGGGAACGTAGCAGAAATTCAAAAAATTTCCTACGTATCACCAAGATCTATCTATGGAGAGACCAGCAACGAGGGGAAGGAGAGTGCATCTACATACCCTTGTAGATCGCTAAGCGGAAGCGTTCAAGTGAACGGGGTTGATGGAGTCGTACTCGTCGTGATCCAAATCACCGATGACCAAGTGCCGAACGGATGACACCTCCGCGTTCAACACACGTACAGCCCGGTGACGTCTCCCATGCCTTGATCCAGCAAGGAGAGAGGGAGAGGTTGAGGAAGACTCCATCCAGCAGCAGCACAACGGCGTGGTGGTGGTGGAGGAGCGTGGCTATCCTGCAGGGCTTCGCCAAGCACCACAGAAGAGGAGGAAGAAGAGACGCAGGGCTGCACCAACGAGAGATCGAATCGCGTGTCTTCTGGGCAGCCCAATGCCTCAATATATATAGGGAAGGGGAGGGGCTGCGCCCCCTCTAGGGTTCCCACCCCTAGGGGGGCGGCGGCAGCCCTAGATGGGAACAAGGGTGGCGGCCAAGAGGGGAGGGGAGAGGGAGGCGCACCAATATGGGCCCTAAGGCCCATATCCCCTTAGGGTTTGCCCCCTTTCCACCTCTTAGGCGCCATGGGCCCTTGTGGGAGGCGCACCAGCCCACTAAGGGGCTGGTCCCTCACCACTCTTGGCCCATGCAGGCCTCCGGGGTTGGTGGCCCCACTTGGTGGACCCCCGGGACCCTCCCGGTGGTCCCGGTACTTTACCGATAAACCCCGAAACTCTTCCGGTGACCAAAACAGGACTTCCCATATATAAATCTTTACCTCCGGACCATTCCGGAGCTCCTCGTGACGTCCGGGATCTCATCCGGGACTCCGAACAACATTCGGTAACCACATACAAACTTCCTTTATAACCCTAGCGTCATCGAACCTTAAGTGTGCAGACCCTACGGGTTCGGGAGACATGCAGACATGACCGAGACGTTCTCCGGTCAATAACCAACAGCGGGATCTGGATACCCTTGTTGGCTCCCACATGTTCCACGATGATCTCATCGGATGAACCACGATGTCAAGGACTTAATCAATCCTGTATGCAATTCCCTTTGTCTAGCGGTATTGTACTTGCCCGAGATTCGATCGTCGGTATACCGATACCTTGTTCAATCTCGTTACCGGCAAGTCTCTTTACTCGTTCCGTAACACATCATCCCGTGATCAGCCCCTTGGTCACATCGTGCACATTATGATGATGTCCTACCGAGTGGGCCCAGAGATACCTCTCCGTTTACACGGAGTGACAAATCCCAGTCTTGATTCGTGCCAACCCAACAAACATTTTCGGAGATACCTGTAGTGCACCTTTATAGTCACCCAGTTACGTTGTGACGTTTGATACACCCAAAGCACTCCTACGGTATCCGGGAGTTACACGATCTCATGGTCTAAGGAAGAGATACTTGACATTGGAAAAGCTCTAGCAAACAAACTACACGATCTTTGTGCTATGCTTAGGATTGGGTCTTGTCCATCACATCATTCTCCTAATGATGTGATCCCGTTATCAATGACATCCAATGTCCATAGCCAGGAAACCATGACCATCTGTTGGTCACAACGAGCTAGTCAACTAGAGGCTCGCTAGGGACATATTGTGGTCTATGTATTCACACGTGTATTACGATTTCCGGATAATACAGTTATAGCATGAATAAAAGACTATTATCATGAACAAAGAAATATAATAATAACTAATTTATTATTGCCTCTAGGGCATATTTCCAACAGTCTCCCACTTGCACTAGAGTCAATAATCTAGTTCACATCACCATGTGATTAACACTGACAGGTCACATCACCATGTGACCAACATCCAAAGAGTTTACTAGTGTCACTAAACTAGTTCACATCTTCATGTGATTAAGACTCAATGAGATCTGGGGTTTGATCATGTTCTGCTTGTGAGAGAGGTTTTAGTCAACGGGTCTGAACCTTTCAGATCCGTGTGTGCTTTACAAATCTCTATGTCATCTCCTAGATGCAGCTACCACGCTCTATTTGGAGCTATTCCAAATAACTGTTCTACTTGGAGCTATTCTAAATTGTTGCTCCATTATACGTATCCAGTATCTCTACTCAGAGCTATCCGGATAGGTGTTAAGCTTGCATCGACGTAACCCTTTACGACGAACTCTTTTACCACCTCCATAATCGAGAAAATTCCTTAGTCCACTAGTTACTAAGGATAACTTTGACCGCTGTCCTGTGATCCATTCTTGGATCACTCTTGTACCCCTTGATTGACTCATGGCAAGGCACACTTCAGGTGCGGTACACAGCATAGCATACTGTAGAGCCTACGTCTTAAGGATAGGGGACGACCTTCGTCCTTTCTCTCTATTCTGCCGTGGCCGAGCTTTTAAGTCTTAACTTCATACCTTACAACTCAGGCAAGAACTCCTTCTTTGACTGATCCATCTTGAACACCTTCAAGATCATGTCAAGGAATGTGCTCATTTGAAAGTACTATTGAGCGGTTTTGATCTATCCTCATAGATCTTGATGCTCAATGTTCAAGTAGCTTAATCCAGTTTTTCTATTGAAAAACACCTTTCAAATAACCCTATATGCTTTCCAGAAATTCTATGTCATTTCTGATCAACAATATGTCAACAACATATACCCATCAGAAATTCTATAGTGCTCCCACTCACTTCTTTGGAAATACAAGTTTCTCATAAACTTTGTATAAATCCAAAATCTTTGATCATCTCATCAAAGCGTACATTCCAACTCCGAGATGCTTACTCCAGTCCTTAGAAGGATCGCTGGAGCTAGCATACCTTTCAGCATCCTTATGATCGACAAAACCTTTTCTGATTGTATCACATACAACCTTTCCTTACGAAAACTGGTAAGGAAACTCGTTTTGACATCCATCTGCCAGATTTCATAAATGCAGCTTGTGCTAACGTGATTCCGACGGACTTTAAGCATCGCTACGGATGAGAAAATCTCATCGTAGTCAACTCCTTGAACTTGTGAAAAACTCTTCGCCACAAGTCGAGCTTCATGGACGGTGACATTACCGTCCACGTTCGTCTTCTTCTTAAAGATCCATTTATCTCAATGGCTTGCCGATCATCGGGCAAGTCCACCAAAGTCCATGCTTTGTTCTGATACATGGATCCTATCTCGGATTTCATGGCTTCTAACCATTTGTCAGAATTTGGGCCCACCATCGCTTCTCCATAGCTCGTAGGTTCATTGTTGTCTAGCAACATGACCTTCAAGACAGGATCACCGTACCACTCCGAAGTAGTACGCGTCCTTGTCGTCCTACGAGGTTCGGTAGTGACTTGATCTGAAGCTTCATGATCACTATCATAAGCTTCCACTTCAATTGGTGTAGGTGCCACAGGAACAACTTCCTGTGCCCTGCTACACACTTGTTGAAGTGACGGTTCAATAACCTCATCAAGTCTCCACCATCCTCCCACTCAACTTTTCGAGACAAACTTTTCTCGAGAAAGGACCTGATTCAAGAAACAATCCCTATTGCTTTCGGATCTGAATTAGGAGGTATACCCAACTGTTTGGGGTGTCCTATGAAGATGCATTTTATCCTCTTTGGGTTCGAGCTTATCAGCCTGAAACTTTTTCACATAAGCATCGCAGCCCCAAACTTTTAAGAAATCACAGCTTAGGTTTCCCTAAACCATAGTTCATACGTGTCATCTCATCGGAATTACGTGGTGCCCTATTTAAAGTGAATGTGGTTGTCTTTAATGCCTAACCCATAAACTATCGTGGTAATTCGATAAGAGACATCATGGTACGCACCATATCCAATAGGGTGCAACTATGATGTTCGGACACACCATCACACTATGGTGTTCCAGGCGGTATTAATTGTGAAACAATTTCCACAATGTCTTAATTGCGTGCCAAAGCTCGTAACTCAGATCCTCATCTCCATGATCATATCAAAGACATTCTATCCTCTTGTCACGAAGATCTTAAACTTCACTCTGAAATTACTTGAACCATTCAATAATTCAGACTTGTGTTTCATGAAGTAAATATACTCAACATCTACTCGAATCATCTGTGAAGTAAGAACATGACGATATTCACTGCATGCCTCAGCACTCATTGGACTGCACACATCAAAATGTGTTACTTCCAACAAGTTGCTATCTAGTTCCATCTTACTAAAACCGAGGCTTTTCAGTCATCTTGTCCATGTGGTATGATTTGCATATCTCTAGTGATTCAAAAATCAAGTGAGTCTAAACGATCCATCTGCATGGAGTTTCTTCATGCGTATGCACCAATAGACATGGTTCGCATGTCTCAAACTTTTCAAAAATGAGTGAGTCCAAAGATCCATCAACATGGAGCTTCTTCATGCGTTTTATACCAGTATGACTTACATGGCAGTGCCACAAATAAGTGGTACTATCATTACTATCTTATATTTTTTGGCCTGAAAATGTGTATCACTACGATCAAGATTCAATAAACCATTCATTTAGGTGCAAGACCATTGAAGGTATTATTCAAATAAACAGAGTAACCATTATTCTCCTTAAATGAATAACCGTATTGCGATGGACATAATCCAATCATGTCTATGCTCAACGCAAACACCAAATGACAATTATTCAGGTTTAATACTAATCTTGATGGTAGAGGGAGCGTGTGATGTTTGATCACATCAAACTTGGAAACACTTCCAACATATATCGTCAGCTCACCTTTAGCTAGTCTCCGTTTATTCCGTAGCTTTTATTTCGAGTTACTAACACTTAGCAACCGAACCGGTATCTAATACCCTGGTGCTACTAGGAGTACTAGTAAAGTACACATTAACATAATGTATATCCAATATACTTCTATCGACCTTTCCAGCCTTCTCATCTACCAAGTATCTAGGGTGGTTCCGCTCCAGTGGTTGTTCCCCTTATTACAGAAGCACTTAGTCTCGGGTTTGGGTTCAACCTTGGGTTTCTTCACTAGAGCAGCAGCTGATTTGCCGTTTCATGAAGTATCCCTTCTTGCCCTTGCCCTTCTTGAAACTAGTGGTTTCACCAACCATCAACAATTGATGCTCCTTCTTGATTTCTACTTTCGCGGTGTCAAACATCGCGAATACCACAAGGATCATCATATCTATCCCTGATATGTTATAGTTCATCACGAAGCTCTAGCAGCTTGGTGGCAATGACTTTGGAGAAACATCACTATCCATCTGGAAGATCAACTCCCACTCGATTCAAGTGATTGTTGCACTCAGACAATCTGAGCACAAGCTCAATGATTGAGCTTTTCTCCGTTAGTTTGCAGGTTAAGAAAATCGTCGGAGGTCTTATACCTCTTGACGTGGGCATGAGCCTGAAATCCCAATTTCAGCCCTCGAAACATCTCATATGTTCCGTGACGTTTCGAAAACATCTTTGGTGCCTCAACTCTAAACCGTTTATATGAACTATCACGTAGTTATCAAAACGTGTATGTCCAATGTTCGCAACATCCACAAACGACGTTTGGGGTTCAGCACACTAAGCGGTGCATTAAGGACATAAGCTTTCTACTGTCCGCATAAATGCTACTGTCAACTTTCAACTATATTTTCTCTAGGAACATATCTAAACAGTGGAACTAAAACGCGAGCTTACGACATAATTTGCAAAAAACTTTTGACTATGTTCAGGATAATTAAGTTCATCTTATGAACTCCCACTCAGATAGACATCCCTCTGGTCATCTAAGTGATTACATGATCCGAGTCAACTAGGCCGTGTCCGATCATCACGTGAGACAGACTAGTCATCATCGGTGAACATCTTCATGTTGATCGTATCTACTATACGACTCATGCTCGACCTTTCGGTCTCTGTGTTCCGAGGCCATGTCTGTACATGCTAGGCTTGTCAAGTTAACCCTAATTGTTTTCGCGTGTGTAAATCTGTCTTACACCCGTTGTATGTGAACGTAAGAATCCATCACACCCGATCATCACGTGGTGCTTAGAAGCGACGAACTGTAGCAACGGTGCACAGTTAGGGGAGAACACTTCTTGAAATTGTTGTAAGGGATCATCTTATTTACTACCATCGTTCTAAGTAAACAAGATGCATAAACATGATAAACATCACATGCAATCAAATAGTGACATGATATGGCCAATATCATTTTGCTCCTTTTGATCTCCATCTTCGGGGCTCCATGATCATCATCGTCACTGGCATGACACCATGATCTCCATCATCATGATCTCCATCATCGTGTCTCCATGAAGTCGTCTCGCCAACTTATTACTTCTACTACTATGGCTACCGGTTAGCAATAAAGTAAGGTAATTACATGGCGTTGTTCAATGACACGCAGGTCATACAATAAATTAAGACAACTCCTATGGCTCCTGCCGGTTGTCATACTCATCGACATGCAAGTCGTGATTCCTATTACAAGAATATGATCAATCTCATACATCACATATCATTCATCACATTCTTCTTGGCCATATCACATCACATAGCATACCCTGCAAAAACAAGTTAGACGTCCTCTAATTGTTGTTTGCATGTTTTACGTGGCTGCTATGGGTTTCTAGCAAGAACGTTTCTTACCTACGCAAAACCACAACGTGATATGTCAATTGCTATTTACCCTTCATAAGGACCCTTTTCATCGAATCCGTTCCGACTAAAGTGGGAGAGACTGGCACCCACTAGCCACCTTATGCACCAAGTGCATGTCAATCGGTGGAACCTGTCTCACGTAAGAGTACGTGTAAGGTCGGTCCGGGCCGCTTCATCCCACAATACCGTCGAAACAAGATTGGACTAGTAACGGTAAGCACATTGAACAAAATCAACGCCCACAACTACTTTGTGTTCTACTCGTGCAAAGAATCTACGCAATAGACCTAGCTCATGATGCCACTGTTGGGGAACGTAGCAGAAATTCAAAAAATTTCCTACGTATCACCAAGATCTATCTATGGAGAGACCAGCAACGAGGGGAAGGAGAGTGCATCTACATACCCTTGTAGATCGCTAAGCGGAAGCGTTCAAGTGAACGGGGTTGATGGAGTCGTACTCATCATGATCCAAATCACCGATGACCAAGTGCCGAACGGACGGCACCTCCGCGTTCAACACACGTACAGCCCGGTGACGTCTCCCATGCCTTGATCCAACAAGGAGAGAGGGAGAGGTTGAGGAAGACTCCATCCAGCAACAGCACAACGGCGTGGTGGTGGTGGAGGAGCGTGGCTATCCAGCAGGGCTTCGCCAAGCACCACAGAAGAGGAGGAAGAAGAGATGCAGGGCTGCACCAACGAGAGATCGAATCGCGTGTCTTCTGTGCAGCCCAATGCCTCAATACATATAGGGAAGGGGAGGGGCTGCGCCCCCTCTAGGGTTCCCACCCCTAGGGGGGCGGCGGCAGCCCTAGATGGGAACAAGGGTGGCGGCCAAGAGGGGAGGGGAGAGGGAGGCGCACCAATATGGGCCCTAAGGCCCATATCCCCTTAGGGTTTGCCCCCTTTCCACCTCTTAGGCGCCATGGGCCCTTGTGGGAGGCACACCAGCCCACTAAGGGGCTGGTCCCTCACCACTCTTGGCCCATGCAAGCCTCCGGGGTTGGTGGCCCCACTTGGTGGACCCCCGGGACCCTCCCGGTGGTCCCGGTACTTTACCGATAAACCCCGAAACTCTTCCGGTGACCAAAGCAGGACTTCCCATATATAAATCTTTACCTCCGGACCATTCTAGAGCTCCTCGTGACGTCCGAGATCTCATCCGAGACTCCGAACAACATTTGGTAACCACATACAAACTTCCTTTATAACCCTAGCGTCATCGAACCTTAAGTGTGTAGACCCTACGGGTTCGGGAGACATGCAGACATGACCGAGACGTTCTCCGGTCAATAACCAACAGCGGCATCTGGATACCCATGTTGTCTCCCACATGCTCCACGATGATCTCATCGGATGAACCACGATGTCAAGGACTTAATCAATCCTGTATGCAATTCCCTTTGTCTAGCGGTATTGTACTTGCCCGAGATTCGATCGTCGGTATACCGATACCTTGTTCAATCTCGTTACCGGCAAGTCTCTTTACTCGTTCCGTAACACATCATCCCGTGATCAGCCCCTTGGTCACATTGTGCACATTATGATGATGTCCTACCGAGTGGGCCCAGAGATACCTCTCCGTTTACACGGAGTGACAAATCCCAGTCTTGATTCGTGCCAACCCAACAAACACTTTCGGAGATACCTGTAGTGCACCTTTATAGTCACCCAGTTACGTTGTGACGTTTGATACACCCAAAGCACTCCTACGGTATCCGGGAGTTACACGTGTAACTGGTCTAAGGAAGAGATACTTGACATTGGAAAAGCTCTAGCAAACGAACTACATGTTCTTTGTGCTATGCTTAGGATTGGGTCTTGTCCATCACATCATTATCCTAATGATGTGATCCCATTATCAACGACATCCAATGTCCATAGCCAGGAAACCATGACTATCTGTTGATCACAACGAGCTAGTCAACTAGAGGCTCACTAGGGACATATTGTGGTCTATGTATTCACACGTGTATTACGATTTCCGGATAATACAGTTATAGCATGAATAAAATACTATTATCATGAACAAAGAAATATAATAATAACTAATTTATTATTGCCTCTAGGGCATATTTCCAACAGGGACACGTTTCCCTATCGAAACCACGAGGGTTCTTGCGGCAGGCTCCAGTTTGTAAGAGGTTTGTAATAAAGCTTGGCCCAAATTGGCAATGTTTTTACCACGACATATATGTGCCATGACATGACACCATGCCACCTTTAATGACTTTTTGGTGAGTTCTGGATTTATATGGGGATTTAAAAACCGAGATTCCAAAAGTTTGTGGACGAGCCAAGATGTTGGTCAGGATGTAATTCATTCCCATTCCTTGCATGGGACCTAAACATGCACCCAAGGACACATGCATGTATAATTTTTCTAGCCATTTTTGTGAACTGGAGCATGTATTTGTACTTCAGATTTGAATTATGGTCATTAAATGCCTAGGAAACTCAATTAGTGTATAAAAGGTCCAAACGATCCCTGAATAAGTTAAAATTTCAGCATGGATATCATGTCGTTCCATGTTGCCCGTAAAAGAAAATACAAGGCGAAAAGAGGGAGCGACTACGTTTCGCCACAAGGGGAACACGTTTCCCTATCAGGCTTCCTTGAGAGAAGTTCCAGTTTGTAAGAGGTTTGTAATAAAGCTTGGACCAAATTGGCAATGTTTTTACCACGACATATATGTGCCATGACGTGACACCATGCCACCTTTGATGACTTTCTGGTGAGTTTTGGATTTTATGGGGATTTAAAAACCGAGATTCCAAATGTTTGAGGACGAGCCAGAACGCTGGTACGATTGTGATTCATTCCCATTCCTGGCATGGGACCTAATTAAACATGCACCCAAGGACACATGCATGTACAAATTTTCTAGCCATTTTGGTGAACTTGAGCATGTATTTGTAGTTCAGATTTGAATTATGGACATTAAATGCCTAGGAAACTCAATTAGTGTATAAAAAGGCCAAATGAACCCTGAATAAGTTTAAATTTCAGTATTGATTTCATGTCGTTCCATGTTGCCCATAGAAGAAAATACAAGGCGAAAAGAGGCAGTTGCTACCTCTTGAGCACTGCGTCGGATTTCCCCGAAGAGGAGAGGATGATGCAGCAATGTAGCGTAAGTATTTCCCTCAGGTTTTGAGAACCAAGGTATCAATCCAGTAGGAGGCCACGCACAAGTCCCTCGTACCTACACAAAACGATAGCTCCTCGCAACCAATGCGATTAGGGGTTGTCAATCCCTTCACGGTCACTTACGAGAGTGAGATCTGATAGAGATGATAAATAATATTTTTGGTATTTTTGGTATATAGATGCAAAGTGAAAAGTAAAAGGCAAAGTAAAAACAAAGCAAGTATTAAAGTAATGGAGATTGATATGATGAGAATAGACCTCGGGGCCATAGGTTTCACTAGTGGCTTCTCCCAAGAGCATAGATATTCTACGGTGGGTGAACAAATTACTGTTGAGCAATTGACAGAATTGAGCATAGCTATGAGTATATCTAGGTATGATCATGTATATAGGCATCACGTCTAAGACAAGTAGACCGAAACGATTCTGCATTTACTACTATTACTCCACTCATCGACCGCTATCCAGCATGCATTTAGAGTATTAAGTTAAAAACAGAGTAACGCCTTAAGCAAGATGACATGATGTAGAGGGATAAATTCATGCAATATGATAAAAACCCCATCTTGTTATCCTCGATGGCAACAATACAATACGTGCCTTGCTGCCCCTTCTGTCACTAGGAAAGGACACCGCAAGATTGAACCCACACTTCTCCCATTGCAAGAACTACCAATCTAGTTGGCCAAACCAAACGGATAATTCGAAGAGACTTGCAAAGATAACCAATTATACATAAAAGAATTCAGAGAAGATTCAAATATTATTCATAGATAAGCTGGATCATAAACCCACAATTCATCGATCTCAACAAACACACCACAAAAAGAAGATTACAGCGAATAGATCTCCACGAGATAGGGGGAGAACATTGTATTGAGATCCAAAAAGAGAGAAGAAGCCATCTAGCTACTAGCTATGGACCCGAAGGTCTGAAGTAAACTACTCACACTTCATCGGAGGGGCTATGGTGTTGATGTAGAAGCCCTCCGTGGTTGATGCCCCCTCCGGCGGAGCTCCGGAACAGGCCCCAAGATGGGATCTCGTGGATACAGGAAGTTGCGGCGGTGGAATTAGGTTTTTGGCTCCCCTTGTGATCGTTTGGGGGTACGTAGGTATATATAGGAGGAAGGAGTACGTCGGTGGAGCAACAGGGGGCCCACGAGGCAGGGGGAGCGCCCTAGGGGGGGAGCCCCCTACCCTCGTAACCGCCTGTGTTACTTCTTGGAGTAGGGTCCAAGTCTCCTGGATCACGTTTGGTGAGAAAATCACGTTTCTGAAGGTTTCATTCCGTTTGGACTCCGTTTGATATTCCGTTTCTTCGAAACACTGAAATAGGCAAAAAAACGACAATTCTGGGTTGGGCCTCCGGTTAATAGGTTAGTCCCAAAAATAATATAAAATTGGAAAATAAAGCCCAATATAGTCCAAAACAGTAGATAAAGTAGCATGGAGCAATCAAAAATTATAGATACGTTGGAGACGTATCAGGCATCCCCAAGCTTAATTCCTACTAGTCCTCGAGTAGGTAAATGATAAAAAGAGAATTTTTGATGCGGAGTGATACTTTGGCATAATTTCAATGTAAATCTTCTAAATTGTGGTATGAATATTCGGATCCGAAAGATTCAAGACAAAAGTTCATATTGACATAAAAATAATAATACTTCAAGCATACTAATCAAAGCAATCATGTCTTCTCAAAATGGCATGGCAAAAGAAAGTTCATCCCTACAAAATCATATAGTTAGGCTATGCTTCATTTTCGTCACACAAAGATGTTCCCAACTTCTATACCTCCGATGACAAGCCAAGCAATTGTTTCATACTTAAATAATCTCAAACTTTTTCAACCTTCACACAATACATGAGCGTGAGCCATGGATATAGCACTATGGGTGGAATAGAATATGATGATGGGGATTGTGTGGAGAAGACAAAAAAGGAGAAAGTCTCACATTGACGAGGATAATCAACGGGCTATGGAGATGCCCATTAATTGATGTCAACATGAGGAGTAGGGATTGCCAAGCAACGGATGCACTAAAGCTATGAATGCTCAACAAACAAAAACTAGTGGGTGTGCATCCAACTCGCTTGCTCATGAAGACCTAGGGCATTTGAGGAAGCCCATCGTAGGAATATACAAGCCAAGTTCTATAATGAAAAATTCCCACTAGTATAAAAAGACAACTTATGAGACTCACTACATGAAGAACAAGGTGCTACTTTGAAGCACAATATATGAGACTCACTATATGAAGAATAAGGTGCTACTTTGAAGCATAAGTGTGGAAAAAGAGATAGTAGCATTGCCCTTTCTTTTTTTTCTCTTTTTTTGGGCCTTTATTTTTTTTTCTTTTGGCCTTTCTTCTTTTTTTTCTTTTTGTTTGGGGCAATGCTCTAATAATGATGATCATCACACTTCTATTGATTACAACTTATGAATTACAACTCGAAACTCGAACAAGATATGACTCTATATGAATGCCTCCGGCAGTGTACCGGGATGGTGCAATGAATCAAGAGTGACATGTATGAAAAATAATGCATGGTGGTTTTGCCACAAATACGATGTCAACTACATGATCATGCAATGGCAATATGACAAAAGTAAAGTATGCCATGATGATGATGAACGGAACGGTGGAAAGTTGCATGGCAATATATCTCGGAATGGCTATGGAAGTGCCATAATGGGTAGGTATGGTGGCTGTTTTGAGGAATATATAGGGAGGTTTATGTGTGATAGAGCGTATCATATCACGGGGTTTGGATGCACCGGTGAAGTTTGCACCAACTCTCAAGGTGAGAAAGAGCAAATGCACGGTACCGAAGAGGCTAGCAAAGGCGGAAAGGTAAAAGTGCGTATAATCTATGGACTCAACATTAGTCAAAAGAACTCATATACTTATTGCAAAAATTTAGAAGTCATCAAAAATCAAGTACTACGCGCATGCTCCTAGGGGGATAGATTGGTAGGAAAAGAACATCGCTCGTCCCCGACCGCCACTCATAAGGATGCACAAGCCAGGTACACTTGATGTTTCAAATTTGTTACACAACTTTAACCATACGTGCATGCTACGGGACTTGCAAACTTCAACACAAGAATTTCTCAAATTCACAACTACTCAACTAGCACGACTTTGATATTATCACCTCCATATCTCAAAACAATTATCAAGCATCAAACTTATCTTAGTATTCAACGCACTCAAAAGAAAGTTTCACATATCTTGAATACCAAGTATATTAATATTAAGCAAATTACCATGCTATTAACGACTCCAAAATAATCTAAGTGAAGCATGAGAGATCAATAGTTTCTTTAAAACAAATCCACCACCGTGCTCTAAAAGATCTAAGTGAAGCACTAGAGCAAAAATTATCACGCTCAAAAGATATAAGTGAAGCACTATAAGCAAAACTATCAAGCTCAAAAGATATAAGTGAAGCACATAGAGTATTCTAGCAAATTCCAATTTGTGTATGGCTCTCTCAAAAGGTGTGTACAGCAAGGATGATTGTGGTAAACTAACAAGCAAAGACGCAAATAATACAAGACGCTCCAAGCAAAACACATATCATGTGGTGAATAAAAATATAGCTCCAAGTAAATTACCGATGGAAGTAGACGAAAGAGGGGATGCCTTCCGGGGCATCCCCAAGCTTTGACTTTTTAGTGTCCTTGGATTATCTTGTGGGTGCCATGGGCATCCCCAAGCTTAGGCTCTTGCCACTCCTTGTTCCATAATCCATCAAAAGAATTCACCAAAAACTTGAAAACTTCACAACACAAAACTCAATAGAAATCTCGTGAGCTCCGTTAGAGAAAGAAAACAAAAGACTACTTTAAGGCACTGTAATGAACTCATTATTTATTTATATTGGTGTTAAACCTACTGTATTACAACTACTCTATGGTTCATAAACTATTTTACTAGCCATAGATTCATCAAAATAAGCAAACATCACAAGCAAAACAGAATCTGTCAAAAACAGAACAGTCTGTAGCAATCTGTAACTAATGCAAACTTCTGGAACTCTAAAAATCCTACCAAAATAGGAAGTCTTGGACAATTTGTCTATTGAACAGCAGCGAAAAGAATCAACGCAAAAGCATGTTCCTGCGATTTAAGAAAATTATATTTGTGCGTGCAAAGTTTCTGTTTTTCAGCAGAATCAAATCAACTATCATCGTAGGTTATCCTATAGGTTCTACTTGGCACAAACACTAATTAAAAGATAAAAACACATCTAAACAGAGGCCAGATGGATTATTTATTCCTAAACAGAAGCAAAAACAAAAAACAAAAAATAAAATTGGGTTGCCTCCCAACAAGCGCTATCGTTTAACGCCCCTAGCTAGGCATAAAAGCGAGAATAGATCTAGGTAGTGTCGTTGTAATAAGGTAGATCGGTGAAACTCATTTCATATTCTCTACGTTCGGCAACAAGTTTTCTTTGAGGCAAGCAAAAGTAATCAAAAGGGCTAAATTTAATAGGGCAAAAATCCCCAAGATCAATTTTAGGAGGTATAGGTTCCTCTTTCGGCCCTTCATAATGCACAACCAATTCATCATTATAAGCGTTCTTTTGACAGAACCTTGTGAGTCTACACTCAAGAGAGTATCCTAACTCATTATTTCAAATAGCCAAATCATCATTAAGTTCAGAGATTCTATCAGTTAAAATGTTGGTTGGCACCTCTTTTCTAAGGTTTTCATTGAAAGCAACATAGTCAAGAGATTGAAAACGCATAATTTCTTCTTGATCAAAGAGGATAGATTCTATGGGAGGACGGCCGGCGTCCACCCTATAATGCGCAAAGATTTCTTTGGCCTCTTTTATTATAAATCTGAATTCATGAGCCAAAAAGATAGTAGCGGCACGCTTAATAGAGGAGTGTTCGATATTAGAAAATTCTAGGAAAATCCTTTGTATAGAAGGGTGCATATGCATAAATTGCCTTTCAAGTTCAACGATAAGCAAGGCAATGGCGTCCGCAAGACTACTAGTTCTATGAAGAATAGAACTGCCCATAGAGGGCAAAGCACCCGCACAAGTAAAGAAATCTTGAATAACTCCTTTTCCAATAATATTACCACTACCGATTCGAAATCTTTTTGTATGATAGGTAGGGGATTCTTCAGCAGGAGCTTCAGAATTTTCCATGAAATTATTATCGCCCATGTCGGCAATAATTTCCCCAATTTCAGACATAACGACAAGAAAGCAAACTAACACACGAGCAAACAAAAAGGCAAGCGGGAAAAAGAGGAGGAGATTGGGAAAGAGAGGGCGAATAAAACGGCAAGGGTGAAATGTGGGAGAGGAAAACGAGAGGCAAATGGCAAATAATGTAATGCGAGAGATAGGGATTGTGATGGGTACTTGGTATGGTTGACTTGCTCTTGCGTGAGCCTCCCCGGCAACGGCGCCAGAAATTCTTCTTGCTACCTCTTGAGCACTGCGTTGGATTTCCACGAAGAGGAGACGATGATGCAGCAAAGTAGCATAAGTATTTCCCTCACTTTTTGAGAACCAATGTATCAATCCAGTAGGAGGCCACACACAAGTCCCTCGTACCTACACAAAATGATAGCTCCTCGCAACCAACGCGATTAGGGGTTGTCAATCCCTTCACGGTCACTTACGAGAGTGAGATCTGATAGAGATGATAAATAATATTTTTGGTATTTTTGGTATATAGATGCAAAGTGAAAAGTAAAAGGCAAAGTAAAAACAAAGCAAGTATTAAAGTAATGGAGATTGATATGATGAGAATAGACCTCGGGGCCATAGGTTTCACTAGTGGCTTCTCTCAAGAGCATAGATATTCTATGGTGGGTGAACAAATTACTGTTGAGCAATTGACAGAATTGAGCATAGCTATGAGTATATCTAGGTATGATCATGTATATAGGCATCACGTCTAAGACAAGTAGACCGAAACGATTCTGCATTTACTACTATTACTCCACTCATCGACCGCTATCCAGCATGCATTTAGAGTATTAAGTTAAAAACAGAGTAACGCCTTAAGCAAGATGACATGATGTAGAGGGATAAATTCATGCAATATGATAAAAACCCCATCTTGTTATCCTCGATGGCAACAATACAATACGTGCCTTGCTGCCCCTTCTGTCACTAGGAAAGGACAACGCAAGATTGAACCCACACTTCTCCCATTGCAAGAACTACCAATCTAGTTGGCCAAACCAAACGGATAATTCGAAGAGACTTGCAAAGATAACCAATTATACATAAAAGAATTCAGAGAAGATTCAAATATTATTCATAGATAAGCTGGATCATAAACCCACAATTCATCGATCTCAACAAACACACCACAAAAAGAAGATTACAGCGAATAGATCTCCACGAGATAGGGGGAGAACATTGTATTGAGATCCAAAAAGAGAGAAGAAGCCATCTAGCTACTAGCTATGGACCCGAAGGTCTGAAGTAAACTACTCACACTTCATCGGAGGGGCTATGGTGTTGATGTAGAAGCCCTCCGTGGTTGATGCCCCCTCCGGCGGAGCTCCGGAAAAGGCCCCAAGATGGGATCTCATGGATACAGGAAGTTGCGGTGGTGGAATTAGGTTTTTGGCTCCACTGGTGATCGTTTGGGGGTACGTCGGTATATATAGGAGGAAGGAGTACGTCGGTGGAGCAATAGGGAGCCCACGAGGCAGGGGGCGCGCCCTAGGAGGGCGCCCCCTACCCTCGTGACCGCCTCTGTTACTTCTTGGAGTAGGGTCCAAGTCTCCTGGATCACGTTCGGTGAGAAAATCACGTTTCCGAAGGTTTCATTCCATTTGGACTCCGTTTGATATTCTGTTTCTTCAAAACACTGAAATAGGCAAAAAACAGCAATTCTGGGCTGGGCCTCCGGTTAATAGGATAGTCCAAAAAATAATATAAAAGTGGAAAATAAAGCCCAATATAGTCCAAAATAATAGATAAAGTAGCATGGAGCAATCAAAAGTTATAGATAAGTTGGAGACGTATCAGCAGTGATTACGTTTCGACAACAAGGGGAACATGTTTCCCTATCGGAACCACAAGGCTTCTTGTTGAGAGAAGCTCCGATTTGTAAGAGGTTCGTAATAAAGCTTGGCCCAAATTGTACAATATTTTTACCATGACATCTATGTGCCATGACATGACACCATGCCTACTTTCATGACTGTTTGGTTAGTTTTGGATTTACGGGGATTTAAAAACCGAGATTACAAATGTTTGAGGACGAGCTAGGACGCTGGTACTGTTGTAATTCGTTCCCATTCCTAGCATGCATGGGACCTAAACATGCACCCAAAGACACATGCATGTATATTTTTTCTAGCCATTTTGGTGAACTGGAGCATGTATTTGAGATTCAGATTTGAATTATGGACATTAAATGCCTATGAAACTCAATTAGTGTATAAAAAGGCCAAACGAACCCTGAATAAGTTTAAATTTCAGCACAGATATCTTGTTGTTCCGTGTTGCCCGTAGAAGAAAATACAAGGCGGAAAGAGGCAGTGATTACGTTTCGCCACAAGGGGAACATGTTTCCCTATCGGAACCACGAGGCTTCTTTGAGAGAAGCTCCAGTTTGTAAGAGGTTTGTAATAAAGCTTGGCACAAATTGGACAATGTTTTTACCACGACATATATGCGCCATGACGTGACACCATGCCAACTTTCATGAATTTCTGGTGAGTTTAGGATTTATGGGGATTTAAAAACCGAGATTCTAAATGTTTGAGGACGAGCCAGGACACCGGTATGGTTGTAATTCATTCCCATTCCTGGCATGGGACCTAAACATGCACCCAAGGACACATGTATAATTTTCTAGCCATTTTGGTGAACTGGAACATGTATTTGAAGTTCAAATTTGAATTATGGACATTAGATGCCTAGGAAACTCAATTAGTGTATAAAAAGGCCAAACGAAAGCAGCGTGCCTACCAAACCGTGGCTGATGCCGCGCACGATCTGAGTCGTGCATTCTTATTGGCCCGAACCGTACGTCTGCACCGTTGGATGCTCCCAGGTCGAACGACAACCCTATGCCCTTCCGACAGCACATGTAGTACATGGGTAAGCACTATACGCATGCATCGTACTAGCTCACGCTTCCTTCTCTTGTACGTTTTCTAAACAGGCTACCATTTCCCGCCACTCTGATGTCTACTATGCAACCTTCTTCTTGTAGACGTTGTTGGGCCTCCAAGTGCAGAGGTTTGTAGGACAGTAGCAAATTTCCCTCAAGCGGATGATCTAAGGTTTATCAATCCGTGGGAGGCGTAGGATGAAGATGGTCTCTCTCAATTAACCCTGCAACCAAATAACGAAGAGTCTCTTTTGTCCCCAACACACCCAATACAATGGTAAGTTGTATAGGTGCACTAGTTCGGCGAAGAGATGGTGATACAAGTGCAATATGGATGGTAGATATAGGTTTTTGTAATCTAAAAATTTCAAAACAGCAAGGTAGCAAGCAATAATAGTGAGCGAAAATGGTATTGAAATGCTTCGAAACAAGGCCTAGGGTTCATACTTTCACTAGTGCAGGTTCTCTCAACAATGATAACATAATTAGATCATAAAACAATATGCAACAAAGAGTCGCTCCAAAGTCATTAATAGCGGAGGACCAATGAAGAGATTATTGTAGGGTACGAAACCACCTCAAAGTTATTCTTTCCGATCAATCCATTGGGCTATTCCTATAAGTGTCACAAACAGCCCTAGAGTTCATAGTAAAATAACACTTTAAGACACAAATCAACCAAAACCCTAATGTCACCTAGATAATCAAATGTCACCACAAGTATCCGCGGGTATGATTATACGATACACATCACACAATCTCAGATTCATCTATTCAAACCAACACAAAGTACTTCATAGAGTGCCCCAAAGTTTCTACCGGAGAGTCAAGACAAAAACGTGTGCCAACCCCTATGCATATGTTGGGGAACGTTGCAGAAAATTAAAATTTTTCCTACGGTTTCACCAAGATCCATCTATGAGTTCATCTAAGCAACGAGTCAAGGGGTGAGTTTGCATCTACATACCACTTGTAGATCACGTGCGGAAGCTTGCAAGGGGATGGTGATGATGGAGTCGTACTCGACGTGATTCGGATCACCGATGACCAAGTACTGAACGGACAGCACCTCCGCGTTCAACACACGTACGGGACGGGAGACGTCTCCTCCTTCTTGATCCAGCAAGGGGAAGGAGAGGTTGAGGAAGAACGCTCCAATGGCAGCACGACGGCGTGGTGCAGTTGGAGTAGTAGTATTTCGACAGGGCTTCGCCAAGCACTTATGGAGGAGGAGAGGTGTTGGGGAGGGGAGGGGCTGCGCCTTGGCTTGTGTTGTTCTCCCATGCGCCTCCCCACTATATATAGGGGTGGAGGGGCTGGTTTCTTGCCCTCCAAGTCCATTGGGGCGTTGGCCAAGGTGGGAGGAAAGAAATCCCATCATTTCCTTCCCCACCGATTGTTATCCCCCCTTTTTAGGGATCTTGATCTTATCCCTTCGGGATATGATCTTATTCCTTCTAAGGGGGGATCTTGGTGCGCCTTCACCAGGGGTGTGGGGCCTTTCCCCCACTACTCACGTTCATGTGGGTCCCCCCATGCAGGTGGGCCCCACTCTGGAACCTTCTAGAACCTTCCCGGTACAATATCGAAAAATCCCGAACATTTTTCGGTGGCCAAAATAGGACTTCCCATATATAAATCTTTACCTCCGGACCATTCCGGAACTCCTCGTGACGTCCGGGATCTCATCCGGGACTCCGAACAACATTCGGTAGTCACATACTAGTCTTCCTAATAACCCTAGCGTCACCGAACCTTAAGTGTGTAGACCCTACGGGTTCGGGAGACATGCAGACATGACCGAGACGCTCTCAGGTCAATAACCAACAGCGGGATCTGGATACCCATGTTGGATCCCACATGCTCCTCGATGTTGTCATCGGATGAACCACGATGTCGAGGATTCGATCAAACCCTGTATACAATTCCCTTTGTCAATCGGTACGTTACTTGCCCGAGACTCGATCGTCGGTATCCCAATACCTTGTTCAGTCTCGTTACCGGCAAGTCACTTTACTCGTACCGTAATGCATGATCCCGTGGCCAACACTTTGGTCACCTTGAGCTCATTATGATGATGCATTACCGAGTGGGCCCAGAGATACCTCTCCGTCATACGGAGTGACAAATCCCAGTCTCGATCCGTGTCAACCCAACAGCTACTTTCGGAGATACCTGTAATGCACCTTTATAGTCACCCAGTTACGTTGTGACGTTTGATACACCCAAGGCACTCCTACGGTATCCGGGAGTTACACGATCTCATGGTCTAAGGAAGAGATACTTGACATTGGCAAAGCTCTAGCAAACGAACTAAACGACCTTTGTGCTATGCTTAGGATTGGGTCTTGTCCATCACATCATTCTCCTAATGATGTGATCCCGTTATCAACGACATCCAATGTCCATAGCCAGGAAATCATGACTATCTGTAGATCACAACGAGCTAGTCAACTAGAGGCTCACTAGGGACATATTGAGGTCTATGTATTCACACGTGTATTACGATTTCCGGATAATACAATTATAGCATGAATAAAAGACAATTATCATGAACAATGAAATATAATAATACTTTTATTATTGCCTCTAGGGCATATTTCCAACAGTCTCCCACTTGCACTAGAGTCACCAATCTAGTTACATTGTGATGAATCGAACACCCATAGAGTTCTGGGTTGATCATGTTTAGCTCGCGAGAGAGGTTTAGTCAACGGATCTGCGACATTCAGATCCGTATGTACTTTGCAAATTTCTATGTCTCCATCTTGAACATTTTCACGGATGGAGTTGAAACGACGCTTGATGTGCCTGGTCTTCTTGTGAAACCTGGGCTCCTTGGCAAGGGCAATAGCTCCAGTGTTGTCACAGAAGAGTTTGATTGGCCCTGACGCATTGGGTATGACTCCTAGGTCGGTGATGAACTCCTTCACCCAAATCGCTTCATGCGCTGCCTCCGAGGCTGCCATGTACTCCGCTTCACACGTAGATCCCGCCACGACGCTCTGCTTGCAGCTGCACCAGCTTACTGCTCCACCATTCAACATATACACGTATCCGGTTTGTGACTTAGAGTCATCCGGATCTGAGTCGAAGCTAGCGTCGACGTAACCCTTTACGACAAGCTCTTCGTCTCCTCCATAAACGAGAAACATGTCCTTTGTCCTTTTCAGGTACTTCAGGATATTCTTGACCGCTGTCCAGTGTTCCTTGCCGGGATTACTTTGGTATCTAGCTACCAAACTCACGGCAAGGTTTACATCAGGTCTGGTACACAGCATGGCATACATAATAGATCCTATGGCTGAGGCATAGGGGATGGTATTCATCTCTTCTATATCTTTTGCCGTGGTCGGTGACTGAGCCGAGCTCAATCTCACACCTTGTAACATAGGCAAGAACCCTTTCTTGGACTGATCCATTTTGAACCTTTTCAAAATCTTATCAAGGTATGTGCTTTGTGAAAGACCTATGAGGCGTCTCGATCTATCTCTATAGATCTTGATGCCTAATATATAAGCAGCTTCTCCAAGGTCCTTCATTGAAAAACATTTGTTCAAGTAGGCCTTAATGCTGTCCAGAAATTCTATATTATTTCCCATCAAGAGTATGTCATCTACATATAATATGAGAAATGCTACAGAGCTCCCACTCACTTTCTTGTAAACGCAGGCTTCTCCATAAGTCTGCATAAACCCAAACGCTTTGATCATCTCATCAAAGCGAATATTCCAACTCCGAGATGCTTGCACCAGCCCATAAATGGATCGCTGGAGCTTGCATACTTTGTTAGCGTTCTTAGGATCGACAAAACCTTCCGGCTGCATCATATACAGTTCTTCCTTAAGATGCCCGTTAAGGAATGCCGTTTTGACGTCCATCTGCCATATCTCATAATCATAGTATGCGGCAATTGCTAACATGATTCGGACGGACTTTAGCTTCGCTACGGGAGAGAATGTCTCGTCGTAGTCAATCCCTTGAACCTGTCGATAACCCTTAGCGACAAGTCGAGCTTTATAGATGGTAACATTTCCATCCGCGTCCGTCTTCTTCTTAAAGATCCATTTGTTTTCTATCGCTCGCCGATCATCGGGCAAGTCTGTCAAAGTCCATACTTTGTTTTCATACATGGATTCTATCTCGGATTTCATGGCTTCAAGCCATTTGTTGGAATCTGGGCCCGCCATCGCTTCTTCATAGTTCAAAGTTTCACCGTTGTCCAACAACATGATTTCCAGGACAGGGTTGCCGTACCACTCTGGTGCGGAACGTGTCCTTGTGGACCTACGAAGTTCAGTAGCAACTTGATCCGAAGTACCTTGATCATCATCATTGGTTTCCTCTTCAGTTGGTGTGGGCATCACAGGAATATTATCCTGAGCTGCACCACTTTCCCGTTCGAGAGGTAGTACTTCATCGAGTTCTACTTTCCTCCCATTTACTTCTTTCGAGAGAAACTCTTTTTCCAGAAAGCATCCGTTCTTGGCAACAAAGATCTTGCCCTCGGATCTTAAGTAGAAGGTATACCCGACAGTTTCCTTAGGGTATCCTATGAAGATGCATTTTTCCGACTTGGGTTCGAGCTTTTCAGGTTGAAGTTTCTTGACATAAGCATCGCATCCCCAAACTTTTAGAAACGACAGCTTAGGTTTCTTCCCAAACCATAATTCATACGGTGTCGTCTCAACGGATTTAGACGGTGCCCTATTTAAAGTGAATGTAGCTGTCTCTAGAGCGTATCCCCAAAATGATAGTGGTAAATCGGTAAGAGACATCATAGACCGCACCATATCTAATAGAGTGCGATTACGACGTTCGGACACACCGTTTCGCTGAGGTGTTCCAGGCGGCGTGAGTTGTGAAACGATTCCACATTTCTTTAAGTGTGTACCAAATTCGTGACTTAAGTATTCTCCTCCACGATCTGATTGTAGGAACTCTATCTTTCGGTCACGTTGATTCTCTACCTCATTCTGAAATTCTTTGAACTTTTCAAAGGTCTCAGACTTGTGTTTCATTAAGTAGACATACCCATATCTACTCAAGTCATCAGTGAGAGTGAGAACATAACGATATCCTCCGCGAGCCTCAACGCTCATTGGACCGCACACATCGGTATGTATGATTTCCAACAAGTTGGTTGCTCGCTCCATTGTTCCAGAGAACGGAGTCTTGGTCATTTTGCCCATGAGGCATGGTTCGCATGTGTCAAATGATTCATAATCAAGAGACTCCAAAAGTCCATCAGCATGGAGCTTCTTCATGCGTTTGACACCAATGTGACCAAGGCGGCAGTGCCACAAGTATGTGGGACTATCGTTATCAACTTTACATCTTTTGGTATCCACACTATGAACATGTGTAATAATACGCTCGAGATTCATTAAGAATAAACCATTGACCATCGGAGCATGACCATAAAACATATCTCTCATATAAATCGAACAACCATTATTCTCAGACTTAAATGAGTAGCCATCTCGTATTAAACGAGATCCAGATACAATGTTCATGCTCAAACTTGGTACTAAATAACAATTATTAAGGTTCAAAACTAATCCCGTAGGTAAATGTAGAGGTAGCGTGCCGACGGCGATCACATCGACTCTGGAACCATTCCCGACGCGCATCGTCACCTCGTCCTTCGCCAGTCTCCGTTTATTCCGCAGCTCCTGCTGTGAGTTACAAATATGAGCAACGGCACCGGTATCAAATACCCAGGAGTTACTACGAGTACTGGTAAGGTACACATCAATTACATGTATATTAAATATACCTTTGGTCTTGCCAGCCTTCTTATCCGCTAAGTATTTGGGGCAGTTCCGCTTCCAGTGACCCTTCCCCTTGCAATAAAAGCACTCAGTCTCAGGCTTGGGTCCATTCTTTGACTTCTTCCCGGTAACTGGCTTACCAGGCGCGGCAACCTCCTTGCCGTCCTTCTTGAAGTTCTTCTTACCCTTGCCCTTCTTGAACTTAGTGGTCTTATTGACCATCAACACTTGATGTTCTTTCTTGATTTCAGCCTCTGCTGACTTCAGCATCGAGAACACTTCAGGAATGGTCTTTTCCATCCCCTGCATGTTGTAGTTCATCACAAAGCTCTTGTAGCTTGGTGGGAGCGACTGGACGATTCTGTCAATGACTGCCTCATCGGGGAGGTTAATATTCAGCTGGGTCATACGGTTGTGCAACCCAGACATCTTGAGAATATGCTCACTGACAGAACTATTTTCCTCCATCTTACAACTGTAGAACTTGTCGGAGACATCATATCTCTCGACCCGGGCATGAGCTTGAAAAACTAGTTTCAGCTCTTCGAACATCTCATATGCTCCGTGATGCTCAAAATGCTTTTGGAGCCCCGGTTCTAAGCTGTAAAGCATGCCGCACTGAACGAGGGAGTAATCATCAGCACGAGTTTGCCAAGCATTCATAATGTCTTGGTTCTCTGGGACGGGAGCGTCACCTAGCGGTCCTTCTAGGACATATTGTTTCCTGGCAGCTATGAGGATGATCCTCAGGTTCCGAACCCAGTCCGTATAGTTGCTGCCGTCATCTTTCAGCTTGGTTTTCTCTAGGAATGCGTTGAAGTTCATGTTGACATGAGCGTTGGCCATATGATCTACAAGATATATTTGCAAAGGTTTTAGACTAAGTTCATGATAATTAAGTTCTAATCATATTATGAACTCCCACTCAGATTAGACATCCCTCTGGTCATCTAAGTGTTACACGATCCGAGTCGACTAGCCCGTGTCCGATCATCACGTGAGACGGACTAGTCATCGTCGGTGAACATTTTCATGTTGATCGTATCTTCCATACGACTCGTGTTCGACCTTTCGGTCTCCGTGTTCCGAGGCCATGTCTGTACATGCTAGGCTCGTCAAGTTAACCCTAAGTGTTTTCGCTGTGTAAAACTGTCTTACACCCGTTGTATGTGAACGTAAGAATCCATCACACCCGATCATCACGTGGTGCTTAGAAGCGACGAACTGTAGCAATGGTGCACAGTTAGGGGAGAACAATTCTTGATATTTTGTAAGGGATCATCTTATTTACTACCGTCGTCCTAAGTAAACAAGATGCATAAACATAATAAACATCACATGCAATTATATAGTTGTGACATGATATGGCCAATATCATATAGCTCCATTGATCTCCATCTTCGGGGCTCCATGATCATCTTGTCACCGGCTTGACACCATGATCTCCATCATCATGATCTCCATCATCGTGTCTTCATGAAGTTGTCACGCCAACGACTACTTCTACTTCTATAGCTAACGCGTTTAGCAATAAAGTAAAGTAAGTTACATGGCGTTCTTCAATGACACACAGGTCATACGAAAATAAAGACAACTCCTATGGCTCCTGCCGGTTGTCATACTCATCGACATGCAAGTCGTGAATCCTATTACAAGAACATGATCTCATACATCACACTTCTTCATTCATCACAACTTCTGGCCATATCACATCACATGATCAATCGCTGCAAAAACAAGTTAGACGTCCTCTAATTGTTGTTGCATCTTTTACGTGGCTGCAATTGGGTTCTAGCAAGAACGTTTTCTTACCTACGAATAACCACAACGTGATTTTGTCAACTTCTATTTACCCTTCATAAGGGCCCTTTTCATCGAATCCGCTCCAACTAAAGTGGGAGAGACAGACACCCGCCAGCCACCTTATGCAACTAGTGCATGTCAGTCGGTGGAACCGGTCTCACGTAAGGGTACGTGTAAGGTTGGTCCGGGCCGCTTCATCCCACAATGCCGTTGAAGCAAGAAAAGACTAGTAGAGGCAAGTAAGTTGACAAGATCCACTCCCACAACAAAATTGTGTTCTACTCGTGCAAAGAGAACTACGCATAGACCTAGCTCTGATACCACTGTTGGGGAACGTTGCAGAAAATTAAAAATTTTCCTACGGTTTCACCAAGATCCATCTATGAGTTCATCTAAGCAACGAGTCAAGGGGTGAGTTTGCATCTACATACCACTTGTAGATCGTGTGCGGAAGCTTGCAAGGGGATGGTGATGATGGAGTCGTACTCGACGTGATTCGGATCACCGATGACCAAGTACTGAACGGACAGCACCTCCGCGTTCAACACACGTACGGGACGGGAGACGTCTCCTCCTTCTTGATCCAGCAAGGGGAAGGAGAGGTTGAGGAAGAACGCTCCAATGGCAGCACGACGGCGTGGTGCAGTTGGAGTAGTAGTATTTCGACAGGGCTTCGCCAAGCACTTATGGAGGAGGAGAGGTGTTGGGGAGGGGAGGGGCTGCGCCTTGGCTTGTGTTGTTCTCCCATGCGCCTCCCCACTATATATAGGGGTGGAGGGGCTGGTTTCTTGCCCTCCAAGTCCATTGGGGCGTTGGCCAAGGTGGGAGGAAAGAAATCCCATCATTTCCTTCCCCACCGATTGTTATCCCCCCTTTTTAGGGATCTTGATCTTATCCCTTCGGGATATGATCTTATTCCTTCTAAGGGGGGATCTTGGTGCGCCTTCACCAGGGGTGTGGGGCCTTTCCCCCACTACTCACGTTCATGTGGGTCCCCCCATGCAGGTGGGCCCCACTCTGGAACCTTCTAGAACCTTCCCGGTACAATACCGAAAAATCCCGAACATTTTCCGGTGGCCAAAATAGGACTTCCCATATATAAATCTTTACCTCCGGACCATTCCGGAACTCCTCGTGACGTCCGGGATCTCATCCGGGACTCCGAACAACATTCGGTAGTCACATACTAGTCTTCCTAATAACCCTAGCGTCACCGAACCTTAAGTGTGTAGACCCTATGGGTTCGGGAGACATGCAGACATGACCGAGACGCTCTCAGGTCAATAACCAACAGCGGGATCTGGATACCCATGTTGGCTCCCACATGCTCCTCGATGTTGTCATCGGATGAACCACGATGTCGAGGATTCGATCAAACCCTGTATACAATTCCCTTTGTCAATCGGTACGTTACTTGCCCGAGACTCGATCGTCGGTATCCCAATACCTTGTTCAGTCTCGTTACCGGCAAGTCACTTTACTCGTACCGTAATGCATGATCCCGTGGCCAAAACTTTGGTCACCTTGAGCTCATTATGATGATGCATTACCGAGTGGGCCCAGAGATACCTCTCCGTCATACGGAGTGACAAATCCCAGTCTCGATCCGTGTCAACCCAACAGCTACTTTCGGAGATACCTGTAATGCACCTTTATAGTCACCCAGTTACGTTGTGACGTTTGATACACCCAAGGCACTCCTACGGTATCCGGGAGTTACACGATCTCATGGTCTAAGGAAGAGATACTTGACATTGGCAAAGCTCTAGCAAACGAACTAAACGACCTTTGTGCTATGCTTAGGATTGGGTCTTGTCCATCACATCATTCTCCTAATGATGTGATCCCGTTATCAACGACATCCAATGTCCATAGCCAGGAAATCATGACTATCTGTAGATCACAACGAGCTAGTCAACTAGAGGCTCACTAGGGACATATTGAGGTCTATGTATTCACACGTGTATTACGATTTCCGGATAATACAGTTATAGCATGAATAAAAGACAATTATCATGAACAATGAAATATAATAATACTTTTATTATTGCCTCTAGGGCATATTTCCAACAGCATAGATTCCCAAGGTCACGGAATGTAACACCCCGGTAGTTAAGCTACAGTAACCACACACTAATGGTGCCATGTCATCACAATTAAATTTCTAAACCTCACTTTGATCCAAACCGAATTCAAATTCAAATTGAAAAGAAAGTCAAATTTTTATTTCTTCAAACGGTAAAACAAAAATGTGTGCTAGGTTGCAAAAATTCACTAACAATTTTCCTGAAAGAAACCAACATTTTATGAATAATTAAAATGCCCTTAAACTACTTAAATTGAAGCAACAACTTTTAATTGATCCTTTTCAATATAAATAAATATTTGCACGTTTCAAAATAACTTGGAACTTGTCATGCTAGCTCATAGCATTACATAGTATTTATGTGTCAAGTACCTTGTTGAACCAAAAATCCTTTGCCTTTAATAGAAATAGCAAAACAGTAGCTAAAAGTAAAACAAAAATAAATAAAGATGTAACGTAGAATAAAAAGGAAAGGGAAACCCCCCTGCTTCCCCTGGCCTTAGACCGACAAGGCGCAGGCCCAGCCCACCAGCGACTTTGTCTTCCTCTCCTGTTCATCCATGGCGCTGGCAGTGCCTGCACGCCGTCCACGCCACCGATCGTCACCGTGTCAAGCATCCACTGCCTCCCTGCGATGGATAAGTACCCCCACAACACCCAGGACGAACCCTAGCGACCCCCAATTCTCCCATCTCCCTCGCCCACTCTCTCCTCCGCACGAGTCTGAAGCACTGCCGCCATGGTCTCCGTCGATCCCGCGGCCACCGAGCCCTCCTCGCCTTGCTGATATGTCCAGGGGATCCTTCGTTGTCTGCTTCGTCTTCCTCAACCACGAGCTCAAGCCCGGAGCCTCCACATCGACTGGATCGACGCCATCATCTTCCTCGGCAGTCACCATTGCTCTTCACCGATCCGTCACCTCTGCAGCTCCTAAGCCACCAACGGGCCTCCGTGTGCCTTTGTGGTGAGTTCCTCGTCACTTCCCCTCTTGCCGCACATCGATTCCGTGCCTCCTGTTGCTGCTGCCATGGTCGCTGGAGATCAGTGCCGCCACCGTGTTAACCGTCACTGCTATTGTGCTCCTTTGGCCCAACCAAGTGCGCCACCCTGCTCGTGGTCTTGCGTAGAAGCTGCTCGTGCCCTTGGTGCGTCACCTGCGTGCCCGTGGCTTTGATCTACATCGAGCCCAAGCCCCTGCGTGCATTGCTGACGCCTCCGCGTGTGCCCGCTTGTGCGTGGCCTCGCCTCTCCGCCCGCGCCGGTCGGCCGGGGCCGCTGCTTGCCGGGGCCATGCCCTGCTCGGCCGCCCGCGCCTGCTAGCTTGGCCGCCAGCAGCTGCCGTCGATACTACCCGTTGCTGCTTGCTGCCTCTGTTGCTGAGTTGATGCTCTACTGCCACTGTGTTCTATAGTTGCTCTGCTCCTTTGCTAGCTGCGGTGATAGTGATACTGCCCCTAGCTGATGCTTGCTACTCTTGCCCACTACTGCTAGTTGTTGGCCGTGGCCACCATGCACTCTCGTGCGTGCGTGTCCAAGCACACCAGTGGCCGGTTTGGGCCCTGTTTAAGACTAGATGCTAATTAGTGGTTAGGTTAGTACAAATGGCATGTGGGTTCCTTGATATTAAAATAAATAACCAAAGTCAATTTAGTTACTTTCAATGACAGCTGGGTCCCGCGGTGCTGTTTATATGTTGACCAATCAACCCTTGAATGGGTCAACCCATCCCCATTGGCGCCACTGTCATAAGCTGTGGCTAGAATGGCAGTAGGTGACAAGAGCATTTCCTGTTTTAATTTCGATTTAATAATGAAACCAGAAATTTCATAAAATGGTTTAGAGCTTTGAAAATTAATATAAAAATGTCCGTAACTCGGATGAAAATACTTTGTACATGAAAGTTGCTCAGAATGACGAGACGAATCTGAATACGTAGTCCGTTCGTCCGCCACACATCCCTAGAATAGCGAACACGCAACTTCCCCCTCCAGTTCATCTGTCCGAAAACGCGAAACACCGGGAATACTTTCCCGGATGTTTTCCTCCTTCGTCGGTATCACCTACTACCGCGATTGGGCACACCTAGCATCGTTACTTGTCATGTCATGCATCGATATGCATCAGTTTGCATGGTATTCATTGTTTCTTCCCCCTCTTCTCTCCGGTAGACTACGAGACCGACGCTGCTGCTGCCCAGTTCGACTACGGAGTTGACGACCCCTCCTTCTTGCCAGAGCAACCAGGCAAGCCCCCCTTGATCACCAGATATCGCCTATTCTTCTCTATACTGCTTGCATTAGAGTAGTGTAGCATGTTACTGTTCGGTTACTCCTATTCTGTTGCATAGCCCGTCATTGTTGCTACAGTCATTGATACCTCACCCGCAATCCTAAATGCTTAGTATAGGATGCTAGTTTATCATCATTGGCCCTACATTCTTGTCAGTCTGCCTTGCTATACTATTGGGCATGATCACTTGGGAGGTGATCACGGGTATATACTATACATATATACATACTATACAGATGGTGACTAAAGTTGGGTCAGCTCGTTGAGTAACCGCAAGTGATTCCGATGTGGGGGTTGAAGGACAGGTGGCTCCATCCCGGTAGAGGTGGGCCTGGGTTCCCGACGGCCCCCGACTGTTACTTTGTGGTGGAGCGACAGGGCAGGTTGAGACCACCTAGGCGAGAGGTGGGCCTGGCCCTGGTCGGCGTTCGCGGTTACTTCATTATAACACGCTTAACGAGATCGATGTATTTGATCTGAGTATGGCCACTGGCCTATACGCACTAACCAACTACGCGGGAAAGATATGGGCACTCGACGTCGTGGTATCCGCCGAAGCCTTCATGACGTCAGTGACTGAGCGGCGCGCGCTGGGTTGGACTGCGTAAGACAACTTCCTTTGTAATGGAGGTTGCTAGGTCTGCTCATCGGCCGCGCACGCAACGTGCAGGTGTGCAATGGGCGATGGGCCCAGACCCCTGCGCACATAGGATTTAGACTGGCGTGCCGACCTCTCTGTTGTGCCTAGGTGGGGCTGCAACGTGTTGATCTTTCGAGGCCGGGCATGACCCAGGAAAGTGTGTCCGGCCAAATGGGATCGAGCGTGCTAGGTTATGTGGTGCACCCCTGCAGGGAAGTTTATCTATTTGAATAGTCGTGTCCCTCGGTAAAAGGACGACCCGGAGTTGTACCTTGACCTTATGACAACTAGAACCGGATACTTAATAAAATACACCCAGAAAAGTTCCACAGACAACCCGGTGATCGCTTTTCCATAGGGCAACGAGGGGTGGATCGCCGGGTAGGATTATGCTATGCGATGCTACTTGGAGAACTTCAATCTACTCTCTTCTACATGCTGCAAGACGGAGGCTGCCAGAAGCGTAGTCTTCGACAGGACTAGCTATCCCCCTCTTATTCTGGCATTCTGTAGTTCAGTCCACTGATATTGCCTTTTTACACATATACCCATGCATATGTAGTGTAGCTCCTTGCTTGCGAGTACTTTGGATGAGTACTCACGGTTGCTTTTCTCCCCCTTTTCCCCCTTCCTTTCTACCTGGTTGTCGCAACCAGATGTCGGAGCCCAGGAGCCAGACGCCACCGTCGACGACGACTCCTACTACATTGGAGGTGCCTATTACTACGTGCTGCCCGCTGACGACGACCAGGAGTAGTTAGGAGGATCCCAGGCAGGAGGCCTGCGCCTCTTTCGATCTGTATCCCAGTTTGTGTTAGCCTTCTTAAGGCAAACTTGTTTAACTTATGTCTGTACTCAGATATTGTTGCTTCCGCTGACTCGTCTCTGATCGAGCACTTGTATTCGAGCCCTCGAGGCCCCTGGCTTGTATTATGATGCTTGTATGACTTATTTATGTTTTTAGAGTTGTGATGTGATATCTTCCCATGAGTCCCTGATCTTGATCATACACGTTTGCGTGCATGATTAGTGTACCATTGAATCGGGGGCGTCACAAGTTGGTATCAGAGCCGACTGCCTTTAGGAATCCCCCTTCCACACTCCTTGGCCGAAGTCGAGTCTAGACATTGCAAAGCTTTTTACTAACTTGTTGTGTGGCTTACGGGCCCACGTCGCCATTTGGGTGGTATTAGGATCTTTTATTCCTCACCTTTACTCTGGGACTCTGATCTCTCTTCTATTCGGGTTAAATGGTTTTGCTAACTCTAACTCTAGGTTCTCGTAAATACTTTCTCCCGGAGAGCCCCTTCATTCCAGATGATGGCCTGCTTCACCAGAAGATTTCGAAGATACTCTCTGATTTTCTCTCGAGACCTTGTGCCCATTGCTTTTGCAATTCCCTTCCACCAAAATATCCCTATGGATAAATACTTACACCTGTTGTGCTTACTTTTATTCCCAGTCGATCTTGTTATTACAAGATACCCCGAGAATATTTGTGCCTACTGCCTTGCAGTTCTTTGCCACCTGAATACCCCTAAGAATAATTTCTCGCACTTTCCGAGTATCCGCTCATCCCCAGTGTTCAGGTGTTTCACAAAAGTCTTTGAAATACTATTCAATCCTCCAAAAATCCTTAGCAGCTTTATTGCTCTGCAAATACTTGTCTACTAGCATTATGGATGCTTCCCATATATCTAGCAATATTCACTAGTATCTTTTGACACTGTCATTTTGATCCTATTGATTCAACATGTGTGCGAATGCACACAATCATCTATCAACCCTTCTAAATTATCTTTCCGGCTCAGACATCATTTTTGAACATGAGCTGGTTCTCGACCAAACTATTTGTCGTCAATTGTGCCTCTGGTCTATCCAACTTATCCATCCTTGATCAGAGCGACTGCTTCTGATCCTTTGTTTTGGAAATCGTAATTCCTTTGTTATCTAAGCATCGAATTATTCAGATGTTCTATAATATGATGCCCGTGCATTCTTCTTCCTCTGGTTGAGTACCGATACTCACATCAGCTCCGTTGTGGATCACCCGATCCATTGTTGGATTGTTATCCGACAGTGTCCTTCATATTCAATCACCTTGTGAGTTCTTCCCCTGATACATAGTGCCTTTGGTAAATGTATCATCTGCTTTTGAACAATGCTCTACTTTCGAGCTTGTATTATTTACCCCGAAGTTTGTGGTATATGTTTCGAAGATGCCCTGGTTGAACCTATGCCTTCCTTAATATATGTGAACTCGGAAGTTTTCATGGGTCATACTCATCTAGTATTTCACCAGGTAAAACTTTCAACACTAATGCCATTATCAAAACGAGAACTGACTGTAAGGTTATGCTTTGGAGAAGTGGGAGTCGACCTTGAACTTTGTGTTCATGCCCATGGACCCGAGGTGGAACTTATCATGGAAGCTTCTCCTAGTAATAATAATCCCCTTGTTTTAACTTCTTCTCTTATCTATGCTTGGTCTTTTGCGACTGTGGTTTAGACCATATTGTTCTTCTTTGATTCCATTTCTTGGACAAGTTAAATCACTTGTCTTCTGCAGGTCAATACGCCTGCCCAACCTCTATTATGATCTACCTTTCAGTATTACCCCTGGTATCTCGAGGATATCTTTCCATTGCACTACATCTTATAAACTTTGATGAAGTACTACCTTACCCTGTCTTTGTCACTTCATGGGTTCTGGGTTGTTTGTCGACCGAGAACACCGATAAGTGAATCGATTCTGCTCGCCTAATCAATAACTCTTAAGTAATTTTTGTTGCTTACGAGTTTAGTAACCCTTCAAGTCATTCCTAGTCTGATTGGCTATATCATTATCGTGCAACTTTTTAAATGTGCTATCTGGTCCTTCTTTCCAAATCACAATTTTCAACGATGAGCTAAGCTTAAGTCGACTTTCCTCGTCATATCGTTTCGCCTTGAACAACAAGCCTAATTCCGAGTTTGTGTCGTACCCGTGGTTTCAATAACTTTTCGCTCCATCCTTCCTTTTGCTTGATGTCGTCGATGAGCGATAATATCTTCATGAAACCTCTCAATAAATGTGTCATGATCATCATCAACATTCTGATATCGATCGAATTCATGTTGAGAAATACCATCCTTGCCCCTCAATGATTTGTGTTATCATCGAGAACATCCTTGTCTTCCCTCGACACAAATGTGTTCTTTATTTTGGATTGAATCTTGAGTTACTTGCTATCTAGCATTTGTTCTTCTTTACCTTGGAGTATTACCATCTTTTATGTCAAGAATGTCATGAGGATTACTCCACCTATTAAGGATTCTTGGTATAGTGATACTTCTCACCATCACCATTCTTTCTTGGTTCCCGTGTTGATTCTAACCGGGGTACCAACAAGTGAACGATGTTGTTTGGATTCTGTACTTCTGGCAACCCTAATGCTTTGAAGTTAATGATCGACAGTTCATTCTTAGACCAATGGTTATCGAATTACCATTCTAACCTTGATCATGCTATCGAGCCCATATTTCGGGTGCAACTTTCAACCAATGTTTAAATATGTATGTTTGCTCGAGCATAAATCATTATATCATTTGATCTGACAAATGATATCTCCTTGTTCACATAATTGTGGAAATACATCTTTTTGGAAATCTCGATGAGTTGTCGCTGAGTCCATCAGCCACCTCCTCATCCTCTCCTTAGTTTAATGATGAACTCTCATTTCGAAAATCACTCCCATAGTTCATTCCCCGAATCTGAGATATCCTGTCACCAATCAGATCTGAATCTCGGTCAGACATGATGATTGGAACATATTTCCAAGAGTTATAACAATGGTCTTTATGTGACCCGGTAAGGTGCTATCGTGCCTAGCACACCTGGCCGGAGGCCTATTGTTATAGATTCCTTTTCAGCAAGGTTATCCATTCTTCCATGAGGAAATTGTAAGACTTATTCTACAAGTTATTCCTGATGGATCCTTTGTGTTTCCAAAAGTCTGATCTTCACCTGATAACCATGTCAATGCTATCTCGAAGCATGTCTGTGATACTCCGATTTTCAACAAGAACATTTAAAGCCCAATGCTAAATGTTTCTTTATCAATTATCCAAACACCGTTGTATGGGTAATGTCATGAAATTTCTCCCCCCTTTCCTAAAGGGTTTTCTACATTATTTCCTATCATGGATATCATACTCTGCTTGTCCTTGGGAAGGATATACCCCTGAAATATGTGTTTAAACACATTTTCCTTTTCATTGTTTTGTTTAAACCTTCTTGTGATCTATATAAGCAGTAATATTTCCCTGCTTATGTAAACACCTCGGTGTACCATCTTGTCTGGTGTAACCCTGTTACTATTGTTGATGACGTTCCGATAGCCACTGATGGACGAGAACTTGGCCTATTGGTCCGCCTCGTTCAACGAGCAGGAAATGGTTCTCTTCGTCCCTCGCCCTTGGTACCGATGTTGTTACCGACATAATTGCCAGGCTATCCTCTGACATGCCTTGCTTACATGATCACGCAAGATGTCATCACTCCTACTTTTAACCCACATGGTGGGCCCATAACCCACAGGTCCACTAGATCGAAACCTGACTCTTCTTTATAACTCGGATTCTAATGTATCCTTTGCACCTGGCTTTGTATGTGATTCACGAGCTGAATGCTATACCATTATTCATCTTGGGATCAAACACCATGTTATTCTCGTTGTTCAAGCCCCCATTCCAGCTTCTGTCTAGTCATCGAATGGTTGCCTACCCGTTTGAAACTTTGGTATCATCGTATATTGCACTCAACGAATTCACTGAAATACAACTCGTGGGGTACCTTGTGTATTTCCCATTGAGTTCACCGTCAGATGCCAAGCTTTGTGGAGATGCATTCTTCCGGAGTTTTTTCCCTTGGTCGCGTTCGTAGGACGATGGAGATCCCGAAGAAAGGATGATGAATTGATCATGATGACCTGGAGCAGAGAAATGAAGACTTCAACGTAATGGATCCACCTCTTCGAGAAGAGCAACCAAAGACGAGAAGATCCGTTAGAATTTCGTAACCAGACCTTTCCCCCTTACTCTACCTCTTAAATCTCGGGACGAGATTTCTTGTAGTGGAGGAGATTTGTAACACCCCGGTAGTTAAGCTACAGTAACCACACACTAATGGTGCCATGTCATCGCGATTAAATTTCTAAACCTCACTTTGATCCAAACCGAATTCAAATTCAAATTGAAAAGAAAGTCAAAATTTTATTTCTTCAAACGGTAAAACAAAAATATGCGCTAGGTTGCAAAAATTCACTAACAATTTTCCTGAAAGAAACCAACATTTTATGAATAATTAAAATGCCCTTAAACTAATTAAAATTGAACCAACAACTTTTAATTGATCCTTTTCAATATAAATAAATATTTGCACGTTTCAAAATAACTTGGAACTTGTCGTGCTAGCTCATAGCATTACATAGTATTTATGTGTCAAGTACCTTGTTGAACCAAAAATCCTTTGCCTTTAATAGAAATAGCAAAACAGTAGCTAAAAGTAAAACAGAAATAAATAAAGATGTAACGTAGAATAAAAAGGAAAGGGAAACCCCCCTGCTTCCCATGGACCTTAGACCGACAAGGCGCAGGCCCAGCCCACCAGCGACTTTGTCTTCCTCTCCTGTTCATCCATGGTGCTGGCAGTGCCTGCACGCCGTCCACGCCACCGATCGTCGCCGTGTCCACGCATCCACTGCCTCCCTGCGACGAATAAGTACCCCCACAACACCCAGGACGAACCCTAGCGACCCCCAGTTCTCCCATCTCCCTCGCCCGCTCTCTCCTCCGCACGAGTCTGAAGCACTGCCGCCATGGTCTCCGTCGATCCCGCGGCCACCGAGCCCTCCTCGCCTCGCTGATATGTCCAGGGGATCCTTTGTCGTCTGCTTCGTCTTCCTCGCCCACGAGCTCAAGCCCGGAGCCTCCACATCGACTGGATCGACGCCATCATCTTCCTCGGCAGTCACCATTGTTCTTCACTGATCCGTCACCTCTGCAGCTCCTAAGCCACCAACGGGCCTCCGTGTGCCTTCGTGGTGAGTTCCCCGTCACTTCCCCTCTTGCCGCGCATCGATTCCGTGCCTCCTGTTGCTGCTGCCATGGTCGCTGGAGATCAGTGCCGCCACCGTGTTAACCATAACTACTATTGTGCTCCTTTGGCCCAACCAAGTGCGCCACCCCGCTCGTGGTCTTGCGTAGAAGCTGCTCGTGCCCTTGGTGTGTCACCTGCGTGCCCGTGGCTTCGATCTACATCGAGCCCAAGCCCCTGCGTGCATTGCTGACGCCTCCGCGTGTGCCCGCTTGTGCGTGGCCTCGCCTCTCCGCCCGCGCCGGCCGGCCGGGGCCGCTGCTTGCCGGGGCCATGCCCTGCTCGGCCGCCCGCGCCTGCTAGCTTGGCCGCCAGCAGCTGCTGCCGATACTGCCTGTTGCTGCTTGTTGCCTCTGCTGCTGAGCTGATGCTCTGCTGCCGCATTGTTCTGTAGTTGCTCTGCTCCTTTGCTAGCTGTGGTGATAGTGATACTGCCCCTAGCTGATGCTTGCTACTCTTGCCCACTACTGCTAGTTGTTGGCCGTGGCCACCATGAGAAGTGCATCGCTGCACGCAGTGGCAGCTGCACACAGCGCATCGACGGCTCGCACAGCGTCGCGATTAGTAGCAGCCAGACATGCTACTTGAAGTATAGAGGCCTGCTGGCGAGCGATATGTTGCGTATTGGTGTATTTGAAGTACCATGCACTGACACACCACTGCAGAACACTGTACGTGTGCAGGCGAGAAGACAAAATAGTACCGCTGCAGAGCACTGTACGTGTGCAGGCTTCGGCATCGCCACAACCTGCATCTTGCTTGCCTTCGCCGCCTTCCTGCTCGCCACGCCCATGTACAAACACTGCATGCCCGCCGGCACGCCGCTCAAGAGCCTCTGCCAGGTCGTCACTGCCGCGTACAAGAAGATCTGCGTCAAGGTGCCCGCCGACGTCGAAGTTGGACACCTCTACGAGGTCAGCGACAAGATCGACTCGCCCCAGCCCAAGATCGCGCACACCAGCGACTTCAAGTTCCTCGACAAGGCGGCCAGTCGGACATGGAGGAGAGGCCGGAGGAGGCGACCTCATGAAAACTCTGCACCGTGACTCAAGTGGAGGAGCTCAAGATCCTGCTCCGCCTGCTGCCCGTCTGGATCACCAGCATCATTGTCTCATCGGCCTTCTCGCATATGAACACCACGTTCGTGCAACAGGGCAGCACCATGGACATGACCATCCTGTCGGTGCCGGTGCCCGCGGCGTCGCTGGCCTCCTTCGAGGTGATCTGCGTCCTGACATGGGTTTTCCTCTACAATCTACAACAAGGTGGTTGTGCCGGCGCTGAGGAGCTTCCCCTCGAGCGGCTACGGCAAGCCATCGCAGCTGCAGCGGATGGACGCCCGGCTACTCCTCATGACGCTCACCATGGCTGTGGTGGCGCTCGTGGAAACTAAGTGGAGGCGCGCATGCATGAACCACCGACAGGCGCAGAGAGAGCTGCACACTGCCGTGCACGGCAGCGGCCACCCGGTCAAAAAAGGCGACCGACCCCACACCAGAAGGCTGCCCCAAACCCGCACATGGCATAGCCAAAGTCCCACTGGTGCAGCCGTACACACAATTAATAACAGCGACCCCCAATGACGCCGTAGATGAAACAGTAGTAAAAAGGGCCACCGTGCCCTGCGGTGCTGGTCCTTGTGTCAGCGTGGCCAGTAGTATTGATTGTATACGGCTAATGTATGCATCGTTTGTGATTTTCCCACCTATTCTATGCACGCATCACCTCGGCGCAGTGGGCGGCTGGATATCTGCGTCCAGCTGCCGCTGCGTCCAGGACGGCCGCTCTCTGGCCACCATGCACTCTCGTGCGTGCGTGCCCAAGCACACCAGTGGCCGGTTTGGGCCCTGTTTAAAACTAGATGCTAATTAGTGGTTAGGTTAGTACAGATGACATGTGGGTTCCTTGAGATTAAAATAAATAACCAAAGTCAATTTAGTTACTTTCAATGACAGCTGGGTCCCGCGGTGCTGTTTATACGTTGACCAATCAACCCTTGAATGGGTCAACCCATCCCCATTGGCGCCACTGTCATAAGTTGTGGCTAGAATGGCAGTAGGTGAAAAGAGTATTTACTGTTTTAATTTCGATTTAATAATGAAACCAGAAATTTCATAAAATGGTTTAGAGCTTTGAAAATTAATATAAAAATATCCGTAACTCGGATGAAAATACTTCGTACATGAAAGTTGCTCAGAACGACGAGACGAATTTGAATACGCAGTCCGTTCGTCCGTCACACATCCCTAGCATAGCGAACACGCAACTTCCCCCTCCAGTTCATCTGTCCGAAAACGCGAAACACCGGGAATGCTTTCCCGGATGTTTTCCCCCTTCGTCGGTATCACCTACTACCGCGATTGGGCACACCTAGCATCGTTACTTGTCATGTCATGCATCGATATGCATCTGTTTGCATGGTATTCATTGTTTCTTCCCCCTCTTCTCTCCGTTAGACTACGAGACCGACGCTGCTGCTGCCCAGTTCGACTACGGAGTTGACGACCCCTTCTTCTTGCCAGAGCAACCAGGCAAGCCCCCCCCCCCCCCCCCTTGATCACCAGATATCGCCTATTCTTCTCTATACTGCTTGCATTAGAGTAGTGTAGCATGTTACTGTTCGGTTACTCCTATTCTGTTGCATAGCCTGTCATTGTTGCTACAGTCATTGATACCTTACCCGCAATCCTAAATGCTTAGTATAGGATGCTAGTTTATCATCATTGGCCCTACATTCTTGTCAGTCTGCCTTGCTATACTATTGGGCCGTGATCACTTGGGAGGTGATCACGGGTATATACTATACATATATACATACTATACAGATGGTGACTAAAGTCGGGTCAGCTTGTTGAGTACCTGCAAGTGATTCCGATGTGGGGGCTGAAAGGACAGGTGGCTCCATCCCGGTCGAGGTGGGCCTGGGTTCCCGACGGCCCCCGGCTGTTACTTTGTGGCAGAGCGACAGGGCAGGTTGAGACCACCTAGGTGAGAGGTGGGCCTGGCCCTGGTCGGCGTTCACGGTTACTTCATTATAACACGCTTAACGAGATCTTGGTATTTGATCTGAGTCTGGCCACTGGCCTATAAGCACTAACCAACTACGCGGGAAAGATATGGGCACTCGACGTCGTGGTATCAGCCGAAGCCTTCGTGACGTCAGTGACTAAGCGGCGCGCACCAGGTTGGACTGCGTAACGCGACTTCCTTTGTAATGGAGGTTGCTAGGTCTGCTCATCGGCCGCGTACGCAACGTGCAGGTGTGCAATGGGCGATGAGCCCAGACCCCTGCGCACATAGGATTTAGACCGACGTGCTGACCTCTCTGTTGTGCCTAGGTGGGGCTGCGACATGTTGATCTTTCGAGGCCGGGCATGACCCAGGAAAGTGTGTCCGGCCAAATGGGATCGAGCGTGCTGGGTTATGTGGTGCACCCCTGCAGGGAAGTTTATCTATTTGAATAGTCGTGTCCCTCGGTAAAAGGACGACCCAGAGTTGTACCTTGACCTTATGACAACTAGAACCGGATACTTAATAAAATACACCCAGAAAAGTTCCACAGACAACCCGGTGATCGCTTTTCCATAGGGCGACGAGGGGTGGATCGCCGGGTAGGATTATGCTATGCGATGCTACTTGGAGGACTTCAATCTACTCTCTTCTACATGCTGCAAGACGGAGGCTGCCAGAAGCGTAGTCTTCGACAGGACTAGCTATCCCCCTCTTATTCTGGCATTCTGCAGTTCAGTCCACTGATATTGCCTCTTTACACATATACCCATGCATATGTAGTGTAGCTCGTTGCTTGCGAGTACTTTGGATGAGTACTCACGGTTGCTTTTCTCCCCCTTTTCCCCTTCCCTAGTATCTGGTTGTCGCAACCAGATGTCGGAGCCCAGGAGCCAGACGCCACCGTCAACGACGACTCCTACTACATTGGAGGTGCCTATTACTATGTGCTGCCCGCTGACGACGACCAGGAGTAGTTAGGAGGATCCCAGGCAGGAGGTCTGCGCCTCTTTCGATCTGTATCCCAGTTTGTGCTAGCCTTCTTAAGGCAAACTTGTTTAACTTATGTCTGTACTTAGATATTGTTGCTTCCGCTGACTCGTCTCTGATCGAGCACTTTTATTCGAGCCCTCGAGGCCCCTGGCTTGTATTATGATGCTTGTATGACTTATTTATGTTTTTAGAGTTGTGTTGTGATATCTTCCCGTGAGTCCCTGATCTTGATCGTACACGTTTGCGTGCATGATTAGTGTACGATTGAATCGGGGGCGTCACACGGAACCCGCAAGTTGATCACCAAAACATACATCAAGTGAATCAATAGAATACCCCATTGTAACCACGGGTATCCCACACAAGACATACATCAAGTGTTCTCAAATCCTTAAAGACTCAATCCGATAAGATAACTTCAAAGGGAAAACTCAATCCATTACAAGATAGTAGAGGGGGAGAAACATCATAAGATCCAACTATAATAGCAAAGCTCGCGGTACATCAAGATCGTGCCATATCAAGAACACGAGAGAGAGAGAGAGATCAAACACATAGCTACTGGTACATACCCTCAGCACCGAGGGTGAACTACTCCTTCCTCATCATGGAGAGCGCCGGGATGATGAAGATGGCCATCGGTGATGAATGCCCCCTCCAACAGGGTGCCGGAACAGGGTCCCGATTGGTTTTTGGTGGCTACAAAGGCTTGCGGCAGCGGAACTTCCGATCTAGGATATTTTCTAGAGGTTTGGGGATTTATAGGAGAGGTTGGCGTCGAGAACAAGTCAGGGGATCTCGCGGAGACTCCACGAGGCACAGGGGCGCGCGCCAGGGGGGTTGGCGCGCCCTCCACCCTTGTGGGGCCCATGGCCCAACTCTCCGATAACTCTTCGTTCCAGTATTTTTTATATTTTCAAGAAAAAATCTCCGTTGATTTTTAGCGCATTCCGAGAACTTTTATTTCTACACAAAAACAACACCACGGTAGTTCTGTTGAAAACAACATCTGTCCGGGTTAGTTCTAATCAAATCATACCAAAATCATGTAGAAATATTATAAACATGGCATGAATACATCAAAAATTATAGATATGTTGGAGACGTATCAGCATCCCCAAGCTTAATTCCTGCTCGTCCTCGAGTAGGTAAATGATAAAAACAAAAATTTTGATGTGGAATGCTACCTAACATATTTATCAATGTAATCTCTCTTTATTGTGGCAATAATATTCAGATCCATAAGATTCAAAACAAAAGATTAATATTGACATAAAAACAATAATACTTCAAGCATACTAACAAAGCAATCATGTCTTCTCAAAATAAAATGGCCAAAGAAAGCTATCCCTACAAAATCATATAATCTGGCTATGCTCTATCTTCATCACATAAAATATTTAAATCATGCACAACCCGGATGACAAGCCAAGCAATTGTTTCATACTTTTGATGTTCTTAAACTTTTTCAATTTTCATGCAATACATGAGCGTGAGCCATGGACATAACACTATAGGTGGAATAGAAGGGTGGTTGTGGAGAAGACAAAAAGGAGAAGATAGTCTCACAACAACTAGGCGTATCAATGTGCTATGGAGATGCCCATCAATAGATATCAATGTGAGTGAGTAGGGATTGCCATGCAATGGATGCACTAGAGCTATATAAGTGTATGAAAGCGCAACAAAAGAAACTAAGAGGGTGTGCATCCAACTTGCTTGCTCACAAAGACCTAGGGCTCTTTGAGGAAGCCCATCATTGGAATATACAAGCCAAGTTCTATAATGAAAAATTCCACTAGTATATGAAAGTGACAACATAGAAGACTCTCTATCATGAAAATCATGGTGCTACTTTGAAGCACAAGTGTGGTAAAAGGATAGTAGCATTGCCCCTTCTCTCTTTTTCGCTCATTTTGTTTTTTTTGTTTTTTTGGCCTTCTCTTTTTTTGGCCTCTTTTTTTTCGTCCGGAGTCTCATCCCGACTTGTGGGGGAATCATAGTCTCCATCATCCTTTCCTCACCGGGACAATGCTCTAATAATGAAGATCATCATACTTTTATTTACTTACAACTCAAGAATTATAACTCGATACTTAGAATAAAATATGAATCTATATGAATGCCTCTGGCGGTGTACCGGGATGTGCAATGAATCAAGAGTGACATTTATGAAAGAATTATGAAAGGTAGCTTTGCCACAAATACAATGTCAACTACATGATCATGCAAAGCAATATGACAATGATGAAGCGTGTCATAATAAACGTAACAGTGGAAAGTTGCATGGCAATATATCTCGGAATAGCTATGGAAATGCCATAATAGGTAGGTATGGTGGATGTTTTGAGGAGGGTAATGGTGGGTGTATGGTACCGGAGAAAATTGTGTGGCACTAGGGAGGCTAGCAATGATGGAAGGGTGAGAGTGCGTATAATCCATGGACTCAACATTAGTCATAAAGAACTCACATACTTATTGCAAAAATCTATTGCTTATCGAAACGAAGTACTACGTGCATGCTCCTAGGGGGATAGATTGGTAGGAAAAGACCATCGCTCGTCGCCGACCGCCACTCATAAGGAAGACAATCAATAAATAAATCATGCTCCGACTTCATCACATAACGGTTCACCATATGTGCATGCTACGGGAATCACAAACTTCAACACAAGTATCTCTCAAATCCACAACTACTCCACTAGCATGACTCTAATATCACCATCTTCATATCTCAAAACAATCATAAGGAATCAAACTTCTCATAGTATTCAATGCACTTTATATGAAAGTTTTTATTATATCCTTCTTGGATGCCTATCATATTAGGACTAGTTTTATAACCAAAGCAATTTACCATGCTGCTATAAAAGACTCTCAAATTAATATAAATGAAGCATGAGAGTTCATTAATTTCTTCAAAATAAAACCATCGTCGTGCTCTAAAAAGATATAAGTGAAGCACTAGAGCAAATGACAAACTACTACTAAAGATATAAGTGAAGATCAATGAGTAGTCGAATAATTATGTGACTATGTGAAGACTCTCTAACATTTAAGAGTTTTAGATCTTGGTATTTTATTCAAACAGCAAGCAAAACCTAATAAAATAAAATGACGCTCCAAGCAACACACATATCATGTGGTGAATAAAAATATAGCTCCAAGTAAAGTTACCGATGAACGAAGAAGAAAGAGGGAATGTCATCCGGGTCATCCCCAAGCTTAGGCTCTTGCCACTCCTTATTCCATAGTCCATCGAATCTTTACCCAAAACTTGAAAACTTCACAACACAAAACTCAACAGGAAACTTGTAAGCTCCGTTAGTATAAGAAAATAAATCACCACTTTTGGTACTGTTGTGAACTCATTCTAAATTCATATTGGTGTAATATCTACTGTATTACAACTTCTCTATGGTTCATACCCTCCTATACTACTCATAGATTCATCAAAATAAGTAAAGAACACAAAGAAAACAGAATCTGTCAAAACAGAACAGTCTGTAGTAATATGTAACTCTCGAATACTTCTGTAACTCAAAAAATTATGAAATAAATTTGTAGACCTGCGTAATTTGTCTGTTAATCTTATGCAAAAAGAATCAACTTAAAAACTCTCTTATTTTAAAAATGAAAATTATTCTTGTGAGCGCAAAGTTTCTGTCTTTTACAGCAAGATCGAATTAACTTTCACCCAAGTCTTCCCAAAGGTTCTTCTTGGCACTTTCTTAAAACAAAAGCTATAAAACAAGATTAATAAAGTAGCTTAATCATGTAGACACACAAAAATAGTATGGGTAAATATTGGGTTGTCTCCCAACAAACGCTTTTCTTTAATGCCTTTTAGCTAGGCATGATGATTTTAACGATGCTCACATGAAAGATAAGAATTGAAACATAATGGTAGCATCATGAAGCATATTACTAACACATTTAAGTATAACCCACTTACTATGCATAGGGATTTTGTGAGCAAATAACTTATGGGAACAAGAATCAACTAGCATAGGAAAGCAAAAGAAGCATAACTTCAAGATTTTCAACACATAGAGAGGAAATTTGATATTATTGCAATTCCTACAAGCATATGTTCCTCCCACATAATAATTTTCAATAGCATCATGAATGAATTCAACAATATAACCATCACATAAAACATTCTTTTCATGATTCATAAGCATAGAAATTTTATTACTCTCCACATAAGCAAAATTCTTCTCATGAATAGTAGGGGGAGCAAACTCAACAAAATAACTATCATGTGAGGCACAATCCAATTGAAAATTTAAATCAAGATGACAAGTTTCATGGTTATCATTATTCTTTATAGCATACATGTCATCACAATAATCATCATAGATAGCAACTTTTTTCTAATAATCAATTGGAACCTCTTCCAAAATAGTGGATTCATCGCTAAATAAAGTCATGACCTCTCCAAATCCACTTTTATCAATATTGTGAAAAGATTCAACACCCTCCAAAATAATGGGATCAATACTAGCTAAAGTTGACACTCTTCCAAACCCACTTTCATCAATATAATCATCATAAATAGGAGGCATGCTATCATCAAAATAAATTTGCTCATCAGAACTTGGGGGACTAAAAATATCACCTTCATCAAACATAGCATCCCCAAGCTTGTGCCTTTGCACATCATTAGCATCATGGATACTCAAAGAATTCACACTAATAACATTGCAATCATGCTCATCATTCAAGGATTTAGTGCCAAACATTTTGATGCATTCTTCTTCTAACACTTTGGCACAATTTCCTTTCCATCATTTTCACGAAAGATATTAAAAAGATGAAGCATATGAGGCAACCTCAATTTCATTTTTTTGTAGTTTTCTTTTATAGACTAAACTAGTGATAAAACAAGAAACTAAAAGATTCAATTGCAAGATCTAAAGATATACCTTCAAGCACTAACCTCCCCGGCAACGGCGCCAGAAAAGAGCTTGATGTCTACTACGCAACCTTCTTCTTGTAGACGTTGTTGGGCCTCCAAGTGCAGAGGTTTGTAGGACAGTAGCAAATTTCCCTCAAGTGGATCACCTAAGGTTTATCAATCTGTGGGAGGTGTAGGATGAAGATGGTCTCTCTCAAACAACCCTGCAACCAAATCACAAAGAGTCTCTTGTGTCCCCAACACACCCAATACAATGGTAAGTTGTATAGGTGCACTAGTTTGGTGAAGAGATGGTGATACAAGTGCAATATGGATGATAGATATAGGTTTCTGTAATCTAAATATATAAAAACAGCAAGGTAGAAAGCAATAAAAGTGAGCGAAAATTGTATTGCAATGCTTCGAAACAAGGCCTAGGGTTCAAAATGTCACTAGTGCAAGTTATCTCAACAATGATAACATAATTAGATCATATAAAAATCCCTCAACATGCAAGAAAGAGTCACTCCAAAGTCACTAATAGCGGAGAACAAACGAACATATTATTGTAGGGTATAAAACAACCTCAAAGTTATTCTTTCCGATCAATCCATTGGGCTATTCCTATAAGTGTCACAAAAGCCCTCGAGTTCGTAGTAAAATAACACCTTAAGACACAAATCAACCAAACCCTAATGTGACCTAGATACTCCAATGTCACCACAAGTATCCGCGGGTATGATTATACGATATGCATCACACAATCTCATATTCATCTATTCAAACCAACACAAAGTACTTGTACTTCATAGAGTGCCCCAAAGTTTCTACCGGAGAGTCAAGACAAAAACGTGTGCCAACCCCTATGCATAGATACCCAAGGTCACGGAACCCGTAAGTTGATCACCAAAACATACATCAAGTGAATCAATAGAATACCCCATTATCACCACGAGTATCCCACGCAAGACATACATCAAGTGTTCTCAAATCCTTAAAGACTCAATTCGATAAGATAATTTCAAAGGGAAAACTCAATCCATTACAAGAGAGTAGAGGGGGAGAAATATCATAAGATCCAACTATAATAGCAAAGCTCACGGTACATCAAGATCGTGCCATATCAAGAACACAAGAGAGAGAGAGAGAGAGATAGAGAGAGAGAGACCAAACACATAGCTACTGGTACATACCCTCAGCCTCGAGGGTGAACTACTCCCTCCTCATTATGGAGAGCGCCGAAATGATGACGATGGCCACCAGTGATGAAACCCCCCTCCGGCAGGGTGCCGGAACAGGGTTCTGATTGGTTTTTGGTGGCTACAGAGGCTTGCGGCGGCGGAACTGCCAATCTAGGTTATTTTCTTGAGGTTTGGGGATTTATAGGAGAGGTTGGTGTCAAGAACAAGTCAAGGGGCCCCGTGGAGACCCCACGAGGCCCAGGGGCACGCCCCAGGGGTGTGGGCACGCCCTCCACCCTCGTGGGGCCCACGGGCCTCCCCTCCGGTAACTCTTCATTCCAGTATTTTTTATATTTTCCAGAAAAAATCTCCGTTGATTTTCAGTGCATTCCGAGAACTTATATTTCTGCACAAAAACAACACCAAGTTCTGCTGAAAACAGCGTCTGTCCGGGTTAGTTCTAATCAAATCATACCAAAATCATGTAGAAATATTATAAACATGGCATGAATACATCAAAAATTATAGATACGTTGGGGACGTATCACACTCCTCTCGTCGATTTCCCGCCTCTTTCCTATCGGTTTCCCGCTACCAGTGTCAGTGCTCATTAAAGGCTAGGTGGCGACACACCAGCCATCGCACACAATTTCTAAAAGAACAAATGTGCGTGATAGGAGGGAGTAGGTCCAACAGGGTGACCAGCATGAAACGCCTTAAAGGCAAGGAGACAATTCCTATCAGCAAGGTGCCGCTTCCCATCCGCTAGCGTAGTCGAATAGAACGCAGAAGTTAAGCTTGCTCGGGCTGGAGTAGTCCAAGGATGGATTACCCCAGGGGAAGTTGCATATTATATAAACCTTGGGATCATCCTTGTTTTGTGATACGTCTCCAACGTATCTATAATTTATGAAGTATTCATGCTATTATATTATCCATCTTGGATGTTTTATATGCATTTATATGCTATTTTATATGATTTTTGGGACTAACCTATTAACCTAGAGCCCAGTGCCAGTTTCTGTTTTTTTCTTGTTTTTGAGTTTTACAGAAAAGGAATACCAAATGGATTCCAATTGATGTGCCAATTTTTGATGATTTTTTATGGACCAAAAGAAGGCCCCTGAGTAAAAGAGTTGGGCCAGAAGAGTCCCGAGCCATCCACGAGGGCGGAGGGCACGCCCTACCCCATGGGTGCGCTCCCCTATCTCGTGGACGACTCGGAGAACTCCCTGACGTGATACCGACACAAAAAATTCCTATAAATACAGTAACCCCCAGAAAGAAACCTGGATCGGGAGTTCCGCTGCTGCAAGCCTCTGTAGCCACCAAAAACCAATCGGGACCCTGTTCTGGAACCCTTCGGGAGGGGGGATCCATCACCGGTGGCCATCTTCATCATCCCGGCGCTCTCCATGATGAGGAGGGAGTAGTTCACCCACGGGGTTGAGGGTATGTACCAGTAGCTATGTGTTTGAGCTCTCTCTCTCTCTCTCTCTCTCGTGTTCTTGATATGTCATGATCTTGATGTATCGCGAGCTTTGCTACTATAGTTTGATCTTATGATGTTTCTCCCCCTCTACTCTCTTGTAATGGATTGAGTTTTCCCTTTGAAGTTATCTTATCGGACTGAGTCTGTAAGGATTTGAGAACACTTGATGTATGTCTTGCATGTGCTTATCTGTGGTGACAATGGGATATCCACGTGATCTACTTGATGTATGTTTTGGTGATCAACTTGCGGGTTTAGTGACCTTGTGAACTTATGCATAGGGATTGGCACACGTTTTTGTCTTGACTCTCCGGTAGAAACTTTGGGGCACCCTTTGAAGTTCTTTGTGTTGGTTAAATAGATGAATCTGAGATTGTGTAATGCATATCATATAATCATACCCACGGATACTTGAGGTGACATTGGAGTATCTAGGTGACATTAGGGTTTTAGTTGATTTGTGTCTTAAGGTGTTATTCTAGTACGAACTCTAGGATAGATCGAATGGAAAGAATAGCTTCGTGTTATTTTACTACGGACTCTTGAATAGATTGATCAGAAAGGATAACTTTGAGGTGGTTTCATACCTTACAATATTCTCTTTGTTTGTTCTCCGCTATTAGTTTCTTTGGAGTGACTCTTTGTTGCATGTCGAGGGATAGTTATATGATCCAATTATGTTACTATTGTTGAGAGAACTTGCACTAGTGAAATTTTGAACCCTAGGCCTTGTTTCCTAGCATTGCAATATCGTTTACGCTCACTTTTATTGCTTATTACCTTGCTGTTTTTATATTTTTCAGATTACAAATACTCAAATCTAGCATCTATATTGCACTTGTATCACCATCTCTTCGCCGAACTAGTGCACCTATACAATTTACCATTGTATTGGGTGTGTTGGGGACACAAGAGACTCTTTGTTATTTGGTTGCAGGGTTGTTTGAGAGAGACCATCTTCATCCTACACCTCCCACGGATTGATAAACCTTAGGGCATCCACTTGAGGGAAATTTGCCACTATCCTACAAACCTCTGCAGTTGGAGGCCCAACAACGTCTACAAGGAGAAGGTTGCGTAGCAGACATCAAGCTCTTTTCTGGCGCTGTTGCCGGGGAGGCTAGGTAAGCACCACTAACACCCCGTCAACTAAGCTCTTTTCTGGCGCCATTGCCGGGGAGGTGAGTGCTTGAAGGTATATCTTTAGATCTTGCAATCGAATCTTTTAGTTACCTTGGTCTTCTTATGGGAACCACTAGACCGACAGTGCTTGATCTGATGCCTTTGGTTCACGGGGTGGAGAGGAAGCTAACAACGGCCTTGTCCTTAATGCCCACTAACGCTAAGCTCACACTGGTTAATTCTGCGATCACATCAATGCTTATTTTTGCCATGTGCACGATCAAGTTGCCGCCCCGTGTGGTTGAACATCTGGACAAACTCTACAGGTACTGCCTTTGGGCGAAGAACACAGATAACGGTGTCAAAAATAATTCCTTGGCCGCATGGGATCTAGTTTGCAGACCGAAGAGAAAAGGTGGCCTTGGAGTCATTGATATCAAAACACAGAATGTGGCCCTCCTGCTCAAACACCTCTTCAAATTCTACAACAAAGAAGATGTTCACTGGGTTTCACTTGTTTGGGATGCGTATTACTCTGATAAGATGCCCCATGCTTGCACTGCTGCTGGCTCCTTTTGGTGGCGAGATGTTATGATGCATAGCGATATATTCAGAGGAATCACGTCGGTTGGGGTTGGTAATGGACTCTCGACTCTCTTCTGGAAGGATGTTTGGCTTGATGAGGAAGAACACCCCCTCATGCACTCCTTTCCTAGGGCTTTCTCCTTTTGGACGGACGAGGATGCTACAGTTAATGAAGTCCTGCAAGCTAGTGACCCTGCTGAGTTATTCCAACTCCCCCTCTCGGCTCAGGCCTGTGATGAGATCGGGATGATCCAAGGATAGTGCGCGCATGTTGCAATAGTGCCAGAGGAGCAAGATGTTTGGGCCTACTCGATCGCAAATCAGTTCTCCTCTAGCGTGTACTACACACACTGCTTCAGAGAGGTCGAGGTTGACGAGGCGTTTGTGTGGCTATGGAAGGCCAAAAGCCCCATCAAATTTAAAGTGTTCTGCTGGCTTCTCATGGTCGATCGCCTGAACACAAGGAATATGCTCAAGCGTCATCACTACAACATCCAGAACAATAATTATGCCTGCTTGCTATGTGATTGGGCCCCTGACGAGACGGTGGAACACCTCTTTTTCCACTGCCCCTTTAGTGCGCTCTGCTGGGCCAAGCTGGGAATCGTTTGGCCAAGTGATGATCATCGTCTCAGATTGATGCATGTTGGCAAGCAGCGGTGGAGCTACCCCCTCTTCATAGACATTTTCATGCTGGCTACTTGGAGTATTTGGAGAGAAAGAAAGAACGAGTACTTTAGAAGGGTGCCACACACCCTTGACTCTTGGTTGGCACGTTTCAAGAACTTGATGGGACTGCTTATGCATAATTGTAAACAGGACCTGCATCCCTTCATCTCCACGTTCCTCCTAGGGTTGTGACCTAGTTCCTTTTAGCTTGCCTTAGTTGTGTATACCTGCCTATTTTCCTCTTCTGCATAGCCATAGCTATGGCCTGGGGGCCTTAATCCCACCCTTGTAAATATGTAACTTATAGTTGTTTTAATACAAAGTCAGTGGGAGCCTCTCCCACTGTCATTAAACCCTCAAAAAAATCTTTTAGTTTCTTGTTTTATCACTAGTTTAGTCTATAAAAGAAAACTACAATAAAATGGAATTGAGGGTGCCTCATATGTTTCATCTTTTTAATGTCTTCCGTGAAAATAAGGATTCCGACAATTGTGCTCAATTGCTAGAGGAAGAATGCATTAAAATGTTTGGCACTAAATCTTTGAATGATGAGCATGATTGCAATGTTGTTAGTTTGAATTCCTTGAATATCCATGATGGTAATGATATGCAAAGCTACAAGCTTGGGCATGCTATCTTTGATGAAGATGATATTTTTAGTCCCCCAAGTTTGGATGAGAAAATATATTATGATGATAGCATGCCACCTATCTATGATGATTATTGTGATGAATTTTATGCTATAAAGAGTAATGATATCCATCAAACTTGTCATCTTGATTTTAATGCTCAAATTGATTATGTGAATAAAGTATCACATGATAGTTATTTCGTCAAGTTTGCTCCCACTATTCCGAATGAGAAGAATTTTTCTTATGTGGAGAGTAGTAAATTTTCTATGCTTATAGATCATGAAAAGAATGCTTTATGTGATGGTTATATTGTTGAATTCATTCATGATGCTACTGAAATTTATTATGAGGGAGGAATATATGCTTGTAAGAATTGCAATAATATCAAGTTTCCTCTCTATGTGTTGAAAATCTTGAAGCTATGCTTGTTTTGCTTTCCTATGCTAGTTGATTCTTGCCATAAGTTGTTTTCTCACAAAATACCTATGCATTGGAAGTGGGTTAGGCTTAAATGTGTTAGTCATATTCTTCATGATGCTCCCGTTATGTTTCAATTCTTATCTTTTATGCGAGAATCATTGAAATCATCATGCCTAGCTAAAAGGCATTAAAGAAAAGCGCTTGTTGGGAGACAACCCAATATTTACCCCTACTGTTTTTGTGTGTTCACATGATTAAGCTACTGTATTAATCATGTTTTATAGCTTTTTTTCAATAAAGTGCCAAGTAGAACCTTTGGGAAGACTTGGGTGAAAGTTAATGTGATCTTGCTGTAAAAAAACAGAAACTTTGCGCTCACGAGATTAGCTGCCATTTTTTTACTGGAGAGTGCTTTTAAGTTGATTCTTTTTGCAGAAGATTAAAAGACAAACTCCCCACGTCCACCAATTTATTTCAGAATTTTTTGAGTTACAGAAGTATTCGAAAGTTACAGATTGCTACAGACTGTTCTGTTTTTGACAAATTCTGTTTTCTAGGTGTTGTTTGCTTATTTTGATGAATCTATGAGTAGTATCGGAGGGTATGAACCATAGAGAAGTTGGAATACAGTAGATACTACACCAATATGAATTTAGAATGAGGTCACCACAGTAACTAAGTGGTGGTTTTATTTTCTTATACTAACAGAGTTTACGAGTTTTCTGTTGAGTATTGTGTTGTGAAGTTTTCAAGTTTTGGGTAAAGAATCGATGGACTATGGAATAAGGAGTGGCAGGAGCCTAAGCTTGGGGATGCCCAAGGAACCTAAGGTAATATTCAAGGACAACGAAGAGCCTAAGCTTGGGGATGCCCCGGAAGGCATCCCCTCTTTCGTCTTCATTCATCGGTAATTTTACTTGGAGCTATATTTTTATTCACCACATGATATGTGTTTTGCTTGGAGCGTCAATCTATTTTATTTTGTTTTTCTTGCTGTTTGAATAATATCCCAAGATCTTAAATTCTTAAATGTTAGAGAGTCTTCACATAGTTACATAATTATTCAACTACTCATTGATCTTCACTTATATCTTTTTAGAGTAGTTTGTCATTTACACGTGTAAATCACTTATATCCTATGAGTAAATGGTTGAATGAGTTGAATATCATAAATCTGAAATTATATATGTTTCATATGCTTATCCCATGGGGAGTAATGATTTCGCATATAAGAAGTAGAGGTGGTAAATTTATTGAAGGTTAGCAAACATTGTATTGGTCACTTGAACAATTCATGAAAGAATATCGAAGGAAGAGAGATTTCACATATAGATATACTATCTTGGACATCTTCTATGATTGTGAGCCCCATTAATTATTTTCAAACCTAAGCAGATTAGTTGAAGTTGGACAAGGAAGACAACATAATGAGTTATGCTTGGGTATATTTGTATAGAAGTTATATTGTCATGGATCCTCTAACATGTGGTGCTTGCTATTTAGAATCCTTTGCTAGCCAAAATATCTGTACTAAGAGGGAATACTGCTTGTTGATACGTCTCCAACGTATCTATAATTTATGAAGTATTCATGCTATTATATTATCTGTTTTGGATGTTTAATGGGCTTTATTATACACTTTTATATTATTTTTTGGACTAACCTATTAACCGGAGGCCCAGTCCAAATTGCTGTTTTTTCCCTATTTCAGTGTTTCGCAGAAAAGGAATATCAAACGGAGTCCAAACGGAGTGAAACCTTTGGGAGAGTTATTTTTGGAACAAACGTAATCCAGGAGACTTGGAGTAGACGTCAGGGAAGCAACGAGGTGGCCAGGAGGGTCTAGGGCGCGCCCTTACCCCTGGGCGCGCCCCCCACTCTCGTGGGCCCCTCGTGGCTCCCCTGACCGACTTCTTTCGCCTATATACACTCATATACCCTGAAAACATCCTGGAGCACAATAGATCGGGAGTTCCGCCACTGCAAACCTCTGTAGCCACCAAAAACCAATCGGGGCCCTGTTCCGGCACCCTTCCGAAGGGGGGATCCCTCACCAGTGGCCATCTTCATCATCCCGGCGCTCTCCATGACGAGGATGGAGTAGTTCACCCTCGGGGCTGAGGGTATGTACCAGTAGCTATGTGTTTGATCTCTCTCTCTCTCTCTCGTGTACTTGAGGTGATACTATCTTGATGTATCGTGAGCTTTGCTATTATAGTTGGATCTTATGATGTTTCTCCCCCTCCACTCTCTTGTGACGAATTGAGTTTTCCTCTTGAAGTTGTCTTGTCGGATTGAGTCTGTAAGGATTTGAGAACACTTGATGTATGTCTTGTCGTGCTTATCTGTGGTGACAATGGGATATTCACGTGATCTACTTGATGTATGTTTTGGTGATCAACTTGCGGGTTCAATGAACTTATGCATAGGGGTTGGCACACGTTTTCGTCTGGACTCTCCGGTAGAAACTTTGGGGCACTCTTTTAAGTACTTTGTGTTGGTTGAATAGATGAATCTGAGATTGTGTGATGCATATCGTATAATCATGCCCACGGATACTTGAGGTGACATTGGAGTATCTAGGTGACATTACGGTTTTTGTTGATTTGTGTATTAAGGTGTTATTCTAGTACGAACTCTATGATAGATCGAGCGGAAAGAATAACTTCGTGTTATTTTACTGCGGACTCTTGAATAGATCGATCAGAAAGGATAAATTTGAGGTGGTTTCGTACCCTATCATAATCGCTTCGTTTGTTCTCCGCTATTAGTGACTTTGGAGTGACTCTTTGTTGCATGTTGAGGGATGGTTATATGATCCAATTATGTTATTATTGTTGAGAGAACTTGCACCAGTTAAAGTATGAACCCTAGGCCTTGTTTCCTAGCATTGCAATACCATTTACGCCCACTTTTATCATTAGTTACCTTGCTGTTTTTATAATTTCATATTACAAAAACCTATATCTATCATCCATATTGCAGTTGCATCACCATCTCTTCGCCGAACTAGTGCACCTATACAATTTACCATTGTATTGGGTTTGTTAGGGACATAAGAGACTCTTTGTTATTTGGTTGCAGGGTTGTTTGAGAGAGACCATCTTCATCCTACGCCTCCCACGGATTGATAAACCTTAGGTCATCCACTTGTGGGAAATTTGCTACTATCCTACAAACCTCTGCACTTGGAGGCCTAACAACGTCTACAAGAAGAATGTTGTGTAGTAGACATCAAGCACTTTTCTAGCGTCGTTGCTGGGGAGGTGAGTGCTTGAAGGTATATCTTTAGATCTTGCAATCGAATCTTTTAGTTTCTTGTTTTATCACTAGTTTAATTTATAAAAGAAAACTACATAAAAAATGGAATTGAGTTTGCCTCATACGTTCATCTTTTTTATATATTTCGCGAGAATGATGGAAAGGAAAATTGTGCTCAAGTGCTACAAGAAGAAGTCTATAAAATGTTTTGCACTAAATCTTTGAATGATGAGCATGATTGCAATGTTGTTAGTATGAACTCTTTGAATATCCATAGTACTAATGATGATTGCACTAGTCATGATGAAAATGTCTCTTATAAGCATGTCAACTTCTGGGGAGTGCATAGAGTTTGCAAGTACACATCAAATAGGGATGATAGATTTTGCAAGAGGCATAAGTATTTAGAAACTAAATGGTTTCAAGAAAGGCTAGATGTTTGTGCTGAAAATTTAAAATTTCTTTGCCATCCTTGTGAACTTTGCAATGAACGTGATCATTTAAATCCCCAATGCAAATTGTTGCATGATCGTATCGTGTCCAAAAATTGTGATGACTTGATTTCCCTTGCACATCATAATGAACTTAGCTTGCTTTTGGGTTATGAAGAAATAAACCATTTAACTAAAGATATGCCAGAATTTGTCCTTGATAAAGTTCTTGATTTTGATCTAGAAGAAATTTTTATGTATTGTGCTGTGAATTGCATTGAAAATCCTTATATTGCCAATTACATAAAGAAAAGAAAGCAAATAGAAGATGAAGAGAATACTAATGAAAGGGAAGAGACTTCCCAATATCCTCCTATTATTTCTTATGATGAATCAGGTAATGAGGAGGAGCTTTCTATTCAACCAATCTCATTAATACGAAGCTTAAAAAGAGGGTTAAACCCACACATGATGTAAAAACGGAAAAGAAAAGACGGAGAAGCAAAGGTAGAAAGGTATCCCTCTCATATGATGTTGCTCCTATTACTCATTGTGATGATGATAATTGCTATACTATTGGTGCTATCCATACTATTAATGATGAGAGTGATTATTCTTATGATATGAAAAGGCCCAAGCTTGGGGATGCTATGTTTGATGAGAATGACATGTTTGAGAATATATTTGCTGCAATTAATGTTTTTCCCAAGCTTGTGGATGCTACGTTTAATGAAGATGATATTTTTAGCCTCCCAAGTTTCAATGAGCAAATTTATTATGATGATAGCATGCCTCCTATTTATGATAGTTATATTGATGAAAGTGGGTTCGGAAGAGTGTCAACTTTAGGAAGTAATGATCCCACTATTTTGGAGGGTGTTGAATCTTATAATATTTATGAAAGTGGATTTGGAGAGGTCATGACTTTATTTAGTGATGAATCCACTATTTTGGAAGAGGTTTCAATTGATTATGATGAGAACAAAGTTGCTACTTATGATGATTATTGTGATGAAACCTATGCTATAAAAAGTAGTGATATTTATATTTACAAAACTTGTCATGATTATGATTACCATTTTCCTGAACATTACTCTTTTAATATGGAAACAATTTATAGTATTCGAGTCTCTTATGATACTCCCACTATTCTGAATGAGAAGAATTTTGCTTATGTGGAGAGTAACAAAAATTCTATGCTTGTAGATCATGAAAAGAATACTTCATGTGATGTTTATATTTTTGAATTAATTCATGATGCTACTGAAAATTATTATGAGGGAGGAACATATGCTTATAGGAATTGCATTAATATCAAGTTTCCTCTCTGTGCTTAAAATCTTAAAGTTATGCTTGTTTTGCCTTCCTATGCTAGTTGATTATTGTTCCCATAAGTTGTTTGCTCACAAAATACCTATGCATAGGAAGTGGGTTAGACTTAAATGTGTTAGTAATATGCTTCATGATGCTCCCATTATGTTTCAATTCTTATCTTTTATGTGAGCATCATTGTCATCTTCATGCCTAGCTAGAAAGGCATTAAAGAAAAGCGCTTGTTGGGAGGCAACGCAATTTTATTTTTTGTTCCTTGCTTTTTGCTCCTGTTTAGTAATAAATAATTCATCTATATTCTTGTTAGATGTGGTTTTATGTTTTAATTCGTGTTGGTGCCAAGTAGAACCTTTGGGAAGACTTGCGTGAAGTCTTTGCTATCTTGCTGTAAAAAAAACAGAAAGTCTTGCGCTCACGAGATTAGATGCCATTTTTTACTGGGGAGTGATTTTAGGTTGATTCTTTTTTCAGATAATTAATAGATAAATTCCTCAGTTCCACCAATTTATTTCAGAATTTTTGGAGTTACATAAGTATTCTAATGATACAGATTACTACAGACTGTTCTGTTTTTGACAGATTCTGTTTTCATTGTGTTGTTTGCTTATTTTGATGAATCTATGAGAAGTATCAGAGGGTATGAACCATAGAGAAGTTGTAATACAGTATATATTACACCAATATGAATTTACAATGAGTTCACAACAGTACCTAAGTGGTGATTTATTTTCTTATACTAACGGAGCTTACGAGTTTTCTGTTGAGTTTTGTGTTGTGAAGTTTTCAAGTATTGGGTAAAGATTTGATGGACTATGGAATAAGGAGTGGCAAGAGCCTAATCTTTGGGATTCCCAAGGCACCCCAAGGTAAGATTCAAGGACAACCAAGGGCTTAAGCTTGTGGATGCCCCGGATGGCATCCCCTCTTTCGTCTTCGTTCATTGGTAACTTTACTTGGAGCTATATTTTTATTCACCACATAATATGTGTTTTGCTTGGAGCGTCATTTTCTTTTGTTAGTATTTGCTTTATTTTATTTAGAATAATGTTTTGCATCTATATTTTCAATAAAAATGTCAAGGATAGCCTTTGCCATGCTTATTTTCGAATTATACTTGTTGCTGTTTGAAAACAGAAAGTTTATCGATGTTGCAAAAATTCCCTAGAAAACTTAGAATATGATAAATTGTTGAAACTTTTTGCAAAATAAGCTCTGATAAATTTTATACAGTTTAGTATTTTTCTCATAATCTTTGGAGTTATGGAAGTATGACGAATCTTGCATTCTTTACAGACTGTACTGTTTTGGCAGATTGCTGTTATGTTCGCATTATTTGCATATGTTTACTTGTTTAATGATTCTATTTGAGGATACGAGAATTAAATATGCAGAGGCATTTAGTATGCAATGTTGAATAATAATTTTAGTGATTTGTTACAGTAGATAATGATAAGGTTATTGCGTTGATTTATACCAACTTATCTCACGAGTTCTTGTTGAGTTTGTGTGGATGAAGTTTTTAAGATGTAGGGAAGCCGTGATATAAAAGGAATTAAGGAGACACAAAAGCTCAAGCTTGGGGATGCCCAAGGCATCCCTAATTAATATTTCAATAAGTCTCTAGCATCTAATCTTGGGGATGCCCTGGTAGGCACCCCACCTTTCTTCTTCAAACATTATCGGTTAGTATCGGTTGAGCCTAAGTTTATGCTTCTTCCCATGATGAGTGCTATACTTGATATGTCAATTTGTTAGGATTTGCTTGATGTTTGAATAAATTACTTAAGATCTAAAATACATAAATGAGAGAGAGTCCTCACATAGCTAAATAATTATTTGACTACTCATTGATCTTCACTTATATCTTTTTGGAGTAGTTTGTCATTTACTCGTGTGCTTCACTTATATCCTATGAGTAAATGGTTGAATGATTTGAATATCATAAATCTGAAATTATATATTTTTCATATGCTTATCCCATGGGGAGTAATGACTTCACATATAAGAAGTAGAGGTGGTAAATTTATAGAAATTTAGCAAATATAGTATTGGTCACTTGAACAATTCATGAAAGAATATTGAAGGAAGAGAGATTTCACATATAAATATACTATCTTGGTCATCTTCTATGATTATGAGCCCCATTAATTATTTTCAAACCTGAGCAAATTAGTTGAAATTGGACAAGGAAGACAACATAATGAGTTATGCTTGGGTATATTTGTATAGAAGTTATATTGTTATAGATCCTCCAACATGTGGTGCTTGCTATTTAGAATCCTTTGCTAGCCAAAATATCTATACTAAGCGGTATTACTACTTGTGCATCCTAATTCCTTGAACCAAGTTTCTTCCATCAGTGTCCACCATATCTACCTATATGTGGTATTTACCTGCCGTTCCAAGTAAATTTGCATGTGCCAAACTCAAAACCTTCAAATAATAATCTATTTTGTATGCCCGAATCGCTCATGTGGCGACTAGGGGCTGTCAGTATCTTCCATGCTAGGTGGGTTATTCTCACGATGAGTGGACTTCGCTCATCATTCACGAGAAAGTGGCTGGTAACTGGGATGCCCAGTCCTATGATCAAAAGATTAAAAACAAATCAGAAATAATTTAAAGAAAACTCCCCCAGGATTGTTGATAGTTGGACAGTACCCGTTGTTTCGGACAAGCCATGGAGTGTGATTGTTGGTGGAGGGGGAGTAAAATCTTTACTTTTCTGTTTGGGAACCGCCTATAATGTATCTAGTATGGAAGACATTTGGAACTCTTGGTTGTTATGTTGACAATGAAAGCATACCTCTCAAAATTATTTTCATCTGTATTTAAAAGCTTCGAGCTCTGGCACCTCTGCAAATCGCTGCTTCCCTCTGCGAAGGTCCTATCTTTTACTTTTATGCAAGAGTCAGTAGTGTTCCTTCTCATTCCAACCTACTCTTTAGTTGGCAAGCATCATGTGATGGGGAAAGATCTAAGCATATATAGCCATTCAAATATATTCGATCATGATTTATTATTGTTGACAATTATCTATATGATAAGTAAGTTGGAAGGCGAAACATTAAGCCCCTATCATTCTCTGTGTTAGATCGATGCTATTTGTTCTAAAAATATGCTTTGAGTGGTAGCAATCATGGAATACTATATGATAATTGAGTATGTGGGATTTGCTAAATCAAAGCTCTTACATAGACCCTTCCTGAAAATAAGATGAATTGCAATTGTTTGATGACTAAGAACATAGTTTGCTAGTTTTCAGGAAAGTTTATGGTCTATGCTTTAACATGTGAATAGCTTGTTACTTGATCGTGAGAAGTTTTATGAGATGAGCTGCTGTTATGATATATAATGATGCTAGAAAAGGTGATTGAAATTATCACTAATCAAACTTATGAACCTGCTAGCATTCACACTTCATAAAGTATTTCTTTTATCATTTACCTACTCGAGGACGAGCAGGAATTAAGCTTGGGGATGCTGATACGTCTCCAACGTATCTATAATTTATGAAGTATCCATGCTATTATATTACGTGCTTTGGATGTTTACTGGGCTTTATTATACACTTTTATATTATTTTTGGGACTAACCAATTAGCCAGAGGCCCAGTCCAAATTGCTGTTTTTTTGCCTATTTCAGTGTTTCGTAGAAAAGGAATACCAAACGGAGTCCAAACAGAATGAAACCTTCGGGAGAGTAATTTTTGGAACAAACGCAATCCAGGAGACCTGGAGTAGACGTCAGGGAAGCAACGAGGTGGCCACGAGGGTCCAGGGCACGCCCTACCCCCCTGGGCTAGCCCCCCACCCTCGTGGGCCCCTCGTGGCTCCCCTGACCGACTTCTTTCGCCTATATATACCCATATAAACTGAAAACATCCGGGAGCACAATAGATCGGGAGTTCCGCCGCCGCAAGCCTCTGTAGCCACCAAAAACCAATCGGGACCCTGTTCCGGCACCCTGCCGGAGGGGGGATCCCTCACCGGTGGTCATCTGCATCATCCCGGCGCTCTCCATGACGAGGAGGGAGTAGTTCAACCTCGGGACTGAGGGTATGTACCAGTAGCTATGTGTTTGATCTCTCTCTCTCTCTCTCTCTCTGTCTCGTGTTCTTGAGGTGATACGATCTTGATGTATCACGAGCTTTGCTATTATAGTAGGATCTTATGATGTTTCTCCCCCTCCACACTCTTGTGATGAATTGAGTTTTCCCCTTGAAGTTGTCTTGTCGGATTGAGTCTTTAAGGATTTGAGAACAATTGATGTATGTCTTGCCGTGCTTATCGGTGGTGACAATGGGATATTCACGTGATCTACTTGATGTATGTTTTGGTGATCAACTTGCGGGTTCAATGAACTTATGCATAGGGGTTGGCACACGTTTTCGTCTTGACTCTCCGGTAGAAACTTTGGGGCACTCTTTGAAGTACTTTGTGTTGGTTGAATAGATGAATATGAGATTGTGTGATGCATATCGTATAAGCATGCCCACGGATACTTTAGGTGACATTGGAATATCTAGGTGACATTAGGGTTTTGGTTGATTTGTGTCTTAAGGTGTTATTATAGTACAAACTCTATGATAGATCGAACGGAAAGAATAGCTTCGTGTTATTTTTACTATAGACTCTTGAATAGATCGATCAGAAAGGATAAATTTGAGGTGGTTTCGTACCCTACCATAATCTCTTCGTTTGTTCTCCGCTATTAGTGACTTTGGAGTGACTCTTTTTTTGCATGTTGAGGGATAGTTATATGAACCAATTATGTTATTATTGTTGAGAGAACTTGCACTAGTGAAAGTATGAACCCTAGGCCTTGTTTCCTAGCATTGCAATACCGTTTACGCTCACTTTTATCATTAGTTACCTTGCTATTTTTATAATTTCAGATTACAAAAACCTATATCTATCATCCATATTGCACTTGTATCACCATCTCTTCACCGAAGTAGTGCACCTATACAATTTACCATTGTATTGGGTGTGTCGGGGACACAAGAGGCGCTTTGTTATTTGGTTGACTGGTTGTTTGAGAGAGACCATCTACATCCTGCGCCTCCCACGGATTGATAAACCTTAGGTCATCCACTTGAGGGAAATTTGCTACTCTCCTACAAACCTCTGCACTTGGAGGCCCAACAACATCTACAAGAAGAAGGTTGTGTAGTAGACATCACTTGTGCATCCAAATTCCTTGAACCAAGTTTCTTCCATGGGTGTCCACCATATCTACCTATATGTGGTATTTACCTGTCGTTCCAAGTAAATTTGCATGTGCCAAACTCTAAACCTTCAAATAATAATATGTTTTCTATGCCCGAATCGCTCATGTAGCGACTAGGGGCTGTCAGTATCTTCCATGCTAGGTGGGTTATTCTCATGATGAGTGGACTCCGCTTATCATTCACGATAAAATGGCTGGTAACTGGGATGCCCAGTCCTATGATCAAAAGATCAAAAACAAAATTACAAATTATTTAAACAAAACTCCCCCAGGATTGTTGATAGTTGGACGGCACCCGTTGTTTCGGACAAGCCGTGGAGTGTGATTGTTGGTGGAGGGGGAGTAAAGTCTTTACCTTTCTGTTTGGGAACCGCCTATAATGTATCTAGTATGGAATATATTGGGAACTCTTGGTTGTTATGTTGACATTGAAAGCATACCTCTAAAAATTATTTTCATCTCCGTTTTAAAAGCTTCGAGCTCTGGCACCTCTACAAATCCCTGCTTCCCTCTGCGAAGGGCCTATCTTTTAAATTTATGCAAGAGTCAGTAGTATTCCTTCTCATTCCAACCTGCTCTTTAGTTGGCAAGCATCATGTGATGGGGAAAGATCTAAGCATATATGGCCATTCAAATGTATTTGATCATGAATTATTATTGTTGACAATTATCTATATGATAATTAATCTGGGAGGCGAAACATTAAGCCCCTATCTTTCTCAGTATTCGATGGATGATATTTGTTCTAAAAATATGCTTTGAGTGGTAGCAATCATGGAAGACTATATGATAGTTGAGTATGTGGGATTTGCAAAACCAAAGCTCTTACATAGACCCTTCCCGAAAATAAGATGAATTGCAATTGTTTGATGACTAAGAACATAGTTTGTTAGTTTTCAAGAAAGTTTATGGTCTATTATTTAACATGTGAATAGCTTGTTACTTGATCGTGAGAAGTTTTATGAGATGAACTACTGTTATGACATATAATGATGCTAGAAAAGGTGATTGAAATTATCATTGATCAAACTTGTGCACCTGCTAGCATTCACACTTCATAAATTTTTTCTTTTATCATTTACCTACTCGAGGACGAGCAGGAATTAAGCTTGGGGATGCTGATACGTTGGAGTATTCATGCTATTATATTATCCATCTTGAATGTTTTATATGCAATTATGCTATTTTATATGATTTTTGGGACTAACTTATTAACTTAGAGCCCAATGCCAGTTTCTGGTTTTTCCTTGTTTTTGAGTTCTACAGAAAAGGAATACCAAACGGAGTCCAATTGACATGCCAATTTTTGATGACTTCTTATGGACCAAAAGAAGCCCCCGGAGTAAAAGAGTTGGGCCAGAAGAGTCCTGAGCCATCCACGAGGGTGGAGGGCGTGCCCTACCCCCCATGGGCGCGCCCCTATCTCATGGACGACTCGGAGACCCCCCCTCCCCCTGACGTGAGACTGACGCCAAAAATTCCTATAAATACATAAACCCCCAGAAAGAAACCTAGATCGAGAGTTCCGCCGCCGGAAGCCTCTGTAGCCACCAAAAACCAATCGGAACCCTGTTCCAGCACCCTGCCGGAGGGGGATCCATCACCGGTCGCCATCTTCATCATCTCGACGCTCTCCATGACAAGAAGGGAGTAGTTCACCCTCGGGGCTGAGGGTATGTACCAGTAGCTATGTGTTTGATCTCTCTCTCTCATGTTTTTGATATGGCATGATCTTGATGTATCACGAGCTTTGCTATTATAGTTGGATTTTATGATGTTTCTCCCCCTCTACTCTCTTGTAATGGATTGAGTTTTCCCTTTGAAGTTATCTTATCAGATTGAGTCTTTAAGGATTTGAGAACACTTGATGTATGTCCTGCATGTGCTTATCTGTGGTGACAATGGGATATTCACGTGATCTACTTGATGTATGTTTTGGTGATCAACTTGCGGGTTCAGTGACCTTGTGAACTTATGCATAGGGGTTGGCACACATTTTCGTCTTGACTCCCCGGTGGAAACTTTTGGGCACCCTTTGAAGTTCTTTCTGTTGGTTGAATAAATGAATCTGAGATTATGTGATGCATATCGTATAATCATATACCCACGGATACTTGAGGTGACATTGGAGTATCTAGGTGACATTTGGGTTTTGGTTAATTTGTGTCTTAAGGTGTTATTCTAGTACAAACTCTAGGATAGATCGAACCGAAAGAATAGCTTTGTATTATTTTACTATGGACTCTTGAATAGATCGATCAGAAAGGATAACTTTGAGGTGGTTTTGTACCCTACAATAATCTCTTCGTTTGTTCTCCGCTATTTGTGACTTTGGAGTGACTCTTTGTTGCATGTTGAGGGATAGTTATATGATCCAAGTATGTTATTATTGTTGAGAGAACTTGCACTAGTGAAATTATGACCCTAGGCCTTGTTTCCTAGCATGCAATACCGTTTACGCTCACTTTTACCACTTGTTACCTTGCCATTTTTATATTTTTAGATTACAAATACTCATATCTACCATCCATATTGCACTTGTATCACCATCTCTTCGCCGAACTAGTGCACCTATACAATTTACCATTGTATTGAGTGTGTTGGGGACATAAGAGACTCTTTGTTATTTGGTTGCAGGGTTGTTTAAGAGAGACCATCTTCATCCTACACCTCCCATGGATTGATAAACCTTAGGTCATCCACTTGAGGGAAATTTGCTACTGTCCTACAACCCTCTGCATTTGGAGGCCCAACAACGTCTACAAGTAGAAGGTTGCGTAGTAGACATCATTTTGCCAATTTGTAGACTATGTTTGGTAGGTTATTTTTTTGCTGTAAAATCACCACGACTGCGCAAGCGCGAGCAAAATTTGCAGGTACTGGCTTAACCGTGTGCGATGCAAGTGCACTGTAAAATCACCACGACTGCGCAAGCACGAGCAAATGGTGGAGGTACTGGTTTAACCGTGTGCGATGCAAGTGCGCTGTAAAATCACCACGATTGTGCAAGCGCGAGCAAAATGGTGCAGGTACTGGCTTAACCGTGTGCGATGCAAGTGCGCTGTAAAATCACCACGACCGCGCAAGCGCGAGCAAATGATGGAGGTACTGGATTAACCGTGTGCGATGCAAGTGCAATGTAAAATCACCACGACTACGCAAGCTAAAGGCGGGTGAGTTTATTTAGAAATTAGGACGAACCGTGTGTGATAGACCAGCTAGCTAGAAATATAAAAACAAACTACCCGCCTTGAGCATTGCAAAAATCGGCGGTTCTGCCACTTTTCCTTATTATCATACACACATATTCTTATTGGACCGTGCGTGATTTTGGGCACTCCTGCCCCGCATCAATTCCTTTACCTAAATTTTAGTAGCCGCCGTACATCAACCGTCGCCCACACTCCTCCAGCACAGACCTTATAGTAAAATTGCAGTAGCCGAGGCATTTGAACCGTCGCCCTCCCTTGTCCACCACCATCTCCGCCCACCATTACTAAAATTTTCAATAGTCGCAGCGTATCCTCAAACACCACAATCCCCCCCCCCCACCACAGTCCCCCCACCCACCCCCTTCCCCCTCGAACCCTAGCTCGCGGCCGACGCCGGCACCGCCGCCAACCCATGTCGGTCTGCTCATTCCTCCTAGCTTAGATAATAAAGTTCAGGTTACCCAGCGATTCCCATACCGTCGCCCCACTCCCCTGAGTTTTTAGATGAGGCCTGCAGTGTCCCTCCCTAATGTCACAGCCTAAGCTCGACCACATATCCCGGGGAGCCCGACGAGTGTTCGGCCAAGAAGTGGTTTATCATGGCCTCTCTGGTGGACGTTGGCGAGGTATACGTCGTTTGCCCCGACCTGTCGATCCCGGAGCAACACGTCATCGCAGAACCCGGCGAAGATGTTGACTATGTTGCCATGTCGAAGGCTTCATGTCAGCGGGCTTGCATATTATTGTATCTCGGGAAAGTCGGCTATGACATCAAGCTCGTCGACAGCGACAGCTTCACGCGGGCCATGTCACAGGTTACGTGGTCCATCCCCAACCCCTCTGGTTCAACCGCCATCGATCACTTCGACGACCCTGCCGCTGATCTCCTCCGCCAAGCGGTCAAGGATTTGGGATCCTTATACGCCATCGAGCCCATTTTGTCATTTCTAAAGGACACGTTCTACGGTGGCGGCTTGGAATCCTCAATTGCCAAGACAAATCTCATTGACCACGACCACGACCACGAGGAGGGCACCCACAAAGGTTCTTCCACCATGGGTCTGTGCTATTCCAACTGGAAGGATCCCGTCCATGAAATGTGAGGCAACATCCTATCAGCAAATCTTACCTTTTCTAGCTTGCCAACCCGTACCCTTTGTTGTAGTAGCATTTGTCGTGCGGTGCTATAACTGTGTCATGTTTAATTATTTCAGTTATGCAAAAATGTATTGTTCAATAGGGTTATGTGAAGTTTAAGTATGAATTGTCCGCTTCAGTTTCATGAATGGCTATATTTGGTTGTTTATAGTGAGTAGATGCCTTGTTTATATGTGTTTGGTTGTTAGGTTGGTTGCAGTGAGCATTTTTTAGTTATCGAGCCGATGCCTTGTTTATATGTATTTTGTCTTAGTTTGGTTGTAATGAACATTTGTCCAGTTATCAACCAGATGCCTTGTTTATCTGTATTTGGTTGTTAGGTTGTTTTTTTAGCATTTGTCCAGTTTTCAAGCAGATGCATTGTTTATCTGTATTTGATTGTTAGGTTCGTTTCAGTGAGCATTTGTCCAGTTTTCAAGCATATGCCCTGTTTATCTTTATTTGCTTGTTAGGTTGGTTCCAGTGAGACTCTGTCCAGTTTTCAATGGCTATATTTGGTTGTTATACTGATCATGTATGCCTTTTTATTTCAGTCATTCACAATGTGTTGTTCATTATGTGCAAGTCAGAACTGTGCCGCTCGACTACATCAATACCAGTTTGAACGGCTATATTTGGTTCCAGTTATGCCTGGTGTAGTTAACACATGCCCTTTATTTCAGTTGTACACATTTATCCAGTGATGTTTAAGTATTACCTACGTTCTATTCTTTTTCAACAATACCAGTTTGAATTGCAATATTTGAAGGCTGTTAAGCCTGTTGTCGGTAACATTGCCTTCCATTTTATATATGCTTGAATAGCATGCTGAAATCAACACATTCAAGCTATCATTTCGAGATGATATTGTTTGTCTTTTGTATATTTGTTTGATGTTAAGGTTGCCGTACTTATCATGCCTTTCCACTACTTATGCAGGACAACAACGGGAGTGGCCACCATTTTCCGCCAAGGTTAGTTTCATCCCTTGGCTTGTACTCCCCCATCGTTCCATAATGTAGTGCATATAGATCCAGGCCTGGACACTTGTTAGCTTCTAATATTGACTTTTTGCTTGTAGGTACATATGCCCTTGGCAAGGATCAACACATTGACCCTTTTTGCGTATGGGGCAATGAGATATTCATGAACAAGCATCAAGTGAGGAAACTGATAAGGATTATTAGCAAAAAGATACGAATGGTGGCAAGCAAATTATTTGTTTATGCTCTATCCAACACAACAGTTAGCTATAGGATGGTAACTACAAACTCTGCAGCCTTCTCTTTTTACTACCCATAATGATTGAATCTTTTTCATTCGCAGTGGTTCCCGAAGCAGTTCACTCAAGATTACCTCGCAAAGTACATGATTGGTGGACACGCAATGAAGGTTAAAGTATTTCATCCAGACTACAATGAACATCGAGAAGTCGTAATGAAGATAGTGAAGGATTGACGGACAGCCATCACAAGGGGTTGGCCTAGAGTCGTGCACGAATTACGCATGGAGGAGGGCACAATATGGGCATTCCACTTCAGCTTCTCCAGCAACCAGAATGTCTTTCGCCTCTCTCTTTATAGTCTTTAGTACAACTGTGATAAATCATTCTTTACTTGGTGCTTCTGTAGTTCTTTAGTATATGTACTTGTGCATCGAATTATGCATTCGTGGTTGAACCTATATTTATAATAAACCTGGTTGAATATAAAATAAGTGATTGACTACTTTCAAATTCAAAAATGTGATTTTTAAATTAGGGATTAATAAGGGATTAATTAGGGGTTACACTGCACACGGTTTGCAAAAGAGAAACGTCTGCGATAGACGTGGAGATCAGACACATTTCTAGGATCCACTACGTGTGCGATCAATCTCCACCGCACACACGATCAGCCAGGAAAAAATGTGTGCGATCAATCTCCACTGCACACATGATCAACCAAGAAAAAATGTGTGCAATTAACAACAACATCGCACACAGTTCTTTCCTATTAAATGTTTGCGATAGTCACCTTATCACGTACGCTTCGAAATTATTGACTGTTTGTAATGTTGTGCGCATCGCAAACGTTTGGTACTTCTTGGATTAACTGTGTGGGATGTACATACTAAAGGAAACGTATTCCTTGGATGGACTGTGTGGAATGTACATACAAACGGAAACATTTAGCGGGGACTGACTATGTGGGATGTACTTATGACCGAAAATGATGTCGCCTGTATAATTGTATTTTTAGCACTACTGTATGTATAACTGTATTTGCTCACTCGCCGGTCGCACACGACCTCATTTTGCCGAGCATGTGTGCTAGGAGGGCATATCCCCGACGGTTTCTTGGTCGTGTGGGAAAGACCCCCCTATCACCCACACTCACTTGGCGACGGTTCCAAATGCCGTCACGGAAAGGGGTTAAAACCGTTTGTATAGCACCGACACGTACCAGTGAAATACTCGCAACCCGATGTGTTAAAGGGGTTGTCAATCCCTTTCCGGTAACGATGCCTCGAATTGGCAAGAAGACGTGATAAAGTTGAGATAGATAGGATAAATAGATAGCAAAATAAATAAAGTGCAACAAGGTATTTTTGCATTTTTGGTTTAATAAATCTGCAAACAAAAGCAAAGGAAAATAGATTGCAAAGGCAAAAATGATGATAAGAGACCCGGGTGCCGTAGGTTTCACTAGTGGCTTCTCTCGAGAAAAATAGCAAACGGTGGGAAAACAATTACTGTTGGGCAATTGATAGAACTTCAAATAATCATGACGATATACAAACAATGATCATTATATAGGCATCACGTCCAAGATTAGTAGACCGACTCCTGCCTGTATCTACTACTATTACTCCACACATCGACCGCTATCCGCATGCATCTAGTGTATTAAGTTCATGGAAAAATGGAGTAATGCAATAAGAACGATGACATAATGTAGACAAGATCTATTTATGTAGAAATATACCCCATCTTGTTATCCTTAATAGCAACGATACATATGTGTCGTTTCTCGTTCTGTCACTGGGATCAAGCACCATAAGATCGAACCCATCACAAAGCATCTCTTCCCATTGCAAGATAAAGATCAAGTTGGCCAAACAAAACCCAAATATCGGAGAAGAAATACGAGGCTATAATCAATCACGCATATGACAGATCAAAGAAGACTCAAAGAACTTTCATGGATAAAAACATAGATCTGTTGATAAACTCAAAGTTCATCGAATGCCAACAAACACACCGCAAAAGACTTACATCATATGGATCTCCAAGAGACAATTGTATTGATAATTAAGAGAGAGAGAAAGCCATCTAGCTACTAACTATGAACCCGTAGGCCTACAAAGAACTACTCACGCATCATCGGAGAGGCACCAATGGACATGATGAACGCTTCCGAGATGGTGTCTAGACTGGATCTGGTGTTTCTGGAACTTGCGGCGGTTGTAATTGATTTTCGTCGACTCCCCTGGGGTTTCTGGAATATTGAGGTATTTATAGAGCAAAGAGGCGGTGCGGGAGGCCACCGAGGTGGGCACAACCCACCTGGGTGCGCCTGGGCACCCAGGCGCACCCTGGTGGGTTGTGCTCCCTCAGGTACTTTCTTGGCCCACTGGATGTCTTCTGGTCCAAAAAATCCATAAAAAGTTTCGCTGCGTTTGGACTCTGTTTGATATTGATTTCCTGCGATGTAAAAAATAAGCAAAAAACAGCAACTGTCACTGGGCACTATGTCAATAGGTTAGTATCAAAAAATATAAAATGACTATAAAATATTGTAAAACATCCAAGTGTGATAATATAACAACATGAAACAATTAAAAATTATAGATACGTTGGAGACGTATCAAAGAGCGCGTGACAAAAGGGAGGAAAAATTGCCTAAATACTTAGAAGTGCAGCTGCACTATCTGGGGCTCCCGAGCAACGCGTCATGTCCTTCGGATCTCCTTGCGCGCGAGATCATGACGCGCAAGTGAATTCTGGTCGGAACCCACGACGCGAACCCCCCACTATCGCCCCGTCCAACAACCCACCCCTACCCATTTCTCCATCCCGCCCTCCGCTCCCGCCGCCGCCTTGGGCGCCCATCGCCACTACCTCCACCTGCGTGCCTCCGCGGCCAACACCTCTTTCCGTCGCCGCAACCAGATGCCACAACCACCTCAAGTTACCGCGGCCGCACACCACCACTGTCGGCATGGTCAACGCCTTCATTAGGCCACCTTCCTGCCCCCAAGCGCCGCCACAAAGTAGCCCCTTCCCTACCATGGATACGTTCAAGGGACAGAGCTCATTGCTACTGGAGGCTGTCCTCCTTCCCGGTGATGAACGCGGCGAGAGACGAACCTCATTTGTGATGCGGATCTGGATTTGGTGTCGTCTGCGTCGTCCACGATGTACCCTATGGCCACCATGCGGCCGCCGTGTGCCTGCACTCAGTAGGCTTCGTGCCTCCTCTCCCTGCCCAAGCTCGTCCTCCGCGACTCCCCTTTGTGGAGACATTTTTTGACCCAAGTGCTGGTCCGACGAGTCCCAACTTGCAGCCTGACTCTGACGAGCCCGTCTATTGGTGAGTCCTGCTGTCGCTTATGTTGCTGTCGTGGTTATAGACAACCCATGTCAGGTTGAGCAAATTGCTCATGGCAGGTCGAAGCAAAAATCAGAGAATACAATTGATTGGCCTCTGTGTGTGGAGGTGAGCGTGTGCTTGGCCATGGCAGCGACATCACGGCCGATAGCAGCGGCTAGAATGTGCGCATCATTGCCTTTTGAGTCACTAGCAACCATTCTTCCATAAGTATTTGTGCTCAAAATAATATCGCTGAAGATGGTGGCAGCAACAACAGCATCACCAGGAGGGTGTTGGATGCCATGCGTGTTCAGAGGAAATCAGAAATTGGTGATGATTCAGCCTCATCAAGCTAGCTAGCTAGTGTTGTTAATTTCTTATAGATGGAGCTAAATACTAGCATATGCATGTCTGACCTAGAATGATGAGCGTGACAGTTTATTGAGTTATAGCCGATGCATGATGGAGCAGCAGAGCAAGCAATTAAGCTGTCAAATTATGTTAAGTGTATATATATAATAGAATATGCACAATCCCATGAGTCCCAGTACATCCAAAAATTGCTTGAGACCAACATTACAGTTGCCTGATTTTATCACCCATTAGAAAATATAGTTTCCTTTGCCCTTTGTTTCATTGCAGCACAATTTTCTCCCTGCAATCAAACACACAGTTTGCCTACAAATCATATAATTTTTGCCTCAATCAACTATGTATCTTGCCGACAAAAAACTAATTTCCAAGGACTTATTCTGATTTATTTTTTGGTTGTACTTTTTTTAGAATTTATGTTTTGTTTTACCACAAAACCATCAGCTGCAAAAGCTTTATGTACTTGCCTACATCTCGACACAATCTTTGTTATGAACTAGTTGCAAATAGTTGATCAAGTTTTTAATATGGGTTTCCTGGAATTAACCAGAAGGTTGCTTTAATTTTTACTAAATCCATAGGGCCTGGAAACAAGGGAGAGGTGCGGATTTTGTACTCCGCTGAGTGGCTTCTCTTGTGACGGCGTCACGCCTGATATGGGGATTGAAGGGGGTTGGGCAGCATTGGATTCAGAAGGCGACTTCCACTCTAAGGATAGAGTAGTTACTTGGATTTCGTTAAAAGAGTTGCATTTTGTGTGTGTACCGCACTTGCTTAGTTTTGTTGGGGCAGTTGCTCAGATTCGTTTTTGAACATTTTGTTGCATTTCTGCCCTTTGTAATGCAGTTGCTTGGTTTTCCTAGGACAGTTGCTTCCCTTTTACTAGAACTGTTTTGCATTTTGTGTTTCTTAATTGAGTTGCTAGGATTCTTGCTAGGCCCGATGAGAAGTTGCATGGGGAGGGGGGTCAGATAGTTTTCCACAAAGGTTATTCAAGTTTCTCACACATTTTTTCTGCCTAAAGTAGTAGATAATCTAAGTAGTAATGCTAGGGACAGTTACCTGTTTTTGATAGAACAATTTCACACTTTCCTGTTCTGAGTTGCTTGGATTGTTTGCTTGTAAGTTTTTTAGATTATCATCACAGATTTGAATACGCATACAAACTGAGAAGATACATCTAGGAAGTAGTTCCTGATGGCCTAGAACTGATGTGATGATTGATTTGCATGGTTATTGTGACTGAAGGGTGTAGAATATGAGTAAACTGACCATGATAGATTTAGGATCAGAAAGTTGGGATATTGATAACCCACAAGTATACGGGATAGTTGTAGCCTCTTTCGATAAGTAAGAGTGCCGAACCCAACGAGGAGCTAAAGGTAGAACAAATACTCTCTCAAGTCCTATCGCCCACTGATACGACTCTGCGCACGCTTGACGTTCGCTTTACCTAGAACAAGTATGAAACTAGAAGTACTTTGTAGGTGTTGTTGGATAGGTTTGCAAGATAATAAAGAACACGTAAATATAAACTAGGGGCTGTTTAGATAAAGAAGCAATAAAGTAAATATAGCGAGTGTGGAAAAGTGGTGGTAGGAGTTGTGAAATTGTCCCTAAGCAATTCACTATGTTATTAGACTGGTAATCACTATTGCAATTCTATTTGAGGGAGAGGCATAAGATAACATACTTTCTCTACTTGGATCATATGCACTTATGATTGGAACTCTAGCAAGCATCCGCAACTACTAAAGATTCATTAAGGTAAAACCCAACCATAGCATTAAAGCATCAAGTCCCCTTTATCCCATATGCAACAATCCCCTTACTCGGGTTTGTGTTTCAGTCACTCACGCAAACCACTATAAGCGAATCATGAACGCATTGCAACACCCTACAGCAGGAATCCCTCACGCTTGCGCGACACGGAGGGCACCATAGGACAGCACCAATAATAAAACAGGCAACTCAAACCAATCATAGCAATTCATCAATCACCGATAGAACAATGGAAATCTACTCAGACATCATAGGATGGCAACACATCATTGGATAATAATATGAAGCATAAAGCACCATGTTCAAGTAGAGGGTACAGCCGGTTGCGGGAGAGTGGACCGCTGAATATAGATGGGGGAAGGTGATGGAGATGTTGGTGAAGATGGCGGAGGTATTGGTGAAGATCGCGGTGATGATGATGGCCCCCGGCGGCGTTCCGGCGCCACCGGAAGCAAGGGGGAGAGAGCCCCCTTCTTCTTCTTCTTCCTTGACCTTCTCCCTAGATGGGAGAAGGGTTTCCCCTCTGGTCCTTGGATCCCATGGCGTGGGGGGGGGGGGGGGGGGCGAGAGCCCCTCCGAGATTGGATCTATCTCTCTGTTTCTGCATTCACCGATTCTACCCCTTCACCGTTTCTTCAATATCTGGAGATCCGTAACTCCGATTGGGGTGAATCTTTCGCCCAGATTTTCTCGTAAAATTAGCTTTCTTGCGGCAAAAGAAGAGCGTCAACCGCCTTACGGGGGGCCCAGGAGAGTCCAGGGTGCGCCTGCCTCCCTGGGGCGAGCCCCCTATCTCCTGGCCCCCTCGGGCACCGTCTTGCGTTGATTTTACTTCCCAAAAATCATATATATTCCAAAATAATTCTCCGTCCGTTTTTATCCCGTTTGGACTCCATTTGATATTGGGTTTCTGCGAAACATAAAACATGCAACAAACAGAAACTGGCAGTGGGCATTGGATCAATATGTTAGTCCCAAAAATAGTATAAAAAGTTGCCAAAAGTGTATGAAAGTTGAATAATATTGGCATGGAACAATCAAAAATTATAGATACGATGGAGATGTATCAGATACACGCTGATATTAGCAAGAGTGGTAGCTTAGTTCGGTAGTGCACACTCAATTTTTAGGAAATATATGGCTAACACACAAGCTTCTACTCTCGATGTGGGGTTGTTTGTTGGAATGTGTGCACATTTTGCAACCCCTGGTATTAGTAGTTGCTGCACATCTGCAAAGAGTTGCTCGAACTCAATCATGAGAAATCCATGCATAAGTGTAGTTTTCTTTAGCCTCTCTTCTCAGTGAAGCTAACAAAAAGGTATTTTTTGTGAGATGGTGATGGACTAAATTCATAGATAAGTTGTACACGACAACAGTGAATGCACACCAAGCCTTATTGAAATTGGAAAGGAACTTTTTAAGATTTCTTGATGGAATAAGCTCTTCTTGATTGGATAGGTTGGCTCAGACAAGTGTTCGTTTTGTCCCTGCTATTCCTGGTTGCATGTGTTAGTTAAGAATTTTCTGCTATTTCTGGTTGCATGTGTTAGCTAAGAATTTCCCACAGTTGCCCACAATCAACCGTACAATTGTCCAAAACCATGTATCCAGTTGCCCACAATCAACCATACACTTGTCTAAAACTATGTATCTAGTTGCTCAATCCTCATGAACAGTAACATTAACCAAGACCATAATTTCGCTAACATGCAAATGTTTTAGATACCTTTCAAGTTTGTGTCATAGAGATGTGTCAAGAATTTATCTCCTCGGGGTGGGATCCCTTTGGTATGATCGTAAATACTTGGAGAATAATCATATAGGGGGAGCAGGGTGGAGTTGGTCATGGGGACGTAACTAAAACCGTGATCCTCCTCCTAGTCGTGCTCCTCCTCCTCCCAGCTACATGGCTATCGCCCCGATCCTCCTCCCGTTGATGCGCTCCGCGCGAAGCACACCACCGCCCCCACCCTCCCGTTGATGCGCTCCCGTTGATGCTAGGGGAGTTGCTTGATTTTTTTCTAGGACAATTGCTTGGTTTTGCTAGGGCAGTTGCTTTTTTTTGCTAAAACAATTTTGCATTTTATGTCCTTTTATAGTTGAGTTGTTTGGATTTTTGCTAGAACAGATGAGAAGTTACATTGGGGAGGGGGTAGGGGGTAAGATAGTTGTCCACAAAGGTTATTCAACTTGCTCATATGTTTTTTCTGCCTAAAATAGACATTCTAAGTAGTAGTTCCAGGGACATTTGCTTGTTTCTGCTACAACAGTTTCCCAGTTTTTGCATTTCTTTGTAATTGAGTTGCTTTAATCTTCTGCTACAACATAAGAAAAGGTGGATGAGAGGGGGAAGGGGTGAGTAGATCGAATATTTGTCCATAAAAGGCTATTCAAGTTGCTCATACATTTTTTCCTCTGCCTAAAGTAGATGCTAGGGGAGTTGCTTGGTTTTGCTAGGGAAGTTGCTTGTTTTTTTGCTAGAACAGTTTTGCATTTTTGTGTTTTATATTGAGTTACAAGCAAAAGGGCCGCTCAACCTGATGCTTCCAAGAGCGAAAATGGTGGATCAACAGGAGGTACCCGTAGTTTTTTCAAATATTTTTTTCATGAAACGATGAAGATGAAGAAGGAAGGCAACCGGAAAGGGCGAAGAGAGGTGGATAGGAAGTAATTCTAAAAAATATTGTATTAGTTGCATCACACGTTAGAGGGAGTTACCTATATTCTAAAAATTATAGTATTAGTAGATTAAGTTGCATCGGAATATATATGGAGCTGCTCTGTTCACATCAACAGTTGCATAAAATGCCTGGAGCACATTTTTGTTTTTAATAGTTGACCATGAATCACACTACAGTTGCCTATGTTAGAGAATATATATGCACTAGTGCCACCTATATATGTTGTCTCTACTTGTTGTTTTTGTGGTTCTTTTTTTGCACAAGGGTTGCCTGGTATTACTGCAAAGAGCTTATGGGGCAGCAACCCCTCTTTTAATGCATGGCACTAGTTGCTTCAAATTTTACAAGAGTTGTCTGAAATCTAGCAAAGTTGTTGCATGTTTTTTTACTTGTGCATAGGGGATGCATGCTATTTTTACTGCAAGGAACTCATATGGGCAGCAGACCTTTTTTACATGTCTGATAGTTGTTGGACTCATTGGATGGTTAAAAGTGTCTAGAAAGGCCGATTTCGATATTTGGGGCGTTTTGGTGATCCACGTTCGAGTGTCCTTATGGTAGGCGATTTAGAGGTGAAGCTAGTTAATTGGTAGTCACAGTAACCAATTTATAAGGATCCTTCGTTGATAGGTAGTTATACTAGGGTGAAAAGGAGTTGCTTTTATATAGCACTAAAGTTGCCTCTATAGCACACAAAGTTGCTCGAAAAAAAAATTCATCGAAACCTACTCATATGGGATCTAGTTTTGAAGAACTCATCGTGAGAAACCCAACGGTGAAAATAGATTTGAATTTGACATTCTAATCAAAAGTTATAAGTTTTTTTAGTTTTTGATCCTCTAATAAATGCAGGTGGGATAGTTATGCGCACGCATGCGGGTTCCTTTTTTGGTTGTCCTCGCTGGCGCGCGGGGAGGTCCTTTCTTATATGGGAGAGCGCTCGCTCCCACGTACGAGCAGACAGGATCCATCGAGTCACGTCCCAAAAAATTATGGCAGACAGGGATCGATCCCAGGGCTGTTGGCTAGAAGAGATAGGCCTTCGCAACTGTGATGCTTGTGCGCCTGTGGTTTCTATCAATATCGTATCTATAAAACATCAAATCACGATGGTGACTTTGGAAAGAAAAACTGAATTGTTTTCTTTACTTTGGGTGGCATAGTGGGTAATTTATAGCAACTTCGGGGGTATTTTTTTGGACGAACGACCATAAGCAATAGCCGCTTTATTATTAGGGAAAGATATAATTCCTAAAGGACCACTGGGCCTTTTGGTTTGTGGTTCATTCCTATCATAGGATTGGTTCCTATCTTTCACATTTCAAAGGAAGAAAACGAAAAGCTAAGATCTAATGGAAACTTTTCCTATCCTATGAACGAAATGCCATCATTTTCCCTATAGGAATCAAGATACATGTCATTTTATTTTCTGTAATTTATTTATTCATTTCTATCCTACGAACCAAAGGAGGCCTAGGTACTCTCATACTCTCATGTATAAAAGTCAATTTTTACGTTTCAAAAAAAATCAAAGAAAGTGTGAATGTTCATGAGACATCTGTTTATACCCCTATTTTTGTAATCCAATGAAAATACACATTGACAAATAAAAATAAATAGGACAATTAGGGTCACCAAAAGACAAACAAAAATACCACATTTAGATGTCTCTTTTTTGTTTCTCTATATGCTTCGATGGTAGATATAAAAAAAAGGGATTGTAGACACATGTCTTGTGAACATTCTTAAAAGTCTTAGAACTTTCTTAAATATTGAATATATACTTTTAAAACGGGAGCATGAGAGTAATAAGTTTCATGTGGTATTGGACATGTGTACGCTTTAGTAGTAAGTCCAGCTAGACATGCTAAAATGATGACCAAATTATCATCGACTACTCGCTCACTAAATTCTACCCATCAAATTCTTAGTGTACTTCCACCCATTCGATCAAAATCCACTCACCTACGGGCCCACTACTTGTCCATAATCTTGCACATAGAACATCCCGCACAGGTCCGTCTGCACGTGATAGTGTGGTTCCCCTTCTAGCGGCGACTGCACAATGTTCCTATGAGGCAAGCGTGCAAATGCGAGAGTCCAAATCCGCAATATTGTGCCCGCTTTTTCAATATAGAAGTCGTGTTGCATAATCCCCCGATGCTCTCATCGGTTCAAGCCCCTTCAATCTGTGAAGGAGAACCTGGTTGCTGAGTTTAGGGGGGAGAACTTATGGTGGGAAGTTCATGTGAGCATTTAGCTTAATCATGACATGTTGAGGATATTGCTTATCGTTAGCGTCTCGGTCAGCTGAGGATTAGAGATTAATCGAAAACTAGATGATTATTTGATTTTATGATCACTTGACTATTAATCAGCCATTTTTTTACAAATCCCAGGTTTTCATCACTAAAATTTGCTATATCCAACACGAAATAATATTGGACAGAAGTGTTACCTTAATTTCGCCTTTGAATCCTTGTCCAATGACAAAAAAAATAAAAATAGGACAACTATACATATTACATAACAATGTCCACAAAACACAAATAAACATATTTCTTACACACATAGTGGTAGAAATAGGCCCATTTTATCGGTAGATTCCCGATAAATCGCTTGTCAAAGCAATAAATGGGCCCAAAAGATAAACGGTGATGATATCGAATATTCTTATCGGTCACCCACTATGTACCAATAAATTGGACGATAAATCGCTGAATTGGCCATTTTTTGAACAGTATTCATGAGAGAACCAAAGCCAGAAGCCTTTTGTCTGTGCTAAAGAAATTGCTAGTAAAACATTGGTTGTTCCTAGATTGTATGAAGAAAAAGACGGGGAGCGTTGGAGAGAATCCGCACAAGGTTGACATCCTAGCAGTTGTGGTTGCAATGGGTGGGGGGAGAGCTCCTATACTGGAGAAGGTGGAAGAAAAGCAAAAAGGATTTGTGACAGACAGAAACTGAGATATAAAAAATCAAAATTGGGACTAACCAAGCATGATCTTCAAAGGTGAGCAAGCTTCAAGCCGTGCATAAGATCCTCCCAAATGGACATGAGAAAGTTGAATTTGTAGGAAAAACACCGGGAAATATATGGAGTCGATTATCCAGACAGGAATGCAAGGATCTAGGCAGAAATTGATTCATGCTTTATTTTCATGACAAGGCATCAAATAATAAAGCACTCGAAGATGGATTCTAGACTTTCTATAAATATCTGATAGCGAATGAGGATTTTTAACCAAAGAAGAGTATAGATTAATGTGAATTTTGAATTTAAAACGATATTGATTTGAGTAAGAGCCTATGGAATCCTCACAGGGGATGATGAGCAAAAAAACAGGGGATTTGGTAGGACACTATATCGGGAAGATCCTCTGTATGGATCTAGAAGACAACAAGGATGCATATTGGGTATTTATAGGATTAACGTATGTGGATATTACTACTATAATGAGATTTGGTCCTATGACCGTTGATGCGGATGAAGAAGAGCAGGAGATGACTAATGAGGATGGGCAGCGAAGAGGATGAAACATGCAAGAAGAAAAAGGAGAAGAGGAGAAGATTATTTCCTTCCAATATGAATATCTATTTGGCTATACTATAACTATGATAGCATTCGATATATAGAGAAGGCTTTCCAGACTAGAACAATGAGAGAAGGAGCTAGTCTCGTTGGCCATTTGCTAAAAGTTATTACCTACAAGGGTAGCTCAAGTGAAGAATGGAGTGTAAGCTTTGGTGACTGAGGAGACTTTTGGAGATGCAAAATTTAGCACCTCTGGGCAGAAACGATGCAGATCTAGCAATATCCGCTAGCGTCTACACAATATCGATCCTAAGGCGCCACCTTGACACAACGTATACGTGAAACATGCACACCGTGTGGTGGAACAGTCGACATCGCAATACAGATAATGAAATAATTGCAACAACAAATAATATACATAAAAATTAAGAGGAGTCAAATTTAATGGATGAATAAAATAAAGGTCTTTCGACCAAGATACAACTCATACAACGGACGCGATATACCTTAGTCAGGTAAATAATATTACAGATTGCCTTAATAAGGCTTTAAAGAAAAGCAAAGGGCGTTCATATCCTGCCCAGACCACCCATCTATGGTATAACCAGCTAACTTGTCCATCAATGAACCTGCTTATTGAATTGATGTCGGATGGATTGTGGTAATCCAGGGAAAGAGTAAATTAAGAAAGGTGAGTACTCAGTTGCACACGCGAGACTTACATTAGACCTAATCTGTTTTATGCAACATGTTTCAAGGTAAGTGGTTTAGCGGTGCAAATAATAAGCATTCTACATACACACTACAACTTACGTCTAATTGAGATAAGAAGACAGGGCACATAAAAGTAAATGGGTGTGGAACATCCACTCTATCCACCTACCTACAGCCAATATCACTACCTTGTCTTCTCCCTCGCATCTCCCACAAGGAAGAACCGACAAACGCATTCAAATGGTTGGCAAGTTTTTTAAATATTCAAATATATTTCTATAATAAAGTCATTCGTAACCGCAAACAAACGCATTCAAATGGTTGGCAAGTTTTTTAAATATAAGGTTAAAGATGTTTCTATAATAAAGTCAATAAGATGCAAGTCATTCGTAACCGCAAACACAACTATTCAAATATATTTAGCCCTGCATGGGTGTGAAGGAAATATGCCCTAGAGGAAATAATAAAGTTATTATTTATTTCCTTATTACATGATAAATGTTTATTATTCATGCTAGAATTGTATTAAACCGGAACCTTAGTACATGTGTGAATACATAGACAAAACATATTGTCCCTAGTATGCCTCTACTTGACTAGCTCGTTAATCAAAGATGGTTATGTTTCCTAACCATAGACATGTGTTGTCATTTGATGAACGGGATCACATCATGTGATGGACATGAACCATCCGTTAGCTTAGCATTATGATCGTTTCAATTTCATTCCTACTGCTTTCTTCATGACTTATACATGTTCCCCAGACTATGAGATTATGCAACTCCCGAATACCGGAGGAACACTTTGTGTGCTACCAAACATCACAACGTAAAAGGGTGATTATAAAGGTGCTCTACAGGTGTCTCTGAAGGTGTTTGTTGGGTTGGCACAGATCAAGAATAGGATTTGTCACTCCGTGTTTCGGAGAGGTATCTCTGGGCCCTCTCGGTAATGCCCATCACTATAAGCCTTACAAGCATTGTAACTAATGAGTTAGTTGCAGGATGAAGTATTACGGAACGAGTAAAGAGACTTGCTGGTAACGAGATTGAACTAGGTATGATGATACCGACGATCAAATCTCAGGCAAGTAACATACTGATGACAAAGGGAACAACGTATGTTGTTATGCGGTTTGGCCGATAAAGATCTTCATAGAATATGTAGGAACCAATATGAGCATCTAGGTTCCTCTATTGGTTATTGACCGGAGATTAGTCTTGGTCATGTCTACATAGTTCTCGAACTCGTAGGGTGCGCACGCTTAACGTTCGATGACGATATGTATTATGAGTTATTTGTTTTTGATGACCGAAGTTTCTTCGGGGTTCCGGATAAGATCTCAAACATGGCGAGCAGTCTCAAAATGGTCGAGACATAAGGATTGATATATTGGACGGTTATATTCGGACACCGGAAGTGTTCCGGAGAAGTTTCGGATAAAACCGGAGTGTCGGAGGGTTATCGGAACCCCCGGGGGAACTAATGAACCTCGATGGGCCTTAGTGGAGAGAGAGAGAGGGGCGGCCAGGGCAGGCCGCGCGACCCCTCCCCCTTGGGTCCGAATTGGACTAGGAGGGGGGCGGCGCCCCCCTTTCCTTCTCCCTCTCCCTCTCCTTCCTTCCCCCTCTCTCCCTCTTGGTGGAAACCTACTAGGACTTGGAGTCCTAGTAGGATTCCCCTCTTGGGGGAGCGCCAAGGAGGGCCGGCCGGCCTCCCCTTGCTCCTTTATATACGGGGGCAGGGGGCACCCTAGAACATAGAAGTTTCTCTCCCAACCGTGTGTGGTGCCCCCCTCCACAGTTACACACCTCGATCATACCATCGTAGTGCTTAGGCGAAGCCCTGCGCCGGTAGCATCATCATCACCGTCACCACGCCATCATGCTGACGGAACTCACCCTCGTCCTCAACTGGATCAAGAGCACGAGGGACATCGTTGAGCTGAACGTGTGCTGAATGCGGAGGTGCCGTACGTTCGGTACTTGGATCGGCTGGATCGTGAAGACGTTCGACTACATCAACCATGTTATTGAAACGCTTCCGCTTTCGGTCTACGAGGGTACGTGAACACACTCTCCCCTCTCGTTGCTCTGCATCACCTAGATAGATCTTGCGTGATCGTAGGAATTTTTTTGAAATTACTGTGTTCCCCAACAGTGGTATCAGAGCCAGGTCTATGCGTAGATGTTATATGCACTAGTAGAACACAAAGAGTTGTGGGTGATAATTGTCATACTGCTTGTCACCAACGTCTTACTTTGATTTGGTATTGTTGGATGAAGCGGCCCGGACCGACATTACATGACCGCGTTCATGAGACTGGTTCTACCGACGTGCTTTTGCACAAAGGTGGCTGGCAGGTGTATGTTTCTCCAATTTAGTTGAATCGAGTTCGACTACAGCCGATCCGTGTTGAAGGTTAAGACAACACACTTGACGAAAAATCGTTGTGGTTTTGATGCGTAGGTAAGAACGGTTCTTGCTAGAAGTTCGTAGCAGCCACTTAAAACTTGCAACAACAAAGTAGAGGACGTCTAACTTGTTTTTGCAGGGCTTGCTGTGATGTGATATGGTCAAGGCATGATGTGATATAAATTGTTGTATGGGATGATCATGTTTTGTACAATTATCGGCAACTAGCAGGAGCCATATGGTTGTCACATTATTGTATGCAATGCAATCGCCATGTACTTGTTTTACTTTATCACCAAGCGGTAGCGATAGTCATAGTAACAATAGTTGGCGAGACGACAACGATGCTACGATGGAGATCAAGGTGTCACGCCGGTGATGATGGAGGTCATGACGATGCTTCGGTGATGGAGATCACGAGCACAAGATGATGATGGCCATATGATGTCACATATTTTGATTGCATGTGATGTTTATCTTTTATGCATCTTATTTTGCTTAGTACGATGGTAGCATTATAAGATGACCCCTTACTAAATTTCAAGGTACAAGTGTTCTCCCTGAGTATGCACCGTTGCTACAGTTCGTCGTGCTGAGACACCACGTGATGATCGGGTGTGATAAGCTCTACGTTCACATACAATGCGTGCAAGCCAGTTTTGCACACGCAGAATACTCGAGTTAACCTTGACGAGCCTAGCATATGCAAATATGGCCTCGGAACACTGAGACCGAATGGTCAAACATGAATCATATAGTAGATATGATAAACATAGTGATGTTCACCATTGAAAACTACTCCATCTCACATGATGATCGGACATGGTTTAGTTGATTTGGATCGCATGATCATTTAGATGACTAGAGGGATGTCTATCTAAGTGGGAGTTCTTAAGTAATATGATTAATTGATCTTTAATTTATCATGAACTTAGTCCTGATAGTTATTTTGCATGTCTATGTTATTGTAGATCAATGGCCCGTGCTACCGTTCCTTTGAATTTTAATGCGTTCCTAGAGAAAGGTAAGTTGAAAGATGATGGCAGCAACTACACGGACTGGGTTCGTAACTTGAGGATTATCCTCATTGTTGCACAAAAGAATTACATCCTGGAAGCACCGTTAGGTGTACCACCCGCGCCAGCAACTGCAGACATTGTGAATGCCTGGTAGACGCGTGTTGATGACTACTCGATAGTTCAGTGTGCCATGCTTTACGGCTTAGAATCAGAACTTCAAAGACATTTTGAATGTCATGGAGCATATGAGATGTTCGAAGAGTTGAAATTAATATTTCAAGCAAATGCCTGAGTTGAGAGATATGAAGTCTCTAACAAGTTCTACAGCTGCAAAATGGAGGAGAATAGTTTTGTCAGTGAACACATACTCATAATGTCTGGGGTACCATAACCACTTGACTCAGCTGGGAGTTAATCTTCCTGATGATTGTGTCATTGACAGAGTTCTTCAATCACTGCCACCAAGCTATAAAGGCTTCATGATGAACTATAATATGCAAGGGATGAACAAGACTATTCCCGAGCTCTTCGCAATGCTAAAGGCTGTGGAGGTAGAAATCAAGAAGGAGCATCAAGTGTTGATGATCAACAAGACCACTAGTTTCAAGAAAAAGGGAAAGGGAAGAAGGGGAACTTCAAGAAGAACGGCAAGAAAGTTGCTGCTCAAGAGAAGAAGCCCAAGTCTGGACCTAAGCCTGAAACTGAGTGCTTCTACTGCAAAGGGACTAGTCACTGGAAGCGGAACTGCCCCAAGTATTTGGGGGATAAGAATGATGGCAAAGTGAAAGGTATATTTGATATACATGTTATTGATGTGTACCTTACTATTGCTCGTAGTAGCGCCTGGGTATTTGATACTGGTTCTATTGCTCATATTTGCAACTCGAAACAACGGCTACTGATTAAACAAAGATTGGCTAAGGACGAGGTGACGATGCACATGGGAAATGGTTCCAAGGTTGATGTGATCGCCGTCAGCACGCTACCTCTACATCTACCATCGGGATTAGTTTTAGACCTGAATAATTGTTATTTGGTGCCAGCGTTGAGCATGAACATTATATCTGGATCTTGTTTGATGCGAGATGGTTATTCATTTAAATTATAGAATAATGGTTGTTCTATTTATATGAGTAATATCTTTTATGGTCATGCACCCTTGCTGAGTGGTCTATTTTTATTGAATCTCGATAGTGATGATACACATATTCATAATATTGGAGCCAAAAGATGCAAAGTTGATAATGATAGTGCAACTTATTTGTGGCGCTGCCGTTTGGGTCATATCGGTGTAAAGCGCATGAAGAAACTCCATGTTGATGGACTTTTGGAATCACTTGATTATGAATCACTTGGTGCTTGCGAACCGTGCCTTATGGGCAAGATGAGTAAAACTTTGTTCTCCGGAACAATGGAACGAGCTACTGACTTATTGGAAATAATACATACAGATGTATGCAGTCCAATGAGTATTGAGGCTCGCGGCGGGTATCATTATTTTCTTACCTTCACAGATGATTTGAGCAGATATGGGTGTATCTGCTGAATTAAACATAAGTCTGAAACATTTGAAAAGTTTGAAGACTTTCAGAGTGAAGTGGAAAATCATCGTAACAAGAAAATGAAGTTTCTACGATCTGATCGTGGAGGTGAATATTTGAGTTATGAGTTTGGTCTTCATTTGAAACAACATGGGATAGTTTCACAGTTAACGCCACCTGCAACACCACAGCGAAATGGTGTGTCCGAACGTCGTAACCGTACTTTATTAGATATGGTGCAATCTATGATGTCTCTTACTGTTTTACGGCTATCGTTTTGGGGTTATGCTTTAGAGACGGCGGCATTCACATTAAATAGGGCACCATCAAAATCCGTTGAGATGACGCCTTATGAACTGTGGTTTGGCAAGAAACCAAAGTTATCGTTTCTTAAAGTTTGGGGCTGCGATGCTTATGTGAAAAAGCTTCAACCTGATAAGCTCGAACCCAAATCGTAGAAGTGCGTCTTCATAGGATACCCAAAGGAAACTATTGGGTACACCTTCTATCACAGATCCGAAGGCAAAATCTTTGTTGCTAAGAATGGATCCTTTATAGAGAAGGAGTTTCTCTCGAAAGAAGTGAAAGGGAGGAAAGTAGAACTTCATGAGGTAATTGTACCGTCTCCCTTACTGAAAAGTAGTTCATCACAAAAATCAATTCCAGTGATTCCTACACCAATTAGTGAGGAAGTTAATGTTGATGATCATGAAATTTTAGATCAAGTTGCTACCGAACCTCGTAGGTCTTCCAGAGTAAGATCCGCACCAGAGTGGTACGGTAATTCTGTTCTGGAAGTCATGTTCCTAGACCATGGTGAACCTACAAACTATGAGGAAGCGATGATGAGCCCAGATTCCGTGAAATGGCTTGAGGCCATGAAATCTGAGATGGGATCCATGTATGAGAATAAAGTGTGGACTTTGGTGGACTTACCTGATGATTGGCAAGCCATAGAAAATAAATGGGTCTTCAAGAAGAAGACCGATGCAGACGGTAATGTTAGTGTCTACAAAGCTCGACTTGTTGTGAAAGGTTTTCGACAAGTTCAAGGAGTTGACTACGATGAGACTTTCTCACCCATAGTGATGCTTAAGTCCATCTGAATCATCTTAGCAATTGTCGCATTTTATGATTATGAAATTTGGCAAATGGATGTCAAAACTGCATTCCTGAATGGATTTCTGGAAGAAGAGTTGTATATGATGCAACCGGAAGGTTTTGTCGATCGAAAGGGAGCTAACAAAGTGTGCAAGCTCTAGCGATCCATTTATGGACTGGTGCAAGCATCTCAGAGTTGGAATAAACGCTTTGATAGTGTGATCAAAGCATAAGGTTTTATACAGACTTTTGGAGAAGCCTGTATTTACAAGAAAGTGAGTGGGAGCTATGTAGCATTCATAATATTATATGTGGATGACATATTGTTGATTGGAAATGATATAGAACTTCTGGATAGCATAAAGGGATACCTGAATAAGAGTTTTTCCATGAAAGACCTTGGTGAGGCTGCTTACATATTGGGCATCAAGATCTATAGAGATAGATCAAGAAGCTTAATTGGACTTTCACAAAGCACATACCTTGATAAAGTTTTGAAGAAGTTCAAAATGGATCAGTCAAAGAAAGGGTTCTTGCATGTGTTACAAGGTGTAAAGTTATGTCAGACTCAATGCCCGACCACTTCAGGAGATAGAGAGAAAATGAAAGTCATTCCCTATGCTTCATCCATAGGTTCTATCATGTATGCAATTCTGTGTACCAGACCTGATGTGTGCCTTACTATAAGCATAGCAGGGAGGTACCAAAGTAATCCCGGAGTGGAGCACAGGACAACGGTCAAGAACATCCTGAAATACCTGAAAAAGATTAAGGATATGTTTCTCATTAATGGAGGTGAAAAAGAGCTCGTCGTAAACGGTTACGTCGATGCAAGCTTTGACACTGACGGATGACTCTAAGTCGCAAACCGGATATGTATTTTTATTGAATGGAGGAGTTGCCAGTTAGTGCAGTTCCAAACAGAGCGTCATGGCGGGATCTACCTGTGAAGCGGAGTACATTGCTGCTTCGGAAGCAGCAAATGAAGGAGTTTAGATGAAGGAGTTCATATCCGATCTAGGTGTCATACCTAGTGCATCGGGTCCATTGAAAATCTTTTGTGACAATACTGGTGCAATTGCCTTGGCAAAGGAATTCAGATTTCACAAGAGAACCAAGCATATCAAGAGACGCTTCAATTCCATCCGTCATCAAGTGTCGGAAGGGGACATAGAGATTTGCAAGATACATACGGATTTGAATGTTGCAGACCCGTTGACTAAGCCTCTTCCACAAGCAAAACCTGATCAGCACCAAAGCTCTATGGGTGTTAGAATCATTACTATGTAATCTAGATTATTGACTCTAGTGCAAGTAGGAGACTGAAGGAAATATGCCTTAGAGGCAATAATAAAGTTATTATTTATTTCCTTATTTCATGGTAATATTTATTATTCATGCTAGAATTGTATTAAACCGGAAACTTAGTACATGTGTGAATACATAGACAAAACATATTGTCCCTAGTATGCCTCTACTTGACTAGCTCGTTAATCAAAGATGGTTATGTTTCCTAACCATAGACATGTGTTGTCACTTGATGAACGGGATCACATAATTAGGAGAATGATGTGATGGACATGACCCATCCGTTAGCTTAGCATTATGATTGTTTCAGTTTCATTGCTACTGCTTTCTTCATGACTTATACATGTTCCCCAGACTATGAGATTATGCAACTCCCTAATAATGGAGAAACACTTTGTGTGCTACCAACCGTCACAATGTAAAAGGTTGATTATAAAGTGCTCTACAGGTGTCTCCGAAGGTGTTTGTTCAGTTGGCATAGATCGAGATTAGGATTTATCACTCCGTGTTTCGGAGAGGTATCTCTGGGCCCTCTCGGTAATGCTCATCACTATAAGCCTTGCAAGCATTATAACTAATGAGTTAGTTGTGGGATAAAGTATTACAGAACAAGTAAAGAGACTTGCCGGTAACGAGATTGAACTAGGTATGATGATACCGACGATCGAATCTCGGGCAAGTAACATGCCGATGACAAAGGGAACAACGTATGTTGTTATGCGGTTTGACCGATAAAGATCTTTGTAGAATATGTAGGAACCAATATGAGCATCCAGGTTCCGCTATTGGTTATTGACCGGAGATTATTCTTGGTCATGTCTACATAGTTCTCGAACCCGTAGGGTCCGCACGCTTAACGGCGGTGACGATATGTATTATGAGTTATGTGTTTTTGATGACCGAAGATTGTTCGGAGTCTCGGATAAGATCACGGACGTGACGAGGAGTCTCGAAATGGTCGAGACATAAAGATTGATATATTGGATGGCTATATTCGGACACCAGAAGTGTTCCAGAGAAGTTTCGGATAAAACCGGAGTGCCGGAGGGTTATCGGAACCCCCGGGGGAACTAATGGACCTCGATCGGCCTTAGTGGAGAGAGAGAGGGGCAGCCAGGGCAGGCCACGCGCCCCCTCCCCCTTGGGTCCGAATTGGACTAGGAGGGCCCCCCCTTACTTCTCCCTCTCCCTCTCCTTCCTTTCCCCCTCTCTCCCTCTTAGTGGAAACCTACTAGGACTTGGAATCCTAGTAGGATTCCCCTCTCGGGGGCGCGCCAAGGAGGGTCGGCCAGCCTCCCCTTGCTCCTTTATATACGGGGGCAGGGGGCACCCTAGAACACAGAAATTTCTCTCCCAACCGTGTGCGGTGCCCCCCTCCACAGTTACACACCTCGATCATACCATCGTAGTGCTTAGGCGAAGCCCTGCGATGGTAGCATCATCATCACCGTCACCACACCATCGTGCTTATGGAACTCACCCTCGTCCTCAACTGGATCAAGAGCACGAGGGACGTCATCGAGCTGAACGTGTGCTGAACGCGGAGGTGCTGTACGTTTTGTACTTGGATTGGTTGGATCGCAAAGACGTTCGACTACATCAACTACGTTATTGAAACGCTTCCGCTTTCGGTCTACGAGGGTACGTGGACACACTCTCCCCTCTCGTTGTTATGCATCACCTAGACAGATCTTGCGTGATCATAGGATTTTTTTGAAATTATTGGGTTCCCCAACAGGGTGCACTACTATACCCAAACACGTTCGACCGTCCCTTATAGGCCAGAGAAACACATCATATGCCCAAGCTGGTGGGTTTGGATCGACTACGGCACTTCCCTAGCCACGCGCAAGTCTAGCAAGCCACTCGATTGAGTCGACACCCGAATCAAAAATCTGGCTGTCACATCCTAAATTTTTATCAAATTTGGAATTTTAAAATTCAATTAGGGTCAGTTAGAGAATTCAAAAATTACTGTTATTGTTTGATCTTAGCTAGATCAAAATGGCATTGGAGTCAATAGTCATGTAAGTTGACTTGCTTGGTTTTGTCATCATTTGCATTGCTAGCTTTGTTTGTTGCATTATCATGAGTGATATGTGTGATTGGCTGTTTGCTAAACGAGGTTGGCGGTCACTTTGTACCAACAAACCAAGGAGAAGCCATTCACTTTTTTATCATTGTTGATTGAAATTGAATGGAAAACCAAAGTGGCGAACTCGCCGATGACCTCAATAACGACAACAAGAATTGAAGAAAAATCATGGCACAAGCTCCCAAATCCATTGGATTCACTACTAGGGAAAAGCCTATACACAGAATCTTATCAGCAGCGCGCTTCAAAATAACTCGCTGCTGCTAACTAGCAGTAGCCCGGACAGACGAAACTCGCTGCTGAGACAAATATAGCAGTAGCGCGTCCTCCCAAAGACGCGCTGCTGCTATAATTCCTACGAGGCCGCTGCGAGGCTAGTTATAGCAGCAACGCGTTATAGTGATGCGCGCTACTGCTACGTAGCATAGTAGCAGCGCATTTCTGAGATAAGCGCTACTGCTAAGTTTTCTACAAAAATTTAGTCCCACCTCGCTCTGTGAAGAGAGTTTCTACCACCTTAAATATGTTACTTCTCAAACTTTGACAAGCACTTGATCTTCATTGAACTCTATGTGTAGAATTTGTGGCTGCAATATGAGTCTTCACCTGTTCCTAAACCGGTGAGGACTCATATTGACGAATCAGATTGCACACAAAAAGATCGTTGATGATCAATGTGTTTTTGATATATTGAACAAAGTCTATTTTTACATGCTGACACATAGCAGTAGCGCTTTATTGTGAAAGGCGCTGCTGCTAGATAGCTTAGCAGTAGCATCTTTTCCTGAAGAGCGCTACTGCTAAGCCATTCATCTCCCCCATCTCCTCCATTCCGATCCACTCACACACACAGCCACTCAATCCTCTCCGATCCGTTTGCGCCGCGCGCCCCCGTCGCCCCTCCTCAGTCTGCGCCGCACGCCGTCACCTCCTCCTCCTTGCTGGACTCGGTACCGGCCTCCTCCTCCGTCCTCCCTCTCCACTCACCACTGGCCGGCCCCTCCTCGCTCCGCCTTCCTCTTCCGTCCTCCCTCAACTGGCCGCGCCGGCCGGCCCCTCCTCGCTCCGCCTTCCTCCTCCGTCCTCCCTCAACTGGCCGCGCCGGCCGGCCCCTCCTCGCTCCGCCTTCCTCCTCCGTCCTCCCTCAACTGGCCGCGCCGGCCGGCCCCTCCTCGCTCTGCCTTCCTCCTCCATCCTACTCTCTTCTCCCTCCTCGAGTCGCCCCTCCTTCTCCCTCCTGCTCATATGCAACATTTTGATTTAGTTGATATAATTTAGTTGACTTAGTAGGCTAGTTGATTTAGTTGACTTAGAACATTTTGATTTAGTTGATTTAGTAGGCTAATTCATTTAGTTAATTTAGTTGACTTAGAACATTTTGATTTAGTTGATTTAGTAGGCTAGTTGATTTAGTTCACTTAGAACATTTTGATTTAGTTGATTTAGTTGACTTAGAACATTTTGATTTAGTTGATTTAGTAGGCTAATTCATTTAGTTAATTTAGTTGACTTAGAACATTTTGATTTAGTTGATTTAGTAGGCTAGTTGATTTAGTTCACTTAGAACATTTTGATTTAGTTGATTTAGTAGGCTAGTTGATTTAGTTGACTTAGAACATTTTGATTTAGTTGATTTAGTAGGCTAGTTGATTTAGTTCACTTAGAACATTTTGATTTAGTTGATCGTTAATCCTTTGCTCATATTGCTTTAGGAAGAATGGCGCCACCACCACCACCACTATGTCAACTGTGCAAGTCAAGATGCGCCAGCAGTCTTGCAACTGGCAAGCTGTTCGGCATCTACTTCCAGCCGAGTTTTCGTCATGCGGTGGTAAGAAATTAGATGAAATGTAATAACTATTTTATTTTTAGTGTTGGCATTACTGCATTGTGTCATTTTTCTTATTTTACACAGATCGTCTCATGCAATGTGAGGTTGAAATTTAACAAGCTGACAGGAGACACTGTGAAATTTGAGGCTCCTGGGGGGCCGTACACTATGGAGGTTGAGAAAGGACGCAATATGTCGCAGATTGGAGGAGATGGATGGGCCCGTTTCGTCGCTCGCATGCATCTTACTGGTGGTGAGTTGATCAGCTTCAACTTCCGAGCAGAAAGACCCAAGCTAGCTGTCATTTATCTCAACCTGGTGGAAGATGATGAAGATGACGAAGATGATGAAGATGATGAAGATAATGAGGACCCACTCGATGAAGATGATGAGGACCCACTTCATGAAGCCATCGTAGCTCAAAGAACAAGGCTGAGTGAGGAGGAGGTGTCCAACCTGTGGAACATAATTCCGCCACGTGCTGACTTTGTCGGGGTGCCATTCGTGACCCGCTTGACAAATACCATGGTTGATCGACATGATATGGTATGTTATACTTACAAATGCAAATTAATAGTGTGAATTACTTAGTGTATAGTCCAATGATATGGTATGTTGTGTGGAATCTAGTCGATGATATATATGTTTTAGTGTAGAGTTCGATCACATGCTTATTAATTGATATATTTTTCTTATTCAGAAATTGGCAAAGAGCATATCTGTGAGTTATGGTATCGAGCCTGATGAAGAAGGCTCAGCTGGACTACGCCTTACTGCAAGGGGCTCCGTCACAACCTGTACTTACCGCGTGGACACGGACGGTCGCACACACTTAAACTCGGTTGGGTGGAAGAAATTTCTCGATGGCAAGAATCTTCGTGTTGGACAGGCCATCCTAATTACTATCAGGAACACCAACCGCCCAGGCTTGAGGATGATGATTGTCTTTGATATCATCTAGAACTACATATGTGTGTGTGGCTATATCATCTAGAACTACATATGTGTGTGGCTATATCATCTAGAACTACATATGTGTGTGTGGCTATATCATCTAGAACTACATATGATGATCGTCGTCGATATCATCTAGAACTACATATGATGATGGCCGTTGATATGACCTTGTACTGCTTGAGGATGCATGTTGGCTATGCATGAAATTGTTATCTAGTACTCCCTTCGTTCCAAATTACTCGTCGTGGTTTGAACTAAAACCACGACGAGTAATTTGGAACGAAGAGAGTACTACCGTACCTAGTAATGGTTTATGAATTTGATATCTACTAGCAGTACCTAGTATCTAGTATCTGAAAGGAGAACTGAAAGGGAATGGGGCAGTGGGAAAATGATGAAAGATATAGCAGTAGCAAGGGATGGCGAAATCGCTACAGCTAGTTAATAGTAGCGCGTTCACAAAAAGCGTTGCTGATATCGTCAACAGTAGTAGCGCGGGTTAGGGCCGCGCTACTACTATGAGTTAGCTGTAGCGCCTTATTAGTAGCGCGGCCACCCGCGCTGCTGCTAGCCTAAAAACCCGCGCTGCTGCTAGCCTTTTCCCTAGTAGTGATTGGATGACGAAGATGAGGAAGGTGGGACAATCCAATGTTCCAAAGAGGAATATCCAAGTGATGGAAAACAAGTGAGAGAAGGGCAGGGCCACGCATAACGCCGCGACGAGCAAAATGTCCGCCACATGGCCGACACTTTTTCACCAAGGAGGATAAATAAGGAGAGGTACAAACTCTTATTGGATGCACAAAAAGAGAGGACAAATTAAGACCAGGAGAGGGTGAACAAGAAGTTGCAACTTCAGAAGGAGAAGATACACTTGGAGAAGCATGAGGCATATATCAAATGTGGGATCGAGAAGGCACAGACTTTTGGATCAATTGAGCTCGAGAAATCGAGGTTGCGGCTCGCTCAGGACGCAGAGGATTCGGGGATCATGTACCCTCTTGGATCCGGAAGGCAAGAAATGGCCTGGGGCAACGGAAAAGGAGATCAAGGCCCGCAAAGAAAGTGTCGAATGATCTATTCTTGTCTCACCTATTTATGGATTGTCGTATTTTCTTTTGGCATGTGTTGAATTGTGTTTTATTTTGCATTGTTGAATTATTGAATTGGTGGTGAATTTGTGCTATATGATCGATGGATGCGCAAGGATTTTCATGGATTTGAGGGTTTAGATATAAGGGGTGTGGCTGTCTGGCACTGATCAGGGACGCATTTGTAGATGTTTAGGGGGGATGGATTTGCCCAGTCCAAGTGTAGATGCACTTATAGGTCTTTCTATACCGTTTTTCAAGTGAATCGATTTGAAAAAAAATGTGTTGGCTCAAATCAGATGCCAATATATGTGCTTATTCTATCGATTTGTTTTGTATTGATTGGATCATATGAGTATGATGCTACGTGGCTTTGAGAGTCTATCTCAACTTAAGCAAGAAATAGCATGTGGTCCACTGGTGAGGCAAGGGCTCGAGTTCGAATCCCCGCAGCTGCACCATTTCGTGTTTGTATTTCTTTCTCTTCCCCACTGACAAGTGGGACCAACACATAAAGAGAGCGTTAATTTGTGCCTCGTAGGCATAACTAACAGAGAATTAACGGCGAGTGAGGGAAGTGTACTCAAATGTACATTAAACATAAGTTGTAGGGCTAATTTGTTTCATTTTTTCAACTTTATGTATGAATCTATGCCCTTCATATAAATTCATGCATCGAGGTGCAGCAAACTCTTATAAGTTCTACAATACATATCTTTTTAGGTGATTTTTTAATTAAAGAAGGGGGCTTGAATAGCAAAAGGTGGCATGGTTTACATAACTAGGGCAGCACACATGGATTATTTCAGCTCAAGGATATCATCAAGCGGATGAACACCATCTTGATATGCCTATCAAAAAAGATGGAAACATATTGATGTGCCTACCAAACTAGCTTTGTTATCACATTTTAGTGCTACCTGCAGCATAAAGAGTAGGGACTAATGATTAGCTTTAATTAAGAGTGAGTCGGACTAGGAGTAGTATACTAAAAGACGAGTAAAGCAAAAAAAAGTCCAGAGTTCCCCATCTCCCCTTTGGATTTTATTTCTCCTTTGTACTACTTTTAAAAGATTTTCAAATCTTGCAAGTTGCAAATGCGTGAAAACTATGTGTGGAACATCTCAAAATTATAATAAAATGGCATATCTCACGCTAATATAACAAGTTTCTTTGTTTTACTAACATAGGTTCCCTACTCTATGCGGACAACCACCTCACATGACTACCACATTTTGGGTGCTAGTATACTCCCAAGCAGCGACAACACAACCAGACAACATTGGAAATGAAAAAAAAATTGAGGGAGAAATACATTTGTCAGGTTGCAGGTAATATCCACGGCCATGTAAAATTATGCGACCTCAGCTTTTTTTTAGAAAAGAAGGATGACTCCGGCCTCTGCATCTGGGCGATGCATGCGGGCACTTTAATAATTATTCTCACAGGACCTTACAAAGTCATACAACAGTAAGACTGAAGCCACCGTCTAAACAACAACTATCGCTATACTTATCCAGTTGATGAAGGGGCGCTGATAGTCTGGGCCTAATACCAAACAGACATCGCAGCCAAACCTAAACATCTAAGACCTGAGGTCTCAACCAGGACATCTGCCTGGTATGGGGCACCTACTAGTCCGGCGCACTCCTCAACCAGGACGCCTGCTGGGTATGGGGCCGCTGCAGAGCTGTACTGTTGCATCTACCATGCCAGGTCTCTCAGCCATCGACGCCACCACGACGCCAAACAACGTCGTCCTCCTGCGCGAGTCCATCCTCCCACATCGAACTCCGAATCTGCACTGCGCCACGTCGTCCAGATCCGTCACCATCAATGTATGGATGAAGCACCGCTCCACCAAAGAAGCCGTCCGCTGGTCCCGCGAAGCCGAGTGCACCTCCAAGAATGCCGCCTCCAAGGGGGTTACGACACATGATTGCCGCCAACATCCGATCAGCTGATCTAGGGTTTCCCCCGGAGGTATTGAGTGGAGTTGGGAGCTTCACCTCGATGATGCCTTCATGTAGGAAACGATGATAAGGGCATCGTCATCACCGTCTCCGGCCATCGACCGAAGATCAGGTTTTCACCCGGATCCGTCCCAAGAAATCCACCCAACAACCTGTGCACCGTCTCGACCGCCTTCAAAGCCCCAGATCCAGCCGCCTAGATCCGGCAACCAACCGCAACAACAGTGCCACCGTGGGACCCCTGGCGCACCGGCCACTGCCTGAGTGTGCCACCACTAGAGCCTAGGAGGAGGGCTCCCACCCCGCCTCGCTAAGCCGCGAGAGCCGCCGAGAAGGATCCTGCGCGCTCGTCGCCGTCTCTGATCGAACCAATCCATAGGAGATCGCCGTCACAGATCCACCTTGGACAGGAACTGCACCACGCCATGCCGCCGCGGGAAGCCCGAGCTTCACCGGCCTCCACCCTCCAGGGCCGCCACCCCGGGATCCAGACAGAACTTTGCTGCTGCCACCGGCCAAGTTCCTCCGCCGCCGACCGGCCAAGCCGCCGGTCACTGCATGACCATGCGAGCACAGCCAGCCGGCCGACCAACTCCGACGAAGAAGAAGGCCACCACCACCAAGCCTAGGGCCGGCGCCCCAGACATCCTCGTGTTGCAGATCAAGTCCAGGAGCAGTGCCCCGCCGACGGCGATTGAGATCCGTAGCACAACGAATTAGCCCGACATGAGTCAAGGCCAGATCCACCGTTGCTGGTGCCGTCCTCCCCCGCCGCCGCCGCACCACTTCCATGTCGCCGCCGATCTGCGCCACCGCCGCCGATCTGGCCGGCGAGGAGCGCCGCCTCCCAACCAGATCGAGATCCGAGGAGAAACCGCCGCCGCCGCCACGCCACAAGGGCTTTGCCCTGTGACACCCCGGGCGACGGCGGCGGAGGGGAGCGGAGGAGGGGCGAGGCTGTAGGAGGAGGGCGGGGGCTCCCCGGTGCGGGGCGGCGCCGCCGCACAGGGGAGGGACGGGGCTGCATGACCATGCGACCTCAGCTTTTAAATATGAGACATTTTGATAGTTTAAATTGAACTGCCAAAATGTCTTGCACCGAATTGGATTTACACACGAGAAAACCAAAAGGACAGATATAATAGCGAGTACTACAAAATTGAGGTTTTCTTGTGGTTAGATATATTTTACGTTGCTTAGTGTGTGTATCGAACCTGAGCATAATTTTTGTAGATTGTAGAGACTTTTGTTAGTATTTTTTAATAAATAAATAAATAAATGTGGCTGTTCATTTACGTTTTCGTGATTTGGAAGCGTTGTCGCACAACATGTGTGCTCTCATGGCAATAGCAAGGGCAGTTATGTTGCGCTCAAGCTTGTCGGAGCGCAAGACCATGTCTTGTGTGAAATATCACAAACTGCATGAAAAGGGCACACTCAATACTTTGTCTTTTGGTTTGTCCACTCTTTGAGAAGTGCTCATATAGTCATGAAGCCGTAGTGGAACTCACTAAAATCCATGAGACCACCATGAATAAAAGAGTGGTCAGAAAGTTTTTCATATATATATTTCAAGCTTAGAAAGAATACATCGTTGATATTGACCTTGTTTAAAGGATCTTGTTAACGTCAATATGATGGTTAAAAACAGACCTCAAGATGGATATCCGGCTAAAGATATATGATTTTTTTCTTTCTGTGGACAAAAACTAAATGGGTAGATTGAACATGGGAACTAGGAAAACAGTAGCATAATTCGCAATGAACACAAATATGCACACAACTTTTTTTGCTGAAACTATATGCAAACGAAACTTAATTCAAACTTTTGGTTTGAAAGTATGGCAGGTGGGGCGGGTGATACATGCAACTCGGCCAAAAACTATCATGCATGGACCTAGTGCAGTAATTAAGGACTATTCATATAGACGAGCCCATGAATCTTGGAGCAAATGCTTAGCCGCATGCATGCGTGCCCCTGCCCCTGCATTCGCCACGAATTTCCACAAATTAGTGAACTATATACTCTCTCCGTCCCGGACAAGTACTTGAAGCAAATGCTTAGCCGCATGCATGCGTGCCCCTGCCGTATTTCCGCAAATTATTGTACAAATACAATAAAATTATAGGCTCACTTGCAATTTTTCCATATAATTCACTTTGGAGTATCTTAGATATAGTATATAAACATACTAAAAATAATAAAATAGATTATATACTACCACATGGTAGTATATAAGAAATGGGTGTAACTACACCCGGTAGTAGGATGCATTTTCCCTATATATATATATATATATATATATATATATATATATATATATATATATATATATATATATATATATATATATATATTAGAAAAGGAGGATGACCCCTGGCCTCTGCATCTGGGAGATGCATACGGCCACTTTAATAATTATTCTCGAGGACCTTACAAAGTATTACAACAATGTGCCTGAATCCACCATCTAGGCAACATATGCCGCTACTCCTATCCAAAATGATGAAGGGGTGCTAGCTGAGCCACTACCCAAATCACTCACCTAAGCCTAAGATCAAAAGCCGGAAGCCGAAACTCATTCGGAAGCCCCAGCCGAGCCACATACCGGGTCTGGGGCACAATCGGTCAGACGCACTCGTGTGTCGTCACCGCCATCTTCCACAGGTCTTCAGATCATATTGAGGCTTCTACCTTGTCTGGCCACTCTGCCATCGACGTCACCATGACGCCAGACAGCAACCTCCTCTTGCGCGAGCCCATCTCCGCGCATCGGACGCCGAGTCTCCACAGCGCCATGCTATCGATCTCCGCCGCCATCAAAGTGTGAGATGAAACACCGCTCCACCATCCCTCCAGCTAGCACTTGCTCCAAGACAATGCCCCCAGAAGGGAAAGCGATAGAACGCCATCATCATCCGATCCGGAAGACCCAGATCTGGGGTTTCCCCCGGAGCACCCCGAACCTGATGGCGCAGACTGCCGACGATGCCTCGACCATCGGCAGTAGCTCCACCAGACGAGCATCGCCTACGTCGCCGCAACCTCCAAGATGAAGCTGACCAGAATGCATGTGTCGACACCGAACCGCCGCCACTTCCACCGCCACTTGAGCAGCCCCCGAGCAACGCCTTCAGGAAGGAGCACACCACCGTGGTGTCGTCGTCACTTGGAACATGGGGGTCCGAGGTTTTCACCTGAGCTCCTGGGAGGGGTGGAAGGAAGGAGGTCCTCTCCGAAGCCTCCAACAAGGGAAGCAACACCCAAAGGCACTGCCATTGGAGTGGCCGCCACGCCGGCCAAGAGATTCCCCGGAACCCCTTCCAGCCACCGGATTTGCAAGGCCAGCACCCAAGAACGGTGACCGAAGCCACCAAAGGCCGGATCCGCTGCAGATCGGAGTAGATCGGGGTCGAGGACGAACATCACTATGGCCACCAACATCCAGCGAGGACCCGTCGCCGCAGCCGAAGCCCACCACCTCCCCGCCATCCACATGGCCAGGGAAGTGGCCCACCTGTCCACGCCGGCGCCGCCCGCCGCCAAGTTGCGCCGCGTGCCACCAGCAATGGCCGCCGCCATGGATCCGAGCCGGAGGCGGGCCGCCAGCTGCGGGGCCCCGCAGGAGTGGAGAGCCGCGCCACGGGGGGTAGGCCCCGCCGCCGCCGCCACGACGCGGGCTTCGCCCGGAGTTGGCCTCCGGCGGCGGCGAGGGGATTAGCTGGAGAAGGGGGCCCCGGCGGTGGCGCGGTTGGGGGCTGCCGCCCGTGTCGCCTACCCTAGGCGACGCGGGGGCCGAGCGAGACCTACGTCCTTATTGTACTATATACACTCTCCGTTTCAGAATACTTGTCGCTCAAACGGATGTACCTAACACTAAAATATGTTTATATACATCAATTTAAGCGACAAGTATTTCTGTACGGAGGTACTACTCCATCCGTTCCTAAATATAGTCTTTTTAAAGATTTCAATGCAGACTACATATGAACGTATATAGACGTACTTTAGAGTATAGATTCACTCTTTATGCTCCGTATGTAGTTCACTAGTCCTAGTGAAATCTCTAAAAAGACTTATATTTAGGAACAGAAGGAGTACTAGTTAATTATATACTATAACCTAACCTATGTATATATTGCAATTGCTCAAATGCGTTGGTGTTTACCATACAAGCTGAACACAAGTCTAGAAGGGGAACATTTGAAAGGTTGCATTTAGCTTACCATACCAGTGCGCAACAACTTAAAGATGATACTCCCTCCGTCTTGGGACAAATTTTTTCGGACGGAGGTAGTACTAAGCAAGCATAAACCAAAATAAGCGAGTGAGAATATTGTCAGTGCATCAACAGACCGCCAGTTTCACATAACCAAGAATCAAACATACACGCTTAACTTATTACCGCAAAAAAAAAACGCATAACCATTTTTTAGGATTAACCCATGGAATGAAAAACATATATTGTCAGACTCTGAGGAGGTAGATGCTGAGCTCGGGCCCGCCGTTGCCGTCGGGGTTTATCATGTAGAACGCTTCAGAGTCCCTGGATCCCACCACCCTCTCGAACCTGGCCCTCATGTACATCAGGTCCCCCTCGCCGGCGCCGCCGTCCGGGACGACGCCAGCGCCGACGGAGACGGGCTCGACGGCCCGTAGCAGCCGCCACTCCTCCGCGCCGCACTCCCTCCGCACGGCGTACCCGCACTTGCGCCCGTTGCAGTACGCTCGCCACGTCTGCTCCTCCACCAGCGCCGTCCGCCGCCTCTCCCTCTCGCCGCCTGCATGCATGTACACGTACGACGTCGATCGATCGCACAGGCAAGTATACAAGGCGTACGTAGCAAGTATGGTACGTATGGAATTACCTGTGTGTGCAGGCGTAGGCGTCTTCTCGCACTCGAGGGCGATGCGGACGAGGCCAGAGGACATCTCCCTGACGAGCGCGCCGGTGGAGTACGCGGCCAGCTCCACCATGAGCGCCGGCGGCGTGCGCGGGTCCGTCTGCAGCGCCAGGTGCACGCGCCCCCGGCGCCGGCCGAAGATGGTGCCGGTGACGCTGGACCCCATCGGCCTACGCCCGCGCCGGCGCCGCGCGCGCGCCACCACGGCCAGGACCGCGGACCGGAGCCGCGCGAGCGCCTCCCGGCGCTTCCCTGACGGCTCAGGGGTTCCTCCTCCTGCAACAGCATCCTCGACGGACGAAGTAGAGACGACGAAGGTGGCTCCTTCGTCTTCCAGTTCCACCTCATCGTGGACGTCAGATTCTTGCCCGCCGAGCGGCGGGCCGTGGCGCACCTTGCTGGCGCGCTTCCTGAGCAGCCACGGGATGCCGCCGCTAGCGGTGGCGCCCCTGGACGGTGGAAGCGGCGACGGCGGCGGCTGCGAGGCGGCCACTGCTGCACGTAAGGTTCCCGCCATGACGGCTCACTTCACTCCTTAGATCAGACGCGGCCTGTGCGTGCGTATCTGTGGTCGATCTGTACTATGTTTTGTGACAGCAAACGCCCAGTATATGAACAAGCAACAAAGCTCGCCGAGAGAGAGAGAGAGAGAGAGAGAGAGAGAGAGAGAGAGAGAGAGAGAGAGAGAGAGAGAGAGAGAGAGAGAGAGAGAGAGAGAGACAGCTTTAGCCGCAGAAGGATTTCGTCGGCTTTAGACGTGCGGGCTGCGCTTTTGGCATGCAGCGGGCACCAGCTGCGACATCTGCGTGGATACTCGGCGCTTTGGCGGGGGCACGGCAGCACATACACGCCGGAGCGAAAGACTGGGGAGAGAGGGCGGTGGGCAGAGCAGGCAGACCTACACGTACCGAACTGGTAGCGATTAAGGAAGAAGGGGGTAGCCATGATGGCAACGGCCGTGGATTTTAGCTGCTTCCCGTCCGTCGCTTTCGCGGGAGGAGGAGGAGGCGGGGGAGACAGGGCATTGGGAGGCGGAACGTGTGACGCGCATATGACACTGACATAGTGTTTTCTGAACGGATTTGCTATTTTACAGTCGGCTGTTTTTCAATTCGTCGTCATTCAAATTTTTGTCCGTCCGTTCTGGCATCGAGATTCACGCTCGGTCGCGGTTTTTTGGGTCGGGTTTTTTGTTGTCGGGCGCGGTTTTTTTCTTCCGCCCGTTTTCCTCGGCTGCGCGCCCGCCCGGCCCGTCACTGTTTGGCTTTTGTCGTTTTTGAATTAGGAGCGGGGTGTCGTTCCCCATTTCCATTTCGATAAGGCAGAGGCGGAGAGCTCCAACGGCGGAGGAGGGGGAGGCGATTCCTTGCGTTCATGGCGATTTGGAGCTTGTCGACGGCAGGATACTGACTTCTTCCTCCCGTTTCTCGCCGCCCGCGGCTGCTCTGGTTCGTTGTCCCTGTCTCTCGCGCTTTCGCCCGTGGTTTTCGTGTCCATGTAGTTGCAGATCTAGGTGATTTTTGGTTTCGCGGATCCGCGTGGGGTGTTGGTGCTGCCATTGGGTGTTGCTGTCGTGGTGTTCTATCTCTGCCACTGGGTGTGTGCGTGAATTTTTTATAGGAGTGTGTGCGCGACGCACAGTCTCATTTGTCGCGATCCTTGTGTCGTCGTTGAGGTCGCATTACCAAATCCGCGTGTTGTTGGTGCGCGCGCGAAATACTGAGCATGTTGATGATGTGTAGGCAGGCGTAGAGGGAAGTTTTCCTGCAGTTGATGTGGAGGTAGGCGTTGTAGGCGTTACTTTTGAGCGGCGGATCGCGTAGGTTGTTTGTGAAGATGCAGTTCCTGGTTGTAGCCCCAGTATGTTGTCATGTTTGTCTCATTTTTGTCCCAGGTTGTTGTTCATGCCGGGTGTTTTAGTGAACATCTCTATGTATTTGTTCATTTTGTTGTGCATTTTCTGTACTTTGTAAGATCCAGGGGTCTGCAGTTGTATGCGCATGAAGTTATGCTGTGTATTTTCTCATCCTAGCAGTTGACCTACATTCAATGCATCTTTGTGCTGTAGATCTTTTCACTGCTCCCTTATGCGCCCTATATAGCTTTGCTGTACTTTGTTCTTTTTTAGTTATTATTTGACCCCCTTGCAGTATTTCTTGCCCAGTGTTTTTATGTTGCTCTATTTGATGTGCAACTTGGCTCCCTAACTAGTGTGTATGTGTATCCCTTTGGCATCATTTCTAGCTGAAGGGGCAGGGTGAATTTTTTTCTAGCTGAACTCTTGATGTATTCTGATGCAAAATTGCAGTGTAGTGGCTCTGTAGTTAGACACTCATAATTGCAGTGTTTTTTACAGTGTAACAACACCCATAATTACAGTGGAATCTGATGGTCGTTTTACAGTGTTCTTTCCACTCCTAATTACTGTGTATTTCCACCCCTAAATACAGTGTACTTTTTTACAGTGTACTTACTGCAATAAATACATTGGAATTACAGTGGAATGTGATGCCTGTTTTTTACAGTGTTTTCCCACTCCTAATTACTGTGTATTTACTCCAATAACTACAGTGGAATTACATGGGAATCTGATGCTTGTGTTTACAGTGTTTTTCCACTCCCAATTACAGTGGAATCTGATGCCCGTTTTTACAGTGTTTTTCCACCCCTAATCACAGTGTATTTTTTCACTCCTAATTACATTTCACTTTTTACAGTGTATTTTACTCCAATAATTACAGTGGAATCTGATGTCTGTTTCACCCCTAATTACAGTGTATTTACCCTAATAATTACAGTGGAATTTACACTGGAATCCAATGTGCAGTGTAGTTTTACCACTAATTACAGTGTAAATTTGGCCATGTAAGCTGATGCTCTGTTGGTTCAATGCACCCATAATTCTTTGTAGTTTGTACAGTAGCTAGACTGTAACCCCATTTTTTTTCCTATTAGGTTAATGCTGTTAATTTGCATAGGATTTGCACTTCCACTTTACTCTTTTTTTTATTTCCATTTCCTCTCTTGTTTTTCAGCTAGTAACGCAATGGGCAGAATACGGAAAGTCTGTCCCAAGGATGCCCCGCTAGTTTCTTCTGTTGAGAGTGCTGATTCTTCAAAAGAACCTTTCGTGCCTAACGATTTTGCTGATGATAATGCTATGTCTTTGGTAGTTATCTTTGTCTTATTATCTTTCATTCTCAGTTTTTTTTATGCATTAATATTATCTGTTTATTTGTGTGAACTTCTTCTTTTTTCAGGATTGTTCTGGCGATGATGTAGAGCTTGATAAAGCTCTTTACAATTTCTATGTGAACAATGTAAGCGTTTTGTGTGATCCATTTTTATTTTTGATTATTATCTTTTTTTATTTTTTATCTTTTTCTTATGTTGGTTTGATGTTTATGTATTTGTTTTGTGTAGAAAGTCAAGCTCCTGAAGAGGAAATTGTCTTCTGTTAGTAGAAGGAATGTTGTAAGTCTCTTTTTCTCTTCCTTTTTTGTGTTCAATGTTTCTTGTTCTTTTGTTAGGTGATTCCCCCTCTTTATCTTTGATTTCTAATGTAGTTTTTGTTATATTTTTTTGTAGAGGCAGAAACGATCTTCCGATTACCCTGTTTGTGCGACATTCACTCGATATTCTGGAAAGTTCTTCTCAGTAGTTGTTGATGGCTTGTGTTCTAGGTACAAGGGTGTTATTCAGAAGTATGCATGGGTTGTCTTCTTAATTTTGTCCGGACCGAGGTTCCTCTTAGGCTAGTTAAGTGGCTTGCATCTAGGTTCGATGTTCCTGCTTCTGAGTTTCATTTGAAAAGGAAATTCATACCGTTAACTAAGTATGATATCCATGACATCCTTGACCTCCCAGTAGACTGTGAGCCCCTTGTTTCAGATCCTGAAGCTGGTCGTGATTTTATCCTTTCTCATTTCAATCTTACCAGTATCCCACCAGTGTCCTTTTTTGCCAACAAGCTAAAATCTGCAGAAGTTGATTTGTCTGATGAGGACGTGTTCATTTGTTTCATGATTGTGGCTTTCTTTACTTTCCTTTGTCCCAACTCTAGTCTTAGTCCTAGTCCGAAGTACCTCCACATCTTTCAGGATTGTCAGTCTGTGTGTGCCTATGATCTTTCTAGTTTTGTTTACGAGTGGCTTTTGAGTAGCATCAAAAAATTCAAGGATGCTACTAAAGTTGCTTCCAAAAGATCAGTGACCTTCGGTGGATGCCATTACGCTTTTGCTGTAAGTTTCCTTTTTGCTTTTTTTATTTATGTTCTCCTTAATTTGTTTTGAATGTTAATTATTTAGGTTAGTGCTAACTTGTTTTTGGTTTGTTATGTGTTTGTTTTTGTAGGTAGCTTACCTTGATCATTTGAACTTTGGGCTTCACTCTGTACCTGATGTGAAACCGCGTATTCTTGCATGGAGGGGTAACAAAGTCAAGCAATTCACAGAGCTTGACCGAAATAACAGCCGCTCTTTTGGAAAGAGGCCACTGAAACGCCTGTGTGCTCCAATTAATATGCAGGTTATCTTCTTTTTCTTTTCATGTTCTGTGTTTATTTTTAGTTCATTGTTTCTTTTATTCATCCATTTTTACTTTTATGTTTTGCCGGTGTATTTACTATTGTTTTTGTTTCAGGGTTCTGTTGAAAAATCCTCAGGCAGTAAGAGTTTTGGTATTGGTCCTTCTGATGGTTCTTTTGCAATGAAAGTTCAAAGAACTATTTGTCCTCACTTTGGATCTCAGGTATTTCTTGTGGTTTGATTGTTCTTTTTTGATTATTTTTTTGTTGCTTTTTCCTGATTTTTGTCTCTTGTTCAGAGTGCTCTGGAAGTCATTGAGCTTGTTCAGACTAGAAACCAAGACAAGCCTAAGATATTCATTGATTGGGCAGAGTCTCTTGTTATAAATGTTCTGGAGTGTGTGTTGAATTCATCTGTGCCCAAAGTGTCTGGAAGCGAGCATCAGTCTATGAGCAAATTCTCTTTTGGTTAGTTCCTAATCTTTTCTTTTTTTATCACATGTAGCTTTTGCATTTTTATCTTCGTTATTGTAGTGTTATTTTGATTGCTTTTCCTCCTTGTCATCTATTTGTTTTTGTAGGTAATAAGTCTGTCTCATTCAATTCTGCTATCGCCAATGGGGTTTTTGCTAAATCTGATGGTATTACAGAGGTTGCTAAATCTGATGTTGTTTCAGAGGTCGCTAAATCTAATGTTGTTCCAGAGGCTGCTACATCTGATGGTATTCCAGAGGCTGCTACATCTGATGGTATTCTAGAGGTTGTTGTCCAGCAAGAGAGTCGTCCTGCTGTCACTCCAGAGGTCGTTACTCCGATTGTCCCTCCTGCTGTTATTTTTGGTGATTTAGATAATCCAGTTGTGCTATCTAGCTCTTCAACGCCTGCTAAACTGCGTAATGAGGTGTGCATGTTCTTCTTTTCTTAGAATTCTTTATTTCTAGTTTTATTCCTTGTCTCAGATCTTTTCAATATTTTCCTCTTGATTTGTAGCCTGTTGCAAAAAAAGGTCCTGTTCCAGTATGCACTTTGTTTTCTGAAGATAAAGCGAAAGATTCAATTGCTGCGGTACCACCTAAAGGTTCCACATGCTCTCTTGTTTTTGTTTGTTTTGCATATTAGTTTTCCATTCTATTTTGTATCTTCAGTTGCTCTGTTTTCAGGTTGTGTTTTCTTTTCTTATTTTTTAGGTATTTCTCCTTCAAAGTCTAAATGTGAGATCACTGATGTTGATTCTTTCGTGTTGATTTCTGGTATTTGTTTTAGTTATTATTTTCATGTTTTTTTCATTTCAGGTATTTATGTGAATTGATTTTTTTATTCTTTTTGTGAAGATGGCCCTGCTAAGGATTGTGATGACAAAGATGATGTCAATGCTTTTGGCATTCCATCTTTAGCTGAGCTTAATCGTGTTCTTGGCATTCAACCTCCTGCTAATGTCTGTAATGACACCCCAATTCATGCTCATGGACAATCTACTATTGAAGATACAAATTCTTTTAGAGTCATGTCTCCTCTTGTTCCAATTCGCTTGTCGCAGCATTTCCATAATGAGGTTAGTATTTTTTTCTACTTCATCTATTTTTTTCTTGCATTTTAGTATCTAAATTTATCTTTTTCGAATTTGTTTGATTTTCTCATGGCTTTTTGGTTTCTGTAGTTGGGTGATGTCCAGTGTTCTCAGTATGTTGCTGATAGATATCTGAAGTCGTTCAATTCACCTAATGACGAGGTTTGTTGTTGTATTTCCTTTTTATTATTTTTGTATTGTACTATTTTTTAATTTTTTTAATTCTTTCTCTGTTCTTTTGTATTCCGTTTCTTCTAGGATTCTGTTGTTATGGTTAATGTTGCTCACTCTGATCATTCAAAGCCAACCAATCATGTGAACCTTCCCACCGTGGACTTATGTTCTCCTGATGTAATCACGAAAACTCCCAAAGCTGTTTTGAAGGTGATTTACTTTCTGTAATGCATTTATCTTTTCTATTCAGTAATGCATTTATCTTTTTTTCTAGCTAGTTTTTTGAAATTTTATTAATGCTTTGTTTTATCTTTTTTATGTGCAGCTCAACGAGGCAGTATTTGATGTCCAAAAAATTTGTAGCTCAAACTTTTCAGCTAGGTGTCAAGAGCTTTCTAGATCAAATGACGTTACTTACAACAAGATGCACAATTTTGCTGCCCCTGCAACAAGTTATCGTAATCCTGTAAAGGTATAGGTATTTCTTTGTTGGTTTTAACTTTTTTTAATGCTTGCATTTTGTTTTTCATTTTTTTCCTTTTCTTTATGCGTTTTCTTTGTTTGATCTTTCGTCTTCTCACTTTTCAGGTTGCTAATAGCCCAGAATTAGAGATCCTGTTAGACATGCCTATTGTTTCTAGTGCTCAACTTTCTAAAGTTGCTTCATGTTCGAAAGGTGCCCCATCATTTCAGCCCCTTGGTGGTTCTACAACTTGTTCTTCTGCAACTCATGTCCCTCGTAGAATAGTTGTCCCTGGTAGATTCAACTCAGATCCTTATGTCCCTCAAGTCAACCGTTATTCAGTTTCTGCTCAAGATAGGCGTAATCATCTTGCAATGGTTCAGATTGCAAGTCATCCAGAGTGGTGCAAGTAAGTTTTACTGTTAGTGATGTTTTTGGTTTTTGTATGTCCTTTTTTATGATTCTGATCTTCGTGTATTTCTTGTAGGTACGAAGCTATTCGATATGAAAGAGCTTACTGCAGTCAAGGTTGTTAGAATCGCGATTTTGAATCGGATCGGAACTCCGACGGTAGGATCGCAAATCGTAGAATCTTCACTATCAGGATCGTAGAAACGTAGATTCTATGAACTAAAATCGTAGAATCATAGGGGTTAGTTTGGATCGTAAAGTCGTAGAATCGTGTAATAGAATCGCGATTCTGATAACCTTGACTGCAGTTATCGTAACCTTTCTTCACTTCAGTTTAAATCTCGTGTAGACAATTTCTTGATCTTGTGTGTTTGTCGATATCTATTCAATGAAGCCCACCCTTCCGTTTCCAAGAAGCATTTCTTCTTCTCTTATATTGGTGTAAGTAGCAATAAACTTCTCTTGCAATTTCTGTCGTCTGTATAGTTTGTTTTCTTTTTGACTTACAATTTATTTTCAAACTTGCTTAGGAAACTATTTTGGATGGCAGTGTTGCTGAGATTGTTGGTAATGCTTTCAATGGTTCTAATAGTGCTTTTCCTATGTGGAGGAGCAATATGGTAGGTGCTGATTAACATCATAGTTTATATAGTCATATTTTTTGTGTGTTAGTCTCGTGTAGCTTTTCCCACATAGGTTTTCTGATGTGTTGTTTTGTTTTTGCAAGTTGTACTTCCCTATTTGTAGGCTCAATCATTGGTTTTCCTTTGTGGTTTGCTTGAAGGAGAGACTGTTTGTCTTCCTCGATTCATTATATGGCGAGCTCTCAGATTTTCACCTGGCCATTCGTGATCAGATTGTAAGTTTTTTCTTTGGTTTAATGTTTCCTCTCGAGATCCCTTTTTTTGGTTTTTTCCATGAGTTTTCATGATTTCTCTTGTTCCACTGTGTTATTTCAGGTTAATAACTTCATCAATATATGGGACACATATGTGAGTCCTATAATGAGGAAGCGTATTGACTTTGAAAATTTCGACATTGTGTATCCCGCGGTCCCTCAGCAAAATAACACGTATGTCAAACAGTATCTTTCTTTCTATGTGGCATAATTGTTTCTTTCTCTCTATTTTTTATTTTCCAGTTTTGATATGTGGCATAATTGTTGTTGCTCATTTTCCTTTTCAGGTATGATTGTGGTGTTTTCACAGTGATGTACATGAAGCACTGGACTCCTAGAACTCCTATTGGCAATCTTTTTACGCAAGCCGATATAGATAACATCAGGATCAAGCTCGCAAATGAACTTTATTTCAGCACATTCAACACTGCTGACAAGTCTCTTGTCACAAACTTCTTTGGTGACGTGAGTGTAGTCTCTGATTATTATTTTTGCCTTAGTGATTGATTGATTGTTTTTATCTTGTAAGTGTTTTTTGACTATTGTTTTGACTTTTCTGGCAGGCGCAGAACTAGATAACTTTTCCTTTTTGGGTGGTGATCGAAAGTGAAGGTTTTTCATGGTCGTCAACTGCAGAGTTTTCTTGATGGTCAACAAGTCTGGAGATCCTTCGGTCTTTTATTAGCTTGTATAGTTTATCAATGTGTTGGTTTTGATTCAAACAATATTATGTTGGCGCAAGATTGTTCTAGGTTAATGTACTTTTTGGGGCTGATGAGTTGTATCACCATCTTTGTAACAGTTCAAGCACTTTTTGTATCTGGGAATGTTTTTTTCGCATGGTTTGTTTTAGTTTTATGATGCACTATACTGATTCATTTAGTCAATTTCTATATCTTTGTTGGCTGAACGATTTTTCATGCAGTCTATTTGATCTGTTTGTATGTTGTAGTCTTTTTTCTATTGATTTTGGCTACATCTAGCTTTCATCTGGTATTAAGTAAGTTCTCTCCTCATTATCTGCTTTTATCAGCTTATAGTAATTGTTTATAGCTACTTTCCACTTCTTATTCTTTTTCATTTTGCTTTCTTTAATTTTTTTGCCTCTTCTTATTTTGTTGCAGTGTTGCTTTACAGTTCCAAAGTTGTTGTGGAAACTTCCAAAACAAGCAAATCTATGACTGTCTATCAAGGTATTTCAATTGTCAGCTTTTTCTCGCTGCTCTTTCTTGTCTAGTTTACTTACTGTATTTTCCAAGGTTACTCAATATTCTAAAAACATGTTTAATGTGAAACTTTCATCCCGTAAGGCACAAATAATGCACGAAATTCATGCCTCATAAAGTACTCTTTTCAATAGACAGTAGGTAGCAAACAATGCTTGCCCTCTTAGTACAAGTCAAGTATTTTGTTCATAACCATCTCTTCCCTAGAGTTCCCTATTTCCCTTTCCCTTGTCATCTGCCTTGCTTGTCCTTTCTGTCTTATCCTATGTCCTCAAATTCTTGCCTGCTAAGCCTCTGTCTTATCCTATGTCCTCCTCTCATTCTTGTCCCCTAAGCCTTTGTTGTTGCCGATTCGTCCTTCTTCTTCTTTCCTCTGTTCCCATGCTTGCTGCCATCCTTCTCCCCACCTGCATTTTTTGTTATTTTTAAATTCTTGAATTAAAGTAAGTGTAGCACAGGGGTACAAGATGATTATTAAAATACCTTTTTTCACATTCCTAGGGTTCGACTGCTTTCGTCTATTGCTTCTGGGTAGATTGTATTCTTTGTCAAGGTTGGTGCAATTCTTGAGAGTGTGCCTTTCCGACCCAAAGTGCGAGCATTTGTAGAACTTGTTCTGTTTTATTGCTTCGCGAATAGTTAGCATCCTTGGCCTACCCTTTGTTTTGGCTATATCTGGGTCTTGTATTGTCAGTGCCGTGGTTGTCCCCTCTTCACCCCCTGTTGTTGGTATGAAAGTGACTGTTCTTGTGGTTACACTCTGTCCCTCATCTCCAGTTTCTTCTTCATCATCCATTTCTCGCAATCTTTTCTGTATCCTGTCCAATTCTCCCAGCAGATATTCATACTTCCTCTTCTTCTTTGAAGCTATTGATGCCACATGCACCAATTTCCTTGCTAACACATTGTACCTTAGTGTGGAGTTCTCTGCTGCAACAGCTGGTGTCTTTGTAATGTCGAGCTTGTAGTCATTTTTCCTCCATCTGTCAATGATGTACTTTTCTAGCATCTTCTCAATGTTGAGGTGGATCATTACTCGTAGTATGTGTGAGCACAACAATCCATCTTTTTGGAATGTGCAACAGATGCAGGAGTACTCTTCTTCTTTTAGTCCAACTTGCACTAGGTAAAACCTTTTCCGGCGTTCTTTTACATGGTAGTTTTCAGCTTGGGTAACTATGTAGTATTTGTCTTTTTCTTGCTCAAAGACATGCAGCCTTGTTGTGTCTGCCATTTTATGCTGAAACTTTCTAAATATCCCAAGGTTGTATAACTCATGCGCTTGCCTTTCTATGCTGTATTTTGACCAGAACGCTTTGTTTGCAACCTTCTTGTTTCTAGAAACATGATCACATTCTTCTTCCCTGTCATGTACAACATCAAGAATCCGATCATACTCTCTTAAAAAGCTAGTAGCACTAAATTTAGCTCCAACCCCTTTTTTGAAGAGAGAATTTGTTCCTTCACTTCTTGCTGTAGTTTGTATGAATGGGAAGAATTTGTCCTTGAAATACACCGGGATGAACTTTTTCCTGTTTTCCCACATGTCGCTGAAGTACTTTATGTCCTGTACTTGGTACTTTTCAATCATTTCTTGCCATTGTGTTTCAAATTCTTCCACGGTCAAAGAGTTGTCCACAATGTCCTGAAAATCTTCATATAGGCCTTCATTAGCTTGGAAACATGGACCTACTTTCTCCTCTGCCTTTTTCTTTATGTGAAACAGGCAGCTCCTATGGGTAGCATTAGGAAACACTTTTTCAATTGCTGCTTGCATAGCCTTGTCCTGATCTGTAATGATCGATATAGGATGCTTCCCTCCCATAGCCATTAGGAATTGTTCAAACAACCAAGCAAATGTTTCTTTTGTCTCATTGATAATGAAGGCACAAGCAAACAAGTATGTGTTGCCATGCGGGGATATTCCAACAAAGGGTGCAAACGGCAGGTTGTATCTGTTTGTCAGGAATGTAGTGTCAAAACTGATGCAGTCACCGCAAATGTCATACATCATTCTTGACCTAACATCTGTCCAGAATAAGCTTCTCACTTTATTGTCTCCATCAAGCTCAAATGAGTAGCAAAATCCAGGATTTTCTGCTTGCTTCTTTATGAACATGTGCACTACTTCCATCATGTCAGAGTTTGTGATATCTCTGTTTATCGTTGCTGCATAGTTAGTCACATGCTTCTTTGTGTAGGGAAGATGAGCCATTCCTCCTCTCAAGTAAGCTAGGACAACAACAATCCTTCTTATTTCCAGGTTAGTATGCTTCAAAACCCCGTATCAAGCACTTCTCTTCATCCGACATGTACTTATGTGACCTGAAGAATCTACTGTTTGGTGTTAACTCATGGTTGTGTTCAAGTTGTTGTCTTGTAATTTCCCAAAAACCTCCTTTCTCTGATATGACCACCACAACTTTACAATCAGTTTTAGCAATAACTGTACTTTTCCTCGTGGGCACAACGCATTCTGTCTCTATTTCCTTTGTTTTGCCCCACTTTGTTGCACTTCATAGTGATCCTTGTGACCTCATTGTTCCTCTTCTTGCTTGTTGTTCTGGAGATTGCTACAGTAGCCACTGAAAAGCCTGCCAGTTTTGAGTAGAAATTTATGTATTCCTGAGCTTCTCCCTTTGTTTTTAATTGCATGCCTAATTGTGGCTTGAAATTACTGCTAGTGTCCACAAGATTGCCTTCTGATGCAGCATCTTGTTCATTTTGCAGGAATCTCTCAACGTCTTCTTCATCGAGGAATTCATCATCTCCGTCTTGTTCAAGTGAGTGTTCTGGTTCCTTTCTTTCTCCTTCTTCATTGCCCTGGCATGTGCTTGAGTTTGTTTCGCCTGCTGCTCCTCTTATGTCAACATCATCAGGCTCCTGCAACTTTAGGGTTTTTGTGTTAGTTTTTTCTCCTGATGTAATGTGTCAACTTTCTCTTATGTTCATCGTTTGTTCTTTCTGAAGTTTTTGTAGTTTGTACCTGCTGCAGATTCACGTTCTGGAACAGGTTCGTGTCCCATGGATTAGTTTCTGCTCCTCCATCTTCACTTGCTGCCACTTCGTGATGCAAGTCTCCCTCCAGTGTCTGCAAAGTATGTCAGTATAAAGAATGTTAGTGTGTTTCCTTTGGTATTTCTTGTAATTGTTATTGAGCGGATATCTTTGCTTACATTAGTGTCATTTGTCGTGTTGAAAGTGTCTTCTGCTTTTCTCCTGGAGTTCTGGTCAATAGTTCCCATAATATTCATCGATGCATCTCCTGAGTGTACCTGCATGAGACATCACACCTTACAATTAAGACATTCGTGTATCATTTTTTTGCAGTAGTTATTTTTTTTTTGAATTTCTTACCTTGTATATAATGTCTGAATGAAGGAGGGCAGTGAATGAAAATTGATCCTACAGCATAATCATTTCAGTATACTTTTGCAAACATATTGAACAAGCTCATGCAGCATAAATGAAGAGGAAAAGTTTAGCTAATGTATATTACATTGAGTATCAGTTCTTCTTGTGATAGTCTCAGTAGGTCTTCTTCAGCTAGTACTGTCATCATGCTCCTCTCTTGAACCCATTTTTAAATAGAAGAACGTCAGGAATATACACTTTTTAAAATTATACTGTAAATTTCTATGGAATATATACTGTAAAACATGTTATTTTACAGTGGAAATTGTGTTGTTTTTCCATTGTAATTCCTACTGCATTTACCACTGCATTCCCCACTGTAAAACATGTACAGTGGAAATTGTGTTGTTTTTCCACTGTAATTATATGCGGGGTTTTAAACTGTAAGTCATGTTGTTAAACTGCATTTTACCACTGTATTTCCCACTGTAATTCATGTTTTTTTACAGTGGAAATTGTGTTGTTTTTCCACTGTAATTACTATTGCATTTATTACTGCATTCCCTACTGTAAAACATATCATTTTACAGTGGAAATTGTGTTGTTTTTTCACTGTAATTACTACTGCATTTACTACTGCATTCCCCACTGTAAAACACATCATTTTTACAGTGGAATCTGTGTTGTTTTTCCACTGTAATTATATGTGGGGATTAACATGTTATTTTACACGGGAATTTGTGTTGTTTTTCCACTGTAATTATATGTTGTTACATTGCATTTTACCACTGTATTTTCAACTGTAATTCATGTTAATTTTAAAGTGGAAATTGTGTTGTTTTTCCACTGTAATTTTCACTGCATTTACCACTGAACAGATCCCTAATTTGATGTCATGAACAATTTGATGTAATTTCCTAGGAAAACAGCAGATGCTAATTATTTTACAGCGGAAACTGTGTTGTTTTTCCACTGTAATTATATGCGGGGTTTTGAACTGTAAATCATGTTGTTACACTGCATTTTACCACTGTAATTCATGTTTTTTTTACAGTGGAAATTGTGTTGTTTTTCCACTGTAATTACTACTGCATTCCCCACTGTAAAACATATCATTTTACAATGGAAATTGTGTTGTTTTTCCATTGTAATTACTACTGCATTTACTACTGCATTCCCCACTGTAAAACATATCATTTTATAGTCGAATTTGTGTTGTTTTTCCATTGTAATTATATGTGGGGATTAACATGTTATTTTACACTGGATTTTGTGTTGTTTTTCCACTGTAATTATATGTTGTTACACTGCATTTTACCACTGTATTTCCCACTGTAATTCTCGTTATTTTTACAGTGGAAATTGTGTTGTTTTTCCACTGTAATTTTCACTGCATTTACCACTGAACAGATCCCTAATTTGATGCCAGGAACAATTTGATGCAATTTCCTAGGAAAACAGCAGATGCTAATCTATTTCTTTTTGTACTTGTAGGAAATCCCTCCCCGATATGTTCATGCAAGAGGTGGGGAGAGTAGTGGGATGTTTTTCTTGCTGACCTGTGAATCCTGACGCTGATTCCCCTCTGATGATCTTCCTTGATGCTCGTCAGGTACAACACCTTGAATTCTCTTCTGATTTGCGTTTGAGCTCCCTTCTTCTTCTACCCCATCGCCCATGTCCGCCTCCATGTTCTCCCTTCTTCTCTTCTCCCCCTTTCTGATTTTGCTTTTTGTTTGTGTTGTTAGGTGAGATCTGTCAAGTGGTTTGCGGGAGGGGTTTGGCCCTGTTTCGTGCGTTCCAAGTTGGTCACCTGCTGTGTGGGCCTGGAGATCGACAGAGGATGGGGTAGGAACCTGATTTTTCTGGAGTGGGTTACTGTCGAGGGTTACCGGGTCAAAAAATTTCCCCGACCCGTTTTGGTGTTGATTTTCCGCTGGCGGATGTTTTTTCTGGCTGTACAGCTGTCATCTGTTTATTGGTCTGGTTTTTTGAATGTTTTTGAATTGGAAAACATTCAAGCGTCAAATAGACACTCCCCTTCTGAAAGACAAAAAAAGGTGACGCGATCGATGCCTTTGCAGAACGCTCCTCAGCCACAGTGGTTAATTAGCGGAGCCCGGAAATTTGTGGGAATCGGCACAGAATGGTGGGATGCAGTTTCTTTTGTGTGTGCCTCTGGATCCCATCACACTGGGATGAGATGTGGTCTGATTAATCATGCAGAAATGAATTATAGAGCAGCTAGCGCAAGGTGTGTGTATCGGCCATACCGCACTGAAGTGATAGAAAATTTGTAGATTGATCGAGTGCGCTAACCCTTCCAATCATGATTAGCCTCTCAGAGGATTATCTAACAGGCCACCAGGCGATCGTGTAGCTGCATGTGGATCATTAGTTATTGGTGCGTCGTATACAGTATGATTGCCATATCAACATGCACATATTTCCCGTTTTTTAAGAAGAATCCTTTCCGACTCAGGTTGCCTGAAAAACTGGGCGTGTGCGGCTTTATGACTTGCCTGCACCAAATGATGTCTTGGTTTGGTTTGCTCACATTTTCATCGATGCACACGTACCAAACTAATACTTTATTCTCGCGGGACAGGCCGAGTTAGTTTTTATATATGAAAAGTTAAACTAAAATACCCTACTGCCTCGGTCCAAATTAATTGACGCAGCCCATATACATTGTAAACTGCACATTGTCTATGGGTTGCCTCAATTAATTTGGATAGGAGGTAGCACAATAATATCTCAAGCATGTAAAAAGTATCAACTTTATATTAATTCGGTGGTAATTAATATGGATAGGAGAGAGTATTAAATATATTGAGGATTTTGCTACAAAAATTTGTGCGGGTGTAGACGTGGGACAGTGGGTACAAAATAATGCCTCTTTGCAGGGGCTATTGGGGTTCAATTCTTCGACAAAAACACAATGAAATCTCCGATGTTTTGGCCGGTACACAAAGTGGGTTTAGCTTCAAATTTTGGACTATATTCTAACTAAACTAAAACAATGTTAGAAAATCAATATTTTTTCAAAATGAATACAAAATAGTTTTGGAAATGTTCAAAAGTCCATATTTTGGGGAAGCCCATTTCAAATAATTTAAATCTTGGCGGCTGTCGAGAAGTTTTTGACTATGGACACTTAAGTGCTTAATATTACCACTTCACAAAAAAAAGTCTTTAATATTACCAAAGAATCCTTTGTTCGTGAAATGAAGGGAGCACCATGAACCCCAAAGATACTCCCTCCGTTCCAAAATAGATGACTCAACTTTGTACTAACTTTATACTTAAGTTAGTACAAAGTTGAGTCATCTATTTTGGAATGGAGGGAGTACTTGGTTTCAATGCAAAGACTTGGCCAACAAAAACGTAATTAAACGCAATCATTTCTAATTATTCCCACCATCCTATAGTATATTGCGCATTGGTTTTCGTAAAAATCAATCTTCACAAACTGTGACCAAATTTATAGAGAAAATTATCTATATTTGTAATATCAAATATATATACCACACGAAATTATTTCGTGATGGATCTAATGTCATTGATTTAGTATTCTCGATGTTGATATTTTTTTTCCAAAAACTTAGTTAATGTTTGCATAGTTTGACTTTAAAAAGAACTAATGCACATTGTATTTTGCTTGTTTAGTGCTAGGATATAATCCTACATATTTTTTTCAAAATTTCTATTGGAAATTTCAATCCACTCAGAGCTCTTGAAAAGATTCATTTGTTTTTTCAGTGGCCTATCTGTTCCAATAACTATTCTGCATTATGTTTCATTGGAAATTTCCATTCATTCAGATCTCTTGAAAAGGTTCTCTTTTTTTTCTGTGGCTCAATCATCAAACTCTGGTGCAAACACAACTCCATGCACTTCGGGTGAACATGACATTACAAACTGAGTTTCTTCTATTTATGCTATCCTACAAATCAAAGAGTCTCTTAGTAGGACACATGAAATATTTGCTTACCTTATTCAAATGACAGCATCAATACGTTCAAGCATCTTTCAGACTATGCTGCAGAAAAGCACAACAACGTGGTCCTACTCTTTATTTTAGAGATACAAAGGTGACATTAGATGTGTCGTGCTACAAGAATAGTTGATCAAAGTGCTACCACCTCGCATTCTAGCGTTAAGCCGGTTCAGCAAGCCGTCGATATCTTTATTCAAGACGGATAGGATAGCTCTCAACAGGATTTGGACCATTCACTCGAAAGCAGCAACATCAAGAATCAAGATCTCCTTCCTCTAATTGTGCCGACTCTAGTAACAAGATACTCCCTAGGATTTTTACAGTCTGTATCGACATCATCATACCTACTCTGCAAAAGAAGCAAAACAAAGGGAAAAAGCAGAGCAAAGGGTAAAAAGAAGCCTAGCTTGTCAGTGCAGCTGCTAGTAGTAGCACCAGATAGGCAGGGCATAAGGGCCTGTTTGGTTCCAATAAGTCACCCGACTTATAAGTCAGGTGACAACCAAACGGGCGTGACTTATAAGTCATTGGTTTTAAGTCACCTGACTTATAAGTCACCTGACACACCTACCCACACCAATCAACATCATGTAGATGGTAGGACTCACGTAAAAGATGGTGACTTATAAGTTTTAAGTTGGGGTGGAGCAACTTATGACTTATAAGTTGGGGTGACTTATAAGTTGGGTCTGTTTGGCAAAATAAGTCACTTTTTTCATTTTTCGACTTATAAGTTGGTGACTTATTTGGAACCAAACAGGGCCTAAACCACGCTAGATCCAAGGAAAACATACATCAACAAAGGCAAACTCTTGGCAGGTTTTGGCTCCACGGGATTGCCATGTCGCCCGCAGTTTGGTGCATTTTTCACGGAGCCCAGGGAAAGCTCAAGAGCTATCATCCCATCTGTCTCTTTAACCTCTGCTCACTATCGGTGTTCGTTTCTTTTTTCGAGGAATACCTCTTGCCTCTGTATCTCTTGATTCACACAGCCATATTATTAAAAATCCATGATCCAAACAAGGTCTCAAGGAAGTCTTACAAATCTCAAACAAACAAAGAAGATATGCCACAACCGACGAAAATAGGTTAAGATGACTAAACATCTATTCTATAATTGGACCGCCATCCAAACCGATTGTAAGTATCCCGTGCAACCATCTCCCATCGGTTGCACCCAATATTCATAAGCTCCATGTGGTCCACACGGCTGAGTAAGGACCACGTACGAATTCAAGCCGAAGCCCTGAAGATAACTTGTGAAAAGTTTTTGACGGTTTGTCTGTTAAAGGCAACACCATTCCGACAATTTCAAATGGCCCAAAGTAATGCACACACTCCTACTTGAATATGTGACGCGGTTTTAGACTCAATCCCAGTTAAGCAAGTTCCAAATAGATGTGTCACCGAGACTAACGGAGTTACGTTAAAGGCTACATGAATGGTCCGCCACAATAACTTAGCAAGTGGACAATGTATAAATAGATGTTCTATTGTTTCATTCTGATCACAAAGGCAACAACGTTTATTACCTTCCCAGCTACACTTTGCCAAGTTATCCTTTGTCAAAATGACCCCCTTATGCACAAACCACACAAACACCTTGATTTTGAATGACACATTAATTTTTCAAATGTGGATCGACCTCGGGATCGTCCCGATGTTTATCAAGTCTGTATGCATAGACTTAACTAGGTTGAACCTCGGGATCTTCCCATACACTATCGACGTTTAACTATCGCTGAGTGAAAGCATGTGGAAGAGAGACTTGAGAAACGAATAGCCAGTTGGAAGGCCAAACTCTTGCCATATGGGGGGCAATTGATCTTGATCAATTCTATCCTCAACAACATGGTTTTATTTATATTGTCATTCTTTCATCTCCCAAAAGGGGTTCTTCAGCGTCTCGATTACTTTAGATCCAGTTTTTTTGGCAGTGTGGTAATGAATCCAAGAAATATCGATTGGCTAGGTGGACTGTATTATGTCGACCTAAAAGTCAAGGGGGGCTTGGAATTCAAGACCTTGATATCAAAAGCATTGCGCTTCTTATCAAATGGGCTTACAAACTACTCACTGAGAATGTAGTATGGCAGGAAATCATTCATAACAAGTACGTGGGGTCCAAAGTCATTTCTCCATTTGATTGGAAACCTAGTGATTCAAATTTTTGGAGTAGCGTCATGAAGGCCAAGGAATTTTTTTCTTAAATTTGGAACATTCTCGGTTAGGGACGTTTCCCAGGTTGGATTCTGGGAAGAAACCTGACTCGGGGCCACCCCACTCATGGTGCAATACCCGAGCTTGTACAGGATTGTCAGACATAAATTTTTCACCACCAAACAAGTTTTGGGACAAGAATACCCTGATATTTCTTTCCGTATGGACCTTTTAGGACCTCACCTGGCAACATGGAATGAATTACTCATACATCTCGAGGCTATTCAGCTGTTAGGTGAACCGGGCAATTTTTGATGGAATTTGCATGAGAATGGCAAGTTTACAGTCAAATCTATGTATGATGCAATGGTTCATTGTCATGTTCCGGTTGATAAAAGGAAATTGTGTAAGCTTAAAATTCTTCTAAGAGTGAAGATATTCCTCTAGTTTCTAAATAGAGGGGTCGTCTTAACTAGAGATAATCTGGCACGACGCAACTGGCAAGGTACCAAGACATGTGTCTTTTGCCAACATGACGAGTCTATTAAACACTTTTTTTAGTGTAAGTTCGCTCAGTCAGTTTGGGCCATAGTTCAAGTAGCTTCAAATTTATACCCCCCATGTAGTGCACGTAACATGTTCGGGGACTGGTTGCAGGGTATTGATAAACAAATTTCTGCACATATTCTTATAGGGGCGGCTGCCTTATGCTGGGCATTGTGGCTTACCAAGAATGATGTGGTTTTTAATAATAAATGTGTCGCATTTCCTATGTAGGTTATTCATGTATGTACGTGATGGCTCCGTACTTGGTCTATCCTGCAGAGGCCGGAGGACAGGAACCTTTTTATGATGGCGTCTACACGGCTGGAGCGTACGGCCAGGGAGGTTTTCTCCCCCATGGATGGCGGTGTGATCTCCGGATAGGATCTGCCACATCATAGGCTGGACTGATTTATTATTTTAGTTGTAAAACGGTATTTATTTTGGGTCGGTTGGACTTATTGGCTGTGTGCATCAAGCTATGCAGAGGCTGGGCATTCTTTCGATGCGACTGTATCACCTCGGTATATCAATTCAATGAAATGTCCTTTATCAAAAAAATGCATAGACTTAACCGAGAAGGCTCCTAACACATACAATTTCCAATCAAAGGAGCCTGCTGCATCAGAAAGGTTGACTTCCATCAACCTGCGCATGAGATGCAGCCATTTCTCCCAACGTTCACCTATTAGCGATCGTCTGAACTGAATGTTAAGAGGAACATGCCCCAACACCATAGAAACAAAAACCTCTTTCTGTTGCACGATGTTATATAGGGAAGGGTACTGCATGGCTAGTGGGGTATCATCCAACCAAGTATCTTTCCAAAACCTAGCACCCCATCTGTTTCCTATAATAAATTTGCTCTTGTTGAAGAAAGCATTCTTTTTCCTCATAAGCCCCTTCCGTCTCCACCGATAGTCTATATAGCCATTTGCTAAGCAGACACTTTTTTTTTACTTCGAGATTTTCAATGCCCAAGCCCCCTTGGTCCTTCGGCCTACATATAATATCCCATTTGGCCAACCTACATTTGGTTTTGTTCTTGTCAATTTGCTAGAAAAATCGAGATCGATAGAAATCCAATCTTTTCCGTATCCAGACGGGTACCTCAAAGAAGGAAAGGAAGAACATCGGCATGCTCATGAGTACCGAGTTGATAAGGATCAACCGCCCCCATAAGATGAGAGTTTGCCCTCCAGTAGCTCAATTTCTTTTCAAATCGATCTTCAATGCATTTCCACTCTTTATTACTGAGTTTGCGATGGTGTATTGGGATTCCTAGGTATGTAAAGTGTAAAGAACCTAGCTTGCAACCGAACAATTGTTTATAGTTATCCTGTTCTTGTTTGGCGCGTCGAAAATAGAATAATTCAGTCTTGTTGAAATTAATTTTCAGCATCGACAGTTGCTCAAAAGGCATAAAAGTAATTTCATATTCCTTAGCTAGATCATGTCCCAATGGTGACGTCTGTATATTGTAGAATGGATACCCCACCATCCACCAGATATGGGATAAGACCACCTACCTGGCCGTCTTTTTTGCTCTATTGATGAGAGCAACCAACATATCAATGACAACATTAAAAAGGATAGGCGACATTGGGTTACCCTATCTCAATCCTTTTTGCGTCTGGAACTAATGACCTATATCATCATTAACCTTGATTCCGATGTTGCCTTCCTGTACAAAAGATTCGACTTGCTTCTGCCAGGCTGTATTGAACCCTTTCATACACAAGGTTTGCTGTAGGAATGGCCACTTCACTTTATCAAACGCCTTTTTGAAATCCACTTTGAGGACCACTCCATCAAGTTTCTTTGAATGGATTTCATGGAGGACGACAACTCCCTTAAGTATGTGTCATCTAGGCATGAAAGGGTTTGAGTGAAGGAAATATTCCCTAGAGGTAATAATAAAGTTGTTATTTTATATTTCCTTATATCATGATAAATGTTTATTATTCATTCTAGAATTATATTAACCGAAAACTTGATACATGTGTGGATACATAGACAAAACACCGTGTCCCTAGTAAGCCTCTACTAGACTAGCTCGTTGATAAAAGATGGTTAAGTTTCCTAACCATAGACATGTGTTGTCATTTGATAAACGGGATCACATGATTAGGAGAATAATGTGATGGAAAACATCTATTCGTTAGCTTAGCATTATGATTGTTCAATTTTATTGCTATTGCTTTCTTCATGTCAAATACATATTCCTCTGACTATGGGATTATGCAACTCCCAGATATCGGAGGAATGCCTTGTGTGCTATCAAATGTCACAACGTAACTAGGTGATTATAAAGATGCTCTACAGGTGTCTCCGAAGGTGTTTGTTGGGTTGGCATAGATCGAGATTAGGATTTGTCACTCCGAGTATCGGAGAGGTATCTCTGGGCCCTCTCGGTAATGCACATCATGAGAAGCCTGGCAAGCAAAGTGACTAATGAGTTATTTGCAGGATGATGCATTACGGAACGAGTAAAGAGACTTGCCGGTAACGATATTGAACTAGGTATGAATATACCGGCGATCGAATCTCGGGCAAGTAACATACCGATGACAAAGGGAATAACGTATGTTGTCATAACGGTTCAACCGATAAAGATCTTCATAGAATATGTGGGAGCCAATATGAGCATCCATGTTCCACTATTGGTTATTGACCGGAGAGTTGTCTCGGTCATGTCTACATAGTTCTCAAACCCATAGGGTCCACACGCTTAACGTTCAATGACTATTTTGTATTATATGAGTTATGTGATTTGGTGACCGAATGTTATTTGGAGTCCCGGATGAAATCACGGACATGACGAGGAGTCTCTAAATGGTCGAGAGGTAAACGTTGATATATAGGACGATGGTATTCGGACATCAGAAGTGTTTCGGAGGGTACCGGGTACATATCGGGTCACCGAAAAGGAGTTTCGGGCAACCCCAGCAAAGATATGGGCTTAATGGGCCGAGAGAGGGACATACCAGCCCACAACGGGTTGGTGCACCCCTTTCCCTGGACGCGGGCCCTAGAGGAAGGAAAGGAGGGGGCGCCACCTCTTCCTGCCTTTCCCCCTTGGTGGGAGAAAGGAAAGGGGGGGGGGCGCCACCTCCTCCTTCCTTCCCCTCATCGCCAAAAGAAGGAAAGGGGGCGCTAGCCTAGGGCAGGAGCCCAAGTAGGATCCCTCCTACTTGGGGCGCCCCAAGGCTGCTCCCCTCCCCCTCCCACCTATATATACATGTGGAGGGGGAGCCTAGAACACACACAACAACATCTGTTAGCCGTGTGCGGTGCCCCCCTCCACAGATTACACCCTCGGTCATATTCTCGCGGTGCTTAGGCGAAGCCCTGCGCGGATAACTTCACCATCACCTTCACCATGCCGTCGTGTTAACGGAACTCATCTACTTCCTCGACACTTTGTTGGATCAAGAGTTCGAGCGACTTCATCAAGCTGAACGTGTGCAAAACTCGGAAGTGTCATACCTTCGGTGCTTGATCGGTCGGAACGAGAAGAAGTTCGACTACATCAACCGCGTTGTCAAATGCTTCCGCTTTCGGTCTACAAGGGTACGTAGACACACTCTCCTAGATAGATCTTGCGTGAGCGTAGGATTTTTTGAAATTGTGTGCTACGTTCCCCGACAGTGGCATCCGAGCCAGGTCTATGCGTAGATGATATGCACGAGTAGAACACAAAGAGTTGTGGGCGGTGATTGTCATACTGCTTACCACCAACGTCTTATTGTGATTCGGCGGTATTGTTGGATGAAGCGGCCTGGACCAACCTTACATGACCACGTTCATGAGACCGGTTCCACCGACAGACATGCAACTAGTTTTGCATAAAGGTGGCTGACGGGTGTCTGTTTCTCCTACTTTAGTTGAATCGAATTTGACTGCGGACGGTCCTTGTTGAAGGTTAAAACAACAAACTTGATAAATCACCGTTCTGGTTTTGTGCCATAGGTAAGAACGATTCTTACTAGAAGCCCGTAGCAGCCATGTAAAACTTGCAACAACAAAGTAGAGGACATCTAGCTTGTTTTTGCAGGGCATGCTTGTGATGTTATATGGTCAAGACATGATGTGATATACGTTGTTGTATGAGATGGTCATGCTTTGTAAAGTTATCGGTAACTGGCAGGAGCCTTATGGTTGCCCCTTTATTGTATGAAATGCAAACACCATGTAATTTCTTTACTTTATCACTAAGCGGTAGCGATAGTTGTAGAAGCAACAGTTGGCGAGATGACCACGACGCTACGATGAAGATCAAGGTGTCAAGCCGGTGACGATGGAGATCATGGCGATGCTTTGGAGATGGAGATCAAAAGCACAAGATGATGATGGCCATATCATGTTACATATTTTGATTTCATGTGATGTTTATCTTTTATGCATCTTATTTTGCTTAGTATGGCGGTAGAATTATAAGATGATCCCTTAACTAAAATTTCAAGGTATAAGTGTTCTCCCTGAGTATGCACCATTGCGACAGTTCTTCGTGCTGAGACACCACGTGATGATCAGGTGTGATAGGCTCTACATTCACATACAATGGGTGCAAGACAGTTTTGCACATGCGGAATACTCGGGTTAAACTTGATGAGCCTAGCATGTATGCACATGGCCTCGGAACACTAGAGACAGAAAGGTCAAACGTGAATCATATAGTAGATATGATCAACATAGAGATGTTCACCATTGATGACTACTCCATCTCATGTGATGATCGGACATGGTTTACTTGATTTGGATCACATATCATTTAGATGACTTGAGGGATGTCTATCTAAGTGGAGTTCTTAAGTAATTTGATTAATTGAACTTAATTTATTATGAACTTAGTCCTGATAGTTTTTGCATATCTATGTTGTAGATCAAGGCCCCGTGCTACCGTTCCCTTAAATTTATTGCGTTCCTAGAGAAAGCTAAGTTGAAAGATGATGGTAGCAACTCCACATACTAGGTCCGTAACTTGAGGATTATCCTCATTGCTGCACAAAAGAATTATGTCCTTGATGCACCGCTAGGTGAAAGGCCTGCTGCAGGAGCAGATGTTGATGTTATGAACGTCTGGCAAGCTCGATCTAATGACTACTCGGTAGTTCAGTGTGCCATGCTTTACGTCTTAGAATAGGGACTTCAAAGACGTTTACGTCATGGACCATATGAGATGTTCCAGGAGTTGAAGTTAATATTTCAAGCAAATGCTCGAGTTGAGAGATATGAAGTCTCCAACAAGTTCTATAGCTGCAAGATGGAGGAGAACAGTTCTATCAGTGAACACATACTTAGAATGTCTAGATATCATAATCACTTGACTCAGACGGGAGTTAATCTTCCAAATGATAGTGTTATTGAAAGAGTTCTCCAATCACTGCCACCAAGCTATAAAGGCATGATGAACTATAATATGCAAGGGATGGAGAAGACTTGTAGCGACCAAACCTCAAGAAGTCTAGTCTCTGTGCATCAGTGTCATCCCTGGATCGGTAATGCTAACATGCACAGTACTCGAGGATTTATAATAGAGTCTCAATCACACACTTATTACATCAAAATGTCTCAAAAGAGAACTTATTACAATAATATGGCTTAAGGCCATCTAAATAAGATAACAGCGGAAGGCTTGGAATATAAAGTGAGTCCATCAACTCCGATGGCATAGATGAGTGAACGACAATGACCTATCGCACCTTTACTCGTCGTTTGAAAAGTCTGCAACATGATATGTTGCAGCCCCAAATGGGTCGGCACATGGAATATGCTGGCAATGTAACACAAGAGAGTAATGAACAGAATAAATGCTATCACTACATGCATATATGGCTGGTGGAAAGCTCTATGGTTAAAGTTTTGCATAAAGCCAAATTTTCCTACATCAAAGGAATAAATTTTATTTAACTATCATGGTGGTTTTTAAACATTAAGAAGGTTCCTCCAACTCAATCCCAATTAAACAATATCAATTAACCCAACAAATTAATTTAGAGTGATGAGATCAACATGATAATCAAAGAACCAGATACACAAGATGTCCATAACCGGGGACATGTCTAACCATGATTAGTTTGTACACTCTGCAGAGATTTGCGCAGTTTTCCCCACAAGACTCGATCTCCTCCGTTGGATTTCTCGCACTACATGGTGTTTGAGAAACGGATGAACGAGACACAATCTTTCAAAAACATTAACTCTTTACTCTAGATGGACAGTTACACCTACTTTCCCCTACATCTTCTAGCCCACCACTGAAAGAGGTCATCCAACCTACTCAACTATGCTAGAGCCCATAATAGCTTGTGTCTGCGCATGGAAGTTTCTAGCATGAATAATCTTATGATCCCTTTGAGCCTGGGTGGCGAACCGTATGATGATCACATGGGTACTCCGGGATATCCTAGGACAACAATGGATTCTCCAGGTGACCACAACCAATCCACCCATATGTGTATTTAAGTAGCCACCTTAAGTTAACCATCAATTAACAATTCTCACATCTTTCATGGATACACTCAACCAATCCATGTCTACGAGCATAGCATAGCAATCCTGAACATAACATAGAAGTAACTCCCAAAGGTTTGATAATAAAAGGGCAATAGATTCTACCTCGTCATCTACTTCACAAACCCACATGTTATTCAAATCCTAACCATACAATGTTTGAGGATTGTAACTAATGCATAAAAACTGGGTAATAAAGGGGGTATGATCAAAGTGTTACTTGGCTTGCTGATGATCTGCAAAACCTAGAGATTCGTAGTAGCACGCTTCGCACTCCAAGAATTCTATCGCAAACAAACAATAGCATACATAAGCACTCAAGCAAGAAGCATGTGTAAAACTCAAATAAAAAGATCCAAACAAAAAGTTCAACTGAAGAGCTTCAACATGCAAAAAGAATCAACTCAAACGGAGCAACAAAACTCGAGATACGAACGAAACAAGATTCGTTTACTAAACTGGACTAAAGTCAAAATTTTCAGTACCAAAATCATGTTCAAGTTGGTTAAACAGAAAGAGGGCTTCGAGACGAAGATTTAGGCGTTGGTTTCATCTAATTTGGATAAACAAGCAAAAAAGTTATACTAGATCGAAGATCAAGGCAGCAATCGCGATCGAAAATAATCGCAGAAAAACCCTGAAAAATAAAACAAAACGAACAGACAAACGAACGAACATTCACTGTCTGAGCCTAACCGGCGAACAACGTTCGTTAAAATGAACGAACGGACAAACATCCACTAAATAACTAAACCGAACCGATCTATCTAAAAAACAGATCTAGGGTTTTTAAAGAAAACCCGGTGGTTTTACCTAAAAACCAAAAAAACTGGGAGGCGAGATCCGGCGGCTCCGGCGGCTCGAGCCGGCGAGGCGGCGGCGTGCGACGGCGTGGGCGATGGCGGGGTGCGGCCCCGGGCGGCGCGGCGCTGTGGCGGTGGGGCGGTGCAGGTGACGGCGGCGGCAGCTGCTGCTGCTTGCTGCGGGCGGGGCGGGGTGGCGATGTGGGGGTCGATGGCGGCGGCGCCTCGTGCTTTAAAGGCCCGGGGGGCATGCTGTGCGGGAGGGGGACGGCGCCGGCGGCTCGGGGTTGGACTCCTTGAGTCCATCGCGAGCACGACGACGAGAGGCGGCGGCGGGAGATGGGTCAGCTGGGCTTTGGCCCGGCTCGGTCCGAATTTTTTTAAAAAAATCCACCCAAAGAGAAAAATCCTAATAAATTATATAAAAAAATTCTAAAAATGCCAAAAAAAATCACCGTCTAAATAAAATATTTAGAACAAAGTGAAAATTTTTCTGTCCTAATAATGCAATTTTGAAAAATGCATATTTTTCTAATTCAAATAAAATAGCAATAAAAATCCAAATAAAATAGTATTTGATTTTAACATTTTTCCTCCAATATTTCTTTTATTTTGGAGAAGTCATTTTATCCCCTCTCTTTTATTTTTATATTGGAAATATTCGAAGAGAAAATGATTAAAACCAAAATGATCCTCTTTTCAATATTTGAGAAAATTCAAATATGAAAACGAATGAAACCCCCAACTCTCTCTGTGGGTCCTTGAGTTGGTTAGAGTTTCTAGGATCAAACCAAAATGCAATAAAATATGATATGCATATGATGACCTATGTATAACATTCCAAATTGATAATTTGGGATGTTACAAACCTACCCCCCCTTAAGATGAAACTCGCCCTCGAGATTCGGGTTGGCTAGAAAATAGGTGTGGGTGGTCCTTCCGTAGATCTTCCTCTCGTTCCCAGGTAGCTTCATCCTTGGTATGGTGGCTCCACTGAACTTTGCAAAACTTGATAACCTTGCTGCATGTGACTCGGCTGGCAAACTCGAGAATCTTCACTGGTTTCTCCTCGTAGGTCATATCACTATCCAGATGAATCGCTTCCAGTGGCACTTTATCTCTCAGAGGAATATCGACCATCTCTGCATGGCACTTCTTCAACTGGGAAATGTGAAACACATCGTGAACTCCTGACAATCCTTCTGGCAGTTTGAGCTTGTAAGCAACTTCTCCCATACATTCCAAAACTTTGTATGGTCCCACAAAACATGGTGCTAACTTTCCCTTAACTCCAAAACGCTTAACTCCTCAAAGTAGTGACACACGAAGGTACACTCTGTCTCCGACTTTGTAAATTTTCTCCTTGCATTTAGAATCCGCATAACTCTTCTGCCTGGACTGGGCTACCTTGAGTCTGTCGCGAATCAACTTGACCTTCTCTTTAGACTCTTTAATCAAATCTGGTCCAAACAACTGACGGTCTCCAACTTCGTCCCACAATAATGGTGTCCTGCACCTCCTTCCGTACAAAGCTTTGAAAGGGGCCATGTCGGTGTCAAAACCGGCGGATCTCGGGTAGGGGGTCCCGAACTGTGCGTCTAGGCGGATGGTAACAGGAGACGAGGGACACGATGTTTTACCCAGGTTCGGGCCCTCTCGATGGAGGTAAAACCCTACGTCCTACTTGATTAATATTGATGATATGGGTAGTACAAGAGTGGATCTACCACGAGATCAAGGAGGCTAAACCCTAAAGCTAGCCTATGGTATGATGGTTGTAATGTATGTTGTGTCCTACGGACTAAAGCCCTCCGGTTTATATAGACACCGGAGGAGGCTAGGGTTACACAGAGTCGGTTACAATGGTAGGAGATCTACATATCCATATTCCAAGCTTTCCTTCCACGCCAAGGAAAGTCCCATCTGGACACGGGACGAAGTCTTCAATCTTGTATCTTCGTAGTCTTGGAGTCCGGCGGACGATGATAGTCCGGCTGTCCGGACACCCCCTAGTCCAGGACTCCCTCAGTAGCCCCTGAACCAGGCTTCAATGATGATAAATCCGGCGCGCATAATGTTCGGCATTGCAAGGCGGGTTCCTCCCTTAAATAATCCAGAGAAGATCATGAACACCAGGATAGTGTCCGGCTCTGCAAAATAAATTCCACATTCCACCATAGAGAGAATAAAATGCACACAAGTCCAATCTGCTGACGTATTATGCGGCATGACATCACGCCGCTACCAGGCTTTTACTTGAATCGTTTTTTATTATACCACCTCAGCACGTTTAGCAAAGCGGTTTCCTTGGCACGTCTTGTCGAGGCAGAGATCGTGTTCCCCTTATTCCGGGATTCTCATCAATACGTGCGTGGGTAACCCAACCGTGCCCGTCGCCACGCCTCCTCTATCGAAGGTGAATCCCGAACGGTCACGGAGACGACTCTTGGTATTTTTCCCCTTTATAAGAGGACTGAGGCTCGTTCCTTTTCTTCAATCTCGCATCGAATCTCCTCCTCGCTCCCAGTTCCAACACCCAGAGCCCCAGATTCGAGCGCTTCGGATTCTCAACCATGTCCGGCTCCGACCTCCAGGGTCGGTGGATGCCCTCCTCCGTCACGGAGGAGGACGTGCTAAAGTTGCGTGAGGCCAAGTACCTGTCCTACGAGATTTCACACAGGTTGCCTGCCCAAGGGCAGGCCGTGCCCGCCCCCGAGCCTGGTGAGTACGTTGTCTTCGTATCCCACCTCCGTCGGGGTTTAGGCTTCCCGACGGACCCCTTCGTGAGAGGGCTCATGTTCTACTACGGGCTGGATTTTCACGACTTGGCTCCGGAGTCCATCCTCCATATCTCCGCATTCATTATTGTCTGCGAAGCCTTCCTCCGCGTCACTCCCCACTTCGGCCTGTGGCTGAAGACCTTTAATGTGGAGCCGAAGATGATCGGGGGGCGTCAAGCGGAGTGCGGCGGGGCGGCCATAAGCAGAAGGGCCGATGCCCCATGGCCCGGGGGTTCCTTCCAAGAGGAACTCGGACTGTGGCAGCAGGAGTGGTTCTATATTACCGCTCCAAAGGGCAGCAAGCAAAAGCCGCCGCCTTCGTTCCGCCCGGGACCTCCACGTCGACTGATGTCGTGGGTCAACCAAGGGCTCAATTGGGGGTCGTCCGAAGACGTGCCCTCATTGCAGGGCCGGATTCGAGACCTCCAGGCGAGGGAGATCAATCTGATCATGGTGATGCAGGTTATGCTAATCCGGCGTCTTCTGCCCTGCAAACGCCGTGCTCTCCGTCTATGGGAGTTCAATCCGGAGGGACCTCAAATTCTCTAACACTTCATGGGTGCGACACCCGTGGAGATGTACAAGTTGTTCTTCGGACCGCAGGTAGCGTGTCCAGAATTGACCGAGGACGCAGGCCTAAGTTGCAATCGCCCGGATACTCAGGTAAATAGCTCAGAGTCCGGACGTTCCGTTTATCTGCTTTTCTAGAGTTCGCCTCCTGACCCATTACTCTTCACAGGAGTGAGTAGCGCGATCGAAGATGATAAGGTGTCCGGCTCCCCTCCCAGAGACCGCACTGGAGCCCGTGCTGGTCAGAATGTTGGAGGTCGCACCCGCAGAAGGGAGCGATGGGGAAAATAGAGGAGCTATTATGCCGCCCAAAGGGGCGTCTGGAGAGGGGGGAATCAAAAACCCCTCCTTCCAGGGGGAGAAGAGGACCGCCTCCGAAGATCCAGAGGCCAAAGCCCCTAAATGGGGGAAGAGATCTTCACCGGGGGGTCTGGCGTCCGGGGAGAATCCGGACGCACAATCGTCGCTAAAGGATTAGCCCTCCAGTGAGCCATGAGTAGGAAAAGGGGAATTCATTAGTAAGAAAATACCTCCATTTGTGCTTCTGTGGGTAACCGAAATTTTTATCTTGCAGTTCGGATTTGCAGCCTTCTCAGATGAGTTCGTCTTCGGGGGACCTTCTTCCGGAGATGATGGAGAGCGAAACGCCTCCGTCTGTTGCGCCGTCAGGTAGGGCAGACGAGCCTGAAGTATCGTCACGGAGGGTATCCCCGAGTCCGGAGGGGCCGGAGAGTTCGGCGCCCACTAGTATCCGGCCGGGAGAACTGAAGAATCTGCTTGAGAGGGCGTCCATCTCAGAAGATCACCGTGCTTTGATGCGTATGGTGATTGGAAGGATTTCGTCCGCCGAGAGCGGATTGCGTAATGCCGCTACGAGTTTGCTGGCGGGATTTGAGGTACGCGAGAATGATGCACCCCTTTTTTTTGACAGTTTGGCACATAAAAGTGCGCCCTGTATAGATAGTAGCCCCTGAGACTCGGTAGGTTGTCGAAAACGACAGCGTACCGAGGATCAAAATCGCAAGTAATGAATGTCACCGTTCCTATGCAGGTGGCGGATAGTCCGAGGGCTAGCCGGATTAGTGGAGTTGCCGAGTTAATGCGGCAGCTTGACGTGGCAGATGCGGACATCGCACTTGTCAATCGGCGAATTGACGAGTCGCAAGGTAAATGAGTTCTCCACAGTTGCTTTATTAAGGGGGTCAAAGCCCTCCTCTGATAAATTATATGCTGTGATACAGACGGTGCTGCTGCTGTGGAGCGCCTTCGGGCCGAACTTGCTCAAGCTAAGGAGCAAGCCCGAAGGAGTGACGCGGCTGCCTCAAGGGCGGCCGAGGAGTTGAAAGCCGAAAAGGCTGCACACGGCCTAAGCAGGGTAGAGATGGCCGAATTGGCCGTGAAATTAAAAGATGCTGCCGACCGCAATGAGGCTCTTGAAAAGGAGCGCTTATCGGAGCGGGAAGACCTGGGGAAGGCCACCGCCGAGGCCAAGGATGCCCGTTCTGCAATGCGGGCTATGAAGGAGGAGCTGCGCCAGGCCGGAGATATTGTGGCTGGCAAGCCTTTTCTGTTGCGTCGCCGGTTTACGGATCAAAAGTATGCTCAACTTGGCCAGCTGTGGGGTCCGGAGGATCCGTATATGGACTTAGCGGCAAGTGCGGCTGATGCCATTGAGCACTTCCGGAGCCAGAAGGATCACCAGACAGAAGAGCTATTTTGGTCTCAATTCCATAGTCCGGGTTGTTCACTTCCGTTGACCGATCGGTTGGCCGAATGGGCCGAGCTAAATAGATTATCCGGACTTGCCATGACTGACATCGTGGCTCATGTCTGGCCAGAGAGGCCCAAGGCGACGAGCTATTTCGGCTTATTGCAGCAATTTCTTGGAGCGGTGCCGCATATCAAGGAGATGAAGCGGTCGGCCTGCATCGAAGGCGCGCGGATGTCTCTTGCCCGTGTGAAGACACATTGTACAGAGATGGATGCCACCGCTATTGCCGCCCAGGGTTCGTATGAAAGCCGGCTACCCGCCGAGCACTATTTCGAGGAAGTTATGCGTGGCGCTCGTGTAATAGAGTCGCAGTGCTCAAAAAATGTCACGTTCAAATGAACGTTTTAGCTTGTGAAACGATGATTATGCTATAACTTCTTTTTATACTTGTGCGTCCCAAGTAGTAAAATTTCTCCTATGCGGCCGTTTACATATACATTTGTATAACCTGAAAGATTGCAGTCTTCGGCTTCAGCCCCCATGCACAAGGTGCAGGGGTGTTCGCAAAAATAGCGCGTTTTCACACTTAATCCGACGTCTCGGTCCTGTTAAGGAGGTGGTAGCGTAGCAAACGAGGCAATCCGGACTATAATGCTTTATCACTTTCACTTAGCCAGTGGAGTTCGAGGGTGGGGCTACGATATAGCCCCTTGGGGCACCGCACTTCTCCGAGTTCGGGGCGCGTGTGTGCCTGACCGGGAAACGGTCCTTCGACAAAGCGGGGAATTCTAAACATTCCGGTAGTCGATCGAGTGGTTGACCAGTCTTTCGCTATATCATGACAGTCAGTTTTCGGCTTTCTCTACTGAGGTGCTCGCCCAGCCGAACTGGGGCACAATCGCAGTAGTTCTCCTGGTGCCGCGTTAGCCGATGATACGGAATGTAAGGCAGCAAAACACAGGAGCCGGGCAAACCCAACATTTGACCAAAGACATGATTCGGAGCTGATGCATATAATGCCTAACTCGAGACGCCGAACACTCCCTAAGGTGTTCGGTCTTTATAATAATGGGCAGAACAATGCCCTAAGCCCCTAGTGTCTAGGTATGGGCATGGTCCTCTGACGCGGCCGATGCCAAAACGTCAGGCTCTGCTTTGGTTATAGGAAGGAACCAAGGAAGAGTAGCAACAAGAGACAGTAAAAAAGGTTTACACAGGGTCTTAATCTGAAAAGAATCCTCGCAACGGGTCCCTACTGCACGTCTACGCCTGTGTCTCCGTTGTGCCGTTATCCTGGACGGGTGTGCACGTTGTTCATCTGTAAAAAGAGAGGAACTTTAGTTTGAAAACGACTCGTGCAAAAAAGGTATGTGTGAAAAAAGAAATATAAATAAGTAAAGCGGGGTTCGTATGAACTCGCGGTTGTTTGTGCGTGCAGCCCCTTGTGAAGGGGTGTGCGGCTAGGGAGCCCCTAGCCTACCGATGCCGGACTCGTCCATCCGTGTCCGGGGTCTTTAAGTGACCCTCGCACTGAAATGATGCCTCGCGGACCGGGCATCTTGAGTGTAAGAGACACGTAATGCGGTATGGCGTTGAAACGGACAAAAGCCTTTCGTCCCAAGAGTGCTTGATATCCACTTTTAAATGGGATGATATGAAAGATTAGTTTCTCGCGCTGAAAGTTGTCCGGTGATCCGAACACAACTTCTAGTAATAGGGAGCCTGTGCACTTGGCGTAAGGGCCTGGCGTCACTCCTTTGAAGGAAGTGCGGCTGTGTCGAATTTTAGTAGGGTCTATCCCCAACTTGCGGATTGTGTTTGAATACAGCAGGTTTAAGTCGTTGCCTCCGTCCATCAGGACTTTAGTAAATTGTAGTCCGTCGATTATGGGATCCAATATCAGGGTAGTCCGTCCTGCGTTTCGAACGCTTCTGGAGTAATCCAGGTGGTCGAAAGTGATTGGTTGTGATATCCAATCTCTATGGTCTGCTGGGTTGGACCGTGCGAGGCTCTTTTTAGAAGGTGCCGCACTATTTTTTCGTATTATCACATGAAGTGAGTTTACTGCTTTGACCTCTTGTGGGAAAGTCTTTTGCTTTCCGGTGCTCTGCTGGTGGGGTTTATCATCTTTGCTTGACGCGTCGAGCCCCTTGTGTTTGGCGTTTAGTCGGCCGGACTGTTTGAAAACCCAACAATCTCGTTGGGTATGGTTTGCAGGCCTTCCGGGGGTACTATGGATTTGACATATCCGACCCAAAATCTTATTTAAGTTGGACAACTCATCGCTGTCATCCTTAAGAGGCGGTGTTTTGTTGTTTGGCCGCGAGCTTTTGAATCCGGCGTTGACTGCCGTGCTCTTTGGGCTTTTCTCTTTATTCCGGTGCTGCTCTTTTCTGCGCCGTGATTTTCCGTTTCCATCTCTTATCTCGGATGTACTTGGGTCGCTGGTGCTGCATCTTGCTAGCCAGCTATCCTCTCCCGCACAGAAGCGGGTCATGAGGCTTGTTAGCACGGACATTGTCCTCGGTTTCTCTTGGCCGAGGTGTCTGGCAAGCCATTCATCTCAGACATTGTGTTTAAAAGCTGCTAAGGCTTCGGCGTCCGGACAGTCGACTATTTGGTTCTTTTTGGTGAGGAACCTGTTCCAGAATTTACGCGCTGACTCTCCGGGCTGTTGAGTTATATGACTTAGATCATCTGCATCCGGAGGGCGGGCATAAGTCCCTTGAAAATTTGCTCTAAACGCGTCCTCGAGCTCTTCCCAACTTCCCACTGTGTTTTCTGGGAGGCTTTTAAGCCAATGACGGGCTGGCCCTTTGAGCTTGAGGGGTAGGTATTTTATGGCGTGGAGGTCATCTCCTCTGGCCATGTGTATATGTAGTATATAATCTTCTATCCAGACTCCAGGGTCTGTTGTTCCATCGTAGGCCTCTATGTTTATGGGTTTAAATCCTGCTGGGAATTCATGGTCCAGCACCTCATTGGTGAAACATAGTGGGTGTGCGGCGCCCCTGTATTTGGGTGTGCCACTATCTTTGGACACTTGACGTGTTGCCTTGCTTCCTAGGGCCTTCTTCTTTGGCCCATAAATGGACCTGGCTAGGCCATCCGTCCTTCCGGGTTCATTAGTTGGTTTATGTGCGGCGCCGCTTTCAGAATTTGGCCTGTCATCCGGCCGTCTATCCAACCAGGCAGCCTCTTTATTTTTTGACTGTGGGGGCTCTGTGGCCTCCTCGTCGAATTCTGGTAGCAGCTTGCGCTTCGGGTAGCTCTTTGATTGGTGGCCATTGCCGTATTTATCCGCGGTTTTGAGCACTTTGCTCCACCTCATCCTGAGTGTGTCTTCCGCTGCTTTGAGCTTCCGCTTTTCCTTCTTCAAGCTTCTTGCAGTGTTGACGAGTCTTTTTCGAAGGTTTTTACTCTCCGGCAGCGTGTCCGGCATAGGATCGTCCGGACTATCATTTTCGCCGGGCCTGGACTGATTATCTGACTCGTCCTGTTCGGACGGTTGCTTATTTGCATGTTCATCATCCACTTGTGTGCCCTGCTGTATTGCGGGGTCCTTAGGAGCGTCGTTGTTGTCGAGGCGGGACTTAGGGCGGCGTCTGCGCCGCCGTTTTGGTTGTTTGTCGGCGGGGTTATCTTCTGCCGCGGCCCGTTGGTCCTCGTTATCGCTCTCTTTTGGGGTATCCACCATATATATGTCATATGACGAGGTGGTCCTCCCGTGCCCTGTAGGCGCTGGTTCTTGTTCGTCTCCGGCATTGTCGTCTATTCCGTCGATGTCTTCGGAGTCATAGTCTAGCATGTCGGTTAGATCATCGACAGTGGCTACAAAGTGGGTGGTGGGTGGGCTCTGAATTTCTTCGTCGTCCGTATCCCAACCATCCTGTCCATAGTCCGGCCAGGACTCTCCCGATAACGAGAGGTGCTTTAGCCAATTTAGGATGTCGCCAAAGGGCGAGTATTGGAAGATGTCCGCGGCGGTGAATCCCATAACCGGCGCCCAATCCGATTCATTTGGTAGGGGAGTGGGAGGTCCAGAGTCCGGCAAGGAGTCCGGCACCTCGGAATCATGAGTTTCGCGAGGGACAAGATTAGCGTTCGGCTCCATCGCCGTGGAAGTTGAAGCCCCCGAGGCGGTGTCCATCCACCGATCCTCGATCTGGGCGATCGGCTCCGGACTAAAGGCCGAAGCGGATTCGTGTGCGGCCACCAGGGCACTGTTCGGCGGCAGAGCTAGATCATGCCCATCGTAACAGTGCGGCTCGCTTGACTGTGGCTCGATCCCGTCGAAGATCAAGTCTCCGCGGACGTCGGCCATGAAGTTTAGACTTCCGAATCTGACCTGACGGCCAGGGGCGTAGCTTTCGATCTGCTCCAGATGGCCCAGCGAATTAGCCCGCAGTGCGATGCCGCCGAATACGAAGATCTGTCCGGGGAGAAAAGTCTCACCCTGGACAGTGTTGTTGGTTGAAGAGGCCATCGAGCCTATCGGTGACGACACAGAGGAACTCTCAATGAAAGCACCAATGTCGGTGTCAAAACCGGCGGATCTCGGGTAGGGGGTCCCGAACTGTGCGTCTAGGCGGATGGTAACAGGAGACGAGGGACACGATGTTTTACCCAGGTTCGGGCCCTCTCGATGGAGGTAAAACCCTACGTCCTGCTTGATTAATATTGATGATATGGGTAGTAGAAGAGTGGATCTACCACGAGATCAAGGAGGCTAAACCCTAAAGCTAGCCTATGGTATGATGGTTGTAATGTATGTTGTGTCCTACGGACTAAAGCCCTCCGGTTTATATAGACACCGGAGGAGGCTAGGGTTACACAGAGTCGGTTACAATGGTAGGAGATCTACATATCCGTATTGCCAAGCTTGCCTTCCACGCCAAGGAAAGTCCCATCCGGACACGGGACGGAGTCTTCAATCTTGTATCTTCTTAGTCTTGGAGTCCGGCGGACGATGATAGTCCGGCTGTCCGGACACCCCCTAGTCCAGGACTCCCTCAGGCCATCTTCAAACTGGCTTGTAACTGTTGTTATAAGAGAACTCTGCATATGGCAAGTTGTCATCCCAACTAGATCCCTAATCTAGCGGACAAGATCTCAACATGTCCTCCAGAATTTGATTGACTCACTCGGTCTGTCCATCTGTCTATGGATGAAAGGTTGTACTGAACTCTAGCCCAGTACCCGAAGTCTCATGCAACTGATTCCAGAACTTTGAGGTAAACTGGGTTCCTCTATCTGATACAATGGTCCTCGGAACTCCATGCAAAACTACGATCCTGGTCATGTATATCTTTGCCAAATTAGCACTTGTATAAGTGGTCTTCACTGGGATGAAATGAGCTACTTTCGTCAACCGTTCGACTACAACGCAGATAGAGTCATAGTCTGAATGAGTCCTGGGCAATCCAGTGATAAAATCCATGCCAAGCTTGTCCCACTTCCATTCGGGTATCGACAATGGCTGTAGCAATCCTGCTTGGTTCTGATGCTCTGCCTTAACTCTATGACATACATCACATACTGCTACATACTCGGCAATATCCTTCTTCATTCCTGTCCACCAGGAACTTTCTTTCAAATCCAGATACATCCTAGTATTTCCTGGGTGAATTGAATACGACGAATCATGGGCCTCCTGCAGAATCAACTTCCTGATCTCAGGGTCATTAGGCACATATACGCGATCCTCAAACCATAAAGTATCGTCCTCATCCTCGCGAAATCATTTAGGCTTTCCTTTACTCATCCTTTCCTTTATCTCGGCAATCTCCTTGTCAGTCTTCTAGGCTTCTTTGATCTTATCCATCAAAGTGGACTGAATTTCCAATGCTGCTACATAACCTCTCGGAACTATTTCCAAACATAACTCGTGAAGATCCTCTGCTAACTCCTTGGGTAATCCTCCGGTCATGAGCGTATTAACATAACTCTTGCAGCTCAATGCATCGGCTACTACATTAGCCTTTCTGGGATGATAATGCAACTTCATATCATAATCCTTAATGAGCTCCAACCATCTCCTCTGCCCGAGGTTCAACTCCTTCTGCGTGAAGATATATTTCAAACTCTTATGATTAGTGTATACCTCAAAATGGTTTCCGATGAGAAAATGTCTCCATGTCTTCATCGCATGCACTACGGCTACTAGCTCCAAATTGTGAGTAGCATAATTTAGCTCATGGGGTTTAAGCTGTCGTGAGGCATATGAAACAACTCTTCCTTCCTGCATAAGCACTACTCCAAGTCCTCGACGTGAAGCGTCGCAATACACTTGATAATCTTTTCGTTGATCTGGAAGAATCAACACTGGGGCTGTAACCAAACGTTTCTTCAACTCCTGAAAACTGGCTTCACACTCCTCAGTCCATTTGAACTTTGTGTCCTTCTTCAACAACTCTGTCATGGGCTTTGCAATCCTGGAGAAATTCTCTATGAACCTCCGATAATAACCTACGAGTCCGAGAAAACTCCTGATCTCTCCAACTGATGTGGGTGCCACCCATTTAGTCACAGAAACAACCTTGGTGGGGTCTACTGCTATTCCTTCTCTGGATATAACATGTTCGAGAAATCCAACTTCCTTCAACCAAAACTCACACTTGCTGAACTTGGCGTATAACTGGTGTTCCCTGAGCTTCTCAAGAACCAAACGCAAATGCTCCTTATGCTCCTCTTCGTTCTTCGAGTAGACCAATATATCATCAATGAACACCATGACGAACTTATCCAAAAACTCCATAAACACCTTATTCATCATGTTCATGAAATAGGCAGGCGCGTTAGTCAGACCAAATGACATAATGGTATACTCGTATAGCCCGTACCTTGTGGTAAAAGTTGTCTTAGGTATATCCTGATCTCGGATCTTCAGTTGGTGGTATCCTGATCGCAGATCGATCTTGGAAAATACTTTAGCTCCTTGCAACTGGTCAAACAAATCATTGATCATCGGCAGTGGGTACTTGTTCTTGATCGTATTTCATTCAACACGATAATCAACAACCATCCTTAATGGTACATCCTTCTTTTTCACTAGAAGTACTGGGGCTCCCCAAGGTGACGAACTTGGTCGAATATAACCTTTATCCTGTAACTCCTTAATCTGCTTCCTAATTTCCTCCAAATCCTATGCGGGCATCCGATGCGGTCTCTTTGATATTGGCCCGGTGCCTGGCAAAATCTCAATCAAAAACTCAATGTCTCTATCCGGTGGCATGCCTGGCAACTCCTCCGGAAATACATCGGGGTAATCCTTCACCACTGGTACTTCCTCCTGTACAACTCCTGATAAGGAATTCACTTGAGTCCTCCTCGGCACATGCCGGGATACATACTTGATCCTTCTTCCTTCTCGGGTGGTGAGCATAATTGACTTACTGGTGCAATCAATGTTTCCTCCATACATCGATAACCAATCCATACCCAAAATCACATCCAACCCTTGCGACTCCAAAATTATAAAATCCGAGGGGAAAACATGCCTACCTATGGTCAATGGCATCTGAAAACATCCTTGGCTTGCCATATGCTCCGCTCTTAGTGAGCTTACTAACATAGGTGTCCTAAGAACTTTGGTGGGCAACTTATACTTATCCACAAATCCCCTTGATATGTATGAATGCGATGCACCAGTGTCAAAAAGAACGATTGCAGTAAATGACTTAGCCAAAAACTTACCTATAACTGCATCTGGCTACTCTTCAACCTCCTCCACGCTAACGTGGTTCACTTGTCCCCTGTTGAAAGGGTTGGGCTTCTTCCCAGAGCTTCCATTGACATTCCCATTCTTTGCTTCAGAACAGTCGGTGGCGTAATGTCCATTCTTCCCGCACTTGAAACGAGTAATGTGGCTTAGATCCTTCTTGGCGGCCATTGCTGGGTTGGAATGGTTCTGCCTGCTGCTTCCTCCATTCACATTCCCATTCTTGGGGCCACTATGGTTATGCGAACTTCCTCCATTTGAATTATGGCCTCCATGGTTATGGTGAATGTGTCCTCCCGAGTTCGGGGTAAAACGAGGTCTCTGCTGAGCTCCTGAATTGTACTTCCCTTGTCCATACTTCCTCTTGCGGCTCTCTATCTGTTGTTGTTTCCCTTCAATCATAAGAGCAATGTCAACATACATTATACCCTTTGTCATCGGTATGTTACTTGCCCGAGATTCGATCGTCGGTATCCTCATACCTAGTTCAATCTCGTTACCGGCAAGTCTCTTTACTTTTTTCGTAGTGCATCATCCTGTAACTAAATCATTAGTCACATTGCTTGCAAGGCTTCATATGATGTGCATTACCGAGAGGGCCCAGAGATACCTTTCCGATACTCGGACTGACAAATCCTAATTTCGATCTATGACAACCCAAGAAACACCTTCAGAGATACCTATACAGCAACATTATAATCACCCAGTTACGTTGTGACCTTTGATAGCACACAAGGCATTCCTCCGGTATCCGGGAGTTGCATAATCTCACAGTCGGAGGAATATACATTTGACACGAAGAAAGCAGTAGCAATAAAACTGAACGATCATTATGCTAAGCTAACGGATGGGTCTTGTCCATCACATCATTCCACTAATGATGTGATCCCGTTTATCAAATGACAACTCATGTCCATGGCTAGGAAATTTAACCATCTTTTATCAATGAGCTAGTCTACTAGAGGCATACTAGGGACATGTTGTTTTGTCTATGTATTCACACATGTATCAAGTTTCCGATTAATACAATTCTAGCATGAATAATAAACATTTATCATGGATAAGGAAACATAAAATAACAACTTTATTATTGCCTCTAGGGGATATTTCCTTCATATACATGGGGAAGGGGAGCCTAGAACACACACAACAACATCTATTAGCCGTGTGTGGTGCCCCACTCCATAGATTACACCCTCGGTCATATTCTCGCGGTGCTTAGGTGAAGCTCTACGCAGATAACTTCACCATCACCGCCGCCATGTTGTCGTGTTGAGGGAACTCATCTACTTCCTCGACACTTTGCTGGATCAAGAGTTCGAGGGACGTCATTGAGATGAACGTGTGCAGAACTCGGAAGTGCCATACGTTCGGTGCTTGATCGGTCGGAACAAGAAGAAGTTCGACTACATCAACCGCGTTGTCAAACGCTTCCGCTTTCGGTCTATGAGGGTACGTAGACACACTCTCCCCCTCTCGTTTCTATGCATCTCCTAGACAGATCTTGCGTGAGCATAGGAATTTTTTTGAAATTGCATGCTACATTCCCCGACATTGAGTTGGTCGAACCATAGACTAAGCAATCTGTGTCAGACGGTTCTTGCCGAATTTAGTGAAAATCTTGAAGCTGACATTAAGCAAACATAGCAGTCTGAACTGCTTAATGTGAACCACTTCTTCTTCCTTTCGTAGCAACGTGATTGTTCCAAATTTTAATTTTAATAGTTGCAAGTGACCATTAAATAGATCATGGAACATAGGCATCAAGTCGTCGTTAATAATATCCCAACACCTCTTATAGAACTCTATTGGGAAGCCATCTAGAGCAGGTGCTTTGTCATTTTTCATTTTCGAAATAGCCTCAAGCACGTCCTCCTCGTAAAATGGGGTCGTGAGAACCTCATTCTCATCATCTCTTAGTTGTGGCATGTCTTCAACTACACTCTCATTGAGTGAGACATAATTATCAACTGGTCCCCCGAACAACTTCTTGTAAAAATTCGTAATATATCTTAAGGTTCTCATGCCCAACAATTGTACCTTCATCCTGTTCAAGTTGTATGATCCTTTTTTCCCTATGTTTCCCATAGGCAATCTATGGAAAATTTTGTGTTTATTATCCCCTTGAACCATGAGATGCACCTTAGCTCTAAGTGCCCATTTGATCTCTTATTCTCTAAGAAGCTTCACCAAACTAACATCAGCCTCTCTTTTAGCCACTCACTCATCAATGTCTAGCGAAGTATTTTTGGCTTTAATATCGAGATCATTTATGATATTCAGTACCCTCTCTTTCTGCTGCTTATAAATTCCACCATTGTTCTTGGCCCAAACCCTCAAAAATTGTCGCAAGTGTCTAATCTTAAATTACCATCTTTCGATACTCGACTCATCCCCTTTCTCTGAGGCCCACTCCCTTGCTATCAAGTCAAGGAAATCGTCTCTCTCAAACCATGCAGTTTCAAAGGAGAAAACATTTTCGTTTCCAATGTGAACTGCCTCACCGGAATCAACAGGAAGGGGTGTGTGATCTGAGATTCCTCTTTGCAACGCTCGCACCGTTACCAAAGAAAAATGTTGTTCCCATTCGATACTCGTCAATACTCTGTCCAACTTCTCATCCGTTGGTTTCTATAAATCATTTGCCCAGGTGTACTGCCTGCCAATGAGATCAATCTCTCTCAGATCTAGGCTTTAACATGAATGACCAACGACCGTCAAAGTTGTCAATATTCTTTTCTTCTCACCTTCTAATAATATAAAATTGCCATCAATTAAAATAGGTAGACTCTCTCCCCCGCAAATTCTAACCAAGTCTGCAAGAAAGACAGATTTGAATTCTGGTTGTGCCGTCCCGTACACGGAAACTAGTGCCCACCTAAAACCCTCAACTTTCAAGCGCACATGAAAATTGACGGTGTATTGACCCAAGAACACGTTGACCACCTCAAGAGTGGAAGACCAAAAGTCTCGGATTGTATATTTTAAAATGCCCGAAGCTATTATCTTACACTTGTAAAGATGCATAATCCAAGCAAGAAATCTCATTTACATTCTCTTGTACGCAAATTTTCAAAGTTTGCATCTGCAGTTTTTGGTATTTTTCTTAATACTTTTATTTACTAAATCTTGAAACTATCGTTACGATTTTAGAATTTTCAGAAGTATCACCCGTCACTCCCATAATAATGAACAAAGAGTGACTCTTAGTTCACGACATGGCCGAAGAGGCCCTTTCCATCCACTTATGGGTCGAAGATAGACTCTTTCTTTGTAGCCCACCCAAAGAGCCACTCTTCCTTCTAACTAGCATTGAAAATACAAACTAAATTAAGCTGTAGGAAACCGCATCCCTGCCGCTTCGGAGCTCCTTTTGTCGAAACCTCACGCCATCAGGACTATATCTATGAGGAGAATCTGCTCAGACGAAGAATAGCTTGAATCGTGCATCATGGAAAATAAATTTCGCCTTTCAATCTACGTCGACCGTCACAAGCCTATATCACGCCTGGTGAGAAATTTTCTGATGCCAACCTCATAGAAAAGGTGCCTTGTCCTATTGTTGCCATTGGCCGTGCACCATGATCCGTATAATCCATGGACATGAACTAAGTGTTGACAACACTAACAACAACAATATGAAGAGGGGGAATGTCTATGAAGTTGGTGCCATCTAGATGAGTAGTTTTGTGTGTTTAATTGAAAATTTTCTCACCGAGCGTGATGTAGACTTGCGATGGTCAATGTAGATTGGAAAACGAAATTCAGCGTACATGATGCACAATTCAAATGGCTATTCGTTTGAATGGATTCTCCTCATTGATGGTGTCCCAATGACACGAGGGTTCGACCAGGAGAAGCATTGTTGTGCAGGGGAAGTATGAACATATGGCTGGTAAAAGAACTCTTGGTTTCGTAGTCAGAACCAAGAGCGACTTTTCAGCTGGGCTGCGCAAAGACTAGGTATTTTTTATGTGATGCACAGAGACTAGGTGGCTGGTAAAAGAACTCTAGGTTCATGGTTAGAACCAAGAGCGACTCTTCAGTTGGGCTCCACAAGAAGAGTCTCTCTTTGGCCCATAGGTGGACAAGAAGGGCCTCTTTCGACCCATGCTTGATCAAAAAGGGCCTCTTCGGGTGCACAACAGACAAAGATTTATTGTTTGTTAGCTATGGGGACAACGGGGTGATACTTCTGAAAATTCTAAAATCAGCACTATGGTTTTGAGATTTTTAGAAAAAATATATTTGACCAAACGCCTTAACACTTTCATCCTATGATTCCACAATGGAATACAAGCCGAAAATGCAAATCCTCCTATGGGCGTTACTTGTCAGCTATGCCAAAACTACATGGTAGACAACGGAATTGTCAATACTCACCATTGCAAGGATAAAACATGGAAGACCAAGATGGGGATTAGTCTCACATCATACGGGTGATGGCATTTTCTCTTCCAATTCTTTTTAGAAAATAGGTTGAGATCCTCGGTTTCTTATCTTCCATCTTCGAGTATGGCGACGGTATAGTGATAACCCACAAGTATAGGGGATCGCAACAGCTTTTGAGGGTATAGTATTCAACCCAAATTTATTGTTTCGACACAAGGGGAGCCAAAGAATAATCTTGAGTATTAGTAGTTGAGTTGTCAATTCATCCACACCTAGATAACTTAGTATCTGCAGCAAAGTGTTTAGTAGCAAAAGTGGTATGATAATAAAGGTAACGGTAGCAAAGGTAAAGATAAATGTTTTTGGGTTTTTGTAGTAGTTTTAACAGTAGCAACGAAAAAGTAAATAAGCGAAGAACAATATGTGAAAAGCTCGTAGGCAATGGATCAGTGATGGATAATTATGCCGGATGCGATTCCTCATGCAATAGCTATAACATAGGTTGATATAGAACTAGCTCCAATTCATCAATGTAATGTAGGCATGTATTCCATAAGTAGTCGCACATGCTTATGGAAAAGAACTTCCATGACGTCTTTTGTCCTACCCTCCCGTGGAAGCGGGGTCCTAGCGGAAACTAAGGGATATTAAGGCCTCCTTTTAATAGAGAACCGGAACAAAGCATTAGCACATAGTGAATACATGAACTCCTCAAACTACGGTCATCACCGAGAAGTGTCCCGATTATTGTCACTTCGGGGTTGTCGGATCATAACACATAATAGGTGACTATAGACTTGCAAGATAGGATCAAGAACACACATATATTCATGAAAACATAATAGGTTCAGATCTGAAATCATGGCACTCGGGCCCTAGTGACAAGCATTAAGCATAGCAAAGTCATAGCAACATCAATCTCAGAACATAGTGGATACTAGGGATCAAACCCTAACAAAACTAACTTGATTACATGGCAAATCTCATCCAACCCAACACCGTCCAGCAAGCCTACGATGGAATTACTCACGCACGGTGGTGAGCATCATGAAATTGGTGATGGAGGATGGTTGATGATGACGATGACGACGAATCCCCCTCTCCGGAGCCCCGAACGGACTCCAGATCAGCCATGTTGAGAGAGATTACGGCTTGGCGGCGGCTGCATGTCGTAAAACACGATGAAACTTTCTCTCTGATTTTTTTTCTCCCCGAACGTGAATATATGGAGTTGGAGTTGAGGTCGGTGAAGGTCTAGGGGGCCCACGAGATAGGAGGTCGCGCCCTAGGGGGGGCGCGCCCCCCTGTCTCGTGGACTGGCTGTGGGCCCCCTGGCATTAATTCTTTCGCCAAAAATTCTTATTAATTCCAAAAAGTGCCTCCGTGGATTTCCAGGACATTCCGAGAACTTTTCTTTTATACACATAAAACAACATCATGGTAGTTCTGCTGAAAACAACGTCAGTCCGGTTTAGTTTCATTCAATTCATGCAAGTTAGAGTCCAAAACAAGGGCAAAAGTGTTTGGAAAAGTAGATACGTTGGAGACGTATCAACTCCCCCAAGCTTAAACCTTTGCTTGTCCTGAAGCAATTTAGTTGATAAACTAAAAGTGATAAAGAAAAACTTTTACAAACTCTGTTTGCTCTTGTTGTTGTAACATGAAAAGCCAGCATTCAAGTTTCAGCAAATATTATGAACTAACCATACTCACAATAACACATAGGTCTCACAATTACTCATATCAATAGCATAATCAGCTAGCGGGCCATAATAATAAAACTCGGATGACAACACTTTCTCAAAATAATCATAACATGATATAACAAAATGGTATCTCGCTAAACCTTTCTGAGACCGCAAAACATAAATGTAGAGCACCTTTAAAGATCAAGGACTGACTAAACATTGTAATTCATGGTAAAAGAGATCCAGTCAAGTCATACCCAATATAAACCAATAATAATGAATGCAAATGACAGTGTGCTCTCTAGCGGGTGCTTTTAATAAGAAGGGTGATGACTCAACATAAAAGTAAATAGATAGGCCGTCGCAGAGGGAAGCAGGGATTTGTAGAGGTGCCAGAGCTCGATTTTAAAATAGAGATTGAATAACATTTTGAGTGGCATACTTTCATTGTCAACGCAACAACTATGAGATGGTTGTATCTTCCATACTACATGCATTATAGGCAGTTCCCAAACAGAATGGTAAAGATTTATACTCCCCCAACCACCAACAAGCATCAATCCATGGCTTGCTCAAAATAACGAGTGCCTCCAACATACAATAGCCCTGTGGGAGATTTGTTTAATTATTTTGATTTGCTTTGATCTTTTTGGATCATGGGACTGGGCATCCCAGTTACCGGCCCTTTCTCATGAATGAGGAGCGGAGTCCACTCCTCGTGAGAATAACCCACCTAGCATGGAAGATATAGGCAGCCCTAGTTGTAACTTGAGCTGCTCGAGCATACAAAATAGAATTTCATTTGAAGGTTTGGAGTTTGGCACATACAAATTTACTTGGAATGGCAGGTAAATACCACATATAGGAAGGTATAGTGGACTCATATGGAACAACTTTGGGGTTTAAGGAGTTTGGATGCATAAGCAGTATTCCCGCTTAGTACAGGTGAAGGCTAGCAAAAGACTGGGAAGCGAGCAACTGAGAGAGCGACAACAGTCATAAACATGCATTAAAATTAATTCACACCAAATACAAGCATGAGTAGGATATAATCCACCATGAACATAAATATCGTGAAGGCTATGTTGATTTGTTTCAACTACATGCGTGAACATGTGCCAAGTCGAGTCACTCAATTCATTCAAAGGAGGATACCATCCCATCATACCACATCATAATCATTCTAATAGCATGTTGGCATGCAAGGTAAACCATTATAACTCATAGCTAATCAAGCATGGCACAAGCAAGTATAATCTCAAAATGTCATTGCAAATATGTTTACTTCATAATAGCTGACTCAGGAACGATGAACTCATCATATTTACAAAAACAAGAGAGGTCGAGTTCATACCAGCTTTTCTCATCCCAATAAGTCCATCATATATCGTCATTATTGCCTTTCACTTGCATGACCGAATGATGTGTATAATAATAAGAGTGCACGTGCATTGGACTAAGCTGGAATCTGCAAGCATTCAACTCAAGAGAGAAGACAAGTAATATGGTCTCTAAGTTAAATAAACAATCACGCATATAAGAGCCACTAAGCATTTTCAATATGCTCTTCTTGATCCCCAAAGGAAAGAAAAAGACTATTTACAGGAAAGCCCCCAACAAGTAAAAAGAAGTACGAGAAATCTTTTTGGGTTTTCATTTTAATTTCTACTACAAGCATGGAAATTAAACTAACTATTTTTTTTGGTTTTTCTCAAGGTTTATCAAACACACAAGAAGAAAACTAGAAAAAGAAATTTAAACTAGCATGGATAATACAATGAAAGAGTATGAGCACCGACGACTAGTGTGTGAACATGAATGTAAAGTCCGTGAGAAATACGTACTCCCCCAAGCTTATGCTTTTGGCCTAAGTTGGTTTAATACCAAGGTGTTGGGGAACGTTGCAGAAAACAAAATTTTTCCTACGGTTTCACCAAGATCCATCTATGAGTTCATCTAGCAACGAGTGATTAGATGCATCTACATACCTTGTAGATCGCGAGCGGAAGCGTTCAAAGAATGGGGATGATGTAGTCGAACACGACGTCATTCGAATCACCGGAGATCCTAGCACCGAACGGACGGCACCTCCGCGTTCAACACACGTACGGAACAGCCACGTCTCCTCCTTCTTGATCCAGCAAGGGGAGAGGAGAGGTTGAGGGAGATGGCACTAGCAGCAGCACGACGGCGTGGTGTTGATGGAGCTGCAGTACTCCGGGCAGGGCTTCGCCAAGCGCTATGGAGGAGGAGGAGGTGTTGGAGAGGGAGAAGGAGGCAACCAAAGGCCAAGGTATGAAGTCCCTCCTTTCCCCCACTATATATAGGAGGGCCAAGGGGGGGTGGCCGGCCCTAGGAGATCCAATCTCCTAGGGGGGGTGCGGCCAAGGGGGGGTTTCCCTCCCCCCCAAGGCACCTAGAGGTGCCTTCCACCACTTGGACTCTTCCCTCAAGTGGAACCCTAGGCGCATGGGCTTTTGGGGCTGGTGCCCTTGGCCCATGCAGGACAAGGCGCACCCCCTACAGCCCATGTGGCCCCCCGGGGCAGGTGACCCCACCCGGTGGGCCTCCGGGACCCCTCTGGTGGTCCCGGTACAATACCGATAACCCCGAAACTTGTCCCGATGGCCGAAACAGGACTTTCCATATATAAATCTTTACCTCCGGACCATTCCGGAACTCCTCGTGACGTCCGGGATCTCATCCGGGACTCCGAACAACATTCGGGTTACTGCATATACATATCCCTACAACCCTAGCATCACCGAACCTTAAGTGTGTAGACCCTACGGGTTCGGGAGACATGTAGACATGACCGAGATCGCTCTCCGGTCAATAACCAACAGCGGGATCTGGACACCATGTTGGCTCCCACATGCTCCACGAGGATCTCATCGGATGAACCACGATGTCGAGGATTCAAGCAACCCCGTATGCAATTCCCTTTGTCAATCGATATGTTACTTGCCCGAGATTCGATCGTCGGTATCCCAATACCTCGTTCAATCTCGTTACCGGCAAGTCACTTTACTCGTACCGTAATGCATGATCCCGTGACCAGACACTTGGTCACTTTGAGCTCATTATGATGATGCATTACCGAGTGGGCCCAGTGATACCTCTCCGTCATACGGAGTGACAAATCCCAGTCTCGATCTGTGTCAACCCAACAGACACTTTCGGAGATACCTATAGTGCACCTTTATAGTCACCCAGTTATGTTGTGACATTTGATACACCCAAAGCACTCCTACGGTATCTGGGAGTTACACGATCTCATGGTCAAAGGAAAAGATACTTGACATTAGAAAAGCTCTAGCAAACGAACTACACGATCTCACGCTATGCTTAGGATTGGGTCTTGTCCATCACATCATTATCCTAATGATGTGATCCCGTTATCAATGACATCCAATGTCCATAGCCAGGAAACCATGACTATCTATTGATCAACGAGCTAGTCAACTAGAGGCTTACTAGGGACATGTTGGTGTCTGTTATTCACACATGTATTACGATTTCCGGATAATACAGTTATAGCATGAATAAAGACAATTATCATGAACAAAGAAATATAATAATAATGCTTTTATTATTGCCTCTAGGGCATATTTCCAACAGTCTCCCACTTGCACTAGAGTCAATAATCTAGTTACATTGTGATGAATCGAACACCCATGGAATTCTGGTGTTGATCATGTTTTGCTCTAGGGAGAGGTTTAGTCAACGGATCCGCTATATTCAGGTCCGTATGTACTTTACAAATCTCTATGTCTCCATCTTGAACATTTTCACGAATGGAGTTGAAGCGACGCTTGATGTGCCTTGTCTTCTTGTGAAACCTGGGCTCCTTGGCAAGTGCAATAGCTCCAGTGTTGTCACAGAAGAGCTTGATCGGCCCCGACACATTGGGTATGACTCCTAGGTCGGTGATGAACTCCTTCACCCAAATTGCTTCATGTGCTGCCTCCGAGGCTGCCATGTACTCCGCTTCACATGTAGATCCCGCCACGATGCTCTGCTTGCAGCTGCACCAGCTTACTTCTCCACCATTCAACATATACACGTATCCGGTCTGTGACTTAGAGTCATCCAGATCTGTGTCGAAGCTAGCGTCGACGTAACCCTTCACGGCGAGCTCTTCGTCACCTCCATAAACGAGAAACATTTCCTTAGTACTTTTCAGGTACTTCAGGATATTCTTGACCGCTGTCCAGTGTTCCTTACCGGGATTACTTTGGTACCTTCCTACCAAACTTACGGCAAGGTTTACATCAGGTCTGGGACACAGCATGGCATACATAATAGAACCTATGGCTGAGGCATAGGGGATGACACTCATCTCTTCTATATCTTCTGCCGTGGTCGGACATTGAGCTGAGCTCAATTTCACACCTTGCAAAACAGGCAAGAACCCTTTCTTGGACCGATCCATTTTGAACTTCTTCAAAATCTTATCAAGATATGTGCTTTGTGAAAGACCTATGAGGCGTCTCGATCTATCCCTATAGATCTTGATGCCTAATATATAAGCAGCTTCTCCAAGGTCCTTCATTGAAAAACTCTTATTCAAGTAGGCCTTAATGCTATCCAAGAGTTCTATATCATTTCCCATCAAAAGTATGTCATCTACATATAATATGAGAAATGCTACAGAGCTCCCACTCACTTTCTTGTAAACACAGGCTTCTCCATAAGTCTGTGTAAACCCAAACGCTTTGATCATCTCATCAAAACGAATGTTCCAACTCCGAGATGCTTGCACCAGCCCATAAATCGAGCATTGGAGCTTGCACACCTTGTCAGCATTCTTAGGATCGACAAAACCTTCCGGCTGCATCATATACAATTCTTCCTTAAGGAAACCATTAAGGAATGCCGTTTTGACGTCCATTTGCCAAATTTCATAATCATAAAATGCGGCAATTGCTAACATGATTCGGACGGACTTCAGCTTTGCTACCAGTGAGAAAGTCTCATCGTAGTCAACCCCTTGAACTTGTCGATAACCCTTAGCGACAAGCCGAGCTTTATAGATGGTCACATTACCATCCGCGTCTGTCTTCCTCTTAAAGATCCATTTATTTTCTATGGCTCACTGTTCAACGGGCAAGTCAGTCAAAGTCCATACTTCGTTTTCATACATGGATCCTATCTCGGATTTCATGGCTTCTAGCCATTTGTCGGAATCCGGGCCCGCCATCGCTTCTTCATAGTTCGAAGGTTCACTGTTGTCTAACAACATGATTTCCAAGACAGGGTTGCCGTACCACTCTGGTGCGGAACGTGTCCTTGTGGACCTTCGAATTTCAGTAGGAGCTTGATCAGAAGTATCTTGATCATTATCATTTACTTCCTCTCTAGTCGGTGCAGGCACCTCAGGAACATTTTCTTGAGTTGCACCATTTTCCGGTTCAAGAGGTAATACTTCATCAAGCTCTACTTTCCTCCCACTTACTTCTTTCGAGAGAAACTCTTTCTCCAGAAAGGACCCATTCTTGGCAACAAAGATCTTGCCTTCGGATCTGAGGTAGAAGATATACCCAATAGTTTCTTTAGGGTATCCTATGAAGACACATTTTTCCGATTTGGGTTCGAGCTTTTCAGGTTGAAGTTTCCTGACATAAGCATCGCGTCCCCAAACTTTTAGAAACGACAGCTTAGGTTTCTTCCCAGACCATAATTCATACGGTGTCGTCTCAACGGATTTCGACGGTGCCGTATTTAAAGTGAATGCGGCAGTCTCTAAAGCATAGCCCCAAAAAGATAGTGGTAAATCGGCAAGAGACATCATAGATCGCACCATATCTAATAGAGTGCGATTACGACGTTCGGACACACCATTACGCTGAGGTGTTCCAGGCGGCGTGAGTTGTGAAACTATTCCACATTTTCTTAAGTGTGTACCAAACTCGTGACTCAAGTATTCTCCTCCACGATCTGATCGTAGAAACTTGATTTTACTGTCACGTTGATTCTCAACTTCACTCTGAAATTCCTTGAACTTTTCAAAGGTCTCAAACTTGTGTTTCATTAAGTAGACATACCCATATCTACTCAAGTCATCAGTGAGGGTGAGAACATAACGATAGCCACCGCGAGCCTCAACACTCATTGGACCGCACACATCAGTATGTATGATTTCCAATAAGTTGGTTGCTCGCTCCATTGTTCCTGAGAACGGAGTCTTGGTCATTTTACCCATGAGGCATGGTTCGCACGTGTCAAATGATTCGTAATCAAGAGACTCTAAAATTCCATTAGCATGGAGCTTCTTCATGCGTTTGACACCTATGTGACCAAGGCGGCAGTGCCACAAGTATGTGGGACTATCACTATCAATCTTACATCTTTTGGTACTTACACTATGAATATGTGTAGCATTACGCTCGAGATTCATAAAGAATAAACCATTCACCATCGGAGCATGACCATAAAACATATCTCTCATATAAATAGAACAACCATTTTTCTCGGATTTAAATGAGTAGCCATCTCGAATTAAATGAGATCCTGATACAATGTTCATGCTCAAACTTGGCACTAAATAACAATTATTGTGGTTCAAAACTAATCCCGTAGGTAAATGTAGAGGTAGCGTGCCGACGGCGATCACATCAACCTTGGAACCATTCCTGACGCGCATCGTCACCTCGTCCTTCGCCAGTCTCCGTTTATTCCACAGCTCCTGCTGTGTGTTACAAATATGAGCAACGGCACCGGTATCAAATACCCAGGAGTCACTACGATTACTGGTAAGGTACACATCAATTACATGTATATCAAATATACCTTTGGTTTTGCCGGCCTTCTTGTCCGCTAAGTATTTGGGGCAGTTCCTCTTCCAGTGACCACTTTCCTTGCAATAAAAGCACTCAGTCTCGGGCTTGAGTCCATTCTTTGGCTTCTTCCCGGCAGCTTTCTTGCTGGGCGCGGCAACTACCTTGCCGTCCTTCTTGAAGTTCTTTTTACCCTTGCCCTTCTTGAACTTAGTGGTTTTATTGACCATCAACACTTGATGTTCCTTCTTGACTTCTACCTCTGCTGATTTCAGCATAGCAAATACTTCAGGAATGGTCTTTTCCATCCCCTGCATATTGAAGTTCATCACAAAGCTCTTGTAGCTCGGTGGAAGCGACTGGAGGATTCTGTCAATGACCGCATCATCCGGGAGATTAACTCCCAGCTGAGTCAAGCGGTTATGTAACCCAGACATAGTGAGTATGTGCTCACTGACAGAACTATTTTCCTCCATCTTACAGCTGAAGAATTTGTCGGAGACTTCATATCTCTCGACCCGGGCATGAGCTTGGAAAACCATTTTCAGCTCTTCGAACATCTCATATGCTCCATGTCTCTCAAAACGCTTTTGGAGCCCCGGCTCTAAGCTGTAAAGCATGCCGCACTGAACGAGGGAGTAGTCATCGGAACGTGCCTGCCAAGCGTTCATAACGTCTTGTTCTGTAGGGAGAACAGGTGCATCACCTAGCGGTGCTTGTAGGACATAATCTTTCTTGGCAGCTATGAGGATGATCCTCAGGTTCCGGACCCAGTCCGTATAGTTGTTGCCATCGTCTTTCAGTTTGGTTTTCTCTAGGAACGCGTTGAAGTTGAGGACTACGTTGGCCATTTGATCTACAAGACATATTGTAAAATATTTAGACTAAGTTCATGATAATTAAGTTCATCTAATCAAATTATAATGAACTCCCACTCAGATTTGACATCCCTTTGGTCATCTAAGTGTTACATGATCCGAGTCGACTAGGCCGTGTCCGATCATCACGTGAGACGGACTAGTCATCGTCGGTGAACATTCTCATGTTGATCGTATCTTCCATACGACTCGTGTTCGACCTTTCGGTCTCTGTGTTCCGAGGCCATGTCTATACATGCTAGGCTCGTCAAGTTAACCCTAAGTGTTTTCGCTGTGTAAAACTGTCTTACACCCGTTGTATGTGAACTTAAGAATCCATCACACCCGATCATCACGTGGTGCTTAGAAGCGACGAACTGTAGCAACGGTGCACAGTTAGGGGAGAACACTTCTTGAAATTTTTGTAAGGGATCATCTTATTTACTACCGTCGTCCTAAGTAAACAAGATGCATAAAACATAATAAACATCACATGCAACTATATAAAGTAGTGACATGATATGGCCAATATCATATAGCTCCTTTGATCTTCATCTTCGGGGCTCCATGATCATCTTGTCACCGGCATGACACCATGATCTCCATCATCATGATCTCCATCACCGTGTCTTCATGAAGTTTTCACGCCAACGAATACTTCTACTTCTATGACTAACGCGTTTAGTAATAAAGTAAAGTAGTTTACATGGCGTTCTTCAATGACACGCAGGTCATACAAAAAATAACGACAACTCCTATGGCTCCTGCCGGTTGTCATACTCATCGACATGCAAGTCGTGATTCCTATTACAATAGCATGAACATCTCATACATGACATATATATCATTCATCATTCATCACAACTTTGGCCATATCATATCACAAAGCACTTGCTGCAAAAACAAGTTAGACGTCCTCTAATTGTTGTTGCATGTTTTACGTGGCTGAAGTAGGGTTCTAGCAAGAATGTTTTCTTACCTACGTGAAAGCCACAACGTGATTTGTCAACTTCTATTTACCCTTCATAAGGACCCTTTTCATCGAATCCGCTCCAACTAAAGTAGGAGAGACAGACACCCGCCATCCACCTTATGCAACTTGTGCATGTTAGTCGGTGGAACCGGTCTCACGTAAGCGTACGTGTAAGGTTGGTCCGGGCCGCTTCATCCCACAATACCGCTGAAGCAAGATAAGACTAGTAGCGGCAAGAAAGTTGACAAATCTACGCCCACAACAAATTGTGTTCTACTCGTGCAAGAAGAACTACGCATAGACCTAGCTCATGATGCCACTGTTGGGGAACGTTGCAGAAAACAAAATTTTTCCTACGGTTTCACCAAGATCCATCTATGAGTTCATCTAGCAACGAGTGATTAGATGCATCTACATACCTTGAAGATCGCGAGCGGAAGCGTTCAAAGAACAGGGATGATGTAGTCGAACACGACGTGATTCGAATCACCGGATATCCTAGAACCGAACGGACGGCACCTCCGCGTTCAACACACGTACGGAACAGCCACGTCTCCTCCTTCTTGATCCAGCAAAGGGAGAGGAGAGGTTGAGGGAGATGGCACCAGCAGCAGCACGACGGCGTGGTGTTGATGGAGCTGCAGTACTCCGGGCAGGGCTTCGCCAAGCGCTATGGAGGAGGAGGAGGTGTTGGAGAGGGAGAAGGAGGCAACCAAAGGCCAAGGTATGAAGTCCCTCCTTTCCCCCACTATATATAGGAGGGCCAAGGGGGGGTGGCCGGCCCTAGGAGATCCAATCTCCTAGGGGGGGTGCGGCCAAGGGGGTGTTTCCCTCCCCCCCCCCCCCAAGGCACCTAGAGGTGCCTTCCACCACTTGGACTCTTCCCTCAAGTGGAACCCTAGGCGCATGGGCTTTTGGGGCTGGTGCCCTTGGCCCATGCAGGCCAAGGAGCACCCCCTACAGCCCATGTGCCCCCCCGGGGCAGGTGGCCCCACCCGGTGGGCCTCCGGGACCCCTCCGGTGGTCCCGGTACAATACCGATAACCCCGAAACTTGTCCCGATGGCCGAAACAGGACTTTCCATATATAAATCTTTACCTCCGGACCATTCCGGAACTCCTCGTGACGTCCGGGATCTCATCCGGGACTCCTAACAACATTCGGGTGACTGCATATACATATCCCTACAACCCTAGCGTCACCGAACCTTAAGTGTGTAGACCCTACGGGTTCGGGAGACATGTAGACATGACCGAGATCGCTCTCCGGTCAATAACCAATAGCGGGATCTGGACACCATGTTGGCTCCCACATGCTCCACGATGATCTCGTCGGATGAACCACGATGTCGAGATTCAAGCAACCCCGTATGCAATTCCCTTTGTCAATCGATATGTTACTTGCCCGAGATTCGATCGTCGGTATCCCAATACCTCGTTCAATCTCGTTACCGGCAAGTCACTTTACTCGTACCGTAATGCATGATCCCGTGACCAGACACTTGGTCACTTTGAGCTCATTATGATGATGCATTACCGAGTGGGCCCAGTGATACCTCTCCATCATACGGAGTGACAAATCCCAGTCTCGATCTGTGTCAACCCAACAGACACTTTCGGAGATACCTGTAGTGCACCTTTATAGTCACCCAGTTACGTTGTGACGTTTGATACACCCAAAGCACTCCTACGGTATCCGGGAGTTACACGATCTCATGGTCAAAGGAAAAGATACTTGACATTAGAAAAGCTCTAGCAAACGAACTACACGATCTCACGCTATGCTTAGGATTGGGTCTTGTCCATCAAATCATTATCCTAATGATGTGATCCCGTTATCAATGACATCCAATGTCCATAGCCAGGAAACCATGACTATCTATTGATCAACGAGCTAGTCAACTAGAGGCTTACTAGGGACATGTTGGTGTCTGTTATTCACACATGTATTACGATTTCCGGATAATACAGTTATAGCATGAATAAAGACAATTATCATGAACAAAGAAATATAATAATAATGCTTTTATTATTGCCTCTAGGGCATATTTCCAACACAAGGACCTCCGCTACTCTCCCCGGTGTACTGGGAGGTGTAATCAGGATACCACTGGCTGGTCATCTCCGGATCCCACTAGACAGATGATGCACGTTAAGGGTCCAGCTCAGGTTCAGGTTCTGGAGTAAAAGCTTGAGCTCGGTGATTGCTCACCGCTTTCGGCGTGACAAGACGATTTTCTACAAGCAAATCAAACAACAGTGGCGCAGGCAAAATAATAAACTCAAAGTGTTTCTTATTGAATCTAAGTTTATACAAGAGCATCTTCTCTTCGTTGTCAGCAATAAACTTGTGTGCTACCATGTTCTTGTAATCTAAAATGTGAGGATGTAATTTTGTCTCCTCCTCCTCATGGTGCCTAATGGGTATCTAGAAATGTTTAGCAAGACGTGCAGCATAGATACCTCCAAATATGGGGCCTTTTGTACGATTCAGGGCTAGCCGTTTAGCAACGACGTCACCCATACTAAATGTATTGTCTCCTAGCAAAGCATGTTGAAGAATAATAATATCTGGAATGCTCAAATTTCCACTATTTCCACGACCAATCAAGCATCTACTAGCAAATATGGCAAAGTAGCGTAAAACAGGAAAGTGTATGCTAGAGACCTTCGCCTTAGAACCCTCTTTTGGCTCCTCTACAACAATAGTATTAACAAAGCCACCCGCATCTTCACGATGAGGTTCATCTAATTCTCCCTCATAAGGTATCCTACATACCGCGCAAAAATGACGTAAAGACATTTCTTTGAATTCATCATATAAATGAAATGATACTGCAGGCGGTGATTTCTTAGGATAATAATAAGTTTTGCACAAAAGTATTGGTGAGTAAGAGATACTGATCGATTCGGTCGTTCATGAAACTGGTGAGGCCTGCAGTCTCGATCAAAGAATAAAAATCTTCATGAATTCCAGCTTCTTTCAAGAAGTCCTCACATGGCCATTCACAATACCGTACTTCCGCTAAGCGAGGAAGATTATACTTGGCTTTTTACTTCTCTTTAGCTTGTTTTTCCTGAGAGCTTTGGCTAGAAGAGCCTTTAAAAAGCCTCCTTAACATTTTCTGAAAATTTATGAAATTTTAGTAACTTCAAAATAAAAGTGAATAAAACTAAACAAGATTGATAGCAACTACTCCTACAAGTGCCAGAGCCTGTATCATGCATTGGAATTGCTTGGGACCTCAAAATTTTAACATGCTAGCTCAAGAACATGGTCACCTATGCAGCAAAAATTGGTAATTAATAAAGCACTAGAACAAAAACTAATTGGACCAATGGAGGAGTCACATACCAAGCAACAATCTCCCAAAAGCAGTTTTGTGAATGGAGCTTTGAGCTAAGAGATCGAAAATCGCAGCAAAACGAGCTAGAACTCATGCTTGAGCTGGATGGGGATTTTTTTGGGTAGAAGATGAAGTGTACGGGTGTTGGCACAAGTGGAGGGGGGCCACCAGGGGCCCACGATATAGGGGGCGTGCCCTACAGGGGGGCCGTGCCCTCCTCTCTCGTGGTCTGGTGCTTGCCCCTCCTGCAGTGTTTTCAGTGCCTAAAATCCTTAAATATTCCAGAAAAAATCATACTAAATTTGCAGGGCATTTGGAGCACTTTTATTTTCGGACTATTTTTTAATGCACTGATAATTCAGAAAACAGACGGATAATACTATTTTTGCTTTATTTATTCTAAATAACGGAAAGTAAAAATAGGGTACAGAAGGTTGTGCCTTCTAGTTTCATCCATCTCGTGATCATCAAAATGAACCCACTAACAAGGTTGATCAAGTCTTGTTAACAAACTCATTCCGAATAACACGGAACCAGAGAAATTTCGAATAACACTAAGTTACCTCAACGGGGATATGAAAATCCCCAACAATGAGAGTATCATACTTTTTCTTGACAGTAGGGAGAGGAAATTCAAAACCTCCAAAAATGATAGTTGGAACTTTTTCAATAGAATTGATGCCATGATCTTGAGATTGTTTCCTCGGAAAGTGTACCGTATGCTCATTACCATTACCATGAAAGTGACATTGCCTTTGTTGCAATCAATAACAGCCCCTGCAGTATTAAGAAAAGGTCTACCAAGGATAATAGACATACTATCGTCCTCAGGAATATCAAGAATAACAATGTCCGTTAAGATAGTGACATTTGCAACCACAACAGGCACATCCTTACAAATACCGACAGGTATAACAGTTGATTTATCGGCCATTTGCAAAGATATTTCAGTAGGTGTCAACTTATTCAATTCAAGTCTACGATATAAAGAGAGAGGCATAACACTAACACCGGCTCCAAGATCACATAAAGCAGTTCTAACATAATTCCTTTTAATAGAGCATGGTATAGTTGGTACACCCGGATATCCAAGTTTCTTTGGTATTCCACCCTTAAAAGTGTAATTAGCAAGCATGGTGGAAATTTCAGCTTCCGGTATCTTTCTTTTATTTGTGATGATATCCTTCATATACTTAGCATAAGGATTTACTTTAAGCATATCAGTTAAGCGCATACATAAGAAAATAGGTCTAATCATTTCAGCAAAGCGCTCAAAATCCTCATCATCCTTTGCTTGGATGGTTTAGGAGGAAAGGGCATGGGTTTCTTATCCCATGGTTCTCTTTCTTTACCGTGCTTCCTAGCAACAAAATCTCTCTTATCATAACATTGATTCTTTGATTGTGGGTTATCAAGATCAACAGCAGGTTCAATCTCTACATCATTGTCTTTGCTAGGTTGAGCATCAACATGAACATTATCATTAACATTATCACTAGGTTCATGTTTATCACCTGATTGTGTTTCGGCATCAAAAATAGAAATATCATTGGGATTCTCAGGTGTGTCTATAGTAGGTTCACTAGAAGCATGCAAAGTCCTATCATTTTTCTTTTTCTTCTTTTTAGAAGAGCTAGGTGCCTCTAAATTATTTCTCTGAGAATCTTGCTCGATTCTCTTAGGGTGGCCTTCAGGATACAAAGGCTCCTGAGTCATTCTACCAGTTCTAGTATCCACTCTAACGGCAAAGTCATTTTTATTATTTAATTCATCAAGCAAATTTTTTTGAGCTTTAAGTACTTGCTCAGCTTGAGTAGCAACCATAGAAGCATATTTGCTAACGCGGTGAAGTTCATCTTTAACTCTAGCCAGATTATCACCTACGCGTCCTATCTCAAAAGCATTATTCTTTAACTCTCTACCAACATAAGCATTAAAACTTTCTTGTCTAGCCATAAAGTCTTCAAATTCATCTAAGCACGTGCTACAAAATTTAGTAGAGGGTATTTGAACTTTATCATATCTATAGAGAGAATTTACCTTTACTACCTGTGTCGGGTTATCAAGACAATGTGGTTCTTCAGGCGGTAAATTAAGACCATGTATTTCTTCAATAGGTGGTAAATTCTTAACATCTTCAGCTTTAATACCTTTTTCTTTCATTGATTTCTTTGCCTCTTGCATATCTTCAGGACTGAGAAATAAAACACCTCTCTTCTTTGGAGTGGGTTTAGGAATAGGCTCAGGAGTTGGCTCAATTGGTTCAGGAATTACTTCAGGAACTGGCTCAGGAAGAGTCCAATTATTTACATTAGTCAACATATTATTCAATAATATTTCAGCTTCGTCGACTGTTCTTTCCCTGAAAACATAGCCGGCACAACTATCCAAGTAGTCCTTGGAAGCATCGGTTAGTCCATTATAAAAGATATCAAGTATTTCATTTTTCTTAAGAGGATGATCAGGCAAAGCATTAAGTAACCGGAGAAGCCTCCCCCAAGCTTGTGGGAGACTCTCTTCTTTGATTTGCACAAAATTATATATTCCCCGCAAAGCAGCTTGTTTCTTATGAGCAGGGAAATATTTAGCAGAGAAGTAATAAATCATATCCTGGGGACTACGCACACAACCAGGAGCAAGAGAATTATACCAAGTCTTAGCATCACCCTTTAATGAGAACGGAAATGTCTTAAGGATATATAAATAGCGAGACTTCTCGTCATTAGTAAACAGGGTGGCTATATCATTTAACTTGGTAAGATGTGCCACAACAGTTTCAGATTCAAGGCCATAAAAAGGATCAGATTCAACTAAAGTAATAATATCAGGATCAACAGAGAATTCATAATCCTTATCAGTAACACAGATAGGTGAAGTAGCAAAAGCAGGATCGGGTTTCATTCTAGCATTAAGAAACTGCTGCTTCCATTTAGCTAATAATTTCTCAAGATCATTTCTATCATTTCAAGCAAGGATTTCCATAGCAGCTTTTTCATTCATAACATAACCCTTAGGAACAACAGGTAATACATAATCATTGGGGGAACCTTCATCATCACTATCATCAGTAATAGGATCTTCTGTAATTTCATTCCCCCTAACTCTAGCAAGTTGTTCATCAAGAAATTCACCTAATGGCATAGTAGTATCACGCAAAGAAGTAGTTTCATCATGCATAGCAGAAGTGGCATCATCAATAACATGCGACATATCAGAATTCATAGCAGTAGTAGGTTTAGGTGTCGCAAGCCTACTAATAACGGAAGGAGAATCTGGTGCAGAGCTAGACGGCAGTTCCTTACCTCCCCTCGTAGTTGAGGGCAAAATAGTAGTTCGATCGTCTTTCAAGTTCTTCATAGTGATCAACAGATATAAATCCCAAGTGACTCAGAGAATAGAGATATGCTCCCCGGCAACGGCGCCAGAAATTAGTCTTGATAACCCACAAGTATAGGGGATCGCAACAGCTTTTAAGGGTAGAGTATTCAACCCAAATTTATTTATTCGACACAAGGGGAGCCAAAGAATATTCTCGAGTATTAGCAGTTGAATTGTCAATTCAACCACACCTGGATAACTTAGTATCTGCAGCAAAGTGTTTAGTAGCAAAAGTGGTATGATAATAAAGGTAATGGTAGTAGAAGTAAAGATAAATGTTTTTGGGTTTTTGTAGTAGTCGTAACAGTAGCAACGGAAAAGTAAATAAGCGAAGAACAATATGTGAAAAGCGCGTAGGCAATGGATTAGTGATGGATAATTATGCCGGATGCGATTCCTCATGCAATAGCTATAACATAGGGTGAAATAGAACTAGCTCCAATTCATCAATGTAATGTAGGCATGTATTCCGTAAATAGTCACACGTGCTTATGGAAAAGAACTTGCATGACGTCTTTTGTCCTACCCTCCCGTGGAAGCGGGGTCCTAGCGAAAACTAAGGGATATTAAGGCCTCCTTTTAATAGAGAACCGGAACAAAGCATTAGCACATAGTGAATACATGAACTCCTCAAACTACGGTCATCACCGAGAATTGTCCCGATTATTGTCACTTCGGGGTTGTCGGATCATAACACATAATAGGTGACTATAGACTTGCAAGATAGGATCAAGAACACACATATATTCATGAAAACATAATAGGTTCAGATCTGAAATCATGGCACTCGGGCCCTAGTGACAAGCATTAAGCATAGAAAAGTCATAGCAACATCAATCTCAGAACATAGTGGATACTAGGGATCAAACCCTAACAAAACTAACTTGATTACATGGTAAATCTCATCCAACCCATCACCGTCCAGCAAGCCTACGATGGAATTACTCACGCACGGCGGTGAGCATCATGAAATTGGTGATGGAAGATGGTTGATGATGACGACGGCGACGAAGCCCCCTCTCCGGAGCCCCGAACGGACTCCAGATGAGCCATCCCGAGAGAGATTAGGGCTTGACGGCGGCTCCGTGTCGTAAAACGCGATGAAACTTTCTCTCTGATTTTTTTCTCCCCGAACGTGAATATATGGAGTTGGACTTGATGTCGGTGAAGGTTCAGGGGGCCCACGAGATAGGAGGCCGCGCCCTTGGGGGGGGGGCGCGCCCCCTGTCTCATGGACAGGCTGTGGGCCCCCTGGCATTAATTCTTTTGCCAAAAATTCTTATTCATTCGAAAAAGTGCCTCCGTGGATTTCCAGGACATTCCGAGAACTTTTCTTTTCTACACATAAAACAACATCATGGTAGTTCTGCTGAAAACAGCGTCAGTCCGGGTTAGTTTCATTCAAATCATGCAAGTTAGAGTCCAAAACAAGGGCAAAAGCGTTTGGAAAAGTAGATACGTTGGAGACGTATCATATAGCCCTCTTCGTGGAAGATGGAACTTGACATCAATCCGGCCAAGAATATGAAACTATTTGTGCTTTTAAGCTATATCAATATAACTCTTTGAATGAGACTGGACCCTTCCTGTTTTGATATTTTAGTATTCTGATCTATTACCACAAGGTACAAAACAAGGATTAGGAAACAAAGATTATGACTATTTTGCACATAAGGTTGGTTGCTCGAAGTGCAAGCCCCTCATATTGTGGTAGACTTGTTCTCACCAATGTTGTTCGAGATACTTTCCCAAATTTATATTTTCTTTAAAAAAATTGTACCTAAGGGACAAGAATATGAATGTATTTCCACCGCTTCATATCCTTTAAAATATCAACTATTGTCCACCCGACTAAAGGTGTGGCCTTGGGTATAGAATCTTGAAGTCAAGAATGGCTAGCAAGAGTTGCTACGCAATAAGTACCTACACTCATGGATGCTTTCGCGGGTGGATATATAAACGAGAGTTTCACATTTTTAACGGTTGATGAAATTTAAACTTGTCCAAGTATGGTACCTCTATGGTAAATTAAGGGAACGAGTGATACTGACTAGTGCATGCCTAGAACATCAGATTTCAAGCTATAACTCCTCACCTAAACATAATTAATTATGGAAATTTCAAGAATGTCTGCGAGCAAGGAGAAGATGTCATTTGAAGAAGCGCATATTCACAACAGACGATGCACAATTTATGGTCACAAGTCAAAAGTTATGGTCTTATGGAAGTTCCAATTAAAGTTGCCTAGAAACTAACTATTGTGCGAGGCTCCAGAAGTTTCCTCCCTATAGAACCTCGGTTTAAAAAAATAATTTTTAGCTTTGAGTTGTCTTCACACCTAACTGTTAAGTATCTCTAGTATATGTATTGCTCCAATGTTCCTTGACAAAGTGGGATGGGGGCAGGCTGAGATATTTGAGTTTGAGTTTGTAGATGTTGATGTATGTGTTGTTTAGTTGTAGGACTAAGGTTATTGTATGGGGGTGAATAGATCTATCAAAAAACCACCTTCAAATTTAGTTGGCAATGTTTGAAGATTTTCTACTATGTTGTTTAAGAGAGTCTGCATATGCAAGTCTATGACAAATTATGAGCGCGGAGGCAAACTTGCAAAAGTGCAAGTAAGGAGAAAGAGATTGCAAATAAACTTGATTGGGCAATGTTTTCCCGAGGTTCAAATAACTGGTGTTATCCTACTTTCACTTAGAAAAGAAACAAAAGACTTAAAGCTACGGTGCCAGACACAAATAAGCTTCTTGCTGCAAGAAGGGGAACTTTTTTGCGAACTAAATTTTGAAGGCGGAAATGTTTGTCAAGATGAAGAACTTGATTAGTAAAACTGAAGATAGTTATTTGGAGGTACTATGTCAACAAAGCAAGTTCTCCTTAAACTCAGTGTGAACTAAAAGCCTACACATTACAAAGTAAGAGCATCTACAATCAGTATTGGCTAATTTTGATCCCCGTCCATTTTGAGACACCATTTGTGCATGCATGAAACCATGTCCCCTACATCCTCCCCAAATTGTCTGGTCAAATGCACGTGATTGGTGGGGATGAAGAGAAAAAGTGAAAAGAAAGAATAAAGAAAGAGAAGAAGTGGTCCGAGGTGGGTCGCATCCTATGTGGAGGGTTGTTCGGACATGCCCGGACATCCCCATATCCTCCCCATATTTGGTGTGGTATGGGGATTTGCAGACATCCCAGTCATATGGGGACAAAGTGAGGGTCAAAACACCGGTTACATGTTTTTTTGAAATAAACTTGACAACACATCATTACTCTTAATTTTCATCTCATTAATTACCAAAACCCAATGAGAGATGAGCACAAAGGCACAACCGTAGAGAGAGAAAACATGTGGTATAGTGAATCGAGCTGTCAATGCATGGTTCATTCTCCCGCGACCATGCCGTAGGGTGTTGTTGGTTGCCCATGTTAATGGCCTGAGCAATGTCTTTCAAGTTCCATGCCGTAGGGTGTAGTTGGTTGCCCATGTTAATGCAACCTATTGGAGTCTGTATGCTAGGGGTTAGCATTGGAGCCTACTGCTGTAGTATGGCTGGGTGTGTCCCTTGTACCAAGCTTAGTTATTCAATTTGCTTTTCCACCTCTCTGTGCCTAGAGTGCTCAATAGATCTCCATGACAGAACAACCAATTAACACGCTTTGTTGGAACATGAGGGGATTAAATTGCCTAGATCGAAGGGCAACAGTTAAAGCTACAATTGAGGGGTCCTCTTGCCATCTCATTTGCCTTCAGGAGACGAAGTTGAACTCAGTTAACATGTTCACTGCCGCGTCCATTGGTGGATTTAGATTTCGCGGCTTCACGCAATGTCTGGCTATCGGAACTAGGGGAGGCATCCTATTGCTTTGGGATGAGAACCTTCTTGATGTCAATGACATTGTCGCAACCAACTACTGTTTGTCAGCCACTGTGCAATTTCGTTCATCCAGAATCTGCTTCAAGGCAACAATTGTCTATGGCCCCACTGACCCGGCTAGCAAAGATGCTTTCTTTGCGGAGATCATCACCCACAAGCCGTTGGCGGATATGGCATGGCTCGTCCCAGGGGACTTCAACCAGATCTACTGAGCTAGAGACAAAAATAAAAGGAATGTGAATCATAGTAGGATCAATCGCTTCCGATCTGCGTTGCAAACCTGCAAACTCAAGGAAATCCACCTCCAGAATCGGTGTTTTACGTGGAGCAATGAGTGGAATAACCCAACGCTATGCAAGCTCGACTCATTTCTTTTGCAATGCAGAGTGGGACACCACTTTCAACACTCATGTCCTCCATGCCCTGTCATCCTCCCTCTCCGACCACTGCCCCTTACTGCTAGCTGATGACAAGGGGCCGAGACGGCCTTGATCCTTCAAGTTCAAAAACTTCTGGGTTTCTTTGCCTGGATTTCATGAGGTGGTCCAAAAAGCTTGGAATGAGCCAATGCAGCACTCTGAACCTTACCTAAGGCTTCGCCATAAACTCAAAAAGACTACTTTGCGGCTTTCTGAGTGGAGCAAGAATATGTTTTCTAAGGCCAAGATCCACCTACATGCAGCCCATATGGTCATCCTTTGCCTGGACATTGCTCAAGACGAGCGTACTCTCTCTATGGAGGAGCTAGACCTTCGCTCACGCCTCAAGGCAGAGGGTGATTAGCCTTGCGGTGTTGCAAAGGGCTAGGAAAAGGCAGTGCGCTAGGATTGCTAATCTAAGGGAAGGGGATGCCAATACAAAAAATTTCCATTGCCGCGTCAATGCGAGAAGAAGGAAGAATCACATACATTGAATTAGGCTGGCCAGTGGATGGGTCACGGAGCACTCACGCAAGGAAAAGATTATCCATGACCACTTCTCTGGGGTCATGGGGTTTGGTTCGACGCCTACCACTGATTTTAACTAGGATGAGCTCAACATCCAACCCCTTGATCTCCACGAGCTTGGCAATGATATAACTGAGGACGAGGTGTGGGAGGCCATTAAGGAGATGCCTGGCGAGAAGGCACCCGACCCTGACGGGTTCACCTGGCTTTTCTTCAAGAGATGTTGGGGCTACATCAAACATGTCATCATGAGAGTTATTAGCTATTTTGGCGCCCTTCGCACTAACAACCTCCAGTGGCTCAACTCTGCCAATGTGGTGCTGTTGCCCAAAAAAGAAGGGGCGGAGGGCATTTTCGACTACAGGCCCATTAGCCTTATTCATGCCATCGCAAAAATCATTGCCAAGGTTCTATCCCTAAGGCTCGCACCCCACATGGGCGCCCTTGTCTCCCACGCGCAGAGTGCATTCATTAAGAAAAGGAGCATTCACAACAACTTCATGTACGTTCGCAACTTCGCCCGCCTGCTCCATAAGGGCAGGACTCCCGCCGTCCTTTTCAAGCTAGACATCAAAAAAGCCTTTTACTCAGTCAAATGGGAATACATTCTGAACTTGCTTCAACGAAAAGGTATGACAGATAAGTTTAGGGATTGGGTCGCAGCTTTGCTTTCCTCGTCATCCACTACAAAAAAAAGACACATCCGTGACATTTTGGGCCGAACGAATTTTTTTCTGTCATACATATGACACTTCTATGACGATAATTGTGACAAAACCCGGTAGCGTCATAGATGTGGTGGGCTCCTACTTCTATGACAAAAAATCATGACAGAAAATGGGCTTTTCGTCCTGGGCGGGCCGGAGACGCAGTTGCATGACATTCTTTGGGCCGTCCATGATGGGAAAAACCACGGTAGAAGTGAGGGGGAGGAAAATTTCGGGGAGTTGCCGGTTACGGTGGGAGGTCGGGGGCCGAGCGATGCGCGTTTCTCTCGTACACGTGCGAGGCGTTGGCTCTAAGTGAACCCGAGCGAGGCGTTGGGCTCTAACTGAACCCGAGCGATTGCACTGCAGGCTACGCGTTACTGAACCCGAGCGATCGATCGATGCCTGTTAACTGAATCTGATGGAGCGATTCCTTCGCTACTGCTGCTAACTGAAGCCGACCGATTAGATGAACAGTGAGTGTTGCAGGGGGGGGGGGGCTTTGGATGAACAGTGAGCGGTGGCGTTGCTTCTGGATGAACAGGACCCCGTGGTGTGGAGGGCTGGATGAACAGTAGACGGTGGAGGGGTGCCGTGGAGGGGTGGTTGAACAGGACCCCGTGGTGTGGAGGGCTGGATGAACAGTAGATGGTGGAGGGCTGGATGAACAGTAGACGGTGGAGGGGTGGTTGAACAGTAGCCAGTGGAGTAGCGCGCGGTGGAGGCTGGATGAACAGGAGCCCGTGGAGGATGGAGGAGGTCGACGGTGGAGATGAACAATATCCCGTGGAGTCCCGTTTTGTGGTATGCCACACCCCTCCCGATGAATAGGACCCCCGTTTCGACCGTAGCGCTCCAACACAAGTCCGTTTCGTCCGTTTTGCGGTACGCCACACCCCTCCCGATCAACAGGACCCCCGTTTCGACCGTAGGAGGTTCGTTTCCTACGTTTTGCGGTACGCCACACCCCTCCCGATCAACATGACTGTCGGTGTCAAAACTGACGGATCTCGGGTAGGGGGTCCCGAACTGTGCGTCTACGCGGATGGTAACAGGAGACAAGGGACACGATGTTTTTACCCAGGTTCGGGCCCTCTCGATGGAGGTAAAACCCTACTCCTACTTGATTGATATTGATGATATGGGTAGTACAAGAGTGGATCTACCACGAGATCAAGGAGGCTAAACCCTAGAATCTAGCCTATGGTATGATTGTTTATGTGTCCTATGGACTAAAACCCTCTGGTTTATATAGACACCGGAGGGGGCTAGGGTTACACAGAGTCGGTTACAATGGTAGGAGATCTACATATCCGTATCGCCAAGCTTGCCCACGCCAAGGAAAGTCCCATCCGGACACGGGAGGAAGTCTTCAATCTTGTATCTTCATAGTTTTGGAGTCCGGCCGATGATGATAGTTCGGCTATCCGGACACCCCCTAGTCCGGGACTCCCTGAATAGCCCCTGAACCAGGCTTCAATGACGACGAGTCCGGCACACATATTGTCTTCGGCATTGCAAGGCGGGTTCCTCCTCCGAATAATTCATAGAAGATTGCGAACACCAGGATAGTGTCCAGCTCTGTAAAATAAATTCCACATACCACCGTAGAGAGAATAATATTTACACAAGTTCAATCTGCTGACGTATTTTGTGGCGTGACGTCACACCACAACCAAGCCTTTACTCGAATCATTTTTATTATACCACCTCATCGTGTTTAGCGAAGCGGTTTCCTTGGCACGTCTTGTCGAAGCAGAGATCATGTTCCCCTTATTCCGGGATTCTCATCAATACGGACGTGGGTAACCCAATCGCGCCCGTTGCCACGCCCCCTCCATCGAAGGCGAGTTCCAAACGGTCACGGGGACGGCTCTTGGTATTCTCCCTCTTTATAATGAGACCAAGGCCCGTTCCTTTTCTTCAATCCTCAATCGAATCCGCCCCTCGCCCCGAGTTCCAACACCCAGGGCTCCAGATTCGGGCACTTCGGTTCTTCGACAATATCCGGCTCTGACCTACAGGGCCGGTGGATGCCCTCCTCCATCACGGAAGAGGACGTGCTAAAGCTAAGAGGCGCCAGGTACTTAACCTACGAGATTTCGCATAGGTTGCCTGCCCAAGGGCAAGTCATTCCTACTCCTGAGCCTGGCGAGAATGTCGTGTTCGTGTCTCACCTCCGTCGGGGTTTAGGCTTCCCGATGGATCCCTTCGTGAGGGGGCTCATGTTTTATTATGGGCTGGAATTCCACGACTTGGCTCCGGAGTCCATCCTCCACATCTCATCATTTATTGTCGTCTGCAAAGCCTTCCTCCGCATTACCCCTCACTTTGGTTTGTGGCTCAAAACCTTCAACGTGGAGCCGAAGATGATTGAGGGGCGTCAGGCAGAGTGCGGCGGGGCAGTTATAAGCAAGAGGGCCGATGCTCCATGGCCCGAGGGCTCTTTTCAGGAGGAGCTCGGCTTGTGGCAACAGGAGTGGTTCTATATCACCGCTCCCAGGGGCAGCAGGCAGAGGTCGCCGCCCGCCTTTCGCTTGGGCCCTCCACAACGGCTGACGTCATGGGTCAACAAAGGGCTCGATTGGGGGCCGTCCAAGGACGTACCCCTATTGCAGGGCCGGATTCGAGACCTCCAAGAGGGGGAGATCAATCTGGTCGTAGTGATGCAGGTTATGCTGATTCGGCATCTTCTGCCCTGCAAACGTCGCCCCCTCCGCCTGTGGGAATTCAATCTGGAGGGACCACGAGCTCTCCAACACTTCATGGGTACGACACCCGTGGAGATGTACAAACTGTTCTTCGGATCACAAGAGATGTGTCCGGACTTGACCAAGGACGCTGGCTTAAGCTGCAATCGCCCGGATACTCAAGTAAGTAACCCTGTGTCCGGACATATCGTCCATTTATTTATCATGGATTTGCCTTTTAACCAGCTATCCCTTGGACAGGAGTGGATAGCGCAAGCAAAATTGATACGGTGTCCGGCCCCCTTCCCTGAGACCACGCCGGATCCCGTGTTAATCAAAATGTTGGAGGTAGCGCCTTCGGAGGAGGGCGAAGGGGGGAACAGGGAAAGTACCACCTCTGCTAAGGAGGCTCTCAGCAAGGGGGGAATCAAGAATCCCTCCCTCTAGGGGGAGAAGAGGACCGCTTCCGAAGACCCGGAGGCTAAGATTTACGACTTAGCGCATCAGCCATGACATTGGCTTTCCCTGGGGTGTAAGTTATTCCTAAGTCGAAATCTGTGATCAACTCAACCCAACGTCTTTGCCTGAGATTCAAATCCGGTTGGGTGAATATGTACTTCAGACTTTGGTGATCAGTGTAGATCTCGCAACGATTACCGAGGAGGTAATGTCGCCAGGTTTTAAGTGCATAGACTACAGCTGCAAGCTCTAGGTCATGAGTAGGATAATTCTCCTCATGTGGGTGCAATTGCCGTGAAGCGTAAGCAATTACGTGTCGATCTTGCATGAGAATACAGCCTAGTCCTTGTCGCGAGGCGTCGCAGTAGATAACAAAGTCCTTAGAGAAATCTGGCGGGACCAGTACGGGAGCAGATGTCAGGCGTCTTTTCAGCTCCTGAAAGCTGTGCTCACATTGTGGAGTCCATTCGAACCTTTTATCTTTCTTGAGGAGTTCGGTTAGAGGTTTAGCAACTTTGGAGAAATTCTCGACAAAGCGACAGCAATAGCTCGCTAGGCCAAGGAAGCTCCGAACTTGCTTAACCGAATCAGGTGGAGTCCAATTAAGGACGGCTTGAACTCGCTCAGGGTTAACGGCAATACCTTTACCAGATATTACATGACCCAGGTAGGTTACTTCTGACAACCAAAATTCACATTTAGAAAATTTGGCATAAAGGCGATGCTCTCGAAGTTTCTTCAACACTAGCCTTAGATGTTCGGCATGTTCTTCCTCATTCTTGGAGTAGATGAGTATATCATCGAGGTAAACCACGACGAATTTATCCAAATACTCCATGAAGATTGAGTTCATTAACCGGGAAAAGGTGGCTGGAGCGTTGGTTAAACCGAAAGACATGACGGTGTACTCGTATTGGCCATAACGAGTAACAAAAGCCGTTTTCGGAATGTCCCCGTTCCTGATTTTGATTTGATGGTAGCCCAACCTCAAATCCATTTTAGAAAAGACTGAGGATCCAGCGAGCTGATCATACAGGTCGTTGATCCTGGGGAGCGGGTACTTGTTCTTAATTGTGACCAGGTTAACCGGTCGATAATCTACAACCATCCGGTCCGTACCATCCTTCTTCTTGACGAAGAGAACGGGGCAAGCCCAAGGAGATGAACTAGGTCGGATGAAACCCTTTTTCAAGGACTCATCGAGTTGTTTCTTAAGCTCGGCTAGTTCTAGTGGTGCCATCTTATAGGGTCTTCTAGCAATCGGGACGGTTCCTGGAATGAGGTCTATTACGAACTCAACATCCCTGTCGGGTGGAACACCTGGCAATTCCTTTGGGAAGACATCCGGAAAATCACGGACTACCGGAACGTCCTCAAGGTCTGGCAAAGGGCTGGCGTTAAGGGAATATAACTGTTGCTTGGCTATTCGGGTCAAGACATTGACTATCTTCCCCGAAGGATGGGTGAGTTGAATAGTCCTAGAGAAGCAATCAATTTTGACATGATGGGCTGACATCCAGTCCATACCCAAAATGATATTAATATCCGAAGATTTGAGAGCTATCAAAGATGCAAGGAAAACAAGTCTGTCGACTTGGATTTCATTTCCATGGCTTACTCTAGAAGTTTGCCATCTAGAACCAGGAGTGGAAATTTCCATGGTAGAAGGCATGTCACAGAAGGCGGTGTTATGCAAGCGAGCATAGTTTTCGGATATGAATGAATGAGATGCTCCAGTATCGAAAAGAACAGATGCCGGGTGGCAATTAACAAGGAGCGTACCGAGAACGACGTTGGGGTCCTCTTGAGCTTCTTCGGCAGAGATACAGTTGACATGGCCACGTGCAGCAGTGGCCGGCTTGGCGTAGAACACTTTCCCTATCGGCTTGCCACGGCCAACAGTTTTTGCTGTCTGGTTGGGGTTGGTTTGGGGGCACTCGCGCATATAGTGGCCTGATTCCCCACACTTGAAACAAGTCACGGAACTGGTGCGTGGAGGAGCATTATTGGTTGGACCACCATAGGGCTTGGCTGGTGCATATTGCTGAGCTGGGCGAGGCGCCTGAAAGGATGGCCTCGGTGTATATCTGGGTGGCAGGGCAGTGTTAGGCACCCACACGCGGCGCTTCTGGGGCCCAGCACCGGATGAAGAACCCAAATCACGGCCATGCTTGCGTGATGCATCGAAATCAGTCTGTCCCGTCTCAGCACTGATGGCTTTATTCACAAGCTTCTGAAAAGAGGTGCACTCATGCAGACGGAGGTCACGGCGGAGCTCAGGACTAAGTCCCTTACGGAACCTTGCCTGCTTCTTGGCATCGGTAGAAACTTCCTCAGTTGCATAACGTGCAAGGTTACCGAACTCCCTGCTGTAAGCGTCAACAGAGAGTCGACCTTGAGTGAAGCTACATAACTCCTCACGTTTATGATCCATGAGACCCTCCGGAATGTGATGTTCACGGAAAGCCTCGCTGAATTCAGCCCAAGTAGTGACGTGGCCCGCTGGGCGCATAGCTTCATAATTCTCCCACCAGAGACTGGCGGGGCCTTCAAGATGATATGCAGCAAAGGTGACCTTATCAGCCTCAGCTACCAGCGCAGAACGCAGTTTGTGAGTAATGCTGCGAAGCCAGTCATCGGCGTCGAGAGGCTCGACGGAGTGGTGGAAGGTAGGCGGGTGTAACTTGATGAAATCACTGAGTGACACCAAGTTATTTCTCTGATGGTGTGTTGTGTTCTGTTCGATGCGCTCCAACAAACGGTTGGTCTCCCGCTTGTTTCTCTCGGCTTCCAGCATAACTTCGGCTAGAGAAGGAGGGTGAGGCAGATTTGCATTCCTGACTTCACTGCCTTCGGCCTGCTCTTGGGGAGCAGGGTTTTTGCGCGTGTTAACCATCCTAGGAAAAACAAGACAATGGTTAAGTCCAGGATGATAAGATTTGGCACAGAAATGCAGAATGTAATGGATAACTCGGAATGCAGGATGATCATCTGTATGACATGGTAGATACAGAACTGCTTCTTTATTCCATCGTCATACACACCATACAAGGTTTTAGTACAAGACCAAACAAAGTACTACTACGGTGAAAGGGAGATTACATCTCATCGAAGGCATTCCAAGCTCCTATACATTATTTTTCATACACCTCCGGAATGACTACACACTAAGTCATATTCCACAAGTCACGCAGGACAACGGAAATACAACTGTTACATTACTAGTGGAACTACTACTAACTCAGACGTCTCCGTAGTAGTCCTCATAGAAATCACCTCCATAACCTGGAAGTTCAACGTGAGCATCCGGAAACAGACGATCTCGCAGAGCTTGTGGACCAAAATGGCTAGGGTGAGGTCTTGGACCGACAAACGGTGGCCTGCGGGGACCACGAGGTGGGGTGATGCCTCCCACATCACGCCAATCCATCATGTCCGGCAGAGCAGACCTAACAGGATACAGATCTCTCATATCCATGTATCCAGCTTGCACAGCCGGTGCAAACCGAGTCAAGGTGGCCCAATGATCAGCGCGGGTATTGAAGAGCTCCATTCTCAAGGCCCGGTTTTCACGGTCCTTGTCCTCGAGCAACTCAGCAGTGGTGCGAGTTAGTGAATCATCTTGAGTGGGGTCAGCATAGATAGCCTGGAGATACCCTTGTGCTCCCGGAAGTGATGATGGCATATACCGGAAATCAGAGTCCCGAAATTGGCCAGTCCTGACTCGCATGATGGTCATCATAGAGTAGGCGGCATCCTGCACAGCCATCTCAACAGTAACCCCGAGTCCGTAGGAACAATGAAGAGCCTCGGTAGAACCAGGATAAGATGGAAATATCCTGACAGTGCAAAGATACTGGCTTTGATTAAAATCTCGAAATTGCTCTTCGACCGTGTACTCAGGATACCAACGGTATCCAGCCTCAGTCATTACCCTGACCAACATAGCAGTATGGCCGGGTACATCAATGCATCGGGTCAGGCGAACCACTTGATTTTGGTCGCGAGTGGCCATCTGAAAGCACAACCATAATGCAAAGGCATTAGAATTTCTAGCAAAATTTCGACAGCATAACAGCTGTAAATGCTCAAAAAGGATTTTGAGACATTTGACAAGGATTCCATACACACTCAATAGCATCATATCAAAGTTCCAGGTCGAACTTAGCAACATAATGTGGAAGTAGAACTGAACTAGGCTTGTATCCATCAAACCTATAAGGTACTACTGATTAGTAACACGTGAACCTGATAGAGAGAAGAGATCCTAATTCCTTAACCCCCGGTGGAAGAATAGACTGACTCAGATCAGAATGTCATAAGATAAAGGGGTAAAAAGAGCCTTACGTACCAACCCACAAACAATTCCCCTACATATAACTAAAGAATTTCTAGACTCAACATCGACCAGTTTGGCTTGGAGAACCTACAGGCAGTCCGGCTCTGATGCCAACGCTGTCAGGACCCCGACTCAATGTCACATCGATCTAGCCTGTAACACCTCATATCACTTTGCGGCCTCACGCACGGTATCCCCACGGGTGTCGCCTTACCTTTGCCCGGGACCATTTGCGCCTTTTGGCACACGTATATGATAGTGTCGCTAGCATCCATATGAAAAAGGAGCCCGGGCTGACATGGCTAGTTGTAAACCCAAGTGGCACCCACTTACAGGGACAGGCATCCATGACCCAGCATCGAACGTGTCGGTTATCAGCAAGTAAGTTCCGGGCTGTAGCACTGGGCTAGCAGGACTCCGGTACTCAATGCGTGACATTTCCCCGAAGGGACAGACACAGGAACGAAGAAGGACACATGCCGGCCAGCCAAGTGTTCCGGAGCAGTAGCAAGCTACCATGGCTCAGTGGAATCACTAGGAGACATTTCCCGGTAAGAGAGGCTACTAAAGATAAACAACTAGATAGTCAGATCCCACACATACCAAGCATTTCAATCATACACGCAATATGCTCGATATGTGCAAATACAACAAGGCATCACAACATGACTCTATGACACAAGTACTTTATTTAAAAGGCTCAGAGAGCCATACATAGCATACACACAAGTACGGGTCACACGACCCAGCACTCAAGTCATACAGTCATACAAACCAGCAGCGGAGGTAACATGTCTGAGTACAGACAACTAGTAAAATACAAGAGGCTTAGAAAGCCTAACTATACTACGTGGTCCTTCACAAGCTCAGGATCACCACCTGGGCCTTAGCCTACTCATTGATGTCAACGTCTACGAAGAACCCATCAGAAGGGGTTGCAGCGTCTTCTGTAAAAAATGTAAATTATAGCAACATGAGTACAAAGGTACTCAGCAAGACTTACATCAGATCCTACATACATGCACATTATCAAGAAGGGTTGGTGGAGTTATTGCAGCAAGCTAGCTTTGACTCTTGGCTAAGCTATCCTACGAGACTCCAACTTGAAATGGTTTTGCGCACACGAGTCCACTACTCACCACTCAATACACTACCGAGTATCCACCTCCGTCTTTCTACGGAAGAGCCATCCTCGGCACTCACGCTTATCTGGAGGCTTTTAGTAGTTTCCATTTACTTGTCTATGAACTGTATAGGCAACCAAGTAGTCCTTTACCGTGGACGCGGCTATTCGAATAGATTAGGTTAACCCTGCAGGGGTGTACTTCTTCATACACGCTCTCACCACTTACCGTCGTTTACACGACATGTACTCGGCAACCTTCAAGCGGAAGCCCAACGTGGGTGTCGGCCACGACCTACCTAAACACCTAAGTCTCTAGTCCAGGTTTATCGCCTATTTGGGTTCCATCCATGAGGAGATCCGGCCGAAGTTTCGCTCACGGCCCCAAACGATGTGAACAGGGTTCCCGAGATACCAAACGGGCATCCGGTACACCCGGCCACGTACCTACCACATCACAGCCCACCCCTACGGTCAGCGCTGTCCACGGCCTCCAGTAGGCTACAAACACCAGAAACTACTTGCAACTCCTGGACAGAAGACTAGGGTGAATAAGAAGCCGAGAGGGTCCATTGGTTTCGGGCCCAATGCATGGTAGTAGCTAAATCTTAAATCACACATACAGATCTCAGTGCTTAAGGACGGCCTCAATGAAACAACCCACCATGTACTCCTACATGGCCTCTCATCGATACCTTTACCAAATCGTGTTCAACACACCACTCTCAAACTGATATGATCATTTCACTCTAGCCCATCACCCAGATGAACCAGACCTGACACGACTCTAAGCATAGCAGGCATAGCAAGGTAGGAATAACACATACATATGGCTCAATCAACTCCTACACATGCTAGTGGGTTTCATCTAGTTACTGTGGCAATGACAGGTCATGCAGAGGAAATGGGTTCAACTACCGAAGCACACAGCAGTTTGAAACGCGTTGTCTTAATGCAGTAAAAGAGAGCAAGAGCGAGAACATGGGATTGTATCGATATGATCAAACGGTTGGTTGCTTGCCTGATGGGTCGATGCACTGATACGGTTCTTCGCTAGGGTAATCACGGTACTCCTCGGAGGCAGAACCTGCCGCAAGAACACCGATACATAGCCATCACCAAACAATGTGCGACAATATGATGCATGCATGAAACATGGCAATATGAGTGTGTTGGGCTAGTGCAACTAAGACCAGAAGGGTTTGAACCAATTTGAACCAAAGATTCAAATTTCAAACTCATACATGGCCCTTTAAAGTGTTTTATCTTGTTTTGCATTAAACATCAAGTTAACTTGTTTAATCATGCATGAAAACAGTACAGATGGAAAGATTGGATTTTTCTGATCATTTTTCATATATAACTTGTCTGATTTGGAGTTACAGATTAAAAGTTATGAATTTTTGAAGTTTAAACTATATTTTGGAATTTCCTGTATTAGAATAAATCCAGAAATTGATTTATTGCATCAGCATGAGGTCATGCTGACCTCAGCAAGTCAACAGACCCGGTCCAGTCAAACCTGACGCGTGGGGCCAGGGTGTCAGGGTCATTAGATTAGTTAAAGTTTGATTAAAACTAAACTAGGTTAATTAACAGGGCTGGGCCCCACCTGTCAGCGACTCAACGGAGTCAACCAGGGCCCACCCGTGGTCAAAACAGGTCAGCGGCGCCGGCGTTTAGCCGCCGGCGAGCCCGACGCGGCGGCGGAAAGTGGTTTTGGCCGTTCCGGCCACCAAATGGGTCGCGGAGGGCATCGGGATGGAGCTGAGGACGAGCCGGAGCTCTTGGCGGAGTCAGTTGGGGTCGGGGTGGCCGGAGTTGGCGTCGGCGACGACTTTGGCGGCGACCGGAGCTCGGGTGAGAGCGAACTCGGGCTAGGGTGTGCGGAGAGGTGCGGGGAGTGCATGGTTAGGCTCAGTGCGGCGTGTTGAGTGCGTTGGACACCGTGGAGTGGCCGGAGGATGGCCGGGAGCACGTCGGCGACGAGATCCGCGGCGGTGCGTGCGGGTGATCTTTGTGTGGTGGCTACTCGGCTTGGGAGTGAGAGGGGAAGGATAGGAGGAGTAGCTAGGCTCACTGGGCACTCGTAGAGGCCACCGGCGGGGTCGGGGACGAGCTGAGATGGCGGCGGCGTTGAAAGGGATCTCCGGCGATGGCGAACTCGGGCGAGGTCGGTGCGGTGGACTCAGGCCTTGCGAGGGCTCGGGGCTTGACTAGCTCGACGAAGTGGACGGCGGCGGAGCTCCTGGACACGGCGGCACGGCGTGGGGTTGACGGAGGGCGTGGCTACGGCGAGGGGGTGGCGGCGATGGCGTCGGCCATGGCTGGGGAGCGTGAGGGGGAGGTGCTGGAGAGGAGAGGGGGTGTCTGGGGGGTTCAGGGGAGAGAGGGGGAGCGATCCACGGCGTTAGCCGGGCGAGCGAAACAACGAGGCGGCGAGCAGGTGCGTGGCACCCATGCGGTGCTCGCCGTCGAGCACCTGCCTGCCTGCCTGGCCGGCAAGCAGCTCGCTGGCGCGGCGCTGGGCTGGGCCGGCAGGTGGGCTGGTTAGCGGGCGCCAGGTAAGTTTTCCTTTTCCTGTTTTTTTCTTTTTCTATTATTCTGCAACTTTGTTGAATTAATAAAAATACTTAGGCAACTCCTAAAATCACCAAACTACTCCTGGTCCATAGTTGGATTATTTCCAACATGAAACATTTTAGTTTGGAGATATTTGAGCACTTGAAATATTTTATATAATTTTAAGTGCCCAAACTCAAATATTTATGATTTAATTCAGAGACCCTAGGATGACCTAGGAAATTGTGCATCACTTTTGGCAGAGGTTCTGAACCAAGACAAAAATGATGGACATTTTAGAAGGGCATTTCAGGTTCATTGAAAAAGTTTTTAGTAAACCCTAGTTGGTTTCAGAGGGGGCTGGGGGTTCTGTCATCCCCATTTCAAGTTTCTGATGAAAAAAATAGACATGATGCAACACTCTAATGCATAACTAGCTAGGGTGTGACACTGAGGTGTCGTCACGGAGGGTCTCCCCGAGTCCGGCGGGGCCAGAGAGTGTGGCACCCACTGGTGTGCGACCGGGGGAGCTGAAGGATATGCTCTAGAGGGCGTCTATCTCAGAAGATCACCATTCGTTAATGAGTACGGTGATTGAGAGGATTTCATCCGCTGAGAGCGGGTTGCATGAGGCCGTCAGAAGTTTACTGACGGGGTTTGAGGTACGTAAAAATGACATACCTTTTGACAGTTTTGCACATAGAGTGCGCCCTGTATAGATAGTAGCCCCTGAGACTCGGTACATTGTCAGAAGTGACGGCGTGCCGAGGATCATAATCTCAGTGTTAAGATGTCGTCGTTCCTATTTAGGGGGTGGAGCGTTCGGTGGCCAGCCGGACTGATAGAGTTGCCGAGCTGAAGCGGCAACTCGACGTTGCGGATGCGGACATCGCGCTGGGCAATAAACGACTTGACGAGTCACAAGGTAGGTGGTTTCTCCGCGGTCACCTGGTAAGGGAGCTGATGCCCACTCCTTACAACATGTATGCTTGATGCAGATGGTGCCGCTGCTATGGAAGACCTTCGGGCAGAGCTTGCTCGAGCCAAGGAGCAAGCCAGAAAAAGTGATGCGGCTGCCTCAAAGGCAGCGGAGGAGCTAAAAGCCGAAAAGGCTGCTCACTGCCGAAGCAAGGAGGAGATGGCCGGAATGGCCGTGCAACTAAAAGATGCTACCGACCGCTATGAGGTTCTTGAAAGAGAATGCCAAGAGGAGCAAGAGTACCTGAAGAAGGCCACCGCCGAAGCCAAGGATGCCCGTTCTGCAATGCGGGCTATAAAGGAGGAACTGCGTCAGGCCGGAGACATTGCGGCTGGAAAGCCCTTTCTGCTGCGTAGGAAGTTCATGGATCCGAAGTATGCTCAGTTGGGCCAGTTGTGGGGTGCGGAGGATCCTTATCTGGATTTGGCGGCGAGTGCGGCGGACGCAATCATGCACTTCCGAAGCCAGAAGGATCACGAAATGGAAAAGCTTTTTTGGTCTCAATTCCATAGTCCGGAGCGTCCACTTCCGTTGACCGATCGGTTGGCTGAGTGGGCTGAGCTGAATAAATTGTCCGGACTTGCCATGACGGATGTGGTGGCTCATCTGTGGCCGGAAAGGCCCAAGCCAAAGAGTTATTTTGGCTTATTGCAGCAATTCCTTGGGGCGGTGCCGCATATCAAGGCGATGAAGCGGTCGGCATGCATGGAGGGTGCACGGATGGCTCTCGCCCGTGTTAAGACATAGTGGGTGGAGATGGATGCCACCGATGTTGCATCCCGGGGTTCGGACAAAAGCCGATTACCCGCCGAGCACTATTTTGAGGAAGTCCTGCAGGGCGCTCGTTTAATAGAGTCGCAGTGCTCGAAAAATGTTATGTTCAAATGACATGTATGATTTGTGAAACCATATTTATAATGTAACGGCTTTTTATACTTATGCGCTCAAGTATTGAAATATCTATTGTGCGGCCGTTAATGTATATGTATGTATAACCTGAAAGATGGCAGTCTTTGGCTTCAGCCCCCACGCACATGGTGCGGGGGTGTTTGCAAAAAAGCGCATTTTCACACTTAATCCAACGTCTTGGTCCTTTGAAGGAGGTGATAGCATAGCAAACTAGGCAACCGGACTATAATGCTTTATCACTTTCACTTAGCCATAGGAGCTCGATGGTGGGGCTACGATATAGCCCCTAGGGGCACCGCGCTCTCCGAATTCGGGGCGCGTATGTGCCTGACCGGGAAACGGTCCTTCGTCAAAGCGGAGGAATTCTAGACATTCCGGTAGTCGATCGAGTGGTTGACCAGTCTCTCGCTATATCATGACAGTCAGTTTTCGGCTTTCTCTACTGAGGTGCTCGCCAGGCCGAACCGGGGCACAATCGCAGTAGTTCTCCTGGTGCCGCGTTAGCCGATGATACGGAACGTAAGGTAGCAAAACACAGGAGCCGGGCAAACCCAACATTTGACCAAAGACATGATTCGGAGCTGATGCATATAAGGCCTAACTCGAGACGCCGAACACTCCCTGAGGTATTCGGTCTTTATGATAACGGGCAGAACAATTCCCTAAGCCCCTAGTGTCCAGGTACAGGCGAAATCTTCTGACGCGGCCGATGCAAAAACGCCAGCCTCCTCCTCGGTTATGATAAGAAACCGGGGGATGTGTATCAACAAGAGACAGTAAAAAAGGTTTATGCGGGGTCTTCATCTAAAAAGAATCCTTGCAACGGGTCCCTGCTGCACGTCTGCGCCTGTGTCTCCGTTGTGCCGTATCCTGGACGGGTGTAGCACGTTGTTCATCTGTAAAAGAGAAGAACTTAGTTGGAAAAAAGATCGTGCGGAAAATGTATTTAAAACAGAGTATGATTTGAAAGATGAATAAAGTTGAGCTTTATTGGCTCTCATTGTTCATACGTGCAGCCCCTTGTAAAGAGGTATGCGGCTGGGAAGCCCCTTGTTTATTTATACCGGACTCGCCTAACCGTGTCCGAGGTCTGAATGACCTGTTTTTAGGGGCTTTGATCAGCAAGGCCGGATTAGTGTGTGGCTGTCAAGGCAGTCTCATGTTTTTCCGTGGTCGAGGAACACTCGGAGTTACCCTTTAATGAGATTATGCCGCGTGGACCAGGCATTTTAAGTGTAAGAGACGCGTAACACGGTATTGCGCTAAAGCGGGCGAAAGCTTCGCGTCCCAGTAGTGCTTGATGGCTACTTTTGAACGGGGCGATATGGAAGATTAGCTTTTCGCGGCGGAAGTTGTCGGATGAACCGAACACAACCTCTAATAGTACAGAGCCTGTACAATTGGCATAAAGACCTGGCATCACTCCTTTGAAGGAAGTGCTGCTATGGCGAATTTTGGTAGGGTCTATCCCCATTCTGCGGATGGTGTCATGGTATAGCAGGTTTATATCACTGCCGCCATCCATTAGGACTTGTGTGAATTGTAGTCCGTCGATTATGGGATCCAACATCAAAGCAGTCCCTCCTGCGTTTCGGATACTTCTGGAGTAATCCTGATGGTCGAAAGTAATTGGTTTTGACATCCAATTTCGGGACTCCACTAGGGTGGACCATGCGGCGCGTGCTTTAGCAGGTACCGCACTACTTTTCCTTGTTATCACATGAAGTGAGTTCACTGTTTTGACCTCTAGTGGGAAAGTCTTCTGTTTTCCGGCGTGCTGCTTGTGGGGTTCGTCATCGTCTTCGCTTGGTGTGTCGAGCCCCTTGTGTTCGGCGTTAAGTCGGCCGGACTGCTTGAAGACCCAACAATCTCTGTGGGTATGATTTGCAGGTTTCCCGGGGGTACTATGGATTTGACATATCCTATCCAAGATTTTGTTTAGGTTGGATAGCTCGTCGCTGTTGTCCTTAAGAGGCAGTGTTTTGTTATTCGGCCGAGAGCTTTTGAACCCGGCGTTGACCACCATGCTATTTGGGCCATTTTCCATATTCCGGCGCTGATCTTTTCTGCGTCGTGATTTCCCATTTCCATCCCTGACTTCAGATGTACTCGGGTCGCTGGTGCTGCATCTTTCCAGCCAGCTATCTTCCCTCACGCAAAAGCGGGTCATGAGGCTTGTTAGTGCGGCCATTGTTCTTGGTTTTTCCTGGCCGAGGTGTCTGGCGAGCCATTCGTCTTGGACGTTATGTTTAAAGGCTGCTAAGGCTTCGGCGTCCGGACATTCGACTATTTGGTTCTTTTTGGTGAGGAACCTATTCCAGAATTTGCGTGCTGACTCTCCGGGCTGTTGAGTTATGTGACTTAAATCATCTGCATCCGGAGGGCGGACATAAGTTCCCTGAAAATTTGCTCGAAACGCATCCTCGAGCTCTTCCCAACTTCCGATGGTATTTTCTGGGAGGCTTTTGAGTCAATGCCGAGCTGGCCCTTTGAGCTTGAGGGGTAGGTATTTTTGGCGTGGAGATCGTCTCCTCTAGCCATATGTATGTGTAGGATATAATCCTCAATCCAGACTCCGGGGTCCGTTGTTCCGTCATATGCCTCTATGTTTACGGGTTTGAATCCCGCTGGAAATTCATGATCCAGTACCTCATCGGTGAAACATAGTGGGTGTGCGGCGCCCCTGTATTTAGGTGTGCCGTTATCTTCAAACACTCGGCGTGTTGTGTTGCTTCCTAGAGCCTTCTTTTTTGGCCCATAGATGGACCTGACCGGGCCATCCTTTTTGCGAGGATCCTTTGTGGATAGTTTGCCGGCTTGTGTGTGGCGCCGCTTGCCACTCTTAGCATGTCAACTGGTCGTCTATCCGGCTAGGCGGCCTCTTTGTTTTTTGACTGTGGGGGCTCTACGGCCTCCTTGTCAAATTCGGGCAATAGCTTGCGCTTCGGGTAGCTCTTTGTTTGGTGATTATCGCCGTATTTATCTGCGGTCTTGAGTACTTTGCTCCATCTCATTCTAAGTACGTCTTCCGCTGTTTTGAGCTTCCGCTTCTGCTTCTTCAAACTTCTTACGGTGGAGACGAGCCTTTTGTGAAGGTTCTTATGCTCTGGTGATGTGTCCGGCGTGAGATCGGCTGGATTGTTGTTTTCGCCGGGGGTGGGTTGCTTGTCCAATTCATCCTGTTCGAATGGTTGCTTGGTGGCATGTTCGTCATCCACTGGTTCGCCCTGCTCTACGGCTGGGTCAGTATGGGTGCTGTTGTTATTGAGGCGGGACTTCGGGCGGCGCTTGCGTCACCGTTTTGGTTGTTTTTCGGGGAATTATCCTTCGCCGTGTCCCGTTGTTCCTCGTTATCGCTTCCTTTTGGTGTATCCACCATGAATACGTCGTGAGTTGAGGTGGCTTTCCAGTGCCCAGTAGGCGCTGGTTCTTGGTCGTCTCCGGCATCGTCGTCCATACCGTCGATGTCTTCGGAGTCGAAGTTTAGAACGTCGGTTAGGTCGTCGACAGTGGCTACGAAGTGGGTGGTGGGTGGGCTTTGAATTTCTTCGTCGTCCGCATCCCAACCGTCCTGACCGTGATCCGGCCAGGGCTCTCCTGATAACGAGAGATACTTTAGCGAATTCAGGATGTCGCCAAAAGGCGAGTGCTAAAAGATGTCCGCAGCGGTGAACTCCATGATCGGCGCCCAATCAGATTCGATTGGTAGGGCCCAGGAGGTTCGGAGTCCAGCGAGGAGTCCGTCACCTCGAAGTCACGAGCTTCACAAGGGACAAGGTCGGTATTCGGCTCCATCGCTGTAGATGTAGCAGCCCCCGAGGCGGTGTCTAGCCACCCATCCTCGATCTGCGCAGTCTGCTCTGAATTAAGGGTCGGAGCGGACTCGTGTGCGGCCTCCAGGGCACTGTCTGGCAGCAGAGCTAAATCATGCCCATCGAGACAGTGCGGCGCGCTAGGCTGTGGCTCGAATCCGTCGAAGATCAAGCCTCCGCGGATGTCAGCCGTGAAGTTCAAACTTCCGAATCTGACCTGATGGCCAGGGGTGTAGCTTTCAATCTGCTCCAGATGGCCAAGCGAATTGGCCCGCAGTGAAAAGCCGCCGGATACGAAGATCTGTCCGGGGAGAAAAGTCTCACCCTGGACTGCGTTGTTGTTGTTGATGATCGAAGGAGCCATCGAGCCTATTGGTGACGACACAGAGAAACTCTCAATGAAAGCACCAATGTCGGTGTCAAAACCGGCGGATCTCGGGTAGGGGGTCCCGAACTGTGCGTCTAGGCGGATGGTAACAGGAGACAAGGGACACGATGTTTTTACCCAGGTTCGGGCCCTCTCGATGGAGGTAAAACCCTACTCCTGCTTGATTGATATTGATGATATGGGTAGTACAAGAGTGGATCTACCACGAGATCAAGGAGGCTAAATCCTAGAAGCTAGCCTATGGTATGATTGTGTATGTGTCCTATGGACTAAAACCCTCCGGTTTATATAGACACCGGAGGGGGCTAGGGTTACACAGAGTCGGTTACAATGGTAGGAGATCTACATATCTGTATCGCCAAGCTTGCCTTCCACGCCAAGGAAAGTCCCATCCAGACACGGGACAAAGTCTTCAATCTTGTATCTTCATAGTTTTGGAGTTCGGCCGATGATGATAGTTCGGCTATCCGGACACCCCCTAGTCCGGGACTCCCTCAATGACCCCCGTTTCGACCGTAGGAGGTCCGTTTCCTCCGTTTTGCGGTACGCCACACCCCTCCCGATCAACAGGACCCCGTTCCGAACGTAGAAGGTCTGTTTCCTCCGTTGTGTGGTACGCCAGGCCTCATTTCCATCACCTGTTCCGTCCAAGCCCTCCCGATGAACACGACCACGCATTCCGTTCTGACCCAGCCGGTTGGCTCCCATGCGTTCTGTTGCCTCCCGATGAACACGACGCATTTCGTTGCCTCCCGATGAACACGACGCATTCCGTTGCCTCCTCATGAACACGACGCATTCCGTTGCCTCCCCATGAACACGACGATGACGCTCTTTCTCCGTTTCGACCCAGCCAGGTACGTATGCGCGAGTAGCCGTTCGAGACCCTGCCCGTATGTACGTACGTGGCCGTATTTTCTTTCTTGCACCCTCGCCGTTGTACATACGTGTACATGCTACATGCGCGCCTCTACATCGACACGTGCGCGCCTCTACTATGACACGTGCGTGCCTCTACATCGACCAGTATGTATGTACACTTTCGCGACCAGAATGACAACGCTACGTACACTTCGACCTGGTGGGTCCCGACTGTCAGGCACTTCCTTGCCTTCGAAGATGTAGCTGGTGGGTCTGAGCTCTCAGGGGGGCGAATCGTTTTGTTTTTTTTGTTTTGCCCGGACGCACTTCCTTGCGTGCGAAGATGTAGCTGGTGGGTCCCAGCAGTCAGAGGGAGAACGTTTTTTTTGTGAAATACTGGTGGCCCGTCCGGTGGGTCCCTGCTGTCAGGTGGAGGAATAATTATTTTGCACGTAATAAGGAGGCACTTCCTTGCGACCGTCGTGGACCCAGCTGTCAGCCTCTCCACGCACAGTACTCTTCTGATGGAAGTCAGTCATTGACCACATTGACCACGCCACGTCGAGAGCAGCACGGCGGTGGACGACGGCGAGGCCTAGGAAGGGGACGACGCAGATCCAGGGAAGATGCAGCAGTGGATGCCCACGCGAAGAGGAGTACGAGGGTGAGGCTGTCATCGCCGTAGAATAATAGGGGGTGTGGGTGAGTAGAGGGATGCCCTGGCCAGCGGTGGGAGTAGTAGGGGTGGTGAGGCCTCCACCGCGTCGCATCCAGCCACTGGAGGCAGGAGCACGAGGCACGACCGGCGCTGGTTTGGGCGGCTGGAGCAAGAAGACCAGAGGTTGAAGAAGCACTACGGCCGTTGGATGGACAGCGTACGGTCACTAGAGCTAGAATCGTGCATATTATTGACTAAATTGACAAAGCCCTCCGTCCCCGTCAACTTAGTAGGCCCACAAGTCAGCCTGCCACTATACTGGGTCCCAGCTAACAGGCAGAGTATTCATTTTTTTGTGCGTAATAAGGAGGCACTTCCTTGCGTGCGAAGATATAGCTGGTGGGTCCGAGCTGTCAGCGGCGGTAACGTTTTTTCGCGAAATACAGAGGCCCTTTCGGTGGGTCCCTGATGTCAGGTGGAGGAATCATTATTTTGCGCGTAATAAGGAAGCATTTACTTGCGTGCGGTCGTGGACCCAGCTGTCGGCCTCTCCACGTACAGTCCACTTCAGATGCATGTCGGTCGTTGACCACGTTAACCAGGCCGCGCCGAGAGCACCAGGGCGGTGGACCACAGTGAGGCCTAGGAAAGGAACGACATGGAGGCAGGGAAGACTCGGCAGTTGTTTCCCACGCAGAGGGGAGTACGATTGTACGAGGGTTTACTGGTCCGTCTGCCGTCGCTGGTGAATAACAGCAGGTGTGGGTGAGTAGAGGGATGGCTAGGCCAGCGATGGGAGTACGGTGGGGCGGTGAGGCCCGCGCGGCAGCAGAGCCGGCCGCGGGAAGGAGGGAGCAGGCAGTCCCGCCGGCGCTTGTTTGAGCGGCTGGAGCAGGAAGAGCAGAGATTGAAGAAGCACGACGGCCGTTGGATGGACATCGTACGGTTCACTTGTGCGTCAACTCTGTGGAAAACTGCATACAACTCATCTGCCATTATTTCTAATAATTTACAGGCCATTTGCTAATTCTTAAGGTTTTTTTGGAGCCCATATTCTTTTTGTTAGCATTACAGCCAATATTGTGGCCACGGTTAAAAAAATATACGAATTTTTGAATATTTCGGTGCGGTCCGAACTGTTTTTAATCCCAAAATTTTGACTCACATTCAAACTGATTTTAAAAATAAATGTATATCAATATAAAATCCAACAAATTCTCCACACATAAAAATTAATGTAATTTAAAATCTCGAAATGAAAAAAAGATATTTGAAACTAATTGCCGGTTTGATGTGTTTTTAAAATGTACAGCCCATTTCTCATTACTGATAGGCCATTTTCTTGGCCAGCCGAATGAAGCTCTCCTCGTCTTTGTCGGCGTTTTGGGAATGGGGGTCCCCAGACTTGCCTGCCTGCGGCCTGCGGCATGGCTCAAAGGGGGACCAGCGTAGCCCATCTTCGTCAACACAAGCTCAAGACCCTCGCGAGGGGCCAAGCCTCGCGGGGCGGATGACAAGGAGCTTCCTCAAGCACGGCCTCATCAGGCTGGCTCATGAGGAGGCGGAGAGTTCAAGGCGGGGTACCTCGTGAGGTGCCCATGACGCTAGCCATGACGACCAAGGGCGCCAGTCGGGCGCCAGCCCGCGCGGTGTCCTCATTTCCTCTTTGGTGCAAAGGGAGCAAGTGCAGGTGAGGGCATCAAGCAAAGGCATCCATTTTGGTGCAACAAGACCAAGACCAGCCCAACGGCAGGGAGGAAGTCATTGTGGAGCCCAAGCAGGCGTCACCACCAGAGCCTTTGACACGCGAGGACCAACTTTAGTCAGGATAAGTGTACCCGCTGTTCCCCTTCAAAATGGCCAATTGTTGGTGCCCTTCCCGCTCAATATTTGGGAAGAGGCCCGGGGCCTTTGCCTATAAATAGGACTAGCCACCCCCAGGGTAGAGGCATCTGGTAGCTGGCATACATCTAGAATCGAGAGAGAAAGAGAGAGCGACTGAACCTCCTAGCAGTTCATCGCACCAGCCAAGAACAGACCCTCGCGAGGCCGTTCTTCCTTGTATTGTTCATCATCAGCCCAAGAGCCAATCCACCACACCACACACTGGAGTAGGGTTTTACACCACAATGGTGGCCTGAACTAGTATAAACCCTGTGTCTCTTGTGTTGCTTCTTTCGTAGTTTAGATCCTAGCGATTCGGCGAGGAGCAGGTAGGTAGAGGGCGAAATCTCCGCGCGCACCCCAGTGTTCGAACCTCCAGGGTCTGCCGGAACCCGAAATCCGACATTTGGCGCGCCAGGTAGGGGGTGCGCCGAAATTCGTCTTCCGTCGCCCTGTTCTCCTCCGACCATCGCATCCATGTCTGACGCTCGTCGGGCCCGCGCTGAGCACCGATCCGCCCTCGCTTCCCGTGTTGCCTAGACGGCTCCCGTCGGCGGGCGCCCTCGTCGTTCCCCGTCACCTGCCGTCAACGCCGCCACCGGCCCGGCGGGGAACGAGTAACAAGCATCGTCCCACCATCCCTCCGTGGCCTCTTGGGAAGAGCCACGCGGCCTCTTCTTCACCCACCACGTCGCGCCGACTCCCTCGGTCGTCGCGTCCCTCCTGGGCGGCTCGCAGGCGCCGCCCTCCAGCCACCACGTCAAGCCATTCGTCCGCCGGGTCGGCGCCACCTCCACGCGGCAGGGGGCTCCCCCGGACCGGTCGGGGCCACCGGCCAGGCTGGCCTTCAGCTCAGAGGAACACCCCCCAACTCGGCCTGCTCGGGTGCGCTCCCCATGCTCTGCACTCCCACCATATGCCAGGTGGCTGTCACTAGGACTCTCATCGACGGTGGCGCGGGCCTCAGCGCGCTCTCAGTTGAGGCCTTCAACCTTCTCTGCATACCCCGGGAGCGGCTGCAGCCCAGCCGGCCCTTCTCGGGCGTTGGGGGCGGGTTGTCCAGCTCCTTGGGCTCCCAGCAACTTTCGGCACCTACGACAATTTCCGCACGGAGCTGGTCGATTTTGACATCGCCCCCATCGGCCTCCCCTACAACGCCATCCTCGGCTATCCAGCACTGGCCCAATTCATGGCCACGACTCACCCGGCATACAACCTCATGAAGATGCCCGGGAGCAACGGTGTCCTCACCGTGCCCGGGGACACCGGAGATGCGCTGCGAGTACTCAAGCTCGCCCTCAAGACGGCGGCGGCAGCACGGCCCGCCGACGCAGAAACCCCCAAGCCCAAGGGGGCTGCGCCAACCAAGAAGAAGCAGTTGTTCACCCAAGACAAGGCAGAGAAAAAGCAGATACCTGTCGACGAGGACGGGTCCACTAACGCCACTTTCACCATAGGCGCCAACCTTGAGCCCGAGCAGGAGGAAGCCCTGGTCAGGTTCCTGCGCGCACACAAGAAGGTATTCGCTTGGGAGCCTGATCAGTTGGCGGGGATCCCTAGGGGTGTGATCGAGCATCACCTCAACGTGTGCCCCAACGTGCGCCTCGTGAAGCAGAAAGCAAGGCGGCAGTCCACCGAAAAGCAGGCCTTCATCGTCCAGGAGATCCGCAAGCTAGAAGCCGCTCGGGTCATTCGCGAGGTTCGGTATCCAGATTGGTTGGCCAATCCGGTCGTTGTGCCGAAGAAGGGAGGGAAAGAGCGCATGTGTGTTGACTTCACCAACCTCAACAAGGCGTGCCCGCAAGATCCGTTCCCGCTCCATTGCATCGATCAGATCATTGATTCCACCGCCGAGTGCAACCTGTTATGCTTCTTGGATGCCTTCTCCGGGTATCATCAAATCAAGATGGTGGTGGAAGACGTGGAAAAGACGGCCTTCCTGACCCCGTGTAGGGTGTACTGCTATACCTGCATGCCGTTCGGACTGTGCAACGCGGGCGCAACCTTTCAGCGGCTCATGCACATCACCTTGGGCCCGCAGCTCGGGAAGAATGTGGAAGCTTACGTCGACGACATTGTGGTGAAGTCTCGCGAGGCCAAGACCCTGATACAAGACCTGGAGGAAACCTTCGCGAGCCTCAATGCCGTGAACCTGCGGCTCAACCCGGAGAAGTGTGTGTTTGGAGTCCCCTCGGGCAAGCTCTTGGGGTTCCTCGTGTCCCACCGAGGCATCGAAGCCAACCCAGAAAAGGTCAAGGCCGTCGAGGACATGAGCCCGCCAAAGACCCTCAGAGAGATGCAGAAGCTCACTGGGCGCGTGACTGCACTGGGGCGCTTCATCTCCAGGTTAGGGGAGCGAGCGCTGCCTTTCTTCCAGCTGATGAAGAAAAAGGGGCCCTTTGAATGGACTGACGAGGCCGACAAGGCGTTCCAAGACCTCAAGAGATACCTAACCAGCCCTCCGGTGATGGTGGCCCCACGCCCTCAAGAGCCCTTGGTACTCTACCTCGCCGCCACTCCTTACTCCGCCAGCGCGGCTCTGGTGGCGGTTAGGAAGGAGCGTCGGACCAAAGCCACGGCAGCTACCCGTGTCAAGGCAGAGTAGGACCAAGAAGGACTCGCAGAGATCGCTACCATGGCTAAGGAGGATCAGCCGCCGTAGGGGAGCACACCGGTAACGGAGGAGGCCCCTCCCCCAGGCAACCAACTTTTGGAGGCTCCATCGCCTCAGGAGGCGCCACGGCCTCTGGAGGACGCCACCAGCACCGACGCTCCAAGCCTCGTCGAGCACCCAGTGTACTTCGTCAGCACGGTGTTGCGGGATGCGAGGGCACGGTACCCCATGCCACAGAAGCTCCTCCTCGCGCTACTGGTGGCCTCGCGCAAGCTGCGGCACTACTTCCAGGGTCACCCGATCAAGGTTGTCTCAGCATACCCCTTGGAAAGGGTGCTCAGGAGCCCTAACTCAGCCGGAAGGGTCGCTGAGTGGAACATTGAACTGCAAGCATTTCAGCTCGAATTCAGCACGACCAGGATCATCAAGGGAGCTGCGCTAGCAGATATCGTGGCCGAATGGACGGAGGCACCGGACCTCAAGGCCGACGAGGATCGATCCCTCTTCCCGGGAAGCAAGGCACCGGAGGGCTGGGTCATGTACTTCGACGGGGCGTTATCCAGGCATAGCGCTGGGGCTGGGGCGGTGCTCATATCTCCCACTCAGGACAAGCTTTACTATGCCGTGCAGCTCTGTTTCCAGCAGGGTGAAAAGGTCTCCAACAATATAGCGGAGTACGAAGGACTGATAGCGGGCTTGAAGGCCGCCGCCGCCCTAGGGGTGAAGCGCCTTACTATCAAGGGCGATTCGCAGCTCCTCGTCAATTTCTCCAACAAGGTATATGAGCCAAGAGATGAGCACATGGAAGCCTACCTTGCGGAGGTCCGCAGGATGGAGAAGCAGTTCTGGGGGTTGGAGCTACAGCATGTGCCCCGCGGCACTAATCAAGAGGCCGACGACATCGCCAAATGAGCCTCCAGGCGGTTGCCCCAGGAGCCGGGCGTCTTCGAGGAACGGCTCTTCAATCCCTCGGCCCTGCCATCATTATCGAACACAGCACAGCCTCAGGTGGAGCTCCCCCAGCCACCTGCCTCGGGAGCCCCAGCCTGTGGCCCAGCCTCAGGAGCATGCCTGCTCCTAACGATGGAGCCTCAGGAGGGGTGCTGGATCACAGAGCTCCAGAGCTACTTAACACAAGGGACCCTGCCGGAGAAGGAGGAGGAAGCCGAGCGTGTGGCGCGGCAAGCTACAACATACTGCATCAGGGATGGAGAGTTCTACCAGAAACGACCAAACGATGTGTCCCTGCGCTGCATCACCAGGGAGCAAGGGAAGGAACTGCTGGCAGATATACATGGTGGGGATTGTGGGCATCATCTGTCGTCACGGACCCTCGACGGCAAGGCGTTCTGCAGCGGTTTCTATTGGCCTACTGCGCTGAATGACGCTGTCGAACTAGTGAAGGCTTGCGAGGCTTGCCAATTCCATGCCAAGCAGATCCATCAGCCGGCAGGAGGTCTACAAACCATACCCCTCACGTGGCTGTTTGCAGTCTGGGGGCTGGATATCCTGGGCCCGTTTCCTCGGGCGCCAGGGGGCTATCGCTACCTCTACGTCGCCGTGGACAAGTTCACCAACTGGGCTGAAGTCGAGGCCGTCTGTACCATCCCTGCTGGTTCTGCGGTCAAGTTCATCAAGGGTATCGTGAGCCGGTTTGGGGTGCCGAACCACACCATCACTGACAACGGTTCGCAGTTCACCAGTAACCTCTTCAAAACATACTGTGCTAACCTTGGAACGCAGATATGCTACACTTCGGTGGCGCACCCCCGAAGCAACGGCCAGGCCGAGCGGGCCAACGCAGAAGTCCTAAGGGGCCTCAAGACCAGAACATTGAAGGAGAAACTGGAGGCCTGCGGCAGAGGTTGGTACGATGGGCTTCAGTCCGTGTTGTGGTCCATCCGCACAACCACGACCAAGCCGACTGGGGAGACCCCCTTCTTCCTGGTCTATGGAGCCGAAGCGGTCCTCCCTCACGAGGTCAGGCGTCGTTCCGCGCGGGTCCTGGCGTTCGATGAGATGCAGCAGGATGCCATGCGGGGGATGGACCTCGTGCTGGGGGAGGAGCATCGTCGAGAAGCCGCGCTGCGAGCGGCAAGGTACCAACAAGCACTGCGGCGATACCACTGCTGCAACATCCGCCCCAGAACTCTTGAGGTAGGGGACCTCATGCTCCGGCAGGTTCTCTCCAGGGAGGGACTGCATAAGCTCTCTCCCATGTGGGAGGGCCCGTTCAAGGTTGTTCATGTTTCCAGGCCCGGCTCCGCACGCTTGGAGACTCAGGAGGGAGTACCTGTCCAGAACGCGTGGAACATCCAGCACCTCTGGAGGTTTTACCCCTAAAAAGGCCCAGAGCCTGTGAAGAAGGCGAATGCCTGTGAAGCTCGTCTTTTTGGAAAAGGCCCAGAGCCTGTGAAGAAGGCGAATGCCTGTGAAGCTCATCTTTTTGGAAAAGGCCCAGAGCCAGTGAAGAAGGCGAATGCCTGTGAAGCTCATCTTTTTGGAAAAGGCCCATAGCCTATGAAGAAGGTGAACGCCTATGAAGCTTGTCTTTTTGGAAAAGGCCCAGAGCCTGTCAAGAAGGCGAATGCGTGTGAAGCTCATATTTTTGGCAAAGGCCCAGAGCCCATGAAGAAGGCGAACGCCTGTGAAGCTAATGCGTTTTGGAAAAGGCCCGGAGCCTGTGAAGAGAGCCAATGCCCGTGAAGCTTGTTTCCCCCAAGAAAGGCCCGGAGCCTGTGAAGAAGGCCAATGCCTGTGAAGCTCGCCGCCCGTGACACTCTCACGTAATAATGAGTTGGGGTTGTACACGCCCCGGAGTCTCAGGAGCGCCGGCCTCAGGCCCTGGGGCTCCCTCCCACGCCCAGTGGCAGCACTTAGCTCCGCGCTGGTGAGAAGACGTCGAAGACTAGATTAGGTGCCGGACGCGGCTTTTTCATTTGCTTTCTGCAGTTGGCTTGTTCGCTCTTATTTGAAGTTTTATTGAAGCTGTTGCCTTTGAGTTGTGGCTCTTCGACTTTTCACTCTCCTACCTCGATTTCTCTCGCGCGAGGTCTCACAAGGGAGCAGCCCAAACTCTCTCTCCAGTCTTTCTCTGCCCTAATCGTTCAAGGTTTCACAACCTAGGTTCACTACAGGAGCACCCCTCTAGTCCGTGCCCCACGGGCATCGCGACACGAATACAGGGCCTGGGTCGGTTGCCCCCACGGTCGAGGCAGGGGATTACCTACGCGCGAACGTGCGGCCGGAGAGAACAATACCAAAATAAAGGGAACAGTACGATGATTAACAACGGTAACCCAAACACGCCTCCACGGGGCCCCACACTACTATCTTTCTACGCAGGAAAAAGGAAAAGAAAGGGCAAATCTCGCGAAGCTCGCCCGGCGCCGGCCCTCAGGGAAGACTGAACCCACCTCCGGAGCTCGGGCGGACTCCCTCTCGCGCTTCACTGAGGCGCGATGGCGGGCAGACCCACTACCACCCTCCAGGCAGGCACGACGGCGTGGAGGCTAACCGCGGTCGCTGCTGGAAGAGTCACTGCCCGAAGAAGAACTGGTGAAGCTTGAGGAACCCTGGGCGCCGCCAACCACGCGCGCGCTGTCCTCTCCGTCCTTGCCGGGGCTGGGCCCCCGGACGCGGTCGTCGCCTTCGGGGCAGCACCCTGCGCGGCGACCATCTTCCCCAAACACCCTCACGTAAAGGGTGGCATCGCCATCGAACTTGAAGTGCACAGTGCACCGGCGGCTCAGGCCACGCGCGCGGGCAAACGTCTGCCAGCCGCGGGTCAAGGCCAGGCTCCCGGCTGCGGAGACCTCCAGCGAAGCCCACGAGGCCCGGCTGCAGCAGCCATCTGCCTGGAGCCAGAGGCCGCCCAGAGCGCCAGCTGGGAGCTCACCTAGGAGGAAGCGAGGGAGCTGAAGCCGGGCGCTAGTTGGCTCCGCTGCCCACACAATGAACTCCGGCAGCACCTCTGCAGTATGGAAGCGCGGCCTGGGGTGTCGCACGGCCGGAGCACGCCCCCCGGCCATGGCCAGCCACCCATCACCGCGCAGAGAGTCACCTCCGCGACCGCGGGGAGCCGCCGTGGAGGCCACGGGGTGTTTGCGAGGGCGGCCTCTACCACTCTTGGGCGGGGGAGAGGCAGGCTCAACCTGATGGGCCTTCCCTTTCTCTGTGGCCGAGAACCTCCTTGACGGAGCCATGAAGAAGAAGGAGAAGCAGGAGGGGATAGACTGGAAGGGCACGCGGCGTGCCGTACTTAAAGCCAAAGGAGGCCAACCGCCGACCTCCACGACCGCAGGTAATCATGACTCGCTTTCAATGCAGAGACTTGTTAGTTCGCGCAGTCGCCGAGGCATTGTGGGGAAGTGGAGACGCCCATGTCCAATCAACCGCCACGCGGCGCCCAAGGCCGCAGGCTGTTAGGGCCCGCGGCGCTTCGCACTTGCCATTTCGCCTCTCTGCTCGATCAAGTCCGGGGTAGAGGCATCCCCAGGGCCTTTGCCTATAAATAGGACTAGCCACCCCCAGGGTAGAGGCATCTGGTAGCTGGCATACATCTAGAATCGGAGAGAAAGAGAGAGCGACTGAACTCCTCCTAGCAGTTCATCGCACCAGCCAAGAACAGACCCTCGCGAGGCCGTTCTTCCTTGTATTGTTCATCATCAGCCCAAGAGGCAATCCACCACACCACAAATTGGAGTAGGGTTTTACACCACAATGGTGGCCTGAACTAGTATAAACCCTGTGTCTCTTGTGTTGCTTCTTTCGTAGTTTAGATCCTAGCGATTCGGCGAGGAGCAGGTAGGTAGAGGGCGAAATCTCCGCGCGCACCCCAGTGTTCGAACCTCTAGGGTCTGCCGGAACCCGAAATCCGACAGTCTTGAAAGATCTGCAGCCCAACAGGCCTGACAAAGCGACTTACGTGGAAAATCACAAAAAAATTGGGTTGTGGCCTTGGACCCAGCTGTCAGCCTCTCCACATACAGTACTCTTCCGATGGAAGTCGGTTGTTGACCATATTGACCACACCACGCCGAGAGCACCAAGGCGGTGGACGACGGCGAGGCCTAGGAAGGGGACGACGCGGAGCCGGGGAAGACACGGCAGTGGATGCCCACGCGGAGAGGAGTATGAGGGTTCACTGGTTCGGCTGCAGCGTGAGGCTGCTGTCGCCGCAGAATAACATGGGGTGTGGGTGAGTAGAGGGATACCCTGGGCCAGCGGTGGGAGTAGTAGGGGGCGGTGAGGCCTCCGTGGCATCACAGCCGGCCACGAGAGGCAGGAGCACGCGGCACGACCGGCGCTGCTTTGGGCGGCTGGAGCAAGAAGACCAGAGGTTGAAGAAGCACTATGACCGTTGGATGGACATCGTACGGTCACCGGAGCTAGAATCGTTCATATTCACTAAGTTGACAAAGCCCTCCGTCCTCGTCAACTTAGTAGGCCCACAAGTCAGCCACCCACTATGGTGGGTCCCAGCTAGCAGGGGGTATTCATTTTTTGGTGCGTAATAAGGATGCATGTCAGTTGTTGACCACATTGACCAGGCCGCACCGAGATTACCAGGGCGGTGGACGACGGTGAGGCCTAGGAAGGGAACGACACGGAGGCAGGGAAGACTCGGCAGTTGTTTCCCACGCGGAGGGGAGTACGACTGTACGAGGGTTTACAGGTTCGTCTGCCGTCGCCGGAGAATAACAGCAGGTGTGGGTGAGTAGAGGGATGGCTAGGCCAGCGATGGGAGTACGATGAGGCGGTGAGGGCTGCGCGGCAGCACAGCCGGCCGCGGGGAGGAGGGAGCAGGCAGTCCCGCCGGCGCTTGTTTGAGCGGCTGGAGCAGGAAGAGCAGAGATTGAAGAAGCACGGCGGCCGTTGGATGGACATCGTACGGTCACTGGAGCTAGAATTGTTCATATTGACTAAGTTGACAAATCCCTCCGTCCCCGTCAACTTAGTATGCCCACAAGTCAGCCTCCCACCATGGTGGGTCCCAGCTAGCAGGGGGAGTATTCATTTTTCTGTGCGTAATATGGAGGAACTTCCGGTGGGTCCGAGCTGACAGCGGGGGGAACGTTTTTTCGTGAAATACGATGCTCCGTCCGGTGGGTCCCAGCAGTCAGGGGCAAACATTTTTTCGTGAAATACAGTGGCCCGTCCGGTGGGTCCCAGCAGTCAGGGGGGAAACATTTTTTCCGCGAAATACTGGTGGCCCGTCCGGTGGGTCCCCGCTGTCAGGTGGAGGAATAATTATTTTGCGCGTAATGAGGAGGCACTTCCTTGCGGCTGCCGTGGACCCAGCTGTCAGCCTCTCCACGTACAGTAATCTTCTGATGGAAGTCAGTCGTTGACCACACTGACCACGCCGCGCCGAGAGCACCACAGTGGTGGACGACGGCGAGGCCTAGGAAGGGGACGACGCGGAGCCAGGGAAGACGCGGCAGTGGATGCCCACGCGGAGAGGAGCACGAGGGTTCACTGGTTCGGCTGCGGTGTGAGGCTGTCGTCACCGCAGAATAACAGGGGGAGTGGGTGAGTGGAGGGATAGCCTGGCCAGCTGTGGGAGTAGTATGGGGACGGTGAGGCCTCCGCGGCAGCACAGCCGGCCATGGGAGGCAGTAGCATGCGGCACGACCGACACTGCTTTGGGCGACTAGGGCTAGAAGACCAGAGATTGAAGAAGCACTACGGCCGTTGGATGGACATTGTTGACCACGCCACGCCAAGAGCACCAGGGCGGTGGATGACGGCGAGGCCTACGAAGGGAACGACACGAAGCCGGGGAAGACAGGGCACTGGCTGCCCACGCGGTGGAGAGTACGAGGGTTGACTGGTTCGGCTGCCGTCGCCGGAAAATAATAGGAGGTGTGGGTGAGTAGAGGGATAGACAGGCCAGGGATGCGAGTATGATGGGGCCGTGAGGCCTGCTCAGCAGCACTGCCGGCCACGGGAGCACGGGAGCAGGCGGTTCCGACGGCGCTGGTTTGGGCAGCTGGGGTAGGAAGATCAGAGACTGAAGAAGCACGATTGCCATTAGATTGACATCTAATGGTCTGACGCTGGTAGAGTCGATTGTTGACTAAGTTTCTTTTTTGCGAAACCTTGTGTACGCATGAACTTGGTAGGCCCACAAGTCAGCCTCCAAATCTGTGGCAGACAACATAAAGCCCATTTGCTATTTTTTATAATTTGCAGCCCATTTGCTAATTCTTAAGTAATTTATTACAGCCCATTTTCTGCCCAGGACCACGGTCAAAAAGTTCAACCTTATTTTGCATATTTCGGTAGAGTCCGAGCTATTGTAATCCCGAAATGATAAACATTTTTTTAAGAACTTATTGATTTGCCAAAAAAATCATTTTGTTTTTGTGAGCAAATAAGACGTGGGACAATTGAGTTAGTTTAAGGGAAAACCAGTGGTAAAAAATTCGGCGCTGGGTGGGAAAAAACATCAAAAATAAGGATGTAAATATGATAAGGGAATCTCATGTGTTTTCAATATAATGATACGTGTATATGAACTAGTAAAACTATAGGTAGGGATTAGAAAACAGATGTAGGACATGCGTTTCAAGAGGAAAATAGAACTGGGCTGTGTGTTTGATTCAGTAAAAAAAACTGCCTGCGGATGTTGTAAGACAAAATATAACTAACGCTGGCGAGCCAGAGGCCAGTAGATACCTGCTGGATCTTTGTGCCCCGTTGTCGTCATGGGCTGGGCCTGTTAAAAACAAAACCAACCCTGGGCAGTCTGCAGCCCAGTTGAAACTTGCTCGACCTGAAAAAACAATATACGTGCTCAATAAACAAGAGAATTCTGCAAGTATAGACTAATAACTGGGATGCAGCACGGATATTGTTTTTTTATCATGATAATAAGTGTATGCACTTGTTTCAAAAAAATTAGAGAACTGGGAATTCGAACGGTGGGTGCTTATGCTACCCATCAAATAAAAATCAGGTGCCTGAAAATTCGTTTCGAAACAAATGATTCAGCTTTATATCCACGCCGACCCTCGGCATGATGGTTGGAAGCAAATGCAAGTTCATACCAAAAGATCGTTAGCAACAATACCAACTTGTGGACGACAAGGTAGTACAACTACCAATACCTAACTAACTTATAATCTTTTTACTCCTGGCCCTAGTGTTCGTCTGGTAGAAAATCTTGCAGAGGACCAGTTCCCGCTCCTTCTCTTGCTCCAGGTCCCCGAGGTGGTACTTGTGCATCACCCAGTTGGTCCTCTGCTGGTCGAAGTTCTTGTTGGTGTGCAGCACCAGAACCTTTTTTGCTGCCCGTCTGCCGGTCGTTGACCATCACCGGCAAGGTATTGCCGGTCTTGTGCCACATCGCGTGCATGCCGCACTCCGATTGTATCTTGCGACGCGTCCACGTGCCCCTTTTGAACGCCCTGGAATTGCGCTGGAAGAATTGCTTCCTTAGGCCACTCAGTGTGATACCTGCAGTATTGTAGTGGAATACAGGTTTTAGTGTACGTAGTTGGCATTTTCATAACATCTTTGGCATGTCGCAGTCACTTGTTTCACTTTTTATTAACTATCAAATTGTAATTGCTTCACCAGGTCTGCGTCTAAAAAGAAAAATAGAGCTACAAAAAAAGGAATATGTTTGTCCAAGTAGACGGCCGATCGGTGTCTTACCTGGAAGTTTCTCAGGTTGGGTGTAGCATATGCTATGCTCGCTGTCGATGGTTGGTATGAACATATCGATGAGAGACTGAAATCTCACGCTGTCAGCACTCACTTTGGCCTCAAGGTGCTCGATCAGCTCCTGATCCGTGGGATCAAACTTGACGCCAGCCGGCAGCACTGGCCAATCCTTCTTCGACTTGCATCAGTAATTCTAGTTATATGGTACTCAATGTATGATCAATCGACTGTTTTAAGTGAATGATGAAAGATTTCGACAGATAAGTGGTACTCCAAATATGAAGTCCAGAATACCCAAACACGCCGCCAGGATTCTTGTGTCACCTCACACGCAGCGTGTTGTCACGTCAATTCAATGTGTGGACATGATGAATAATTTGACCGACGTATACTAGTACTGCTACTGTACTACTTACTAGTCGTATTTAGTGTCACAATTTATACATAGGTTTAACTAAAAAGTACGCACTTGAAGCCTAACTGATATATATATATATATATATATATATATATATATATATATATATATGGCTTCTGCATAGCATCTCCATCATCATTATCAGTACATCCTACGCAGGTGAGTTAGGATGCACTTGATCCCAGGAAGGTATCTATCCTTCAAACCAGAGGAGTGCTTCAAACTAACAACAGTACATAATATCCAACAAAAGAGGGTCGTGCTACAACAGCAGAATACATGGCTCAGTCTAGATATCAGCACGAATCAAGTTGTGCATATTTGCTGTTGGCATGAACCACATCGCCGCATGTCGGCTTTGCAAAAGCCATCGATCGCATGGAAGCTTGATGCGTTTCACACACTGAAGATTACCTGGCAACAAGCTGTGTCGACGCATCTCTGGATATGGTGATTCATGAAACCCATGGTATGATGTGTAAACACAGCCCCCCTCTCGAATGGAAGTTGCATAGCATAGTAATCATCGCCGGTGATATGATCGATGATTGGTTGGATGATCGGATAATTGAGCCTGAGGTACAAGGAGTGGTTGCCGAGGCTGTAAACCCGCCTCCAGTTGAATACGCCTGGCCCAACGGAGCTGGGATCTTTCTTGAACATGAAGCAGCCATAGCCATCAATGTCACGAACGCCCCACGCATTGTACTGCATGTGGTTTGATGTAATGGTTTGGTCAATTTGGTACGTGCGAATGAGCATCAAATGACCGCCGTCAGCTGAACGAGCGATAAACCACCACCCATCGGCTGGTATGATTCTAGGTCCTGGAATCATGAAGGCCAGCGCATTTGTGTCTGCTGCAACAATTCAAATTGGAGACCAAAAGGACAAAAATAAACAATCATGTTCAGAGTATGTGTGGAATTAAGATTATTATAATAGTGACACATATCATAGACAGAGAATTGCAATGTCGTGGTCATAATCATACCCCAAGTTAAAAAAAATAAGCCAATGGCTTTCATATTCTAGCAACATGTCATGGTTCAAACATCATATAACAATGAGAGGAAAACAGGTATGACAGCGCCTACTCATATTCTACCATAGCACTTACTACTACTGTTCTCATATCAACTCTAAGCAATAACATGCGTTGTTATAAAAATCTTGTAAATGAGAGTAACATATAGCAATCATGATGTCATGCTCATAATATGTATTCTAACAATCATTAGATGCCAATTGTTCTCATATCAACTCTAACAATAACATGTGTGGTCATAAAAATCTAGGAAATGAGAGGAACATATAGCAATGATGTGGTTACAGACATGCTATGCATTCTAAATTTGTAACAAATGAACATGCAGTCGTATTCATAAGGTAAAGATGAGATGAGATAGAACAATTACACGATGATAGATTCCACCAGTATGGGCAGCCAATCTGTGCTTCGACCGCGTAAACGATGCCATCATGCACTATAGCATCAGACAGAAATGTTGCCTCAACAGGATTGATGATGATCCATAACCATGTATGGCGACCGGATTCCAGATAGACTAATCCCATGTTGAACAAGGCAATGAGCTTGTAATCCATGTAGTCTTCTGATGGTGTGGGCACTTCGCAGATTACAACTTTCTGTAAACAGAGGTCGAGCCAAAAGCTTGACCCGTCTTGTGCGTAGTCGGCAGGAGTGTCCGGCGGGCCGCGAGGCTCGATGTCGGCGGTATCCAATGATGGAAGGGTGATCTCTCGCTGGGTGTATATATCCACGAGATGCCACGGACTACCGGTGTGGTGGATGAGGACGATCCAGTTGGCCTTCATGCCCGCCCAGTAGTGGCCGCGCATGAAGGACAGGTGGACGGGTAGTGGTAGCATGTCGAGGGGCACCACGGAAACCTCCGTAGGATCATCAAGTCAGTGTCTGGGCCACCTGCGAGGATCGGGCATCAGCAAGCAAGGTGTCTTGAAAAGAGCCGACCGGTTGCAGACGAGTAGACGATACAAAGACACCGAGCATGCGGCCAGACGGACGGTGCTGAGTAGGTCCATACGACTACAGATCTGCTCCAAGAGAACATCAGGGAGGGAATTCCAATCGCGGCTCTGCGTGTCAGTCGGTTCTGCCATTGGGGTTTTCGGTGCCTGCGAGCCAGCGGGGAAGTGGATTCGGGCGAGCGAGCGAAGAAGCTTCTCCTTGTGTGGCCGAGCAGTGAGTGGGGGGATATGGTACGCGCGAGCTACCAAGGAAGATGGCGCGGGCAGGCGAGCAGTGAGCGGGGGTAAATGGTGTCCGGCCGACGATGGGGAAGAGAGGAGGAAGAAGAAGAGAGGAGGAAGAAGAGTGGAAGACGGGGAAGAAAGTGCATTAAATCTCAATTCTACTAGTACTACTACCAGGATATACCGTCCTTCGAGTGTAAATAGTTACACCGATGACATGTGGGTCTACCACAAGAGGGCCCATATGTTAGTTAATGGAGGACAGAGGTGCGTAGGCGTATTTGCGGAAGCGTGCTCTACTGGCAAACATGATGGCAGTACTGGGTAAGGCTGATTTAGTAACAACAACACGCTGGTTCAGCTTATTAATTATGTGTCCCATCTGCTGCAGCGTGTATTGTCACTTCACTGCGAAGACTAGTTGAATAGTTATCTCTGACCAAGATGGGGAATAATGGATCGCGAGGACTTCCTTTCTACAGTATTCCTATGCCTCTACGCTCACTTCACTCATTTTTCTCCGTACCTAGTGACTTGTTGAAATCTGTAGAAAGGCAAATACTCCGTATTTGGGAACGGAGGGAGGCTTTTACTCCGTATTATTTGGGAACAGAGGGTGTATCACCATATGGAGGGAACAGAGGAAGCTTGAAATATGAACATGTCAATGGCAGGGAGTAAGCCCCATGCATGCATGCATGCATGCAACATGCAACACTCACACGTACACATGGACGCACCCAACACTCATGCACCCATGCGGCACACAGCACACGACGCAACACATACAGCTCACGCTCAAGTGCTCAACCTACTCCCTACGTCCATGAAAGACTGTACATTTAGAGATTTACACATTGACCAGGGCATAATTAATGCCCAAAAGTAGCAGACTTATGTGTGCATGCGACCATTGAGATAAGAAGATTAAATGAAGGCCGTTGCATGCTGTAATTAAGGATAGACATGTAGCCTATACCTACAGCACAAGTTGGTGCATTAGTCAATCAATATCGATTTAGATTAAAGGGTAAATGCATTGGAAGTGTAGATGTACATTATGTACCACACTCTTTGTTTTGTAGCCGATGTACACTCTTAGTTGGAAGACCGAGGGAGGACACGTGCATGCACTCACATACACAGCCAAAGCGGTTCGCGCGCAAGGGTTGGACTCGTGTCGCGCCTGCGTAAAGTTTTGTATAACTGATTTCTTTGCTCTGCCAACTGACAGGTGGGACCCAGAAACCAGGTGACAATTTAACCAGTCAACAAAGTGCCACGTCGACTATGTGGCCGGTCAGTAGGGTGCAATACGGTGCTGTACGATGAGCTAGTGATCGTATAATCGCCGCAAACTATATATTGATCGTAAAGAGCGTATTGTTACATACGTTGACCGCCAGTTTATTTTTCTCGTTTCAAATTAAGCCATATTATAATCGGAAAGGATGTTGTATGGACTACTACTAGTACTAGTACTCCTTTGATGTGTCCCGTCAACTCGCCGAACGAGGAGAAGCTTGCTTACTACGCCTCTCCCTCGCCCACGCGCGCGGTGGTTCGCAGGACGAGGAGAGGGTTTTGACTACAGCGCCCTCTCCCTCTCCCTCCCTCGCCCTCGCCCTCGCCCTCGCGGTGGACGTGCAGCAGTTCAATCGGTGTCAGATTGCCAGAAGCATATTGTACTGTAGTATCATCATTGTTGGACCTTCCGAATAGGCGAAGAGCCAAGTGCAAGGTTCACACGAGTACGAACTGTTGAACCTCCCAAAGAGGTAAAGAGCCAAGCGCAAGGTTTTATAGGAGTTGTCGTCCTAGTAGGAGTGTACTACAACTATAGCGAACGATGCTACTATATGATGCCGCCACGTCACGTATATCCAAAGTTGTGCCACCTTTTTTTCTCAAAGAGTGTGTTGGAGCCCGTGCAACAACCACACAAGTTGCACATACACATAACACATTTACTAGTAATAAATTCTAAAGGACAAATACCAGTATGCCACACAAGTTCATCTCCAATTCATGTGATAAGTTTGTGCACGACTAGTCTACATATATTCACAGCGCTACCGTTCACAATTACCGTACTCCACTTACACATTATAGATGGGCTACATGCATGTCCTCCTCCAGGTTCCAGTCCCAGGTGTTCTTCATGGATGGCACGATCCATAGCGGTGGGCAACGGGAATCATTGTCGCAGCTTTCTAGTCCGGTTCCACATGATGGAGACTCATCCAAGCTGAAGCGGCATAAATCAGGGATAGCGTGTCCCAGCATGTCGTTCATCCGGCGGTGCGCAATGAAGACACAACCATGCTTCATGAACGGCAGCCCTTCCGTGTCGTGCACGGAAGGTGGCATCCGCTTCACAATGGGGTAGCTGTCCCCGATGAAAAGCGAGTACTCTCCAAGAGTGTTCCTCGGCACCCATGTAGCATCACGGGGGTCGACTCGGCGCCGTTCATCTGGTACACGCGGCATCCCACATCTGGACACATGGTGACGTACATAGTCAAGGTCCATGCATAATAATGTTGTGCTCAAATATGGCGGTCAGTAATACTGTGCAGCAAATAGTACTACTCCGGTATAGAGGAAGTAAAATAACCGGCTTATTATATATAGACACTCTTGGCTATATGGATGAGATAGTAAGACATGGAAAAACAAAAATGGTGGCAGCTAGTCGGTTCAAGTCTTCAAGGGCCTAGCTAGCTATACGCGTCCTCCATGGTAAAAAGTACTCTTGCTAGTACTACTAAGTATACTACTAGTACAACAATGAAAGAGAAGGCGAGAGGGTTGAAAATGGAATACCTGGTGAGGGAGTCCCGGACTAGGGGGTGTCCGGATAGCCGAACTATCATCTTCGGCCAGACTCCTGTACTATGAAGATACAAGATTGAAGACTTCGTCCCGTGTCCGGATGGGACTTTCCTTGGTGTGGAAGGCAAGCTTGGCGATACGGATATGTAGATTTCCTACCATTGTAACCGACTCTGTGTAACCCTAACCCTCTTCGGTGCTTATATAAACCGGAGGGTTTTAGTCCGTAGGACGAACAACAATCATACCATAGGCTAGCTTCTAGGGTTTAGCCTCTCTGATCTCGTGGTAGATCTACTCTTGTACTACCCATATCATCAATATCAATCAAGCAGGAGTAGGGTTTTACCTCCATCGAGAGGGCCCGAACCTGGGTAAAAACATCGTGTCCCTTGTCTCCTGTTACCATCCGCCTAGACGCACAGTTCGGGACCCCTACCCGAGATCCGCCGGCTTTGACACCGACATTGGTGCTTTCATTGAGAGTTCCTCTGTGTCGTCATCTTTAGGCCCGATGGCTCCTTCGATCATCAACAACGATGCGGTCCCGGGTGAGACATTTCTCCCCAGACAGATCTTCGTATTCGGCGGCTTTGCACTGCGGGCCAATTCGCTTGGCCATCTGGAACAGATTGAAAGCTACGCCCCTGGCCATCAGGTCAGATTTGGAAGTTCGAACTATACGGCTGACGTCCGCGGAGACTTGATCTTCGACGGGTTCAAGCCACAGCCAAGCGTGCCACACTGTCACGATGGGCATGATCTAGCTCTGCTGCCGGACAGTGCCCTGGAGGCCGCACAAGCGTCAGCTCCGACCCTTAGCTCAGAGCCGATTGCGTCGATCGAGGATGGGTGGCTGGACACCGCCTTGGGGGCTACTTTCTCTACGGCGATTGAGCCGAACACCAACCCTGTCCTCTGCGAAGCTCGTGACTCCAAGGTGCCGGACTCCTCTCCGGACTCCGAACCTCCCGCGCCCCCGCCAATCGAATCAGATTGGGCGTCGGTCATGGAATTCACCGCCGCGGACATCTTTCAGCACTCGCCCTTTGGAGACATGTTAAATTTACTAAAGTCTCTCTCTTTATCAGGAGAGCCCTGGCCGGACTATAGTCAGGAAGGTTGGGACGCGGACGACGAATAAATTCAAAGCCCACCCACCACCCACTTCGTAGCCACTATCGAAAGTTTGAACAACGTGCTCCATTTCGACGCCGAAGACATCGATGGTATGGACGATGATGTAGGAGATATGCATGAACCAGCACCCATAAGGCAATAGACACCCACCTCATCTCACGATGTATACATGGTGGATACACCTAAAGGAAGCGACGACGAGGAACAACGAGACGACATGCGGGATCATCCCCTCGAAAAGCAGTCAAAATGGCGACGTAAGCGCCGCTCAAAGTCCCGCCTCGACAAAGACAGCAGCCATACAGACCCAGCCATAGAGCAGGGCGAACCGGTGGACGACGAACATGCTATCAAGCAACCGTCCAAACAGGACAACCTGGACAAACAATCCGTCCCCGGCGAAGATAACAGTCCGGACGATCTCACGCCGAATAAGTTGCCGGAGTAGAATAACCTCCACAAAAGGCTCGTCGCTACTGCGTGTAGCTTGAAAAAGCATAAGCGGAAGCTCAAAACAACGGAAGATGTGCTCAGAATCAGATGGAGCAAAGTACTCAACACCGCAGACAAATATGGCGACACTCGCCGCACAAAGAGCTACACGAAGCGAAAGCTACTGCCAGAATTTGATGAGGAGACCGTAGAGCCACCGCAGTCAAAGAACAAGGAGACCACCTGGTCAGATAGACGGCCCCATGGCAAGCATAGAGCGGCAAACGACGCCGCACACAAGCCGGCACGCGATCCGCACACGGATTCGCATCAAAAAGATGGCCCAATTAGATCCATCTACGGGCCAAGAAAGCAAGCTCTAGTAAGCAATGCAACATGTCAGGTATCCGAATATTACAGTACACCTAAATATAGGGGTGCCGCACATCCCCTATGTTTCATCGATGAGGTTCTGGATCATGAATTTCCAGCGGGATTCAAGCCTGTAAACATAGAGGCATACGACGGAACAACAGAACCTGGAGTCTGGATTGAGGATTACATCCTCCACATACACATAGCTAGAGGAGATGACCTCCACGCCATAAAATACTTACCCCTCAAGCTCAAAGGGCCAGCCCGGCATTGGCTCAAGAGCCTCCTTGAAAACACCATTGGAAGTTGGGAAGAGCTCGAGGACGCTTTTCGGGCAAATTTTCAAGGGACCTATGTCCGACCTCCGGATGCAGACGATTTAAGTCACATAACTCAACAACCCGGAGAGTCATCCCGAACATTCGGGAACAGATTCCTTACTAAAAAGAACCAAATAGTCAACTGCCCGGACGCCGAAGCCTTAGCAGCTTTCAAACACAACATCCGAGACGAATGGCTCGCCAGACACCTCGGCCAAGAAAAGCCAAGAACAATGGCTGCATTAACAAGCCTCATGACCCGCTTTTGCGCAGGAGGGGATAGCTGGCTGGCAAGATGTAGTACCAGCGACCCAAGTACATCCGAAGTCAGGGATGGAAACGGGAAACCGCGATGCAGCAAGGACCAGCGCCGGGCCAAGGGCAACAGCCCGAAGAGCATGGCAGTCAATGCCGGATTCAAAAGCTCTCGGCAGAATCATAAAAAACTGCCCCCTAAGGATAATAGGGACGAGCTATCTAACTTCAACAAAATCTTGGACAAGGTATGCCAAATCCACAGTACCCCCGGGAAGCCGGCAAATCATACCCACAGAGATTGTTGGGTCTTCAAGCAGTCCGGCAAACTCAATGCCGAACACAAGGGGCTCGACACACAAAGCGAAGACGATGACGAACCCCACAAGCAGAGCACCGGAAAACAAAAGAATTTCCCACAAGAGGTCGAAACAGAAAACTCACTTTACGTGACAAAGGGGAAAAACAGAACGGCGCACATAGAGATATGCGCCGTACGGCCTATCCCAGAGGAGTCCCGCCACTGGTTGTCAAAACCAATCACCTTCGACCATCAGGATTACTCTAGAAGTGTCCGGAATGCAGGATGGACTGCCTTGATATTAGATCCAATAATCGACGGACTCCAATTTACACAAGTCCTAATGGACGGCGGCAGTGATCTAAACCTGTTATATCAGGACACAATCCGCAAAATGGGGATAGACCCAACCAAAATTCGCCATAGCAACACTTCCTTTCAAGGGGTAATGTCAGCCCGATATGCCCATTGTACGGGCTCTCTATTGCTAGAAGTTGTGTTCGGCTCACCCGACAACTTCCGCCGCGAAAAGTTAACCTTCCACCTCGCCCCATTTACAAGTAGCTATCAAGCACTACTGGGGCGCGAAGCTTTCGCCCGCTTTAACGCAATACCGCATTATGCATCCCTCGCACTTAAAATGCCCGGTCCACGAGGCATCATCTCCTTAAAAGGAAATATCGAGTGTTTCTCGAGCGCGGAAGATTGTGTGACTGCCTCGACAGCCACACATTAAAACCGGCTCCACTAATCCAAGCACCGAAAACCAGCCACACACCTCCGCACAAGGGGCTCCGCACATATACAACAAGAGACAATAAAGCTCAATTTTATTCTATTTTTGAAACGTACTTCGTTTATTTAATATAACGTACATTTTCGCACGGTCTTTTTCAACTAAGTTCCTCTCTTTTACAGATGAACACCGTGCGACACCCGTCCAGGATACGGCATAACGGAGACACGGGCGCAGACGTGCAGCAGGGACCCGTTGCAAGGATTCTTTTCAGATTAAGACCCTGCATAAACCTTTTTTACTGTCTCTTGTTGATACACACCCCCTGGTTTCTTACTATAACCGAGGAGGCTGGCATTTTGGCATAGGCCACGTCAGAATTTTGCGCGTACCTGGACACCAGGGGCTTATTACCAAGGGCGTTGTTCGGCCCGATTTCATAAAGACCGAATACCTTAGGGAGTGTTGGGCGTCTCGAGTTAGGCCTTATATGCATCAGCTCCGAATCATGTCTGTGGTCAAATGTTGGGTTTGCCCGGCTCCTGTGTTTTGCTGCCTTACGTTCCGCTCTATTGGTTAACGCGGCACCAGGAGAACTACTATGATTGTGCCCCGGTTCGGCCAGGCGAGCACCTCAATAGAGAAAGCCGAAAACTGACTGTCATGATATAGCGTGAGACTGGTCAACCACTTGATGACCCACCGGAATCTATAGGATTCCTCCGCATTGACGAAGGGTCGTTTCCCGGTCAGGCACATACGCGCCCCGAATTCGGGTGAGCGCGGTGTCCCTAGGGGCTATATAGTAGCCCCACTGTCAAACTCCTATGGCTAAGTGAAAGTGATAAAACATTATAGTCTGGTTGCCTGGTTTGCTACGCTACCACCTCTTTTATAGGACCAAGACGTTGGATCAAGTGTGAAAATGCGCCTTTTGCAAACACCCCCGCATTATATGCGTGGGGGCTGAAGCCGAAGACTGCCATCTTTCAGGTTATATACACATATACATCAACGGCCGCACAAGAGGTATTTTAATTCTTGAAGGCACAAGTATAAAAAGCTTTTATATTTCATCGAAACATTGTTTCACAATAATACATGTTATTCAAACATAATATCCTTCGAGCACTGCGTCTCTATTAAACGAGCGCCCTGCAGAACTTCCTGAAAATAGTGCTCGACAGGTACTCGGCTTCCGTCCGAATCTTGGGTTGCAACATCGGTGGCCTTCATCTCCGCCCAGTATGTCTTGACACGGGAAAGAGCCATCCGCGCACCCTCTATGCATGCCGACCTCCTCATTGCATTGATATGCGGCACCGCACCAAGGAACTGCTGCACCAAGCCAAAATAACTCTTCGGCTCGGGCCTCTTCGGCCACAAAAGACTCACGACATCCTTCATCGCAAGTCCGAATAACCTATTCAGCTCCGCCCATTCGGCCAAGCGATCGGTTAATGGAAGTGGGCGCTCTGGACTATGGAACTGTGACCAAAAAACCTTCCCCGCTTCGTGATCCTCTTGATCTCGGAAGTGTTCGGCCACGTCCGCCGCACTTGCCGCCAAGTCCAGATAAGCATCTTCCGCACTCCACAGCCGGTCCAACTGAGCATAATTAGGGTCCAGGAATTTCCTCCGCAGTAGAAAGGGCTTTCCAGCCGCGATATCTCAGGCCTGACGCAGCTCCTCCTTCATAACTCTCATCGCAGAGCGAGCATCCTTGGCCTCAGCAGTGGCCTTCTTCAGGTCCTCTCGTACCGCCCGATCTTCTTTTTCAAGAAGCTTGCAGCGGTCGGCAGCATTCTTATACTCCACGGCCATCTCAGCCATCTCCTTCTTGCTTCGGCAGTGAGCAGCCTGTTCGGCTTTTAGCTCTTCGGCCGCCTTTAAGGCAGCCGCGTCACTCTTTCTGGCCTGCTCCTTGGCCTGGGTGAGCTCTGCCTGCAGGTTCTCCATGGCAGCGGCACCATCTGCGTCAAGCATACTTGTTGTGAGGCATGGGCATCAAGCTCCCTTACCAGGTGTCCTCAGAGAGATCACATACCTTGTGACTCGTCAAGACACTTATTAACAAGCGCGATGTCGGCATCCGCCACGTCAAGTTGCCGCTGTAGTTCGGCAAATCCATCAGTCCGGCTAGCCACCGGACACTTCGCCACCTACACAAAAAGGGCGACATATTATACCTGGGATTATGATCCTCGGCGCGCTATCATTTTTGACAACACACCGAGTCTCAGGGGCTACTATCTACACAGGGCGCATTTTATATGCGGAACTTTCATAAGGTACATCATTTGCGTACCTCAAAACCTGTCAGTAAACTTCTGACGGCTTCATGCAATCCGCTCTCAGTGGACGAAATCCTTTCAATCACCGTACCCATTAACGCACGGTGATCTTCTGAGATAAACGCTTGCCCGAACAGATCCTTCAGCTCCTCCGACCGTACACCACGCCGGACCCTCTGACGAAGATTTCTTCCCCCGCTTTGAGACCATGGTCTCCAGGTCTTCAGAGGCGGTCCTCTTCTTCCCTTGAATGGAGGGATTCTCGATCCCTCCTTTCCTGGCAGCCTCCTTTGCGGAGGTGGTAGCTTCCTTGTTCCCCCCTTCACCTTCCTCCGAAGGCGCAACCTCCAGCATCCTGGCTAACACGGGATCCGGCGTGGTCTCAGGGAGGGGGCCGGACACCTGATTAGCTTTGCTTTCGCTATCCACTCTTGTTCAAGGGACAGCTCTTTTAAAAGGGCAAGTTTGTGATAAATATAGGATAGCGTGTCTGGGTACAGGGCTACTTACTTGAGTATCCGGGCGATTGCAGCTCAGACCTGCGTCCTCGGTCAAGTCCAGACACATCTCTTGTGATCCGAAGAAAAGCTTGTACGTCTCCACGGGCGTCGCGCCCATAAAATGTTGGAGAGCTCGTGGTCCCTCCGGGTTAAATTCCCATAGGCGAAGGGGGCGACGTCTGCAGGGCAGGATGCGACGAATCAGCATGACCTGCGCTACTACGACCAAAGTGATCTCTCTCTCTAGGAGGTCTCGAATGCGTCCCTGCAGCAAGGGCACGTCCTTGGGCGGCCCCCAGTCAAGCCCTTTATTGACCCATGACGCCAGCCGCGGTGGAGGACCCGAGCGAAAAGCAGGTGGCGCCACCCATTTGGTGCCCCTGGGAGCTGTGATATAAAACCACTCTTGTTGCCATAAACTGAGCTCCTCTTGAAAAGAGCCCTCGGGCCACGGAGCATCAGCATTCTTGCTTATAACAGCCCCTCCACATTCTGCATGTTGCCCCTTGATCATCTTCAGCTCCACTTTGAAGGTCTTGAGCCACAATCCGAAGTGAGGGGTAATGCGGAGGAAGGCTTCGCACACGACGATGAATGATGAGATGTGGAGGATGGACTCCGGATCCAAGTCGTGAAATTCCAACCCATAGTAAAACATGAGCCCTCTCACTAAGGGGTCCGTCGGGAAGCTTAACCCCTGAAGGAAGTGAGACGCGAACACCACGCTTTCACCAGGCTTGGGAGTGGGAATAACTTGCCCTTGGGCAGGCAGCCTATGCGAAATTTTGCCGGTTAAATACCTGGCATCTCTTAGCTTTAGCACGTCTTCTTCCGTAACGGAGGAAGGCATCCACCAGCCTTGCAGGTCGGAGCCGGACATCATCGAAGGTCCGAAGCATCTGAATCTAGAGCTTTGGGTGTTGGAGCTCGAGACGAGGGGCGGATTCGATTGAGATTGAAATAAGGGAGTGGAGCCTTGGTCTCTTTATAAAGAGGTTGAATACCAAGAGCCTCCCCCGTGACCGTTCGGGACTCGCCTTCGATAGAGGAGGCGTGCCAACGGGCACGGTTGGGTTACCCACGCTCGTATTGATGAGAATCCCGGAATAAGGGGACACAATCTCTGCTTTGACAAGACGTAAGGAAACCGCCTCGCTAAACGCGCTGAGGTGGGAGTGTAAAAACGATTCGAATAAAGGCTTGGCCGTGGTGTGATGTCACGCCACGGAATACGTCAGCAGATTGAATTTGTGTAAATAATATTCTCTCTACGGTGGTATGTGGAACTTATTGTGCAGAGCCGGACACTATCCTTGTGTTCAAAATCTTCTATGAAGTATTCGGAGGAGGAACCCGCCTTGCAATGTCGAAGACAATATGCGCGCCGGACTCGTTGTCATTGAAGCCTGGTTCAGGGGCTACTGAGGGAGTCCCGGACTAGGGGGTGTCCGGATAGCCGAACTATCATCTTTGGCCGGACTCCTGGACTATGAAGATACAAGATTGAAGACTTCATCCCGTGTCCGGATGGGACTTTCCTTGGCGTGGAAGGCAAGCTTGGCGATACGGATATGTAGATTTCCTACCATTGTAACCGACTCTGTGTAACCCTAACCCTCTTCGGTGCTTATATAAACTGGAGGGTTTTAGTCCGTAGGATGAACAACAATCATACCATAGGCTAGCTTCTAGGGTTTAGCCTCTCTGATCTCGTGGTAGATCTACTCTTGTACTACCCATATCATCAATATCAATCAAGCAGGAGTAGGGTTTTACCTCCATCGAGAGGGCCCGAACCTGGGTAAAAACATCGTGTCCCTTGTCTCCTATTACCATCCGCCTAGACGCATAGTTCAGGACCCCCTACCCGAGATCTGCCGGTTTTGACACCGACACCTGGGTAGATGGTGATGGTCCGATCGTGGTAGATTGTGTGACCATGTTGCACATCAGTGGTACCATGGGCAACGACTGCTAAGATAGTTGATCCCAATATGCCAAATTCAGCTACAAGGTTCCAGGTTAGACCGAATCGCGGATGCAAATGCACATCCAGGATCGGCGATCTTATTTTGATCGGGGGATGACTGGTCCCTGCAAAATAATGGAGTACCGTTAGGGATGCAAATGATGGTTTGTGCATTCCGTTTGTAATCTCTCGTACCGTAGGATGGCAACCAGATGAAACAAGTCCCCTGGCTTGTCACCGCGAAGATGCGGCCTAGATGGCGCATGGCGTCTTCGAACGTGTAGGGGTACAAATCTGTCGTCACCAACATGCGCCAGTCTCTGCCGTTACTGCGTCTTGCATTGATGGCAATCCTTATGTCGAACACCGCGATGAGATAGTAATCGTCATAGCCGCTTCGCTCTGTCGGTGGGTCCGCAATTGCTATCTTCTTCAATCTCATGTAGGCATCATCATACGTATTCAAGCCCAGCCAGTCCGGAAGGCCGATCCCAATGGTGGAGAAGGGGTCTACCGGAACGGCCGCACTGCTGTGGATGTTGCAACGAATCATAATTAGAATAATAGTTATTCACAAACTTGGTACAAAACACTCTAATTTTGATATACATATGTTTCAATTAGAATATATTCCTTGGCCTGCTTTGGTGAGGTCGGGGAGGGATGTGGTTGGTTTTAAGATACTAATTATTGGTTTTCCTGCAAATTGGTAGACAAGTGGGATGTTGTGAGAAAAGGAAACAACTTACCTCACAATCGTTAGATGTAGATCTAATGGTCAGAAACGACGGATGGCAGACACACCAGCATCACCAACTTAGTCTTGTGTAGGAATACTAGCAAGATCCGTGCATTGCACGGAACATCAAGATGCATTTTTTTTATAAAACACTTGTTGTGATTGACCCTTGCGGGAGTAACCCCATGTGTAAAAACTAATGATATCTCGAGAAATATGAGATAAGGTGAAGAGGAGTGGGGTGTGGTGGTGGTTTGTGGTGGGACTGAGCGGAGGCATGGGGATTGACGACGCCGGCAGCGGCCACCAGGCCAGTTTGTTCCAGAGGCTTCCTTTCTTAATTGCTCAACAATGAGGTTTGTTGGAGATATGGATGAACGAGGGAAGGCCTTGTCTACAAATGTGGAGAGGGGTGCGGGTATCTTTTAGTTTAATTTCCATCCGTCGGATATAGATCGGACGGTCTATATTGCAAGATGGCACACGTACCATCATCACCACCTCGGTTTTTTATAAGAGAAGAAATATAAGTATGGAGATACAAATGTATTATCGATACTTGATTCCGTAAACTAGCATCTACATTCTATTCAACGCCTCGTCATGTGGGGCCTTAGCACAATGACTTCTCGACTATGTAAAACAAAGATTTTTCCCGTCGCCGACAAGGAGGGGGTGACGGCTGCGCGCTTTTTGGCTTGCTCTAGTCCTAGTAGTCATACTAGGTGGTCTAAGCACGTGTAGATTTATTCTTTTTCACATCTCGTGTTCGCCGTACTGCCACGACTGTTGATGAATAGACGGTAGGTTATTCACGGGGAAACCCTTGATGAGCGTGTTTGCAAGAGAGAGAGAGACAGTGTGCGTGTGTGATATGTTAGAGACCGAGGCAATGATAACAGATTCTTTGTGTCTATGTGTGTGGAGGATAGAGAGAGACATGTACATGGGGCTTTGTGTTGTGTAACATGGAGACACATATACATAATTAGAGAGTGAGTGTGTGAGATACACATGCGGACATGGGGAGAGATGAGGATCCAGATAAATGGGTGTTTGTGCGTGTTTGTGTGTGTTTGTGCACGCGTTTGTGTGTGAGAGGGAGAGAGTGTACGTGGAGTAGAGAGACCACTGATGATGTAAACCAAGTATAAGGGAAGGGGGAAAGGTGTGACATGTGTAGTAGCGGGATAGCACGGGTGCGGGCTGGGGGAGTAGACTATTTGGAAGAGACATCGAGTGTGTGTGTGCGAGAGGGGTGTGAGAGCGAGAGAAAGAGAGAGCTAGCGACGGAGAGAGAGAGAGAGAGAGAGGAAGAGAGGGGGCGAGAGGGGTCGTTTGTGTCCATAAATGGCGTATAGATAGGGAGACAATGTTGATGTTGTCCGAAATTGGCATATGAACGGAGACGCAAAGGAAGCGAGTCATCGTGTGTGTGATAGGGACTTCATGAGAGGTCTAGAATAGATGGTGTAGAGAACAATGTGCGAAATTGAGAATGATTATACATTAGGGAGCTATGCAAAGAGTCACGACATATATGTATGCAGGGAAGGAGCTGGAGCGGGTCCGCATGTGGGAGAGATAGAAAGAGGAGAGTGGTGCACAAGGAAACAAAGTGTGCTTGTTTGCAGCGGGGTGGTGTGTGAGGTGAGTGCGCAAGAACCACATAACTAGGGAGATAGACGTTTGTGGGCGACGTTTGGTGTGTATGGGAAATATACACTCTACATAGTGCGTGTGCTTGGCTAAGAGAGATAGCGGGAGACCTAGAGAGTGAGGGAAGAGATGTGTGCATGCCCGAGGGACAAAGTGATAGAGACCTATGTTGGGGTCCGGATTTTACAAGAGAGAGGGGTGTTAATGTGCTCGTCTGTTGGTGTTTGGGGGAGAGAACGACTTCTCTATGTGTGTGTGTGTGGTGGTGGGGGGGGGGGGGGGGTTGACTTCAGATAAAGAGTGAGGTGTCTATATTTGAGGGACTTTAGCGTAATTGAGATATTGTGCACTCATGGTTGATCCATTTGTTTCACAGTTTGTACTATGAGATAACGATACTTTTGAACATGCATGATATACCTTGATGTACCAGAATTACAAACCTAAGATTGGAATTTTGGAATTTGACTCCATCATTAGTTTTTGTAATTCATTTAAACGGAGGTACATTTTTTAAGCCGGTATTTCGTGATTTCAAATTCATATATCAAACCTAGAGATATACACATACGGGCATGTTCAAACTTTATAATCATCCACTTTATTCATACACATACACATTTTTGCTTTTGTCATCAAATTTAGGATAAACACATTTGGAATTTCATTTGAATTGGACCGTATGATGGTATTTGCTTGTAGTAGCTCAATGATCCATATTTGAATTGAATGGACAATCTAAGTTTCTAGTTGGAGACATTGATTTTCAAACTTGCACATTCTTTTTGTGTGCAAAACAAACAAATTGTCGGCCATGACATCATAGTCGGCCGTACGAGAGCAGAATACTTATAATTTTAGGCGCCAAAAGCTTTCAAACTTCCCGCTCACGTCGAAATATCACGCGCCCGAAAGTTTAGCCCTGCGATATTCCTGTCTTACCCCTGCCACATGAACGGAAAAGGGCTGCTTTGGTAACTCCATATTTTTCCCCTCTTTGCCCCCAACATTCTTCCCCAGAGCCCCTCCCCTTCCCCTCCCCGACCCCCCCAACCACGGCAAGCCGCCGAATCTAGTCCTCCACCGCAGCGGTAGACCTCACACCCCGCCGGATCTACCTTCTGCACCTTGGAACCCCCAACTGCCAACTCACCACTTCACCGGAGCCGCTTCAGTGACTGGCTTGTCCACCGCTCCAGATCTCGTTGACCGCCATCATGGTCCACCGCACCGGATCTGCTTAACCGGCGCCCTCCACCACAGCGTAGGCCCTTCACTGACTCCCTTGTCCGCCCCTTCGCTAGCCCTTCATACAAGCCCTCGTCCGACGCAACAGATCCGCCTCACCGAAAGCACTATACAACGCGCCCGCCAAAGCCTTCATCCACTCCACCGGACCCGCTCCACGGACGCCATATTCAACTCCACCGGCCCTGCTTTACCAACGTCGCAGCCTCATCGGGTTATTTCGATTTGTACTCCTTCAGTTTTTCTCTTTATCATGCAACTGTTCACTTACCACAGATGAGCTTTCTTGTATGTCGACAGGCGCCACAACCGTAGCATCGGAGCAGCTTCAGCGACAGTGACAGCCAGCCCAAACTCAACCGCAACACGAGCACCGTCGACGATCCTTAGCTATCAAGTATGACAATGATACCCATACGCCGCCGAGAATCAGGTACTATTATCCAACGGCCGGCGCCTACGTTCACTTTCCTAGCATAAGCACCGCACCTTTGAATTTCTTCAGGGCATCATTCAGTTTTTCATGAGACGCATTATTCTACTTGCACCTGTAGGGCCATACTTTTGGCAGCGAACATGTTACATGTGTTAAATTACATACCAGTGCACATATAGTTAATATGCTTTAGTTTTGTTCTGATGCCACATGTTGGTTCCATCAGACTGCTTAATGTTCTCTATGCTTAATTACACATCAGCAAACTAGCATGTGGTTCCGCTGCTTTTTGTTTATTTTACCCTACATTTTATGATGCTATCTATTACATCACTACTCCGAGCCTCTGTTCATTACTTGTTTGTGTGTTCTTGATCTTCCCAAGTTGCATGACTAATTTGATGCTTCTATTAATTATGGAGCTGCCAACCCCATCAAGCAAAATATTTGTTCTTTTGGTGCTGGCACCTCGAACAAGCATAAAAATAGAGGGAAGCAGATATATTGTCGTGTATGCACACACCCTTCTTTCATTAGTTTAGATGAACCATTGATGATCAATTCAGACCAGTGCATGCGATTAAAATTAATTTTACCTAAATAGATGGTGCAGAATAAACTACAACAACTCGATTTGCAACCACGGGATGCTGACGATATCTTCAAAGAACATTGCAACAGCAGCTAGGCTTCACAGCAACATATGGTAAGCCAGTGTGTTTTAGTACATGTTAAATGTAATGTGAGTGGGCTGCTTTCTTGGCTTGTGCCCTCAACGTGTAATCATACCGAATTACAAATAGTTCAGTTGTCTGCTTTGCTGTATTGCTTGATTCGAATGCTTGTTTGTTGTTACGTTATACTTGAGTTGGCCAATATCTCAGCAATGCCTGCTGTACTATGGTAAAGAAATGCATGCCTATTTCAATTGAGTCCTTAACTTTTCCTCTCAACTTCATCACAAGATTGTCTTCGTAGTTTATATGAGGCCACACTGTTAAGTGCTTTCTCAGATTATTTCAACTGCTTAGATGCCTTGGCAACTTAAATATAGCGGTTGTACACTCCTTTCAACTTTCATCTTACCATTCTAATTTCTTTTCGGCTGATGCTGCTTCGAACTATTTAAATATAGTTTGCCATGCTCGGCAATAATTCGTCCGTCGTTTACCATGTAAGCTTACTGCCTGGATCATACGATAACTATCTCTTACTTATGTCCAGCGGAAACCTTTCAGGATGCCGTTCACACTAGGACACAATGTACAATCCCAGAATCTATTTGTGGAAGCAGTGCGCCATCCATGTTACCAGATGGTAGCAGTTCAGAGGCAACACCGCCAGAGAGCAGTCTGAGCACATATATTATAGTGCTTGAGGCTCTACTAGAGGCAGAAAGAGATGGTGTGGCTGCCATGAATGAGGTAATCTTTATCATGAGGCTGGAAATTACGGAATTAGCGGCATGCATTATGAAAGCAACCCAAGAATTGGAGGAAGTAAGAATGTTGCATTTGAAGACGGAGGAGGTCCTGCTGTTTCTGTTATCTGAAGCCCAAGGTAATCCCGGTTCTTCTTTAGATACCAGTTGAAATTGTCATTAGATTATTGTACTTGCATGTTGTGTCATGTCTCTGAATGGGTTATGTTGCAAGACCCCCTATGTTGTCCGAAATTCCATGTTGTCCATGTGTTGTAATGATCCGAAACTTTTAGGCGAGGTAATCCTCAGTACTTGTATGATTGACATAAGGTGAACTGTTTTTCGTGTGAGCATATTGTATTGGATGAAATAACTGTTTGAATCAGAGTGTATCCAACCTACTGAATTTGAAGATCACGGTATTTCTAAATCATAATCATATATAAAGGTGGAATAAATCTTTGTGGTGGTTTTGAAGAAATAAATAACAAAATGTATAATTATCTGTGGATATTCGTAATCGAATACAAACTGGATTTGAATTTAGTTTGCCAGGTCCCAGGGCAAACGTGAATGCTAATTCTCCCAAGTTTTGAACGAAGCGGCTAAACACCCACTATAATTTGTGGGCTGCCCGAAGCAAGTGTTTGCGAGATGAAAATTACTGTCTACCCCTGACACTTGACATCCTTATCGACCGGATTTACACTGCTGTCGATAGGGGTAGACTAGTAACTTCAGTCAGACGTGACACGATGGCCTCTGAGCCCATTCAGACACGGTGGGCGCCAAACGTGGGCGGCAAAACACATTTGATTCAAGCTCGTCCAAAAGACATGTGTCTCTTCCTCCATTTCCCCATTCATACACAGTGGGCGGCAAAACAAACTCTCCTCGTCCGAAATCGATGTAGGCTAATATTTTAAATAGGGGCAGATGTGTAACTTCCATTAGATGTGACACAACCGCCCTACCTGTCAGCCCTGTTCATACACCATGGGCGCCAACCGTGGGCGGCAAAACACCCTCTCCTCGCCCGAAATAGTTACCGGCAAATATTTGGGAGATGCGAGATTACCGTCCTATCCCCAACCGACGCGATGTCTGAAATTTTAAACGGGGGATAAGTTCGTAACTTTCCCCCATTTCAGAGAAGCGCGTCCCAAAGTTTGAGATCGCCCCCCCCCCCCCCCCCCATTTCCCCATTCATACACCGTCGGCGGCACGACAACCTCCGCACTGCAGCCAGCCTCCTCCGTCTGCCACCCCATCCTCCACCTTGCCGGAGCTGCTACTCCTACCCCGTCGTCCACTGCAAGAGATGGACGTCTCTCATCCACGGCGCTGGACCAGGATCCTTTCATTGCCTCCTCTCGCTTCATCGGCGCCGTCGTCCACCTTGTCGTTGCCGCTCCTACGACCGCCTCGTCCACGGCAATAGGATATATCTCCCGACCCGGCCGTCTGCCGTCTAAAGTCTTCTTCCGTGCCGCTGACAGCCATCGCACCCGCAGCACCCTCAACGTATCAGCATAGGCCTACACGGCGTCGCAAGAGAGGTGGTACTCTTCCATATGTGCTTAAGTTATTGATCTCACCCGCAAAATAGATCGTAATTTGTTTACTGTACTTTTCTTGTCCGTACCAAATCGTAGTGGCTAGTTGAAAGCAAACATTGGTTGCGAAGTAGCTTTGTCCGGTTTGCACCTTCAGATCCGCCATGGCACGGGCACTATACTCGTAAAGCTTATGGTTTCCCCCCTTTATATTCACTACCATCATCGTAGGTGCTTTGTGTCGTGCTAGCACTTGTTGGGGAACGTAGTAATTTCAAAAAAATTCCTACGCACACGCAAGATCATGGTGATGGCATAGCAACGAGAGGAGAGAGTATTGTCCATGTACCCTCGTAGACCGTAAGCGGAAGCGTTATGACAACGTGGTTGATGTAGTCGTACGTCTTCACGATCCGACCTATCCAAGTACCGAACGTACGGTACCTCCGAGTTCAGCACACGTTCAGCTCGATGATGATCCCCGGGCTCCGATCCAGCAAAGCTTCGGGGATGAGTTCCGTCAGCTCGATGGCGTGGTGACGATGATGATGTTCTACCGGCGCAAGGCTTCGCTTAAACTCCGCGACGATATGACCGAGGTGGAATATGGTGGAGGGGGGCACCGCACACGGCTAAGGAACGATCCGTAGATCAACTTGTGTGTCTATGGGGTGCCCCCCCCCCCCCGCCCCCGTATATAAAGGAGCAAGGGGGAGGCCGGCCGGCCCTAGAGGGCGCGCCAGGAGGAGGAGTCCTCCTCCTAGTAGGAGTAGGAAACTCCTACTAGGAGGGGGAAAGGAAGGGGGAAAGGGAGAGGGAAAGAGGGGGGCGCCCCCCCCCCCCCTTCCTAGTCCAATTCGGACCAAAGGGGGAGGGGGCGCGCGGCCCATGCTGGCTGCCCCCTCTCTCTCTCTCTCTCCACTAAGGCCCATAGGGCCCATTACTTCTCCCGGGGGGTTCCGGTAACCCTCCGGCACTCCGGTTTTCTCCGAAAACGTCCGGAACACTTCCGGTGTCCGAATATAGTCGTCCAATATATCAATCTTTATGTCTCGACCATTTCGAGACTCCTCGTCATGTCCGTGATCACATCCGGGACTCCGAACAAACTTCGGTACATCAAAACTTATAAACTCATAATAAAACTGTCATCGTAACGTTAAGCGTGCGGACCCTACGGGTTCGAGAACTATGTAGACATGACCTAGAACTATTCTCGGTCAATAACCAATAGCGGAACCTGGATGCCCATATTTGTTCCTACATATTCTACGAAGATCTTTATCGGTCAAACCGCATAACAACATACGTTGTTCCCTTTGTCATCGGTATGTTACTTGCCCGAGATTCGATCGTCAGTATCCAATAGCTAGTTCAATCTCGTTACCAGCAAGTCTCTTTACTCGTTACGTAATGCATCATTCCGTAACTAATTCATTAGTTACATTGCTTGCAAGGCTTATAGTGATGTGCATTACCGAGAGGGCCCAGAGATACCTCTCCGACAATCGGAGTGACAAAACCTAATCTCGAAATACGCCAACTCAACATGTACCTTTGGAGACACCTGTAGTACTCCTTTATAATCACCCAGTTACGTTGTGACGTTTGGTAGCACCCAAAGTGTTCCTCCGGTAAACGGGAGTTGCATAATCTCATAGTTACAGGAACATGTATAAGTCATGAAGAAAGCAATAGCAATATACTAAATGATCAAGTGCTAGGCTAATGGAATGGGTCATGTCAATCACATCATTCTCCTAATGATGTCATCCCATTAATCAAATGACAACACATGTCTATGGTTAGGAAACATAACCATCTTTGATTAATGAGCTAGTCAAGTAGAGGCATACTAGTGACTATATGTTTGTCTATGTATTCACACATGTATCATGTTTCCGGTTAATACAATTCTAGCATGAATAATAAACATTTATCATGATATGAGGAAATAAATAATAACTTTATTATTGCCTCTAGGGAATATTTCCTTCAGTCTCCCACTTGCACTAGAGTCAATAATCTAGATTACATAGTAATGATTCTAACACTCATGGAGTCTTGGTGCTGATCATGTTTTGCTCATGAGAGAGGCTTACTCAACGGGTCTGCAACATTCAGATCCGTATGTATCTTGCAAATCTCTATGTCTCCCACTTGGACTTAGTCCCGGATGGAATTGAAGCGTCTCTTGATGTGCTTGGTCCTCTTGTGAAATCTGGATTCCTTTGCCAAGGCAATTGCACCAGTATTGTCACAGAAGATCTTCATTGGTCCCGATGCACTAGGTATGACACCTAGATCGGAAATGAACTCCTTCATCCAGACTCCTTCATTTGCTGCTTCCGAAGCAGCTATGTACTCCGCTTCACATGTAGATCCCGCCACGACGCTTTGTTTAGAACTGCACCAACTTACAGCTCCACCGTTTAATAAAAACATGTATCCGGTTTGTGATTTAGAATTGTCCGGATCAGTGTCAAACCTTGCATCGACGTAACCATTTACGACTAGCTCTTTGTCACCTCCATATACGAGAAACATATCCTTAGTCCTTTTCAGGTATTTCAGGATGTTCTTGACTGCTGTCCAGTGATCCACTCCTGGATTACTTTGGTACCTTCCTGCCAAGCTTATTGCTAAGCATACGTCAGGTCTGGTACACAGCATTGCATACATGATAGAGCCTATGGCTGTAGCATAGGGAACATCTTTCATTTTCTCTCTATCTTCTGCTGTGGTCGGGCATTGAGTTTGACTCAACTTCACACCTTGTAGCACGGGCAAGAACCCTTTCTTTGCCTAATCCATTTTGAACTTTTTCAAAATTTTATCAAGGTATGTGCTTTGTGAAAGTCCTATTAAGCGTCTTGATCTATCTCTATAAATCTTGATGCCCAATATGTAAGTAGCTTCACCGAGGTCTTTCATTGAAAAACTCTTATTCAAGTATCCCTTTATGCTATCCAAAAATTCTATATCATTTCCAATTAATAATATGCCATCTACATATAATATCAGAAATGCTACAGAGCTCCCACTCACTTTCTTGTAAATACAGGCTTCTCCAAAAATCTGTATAAAACCATATGCTTTGATCACACTATCAAAGCGCTTATTCCAACTCCGAGATGCTTGCACCAGTCCATAAATGGATCGCTGGAGCTTGCACACTTTGTTAACACCTTTTGGATCAACAAAACCTTCTGGCTGCATCATATACAACTCTTCTTCCAGAAATCCATTCAAGAATGCAGTTTTGACATCCATTTGCCAAATTTCATAATCATGAAATGCAGCAATAGCTAACATGATTCAGATAGACTTAAGCATCGCTATGGGTGAGAAAGTCTCATCGTAGTCAACCCCTTGAACTTGTCGAAAACCTTTCGCAACAAGTCGAGCTTTATAGACAGTTAGAGAACCATCAGCGTCAGTCTTCTTCTTAAAGATCCATTTATTCTCAATGGCTTGCCGATCATCGGGCAAGTCAACCAAAGTCCATACTTTGTTTTCATACATGGATCCCATCTCAGATTTCATGGCTTCTAGCCATTTTGCGGAATCTGGGCTCATCATCGCTTCCTCATAGTTCGTAGGTTCATCATGGTCAAGTAACATGACTTCCAGAACAGGATTACCGTACCACTCTGGTGCGGATCTTACTCTGGTAGACCTACGAGGTTCAGTAGAAACTTGATCTAAAGTTTTATGATCAATATCATTAGCTTCCTCACTAATTGGTGTAGTTGTCACAGGAACCGGTTCTTGTGATGAACTACTTTCCAATAAGGGAGCAGGTACAGTTACCTCATCAAGTTCTACTTTTCTCCCACTCACTTATTTAGAGAGAAACTACTTCTCTAGAAAGGATCCGATTTTAGCAACGAAAATCTTGCCCTCAGATCTGTGATAGAAGGTGTACCCAATAGTCTCTTTTGGGTATCCTATGAAGACACATTTCTCCGATTTAGGTTCGAGCTTATCTGGTTGAAGTTTCTTCACATAAGCATCGCAGCCCCAAACTTTAAGAAACGACAACTTTGGTTTCTTGCCAAACCATAGTTCATAAGGCGTCGTCTCAACGGATTTTGATGGTGCCCTATTTAACGTGAATGCGGCCGTCTCTAAAGCATAACCCCAGAACGATAGTGGTAAATCAGTAAGAGACATCATAGATTGCACCATATCTAGTAAAGTACGATTACGACGTTCGTACACACCATTTCTTTGTGGTGTTCCGGGTGGTGTGAGTTGTGAAACTATTTCGCATTGTTTCAGATATAAACCAAACTCGTAACTCAAATATTCTCCTCCACGATCAGATCGTAGAAACTTTATTTTCTTGTTACGATGATTTTACACTTCACTTTGAAATTCTTTGAACTTTTCAAATGTTTCAGACTTGTGTTTCATTAAGTAGATATACCCATATCTTCTCAAATCATCTGTGAAGGTGAGAAAATAACGATACCCGCCGCGAGCCGCAACATTCATTGGACCACAAACATCAGTATGTATGATTTCCAACAAATCAGTTGCTCGCTCCATAGTTGCGGAGAACGGCGTTTTAGTCATCTTGCCCATGAGGCACGGTTCGCAAGTACCAAGTGATTCATAATCAAGTGATTCCAAAAGCCCATCAGTATGGAGTTTCTTCATGCGCTTTACACCGATATGACCTAAACGGAGTGCCACAAATAAGTTGCACTATCATTATCAACTCTGCATCTTTTGGTTTCAACACTATGAATATGTGTATCACTACTATCGAGATTTAATAAAAATAGACCACTCTTCAAGGGTGCATGACCATAAAAGATATTACTCATATAAATAGAACAACCATTATTCTCTGATTTAAATGAATAACCGTCTTGCATCAAACAAGATCCAGCTATAATGTTCATGCTCAACGCTGGCACCAAATAACAATTATTTAGGTCTAAAACTAATCCCGATGGTAGATGTAGAGGTAGCGTGCCGACCGTGATCACATCGACTTTGGAACCATTTCCCACGCGCATCGTCACCTCGTCCTTAGCCAATCTTCGCTTAATCCGTAGTCCCTGTTTCGACTTGCAAATATTAGCAATAGAACCAGTATCAAATACCCAGGTGCTACTGCGAGCATTAGTAAGGTACACATCAATAACATGTATATCACATATACCTTTGTTCACTTTGCCATCCTTCTTATCCGCCAAATACTTGGGGCTATTCCGCTTCCAGTGTCCAATCTGCTTGCAGTAGAAGCACTCAGTTTTAGGCTTAGGTCCAGACTTGGGTTTCTTCTCTTGAGCAGCAACTTGTTTGCTGTTCTTCTTGAAGTTCCCCCTTCTTCTTCCCTTTGCCCTTTGTCTTGAAACTGGTGGTCTGGTTAACCATCAACACTTGATGCTCCTTCTTGATTTCTACCTCCGCGGCTTTTAGCATTGCAAAGAGCTCGGGAATAGTCTTGTCCATCCCTTGCATATTATAGTTCATCATGAAGCTCTTGTAGCTTGGTGGCAGTGATTGAAGAATTCTGTCAATGACACTATCATCAGGAAGATTAACTCCCAGTTGAATCAAGTGATTATTATACCCAGACATTTTGAGTATGTGTTCACTGACAGAACTATTCTCCTCCATCTTGCAGCTATAGAACTTATTGGAGACTTCATATCTCTCAATCCGGGCATTTGCTTGAAATATTAACTTCAACTCCTGGAACATCTCATATGCTCCATGACGTTCAAAACATCGTTGAAGACCTGGTTCTAAGCCGTAAAGCATGGCACACTGAACTATCGAGTAGTCATCAGCTTTGCTCTGCCAGACGTTCTTAACGTCGTCAGTTGCATCAGCAGCAGGCCTGGCACCCAGCGGTGCTTCCAGGACGTAATTCTTCTATGCAGCAATGAGGATAATCCTCAGGTTACGGACCCAGTCCGTGTAACTGCTACCATCATCTTTCAACTTTGCTTTCTCAAGGAACGCATTAAAATTCAACGGAACAACAGCACGAGCCATCTGTCTACAACAAACATAGACAAGCAAAATACTATCAGATACTAAGTTCATGATAAATTTAAGTTCAATTAATCATATTACTTAAGAACTCCCACTTAGACAGACATCTCTCTAGTCATCTAAGTGATCACGTGATCCAAATCAACTAAACCATGTCCGATCATCACGTGAGATGGAGTAGTTTCAATGGTGAACATCACTATGTTGATCATATCTACTATATGATTCACGTTCGACCTTTCGGTCTCCGTGTTCCCAGGCCATATCTGTGTATGCTAGGCTCGTCAAGTTTAACCTGAGTACTCCGCGTGTGCAACTGTTTTGCACCCATTGTATTTGAACGTAGAGCCTATCACACCCGATCATCACGTGGTGTCTTAGCACAAAGAACTTTCGCAATGGTGCATACTTAGGGAGAACATTTCTTGATAATTTAGTGAGATATAGCAAGATAAGATGCATAAAGGATAAACATCACATGCAATCAATATAAGTGATATGATATGGCCATCATCATCTTGTGCTTGTGATCTCCATCTTCGAAGCACCGTCGTGATCACCATCGTCACCGGCGCGACACCTTGATCTCCATTGTAGCATCGTTGTCGTTACGCCATCTATTGCTTCTACGACTATCGCTACCGCTTAGTGATAAAGTAAAGCAATTACAGGGCATTTGCATTTACTACAATAAAGCGACAACCATATGGCTCCTGCCAGTTGCCGATAACTTCGGTTACAAAACATGATCATATTATACAATAAAATATAGCATCACATCTTGACCATATCACATCACAACATTCCTTGCAAAAACAAGTTAGACGTCCTCTACTTTGTTGTTGCAAATTTTGCGTGGCTGCTACGGGCTTAGCAAGAACCGTTCTTACCTACGCATCAAAAACCACAACGATAGTTCGTCAAGTTAGTGTTGTTTTAACCTTCGCAAGGGCCGGGCGTAGCCACACTCGATTCAGCTAAAGTGAGAGAGACAGACACCCGCCAGCCACCTTTAAGCACGAGTGCTCGTAACGGTGAAACCAGTCTCGCGTAAGCGTACGCGTAATGTCGGTCCGGGCCACTTCATCTCACAATACCGCCGAACCAAAGTATGACATGCTGGTAAGCAGTATGACTTGTATCGCCCACAATTCACTTGTGTTCTACTCGTGCATATGACATCTACGCATAAAACCAGGCTCTGATACCACTGTTGGGGAACGTAGTAATTTCAAAAAAATTCCTACGCACACACAAGATCATGGTGATGGCATACCAACGAGAGGGGAGAGTATTATCCACGTACCCTCCTAGACCGTAAGCGGAAGCGTTATGACAACAAGGTTGATGTAGTCGTACGTCTTCACGATCCGACCGATTCATGTACCGAACGTACGGCACCTCCGAGTTCAGCACACGTTCAGCTCGATGACGATCCCCGAGCTCCGATCCAGCAAAGCTTCGGGGATGAGTTCCGTCAGCACGACAGCGTGGTGACGATGATGATGTTCTACCGGCGCAGGGCTTCGCTTAAACTCCGTGACGATATGACCGAGGTGGAATATGGTGGAGGGGGGCACCGCACACGGCTAAGGAACGATCCGTTGATCAACTTGTGTGTCTATGGGGTGCCCCCCCCCCCTCCGTATATAAAGGAGCAAGGGAGGAGGCCGGCCGGCCCTAGAGGGCGCGCCAGGAGGAGGAGTCCTCCTCCTAGTAGGAGTAGGACTCCCCCTTTCATACTCCTACTAGAAGGGAGAAAGGAAGGGGGAAAGGGAGAGGGAAAGAGGGCCCCCCCTTCCTAGTCCAATTCGGACCAGAGGGGGAGGGGGCGTGCGGCCCATGCTGGCTGCCCCTCTCTCTCTCTCTCTCCACTAAGGCCCATAGGGCCCATTACTTCTCCAGGGGGGTTCCGATAACCCTCCGGCACTCCGGTTTTCTCCGAAAACGTCTGGAACACTTTTGGTGTCTGAATATAGTCGTCCAATATATCAATCTTTATGTCTCGACCATTTCAAGACTCCTCGTCATGTCCGTGATCACATCCGGGACTCCGAACAAACTTCGGTACATCAAAACTTATAAACTCATAATAAAATTGTCATCGTAATGTTAAGCGTGCGGACCCTACGGGTTCGAGAACTATGTAGACATGACCTAGAACTATTCTCGGTCAATAACCAATAGCGGAACCTGGATGCCCATATTGGTTCCTACATATTCTACGAAGATCTTTATCGGTCAAACCGCATAACAACATATGTTGTTCCCTTTGTCATCGGTATGTTACTTGCCCGAGATTCGATCGTCAGTGTCCAATAGCTAGTTCAATCTCGTTACCGGCAAGTCTCTTTACTCGTTATGTAATGCATCATTCCATAACTAACTCATTAGTTACATTGCTTGCAAGGCTTATAGTGATGTGCATTACCGAGAGGGCCCAGAGATACCTCTCCTACAATCGGAGTGACAAAACCTAATCTCGAAATACGCCAACTCAACATGTACCTTTGGAGACACCTGTAGTACTCCTTTATAATCACATAGTTACGTTGTGATGTTTGGTAGCACCCAAAGTGTTCCTCCGGTAAACGGGAGTTGCATAATCTCATAGTTACAGGAACATGTATAAGTCATGAAGAAAGCAATAGCAATATACTAAATGATCAAGTGCTAGGCTAACGGAATGGGTCATGTCAATCACATCATTCTCCTATTGATGTGATCCCATTAATCAAATGACAACACATGTCTATGGTTAGGAAACATAACCATCTTTGATTAATGAGCCAGTCAAGTAGAGGCATACTAGTGACTATATGTTTGTCTATGTATTCACACATGTATCATGTTTCCGGTTAATACAATTCTAGCATGAATAATAAACATTTATCATGATATGAGGAAATAAATAATAACTTTATTATTGCCTCTAGGGCATATTTCCTTCAGCACTGCTCCTCAAGACCTCAACCCAAAGCTTACGTGTTGAAATACGAATCTGATATGATGCTCATATCACTAAAATAGAGAACGTTTAATTGGTCACCTAATGTTCCTATATTCGTTTCGAAAAGCATGTGCGCCACCCACTGGTCCAGCTAGTTCCACTTTCCTGATTTTTCTCTTGATGCTTAGGGTTTTCCTCTTTTATCCACTCTACTATGATCTCCGTAGGTGCTTTCTGTCGTACTAGCATTACTCCACCCTTCAAGCTAAACAACACAACACTCAGAATTCGAAAGCTTAGTTGTTCAAATATGATTGTGATATGATACTGATATTAGTTAACCGACACATTTAATTGGTTACCTAAAGGTCCCACTTGAGTTTCCAAATGCATGTTGCGACATATAGAGAGACGGCATAATTGCATTTCTTTGTCACTTGTTGACCGTACTTTCTTGTCCATACCAAATCTTAGTTGTTATTTCAAAGCAAACATTGCTAACTACCCTTTGCGCGGTTTGCAGCTTCAGATCTGCCATCCCACTGCCACGGTCAACACTGTACTGATCATGCTTATGTTTTCCCCATTTTATGATGACCACAATCAGCCTACGTGGTTCGTGTCGTGATAGCACTGCTCCACCCACCAAGCTAAACAAGCTTAGTTGTACAAATTCATATATGATATTATTGCTGATATTAGTAAAACTGAGAGATGTTTAATTGGTTAGCTAAATGTTCCTACTTTAGTTTCGAAATGCATGTGAGCCACATATAGAGAGACCGGAAAGAATAGTATTTCTCTGTGCGCTCTGGTTCATCATGGGTGGCAAACCGACATTGTATTGAAACACTTGTAATATCTTCAGTCTGCTTGCTCTTCTGCTCTTCTTTAAGATGATACTCTTCTCTTGCGGTCGACTGGTCAGGTCGAGTTGTTCTCCCTTAGTATATTTTGAATTTGTCAAGTTAGGTCGACTTGTTCTTCTTTACTATATGTTGAAGCTATCATCTGCGAAGTGTCATCACTTCTGGAGCTCTCATATTTTGAGTAGTAGGCCACATTATATTAATGCACACAACAAATTACAGCATGCATGGCATCTTTTAAAAGAATTGCAGAGATAGCACAAAGGGGTTTACAGGGGGCTGATTGGATTAGAATCACTTCTGCATTACAAAGAAAATCTCACTTGTTTTTATGTTTTCATGCATGTCAGATATTGAACATTATCAAAAAGAACATGAGAATGGGCGCACGAGAGGAATATTGCGGAACGATCCACTGGCTAACAAACTTGGCATGGTGGAGGATAGCCTATCTTATTCACCCATCAAGGTGCTTGCTCTAACTTTGCAAAGTTGTATTGGTCGCACATATTTTGCATCTGACCTCTTGCATTTCTCATACTTTGTTACACCATCTGCTTAGTTTAAGCATCATATATGAGTATATGCCATAACTATCCATTTTTTGTACCTATTCCATGTGTCGTCACACTATGTTTTTCCAGTCAAATGTTGTTCTTTCATGATAGATGTCCAAAAGGAAGAGGGTGAGTGCAGATCCTCAAGGAGTACAAACTAGGTATTTGGAAAAGGTAGTGGTACCTGTTAAATCAGATAGATCAGCAGCCACAGAAAACACAGGCCCAACTGTACCACACTTTACTCCTACTCCAGTGGCCAAACCCCTATTAGAACTGCTGGGAGCCCAGCATCAGGTACTGTCTATGATATCAATTCAAAATTTGAACTCCTAAATTTCTGCTTGTGCCTTACCTTCTCTCTTGTATGAAAACTAATTTCAGATGAATCTCCTTGCTTAAAGGATCATACGATCTCAAAACAATAATGGGCTCTGCATTGCTCTTGTCAGCACCTCTCTCCCTTTTGCCTTGTAACGCTGTACTTAATTAATTGCTATTTGATTATGTATCATCAGTCTGCACCTGAGCTTCATTATCCTCTGTTTCTTCCAATATTATTTGATCTATATTTACTCTTTGCAAAATGTAGAATAATGGCAATGCTTATAAAGAATTTTCTTTGGGGAATTTATTGAATTATCCTTCCATCAACATGGAGAAGGGCTTTGTCCAGCCCGTGTTAACATGTAATGTAAGTTCATCCTTCTCAAGCCTTCAAACTTTGTTCTAGTATAGATTTGGATAGGCATCATTGCCTCCACTGCTGTTTGCTTTGCTGTTTACATCTGATTGGATGTTTGCAACAACTACCAGTTTCAAATTGTAGTTGTAAAAACATGTTCCTTATGCAGAACAGATCCATTTATTTGCTTATATAATTGTGAAACCTGTTACGTGTCTCCTTGTTTCTCTTTCAGAGTCGTATCTCTTACGCCAGGCAGAACTTTAGGGAAGATAGTGAGCCAAACCATCTTGAGGACAGCGAGATGACCCCAAGGTCCTGTCTTGATGAAGACAGCGAGTTGAAGCTACTCACCAGCAGGTGTGAGACAACCTCTGTGCAGTCGCTGCCTCAATAAGTTTGAATTCTTCAGTCTCAACTTAAAGCAGAAAGGCTTGCTTCAGCTCAGCTCCGACTTGAAGTCAAAGATGCAATTAAGATGTCAGAGGACTGTCGTGCGCACCATCATGCCTTAAATCTATTGTTGATGCATCTATCATTGACACAACTGAGGTCTACTCAGCTTCTTCAGCTATTTGGGGGGGCTGACCTGGCCAGGCCTAGTGCCTTCTGAAGTGCTCTCAGTTTTGTATATTCTTTTGTCGGCGCGTTTATTTGCACCGGTGGCGGACTTTGATGCCCAGTGGATGTAATATGTGTGATAGCCATGATAGCCTAGCGTAAGTTGCTTGCTTATTTATTTCCTTGTTGTCTTGTTTATTTGTTTGCTTGTAGTCATTGCAGTTCTTTTTCCGCGGTTTGCTAGTGGCTGCAATAACCTATTTTTTAAAACTAGGCCACAATAACCATGGGCTAATATTTACTGTAGTGACACTGGGCCTCCTACAGGCCGTAGAAACAGTGGGCCTTCTACGGGTCATAGAAACAGTGGGCCTTCTACGGGCCATAGAAACAATGGGCCTTCTACGGGCCATAGAAACAATGGGCCTTCTACGGGCCGTATCATCAATGGGCCTTATACGGGCAGTATGATCGATTGGCCAAACATGGGCCAATAACAGGCCGCATTATGGTCATAAACGGGCTAGAGTTGGAATCGTCCGTTCATGGGCCGACCATAATGGGCCATCGTTAATAGGTCGTATTTCATGACGCTATGAAAACAACCCAACGTGTTAACGGACCACAAAGGGGCCGACTATAACCACGGGCTGAATTTGGCCCATAAGCAGAAAATGAACAATAATGGGCCCTAAGTAAACGAATGCTGGAAATGAGCCCAAGAATAAATGGGCTCTGTGAAGGCCGAAAGATAACATGGGCTGGAAACGGCCCAACGGAATAACGGGCCCTTAATGGGTATAAAGCGATACACTGTTCATTACGGGCCAGTTTCACCACGGGCCGTTAATGGGTGTAAAGTAAAACACTGTTCATTACGGGCCAGTTTCACCATGGGCCATTAATAGGCCAATAGTTACATAGGGCCTCATATGGCCCGAAAGACGTCATGGGCCATACATGGGCCAGAAGTGAAAACGGGCTGGAATCATATTGGGTGGCCCAGATGACGCTACTGGGCCTAATTCGGGTAGGGCGTAACGGGCCTTGGGTTAGCGGGTTGTAAATGAGCTATATGCGAACAGGCCGTTAACAAGCTTTACATGGGCCGGCCCGCCACCTTTTGACCAAGTCAAACGGGCCGGCCTTTTCATAGGAATGGGCCTCTGTTGGGTCGTGCCACGTGTCGACGTATCATAGGCGCCTTCTGTCCAATGAGTGGATGGCATCTGTCCCAACGGTGAGCCGACACGTGTTTCCTCTAGCCAATGATGATTTTACACGTGAAAAATCCCCATTGGTCGGGGCAGTTAACGGGTTATCGGATCCAAAACCCAACCCGATAGCTTAACGGCGTTCCGTTACGGTGGATGCCACGTGTCGGTCATCCTTGACGAAAGCACTTCTGTGACGCACTATTTATCGTCATGGAAGTGGACACTTCCGTGATGATAATTTTGGTAATGTCATGGAACACTTCTACGACAGCACAGGTATGACTATCTTGATTCTGTCATAAGTTTGTCATGGATGTACATGCATGACAAAAAACGCGACCTACTGTGACAAACACGTATCATCACGGAAGTGTATTTTTTTTGTAGTGATCATCGCAGTTCCTCCTCAACGGCATCCCTGGACCACCCATTAAGCATGGCAGCGGTTTCAGGCAAGGGGACTGCTACGTCTTGAGCTTGCGTTGGTTTTCCTTGAAGAGGAAAGGGTGATGCAGCAATAGTAGCGTAAGTATTTCCCTTAGTTTTTGAGAACCAAGGTATCAATCCAGTAGGAGGCTCCTCAGAAGTCCCACGCACCTACACAAACAAACAAAGAACTCTCAACCAACGCAATAAAGAGGTTGTCAATCCCTTCACGACCACTTGCAAAAGTGAGTCTGATAGAGATAGTATGATAAGATAAATATATTTTTGGTATTTTATAATATAGATTGGAAAAGTAAAGATGCAAATAAAAGTAGATTGAAAGCTTATATGATAAAAGGTAGACCCGGGGGTCATAGGTTTCACTACTGGCTTCTATCAAGATAGCATAAGTATTACGGTGGGTGAACAAATTACTATCGAGCAATTGATAGAAAAGTGAATAATTATGAGATTATCTAGGCATGATCATGTATATAGGCATCACGTCCGCAACAAGTAGACCGACTCCTGCCTGCATCTACTACTATTACTCCACACATCAACTGCTATCCAGCATGCATCTAGAGTATTAAGTTCATAAGAACAGAGTAACGCATTAAGAAAGATGACATGTGATAACCCACAAGTGTAGGGGATCGCAACAGCTTTCGAGGGTAAAGTATTCAACCCTAATTTGTTGATTCGACACAAGGGGAGCCAAAGAATATTCTTGAGTATTTGCAGTTGAGTTGTCAATTCAACCACGCCTGGATAACTTAGTATCTGCAGCAAAGTATTTAGTAGCAAAGTGGTATGATAATAAAGGTAACGATAGCAAAAGTAATGTTTTGGGGTTTTGTAGTAGTTGTAACAGTAGCAACGGAAAAGTAAATAAGCGAAGAACAATATGTGAAAAGCTCGTAGGTAATGGATCAGTGATGGATAATTATGTCGGATGCGATTCCTCATGTAATAGCTATAACATAGGGTGACACAGAACTAGCTCCAGTTCATCAATATAATGTGGGCATGTATTCCGTATATAGTCATACGTGCTTATGGAAAAGAACTTGCATGACATATTTTGTCCTACCCTCCCGTGGCAGCGGGGTCCTAACAGAAACTAAGGGATATTAAGGCCTCCTTTTAATAGAGAAATGGAAGAAAGCATTAGCACATAGTTAATACATGAACTCCTCAAACTATGGTCATCACCGAGAAGTATCCCGATTATTGTCACTTCGGGGTTGTCGGATCATAACACATAATAGGTGACTATAGACTTGCAAGATAGGATCAAGGACACACATATATTCATGAAAACATAATAGGTTTAGATATGAAATCATGGCACTCGGGCCCTAGTGACAAGCATTAAGCATAGCAAAGTCATAGCAACATCAATCTCAGAAGATAGTGGATACTAGGGATCAAACCCTAACAAAACTAACTTGATTACATGGTAAAAATCTCATCCAACCCATCACCGTCCAGCAAGCCTATGATGGAAATACTCACGCGGCGGTGAGCATCATGAAATTGGTGATGGAGGATGATTGATGATGACGACGGCGACGAATCCCCCTCTTCGGAGCCCCGAACGGACTCCAGATCAACCCTCCCAAGAGAGATTAGGGCTTGGCGGCGGCTCCGTGTCGTAAAAGCGATGAAACTTTCTCTCTGATTTTTTTCTCCCCGAACGTGAATATATGGAGTTGGAGTTGAGGTCGGTGGAGGTCCAGGGGCCCACGAGATAGGGGGACGCGCCCAGGGGGAGGGGGCGCGCCCCCCACCCTCGTGGACAGGGTGTGGGCCCCCTGGTCTTGATTCTTTCGCCAGTATTTTTTATATTTTCCGAAAAGTGCCTCCGTGGATTTTCAGGACATTCCGAGAACTTTTCTTTTCTACACATATAACAACATCATGGCAGTTCTGCTGAAGACAACGTCAGTCTGGGTTAGTTTCATTCAAATCATGCAAATTAGAGTCCAAAACAAGGGCAAAAGTGTTTGGAAAAGTAGATACGTTGGAGACGTATCAACTCCCCCAAGGTTAAACCTTTGCTTGTCCTCAAGCAATTCAGTTGATAAACTGAAAGTGATAAAGAAAAACTTTTACAAACTTTGTTTGCTCTTGTTGTTGTAAACATGCAAAGCCATCATTCAGGTTTCAGCAAATATTATGAACTAACCATACTCACAATAACACTTAGGTCTCACAATTACTCATATCAATAGCATAATCAGCTAGCGAGCCATAATAATAAAATTCGGATGACAACACTTTCTCAAAACAATTATAACATGATATAACAAAATGGTATCTCGGTAGCCCTTTCTGAGACCGCAAAACATAAATGTAGAGCACCTTTAAAGATCAAGGACTGACTAAACATTGTAATTCATGGTAAAAGATATCCAGTCGAGTCATACCCAATATAAACCAATAGTAATGAAGGCAAATGGCAGTGTGCTCTCCAGCGGGTGCTTTTTAATAAGAAGGGTGATGACTCAACATAAAAGTAAATAGATAGGCCCGCAGAGGGAAGCAGGGATTTGTAGAGGTGCCAGAGCTCGATTTTAAAATAGAGATTGAATAACATTTTGAGTGGCATACTTTTTGCTGTCAACGCAACAACTATGAGATGGCGGTATCTTCCATACTACATGCATTATAGGCAGTTCCCAAACAGAATGGTAAAGGTTTATACTTCCCCAACCACCAACAAGCATCAATCCATGGCTTGCTCGAAACAACGAGTGCCTCCAACTAACAACAGCCCTGGGGAAGTTTTGTTTAATTATTTTGATTTGCTTTGATCTTTTTGGATCATGGGACTGGGCATCCCGGTTACCGGCCTTTCTCGTGAATGAGGAGCGGAGTCCACTCCTCTTGAGAATAATCTACCTAGCATGGAAGATATAGGCAGCCCTAGTTGAAACATGAGCTGCTCGAGCATACAAAACAGAATTTCATTTGAAGGTTTAGAGTTTTGCACATATAAATTTACTTGGAACGGCAGGTAAATACCACATATCGGAAGGTATGGTGGACTCATATGGAACAACTTTGGGGTTTATGGAGGTTGGATGCAGAAGCAGTATTCCCGCTTAGTACAGGTGAAGGCTAGCAAAAGACTGGGAAGCAACCAACTGAGAGAGCAACAACAGTCATAAACATGCATTAAAATTAATTTACACCAAATACAAGCATGAGTAGGATATAATCTACCATGAACATAAATATCATCAAGGCTATGTTGATTTGTTTCAACTACATGCGTGAACATGTGCCAAGTCGAGTCACTCAATTTATTCAAAGGAGGATACCATCCCATCATACCACATCATAATCATTCTAGTAGCATGTTGGCACGCAAGGTAAACCATTATAACTCATAGCTAATCAAGCATGGCACAAGCAACTATAATCTCTAAATGTCATTGCAAATATGTTTACTTCATAATAAACTGAATCAGAAAGGATGAACTCATCATATTTACAAAAACAAGAGAGGTCGAGTTCATACCAGCTTTTCTCATCTCAATAAGTCCATCATATATCGTCATTATTGCCTTTCACTCGCACGACCGAACTATGTGTATAATAATAATAGTGCACGTGCATTTGGACTAAGCTGGAATCTGCAAGCATTCAACTCAAGAGAGAAGACAGGGTAATATGGGCTCTAAATTAAATAAACAATCATGCGTATGAGAGTCACTAAGCAATTTTAATGTGGTCTTCTCGACCCCCAAAGGAAAGAAAAGAAAATAAAACTATTTACATGGGAAAGCTCCCAACAAGAAGAAGAACAAGATATATTTTTGGGTTTTCATTTTAATTTCTACTACAAGCATGGCAATTAAACTAACTAATTTTTTTTGGTTTTTCTTAAGGTTTATCAAACACACAAGAAGAAAACTAGAAAAAGAAATTTAAACTAGCATGGATAATACAATGAAAGAGTATGAGCACCGACGACTAGTGTGTGAACATGAATGTAAAGTCGGTGAGAAATACGTACTCCCCCAAGCTTAGGCTTTTGGCCTAAGTTGGTCTAGTACCAAGGACCGCCTGGCTGATATCCGTAAGTGAAACTGGGGTCGTACTGAGATGCAGCGGCAACCGCCTCCTGAGCTGCGGTGTGTTGCCGTGCTGCCTCCGCTCTCCCCTCGTGTTCAACTATTTCCTCCCTGGTAACAACAGATCTTCCTTTCGCCTGATAATCAAAAAGGTGGGGAGCAGGAAGAGTAACATGGACGACGTTGCGTCTGTTATAGATTAGTCGATATTGGAGGAATTGTTCATTCCTCCTTAGAAATTGATGATTGACCATAGCTTCATAATCCAAATAAACAGGAGGTATCAACATATCTCCCTCTCGTGGGGCTATACCAAGATAATTAGCCACACGGGTTGCATAAATTCCTCCAAATAAATCTCCCTTTCTACTATTATTCTGCAACCTACGTGCAACTATTGCCCCCAAGTTATAACCTTTATAACATGACACAGCACTCTTAAGGACACAAAGATCAGGGACACACATGTGACATGCTTCGTCTTTACCGTTAATGCATCTACCAATAAAGAGAGCAAAATAATGTATAGCAGGAAAATGAATGCTCCCTATGGTATGCAATATCCCTCGATTCTCCCATAGTAATACTAGCAAGGAAATCTCTAAATTCAGATTTGTGAGGATCATTAATATTACCCCACTACGGGAGTTTGCAAGCAGTTGTGAAATCCTCTAAGTCCATGGTATAAAATGTATCATAAATATCAAATATGACATTAGGAGAATTACGCGCACAGTTATATTTAAACCTCCGCACGAAGGAGTCAGTCAATTGATAGTACTGAGGACACTTATCTTGTAAGAAGTCCTCCAGCTCGGCATTACGCACAAACGCGTCAAATTCCTCCTTAAAGCCTGCTTCCACCATAAAATTATCGGATGGCCACTCACAAGCTCGTACATCCGTGTCCCTCGGCAATTCAACATCTTGCTCACGTATGGCAATCCTGGGCCCTTTCTTTACCGAGGAACCACCTTGGTACATTCTTCTAAGCATAATTCTTTTCTGAAATATTTCTGAAATTTTAGTAACTTCAAAATAAAAGTGAATAAAACTAAACAAGATTGGTAGCAACCACTCCTACAAGTGCCTAGAGCCTATATCATGCATTAGAATTGCTTGGGACCTCATAAATTGAACATGCAAGCTCAAGAACATGGTCACCTATGCAGCAAAAATTTGCAATGAATAAAGCACTAGAACAAAAACTAATTGGACCAATGGAGGAGTCACATACCAAGCAACAATCTCCCAAAGCAGTTTTGTGAATGGAGCGTTGAGCAAGGAGATCGAAAATCGCAGCAAAATGAGCTAAAACTCGGGCTTGAGCTGGATGGGGATTTTTTTGGGTAGAAGATGAAGTGTGTGGGTGCTGGCACAAGTGGAGGGGGGCCACCAGGGGCCCACGAGACAGGAGGGCGCGCCCAGGTGGGGTGGGCGCGCCCTCCACCCTCGTGGCCTGGTGCTTGCCCCTCCTACAGTGATTTCAGTGCCTAAAATCCTCAAATATTCCATAAAAATCATACTAAATTTGCAGGGCATTTGGAGCACTTTTATTTTTGGGATATTTTTTTAATGCACGGATAATTCAGAAAACAGACAGATAATACTATTTTTGCTTTATTTATTCTAAATAACAGAAAGTAAAAAGAGGGTACGGAAGGTTGTGCCTTCTAGTTTCATCCATCTCATGATCATCAAAATGAATCTATTAACAAGGTTGATCAAGTCTTGTTAACAAACTCATTCCGAATAACACGGAACTGGAGAAATTTCGAATAACACTAAGTTACCTCAACGGGGATATGAAAATCCCCAACAATAAGAATATCATACTTTTTCTTGACAGTAGGGAGAGGAAATTCAAAACCTCCAATAATGATAGTTGGAACTTTTCCAATAGAATTGATGCTGTGAACTTGAGATTGTTTCCTCGGAAAGTGTATCGTATGCTCATTACCATTAACATGAAAAGTGACATTTCCTTTGTTGCAATCAATAACAGCCCCTGCAGTATTCAAAAAGGGTCTACCAAGGATAATAGACATACTATCGTCCTCAGGAATATCAAGAATGACAAAGTTCGTTAAGATAGTGACATTTGCAACCACAACAGCACATCCTCACAAATACCGATAGGTATAGTAGTTGATTTATCGGCCATTTGCAAAGATATTTCAGTAGGTGTCAACTTATTCAATTCAAGTCTACGATATAAAGAGAGAGGCATAACACTAACACCGGCTCCAAGATCACATAAAGCAGTTCTAACATAATTTCTTTTAATGGAGCATGGTACAGTTGGTACCCCCGGATCTCCAAGTTTCTTTGGTATTCCACCCTTAAAAGTGTAATTAGCAAGCATGGTGGAAATTTCAGCTTCCAGTATCTTTCTTTTATTTGTAATGAAATCCTTCATATACTTAGCATAAGGATTTACCTTAAGCATATCAGTTAAGCGCATACGTAAGAAAATAGGTCTAATCATTTCAGCAAAGCGCTCAAAATCCTCACCATCCTTTGACTTGGATGGTTTAGGAGGAAAGGGCATGGGTCTCTGAACCCATGGTTCTCTTTCTCTACCGTGCTTCCTAGCAACAAAATCTCTCTTATCATAACGTTGATTCTTTGATTGTGGGTTATCAAGATCAACAGCAGGTTCAATCTCTACATCATTGTTTTTGCTAGGTTGAGCATCAATATGAACATTATCATTAACATTATCACTAGGTTCATGTTCATCACCTGATTGTGTTTCAGCATCAGAAATAGAAATATCAATGGGATTCTCAGGTGTGTCTACAGTAGGTTCACTAGAAGCATGCAAAGTTCTATCGTTTTTCTTTTTCTTCTTTTTAGAAGAACTAGGTGCCTCTAAATTATTTCTCTGAGAATCCTGCTCGATTCTCTTAGGGTGGCCTTCAGGATACAAAGGTTCTTGAGTCATTCTACCAGTTCTAGTAGCCACTCTAACAGCAAAGTCATTTTTATTATTTAATTCATCAAGCAAAGCATTTTGAGATTTAAGTACTTGCTCAGCTTGAGTAGAAACCATAGAAGTATATTTGCTAATGAGTTTAAGTTCACCTTTAACTCTAGCCATATTATCGCTCACACATCCTACCTCGAAAGCATTATTCTTTAACTCTCTACCAACATAAGCATTAAAACTTTCTTGTCTATCCATAAAGTCATCAAATTCATCTAAGCATGGGCTATGAAATTTAGTAGAGGGGATTTCAACTTTATCATATCTATAGAGAGAATTTACCTTTACTACCTGTGTCGGGTTATCAAGACAATGTGGTTCTTCAACAGGCGGTATATTAAGACCATGTATTTCTTTGATAGGTGGTAAATTCATAACATCTTCAGCTTTAATACCTTTTTGTTTCATTGATTTCTTTGCCTCTTGCATATCTTCAAGACTGAGAAGTAAAACACCTCTCTTCTTCGGAGTGGGTTTAGGAATAGGCTCAGGAGTTGACACAATTGGTTCAGGAATTGCTTCAGGAATTGGCTCAGGAAGAGTCCATTATTTTCATTAGTCAACATATTATTCAATAGTAATTCAGCTTCGTCGACTGTTCTTTCCCTAAAAACACAACCAGCACAACTATCCAAGTAGTCCTTGGAAGCATTGGTTAGTCCATTATAAAAGATATCAAGTATTTCATTTTTCTTAAGAGGATGATCATGCAAAGCATTAAGTAACCGGAGAAGCCTCCCCCAAGCTTGTGCGAGACTCTCTTCTTTGATTTGCACAAAGTTATATATTTCCCGCAAGGCAGCTTGTTTCTTATGAGCAGGGAAATATTTAGCAGATAAGTAATAAATCATATCCTGGGGACTACGCACACAACCAAGAGCAAGAGAATTATACCAAGTCTGAGCATCACCCTTTAACGAGAACAGAAATATCTTAAGGATATAAAAATAGCGAGATTTATCATCATGAGTAAACAGGGTAGCTATATCATTCAACTTGGTAAGATGTGCCACAACAGTTTCAGATTCAAGGCCATAAAAAGGATCAGATTCAACTAAAGTAATAATTTCATGATCAACAGAGAATTCATAATCCTTATCAGTAACACAGATAGGTGAAGTAGTAAAAGCAGGTTCAGGTTTCATTCTAGCATTAAGAGACTAGTGCTTCCATTTAGCTAATAATTTCTTAAGATCATATCTATCATTACAAGCAAAGATAGCTCTAGCAGCTTCTTCATTCATAACATAACCCTCAGGAACAACAGGCAATTCATAATCATTGGGAGAATTTTCATCATCACTATCATCAATAATAGCATCTTCAATAATTTCATTCCCCCTAACTCTAGCAAGTTGTTCATCAAGAAATTCACCTAATGGCAAAGTAGTATCACGTACAGAAGTAGTTTCATCATAAGTATCATGCATAGCAGAAGTGGCATCATCAATAACATGCGACATATCAGAATTCATAGCAGTAGCAGGTTTAGGTGTCGCAAGCTTACTCAAAACAGAAGGAGAATCTAGTGCAGAGCTAGATGGCAGTTCCTTACCTCCCCTCGTAGTTGAGGGATAGATCGTGTTTTTGTCGTCTTTCGAGTTATTCATAGTGATCAACAGATATAAATCCCAAGTGACTCAGAGAATAGAGCTATGCTCCCCGGCAATGGCGCCAGAAATTAGTCTTGATAACCCACAAGTGTAGGGGATCGCAACAGCTTTCGAGGGTAAAGTATTCAACCCAAATTTGTTAATTCGACACAAGGGGAGCCAAAGAATATTCTTGAGTATTAGCAGTTGAGTTGTCAATTCAACCACGCCTGGATAACTTAGTATCTGCAGCAAAGTATTTAGTAGCAAAGTGGTATGATAATAAAGGTAACGATAGCAAAAGTAATGTTTTTGGGTTTTGTAGTAGTTGTAACAATAGCAACGGAAAAGTAAATAAGCGAAGAACAATATGTGAAAAGCTCATAGGCAATGGATCAGTGATGGATAATTATGTCGGATGTGATTCCTCATGTAATAGCTATAACATAGGGTGACACAGAACTAGCTCCAGTTCATCAATATAATGTAGGCATGTATTCCGTATATAGTCATACGTGCTTATGGAAAAGAACTTGCATGAAATCTTTTGTCCTACCCTCCCGTGGCAGCAGGGTCCTAACGGAAACTAAGGGACTTTTAATAGAGAACTGGAACAAAGCATTAGCACATAGTGAATACATGAACTCCTCAAACTATGGTCATCACCGAGAAGTATCCCGATTATTGTCACTTCGGGGTTGTCGGATCATAACACATAATAGGTGACTATAGACTTGCAAGATAGGATCAAGAACACACATATATTCATGAAAACATAATAGGTTCAGATCTGAAATCATGGCACTCGGGCCCTAGTGACAAGCATTAAGCATAGCAAAGTCATAGCAACATCAATCTCAGAACTTAGTGGATACTAGGGATCAAACCCTAACAAAACTAACTTGATTACATGGTAAATCTCATCCAACCCATCACCGTTTAGCAAGCCTACGATGGAATTACTCACGCACGGCAGTGAGCATCATGAAATTGGTGATGGAGGATGGTTGATGATGACGACGGCGACGAATCCCCCTCTCTGGAGCCCTGAATGGACTCTAGATCAGCCCTCCCAAGAGGGATTAGGGCTTGGCGGCGGCTCCATGTCGTAAAACGCGATGAAGCTTTCTCTCTGATTTTTTTTCTCCCCGAACGTGAATATATGGAGTTGGAGTTGAGGTCGGTGGAGGTCCAGGGGGCCCACGAGATAGGGGGACGCGCCCAGGGGGAGGGGGCGCGCCCCCCACCCTCGTGGACAGGGTGTGGGCCCCCTGGTCTTGATTCTTTCGCCAGTATTTTTTATATTTTCCGAAAAGTGCCTCCGTGGATTTTCAGGACATTCCGAGAACTTTTCTTTTCTACACATAAAACAACATCATGGCAGTTCTACTGAAAACATCGTCAGTCCAGGTTAGTTTCATTCAAATAATGCAAGTTAGAGTCCAAAACAAGGGCAAAAGTGTTTGGAAAAGTAGATACGTTGGAGACGTATCAGCTTGATGTAGAGGGATAAACTCAAGCAATATGATATAAACCCCATATTTTATCCTTGATGGCAACAATACAATACGTGCCTTGCAACCCCTACTGTCACTGGTAAGGACACCGCAAGATTGAACCCAAAGCTAAGCACTTCTCCCATTGCAAGAAAGATCAATCTAGTAGGCCAAACCAAACTGATAATTCGAAGAGACTTGCAAAGATAACTCAATCGTACATAAAAGAATTCGGAGGAGATTCAAATATTTCTCATAGATAAACTTGATCATAAACCAACAATTCATCGGATCTCGACAAACACACCGCAAAAAGAGTTACATCAAATAGATCTCCACAAGAGAGGGGGACAACGTGGTATTGAGATCCAAAAAGAGAGAAGAAGCCATCTAGCTAATAACTAGGGACCCGAAGGTCTGTGGTAAACTACTCACAACTCATCAGAAGGGCTATGGTGTTGATATAGAAGCCCTCCGTGGTCGATTTCCCCTCCGGCGGATCTTCAACGAAGGCTCCAAGATGGGATCTCGCGGATACAGAAGGTTACGCTGGTGTAAATTCTTTTTCATTGGCTCCCAGGATGTTTTCGGGGTACGTGGGTATATATAGGAGGAAGAAGTACGTCGGTGGCCGCCCGAGGGGCCCACGAGACAGGGGGCGCGCCCTCCTATCTCGTGGTCGCCTCGGCTGCTTCTTGGCTTGCACTCCAAGTCCTCTGGATAACGTTCGTTCCAAAAATCACGCTCCCGGAGGTTTCATTCCATTTGGACTCCGTTTGATATTCCTTTTTTTCGAAATACTGAAATAGGCAAAAAAAACAGCAATACGGGCTGGGCCTCCGGTTAGTAGGTTAGTCCCAAAAATGATATAAATGTGTAGAATAAAGCCCATAAAGATCCAAAAGGGGTAATATAATAGCATGGAACAATCAAAAATTATAGATACGCTGGAGACGTATCAAGCATCCCCAAGCTTAATTCCTGCTCGTCCTCGAGTAGGTAAGTGATAAAAACAGAATTTTTGATGTGGAATGCTACCTAGCATAATTCTCAATGTAATTTTCTTTATTGTGGCATGAATGTTCAGATCCAAATGATTCAAAATAAAAGTTCATATTGATAAAAGAAGTAATAATACTTCAAGCATACTAATCAAAGCAATCATGTCTTCTCAAAATAACATGGCTAAAGAAAGTTCATCCCTACAAAATCATATAGTTAGGCTGTGCTTCATTTTCATCACACAAAAATGTTCCCAAATTCTACACCCCCGATGACAAGCCAAGCAATTGTTTCGTACTTAAATAATCTCAAACTTTTTCAACTTTCACGCAATACATGAGCGTGAGCCATGGATATAGCACTATGGGTGGAATAGAATATGATGATGGGGATTGTGTGGAGAAGACAAAAAAGGAGAGAGTCTCACATTGACGAGGATAATCAACGGGCTATGGAGATGCCCATCAATTGATGTCAACATGAGGAGTAGGGATTGCCATGCAACGGATGCACTAGAGCTATAAATGAATGAAAGCTCAACAAAAGAAACTAGTGGGTGTGCATCCAACTTGCTTGCTCACGAATACCTAGGGCATTTGAGGAAGCCCATCATAGGAATATACAAGCCAAGTTCTATAATGAAAAATTCCCACTAGTATATGAAAGTGACAACAAATGAGACTCTCTATATGAAAAACATGGTGCTACTTTGAAGCACATTATATGAGACTTGCTATATGAAGAACATGGTGCTACATTGAAGCACAATATATGAGACTCGCTATATGAAGAACATGGTGCTACTTTGAAGCACAAGTGTGGAAAAAGAGATGGTAACATTGCCCCTTTTTATTGTATTTTTATTTATTTATTTTATTTTTTTTATTTTTTCCTTCTTCTTTTTTTTCTTTGGCCTTTCTTTTTTTCTTTTTGGCCTTTTTTTCTTTGGGACAATGCTCTAATAATGATGATCATCACACTTTTATTGATTACAACACATGAATTACAACTCGAAACTAGAACAAGATATGACTCTATATGAGTGCCTCCGGCGGTGTACCGGGATGGTGCAATGAATCAAGAGTGACATGTATGAAAAATTATGCATGGTGGTTTTGCCACAAATACGATGTCAACTAAATGATCATGCAATGGCAATATGACAAAAGTAATGTATGTCATGATGATAAACGGAATGGTGGAAAGTTGCATGGCAATATATCTCGGAATGGCTATGGAAATGCCATAATAGGTAGGTATGGTGGCTGTTTTGAGGAAGATATAAGGAGGTTTATGTGTGAAAGAGCGTACCGTATCACGGGGTTTGGATGCACCGGCGAAGTTTGCACCAACTCTCAAGGTGAGAAAGGGCAATGCACGGTACCGAAGAGGCTAGCAATGGTGGAAAGGTAAAAGTGCGTATAATCCATGGACTCAACATTAGTCACAAGAACTCATATACTTATTGCAAAAATTTAGAAGTCATCAAAAACCAAGCACTACGCGCATGCTCCTAGAGGGATAGATTGGCAGGAAAAGACCATCGCTCGTCCCCGACCGCCACTCATAAGGATGCACAATCCAGGTACACTTCATATTTCAAATTTGTTACACAACTTTAACCATGTATGCATGCTACGGGACTTGCTAACTTCAACACAAGCATTCTTTAAATTCATAATCACCCAACTAGCATGACTTTAATATCACTACCTCCATATCTCAAAACAATTATCAAGTATCAAATTGATCATAGCATCCAATTCACTTACTATGATAGTTTTTATTATACCCAACTTGGATGCCTACCATTCTAGGACCATTTTATAACCATAGCAAATACCATGCTGTTCTAAAAGACTCTCAAAATAATATAAGTGAAGCATGAGAGACTAGCAATTTCTACAAAATTAAGCCACCGCCGTGCTCTAAAAGATATAAGTGAAGCACTAGAGCAAAAACTATCTAGCTCAAAAGATATAAGTGAAGCACATAGAATATTCTAATACATTCAATCAAGTAGGCTTCTCCCAAAAGGTGTGTACAGCAAGGATGATTGTGGTAAACTAAAAAGCAAATACTAATATCATACACGACGCTCCAAGCAAAACACATATCATGTGGCGAATAAAAATATAGCTCCAAGTAAAGTTACCAATGAACGAAGACGAAAGAGGGGATGCCTTCCCGGGGCATCCCCAAGCTTAGGCTTTTGGCTACTCTTGAATATCTTGGGGTGCCATGGGCATCCCCAAGCTTAGGCTTTTGCCACTCCTTATTCCACAGTCCATCAAATCTTTACCCAAAACTTGAAAACTTCACAACACAAAACTCAACAAGAAATTTCATAAGCTCCGTTAGTGAAAGAAAACAAAACCACCACATAAGGTACTATAATGAACTCATTCTTTATTTATATTGGTGTTAAACCTACTGTATTCCAAGTTCTCTATGGTTCATACCACTTAATACTAGCCATAGATGCATCAAAATAAGCAAACAACACACGAAAAGCAGAATCTGTCAAAAACAGAACAGACTGTAGCAATCTGTAACTAAGGCAAACTTATGGAACTCTAAAAATACTACAAAATAGGAAGTACTGGGAAATTTGTCTATTGATCAGCAGCAAAAAGAATAAACGCAAAATCATGTTTCTGTGATTTTAAAAAAACTAATTTCGTGCGCGCAAAGTTTCTGTTTTTCAGCAGAATCAAATCAACTATCACCATAGGTTATCCTATAGGTTCTACTTGGCACAAGCACTAATTAAAATATAAAAACACATCTAAACAGAAGGTAGATGCAAAATGTATTACTAAACAAAAACAAAAACAAAAAACAGAAATAAAATTGGGTTGCCTCCCAACTAGCGCTATCGTTTAACGCCCCTAGCTAGGCATAAAAGCGAAGATAGAACTAAGTAGTGCCATCTTTGGCACTTGGAAAGAAAAGAGAAAATTTCCTTTCTATGGCATTCATCCTTCTATTTTGGGAAAGCACATTGCCATTAATGGAGGAAGTAAGATTAAGCACGTTACGGAAATTTGCATCTAAACTAGACTTCATCTCTTTGATAATTTCGTTTTGATAGAAACATAAGAAGGTGGTAGATTCAACCTTATCATTCATGGGGTGCCCAAATATAGTTTTCATTCTTTCATAGGTATCTATAGCATCCCCTTCAACAAAACCTTCTTCAAAAATAGAATCTAGAACTTGCTTGAAAGAAGCGGGTAAGCCAACATAGAAATTTTTTAAGTAAACCTCAATTTGATATTGTGGTACATAGCTAGCCCGAATTCTTAATAACCTATCCCAAGCATCTTTTAAAGACTCATCAAGTAAATAACGAAAAATTCCAGAGTCATCTTCATCAAAATTGTTTAAGCTCTCATTGGTGACCCCGGTGGGTCTTTCTATAGCATCCTTATTCATAAGTTTAGAGAGGATAGAGGGGTTATCCAAGGTACTAGAACCTTGGAAAGGGCCCTTAGTTCTTTTTGATTCGGCCATGGCAACAGAAAGGAAAACGGAAAAGAGAGAGGAGAAGATTGGGAAAGAGAGGGCGAATAAAATGGCAAGGGTGAAGTGGGGGAGAGGAAAATGAGAGGCAAATGGCAAATAATGTAAATGCGAGGGAGATGAGTTTGTGATGAGTACTTGGTATGTCTTGACTTGAGCGAAGACCTTCCCGGCAACAGCACCAGAAATCCTTCTTGCTACATCTTGAGCTTGCCTTGGTTTTCCTTGAAGAGGAAAGGGTGATGAAGCAATAGTAGTGTAAGTATTTCCCTCAGTTTTTGAGAACCAAGGTATCAATCCAGTAGGAGGCTCCTCAGAAGTCCCACGCACCTACACAAACAAACAAAGAACTCGCAACCAATGCAATAAAGGGGTTATCAATCCCTTCACGGCCACTTGCGAAAGTGAGATCTGATAGAGATAGTATGATAAGATAAATATATTTTTGGTATTTTATAATATAGATTGGAAATGTAAAGATGCAAATAAAAGTAGATTGAAAGCTTATATGATAAAAGGTAGACCCGGGGGCCATAGGTTTCACTAGTGGCTTCTCTCAAGATAGCATAAGTATTACGGTGGGTGAACAAATTACTGTCGAGCAATTGATAGAAAAGCGAATAATTATGAGATTATCTAGGCATGATCATGTATATAGGCATCACGTCCGCAACAAGTAGACCGACTCCTGCCTGCATCTACTACTATTACTCCGCACATCGACCGCTATCCAGCATGCATCTAGAGTGTTAAGTTCATAAGAACAGAGTAACGCATTAAGAAAGATGACATGATGTAGAGGGATAAACTCAAGCAATATGATATAAACCCCATCTTTTTATCCTCGATGGAAACAATACAATACGTGCCTTGCAACCCCTACTGTCATTGGGTAAGGACACCGTAAGATTGAACCCAAAGCTAAGCACTTCTCCAATTGCAAGAAGATCAATCTAGTAGGCCAAACCAAACTGATAATTCGAAGAGACTTGCAAAGATAACTCAACCATACAGAAAAGAATTCAGAGGAGATTCAAATATTTCTCATAGATAAACTTGATCATAAACCCACAATTCATCAGATCTCGACAAACACACCGCAAAAAGAGTTACATCAAATAGATCTCCACAAGAGAGGGGGAGAACATGGTATTGAGATCCAAAAAGAGAGAAGAAGCCATCTAGCTAATAACTATGGACCCGAAGGTCTATGGTAAACTACTCACAACTCATTGGAAGGGCTATGGTGTTGATGTAGAAGCCCTCCGTGGTCGATTCCTCCTCCGGCGGAACGCCGGCGAAGGCTCCAAGATGGGATCTCGCAGATACAGAAGGTTATGGTGGTGGAAATTGTTTTTCATTGGCTCCCTGGATGTTTTCAGGGTACGTGGGTATATATAGGAGGAAGAAATACGTCGGTGGCCGCCCGAGGGGCCCACGGGACAGGGGGCGCGCCCTCCTATCTCGTGGCCGCCTCGGCTGCTTCTTGGCTTGCACTCCAAGTCCTCTAGATAACGTTCGTTCCAAAAATCACGCTCCCAAAGGTTTCATTCCGTTTGGACTTCGTTTGATATTCCTTTTCTTCGAAATACTGAAATAGGCAAAAAAACAGCAATACGGGCTGGACCTCCGGTTAGTAGGTTAGTCCTAAAAATGATATAAATGTGTAGAATAAAGCCCATAAACATCCAAAAGGGGTAATATAATAGCATGGAACAATCAAAAATGATAGATACGTTGGAGACGTATCAGGGACCCTCTTTCGCCTCTGCTATTTGTGCTGGCAATAGACCCGCTTCACCACATCCTTGAGCTGGCAACTCATAAGGGTCTTATTCACAAGCTTCGCGGGGGCCATGGTGAGAACCTCCTTGTACGCTGACGACGCGGCGGTTTTCATGGCTCTGATCAAGTCAGACATCGACAACCTGTCGATCATCCTTAGAGGCTTCGGCGAAGTCACGGGCCTGTGCACCAATCTCAAAAAAAGTTTCGTGGTGCCCATTAGATGTGCCAACCTGGACCTGGAACACAACCTCAGCAATATTCCGGCGACACGGGCCTCTTTTCCATAAAATATTTGGGCCTTCCGCTATCGGTTTGGCAACTTCGGAAAATCGATTTCCAATATCTGGAGGACAAAGCGGCTGGCAAGTTGGTCACTTGGGAGGGCTAGAACATCACCACCATTGGTCGAACGACGCTTGTCAAATCCATGGTCGCTTCTCAAGAGATATACTCCATCATGCCATTGATTGTCCCGCAAGGAACTCTCCGCAACCTGAACAAGATTGAGAGAGCCTTCCTTTGGTCTGTATCTGACAAGACAACCGGCGCGTAGTGCAAAGTCAATTGGGAAATTGTTTGCCGCCCTTCAGCATACGGAGGCCTCAGGGTGCTAAACAGTGACAAGTTTGCTCATGCATTAAGGTTGAGATGGTTGTGGTACGAATGGAAGGAGCCGAGCAAACTTTGGGTGGGTTTGGGTAACCCATGTACTATTGAAGACCATGATTTCTTCTATGCATCCACCATGATAGTCATGGGCAATGGTGCAAAAACACCTTTTTGGGACTCCCCTTGGCTTCTTGGCTGCAAGCCCAAGGACATTGCCCCTCTAATCTTTAAAGCCTCAAGGAGGAAAACTTGGAAGGTGCGCGACACCCTCAGGGCGAACGCTTGGATGCTTCAGATCAAGAGGGATACCGTCATCACCAGCGACCACGTGCGGGAGTTCTTCACCCTTTGGATGCTCACTCATGACTTTCACATAGATGACGACGCCGAGGACGACATAGGGTGGAAGCACTCCATGGACGGGATCTACTCAGTGTCCACTGCTTACAAGGCACAGTTCCTAGGTCTGACGCTATCCCATATGGACTTCATGGTGTGGAAAGCCTGGGCCCCTCCGAAAGTTAAGTTTTTCGCATGGCTTGCATTGCAAGGGCGGATTTGGACTGCCGACCGCTTGGAGCGTCGTAGTTGGGCAAACTGTGGCCTTTGCCCCCTATGCAAGAGAGAACAAGAGACGACCGTTCACCTCTTCGTTCGGTGCCGCTACTCTACACGGCTATGGAACATGGCCATCCAAAAATTTGGGCTTACGCACATGGACACCACCACTTGGCATCTCCACGCATCTCCACTCTTTGAGAAGGCTATGGCCTCCCTCACTATGCTTGTCTCGTGGACAATTTGGAATGAGAGAAGCGCTAGGGTATTTCGCTGCAAGAGTGCGCCGCCTACAAGCCTTCTCCAACTTGTAACCGATGAGGCAAAGCTTTGGGTAACCGCCGGCGCTAAGAATTTAGGGCACATTGTAATAAGCGAGTAATTGTCAGGCCGTGATGTGTGTTGGGTCAGGTCTTGTAACACTCCAAAACACTCTATCCTTCTCATTTAATAGATGAGGCAAATCTTTTGCCTCCGTTTCGAAAAAAAAATTCTCCCGCGACCTCAGTGCAAGACTAGAGAACTTGGTTCATTAACCACGCGTCTTACCCACCACACTGTGACTGTTACTCAGCACCAAATGTCATTGCTGGTTAATTCGCAGTGTGCGCTCTGCTTTGGCTGCTCCATTGCCCAAAGTCCTCATCTTCATGTCGTGAGGAGATCCGTTGGAAGAGAAGACACAAAGACTCTGTTCTTCGCCTTGGTTGCCTATCCATCACATATCCAATTCATGCAAAACATGAATCACTTGCACGCATGAACCCAAATCTAACACAACGAAAATGGCACAGCCAAGCTACAACATTTGCATACGTGTACCTCTTTCCCCCAGTCGGCGCATAGCGTGATGGTCACGAGCGCCAAGACCTGCGCCAGAATACCGCAGATGATTCCCATCCAAAGGCCCTGGCCAGGCACCATTATTTTCACACTATTAGCATGCTATTGAACCCATAAAAGTTGAAGAAAACCAAATAAATACGAGGAAAATGCACCATCCCGCCGACGCGCAGCATGAAGGCTACGAGGTAGGCTGCCGGTACGCCAACTAAGTAGAACGCGCCGAGGTTGATACAGGCACAGATCTTCTGCCACCCGCAGCCTCTAGCCACACCTACACATACGTGATGCATGTTACTCCCCGTGCAAGTTAAGTATCTAAGAAAGACTCCATGATGGTTTTTACCAGAGAGAACACACTGAATCCCATCGAAGAAGTTGGCAACCGAGATAACCAGTAGCATCCTGGCAACGTATCTCACAACCTCCTCCTCGTCGCTGTACGCATGGCCCCAGACGAAGCGCAGGAGGACCACGACCATCCCCATGACGATTCCTTCCGAGATGGCCAAGACCATGACGACCCGCACGGCGAGGCGGGCTGCCCGTGGCCGCCCCGCCCCGAGCTCGTTCGAGACACGGGTGCTGCACCAAGCACCATCATATCATGCAAACTAACATGAGCATGAGTGCCTCGAACATAATCAATGATATTTTGCTTGGGTGAATTTCACTCACCTTATTGCAGCGCCAAGGCCATAGGGGATCATGAAGAGGCAGTTAGCCGTGTTGAGTCTATCATTGCGAAACGCAGGAAACAAATGTGAAGATATGAAGCAAATAAAGAATCATGTCGGTGCGGTTGTCTTACGTGATCGACAGAACGGATGTTTCCAGCTTAGGGTTTGGAAGAAGACCCGAAAGCAGCACAAGGATTTCGAACGACCACCATTCCAAGCTGCCATGCGAATATCAAGACACCTATCAATGAATCCAATGATCACAAGTACGTATTAATTAGGACCTCCAAATATCACTCACCAGAGCATGAGAGCAGACGGCACGGCGAGCCTGAAAAAGTCATGCGCCCCGTGGAAGGCTTCCATCGAGAACCCGGTCCACGTCTGCTGGCAAGAGCTCGACACCCTCACGTACACGGCCAGTAAGATCACGTAGACCCAGTAGGAGATGGCGTTGCTAAGAGCCGCGCCCTTGCCGCCCATCCCGGCAACGTGCACGAGCAGCCAGCAGACGAGCAGATGTAGCAGAGCGGCCGCGCCGGCGCTCACCATTACCGGGAGCACGACGTTCTGTGACTGCAGGAACCGGACGTGGCACTGCAGCAGGCCGTAGGCGAAGAGACCCGGGATCATCCACCGGGCGTACGTGCCTGCCTCCATGGCGATCTCGGGGTCCTGGCCGAACAGGAGCAAGATCTGTCCGGTGTGGAACCACATGAAGGCGACGGGGATGCTTACGACGGTGAGTAGTAGCATGGCGCGTTGCTTGTAGATGCCGATGAGGTGATATTGCCTGGCGCCAAATGCTTGACCGCATAGAGTGTCCAGGGCATTGGACATGCCAACCTGATCAAGGAAACCAAAAACGAAGAATATCATTTATGAGACCTGAACTTTGAGTTCTGCAAATTTGAACTGGACTTTGTTTGTACAAAACTGACTTGAAGTAGTAAAAAACCGAAAGATGGAAATTCACTACAAACAACACAAAATTGAAAAAAAAAACGACATCAGATTGGCGTGAGAGGATTTGCAGGAGTGGCACGTGTGCACAAGGGGCAAACCGCCTACGACAGAGGTGAGGCCATCTAGGCGGCAACCGATGGGTCATGGCGACACGATGAAGGATACCCACAACACGAGGGAGCACAACCACTGAAGAATGTATCATGGGTCCAGGCTAGTCCGGTCATAGGCTGTATCAGAAAGTACCACTACCGGTGCCAAAAGTTCTCATGTTTTAGGGTCTCTTTGGATCAAAGGATTTTTGTGTAGCAATTTTAGAGGATTTAAGTCGTAAGAAACTTTCCCATGGAAGTTCTTCGTATCATAGGATTGGGGGTTACAGAACTCCTATGTAACCCATTTCAACATAAGCTCAAACTTCAGTTTATTTTATTTTCTTTGAGAAGTCCAATGCACTTGAGAGTGGCGTCTCATCACCTGAGCTCAGATGAGCTCGGGCAAAATAAAAAATTCGCAAAAATAGAAGATAAATTCAAAAAAATTGAATTTTTTTTTTTGCAAGCAAGATGCTTGTGTGTGTGATCTTCGTGCAAATTTTGGTAGAGTTTTGACGTTCTTCGTATGGAAGTTCTTCGTATCATAGGATTGGGGTTTACAAAACTCCTATGTAATCCACTTTTATACCCAAGATTCATAGAATCTCAACATAAGCTAAAACTTCAGTTTATTTTATTTTCTTCAAGAAGTCCAATGCACTCTCTCTCTCTCTCTCTCTCTCTCTCTCTCTCTTCTAAAATTCATGTGTTTCTTTCACGTGCACCATTCAAAGTCGCATATTGTAAAGTTTTCTTGTTTTAAAATAATGTAGGATTTCACTGTATATGACATCTCAATACTGTGTTTCTTCCTATTTATCGCAAAAGAAATATTTTCTTCCTACAATATAAGGATGCCCTGGATACTTTTGTGTTTCACATTGAGTAAAATTGCAAAAAAAAAAAAGGAAAAAAGAGGAGGGGAAGTAGCCTATTGCAGAAGTGCAATTGCACACAAAATTGCAATCGCGACAAACACAAAATAATACAAATAACAAATCTAAAAGGGTAAACATAACAATTACAAGACTAAAAAGGTGATTACCACACAAAAGTGACCTAAGGCATCACCGAGCAAACAAGGTGGCTAAACATCACAAAGTTCCCGAAGTGTGAGTTTTAGCCATTCTCGTATTAAAATTCACAAATGTTTCAATAAGCGCATACACATCAGATGTTAGCAGGAGCTGGCTGCTCTAGTGCTCTTCAGCAAAAGTTGAGTGGATTGACGACAGTTTACATTACACTAGAGCCAAAAAAACGTCTTACATTATGGGACGGAGGGAGTAGTTTTCTTTGTAAAGCGTTGACCGTATCGACGGTCGCTACAGATTTACAAGCAACATTGTCAAGATCTGGAATGTGTTACATACAGGTTATAAATTGATTCTCTAGTAGGTTGTTTTGGATGCAATCAAGCAACGATTGGGGGAATTTAGAGCCAGGAGTTTTTCAGGAGAAGCATAAGGTTCAAGAAGCATAGATTAACATTAAAAAAAATAGACGATATTTGCTTTCTCGGTTGCCCTGAAAATCTTAGTCAGAAAAAAATCCACATCACCAAGTTTTTTCAGAAAAGAAACTGACACCACTGGGTACTGGATCATTCCGACAAGCACCTTGTGTGCGAGCACGTAGAGCAGCAGCAGTGGCTGGACATCCAACACGAGCAGCATCAGCGGTGGTGGTGGCGAGCTCCGGTGCATGCAGCGGCCCAGCGCACGCAGCGGTTCGCCGGCTCATGGCCAACACATAAAGCAGCAGCGGCAGCTGTGCACGCACGCACGCTGGCAAGCAAGCTAGCTACGAAGCATGGGTACCGGCAGCAGCAGCGGCCCGCCCGCACGCGGCTGCGGCCTGTACGCATGGACACTCCAGCCCACGCGCCCACGACGCGCCCCACTACGCCCACGATCAACACACCTCTGCTCAACGGCCACGCGGCTCGCCCAGCGCGACTCAGACCCGGCCACACACCAGCGTCCGACCTGGACCTAGACACACACGCACACAGGGCAGACACAAGACGTACACTACGCAGACAATGCCTAGACACAAGACAGACACTGCCCATACACTACCCAGACAATGCTCAGACGTGAGCACGGCGGCCTGCACGCACGGGCGCGAGCACGGTGACCCGCACGCACGCCCACTGTTGAAGTATAATGTGCTGTGTAGTCTATTCCATCAGATCGATATTTTGATTGCATTGGCTAAAGTATGCACTTCTACATGGTATCGAAGCCAAAAGGTCTCGAGTTTAAGATCCAGCTGACGCAATTAAAAGCCGATTAAAAACATCTCTAGGCTAGGCAACTTAGGAATAGATAATGCCATATTTGTACATGTCACTCATTCTTGCCATCTTCATACAAATTAAGAGTTTCCCCTATATATCACGGCAGTCGGCAAGACATGACCATTCACTGTGAAAGCTCTTAAGTGCCATTGATCTCGATCTATCGCCGATAGAGTGATGAGATCGAACCGACAGAGCAAGTCCAATGGGCATGTGCATATCAGGCGCGGATGAGGGTGAAAATGCGCCCGGACGAAAACAAACACAGCACAACAGTCCAAAAGCTCGCTAACTGCTGCATATCAATTCAACTACTGTACCATGCATGTGTGAACCGTTTCTGTTGGTCACTAGCAAATTGTCGACATCTCTAAAGCACAAAACTATTCCCTTTTCAAATAAAAAATCTCTGACAAACTCTGCACACGAATAGCCTGTCTAACTGTTCAAGCGGTAAAACCCGTAAAATCACCTTCTTTTTCTCCCTTTTTTGACCGGAAAATACACTTTTTTTACTGCTAGTAATTGAAGAGCATGTCCATTTTTTAAAAAAAGCAATGGAAGAGCATGAACTAACCAATGGGGCAACAGCCAAACAAATTCGCGCGCTTGCATCCCAGAAAACCACCAAACGAGATATGGAAAAGATGAAGCATGATTAAGAGCGGCGAAGCGAAATGTTGCTTACCAGAAAGCTGAATCCGGTGACGGTGGCGAAGGAGGTGGCCATGGACGCGCCGGCGAGGGGCAGCTCGCCGAGGTGTCCAACGAACATGATGGAGATCATCTGGATCAAGTTCTGCAGCAGGCTGCCGGCGATGAGCGGACCGGCCAGCCACAGCTGCCGCTTCACCTCGTCACCCACCACCAGTAAGCTCTCCCCAACTAGCTCCTTGCAGTCCCGGCTCCTGTGGAGGAGAGTTTCCTCGACGCTTGCCTTCTCCATGTTGCCTCCTCTTGCCAGGTCTGTTGCTCGTTCCTCCTGTATACTATGATTGGTGAGGACACGTAGTATCTTCTGAAAAGGGCATATATAAGGTCATCTCCAATGCCGGGTCCCAAATCAGACTCACCGTCCATCCGTGTGGATGTGTCCGGATGCACCCGTAAGCCGATACGAGAGCCAACCATCCAACTATGTCCATCAGACGTTCGGACACATTATGAATGAAAATTAAAAAACCGTAAAAAATCGAAGCCGACATGAAATTTTTCTTTCATATTTCGATTTTCTACATACCACAAAAGTAAAACTAGCCTAGTCTACGCTTTGCCGAACGCAGGCGACAGTCTCCCACGTCATACGTTCCTCATTAGCCACATCCGTGTCCTACGTCCTACTCTTCGTTGTCATCCGCCGGCTGGCCGTTGGAGGCAGTCACCGTTGGAGATAAGGTCGCGATCGAGCTAGACGGACGACGTGTACGTCACCCACAGTGGCATTGTTTCCGAGTATATAGACGCACAACACGTGAGGGTCGGTGATGACGTGGAACAAAGGGGTGGGTGTGCTCAAAAATAGCATGAAGTATTTATTGCCCAACCGGATGTTCATTGCGTTCTTATACATCCATCGATCCCAAAAGCCCTCGGCCCGGTCCGTGCCAAAGACCTCCCGTTTCGGCCTCCGTTTCATTCTTCTTCGGAAATGTTAACGCCCACACGTGTGGGCGTTTGCAGATCGCCCATACGCCTTCACCATCACTCATTTTGCCACGTATGAATATATGCCATCAGCAGAATTTTTTTGGTTTTTGGCTTAAAAATGTTTTATCTCCTAAATAAAAAAGCGAACTAAAAATCCGTTTTCACCATTAAATCCGTCTCGACGAGATCTTCAAAACTAGACCCCATGTTGATATGTTTCGACAAATTTTTTTTTTTTGCCCAGAAGTTGCCATGATGTTTACACTATAGTTGCCATAGTGCTTAAACTAAAGTTGTCATGTGGCAATTTTAGTTTGTAGATCATGGCAATTTTAGTTTTTTTATGATGGTAATTCCAGTACTTTGACCATGAAAATATTTTTTTATTGAACCATGGCAATTTTAAGTGCATGTATCGTGGCAATTTTAGTTTATGGTGCATGGCAAGTCTAGTTTCTTAATTCTTTGGTTTATAATATGTTAAAATTGCTTTTAAATATAAAAGAAAATACTTGAAACAATATCATGGCAACTTCAGTGTAAATATTATGGCAATTCATGTGCAATAGACATGGCAACTTTTAACCAAAAAAAATTTCGCCGAAATATATCGATATGAGATCTAGTTTTAAAGATCTCGTCGCGAGGGATTTAATGGTGAAAACGGATCTTCAATCGGATTTTTCATTTAAGAGATAAAACATTTTAAAAACTGAAAATCCAAAAAGATTCTCGTATGCATGCATACGATGACGTGGCAATCTATTTACATTAGAGACGTGTGGTGCGTCTCCTTTCCCGCCACACGTGTGACAGTTATCGGGGCCCTTCTTCTTTTACATAAAGCGTTTGTACATCGGAAGCGGAGTAATTGCGCTCGAGCTCAAATGAGCTCGTTATCGTGCACGTTCGCTAGCGCATCAGGATCTGAGCCAATTGTTTATTCGGGCGTTGGAGGGTCGCTAGGAAAATGCACACTGTAGATAAATACGTACGCAACAAAGCTTAGTGGTGGGCCAGAGTTAACGTGGAGTTGGGCATCCGTTCATCCTAGTGGAGGTGGGACGTGGATCAGAATCGCACGTCCTCATCTGATCCGTGGCCCTGGTGGGGACAGGCAGGATCTAGAGTGTTCTTTGGCTACAAGCGGCGGTCATCTGTGGGAACAGGGGTCTCCGGCGGAGAGAAAAGGAGCAGCGGCGGCGATCCAGCATGGAGTTTCTGATGCAGCCATTCAGCAGGTACGTGGATCTTTGCTTGCCTGGCGGATTCATCACAAATCCTACCCGCATGGCTTGGTGGCTGAAAGGATTTGGTTTTGGCTTGAATGGGATCCAGTGTCCTTGAAGAAGTAGGAGAGAGCTTGGTGTCGGCCCCTGTGCTGAGGGCGCCGACGGGAGGCGGTATGCTGGAGGAGCAGGATATGGCGGTCAGAACCACTGTCCTTGAGGAACTAGGAGATTGGTTGATGCCAGACGTTGTGCTGCCTTGTTCGAGGGGAGATGGTACGGTGGAAGAGCAGCAAGTGGCGGAGCAGCCATGAGCGGTGGACAGCGCGGGTGCTCAGGTTTTCGCCGCCACTGATGCCCTGGTGGGGAGGAGGGATAGTTCGCCTCCGACGTCAGAGCTGTCAACTGGGAAGATGAATCTCCTGGTTGGAACTAGAGGTTAGTGTTGGATTGTATTTCAGTCAGTATACTAGGGATTTACATTATAGTTGGAATTGGATAAATCCTACCATTAGAACAACTAGTGATGCTTCAGTTAGGAAGCAGAACCATCTTTGCCGAACCAAGTCAGTTCATATGATAAAATTGCTGATTTCTGATTTGAGGGAGTTAATATGTGAATTTTGTAAGTTTAATATGTGAAGTTACTGAACCCAGACAATTCACATGAGAAGAAATAGCGATTTGGTAGTGATATTCAGGGAATCATGCTTAGTGCCCCATGAGGCATTTCATCTAAGGAAAATGCTGGTTACTGAAATCCAAACAGTTAATATGTGGAGGTTGTTTTTACAGGCTAAGAATTGGGGCTGTCGCACCGAGCAGAACACCCTGCCCAAATTATGTCAGCACGTTTGAGAAGGCTAGGAGTTATGCCGACAACCCGGCTGAGAATGTGATCACACCAGTGATTAGCACTACTTTTGACTCTTTGGGTGAGGCTTATGACCTCTGTAATTTGTATTCATGGGAGAAAGGCTTCGTCATCCTATATGGGAAGAGCCGGCTGAATCTCGAGAGGACACCCAGGTCTATCTCGCGCACTACTGGAGGTACTGCAATGGCCTGTACCTTGAGAGGCACATTGGTGAGGTGAGTATATAGTTGGAGAACAAATAGTGATGTTGTAAAAATTTGATTTTTCTATAGGTGCTAACTCCTGGAATTGAACTGTATTGCGGTATGAGCTGGCTTATCTTAAGAAGCAGATTGCATACGAGGTGATCTCGATGAAGGGGAACAAGGGTGAGCACCCAAGCTTCATGATCGAGGAAGTGCTGTTCCGAAGAAGACCGGAGTGGCTGTCTCATTATCTGCTTAGTTATATTATGCATTTACCATGAGTTTGCAAAAGACTAGTTATATTATGCATTTACCAGCAGTGGTTGTCTCATTATATGTTTGCAAATAGTAAGCTAAAATGGATCCTGAAGGTCCAGTACAAATTATATTATGCACTTACCATGAGTGGTTGTCTCATTATCTGTTTGCAAATAGTAAGCTAAAATGGATCCTGAAGGTCCCGTACAAATGCTGCTGCTTTGAAAGACTGAATCTATGAAACTAGAGACAGCATAGATTTGGAGGACTGAATCTTTTGATTTATGAATCTATGAAGGTATGCATCTACTCCCTCCGTTCCAAATTACTCGTCTCTGAAATGGATGTATCTAGATGTATTCTCTAGATACATCCATACGTGCGACAAGTAATTCGGAACGGAGGGAGTACATGTAGCCTTGAATTGAAAAAAACAATCTAAAAATGTATGCATCTGTCATGACACCGAAAATATGAGGCTATGAATCTCAAGGCAGTATTGTTTTAAAAACTAGGAATATATCCATCTAAACATGTACATTATTCTGCATACATTAAAAATACTGCCTCATGTTTAGGAGTATGCATTAGTCTGAATCTTTGAATCTATCCATTTTTAGGAGTGTGCATTAGTCTGAATCTTTTAGGAGTATGCATTAGTCTGAATCTTTGAATCTATCCATCTAAAAATGCATGCATCAGTCTGAATCTAAAGACTGCAGCTATGATTTTCCATGGCTGAAAGCAGTAGGGGCATGGAGATTAGAATAGATGTACAGGGTACGAACCCGGAAGGCCGGCGCCTCCTGGTGTGGCAAGGCAAGAAGAGTCAGCACCGAATAGCCGTGCAAAATAAATGGGCAGGGTTGGACGCCCGCCGTCTGGTGGTTAACGTCTGAGCCGTGGCTCACAACGTGATGGCTCATCTGATCCGCCGCTGCGAGGATGACGGACGTCGCATTAAATGCCGTAGCTGAGTGGGCCAGGGTCTGGGAAAAAGGCGTCCATACATCTCCCAATACATAGTAAAATAATTGTGGTAGTGCCAATCTTTGCGCCAGCTGACGGCTGAGATATAGAGTCCATCTAAGCTCAAGCTCAGAATAGACTTTATGTTGTACATCCTCCTTTTCATCCTGCTAGCATGGCATTCGTGAACAAACGTTGGCGAAGAAGGCGGAGAAAGCCGTGCCTTCGATTGCCCGGGTGGCACTGGCCCGGCGGTTCGCCGTTGGTGACGAGCTCCCGCCTGATCGACCGCCACTGCTTTCTCCACCTTGTTCGCCTTGAGGCCAACTCCACCGCGCGACCTTATCCTGTCCGGGCCCGTCCGTTTGGGGTAAAACAGACAAACCGGGCGGCCCAGCGCGCGGGAGCAAACGGACTTTTGTCCGTTTTGTGTCCGTTTTTGACCCATCTGCGGCCTAAGTTTGCGTCGTTTTTGGCGTGAAACGGACACCACGCGGACACGCCGGCCGTCCTCGCGTGTCCTCCCATGGCCCGCCCATCGGTGGCACAGGACGGGCCTTTTTCTATCCGCCCCCTCCCTCCCTCCGGCCGCATCCCACTCCTCTTCTCCACTCTTCCCCACTCTTCCCCTCGCCGACGCCGCCGCCGGCGCTGCCATTGCAGCCGTTCAACTCGGACGCGTGCTCGCCCAGCCCCTTCCCCTCGTCGCCGCCGAGCTACCCAAGCACGGCAACCTGGTTTGCGCACCCGCCGGCCTGATTTGGGGCGGATCCAATCGGTCTTGAGCTCGCCCGGCTGTGGAAGGCCGGGCCACGCCATGGACTGGCCGGGCACCTCGCCGGAAGGCCCTGGCAGGGCCGCAAGGCCACATGCAGGCAGTGGCTCGTCCTCTAGCCGCTCGGATCTGCACCGTCGGTGGTCCGCCGGTACATACGGGAATGGCGGCCGGCCGGGCTCGGTGCTTGCCCAAAAGCTCGTCGGTGCACCGTTGCCCCTCATCAAGTGCAACCACTGCCCAAGGGTGGTCGTGCGCCGCGTGTCTACAATGCCCAAAGTTCGGGAAAGCGCGCTTAATCGAGCGCTTATGCGCGCCTACGCGCAAGGCGCTGGCCTACCGCCTCGCATAGGCCATGTGCGCTCGTAAAGGCGCGACGCGCGCCTAGGCGGAGCGCTTTTCTCGCAGAGGCGAGCTTAATCACGCGGAACAGCGCGGAACGGGCGCTTAATGGCGCAGAACGACGAGAGGGGATCCATCGGGGAATCGGGATAAAGAGGCAGGGAGCCACGGGATGAAAGGCAGAGGGTCAAAATCGAGCCCGTGTTAGGGTTAGGGTCTCCTCTCCTCCATTCCTCGCGCCGCCGGACTCTCCTTGGGGCCGCGAGACTCTCCTCGCGCCGCCGGCAGCAGCACGCCCTCCGCCCTGGATCTGAAGCTTCTCCTCGCGCCTCTCCTGCTCGAGCCCTCCCCCACACCTCCGGTTGCTGGCCTTCGACCTCATCCCGCCGTGGATCTCGCGGCCTGGTCTTCTTCTCTTCAGGCAGGTGAGCCCCCAGATCCCCATTGAGCCTACCTTCTCCTGCTAGCTTCTGCCTGTTGCTGCTTTGCTGGTGCTACTAGTTGCCGCTGAAGTGATGTTAGCTGCTGCTGGTGGTAGTTAGTGGTGTTGTTTACTAGTAGAGTAAAAGTAGTAGTACTTGGTGCTGTTGCCTGTTGCTGTTAATTTGCTGCTGCTAGCTGCTACTGCTTGTTTGATGCTGCTACTACTTGTTTGCTGCTGATGCTAGCTGATGCTGATGCTGGCTGCTGCTGCTACTTGTTTGTTGCTAATGCTAGCTGCTGCTGCTGTCTGTGGCTACTAGCTGCTAATTTGTGTTGTTGACTTGTTGTTATAGGATGTCAACATCAGAGAACACCACCGCCCAAACAGAGTCCGAAAGGCCGATAGCTCTAAAGAGGAAATCCAATGATGTTGGATGGAACTATGGGAAACTATGTGATGTCACAAACAAGGAGAGGGTGAAGTGTGACTTTTGTGGCCATATTAGCACCGGAGGAATTAACCGTTTCAAGCTACACATCACAGGCACCACCTCAAGCATTCTTTCATGTTTAAGATCAACTCCGGAGGCTAAAGCAATATGCCAGAGAGCTCTTGATGCATATGAGGCAAAGAAGGTGGCGAAGAAAAAACATACGGTAGAAGTGAGGGCTGATGTGCATGTTACAGCCCTAAATGAAGCAAGGGATGGTAGAGAATCTGTTTGTGTTGGAAGCACATCATCGGAGCCCAACAAATTAGGACCAATGGACAAGTTTGTGCGTCCTATTGATGGTAAATCAAGCAAAGAGGAAGCCTTGAAGCAGCTAAGTATGAATGAAGCACTATTCAAGGAGAGAAGAGGTCAATGTTCACCATATGTTGCTAGATGGGTGTATTCACATGGTAATTCTGGAGTCCTTCATTTCTTTGCTTGCTTGTGCTTGAAATGATTGCTTGATTGCATTGTTTTGTTCCTTTGCTTGTAGGCATACCATTTAATGCTCTTGACAATGATGAGTTTTGTCAAATGTGTGAGGCCATAGGCAAATTTGGTCCTGGATATGAGCCTCCTACTCAATATGAGCTTAGGGACAAGTTGTTGAGTGATGAATATGCAAGGACCAAGAGTTTGTTAGATGAACGTGAGAAGGAGAAGATAAAGCTTGGGTGCACCATCATGACAGATGCATGGACGGACATGAAGAGGAGGAGCATAATGAATTTGTGCATGCATTGCAGTGGGGGGACAAGTTTTCTCAAATCAAAGGAAACATCTGATGTGTCACATACAAGTGAAGTCATATTTCAGCTAGTGGATAGCGCAATTGAGGAGGTAGGGGCGGAGCATGTGATGCAAGTGGTGACGGACAATGCTTCCAATAACATGGGAGCCAAGAAAATGTTTCTTGAGAAGAGGCCGAAGATCTTTTGGAGCTCTTGTGCAACTCACACTATCAACTTAATGCTCCAAGGAATTGGCAGCCTCAAGAGATTCAAAACAATAATTGATCAAGCAAAGAACCTCACCATCTTCATCTATGCGCATCACAAGACTTTGGCATTGATGAGGGTTGCTACAAAAAGGAGAGATATCATAAGGCCGGGGGTGACTAGATTTGCTTCTGCTTTTCTCACATTGCAAAGTTTGTTGGAGAAGAAAGATGCTTTAAGGTATATGGTGGTTGAAAGAGCTTGGGAAGATATGAAAAATGTGAAAACAAAGAAAGGCAAGGATGCAACGGCAACGGTGATGGATGCAAACTTTTGGAAAGGTGTGCTCCTATGCATAAAGGTGTTTGAGCCATTGGTGAGGGTACTTCGTTTGGTTGATGGGGATATTAAGCCATCGATGGCTTGGTTGTATGGAGAGTTGGTGAATGCAAAGAGGGAGATGAAGGAGGCATTTAACAACTTGGAGAGGAACTACAAAGATACTATGGGCATTGTTGAAAAGAAGATGAATGGAAGGCTAGATTCTCCACTGCACATGGCCGCATATGTGTTGAACCCACACTATAGTTATGCAGATAGCTCCGTCTTTACCACTGCAAATGAAGGATTTCAGGAGTGTGCTGAACAATACTATGCAAATGATCATGATACTTGCATGCTGGTTGTCAATGACGAGTTTCTGAAATATGAAAACAAAGAAGGAACTTTTGGAAAGAAGCTTGCAAAAGCATGTGAAAATAAAAGCTACAGCCCCGGTATACTTGCTTGCTCCTGCCCACTAGTTGCTACTCTTTTCTTGCTGCTGCTATTGAAGTATTGATGCTTGTTTCTTGCTGCTACTGCTACTATTGATGCTTGTTTCTTGCTGTTGCTGCTGCTATTGATGCTTGCTTCCTGCTGCTGCTGCTACCATGCTACTGCTGCTGCTACCTTGATGCTGCTGCTAGCCTGCTACCATGCTACTACTGCTTTTTGCTGCTGCTACTACTAACTTGCTACTGCTATATGTTCTCCGATTTCTAGTTGGTTGGTGGAAGCTTTATGGAGGAGAAACACCAAATTTGAAAGAAATGGCTATGAGAATCCTCTCTCTGACCTCTAGCTCTTCTGGTTGTGAAAGAAACTGGAGTGCATTTGAATCGGTATTATCTCTTCTCTCAATTTTGTCTCCTCATTTGTCTCTCGTTTTTGTTTTTAAATATGCTCATGCAAAATGATGTTTAATATGTAGATACATACCAAGAGAAGAAATAGGCTCACAACGGAGCGATGCAACAATTTGGTCTTCATAAGGTTCAACAATAGGATGTTGTCTAGGAAACAAAAGCTCCTAGAGAAGAAGAAATGGGATGTGCTCATTAGCACCGATGCTACCAAAGCTCAAGGATTTCTATTTGAAGGAGGGGATGATTATGCAAGCGTTGTTTATCTGATGAGGAGGATGGAGATGTTCATCCGGGTACGGGGATATCATGGGATCTACTTGGTGAAGCAATGGGAGCACAAGAGCAACTCCAACTTCGGAGGAGTGCAAGAGTGAGAGACCTTGAGGAGGAGGAGTTTGAATCCGATCATGATGATGAGGAGATAGTGGATGAAGATGAGATTGAGTATGAGGATGATTGAGAGGCATTGAGCATTTGAGCTAGTGATCATTGGCTCATTGCATGATGGTTGGCAGCATCATGCCATTAAGTGATCAAGTTATCATGCATTTGCATTCATGCATTTGTCTTTTGTTTGTTATTTGTTATGTAAGAGACTATGATGGAGTGGTCACGGGTGAGACTATTGTGGATCGTGGCCGTGGTACTTTGGTTTGGTAGCACTAAGCAAGTTTAAGACTTTTATTTGTTATGTAATATGCTTGCTTGTGAAGTTGTGAACTTGTGATATGTTCTACCTATTACATTGCTTGTTTGCTACTTTGCTAGTTTGCTTTGATTGCTCATTCAAGTTGTGAACTTGTGATATGTTCTGCCTATTATATTACATTTTACATATATGAATGATGAATCTGATATATAATGCTTTGCTTGCTCCTTGCTTGTTGCTTGCTGCTGCTAACATCTTTACATATATGAATGATGAATCTGATATATAATGCTTTGCTTGCTCCTTGCTTGTTGGTTGTTGCTGCTAACATCTTGTCATCTTCTCTATGATGTATTTAGCTGTTGCACAATGCATTGGAGGGAGACGATCAGAGGACAACATACAAAGAGGCAGGGGCAACATATTGGAGAGAGAACAAGGTTATAAACTTATAATTGTACCTCCAGTTTACATTCTAGCACTTTTTTTTATGTCAAACTGCTCTTTTTTGCCCATATCCGTACAATTATATAGAAAACGCATAATTGCGCCTAATTGCGCCTAATCACGCCTAAGCTAGAAAAGCGCAAGTAGGTGGCCAAACGCATAATTAATGCCTAGCGCTTTCTCAAACTTTGACAACGCCGGAGCATCCCGGATGGGTGTTCATCAAGTGCTTAAACGATAGGGTATGTGCTCTTTTTAGCTTCGGTTTGTGCTCTCAGATTAGACTAGTTGTGCTAACTTTAGGTTTTATTGTGTAGAATGGATGCAAGTTTTGGTATTGGGAAGAAGAGTACATCGATATATTGATAGAGCGAAATTTAGTACATGTTCGTGCACTTTTAGCTGGTCTAAAGGCTGTAGACGAGACAAGTGCACTTTTTGCTAGAATAGAGGCTAGGCACGATACTACGTGCGAGGAAGCAACAAGGCACGATACTACGTGTGAGGAAGCAACGTCGACTTCTGGCTTGAAGAAGAAAGGAGGGAGCAACGTCGAACCTCCTCCACGGATCAACAATGAGTGCATCGAGAAGGCCCTAACCCAACTCAAGGGAGCAGTTATGGAAGTTGGGTATCTTCTCAAATGTATTCTTGTGGTTCTTGTTTTCTTTGGCCTTGCTTTACTAGTCAAAATGTGATGACGTATTATCATGTACCAAAACTGAATGATAAAAAAAAGTTTAAGGACTTGCAAAGAAATGTGCACACGGAAAGATGCGGCCGGGATGCGTCCGCATGCTGGGCACACGGCCACCGCATCCCGGAAACTGTCCGGACACAACCTCATTACCCTACCCAAACGGACAGAATCCGGACAAAACGGACGTCCGTTTGAGGTCGCGCGGTGGAGTTGGCCTGACGCGCCGACCTGGGCGGAGAGCGGACGTGACCTTGCCGGTGGCCATCTCCGGGTCCAGCAGGATGACGGACGTTCTGATCGGCTCCTGCAGCGGACGGGGGAACGGAGATGGAACAGCGGCGATGGAGGTGGAGGCAACAGGAGGAATGGACTTTCACGTGGGAGGAGTGACAGGACGGTGGTGTCGGAGTCCGATAGGGCAGATGTCTGGACTCCCCCAAACCTCTACCAGTTTAGTGTAGGTTTGCTGGTTTTCGAATGCCCGGACCAGGCCAGACATCTTATATGAACGCAGTTGGATGGCTAAAAGTGTTGGAACACATTTGTGATTGATTAGGTGAGTTGCCTTAAGATCTAACTAGCGGCGCACGACCAAAGAGCACATGCATGCATGCATCAGTTGGAAAGACACTCATCACTTCATCGATAAAACAGCCCGGACGAACATTTGTACGTGATGGCTTTCTCTTTCTCTTTCTTTTGCAATTTTGATGATTGATACACATAAACAAGACGAATACTTGGAGTCAGAGCGATTCGGTTCCCAAGCTCAGCTACTCCCGAGAGGAAATAGTAAAAAATAAAAAGAAAAAGACTTTTTTAAGAAATTGCATGGAAGATTCTTAAGTGCGTGATGTCCGTGTCAAATTTTGTGGTGTTTGAATATCCGAGTAGCTCTCAGAAAAAAAGAAGGATCCGCGAGAAAGTTTGAAAAAGCACACTGTTCAGATCTGAATTTGTCTTTTTTGCCACGAGCTTCTCAAATGTCTGAACATCGTGTAATTTTGGCCGGACATCAAGCATTTGAGTATCTTGGTTGACAGATTTTGTTTTCTAGTATTTGTTTTGAATTTAGTGTTCGGCCTAGGCTCATAATTGAATATTCAAATAGCTGGTTCATTTTGATCTCGTGACTTCTCTATTGTAATACGATGAAGGTGTTAGAGCATCTCTAGCCGCGCCCCCAGCAGGCCGCCCCAAGGCGATTTTTTAGCGCCGGCGGCCAAAAATCGGCCCAGTCGCGCCCCCAGGATCTCATTTAGCGCCGGTTTGGGCCAAATTAACAGTCGGGGACCCCGAGCCGAACCCAACGCCCGGATGTCGCCTGGGGGCGCCGGCAGAAGCAAAAAGGGGCGTGGGGCCGCTCTGTCGGCGAGAGGAGGCCTTTTCCCGCCGTTTCCTCCCGCTTCCCCCCTCGGCTTCCCTCTCATTCTCCATTCCTCCCGTCAATCTCCTCCTCTTCCCTTCCAAGCCGGGCGCCATGCCGCCGAAGAAGTACGTGTTCCCTCGCGCCGCGACGGATACCACATCCACCGCCACCGTTCAGCCGAAGCAGAGGAAGCAGAGGGCGCCGCCGTCCAAGCCCCCGGGCATGACCAACGCCGACTGGAAGGCGGAGGTGCGGCACCGGGAGGCCGTCACTGCCGATAGGCACAACAGGGCCAAGAAGGCCCGGGAGAGGGCAGCGCTTGCGGCAGCGGCGGCGGCGGAGCAGGCGGAGCGCTCGGCCAAACAAGCCGAGGCGGCTCGCGCAGGGATGATCAATCCACCCGGCGGCCACGGCCCGCACGCGACCTGGAGCCAGCAAAGCGTCGGATCTCCAGCCGGCTTCTCGTCGTCGCCACAACCATGGGGTTGCACACCGTCGCCAGGCTATGCCAACGGCGACGTACACGGCGGGTTCAACCCCAACGTCACCTTCCCCCATGGTCGCCCAGTCCAGCGCACGCCATCGCCCGCGTTCGCCGGCGTGCAGTGCCCTTCATACACGTACTCGCCGTCAGACTACGCAGCCTCCCCGACGCCACCTCTCCGCCGCGGCCAGCTGCTCTTCTCACAAGCCTCCTCGTCGCATCTTGGCGACGCCGACGCGACGGAGGCCTACATGGAAGACATCATCGCAGCCGGCTCGGCTGCCGCCGCCTCTTCCCCCGGGTTCACTGCCCAAGACAACTCAATTGATCTCAATGACATGGACGGCGAGCTCGACTACGGCGAGGAAGAGCCGGAGGACGAGGACAAGGAGGAGGAGGAGCCGACGCCTGCTCCGATGAGGAAATGCAAGAAGAAGAAGAAACGAGCGGCGAAGACCGGCGAGCCGCGCATCAAGTGGGCGTCCAAGGAAGACGAGTGCCTCGTCGAAGCATGGAAAGTCGTCTGCCTCGACCCGATCACCGGCACAAACCAGAACATCGACACATATTGGGACCGCATCAAGGCCGAATTCGACGAGAACAAGCTCGTCGACCCCTACTTCTAGGGCGTCTACATGCAGCGTGGGTCGAAGGCGATGGCGAACCATTGGGAGCTCATCCAAACAGCGTCCAACAAATGGCATGGGATCTTCGAGGAGATCGCGGCTCGCCCGAAGAGCGGCGCCAGCGTCGAGGATCAGGTACAACACGCCGTCCTCTCCCTATTCCTTCCGCCATGTGCCAGCCCCCGCGCCAACTGATGTTCGTTCCCCAGCGCAGCTGCAGCATGTTTGCCATGTTCCACGTCTTCAAGCGGATCGACAAGTGCGACAAGTGGACGGATGTCCGGCGCACCCTCACCAAGGCCAAGGAGACGTACAAGCCGGACGCACCGACCCCGGGCGCGGCCGACGGGCGCCCGGACGGCAACAAAGGGGCCAAGAAGGCGAAACACGCCGAGTTGGCTGCCGCACATGTGCAAGAGTCCATTGAGCATTGCCTCGCTGACGCCAAGACCAGGGCCGCCCTGCGAGAAGAGAAAACTGAGGCGCGGTGGACGGCGTTGATGAAGAACAGCGCCGTCAAACTCAACTTGCTCCGGACCAACGTTGACTTGCTCTGGACCAACGTCGCGGCGAAGAAGAGGAACACGGACCTGGCTTTCTTGATGGGCGACGCTGACATGATCCAGAGCGGTGACGAGCAGGTCAAGGCGTGGTATCTGGCGGAGCACGGCCTCATCCTGAACCAGATACCAGCGACGCCTACGCCAACTCCCATGCCGATGCCAACGTCACAACCCAGCCCGAGAGATGATGCCTCCACGACACCCAGCAACACAGAAGCCGCGCCGACGCCGCCCAGCCCGCGCACACTGACGCCGACGCCGGAGGCTGACGAGGCGGACCCCGCCGTTTGATGATTCCTTGTGTGTCCTTTCTTTTTGTGCGCCGAATTATGGCATGGTAATGATCACCGAACTGTTGCGCCGATAGCCGGATTATGGCGTTTTTTTGAAGCGGGAATGGATCAAGTTTGAATATGCTGCGCCTTGGGGGCGGCATCTGGGGGCATGGCTGGGGCCTTGATCGCCCTTGTGGCCTAAAAATTGCCGGGTGAGCGCCCGAAAGAGCGCCGGCCTATGCATTGGGGGGCCGAATGAGTGGAGATGCTCTTATGTTGAATACCGAAAAAGGCTCTCGCCCCGCTTTATAAATAAAGCAAACCACCAGAGAGCAAACATACAGAATCAAGTCCACACACACGCACACACCCAAGTCTCACAATAAAGTACATAGGTTCTGCTGAGGGCACAGCTCAACAAGCCCAAAAAAAAGGATAGAGCACACCGGACGAAGAAATCGCCTAGTCTGGCTCCGGCGGAGGCGGCGGGGGCGGCGGCGACAGGCGGACGGCCATCGATCAGAGGTCGGCGATGAAGGCGGAGATGGCGTCGCGGTCCAGGGGGCGGCTAAGCGGCCGCCAAAGCTGCAAGAAACCCGAGAGTTTGAAAAGTGCGTCAGTAGCCCGACGAAGAGGAGTGTGCTGAATCACTAGCTTATTGCGGACGGTCCAGAGGGTCCAGGCGAGGACCCCAATCTCAAGCCACCTAATGTGGCGAGAAGTCGCGGGGGACATCTGGAGTTCGGAAAATAAGTCCGGGAAGTTGGTGTGACACCAATCTCCACCGACCGCTTCACGAAAACAGCTCCAGAGGAACTGGGCAGAGACGCAGGAGAAGAAAATGTGGTTCGAGTCTTCAGGAACCCCACAGAGAGGGCAGATGCCAGTACCCGGGCCATTTCGCTTTCGCACCTCCACCCCGGACGGGATCCGACCGCGAGTCCATTGCCACATGAAGATACGGTTCTTCAGGGGCAGGCGGATGGACCAAACCATCGATGGGGGGAGGGGACGGAGGATGGAGCGATGGCCATGTACAGCGACTTGGTGGAGAATTGGCCTGAAGGCTCAAGGCGCCATCACACCAGGTCAGGGCCACCATCCACCAACGGTTCATGGAGAGCAACACAGTCAAGCAACTCACGCCAGGCGGCGGATTCCATGGGGCCAAATGCCCACCAGAAAGCAAGGCGCCCTAAGTCAAGAAGGGCCCTATCAACAGAAATCACGGGGTCGACGGCGATGGAGAAGAGGTCAGGAAAGCGAGCCGCGAAGGGAGTGTCCCCGGCCCAACGATCAAACCAGAACAGCGTCGCTGCTCCCGAGCCCACCGAGATGGAGGTCCCGATACGGAGAACCGGAAGAAGTTGGACAATCGACTGCCAGAACTGAGAGCCTCCAGACTTTTGGCAAAAGGCGAGGGGTTGTCCGCGCAAGTATTTGTTCCGGATGATGTCAAGCCAAAGTCCACCGTGCCCTTGCGAGATTCGCCAAAGCCAGCGGGAGAGGAGGGCGATATTCATCCATTTAGAACACATGATACCAAGGCCACCTTGCTCCCGGGGCTTGCAAATGTCAGGCCAGCTGACCATATGATATTTCTGCTTATCATTGTCGCCCGCCCAATAAAAGCGGGACTGGATCTTGGCAATCTCCTTGTGAAGGGTCTCGTGGAGGCTGTAGAAACTCATGAGAAAAAAGAGGAGGCTAGAGAGGGAAGAGTTTATGAGGATAGTCCAGGCCGCTTTGGACAGCCACCTCCCCTGCCAGGGCTCGACTCGCGTTTGGAGCTTGGCCACGGAGGGGCGCAAGTCCGCGACGGAGAGTCGGGAGTCACTAATGGGCGTCCCCAGGTAGGTTGTGGGGAAGGAGCCCATGCGGCAATTAAGCCTGTTGGCGATGGCCAAAGACTCAGCGGGGGAGTACCCCATCACCATCACATCACTCTTTTCGAAGTTGATCTTGAGGCCCGACATTTGTTGGAAGCAGAGAAGGAGGAACTTGAGGTTGGAGATATCAGACTCCGAGCCTTCCACCATGATGATAGTGTCGTCGGCATACTGGAGGATGGATATCCCGGAGCCACCAGCAAGGTGGGGAGTAATCCCATGAAGGATGGAAGCCAGCGCGTCCACGACCATGTTGAACAAGAAGGGGGAGAATGGGTCCCCTTGTCTGACCCCACAGAGGGTGGGGAAGAAAGGGCCAATCTCGTCGTTTATGTTCACGGCTGTGCTGCTGCAAGTGACCATTTGCATGACTCGCGTGATCCACCGGTCGTCGAAACCCTTCCGAAGAAGGACTTCCCGAAGGAAGGGCCAGCTAACTGTGTCATAAGCCTTATGGAAGTCAATCTTCAGAAAAACCGCCTTGAGGTTTTTGGAGCGGACCTCATGGAGGACTTCATGAAGGACTAGGACCCCATCCAGGATGAAACGACCCTTAATGAAGGCCGAGTGGTTGGGATGCGTCACGAGGTCGGCCAGCAGGGTCACCCTATTGGCGTACCCTTTAGCCAGGATCCGGAAGATCACATTAATGACCGTGATCGGTCGAAAATGACGAATGTCGGACGCCCCAGGGACCTTTGGGATGAGAGAGATGATCCCGTAGTTGAGGCGTCCGAGATCAATGGAGCCAAGGTAGAACTCGTCGAAGATAGCCATGACCTCCGGTTTAATCACGTTCCAGAAGGACTGGAAAAATTTAACCGGGAGGCCATCCGGGCCCGGCCGAGGATGGGTTCATGCCCTTGATGGCATCCCAGACCTCGTGCTCGGAGAAGGGAGCCGTAAGGGTCGCTTTCTCCATGGCAGACACCAACTGGGGGCCGGACCAGCAATCGGGGGCGAGAGAGATGCCGCTTCTAGGAGCGGCAGAGAATAAGAATCTATAGAAACCGCCGACGTGGGACCAGATGTCGCGAGGGTCCTAGAGGAGAGACTCACCATCCCACAAGAGAGGGATGGTGTTGCGTCTACGGCGACCGTTGGCAATGGCCTGGAAGTATGCCGTATTTGCGTCGCCTTTCAAGACCCATTTCTGGGCACCACGGAGGCACCAATAGGCCTCCTCATCGGTGTAAATTACGGAGAGCTGGTCTTCCAGGTTATAACGGGAGAGCCACTCGTCCGACGAAAGGCCCACCGTGTCAGCACGCAGGTCAAGGGCCTGGATCGCAGATAACAATGCCTTCTTGCGCTCTTGGAGGTCGGGACCCAGATTAGCGCCCCATCCCTTCATGAACTACCTCCCACGCTTCGCAAATAAATGCCACGAGTCAATGGCCGAAGGAGGGCGGGGGTGGGCGTGGGCGTGAGCCTCGATCCACCGAGCGCCCACGGCCTCGATAAACCCGGTCTGGGAGAGACAGGAGGTCTCAAACCAGAATCGAGGAGGGACAGGCGGATGCTCGTCAGCAGAGGAGAGGAGAAGGGGCACATGATCCGAGCCAATCCTCGTGATGGCGCGGAGGGAGGCTAAGGGACAACGGATGTCCCAATACGGGGACACTAGGACCCGGTCCAGGACGGACTGGGTCAGGGAGGCTTGCCGGTTGGTCCAGGTGAACCTGGCACCAATCCTATCGATCTCGCGAAGACCGAGATCAGCAATGAAGTCATTGAACATTGCATCCGCGCAAAGCAGACATTATCATTGCTCTTGTCTTCCGCCACGCGTAGGAGGTTAAAATCACCTCCCACCACCACCGGAAGGGAGGCTGTAGAGATCTTCCGGTGGAGCTCCTCAAGGAAGGCAGCTGACCGACTATGGTCAGCCGGCCCGTAGACGATGATGACCTCCCACTTGAAGTTAAGAGATCTCTCGAACAGCTCCATGCTAACGAAGAATTCTCCTCGATCCATGCTCCCCACCTCAAAGGTGGCATCCTTCAAGCCTAAGAGGATGCCACCCAAGTGACCGGCGCTCCCACTAGAAGGGAGCCAATGCCACGCAAAGAGGTGGGAGCTCAGACGGTCAAGCTCAGGGAGCGAGAATTTGAGACGCATGGTTTCTTGAATGGCCACTATGTCAATGTGCTCCTCCCGCATGTACTCCACAAGTTGGTGGCGAAGGCCATCTTGGCCGAAATCGCGGATGTTCCAGAATAATGCACGCATTAAGGCGCCATCGGGGGGCTGCTTGACCCTAGGACACGAGAGGCACTTTGGGCGCGGAGGGTCGCGGTGCGGGAGCGGGCGTGACCACGGATCTCCACCCCCCCTCCCGACGGGGGGGGGGGGGGGGGCTGTCAGCCGCGGCGCCAACGGGGGAAGGGGCTCACCAGCCGCAAGAGGGATGGGAGGTAGAAGGAGGGCCGCATGGGCCTCTGCCAACCTCCCATCAAGAATCTCGCCGGCACTAATAGCCACGATCTGGACTAGGGAGGGCAGCTTCCCCCTTAAAGATGATAGCGGAGTCAGAAGCAACCTTAGCGAGGTTGCCGAGAGGAATGGACACGGGCGCAGAAAAGGAGCAAGAGGAAGCCGAAGGGGGGATGGAAGGCGTACCTGGCTCCAGGTTCCAAGCAGCAGTGCGGAGCTCTGCCCGCTCGGGGATGGGCAGAGCCGGGCTGCCCTCAGGGTGAGCAGCGTCCAGCTGAGCGCTCCGACGGGAAGCAATCACCGGGGAGGAGGTCGACCGGCCGCGACGAGAGTAGGCGGCGGACCGTGGAGGGGGGGCTGGGCAGCCATCGGGGTGGTCACCCTAGCCTCCCCGTCCAAGGTCAGAGCCTCCGCGGGCGAAGTCAGAGGAGCAGTCCCGGAGCAGCCGAGGAGGAGCGGGGACGGAGACGAGGTCGCGGATGAGCGAAGCAACGGCAGAGGGGGGGGCGCGCAACCCGCGGCAGAAGCCACCGGCGGAGGAGGCGAGGGAGGCGGCACCTCGGTCGGGGTGGGTAGAGCGACCATGGGCGGCGAAGCCGGAGGGGGGGAGTCCACCGCAGGGGGGTCATCCCCCTCAGGAGGGGCCGCCGAGGTCGCAGGAAGCAGCCTGGGGACCGAGGAAGGGGAGCGAGGTGAAGATGCCGGGCAAACGACCAGGCCAACGCTGGATATGTCGCTCGCCCCGGAGGAAGTCGCCGCAGAAACTGAAGGACCACCGAGGAGCGTGCTGGGGGCGGCCTGGCGGCCCTTACCCCCCGCGGCAGGGGAGGGGGACGGGGACAGGGAGCGGGAGTCCTCCGAACCCCCCTCATCATCCGAGCGGTGGGAGCGCGCACGGTGACGGCTGTGGTAGTCCCCATCAGTTCCCGGGTTGCCACCCGGGAGGTTGGCGTCGAAGGAGCGGGGGCGGCCGACGTGGTTGGGGGGCTCGGGGGCGATCCTGAGGTCGAAGCCATGGTCGTTGAAGAAAACACGGACGGTGGTGTGAAGCTTGGAGGAGTCGAGGCACTTGACCTTGACCCGGACCTCCTCCTCCTTGCGCAGAGAGAGCTCATCGACCACCACTACCTTGCCCAAGAGGCGGGACATCTGGCGGATGACGAGCTCGAACCGCGCAATGTCAGGGGGGCCGGAAACAAGGATCCAAGCGGTGTCGGCTCGGAGATGTCGACCACCAGCTGGTTGAGCGCGAGCGTGATCCGGCCAGTACGCATCGCGTAGCCGTAGCTGACGGAGTCGGGGAAGACGACGGTGAAGATGTGTCCAGCAGTGGGGGTGACCACCCAGTCCCACTGGCGGCGGTACAGGTGGTTGAGCTCAGCCTCAATCATCTCCAGGGATGCTACCCCGTCGACCACTGTGACGACCGCCTGAAGGAAGGGGGAGGGAGGCGGGACATCGGGCACCTCAAGGTGGAAGAAGCCGAGCCCCTCGATACCGTGCCCATACATCATGAGCTCCGACACGACCGGACGATCCGGGCATAAGAGCGCGGGGTGGCCCGGATCCTTGCAGCGGTAGCAGCACTGGGGATTGACGCAGTTGACTTGCGAGTGTCCCCTCACCCCGCAGTTGAAGCAGGGGGGCGAGGGAGACCAGAAACGGGCCCGGGCGTGGCGGAAGATCCCGGGGCTGTCGAGGGGGGCATGGGGGGAGCACCGCGGACACCCCGACGCTTCTTCTTCTTGGCCGGCCCCGAGCGGCCGCGAGCGGTGCCACCGCCCGAAGCAGGAGCCGGAGCCGAGGCCGTGGGGGCGGCGGCGTGGGGCGTAACATAGCGCCGGGGAGCGGAGTCGGGAGGATCCCATCCCAAGCACGGGGGAGATGGGCCTCGACGGTCGGGGAGGGGAGGGGGGCACCCACGGCGGGGGGCGGGGAGGGGGACCGCCGGCGGGACCGCCACTCCCCCGAGGCAGCCGGCCGAGGAGACCGCGAGCGGCCCCGGCCCTCCCGGCGCTCGGGCGAGCGGCGCCCCTCCCGGAGCTCCCGGAGCTCGCGCCGAAGGCCGTCCGGGGAAGGGCGGGAATGGCCGCGGGAGTTGTCGGCCTTCCTCTTGGACCGGGCCGCCCCATCATCCCAATCCCGCGGCATGGGGGCCGGAGCAAGGGAAGGGGGGGCAGGGAAGGTGGGGGGCGAGGGGGCGGAGAAGGGGGAGCCTACCGGGGCGAGGGAGGGGCCGAACTTGGAGCAGGAAGGGAAGCGGCGGGCAGGGGTTGGGGATGAGACGAGGTGGTGGCGCAGGGAAGGGAAGGACGAGGGAGGCCACACGGCAGCCATATGGAGGAGGCCGCCGCCCTGGGCCTAGGGCAACCCGGAGGTCTAGCGAAGGTGGGCCGGCCCAGGTGGGAGGGAGAGCCAGCCGGCCTGGCAGAGAAGCTGCCCAGCAGGCAGGACGGGCCGGGGCCCAGAAGCCCAGGGACCCCAGCAGCCTGGCCCAGGCGGCGGCGCGGGGGGGGGGGTTAGAGGGGCGCGCATGGTTTCCCTCCCAGGGACGAGCGCCGCCGCCGCCGACGGAGCGGAGCCGGCGCAGGCGGCCAGGGCGGAGAACCGGAGGTTGGAGGACCCGAAGGCCGCTATGAACGGCCTGTATGGGGAGGAACGCAAGAACGGGATCAGTAAGGAGCCCGCGAAGCTCGACGCCGAGGGAGAGGGGGGGCGTCGGTCGGGGCTCCGCCGCTGGGCGGCTCCAGGAGGAGCGGGCGGCGCCCCGGTCGGAGCGGCCAGCCATGCCCCACGAGCACCCGCGCCGGCGGCGAGCGGATCCACCAGCCAAGCGCGCACCTTGGCCCTCCTCCGCCCGAGACGGGCTCGAGGGCGTCGCCAGCGGCGACCGCGGGCACGCAGCAGAACCCCTCGCGTCGGAGGCTGAGCTGCCAACCCGGCGCGGCGCATCGAGGGGCAACGGCGAGCGAGGGGGCGGGGACGGCGGGGGCGGGGGGGGGGGGGGGGGGGGAAGGCTCGTCGTCGGCAAAGTCCGCCCAGCGGACCCGAGGCGCGGAGGAGGTGGCAGCAGGAACTGCCGGGGAGGGGGGAGGGGCGCGGCCGCCGGCGCGGGGCAGTCGCCGGAGGGGGCGGCAGTGACAGAGGCGGGAGGGGCCACCGGCGACGGACACGCGCCGACGCAGGCGCCAGCATCGCCAGAGCACGGGAGCGCCATCTCTCCAAAAAGATCCTTATGTTGAATAAACTAGCATCCCCGCAAAAAAGAAAGACAGAATGAACTAGCATGAAACAGCAGGTCCAGGGAAGAGAAAACAAATACAGAACCAGCGCGTCGTCCCTCCCGGGATCCGGGAGTCTATTTCAAAGCGATCAGTAGTTTGTTTGAAGTCGACGGATGGAATAAACGAGAATGGCCACGCGGAATGACACGTACCAGCACGCTGAATCCGGTGACCGCGGCGAAGGAGCTGGCCATGGAGGCGCCGGCGAGGGGCAGCTCGCCGAGGTGGCCTACGAACATGACGGAGATCATCTGGATCAGGTTCTGCATCAGGCCTCGCGCGATGAGCGGCCCGGCCAGCCACAGCTGCCTCTTCACCTCGTCGCCCACCGCCAAGCTCTCATCCCCTCCGATCTCCTCGCACGCCGAGCTGCTCGGGAGCAGTGTCGCCTCCTCCTCCATGACCACGTTGGACTCGGGCCGGCTTGAGCTCCTCCCCACACCCTTGTTCTCTGTGTATGATTGCCCCGAGCGTGACGGGAAGAGTGAAAAGATCCAATCGCGTTTGGACACAGTTCTGGCAAATACTCTCCAGCCAGCGGCCCTAATATAGAGCCAATAAATATGAAGAGTACTCAATACGAGTAGGTATACAAGACCCCATCGGCCATGATATGATAGTATCATTGCGGCAGCATCTGCAGCACATCCGTTAATTAGCCTGCTATACGTAACATTGAGAAATGAATGGTATTTGTTCTTCCAGCCATGGCTTTTGCTGGCTGGTCCTCCCTTCCCGCCCGCATCGCCTTCCACTGTCCACTCATGTCTTTTAAAAGAGCGTAGATGTGAGAAAAAGTGTTGGAGTATAATGTCTGACCCTCTCCCACAGTTCGAACTGACGGGTGAAAATGCATACAATTTACAACCAAAAGGTTCAAGGTTCAAAACCCATTAAAAATAATAAATTATCGAGTTTGGTTTTTGTTGCGTTTGACTAGTGCATGAAGCTTAAGCTTAATAGTATTATCACGAGTTGTATACATCATGCAATGCAATAGAAAATTAATGTTGTAAAATTGAATTTGAAATATGTAAGGTTGATTTTGATGTCTTTAAGATCAACTATAGCAGAGTCATCATATCGATCTGATCGTCATAATAACTGTCATTATGGCGATTTTCATTAGAAAGGTCACTCTTTAGAGTCGTCATGTCGCCCTTGACCACCATAATTTTAGAAGGGCACTTCAATCCAACCCGTGAGCCTCCATATAAGGAGGTTGGGTGACCCCTTAAAAAGAAAAAGAACGTTCGACAAGGTGATATAGCGAGCCCTTTATCCATCCAAAAATTGTCGCCACATACATTACAAGACATGCGCTCCCTTCCACCGCCACCCATATCCCCGCGCCGCTTTCGTTTGGTGCCACCTTTACCGTCCGAACCACCGAGATTTGGCCCCCGTCGCCTCAGTTGAGCCATTCCCGGACCTACCACGCTCTATTCTAGTCCTGCCCCTTCTTCCTATTGTCCGGCCGTGCCACCCCATCCCCCGCGCAACCTTAAGGTGTTCGACGACTTGCCTGGAGGTTGATTATTCTAACATTTTCTTGTAGATTTAGTTTAGTGGCTCACATATTCGTGTAGGTGACATAGGATTCACATTATGTGGAGATGGATTCGATGGAGGAGCTTCTTTTTTTTATGATTCGTCGTCCTATTCGGGCTACGAGCCATATAGTGAAATAATGGACGCCGAAAAAGACAAGGTAATATTTTACGGTTGTTGAATGGGTAGAATCAACCGAAACGAAGAGGGCGCGTCCAGATCGCAGGTTGATCATGCGACATTTCACTGGTATAAAATCGAAGGTCACGAGTCTCTCATGCTCGACTACTTTGTGCCGGTTGTACCTTCCCACTGTACGTGTTTCGGTAACGCTTCGCATGACCGAATGATTGCTCCATTGAATTGCCGACGACATGGAAACTACCGAACCTTTCTTCCAACAATGAAGATTTTTGAAGTGTTGCAAGCAAGGTTTTCACTTATTCGAGGGCCTGCTCGTTTCTGGAACAAGAATGCCTTGGCAAATATCATGAAAATGGGTGATGATACATAATATGATCATGGAGAATGAGAGGGTATGCCAAGGCCCATTGGCTATGAAGATATTGACACAATCGTCATTGTGACGCCCGGATAATCAAGCTACAGTAAACCCTTGCTAATGATGCCACGTCACCTCTACTGCTGTTGCTAATCTCCCGTTAGTTTGAAACCGGTTCGAATTCAAGTTCAAAATCAAGAAAACAATTAAAAAAATTAAATGTTAAAACTAAAATGTTCGGAGTGAGCCAAATAATGCATAGGTAATTATGATGGAGAAACCCACCATCTTTAGAGGTGTTTGAATGTCCTAACATAAATAAACGGTAACCGAAACAATTAATTAAATGCCCTATTCAATTAATAAAATATTAGGCTAATTTATTTAGATGCCCTGAGTTACGTGGCAGTAGTATATTTGTTTAGGCTGATTTAGGAACCAGTTAGGTATCTATTTCAAACTAAAATAAAAACTATAAACTGTTAAGGAATAAAAGGAAACAGAAAAGAACAAGTAAAAAAACAAAATAAATAAAAGGCTAAAAGGCCTCCCCCTCCCACCGGGCCTCGACCCACCAGCCCACTGGCCGAGGCCGGCCCCCACTCCCCCATAACCCCACTAAAACGAAACCCTAACCCCCACTCGCTCCACTCCCTCCCTCGATTCCCCCGGATCTGGATCGATCCCCACTCTCCCCTCACCCTTGCTCCTCTTGCTCCCCCCCGAACTAGATCGGGACGCAACGGCGCCCCCTTGCCAGACCCCGCCGCCCCTGGCGCCCGTCGCCACCACCGCTCCGCCATCGCCAAGCCGCCTCCTTGCTGGAGAGGGGAAGGATCCCGGGGGCCCTGTCGCGGATCCGGCCTCCTTCGCCACCCGTCCACGACCACGCTGACGCGGGACCCCGCCCGGAGCTACCTCGCCCCCATCGCACGAGGACCGCGTCGCCGGACTGCCTCCTCGACGCCGTCGTCTCCGCCCTCCTCCTCAACCCCCGCTGCCCTGTCCCTACGAATCCCGGTGAGGACCCCGGTCCTCCTCTCTCCCTCGCCCCGCGACCATGCCTCGCGTGCTCCGGCCTCGCGTTCACCGTGGTCGGGCCGCGCCCTGGCCATGCGCCGCGCCGTCCGGTCGTGCCCGTCGCCCAGCGGTCACCGGGCCACCGCCGCCCGCACCTTGCATCCATGGCCACCTGCATATGCCTCACCCGCCCCTGCTCACTACCCCGCGCGGCCTCGACGCTGCCATCTACGGCGCCCATGCGCCCGCGCTGCACTGGCGCCCCTTCGCGCCCGCGGACCCCTTCCCTTGTCGTCGCGGAGGCCGTCGACGCCTCGCTGCTCCTCTACCGCCCAGCGCCCGCTGCCGGTGCTCGCTCCCGCATCGGTGCCCGTTCGGGCTGGGCGCCAGCGTCCCTACGCCCACACGCCCGTAACCGCATCGCCCGGTGCCCGCTAAGCCCTCTGGGCCACTGACAAACGGGGCCCGCGCCCCTGAAACGTTTAAAAAGAAAAAAAGAATATTAATTGAAATTATTAATTAATTAACCAATTAATTAACTTAATTAATCCTGTTAATTAATCTAATTAGCCCTGTTAATTAACATTAATAACCTAATTAGATAAATAGTCAATGACAAACGGGCCCCACTGCCCTGTTTGACCGGTCAACGGTCAACGCTGACCGCTGAGGTCATGATGACGCAATAAACATTTTCTAATTAAATTAATTCTGTTAATTCTAAAAATGATTTAAAACTTTAGAAAATCATGTAAAATAAACTGTAACTTGGATGAAAATACTTTCTACATGAAAGTTGCTCAGAACGACGAGACGAATCCGGATACGCAACCCGTTCGTCCGCCACACACCTCTAGCATATCGAACACGCAACTTTCCCCCTCCGGTACATCTGTCCGGATACGCGGAACACCGGGGATACTTTCCCGGATGTTTCCCCCTTTCGCCGGTATCACCTCGCACCGTGTTAGGGCACACCTAATGCCGCTGTTTGCTTTGTCATGCATCTTATGAATCTGTTTGCACTGTATTCATTGTTTCTTCCCCCTCTTCTCTCGCTAGACACCGAGACCGACGCTGCTGCTGTTCAGTTCGACTACGGAGTTGACGACCGCTCCTTCTTGCTAGAGCAACCAGGCAAGCCCCCCCCCCCCCCCTTGATCACCAGATATCGCCTATTCTTCTCTATACTGCTTGAATTAGAGTAGTGTAGCATGTTACTATTCGGTTACTCCTATTCTGTTGCATAGCCTGTCATTGTTGCTATAGTCATTGATACCTTACCCGCAATCCTAAATGCTTAGTATAGGATGCTAGTTTATCACCATTGGCCCTACATTCTTGTCAGTCTGCCTTGCTATACTATTGGGCCGTGATCACTCGGGAGGTGATCACGGGTATATACTATACAAATATACATACTTCAGATGGTGACTAAAGTCGGGTCCGCTCGAAGAGTACCCGCGAGTGACTCACGGATTGGGGGCTGAAAGGACCTTTGTCCCGACGGCCCTCTGTGTGGATCTTTGTGGCAGAGCGATAGGGCTGGTTGAGACCACCTAGGCGAGAGGTGGGCCTGGCCCTGGTCGGCGTTCGCGGTTGCTTCATAATAACACGCTTAACGAGATCTTGGTATTTGATCTGATTCTGGCCACTGGCCTATACGCACTAACCAACTACGCGGGAAAGATATGGGCACTCGACGTCGTGGTATCAGCCGAAGCCTTCTTGACGTCAGCGACGGAGCGGCGCGCGCCGGATTGGACCGTGTAACGTGACTTCCTTTGTAATGGAGGTTGCTAGGTCTGCTTCCGGCCGCCCTCGCAACATGCAGGTGTGCAATGGGCGATGGGCCCAGACCCCTGCGCGCATAGGATTTAGACCGGCGGGCTGGCCTCTCTGTTGTGCCTAGGTGGGGCTGCGACGTGTTGATCTTCCGTGGCCGGGCATGACCCAGGAAAGTGTGTCCGGCCAAATGGGATCGAGCGTGTTGGGTTATGTGGTGCACCCCTGCAGGGAAGTTTATCTATTCGAATAGCCGTGTCCCTCGGTAAAAGGACGACCCGGAGTTGTACCTTGACCTTATGACAACTAGAACCGGATACTTAATAAAACACACCCAGACAAGTTCCACAGACAACCCGGTGATCGCTTTTCCACAGGGCGACGAGCGGAGGATAGCCGGGTAGGAGTATGCTATACGATGCTACTTGGAGGACTTCAATCTACTCTCTTCTATATGCTGCAAGACGGAGGCTGCCAGAAGCGTAGTCTTCGACAGGATTAGCTATCCCCCTCTTATTCTGGCATTCTGCAGTTCAGTCCACTGATATGGCCTCCTTACACATATACCCATGCATATGTAGTGTAGCTCCTTGCTTGTGAGTACTTTGGATGAGTACTCACGGTTGCTTTGCTCCCTCCTTTCCCCCGTTTTCCTCTTCTTCCCGGATGCCGCAACCAGACTTTGGAGCCCAGGAGCCAGACGCCACCGTCGATGACGACTACTACACTGGAGGTGCCTACTACTACGTGCAGGCTGCTGTCGACGACCAGGAGTAGTTTAGGAGGATCCCAGGCAGGAGGCATGCGCCTCTTTCGATCTGTATCCCAGTTTGCTAGCCATCTTATGGCAACTTGTTTAACTTATGTCTGTACTTAGATATTGTTGCTTCCGCTGACTCGTTTATGTCGAGCACTTGTATTCGAGCCCTCGAGGCCCCTGGCTTGTAATATGATGCTTGTATGACTTATTTTACTTTTAGAGTTGTGTTGTGATATCTTCCCATGAGTCCCTGATCTTGATCGTACATGTTTGCATGCATGATTAGTGTACGGTTGAATTGGGGGCGTCACAAGTTGGTATCAGAGCCGACTGCCTGTAGGAATCCCCCGTCCCAACTCCTTGACCGAAGTTGAGTCTAGTCATTGCAAAACTTTTACTAACATGGCTGTGTGGCTTACGGGCCCACGTCGCCATTGGGTGGTATTAGGATCTTTTACTCCTCGTCTATACTCTGGGACTCTGATCTCTCTTCTATTCGAGGTAAATGAATTTTGCTAAATTTAACATTAGGATGTCGTTATCACTTTCACCCGAAGAGCACCTTATTACCGATGATCGTCTGCTGCATCAGAAGATCCTGAAGATACTCTCCGATGTTCTCTCGAGACTTTGTCCCCGTTGCTTTTGCAATTCCCTACCACCAAAACATCACTATGGATAAATGCATACACCAGTCGTTCTTACCTTTATTCTTAGTTGGACTTGTTATTACATGATACCCCGAACTTCTCTCTATTGCTCCGAGAAAACTTTGTGATTACTGCCTTGTAGTTTCTTGTCGCCTGATTACACCTACAAATTAATCCTCACACTTACTGAGGATATGTTTCTCCCCAGTTGTTCATGTGTTTCGCAAAAGACTTCGAAATACCATTCAATCTTCCGAAAATCCTGAGCAACCTATTGCTCTTGAAATTCTTGCTTGCTTGCATTATGGTTAATCCCACAAGTACAGTAATCTTATTGTTAGCCTTTGTCACTATCATTTTGAGTCCATTGATTCAAAATGTTGCGAATGCTCACAATCCTCAATCAGATCCTAGAATTCCTCCTTCCGGCTCAGACATCATTTTAAACAAGAGCTGGTTATCGACCAATTAAATTGTTGTTGATTGTACCCCTAAGTCTATTCAACTTATCCATTCTTAATGAGAGCATTGGCTTCTGATCCCCTGATTTGGAAATGATATTTCCTTTGCAATTGAGCTTTGAAGTAGTCAATTGTTTCTATCAGCTGACCTCCTTGCATGCTTTCTTTTTCTGGTTGAGTATCGATGCTCACATTAGATCCCTTATGGACCACCAAATCCTTTGTTGAATTTTATCCGACAACGTCCTTCATATTCAATAACCTTGTGAGCCTTTCCTCGGATACATAATGCCTTTGGTAAATTGTATCCTCTGCTTTCTCAACCATGCTTTACTTTCAAGCTTGAGTCAATTACTTCTAAAGTTTGTGGTATATGTTCCTAAGATGCCCCGACGGGTTGAATCTATCCCTTCCTTAATTTGTGTGAACTAGAAGAGTTTTCACGAGTCATACTATTCTGGTGTTTTGCCAGATATAATTTCAACACTACAACTTCATCAAAAGCGAGAAGTAAACGAAAGGTTATACATTGGAGAAGTGGGAGTCGACCTTGAACTTTGTGTTCATGCCCATGGAAACGATGTTGAGCTTATCATGATAGCTTCTCGTAACAATAATTATTCACTTGGCATAATTTGATCTTGTATCTGTGATTTTGTCCTTTCAATCGTGGTTCCGATCGTGATTGTTCTTCTTTGATCCCATTCTCGGACAAGTTAAAAGTACTTGCCATCTGCAGATCATTACGTCTGCCCAACCTCTATTTTGTTCTACCTTCGAGTATTACCCCCTGGTATCTCGAAGATGTCTTGCCATTGCACCACATCTTACTAACTTTGTTGAAGTAATGTCTTTCCTTGTCGTAGTCACTCCACGGGTTCTGGGTTGTCGTCAACCGGGAACACCAATTAGTGAATCGAATCAACACTGTGATTCAATACTCCTAGTACTTTGTTGTTGAGACGTTTAATACTCCATCACGTCACTCCTAGCCTGATCGGTTACTTCATGATCGTGCTAATTTTAACTGTGCCCCAGTCCTTCTTCCCGGAGCACAACTTTCAATGATGAGCTAAGCTTACGTCGATTTTCCTCGTCATATCATTTCGCCTTGAACACCAAGCTTGATTTTGAGCTTGTGTCGTACTCATGGTTCCAATAACCTTTCGCTTCATCATTCCTTTGACTTGATGTCATCATCGGTCAAATTACATCTTCATGAAATCTCTCGACAATTGTGTCGTCGTCATCATCAGTATTCTGAGCTCTTCCAGGGTACCAAGAATTCATGATGAGAAATACCATCCTTTCCCTCGATGATTTGTATTATCATCGACCACTTTATTGCCTTCCATTCAACACAAACTTGTCCGTGTTTTGTGTTATACCTTGAGTTCCTTGCTATCCAGCATTTGTTCTTATTTACCTTGAAGTATTACCACCTTTTTATGTCAAGGATGTTGTGAGAATTGCTCCACCTCTTAAGGATTCTTGGTATAGTGATACTTCTCACCATCACCATTCTTTATTGTGTTGTTTCTAACCGGGATACCAACAGGTGAACGGTGTTGTTTGGATTTCACCCTTCTATCAACCCTATTGCTTTGGAGTTAATGGTCAACATTACATCCTTAGGCCATTGATTATCAAATCACCATTCTAACATTGATCGTACTACCTAAGCCCATATTCCGGGTGCACCTTTCAACCATTGTTTAACTGAGTATGTTTCCCTCGAGCATACATCATTATGTCATTTGATCTGAAAAATGTTATCTCCTTCACATGATTGTGGAAATCCATCTTTTGGAAATCTCAATGAATTGTCGCTGAGTCCATCAGCCACCTCCTCGTCCTCTCCTTGGTTTAATGATGAACTCTTGTTTTGGAACTTGCTTCCATGGTTCATTTCCCAAGAATCTTACAATGTCATCCCGTCAATTTGTGTCGCACCTTCTCTTCTCAGTCATCCTAAGTCTGAGGTATCCTGACAACAATCAGATTTGAAGCTTGGTCAGATATGATGGTTGGAACATATTTCAAAGAGTTATAACATTGGTCTTTATATGACCCTGTAAAGTGATGTCATGCCTGGCACACCTGGCCGGAGGGCCTATTGTTATAGCTTGCTTTTGGCAAGGTTATCCATTCTTCCATGAGGAAATTGTAAGACTTATTCTATAAATTGCTCCTGATGGATCCTTTGTGTATCCATAGCCTGATCTTTACCTGATGACCATGTCAATGCTATCTCGAAGCATGACTGTGCTACCCCGATCATCAATAAGAGCAATTGAAGCACAATGCTAAATTCTCTTTATAAATTATCCAAACACTATTGTATGGGTAATGTCATGAAATTTCTTCCCCCTTTCCTAAAGGGTTTTCTACGTTATATCATGTCATGGATTCATGCTCTGCTTGTCCTTGGGAAGGATATACCCCTGAAATATGTGTTTAAACACATTTTCCTTACCATTGTTGTGTTTAATATGATGATCACCTTTTCCTTTCCATTGACTTGTTTAACCTTTCTCGTGGTTTATATGATCTAAGCAGTAATATCTCCGTGCTTATGTAAACACCGTGGTGTACAACTCGGTCAGTAAGACCCTGTTGCTATTGTTGATGATATTCTGGTAACCACCGATGGACGAAAACTTTGCCTATTGGTCTGCCTCGTTCAAACGAGCAGGAAAATGGTTCTCTTCGTCCCTCACCCTTGGTACCAACTTTGTTGCTGACATAACTGACAGGCTATCCTCTGACATGCCTTCCTTACATGATCGTGTAAGATGTCATCGCGTTCCTACTTTTAACCCACATGGTGGGCCCATAACCCACAGTTCCACAGGATTGAAACTTGACTCTCCTGCGCCCCCTATTCCCAAGGTTGTTCCTCGCGTGTGGCCTCATATGTAATTCACGAGCCACCTTCCGAGAGATCATCAAATCTGTTACCGGACGCAATACTTATTCCCATTGCTTTGAGCCCTTTCAAGCCCTGTTTCAGGCATCGAACGATTGCCTGCCCGCTCGAAACTTCCAATGATACCTCCTTACTTTGCTCTCGATATTTTCTTAAGTTTCAATTCGAGAGTTACTTTCCGCCACCTTCCCCGATGTTATTGACCAGATAGTCAACCTTGCAGAGGTCCGTTCTCCCAGAATAACCCCACCTTATTCTATCGTAAGTACGATGGAGATCCCGAAGAAAGGATGCCGACTTCTTCATGATGACCTGAAGCAGAGAAATGATGACATCAACGTAATGGATCGACCTCTTCGAGAAGAGTAACTAAGACCAAGAAGATTCGTTAGAATTTCGTAACCAGGCCTTTCCCCCTTAGTCCCCCTCTTAAATCTGGGGACGAGATTTCTTGTAGTGGAGGAGAATTATGATGCCCGGATAATCAAGCTACAGTAAACCCTTGCTAATGATGCCATGTCACCTCTACTGCTGTTGCTAATCTCCCGTTAGTTTGAAACCGGTTCGAATTCAAGTTCAAAATCAAGCAAACAATTAAAAAAATTAAATGTTAAAACTAAAATGTTCGGAGTGAGCCAAATAATGCATAGGTAATTATGATGGAGAAACCCACCATCTTTAGAGGTATTTGAATGTCCTAACATAAATAAATGGTAACCGGAACAATTAATTAAATGCCCTTTTCAATTAATAAAATATTAGGCTAATTTATTTAGATGCCCTGAGTTACGTGGCAGTAGTATATTTGTTTAGGCTGATTTAGGAACCAGTTAGGTATCTATTTCAAACTAAAATAAAAACTATAAACTGTTAAGGAATAAAAGGAAACAGAAAAGAACAAGTAAAAAAACAAAATAAATAAAAGGCCAAAAGGCCTCCCCCTCCCACCGGGCCTCGACCCACCAGCCCACTGGCCCAGGCCGGCCCCCACTCCCCCATAACCCCACTAAAACGAAACCTAACCCCCACTCGCTCCACTCCCTCCCCCGATTCCCCTGGATCGGGATCGATCCCCACTCTCCCCTCACCCTTGCTCCTCTCGCTCCCCCCCTCCCCCCCCCCCCCGAACTAGATCGGGACGCAACGACGCCCCCTTGCCAGACCCCGCCGCCCCTGGCGCCCGTCGCCACCACCGCTCCGCCATCGCCAGGCCGCCTCCTTGCCGGAGAGGGGACGGATCCCGGGGGCCCTGTCGCGGATCCGGCCTCCCTCGCCACCCGTCCACGACCACGCTGACGCGGGACCCCGCCCGGAGCTACCTCGCCCCCGTCGCACGAGGACCGCGTCGCCGGACTGCCTCCTCGACGCCGTCGTCTCCGCCCTCCTCCTCAATCCCCGCTGCCCTGTCCCTACGAATCCCGGTGAGGACCCCGGTCCTCCTCTCTCCCTCGCCCCGCGACCATGCCTCGCATGCTCCGGCCTCGCGTTCACCGTGGTCGGGCCGCGCCCTGCCATGCGCCGCGCCGTCCGGTCGTGCCCGTCGCCCAGCGGTCACCGCGCCACCGCCGCCCGCACCTTGCATCCATGGCCACCTACATACGCCTCGCCCGCCCCTACTCACTACCCCGCGCGGCCTCGACGCTGCCATCTACGGCGTCCGTGCGCCCGCGCTGCATTGGCGCCCCTCCGCGCCCGCGGACCCCTTCCCTTGTCGTCGCGGAGGCCGTCGATGCCTCGCTGATCCTCTGCCGCCCAGCGCCCGCTGCCGGTGCTCGCTCCCGCATCGGTGCCCGTTCGGGCTGGGCGCCAGCGCCCCTGCGCCCACACGCCCGTAACCGCATCGCCCGGAACCCGCTAAGCCCTCTGGGCCACTGACAAATGGGGCCCGCGCCCCTGAAACGTTTAAAAAGAAAAAAAGAATATTAATTGAAAATGTTAATTAATTAATCAAATAATTAACTTAATTAATCTTGTTAATTAATCTAATTAGCCCTGTTAATTAACCTTAATAACCTAATTAGATAAATAGTCAATGACAGACGGCCCCACTACCCTGTTTGACCGGTCAACGGTCAACGCTGACCGCTGACGTCATGATGACGCAATAAACATTTTCTAATTAAATTAATTCTGTTAATTCTAAAAATGATTTAAAACTTTAGAAAATCATGTAAAATAAACCGTAACTCGGATGAAAATACTTTCTACATGAAAGTTGCTCAGAACGACGAGACGAATCCGGATACGCAACCCGTTCGTCCGCCACACACCTCTAGCATATCGAACACGCAACTTTCCCCCTCCGGTACATCTGTCCGGATACGCGGAACACCGAGGATACTTTCCCGGATGTTTCCCCCTTTCGCCGGTATCACCTCGCACCGTGTTAGGGCACACCTAATACCGCTGTTTGCTTTGTCATGCATCGTTATGCATCTGTTTGCATTGTATTCATTGTTTCTTTCCCCTCTTCTCTCGCTAGACACCGAGACCAATGCTGCTGCTGCTCAGTTCGACTACGGAGTTGATGACCCCTCCTTCTTGCCAGAGCAACTAGGCAAGCCCCCCCTTGATCACCAGATATCGCCTATTCTTCTCTATACTGCTTGCATTAGAGTAGTGTAGCATGTTATTGTTCGGTTACTCCTATTCTGTTGCATAGCCTGTCATTGTTGCTACAGTCATTGATACCTTACCCGCAATCCTAAATGCTTAGTATAGGATGCTAGTTTGTCACCATTGGCCCTACATTCTTGTCAGTCTGCCTTGCTATACTATTGGGCCGTGATCACTCGGGAGGTGATCACGGGTATATACTATACATATATACATACTTCAGATGGTGACTAAAGTCGGGTCCGCTCGAAGAGTACCCGCGAAGTGATTCACGGATTGGGGGCTGAAAGGACCTTTGTCCCGACGGCCCTCTGTGTGGATCTTTGTGGCGGAGCAACAGGGCAGGTTGAGACCACCTAGACGAGAGGTGGGCCTAGCCCTGGTCGGAGTTCGCGGTTGCTTCATAATAATATGCTTAACGAGATCTTTGTATTTGATCTGAGTCTGGCCACTGGCCCATACGCACTAACCAACTACACGGGGAAGATATGGGCACTCGACATCGTGGTATCGGCCGAAGCCTTCTTGACGTCAGCGACGGAGCGGCGCGCGCCGGATTGGACCGCGTAACGTGACTTCCTTTGTAATGGAGGTTGCTACGTTTGCTTCCGGCCGCCCTCGCAACATGCAGGTGTGCAATGGGCGATGGGCCCAGACCCTGCGCGCATAGAATTTAGACCGGCGGGCTGACCTCTCTGTTGTGCCTAGGTGGGGCTGCGACGTGTTGATCTTCCGAGGCCGGGCATGACCCAGGAAAGTGTGTCCGGCCAAATGGGATCGAGCGTGTTGGGTTATGTGGTGCACCCCTGTAGGGAAGTTTATCTATTCGAATAGCCGTGTCCCTCGGTAAAAGGACGACCCGGAGTTGTACCTTGACCTTATGACAACTAGAACCGGATACTTAATAAAACACACCCAGACAAGTTCCACAGACAACCCGGTGATCGCTTTTCCACAGGGCGACGAGCGAAGGATAGCCGGGTAGGAGTATGCTATACGATGCTACTTGGAGGACTTCAATCTACTCTCTTCTATATGCTGCAAGACGGAGGCTGCCAGAAGCGTAGTCTTCGACAGGATTAGCTATCCCCCTCTTATTCTGGCATTCTGCAGTTCAGTCCACTGATATGGCCTCCTTACACATATACCCATGCATATGTAGTGTAGCTCCTTGCTTGTGAGTACTTTGGATGAGTACTCACGGTTGCTTTGCTCCCTCCTTTCCCCCGTTTTCCTCTTCTTCCCGGATGCCGCAACCAGACTTTGGAGCCCAGGAGCCAGACGCCACCGTCGACGACGACTACTACAGTGGAGGTGCCTACTACTACGTGCAGGCTGCTGTCGACGACTAGGAGTAGTTTAGGAGGATCCCAGACAGGAGGCCTGTGCCTCTTTCGATCTGTATCCCAGTTTGTGCTAGCCATCTTATGGCAACTTGTTTAACTTATGTCTGTACTCAGATATTGTTGCTTCCGCTGACTCGTTTATGTCGAGCACTTGTATTCGAGCCCTCGAGGCCCCTGGCTTGTAATATGATGCTTGTATGACTTATTTTACTTTTAGAGTTGTGTTGTGATATCTTCCCGTGAGTCCCTGATCTTGATCGTACACGTTTGAATGCATGATTAGTGTACGATTGAATTGGGGGCGTCACAGTCATGCCCCAATTTGTTTCTCTATATTTTGTTCCTCATCCTTGCATTTTGCATGCTAATCAACTTATGGGACCAGTGCTGCTGCCAGCTACACAAAATTAATTTGTTTGTGGTAGATAGTGAGATATAGTGGGGGCTGTCCCAATGTGTATTTTCCAACAACACACTCATTCCCCAATTTGAGACCTCCTTTGATTTATATGAATTTTGTAGGAATTGCAAAGGACGGATTTTTGTAGAAAATTTTACTTTGGAGCCATTTGATTTCTAGGAATAAAATACTATTCCTTTATAGGATAGAAATCAATCCTTTGCATTTCATAGAGTAGGAAAAAGCATAGGTAAAATGAAAAAAAATCATATTCTCTGAATCAAATGACATCTCTTCTGTTATACTCCCTCCGTTCGGAATTATTTGTCTCGGAAATGGATGTATCTGCAACTAAAATTCGTCTAGATAGATCCATTTTAGCGATAAGTAATTCCGAACGGAGGGAGTAGTATTTGAGATACATGTTATCACACTTCTGAGCCTTGAGCTGTCTATTAAGGACTCCTCTGATTCAAGGGATTGGAACATGACTCTGATCCTATCAATTTTCTCCTCTAGTAGGTGCTTGATTTGCATGAACGCAATCTCTACGAAATATTCCTATGAAACTTTCCCTAGTCTTTTCGCAAAAAAATTCCCTAGTCTATTTCATATATTTTTTGTTCACGAGGTTTGATCTCTTTTGAAAGAATCGTAGGATTTTCCTACATTGTCATCAAACACCTACTTGTTCTTCAATTTTATATCATTCTTTTTCTTTTGTAGTGGAATTCCATAGGATTACCGAAAAAGGGTTTCCCCTGCTTTGTATTCCAAAGCAAACCACCATTGTACACATCGTAATGCTGGGGCGAGCAGCACAACAAGCCCAAAGAAAAAGAAGAAGAAAAAAATGCCAACAGCGGCAGCTCGACAAAGTGTGGAAGACCCGCGACCGCTGCGTCCTCCGGAAACAAACCACCACAACCCAAGGCTCCGATCTACCACGAACTAAGCAGCACCTCCAAGAAGGGATGCGACGCCGACGATGCTACTGCCCGGACAAGTCCTACGGTTTCCCCCAGTACGCGGAGGGAGGTGGGGGATAGCTACTCCCGACACCCTCCAACAAGGGATAGTGGCACCCGCCGGTGTCACCGCATCGGTGCCGGACGAACCGGCAAGGATTTCTCCCGCACGCCAAACCCCACCGGCCAATCGGAGCCGACTAGCCAAACCACCACCCAACTATGCACCATCACGGTTGCGCCGCCACCAACACCATCTCGCTGCGAACACCACCACGAGGCCAAGAAGACCGGAGAGAAGATCCGAGCGACGGGAGCAGCAGCATCAAGTCTGAGCGGGAGGGAACCACCTCCACCGCCGTTGTGCGGGAGGCCCGCGCCTCCGGCACCGTCACGGTAGCCGTCCGGACACGGCAGCGGGGCATACCAGGGCACCCCTGGCCCGGCCGGGCCGGAAACGTGCCCACTAAGCCCCGCTGGCCACGCTGCAGCAAGCTGGCCTCGACGCCGCCAGCACCCCGTCGATCATTGCTGCTCGCCACCGCCTCCTGAAGGCCACGGCGACGCCACGCCTATCGCCGGCCCGCCCTGACCCAGATGGAGCCCGAAGGGCCCAGACCTAGGCCGGGCGGGCGCCGCCAGCCCGCGCCGCCGCCCAGAGCTCACCCCCGCCTGCGACAGGACACCCCGCCGCCGTGCAGGACCACCGCCGCCTGAAGACACCGCCCGGAGCCGCTCCGTCCCGCGCCGGAGAAACCCTAGACGGGGAAGGGCCGAGGGCCGCCGCCACCAACGTCGCCCTAGCCAGGCCCGAGGCGGGCGCCGGCGACGGTGGCAGGGAGGAGGAGGAGGAGAGAGGGGGACGTGCGCGGGGAAGGAGGGGAGGCGCGGCTGGTCGCCCGCGGGGGCGGCGCGGTCACGGACGAGCAAAGGTTGCTTGCAATCTCAAGTGAGCAGGGCACAGACTAGGGAATGTTACGGAGGATCAAAGGACTCTGGACCCCGGATAACCAATTCTCGAACATGTTCAAGATACACTACACAATGACCAATGACAAAGGGGCTAGAGAGAAATAAATGTTGAATTTTCTCATTACTGTTGCAATTGCAGCACTTTTATATTTCTATTAAATTGAGTTACACACAGATACGCATTTCTGCTTGCTGTCAGCATTAAACCCTTCTACATTTGTGCCCGTGGCAATGTGGCTCCTCGCTTTCCCTCCCTTAAACCCCTCCTCCTTCCGTCCCTTCGTGTTACAAAGGCAGCGACGGAAGGGGGAAATAAAAGGGGGGGAAACAGGGAGAAAAACCATTCTACAACTCCTTCTAGCTTGCCTTCGTGCGATGCTTCAGTTCTAGTCTAGGTAAGAATGCCGATCCTTTCTTCTCCCAATCCTTGTTCATGGTTTCCCTAAAAAAAAATATTTCCTTGTATCCTTTGTTTGTTTCATTTTCCGCTTTTTTTTTCTTTTGGCGCTCCGGAGTTCTTTCCGGGAAGTTAGATCTAAGATTTTGGGGGCTGATTCGTTGCCGCAGCTTTAGGTCATTGCAGGGGAGAAATCCGGTGCGTCTAAGAAATCTAGGGATTGTGCGTTCCGCCTCTCGCATCTGCCATGGATTTTGATCTCTCTCGAGAGGTCTTCTCTTCTGTTGTCGAGTTGGGAGCAGTCTTTATACTTTTTCTATGGAGAGATGGGAGCATTGTCTCCGTGACCGTGCCTGCAATTTTTTGTACTCAGATCAATTTTCTTGTGTGGCGTATTCCGATTTTCTGTTGCTATAAAATGAGTAAATTGCACAAAACCACCACTTTGAAGGCTAGGTTTGCGAAAAACACTACAATACATTTTTTTTTCAGAAAACACCACGTCTACGGTAATTTTTTTGCAAAAGACACTGATCGGCGGCTTTGCCTCGGTTAAGTGCGTTTATGACAGACGGGGCCCGCCAGTCAGGCTTACGTGGCACAAATTTCTCACACCGTACATTAAATCAATTGCTAGACATGGGACCCGCTTGTCAGCGTCACACTCCTCTCTTCAACATTTTACAAACCAGCCCCTACAATTTCACAGGGACACCCTTCAATCAAAAACATAAGAGCAATCAGGTCCATGGATTTGGCCTGCGCAAGCACACGAGCAGAGCAGCAGTACTACGCGCCCATGGGTCTCGTCGCCGGCGAGGAGGCGCGCCATCGGGGTCTGGGGGAAGGAGCCTGCATCGCAGCAAACCGTGGAGGCTTGGGGTGGCGGCTGAAGACCATCCACCGCGAGCTCCTTGGCCGGCCGACTGCAGCAGGACGCGAAGATGGTTGTCGGCGGGCGGTGTGGCCATGCCGGCGAGGCGGGAACAATTGGAGCTCCGGGATCAGGCGGTCGGTTGCCTCGACGCAGTCGCGGCACACCGTGCGTCGGAGGGAGCCGTGCGACGGAACGCCGGGCCGCCGTTGGGGTCGGAGGGAGTTGCAGCGTGGGCGGGGCACGGCCGGTGACGAGGGACGCGCAGGTGATGCCGAGCAGCGCGGCCGCGTTGTCCTGGTGAGGGATTCTTGCCCGAGTTGGAGCTGCTGCTGCGGTCGCCGGCCGATGGCGTATGCAGATTGGGCGGCGGCGGCGCGATACGTCTCTGGCACCAGGACCTGATACGGGGTCGTGAGGATAACAAGAGTAGGAGGCAGATTTTTTTTTTCTTTTTTTCTTTGGATGACAGGTGGACCCCCGTAGGGCCCCACATGAGGATAACGTGATCAAACGTCGCCGTTATATTTGAGAGGTTAAGTTGTGCCACGTCAGCCTGACTGGCGGGTCCCGTCTGTCATAAACGCACTTAACGGAGCCCGATCCGCCGATCAGTGTTTTTTGCAAAAAGATTACCGTAGACGTGGTGTTTTTTGCAAAAAAAAATGTATTGTAGTGTTTTTCGCAAACCTAGCCTTCAAAGTGGTGGTTTTGTGCAATTTACTCCTATAAAATGGAAGATGCTAGTAGTACTAGTTAACATTTGGGACTCGGTTGAAGTTCACGGTGTTAAGTTTCGTATCATAGAGCCTTTTGTGCAAATAAGTTAGGCACACTTTTTCTTGATGTCAATGCCAAGATTATTCTGTGAACTGTGATTGCAGTAGTAACATTATCCTTTTTCAAGGGTACGGTCGGTGTTGTGGGAGTTGCATCTTACAAATTCTGTTAGTATCATTAATTCATTATTATGTTCTGACATTTTTCAGCTTCCTGCTGTTCAGGCTCTGCATTTCGGAACACTTGATAGTTATGGACCGCCAGAGTTTGCTGTGGAGGGATGATCAGGTTCTATTCCATGCCTTAATTTCTGCCCTAGGGACGTTGGACAGATCCCATTTTCACTATATTTGGACTACTCACTGAACATGAAAATTCATAGTATGACCTGCTTCAAGTAGGGCACTGGGATAGACATGCTAGTGTTTAATGAGCGCATTGCCATTGGTGTGAGATATTGTGATAGAGGAAGACCAACGAGTATACTATCAGTTCCAGACTTTCAGTTGTGTACTATTGGTGATGTTGAGCTTGAACTTGAGATGAGGCTTGACTTCTATTGATAAGAGATGATAGCACTTTCTGAAATGTTCCCTAGTAATGTATACTTTATTCATGTTATTTTGCTTATTGTCCCTGAAGTCAGTTCAGGTTAAGCAGTTGTTTGCCAAGGAAGTGAACATTTGTGTGAGGCTTTCCCAAATGGTTTCTTAGACTTGTCAGCAACAATAGTGTTCGCTAACATTTGGTTCACATAGATACAATGAATGGTTTGGCTGGCTATCACAAAGGCTTTTTCATGTATCATATAGAATTGGATGCATTAAACTTACTAACCTGTGAATCATATTCTGTTCATGCAAATTGAAACTCGAGTTACATTGTTGGGACTTGAGAGTTCTGTTGATTCTTGAAATCTTTCATGACAAAGTAAGCCAGAACTTTCCACGATAACCACTGATTACATAAACCGCCACTGGATAAGTGATAATTCCTTTAACGCCATCGGTTTTCCAAAGATATGCTTTCCATGTCATCATCGTCATTTATATGACCCCCCAAGCCGTTAAGCCAGCTGGCTGTCAGGTTTAGCAGTTTCTTGTTTGTTTTTAGTGTGCATAATTTCATGACGAGACAACATCGAAGATTTTATTTTTGTCTCAGTGCCTAAAAGCTAATTTCTGCTATAGGGTGGGAGTTAAGTAAACTTGATGTTCTACTTTTACCCCAATGATGGTTCATTGATGACACCATGTTTAGTCGAGTCCCAGCCCACGATGAGACATTCTTGGTTTGCCCATAAAATTTATATTTTTCACTTTTGACTCTCAAGGGTCAAGGCCATGAAGTACCGCAAAGCCATATTCATGTACATTTTTGTTGACATCTTTGATCTTTCCTTCAAATAAAAGTAACTGAGTTGCCTAATGATATGTGGGGCCTTTACCAAGTAATACTCAACTTGTTTTTAACATAATATAGAAGGCCACTTCTTTTGAACATAATACAGAAGGCTAACATCTATTGCTAACTTTGGAGTGTGGTTACTACCTGTGTATTTCAACAAATAATTTGCTTTTATGAGATTATTACTTGCTCCAAGCTTTATTATTTTGTGTTCTTATGTTAAATCAGGAGGTTGTGAGACCGATCTCAAACAAAGGTTCACCTGAAGCTCACGAGGAAGAAATGATTCGAGCTGCTGTAATAAACCGCTCGGCCGTTGCCACAATTCAACCAAGAAGCGCTTCCACATTTGATATCACTCTTCCAGAATATCCTGATAAGAAGTTTGTCCCAAATTTTCCACTCGTTATGAGAGATGAGCTAATGGAGGATAGTGACATGACCCTGAACCCAGGAGGAGTCAGAGAAAAGGCTTGGAGAGATAGTTGTCTGGCAGATCTCCCGAGCATACATCTACGCAGGTTAAATGGGTCCAACTTATTGGAGCTCTGTAAGGATGTACTTACTGGGTTAACTCACGAAATGTCAGAGAGAAGGGCTGCAAATATCATGTTGTTAGCCTGGAACATGAGACAATTCGATATGGTGTCTCATGTATTTCCTGCTAAAAACCCTTGTGCAGCTGCAGCAGACATAGACATGAATACTTTGAGAGCACGAGCGTTTGGGGGAAGTCATGCTCATACATACCCATATGTTAGGCCAGAGGGCATTGAAGATGATCAGTATGTTGCTGCATGTGCATACATATCGGCCAGTACACTCCGCTTGTTCACAAAGTCACCTGAGAACTACATGACTGCAGTTGCTAAGCACATTCCCGGTATGTTCTGCAGGTTTTATAATACCGACTTTCCGCTTACCGGGTTTAAGCCAGATAAGAAATGCATTGAGGCCCTAAAACTTATATATGAGACAAAGCCGGTCTACAGAAACACCTTGGCCCCTTTCTTGTATGAGTTCAAGGGTCTTGGAGATGCAAAGAGAATGTGTCAGATGCTTTATGAGCAGGACTTGGCTTTTACAGGACTACATGCTGTAAACTTATACCTGCGTGCTTGTTTTGGACTGCATGCATCACTCATTCAGCTAGGAGCATGTCTTTGGCATCAGATGACGAAGAACACTCTCATCTCACCGTGCAGAGTCTGCAGAGCCTATGTTGTCAATCCATCTGTGCAGAATTCAAGAGAGACATGGAAATATGCACGATTATATGGCACCGAGTATTTTCCTCTTCTTAAATCCGACAAGTGTAATCTTCTTCTATGTTGCCTGGCCATTATTTGCAAGAAGCTTGGAATAAGTGAAAATCAAGATATGATGGTAATTGCACGGATGAGGAAGGCTGAGTTTATATGGAAAAAGTCAAACGTTTGGGCAAATAGGGCAGTGCTCTGGTTCAGAGCAAATGCTTCACCACACCATGGCAGATCACAGGAAGTATCTTCAAGGGTTTGGGATGATGCACCGTCAAAGAAAAGGACGAGGGATGATGAGACCCAAGATGCCAGAGTCGCAAAATCCAGAAGTCGGAGTCTTCATTGAGTCATTCGCAGTTGGCGAATGACTCTAGACCTCGTCCAGACAATGGTTGCGCACAATCGTAGATTTTGGGAAATTATCCTGTGTCTCTTGGAACTGCAAACCATTAAATTGTAGCGCACAATCGTGGACCTGTCTTGATGGTAACTTATTCTGAATGTTTCTCTCTCTCAAAAAAAAAAACTTATCCTGAATGTTTCTCAATTATTAGTTCTACTGCTCAGTGTCATGCAATATGTTAAATTCTGTGGTGTGTTTGGTTCTGGCGTCGCAACAGTAGTTGCTAGATACAGTATCATAATGAAACTACTCTCAAGTTTCTGATTTAGAGGTAAGGCTTCATGATTTTGGTGAAGTACAAATGTACAATAGTGTGAGCCTCGATAGGAAGGCTGGGTGGAACATGCACTTCAACCCTAGTTTGTTTACTTCGTTAGCTTGGCATCATCTTCGTTAACTAGTTTGTTTGCTCAGTAGTCTAGATTGCATCGTCATCAGTTGCGAAATCTGTCGGGAGAGAAGAACTGAATACCCTGTCCTTTGCCTTATCCGCCTGAAAAAATTCAGAGTTCCAGACCATCATCAGGCCAATAATTGTAGATTCAGTGATATCAAATTTGACATCCCAGCTAAGCATTCATCTATCTCTACATGTATACCTCTTTATCCCAGTCTGTGCATATCGTGATGGCCATGAGCAACAGGACTTGCACCATCAGGCCACAGATGATGCCCAACCAGAGCCCCTGTTCGGTTCAAGGATAAAACCCACAGCATCAGTCACCCCAAAACCACTGGCACATAGGCACCCACTGCAAATTCAGGGCAGCAAATGGGAAATTTTTGATCAATTGAGGGGGCCAAGATGTACCGTCCCGCCGACTTGGAAGACGAAGGCTATGAGGTAGGCTGAGGGGATGCCGACGATATAGTAGGCGCCAAGATTGATCCAAGCACCAATCTTCTGCCATCCACACCCTCTAGCCACCCCTGCACATCACAACAGAACATTCTTATCTTTGCTTCAAACGCAGGCATGTCTATGATTTCTGGTTTCTGTGCTTAGTACTCCCTCCGTTCCATATACAAATTTATACTAAATCAATGACAACTAATATGAAACCAAGGGAGTAGTAAATATCATCTAGCAACGAACTTGAATCGCAGCTACTTAAGTTTTGCACTCTCTTGTGGCAAAAAGATGTCGATAATCTGCACCTGAAAGGACGCACTGGATTCCGTCGAAGAAGTTGGACACGGAGATGATGAGCATCATCCAGGCAACGTAAGTCACAACCTCCTCCACGTCGCTGTAGGCATGCCCCCAGACGTATCTGATGCAGATCAGCACCAACCCCATGACCAGTCCTTCCGCCATGGCCAAGACGACGACGACACGCACCGCAAGGCGGGCGGCGTCGGGGCGCCCCGCGCCGAGCTCGTTCGAGACACGGGTGCTGCATGATCAGTAGAGATACAGATCGAGTTGATGAGCATGGCTACAGCACAAGCGGCAGGATAGTCAAGGACAGTATGGTAGTAGGGTGTAGTCCAAGTTTACCTTATGGCAGAGCCGAGGCCAAAGGGGATCATCCATACGAAGGCAGCGGTGTTGAGGCTGCCAAGAACAAGAACGCACATGTGTTTCTTCAACCGGAAAAATATTCAGTGTAACATGTGGTAACTTCCGTCTGCCATTAATTACCTGATGGACAGCACCGAAGTCTCCAGCTTTGGATTGGGAAGAAGGCCTGAGAGGAGCACTATGAGCTCGAACGACCACATCTCCAAGCTGCAATTGCATCATCATCATCGTCAATTCGTCATATGATCCGCATTTTGGTTGTGTGCAGAATATGTTGGAACTACTTCTTCAGGAAGAGCAAAATGGCAGGCTCACCAGACCATGAGGGCGGACGGGACGGCGAGCCGGAAGAAGCTGAGCACGTCGCGGAACGCCTCCGTGGAGAACCCCGTCCACGTCTCCTTGCAGGAGCTCGACACCCTGACGTACACGGCCAGCACGATCACGTAGACCCAGTAGGAGATGGCGTTGCTGAGCGCGGCGCCCTTGCTGCCCATCCCGGCGACGTACACGAGCAGCCAGCAGACGAGGAGGTGGAACGCCGCGGCCGCGCCGGCGCTGGCCATCACCGGGAACACGATGTTCTGCGTCTGCAGGAACCGGACATGGCACTGCAGCAGCCCGTAGGCGAAGATCGCCGGGATCATCCACCGGGCGTAGGTGCCGGCCTCCGCGGCGATGTCGGGGTCCTGCCCGAACAGGAGCAGGATCTCGCCGGTGTAGAACCACACCACGGCCAGGGGGATGCTGACCAGGGTGAGGATCACCATCGCCCGCTGCTTGTAGACGCCGAGGAGGTGGTATTGCCTGGCTCCGTATGCTTGGCCGCACAGGGTGTCCAGTGCGCTCGCCATTCCAAGCTGATCAAGGAGGTGTAAAATACCAAAATTTGAGGGCCTACCTACATGACTCGCAAGATAGAAGCTGCACCATTTTCTGACACTTTGCATGTGTGACTCCGTTGTGTCTGGCTAGATAAATACAGCGTAAAAATCATGTTCTCACATACTCCCTCCGTCCCATAATATAAGAACGTTTTTAGACGGAAGGAGTAATTTGGTAGGCTGCATTGGGGAAGCTATTTTTTCATGTCGTTTGGTGGCCTGCGTTGAGCTGGACTGATGCACTACATGACGTTTGATTGCATACATTGGACCCGATTAAGAGTTAACAATCACACATGACACACATAGTTACAATAGAGTCCCTCAGCGACTAGGTGGATGGTGGCTGTGGTGCCGTGATCGACGCGACAAGCACGGAGTCGCAAGCGATACCATCGGCAGCGCGACAAACCAGTTGCTAGCACCGTTGCCACAGGGAAGTCCGTGAGCAGGGACAAGAAGGAGGAGCCGAGGCAGAGGACAGGGAGGAGAAGTACTATGGGCGTGATGGCGGCGTCAGTGTAGTAGTCCGCTGGCGAGAAGGCCAACAGGAAGATGCCGACGGCGGCTCAAGCACAACATGACATCCATGCGACAAGGTTGATGATGATTAGTGAGAACAAAAAAAAATCACTCTGAATTTCATCTAAACCATCAGATAGGAGTTGCACCATTTTTTGTCTCTTTGAATCTGTGACTCCATTGTGTCTGGCTAGATCAATACAATGTAAAAATCATGTTCTCACATAGTTTGGTAGGCTGCATATAGGCTTGGCTGCATTAGGAAAGAAATTGTTTCATGTGGCTTGGTGGCCTGCGTTGACCTGGACTGATGCACTACATGATGTTTGGTTGCATACATTGAGCCCTATTAAGAGTTAACAATCACACATGACACAAAGAGTTACATTAGAGTGCCTCAGCGACTGGGATAGATGGTGACCGCGGTGCCGCGACGACCCAACAAGTTGCTAGCATCGTTGCCACGTGGAAGCCCATGAGGAAGGACAAGGAGGAGGACACTGAGGCAGAGTACGGGGAGGAGAAGTACAATGCACACGATGGCGGCGTCAGTGTAGTAGTTCGCTGGCGAGAAGGCCAAGAGGAAGACGCCGACGGTGGCTCAAGGCACAACATGACGTCCATGCGACAAGGTTGATGATGAACAGTGAGAACAGAAAAAAGTCACTAAATTTCATCTAAACCATCAGATGAACACCTTGGTACAGTACAATAGGGAGATACACATATACTCGTCTACAACCGCCGAAACAAAAAAGGTATAACCTGAAAATTGTGTGAAACCGTGGGATGAAACTACTAGTCAAAAGAAATTTTAAACAGTCAACCGTGCGTAATGTGTTTGACAAAATTCGTAAATAGCTTCAAACATGAACACAAACTTGAACATTTACAGTCGAAACTCCAAATCGATCGTTCGAATGAAACCACAATGTCAACGTGCATCTTTTTAGGGTACAACTTATCTCGAATCGAAGCACCGTAGTGTACATTAAAAGGGATTAAGTAGAGGAGATTAAGAGAGTGTCATTGAAACGGATCACACATATGCATTTGTGCTTGTGCACTCCACTAGGAAGATGTAGATCTATTCGCCTACTATCATCGAAACAGAAAACGTGCAATGCGAAAGTCGTGTGAAACAGTGATATAGAGCTAGTGGTGAAAGAAAATTTCACACGGCTGACCGCGCGCGCGTGTGTGAAGATTTTACCAAAATTCTTCCAAAATACTTCAAATATTAGCACGAAATTAAAATTTACAGTCCATGAAATTGAACCGATCGCCTGAATGGAACCACAACATTGAAGTGCATTTTCGTGTAGACTTTATCTCGAATCGAAGCACCTTTTGTAGATTAGAATGGTTAGGTGAAAGAGATTAAACGAGAAGATTATAGCAACGTGCAAACTCAAGTCAAATGGCCCTTCCTTCAACAGGCCTTACGCATGAAGGGTTTTGATGAAGCTTGGCGACGCCAGGTAGAATCCTTTACGCAAAAAGGGAGTGTTGAAATTAAAGTAAATGAAGATATAGAGCATTATTTCCGGACACACAAAGGCCTGAGGCAAGGAGATCCAATGTCCCCTATTTTGTTCAACATTGTGGTTGACATGTTGGCAATTCTCATAGGTAGGGCAAAGGAGGCCGGTCAGGTGGGTGGCTTGGTGCCTAACCTAGTTGATGGGGGTGTGTCCATTCTACAGTACGCTGATGATACAATCATCTTTATGGAGCATGACTTGGCAAAAGCGAGAAATATGAAGATGGTGTTATGCTTATTTGAACAATTGACCGGGTTAAAGATTAACTTTCATAAAAGCGAGTTGTTCTGCTTTGGTAGAGTCAAGGAGGAACAAGAGGCTTATAGGCAATTGTTTGGATGTGAATTAGGGGCTTTACCTTTTACTTACCTAGGTATACCCATTCACCATCGTAAGCTAACGAACAGAGAGTGGAAATGCATCGAAGATCGATTCGAAAAGAAACTTAGTTGCTGGAAGGGCAAACTTATGTCTTATGGAGGCCGGTTGATTCTTATTAATTCGGTGCTCACGAGTATGTCGATGTTCCTACTATCTTTCTTTGAGGTTCCAGTTGGGGTTAGGAAAAGGCTGGACTTCTACCGATCAAGATTTTTTTGGCAGAGTGATGAGCTTAAGAGAAAGTATAGACTCGCCAAGTGGGATGTTATTTGTAGACCAAAGGACCAAGGGGGTCTGGGTATCGAGAATCTTGAGGTCAAGAACAGATGCCTGCTTAGTAAGTGGCTGTATAAGCTATAAGTTGAGACTGACGCAACTTGGGCGCAGATTCTCCGTAACAAGTATCTGCATTCCAAGACTTTGTCACAAGTGACAGTGAGACCGACTGATTCGCCGTTTTGGAAGGGGCTTATGAGAGTTAAGGCAGCCTTCTTTAATAGAACAAAGTTTATTGTCGGTGATGGCAACGATACACGTTTCTGGTAGGATACACCCAACCTTGTATCGTATTGTCCAGCGACATGATGCGCTAGTTGCAACGATTATGCAGTCCATTCCCCTTAATATCCAGTTTTGGAGGGTGCTTGTTGGTGATAGATGGGAAGCTTGGCTTCATCTGGTGCGTAGACTGATGGAAGTTCAGCTAGTTCATCAGCCCGATCAGTTGTGTTGGAAACTTATTAGGTCTGGACAATTTACTGTTAAGTCAATGTACATCGATGTTATTAACTCGAGTGTCATTCCTAGCTCCAAACATGTTTGGAAAGTAAAAGTTCCTTTGAAAATTAAAGTGTTTATGTGGTTTGTCCATAAACAGGTCATTTTAACAAATGACAACTTGGTTAAGCGCAATTGGACAGGATCTACTAGGTGTAGTTTCTGTGATCGGGACGAGACCATTAAGCATCTCTTCTTTGAGTGCCCGTTGGCGAGAATTCGGTGGCGCACCGTGCAAATTGCCTTTAACATTACTCCTCCGAGTTCGGTCGGTTCGTTATTTGGAACGTGGCTGGATGTAGGGGTGGGCATATTAACCGTTGACCGAACTACCGAACCGAAAGAACCGAGACCGAAGCCGAATAGACCGAACCCGATAAGATCGGTCACAAATCCGGTTCTCAGCGCTAGAAACCCGAATTAACTTCGGGCAATTCGGTCTCAGGCATTGGCTACCCGAAGCGACCGAATACAACCGAACATGGGCCAGATCTCGTAGAAAATGACGGCCCATTACTTTAACTCTCAAGGCCCTCACGTTTTTGGATCCTTTCTCCAGTCTCGCACGAGCCCCACTATCCACGTCCTATCCCAAGTTCCCAACCCTAGCCGCCGGTGCTCCCCAACCTAGCAGCCAGCGGTGATTGTCCAGCAGCTCAGGGCGGCCTTCTCCCTCTCCATCGAGGGCTATTTCCCCCATAGCCCAAGTCGCCCCTACTCTTCTACTCCAGCAGCCAGCGGCGGGGTCCGGCAGCCGACGCCTTCTCCTCACTCTTCCTTCTTTTGCGCAACCTTCACTGCTTCCCATCCACACCTAGATGGCAAAGCGGCGGAGTAACTTTGATCTATTGTGAGCAGCGATTCTGTGGGGGGCACACGATTTCTGGCTTCGTATGTCATTTTCTAGGTTGTAGATTGGTGTTGTTCGGTCACAACCGATCACCGAACCGAGCTTTCGGTGGACCGAAGCACCGGTTAGCTGATTTTCTGTTGACCGATCTGTCAGATTTTTCTCAAAACCGAAATTTTGTAAACACCGAAGCACCGACCCGATCGGTTCGGTGGAACCGAACGCCCAGTCCTAGCTGGATGGGATAGAGTCCGATACAGCTAGACACATTCGTATAGGAGTTTGTGCGTTGTTATGGGCAATTTAGAATTGCAAAAATGATTTGGCTTTTAACAGAATAACTACTATTCATCTTTTGCAGGTTGTATTCCGTGCTACGGCGCTGATCCGTATGTGGTCCTTACTCACTCCGACGGAGGCCAGGGAGCGTTTGGTTACTGGATCTGTCCGGTGGGAGATGATAGCGCGGTATATCTTCAACCGGTTTGGATGGCGGTCATGTAATAGGATAGGCGATTAGTTTTCCTATCTTTATTGTGCCAGCCGGTTGTGGCTTTATGGCCTTTTCTTGTTTTGGCGTTGAGGCTCTTTGTGAGCTCGCCTTTATTTTGTTTCACGACCCTAAGACATTGTTGAACCTATTTTATTTATAAATGTGGCCGTATTCATCGTTCTGATGCAAAGGCCGGGGAGTCCCCTTTTCAAAAAAAAAATGTGGCAACTCTACATAAGCTTGCATGAGCTCGCACATAACGGCACCACGAGAACCAGCACGTCAGCTCTATTGCATCGCTCTGATCTGGCTGTGGAAATACGCTCGATTCGGCCTTTTCTGCATACCCTGGCCTGATGATGCTTTAAGGTTCATGGAGGCTAAGAATACGGTGCAACATAGGCTATCAAAAACGGACTGCATCGTGCGGGCCAATTTAAACGTAATGCAGGCTACCAAATACGTCTTCATATCTGTATGTAACGGGCCGTCATTTGAACTTTGCGCCTCCGATTTGGTGTTCCCACCTGGTGGAGCCCGTGGTGCAGATCAGGGCGATCAACAACATTGAGACATTGTCTAAAATAAAAAAAACATGTAGACAAGCTGGTTGGTCAAGGTCTATTTCTCGCTTAACTGAGATTGCATTTTTTTTCTCTCTTAAAACTAGATGGACGTGGCAAAATCTCACTCGACTTGGACGCACAACGGCTCATTTGCCTTTTAGTGCATTTCCTATTGAGTATTTGGTATTTTGGTTGCATCTCGCAGTCTGCGATATTATATTATACTAGTGTGTATCTCTGGTTGGTGGAGGAACCGAGATTTGCAAAAAGATTCTTCGCCTTGGAAAGAAAACCTTTGGTCGACGACAGATATGCGCGTGCACCACGTTGATGCATCTGTCAGTAAATAACAGTAAAACACCATGATGTTTTCAAAATGGCCTCGACTGGTTCTCGTTTAGACAGCAACTGAATGAGCTAATATTGGAGAATGACTGACCTCTGTGGTCGCCCAAAGCAGAGCAAAGTCCTAAAAGCAACAGGAGAGACGAAACGGTAGACAGCAACTCTAGACACTGGCATTTTCTATAGAAAAAATACTGTATCTCCCACCCTCTTCAAGGAGAAGGGTCACACTTGAACGATGTCCATGTAGGCCGCAGACATTGATTTGAGGAGCTAGAGCCTCGAGCAAGATCATTAGTGTATTGCGTGGTTTGTGCAAAGCATCGGCAATGGTGTCATGCCCCGAGTCGAGCAGAGTGACTGCAAATTTGTATGCTGTGACGTACTAGTAGTAGTAAGTGCGAGATGTGAGCGCACGTACCAGGAGGCTGAAGCCGGTGACGGTGGCGAAGGAGCTGGCCATGGAGGCGCCGGCGAGGGCGAGCTCGCCGAGGTGGCCGACGTACATGACGGAGATCATCTGGATCAGGTTCTGCAGCAGCGCGCCGGCGATGAGCGGCCCGGCCAGCCACAGCTGCTTCTTCACCTCATCGCGCACCCCCAGCCCCAGGCTCTCGTCGCCGCCGCCGACCGTCGCGCGGCTCGCGAGCAGGAGGGCTTCCTCCACGCCCTCCTTCGCCATGCTGGACGAGCACGAGCTGCTCCCCCGGCCCTTCTCACTCTTGAGAGGAGAGGAAGAGACGACAAGGCCGATCGAGAGCGAGAGCGCGTGTAATTAAGTGGAGAAACTGAACATAAGCGAGCAGCGGCAGAGAGCAAATGTTGACGAAGCAAAAACAAACAAACAGAAGGACGAAATGTCTGACTCAATTATTTCAGAGCATCGCTTTTGGTGAGCAGCTAGGACTGAAACTCTTCAAGATTTTCCTCGAGTGGCCAGGAATACCCCTCGGCCCCGGACGGATCGTGACACACTGTTAGACTAAGTATATATGTTACATATACGAGTTGTAACATAACCTGTATTTATACGGTTTCCTCTTATAAATATATGACAGCCGTACCCACCAAGGGTATCGAGCATTGTTCGAAACCTAATTTGTTTAACATGATATCAGACGACGCGTACGATTCGCGCCGCGCTTCCGCCTCCTCTGCCGCCGCCGCCGCCGCCGCGTCGGCCTCCTCTGCCGTCCCGCCTCCCTCGACCCTGGCAACGGACTCGCCCTTCATGGCGTCCACACCGCTCGCCTGGGCTCGGCAGGCGGCCTCGGACTCTCGCCCGACGGCGCCGTCCCGATTTCCCGCACTCGATCCATCTACATCGGCTCGATCTCCCGCGCCCTCCTACGGCGCCCCGATCGTTGCCCCGGTGCAACACGGCGCCGCCCCGGGCCAATCCCGCGACGCGCCGCCGGCTGCTGGTCCCTATGGCGCTGCCCTGGGTGAATCCCGCGACGCGCCGCCGGCCTCCGGCTACTACGGCGCTCCCGTCCCGCACCAGTACGGCGCCCCGGGCGTCTACGGTGCCCCTGTCCAGCAGCCCTACGGTGGGGTATACCCTGCGCCGTACGTCGCCCCGTCCTCAACACCGTTTGCGATGTCGCACGTCGTCCCTAGTGAGGCACTGCATGGCGCGCCCTACGGTGCTCCTGGGTCGCACACCGCGCCCCCTCCGCAGTCCTACGGCGTGCCCTCTGTGCAGCCCTACGGTCATCACCAACACTCCCGTGTGCTGCCCCCGTCGGCCGATGCGCTGGTTCCATACAGTGCCCCTCCGACGTATGACTCACAGCTTCCCGCATCAGTGTCCGAACCAGGACCGTTCCACTTTGCTCATCTGGTGACGGTGAAGCTATCTGCTGATAACTACCTCCTGTGGCGCGCCCAGGTGTTACCGCTGATGCGTAGTCACTACCTTGAGGGGTATGTCGATGGTACGCTGCCCTATCCACCGGCCATGGTTCCGGTGCCCTCAGCTGCAGGTGGTTCTGTCATGGTGTCCAACCCTGCTCATCGTCGATGGATCGCTCAGGATCAGGCTATTATGGGTGCTATTCAGTCCTCGCTCACTCCCTCCGTGGCCGGCATGGTGGTCTTTGCCGCAATGTCGAGGGATGCATGGGCCACACTCGACTCCGGCTTCTCTTCACAGTCGCTGGCTCGGTCTTCTGCCATTCGTAATCAGCTGGGTGAGGTCAAGAAAAATGATCTCTCCGTCACCGCCTTCTTCAACAAGGTCAAGACCCTCGCTGATACACTCTCATCCATTGGGAAGCCTCTTCGTGACGAGGAGTTCACTTCATTCATTCTCAATGGGCTTGACGAGGACTATGATTCCCTTGTTGAAAACATCAACGGGCGTGACACGCCGTTGCCGCCTCGCGATCTCTATGCCCGTCTCCTCAACACCGAACAGCGACTCGCTGTTCGCCGCTCCGCTGGCGTCTACTCGGAGGGTCCATCTGTGAACGTTGCCCTTCACGGCGATGCTCGCGGTGCCAAGCAAAAGGCGCCATCATCTTCGGGCAGCCAGCCCCGTCCGCCCGCTCCCCCTCCATCGACGTCTGGCCGCAAGCGGCTCCACTGTGAGGCGTGTGGTGGTGGGGTTGAGTGTCAACTCTGCGGTATTGAGGGACACTTGGCGTCTCGCTGCCATCGTCGCTTCAAACGAGATTTTCTTGGCATTGGGAACAATGGGAAGGGCAATGAGAAGCAAGCTGCTCTCGCGACACAGGATCCTGGCTTCACTCCATCCTACTCTGTCGATCCTGCCTGGTACATGGACACGGGTGCCACGGACCACTTGACGAGCCAGCTTGACAAACTGGCCACTCGCTAGCCCTACACCGGCCATGATGAAGTTCGCACTGCAAATGGATCAGGTATGCCCATCTCACATGTTGGTCAGGCATCTCTTCTTTCACGTACCACTAAAACCTTGTGTTTGCTTGATGTCCTTCGTGTTCCCTCAGTCACACGTAGTTTACTCTCGGTTCCTAAATTAACTCGTGATAACAATGTGTTCGTTGAGTTTCACCCTTTCCATTTTTTTATTAAGGACCGGGACACGAGGGACGTTCTTCTTAGTGGTCGAGCTCGTGATGGCTTATATGCGCTTGATGTGCCACGAGCCTCTCATGTTTTCAGTGGTGTTCGGGTGTCATCGTCGCAGTGGCATTCTCGCCTTGGCCATCCTGCCACTCCCATTGTGCGCCATGTGCTTCATCGTCATCATCTTCCCGTTGAGTCGAGTAATAAGGAGTTTCTAGTATGTGATGCCTGTCAACAAGGCAAAAGTCATCAGTTGCCTTTTTCTGTATCGAGTCGTGTTGTCACGGCTCCTCTTGAACTAGTGTTTTCGGATGTATGGGGCTATGCCCAAACTTCTGTCAGTGGTCACAACTACTATGTCAGTTTCATCGATGCTTTCAGTCGCTTTACTTGGATTTATCTTATTAAGCGCAAATCAGATGTGTTTCATGTCTTTATGCAATTTCAAGCACATGTTGAGCGATTGCTTAAGCACAAAACCATCCATGTCCAGTCAGACTGGGGTGGTGAGTATCGTAATCTTAACACCTTCTTTCAGAAGCTTGCCATCTCACACCATGTGTCTTGTCCTCATACACATCAGCAGAACGGTGCTGCTGAGCGCAAGCACCGTCACATAGTTGAAACTGGCCTAACACTTCTTGCGCATGCCTCTGTCCCGTTTCGGTTCTGGAGTGATGCCTTTGTTACTGCCTGTTTTTTGATTAACAGGATTCCCGCACGACTTCTTCGCATGAAGTCTCCGCTCGAAGTATTGCTCAATGAAACTCCTGATTACTCCCTACTCAAAGTGTTCGGTTGTGCTTGTTGGCCACATCTTCGTCCATACAATAAGCATAAACTTGAGTATCGGTCCAAACAATGTGTGTTTCTTGGATACAGTCCTCTCCACAAAGGTTATAAGTGTCTTCACATTCCGACGAATCGTGTCTATATTTCTCGCGATGTTGTGTTTGATGAGACTGTTTTCCCGTTTTCCACACTTGCGTCGCGCACCGATCCTCCCGTCACCGAGTTGCACTCCTTTCCAGTTTTGCCTGATCAATTTGTGGATGTTGCATATTCTCCTTTGTTGTTGCCTAACCATGGTGCAGGAACTGGACGAGGCGCTCGACTTGAGTTGCTTGATGATGATGTGGACACCACTGCGCCGGCTGCTGCTCCGGTGACTACACCCGCCGCTACACCCCCTATCCTCGACGTCGATCAGGCGTGCATGTCCCATGCACGTCGACCCGACGGGGCGCCCGAGTCGCCTGGGCTGGCGGCCTCGCCCGTGCCTGGGGCAGCCTCTTCCTCGCCTGGGCTGGTGGCCTCGCACAGGCCTGCGGCGGCCACTCCGTTGCCTGGGCTGGCGGCCCCGCTATCGCCTGGGCTGGCCTCTCCGTCGCCTGGGCTGGCGACCCCGCTGTCGCCTGGGGCGGCCCCGCTATCGCCTGGGTTGGCTGAGCCCGCGGTGCTGGTGGACTCGCCGACTACTGCATCCTCGTCGCCTGGCTCCTCGACGCCACCCAGCATGTCTTCGTCGGCTGTCGTGACAGTTCCGTCGCCACCGCCACCTGTCGTCTTGCGTCCCCATACTCGCAGCAAGAGTGGCATTGTTCAGCCAAAGAAGCACACCGATGGCACCGTCGCGTGGCTCGCGGCTTGTGTGGCGCATGCTGAGGCTGATCCTACAACTGAACCACGACATTTTCGAGCAGCACTTGGCATTCCGCATTGGCGTGCTGCGATGGAGCAGGAGATCTGTGCACTTCGGAAGAACAACACTTGGCATCTCGTTCCACCTCCGTCTGGTGTCAATATCATTGACTCTAAATGGGTATTCAAGGTGAAGAAGCATGCTGATGGCTCCATTGAGAGGTACAAGGCGCGCCTGGTTGCCAAAGGATTCAAGCAACGGTATGGAATTGATTATGCAGACACATTCAGTCATGTCATTAAACCAACTACTATTCGGGTTCTTCTCTCCTTGGCGGTTACTCGTGGATGGTCCCTTCGACAGCTTGATGTTCAGAATGCCTTCCTTCATGGAGTTCTGGAAGAAGAGGTTTACATGCGTCAGCCGCCAGGTTTCGTTGATCCTGCTCAGCCACATCATTTGTGTCGTCTTGACAAGGCTCTCTATGGTTTGAAGCAGGCCCCGCGTGCCTGGCATGCCCGTCTTGGTGCTGCTCTTCGTGCACATGGGTTTGTTCCTTCTACAGCGGACACGTCTCTGTTTATTCTTCAGCGACCTGAGGTGACTATGTATGTTCTGGTCTATGTTGATGACATTATTCTTGTCAGTTCGTCTGCTACTGCTACAGATCGGCTTGTGTCTTCTCTCGGCGCTGAGTTTGCTGTTAAGGATCTTGGGAGACTGCATTATTTTCTGGGACTGGAGGTTCTTCATTCTGATGGTGGCTTGACTCTTACTCAGCAGAAGTACTCTCAGGACCTCCTGCGTCGTGCAGGTATGTTGCAGTGCAAGGCTGCTATGACTCCTATGTCTGCCACAGACAAACTGACAGCTCTTGCTGGTGACCTACTCTCTCCTGAGGATGCCACTGAATACCGCAGTGTTGTGGGTGCACTGCAGTATTTGCTCATTACCAGGCCAGACATATCATTTGCAGTTAACCGTGTGTGCCAGTACCTTCATGCACCTCGTGACTCTCACTGGTCAGCTGTTAAGCGTATCTTGCGCTATATTCGTCACACTGGTTCCTATGGACTTCATCTTCAACCTGCACGTTCTGGACTGATCTCAGCTTTTTCTGATGCCGATTGGGCTGGTAGTCCGGATGATCGGCGATCCACGGGGGGACATGCTGTGTTCTTTGGACCTAACTTGATCGCCTGGCAAGCCCGCAAGCAGGCTACGGTATCCCGGAGTAGTACCGAAGCTGAGTACAAAGCTGTTGCTAATGCCACAGCCGAGATCATGTGGGTACAGTCATTGCTTCGAGAGCTGAAGGTCTCCCCAACTCAGCCACCTGTTCTTTGGTGTGATAATATCGGTGCTACGTATTTGTCAACCAATCCAGTATTTCATGCCCGAACGAAGCACATCGAAATTGACTATCATTTTGTCAGGGAATGTGTTGCTCAGAAGCTCCTTCAGATTAAATTTGTTTCTTCTAAGGATCAGCTTGCTGATATCTTCACTAAACCCTTGCCCTTGCCTTCTTTTGAAGGATGTCGTCGCAATCTTAACCTCCTAAATGTTTCAGGACATAGTTAAGATTGAGGGAGGGTGTTAGACTAAGTATATATGTTAGATATACGAGTTGTAACATAACCTGTATTTATACGGTTCCCTCTTATAAATATATGACAGCCGTACCCACCAAGGGTATCGAGCATTGTTCCAAGCCTAATTTGTTTAACACACACAGACACGCCTCCAATCATGCTCTGAACGTACAAGACAACATGTGCAATAAAACCAGCAGCTACAAGCATGTGCCATCAGAAAAAACAAGGACCTCGATATCTAGGAATGTTCGATCTGGGACTTAGGTTCGCTACAAGCAAATCATCCACGCAAACGAATGGAGAGACAGTGCTATCTCTTGCCCATCAGGGCAAGTCCTGGTGCTCGCATTACTTTTGAGTTTATTTCAGAATTTGGACGATGCGTTTTCAGTGAAAGGAAACGTTCTCGTCGACGATGAGGCGGGTGAATGTATACGCGTATGTATGAGCGCTTGCGTCTGTACTGTGTTAAAAAAACACGTTCGATATGAATAGCTCTTTTTCATAAGGTAGCTACGTTTTTATTGAACAATGGTTACAAGGATTACATATTTTTTAGATAAGAGGCCTACGGCCCAGCGTTAAGTTAATGACGACCATACAGACAAGGACATGAAGCCCTAACATACATAGTAGCGGGCACCTCACTATCTAAAGTCTTGACTGTTGGGTTCTACGCTAGGTGCATCGGCTGCAAAATAAAAAAATTGTACGCGCAGAACAACCAGGAACATGCTACGGGAATGGATCACGGATCGTTACCATTAGGCGCGCAGTGCTGACCAGCGGCAGTAGAGTTGGAGCAGCGTGTCCAGAGTCGTCTCCTCCTCGTCCGATCTCCCTCGAACAGCCGATCGTCGGATCCCACGTATAGGTTCGCTGGAGCGATGCAGGTGCATCACCTCTGACGGTATTCGCGCGTGCAGGAGGAACACTGTACAGTAGACTGCTAGGTCTGATCGCATAGTCCGCGGCGAGTGGAGGTGGCTACTTGCAACACATGCAAAGCCCTAGCGACGGTGCCGAAGCGGTCAACTGAATGAGTGTGCCACACCTCCACTATATATAGGCATCTGTCACGGGCTCAATAGTTAGGCCTCGCACGGATCTTAAATCTCAAATTTTGTTCAGCCTAGATCCAAGTCCGAGTATGATCACCTCCGACCTGCCCGACTGGTAGTGGCCTCTAACAAGGCGTGCCGACCACCAAGTAGACAATGAAGCCGGTTGGTGAACATGTACAACATGTCACACTTTTGTTTCCTTTGCTACACGATATATGTGTTGGGGAACGTAGTAATTTCAAAAAATTTCCTACGCACACGCAAGATCATGGTGATGCATAGCAACGAGAGGGGAGAGTGTTGTCTACGTACCCTCGTAGACCGAAGCGGAAGCGTTGATGCAACGTAGAGGAAGTAGTCGTACGTCTTTCCGGTCCGACCGATCCAAGCACCGTTACTCCGGCACCTCGGAGTTCTTGGCACACGTTCAGCTCGATGACGCTCCCCGGGCTCCGATCCAGCAAAGCTTTGGGGAGGAGTTCCGTCAGCACGACGGCGTGGTGACGATCTTGATGTTCAACCGTCGCAGGGCTTCGCCTAAGCACCGCTACGATATGACCGAGGTGGAATATGGTGGAAGGGGCCACCGCACACGGCTAAGGAACGATCACGAAGATCAACTTGTGTGTCCATGGGGTGCCCCCTACCCCCGTATATAAAGGAGAGGAGGAGGGGAGGGCCGGCCCTCTACTATGGCGCGCCCTGGGGAGTCCTACTCCCACCGGGAGTAGGATTCCCCCTTTCCTAGTCCAACTAGGAGTCCTTCCATGTATTAGGAGTAGGAGACAAGGAAGGGGAAAAGAGAAAGGGAAGGAAGGAGGGGGTGCGGCCCCTCCCCCTAGTCCAATTCGGACTAGGCCATGGGGGGGCGCGCGGCCTGCCCTAGGCAGCCCCTCTCTCTTTCCCGGAGGGCCCAATAAGGCCCAATACTTCTCCTCGGCGAATTCCCGTAACTCTCCGATACTCCGATAAATACCCGAATCACTCGGAACCTTTCCGAACTCCGAATATAGTCGTCCAATATATCGATCTTTACGTCTCGACCATTTCGAGACTCCTCGTCATGTCCCCGATCTCATCCGGGACTCCGAACTCCTTCGGTACATCAAAACTCATAAACTCATAATATAACTGTCATCGAAACCTTAAGCGTGCGGACCCTACGGTTCGAGAACAATTTAGACATGACCGAGACACGTCTCCGGTCAATAACCAATAGCGGGACCTGAATGTCCATATTGGTTCCTACATATTCTACAAAGATCTTTATCGGTCAGACCGCATAACAACATACGTTGTTCCCTTTGTCATCGGTATGTTACTTGTCCGAGATTCGATCGTCGGTATCCAATACCTAGTTCAATCTCGTTACCGGCAAGTCTCTTTACTCGTTCCATAATACATCATCTCGCAACTAACTCATTAGTTGCAATGCTTGCAAGGCTTAAGTGATGTGCATTACCGAGAGGGCCCAGAGATACCTCTCCGACATTCGGAGTGACAAATCCTAATCTCGAAATATGCCAACCCAACAAGTACCTTCGGAGACACCTATAGAGCACCTTTATAATCACCTAGTTACGTTGTGACGTTTGGTAGCACACAAAGTGTTCCTCCGGTAAACGGGAGTTGCATAATCTCATAGTCATAGGAACATGTATAAGTCATGAAGAAAGCAATAGAAACATACTAAACGATCGGGTGCTAAGCTAACGGAATGGGTCATGTCAATCAGATCATTCAACTAATGATGTGATCCCGTTAATCAAATAACAACTCTTTGTTCATGGTTAGGAAACATAACCATCTTTGATTAACAAGCTAGTCAAGTAGAGGCATACTAGTGACACTCTGTTTGTCTATGTATTCACACATGTATTATGTTTCCGGTTAATACAATTCTAGCATGAATAATAGACATTTATCATGAAATAAGGAAATAAATAATAACTTTATTATTGCCTCTAGGGCATATTTCCTTCAGTCCTCCACTTGCACTAGAGTCAATAATCTAGATCACATCACCATGTGATTAACATCGATAGTTCACATCATCATGTGATTAACACCCATAGTTCACATCGCCATGTGACCAACACCCAAAGGGTTTACTAGATTCAGTAATCTAGTTCACATCGCTATGTGATTAACACCCAAAGAGTACTAAGGTGTGATCATGTTTTGCTTGTGAGAGAATCTTAGTCAACGGGTCTTTCACATTCAGATCCGTTATGTATTTTGCAATTTTTTATGTCTACAATGCTCTGCATGGAGCTACTCTAGCTAATTGCTCCCACTTTCAATATGTATCTAGATCGAGACTTAGAGTCATCCAGATCGGTGTCAAAACTTGCATCGACGTAACCCTTTACGACGAACCTTTTGTCACTTCCATAATCGAGAAACATATCCTTATTCCACTAAGGATAATTTTGACCGCTGTCCAGTGATCTACTCCTAGATCACTATTGTACTCTCTTACCAAACTCAGTGTAGGGTATACAATAGATCTGGTACACAGCATGGCATACTTTATAGAACCTATGGCCAAGGCATAGGGAATGACTTTCATTCTCTTTCTATCTTCTGCCGTGGTCGGGTTTTGAGTCTTACTCAATTTCACACCTTTGTAACACAGGCAAGAACTCTTTCTTTGACTGTTCCATTTTGAACTACTTCAAAATCTTGTCAAGGTATGTACTCATTGAAAAAACTTATCAAGCGTCTTGATCTATCTCTATAGATCTTAATGCTCAATATGTAAGCAGCTTCACCGAGGTCTTTCTTTGAAAAACTCCTTTCAAACACTCCTTTATGCTTTGCAGAATAATTCTACATTATTTCCGATCTACAATATGTCATTCACATATACTTATCAGAAATGCTGTAGTGCTCCCACTCACTTTCTTGTAAACACAGGCTCCACCGCAAGTCTGTATAAAACTATATGCTTTGATCAACTTATCAAAGCATATATTCCAACTCCGAGATGCTTGCACCAGTCCATAGATGGATCGCTGGAGCTTGCACATTTTGTTAACACCTTTAGGATCGACAAAACCTCTTGGTCGCATCACATACAACTCTTCTTTAATAACTCCATTAAGGAATGCAGTTTTGTTTATCCATTTGCCAGATTTCATAAAATGCGGCAATTGCTAACATGATTCGGATAGACTTTTAAGCATCGATACGAGTGAGAAAATCTCATTGTATTCAACATCTTGAACTTTGTCAAAAACCTTTTTCGACAAGTCTAGCTTTGTAGACAGTAACACTACTATCAGCGTCCGTCTTCCTCTTGAAGATCCATTTATTTTCCATGGCTTGCCGAACATCGGGCAACTCCACCAAAGTCCACACTTTGTTCTCATACATGGATCTCATCTCAGATTTCATGGCCTCAAGCCATTTCGCAGAATCTGGGCTCATCATCACTTCCTCATAGTTCGTAGGTTCATCATGGTCTAGTTACATGACTTCCAGAACAGGATTACCGTACCACTCTGGTGCGGATCTCACTCTGGTTTACCTACGAGATTCGGTAGTAACTTGATCTGAAGTTACATGATCATCATCATTAGCTTCCTCACTAATTGGTGTAGTAGTCACAGGAACAGATTTCTGTGATGAACTACTTTCCAATAAGGGAGAAGGTACAATTACCTCATCAAGTTCTACTTTCCTCTCACTCACTTCTTTCGAGAGAAACTCCTTCTCTAGAAAGGATCCATTTATTAGCAACAAATGTTTTGCCTTCGGATCTGTGATAGAAGGTGTACCCAACAATTTCCTTTAGGTATTCTATGAAGACGCACTTCTCCGATTTGGGTTTGAGCTTATCAGGATGAAACCTTTTTACATAAGCATCGCAGCCCCAAACTTTAAGAAACGATAACTTTGGTTTCTTGCTAAACCACAGTTCATATAGTGTCGTCTCAACGGATTTAGATGGTGCCCTATTAATGTGAATGCAGCTGTCTCTAATGCATGATCCCAAAATGATATTGGTAAATCGGTAAGAAACATCATAAATTGTACTATATCCAATAAAGTACGGTTATGACATTCGGACACACCATTATGATGTGGTGTTCCAGGTGGCATGAATTTGTGAAACTATTTCACATTGTTTTAATTGAAGACCAAACACGTAACTCAAATATTTGTCTCTGCGATTAGATCGTAGAAACCTTATTTTATTGTCATGATGATTTTTCCACTTCACTCTGAAATTCTTTGAACCTTTCAACTATTTCAGACTTATGTTTCATCAAGTAGATATACCCATATCTGCTCAAATCATCTGTGAAGGTCAGAAAATAACGATACCCGCCGCGAGCCTTAACACTCATTGGATCGCATACATCAATATGTATTATTTCCAATAAGTCAGTTGCTCGCTCCACTGTTCCGGAGAACGGAGTCTTAGTCATCTTGCCCATGAGGCATGGTTCGCAAGCATCAAGTGATTCCAAAATCCCATCAGCATGGAGTTTCTTCATGCGCTTTACACCAATATGACCTAAACGGCAGTGCCACAAATAAGTTGCACTATCATTATTAACTTTGCATCTTTTGGTTTCAATATTATGAATATGTGTATCACTACGATCGAGATCCAATGAACCATTTTCATTGGGTGTGTAACCATATAAGGTTTTATTCATGTAAACAGAACAACAGTTTATTCTCTTACTTAAATGAATAACCGTATTGCAATAAACACGATCAAATCATATTCATGCTCAATGCAAACACCAAATAACATTTATTTAGGTTCAACACTAATCCCGAAAGTATAGGGAGTGTGCGATGATGATCATATCAATCTTGAAACTACTTTCAACACACATCGTCACTTCACCCTTAACTAGTTTCTGTTTATTCTGCAACTCCCGTTTCGAGTTACTACTCTTAGCAACTGAACCAGTACCAAATACCGAGGGGTTGCTATAAACACTAGTAAAGTACACATCAATAACATGTATATCAAATATACTTTTGTTTACTTTGCCATCCTTCTTATCCGCCAAATACTTGGGGTAGTTCTGCTTCGAGTAACCAGTCCCTTTGCAGTAGAAGCACTTAGTCTCAGGCTTAGGTCTAGACTTGGGCTTCTTCACTTGAGCAGCAACTTGCTTGCCGTTCTTCTTGAAGTTCCCTTCTATCCCTTTGCCCTTTTCTTGAAACTAGTGGTCTTGTTAACCATCAACACCTGATGTTCTTTCTTGATTTCTACCTTCATTGATTTCATCATCATGAAAAACTCGGGAATCATTTTCATCATCCCTTGCATACTATAGTTCATCACGAAGTTCTACTAACTTGGTGATGGTGACTAGAGAATTCTGTCAATCACTATCTTATCTGGAAGATTAACTCCCACTTGATTCAAGCGATTGTAGTACCCAGACAATCTGAGCACATGCTCACTAGTTGAGCGATTCTCCTCCATCTTTTAGCTATAGAACTTGTTGGAGACTTCATATCTCTCAACTCGGGTATTTGCTTGAAATATTAACTTCAACTCCTGGAACATCTCATATGGTCCATGACGTTCAAAACGTCTTTGAAGTCCCGATTCTAAGCCGTTAAGCATGGTGCACTTAAACTATCAAGTAGTCATCATATTGAGCTAGCCAAACGTTCATAACGTCTGCATCTGCTCCTGCAATAGGTCTGTCACCTAGCGGTGCATTAAGGACATAATTCTTCTGTGCAGCAATGAGGATAAACCTCAGATCGTGGATCCAATCCGCATCATTGCTACTAACATTTTTCAACACAATTTTCTCTAGGAACATATCAAAATAAACATATGAAAGCAACAACGCAAGCTATTGATCTTACAACATAATTTGCAAAATACTACCAGGACTAAGTTCATGATAAATTTAAGTTCAATTAATCATATTACTTAAGAACTCCCACTTAGACAAACATCTCTCTAGTCATCTAAGTGATCACGTGACCCAAATCAACTAAACCATAACCGATCATCACGTGAGATGGAGTAGTTTTCAATGGTGAACATCTTATGTTGATCATATCTACTATATGATTCACGCTCGACCTTTCGGTCTCCGTGTTCCGAGGCCATATCTGCATATGCTAGGCTCGTCAAGTTTAACCTGAGTATTCTGCGTGTGCAAAACTGGCTTGCACCCGTTGTAGATGGACGTAGAGCTTATCACACCCGATCATCACGTGGTGTCTGGGCACGACGAACTTTGGCAACGGTGCATACTCAGGGAGAACACTTCTTGATAATTTTTAGTGAGAGATCATCTTAAAATGCTACCGTCAATCAAAGCAAGATAAGATGCATAAAGGATAAACATCACATGCAATCAATATAAGTGATATGATATGACCATCATCATCTTGTGCTTGTGATCTCCATCTCTGAAGCACCATCATGATCACCATCGTCACCGGCGCGACACCTTGATCTCCATCGTAGCATCGTTGTCGTTTACGCCATTTATTGCTTCTACGACTATCTCTACCGCTTAGTGATAAAGTAAAGCAATTACAGGGCGTTTTGCATTTCATACAATAAAGCGACAACCATATGGCTCCTGCGAGTTGCCGATAACTTCGGTTACAAAACATGATCATCTCATACAATAAAATATAGCATCATGTCTTGGCCATATCACATCACAACATGCCCTGTAAAAATAAGTTGGACGTCCTCTACTTTATTGTTGCAAGTTTTACGTGGCTGCTACGGGCTTAAGCAAGAACCAATCTCACCTACGCATCAAAACCACAACGATAGTTTGTCAAGTTGATGCTGTTTTAACCTTCGCAAGGATCGGACGTAGCCACACTCGGTTCAACTAAAGTTGGACAAACTGACACCCGCTAGTCACCTGTGTGCAAAGCACAGCGGTAAAACCAGTCTCGCGTAAGCGTACGCGTAATGTTGGTCCGGGCCGCTTCATCCAAAAATACCGCCGAACCAAAGTATGACATGCTGGTAAGCAGTATGACTTATATCGCCCACAACTCACTTGTGTTCTACTCGTGCATATAACATCAAACCATAAAACCTAGGCTCGGATGCCACTGTTGGGGAACGTAGTAATTTCAAAAAATTTCCTACGCACACGCAAGATCATGGTGATGCATAGCAACGAGAGGGGAGAGTGTTGTCTACGTACCCTCGTAGACCGAAGCGGAAGCGTTGATGCAACGTAGAGGAAGTAGTCGTACGTCTTTCCGGTCCGACCGATCCAAGCACCGTTACTCCGGCACCTCGGAGTTCTTGGCACACGTTCAGCTCGATGACGCTCCCCGGGCTCCGATCCAGCAAAGCTTTGGGGAGGAGTTCCGTCAGCACGACGGCGTGGTGACGATCTTGATGTTCAACCATCGCAGGGCTTCGCCTAAGCACCGCTACGATATGACCGAGGTGGAATATGGTGGAAGGGGGCACCGCACACGGCTAAGGAACGATCACGAAGATCAACTTGTGTGTCCATGGGGTGCCCCCTACCCCCGTATATAAAGGAGAGGAGGAGGGGAGGGCCGGCCCTCTACTATGGCGCGCCCTGGGGAGTCCTACTCCCACCGGGAGTAGGATTCCCCCTTTCCTAGTCCAACTAGGAGTCCTTCCATGTATTAGGAGTAGGAGACAAGGAAGGGGAAAAGAGAAGGGAAGGAAGGAGGGGGTGCGGCCCCTCCCCCTAGTCCAATTCGGACTAGGCCATGGGGGGCGCGCGGCCTGCCCTAGGCAGCCCCTCTCTCTTTCCCGGAGGGCCCAATAAGGCCCAATACTTCTCCTCGGCGAATTCCCGTAACTCTCCGGTACTCCGATAAATACCCGAATCACTCGGAACCTTTCCGAACTCCGAATATAGTCGTCCAATATATCGATCTTTACGTCTCGACCATTTCGAGACTCCTCGTCATGTCCCCGATCTCATCCGGGACTCCGAACTCCTTCGGTACATCAAAACTCATAAACTCATAATATAACTGTCATCGAAACCTTAAGCGTGCGGACCCTACGGTTCGAGAACAATGTAGACATGACCGAGACACGTCTCCGGTCAATAATCAATAGCGGGACCTGGATGCCCATATTGGTTCCTACATATTCTACAAAGATCTTTATCGGTCAGACCGCATAACAACATACGTTGTTCCCTTTGTCATCGGTATGTTACTTGTCCGAGATTCGATCGTCGGTATCCAATACCTAGTTCAATCTCGTTACCGGCAAGTCTCTTTACTCGTTCCGTAATACATCATCTCGCAACTAACTCATTAGTTGCAATGCTTGCAAGGCTTAAGTGATGTGCATTACCGAGAGGGCCCAGAGATACCTCTCCGACATTCGGAGTGACAAATCCTAATCTCGAAATACGCCAACCCAACAAGTACCTTCGGAGACACCTGTAGAGCACCTTTATAATCACTCAGTTACGTTGTGACGTTTGGTAGCACACAAAGTGTTCCTCCGGTAAACGGGAGTTGCATAATCTCATAGTCATAGGAACATGTATAAGTCATGAAGAAAGCAATAGCAACATACTAAACGATCGGGTGCTAAGCTAACGGAATGGGTCATGTCAATCAGATCATTCAACTAATGATGTGATCCCGTTAATCAAATAACAACTCTTTGTTCATGGTTAGGAAACATAACCATCTTTGATTAACAAGCTAGTCAAGTAGAGGCATACTAGTGACACTCTGTTTGTCTATGTATTCACACATGTATTATGTTTCCGATTAATACAATTCTAGCATGAATAATAGACATTTATCATGAAATAAGGAAATAAATAATAACTTTATTATTGCCTCTAAGGCATATTTCCTTCAATATGTTGTCGGGCTCAAGACCAATATGTCATCCTTGTGCTAGCCCGACCTCTTTCTCGTTCAAGTGATGTCGACCACACAATGGACTATCTCATAATTCTTGTTGCATGGCTATGCTTATCTGGCACACAATGGGCCCAGAGTTTATCTCTCCTGATCGGAGTGGCAAATCCCATCTTGCTCGATCATGTCTCACATCATGGGTCTGGACAAGCCTGAAACCTACCTTTTAACTACCTAGTCATGGAGTAGCGTTTGGTCGGCCCAAAGCAGGCATGTCGTCATCCCGAGTACATGTACCAGTTCAGGTCTTAGGACATAGAACTTATGTTGTACTAGAGACTCACAGATGACCTATCGATGTGTCATATAATTGGGTCTGTCCGACTAGGACCTTATCTTGACTCGGATCCGACTATGTCGAATCCGACCAGATCCTTCCGAGTCCATATTATCCGGGCTTGGAATTAAATTTGGTAGTCCCCTCTCTCCCTTTCTAGTCGACCTCTTCGATCCTTTCAACTTTACATTCAAGAAAAAACACTCATATTTCCATCAAATCGGCAAATCTACCTTATTCCAGACAAGTGAGCTCGGGGGTTCCAGGGTATACTTCATGCACACCATTGCATGTTTCGAGGCCAAGTTTTATACACAAATAAAGGTACGTCAGTCAGTCCGTGTACACGAAATCATTTTCCTCTCGTCCCTGGCGGCTGGAACCCTAGCCGCTGCCAGGAGAGGCCAATCTTCGAGCACTGTCCTCCAGCGGCTCCCCTCTGTCGGCGACCTCAATCATCGATGGTGAGGTGGGTTGCCGAATCGACGCATGTGGATCATTTTTACTCCCTCGTAGTCTAGGTTTTCAGGCTGTTCATCGTCTTGCTTCGGCGGCGACGATGATGGCGCTGAATAAAGATTCTCCGGATCCTTCCTGACGAGGCCATCGGTCCTATGGTTGGGGATGGATTTGAAAACCAATTTGTTCAAGTAAGGATGACGTGGCGGCGGTGGCATCCTCGTGGTGGACCTGTGTCCTCGGGCTCTGCCGTTGTGACGTCGTTTGCCAACGTCGGCGCGGAGCTTGGGAGGTAGTATAGGAGCGGATGCAGATTGTGGTCTGCATCGACGACATCTGGAAGACGGAACGTGTGCTGGGTTCGTGGTTCGCGGATGGCAGGTATGGTTTCCTCCTTCGGCGTCTTAGTCGTGGTGGGGTGCCAGATCTAGAATTCAATGGCATGTCCGGGGTGTTGCCACGGTCTAATTCGTTCAACGACAAGGGTTTCACTTGTGGTGAGCCGTCTTGGAGGTCCACAAAACTGCATATCAGTGACGGAGCCGCGTTGAGCTCGGGTGAGAAGGTGATCCGTCATTCTTTTCTTCGGTGGCTGTTGTGGTGTTGCCGGAGGCAGGTGGACGTTGGTGTCAAGCTTAGAGATGTTTTGTTATCTTTTCAGCCTTGTCATATCAGTACTTACGCAACTTGTACTTTGATCTTTATGATATGAACGGGACACGTATTATCATGAAAAAATTTATACACAAACCATTGCAATGTGTTTGGTAGAGCATCTACAACCGGACATCTCAAAACCCGCCTCATACGCCTGGGCGGGCTGCCCGGTCACTGCCTAGTCACGATTTTTTGACCCAAACGGGCCTCAAACGTCCGGGCAGGCCGCCCGGTCACTGCCTAGTCATTATTTTTTGACCCAGACGGGCGCCTCAAATGGGCCTCAAATGCCCGGGCTGACCGGCACCCCTCATATCCAGCCCAAATATGAGGCGGATATGGGGGTGCCCGGGCACGCCCGCCGTTCCCGCTGCAGGTCGTAGCGGTCCCACCTGTAGCGACATAGGCTCCTCCATCTTTCATCGGTGCAACCAAATTTTAGTCTCACATCGCCGGCCGAGGCGGACGCCACCCGGCTTAAAAAGCTACGCCAACGGATGGCGGCAAGCTTGGTTGTTGTTGTGTAGGTCTATCAATTTTGGCATGTGTGATCAAGATATATTTGACACTAGATTGCATTTCATTGACTGATGATTGCTCATCGAGTGCCAAGTTTGTTTCGATCATATACGTTGATAGATTTCTTTTGTTTTCATGCATGAACGTGATTAAAAAAAAGACAAGCCGACACCAATGCTCTCTTTGTTAAGGATATAGACCTTGACTATGAATCTTCTATGTGATAAACATAGAAGATTCATCAGTCATAGTAAGAGTCCATATTCTTAACAAAGGATGCAATGATGTCAGAAGTTTGTCCCTTCTGGACGACCCGGATATTTAAACTGATCGACTAGCTCATCAGTAGACGAGGTGGGACTAATACGGGTGTGAAAATGTTAAGTGTGAGCAAATCAGTAGACGAGGTGGGACTAATACGGGTGTGGAAATGTTAAGTGTGAGCAATTTCCGGTGCCTAGCCAGCCCAAGACGGACAGGATGATCGACATGTATGGCCATGCATGTAACATATGTTTTGAAAATAGGATACGCGATTGTAAATTGTAAAATATGATGAGGGTCCAAATTTACAACCTCTGGCTGTAGATACTCTTAAGCCCGGCAGTAGCGCGGAAGTGGAACATCACGGACCCAATTTTGTGCAGCGTAATGTTTGGCTCTAAAGGTTGCCCACGACTTCTAGTTGAGAAGGCAAAATTGTTCGTACCGACGAGTCACACAATTTTCATGGTGATCATCTTTTTCCGTTGGAAGCCATCTTAAAGGATGAATCTTGCAAACCAAAATCTTGTGTCAACAATTTTGTTTTTTCTCTCTCTCCAAAACGTTGCTTTAGGAACTTCTTGTGAAAAGTGGCCAACTTTATCACCCAAAGTTGTTTAAATGATTTTCTCAAAAAATAAAGTTTTAAAAATCAACTTCATTGCTCAAAGTTTTACGATCGGCCCCCCACAGCCCTCTGAAACATTCAAGCAACGGGAACTCTCGTGGTTTGATCAAGCTCTAATTAGCACGGAGATGCAACAACACATTGTAGATAGACAGCTAAAACACCTCGGCAATCCACTAGTAGTAGAAGCTAAAAAAACAAAAACGAGACAGTGGGAACTGGCAAGCAAGATCCATGGAACCTGATGTATCAGCGGCAGTGATCTGTCAATCAGTGAGTGAAAGTGTAGAAGACGGTGCTGATGTACACGACGAGGGCGGTGGAGACGAGCCCGACGAGCCCCGCGGCGGCCTTGGCAGCGGCCCGGTTGCTGGCGCATCCGAGGGTGCCCAGCCGGATCTGCACGACCATCACCATGGACGCCATCAAGAAGACGCAGCCGACGACGGAGCCCACGGCGGAGGCCAGCATCCCGAGCCGGAGCAGGCGGGCGTCGATGTGGGCGTGCGTGTCGTCGGGATCCTTGGAGTTGATGAGGTTGATCGCGAGCTTGAGGCCCTGCGCGACGAGGCTGGAGAAGAGGAAGGAGGAGAAGGCGACCACCTCGAGGACCAGCAGGGACCGCGCCACGTCGGGCCCGGCGTCGCAGGACGGGTCGCCGGCGAGGCTGCGCAGCTCGCCGGGGGTCGCGAGGGAGAGGCCCACGAATACGGCCACCGTGAAGAGCGAGTTCACGTTGACCACCCCGTCCAGCGCCGTCACGTGCACGCTCGTCGTGTTCGCCGACAGCGCCGCCGGGAGCTTCCACTCGTAGCCGTGGTGGTGGCCGCCACCGCCGCCGTTGCCGCGCTCGTCAGATCTGGAGCAATCAGAAGCAAAAGGAAAGCAGCATCTTCAGGCGCTTCCCTTCCAAAAAATGGAGTTCTTGGTCGGTGCAACCAATGCAAGAACATCTGGTTCTGATTCGAGGAGGTGAATCTGAGGGTGCGCGAGGTACAGAAGACTTACTCATCCATGGGGTGCAGGGAGGAGGTTGGATCGGATGCTTTGCTTCCTCAGATGCTGCTGTCTTGCAGATCGAGTTGCTTTTGCTTGTTGGGAATGTGGGGATCAAAAGAAAGGTGCGGAGAGCGTTTGGGGAACTGAGGGGCCAATCGCAAAACGACCGACCGACCGTCCGCCTTCATCACGCGGAGCTAGCAAGAATACCGTGCCATGTCATCGAAATACGAGGCAGAAGCGAGATTAGGACTGTACGTGGCCTATTCCTTTTTCAAGTGATAACTCAGGAACGTTCTCTCTTTAGGAGTCCCCAGGAAACGTTCTCTCACAGCCATTGGATCTAGATCACGCAGGTCACAATTATTTTTTTAAATCGCTGGCATTTTTTTGCGCTACGTGGCAATTGGGTAAACCTCCCAGGGGACGTTCCTAAATACTGCGGTCCATTAAAAAACCTTTTAAAACGCCTTAACAAAAAAAAAAAATCCAAGTTCGCACAAATAGGGATCGCACTAGAGTATTTTCTTAGTTCAACCACTATAAAGATTATAGATGAGTTTTACTCGACTTTATGTCTAGTTCGCAAGGATGAAGGAAGGAAAGAACCTCTGGGTTGAGAAAGAAACAAACAGAAAATCACAAACATGACGCAGCAAATTGATTGAAAGTTAATTTTGGGGTCACTTGCCCACTCTTCCATCTTTCTTAGCATTTTCTGCCATGTAGCGCAAGATCCTTAACAATATGCACAGACAGAAAAATCTCACGAGTCATTTTCAAGATTGTTTGTCACAAAGTCTTTGACAACGTCAAATGGCCTTTCTCCTACAAGCCTTTGAAATGAAGGGATTATGTGAAAAGTTAAATGACTAGGTCATGAAAATTGTAACTATTTGGGTTTAAGGTTAACAATGAAATATTCCCTTGTTTTAACTCTCGCTAGGGACTTAGGCAGGGAGACCCCATGTCACCCTTGATGTTCAACTTGGTTGTCATTGCTCTATTGATTTTCATTAAGAGGGCTTTAGACCATGACCTACTTTGTTACCTAGCTACTCAACTCTTTGAAAGACGGTCAGGGTATGCCACCTTGTAATATGCAGATGACACAATTCTAATGATTTGAAACAACTTAGTACATCTAGGACCTTTCGATCTAGAACCGACGGCCTGATAGAACACACTTAAACCCCGAGTCGGTAAGCAATAGGAGTCGTTGATCTCAGATCCAATGGCTCGCATTTGAATGTCGATCAGCCGTCTAGCTCGTGCCACGTGACATGTTCCCACCTACTTCTAGTATTTTTGCGGAAAATCCCAAACACTTTCAAACACTCGTAACTTTCTTCTATAGATCCAAATTCGATGAAACTTTTTTTGCATATCATTTCTATTGTACTCCCTCCAACCGAAAATATTGTCGGAGAAATGAATGTATCTGTGCATATTTTAGTTCTAGATCCATCCATTTTTATTCATTTCTATGACAAGTATTTCGGCACGGAGGGAGTATTTGCCTAAATATTGTTAACTTTTTTTTGAATCACAGTAGTGAACGATTCTTAAATCGGTAACCCCCCTTCCTTTTAGTGGCATAATAAAGTATTATGGCTTTTATGCTAGATCCGTGTATAGGTAAACTTTAGGTTGGAACAACATTATTATCCAAATATTCCTCTTATCTACATATCTCGATGGGGAATCATGCTTTAATTTTTCAAAGCATTAAATTAAATATCTTGATTTAAAAAAAGGAAATTTGCATTGATATGACTATCTTGGCCTACCCAAGTCTATCTGCAACTAGAATAACCACACAATCAGGTTGTTAATTAAACCCAAAGTTGCTCTTCTTCTTTGTTGATTGAAGGAGTTCTCTCTTGAATTTTCGTAGTTCATGCCTGAAATAACTAATGTACTGATCACTTAGCTTCTTCTCTTAGAACCTCTGTCTTATAGAGGGAAAGTACGTTATGTTTGCTCGTCACGTTGCTCTTGCCCTCCCCCCCACCCCCAAAAAAAGGGAAATCTCGTACCCATGGGTATAACAACTTTCCTAATGGGGAAGGGCCTTTAGTTTCCCCATGCCGGTAGAAAAATCATGATCGGGGTAGCGATGTAAAGCTATTGAACATAGGTATGCTCTTGCTTTTTGTCAAAGTGGAGTCATTGAAAAGAATGTGATACGATTAGATAGAATGCAATAGAAATAGAAACAAGGATAGAGAAAGAAATACCACTCAAAAACAAGGGAAACTCCAAAGGAAAAGTATGACTAAAGTTGGTTGATCACCCTTGCATTGTTTTTATATCAGATTAGGAAACCTTCAAAACTAGTACTTTGGGGTTCAAGTAGTGCACCTCTTGCTTGCTTCTGGTCCAAATATAAAATCCTTAGTAATAGTTTGGTTGTATGCACCTTTTTAGGGAATAATATCCTCCTTTACCGTCAGATTAACTGCCTTTTATATGTTTGGATGTATTTACGTTGGATGGGTATTTTTTTCATCAGTTCCACTAACATCACCCTTAGATGGAATTGTTAAGTAGATACGGAGATGCACTGAGGGTGATGTACCTATTGGGCTGGGCATGCATCATTTGAGGATACACGGCAAAGGATTTTTAGTTTGCCTCACCTTCCCAATGTATAGGTTTGTTTGCTTTAAAATTTTAGTTCTCTCTGTGCCAACCCCTTCTATTTCTTGTAGACTAAGGTATTGGTAGGGACAATAAAACAAATGGAGAGAGAGTCAAATCACACCATCTTTGTAAAATTAAATGCCTTTTTCTGAGGTTGTCAGAATTATTCATAATAAAATATTGGATACAATAGAGGAGGTCTAATGAGTGAAATTTCCACTGAATTCTAATTGATTGGACATCCCACATAAGGAATCGAATGAAGACGCGACATTTTATTGCAGGGAATCCCTAATGAAAAATGCACAATGTTCCCCCTTTTCTATTGAACGTCATAACCACTACCTACATTCTAAAAGTAGTACATCACATGTAGGAGCTAACGAATAGGCCTATGATTCTATAGAAAGACACCCTAGAGAAAATGATTGAGTTTGTTAAGTCCACTATTTTGTATACACGAAAAGGGTATGATAGGGCAAGTGTAAGGCCGATTCCCCATGATAGGTTAGATCACACCAATATCAATTCTTTTTATTCCAAGGCAAATATTGAAGCCAACATCAATAAGCTATTGGCACCTTCTTAAATCAAAGTAATGAATACCAATCTTTGATGATTTTGTCGGCATTCAACTGTTCTTGAATTGGTTTATTTAAGAATTAAAAACATCTCAATGCGATAAAAGAATGTAAATCTAGAATTCCTATTCGAGAATTTTTGGCCCTTAGGCACTATTGTAGCTAGTATATCACATTTTTCTTCATCTTATTATTTACTGCACATAATAAAATCTTGTTAAAAAATATTTTTTCCTTGACAATTCGAAACAAAACCTTCCAAGTACTGTACTGACTTTAAATAATCTTTAATAGAAGAAAACAAAAGGATTTCTAATTTTGCTAGTAGCATAATATCGGATACATTCCCTTTGAATTACCACTTTGTCCATCATGATTCTTGGGAAGATAAATTGGCAATGATTCATCTTGGATAATTCATTTATGAAAATGTATGTCTATTTAAATCACACAGAAGAAAAGCAGCACTCCACCATGTCGTATGAAACTGGTTCCCAGGACTCTTTCATAGAATTCCAACAATTTCTCCCGCTCCTCAAAACCCTAGAGGAACGGGGTTGATGCGCTCACATCCATAGCATGAGTAGTTGAAGCAAGTGAATATTTGAAATTCAAGTTATTTCATATAATAACACTCTTGTATAGCATGTGATGGTACCTCACAATTCAAAAGTCTCTCTATGGCTGAAGAATGAGTGTGTTCTTGGGCCACCGCAGAAACATAGATAGGGTCAATGACTTAATGTACAATGACACTTTATGATAACTTCTTCATATATGTTCACTAGCATCATCAGCTTGAAATCCAAGACCTCCTTTAGTTGATGTTTGTGGTGGCATAAGTCCCTCCCTAGAACTCTTGAATTAAGAATTCTCACAATAGCACGGTATGCACGATGTTAATTAGGCATAAATGAAACTTGCAATAGATTCGTGTACAGGGAACTAGATTAGCTTAGCTACCTATCTAATTTGTTGTAGAAATTCTGGGATCTATGACTTGACATGGAAAATAGAAATACTTTTTCTTGGGTAAAGGAGTAGATAACTCGATCGATTTCAAAATCCAATCTCATGAGGGTGAGATAACTCCAAAAATCCACCATCTGCTTAGATTGCGGGTTGTAACTCGCCTGTGTGAAGCAGGAGTCGCTACTAATCATCGGTCATCCATATGGCGGCGAATCTGTTCTAGGGTCTCGTACATACCGCCCGTCACACTATAGGAGTCAGCCATGTTTGTACATTACCCTTAACCATGAGTATGGGGTGCCTAAGGCTAAGCTTGCTATAGGAATGAAGTCGTAACAAGGTAGTTGTACTAGAAGGTGCGGCTGGATCACCTCCCTTTCAAGGAGAGCTAATACTTATGCTTACAAATTTGGCCAAGAAGAAGATACTTATAATATCGTGTCTGCCCATGGTTGTCGTGGCCAATTTATATTCCAATATTCTAGTTTCAATAGCTCTCGTTCTTTACACTTCTTCTTGGTTGCTATATTTGTGAGTTTTGTTTTTTGAAACGTTCATACTAGAATTTAACCTTGTTTTAGCTATAACTTGAGATTTATAAATCCATTTTTGTTGATTCTTTTTGCATACTGAATCTAAGGTGAAATCTCAACCAGTGGACACCTTTGTCCAAGTTTTAGAAACTTTGTCCCTAACTAAAAAATGTATTCTTTATTAAGCCCTTTTTGGCAATTTAGTCAAAACCAAGGGTTCTTTTTGAAAGAATATTTTGTCCTAAAACCTAGGACACAATCAGATCAACATTACTTTTTTAGTTTATATTTTTTGTATATTTACTCAACGGATCTTATTTGCATGTTCATTGCACCCCTTTTGGATCTTGTTGCTTGTTTGTGTTTTTTCCTTTAACGATAGATTGTCCGAGTTAGAGTAGCACAACAACAATCAAGGCAAGTTGCACCATACTTGATCATGTTTTACTTCTACTACTTTGTTATGCATTGTAGAATTCCACCCTGAGTAGTATGCATGTAGGTTGGCTATAAATATGCTAAATATTTATAGTATGCTCAAGTTTTATTTTACCTTTTGCCATGCTAAATTAGTTTTGGTAAGGGGAGTGTGTTTCATGAAACGATGAGAATTCGAACTTAAGTTAAACTTAATAATGAACCATATGTGTGGAACTTATTTGAATTGAGGCTGAGTGGGGCACCATGGAGTACCATGCAATGCCCATAGAGGAATGCCACATAGGTTCAAAGGGATCAAGCAGGTTTCATTTCTAACTACTTCTAGTACAAACCACATATCAGTATGGGATATGTCTTACCTAAGTTATGGGTACATGTATGTGGTAGACCAGCAAATGTAGAAAGTGTAGATACTGATTTATCAGTGGGTAAGGGCTTGCTTAAAAATACTTCATCTTGATTAATTTCCAGTAGTTAAGCAGAGTCATGTTGTTTCCCTCAAAAAAATCCAGTCGTTATACACTTGAGTATAATTGCAAAAGGGGTTAACTTGGTCATGTGGGTAAGGATGTACAATCTCTTGAGAGCGTATAAGCTGACCATGATTAGTTGTGTCCATGGTTGTGGACAATTTTACGTGATTATATCTGAAGTTGTTGTGAGATCTCATCATCTTTAATAACTTTGCTGGATTTAATTAAACCATGGAATTTCTTAAGTAAGATTTTGTTCAACTAAAAGTTTGATAGGGACACATAGGCAAAAATTGGCTTTATGCAAATATTTTCCTTCAAAAGTATTCTCTCTTATTTTACAAAAGTATGCATGTGACATATAAGTCTATTATATTCATTTTTTTGCATATCTGCCAATGCATTTGCTATATTGACCCCCTTTTGGGCTGCAATTTTTAATGTTACAATTTATTTCAAGGAAGAGTAATGTGCATACGGTCGCGAGTCGACGGTCAACCTTGCATGTGATTTTGATGGAACTACTTGCTATTTTTGTTTCGTTGTGTTGAATAAGCTAGCCTATGTGAGCAAGACAACTATATAATAAACTATACGTTTGTATTTTTGTCACAATATTTAACCTTAGAGTTATTTCTAACATTTTTCATATAATGTTAGTATATTCAGGGACTAACACTGTAAGCACATAAATTCTTCCAGATCATTCCAGCTAATATATGCAAATATATCCAAGCAGTTTTGTAAAGTAGTCAAAGGCCCGTTCATCCACACGCTGCAGCTAGCACGAAGCACTTACAGGGCAAGTTGGTTGCTTAGAACTCCAAGACTTCCATTTTGTCAAACACCATACCACCGCGGCAATGTCCAATTGACCAACACAACACTCTCTTCTAGAATCTGTGTTGCTAGTATTTTACCAACGGCATGTGTCAATTCTCAAACATTATAAAGTACCACCTAGAAATAAAGCCAGTGTGCAATGGAAAACATGATGCGTTGCCTATTCACAATTGCTCAAACAGCGAATTAAGTATGCTGAGAACATTTTATAAAACAAATTATGTACACAGGGAGGCAACCTCCCGACCCCATTTCAAACAACACATTTTAGATTTGGCAAACCAAATCAAATCATTTTTATACAAACAAAGCAATACATAAATGCCTACCCTCCGTTCTTCCATGGTTAGCCAGGCAGCCGAAAATCCTATTTTATTCACAATTAATCTCACATATTGAAAACTCATGGAATTCCGAAAGGTGTTTGATTCCTGAGATGATGGCCAACTTGAACGCCAACGAGTAGTCAAAAGGTCAAAGGGAAAATCAGTTCAGCTACCGTAAAAACTTAACGGCTGGTTCTTAGCCGAAAGTATAATCAAGATCAGAGCATATCACCACATGGTATGTGTGGTAACCAGCTTCATATTTGAAATTGAGCTACGATGCATTAGTTTGTTAGACAAAAACCAAAAAACAAAAAAAAAACATGCATATAAAAAGGCCCAACTCAACATGGGAACATGCATAAGAATTTCCATTCTTTTATGCAATTTATTTATATTTAATAAATATTTGAGAATTATACAATAAACAAATACAATAAACCATATGTATCTTATTTTTACATGTCATATTATTACTCGAAATGTTCATGTTTCATAGAACCAAATTTGATTGAAATATATTGCAAAATATTTTCGCAACAACGTGCAGGTTATCACCTACTCCCCGTGTCTCATAATATAAGAGTGATTTTGACACTATATTCTTATATTATGGGACGGAGGAAGTAGTTCCCAAGATTTAATATGGTGGTCTGAGTAAAGATTTATATCAGATAGATGTCATGAGCCTACTTGGCCATTTGGCAAACTTGCGAGAATACTACCTCCCCAAACCGCGACGACGACGTCGCAAGTTGCACAACGGACGGTTTGAAGAGAAAATGGCTCACCTTTGAATCTCCGATTATCAACGCTGGAACAGTATTGTAAGTATAAATGACAAAGCATAATCGCCTTTTGAAAAACGGCACAAAAAAATACTCCCTCTGTTCCGAAATACTTATCGGATAGTTGGATAAAATTGAATGTATCTATAACTAAAATACGTTTAGATTCATCCATTTCTCCGATGAGTATTTTCGGACGGAGGGAGTACCTTGTTGTGCAAAGGCCTAGAGGAAAAAAATGGCTAGCAGTAACAATTTTAATTAAAATACCACAGGTTCGTATAAACCACGTAGGACCAGGACAACAACGGGAAAAATTCCAAATGGAAGTTGCAGCTGTGCCTAACTAAAGAAACGGATCACAATCTAAGTTATCCTTAGTTATCACTTTAGACTAGCAGTCAACAACCTGGAACAGCTGCGGTGGTGGTGCGCTGTTGTTGAAAATCCAGATCAACTTTTCATAGTGTCAATTAACAAAGCTTTTGATTCGTACGTGGGTTGGTGGCTTAGCCCCTGCCAAATGACCTTGGATTGATCAGCACCTATCCTGAACAAGTTATGTGTGCAGGGAAAATTCGTGCAATTCTGAGCACTGCAGTGTTCCAGTTAACAAACCCCGTGAGCATGTATACTCTCGTAGTACAGTACTACTATAAGTTTCGGAGAAATTCGTTCGCTTTGTGGCCGTAGAATTCCGGAGTGTTGTCTTGTGGGCAGTGGCGGAGCCAGAAAATTTATATTAGGGGGGCCGAGGGATGTAGAGGCAGGTTAGAGAGGGCCAAATCATATAAAGACATGCTTTTAGCAGCAAATAACCATGAATTCTGCACTGTTCATCAGTAAATTAACTACAAATCCTTGATGTTAGGGGGGCCAGGGCCCCTGCTGGTCCCCCTGTCTCCGCCACTGCTTGTGGGTAACCCTGCACATAGACACGACACCGGTGGAGAGGGACAGTAGAAAGGAAGTCAAACTTGCCGTGCCATTGGTCCGGAAAGGTGGCAACATGGCCGCCATCAATCTCGTCACGTTCGTGTAGCACGGACGCCGTCTGAAACACGCGTAACAAGACAACAAGGTGCAACTGCAGAGAGGCGGCCGGCACCGTCCTCCAGCTGCGGCCAGCCGACCTGCTTGACCCACTTGCTGCTCTCCCATTGAACTCGGTCGGCTCCTCACGCGGGCAAGGCAACTGTAGCCGAGTCGCGCAAACAAAGAACCGTTATAATGCGGCCTACATATGTGTTTCTATTGCTTTTTTTTATTTGCTTCAAATTTGTATGCTCAATTTAAGATACATTTAATCGAGCCAAACAAGTTCAAATCATCATCAAACATGATAAACTTATATTAGTGGACAAAAGTAGTCGTGTTACATATTTTTACAACTTCAAAAGTTGTTAAGAGACATTTTCAATATATGCAATGTCGATTGCGTACTACTACTACCTACGGTGCCGCCGCTGCCGCCGACGTGGTCTAGTCGTTGTCATTGTCGTCCCCTTTCGAGAGATTATCGAATAAGTTGTAGGGGTCTCACTCATAAGCAACAACCACGAGTTGTCGCTACTCCTCCTCGTCTGTGGTTGTGTGGCGGAAGCGCCCGCGGAGGGGCTCCTCCTGTTGATAGTGTGCCTCCTCTTCAAGTTGGGAGAGCTGCAGCACGATGACAACTGGGTCCTCGGGCTTCGACTTCGGCTCGGGGGCGACGGCGACAACGACGTCGATGGGGACAACGTCTTTGACAGGTACTATGGCTCCTGAGCCTTGTAGATCGACGCCACCCACCGCCACGGGAGCCGGCATATCCCCCTAAACCACTGAAAGTGCAACTAATCCTCGGGTGACTTCGGTAATTCATAACACATCACTGAACTAATGCCTTCACCAATGCAACATCCTCCTATGCAGTGTAATAGCTATGCTTTCGTACCTCTGTGGTTGCAGTTACAACATCATGGGATCTTACTCTCTTTCAAATTGATCAAATTTATAGCAACCATACATATGAAAATTCTAAAAATGGAAAATGAAGGGAAAAAATTAAAGAAAACAATTCCTCACTTTGTTGGCGTGTAATAAAAAATGGATATGTTTTTGACATATTGGTCATCAAGGAACCTAGACTGGGGGCCTAGAGCTCACATTGTACATACTGATGAGATGGCCTTGTTTGGAATTAGAGCCCTCTTTGGTTGAAGATTAAGATCTTCATCTGGTAGCTATTGCATGATCGCCTCCCCTCTACGACGGAGGTTACCAAGTGGCACGGGCGAGGTGATGGTTTGTGCCCCCTTTATGGTGTCCTCGAGTTTGGGACCCACACTTTCTTCTCCTGTCCCACTTCTTATGGATATTCATCCAGGAGGCATCCAGGAGGCTTCGGTCCTGGATGGCAGGCCTCAAACCAAGGAGAGTTCCTAGAAGCTCAAGCCAACCATACTAGTAGGAGGAGACACCTCTTATGGATAGTGTTCGCGGCATGGGCCCGTTGGGCGACTTATAAAAAGATGGTGATTGAGAGGGTCCTTGTGCGGCATGCAACTGACTATGTTTAAATTCCAGGCCTTCTTGTAGCTCTGGCATTCGCTATCTAAATAACAAGAGGCGGCATGATTGATGCGCTCAGGGCCAATCTTGTGTAGCCTCTTGGCTGGTTGGTCGTTGGCCCCATGAAGCCTTGTATCTCTTTATTATTTTTCCCTTTTGGGCTTGTTTGTGGTTATGCTAGACTTGTGATGTTGTTTTGCTTTATTAATAAATTTGACCGGAAACCTATTTGAAGAGGTACTAACTAGAAGAGCTTGCACTCGGTGTCGGATGAACCTTGCCTTTCGCACACCTCCATGAGCTCATCGTCTTCTCTTGAAGGAGGTCGACAATGACCAATTCATGCAGCTCAACCATTGTCAAGGTTGGTGGAGGTCAAAGACGAATGACCTCCTTGCACTACCATGACCGGCTCAACTAAATTGACGAGCCAGGCCTTGATAAGATTAGTCATAATAACCCGTTAAAACGAGAGGAATGAAGCGCCAGCCACCGCAATCTTAGGGCATCTCTAACCAATCCCTAATAATGTTGAGGAGGATGCAATGAGTATCCTTTAGAGGAATATATTTTCTCCTCTAAAAGGTGTCATTTCTAACCGATCCTCTAAACTGAACGGTGTAAAAATGTTTTTGCCAAATCTTTCTAATTTTAGTTTACATACTACATTTAAACTACATATTTGCACACATATTAAATGCAAACATAATAATTAAGGTTCACACAATTCATGAATATTACAAACACATAGTTTACAGACCAAATTATTCAAATTCAAACACATGGAAGGGTTTAAATGAAGTAAAGAGCATGATAAAAGCACAACTATGAAGTGCTATTAAGAAGTGACTGATGCTCAACAAGATCATCTTGGAGTTGAGTACAAACTTCTCATTTCTCGATGTTGCGATGCGCTATGAGGAATGCATGTATCTTGTTTGCATCGTGTTGCGGCTCAATGGGATCCCCATTGGAGATGTACGGAAAGTTCATGCATGCCTCTCTCATCTTCAATGATCATGTTATGCAAGATGATGCAACATGTCATGATTTTCCAAAGGGCCTTGGGGGTTCCAATATTCGACAAGGCCAAAAATGATGGCAAAGCGCTTCTCAAGCACACCGCTACTTGTGATATGCGTTGGGATTTCCCTGAAGAGGAAGGGTTAAGTAGTACAATAGCAAAAAGTATTTCCCTCAGTAAAGAACCAAGGTTCATCGAACCAATATGAGATTCATGCAAACGACCTTTAGCAGTACCTACACACACAAGAGCAAACACTTGCACCCAACGCATGCAAGAGGGTTGCCAATCCCCTTGTACTAGTTAGTTGCAAGGATTAAATCTGATAGTAGTAGATATATAAATTACAAAAGTAAATAAATTGCAGCAAGGTATTTATGGTTTTAGTAATATGATTTAAGTGGACCTGGGGGCCATAGCTTTCATTAGAGGCATCTCTCTCAAGAACATAGCACACAATGGGTGAACAAATTACTATTGGGAAATTGATAGGATAACGCATAGTTATGATGTTATTCAACTCAAAATCTTCTGCAATGGGTGAACAAATTTGTCTATTAATCTTCTGCAAAAAGAATCAACTCAATATCAGTACCAAATGGAGTCCAAACGCAACGAAACTTTTTGGAGAATTTTTATGGACCAGAAGACACCCAGTGGGCCAAAGATGTACCAGAGGGGAGGCCCCGCGTGGGCACAACCCACCAGGGCGTGCCAGGAGGCTCAGGCGTGCCCGGGGGGTTATGCCCCCTCGATGACCTCCCGCACCGCCTCTTCACCCTATAAATTGCCACATATTCCAGAAACCCTAAAGGAGTCGACGAAAAACAAATCTAGCCGCCGCAAGTTTCAGAACCACGAGATCCAATCTAGACACCATCACAGAGGGGGTTCATCATCCTCATTAGTGCCTCTCCAATGATGCGTGAGTAGTTCATCATAGACCTACGAGTCCGTAGGCAGTAGCTAGATGGCTTCCTCTCTCTCTCTCTCTTTTGATTCTCAATACAATGGTCTCTTGGAGATCTATTTGATGTAACTCTTTTTTGCAGTGTGTTTGTTGGGATCCGATGAACTTTGAGTTTATGATCAGATCTTTATCCATGAATATTATTTGAGTCTTCTTTTGATCTCTTACACGCATGATTATTTATAGCCTCGTATTCCTTCTTCGAATCTTTGGTTTAGTTAGGCCAACTAGATTGATTTTTCTTGCCATACGAAGAGGTGCTTTGTGATGGGTTCGATCTTGCGGTGTTCTTTCCCAGTGACAGAAGGGGCAGCAAGACATGCATGTATCATTGCTATTAAGGATAACAAGATGGGGGCTATTCCTACATAAATAGATCTCGTCTACATCATGTCATCGTTCTTATTGCATTACCCGTTTTTCCATGAACTTATGTAAACGGGCTTTTGCCTAAGCTTCCAAGGATAAAGGTAGATGAACAGTCATTTGATCTCCATGAAAGTCCGCATTGAAACCCTTACACACTAATGGGTGTAAAGAAATAGTACGCCCCTCTACTAAAGTGGGTTGAAAGGCCTGTATGCCTAATCTATGCAGGGTAGGTGCTCTATTTAACAGTATAGGATGTCCCTGCATAACTTCTTGAAGTATTTCCCATACAATGGGTTCTTTTTCCCAAATTTTCCTTTTAGCAATCCTTACATTAGAAGTGGCGCGTTTTGTCATTAAATCGCGAATTACAAATAGCTGAAAAAGCTTTATTGCTATCTCTAGAGGTAATCCACGATTTTTTTGCATATGTATTAAGACGCTTGGCCTGATTTCGAAATTGTCCAGAGTTTTATATGTTGTTTTCATTACAAAATGATGGGTCTCCTTCCAGGACTTTCCAATTACGAGTACGAGAATTGAAAGACATGAAAATTCTCAATTCTCTACGTCGTCTAGTAGATAGAAACAAGAAAATCAGAAGAATCTTTCTCTCTATTCACTATCATTCCGCGTCTTTGACTTCTATTAGTTTCTTTTCTTCTTTAGTGCAATAGCTATAGTTTGATATACACTAGATGCATGCTTGATAGCGGTCGATGTGTGGAGTAATAGTAGTAGATGCAGGCAGGAGTCGGTCTACTAATCTTGGACGTGATGCCTATATATTGATCATTGCCTTGGATATCGTCATAATTATTCGATCTTTTATCAATTGCCCAACAGTAATTTGTTTACCCACCGTATGCTATTTTCTTGGGAGAAGCCACTAGTGAAATCTACGCCCCCTGGTATATTCTTTATCATATTTGCTTTTATTTTCAGATCTATTATTCCAAAAACCCAAAAATATCTTGCTGTACTTTTTATTATTTATTTTATTTCGCATTTTATCGAGATCTATTTATCCAATCTACACAATTTTTTTATCCCATCAACTTGACAATTTCTGGCTTCATTACCCGAAGAGGGATTGGCAACCCCTCATAAGCGTCGGGTTGCAAGTATTTGTTTTTTGTGTGCAGGTACCGTTTACATAGTGTTGCTTGATTGTCCTACTAGATTGATACCTTGGTTTCATAATTAAGGGAAATACCTATCGTAGTTGTGCTTCATCATCCCTTCCTCTTTGGGAAAATACCGACGTAGTTCAAGCAACATAAAAAGGAATTTCTGGCGCTGTTGCTGGGGAGACATCATCAACATCTATCAGGTTCCTAATCACAAATCTCATCTCCTTGCAATTTACATTATTTGTCATTTTCCTCTCATTTTCATCGCCCCCACTTCACAAAAATTTCCCATTTTATTTGCCCTCTTTTTCGTTCATTGTTTTCTCGCCAGATCTGTCTTTGTTTACAATCTTGTTTGCGTAGTCACGATGACTCAAGAAAACACCAAGTGTGTGATTTTTCTAATACTAATAACAATGATTTTATAAGCACTCCGATTGCTCCTCCCGCCACTAGTGCAGAATCTTGTGATATTAATGCCGCTTTGTTGAATCTCGTTATGAACGATCAATTTTCTGGTACTCCTAATGAGGATGTCGCGTCCCATCTAAACACATTCATAGCATTGTGTGATATGCAAAAGAAGAAAATATGTGGACAATGATATTGTGAAGTTGAAATTATTTCCGTTTTCTTTGCGGGATCGTGCAAAAGTTTGGTTTTCTTCTTTGCCTCACAATAGTATCAATTCTTGGGATAAATGCAAAGATGCTTTTATTACTAAGTATTTCCCGCCCGCAAAAAATATTTCCCTTAGAACTCAATTCATGAATTTTAAGCAACTTGAGCATGAACATGTTGCACAATCTTGGGAAAGAATGAAATTGATGCTAAGAAATTATCCTACTCATGGTTTATATCTTTGGATGATCATAAAAAAAATGTATGCGGGATTGAACTTTGTTTCTAGAAATCTTTTAGATTCCACCGCGGGTGGTACTTTTATGGAAATTACTTTGGGTGAATCTACTAAATTGCTTGATAATATTATGGAAAATTATTCATAATGGCATACTGAAAGGGCACCTACTAGTAAAAAGTTTAATTCGGTTGAAGAAATTAGTACGTTGAGTGAAAACGTTGATGCTCTTATGAAATTAGTAGCTAATAAAAGTGCTCCTATTGATCTTAATGATGTGCCTTTGTCTACCTTGATTGAGCAAAATAGTGATCCCATAGATGTGAATTTTGTCTCGCGAAATAATTTTAATAACAATGCTTATAGAGGTAATTTTAATCCTAGGCCTTTTTCCTGGAAATTCCTCTAATACTTATGGTAATTCCTATGGTAATCCTTCTTACAATAATAATAGGAACACCTTTGATCTTGAGAATAATATTAAAGAATTTATCAATGCCCAAAAAACTTTCAATACTACGATAGAAGAAAAGTTGAATAAGATTGATGATTTGTCTAGAAGCATTGATAGAGTTTCTCACGATGTAGAAAATCTCAAGTTGAAATTTTTTGTACCCAAAGTTAATGAATCAATTAAAGCTTTATATGTTTCCATGGATAAAAGTAAGAAAATAATCGCTATGCTTAGAGCTAAGAGAATTTTTAGGAAGAGCGTTTTCTAGTGATTGCTTTCATAAAAATGATGAAGATTTTAAAGTAATTGGTGTTTCTTCTATTGATTCTTTGTTTATTAAAATCAAAGTTGATGATAAAGGGACCAAACAAGAGTTAACTTTAGGTAGAAGGCGTCCTGATAATTCGGAGGGTGAAAATCTTGATGAAAATTTTGATAAAAGTGGGTTTGGAGAGGTCAAAACTTTAACTAGTGATGTGCTCACTCTTTTGGATTAGAAATACTTTAATCATGATAATTGCTCCTTGATTGATGTATCTCTTTGTTGCAATCCATGATAAATTCACCCCAAGCTTACAAAATAAAGCTTTTACTAAACATATTGTTGATGCCATGGTGAAAGCTTTGGAAGAAAATTTAGAATTAGAGATCTCAATTCCTAGAAAATTACATGATGAATAGGAACCCACTATCAAAGTCAATATTAAAAATTATGAGTGTGAAAAAGTGGTGGTAGGAAAAGTGGGCTGTTTAGATGAAGAAGCACGTAAATATAAACTAGGGGCTGTTTAGATGAAGAAGCAATAAAGTAAATATAGCGAGTGTGGAAAAGTGGTGGTAGGAGTTGTGAAATTGTCCCTAAGCAATTGACTACTTTACTAGACCGATAGCAAGTTTTATGTGGGAGAGGCATAAGCTAACATACTTTCTCTTCTTCGATCATATGCACTTATGATTGGAACTCTAGCAAGCATCCGCAACTACTAAAGATCATTAAGGTAAAACCCAACCATAGCATTAAAGCATCAAGTCCCCTTTATCCCATACGCCACAACCCCCTTACTCGGGTTTATGCTTCTGTCACTCAAGCAACCCACTATAAGCAAATCATGAACGTATTGCAACACCCTAAAGCGGGAATCCCTCACGCTTGCGCGACACGGAGGGCACAATAGGACAGCAACATAACCACAAGCAAATTAAACCAATCATAGCAATTCATCAATCACCGGAAGGACAACGAAAATCTACTTAGACATCATAGGATGGCAACACATCATTGGATAATAATATGAAGCATAAAGCACCATGTTCAAGTAGAGGGTACAGCGGGTTGCGGGAGAGTGGACCACTTAATATAGATGGGGAAAGGTGATGGAGATGTTGGTGAAGATAATGGAGGTGTTGGTGAAGATCGCGGTGATGATGATGGCCCCCGGCGGCGTTCCGGCGCCACCGGAAGCGAGGGGGAGAGAGCCCCCCCTTCTTCTTCTTCTTCCTTGACCTTCTCCTTAGATGGGAGAAGGATTTCCCCTCTGTTCCATGGTCTCCATGGCGTGGGAGATTGGATCTATCTCTCTGTCTCTCTCTGTTTCTGCGTTCTTGGATTCTGCACTTTCACCGTTTCTTATATATCCGGAGATCCGTAACTCCGATTGGATTGAAACCTTCGCCCAGATTTTTCTCCGAAAATTAGCTTTCTTGCGGCAAAAGAAGAGCGTCAACCGCCTTACGGGGTGCCCACGAGGGTCAGGGGCGCGCCTGCCCCCCTAGGGCGCGCCCCCCGCCTCGTGGCCCCCTCGGGCACCGTCTCGCTTTGTTTTTTCTTCCCAAAAATCATAAATATTCCAAAAATGATCTCCGTCCGTTTTTATCCCGTCTGGACTCCGTTTGATATGGGGTTTCTGCGAAACATAAAACATGCAACAAACAGGAACTGGCACTGGGCACTGAATCAATATGTTAGTCCCAAAAATAATATAAAAAGTTGCCAAAAGTATATGAAAGTTGTAAAATATTGGCACGGAACAATAAAAAATTATAGATATGACGGAGACATGTCAGCAACCCAATGAATAAATTTATGTTTTCCTTTTTTTCTGTTTTTGAGTGTTTACACAATTATGCCTATGTTATGATTGTGTTTTTTATGTTTTAATTAAGTTTTGTGCCAAGTAAAACCTTTGGGATTTTGGTGATAGTTGATTTGATCTTGTTGGAAACCATAAACTTTTGCGTCCAGTAAAATAATTTTCATAAATAACAGAAGTGATTAAAGTTTCTGAATTGTATACACAAGATTGATAAACAAATTTTCTACATCGTCTTATTATTTCAGAATTTGTATAGTTACAAAAGTATATGAAGTTTTTAGATTGCTACAGATTGTTCTGTTTTTTATAGATTCTGTTTTCATTGCATTGTGTGTTTATTTTGATGAATCTATGGATTGTATCGGGGGGTATAAGCCATGGTAAAGTTGGAATATAGTAGATATAATGCAATAATAAAATATGAACGGGTTTGCAACAGTACTTATAGTAGTGATTTGCTTTATTATACTAACAGAACTCACGAAGGTCTTGTTAAGTTTATGAAGTTATCAAGTTTTGGGTGAGATCACGATGGATGAAGGAATAAGGAGTGGAAAGAGCCTAAGATTGGGGGTGCCCCATGGCAACCCAAGTTAATATTCAAAGAGAACCAAGCAACTAAGCTTGGTGATGCCCCGGAAGGCATCCCCTCTTTCTTCTAACGACCATCTGTATTTTACTTGGAGCTATATTTTTATTTGTCACATGTCATGAGTTTTGCTTGGAGCGTTTTGTATTATATGAGTATTTGCTTGTTTTGATTTTTAGTTTGTAACAAATATCCTTGTTGGATACACCTATTTGAGAGAGCTAAACTTATGTTATGATTTGTTAGAATTGCTCTATGTGCTTCACTTAAATCTTTTTGAGCTATGGAATTGCTCTAGTGCTTCACTTATATCTTTTTGAGCATGGTGTGCTTTAATATTTTTAAAGAAATGCTCTCATGCTTAACTTAAATTTGTTTGAGAGTTAGTAAATTTTTGAAGAAATTCTCTCATGCTTCACTTATATTATTTTGAGAGACGAAAAAATTTATGCTCATGTTCTTCACTTAGATTGGCTTGAGCTTGTCAAAAGCAATTGCAATATATGAAACTAGTCCCAAAGTGATAAATATTCAAGAGGGATATAATAAAAACTTTCATGAAGATCATTGGAAAAAATAAATGATTCTTTCCAATAGTTTTGAGATATGATGATAGTGATATGTGAGACATGTTGGTGAGTAATTATGCTTTCGTAAGAATATTGGTGTTAAGGTTTGTGATTCCCTATGCAAGCACGGAAGTCAATAATTATGCAATGAAATTACATCCTACTTGTGGTGCATTATTCGGTGTTAGTTATGCTTAATGCTCGCTTATGTGCTTTTTCGTTTCTTGGTTGGTTGCTTCTTAATCTTTTTGCTAGCCTCCACTTGTACTAAGTAGAAATACTACCTGTGCATCCAAAAGCTTTAAACCTAGTTTTTCACATGAGTCCATCGTACCTACCTATATGTGGTATTTCTATGTCGTTCTTAGCAAATTTGTATGTGCCATCTCTAATTTTCAAAATGAATTACCTATCTGTGTGCTCGTACCGCTCATGAAGCGGCAGGGGGTGGCCAATATTTTTCATGCTAGATGTGTTATTACCAAGATGAGTGTTTATTCACTTGTCATTGCACGAGAGTACAGCGGTAATAGGGATGCGTAGTCCCGAAATGAAAAAGAAATTTACTTTATGTTGTCAAATAATGAATTCCTTGGAAAGTGTTGGTATGGACGGTACCCATGGATACATCTAGCCATGGAGTGTGAACGAATGGTGGAAAAAGGAATAGACTTTGTTTTCTGTTTGGGAACCGCCTATGATATATCTAGCATGAAAAGTGTTGGGAATTACTCAGTCGTTTCACTAACGGGAAAAGTATGCCTCTCAAAAAAAATTATCTCTCAATTTAAGCTTTGAGCTCTGGCACCTCTACAAATCCCTACTTCCCTCTACGAAGGGCCTATCTATTTACTTTATGCAATTTTTATTTTTATTTGATTCTCCATATTATCTTATAAAGGCACCAACTAAGGGGCACTACGATCATATTTGAGCATTAGATGCAGTTAATATGCGAGTGTGTTTCATGAATGGATCAATGATTGAGCATGATGGGCTAGGGATAACTTTTTTTAGAGTTGATTTTTTGAAAGACATGGTTGCTTGTTGATATGCTTGAGTATTGAAATCTGCATGTCAAAACTAGAGTACTAGACTATTGCTTTGAATCATATAAAAGTCCAAATGCTCATGCTACAAAAGAAAATGTGATGAACATGTTAGGCAGCATTCCACATCAAAAATTTGTTTTTTTATCATTTACCTACTCGAGGACGAGTAGGAATTAATCTTGGGGATGCTGATACGTCTGCAACGTATCTATATTTTTTGCTTGTTCCATGATGTTACATTAACATTCTTGGATGTTTTATAATCATCTTATAGCAACTTTATATCATTTTTTAGGATAACCTATTGACATAGTGCCCAGTGCCAGTTGTTGTTTTTTTGCTTGTTTTTTTACTTCGCAGAATTTCACTACCAAACGGAGTCCAAACGTAGCAAAACTTTTTGGAGAATTTTTATAGACCGAAAGACACCAAGTGGGCCAAAGATGTATCAGAGGGGAGGCCCGAGGAGGGCACAACCCACCACGGCGTGCCAGGAGGCCCAGGCGCACCCAGGGGGTTGTCCCCCTCCCCCTCGGTGACCTCCCGCACCGCCTCTTCGCCCTATAAATTGCCAGATATTCCAAAAACCTAAAGGAGTCGACGAAAAACAATTTCAGCCGCTGCAAGTCCCAGAACCACGAGATCCAATCTAGACACCATCACAGAGGGGTTCATCATCCTCATTGGTGCCTCTCTGATGATGCGTGAGTAGTTCATCATAGACCTACGGGTCCGTAGGCAGTAGCTAAATGGCTTCCTCTCTCTCTGTTTTGATTCTCAATACAATGGTCTCTTGGAGATCTATTTGATGTAACTCTTTTTTTGTGTTCTGTTTGTTGGGATCCGATGAACTTTGAGTTTATGATATCGTAGCTGTGCTGCATCATCCCTTCCTCTTTGGGGAAATACCGACGTAGTTCAAGCGACACCAAACATCGTCAAGAATGATCGTATCGACCTTTCCATCCCGCAGGATAATTCTTTTCACGTCCAATGCATGAAGTCAATGGATCCAAGCATCCCAAGCCATCCTCGTTCTTCACTCCAAGCCCTCTCGGATTCTTCATCATTCAGTGCCCTGAAGTACTCCGACCCAAAGATCTCAATCACAGCCTTCGTGTACCTCTGAATGGCCTCTAAAATTGTATCTTCTGCAATGTGGACATAGTCGTAACGGTGTCGGGCAAACGTCCATATGCTAGCACTCAAGCAGCCATGATACACTTCATCGAAGGGCTCACACTTATCTTTGTGAATGCACTCCTTCTAAGTTTGAACCAATCACCATGCTTCTCCATGGCTTTTGCAATGGTTAGAAAAAGACTTGTGTGCATCTGAAATCCCCGATGAAAATACTTCTCCGGATAGGTTGGATTGGGATCAAAATAATCTCTCATAATCTTGGCATGGCCCTCCGCTCTATCTCGGTTGATGTGTATACGACCGAATTGTGATCCTCTCCTCGGCCACCGAAATTCTTCATTCAAGATCGTGTCAATAGCCATTTCAAAGTCCATCGTCTTCTTCTTCCTCCTCCTCCTTTGAAGAACACTCCTTGAAGATCATTTCTCTCAACCTCTTCATCTTGACTAGAAATGGCTCGGTTCAATTCAATTCACAAAAGAAAAATGAGATGAAAACACACACAAAAACTCACCTAGGCAAACCGTTGAACACTTGAAAGGTGCCTGAGGTGTCACAGCCGGACGACGATGTTGAGCAGATATTAGCGGTTAGGGGGCTTCAAGATGGACGGAAGTGGATGGATAGGCTCAAAGGAAGAAGACCCGAGCATCTTTCCGGTGATGGGATTGATGCAACGGTGGAGGCGTTTGAGCTTGATTCCAGTGACTGCAACGACCGGCGACCGACTTGGCGAGGGTGAAGGGAGGCAGTAGGGTGTCGGCGGAGGCGGTGAGTTGTCGCGGGAAGCAACGCCGGCGACGATGCAACGCAGGGCGGGGACGATAGGGCTTCGTTTAGATCAACTCTAGCTGATCCCCTTAAATTTAAAGGAGTAAACAACCGAGTATCCTTTAGAGGAGTACTTTGCTCCTCTAAAAATTACCCATTTCTAACCGATCCCCAATACTCATAGGAGTATTTTTTTGTCAAATTCATTTAATTTTCGGCCATCGAAATAAATTCACTACTATATTACTTTATTAAATGACATATGGTTACATACTTCATCAATTCTTTGCTAAGAGAACCGATCCAAAGAAAACTACAAGAATAATTAGACACTTTAATAGAAATCCAAGTGCCCTAACTGCTCCTACTAGTTCCATTGATACTTTCTCCATGTCTTCATTGCCAACAGTGTTGCTTTTCTCTATCGGCTTCTTGAGCATGCACCCTTCATTCTTCTCCGCCTTCACATAATTGGACATTGTGTCGTCTCTAGTCTCCGCTCTAACAAATTTCTCCCTATCAATAGATCAATATACTCTTCTTCCCAATACCTAAACTTGCATTCATCCTACATAGAATTTTGAGCAAACAATAAGTTCCAAATTGCAACGAATCCGAAGAACAACCGTACAAATAGGCACTCACCCCGTCCTTTTCGCATTTGTAGAACACCCATCCTAGATATGCCGATTTAGACGCCGCCGGCGGTGAGAGAGGACCAAATCGGTGTAGGGAGGAGCGCGACGAGTCCTACGGAGGGTCGGCGGTGACGCATGGTGGCCGGAGGAGGCAAGAAGGGAGAGGCCGAAGTGGATTCGACGCGAGGTGGTGGGCGGTCGAGTTCGCGGTGCCGAGAAGTATAATTTCTTCTCGTCTACTCCCTCCGTCCGCGAATAAGTGTACATCTAGCTTTTGTCTTAAGTCAAAGTTTTAATACTTTGACCAAATTTCTAGGAAAGAGTAAAAGCATTTATGGCACCAAATTAGCATCACTATATTCGTTTTGAAATGTACTTTCATAATATATCAATTTGATGTTATATATGTTACTACTATTTTTTATAAAGTTGGTCAAAATTTTAAAACTTTGACTTATAACAAAATCTAGATGTACACTTATTCGCGGACGGAGGGAGTAATGGTTACCGGTTCGACTAGGTGCCAATTAGAGAAGAATAGTGGAATTTATCCTCCGCTGTCAATCCTTCTCTCACACTCACACTAATAGTGATCGGTTAGGGATGCCCTTATATTCTTCCCGTATATTCCACCCGGAGTGATGCTATACACACGACACATCCGCATCCGTATATTCAAAAACCGTAGGCGGTGTAGCAGCTCCGTTCCACTTTTTACTCCCTAAGTTGCTTTTAAAACCGTGACCGCGCGCATTTCACTCCAGATTTTACTTGCACTTGCGTGGCCTTGAACCTTCGCGCACGATCCCCAAGATCCACGAAATTTAATGCGCTAGCAAATCACCCACAATATAATCCGGTAAACAAGTGATATGATATCCTCATGGACGCCCGATCTATCTGCTGCTGCTGGCAGCGTGGCCGTACGCACTAAACAAATACTACTACCAGTACCAAGCTAGAGAAATAAACAAGGAAGAAGAAGGGATTAAAATACGGAGCAGCAGCATCCCACTTGCACCCATCCATCCGTCCATCGATCTACCCCCACCCCCATGTCATCCGCCGCCCGTAGTTATTCGTCCCGCTGCGCCTGCTACCACCCCACCTCCCAACCACTCTCCCCCCACCACCGTCGCCTCCTCCTCCGCCTCCACTTCGTCGTCGAGTCTCCCCACCAACACCAAATCTTTTTCACGGTCATCGCGTCCCCCGGTCTCTTCCTCGTCCTCCCGTTCCTTCAGGTGAGGCGACCACGCCCGTCTCTTTTCTTGTCCTGTCCGGGCCGTCCCGAGTTCTTCCTCCTCCTTCCCCCATCCCTGTACGGATCTTTCTTGCTGGTTCAGTTGGCTCCGTGGTTCTCTTTCTTTTATCGCTTTGCCTGTTTCTATTCCGTGTGGATTTTGAGCCGAGGTGAATTTTGGGTCTGCTTCTTGCTCCGGTTGCTGTTTTCTCGTTCCGACGAATTTGGCGTCTGGCTGCGCTCTGCTCCAAACGTTTTGTCAAATTACGCTCGAATTAAGCAAGAAAGGAACGATGGGTTAATAAGTTAGCCGGTTTGTAGTTTGGATGTCCTCGTTGGCATGGGTCAGCTGCCTCGAATTCTCGCCGCAATGGAAATGTGTACTAGATTTAAAGGAGCGCAATTCTTTACTACTCCGCGCCTCACTCTGTTCCAGATTAATTACAACCACTTGTTTCAAGCAGACGGATACAAAAATGGAAAAATGAGAGTGATGGATATTTTACCCTTTTCGTCTTCATTTTCAGAGAAACGCCGGCCTTTCTCCAACCTGTGTTCATTTTCAGTGCTTTCCCGTTGCTAATTATTATCTGTATGTTTTTGGCTGCAGGATCCTGTCTAGGACCGTGTGCAAAACTATCAAATGTTTGTAGAGGCTTTGAAGAAACCAACAGCAAGCAGCTTGATCAGAAACCGTTCCCACCTCAGGTACTGCACCCAGCTCTCTTCCAACCATTCTTGCTACCAGTATCATGATTTATTCTTGTACCTTGTAGTAGTAGTCCCTTAAATCATATTTTCAGAGTCTGTAACACTGAATCAAATGAGTGCCATCAACGTTTGTTCACCTCATTTCTTGTGCAAAAAGGCTATGGTGTGAATATGATTGGCTAATTCATGATGGAAGTCATGAAAACGATGTAGATTGGTTCCTTTTCCGTGAACAAAAGGGGAGGGGGGGCTATCATGCTTTACACTTTTACCAGAAAGTTACCGGGCAACACGGCTTCAGTATCAAGATCAAATAGCTGCGTTACTTTGCACATACAAATGTGATTCCCCGAAAATACGCGTAGCTCGTAACCGTTATCAATCCCTATAGTTGTTGTAACAAGACATTTTGTCACCTGTGCTAGAACAGTTGTTAGTGGAATTTTCCACCTACAGCTGTTATAATATGGAGACTGCCCACCAGCAATTCAATATCTAATTTTGCTCTATTGCATATGAAACTACTATTTCCTATACCCACCGAGATTCTAATTGTCTTGCGAACATTTCAGAGGACGATAATGACTGGATGGTTTTTGAAGACTGCCAACTGGAAGGGCTCACCTTTCATACACATGAATGCACGGAGCAAACGTCACGGCTCTTCATTATGCTTCATTATGCTGTGGATGCTTCTGTTACCCAACCTCTGGATAATATGCAGCGGCAGTATTCAGAAACACGTTCTCCTGCCAGGATTCAGTGGCTCAGAAATGGATTACATTGATAACAATGGAATATTTCTGCTCTCTAATGGATCCGTGTTTGGCTTTGGTTTTGCCAGCAGCAGTGTGTCAGAGAGCACATCCTACCTTCTTCAAGTGCTCCACCTGGGCACCAATACCGTCATCTGGACTGCGAATGCTAACTCTCCTGTTTCGCATTCGGATAGCTTTGAGTTTGACAAGGATGGCAAGGCCTACCTGCAGTCTGCAGGCTCCAGTGTCTGGACTGCCAATATCTCTGGCAAAGCCACCTCTATGCAGCTGCTGGACTCCGGCAATCTTGTAGTGCTCGGCGAAGATAGCTCTTCTCCTCTGTGGCAGAGTTTCAGCTATCCAACAAACACACTTCTGTCTGGCCAAAGCTTCAGTGATGGTATGACACTTGTGAGCCATTCCACCGAAAAGAACATGACACATACACTTCAAATCAAATCCGGGGACATGATGTTGTACGCAGGCTTCCGGAACCCCCAACCATACTGGTCCGCACTGCAGGATAATAGGCTGATCGTTAACAAGGATGGCGCAATCTACTCTGCGAACCTCAGTTCAACTTCTTGGTCCTTCTATGATAAATCAGGTTCTCTTCTATCACAGCTCGTCATAGCACAGCAGGGTGATGCCAACACCACGTTAGCTGCTGTCCTTGGTGAGGATGGGTCGATTGCCTTCTATATGCTGCAGAGTGCGAGTGGCAAGACTAATATGCCAACCCCAATCCCACAGGACTCGTGTGACACGCCAACCCACTGCAAACCGTACTCTATTTGCAACAGTGGGACAGGATGCCAATGCCCTTCAGCCCTCGGCTCCTCTTCAAACTGTGACCCTGGTCCCATATCACGTTGTAAGTCAAAAGAAGTGTTTCAGCTGGCTCAACTGGACAGTGGAGTTGGATATATCGGTACCAGCTTCACCTCACCTGTGCCTAAGACAAACATCACAGGTTGCAAGAATACTTGCATGGGAAATTGCTCATGCATCGCCGTGTTCTTTGACCAAAAAACAGGCAATTGCTTCATTTTTGACCAGATTGGTAGCTTGCAGCAGAAAGGTGGAAATAAAACTAATTTTTCATCTTTCATCAAGGTATCTAGCAGTGGCTCAGGGCAAGCTGGGAGTGGCAGTGGCGGTGGAAACCACAACATCATTATTGTTGTCATTATAGTCGGAACTTTGGCTGTCATCGGTGGCCTCATTTATGTCGGTTTCTTCATTTATAGGAGGAAGAGGTATCCTCCGTCCTCACAAGATGAGGCTGGTTCATCGGAGGACGATGGATATCTGCAGACGATATCTGGAGCACCAGTGCGGTTCACTTACAGGGAGCTCCAGGATGCAACAAACAACTTCTCTAACAAGCTTGGCCAAGGAGGATTTGGATCTGTATATCTGGGAACACTCCCAGATGGCAGCCGCATCGCTGTAAAGAAGCTGGAGGGAATAGGTCAAGGGAGGAAAGAGTTCCGCTCCGAGGTAACAATAATTGGCAGCATCCACCACATCCATCTAGTTAAACTCCGAGGCTTCTGTGCTGAGGATTCACACAGGCTTCTTGCATATGAATACATGGCGAAAGGGTCACTTGAAAGGTGGATTTTCCGTACCAAGGAGGATGATCCCCTTCTGGACTGGGATACAAGATTTAACATTGCACTTGGAGCAGCAAAGGGGTTGGCATACCTCCATCAGGACTGTGAATCGAAGATCATTCATTGCGACATCAAGCCTGAGAATTTCCTGCTTGACGACAACTTCCTTGTGAAGGTATCTGACTTTGGCCTTGCCAAGTTGATGAGCAGGGAGCAGAGCCATGTTTTCACGACGATGAGAGGCACGCGGGGCTACCTCGCGCCCGAGTGGATCACCAACTACGCCATCTCAGAGAAGAGCGACGTATACAGCTACGGGATGGTTCTGCTCGAGATTATCAGCGGGAGGAAAAACTTTGACCCCGTGGAAGGCTCAGAAAAGGCCCATTTCCCGTCCTTCGCTTTCAAGAAGCTGGAGGAGGGCGATCTTCGCGAGATCCTTGACGCCAAGCTGAGGTACAACGACAAGGATGAGCGACTGGAGATCGCGATCAAGGTTGCTCTGTGGTGCATCCAGGAGGATTTCTACCAGAGACCGTCCATGTCGAAGGTGGTCCAGATGCTCGAGTGCGTCTGCGACGTGCCCCAGCCACCGATATCCTCACAGATCGGATATAGGCTCTATGCGAATGCCCTCAAATCGAGCAGCGAGGAGGGCATGTCGTCGGGGATGTCGGACTACAACAGCGAGGCTCTGCTTTCAGCAGTGCGGCTCTCTGGTCCTAGATGACAGTATGAATGATGTGTATATTAGTGTGTTTAGTTAGGATGTTGGTGTTCAATTTTGGGGTAGGGCCTGTTGATTTGGTGATCATTTGTTCACATTGATGCCATGTACATATGTTGATCATTATTTCAGGTGGTACTTCTTTTTTATAATAGTTTTACCAGATGAGGTTTGTTGTGGAAATTAATATATCTTTTTGCCAGATTTAGTTCTTTATAAGCTATAATTAATTTTCTACTTCAAGAATACAGAACTATCAGCTTAGGACTCCTTGTGCACTGAGATGTCTCTCTAAGGCATTGTACAATGCAAGGTGCTTAGGGGAGGTGCTTAGAGAAATAAACCAGGCTTTTCTTAAGCACCGGTGCTTATTTGTACAGGATAGACGCTTAACTAAGCGTCTCTCCTGTAGAAATAGACAGCGGTGCTTCAGAAAAACTCGGTTTATTTTTCTAAGCACCTCCCGAAGCATCTCCCATTGTACAAGGCCTAAAAGGTTTTGGTAAACCTGTGGCATATTCTGATCTTCTCGCTGTGTGATCTACTTATATCAGAAGTTTGACAAACAATGCTAGTGTATATCCACTGTTTCAGAGAAAAATCAGAAGAAACCATCTTCCAAAGCAAAAGATGGATCTTCACTGAATGATGGGATATCCATTACATGCATCTATCAATGGAAACTAGTTTTCACCTGCATCAACAGAACTGCAGAACTATTGCAGGGAAAGAGAATGCTTGGTTTTCTTCCAGTTCCAGGTGCACACCACCAAACATGCTGATGCAGGAAAACTCCAAGGCATCATCGCCATGCTGCCTATCCAAGGGAATTTTAGTCGCCTTTCTTACCAACATTCTGTAATAATCGATGGCTGTTCACGGCAAGAAAGAAAGACGCGACGAACTTCTTTCAGGTCCATGCCGCCGAGGAGCTGTGCTGCTTCCTGCGCCTGAAACACAGCGGCAACAGCAGAATGCAGATGAAAGCACCTGCCTGGATGGTCTCAAACTTACCATGGCTGACCATGATATAGCAGAAAATTGTATGAACTAAACATTTGCCATCCTGAGCCGTTACCATCAATTGAACAGGAAATCAGTCGCATGTGTAACATTTCCTATTATGTTACACAATTCCGCTGTTACTCATGTACTACAACTAGTTTTACTTTGCAAAATATTGCATGTAAAACTAAACTCTTTCATTTAGTTTCTCAATTGTACACGGAAGTTTTTCTTGAACAAGCCAAAACAATCGATTTAGCCTGTCCTTCCGAAGGGATTCAGAGATAATATCCGCACACCGGTATGCGGGCGGATCACAAAAGGATGAACATGACCACAAAACCACCGATAAGGCAATGGGCTCTGAGGGGATATCACAAGACAGCAGTCCGTGCACGCATTCCGTGTCCGGTCATTTTCATCGTAGTGCTGATCTTTAGCTCGCAACAGGTTATCGGAGAAGGAAGCTATCCAACGGCTTCTCAAACGCGAGGAGAAGGCTCAGGAGCAGAAAGGGCATCAGGAATATGAACATCCAGATTGTGTTGTAGCTGTACACAGTGCTTGGGAAAGAGGGGAGGGGTCTGAACTTCCCTAGCTCCTCTAGCAGATCTCCGTGATCCCGGAAAAGAAGTAAAAGCTGCAGTTCGAGCAGGATGGATCAGACTAGTTGGATTTATCATGAACCGACAGGCTACAGATTACTATTGGATGCGGGTAAGAGGTGGGTCGCGATTGTGGTAGTACCTCGTTGTAAGCTTCCAGAGGGATCTGATCACTCCGGGTGAGCACATTGAGCAGCGACAGGTATAACAAGTAGTCACGAGCCTGTATAGAAGACATGATGAAATGTAAGTTAAAGGCTTGACTTAATTGCATTGAAGTGTCTTTGTACCAAAGAGTTGGTTCGATCAAATATGAGACAGGAGCACAATATGCATGCAACAGCCATGATTTTTATTTTGGTAAGGAAAGATGTTAGAGAAGCCCATATATAGTATAACAAATAGGAACCCACATTCGAGTTTGTGAGGACTTGAATCGATGTGGTGGGATCGTGCATCAACTCACACAACCAAGTGATTTAGGCTCACTTCGACCCCCTGACGGTCATTTAATGTTATATTCCACGCGCTCAGAGAAACATCAAAAAGTCCTAGTAGTGGAACATATCAATTGACTCCAGGCTTAGGTCAGCCAAATACAAGAGTGCAAGAAAATTTGATGAAGGCATTTTTTTTTCACAGTGAAGTGTTCAGAAGTTATGTGACCGTAAGAAATGATTGCTACACTAAGCGACCTGATGGATACTGTGCGTTACTAGAAACTGTCCATGCAGAACAGTTACACACGACGTAGACATTTAGCTTCACTAAAATTCCTTTATCTGAACCCTTTCCCACATCCAAGTTTCTCCAAAGCAATCGTGTGTGTTTTTCTTTTTGTCAATTCATATACACTAAATTTTCCTTATAAAGAAATTGCTTTGTTAAATTTCATAAAACGTGAGTTTTGTTGTCATACATGCACAAAAACCAATGTTTCTTGGCTAGTCGCACATATAGGGCAGCCCGATGCACGTAGCTCCTGCTTGAGCAGGGTCCGGGGAAGGGTCAAAACCCAAAGATCTACCTAAGCATTTCATTCTGCAGCCTACATCACAAATATTTCAAACCACAACTGCCAGTTACTCAGTGGAATACATCTTGTTCTCGCCAGGTTCCCAGCATATGTGCTAGATCGACTCAAACTTACAGCAATGCAGAAAGTAAAAACCCGAGACACAAAGAATATATTTATGTGAAAGGTATCAAGTCTGATGACCTCAGATACATACAGTATAAAAATAAATATTACAACCATAAATCAAGTGAGGAATACATCATGCATGGAGTAAGATATTTTATTATTTTGTTTGATTAAATCTTTCTTTTTCTCAGTAAAAAATTAGCTCCAACGCAGGTGATCTGAAGAGGGAAATACATATTTGTATTGTGCTTTGCTGGCAAGCATGGACTCAATCTATGTACACCAATGATTGCTGACAACCTTTTCTTTTGAGAAAAGGGAAGCATGAACAGTTTCAATTAATTGCTGACAACTTGCAAGGCACACAGGACACCAAATCATTGAGAAGGAGGACACAAGAAAGTTTCTTGGTATGCACTCTAGACAATGAACAGTACTCTAGAGTCTAGGCGAGAACTGTCTCTCACTCCACAATTTTTTTGCCAATATTAAGAACACTGTCTATCACGCCGTATTTTTTTTGCCAAATATTTAGAATATGAAGCATGTGCTTTTGCATCCCTGTTACGTATATATCACTGTTATGACAGAAATGCAATATCCAAGTAAGCAGCTAACACTAAAGAAAGGGTTTGTTGGTTTGATCCTAAGTCTACCTTACAAGAATTTTCTTGCTCGGGATTTGGCCAATTTAAGCAAAAGAATTGTACCACGGCAACTAAAGGGCATGTGTATTCCAAAAAAGTGGAAACCATACAGACATTGGCCAAATATTACCAAGGCCGATTATTGGCAGAGTATATTTTGGCCATGAACCAAACATACTCATGGTGCCCTGTCTATGAACACCGAGAAGATTCGCAAGTCACACTGCATGTCTTTTTATACTATTATCATTTTGCGAGGAAGCATGGTTCAAAGTTTCATTAATAAAATTTCTCACCTTAACTCTCTTAACAAAGCTAAGAGATTCCTCAAATGTGACAGGTTCCCACTTAGACATGGAGCCCCAACAGCCCAGGACCAGACCCTGGATTGCCTTTAAAGACACAAAATTCCACAGATTCCTGCAGGTAATGATCAGATAATGTTAAAGTTTATATTCCACTAGAGAAGAGAGAAAGCAAAATGCACACACCCAACTTGCAGCTTCACAAAAAAGATGACCCTAAATAGTTCCTTTAAAGAAATATAACGAAATAATTGTACAATTCTACTAAAAATAGTGCCTTTTTACATCATCAGAAGTTCAGAACCAAGAGAATACAGTTTGTCGGCAATTACTCGAGAGCAGAACCAAAACGCTGTAGCGAATTAGCAATTAATAAACAATTTAATGTAAAATCAAGCTATCAAAACTCACAAGATTTGATTTTAAGAAAAGAGAACGGGAACATTCGAGCTCACAAAAGGTAAGCATAATAACTTTGTCAACACCAAAAATCATTTTAATTATCCTGCAGTGTTCAATTTCTCCAGGTAGAAGAGATGATATTCTGCTGGCAGCGATTGGAACAGAACAGTTTATTCTGACCAGCTCCATGGTCAAAATTCACAAGGCACAAATATCATCCACAAACAACAGGTACAGATTTGGGGCAGTCGCCAGGACAAGTAATTAATCAACAAATCAGGAAGGAAACCTATAAACAGGATATAAACTGCAGTTATCAGAATCAGACGAACGCATTCTTTTAGGAGCGGTGATCAAGAACGAGAACCAGACCACCAAAGTCCATCTCTAGGCAACGGAGTGAGGGTTCTCGGAAAAAAAGGAAAGGTTCTTTCTCACCTGGAACAGACAAGAAATGGATGAGATTGGGAGCCACTGCGAACAGCTTTTCCCCCGAATGAGCCAGCCCTTTGGAATCCGTCAGGCAGACCGGCGAGAAGAGAAGGATTAGGTTGGAGATGGCAAAAGGGGGAGAGGAGGGGAGACTAGAGGAAGGAGGCTGCGCAACAGCAACTGGGCGGGGTGGCAGCTGGGGGTTGGACTCGAGCGAGGTTGGGGGCGAAAGCACAGACCGGGAGGGCGAAGGGGGCAGCTGCTGGGAGTGGTAGCGAGAGAAAATATGCGGTGAAAACAAGTTACGGTGGAAAATAGATGAAACCAAAGGGCAAATATTCTCTCCTCCGTCCTTCTACTAAAAATATGTTTTCTCTTTGGGCTGCTACAGGGATCTGACACAATCAAGTGACCTACCTAACGTCTTACTATTTTGCAACAGAGATCTTGTTACGGAAACATGTACAACTAAGATTATGTCGCCGTTTTTTTTTTTGCAACATAGGTTGTGTTGCGGGATTTTTCTTTGCAACATAGGCCATGCTGCAGAATTCTTTTTCTGTCTTCACTTTTTTTGCATCAACGGTGATGTGGTGGGAGAACTTCTACAACATAGGTTATGTTGCAGAAAAATTTAAAACTGAAAAAATATGCAGCACGCCGGTGTCATTGCCTGTGGTGTGCGTGTCGCCGCCGACCTCAATAGAGGAATAGCGCCGTCGCTCCCCTTGTTTCAGAAGCACGTCGAGGAGCACCACCACCACTGTCACTGCTGGCCACTTACGCCGGCCTACAGGAACAGGGGAAAAGGATCTTTGGATCCGCACAGAGGCCGGCCACCGCCGACGGATGCCCCATCGTCGTCGCCGCCGCAGGGGGTCTACCTAGGTCGCTCGGTAGGCCTGCGCCGCTGCCTTCACTAGTCCCAGCCACCGTCACCCTTCATAGTCCCAAGTGCTGCAGGATCTAACCCCTAGTCAGTTTGCAACAAGGGGTTAGTTGCATAACCCCTTTATGAAATAATGGACCAGTTGCAGAACGTGGACATAGAGGGGGACCGTAAGTGAAGGACATATGCCCTAGAGGCAATAATAAAGTTGTTATTTATATTTCCTTGTATCATGATAAATTTTTATTATTCATGCTAGAATTGCATTAACCGTAAACTTGATACATGTGTGAATACATAGACAAAACAAAGAGTCCCTAGTATGCCTCTACTAGACTAGCTCGCTAATCAAAGATGGTTGTGAGAGTACGTTGACCATAGACATGTGTTGTCATTTGATGAACGGGATCACATCATTAGAGAATGATGTGATGGACAAGACCTATCCGTTAGCTTAGCAAAATGATCGTATAGTTTTATTGCTAATGCTTTCATCATGACTTATACATGTTCCTCTGACTATGAGATTATGCAACTCCTGAATACCGGAGGAACACCTTGTGTGCTATCAAACGTCACAACGTAACTGAGTGATTATAAAGATGCTCTACAGGTGTCTCCGATGGTGTTTGTTGAGTTGGCATAGATCGAGATTAGGATTTGTCACTCCGTGTATCGGAGAGATATCTCTGGGCCCACTCGTTAATGATCATCACTATAAACCTTGCAAGCAATGTGACTAATGAGTTAGTTACGGGGTGATGCATTACGGAACGAGTAAAGAGACTTGCTAGTAACGAGATTGAACTAGGTATGATGATACCGACAATCGAATCTCAGGCAAGTAACATACCGATGACAAAGGGAACAAAGTATGTTGTTATGCGGTTTGACCGATAAAGATCTTCGTAGAATATGTAGGAGCCAATATGAGCATCCAGGTTCCGCTCTTGGTTATTGACCAGAGATGTGTCTCGGTCATGTCTACATAGTTCTCGAACCCGTAGGGTCCGCACGCTTAACGTTCGATGACGATTTGTATTATATGAGTTATGTGATTTGGTGACCGAATGTTGTTCGGAGTCCCGGATGAGATCACGGACATGAAGAGGAGTCTCAAAATGGTCGAGATGTAAAGATTCATATATAGGACGATAGTATTCGGACACCGAAAGTGTTCTGGGGGTACCGGGTACGTATCGGGTCACCGGAAGGGGTTCCAGGCACCCCCCCGGCAAAGATATGGGCCTTATTGGGCCAAGGGCGGGACAGACCAGCCCCTAGTGGGCTAGTGCGCCCCATATATGCCAAATAGAAGGAGAAGGAAGGAGGGGAAGAGAGAAAGGAAAGAGGAGGATTCGGCCTCCCCTTCCCTTCTCTCCCCCTCTCTTTCCTTCCCTCTCCAACACTTTTGGAAGGGGGAAGCCGAATTGGACAAGGCCCCAAGTAGGACTCCTCCTACTTGGGCGCGCCCTTGCTGCTCCCCTCCCCCTCCCACCTATATATACGTGGGGAGGGGGCGCCTAGAACACACAACAAACATTGTTAGCCGTGTGCGGCGCCCCCCTCCACAGTTTACGCCTCCGGTCATATTCACGTAGTGCTTAGGCGAAGCCCTTGCATGGATTACTTCACCATCACCGTCACCATGCCGTCGTGCTGACGGAACTCTCCCTCGACACTTTGCTGGATCAAGAGTTCGAGGGACGTCATCGAGCTGAACGTGTGTAGAACTCGGAGGTGTCGTACATTCGGTGCTTGGATCGGTCGGATCGTGAAGACGTTCGACTACATCAACTGCGTTACTAAACGCTTCCGCTTTTGGTCTACGAGGGTACGTGGACGCACTCTCCCCGCTCGTTGCTATGCTTCTCCTAGATAGATCTTTCGTGATCGTAGGCAATTTTTTTGAAATACTACGTTCCCCAAGAGTGGCATCCGAGCCAGATCTATGCGTAGATGTTATATGCACGAGTAGAACACAATGAGTTGTGGGCGATAATAGTCATACTGCTTACCAGCATGTCTTACTTTGATTCAGCGGTATTGTTGGATGAAGCGGCCCGGACCGATATTACATGACCGCGTTCATGAGACTGGTTCTATCGACGTGATTCGCACATAGGTGACTAGCGGGTGTCTGTTTCTCCAGATTTAGTTGAATCGAGTTTGACTACGCCCGGTCCTTGTTGAAGGTTAAAACAACACACTTGACGAAAAATCGTTGTGGTTTTGATGCGTAGGTAAGAACAGTTCTTGCTAGAAGCCTGTAGCAGCCACGTAAAACTTGCAACAACAAAGTAGAGGATGTCTAACTTATTTTTGCAGGGCTTGCTGTGATGTGATATGGTCAAGACGTGATGATATATAAATTGTTGTATGAGATGATCATGTTTTGTTAAAGTTATTGGCAACTGGCAGGAGCCATATGGTTGTCGCTTTATTGTATGAAATGCAATCGCCATGTAATTGCTTTACTTTATCACTAAGCAGTAGCGATAGTCGTAGAAGCAATAGTTGGAGAGACGACAACGATGCTTCAATGGAGATCAAGGTGTCAAGCCGGTGACGATGGTGATCATGACGGTACTTTGGAGATGGAGATCAAAGGAACAAGATGATGATGGCCATATCATATGACTTATTTGATTGCATGTGATGTTTATCTTTTTATGCATCTTATTTTGCTTAGTACGGCGGTAGCATTATAAGATGATCTCTCACTAAATTTCAAGGCATAAGTGTTCTCCCTGAGTATGCACCGTTGCTACAGTTCGTCGTGCCGAGACACCACGTGATGATCGGGTGTGATAAGCTCTACGTTCACATACAATGGGTGCAAGCCAGTTTTGCACACGTAGAATACTCGGGTTAAACTTGACGAGCCTAGCATATGCAGATATGGCCTCGGAACACTGAGACCGAAAGGTCGAGCATGAATCATATAGTAGATATGATCAACATAGTGATGTTCACCATTGAAAACTAATCCATCTCACGTGATGATCGAACATGGTTTAGTTGATATGGATCACGTGATCACTTAGATGATTAGAGGGATGTCTATCTAAGTGGGAGTTCTTAAGTAATATGATTAATTGAACTTAATTTATCATGAACTTAGTTCTGGTAGTTTTTGCATATCTATGTTGTAGATCAATAGCTTGCGATGTAGCTCCCCGTTTATTTTTTGATATGTTTCTAGAGAAAAACTATGTTGAAAGATGATAGTAGCAATGATGCGGACTAGGTCCGTGATCTGAGGATTATCCTCATTACTGCACAGAAGAATTATGTCCTTCATGCACCGCTAGGTGACGGACCTATTGCAGGAGCAGATAACAGACGTTATGAACGTTTGGCAAGCTCGGTATGATAACTACTTGATAGTTTAGTGCATCATGCTTTACGGCTTAGAACCGGGTTCAAAAACATTTTGAATGCCACGGAGCATATAAGATGTTCTAAGAGCTGAAATTGGTATTTCAGACTCATGCCCAAGTCGAGAGGTATGAGACCTCTGACAAAGTACTTTGCCTACAAGATGGAGGAGAATCGCTCAACCAGTGAGCATATGCTCAGATTGTGTGAGTACTACAATCGCTTGAATCAAGTGGGAGTTAATCTTCCAGATAAAGTAGTGATTGACAGAGTGCTCTAGTCACTATCACCAAGTTACTGGAACTTCATGATGAACTATAATATGCAAGGAATGACAAAAACGATTCTCGAGCTCTTCGTGATGCTGAAATCGATGAAGGTAGAAATTAAGAAAAGCATCAAATGTTGATGGTTGACAAGACCACTAGTTTCAAGTAAAAGGGCAAGGGAAAGAAAGGGAACTTCAAGAAGAATGGCAAGAAAGTTGCCACTCCCATGAAGAAGCCCAAAGCTAGACCCAAGCCCGAAATTGAGTGCTCCTACTGCAAAGGAAATGGTCACTGGAAGTGGAACTGCCCTAGATACTTGACAGATAAGAAGGATGGCAAAGTGAACAAAGGTATATTTGATATACATGTTATTGATGTGTACTTTACTAGTGTTTATAGCAACCCCTTGGTATTTGATACTGGTTCAATTGCTAAGAGTAGTAACTCGAAACGGGAGTTGCAAAATAAACATAGACTAGTTAAGGACGAGGTGACGATGTGTATTGGAAATGATTCCATGGTTGATAAGATCACCATCGCACACTCCTTTTTTACCTTCGGGATTAGTGTTGAACCTAAAATAAATGTTATTTAGTGTTTGCATTGAGCATGAATATGATTGGATCATGTTTATTGCAATACGGTTATTCATTTAAGTCAAAGAATAATTGTTGTTCTATTTACATGAATAAAGCCTTCTATGGTTATAAACTCAATGTAAATGGTTTATTGAATCTCCATCGTAGTGATACACATATTCAATATATTGAAGCCAAAAGATGAAAAGTTAATAATGATAGTGCAACTTATTTGTGACACTGCCGTTTAGGTCATATTGGTGTAAAGTGAAGGAAATATGCCCTAGAGGCAATAATAAACTTATTATTTATTTCCTTATTTCATGATAAATGTTTATTATTCATGCTAGAATTGTATTAACCGGAAACATAATACATGTGTGAATACATAGACAATAAAGTGTCACTAGTATGCCTCTACTTGACTATCTCGTTAATCAAAGATGGTTAAGGTTTCCTAACCATAGACATGAGTTGTCATTTGATAAACGGGATCACATCATTAGGAGAATGGTGTGATTGACTTGACCCATTATGTTAGCTTAGAACTTGATCGTTTTAGTTTACTGCTATTGCTTTCTTCATGACTTATACATGTTCCTATGACTATGAGATTAAGCAACTCCCGATTACCGGAGGAACACTTTATGTGCTACCAAACATCACGATGTAACTGGGTGATTATAAAGATGCTCTATAGGTGTTTCCGATGGTACTTGTTGAGTTGGCATAGATCGAGATTAAGATTTGTCACTCCGATTGTCGGAGAGGTATCTCTGGGCCCTCTCAGTAATGCACATCACTATAAGCCTTGCAAACAATGTGACTAATGAGTTAGTTACGGGATGATGTATTACAGAACGAGTAAAGAGACTTGTCGGTAATGAGATTGACCTAGGTATTGAGATACCGACGATCAAATCTCGGGCAAGTAACATACCGATGGCAAAGGGAACAACGTATGTTGTTATGCGGTTTGACCGATAAAGATCTTTGTAGAATATGTAGGAGCCAATATGAGCATCCAAGTTCCGCTATTGGTTATTGACCGGAGACGTGTCTCGGTCATGTCTACATAGTTCTCGAACCCGTAGGGTCCGCACGCTTAACGTTCGATGACGATCGGTATTATGAGTTTATATGTTTTGATGTACAGAAGGTAGTTCGGAGTCCCGGATATGATCACGGACATGATGAGGAGTCTCGAAATGGTCGAGACATAAAGATCGATATATTGGATGACTATGTTTGGACTTCGGAAGTGTTCCGGGCAAGTTCGGGCATATACCGGAGTACCGGGGGGTTACCGGAACCCCCGGGGAGTATAATGGGCCATATGGGCCTTAGTGGAGAAGAGGAGGGGCGGTCAAGGCAGGGCCACGCGCCCCCTCCCCCTCTAGTCCGAATTGGACAAGGAGGGGGGCGGCTCCCCCCTTTCCTTCCCCCTCTCTCCTCCTTCCCCTTCTCCTACTCCAACTAGGAAAGGAGGAGTCCTACTCCCGGTGGGAGTAGGACTCCCCCCTTGGCGCGCCCTCCTCCTTGGCCGGCCGCCTCCCCCTGGCTCCTTTATATAGGGGGGCGGGGGGGGGGGGGGCACCCCAAGACACACAAGTTGATCATTGATCTTTAGCCGTGTGCGGTGCCCCCTCCACCATAATCCACCTCGGTCATATCGTAGTGGTGCTTAGGCAAAGCCCTGCGTCGGTAGATTCATCAACACCATCATCACGCCGTCGTGCTGACGGAACTCTCCCTCGAAGCTTTACTGGATCGTGAGTTCGTGGGACGTCACCGAGCTGAACGTGTGCAGATCGCAGGAGGTGCCATACGTTCAGTACTTGGATTGGTCGATCATGAAGACGTACGACTACATCAACCGCGTTGTCATAACGCTTCCGCTTACGGTCTATGAGGGTACGTGGACGCCACTCTCCCCTCTCGTTGCTATGCATCACCATGATCTTGCATGTGCGTAGGAATTTTTTTGAAATTACTACGTTCCCCAACAGTGGCATCCGAGCCAGGTTTATGCGTAGATGTTATATGCACGAGTAGAACACAAGTGAGTTGTGGGCGATACAAGTCATACTGCTTACAAGCATGTCATACTTTGGTTTGGCGGTATTGTTGGATGGAGCGGCCCGGACCGACATTACGCATACGCTTACGCGAGACCGGTTCTACCAATGTGCTTTGCACATAGGTGGCTAGCGGGTGTTAGTTTCTCCAACTTTAGTTGAACCGAGTGTGGCTACACCCGGTCCTTGAGAAGGTTAAAACAGCACTAACTTGACAAAATATCGTTGTGGTTTTGATGCGTAGGTAAGAACGGTTCTTGCTCAGCCCGTAGCAGCCACGTAAAACTTGCAACAACAAAGTAGAGGATGTCTAACTTGTTTTTGCAGGGCATGTTGTGATGTGATATGGTCAAGACATGATGCTAAATTTTATTGTATGAGATGATCATGTTTTGTAACAAAGTTATCGGCAACTGGCAGGAGCCATATGGTTGTCGCTTTATTGTATGCAATGCAATTGCCCTGTAATTGCTTTACTTTATCACTAAGCGGTAACGATAGTCGTAGAAGCAATAATTGGCAAGACGATAACGATGCTACGATGGAGATCAAGGTGTCACGCCGGTGACGATGCTGATCATGACGGTGCTTTGAAGATGGAGATCAAAGGCACAAGATGATGATGGCCATATCACATCACTTATATTGATTGCATGTGATGTTTATCTTTTATGCATCTTATTCTGCTTTGATTGACGGTAGCATTATAAGATGATCTCTCACTAAATTTCAAGGTATAAGTGTTCTCCCTGAGTATGCACCATTGCGAAAGTTCTTCGTGCCCAGACACCACGCGATGGTCGGGTGTGATAAGCTATACGTTCAAATACAATGGGTGTAAGACAGTTTTGCACACGCAGAATACTCATGTTAAACTTGATGAGCCTAGCATATGCAGATATGGCCTCGGAACACTGAGACTGAAAGGTCGAGTGTGAATCATATAGTAGATATGATCAACATAGTGATGTTCACCATTGAAAACTACTCCATCTCACGTGATGATCGGGCATGGTTTAGTTGATTTGGATCACATGATCACTTAGATGATTAGAGGGATGTCTATCTAAGTGGGAGTTCTTAAGTAATATGATTAATTGAACTTTAATTTATCATGAACTTAGTACCTGATAGTATTTTTGCTTGTCTATGTTGTTGGAGATAGATGGCCCGTGTTGTTGTTCCGTTGAATTTTAATGTGTTCCTTGAGAAAGCTAAGTTGAAAGATGATGGTAGCAATTACACGGACTGGGTCCGTAACTTGAGGATTATCCTCATTGCTGCACAGAAAAATTATGTCCTGGAAGCACCGCTGGGTGCCAGGCCTGCTGCAAATGCAACTGACGATGTTAAGAACGTCTGGCAGAGCAAAGCCGATGAATACTCGATAGTTTAGTGTGCCATGCTTTAGGGCTTAGAACCGGGACTTCAACAATGTTTTAAACGTCATGGAGCATATGAGATGTTCCAGGAGTTGAAGTTAATATTCAAGCAAATGCCCGGATTGAGAGATATGAAGTCTCCAGTAAGTTCTATAGCTGCAAGATGAAGGAGAATAGTTCTGTCAGTGAACATATACTCAAAATGTCTGGGTATAATAATCACTTGATTCAGCTGGGAGTTAATCTTCCTGATGATAGTGTCGCTGACAGAATTCTTCAATCACTACCACCAAGCTACAAGAGCTTCGTGATGAACTATAATATGCAAGGGATGAACAAGTCAATTCCCGAGCTCTTCGCAATGCTAAAGGCAGCGGAGGTAGAAATCAAGAAGGAGCATCAAGTGTTGATGGTCAATAAGAACACCAGTTTCAAGAAAAAGGGTAAAGGGAAGAAGAAGGGGAACTTCAAGAAGAACGGCAAACAAGTTGCTGCTCAAGAGAAGAAACCTAAATTTGGACCTAAGCCTGAGACTGAGTGCTTCTACTACAAAGGGACTGGTCACTGGAAGCGGAACTACCCCAAGTATTTGGCGGATAAGAAGGATGGCAAGGTGAACAAAGGTATAGTGATATACATGTTATTGATGCGTACCTTACTAATGCTCGCAGTAGCACCTAGGTATTTGATACTGGTTCTGTTGCTAATATTTGCAACTCGAAACAGGGACTACGGATTAAGCGAAGATTGGCTAAGGACGAGGTGACGATGCGCGTGGGAAATGGTTCCAAAGTCGATGTGATCGCGGTCGGCACGCTACCTCTACATCTACCTTCGGGATTAGTTTTAGACCTGAATAATTGTTATTTGGTGCCAGCGTTGAGCATGAACATTATATCTGGATCTTGTTTAATGTGAGACGGTTATTCATTTAAATCAGAGAATAATGGTTGTTCTATTTATATGAGTAATATCTTTTATGGTCATGCACCCTTGAAGAGTGGTCTATTTATATTAAGTCTCGATAATAGTGATACACATATTCATAATATTGAAACCAAAAGATGCAGAGTTGATAATGATAGTACAACTTATTTATGGCACTGCCGTTTAGGTCATATTGGTGTAAAGCGCATGAAGAAACTCCATACTGATGGACTTTTGGAATCACTTGATTATGAATCACCTGGTACTTGTGAACCATGCCTCATGGGCAAGATGACTAAAACACCGTTCTCCGGAACAATGGAGCGAGCAACAGATTTGTTGGAGATCATACATACTGATGTATGTGGTCCGATGAACGTTGAGGCTCGCGGCGGGTATCGTTATTTTCTCACCTTCACAGATGATTTGAGCAGATATGGGTATATCAACTTAATGAAACATAAGTCTGAAACATTTGAAAAGTTCAAAGAATTTCAGAGTGAAGTGGAAAATCATCGTAATAAGAAAATAAAGTTTCTACAATCTGATCGTGGAGGAGAATATTTGAGTTACGAGTTTGATCTTCATTTGAAACAATGCGGAATAGTTTCGCAACTCACGCCACCCGGAACACTACAGCGTAATGGTGTGTCCGAACATCGTAATCATACTTTACTAGATATGGTGCGATCTATGATGTCTCTTACCGATTTACCGCTATCATTTTGGGGTTATGCTTTAGCGATGGCTGCATTCACGTTAAATAGGGCACCATCAAAATCCGTTGAGACGACGCCTTATGAACTGTGGTTTGGCAAGAAACCAAAGTTGTCGTTTCTTAAAGTTTGGGGCTGCGATGCTTATGTGAAAAAGCTTCAACCTGATAAGCTCGAACCCAAATTGGAGAAATGTGTCTTCATAGGATACCCAAAGGAGACTGTTGGGTACACCTTCTATCACAGATCCGAAGGCAAGACATTTGTTGCTAAATTTGGATCCTTTCTAGAGAAGGAGTTTCTCTCGAAAGAAGTGAGTGGGAGGAAAGTAGAACTTGATGAGGTAACTGTACTTGTGTCAGATATCGGGTTTCGGAAAAACCCTGAAGGTTCAAACTCTGGGGTGCGCATGAAGATCTTCTCCCTACCAAAACACGCCCATAACCTCGCTGTGATTCTAAGCTAGCACGATGAACAACACAAGAGACACGAGGTTTATACTAGTTTGGGCCACCGTTGTGGTGTAATACCCTAATTTAGTGTGTGGTGTGGTGGATTTCCTCTTGGGCTGATGATGAACAGTACAAAGGAAGAACAGCCTCGCGAGGAGAGGTGTTCTTGTGGTGGTGGGTGTTCTGCTTCATTAGGATTCGATTCCCTCCTACTGTAGTGGCTATCTCTATATATAGAGGCCCTGGTCCTCTTCCCTAATATTGAGTAGGAAGGCAACCAACAATGGCCACTTTGAAAGGGGACAGCTAGTACAAGCTATCCTGACTAAAGGTGGTCTTTGACTACCAAAGCACTGGCGACGACGCCGTCTTGGGCTCCATGGTGACCTCCGTCCTGCCGCTCTGCTGGTCTTGGTCTTGTTGCACCGATATGGAAACCTTTGACTGATGCCTCGGTACTCCGCGCCTGCGCTTGCCCCCTTTGCACCAAAGGGGAAACGAGGACACTGCGCAGGCTGGCGCCCGCCTGGTCTTGATCGTCATGGCTTGCGTCATGAGCACCTCGCGAGGTACCCCTTGCCTTGATCTCTCCGCCTCCTCGCGAGCCTGCCTGGTGAGGCCGCTCCTGAGGAGGCCTTGCATCGTCCGCCCCGTGAGGCTTGGCCCCTCGCAAGGGTCTTGAACTTGGGTTGACAAAGACGGGCCATACTAGGCCACCGGTGAGCCACGCTGTAGGCCGCAGGCAGGCAAGTCTGGGGACCCCCGTTCCTAGAACACCGGCAGTAGCCCCCGGGCCCAAGGCGTGCTCGGACTTGGCTTAGCAGCGAAGCCAAAGGGCAAGTGCGGAGCGCCGCGGGCCCCAACAGCCTACGACCTTGGTCGACGCGTGGCGGTTGATTGGACGTGGGCATCTCCGCTTCCCCATGCTGCCTCGGCAACTGCTCGACTGACAAAAGGCTGGCCTGGGTAAGGCTTGCCTTCATTGCTCTCCTTCGCCTTGCTCTAGATCCCCTTCCTTGCTCTCCTGCTTCTGAAATCTCCAGATCCGCTCCATCCTTCCCCTTTCAGCTAGCAATGGCGCCCCGCAAGGCCTGGCCGAGGCCCTGCCAGCTTGGTACTCGCCGGCCCTGGATGCCCCCAACATGTCGAAGAAGAATCTCGTCGCTACGCGCCTGATGACCGCGGTGGAGGGCAGCGAGATGGGGGAGACCGGACTCCGGGCCGGCTCCACCGACCCGGAGGCTAAGGGGAGCACCTTCTACCCCTTTTTCATGAGCACCGTCATTGCCGGCCTAGTTCCTCCCTTCTCCGAGTTCTTCTACGCCATCCTCCGCCATTACAGGTTGCAAGCCCTTCATCTCCATCCCAACTCCGTTCTCCTTTTGTCGATTTTTGCCTACTACTGCGAGGCGCATGTTGGGGTGGTGCCATCCGTGGCTTTGTTGCGCCACTTCTTCTCCCTCCGAATCACCAGCGATAATACCTTGGTGTGTGCTGGCTTCATCGCATACTCCAAGGCCAACACGATCTCGAAGACCGGGAAGAGGGTCGACGGCTTCTGGAGCAAGTGTGTCATGATGGATGCCAGATGCATCCACTCTTGGTTGGTGTTGCCAACGGAGCAGCCCCGGCCCGACGAGGGGTGGTCTCATGCGAAGCTTGATGACAGACGGGTGAAGTCGGTGCTGGAGAAGATGAACGCCGACCTAAGGCCAGGCAACGTGAATGCAGCGAAGCTGACAGGGGCCACGCTCCTGAGGGAGTTCCTGATGCAGCGGGTGGCTCCACTTCAGGCGCACTCACGTCCGTTGTGGACGGTTGGGGGTGCGAACGACGATATGCGCCTGAACTCGGCAGCCTTGGCTGACGAGGATCTGGTCGCAGCTCTCCGCCTCTTGGTTGGAGATGACCTCGAAGGTCTGGAGGGCGCTCCTTCCCACTGTTCCTCCACGACGACAGGTAATAGGTGGTGGATGCCATGCCCACCTTTGATGGGCGCGGTCTGGTGCCGGCTGTGCCTCCTGAGGGCCAGGGGCGACGACGCCGGTGGAGGTGTCTTCTGATGATTCCCGCGGGGAAGGAGAGGAAGACGAAGAAGAAGAGGAATGCGACTCGGAAGCGACCGCTGAGGGGATGGGGGAGACTTTCCCCCGGCGCAGGGCCAGCATCCTCCGCACCCTGCCAGACGATGACGAGGCCGACGCCATGCGAGAGGAAGAGGACCCACCCGTGATCCCTGTCGGTGTCAAAACCGGCGGATCTCGGGTAGGGGGTCCCGAACTGTGCGTCTAAGGCTAATGGTAATAGGAGACGGGGGACACAATGTTTACCCAGGTTCGGGCCCTCTCGATGGAGGTAATACCCTACTTCCTGCTTGATTGATCTTGATGATATGAGTATTACAAGAGTTGATCTACCACGAGATCGTAGAGGCTAAACCATAGAAGCTAGCCTATGATTATGATTGTTGTTGTCCTATGGACTAAACTCTCCGATTTATATAGACACTGGAGGGGGCTAGGGTTACACAAAGTCGGTTACAGAAAGAGATCTACATATCCGAATTGCCAAGCTTGCCTTCCACATGAAGGAGAGTCCCACCCGGACATGGGACAAAGTCTTCAATCTTGTATCTTCATAGTCCAACAGTCCGGCACAAGTACATAGTCCGGCTGTCCAAGGACCCCCTAATCCAGGACTCCCTCAGTAGCCCCTGAACCAGGCTTCAATGACGATGAGTCCGGCGCAGATTGTCTTCGGCATTGCAAGGTGGGTTCCTTCTCCGAATACTCCATAGAAGATTTAGAACACAAGGATCGTGTCCTGCTCTGCAAAACAAATTCCACATATCACCGTAGAGAGTACAATATTCCACAAATCTAATATGCTGACAACTTTTTCATAGCATGACATCACGCCGTGGCCCGGTTATTATACAAACCGTTTTTCCCAGCCTGCTACTGCACGTATTGAGAGGCAGTTTTATTGGCACATCTTGTCGAAGCAGAGATCGTGTTCCCCTTATCACGGGTTCCTCATCAATACGGGTGTGGGTAACCCAATCGTGCCATTGGTATGAATCCTTGGCTTCAGGCAAGTTCCAAACGGCCACGCGGAGGACGCTCGATATTCACCCTCTTTTTAAAGAGGTCCAGACCCGTCCTTTTCTTTCCATGCCCAATCCTTCCCTTCCCCTTCCTCGAGTTCCAACACCCAAGGTTCAGGCTAAGCTCTTCGGACCTTCAATCATGGCTGGATCCAACCTTCAAGGCCGGTGGATGGCCTCTTCTGTCACAGAGGAGGACATCAAGAAGCTTAGGGAGGCTAGGTATCTGACCGCTGAAATCCCCCACAGGCTACCTGCTCAAGGGCAGGTTATCCCCACTCCCGAACCCAACGAGAGTGTCGTATTTGTTTCCCACTTCCTCTGAGGGCTAGGCTTTAGTCTTGATCCCTTCGTAAGAGGGCTCATGTTCTATTATGGGCTAGATTTACATGATCTAGCTCCAGATTCCATCTTTCACATCTCGTCGTTTATCGTCGTGTGTGAGGCCTTCCTCCGCATTACCCCACACTTCGGCTTATGGCTCAAGACCTTCAATGTGAAGCCGAAGATGATCGACAGGTGACACGCGGAGTGTGGAGGCGCTATAATAAGCAAAGGTGTCGATGCCCTATGGCCAAAGGGTTCCTTCCTGGAGGTGTCGGACTTATGGAACGGGAGTGGTTCTACATCACAGCACCCCGAGGCACAAAGTGGGAAGCCGCCCCAGCCTTCCGCCCGGGCCCTCCACCCCAACTGGCATCATGGGTCAACAAAGGGCTGGACTAGGGGCCAGCTAATGACGTGTTGACATTGCAAAGCCGCATCCAAGATCTCCTCAAGAGGGACACTACTAGGAAAAGGGCTATAGATGAAATTGACACTAATGGCGCACTAGAGAAGTGGTGCGCCACTACTATATACTAATGGCGCACCATTTGGTGATGCGCCATTAGTGTGGAAGACACTAATGGCGCACCGGACACAAGGTGCGCCACTAGTAACAATTTTTTTCATTTTTCCATACATACTAATGGCGCATCCGAGCGAAGTGCGCCATTACTAGTTCTAACTAGTAATGGCGCACCAGCCACAGAGTGCACCAGTACTGTATTCTTTTTTTTATTCTTTTTTTTTTGCAAAACTACTAATGGCGCACCATGTTACAGTGTGCCATTACTAGTTTAAACTAGTAATGGCGCACTATGCCACGGTGCGCCATTAGTGTGTGTCTATATATATATATATATATATATTTACTTTTTTGCAAAACTACTAATGGCGCACCACCTGCAGGTGCGCCATTAGTAACCAGGGTTACTAATGGCACATTTGCAGGTGGTGCGCCATTAGTAACCTGGGACCAACAAGATATTTTGGACAGCCACACCTACCCACTCACTTTCCCCACTTCGTTCCCTCCACCTCCTTCTCTAAGCTTGTCGGCTGCCTCCTCCTCCTCACCTCATTTGCACCATAGATTCATCAAAATTAAGTGGTGAAATTATCTTTTTTGATAGGTAAGTAAGGGGAAAGCTATCTATATGTTGTAGATCTACTTTTTTTCTCCCTAGCTCACTCCAACAACGTGCACATGCACTTTTTGTGGCCTAGCTAGATCTATGTATGTTTGTGGTGTTGCATATATGTTTGTGTTTGCAGGTACCGGTATTTGAAATGCGATAGTTGCCAATATTTTGCTGGAAGTTGATTCATTTCCTTTTCAGCGAGAATTTTGGCACTATGCATTCTTTTTGGTCCTATTTTTAGGGAAGGTCATGCCAAATTTTTTCTTGGTTCTAAATATCGTTTTGCTCTACCCCGCAGGCGACCATGGTCCGCACGATGACCGAAGGCATCGTGAATAGGTTTTTGAGCTCCGCGAAGGCCGAGATGCTTCAAAAGAACGAGACGGAGATAAGATGTCCGTGTCGAAGATGCAAGCTGAAGAGCCTTATTGCGGACCCGGATTCCGGGCAGGTGCGGGACCATCTGCTCTTGCGTGGTTTCATGGATGGCTATTGGTGGCAAGGTGATGAAGATGACTATGACGTCGTCCATGGGGGCTGGGCAAGAAATGAGGAAGGGCAACAAGACAACCACCGCGGCGAGGGCGGGCGAGAAGACGAAGAATCTCCAGGACATGATCACGACGGTGATGCTGTACACAGTCATCATGTAGAAGATGCCGGACATGATGATGAGGAAGATCAATACGAAGGGCATGATCATGAAGATGAAGATGCCGGAGCAGATGACGATGGAGGCTGGGTGCAGGACCCTCATATTCAAGAGCTGCTTCTCAAGCAGACGGATAACGCAAGAGCTGCCACCCGAGAGAAAGCCAAGCTGGATCAACTGGAGATAGACGCGGTTACTCCATTGTATGAAGGATGCAGGACCGAGGATACCTGCCTAAAAGTAACACTCATGGCTCTGGAGATGAAGGTAAAACACAAAATCACCAACGCATGCTTCGACGAGAACATGTCATTCTGGCACAAACGTCTTCCCAAGGGGAACAAGTGCCCGACCAGTTTCGAGGAGGCGAAGAAAATCGTGTGTCCTCTGGATTTACCGCACGTGAAATACCATGTGTGCATGAACAATTGCATCATTTATTGGGACGAGCACGCGGAGTCTACCATATGTCCGGTGTGCGGCGTCACTCGATACAAGAAGAGGAAGAAAGCTCCTCGAAAATTGGTGTGGTACTTTCCGATCACTCCTCGTCTGCAGCGGTATTTCATGGACCCTAAGGTAGCAAAGCTCCTGCGTTGGCACGCGGATAGGGAGGAGAAGAAGCGGGAAGATGACGGAAATGATCCGGAGATAAATAAAAAAGACAAGATGCCGAGTCACCCTAAGGATGCAAGCCAGTGGCAAGCGTTGAACTTGAAATACCCAGAATTTGGGAAGGATCCAAGGAACATCGTGCTGGGCGCGAGCATCGATGGAGTCAATCCGTTTGGCAGCCAGAGAAGCACACATAGCACCTGGCCTATGTTTGTGTGGATGTACAACCTTCCCCCCTGGTTGTGCATGAAGAGGAAGTGCATTCACATGAGTATGCTAATTGAAGGGCCGAAACAACCAGGGAACGACATCAATCTGTATCTAGGGCTGCTGAAAGAGGAGCTAGACACGCTGTGGAAAATGCCAGCCAATACGTGGGACGCCGCAGAGAAAGAATATTTCCCTATGAGAGCCGCACTGCTCACGACGGTGCACGACTATCTCGGTTATGGATATCTCGCGGGGCAGGTAGTCCACGGATTTTCTGGATGCGTAAGGTGCATGGATGACACAACGTACCGCCAACTAGATAGGGATCCCGGGTCTTCGAAAACCGTGTTCATGGGACATCGAAGGTGGCTTCGCGACGATGACCCGTGGAGGAAATGCAAGGATCTGTTCGATGGTGAAACCGAACCCCGAAGACGCCCGTGTACGAGGAGCGGCGAGGAAATAGACGAGCTGTTGAAAAATTGGCAAGATTGCCCACTGCCGGGAAAGAAGCAAAAGGCGCCAGAGCCGGGAAAGAAGCGAAAGGCGCCAGAGCCGCTGCTGAAGGTATGGAAAACGAGGTCTGTTTACTGGGACTTGCCGTACTGGAAGATCCGCCGTGTGCCTCACAGCCTTGATGCCATGCATATCACGAAGAACGTGTGCGAGAGTCTGCTTGGTACCCTGCTCAACATGCCAGAGAGGACCAAAGATGGGCCGAAAGCAAGGGCAGACTTGAAATCAATGGGCATCAGGCAGGAGCTTCACGCTAATGATGATGATGATGATGATGATGATGATGATGAGGCGAAGCAGGACACAGAAAGTCGTCGCAAAGGCAAAAAGGCCAAGAAGACCAGAAATGACTACCCTCCCGCGTGCTTCACTCTAAGTCAGGAGGAGATCGAGCAGTTTTTCACCTGCCTCGTAGGAGTAAAACTTCCTTACGGTTACGCGGGGAAGATAAGCAGATACCTAGACCCAGCGAAGCAGAAGTTCAGCAGGATGAAGTCTCACGACTGTCACGTGCTGATGACGCAGATACTTCCAGTTGCAATCCGTGGGATCATGGACGCGCACGTCCGTGAAATGCTATTTGGCCTATGCAACTTTTTCGACGTCATCTCTCAGAAGTCGATTGGCGTGAGGCAACTCAGAAGGCTATAGGAAGAGATCGTGGTGATACTATGCGAGCTTGAGATGTACTTCCCGCCCGCATTCTTCAGTGTTATGGTGCATCTGCTGGTCCATATCGTGGAGGATATCATCCAACTCGAGTCGACGTTCCTGCACAGCATGATGCCGTTCGAAAGGATGAATGGTGTCATCAAAGGATACATTCGCAACATGTCACGTCTAGAGGGAAGTATAGCCAGGGGCTTTCTGACCGAAGAGTGCATCTCCTACTGCACGAATTATCTAGGCATCGAGAACCCCGTTGGTCTGCCCGTCAACAGGCACCTCAGCAGGCTCGCTGGATGGGGTCACTATGAGGGTCGCCGCGAAATGCATGTCGACTTCGACGGTCGACTCGCCGACTTTGAAAGAGCAAACCTAGTCGCGCTACAACACATAGACGTGGTCGATCCTTGGGTGGTAGAGCACAGAACCTTTATTGAGAAGATGTATAATGACCGAGGCCAACAGAGGACGGACGGAGATATAATCAAAGAGCACAACTCATGTTTCACGCGTTGGTTCAAGCAGAAGCTTTTGTCGTACCCTTTACATGAGGATTCTTCCGCGGAAGAACAACTCATATTCGCCTTGTCACAGGGCGCCAAGCACAACCTGATGACCTATGAGGCGTACGATATCAACGGCTACACATTCTACACCGAGAACAAGGACATGAAGAGCGATGGTTATCAGAACTCCGGGGTAACGATGGAATCCTACACCGGTAACGACAAGGACAGATACTACAGAAGGATTGAGGAGATCTGGGAGCTGAGCTACGCTGGAGAGAAGGTCCTGATGTTCCATGTCAGAGGGGCCAAGAGCGTCCTAAAAGAAGACCGGTATTTCACCACCATGGTTATACCCGAAGCCAAATCCAAGACCGCGGGCGCAAATGTCACCGCGAAAAATGAGCCATGGGTACTGGCTTCCCAAGTGGACCAATGCTTCTTCATTGCCAACCCGTCAAAGCCCAGTCGTGTTGTCATGAGGAGAGGCAAAAGGAAGATCATCGGAATGGATGGAGTAGCCAATGAGCAAGACTTCGACAAGTACGGCGACCCGAAGATCGAACATGACGACGATGATGAAGTAGCAGCACACACCACAAGAAGAAGCAGGACCACCCTACCTAAAGGACGTCCGTTCCACAGAAGAACTCCATTTGCGAAAAAGAAGGGCAAGAAGATTGTGAACAGATAGCTAGCTAAGATCGATTGTATTTAAATCGTAGCCTTCATTTCTCGATTGTATTTCATGGGCACTTTTTGATATCATGAATATTTTAAATTTCAGGGGCACTTTTTGAATTCATGAGGACACTCGATCTCGATCCCCCTCCATCTTGATCTGGATTCCCCTTCCATCTCGATCTCGATCCCCCTCCATCTCGATCACTATCCCCCTCCATCTCGATCTCGATCCTTCCCCCGCTCCACCGCCGCCGACGAGCACCCCCCGCACCCGCCCCCGCTCCATCACCGCCGACGAGCACCCCCCGCACCCTCCCCCGCTCCACCGTCGCCGACGAGCACCCTTCATATTCATTTAAAAAAAATAATAATAAAAAAGTGTAGCCTACAATTGTTGTTAAACAACAATTATTACCGTTTTTATAAAAAAATATTACTGTTTCATATTCATATTCATATTCATTTTTTTTAAAAAAAATTCTTACTTATGGCGCACGGGTGGCTGGTGCACCATTGCTATCTAAAAAAAAGAATACTTATGGCGCACTGTCGCGCTGGTGCGCCATTGCTATGAAAAAAACATTCTAATGGCGCACCGCCTGGGGGTGCGCCGTTAGTAATCTTCCCCCATCCATACACCACCGCGCCGCTCCTTCCCCCTCCCTCTTGCCAGACTACTTGGATTCGTCCCTCTCCCTCCACCGCGCCGCTCCCTCCCTCGTCCCTCCCTCCACCGCGCCTCCGCCACCGCTGCCCCGACCCACTGCACCGCAGCCGCCCACGCGCCCCCGCCGCCCACGCGCCCCCGCCGCCTCCCTCTACCCTTCCTCCCCCTCGAGCGCCGCCTCCCCCCGAGCGCTGCCTCCCCCCGAGCTCCGCCCCCCCTCAAAACCCTAGAAACCTCGGAGCCGCCCCACGTCCACCAGGAGAGGAGGCCCCACGTCCAGCAGGAGAGGAGGCCCGCGACCTCCCCGCCGTCCAGCATGAGAACAGGGTACGAATCCCTTTTCCGGTTGTCTCTTGCTGATTTTCTTCTTCATCTCCTCCAATCTCTGATGCGTTCTCATCTATGGCTGTGTTGTGCTGTTGTGTTGTGTGAAGGAAGGACTTGGTTCAACTTGGATACAGAGAAGCTGCTGTTGTGGGTTCGACTTGTTTAGATTTGGTTCCCCTGTCACCAAGGTGACCACTTGTCTCGCCTCTCTCCCCCTCTGTACAAGTTCGTGGCTGTGGAGTGCTATGGTCGATGCTTGTCTCAGCTGTATGCATTTGATTTCAGACTATATAGCTTGTATATGCAAAGTGCCTATGGTTTAATAGATCTGTACAGTAACACATTTGCTTCTTATTGTACATGACTATGTTTATTGTGCTGAAACATCTGTCTGATCTAATTAGAATGTATATGTGAGTTAAATAGGTCTGATTTTTGGGTAGAGGCAGCATCCATGTATTTGGGTAGCTAGTGGTTGTTTTTTGCTATGTTGCAAGAAAGGAGATAATGTTGGCTGAATGTGCTTGAGGAAGAAAAGTAAAAAAGTGATTGCAATCGCATGCCTAGAATGCTGTTCACTTATTGCCTTCATATTTAAAATCATCTGTTTTAAGTAAAGTAGGCTCTGAGAAAAACCTACCAGAAAAAGCTAAACAACACAAATATACTGCTCTTGGATTGATGATTTGATTATGTAGCATTTTGTCTGGGAGGCTCTAGTGGAGGATAGATTGGAAGATTATGTTATTATTTGAGCAAGTTCACTGATGTATTTAGTCAGATAAAAAAATACTGACGCTTAATGCTTTACATATTGTTTTGGAAAGATCATATCAAACATTCTGCTTATGTAATGTATGTTTAGAGGGTGGAAGTAACTCTTGGTGAAATATCTGCACTTACATGACTAAACTATTTGGCAAATGACATATTGACTTCGCTTGCCAAAATGTGCATTCTCTTTTGAATTACAAGCATAGACAGTCCATACACTCTTTCATAATCAATGCATCAGGGATGATTATCATGTTCTTACTAGGTTGAACAAACCAAAGATCTGATCACAAAACAGGCTCAGCCTAAGAACTATACCAACAGTTGCACAAACTTGGGGCTGCACAAATTTGGTGCTGCACAAACTTGCTCCTAGGCCAAGAGAGAGACTGAAATTGAGTACTCCTAGGCCAAGAGAGAGATTATGTTAAAAATTCAGTTAAGCAGGCATGGTACTCTTATTTTTAAGTAAAAATTCAGTTTAAAAGTCAGTTAAAAGTCCAGTTTTAGAGCTTGGCATCAATAAATAAATTGACAAGTAAATTGTTCCTTCTTCTGCATTTGACAAGTAATGATTGTTGATAAGCTGAGGCATGGATTAAGCTGTTTCTTTGCTCTGAATTACTTGTGATGCCTCTGAATTACTTGTGATCACATTGAGAAAGACTTGTAAAGATGATGATCATCTTTTACAGAAAACAATTTGTGATCATCTTGCTAGTTTGCTGGGTTTTGTCTCCGACCATTGTGTCGTGATGATATTGCAGGTACCCCGAGAGGCCCTTGAGTTTGCTGGAATGTCGATTAACTTCCGTTCCGGCAAATTCGGGTACTCCATATGTCCTATTTTCAGCAAAGGTCATGCTGAAAATTTCCGTGAATTTTAGCATGACTTTGCTAAAAATAGGACATATGGGGTACTTGCGACTAATGCATGGGCCGGGGTATCTTAGTACTTAGTTAAGTAGGATCAACTGCCGCGCCATTCTTGCTGCATTAAACCATAGGTGACAATATAGCCAACTGATTAGGCCCAACTTAGAATTCTCCTTAGCATCGATAAACCCTAGATGATAAACCCAACATAGCAGGTGGCAATAGAGCCAAGTGGTTAGTGCCAAGTGATTAGGCCCAACCTAGGGTGCCTCGGCATTGATAAACCCTAAATGATGAAAACTTAACTTGGCTGCCCCAGATGCCTCGGTGTCGATGAGAATGTAAATGATGTACGCTTAGGCTTTTAGGGTGCCTCGGTGTCGACAAACCCTAAATGATAAAAGCTTAGCTTTTAGGATGCCTCGGTGTCGACAAACCCTAAATGATGAGACCATGATCTTGTTCCTTGACAATAACCAACTTTTTGACCAAACTTTTTTTTCCTATTTAGAGCGAAACATGGCCCACAACGATGAGGCCAGCGGTTCGGGCGGCAAGCAATTCTGGGAGCTGTCCCATGAGTTGGAGAAAGAACATCACCGCTATGAGGACGCCGCGGAAGACACCGATCCTGACTACACAACACCTAGTGGCCTCGGGGATGACACCACTGATGGCGCCACCGAGGATGCCACCACTGATGATGGCGGCGCACACACAGATGGCAGCCAACCGAAGAGGCAACGGAAGGACCGGCGCCCGAGCATGCTCGGCAACGTCAGGGAGGAATTTACTGAAGTGGACTCCGACGGGAATCCGACGGTGCCCAAACAAGTAGTCAAGGGGTACTCAGTTCAGCTCGGGTGCATTCTCCGGAGCACCCTCTCGATCAACACCGAGAACCTAAGGCATAAGGACCACGGGAATTTGCGCAGCCTCCTCTTCACGAAGCTGCACGAATGATACAAGTTCCCTGCTGAGTTTGCAAACACACGCCTCTCAGGGAATAAAGTGAACAGTACCGCCCTCACGAGGATGAGCACGGCCCTGTCTACTTGGAGAAGCAAGGTGAAGGCAATGATTGACAAAGGTGGTAGTTATGACAAGATCAAGGCGAAATATCCTTTGATGAGCGAAGATGAGTACAAGGAGTTCAAGATCAAGTGCGAGAGCAGTGCAACCTCCGAATCAAGTCAGTGGGGGAAAGAAATGCGAAAGTTGAACTTAGGGGTCCACCAACTCGGTCCCGACGGTTACAGAGTGGCGGAGCCTATATGGGACAAGGAGGACGCGGAGCGTGCAGAGCAAAGCCTACTGCCCCGCTTCGAGAAATATCGTGACAAGCAGACCAGGAACTTTCTCAAGGCCCGGTACAAGGAGGACCCGGTAACAAAGGAGCTTACCACGGATCCGAAGATCAGGGTGCTCGAGCTTGTTCTGGTAAGGAATACACCCCCGCGTAATTAGCTCCATATGGTTGCATTCTAATTAATCCCCAATATTTCTAAATGGTTCACGTTCCTTCCGCAGGACACTGAAAGCAGTAGAGCGGGGTTGTCTCAGAGCTCCCCTTTCGACACCCCTTTAAATAGGGCGTTGAATGTAATGAAAAACAAGGATAAGCTCCGTTAGCTGACGTCAGCTGGTCGTGTGGCCGGCAAAGGCTTGTCCACAAAATGGTCGCCATACTATCCCGCTGGTGGGCGGAAGGAGAAAAAGACCAGCTCTGAAAGCCAGTCGCGCGAGGTTGAAGCACTCAAGGCACAAGTGGCACAGATTCCGGAGCTTGTCCAAGAGCAAGTGGAACAACAACTGGGAACGAAGCTCAACGCCATGGTGCCTACATTGATTCATGGGCTGACGACGTGGATTGCGGGCGGCCAACAGGGGCCTCCCCCGGTTCCCAACTTCACGGCCAGCAACTCGCACAGCGCGCAGGCAGCGCCATTGGTGTCTCCGGCGGCGCCATTGGTGTCTCCGGCGGAGGCGGTATTCGTGTCTCCGGCGCCGGCACGGGCATTGGAGCTTAATGCACTCGGGTGTATGCCGGCCGGCACCTCGCTAGCAAGCGGCCCCTCCGTCAGTTGCACGCCCGCCGTTGGCGGTGCCTCGACATTAGCCGAGCTCGGCGGCATCACGGTAACTAAGCCTCTCGGCCGATGACTTCATCTCCTTGCCTTTGACTAGGCATCCCTGATGCCCTACATGTTTTCGCAGGGCGCCGCCAACGTTCCTTGCACTCTTCTGCACTTCGTGGGTGGCGAGTTGGTCGATGTCGCCAAGGGCAGAATCGTTTAACCGAGCAATGTCGTGGTTCTAAGCCTGACAGTAGAATAGGGGGGTAGGAATGGAGAGGCAAGATCCTAGCTATGGAGTAGTTGTATACGCAAGGGGTTTACGAGTTCAGGCCCTTCTTGGAGGAAGTAACATCCCTACGTCTCGGAGCCCGGAGGCGGTCGACTGGATTCTATGCGTATGACTTACAGGGGTGTGAACCCTTTACACTGAGGAGGGGGGGTGGCTTATATAGAGTCTGCCAGACCCCTCCGGCCCTCAGTTATGCGGGGTTTAAAGTACATTAAGGCCTGGCGTTACTAGTAACGCTCTACATAAAGTGCTATCATGACCATAAAGACTACTTAATAACATACCGTTTAGGTGCAGAGTGACTCTTGATCTCCTAGTGGTCGAGTGAGGCTTCATGGTTGAGTGTCTTCGAGTCCGTCGAGTGGAATCCTTCCAGGTCGACTGAAAGGTAGTTTCTTCTAGAGATGTCCATGGGGGAGGGTATCTTGGACAGGTCCATGACCCTACCCTAGGGACATGGCTTCATCATTAGCCCCCGAATGGATCGAGGTTTGAGTGAGGAAGGAGTTGAAAATTCTTCCGACCTTCTTTTCATGCTATGAGCATGTCTTGTTCCAGATCAACGACTTCAAGTGGCGGCATCAACTTCTTTTTCAGTCGCCTTGATCTATTCTTTGTATCTGTCGAGTGACTTTTCTGTGCTTGGAGACTTTCGAATGACGGATCGGAAGAAATCTCCGGTCTGACAAGTTGCTCTGCTGTTCGCGGATTTAGCGGGATCCGAATTTTGGGAAGCGCGCGGGGCGGAGGAGGCCACGGTACTCGGATGGGATAAGGCAGGGATGCCTCGATCTTTGCGCCACCTTTTTCGCCACGTATCGCGAGCGCGACTGTTGCGGGATTTCACAGGATCGTCCGGGCCTACCAGTCAGCCACTCGGAAGCGACTTCATATAAGGGCGCCGGACGGGGTTTTTTTGAACAGTGCGCCCTCATTTTCCCCTCCCTCTTCCTCAGATTCATCTGCTGTGCTCGCCACCTTCTCAGCGTTGCCACTCTGTGCCTGCTTCACCGGCGATGATGGTGAAGGAGAAGACGGCGGCTTTGGAGCGGGCGAAGAAGGCGACGGCGAAGGCGAAGGCGAAGGGGAGGGCAACCAGTCAGGCTGGATCCTCGTCGCGGGCCGGCCTGCCGCAAGGCTGGATCCAGGGAGACTGGATCCACTCGACCATCAGCCAGAAGGACCTCGACGACCTGGCCAACGAAGGACTGATCCCCCATGGGTCAGCGAGGCTTCCGGGGAAGGAGTGGCAGCCGCAGCCTCAGGAGGGTGAGTGCGTCCTCTTAGCCACCCACGTTGACCGCGGGTTTTCTTTACCATCGAGTCCTTTCTTTCGGGGATTTCTGAACTTCTTTGGAGTGCAACTCCACCACTTCACACCCAATTCTATTGTCTATCTCGCCGCTTTCGTGTCCTTGTGTGAGAACTCTTGGGTTGTCGGCCGCACTGGGGCCTTTTCAAACACATTTTCACCTGTCGCTCTCAGACGGTGAAAAAGGCTAGTCCGAGTGACGAGAGAACCCAAGTAATCCAGATATGTGGGGGTCTTGGGGTTCAGATGAGGAGTAAAAGTGCCTTTCCAATCATGACCCTTCCCGAGTCAGTTCGAGGGTGGCAGTCGACCTGGTTCTACTGCCAAGACCAGCCGACGCCAGGGCAGTCGACTGGACTCCCTCGTTTCTCCATGGACCGAGTGAACAAGCCATCCTCTCTGAAGGTGGTCCCGGAGGAGAAAGCTCAGGTTAAGGTGTTGGTAGAGCGTGTAGTCCAGCTCATCCGCGACGGGATGACTGGCATGGATCTTCTGGAGGTTTTCTTTCAACGGTGCATTCAGCCACTTCAATACCGAGGCCACCCGATGTGGTTGTACTCTGGTACCGAAGACACCACTCGGGTTCACCCAAAGGAGATCGACGACGCCACACTGGAGAGGTGGATGACTGTCATCACAGGGAACAAAGATAATCCCCATGGAGCTAGGAGGATCCCACCACTCGACCAGTCTTACGAGCCAGACAAGGTCTGACCACGTATCCCCGACTGTGATCCTGTTTCATTCATTCTGTTTTGCTATAATTCGGTCGACTGACTTTTGTCTTGTTCGTTGTCTTCCAGATCACTACCGAGATGTATTCGATGCCCAACGGGGCGCAAGAACAGACCGAAGAAGAGGAAGGGACCGGGGTGAAAGTCAGGAGGAGTGGGAATCGAAAGGCGAGGAGGGTGAAGAAGATGCTGGCTCTGATGAGGAAGAGGAGGAGGAAGTCGAACCTCCCCGTACTGAAAGGAGATCCAAGCTCGTTCATGACCCTGCAGCCGAGCGCGGCAAGGCGGCCATGCCTGTTGGTCAGTCGACCAAACATCCTCGGACGACCTCTCCAGCGCCGACTGAGAAAGCTCCGAAGCAACCCCGAGTGGCATCATCAAAACCGACGAAGGCCCTGCCGAAGATGAAGATGGTGATTCCCACCATTTCCGGGTAATGGCCTAACTTGTGTTTTCTTTTTTAACAGGGATACACTCTTGGTCGACTCATTCACTGACCGACTGATTTCTGAAATCGCAGTGCTGCTACTTCTGAGACCTCGATCAGACATGAAGATCAAGAAATGGAGGATGCTGTCACTTCCAACCCCGGTATGATCTCGGTAGTTTCGCTTTTGGTCGATAGTGTCGGATTTCGGGTTCCGGCAGACCCTTGAGGTTCGAACACTGGGGTGTGCGCGGAGATTCAACCCTCTACCGTCTCGCACCTCGCCGAATCGCTGGGACCTAAACTACCAAACAGAACAGCACAAGAGACACAAGATTTATACTGGTTCAGGCCACCATTGTGGTGTAATACCCTACTCCAGTGTGTGGTGTGGTGGATTGCCTCTTGGGCTGGTGAGGAACAGTACAAGGAAGAACGGCCTCGCGAGGTCTGTTCTTGGCTAGTGCGATGAACTGCTAAGTGGGGTTCAGTCGCTCTAACTACTGGTTTCTTGATGAGGATCAGGATGCCTCTGCCCTGGGGGTGGCTAGTCCTATTTATAGGCGAAGGCCCTGGGCCTCTTCCCAAATATTGAGCGGGAAGGGCGCCAATAATTGGCCATTTTGAAGGGGAACAGCGGGTACACTTATCCTGACTAAAGTTGGTCCTCGCCTGCCAAAGGCTCTGGTGATGACGCCGGCTTGGGCTCCACGATGACTCCCTTCCAGCCATTGGGCTGGTCTTGGTCTTGTTGCACTGAAATGGATGCCTTTGCTTGATACTCTCGCCTGCGCTTGCTCCCTTTGCACCAAAGAGGAAGGGAGGACACTGCGCGGGCTGGCGCCCGACTGGCGCCCTTGGTCGTCATGGCTTGCGTCATGGGCACCTCGCGAGGTACCCCGCCTTGAACTCTCCGCCTCCTCATGAGCCAGCCTGACGAGGCCGTGCCTGAGGAAGCTCCTTGTCGTCCGCCCCGCGAGGCTTGGCCCCTCGCGAGGGTCTTGAGCTTGCGTTGATGAAGATGGGTTGTGCTGGGCCTCCTTTGAGCCACGCCGCAGGCCGCAGGCAGGCAAGTCTGGGGACCCCCGTTCCCAGAACGGCGACAGTAGCCCCCAGGGCCATGGCGCGCCCGAACTTGGCCGAGCGGAGAGGCGAAAGGGCAAGTGCAAAGCGTCGCGGGCCCTAACAGCCTGCGGCCTTGGGCGCCGCGTGGCATTTGATTGGACATGGGTGGCTCTGCTTCCCCATGACGCCTTGGTAACCGCATGGATTCGACAAGTCCCTGCATGCAAAGCGGGTCATGATTACCTGTGATCATGGAGGTCGATGGTTGGCCTTCGCTGGCTATAAGTAAGGAATGACATGTGCCCTTCCAGCCTATCCCTTCTCGTTTCTCCTTCTTCTCCATGGCTCCACCAAGGAAGTTCTCGGCCGCAGAGAAGGGGAAGGGCTGCCAGGTCGAGTCTCCCTCTCCCCCGCCTAAGCGCGGTCGAGGTCGCCCTCGCAAGCATCCCTGGCCTCCACGGTGGTCCCCCGCGGTCGCGGAGGTGGCTCTCAGCATGGCGACGGGCGGCTGGCCATGGTCGGAGGGCGTGCCCCAGCGGTGCGACCCCCGAGGCCGCGCCTCCACGCTGCTGAGGCGCTGCCGGAGTTCATGGTGTGGGCGGAGGAGCCGTCCGGCGCCCGGCTTCAGCTCCCGCGCTTCCTCCTGGGTGAGCTCCCAGCTGGCGCCCTGGGTGGCCTCTGGCTCCAGGCGGATGGCTACTGCAGCCGGGCTTCATGGGCTTCTCTGGAGGTCTCTGCTACAGGGAACCTGTTCCTGACCCGCGGCTGGCAGACGTTCGCTCGCGCGCATGGTCTTCGCCGCCGGTGCTCCCTGCACTTCAAGTACGACGGCGACGCCACCCTCTACGTGAGGGTGCTTGGGGAAGATGGTCGCCGCATGGGGTGCTGCCCTGAAGACGACGACCGCGGCCGAGGACTCAGCCCCGGTGTGGATGGAGAGGGCAGCGCGCGGGCGGCTGGCAACGCCCGTGACTCCTCAAGCTTCGCCAGCTCTTCTTCGGGTGGTGATTCTTCTAGCAGCGGCCGCGGCCAGCCCCCACGCCGCTGCGCCTACTTGGAGGGTGGCAGCGGGTCTGCTCGCCGCCGCGCCCCGGTGAAGCGCGAGAGGGAGTCCGCCTGAGCTCCGGAGGCGGCTCGAGTCTTCCAAGAGGGCCGGCACGGGGCGTGCTTCGCCTGCTTTTGCTCTTTTCCTTTCTTTTCTCCTGCGCAAAAAGACAGCAATGTGTGGCCCCGTGGGGGCGCGTTTGGGTTAACGCCGTTAATTATTGTACTGCTTTTGTTATCCTGATACTGTTCCTTTCTATTGTACGCCCATTCGCAAGTGAACTCCGGCCTTGGCCGCGGGGGCGACCGATCCAGGCCCCATGTTCGCATTGTGCTGCCTGTGAGGCATGGTCAGGAGGGGTGCTCCAGCTGTGGGCCAGGGCCGTGAAAACTTGAGCGATAGGGGTAGGAACGCTCGCGAGGGCTCCCGGGGCTTCTGCCTCGCGAGCCCCCACGCAAGAGAAATCGAAGCGGGAGAGCGAAAAAGGTCGAAGAACCACGGACCAAAAGATGGCAATAGTTTCGATAGAAACTCCAAATGGGAATAACTAGTCAACTACAGAAAGCAAATGAAAAAGCCGCGTCCGGCACCTAGTCTAGTCTTCGACGTCTTCTCACCAGCGCGGAGCTAAGTGTTGCCACTGGGCGTGGGAGGGAGCCCCAGGGCCTGAGGTCGCACTCCTGAGACTCCGGGGCGTGTACAACCCCAACTCATTATTACGTGAGAGTGTCACGGGCGGCGAGCTTCACAGGCGTTGGCCTTCTTCACAGGCTCTGGGCCTTTCTTCAGGGAAGCAAGCTTCACGGGCGTTGGCCCTCTTCACAGGCTCCGGGCCCTTTCTAGAACGCGACAGCTTCATAGGCGTTTGCCTTCTTCACAGGCTCTGGGCCCTTTCCAAAAAGGATGAGCTTCACAGGCATTCGCCTTCTTCATAGGCTCTGGGCCTTTTCCAAAAAGGATGAGCTTCACAGGCATTCGCCTTCTTCACAAGCTCTGGGCCTTTTCCAAAAAAGATGAGCTTCACAGGCTCTGGGCCTTTTCCAAAAAAGATGAGCTTCACAGGCATTCGCCTTCTTCACAGGCTTTGGGCCTTTTCCAAAAAAGATGAGCTTCACAGGCATTCGCCTTCTTCACAGGCTCTGGGCCTTTTTAGGGGTAAAACCTCCGGAGGTGCTGGATGTTCCACGCGTTCTGTATAGGTACTCCCTCTTGAGTCTCCAAGTGCACGGAGCCGGGCCTGGAAACATGAACAACCTTGAACGGGCCCTCCCACATGGGAGAGAGCTTATGCAGTCCCTCCCTGGAGAGGACCCATTGGAGCACGAGGTCCCCTACCTCGAGAGTTCTGGGGCGGATGTTGCGGCAGTGGTATCGCCGGAGTGCCTGCTGGTACCTTGCCGCTCGCAGCACAGCTTCTCGACGACGCTCCTCCCCTAGCACGAGGTCTGTCCCCCGCATGGCGTCCTGCAGCGTTTCATCGAACGCCAGGACCCACGTGGATCGACGCTTGACCTCGTGAGGGAGGACCGCTTCGGCTCCGTAGACTAGGAACAAGGGGGTCTCTCCAGTCGGCTTGGTCACGGTTGTGCGGATGGACCACAACACGGACGGAAGCTCGTCATACCAGCCTCTGCCGCAGGCCTCCAGTTTCTTCTTGAACATCCTGGTCTTGAGGCCTCTCAGGACCTCTGCATTGGCCCGCTCGGCGTGTCCATTGCTTCGGGGGTGCGCCACCGAAGCATAGCATATCTGCGTCCCAAGGTTAGCACAGTACGTTTTGAAAAGGTTACTGGTGAACTGCGAACCGTTGTCGGTGATGATGCGGTTCGACACTCCGAACCGGCTCACGATGCCCTTGATGAACTTGACCGCAGAACCAGTGGGGATGGTGCGGACGGCCTCGACTTTGGCCCACTTGGTGAATTTGTCCACGACGACGTAGAGGTAGCGATAGCCCCCTGGCGCCCGTGGAAAAGGGCCCAGGATGTCTAGCCCCCAGACCGCGAATGGCCAAGTGAGGGGGATGGTTTGCAGACCTCCTGCCGGCTGGTGGATCTGCTTGGCATGGAATTGGCAAGGCTCGCAAGCCTTCACGAGTTCAACAGCGTCATTGAGCGCAGTGGGCCAATAGAAACCGCTGCGGAACGCCTTGCCGACGAGGGTCCGTGACAACGAATGATGCCCACAATCTCCACCATGTATATCTGCCAGCAGTTCCTTCCCCTATTCCCTGGTGATGCAGCGCAGGGACACGTCGTTCGGTCGTTTCCGGTAGAGCTCTCCATCCATGATGCTGTATGTTGTGGCTTGCCGCGCCACACGCTCTGCCTCCTCCTCCTTCTCCGGCAAGGTCCCTTGTGTTAAGTAACTCTTGAGCTCTGTGATCCAGCACCCCTCTTGAGGTTCCATCGTTAGGAGCAGGCGTGCTCCTGAGGCCGGGCCACAGGCTGGGGCTCCCGAGGCAGGTGGCTGAGGGAGCTCCACCCGAGGCTGTGCTGTGCTTGATAATGGTGGCAGGGCTGAAGGCTTGAAGAGCCGCTCCTCAAAGACGCCCAGCTCCTGGGGTAACCTCCTGGAGGTTCGTTTGGCGATGTCGTCGGCCTCTTGATTAGTGCCGCGGGGCACGCGCTGCAGCTCCAACCCCCAAAACTGTTTCTCCATCCTGCGGACCTCTGCAAGGTAGGCCTCCATGTGTTCATCTCTTGGCTCGTACACCTTGTTGGAGAAATTGACGAGGAGCTGCGAATCGCCCTTGATGGTAAGGCGCTTCACCCCCAGGGCAGCGGCGGCCTTCAGGCCCGCTATCAGTCCCTCATATTCTGCTATATTGTTGGAGACCTTCTCGCCTTGCTGGAAACAGAGTTGCACGGCATAGTAGAGCTTGTCCTGAGCGGGAGATGTGAGCACCGCCCCAGCTCCAGCGCCCTGCCTGGAGAACGCTCCGTCGAAGTACATGACCCAACCTTCTGGCGCTTCGCTTCCTGGGGAGAGGGATCCATCCTCGCCGGCCCTGAGGCCCGGTGCCTCTGTCCATTCGGCCACGAAATCTGCCAGCGCGGCCCCCTTGATGACTCTGGTTGTGCTGAACTCGAGCTGGAATGCTTGCAGTTCAATGTTCCACTCGGCGACCCTTCCGGCTGAGTTGGGGCTCCTGAGCACCCTCTCCAAGGGGTATGCCGAGACAACCTTGATTGGATGACCCTGGAAGTAGTGCCACAGCTTGCGCGAAGCCACCAGTAGCGCGAGGAGGAGCTTCTGCGGCATGGGGTACCGTGCCCTTGCATCCCGTAAAACTGTGCTGACGAAGTACACCGGGTGCTCGACGTGGCTAGGGGCATCGGTGCTGGTGGCGTCTTCCGGAAGCCGTGGTGCCTCCTGAGGTGGCGGAGCCTCCAGAAGCTGGGTGCCTGGATGGAGGGCCTCTCCCGCCCTCGGTGTGCTCTGCTGCGACGGCTGATCTTCTTCCGTCGCGGTGTTGGCTTCTGCGAGTTCCTTCTGATTCGGCCTTGCCTTGGCTCGGGTGGCCGCCGTGGTCTTGGCCCGATGCTCCTCCCTAACTGCCACCAGGGCTGCGCTAGCGGAGTAGGGAGTGGCGGCGAGGTAGAGTACCAAGGGCTCCTGAGGGCGCGGGGCCACCATCACTGGAGGGCTGGTCAGGTACCTCTTGAGGTCTTGGAACGCTTTGTCGGCCTCTTCAGTCCATTCGAAGGGCCCCTTTTTCTTCATCAGCTGGAAGAAAGGCAGCGCCCGCTCCCCCAATCGGGAGATGAAACGGCCCAGCACCGTCACGCGCCCCGTGAGCTTCTGCATTTCCCTGAGGGTCTTTGGTGGGCTCATGTCCTCAACTGCCTTGACCTTTTCTGGGTTGGCCTCGATGCCTCGGTGGGATACGAGGAAACCCAGGAGCTTGCCCGAGGGAACTCCAAACACACACTTCTCCGGGTTAAGTCGCAGGCTCACTGCGTTGAGGCTCGCGAAGGTTTCTTCCAGGTCTTGTATCAGGGTCTTGGGCTCGCGAGACTTCACCACGATGTCGTCGACGTAAGCCTCCACATTCTTCCCGAGCTGCGGGCCCAAGGTGATGTGCATGAGCCGCTGGAAGGTTGCCCCCGCGTTGCGCAACTCGAATGGCATGCATGTATAGCAGTACACTCCACACGGGGTTAAGAAGGCCGTCTTTTCCATGTCTTCCACCGCCATCTTGATCTGGTGATACCCAGAAAAGGCATCCAAGAAGCATAACAGGTCACACTCGGCGGTGGAATCGACGATCTGGTCGATGCGAGGGAGCGGGAACGGATCTTGCGGGCATGCTTTGTTGAGGTTGGTGAAGTCGACACACATGCGCTCCTTTCCTCCCTTCTTTGGCACAACTACAGGGTTGGCCAGCCAATCCGGGTATCGGACCTCGCGAATAACCCCCGCGGCTTCTAGCTTGCAGGTCTCTTGGACGATGAAGGCCTGCTTTTCAGTGGACTACCTTCTCGCCTTCTGCTTCACAGGATGCACGTTGGGGCACATTGAGGTGGTGCTCGATTACGCCCCGTGGGATCCCTGCCAGCTGATCGGGCTCCCAGGCGAACACCTTCTTGTTTGCACGCAGGAACTTGACCAGGGCTTCCTCCTGTTCGGGCTCGAGGTTGGCGCCTATGGTGAAAGTGGCGTTTGTGGACCCGTCCTTGTCGACAGGTATCTGCTTGGTCTCCGCCTTGTCTTGGGTGAACAACTGCTTCTTCTTGGTCGGCGCAGCCCCCTTGGGCTTGAGGGTTTCCGCATTGGCGGGCTGCGCTGCAGCCGCCGTCTTGAGGGCGAGCTTGAGCGCTCGTAGCGCACCTTCGGTGTCCTCGGGCACGGTGAGGATGCCGTTGCTCCCGGGCATCTTCATGAGGTTGTACCCCGGGTGAGTCGCGGCCATGAATTTGGCGAATGCTGGATAGCCAAGGATGTCATTGTAAGGGAGGCCGATGGGGGCGATGTCGAAGTCGACCAGTTCCGTGCGGAAGTTGTCATAGGTGCCGAAGGTCACCGGAAGCCGGATTTGTCCCAAGGAGCTGGACGACCCTCCTCCTACGCCCGAGAAAGGCCGGCTGGGCTGTAGCCGCTCCCGGGGTATGCAGAGGAGGTTGAAGGCCTCGAGTGAGAGTACGTTGAGGCCGGCGCCACCGTCGATGAGGGTCCTGGTGACGGCCACCTGGCAGATGGTGGGTGTGCAGAGCATGGGGAGCGCACCCGAGCCGGCTGAGTTGGTGGGGTGGTCCCCAGAGTCGAAGGTCAGCCCGGCCGACGGCTCCGTCTGGCCCGAGGGAGCCCCCTGCCGCGTGGAGGCGGCGCTGACCCGGCGGACGAATGTCTTAACGTGGCGGCTGGAGGGCGGCGCCTGCGAGCCGCCTAGGAGGGCCGCGACGACCGGAGGAGCCGGCGCGACGGGGCGGGTGATGAAGAAGCTGCGCGGCTCCTCCCCAGAGGTCGCCGAGGAGCGCAGGGGCGATGCTTGCTGCCCGTTCCCCGTCGGGCCGGTGGCAGTGTTGACGGCGGGCAATGGGGAACGACGAGGGCGCCTGCCGACGGGAGCCGTCCGGGCGACATGGGAGGCAAGGGCGGCTCGGTGCTCGGCGAGAGCCCGACGAGCGTCAGACATGGTTGCGGTGGTCGAGGAAGAGCAAGACGGCGGAAGGCAAATTCCGGCGCACCCCTACCTGGCGCGCCAAATGTCGGATTTCGGGTTCCGCCAGACCCTTGAGGTTCGAACACTGGGGTGCGCGCGGAGATTCAACCCTCTACCGTCTTGCACCTCGCCGAATCGCTGGGACCTAAACTAGCAAACAGAACAGCAGAAGAGACACAAGATTTATACTGGTTCAGGCCACCATTGTGGTGTAATACCCTACTCCGGTGTGTGGTGTGGTGGATTGCCTCTTGGGCTGGTGAGGAACAGTACAAGGAAGAACAGCCTCGCGAGGGTCTGTTCTTGGCTGGTGCGATGAACTGCTAAGTGGGGTTCAGTCGCTCTAACTACTGGTTTCTTGATGAGGATCAGGATGCCTCTGCCCTGGGGGTGGCTAGTCCTATTTATAGGCGAAGGCCCTGGGCCTCTTCCCAAATATTGAGCGGGAAGGGCGCCAACAATTGGCCATTTTGAAGGGGAATAGCGGGTACACTTATCCTGACTAAAGTTGGTCCTCGCCTGCCAAAGGCTCTGGTGATGACGCCGGCTTGGGCTCCACGATGACTCCCTTCCAGCCGTTGGGCTGGTCTTGGTCTTGTTGCACCTAAATGGATGCCTTTGCTTGATACTCTCGCCTGCAATTGCTCCCTTTGCACCAAAGAGGAAGGGAGGACACTGCGCGGGCTGGCGCCCGACTGGCGCCCTTGGTCGTCATGGCTTGCGTCATGGGCACCTCGCGAGGTACCCCGCCTTGAACTCTCCGCCTCCTCATGAGCCAGCCTGACGAGGCCGTGCCTGAGGAAGCTCCTTGTCGTCCGCCCCGCGAGGCTTGGCCCCTTGCGAGGGTCTTGAGCTTGCATTGATGAAGATGGGCTGTCCTGGGCCTCCTTTGAGCCACGCCGTAGGCCGTAGGCAGGCAATTTTGGGGACCCCCGTTCCCAGAACGCCGACAGATAGGATCTTCATTTTTGACTTTGAATCTTTTCTGCAGCTCCACCTAATATCATCATTGATCTCCCTGATGATGACGATGAGGAGCCACTGAGGCAGAGGAGGAACAGGAAGACATCAGCTGGCAAGACTGCTCAGGTTGTATCAGCACCTTAGATGCTGGTTTCGGAAGGGGGCAACGTCACTCGGGCTACTGTATCTTTTGCTGTGCCGCTGACGAGTGCTCACCCTTCATCGTCGAGTGCTGATCCGCCTTCCCTTTTCTCCACCCACCACGTCCCGGAGGACCAAGCAGGCGCTGCTAAAGAAGCTATACGCCAGGCGGGGGTCATGATGGAGCAAGTGAAGGCGATCCGAGACGCCAGCCAAGCAGCTTATGATGCAAGTTCAGCCCTTCAGAGTAATGTCCAGGTTAGTTGATCACCGTCTGTTCTGTTAGGATATGGTACCTGAAAACTTTTCTTTCTGAAGATCTTAGTATCTGTACACCCAGTGGACGTGTCAATTGAATATCTGGATTGGTGGGGGCACACTGAGTGCACTCACTGGGTAGTCCCTGAGACTATGGTGGACTGCTGGCAGTCGACAATAGTCTTTATACCTTGAACTTTCTCTCTTTACTTTCTCCACTCGATCTGGTCGAATGGAATCATGGAACCAGTGGGGGCACGCTGAGTGCACCCACTGGGTGTAGTCCCCGAGACCGTGGTCGACTGCTGGCAATCGACTATGGTCTGAAGAACATTTTTTTTGAAACTGTGGTTAACTGCTGGCAGTTAGCCTTTTTGTCTCTTTTGGTTGACTGATTGACCCGAGTCGATAGAACCAGTGGGGGCACGCTGAGTGCACCCACTGGGTGTAGTCCTCGAGACTACAGTTGAATATTTTGATTCGGCTGTAGTCTTAGAAATGCTACAATTTTTCTCTTAGTCACTCGGAAGTGACCTATCTTTGACGTCTGTCGATTGATCTTTCGCAGAAAGCTTGCGAGCTTGCGGCTCGTTATACTGAGTTGGAGAACAAGCATATCCAGCTCAAACTTGATCTGAAGCTTGTCCAGGAGAACTTCACGAAGGCGAAGGAGGAGGCAAAAGGTATGTTTGGTGAGAACCTTGATGACTTCCCTTATTTCTTGTCCACTCCTGAGTCTGATCTCACTGTCATTTTGTAGATAAACTGAGGAATGCTCTGAAGAAGAAGGACCTTGACCTCGCCGAGGCGTAGAAAGCGGCTTCGGACAAGACGAAACTCGCAGAAGAAAAGATGGCTTCAATCAGCAAACTTGAAGAGGAGAATACCAATCTGAAAGCTTCTCCCGACGCGGCCAACAAGGAGGTCAGTCGACTGAAGAACGACAAGATAGCCCTAAGCGACAAGGCTAGCGAACTGGCGGGAAAGAAGAATGATCTAGAGGTTTATCTGGGAGGACTCGCCAAGATGCTATTCCTCATGCTTGAAGGTAATCCCTTGTATCCGACAGGCTTGTAATTATGAACTTACCACAAAACTACTGGCTTATCTTTGGGTTTGTGTCTACAGAATTCTGCCAAAACTTTGACGAAGAGGCTGGTTGATTGAAGACAAGCCTGGATCCCATCAACTCTCCTGTGAAGGATGAAGCCGCCATGAACATGCTCTGACTGGAGTCTCGTGTTGCTGCTGTGGTCGACTATCTTGCTAGACTGAAGGTTGCAACGTCGCGCATCGACTCAACAATCTGGTCGGGGGAAACACTTCAGAATGACCTCGAGTCTCTGATGACTCGACTGAATGAAGTTCCAAGTGGAGTGCAAGAATGGAAGAAGTCTTCTGCCAGGTGTGGTGCTGATGTTGCTCTGTCTCTGGTCCGTGTTCACTGCAAGGACACACAAGAGGACAAGCTGGCGTCTCTCAAAGTGGCCAACACCAAGAAGCATGACTTTCGATCTTTCATGGAGACCTTCATTGCTGCTGCCACTCGGATTGCAGATGGAATCGACCTGGACGAGTTTGTCGCGCCTTCCAGTCCTCCACAGGAGGAGTAAAAAACTTTTATGCTTGATGCCTTAAATTTGCCTCGGAATGCTGAGTGGTTTTTGTAACCGGTAAACTTTAACAGGCTTGGCGCCTGAGCACTTCTAGATCCGTAGGATGCTATCTGAACTTGGGTTTGCTATTGAATATGTTTGCATTTGTCTTCGAATGAACATTGTTCTTCGCTCGGAATATATGCTAGTGCTTGTGATGCACTCTTGCAGGTAGGAATGATGCACAGATTGCAGTCGACTTGCGTCCTTGCAGATCGGGATGGAGTGCACATTGTATTTGTGGCGGAGCTCTGAAGGGGAAGGTAGCAGTCGACTTGCACCTTGTCATCCTTGCAGAGCGGAATGAATCTCATACTTAGGCTAGCACTGAGCTGCAGCTAAGACCCCGAGTGGAAGGTTTGCTCTCCACTTGGTAGGATTTTCAAAAACTTAGGCGAGCACTGGGCTGCAGCTAAGCTCCCGAGTGGGAGGTTTGCTCTCCACTCGATAGGATTTTCAAAAACTTAGGCGAGCACTGAGCTGCAGCTAAGCCCCCGAGTGGGAGGTTTGCTCTCCACTCGGTAGGATTTTCAAAAACTTAGGCGAGCACTGAGCTGCAGCTAAGCCCCCGAGTGGGAGGTTTGCTCTCCACCCAGTAGGATTTTCAAAAACTTAGGCAAGCACTGGGCTACAGCTAAGCCCCCGAGTGGGAGGTTTGCTCTTCACTCGGTGGGATTTTTTGTGACATACCTCTGAAGGAGAAGGTAACAGTCGACCTGCACCTCGTCCTCCTTGCGGGTCGCACGTTGTATTTGTGGCATAGCTCGGAAGGAGAAGGTAGCAGTCGACCTGCGCCTCGTCTTCCTTGCGGAGCACACATTGTATTTGTGGCGTAGCTCGGAAGGAGAAGGTAGCAGTCGACCTGCACCTCATCCTCCTTGCGGAGCGCACGTTGTATTTGTGGCGTAGCTCGGAAGGAGAAGGTAGCAGTTGACCTGCACCTCGTCCTCCTTGCGGAGCGCACGTTGTATTTGTGGCGTAGCTCGGAAGGAGAAGGTAGCAGTCGACCTGCGCCTCGTCCTCCTTGCGGAGCGCACATTGTATTTGTGGTGTAGCTCGGAAGGAGAAGGTAGCAGTCGACCTGCACCTCGTCCTCCTTGCGGAGCGCACGTTATATTTGTGGCGTAGCTCGGAAGGAGAAGGTAGCAGTCGACCTGCGCCTCGTCCTCCTTGCGGAGCGCACATTGTATTTGTACTTAGGCGAGCGCTGGGCTGCAGCTAAGCCCCCGAGTGGGAGGCTGGCTCACCACTCGGCAGGATTTTGTTAAACTTAGGCGAGTACTTGAACTGCAGCTAAGCCTCCGAGTGGGAGACTGGCTCACCACTCGGCAGGATTTTGTTAAACTTAGGCGAGTACTTGGACTGCAGCTAAGCCCCCAAGTGGGAGGCTGGCTCACCACTCGGTAGGATTTGAAAGTACTTAGGCGAAACGGATTCGCAGCTAAGCCCCCGAGTGGGAGGCTGGCTCACCACTCGACAAGGATTTTTTTTACAAACTTAGGCGAAACGGGTTCGCAGCTAAGCCACCCACTAGGGGACTGCTCATGTGAACAAAAGTAACAACAATCATTGGGAAAATTATAACACTCTTGTCTTTGATAAATAAACTATAGAAGTACTTTTATTACATCTCATCCGAGTGAATACTTAAGTATAAAAGGGGCGGAGCAGCTCCGCGTTCCAAGCTCGGGGCTCGTCAATCTGGTGACTGACATTGTAAAGGTGGTAGGCCCTGTTGTGGAGAACTTTGGTGACGATGAAGGGACCTTCCCAAGTAGGAGCAAGCTTGTGTGGCTTCTGCTGATCCACTCGGAGAACCAAATCTCCTTCTTGGAAGGCTCGACTCTCCATGTTTTTGGCATGGAAGCGACGCAAGTCCTGCTGATAAATGGTCGATCGGATCATGGCCATCTCTCTTTCTTCTTCTAGAAGGTCGACTGCGTCCTGTCGGGCTTGCTCTGCTTCATCTTCAGTGTAGAGTTCAACTCGGGGTGCATTGTGAAGCAGGTCACTCGGCAAGACTGCTTCAGCTCCGTAGACCAAGAAGAACGGAGTCCTCCTAGTCAACCGATTAGGTGTGGTCCTTAATCCCCAAAGTACTGACGGAAGTTCGTCAACCCATGCACCAGCTGCGTGCTTGAGATCGTGCATTAGTCGGGGTTTCAGCCCTTTGAGAATTAAACCATTTGCTCGTTCTACCTGTCCATTCGACTGGGGGTGAGCGACTGAAGCATAGTCGACTCGTGTGCCCTGAGATGTGCAAAAGGCTCTGAATTCCTCGGAATCGAAGTTTGACCCATTATCAGTGACGATGCTATGTGGAACTCCATATCTGAATATCAACTCTCTGATGAAGCTGGCAGTAGTGCCGGCATCAAGATTCTTGATGGGTTTAGCTTCAATCCATTTAGTGAACTTGTCGACTGCCACCAGCACATGGGTGAAGCCGCTTCTGCCTGTTCTGAGTGGTCCAACCATATCCAAATCCCATAAAGCGAAAGGCCAGACGAGTGGAATGGTCTTCAAGGCTGAGGCGGGCTTGTGTGACATATTGGAGTAAAATTGACATCCTTCACACTTGTCAACTATCTCCTTTGCCATTTCATTTGCTCTTGGCCAGTAAAATCCCGCTCGGTATGCTTTAGCCACAATGATCTGAGAGGACGCATGATGGCCAGAGGTCCCCAAGTGGATATCGTCAAGGATTATCCGACCTTCTTCTGGCGTTATACATTTCTGACCGACTCTAGTCGCTCTTTCTCTGTACAACTGTCCCTTTATCACGGTAAAGGCTTTGGATCGACGGACGATCTATCGAGCCTCTTCCTCATTCTCTAGGAGCTCTTTCCTTAGGATATACGCGATGTACGGCTCTGTCCAGTCGGGAGTGATGACCAAGACTTCCATGATCAGGTCGACCACAACTGGAACTTCAACTTCAGTCGGAGCTGTGACACTTTTTGGCTGTGGAGCTTCTTCGGTGAAAGGATCCTCTTGAACTGATGGTGTATGGATGTGTTCCAAAAACACATTACTAGGAATGGCTTCTCTTTTGGAACCTATCTTTGCCAAATCATCAGCCGCTTGATTTTTCAGTCGGGGTATATGATGGAGCTCTAACCCCTCAAATTTCTTCTCTAGTTTTCTCACTGCATTGCAGTAACCAGTCATGGCTGGATTTCTGACGTCCCACTCCTTCATCACCTAATTAACCACCAAATCTAAGTCGCCATAGACCATGAGGCGACGGACGCCGAGTGAAATGGCCATACGCAACCCATACAGAAGTGCTTCATATTCTGCTTCATTGTTGGAGGAATCAAAGTGGATCTGGAGCACATATCTGAGCTTATCTCCCCGGGGGGAAACCAACACTACCCCAACACCGGAACCATTCAGCATCTTAGAACCATCAAAGAACATGGTCCAATGCTCCGAGTGAACTTGAGTCGGTAGTTGCTGTTCAATCCACTCGGCGATGAAATCTGCTACTGCTTGTGACTTGATGGCTTTCTTTGCCTCAAATTTGATATCAAGGGGAAGGAGTTCAATCGCCCATTTTGTCACTCGACCAGTTGCGTCTCTGTTGTGCAGAATCTCTGACAATGGGGCGTCGCTGACGACTATGATGGAATGGTCAGAGAAGTAATGAGCAACCTTCTTCGTGGTCATATAAATCCCATATACAAGCTTCTGATAATGAGGGTATCTTTGCTTTGATGGGGTCAACACTTCAGAAAGATAATATACTGGGCGCTGAACTTTGAAGGCTTTTCCTTCTTCTTCCCGCTCGACCATAAGTACTGTACTGACAACTTGTCCTGTGGCTGCAATGTAAAGCAGCAAAGGCTCTTTGCTGATTGGGGCAGCAAGCACCGGCTGGATGGAGAGCAGAGCTTTTAGCTCTGCAAACGCTGCATCAGCTTCTGGAGTCCACTCGAACTTGTCTGACTTCTTCATCAGTCGGTAAAGAGGCAATGCCTTTTCACCGAGGCGAGAGATGAATCGACTTAACGCGGCCAAGCATCCAGTAAGCTTCTGGAGATCGTGCACATGCACGAGGCATTTCATTCGGAGTATAGTGCCAACTTTTTCTAGGTTGCCATCGATTCCTTGTTCGGAAACAAGAAAACCGAGTAACTTACTGCCAGGAACTCCGAATGTGCACTTTGATGGATTAAGCTTGATATCATACCTCCTGAGATTAGCAAATGTTTCAGCGAGGTCAGTCAACAGGTCAGAACCCTTCCGTGATTTGACCACAGTATCATCTATGTATGCTTCCATGTTCTGACTGATTTGAGTGAGTAAACACTTCTGAATCATCCTCATGAACGTGGCTCTGGAATTCTTGAGGCCGAATGGCATGGTGACATAGTAGAAGCACCCGAATGGAGTCATGAAAGCTGTTTTGATCTCATCGGGTCCATACAGACGGATCTGATGGTAACCGGAATAAGCGTCTAAAAAAGACAGGCGCTCACACCCCACAGTCGAGTCGACTATTTGGTCGATGCGGGGAAGAGGAAAATGATCTTTCGGGCAGGCCTGATTGATATGTTTGAAATCAATGCACATGCGAAGTGACTTGTCCTTCTTGGGGACCATGACGACATTGGCGAGCCACTCGGAGTGATAAATTTCTCAGATAAACTCTGCTGCCAGAAGCCGAGCCACCTCCTCGCCAATGGCCTTTCTCTTCTGGACAGCGTACCATCGAAGATGTTCTTTGACAGGTTTCACTTTTGAGTCGACTCATAAACGATGCTCAGCCAGCCCCTGGGAATACCCGGCATGTCAGCAGGCTTCCATGCGAAGATGTCCCGGTTCTCACGGAGGAACTGGATGAGCGCTGTCGGATTTCGGGTTCCGGCAGACCCTTGAGGTTCGAACACTGGGGTGCGCGCGGAGATTTCGCCCTCTATCTACCTGCTCCTCGCCGAATCGCTAGGATCTAAACTACGAAAGAAACAACACAAGAGACACGGGGTTTATACTGGTTCAGGCCACCATTGTGGTGTAATACCCTACTCCAGTGTGTGGTGTGGTGGATTGCCTCTTGGGCTGATGATGAACAATACAAGGAGGAATAGCCTCGCGAAGGTCTGATCTTGGCTGGTGCGACGAACTGCTAGGAGGAGTTCAGTCGCTCTATCTACCGATTTCTTGGTGAGGATCCAGATGCCTCTACCCTGGGGGTGGCTAGTCCTATTTATAGGCAAAGGCCCTGGGCCTCTCCCCAAATACTGAGCGGGAAGGGCGCCAACAATTGGCCATTTTGAAGGGGAACATGTTGGAAATATGCCCTAGAGGCAATAATAAAAGTATTATTATTATATTTCCTTGTTCATGATAATTGTCTTTTATTCATGCTATAACTGTATTATCCGGAAATCGTGATACATGTGTGGATACATAGACAACACCATGTCCCTAGTGAGCCTCTAGTTGACTAGCTCGTTGTGATCAACAGATAGTCATGGTTTCCTAGCTATGGACATTGGATGTCGTTGATAACGGGATCACATCATTAGGAGAATGATGTGATGGACAAGACCCAATCCTAAGCCTAGCACAAAGATCGTGTAGTTCGTATGCTAAAGCTTTTCTAATGTCAAGTATCTTTTCCTTAGACCATGAGATTGTGCAACTCCCGGATACTGTAGGAATGCTTTGGGTGTACCAAACGTCACAAGTAACTGGGTGGCTATAAAAGTTCATTACAGGTATCTCCGAAAGTGTCTGTTGGGTTGGCACGAATCGAGACTGGAATTTGTCACTCCGTGTAAACGGAGAGGTATCTCTGGGCCCACTCGGTAGGACATCATCAGAATGTGCACAATGTGACCAAGGGGTTGATCACGGGATGATGTGTTACGGAACGAGTAAAGAGACTTGCCGGTAACGAGATTGAACAAGGTATCGGTATACCGACGATCGAATCTCGGGCAAGTATAAATACCGCTAGACAAAGGGAATTGCATACGGGATTGATTAAGTCCTTGACATCGTGGTTCATCCGATGAGATCATCGTGGAACATGTGGGAGCCAACATTGGTATCCAGATCCCGCTGTTGGTTATTGACCGGAGAACGTCTCGGTCATGTCTACATGTCTCCCGAACCCGTAGGGTCTACACACTTAAGGTTCGATGACGCTAGGGTTATAAAGGAAGTTTGTATGTGGTTAATGAATGTTGTTCGGAGTCCCGGATGAGATCCCGGACGTCACGAGGAGTTCCGGAATGGTCCGGAGGTAAAGATTTATGTATGGGAAGTCCTGTTTTGGTCACCGGAAGAGTTTCGGGATTTATCGGTAACGTACCGGGACCACCGGGAGGGTCCCGGGGGTCCACCAAGTGGGGCCACCAACCCCGGAGGCTTGCATGGGCCAAGAGTGGTGAGGGACCAGCCCCTTAGTGGGCTGGTGCGCCTCCCACAAGGGCCCATGGCGCCTAAGAGGTGGAAAGGGGGCAAACCCTAAGGGGATATGGGCCTTAGGGCCCATATTGGTGCGCCTCCCTCTCCTCTCCCCTCTTGGCCGCCACCCCCTTTGCCATCTAGGGCTGCCGCGCCCCCTAGGGGTGGGAACCCTAGAGGGGGCGCACCCTCCTCCCTCTCCCCTATAAATAGTGAGGCATAGGGCTGCCCATAACACAAACATACACGCGATTCCATCTCTGGTTGGTGCAGCCCTGCGTCTCTTCTTCTTCCTCTTCTGTGGTGCTTGGCGAAGCCCTGCAGGATAGCCACGCTCCTCCACCACCACCACGCCATTGTGCTACTGCTGGATGGAGTCTTCCTCAACCTCTCCCTCTCTCCTTGCTAGATCAAGGCATGGGAGACGTCACCGGGCTGTACGTGTGTTGAACGCGGAGGTGCCGTCCGTTCGGCACTTGGTCATCGGTGATTTGGATCACGACGAGTACGACTTCATCAACCCCGTTCACTTGAACGCTTCCGCTTAGCAATCTACAAGGGTATGTAGATGCACTCCCCTTCCCCTCGTTGCTGGTTTCTCCATAGATGGATCTTGGTGACACGTAGGAAAATTTTGAATTTCTGCTACGTTCCCCAACAGAACAGTGGGTACGCCTATCCTGACTAAAGTTGGTCCTCGCCTGTCAAAGGCTCTGGTGGTGACGCCTGCTTGGGCTCCACAACGACTTCCTCCCTGCCGTTGGCCTGGTCTTGGTCTCGTTGCACCGAAATGGATGCCTTTGCTTGATGCTCTCGCCTGCGCTTGCTCCCTTTGCACCAAAGAGGAAAGGAGGACACCGCGCGGGCTGGCGCCTGACTGGCGCCCTTGGTCGTCATGGCTTGCGTCATGGGCACCTCGCGAGGTACCCTGCCTTGAACTCTCCGCCTCCTCGTGAGCCCGCCTGATGATGCCGTGCTTGAGGAAGCTCCCTGTCGTCCGCCCCGGAGGCTTGGCCCCTCGCGAGGGTCTTGAGCTTGTGTTGATGAAGATGGGCTGTGCTGGGCCCCCCTTTGAGCCACGCCACAGGCCACAGGCAGGCAAGTCTGGGGACCCCCGTTCCCAGAACGCCGACAGTAGCCCCCGGGCCCACGTCGCGCCCGGACTTGGCCGAGCAGAGAGGCGAAAGGGCAAGTGCGAAGCGTCGCGGGCCCTAACAGCCTACGGCCTTGGGAGCCGCGTGGCGGTTGATTGGACGTGGGCGCCTCCGCTTCCCCATGACGCCTCGGCAACTGCACAGATTCGACTAGTCCCTGCATGCAAAGCGGGTTATGATTACCTGCGATCGAGGTGGTCGACGGTTGGCCTTCGCCGGCTATAAGTACGGAACGGCGCGCGCCCTTCCAGTCTATCTCTCCTCGCTTCTCCTTCTTCCTGGTCCTTGCTCCGTCTTGCTGCAATGGCTCCGATCCGCCGGTTCTCCGCGGAAGAGAAGGGAAAAGCTCCCCAAGAGGATCCTGACCCGCTTCCACCGAAGAAACGGCTTGCCCTCTGGCATCGGGGTGAGGACACCCGCCAGGAAGCGCCAAGACTCTGGTGTGAGCGGCCACCACTAGGGTTCCCACTTCCCTTGTACGCCCATATCGAGGGCTCTGAAGGAGCCGACGCCGAAAGCCACGGGCGGCGCCGCCGTCGGCGCCGGCGGGTCATGAAGGTGTGCGTCTTCCCCCCTGGAGTCCACGTCGATGGCTCCTGCCGAGAGTTTGTGCTTCGCGCCGCCACGCCTCCTAAGTCTTGGATTCACCTTCCCCCTTTTTCGCCTCCGTCATCCCGCAGGGGGAACCCCTGGGGCTTTGGCTGCAGCACGCCGGCTGCAGCACCCTCACGACCGGTGCAGAGGTCGCGGTCGTTGCCCCGGGCAAGGTCTTCATGACTCGAGGCTGGGGCGAGGTCGCCCGGGTTTGCAGTACAAGGGGTGCCCTCGCGTTCCACCTGGAGTACGACGGTGCTTCGGTGATGTCCTTCAAGGTCTTCGATGCGGAGGGTCGCCGGCTGGAGTGCTGCCCCGGAAGAGGCGGTCGGGACCCTGCCGCAGCGAGGCAGATGCCTGCCAATCGCTCCCTTGGCAGTTCCTCAGGTGGTGGAGGCGCCGGTGGATCCAGCGACTCCACCGAGCTCTTCGCGACTCCGGAGACGAGCGACGACAGCTACGAGCCCCCGAGCCTGCGCCGCTCCCGGAGCAGGGCGGGCTCGTCAGGCCGTCGCTGCCCCTGATCTGGATGGGGTTGGCACCGGTGCTGGGCAGCCCACTGTTGATGATGGCGTCTGCCGCGATGGCCCCTGTAGTTAGGACTCCTTAGGGTTTGCATCTTTTGTTCCTGCGAGGGGCCAAGAATATACCCCGCGGGGGCTTGTAAGATGTTTGTAGCTCCATTTGTCAATATGATCCACATTGAGAAGCAGTGCGAGGTGCTTATCCCGTCTCAGCTTAGTTTCTTCCTTTCGCACCTCGTGAGGGCTTGATGCTCTGCGTCGACAGGTCCCAGTCCCAAGGCGGCTTCAGCCGTCGCTGGTATGCCAGGTCGCGATGCCGTGGTCAAGGCCAGGAGGTGAGCGGCCCGAGGTCCGGTAAGAGCCCTTGAGTCGCGATGCTCAGAAGGTCCCCCTTAGCGCTCAAGCAGCCATCATTCGGTGAGAAAGGAGAGCAACGTTGCCAACACGGGATTGCATTAGGTGCGGTGATGGTGCTGCGATAGCTAATGTTCTCGTAGAATGACTTATCCCGAGGGTTAGGAAACGCTTCCTGGTGGGGCGCTAGGTCCCTGCCTTGGCTGGCGAGGGGTTGCTTGGCGAGGTCCTCGCGTGCTCCTCCCCTCTCGCCTTCGCTCCCCTTTCTGCTCTACGTCCTCGGGTCCCGGCCCTCGAGCTGGTCTCAGCCGTCGCTGGTATGCCAGGTCGCGATGCCGTGGACAAGGCCAGAGGGTGAGGGCTGGAGGGCCAGTAGGAGCCCTGAGTCGCGATGCTCAGGCACCCCCCCCTTTAACGTGCAAGCAGTTTGCGCGGGTGAGAGTGAAGAAGACACCGTGAGGGCCTCGCCTGACGATGCTCCTTGGAGGGACCCTGCAGGCTCATCACAAAAGGAACGAGAGTTCGCCTTGACAATCGACAGTTAGCCGTTAGTTGCTTTGGAGAGGCGACGAGGCACGAAAGACCTGGCGAGGTGCATTGGGGCACCCGTGAGCCAGCGCGGGACTCACGGGGCCATATCCCAAGGCAGGTTGCGCCTGGCGCTGGGCCCTATCTTGGAGTGTGTTCCTGCAAATTTGGCTAGATGCTGGTGCTCTACGTCCTCGGGTCCCGGCTCTCGAGCTGGTCTCAGCCGTCGCTGGCATGCCAGGTCGCGATGCCATGGACAAGACCAGAGGGTGAGGGCTGGAGAGTCGGTAGGAGCCCTGAGTCGCGATGCTCAGGCACCCCCCCTTTAACGCGCAAGCTGGGTTAGATGTCGAAACTCTACGTCCTCGGGTCCCGGCCCTCGAGCTGGTCTCAGCCGTCGCTGGCATGCCAGGTCGCGATGCCATGGACAAGACCAGAGGGTGAGGGCTAGAGAGCCGGTAGGAGCCCTGAGTCGCGATGCTCAGGCACCCCCCCCTTTAACGCGCAAGCTTGCGACATCCAAGAAGGAAAGGTGCTACGGACAGGCACCGAATAACAAGAATTATGGGTCGAAATCATGGCCCTAAGATAAACGCAAGAGGGGTACACGCCGCTGGGTCTGACCCGAGCGGCTTGGGGATGATGCAGCCCGAGGGGCGCCCCCAATAAAGTAAGCTAAGAACATGAAATAAAAAGGGTTACACGCCGCAGGGATGGACCCACGCGGCCTGAGAATAATGTGGCCCTGAGGGCGCTCCCAGCTGGAAATGAAACTTGAAAGACATCACCTGATCAGGTTGGGGCGAAGGGGTGTTGGTGTAGCAGACTCGGTGGGCTGCGGGGGCCGATCCTCACGAGCCCCCAGGCCCAGGGGCCTGGGGAGGCTCCGGAGGCGCTGGTGGCCCCTCGCGGACCATCTCCATCTCCACCAGGGCTACGGAACGCCTGGTCTCTTGGGCCTCCAGGATGGCCCTCATGAGGCGCTGGTACGCGGCAGCCACGTTCGACAAGCCGTAAGGCATGCGAACGTAGCTGTGGGGCGGACCCTTGCAGCATCCCACTTGCGAGGGCTAGAGGCGCTCCTGAGACGTGGCTCGGTTGAGCCCTGGTATGTTGATGCAGACGCGCAACCCACCATCCTCGCCTGGATGGGGGGCCACAGCGGGTAAGCGGCGGCCACCTCTCATGACTCTTGACTCCTGTAGCCCTTGGATGGCCTTGCTGACGAACTCCTGAGGGTTTGGCCCTCCTTGCCTTGCTACTTCTTGAGGGAAACGTGCTTCGAAACATGCCTCCATGTGGTGCCCAAGCGCCTCCCTCGTGACCTTGGCGAGGTTGGCGGCCCTCCAGGGGAGAGCCCCCGAGCCCTGCCTGAGGAGGGCACCGGGCGCACTTCCCTATGCGATGGAAGGAGGCTCCCCATGAGCAGGCGCGGGCCCTGAGGGGCCAGGCCGGACGGTGTCTTCTTCTTCTTGGGAGCGGCCTCGGGAAGCCTCCTGCTTCCGCGATCCGGGTGTTCAAGTGATGCGGCCTGAAAGGCATGATCCAGGGAGCACACTGCGTCTCTCTCTTCGCAGAGCACCGTGATGACTCCGCCACTTCCTGGCATCTTGAGGACGTTGTAGCCGTGGTGGGTTACGGCCATGAACTTGGCCAGCACCGGGTACCCGAGGATGGCGTTGTACGGCAGGCGAATGTGGGCGATGTCGAAGTCGATGAGCTTGGTGCGGTAGTTGTCGCGTGCCCCGAAGGTGACAGGGAGGCGAACCTGCCCAATCGGGACTGTGGAGCCATCGGTGACTCTGGAGAAAGGCTTGGTTGGCTGAAGCTGATTGTAGGGCACTTGGAGATTGTTGAACGTTTCCACGGACAGGACGTTGAGCCCTGCCCCGCCATCGATGAGGGACCTGGTGACCAGCACGTTGCTGATGATCGGGGAGCAAAGCATCGGGAGGACTCCGACTGTGGCCGCGCACTTGAGCTGATCCGCTGAGCTGAACGTGATGGCGCACGTCGACCACCTGAGAGGGCGCGTGGCCTCGAGCTTGGGGAGGACTGCATTCACTTCGCGGGCAAACTACTTGAAGATGCACTGAGAGGCTGGGGCTTGGGCTCCACCCAGGATGCAAGCGATTGCACGTGGTTCCTGGAAGCCCCCAACCCCCTTATCCTGATGACGGTCTTCATTACTTCTTGGCTGCGGCGGCAGTGGAGGGAGGCCTGCGTTATCTTGCGGGAGATCCTCGCGAGGCTGATCCCTCTAGCCTCCCTCGCGAGGCGGGTCCTACCAGTGATCCTCTCGAGGTTGGTCGCGCCACCCTTGGCGTGGGCCGCGGTCTTCCCAGCGTCCTGCGTTCCTTCCTCCTCCTCGGCCGTAGCCCCGGTTGCTGCGGTCGGGACGTCGGCCAACCCTTCCTTCACGCACGGCCCGAAGCTCTTGGCATTCATTGCTGTTGTGGGTGTGGAGGTCGTGGTACACGCAGTACCGACTGCCCTTGGAGGGTTCGGGCTGATCTCTGCCTCGCTTGGTGTCTGGCTCTGCCGCGAGCACGACGGCCCCCTTGCGCTTCACGTCCTTGTCCTTGGGCTTCTTCTCTTCTGGGTCTGCGGCAAGCAGCTCGAGGAGGGAGAGGCGCCCCTCCTCAGCCCTGGCGCACTTGGTCGCCAAGTTGAACAGCTCCAAGGAGGTGCACAGGTCTTCATGCATCGCCAGCTCCTCCTTCGTCTTGACGTCACGCACGCCGTCGGAGAAGGCTGAGATGATGGCCTCCTCGGTCACCTTGGGGATCTTGAGGCGCGCGTTGTTGAAGCGCTGGATGTACTTCTGCAGGGTTTCCCCTGGTTGCTGCTTGATACGGTGCATGTCGCTCACGGCGGGTGGCCGGTCGCGAGTACCCTGGAAGTTGGCGATGAAGCGGGTGCGCATCTCGTCCCAAGAGGAGATCGTTCCTGGAGCCAAATTCAGGAGCCAGGTGCGGGCCCCATCCTTGAGCGCCATGGGAAACCAGTTCGCCATGACCTTCTTGTCTCCGTTAGCAGCCTCAATGACCAGCTCGTAGAGCTGGAGGAACTCTGCAGGGTCAGCCGTGCCGTCGTAGCGAGGAGGCAGGTCTGGCTTGAACTTGCCGGGCCACGCGACGCTGCGTAGCTCGGTGGTGAAGGCGCGACAGCCCGCTGTGGCCACAGGAGGCCTTGGGCGATGAAGAGCTTGGTCCTATGGGTCCCCATGCGCTGTAGCTGGGAGCAGCGCGGGGTCTTGACGTGCTGGAGCAGGGAGCGCTCGGGCAGCTTCTCGAGGGCGAGGGACTTCTTGGCAGCTCTACTCCTGCCGCGCTGGCGCCTGACGAAGCGGGTTCCGCCCCGGGCCGCGTGCCTTGGGGCCAGGGTGCCTTCTTGAGGGGGAGGCGGCTAAGGCGCCCTAGGAGCTTCATTGCCCGCGCAGGACGGGGCGCGGTGCAGCAAGAAGGACGGCGCGGGGGAGCCCCCAGCGGCGCGGACGAGCTCGGCGACTCGGTCGAGCCACTCTTCGTAGATGTCGTCAATTGGGCTGTAGCGCAGGAGCTCGTTTGCCGCGATGAGCGCATCTCAAGCCTCCATGGCCGTGCGGGGCGCGCGAGACGAAGAACCAGCAGGGGTGAGCGAGGGTGTAGCAGTGCGGCCGTCTCGCCTCATGGATGGGTGCTGGGACGATGCTTGCTGCTTGCTCCCCGCCGGGCCGGTGGCGGCGTTGACGGCAGGTCACAGGTAACGATGGGGGCGCCCGCCGACGGGAGCCGTCTGGGCGACGCGGGAAGCGAGGGCGGCTCGGTACTCGGCATGGGCCCGACGAGCGTCTGACATGGATGCGATGGTCGGAGAAGAACAGGGCGACGGGGGACGAATTCCGGCGCACCGCTACCTGGCGCGCCAAATGTCAGATTTCGGGTTCCGGCAGACCCTTGAGGTTCGAACACTGGGGTGCGCGCGGAGATTTCGCCCTCTATCTACCTGCTCCTCGCCGAATCGCTAGGATCTAAACTACGAAAGAAACAACACAAGAGACACGGGGTTTATACTGGTTCAGGCCACCATTATGGTGTAATACCCTACTCCAGTGTGTGGTGTGGTGGATTGCCTCTTGGGCTGATGATGAACAATACAAGGAGGAACAGCCTCGCAAAGGTCTGTTCTTGGCTGGTGCGACGAACTGCTAGGAGGAGTTCAGTCGCTCTATCTACCGGTTTCTTGGTGAGGATCCTATTTATAGGCGAAGGCCCTGGGCCTCTCCGCAAATATTGAGCGGGAAGGGTGCCAACAATTGGCCATTTTGAAGGGGAACAGCGGGTACGCCTATCCTGACTAAAGTTGGTCCTCGCCTGTCAAAGGCTCTGGTGGTGACGCCTGCTTGGGCTCCACAACGACTTCCTCCCTGCCGTTGGCCTGGTCTTGGTCTCGTTGCACCGAAATGGATGCCTTTGCTTGATGCTCTCGCCTGCGCTTGCTCCCTTTGCACCAAAGAGGAAAGGAGGACACCGCACAGGCTGGCGCCCGACTGGCGCCCTTGGTCGTCATGGCTTGCGTCATGGGCACCTCGCGAGGTACCCTACCTTGAACTCTTCGCCTCCTCGTGAGCCCGCCTGATGAGGTCGTGCCTGAGGAAGCTCCCTGTCGTCTGCCCCGTGAGGCTTGGCCCCTCGCGAGGGTCTTGAGCTTGTGTTGATGAAGATGGGCTGTGCTGGGGCCCCCTTTGAGCCACGCCGCAGGCCGCAGACAGGCAAGTCTGGGGACCCCCGTTCCCAGAACGCCGACAAGCGCTTCTTCCTATTTAGAGTCGAATGTTGTGGAGATATTAGTCAGAGCAGCACTGGGGTCGGTCGGGTGAATGTGAACGGGCTTTGTCTCACCAGACGACTGGAACGCTGACTCCGTGGCGGGCTTCTTGGCCCGCAATAAATCACTCGGATCTGCATTTTTCTGATATTCCTGCAGCTCCACCACTGTTATCTGAGCATCGGCAATCTTTGAGCCCTTCTGAAAGCACTCTTCTGCCTTTTTCCAATTGCCAGTGATGGTGATCACACCCTTGGGACCAGGCATCTTCAATTTGAGGTACACGTAACATGGTCGAGCCATGAATCGTGCATAAGCTGGCCTGCCTAAAATGGCGTGATAAGCACTCTGGAAATCCACAACTTCAAATGTTAACTTTTCTTTGCGGAAATGCTTTGAATCGCCGAAAACCACATCAAGAGCAATTTGGCCGAGTGACTCAGCCTTCTTCCCAGGAATGACTCCATGGAAACTCATGTTGCTGGAACTGAGTCTGGACATCGGAATGCCCATTCCCTTCAGCGTCTCCGCATACAATATATTCAGGCCGCTGCCACCGTCCATCAGAACCTTAGTCAGTCGAGTTCCTTCGACGACTGAGTCGACCACCAAAGCTTGCCTCCCAGGGCTGGCTATGTGTGTCGGATGATCAGACTGGTCAAACGTGATGGCGGTCTGAGACCATTTCAGATAACTGGGTGTCGCCGGAGCAACCATATTCACCTCACGATTGATAACTTTCAATCGACTTTTGCTCTCAACATCAGCAAAAATCATCAGAGTGGAATTGACATGGGGGTATCCTCCATCATTGTCCTCTTTGTCCTCCATCATTGTCCGACTCCTTTTCCTTATCCTTCAGCTGTTTCCCTTGAAACTACTGGATTAAGAGCCGGCACTGGCGAGTGGTATGTTTCGGGTAATTGAAGTTACCCTCCTCGTCTTTCTTCGTGTGGATGTGGCATGGCAAATCCATCACATCGTTTCCTTCCTTGTCCTTCACCTTCTTGGGGTTCCAAGATCCTTTGGGCTTCCCTTTAAACTTGCCCTAAGTCACGGCCAAGGCTTCTCCAGGAGCAGCTGGCTCGGCTTTCCGCTTCTGCTTCCGACTGGAGTTCCCTCCTCTGGTTTCATGAGCAGTCGGCTTGTACTTGCCACTCCGGAGCCGATCCTCTTCTTCACCATTGGCATATTTGGTGGCAATCTCCATCATTCAACTCAGAGTCATGTCTCCGGTCCGACCGAACTTCAAACTTAACTCCCTGTTCTTAACGCCTTCCTTGAAGGCACAAACTGCTTGGTGATCAGATACATTCTCCACCGTGTGATGCAATGTGATCCACCTCTGGATGTAATCCCTCAGGGTCTCATTCGACTTTTGCACACAAACCTGCAGCTCTGTCAACCTTGCTGGTCGCTTGCAAGTTCCTTCAAATGTCCTGACAAACAATCGAGCAAGATCTTCCCAAGTGTAAATGCTGCTAGGTGCCAACTGATTCAACCAAGCCCTGGCCGAGCCCTCCAACATGAGGGGTAGGTGTTTCATGGCCACCTCATCATTGCCGCCGCCAATCTGAACAACCACTCAGTAGTCCTCAAGCCAAGTGTCGGGCTTGGACTCACCAGTGAACTTACTAACTCCAGTCGCCAACCTGAAGTTGGGAGGAATCACCGCGGCTCTGATGGCTCTGCTAAAACACTCTGGTCCCGAGACATGAACTCGGCTGCTGGTGGGCACATCTCTGTCATGGCCTTCTCGGTGAGCTCTGTTCTGGTCGACCAGACCTTGCACGATAATGGATCTCACGTCAAAGCCTGGTTCTCTGGGGTCGACTGGAACCCTTCACCCAACACTGTGCTGGCGTTTGTCATCTTGCTGTCGAGGGGCGTACGACCCACCCCTTGGGGGAGTGGGCACTCGACGCCGATCATTGCGATCGAATCGGTCCTCATACTGATCACGTCGACCTCCACGTCCCTCACGCCGCGGGGGCGATCTTGGGCTATGGGTCGACTGAACCGTATTCGCAGCGACGGATCGACTGTGAATCCTATTACGCGACTGCAATACTGCTGAATTTTGATCTCCCGCTGCTCGGAGTAAATCTCTAATCTGCATCAAGCCTTTGCCAGCCTCTGACTGAGAGGGCTGAATCGACTTTTCTATACGGGCTGCAGCTGCTAGATTCTGAATGGGAGTTCGATATACCTGAGTCGGCGGTGGAAAGAGCTGACGTCGACTGGAGTCTGGAACTCGTTGCCGTGCGCGCTCGTCGAGTGCTCGCTGGAGGTTCTCCAGTCGAGTGCGCTCAGCCAAGTTGGCCAAACGCGCGTCCTCCAAGGCACAAGCCTCAGGGGTTTCTCCTACGATAGGAGTATGCAGAGCATCCATGTTCCGGCGGCAAAGATCTTCCCTTTGCAGCGAAGTGAGTGGCTTGGGTTGATACTCCTCGTGGACCTGCGCTGGGTCGCCTCCGCCGTCCCCTCCGTCAGTGCGGGGGAAGCCGGGAGGACTACGCGGTCCATTAACCATTAGGACCTCCGCCGCTGGATCACTGCTGTCGCACTCAGATGCAGTCTCTATGGAGCCAGTCGACAGATCGAACAGGTCGTAGAGAGATTCGTCGGGCTCGATCACCGCGACTTGGGGGGTGGCCGACTGGCGGGCTGCTACATGTCTCACCCACCGCTGAAGCCTCGACTGACCGGAGCGCTTGCGCTGGCGAGAGACAGGGAGGGAGGACGACGCAGGGGTCGACCGATACGGGGCCGACGGTTGCCGCAAGAGGACACCGCGGACACATGCACGAAAGTGTGTCGCCCCGCGGACTGGAAGCGCGTCGATGTCTAGTGGAGCCTCCTGAAGCCAAGCGGAGTCGTCGGCGATGAACGTGAGCGCGCCGAGACGGATCTTGCAGCCCTCAACCAAAACTCTGCCAGAAACCATGGTGAAGGCGATCGGAACAATTGCAACTTCTCCAATAAGTCGCTAAGACCCCCGCCCCACGGTGGGCGCCAACTGTCGTGGTTCTAAGCCTGACAGTAGAATAGGGGGGGGGGGTAGGAATGGAGAGGCAAGATCCTAGCTATGGAGTAGTTGTATACGCAAGGGGTTTACGAGTTCAGGCCCTTCTCGGAGGAAGTAACATCCCTACGTCTCGGATCCCGGAGGCGGTCGACTGGATTATATGCGTATGAGTTACAGGGGTGCGAACCCTTTACACCGAGGAGGGGGGTGGCTTATATAGAGTCTGCCAGACCCCTCCGGCCCTCAGTTATGCGGGGTTTAAAGTACATTAAGGCCTGGCGTTACTGGTAACGCTCTACATAAAGTGCTATCATGACCATAAAGACTACTTAATAACAAACCGTTTAGGTGCAAAGTGACTCTTGATCTCCTGGTGGTCGAGTGAGGCTTCATGGTCGAGTGTCTTCGAGTCCGTCGAGTGGAATCCTTCCAGGTCGACTGAAAGGTAGTTTCTTCTAGAGATGTCCTTGGGGGAGGGTATCTTGGACAGGTCCATGACCCTACCCTAGGTACATGGCTTCATCAGGCAACCCCATGTTCCACGGTAATCCGATGCCACCCACAGTGTATAGGGTTGAAGTGCTTCGGGTGCTGCTAGGCTGTGACGAGCTGTTACCTCTGATTCGACCTGCTGGGGTCAACGAAGAAGATGAGATGACCCTCAGCGCCTGCGTAAGCTGGCCCCTGCTTTGGCCGAAGAGCCAGATTCGTTTGGGGGCGGGGGACACCACCCCATAGATAAGACCGCCAGTCGTGCCGGTGCCAAGCCATGGCAAGAACGCCGCAACGCTACCGGACCTGCCGGACATCCCTATGGCACAGGATCCGGACATGCATATGGCACAGGATCCGGACGACGACGACAATGACGACGGTACATTTACCAACGTTGATAAGTACTTTGCCGAACATGGGTACGCTGACGAGTTCTGCGGGCCTCTTTCTCAAGAACCCAACCAAGACGACCGCGATCTAGCTGGTACGGCGGAGAAATCCAATTGCAACAGGCGTCGTCTGGCGTTCAGTTCTCAGGAGACGCCTCCAGCTCCCGCCTTCACCGAGCCTCAGATAGCTGAGGTGCGAAATATTATCAGCCCCAACACGCTCAAGAAGGCGGTCTGTGAGCAGAACTCGGTCCCATTACAGGAGATCAAGAAGAAGGGACGGAAACGAAAGACTAACAAGGGCGCCGGTGCGAGCCAGCCGGCACCGAGTTCGATCCGTGCTCAGGATGGGCCACCTTCACCTAAGGATATCTCGAGGAGGGTGCATGTGGCGGGTAGGGCGATGCTACCGACAAATATGCTCAATGCTGCAACCGGTGCTATACGGAGTCTGCACGACGGTGTTCTTTCTTTGGAGAAGCGGCGTCTCAGAGAGAATGATGTGGCAAACCCGGTTTTCATGGCCAAGGTGCCAGAGGGCAAGGCCTTTGTGGATAGTGACATCGGGGGTACGATCGTCCTGCGGTTTGATGACATCTTTGCTATGTTTAACCTTCATCCGCTGCACTACACCTTCGTTCGACTGTTTTCGCTGAGTATGGAGATGTGGATCATTAGAGACAAGACCCCGGACATCGTGATAGTCAACCCCTTCTACATGCGTGCCAAGCTCTTGAGCTGCGCTGGGGACCGCCAATTCGCGAGTTCACACCTCGAAGGCGTCATTCTGGCAAACCCAGATAAGGATAACTTCCTTGTGGCTTACTTTCCTGAGTAAGTCATCCCTTAACCGCCCCGTAACATATGATTTCTTAGACTTCGATCATTCTTTTTTTTTCTAACATTCCGTGTTCTGTGTAGTGACACACATTGCACACTCATCCTCTTAAGCCCGAAATATTCCATGGCCACGTATTTCGACCCGAACCGTAACTCCAAGATAGACTACACAAATATCAAGAAAGTTCTTGATGATCTTCTCCCCGGCTATGCCAAATCTGGAGGCACCTTCACCAGGGTAGTTCGTAAGTACGGCAAGCACATGTTCTCCCACAATACGAAGTTTTGCTGCGTCAAGCAGCCGCCTGGCGGTCAGAAGGATGCCTACTACGCCCTCCATCACATGCGGGCGATCGTAAGGGACCATCATCACCTTCTGCTACCAGATAATCTCAAAGATTGGGCCGCGAGCTTGTCGGCAATCCAGGACGCGGACCTCGGACAAGAATTCTTTTGCATCCAGTAGGAGTTTGCGGACATCATCCATCAAGATGTCCTTCATACCTCGGGGCAGTGAGATAGACGAAATGCTACAAATGCAGGCTGAAAACGACCGTGATTTCATGACCATCACGACAAACGGTGACTTCATCCACGCTCCTGTCCCATGAGTCGAGTCGAAAGTAGTGATGTGTAGTTCTGAAACATTGATTGGCTCATGTTGTAATTAAACTTTAATGAATTCGTATGTCTCTTTGGTTTGGACAGTCATTCAACTTAGATGTAATCGATGCTATTTATTAGTAGGACCATGAATCGCGCTATTAATGTCTTGCTTTTCTCTTCCGATCCTTTTGTTGCATACTTACATATTGCTTATGTATTGTCTGTTGTTTGGCTTGTGCATAGAGATGTCGTCGTATGTCGTGTACAAGGGCAAGGTTTCCGGAGTCTACGACGTCTGGGAGGAGTGTCGGAGACAGGTTCACCGTTTCAGCGGTAACAGTTACAAAGGGTACACCACTAGAGCGGAGGCCGAATCTAGATATGCTCGCTATCTAGAGGGAGAGAGGAGGGAGCGTTGGAGGAACCAGATGAAGACCAGTTTGATCGCGATGATGCTCATCGTGATGACTGCAGCTCTCTTCTATGTGATGGTAGTTTAGATGATCGATATCGACTTGTAATGTGAAGACAAACTCGATACTCGCGGTCTTGAGACTTGTAATGTTTTATCTTTGTTCAGTCTTTTGAATTCAGAGACTAATATGATGAATTGTATTCAGAGACTAATCTTCTATTGTATTCGATGAATCTGTTGTTGCTGTGTGTTGCTGTCTATATTCTATCCAATAATATATTTTGTAACCTGTGCAAAAATCAGAAAATTAAAAAAAAATAAAACCTAATATTCATACTAATGGCGCATCACCTCAAGGTGTGCCATTAGTATGCCAAAGGATACTAATGGCGCATCACTGCAGAGTGCGCCATTAGTATGACAAAGCACATGGTTATGTATGCCCCCCTGGGAGGCATACTAATGGCGCATGGTGTTCCATACTAATGGCGCACTACGTGGTGCGCCATTAGTATACCAGATACTAATGGCGCACCAGTGGTGCGCCATATTAGTAAAAAAAAAATACTAGTGGCATGATACTAATGGCGTACCAGCAGTGCGCCATTAGTAGGCAAAACTGGTGCGCCATTAGTAGCCCTTTTCCTAGTAGTGGGATGTCAGTCTCGTCAAAGTAATTCAGGTAATGCTAGTTCGTTGGGTCCTAGCATGCCAACGTCGATCTCTCCGTATGTGGGAGTTCAACCCGGAAGGGCCACGAACTATTCAACACTTCTTCGGCGTGACGCTCGAAGGGATGTATCGGTTATTCTTCGGATCACGAATAAAGTATACGGACACCATCAAGGATGCGGGTCTGAACTACAACCGTCCAGATACCCGAGTAAGTAACTCCGCGACCGAACATGCTGTTATCATATTTGTCACAACATCATTCTGAAAAACTACGCTCGGCCAGGACTGGATAAGAAAGGCGGAGAGGATCAGGTGTTCGGTCCCTCTTCCCGAAGGCTCGCCGGATCCTGTACTAACCAAGATGCTGGCTCGCGCACCATATCAAGTGCCATCAGGAGGAGATGAGGGGAGGAATAGAGAAGCCGAAAGCGGGCTTCATACGTTACTCATCCAAACCGGGGGAATTAGTGCCTCCGTGAATGAGGGAGATTGGGGAGGTGAATCTAAAATCCCCTCTCCCCACGGGAAGAAAAGGGGCGCCCCAGAAAATTTGGAAACGGAGGTTTCCAAACGAGGGAAGAAACCTTCGCCAGGGGGCCCTGGCCTGGAGGGCGTCCTTACCACACTGCACCCGCAAGGGGGGCAGCCATCAACCGAGTCGTAAGTGAACAAAGGCACTTTGATAAATATATCTTGCTTTTTCTCTGAGAATAACAACCGAAACATATGTTTTGCAGTCCGGCTCATAGCCCTTCTCAGCAAAGTTCGTCTTCGGGGGACCTTCTTATGGAGATGATGGAGAGCGAAACGCCTCCCCCTGCTTCCCCGCCTCGTGAGACGGACAACCCTGAGGTGTCATCACGGAGGATTTCTCCTGACCCGCAAGGGCCAGAAGGTAATTCTTCAGCCGCCCGAAGTCCGAGGTCCTTGGCTCCCATGGAGACCAACAGAAAAAGCTCGGGGCTATCCGGTGTACAACCGGACACATTGATGGATCTTTTGGAGCAAGCGGCTATCTCGGAGGGACATCGTACCTTAATGGTATGGTGGTTGAGAGGATCTCATCCGCGAAAAGCGAGTTGAATGAAGCTTTTATGAGCCTACTAAGAGGCTTTGAGGTACACAAAGTAATATATATATATATATATATATATATATATATATATTGTTGACTGTACTGCACACGCTAGGTGTGCTCTGTATAGATAGTAGCCCCTGAGACTCTGGTTGCCGTCCAGAGGGGGCTAGCAGAGGATCATAGTCTCAGGTAATGACAGTGCTGCTTTCATGCGTAGGAGGCTGAGGGTCCGGCGGCTGACCGGACTGCTGATTTTGCCGAATTGAAGCGGCAGCTTGACTTGGCGGATGCGGACATCACGCTTGTGAACAAGCGGCTTGACGAGGCACAAGGTATGTATATTCGGGCGGTCAGCAAATATTAAGAGGAGCATGATGCTAGTATCTATATATGCTTTGACTGCAGATGGAGCTGCCGCCGTGGAGACCCTTCGGGCAGAACTTGCCTGAGCCAAGGAACAAGCCAGGAGAAGCGATGCGGCCACCCTAAAGGCGGCCGAAGAGTTAAAAGCCGAACAGGCTGCTCATCGCCAGAGCAAAGATAAAATAGCCAACATGGCTCTTGAGCTGCAAAATGCCGCCAACCGCTATGAACTCCTCAAAAGGGAAAGCCAATCGAAAGCGGCTGACTTGAAGAAGACTTTGGAAGCAGCCAAGGAAACCCGTTCTGAAATCAGAGCGGCGCGGGAGGAGCTTCGTCAAGCCGGAGATATCACGGTTGGGAAGCCCTTTTTATTGCGGACGAAGTTCGGCGATCCGAAGTATGCCCCCCTTGGTCAATTATGGAGTTCTGCAGACGCGTACTTGGATTTAGCAAAGAGTGTTGCTGATGCAACTAAGTATTTCAAAGATCAAAAAGATCATAAGGTGGTAAAATTGTTCTAGTCGCAGTTCAGCGCTCCAAAGCATCCGCTGCTCTCGAATGAGCAAATGGATGAGTGGGCCGAGCTCCATAGGTTGTCCGGGCTTGCCATGAAGTCTGTCGTGGATCATCTTTGGCCGAAGGAGCTAAGTCTAGATAGTTATTTTGGTTTAGTGCAACGATTTCTTCGTGTGTGCTGCATATCGACGCTGTCACGAGATCGGCGTGCATAGAGGGTACGCAGATGGGTCTTGCCCGTGTGAAGACATATTGGGTGAAGATGGAGGCCACCGCTATTGCAACCAGGGGTCCCCCCGGAGGCCAGGACTCGCCCGAGCACTATTTTGAAGAAGTCTTAGAAGGTGCCCGTTCAATAGAGGCTCAATGCTCAAAGAGTACCATGTTCGAGTGACATGTATCCTGATTGTAAAAACAATGCTTTTGATTGTAAAGGCTATATTTATACTTTTGCCCGCAAAGTATTGTAGTGCCTCCTGTGCGGCCGTTTATGTATGTATGTATATAACCTGAAAGTTTGCAGTCGTCGGCTTCAGCCCCCACGCACAAAATGCGGGGGTGTTCGGAAAAGCACATAATCACACTTGATCCAACGTCTTGGTCCGTTAAGGAGGTGATAGCACGGCGAACAAGGCAATCGGACTATATAGCTTTAACACTTTCACTTAGCCATAGGAGTTTGACGGTGGGGCTACTATATAGGCCCTGGTATGTCCGCGCTCATCCGAATACGATGCGCTTACATACATGACCGGGAAACCGGTCCTTCGTTAAGGCGGAGGAATTCCGAAGATTCTGCTAAGTCATCGAGTGGTTGACCAGTCTCTCGCTTTATCATGACAGTCAGTTTTCGGCTTTCTCTACTAAGGTGCTCATCCAGGTGAACCAGGGCACAATCGCAGTAGTTCTGTCGGTGCCACCTTAGCCGATAGAGCGGAACGTAAGGTAGCAGAACACGGGATCTGGGCAAACCCAACTATTGACCAAAGACATGATTCGGAGCTGATGCATATAAGGCCAAATTCGCGACGCCGAACACTCCCGAAGGTATTCGGACTTTAAAACATATACTGGCTGAGTATCGCCCTCGATAATGAGCCCTGAATTTCCAGGTACATGCATTAATCTGGCGTGACAAAAAAAGCTTGCCCATAACACCAGTGTCCCTCTCGGTTGATTTGAGTACACGGAGGGTGTGAAACAACAAGAGACAATAAAAAGGTTTACACAGAGTCTTAATCTAAACAGAAACCTTTTAACGGGGCCCTGCTGCACGTCTGCGCCTTTGTCTCCGTTGTGCCGTATTCTGGAAGGGTGTGGCATGATGATTATCTATAAAAATAAAATCCCAGGTAAAACAATCTGGTGTGATCGTGCGAAAGGTTGGTTATTCTTAATGAACCATGAAAACGCAATCTATTATTGTATTAATAGAGTCGAGCCGAACTATGGGCCCTTTTACATGCACGCAGCCCCTAGCACCACATATGGGGATATATTCATTGACCCAAGATCAGGTTTATCTGGGCTCCTACAAATAGTGGTGCACCGGACACGTCCGGCCGTGTCCATGGTCTTTACGACCGATCATTTGTTCGGATTGGAGAGGTTGTTCTGTGGTTCGGCTGCTCGAGCCGCCACATATTATTCCGCACGTAGGGAACGCTTTGTATTTCCGCTGATTGTGATGATGCCACATGGACCGGGCATCTTGAGTTTAAGATAAGCGTAATGCGGTATCACATTGAAACAAGCGAATGCCGTTCTTCCGAGTAGTGCGTGATAGCCGCTTCGGAATGGAACAATGTCGAAGATTAATTCTTCGCTTCGAAAGTTGTTGGGAGAACCGAATACAACCTCTAATGTTAGAGAGCCCGTACAGTGGGCCTCTACGCCTGGTATCACTCCTTTAAAGGTAGTACTGCTTTGGCTGATTCTTGACGAGTCTATCCCCATCTTGCGAAAAATGTCTTGATATATCAGATTAAGACTACTGCCGCCATCCATAAGGACTCGGGTGAGATGGTATCCATTGATTATTGGGTCGAGCACCAAGGCAGCCGATCCTCCATGCCGGATACTAGTCGGATGATCCCTGCGATCGAAAGTGATCGGGCTGGCCGACCATGGGTTGAACTTGGGGGCGACAGGCTCTACATCGTATACGTCTTGAAGTGCGCGTTTGCGCCTCCTCTTTGGTATGTGAGTTGAGTAAACCATGTTCACTATTTTGACCTCTGGTGGAAATTTTTTCTGTCCCCCAGTGTTCGGCTGGCGAGGCTCGTCCTCGTCTTCACTTGGCGTCTCCCTCCCCTTGTGTTTGGCGTTTAGCTTGCCGGCCTGCTTGAAGACCCAACATTCTCTGTTGGTGTGATTTGCAGGTTTTTAGGGGGTGCCATGAATCTGACATAATCTGTCTAGAATTTTGTTTAGGCTGGACGGTCCATCTCTGCCGCATTTAAATGGTTTTTTTCCGTTGACCGGGTCGAGAGCCCCTGAATCCGGCATTTACTGCCATGTTCTCTGGGATGTCTTCATTATTTCGACGCTTGTTTTTATTGCGTCGTGGCTTCTCATTGCCATCCTTGACTTCGGATGTGTCTGGGTCGCTGGTGCCACTACGGGCCAACCAACTGTCCTCGCCCGCGCAAAAGCGGGTCATAAGGCTTGTTAGGGCTGCCATTGTCCTCGGTTTTTCCTGGCCGAGGTGTCTGGCGATCCATTCATCCCGGACACTGTGTTTGAAAGCCGCTAAGGCTTCGGCGTCCGGGCAGTCGACGATTTGATTCTTCTTGGTGAGAAATCTGTTCCAAAGCTTACGGGCTAACTCTCCGGGTTGTTGCATTATGTGACTTAAATCGTCTGCATCCGGAGGTCGGACATAGGTCCCTTGAAAATTAGCTCTGAAAGCATCTTCAAGTTCCTCCCAACTTCCAATTGAGTTTCGGGGAGGCTTTTCAACCAGTGCCGAGCTGGTCCTTTCAACTTGAGGGGCAGATTGATGGCGTGGAGATCATCTCCGCGAGCCATGTGGATGTGAAGAATAAAGTCCTCAATCCAGACCGCCGGGTTTGTCATTCCGTCGTATGCCTCTATGTTGACGGGTTTAAATTCCTCTGGAAATTCATGATCCAGCACCTCATCGGTGAAGCAAAGGGGGTGTGCGGCACCCCTGTATTTGCATGTGTCATGGCATTCTGCCAACGGTTGTAGTGTTCGGTGTTGATTCCGAGCTGGTATTCGATCAGTATAATCGTTTTGGTGGCTGTGATCCTGCGCCGGAGCATGCTTCCTAGATCCATAGATGGACCTGGCCATACCGGCTTTTTTGTCCAGGTGCTCAGGTAAATTGTGTGTTGACTTGTGTGCGGCGTCATTAGCCGCCCTGTCGCGGCCACGAGGTGGTCGGTCCGGAGGATCGACCGTATTATTTTTCGGTGGAATGGGCTCTATAGCCTCGTCGTCGAATTCGGGCAGCAGCTTGCGCTTTGGGTAGCTCTTTGTGTGGCGATCGCCACCATATTTTTCTTCAGTGTCAAGCACTTTATTCCATCTGCGGTTGAGCGTATCCTGCGCGGCCTTAAGCCTTTGCTTCTACTTCTTTAAGCTCCTCGTGGTGGTGATAAGCCTTCTATGGAGGTTCTCTTGTTCCAAGTGCCTTTCCGGGATGATGTGTGCATCGTCGTCCGGACTGTTCTCCTCTTTGGAGACAGGTTTATGAGTTTTATCTCCGCCATCGCTATGATCAGACAGCGGCCCCGAACTATGTTCGCTGTCCCCTGGCTCATCCTTCTCCATCGCTGGGTCCATGGGGTCATTGTTGCCTTTAGAGTCGACCAGGGTATTATTCTTTCTTGCGCTGTTATCGCTGTTTTTACTATGGCGGGATTTAGAGCGGCGCCAACATCGTCGCTTTGGTTGCTTCTCAAGAGGATTACCCTCTGTTGCATCCTTCAGTTCCTCGCCGTTGTTTTCTTTGGGTGTGTCCACCATGTATATATCATATGATGAGGTGGCTGTCCAGCGCCCTTTAGGCGGTGGTTCCTGTTCTTCTCCTGCATCGTCGTCCATACCGTCGATGTCTTCGGAGTCGAAATCAAGCATGTTGGTTAAGTCATCGACAGTGGCTATTAAGTGGGTGGTGGGTGGGGAACGAATTTCTTTGTCGTCAGCTTCCCACTCAAGCCGGACATAGTTTGGCCAAGAGTCTCCTGACAGGGAGAGAGACTTCAATGAATTTAGTACGTCGCCCAAGGGCAAGTGCTGAAAGATATCCGCGGAGGTAAACTCCATGATCGGTGCCCAATCAGATTATATAGGCACAGACGCACGCGGTTCAGAGCCTATGGCTGGAGACGAGTCCGAGGGTCCGATGACACAGGCCTCATCAGAGGCGAAGTCTATGTTCGGCTCTATCGCTGCTAAGTGTGAGGCCTCCATGGTGGGGTCCATCCACCCGTCCTCGGATGGCACGATCTGCTCCAGATTAAGGGCCGGGGCAGCCATAGGTGTGATCTCCCGAGCACCGTCTGATGGAAGATCTAAGTCATGCTCGTCGTGACTGTTCGACGCACCTGACATGGGCTCGAATCCATCGAAGATCAAGTCTCCGTGGATGTCGGTGGTGTAGTTCAGGCTTCCAAACCTGACCTGACGACCAGGGGCGTAGCTATCGATCTGCTCCAGATGGCCAAGCGAGTCGGCCCGCAGTGTGAAGCCGCCGAATACGAAGATTTGACCGGGGAGGAAAACCTCACCCTGGATCGCATTGATGTGGATGATTGAAGGAGCCATCAAGCCTTACCGTGACGACACAGTGGCACTCTCAATTAAAGCACCAATGTCGGTGTCAAAACCGGCGGATCTCGGGTAGGGGGTCCCGAAATGTGCATCTAAGGCTAATGGTAATAGGAGACGGGGGACACAATGTTTACCCAGGTTCGGGCCCTCTCGATGGAGGTAATACCCTACTTCCTGCTTGATTGATCTTGATGATATGAGTATTACAAGAGTTGATCTACCACGAGATCGTAGAGGCTAAACCCTAGAATCTAGCCTATGCTTATGATTGTTGTTGTCCTATGGACTAAACCCTCCGGTTTATATAGACACTGGAGGGGGCTAGGGTTACACAGAGTCGGTTACAGAGAAGGAGATCTACATATCCGAATTGCCAAGCTTGCCTTCCACGCGAAGGAGAGTCCCACCCGGACACGGGACGAAGTCTTCAATCTTGTATCTTCATAGTCCAACAGTCCGGCACAAGTACATAGTCCGGCTGTCCGAGGACCCCCTAATCCAGGACTCCCTCAATCCGGAAGAAGGACAGGTCAGCGCTGATCTCCCAAGGGGCTACTCCAGCCCAGGCACCGCCCGGAGCCGGCTCCAGCCCTTCTGGTGCGCCCTCTTCTGCTCCTGGACCTCTCGAGGCTGCACCCCGGACCAAGAGGCTTACGGGCTTTAAGCTTGGTAAGAGGCCGGTGGCCTATGCCGCGATTGACCAGTGAGTGCTCGAACTCCGTCTTGTCCTTGTTTTGCTGTTAGGGCTTGATGTTCTCCATTACTCGGATAGGCCACCGCTTGCGGCGAAGAAGAAGAAGGGGGACACGGCGGCTCCGTCTGGGGAAGGCTCATCTGTTGCAGCCGCGCCTTCGTCTGTGGGAAGGGGAGGCGGCGAAGTTTGCACCTCCCCTACCTGATCGTCCTCACGAGGCCCGGAGGAGTGCTCTGGCAGGGTGCTAGCCCCCATGGCCCTGCTGGCTCCGGAGGTGCCGGCGCCTGATGCTGCTGCTGAGGTAGCCAAGACTCAGGAGCCCCTAGTCTCCCAAGCCGTGATCATGCTGCCGCCTTCTCCTCCTGCACCACTGGTTCTGGACTCTTCTGCCTCCTCTGTTGTCTTGGACCGTGCCCTTACTAAGCTAGGCCAGTTGCGAGAAGACCTCCAGGGCGCCAACTCCCACCTGGTAGTCGGACGCCTGGAGCTGATCTCTGGCTGGGTTCACTCTGACGCCTCTGTCCGAGCGGCGCTAGACCGGGCCATGGCGGCTTTTGAGGGGGAGAAGCAAGCCGCGATCCAGGCTGCAGCCGCCCGCGATGCGGCACTGAAGGATGCCACGGTCGCCCAGGACCGCTGCAAGGCACTAGAGGCCGAGCTGCAGGGCTCGCGTGATGAGCTCGCCAAGGAAGCTCGTGACCGCCAGGCGAAGGAGGAGGAGATGAAGGCTCGGGAGGACGCCATCGGGGGCCGTGACGCCGAGCTGACCGCTGAACACGGCCAGCTGGGTACGCTAGAGCAGAAGTTGAAGACGGAGAGGGCCGAGCTAGACGCCAAGGCGAAGGTCTTAGCCGAGGACCGCGTGGCCTTCGCGGATCTTGAGGAGAGATCTCGCAAGGCGCTGAAGATGCTCTACGATGGTGGCCTAGAGAAGCCGCTGGCTGGCGCCAAGGACGGCCCCGCCCAGCTCCTTCCCTTCTTGGTCGAAGCGCTCGAGGAAGTTGTGACCGGCATCGGCCCTATGGCCGAAGTTGAAGCTCGTGTCCTTTCTTCAGCGGCGCTGACGCGGGTCCTCAGCCACGTCTACCTTCGCAACCCTGGCGCCAACCTCGACGAGCTGCTGGAGCCCGTGGATGACGAGCGCTCTGCCGTTGCTGCTGAAGCCATGAAGGGCCGAGCGGAAGCCCTGCTGGAAAAGTTCCGCGCCTTTGCCACTGTGCCCAGGGTAGGTGCTGCTGATTCCGCGGCCTCGGGAGGTGGAGCTGACGGAGGCAACACTACCACGGAGGCGGGGCTCCTGGCGAATGACGACGTTGCCCAAGGGTGATCTTCTCAGGATTTCTTTCCTGTGTTAACTCCTACAATATGCACCGTGCCTCGTGGAGGCGTTTAAACTTGCGTTCGGTATCATGAAGACAATTATGGTTTGTAATATTTGCTTCTGGATTTGCTTCGAGATTTTGTGGTTTCCTTCCTGTTTGCTTTATGTTCTACGTCGGCAGGGCCCGGCCCCGCTCATACCTCAACCGCCGTTAGCCCCGACCGGATCACCAGGACGGGACCAAGGAGTGAGGGGCTACGTGACAAGTTAGGTTCCTGAGTCGCGATGCTCAGGAGTCCCCCTTGACGCGCAAATAGCAAATAGGAAGGGAATGTAGGAGTAGATCGGTCATTCTACGTCGGCAGGGCCCGACCCCACGCATACCTCAACCGTTGTTAGCCTTGCGGAAATAAGGAGTGAGGGGCTACATGACCAGTTAGGCTCCTGAGTCGCGATGCTCAGGAGTCCCCCTTGACGCTCAAACGGTCTTCATTTCTTGGCTCCGCTCGGGAAGGGGCGCGCGACGACCAGGTCCGAGGGACCTGGCTGGGTGGCGTGTGCTCGGGCATGACCCGGGCGCAGCCCCCGTGTCCAGCCCCCTCGCGTGGCGCTCCCGAGGGGAGGCGTTGTGATGAGGCCAGAAACTGAGCTCTGGGCTCCCTGAGGTTGATACGGCCGTGGGCCGCCCTCAGTTGTTTATCACTAGCGCGGAGCATAGCGCTTCCGTATGTGTACGGGCATAGCCGCTCCTCGGCTGTGTCATCAGCCAGCGCGGAGCATGGTGCTTCCACTGGTACGTGGGAGGGGGGCCCTCCGGGAGGATCCCCTAGGGCGTGTACAGCCCCGCCCTGACACGTGGCTTGCATGGCAGGGCTAGACGAGGTGTATTTGGGCACTCGTGAGCCAGCGCGGGACACGAGGCCCTACCTCAAGGCGGGTTGCGCGTGGTCTTGAGCCTTGGACGGCTGTGTGTTCCTGTGAGATGGTTAGATACAAATGCTCTACGTCCTCAGGTCCCGGCCCTCGAGTGAGCTCAGACGCCGCTGGTATGCCAGGTCGCGATATCGTGGACAAGGCCAGGGGGTGAGGGCTGGAAGGCCAGTAGGAGCCCCTGAGTCGCGATGCTCAGGAGCCCCCCTTTTAACGCGCAAGCGATTTGCATGAGGGAGAGAAGGCCCGTGGTAGGCGGCAGATGATAATCATAGGCAGGTTAAGCATGAAAGGCAAATCAACTTCGATAAATGTAGAAGGGATACATGCCACTTGGTCAGGCCCGAGCGGCTTGGGGATGATGCAGCCCAAGGGGCGCCCCCAGCAAGGTAAACTAAAGACATAAGCAAAAGGGACACATGCCACAGGAACAGACCCACGCGACCTGGGAATGATGCAGCCCTGAGGGTGCTCCCAGCTGAAATGAACTCGAAAGATGTCACCTGATACCATTGTATAGGGGGGGTGGAGTAGCTGAAGATGCGCGGTGAAGAGGCCGACCCTCACGAGCCACCGGAGCCCTGAGCCTCGGGAGGCTCTGCAGGTCCAGGCGGTTCCTCAAGGACCATCTCCATCTTCGCCAAGACTGCATGGTGCCTGGCTTCCAGAGCCACCAGGATGCTCCATAGATGGCGCTGGTGAGTAGCAGCCGCGTTCGGTAGGCCGAAAGGCATGCGTACGTAGCTGTGCGGCAGGCCCTCGCAATGTCCCACGCGCGAAGGCGAGAGGCGCTCCTAAGACGTGGCTCGATTGAGCCCCGGAAAGTCGATGCAGACGCATAGCCCACCATTCTTGGCTGGATGGGGGGCTACGCCAGGCAAACGGCGATCGCCGCATATGACTCTTGATTCCTGAAGCTCCTGAGTGGCCTTGGTGATGAACTCCTGAGGGTTGGGCCTTCCTTGCCCCATGCCTTCCTTAGGGAAACATGCTGTGAAGCACGCCTCCAAGTGGTTCCCGAGCGCCTCCCTCGTGATCTTGGCAAAGTCTGAGGCCCTCTGGAAGAGAGCCCCCGAGCCCTGCCCGAGGAGGACGCCGGGTGTCAGTGTCAAAACTGGCGGATCTCGGGTAGGGGGTCCCGATCTGTGCGTCTTAGGCTAATGGTAACAGGAGGCAAGGGACACAATGTTTACCTAGGTTCGGGCCCTCTAGATGGAGGTAAAACCCTACTTCCTGCTTGATTGATATTGATGATATGAGTAGTACAAGAGTTGATCTACCACGAGATCGTAGAGGCTAAACCCTAGAAGCTAGCATATGATGATTATGATTGTGATCGTGCCTCTAAGGACTAAACCCTCCGGTTTATATAGACACCGGAGGGGGCTAGGGTTTACATGGAGTCGGTTACAAAGAAGGAAATATAATATCCGAATCGCCAAGCTTATGGGCTAACTCTCCGGGTTGTTGCATTATGTGACTTAAATCATCTACATCTGGAGGTCGGACATAGGTCCCTTGAAAATTAGCTCTGAAAGCATCTTCAAGTTCCTCCCAACTTCCAGTTGAGTTTCGGGGAGGCTTTTCAACCAGTGTCGAGCTGGTCCTTTCAACTTGAGGGGCAGATATTTGATGGCGTGGAGATCATCTCCGCGAGCCATGTGGATGTGAAGAATAAAGTCCTCAATCCAGACCGCCGGGTCTGTCATTCCGTCGTATGCCTCTATGTTGACGGGTTTAAATTCCTCTGGAAATTCATGATCCAGCACCTCATCGGTGAAGCACAGGGGGTGTGCGGCACCCCTGTATTTGGATGTGTCATGGCATTCTGCCGACGGTTGTAGTGTTCGGTGTTGATTCCGAGCTGGTATTCGATCAGTATAATCGTTTTGGTGGCCGTGATCCTGCACCGGAGCATGCTTCCTAGATCCATAGATGGACCTGGCCATAGCGGATTTTTTTGTCCAGGTGCTCACGTAAATTGTGTGTTGACTTGTGTGCGGCGTCATTAGCCGCCCTATCGCGGCCACGGGGTGGTCGGTCCGGAGGATCGGCCGTATTATTTTTCGGTGGAATGGGCTCTATAGCCTCGTCGTCGAATTCGAGCAGCAGCTTGCGCTTTGGGTAGCTCTTTGTGTGGCGATCGCCACCATATTTTTCTTCAGTGTCAAGCACTTTATTCCATCTACGGTTGAGCCTATCCTGCTCGGCCTTAAGCCTTTGCTTCTACTTCTTTAAGCTCCTCGTGGTGGTGATAAGCCTTCTATGGAGGTTCTCTTGTTCCAAGTGCCTTTCCGGGATGATGTGTTCATCGTCGTCCGGACTGTTCTCCTCTCTGGAGACAGGTTTATGAGTTTTATCTCCGCCATCGCTATGATCAGACAGCGGCCCCGAACTATGTTCGCCATCCCCTGGCTCATCCTTCTCCATCGCTGGGTCCATGGGGTCGTTGTTGCCTTTAGAGTCGACCAGGGTATTATTCTTTCTTGCGCTGTTATCGCTGTTTTTACTATGGCGGGATTTAGAGTGGCGCCAACGTCGTCGCTTTGGTTGTTTCTCAAGAGGATTACCCTCTGTTGCATCCTTCAGTTCCTCGCCGTTGTTTTCTTTGGGTGTGTCCACCATGTATATATCATATGATGAGGTGGCTGTCCAGCGCCCTTTAGGCGGTGGTTCCTGTTCTTCTCCTGCATCGTCGTCCATACCGTCGATGTCTTCGGAGTCGAAATCAAGCATGTTGGTTAAGTCATCGACAGTGGCTATTAAGTGGGTGGTGGGTGGGGAACGAATTTCTTTGTCGTCAGCTTCCCACTCAAGCCGGACATAGTTTGGCCAAGAGTCTCCTGACAGGGAGAGAGACTTCAATGAATTTAGTACGTCGCCCAAGGGCAAGTGCTCAAAGATATCCGCGGAGGTAAACTCCATGATCGGTGCCCAATCAGATTCTATAGGCACAGACGCACGCGGTTCAGAGCCTATGGCCGGAGATGAGTCCGAGGGTCCGATGACACAGGCCTCATCAGAGGCGAAGTCTGTGTTCGGCTCTATCGCTGCTAAGTGTGAGGCCTCCATGGTGGGGTCCATCCACCCATCCTCGGATGGCACGATCTGCTCCAGATTAAGTGCCGGGGCAGCCACAGGTGTGATCTTCCGAACACCGTCTGATGGAAGATCTAAGTCATGCTCGTCGTGACTGTTCGGCGCACCTGACATGGGCTCGAATCCATCGAAGATCAAGTCTCCTCGGATGTCGGTGGTGTAGTTCAGGCTTCCAAACCTGACCTGACGACCAGGGGCGTAGCTATCGATCTGCTCCAGATGGCCAAGCGAGTCGGCCTGCAGTGCAAAGCCGCCGAATACGAAGATTTGACCGGGGAGGAAAACCTCACCCTGGATCGCATCGATGTGGATGATTGAAGGAGCCATCAAGCCTTACCGTGACGACACAGTGGCACTCTCAATTAAAGCATCAATGTCGGTGTCAAAACCGGCGGATCTCGGGTAGGGGGTCCCGAACTATGCATCTAAGGCTAATGGTAACAGGAGACGGGGGACACAATGTTTACCCAGGTTCGGGCCCTCTCGATGGAGGTAATACCCTACTTCCTGCTTGATTGATCTTGATGATATGAGTATTACAAGAGTTGATCTACCACGAGATCGTAGAGGCTAAACCCTAGAAGCTAGCCTATGATTATGACTGTTGTTGTCCTATGGACTAAACCCTCCGGTTTATATAGACACTGGAGGGGGCTTGGGTTACACAGAGTCGGTTACAGAGAAGGAGATCTACATATCCGAATTGCCAAGCTTGCCTTCCACGCGAAGGAGAGTCCCACCCGGACACGGGACGAAGTCTTCAATCTTGTATCTTCATAGTCCAACAGTCCGGAACAAGTACATAGTCCGGCTGTCCGAGGACCCCCTAATCCAGGACTCCCTCAATCCGGAAGAAGGACAAGTCAGCGCTGATCTCCCAAGGGGCTACTCCGAACCAGGCACCGCCCGGAGCCGGCTCCAGCCCTTCTGGTGTGCCCTCTTCTGCTCCTGGACCTCTCGAGGCTGCACCCCGGACCAAGAGGCTTACGGGCTTTAAGCTTGGTAAGAGGCCGGTGGCCTATGCCGCGATTGACCAGTAAGTGCTCGAACTCCATCTTGTCCTTGTTTTGCTGTTAGGGCTTGATGTTCTCCATTACTTGGATAGGCCACCGCTTGCGGCGAAGAAGAAGAAGGGGGACACGGCGGCTCCGTCTGGGGAAGGCTCATCTGTTGCAGCCGCGCCTTCGTCTATGGGAAGGGGAGGCGGCGAAGTTTGCACCTCCCCTACCTGATCGTCCTCGCGAGGCCCGGAGGAGCGCTCTGGCAGGGTGCTAGCCCCATGGCCCTGCTGGCTCCGGAGGTGCCGGCGCCTGATGCTGCTGCTGAGGTAGCCAAGACTCAGGAGCCCCCAGTCTCCCAAGCCGTGATCATGCTGCCGCCTTCTCCTCCTGCACCACTGGTTCTGGACTCCTCTCCCTCCTCTGTTGTCTTGGACCGTGCCCTTACTAAGTTGGGCCAGTTGCGAGAAGACCTCAAGGGCGCCAACTCCCACCTGGTAGTCGGGCGCCTGGAGCTGATCTCTGGCTGGGTTCACTCTGACGCCTCTGTCCGAGCGGCGCTAGACCGGGCCATGGCGGCTTTTGAGGGGGAGAAGCAAGCCACGATCCAGGCTGCAGCCGCCCGCGATGCAGCACTGAAGGATGCCACGGTCGCCCAGGACCGCTGCAAGGCACTGGCGGCCGAGCTGCAGGGCTTGCGTGATGAGCTCGCCAAGGAAGCTCGTGACCGCCAGGCGAAGGAGGAGGAGATGAAGGCTCGGGAGGACGCCATCAGGGGCCGCGACGCCGAGCTGACCGCTGAACACGGCCGGCTGGGTACGCTAGAGTAGAAGCTGAAGACGGAGAGGGCCGAGCTAGACGCCAAGGCAAAGGTCTTAGCCGAGGACCGCGTGGCCTTCGCGGATCTTGAGGAGAGATCTCGCAAGGCGCTGAAGACGCTCTACGATGGTGGCCTGGAGAAGCCACTGGCTGGCGCCAAGGGCAGCCACGCCCAGCTCCTTCCCTTCTTGGTCGAAGCGCTCGAGGAAGTTGTGACCGGCGTCGGCCCTATGGCCGAAGTTGAAGCTCATGTCCTTTCTTCAGCGGCGCTGACGCGGGTCCTCAGCCACGTCTACCTTCGCGACCCTGGCGCCAACCTCGACGAGCTGCTGGAGCCCGTGGATGACGAGCGGAAATAAGGAGTGAGGGGCTACATGACCAGTTAGGCTCCTGAGTCGCGATGCTCAGGAGTCCCCCATGACGCTCAAACGATCTTCATACCTTGGCTCCGCTCGGGAAGGGGCGCGCGACGACCAGGTCCGAGGGACCTGGCTGGGTGGCGTGTGCTCGGGCGTGACCCAGGCGCAGCCCCCGTGTCCAGCCCCCTCGCGTGGCGCTCCCGAGGGGAGGCGTTGTGATGAGGCCAGAAACTGAGCTCTGGGCTCCCTGAGGTTGATATGGCCGTGGGCCGCCCTCAGTTGTTTATCACTAGCGCGGAGCATAGCGCTTCCGTATGTGTACGGGCATAGCCGCTCCTCGGCTGTGTCATCAGCCAGCGCGGAGCATGGTGCTTCCACTGGTACGTGGGAGGGGGGCCCTCCGGGAGGATCCCCTAGGGCGTGTACAGCCCCGCCCTGACACGTGGCTTGCATGGCAGGGCTAGACGAGGTGTATTTGGGCACTCGTGAGCCAGCGCGGGACACGAGGCCCTACTTCAAGGCGGGTTGCACGTGGTCTTGAGCCTTGGACGGCTGTGTGTTCCTGTGAGATGGTTAGATACAAATACTCTATGTCCTCAGGTCCTGGCCCTGGAGTGAGCTCAGACGCCGCTGGTATGCCAGGTCGCGATATCGTGGACAAGGCCAGGGGTGAGGGCTGGAAGGCCAGTAGGAGCCCCTGAGTCGTGATGCTCAGGAGCCCCCATTTTAACGCGCAAGCGATTTGCATGAGGGAGAGAAGGCCCGTGGTAGGCGGCAGATCATAATCATAGGCAGGTTAAGCATGAAAGGCAAATCAACTTGGATAAATGTAGAAGGGATACATGCCACTTGGTCAGGCCCGAGCGGCTTGGGGATGATGCAGCCCGAGGGGCGCCCCCAGCAAGGTAAACTAAAGACATAAGCAAAAGGGACACATGCCACAGGAACAGACCCAAGCGACCTGGGAATGATGCAGCCCTGAGGGCACTCCCAGCTGAAATGAACTCGAAAGATGTCACCTGATACCATTGTATAGGGAGGGTGGAGTAGCTGAAGATGCACGGTGAAGAGGCCGACCCTCACGAGCCACCGGAGCCCTGAGCCTCGGGAGGCTCTGCGGGTCCAGGCGGTTCCTCAAGGACCATCTCCATCTTCGCCAAGACCGCGTGGTGCCTGGTATCCAGAGCCACCAGGATGCTCCAAAGATGGCGCTGGTGAGTAGCAGCCGCGTTCAGTAGGCCGAAAGGCATGCGTACGTAGCTGTGCGGCGGGCCCTTGCAATGTCCCACGCGCGAAGGCCAGAGGCGCTCCTGAGACGCGGCTCGGTTGAGCCCCGGAAAGTCGATGCAGACGCACAGCCCACCATTCTTGGCTGGATGGGGGGCTACGCCAGGCAAACGGCGATCGCTGCATATGACTCTTGATTCCTGAAGCTCCTGAGTGGCCTTGGTGATGAACTCTTGAGGGTTGGGCCTTCCTCGCCCCATGCCTTCCTTAGGGAAACGTGCTGCGAAGCACGCCTCCAAGTGGTTCTCGAGCGCCTGCCTCGTGATCTTGGCAAAGTCTGAGGCCCTCCGGAAGAGAGCCCCCGAGCCCTGCCCGAGGAGGACGCCGGGTGTCAGTGTCAAAACTGGCGGATCTCGGGTAGGGGGTCCCGATCTGTGCGTCTTAGGCTAATGGTAACAGGAGGCAAGGGACACAATGTTTACCCAGGTTCGGGCCCTCTAGATGGAGGTAAAACCCTACTTCCTGCTTGATTGATATTGATGATATGAGTAGTACAAGAGTTGATCTACCACGAGATCGTAGAGGCTAAACCCTAGAAGCTAGCATATGATGATTATAATTGTGATCGTGCCTCTAAGAACTAAACCCTCCGGTTTATATAGACACCGGAGGGGGCTAGGGTTTACATGGAGTCGGTTACAAAGAAGGAAATATAATATCCGAATCGCCAAGCTTGTCTTCCACGCAAAGGAGAGTCCTATCCGGACACGGGACGAAGTCTTGAGTCTTGTATCTTCACGGTCCAACAGTCCGGCCAAAGTATATAGTCCGGCTGTCCGAATACCACCTAATCCAGGACTCCCTCAGTAGTCCCTAAACCAGGCTTCAATGACGATGAGTTCGGCGCGCAGTTCTGTCTTCGGCATTGCAAGGCGGGTTCCATCTCCGAATACTCCAAAGTAATTATCGAACACTTTAAACTGTGCCCGGACCTGCAAGATGATCTTCACATACCACCGTAGAGAGAATGATATTTCACCAATGTAATCTGCTGACAACTTTAGACAAAGTGACATGACACTACGGTCGGGTCATTATTCGAACCGTTTTCCCACAACCAGCCATAGCGCATATTGCGAGGCGGTTTCCTTGGCACGTCTTGTCACAACAGAGATCATGTCCCCTTATTACGGGATTTCCATCAATGCGGGCATGGGTAACCCAACCGCGCAACCAATCGTGGCGCTTGGGAAATGAGCGATTCTAAACGGGAAAGTGGGGAGGCGCATCGTTTTCGTCGCCTCTATAAAGGGGATAAGGATTCCCCATTTTCACCCACGCCTTCTTCCTCCTCTGCTTATCCATTCCCACACCATCGAGCTCCAGCACCCTGGTTCACGCTTTCTCCGCACAGCCGAACATGTCCGGAGAAGGAGGCAAGTGGGTGGCCTCTACCGTGAAGGAGGAGCATATTGCGAAGCTCCGGGCGGCCGGATACTTGGCCGCAGATATCGCGCACCGGCTACCGAACGAAGGGCAGGTCACTCCAACTCCGGAACCCCATGAGAGGGTCGTATTTCTCGCCCACTTCGTCCGTGGACTGGGATTTCCACTTCATCCCTTCGTCCACGGGCTCATGTTCTACTACGGGATAGATTTCCATGATCTAGCCCCAAATTTCGTCCTCAACATCTCGGCGTTTATCATTGTGTGCGAGGCTTTCCTCCGCATCAGGCCTCACTTCGGCCTATGGCTACAAATCTTCTGCGTGAAGCCGGAGATCGTGAGAGGCCAGCAAGCGGAGTGCGGAGGCGCCATGGTGGGCAAGATGCCCAACGTCACCTGGCTTGATGGCTCCTTCGCGAAGATCGTGAAAGGGTGGCAATCGGGGTAGTTCTACATCACCGAGCCGCGTGATGCCAACTGGGCGGCAGCCCCCGAGTTCCAATTCGGAATCCCCATGCGGCTCACCTCCTGGGAAAAGAAGGGCCTGGCCTGGGGCGAACCTACAGAGCTGACCGGACTTCAGAAGTACATCAAGAATATGAAGGACAAGAAAATCAAGCTTGTCAACATGGTCCAGGTCATGCTTGTCCCCTGGATTCTTCCGTGCCAAAGACGGGCTTTTAATCTGTGGGAGTTCGCCCGGCCGAACACCAGACGCTTCAAAAGCTCTATGACATGACGCACAAGGGCGCTTGGAAGGCACTATTCAAGGCCTCCGAAGTACCTCCTCCCACATCCGAGGACCGTGGACTTCATGCCACGCGGCTCCCCCGTCCGGTGAGTTTTCTGACTACCACTGGATCCGGTTTTTCCAAATGTACTCGCGGGGGAATCTCAAGTCTTTGTGTGTATTTGATCAGGAGTATGTGGAGACGGCGGAGCGGATTGACTGTCCGGCTCCACTGCCAGAAGGCCCTGCAGATGCTCTCCTGGCGGAGATGCTAGTCTCGGCGCCCTACAAGGCGCCGGAAAAGAAGGCCAAAAAGAAGGCCCCGGGGATCAGGAAGGGTCTCCGGCGTAAGGTCGCCTCGTCCGAAGACGACGACGAACACTCCTCCCCTGAAGGGGAGGAAGAAGAGGAAGGGGCCACCCCATCCGGAGAGGATGGGGGGCCTACGAAGGCGGGCCAGGGGACCGGGAAGGGTCCCCGGCGCAAGGCCGTCATACCCTCATCGTCCGAAGACGACAAGGCAGATTCCTCCCGCGGAGGCGGGGGAAACACGAAGAAACTCTGCCTTCCTGCACTGGGGAGGAGAAGAAGAGGAAAGCCGCCCCGGAGGGGGAGGCTGGGACGTCCAAGAAGGGAAAGGCATCCCTTCCGGACTACTCCACCACGGCTGCCTATAGCGAGGAGGAGTGGCTGCCTAGGGGGAAGCCCCTAGTGAGATTGTAAGTATCCACACTTTGTTATACTTTAGTGCGACTTCGCTTCATAGTCTGTTATAATGCCAAACATATATGCAGTCCGGCCAGGGTCCATCCCGAGGTATCATCTTCGGATGGGTCCTTGAGTGATTCAGCGATGAACTCGCTCCCGACGGCCACTACTCCTCAGCCTGCGAATGACATGGAGGTGTTGTCCCAAAGGCTCCCAGAGCAGGGGAGGTGACTTTGGAGACGCGCCAAGGCGGAATTCCAGATCCCGGGCACATGGGGTATAAGATCCCCGTGGATCGTGCCGACGAGAGCCACAGCAAGCCGGGCTCTCAGCCGGATACTATGCCGGAACCTTCGATGGTTCCGGATTCGGTCAGGCGGCCCCTCACTAGGGAGGGCGAGCCGTCCATGCCGATGACTTCCGTTATGCCAGAGGCGTCGGATAGTCTGCTGGAAGCGCTTCGCGGCGCTTCCATGGATGAAGAGCACCGTACTATTATGAGTGCGGTGATTCAGAAGGTTCTGTCTGCCAAGAGCGGACTAACCGAAGCCTGCACTAGCCTCCTGACAGGCTTTGAGGTAAGTAATAAAAATGTGTGAAATTACCACCCGATAGGTAGTAGCCCCTGATACTCTGTTTGGTGTTCGGAACGAAAAGCCAAACGGAGGGTCAATTATAATCCGCAGGAGTCTAATAGTAGGTGTGCATGTGAATAAGCAGGTTGTGCTGCTTGCCGCTGCTGTCCGCACGGCCGAGGTCAGCGGACTTAAACGGGACCTGGAGTAGGCACAAGGAGAGCTCAACCTCACGAACAGGTAGCTTGAAGAGAACAAAGGTGAGTGATACCCCGTCCGCATATCATAAAAAATAGACAAAATTGGTTATTCTAACGACAAAGCGTCGTGACTTTGTAATAGGGGCCACCATCGAGGTGGCATCTCTGAAGAAAGCGTTGTCCAAGGCCGAAGACAAGGCAGCCCTGGAGCGCAAGGAGCGTGAAAAGCAAGATGCTAGAGTGGGCGAGGTGCAGTAAGAGCTCCAAGAGCTCAGCAAGAAGTTCGAGTCCTTGGAGCATGATCTCAAGATGAAAGAGTCTGAGCTTGTGAAGGCCCTTGCGAGTGTGAAAGACGCCAAGGCCAAAGCCGAAAAGGCACAACAGGAAATCCAGGCGGCCAAGAAGATAGCGGTGGGTAAGACATTCTTCATGCAAAGCAAGTATGTGGAGGAGACATTTCTTTTACTTACCCGGATTCGGAGCTCTCCAGGGGCATTCGCAGATCTGCCACGTAGCATATCTGATGCTGCGGAGTTCTACCGTGCCGAGGAGGGGAGCTCAACAGAGAAGATGTTCTGGTCCCAGTATGCTGGAGCCGAACACCCAGTGCCTCTGAGTGACCAACTGAAGCAGTCGGTTGAACTCCACAGGGCGGCCGAAGTGGCTATGAAAGATTTCATAGTCTGGATGTGGCCTGGTGAGCCCTTGCCTGCCAGCTACTTCGGCCTGATAAAGCGGATGGTAAACGCTTGTCCGCGGCTTGAGGTGATCAAGCGATCCGTTTGCATTGAGGGTGCCCACCGGGCCTTTGCCCGTGCGAAGGTGCACTGGGGCAAGCTAGATGCGGAGAAGCTGGTGAAAGACAGGCCGCCAGAGGGCAAGGCGCATCACTGTCCCGAAAAGTATTATGATGGTGTTATGAAAGGCGCTCGTCTCGTGGCCGATGAATGTATCAAGGACATGATCCTTGAGTAAATGTACTTCTGTCATTGTTGTAATATAAAGACGAAGCTACTTGCGCTATATAGCACTTTTTGATTTAAAATATTACCTTTTGTGCGGCTGTTTATAGAATTCTGAAAGTAGGCCAGTCGTCGGCTTCCGCCCCCACGTAACTAGTACCGAGGTGTTCCTAGAAAAACCAGACACTCTTTATCCAAATTTTTGGTCCCTTAAGGAGGTATCTGGCGCAGCGAACAAGGCAATCGGACTATGCGGCTTTATAACTTTCACTTAGCCATAGAAGTCTACAATTTTAAATTTCGGCGAAGCCCCTAGAATTCGGAAAGCCGAATTGGGGCGCTATATACACCTAAATCGGACGAAGTCGATTCCTCACCTAAAGCGGAAAAAATCTTTAAGGATTTTAAGACCTCTCGAACAGCGACCAGCTCTCGCCGCATCATGCCGGTCAGTTTTCGGCTTTCTCTACTAAGGTGCTCGTCCGAAAGAACCGGGACACAATCGCAGTAGTTCTCCATGTGCTACCTTAGCCGATATAACGGAACTTAAGGTACCAAAACAAGGGAGCCGGGCAAACCCAACTATTGACCCAAGACATGATTCGGAGCTGATGCATATAGTGCTATAAGTTCGGGGTGCCGCACTATTGAAAGTGTTCGAACTTGTCTTGCCGTATTATGGGGCGCCATAAGAAGCCCCTGGCAAACTGAACATACCAAGGTGTACAGATGCAATATTAAATAAACATTTATAGGAAAAATGTGCAAATAGGAATAATAAGCTGACGCTATATATTATCTCCCATTGATGAATAATACGTTTAAGCGTATGTTTACAATGTGTGCGGTTAAGCAGAAGTAAATAGGACTATTTAGCATGTCCTATCCAAGGGCGGGCTGCATGTAGGTATATAAAACAGGTATAACGATCGTGAATAGATTCCACCTGGGTATTTCCTTTGTGTGCAAAGCCGATTGCCTCCTTGGTTTTCTCTCCTGTGTAAGTCCGACAATCCGGCTCTTCTGAAGAGGCTGCCCTAAAGCAGTGTCCTGAAAGATAAAGGGGGGGGGGGTTTATTAAAGTATGTTGCGGTTATACCGCACTATTGACTGAGTCACTGTTGCACCTCCGCCTATGCCCATGGTATACTGAGTGCATAATTGTGTACGCACGGCACGAATGTTGCTTTGATGGGGCATGAGCGGAGGCCAGACTGCTAGTCGCGCTCTTGGCATGCCTGGCGATCCTATTGCGGGGTGCTCCGGACCCGCTTGACGGTGTTCGAGGTTGTCGTCGCCGGATTGGTGGTTTGTCGGACAAGGCCGCATTGTACTTCTGCCGCAAGGGCTGTAGTATGTTCTTCTGTACGGAGAGAGCGGTCCATGTTTCCGTTGACTGTTATGACCCTACGAGGTCCTGGCATCTTGAGCTTGAGGTATGCATAGTGTGGTACCGCATTGAATCTAGCGAATGCGGTTCGTCCAAGCAGTGCGTGGTAACCACTACGAAAAGGGACGATATCGAAGATTAACTCTTCGCTTTGGAAGTTATCCGGGGATCCGAAGACCACTTCCAATGTTATAGAGCCCGTGTAACGGGCCTCTACTCCTGGAATTACACCTTTAAAGGTGGTTTTGGTGGGCTTGATCCTTGAAGGGTCGATGCCCATTTTGCGCACTGTGTCCTGATAAAGCAGGTTCAGGCTGCTACCACCGTCCATAAGGACTCGCGTGAGGTGGAATCCGTCGATGATTGGGTCTAGGACCAATGCGGCTGAACCACCATGACGGATGCTGGTAGGGTGATCCCTACGATCAAAGGTGATCGGACAGGCTAACCATGGGTTGAATTTTGGGGCGACTGGTTCCATCACATAGACGTCCCGTAGTGCTCGCTTCCGTTCCCATTTGGGAATGTGGGTGGCGTAGATCATGTTGACCGTTTTTACCTGGGGGGGAAACTTCTTCTATCCCCCCGTATTCGAACGCCGGGGCTCCTCGTCATCGTCGCTGTGCAGCCCCTTGTCCTTGTTTTCGGCGTTTATTTTACCGGCCTGTTTGAACACCCAGCAATCTCTATTAGTGTGGTTTGCTGGCTTGTCCGGGGTGCCATGAATTTGGCATGAGCGTTCTAGTATGCGATCCAGACTAGACGGTCCCTGATTGTTTCTTTTGAACGGCTTTTTTCGCTGACCGGATTTGGATCCGCTGAATCCGGCATTGACTGCCATGTCTTCAGCGTTGTCGCCGTTGTTCTGTCGCTTATGTCTGTTGCGCCATGGCTTGTCGTTATTGTCGCGGACATCCGAGGTGCCGGAATGTGGCGTGGTGCTGCTGCGAGCCAACCAGCTGTCCTCGCCCGCGCAAAAGCGGGTCATCAGTGTCGTGAGGGCCGCCATGGACTTGGGTTTTTCCTGGCCGAGGTGTCGGGCGAGCCACTCGTCACAGATATTGTGCTTAAAGGCCGCCAGGGCTTCAGCGTCCGGACAGTCGACTATTTGGTTCTTTTTAGTTAGGAACCGAGTCCAGAATTTCCTGGCTGACTCTCCGGGCTGTTGAGTAATGTGGCTCAAGTCATCGGTGTCCGGTGGTTGCACGTATGTACCCTAGAAGTTATCGAGGAATGCGTCTTCCAGGTTTTCCCAACTGCCGATGGAATTTGCCGGCGGGCTATTTAGCCAGTGCCGGGCAGGTCCGTTGAGCTTAAGGGGAAGATATTTGATGGCGTGTAGATCGTCTCCGCGGGCCATGTGAATGTGGAGAAGGAAATCTTCGATCCATAGTGCGGGGTCTATTGTGCCATCGTATGATTCGATGTTTACGGGTTTGAACCCTTCTGGGAATTCATGATCCATCACTTCGTCAGTGAAGCAGAGGGGGTGTGCGGCGCCTCTATGCCGGGCTATGTAGCTACGCAGTTCGAATGAGTCTGGGTGGCTGTATTCGGCCCGGCCGGACTTGTTCATAGTGTATCCGGCGTGATGATCATTGTCGCATGTTGGGGCGCGCCCCCGCGATCCGTAGATCGATCTTGGCTGTCCTACTTTGTTTTCTAGTATATCTTGCAGGTCTTGCCTATTGCCCCAGGCCGTAGTGTATTAGCATGGGGGTGCGGGCTGGTATGCCGTTTTATCCCGGCCACGAGGTGGCCAGTCAGCCGTCTGGCGCTCGAGTCCGTATTCCTTAGCTACCAGGACTTCAGTCCATCTGTCTGTGAGCAGGTCTTGATCAGCTTGGAGCTGCTGCTACTTCTTTTTCAGGCTCCTCGCGGTGGCCATAAGCCGGCGCTTGAAGCGCTCCTGCTCCATGGGGTCCTCAGGCATGCCGAACTCGTCGTCGCGGAGGCTAATCTCGTCTTCGGAGGGGGCATGTAGTTGTCCTCCTCCGGATATCCGTCTGTCGCCTGTTCGTCTGGGCTGACCTGCCCGTCTTCCTGTTCGACCTGCTTGAACGTAGGCTGATCAGGGTTGTATTCATCTTCGGCACCATCCGGATTGTTCTGTGCCAGTATTGTTGTGGCGGGGCTTGGAGCGGCGCCGACGCCGCCCATGCTTTGCTTTCTTCCCTAAGGGGTTATCCTCCGTTGCCTCATCGCCATTGGTTTCCTTCGAAGTGTCCACCATATATATATATCATATGAGGAGGTGGCTGTCCACCGCCCCGTGAGCGGTGGTTCCTGTTCTTCTCCTGCATCGTCGTCCATGTCGTTGATGTCTTTGGAGTCGAAGTCAAGCACGTCGGTTAAATCATCGACCGTGGCAATGAAGTGGGTGGTGGGTGGGCAACGAATTCCTTCGTCGTCCGCTTCCGACTTGAGTCGGAAATAGTTTGGCCAAGAGTCTCCTAACAAAGAGAGAGACTTTAACGAGTTCAGCACGTCGCCAAAGGGCAAGTGCTGGAAGATATCCGCAGCAGTGAACTCCATTACCGGAGCCCAACCAGGTTCGGCGGGCTCGGGAGCGTGCGGACTGGAACCTACAGCCGGATACGAGTCCAGGGGTCCGGTGTCACAGGCTTCTTTGGGGGTGAGGCATGTGTTTGGCTCTACCGCCAATGGGTGCGCGGCCTACGGGGCAGGGTCCATCCACCCGTCCTCGAGCAACGCAATCTGCTACGGATTTAGGTCCCGGGCTCCTACAGGGGCGATATCCCGAGCATTGTCCAACAGCAGGTCTAAGCCGTGCTCATCGTGATTGTCCGGCGCTCCTGGCACAGGCCCGAACCCGTCGAAGATCAAGTCTCCGCGGATATCGGCCGTGTAGTTCAGGTTTCCGAAGCTGACCTGGTGGCCAGGGGCGTAGCTGTCGATCTGCTCCAGTTGGCCAAGCGAATTGTCCCACAGTGCAAAGCCACCGAACACAAAGATCTGTCCGGGGAGAAAAGTCTCACCCTGGACCGTGTTGTTGACAATTGAAGGAGCCATCAAGCCCTGCAGCGACGACACAGGGGAACTCTCAATGAAAGCACCAATGTTGGTGTCAAAACCGGCGGATCTCGGGTAGGGGGTCCCGATCTGTGCATCTTAGGCTAATGGTAACAGGAGGCAAGGCACACAATGTTTACCCAGGTTCGGGCCCTCTCTATGGAGGTAAAACCCTACTTCCTGCTTGATTGATATTGATGATATGAGTAGTACAAGAGTTGATCTACCACGAGATCGTAGAGGCTAAACCCTAGAAGCTAGCCTATGATGATTATGATTGTGATCGTGCCTCTAAGGACTAAACCCTCCGGTTTATATAGACACCGGAGGGGGCTAGGGTTTAAATGGAGTCGGTTACAAAGAAGGAAATATAATATCTGGATCGCCAACTTGTCTTCCACGCAAAGGAGAGTCCTATCCGGACACGGGACAAAGTCTTGAGTCTTGTATCTTCACGGTCCAACAGTCCGTCCAAAGTATATAGTCTGGCTGTCCGAATACCCCCTAATCCAGGACTCCCTCACCGGGCGCGCCTTCCTATGCGATGGAGGGAGGTGCCCCTTGCACGGGCGCGGATCCTAATGCGACACCTCCTGAGATGCCAACCTCCCGAGGCCTTGAGCTAGGTGATGTCTTCTTCTTCTTGGGGACTGCCTCAGGATGGTTCTCGCCCTTGCTATCTGGGTCCTCGATTGATGCAGCTTGGAAGGCGCGCTCGAGGGAGCACACCGCATTCTTCTCTTCGCAGTGGACTGTGATGATTCCACCGCTTCCTGGCATCTTGAGGACATTGTAGCCATGGTGCGTCACTGCCATGAACTTGGCGAGGGCTGGATACCCGAGGATGGCATTGTATGGTATGCGAATATGGGCGACGTCGAAGTCAATGACCTTGGTGTGGTAGTTGTTGCGCTGTCCGAAAGTGACAGGGAGGCGGACCTGCCCTATCGGGGTAGTGGAGCCATCAGTAACTCCTCAGAAAGGCTTGGTAGGCTGAAGTTGATCATATGGCACTTGCAGGTTGTTGAACATCTCAATGGACAGGACGTTGAGTCCTGTGCCGCCATTGATGAGGGTCCTGGTAACTTGCACGTTGATGGTGACTAGGGAACAAAGCATTGGGAGGATGCCAGCTATAGCCGCACACTTGAGCTGATCTGCTTAGCTGAAAGTGATGGCGCACTTGGACCACCTGAGAGGGCACATGGTCTCGAGCTTGGGGAGGACTGTATTCACCTCGCGAGCAAACTTCTTGAAGATGCGCTGAGAGGCTGGGGCCTGGGCACCGCCCAGGATACAAGCGATAGCACGTGGCTCCTGGAAGCCCCCAGCCCCCTCGTCCTGGTGGTGGTCATCATTCCTTCTCAGCGTTGGCGGCAAAGGAGGAAGGCCTGCGTTGCCCTGCGGGCGATCCTCGCGAGGCTGATCCCTCCAGGCTCCCTCGCGAGGCTGGTCCTGCCAGCGATCCTCGCGAGGTCGGTCACGCCACTCCTGGCGAGGGCTTCGGTTGTCCCATCGTCCTTCGCCTCTTCCTCCTCCTTGGCCGTAGCCCTGGTCGTTGCGCTCGGGGCATCGACCGATGCGTCCTTCTCGAATGGCCCTGAGCTCCTGGCATTCATTGGTGTTGTGGGTGTAGAGGTTGTGGTAGGTGCAGAATCGGCTACCCTTGGATGACTCCGGCTGGTCTCTGCCGTGCTTCGTGTCTGGTTCTGCTGCAAGTACGACTGCTCCTTTGCGCTTCACGTCCTTGGCCTCGGCCTTCTTCTCTTCTGGGTCAGCAGCTGGAAGCTCAAGAAGGGAGAGGTGCCCCTCCTTAGCTCTTGCGCACTTGGTCGCCAGGTTGAACAGCTCCAGAGATGTGCACAGATCCTCATGTATGGCGAGCTCCTCCTTCATCTTGACGTCGCGGACGCCATCAGAGAATGCTGAGATGATGGCCTCCTCAGTCACCTTGGGAATCTTGAGGCGAGCGCTGTTGAACCGCTGGATGTACTTCTGCAGGGTCTCTCCAGGCTGCTGCTTGATGCGGCATAGGTCACCCACAACCGCAGGGCAGTCGCGAGTGCCCTGGAAGTTGGCGATGTAATGGATGTGCATCTCGTCCCAAGAGGAGATCGAGCCGGGAGGCAGGTTCAGGAGCCAGTGCGGACACCATCCTTGAGCGCCATGGAAAACCAGTTCGCCATGACCTTTTCGTCTTTGTTGGCCGCCTCGATGCCCAGCTCATAGATCTGCAGGAACTCCACAGGGTCGGCAGTACCGTCGTAGCGAGGAGGTAGATCTAGCTTGAACTTGTCGGGCCAGGCGACCCTGCACAGCTCGATGGTGAAGGCACGGCAGCCTGCTGTGGCCATCGGAGCCTTTTGCTAACGCGGGGCTTGCTCTTGATGGTTTCCATGCGCCACCGCCAGGGGCAGCGCGGGGTCTTGGCATGCTGGTGCAGGGATGTGATCTTGTGAAAGTGCAACTATCCCTAGGTGGTTTTGGTAATTCATAACAACATATAGCTCATTGAGCTAATGCTATTCCAAGACTATTATTTCAGGAAAGCTCAATGAATGGCATGGCATGGATGATGAAAGTGGATCCCTCAAAATACTAAGGACAAAGGATTGGCTCAAGCTCAAAAGCTCAAGACTCTTCATTTTATATTTTAGTGATCCAAGATCACATTGAGTCTATAGGAAAAGCCAATACTATCAAGGAGGGATGAGGTGTTGCTTAATGAGCCTCTTGCTTCATGTGCTTAGTGATATGCTCCAAAACCCTCAGCTACTTACTCACATCCACAAATGACCTAAACCCAAAGCCAAAATTAGTCACACCGATTCTTCCTATCCGGCGCCACCGATTCCAAAAGTCATAGCCACTGCCACAAACCCTAAGCAAATCGGTCTTACCGATAGGGATCTCGGTCTCACCGAGATGGGATTGTAATCTCTCTGTTTCCCTTCGCAACGTTTCGGTCTAACCAAAGTGAGGGATCGGTCCCACCGAGATTGCAATGTAAACTCTCTGTTTCCCTTTTGTAACATTTCGGTCTCACCGAAAAGAGCAAATCGGTCCCACCGAGTTTACCTGACCAACTCTCTGGAAAGCTTATTACCAAAATCGGTCTCACCGAGTTTGTGTAATCGGTCTTACCGAGATTATGTTATGCCCTAACCCTAACCGAATCGATCTCACCGAGATGCATGTCAGTCCCACCGAAAATCACTAACGGTCACTAGGTTTACTAAATCGGTTCGACCGAGTCTGTTGAATCGGTCTCACCGAGTTTGGTAAATTGTGTGTAACGGTTAGATTTTGTGTGGAGGCTATAAATACCCCTCCACCTCCTCTTCATTCGTGGAGAGAGCCATCAGAACAAACCTACACTTCCAACATACCATTTCTGAGAGAGAACCACCTACTCATGTGTTGAGGCCAAGATATTCATTCCTACCATATGAATCTTGATCTCTAGCCTTCCCCAAGTTGCTTTCCACTCAAATCTTCTTTCCACCAGATCCAAAACCTATGAGAGAGAGTTGAGTGTTGGGGAGACTATCACTTGAAGCACAAGAGCAAGGAGTTCATCATCAACGCACCATTTGTTACTTCTTGGAGAGTGGTGTCTCCTAGATTGGCTAGGTGTCACTTGGGAGCCTCCGACAAGATTGTGGAGTTGAACCAAGGAGTTTGTAAGGGCAAGGAGATTGCCTACTTCGTGAAGATCTACCGCTAGTGAGGCAAGTCCTTCGTGGGCGACGGCCATGGTGGGATAGACAAGGTTGCTTCTTCGTGGACCCTTCGTGGGTGGAGCCCTCCGTGGACTCGCGCAACCGTTACCCTTCGTGGGTTGAAGTCTCCATCAACGTGGATGTACGATAGCACCACCTATCGGAACCACGCCAAAAACATCCGTGTCTCCAATTGCGTTTGAATCCTCCAAACCCTTCCCTTTACTTTCTTGCAAGTTGCATGCTTTAATTTCCGCTGCCTATATACTCTTTGCATGCTTGCTTGAATAGTGTGATGATTGCTTGACTTGTCCTAAAGTAGCTAAAATCTGCCAAACTCTAAAATTGGGGAAAGGTTAAGTTTTTAATTGGTCAAGTAGTCTAATCACCCCCCCCCCCTCTAGACATACTTCAAGGTCCTACAAGTGGTATCAGAGCTTTGGTCTCCATTTGCTTTGATTTCCATAGCTTTTGGTGGTCATAGCCTTGGTTTCACAACCTAGGAGAGTATGGCGTCTAGCGAGGGAAATTATCACTGTAGAGGTCCTTACTTTGATGGTACTAATTTTGCTAGTTGGAAGCATAAGATGAAAATCCATATTCTCGGACATAACCCCGCCGTTTGGGAAATTATTTGTATTGGCTTGCAAGGTGAATTCTTTGATGGGAGAGAGCTAAACCGTGAAGCTAATGCGGAAGAATTGAAGATGCTACAATACAACGCTCAAGCTTGTGATATCATCTTCAATGGATTGTGCCCCGAAGAATTCAACAAAATTAGCCGTCTTGAGAATGCAAAGGAAATTTGGGATACTTTGATTGATATGCATGAAGGTACTGAATCCGTCAAGGAATCCAAGTTGGATGTGCTCCAAAGTCAGATTGACAAGTTCAAAATGAAGGATGGTGAAGGTGTCGCTGAAATGTACTCTAGGCTTGCTCTTATCACAAATGAGATTGCTGGCTTAGGGAGTGAAGAGATGACCAACAAATTCATCATCAAGAAAATCCTAAGAGCATTGGATGGAAAGTATGATACCGTGTGCACATTGATCCAGATGATGCCAAACTACAAAGATCTCAAGCCAATGGAAGTCATTGGAAGAATTGTTGCTCATGAGATGTCACTCAAGGATAAGGAGGAACTTCACAACAAGTCAAGTGGTGCTTACAAAGCCTCAAGTGAAGCCCCCACATCATCAAGTGAGAAACAAACCTTCAATGAGGAACTGAGCTTAATGGTGAAGAACTTCAACAAATTCTACAAGAGTAGAAGCAAAGAAAGAAGCTCCAAGTCAAGGTCTTACAATGACAAAAGATCTTCTAGTCGAGAATGCAATTGCTACAATTGTGGGAGACCCGGACACTATTCAAATGAGTGTACGGCACCCTACAAAAGAAGAGAAGATTCTCCAAGAAGAAGAAGCAAAAGAGAAGAATCACCACCAAGAGAGAGGAGGAGTAGAGATGATCGTTATGAACGAAGACCCTCACGGAGAAGCAAGGATTCGGAAAGGAAGGACAAGTCATCAAGGAGCTACATAAAACGAAGACATCAAGCTCATGTTGGTGAATGGGTATCCGGCTCCGACTCCGACAATCACTCCGAGAGAAGCTATCACTCTGACTCCGAATATACTCAAGATGAAGGTGTTGCTGATCTAGAACTTGTGTCAACCAACTCCTACGACATATTTGATTCACCAAATGAAGGAATTGGAAGATACTTCATGGCCAAAGGTCCAAAGGTAACACATCCTGAGTATGTTGATTTCAATAGTGATGAAGATGACTTTCTTGTGGATGATGATTTACTTGTTGACAACTCTAGTGATGAATACTATGATGAAACGTCAATTAATCTTGCTAATCAAGATAAAACGAATGACAATGATAAGGAGAAGATTGAGCTTCTAACTAAAGAACTAAACACTCTTAAGTTGGCTCATGAAACTATCTTTGAAGATCATCGAGAACTTTTAAGGGCTCATGAGAAGTTACGCTTTGAAAAGCTCAATCTTGAGCAAGAGCATGAGTTCTTAAAGGCAATCAATGATGATCTTCGCAAGAAAAGTTCTTCTTACATTGCCAAGTGTTTACTCTTATCCACTTACATGCCTCAAGTCAAGTCTAGTAACAAGTACAAGAAAGATACTTCCTCTAGTAGTAACAATAATAATGTCAAATCCAATATTTTTGCTTCTAGTAGTTCTCTTGATTCCACTGATGATTCTCTTAGCCAAGTTACACTTGAGCAAGAAAATAGCTTATTGAAGGGAATTATAGAGAAAGGTGTTTACAAGAGCCTTGCCGGGAGTAAGCAATTAGAGGAAATTGTACGCAAGCAAGGAAGGCACCGGAAGAATCAAGGTGTTGGTTTTGAACGGAAGTTCAATGCCAATGGAGTTGAGTGGGAAGAAGATCAATACCCCAAGACGAAGTTTGTTCCTCAACAAGAGAAGTATGATCCTACTTCCTTCAAGGGAACACAATCTCAAGATGATCTTCCACCACAAGACCACAAGAACAAAGGCAAGGACAAGCTTCAAGAAGAGATTGATGCATTTGAAGAAGCACCTAAAGCCTCGTTCAAGTGGGTTGCCAAGACTACGTCAAGTTCTACTTCATCAAGTACAACTACAACTCCAAGGATTCCCATCAAGATGATGTGGATCCCGAAGAAGAAGAACTAGAGAGTTCTTGAGGGTGACTCCGCCAACATTCTTCACTCATATCATTATGGCAAGAACAAGTGCAATCAACTTCCACATCTTGCACTAGTTCAAGGAGCCACAAACCCTCATGTTGGTAAGGCAAGGGACAAGGTAACCTAATGATTTCATGGACATCATGTTGTGTGTGCATCACTCTATGTACATGGATATTCTTGTTTGTTCCTTGTGGGACTAACCCATGTAGGTAAGTTGAAAGTGCAACTCACTCCAAAGGATTGCTCCAAATAATCTACATCAACATTGAGAATCCACATCTTCAACACCTACATGAAGTCATCATTGACAAAACCCAAGGTTAGCTCATCCCTCTAAGGGGGGATCTCACATCTAGGGGGAGCTTAACTCTAAGAATTGAGTCAAAGCAACTCTAATGGTGTGAACATATCAATGCATTATGTAAAAGTGGTAACCCCACTTGAGCTTAAACGATGAGTATGACCTATGATCAAATGTTTTCATTTGACTCCTAAGTCAATATACTCATATATAGATGACCTAGTCATCGCCAATTGTTTGATAGATGCTAGAGTTGGTTGTGCATGCTTTGCCACATATTTCATTTGCCATCTTATTGTGTGAGCATGTTGGTGCATATTTTACTCATTCAAGGACATCCACTTGTTGTTTTGCTTGATTGGCTTCTTTTCTTTTTGCCAAGTGGATGAACAAGAATGCCTAAGAACTTTCTCTAGCTATCTATGCTTTTCTCGTCTCAAACTCTATTCATGCTACATCACAAAATTTGATCAAGTCAGATTCGAACCACTCTGTGTGAGGAGTGTTGGTGTCAAAACCAGCGGATCTCGGGTAGGGGGTCCCGAACTGTGCGTCTAGGCGGATGGTAACAGGAGACGAGGGACACGATGTTTTACCCAGGTTCGGGCCCTCTCGATGGAGGTAAAACCCTACGTCCTGCTTGATTAATATTGATGATATGGGTAGTACAAGAGTGGATCTACCACGAGATCAAGGAGGCTAAACCCTAGAAGCTAGCCTATGGTATGATTGTTGTAATGTATGTTGTGTCCTACGGACTAAAGCCCTCCGGTTTATATAGACATCGGAGGAGGCTAGGGTTACACAGAGTCGGTTACAATGGTAGGAGATCTACATATCCGTATCGCCAAGCTTGCCTTCCACGCCAAGGAAAGTCCCATCCGGACACGGGACGGAGTCTTCGATCTTGTATCTTCGTAGTCTTGGAGTCCGGCGGACGATGATAGTCCGGCTGTCCGGACACCCCCTAGTCCAGGACTCCCTCAGTAGCCCCTGAACCAGGCTTCAATGACGATAAGTCCGGCGCGCATAATGTGCGGCCTTGCAAGGCGGGTTCCTCCCTTGAATAATCCAGAGAAGATCATGAACACCAGGATAGTGTCCGGCTCTGCAAAATAAATTCCACACTCCACCGTAGAGAGAATAAAATGTACACCAGTCCAATCTGCTGACGTATTATGCGGCATGACATCACACCGCTACCAAGCCTTTGTTTGAATCGTTTTTTACTATACCACCTCAGCACGTTTAGCGAAGCGGTTTCCTTGGCACGTCTTGTCGAAGGAGAGATCGTGTTCCCCTTATTCCGGGATTCTCATCAATACGGACGTGGGTAACCCAACCGTGCCCGTCGCCACGCCTCCTCCATCGAAGGTGAATCCCGAACGGTCACGGAGACGACCCTTGGTATTTTTCCCCTTTATAAGAGGACCAAGGACCGTTCCTTTTCTTCAATCTCGCATCGAATCTCCTTCTCGCTCCTAGTTCCAGCACCCAGAGCCCCAGATTCGAGCGCTTCGGATTCTCAATCATGTCCGGCTCCGACCTTCAGGGCCGGTGGATGCCTTCCTCCGTCACGGAGGAGGACATATTGAAGTTACGTGAGGCCAAGTACCTGACCTACGAGATTTCGCACAGGTTGCCTGTCCAAGGGCAGGCCGTGCCCGCCCCCGAGCCCGGCGAACACGTCGTCTTCGTATCCCACCTCCATCGGGGTTTAGGCTTCCCGACGGACCCCTTTGTGAGAGGGCTCATGTTCTACTACGGGCTGGATTTTCACGATTTGGCTCCGGAGTCCATCCTCCATATCTCTGCATTCATTATCGTTTGCGAAGCCTTCCTCCGCGTCACTCCCCACTTCGGCCTGTGGCTGAAGACCTTCAATGTGGAGCCGAAGATGATCGGGGGGCGTCAAGCGGAGTGCGGCGGGGCGACCATAAGCAAAAAGGCCGATGCCCCGTGGCCCGAGGGTTCCTTCCAAGAGGAGCTCGGACTGTGGCAGCAGGAGTGGTTCTATATCACCGCTCCGAAGGGCAGCAAGCAAAAGCCGCCGCCTTCATTCCGCCCGAGACCTCCACGCCAACTGATGTCGTGGGTCAACCAGGGGCTCAATTGGGGGCCGTCCGAAGACGTGCCCTCACTGCAGGGCCGGATTCGAGACCTCCAAGCGAGGGAGATCAATCTGGTCGTGGTGATGCAGGTTATGCTAATCAGGCATCTTCTGCCCTGCAAATGCCGTCCTCTCCGTCTATGGGAGTTCAACCCGGAGGGACCTCGGATTCTCCAACACTTCATGGTGCGACACCCGTGGAGATGTACAAGTTGTTCTTCGGACCGCAGGTGGCGCGTCCGGAATTAGCCGAGGACGCAGGCCTAAGCCGCAATCGCCCGGATACTCAGGTAAATAGCTCAGAGTCCGGACATTCTGTTTATCTGCCTTTCTAGAGTTCGCCTCCTGACCCATTACTCTTCACAGGAGTGGGTGGCGCGATCAAGGCTGATAAGGTGTCCGGCCCCCCTCCCAGAGACCGCACTGGAGCCCGTGCTGGTCAGAATGTTGGAGGTCGCGCCCACAGAAGGGAGCGAAGGGGAAAATAGAGGAGCTAATATTTCGCCCAAACGGGCGTCTAAAGAGGGGGGAATCAAGAACCCCTCCTTCCAGGGGGAGAAGAGGACCGCCTCCGAAGATCCGGAGGCCAAAGCCCCTAAATGGGGGAAGAGATCTTCCCCGGGGGGTCCAGCGTCCGGGGAGAATCCGGACGCACAATCATTGCCAAAGGATCAGCCCTCCAGCGAGCCGTGAGTATGAAAAGGGGGAGTTAATTAGTAAGGAAATACCTCCATTTGTGCTTCTGTGGGTGACCGAAATATTTATCTTGCAGGTCGGATCTGCAGCCTTCTCAGATGAGTTCATCTTCGGGGGACCTTCTTCCGGAGATGATGGAGAGCGAAACGCCTCCGTCTGCCGCGCCGTCAGATAAAGCGGACAAGCCTGAAGTATCGTCACGGAGGGTATCCCCGAGTCCGGAGGGGCCAGAGAGTTCGGCACACACTAGTATCCGGCCGGGAGAACTGAAGAATCTGCTTGAGAGGGCGTCCATTTCAGAAGATCACCGTGCGTTGATGCGTATGGTGATTGGAAGGATTTCGTCCGCCGAGAGCGGATTGCGCAATGCCGCCATGAGTTTGCTGGCGGGGTTTGAGGTACACGAAAATGACGCATCCCTTTGTCTATTAACAGTTTTGCACATAAAAATGCGCCCTGTATAGATAGTAGCCCCCGAGACTCGGTAGGTTGTCGAAGACGACAGCGTGCCGAGGATCAAAATCGCAAGTAATTAATGTCGCCATTCCTATGCAGGTGGCGGATAGTCCGAGGGGTAGCCGGACTAGTGGAGTTGCCGAGTTAATGCGGCAACTTGACATGGCGGATGCAGACATCGCGCTTGTCAACCAGCAACTTGACGAGTCGCAAGGTAAATGAGTTCTCCGCAGTCGCTTTATTAAGGGGGTCAAAGCCCTCCTCTTGATAAATTATATGCTGTTGTACAGACGGTGCTGCTGTTGTGGAGAGCCTTCGGGCCGAACTTGCCCAAACTAAGGAGCAAGCCCGAAGGAGTGACGCGGCTGCCTCGAGGGAGGCCGAGGAGTTGAAAGCCGAAAGGGCTGCACACTGCCTAAGCAGGGAAGAGGTGGCCGAATTGGCCGTGAAAGTGAAAGATGCTGCCGTCCGCAATGAGGCTCTTGAAAAGGAGCGTTTATCGGAGCGGGAAGACCTGAGGAAGGCCACCGCCGAGGCCAAGGATGCCCGCTCTGCAATGCAGGCCATGAGGGAGGAGCTGCGCCAGGCGGGAGATATCGTGGCTGGCAAGCCTTATCTGCTACGTCGCTGGTTTATGGATCAAAAGTATGCTCAATTTGATCGGCTGTGGAGTCCGGAGGATCCGTATATGGACTTAGCGGCAAGTGCGACTGATGCCGTTGAGCACTTCCGGAGCCATAAGGATCACAAGACGGAAGAGCTATTTTGGTCTCAATTCCATAGTCCGGATCGCTCACTTCCGTTGACCGACCGGTTGGCTGAATGGGCCGAGCTAAATAGGTTGTCCGGACTTGCCATGACTGACATCGTGGCTCATGTCTGGCCAGAGAGGCCCAAGGCGACGAGCTACTTCGGCTTACTGCAGCAATTCCTTGGAGCGGTGCCGCATATCAAGGAGATGAAGCGGTCGGCCTGCATCGAGGGTGCGCGGATGGCTCTTGCCCGCGTAAAGGCGCATTGGACAGAGATGGATGCCACCGCTGTTGCCGCCCAGGGTTCGGATGAAAGCCGGCTCCCCGCCGAGCACTATTTCAGGGAAGTTATGCGTGGTGCTCGTGTAATAGAGTTGCAGTGCTCAAAAAATGTCACGTTCAAATGAACGTTTTAGCTTGTAAAACAATGATTATGCAATAACTGCTTTTTATACTTGTGCGTCCCAAGTGGTAAAACTGCTCCTGAGCGGCCGTTTTCGTATACATTTGTATAACCTGAAAGCTTGCAGTCTTCGGCTTCAGCCCCCACGCACAAGGTGCGGGGGTGTTCGCAAAAATAGCGCGTGTTCACACTTAATCCGACGTCTCGGTCCTGTTTAGGAGGTGGTAGCGTAGCAAACGAGGCAATCCGGACTATAATGCTTTATCACTTTCACTTAGCCAGTGGAGTTCGAGGGTGGGGCTACGATATAGCCCCTGGGGGCACCGCACTTCTCCGATTGCGGGGCGCGTGTGTGCCTGACCGGGAAACGGTCCTTCGTCAAAGCGGGGAATTCTAAACATTTCGGTAGTCGATCGAGTGGTTGACCAGTCTCTCGCTATATCATGACAGTCAGTTTTCGGCTTTCTCTACTGAGGTGCTCGCCCAGCCGAACTGGGGCACAATCGCAGTAGTTCTCCTGGTGCCGCGTTAGCCGATGATACGAAACGTAAGGCAGCAAAACACAGGAGCCGGGCAAACCCAACATTTGACCAAAGACATGATTCGGAGCTGATGCATATAATGCCTAACTCGAGACGCCGAACACTCCCTAAGGTGTTCGGTCTTTATGATAATGGGCAGAATAATGCCCTAAGCCCCTAGTGTCCAAGTACGGGCATGGTCTTCTGACGCGGCCAATGCCAAAACGTCAGGCTCCTCTTTGGTTATAGGAAGAAACCAAGGGAGAATAACAACAAGAGACAGTAAAAAAGGTTTACGCAGGGTCTTAATCTGAAAAGAATCCTCGCAATGGGTCCCTACTGCACGTCTGCGCCTGTGTCTCCGTTGTGCCGTTATCCTAGACGGGTATGCACGTTGTTCATCTGTAAAAAGAGAGGAACGCTTAGTTTGGAAACAATTCGTGCGAAAAAAAGGAGAAGAAGAAACATAAATAAGTAAAGCGGGATTCGTATGAACTCGCGATTCTTTGTGCGCGCAACCACTTGTCAAGGGTTGTGCGGCTAGGGAGCCCCTAGCCAACCAATGCCGGACTCGTCTATCCGTGTCCGGGGTCTTCAGGTGACCCTCGCACTGAAATGATGCCTCGAGGACCGGGCATCTTGAGTGTAAGAGACGCGTAATGCGGTATGGCGTTAAAACGGACGAAAGCCTTTCGTCCCAAGAGTGCTTGATATTCACTTTTAAATGGGACGATATAAAAAATTAGTTTTTCGCACCGAAAATTGTTCGGTGATCCGAACACGACTTCTAGTAATAGGGAGCCTGTGCACTTGGCATAAGGGCCTGGCGTCACTCCTTTGAAGGAAGTGCGGCTGTGTCGAATTTTGGTAGGGTCTATACCCATCTTGCGGATTGTGTTTAGATACAGCAGGTTTAAGTCGCTGCCTCCGTCCATTAGGACTTTGGTCAATTGTAATCTGTCGATTATGGGATTCAATATCAGGGCAGTCCGTCCCGCGCTTCGAACGCTTTTGGAATAGTCCAGGTGGTCGAAAGTGATTGGTTTTGATATCCAATCTCTATGGTCTGCTGGGTTGGACCGTGCGAGGCTCTTTTTAGGAAGTGCCGCACTATTTTTCCGTATTATGACATGAAGTGAGTTTACTGCTTTGACCCCTTGCGGGAAAGTCTTTTGTTTTCCGGTGCTCTGCTGGTGGGGTTTATCGTCTTCGCTTGACGCGTCGAGCCCCTTGTGTTCGGCGTTTAGTCGGCCAGACTGTTTAAAAACCCAACAATCCCGATGGGTGTGGTTTGCAGGCCTTCCGGGGGTGCTGTGGATTTGACATATCCGACCCAAAATCTTGTTTAAGTTAGACAGCTCATCGCCGTCATCCTTAAGAGGCGATGTTTTGTTGTTTGGCCGCGAGCTTTTGAATCCGGCGTTGACTGCCGTGCTCTTTGGGATTTTCTCTTTGTTCCGGCGCTGCTCTTTGCTGCGCCATGATTTTCCGTTTCCATCTCTTATCTCGGATGTACTTGGGTTGCTGGTGCTGCATCTTGCTAGCCAGCTGTCCTCTCCCGCACAGAAGCGGGTCATGAGGCTTGTTAGCGCGGTCATTGTCCTCGGTTTTTCTTGGTCGAGGTGTCTAGCAAGCCATTCGTCTCGGACATTGTGTTTAAAAGCTGCTAAGGCTTCGGCGTCCGGACAGTCGACTATTTGGTTCTTTTTGGTGAGGAACCTGTTCCAGAATTTGCACGCTGACTCTCTGGGCTGTTGAGTTATATGGTTAGATCATCTGCATCCGGAGGGCGGACATAGGTCCCTTGAAAATTTGCTCTAAACGCGTCCTCGAGCTTTTCCCAACTTCCAACAGTGTTTTCTGGGAGGCTTTTAAGCCAATGACGGGCTGGCCCTTTAAGCTTGAGGGGTAGGTATTTTATGGCGTGGAGATCGTCTCCTCTGGCCATGTGTATATGCAGTATATAATCTTCTATCCAGACTCCAGGGTCTGTTGTTCCATCGTAGGCCTCTATGTTTATGGGTTTAAATCCTGCTGGGAATTCATGGTCCAGCACCTCATCGGTGAAACATAGTGGGTGTGCGGCGCCCCTGTATTTGTGTGTGCCGCTATCTTCGGACACTTGACGTGTTGCCTTGCTTCTTGGGGCCTTCTTCTTTGGCCCGTAGATGGACCTGGCTGGGCCATCTGTCCTTCCAAGTTCGCTGGTTGGTTTATGTGTGGCGCCGCTTTCAGAATTTGGCCTATCATCTGGCCGTCTATCCAACCAGGAAGCCTCTTTATTTTTTGACGGTGGAGGCTCTATGGCCTCCTCGTCGAATTCTGGTAGCAGCTTACGCTTCGGGTAGCTCTTTGATTGGTGGCTATTGCCGTATTTATCTGCGGTTTTGAGCACTTTGCTCCATCTCATTCTGAGTGTGTCTTCCACTGTTTTGAGCTTCCGCTTTTCCTTCTTTAGGCTTCTTGCAGTGTTGACGAGTCTTTTCCGAAGGTTTTTGCTCTCCGGCGGCGTGTCCGGCATGAGATCGTCTGGACTGTCGTTTTCGCCGGGCCTGGACTGATTATCTGACTCGTCATGTTCAGACGGTTGCTTATCTGCATGTTCGTCGTCCACTTGTGAGCCCTGCTGTATTACGGGCTCCTTGGGAGCGTTGTTGTCATCGAGGCGGGACTTAGGGCGGCGTCTGCGTTGCCGTTTTGGTTGTTTATCAGCGGGGTTATCTTCTGCCGCGGCCCGTTGGTCCTCGTCATCGCCCTCCTTTTGGGTATCCACCATGTATATGTCATATGACGAGGTGGTCCTCCCGTGCCTTATAGGCTCTATTTCTTGTTCGTCTCCGGCATCGTCATCTATTCCGTCGATGTCTTCGGAGTCATGGTCTAGCATGTCGGTTAGATCGTCGACAGTGGCTACAAAGTGGGTGGTGGGTGGGCTCTGAATTTCTTCATCGTCCGCACCCCAACCAACCTGGCCATAGTCCGGCCAGGACTCTCCCGATAACGAGAGGTGCTTTAGCGAATTTAGGATGTCGCCAAAGGGCGAGTGTTGGAAGATGTCCGCGGCGGTGAATTCTATAACCGGCACCCGATCCGAATCGATTGGTAGGGGCGTGGGAGGTTCGGAGTCCGGCAAGGAGTCCGGCAGCTCGGAATCACGAGTTTCGCGGGGGACAAGATTAATGTTTGGCTCCATCGCCGTGGAAGTCGAAGCCCCCGAGGAGGCGTCTATCCACCGATCCTCGATCTGGGTGATCGGCTCCGGACTGATGGCCGAAGCGGATTCATGTGCGGCCACCAAGGCACTGTTCGGCGGCAGAGCTAGATCATGCCCATCGTCACGGTGCGGCACGCTTGGCTGCGGCTTGAGTCCGTCGAAGATCAAGTCTCCGCGGACATCGGCCGTGAAGTTTAGGCTTCCGAATCTGACCTGACGGCCAGGGGCGTAGCTTTCGATCTGCTCCAGATGGCCAAGCGAATTAGCCCGCAGTGCGAAGCCGCCGAATACAAAGATCTGTCCGGGGAGAAAAGTCTCACCCTGGACAGCGTTGTTGGTTGAAGATGCCATCAAGCCTATCGGTGACGGCACAGAGGAACTCTCAATGAAAGCACCAATGTCGGTGTCAAAACCGGCGGATCTCGGGTAGGGGGTCCCGAACTGTGCGTCTAGGCGGATGGTAACAGGAGACGAGGGACACGATGTTTTACCCAGGTTCGGGCCCTCTCGATGGAGGTAAACCCCTACGTCCTGCTTGATTAATATTGATGATATGGGTAGTACAAGAGTGGATCTACCACGAGATCAAGGAGGCTAAACCCTAGAAGCTAGCCTATGGTATGATTGTTGTAATGTATGTTGTGTCCTACGGACTAAAGCCCTCCGGTTTATATAGACACCGGAGGAGGCTAGGGTTACACAGAGTCGGTTACAATGGTAGGAGATCTACATATCCGTATCGCCAAGCTTGCCTTCCACGCCAAGGAAAGTCCCATCCGGACACGGGACGGAGTCTTCAATCTTGTATCCTCGTAGTCTTGGAGTCCGGCGGATGATGATAGTCCGGCTGTCCGGACACCCCCTAGTCCAGGACTCCCTCAAGGAGCACTCGGAGTCCCCGATTCATCATAGACTTAAACTTCCAAAACCTCTTTGTGACTCTCGGTCTGACCGATTCCTCCATTTCGGTCCTACCGATATCATTAAGTTGACCTGAGTTTTCAATCTCGGTGCAACCGATTTGAACTTTTCGGTCACACCAATTTGCTGTAACTATACACAGTTATGCATCTCGGTGCCACCGAGTTGTTCCACTCGTTCACACCGACAGGGTCGGGCTATATATATTCATGGGCAAAATTTTGGAAATTTCTCCGAACCCTTTCGCCCGCGCAATAGCTCGCTCTACCATCGAAGGTCTCCGGATCGTCTCCTCGTCGCCAGCCGCCTCCAGTAGCTGGTCTCCGCCGCCGTCAACGGATTTCGCCCCCGCCGTTGTCGCCGTAGTGAGTTCATCGCCAAGCTAGGGTATGGACTCGATCACTATGCTATCCTCGTCTGATTCCTAGCACACTGAGTTCTTATAGATTCTTGCCACGATTGAAACAATCCTATCCACTCAATGTAGTCCGTAGAATTAGATGAGATTCAAAATTTTAGGGTTTGTTTCCGCCGAAACCATCTCGGACCCACCGAGTTGAAAAACTCGGTCCCACCGATTTGGCTTATGCCATTGCACAAGTAACTCTCGGTTTGACCGAGAATTGCTAATCAGTGCGACCGATTTTAGGACTTTGTGAAACCCTAGCAGTCTCGGTGCCACCGAACTGTGACTCGGTCCAACTGAGTTCATCAGTTTAGGTTCCAAAACTGCTTCGGTATCACCGAGTTTGAAAATTGGTTGATCCGAAATGCTTTCTGTGGAAAACTAAAACTGAATTTTTGAATCATTCTTTTGCAAAAATCTCTGCATTTTGTGATGCTCATCCACTCTATCTCATCTATAACTCTTCACAGAGTCAGCAGTCAGTGTTTTGCAGCATGTCAGACCAGAGTAACAGCTAGAACAGGTCAGAAGAGCAGATTGACATGAGCAAGGGCACTAGTCCCTCTAGCACTTCAGATGAAGGAAGCAGAAGCACTCTTAGCAACCTGCCTAAGGCTGCTACCAGGCAAAGGAGGAAGAGAACCTCAGACTCAGAGGATGAGGACTATAAAGCTGAAGAAGATGAGGTTACTTCCAAGAAAGTAGTGCTCAAGAAGGAATATGGCTCTGCACATAGCACAAAGCCTGGACTGAAAAAGAAAGTTCCTGCCAAGAGGACACCAATGCCCAAGGCCAGAAGGTCCACTCAAGTGCCAGAATAGACTGAACCCAAAGAGGCACTTGAAAAGAAAGTCACATCTTCAAAACCCAAGAAAGTTCCCACTGGAGAGACAATGAAGTTTACCATTGAATCAGAGGATGAAGGTGCTCAGGACAAGAAGAAGAAGAGAGAAAGAACCACAACTGCCCAGGTTCTTGGAAAGCCCTCAATGAGAAGATATTATGAAGAAGAAGAAGAAGAGGTTGCTGCACCAGCACCTAAGGCACCAAAGCTTATGGGTGATGCTATAAGGTCAGGGGCTGCAACATCTAAGCCCAAGGAAGCACCCAAAGCTGCCTCCAAGGCCAAGCTTATACCAAAGAGGAATACTAGGAGTATTCCAGCTGCTGAGAAGAACAAGGCCCCAGTGCCAAATGTTGCTGATGAAGAAGATGAAGAAGGACAGGTCCTAAGGAAGCTCAAGCCCAAGATACCAGACCACAATGATGCCCATCCTATGGCTGAGGACATGAGGATCAGGAAGGACTCAGGGTTGAGGCTATGGAGGATGGAAGATCCATATGCCTCAAGGAGGAGAACTGCTGTTGATTACAGGTTCCATACAAAGGAACAGCAGGACTTCTATGAGACAATTCTGTTGGATAAGAAGCCCATAGTTTGTGATATGAGGTGGGTCGACTGGACCTACATTAAGGAAAATGAAGAGCACTATCCTGGAGTGCAAGATAGCTTTGTTGCTTGTGGAGTTGCTGATTTTGTTGGGGAAAAGCTCACCCACTGGAATGATGAACTTATCATGCAATTCTATTCCACAGCACACTTTTATCCAGATGGAAAAATTGTTTGGATGTCTGAAGGTACAAGGTACCAATCCACTGTTGAGGAATGGGCAAGTCGGATAAATGCCCCAAAGGAAAATGAGGATGACCTGGATATTTATGCAAAGAAGAAGATGGATCACAATTCCATGGCACACATGTACAAGGAGATCCCAGACAAGGCAGTTGAGACACATAAGTTTGGATCAGACCATTTTCTATTGTCAGGGCTGCCAACTATCAATTGGATTCTGAGGCACACTCTGTTGCCCAAGTCTGGTGACCACAACATGATCAGAGGGCATGCCATCAACATGTTGCATGTGTTTGATGTGCCACAAAAGTTCAAAGTCATGAGCCTTATGATTGAAACCATTAAGAGGACTGCAGCAGATCAGAAGAGGAGCTGTGGATATGCCCCTCAGATTCAGGAGTTGATAAACTCAAAGATGGGCACAGGGAAATATCAATTGGATAAGGAACATTTTCCACTTTATCCAGACTTTGAGTACAATGAGGTTGTCATGAATGAGAATGATCCATCATCAGTTCAAGCTCAAGAGAAGAAGGAGAAGGCAAAGAAGGAGAAGGCTACCAGGATGCCAACTCAAGAGGAGGCATCTGAGTATTTCTTGAAGAACAAGCAGGAGCAGCTTGGTTACTTAATAGCATCAACACTAAGGATTGAGAAGGGACTGACCACCCTCACTCAGAATCAGGAGAGCCTAGAAAGAATCATGGAACTCAAATTCCATGACCTTGATGTCAAAGTAACTGAGATACAGTCAGTTGTGGAGCAGCTGCAGGATGACATGCAGGAGAGGCAGGGCAAGACTACCACACATGTGTTTGCCAGAGTGCCCAAAGCCCAGAGATCAGTTGCAGTGCCTGTGACAAACACCAGAGCAACATCTTCAGCACCAACTACAGCACCTACAGCCCCAGTGCAACCAGCTCCAGCATCAACTCCAGCACCCTCTACTTCAACTGAAGCCTTCGTCCTTGGAGTTATCCGGACACCACCACCTGAAGATCAAGCCTGAGAGTCGATCTAGCACTATGCATTTTCTATGAACTTTTTGGTAACTTGTTGCCAAAGGGGGAGAAAAATGTATAGATCATAGGCTTCAAGATAGAGAGTGTTGCTTTTGTTATCTCTTGCTTTATTTGGTGGTTAAAACTTGTTTGCTTTTGATTGCTTGAGATACTATGCTTGTGAGACATTGATGATCATGTGTTTGATCATAAGCTACACTTATGCATGTTTGATGATATTGCCCTATCTTATCCTATGTGATCATTCACTTTGCTTGGTGATGGGTGCATGTATTCAATATTTATTATTTTGAGCGCTCCACCAAGATGTATGTGACATGGAAGAGTAACCCATGAGCCTAACTCATTGTGCATTTGCAGTCCAAAGAAAATCTTAAACTATGCACAAATTTAGGGGGAGCTCTTGCTTATCAAATACTTCTCAAAGCGACGATGTTGTTAAATCCTATTATCATTTGTCGAAGCTTTGATCTATATGTTGTCATCAGTTACCAAAAAGGGGGAGATTGAAAGTGCAACTATCCCTAGGTGGTTTTGGTAATTCATAACAACATATTGAGCTAATGCTATTCCAAGACTATTATTTCAGGAAAGCTCAATGAATGGCATGGCATGGATGATGAAAGTGGATCCCTCAAAATACTAAGGACAAAGGATTGGCTCAAGCTCAAAAGCTCAAGACTCTTCATTTTATACTTTAGTGATCCAAGATCACATTGAGTCTATAGGAAAAGCCAATACTATCAAGGAGGGATGAGGTGTTGCTTAATGAGCCTCTTGCTTCATGTGCTTAGTGATATGCTCCAAAACCCTCAGCTACTTACTCACATCCAAATGACCTAAACCCAAAGCCAAAATCGGTCACACCGATTCTTCCTATCCGGCGCCACCGATTCCAAAAGTCATAGCCACTGCCACAAACCCTAAGCAAATCGGTCTTACCGATAGGGATCTCGGTCTCACCGAGATGGGATTGTAATCTCTCTGTTTCCCTTCGTAACGTTTTGGTCTAACCAAAGTGAGCGATCGGTCCCACCGAGATTGCAATGTAAACTCTCTGTTTCCCTTTTGTAACATTTCGGTCTCACCGAAGAGCAAATCGGTCCCACCGAGTTTACCTAACCAACTCTCTGGAAAGCTTATTACCAAAATCGGTCCCACCGAGTTTGTGTAATCGGTCTTACCGAGATTACGTTATGCCCTAACCCTAACTGAATCAGTCTCACCGAGATGCATGTCAGTCCCACCGAAAATCACTAACGGTCACTAGGTTTACTAAATCGGTCTGACCGAGTCTATTGAATCGGTCTCACCGAGTTTGGTAAATTGTGTGTAACGGTTAGATTTTGTGTGGAGGCCATAAATACCCCTCCACCTCCTCTTCATTCGTGGAGAGAGACATCAGAACAAACCTACACTTCCAACTTACCATTTCTGAGAGAGAACCACCTACTCATGTGTTGAGGCCAAGATATTCCATTCCTATCATATGAATCTTGATCTCTAGCCTTCCCCAAGTTGCTTTCCACTCAAATCTTCTTTCCACCAGATCGAAAACCTATGAGAGAGAGTTGAGTGTTGGGGAGACTATCACTTGAAGCACAAGAGCAAGGAGTTCATCATCAACGCACCATTTGTTACTTCTTGGAGAGTGGTGTCTCCTAGATTAGCTAGGTGTCACTTGGGAGCCTCCGACAAGATTGTGGAGTTGAACCAAGGAGTTTGTAAGGGCAAGGAGATCGCCTACTTCGTGAAGATCTACCGCTAGTGAGGCAAGTCCTTCGTGGGCGACGGCCATAGTGGGATAGACAAGGTTGCTTCTTCGTGGACCCTTCGTGGGTGGAGCCCTCCGTGGACTCGCGCAACCGTTACCCTTCGTGGGTTGAAGTCTCCATCAACGTGGATGTACAATAGCACCACCTGTCGGAACCACGCGAAAAACATCTGTGTCTCCAATTGCGTTTGAATCCTCCAAACCCTTCCCTTTACTTTCTTGCAAGTTGCATGCTTTAATTTCCGCTGCCTATATACTCTTTGCATGCTTGCTTCAATAGTGTGATGATTGCTTGACTTGTCCTAAAGTAGCTAAAATCTGCCAAACTCTAAAATTGGGAAAAGGTTAAGTTTTTAATTGGTCAAGTAGTCTAATCACCCCCCCTCTAGACATACTTCAAGGTCCTACATCTTGCCGTGCTGGTGCAGGGAGAACGTGAGCGCCTTCTTGAGGCCGAGGGATTTCTTGGCAGCTCCTTTCTTGCCACGCGGGCACCGGACACGGTGGGTCACGACCGGGGGCCGCACGCCTTGGAGCCAGGGCGCCTTCTTGGGGAGGAGGTGGCGGAGGAAACCCCTGAGCCGCGTCGCCCATGCATGATGGAGGGCGAGGCAGCGAAAGAGACGGTGCAGAAGAGCCCCCTGCGGCGCTGACGAGCTCGGTGATGCGAGCGAGCCATTCTTCATAGAGGTCATCGATGGGGCGGTAGTGCAGGAGCTCACGTGCTAGGAGCAACGCAGCCTACGCGTCCGTGGGGGTGCGACGAGCGTGAGATGATGAACCAGCTGGGGTCAGCGACGTACTAGCGGTGCGACCTTCCCGCTGCACCGAGGAGACCGCCGACGGAAGCCGTCTGGGCGACGCGGGTGGCGAGAGCAGCCCGGCGCTCGGCATGAGCTCGGCGAGCGTCTGCCATGGATGCGATGAAGCGATGGAATGCAGATCAGCGGAAAGAAGATTCTGGCACACCCCTACCTGGTGCGCCAAATGTCGGATATCGGGTTCCGGCAAAACCCTTAAGGTTCGAACTCTGGGGTGCGCACGAAGATCTTCTCCCTACCGAAACACACCCACAACCTCGCCGTGATTCTAAGCTAGCACGATGAACAACACAAGAGACACGAGGTTTATACTGGTTCGGGCCACTGTTGTGGTGTAATACCCTAATCCAGTGTGTGGTGTGGTGGATTGCTTCTTGGGCTGATGATGAACAGTACAAAGGAAGAACAGCCTTGCGAGGAGAGGTGTTCTTGTGGTGGTGGGTGTTCTGCTTCGTTAGGATTCGACTCCCTCCTACTGTGCTGGCTATCTCTATATATAGAGGCCCTGGTCCTCTTCCCTAATATTGAGCGGGAAGGGAGCCAACAACGGCCACTTTGAAAGGGGACAGCTAGTACAAGCTATCTTGACTAAAGGTGATCTTCGACTGCCAAAGGCACTGGCGATGACACCGTCTTGGGCTCCATGGTGACCTCCATCCCGCCTCTCTGCTTGTCTTGGTCTCGTTGCACCGATATGGAAACCTTTGCCTAATGCCTCGGTACTCCGTGCCTGCGCTTGCCCCCTTTGCACCAAATGGGAAACAAGGACACTGCGCAGGCTGGCGCCCGCTTGGCGCCCGCCTGGTCTTGATCGTCATGGCTTGCGTCATGAGCACCTCACGGGGTACTCCTTGCCTTGATCTCTCTGCCTCCTCGCGAGCCTGCCTGGTGAGGCCGCCCCTGAGGAGGCCTTGCGTCGGCCGCCCCGCGAGGCTTGGCCCCTCGCGAGGGTCTTGAACTTGGGTTGACGAAGACGGGCCATATTGGGCCACCGGTGAGCCACGCTGCAAGCCGCAGGCAGGCAAGTCTGGGGACCCCCGTTCCCAGAACGCCGAAAACCTGCTCCCTTATTGAAAAGTACTTCATCACAGAAACCGGTTCCTGTGACACCTACACCAATTAGTGAGGAAGCTAATGATATTGATCATGAAACTACAGATCAAGTTACTACCGAACCTCGTAGGTCAACCAGAGTAAGATCTGCACTAGAGTGGTACGGTAATCCTATTTTGGAGGTCATGTTACTTGACCATGGCAAACCTATGAACTATGAGGAAGCAATGATGAGCCCAGATTCCACAAAATGGCTCGAGGCCATGAAATCTGAGATGGGATCCATGTATGAGAACAAAGTGTGGACTTTGGTTGACTTACCCGATGATCGGCAAGCCATCGAGAATAAATGGATCTTCAAGAAGAAGACTGACGCTGACGGTAATGTTACTGACTACAAAACTCGACTTGTTTTGAAAGGTTTTTGGCAAGTTCAAGGGGTTGACTATGATGAGACTTTCTCACCCGTAGCGATGCTTAAGTCTGTCCGAATCATGTTAGCAATTGTTGCATTTTATGATTATGAAATTTGGCAAATGGATGTCAAAATTGCATTCCTGAATGGATTTCTGGAAGAAGAGTTGTATATGATGCAACCAGAAGGTTTTGTCGATTCGAAAGGTGCTAACAAAGTGTGCAAGCTCCAACGATCCATTTATGGACTGGTGCAAGCCTCTCGGAGTTGGAATAAACATTTTGATAGTGTGAATAATGCATATGGTTTTATACAGACTTTTGGAGAAGCCTGTATTTACAAGAAAGTGAGTGGGAGCTCTGTAGCATTTCTAATATTATATGTTGATGACATATTGTTGATTGGAAATGATATATAATTTCTAGATAGCATAAAGGGATACTTGAGTAAGAGTTTTTCGGTGAAAGACCTCGGTGAAGCTGCTTACATATTGGGCATCAAGATCTATAGAGATAGATCAAGATGCTTAATTGGACTTTCACAAAGCACATACCTTGACAAAGTTTTGAAAAAGTTCAAAATGGATCAAGCAACGAAAGGGTTCTTGCATGTGTTACAAGATGTGAAGTTGAGTCAGACTCAATGCCCGACCACTGTAGAAGATAGAGAGAAAATAAAAAATGTTCCCTATGCTTCAGCCATAGGCTCTATCATGTATGCAATGCTGTGTACCAGACCTAATGTGTGCCTTGCTATTAGTTTAGTAGGGAGGTACCAAAGTAATCCAGGAGTGGATCACTGGACAGCGGTCAAGAATATCCTGAAATACCTGAAAAGGACTAAGGATACGTTTCTCGTTTATGGGGGTGACAAAGAGCTCGTCGTAAATGGTTACGTCGATGCAAGCTTTGACACTGACCCGGACGATTCTAAATCGCAAACCGGATACGTGTTTATATTGAAGGGTGGAGCTATCAGTTGGTGCAGTTCTAAACAAAGCGTCGTGGCAGGATCTATGTGTGAAGCGGAGTACATAGCTGCTTCAGAAGCAGCAAATGAAGCAGTCTGGATGAAGAAGTTCATATCTGATCTAGGTGTCATACCTAGGGCATCGGGTCCAATGAAAATCTTTTGTGACAATATTGGTGCAATTGCCTTGGCAAAGGAATCCAGATTTCACAAGAGAACCAAGCACATCAAGAGACGCTTCAGTTGCATCCGTGAGCAAGTCTAGGTGGGAGACATATAGATTAGCAAGATACATACGGATCTGAATGTTGCAGACCCGTTGACTAAGCCTTTCTCACGAGCAAAACATCATCAACACCATAACTCCATGGGTGTTAGAATCATTACTATGTCATCTAGATTATTGACTCTAGTGCAAGTGAGAGACTGAAGGAAATATGCCCTAGGGGCAATAATAAAGTTGTTATTTATTTCCTTATTTCATGATAAATGCTTATTATTCATGCTAGAATTGTATTAACCGGAAACATAATACATGTGTGAATACATAGACAATAAAGTGTCACTAGTATGCCTCTACTTGACTAGCTCATTAATCAAAGATGGTTAAGGTTTCCTAACCATAGACATGAGTTGTCATTTGATAAACGGGATCACATCATTAGGAGAATGATGTGATTGACTTGACCCATTCTGCTAGCTTAGCACTTGATCCTTTTAGTTTACTGCTATTGCTTTCTTCATGACTTATACATGTTCCTATGACTATGAGATTATGCAACTCCCGATTACCGGAGGAACACTTTGTGTGCTACCAAACATCACAACGTAACTGGGTGATTATAAAGGTGCTCTATAGGTGTTTCCGATGGTACTTGTTGAGTTGGCATAGATCAAGATTAGGATTTGCCACTCTGATTGTTGGAGAGGTATCTCTGGGCCCTCTTGGTAATGCACATCACTATAAGCCTTGCAAGCAATGTGACTAATGAGTTAGTTACGGGATGATGTATTACAGAACGAGTAAAGAGACTTGCCGGTAATGAGATTGAGCTAGGTATTGAGATACCGACGATCAAATCTCGGGCAAGTAACATACCGATGACAAAGGGAACAACATATGTTGTTATGTGGTTTGACCGATAAAGATCTTCATAGAATATGTAGGAGCCAATATGAGCATCCAGGTTCCGCTATTGGTTATTGACCGAAGACGTGTCTCGGTCATGTCTACATAGTTCTCGAACCCGTAGGGTCCGCACGCTTAACGTTCGGTGATGATCGGTATTATGAGTTTATGTATTTTGATGTACAGAAGGTAGTTCGGAGTCCCAGATATGATCACGGACATGACAAGGAGTCTCGAAATGGTCGATACATAAAGATCGATATATTGGATGACTATGTTTGGACTTCGGAAGTGTTCCGGGCAAGTTCGGGCATATACTGGAGTATCGGGGGGTTACCGGAACCCCCCGGGGAGTATAATGTGCCATATGGGCCTTAGTGGAGAAGAGGAGGGGCAGCCAAGGTAGGGCCGCGCGCCCCCTCCCCCTCTAGTCCGAATTGGACAAGGAGGGGGGCGGTGCCACCTTTCCTTCCCCCTCTCTCCTCCTTCCCCCTTCTCCTACTCCAACTAGGAAAGAATGAGTCCTACTCCCGGTGGGAGTAGGAGTCCCCCCTTGGCGCGCCCTCCTCCTTGGCCGTCCGCCTCCCCCCTAGCTCCTTTATATACGGGGGCGGGGGGGCACCCCAGGACACACAAGTTGATCATTGATATTTAGCCATGTGTGGTGCCCCCCTCCACCATAATCCACCTCGGTCAAATCGTAGTGGTGCTTAGGTGAAGCCCTGCGTCGGTAGCTTCATCAACACCATCATCACGCCGTCGTGCTGACGGGACTCTCCCTCGAAGCTCTACTGGATCGTGAGTTCGTGGGACGTCACCGAGCTGAACGTGTGCAGATTGCAGGAGGTGTCATACGTTCGGTACTTTGGATCGGTCGATCTGAAGACGTACAACTACATCAACTGCGTTGTCATAACGCTTCCGCTTACGGTCTACGAGGGTACGTGGACAACACTCTCCCCTCTCGTTGCTATGCATCACCATGATCTTGCGTGTGCGTAGGATTTTTTTTGAAATTACTACGTTCCACAACATAAAGCACATGAAGAAACTCCATGCTGGTGGGCTTTTGGAATCACTTGATTGTGAATCACTTGATGCTTGCGAACCATGCCTCATGGGCAAGATGACTAAGACTCCATTCTCCGGAACAATGGAGCGAGCAACTGACTTGTTGAAAATAATACATACTGATGTATGCGGTCCGATGAGTGTTGAGGCTCGCGGCGGGTATCGTTATTTTCTGACCTTCACAGATGTTTTGAGCAGATATGGGTATATCTACTTGATGAAACATAAGTCTTAAACATTTGAAAAGTTCAAAGAATTTCAGAGTGAAGTGGAAAATCATCGTAAAAAGAAAATAGAGTTTCTACGATCTGATCGTGAAGGTGAATATTTGAGTTACAAGTTTGGTCTTCATTTGAAACAATGTGGAATAGTTTCGCAACTCACGCCACCTGGAACACCACAGCGTAATGGTGTGTCCGAACATCGTAACCATACTTTATTGGATATGGTGCGATTTATGATGTCTCTTACCGATTTACCACTATCGTTTTGGGGTTATACATTAGAGACAGCTGCATTCACGTTAAATAGGGCATCATCTAAATCCGTTGAGACGACACCATATGAACTGTGGTTTAGCAAGAAACCTAAGCTATCATTTCTTAAAATTTGGGCCGTGATGCTTATGTGAAAAAATTTCAACATGATAAGCTCGAACCCAAATCGGAGAAATGTGTCTTCATAGGATACCCAAAGAAAATTGTTGGGTACACCTTCTATCGCAGATCTGAAGGCAAGATATTCGTTGCTAAGAATGGATCCTTTCTAGAGAAAAAGTTTCTCTCAAAAGAAGTTAGTGGGAGGAATGTAGAACTTGATGAGGTAATTGTACCTTCTCTCGAATTGGAAAGTAGTTCATCACAGAAATCAGTTCTAGTGATTCCTACACCAATTAAGTGAGGAAGCTAATGATGATGATCATGAAACTTCAGATCAAGTTACTACCGAACCTTGTAGGTCAACCAGAGTATGGTCCGCACTAGAGTGCTACGATAATCCTGTTCTGGAGGTCATGTTACTTGACCATGACGAACCTACGAACTATGAGGAAGCGATGATGAGCCCAGATTCCACGAAATGGCTTGAGGCCATGAAATTTGAGATGGGATCCATGTATGAGAACAAAGTATGGACTTTGGTTGACTTTCCCGATGATTGGCAAGCCATTGAGAATAAATGGATCTTCAAGAGGAAGATGGACGCTGATAGTAGTGTTACTATCTACAAAGCTCGAATTGTCGCAAAAAGTTTTCGACAAGTTCAAGGTGTTGACTACGATAAGATTTTCTTACTCGTAGCGATGCTTAAATCTGTCCGAATCATGTCAGCAATTGCCACATTTTATGAAATCTGGCAAATGGAAGTCAAAACTGCATTCCTTAATGGATTTCTTAAAGAAGAGTTGTATATGATACAACCAGAAGGTTTTCTCAATCCTAAAGGCGCTAACAAAATATGCAAGCTCCAGCAATCCATCTATGGACTGGTGCAAGCATCTCGGAGTTGGAATATACGCTTTGATAGTGTGATCAAAGCATATAGTTATATACAGACTTGCAGTGAAGCTTGTATTTACAAGAAAGTGAGTGGGAGCACTACAGCCTTTCTGATAAGTATATGTGAATGACATATTGTTGATCAGAAATGATGTAGAATTTTCTGGAAAGCATAAATGAGTGTTTGAAAGGAGTTTTTCAAAGAAAGACCTTGGTGAAGCTGCTTACATATTGAGCATCAAGATCTATAGAGATAGATCAAGACGCTTGATAATTTTTTTCAATGAGTACATACCTTGACAAGTTTTTGAAGTAGTTCAAAATTGAACAGGCAAAGAAAGAGCTCTTGCATGTGTTGCAAGGTGTGAAGTTGAGTAAAGACTCAAAACCCGACCACGGCAGAAAATAGAAAGAAAAATGAGAAGTCATTCCCTATGCCTCAGTCATAGGTTATATAAAGTATGCTATGCTATGTACCAGACCTATTGTGTACCTCACCATGAGTTTGGCAAGAGGGTACAATAGTGATCCAGGAGTGGATCACTGGACAACGATCAAAATTATCCTTAGTGGAATAAGGACATGTTTCTCGGTTATGGAGGTGACAAAAAGTTCGTCATAAAGGGTTACGTCGATGCAAGCTTTGACACTGATCCGGATGACTCTAAGTCTCAATCTGGATACATATTGAAAGTGGGAGAGATTGGCTAGAGTAGCTCCGTACAGAGCATTGTAGACATAAAAATTTGCAAAATACATATGGCTCTGAGTGTGGCAGACCCGTTGACTAAACTTCTCTCACAAAGCAAAACCTGATCACTCTTTGGGTGTTAATCACATAGCGATGTGAACTAGATTATTGACTCTAGTAAACCCTTTTGGTATTAGTCACATGGAGATGTGAACTAATCACATAAAGATGTGAACTATTAGTGTTAAATCACATGACGATGTGAACTAGATTATTGACTCTAGTGCAAGTGTGAGACTGAAGGAAATATGCCCTAGAGGCAATAATAAAGTTGTTATTTATATTTCCTTATATCATGATAAATGTTTATTATTCATGCTAGAATTGTATTAACTGGAAACTTGATACATGTGTGAATACATAGACAAAACAAAGTGTCCCTAGTATGCCTCTACTAGACTAGCTCGTTAATCAAAGATGGTTAAGTTTCCTGACCATAGACATGTGTTGTCATTTGATGAACGGGATCACATCATTAGAGAATGATGTGATGGATAAGACCCATCCATTAGCTTAGCAAAATGATCGTATAGTTTTATTGCTAATGCTTTCATCATGACTTATACATGTCCTCTGACTTTGAGATTATGCAACTCCCGAATACCGGAGGAACACCTTGTGTGCTATCAAACGTCACAACGTAACTGGGTGATTATAAATATGCTCTACAGGTGTCTCCGATGGTGTTTGCTGAGCTGGCATAGATCGAGATTAGGATTTGTCACTCCGTGTATCGGAGAGGTATCTCTAGGCCCACTCGGTAATGATCATCACTATAAGCCATACCACTACCAGGAAAAGGCTAATTAGTGGCGCACTACAGGTGCGCCACTATCATCACGCCACTAGTAATGTTTAGTAATGGCACACCTATAGTGCACCATTATTATACCTAGAGGTGCGCCATTACTATCTGACTTAGTAATGGCGCACCACATAGAAGTGCGCCATTACTAACAAAAAAATTTAGAATTTTTTTTTCAAATTTTTTTCCAAATTTTTTTTCGTTTTTTTCTTAATCTCGGGTCAATATGCCTAATCTCAAGTCAAATCGCACTCCGAGGTCAAACTTCACAAAAGGTCACCCATCCTCACACTACTCCAGCCCAAGCACGCTTAACTTCAGAGTTCTATCCAACTCCAGCACCAGCTCACTTAACAAGCACTTGTTGATATATCTAGCATATCAATCCTATTAAACCTTATTGATGTCTAGGACTTTGTTCATGTTCATGAGTGTGATGAAATTTTGAAAAAATGTTTCAAACTTCCGTTCATATTACGTATCATATTTTGAACATTTTTTCCAAAAAAAATTCGAAACTAATTTTTTCTTCTGTTACTAGTGGCGCACCTAGCAAATGGTGCGCCACTACTAAGTTTGAATTTTTTTCCATTTTCCCCCCTCTAGATCTTAAAAGCCCTGTATCTTTTTTCTATTAGGTTTTTGGGGATTCTAAAAATCTTCAATGGGGTTCCCTCTGTTGAATTCGGATGTAACTTTTCGAGTAGATGATTTTTCATATAAAAAACTTTTTAATCCGAGTTCGTATGCAAAAGTTATGCCCATTTTACAAATTCCACAGAGATTGCAAATAAAGTTGAAATTCATATTTGTAAATTTTCCCAACAAGTAGACCACATATCACATGGGAAACTTATTTTCTTTTATTTTTTCACATTTCCATCATTTTCTTTTTTAAAAAAAATTGAAAAGGCGGCCCACGGTGCGCCATTACTAGTTTTAAAAAAATTAAAAAAATTGTTAGTAGTGGCGCACCGAGGGTGTGGTGCGCCATTACTAGTTAAAACTAGTAATGGCGCACTATCCCCTGGTGCGCCATTACTAGTTTTAAAAAAATAAATAAATAAATTTGTTAGTAGTGGCGCACCGAGGGTCTGGTGCGCCATTACTAGTTTTATCCCATGGTGCGCCATTACTAGTTTAAAAAAATAAAAAAAATTGTTAGTAGTGGCGCACCGTGGTTGTGGTGCGCCATTAGTATTTGGAGTTTAATGGCGTACCTATATATGATGCACCACTGCTATATAGCAGTGGCGCACCACATACGTGGTGCGCCATTAATGTCCATATTAGCTATAGTCATTTTCCTAGTAGTGTACAAGCAATGTGACTAATGAGTTAGTTATGGGATGATGCATTACATAACGAGTAAAGAGACTTGCTAGTAACGAGATCGAACTAGGTATGATGATACCGATGATCGAATCTCGGGCAAGTAACATACCGATGACAAAGGGAACAAAGTATGTTGTTATGCGGTTTGACCGATAAAGATCTTCGTAGAATATGTAGGAGCCAATATGAGAATCCAGGTTCCGCTATTGGTTATTGACAGAAGATGTGTCTCGGCCATGTCTACATAGTTCTCGAACCCATAAGGTTCGCACGCTTAGCATTCGATGACGATTTGTATTATATGAGTTATGTGATTTGGTGATCGAATGTTGCTCGGAGTCCCGGATGAGATCATGGACATGACGAGGAGTCTCGAAATGGTCAAGAGGTAAATATTCATATATAGGACGATAGTATTCGGACATGGGAAGTGTTCTGGGGATACCGGGTACGTATCGGGTCATCGGAAGGGGTTCCGGGCACCCCCCCCCCCCCCGACAAAGATATGGGCCTTATTGGGCCAAGGGCGGGACATACCAGCCCCTAGTGGGCTAGTGCACCCCATATATGCCAGATAGGAGGAGAAGGAAGGAGGGGAAGAGAGAAAGGAAAGAGGAGGATTCGGCCTCCCCTTCCCTTCTCTCCCCCTCTCTTTCCTTCCCTCTCCAACACTTTCGGAAGGGGGAGGCTGAATTGGACAAGGCCCCAAGTAGGATTCCTCCTACTTGTGCATGCCCTTGCTGATCCCCTCCCCCTCCCACCTATATATACGTGGGGAGGGGGCGCCTAGAACACACAACAAACATTGTTAGCCGTGTGCAGCGCCCCCCTCCACAGTTTACGCGTCCGGTCATATTCACGTAGTGCTTAGGCGAAGCCCTTGCACGGATTACTTCACCATCACTGTCACCACGCCGTCGTGCTGACGGAACTTTCCCTCGACATTTTGCTAGATCAAAATTTTGAGGGACGTCATCGAGCTGAACGTGTGCAGAACTCGGAGGTGCCATACATTCGGTGCTTGGATCGGTCGGATCGTAAAGACGTTCGACTACATCAACCGCGTTACTAAACGCTTCCGCTTTCGGTCTACGAGGGTACGTGGACACACTCTCCCCGCTTGTTGCTATGCTTCTCCTAGATAGATCTTGCGTGATCGTAGGCAATTTTTTGAAATACTACGTTCCCCAACAGTAAGATTAAGAGCCCATCCAATGGACACGGATGTGACGGACACTCGCACAAGATCAGTCGGTTGGTGGGAATCATTCCCCTTTCTCTTTCGCTTCTTTTTCTTTCTTTTTTTAGAAAAACTTTTGATCTATTCCTCATCTGCAAAGATACTACAACGAACACAAGAAATAAAAATTACATCTAAGTCCGTAGACCACCGAACACGACTGCAAGCACTGGAGCGAGCTAAAGGCGTGCCGTCATCATCGCCCCTTGCTACTTGTGAGCTGCGTTAGGATTTCCTTGAAGAGGAAAGGATGATGCAGTACAATAGAAATAAATATTTCCCTCAGTTACCAAGGTTATCAAACCAGTAGGAGAACCACGCAACACCTCGTTAGCAGTACCTGCACACAAAATAACAAATCCTTGCACCCAACGCGAACAAGGGGTTGTCAATCCCTCGGTGGTTACTTGCAAGATTAAATTATATGTTGATGATAGATAGATCGAACAAAAATACAAAATAAATAAATAAACAAACAAAAATTGCAGCAAGGTATTTTCATTTTAACATGATAGAAAATAGACCCGGGGGCCATAATTTTTACTAGGGGCTTCTCTCATAAAGATAGCATACGGTGAGTAAACAAATTACTGTTGGTCAATTGATAGAAAATCAAATAATCATGACGATATCCAAGGCAATGATCATGTATATAGGCATCACGTCCGAGACAAGTAGACCAAACCGATTTTGCATCTGCTACTACTACTCCACACATCGACCGTTATCCAGCATACATCTAGAGTATTAAGTTCACAAAGAACGGAGTAACGCCTTAAGCAAGATGATTTGATGTAGACAAAGTAGAGACACGCATGAATAAACCCCACATTTTTATCCTTAATAGCAACAGTACATATGTGTCATGTCCCGTTTTGTCACTGGGATTGATACGTCTCCGTCGTATCTATAATTTTTGATTGTTCCATGCCAATATTATTCAACTTTCATATACTTTTGGCAACTTTTTATACTATTATTGGGACTAACATATTGATCCAGTGCCCAGTGTCAGTTCATGTTTGTTGCATGTTTTATGTTTCGCAGAAACCCCATATCAAACGGAGTCCAAACGGGATAAAAATGGGCGGAGAATATTTTTGGAATATTTGTGATATTCGGGAAGAAGAATCAACGCGAGACGGTGCCTGAGGGGGCCATGAGGCAGGGGGCGCGCCCCTGACCCTCGTGGGCACCCCGTAAGGTGGTTGCTTCTCTTCTTTTGCCGCAAGAAAGCTAATTTTTGGAGAAAAATCTGGGCGAAGGTTTCAATCCAATCGGAGTTACGGATCTCTGGATATATAAGAAACGGTGAAAGGGCGGAATCAGAAAACACAGAGGAACGCAGAAACAGAGAGAGACAGAGAGACAGATCCAATCTCGGAGGGGCTCTCGCCCCTCCCACGCCATGGAGACCATGGACCAGAGGGGGAACCCTTCTCCCATCTAGGGAGAAGGTCAAGGAAGAAGAAGGAGAAGAAGGGGGGCTCTCTCCCCCTTGCTTCCGGTGGCGCCGGAATGCCGCCGGGGGCCATCATCATCACCGCGATCTACACCAACACCGCCGCCATCTTCACCAACATCTCCATCACCTTCCCCCATCTATATTCAACGGTCCACTCTCCCGCAACCCGCTGTACCCTCTACTTGAACATGGTGCTTTATGCTTCATATTATTATCCAATGATGTGTTGCCATCCTATGATGCCTGAGTAGATATTCATTGTCCTATCGGTAATTGGTTGATTGCTATGATTGGTTTAATTTGCTTGTGGTTATGTTGCTGTCCTATTGTGCCCTCCGTGTCGCGCAAGCGGATTTCCGCTGTAGGGTGCTGCAATGCGTACATGATTTGCTTATAGTGGGTTGCTTGAGTGATAGAAGCATAAACCCGAGTAAGGGGGTTGTGGCGTATGGGATAAAGGGGACTTGATGCTTTAATGCTATGGTTGGGTTTTACCTTAATGATCTTTAGTAGTTGCGGATGCTTGCTAGAGTTCCAATCATAAGTGCATATGATCCAAGAAGAGAAAGTATGTTAGCTTATGCCTCTCCCACATAAAACTTGCTATCGGTCTAGTAACGTAGTCAATTGCTTAGGGAAAATTTCACAACTCCTACCACCACTTTTCCACACTCGCTATATTTACTTTATTGTTTCTTTATCTAAACAACCCCTAGTTTATATATACGTGCTCTTTATTATCTTGCAAACCTATCCAACAACACCTACAAAGTACTTCTAGTTTCATACTTGTTCTAGGTAAAGCGAACGCTAAGCGTGCGTAGAGTTGTATCAGTGGTCGATAGAACTTGAGGGAATATTTGTTCTACCTTTAGCTCCTCGTTGGGTTCGTCACTCTTACTTATCGAAAGAGGCTACAATTGATCCCCTGTACTTGTGGGTTATCAGGGATTGAGCATCGCAAGATCGAACCCATAAAGCACCTCTCCCATTGCAAGATAAATCAATCAAGTTGGCCAAACCAAATCAATAGATCGGGGAGAAATACGAAGCTATAACAATCATGCATAAAACAGTTCAGAGAAAACTCAAATAATATTCATGGATAATCTGATCATAAACCCACAATTCATCGGATGACAACAAACACACCGTGAAAAGTCATTACATTGAAGGTCAAAAAGAGAGAAGAAGCCATCTAGCTATTAGCTCTGTGGTAAACTACTCACACATCATTGGAAGGACAGTAAGGTTGATGTAAAGGCCCTCCGTGATCAATCCCCCCACCGGCGAAGTGCCGGCGAAGGCCTCCAGATGGGATCTCATGAGAACATAAACTTGTGGCGGCGGAAAAAGTATTTTGGGTGGCTCTGTGATGTCAGGGGAATTTTTGAGAGTTTATAGAGGCGAAATTAGGTCAAGAGGTGCCACGAGGGGCCCATAAGCCTAGGGGCACGCCTCCCGAGCTTGTCGCTCTCTCGTGACTCGTCTGGTCTTCTCCCGAACCTTCTAGGGTCTCTTATGGTCCAGAAAAAATTAATCCAAAGTTTTTTCTCCGTTTGGACTTTGTTTGATATTGATTTCCTGAAAAGTTAAAAAAAAGCAAAAAACAACAATTGACACTAGGCACTAAGTTAATAGGTTAGTCCCAAAAAATGATATGAAGTTGCTTGTAAATGAATGTAAAACATTCAAGATTGATACTATAATAGCATGGAATAATAAAAAAGGATCTTTTACATCTGTGTCCCTAACTCGAACCCACTACTCACATTTGCCCCTAATTCGAAAGCCTGCTCAAAAATGCCCCTCCGCCGTCATGTTCCCTTATAGAATTGCCCTTCCGTGTCATTTCCGTCCAGTCAAGGCTGTTTGACTGGTAAGCGGCTGTTTCTTTGACATTTTTGCCCCTTCGTCCTTACAACTGGGCCCAAGTCACCGGTTCACTCTTGCCCCTCTCATTCTCTCGCCCGAGCCGCACCCTCTCTCTTTCTCCCCCAAATCGCCTCCCGCCGTAACCCTAACCCTAGCTCACTCGATCCGGTCGATCCCAACTCCTAAGGCTCGATCTACTGATGGCGGCCACGGTGGGGCTTTGGATTTGACTCTGTGTCCCTCTGCTACAGCGTGAAGGAGACACAGGCGACGGGATGGATGGGGACAGCAGTTGTGGCAGCGACGAACGAGGGAGCACACTGCAGCTACAGACGAATGCTTTGGCGGGGTAAGTATCTCTTGTAATCTGATGCAGTCTCATGTCGTTTGTAGTTCGATTTGTTCTTGTAGTTCAATCAGTTGACCTAGTTCATAGTGCTCATGGTGTTGGGATCTGTCTGTTTTCCATGGTCATCGTAGGATGGACCCCGATAGAGCAGTTGGGATGGATTGTAGAATGGAAACCACACTTCTAGCTAGTGCTGGCACAAAGGCATCCAACACAGGATTCTCTTTCCCTTTTGTTGCTGACAATCAATGGACTTTCAATCAGTTTAGATCTGCCATAGCTGCTAAATATCCATGGGGTCTATACGATGCAGTGGAATTCAGGTACTGGGACATTGACAAATCAGCATGGGTCCCTGTCCAATGTGATGATGAGCTTGGTATCATGTTTGCAATACATGATTCTTTCCCTGCTAAACTAGAAATCAGTGTCATACAAAGGGAGAGAGGAGAGCCAGAGAGCAGAGGAACAAGATCTCAATCTAGGTCTACAGGTAAAGGTAGAACTAGCCAATCAAGGGGCAAAAAAGCAACAGCTCATAGTGGAGGCAGCAGTTCCATGCAGGCACCAGGAAGACCTACTGTAGAAGTTCCTAGGCATGCAGCTCCCTCTCATAATAAAGATTCAAGTGATCCATACACTGAAGAGGGACTACCAGATGATTGGCCAAGTGATGATGAGGATGAAAGGTTGTTTCCACAGTTTGTAACAAGGAAGAAGGGCAAGGAGAAAGATGATGAAGGGGAAGATTATGTTCCACCCCCTGAAGGCATGTTTGGTGAGGCAGGTGAAGATGAGAAAGAGGAGGACAATGACATGGGGTACTCTGAAACATCTGGTGAGGAGAGACCAGATGTGCAATACAATAGAGATGGTCCTTCTTTGAAAGAGGGAACAATATTTTCCAGTGCCATAGACTGTAGAAATGCCCTTGTAACTTTCTCAATAAAGACTCAAAGTGAATTTGTGATAGACAAGAGTGACAGTACTAGGTTGACAGTGCATTGTGCTTATAAGAGGTGTCAATGGATGATGCATGCCTCCTTAATGAGACACAGCACATTGTTTCAGGTATTACATATAGCAACTAACAGTGCATTTGTAGTTAGCAGCATTGATACTGTATTTTGTTTGTTTGTTGCAACACATAGGTTCTGACATGTTTCTGAACTATCATGAATGCAGGTTAAAGTGAACAAGACTGCTCATACATGTCCCAGTGTGAACAGGAGGAAGAGATTGAGGTCAGCTAAGAGTAGATGGGTTGCTGATGCTGTGAAGACCTGGATTTTAGAGGATTCAGAAGTGGGACCAACAAAATTGCAGAAAAATTTGAAGAAGAAGTATGGCCTGGCAATTCCATATATGAGAGTATTCTGTGGGAAGCAAATGGCACTTGACAATATCTATGGTAAGTGGGTTGACTCTTTTCAGTTATTGTATACCTTCAAGGCAGAAGTGGAGAAAGCATCTCCTGGCAGTGTAGTTAGCATTGATAAACACACTGTACATTACAAACTGAATGGGAAGAGTAGACAGAAGGAGTGCTTTAGAAGAGTATTTGTTTCTTTCAAAGCATGCTGGCAAGGGTTTTTGAATGGGTGTAGGCCTTATCTTGCAGTAGATGCCACTGCATTGAATGGCAGATTTAGAGGGCAACTAGTTAGTGCATGTGCTGTGGATGCTTGCAACTGGATCTTCCCAGTTGCATCTGGAGTTGTAGAGTGTGAAAATATAGAGAGTTAGACTTGGTTTTTCCAGAATTTAAGAGAGCTTATAGGACACCCACCAGGTCTTGTTATCCACACTGATGCATGCAAAGGCCTAGAGACCGCAGTGGAAGCTGTGTTCCTAGGTGTGGAGCACAGAGAATGCATGAGGCATTTGGCTGCAAATTTCACAAAAAAGTTTAGAGGAAAATTCTTTGATGAAAATTTATGGCCCTGTTCATTGACATACAACATAAAGAAACACAACTACCATCTTAGGCAGTTGCACAGTAAGGCTGGTGTGAAAGAGTATTTAGAGGAGCATCACACCAAGCTATGGGTAAGGTCACTGAGGGAGTCCTGGACTAGGGGGTGTCCGGACAGCCGGACTATCATCATCCGCCGGACTCCAAGACTACGAAGATACAAGATTGAAGACTCCGTCCCGTGTCCGGATGGGACTTTCCTTGGCGTGGAAGGCAAGCTTGGCGATACGGATATGTAGATCTCCTACCATTGTAACCGACTCTGTGTAACCCTAGCCTCCTCCGGTGCTATATAAACCGGAGGGCTTTAGTCCGTAGGACAACATACATTACAACAATCATACCATAGGCTAGCTTTAGGGTTTAGCCTCCTTGATCTCGTGGTAGATCCACTCTTGTACTACCCATATCATCAATATTAATCAAGCAGGACGTAGGGTTTTACCTCCATCGAGAGGGCCCGAACCTGGGTAAAACATCGTGTCCCTCGTCTCCTGTTACCATCCGCCTAGACGCACAGTTCGGGACCCCCTACCCGTGATCCGCCGGTTTTGACACCGACATTGGTGCTTTCATTGAGAGTTCCTCTGTGTCGTCACCAATAGGGAGGATGCCTCCACCCGTCTTCAAAGATGGTGTTTTCGCCGAAGGGGCCTTGGCCGCCGGCCAAACTATCCGGCTAGGTGGTTTTCTTATGACCGCCTGTCCGGCCGCCGCTTCGACAATGACCTCTCAAGTCATCAGAAGCAATCTTCACGTCAGCTCGAAAGCTGCCGAACAGTTGGATCCAATAGAGCTCTCGTCTGTTAATGAGCTCTTGGATCGCATCGCCGCCCTGGGAGTCGCTACAGACTACAATCAGATTGGGCTTAAAAGCGATCTGAGAGAGATTAACTCTCCCCAGGCCACCCACCACGTAGCAGTGGTGGAGGAGCAAAACGGCAACTCTTCGCCTATATTGAAAACTAGTCACGTCCGGATTCCCGAACCCTCCATGCCGGATTTCCACGGAGGGACGGACTTCAATCGAGCATCGAACTTAAGACCATGCATCGCTCCGGACTCGCTGGATCGTGTCCAGCAACTCAAGCTTCCGAATTCAGAAACTCCTCGGCCTTTAAGCCCCAAGATGGGCAGGGATCCAGATTTTAGTCCACCCACCTGCCCAGACATATGCGATCTATCTCTAATACGGCAAGAGCCCGCAGAAACAGTACATCACTACTGGGCCAGATTCCTCCTGGTTATGGACAGGATAAAGGACTGCCGAGAGGAAAACGCAATCTCACTCTTCTGCAATAATTGCAGGGATAAGGGAATATTAAACGCCATCGATTGTCGTAAAATTACACGCTTCACTGATCTGGCGTCCATAGTACAAAAGTACTGTGCGATGGAGAGTTTCCGGAAAACCGAAAACCAATTTTGGGATAATCCGGCCTCAACCCCAATCCGCAACAAAAGGGTGCCTCACACTCAGGCCCCAGAGGCAAAAACGAAAAAGCAAAAACCCAATAAAGGGCACGGAACCGTACTGGAGGGATGGCTCAATGGACCCTGTAAGCTTCATAATACAGAGGGAGCCGTCCCAGCACACAACCTTCAAGCATGTTGGATATTACGGCAGGTGGCCAAAAGTGGCGAGGAGCTTCTAGCCCCGGGAAACCACTCCAACAATACCGGTACGGTATCAACAGTCTTCGAGACCTTCACATCAAATAATATGCGAAAACGAACAATCCGTGGGCTCGCCAAAGTCTACCAAGTAGCAACAGCAAATCCATGGAGCGACACAGCTATTACCTTCAACGCCAGCGACGAACCTAAATTCCGAACAGCCAGAACGCCAGCCGCACTGGTGCTCAGTCCCATAGTGGACGGCTTTCGACTAACAAAAGTCCTCATAGATGGCGGCAACGGACTAAACCTCATTTACGAGGAAACTCTGCGAAAAATGGAAATCGATTGGAGCCGTATTGAGCAAAGCAGCACAACCTTCAGAGGAATAATCCCTAGCCGGGAAGCGCGCTGCACCGGAAAAATCACACTCGATGTGGTGTTCGGCACGCCGGACAATTACAGATCCGAAGAAGTCACTTTCCAAGTGGCCCCGTTCAACAGCGGATATCATGCTATATTAGGACGGGAGGCATTCACAATTTTTCAAGCAGTACCTCATTACGGGTACATGAATCTCAAAATGCCTAGGCCCGGCGGAATAATCACTCTCGCCGGTGATCTGGACATAGCACTCCGCGCCGAGAACAAGACAGCCGCACTAGCCCTGGAGGCACTATCCGAAGCCCTAGCAGCAGAAGAACTCACCGCGCTACGCTCTACGGTGAACAGGGACGATGCGATACTCGATAAAAGATCCAAGTCCACCTCCTTCAAACCAGCAGATGAAATAATAAAATTCCAGGTCCATCCAACGGACCCAACAAAGACGGCCTCCATTGGGGCACAATTGAACCCCGAAGTAGACGCCGCACTGCGCGAATTCCTTCGGGAAAATTGGGACATCTTCGCCTGGCATCCTTCGGATATGCCCGGAATCCCACGCAGGTTGGTAGAACATAGCCTAAACATCCTAAAAGGGTTTAAGCCAGTCAAACAGGCTCTTCACAATTTTCCGAACCGAAAAGACAGGCAATGGGAGAAGAGCTAGCCAAACTACTGGAAGCCGGATTCATCAGAGATATCAAACATCTGGATTGGCTAGCAAACCTGGTAATGGTACCAAAGAAGGACAAATCATGGCGCCTCTGTGTCGATTTTAAAGACCTCAATAAGGCTTGCCCAAAGGATCCTTCCCTCTCCCCCGCATCGACCAAATTATCGATGCTACCGCAGGGCACGATTTATTGTGCTTCCTCGATGCATACTCTGGCTACCATCAAATCAAGATGGCAGAAACAGACCAAGCCGCAACGGCATTCATCACTCCTTACGGACCATTCTACTTCAACACGATGCCCTTCGGACTTAAAAACGCCAGGGCAACATATCAGCGCATGATTCAAACATGCCTGGCGACCCAGATCGGGAAAACAGTCGAGGCATACGTAGACGACGTAGTCGTCAAAACAAAACACGTCGAAACTCTAGTAGAAGATTTGAGGCTCACGTTCGACAACCTCAGAGCGTATGACATCAAGCTGAACCCGGAAAAATGCGTTTTCGGCGTACCAGCCGGAAAGCTGCTGGGCTTCATTGTATCCGGTAGAGGAATCGAAGCAAACCCAGCCAAAATCCGAGCCCTGTCACAGTTGGACATTCCGAAAGACCTCAAACAAATACAAAAACTAACAGGATGCATGGCAGCTCTAAGCCGCTTTATCTCCCATCTAGGAGAAAAAGCGTTGCCCCTCTATCGCCTCCTTAGGCGCACCGAACACTTCGAGTGGACGAACGCTGCCACTGCCGGACTCGAAGAAATAAAGACCATATTGGCAACAAATCCGGTCCTGGCTGCGCCCAATCTGGGCGAACCAATGTTGTTATACATCGCAGCAACGCATCAAGTTGTAAGGGCGGTCCTCGTCGTCGATCGAGAGACAGAAGGGCACAAATTCCCTCTTCAAAAACCAGTGTATTATGTATCCACTGTGTTAACCCCTGCAAGTCCCGTTACCCGCACTATCAGAAGATAGCATATGCGGTGTTCATGGCGTCCCGGAAGCTCCGGCACTACTTTCAAGAATGTTCGATAACAGTGGCCTCTGAAGTACCACTCAATGACATTATAAATAACCGCGACGCAACGGGCAGGATTGCAAAATGGGCCATTGAGCTCTTACCATTCGATATAACTTACAAACCTCGGCGAGCTATAAAGTCACAAGTTTTGACGGACTTTGTCACCGAATGGACCAAAGCCGAACTCCCTAAAGAGTACGGCACATACTCAAATTGGACTATGCATTTCGACGGCTCTAAAATGTTGGCCGGACTGGGGGCTGGCGTCGTATTGACGTCCCCAACCGGAGACACAGTCCAGTATGTACTTCAAATAATGTACACGGACTCCAACAATGCAGCCGAATACGAGGCCCTGTTACATGGTCTTCGGATGGCAGTCTCCATGGGCATTCAACGCCTAGAGGTGCGCGGGGATTCGAACCTTGCAATATCCCAAATAAACAGAGACTTTGACGCCAAGGATCCAAAAATGGCAGCATATCGCAACGTTGTCCTAAAAATGTCAGCCCGGTTTGAAGGACTCGAATTCCATCACATAGCCCGAGATAATAACCAAGCGGCCGACGTACTGGCACGCATTGGTGCTAAACGTGATGCTGTCCCTCCAAATATCTTCCTGGAACGGCTCTTCAAGCCATCCGTACTATGGGAAGAGGAGCCCGGAAGTGACAAACCGGAAAAAACCGCGCCAATCGGCGATCCAGCCGATGACATAACACCTTCAGCCCACGTCATAATGGCAGTAATCCCCCCGTGGACAGAACCATTCCTAGCCTACTTGCTTAGGCAGGAACTTCCCGAAGACCAAAACGAGGCCCGCTGTATAGTCCAGCGATCGAAAGCCTACAAGGTCCATGAGGGAGAACTTTATAAGAAAAGTACAAACGGAGTCCTTCAAAGGTGTATCTCCGAAGAGCAAGGGCGAAACCTCCTGGCAGAAATTCATGCCGGACTAGGCGGACACCACACAGCAGCCTGGGCCCTTGTAGGAAAGGCATTTCGTACAGGATTTTATTGGCCGACGGTCCGGGCAGATGCCCAGGACTTAGTCCAGAAATGCGTTGGTTGTCAGCTCTTTGCTAATCAGAGCCACATGCCGCCCACCGCCCTCAAAACTATACCCATTACCTGGCCGTTCGCGGTCTCGGGGCTTGATATGGTTGGACCCCTTAAAGGGGGAACCCATAAGCAAAGATACCTATTGGTCATGGTGGATAAATTCACCAAATGGATAGAGGCCAAACCGGTCAAAACGGCAGAGTCCGGACCAATGATAGACTTTATATCCGGGGTAGTGCACCGTTACGGAATCCCCCACAGCATCATCACCGACAACGGCACGAACTTCACAGCCGACGAAGTTAAGTCATGGTGCAAGAATATGGGCATCAAGCTCGACTACGCTTCAGTCTATCACCCTCAAACCAACGGTCAAGTGGAACGAGCAAATGGTCTAATAATGAGCGGCATTAAACCCAGACTAGTGCGGTCACTTACTAAATCTGACATGCACTGGGTCGAGGAGCTCGACTCCGTACTCTGGGGGCTGCGGACAACGCCTAACCGCACTACCGGATTCACACCATTTTTTATTGTATACGGTGCAGAGGCAGTCTTGCCCTGCGACATTATTCATGACTCACCTCGAGTGCGCATGTACGAGGAAAGAGAGGCCGAGCTTGATCGGCAGGACAGCTTGGACACACTGGAGGAAGAACGCGACGTCGCCAAGGCTCGTTCCGCATTCTATTAGCAGCAGGCCCAAAGATATCAAAGCAGAGAAGTACGGGCCAAGACTTACAACGTTGGTGAACTAGTTCTACACCTGCCGGACAAGAAAAAGGACAAGCTCAAGCCCAAATGGGAGGGTCCCTTCATTATCGATCAAGTCTTGACCGGCGGAGCATACCATCTACGAAATGCGTCGGATAACCGACTCGAGCCGAACCCATGGAACGAAGCCCGCCTCCGACGATTCTATGCCTAGCGCCGGACTAAGAGTTCGTCCCCTTCCCCCGTCCAAACTTTTACACTTCGGCTGTCTTTTGTTTCTCTTTTCATACCTTTTTTATTCACAAGCCCTTATGGGCCTATTTTCGTATTCCTCGCATACACGTGATGTGCCATCCGCACTCATTATTCCTGGGGGCTTCTTTTACAGAAGCTCAATTATAAGGGTTTCATACCCAGCACATGTGTCAAGCTTCCACATGTACCTTTTACTCACCATTATATGCATCGATATGACTTAAGTTTTGGCCAAGCTGGGTTGCCTGGCTCCCGTGCTTACCCCTACGTTCCCGATTGTTCGGCTAGGAGGTAAAGGGAGCACCTCTGCGATTGTTACTGCCGGGTCAGCCGGATGTGTACCTCAGACTGGGTGAAGCCGAAAGCTAGTGTTCTTAAGGGAATATTCGGTCGGTGACTTAAAAGATGACTTTTTACCTATTTATTTATCCGCCCCCAGATGTTTTTCTGCTTTCTTTGCAGTCCGGACATGCACTTTAGGGCATGCCTCCCAGGGAAAGGAACCCTTAACGGAACTATTCTCACTGGAAGATGTTTCTTACTAACCATGTAATATAACATAACTAGTTGGGCACTTGTCTGATAAAGCACTAATGACCCCTACGCCTGGTCTCCATGCATACCACGGTTGTTTCTTAACCAAAGAGGTATTCGGACACACTCCGGACTCTAGGGTCCCGAGGTTGAAGCGAAAAGGTCGGCAAAGACAAACGATCTACAATCCGGCTAGAAGGCATTTCACATGCCACTTTAAAGGAAGACATACATTGTCAAATTTACTGATTGTATTCCTCCTCAATCCCGTCTAACAGGCTGTCTAACTTACAGTCCCGTTGGGAAAATTTAGCAGCCAACTCTACTTGGCTGTATACTAAACTCACAGGGATCTCCTTCCCATCGGGCCCCACTGGTCCAACTTCGGCCATGTGGTTGGGATCCGCCTTCTTGTAACGCGTCTTCACCATGGCCCAAGCCTCCCTGGCACCTTGACGGCAAGCTGAAATCTTCCATAAACGGAAGCGCTGCCGCACTCCTCGAAGCTTCTCCGCAAGCTCCCCAAGGCCCTCGGGTAGGGAGAGGGCTGGCCATAAAGCCTGGACGACGCCGCTCATTGCCTGCCGAACTCGTTCGAGCAGTTGCAACAGTTCGGGAAGTTGATCACCCATTGATATGGGCATCTCCTCTGCAGGGCGACCTGTGAGTATACCTACAAGACATATCATGTCAATATACTTCCTCGCCGAACTCTTCTTTTCAAAGGAGTCCGCTCAAGCACTTACTATAAATGCCGCGACGAAGCCGCTCATTCTCCTTAACGTAGCCGGACAGCCCAGCGCGAGCGCCTTTCAGCTCTTCTCCGAGCTTGGCGTTGGCATCCTAGAGTTTGTTCCTTTCTTGCTGCACCCTATTCAGCACACTCTCGCCGGCCTTTAGCTAGCGCAGTAATCCTTGCCTGTCCGGATCTTGTCCGGCGGTACCTGCACAGTCATTATTAGACTTGCGAGCACGCCGCACAGCGCTTATATTTATTAATAAAAATGTGTTACCTGGAGGGGTCTCTGCGTCTCCTCCTGCGGCAGCAAGTGCGGCCTCAAGTTGGGCCTTGCATTCTTGCAGCTCCTGAGACAACTCGGCATTCTTCTCGGTAAGAGCCTGCGTTTTAATTGATCCTTAAATCTGTTAACATAACTGCTTCAAGTCTCGGGGGCTACTGGTATATATGACCATCAAAATTCCCTTAACCGTATGTCTTTCACATACTGCTCCGTGGCTCTGGTAAAACCATCTTGAGCAGCACGGAGGTGCGCGTCCCCTGCATTAAAGGCGTCTAATGCCTCAGGGGAGAAGCACGCTTCACGAAACACTGTCCGGCGGCGCCTATGGTTCATGGCGCTCTCCACCTCAGATTTGGTGGCGGACAGTCTGTCGGTGTCCTCCGTTGGAGAAGGATCCGGCCCGCGTCTTGCGCTTGCCTCCCCCTCCAGGCCGGGCGCTGGAGCCTGGCCGGTATAGGTTGGATCGGCAACTTCCGCGCCCGCAGTCCGACGAGCGCTTTTTCTCCTATAAAGATCATGAGCACTCAGACACTTCCTAGGAACATTGCTCTGAAAATTCAAATACGGGTTATACCTTTGCGGTGACATTTCAGTCCGTACCACGCTCCTTTTCCGCCTGCTGGACCGGACTGACCTTTGTTGGTCAGCCTGCTGGATCGGCTTCCCGCCGTGAAGGCGCTTCCTGTCAAATACCGTCGTTCGCGAAGGTCAGAAATGGGCAAGGAAGAGATAATGGTGTCCGGACTTCGGTCACAGTCACCTGGGAAGCCGGATACAGTCCGGGGTAGTCCGCCGTAATGGCGACCAAAGCATTATCCATGCTGAGCTGGTGAAATACCCCGTCGATCAGCTCCACCTCGATGTCCGGATCCTCTTCGGAGGCCGGATCCAGGGATCTTTCTGGATCCTCAGGTTGCGGAGCAGGACTTACCATGTCCTCCACAGTCCGGCGTAGATCCTGCACCGAAGACATAATGTAAGAAGCTTAAACTTCGAAAGCATGGGTTGAGCCCTTAAAAGTGTTTGCTTACCCAGCCCCTAGGGTTGTTCATGGAAAACCCATTCAAAGGGTTGGTTCGAAGGAAGTCCTCCTTCTCCCCCTTGTATAGGCTGGACAGGATCTGCACCAGATCCTCGGTCGAATCCGGCCCTTCGCGGCCATGACGGGTGGCATCGTCTTCCCCGTTGAAATCCCACATGGGGTGGCCTCTATATTGTAATGGTTGTACCCCCCGCATGATGCATGTTGCCATGACTCCGATCATGGTCAAACCAGAATGGGCCATTAATCTTATTCGGCCCATCAAGTAATGGACGCTCTTGTCTTCCTCCAATCAGGGGCTCCGTGGGCGCCAGCTGAGGCGTTTCTTTAGAGGAGCAGCACTAAACTCCGGGAGGCCAATCCGGACTGGGTCCGGCAGCGGAGCGTCTCCTATATAAAACCACTCTGAAGGCCAGTCTTCGGACGCCTTCTTGGGAGTACCGGATGGGTATCCGGTCCCGGCAATGCGCCATATTTCGGCGCCGCCCACTTGGTATATGGATCCCTCGTGGGAACGGGGTACGAGGCAGAACAGCCTCTTCCACAATGCAAAATGGGGCTCAATGCCCAGGAATAGCTCACAAAGAGCTACGTAGCACGCGATATGCAGGACAGAGGCGGGCGTGAGGTGGTGGAGCTGGAGTCCGTAGAACTCCAGGAGCCCGCGGAGGAACGGATGTATTGGGAATCCGAGTCCCCTTATCAGATAAGGGACGAAACATACTCGCTCCCCTTTGTTGGGGCATGGGGTAGCCTCCGCTTGCCTCCCACCTTGATAAGTGACCAGTCCGGCTCGGACTGGGACCATAAAGGCCGGAGGGAGATATCCCCCCGCTTGGAGCTTCGCTAGCTCGTTGTGCGGAACAGAGCACCTCCTCCAACCCCCTGGCGGTGGGCTGGGAGCGCGAGAAGAGGAGCCCCGTCGATGGTCCATGATGGAATGGATTTTTAGGTCAAGGGCGCTCCGATGAACTATTCGCGGGAGGAGGATGGTGTGGTTTGGATCTGGATTTTTGCCTCTTTTGTAGGCGAATGACTCGCACGACTAGGGGGTGAAACATAAAAAGACACCCTGGCTTTTCGCATTCGTGAGACGCGTGGAAAAGACCATTATTGGGCGTAAAAGACGAGAAACACAGTATTTATGATAAAGTCGGACACTGTTCGGCAGGTACATGGAACTTGAAGGGAGAACCCGCCTTGCAACGCCGAAAACTATATACGCGCTAGACTTATCGTCATTGAAGCCTGGTTCGGGGGCTACTGAGGGAGTCCTGGACTAGGGGGTGTCCGGACAGCCGGACTATCATCGTCCGCTGGACTCCAAGACTACGAAGATACAAGATTGAAGACTCCGTCCCGTGTCCGGATGGGACTTTCCTTGGCATGGAAGGCAAGCTTGGCGATACGGATATGTAGATCTCCTACCATTGTAACCGACTCTGTGTAACCCTAGCCTCCTCCGGTGTCTATATAAACCGGAGGGCTTTAGTCCGTAGGACAACATACATTACAACAATCATACCATAGGCTAGCTTTAGGGTTTAGCCTCCTTGATCTCGTGGTAGATCCACTCTTGTACTACCCATATCATTAATATTAATCAAGCAGGACGTAGGGTTTTACCTCCATCGAGAGGGCCCGAACCTGGGTAAAACATCGTGTCCCTCGTCTCCTGTTACCATCCGCCTAGACGCACAGTTCGGGACCCCCTACCCGAGATCCGCCGGTTTTGACACCGACAGTCACTGTTCAATGAAGTGTGCAAAATAGATTTTGTTAATAACAATCTAGCTGAGTCCTTCAATTCAAAGATTAGAAAATGGAAGGGTGTACACATTGTGGACTTGCTATACAAAATAAGACAATTTATAATGGAAAAGTTTGATCTCAGACAGCAGATTGCAGCTGCTACATTCATTGGCCACATCATAATCCCCAAAGTCATGAAAATGCTTCATGCAAAATATAAGGACCTTGATATGGAGATAGTGAAAAGAAGCACATATGAGACAGAGATTACAACAGTTGACAAGGAAAAGAGAGAGTGGAGATATCCAATAAATTTGGAAACTAGGAATTGCAGTTGTAGAAAGTGGCAGTTAACTGGACAGCCTTGCATACATGCTTTGTATTTTATTACTTCAATGAGAGGCCCAGTAAGTGAGATTGATCAGTATGTACATGAGTACTTTTCTGTTGCTAGGTTCAATGCTACTTATGCTGAAAATTTGCCTGCAATGGAGGGCAAACAACAGTGGGATGTGGTGGACCCTGGGTTTAAATTGTCTGCTCCATTGCAAAATAGGGCCCCTGGTAGACCTAGGAAGACAAGAATTAGGGCAAAATCTGAGGGAAAAGGACTTGGAGGAAGGAGAAAGAAATGTGGCAGGTGTGGAAGGCTTGGGCATCGTGCCACTCACTGCAAGGAATCCATTGACCCAGCTTTTGGGGAAGAAGAGCACTGGGGGCTGAAAATGCAACAGATGAACCTGTAGATGCTAAAACTAATGCTGAAAATGCTACAGAGGTGGGAACTGATGCTGGAAATGCTATAGAGGTGGAAACTGATGCTGAAAATGCTAAAGAGGTTGAACCTGATGCTGTCATTGCTACAGATGCACCAACAGTGTCATCAGTTGTAAGGTGAAAATGCTACAGATGTTCTCATTTCAATTTTTGCATCATTTAATGTTCTAATTTCCTTTTTTGCTTCATTTAATGTTCTAATTTCCTTTTTTGCTTCATTTCAATTGTAGCCCAAGAAAGAACTACAAAAAGGCAGCTAACAGAGGGATGTCACCAGCCAAGAAGAGGCTCAAGTATGCACCAGATCCTACAATAGGATCTGTAACTGGAAGCAACCAGCTAAGCAAAGAAGTGAGCAAAACTGTCACCACAAGGAGGAGTTCAAGGCTCTTAACTAACCCTGCTTGCAACACCAGGAGCAAGAAGATGAAAGATCTGTGAACTTGTTGGCTGCTATGTTAAGTGTGTTGTTTTTGTTGTTTAAGAACTATTTGTGAACTTGTTAGCTGTTATCTTAAGGGGCAAGTGTGTTGCTGAAACTTGTGAGATGCTATCTTGAATGTGCAATGCTATTATGAAACTTATTCTATTTGTGAGATGCTATCTTCTGAGCTGCTACTTTTAAATATTTTGTGATCTGCTAGTTTTAACACAACAGATCATTTGGTCAGCTGCTAGTTTCATTTGAGCTGCTACTTTCAAAATGCCAAGCAAGATTCTTCAGTCATTCATTTCCAAATAGAGATATCACATCATTCCCAAATCACAACATTATTCTGGGATAATACATTCCCAAACTTAGCTCCATCAAAGCATACACTACAAACAGAAATCCATTTAGTATGGATTATTAGACCACCCAGAAACAAATGTGGCCAACATACTAAAACCAAGAACTATGATAAATCCCCAGGCTTGCATAACCTCGTTCCTCTTCTTCATCTTTAGCTTCAGTTTCTTGTTCTTCTCGGTTAGATACATCACCCTCCTCTCTAAATAATGAGCTTTTAGCCAGCTCTTCTCCAATCCTGCATGAAGCTCCTCAAATGCACGACCAACACATTCGGTCGATGGCGGGTCAATCCAGACAACCCAATCACATTCATCAGGAAGCTGCAAAATCAATGATTGAATTAGAAAGAGGAGAAAGAGCAGAATCAAGTCAAGCATTCAAAAGCAAAAACACTTACATCAAGAGGGCAGCCGAGAAACCTTCTGCCGGAGCTTGCTCCTCCCCAGGCGACACGACGAGCAGGAATAAGCCCGTGGCCAGGGCACCGCCGCCACGACCGAACCTCAAGGCCACAGAATGTCAGATCGTGGATGTAGAACTCCGATTGAAACTGAACTATCCCGACGCCATCAACCTATCAGCAAAGGGCAACCCAAATTGATGAACCCTAATTCCACAATATCACCCAAATCGACCCTGAAACTTACATTGGCGGCCACCGACGAGGTCGTAGAAGACATGCCCGCCGTGCCCGACGTACCCATTGCTCACCACACCGTGCCTGACCGGCCTCTCTCTGTTCGACCGCGGCGGAAATGCCCGATGCAGTTCTTGCTCAAAAATGCCCCTGTCGTCGCGAGGAAGAAGAAAGAGGGGAGAGAGAGTGAACCGGTTAGTTGGGCCCAGATGTAATGAAGGAGGGGCAAAAATGTCAAATAAACGGCACGTTAGCGGTCAAACAGCCTTGACTGGACGGAAACGACACGGAAGGGCATTTCTATAAGGGCACATGACGGCGGAGGGGCATTTTTGAGCAGGCTTTGGAATTAGGGGTATATCTGATTAGGTGGTTCGAGTTAGGGACAGAAATGCAAATGGCCCAATAAAAAATTATAGATACGTTGGGGACGTATCACCCCTCCCTCATCGGATTCGGTCAAATCTTGTTGTAGTAGACAGTCTGAAAGTCATCATGCTAAGGCCTCATAGTAGCAGCACACCAAATCAATGTCGCCGATGAGGAGAAGAGTAGATCAGAAGGATCTAACCCGCAGACACACGGACGCAGACGAACGCATATCGGGTCCAATTGGATCCATCAAAGACAAACATCGACCGAATCTCACGAGATCCGCTGGAGACGCACCTCCACACGCCCTCCGACGACGCTAGAAGCATTGCCGAAACGGGTGCTAGGCGGGAAGAACCTTATTCCATCTTCAAGAAGTTGCTTCTGCATCGTCTTCCTGAGCATGTCACAAAACCTAGCCGAAAGAAACACAAAAAACAGAGCCCTCTCGCATGCAAGGGCCGAGATCCATCGTGCCCCTATGGTCCTAGGACCATAGGAGAAGAGGCGGACCGTCGGCGACGCCAGCGAGAGGCGAAGGAAACCCTAGCCGAGAGCCCACGGGTAGCATGTACGAAGGGGTACTCGCTTCTTTTTCTTTCAACCTGTCTACTTAGGCCATCTATGTACAAATGGAGTCATGGAGAGGCACTTGTTTGAACGCTTAGAAAAAAAAATACTCCGTGCGTTCGTGTAGGAGTCTGTTCCTCCAATGCAGAGGTGTTTGTCTAAGTAGACGTGGCCACCAACTTAGAAAGCTCTATTGGATCCACATAAAGATGTTGCCGCCCAAAGATCACAAAGTAAGAATAGGGGATCAGCTAAGTGCGGTCAGCTCCTCAAAATTAATTTTTTTTAGACCTTAATTGCTTTAAAGGATCGTTGCCCTACATCCTGGGACGTGTCTGTCAAACTTTTTTGTCTGATTTTAGTTCTCATGCTCTTGTAAATGACCTTGCGATTATTTGAGAAATATAAAGTCTTACGTTCTAAGAAAAACATTCGCACGTTTCTTTTTGCATTGTATAAACCATTCGCACGTTTGCCATTGCTCGTGTTTCCTACCTTCAGAAAAAAGTACTATAAAATTGCTTGTGTTTCCAAACGTATACGTGCCGACTGTTTTTTTCTGGAAACCCCGCCGAGCGTATTTAGGTTTGCCTGCACCGTGCAAGTATGCAGCGCGACACAGGCTGAGGTGAGCGGCGGCGGCCGAATGCCAGGCACAAATGCACGACCACCTGGCCGCCCTCCTCCGCGGCGGCGGCAGCGGCCGTCATCCGCGCGCAGTCCACGGCGCCGCCGCGAAGCTCGGCTGCCTCGCCTCCATCTACCTCTGCAACAACCTCCTCCTCTCCTACATCAGCGGCAGCCTCCAGGCGGAAGCGCTCCGCCTGTTCGACGAAATGCCCCAGCGCAACGTCGTCTCCTGGTCAGTCCTCATCTCCGGCGCCTCTCGCCTCGGCGACCTCCGGGAGGCCTTTTTTCTCTTCTCCGACATGCTTCGTAGTGGGGAGCGCGGAAGCCGCGACCGCCCCAACTCATTCGTGCTGGGCGCTCTGGTCGCCGGGTGCGCCCGTGCCAAAGACACTGCCGCGGGCTCGCAAGCGCATGCTTCCGCTCTCAAGTTTGGTGTGGCCGAGGACGAGAGTGTTGCGGGGGCACTGGTGGATATGTACTCCAAGTGCGGGCGCGTGGACTTGTCATGGCGGGCGTTTGCGCTCTCGCCGCAGAGGTGCGTCGCCAGCTGGACGAGCATAATCAGCTGCCTTGTTAACCATGGATGTTCAGAGCACCGTGATGCAGCAATTGCCTTGCTAAAGAAAATGCTGCTCTTGAAGGTTTGGCCAACAAATGCAACGTTTTCCTGCATCCTGAAGGTATTTGATGCACCTGAGTTGCTTCCTGGTGGGAAGCAAATCCATGGCTGCTTATTGAAGATGGGGACTGAGGTTGATCCTGCTTTAGGAACCGCCCTTATAGCGATGTATGGTAGATGCGGGGGAGTGAATGAGATGGCTAGGTTGTCTTGCCGGATAAGGCATGATGCCTTCTCCATGACTTCACTTCTTGTAGCTTTTGCGCGGAATGGATGCAACATGGAGGCAGTTTGGAACTTTCGTGAGATGGTCATGGAAAATATGGCAATTGATCAGTCAGCTGTAACTAGCCTACTGCAGGTTTGTTCATCATTAGGACGGCTGAGAGTGGCCAAGGAGGTCCACTGCTATGCTCTGAAGACTTTCTTTAAGCTGGATACATTACTGCTCAATGCAACTATCACTGTTTATGGCAGATGCGGGGATGTCACAAGTGCAGAGATTATATTTAATCGCCTGGAAAACAAAGACATTATATCATGGACGGCATTATTAACTTGCTATGCTCAAAATGATCTTGCTCTGGAGACACTCTTGCTCTTCAGGGAAATGCTTCGGAAAGGCTTAGGATCTCCCGTCTTTTGCATCACCAGTGTGCTAAGGGCCTGTTCTAGCACCACAAATTATGCTGTTGGGTGGCAAATTCATTCGAGGGTGGTGAAGTTAGGAGTTGATGATGCCAATTCAGTTGAGAATGCCCTTTTGACTATGTACGCCAAGTGCGGAAGTGTTCGTATTGCACTGAAGATTTTCAATTCAATGAGGAGTAGAGGCATTATCTCGTGGAATGCACTAATCACAAGTTTTTCACAGCATGGAAATGAGGTGGCAGCCATTCAGCTATTTGACCTGATGCAAGAAGAAGCAGTTTGTCCAGATGATTACACTTTTGTTGGGTTGTTATCATCTTGCAGCCGAATGGGCCTAGTTGCTGAGGGTTGTGAGTATTTCAAACTGATGAACACCAAGTACAATGTGAAGCCTAAGATGGAGCACTACACATGCATGGTTGATCTTTTTGCCCGCGCTGGAAGATTTTCTGATGCACTCGAGTTTATTGATGCTATGCCTTGTTATCCGGACAAACTCGTGTGGGAAGCTTTGCTAGCTTCATGTAGGACTCATGGTAATGTGGAGTTGGGAAGGCTGGCAGCAAAGAAGATTCTTGAAATAAGACCAGATGATCCTTCACCATACATTACATTATCCAGCATTCATGCTTCAATTGACATGTGGGAAGAGAAGGCTTGGAATCGTACTGTGTTTGACGTCCAGCGAGTAAGAAAAGATGTGGGAAGTAGTTGGGTTGCTGGAGAAGAATTTTCAGATAATACATGTGATGTATTGCAAGTTGGAATAACGTAAGATTGGTGATGCGTTGATGTATCGTTTTCTACACATCAGGTGGAGTTATACTTGATAGTTGTACTGAGGCATAATGGACTCAACCGTGTGAGATGACTGACTGCTCGCCGCGGTTGTCATGTCTGGGAATTGAGCCCAATGTCATATCTCCACTCGAAAGACGACTTGGTACGAAGGACAAGATTATTATCCTTTATATGCCATAGGACTTGCTTGCAATATGTTTCTTATCTTAAGGTGAGATGCTCTGTTACTAAACTGTTGTAAACTGCAAACAGAGTTCTTACCACTATGTACAATTCTTGTATATTGTCAGGTGAGTTTTGATGTTATTGGAAATTTAGAGGTGTAAACCCTTTATTGGAAGCAAATGCAATGCCAGGCATCAATACCCTTTTTGCATTCAACCTGCAATGGAAGGTCAGTATGAGCATTGCCCAGCTCTTCTTACATATGCTCTCTGATTTGTAAATTAAGTTGTAATATGCTATTTTTGAACACATATGCAGCAAAGAAGACACAATGCTAATGTCAGGTTAACTGCAACATCAACAATCTGTATACCAGGATCTCGTATGTGCTTACTATTCAGTATTCGCAATTCAAAACACTGGAGCTTCACTACTGAATATATGTCAGTATGTGATGATGCGTGCGATTTTGTTGAGCTTAGGGATGCAAAGTGGCGTCCCACGTCAGCCCACCTCCTTCAGTTGATAAAAAAAACAACTACAAGTCTGGCCCCTATTTGCTGTAATCAGTGCATTTTATACTGGTAGCTTAGTTTAGTGGGCCTTAGCAGGATGCCACTTTGCATCCCTAGTTGAGCTTGTAATGTAAGTAACTTATTAGTTAACTGCAAATTCTGCTAGTCATATTGATCGTTGATTGATCTCTTTTGAGGTAATTTATCCATGACTGGGCTGCCATTAACTAGATATAATCATATTTCCCAGATAGCCAAATTGCAAGATGGTGGAACAGTCAACAGAAGAACTGTAGAGCAACTATTTTTCGAGTACTTGTATCTCATGAAGTGATCTGACTTCAGTTTACATCATACCAGTACCAATTCTTACATGGAAAACCAGTTGGAACTTATGTGCTCTATGTATATAGTGTTATTATTTGCATATCACTTCTCTCCAAACGGTACATTTGAATGCGCTTTATTTGTCACACCAAAAAATGAATTGAATTATAGTAGTGTAGTGCATGCTTTCTAACATTAGTTGGTGTTACATCTGAACTGTTTGGGAGTTCTGCAATCCTAGAGCGTGCTGCAATGACGCCTCATGCTGTTAGTCCTCTTCGACTTCATGAAAAGGAAGTGGAACAACCTTCACAGCTCTGAACTTCCCTGCATTGTTTAGGTGTTCGTTCTCCAGCCTGACAGAGAAGTTTTTGGTAATGTTCTTTTAGTGTAAATTCAGGCTTGTATATCCATCACAATGAAAAATTCAAGACTTAGGATTCACTGGCAAAAACTTTACCTGTAGAAGTTCCAAAGGCCCCGTCGAATCACCTCAAGAGCTGCCAAAAAGAACAGAGTAACTCTAGAATCCAGGCTTCCAATGTTAGGGTGGATGACAGTTTGAAGCCAAGCAAGCCTCAAAAGAAGGTTCAAACCCTGTAAAATGTCAGGCTCTCTGTAAGTACATGCAATTTATCTTCGCTCGCAATTTTTTGATGCAAACCTTAATTATTTTAGAGAACATACCATGGATATGAAATAAATGTATTTTTGTTTAAGTATCAGATCGTTACGAAGCCAAGGGTTCTTGGAGTTAAACTGTAGAAGACCCCAGTCCTTGACAAAGTCCCAGTACAGTTGGTAGATAGTGGCGACACTTGACACGATGACGACAAGTGATAGCCATCCAGCACTGTTATCATTCTCATATGCCACTTTTGTTCCTGCAGCAAGCATTGCAGACACGTACTTCCCAAGGTTGACAATGTGGTTTATGTCCCCTTCGTCAAACCACCTCCTTGCACACTGTCAGGACAACCGTAATAATAAGAAAGAGCATTAGTACCTATAAGAAGTCTGAAGAATAGACATTGTGATGTGGCAAGTCATGTTCAATCTTGTATACCTGCATGGCTCTCCAGTAGTAGGGCAGGAAGGATACTGCATAAGCCAAATCTCTAAAATGTTTCACTCTTGTGCAGTATCCATAGTCTTGTGTCTTATAGCTGCTGGTTATGTAATAACATGCCAGGTATTCCAGGGTTCTAAGCAGCGGTACCTATTTTCCAGCAAATCATTACTTTATTAGTCATTCGAAATTAAACACCATCATTGCTTCTCTACGCGCTACACTGTAGTAGTATGTACTCCCTCTGTTCACTATTGTAAGATGCTCTAACTTTCTTCTGAATTGGATGTATATAGACGCATTTTAGTGTGTTTGTTCACTCATTTCAGTCCGCATGTAGTCCATATTGAAATATCCAAAACATCTTATAATAGTGAACGGAGAGAGTAGTAAATAGTAACTAAAACAAACATCCATGTTGGCAAAGCAATTATTGATGCTGATCAGTTCATGTTGAAAATGGACCCTACTGAGCATTTTGGTTTAAGCTAGCACAGCTGAACTTGACAAACATCTAGCTTCTATTATTTGATTACCTGGCTACAAAGCTGATCAGCCATGAAGAAATCAACCATGACAACCTGCATATAAACATGAATTTAGCTTCTTTTTTTGTATGGAGTTTGATAGGACTCCGTCCACTCATTTTAAAAAAAATGCTCTTCAGCTATAGCAAAGTACCTTGTAAAAGGGGGTTAGAATGATGTTTCTGATCGCTATTAGGAAGTGATATCGACTTGATCGGTAAATGATTTTGAAAGGGCAGACCAATACTAATAAGAACACCTGAATAAACAGAAGCATCAGCCTCATATGGGTATAGCAACATTGACAATAAACATTACATATGTAACGTTGAATATAGCATACCAGAAGAAGGCACCCTGGGACTGCTTGGACTGTACTTGAAGAATACCCTTTGACAATGAGTGTCAGGTGTGCAAACATGACACCAACAACAATCGTCATGGAGGTAGTGCATATCAAGAACACATCACGATACTTGAGCTCTTTCGTAGGTGCAAATTCGAATATGAATGCGTAGTTTATGCGTGTCTTTCTCCACATGAAGATGTTGCATCCATAGAGGAAGAGATGCAGGAAGAAGAGGCTGAACATGCTGCAGATTGGGATCGTTTAATGTCAGTACTCGATCATTGAGTTTTAGCACCTTTTGTTTCTTATAAGAGTATAGTAGCAATTGAACTGACATGTTGGGTGCTTACCTAAGGACAGGGTAGGATGTTGACATGTAGACCTTGTTTGACTGATGAGTGTACATCCCAGCTATGTGCGCCATGATACAGTAACCGATAAATAGTGCTACAAAGCCACCAGTGAACAGTCCTGAAAATTTGACAGTAGTGCATAAGGATTCCGAAATTATCTTTATCATAGAATTGGAAGGAATGCAAAGCTTATAAACAACTATTACCTATGAAAAATGTGGTAGCATGTGATTCTTCTTTCTGATTTGGCTTCAGGTACTTCATTGCTTTCCTTTTGTCACCGCTTGCGAAATGTCTCACAAACAGCTCCTCGACATCGTCCATTAGCCTGATTGCCTATTAAGAGGAAGTTTTCAGTCAGAACTCGGAACCTTTGGAGTTTTGGTAGACTGAAATGCTTCAGATCTTCTCAAGTGTGCTGTATGATTGGAAAATACCTTGTCGGAGCTATTAAAGTAGGAGCTCTCCGCTACTTTCAGGTAAATTGTCTGCACTTCCTTTGCTGTAACCTGCAAAGTGAAAAAATATTTGGTTTCTTCAGCATTGCTTATATGTGATAATTTTCAGGCAATGGGATAAGGAAAGAGGCATTGGCAGGAACCTTGTCAAATTTCTTCAAAATCTTCACAAAAGCCAGCATGTTCAAGCTCCTGCAACAAGAGTGCTTTCCCTGTCAGTACCCACTCGGCACACAAAGCAGGACAACATACCATGCCATCAGCTATACCTACCGATACGTCTTGAGGTACCCCAAGCCCTTGTACAGCTCAACCAGGGCTCCTCTGATCATCTTCTCTGCCTGGTGCACCTTTTTCTTGTTGATGCTCAACTTCTCACCACCATCGCCACCATTTCCCCCAGTCTTCCTTGACTGGCTTAGCATGTCATCGAACAAGAGTTCACGGATGGCGAACACGGTCCTTGACGGCGTGGTGACCGGAATGTTGATCCTCACGCTCCTGCCCTGGCAAGTGACCGCCCTCCCCGAGAATGTCCTCAGCTTGTTGGCAGCTTCTTCTCTCGGCTTCTCAATCCTTCCTGAGTCACCCAGACCTTCGGAGATGGGAAGATGGTCCTCCCCTTCATCAGTGTTCTTTGCAGTAGCATCGTCGGCGAGCTTTTCTTGACTTTCGTGTTCTTGCTCTGTAATGCCCCTGAGGGATTGATCTCCTGCAATTTTGGTGGCAAGCCACAAATCAATTTCTATGCGACTTCGAAGCTCGAAGAACTCACTCATGGGGTGTGTATGTGATGGGGAATGGGCGTCATCCACTCATCCTTTTGTGGAATGAGTTGGTATGACACCATTCAATTCCTTGTATGCTCATAGAAGACTAACAATGAATAACTAGCTCCTGGCTGAAACTAAATATGCCTTTCAATTGCACGCCAAACCCAACAACTACTGGACTAATTTGGATATGCCAACCAGGATTGCCTCGTCCAATTCTCCCTTCCAATTGAATAAGACTACTGGACTGGTAGCCTTATTTATGCATGTTTTAAGATCAGCTAGACAGCAGCAGCTGGCCTAATAATCAGCTTTTACCCTCAACTGGCTTAATTAACAAGCATATCTAGGACATATAGTGGCATGCATTTATGTATGTATGTACACTCACCATGCAGGATAGAGCAAGACACGGACGGGTCCTCCGGGTCGGCGCTCCCTGCCGCCGACGAGCCCCCGCGATGCCGTGCCTCGGTGACGGCGGCCTTGAGCTCGACCAGGATCTGCAGCTGCCGCCTGAGGCACTCGCCACGCTCCAGGAACTCCCCCTCCTTCCTCTCGTAGAACCGGTTCACCTTGTTCAGCTGCTCGTCCAGCCTCTGGAAGAACGCCCTCGCCTCCTCCGCCTCCGCCCCGACGAACCCTGCCGCGTCCAGAACCTCCGTCTCGTACACCTCTCCGGCCAACGCGCCGTGGTTGCCGCCGCTCGCCAGCTTTCTGTGCACCTGCATTGCGCACGCACCAACGGAAACATACGAACAACATTTCAGTCGACCATCTCCGGCAAGCAGACATGGAAAATAGTCTGAACGAGGCTGTACGTGTGCGCTGCATACCTGTATGGCGCCGTGCTCCTTGTGGTGGCCATGTGGGTTGAGGAACGGGAGCCTCATCACCCAGTGACTGGCAGCCGCGGGCGCCTGGCACTGCGCCGGTGGGGGTGCCTCCTCGGCGCCGGCAGCGGCCTGCAGCTTCTTGATGTCCTTCTTGAGCAGCCAGTAGTCGACGAAGGCCTCCTTCCACTCCGGCACGAGCTGGCCCTCGAACTGCTTGGAGAACTTCACCATTGGCGGCCTCAGGGCGGAGCAGTGCAGCTCGCCGCAGCTGTGGTGGTGGCACCGGTGTGCGGGTGTCTCAAAGGAAGCCATGGGGTAAGGCGTACTTATATGAGCTGCATGCGACTGTGCGCCAGTAGCGTCCATTGGAGGGGAATTTGGAACTAGAATCTACGAGAGGGAGAGCTGAAGGAGACTGGGGAATTAGTTGCTGCTCATGTGGGGGTTTATGCTAGCTAGCTCTTGTCAATTGGTGATCACCAGTTGGGCGTAGTGTGTGTTGGTCCCTTGGGCTGGATGGATTCTCGCCGTCTCTGTTAGCTCCCCAGTTGAGACTTGAGAGAGGGGAGGGATGGTGGGAGGGACGTGTTTTATAGGACGGATGGATTGGGGGATCACTCACTCCATTGGACCAGCCACGACGATGGTGGAGGCTGTTAGTGTCGTGCATGGCTCTAGTGCAAAGAAATGTGTCCCGCAGAGGATGAAGAAATGGGCCCACGGGAAAAAAGAGCTGGGCACATGCCACTCGGTTCACTGGCCATTTCAGTGCCTCTTTTGATTCGCGGAATTCTGAAAACGTAGGAATATGGATTATATAGGATTGCAGTGTCGTGCTCATTTTTGAATCCTAATACATTATTTTGGTTTGTTTGATTGCATCACAGGAAAAACAAAGTATTCCTTTCTCGGAAGGAAGTATTCTTTTCAAGAGATTTGAGGGGATGCTATTTTCTTATGGAATGTCGTATAGTATAAAGGGATCCTTCTGCAAAATTCCTATATGATTCAATCCTATGAATCAAACAACCATTGTAGGAAAATTTTCTAAGGATTATATAACCATCCAAAATTTCTACGAAAATCCTTTGAATCAAATTGCATGTGGTTGTGATTTTTTTTACAGGAAATAGCTCAACTACAGTGCAAAAATTTCTTACCTTCAAACGTGCATAAATGGGATGACTTACGGTCCCCTTATTTTCAGCTCATGGGATGACTTACGGACCCAGAATGCCCTAAGCTGAAAAGAGGCATAGATTATGCACAACTGCGGAATTAAGCCCCTCTATTGACTTTGCCGTCAATGTTGGTAAAAATTTACCCACCAGCTGTCATCTCCTATATCCTGAGAGCCAAGGCCCTGCACAAATCTGTTGCCTCTTATACTTTTAGGCCGTCGAGGTAGACCTTATAGGTTGGCTGTTATTCACTGCAGAGTAATTTCAGCTAGTGACAACTGGGACTATTACACACTTCTACTTCTACCATGACTCGTTAGATATTCTTGTATCTTCTTGGACTCTTGCTGGAAGCTCGATCCTACCCTTCTTAATCACTCCTATAGCCGAATTTGCATGGACTCCATCGTGTTGGACTCTCTTAGGGCAACTCTAACAGAATGGCAGAATATGGATCATCAAAATCATTGTGGAGGCTATTGCTAAAAATTATGTAAGCTCTCCATAGCTCACGCGCAAACTCAGAATCCCTATAAAAGTGTCACCATATTTTCCTGCGTCTGGGACCCGTTTGTCATTGGATAACTCTTTCATTGCAGTAGCTTCTATGTAGTAGATTCGAACTTGCTTTCAAGAAGTGAAACTGACCGAGATACGTGATTGGGAAAGCAGTAAGTTTCCAGTTGAGAAGGTTGGTGATAGCAGCCATTCGTCGCCGTCTAAGTCCATAGCCACCACCCCGCTTTTGGCAAAGTTGATTTTAAACTAGGCACGACTTTGAAACAGAAGAGGATAATCTTGATTGTGGCGATGCTCTGTTTGTCTAGCTCGAACAGAAGCAAATTGTGGTCGGTGCATTGAAGTTTGAAAGTGAGAAACTCCCCCTGGTATTAAGGTACTAAATTTGTTGTAAACAGTAATAGATTTGGGAGTACTATACATATAACATAACTTTTCTTTCCTTTGTTGTCTTTCTGCGTGTGCAGCAAATTTGGGTGTCAAATTTATGCCACGTTTTATACTTGTCGTGCTAATCTTATCTATATTTGTTGAACATTTATAACTATTAGAAGTGCTATTATGATTTTAATGGACTAGTACACACCTCATGTGACTATTGCTTATAACATGCCATTGTACAATTAGGTATCCGGCTTCTACATTTGCTGATAAGTTAGAACTTCATCAAACACCCCACAATGCCCTGTTTGGAAAGTTAGAAGACGGCTATTTCAATATAATTATTTGGAACATTGTTCAAGTCCACAACAAATTATTTTATAAATAATTTTTTTTCCACATCATATGCGAGCACAAAATGTTTGTGAAGTGACTGTCATTGCAAACATTTATCCAAAATAAAATCCGATTAATCGGTAACCCAGCTAAACAATTCATACTTAATACGCTTAATTTAATCTATGATATTCTTCCGTATTTGTCGACTGTTAAGTCTGCCATTTCTTCTCCATAATGGAAGATTCTATTGATCTTATCACATCAGTCAAATGCATACGTTTTTTTCTTGATATATGCAGGTTATTCCTGGGCATGGTCCATGCTAATCTTGTTTGTCTCATTCCAGTTTTATCAGATTTCCGAGAAGGGAGTCAAATGCACAGCTCAGCTGTCAGGATGTCCTCTCCTAAGATGCACCCTAAGCGGATTATAAAATTAAACACACACAGCTTTGCTTTTAGTTGAAAATGAAGGGTTGGAATCCTTTTAAACAGATTATTGACAATGGAATTTTAAAGTGTATCCCAGAAAGAAGATGATAACTCTGCTTTGCAACTTTAAAATGATATCCTGCTATTTCGACAAAGCCGCTTAGTAGGGTGGTCGTCAGAGAGTGGACAGCAAAAGCAAAATCCTTGGTGTTAATTAAGCAACAACTGCTTCTAATTTCCCCAACAGAAGATTGTGTCTATCTCTCCTAGAATTTCTCTGATATACCTTTAATATCTTTATATATCTTGTCCATGATCAGTTGCCTTTTTCCACCTAGATTCTGGAGCAAATGACAAATTTGGTAAGTAGCCAAATACTAGGCAGACCATAATTTGTGCCAATCAGGATATGTTTCATTGCAGTTGCATATGTGAAGAACACATGAGTATGCAAGATTCACGTGGTTCATATTTTACTGATTCAGTCTATTTACTTACCAGGATTGCAGTTAGGAACAATAATGCTAAGAGTAAGTGGTTGGCAATGTAACTTTTGGTAGGTAAAAGGGATAGATAAAGGATGTTTCGAGAAAGAGTTTAATAAAGGATGTTTGAAAAAAACTTTTGGACTAGTCATCTTAACTGAGAGCAATTTTGAGTGCCCTATAGGCCTTAGGACTAGGATGGCTTAATCCTGTCAGCATCAAGATGTCAGTAAAAGGAAAACAGTGCAAATCTTAGGGTCCATAGACCACACAGAGAGAGGGAGAGCTCTTTCAACTTTTCGGCAGGGTGACTTTTCACCTGAGGGAATATGTGATTGGATATTCTCATGCACCAGGAAGGGCTGCCCTCACAACCAATAGAGGTGTACCTCAATGGGTAGCAAGGTGGTCATCATGAAAGCCATCCTGCATTGACAAATATATCCGAATTGCAATCTCTAAAGAGGTCTAGCTTGGTGTGAGTTTGCAACTTACCAAGTTTTTCTGCTCGATTTATTTCAAGGAAAAATAACACTGACTTGAAAGCGGTTGTTGGGTATAATAAAGGAATTACATTTCTAGCGGTGCTGTTCCACCTTAGAACATCAGGGTAATATTCTCGGAAAAAGTTTCTAAGATAGTGGAATATGTTCCACCTTAGAAAACAAACTCTCAATGATGGCCCAACCAGCCCAAATTATTATTCTATCATCTGTGGAGCGTAACCAGTGTGTATACATGTAGATAACATGCATAAGTTTAGAAGGTTTTTGCTGCTGTGAATACTTGTGGATAACCTAGAAATACTTTCTCATTTGTTTTCAAAAAGAGAAATACTTTCTCATAAAGAACATCATTTATACATAACTATATTGACTAACATAGTGCGTCTGTGCTCACCAAGATGTGATCTCTTCTTTATTCACAACCCTAGTATCCATGTTTCAAATACTCTAGGGAAAAGCCTAAGTCGTTTCCTTTCTTTTATGCTACTCTATATTCAACAAAAATATATTCAACAAAATAGGTGATCTCCAATAACTTATTTTCATTCTGTTAAAACATGAAAACACGCAAGGGAAAAGCCTAAGTCGTTTCCTTTCTTTTATGCTACTCTATATTCAACAAAAATATAACTATACAATTATCAAATACAATAAATCACATATATTTTCAGTTTCAGTTATCATATTAGTGATCTAAATATCCATGTTTCTTTCAACTAAATCTCATCAAAATATATTGTGACGAATTCCGATAGCATCGCGTAGGGTATCATCTAACATTGTTGGTAACAAGATTGTAATGTTTGAGGCCAAGGTTAGGCAAAGAGCTTTAGCAATCACTTCAAAGGAGTCGGACACCCGCTTTCGACCCCAGGTGGGAGAGGGGGTAAACCACTATTCGTACCAACCTATCAGCGCTCGGCACCTCAGATGTGGTTTATCATGAAAAGTGACTTCTTTTCTAGCAGAATGATGACGGAGCCTTTTTCTCCACACCTCGGTAAATTTAATGATAGAAAATTTTGGGGATTTCAGATAGCGATTTCAGCCATGTTGTGTTAGTGAGCGAAAGTCACAATCACATGCACCGTATGTCACCTGGTTGTGAGCTTGTGATGGAAGGTATATAACGACAACAACAGAGCATTATTACCCTGGAGCTGTTTTATCAAAGGATTCATAACAACCAAAAGGCTTTGGGAAAGAAATTCTAGATAATATAAAATGGGATGACACTGCATCCCCTGAGGCAAATTTGAGTGACATGATCCAATCAGTCTCTTGAGCCATCTAGTACAATGCAATCCTGATTTGTGCTATTGCTGGTCCGAGTCTTATGGCATTTTCTTTTCTTCCTCTCCCCCACTATCAGTGCAAAAGAACACATCATGGATATGGTTGCTATCTCCTCTTTATACCCTGAAGATACTCTTGTCTACTGCAGGGGCAATTCTACTTTCTGTGCAGCAATTTCTTGTCCCTCTGATGAAGATCGGAGGGCTAGAAAGTATATGTCTCAACTACTACCTTTTTTAGTTCCAACATGGCATCATGGATTCATGGTGATGATGGCGAAATCTTTAACTTACATGAGAGCCGTCTGATTTCCAGGCTCCTCACAGGTTTCAATCTATCTCTCTTGTTTAGTTTATTGAATGTGATAGCCTTTGACATCCCTGTAGTGCTTCAAGTGAGCGAAACCGCCATGAAACACTGACCTTCCGACAAGTAGCCACTAGATCTACCGTGTTCTTGGGACATTTTGGAGGCAATCTATGACATCACTGACTTGTTGATTTGAAGCCTCTTTTACTTTCCACAAAGCATTCGATTGGCAAGGTCCAGCTCAAGAGATGGTAAACGACGCGGCGCATCGTCGCCTTTCTCAACTTTAGATCAGATATATTTTTTCTGTTAACTGGGAGATCGATCTTCATGCATGCATGCATAACTCGCATATGGTTTGAGTGGGCTGACAGAATTTGGCATCTGATGCCAAGGAAATGAAATGAGGATGTACTAGTAGTAAAGAAGTATTCTCAAGAGAAAAAAAGCTACGTTACTGATTAAAGACCTGTTTTGAAGGACACCCTGTGAAAATACTAATCATAGGACTAATGACCCTTTACCTAATTATTTTGGGAGGGCGAAAAGGCTAAGCTCCGAAGCAAAATAAACAAAATTCACATGGAAAAAAGTAGGCAGCATATCAGTCCATGCTTTGGCTAGTGTTGTCCCACTAGGCAGCATATCTGAATCTGTTCTTCAGGAAATGCCACTTTACCTAATGCAAATCGACATGCCTACTTGTGGGTATCAAACTCAGTCCGCAACATGTTCCTCGGCTTCCTTCGCCGATCGACACGGCAAACCCTGTAGCTAATTTAATTATGACCCAGCACCACATATATACATGGACAGTATGAATTCGTCATCCGGCCTTCAGCAGTATAGGATTCCCAAATCGTTTCAGATTGCTAACACTGGCTGGCACTGACAAGAAGCAGCAATGGTACCACTTGAAGCAGCAAAGAAAGTAACTTTCATATTCCTCTCCTTATCTCATCCTAATCCCCATCCCATAGGCTTGCATGAGTACTCATAGACATATACATGGAGTTAATTAATACTGGAAGGCACATTCTTAGGTGGGCACCAATTTCATGCAAGATTTTGTGCCTCTCTCTCAGCAAGATATCAATCATGGCTACACTTTGCAGGATTATACCACCTCACCTCACCGCCGCACTGCTGATAGTTGGATACACATCAACTGCATTTCTGAGATGCTGTTAGATGAAGAACCTAGCAGTGGTATCAAGTACTGCATCTATTCTTGTAGGAGCCGGAGCTTCGTGCCACGAACAACATTTGTGACTGGTAGGCGTTGCAGGCAAGCACTCCACGTTAGCCATACCGGTGGTTCTCCTTGTCGCTTTGGTTCACTACTGAAGATGCTAATAGCTAGATAACAAGGTCAGTTGTAATATATATACCGAGTATAAACGGATTGTTTTGGTTCTCTAAGCGTTTCAGTTTTGAAGATGGTGAATGGGAACAAGATCCTTTTTGAATGACGACATACCGTACTATTATTGGGATGCCGTTTTTGTTGTGAATTCGGATCGATGATGAATTCTCTTCAAACAAGTTAACGTAACAGTTTGAGTAGAACGGTGGCTATAATATGCCAAGGAATACGCCATCTTTTTGCCTCCTCCAACTTTATATCCACGTTGACACTTTGACTGTTAAGTTTAAATTCTCTAGTTTTGATTTTTGAATGTAAGTTTTTAAATTTAATTTTACTTTGAAAAAAAATACCAATAGCTAGATCTTGGGATACAATCTTTGAAATATTTTGAGGACTCGAGCCTTACAACATGACATAAAGGCGATTTGCTTTTGAAGTCCCTAGCATTCCATGCATGCCCACTCTTACTGCAAGAGCAGATGAAATATGCCACGAATAGGCCCAAATTTGTTCTTACTGTCAAATCAATAATTGTGAGATCTCTTATCTTTGCATTGTATATAGGTTCCAAGCCATTTCCATCACGCGACAGAAGACAGCATATTTACCGCATTTCTGAAAGGCATAAATGATCAGCATTTGGATATCTAGTTCTGTAATGCAACAGAATATATTCCCTTTTTCACTTTTTGCATGCTCTCGTTGCTGAATACTGTAATCTGACAAAAACAGGCAGCAACTGAAGGAGATATACCAGGAATAAACCTAAAAATAACTCCGTACTTTTCCGCAGTTTGATACTCACCGCATCCATGGCCAACCTAAATTATATTCTTATACCATTTCATAGCTTGTATTTCTCATGAAGTCATTCTGGATACATTTTACGTTGTCTCTAGACTGTACTGCTGCAAAACTATTTTGTTTGGTCAGCTGCCAACTGCAACTTGGTTATGCAGTTCAGATACACCTGCAGGCTTCTGCACACAATTTTATCAATAAGCACCCGAATTTCAACTAAGAAACAGTTCCATTGATATACAACCTTTCTTTGTCGCGCTCACAATTCATGTTGGTTTGAACACACGATCTTGAAAGTTACACATTGACCCTCAATTTATGTATGTTTCTCCAAGTAAAACAGAGTATTACAAGTCCATTCCCAAATGAAGGAAGCAACAGCGGCGGAGGCGCGCGGAGCAACGAGGACGTCGGTTCGCCGAGGAAGTAGCGCCTCGTCGTCTATCTTAAGGGTGGGGGGTGCAAGTTCATTGAGGAAGCAGTGCCTCGGTGTCTATCTTAGGGGGCAGGGGCTGCCGGCGCCGCAACTGGAGGTCGGCGGGGCTTAGAGGGATGGCCGGGTGCGACGGCAAGCACGACGGTGGCGGAGGTCGAGTGGAGGGCGGGGTGGCGATGCGCTCACGGGCGGTGGAGGATCCGTTGGATCTTGATCCGATGGGTTTAGATAGAACATGCGGTTTGGCCTGAGCTGGATCAGCGGCTAACAAAGGAAGAAGATGAATAGTGCACATTGGTTCGAGCTAGAAGGCAATGCAGGATCCATTGGATCTTGATCCAACAGTTCACATAGAACAGGAAAAATAGACTAGGCACAAATTCGTTTTCAGTTGACTGACGTGTAGCCATTCGCTTGTTTAAAATGGACAAACAGAATCATTAATTTGCTGCTGTAGACACTGGCATACTTTTCTGTATTGATGGTGAAACCTTAAAATTTTGACTGAGGCATATTCTAAAGTAGCATATGCAGTGACATGGAAGGTGTTATGATTAAGAGAAAACTTACAGCTGACAAATATATTCTATCTATTGCTATGGGCGATCATTAGAAGAGTTGAAGATTGCTTGAATACTACTCCCTCCGTTTTTAAATATATGCCCTTTTAGAGATTACAATATGAACTACACACGGATGTATATAGACATATTTTAGAGTGTAGATTCACTCATTTTGCTTTGTACGTAGTCCATATTGGAATCTTTAAAAAGCGAGTATTTAACAAAAAACTATCACATTTCGTGGAACCATGCCTACAAACTGCTCCCTCTATAAACTAATATAAGAGCATTTAGATCACTAAAGTAGTAATCTAAACGCTCTTATATTAGTTTACAGAGGGAGTATCACTTTACAAATTTGTGCCGAAAACTACCACTTTTTGTTTAATCTTTGACCAAAAACTACCACGTCGGGAAAGTGTCCGATTCGCCTCTTCTAAGCACCTTTTTGACAGGATGGGCCCACCTGTCAGCATCAATCTTCTTCCTCCTCTCTCTCTGGCATTTCCTCGAACACCTCATCGTGCACTCCGCCGCTCTGCCCACGCCGGCCGGCGAGCCCCGCCACCCGCGCCACCTTTCTACGACAGCCTGCGGCGTCCGTCTGGCCGTGCGACGGCGCCATGGGTGGCTGCTACTATGTCATCGTGGCCTCCAGGATGCTGGCCCGGAGGCGCCCCGCCGCCGCCATCATGCCCATGGCCAGCGCCGACGACTGCCCCTCGACAGCGATGCCAACAGCAGCAGCTGCTGCAAGAAGAAGCGCAGGTCGACCAAGTGGAGGCGGAGTGCGCCGATCCTGGGCGACGACGACCAATGCGCGCCCGACAGGGAGGGCTTCGCCAAGCGGTATCGGCTGGGTGCGGAGCTGGGGCGTGGGGAGTTCGGGGTGACGCGCCGCTGCGAGGACGCGGCCACGGGCGAGGTGCTGGCCTGCAAGACCATCCGCCGCAAGCGGCTGCGCCGCGCCGCCGACGCCGAGGACGTGCGGCGGGAGGTGGAGATCCTGCGGCGCATGTCGGCGTTGGAGGGCGCGGGCGGCGCCGTGGTGCGGCTCCGCGAGGCCTGCGAGGACGCCGAGGGCGTGCACCTGGTGATGGAGCTGTGCGAGGGCGGCAAGCTCTTCGACCACATCTTCGCACGGAGCCACTACACGGAGCGCGCCGCCGCCAAGATCGACCGCACCATCGCGCACGTCGTGCGGCTGTGCCACGACAACGGGGTCATGCACCGGGACCTCAAGCCCGAGCTCTTCGCCGGCAAGGAGGAGGACTCGCCGCTCAAGGCCATCGACTTCGGCCTCTCCGTCTACTTCGAGCCCAGGGAGCGGTTCATCGAGGTGGTCGGCAGGTGGCGAGGAGACGGACACCATCCTAGGAGGGAGGGCAGTGCAGGTGGCGGGGCTTGCCGGCCGGCGTGGGCAGAGCGGCGGAGTGCACGTGAGGTGTTCGAGGAAATGACAGAGAGAGAGGAGGAAGAAGATTGATGCTGACAGGTGGGCCCATCCTGTCAGAAAGACGTTTAGAAGAGGCGAATCGGGCACTTTTCCGACATGGTAGTTTTTAGTCAAAGATTAGACAAAAAGTGGTAGTTTTTGGCACAGATTTGTAAAGTGGTAGTTTGTAGGCACGGTTCCATGAAATGTGGTAGTTTTTTGTTAAATACTTCTAAAAGGCCTTATATTTAGGAACGGAGGTAGTACATAGTGGCATGTTAATATATCATCACCATGCTTAATTATTTGTACATATATTCGAATATTTTCCATCATTCTCTTGTTTCTTAACAGCAGTAGGCTCCTCCGCGTCACTAGAAATATACCGAAGAATAAACCATCTTTATTCTATGCCCCTTCTTGATAACACTAAAGAACCATTTATTTTGCAAATGCTGTGATATGCCCATCCAAGAAATTATGGTCTTGCCACGAAAGAGGAAGGAAAGGTACGAGCAAGCAAGCATGCATGGCATAAATCTGCTCTGATTCTTTATTTTAGGGGAATCTGCTCTGATTCTGAAATTACCGAAACGATTACTTATTCTGGAATAATGTACACCAATTTGCAGTATATGTCACTCTTCTCATGGATCTAGTGAGTTTAAACCCCTTTTATTGCTTGCAGAATCTTGCAAATTGTTTCGGGTTTCCGCTAACATTTTTCAACCGTGGAGGCGGCGTGGACGAACTGTGATACTAGCACCTGACCATGTGGCCCAAAGTCTGTGGAGTTTGACAAACTTGCAAGATTCTGGCACAATCCATATCTAATTATATATTCCCTCCGTAACTAATACAAGAGCGGTTAGATCACTACTTTAGTGATCTAAACGCTCTTATATTAGTTTACAGAGGAAGTTTTTTTTGACAAAACCATATCTAACTACATGCACGTGTGTCATTTTTCTTGAGTGCGTCTTGTTATCCATATACAAACTCTAAGCTCTCAGGAATTGAAGGCCTCTCCTGCGTCGAGGCTCTCTGGAATGAGTGGACCAGTGTGGTCAGCCTATGGGTGCGTGCTGCTTACTTACTCTTTGGGCTGGCCAGCCGGGTGCGTTTTTGTCTCGCTTATAGTGAGATAGTGCTATGCAACGCAGTGCAAAAAGTTTGTTAGCATAAATTTAGAAAAATGTTTATAGCATTTGAAGACAAAATGTTTGTGACATTTAAAAATGTTCAACCGTTTCAAAAAATTTGTATGTGACATTAAAAAAATGTTTGTCCAATGCAAAATTTATTCTTGTAATTCAGAAAAACATCATACCATTCAAGAAATGCATGTTACATTTAGAAAGTGTTCATGGGTTTCAAAATATGTTTATGATTTGTTTTAAACTGTTTATACAATGTAAAAAATATTTTCACAGTTTTAGAAAAAGATTGTATCATTCAAAAAATGTTTGAACGTGTATTCAAATTTTGAACACATATTCAAAAACATGTATTTGAAAAATGTTAATCATGTATTTAAACAGTGTTAAACGTGTATAATTTTTATATGTATATAAAAATGTAGAAGTGTATGAAAAAAATTAGACATCAAAACATATTTTTGAAAAAAATACTAATCATGTATCTTAAAAATGTTAAACATGTATAAAAAACATTCTTGATGTATACGAAAAATGTACAATGTGTATGAAAAATATAGACATGTGTTTATTTTTAAAAATAATTAAAAACAAAAAGAAAGAACCCAAAGAAAACCGAAGAAAGAAAGAGAGAAAACCAAATAAAAATAAGGAAAAGGAACACGGAAAAGAAAAAAAACAAAGAAAACAGCTGCAAAGCAGTGAAACCCCATTAAGAAAACCACATGAAAAACTCGCATACAGTTACAATACTTAGTAGACTAAAAAAACTACAATACTTAGTCGGGCCAGTAGGGCCGTGCTAGGTACTACGTGGCTTGCCTTCTTGCACTTCCAACTTCACGTGTTGCTCTAGAGAGCTTTTATAAAAACATGTTGCTCTGAAGAGGATTTCGTTTCAATGGTTCTCGGCGGCTCCCTATTCTCAGTTCCTTCGTGTTGGCTTCCTCGGCAAGGGCAGTACTGCTCCGCCGATGAGTCGCTTGTGCCCCGGCCTCCCACACGACGTCATTTTCCCCACCCTTCCCTGTCGCGTCCTCCTACACCACCGACACAGAGGAGATGGGTCGTTGCCTCGCAAACGAATCACCAAATTTAGAAGTACCTCTCTCCCCTGGACTTTCCGTCGCATTTTCTTGTCCTGCTATATAAACACACATTTTTCATAAATGGGCCGGCCTAGTAGCGCTAGTTCACTGGTTTTGTTCTTTCTTTCTTTTTTATTTTTGTTTATATTTTGAAACATTCTAATTACATATATTCCAAAAAATAATTTTGATAATTTACTTAAGAAATTTTAAAAATGTTCACTGTAAATATGAAAAATGTTAACTCACTGTAAAAATTTGTTAGCATAAATTTAGAAAAATACTAATAGCATTTAAAAGAAATGTGTGTCACATTTTAAAGAAAGTTCAAACATTTAAAAAAAGTTCAAACATTTAAAAAAATTATTTCGCATTTTAAAATATGTTTATACAATGTAAAAATTATTGTTGCAATTCAGAAAAATACCGTACCATTGAGGAAAAAATATGTATGTTACATTTGAAAAAGTGCTCATGAATTTCAAAATATGTGTGTGACAATTTTTAAAAAATGTTTATACAAGGTTAAATAAATGTTAGCGTAGTTTTGGAATTAAAGTGTACCATTAAAAATCTATCTGTATTTTAAAAATGTTTAACAGATATTTGAAAAATATATTCAAAAACATGTATTTGAAAAATGTAATCATGTATTTGATTTTTTTAAACATGTATAAATTTTTTAATATGCATATCATTTTTTTAAATGTATGAAAAATAGACATCAAAATATTTATTTGAAAAAATGTTAATCATGCAAGCTCCCAGGAATTGAAGGCCTCTCCTGCGTCGAGGCTCTCCGGAATGAGTGGACCAGTGTGGTCAGCCTATGGGTGCGTGCTGCTTACTTACTCTTTGGGCTGGCCAGCCGGGTGCGTTTTTGTCTCGCTTATAGTGAGATAGTGCTATGCAACACAGTGCAAAAAGTTTGTTAGCATAAATTTAGAAAAATGTTTATAACATTCGAAGACAAAATGTTTGTGAGATTTAAAAATGTCCAACCGTTTCAAAAAATGTGTATGTGACATTAAAAAAATGTTTTTCCAATGCAAAATTTATTCTTGTAATTCAGAAAAACATCATACCATTCAAGAAATGCATGTTACATTTAGAAAGTGTTCACGGGTTTCAAAATATGTTTATGATTTCTTTTAAACTGTTTATACAATGTAAAAAATATTTTCACAATTTTAGAAAAAGATTGTATCATTCAAAAAATGTTTGAACGTGTATTCGAATTTTGAACACATATTCAAAAACATGTATTTGAAAAATGTTAATCATGTATTTTAAAAAATGTTAAACGTGTATAATTTTTATATGTATATAAAAATGTATAAGTGTATGAAAAAAATTAGACATCAAAACATATTTTTGAAAAAAATTCTAATCATGTATCTTAAAAATGTTAAACATGTATAAAAAACATTCCTGATGTATACAAAAAATGTACAGTGTGTATGAAAAATATAGACATGTGTTTATTTTAAAAATAATTAAAAACAAAAAGAAAGAACCCAAAGAAAACCAAAGAAAGAAAGAGAGAAAACCAAATAAAAATAAGGAAAAGGAACACGGAAAAGAAAAAAAACAAAGAAAACAGCTGCAAAGCAGTGAAACCCCATTAAGAAAACCACATGAAAAACTCGCATACAGCTACAATACTTAGTAGACTAAAAAAACTACAATACTTAGTCGTGCCAGTAGGGCCGTGCTAGGTATTGCGTGGCTTGCCTTCTTGCACTACCAACTTCACGTGTTGCTCTAGAGAGCTTTTATAAAAACATGTTGCTCTGGAGAGGGTTTCGTTCCGGTGGTTCTCAGCGGCTCCCTATTCTTAGTTCCTTCGTGTTGGCTTCCTCGGCAAGGGCAGTACTGCTCCGCCGATGAGTTGCTTGTGCCCCGGCCTCCCCCACGACGTCCTTTTCCCCACCCTTCCCTGTCGCGTCCTCCTACACCACCGACACAGAGGAGATGGGTCATTGCCTCGCAAACGAATCACCAAATTTAGAAGTACCTCTCTCCCCTGGACTTTCCGTCGTATTTTCTTGTCCTGCTATATGAACACACATTTTTCATAAATGGGCCGGCCTAGTAGCGCTAGTTCACTGGTTTTGTTCTTTCTTTCTTTTTTACTTTTGTTTATATTTTGAAACATTCTAATTACATATATTCCAAAAAATAATTTTGATAATTTACTTAAGAAATTTTAAAAAGTTCACTGTAAATATAAAAAATGTTAACTCAGTGTAAAAACTTTGTTAGCATAAATTTAGAAAAATACTAATAGCATTTAATAGAAATGTGTGTCACATTTAAAAAATGTTCAAACATTTAAAAAAATTATTTCGCATTTAAAAATATGTTTATACAATGTAAAAATTATTGTTGCAATTCAGAAAAATACCGTACCATTGAGAAAGTATGTATGTTACATTTGAAAAAGTGCTCATGAATTTCAAAATATGTGTGTGACAATTTTTTAAAAATGTTTATACAAGGTTATATAAATGTTAGCATAGTTTTAGAATTAAAGTGTACCATTAAAAAATCAATTTGTATTTTAAAAATGTTTAACACATATTTGAAAAATATATTCAAAAACATGTATTTGAAAAATGTAATCATGTATTTGATTTTTTTAAACATGTATAATTTTTTTAATATGCATATCATTTATTTAAATGTATGAACAATAGACATCAAAATATTTATTTGAAAAAATGTTAATCATGCAATTGAAAAATGTTAACCATGTATATAAAAATATTCCTTATGTATATGAAAAATCCATAATGTGTATGAAAAATATAGACATGTGTTGATTTAAAAAATAATAAAGGAAAAGAAAGACGCAAAGAAACCTGAAGAAAGAAACGACGTAAACCGAATAAAAAAAGGAACAAGAGAAAAAGAAAAACCAATTAAAAAACCATTGCAAACACTGAAAACCCTGATAGGAAAACCACATGAAAAAAAACTCGTGTCACTGCTGTAGTACTTAGTCACGCTTGTAGGGTCGTGCTAGGTAAAGCGTGTGATCGATATGGTTGACTAGGGGGGGGGGTGAATAGGCAACTAACAATGTTTAGCTTTTCTTTACCAAATTAAACTTAGCATCAAGACAGGTTGTCTACAAATGCAACTAGGTGAGCAACCTATATGATGCAACAGCAACAAGCACACAAGCAAGCAAGGAATACAACACAATATAAGCTTGCACAAGTAAAGGTAAGAGATAACCAAGAGTGGAGTCGGTGGAGACGAGGATGTGTTACCGAAGTTCCTTCCCTTTGAGAGGAATTACGTCTCTATTGAAGCGGTGTGAAGGCACAATGCTCCCCAAGAAGCCACTAAGGCAATCGTATTCTCCTCACGCCGTCACACAATTTGAGATGCCGTGATTCCACTATTGGTGCCCTTGGAGGTGGCGATCGAACCTTTACAAAGCAGGTTGGGGCTATCTCCACAACTTAATTGGAGGCTCCCAACGACACCACGAAACTTCACCACAATGAAATATGGCTCCGCGGTGACCTCAATCGTCTAGGGTGCTCAAACACCCAAGAGTAACAAGATCCGCATGGGATTAGTGGGGGGAATCAAATTTCTCTTGATGGAAGTGTACATCTGGGCCTTCTCAACCAATCCCTAGAAAATCAACAAGTTTGATTGGCTAGGGAGAGAGATCGGGCGAAAATGGAGCTTTGAGCAATAATGGAGCTTGGGGAGGGAAGAGGTGGTCTTCTTGGGGAAGAAGACCCCTTTATACAGTGGGGGAAAAGATTCAACAGTTACCCCCTCACTCAGCCCGCGACATGCGGTACTACCGCACACGCTTGCAGTACTACCGCAAGGGGTTGCGGTACTACCGCTGGACGGTGCGGTACTACCGCTTGCACGGTAGTGACCAGACGAGGCCCTGTTGCGCATGGCAACGAGAGGTAGGACCGTCGGAGCAGTACTACCGCGCGCCCCTGCGGTACTACCGCAAGGCAGGGCTCTACTAGGCTGGAAAAAGCACGGACTAAATAATGTACGTCCATGACTACTTCCGCTGAGTTTAGGTCTATGCTTTTTCCAGTCCAGTAGAGCCCTGCCTTGCGGTAGTACCGCAGGGGCACGCGGGGTACTACCGCGCAGGGGCGGAAGTAAAAAATTACTTCCGTGCGTACTTCCGCATGCGCCAGCATCAGGGCTGGAAGCCGCAATACTACCGCTCACCAGGAGCAGTACTACCGCTGGTCCTTGCGGTACTACCGCTACCTTGAGCGGTACTACCGCAAGCCCCTACGGTACTACTGCTCCCTTGAGCAGTACTACCACATGCCACAGACACTCTAGCATTTGGAAGCCTTCATTTCGCAGAGTCAAGGATAAACGGACGGTGCTCCAATAAAGCGAAGGAAAGGTGGTGCAAAGGAACAGATATGTATTTGTTGATTCCACCTAACTTTTCTGATGCGGACCCCCTCTTAACAGCAAATCTACCGAAAAGAAACGTAGACAACCGCCTTCTTCGATAGGCTCCGAGGGGCACCGAATCGTCTTGTGCCTAGACATGAGATATCTGAAATGCTCAATGCACACGATTAGTCTGCAAAATGCACTGTCATCAATCACCAAAACCACATGGGGAGAAATATGCCCTTACAATCTCCCCCTTTTTGGTGGATTGATGACAATACGGGATTTGCACATAGGGATATAAAATGAACATAAGCAAACCCAAAATCTATAAAATATAGACAGGCTCCCCCTAGATGTGTGCACTCTATAGATATGCTTTCGACTGCACAACACACATACTAGGATCAACATTCCCCCTATATTTTATAGACAAGGCAATCCTTGCAACAAACTAAGTGACACTAAGCATGGAGGCAAGGTATAGTAAGTGAGCATGAAGTAAAGGGCACAAGATAAAATAAGCCCACAATCTACTAAACATACTAGACAATAAAGGATAAGCTTGAGGGCCTATGTATGACAACATATGATAGAATAAGTCTCCTGGTCTCACACACACACAAACACAAACCAACAAACCAAAGCAACGAATGTTCAACAAAACGAAAGCAAAGAGACACACACGACTCGCAAATCCTATACTCTCTCCCCCTTTGGCATCGAGACACCAAAAAGGCAGAGAGGACACCTAAGACACAGGTGGTAGCTCCCACTGACGTGATCACCCATCAAGCTCCTCATCTGTCTCAGTAGTAGGAATGGACTCCTCATCTGACTCGGCCCACTAATAGCCTTGCTTCGTCATCCAGGCAGCCTCATGAGTGATGTTCTTCTCGGACCTGCTCGAGACATGCTCGCCAAGCTTCCTCAAGATCCTCTTGTCGCGCTGGCGACTCTCCTTCTGAGCAACGTGGGTCTGGTACTGCCCCTTGGCCTGCATGCAGAACAGAGACTTTACCTTGGCCTTGAGCTTCTTAGCCCAAGAGGGCTCAGCAGAGGGAGGTGCATACCCCTCAGAACTGTCCTCAGCCACCTCCTCCTCAAACTCATCATCATCAACATCCATGCATGCAGCCTCAGCCTCAGCCCGGATACTGGTGTTAGCCCATTTGTTCTTCTAGCACAACTTGGTGTGCTCATGGCGAATCCAGTTGGGAGCAAGAAACTCTTCACCCGGAAAGAGCTTCTCCCAAGTCTTCGAGATCAAGAGGAATAAATAAGGTCCATATATGGGCACCTTACGATGGAACACAACAAATTGAGTCTCACACCACATGATGTGAGAGACATCAAGTGGTTCAGGTTGTTGGAGACGCGCTTCCTCACAAATTAGCATCATGTCCACAAGATAGGAATGCACCTTGTCCTTGTCGCCTATGTGAGGGAAAATAGAGTTGCGGAAGATCCGGTGCATGATGTCAAGAAACAGGTTCAACACAAAAGTCTTCTTGTCATTGGGTAATTTCTTCTGAACAAGGTAGGGTTGAAGCTTGTTCTTGTTGGCAGACTCGGGGTTGGCATGTGGGCGGACACCAACGGGCACATCTAGCCCCTCATCACGAACATGCAACAACTCCATGAACTCCTTCCACTCAGCAGTCATCCTCTTCCCATTTGTCATCCAAGTCATGGTCCGCTTCTCATCCGTGTGGAAGTGGACAGAAGCAAAGAACTAAGCCATAATCTCCGGGTCAAAGTCAAGGTGGAACGTGAGGATCCCCTAAATGCCAAACTGCTCCACCAAATCTAGAGGCTCACCAAAATATGCCCAGTTCTTCTTCAGATGTTCCATGTCAATCCACTGAACAGGCACATAGATGTTCTGCTTGGCCTTCATCACATCGAGGTAGATGAGATTTTATTGCTTTGTCCAAAACAAGTCATTCCCCCTGCTGAGTTCCCTAGGCCTGACGTAGGGGTTGAGCTTTTGTCGAATCAGAAACTCTGCTTGAGGCATTTCATCCATGCCGACAGTTGGCTCCTTCGTCTTGGTTGTTGTGGTCTTGACATTGCGTTGTGGGGCGCTGGACCCCTCAGGAGCTTCTTGGTTGCGAAGCCGCTTGGAGCTCGTGTCACGGCTGGGATTCGAGCGCCTGGCATTGGAACCGGAGCCACCACCTATGACACACAACACAAGCACATGAGAGAAGCGAGAAGGATCATTGCAAAGACCAAGGCAAAACCAAAGGAAACAAAGTAGATATAAGATTAGGTGAGACAAAGCAACACAATGTAGAGTCAAGCAGTAGTATTGTGACAGGATGCAGAAGTAAAAATTTACTTCTGCTCTGATCGTGGTAGTACAACACCGGGTTGGCGCGGCAGTACCATGCTCAGGGCGGAAGTAATTTTTTACTTCCGCGCACCGGGCGGTAGTACAGCTCCAGGGGAGCGGTAGTATTGTACGAGGCCCACAACGGGTGGTAGTACCGCTCTAGGCAGGGCGGTAGTACCGCACGGGGCGGAGCTGGCACAAAACGCATCTAAGTACATCCGTGAAGATGAGTCAGTACTTTCGTTGATCAAAACTACGTTGTTGTATCACACCAAATAGCAAATCTACTGCACTAGCACTCTCCAACAATCTCCTCTTGCAATGATTTAGCCAAAAATCACAAGAACTACACATGCATCCCCCAAAACCTAGAAGCACAACAACAGGGCAAAGAGAGAGGGACTAAGGGAGATACAGGGTTCCATGGCAAGAGGGCGAGGTGGGGATCAATCCCACCGTTTGGAATGCGAGGTGAGTGACCGGAGACGGAGATCCGACGAGGTCCTTCGGCGCCGTTCTTGGGCAGGAGAGAGAGAGACGCTGTAAGGGGAACAAATGAATGGGTATGGGGGAGTTAGAACTCCCCCTGCCCGCTCTTAACCCCCACGTGCTCACAACAGCGCGGTAGTACCGCGGATCATCACGGTAGTACCGCCCTGGCGGAAGTACCACACACAGGGTGATAGTACTACTCTACCAGCGACAGCCAAAAAATACTGCCGCGGTGGAAGCGGTAGTACCATGGTGTGGTTGTAGCTGCGCAAGCACAGATGCCACCCACCTCTAGCGATAGTACCGGGTGAGCCATGGTAGTACCGTACACCCAAGAAAGTGCAAGTTTCGGCACAACAGAAAAACACGGCCTTTGCAATGCAAACTTCGAGCAACCGAACACACAAAAGAGCACAAAAGAAGCAACTTAAACACAAACACAACCCAAAAGAAAGCAAAAAATACAACGAGGACCAAACACGAACCAAGACCTCTCAAGAAGAGAGGGCGGTGGCCGAAGCCACCTATGCTTGAGTCAATTGGTATGGCACCGCGAAGAATTATCCTTGGGCCCATGACCAAAGCTCTTCTTTGAAGCACAAGTACCATCAACAATGGTTAGTGTGAAAGAGTTGATCAATTTATGCATAATGGGGGGAGGGAGAGTTCATTGAAAGAACAACACTCCCCCTATGTCCATGCCTACACCTAACCAAGACATCACGATGAGTATGGTGGGGTGTGCAAAGGTTCAAGCCACATTTCTCAAATCAATGATATTTAGCTCATGCCTTAACTCGCTTGCTTCATCCAAGGGCTTCGTGAAAATATCTGCAAGGTTATCATGAGTGTTGACATAGTTGAGCTCGATCTCCCCTCGCCTAATGTGATCCCGGATGAAGTGATACCGAATCTCAATATGCTTCGTCTTGAAGTGTTGCACCGAGTTGAGAGAAATCTTGATGGCACTTTCATTGTCACACCAAATAGGCACTTTGTCACAAATGACACCGTAATCCTTTAAAGTTTGCCTCATCCATAGAAGTTGAGCACAACAACTACCGATGGCCACATACTCGGCCTTGGTGGAGGAGAGAGACACGCAACTTTGCTTCTTAGAAGACCAACTTACCAAAGAGCAACCAGAAATTTGCACCCTCCGAAAGTTGACCTCCTATCCACTTTTTCTCCCGCCCAATCCGAGTCCAAAAAGCCCACGAGGTTGAAGTTTGCTCCTCTAGGGTACTATAAGCCAAAGTTTGGGGTATGAGCCAAATATCGAAAGATTTGCTTGACCTCTACATAGTGGCTTTCCTTAGGTGTGGCTTGAAACCGTGCACAAATCCCCACACTTAACATGATATCCGGTCTAGATGCACAAAGGTAAAGCAAGGAGCCAATCATAGAACGATATACCTTTTGATCCACCACTTTACCATTGGGATCAATGTCAAGTTGGTATTTGACGGGCATTGGAGTAGAAGCCGTCTTGACATCACTTAGCTTGAATCTCTTGAGCATGTCTTGAGTGTATTTGGCTTGGTTGATGAAGGTTCCTTCTCTTCTTTTTTTGATTTTGAACCTAAGAAAGAACTTCAACTCTCCCGTCATGTACATCTTGAACTTCGAGGTCATGAGAGCGGAAAACTTCTCATTGAAAGCTTTGTTAGGAGAACCAAAGATAATATCATCAACATATAGTTGGCATACAAACAACTCCCCTTTGACCTTCTTAGTAAAAAGTGTGGAGTCGATTTTCCCAATTTGAAACCCACGATCTTGCAACAACTCGGTAAGGTGCTCATACCATGCACGTGGGGCTTGTTTAAGGCCATATAGCGCCTTATCGAGTTGGTACACATGATTGGGGAACTCGGGATCCTCAAACCCCAGGGGTTGTTTGACATACACTAACTCATTAATAGGACCATTAATAAAAGCACTCTTCACATCCATTTGTTGCAACTTGAAGTTATGATGAGAAGCATAAGCAATCAACAAATGAAATAGATTCAAGGCGGGCAATGGGAGCAAAGGTTTCATCGTAGTCGATACCCTCGACTTGGGAGTAGCCTTGTGCTACCAAATGAGCCTTGTTGCAGACAATAATCCCATGAGCATCTTGCTTGTTCTTGAATATCCACTTGGTTCCAATAACATTATGGTTCTCCTGTGGCCTTGGCACCAATCTCCACACCTTGTTGTGCTCGAAGTTGTTGAGTTCTTCATGCATGGCATTAAGCCAATCCGGATCCTCGAGCGCCTCATGGACCTTTTGGGGTTCAACACAAGAAACAAACGCGTGATGTTCACAATAGTTTGCTAATTGTCTACGAGTGCTTACCCCCTTTATTAAGCTTCCAAGCACATTCTTCATGAGATGATCTTTGGTAGTGAGCTTGAACACAATCTTGGCGGCACTCAGCTACCCCATTTCACATTAAGCACACAATATATTTCATTTTCATAATTGAAATACATCATATATCTTCAGCACTCAGCTACCCCATTACACAACTGCACCAGGACCAAGTTTCACATGCAACATCTATAACCTTTCAAAATTAGCATCATAGATGGTACATAGACAGATGTATCTCATCTGGAAAACTGCTGAAGCAGAAGGAGAATATTGAGCCTTCATTGATGTTGAAGGTCTTTGCAAATTTAGGCCAGTGCCTGTGGTTGATTGACCATCCATCCTTCGTCCTCTTCAGGAACACTTCAATATTGAACCGTGGGTGTTGTATGAATACCTTCCTCGCCTCCTGACCATACATGTGGTTTGAGAGGTAATCATCAATGAACTGCTTTGGAAAGGCCTGAAAACAAGGATGTGCATAAATATCTTCTCTATATTGGAAATGGGGCAAAGGAATAAAAAAGTCAAGGTATAATAGTTAGTACCATCCTGTAGTGATCTGATATCTTCTTCATTGTGCAGACACAGATCTTCTTGTTCTTTGTCGCTAATTTATTTATCCTAACAATCTTTGAGTTTCTTGACTTGAATGATATTCATGGACAACTCATTTACCTATATGCAAAAAGGGTCAAACAGTGGGTCAAAACCTCTAATAGCAGGACCTACATGTGCAAGACCAAATTGTTAAAAACCTAAATATTAGAATGGTTCCTGCAATTGCACAATAATGTGCTATTAGACAGAGGACCATGCATGTGCAACCTCGATTGTAAACCTCAGTTCTTCCCATTGTTTCCCTGCAACACATATAAGGTAGTTAGTCATCAAGTTAAGTAAGGGTTTGCATGCTATCAGTAAAATATGTTGATGAAAAATAAGCACATTGCAGATTCATCAGATTAATTCAAGCCACATGGAAAACCCATTTATCGAAACCAAGCATGATTAAGAACTAGGAAATATAGCACTTGTATATGTTTCTCATGTACTAAGTGTAGTCAAATTCGATTTATTCCTCACATGCACAACAATACAAAATTCTACCCACAACAATTGGACATCGCATTACAGAATTGAACCAAGCAGTTAACTAAACACCACAACAAATGATCCAAACATTAACTGAGCACCACATTGCACAATATAACATACTCCTAATAGAAGATCAGACAGTTAACCAAACCAAGCATGCTTAACAACTTGGAAATATAGCAATTGTATTTGTTTCTCATGTATTTAGTACAACCAAATTCAATTTATTCCTGACATGGTATGCAATAGCAGAATGCACCCACAACAATTGAACATCGCATTGCAGAATTGAACCAAACAGTTAACTAAATACCAGAACAAATGAACCAGACGTTAACTGAGCACCACATTGCAAAATATAACATACTCCTAATAGAAGATCAGACAGCTAACCAAACCAAGCATGCTTAACAACTTGGAAATATAACAATTGTATTTGTTTCTTATGTATTTAGTACAACTAAATTCGATTTATTTCTCACATGGTATACAATAACAGAATGCACCCACAACAATTGAACATCGCATTGTAGAATTGAACCAAACAGTTTACTAAACACCACAACAAATGAACCAAATGCTAACTGAGCACCACATTGCACAATGTACAACATACTAGAAGATCAGACAGTTAACCAAACCAAGCATGCTTGACAACTTGGAAATATTGCAATTGTATTTGTTTCTCATGTATTTTGTAAAGAAAAATTCAATTTATTTCTCGCTTGGAAGACAATACAAAATTGCACCCTGAAGAATTGAACATCACATTTGCAAAATTGAACCAAACAATTAACTAAACACAACAACTAATTAACCAAACAGTTAACTAGTGAGCACCACATTGCACGACATATAGAACATATACACTAGAGCAATAGATTGCATGGTAAAAGTAGATAGCACAATTCACTAGAATTTGTTAAAGGAATGGCAGTAGCTATCAAACTGAACATGGGTCCTTATAGTGAGCTAATAAGACAAGCTACTCCTCATTGTCAAAGATATTGATGACGATTAGCTCCTTGGACATGGAAGAGGGCAAGGCCTCTGCATCGTGGGTGCCCTCGTCGTAGTGGTGAGTTGCCTGAGCCGCTCCGAGCACCAACCTACTGGCTCTCGAGATGAGGTAAGCACGTGCACACTGAGAAAACACCTCGTAGTCTTCATCGAAGGCACCAAGGGTGGCCTCGAGAAAACACCACGAACTTTCGTTTAAAGCAGCCAACTGCGTCGCGGCATCGGCGCACGAGGCGTCGACGGTGGCCTCAACGGCGAGGTGCTCCTCCAAGATCTGCGGGTCAGCACGAATGGCATCCATCGCGACCTCATCCGCGCGTGCGGCTATGATTTGCTTCTCTACTACCAAATGCTCCTTGAGATCCTAGCAATACTGCATGCACCATGGCCTAGGGCGGCGCTTATTTGGTGGAGAGGTGGAAAGTGTCGCGCCGACGGTCGGGCATGTGGGATGTGGAAGGAGGAGGAGGATGGGGGTCGGGTGTGGATTACCTGCCTGGATAGACGAGGCCGAGTAGCATGAAGGAGGGTCACCGGCGAGGAGGCGACACTGCAAGCAAGGAGTGAAGGTTTCAACTTGGAAAGGAAGGCGGAAACAAGGGAAATGTGGCTTTTGGTAAGGGGGAGGGGGTGGGGAGGTAGATATTTCCGCGGAAGCCGAAAATTTGGAATCGGTTCAGCAAAAAAACTAGCGCGCAAAGTGTCATCAGACACGGTCCCTTATTCAGAACTGTGTACGATATGTGAACATCACAAACGATTCAGATAGCTTAACCCGTGTGTGATGAGTTTCAACGTCAAAAATTTTGGTTCGAATTTCCCTGGTTACAATGGTCATCCACGTCATTGCACAATTTGGATACACAAAGGAGACTACATCACACCTCGTTACAGTGTCAACATAGAATAACATGAGTGTTGTGTTAAATTTTGGAATTTTTCGGGGTTCATTTGGACATTTTTATACATTAACTAGGTTTTCTAGGCATTTTATGTGCATAATTCAAATTTGAACTACGTGCACATGCTCCAGTGCTTATAAATTGGTTGAAAAATCAAATCTATGTCCTTGCTTGCATGCTTAGGTCCAATGCAAGAAATGGGAATGAATGTCAAACACCCTGCCATTGTCACTCGGCCGCAAACATTGAGATACTTGGTTTTTAAATTATAGTAAATCCAAAACTCGTATGAAATTCATGAAACATGGCATGCTACCATGGAGCGGCATCAACATGCCGTGGTAAAATTTTCGTCCCATTTGGGGCAGGTTTGGGTATAAGCTTCTCACAAACTAGAGCTTCTCACAACAAGCCTGATGGTTTCGGTAGGGAATGTGCCACCTTTGGGGACGGAACGATATCCATTGCCTCTTATTTCTTTCAAAAAAATTCTAGTGTCAACATAGAACAACAGGAGTGTTCTGTTAAATTTTGGAATTTTTCAGGGTTCGTTTGGACATTTTTATACATTAACTAGGTTTTCTAGGCATTTTATGTGCATAATTCAAACTTGAACTACATGCACATGCTCCAGTCATATAAATTGGTTGAAAAATTAAATATTTGTCCTTGGATGCATGCTTAGGTCCCATGCAAGAAATGAGAATGAATTTCAAACACCAGGGCGCTGTTGATTGCCGGCAAAATACTTTGTTTTTAAATTCTACTAGTAAATCCAAAACTCGTCTGAAATTCATGAAGCTTGGCATGCTATCATGGAATGGCACCCGACATGTTGTGGTATTTTTCATGTCCATTTTGAGAGAAGGTGCACTCGAATAACAACCAACAAAGGCATTTTGAAACAAATAGCTGCCACTATAACATCTCAAACATTTTGTATAATTTAAATCATGTGCATTCTATTAACCATTCACGTGACGCCATACCTCACTCTTTTAATGGCTAGGATGTGCCATGCGGACAGGTGCTTGACTAAATGGGAGGCATGCAAGCTGTATTCCAATGCGCAGGCTCACCGAGAAGCGTGCGAGCTCTACGCCGCATAGGCTCACCGAGAAGCAAGCCCTTTGACTTCCATGGCCGGCCGCCTTGCTCGCATCCTCTCCATTAATGGCACCCAAGCCACAGTTTAATATGGGTTTTAAATATAAAACACTCATCGCAAACATTTTAGTTAGAACACCCGTATGCAAACCGACAGCTTCCCCAGGAAGCCAAGGGAAAATGTGTCGAGCAGGATTTGTGCAACTCTTCATCGCAAACGTTTTAATTAGAACACCCGTATGCAAACCAACAACTTCCTCAGGAAGCCAAGAGAAAATGTGCCGAGCAGGATTTGTGCATCTCTTCAACGCAAATGGTTGTTTTGGATGACCAGTGCGCAATCACGTACAAATAATTTGGTAAGATTTGCATCTGTCATATTGGGTATGTTGCCATTTGTCAAACTGGAAAGATTGACATTTGTTGATCTAGTAACATTGCCATTTGTCAATGCTTGTAACACTACGATTTGTCAAAATATGCAGCTAAAAATCACTAGTACTATCTAATTTTTGCAACTAAAATTCGGTAATTAGCATAGATTTCATTCATAGATTAAGTAGTCGTTCTTAATTTATACAAACAGTTCAACTCAATAGCTGAAGCGACCAAACTTTTCCTCAATTTTTGCCAACCACGTACTGAAATAGCTAGTTCAACTATATATATACTAGCTAATTTTAAGTATGTTGTATAGTTCCACCACATCTATAGTCAGATAAACTGAATAAAATAGCCCCTAAATACTAATACTAGTATGGAGGGGCTTTGTACTACTTTCGGCAGCCTCTCCTCTGCCGAGCGCGCTCAGTAAGAGGCAGAGGAGGAGGAGGAGGAGCCTACCGACAAGCTGGACAACTGCAATACGGTGCCCGCCGCTACTGCATGTTCAACGATGCTCACCAGTCCGAATGCCCTCTGCCGCTCCAGACGACCCCTCTCAAAGCGGCCGTACTGCTTGTAGATCTCCTGATTCCTCGCCTCTGCGTCAAGGTGTGATGCGGCCACGACTGCGGTAAGGCTCTTTGCGTGCTCGATGAGGCGCTCCTCCTCCTCCCGTAGGAACTCGATGTAGCGCGCAAGGTCGCTGACGCATGTGCGGGCCTCCACCTACGCCTCCCACCTTCAGGCGGCGGTGGCGGAGCGGGTGATGATACCGATGGTAGATGGTAGGATAGCGGCCACGGCGACCGATGATGGGGTGGCGGCCACGACCATCACCTCCCGCCTTCGGACTGCGGTGGCGGTGCGGGTGATGGCCATGGTGGCCGGCAGTGGGGTGACGGCCATAATGGCCACCTCCCGTCTTCGGGCCACGATGGAGGAGTGGGCGATGGCCCTGGCTTTCGACGGTGGTGTGGCGGCAACGGCGGCCGGCAACAGCTACCGACGGGCAGTGGCGGCGGAGCGTGTGGTGGGTGTTCCATGCACACCCAACAGGGATGCCAATTGCACTACACTACGCCGGGGACTGCGCCGCTGCCGCGGTGTAGCCTCCCAGCTGGAGCTGTCATCTGATGACAGCAGAGTGGCTGAGCGACGACGATGGACCGGTGCCATTGGCGACTTGGCGACTGTGGGAAAAGCAGACGAGATAAGCTACAGGGAGAGAGGGGAAAATGTGATGCAGGATTCGCCGTCCGTGAGGTTTTATATAGCAGGCCGGTAAGCATTGGGATTTTGGGGGATTTCACCGAGTCGGGCGGGAAGCTTGCGCGGGAACAAGCTCACCGACGATTCATTGGCGCCACTTCGAGCCACCGTTTGGCCAAAAGAACGCCCACGCGCGCTGCACAAGCTTGCGCTGTAAGCCGTCTACGGCAGCGGGGTAACAAGACGTGCGAGAGGAGGACGAAAGGACATGTACACATACTATTAATAAAAAATGTTTGCGATTTAATTACCTACTATATCCCCATCCTGGTTTATAAGTAGAATTTAACTAATAAAATACGAATGCATGTCGCCAAAGATTATATCGTTGGATTCGTATTTGAACATAGTTTCCAGCTATACAATTTTTGTAACATGTATTAACATTTTGTTGGTTAAATTTAAGGTTATATACCAGCAATCGTTTGCCCGCAACACACACGGCTTATTCCATCACAAACAGCTCGGATGGATCAACTGTATGCCACGTATCGCACACGCAACTCTAATCTGATTCGTGCTTGATGTCTCCGACATCGCTCGCACAGTTCATCTATTTGCCATGTATCACTATGCTGGCCTCTGCTCGCGTCCCTCGGCAAGCTCTGCTCGCAGTTAGGCGCCACAACGCGTTGTGCTTGCCGTTAGGCGCTGTGGCACGCTCTGCTCGCGTCCGTCAGCATGCTTTGCTCGCGTCAGTCGGTGCGCTCAGTTTGTGGACAACTTTTCCTTGCGTGTTCAACTACTATAGGCATATATATGCATGGTTGATCATTGTTGAGGCGACCGCGGAGCACTCTGCTTGCGTCCCTCCACGTGCGCTCTGCCAGCGGTGGGCATGCGAACGATCACATCGGGAGCCCCATATGCATGCGGTTGCGCTGCGCGCGTTGCCACATGATACAGTTACATGTGGCACGATGGAGTTACCGCTGCAAATTAGAACTGCCATCAGGGCCTGTCGATATTCCAGGCCATCTAGCTTCCCCTTTATTAATTCCCGCGGCCATTATAACCTTAGTATCTTCAACCATTCGATCACGCCCCACAACACGACAAGCACACCCACGACGACACATAGAGAGGGGATGTCTAGCGGCGCTCCAATGGAGTTCGGCGAGCATAAAGTGGAGACCCACGCGAGGGAGACAGATCTCTCAGTGGTGTACACCATCGACCCAGCCATGGTGGACGACTACATCAACACCATTGAGCAGTTGCTTGCTCGAGACAAGTACAAGGTGGTCGGCATCGACCTCCAGTACACCGCCGGTCGTCCCAACATAGATTAGAAGGTTGTCGTTGCCCAGTTGTGCGTGCGCCATCATGTCCTCATCTACCACTACTGCATGGCCACAGAGCCTTGCGACCGTTTCACCAGGTTTGTCAACACCACCGACTACAAGTTTGTCGCGGTGGAAACCACTGACGATGTAAAAGCGCTCAGGGTTACGGGCTTGGCCTGCCAGAACCTTGTCGAAATCCGAGCACTACAGGTCTAGGGCAGGATGAAGAAGGACTCCCTGGTTGAACTCGCCTCGGCCATCATCGACCCATACTACAAAAAGATGAAGCAGGATGCCAACAGAACACGTCCTGTATCCTGACACGGGGCCTGGATGCGGCAACTGGATGAACCTCACCTCAGGTTCGCGGCCAAGAGCGTGTACACATGCTATGAGATGCATAGGAGGATCGTTGACACGAGGAAGTGCCTTGTTACGAATATCGACAAGGCCGGATCGAGCCACAGCCAGAGCAAGCATCACAAGAAGTAGATGATGATCAGATGATCGTTTATCCTAGTTAATCATGCATGTAATATATAGTTTACTTTGGTGTGTGGAAATGTCATGTGTGTAGTAGCCACCTATGTAATTATGCATGTAATAGTTTACTTTGGTGTGTGCAAATGCCATGGTTGTAGTAGCCACCTATGTAAGTGGATGTTTAATTTGGTTATGCAATCATGTCCTTATAAGTGTGCGTATATGTGTGTGTGTGTGTCTATATATATATATATATGTGTGTGTGTGTGTGTGTGTGTGTGTGTGTGTGTGTGTGTGTGTGTGTGTGTGTGTGTATGTGTGTGTGTGTGTTGTTCTGTATGTAATCCCATTGCACAACACACACGTCTTATTCTATGTTATTATCGGTCTTCGCACACATTTCTGATTACATACCTGTTTGCCGCGTAACACACACATCTTGTTATATTGAACCATTTATGTTCTCTTGTCTCAACGCAAACAGTTCATCCGAGTGAACCGCATGCTGTGTATCGCACACACCTTGATCTGGCTGACCGTTTCTTTTGTGTTGCCTAATCACAAACAATCCATCCGAGTGAACCGTATGCTGTATATCGCACATACTTTCATTTGGCTGCCTGTTTCTTGTGTTCCTCCTCATCGCAAACAGTTGATTGAACTGAACCGCATGCCCTGCATCGCACATGCAACTAGAATCTGAACCATGTTTGATGCATCCGTCATTGCAGATATTTTGCACCTTTTTGATGGTTTTTTACACCGTCGTTTGCGATTATTGCATCGCACACAGTTTCGTCGAAGGGTCTCTGATCGTAGTGTCGCGTTAGCAGCATCCTGCAGTAGTGTGATACAATACCAAAAAAACTCAAACTTTTTCCAGAACCCCGATAACAACTGTCCGTATATGAATCTTTACCTCTATACTATTTCGGAGCTCCTCGTGATGTCCCGGATGCCATCCGGGACTCCAAACAACCTTCGGACTTTCCACTATTAATATGTCAATACTACCCTAGCGTTACTGAATGTTAAGCGTGCGACCCTACGAGTTTGAGAATCATGTAGACATGACTGGGACTCCTCTCCGGTCAATAACCAATAGCGGGACTTGGATGCCCATATCGATTCCTACATATTCCACAAAGGTCTTTATCGGTTCAACCATGATGTCAAGGATTCAGTTAATCCTGTATAAAATTCCCTTTGCCCGGCGATATGTTACTTGCCCGAGATTCGATCATCGGTATCTCCATACCTAGTTCAATCTCATTACCGGAAAGTCTCTTTACTCGTTTCGTAATACAAGATCCCGTGACCAAACTCATTAGTAACATGCTTGCAAGCTTCTTGTGATGTTGTATTACCGAGAGGGCCCCGAGATACCTCTCCGTCATACGGAGTGACAAATCCCAGTCTTGATCCATGCGAACTCAACAAACACCCTCAGAGATACCTGTAGAGCATCTTTATAGTCACTCAGTTATGTTGTGACGTTTGATACACACAAGGTAATCCTCAGTGCCGGTGAGTTGCATGATCTCATGGTCATAGGAATAGATACCTGACATGCAAAAAACGATATCAATAAACTTGATACGATCATATGCTACGTTTATAGTTTGGGTCTTGTCTATCACACATTCTCCTAATGATGTGATCCCGTTATCAAAGGACAACTCATGTCTATGACTAGAAAACCATATCCATCTTTGATCAATGAGCGAGCCCGGTAGAGGCTCACTAGGGACATGTTGTTGTCTATGCATCCACACATGCATTTGAGTTTACAATCAATAAACTTATAGCATGGATAATAAACGATTATCATGAACAAGGAAATATAATAATACCCACTTTATTATTGCCTCTAGGGCATATTTCCAACAGTCTCCCAATTGCACTAGAGTCAATAAATAATCTAGCATTACATGGTAATGAATCTAACACCCATAGAGTCCTGGTGTTGATCATGTTTTGCCCGTGGAAGAGGTTTAGTCAACGGATCTGCAACATTCAGATACGTATGTACTTTGCAAATGTTTATGTCCTCCTCCTTGATCGCATTGCGAATGTAATCGAAGCATCACTTTATGTGTTTGGCACAATGGTGAAACCTTGGTTCCTTGGATAGAGAAATAGCACCAGTGTTATCACAGAACAGAGTCATTTGGTCCCGTGCACTAGGCGCAACTCCAAGATCTGTCATGAACTGCTTCATCCAGACACCTTCCTTTGCTGCCTCCGAGGCAGCTGTGTACTCCGCTTCGCATGTAGAAGCAGCTACCACGCTCTGCTTGGAACTGCTCCAGCTTACCGCTCCCCTATTAAGAATATATACATATCCGGTTTGATACTTAGAGTCATCCGGATCAGTGTCAAAGCTTGCATTGACGTAACCCTTTACGACGAGCTCTTGATCACCTCCATAAACAAGAAACATTTCCTTAGTCCTTTTCAGGTACTTAAGATATTCTTGACCATTGTCCAGTGTTCCACTCCAGGATCACTTTGAAACCTTTGGTCATACTTATTGCAAGGCTGACATCTGGTCTTGTGCATAGCATCACATACATGATAGAACCTATGGCAGAAGCATTGGGATGACACTCATCTTTTCTCTATCCTCTGTAGTCGCTGGGCATTGAGTCTTACTCAACTTCACACCTTGCAAATAGGCAAGAACCCCTTCTTGGACTAACCCATTTTGAACTTCTTCAAAATCTTATCAAGGGATGTGCTTTGTGAAAGTCCTATTAAGCGTCTCAATCTATCTCTATAGATCTTGATGCCTAATATGAAAGCAACTTCTCCTAGGTCCTTCATTGAAAAACACTTGTTCAAATATGCCTTCATTTTTTCCAAAAGTTCTATATTGTTTCCAATCAGCAATATGTCATCCACATATAATATTAGAAACGCTATGGAGCTCCCACTCACTTTCTTGTAAATACAAGCTTCTCCGTAAACTTGTATAAACCCAAATGCTTTGATCACCTCATCAAAGCGAATATTCCAACTTTGAGATGCTTGCACCGGTCCATAAATGGATCATTGGAGTTTTCACACTTTGTTAGCATTCTCTGGATTGACAAAACCTTCTTGTTGCATCATATACAGTTCTTCCTTGAGGAAACCATTAAGGAACACTGTTTTGACATCCATCTGCCAGATTTCATAATCGAAAAATACAGCTATTTCCAACATGATTCTAACGGACGTAAGCATCACTACGGGTGAGAAAGTCTCATCGTAGTCAACTCCTTGAACTTGTGAAAACCCCCTTGCCACAAGTCGATCTTTATAGACGGTGACATTACTGCATGCGTCTGTCTTCTTCTTGAAGATCCATTTATTCTGAATGGCCTTTCGCCCTTCAGGTAATACTTCCAAAGTCCATACTTTGTTTTCATACATGGATCCCATCTCTGATTTCATGGCCTCTAACCATTTATGAGATTCCGGGCCCACCATCACCTTTCCATAGCTTGTAGGTTCATTGTTTTCCAACAACATGACCTCTAAGACAGGGTTACCATACCACTCAAGGGCAGTACGTACCTTGTCGACCTATGAGGTTTGATAGTAACTTGATCTGAAACTTCATGATCACTATCGTTAGCTTCCTCTTCAACTAATGTAGGTGCCACAGAAACATCTTTCTGCACTGCACTACTCTCTAGTTGAAGTGAAGGTTCAACAACCTCATCGAGTTCTATTTTACTCCCACTCAATTCTTTCGAGAGAAACTCTTTCTCGAGAAAGGACCCGTTCTTAGCGACAAACACTTTGCCCTCGGATTTGAGATAGAAGGTATACCAAATCTTCTCCTTTGGGTATCCTATGAAGACGCATTTGTCCGCTTTGGGTTCAAGCTTTTTTGGCTGAAGCCTTTTGACATATGCATCGCAGCCCCAAACCTTAAGAAACGACAGTTTAGGTTTCTTGCCAAACCGTAGTTCATATGGCGTTGTCTCTATGGACTTAGATGGTGCCCTATTTAAAGTGAATCCAGTTGTCTCTAATGCAAAACCGAAAAACAAGAGTGGCAGATCAATAAGGGACATCACAGAATACACCATATCTAATAAGGTACGATTATGACGTTCGGACACACCATTACGCTGTGGTGTTCCAGGCGGCGTCAGTTGTGAAACAACTCCACATTGGCTTAAGTGATTGCCAAACTCATAACTTAGATCTTTTCCCCCTCGACCAGATTGTAGGAATTTAATCTTCTTGTTATGATGATTCTCAACTTCAATCTGAAATTGCTTGAACTTTTCATATGTTTCAGACTTATGCTTCATTAAGTAAGTATACCCATATCAACTCAAATCATCGGTGAAGATGAGAAAGTAACGGTATCCACCGCGTGAGTCAACACTCATCGGACCGCACACATCAGTATGTATGATTTCCAACAAGTTACGTGCCCGTTCCATTGTGCCAAAAAATGAGGTTTTAGTCATCTTTCCCATGAGGCATGGTTCACATGTGTCAAGTGATTCAAAATTAAGTGACTCCAAAAGTCCATCAGCATGGAGTTTCTTCATGCGCTTTACACCAATATGACCTAAGCAACAGTGCCATAAGAAAGTGGTATTATCATTATCAACTCTACATCTTTTGGCATCAATGTTATGGACATGTGTATCATCACTATCGATATTCAATAAGAATAAACCCCTCACAATGGGTGCATGGCCATAAAAGATATTACCCATATAAATAGAACAACCATTATTCTCTGATTTAAATGAGTAACTGTCTTGCATTAAACAAGATCCAGATAGATGTTCATGCTCAACACAGGCACTAAATAACAATTATTTAGGTTTATCACTAATCCCAATTGTAATCGAAGAGCGAGCGTGCTGACGGCGATCACATCAACCTTGGAACCATTTCCCACGCGCATCGTCACTTCGTCCTTCGCCAGCCCTCTTCTATTCCGTAGTTCCTGTTTAGAGTTGCAAATGTGAGCAACCGCACCAGTATCAAATACCCAAGCACTACAACGAGAACTGGTAAGGTATACATCAATAACATGTATATCATATATACCTTTAACGTTGGCCTCCTTCTTGTCGGCCAGATACTTGGGGCGATTCCGCTTCCAGTGGCTAGTTTCCTCGCAATAGAAGCACTCTCTTTCTGGCTTGGGTCCAGCCTTGGTTTTCTTCACGGGAGGAGCAACTGCTTTGCCACCCTTCTTGAAGTTTCCCTTCCTTCCCTTGCTCTTCTTGAAACTAGTAGCTTTATTAACCATCAACACTTGATGCTCCTTCTGTATGTCTGACTCAATGACTTTCAGCATCGTGAACAGCTTGGAGACTGACTTGTTCATCCCTTGCATGTTATAGTTCAACACAAAGCTCTTGTAGCTAGGTGGTAGTGATTGAAGAACTCTATCAGTGACCGCCTCAGGCAGGAGCTCAACTCCCAACTCAGCCAGACGGTTGTAATACCCAGACATTCTAATTATGTGCTCATTGACAGAGTCGTTCTCCTCTATTTTGCAGATATAAAACTTACCGAAGGTCTCAATCCGGGCATTTTTCTCAACAATAACTTCAACTCCTGGAACATCTCATATGCTCCATGATGTTCAAAATGCCTTTGAAGTCCCGGTTCTAAGCCATACAACATGGTGCACTGAACTATTGAGTAGTCATCAACACGCGACTTCCAGGCGTTCACAACGTCCACAGTCGCTGGAGGGGGTAGCGCACCAATTGGTTGTTAGGGAACGTTGCAGAAAATAAAATTTTTCTACGCTTCACCAAAATCAATCTATGAAGTTATCTAGCAACGAGAGAGAGGAGTGCATCTACATACCCTTGTAGATCGCGTGCGGAAGCGTTCAAGAGAACGGGTTTGAGGGAGTCGTACTCGTCGTGATCCAAATCACCGGAGATCCTAGCGCCGAACGGACGGCACCTCCGTGTTCAACACACGTACGGTTGGGAAGACGTCTCCTCCTTGTTGATCCAACAAGGGGGAAGGAGAGGTTGATGAAGATCCAGCAGCACGACGGCGTGGTGGTGGATGCAGCAGCGATCACGGCAGGGCTTCGCCAAGCTTCTGCGAGAGGGAGAGGTGGTGCGTGGGGAGAGGGAGGCGCCAGAGACTTGGGTGCGTCTGCCATCCCTCCCCCCTCTTTATATAGGACCCCTAGGGGGGGCGCCGGCCCTAGGAGATGGGATCTCCAAGGGGGGGCGGCGACCAAGGGGGTGGCTTGCCCCCCAAGCCAAGGGGGGCGCCCCCACCCCTAGGGTTTCCTGCCCTATGCGCAGGGAAAGGCCCTAGGGGGGCGCACCAGCCCACCAGGGGCTGGTTCTCCTCCCCAATTCAGCCCATGGGGCCCTCCGAGATAGGTGGCCCCACCCGGTGGACCCCCGAGACCCTTCCGGTGGTCCCAGTACAATACCGGTGACCCCCGAAACTTTCCCGATGGCCGAAACTTGACTTCATATATATGAATCTTTACCTGCGGACCATTCCGGAACTCCTCGTGACGTCCGGGATCTCATCTGGGACTCCGAAAAAATTTTGGGTTACTGCATACTAATATCTCTTCAACCCTAGCGTCACCAAACCTTAAGTGTGTAGACCCTACGAGTTCGGGAGACATGCAGACATGACCGAGACACCTCTCCGGTCAATAACCAACAGCGGGATCTGGATACCCATGTTGTCTCCCACATGCTCCTTGATGATCTCATCGGATGAACCACGATGTCGAGGATTCAATCAATCCCGTGTACAATTCCCTTTGTCAATCGGTACGTTACTTGCCTGAGACTCGATCATTGGTATCCCAATACCTTGTTCAATCTCGTTACCGGCAAGTCACTTTACTCGTACCGTAATGCATGATCCCGTGACCAGACACTTGGTCACATTGAGATCATTATGATGATGCATTACCGAGTGGGCCCAGAGATACCTCTCCGTCATACGGAGTGACAAATCCCAGTCTCGATTCGTGCCAAACCAGCCAACACTTTCGGAGATACCCGTAGTGCACCTTTATAGTCACCCAGTTACGTTGCGATGTTTGGCACACCCAAAGCACTCCTACGGTATTCGGGAGTTGCACAATCTCATGGTCTAAGGAAATGATACTTGACATTTGGAAAAGCTCTAGCGAAACGAACTACACGATCTTTGTGCTATGCTTAGGATTGGGTCTTGTCCATCACATCATTCTCCTAATGATGTGATCCCGTTATTAATGACATCCGATGTCCATAGTCAGGAAACCATGACTATCTGTTGATCAACGAGCTAGTCAACTAGAGGCTCACTAGGGACTTGTTGTGGTATATATATTCACACATGTATTACGATTTCGGGATAACACAATTATAGCATGAATAATAGACAATTATCATGCACAAAGAAATATAATAATAACCATTTTATTATTGCCTCTAGGGCATATTTCCAATAGTGGTGCATCAAGGACATAAGACTTTTGGGCAGCCATGAGGATAATCCTCACATTACGGGCCCAGTCGACAAAGTTGCTTCCATCATCTTTCAGCTTAGCTTTCTCTAGGAACGCATTGAAATTCAAGGGAGCTATTGCGCGAGCCATTGATCTACAACATAATTTGCAAAGATAACTATAGGACCTTGAGAAGAGGTGTCTTGAGGGGGGGGGGGGGGGGTTATTAGACACTAAGTACCAAAGTTGCAGTTTTTAAGTTTCCTTAAGTTTAAGTGGAGATTAGGCACAAGTTTTAACATTCACAATACATATCAAGCAAGCATGCAAGAGTATATGAGCAGAGGAAAGTAAAGCATGCAACTTGCAAGAATGTAAAGGGAAGGGTTTGGAGGATTCAAACGCAATTGGAGACACGGATGTTTTTGGCGTGGTTCCGATAGGTGGTGCTATCGTACATCCACGTTGATGGAGACTTCAACCCACGAAGGGTAACGGCTGCGCGAGTCCACGGAGGGCTCCACCCACGAAGGGTCCACGAGAAGCAACCTTGTCTATCCCACCATGGCCGTCGCCCATGAAGGACTTGCATCACTAGCGGTAGATCTTCACGAAGTAGGCGATCTCCTTGCCCTTACAAACTCCTTGGTTCAACTCCACAATCTTGTCGGAGGCTCCCAAGTGACACCTAGCCAATCTAGGAGACACCACTCTCCAAGAAGTAACAAATGGTGCGTTGATGATGAACTCCTTGCTCTTGTGCTTGAAATGATAGTCTCCCCAACACTCAACTCTCTCTCATAGGATTTGGATCTGGTGGAAAGAAGATTTGAGTGGAAATCAACTTGGGGAAGTCTAGAGATCAAGATTCATATGGTAGGAATGGAATATCTTGGCCTCAACACATGAGTAGGTAGTTCTCTCTCAGAAAATGTGTGTTGGAAGTGTAGGTTCAGTCTGATGGCTCTCTCCACGAATGAAGAGGAGGTGGAGGGGTATTTATAGCCTCCACACAAATTCTAACTGTTACACACAATCTACCAAACTCGATGGGACCGAATCGTTAAACTCGGTCGGACCGATTTAGCAAATAATGTGACCGTTAGGATTTTCGGTGGGACCGAAATGCAACTCGATGAGACCGATTCGGTTAGGGTTAGGGCATAACGTAATCTCGGTAAGACCGATTACACAAACTCGGTGACACCGATTTTGGTAATAAGCTTTCAAGAGAGTTGGTCAGGCAAACTCGGTGGGACCGATTACTCAAACTCGGTGGAACCGATTTTGGTAATAAGTTGTCCAGAGAGTTTGCATTGTAATCTCGGTTGTACCGATTGCTCAAATTCGGTGAGACCGATTTGATAATGGACATACACAGAGAGATTACAATCCCATCTCGGTGAGACCGAGATCCCTATCGGTAGAACCGATTTGCTTAGGGTTTGTGGCAGTGGCTAAGACATATGGAATCAGTGGCGCCGGATAGTAAGAATCGGTGTGACTGATTTTGGCTTTGGGTTTAGGTCATTTGTGGAAGTGGGAAAGTAGCTGAGGGTTTTGGAGCATATCATAAAGCACATGAAGCAAGAGTCTCATTAAGCAACACCTCATCCCTCCTTGATAGTATTGGCTTTTCCTATAGACTCAATGTGATCTTGGATCACTAAAAATGTAAAATGAAGAGTCTTGAGCTTGAAGCTTGAGCCAATCCTTTGTCCTTAGCATCTTGAAGGAGTTCCCACATCCTTTAGTCCATGCCACTCCATTGTTGAACTTATCTGAAACATACTAGATAAATGTGTTAGTCCAACAAGAGATATGTTGACATTAATTACCAAAACCACCTAGGGAGCACTTGTGCTTTCAATCTCCCCCTTTTTGGTAATTGATGACAACATACATCAAAGCTTTAGATAAAGATATAAGGAATAGCAAGTAAAGCTTTGGAAAGACATGTAACTAACATAGGCCCCCCCCCTACATGTATGCAATCATGTGAATATGGAATATAAGGGCATATGAGAGCATAACCATGATAGAGTAGGCAATGTGTTACATGTATCTTGGCCATATGCATCAGAGCAAAGAATGTTAAAGAAAATACCTTCATGCTCATGAGTCCTTCTTGCAAACAATATGTACATTAGCAAGAATTCCTCATACTCATGATTGTGATGCATATACTTACCTTGCAGTCTTGAGTTGGCTTGGGATGGGATGAACCTGCGTAAACAAGGTTAGATAACACAGATGCATCTACTAGCTAGAGCAAACAAAAGAAACCACAAGAATACCAAGGCTGGGATGACATGTAGAGAGTGAGCACTAAGTACCACATTGGATTTGACATGTCCCCAAGAGTAAAGATATGAAATGAATTTAAATGATTTCTTTCCCTTAGATGTCTTGCTCCCCCTGAATCCAACATGGGATATTGGGAGAAGATAGGGAAACAGAAAATTAGAGCTGAAAGATCAAAGCTGAAAGATATGAATGATGAACAGAACTAATGCATGCTAATGCAAATAAGCACAAAAGATCAAATGAACATGTCTCTCCCCTCAAAAAGACATGTGGGCATCTCTCCTCTTGAACACCAAGCATCTGGGATCCTTGAGAAATACTTTCTACTTAAGTGTTCTCTCCCCCTGGAATCTCTCTCCCTTTGAGGGTCTCTCCTCTCTCTCCCCCTTAAGGATCTCTTTCTAAAAGATAAGCTTTTGATGTTCTCTCTCTCTCCAAATGATAAGCTTTGATGTTCTCTCTCTCCCCCTTTGACATCAATTTCCAAGAAGGTCTTCTGGAATCTGTCGAATGGGTTTGGTCCTTGAGACACAGCACAAAGCAAAGATAAAAATATGAAGCTTGTAGAGGACAAGATTCATTGAGTGGAGCTGGATCAGAAGAGACATAGAATATGTGGCAAACTGTTTTTCCTGTTGTGAAATTGGTGACACCGAGTGGTTTGCTTCGGTCATGCCGAAAGGATTTGGTTGGACCGAAAATAACAAGTCAGTGAAACCGAGTTCATCTCAGAGAAAACACTTGTCACCTCAGCTCACTTAGATTAGTAAGATCTCACAAAGATTTGCAAGGAATTTACTGAAAGATATGCAATGAATTGGAATGCAAAAAGTGTAGAGCAAACAGAGAGAAAATCTAGATGAAGTTTTTTTTAAGAAAGGGGAAACAAATATGCATGAGATAAATGCAAAAAGCACAGAAAACAACACAAGAGAACTTCATCTAGAGATGGTCGACGACAATGTCACCTATGTTAGAGTATATTGACTTAGGAGTCAAGTGAGAGCACTTGATCATAGGTCATACTCATTGTTTAAGCTCAAAATGGGGTTGCCATTTTTTGTTTAAGCATCTTGATGTATTCACATCTTGTCGAGTTGCTTTAGCTCATGACTTGGAGTAAAGCTTCTCTAAGATGGAATGACATACATTGGTTGGTGGTGTTGTCCATGTAGTTGAACTTGTGTGGGTTGCTCAAGGTTGTAGTTCATCAAGAATTTGGAGCACCACTTGGAATTTTAGTCCATCTACCTAAATGGGTTAGTTCTTGCAAGGAAGAGCACTTGTATCCAAAAATGACAATCATGAAGCTTAACATAGAATTTGTCAAAGGATATGTTTGAGTGGTTTCGTGCTTCCTTGTCTTCATCCACCATAGTGTAGAAACTTGGTGATGTAGAGATTGCTCAAGATGTGAGTAGATTACAATCTCATGGAGTTTGATTCCACCAAGTACCTACATGGGTTAGATAGCATGCAAGATACAAATGTATCCAAGACATAAGATTTTCATCATAAGAGAAATATCAAGGATTAGTCATAAGCTCGTGTCTTGCATGTATCCAATGGAGTTTCTACTCCAAGTTTGAAGCATCAATGATGTTCAATTCTCCTCTTAACCTGCAAAACACTTTCTCATCAAGAGGTTTAGTGAATATATCCGCAAATTGCTTTTCGATGCGAACATGCTTAAGATCAATGTCACCCTTAGCAACATGATCTCGAATGAAATGATGACGAACTTCAATATGCTTAGTTCGATAATGTTGCACAGGATTATGACCAATTTTGATAGCACTTTCATTGTCACATAGCAATGGAACATGTCTCACATATATCCCATAATCTTTAAGAGTTTGGGTCATCCAAAGTAATTGAGCACAACATGAACCAGCAGCAATATATTCAGCTTTGGCGGTGGATAAGGATACCGAGTTTTGTTTCTTGGAGGACCAAACACAAGAGATCTACCAAGAAATTGACATGTACCCGAAGTGGACTTTCTATCAACCTTGTCTCCGGCATAGTCCGAGTCGGAATAGCCAACAAGATCGAAAGAGGCCCTCTTAGGATACCAAATGCCAAAGTTTGGTGTATGGATTAAGTATCTCACTATCCTTTTCACGGCCTTAAGATGACATTCTTTAGGAGCAGCTTGATATCGTGCACACATGCACACACTTAGCATGATATCGGGACGTGAAGCACAAAGATATAACAATGAACCAATCATAGAGCGATAAACCTTTTGATCAACCGGTTCACCATCTTTGGTCAAGTCATTATGTCCACTAGTAGGCATGGGTGTAGACATACCTTTGCATTCTTGCATATTGAACTTCTTGAATAAGTCCTTGGTGTACTTCGTTTGAGAAACAAAGGTACCTTCCTTAGTTTGCTTGATTTGCAACCCAAGAAAGAATTTGAGTTCACTCATCATGGACATCTCAAACTTCTCCGACATTAGGTTCCCAAAATTCTCACTAAAATGAGGGTTAGTTGAACCGAATATAATATCATCAACATAGATTTGGCACACAAATAGTTCTCCATTAACCCTTTTAGTAAATAGAGTAGAATCAATTTTCCCAATTTCAAAGCCTTTTTCAATAAGGAACTTGGTCAAGCATTTATACCATGCTCTAGGAGCTTGTTTAAGACCATAAAGAGCTTTGTGAAGTTTGTAAACATGATTGGGTTTCTTAGGATTGACAAAGCCGGGAGGTTGCTTAACATAAACTTCCTCCTCTATTTCACCATTTAGAAAAGCACTTTTAATGTCCATTTGGTACAAGGTGATGTCATGATGATTAGCATAGGCAAGTAAGATACGAATAGACTCAAGTCTAGCAACGGGGGCATAAGTCTCACCATAGTCCATACCTTCGACTTGTGTGTAGCCTTGGGCGACGATACGTGCTTTGTTGCGAACTACTTGTCCATCTTCATCTTGCTTGTTGTGAAACACCCATTTGGTACCGATGATGTTGTGGTTGTTGTCGGGCTTCTCAACCAATGTCCAAACTTGGTTCCTCTCAAAGTTATGTAGCTCTTCATGCATAGCATTTATCCAATCCGGATCTTCCAACACTTCTTCAACCTTCATAGGTTCAATACTAGAGATGAAAGAATAGTTTTCACAAAAGTTAGCTAAACGAGTTTTAGAGCGAGTGATTCTCCCGGTTTGAATGTCATTGTAGATTTGCTCGACGGGATGATCTTTAGAAACTCTTGCTCGAACTCGTGAAAGCTTTTGCTTGGGTCTTCGTTGAACATCTTCTTCATCTTGTTCTTCTTCTTCTTGGCCTTCTTCATTGTTGGCGTTGTTGTTCTCTTGTCGTGGTGGAGAAGGAGGTTGTTGACGTTCATCTTGATGCACTTCCTTGTTTTCTTCATCTTGGTGTGTCCCACTTGTGGATGCTTCCGTATCAACTCTTGGTTCACCTTGTTGTGAAGTAGAATCTTCCACTTGGATGGACGAGGTACTCTCCTTCACCTCCGTTGGACGAACCTTGCCAATGGTCAAGTCTTGAATTGCTTCCGAAGGATCTTTGTCACCTACATCAATTGGCAATTGCTCTACTTGCGAGCCGTTAGATTCATCAAACTTCACATATACCGTCTCTTCAACCTTTCGGGTGAAATTGTTGTAGACACGGTAAGTGTGAGAGTTTGAGCCATAACCTAGTAGGAAACCTTCATGAGATTTAGGAGCAAATTTAGAGCGATGATGCTTATCAAGAATGTAGCACTTTGAGCCGAATACTCGAAAGTATCCAACTTGGGGTTTGTTACCGGTGAGGAGCTCGTATGCCGTCTTGCCGAGTAGCTTGTGAAGATACAAGTGATTTGTTGCATGACAAGCTGTCTCAACCGCTTCTGCCCAAAAGTGCTTCGACGTCTTGTACTTATCAAGCATCGTTCTCGCCATTTCAATGAGTGTCCGGTTCTTCCTCTCAACAACTTCATTTTGTTGAGGTGTGTACGTAGCCGAGAACTCATGTGAAATCCCTTCTTCGTCAAGAAAGGTGTCCACATTTGCGTTCTTGAACTCCGTTCTGTTGTCGCTGCGAACCTTCTTGATCTTCACTTCAAATTGATTTTGGGCCTTCCTAGCGAAGTTTTTGAAGATCTTCTGGACCTGTGATTTATAATGGAGAAAGAACACCCATGTAAATCTTGAAAAATCATCAACTATAACTAGACCAAAAGAATTTCCACCGAGACTCTTGTAAGAGTTCGGACCAAAGAGATCCATGTGAAGTAGCTCGAGTGGCCTCCTTGTGGTCATGATGTTCTTCACGGGATGCCTTCCTCCAACCTGTTTACCTGCCTGACAAGCACTGCAAAGTCTATCCTTATCAAAAATGACATCGTTAACTCCAAGGATATGATTTCCTTTAATAAGCTTGTCAAGGTTTCGCATACCAACATGACCTAGTCGTCTATGCCATAACCAACCTTTTGAGGATTTAGCAATGAAACAAGTTTTAGGTTGAGCCTTTTTAGTGAAATCAACAATGTATAGATCACCTCTACGCACACCGGTAAAGACCATTTTATGATTGTCTCGACGAAACACTTGGCAATCTACTTCAGTAAATAGAACATTGAAACCGAAATTAGCAAGTCTAGATACTGAAAGTAAGTTGTATCCAAGAGATTCAACGAGCATAACATTTTGTATGGAGCTATCATGTGATATTGCCACCTTACCGAGGCCAACCACCTTACCCTTTGAGTTGTCACCGAAAGTGACATACTTTCGAGGACTATCATTATCAGCAAGCTCACGAAACATGTCTTTATCAGCAAGCTCAAGAACCCATTCCTTTCCTCCTGACATATATCCCCAAAGATTTGCCATAAGACCAAAATGTCTCATTGCATCATCAAGATCAAAGTCACTATCATCATCCTCATCATAGTATCCATGTTCAACATCAGCATGTGGTGGATCAAGTCCTAGAGAGGGTGATTCATTAGAATGAGTTTGACAATAATCTTGCTTATGAATTTTTATAGCTTCAGAAATAATATCACTAATGATACCAACATTTCCTTCGGCACGCATAAGGTTTGTAAGCTCAAACAGATGATCACCAAACATAGGATCACTAGTATTCATCTTACTCAAAGCAATAGACTTATGGAGAATTTCATCAAGATTTTTCAAGGAATAATCTGGAAATCGTTCCTCAAGAAATTTCCATATGGTGTAGGCATACTTGAAAGTAGGCAAACATCCAAGCAAGTTTCTAGGCAATCCTGTAATGATAAGTTCGGCAGTTCTAAGATTCCTAATCATGTCAATTGACTCATCATCGGTAGGATGCATAGGATCAACATAAGGTGCCCAAGGGCTAGCAATGTACTTGTTCAAATGATATTGATTGAAAATAACAAGCATCTCATTTTTCCACTCATGAAAATACTCTCCATCAAGAATATGCACTCTATGTCTAAGACTCCCCAAAGTAGACTCATCCATCTTCCTCCAATGGTGATTAAACCAAGGCAATGGAGACCAATGCTCTGATACCACTTGTAGGACCTTGAGAAGAGGTGTCTAGAGGGGGGGTGATTAGACACTAAGTACCAAAGTTGCAGTTTTTAAGTTTCCTTAAGTTTAAGTGGAGACTAGGCACAAGTTTTAACATTCACAATACATATCAAGCAAGCATGCAAGAGTATATGAGCAGCGGAAAGTAAAGCATGCAACTTGCAAGAATGTAAAGGGAAGGGTTTGGAGGATTCAAACGCAATTGGAGACACGGATGTTTTTGGCGTGGTTCCGATAGGTGGTGCTATCGTACATCCACGTTGATGGAGACTTCAACCCACGAAGGGTAATGGCTGCGCGAGTCCACGAAGGGCTCCACCCATGAAGGGTCCGCGAAGAAGCAACCTTGTCTATCCCACCATGGCCGTCGCCCACGAAGGACTTGCCTCACTAGCGGTAGATCTTCACGAAGTAGGCGATCTCCTTGGCCTTACAAACTCCTTGGTTCAACTCCACAATCTTGTCGGAGGCTCCCAAGTGACACCTAGCCAATCTAGGAGACACCACTCTCCAAGAAGTAACAAATGGTGCGTTGATGATGAACTCCTTGCTCTTGTGCTTCAAATGATAGTCTCCCCAACACTCAACTCTTTCTCATAGGATTTGGATCTGGTGGAAAGAAGATTTGAGTGGAAAGCAACTTGGGGAAGGCTAGAGATCAAGATTCATATGGTAGGAATGGAATATCTTGGCCTCAACACATGAGTAGGTAGTTCTCTCTCAGAAAATGTGTGCTGGAAGTGTAGGTTCAGTCTGATGGCTCTCTCCACGAATGAAGAGGAGGTGGAGGGGTATTTATAGCCTCCACACAAATTCTAACTGTTACACACAATCTACCAAACTCAGTGGGACCGAATCGTTAAACTCGGTCGGACCGATTTAGAAAATAATGTGACCATTAGGATTTTCAGTGGGATCGAAATGCAACTCGGTGAGACCGATTCGGTTAGGGTTAGGGCATAACGTAATCTCGGTAAGACCGATTACACAAACTCGGTGACACCGATTTTGGTAATAAGCTTTCCAGAGAGTTGGTCAGGAAAACTCGATGGGACCGATTACTCAAACTCGGTGGAACCGATTTTGGTAATAAGTTGTCCAGAGAGTTTCCATTGTAATCTCGGTAGTACCGATTGCTCATATTCGGTGAGACCGATTTGATAATGGACATACATAGAGAGATTACAATCCCATCTCGGTGAGACCGAGATCCCTATCGGTAGAACCGATTTGCTTAGGGTTTGTGGCAGTGGCTAAGACATATGGAATCGGTGGCGCCGGATAGGAAGAATCAGTGTGACCGATTTTGGCTTTGGGTTTAGGTCATTTGTGGAAGTGGGAAAGTAGCTGAGGGTTTTGGAGCATATCATAAAGCACATGAAGCAAGAGGCTCATTAAGCAACACCTCATCCCTCCTTGATAGTATTGGCTTTTCCTATAGACTCAATGTGATCTTGGATCACTAAAAATGTAAAATGAAGAGTCTTGAGCTTGAAGCTTGAGCCAATCCTTTGTCCTTAGCATCTTGAAGTTGTTCCCACATCCTTTAGTCCATGCCACTCCATTGTTGAACTTATCTGAAACATACTAGATAAAGGTGTTAGTCCAACAAGAGATATATTGACATTAATTACCAAAATCACCTAGGGAGCACTTGTGCTTTCAATAACTTAGACTATTGTTCAAGATAATGAGTTCAATTAATCATATTATCTAAGAACTCCCACTCAAATCAACATATCTCCGGTTGTCCGAGTGTAACATGATCCAAATTCACCAACCCAAGTCCGATCATCATGTGAGATTAGGTGGTTTCAATGATGAACATCTCCATGTTGATCATATCTACTATATGACTCATGTTCGACCTTTCGGTCTCTTGTGTTCTGAGGCCATGTCTGTACATGCTAGGCTCGTCAAGTTTAATCCAAGTGTTTCATGTGTGCAAAACTGGCTGGCACCCGTTGTATGCGAACGTAGAGTCTATCACATCCGATCATCATGTGGTGCTTCGAAACGACAAAATTTCGCAATGGTGCACACTTGGGGAGAACACAATTTTATCTTGAAATTTTAGTGAGGGATCACCTTATAATACTACCATCGTCCCAAGCAAAATAAGATGCATAAAAGGATTAACATCACATGCAAATCATAAGTGATATGATATGTCCATCATCTTGTGCTTTTGATCTCCATCTTCAAAGCACCAACATGATCTCCATCATCACCAGCATGACACCATGATTGATACGTCTCCAACGTATCTATAATTTTTTATTGTTCCATGCTATTATATTATCTGTTTTGGATGTTTAATGGGCTTTAATATACTATTTTATATTATTTTTGGGACTAACCTATTAACCGAGGGCCCAGTTCCAGTTTCTGTTTTTTTCCTACTTTAGAGTTTTGCAGAAAAGGAATACCAAACGGAGTCCAAACGGAATGAAACCTTCACGATGATCTTTCTTGGACCAAGAGCAAACTAGAAGACTTGGAGATGAAGTCGAAGACGCAACAAGGAAGCCACGAGGCAGGACGGCGCGCCCAGGGGGGTAGGCGCGCCCCCACCCTCGTGGGCCCCTCGTAGCTCCCCTAACCTAGTTCCTTCACCTATATATACTCTTATACCCTAAAAACATCAAGGGGAGCCACAAAACCACTTTTCCACCACCGCAACCTTCTGTACCCATGAGATCCCATCCTGGGGCCTTTTCCGGCGATCTGTCGGAGGGGGATTTGATCATGGAGGGCTTCTACATGAACACCATTACCTCTCCGATGAAGCGTGAGTAGTTTACCACAGACCTTCGGGTCCATAGTTATTAGCTAGATGGCTTCTTCTCTCTCTTTGATTCTCAATACCATGTTCTCCTCGATGTTCTTGGAGATCTATTTGATGTAATATTGTTTTGTAGTGTTTTTGCCGAGATCCGATGAATTGTGGATTTATGAACAATGTTATCTATGAATATTATTTTGTTCTTCTTTGAATTCTTATATACATGATTTGATATCTTTGCAAGTCTCTTCGAATTATCGGTTTAGTTTGGACTACTAGATTGATCTTTCTTGCAATGGGAGAAGTGCTTAGCTTTGGGTTCAATCTTGCGGTGTCCTTTCCCAGTGACGGTAGGGGCAGCAAGGCACGTATTGTATTGTTGCCATCGAGGATAACAAGATGGGGTTTTCATCATATTACTTGAGTTAATTCCTCTACATCATGTCATCTTGCTTAATGCGTTACTCCGTTCTTTATGAACTTAATACTCTATATGCATGCTGGATAGCTGTCGACGTGTGGAGTAATAGTAGTAGATGCAGGCAGGAGTTGGTCTACTTGACACGGACGTGATGCCTATGTTCATGATCACTGCCTTAGATGTCATCATAATTATGCGCTTTTCTATCAATTGCTCGGCAGTAGTTTGTTCACCCACCATAATATATGCTATCTCGAGAGAAGCCACTAATGAAACCTATGGCCTCCGGGTCTCTTTTCCATTATATTGAATCTCGTTTACATCTTGCTAGTTTCCGATCTATTATTTTGCAATCTTACTTTCCAATCTATAAACCAAAAATACCAAAAATATTTACTTTACCATTTATCCATCCCTATCAGATCTCACTTTTGTGAGTGACCGTGAAGGGATTGACAACCCCTTTATCGTGTTGGTTGCAAGTTCTTGATTGTTTTTGCAGGTACTCAGTGACTTGTGCGTCGTCTCCTACTGGATTGATACCTTGGTTCTCAGAATTGAGGGAAATACTTACGCTACTTTGATGCATCACCCTTTCCTCTTCAAGGGAAAACCAACGCAAGCTCAAGAGGTAGCAAGATGGATTTCTGGCACCGTTGCCGGGGAGATCTACATCAAGTCAAGCCATACCAAGTACCCATCATAAACTCTTCTCCCTTGCATTACATTATTCGCCATTTGCCTCTCGTTTTACTCTCCCCCACTTCTAAAATGATTTTTGAAAACCTTTTCCTTTTCTTTGCCTTCTTCTGTATGTATCTTTGGTTGTGTTTCCATGTGCCTTCTATTTGCTTGCATCTTTGCTTGCTAAAAATCTATTGATATGTCCACTTAAAGTGTTCTACTTGGATCATCTTCAATATATATGTTCTCGTGCTGAAACCCCAACTAGTTTAGTTGAGGGAAAATCTTTAGATGAGCATGCTCATTTTGTGCATCACCGTTTGTCTAAAAAAGGGAGACTCTTATGGGATCAAATAAACAGATCACTGTGTTATGCTTGGAATCTTTGTGAAATTTATGATTTTACTTGTTGCTCTAAGAACCCTAAAAAAACACCTTCCCTACCTATGTGAGTTTAATGATAATAAAATCTTATCTTCTTATGCAAAGGGTGTTTATAGTTACTATGATATCGAACAAATTGAAGAATTTGTTGCTTCTTTGATTGAAAAGTATGATATTACTCTACGAATCTAAATTTTTTGACATAATTAAATATTGCTATGAAAATTATGCTCATAATGTCTATGTCAAAGAATTTAGTGAAAGAATGACCATTGCTTTGGAAGAAAATAATGATATGCATGAATCTATAGATAATTATGATTCCGATGATTTGATTGAAATATCCCTTGATGAACATGATGCTTGCTATTCTTGTGGAGATGATGCCAATATTTATGGAGATGAATTTGCTATAGTCCCTTATGTTAAACATGAGATTGTTGCTATTGCACCCATACTTGATAGTTCCTTCGATGAAAATCATGATTGCAATGATGTTATTATAAATTCTATTAATGTCAATTTTGCTAGTAATATGCAAAACCCTAAGCTTGGGGATGCTAGTTTTGCTATGTCTACAATTTGTTGCAATGATCATGATAGGGGTGATTCTTTTTATGATCTTGAAAATTTATTTAAGCCCCATGATAAATATGAGATTGATAATAGTGTTTGCAATATTATTGAAAGTGGGTTTGGAAGAGTATCAACTTTAGATCCCACATATTTGGAGAATGTTCAATCTTATGAATTTTTTGATAAAAGTGGGTTTGGAGAGGTCATGACTTTAGTTATTTTAATCCCACTATTTTGGAAGAGTGCATGCATGTGGATCGTGTTGAAATATTTTATGTGATAGCTATTTTGTTGAATTTGCTTATAGTCCCACATGTAATTATTATGAGAGAGGAAATTATGGTTGTAGAAATTTTCATGTTACTAAATTACCTCTTGTTATGTTGAGATTGCTATCGTTTCTTTCCGCTTCCTTGCATATGCTAGTTTTTGCTTGCTATGATAATTTGTTTGCCTATAAGATTCCTATGCATAGGAAGTATGTCAGACTTAGATGTGTTTGTCACTTATTTCATGATGCTCTCTTTCGCTTCAATTCTTGTCTTCCATGTGAGCATCATCGAAGTCTCAATGCCTAGCTAGGGGCGTTAAACGATAGCGCTTGTTGGGAGGCAACCCAATTTTATTTTTGTTATTTACTTTTGCTCATGTTTAGTAATAGATAATTCATATAGCATCTGGTTAGATGTGGTTTTATGTTTTAATAGTGTTTGTGCCAAGTAGAACCTTTGGGAAGACTTGGGTTAAAGTTAATGCGATCTTGCTCTAAAAAACATAAACTTTTCCCTCACGAGATTAGCTGACATTTTTTATAGAAGAGTGATTTTAAGTTGATTCTTTTTGCAGAAGATTAATATACAGATTCCTCACGTCCACCAATTTATTTCAGAATTTTTGGAGTTACAGAAGTATCCGAAAGTTACATATTACTACAGACTGTTCTGTTTTTGACAGATTCTGTTTTTCGCGTGTTGTTTGCTTATTTTGATGAATCTATGAATAGTATAGGGGGGGGTATGAACCATAGAGAAGTTGTAATACAATAGGTTTTACATCAATATGAATAAAGAATGAGTTCACAACAGTACCTTAAAGTGGTGATTTATTTTCTTATACTAACGGAGCTGATGAGATTTTCTGTTGAAGTTTTGTGTTGTGAAGTTTTCAAGTTTTGGGTAAGGATTTGATGGACTTTGGAATAAGGAGTGGCAAGAGCCTAAGCTTGGGGATGAGGCACCCCAAGGTAGAATTCAAGTACAAACAAAAGCCTAAGCTTGGGGATGCCCTGGAAGGCATCCCCTCTTTCGTCTTCATCTATCGGTAACTTTACTTAAGGCTATATTTTTATTCACCACATGATATGTGTTTTGCTTGGAGCGTCTTGTATGATTTGAGTCTTTGATTTTTATTTTACCACAATCATCCTTGATGTACACACCTTGTGGGGGAGACATGCATGATTCGTGATTTATTAGAATACTCTATGTGCTTCACTTATATCTTTTGAGCTAAACAATATTGCTCTAGTGCTTCACTTATATCTTTTTAGAGCATGGCGGTGGTTTTTTTTATAGAAATTGTTGAACTCTCATGCTTCACTTATATTATTTTGGGAGTCTTTTAGAACAGCATGGTAATTTTGTTTGGTTATAAAATTAGTCCTAATATGATGGGCATCCAAGATTGGTATAGTAAAAACTTTCATGTGAAGTGTATTGAATACTATGAGAAGTTTGATTCTTTCTGATTCTTCTGAGATATGAAGATGGTAATATTTGAGTCATGCTAGTAGAGTAATTGTGAATTTGAGAGATACTTGTGTTAAAGTTTGTGATTCCCGTAGCATGCACGTATGGTGAATCGTTATGTGATGAAGTTGGAGCATGATTTATTTATTGGTTGTCTTCCTTATGAGTGGCGGTCGGGGACGAGCGATGGTCTTTTCCTACCAATCTATCCCCCTAGGAGCATGCGCGTAGTACTTCGTTTCGATAACTAATAGAATTTTGCAATAAGTATGTGAGTTCTTTATGACTAATGTTGAGTCCATCGATTATACGCACTCTCACCCTTCCACCATTGCTAGCCTCTCTTGTGTCACGCAACTTTTGCCGATACCATACACCCACCATATTTCCTCAAAACAGCCACCATACCTACCTATTATGGCATTTCCATAGCCATTCCGAGATATATTGCCATGCAACTTTTCAACGTTCCGTTTATTATGACACGCTCCATAATTGTCATATTGCTTTGCATGATCATGAAGTTGGCATCGTATTTGTGGCAAAGCCACCGTTTATAATTTTTTCATACATGTCACTCTTGAATCATTGCACATCCCAGTACACCGCCAGAGGCATTCACATAGAGTCATATTTTGTTCTAAGTATTGAGTTGTAAGTAAATAAAAGTGTGATGATCTTCATTATTAGAGCATTGTCCCATGTGAGGAAAGGATGATGGAGACTATGATTCCCCCATAAGTCGGGATGAGACTCCGGACAAAAAAAGAGGCCATAAAAAAGAGAAGGCCCAAATAAAAAATGAGAGAAAAAGAGAGAAGGGGCAATGTTACTATCCTTTTTCCACACTTGTGCTTCAAAGTAGCACCATGATCTTCATGATAGAGAGAGTCTCCTATGTTGTCACTTTCATGTACTAGTGGTAATTTTTCATTATAGAACTTGGCTTGTATATTCCAATGATGGGCTTCCTCAAAGTGCCCTAGGTCTTTGTGAGCAAGCAAGTTGGATGCACACCCACTTAGTTTCTTTTTGAGCTTTCATACACTTATAGCTCTAGTGCATCCGTTGCATGGCAATCCATACTTACGCACATTGATATCTATTGATGGGCATCTCCATAGCCCGTCGATATGCCTAGTTGATGTGAGACTATCTTCTCCTTTTTGTCTTCTCCACAACCACCCTTCTATTCCACCTATAGTGCTATGTCCATGGCTCATGCTCATGTATTGTGTGAAGATTGAAAAAGTTTGAGAACATCAAAAGTACGAAACAATTGCTTGGCTTGTCATCGGGGTTGTGCATGATTTAAATATTTTGTGTAATGAAGATAGAGCATAGCCAGACTATATGATTTCGTAGGGATAGCTTTCTTTGGCCATGTTATTTTGAGAAGACATGATTGCTTTGTTAGTACGTAGGCTTGAAGTATTATTGTTTTTGTGTCAATATTAAACTTTTTTCTTGAATCTTTCAGATCTGAACATTCATGCCACAATAAATAAAATTACATGAATAAATATGTTAGGTAGCATTCCACATCAAAAATTCTGTTTTTCTCATTTACCTACTCGAGGACGAGCAGGAATTAAGCTTGGGGATGCTTGATACGTCTCCAACGTATCTATATTTTTTTATTGTTCCATGCTATTATATTATCTATTTTGGATGTTTATATGCATTAATATGCCATTTTATATGATTTTTGGGACTAACCTATTAACTGAGGGCCCAGTGCCAGTTTCTATTTTTTTGTGCCTATTTTAGAGTTTTGCAGAAAAGGAATACCAAACGGAGTCCAAACAGAATGAAACCTTCGCGATGATCTTTCCTAGACCGAGAGCAAACCAGAAGACTTGGAGATGAAGTCGGAGACGCAACGAGGAAGACACGAGGCAGGAGGGCGCGCCCCCCACCCTCGTGGGCCCCTCGTAGCTCCCCTGACCTAGTTCCTTTGCCGATATATACTCTTATACCCTAAAAACATCAGGGGAGCCATGAAACCAATTTTCCACCGCCGCAACCTTCTGTACCCATGAGATCCCATCTTGGGGCCTTTTCTGGCGATCTGCCAGAGGGGAATTCGATCACGGAGGGCTTCTACATCAACACCATTACCTCTCCGATGAAGCGTGAGTAGTTTACCACATACCTTCGGGTCCATAGTTATTAGCTAGATGGCTTCTTCCCTCTCTTTGATTCTCAATACCATGTTCTCCTCAATGTTCTTGGAGATCTATTCGATGTAACATTATTTTGTGGTGTGTTTGCCGAGATCCGATGAATTGTGGATTTATGAACAAGATTATCTATGAATATTATTTTGTTCTTCTCTGAATTCTTATATGCATGATCTGATATCTTTGAAAGTCTCTTCAAATTATCGGTTTAGTTTGGCCTACTAGATTGATCTTTCTTGCAATGGGAGAAGTGCTTAGCTTTGGATTCAATCTTGCAGTGACCTTTCCCAGTGACAGCAGGGGCAGCAAGGCACGTATTGTATTGTTGCCATCGAGGATAACAAGATGGGATTTTCATCATATTGCTTGAGTTAATTCCTCTACATCATGTCATCTTGCTTAATGCGTTACTCCGTTCTTTATGAACTTAATACTCTATATGGATGCTGGATAGTGGTCGATGTGTGGAGTAATAGTAGTAGATGCAGGCAGGAGTCGATCTACTTGACACGACTGTGATGCCTATGTTCATGATCATTGCCTTAGATGTCATCATAATTATGCGCTTTTCTACCAATTGCTCGGCAGTAATTTGTTCACCCACCGTAATATATGCTATCTCGAGAGAAGCCACTAGTGAAACCTATGGCCCCTGGGTCTCTTTTCCATTATTGAATCTCGTTTACATCTTGCTAGTTTCCGATCTATTATTTTGGAATCTTTACTTTCCAATCTATAAACCAAAAATAACAAAAATATTTACTTTACCGTTTATCTATCTCTATTAGATCTCACTTTTGCGAGTGACCATGAAGGGATTGACAACCCCTTTATCGCGTTGGTTGCAAGTTCTTGATTGTTTGTGCAGGTATTAGGTGACTTGTGTGTCGTGTCCTACTGGATTGATACCTTGGTTCTCAAAACTGAGGGAAATACTTACGCTAATTTGCTGCATCACCCTTTCTTCTTCAAGGGAAAACCAATGCAAGCTCAAGAGGTAGCAATGATCTCCATCATCATGATCTCCATCATCGTGTCACCATTGGGGTTGTCACACCAACCATGCTTCTACAACTATTGCTACCACTTAGCGATAAAGTAAAGCCTTACATAGCGCTTAATCATTGACACGCAAGTCATACCTAATTAAAGACAACCCTATGGCTCATGCCGGTTGCCGTATTCATCAACATGCAAGTCATGATAATCTATAAAAAACATGGTCATCTCATACATCAAATATATCTCATCATGTCTTTGACCATATCATATCATAACATACCCTGCAAAAAGAAGTTAGCGTCCTCTACTTTTTGTTTCATGTTTTACGTGGCTGCTATGGGTAACTAGTAAGAACCATTCTTACCTACGCAAAGCCACAACGGTGATATACAAGTTGCTATTTAACCTTCTACAAGGACCGCCTTTGTCGAATCCGATTCAACTAAGGTGGGAGAGACAGACACCCACAAGCCATCTTTATGCAATGATTTGCATGTCAGTCGATGGAACCGATCTCATGTACGTGGACATGTAAAGTCGGTCCAGGCCGCTTCAGCTCACAATACCGCTGAATCAAGATAAGACCAAGGAAGGAAGCAATCTGAACATCAACACCCATAAACTCCTTTGTGTTCTACTCATGATGTCATCTATGCATAGACCTAGCTCATGATACCACTATTGGGGAATGTTGCATGGGAAACAAAAAATTTCCTACACTCACCAAGATAAATATAGGAGATGCACATCTACGAGAGGATAGATTGGATCTACATACCCTTGTAGATCGCTAAGCGGAAGTGCTTAGAAACACGGTTGATGTAGTCGAACATCTTCGCGATCCAATCACGATCCGTTCAGGAACTCCCGATCAAGTGCCGAACGAATGCTACTTCTTGAGCTTGCGTTTGAAGAGGAAAGGGTGATGCAACAAAGTAGAGATAAGTATTTCCCTTATTTAAGAACTAAGGTATCAATCCAGTAGGAGGCATAAGCAAGTCTCTTATCTATGCCCCTGCACAAACTAACAAACATTTGCACTCAACGCGGAAAAGGGGTTGTCAATCCCTTCACGGTCATGAAGAACAGTGAGATCTAATAGAGATAGGTATAAAAGATAAATAAAATAGCAAACTAAAGTAAATCTAAATAAATTACAGCAAGGTATTTTTGGGTTTTTTTGGTTTATAGATCTGAAAATATATGATGGAAAATAGACCCAGGGGCCATAGATTTCACTAGAGGCTTCTCTCTTGAAAGAAAACATACAGTGGGTAAACAAATTATTGTCGAGCAATTGATAGAAAAGCACAAAGTTATGACGATATCCAAGGTAATGATCATGAATATAGGCATCATGTCCATGTCAAGTACACCGACTCCTGCCTGCATCTACTATTATTACTCCACACATCGAATGCTATCCAACATGCATCTAGAGTATTAAGTTCATAAGAACGGAGTAACGCCTTCAGTAAGATGACATTATGTAGAGTGATAAACTCAAGCAATATGATGAAAACCCCATCTTTTTACCCTTGATGGCAACAATACAATACGTGCCTCGCTACCTGTAACGCCCCGGATTCGATGCGCCAGGTGTCCGCCAGTTATTCGTCGTCATTGCCATGTCATTTGCTTGCGTGTTGCACTTTGCCATGTCATCATATGCATTTCATATCATGTCATCATGTGCATTTCATTTTGCATACATGTTCGCCTCATGCATCCGAGCTTTTTCCCCGTTGTCCGTTTTGCAATCCGGCACTCCTATGTCATCCGGCGTCCCCTTTTTGCCTCTTCTCTTGTGCGGGTGTTAAACTTTCTCGGAATGGCCCGAGGTTTGCCAAGCGGCCTTGGTATAGCACCGGTAGACCGCCTGTCAAGTTTCGTGCCATTTGGAGGTCGTTTGATACTCCAACGGTTAACCGGGTAACTGTAAAGGCCTCTTTTGTGTGCAGCCCAACACCCCTTCCAAAGTGGCCCAAAGCCCAGCAAACTCCCCTCCATGCTCTCGGTCGTTCGATCACAATCGCGTGGCCGAAAACCGCTCCTCATTTGGACTCTCCTAGCTCCCTCTACCTATAAATATGTGGCCTCCCCCGAAATCCCGGTCTAACCCTAGCCATCTTCATCCTCGCGCCGCCGGACACGTCCGCCCGCGCCTCAGCTCCCGGCCCGCCGCCGGCGAGCGCCTCCGCCGCGCCGCCCGAGGCCCCGCCGCCGCTCGCGCCTGCCTCCGCCGCCGAGCTGTCGCGCCGCCGCCCCGCCGGCGCCGGACCCCGCCGCCCGCGCCGGAGCTCCCCCGCGCCGGCCTCCGCGCCTGCCCCGCCGCCGCCCGCCGCCCGTCGCTCCGGCCGCCGGCTCCCTCGCCGGAGAGCCGCGTGCCGCCGCCGCCTAGCCGCGGATCCGGTCGGACCGGACCGGATCCGGTCGTCCCCGACCTCCCCGGCCTCCTCTTGCGCCTCCTTCGACCTCCTCCTCGCCGGAGCTCCTCGCCGGAACCACCACGCCGTCGTCGGAGTCGGGGTGGACGAGATCCACCAGGAGCCCATCCAAACGCGCCTGCCCCGTCCCCGGATCTCTCCATCCCGGAATCCCGAGATCCAGATTCCCCGAGGTCCAATTTTTGCCTAAGTCCCCAGATTTCAGTATTATCATGCCATGTTTGACCTGCTGTATCTCTGCATCCGTAGATCCATTTTGCGCGTGTAATATGTCAAATTGTTCGACTCGATGAGTACTTCATTTCACTCCATTGCATCATTTTCATTTGAGCTCATCTTGATGCCCGAAATGCTGTTGGAAGAGTGCATGTTGATGTTAATCTGCTGAAACTGTTACAAGTTGCTCATTTATCATTTTTGCCATGATTGATGTGTGCATCCTATGAGTATGAGCTCTACATGTGTTTTTATCTATGCTATGCCATCTTTCCAGGGGTGTATGCCATGTATTTTTGTGAGTTGTGTGCTGAGTGTATCAAGCTTGGTAAGTAGGGTACTTGCTGTTGCTGTTTTCCTGACAGATTCTGTTATATTTTGTTGCTATGTAAACAGGTTGCTACTAATCATTCTATGCATAATCTGGAGATGTTCTATAAACATGTTTTGATCTACATGTCATGCTCTATCCATTCATGCCCTTAATTGAAATTATAGCCTGCTGGTACATGTTGTTATCTTGCTCCAAAGTTTGCTAAAAAATGTTGCTGTCAACCTGTTAACATTAAGTTCAATGTTTCCATGATGGTTTACTAGTGATCCATGCATCCTATGAACTTGTTCTTGCCATGCTTAGCTTCACAAACATGCCTTCTTACTGTTGGTTGCCTTGCCATGCCATGTATTGCTCTGTAGTGAGTGGTTCAAGCTCACCAACATGCCTACTTATTGTTTGTTCCTGCCATGTATGAATCTGTAATATAACTTGCCATGTTTACATGGGTGCCATCATATTTTCTGATCCTTTTTGGCTAATGGTCAGTAAGGGACTTTTGTTATATGCAATTAGTAGATTCATGCCATGCCTTTGTTTGCCATGATAAGTTCCTGTAACATGTTGTTTGATAGCTCTAAACATTGCAACCTGATGTTATTTCTGCTAAAGTCTGAAACTGTTATTATTTGCAATCTTTCCATGTCATTTTGAGCATGTTCTAGTCTTTTCTGGAGATAGCTCAGTGTTCATGTTTTGTTATGCTTTACCAGTAACTCATGCCCATGTCTTTTGTTCTTATGTTGGGGTGCTGTAGCATATTGTTTTGATGCTTGCAATATGCCTAGTTGCTGTTTTGGACAGATTGTTGCTATGACTTGTATAGAGTGTATGTGTTGCACCGTTGCTCCGTTTTGAGTGTGCTCTATATGAAACTTGCTTGTTTTTGCATGTAGCTTCATATTACCATGTTGCATCCTTGTTTTGGTGTGTTTGCTTGATGTTTGTATGCATTTTGCATCAATGCCATGTCTAACTTGTTTTGATCATATCTTCTAGGCCGTAGCTCCGAATCTAATGAACTTTATATGTAACTTGACTAGAATTTCGTGTAGATCATCTTGGTGCATCTTAACTTGCTGTTTAACAACTTGAACATAAGGCTTATTCAGTTCTGGACCAATTTCGAAATATGCATATCAGGACTTTCCGGAATTGTTATATGTTGTTCCCGACCTCATTTAAACTTGCCTTGATGTGTTGTTCTTGTTTGCATCATCTCTTGCCATGAGTAGCCTCATCTAGCTTTCTCATGCATCATGCTTGTTGTGCATCATGTCTTGTCTATGTGTGGTGTGTTTACTATGTTGTGTGCTTCTTCTCGATAGTTCCCGTTTCGTTGCGATCGTGAGGATTCGTTCGTCTACGCTTGGTTCGTCTTCGTGGCTTCATCTTCTTCATGGACTCGTTCTTCTTCCTTGCGGGATTTCAGGCAAGATGACCGCTACCCTGGATCTCACTACTATCATCGCTATGCTAGTTGCTTCGTTCTATCGCTATGCTGCGCTACCTATTACCTGTTTATCAAGCCATCCCATATTGCCATGAACCTCTAACCTTTGACACCTTTCCTATGCAAACCGTCGTTTGGCTATGTTACCGCTTTTGCTCAGCCCCTCTTATAGCGTTGCTAGTTGCAGGTGAAGTTGAAGATTGCTCCAGGGTGGACAAGGTTTTATGTTGGGATATCACAATATCTCTTATATTATTAATGCATCTATATATTTGGTAAAGGGTGGAAGGCTCGGCCTTATGCCTGGTGTTTTGTTCCACTCTTGCCGCCCTAGTCTCCGTCATACCGGTGTTATGTTCCCGGATTTTGCGTTCCTAACGCGGTCGGGTGATTTATGGGACCCCCCTGACAGTTCGCTTTGAATAAAACTCCTCCAGCAAGGCCCAACATTGGTTTTACCATTTGCCTCACCACCACCTATATTTCCCTTGGGAGTAATTAACCCAAGGGTCATCTTTATTTTAGCCCCCCCGGGCCAATGCTTGTCTAAGTGTTGGTCCAAACTAGATCCACTTGCGGTGCCGCCCCTAGGCAACTTGGGGTATCGTCGGTTGCCGTACGTAGTGTTCATCCAGTCGTGGCCTGAGACGAGATACGCGCGGCTACTATCAGGATGTCGACACGTCGGGAGGTCTTGCTGGTCTTGTTTTACCATTGTCGAAATGTCTTGTAAACCGGGATTCCGAGACTGATCGGGTCTTCCTGGGAGAAGGTCTATTCCTTCGTTGATCGCGAGAGCTTGTCATGGGCTAAGTTGGGACACCCCTGCAGGGTATAAACTTTCGAGAGCCGTGCCCGCGGTTATGTGGCAGATGGGACTTTGTTAATGTCCGGTTGTAGATAACTTGACACCAGATCCGAATTAAAACGCATCAACCGCGTGTGTAGTCGTGATGGTCTCTTCTCGGCGGAGTCCGGGAAGTGAACACGGTTTCTGTGTTATGTTTGACGTAAGTAGGTGTTTAGGATCACCTCTTGATCATTGCTAGCTTCATGACCGTTCCTTTGTTTCTCTTCTCGCTCTCTCTTGCGTATGTTAGCCACCATATCATGCTTAGCCGCTGCTGCAACCTCACCACTTTACCCCTTCCTTTCCCATTAAGCTTTGCTAGTCTTGATACCCATGGTAATGGGATTGCTAAGTCCTCGTGGCTCACAGATTACTACAACAACAGTTGCAGGTACAGGTTATGCGATGATCATGACGCGAGAGCGATGCTTGCTTGCTTGAGTTCTCCTTCTGCTTCTTCGATCAGGGGATAGGTTCCAGGACGGCAGCCTGGGCTAGCAGGGTGGATATTGTTTGAGTTTCTGTTTATGATTCATCCGTAGTCGGATGTTGTTCTTGTATGTTGTATTGTTGTATTCATGTGACATTGTGTGTATTGGATGTATCCCCATCTATTATGTAATGTTGATGTAATGATATCCACCTTGCAAAAGCGTCTCAATATGCGGGTCTATCCTTGGTGGGACCTTCGAGTTCCTTTTGGATAGGGTCGCACATTGGGCGTGACAAGTTGGTATCAGAGCCTCGACCGACCCTAGGAGCCCCCTTGATTGATCGTGTAGTTTGGCCGTTGTTGAGTCTAGAAGAAAACTGTTTTCGGAGTCTAGCTATATCGGAGAGTAGGAATTCTTTTTACTCCTCAGCCCCTTCGTCGCTCTAGTGAGGAATCTTGACGTAGGTGTTTTGAATTACTCCTCTTCCCGTTCAAATTTTTCTTTAGGATCACGCAGTTAGTTTTCGTTCGTTGTCCATCCTCTTTTCATCCGGCGCATTCCTCGTCAAGCTGATTCAAACCTCTTTGTCTTTCGGAGATCAATCCTCAGCTCTTTTCGATCGATGTTGTTTCTCTATCCGAAGTTGTCCTTGTTTTTCCCACCCGCCCTCCCTTCTTCTTCTCGAATCTGGAGTCCGTAATCGAGTATCCTTCCTACTCGTGTGAAGTCTTTGCTTTCTTTCCTCATTGATTTCAACTGGTGTTTTCTCTTCAAGATATTCGTCGATTTCCCCTTCCAGTTGCCTGTGTTTTTCCCGCCCTCCCACCATCTTCTTCCCGGAGCCTGAGTCTATTTCAAGCATCTATTTCATTCATACGGAGGTTCTTCAGTCTTCCCTCAATCATTTCAACCGGTGAATTCTCATCTCGGTGGACATTCTTCATCTCTTTTCCGGTGGATTCAATTCAAGTTTTTTGGTGTCGATCGTGTCTTTTCCCTCAGCTCAAGTATTTCCCTTTGCTCGTTCGCCTCTCGCCATTTTATCCTTCTGGAGTGTTCAAGATATCTCAGGAGATTCGTCTGTGTTCCAATTAATTCAAGGGTGTCACCTCATTCAAATATTTCAATTATTCCGGTGCATCATCTATCTGTTCAACAATCCTTTCCAACGGTGTTATCTCTTCAGTGGGCCCTAACCCACAGGTCTTTTCCCAGGATCTTACCTGACTCTTTGGTTTCCCCGGAGCTATTCTCAAATTCTTTTCAAGTGTGATGTAAGTATGAATTTCATCAGTCATATGTCTTTCTCCAAGATCTTTCAAATTCTTTTCATTCAACTCTTTCAATTCTTTCCGGAGGTCTTGTGTCATGTCTTCATTATACCATTCCATCCTCTCAAGTTCGTTCTAATCCTCCCATTTTCAGCCGGAGTGCTGCCTAAATCCTTTCAGTCCTATTCGTTTCTTTTCTCATTCTAACCACTCCGGTTAGAACGAGTGATTTCATAGTCTATCTTATTCCGTGAGCTTTCGATTCTCGTCTTTCTCGTCGCTCCTCTCTTCTTCTCGAGTGCTCTCGATTCTTTGATTCTTCTCTTGAGTTCTTATTTCACCCCATCCCTTTTTCCCTCCCGTCTTGGTCCTAAGATCTCGGGACGAGATCTCTTGTTAGGGGAGGAGTGTTGTAACGCCCCGGATTCGATGCGCCAGGTGTCCGCCAGTTATTCGTCGTCATTGCCATGTCATTTGCTTGCGTGTTGCACTTTGCCATGTCATCATATGCATTTCATATCATGTCATCATGTGCATTTCATTTTGCATACATGTTCATCCCATGCATCCGAGCTTTTTCCCCGTTGTCCGTTTTGCAATCCGGCACTCCTATGTCATCCGGCGTCCCCTTTTTGCCTCTTCTCTTGTGCGGGTGTTAAACTTTCTCGGAATGTCCCGAGGTTTGCCAAGCGGACTTGGTATAGCACCGGTAGACCGCCTGTCAAGTTTCGTGCCATTTGGAGGTCGTTTGATACTTCAACGGTTAACTGGGTAACCGTAAAGGCCTCTTTTGTGTGCAGCCCAACACCCCCTCCAAAGTGGCCCAAAGCCAAGCAAACTCCCCTCCATGCTCTCGGTCGTTCGATCACGATCGCGTGGCCGAAAACCGCTCCTCATTTGGACTCACCTAGCTCCCTCTACCTATAAATATGTGGCCTCCCCCGAAATCCCGGTCTAACCCTAGCCATCTTCATCCTCGCGCCGCCGGACACGTCCGCCCGCGCCTCGGCTCCTGGCCCGCCTTCGGCGAGCGCCTCTGCCGCGCCGCCCGAGGCTCCGCCGCCGCTCGCGCCTGCCTCCGCAGCCGAGCTGTCGCGCCGCCGCCCCGCCGTGTCGCGCCGCCGCCCCGCCGGCGCCGGACCCCGCCGCCCGCGCCGGAGCTCCCCCGCGCCGGCCTCCGTGCCTGCCCCGCCGCCGCCCGCCGCCCGTCACTCCGGCCGCCGGCTCCCTCGCCGGAGAGCCGCATGCCGCCGCCGCCTAGCCGCGGATCCGGTCGGGCCGGACCGGATCCGGTCGTCCCCGACCTCCCCGGCCTCCTCTCGCGCCTCCTTCGACCTCCTCCTCGCCGGAGCTCCTCGCCGGAACCACCACACCGTCGCCGGAGTCGGGGTGGACGAGATCCACCAGGAGCCCATCCAAACGTGCCTGCCCCGTCCCCGGATCTCTCCATCCCGGAATCCCGAGATCCAGATTCCCCGAGGTCCAATCTTTGCCTAAGTCCCCAGATTTCAGTATTATCATGCCATGTTTGACCTGCTGTATCTCTACATCCGTAGATCCATTTTGCACGTGTAATATGTCTAATTGTTCGACTCGATGAGTACTTCATTTCATTCCATTGAATCATTTTCATTTGAGCTCATCTTGATGCCCGAAATACTGTTGGAAGAGTGCATGTTGATGTTAATCTGCTGAAACTGTTATAACTTACTCATTTATCATTTTTGCCATGATTGATGTGTGCATCCTATGAGTATGAGCTCTACATGTATTTTGATCTATGCTATGCCATCTTTCCAGGGGTGTATGCCATGTATTTTTGTGAGTTGTGTGCTGAGTGTATCAAGCTTGCTAGGTAGGGTATTTGCTGTTGCTGTTTTCCTGACAGATTATGTTATATTTTGTTGCTATGTAAACAGGTTGCTACTAATCGTTCTATGCATAATCTGGAGATGTTCTATAAACATGTTTTGATCTACATGTCATGCTCTATCCATTCATGCCCTTAGTTGCAATTATAGCCTGCTGGTACATGTTGTTATCTTGCTCCAAAGTTTGCTAAAAAATGTTGCTGTCAACCTGTTAACATTAGGTTCAATGTTTCCATAATGGTTTACTAGTGATCCATGCATCCTATGAACTTGTTCTTGCCATGCTTAGCTTCACAAACATGCCTTCTTACTGTTGGTTGCCTTGCCATGCCATGTATTGCTCTGTAGTGAGTGGTTCAAGCTCACCAACATGCCTACTTATTGTTTGTTCCTGCCATGTATGAATCTGTAATATAACTTGCCATGTTTACATGTGTGCCATCATATTTTCTGATCCTTTTTGGCTAATGGTCAGTAAGGGACTTTTGTTCTATGCAATTAGTAGATTCATGCCATGCCTTTGTTTGCCATGATAAGTTCCTGTAACATGTTGTTTGATAGCTCTAAACATTGCAACCTGATGTTATTTCTGCTAAAGTCTGAAACTGTTATTATTTGCAATCTTTCCATGTCATTTTGAGCATGTTCTAGTCTTTTCTGGAGATAGCTCAGTGTTCATGTTTTGTTATGCTTTACCAGTAACTCATGCCCATGTCTTTTGTTCTTATGTTGGGGTGCTGTAGCATATTGTTTTGATGCTTGCAATATGCCTAGTTGCTGTTTTGGACAGATTGTTGCTATGACTTGTATAGAGTGTATGTGTTGCACCGTTGCTCCGTTTTGAGTGTGCTCTATATGAAACTTGCTTGTTTTTGCATGTAGCTTCATATTACCATGTTGCATCCTTGTTTTGGTGTGTTTGCTTGATGTTTGTATGCATTTTGCATCAATGCCATGTCTAACTTGTTTTGATCATATCTTCTAGGCCGTAGCTCCGAATCTAATGAACTTTATATGTAACTTGACTAGAATTTCGTGTAGATCATCTTGGTGCATCTTAACTTGCTGTTTAACAACTTGAACATAAGGCTTATTCAGTTCTGGACCAATTTCGAAATATGCATATGAGGACTTTCCGGAATTGTTATATGTTGTTCCCGACCTCATTTAAACTTGCCTTGATGTGTTGTTCTTGTTTGCATCATCTCTTGCCATGAGTAGCCTCATATAGCTTTCTCATGCATCATGCTTGTTGTGCATCATGTCTTGTCTATGTGTGGTGTGTTTACTATGTTGTGTGCTTCTTCTCGATAGTTCCCGTTTCGTTGCGATCGTGAGGATTCGTTCATCTACGCTTGGTTCGTCTTCGTGGCTTCATCTTCTTCATGGACTCGTTCTTCTTCCTTGCGGGATTTCAGGCAAGATGACCGCTACCCTGGATCTCACTACTATCATCGCTATGCTAGTTGCTTCGTTCTATCGCTATGCTGCGCTACCTATTACCTGTTTATCAAGCCATCCCATATTGCCATGAACCTCTAACCTTTGACACCTTTCCTATGCAAACCGTCGTTTGGCTATGTTACCGCTTTTGCTCAGCCCCTCTTATAGCGTTGCTAGTTGCAGGTGAAGTTGAAGATTACTCCAGGGTGGACAGGGTTTTATGTTGGGATATCACAATATCTCTTATATTATTAATGCATCTATATATTTGGTAAAGGGTGGAAGGCTCGGCCTTATGCCTGGTGTTTTGTTCCACTCTTGCCGCCCTAGTCTCCGTCATACCGGTGTTATGTTCCCGGATTTTGCGTTCCTAACGCGGTCGGGTGATTTATGGGACCCCCCTGACAGTTCGCTTTGAATAAAACTCCTCCAGCAAGGCCCAACATTGGTTTTACCATTTGCCTCACCACCACCTATATTTCCCTTGGGAGTAATTAACCCAAGGGTCATCTTTATTTTAGCCCCCCCGGGCCAATGCTTGTCTAAGTGTTGGTCCAAACCAGAGCCACTTGCGGTGCCGCCCCTAGGCAACTTGGGGTATCGTCGGTTGCCGTACGTAGTGTTCATCTGGTCGTGGCCTGAGACGAGATACGCGCGGATACTATCAGGATGTCGGCACGCCGGGAGGTCTTGCTGGTCTTGTTTTACCATTGTCGAAATGTCTTGTAAACCGGGATTCCGAGACTAATCGGGTCTTCCTGGGAGAAGGTCTATTCCTTCGTTGATCGCGAGAGCTTGTCATGGGCTAAGTTGGGACACCCCTGCAGGGTATAAACTTTCGAGAGCCGTGCCCGCGGTTATGTGGCAGATGGGAATTTGTTAATGTCCGGTTGTAGATAACTTGACACCAGATCCGAATTAAAACGCATCAACCGCGTGTGTAGCCGTGATGGTCTCTTCTCGACGGAGTCCGGGAAGTGAACACGGTTTCTGTGTTATGTTTGACGTAAGTAGGTGTTCAGGATCACCTCTTGATCATTGCTAGCTTCACGACCGTTCCTTTGTTTCTCTTCTCGTTCTCTCTTGCGTATGTTAGCCACCATATCATGCTTAGCCGCTGCTGCAACCTCACCACTTTACCCCTTCCTTTCCCATTAAGCTTTGCTAGTCTTGATACCCATGGTAATGGGATTGCTGAGTCCTCGTGGCTCACAGATTACTACAACAATAGTTGCAGGTACAAGTTATGCGATGATCATGACGCGAGAGCGATGCTTGCTTGCTTGAGTTTTCCTTCTGCTTCTTCGATCAGGGGATAGGTTCCAGGTCGGCAGCCTGGGCTAGCAGGGTGGATATTGTTTGAGTTTCTGTTTATGATTCATCCATAGTCGGATGTTGTTCTTGTATGTTGTATTGTTGTATTCATGTGACATTGTGTGTATTGGATGTATCCCCATCTATTATGTAATGTTGATGTAATGATATCCACCTTGCAAAAGCGTCTCAATATGCGGGTCTATCCTTGGTGGGACCTTCGAGTTCCTTTTGGATAGGGTCGCATATTGGGCGTGACACTACCCCTACTATATCACTGGGTGGGGACACCACAAGATTGAACCCAAAACTAAGCACCTCTCCCGTTGCAAGAAAAACCAATCTAGTTGGCCAAACCAAACCGATAATTCGAAGAGAAATACAAAGATATTTGATCATGCATAAAAGAATTCAGAAAAGACCCAAATAATATTCATAGATAATCTGATCATAAATCCACAATCCGTCGGATCTCGACAAACACACCGCAAAAGAATATTGCATCGGATAGAACTCCAAGAACATCAAGGAGAACATGGTATTGAAGATCATAGTGAGAAGAATCCACCTAGCTACTAGCTATGGACCCTTAGGTCCGTGGTAAACAACCCACGCTTCACCGGAAGGGTAGCAAGGTTGATGTAGATGCCCTCCATGATCGAATTCTCCTTTGGCATGGTGCTGGAAAAGGCCCCAAGATGGTATCTCATGGGAAAATAGGCATGCGACGGTGGAAAAGTATTTTTGGTGGATGCCCCTGAAGGTTTGGAAATATTTAGGAATTTATAGTGCAAGCACTAGGGTTAGAGGACACCCGAGGGGCCCACAAGCCCTCAAGGCGCCCCCGGGGGCGCGTCTAGGAGGCTTGTGGCCTCCTCGGGACTCCTCTAGCGCCCTCTCCAAGTCTTCTGGATGTGTCCTGGTCCAAGAAAAATCATCGCGAAAGTTTTATTCCGTTTGGACTCCGTTTGATATTTCTTCTCTGTAGAACTCAAGAACAAGGAAAAAACAGAAACTGGCGCTGGGCTCTATGTTAATAGGTTAGTCCCAGAAATAATATAAATAGCATATTAATGCATATAAAACATCCAAAAATAATAATATAATAGCATGGAACAATAAAAAATTATAGATACGTTGGAGACGTATCAACAGACGACACCTCTGAGTTTAGCACACGTGCGGCTTGGAGGTGTCGTCTCCTTCTTGATCCAGCAAGCGAGAGAGAGGGGTTAGACGAGATGGGGACCAACATGATGGTATGGTGGTGGTGGTGGCAGCGGAATTCCGGCAAGGCTTCGCCAAGCGTGTACTGGTGAAACGTGGGAGAAGTTGGGAGAGGTAACGAGCAAGGGTCGAAGGGTGGCTGCCCCCAATGCCTACCCACCTTTATATATGTGTGGAGGGGGCTGGTGGCTTTCCTTCCAAGGCCCTAGGGTCGTTCACCAAAGGGGGAGGAAGTAAATCCCAACTTTCCTTCCCCACTGATCGATATCCCCCTTTTTAGGGATTCTGATCTTATTGTAACATCCCAATTTTTAATTTGGATGTTATACATAGATCATCATATGCATATCATTTTATCCTTGCATTTTGTTGTGATCCTAGAAATCTTAAGCAACTCAAGGACCCAAGTAGAGAGTTGGAGGTTTCACAAAATTCATATTTGGATTTATTTCAAACTTGAAGAAAGGATCATTTTTGATTTTATTATTTTTCTCTCGAGTTATTTCCTATATTAAAAATAAATGAGAGAAGATAATATGACTTCTTCAAATTAAGAGAAATATTGGAGAAAGAATTTTAAAATCAAATTATGATTTTATTTGCATTTTATCTGCTATTTTATTTGAATTAGAAAAAACATACATTTTTGAAAATTGCATTCTTAGGCCAGAAAAATGTTCACTTTGTTCTAAATATTTTATGTAGACGATGAAAATTGTTTTGGCATTTTTAGAAATTTTTTATATTTTATTAGGAATTTTTTTTCTTTCAGGCGAAATTATTTAAAAAAAAGTTTTGCCGCCCGACTGGGCCAAAGGCCCAGCCAAGCAGGCCGAAGCCCAGCCGCACCGCCGCCTTGCACACGCCGCTGCCGTGGAGACGCCGGACTCCCGGAGGAGTCCGACTCGTCGCCGCCTCGCCGACCCCCTATCCAAGTCAGAGAGCTTGGGGAGGGGGGCCTTTATAAGCCGCCCCGAGGCCGCCGCCTCCTCCTCATCTCGCCAAACCCCGCCGCCACAGCCGTTGAGCGCCGCTGCAGCCGAAGCCCACCGTTCGCGTTGTCGCCGCCGCCCCGCGCCTTCGCCCCGCTGCCACCCGCCGCCGCCTCCGCGAATAGTTTTTCTCGTGATTTAGTCCCTAATCTTTAAACTAGCATAACTTTTTACTCGTTTATCCAAATTAGATGAAACCAGCGCCTAAATCTTCGTGTCGTTCTGTTCTTTCCACTTACCCAACTTGAACATGATTTTGGTACTGTAAAATTTCAGTTTATTCCATATTAGTAAATGATCTTGTTTCGTTTGTATTTTGTGTTTCGTTGCTCTGTTTGAGTTGAATCTTTTTGCAAAACGTAGCTAATCACTTGTACCTACTGCTAAGATCTAATTATCATGTTAATATTACTGTTAGGTTTTGACTCTTGTTAGTTTAAACCGTTTGCTTGTTTCGTGTTCGATTTGGATCTTTTCTCGGTTTTCCTCATGTTTCAATTGAGTGATTGCTTATGTATGATATTGATTATATACGCTAGATTACCCGGAGTGCGAAGCTTGTTACTACGAATCTCTAGAGTTTGCAGATCGTTAGCAAGGCAAGTTACGCTTTGATCATACTCTTTTATACCCAGTTTTTACTATGCATTAGTATTGCCCCTCAAATATTTGCATGAGTAAGATCGAGAACATGTGGTTTTTGTTGTAGTGCTTGAGGTAGGAACCTAATACCTTTTGATCACCACGGAAATATACGTTATGCTTATTATTGCTTAGCCATGCTCGTAGACGGGGATTGGATCGTGATTCACACATGGAAGTTGAGAGTTATTTTAATCATGGAGAACATTAAGGTGGCAACTTTAATACACATCTTGGCGGATTGGTTGAGGCACCTGGGGAACCCAGTGTTGTCAGTTTTTTTGGAAATCCTGGAGTACCCGTGTGATTATCCTATGGAATGCCACCCAGGCTCAAAGGGATCATAAGATTATTCATGCTAGAAACTTCCGTGTGCGGCCACAAGCCATTATGGGCTCTGGCATAGTTGAGTAAGTTGTGTGAGCTCCTGAAGAGGTAGACTAGCAGATGTAGAGGGATGTAGGTTGTACTGTCTACCCGGAGTAGAGAGTTAATGCTTCAGAAAGGCTATGTCTCGATCATCCGATCATGGATGCGGTCGAGTCTTGTGGGGAAAAGTGCGCAAACCTCTGCAGAGTGTATAAACTAATCAGGGTTAGCCATGTCCCCGGTTATGGACATCTTGAGTATCTAGTACTTGAATCTATTGATGTGATCTCATCACATTACTTTAATTAATTTGAATTGGGGTGATGATGATACTTTTAATTGGGATTTGAGTTGGGGTTACCTTCTCAAATAATGGGCAACTTGGGAGTAGTTAAATAAATTTATTCCTTTGCTGTAGGGAAAAACTAGCTTTATGCAAAATCATAAACTTATAGCCTCCACCAGCCAAATATTGCATGTAGATATAGTTCTTGCATTTCATTGCTTTACAGACTAACTCCGCCAGCATATTCCATGTGCTGACCCGTTTCGGGCTGCAACGTCTTATGTTGCAGACTACTCAGATGGTGAATAAGGTGCGATAGGTCGTTGCTTTGCACTCAGCTATGCCGTTGGAGTTGATGGACTCATTTACCTTCGAAGCTTCCGCAGTTATCTAGTTTAGATGGCCTTCAGCCATGATATTTTTGTGTAATTATACTCATTATGAGGACTCGATGTAATAAGTGTGTGATTGAAACTCTGTTATAATTCCTCGAGTACTGTGCATGTCAGCATTACCAGTCCAGGGATGACACTGATGCACAGAGACTTGACCGTTTGAGGTCTGGTCGCTACAAGATGGTATCAGAGCACACGCTGACTGTAGGACGCGACCAGTAGAATGGGCCACGTGATTTCTCTTCTCTACTCATTTCTAATTCTCCTCTCTTTCCACTCTATAGATGGTGGATCCCAGGAACAAGTTCACTCGGCCGGATGATGACACCCCTTTCGGAAAGCACTTGAAGGGAGTCACTAAGTATCTGAACATCGGACTACCAAGCTTCATGGGGACTTTCTCTACATTGGTACCGAAAGAAGAGTGTTGGAAGATCAAAGTCTGGATACCTGGGAGGACATTTGTACCAACAACGGAGCCTATTGATTTCTACCTGGATGCACCAAGCTGGAGTATAGGAAAGAGCATGGCCGCACATATCACCTTTGGACGCATATGTGAGGTGTATCACAAGGAGCTGGAGAACACCATTTACCAGATATGTGGCCGCCGAGATGACAAATGGGAGATGATTCGTACCAGGAGGGATGGATCAATTGCAGCCTACATTCAAGAAATGGGAGATCATATTCGTCGATAAGAGAATCAACAAATTATCCACATGATGAAGATCAAGAAACTGGTGAGGAGAAACAATGAGCTGGAGGAGGAACTCAAGTCTACGCGCGATGGATACGAGGAAGAGATTGCCGTACTACCGGAGAAGAATGAAGACCTGAAGAAGAAGCTAGGAGTATTCATGGGAGACCCTGGGCCAAAGGAGGACAACCACCCAGGAGACTACATCATCATCGACGACACCGACTCCGACCCTGATAGTGATGATGATTATGAAGACGAAGCTGGAGCAGATATCATGGAGTCTTCCTCTGATGAAAATTTCTAGATGACCACCATTGTAATTAGTAGTATTTCCCTCCAAGTAGTTAGCAACGATCGAGTTTGTAATCATAGGTTAGACCGCTTTGTGTGATCTTGTGTGCTATTGATTGAAGTGAAATTGATTGTGTTTGACTCATAAGCATTATGGGTAGTGACTCTCTCTTAGACCTCATTCTATTCTGTTTTCTCACCCCTTCTAACTCATCAGATGCCTCCGAGACGTGACAATGGTTTTGCCTTCCCACCGGAGCTCACTCAGTTGATCCAGCATAAGAATGTCTTGATGCAGATACTAGTTCAGAACCAGAACCAAGGCAATAACAACAACAACAACCCACCACCACCACCCCCTGTTGATCACCTAGCCCGCTTTCTAAGGTTGAATTTGCCGGTGTTCTCTAGTAGCACCGAGACGATTGTTGCAGATGATTGGCTCCGCAAGATTGGAAGAGAGCTGACCACTACAGGATGCACAGATGCGGAAAGAGTGCGTTTTGCCGCACATCAGCTTGATGGACCCGCAGCATCATGGTGGGAGAATTTCACAGCCTCTTACCCCATTGACATTGTTACATGGGATCAGTTTCAGCAGGCTTTCCGCACTGCCCATGTTTCAGCAGGAGCTATGAGCATGAAGAAGCGTGAGTTTCATAACTTACGCAAAGGAGGACGTACAGTGGGCTAGTATGTGGATGAGTTTAGCAAGTTAGCACGCTATGCCCTTGATGACGTAGCTACAGATGCCGCTAAGTAGGAGAAGTTTCTAGAAGGACTGAATGATGAGTTGAGCATGCAGTTGATGGTGGCAACCTTCAACAACTACCAGGAGTTGGTAGACAGGGCTCTTATGATTGAAGGCAAGCAGCAACAGATTGATAATCACAAGAGGAAGTATGGACATGGGAGGTTGATGTCTACTACACAACCTTCTTCTTGTAGATGTTGTTGGGCCTGCAAGTGCACAGGTTTGTAGGACAGTAGCAAATTTCCCTCAAGTGGATGACCTAAGATTTATCAATCTGTAGGAGGCGTAGGATGAAGACGGTCTCTCTCAAACAACCCTACAACCAAATAACAAAAAGTATCTTGTGTCCCCAACACACCCAATACAATGGTAAATTGTATAGGTGCACTAGTTCGGCGAAGAGATGATGATACAAGTGCAAAATAGATAGTAGATATAGGTTTTTGCAATCTGAAAATATAAAAACAGCAAGGTAGCAAGTGGTAAAAGTGAGCGTAAACGGTATTGCAATGATAGTAAACAAGGCCTAGGGTTCATACTTTCACTAGTGCAAGTTCTCTCAACAATAATAACATAGATAGAACATATGACAAGCCCTCAACATGCAACAAAGAGTCACTCCAAAGACACTAATAGCGGAGAACAAACATAGAGATTATGGTCGGGTACAAAACCACCACAAAGCTATTCTTTCGGATCGATCTACAAAAGATTTCGTACTAGAATAACACCTTAAGATACAAATCAACCAAAACCCTAATGTCACCTAGATACTCCATTGTCACCTCAAGTATCCGTGGGCATGATTATACGATATGCATCACACAATCTCAGATTCATCCAACCAACATAAAAGTACTTCAAAGAGTGCCCCAAAGTTTCTACCAGAGAGTCAAGAACGTGTGCCAACCCCTATGCATAGGTTCCCAAGTGTCACGAAACCCGCAAGTTGATCACCAAAACATACATCAAGTGGATCAATAGAATAACCCGTTGTCACCATGGTTATCCCACGCAAGACATACATCAAGTGTTCATAAAAGACTCAATCCAATAAGATAACTTCAAAAGGGGAAACTCAATTCATCACAAGAGAGTAGAGGGGGAGAAACATCATAAGATCCAACTACAATAGCAAAGCTCGGGATACATCAAGATCGTGCCATAGATGGAACACGAGAGAGAGAGAGAGATCAAACACATAGCTACTGGTACATACCCTCAGCCCCGAGGGTGAACTACTCCCTCGTCGTCATGGATAGCGCCGGGATGATGAAGATGGCCTCCGGTGATGGGATCCCCCTCCGGCAGGGTGCCGGAACAAGGTCCCGATTGGTTTTTGGTGGCTACAGAGGCTTGCGGCGGCGGAACTCCCGATCTATCTTCTGTTCTGGAAGTTTTAGGGTACGTAGGTATATATGGGTGCAGGAGGTACGTCGGTGGACCTCTGGGCTGCTCACGAGGTAGGGGGTGCGCCCTCCACCCTCGTGGGTATCACGGGACTCCCCTGGCGTGCACTCCAAGCCCATCAGGTTGGTTTCCTTCCAAAATTAACTTCTCCAGTTGATTTCGTTTCGTTTTGACTCCGTCTAATATTCCTTTTCCTCGAAACACTGAAATAGGCATAAAACAGCAAATCTGGGCTGGGCCTCCGGTTAATAGGTTAGTCCCAAAAATAATATAAAAGTGGATAATAAAGCCCAATATTGCCTAAAACAGTAGATAAAGTAGCATGGAGCAATCAAAAATTATAGATACCTTGGAGACGTATCAAGCATCCCCAAGCTTAATTCCTGCTCGTCCTCGAGAAGGTAAATGATAAAAAAGAATTTTTGATGCGGAGTGATACTTTGGCATAATTTAAATGTAAATCTTCTTAATCATGGTATGAATATTCAGATCCAAAAGATTCAAGATAAAAGTTCATATTGACATAAAAATAATAATACTTCAAGCATACTAACTAAGCAATTATGTCATCTCAAAATAACATGGCCAAAGAAAGTTCATCCCTACAAAATCATATAGTTAGGCTATGCTTCATTTTCGTCACACAAAGATGTTCCCAACTTCTATACCCCCGATGACAAGCCAAGCAATTGTTTCGTACTCAATTAATCTCACCAAGACCTAGGGCACTTTGAGGAAGCCCATCATTGGAATATACAAGCCAAGTTCTATAATGAAAAATTCCCACTAGTATATGGAAGTGACAAAATGAGAGACTCTCTAAATGAAAAACATGGTGCTACTTTGAAGCACAATATATGAGACTCACTACATGAAGAACAAGGTGCTACTTTGAAGCACAAGTGTGGTAAAAGGATAGTAGCATTGTCCCTTCTCTCTTTTTCTCTCATTTTTTATTTTTTTATTTGGGCCTTTTCTCTTTTTTTTATGGCCTCTTTTTTTTTCCTTTTTTCTTTTTTTATTTAACGTCCGGAGTCTCATCCCGACTTATGGGGGAATCATAGTCTCCGTCATCCTTTCCTCACTTGGGACAATGCTCTAATAATGATGATCATCACACTTTTATTTTTCTTACAACTCAACAATTACAACTCGAAACTTAGAACAAAATATGACTCTATATGAATGCCTCCGGTGGTGTACCGGGATGGTGCAATGAATCAAGAGTGACATGTATGGAAAATAATGCATGGTGGCTTTGCCACAAATATGATGTCAACTACATGATCATGCAATGGCAATATGACAAAAGTAATGTATGTCATGATAATGATGATGGAAGTTGCATGGTAATATATCTCGGAATGGCTATGGAAATGCCATGATAGGTAGGTATGGTGGCTGTTTTGAGGAAGATATAAGGAGGTTTATGTGTGAAAGAGCGTATCGTATCACGGGGTTTGGATGCACCGGCGAAGTTTGCACCAACTCTCAAGGTGAGAAAGGGCAATGCACGGTACCGAAGAGGCTAGCAAATGCGGAAAGGTAAAAGTGCGTATAATCCATGGACTCAACACTAGTCAAAAGAACTCATATACTTATTGCAAAAGTTTAGAAGCCATCCAAAATCAAGTACTACGCACAATGCTCCTAGGGGGATAGATTGGTAGGAAAAGACCATCGCTCGTCCCCGACCGCCACTCATAAGGATGCACAAGCCAGGTACACTTCATACTTCAAATTTGTTACACAACTTTACCCATACGTGCATGCTACGGGACTTGCAAACTTCAACACAAGTATTTCTCAAATTCACAACTACTCAACTAGCACGACTTTGATATTATTACCTCCATATCTCAAAACAATTATTAAGCATTAAATTTATCTTAGTATTCAATTCACTCAAAAGAAAGTTTCACATATCTTGAATACCAAGTATATTAACATTAAGCAAATTACCATGCTATTAACGACTCTCAAAATAATCTAAGTGAAGCATGAGAGATCAATAGTTTCTTTAAAACAAATCCACCACCGTGCTCTAAAAGATATAAGTGAAGTACTAGAGCAAAACTATCAAGCTCAAAAGATATAAGTGAAGCACAAAGAGTATTCTAGCAAATTCCAATTCATGTAAGGCTCTCTCTCATTAAAGAATTTCAGATCTCGATACTTTATTCAAACAGCAAGCAAAGCTAAAGAAAACTACATTGCAAGGATAGCACAACTCATGTGAAGAAACAAAAACTTAGGCTCAACCGATACTAACCGATAGTTGTTGAAGAAGAAAGGTGGGATGCCTACCGGGGCATCCCCAAGCTTAGATGCTTGAGACTTCTTGAAATATTATCTTGGGGTGCCTTGGGCATCCCCAAGCTTGAACTTTTGTGTCTCCTTAATTCATCTCATATCATGGTTTCTCTTTTTATCAAAAGCTTCATTCACAACAAACTCAACAAGAACTCGTGAGATAGGTTAGTATAAAACAATGCAAAACCTTACATTTTCTACTGTAACAAATCACTTAAATTATTATTAAACATTGCATACTAAATGCCTCTGTATATTTAATACTCCTATGCTCAAATAGAATCATTAAACAAGCAAACATACGCAAACAATGCAACCATAACAGCAATCTGCCAAAACAGTACAGTCTGTAAAGAATGCAAGAGTATCAATACTTCCCTGACTCCAAAAATTATGAACTAAAATTCCCACTGTAATAAATTTATCAGAGCTCAATATGCAAAAAGATTCAACGTTAGACCATTCTCTGACGTTTTTAGGGAATTTTTGCAACAGTGGTAAACTTTCTGTTTTCAAACAGCAACATGCAAACTAGCAAAATAAGCATGGCAAAGGCTATCCTTGACTTTTTTATTGAAACTAAAGATGCAAAAACATTACTCTAACTAACAGCAAGCAAAAACTAACAAAATAAAATGACACGCCAAGCAAAACACATATCATGTGGTGAATAAAAATATAGCTCCAAGTAAAGTTACCGATGAACGAAGACGAAAGAGGGGATGCCTTCCGGGGCATCCTCAAGCTTAGACTCTTGGTTGTCCTTGAACATTACCTTGGGGTGCCTTGGGCATCCCCAAGCTTAGGCTCTTTCCACTCCTTATTCCATTTTCCATCGAATCATTACCCAAAACTTGAAAACTTCAACCACACAAAACTCAAAACAAAACTCATAAGCTCCGTTAGTATAAGAAAATAAAACCACCACTTAGGTACTATAATGAACTCATTCTAAATTTGTATTGGTGTAATATCTACTGTACTCCAACTTATCTATGGTTCATACCCTCCGATACTACTCATAGATTCATCAAAATAAGCAAACAACACATAGAAAACAGAATCTGTCAAAAACACAACAGTATGTAGTAATCTATATAAAACGTATACTTCTGGAACCCCAAAAATTATTAAATAAATTGCTGGACCTGAGAAATTTGTCTATTAATCATCTGCAAAAAGAATCAACCTAAAAGCACTCTCCAGTAAAAAATGGCAGCTATTCTCGTGAGCGCTAAAGTTTCTGTTTTTCACAGCAAGATCACATAAACTTCACCCAAGTCTTCCCAAAGGTTCTACTTGGCACTTTATTGAAACAAAAGCTATAAAACATGATTACTACAATAGAATAATCATGTTTACACACAAAAACAGTAAGGATACATATTGGGTTATCTCCCAACAAGCGCTTTTCTTTAATGCCTTTTCGCTAGGCATGATGATGACAATGATGCTCACATAAAAGATAATAATTGAAGCATAACGGGAGCATCATGAAGCATATGACTAGCACATTTAATCCTAACCCACTTCCTATGCATAGGGATTTTGTGAGCAAACAACTTATGAGAACAATAATCAACTAGCATAGGAAGGTAACACAAGCATAGATTTAAGAATTTAAGCACATAGAGAGGAAACTTGACATTATTGCAATTCCTACAAGCATATGTTCCTCCCTCATAATAATTTTCAGTAGCATCATGAATGAATTCAACAATATAACCAGCACCTAAAGCATTCTTTTCATGATCTACAAGCATTGAAAATTTTCTACTCTCCACATAAGCAAACTTTTTCTTTATAGCATACGTATCATCACAATAATCATCATAGATAGGAGGCATGCTTTCATCATAGTAAATTTGCTCATCATAGCTTGGGGGACAAAAAATATCGTCTCCATCAAACATAGCTTCCCCAAGCTTGTGGCTTTGCATATCATTAGCATCATGGATATTCAAGGAATTCATACTAACAACATTGCAATCATGCTCATCATTCACATATTTAGTTCCAAACATTCTATAGATTTCTTCTTCTAGCACTTGAGCACAATTTTCCTTCCCATCATACTCACGAAAGATATTAAAAAGGTGAAGCGTATGAGCCAAACTCAACTCCATTTTTTTGTAGTTTTCTTTTATAGACTAAACTAGTGATAAAACAAGAAACAAAAAGATTCGATTGCAAGATCTAAAGATATACCTTCAAGCACTAACCTCCCCGCCAACGGTGCCAGAAAAGAGCTTGATGTCTACTACACAACCTTCTTCTTGTAGACGTTGTTGGGCCTGCAAGTGCACAGGTTTCTAGGAAAGTAGCAAATTTCCCTCAAGTGGATGACCTAAGGTTTATCAATCCGTAGGAGGCGTAGGATGAAGATGGTCTCTCTCAAACAACCCTGCAACCAAATAACAAAAAGTCTCTTGTGTCCCCAACACACCCAATACAATGGTAAATTGTACAGGTGCACTAGTTCGGCGAAGAGATGATGATACAAGTGCAAAATAGATAGTAGATATAGGTTTTTGTAATCTGAAAATATAAAAACAGCAAGGTAGCAAGTGGTAAAAGTGAGCGTAAACGGTATTGCAATGATAGGAAACAAGGCCTAGGGTTCATACTTTCACTAGTGCAAGTTCTCTCAACAATAATAACATAGATGGAACATATGACAAGCCCTCAACATGCAACAAAGAGTCACTCCAAAGACACTAATAGCGGAGAACAAACGTAGAGATTATGGTCGGGTACGAAACCACCACAAAGCTATTCTTTCGGATCGATCTGTAAAAGAGTTCATACTAGAATAACACCTTAAGATACAAATCAACAAAAACCCTAATGTCACCTAGATACTCCATTGTCACCTCAAGTATCCGTGGGCATGATTATACGATATGCATCACACAATCTCAGATTCATCCAACCAACATAAAAGTACTTCAAAGAGTGCCCCAAAGTTTCTACCGGAGAGTCAAGGACGTGTGCCAACCCCTATGCATAGGTTCCCAAGTGTCACGAAACTCGCAAGTCGATCACCAAAACATACATCAAGTGGATCAATAGAATAACCCATTGTCACCACGGTTATCCCACGCAAGACATACATCAAGTGTTCATAAAAGACTCAATCCAATAAGATAACTTCAAAAGGGGAAACTCAATTCATCACAAGAGAGTAGAGGGGGAGAAACAACATAAGATCCAACTACAATAGCAAAGCTCGAGATACATCAAGATCGTGCCATAGATGGAACATGAGAGAGAACACGAGAGAGAGAGAGAGAGAGGGAGAGAGAGAGATCAAACACATAGCTACTGGTACATACCCTCAGCCCCGAGGGTGAACTACTCCCTCCTCGTCATGGATAGCGCCGGGATGATGAAGATGGCCTCCGGTGATGGGATCCCCCTCGGGCAGGGCACCGGAACGGGGTCCCGATTGGTTTTTGGTGGCTACAGAGGCTTGCGGCGGCGGAACTCCCGATCTATCTTCTGTTCTGGAAGTTTTAGGGTACGTAGGTATATATGGGTGCAGGGGGTACGTCGATGGACCTCCGGGCTGCTCACGAGGTAGGGGGCACGCCCAGGGGGGAGGGCGCACCCTCCACCCTCGTGGGCAGCCTGGGACTCACCTGGCGTGCACTCCAAGCCCATCAGGTTGGTTTCCTTCCAAAATTAACTTCTCCAGTTGATTTCGTTCCGTTTTGACTCCGTCTGATATTCCTTTTCCTCGAAACACTGAAATAGGCATAAAACAGCAAATCTGGGCTGGGCCTCCGGTTAATAGGTTAGTCCCAAAAATAATATAAAAGTGGATAATAAAGCCCAATATTGCCTAAAACAGTAGATAAAGTAGCATGGAGCAATCAAAAATTATAGATACGTTGGAGACGTATCAGAGGTACACTTCAGGAGCTCAGCAGAAGCCCCGCTCATGGGAGGACATAACTACAACCATGGAGGCCATAACCATGGAGGACACACGCACAACAGAGCAAGTTCGCACAACCATAGTGGCCCCAGGAATGTCAATGGGAATGGAGGAAGCACCAGCCAGAACCGTTCCAACCCTTTAACACGAGCCAAGAGGGATCTGAGCCACATTACCTGTTTCAAGTGCCAGAAGACCGGACATTATGCCACTGAATGTCCTGAAGCGAAGAATGGAAATGGCAATGGAGGTTCTGCCAAGAAGCCCAACCCCTTCACCAAAGGTCAGGTGAACCACGTCAGCGTGGAGGAGATTGAGGATCAACCCGACACAGTTGTCGGTAAGTTTTTGATTAATGCATTTACCGCACTTGTTCTTTTCGATACTGGTGCATCGCATTCATACATATCAAGGGGATTGGTGGATAAGTATAACCTGCCAACCCTAGCCCTTAGGTCACCCATGTTAGTAAGCTCGCCAGGAGCAGAGTATATGGCCAGCCAATGGTGTGATCGGTTACCCTTAACCATTGGTAGCTATGTGTTTCCCTCCGATCTAATAGTTTTGGAGTCACAAGGATTGGACGTAATACTAGGTATGGATTGGTTATCGAAGTATGGTGGAAACATTGATTGCGCTAGCAAGTCGATACTTCTCACCACCCCAGAAGGAAAGAGGATCAAGTATGTCTCCCGGCATGTGCCGAAGAGGACTCAAGTGAATTCCTTATCAGGAGTTGTACAGGAGGAAGTACCAGTGGTGAAGGATTACCCCGATGTATTTCCAGAGGAGTTACCAGGCATGCCACCGGATCGAGACATTGAGTTTTTGATTGAGCTATTGCCAGGCACCAGACCCATATCGAAGACCCATATCGGATGCCCGCACAAGATTTGGAGGAAATTAAGAAGAAAATTAAGGAGTTACTGGAGAAAGGTTACATACGACCAAGTTCATCACCTTGGGGAGCCCCAGTGCTTCTAGTGGAGAAGAAAGATGGATCTTTAAGGATGGTTGTTGATTATCGTGTGTTGAATGAAGTGACGATCAAGAACAAATACCCACTACTGATGATCAACGATTTGTTTGACCAGTTGCAAGGAGCTAAAGTTTTCTCTAAGATTGATCTTCGATCAGGTTATCACCAGTTGAAGATTCAAGAGCAGGATATACCTAAGACAGCTTTTACCACAAGGTACGGGCTATATGAGTATACTGTTATGTCATTTGGTCTGACTAACGCGCCTGCCTATTTCATGAACATGATGAACAAAGTGTTTATGGAGTTTTTGGATAAGTTCTTCGTGGTGTTCATTGATGATATATTGGTCTACTCAAAGAATGAAGAGGAGCATAAGGAGCACTTGCGTTTGGTTCTTGAGAAGCTCAGAGAACATCGGTTGTATGCCAAGTTCAGCAAATGTGAGTTTTGGTTAAAGGAAGTTGGATTTCTCGGACATGTTATATCCGGAGAAGGAATAGCCGTAGACCCTACCAAGGTTGCTTCTGTGACTAAATGGGTGGCACCCACATCAGTTGGAGAGATCATGAGTTTTCTTGGACTTGCAGGTTATTATCGGAGGTTCATTGAGAATTTCTCCAAGATTGCAAAGCCCATGACGGAGTTATTGAAGAAGGACACCAAGTTTAAATGGACTGAGGAGTGTGCAGCCAGTTTTCAGGAGTTGAAGAAACGTTTGGTTACAACCCCAGTGCTGATTCTTCCACACCAACGTAAGGATTATCAAGTATATTGCGACGCTTCATGACGAGGACTTGGAGCTGTGCTTATTCAAGAAGGAAGATTTGTATCATATGCCTCACGACAGCTTAAACTCATGAGTTGAATTATGCTACGCATGATTTGGAGTTAGCAGCCGTAGTGCATGCACTGAAGACATGGAGGCACTTTCTCATCGGAAACAATTGTGAGGTATACACGGATCATAAGAGTTTTAAATATATCTTCACGCAGAAGGAGTTGAACCTCAGACAAAGGAGATGGTTGGAGCTCATCAAGGATTATGATATGAAATTGCACTATCATCCCGGAAAGGCTAATGTCATAGCAGATGCGTTGAGCCGCAAGAGTTATGTTAACACGCTCATAACCGGGGGATTACCTAAGGAGTTAGCAGAGGACTTTTGAGAGCTATGTTTGGAGATAGTTCCGAGAGGTTATGTTATAGCATTGGAAATTTAGTCTACTCTTATGGGTAAGATCAGGGAAGCCTAGAAGACTGACAAAAAGATTGCGGAGATAAAGGAAAAGATGAGTAAAGGAAAGGCTAAAGGATTTCGTGAGGATGCGCACGACACTTTATGGTTTGAGGATCGCATATATGTGCCTATGACCCCGAGATCAGTAAGTTGATTCTGCAGGAGGCCCATGATTTGCCGTATTCAATTCATCCAGGAAACACTAAGATGTATCTGGATTTGAAGGAAAGTTTCTGGTGGACAGGAATGAAAAAGGATATAGCCGAGTATGTATCAGTATGTGATGTTTGTCAGAGAGTTAAGGCATAGCATCAAAAGCCAGTTGGATTGCTACAGCCATTGCCGGTACCCGAATGGAAGTGGGATAAACTTGGCATGGATTTTATCACTGGATTACCCAGGACTCGTTCATGCTATGACTCTATCTGGGTTTTAGTCGATCGTTTGACGAAAGTAGCTCATTTCATCCTGGTGAAGACCACTTACACGAGTACTAAGTTGGCAAAGATATACATGACCAAGATCGTATGTCTGCACGGAGTTCCGAGGACCATTGTATCGGATAGAGGAACCCAGTTTACTTCAAAGTTTTGGAATCGGTTGCAAGAGACTTTGGGTACCAAACTAGAGTTCAGTACAGCCTTTCACCCACAGACAGATGGACAGACTGAGAGAGTCAATCAGATTCTGGGGGACATGTTGAGAGCTTGTGCGCTAGATTATGGATCTAGTTGGGATGACAATTTGCCATAGGTAGAATCTTCTTACAACAACAGTTATCAAGCTAGTTTGAAGATGGCCCCTTTGGAAGCCTTGTACGGAAGGAGGTGTAGGACACCGTTAGCGTGGGATGAAGTTGGCGATCGATAGTTGTTCGGACCGGATTTAATCAAAGACTCTGAAGAGAAGGTTAAGTTGATTCGCGATAGATTCAAGGTAGCCTAGTCTAGGTAGAAGAGTTATGTGGATACTAAACGCAAGGAGATATTTTACGAAGTCGGAGACAGAGCATATCTTCGTGTGTCCGCACTTCGAGGAGTTAAGCGTTTTGGAGTCAAGGGAAAGCTAGCACCACGTTTCATGGGACCATACAGAGTTTTGGAACGCATGGGAGAAGTTGCATACAAGCTGTTATTGCAGAAGGATTGTCAGGAGTTCATGATGTGTTTCACGTTTCCCAGTTGAAGAAGTGCCACACAGAGATGGCCGATATCCCTCTGAGAGATACAGTGCCACTGGAAGCTATTCAGTTAGACAGTGATTTGACTTATGAAGAGAAGCCCGTCAAGATTCTCGAGTTTTCCAGCTGAGTTACTCGCAGCAAGGTTATCAAGTTTTGCAAAGTTCAGTGGAGCCACCATACCGAGGAGGAAGCCACCTGGGAGCGAGAAGAAGATCTCCGTAGAGACCCCCCAAACCTTTTTACTGACCAACCAAAATCTCGAGGGCGAGATTCATCTTAAGGGGAGTAGGTTTGTAACATCCCAATTTTCAATTTGGATGTTATACATAGATCATCATATGCATATATCATTTTATCCTTACATTTTGTTGTGATCCAAGAAATCTTAAGCAACTCAAGGACCCGAGGAGAGAGTTGGAGGTTTCACAAAATTCATATTTGGATTTATTTCAAATTTGAAGAAAGGATCAATTTTTATTTTATTATTTTCTCTCCAGTTATTTCCAATATTAAAAATAAATGAGAGAAGATAATATGACTTCTTCAAATTAAGAGAAATATTGCAGAAAGAATTTTAAAATCAAATTATGATTTTATTTGCATTTTATCTGCTATTTTATTTGAATTAGACTTTTTTTGCATTTTTGTCTTAGGCTAGAAAAATGTTCACTTTGTTCTAAATATTTTATTTAGACGCGAAAATTGTTTTGGCATTTGTAGAATTTTTTTATATTTTATTAGGATTTTTTTGGGTGAAATTATTTAAAAAGAAAGTTTCGCCGCCCGATTGGGCCAAAGGCCTAGCCGAGCAGGCCGAAGCCCAACCGCGCCGCCGCCTTGCTCGCGCCGCTACCGTGGACACGCCGGACTCCCGGAGGAGTTCGACTTGTCGCCGCCTCGCTGACCCCCTCTCCAAGTCGGAGAGCTCGGGAGGGGGGGCTTTATAAGCCGCCCCAAGGCCGCCGCCTCCTCCTCGTCTCGCCGAAGCCCGCCGCAGCCGAAGCCCGCCGCCTCCCCGCATACCACGCCGCCGCCCCGCGCCTTCGCCCCGCAACCGCCCGACGCCCGCGCCGTCGCCCGCAACCGCCCGACGCCGCCGATCCGCCACCGCCGCCGTCATTGACCGCCGCCGGTTTTTCTCTGAAAACCGGTAAGAACCGTTGGTTCTTCAGTTATTTTTATTTCCGTTTTTTTATATTATGGTTTTTAGATTGGTTTCGTTCGGTTTATATAATTAATGGACGTTCGTCCGTTCGTTCGTTTAAACGAACGCTTTTCGCCGGATTAGTTCAGACAGCGAACGTTCGTTCGATAGTCTTTTTCGTTTTAGTTTATTTTTGGCTAGGGACCTATCCGCGAATAGTTTTTCTCGCGATTTAGCCCCTGATCTTTAGACTAGCATAACTTTTTACTCGTTTATCCAAATTAGATGAAACCAGCGCCTAAATCTTCGTGTCGTTCTGTTCTTTCCAGTTAACCAACTTGAACATGATTTTGGTACTGTAAAATTTGAGTTTAGTCCAGATTAGTAAACGATCTTGTTTCGTTCGTATTTTGTGTTTCGTTGCTCCGTTTGAGTTGAATCTTTTTGCAAATCGTAGCTAATCACTTGTACCTACTGCTAAGATCTAATTCTCATGTTAATATTACTGTTAGGTTTTGACTCTTGTTAGTTTAAACCGTTTGCTTGTTTCGTGTTCGATTTGGATCTTTTCTCGGTTTTCCTCGTGTTTCAATTGAGTGATTGCTTATGTATGCTATTGATTATCTACACTAGATTACCCGGAGTGCGAAGCTTGTTACTACGAATCTCTAGAGTTTGCAGATCGTCAGCAAGGCAAGTTACGCTTTGATCATACTCTTTTATACCCAGTTTTTACTATGCATTAGTATTGCCCCTCAAATATTTGCATGAGTAAGATTGGGAACATGTGGTTTTGGTTGTAGTGCTTGAGGTAGGAACCTAATACCTTTTGATCACCCGGGGAATATACGTTATGCTTATTATTGCTTAGCCATGCTCGTAGACGGGGATTGGATCGTGATTCACACATGGAAGTTGAGAGTTATTTTAATCATGGATAACATTAAGGTGGCGACTTTAATACACATCCGGGTGGATTGGTTGAGGCACCTGGGGAACCTAGTGTTGTCAGTTTTTTTGGAAATCCTGGAGTACCCGTGTGATTATCCTATGGAATGCCACCGAGGCTCAAAGGGATCATAAGATTATTCATGCTAGAAACTTCCGTGTGCGGCCACAAGCCATTATGGGCTCTGGCATAGTTGAGTAAGTTGCGTGAGCTCCTGAAGAGGTAGACTAGCAGATGTAGAGGGATGTAGGTGGTACTGTCTACCCGGAGTAGAGAGTTAATGCTTCAGAAAGGCTATGTCTCGATCATCCGATCATGGATGCGATCGAGTCTTGTGGGGAAAAGTGCGCAAACCTTTGCAGAGTGTATAAACTAATCAGGATTAGCCGTGTCCCCGGTTATGGACATCTTGAGTATCTAGTACTTGAATCTATTGATGTGATCTCATCACATTACTTTAATTAATTTGAATTGGGGTGATGACGATACTTTTAATTGGGATTTGAGTTGGGGTTACCGTCTCAAATAATGGGCAACTTGGGAGTAGTTAAATAAATTTATTCCTTTGTTGTAGGGAAAAACTAGCTTTATGCAAAATCATAAACTTACAGCCTCCACCAGCCAAATATTGCATGTAGATATAGTTCTTGCATTTCATTGCTTTATAGTGTAACTCTGCCAGCATATTCCATGTGCTGACCCGTTTCGGGCTGCAACGTCTTATGTTGCAGACTACTCAGACGATGAATAAGGTGTGATAGGTCGTTGTTTTGCACTCAGCTATGCCGTTGGAGTTGATGGACTCATTTACCTTCGAAGCTTCCGCAGTTATCTAGTTTAGATGGCCTTCAGCCATGATAATTTTGTGTAATCATACTCATTATGAGGACTCGATGTAATAAGTGTGTGACTAAAACTCTGTTATAATCCCTCGAGTACTATGCGTGTCAGCATTACCGATCCAGGGATGACACTAATGCACAGAGACTTGACTGTTTGAGGTCTGGTCGCTACACTTATCCCCTTGGGACAATGATACTATTCCTTTTAAGGGAGGATCTTAGTGCACCTAGACCAGGTTGTGGGGGCTTTCCCCACTACCCACATTCATGTGGGTTCCCCATGCAGGTGGGACCCACTCCGGAACCTTCTAGAACATTCCCGGTACAATACCGAAAAACTCGAACTTTTTTCGAAACCCCGATAACAACTTTCCATATCTGAATCTTTACCTCCGGACTCTTCTGGAGCTCCTCGTGATGTCCCGGATCCCATCCGAGACTCCAAACAACCTTCGGACTTTCCACTATTGATATCTCAGTACTACCCCAATGCTACTGAATGTTAAGCGTGCGACCCTACGGGTTCGAGAATCATGTAGACATGACCGAGACTCCTCTCCGGTCAATAACCAATAGAGGGACCTAGATGCCCATATTGATTCCTACATATTCCACGAAGATCGTTATCGGTTGAACCACGATGTCAAGGATTCAGTTAATCCCGTATACGATTCCCTTTGTCCGGCGATATGTTACTTACCCAAGATTCGATCGTCGGTATCTCCATACCTAGTTCAATCTCGTTACCAGCAAGTCTCTTTACTCGCTTCGTAATACAAGATCCCGTGACCAAACTCATTAGTCACATGCTTGCAAGCTTCTTGTGATGTTGTATTACCGAGAGGGCCCCGATACCTCTCCGTCATACGGAGTGACGAATCCCATTATTGATCCATGTCAACTCAACAAACACCCTTGGAGATACCTGTAGAGCATCTTTATAGTCACCCAGTTACGTTGCAATGTTTGATACACACAAGGTACTCCTCCGGTGTCATTGAGTTGCATGATCTCATGGTCATATGAACAGATACTTGACATGCAGAAAACAATAGCAATAAACGTGATACGATCATATGCCACGTTTATAGTTTGGGTCTTGTCCATCACATCATTATCCTAATGATGTGATCCCATTATTAAATGACAACTCATGTCTATGACTAGGAAACCATAGCCATCTTTGTTCAACGAGCTAGCCCGGTAGAAGCTCACTAGGGACATGTTGATGTCTATGCATCCACACATGTATTTGAGTTTCCAATCAATACAATTATAGCATGGATAATAAACGATTATCATGAACAAGAAAATATAATAATAACCACTTTATTATTGCCTCTAGGGCATATTTTCAATATTTACTAGTTACTCTCAAGGTACTATGCCAGGCTAAACTGAAAATATGTACCTAAAAGAAAGTTTTGAGCCCATCCATCGCCGTGATAATAACACATGTGGCGATCTAACCGTTGCAAGGAATGAACCTACTTGCCACTCTAGAGGTTGTTGCTGGGAAAATCCAGTGGTTGACTACAACATCGAGGCTCCCTTTTTGAGCAGGTTAGGGTGTTGGCAGAAACCTTGTCACGTTTGACTGGAAGTCGGCATGACATATGCGGTGGCTTCATTGAGCAACGGGCCATCAACAATCATGGTAGTCTGCATCACTACCTGATCAAACATGGATCTAGCATGGATGTTATGTGCGACACTAGGCATTGTTGGCCCACCAGTTTGGGAGCAATGGCTCCCGGTCTGTGATTGTTTTGTTGACTCTCGAGGCCATTGATAACGGTTTAATGCAAGAGGCATCCCATTTACTAGTATCAACTTCATAGCGCTGCTTCTTAGGCTGGTCACAATGGGGAAGAACTTAGGAGTAACATCACACACTTCAATACAACTTTGCTTATGTGTCACATATTTAATGAAGAGAGAGGTGCTTGTGGTAACTAGCTAAGTTACTGGAACATCACACACTCCAAGAAACAATGAGTCTATAACCTAATAAATACATTGTTGCATGACACTATATAGATGTTCCTACCCACTGTGGAGGTAGTAACATAGTCTAAGGAAGTGTGTAAGTTACTAGACTATGTTCTTGCCCATTGTGACCAGCCTTAGGGAGGGGGTTGTCTTCCCACAATGCAGGGGGTCAACTCGATCAATGAAGGATAGGGTGCATTCCTCTGAACAACAAATAGCTAGTTGTTGCTACGTAAATAATTGTGCTATAGCCTTTTTTTAGTCTAAAAGCCATGCTATGGCACACTGTACTGTTATTCTTGCAAAGGTCCTTATCGTATCAAATAGCAACGCTATTTGCGTTAGAGCGAATGCATCTATAGCTGACGTTATTCCTTGTAAGTAGAAACGGGCCAAAATAGCATGTCGTTTTCAATTTTACTATAAGACTAAGTCAAAAACAAACATGTACTCGTGCCCTGCAATGAGGCCCAAAAGGAGATTATACAAGTATAAGGGCGGGTTTGCTAGGTGGCTCCAACTGCGGCCACATCGTGCTTCCGCTTTGAAGACATACTCTCCTAGACTCCCACCAAGCTCTAGAGCTTGTAGTCATGGTGGATGTGGTGCAAGGAAGGAGTATGTGAAACAAACATGTACTCATGCCCTGCAATGAAGCCTTTAAATAGCGGATTCTAGTGAAACCAAGCATCCGGGTGCGTCAATGCGTGGCATCGGAGTTGGTTCCTCGGCCGGCGAGTCTCAAACGGACAATAAATAGGTGTGGTAGGCTGGGGCACCTAGGACGCGGCACGGGCGGCTCACTCGGCTGGCAAATGCCTTAACGCCAGCACTAGTGAGAAGTCGCGTCCGCTCTGGGCCAGCGTCATTGCGGGGCGGCGGCTCTATAGCAGCAAGAATACGGGTAGCTGGCGCCGGGTGGGAATGCACGCAGGTGAGGGAGGAGGATTTTGGGTGGGCCAGAGCAGTCAGAAGCGGGTGTAGTAGGAGTCTGGATGCCTGCAAAGCCCCCCCCCCCCCCCCCCCAGTTTGTCTCCAGTTTGCGAGAAAAAATGTGTCCAGTTCGCTGAGTGGACCGATATAGGACCGCGTTGGATGGCATAATATGTCCAGACCGCACGATCCAGACATTTGCGGGTGGTTTGAGGGTCGGCGTTGAAGATGCCCTAAGACTAATTTAATAGCAAAATCAGAAAGGCTACGATAGCATTCAAAACCTTTCTTTACTGGATGCTTCTGTCACATACTGTAATGTTACTTTGACTAATTCAGTGGTACTAAACTGGAAAACTATGCTATGGAGATATGTTATTACATCTTGATTACTGTGATCTCTTGGTTCTTTTTGATTATGACTTCTTTACATATATAATATTTTGTCCCTAATGAATAACACTCTATTGGAAATAGATTAGTTGTTATAGCTATAGCTCGGGCTTTGCCGCAAAAAACATGATTTAAAATCTTGCCTTTAAATATGCAGTCATTTCTGATTGTCCAAAATAGCCCATGCTTCCATGAAGATCAATCCCATGAAAAAAGGTTTATTCACCTTCTTGTTGAGAAAATTAATTCATCACAAATAAGCCTCTACCGAACTGACCATTAAAGATAAAGATATTTCCAATAGCAATCCCCAGAGGGGCATTGAAAGAAGAGGTAATCACTTAATTCAATCAACATCCAATCTACACATAACATAGGAATAATGTAGAAAAATAAATAATTTTCCTTTTATCTAACTTATTGCCTTCTTTTTCATGCAAGCCTGACATTGTATGTCAATTTCTTATTCATTCAGGGTGCCCTAGTGGACTTGGCGGAGTAACTCCCACTTAGGATGTTCGCGCCCGCTAGTGGATATGTTCCTTGATTTTTTTCCGATAAATATTGGATTTTATTGACACAAAATAAAACACCAAGTGGATACATACTTTCATAGAAAAAATGGATATAATCACAATGAGCACACATCTAACCTCTGCATAGGTAGAGTGCACAAAAGCAACACCAACGCACGCAGAACCAACACCAATGCACACACACTAACATCAATTGGATATGTTGCTTGAATATACAACCAGTTGATCAACTGAACCAAGACATGTGTTGCATGTGCTTGATCACTTTCTTGCACTGCTGTGCAAGGACGCATTCCCAAAAGCTAAAGAAAGAGCAACATAGAACATTTCCATGATGCCTCCCAAGCCTATGATCACCAGCCATCAATCAACTACCACTTCGCTCCAAATTAATCAGAGTTCTAGCTTTGTTTTTTTACCCAAACTTCTTCCTATTTGATTGAATCAATAGAAAATTATGCTAATATTTACAAATTATTATTCTTTACTTGGGACGACGTTAGAACTATCACTAATTTGGAATGGATGGAGTAGTAGTCTACAACATTTTGCACTACCGAGTACTATTCGTCGATCCATGGATCATTATTTCACTAGACTCTCAACTCCTTAGTTTTATAGTTCGAACACTCAACTTATTAACTTCCCAACAACCAGAAAATGATACATATCAATACTCAGATACAAGTACTGATCATTTAGCACATCGTTCCCCTTTCACCATCTTAATTAACTAGATATAAAAAGGTTTGAGAAGGTTGAGCCATCTGCATTACTAACACTCGTCTCGGTGAACCCAAAAGTACACAAATAAGTTTTATACAAACAATCTTGCTAAGTCTTAGTCGGTTGAGACTTCATTAAGTCTCAGTCGATGTTATATCCGTGAGACCTTACATTGAGATCCGTGCAAAAATTTCTTTTTAGTTTTTCCTTTTTTTTCTCTTGCATGTTATGTCACTTGATTGAGACTTTGGTTAAATCCCAATCTCAGTCGATTGAGACCTAGTCACACCATTTTACAAAAGTCTAACCCAAATCAGTTGCAAGTATGGCTCTTAACCATGCAGTTAACCGCGGAATTGCTAAAGTGGTTAAGATTGAATGCTTGCTTGATACAAAAGTGATAAAAAGACAAGTATATTGTTTCAAATGATAAATATTTTATTAGGTCATCATGAAGTATTACAAGCGTTAGAGTAAGTCAAAAGAGAGCTAAGGGTGCAAAACATAGTGCACGGCAAGTCTGAGTTACATTAACTAGCAATTCTAGGCCTGTGGCTGCTTGGGGAGAAGTTTGTAAACTTATGAACCTCTCAAGGCACAGTGTCTAGCAGATGGCTCACCCGTGTTCCCAGAAACCATCCTCAGGTTTCACATCCACAAGTATACATTCTTTGCAACTCAATGAATAGTGTGACAACAAGCACAAGGTTGATCGTCAAATAACAAGATCATCCCAGGCTGAAACCACGTCCTTTGATCAAATGAGGCAGAGAGACAAAGATTAATAGGTGAGACTCGGGCTGTGAATGTGGGCAATACATAATCTCGATGCCTGCCAAACCAGAAAAAATACACTAACAAAACTACTGTGCAACCGACAATTGTTGCACGAACTTCCAACGATGCTTAATCCAGTGGTTGTGCTTTGCTTTATCCCAGGCATGTATGGTTGGATCACAAGCATCGTGCAAGAATCGACTAAAAGTGTCGTACGTATAGGAAGGTTTATACACTAGATATAGTACCTCCATTGCTGCACTGATAGCATAATTTAGATGCCATCCTTCTAGCACAAACTATTATCGATCACTAGCCAACTTCTCTCCTAGCAGTTTTATATACAGATCCAGTCCAAGTATATATCACCTTCGGCTTGAAGTTATTACTAGCAACATATGCATACCTAAAAAAAGGATAAAAATGTATTAAGATTTGAAAAATAGATTAGTATCTTTATGAGAAAACCCTAGATTGTTCGATTTTGCTTCGATGTATTTCACATAAAGAAGAATAGACAAGGCTAAGAGGCATCGTCGGAGGTAACAATCTGTCACTCTGGCAACAATTATTGCAACCGCAAAGCGAGACCTCCTATATGTGTGTCATGTGCCGGGATGATTGCCGACGGAACGCACAAGCGTGTGTCGTGGGATGGGCCAGTTTTTTTTTAGAGAATATCACGATTTATTGATCAAGGATTATCAAAAGTGAGTGCCTCATAGATGCAATCTAGGGTTACACTAAATATAGAGTCACTAGAGGACTCACAAGATCTAGGTAGAAGATGTGCCATGATATTCGATAGATGACTTACATGACTAAAGCAAACAGACGAAAAGAACATTGCCAACTGTTTGATATGAGAAATGATGAGTTGCATCGTCAAACTATTGAAGAATTAATTCTGATAACAGATAGACAATCCGACTAGAAATAGACCTCTTAAAATCCCTGCTGCCAGGTGAGAGCCACTGCACACCGTAGCGCCAGTGCTTCTGCTAGTTTCAGCGCGGTAAGCTCATCAATGTGCTCGCGGCAAGCCAGCAAGCAGTCTGCATTGTAGTTCCGGATCACCACGCCAACTCCCACTCACCTCAGAGAGCACAACATTCACATTAACTGCCACTGCATCTGCCGGCGGTGGAACCCATTTGATAAGAGACATAGAGGAATCATGCCTTGGGGCATTAACAGTCCTTCCAGAGTTCTCGATAATCAACTTGACATAAGCCATTGCTTTCTGAGCCACTCAAAAGATCCAAATCTTCATTGTTATCCCTTGCATCATTTCCGGCCTCCCAAGTATGTCAAATAATGACCATTAAAGCAGTGGCCTCGAGTGAGCTCGTGTGCTGAAAGAAGTCAAAGATCTATTGTTTGGCCCGATCGAGCTCTTTCCAGCATAAATGGGAACCATACCTTTGCTTCCCTTCACGCCAAATGTGTCCAACAAATTTTTTTTAGGGGTACATGTCGCGTAAATGACATAACAGATAGGTGGTCAGCCAGTTCAGGTGTAGTGAGCCCTCTTCCAACGCTTTACCTTTTTGAATTCCAACAATTTTTTATTTAGTTCTCGGTTCAGTCCAGTTTTTTGTTTTTTTCTTCATGAAAACACATTTATTTTTTAAATATTTGAATATGTTTTATGTTATGTGAACATATTCTTTAAATGTTTGAACACTTTTTCAGATCACATGAACAAATTTGGAAAAGCAAGCAATTTTTTTTTAAATTACATGGACTCTAAAAAAAAGTATGAACAATTTCCAGATTGCCTAAATATTAAAAAATATGTGAATATCTCTTCAATTACATGGGTTTCAAAAAAATGGATGAACATTTCAAAAAGTGCACGAACACTTTATTAAAATTGAAAAGCACTTAAAAATATATCCATCATCTATATAAAAATATACACCGTGTAGTAAAATGGTTCACGGTGTAATTTTTGTTACAATCTTCGTATACAAAAACAAGGTATTTTTCACTAATGAAAAAACACAAACAGATATGAAAAACTAAAAGAAAAAGAATGACCATAAGGCGAAAGACGAAACAGGGAGAAAAATAAAAAAACAAGAAGAAAACAAAAAAGGAAAGAGAAAAACACCATAAGCGGAAAGAAATGACGTAAAAACCAGAACCGAGAAAAAAAATCGGCCATCATGGGCTGACCCATAACAAGGCCTAAGGTGTGCCATATCTAAAATGCCCCAATAAGCAATAAATATATAGGGAAAGGCTCGCAAAGCTCCATCCCTGGCCCAGTCGTGTACAATCATGTATTCTTTTTGTACCATAAAAATGTATTTCTTATTTATTCTAAAAAAATCACGTGGTGTTTATATGTTCATGAGTTTGGTTGCTCTCGACACGTGTGGTAACTGTGTAACAATCACTACCTCGCAAAAAAATAAAACTGTGTAACAATCACTACCGTCGCTTGCGTCAAGCAATGAAATCCACCAAGTCGCCATCCTACCTGCCCTCCGTTTTTTTTTTTTGCGGAAACCTGCATGCCCTCCGTTACGCGGGGAACTTTTTTTTTTTTGACACAATTACGCGGGGAACTTTAGTAACAAGGGCCGCTACTAGTCGTGCTCACAAGCTTTGCGTTCTCGCCTCCATGGCCGATCGAGTTACCAAACTTCAAGAGAGGTGACATCTACATCTACCGGAACTTATTAATTTGAATCCTTCAGCTACTGTTGGTCGATATGCTTTGGCAGTCTGACTGTTCAAGGTTCCACGATTTCATCCAACAACCTTATCGAGTGCATCTGTTTAACGATTCCATGATGCCTCTCGAGCCTATTCACTGGCCAGCATGCAACTACAACATATTGTGTCGTGTACCGGAAAGAAAAAGAAAAAGCATGTGGTGTTGTGTGCATGCCATCATGTTCCTGGCACTTGCACTGGTGAGTTTGTTCCCTTTGCAAATGCATCATGTACGACTTCAGTCTTCAGTAGCCTCTCAGTTCTTCAGTTTTATAGATGCTGCGTCCCTAGCCGTACGTATCTCACACATAAAGAAAAGTACAGTTGTTCCGATTTGTCATCATAATTAGGTGAACAATTAATTGAAGAATAAAAAACCTGATGAGGGCGGGTCTGGATCTTTTTTTTCTTTCTCATTTGTACCACCTTATCTTACTCTAGCAGTCTAGCTGCCGAAACCACTATGTCTAGGCAATTGGCCGATGCACCTTGCATGGATAGTTATCAGTATATCACACCATAAACTGATCTGAAGCCAGTCATTTCCGAGCAGATATTTTATGGAAATGGCTTTTATAGATATCATGTGTATTTTCCTTTTATACCTGCTAAATGTTTATTTGCACGGAAAATGAGTTTTTATTCAATGATAACAGTGTTACAATCAAGAGGCAAAAGTTTCTCAATACGCGGAGGACCTCTTCGCACCCATACAACAGTAGAGGCAGCATTTGTTTCAAAAAACACTAGAGGCAGCAGGGTGCGAACGACGCACACAGACCTGGGCACATGCACACGCTGACGGGCGGACCCGGGCTAGGCAGGCACACGCCGGCCAGCGCGTGAGACCTTGCAGACCGGCGCGACCGAAACAACCACACGCAGTAGCGTCAGCCGCACACGCGGTCCACCCGTCATGGACCCCTAAGGCCGGCCGGCTGGGTGTGCCCCGTCTAGTACTCGGTTCGTCTGATTTATTCATTGGCATCGTGTTTTCGAATGATTTGGAAAAGAACATGGTTTGGATGGCTCACCTGGCTTCGTGAGTGGCCGGCTCCACGACTTGCTCGGTTGTTGGTGTGTGCAAGGCTTGGTTATATCACGCACCTCTTCTTTCTGTTGCCGGCCTGGTAGTTTGTTGAAATTTATAGTTCAGATTCCAACCATTTTTGTTGTGTTGTTGGTGGTCGGTTAGATCGTCGTTGGGGAGGCTAGTTCTCGGTTAGTTCAGGTCGTATCCTTGTTGCTCGGTTCGTCCGGTTTGATGTTGGCTTGCTCAACATGGGGTCTTATGATGGTCCTTGATGGACTACCCCATAGGAGTGAGTTGTTGTTTACTCCAATGTACAACCAAGCAAAGTGTCCCATAGGCATCAGCCGGCGAGGGACCGCGTCAACAAGTGTCCAGGTAGGCAAAAGCTTGGGTAAAAGCGTAGTGGAGCGCCCGGGTATGCAGCACGTGGACCCAGGAATACACAAGCAAAGCCGGACAACCAAGCTCCTCACAGTCCCACACGGCAAGGCCATGCTCGGCGGAGCAACATTGGCGTTTATTGCCTTTGTTGCTCCACACTGCTCTCTCCTCGCAAACCAAATCAACGTTCAGGCCTGACCTCTCCAACACCAAGTTCATGTCTAAGTGCGGCCAGTACGAACAAGGGTTCAGGGGTAGTTATCCCTGTTTGTTAGTCTGTCTGGTGCTTCTTGGCATTCCAATATGTGGGGATAATTCATAAACTAAACATTTATTAAACTTGATGCCCATAGCTTGCTTAGCTTCCTGGCTATTGTTGGTGTTTGCGCCAATGGCGCAACGAGTCATCTAGTATCCATAAAGAATGTGAAGATTTCTTTAATACTTATGCACATGTGGCAAGATTGACAACCATTCGAGTATTAATGTCTTTGCCTGCCTCACATGAATTTCTCGTTCATCAAATGGACATCAAGACGACTTTCCTAAATGAAGAGTTTAAGAGGAATTTTACGTGGAACAACCTGATGGTTTCGTAGGGGGTGGTCGTAAAGGAGAAGTGTGCAAGTTATTGAAATCTTTATATGAATTAAAACAAGCACCTAAGCGATGACACGAGAAGTTCGAAAGAACTCTAACATCCAGACGTTGTTGTAAATGAAGAAAACAAATGTTGTACTATCACAATGGTGGGGCGAAGGAGTTATATTGAATTTGTATGTTGATGACATACTTATATTTGGGACAAATCTTAAGGTCATTGAGGAAGTAAATGTTGGGGAACGTAGTAATTTCAAAAATTTCCTACGCACACGCAAGATCATGGTGGTGGCATAGCAACGAGAGGGAAGAGTATTGTCCACGTACCCTCGTAGACCGTAAGAGGAAGCATTATGACAACGCGGTTGATGTAGTCGTACGTCTTCACGGCCCGACCGATCAAGCACCGAAACTACGGCACCTCCGAGTTCTAGCACACGTTCAGCTCGATGACGTCCCTCGTACTCCGATCCAGCCGAGTGTCGAGGGAGAGTTCCGTCAGCACGACAGTGTGGTGACGATCTTGATGTACTACCGACGCAGGGCTTCGCCTAAGCACTGCTACAATATTATCGAGGTGGATTATGGTGGAGGGGGGCACCGCACACGGCTAAGAGATCCAAGGGATCAATTGTTGTTATTCCTAGAGGTGCCCCCTGCCCCCGTATATAAAGGAGCAAGGGGGAAGGGGGCGGCCGACCTAGTAGGGCGCGCCAAGGGGAGTCCTACTCCCACCGGGAGTAGGACTCCCTCCTTCCTTGTTGGAGTAGGAGAAGGGGGAAAGAGGGGGAGAGGAGGCAGGAAAAGGGGCCACACCCCTTGTCCAATTCGGACTAGAGGGGGGCTGCGCGCCTCCTTTCTTTCGGCCTCTCTCCTCTATTCCCGTATGGCCCAATAAGGCCCATATACTCCCCGGCGAATTCCCGTAACTCTCCGATACTCCAAAAAATACCCGAATCACTCGGAACCTTTCCGAACTCCGAATATAGTCGTCCAATATATCGATCTTTACGTCTCGACCATTTCAAGACTCCTCGTCATGTCCCCGATCTCATCCGGGACTCCGAACTCCTTCGGTACATCAAAACTCATAAACTCATAATATAACTGTCATCGAAACCTTAAGCGTGCGGACCCTACGGGTTTGAGAACAATGTAGACATGACCTAGAACTATTCTCGGTCAATAACCAATAGCGGAACCTGGATGCTCATATTGGCTCCCACATATTCTACGAAGATCTTTATCGATCAAACCGCATAACAACATACGTTGTTCCCTTTGTCATCGGTATGTTACTTGCCCGAGATTCGATCGTCGGTATCCCAATACCTAGTTCAATCTCGTTACCGGCAAGTCTCTTTACTCGTTATGTAATGCATCATCCCACAACTAACTCATTAGTCACATTGCTTGCAAGGCTTATAGTGATGTGCATTACCGAGAGGGCCCAGAGATACCTCTCCGACAATCGGAGTGACAAAATCTAATCTCGAAATACGCCAATCCAACATGTACCTTTGGAGACACCTGTAGTACTCCTTTATAATCACCCAGTTACGTTGTGACGTTTGGTAGCACCCAAAGTGTTCCTCCGGTAAACGGGAGTTGCATAATCTCATAGTTACAAGAACATGTATAAGTCATGAAGAAAGCAATAGCAACATACTAAACGATCAAGTGCTAGGCTAACGGAATGGGTCATGTCAATCACATCATTCTCCTAATGATGTGATCCCGTTAATCAAATGACAACTCATGTCTATGGCTAGGAAACTTAACCATCTTTGATTCAACGAGCTAGTTAAGTAGAGGCATACTAGTGACACTATGTTTGTCTATGTATTCACACATGTATTATGTTTCCGGTTAATACAATTCTAGCATGAATAATAAACATTTATCATGAAATAAGGAAATAAATAATAACTTTATTATTGCCTCTAGGGCATATTTCCTTGAGTCTCCCACTTGCACTAGAGTCAATAATCTAGTTCACATCACCATGTGATTTAACACCAACATTCATATCTGTATATGATTAACAACCATAGTTCACATTGTCATGTGACCAACACCCAAAGGGTTTACTAGAGTCAATAATCTAGTTCACATCACTTATGTGATTAACACCCAAAGAGTACTAAGTGTGATCATGTTTTGCTCGTGAGAGAAGCTTAGTCAACGGGTCTGTCACATTTAGAGCCGTATGTATTTTGCAAATATTTTATGTCCACAATGCTCTGCACGGAGCTACTCTAGCTAATTGCTCCCACTTTCAATATGTATCCAGATTGAGACTTAAAGTCATCTGGATTGGTGTAAAAGCTTGCATCATTGTAACTTTTTACGACGGGCTCTTTTATCACCTCCATAATCGAGAAACATCTCCTTAGTTTTCACTAAGGATATTCTTGACCGCTGTCCAGTGATCTACTCTTAGATCAAAATTGTATTCCTTTGTCAAACTCAGAGCAAGGTATACAATAGGTCTGGTTCACAGCATAACATACTTTATAGAACCTATGACTGAGACATAGGGAATGACTTTTCATTCTTTTTCTATTTTCTGCCATGGTCGGGTCTTGAGTCTTACTCAACTTCACACCTTTACATCACAGGCAAGAACTCTTTCTTTGACTGTTCCATTTTGAACTATTTCAAAATCTTGTCAAGGTATGTACTCATTGAAAATCTTATCAAGCATCTTGATCTATCTCAATAGATCTTGAAGCTCAATATGTAAGTAGCTTTACTGAGGTCTTTCTTTTAAAGAACTCCTTTCAAATACTCCTTTATCCTTTGCAGAATAATTCTACATTATTTCCAATCAACAATATGTCATTCACATATACTTATCAAAAATGCTGTAGTGCTCCCACTCACTTTCTTGTAAATACAGGCCTTTCCAAAAGTCTGTATAAAACCATATGCTTTGATCAACTCATCAAAGCGTATATTCCAGCTCTGAGATGCTTGCACCAGTCCATTGATGAATTGCTGGAGCTTGCACACTTTGTTAGCATCTTTAGGATTGACAAAACCTTTTGGTTGCATCATATACAACTCTTATTTAATAAATCCATTAAGGAATGCATTTTCGACATCCATTTGCCAGATTTCATAAAATGTGGCAATTGCTAACATGATTTGGACAGACTTAAGCATATACGAGTGAGAAAATCTCATTGTATTCAACACCTTGAACTTGTCGAAAAACCTTTTTGCGACAAGTCGAGCTTTGTAGATAGTAACACTATTATCAACGTCCGTCTTCCTCTTCAAGATCCATTTATTTTCTATGGCTTGTCGATCATCGGGCAAGTCCACCAAAGTCCACACTTTGTTCTCATACATGGATCCTATCTCAGATTTCATGGCCTCCAGCCATTTCGCGGAATCTGGGCTCATCATCGCTTCCTCATAGTTCGTAGGTTTATAATGGTCTAGTAACATGACTTTCAGAACAGGATTACCGTACCACTCTGGTGCGGACCGTACTCTGGTAGACCTAAGGTTCTATAGTAACTTGATCTGAAGTTTCATGATCATCATCATTAGCTTCCTCACTAATTTGTGTAGGAATCACTGGAACTGATTTCAGTGATGAACTATTTTCCAATTAGGGAGAAGGTACAGTTATCTCATCAAGTTCTACTTTCCTCCCACTCACTTTTTTCGAGAGAAACTTCTTCTCTAGAAAGGATCCAACTTAGCAACGAATAACTTGCCTTCGGATCTGTGATAGAAGGTGTACCCAATAGTTTCCTTTGGGTATTCCATGAAGACGCACTTCTCCGATTTGGGTTCGAGCTTATCAGGTTGAAACTTTTTCACATAAGCATCGCAGCCCCAAAATTTAAGAAACGATAGCTTAGGTTTACTGCTAAACCATAGTTCATATGGTGTCATCTCAACGGATTTAGATGGTGCCCTTTTAACGTGAATGCAGCTGTCTCTAATGCATAACCCCAAAACAATAGTGGTAAATTAGTAAGAGATATCATAGATCGCTCCATATCCAATAAAGTGCGGTTACGACGTTCGGACACACCATAACGTTGTGGTGTTCCAGGTGGCGTGAGCTGTGAAACTATTTCACATTGTTTTAATTGAAGACCAAACTCGTAACTCAAATATTCGTCTCCGCGATCAGATCGCAGAAACTTTATTTTCTTGTTACGATGATTTTTCCATTTCACTCTGAAATTCTTTGAACCTTTCAACCATTTCAGACTTATGTTTCATCAAGCAGATATACCCATATCTGCTCAAATCATCTTTGTGAAGGTCAGAAAATAACGATACTTGCCACGAGCATCAATACTCATTGGATCGCATACATCGGTATGTATTATTTCCAACAAGTTAGTAGCTCGTTCCATTGTTCCGGAGAACGGAGTTTTAGTCATCTTGCCCAAAAGGCACGGTTTGCAAGCATCAAATGATTCATAACCAAGTGATTCCAAAAATCCATCTTTATGGAGTTTCTTCATGCGCTTTACACCGATATGACCCAAACGGCAGTGTCACAAATAAGTTGCACTATCATTATTAACTTTGCATCTTTTGGCATCAATATTATGAATATGTGTATCATCACGATCGAGATCCAACAAACTATTTTCATTGGGTGTATGACCATTGAAGGTTTTATTCATGTAAACAGAACAAAAATTATTCTCTGATTTTAAATGAATAACCGTATTGCAATAAACATGATCAAATCATATTCATGCTCAACGCAAACGCTAAATAACATTTATTTAGGTTTAACACTTATCCCGAAAGTTTAGGGAGTGTGTGATGATGATCATATCAATCTTGGAACTACTTCCAACACTCATCGTCTCTTCCCCTTCAACTAGTCTCTGTTTATTCTGTAACTCCTGTTTCGAGTTACTAATCTTAGCAACCGAACAAGTATCAAATACTCAGGGGCTACTATAAACACTAGTAAGGCACATATCAAGAACATGTATATCAAATATACCTTTGTTCACTTTGCCATCCTTCTTATCCACCAAATTTTCAGGGCATTTCTGCTTCCAGTGACCATTTCCTTTGCAGTGTAAGCACTCAGTTTCAGGCTATGGTCCAGCTTTGGGCTTCTTCGCAGGAGTGACAACTTGCTTGTCTTTCCAATTGAAGTTCCCTTTCTTTCCCTTTGCCCTTTTCTTGAAACTAGTGGTCTTGTCAATCATCAACACTTGATGCTCTTTCTTGATTTCTACCTTCGTCGATTTCAATATCACGAAGAGCTCGGGAATCGTTTTCGTCATCCCTTGCATACTATAGTTCATCACGAAGTTCTAGTAACTTAGTGATGGTGACTATAGAATTCTGTCAATCACTATCTTATCTGGAAGATTAACTCCCACTTGATTCAAGCGATTGAAGTATCCAGACAATCTGAGCACATGCTCACTAGTTGAGCGATTCTCCTCCATCTTTTAGCTATAGAACTTGTTGGAGACTTCATATCTCTCAACTCGGGTATTTGCTTGAAATATTAACTTCAATTCCTGGAACATCTCATATGGTCCATGATGTTCAAAACATCTTTGAAGTCCCGATTCTAAACCGTTAAGCATGGTGCACTAAACTATCAAGTAGTCATCATATTGAGCTAGCCAAACGTTCATAACGTCTGCATCTGCTCCTGCAATAGGTCCGTCACCTAGCGGTGCATTAAGGACATAATTCTTCTGTGCAGCAATGAGGATAAACCTCAGGTTACGGACCCAGTCCGTGTAATTGCTACTAACATCTTTCAACACAATTTTCTCTAGGAACATATCAAAATAAACATATGAAAGCAACAACGCAAGCTATTGATCTACAACATAATTTGCAAAATACTAACAGGACTAAGTTCATGATAAATTTAAGTTCAATTAATCATATTACTTAAGAACTCCCACTTAGACAGACATCTCTCTAGTCATCTAAGTGATCACGTGATCCAAATCAACTAAACCATGTCCGATCATCACGTGAGATGGAGTAGTTTTCATTGGTGAACATCACTATGTTGATCATATCTACTATATGATTCACGCTCGACCTTTCGGTCTCCGTGTTCCGAGGCCATATCTGTATATGCTAGGCTCGTCAAGTTTAACCTGAGTATTCCGCGTGTGCAACTGTTTTGCACCCGTTGTATTCGAACGTAGAGCCTATCACACCCGATCATCACGTGGTGTCTCAGCACGAAGAACTTTCGCAACGGTGCATACTCAGGGAGAACACTTCTTGATAATTAGTGAGAGATCATCTTAAAATGCTACCGTCAAAATAAGATGTATAAAAGATAAACATCATATGCAATCAAAATATGTGACATGATATGGCCATGATCAGCTTGCGCCTTTGATCTCCATCTCCAAAGTACTGTCATGATCTCTATCGTCACCGGCACGACACCATGATCTTCATCATCTTGATCTATATCAATGTGTCGTCACATGGTCGTCTCGCCAACTATTGCTCTTGCAACTATTGCTATCGCATAGCGATAATGTAAAGCAAATACTTGGCACTTGCATCTTTATGCAACAAAGAGACAACCTTAGGGCTTCTGCCAGTTGCCGATAATTTCAACAAAACATGATCATCTCATACAACAACTTATATCTCATCACGTCTTGACCATATCACATCACAACATGCCCTGCAAAAACAAGTTAGACGTCCTCTACTTTGTTGTTGCAAGTTTTACGTGGCTGCTATGGGTTGAGCAAGAACCGTTCTTACCTACGCATCAAAACCACAACGATAGTTCGTCAAGTTGGTGCTGTTTTAACCTTCGCAAGGACCGGGCGTAGCCACACTCGGTTCAACTAAAGTTGGAGAAACAGACACCCGCTAGTCACCTGTGTGCAAAGCACGGCGGTAAAACAAGTCTCGCGTAAGCGTACGCGTAATGTCGGTCCGGGCCGCTTCATCCAACAATACCGCTGAACCAAAGTATGACATGCTGGTAAGCAGTATGACTTGTATCGCCCACAACTCACTTGTGTTCTACTCGTGCATATAACATCAACGCATAAAACCTAGGCTCGGATCCACTGTTGGGGAACGTAGTAATTTCAAAAATTTCCTACGCACACGCAAGATCATGGTGATGGCATAGCAACGAGAGGGGAGAGTCCACGTACCCTCGTAGACCGTAAGCGGAAGCGTTATGACAACGCGGTTGGTGTAGTCGTACGTCTTCACGGCCCGACCGATCAAGCACCGAAACTACAGCACCTCCGAGTTCTAGCACACGTTCAGCTCGATGACGTCCCTCGTACTCCGATCCAGCCAAGTGTCGAGGGAGAGTTCCGTCAGCACGACGACGTGGTGATGATCTTGATGTACTACCGACGCAGGGCTTCGCCTAAGCACTGCTACAATATTATCGAGGTGGATTATGGTGGAGGGGGGCACCGCACACGGCTAAGAGATCCAAGGGATCAATTGTTGTTATTCCTAGAGGTGCCCCCTGCCCCCGTATATAAAGGAGCAAGGGGGAAGGGGGCGGCCGACCTAGTAGGGCGCGCCAAGGGGAGTCCTACTCCCACCGGGAGTAGGACTCCCTCCTTCCTTGTTGGAGTAGGAGAAGGGGGAAAGAGGGGGAGAGGAGGCAGGAAAAGGGGCCACACCCCTTGTCCAATTCGGACTAGAGGGGGGCTGCGCGCCTCCTTCCTTTCGGCCTCTCTCCTCTATTCCCGTATGGCCCAATAAGGCCCATATACTCCCCGGCGAATTCCCGTAACTCTCCGATACTCCAAAAAATACCCGAATCACTCGGAACCTTTCCGAACTCCGAATATAGTCGTCCAATATATCGATCTTTACGTCTCGACCATTTCAAGACTCCTCGTCATGTCCCCGATCTCATCCGGGACTCCGAACTCCTTCGGTACATCAAAACTCATAAACTCATAATATAACTGTCATCGAAACCTTAAGCGTGCGGACCCTACGGGTTCGAGAACAATGTAGACATGACCTAGAACTATTCTCGGTCAATAACCAATAGCGGAACCTGGATGCTCATATTGGCTCCCACATATTCTACGAATATCTTTGTCGGTCAAACCGCATAACAACATACGTTGTTCCCTTTGTCATCGGTATGTTACTTGCCCGAGATTCGATCGTCGGTATCCCAATACCTAGTTCAATCTCGTTACTGGCAAGTCTCTTTACTCGTTATGTAATGCATCATTCCGCAACTAACTCATTAGTCACATTGCTTGCAAGGCTTATAGTGATGTGCATTACCGAGAGGGCCCAGAGATACCTCTCCGACAATCGGAGTGACAAAATCTAATCTCGAAATATGCCAACCCAACATGTACCTTTGGAGACACCTGTAGTACTCCTTTATAATCACCCAGTTACGTTGTGACGTTTGGTAGCACCCAAAGTGTTCCTCCGGTAAACGGGAGTTGCATAATCTCATAGTTACAGGAACATGTATAAGTCATGAAGAAAGCAATAGCAACATACTAAACGATTAAGTGCTAGGCTAACGGAATGGGTCATGTCAATCACATCATTCTCCTAATGATGTGATCCCGTTAATCAAATGACAACTCATGTCTATGGCTAGGAAACTTAACCATCTTTGATTCAACGAGCTAGTCAAGTAGAGGCATACTAGTGACACTATGTTTGTCTATGTATTCACACATGTATTATGTTTCCGGTTAATACAATTCTAGCATGAATAATAAACATTTATCATGAAATAAGGAAATAAATAATAACTTTATTATTGCCTCTAGGGCATATTTCCTTCAGTAAAAGCATTTTTATCTCATAACTTTGAGATGAAAGACCTTGGAGTAGCTGATGTTATCTTAAACATCACGTTTTTGAGAGGTGATGGTGGTGGGATCACTCTCTTGTAGTCTCACCATGTGGATAAGGTTTTGAGTCGATTTCGATATTCATATTGTAAATCTTCTCAAACACCATATGATCATAGTGTGTTGATTTGAAGAATGAAAGAACAATATGGGATCAACTGAGATATTCTCAAGTTATTGGCTTGCTCATGTATTTAGCTACCCCTATGTGGCCTTATGTCTCGTTTGTCGTGAGAAATCTAAGATGACTAATTTCAAAACTAGGAGATTTCATTGGCATGCTCTTGAGAGAGTAATGCACTCCTGAAAGGTACTACGAGTTATGGACTTCACTAGACTGGGTACCCAAAGGTTTTGGATGGTTATAGTGATGTGAACTGGATATATGTTGCTAATGAGCTTCATGCCACAAGTGGTTATGTGTTTAGACTTGGTGGTGGCTCTATTTCTTGGAAGTCTTGTAAGCAGGCCATCTTAACGAGGTCAACAATGGAAGGAGAACTGACAACATTAGACATAATCACTATTGAAGAAGAATGGTTTCATGAGCTCTTGATGTATTTGCCGGTGGTTAAAAACCCAATACCATCTATTCTAATGAAACAATGTTTGTCAAGATAAACAATTCCAAGGATAATAAAAGTCATCAATGTTGGAATTATTATGTGACCAAATGGTCAAAACGTTAATTACCATAAGTTAATATGGGCCCATTAATTAATTTCGGGATTAATACCAATTAAATGGAAATTAACAATCAGGCCCTGATTGGGGGGCCGAATTTATGTTAATATGGTTAAGGTCCCACAGTCAAAGTCAGCGCATTATATAAGGGAGCACATGCACCTAAACATGGGGAAACCATCAAATCACATTAGTCATCGTCTCCTCCCAGAATCACTCCTTTTCAATCAGGAGAGCACGGCTCATTGACGTGAAGGCCTTGCCGTTTCTCCGACGAAGTGCTGGAGACGCTGCTGCAATCCGTCATCAACTTCAGACTCTAATTTCCCTACCGAGATGGCCTCCCCAAACAGAGGTATAATTATCTACTGGCCACTAATTTCCGCATCAGATCAAATTGTGTTCATGTATATTAGATAAGATCCATTAGCACTTATATAATCTCAGCAATTAATCTATCATTTGCTATCAGAGCAAGGTTAGATCTAATTGCATGAACCTGCTTCAGAATTAGCAGTAGATTAATCTGTCTTGGTATAACTTGCCTAAAAATCGTGCGTGGAGGCGTGGTACATGCGCATCAAGGGTCACGTGCTTCAGCCAGCATCATTGTCGCCGGCAGCCTTGCCTCGCGTACGCATTCTACCGGTGACGCCGCTCGTCAGTTCCGAGCGCCATCGTCTTCTCATTTTTGCTGACGTGACTCGCCTCATGGTGGTGCTTCCTCTGCTGTGCGCATCAGGTATAAGGCAAGCGCATCGCGACTTGCTACCGCCACTACGCGCATCAAGAGCCACGCGAGCGTCGCAGGCCACCATCGCCACTGCTGCCATCTGCATTAGTCGTCGTGCGCATCATGCCGAGTCTCGATGCCGCACGCATTGCTATGTCTTGAGCTTGCGTTGGTTTTCCTTGAAGAGGAAAGGATGATGCAGCAATAGTAGCGTAAGTATTTCCCTCAGTTTTTGAGAGCCAAGGTATCAATCCAGCAGGAGGCTCCTCAAAAGTCCCACGCACCTACACAAACAGGCAAAGAACTCGCAACCAACGCAATAAAGGGGTTGTCAATCCCTTCACAACCACTTGCGAAAGTAAGATCTAATAGAGATAGTATGATAAGATAAATATATTTTTGGTATTTTATAATATAGATGCAAAAAATAAAGATGCAAATAAAAGTAGATTGGAAGCAAATATGATAAGAGATAGACCCAGGGGCCATATGTTTCACTAGTGGCTTCTCTCGAGATAGCATAAGTATTACGGTGGGTGAACAAATTACTGTCGAGTAATTGATAGAAAAGCGAATAATTATGAGATTACCTAGGCATGATCATGTATATAGGCATCATGTCCGCAACAAGTAGACCGACTCCTGCCTGCATCTACTACTATTACTCCACACATCGACCGACTCCTGCCTGCATGTAGAGTATTAAGTTCATAAAGAACAGAGTAACGCCTTAAGCAAGATGACATGATGTAGAGGGATAAACTCAAGCAATATGATATAAACCCCATCTTTTTATCCTCGATGGCAACAATACAATACGTGCCTTGCAACCCTTTCTGTCACTGGGTAAGGACACCGCAAGATTGAACCCAAAGCTAAGGACTTCTCCCATCGCAAGAAAGATCAATCTAGTAGGCCAAACCAAACTGATAATTTGAAGAGACTTGCAAAGATAACTCAATCATACATAAAAGAATTCAGAGAAGATTCAAATATTATTCATAGATAAACTTGATCATAAACCCACATTTCATCGGATCTCGACAAACACACCGCAAAAAGAGTTTACATCGAATAGATCTCCACAAGAGAGGGGGAGAACATTGTATTGAGATCCAAAAAGAGAGAAGAAACCATCTAGCTAATAACTATGGACCCGTAGGTCTGTGGTAAACTACTCACAACTCATCGGAGGGGCAAGGATGTTGATGTAGAAGCCCTCCGTGGTCGATTCCCCCTCCAGCGGAGCACCGGCGAAGGCTCCAAGATGGATCTCGCGGATACAGAAGGTTACGGTGGTGGAAATTGTGTTTCGTTGGCTCCCTGGATGTTTTCAGGGTACGTAGGCTTATATAGGAGGAAGAAATACATCGGTGGACGCCCGAGGGGCCCACGAGACAGGGGGCGCGCCCAGCGCCCTATAGGGGGGCGTGCCCTCCTATCTCGTGGAGGCATCGGCTGCTTCTTGACTTGCACTCCAAGTCCTCTGGATCACGTTCGTTCCAAAAATCACGCTCCCAAAGGTTTCATTCCATTTGGACTCCGTTTGATATTCCTTTTCTTCGAAATACTGAAATAGGCAAAAAAACAGCAATATGGGCTGGGCCTCCGGTTAGTAGGTTAGTCCCAAAAATGATATAATTGTGTAAAATAAAGCCCATAAACATCCAAAAGGGGTAATATAATAGCATGGAACAATCAAAAATTATAGATACGTTGGAGACGTATCAAGCATCCCCAAGCTTAATTCCTGCTCGTCCTCGAGTAGGTAAATGATAAAAAAGAAATTTTTGATGTGGAATGCTACCTAGCATAATTCTCAATGTAATTTTCTTTATTGTGGCATGAATGTTCAGGTCCAAATGATACAAAATAAAAGTTCATATTAACATGAAAATGGTGATACTTCAAGCATACTAAACAAAGTAATCATGTCTTCTCAAAATAGCATGGCCAAAGAAAGTTATCCCTACAAAATCATATAGTCTGGCTGTTGCTCTATCTTCATCACACAAAGTATTTAATCATGCACAACCCCGATGACAAGCCAAGCAATTGTTTCATACTTTAATAATCTCAAACTATTTCAACTTTCACGCAATACATGAGCGTGAGCCATGGACATAGCACTATATGTGGAATAGAATGGTGGTAGTGGAGAAGACAAAAAAGGAGAAGATAGTCTCACATCAACTAGGCGTATCAACGGGCTATGGAGATGCCCATTAATAGATATCAATGTGAGTGAGTAGGGATTGCCATGCAACGGATGCACTAGAGCTATAAATATATGAAAGCTCAACAAAAGAAACTAAGTGGGTGTGCGTCCAACTTGCTTGCTCACGAAGACCTAGGGCATTTTGAGGAAGCCCATCATTGAAATATACAAGCCAAGTTCTATAATGAAAAATTCCCACTAGTATATGAAAGTGATAACATATGAGACTCTCTATCATGAAGATCATGGTGTTATTTTGAAGCACAAGTGTGGAAAAAGAGATAGTAGCATTGTCCCTTCTCTTTTTTTCTCTCATTTTTTTTATTTTTTTTATTTTTTCTCTTTTTTTTCTTTGGCCTTTATTTTTTTTCTTTTTCTTTTTTTGTAAAGTCCGAAGTCTCACCCCAATTTGTGGGGGAATCATAGTCTTCATCATCCTTTCCTCACTAGGACAATGCTCTAATAATGAAGATCATCGCTCTTTTATGGATTTACAACTCAAGAATTACAACTCAAAGCTAGAACAAGATATGACTCTATATGAATGCCTCTGGCCGTGTACCGGGATATGCAATGAATCAAGAGCGACATGTATGAAAATTATGAAGGTGGTCTTGCCACAAATACGATGTCAACTACATGATCATGCAAAAAGCAATATGACAAAAGTAATGCATGTCATATGAACGGAACGGTGGAAAGTTGCATGGCAATATATCTCGGGATGGCTATGGAAATGCCATAATAGGTAGGTATGGTGGCTGTTTTGAGGAAGGTATATGGTGGGTGTATGGTACCGGCGAAAGTTGCACGGCACAAGAGAGGCTAGCAATGGTGGGAGGGTGAAAAGGGTGCGTATAATCCATGGACTCAACATTAGTCAAAAGAACTCATGTACTTGTTGCAAAAATCTAGAAGTCATCAAAAACCAAAGCACTACGCGCATGCTCCTAGGGGGATAGATTGGTAGGAAAAGACCATCGCTCGTCCCCGACCGCCACTCATAAGGAAGACAATCAATAAATAAAATTGTGCTCTAACTTCATCACAAAGCAGTTCACCATATGTGCATGCTACGGGAATCACAACCCTCAACACAAGTACTTTTCATAATCACCTCAACTAGCATGACTCTAATATCACTACCTCCATATCTCAAAACAATTATGAAGCACCATATTGATCATAGCATCCAATTCTTTTCTATGATAGTTTTTATTATACCCAACTTGGATGCTCATCATTCTAGGACCAACTTTGCAACCATAGCAAATACCATGCTGTTCTAAAAGACTCTCAAAAAGATATAAGTGAAGCATGAGAGACTAGCAATTTCTTCAAAATTAAGTCACCACCGTGCTCTAAAAAATATAAGTGAAGCACTAGAGCAAAAACTATTAAGCTCAAAAGATATAAGTGAAGCACATAGAGTATTCTAGCAAATCCTAATCAAGTAGGCTTCTTCCAAAAGGTGTGTACAGAAAGGATGATTGTGGTAAACTAAAAAAGCAAAGACTAATATAATACATGACGCTCCAAGCAAAACACATATCATGTGGCGAATAAAAATAGAGATAAATACACTAGCGGTCATTAAAGTTGAGTCCGAAGCACAACACGGTCAATGAACTTCAAAATACGCTCGTTGCGGTCCTTATATACACAAAAACGGTGAATATATGGTCACTGGCTCTCTATATAGCATTCGTATTGCACTCTGACCAGTCAAACGACCCACGTGGCACTCGGTTTGGGCCCATCTGTCATTAGGTGAAATAAATAAATAAAAGAAACAAAACGTAAACTGCAGTGTTTGGGATTCAAACCGGCGAGCTAGCGCACAGAAGGCCCGCGTGCTAGCCAGTTGAGCATTCTGGTAGGTTGTGTTCGAATGGAGGTGCTTGCCTATGTATCAGATACGAATCCAATAAGCAGTCTGTGTCTTCTATCCCACCTGTCAATCAGCCGAAGAAAGAAAGAAAAGCTAATAAAGTAATTATGCGCGGGTTGGTGGTTCGAAACCAGGACCTCGCACACGAATCTGAAGGCACGCTAGCAAATCAAGCCCGTAGGAGCTTAGTTTTTTTTCCAACGGCACACATGCACCCACGTACACACGCATGTGCAATATTATTTTTTTGAGCAATCGCATCTGCGATATAAATGAATCCACAGACAAAAAATATCATGCAAATGCAAAAAATAACTAAAACATTTGGTTTTTATGTTCATATATTTTAAAAATATTTATGTAGTATAAAAGTGTTTCTTTAATTGAAAAAAGTATGTACAGTTTTAAAAATTGTGCATGCAATTTTTAGAAATATGGACGTGATGTAAAGTAGTGTTGCTTTTATATGATTTTCCGTGTAAGGTAGTATTTTTGAATAAATATTTGATGCATTTTTAATATAAAGTTATAGTAAGTTTTATAAGAATATAGCAATCACTTTTTAAAAATGCATGAATTTTCTAGTAACCGATGCAAAACTTGTTAAAAGTTGCATGAAAAAATATATCACCTTTTCGGGAACAGTTACATAAATTTGATACAATGAAAGTAATTTTCAAAATATATATGTGCGCATAGTGTGTGTGCGCGCAGGCGTGCTTCATTTTCAATGAACAGGCTTGTGCATTGCGTGGCCGTCTCAATATAAAATGCGTAGCGCTTAGCTGCTGCATATGTGCTTCGTTGGCTCTACTCGTACAGCGCGCAAACCTCAAGCGCAAGGCGTGTGTCCGACTCCCCTCACTGCAGCGTGTACGTTTTTGTTTTTCATTTCTCCCCACTGCTGACAGATGGGCCTTTATTCCTTCTCCCCTACTGACTGATGGGCCCAAGTCAATTGAAGGTCATGTAGATCATTTGACCGGTCAACAGATTGCTATACAGTGCTCTACAGTGAGGCAGTGACCGTATAATCACCACTTTACGTATATAGTGATCGTAAGGAGCGTATTCTTAAGTCCAGTGACCGTATTGTGCTTTTGACTCAACTTCAGTGACCCTCAGTGTATTTATCTCATAAAAATATAGCTCCAAGTAAAGTTACCAATGAACGAAGACGAAAGAGGGGATGCCTTCCCGGGGCATCCCCAAGCTTAGGCTTTTGGCTATCCTTGAATATCTTGGGGTGCCATGGGCATTCCCAAGCTTAGGCTCTTGCCACTCCTTATTCCATAGTCCATAAAAGCTTTACCCAAAACTTGAAAACTTCACAACACAAAACTCAACAGGAAATCTTATAAGCTCCGTTAGTGAAAGAAAACAAAACCACCACATAAGGTACTATAATGAACTCATTCTTTATTTATTTTGGTTTTAAACCTACTGTAATCCAACTTCTCTATGGTTTATAAACTAATTTACTAGCCATAGATGCATCGAAATAAGAAAACAACACACGAAAAACAGAATCTGTCAAAAACAGAACAACCTGTACCAATCTATAACTAACGCAAACTTATGGAACTCTAAAAATCCTACCAAAATAGGAAGTCCTGTAAAAGTTATTTAGTGATCAGAAGCAAAAAGAATCAACGCAAAATCACGTTTCTGTGAATTAACAAAATTATATTCGTGCGTGCAAAGTTTCTGTTTTTCAGCAGAATCAAATCAACTATCATCATAGGTTATCCTACAGGTTCTACTTGGCACAAACACTAATTAAAAGATAAAAACACATCTAAACAGAAGGTAGATGCAAAATTTATTACTAAAGAGGAACAAAAACAAAAAACATAAAGAAAATTGGGTTGCCTCCCAACTAGCACTATCATTTAACGCCCCTAGCTAGGCATAAAAGCGAAGATAGATCTAGTGAGTGCCATCTTTGGCACTAAATTCATAGGTAGCTCGCATGATAGACTCATAAGGTAATTTGACTTTCTTTCTTGGAAAGTGCTCCATGTCTTTCTTTAATGGTAATTGGAATCTAATATTCCCTTCCTTCATATAAATAATCGCGCCAATCATTCTAAGGAAAGGTCTACCAAGAATAATAGGGCAAGAAAGATTCCAATCTATATCAAGAACGATAAAATCTACGGGCACCAAATTTTTATTTGCAACAATGAGAACATCATTGATTCTTCCTATTGGCTTTTTAATGGTGGAATCCACAAGGTGCAAATTTAAAAAGCAATCATCAAGATCATGGAAACCTAGAATATCACATAAAGTTTTCGGAATCATGGAAACACTAGCACCCAAATCAGACAAAGCAAAACACTCATGATCTTTAATTCTAATTTTTATAGTAGCTTCCCACTTCATTAAGTTTTCTAGGTATAGAAACTTCCAAATTAAGTTTTTCATCATAAGATTGCATCAAGGCATCAACAATATGTTTGGTAAAAGCTTTCTTTTGACTATAAGCATGAGGAGAATTAACAACGGATTGCAACAAGGAAATACAACCTTCTAAAGAACAATTATCATAATCAAAATCCTTGAAATCCGAGATAGTGGGTTCAATGCTATTTAAAGTTGTGACCTCTCCAATCCCACTTTTACCAAATTTAGCATCAAGATCTAAAAACTCCGAATTCTTGGGACGCCTTCTAGGTAAAGTTGACTCATCATCAGTCCCATAATTATCAAGATTCATATTGCAAAACATAGATCTAATAGGAGACGCATAAATAACTTTAAGATCTTCATCATTATTTTCATGGAAACTAGAAGAACATGCTTTTATAAAGCAATCTTTCTTTGCACGCAATCTAGTGGTTCTTTTCTTGCACTCATCAATGGAAATTCTCATTGCTTTGAGAGACTCATTGATATCATGCTTAGGAGAAGAAGATCTAAGTTTAAGAGAATCAACATCAAGCGAAAGTCTATCAACGTTCCTAGCCAAATCATCAACTTTGAGCAATTCTTCTTCAAGCAAGGCATTAAAATTCTTTTGAGAAATCATAAATTCTTTCACACTATTATCAAAATAAGAGGGCATCTTATTAAAATTACCATAAGAATTATTGTAGGAATTTCCATAATTATTAGAGGAATTACTAGGGAACGGTCTAGCATTAAAGTTTCCTCTATAAGCATTGTTACCGAAACTATTCCTAACAACAAAATTCACATCCATAGAATCATTATTATTCTTAATCAAAGTAGACAAAGACATATCATTGGTATCAAGAGGAGTATTTTTAGTAGCAAACAATTTCATAAGTCCATCCATCTTTCCACTCAAAACATTGATTTCTTCTATAGCATGCACTTTTTTACTAGAAGATCTTTCGGTGTGCCATTGAGAATAATTAGCCATAATATTATCAAGAAGTTTTGTAGCATCTCCTAACGTGATTTCCATAAACGTGCCTCTCGCGGCCGAATCTAAGAGATTTCTATAAGCAAAGTTCAAACCGGCATAAAAAATTTGTATGATCATCCATAAATTCAAACCATGAGTAGGGCAATTGCGAATCATCAATTTCATTATTTCCCAAGATTGGGCAACATGCTCATGATCAAGTTGTTTAAAATTCATAATATCGTTCCTAAGAGTGATAATCTTAGCGGGAGGAAAATACTTAGAGATAAAAGCATCTCTGCACTTGTTCCAAGAATCAATACTATTTTTAGGCAAAGACAAAAACCAAACTTTAGCACGATCTCTAAGTGAAAACGGAAATAACTTCAAATTAACAATATCATTATCCGTATCTTTCTTCTTTTGCATATCACACAAATCAACAAAGTTGTTTAGATGAGTAGCGGCATCTTTGCTAGGAAGGCCGGTGAATTGATTTTTCATAACAAGATTCAGCAAAGCAGTATTGATTTCACAAGACTCAACATCATTAAGAGGAGCAATCGGAGTACAAAGGAAATCATTATTATTGGTATTCGATAAATCACACAATTTGGTATTATCTTGCGCCATGGCAACAAGTAATCCAACACACAATCATATAGAAAAAGACAAGCAAAAAAGAGAGTGAGAGATTGGGAAAGAGAGGGCGAATAAAATGGCAAGGGTGAAGTGGGGGAGAGGAAAACGAGAGGCAAATGGCAATTAATGTAAATGCGAGGGAGATGAGTTTGTGATGGGTACTTGGTATGTCTTGACTTGAGCGAAGACCTCGCCGGCAACGGTGCCAGGAATCCTTCTTGCTATGTCTTGAGCTTGCGTTGGTTTTCCTTGAAGAGGAAAGGGTGATGCAACAATAGTAGCGTAAGTATTTCCCCTCGGTTTTTGAGAACCAAGGTATCAATCCAGTAGGAGGCTCCTCAAAAGTCCCACGCACCTACACAAACAAACAAAGAACTCGCAACCAACGCAATAAAGGGGTTGTCAATCCCTTCATGACCACTTGCGAAAGTGAGATCAAATAGAGATAGTATGATAAGATAAATATATTTTTGGTATTTTATAATATAGATGCAAAAAGTAAAGATGCAAATAAAAGTAGATTGGAAGCAAATATGATAAGAGATAGACCCGGGGGCCATAGGTTTCACTAGTGGCTTCTCTCGAGATAGCATAAGTATTACGGTGGGTGAACAAATTACAGTCGAGCAATTGATAAAAAAGCGAATAATTATGAGATTATCTAGGCATAATCATGTATATAGGTATCACGTCCGCAAGAAGTAGACCGACTCCTGCCTGCATCTACTACTATTACTCCACACATCGACCGACTCCTGCATGCATCTAGAGTATTAAGTTCATAAAGAACAGAGTAGCGCCTTAAGCAAGATGACATGATGTAGAGGGATAAACTCAAGCAATATGATATAAACCCCATCTTTTTATCCTCGATGGCAACAAGACAATACGTGCCTTGCAACCCTTTCTGTCACTGGGTAAGGACACCGCAAAATTGAACCCAAAGTTAAGCACTTCTCCCATGGCAAGAAAGATCAATCTAGTAGTGATAGAGGCGGGGTGTCCCGATCTTTTGATGAGATGATAACTATCGATTTGGTGGAGTCGACTTTGACGATCCGACTACAAACGTGCACGACGTTGCACCTTAGCAATCGCTAAACCAACTCCCAGAGGTTATTGACCACGCCGGAGCACAATCAACCTGACCACAAAGGTCTATTCCTGCAAGCAATCGAAGAACAAGCAAGAATATGATAAAAGCAATCTAAATATTGCAAGTATATATGAAGTATTGATAAAGGTGGGGATCCGTAAGCGGTCTTGGTCTGGTCGTTGGACACAAACGAAGTACACGAAGTTGCAATGGCTAACTTTTAACTAAACAAATCCCAAGGGTAAATCTACTAGATGGATCTACTTATATAAGAGAAAGGGTTGGCAGCCAAGGAGGTGGGAGAACATCCCAAGGCAGCCTAAAACCAACCCTAGGTCGTACAAGGCTCATGGGCCCAAGTGAAGGTGATGCAACACCTTTGGACTTGTAGTTTGACTCGGATTCTGGTGCAACGTCAGATTGTTTCGTCCATAACTTGATGCTTCAGATGAATTTGAAGATGAATCCAATTGTGTTGGAAAGTGCACGAAATCTACTTTCCAAGAAAAAAAGAATCACCCAATTAGGAGTCTGTATGAAAGAGTTATTGGCGTTTTGAGTTAGGTATGTGTGTGCAGTCCGAATCTGAATCCAGAACATGAGAGACTTGGACTCTATCTTCTCTTGGCCCAAAAGTGACGTGAGAGGACTTTTTGAACAGCACATAAACTTCTTTTTTCCCCTTATCTTCCTATGTGGATTGAACAAATGTCCCATACACCTACAATTAGACATGGCACAAAAGTATGTGAAGTATTTTTGTCCTGGATGACATAAATAAATTATTACATAGTTTGCATTAGAAATCACCTCACAAATATATATGTATGCAATATTTTTGGTCGTATCCAAGGTAGTAATGTCCTCATCATCCTTCCCTTCTTGAAAACAAAGCCGTCCTCGGCATTGCTTAATCTGAAATGTGGCTAACAAAAGAGACAAGGTGTACATATTGTATATGTATATGTCATCCATTTTTACTTCCCTTGATTTTTGCACGTACGACACATGTATATATGAGTAACTTTCATAGTTCATAAAATCTAAAGCCAAAAAATTATCACAAGAAGTAGAAGGCATTAAAATATTGCAACTCAGTTTGCACATATAAGTGAAGCTCTTATTCATTTCAAAAGATTGGCAATGTTCATCATGAAACCATCCCAACATTGGTGAATAAACCTTACTTGCATCAAATTTACATGCTACAACATGCTTAAATAAGCAAACATGCAATAAGTCATTGGACACAGAATCATCACCAAGATTAGAGGTCATATCAAAATGATTAAACATTGGTTCTTTTGCATCAACAGTTAATTCAGTGGGTGCACTCAAAATTGTTGGTATTTCAGTTGTTTGATCATATGACAAAGTCAAATTATCAACATAGTCCTCTAAAGTAGGTGGTGTGATCAAAGTAGTGGGCAGCTCATCAGATGATGCATTTAAATTGACAAGGCATTAATCATTCTCATGTAGAGATGGAAGATCAGTACCTTTGTCATTACCTCTTATGATCAACTCAGATGATGTAACCGACAATATTCACTCCACCAAACCAAAGCATAACCAGTGAAAGAACCAACCGCAACCTTAACCTTTTTATGTTCATCAAAATTATGGGAAGCAAATGTATTTTTTATGTCAAACTCCCATTCAATATATAAAGCAGGTCTAAAATGGCCATTAAATGGTGGTGTAGATACATTAACCTGATCATGTGCATTTGGATGTTTGTGCACCTCTCATGATGGTTGTGGTATTTGCAAAGGTGGTGGCACGTCTCCCACGATCGACAAAGCCCATGAATTGACTCTGGATCCTGTCATGATTAGTAGAAACAAGAAACAGAATCCAAAAAAATGTTCCTATGAACTACTTGGAAGTGGTGGTAAAACGCTCATAGTATAGCAAATCTCCATATCTTACAAGTTCTTACCATGCAGCAGGTGCCAGCGGTGTCAAATAACTCTGAAGATTGAGTAAAGCGATTGCCAGGGGAAAGTGTGTAAACACGGTGTAGAAATATGTGGAGCTTGGAAGGCTTAAGTATATGGTAGCAAAAGATTAGCAATAATCAATTCAGAGATGCAATGTTGAAGAAACGCTCAGCGACGATACTGTGCTGGTCCGAGGCTAGACTGTACTAGAGACGCGAGCCTAGAACACTAATGAGTTCACGACGTAGCACAACTAGCATTAATAAAGGATATGAAATAGCTCTGGACAGCAAGATATAAGTGAAAATCACAATATCAGTAAAGATAATGATGAGAAACAACAGCCAAGCTGAATATATCAACAACTTTCTCTCCAACTTTTCTCTGGAAAAGTTTGTGCCAATTTTCTAAAAATTGTCCTCAACAATGGCACTGACTCAAGCTTCCAAATGCAAAAAGAATCATTCAATTCCGAGTTGATATGAGGAGTCAAAAAATTCTGAAACTGGCTTGAAAAACTGGAATAAGTTGTGTTCACGAACTTCGGAGGACAAAAAGACCTATTTAGAAGCTGTTTTTTAGGTGTCAAATATTGAACTTGTTTCTGCAACTATTTAGATGCGGCTCGTCGCTAGCTTTCATTTGAGTACTCGTGGAGCCAAAACGGACTTCGTATGAAGAAGTTATGCCTGTTTTACTGAACAGTGCGCAAAACAGATTCCAATCCGAATTCAACTACGAGATTGAGTCTAGATAGATCCGAATTTTGTTTTTTTTTCTCTTTTTTTTCCTCACACTTTTTTTTTCTTTTTCTTTCTCTCTTTTTTCTCTGACTTTTTTTACTCTTTTTTTTCTCCCTCTTTTTTTCCTCTCTGAAGCTTGCTATCCATGTGCCAGAGCCATGAGTTGGTTGCGAGATCTTATGGGTTTCACCTCTAGCCTACCCCAACTTGTTTGGGACTAAAGGCTTTGTTGTTGTTGTTTTGTTGTTGTTGTTGTTGTTGTTGTTCTTTTTTTTCTCTCTCTTTCCCAAACAAACTAGATAAGATGCAGATTGGATCAAGCGAAGATGTGAAGGATCTCAACTATGATTATGACAATGAACGGTGGGTAGCATGTGTTGGAAATTGATGAATGGGTGGTGGACAGCAGAAGGGATAACGATGCAGCGGCAGCGTGACTACTGTGAACAGAACTCGAAACTCTAAACGAACTAGACACTAAGACCAGCAACTCAACACGACGATGCAATCGATAATTCAATAATGCAAACAATGAAAAGAAAATTGCAAAGGCTCAGACTGGCTTGGACAAAGGATGAATAGATCTAACTTTTTTTTGTGGCTTTTTCTTGGACAATAGGCAAGAAAATAAATCTAATCTAGAAAAAACTGGAAATTCTCACCGAGCAACCTGAAAACTAATACCACTTGATAGAGGCGGGGTGTCCCGATCTTTCGATGAGATGATAACTATCGATTTGGTGGAGTCGATTTTGATGATCCGACTACAAACGGGCACGACATTGCGCCTTAGCAATTGCTAAACCAACTCCGAGAGGTTATTGACCACGCTAGAGCACAATCAACCTGACCACGAAAGTCTATTCCTGCAAGCAATCGAAGAACAAGCAAGAATATGATAAAAGCAATCTGAATATTGCGAGTATATATGAAGTATTGATAAAGGTGGGGATCTGTAAGCGGTCTTGGTCTGGTCGTTGGACACAAACGAAGTACACGAAGTTGCAATGGCTAACTTTTAACTAAACAAATCCCAAGGGAAAAGCTACTAGATGGATCTACTTATATAGGAGCAAGGAGTGGCGGCCAAGGAGGTGGGAGAACGGCCCAAGGCAGCCTAAAACCAACCCTAGGTCGTACAAGGCTCATGGGGCCCAAGTGGAGGTGATGCAACACCTTTGGACTTGTAGTTTGACTCGGATTCTGGTGCAACGTCAGATTGTTTCATCCATAACTCAATGCTCCGGATGAATTTGAAGGTGAATCCAATTGTGTTGGAAAGTGCACGAAATCTACTTTCCAACAAAAAAAGAATCACCCAATTCGGAGTCTGTATGAAAGAGTTATTGGCGTTTTGAGTTAGGTATGTCTGTGCAGTCCGAATCTGAATCCAGAACATGAGAGACTTGGACTCGATCTTCTCTTGGCCCAAAAGTGACATGAGAGGACTTTTTGAACAGCACATAAACTTCTTTTTTCCCCTTATCTTCCTATGTGGATTGAACAAATGTCTCATACACCTACAATTAGACATGGCACAAAAGTATGTGAAGTATTTTTATCCTGGATGACATAAATAAATTATTACATAGTTTGCATTATAAATCACCTCACAAATATATATGTATGCAATATTTTTTGTCGTATCCAAGGTAGTCATGTCCTCATCAAGTAGGCCAAACCAAACTGATAATTCGAAGAGACTTGCAAAGATAACTCAATCATACATAAAAGAATTCAGAGAAGATTCAAATATTATTCATAGATAAACTTGATCATAAACCCACAATTCATCGATCTCGACAAACACACCGCAAAAAGAGTTTACATCGAATAGATCTCCACAAGAGAGGGGGAGAACATTGTATTGAGATCCAAAAAGAGAGAAGAAGCCATCTAGCTAATAACTATGGACCCGCAGGTCTGTGGTAAACTACTCACAACTCATCGGAGGGGTAAGGATGTTGATGTAGAAGCCCTCCATGGTCGATTCCCCCTCCGGCGGAGCGCCGGCGAAGGCTCCAAGATGGGATCTCGCGGATACAGAAGGTTACGGTGGTGGAAATTGTGTTTCGTTGGCCCCCTGGATGTTTTCGGGGTACGTAGGCTTATATAGGAGGAAGAAGTACGTTGGTAGACGCCCGAGGGGGCCACAAGACAGGGGGCGCGTCCTATAGGGGGCGCCCTCCTATCTCGTGGAGGCCTCGGCTGCTTCTTGACTTGCACTCCAAGTCCTCTGGATCACGTTCGTTCCAAAAATCACGCCCCCGAAGGTTTCATTCCGTTTGGACTCCGTTTGATATTCCTTTTCTTCGAAATACTGAAATAGGCAAAACAAACAGCAATACAGGCTGGGCCTCCGGTTAGTAGGTTAGTCCCAAAAATGATATAATTGTGTAAAATAAAGCCCATAAACATCCAAAAGGGGTAATATAATAACATGGAACAATCAAAAATTATAGATACGTTGGAGACGTATCACGCATCAGGGCGATGCCTTGGCTATCGTGCGCATCGTGGGGACGTAATAGCGCGGGACGCGGCGCATCATCACCTTCCCCGCATAGCTGGCTCATTTCCGTAACTGTCGCGTCGCTCGATACGTTTTTCCTGATGGTAGCAGCGTGCTACGTCTTGAGCTTGCGTTGGTTTTCCTTGAAGAGGAAAGGATGATGCAGCAATAGTAGCGTAAGTATTTCCCTCAGTTTTTAGAACCAAGGTATCAATCCAGTAGGAGGCTCCTCAAAAGTCCCACGCACCTACATAAACAAACAAAGAACTCGCAATCAATGCAATAAAGGGGTTGTCAATCCCTTCACGGCCACTTGCGAAAGTGAGATCTGATAGAGATAGTATGATAAGATAAATATATTTTTGGTATTTTATAATATAGATTGGAAAAGTAAAGATGCAAATAAAAGTAGATTGAAAGCTTATATGATAAAAAATAGACCCGGGGGCCATAGGTTTCACTAGTGGCTTCTCTCAAGATAGCATAAGTATTACGGTGGGTGAACAAATTACTGTCGAGCAATTGATAGAAAAGCAAATAATTATGAGATTATATAGGCATGATCATGTATATAGGCATCACGTCCGTGACAAGTAGACCGACTACTGCCTGCATCTACTACTAATACTCCACACATCAACCGCTATCCAGCATGCATCTAGAGTATTAAGTTCATAAAGAACAGAGTAACGCATTAAGAAAGATGACATTATGTAGATGGATAAACTCATGTAATATGATATAAACCCCATCTTTTTATCCTCGACTCTCGTGGCCGCCTCGACTGCTTCTTGACTTGCACTCCAAGTCCTCTAGATCACATTCGTTCCAAAAATCACGCTCCCGAAGGTTTCATTCCGTTTGTACTCCGTTTGATATTCTTTTTCTTTGAAACACTGAAATAGGCAAAAAAACAGCAATACGGGCTGGGCCTTCGGTTAGTAGGTTAGTCCCAAAAATGATATAAATGTGTAAAGTAAAGCCCATAAACATCCAAAACAGATAATATAATAGCATGGAACAATCAAAAATTATAGATACGTTGGAGACGTATCACGGCGACGGAGGAGGGAGCTGGTTTGGTCGATTAGGGATTCGGCCTTGCACTCATAACTTTTTCTTTTTTGAGACAATGCACTGCTCGTAACTGACTAGGGTGCCACTAATTTGGCTGGGGTCTTACTTATTACTGGGCCGCACAGAAGCATTTTTGGTTAATAACTAGCGATGGTAGGCAGCATCAGAGTTGCAAAGTAATCTTGTACTAGCACGTGCAGCTTATTTAGTTTTAACTCCTCAGGTTCATGGTACTTTCAGGAAGAGTACATGCCAAGCTTTTAAATTCTGTTGTTATTTTTAAAACAGTATATGGCTGTTTAAACATTTGTATTTAATGAGTTTTTTTTTCAGGTGTTGCATCATACAAATTAGAGCCTTAGCCTTTGCACCTCCTGTATTTTTCATAGGTTACATGTGCATTAGTTTTGTTTGCTGCCGGTCATCAATTAGTTGCTAGTGCTTTAGTTAGGCAGCAGCGCATGATTCCTGCACTGCCGTCTCCCATGCACAACTTAATCGCACGATGTGGATTCTTATTTAATTCTGCTAATTAAATTGCACGGTTGATTATTATTATTTTTACGTCCATTTCAGTCATTATTCACGAGCACTAAGTGTTGAATTAGAATGGAACCAACGAGAAATTTTGGTTTAACACTGCTATATATTTTCACGATAATTATGATAATTAATTTTAGTACTACATGGTTACATACTGACCAACATTGTATGTGATCATGATTATTTTTGGACCTTTTATCTAAGGCTACTATATATCTTGGGATAATTGCAATAATTAATTTTTGTGATGCATGATTATATTCTGACCAAAGTTGATTATGATCATGATTATGAAAATTAATTTCCCAATAAAGATATTTCATTTGTTCCTTTTTTCGTTACTGCCCAACGGTGTTGCGAATTAGGATTTAATTTATTTTTGGCATGTATTAATCAGACTAATGCAAATAACATGCAATAAGTTACAATTTGGTATGGATGTTATTTTCACAATTTTTAATTCTAATATCCATGTTATTTTTCCCTTTAATGGCTTCTTTGGATCACAGGATTAGAAAACACGGGAATTCGAAAAACACAGGAATTTGACGGGATTGCATGTGCAAAACAAAGGATTACGAAACAGGGGAAAACTGCAAGAATGGTCATTTGGATGGAACACAAGAAAAGTGCCTCGATCCTACGCGAATGAGTGTAAAAGAGAGGTTAGAGTGGATGTAGAAATTCCTATAGGATTGAGATGTAGGAATCCAATCCATAGGAATTTTGGAGGTGTCGTTCCTTTGATCCAAAGGGCTTCCTTAGGAAAAAATCCAATGGATTGCAATCCTTCAATATTCCTATGAAAATCCTTCAATCCAAAGAGCCCCTAATTCAGCCTTCAACCCATTAGCTGTTTCTGGGCACATCAGTGGAATTGAGCATCTCAATGAAACCAATTTTCCTTCCTGGAAGGAGCATATTCTGAATGCCCTTGTGATCATGGACCTTGACTGCGCACTTAGAGAAAAAGCTCCTATTGCTCCGCCCTCTGATGATGAAAACCTTCTTGAGAAAAGTAAGGTTTATGAGGCTAATAAGGAGACATGGGAGCGCTCCAACCGCATGTCTGTCAAGCTCATGAAAAGCACAATAATTCATGGGATCAGGGGAGCAATTCCTGACTCTGTGTGCGCTAAAACTTACCTGGCATTAGTGGAGGAGCAATTCAAAAAATCCTCAAAAGTATATGCCAGCACGTTGATAATGGAAATACTCACCACTAAGTATGGCGGTGTAAGCGGCATTAGGAAACATATCATAACTATGAACGATATGGCCGCGAAATTAGAGGGCATAGGCATTGACATTTCTGAGGGCATTTTGGTAGACTTCATTATGAATTCCCTTCCTGTGGAGTGTGGTCCATTTAGGATCAATTATATCACATGAAAGGAGAAGTGGACCATGAGTGAGCTCATAGCTATGTGTGTTCAAGAAGAAGAACATCTCATGGGCATGGTATGAAAGAGTTGCCATCGGAATATTGCTAATAAGGGTAATGACATAAAGTTTTTAAATTTATGAATCATTAGTTTACTTATCTTCCCATAAATAATGTTGAGTTGACTCAGGTGCCACTTGCACAACTCGAACTCATTTCAGGGATTCCATTTTGCGAGGACACTCCAAAAGGATGGATCGAAGTCTTAGATTTTTCCAGCTGGACTAATGTTCAAGCATTGGATTTATCCTTAAGCGTTGAAGATCTGTTCATCCTCCATCTTAATAATATACTGTTATTTTCCTAACATAAAGAGGGACCTTATTTTGTTTCTCTATTAGATGATGGATTTAAAACAAATGTTGTGTTATTAAGAGTTTTTATGACAGTTCTGGTTGTGATGTCTCTTGTGAATCCTTGAATGTTTATTATGAGTCTTATATCTCATCAAAATGATGTCACTATCATTTAAGCCATGTTTTGAAGGGGAGAAATGATCATTAAGAGTTGCTATGATGTTTCCGATTGCAATGTCTAATCATTAAGAGTTGTCATGATGGTTTTGATTGTGATGTCTCTTGTGAATCCTTGAATGTGTATTACGAGTGCTCATCGAAATGATGACACTGCCATTTAAGACATATTTCGAAGGGGAGAAATGAACACTCTCATTAAGTAAGGGACAACTTCATTTCATCTACCTGGCTTATCTGATTTGGGTCAAACTATTAGTTATATTGAGGGAAATAAGTAAAGAAAACTGATAAATGAGTTTTCCATAGTACTCGGGATATGGAATTAATACGCATCGAAAAATGCGGTCCAGTTCCTAGCACTTATAAGTGTTGCCCAATATTCACATGTGTTAAACACTCTAATTCTTTGTAGAATGTTTGCATCAGTGGGAGCTATATACAAAAGGACATTAAAAAATTAAAGTTGATGGGTTCATATAGGAAATAAGAAGGGAAATTGCATGTATGCTAAGATGAGTGGGAGCTAGTATATCACGTTTATACTTTATGGTATGATAGATATAAAATTACTTTTCCTCTAATAAGCCTACTGTCTAAGGTGACAACAATGTAATTTCTAATTTTAGCTATGTTGTGATACAACTAGGCAAGCCTTGTGGCTTAACCATTTTGCCTGGACTTAGATTGGTACACTACATAACTAATATTTTTGTGCGATAAGAAATCCGCACATTAGTTGACGAGTAACAACAATTAAGTGAGTATCATGTTGTGAAATATACTGTCCAAGACCAAATATTAAATTCATCATATGTGTACTAAGTGCATGATAGTTGAACCCCTAACTAAAGGCTTACCATTAATTTTGCTAGCATAAGTATAAAAGGCCTCTAATTGTTGGGACAATTATATGAATGAGATCTCAAATTTTTTATCTGGACAATAAGAAAGTTTGTTTCGCTCAATAAGTGAACATGATGATTAATAAAGAAACAAACTACTAGGACCATAAGTAGGGAGTATGCCTGCATGCACATACAAACTCCCAACCATGAAAAATTATTTGTGTCAAGATGGAGTATTATGCTATAGATAATGGGGTTCCAGTAATATCTATTCGATTACCGTGAATACATTAGCTTGGTATGGTATTTTTGTCGAGATATGGACTAATGATGATTAACCATTCGATCAAGTGGGAGAATGCTGGAATTATTATGTGACCAAATGGTAAAAACGTTAATTACGATAAGTTAATATGGGCCCATTAATTAATTTCGGGATTAATACCAATTAAATGGCAATTAAAAAACGGGCCCGTGATTGGGGGGCCGAATTTATGTTAATGTGGTTAAGGTCCCACATTCAAAGTCAGCGCATTATATAAGGGAGCATATGCACCTAAACATGGGAAAATCGCATTAGTCATTGTCTCCTCCCAGAATCACTCCTTTTCAATCAGGAGAGCGCGGATCATTGATGTGAAGGCCTTGCTGTTTCTCCGATGAAGTGCTAGAGACGCTGCTGCAATCCGGCGTCAACTTCAGAATCTAATTTCTCTACTGAGATGGCCTCTCCAAACGGAGGTATAATTATCTACTGGCCACTAATTTCTGCATCAGATCAAATTGTGTTCTGATAACCCACAAGTATAGGGGATCGCAACAGTTTTCGAGGGTAGAGTATTCAACCCAAATTTATTGATTTGACACAAGGGGAGCCAAAGAATATTCTCAAGTATTAGCAGTTGAGTTGTCAATTCAACCATAGCTGGAAACTTAGTATCTGCAGCAAAGTGTTTAGTAGCAAAGTAATATAATAGTACTGGTAACGGTAACAAAAGTAAAGACAGCAAAAGTAATGTTTTTGATATTTTGTAGTGATTGTAACAGTAGCAACGGAAAAGTAAATAAGCGAGAACCAGTATATGGAAAACTCGTAGGCACCGGATTAGCGATGGATAATTATGCCGGATGCGGTTCGTCATGTAACAGTCATAACATAGGGTGACACAGAACTAGCTCCAGTTCATCAATGTAATGTAGGCATGTATTCCGTATATAGTCATACGTGCTTATGGAAAAGAACTTGCATGACATCTTTTGTCCTACCCTCCCGTGGCAGCGGGGTCCTATTGAAAACTAAGGGATATTAAGGCCTCCTTTTAATAGAGACCCGGAACAAAGCATTAGCACATAGTGAATACATGAACTCCTCAAACTATGGTCATCACCGGGAGTGGTCCCGATTATTGTCACTTCGGGGTTGCCGGATCATAACACATAGTAGGTGACTATAGACTTGCAAGATAGGATCTAGAACTCACATATATTCATGAAAACATAATAGGTTCAGATCTGAAATCATGGCACTCGGGCCCTAGTGACAAGCATTAAGCATAGCAAAGTCATAGCAACATCAATCTCAGAACATAATGGATACTAGGGATCAAACCCTAGCAAAACTAACTCGATTACATGATAAATCTCATCCAACCCATCACCGTCCAACAAGCCTACGATGCAATTACTCACGCACGGCGGTGAGCATCATGAAATTGGTGATGGAGGATGGTTGATGATGACGACGACGAATCCCCCTCTCCGGAGCCCCGAACGGACTCCAGATCAGCCCTCCCGAGAGAGATTAGGGCTTGGCGGCGGCTCCGTATCGTAAAACTCAATGATTTCTTCTCTCTGATTTTTTTCTCCCCGAAAGCCTAATATATGGAGTTGGAGTTGGCGTCGGAGGGCCACCAGGGGGCCCACGAGGTAGGAGGCGCGCCCAGGGGGGCACGCCCAGGGGGGGGGGGCGCCCCCCACCCTCGTGGACAGGGTGTGGGCCCCCTGGTCTTCATCTTTGGCGAGGATTTTTTATTGTTTTTTCTAAGGTGTTCCGTGGAGTTTGAGGTCATTCCGAGAACTTTTATTTTCTGCACATAAAACAACACCATGGCAATTCTGCTGAAAACAGCATCAGTTCGGGTTAGTTCCATTCAAACCATACAAGTTAGAGTCCAAAACAAGGGCAAAAGTGTTTGGAAAAGTAGATACGACGGAGACGTATCAACTCCCCCAAGCTTAAACCCTTGCTTGTCCTCAAGCAATTCAGTTGACAAACTGAAAGAGAAAAAGAAAAACTTTTACAAACTCTATTTGCTCTTGTTGTTGTAAACATGAAAAGCCAGCATTCAAGTTTCAGCAATTATTATGAACTAACCATACTCACAATAACACGTACGTCTCACAATTACTCATATCAATAGCATAATCAGCTAGCGAGCCATAATAATAAAACTCGGATGACAACACTTTCTCAAAATAATCATAACATGATATAACAAAATGGTATCTCGCTAGCCCTTTCTGAGACCGCAAAACATAAATGCAGAGCACCTTTAAAGATCAAGGACTGACTAAACATTGTAATTCATGGTAAAAGAGATCCAGTCAAGTCATACCCAATATAAACCGATAATAATGAATGCAAACGACAGTGTGCTCTCCAGCGGGTGCTTTTAATAAGAAGGATGATGACTCAACATAAAAGTAAATGGATAGGCCCTTCGCAGAGGGAAGCAGGGATTTGTAGAGGTGCCAGAGCTCGGTTTTGAAATAGAGATAAATTATATTTTGAGCGGCATACTTTCATTGTCAACATAACAACTAAAAGACGACGATATCTCCCATGCTAAACAGATTATAGGCGGTTCCCAAACAGAATGGTAAAGTTTATACTCCCCCTCCTCCACAAGCATCAATCCATGGCTTGCTCGAAACAGCGAGTGCCTCCAACATTCAATGGGTCCCAAGGGGAGTTTTGTTTGCAGTTATTTTGATTTAGTTTTCATAAAGCATGGGACTGGGCATCCCGGATACCAGCCATTTTCTCGTGAATGAGGAGCGGAGTCCACTCCTCTTGAGAATAACCCGCCTAACACGGAAGATAAGGGCAGCTCTAGTTGACATATGAGCTATTTGAGCATGCAAAACAGAATGTTTATTTGAAGGTTTAGAGTTTGGCACATACAAATTTACTTGGAACGGCAGGTAAATACCGCATATAGGTAGGTATAGTGGACTCATATGGAACAACTTTGGGGTTAAGGAGTTTGGATGCACAAGCAGTATTCCCGCTTAGTACAGGTGAAGGCTAGCAAAAGACTGGGAAGCGACCAACTGAGAGAGCGACAACAGTCGTAAACATGCATTAAAACTAATTTACACCGAATACAAGCATGAGTAGGATATAATCCACCATGAACATAAATATCATAAAGGCTATGTTGATTTGATTCAACTACATGCGTGAACATGTGCCAAGTCGAGTCACTCAATATATTTAAAGGAGGATACCATCCCATCATACCACATCATAATCATTCTAATAGCATGTTGGCACGCAAGGTAAACCATTATAACTCATAGATAATCAAGCATGGCACAAGCAACTATAATCTCTAAATGTTATTGCAAATATGTTTACTTCATAATAGTTGAATCAGGAACGATGAATCATCATATTTACAAAAACAAGAGAGGTCGAGTTCATACCAGCTTTTCTCATCCCAATAAGTCCATCATATATCATCATTATTGCCTTTCACTTGCACGACCGAATGGTGTGTATAATAATAAGAGTGCACGTGCATTGGACTAAGCTGGAATCTGCAAGCATTCAACTCAAGAGAGAAGACAAGTAATATGGGCTCTAAGTTAAATAAACAATCATGCATATGAGAGCCACTAAGCATTTTCAATATGGTCTTCTCGACCCCCAAGGAAAAGAAAAGAAAATAAAAACTATTTACACGGGAAAGCTCCCAACAAGTAAAAGAAGAACGGGAAATATTTTTGGGTTTTCTTTTTAATTCTACTACAAGCATGGAAAGTAAACTAACTAATTTTTTTGATTTTTCTTAAGGTTTATCAAACACACAAGAAGAAAGCATGAAAAAGAAATTCAAACTAACATGGATATTACAGTGAAAGAGTGTGAGCACCGACATCTAGCAATGAGTGTGTGTGAACATGAATGTAATGTCGGTGGAAAATACGTACTCTCCCAAGCTTAGGCTTTTGGCCTAAGTTGGTCTATTGCCAGGGATAGCCTAGCGGATTCCCGTAGGTGAAGCTGGGGTCATACTATGACGCAGCGGCTATCGCCGCCTGAGCTGTAGCGTGGAGTCGAGCAGCCTCCGCTCTCCTTTCGTACGCATCTGCCTCCTCTCTGGTAATAATATATCTTCTTTTTGCCTGTGAATCAAAGAAAGCAGGGGCAGGAAGAGCAATATGGACTACACGACGTCTATTAAAAATTAGTCGATACTGGAGAGGTGGTTCAGTCCTCTCAACAAAATGGTGGGAAACCATAGAATCAAAATCTAAATAAGAAGGGGGTAACTCCATATCACCCTCACGAATGTCTATCTCAAGAAAATTAGCTAAACGGGTTGCATAAATTCCTCCAAAGAAATCTCCGCTATGTCTATTCTGATGCAACCTGCGAGCTACAATGGCTCCCATGTGATAAGATTGGTCTCCTAACACAGCACTCCTGAGAATGCTAAGATCAGGGACACACATGTGACATGCTTCATCCTTAGCATTTATGCATCTACCTATGAAGAGAGCAAAATAATGTATAGCAGGAAAGTGAACGCTCCCTATAGTAGCTTGTGTTATATCTCTAGATTCCCCCACAGTTATTTTAGCAAGAAAGTCTCTATATTTAGATTTAGGGGGATCCCTGACATTACCCCAAGATGGAAGTTTGCAAGCAGAAGTAAAATCCTCTAAGTCCATGGTATAAGATTTGTCATAAAGGTCAAACATGACTGAAGGAGAATTACGCGAAGATGAAAACTCAAACCTCCTCACAAATGAACTTGTGAGATCATGATACTGGGGGCATTTGTCGGCTTCAAAGTCCTCAAGACCGGCGTTACTCAAATATATGCTAAATTCTTCTTTGATTCCCACTTGATTCATAAAATTTTCCGATGGCCATTCACAAGGCCTCACAAGAGCGTCTCTTGGTGGTTCCTCATCAGCATCACGTATTGCAAGCCTGGGACCTTGCTTCCTTGAAGGACCACCTTGGAACATCCTGCTAAACATATTGTTTCCTCTGAAAAATTTCTGAAATTTTTAGTAACTTCAAATAAAAGTAAACCAACTTCAATAAAATTGATAGTCACAACTCCCACAAGTGCCTAGAGCCTATATAAAGCATTGGAACTACTTAGAACCATATAAATTTGACATGCAAGCTCAAGAACATGGTCACCTATGCAGCACAAATTTGCAATGAATAAAGCACTAGAACAAAAACTAATTGGACCAATGGAGGAGTCACATACCAAGGAACAATCTCCCCAAGCAGTTTTGCGAGAGGTGCTTTGAGCAAGGAGATCGAAAATCACAGCAACAGGGGCTGGAACTCGTGCTTGAGTTGGTTTTTCGTGTTTGTGTGAGGCAGAGGAAGAAGATGGGTGCAGGAATAAGTGGAGGAGGGCCACCATGGGCCCACGAGGCAGGGGGCGCACCCAGGGGGGTAGGGCGCGCCCTCTACCCTCGTGGCCAGGTGGCAGCTCCCCCTGTGGTAATTTTTGCATAGTAAATTCTCAAATATTCCCGAAAAAATCATATTAAATTGGCATGGCATTCTGAGGACTTTTATTTTCGGGATATTTTTATATTGCACGGATAAGTCAGGAAACAGACAGAAAAATACTATTTTACTTTATTTCTACTAAATAACGGAAAATATAAAGGGGGTACAGAAGGTTGTGCTTCTAGTTTCATCCATCTCGTGACCATCAAAATGAACCCACTAACAAGGTTGATCAAGTCTTGTTAACAAACTCATTCCGAATAATCACGGAATCGGAGAAATTTCGAATAACACAAAGTTACCTCAACGGGGATATGAAAATCCCCAACAATAAGAATATCATACTTTTTCTTGACAGTGGGGAGAGGAAATTCAAAACCTCCAAATATAATTGATGGACTTTTTCCAATAGAGTTGATACTATAAACTTGAGGTTGTTTCCTCGGAAAATGTACCGTGTGCTCATTGCCATTAACATGAAAAGTGACATTGCCTTTGGTGCAATCAATAACAGCCCCTGCAGTATTAGGGAAAGGTCTTCCAAGAATAATAGACATACTATCATCCTCGGGAATATCAAGAATAACAAAGTCCGTTAAAATAGTAACGTTTGCAGCTACAACAGGCACATCCTCACAAATACCGACAGGTATAGCAGTTGATTTATCAGCCATTTGCAAAGATATTTCGGTAGGTGTCAACTTATTCAAGTCAAGTCTACGATATAAAGAGAGAGGCATAACACTGACACCAGCTCCAAGATCACATAAAGCAGTTTTAACATAATTTCTCTTAATGGAGCATGGTATAGTAGGTACTCCTGGATCTCCAAGTTTCTTTGGTATTCCACCCTTAAAAGTATAATTAGCAAGCATGGTGGAAATTTCAGCTTCAGGTATCTTTCTCTTATTAGTAATGATATCCTTCATATACTTAGCATAAGGATTTGTTTTGAGCACATCAGTTAATCGCATACGCAAAAATATGGGTCTAATCATTTCAGCAAAGAGCTCGAAATCCTCATCATCCTTTTTCTTGGATGGTTTCGGAGGAAAAGGCATGGGTTTCTGAACCCATGGTTCCCTTTCTTTACCATGTTTCCTAGCAACAAAATCTCTTTTATCATAACGTTGATTCTTTGATTGTGGGTTACCAAGATCAACAGCAGGTTCAACTTCTACATCATTATCATTACTAGGTTGAGCATCAACATGAACATTATCATTAACATTATCACTAGGTTCATGTTCATCACCTGATTGTGATTCAGCATCAGAAATAGAGATATCATTCGGATTCTTAGGTGGTTCAGCAATAGGTTCACTAGAAGTTTGCAAAGTCCTATCATTTTTCTTTTTCTTCCTCTTAGAAGAACTAGGTATATCGATATTATTTCTCTGAGAATCTTGCTTGATTCTCTTAGGGTGGCCTTCAGGATACAAAGGTTCCTGAGTCATTCTACCAGTTCTAGTAGCCACTCTAACAGCATAATCATTTTTCTTACTATTCATTTCATCAAGCACTTCTTTTTGAGCTTTAAGTACTTGTTCTACTTGAGTGGTAACCATAGAAGCATGTTTGCTAACAAGTTTAAGTTCACCTCTAATATCAGCCATATAATCACCCAAGCGTTTAATCATAAAGGTATTCTATTTTAATTGTCTACCAAAGTAAGCATTAAAGTCATCTTGCTTAAACATAAAGTCATCAAACTCATCCAAGCACTGACTAGCAATTTTAGTAGGAGGGACTTCAGCTTTATCATATCTATAGAGAGAATTTACCTTTACTACCTGTGTCGGGATATCGGGAGGTTCTTCAGTAAATAAGTAATTGAGATCATATACTTCTTCAACAGGCGGTAAATTAAGACCATGTATTTCTTCAATAGGAGGTAAATTCTTAACATCTTTAGCTTTAATACCTTTTTCTTTCATAGATTTCTTTGCCTCTTGCATATCTTCGGGACTGAGAAATAGAACACCTCTCTTCTTTGGAGTTGGTTTAGGAATAGACTCAGTAATTGGCTCAGGAACTGGCTCAGGAGGTGGCTCGGGAGGTGCCCAATTATTTTCATTTGCCAACATATTATTCAATAGAATTTCAGCGTCATCCGGTGTTCTTTCCCTGAAAAGAGAACCAGCACAACTATCCAGGTAATCTCTGGAAGCATCAGTTAGTCCATTATAAAAGATATCAAATATTTCAGGTTTCTTAAGAGGATGATCAGGCAAAGCATTAAGTAACTTGAGAAGCCTCCCCCAAGCTTGTGGGAGACTCTCTTCTTCAATTTGCACAAAGTTGTATATTTCCCTCAAAGCAGCTTGTTTCTTATGAGCAGGGAAATATTTAGCAGAGAAGTAATAAATCATATCCTGGGGACTTTGCACACAACCAGGATCAAGAGAATTAAACCATATCTTAGCATCACCCTTTAATGAGAACGGTAATATTTTGAGTAAATAAAGGTAGCACAATCTCTCATTATTAATAAACAGGGCAGCTATATCATTTAACTTAGTAAGATGTGCCACAACAGTTTCAGATTCATAGCCATAAAAAGGATCAGATTCAACCAAAGTAATTATATCTGGATCAACAGAAAAATCATAATAATCCTGATCAGGAACACAGATAGGTGAAGTAGCAAAAGTAGGGTCGGGTTTCATCCTATCTCTAAAAGATTCTTTACTCCATTTAACTAGCAACTTCTTAAGTTCATGTCTATCCTGGCAAGCAAGAATAGCTGCAGAAGATTCAGCATCAAAAAGATAACCCTCAGGAATAGCAGGCATAGTTCCATCATCACTAACATCATCGTGTCCAGGTTCAATAATTTCTCTTTCTCTAGACCTAGCAGTTTTCTCATCAAGAAATTCACCAAGGGGCACAGTAGTATCAAGCATAGAAATAGCTTCATCATAAGTATCATGCATAGCAGAAGTGGCATCATCAATAACATGCGACATATCAGAATTCATAGCAGTGGTAGGTTTGGGTGTCGCAAACTTACTCATAATAGAAGGAGAATCTAGTGCAAGGCTAGATGGCAGTCCCTTACCTTCCCTCGTAGTTGAGGGCAAAATAGTAGTTCGATCATCTTCCAAGTTCTTCATAGTGTCCAGCAGATATAAATCCCAAGTGACTCAAAGAATAGAGCCATGCTCCCCGGCAACGGCACCAAAAAAACGTCTTGAGAACCCACAAGTATAGGGGATCGCAACAGTTTTCAAGGGTAGAGTATTCAATTTCAACCCAAATTTATTGATTCGACACAAGGGGAGCCAAAGAATATTCTCAAGTATTAGCAGCTGAGTTGTCAATTAAACCACACCTGGAAACATAGTATCTGCAGCAAAGTGTTTAGTAGCAAAGTAATATGATAGTAGTGGTAACGGTAACAAAAGTAAAGACAGCAAAAGTAATGTTTTTGGTATTTTGTAGTGATTGTAACAGTAGCAATGGAAAAGTAAATAAGCGAGAACCAGTATATGGAAAACTCGTAGGCACCGGATTAGCGATGGATAATTACACCGGATGCGGTTCGTCATGTAACAGTCATAACATAGGGTGACACAGAACTAGCTCCAGTTCATCAAAGTAATGTAGGCATGTATTCTGTATATAGTCATACGTGCTTATGGAAAAGAACTTACATGACATCTTTTGTCCTACCCTCCCGTGGCAGTGGGGTCCTACTGGAAACTAAGGGATATTAAGGCCTCCTTTTAATAGAGAACCGGAACAAAGCATTATCACATAGTGAATACATGAACTCCTCAAACTATGGTCATCACCGGGAGTGGTCCCGATTATTGTCACTTCGGGGTTGCCGGATCGTAACACATAGTAGGTGACTATAGACTTGCAAGATAGGATCTAGAACTCACATATATTCATGAAAACATAATAGGTTTAGATCTGAAATCATGGCACTCGGGCCCTAGTTACAAGCATTAAGCATAGCAAAGTCATAGCAACATCAATCTCAGAACATAATGGATACTAGGGATCAAACCCTAACAAAACTAACTCGATTACATGATAAATCTCATCCAACCCATCACCGTCCAGCAAGCCTTCGATGCAATTACTCACGCACGGCTGTGAGCATCATGAAATTGGTGATGGAGGATGGTTGATGATGACGACAGCGATGAATCCCCCTCTCCGGAGCCCCGAACGGACTCCAGATCAGCCCTCCCGAGAGAGATTAGGGCTTGGCGGCGGCTCCGTATCGTAAAACGCGATGATTTCTTCTCTCTGATTTTTTTTCTCCCCGAAAGCCAATATATGGAGTTGGAGTTGGCGTCGGAGGGCCACCAGGGGGCCCACGAGGTAGGGGGCGCGCCCAGGGGGCGCCCCCACCCTCGTGGACAGGGTGTGGGCCCCCTGGTCTTCATCTTTGGCGAGGATTTTTTATTGTTTTTTCTAAGGTGTTCCGTGGAGTTTCAGGTCATTCCGAGAACTTTTATTTTCTGCACATAAAACAACACCATGGCAATTCTGCTGAAAACAACGTCAGTCCGGGTTAGTTCCATTCAAATCATACAAGTTAGAGTCCAAAACAAGGGCAAAAGTGTTTGGAAAAGTAGATACGACGGAGACGTATCATGTTCATGTATATTAGATAAGATCCATTAGCACTTATATAATCTCAGCAATTAATCTATCAATCAAGTCATGCAAGAAAGAGACTAAAATCTAACGGACTGACGAGAAACTCCGAAATTATAGCATTTGATTATATAAACATATCAAAGAATTTGGCAGATCCCTTCACAAAGGGTTAATCATGAAACATGGTAGACAATGCATCAATGAAGATGGGATAGAGACCCACCGTATAAGTTATCCATGGTGGTAATCCATTCTATCAGATCCGAGATCCCATGAAGTAGAATTGATGGGAGAAAACTATTCGCTAACGGAAAGGATAGTATTCATTTTGTAAATATCCACTCTGTTATGACACAATTCTCTTCCTATCATGGCAAGTTGATCTTTATCTTAATGTGTTCTGAGTGGCTTGGTTATGCCAAGATGTTATTCCAGAAAACATCTTTAAAGAACACACATATAGGAGTTAGACTGGTAAACATCGTTGTCTATGAGAGTTGTGTACTCTCTAATAAACTCATGAAGAGGCCCCAGAGTATGATGTATAAGCTCCTACCCATGGGACAAACATTTGCCAGCCTAGTATTGATCAAGGCTTCACGAAGCTTTTTTGCACAAACTTGCAGTTCAAGGCATAGTTCACTTTCCAAGTTGTGAATATGTAGCTAGGATTTCTAGGTGAAGGTTCAACTTAAGAGTCTCCATTGAAATATTGGTATATAAATAATGTTCTGAAACCATAGGCAAACTTTATGTGCCTGTGGGACCTGGTGGGTTTTCTTGGGGTATTATTCGGTTGCGTCTATTTGTTATTTTAGATTTTCCAATAATTCCTAAAAGGAAAATCCAAGAAGCCCCTACGGCTCATGCATCACAAGGAAGAGTGGAAAGTTTAGTCACCTCTCGGTTGTGGAGGGTGTGTTTGACCACATATAAGGTTGGTTGCCTCACACACCACTAAGATCTTGAGAAGAGGACACCAACAAGCGTGTTCCTCCTCCGCCTGCCATGCCAGCACGACTCACACGCACATTGTGTTTCATGACAGTGATCGAGCCAAGCCACGCTGACCTATGCCTCATGTGCATGTTGCCTTATTTTTCACAAAAGAAAATAAAACATTCTTTGCTAGTGCAAAATGGAATCGGATGGTTATGGACAATTCTCCTTCGTCCTCATTAGTGTTTTAGTTACGCTTCCTAGAGTATATTAGAGGTTGCTCCTCTTTCATAGACAAATGTCACTTCGTCTCCTATGTGTCTGCCTGGTTCCAGAACTTAATGCGGCCTACCTCATGCACCGTGAAGTGAGACATCAGACCAATAAAAACCCGACTGTTGAGATCTTGTATGGGAGAAAGGTAATTAGGTTTTCGGGGAGCATTCTCATGCAACCGTTGGATTCTCATCGTCCATGGCTACACACAACGACCTCTTTAATGTCAACGACCTACTTGGTGACATGGCTACCGAAGCCACCGCCTCTCTTGTCTTTCTTGTTAGTGATTTCATTTGAACTGGTAATAGTAGCAATCAACATGAATTTGATACTTGTCTCTTTTTTACCCGATTGCATAACTAGTTTCAATACTTTGTTACTTGAACCAAATATCATTTTGATTATGATTATCATAATTTATCTATCGCATTTCTGAATTAATTCACAGGCATTTGCTCAATTATTCAACATGTCTCGTTTTTACCAACAGAGGGAGCGCACAGTCACGTAGAAGAGATAGTGAAGTGAACTGACATACATCATATGTTTTGGAGAGACAAAGATTAATTTACATGTGGCTTGCACGCCATAACTCGGCTTTGGTAGTGAATGATCTCAAACCCTCTCAAACGTACGGGCATGCAAGATTGTAATATGACCATGGTGGCACTGGTAAATGAATCTGACTACCACAAGATAAAACATATGAGTCTTGCAACCAATGGACGAGAGATGGCTTATCATTGACCTCTCAGCAGAACGGCCTTAGATTCCAACCAGCTTTTCTCCAAGGTTTTATAGCCTTGAGATTGTAACTTTATTGGAAAAAAAGTTTGGTTTCCCTCTTTCTGATAAGGCTTTTATAGCCCCAAAATCGTATGAAGCAGCATGCAACAAGGCAAACATAATACATGTCTACCACGGAAATGACAGCACAAAAAAAATCTCCCACAATATTGCAGTGGATGTGCATGTACGACATTAACATGGTTTCATGAATGGAGCTCCAGCGGTCCTGCATTTTATAAGAGCATAATAATAGTAGAGCGCATTCCTCAAATAAAAAACAATAATATTGCACACCTACATATGCACAGTGTAACTTGCATTGGCTAGGAAGCTTCATCTCATACAGTAGTGACCGAGTTAATTGTGTGTCGGTCTCAACTAGCTGGCCCATGACATATAGTAATGCAATGACCATGTAGTCTTCTTGTTAATAATAGGAACTGTGGGTTAATTATGAAACATGTCAGGGGATTCCCATTGAATGTTGTTCTGGTGATGAAACAATACAATGTTCGTGTAGAGTTTTACAAACATTATTGGGATATTGTCAAATATGACATCATGCAACATTTTTTGTATTTGCAGGAGGGGGCGTTGGATGTTCAACGCCTCAACTATGGGATTATCACTTTGCTGCTCAAGGTTTTGGGGGTTGATTGTATCCAAAAGTTGCGTATGATCTGCTTCCTTAGATGCCCATATAAACTCATTACCAAAGTAATTATAGTAGAGTAGAAAAATATAATGACAAACTTATCAGCCCTACTCAAAATGCCTTTGTCAAGGGCAGAAACATTATGGATGGGGTTTGTCGCTTCATGAGTTGCTTAATATACCCATGTGAAGAAAAAAGGTGGGAGTTGTGCTTAAACTTGATTTCGAGAAAGCATACGACAAGTTCAATTGGGAGTTATTGTTAGAGAGTCACAAACTAAGAGGGTTTAGTGACACTTGGTGCAATTGGATTAAGCAGATCATATAATGGTGTGATTTGTATCAAACTTAACAATAGTGTTGGCCCATACTTCCAAAGTGCCAAAGGGGTTCGACGGGCGGATCCCCTTTCACCTTTCCTTTTCAACCTTGCGGTTGAATGCCTTACTAAGATGATTAAAAGGGCTCAACAAAATGACCTGATTGTAGTGATGGCTTCTGATCGCATCCATAAAGGTGTGGCCATTCTACAATACGCAGACAACACAATAATTTGCCTAGAACACGATTGGAAAAAGTTGTTAATCTCAAGATGCTTTTATACATATTTGAGACGATGTCTGGGTTAAAGTTGAACTTTCAAAAAAGTGATATCCTTACCATGGGGGTGATGATGAGATAGTCAAAGAGTATGCTGAGCTCTTTAATTGTGATATTGTCCAATTTCCTATCAAATACTTTGGAATGCTCGTGAGCTTTACATCCCTGATTGGGATTTTCTTAAGAGAAAATATCTCAAACCATTTGATGCTTGGGTGGGCAATGCAGCCTCCATGGGAGGATTAATTCATTACTCACCCAGATATCCTTAGATCATATGTCGATGTGGCTTATGAATGAGACTTTTGTGGAAAAGTTGGATAAACATAGGAGGTTCTTTTGGCAATGGTGTAATAAAATAAATAATATACTATCTTATAAAATGGAACAAAATTTGTAGATCCAAAGGAAAAAAGGGGGCTTGGTGATGAAAGACCTCGGAAAACAAAACATAAGCCTCATGTTCAAGTGGTGGTGGACAACGGAGACACAAACTGGCAGTTGGCAAGACATTATCAAAGCCAGGTATCTCACTAATAAGGTTGTGGCCAATGTAGGTCCTAAGTTTTCTGACTCACCTTGGTGGAAAGCTCCTTTGAAGGTCAATGACTTATATATGGTCGGTAGAAAATGAAGACTGAATCTGGTAACCCAACCAGAGTTTGGAAGGACTCCGTTAATGGGATGATCCCATTCAATGTGCAGTTTCCCCATCTGTTTGATGTATGCACCGATCAATATTGTATTGCCGATAGGTTCAGTACAGCTGAATCATCCTCTTTCTTTAGGCGACGCATCTGTCCAGTTCTTTATGGTCAGTGGCGAGAAATGCATGAACGTATCTCTGAAATATGTCTCACGGTTGAAAACGATGTGGTTTATTGGGGTCTGAACAAAAATGGTAGCTACTCGACCAAATCGATGTACAAGTGGTTGGAAAAACCATTTGAGTGGATGCAATTATAAATGGATTTGGGAGGCTAAAATTCATGTTAAGATTCAAATTTTTATGTGGAAATTACCCCAGGATGTTGTACTCACACGACAAGTTATGAAACATAAAAACTGGCCTGACAATCCTTCATGCTCTTTTGCAACGAAACTGAGTCTGCCACACACTTATTCTTCACCTATCTAGTAGTCAGAGTGGCCTCGAGGTCTGTTGGGGTTGTATTAGGGACTGGTCTATGTCCCAATAACTATTGGCAATACTATGTTTGGTGCTACATGTTTCTACCTGATGGAGCTGAATTTGATACGATTGGCCTTACCGCTGTGACCTGGGCCCATTTGGCTAGCTCATAACCGAGCTACCTTTGAAAATAAGATGATTAAGATGCCTTTTGAGGTTGTTTGCCATGCGTGTTCTTTTCCTCTATATTAGGCAGGTCTTCAACAGGAGGGGGATGCGAAGATGTTGCACCTCGGCGCCGAGAAGATCAGATCGAGCACCATGAACTTGACGAGGCTTTGTGATGTGTCCAGGAAGCCAACCAAAGGAGAATAGGCGACACCCACAGAAGCACCTAGAGTTGTTTTCTGCTGCCCTACGATGCTGGTCTATTTTTCTGTACCTACTGATGTCGTTCTATGCCTCTCTTCGTACTTGGTGTCAGTGTGTTCTTGTTTTGATTGAAGGTCCCTCCTCTATGGGCATGTAATAGGGCTAGTGTTATTTGGTGTTGTTAGGTTTTCGCCCCATAATAGTTGTTTAGATGGCGAGCAGATGTGGTGGGTTTCTTGGTAGTGCGTTGAACTCGCTACCTCTCTTTCACTCCTCCTTAATGTTTCTAGATGGTCATATTTCCATTCATTTGCAATGGAAAGGGGGTAAGCCCGGTTCTAAAAGAAAAACACAATGTTACAGAGATCTAAGGGTACACAACAGACAATAAGGCTACCATTCAATGAAGAAAAAACAAACTACATGGTTGTCTCCGAAATACAAACTTCTCTACAATTTTTACAAAATGATCTTCTCGCAAGCAATGCTAACATCCCAGCTGCAATGAGATTGGTTTATCTCCTCCTTGCAACATTTATGAATGCCCTGTGCAGGCATGGTTCCATGTTCCTGATTGCACTGTGCATGTTGGGCTTCCTACTTCCTAGCCTCCTCGGGTAGGGTGTCGTTGGCAACCCAAGAAAGAATTAGGGCAGTGAAATGATATGCACGCTAGGTCAATAGCTGCCACTTGAAGAGCGGTGCAACCCTTGGTTAGAGATAGTTTTTGAGTTAAAAGGATCGAAATGAGCTTGGCTTTTAATTAACAAAGCCATCAACCGATCAGGTATTACATGGCCACCACATAACATCGACCGAAAGGTACATGGGAGCTAATTGATCAGCTTACAACGTTACGCACACAGCCAGCAAACAGAACCCCGCTGCACATCGGCACTTACGATGACCACGCGACTGAAGCCTCAAAGGATCAGCGGACAACTTGAAGGACTCGTGCAGAAGTCAGAAATGTGGGATAGGAGAGGCCCAATCACCTGCCTTCTCTGACACCAAAGAGGATCCTATCCCCTTGCCTTGTTAGAGATAGTTTTGCCTCCTCTGTTTGGGAGAAACAATGATTGGTAGGCAAGGTACCACATACTGGTTATACTTACAGCAATAGATAGTCGTGATGCTTCTCATACCTATGCACAAGCTAAATAGTATGGCCATTATCACGCACAGCTAATGAGTGTGGATCTCCCCATTCTATACACGATGGATTATCATCATCTGCCCAACACAATAGTCTTGGCCAGGTTCTCTCCTTTTTATATAGCTCCTACACCATACATCCCCCCCCCCCCCCCCCCCCCCCAAAAAAAATTATATTTTTAGAATTCTCAAAATGTATTAATTGGCATGTCTACAGCTAATGTTCGGTCAACTACCCTCCATAGACAACTCAACATTTCAATAGCTTGGCACAAAACTTATACCACCTGTGCGTATTTGAATTCCTCAACAACGAGAAGCAGATTAGTAGGAAAGCATCATAGTCCCTAGCTTCCGCAAGCAGATTAGCAATAGAGCCTCATAGACATTTGTAACACGTATGGGAGAAGTGTCGCTTTGGAAACCCAAGAAAGAGATAGAGCAACGGTGCTGATACGCACGATGTTAGAAATCTGAAGAGCGCAGTACGACAACGTGTAAGGATGACAACTCTCAGATAGTTTGCATCATGTGCTTGGGAGAGGCGATGATTAATAGGTGAGATGCCCCATACTGCTTATACAGCTAACATATAGTCCCAATGCCTCTCGTACCTATGCACACGCCATGAACCCATGACCATGTTGGATATCAGCCTCTGCCATGCTATCAAAGTAGTCCTGGAACAATAGCTACCTTCTCTCCTTATATAGATTCGACATTGGATCTTCCATAAAAAATGTATTCATTGGCATATCTTACAGCTAATATTTTGGTCAACCACCCACGGTGGACAGCTCAGCAACGCAATAACTTCGTAAAGGACTTGCATGCCATGTGCGTATTCGAAATGAAAGACATTCCAAGATAGTAAAAACATTTTTCGAGAAACTAATATGGAAGGCTTTCACAATCACACTGTTGTTTTGTAACTTTGTTCAAAGACTAAAATATATGTTATCTGTAACTTTGTTTCATATGAAATTCATGCTGCAAGTGAAGTAGTAGACCCTTATATCTAGCATCAGTCGTTCCCTTCATTCTATTATTGGAAGCGATTATTTCTGGGTTCTTTAGAAACAAGATAAGAGATAGTGCACTGAACAAATTATTGTCACTGTTATGATATACTCCATTATTTTGATCCAAAAAGGGAGATCAGAGATGACATGCATACATGCAAGAAAGGAGACTAGAAAACATAAAGTCGTGCCAAACATAAGTTGCATCTTAGCGAAGAACTTGATAGGATGGTGGTGGTGCCCTCCAGCTGGAAGAGCTGCATTATCTTTGAGGACTCACTGGAGAGGAAACGACACAGACTATCTACCATGTACATCAATGAAAAGTGAGGATTGGAGTATCTGAGTCGATGAATGGGAAAATTAGGCAAAAGGCATTCCGAAGAGCATAATACCAGAAATCACATGTAAAATATCTAGTTCAAGTATTTTCTGTGCTATTTGAGTTTTAGTTTGAAAGACTAAATTACATCTTGAACTGAAAATCTTCTGATGGAGCCAAGGGGGCAGCGGCGAATCCACGTTATAGCTGTGGGCCAGCTGACCCCGTAGCTTTTTTGCTAATCTATCATATACATGTGTGTATCTATATTAAAAATCCAAAAATTATGTAAAATATGTGATAATCATCTCTCTGACCACACAAACTTATCGTCCTGGCGCTGCCCCTGCAAGGGGGCGCGTGCGGGGGGCATGGCTCCCCGCATGCGATTTCTTTTCTCAATCACCCCTATATTACAAGCACAAAATGCTCTTAATACTTGTGTTTGGCCTCCTCCAATATTTTTTGTCTTCCATTGGCCCCCATTATATAAAATTCCTGGCTCTGTCCCTACCTGTGGTTAGCGCTATAGAATATCATTGCGACAAATGATGTTATAACTTACTGGTGAATGGGTTTTACAGTTGTGGTCTGGGTGACAAAAATGATAGGACCAATGCACGCTTCAAGTTGGTGGCCATTCTTTTTTAAGTGTTATAATTTACTAAGAAAATTCTAGGCGTAAAGATATTTGCAGCAGGGGGCTAGGGCGCTACAACAGGTGACTTGGCGAAGTAACTCTCACTTGGGATGTTGTCGTCCACCAGTGCATATGTTGCTTGAATACCACCCAATTCTTTTTCGGTTAAAAAAACTTTTTTCGGTAAGTACCAGCCAATTAATCAACTGAACCGAGAATGATATGTGTTGCATGTGCTTGAATAAATTCTTGCCCTGCCGTGTAAGGGCGCATTTTCATAAGCTAATGAAAGAGCAGCATAGAACATTTCCATGATGCCTCTGAAGCCTATGGTCATCCGCCGTCAATCAACTACCCCTGCGCTCCAAATTAATCTGAGTTCTAGCTTTGTTCTTAAGTCAAACTTCTTCCTATTTGATTGAATCTATAGAAAATTATGCTACTCCCTCCGTTCATTTTTATAGGTCGTTTCAGACAACTGAAATTGAGCTGTTTTGCAGAAATGCCTACAACGCCTTATAAAAGTGAACAGAGGGAGTAATATTTACAACGTATATTTTTTACTTAGGACAACATTAGACATTCACTTATTTGGAATGGGCAGAGTAAGTCTACAACATCATGCTATTGTCCTATTTTTGCATTACGTAGTACTCTTCGTCGACCCTTTGGATCACTACTTCACTAGACTCTCAACTCCTCAGTTTCATAGTTCCAGAACTGAACTTATTAACTTCACAACAACCGCAAAACAGTACATATCAATACACACATACAAGTACTAATTGATTGATCATTTAACACATCGCTCCTTTTTCTCCACCTTCCTCGGCCGCGCAAAAACGTAAGTCTATCCTCGATGACTTTACCCTCGCAACCGTTCGTTCCCATTCATACAGATCCCTTGCTGGCCCAAATCATCGCCAACACTTTCTGTTGTGACCTTTCCTCTTTTCCACAGATTTACCTGGGACTCCCTCTCTCCCACACTCGGCTCCCCTCTTCAGCCTTCGAACCCCTGGTACAACATTTCCTCAAGTATCTCGCCGGCTGGGCTGCGTGACTTCTCTCGCAAGGCGGCCGCCTAACCCTTATCTACGCCACGCTTGACTCTCTCGCCACACACTTCATGGCAGTCTTCAAGCTCCCAAAAAAAATTATTAAACGCTTAGATGCTATTCGCCGCTCCTTCTTTTGCGCTGCAGAAGAAACTTGCTCGGGCGCCAAGTGTCTCATCGCTTGGGAAAATGTTTGTAAGGACAAACAATTTGGTGGTCTCGGCATTAAGAATCTTCATCTTCAGAAAAATTGCCTGCTCCTAAAAATGGCCTTTAAACTTCTCAAGCAACCCGACCTACCTTGGGCCAATTGGTTCCTCCAACACTACTCCCTCAACTTTTCTGAAACACACACCTACCCTTCCTCCCTTTGGAGGATTATCAAAAGCCAGATTCAAACCCTTTTCTCAATTTCCTTTGTTTTAACCAATAGTGGTACCTCCACCTTCTTCTGGTTCGACACGTGGCTCACTGATGCCCCTCTAGCCCACAAATATCCAAGCCTATTCTCCCACTCCACTAAACCTTATATACTTGTATCTGAAGCCATGCATGATGGTTTACTCGCTAACCTGCGGATCCGCCTAACCCATGTTGCGTCCACGGAGCTTGCTGCTGTTCTTACTTTGTTGCAGGATGTGGTCATTAACGATGAACCCGACGACAGGTTCCTCACCCATGGCACCCCGTTCCTCCGCTAATGAGCCAGACCTCCACGCCGACTGCATCTGGGGATCCAAGGCCACGAACAAGGTCAAGATCTTTGGTTGGCTGCTTTTCAGGGACATGCTAAACACCAAGGCGAATCTTCACCACAATACGATCGCCCCCAACTCTTCATGCCCGAGATGCGATCATCCCTACGAGGACGCCTCTCACCTGGCCATCTCCTGCCCTTTAGCTGCGCAGGTGTGGCAGCTCCTCGGTCTATCACCCCCGCCCGACCTCGACCACTTGTGGGATACTGCCACTCATGACGGCCTCAACATCAACCTTTGGCCTACGGTCGCCCTCGCCATTCTCTAGAAACTCTGGGACTCCCGTAATGCCCAGGTGTTTCGTTTAGAGACCCACACTGCTGTTGTTACCTTGCGGAATGTTGTTTCTGACTTCACGCTTTGGGTCTTCCGCTTCAAAAACCCAGCTAGTAGAGATGCTGCCATTGCCTGGCGTCTCTTCCTCTCCTCCCACTGTAATACCTGAGGTATCCTGGGCCTTGGCCTTTGTAATATCTGATGTAACCTGCGCCCACGGGCCTTTTGAGTAATATATTCAGGTGGGGAAACTCTCCACCCCGGTGATTGTTAAAAAAAATAGTTACATAAAAAAGGCCTGAGAAGGTTGAGCCATCTGCATTGCATTTCAATCATTGTCTACTGTGAACCCAAAAGTACAGAAATAAGTTGTACAAAAGTCTAATCCAAATCAGCTGCAAATCTGACTCCTAACCATGCAGCTAACCGCTGCACATTAGCGACAACCTGGAATGGCTAAACTGGTTAAGCTTGAATGCTTGTTTGATAGAAAAAAAGTGATTCACCGGGACATGTGGAAAAAGATGCAATTACATTGTTTCAAACGATAAATCTTCTATTAGGTCCTGATGAAGTACATATTACAAGCGTAGAGTAAGTCATAGAGAGCTTGGGGTGCAAAACAGAGTTTCTTTTTCTTCAAGAAAGGGATCTCTCCCTGATTCTTCACAACAAAGTTAACGACCAGAGAGGTTATAAACACAAAATTAAATGTAACCCCCCCATCCCGGAATAACCGTCTCAACTTTAGTACTCCCTCTGTCTGAAAATACTTGTCGAAGAAATGCATAAAAATGAATATATCTAGAACTAAAATACATCTAGATACATCAATTCCTCCGACGAGTATTTCCGGACAGAGGGAGTACAAAGTAAATCATCTCTATGTATCACTGGTTCATTCTTTAGCATGATCAAACACCTCCTCAGTCACCCATCATAGCATCTTCCTGCTACACCTCTACTTCCATCCTGCTTCTGTAAAGTAGTCGCCGTCGCAAAATCTAGCACAGTTGGATCGAGATCAACCTTGACCATCACTTTAAGACATGCAGCGTTCCTTGCTACTCACATGCTATAGCGGTAGGGCCTAATGGTTGATACTTTCAGATGTTGCAGATGGATTGTACGAAATAAAAGAACAAAGTTATTTTATCTGTTTTGAGACTGCAATGTATGTTATCTTCGACTTTGTTTCCTACGAAATTCCAGCAGATCAACAACCACAGTAGCATAGACTCTTCTATCGAAAGTGTCATTCTGCTCCCAGGTGCAAATAAACCCGGATGAACAGTGAATTCATGAAACTAGCAAAAAGAAAATTCAGAAAATCTGAATTATTTGGAGACAAACATTCTTCAGTGTGCTCCCTACATATAAATATACGTTAAAAGACAACATTTGTGATGCTTGGGTAAAAAAACAAAACAAGCAACCCCAAAATGCTTCAAAAATGGCCTTCCCAAGTACCACTTTTATTTTTTTCCCCTGAGCACATCAAAAACTTCCACGGTAGTAGAACACTCAAAAATGTTTGTTGTAATTTTTTTTGAATGATTTCACTATTTTATGCATTTACTGTTTATCCGGGTGCATTTGCCCCCGCGGGAATAGATATTATATTCTTTCTTTTCTTCTCTTTCTGCGGGGAGATATTATATTCTTTGAAGCAATTATTTCTAGTATCTTTACAGACAAGACAAGAGATAGCCCACTGAATAAATTACTGTCACTGTTATGTCTAAAAGATATACTCCATTATTCGGACATCCAAAATGGGAAATCAGGGATGGTGTGCATACATGCCAGAAAGGAGACTACAGAACAGATAATCCTGCTTAACATGTGCCACATCTTGGTGAAGAACTTATAGGACGGTGGTGGTGCCCTCCAGCCAGAAGAGCTGCATCATCTCTGAGGACTCACTGCGGAGGAAACGAAGGCAATTACCTACCCTGCAAATCAATAAAAGTGAGGATTGGAGTATCTTAGCTGATGAATAGAGAAATTAGGCACAAGGAATTCCTAAGAACATTAGAAATTGCATGAAAAATATCTTGTTCAAATATTTTCCATACTGAGTTTTAGTTTTGGTGGCTACATTACATCTTGAACTGAAAGTCTTCATGTGATTCTACCTCTGGAGGGAGCAGAACCGTGGGTGTCAGTTTCGTCGACAAAATGAAACTATTTGCTAAATAAATTCCTTGTAAACTATGTGTGGATTGTCCTTTCATTTAGTTTTGATATTCATAATGTTCATGGGAACTGTAATAACTTAAGGGTGAATGGGTCTTAACAGTTGTAGTCTGAGTGGCAGCAATGATAGGAACGGTGCGTGTTTCAAGCCAGTGGTCATTCTTTATTCAAGTGTTCTAATTTATAGCAAGAAAAATGATGTGCATAAAGGTGTTTGCAGCAAGGAGATAGAGAATTACAGTAGGTGACGGAGGAGGTCTTCGATCATGTTAAAAGGTGGCTTATCAAAAGCTAGTTCCTACACTTTTGCTCATTTTATCTTTCATGGTTTTGACTAGGTTAGAGCTAAGCTTATGCATGCCCTTCCTGGATGCTGGTGTTTGTAGTAAGGCTAGTGCCTTGTGCAGAGACGGACCCATGTTCCTGAAAACTGTGTCGAGGTCAGGCTCGGTAGCTTCCACGAGCAGATTAGCAGGAAGCATCATATTCCCTAGCTTCCGCGAGCAGATTAGTAGGAAAGCATCAGATCCCTTTGTTGCACGTACTGTAAGAGTGTCACTTTGGCAACCCAAGAAAAAGAGCAAGGGCACTGAGACTGGTATGCACGCTGTTGGCAAATGGAAGACCACAGTATGACAACGTACAAGGATCACAGCTTCAAAATAGTTTGCATCCTCTGTCAGGGAGAGAGAATGATTTATAGGTGAGCTGCCTCATACTGCTTATACAGCTAGTAGGTACTCCCGAGTCCCGATGCCGCTCATACCTATGCACAAGCTAAATAGTATGGCCATGCCCATCATGACCACGTTGGATATCAGCCTCTGCCATGCTATCACAGTAGTCTTGGAACAATAGCTAGCTTCTCTCCTTATATAGCTTCAACATCATATCTCCCATCTAAAATGTATTCATTGGAAATATCTTACAGCTAATGTTTTGGTCAACCACCCCTGGCAGACAGCTCAGCAACGCAATAACTTTGTACAGAACTTGTAGGCCATGTGTGCATTCGAAATGAAAGACATTCCAAGATAGTAAAAAACTTTTTTCGATAAACTAATATGAAAGGCTTTCAACCATCTTTGAGTTAATATATCAACCTACCCACATGCTACAGCGGTACTACCTAATTGGTTGATACTTTGAGATGTTGCAGATGGATTGTGCGAAAGAAAATAAACAACAAGTTGTTTTATTTGTTCTAAGACTTAAAACATATGACTTTGTTTCGTACGAAATTCTTGCAAATCTAAAAGACCATGAGTATGCTGCAAGTTAAGTAGTAGACTCTTATATCTAGCATTACTCGTTCCCTCCATTCTATTCTTGGAAGCGATTATTTCTGGGTTATTTAGAAACAAAATAAGAGGTAGCACACTGAAGAAATTATTGTCACTGTTATGCCTAAATGATATACTCCATTATTTTCATCCAAAAAGGGAAATCAAAGATGACGTGCATACATGCCAGAAAGGAGACTACGAAACAGAAAATCATGCCGAACATCTGCTACATCTTAGTGAAGAAATTGATAGATGGTGGTGTTGCCCTCCAGCAAGAAGAGCTGCATTATCTCTGAGGACTGACTATCTACCATGCACATCAACAAAAAGTGAGGATTGGAGTATCTGAGTCGTTGAATGGAGAAATTAGGCAAAGGGCATTCCGAAGAACATAATACTAGAAATCGCATGTAGAATATCTAGTTCAAATATTTTTCTGCACTATTCGAGTTTTAGTTTGGAAGGTTAACATTACATCTTGAACTGGAAGTCTTCCTGTGGTTAGTGCTACAGGATATCATTTCGGCAAATGATGTTATTCTACCTAGGGAGGGACATGGACCTTGGGTGTCAGTTTTGTATACAAAATGTAATTATTTGATAAAAAGAATAGATTCCTCATATAGCTTGCCTAATTATGTGGACTGTCCTTTCATTTAGTTTGATATTCCTAATGTTCACGGAAACTGTAATAACTTACTGGTGAATGGGTTTTACAATTGTGGTCTGAGTGGCGGCAATGATAGGACCGGTGCATGTTTCAAGCCGGTGGTCATTCTCGATTTAAGTGTTATAATTTACCAAGAAAATGCTGGGCATAAAGGTGTTTGCGGCAAGGGGCTAAGGTGTTACGACAGGTGACCGAGGCCTTTGATCATGCTAAAAGGTGGAGGATCAAATGGTATTTTCTGCATTTTTTCTCATTTTATCTTCCATAGTTTTGAGAAGGAGAGGCGATCTTAACAGCGTCTGTTTCTTTCTTTAAAATGTCAACTAATGCATCTAGCTTTCCTGGTTGCCTTGTCGACTGTTCCTCCACGGATGGAGCTTAGCTGATGCGCTTCCTAGATAGCTGACATTTGTAGTACCGAAGAGAAGGTAAATAAAACTGGACCGCAAGCTTCTCTACATGTATTACTCTGAGTTAGTTAAATAATATCATAAGAAAGATAAATATGCATCCCTTTATTCAGCTTAGATTCAATACCACAACTGTAAAGTGGTTTGCTTGAAACTAATACAAAATGTTCTGTTTTCTACTATAGATAAATTCATACATCCAATTTTTTTTAATGTTGGACACATGCCCAAATTCAGTCTATACTTGAATGATTTGCATGTAGAACCCATTTGACTCAATTCTGTAATATGGAAGTCAGTGTTTACCGAATATGGGCTATATGTAATTAACAAGTGGCATGGTCATTGAATTAAAAGTGGAATTGATGCACACTTGAAATTAGATCTATGCACTGGGGTTCTTCAGATATTTCAGGGGGGAAACAACATATGTTTCCTGAATTTTGGTTTTGGGTTCTGTTTGCTTAAGTAGAAAAAAGGAGTCTCAATGAAATATCACAATTCTTTCACCACAGTATTAGTTTACTTTATATCCACTGGGGAATAGCTTTCGGCTTCAAACACATAGACTGATTTGGTACTTTGCACGTTCTACTTCTCTTAACTGTAGAATAGGATAATTATGCATGTACAACTGAGGGAAACTCTGTATCTATTTGCATACTGCCCCTTGGAAGCTGCTGATGAGAAAATATACTTCTATTTATTTGACTGATGAGACCTACCAAACTTCCTTGATTTTGTATTGTTGTCAAATGTCAATGCAAGCTCCTTTTACTATAAAACTGCAGGCTTTCGGCTTTTTATGCCCTGGTGGTACAAACGCCCTCGGATGTATGCAAGAGCTTGGTGGACTATTTTCCATTTAGTTACAGTTTAGCTAGGACTGCATTTTAGTAGTTTAGACAAACGAAGTACTATGATGTGCAGTCCATCAAGTCAAAGTGAGTCTGTTGAAGTAAGGACAGGTGAACAGGTGACCATGTTGTATCATAGCTGAAAGGGGGTCGATGCATCAATGCTGATGCACGTATCTTTTTCCTCTGATACGTTGCAAGTGCAAATTCGTATGTTCTTTACTGACTTACTGGCATCTTTATGGCTTCAAAACAAAGATGACAGCCATTGCTAACATGGGGCAGCCTAGAAATATGGGTTCATTGTGCTATTCGATGTCTCAGAACAAGATCTTGGCATTGCTTTCGTCCAAAAGATGTGTGCAACAATGTTCTGGCATGATAAATTCCACTGTAATTGTTTGCAAAATTACGCGATAAAATAGCAATGAAGATCGTGGATGGTATCAAGCTAAGAGGAGGCCAAGTTGCTGATAAGCAACTAGCTAGACGGCTGATTAGCTACCACATCAAGGGATGGCTGAGGCATATAAAGGAGGGAACCAACAAACAAGAAAAGGATGGAGTAAATCACGGGATAGAAGCTTACCTAAAAAGAAAAAACCAACAGCACGAAACCGTGAGATGCGACCGCGGGCGCGGTCAGTGCGTCTTGCTCCGCGTCGGCTGCTTCTGGGAAGCCAGCTTGTAGATCCAGAACACCTGCGACAAGCGGGATGATCAGCTCAGCTCAGTGAGAGAAGAAGGGGGGAAGGAGACCAGATCCGAACGCTCGGAGGAGGAGGAGGGATCGCGTACCAGGGCTAGGACGTGAGCGGCGCCGAGGATGACGACGAAGAGTGGTACGGAGTCCAGGACGTGGGCGCCGGCCCCCGGCTGCTGCTGCGGCATCTTCCGCGGCGACGGTGAGGGGAGGTTTCTGGGCTGGGTTTTCTCCTCCGCGCCTTCGATCCTAAGCAAACAAGAAAAATAGAGAAGGGGATATATGGAGAGGGTTTTTTTTTTTTTTTTGCCCTCTTGCCTCTTGGGTAGGATGGAGGTAAAAAAGAACAACGGAAACGGCTATGACCCTGGTTTGCCTATTGGTAATGCCAATGTTTGCTAAAAGTTTGCAATTTTATTATGTGAGGATGGCAAAAAAATAAAACAGCAATCAATCAGCGGTGAGGCGACAATCGGGTTGTGGCACATCTATGCCTCCACCTCCACTCTGGCCACGGCACGTGCGTGGGGAGCTACTTTTTTCCTTTTTATCTAATGATATGGAGATATAATTGAAATGGGATGTTTTTCTTCAGTAAAAATGTGCAAGTTAGAAAGAAAAAAACAAGTAATTGGGAGTTAAATTTAGAGGATATCGTCATAATTATTTGTTTTTCTATCAATTGTCCAACAGTAATGTGTTTACCCACTGTATGTTATTTTCAAGAAAGAAGCCTCTAGTGAAAACTATGCCGCCTAGTCTATCTTTTATCATATATTAAAACCAAAAATATCTTGTTGTAGTTTTCTTTTATTTGTTTTATTTTGTATTTTTGTTCGATACATCTATCAAAAACTATAAAATTTAATCTTACTCGTAACCGTCAAGGGATTGACAACCCCTTGTTCGCGTCGGGTTGCAAGTATTTGTTGCTTGTGTGCAGGTAATGTTCACGAGTCGTTGCTTGATTCTCCTACTGAATTGATAGTCTTGGTTTCATAACTGAGGGAAATACTTATCTCTACTGTACTGCATCATCCTCTCCTCTTTTAGAAAATCCCGACGCAGCTCACAAATAGCAAGGGGGGACGCCCTGGCCTACGTGGGCCAGGCGCACTAGCGCCTAAAGGCCCATGTGGCTAGGACATGATGGAGAAGGACTAGGAGTCCAACTCCTCCCCCTTGGCGCCAACCCTGGGAGGAGAAGGGTTGGACTCCTAGCCCCTCCACACCTATATATTGAAGGGACAGGTGCACCAAAGGCACAACACAGCCCGCTGCCCCCTCTCTACCTTCGGACACACTACACCACCACCATAGCGCTTAGCGAAGCCCTGCCCATATTCCGACTCCACCACCACCATCACCACCACGCCATCATGCTGGCTGTGATCCCATCTACTTCTCCGCCTTCTCTTGCTACATCAAGGAGGAGGAGATGGCATCAAACCGCACGTGTGCTGAACTTGAAGGTGTCGTCCGTTCGGCACTAGATCGGTTGGATCGTGATTGGATCGCAAAGAGTACGGCTACATCAACCGCGTTAAATACGCTTCCGCTTTCGGTCTATGAGGGTACGTAGACACACTCCCCTTTCGTTACTATGCATCTCCTAGATTAGATCTTGGGTGTTCATAGGAAAAAAATTGATTTTCATGCAACGGTCCCCATCAAGAAAGATGTTGATGATGTTGGCGAAGTTGATGGAGATGATCACCGTCACGATGGTTCCGCTGGTAGTGCTCCGGCGCCACCAGGAGAGAGGGGTAGAAAGGCCCCCTCCTTTTTCTTCCTGCTAGGCCTTCTCTCTAGATGGGGGAAGGTTTCCCTCTCTGGTCCTTGGCCTCCATGGATCCCAGAGGGCGGGAGCCCCTCCAAGATTGGATCTTTCCCCCTTTTTGTTCTCTTTGTTTTCGGTTCTGTTTCTGGCCGAACACCATTTCTTTTATAGCCGGAGATTCTTAGCTCTGATCGGGCTAATTCTGAGGGGATTTTCCCATAAAATTAGTTTCCTTATAGCCGAAGGAGAGCTCCAACCGACTTAAGGGATGCCCACACAGCCCAGGGCGCGGCAAGGGGGTGGTTGCGTCATCTGGCTGCGTGGGGTCCTCAAGCACCGTTTTGTCGCCCAAAAATCACATATATTATGAAAAACATATTAAATCACCGGGGTATTTTGACCTTCCTAAATATTGATTCTCCATAAAACCAAAAACATGCAAAAAACAGAAATTCGCAATGGGCACTAGATGTCTAGATTAGTAGGTTAGTTCAGAAAAAAATTGATGCCAAAATATGTAAAAGTGATATGATAATAGCATGGAACGATAAAAAATTATAGATACGTCAAAGACGTATCACATAACAAAATAGATGGCTACAAATGGCATCATGCCGACAAGCTTCACCTTTTTCTGTAACACATTTCAGATGCTGCCTAATAACTATTTGAACCAACACTAATTCATGAGTACTAAATTATTCTGGTGGCATATGATATTATCTGAAAAAAGACATATTATCCCCCTCCACATTCAGAGAAGTGTAGATAAACCCTCCTACTGCTCCCGATAGCCTTCCCGCACTCGCGTCGTGTCGGTTGTTGCCGCGTCCTCATGATGAGGCTAGGAATCAGGTCGTGGCACCTCTCAACCTCCCTCCCCTCCCCCCTCCGCCACTATGGCGTACATGGTGAACTCTAGCCGCCCGGCGTGCCCTCCGGCTTGTGACGCACACAAACTGAAATGGACATTGTTTTGGGGTTTTTTTCTTTAGAATATGGGGTATAGTTGAAATGGTTATTTGTATGCAAAAGGATGTGTGAACTGGCCAAAAGAAATGGGAATTAAGTTTAGGGGATGTGTTAAATGACATCCTCGCAATGCATACCATTTTATAGGAATTAAGTTTTGGGATGAGTTTTTGGAACTAACGCTGTGTTTGGCAATATCAGCAAAGAGAAATGGGAGTTTAAAGGCGGGAGTTTATCAAGGGAATAGGCGTGGGAAGTTGATTATTGGTCTCGAATCCATGCTTGGTGTGTGGTGGGAATTCACAGTAGAAATTTGACAGGAAATTTCATCCTGCGCGAATTAACACGGGACTAAGGAAGATATATGTGTGAATTAGCCTCTTAATTCTATTTTTTCCTTTCCTCCGTAGTTTCCTTCCCCCAACCAAACAATGGATCATATGTCTCATGCTCTCAAAATCTCAGCCACTACCGCTAATTTCCCCTTAACAAACAGGTTCCAAGATAGCGGTGGAACTAGAGTTGCTCTTAGGTGCATGAGTTTCTTCTGAGAAATGGTATGCGCCAATGTTACGGGAAGGTCAGTTTCACCTGGGTTGCGAGGCAGGGTAGAAAGGAAGTATGTGAGATAGGTTGAGCCGATGATTATTTACCATAGAACCGGTGGTGGTGTTTTTTACGTATTTATTTTGCTTTATGGATCTTGTGTGAACTAATTCATGAGTTTAATATATGAATCACCAGCAGAGGGGCTCAGTCTACTCATCCAAAAAAAGAGGGTGATTACTAATCAACTAGGCAGGACATCACATTGCATTGTTTTGTACTCTTTGGGTACGCACGGTTGGTATGGTATGAATCTTCACTGGCTTGCCTCATGCCAGGTGATATAAGGGGCCACCAGAATCATGTTTTAGCTGACTCAAGCATTGGAAAACCAGTACGGTCTAGGAACCATACATAAAACTATGAGTAGAGAAGATGCCTCTCATCTGACACCGTTGTTGTTCTAAGCGAGCAGTGATGATGATGTCAAGTCATGCTATCTAGCGGATTCATAGGCTTGAGAGGCATCGGGATAATGTACTCTCCTAGTGGTTGACACGTGTCTCGCCGTTAGTCTCTGCCTATTTCAAACTATGAATGTCAACCACGTGTAGACTACGATTCGGGTGTGGCTTCGGTGCTGGGTGCAATCGCGGTCTGAGAATCATGCTTGTTGTCATACTTTGGATTGAGTTCTCAACAAAAATCTAGTTTATAGGAACACAGAGGAGCCGTCTCCACACCCGTGCGCTACTCTGCAGTCACAGAAGCGACAAACAAGCTCCCCCTCTAGTTTCGACAGACCAATATCAACCTTGTCCAAAGGCTACGGGAAACTCTAAACTTGTACACCTCAGCTACACACAAGAACTTATAACTTTCGGAGAGTAGTATTTTGTTGTTTACCCCTTTACCACTAGTACAAATGAAATATAGACAAGTTCTAAATTCCCTTCTCTCCGAAGGCAATCATTCACAGGGTCTATAGACATAAACCTACCAGAGAACTTATTTTCAGTATTATTACATCTAAATAGCCCTTACATAACAAAAAGAACACAATCGATGCACAAAATGATACATTAGCTTGACAACCAAAGAAGGAAACAAGGATGACGTTGCACAGAAGCCATTGAAAGTTTGAATGTGAAAGTTGTGAGTCCACATACAATTTGGACAAGAAAAGAGGAAGTGCTACTATAAACAGAAAACAGCGCCGAACATGTGTTGCATCTTTGTAAAGAACTTAATCGGATGGTGGTGATGCCCCGAGAAGTGTGCGCTAGGTGGCGACTCTGCCCTCTGCTTCTTCCTCCTCAGCTGGAAGAACTGTTGCATTATCTCCGAGCACTCCATGGACAGGACACTGCACCTTACAATTATCTTCGGATGGAAAGAGTGGACAGCCCCGACAGTTTGCTTCTGATTCGATGGATCCAATCCGCTTGTTTGCACATCTACAAGGAAAAGCCTATAATACAAGTGCAACAATCTCTCAAGTTTTCATGTCAATGAATGGAATGTATAGAATTGACAATACATATATTGGTATGGAATCCACTGGCCATTATTCAAAGCAGTCCACTTGTACATGACTTGACTCTGAGAACTATTTGTAGGTGATTTAATCTCATGTATCAACTGGAATGTCTAAGTAAAGTCCCATCTAAAATTTTCGGATCTATCAATCTGATTTGTGTCTGAGACAGATACTAGAATGGAATGCGAAGTTAAATCTTTGTTAGCTAACGAAAAGCAACACATCTAATAGGTTCTTTACTTGCTTGGACAAGTGGGGAATAATTGTTTTTTACTTCCATTTTTAATATAAAATTAAGCTATTTAGGTGTGAGTTTACCGAGGAACTAGGCTTGGGAAGTTGATTATTAGTCTCAAATCCATGTTTGATGTGTTTTGATGTGTGGTGGGAATTTGAGAGAAAGTTTGAATTAACACAGGACTAAGGAAGAGATATGTGGGAATTAGCCTCTTAATTCACTTTTTTCCTTTCCCGCGTAATTTACTTGTCCCCAACCAAAATACCTTCCAAAATCTCATCCCCTGCCACTACTTTCCCCTTAACAAACAAGTTATAAGCTTTGGGGGTGGCACTAGAGTTGCTCTTAGGTGTAGGGGTTGTTCAGTTCAGCCTGGGGTGGAAGCAGGGCAGATATGGGAACAAGTGAGATAGGATGAGCGGATGCACTATTGACCTTGGCATTGGTGATGCGTTTATTACATATTTATTTTTTATTTATGTATTTTGTGTGAACTAATTCATGGGTTTAATGTACGAATCCAGAGCCTCAGTCCACCCACCTAGAAAAGAGAGGGCAATTACTAATTAGCATAATTCTAGACAGGACAACGTATTGCATTGTTTTGTACTTTCTGAGTACGCACGGTTGGTATGGTAGGAATCTTCACTGGCTTGCCTCGTGCCAGGGTGATATAAGGAGTCGTCAGGACCATGCTCCAGCTGAGTCGTGCATTAGTAGATTGGTAGTACGCTCTTTTGGAACTATACATAAAAACTGCGAGGAGAGAAGCTAGCCTCTGATCTGAAGACTCCTGTTGTTCTACGCGAATACTGATAATGATGTCAAGTCATATTGTCTAGCGGATTCATAGGTTTAAGAGGCATCGGGATAATGTACTCTCCTAACCATCCCGCTGTTCCTCATCATTAGTGTCTGCCTCTTTCTAGCGTGGAACGGTAACCATGTGCCCGTCAAAAATTTGGTGTGGCTTCAATGCTAGATGTACTCATGGCCTGAGATTATGCTTGTTGTCATACTTCTCGTCGAATTCTGAAGATGAGTGGTGTCTGTAGGAACACGTAGAAGCCATCTCCACACCGGTGCGTAACTCTGCATCCATCTCCACGCCGGTGCAACTCTGCATCTACAAAAAGTGGGTAAAAAAAAACATAATGCACTGTTTTTTCCAGATCCATATCGAACTGTCTCAATGATAACCTTGTACTCTCTTTTTTACCCTTTTGCCACTAGTACAAATGAAATGGCCAAGTTCTAAGTTCTCTTCTCTCCAGAAAAGGAAATTATTTGCAGGCTCTGTAGACATAACCTTCCAGGGAACTTATTGTCAATATTATTACATCCAAATAGCCTTTGCATAACAAAGAAAAAACACAACCGATACACAAAATGACACATTAGCTTAACATCCAAAGAAGGAAACAAGGATGACGTTGCATAGAAGACCTGAAAGGTTGAATGCGAAAGCTGCTGAGTCTACAACTACATACAATTGGGACAAGAAAAGAAGTGCCTACTATAAACAGAAAACGGTTCCGAACATGTGTTGCATCTTGGTGAAAAACTTGATCGGATGGTGGCGATGCCCCGAGTAGTGCGCGCGAGGTGGCGACTCTGCCCTCTTTTTCTTCCTCCTCAGCTGGAAGAACTGCTGCATTATCTCTGAGCACTCCGTGGAGAGGACACCGCGCCTTACGATTATCTTTGGATGGAACGGGTGCACAGGCCCGGCAGTTTGCTTCTGGTTCGATGGATCTAATGTGCTTGTTTGCCCATCTCCAGGGAAAAGCCTATAAAACAAGTGCAGCTGTCTCTTAAGTTCATGTCTCTTATGAATGAGGTGTATAGAATTGACAGTACATATATGATGATGAAAGCCATTGCCCATTATTCAAAGCAGTCCACTCATACATGACTTGACTCTGGGAACTATTTGTAGGTGATTTAATCTTATGTATCAACTGGAATGTCTAACTGAAGTCCCCATCTAAAATTTCCAGATGTGTATCAATCTGATTTGTGTCTAAGATGGATACTGAGTAGAATGAAATGCAAAGTCAAATCTTTGTTAGCTAACGAAAAGCAACGCATCTAATAGGTTCTTTAGTTGCTTGGACAAGTTGGGAATAACTGTTTTTTACTTCCATTTTTTATATAAAATCTTTGGGAATAACTGTTTTTACAAAGTAGATGGGTACAAACAGCATCATGGCAACAAGCCTCACCTTTTTCTGCAACATGTTCCAAATGCGACCTAATAACCATTTGAACCAGCAATAATGAATAAACATGGTGCTGGCATATGGTATTTATCTGATAGAAAGGAAAAGGCCATATTATCCCCTTACACCATGCCACCACACTCCAACTAACGTGTATTCATTGACTCGAACTTGGAGTCAAGCATTCATTGACTCGAACTTGGGTTTCTATTTATCGTATTGTTGGAGCCTCCCTTGTAGTTTTTCTGTAAAAAATGTTAGGGCATACCTTGAAGATGGTGGTGTAATCATTCAACCAATAAAGTACATGGATAATCCTTTTTGGCTGTGGAGAACAGGTATGTGTGCGTGTTGGGGAGGGGGGGGGGGGGGGGGGGGGGGGTATGACTAGGATTTTTCTCCTTAACTCACTAAGACCAGAAAACGACCAACTACAGCCCAGCATCTGAACTATAACATCATCTTGAGAAGTTAGATTGCCAGATGAATCCAAATAACAATATTTTAAAGGCAAAATATTGTGGTATAAAGAAATAACCAACTATGATATTGTGCTACATGGTAATATGGTATACTTTCCATACCTAACCCAGCTTCCATCGGCTCCAAGAAGCTTGTTCGGGGCTCCCCATACTACAGTGTCAACTCTTGCTTGAAGAATAGCACCAGCACACATTGCACAAGGTTCCAGTGTCACATAAAGTGTTGTATCCTGCATTAGTTTTAGTTAGCAAATTTGTGGAAAGGGTGATATATAAGTATAAGGATTCACAAAACTGAGGAATTTTGCATACATAACTTTTCATTAAAAAAATATTTTACGAGAAATTTCAAAAAAGAAAGATGTACATTGCTTGTGATAACTGAAAAGAAATAGTCTTGCTGAACTTCAAAAATAACAACGAACAAAATTACAGACAATACATCAAGCAAAGACCAAGGACATGGACCTTTCTGAAACTATGAGCCATACACATGTAATTATTGTGCATCTTCAATTATCCATGTCCAATTCCCAAATGTCAAGTTTGAGATGATTGTGCACCAGATAAATATAAATAATAATCAATATAACAGAGGAAATGACTTAATAGGAGGGCAATGGATTCTCTTGCAATGCTTTGACAGGATTGAGTAAGAAAGAAAAATGGGTATTGGGTGTGAAATAGTACCGCCAGGCGCCATGTCTTAAGTTTGCTAGAAGCTTCTCTTATACAAACAATTTCAGCATGTGCAGTTGAATCCCTGAGATCTTCAACTCTGGACACAAAGTTAAGATTTCATTTTTTTTGCCAACAGTTGGCTACATCATACTATAATATACGAGTATTATACTATACTATACTTACAGATTGCAACCACGAGCAATAATTTCACCATTATGTACTAGCACAGCTCCAACTGGCACTTCCCATATATCTGCAGCCCTCTGAGCTTCAAGTAAAGCCTCCTTCATGAATAGTTCATCAGTCTTTCTCTGTTTAGCATCATGCTGGTATGCTACCTCCCATTCATCAAACGTTTCCTTCAATACCTGCTTATTTCTCTGAATCTTTCTCCTCTTCAGCTCAGCATCTTTATCTTCTGTTCTTAAAACTTCAGGGGCCTTATGCCCAACAATCTTCTCTTTCATCCCAGTGGAACCACCAGTAGGTAATTCCGTTAATTCTGAGAAAGCAGATGAGGTATTTTCATGTGGTACCATTGCCTGGGTCTGAGGAAACTGGTAAGGTGTTATAGCAACTGAAGGTCCATATCTCCAGCTACCTGCATCGTCACTGCGACCAGCTTCCTTATCTTTGATGGTCGTAGAAGAGGTGCCGGCTGAGACTCCTTTTCCAGCATTAATTTCAGCGGAACCCTGAGTTGAGATTCCGGATGAACTAGCAGCTTCATGTTCAGGTGAATGTCCCACTGTGACATCTACCAAAGTTGATATGCTATCCTCAGCTGAGCTTCCGATGGTATTTCCTTTGGGTGATGCACCCACTTCAGACTGTTTTGCTCTCTCCCCTGAAATCTGCATATCATCCTTGGTTATTTTGGGTACGGAGTCTCTTTTGGATCTACCTACTTCAGGTATATTGCCGGCTCCTGATATTTGCAAACCTTGTGTACCTGTAGGCAAGCTTTCATCCTTTAGCGTTGATGCTACTATAGATTCTGATTCTCCACTATGTGACTTCATCAATGAATGATCATTTTGTTTGCTACTCCAATTTCTCTTTTGAATGCCGTCATTATCATGCCCCTGACTTGACAGCCAGCCCTCCGACCTCTGAGAATTACTGGATGAACTTTTCCTAAATGATTTGCTGGTAGAGTCATGAGATTCACCATGCTTAACCCAACCAAGACGGACTATGTCTGCAACATAGGCCCAAAGTGACTTGTGAACCTTTTTAGCAATAGCAGTTTCACTTTTGGGTGTCTGAGAGGCTGAGTTGGTACCTCCATCAGCTGAGAACCCTTCCTCCTTATCGGCCGTCTTAAAGGTCTCTTGAGAAGTAGTACTTTGAACATCCCAAACCTCATCTGATGGTCCCTTCATTCTGGACCTAGATGAAGATCTCGTTGTACCTTCCATTATGGACTTCTCGGTTTTCTTTGTTGAAGTAGTATCTGCATCTGAGACTCCTCTTTGGAGCTCACTAACGAATTGGCCTACATGAAATGTAGATGATTTCTCTAATCGAGCAGCTGATTCTAACAAGCTTTCGTTGACAGACTTTCTGGTAGATGAACCACCTTGTATATTTTCTCTTGCGGTAGTTTCAGACATTCCCAGTATTGTTCCTCTTTGCTCCATATCTACATTGATGATAGATGCCTCTTCGGTGCTCTCGATCCCCAAACTACTAATATCTTTGTCATCAGAGATTCTGCCAGTGCCTGTATGCTGCGAATTCAAAACTGTGTCATGGTGCACTAATCTCCCAGTTTCTTCTACTCTTGTCAGTCTTCCTCTAGAATCCTGAGAGGATTCAGAAAATGTGGTCCCAACTTGATTGCTTCTGTCTATACCAGAACCTTGTGTAATTTGCAGATCACTCTCATCACGGCTATCCCTTGCCCCCACAATATTGAGGGCTGAAGTCCTACGAGCTTCATTGTTGCTTCGGTCATGCGAATTGCTAACAACCGCAGTGTCACTAGCGTGGATCTTAGTAAGATCAATTTGTTCCTCCACACTACTAACAGTGTTTACAGATGAGGATGGCTGAAATCGATCATATATTCTTGTTTGGATATGGCTTTCTGAAGTACTTGTTGTAGCAGCATTGTTAGTACAGGCCTTAGTAAGTTCCGCTTGTTCTTGCATCTCTTTTGTGCTGTCAATAACTGAAGCCGAGTGAACTTGACCATACACTCCAGTGTCATGATGACTCTGTGAACCCCTGACTATTGTATTATCGCCAGCAATGACCTTGTTTTGATGGATTTGTTCTTGCTCGCCCCTTGCCCGGTCAATAAGACTTATGCTAGAGATAGAGTTTACATCTGATCTAGTGTCAGAACGATTTTGTGAGCTCCTAGAGGCAGAAATATCACTAGCATGAATTGTGGAAACATCAACATGTGTAACATTCTGCACATCTATGTCCGTTTCATGTATCACCTGCTGGTTTACATACCTCCTTTTGTCTCTTGTAATATGAGTTATATTTTCTACAGAGGTAGATCTATCATCGATATCCGTCTGGTTGACTTCCTCATAATTTCTCTGTGAGTGAGAGGCCCTACTAACATGTTGACTACTATCCATCTTTATATCTGTGAGCTTTTCTGTGCTTGTCCTTGAGTCAGTGAGTGCGACAACCTGCTGATCCACCACATCATGCTGATCAATTTGTCGTCTACTGTCACTAGCCATCTTTACAGAACTTTGAAGAGGAGATGACTTGTTATCAATGTACTTTCTTCTATCTTCCAGTTGATTACTCCGTGTTTCTGAATCCAGTTCAGTGTTGTTACCTCTGTTTACTGATGTCTCCACTATCCTCTGTGAGCTCTTTGATTCATCCTTTTGTGTCGCTACTTGCTGGTCCACATCGCTACTGTGCTTCAAAATGGAAGAGTTCTTTGAACTGGAAATCAACCTTGTATCATCCTCGGTTATAACCTTGACATCTTGTGTTCCTGTCCTATGATCTCTTACACTGACAAGTTGTGCATCATCATAACTGTACTCATCTTTCTCATCATTTGACAAACCAACTGAGGAAGAATAGCGTCTGCCTCTCTCTTCCAATGTCTGTGAAGCTCGTCGGTCTACATTATCATCCCACCGCACCCTCGAGGATGAATTCCCCCTTGAATCTCTTGTATCAACAGCGTTCCTTGAACTCGAAGCCCTCTGTGAATCATCCTCATGAAATGCAGACGCAGACCTCTGAGACCTACCATGTGAGTAGTTCTTACGCTCAGCAATATCTTGATCATCCTCCTCCATATACTTCTTTCTCCTTGTGTTCTGAATAACAAATCTTTCATCATCATTTCTAACGCGCCTCCCATCTCTTCTCACATCATCCTCACTGTCGATTTCAAAATCCCTCCTCCCTGTTCTCCGATCAAATCTTCGGTCATCCTCATTATACCTGCCAGCTCCCACTCTTCTAGCATCATACACATCCTCATATTCAGAATCCCTTCTTTCTCTTCTCCGATCATATTTCCTGTCATTTTCACTGTATCTTCTAGCACCAGCATTCCTTGCCTCATCAGATTCAAACTCACTCCTGTCTCTCCCTTCCATCAGATCGCTTCTTCGCCTTGTATCCTCGTCGTCGATGTAACCCCTCTGCTCCAACCTCCTCCGATGATACCGATGCCTGTCATGCATCCCATTCACATCCCGAATTTCCCTCCGTCGGCCACTGTACCCGCCTTCATCATAGTACTCATTTTCCACACCCTTCCTCCGACGGCAATCTCTACATCTATCATCTTCATCTTCTTCTTCTTCTTTCCACTTCCTTCTAAAACTCGACTTACCTGGCCGCTCCCACTGAGCGTGACCACATTGATCCTCGTCCTCTTCATCATCCCAATCGCTGTGGCATTCCATCGAACAACTTCTGTGCGGCCACTGGCCACCCTCATACTCCCACACCTCCTGCCGCACCGCCCTCCCGAGCAACCTCGGCGTATCCCCATGTCCACAGCTAGTGCCAAGACCTAACCTGCCGCTGCCGTAGCTGCCACAACCGCATCCCCGCGCCTTCAATCGCCGGCAACCCACTCCAAGATCCGACCGTCCAGCGCCCTGCCGCCCGCAGCATCGGTACCCGCGCCCCTCCAATCCCCAAGTAACGTGCTGAACATATGACCTTCCGCCGCCGCCGCCGCCGCTGCAGCAGCAGCGGACGGCCGCACGCCGGTGGCAGCAGCTGTGCGGCGGATGAGGCGGGGGCGGGGGCTGGAGCCGAGCGGAGAGAAGGAGGAGGTGAGCAGAGTGGCGGAGGAGGTACCCGTCGAGCAGGAAGCGGGGAGAGAGGTGAGGGTTGAGCGGGAGCAGCTCGCGGTGAGCACCGTCACCGTCGTAGTGCTGCTGGCTGCAGTGGTGCGACGGGGCGTAAGGGGAATGGGAGCTATAGGCTGGCTTCGCGGCCCTCAGGGCGAAGGCGGCCGCGGAGTAGGAGCTGTACATGGCGGGAGCGGGACGAGGGACGCTCGGCGGCCGCCGGCGGTCCGACCGCCGGAGAGTGGAGCTGTGGGCGTGGGGTTTGAGGTGGGAGTGTCGTCCCGGGCTGGAGACTGGATCGCCCGTGACCGGGCGTCAGGGGAGCTGCCAAACCCACCAGACATGCTTCCCCTGCTGTCCGATCGGAAATGGACGGCTTGGATTGGGCGCCACTGGTTCCTGACACTGGTTCAGTGAGCCACCTGCGGCGCATGCTGTGTGCCGGATCAGACAGCATCGTTAAATTATTTTCCGTCACGCGACTGCTAGCGGTTTAGCAGCTTGAATTGCGTGTACGCGACTAGTTTGCGTTTGGAAAAGGTGGCTTGCTGCAGGTCATGGGCGGCGCGACGACAAGATGCGAGATGTGGATGCAACGTGGGGTGTCAAAGCATCTCTAGCCGTGCCCACAACACGGTCTTCCCAGGCGATTTTTTGACGCCGGTGTTGAAAAAAGGCTCAGTCGCGTCTCAGGAGCCCGTTTTTCGCCGACTTGGGCCGAAATCAGCGCCGGCGGACTCAGGCCGAACCCAACGCGCTGGGGGGCGCCCGGGGGTGTCGGGGCGAGTGTTTTGGCGCGAAACAGCCGCGGGCCTGCCGAGTCAGCGAGACGGCCGCTTCGTCGTCCTCATCGCCTCAGTTCCCGTGGGAATCAATGCCAAGGCTGCCGTGCCGGTCAGCCTCCATTGATGCCTCACGGGCGGCGCAGTGAAGACGCCGCCGACGCGCGTCCCGCCCGCTTCCGCCACGCGTCCTCCCGCATGCCGCCTCCCCGCCGCCCCGCTTCGGCTATAAAAGGCGCCCACTGCCCGCCGGTGAGCGCCACAGCCTCCCTCCTCTCCCCCTCGCAAAAACCTTCTCCCCGCCGGCGAGCTCCCCCCACTCTCCTCCCTGCCGACGAGCAAAGCATGGCCGAGAGGTTCCCAGGCGATGGCGCAGCGGCGAACGGCTTCAGCCGCCGACACCTCCAGGAGCCGGAGGCGCGCCTTCTCTACGAGGCCGAGTATCCGGCGCCCCCCGACATGCGCGTGCCGGGGGCGTGGAGCCTGAGCGTTGGCGGCGTCCCGGTGCCGCCGGTGCCCAAAGGGGCGGCACGGCAGGCGGAGAGAAGGCGCCTCCCTCTCCCGTGCGCAGCCGCCGACGCTTCTTCCCTCCCTCTCCCTCTCTCCCAAGCCCGATGGTCGCGCGTTTCCCCGGCGACGCGGCGGCGGCCAACGGCTTCGATCGCCACTCGCTTCACGAGTGGGAGGCGTGGCTCCTGTTCGAGGCGAACGTCCCGGCGCTACCGGACATCGCTTCAGGCCGACAGGGTGGAGACTCAGCAACGGGGAGTGCCCATTCCCCCGATGCCCGACGCCGAGGCGCGCCCCGCCTACTTCGCCGCTGATCGACCGCGTGCGAGCCTCCATCACAGAGGAGCAGCTCGCCCTCCCCCAGTACGCCACCGACAACCACGCGGCTTGGGCGGCGTACTTCCAGTGCCGCCAGGAGCAGAGGCTGGCGTCCACCAACGGGGCGCCAGTGGTAGGCGGCATCAAGAACAGCGAGCGGCGCCGCGTATGGTGGGGTGCCCCCGGCCGCACGCTCGACGGCGTGCTGTCGTACCTCGAGGGCGGCAACGAGCCACCGCTGGCATACCCTGCCACGGCGGCCGCCCCGGCCCACCGCCGGCGCGGCGGGCAATGGATGCCCAGGAGGTTCGGTTCCTCCTCGCACTCCTCCTCCCGTTCTTCCCACTCCTCTGGCTCGCTGGCATTGCTCGGCGTCAAGGCCGAGCCCGCAGCGGAGACCCCGCTCGGCCGGCGCACTCGCTGCGCCGGCATCGTCATAAATGAGGGCGGCCGGCGCGCCTCCTCGTCGGCTCCTCCGTGCTTCGTCAAAACGAAGACGACGCTGGGGCTCGCGGCCGTGAAAATGGAGCTGGGGCTCCCCGCCGTGAAGACGGAGCACGACGACGTGGAGCTCGATGAGGAGGCGGCCCTGAAATGGGCGCGCGATGACTATCTCAAGATGGAGATGGAGCGCCAGTGCGCCGCCCTGTAGCGCTACGAACAGCGTCGCCGGGGCCGCGATGAAGGAGGCGTCGTCGTCCTCGATGACAGCGACGACGATGCCGCGCTGCCACCGCCACCGGTCCTCCATGGCGACGCCGGGCAGGGGTCCAGCAGGGGCGGCCACGTCAAGGAGGAGAAGGCCGACGACGACAGCGGCGGCGGCAAGGATGGCGGCGACGGCGATGACTACGCCGCGTTCAGCGACTTCTTCGCCCCTTAGTTGTAGTTTCGGCCTTTTTCCAGATAAATTTGCTATGTAAATTGTCGAACATGTCTAATATATGCCAAGTTTGCCGAATTTTAGCCGAGTTTAGCCGAACTTTGCTGAATGTTTTTTTAACTTAGACGGCATCTGGGGGCGACCCTGGGGTCGGCGACTGGGAACCCACTCGCCCCCAGGCTAATTTTTTGCGTCGGCTCGCCCCCAGGCGGCGCTTTTACGCACCCCCTGGGGGGCCAACGGCTAGAGATGCTCTCATGGACTCACCCTCACACGGATTTGCTCCGTCGCACCACTCGAAACGGTCATCTGTTTTATCCGGATTTCGTTCGTTCAAGGATAACGAATAAATATGCGCGTCCGGGTGCGGTCGTTCGGCCGGGACGCCACATCTCAAATTATTCAAAAAAGACTAGCAAATACCACTCAAATCTAACCCAAATAGGCATAGCAAAATAATTTAAAAACCTTAAATATTAAGGTAAATGGCCTAAGTCCAGTCCAACACATTCTTAAACAAACTAAGAATTAAAACGACATAAAAAAACTAGAAGCCCGTCGTCGTCGTGGACGCCTTCGCCTTCATTGCCGCCATCATTGTCGTCCCTCGTCGCTCGTGAGGTCGATGTAGGGCGGTGGCATCCGAAGACGGGAGCGTTAACCCCGCCGGACTCCTTCCCCTCGTGGAGCTCCCGACCAAAGACCCAGATGCAATCTGGAACTTGCCTCTGGACGTTCACTCCGAACTGTCGAGGTCTGCGCTCATTGGGTCCGATAAGGTGCCCCATGCCGAACTCAGCCCTGCAGATCCACAGTTTCCGGTCTAGCTTTCGCTCCTAGATGAAGCATTGGGATTAATGCAATTTCTCGCCATCATGGAGGGTTTACCTCCGAACTGTACCCAGCTCGAGCTGGGGGCTGAGAGTGGGGATTTTACACTCCACCCGCCACCCACTTAATAGCCACTGTCGAGGATTTAACCGACATGCTTGACTACGCGTCCGAAGACATCAACGTTATGGACGACGATGTCGACGCCGAAACGAGTCAAGTCCCACCCATCACAGGGCGTTGGACGGCCACTTCAACTTATGATGTATACTGGTGGACACTCCTGATAAAAAGGATGACGAGGATAATCAAAACCCCGATGAGGACAAACCCGTCGATAAACCACCAAAGAGTTGACGTCAGCGGCGCCGCTCACGATCGCGTCGGGCGAAGGATAGTAATACCAGCACCGGAGACAATGAGACTCCGGATGATGCCGAAGATCCCGAATACCCTGTCGAGGCCACATCAGAATAGGATGAAAGGGAAGAAGGTGAATATAGCCCCGAACACGCTGATCACGAAGATTCGGAAGACAGCAACTATATGCCAGAATCCGAAGAGGAAGTTAGCCTCGGTGATGAAGATTTTATTGTCCCAGAGGAACCCCTCGAACAAGAACGCTTCAAATCGCCACAGCTTGGAGCCTGAAAAAGAAATAGCAGTAGTTCAAAGCTGAACATGATACGCTTAATGAAAGATGGACCAAGGTCCTGGCCGCTGAAGAATACAGCCACGAGCGATCTGTCAAAAGTTACCCTAAGCGCAAGCTGCTGCCACAATTTAATGACGAAGCCCTTGAGCCAATATCGTCGAAATACAATCAGGCAGATCAACCAGACCGACCACCACGTGGACGGGATAAAGCAGCATATCAAGCCGAACATCAACCCGCACCTCCTCGCCGAAGAGGCAAGGAGACCGCAGCCGTGGGATACACATATGACTTGCAACGGGACCTAGCCAATAAAGCTGGCCAGACTAGATCAATCTACGGTACAAGAGGTTGTGCCCCGACGCGAAACAACGGCTATGAGGCTCGGTGTGACGACCATTACTATACTCGGGATCAGAACCGAACTCAGATGTCAGCTGACCTCCGCCGCGATATTGCGCGGTATAGAGGGCCCGCACACCCTTTATGCTTCACCAATGAAGCAATGCAGCACCAATTTCCGGAAGGGTTTAAACGTGTAAATATCGAACAGTATGATGGAACGATGAATCCGGCCGTATGGATTGAAGATTTCCTTCTCCACATCCACATGGCTCGTGGAGATGACCTCCATGCCATCAAATATCTTCCTCTAAAGCTGAAAGGACCAGCACGGCACTGGCTGAACAACCTCCCAGAAAACTCCATTGGAACCTGGGAAGATTTGGAAGATGCTTTTTAGGCCAACTTTCAGGGCACTTATGTCCGGCCACCGGATGCTGACGACTTGAGTCACATAATCCGGCAACCAGGCGAATCGGCTCGCAAACTTTGGAATTGGTTCCTAACTAAAAAGAATCAGATCGTGGATTGTCCGGACACCGAAGCCTTAGTGGCCTTCAAACACAGCGTCCGAGATGAATGGCTCGCCCGACACCTCGGGTAGGAAAAATCGAAGACCATGACAGCCCTAACTGCACTTATGACCCACTTCTGTGTGGGCGAGGATAGCTGGTTGGTTCATAGAAGCAACAGCTCGGGCGACCCCGACACTTCGGAGGTGAGGGACGGCAATGGTAAACCTCACCGCAATAAAAACAAACGTCGAAACAACAACAACGACGCAGACGATACGACAGTCAATGCCAGATTCAGTGTCCCTAAGTCCGGTCAGCGGAAGAAACCTTTCAAAGGCAACAAGGACGGACCATCCAGCCTGGAGAAAATCCTTGAGAGGCCCTGTCAGATTCATGGCACACCCGATAAGCCTGCGAACCACACCAACAGGAATTGTTGGGTTTTCAAACAGGCCGGTAAGGCAAATACCGAAATAAGGGAAAGGGACCTCCAAGTGAAGATGATGATGAGCCCCGTCAGCCGAACACTGGGGGTCAGAAGCAGTTTCCCCCCGAGGTGAAAATAGTGAACATGATCTATGTCACTCATATCCCCAAAAGGGAGCGCAAGCGCGCACTAAGGGACATCTACGCTGTAGAGCCTGTCGCCCCTAAGTTTAACCCATGGTCAGCCTGTCCGATCATTTTTTTACGCAGGGATCTTGCAACTAGTATTCGTCGCGGGGGTTCGGCCGCCCTGGTACTTGATACAATTATTGACGGATACCACCTCACTAGAGTCCTTATGGACGGAGGCAGCAGTCTTAACTTGATCTATGAAGACACTATCCGCAAGATGGGCATTCACCCATCAAGAATCAAGCCCAGCAACACTACCTTTAAAGGTGTAATACCGGGCATCGAGGCCCGTTGCACGGGCTCACTCACACTGGAGGTAGTATTCGGCTCCCCAGACAACTTTCGCAGCGAAGAGTTAATCTTCGACATCGTCCCTTTCCGAAGTGGCTATCATGCACTACTCGGACGAACTGCTTTCGCCCGCTTTAATGCAGTCCCGCACTACACTTACTTAAAGCTTAAGATGCCTAGACCTCGTGGTGTTATTACAGTCAATGGTAGTATGGAGCGCTCCCTCCGTACTGAAGAACACACTGCGGCCCTCGCAGCTGAGGTGTATGGCGGCCTTATCAAGCCGAACAGTTCATCGGCCAATAAAGCCAATGATGTATCTAAACAAGTCCGGTCCGCGCATAATTGCAATAAATCAACGATTCCGGACCTTGATTAGTAGTTCAGCCTCTGTCGATCGCCCTATCAGGTTGCAGCTTACGTACCGCGCATACACAACTACGCATTAAAAATACCTTGGGCGGCACCGGGGGCACACTGCAGAAAGGGTCCATAGCATGGCTTGACCCCATCTGGACTGCATATACCTTCCTTTTTTTCACTACAGGTTCATCAAGAGCCCTACTTGCTATATGGTTGTTTCAGGAGATCCTTTTAAGGCTGGCGTTTCCCAACCATCAAAGACTCCTATCAAAGGACTTATTACTAAGGAGAAATGGCGCAGACGTGCGACAGGGCATCACTGGAGTTGTTTGGAACTATGATCTTTAGGCCGTGTGTTAGACCTTCCCTTATGTAAAACTTTTTCTTTTTCTCTTTAGGCATGTAACATGACCTTAATTTTGAACGACATTGTTTGTCAAAACCAACCTCGACATATCAATAAGGATATAAAGGATGATTCACCTTCTTGGTTGGATTCTTGTATTATCTTGCCATCTGTGTTCCCCCCTTACGTTCGACTGACATACGTGGCTCGTCACGGCCTTCATACCAGGGGTTGTATTCGACCCTGCAAACTCTTAAGTCCGAACACCTCTAGGGAACTCTTCGGCGTCCCGGATACTACATTATATGCATCGGCTCCGAATCATGTCTTTGGTCTATAGTTGGGTTGCCCGGCTCCTATGTTTGCCACCTTACGTTCCGCAAGTTCGGCTAAGGTAGTAAAGGGAGAACTACTACGATTGTATTTCTGGTTCGTCCGGCCAAGTACCTTAGTAGAGAAAGCCGAAAACTGACTGTCATGATAGGCGAGAGCGGGTCAGCGATCCGGTGACCTAGTGTTATACTACAAATCATTCGCGATTTATGCCGTGTTATACGAGGGGTTGGGCTTTGACCAGCCGCGTTGCATAGGCGCTGTACTCCGAACTGTCGCTCACGCAACAAGGGGCTAGTACTTAGCGCCTTAGCGCCACCAATGGACTCTTATGGCTAAGTGAAAGTACTAAAGCCGCATAGTCTGACTGCCTAGTTCACTTCGCAAGACGCCTCCTACATCGGACCAAGACGTTGGATAAAGTGTGGTCATGCGTTCCCGAACACCCCTGTAATATTTACGTGGGGTCAGAAGCCGACGAATGGTAAACTTTCAGACTTATAAACGACCAAACAGGAGGATAAACTAATTATAAAGCGCAGGCATAAAAATTCTACACCATGAGTTCATTACATGACTTACAAACCGGACTCTACTAATCAAATATGATGTCCTTTGAGCACTAGCCCTCTACAATGCGAGCTCCCTCAAGGACCTCGCCGAAGTACTTCTCCGGCCGCCGATGATCCTTGCCTTCTGGTGGCCCCGCGGTGGCAATCTTGGTGGCCTTCATCTTCACCCATTGTACCTTGACTCGGACGAAGGCCGTCCAGGAACCTTCTATGCAGGCCGACCGCTTGATCGCGTCCACCCGAGGACATGATGACCTACAAGTATATGGGGTCAATTGTAGCCTTTTCGATAAGTAAGAGTGTCGAACCCAACGAGGAGCAAAAGGAAATGACAAGTGGTTTTCAGCAAGGTATTGTCTTCAAGTGCCAAAATTGTAAGTACCGGGGTAGTTTGATAGCAAGATAATTTGTAACGAGCAAGTAACAATAGCAGTAACAAAAGTGCAGCAAGGTAGCCCAATCCATTTGAGGTAAAGGACAGGCCAAAACGGTTTCTTATGATAAGCAAAGTGTTCTTGAGGGTACATGGGAATTTCATCTAGTCACTTTCATCATGTTGGCTTAATTCATGTTCGGTACTTTGATAATTTGATATGTGGGTGGACCGGTGCTTAGGATCTGTTCTTAGTTGAACAAACCTCCTATTTATGATTAACCCTCTCGCAAGCATCCGCAACTACGAGAAAAGTATTAAGAATAAATTCTAACCATAGCATTTGGATCCAATCGGTCCCTTACGGAATAGTGCATAAACTAGGGTTTAAGCTTCTGTCACTGTCGCAATCCACCATCTAATAACTACTCCACAATGCATTCCCTTAGGCCCAAATATGATGAAGTGTCATGTAGTTGATGTTCACATGACACCACTAAGAGAATGGCAACATACATATCATCAAAATATCGAACACATATACCAAGTTCACATGATTACTTGCAACATGATTTCTCCTGTGACCTCAAGAATGGAAGTAACTACTCACAAATGATAAACATGCTCAAGATCAGAGGGGTATTAAATAACATAATGGATCTGAGCATATAATCTTCCACCGAATAAACCATATAGTATGTAACCAACACTATTAGTCACCCACGAGCACCAATCTATAGTTTTGATACAAAGATTGAACACAAGAGATGAACTAGGGTTTGAGAGGAGTTAGTGTTGTGAAGATGTTGATGAAGATATCCCTCCCCAAGATGGAAGAGTTGTTGGTGATGATGACGACGGTGATTTCCCCCTCCAGGAGGGAAGTTCCCCCTGCGGAATCGCTCCGCCGGAGGGCAAAAGTGCTCCTGCCCAAGTTCCGGCTTGAGGCGGCGGCGGTTCGCCCCGAATGTCCTCCCCCTATTTTTTCTAGGTCAAAATGACTTATATACCAGAAGATGGGCACCGGAGGTGGGCCGAGGAGGGAAGCACCCACGAGGGCGTGCCTGGGCCTCCTAGCGCACCCAGGTGGGTTGTGCCCACCTGGTGGCCCTCCTCTAGTACTTACTTGCTCCAATATTTATTAAATAATCCATAAAAAATCCTAGGGAGTTTCAGCTCATTTGGAGTTGTGCAGAACAGGTAGCTTGACGTAGCTTTTTCACGTCCAGATTTCCAGCTGCCAAAATTCTCCCCCTTGGTGCATACCTTGCAAATTATGAGAGAAAAGGCATTATAATTACTTCAAAAAGCATTATTATACAATAAAACAACATAAATAATAGTAGGAAAACATGATGCAAAATAGACGTATCAACTCCCCCAAGCTTAGACCTCGCTTGTCCTCAAGCGAAAACTGAAATCGAAAAACATGCCCACATGCTTAGAGAGAGGGGTCTCGACAAAAACAAAAATATGGACATAACAGCATCATGTGACTTATTATAACAGCAAGAAACTTTAATATAAAACTTTTATCATAGTCTTCTCATGAACAAGTGACAATTCATCACAACATCGAAGTATAAAGCATAAACTCTATTCAAAACCGACAAACTATGTTCTTAGTCAAATTTGCCACTACAATTCATCATCTTTTCAGTAAGGGTCACGTATCAGAGCCTTTAGGCAAGTCCACATACTCAACCATCATTTAGTCTTCTATGATTGCTAACACTCACCGCGTACACATGAGCAAAACGTTTCAACCGGACACAAAGAAAGGTAGGGGCTTATAGTTTCGCCTCCCAACACACACACCTCAAGGGTGATGCCAACAATAATAACTTATGCCACCCATATTCAACTGGACATATATATGTGCCTAGATCTTTCCTCACCACATGATGCTTGCCAAAGAAGAAAAATAAAAGGAATAGAGAGAAAAACTTTGACTCTTGCATGAAAGTAAATACATGAAAGTAAAAGATAGGCCCTTAGCAGAGGGAAGCAGAGGTTTCCATGCGCTTTTGTTTGTATGCTCAACCCCTTGGTGCAAGAGAATGTCACATTATATTGCCCCTTGTGATGGTAACCTTTATTATGCAGTCTATCGCTTTTATTTTTCACCATCACAAGTTCGTACAACGCTCAATTTTCCCTTACACTAAATGATCTCACATTTTTATAAGCAATTTTTATTGCCCTTTTTGCACCGATGACAACTTACTTGAAGGATCTTACTCAATCCATAGGTAGGTATGGTGGACTCTCAAACAAGATAGGGTTTAAGGGTTTTGGATGCACAAGTAGTATCTCTACTTAGTGCGGAGTTTTTGGCTAGCAAAGATAGGGGCAAGCACCACATGTTGAAGGATCTATGATAATATGACTTCTGTGTGAATATGAACAAACATAAATCATTAAGTTGTCTTCCTTGTCCAATGTCAACAATTTTGGCATATAATATTTTGATGGGTGCTCACAATCACAAAAGATTTCGATGATAGTGTATTTATATGTGAATCTTCTTTCCCTTATTAATTCTTTCATGTGTTGCATCATTGACCAACGGTATGTTTGTCAATCTACAACAAAATTTTCTACTTATACTTGTCCTTGTGTAATGTCATCACTTACCATAAAATTAGCATATGATCTTTTTCTTTTATTTCCTTATTGCAGCAAGAAAGTAAAGAAGGCAAAACTCAAACTAAACTTTATTATATCTCGCACACGATTACAAGGATTGATCACTAAGCAAACTCACAAAAAGAAAGGATCGAACTAAACTTTTCATCATCAAATAGCAAAAGATAACCATTGATCGAACTAAGAAAATAAAGGCAAAAGATAGTGGAGATTGATATGATACTGGGGCACCTCCCCCAAGCTTGGTGAAAGCCAAGGGGAGTGCCCATACCCAATACTCAGTTTTCTTTTGGTGGTGATGAAGTAGACGCAATCAGATCTTTAAGGATCAAGAGGCTCTCCAATCTTTGGATGACTCTCCGCAGGGAAGCAATGTGCTCCATATGCAAAATATTTTCACGATTGAGATACTTATTTTGTACATGAACCGTATTAATGATCCTGAAGGCTGCAATCTCAACGGGGGTAAGATGAGCATAGTAGGGTTCAAGGATATCTTCCTCTTCCTCATCGGCGGGCAATGCTTGCTCGTCCATCGACACTTGATCTCCGGCGGCCTCCTTGCTCTTGTCCTCCTTAACTGCTCCAACGGGGTCTTCTCTCTTCAGCTCGATCTTCATCAACCAAGCATCTTCTTCCATACAATCAGACGGGGAAGAAGACATGATGCCTGGCTCAACAGATCTGACAGAAAATAAAAAGAAAAGAAAACAAGGGATTTCTCTGTGATACGGAGGTTAACATGTTCGGGAGGTATATGTAGATTTTTTATCTTGGGGAGCAAGCAGAACGGAAGAAAAACAGAGACCGGAAAGTACCCGAGGTGGGCACAACCCACCTGGGCACGCCAGGCATGCCTAGCACGCCCTGGTGTATCGTGCCCACCAGGGTCACTTTCCTGGAAGTTTCTTATTTTCCTAATTTTCTAAATATTCCAAAACTAACAAAGAATATTTTTGTGGATTTTTCGGAGTCCGTTTACTTACCGTATCATGTACCTTACTTACCGTATCATGTACCTCCTTATTTTCACGATTCTGGAGTGTTCCGGAAGGACTCTTTTATGTGTTCTTCCGGTGTCAATGTTTGGATAACATTGCTTTCAACATTAATGGGCGTACCTAAGATATAGTGTTTTATTCGTTGCCCATTGACAACCTTTGGGTTAGTCCCTTCGACATTATTTATTTTGATAGCTCCGGATCGATAGACCTCCTCGATGACATAGGGTCCTTCCCATTTGGAGAGGAGTTTTCCTGCAAAAGAATCTGAAACGAGAGTTGTACAAAAGAACATATTCTCCTACTTTGAACTCACGCTTTTGGATTCTTTTGTCGTGCCATCTTTTAACTTTTTCTTTGAATAACTTAGCATTTTCTTAAGCCTGGGTTCTCCATTCATCTAATGAGCTAATATCAAATAACCTCTTTTCTCCAGCAAGTTTGAAATCATAATTGAGTTCTTTTATTGCCCAAAATGCTTTGTGTTCTAACTCAAGAGGCAAATGACAAGCTTTTCCATAAACCATTTTATATGGAGACATACCCATTGGATTTTTGTAAGCTGTTCTATAAGCCCAAAGTGCATCATCTAATTTCTTAGCCAATTCTTCCGGGACCTATTAACAGTCTTTTGTAAGATTAGTTTTATTTCTCTATTTCTAAGTTCAACTTGACCACTAGACTGAGGATGATAAGGTGACGCAATTCTATGGTTAACATCATACTTAGCAAGCATCTTATGGAAAGCACCATGAATAAAGTGTGAACCACCATCAGTCATTAAATATCTAGGGACTCCAAACCTTGGGAAAATAACTTCCTTAAGCATTTTAATAGAGGTGTTGTGATCAGCACTATTGGTTGGAATAGCTTCTACCCACTTAGTAACATAATTAACAGCAACCAAAATATGTGTATACCCATTAGAGGAAGGAGAAGGTCCCTTAAAGTCAAATCCCCAAACATCAAATGGTTCAACAACAAGTGAATAATTCATAGGCATTTCTTGACGCTTACAAATATTACCTATTCTTTGGCATTCATCACAAGATGAGACAAACTTACAGGCATCCTTGAAGAGAGTAGGCCAATAAAAACCAGATTGCAATACCTTATGAGCGGTTCTATCTCCCACGTGATGTCCTCCATAAGCTTCGGAGTGACATTTCCGTAGGATTTGTTCCTGTTCATGCTCAGGTACACAACATCTAATAATACCATCTACTCCTTCTTTATAAAGATGTGGGTCATGCCAAAAGTAATGTCTTAAATCATAGAAGATTTTTTTCTTTTGTTGGTATGTGAAGGTAGGTGGTATGTATTTAGCAACAATATAATTAGCATATAGTCAGCATACCAAGGTGTACTATGAGAAACATTTATTGCAGCTAGTTGTTTTATAAGGGAAGCCATCATTAATTGATTGTGGGTCATCAAGAATATTTTCAAGTTTAGACAAGTTATCAGCTACGGGGTTCTCTTCTCCTTTCCTATCAGTGATATGCAAATCAAATTCTTGTAGCAGAAGGACCCACCTAATGAGTCTAGGTTTAGCATCTTTCTTTTCCATAAGATATTTTATAGCAGCATGATCGGTGTGAACAATTACTTTAGAATCAACAATGTAAGATCTGAATTTATCACAAGCAAACACCACGGCTAAGAATTCTTTTTCAGTAGTAGCATAGTTTCGTTGAGCATTGTCTAGATTTTTACTAGCATAATGAATAACATTTAGTTTCTTATCAACACTTTGTCCTAGAACAGCACCAACAACATAATCATTAACATCACACATAATCTCAAAAGGCAAGTTCCAATCAGGTGGTTGAACAACAGGTGCAGTAATTAAGGCTTTCTTTAGTGTTTCAAAGGCTTCCATGCAATCATCATCAAACACAAAGGGAATATCCTTTTGTAAAAGACTATTAATAGGCCTAGAAATTTTAGAAGTCTTTGATAAACCTCCTATAAAAACCAGCATGACCAAGGAAACTATGAATACCTTTGATATCTTTAGGACATGGCATTTTCTCAATTGCATCAACCTTGGCTTTGTCCACCTCAATGCCCCTTTCAGAAATTTTGTGGCCCAAGACAATACCTTCATTAACCATAAAGTGGCACTTCTCCAATTCAAGGCGAGATTTGTCTGTTCACATCTCCGCAAGACTCGATCAAGATTGCTTAAACAATCATCAAAAGACTCCCCATAAACAGAAAAGTCATCCATGAAAACCTCAACAATCTTTTCACAAAATCAGAGAATATAGCAGTCATACATCTTTGAAAGGTAGCAGGTGCATTACATAAACCGAAAGGCATACGTCTATAAGCAAATGTTCCAAAAGGACAAGTAAAAGTGGTCTTTTCTTGATCAGATTGTAAAACAGGTATTTGTGAAAAGCCAGAGTATCCATCAAGGAAGCAAAAATGTGTGTGCTTAGATAGTCTTTCTAACATTTGATCAATAAAAGGCAGAGGGTAATGATCTTTTCTAGTAGCTTTATTTAATTTTCTATAATCAATTACCATTCTATAGCCCGTGACAATTCTTTGTGGAATAAGCTCATTCTTATCATTAGGAACAACAGTAATACCTCCCTTATTAAGGACACAATGAACAGGACTTACCCATCTACTATCAGCTATAGGATAGATTACCTGCTTCCAGAAGTTTCAATATTTCCGTTCTTACCACTTCTTTCATTTGCGGGTTTAACTAACATTGGTGATCAACAACGGGTTTAGCATCAGGTTCCATATTAATCTTGTGCTGACATAGAGTGGGACAAATGCCCTTAAGATCATCAAGAGTATATCCAATAGCAGCCATGTGCTTCCTTAGAACTTTCAATAATCTTTCTTCTTCATGTTCTAAAAGGTTAGCACTAATAATAGGATATATCTTATTTTCATCAAGACAAGCATATTTCAGAGTGTCTAGCAATTGTTTTAATTCAAATACAGGATCACCTTTAGGTGGAGGAGGACCTCCTAGAGTTTCAATAGGCAAATTGTGTTTAAGCAGAGGTTGTTGTTCGAAAAAGATTCTATCTATTTCATTTCTTTCATGCATATGCAAATCATTTTCATGGTCTAGCAAATATTGTTCCAAAGGATCAGTAGGAGGCACATCAATAGAAGCAAGACCAATAATTTCATCCTTACTATGCAAATCTTTCTTATGAGGTTGTTTACTAAACTTGGAAAAATTAAATTCATGAGATTCATTACCAAAGCCAACATCGACAGTTTGTTTCTCACAATCTATTTTAGCATTGACGGTGTTCACTAAAGGTCTACCAAAAATAATGGGACAAAAGTCATCTTGTGGGGTGCTAAGAACAAGAAAATCAGTAGGGTATTTTATTTTCCCACATAAGACTTCAACATCTCTAAGAATCCCAATTGGTGATATAGTATCTCTATTAGCAAGTTTAATAGTGACATCTATGTCTTCTATTTCAGCAGGTGCTATTTCATCTTTAATTTCTTGATATAAGGAGAAAGGAATAGCACTTACACTAGCACCTAGGTCACATAACCTATGATAATAGTGATCTCCTATCTTAACTGTGATAATAGGCATGCCAACAACTGGTCTATGTTTATCTTTTCCTTCAGGTTTGGCAATTCTAGAAGCTTCACCACATAAGTAAATAACATGCCCATCAATATTATCCACTAAGAGATCTTTAACCATAGAAACAGTAGGTTCAACTTTGATTTGTTCAGATGGTTTTGGTGTTCTAACATAACTTTTGTTAACCATAGTTGAAGCTTTAGCATGTTCCATCATCCTAACAGGAAAAGGTGTTTTTTCAATATAAGCAGTGCGAACAACTGGATCAACATTATAAATGATAGTGTCTTCTTTAGCTTTTACCGGTTCTTTAACTTCTTCTTTAATTGGTGGGTGATATTTAAACCACTTCTCCTTAGGGAGATCAACATGAGTAGCAAAAGATTCACAAAAGGAAGCTACTATCTCAGAGTCAAGTCCATACTTAATGCTAAACTTTTGAAAAGCATCGGTATTCATAAAAGATTTAATACAATCAAACTTAGGTTCAATACCTGACTCTTTACCTTCGTTGAGTTCCCAATCTTCAGAGTTGTGTTTAATTCTTTCTAAAAGATCCCACCGGAATTCAATAGTCTTCTTCATAAAAGAACCAGTACAAGAAGTATCGAGCATGGATTGATCATTACGAGAAAGCCGAGCATAAAAATTCTGAATAATAATTTCTCTTGAGAGCTCATGATTGGGGCATGAATATAACATTGTATTAAGCCTCGCCCAAGCTAGAGCGATACTTTCTCCTTCACAAGGCCAAAAATTATATATATAATTCCGATCACGATGAACTAGATGCATAGGATAATTTTTTGATGAAATTCCAATTTCAAATGGTTCCACTTCCAAGATCCAATATCATCGCGTAGCATATACCATGTCAATGCTTTACCCTTCAATGATAAAGGGAAAACCTTCTTCTTAACTTCATCTCCGGGCAAACCTGCAAGCTTAAATAATCCACAAATTTCATCCACATATATCAAGTGCATATCAGGATGTTCGGTTCCATCTCCTGCATAAGGATTAGCTGCAGTTGTTCTAACATTCCCGAAGGAATTTCATATTCAATATTTTCAATAGGTGCAGTAGGTTGAGGGGTAACTAATTGTGGTTCCGGTCGAGGTAAAGATACCCCGAATGTCGTGGAATTATCACGTCAGATGTCCTAGTGTGAGGACTTAGTCGTGGAGCCATCGCAACGAGATTAGCTTAAAGGGGTTAAACCGGACAAAGGACATGGGGAGTTTATACTGGTTCGGCCCCTTGTGGTGAAGGTAAAAGCCTACGATCCAGTTGTGGTGGAATTAATGAGGTGTCGATGATCAGGGAGCGAATCCACTTTACCTGGCTCTCGAGTTGTTGTTTCTTGTCCTTGAACTATCGCCTGGTCGTCCCTTTATATACACAGGTCGACGCCCAGCAGTTTACAGAATCCCGACGCCGGCTCATACACATGTCCGGCTTGGTTTCTACCTTTTCCTATCTTACAATACAAGTTACATATCACATGGCGGTTTATATCTACGGGCCCTAATCCGCCTTTGGGCCCCGGGCCTTTAAATCTCCGTAGTAAAGCGCCATACTCCTTGTCTTCATGGGCTTCAATACGGATGACTCCTTATGAGTATAACTCAGCCCCTCCTGGTCGGTTTATACTCAATAGTTATATCCCCAACATTAGGCCCCAGATTGATTTGAACCTGTTCATGTCAATCTTCAACACGTAAGAAAATTTCGTCTTGAATATCTTCATGTGAACCTTGTAAACCACCATGACATCATCTTCCAAGATTGTAATAAACCGCCATGACGTCACGTGCTTATTAAAACCGTATATACTTCCATTTTATTAATAAACCTCCAAAAATCGAGGCGACATCTCTGTCACATATCCATTTTTTGGGCTCCTTGATTCCCGCGCCTGTCGCTTATCAATTCTTCTTTATAAATGGGGCCGAGGGTTCCTTTCCTTTTCTTCCCTTGCCTCTTCATCTTTCTTCCACCTCGTGTCGCCTCAGTGCTCGAGCACAGCCGCCGTCATTGACCTTCACCTCTGCCCCAACAACGGCCGCTGCATCAACCTGAACGCACCAAAAAAACGCGGTGCCTCTCCGCTGCTTTCTCAGCCTCAGTAAGCCTTCTCTCTTTCTGCCCCAGATCTGTTCATTAGGGTTTCTGTGTTCCTCAACGTTCTTCGGTGTTCTTCACTTGAACTTCGTTGTCACATGAGTACTTTGATAAAACGTGACATTTTCCCTGTGTGGCCATAGCTAGAATCCATTTTTCTCATCACAACATCTCTTTTTAAGTGAAAAAACTCCCATTTGTACCTTAACTGTTCCGCTGCCACCACTTAGGGTTTTGGAATTTTCTCCCTTTTTTGAACTGCGGTAGATCTGTAACTTCCACACCATTGTAGCTTCCACACCATTGTAGGCGGTTTATGCTTTAAAGAAATCATAACCCGCCAGGTACCATTAGCCCTCTCTTAAACCGCCAATTCGCATTTAATGTCAAAATCCGGTTTAACATGCACATACGTTTCAATGTCTTCTCCCTCCGTCCTTGCACCGGTTTATACGTGTCAGTCATGAATCATAAACTGGCATTGATCCTCTTTTCCAGCTTTTCGTTGAAATGGCCAAACAGTTCTATGCTTGCAATTGGGTCCCTTCCCGAGTTACTGAAGAACAATTAAATGGGTTCGTCACCACTGGCGTTTTAGCGAAGAAGAAAGTCATACACTGGAGAGTTCCCGGTCTAGAAAATCCTCCTGCACCCGAAAATGGAGAGGTGGTTGTGTTTGTTGACCATCTGGGTCGAGGGTTTAGCCCACCCGGTTCCAAATTCTTCCGTGATGTGCTTGCTAGCTTTCAAATCCACCCTCAAGATATTGGGCCTAACTCCATGTCCAATATTTGTAACTTTCAAGTGTTTTGTGAGGCTTATCTGCAAGAGGAACCCACCGTTGAGCTATTTAGAGATTATTTCTATTTGAACCGTCGTACTGAGTTCACACATGGGTCTGATACGTCTCCAACGTATCTATAATTTTTGATTGTTCCATGCTATTATATTACCCCTTTTGGATGTTTGTGGGCTTTATTTTACACATTTATATCATTTTTGGGACTAACCTACTAACGAGAGGCCCAACCCGTATTGCTGCTTTTTTGCCTATTTTAGTATTTCGAAGAAAAGGAATATCAAACGGAGTCCAAACAGAATGAAACCTCCGGGAGCGTGATTTTTGGAACGAACGCGATCCGGAGAACTTGGAGTGCAAGTCAAGAAGCAAACAAGGCGGCCAGGAGATAGGAGGGCGCACCCACCCCTCCTGGGCGCACCCCTATCTCCTGGGCCCCTCGAGCAGCCACCGACGTACTTCTTCCTCCTATATATACCTACGTACCCCGAAAACATCCAGGGAGCCAACGAAAAAACAATTTCCACCGCCGTAACCTTCTGTATCCGCAAGATCCCATCTTGGAGCCTTCGCAGGCACTCCGCCGGAGGGGGAATCGACCATGGAGGGCTTCTACATCAACACCATAGCCCCTCCGATGAGTTGTGAGTAGTTTACCACAGACCTTCGGGTCCATAGTTATTAGCTAGATGGCTTCTTCTCTCTTTTTGGATCTCAATACAATGTTCTCCCCCTCTCTTGTGGAGATCTATTCGATGTAAACTCTTTTTGCGGTGTGTTTGCCGAGATCCGATGAATTGTGGGTTTATGATCAAGTTTATCTATGAGAAATATTTGAATTTTCTCTGAATTATTTTATGTATGATTGAGTTATCTTTGCAAGTCTCTTTGAATTATCAGTTTGGTTTGGCCTACTAGATTGATCTTTCTGCTTAGCTTTGGGTTCAATCTTGCGGTGTCCTTACCCAGTGACAGAAAGGGTTGCAAGGCACGTATTGTATTGTTGCCATCGAGGATAAAAAGATGGGGTTTATATCATATTGCTTGAGTTTATCCCTCTATATCATGCCATCTTTCTTAATGCGTTACTCTGTTCTTATGAACTTAATACTCTAGATGCATGCTGGATAGCGGTCGATGTGTGGAGTAATAGTAGTAGATGCAGGCAGGAGTCGGTCTTCTTGTCACGGACGTGATGCCTATATACATGATCATGCCTAGATAATCTCATAATTATTCGCTTTTCTATCAATTGCTCGACAGTAATTTGTTCACCCACCGTAATACTTATGCTATCTTGAGAGAAGCCTCTAGTGAAACCTATGGCCCCCGGGTCTATCTTTTATCATATAAGCTTTCAGTCTACTTTTATTTGCATATTTACTTTTTGCATCTATATTATAAAATACCAAAAATATATTTATCTTATCATACTATCTCTATTAGATCTCAGTTTCACAAGTGGCCGTGAAGGGGTTGACAACCCCTTTATTGCGTTGGTTGCGAGTTCTTTGTTTGTTTGTGTAGGTGCGTGGGACTTTTGAGGAGCCTCCTACTGGATTGATACCTTGGTTCTCAAAAACTGAGGGAAATACTTACGCTACTATTGCTGCATCACCCTTTCCTCTTCAAGGAAAACCAACGCAAGCTCAAGACGTAGCAAGAAGGATTTCTGGCGCCGTTGCCGGGGAGGTCTTAGCTCAAGTCAAGACATACCAAGTACCCATCACAAACTCATCTCCCTCGCATTTACATTATTTTCCATTTTCCCCTCGTTTTCCTCTCCCCCACTTCACCCTTGCCGTTTTATTCGCCCTCTCTTTCCCAATCTTCTCCTCTCTTTTTCGCTTGCTTTTTACTGTTTGCTTGTGTGTTGGATTACTTGTTGCCATGGCGCAAGATAATACCAAATTGTGTGATTTCTCCAATACCAATAATAATGATTTCCTTAGTACTCCGATTGCTCCTCTTAATGATGTTGAGTCTTGTGAAATCAATACTGCTTTGCTGAATCTTGTTATGAAAGATCAATTCGCTGGCCTTCCTAGTGAAGATGTCGCTACTCATCTAAACAACTTTGTTGATTTGTGTGATATGCAAAAGAAGAAAGATACGGATAATGATATTGTTAAATTGAAGTTATTTCCGTTTCACTTAGAGATCGTGCTAAAGTTTGGTTTTTGTCTTTGCCTAAAAATAGTATTGATTCTTGGAACAAGTGCAAAGATGCTTTTATCTCTAAGTATTTTCCTCCCGCTAAGATTATCACTCTTAGGAATGATATTATGAATTTTAAACAACTTGATCATGAGCATGTTGCCCAATCTTGGGAAAGAATGAAATTGATGATTCACAATTGCCCTACTCATGGTTTGAATTTATGGATGATCATACAATTTTTTTATGTCGGTTTGAACTTTGCTTCTAGAAATCTTTTAGATTCGGCCGCGGGAGGCATGTTTATGGAAATCACGTTAGGAGATGCTACAAAACTTCTTGATAATATTATGGCTAATTATTCTCAATGGCACACCGAAAGATCTTCTAGTAAAAAAGTGCATGCTATAGAAGAAATCAATGTTTTGAGTGGAAAGATGGATGAACTTATGAAGTTGTTTGCTACTAAAAATACTCCTCTTGATCCCAATGATATGCCTTTGTCTACTTTGATTGAGAATAATAATGAATCTATGGATGTGAATTTTGTTGGTAGGAATAGTTTCAGTAACAATGCTTATAGAGGAAACTTTAATTCTAGACCGTTCCCTAGTAATTCCTCTAATAATTATGGAAATTCCTACAATAATTCTTATGGTAATTTTAATAAGATGCCCTCTTATTTTGAGAATAGTGTGAAATAATTTATGATTTCTCAAAAGAATTTTAATGCTTTGCTTGAAGAAAAAATGCTCAAAGTTGATGATTTGGCTAGGAACGTTGATAGACTTTCGCTTGATGTTGATTCTCTTAAACTTAGATCTTCTCCTCCTAAGCATGATATCAATGAGTCTCTCAAAGCAATGAGAATTTCCATTGATGAGTGCAAGGAAAGAACCGCTAGATTGCGTGCTAAGAAAGATTGCTTTGTAAAGGCGTATTCTTCTAGTTTCAGTGAAAATAATGATGAAGATATTAAAGTTATTGATGTGTCTCGTATTAGATCTTTGTGTTGCAATATGAATCTTGATAATAATGGGACTGGAGATGAGTCAACTTTAGTTAGAAGTCGTCCCAAGAATTCGGAGTTTGTAGATCTTGATGCTAAATTTGGTAAAAGTGGGATTGGAGAGGTCATGACTTTAAATAGCATTGAACCCACTATCTCAGATTTCAAGGAATTTGATTATGATAATTGTTCTTTAGAAGGTTGTATTTCCTTGTTGCAATCCATTGTTAATTCTCCTCATGCTTATAGTCAAAATAAAGCTTTTACCAAACATATTGTTGATGCCTTGATGCAATCTTATGATGAAAAACTTAATTTGGAAGTTTCTATACCTAGAAAACTTAATGATGAGTGGGAACCTACTATAAAGATTAGAATTAAAGATCATGAGTGTTTTGCTTTGTGTGATTTGGGTGCTAGTGTTTCCACAATTCCGAAAACTTTATGTGATATTCTAGGTTTCCATGATCTTGATGATTGCTCTTTAAATTTGCACCTTGCGGATTCCACCATTAAAAAGCCTATGGGAAGGATCAATGATGTTATCATTGGTGCAAATAGAAATTTGGTTCCCGTAGATTTTATCGTTCTTGATATAGATTGCAATCTTTCTTGCCCTATTATTCTTGGTAGACCTTTCCTTAGAACGATTGGTGCGATTATTGATATGAAGGAAGGGAATATTAGATTCCAATTTCCATTAAGGAAAGGCATGGAGTACTTTCCAAGAAAGAAAGTCAAATTACCTTATGAATCTATCATGCGAGCTACTTATGAATTGAGTGCCAAAGATGGCACTACTTAGATCTATCTTCGCTTTTATGCCTAGCTAGGGGCGTTAAATGATACCGCTAGTTGGGAGGCAACCCAATTTCATTTGTGTTTTTTGTTTTTGTTCCTGTTTATTAATAAATTTTGCATCTACCTTCTGTTTAGATGTGTTTTTATCTTTTAATTAGTGTTTGTGCCAAGTAGAACCTATAGGATAACCTATGATGATAGTTGATTTGATTTTGCTGAAAACAGAAACTTTGCGCGCACGAAATTAGTTTTGTTAAATCACAGAAACATGGTTTTGCGTTGATTCTTTTTTGCTTATGATCAATAGACAAACTTTCGAGGACTTCCTATTTTGGTAGGATTTTTAGAGTTCCAGAAGTTTGCGTTAGTTACAGATTGCTACAGACTATTCTGTTTTTGACAGATTCTGTCTTTCGTGTGTTTTTTGCTTATTTTGATGCATCTATGGCTAGTAAAATAGTTTATAAACCATATAGAAGTTGGAATACAGTAGGTTTAACACCAAAATAAATAAATAATGAGTTCATTACAGTACCTTATGTGGTGTTTTTGTTTTCTTTCACTAACAGAGCATATAAGATTTCCTGTTGAGTTTTGTGTTGTGAAGTTTTCAAGTTTTGGGTAAAGCTTTGATGGACTACGGAATAAGCAGTGGCAAAAGCCTAAGCTTGGGGATGCCCAAGGCACCCCAAGATATTCAAGAATAGCCAAAATCCTAAGCTTGGGGATGCCCCGGAAGGCATCCCCTCTTTCGTCTTCGTTCATTGGTAACTTTACTTGGAGCTATATTTTTATTCGCCACATGATATGTGTTTTGCTTGGAGCGTCGTGTATTATATTAGTGTTTGCTTTTTAGTTTACCACAATCATCCTTGCTGTACACACCTTTTGGGAGAAGCCCACTTGATTAGAATTTGCTAGAATACTCTATGTGCTTCACTTATATCTTTTGAGCTTGATAGTTTTTGCTCTAGTGCTTCACTTATATCTTTTAGAGCATGGTGCTGGCTTAATTTTGAATAAATTGCTAGTTCTCATGCTTCAATTATATTATTTTGAGATTTTTTTAGAACATCATGGTATTTGCTATGGTTATAAAATTGGTCCTAGAATGGTAGGCATCCAAGTTGGGTATAATAAAAACTATCGTAGGAAGTGAATTGGATGCTATGATCAATTTGGTGCTTGATAATTGTTTTGAGATATAGAGGTAGTGATGTTAGAGTCATGCTAGTGGGTAATTATGAAATTGAGAAATACTGTGTTGAAGTTGGCAAGTCCCGTAGCATGCACGTATGGTAAAAGTTGTGTGACAAATTTGTTGTATGAGGTGCTCTTTTAATTGCCTTCCTTATGAGTGGAGGTCGGGATCGCGCTATAGTTAACTCCTACCAACCCTTCCCCTAGGAGCATGCGCAGTAGTACTTTGCTTCGAGGGCAAGTAGACTTTCGCAATAAGTATGTGAGTTCTTTATGACTAATGTGAGTCCATGGATATACACACACTCATCTTTCCACTTTGCTAGCCTCTATTATACCGCAAAACTTTCGCCGGTATCATGCACCCATTATTTACCTTCCTCAAAACAGCCACCATACCTACCTATTATGGCATTTCCATAGCCATTCCGAGATATATTTCCATGCAACTTTCCACCGTTCCGTTTATTATGACACACTTCATCATTGTCATATTGCTCTTTGCATGATCATATAGTTGACATCGTATTTGTGGCAAGGCCACCTTCATAATTTTCATACATGTCGCTCTTGATTCATTGCATATCCCGGTACACCGCCGGAGGCATTCATATAGAGTCATATCTTGTTCTAGTTTTGAATTGTAATTCTTGAGTTGTAAATCAATAAAAGTGTGATGATCTTCATTATTAGAGCATTGTCTCAGTGAGGAAAGGATGATGGAGACTACGATTCCCCCACAAGTCGGGATGAGACTTCGGACTTTAAAAAGAAAAAAAAGAGAAAGGCCAAAAAGAAAAAAAAGGAAAAAAATAAGAAAAAAGGGAAAAAATAAATAAAATGAGAGAAAAAGAGAGAAGGGACAATGCTACTATCTCTTTTTCTACACTTGTGCTTCAAAGTAGCACCATGATCTTCATGATAGAGAGTCTCCTATGTTGTCACTTTCATATACTAAGTGGGAATTTTTCATTATAGAACTTGGCTTGTATATTCCAATGATGGGCTTCCTCAAAATGCCCTAGGTCTTCGTGAGCAAGCAAGTTGTATGCACACCCACTTAGTTTCTTTTGTTGAGCTTTCATATATTTATAGCTCTAGTGCATCCGTTGCATGGCAATCCCTACTCACTCACATTGATATCTATTGATGGGCATCTTCATAGCCCGTTAATACGCCTAGTTGATGTGAGACTAACTTCTCCATTTTTGTCCTCACAACCACCACCATTTACCACCATAGTGCTATGTCCATGGCTTGCGCTCATGTATTGCGTAAGAGTTGAAAAAGCTGAAGCACGTTAAAAAGTATGAACCAATTGCTTGGCTGAAACCAGGGTTGTGCATGATGGGAGTATTTTGTGTAATTGTCGGCATTCTGGGAACGGGGGTCCCCAGACTTGCCTGCCTGCGGCCTGCGGCGTGGCTCAAAGGAGGCCCAGCACAACCCATCTTCATCAACAAAGGCACAAGACCCTCGTGAGGGGCCAAGCCTCGCGGGGCGGACAATAAGAAGCTTCCTCAGGCATGGCCTCGTCAGGCTGGCTCATGAGGAGGCGGAGAGTTCAAGTCATGGTACCTCGCGAGGTGCCCATGACGCAAGCCATGACGACCAGGGGCGCCAGTCGGGCGCCAGCCCGCGCAGTGTCCTCCTTTCCTCTTTGGTGCAAAGGGAGCAAGCGCAGGCGAGGGCATCAAACAAAGGCGTCCATTTCGGTGCAACAAGACCAAGACCGGCCCAACGGCCAGAAGGAAGTCATTGTGGAGCCCAAGCCGGCGTCATCACCAGAGCCTTTGACAGGCGAGGACCAACTTTAGTCAGGATAAGTGTACCCGCTGTTCCCCTTCAAAATGGCCAATTGTTGGCGCCCTTCCCGCTCAATATTTGGGAAGAGGCCCAGGGCCTTTGCCTATAAATAGGACTAGCCACCCGCAAGGTAGGGCATCGAGAGAACAAGGATAGAAAGACACAGAAAGAGAGAGAGAGGCGACTAAACTCCCCCTAGCAGTTCATCGCGCCAGCCAAGAACAGACCCTCGCGAGGTTGTTCTCCCTTTGTATTGTTCATCATCAAGCCCAAGAGGCAATCCACCGCACCACACACTGGAGTAGGGTTGTCGGTGTCAAAACCGGCAGATCTTGGGTAGGGGGTCCCGAACTGTGCGTCTAGGCGGATGGTAACAGGAGACAAGGGACACGATGTTTTTACCCAGGTTCGGGCCCTCTCGATGGAGGTAAAACCCTACTCCTGCTTGATTAATATTGATGATATGGGTAGTACAAGAGTAGATCTACCACGAGATCAAGGAGGCTAAACCCTAGAAGCTAGCCCATGGTATGATTGTTGTAATGGTTGTTCGTCCTATGGACTAAAACCCTCCGGTTTATATAGACACCGGAGAGGGCTAGGGTTACACAGAGTCGGTTACAATGGTAGGAGATCTACATATCCGTATTGCCAAGCTTGCCTTCCACGCCAAGGAAAGTCCCATCCGGACACGGGACGAAGTCTTCAATCTTGTATCTTCATAGTCTTGGAGTCCGGCCGATGATGATAGTCCGGCTATCCGGACACCCCCTAGTCCAGGACTCCCTCAGTAGCCCCTGAACCAGGCTTCAATGACGATGAGTCCGACGCGCATATTGTTCGGCATTGCAAGGCGGGTTCCTCCTCTGAATTAATCATAGAAGATTGTGAACACCAGGACAGTGTCCGGCTCTGCAAAATAAATTCCACATACCACCGTAGAGAGAATAATATGTGCACAAGTTCAATCTGCTGACGTATTCTGTGGCGTGACGTCACACCACTACCAAGCCTTTACTTGAATCGTTTTTACTATACCGCCTCAGCGCGTTTAGCGAAGCGGTTTCCTTGGCACGTCTTGTCGAAGCAGAGATCGTGTTCCCCTTATTCCGGGATTCCCATCAATACGGACGTGGGTAACCCATCCGCGCCCGTTGCCACGCCTCCTCTATCGAAGGTGAGTCCCAAACGGTCACGGGGACGGCTCTTGGTGTTCTCCCTCTTTATAATGGGACCAAGGCTCGTTTCTTTTCTTCAATCCTCAATTGAATCTGCCCCTCGCCCCGACTTCCAACACCCTGAGCCTTAGATTCGAGCGCCTCGGACCTTCAACGATGTCCGGATCCGACCTACAGGGCCGGTGGATGCCCTCCTCCATCACGGAAGAGGACGTGCAAAAGCTGAGAGAAGCCAAGTACTTGACCTACGAGATTTCGCATAGGCTGCCCGCCAAAGGGCAAGTCATTCCCACTCCTGAGCCCGGCGAAAGCGTCGTGTTTGTGTCCCACCTCCGTCGGGGTTTAGGCTTCCTGATGGATCCTTTTGTGAGAGGGCTCATGTTTTACTATGGCTTGGAATTCCATGACCTGGCTCCGGAGTCCATCCTCTACATCTCGTCATTCATTGTCGTCTGCGAGGCCTTCCTCCGCACTACCCCCCACTTCGGTTTGTGGCTCAAAACCTTTAACGTGGAGCCGAAGATGATCGAGGGGCGCCAAGCAGAGTGCGGCGGGGCGGTTGTAAGCAAGAGGGCCGATGCTCCATGGCCCGAGGGCTCTTTCCAGGAGGAGCTCGGCTTGTGGCAACAGGAGTGGTTTTATATTACCGCTCCCAGGGGCAGCAGGCAGAAGCCGCCGCCCATCTTTCACTCGGGACCTCCACGACGGCTGATGTCATGGGTCAACCAAGGGCTCAACTGGGGGCCGTCAAAGGACGTGCCCCTATTGCATGGCCGGATTCGAGACCTCCAAGCGAGGGAGATCGATCTGGTCGTGGTGTTGCAGGTCATGCTAATTAGGCGTCTTCTACCCTGCAAACGGCATCCTCTCCGGCTGTGGGAATTCGATCCGGAGGGACCACGAATTCTCCAACACTTCATGGGTACGACACCCTGGAGATGTACAAACTGTTCTTGGGATCACAAGAGGTGTGTCCGGAATTGACCGAGGATGCCGGCCTAAGCTGCAATCGCCCGGATACACAAGTAAGTAGCTCTGTGTCCGGACATACCATTCGTTTGCATTTCTAGGATTTGCCTTTTAACCAATCGTCCTCTGAACACGAGTGGATAGCGCAAGCAAAACTGATACGGTGTCTGGCCCCCCTCCCGGAGACCGCGCCGGATCCCGTGCTGGTCAGGATGCTGGAGGTTGCGCCTTCAGAGGAAGGCGAAGGGGAGAACAGAGGAACTATCGCCTCTACCAAGGAGGCTTTTGAGAAAGGGGGATCGAGAATCCCTCCTTCCAAGGGGAGAAGAGGACCGCTTCTGAAAACCCAGAGGCCAAGGCCTCGAAGCGGGGGAAGAGATCTTCACCGGAGGGTCCTGCGTCTGGGGAGGCCCCGGCCGCACTATCTCCCCTAAGGAATCAGCCCTCCAACGAGCCGTAAGTAGAAAAAGGGGAGTTTTGTAATAAGGGACATCCCTATTTGTGCTTCTGAGGATAACCTAAGTTTTTACCTTGTAGTTTGGATCTCCGTCCTTCTCATATGAGCTCGTCTTCGGGGGACCTTCATCCGAAGATGATGGAGAGTGAGACGCCTCCATCTGCCGCACCGTCAGGTGGGGCGGACAACCCTGAGGTGTCATCACGAAGGGTATCCCCAGGTCCGGCAGGGCCGAAGAGTTCGGCACCAGCTGGTGTACGGCCGGGGGAGCTGAAGGATCTGCTTGAGAGGGCGTCTATCTCAGAAGATCACCGTACATTGATGAGTATGGTGATTGGAAGAATTTCATCCGCCGAAGGCGGGTTGCACGATGCCGTCAGAAGTTTGCTGGCGGGGTTTGAGGTACGTAAAAATGACATACCTCTTGACAGTTTTGCACATAAAGCGCGCCCTGTATAGATAGTAGCCCCTGAGACTCGGTATGTTGTCGAAGGCGACAGCGTGCCGAGGATCATAATCTCAGGTATTAATTCTCGCCTTTCCTACACAGGTGGCGGATAGTCCGGTGGCCAGCCGGACCGATGGAGTTGCTGAACTAAGGCGACAACTCGACATTGCAGATGCGGACATCGCGCTAGTCAATAAGCGACTTGACGAGTCACAAGGTAGGTTGTTTCTCCGTGGTCACCTAGTAAGGGAGCCGAAGCTCACTCCTTACAATATGTGTGCTGGATGCAGATGGTGCCGCTGCTGTGGAGGACCTTCGAGCAGAGCTTGCTCAAGCCAAGGAGCAGGCCAGGAGGAGTGATGCGGCTGCCTCGAAGGCGGCCGAAGAGCTAGAAGCCGAAAGGGCTGCTCACTGCCGAAGCAGGGAGGAGATGGCCGAAATGGCCGTGAAGCTGAAAGATGTTACCGACCGCTATGAGGTTCTTGAAAAAGGGCGCCGAGCGAAGCAAGAAAGCCTGAAGAAGGCCACCGCCGAAGCCAAGGATGCCCGTTCTACAATGAGGGCTATAAAGGAGGAGCTGCGTCAGGCCGGAGATATTGCGGCTGGCAAGCCTTTTCTGCTGCGCAGGAGGTTCACAGATCCGAAGTATGCTCAGCTTGGCCAGCTGTGGGGTCCGGAGGATCCTTATATGGATTTAGTGTCGAGTGCGGCAGATGCCGTTGTGCACTCCAAAGTCAAAAGGATCACGAGACGGAAGAGCTGTTTTGGTCTCAATTCCATAGTCCGGAGCGTTCACTTCCACTGACCGATCGGTTGGCTGAGTGGGCTGAGCTGAATAGACTGTCCGGACTTGCCATGACGGATATCGTGGCTCATATCTGGCCGGATAGGCCCAAGCCGAAAAGTTATTTTGGCTTATTGCAGCAATTCCTTGGGGCGGTGCCGCATATCAAGGCGATGAAGCGGTCGGCCTGCATAGAGGGTGCACGGATGGCCCTCGCCCGTGTGAAGACGTACTGGACGGAAATGGATGCCACCGATGTTGCAACCCGGGGTTCGGATGAGAGCCGGTCACCCGCCGAGCACTATTTTGGGGAAGTTCTGCGGGGTGCTCATGCAATAGAGTCGCAGTGCTCAAAGAATGTCGTCTTTAAATGATTTCTATGATTTGTAAGATGATATATATAATATAAGTGCTTTTTATACTTGTGCGTTCAAGTATTGAAATATCTCCTGTGTGGCCGTTAATGTATACCTGTGTATAACCTGAAAGATGGCAGTCTTCGGCTTCAGCCCCCACGCACATGGTGCGGGGGTGTTTGCAAAAATAGCGCATTTTCACACTTAATCCAACGTCTTGGTCCTGTGAAGGAGGTGGTAGCATAGCAAACGAGGCAACCGGACTATAATGCTTTATCACTTTCACTTAGCCATAGGAGTTCGAGGGTGGGGCTACGATATAGCCCCTAGGGGCACCGCGCTCACCGAATTCGGGGCGCATATGTGCCTGACCGGGAAACGGTCCTTCGTCAAAGCGGAGGAATTCTAAACATTCCGGTAGTCGATCGAGTGGTTGACCAGTCTCTCGCTGTATCATGACAGTCAGTTTTCGGCTTTCTCTACTGAGGTGCTCGCCCGGCCGAACCGGGCACAATCGCAGTAGTTCTCCTGGTGCTGCGTTAGCCGATGATACGGAACGTAAGGCAGCAAAACACAGGAGCCGGGCAAACCCAACATTTGACCAAAGACATGATTCGGAGCTGATGCATATAAGGCCTAACTCGAGACGCCGAACACTCCCTAAGGTATTCGGTCTTTATGATAACGGGCAGAACAATGCCCTAAGCCCCTAGTGTCCAGGTGCAGGCGAGAATTTCTGGCGCGGCCGATGCCAAAACGCCAGCCTCCTCGTTGGTTATGGTAAAAAACCGTGGGATATGAATCAACAAGAGACAGTAAGAAAGGTTTACGCAGGGTCTTAATCTGAAAAGAATCCTTGCGACGGGTCCCTGCTGCACGTCTGCGCCTGTGTCTCCGTTGTGCCGTATCCTGGACGGGTGTGCATGTTGTTCATCTGTAAAAAGAGAGGAACTTAGCTTGAAAAGAAATCATGCAAAAAATATTTATTGAAAGCAAAGTATGAATGAATGAATAAAGTTGAGCTTTTAGTGGCTCTTTATTGTTTGTACGCGCAGCCCCTTGTGAAGGGGTATGCGGCTAGGGAGCCCCTAGTTTATTTGTGACGGACTTGTCTAGCCATGTCCGGGGTCTTAAACGACCTTTTAATGAGATGATGCCGCGTGGACTAGGCATTTTAAGTGTAAGAGACGCGTAGTGCGGTATTGCGTTAAAGCGGGCGAAAGCTTTACGTCCCAATAGTGCTTGATGGCTACTTTTGAATGGGGCGACATAGAAGATTAGCTTTTCGCGATGGAAGTTGTCGGGTGATCCGAACACAACTTCTAGTAGTAATGAGCCCGTGCACTTGGCGTAAGGGCCTGGCGTAACTCCTTTGAAGGAAGTGCGGCTATGGAGAATTTTAGTAGGGTCTATCCCCAACTCGCGGATTGTGTCCGGATATAGCAGGTTTAAATCGCTGCCGCCATCCATTAGGACTTGTGTAAATTGTAGTCCGTCGATTATAGGATCCAATATCAAAGCAGTCCATCCTGCGTTTCGAATACTTCTAGAATAGTCCAGGTGGTCGAAAGTAATTGGTTTTGACATCCAATCTCGGGGTTCCGCTGGGGTGGATCGTGCGACACGTACTTTAGCGGGTGCCGCACTATTGTTCCGTATTATCACATGAAGTGAGTTTACTGTTTTGACTTCTTGTGGGAAAGTCTTTTGTTTTTCGGCGCTCTGCTTGTGGGGTTTGTTGTCGTCCTTGCTTGGCGCGTCGAGCCCCTTGTGTTCGGCGTTGAGTCGGCCGGACTGTTTGAAGACCCAACAATCTCGGTGGGTGTGGTTTGCAGGCTTCCCGGGGGTACTGTGGATTTGACATATCCGATCCAAAATTTTGTTTTAGTTGGATAGCTCGTCACTGTTGTCCTTAAGAGGCAGTGTTTTGTTGTTTGGTCGCGAGCTTTTGAATCCGGCGTTGACCGCTGTGTTCTTTGGGCTCTTTTCTTTATTTCGGCGCTGGTCCTTTCTGCGCCGTGATTTTCCGTTTCCATCTCTGATCTCGGATGTACTCGGGTCGCTGGTGCTGCATCTTGCTAGCCAGCTGTCTTCCCCCGCGCAGAAGCGGGTCATGAGGCTTGTTAGCGCGGCCATTGTTCTTGGCTTTTCCTGGCCGAGGTGTCTGGCGAGCCATTCGTCTCGGACGTTATGTTTAAAAGCTGCTAAGGCTTCGGCGTCTGGACAGTCGACTATTTGGTTCTTTTTGGTGAGGAACATGTTCCAGAATTGGCGTGCTGATTCTCTGGGCTGTTGGGTTATGTGACTTAAATCGTCTGTATCCGGAGGGCGGACATAAGTCCCCTGAAAATTTGCTCTAAACGCGTCCTCGAGCTCTTCCCATCTTCCAATGGTATTTTCTGGGAGGCTTTTGAGCCAATGCCGAGCTGGCCCTTTGAGCTTGAGGGGCAGACATTTTATGGCATGGAGATCGTCTCCTCTAGCCATATGTATGTGCAGGATGTAATCCTCAATCCAGACTCTGGGGTCTGTTGTTCCGTCGTATGCCTCTATGTTTACGGGCTTGAACCCTGCTGGAAATTCATGATCCAGCACCTCATCGGTGAAACATAGTGGGTGTGCGGCGCCCCTGTATTTGGGTGTGCCGTTGTCTTCGAACACTCGGCGTGTTGTGTTACTTCCTGGGGCCGTCTTTTTTGGCCCATAAATGGACCTGACCGGGCCATCTATTTTGCGAGGATCATGTGTCGGCTTGTGTGCGGCGCCGCTTGTCGCTCTTGGCCTGTTATCTGGTCGTCTATCCAGCCAGGCGGCCTCTTTGCTTTTTGACTGTGGGGGCTCTACGGCCTCCTCGTCGAATTCGGGCAGCAGCTTGCGCTTCGGGTAGCTCTTTGTTTGGTGGCTGTTGCCATATTTGTCCGCAGTCTTGAGTACTTTGCTCCATCTCATTCTGAGTATGTCTTCCGCTGTTTTGAGCTTCCGTTTCTGCTTCTTCAGACTTCTTGCAGTGGCGACAAGCCTTTTGTGAAGGTTCTTATGCTCCGGTGGTGTGTCCGGCATGAGATCGTCTGGACTATTGTTTTCGCCGGGGATGGATTGATTATCCGATTCATCCTGTTCGGATGGTTGCTTGGTTGCATGTTCGTCGCCCACTGGTTTGTCCTGCTCTATGGCTGGGTCATTATGAGTGCTGTTGTTGTCGAGGCGGGACTTAGGGTGGCGCTTGCGTCGCCATTTTGGTTGTTTTTCGGGGGAATTATCCTTCGCCGCGTCCCGTTGTTCCTCGTTATCGCTTCCTTTTGGGGTGTCCACCATGTATACATCATGAGTTGAGGTGGCTTTCCAGTGCTCGGTATGCGCTGGTTCTTGGTCGTCTCCGGCATCGTCGTCCATACCGTCGATGTCTTCGGAGTCGTAGTCTAGCATGTCGGTTAGATCGTCGACAGTGGCTACAAAGTGGGTGGTGGGTGGGTTTTGAATTTCTTCGTCGTCCGCATCCCAACCGTCCTGACCGCAGTCCGGCCAGGGCTCTCCTGATAACGAGAGATGTTTTAGCGAATTCAGAATGTCGCCAAAGGGTGAGTGCTGAAAGATGTCCGCGGCGGTGAACTCCATGATCGGCGCCCAATCGGATTCGATTGGTAGGGGCGCAGGAGGTTCGGAGTCCGGCAAGGAGTCCGGCACCTCGGAGTCACGAGCTTTACAGGGGACAATTTCAGTGTTCGGCTCCATCACCGTAGAGATTGCAGCTCCCGAGGCGGTGTCTAGCCACCTGTCCTCGATCTGCTCGGTCAGCTCCGAACTAGGGGTCGGAGCGGACTCATGTGCGGCCTCCAGGGCACTGTCCGACGGCAGAGCTAAATCATGCCCCTCGTGACAGTGCGGCGCGCTCGGCTGTGGTTTGAATCCATCGAAGATCAAGTCTCCGCGGATGTCGACCGTGAAGTTTAGGCTTCCAAATCTGACCTGACGGCCAGGGGCGTAGCTTTCGATCTGCTACAGATGGCCAAGCGCATTGGCCTGCAGTGCAAAGCCGCCGAACACGAAGATCTGTCCGGGGAGAAAAGTCTCACCCTGGACTGCGTGGTTGTTGATGATTGAAGGAGCCATCAAGCCTATCGGTGACGACACAGAGGAACTCTCAATGAAAGCACCAATGTCGGTGTCAAAACCGGCGGATCTCGGGTAGGGGGTCCCGAACTGTGCGTCTAGGCGGATGGTAACGGGAGACAAGGGACACGATGTTTTTACCCAGGTTCGGGCCCTCTCGATGGAGGTAAAACCCTACTCCTGCTTGATTAATATTGATGATATGGGTAGTACAAGAGTAGATCTACCACGAGATCAAGGAGGCTAAACCCTAGAAGCTAGCCTATGGTATGATTGTTGTTCGTCCTACGGACTAAAACCCTCTGGTTTATATAGACACCGAGAGGGCTAGGGTTACCCAGAGTCGGTTACAATGGTAGGAGATCTACATATCCATATTGCCAAGCTTGCCTTCCACGCCAAGGAAAGTCCCATCCGGACACGGGACGAAGTCTTCAATCTTGTATCTTCATAGTCTTGGAGTCCGGCCGATGATGATAGTCCGGCTATCCGGACATCCCCTAGTCCAGGACTCCCTCAAGGGTATTACACCATAATGGTGGCCTGAACCAGTATAAATCTTGTGTCTCTTGTGATGTTCAGTTTGGTAGTTTAGGTCCTAGCGATTCGGCGAGGAACGAGCCGGTAGAGGGTTGAATCTCCGTGCGCACCCCAGTGTTCAAACCTTAAGGGTCTACCGGAACCCGAAATCCGACATTTGGTGCGCCAGGTAGGGGTGTGCCGGGATCTGCCTTCTGCCGCCTCGCGCCCCGTCGCATCGTCATCACCATGTCCGGCGACCAGGCGGGCAACCCAGATCCTTGGGCGGCTTGGCCCGCCCGCGCAGAGCCGCTCGCCCCGGGCGACCCCATGCCCCAGGCAGCTCGCGGTCCGCAGGGCGCTGCGGGCCGTGGGCGATGCGGACAGACCTCAGCGGCTCTAACACCGCAGCAGACGCGGTCGGCAGCGAGGGCCTCCAACCATGCCGCGGCAACGACGTCGTACACTCGCCGGGTGCAGGCGAACTCAAGGGCCGCGCTCACGGTGGCCCGACAGCTGCTGCAGTGCAGACTGATGGAGGGCGGCCGCGACGTGCTACTAGAGCGGGTGGCGGAGCTCCTGGGCTTCGCCGCCTCGGGGGCTCACCCCTTCTGCACCCCGCTCCCGCCTCAGGCCCAGGGCGGCCCGCGCGGGGGCCCCACGTGCAACCGCGGGCTCCAAAGCTACTCCAACACCAGCGAAGCCGTCAGCACAGGGCCGGCGGCAGCACCGGCTCCGCTCCCCGTCAGTGAAGAAGGACTCGTCGCGACCCACGGCCCCCGTGGGCCGCCGCGCTACCATCACCAGGCCGGCACGTCAAGCAGAGCTGCATGGCACGCGGAGCCCTACGGCGCAGCCTTCGGAGTGACGGCCATAGAAGAGTACGTGCCCCACATGATGGATCAAGGGCACCCGCGCGAGGGCGAACAAGGCTTGCTCCTCTGCCCAAGCTGGGGGGACGAGGCGCCAGAAGCTGAGCTCTTCTAGGAACCCCGGGACGGCCCCGCCGGCCACGCTGGGAGCGACGATTATCGGGTACCACTAATCCCTCAGGAGCAAGCATACACTAATCATGGGTCGCAGGAGGTGCAGGTCGCCACAGCGAGCAGCTGCCCCGCTCCAGCAGTCTCTTACCCCTTAGGAGGAGGGCGTCGGGGGCTGCAGGAGAGGGGCCGAGATCCGACATCACCACTGCGGCATTCGGAGCAAGGCGTTCCCAGGAGGTAGGCCCTCCGCTGGGGAGGTGCCTTAGGGCCTGCCCCTGGCGGAGGACCCGTGGTCGTCGGGGGAACCGCTGGCGACCGCTCTACCCCATCGGCGGTGTCCTGGTTTCCGGTCGTCGTTGATGGCACTAGAGTGTGGCGCAAGGCGGGGCCCTCGTCTGGCGATATGAAGCAAGGCCGGTACCTGTGAAGAAGGCCCAGTGCCTGTGAAGCTCGCCGCCCCGTGACACTCTCACGTAATAATGAGTGGGGCTGTACACGCCCCGGAGTCTCAGGGGTGCCAGCCTCAGGCCCTGGGGCTCCCTCCCACGCCCAGTGGCAGCACTTAGCTCGGCGCTGGTGAGAAGACGTCCAAGACTAGACTAGGTGCCGGACGCGGCCTTTTGTTTGCTTTCGCTGCTTTTCCCTTGGTTGTTGCTTTCCCCCGCTGGATTTAAGTTGAACTCGAATTTGAGATTTGCGTGTGTTGGGGAAGGGGTGCTTAGTCTCGTTCGAGCAATCTCTCGCATTTCAGTTACGACCTCACCTCAGCTGCCTCCCCTCGCGAGCCCTCGTGAGCCGTGTCTGGCCTAGCTTGTGTGCAGCCCAGACTGCCGCTGACGTACCCTCTCAGGAGGTCTTTTTCACTGCAGATCCTACGGATTCGATCAGGAGGCGTTCGAGGCACCACAGCCTCCCGCAAATTATCTCAGGACCCGCGCAGGACGAAGGTAAACTAACCAGCTGGCTCGTCACCTAGCCAACCATTTGGCACGGGCCTATGAGCAATGTAGTATTGACTAGTGCACTTAAACATTGGCTTTACATGAGGGGCACCCCCTCCCAAAATGCTCTCACAACCATCGGGACAAAAGCCTGAGTTCTATTCATGCAGGATAAGGAAACAGGAACGACGTACTGTCAGTCGGATAAATCCCCCAATGCATCCTCGGGAGTGCCGCCCGAGCTGTCGCTGGCGTTGCTGGCCTCGCCATCGCCCTCCACATTGCCGCCAGCAGCGTCAGGGCCGTTCACCACGCCGCCCTCGTCGGCGGCCATGATCACGCCGTCGTTGTCTGAAGCGAAGGCCCTGATGAGGGCATCCATGTTGTCTTCCACCCAATACGCCAGGTCGTCTCGGACGGCCTGGGGGACTGGGGCGATGGCAGCATCAAAATCGAAGTGAGGATCCATGTTCCGGAGATGGATGAAGACGCGGGAGAAGGCGCGCCCGAGCAATGCTCGACTCCTCTCCTCCACCAACCTATTGGCACGAACCGACCGTGCCTCCAGCTGCGTCACGATGTCGGTGAAGAACTGAAGGTTGCCGGCGTAGTTAATAGCACGCGGCTCGCCAACGGCTGCCTCGCAGATGTTACCCAAGGTCGTGTTGGCCCTCTCTCGAAGCGTGGAGAGCATGGGGGCGTGCTCATGCTCCAAGAGCCGCCGCTGACGCATCTCGTCCGCGTTTTGGCGAGCGACAGCCTCGGCCTCAGCCACCTGTCGGCGAAGAAGAAGCACCTCTGCATGGGAAGTAGCTGACTCCCCCTGTGCTGCCTAAAGTGCGACCCGCAAGGCATCGGCCTGTCTCGTTGCTTCCTCCAGTTTGGCCCTGAGGGCGTTGGTCCTACCTTCAGCCTCGGTCCGGACCAACTCCAGCCTCTCCTTGAGCTCGCGCTCGAGATTCAGGCGCGCCGTCGCCACCCGACGTCCGACCTCCTCCGCGACACGGGCTTCCCGTGCAGCGACGTCGTCCTCCGCCCGTGTCACCCAGCGTTCCCTCGTCTCCAGGCGCTCGTGCTCGCGCGCGCGTTCGGCGGCTTCCAGCGTCGATGCCTCCTCACGCTTCTGGAGCTCCGCTAGGTCGCCGGAGGCCACCTTCATCGACGCAAGGGCCGCCTCGCGCAGCTCCACCTGCTCCTCCAGTGAGCGGCACCGGGCCATGAGCTCCTGTGCCCGCTCCTCCGTGGCCTCTCGCCGCCGGTCAGCTTCACGGGCTTCTTCGACGGCCTGGGAACGGGCCTCCCGAGAGGCCGCCAGCGACGCCTTGGCCTCCTCATCATCAAGATCGTGCCGACGGTGCGCAAGGGCGGCAGCCGCCTCCAGCTCGCGCCTCTCCGCAACCAGCCGAAGGCCCTCAGCCTCAAGGCGCGCGTTCTCGTCAGCAAGTTCCTCACCAAGCAGGCTCACCGCGTCAGCCACCCTCCGGAGGAACCCGTGGCGAAGAGCGCGACGCTCCCGGGCGCGCTCGAGTACGTCCTCCACACCATCATCCACCCCAAGCAAGCGCCGTGGGGCGTGGATCAGCAATCCCCTCTCGGGCAGGGGGTTGGGGGCTGGCGCCCTCGAGATGACCGGGCGCGCCCTGCCGAAGGCCCGACCTAAAGCCAGCCCATCTCCAAGTAAAGAGCGCCGGGAGTACCCCAGCCAATCACGGTCCACAGCCAGACGAGAAGTCCGCGGCAGGCTTGCTATGCCACGGGAAGGCCCGCGAAGGAAGACCGCGGGGAGCGCAGGGCCAAGTTGCGTTTCAAGATGACTCGTCTCGCCAACCGGCCTCACCACGAGGGCCCGGCTGCTCGGGATGGTCGAAGACGACGAAAGAGGTGGAGGTGAGGGGGATGGCTCCTCATCCGCCCCCGTGAGCTCGGAAGGAAGGGCCCTGCAGGGCAAGGATCAGAACAAGCAACGAAGGAGTCAAGAGCAGGAAAGGGAGAAGGCTTACTCGTCGATGGCATAGTATTTCCTACGCTTCAGCAGGCGACAAGGGTAGTCATCGCCCAGGGCCTCCCTCCTCTTCCGCAGGGCATCAAAGTCCACACGGAAGCGACCCAAGAGTTGAGTGCAGGGGTCAGCTTGCAGCAAGGAGGGAGCATCGAGGCGGCTCGCGTCGGGGGCGTCCGCCTGATGCGCGCCGCTGGTCGCCTCACCAAGAAGAGCGGCTGGGGCCTCGGGAGCCTCAGCCTCGGGCACTGCGAGCGGCCTCTCGCCACCTTCAACTGCAGCAGCACGGGTCTCGGGAGCCGCTCCCTCATGAGCGCCGCCCAGTGCTGTCGCCTCGGCGAGGGCACCCTCGGCCTCCGGAGGCTCATGCCTCCCTGCACCACCACTTGAGGAAGAGTCGCCCCGGGCGGCTGCGAGGGCAACCACCACCACTGGGTTCTCGCGAGGCCCCTGGAGGCCGGCGGGGCGCGGCCCCCATTCGTCGAAGATGGGCATCTGGCTCACAAAGTCGCCTCTGTTCGAACAGAGGTACATCAGAGCCCCCCTTGACGAATGTCGCCGGGGGAAGGATCCCCAGTCAAGACCAAGAGCACCTTCCTTAGAGCTTCAGGCGTCAGGTCCCCATCCTGGAGCCGCATACGGTCCCTACAACCGCCGTAGGCCCACATTCGATGGGGGTGGCGCTGGGGAGGGGCGACGCGGCGTAGCAAGAACTCCTTCACCACCTTGGGCGCCGTGACGCCAAGCTTCCTCAGGAACTCGAAGCGGTGCCAGACGAAGGTGAGCCGGGGGCTCGCGAGCGTCACCTGGCCCCAGCCTGAGTTCGGGACAGCAGGCGAAGATGGCTCCGTCAGCTGGGGGCTGGGCACCCCTACGTCCACATACAGCCACTGCTCGCGAAACCCAGGCACGGGCGGAGGAAGACTGAAGTCAATTCCGGAAGCAGATGTCTCAGGCGCAGCAATGAAGCTCACGCACCCCGAGCATTGGGTGGGGTCGACAAGGCGCAGAGAGAAGAAGTGGTGCAGCAAGGCAACCGAAGGAAGGATGCCCGTCATTGCCTCGCAAACAAAGGCAAATACCGCGAGAAGGGTGATGGATTCATGACCCAGATGCATCGTATGGATCTGATAATGGGAAAGCATGGCGTTGAAGAAATCAGAGAAGGGGGGAACCAGTCCCGCCCATAGGGCGTCGGCGAAATACCGGACCTTGGTGGGAATCCTGTCAACACAGAAGCGAGACGCGGGCCAGGCCGTCGTCCTCCCGCACTCATTGAAGATGGTGGCCAGGGCCGAGCGGACCTTCCCAGGCCTTCTTGATTGATTATGACCGGCCAATCGACGGCGGGGGCCGCCGTCGACGACGAGCGAGGCGGCGGCACGGGCTTCTTCCCTTTTCCCTTCCTCGGCGGGGCCATGACGACAGGAAGGGGATGGGGGAAGGTTCGAGATTGGATTGGATGCAGGAGCTGGAGTTCGAGAGAAGAAAGGACAGGGAGCGCTCAAGCAGCAGAAAGGGGAACGGCTGTGTGCGGCAACGAGTCCGCCTAGCAAGGCACAAAATAAGGAGGCATGGGGGAACAGTGCCACCCACGTCCAATCAACCGCCACGCGGCGCCCAAGACCGCAGGCTATTAGGGCCCACGACGCTTCGCACTTGCCCTTTCGCCTCTCTGCTCAGCCAAGTTTGGGCGCGCCATGGGCCCGGGGGCAACTGTCGGCGTTCTGGGAACGGGGGTCCCCAGACTTGCCTGCCTGCGGCGTGGCTCAAAGGAGGCCCAGCACAGCCCATCTTCATCAACACAGGCACAAGACCCTCGCGAGGGGCCAAGCCTCGCGGGGCGGATGACAAGAAGCTTTCTCAGGCATGGCCTTGTCAGGCTGGCTCATGAGGAGGCGGAGAGTTCAAGGTGAGGTACCTCGCGAGGTGCCCATGACTGACGACTAGGGGCGCCAGTCGGGCGCCAGCCCGCGCAGTGTCCTCCTTTCCTCTTTGGTGCAAAGGGAGCAAGCACAGGCGAGGGCATCAAGCAAAGGCGTCCATTTCGGTGCAACAAGACCAAGACCGGCCCAACGGCCAGAAGGAAGTCATTGTGGAGCCCAAGCCAGCGTCATCACCAGAGCCTTTGACAGGCGAGGACCAACTTTAGTCAGGATAAGTGTACCCGCTGTTCCACTTCAAAATGGCCAATTGTTGGCGCCCTTCCCGCTCAATATTTGGGAAGAGGCCCAGGGCCTTTGCCTATAAATAGGACTAGCCACCCGCAAGGTAGGGCATCGAGAGAACAAGGATAGAAAGACACAGAAAGAGAGAGAGAGGCGACTGAACTCCCCCTATCAGTTCATCGCGCCAGCCAAGAACAGACCCTCGCGAGGCTGTTCTCCCTTTGTATTGTTCATCATCAAGCCCAAGAGGCAATCCACCACACCACACACTGGAGTAGGGTATTACACCACAATGGTGGCCTGAACCAGTATAAATCTTGTGTCTCTTGTGCTGTTCAGTTTGGTAGTTTAGGTCCTAGCGATTCGGCGATGAACGAGCCGGTAGAGGGTTGAATCTCCGCGCGCACCCCAGTGTTCGAACCTCAAGGGTCTGCCGGAACCCGAAATCCAACAGTAATGAAAATGAAGCATGGCCTAACTATATGATTTTATAGGGATAAGCTTTCTTTGGCTATGCTATTTTGATAGGACATGATTATTTGTTAGTATGCTTGGAAGCATTATTATTTTTATGTTTTATAAGCTTTTATCTTGAATCATTTGGATCTGAACATTCATGCCACAATAAAGAAAATTACATTGAGAATTATGCTAGGTAGCATTCCACATCAAAAGTTCTGTTTTTATCATTTACCTACTCGAGGACGAGCAGGAATTAAGATTGGGGATGCTTGATACGTCTCCAAAGTATCTATAATTTTTGATTCTTCCATGCTGTTATATTACCCATTTTGGATGTTTATGGGCTTTATTTTACACATTTATATCATTTTTTGGACTAACCTACTAACCGGAGGCCCATCCCGTATTGCTGTTTTTTTGCCTATTTCAGTATTTCGAAGAAAAGGAATATCAAACGGGGTCCAAACGGAATGAAACTTTCGGGAGCATGATTTTTGGAACGAACGTGATCCGGAGAACTTGGAGTGCAAGTCAAGAAGCAAACGAGGCGGCCAGGAGATAGGGGGCGCGCCCACCCCTCTTGGGTGCCCCCTATCTCCTGGGCCCCTCGAGCGGCCACCAACGTACTTCTTCCTCCTATATATACCTACGTACCCCGAAAACATCCAGGGAGCCAACAAAAAACAATTTCCACCGCCGTAACCTTCTGTATCCGCGAGATCCCATCTTGGAGCCTTCGACGGCGCTCCGCCAGAGGGGGAATCGACCATGGAGGGCTTCTACATCAACACCATAGCCCCTCCGATGAGTTGTGAGTAGTTTACCACAGACCTTCGGGTCCATAGTTATTAGCTAGATGGCTTCTTCTCTCTTTTTGGATCTCAATACAATGTTCTCCCCCTCTCTTGTGGAGATCTATTCGATGTAAACTCTTTTTGCGGTGTGTTTGTCGAGATCCGATGAATTGTGGGTTTATGATCAAGTTTATCTATGAGAAATATTTGAATCTTCTCTGAATTATTTTATGTATGATTGAGTAATCTTTGCAAGTCTCTTCGAATTATCAGTTTGGTTTGGCCTACTAGATTGATCTTTCTTGCCATGGGAGAAGTGCTTAGCTTTGGGTTCAGTCTTGCGGTGTCCTTACCCAGTGACAGAAAGGATTGCAAGGCACGTATTGTATTGTTGCCATCGAGGATAAAAAGATGGGGTTTATATCATATTGCTTGAGTTTATCCCTCTATATCATGTCATCTTTCTTAATGCGTTACTCTGTTCTTATGAACTTAATACTCTAGATGCATGCTGGATAGCGGTCGATGTGTGGAGTAATAGTAGTAGATTAAGGTAGGAGTCGGTCTACTTGTCACCGACGTGATGCCTATATACATGATCATGCCTAGATAATCTCATAATTATTCGCTTTTCTATCAACTGCTCGACAGTAATTTGTTCACCCATCGTAATACTTATGCTGTCTTGAGAGAAGCCTCTAGTGAAACCTATGGCCGCCGGGTCTATCTTTTATCATATAAGCTTTCAATCTACTTTTATTTGCATCTTTACTTTTTGCATCTATATTATAAAATACCAAAAATATATTTATCTTATCATACTATCTCTATTAGATTTCACTTTCGCAAGTGGTCGTGAAGGGATTGACAACCCCTTTATTGCGTTGGTTGCGAGTTCTTTGTTTGTTTGTGTAGGTGCGTGGGACTTTTGAGGAGCCTCCTACTGGGTTGATACCTTGGTTATCAAAAACTGAGGGAAATACTTACGCTACTATTGCTGCATCACCCTGTCCTCTTCAACGAAAACCAACGCAAGCTCAAGACGTAGCAGGGCCCAACAATGAGCTGGGCGGGGTTTCAATTCAGAAGAGGAAAGATGTCAGCTTCCCTCATGCCAAGCATCATAGTAATCCCAAGGACTGGAATCAAACTTGGTTTTACTGTCGTAATACATCTCCACCTAATGAGAATCCTCTGCCGGGTTATCGTGCTCACCGGCTTACCAACACTCATCCATGTCCCCAGCGGCTAACTGCTAAGGAACAATCAAAATATGCCCCTCAACTATCAAAACTCAGAGCTTTTGTTGCAAACAGATTGACAGGCATTGACTTTGTTTGATGCTGGGTTTCTTGGAGCATTATGCCTTTAAGCAGGTGCCCCGGTTTAATGTGTGAGTACACATGGGATCTGAAAGACCCTCAACGTCATACTGACATCCAGCTCACTGATGACGAAGTCACCGAATCTGTCAAGAAAATGCTTGATGAACCGGTGGTTGTATGCAGAAAAGTAGGGCTTAGTCCCTTCTATACTTCCAACAAACCGCCAGCTGTAAGAATTGCATCACCTTTTTATCCGTCCTCTAGTAAACACTCAATTATAACCTTTGCCAATCTTTGCAGGGTGATGATCCATTCTGGAAGCGGAAACCTCAGGACAAACCGGCGAAGCCGCAGGATAAACCGGTGAGAGCGCCTCACATCAAGACCAAAGTTATAAAGAAACCTGCGAAGAGGAAAACCGCCGAGTCCCCTGACTTGCCAAATGAGGAAGAACTTGATGATCTAGAATCATAGGTAGACCTTGACTCTCTTGGTTCTTTTTTCATACACCTCATTGACAATGACCATTATCAGGATGACGCAGAAGCTAGTCGCGCTGGTGACATAGAGGTAACTATTCTTTCTTCCGACTTAGATCTTGTGCCAACACCAAAAATCCGTCGAGCAGTCGGAAAGTAAAATTTTCATGCCCTCTTACTTATTCGGATCAGCACTTTCTTTTCAAGACACAATAGCATGAAACTCGCCGCACAAACCGGCACAGCGGCCAATTGGTGACCTCCTCTGGTTTACCGAACTCTCCGATTCGTAAACGCCGCCAAGAGATTTCGTGTACTCCTGACACACTTTGTCCTAAAGCGGGTTACTTCCGATATCCTCTTAATCCGTCTGACTCAAACTATCAGGGAACCTCCCATTCATCATCCGGCGAGTCATCGGCCACACAACTCCCTCCCCCCAAAACTATTCCTGGGTAAGCATATTACACTTAACTCTTTATGCCTTGTATTTGTTTATTATGCTAATTTTTGTGTCTGTTCTTTTCAGTGCCAAAGCCAGAACTAGCAAGAAGGCCAAGTTGAATAAACCGACCGATAATAATCCGGCCACTGAACCGGAGAAGATCCCAGAGACCTTTGATCCGAATGATGATACCATCCTGGATGATCCGGTACCTCGGGTTCAGGACACTTTTGTTGAACCGGTAGAGATAAATCCAACAAGCCAGTCTGCTAATCCACCAAGCCCATCTGCTGATCCACCAAGCCCAGCAAAAACAACTGCTAAACCGCCAAGCCCAGCCAAAACTATTGATGACACCATGGATGATGTTATGATTACCGGTTTTGGTCATACTGCTCCTGGCAACCCTGTCCCTTTATCAAAGCATAGTGCCAAGGAAGAGTTTTTTGCTATGGACAAGGGCAAGTGGAAAACAGACTTATCAAGCTGCCCACCTCAATGCTCAGGACATTCATTATGGATATTTAAACCGCATGTACACAAGTCCCGATTATGAAGCCGGTTTAGTAGGTCTGATGAAGGAGCGATATGAGGTAATTACTTTGCACAAGTTCTTTTTCCTTAGAACCGGCTTAAATTATCAACTCCAGTATCCCCCAAGTACCGGTTCATAATATTAATGTGAACTGGAACTTGTAGTAGAATAATATTGAATTTTGCTTGCGTAGCCCCCAAGGGCCGGTTTATACCTTTAGGATGAACTGGTACCTTTCCTGTCATGAAGGTTCCGAAATTTCTGATACCCATCTTTCTTGTAATCCGATTTATTGGGAAAAAACTCCATAACTATGAGTTGATTCGATATGCATTATCCCCCAAGTGCCAAGTATATAACTTGTTATGTGCTTGGGACTTAAAATGTTAGTTGATAAAAAGCAATCCGCATTAGCCCCCAAGTGCCAAGTGTATAAGTTGTTATGTACTTGGGACTTCAAAGATGTACTACCTACTCATTAAATGTCTCTTGCAGGCTGATCTGACCAAAAAGGAATCTCAAATTGCCGACCTTCAAGAAAATATTAAGTCCCAGCAAGCAGAAACCTCCAAGGCTAAAGAAGAGCTAACCGACGCTTTAACAGCGATGGAACAATTGAAGGATGGCTTTAAAGGTGAGCGGGCAAAATGGGATACTGAAAAAGCAAGTTTGCTAAAGCGGGCGGAGGATGTTGAAGCAGCCCTTAACCTGGTAACAGAAGAACTGACTAGCTTGAAGCGGCAGATCAATGCTATGACCTCTGCTATCTTCGGTAAAAACCTCTTCATAAGCTTTAAATAAGTACCAGTCATGAAACTACCAGTTTAATAATACTTTTGACGTTTGCAGGTAGCGGTGTTACTCATCTTGGCTCGGATATGCGCAAAAAACTGAAAGCTGCCTATACGTTGATAGAGCAACTATATACCGGCATTCAACGGGTCATCTGCACAGCTTCACATAATAAACCGCCCCCAACATTGATTAAGGACACATTGGAAAAGTTATCCATGATGCCTGCCCAGCTTGAGGATTTGAAAAAATTCAGCTGCAAGGGCCGGTGCTCTATCTGCATTGACTCGGGCCAAGGCCTGGATATCTGATCTTGATCCGGAAGATATTGGAAATAGCTATCCCAGCCAAAAAGAGGATGGGTCAGATTTTGACAAAGACGACCTTAGGGCTTTGACGAAGGAAATGTGTCCACTTGCAAGTAAACTGGTTGAAGAGACTGATTTGTCTTTCTACTGGTCGATTTATGACGCAGACAACAAAGGGTTGATGCACCTGTATATGATGTGCAAAATCTTATCCCACCAATCCGTAAGCATACGTACGCCCCTGATGTTGAACCGTCCGATCTTATAAGCGATGAAGCTATCTTCCGAGCTTTAACTGGGATTGACTGGGCAACAATTGACTTCCAGCCACTGGGTGGAGAAGCGGAGGTTGAACCGGCGCAGGATGATCCACAACCTTCAAGTCAGCCTGAGGAAGAATCATGATCCGGAGGCCGGTTTAACTTCTACACACTGTCATCCGTGTGATAAACAATTATTCTTTTGGGATGTCAAAGCGCCTTGTAATAGGCTAGTTTAAACACTTGGTCTGCTATGGCGTCGTGCATATTTACTTTGCACAATACTGTTAATCCGTCATGATTATGCTATGTCTACTTATGATCCTTAGCAGCTTCATGCAATCCTGTTTCTGCATATAATAAACTTAAAATTTTCTTGGCGGTTTACCGCCGGACGGGTCATAACACCCAATATAAAGCCAAGGTTGTATTTTCAAGAATAATTAAATATGAAATACATCATACATGTGACATTGAATCACATTGTTGATTTATGAACTTTATTGTAGTTAAGGTGGTAACCCAAATCTTGAGTGCTGATAACTCCCACCATGCTTTGTTGGTTTATAATGAAGCCATGCTGGGTTATAATAAACAGCGGATGATCATACTGGCGACTTATAGTCAAAGCCCGACCGGGTTAACAAACGCCAGTTTATAATTGATCATGTACTGACGACTTATAGTTGAAAGTCAAGCTGGGTCAATTGACACCGGTCATCTTGTAAATTTGTACTTGGAAACTCAAAAGCCAGACCGGTTTAGCAAGCACCAGTTTTAATATAAACCTCATCGAAATAAACATCAAAAAGAAACATTTGCAAAGAAAATATGCAAAAAAGGCGAGGCTTTTCATGGGCTGCCAGGCCACTGAGTTAAACCATTTTACAAAGCCTTTTAAGATGGACCTCACATTAACCAATCGTCGTTTTAACTTTGACAAGTTCAGGGTCTGTATAAGATTGACTTGTCAAACGTTCGGCGGGTCATACCAAGATTACCTGGGCGGAGTGACTTACTTGATGAAGGCAGGTTAACCCGGGGTTTTAGGTGAATACACCTGGCTTCCAAGCCTGGCTTGATAGCCTATTAGAAGGGTCATTAAAACTCTTTGTTGCTGTGCAAACAGAGCCCCCAGGTAATATTATGAGATGTGCTCAGTGGGCGCCTATGTTTGAGTTGTGCTTTGCAATAAACTCTCGTTGGTCCCTTATAATACTGGGTATGAAGCCCCCAAGCTCTTTTTTTAGCTTTATAAGCCAGATTAATGGACAAACAGAACTCCGCTTTATAAGCAGAAGCCCCCATGTAACCAAATTGTTTTTAAAGACAAACAACAGAGGCCCCGCTTTAGCAAGGATGCCGATTTATTATATTGATCATAATATATACATTGTCAAGAATATGTACATAATAGGAGCCTATGGCTCAGGCGTAGTAAGGCCGAAGATGAGCAATATTCCACGGCCGGTGGTTCTCCTCCTCCGACTTGCGTGAGTCTTTGTACTCTCGAACATCGATAAGGTAGTATGACCCATTGTTCAGATTCTTGCTGACCACAAAGGGCCCTTCCCAAGGTGGGGATAACTTGTGCATGTCGGTCTGATCTTGGATAAGCCGGAGCACTAAGTCGCCTTCTTGAAAAGCTCTGGTTTTAACCCGACGACTGTGGTAACGCCGCAGGTCTTGTTCATATATCGCCGAACGAGCTGCTGCTATGTCCTGTTTTTCATCTAACAGGTCCAATGCATCTTGGCGTGCTTGCTCGTTGTCCGCTTCAACATAAGCTGCCACCCGAGGCGAGTCATGGCGAATGTCACTTGGGAGAACTGCTTCTGCTCCATAAACCATGAAGAAGGGTGTATAACCCGTAGATCTATTGGGGGTGGTATTAATGCTCGTCCTCTGCAAAGGGACCATAAGCCGAGGCTTGATACCTTTCAGGATTTCTTGATTAGCTCTCTCCGCTTGACCATTAGACTGGGGGTGAGCCACTGATGACACATGAATCCGGACGTGCTCACGTTGACAGAACTCTTCAATAGCACCCTTGGAGAGGTTCATGCCATTATCTGTTATGATGCTGTGTGGAAAACCAAAGCAGAAAATCACCTTCTTCATGAATTGAACCGCCGTGGCTGCGTCACACTTGCTGACTGACTCTGCTTCCACCCACTTGGTGAACTTATCAACCGCCACCAAAAGGTGGGTCTTCTTGTCCTTGGACCTCTTGAATGGCCCAACCATATCAAGCCCCGAAGTTGCAAGGCCAGGTGATGGAATCATCCTCAATTCCTGAGCCGGAACATGGGCCCGACGTGAAAACTTCTGACAACCGTCACACTTCCTGACCAAATCCTCAGCATTAGCATGAGCTGTTAGCCAGTAAAAACCATGTCGAAAAGTCTTAGCCACAAGGGATTTTGAACCGGCATGATGACCGCAACCCCCTTCGTGGATTTCACGCAAAATCTCGCAGCCTTCTTCAGGAGAAACGCTGCGCTGAAACGCCCTCGAGACACTGCAGTGATGTAACTCACCATTGATAGTAGTCATGGACTTGGACCGCCAGATTATCTGTCTGGCCAAAACTTCATCCTCGAGTAACTCGCCCCGGGTCATATACGCCAAGTTGGGCACCGTCCACTCAGGGATAGCATGAAGAACCGCCACCAATTGAGCCTCCGGGTCAGGAACAGCCAGATCCTCCTCTGTTGGTATTTTTACCGACGGGTTATGCAAAATATCAAGAAAAACATTAGGCTGCACCGGTTTACGCTGAGATCCCAGCTGGCTTAAAGCGTCTGTCGCTTCATTCTTGCGCCGATCAATGTGCTTGACCTGGTAACCCTTGAAGTGACCAGCAATGACATCCACCTCACACCGATAAGCCGCCATGAGTGGATCCTTAGAATCCCAAGTACCAGAGACTTGCTGAGACACCATACCAGAGTCCCCAAAGCACCGTACCCGGATTAAGTTCATCTCCTTAGCCATCCAAAGACTGTGGAGCAAGGCCTCATACTCAGCTGCATTGTTAGTACAAGGAAACATCAAGTGGAGAACATAACAAAATTTGTCACCTCGAGGGGAAGTAAGAACCACTCCAACGCCCGATTCCTCCAATTGTCTGGACCCGTCGAAGTGAATAGTCCAGTATGTGTTATCCGGTTTATCCTCCGGTGCCTGCAACTTTGTCCAGTCGTTGATGAAATCCATGAGCGCTTGGGACTTGATGGCTGTACGAGGCATATATTTTAATCTGTGAGGTCCAAGCTCAATAGCCCACTTAGCAACCCGGCCAGTCGCCTCCTTGTTCTAGATGATATCTCCCAAAGGAGCGGAACTGACCACAGTGATGGGATGGCCCTGAAAGTACTACTTAAGATTCCGGCTTGCCATAAAAAACCCATACACAAGCTTCTGCCAATGTGGATATCTCTGCTTCGATTCGATAAGTACCTCACTGATATAATAAGCCGGCCGTTGAACCGGATTCTCCTTTCCTGCCTCCTTGCGCTCCACCACAATAGCCATGCTGACAACCCGGGTGTTAGCAGCCACATATAACAGCAATGGTTCTTTATCAATGGGGGCAGCAAGAACAGGCGACTCGGCTAACTGCTTCTTCAGATCCTCAAATGCCGCATTAGCAGCATCACTCCAGACAAAGTTCTCCGTCTTTTCCATCATCTGATATAGAGGGATGGCCTTCTCTCCCAACCAGCTGATAAACCGGCTTAGCGCTGCAATGCGACCCGCCAGACGTTGAACATCGTTGAGACACGCCGGTTTAGCCAGGGACGTGATAGCTTTGATCTTTTCCGGGTTAGCTTCAATGCCCCTGTTAGACACCAGGAAACCTAAGAGCTTGCCTCCCGGTACACCAAAAACACACTTGGCCAGATTAAGCATCATCTTATAAACTCGGAGATTATCAAAAGTTTCCTTCAAATCATCTATCAATGTCTCCGCCTTCCTGGACTTCACCATGATATCATCCACATAAGCATGAACATTGCGCCCAATCTGACTATGAAGACAATTCTGCACACATCGCTGATAAGTCGCCTTGGCACTCTTGAGCCCAAAAGGCATAGACACATAGCAGAAGGCTCCAAAGGGAGTTATAAAAGCTGTCTTCTCCTGGTCCTTAACTGTCATTTTGATCTAATGATAACCAGAATAAGCATCCAGAAAGCTCAAACGCTCACAACCCGCCGTAGCATCAATAATTTGATCAATACGGGGGAGAGCAAAGGGATCAGCCCGACAAGCCTTGTTCAAGTCTGTGTAATCCACACACATACGCCAAGTGACGTTCTTCTTAAGCACCAGCACTGGGTTAGCCAACCACTCAGGATGAAAAACCTCCACAATAAACCCTGCTGCCAAGAGCCGGGCTACCTCCTCACTAATGGCCTTGCGTCTCTCTTCATTGAAGCGGCAGAGAAACTGCTTGACCGGTTTAAACTTGGGATCAATATTAAGAGTGTGCTCAGCGAGTTCCCTCGGTACACCTGGCATGTCAGAAGGTCTCCTTGCAAAGATGTCCCGGTTCTCACGGATGAACTCGATGAGCGCGCTTTCCTATTTCGGATCCAGGTTAGCGCTGATGCTAAATTGCTTGGATGAATCGCCAGGAACAAAATCAACCAGCTTAGTCTCATTAGCCGATTTAAACTTCAAAGCCGGATCATGCTCTGTAGTTGGTTTTTTCAAAGAAGTCATATCTGCCGGATCAACATTGTCCGTATGGAACTTCAACTCCTCTGTTGCACAAACCGACTCAGCATAAGCCGCATCACCTTCCTCACATTCCAAAGCGATCTTTCGGCTTCCATGTACTGTGATGGTCCCCTTATGACCCGGCATCTTGAGCTGCAGATAAACATAACATGGCCTTGCCATGAACTTAGCATAAGCCGGCCGTCCAAACAGGGCATGGTATGGACTCCTGATTTTGACCACTTCAAAAGTCAATGTCTCTGATCTTGAATCGTGATAATCTCCAAAAGCAACCTCCAGAGCTATCTTACCGACAGGATAAGCCAATTTACCAGGTACCATACCATGGAAAACGGTGTTTGACGGTTTAATATTCTTATTTGTCAACCCCACGCGACAGAAGGTTTCATAATACAAGATGTTGATACTGCTCCCTTCATCCATGAGCACCTTGGTGAACTTATAACCTCCGACCTGAGGTGCCACCACCAACGCCAGGTGACCCGGATTATCAACCCGGGGTGGATGATCCTCTCGACTACACACAATGGGTTGTTCAGACCAGCGCAAGTAACGGGGCACCACCGGTTCAACGGAGTTCACTACCCTTTTATGAAGCTTCTGATCGCGCTTCCACAGGCTAGTGGTGAAGACATGATCTGCCCACTATTCAACTGCTTCGGGTGGCTCTGGTAACCCGACTGTTCCTGTGTAACACCCCGGTGTAATGATGCTACAGTAACCCCTGGGGTTAAGTTAATCTTTTTTGCTAAACATGTGCCTGATCATTATTGTCTCATGTTCTTTCACATTCCAGTTGAATTCAAATTCAAATTCTGTGTGAAAATCAAAATGCTTAGACATGAAAACAAAAATGTTCATCATGTGCCAAATAATCCACAACTAATATTGGTGGTGAACCAACATTTTTGCAAAAGGCTTAAGTGGCCTAAGCTACTTAAAACAGTGACCTAAGCAATAAATTAAATGCCCTTTTTAATTTATAAAATTGGCAACAATTCCAAAAGTCTCCCAACATTTTTGTGGCAGTGCACTTTAATTCTTTGAAATTGTTTTGGCCAGTGGCATAATTTTGCAAAGTCATTATTGGCTAAAAAGAAAAGGCAAAAGCTGTTGGAAAAAGGAAAAAACAAAAAAAGGAAAGAAGAAGGGGTGGGAGAGCCCCTGGCCTCCCCTTGGGCTTCGGCCCATCCCAGCAGGCCGGCCCACCTCACCCAGCCTGGCCGGCCCAGCTCCCCAAAGCGCGCCTCCCTCCTGTTCCTCCGACCGGGCGAGGCAGAGCGCGCCCGTCGCCGCCGAACCACCTCGCCGTCGACGCCTCCGTGAGAGGATAAGGCCTCCGCGCCCCCCTTGACGCCTCGGCCTCCTCCCCAGCTACCCACACTCACCTCCGCCTCTCCCACTCCCCACCAGTTTTCTCCTCACCTCCCCCTCGTTCCCCGTCCACCTCCGAGCGCAGTCGCCGCCGCCCTCCGTCGTTGTCGCGGCCACTGGCGGCCCCGCGCCCGCTGACCCTATCGGTGAGCTACGCCAGGGTCGACTCCTTCGAGTGGCGCCCTCCGCTGGAACCGGGAAGCACCGCAGCCGTCGTTCGTCCTCGTCCCCATCTCCAGCTGTCGTCGATCTTCTTCATCTCCGGCGCCGTCTCTGCTGCTACTAAACCTCCGAGGGCCACCATGCGTGCCGCAAAGTGAGCCCCTCTTCCCCTTCCCTCGCTCCCCTGGCCTCTCGGGCTCCCATAGCCACCGCGTCCGCCATGGCCGAGCTCAGCTCCGCCGCATAGCTCACTGCTCGTCGCCGTTGCTACGGGCCTCCTCTGGCCTCACCGCCACCACAGGAGGGCGCAGCTCGCTCCGCTCGTTCGGGCGAGCCCAGCAACGCTCGAAGCCGACACCCGTAGCTCCACCTCGTCGACCGACCAAACGCAGCGCCGCGGAGCTCGTCGTCGGTGAGTCTCCGATGACCAAATGGTCACGGGCGTATGCCCGTTGGCCTCACCGCGTCGCGCAACACGCGCCTAGCCTTTTCGCCTGAGCTGTAGTGCCATAGCTCCTTTTCTGCCATTGACCGTAGCCGCTCCCCCGCGGACCTCGTCGCCGACGACATTTCCGGCCAGGTCCGGCTATGCCACCACCACCACTCGACGTGCGGACGAGTGGCCGTTCGAACGCGCCTAGCCGCACCTCTTTCCGTGCCCCGTACGCGTTTTCCGGCCAACTTCGGTGACGCACCGCCGCGGGTAGGCTCGCCGGAGTTGCTCCGGCGCCGGCGCTGACCTGGCACCGGCAGGGCCCGCCTTTGGGTCGCTGCCCATGGGCCCCCTGGACCCAGTTGACCACGTTGACCGTGGTCAGCTATGCTGACTGGGCACTCAGTGCCACTGACACATGGGTCCCTCGTCTAATTAGCCTAACTAAAACTTTTTCCTAAATAAACATAATTAGTTAAACTAATTTGTCACTGACTAGTGGGGTCCAGTCACTAATTATTCTGTTTAAATTATAATGAACTGCTGTTAGCCCACTGCTAATGACAGGTGGGACCCACTGGCCAGTTTGACCAGTCAGCGGGTCTGTTGACCTGCTGATGTCATGCTGACACTCTGCTGACGTCATAATTCATTTTCTGTTAATTTAAATAATTCCAGAAAATGGTTTAATCTTTGATTAATCATAGAAAATAAACCGTAACTCGGATGAAAATGTTTTCTATATGAAAGTTGCTCAGAACGACGAGACGAATCCGAACACGCGGTCCGTTTACCTGTCAGATACCTCTAACTATCTGAACATGGAACATTCCCCCTTTGGTCATCTGTGTGACACAGGTCCGGAACTGGGAAAACATTCCCGGTTGAATTCCCCCTTCACCTTTATCATGTAGCCATACGTTAGGTCACACCAGGCACATCATATTGCCATGTTATACTTTGTGATGCTATGTTTGCTATATATTTACTGTTTCTTCCCCCTCTTCTCTCCGGTAGACCCTGAGACCAATGATGCCCCTGTGATCGACTACGTCACCGATGACCCCTCCTTGCCAGAGCTTCCAGGCAAGCCCCCACTTTGATCATCCCGATACCGCCCATTCCTTTCTCGCATGCTTGCATTAGATTTTGTTATTGTTATTGTTTGCTCCTGTTCTGATGCATAGCCTGCTTTTGTAACCTGCTTATTGTTACCTTACCTGCTTATCCTAAACTGCTTAGTATAGGTTGGTTAGTGATCCATCAGTGAGCCCCACCTTGTCCTTGTTGCCCCTGCTTCATCATCGAAGACCCGATCAACGGGATCGAAGACCAGGCCCCGACACCGCACCTCACTTTCCCCTTAGTTGCTCGACACTACTGGGTTCCTATCGAGTGCCGAGGGTGAGACCTCTACATCACTTCTGTTGTTAACCCTGTAGTGTAGTTATTCGGTCGTGGTCATTGAGGGTGATTCCGCCTTAACCACTTCCGATACGACTCTATCGTGCAACCCCTCAAGTGTGAACCTCGGGGGTGATTCCTCTTACGTTCACCTTGATGATTACATTGAGTGGAATTCACCAGGGGTGATTCCTCGGGTTTTCCCCTTGATGTTTGGACGCACGGATACTTGGACTTTACAACTGTTACTTGGAAAGGCGGGTCGACCCTGAGGGGTACCCGCGAGTGATGTGGGGACGGGTTGACCTGGAGGGTACCCGAGAGCTGAATACGAGGCGTGGCCGGGCATTCTTAGCCCTTGTCGCAAGTCCTCGAGATGGGGCAACGGGGTCACATCTTTCGTGAGTCTCTGCTTGTTACCGCGCGTTCCTAATCCACTATGATTTGGATATTTGATACGAGGGGCCTCTGGCCTGATAGCACTAACCATCACGTGGGCATAGTATGGGCGTTCTGGGTCGTATGCATCAGCCGAAGCTTATTAGACGTCAGCGACTGAGCGGCGCGTGCCGGGTTGGACTGGTAAGCTCCTACCTTTTTTTAAGGAGGTAGCTAGGTATGCTCACCGGCCGCCCACGCAACATGCAGGAGTTCCCGGGGAGATGGGCCATGACCCCTGGGGGCATAGGTTTAGTCCGGCGTGCTGGCCTCTCTATTAAGCCTAGGTCGGGTTGTGGCGTATTGATTGGCCGAGGCCGGGCATGACCCAGGAAAGTGTGTTCGGCCAGAGTTAATCGAGCGTGGTGGGTAAGTTGGTGCACCCCTGCAGGGAAGAAAACATCTATCGATAGCCTGTCCTACGGTAATGGACACTCGGAGTTGTATCCCGATCGATACAACTAGAACTGGATACTTGTGATGAGAATTGGATTGTGATGAGAAATGGATAGTACGTCTCTGGGATTTCTTTCTCGCAGGGAGTCGAGAAAGGATCTTTGGCCGAGGTTGATAACACTACAACTACTTTACTTTATGATACTCTACTCCCTTCTGTTTGCTGCCAGATGGTGGTTTCCAGAAGATGCTAGTCTTCGATAGGACTAGGCCTTCTCTCTATTCTGGCATTTCTGCAGCGCAGTCCACATATACAGTTTCCCTTTGATAATGTTGCATATGTAGTGTAGATCCTTGCTTGCGAGTACTTTGGATGAGTACTCACGGTTGCTTTGCTCCCCCTCCCCCCTTTCTTTTCTTTCCGGTTGATGCAACCAGATGTCGGAGCCCAGGAGCCAGATGCCACCCCCGGTGCCTACTACTACATGGAGACCGCTGACGACCAGGAGTAGTTAGGAGGCTCCCAGGCAGGATGCCTTGCCTTTTCGATCGATGTTGTTTTCGTGCTAGCCTTCTTAAGGCAAACTTGTCTAACTCATGTCTGTACTCAGATATTGTTGCTTCCACTGACTCTTGTATATTCGAGCTTATGTATTCGAGCCCTCGAGGCCCCTGGCTTGTAATATAAAGCTTGTATTATTTTAATTTGTGTCTAGAGTTGTGTTGTGATATCTTCCCGTGAGTCCTTGATCTTGATCATACACATTTGCGTGTATGATTAGTGTACGATTGAATCGAGGGCGTCACAAGTTGGTATCAGAGCCGACTGGCTGTAGGTAGCCCCCTTTCCATCTCCTTGGCCGAAGTTGAGTCTAGTCACTAAAAAACTTTTACTAACATTGGTTGTGTGTCTTACGGGCCCACGTCGCCATTGGGTGGTATTAGCATCTTTTACTCCTCATCTATACTCTGGGACTCTGAACTCTCTTCTACTCGGGTTAAATGAATTTACTAACTCTAACATTAGGATCCCGTGGCCACATTCACCCCGAAGTTGGATAAACCATAGTTACTCCTTAGAATAGCATCTTGAACAGTGCACCCACTGTCGTGTTGACTACTAAGTGGTATCCATCGTACCTCTTTCATTATGCCTGTTTCATCATGAATGATTGTCGGTGTCAAAACCGGCAGATCTCGGGTAGGGGGTCCCGAACTGTGCGTCTAGGCGGATGGTAACAGGAGATAAGGGACATGATGTTTTTACCCAGGTTCGGGCCCTCTCGATGGAGGTAAAACCCTACTCCTGCTTGATTAATATTGATGATATGGGTAGTACAAGAGTAGATCTACCACGAGATCAAGGAGGCTAAACCCTAGAAGCTAGCCTATGGTATGATTGTTGTTCGTCCTACGGACTAAAACCCTCCGGTTTATATAGATACCGGAGAGGGTTAGGGTTACACAGAGTCGGTTACAATGGTAGGAGATCTACATATCTGTATCGCCAAGCTTGCCTTCCACGCCAAGGAAAGTCCCATCCGGACACGGGACGAAGTCTTCAATCTTGTATCTTCATAGTTTTGGAGTCTGGCCGACGGTGATAGTTCAGCTATCCGGATACCCCCTAGTCTAGGACTCCCTCAGTAGCCCCTGAACCAGGCTTCAATGACGACGAGTCCGGCGCGCATATTGTCTTCGGCATTGCAAGGCGGTTTCCTCCTCCGAATAATTCATAGAAGATTTTGAACACCAGGATAGTGTCTGGCTCTGCAAAATAAATTCCACATACCACCATAGAGAGAATAATATTTACTCAAGTTCAATCTGCTAACGTATTTCGCGGCATGACGTCACACCACGGCCAAGCCTTTATTCGAATTGTTTTTATTGTTCCACCTCAGTTCACTTAGCGAAGCGGTTTCCTTGGCACGTCTTGTCAAAGCAGAGATCGTGTCCCTTTATTCCAGGATTCTCATCAATACGGGTGTAGGTAACCCAACCGCGCCCGCTGGCACGCCCCCTCCATCGAAGGCGAGTCCCAAACAGTCACGGGGACGGCTCTTGGTATTCAACCCCTTTATAACAAGACCAAGGCCTGTTCCTTTTCTTCAATCTCAATCGAATCCGCCCCTCGCCTCGAGTTCCAACACCCAAGGTTCCAGATTCGGGCGCTTCAGACCTTCGACAATGTCCAGCTCCGACCTACAAGGCCGGTGGATGCCTTCTTCCGTCACGGAAGAAGATGTGCTAAAGCTGAGAGACGCCAGGTATCTAACCGGTGAAATTTCGCATAGGCTACCTGCCCGAGGGCAAGTCATTCCAACTCCGGAGCTTGGTGAGAGCGTGGTGTTTGTGTCTCCCTTCCGTCGAGGTTTAGGCTTCCCGATGGACCCCTTTGTGAGGGGGCTCATGTTTTACTATGGGTTGGAATTCCATGACTTGGATCCGGAGTCCATCCTCCACATCTCATCGTTCATTGTTGTATGTGAAGCCTTCCTCCGCACCACCCCTCACTTCGGATTGTGGCTCAAGCCCTTCAACGTGGAGCCGAAGATGATCGAGGGGCGGCAGGGAGAGTGCGGAGGGGCAGTTATAAGCAAGAGGGCTGACGCTCCATGGCCCGAGGGCTCTTTCCAAAAGGAGCTTGGGTTGTGGCAACGGGAGTGGTTCTATATCACTGCTCCCAGGGGCACCAGATGGGTGGCGCCGCCTGCCTTTCGCTCGGGCCCTTCACTACGACTGGCGTCATGGGTCAACAAAGGGCTTCACTGGGGGCCGTCCAAGGACGTACCACTGTTGCAGGGCCGTATTCGACACCTCCAGGAGAGGGAGATCAATCTGGTTGTAGTGGCGCAGGTCATGCTGATCCGGCGCCTTCTGCCCTGCAAATGTCGCCCCCTCCGCCTGTGGGAATTCAATCCGGAGGGACCATGAGCTCTCCAGCACTTCATGGGTGCGACGCCCGTGGAGATGTATAAACTGTTCTTCGGATCACAAGAGATGTGTCCGGACTTGACCGAGGACGCAGGTCTGAGATGCAATCGCCCGGATACTCAAGTAAGTAGCTCTGTGCCGGGACATGCTATCCGTACATTTATCGTAAACTTGCCCTTTAAAGAGCTGTCCCTTGAACAGGAATGGATAGCAAAAGCAAAACTGATAAGGTGTCCGGCCCCCCTCCCTGAGACCACGCCGGATCCCGTGTTAACCAAGATGCTGGAGGTTGCACCTTTGGAAGAGGGCGAAGGGGGGAACAGGAAAGCTACGCCTCCGCTAAGGAGGCCTTTAAGGAAGGGGGGATCGAGAATCCCTCCCTCCAAGGGGAGAAGAGGACCGCTTCTGAAGATCCGGAGGCCAAGGCCTCAAAGCGGGGGAAGAAATCTTCACCAGAGGGTCCTGCACCAGGAGAAGCCCTGGCCGCACTATTTCCCCAAGGGAATCAGCCCTCCAGCGAGACGTAAGTAGAAAGGGGAGTTTTGTAATAAGGGACATCCCTGTTTTTGTTTCTGAAGATAACCAAAGTTTTACCTTGTAGTTCGGATCTCAGCCCTTCTCAGCAGAGCTCATCTTCGGGTGATCTTCGTCCGGAGATGATGGAGAGCGAAACGCCTCCATATGCCGCACCGTCAGGAGGGGCGGATGACCCTGAGGTGTCGTCGCGGAGGGTTTCCCCGAGTCCGGCGGGGCCGGGAGGTCCGACACCAACTGGTGTACGGCCAGAGCAGCTGAAGGATCTGCTCGGGCGAGCATCTATCTCAGAAGATCACCGTGCGTTAATGGGTACGGTGATTGAAAGGATTTCATCCGCTGAGAGCGGATTGCATGAAGCCGTCAGAAGTTTACTGACGGGGTTTGAGGTACGCAAGAATGATGTACCTTTTGACAGTTTTGCATATAGAATGCGCCCTGTATAGATAGTAGCCCCTGAGACTCGGTACGTTGTCAAAAGTGACGACGTGCCGAGGATCATAATCTCAGTTATAAGATGTCGCCCTTCCTATTCAGGGGGAGGAGCGTTCGGTGGCCAGCCGGACTGATAGAGTTGCCTAACTGAAGCGGCAACTGGACGTTGCGGATGTGGACATCGCGCTGGTCAATAAGCGACTTGACGAGTCACAAGGTATGTGGATTCTCCGCGAACACCTGGTAAGGGAGCTTGATGCCCGTGCCTTACTACATGTATGCTTAATGCAGATGGTGCCGCTGCTATGGAGGATCTTTGGGCAGAGCTTGCCCAAGCCAAGGAGCAAGCGAGAAAAAGCGATGCGGCTGCCTTGATGGCGGCCGAGGAGCTAAAAGCCGAACAGGCTGCTCACTGCCGAAGCAGGGAGGAAATGGCCGAAATGGCCATGAAGCTGAAGGATGCTACCGACCGCTGTGAGTTTCTTGAAAGAGAACGCCGAGCGGAGCAAGAGGGCCTGAAGAATGCCACCGCCGAAGCCAAGGATGCCCGCTCCGCCATGGGAGCTATAAAAGAGGAGCTCCGTCAGGCCGGGGATATTGCGGCTGGAAAGCCCTTTATGCTGCGTAGGAAGTTCACGGATCCGAAGTATGCTCAGTTGGGCCAGTTGTGGGGTGCGGAGGATGCTTATCTGAATTTGGCGGCAAGTGCCGCAGACGCGGTCGCACACTTCCGAGGCCACAAGGATCACGGAATGGAAGAGCTTTTTTGGTCGCAATTCCATAGTCCGGAGCGTCCACTTCCATTAACCGATCGTTAGCCGAGTGGGCTGAGCTGAATAGGTTGTCCGGACTTGCCATGAAGGATGTCTTGGCTCATCAGTGGTCGGAAAGGCCCGAGCCAAAGAGTTATTTTGGCTTGGTGCAGCAGTTCCTTGATGCGGTGCCGCATATCAAGGCGATGAAGCGGTCGGCATGCATAGAGGGTGCATGAATGGCGCTCGCCCGTGTCAAAACATACTGGGCAGAGATGGAGGCCACCGACGTTGCTTCCCAGGGTTCGGACAGGAGCCGATTACCAGCCGAGCACTATTTTGGGGAAGTCCTGCAAGGCGCTCGTTTAATAGAGACGCAGTGCTCGAAAAATGTTATGTTCAGATGACATGTATGATTTGTAAAACCATTCTTCAAATATAATATAAGGGATTTTTATACTTGTGCGTTCAAGTGTTGAAATTCCTCCTGTGCGGCCGTTAATGTATACATGTATATAACCTGAAAGATGGCAGTCTTCGGCTTCAGCCCCCACGCACATAGTGCGGGGGTGTTTGCAAAAAATAGCGCATTTTGACACTTAATCCAACGTCTTGGTCCTGTGAAGGAGGTGATAGCATAGCAGACTAGGCAACCGGACTATAATGCTTTATCACTTTCACTTAGCCATAGGAGTTCAATGGTGGGGCTACTATATAGCCCCTAGGGGCGCTGCGCTCTCCGAATTTCGGGGCGCGTATGTGCTTGACCGGGAAACGGTCCTTCGTTAAAGCGGAGGAATTCTAAACATTTCGATGGTCGATCGAGTGGTTGACCAGTCTCTCGCTATATCATGACAGTCAGTTTTCGGCTTTCTCTACTGAGGTGCTCACCTGGACGAACCGGGGCACAATCGCAGTAGTTCTCCTGGTGCCGCATTAGCCGATAGAGCGGAACGTAAGGCAGCAAAACACAGGAGCTGGGCAAACCCAACATTTGACCAAAGACATGATTCGGAGCTGATGCATATAAGGCCTAACTCGAGACGCCGGACACTCCCTAAGGTATTCGGTCTTTATGAAAACGGGCAGAACAATGCCCTAAGCCCCTGGTGTCCAGGTACGCGCAAAATTTCTGACGCGACCGATGCCAAAACGCCAGCCTCCTCCTCGGTTATAGTGAGGAACCGGGGGATGTGTATCAACAAGAGACAGTAAGAAAGGTTTACGCAGGGTCTTAATCTGAAAAAAATCCTTGTAACGGGTCCCTACTGCACGTCTGCGCCTGTGTCTCCGTTGTGCTGTATCCTGGACGGGCGTAGCACGGTGTTCATCTGTAAGAGATAAGAACTTAGTTTGAAAAAAGGATCATGCGAAAAATGTATAAACAGAGTATAATTCAAAAAACGAATAAAATTGAGCTTTATTGTCTCTTATTGTACATGCGTGCAGCCCCTTGTAAGGGGGGACGCGGCTAGTAAGCCCCTTGTTTATTTGTGCCGGACTCGCCTAACCGTGTCCGGGGTCTGGATGACCTGTTTGGGTGCTTTGATTGGCACAGCCGGATTAATGTGTGGCTGTCAAGGCAGTCTCACTTTCTTCCGTATTCAAGGAACACTCGAGGTTTCCCTTTAATGAGATTATGGTGCCTGGACCGGGCATTTTAAGTGTAAGAGATGCATAATGCGGTATTGCGTTAAAGCGGGCGAAAGCTTCGCGTCCCAATAGTGCTTCATAGCTACTTTTAAATGGGGCGATATGGAAGACTAACTTTTCGCGACGGGAGTTGTCGGATGAGCCGAACACAACTTCTAGTGGTAGAGAGCCCGTACAATGCGCATATGTGCCTGGCATCACTCCTTTAAAGGAAGTGTTGCTATGGCGTATTTTGGTTGGGTGTATCCCCATTCTACGGATTGTATCCTAATATAGTAGGTTTAGATCACTGCCGCCGTCCATTAGGACTTGTGTAAATTGTAGTCCGTTGATCATAGGATCTAATATCAGGGCAGTCCATCCTGCGTTCCGTATACTTCCGGAGTAATCCTGATGGTCGAAAGTGATTGGTTTTGACATCCAGTGTCGAGACTGCGCTGGAGTGGACCGTGCGATGCACATTTTAATGGGCGCCGCTCTGTTTTTGCCTGTTGTCACATGAAGTGAATTTACTGTTTTGACCTCTTGTGGGAAATTCCTTTGTTTGCCGGTGCTCTGCTTGTGGAGTTCGTCATCGTCCTCACTTGGTGTTTCGAGCCTGTCACGCCCAAGATGCGACCCTATCCTAAAGGAACTCGAAGGTCCCACCAACAATAGAAGCGCATCTTGAAGTCACTTTTGCAAGGTGGATATCATTACATCAACATTACATAATAGATAGGGATACATACAAGAGGCATACAATGCCACATGAATACAACATCATACATAAGATCAACATCCGACTATGGATGAAACACAAACAGAAGCTCAAATGACATCCACCCTCCTAGCCCAGGCTGCTGACCTGGAATGTATCCCTTGATCGAAGAAGAAGCAGAAGAAGAACTCCAAAACAAGTAACATCGCTCTCGCGTCAAGATCATTGCATAAACATGTACCTGGAACTGTTGTTGTAGTAATCTGTGAGCCACGAGGACTCAGCAATCCCATTACCATGGGCATCAAGACTAGCAAAGCTTAATGGGAAAGGAAGGGGTAAAGTGGTGAGGTTGCAGCAGTGACTAAGCATATATGGTGGCTAACATACGCAAATAAGAGCAAGAAGAGAGCAAACGGAACGGTCGGAAGCTAGAAATGATCAAGAGGTGATCCTGAACTCCTACTTACGTCAAACATAACCCAAAACCGTGTTCACTTCCCGGACTCCGCCGAGAAGAGACCATCACGGCTACACACACGGTTGATGCATTTTAATTCGGATCTGGCGTCAAGTTATCTACAACCGGACATTAACAAATTCCCATCTGCCACATAACCGCGGGCACGGCTCTCGAAAGTTTATACCCTGCAGGGGTGTCCCAACTTAGCCCATGATAAGCTCTCGCGATCAACGAAGGATATACCTTCTCCCAGGAAGACCCGATCAGTCTCAGAATCCCGGTTTACAAGACATTTCGACAATGGTAAAACAAGACCAGCAAAGCCGCCCGATGTGCCGATAAATCCCGATAGGAGCTGCACATATCTCGTTCTCAGGGCAACACCGGATGAGACTAGCTACGAGTAAAACCAACCCTCAAGTTGCCCCGAGGTGGCCCCGCAGGCAGCTCAGTTCAGACCAACACTCGAAGGAGCACTGGCCCGGGGGGGTTAAATAAAGATGACCCTCGGGCTCCGGAAACCCAAGGGAAAAAAGGGCTAGGTGAGGCAAATTGTAAAACCAAGGTTGGGCCTTGCTGGAGGAGTTTTATTCAAAGCGAACTGTCAAGGGGGTCCCATAAATCACCCAACCGCGTAAGGAACGCAAAATCCGGGAACATAACACCGGTATGACGGAAACTAGGGCGGCAAGAGTGGAACAAAACACCAGGCATAAGGCCGAGTCTTCCACCCTTTACCAAGTATATAGATGCATTAATTAAATAAGAGATATTGTGATATCCCAACATAAACCTGTCCACCATGGAGAAATCTTCAACTTCACCTGCAACTAACAATGCTATAAGAGGGGCTGAGCAAAGCGGTAACATAGCCAAGCAACGCTTTGCTGGGAAGGGTGAAAAGGTTAGTGGCTGACATGGCAAATTCGGAGGCTTGAAGAGCAAATGATAGGTAGCGCAGCAAAGCGATAGAACGAAGCAACTAGCATAGCAATGATAGTAGTGAGATCCAGGGTAGCGGTCATCTTGCCTGAAATCCCGCTAGGAAGAAGAACGAGTCCATGAAGAAGACAAGCGGACGTAGTCGAACGAATCCTCACAACTCCGGAACGAAACCGAAGCTAACGAGAGAAGCAAACCGGAAAGAAGCATACAACATGGTAAACAACCATCGCATAAGCATGGCATGATGCAAAATCAAGTATGATGCATGTCCGGTTTAAATAGGCATGGCATGGCAAAGTGCAACAAACGATACTAGAAGTTAAGTGGAGCTCAATATGCAACGAGTTGCATATTGACGAAACACCACATTCAAGTATTTAGTTCACTCTCGTTTATGCTACTCAGCAATATTAAATGTTCTTAAACATGGCAAGAGGTGAATCATAAGAAAATTACCTAACTAGGCAAGTTTAAATGAGGCCGGAAGAACAAACAACAATTCCGAAAAATCCTCATGTCCATATTTTAGATTTGGTACTGTTCTGCCCTAAAACATATTTTATTTTTGTTAAGCAGGAAAATAAAGTGCACCATGTTAAACTAGGCATTTTTCCACCCCATTTACATATAAAGTTTATTTAAAACCGAGCTACGGTGATTTAGTAATGAAATAAATCATTTTAACATGGCATTTGAGCAAAACTAAACAAACAACATTTTAAACATTTTAATTGTTGTTATCATGATGCGGATGACATATGCAAGTCTTATGCAATTTTATGAAAATGTTGACATGAGCATGATATGAAACATTTGTCACCATGGCGGAAACGAAAGGGGTGCCACGATAATGACAACGAAAATGGTGCCACGGCAACATTCCGATGATCCGACAACTCGTCGGAATGTTGGTGCAAAAGAAAGTGTGGATTAATGGGACATGCAAAAGATGGTGGGGTGATCCCGGATTCCGGGTTCCCACGGGACGGCGGCATGGCAAACGAGGAGGAACGTGCATGAAGCAAACGGGCACGGTGCAAAGATACGGTTCATCTCAGACAACATGCATTCGGTCCACGGGTGATCATCTCGGGATTATACATTTGATGCGTGCATTTTCGGAGTGGTTCGGGTTCGGTACGATGTAGAGGAAGTAGTCGTTCACGGGTCGTCGTGGGAAGTAGTTGTTCACGTGGCGATGGTAGTGGAAGTAGTCATTCTCGTGGCGGTAGTGGAAGTAGTGGTACACGGCATCGGCGGTAGTAGTTCAGGGTCTTGGCGGGTCATCGTGTAGCCATACATGTTTGTCGTGGTACACGGTTCGTAGACGTTCGAGTCATCGGTAGAGGTACTTGTCACATCATCAGGCGTAGTCGACCTTGGCGTATCCAAAGGGTGCTTGGCGGGTCGTCATGTAGTCGTTACATGAGGGTCTTGACGAATCCGAAGGGTACTTGGCGATCCAAAGTTGCTCCTGTTCGGGGAGGTACCATGAAAACGGCACCATGTGTGGGACACGCAGGGAGGGCGATGCGAGCAGAGGTGGCCATGTAGGGGAGGTCACGATGTCGGGCAGCGAAGGCAGGAGCAGGAGCTCGGAGGAGGAGGCAAGAAGGCGGCGCGATCTCCGGCGAATGACAACGCGGCGGCCCGAGGGGTCACCAGCACGGGCGAAATAGCAGTGGGCAACGCTGCTGTCGAGAGATGGAGGTCGGGGCCGGAGCTGAGCAGCCCCAACAGAGGCGGATGGGCGCGAGGAGGCTGGGAGGAGCAGCGCTCGGCACCGGTTAGCGCGGAGCAGGGGAGGCGGAGCTCCTGCTCGGAGAGGTGCGGCGAGGGGAACCGCGTGGAGGCGCGATGGAGCAGAGGCGTGGCCTAAGGGGAAGGGGCCCAGAGGAGACGGCGCTCGGGCATGCGCGGGGTGGCCCTCCTGGTGGTCGCCGATGGCGGCGGGGGCACCGGATCACGGGATGGACAGCGCGGAGGCGAAGAGGCGCGGCGACGGTTGTTTCGGGCCGGATCGAGGAGGAGGGAGGTGAGGGGATCGGGCGCAGGGAGCTCCTCTCCCTGGCTTGATGCGTGTGTGTGTGTGTGGCGGTGGGCAGAGGGAACGAGAGGGATAGGACAAGAGGAGGGGATCGATCGGGGCTGGGGCTCTCGATCGGCTAGGGTTATAGGTTTAGGTGGGCTGGCTGGGTTAATGGGCCGGCCTGGGCATAGGTTGTAGCTGGGCTGGGCTCTCTCTCTCTCCCTCTAAAGAAAAAATAAAACAAAACAGCGATAAGAAAGAAAAGAAAGAGAGGTTAGGGGAAGAAGTTGAACATGCGGATAATTTTCCCGGACTCACAAAAATGTGCTTGTTCCAAGAAAATAGAAAAGGCCATGATTGAAAGATTTAAATTCAAACTCATTCGATTTAAATTCAAATGATTTGAATAGGAAGTGAGGGTTAGGAAGGTCCAAAAATGTTCGGATTTTTGGTGGAGCTCCGGAATATGATGAAAGAATATATGGCAAGGTTGGAGACCAAGAATTAAGATAACAAAGCCATTGGAATAATTTGCAAGTGTGTTATGGTGATTTCCAAATTAAAGAAATATTTAATATAGCTCCCTAATATTGGGATGATATGTTATAAAGAGAAGTCACCATTGTGAATATCCCTTGATTTAAATGGACCGAGGATCCATACAATTTATTTAGATGAGTTGCAAAAACTAAATGACATGATGGCATGATGACATGATGCAATGCAACGAGCAAATAAAACACACGGCAAGGCTCGGAATAGCTAGAAGTCTTCTGGGGCGCCGGGCTCGGGGCGTTACAACACTCCACCACTACAAGAGGATCTCGTCCCGAGATCTAGGATGGCACCGGAGAGAAACGGAAGAGGAAGAGAAGAGGTAAAACTAAGTTGCTTCTTCGACCAATGATTGAAACCATGAACCTTGAGATGTTGAGCTAAATGAAAGAAAGAAAACAATGAAGATGAGCAAAGTTGAAAACACTCCGTTAGAAAAGAGGAACAAGGGATACGACGACAACCAAGAGGTTTAGTGATAAGATAGATATTGAAACCACTCCGGTTAAAACTAGATAGAGAAGGAATAAGATTGATATAATTTGGGCAGCACTCCAACTGAAGGAAGAAGGAAAACTTGATAAGATGAAAAGCACTTAAAGAGATGACACAACACTCCGGTTAAATGGATAAGCAAGAAAAGAACACGATCCTCACAATTCGAGATGATGAGTGAAGAGAGCAACATCACCATGCCTCCGGAAGAATGAAAAGAAGATAGATCATTGAAATAAAAGAATGGAGAAGAAAATGCCAAATTCTGCCACAAAATGGGCTTGGAAAGCACCCTTCCAAAAAGGTTATAACGGAGTTGTTGGAAAACCAACAACGAAATGAATAAGCTTGTAGTGGGCTTATGGAAAACATCTCAAGACTATGAGGTAACATTCTGCCACTAACAAAAAGAATTGCTTGCTTTGAGATCGACGAAGAGATGAAAACTTCTTCCACCAAGAGGATAAAGAGCAAGCTTGGGTCATGCATAATCACCACAAATAGCAACAACCCTTAAGGAAAGGCTTTAGGTGAAATCTATACCAAGATAACTCCAAAGAAGAGATTGATGGATTTAAAATACCTCATTCTTGACAACGTGTGAATCGCGAAACCTGAATGGAAATTGCCAAGAATGATATAACACAACCTCAAAAGCTAAGGTAGAAAAAATTGCACTTCGAAATGCAAGAAGAAGAATACTTGAACTCCTTAGAAAAAAACATGTGGTGGGCACCATGTTTATTTTTTGAGTATAGCTTGGCGGATCTTAACTTAAAGAGAAATCTTGAAGAACAAATTGAGAATGAAAGGAATCCTTGACGAACCATCATGTAGAGCCTCCATGAAGAGCTCCGGTAATAGAAGGATGATAAAAAGAAAGAGAAGTTGAAAACACAAGGTGAAGCCTTGCGATGATTTAGATGGTGCTTCGCGATGATGTAACCGAGAAAACTTGGAACTCCGAAAAAGGAAAAGATGAAACACTAGAACTGTGAATTACTTCATGATGAACAATCTCCGGAAGAAAAGAATTGAATCACCTCGAGGAAATAAGAATAAGATTTATTATATGATTATCCTTCATCAAATTAAATTGATGACAAGCAATGGATTTGGCATACTACTTATTCCCATTGAAAAAAGGATTAAGAGAGATATAGCGTAAACTTGAGAAGGTCTTTATGAACCACCGGTAGGATTGAAAAGAACGAATGAATTAATATGATAACGAAGGAAGTGAAATCTTGAACGAACCACCGTAAGAATTGAAAATGAACGTAGCAAAGGCACAATTCACCGGAAAGAATGAAGATACTTGAGGGGATTTAGATACAAGTGAACAAAGAGATCATGAGGTTATTAGAGAATACTTGAATGATGCACCGGGATAAATAGAGAACGATAACTGGAATGATGGCCTCTGGTGAAAGAAATGGAAAAACAACTCCTGACATACTCGGGATGGGTAAGAAAAGAATCTGTAACAAATGGAATAATTTGGAGGATAACATGAAGCTAGAACCACAAATCTCTGGAAGAACGGGTAAGGATTTAAGAGGAACTCTTCTTCGGTCTTCAAAATTCAAGAATGACGACGAGAAACACCACCATGAATTGTTGAGACACTCCGAAAGGATTAAAAGAAAAAGGTTGAGCCAAAGATGAAAAGAATTTGAAAACGACCTTGGAGAAGGCATGTGACTGATGAAAATTCATTCTTACATCAAACTTGGAAAAGAATTTGGGATAACTCCGGAATAATTAGAAGAGTCGGGTAAGATCCTGGGAAAAGACCTGTGGGTTAGGGCCCACTAAAAGAAAACACCGTTGAACAATTTTAAAGAGAGGTTGCACCGGTTGAATAAAATGACTTGAATGGGATAATAATCTCCAAATAGCTTGAACGGATTAAGAATGGAAAACACAAATCTTCCAAGATATCTTCAATACTCCAGAACAAATGAATAGCGAGAAGTGAAAGATTAAGAGGTGCACCGGTATGAAAAAGCATTTGAAACGAGGAGAGGGATATGATGAATATCAAAAGCTTGAATTGGATCCACCGGAGAAGAAAAAAAAACGAAGGATGATGAACTTGAAGCTCGTGAGCATCTTCACGAGGGATCACCGGATCAGAACATTGATTGAAAAGAGTGAAGTGACTTCACATGAATAAATGGATACTTGATTAAAATATATGAGTCCTTGAAGAAAAAGGGTGGGAGGGCGGGAAAAACAAAGGCAACTTGGGACGAATGGAAGAAACACCGTTGAGAATCTTAGAATTGATCTTGCGGATGGGGAGAATGATGGGATCATCTCGAAGAGAAGTGCACCGGTTGGAAATAGAATTGGGATGACGATCTTGATAAATAAGAAGGATTAGTATTCCCATAGGAATATGAGAACACCGCTTAGAGAAGGTATGGAATCGCACTTGACATTGAAGCAACTCAGATACCACAAGTAAAACAAAACAAAGGATTTGGCTTGCAGAAATAAGCCGGAACAAATACATATGATAGAGATTTACCCAATCCCATATTATGCATCTGTTGGAAAGATATTCTAGGAGCTACTTGAATTCCCACCTATAAAACTCCCGAAACTTTCTGGTTATGCAATCTGGTGTTGGGGATACAGGGGAAGCAATATATCTCACCCAAACTAACAATCCCTACATCCAGCTGTATCCACCCGTCAACACATAACCAAGAAAACTCTGGAAATCGTGTACCTCAACCTTCGAAAAGCATCCGTTATACGAGCTATGGCAATACTCTCGAACTCCCCAGTATTGGGTGGCGTCGAGGTTATCTCACCAACAACTGCATAAAAGAGATTTTCGATGTCGGCAAAACTCAGGTATTCCAGAACTGCAACGATAAAATTGTGACGACAACACCTCGGAGCTCAACTCCCCGGGACACTGCCACAACCCCTAAATGTCAGGAGGCACCAGGAACAATGTTCTCGTCACAAGAATATCAGAACGATTCCAAGATACCCGCGTGATCCTAAAAAAAATTAGTGAAATTTGAGGAGAGGAAAGACAAAACATCTACGTCAAGAGTCCTCACCAGAGCGACGAAGGGGCCTGAGGAGTAAAAAGAATCCTACTCTCCGATATATATAATCCTAAGACTCAAAATAGTTTTCTTCTAGACTCAACAACGGCCAACAAACAAGGGGGCTCCTATAGTCGGTCGAGGCTCTAATACCAACTTGTCACGCCCAAGATGCGACCCTATCCTAAAGGAACTTGAAGCTCCCACCAAGGATAGAAGTGCATCTTGAAGACGCTTTTGCAAGGTGGATATCATTACATCAACATTACATAATAGATAGGGATACATACAAGAGGCATACAATGCCACATGAATACAACATCATACATAAGATCAACATCTGACTACGGATGAAACACAAACAGAAGCTCAAACGACATCCACCCTGCTAGCCCAGGCTGCCGACCTGAAACCTATCCCTTGATCAAAGAAGAAGCAGAACAAGAACTCCAAAACAAGTAACATCGCTCTCGCGTCAAGATCATCGCATAAACCTGTACCTGCAACTGTTGTTGTAGTAATCTGTGAGCCACGAGGACTCAGCAATCCCATTACCATGGGTATCAAGACTAACAAAGCTTAATGGGAAAGGAAGGGGTAAAGTGGTGAGGTTGCAGCAGCGACTAAGCATATATGGTGGCTAACATACGCAAATAAGAGCGAGAAGAGAGCAAACGGAACGGTCGTGAAGCTAGCAATGATCAAGAGGTGATCCTGAACTCCTACTTACGTCAAACATAACCCAAAACCGTGTTCACTTCCCGGACTCCGCCGAGAAGAGACCATCACGGCTACACACACGGTTGATGCGTTTTAATTTGGATCTGTTGTCAAGTTATCTACAACCGGACATTAACAAATTCCCATCTGCCACATAACCGCGGGCACGGCTCTCGAAAGTTTATACCCTGCAGGGATGTCCCAACTTAGCCCATGATAAGCTCTCGCGATCAATGAAGGATATACCTTCTCCCAGGAAGACCCGATCAGTCTCGGAATCCCGGTTTACAAGACATTTTGACAATGGTAAAACAAGACCAGCAAAGCCGCCCGATGTGCCGACAAATCCTGATAGGAGCTGCACATATCTCGTTCTCAGGGCAACACCGGATGAGACTAGCTACGATTAAAACCAACCCTTAAGTTGCCCCGAGGTGGCCCCGCAGGAAGCTCAGTTCGGACCAACACTCGAAGGAGCACTGGCCCGGGGGGGGGGGGGGGGGGGTTAAATAAAGATGACCCTCGGGCTCCGGAAACCCAAGGGAAAAAAGGGCTAGGTGAGGCAAATGGTAAAACCAAGGTTGGGCCTTGCTGGAGGAGTTTTATTCAAAGCGAACTGTTAAGGGGGTCCCATAAATCACCCAACCGCGTAAGGAACGCAAAATCCAGGAACATAACACCGGTATGACGGAAACTAGGGCGGCAAGAGTGGAACAAAACACCAGGCATAAGGCCGAGTCTTCCACCCTTTACCAAGTGTATAGATGCATTAATTAAAAAAGAGATATTGTGATATCCCAACATAAACCTGTCCACCATGGAGCAATCTTCAACTTCACCTGCAACTAACAACACTATAAGAGGGTCTGAGCAAAGCGGTAACATAGCCAAGCAACGGTTTGCTGGGAAGGGTGAAAAGGTTAGAGGCTGACATGGCAAATTGGGAGGCTTGAAGAGCAAATGATAGGTAGCGCAGCAAAGCGATATAACAAAGCAACTAGCATCGCAATGATAGTAGTGAGATCCAGGGTAGCGGTCATCTTGCCTGAAATCCCGCTAGGAAGAAGAACGAGTCCATGAAGAAGACAAGCGGACGTAGTTGAATGAATCCTCACAACTCCGGAACGAAACCGAAGCTAACGAGAGAAGCAAACGGGAAAGAAGCATACATCATGGTAAACAACCATCGCATAAGCATGGCATGATGCACAACCAAGTATGATGCATGTCCGGTTTAATAGGCATGGCATGGCAAAGTGCAACAAACGATACTACAAGTTAAGTGGAGATCAATATGCAACGAGTTGCATATTGATGAAACACCACATTCAAGTATTTAGTTCACTCTCGTTTATGCTACTCATCAATATTAAATGTTGTTAAACATGGCAAGAGGTGAAGCATAAGAAAACTACCTAACTAGGCAAGTTTAAATGAGGCCGGAAGAACAAACAACAATTCCGGAAAATCCTCATGTCCATATTTTAGATTTGGTACTGTTCTGCCCTAAAACATATTTTATTGTTGTTAAACAGGAAAATAAAGTGCACCATGTTAAACTAGGCATTTTTCCACCCCATTTACATATAAATTTTATTTAAAACCGAGCTACGGTTATTTAGTTATGAAATAAATCATTTTAACATGGCATTTGAGCAAAATTAAACAAACAACATTTTAAACATTTTAATTGTTGTTATCATGATGCGGATGACATATGCAAGTCTTATGCAATTTTATGAAAATGTTGACATGAGCATGATATGAAACATTTGTCACCATGGCGGAAACGAAAGGGGTGCCACGGTAATGACAACGAAAATGGTGCCACGGCAACATTTCGATGATCCGACAACTCGTCGAGATGTCGGTGCAAAAGAAAGTGTGGATTATTGGGACATGCAAAAGATGGTGGGGTGATCCCGGATTCCGGGTTCCCACGGGACGGCGGCATGGCAAACAAGGAGGAATGTGCATGAAGCAAACGGGCACGGTGCAAAGATACGGTTCATCTCAGACAACATGCATTCAGTCCATGGGTGATCATCTCGGGATTATACATTTGAAGCGTGCATTTTCGGAGCGGTTTGGGTTTGGTACAATGTAGAGGAAGTAGTCGTTCACAGGTCGTCGTGGGAAGTAGTTGTTCACGTGGCGATGGTAGTGGAAGTAGTCATTCTCGTGGCGGTAGTGGAAGTAGTGGTACACGGTGTCGGCGGTAGTAGTTCAGGGTCTTGGCGGGTCGTCGTGCAGCCGTACATGTTCGTTGTGGTACACGGTTCATAGATGTTTGAGTCATCGGTAGAGGTACTTGTCGCATCATCAGGCGTAGTCGACCTTGGCGTATCCAAAGGGTGCTTGGCGGGTCGTCATGTAGTCGTTACATGAGGGTCTTGACGAATCCGAAGGGTACTTGGCGATCCAAAGTTGCTCCTGTTCGGGGAGGTACCGTGAAAACGGCACCATGTGTGGGACACGCAGGGAGGGCGACACGAACAGAGGTGGCCATGGAGGGGAGGTCGTGATGTCGGGCAGCGAAGGCAGGAGCAGGAGCTCCGAGGAGGAGGCAAGAAGGCGGCGCGATCTCCGGCGAATGGCAACGCGGCGGCCCGAGGGGTCACCAGCACGGGCGAAATAGTAGTGGGCAACGCTGCTGTCGAGAGATGGAGGTCGGGGCCGGAGCTGAGCAGCGCCAGCAGGGGCGGATGGGCGCGAGGAGGCTAGGAGTAGCAGCGCTCGGCACCGGTTAGCACGGAGCAGGGGAGGTGGAGCTCCTGCTCGGAGAGGTGCGGCGAGGGGAACCACGTGGAGGTGCGACGGAGCAGAGGCGTGGCCTGAGGGGAAGGGGCGCAGAGGAGACGGCGCTCGGTCATGCGCGGGGTGGCCCTCCTGGTGGTCGCCGACGGCGGCGGGGGCGCTGGATCACGGGATGGACAGCGTGGAGGCGAAGAGGCGCGACGACGGTGGTTTTGGGCCGGATCGAGGAGGAGGGAGGTGAGGGGATCGGGTGCAGGGAGCTCCTCTCCCTGGCTCAATGCGTGTGTGTGTCTGGCAGCGGGCAGAGGGAACGAGAGGGATAGGACAAGAGGAGGGGATCGATTGGGGCTGGGGCTCTCGATCAGCTAGGGTTATAGGTTTAGGTGGGCTGGCTGGGTTAATTGGCCGGCCTGGGCATAGGTTGTAGCTGGGCTGGGCTCTCTCTCTCCCTCTAAAGAAAAAATAAAACAAAATAGCAATAAGAAAGAAAAGAAAGAGAGGTTAGGGGAAGAGTTGGACACGCGGATAATTTTCCCGGACTCACAAAAATGTGCTTGTTCCGAGAAAATAGAAAAGGCCATGATTGAAAGATTTAAATTCAAACTCATTTGACTTAAATTCAAATGATTTGAATAGGAAGTGAGGGTTGGGAAGGTCCAAAAATGTTCGGATTTTTGGTGGAGCTCCGGAATATGATGAAAGAATATATGGCAAGGTTGGAGACCAAGAATTAAGATAACAAAGCCATTGGAATAATTTGCAAGTGTGTTATGGTGATTTCCAAATTAAAGAAATATTTAATATAGCTCCCTAATATTGGGATGATATGTTATAAAGAGAAGTCACCATTGTGAATATCCCTCGATTTAAATGGACCGAGGATCCATACACTTTATTTAGATGAGTTGCAAAAACTAAATGACATGATGGCATGATGACATGATGCAATGCAACAAGCAAATAAAACACACGGCAAGGCTCGGAATAGCTGGAAGTCTTCTGGGGCGCCGGGCTCGGGGCGTTACAGAGCCCCTTGTGTTCGGCATTAAGTCGGCCGAACTGTTTGAAGACCCAACAATCTCTGTGGGTATGGTTTGCAGGCTTCCCGGAGGTGCTGTGGATTTGGCATATCTTGTCCAAGATTTTGTTTAGGTTGGATAGTTCGTCGCTGTTGTCCTTGAGAGGCAGTGTTTTGTTGTTTTGTCGAGAGCTTTTGAACCCGGCGTTGACTGCCATGCTCTTTGGGCCGTTTCCCTTAGTTCGGCACTGGTCCTTTTTGCGTCGTGGTTTCGCATTTCCATCCCTGACTTCGGATGTACTTGGGTCGCTGGTGCTGCATCTTGCCAGCCAGCTATCCTCTCCCGTGCAAAAGCGGGCCATGAGGCTTGTTAGTGCGGCCATTGTCCTTGGCTTTTCCTGGCCGAGGTGTCTGGTGAGCCATTCGTCTCGGACGTTATGTTTGAAGGCTGCTAAGGCTTCGGCGTCCGGACAGTCGGCTATTTGGTTCTTTTTGGTGAGGAACCTGTTCCAGAATTTGCGGGCTGACTCTCCGGGCTGTTGAGTTATGTGACTTAAATCGTCTACATCCGGAGGGCAGTCTTAAGTCCCCTGAAAATTTGCCCGAAACGCATTCTCGAGCTCTTCCCAACTTCCAATGGTATTTTCTGGGAGGCTTTTGAGCCAATGCCGAGCTGGCCCTTTGAGCTTGAGAGGTAAGTATTTTATGGCATGGAGGTCATCTCCTCTGGCCATATGTATGTGCAGGATGTAATCCTCAATCCAGACTCCAAGGTCTGTTGTTCCGTCGTATGCCTCTATGTTTACGGGTTTGAATCCCGCTGGAAATTCATGATCCATCACCTCATCGGTGAAACATAAGGGGTGTGCGGCGCCCCTGTATTTGGGTGTGCCGTGATTTTCGAATACTCGACGTGTTGTTTTGCTTTCTGGAGCTTGCTTTCTTGACCCATAAATGGACCTGACGGGGCCGTCCTCTTTACGAGGATCCTTATATGGATCACGTGCCGGCTTGTGTGCGGCACCGCTTGCCGCTCTTTGTTTGCCATGTGGTCGTCCATCCGACCAGGCGGCCTCTTTGTTTTTTGATTGTGGGGGCTCTACGGCCTCCTCGTCAAATTCGGGCAGTAGTTTGCGCTTCGGGTAGCTTTTTTGCTTGGCGACTATCGTCGTATTTGTCCACGGTCTTGAGTACTTTGCTCCATCTCATTCTGAGTGTGTCTTCCGCTGTTTTGAGCTTCCGCTTCTACTTCTTCAGACTTCATGCAGTGGCGACGAGCTCTTTGTGGAGGTTCTTCTGCTCCAACGATGTGTCTGGCGTGAGATCATCCGGACTGTTGTCTTCGCCGGGAGTGGATTGCTTATCCAATTCATCCTGTTCGAATAGTTGCTCGGGGGCATGTTCGTCATCCACCAGTTCGCCCTGCTCTATGGCTGAGTCTATATGGGTGCTGTCGTTGTCGAGGCGGAACTTTTGACGGCGCTTGCGTCGCCGTTTCGGCTGTTTTTCGAGGGAATTATCCTTCGCAGCGTCCCGTTGTTCCTCGCTATTGCTTCCTTTAGGTGTATCCACCATATATACATCGTGAGTTGAGGTGGCCTTCCAGTGCCCTGTGGGTGCTGGTTCTTGGTCGTCTCCGGCATTGTCGTCCATACCGTCGATGTCTTCGGAGTCGAAGTCTAGCATATCGGCTAAGTCGTCGACAGTGGCTATAAAGTGGGTGGTGGGTGGGCTTTGAATTTCTTCGCCGTCCGCATCCCAACCGTCCTGGCCATAATCCTGCCAAGGCTCTCCTGATAAAGAGAGACACTTTAGCGAATTCAGGATGTCGCCGAAAGGCGAGCGCTGAAAGATGTCCGCAGTGCTGAACTCCATGATCGGCACCCAATCGGATTCGATTGGCAGGGGCGCGGAAGGTTCGGGGTCCGGAGAGGAGTCCGACACCTTGGAGTCACGAGCTTCATGAGGGACAGGGTCGGTATTCGGCTCTATCGCCGTAGATGTAGCAGCCCCCGAGGTGGTGTCCAACCACCCATCCTCGATTGGCGCCATCGGCTCCGATCTAAGGGTCGGAGCGGACTCTTGTGCGGCCTCCAGGTCACTGTCCGGCAGCAGAGCTAAATCATGCCCATCATGACAGTGCGGCACGCCTGGCTGTGGCTCAAATCCGTCGAAGATCAAGTCTCCGCAGATGTCGGCCGTATAGTTCAAGCTTCCGAATCTGACCTGATGGCCAGGGGCGTAGCTTTCGATCTGCTCCAGATGGCCAAGTGAATTGGCCCGCAGTGCGAAGCCACCGAATATGAAGATCTGTCCGGGGAGAAAAGCTCACCCTGGACCGCGTTGTTGTTGATGATCCAAGGAGCCATCGGGCCTATAGGTGACGACACAGTGGAACTCTCAATGAAAGCACCAATGTCGGTGTCAAAACCGGCGGATCTCGGGTAGGGGGTCCCGAACTGTGCGTCTAGGCGGATGGTAACAGGAGACAAGGGACATGATGTTTTTACCCAGGTTCGGGCCCTCTCGATGGAGGTAAAACCCTACTCCTGCTTGATTAATATTGATGATATGGGTAGTACAAGAGTAGATCTACCACGAGATCAAGGAGGCTAAACCCTAGAAGCTAGCCTATGGTATGATTGTTGTTCGTCCTACGGACTAAAACCCTCCGGTTTATATAGACACCGAGAGGGTTAGGGTTACACAGAGTCGGTTACAATGGTAGGAGATCTACATATCTGTATCGCCAAGCTTGCCTTCCACGCCAAGGAAAGTCCCATCCGGACACGGGACGAAGTCTTCAATCTTGTATCTTCATAGTTTTGGAGTCCGGCCGACGGTGATAGTTCGGCTATCCGGACACCCCCTAGTCCAGGACTCACTCAATGATCCTTTGTCTTTGCAAGTGCTCGATACTGAACTACCCCTGTTACATGTTAGCAGGATGGTTAGACCTGCTGGTTGTGGCCGTGGTGGCAATGATCCACCACCGCCCGAATTCTTTGCTGGAATGATGCAACAGTTTGAGCTGAACCGCCAGTTCATGGAAGGAATGATGGCTCAGTTTCCTCGTCCGAATATGAACTAGCAGCCAGCCCTAGTTACTCTGCAGGACTTCATGGGCCTCAATCCGACAATCTATCGCAGCTCAACTCAGCCCCTTGATGCTGATGACTGTCTCCGAGACATCACGTATGAAATGCAGTCTGCTAGTGTTGCCCCTGCCAGCTATGTCACCTTCGCATCCTTCTTCCTCAAGGGTCCCGCTGCTCAATGGTGGGACAGCCACAGGCGTACCCTACCTGCTGGAACGGTCATCAGTTGGCCGGATTTCCAAGCCGCTTTCCGTGCCCGCTTCATTCCTCAGGGAATCATGGACAGGAAGAAGCGCGAGTTCCGTAACCTCACCCAAGGCAACAAGTCTGTAGATGCTTATCAACGGGAATTCTTGGAATTGTCTCATTACGCTGAAGAAGACATTGCTACTGATGCTCGTAGGCAAGAAAAGTTCCGTGACGGACTTCACCCTGATATCAAGCTAGCACTGCTCGTTCATGACTTTGCCAACTTCACCACCTTGGTGAACAAGGCTATTCAGGTTGAGACTGGTCTTCAGGAACACCAGGGATCCCTCAGGCGTAGCCGTGACGCTGGCCCATCTTCGGGCCCGTCAGCGCAGAAGCGTCGGATATGGATTCCCCACAACATGTATCATCCAACTGCACCTGCATCAAGACAGTCCTATGCTGCACCTCGTCTGCCTCCTCCACCGGAGAGGCAGCCTCTTCGAGATGTACCATCCCAAGCTCCTGCTCCTGATCCCAATGATGGTCTGTGCTTCAGATGTGGCCGCCTCGGCCACCTTGCTAAAGAGTGCACTCAGAAAAAGAGCCAGCTGGCTCTACCTTCAACTGGCCGTAACAATCAGCCCCATAACAATAATGCCGGACCTTATGGTCATGGTCAGGCTAATCATGTTGATCTGAATGAAGCTCAAGACCAGCCTGCCACTGTGATGGGACTCTTCTTGTTAATTCAGTATCGACTTCTGTTTTATTTGATTAAGGAGCATCACATTCATTCATGTCAGAAAATTTTGCTTATGCACATGACATTCGATGCGAGCCCATGAACACTCCGATAGTGGTACACACCCCTGCGGGTCAGTGGCGAACTACCATGATTGGTCGCGACGTCCCCGTTGAAATTGAAGGGTTGGAATTTCATGTTTCTCCCATTATTCTTGATTCTTCCAATATTGACCTCATTCTGGGAATGGAATTGTTGAAAGCGCATACTGCCTCTATCGTTTGCGCCACCAAGATCGTTCACCTCCTACATCCTTCCGATGAGATAGTAAGCTACCATGCTCAGCTTGTTCAAAATGTTGAAGCACGACTTTATGTCTTGAATGCGTTGAACGCATCACCTCTTGAGGGAATTGAAAAGATTCCAGTCGTTCACAACTTCCAAGACGTCTTTCCAGAAGAACTTCCAGGAATACCCCCTGCCCGGGCTGTCGAGTTTGTCATCGACTTGAAACCAGGCACTGTTCCTATCGCCAAACGACCCTACAAGATGCCGCCTCATGAGCTCCTTGAACTTAAGGAGGAAATCGACAAATCTCTTCGCAAGGGTTTCATTCGTCCAAGTTCCTCTGCTTGGGGAGCACCTCCTCTCTTTGTCAAGAAGAAAGACGGAACGAACCGTTTGGTCCAAGACTATCGTCCTATCAACCAAGCTACAATTCAGAACAAATATCCCCTTCCTCGGATCAATGATCTGCATGATCAACTGGCTGGTTCATCTATATTATCTAAACTCGACTTGAGGTTGGGTTACCACCAGATTTGTGTTCGTGAAGAGGATATTTCAAAGACCGCATTCGTCACTCGTTATGGTTCTTACGAGTACACCGTCATGTCATTCGGTTTAACCAATGCTCCAGCTACATTCTCTCGTCTGATGAACTACATATTCATGGATTACCTCGACAAGTTTGTCGTAGTCTATCTGGATGATATTCTGGTATATTCGAAGAACAAAGAAGAACATGCTGAACATCTTTGTCTTGTTCTGGAAAAGCTTCAAGAGCATCAGCTTTATGCCAAGTATTCCAAGTGCGAATTCTGGTTACCCGAAGTCACCTACCTTGGTCATGTCATCTCCAAGGATGGTATTGCCGTCAATCCAGAGCAAGTTCAGGCTATTCTTGACTGGACCCCTTCGAAGACTGTCAAGCAAGTTAGAAGCTTTCTCGGACTTGCCAGTTATTGTTGCCGCTTTGTTGAGAACTTCTCCAAGATTGCCAAGCCACTGACCAATCTGTTGCACAAAGGCATTAAGTTTGATTGGACTGAAAAGTGTCAGGAAAGTTTCTAGGCACTCAAGGACAAGCTGACATCTGCCCCAGTGCTTGCTCCCCCTGATTCTCGCAAGGACTTCGTCATCTATTGCGACGCTTCACGTCAAGGTTTAGGCTGTATCCTAATGCAAGAGCGCAGGGTGATTGCTTATGCCTCCCGTCAAGTACGTCCTCATGAAGAGAACTACCCAGTTCATGACCTCGAGCTTGCCGCGGTTATCTTTGCACTGAAGCTATGGAGACAGTACCTTCTCGGTAATCGTTGCGAGATCTTCACCGATCATCAGAGTCTGAAGTACCTATTTACTCAGCCAGATCTGAAACTCCGTCAGCAGCGATGGATGGAAGCTATTGCTGACTACAACTGCGGTATATCTTATACACCTGGCAAGGCTAATGTAATGGCTGATGCCTTGAGCCGCAAGTCTTATTGCAATAATCACATGGTCTACAAAGCTCAACCCCGCCTTTATGAAGAGCTATGCAAGCTAAACCTTCAACTAGTTCCACAGGGTTCTCTGAATAACCTTGTCCTGGAACCAACTCTGCTGAAAGCAATTAAGTCTGCTCAAGCCAAAGATGCTCACATTGATTTGATGAAAAAGGATCTTGCCTTAGAGAAATCCAGAGATTTCTCACTTGCTGAAGATGGGACCTTATACTTCAGAGATCGCATTGTAGTGCCCCGGTTCAAGCTTATGACAGAGAAGGTGATGAAAGAAGCGCATGACACCCCTCTCTCTATTCATCCAGGAAGTACCAAGATGTATCTAGAAATTCGTCAGAAGTACTGGTGGTCTAAGATGAAGCAAGACTGTGACGTTTGCCGTCGCGTCAAAGCAGAACATCACAAACCGGCTGGACTTCTACAACCGCTTCTGATTCCTGAATGGAAGTGGGATAAGATCCAAATGGACTTCGTCACTGGCCTTCCCAAGTCTTAGAAAGGCAACGATGCTATCTTTGTCGTCATCGACCAATTCCTGAAGGTTGCTCACTTTCTGCCAGTCAAGGAGACAATCACTGCTAGTCAATTAGCAAACTTGTATATCTCCAGAATTGTGTCACTCCACGGCATTCCAAAGGAGATCAGTTCAGATCGCGACAGTTTATTCACTTCAAAGTTCTGGGATAGTTTCCAAGAGGAAATGGGAACTCATATTACCTGGAGCACTGCTTATCATCCCCAATCCCAAGGCCAAGTCGAGCGAGTCAATCAAATTCTTGAAGACATGCTTCGGGCTTGTGTTATTTCTTTTGGTAAGAAGTGGGAAGAATCTCTCCCTTATGCGGAGTTCTCTTATAACAACAGCTATCAAGCCAGCTTGAAGATGGCACCCTTCGAAGTGCTTAATGGACGTAAGTGCCGAACCCCTCTGAATTGGTTAGAAACTGGGGAACGGACGCTCATTGGTCCAGACATTATTCAACAAGCTTAAGAGCAGGTTCGCATTGTCCGGGATAATCTCAAGGCGGCCCAGTCTCGCCAGAAGAGCAACTATGACCGAAAACACTGGGGTTCAACTTATCAACCTGGTGAACAAGCTTATCTGCGTGTGACTCCTTTGAGAGGCACTCATTGATCCGCATTCTTGCCCGTCGTGGACTGGTGGCTTATCAATTGGAGTTGCCACCTCAGTTCTCTCACGTTCATGACGTCTTCCACATGTCGCAACTTCGTCGATGCTTCAGGGATCCAGAACGTGAAGTGGATCCCGAATTGATTGAAATTCAAGATGATCTCACATACAAAGAGCATCCGATCCGCATTCTTGATGAAGCTGAACGTCGAACCCGCCAGAAGGTTACCAAGTTCCTCAAGGTGCAATGGTCGAATCATTCTAAAGATGAAGCCACTTGGGAACGCAAGGATAACATCCGTGCTGAATACTCCGACTTGTTCCCTTCTACCTCTTAATTCTCGGGACAAGAATTTCTTTTAGAGGAGGAGAGTTGTAACACCGCGGTGTAATGATGCTACAGTAACCCCTGGGGTTAAGTTAATCTTTTTGCTAAACATGTGCCTGATCATTATTGTCTCATGTTCTTTCACATTCCAGTTGAATTCAAATTCAAATTCTGTGTGAAATTCAAAATGCTCGGACATGAAAACAAAAATGTTCATCATGTGCCAAATAATCCACAACTAATATTGGTGGTGAACCAACATCTTTGCAAAAGGCTTAAGTGGCCTAAGCTACTTAAAACAGTGACCTAAGCAATAAATTAAATGCCCTTTTTAATTTATAAAATTAGCAACTATTCCAAAAGCCTCTCAACATTTTTGTGGCAGTGCACTTTAATTCTTTGAAATTGTTTTGGCCAGTGGCATAATTTTGCAAAGTCATTATTGGCTAAAAAGAAAAGGCAAAAGCTGCTGGAAAAAGGAAAAACAAAAAAAGGAAAGAAGAAGGGGTGGGAGAGCCCCTGGCCTCCCCTTGGGCTTCGGCCCATCCCAGCAGGCCGGCCCACCTCACCCAGCCTGGCCGGCCCAGCTCCCCGAAGCGCGCCTCCCTCCTGTTCCTACGACCGGGCGAGGCAAAGCGCGCCCGTCGCTGCCGAACCACCTCGCCGTCGACACCTCCGCGAGAGGATAAGGCCTCCGTGCCCCCCTCGACGCCTTGGCCTCCTCCCCAGCTACCCACACTCACCTCCGCCTCTTCCACTCCCCACCAGTTTTCTCCTCACCTCCCCCCTCCTTCCCCGTCCACCTCCGAGCGCAGTTGCCGCGGCCCTCCGTCATTGTCGCGGCCACCGGCGGCCCCGCGCCCGCTGACCCTACCGGTGAGCTTCGCTAGGGTCGACTCCTTCGAGTGGCGCCCTCCGCTGGAACCGGGAAGCACCGCAGCCGTCGTTCGTCCTCGTCCCCATCTCCAGCTGTCGTCGATCTTCTTCATCACCGGCGCCGTCTCTGCTGCTACTAAACCTCCGAGGGCCACCGTGCGTGCCGCAAAGTGAGCCCCTCTTCCCCTTCCCTCGCTCCCCTAGCCTCTCGGGCTCCCGTAGCCACCGCGTCCGCCATGGCCGAGCTCAGCTCCGTTGCATAGCTCACCGCTCGTCGCCGTCACTATGGGCCTCCTCCGGCCTCACCGCCACCACAGGAGGGCGCAGCTCGCTCCGCTCGTTCGGGCGAGCCCATCAATGCCCGAAGCCGACACCCGTAGCTCCACCTCGTCGACCGAACAAACGCAGCGCCGCGGAGCTCGTCGCCGGCGAGTCTCCGGTGACCAAATGGTCACGGGCGTATGCCCGTTGGCCTCACCGCATCGCGCAACACGCGCCTAGCCTTTTCGCCTGAGCTATAGCGTCGTAGCTCCTTTTCTGCCATCGATCGTAGCCGCTCCGCCGCGGACCTCATCGCCGGCGACGTTTCTGGCCAGGTCCGGCTATGCCACCACCACCACTCGACGCGCGGACGAGTGGCTGTTCGAACGCGCCTAGCCACACCTCTTTCCGTGCCCCGTACGCATTTTTCGGCCAACTTTGGCGACGCACCACCACGGGTAGGCTCGCCGGAGTTGCTCTGGCGCCGGCGCTGACCTGGCACCGGCAGGGCCCGCCTCTGGGTCGCTGCCCATGGGCCCCCTGGACCCAGTTGACCACGTTGACCGTGGTCAGCTATGCTGACTGGGCACTCAGTGCCACTGACACATGGGTCCCCCGTCTAATTACCCTAATTAAAACTTTTTCCTAAATAAACATAATTAGTTAAACTAATTAGTCACTAACTAGTGGGGTCCAGTCACTAATTATTCTGTTTAAATTATAATGAACTGCTGTTAGCCCACTACTAATGACAGGTGGGACCCACTGGCCAGTTTGACCAGTCAGCGGGTCTGTTGACCTGCTGATGTCATGCTGACACTCTGCTGACGTCATAATTCATTTTCTTTAATTTAAATAATTCCGGAAAATGGTTTAATCTTTGATTAATCATAGAAAATAAACCGTAACTCGGATGAAAATGTTTTCTATATGAAAGTTGCTCAGAACGACGAGACGAATCCGAACACGCGGTCCGTTTACCTGTCAGATACCTCTAACTATCCGAACATGGAACATTCCCCCTCCGGTCATCTGTCTGACACAGGTCCGGAACCAGGAAACATTCCCGGTTGAATTCCCCCTTCACCTTTATCATGTAGCCATATGTTAGGTCACATCGGGCACATCATATTGCCATGTTATGCTTTGTGATGCTATGTTTGCTTTATATTTACTGTTTCTTCCCCCTCTTCTCTCTGGTAGACCCTGAGACCGATGCTGCCCCTGTGATCGACTACGTCACTGACGACCCCTCCTTGCCAGAGCTTCTAGGCAAGCCCCCCCTTTGATCATCCCAATACCGCCCATTCCTTTCTCTCATGCTTGCATTAGATTTTGTTATTGTTATTGTTTGATCCTATTCTGATGCATAGCCTGCTTTTGTAACCTGCTTATTGTTACCTTACCTGCTTATCCTAAACTGCTTAGTATAGGTTGGTTAGTGATCCATCAGTGAGCCCCACCTTGTCCTTGTTGCCCCTGCTTCATCATTGAAGACCCGATCAACAGGATCGAAGACCAGGCCTCGACACGGCACCTCACTTTCCCCTTAGTTGCTCGACATTACTGGGTTCCTATCGAGTGCCGAGGGTGAGACCTCTACATCACTTCTGTTGTTAACCCTTTAGTGTAGTTATTCGGTTGTGGTCATTGTGGGTGATTCCGCCTTAACCACTTCCGATACGACTCTGTCGTGCAACCCCTCAAGTGTGAACCTTGGGGGTGATTCCTCTTACGTTCACCTTGATGATTACATTGAGTGGAATTCAACAGGGGTGATTCCTCGGGTTTTCCCCTTGATGTTTGGACACACGGATACTTGGACTTTACAACTGTTAATTGGAAAGGCGGGTCGAGCCTGAGGGGTACCCGCGAGTGATGTGGAGACGGGTTGACCTGGAGGGTACCCGAGAGCTGAATACGAGGCATGGCCGGGCATTCTTAGCCCTTGCCGCAAGTCCTCGAGATGGGGCAACGGGGTCACATCTTTTGTGAGTCTCTGCTTGTTACCGCGCGTTCCTAATCCACTAAGATTTCGATATTCGATCCGAGGGGCCTCTGGCCTGATAGCACTAACCATCACATGGGCATAGTATGGGCGTTCTGCGTTGTATGCATCAGCCGAAGCTTATTAGACGTCAGCGACTGAGCGGCGCGTGCTGGGTTGGACTGGTAACCTCCTACCTTTTTTAAGGAGGTAGCTAGGTATGCTGACGGCCGCCCACGCAATGTGCAGGAGTTCCCGGGGAGATGGCCCATGACCCTTGGGGGCATAGGTTTAGTCCGGCGTGCTGGCCTTTCTATTAAGCCTAGGTCGGGTTGCGGCGTATTGATTGGCCGAGGCCAGGCATGACCCAGGAAAGTGTGTCCGGCCAGAGTTAATCGAGCGTGGTGGGTAAGTTGGTGCACCTTTGCAGGGAAGAAAATATCTATCGATAGCCTGTCCTACGGTAACGGACACTCGGAGTTGTATCCCGATCGATACAACTAGAACTGGATACTTGTGATGAGAATTGGATTGTGATGAGAAATGGATAGTACGGCTCTGGGATTTCTTTCTCGCAGGGAGTCGAGAAAGGATCTTTGGCCGAGGTTGATAACACTACAACTACTTTACTTTATGATACTCTACTCCCTTCTGTTTGCTGCAAGATGGTGGTTTCCAGAAGATGCTAGTCTTTGATAGGACCAGGCCTTCTCTCTATTCTGGCATTTCTGCAGCCCAGTCCACATATACAGTTTCCCTTTGATAATGTTGCATATGTAGTGTAGATCCTTGCTTGCGAGTACTTTGGATGAGTACTCACGGTTGCTTTGCTCCCCCTCCCCCCTTTCTTTTCTTTCCGGTTGATGCAACCAGATGTCAGAGCCCAGGAGCCAGATGCCACCACTGGTGCCTACTACTACGTGGAGACTGCTGACGACCAGGAGTAGTTAGGAGGCTCCCAGGCAGGAGGCCTTGCCTTTTCGATCGATGTTGTTTTTGTACTAGCCTTCTTAAGGCAAACTTGTCTAACTCATGTGTGTACTCAGATATTGTTGCTTCCGCTGACTCTTGTATATTCGAGCTTATGTATTCGAGCCCTCGAGGCCACTGGCTTGTAATATAAAGCTTGTATTATTTTAATTTGTGTCTAGAGTTGTCTTGTGATATCTTCCCGTGAGTCCTTGATCTTGATCGTACACATTTGTGTGTATGATTAGTGTACGATTGAATCGAGGGTGTCACATGCTGCTGCTGACCCCCTGTTGATTATAACCACCCTGGTTGCCCTGGTTGCCTTGATTGCCATGACCACCTTGATTACCTTGAAACCCTAAACTGGAGCTGCCTCCACCATAACCCGGCCCATGAGACCCGGGTCCTGAACCGCCGGACGGTCCATGATCATATCGGAAGAGATCCGAGTTTTTGAACTCCCTCATAATAAAGCAATCCTTCCAGAGATGCGTAGCTGGCTTTTCTCGCGTCCCGTGCCTTGGGCAAGGCTGATTTAACAGGCGCTCAAGATTGACACCTGATCCTCCACTCCGCGAGGGCGGTTTACCCTTATGACGCTGGCCATTATCCTGCGCATTGGTGTTAGCCACAAAATCTAAACTATTGTCCGCTTACGCTTACCATTGTTTCCATGGCCCACCGGGTTGTGCTGCTGCACTTTGGTGTTGTCGTTCTTCTTTCCGTTCCCCGTCTTTTCATCCTCAGACTCGGGGTCCTTGGTACTATCAGAATCGGCATACTTAACCAGAACATCTGTAAGTGTTCCCATGTAATTGCAGTGACGCTTGAGTCGTCCCAACTTCAACTTCAAAGGCTTAAACCAGCAATTGCCCTCCAACGTTATAACTGCTGAATCGGTATTGATGCGGTTCGATGAATGCAAAATCTCCGAAACCCGGCGCACCCAATGGGTTGTCGATTCGCCTTCTTCTTGAACACAGGCGGCTAGATCCACAATTGACATGGGTTGCTTGCACATGTCCTTGAAATTCGTTATAAACCGGGCTTTTAACTCGGCCCATGACCCAATGGAGTTAGCCGGCAAACTTTTCAGCCAAGTGCGAGTTGTTCCATCCAACATCATGGTGAAGTATTTTGCACACGCCGCCTCATCTACATCCAGCATCTCCATCGCCATATCATAGCTTTCAACCCATGACTCGGGGGGGGGGGGGGGGGTAAGTCAACAGTATAATTGGGCACTTTACGTGGACCCATGAAATCCTTGGGCAGCCGCACATTGCGTAGAGCCGGGGCGAGACACGGCACCCCTCACTACAAAAAAAGACACATCCATGACATTTTGGGCCGAACGAAATTTTTTTCTGTCATACATATGACACTTCTATGACGATAATTGTGAGAAAACCCGGCATCATCATAAATGTGGTGGGCTCCTACTTCTATGACAAAAAATCATGACAAAAAATGGGATTTTCTTCCTGGGTGGGCCGGAGACGCAGTTGCATGACATTCTTTGGGTCGTCCATGACGGAAAAACCATGGTAGAAGCAAGGGGGAGGAAAATTTCGGGGAGTTCCCGGTTACGGTGGGAGGTCGGGGGCCGAGCGATGCGCGTTTCTCTCATACACGTACGTGCGTGTGTGCGAGGCGTTGGCTCTAGCTGAACCCGAGCGGGGCGTTGGGCTCTAACTGAACCCGAGCGATTGCACTACAGGCTACGCGTTACTGAACCCGAGCGATCGATCGATGGCTGTTAACTAAACCAAATCGAGCGATTCCTTCGCTACTGCTACTAACTGAAGCCAATCGATTGGATGAACAGTGAGCGTTGCGGGGGGGGGGGGGGGGGGTTGGATGAACTGTGAGCGGTGGCGTTGCCTCTGGATGAACAGGACCCCGTGGTGTGGAGGGCTGGATGAACAATAGACGATGGAGGGGTGCCCGTGGAGGGGTGGTTGAACAGGACCCCGTGGTGTGGAGGGCTGGATGAACAGTAGACGGTGGAGGGGTGCCCGTGGAGGGGTGGTTGAACAGTAGCTGGTGGAGTAGCACGCGGTGGAGGCTAGATGAACAGGAGCCCGTGGAGGTTGGAGGAGGTCGACGGTAGCCCGTGGAGGCTGGAGGAGGTCGACGGTGGAGATGAACAGTATCCCGTGGAGTCCCGTTTTGTGGTACGCCACACCCCTCCCGATGAACAAGACCCCCGTTTCAACTATAGCGCTCCAACACAAGTCTGTTTCGTCGGTTTTGCGGTACGCCACACCCCTCCCGATCAACAGGACCCCCATTTCGACCGTAGGAGGTCCGTTTCGTCCGTTTTGCGGTACGCCGCACCCCTCCCGATCAACAGGACCCCCGTTTCGACCGTAGTAGGTCTGTTTCCTCCGTTTTGTGGTACGCCACACCCCTCCCGATCAACAGGACCCCGTTCCAAACGTAGGAGGTCCGTTTCCTCCTTCTGCGGTACGCCAGGCCTCATTTCGATCGCCTGTTCCGTCCAAGCCCTCCCGATGAACACGACCACACATTCCGTTCCGACCCAGCCGGTTGGCTCCCACGCGTTCTGTTGCCTCCCGATGAACATGACGCATTCCGTTGCCTCCCCATGAACACGACGCATTCCGTTGCCTCCCCATGAACATGACGACGACGTTGTTTCTCCGTTCCGACCCAGCCATGTACACGAGCCCTGGCCATACGTATGCGCGAGTAGGCGTTCGAGACCCCGCCCGTATGTACGTACGTGGCCGTATTTTCTTTCTTGCACCCTGGCCGCTGCACGTACGTGTACATGCTACGTGCGCGCCTCTACTACGACACGTACACCCTCTACTACGACACGTGCGCGCCTCTACATTGACCAGTATATATGTACGTACACGTTCGCGACCAGAATGACAACGCTACGTACGCTTCAACCAGGTGGGTCCCGACTGTCAGGCACTTCCTTGCGTGCGATGATGTAGCTGGTGGGTCCCAACAGTCAGGGGGGCGAATCATTTTTTTGCCCAGACACACTTCCTTGCGTGCGAAGATGTAGCTGGTGGGTCCAGCAGTCAGGGGGCGAATCATTTTTTTGCTCGGACGCACTTCCTTGCGTGCGAAGATGTAGCTGGTGGGTCCCAACAGTCAGGGGGCGAATCATTTTTTTCCTCGGACGCACTTCCTTGCGTGCGAAGATGTAGCTGGGGGGTCCCAGCAGTCAGGGGGAAACATTTTTTTCACGAAATACGGTGGCCCGTCCGGTGGGTACCCACTGTCACGTGGAGGAATCATTATTTTGCGCGTAATAAGGAGGCACTTCCTTGCTGCGGCCGTGGACCCAGCTGTCAGCCTCTCCACATACAGTCCACGTCCGATGGAAGTCGTTCCTTGACCACGTTGACCACGCTGCGCCGAGAGCACCATGGCGGTGGACGATGGCGAGGACTAGGAAGGGGACGACTCGGAGCCGGGGAAGACGCAGTAGTGGATGCCCATACAAAGAGGAGTATGAGGGTTCACTGGTTCGGCTGCAGTGTGAGGCTGCTGTCGCCGCAGAATAACGGGGGGGTGGGTGAGTAGAGGGATGGCCTGGCCAGCAGTGGGAGTAGTAGGGGCGGTGAGGCCTTCGCGGCATCATAGCCGACCACGGGAGGCAGGAGCACGCGGCACGACCGGCGCTGGTTTGGGCGGCTGGAGCAAGAAGACCAGAGGTTGAAGAAGCACTACGGCCGTTGGATGAACATCGTGCGGTAACAGGAGCTAGAATCGTTCATATGGACTAAGTTTACAAAGCCCTCCGTCCCAGTCAACTTGGTAGGCCCACAAGTCAGCCTCCCACTATGCTGGGTTCTAGCTGGCAGGGGGGGTATTCATTTTTTGTGCGTAATAAGGAGGCACTTCCTTGCGTGCGAAGATATAGCTGGTGGGTCCGACATGTCAGCGGGGGGCACATTTTTTTTGCAAAATGCAGAGGCCCTTCCGGTGGGTCCCAGATGTCAGGTGGAGGAATCATCATTTTGCGCGTAATAATGAGGCATTTCCTTGTGTGCGGTCGTGGACCCAACTGTCAGCCTCTCCATGCACAATCTACTTTCGATGGTGTCATTCGTTGACCACGTTGACCATGCTGCGCCAAGCGCATCCAAGGTGGTGGACGACGGCAAGGCCCCGGACAGCAACGAGCCAGAGATGGGAAGACGCGGGAGTAGAGTCGCAGACGGAGAGGTGTACGAGGGTTAACTGGTTCTAGTGCGGTGTGGTTCGGCAGTCAGTGGAGAAGAACAGGAGGTGTGGAGGGGTGGAGGGATGGCCTGGCCAACGGTGGAGTAGCGCTTCATAGCGAAGCGTGCTAAGCAGAGCTGCTAGCAGCAGGAGGTGGGAGGTGGTCCCGGCGGCGCTGGAGGAAGAAGACGAGAGATTGAAGATGGATGCCGGCTGTTGGATGTAAATCCAACGGCTAACATGTCAGAATCATTTGTTGACTAAATTGACAACGACTTGCATTGGCTTCGACCTATTGGCCCACATTTCAGCCTCCAAAAATGTGGCACATATTCAACCCATTTTTTCAGAATTTATAGTCTTTTTTTGCGTGATAGAATTTACAATCAATTTGATCTTTTTTTAATTACAACCATTAGCTGGGCTGGGTGAACAAATAATGTAGCGTCCATGCGGCCCATTTATTTTATTTCCTAAAAAATTACAGGCCATTTGCACTTTCTCGAAATACATGATTTTGCTGGGCTGATTCTAATTATAATGTTGGGTTGGGCCAGCAATTTATAAAAAAATAAAAAGGGGCTGAGCATTTTGTTATAAATATATTTAAATAATAAGTGATATTATTACATTCGTCCTTGAATCTTACCAAGCTTTTGCACACAATCACTAGGACTTTCGTGCCAAAACAATCCAGGATTTTATTTGTTAACAAATTATTTTTATAAGTTAATAATATGTGGGATATTGTTTTCTTACATATGTAAGTATCTGTTAAATATATGATGACAATAAAAATAATATATAGTAACATATAAAATAATTTAAATATATATTATATAGTTAGAAGGGAAACATAAGTTGGACCTGGCGTTCCAATTCTTATATAGAAAAATAGAACAGACCTCTACGTTTTCTTCAAAAAAATACATAAATTGGGCTACCAAAAATAAAACCTCGGATGGGAGGTCCATAGGCCGGTCGATACATGACGGCCCTAAGAAAATACAGACAGGCCTATGGACCTCCCATCCGAGGTCGTGGGCTGCGCATGTTAAAAATGAAAGCCTAGACGGGGCAGCCCAAAACCACATCCAACACTTGCCAAAAATTCGTCCCTCGTTTTCTCTGTGTTTCGCACACTCGACATTGTGTGGGCATTTTGACTGTGCATCATATGAAGATGTGCTATGCATGAATGTTGATCAGCATGATGTTAACTGGCTGGTAGTTCCATTTTCGACCATTAATAAAACTTCCAACATGATGTTAACCCTGTTTGAAAAGGCCGTGTTAATATAAATGCTCTTCCTCTGAAAGTTGCAGTTACTTATCTGAAACTGAAACTTGCAATTTCTTCTCTAAGAATCACATTGTCTGCACTTTTATACTCCTATGAAACTACATTTTTAAGTGCTAAAAATAGATCTCTAGAATTCATAAAATACTTTGTATGCTCAATACTGCAAATCTAAAATTCAAAAGACATTCATGTCTGAAAGTACTCTCAAAATACACAACACAAAACAAAATTCACAACCTGCAAATACTGACAACCCTAAGCTCCTCCTGACAATTCACAACCTGCACGACTATTGGGCTGGGGGGGGGGGGGGCAGCCCCCTCCTATTCCTCGGCGGCAGACAGCCGCCCCGTGAGACAATGTGAACGGCGATGGAGACGATGGCGGGGAAGCATCGTCGGGCCAACTGCTTTTCTCCTCTTGCAGTTGGGTTCGGTCCACGAAGACTCCACTGGCTCACTCTGGCAGGACACCCTCACAAACGACACCCTGTAGATGCTCGATCCTTCAATCTCTGGTGGATGCTCCATCTGGGATCGATACTCCCACCACCGCTCCCTCACGATCGGATTCAGTGAATCTGTTTGCTCCATGGCCCAGAGGAGCATCTCTATGTACTCCGGCGCGACTCCCTCCGGGAGTATCACTGCCTTTTCACTCTGTTGCAGATATTTGGCCATGGATGTTGCCGTCGCTGCTAGTTGGTCCTTGTTGTCAAACCAAGACTGTATCTCCAACATCCTAGCTAGCTTCACAGGGTCGTCGTCTGCGATCCTCATGTATCGATTGTACTCCTCCATCGATCTACTTCTCCACAGCACCTTCACTCGCGGGCGGTGGTTTTTGAATGGAAGAGGAGAGGAGCAGCGCTGGTTTTGGATTAGAACGGGAGAGGAGCGACGCTGGTTTTGGACTGGAATAGGAGGGGAGGGGCGGTGGTTTTGAAATGGAAGAGGAGAGGAGCAGTGCTGGATTTAGATTGGAACAGGAGAGGAGCGGCGGTGGTTTAAGAGGAGAAGAGCGGAAGAGCGGCGCTGGCCTTGGAAGTATTTTTTTTGTTGTTTTGCGTATTTTGGGTCAAAGTTTGACCACGTACTATATTTGACAAGCAAAATGTGACTGCATGTCACCAAAAATTGTATCGTTTGGTTCATATCTGAATGTACTTTCAAATTATATTATTTTTGCAACGTATAACATATAGTTTATGTGCGAAAATCATGGTCAATTATGACCCAGAATAAAAGGGAGACTAGTTAATTTGGGGTCGCTTTCTTAATTGAAGGGTAAATTGGTTTTGATTTTGATCCAGTCACAGCGCGCCGGCCCTCTCGTCCAATCCTAAATCGCTGCCACACGCTCCTCTCCCTCTTCTCCATTGCAAAACCACCTCCTCTCCTCTCCATCATCTCCATTCCAAAACCACCGTCTCGCCTCTCCCTCTTCTGATCTTCTCCATTGCAAAACCACCTCCTCTCCTCTCCATCATCTCCATTCCAAAACCACTGTCTCGCCTCTCCCTCTTCTGATCTTCTCCATTGCAAAACCACCTCCTCTCCTCTCCATCATCTCCATTCCAAAACCACCGTCTCGCCTCCGCCTCTTCTCTATTGCAAGACCATCGTCTCTCCTCCCATCTTCCAAAGCTAGCACCGGACCACTCAGAAGGACATCTATGGAGAGGATGCAGCAGCGAATCAGGTAGATCGCCAGCGGCGACCAGGCAAAGTTAGCCAGGTTGAAGGCCATGTGGTACATGTGGCAATGAGTGGAAGATTTCGAGGATGGTGCGGGCCATGTGGCCATGTATGCGAAAGAGCGAGATGGCCGCGATGAGGTCGGCGATGTACATGTACTCCTCGGCGGCAGTCACGTCGCAGTCCTTCGAGTTCATCGAGTATCTCCTCTAGGCGATGGAGCATACAGATTCGCCCGAGGCGACAATCAGGCGGAGGTGGTGGGCGTACAGGTTGAAGGTCAAGCACCCAGAGGATAACGAATCGATCGAGTATGGTGTGCCGTTCGTGAGGGTGCAGAGCCAGCTGGAGCCACAGGAGTATTCGTTCTCCCATCGCAAGAGGAGGCCGGATGGCGCGACGTCGCTTCCCCGCCGTTCTCCACGGCTCCCTCGACGCTCGCCTCGTTTCAACGGCGGCAGTAGGGTTTAAGGTAAGCTTCGCACTAACCTAATCTTCCACCTGCTCATGCTTACAATCAGTGTGACAGCTAATGAAAATCATGCTTACAATCAGTCTCTGAGTACTACGCCAATCACCCTAAAATAGCTCTGGACCTTTGGGTCAAAGTTGTGACATAGTGTACAAATAAAGAAAAATAGATTGGTGCTTCTTTCAGAAAAGAGTACTCCCTAGAAAACTGCCAATATAAGCTACTAGTATTTGGTTAGAGGATTTGCTGCCGAGAAAGATCAGTCCACAGAGAGCGCCACACATCCCACTGGTGGTGGTGGACGCCAATGCGTGCATGCATCATGGTTGGTGTCGATAATTTTTACTTGGCACACATCGCACTCTGCATATATGCCGGTTCCATACGTACATTTGTGCAGTTCCACCAAAATGCAGCTGAATAACCCTGTTTGCATAGATAATGAAAAAGCGTGATTACATTATAGTGGCACTAGTTGATGAAACACACAAAATAAATAGAAGAAAATATTGCGATAGTATCATAGTATGCCATGCTGCAAGGGCGAGATGGGCCCTGCGACGCCTCATACGGTACGCCTCATACTGGACATCGTCCCAAGTCTCCCAGATACACCTTCTGCCAGTGATGAACATCAGTGTACAGCGGTAGTACAAGGAGGCGCCTTGAGACATTCAAATCTCTATTTTTGTATATATCAACTAAAATTAAGCACCCCAGTTTGAAGAAACGCTTAAACATTAACAATGCGACTAGTTGATGAAACATACATTAACAAAGAGAAGCACTTTCTTTATCTACATTGGAAATGAAATGATAGAGATGACACTCGCTCTATTTTAACTGTATTATTACTTCATTTTATTAGTGACACTAGGGTCGAGCAGGTGGCAAACGAGGTGTACCGTGCATCGCAAGGATGGAGGCCGGGGGTGCTTAGACTAGGATGCTGAAGCTGGCTCTTTCAGTCACCAACATGGATGATTCAATTCATGGGACCTTTTGGTGTAGTTCACCTAAAATGAAGCAATGTCCCGTGAGCTAGCTGCTTCTTCTTCAACTTTTTTTAAGAAAAGGGCTCCAGCCCCGGTTCCATTTCCATCAAAAAACGAAACCTACAGAGCTTCTTCTTCATTAGTTACAATAAAATTGAGCAACATCAAGGTTGGTTGTGAAGCTCCTGGAATTCTCAACTATAATTTGAATATCATTTGTGCAGTTCAACTAAGATCGAGCGTGAAATGTATATCTCTGTTTGCACAAAAAAGGTGGAAGGAGGGTGACTAACAAGTGATGAAACATGCATCAAATGAAAAGAAGCATGTTCCTAATCTGAATGGCAATCCTACAAGGACAATAGCAATTTCTAAAGCAGTGGCATTGCTAGATATTAGTGTGGGCATTACGATTAACTATGACAACCGTTAAATACGACATTACTTTGGGCATGGGAGAGTAGGCGGACCAGGACAGTTGCATTTCTAACGAAAAGAACCAACTTATCTTAATGGGAAATTTTAGCAGGACATGTAAAGAAGTGCCATTGATTCATATTACTGGAGGCATTACATTGAAAACAACATTGGTTTAACATGTCCTTACTTTTAACAGTGCGGCTGCTACATTTTACCAGTGGCATTACATAAGAGTGGCTGGGGGCAACAAACATCAGAACAGGATATATGGGTTGGTCCCATTTTTGTTCGGTATACCCACCTTATACTGTGTGAGGCTAGCAAATCTAGTGCTGGACTTACTCTGTTGACTTGTCCCCCAGTCCCCACTTTCTTTCCTTTTTCAACCAATAGATCGGGTTTATATTGAGTTTGTACTGCATTTCCCTTTATTTCCCTATTAGACCTAGAGACCAGTTGGATAGCCAGTCTCTGCTACTTTTTGCCCCCATTATTTCCTCTTTCGACCAAGTCCTAGATTCAGGTAACAAATCCTCCCCCATCCCCACCCCCTTTCTTCCTTGTTTGAACGAAGTAGTACTAGATTCGAGTGCATGAACTAGTTTTACCTCTTAAACGTAAAAAAATTAGGTGGTTTTCGAACAGCCGATCGATCCTATCTACGAGGGGGCCTGAGAAATAGTAAAAGATACAAATGCAGCAGCGTCAGGAGCTCGGGAAGTAGAGCAAGGCCGGTTTCGAAGGAAGCTATACCTGATGGTCGCCGGGATGTTGCTAGGTGGGCGCCGGGAGGCCGGATCTGCCCACACTACGGCAGCGAGGAAGAAGGGGTCGGAGGCCCTCCCTCGCCAGCGGTGCTTGGAAGAGAACGGCAAGACAGGCTGATCGGGACGCGCCCAGCAGTGGGTAAGAGCCGTCACCAAGGACGACCGCGTGAACATTGCACCTTCTCACCTTCGCCGGCGGAGAGGATCCGGCTGGATCTGTGACCAGCGGTGAGAGAGAGAGAGAGAGAGAGAGAGAGAGAGAGTGGCCACCGCTGTCGTGTTTAGATCTGGAGAGGCCGATACAGTGTGAAGAGAGCAACACTAGCAAGCAAGCGCGGAGGCTCCTGCCTATATAGTGGAGTAGTACTAGTTTTCTTTTGTCTACCGAAGCCGACTTTACCTCGTCAATGACTGTCGAGAAGTCTTCATGCACGTCGCCCGGAGGCGCAGTTGTCGCCATTTTGATCTGAAGCACCGGATTATAACATATAACACGAAAAAATGCCACATGACAAGAAATCATAACCTCACTGCCCAAAGGAGACAACATGAATCCCGACGAACAAACTAGACAAGGAACAAAGCTCAAATTAAAGATAAAATCGTAGAAAAGGGGTCCGTTGATAGATGTCCTAATTAACATAGCCGGCTTGACCTAGATGGCAGCCGAGTAGTCACTATTCGTGCATGTGCCCCCAATGACTAGCCCAACTCAGTTGTCACTGTTTAACCCTCACAGTGATCCGAAGCACATGACACCTAATTTTGTGAGATGATAAGAAACCTTTTTTTGGATTTCTCACCACAACTACAGCCATGTACAACACAGCCTGCACGATATGTAGACGATAGCCAATCCAGGCGTGTCTGCTGGAGTCTGGTCACATATGGACAAACTGATCTTCCGTGTCTTGTTGGGATCGTCCAGGTACCAACGTAGTACAACACTTCTCTTGTACTATCGCTCGTCTCCCTCTTCTATTAAGTCACCCGACTTGCGGGGCCGGGGAGTGTGCCTATGGTCGGTTCTCAATTGTCGTCCCACATGTGTGTGCAAACGCAATATGACGCGCGTTCCATTTGGAGAGCAGCGTGCCAGACCGACCGACAGTCTGGGTGCGATGCGAACGCGACGGGCATGTTGTATACTCCGTACATGTGTACCGCCGTTTTCTAGACGCTTTGCTCCATGGCGCGGGCGCAATCCATGGATACAAAATTAGTATACTGTATACTATTTAAAAGTCGAGGGCGGGGCTTTTCCTGCGCATTAGGCGGTGGGGTAGTTCCGCCTACTCCGTTCGACAGAGACGCGAGAAGACGAGGGAGTAGGCTGCTGCAAACATAGGGCTGTGTGATTTGACAGCGAGTTACTGCCGGACAGGTGGGCCCCCGTGATTTGACTTGCCATTATCATTTTAACTGCGGCGCTACGACCGGCGTGAGTCTCCGGATTCCTGACCACCTCCATACAGGTGCCTCTCCTAATGCTCCACCATGTAGTAGAGGCTGGCTCTTGCATGAGAGCCCACTTCTCCACTTTTTCCTTGCCTCTCTTTCCTCCATATATGCAAAAATGCCATGTAAAGCACACTATTGTACTACTTACTTGCTCCTACAGGTGCTTAAGCTTGCCACATAGGCATAAAGTCTGATGTGGCAAGTTAATCAAGAAGAGAGAGACTAGTTTGGTGACCCAAGGAAGGAATGGTGCTAAGCGCGTGTACCTAGGTGAAAAGACATTTTTGAGTCTATAGCTAATTAAATGAAGCAAACTTAGCAACACCATTTCATTGGAAGAGGTCACTCCTTGGCAAATGCAATAAATACTAGTACTCCCTATGTCCCATAATATAAGAACGTTTTTGGCACTACACTAGTGTCAAAAACATTCTTATATTATGGGACGGAGGGAGTACGAAGAAAGAGATAGAGAGAAGTAAAAAAATAAATACACTTATAGCCAACCTTATAGCCAAAACCTTGTTGTAGTATGAGTGACTAAGTGATAACTATGTATGACATGCCAACATCAGATAGCCTAATGCACCGTGTTAAATCTCCAAGGGCGCGACCGCACGAGTGATGCGATGGTCGTGGTAGGCGCAACTATGATATGGGCTGCTGGCAGCCCTTGGATCTGAGATCAAACGGTCGCATGCTAAGTTGCTGAAAATTTGCAGAATAACCCTCCAGGATAGGATATTCACCCGTAGGTCTAGAATCACGCCATGCAACCGTTCGATCTCAGATCCAAGGGCTCTCGGAAGCCCGTATCATGGGAGAATTGAAAGTCACTACCCTGCCGTTCGCACACTGGTAGTTCGCTCCTAGTCGTCCCCGCACGTCCTTCAATACTACGGCGGTTCGCTCCTAGTCGTCCCGTCTATTCACATTATGGCAGTTCCACTAATCCTAACCCTCCTCCCAAATCCATGGCGTCCCAAATCTCCCCGATCGGCGGTGTGTACAAGGTTAGAACCATCACCGGCGATGAGTTCGACGTCATCTACACCCGTTCTTCCGCGACGGTGAAAGGACGCCTTTCTCGCTTCAAACGCATGTTCGAAGACTCAGATGATGAGTGGGTCGCTGGGCTAGATGTTGAGTACACCACAGTCCTGGGACGAGAGAAGGATCTAAAGGACGAAGAGAGGAAGAAGCCCGCCGTGATCCAGGTTTGCGTGCTTGACTTATGCTTGGTCTACCACATATGCCATGCCGACGTTGAGTGCCAGGATTTTAAGGACTTCCTCGAGAGCAACCTAGTCAAATTCATTACTGTAGACTTTGGTAACGACAAAGAAGTCCTGCGTCGGATAGGCCTCGTTGTAGGCAACACCTTCGATCTCCAGAAGAATCGGCTGGTGTCCTCTCGTCAGCCTTCATTGCTGACCCTGGCAGGAGCCTTGGTTCATCCTTAGTACGGTAAACTGGAGAAACCTCCACACACGTTTCATCATCATGCATGGCAGCGGGAATGTACTAGATATAGACCACATCCACTACGCTGCAATGGATGGCTACCTTTGCTTCAATATCTACAAGGGTTGGATGAAGAGCAATAGCCAAGTGTGCGGTTCAAGAAAAGAAGTATCGTCCAAGAGGAAGAGGGACAAGGACGAAGTCGAGGACGTGGACGAGGACTCCGAGTAAGGTGGCAGTGTCGTTGCTCATGGTGGTTCTAATGCAGTGTCTACCGGAATAGTTGCAAAGTTTAATTTCAGGTGTGCTTAATTTAATTTGAGGAGTGTGTTGTGCTGAGCCCCCAGCAGAACTATGTTATGTTTCTTCTCGTTACTTTAACTCTTCAGTACGTACATACTAGTATTTCTCACATTTCATCTTTTAGTTGGTATAGTACTACCACTCGTTTCTCCACATTATATACATACAATATATATGGCGAACATCATATAGCCTGCAGTTTAGTTGTCAAAGAATTTTAGGGTGCTTAGTTTTATCAAAGAATTCCAGGATGCTTAGTTTTATTTGAGGGGTGGGTTGTGCTGGACACCATTATTGTGACTAGCCTTTTTAATAGTACTATATGCATAATTTGGCGACGAGCGCTCTCTATATGTACCACCTTTTTTTTAATTTCAAGTTTTGCTCCATGGCGCAATCCATCGATACTACTGCTGTACAAAAGTATGCATTTTTTAAAAGGCTAGAGGGCGGGGCAGTCTAGCTTGGTCGGTTTCATGAGAGGCAAGGTCCTTTGTGATTTGACGGCTCATTACTGCTGTAAGGCGGGGCCTTGTGATTTGACTGCTCGTATAAATGCACCGACGACCTGATCGAGGAGGAGCAAAGAACCGTGCGGTATACTCAAGTTTTCCACTGGAGTAGTACTGCGACGGAGGAGCACGAAACATGGCAGCCCAGTGCCATATGGCGATAAAAAATGATCTAATTTGCTAGTCATCTCATTGTTAGCATTGTTCTATTCATTCCCTAAAAAAACATTGTTCTATTCATGCCTCGCAGAGAACGTGACACATGCGGCGAAACACCCGAAGAAAAAGATGAAACACAGGAGCAAAAGAAGAAGGTTATCACCCCAAATGATCTAATTCGCCACGGAGTCGTAACTGCTTCTTCATCGCCTCCACGACCTCCATCTCCATGCGCGTCTCCTCTGCCATCTTCTTCATTCTGTCCATGACGCGGGATTTCTCAAAGCGAGCCTTCATCATCTGTTCCACGGCCGTATTACGTACCTTGACAGCAGCCGGGTGCTCGATGTAGAGCTTCACCAACTCATCCTTATATTCCATGACGAGGGCCTGCAACATCTTCATCGAGGAACTACTATTCTCATGCAGCTTCTTCCAGCCGGCGTTCTTCTCCTTCAATAGGTCGATCTCGTGGCAGAGCTTCGCCTTGTTCTCCTGAAGTCGCAGGATTTCGTCAGTCGCCTTCTTCTCCGAGGCAATGCTCTTCTTCAGCAGCATCACCAAGCCGGCGGTCAACTCCCCCTGCTGATTGAGCTCAGCGAGCATGTCATCGAGGCTCTCCTTCAGCAACTCCATCAAGCCTTGGATGAACTCCTTCTGCTTATTGTGGTGCTTATTGAGCTGATCGGGCATGCCGTCGAGGGATAACGACTCCAGCTCCGCCGGCTCTGCATGTTCGCCTCCACGGCTAGGGCGCTCCTGGGAGCCATCGCCTGCCCATGAGAGATCTTTCGAGGTCTCTGCGTGGCGGCGAGCCCTCTCTTTTTTTCCGCAGCCATGGTTGCCGCTCCCTTGTTACGAGTAGTTCTCGACCTAGAGCTCTGCTCACCGGCCATGGCAACGGCGGACGAAGAAGAAGCACTTATGAGGAGGAAAGGTAGTGTAATTTTCGGTTAGGTAGTTCCCCTTTTTATAACCTAAGTACTAGCACTAGTACTAATACCTGCATAGTGGGAACACGTTCAGGTTTGGTACGTACTAGTAGGTGTGAGCAGGCTTTCGAATGTGATGGGAACAAGGTAAAGATTAATTGATGGTTTTGGTTTCGAGGCCCGAAACGGCTCCCGATGAGTTTAGCGGAACATAAATTTCAAGTACTACACTGCTCAAATGCGTAAATATTATGTTACTGTCAAAAATTGGCACAAAATACGAAGGAGACCAATGGAAGTACTACTAGCAACCCATGATTTAACTACTCGCATCTGCGCAATGGAGTAATTATGTCTTTCTTCCGCCCTCACGTCCACTCAATTTGCATGCGCTGTATTAATTGACCATCAATGAAGTGAATGACTTTACACGCGTCAAATTATCACATGGGGTGGATCTTGGTACAAAATTGCGTCCGCCCGTGTACCCGCGTGTGCGTGTGAGGGAATGAGTGCGTGCACATCTTCACTTCGTGCATGTACCGCCAGTATGGCTCAGGGAGGACAAGTACATTCTTCTGGAACCAGCAGCACGTCACTGTGATCAATCCAAGCAAGGAGGTCGCGACAACGCCTCCACATGTGCCACGTGGCTTCATGAACTATAAGAGACACACTATGTAGCGTGCCATTGGTATTCTAATTTACATGTTTTGCACATACTCGAAGTACTAGTAAGGTACACGTGCATTGCACGCATCAGATTTTGCAACCAAATTATGAATAAATACCACACTATAGCATGTAAGCTCTGAGTCATATATGCCTGATGTAGCCCTTCGGTTAATTCTTATAGTTCATCTCATTCAAAATCAATTAGTTTTTATAAAAAAGCTAAGAACGCGTGTCACGCCCAAGATGCGACCCTATCCTAAAGGAACTCGAAGGTCCCACCAAGGATAGAAGCGCATCTTGAAGACGCTTTTGCAAGGTGGATATTATTACATCAACATTACATAATAGATAGGGATACATCCAATACATACAATGTCACATGAATACAACAATACAACATACAAGAACAACATCTGACTACGGATGTATCATAAACAGAAACTCAAACAATATCCACCCTGCTAGCCCAGGCTGCCGACCTGGAACCTATCCCCTGATCGAAGAAGCAGAAGAAGAAACTCCAAAACAAGCAAACATCGCTCTCGCGTCATGATCATCGCATAACCGGTACCGGCAACTATTGTTATAGTAATCTGTGAGCCACGAGGACTCAGCAATCCCATAACCATGGGTATCAAGACTAGCAAAGCTTAATGGGAAAGGAAGGGGTAGAGTGGTGAGGTTGCAGCAGCGACTAAGCAAGAATGGTGGCTAACCAACGCAAATAAGAGCGAGAAGAGAGCAAGCGGAATGGTCGTGAAGCTAGCAATGATCAAGAGGTAATCCTGAACACCTACTTACATCAAACATAACCCAGAAACCGTGTTCACTTCCCGCACTCCGCCGAGAAGAGACCATCACGGCTACACACGCGGTTGATGCATTTTAATTCAGATCTGGTGTCAAGTTATCTACAACCGGACATTAACAAATTCCCATCTGCCACATAACCGCGGGCACGGCTCTCGAAAGTTTATACCCTGCAGGGGTGTCCCAACTTAGCCCATGACAAGCTCTCGCGATCAACGAAGGAATAGACCTTCTCCCAGGAAGACCCGATCAGACTCGGAATCCCGGTTTACAAGACATTTCGACAATGGTAAAACAAGACCAGCAAAGCCGCCCGAATGTGCCGACAAATCCTGATAGGAGCTGCACATATCTCGTTCTCAGGGCACACCGGATTGTCCAAACTTCCGGTAGGCGAGCCCAGAGTTGCCCCTGGTGGCCACCGGCGGCTGACGGTTTGGACCAACACTCACGACGAGCACTGGCCCGGGGGGGTAAAAATAAGATGACCCTCGAGAGCGCGACTCCCAAGGGAAAAAGGGCTAGGTGAGGCAAATGGTAAAACCAAGGTTGGGCCTTGCTGGACAAGTTTTATTCAAAGCGAACTGTCAGGAGGGTCCCATAAATCACCCGACCGCGTTAGGAACGCAAAATCCGGGAACATAACACCGGTATGACAGAAACTAAGGCGGCAAGAGTGGAACAAAACACCAGGCATAAGGCCGAGCCTTCCACCCTTTACCAAATATATAGATGCATTAATAATATAAGAGATATCGTGATATCCCAACATAACCCTGTCCACCATGGAGCAATCTTCAACTTCACCTGCAACTAGCAACACTATAAGAGGGGCTGAGCAAAGCGGTAACATGGCCAAACAACGGTTTGCTAGGAATGGTGTCAAAGGTTAGAGGTTCATGGCAATTTGGGAGGCTTGAAGAGCAAAAGATAGGTAACGCAGTAAAGCGATAGAACGAAGCAACTAGCATAGCAATGATAGTAGTGAGATCCAGGGTAGCGGTCATCTTGCCTGAAATCCCGCTAGGAAGAAGAACGAGTCCATGAAGAAGACGAACGGGCGTAGTCGAACGAATCCTCACAATCGCAACATTACCGGAACTAAGAAGCAACACCGGAAAGAAACAAACAACATGGTAAATGCACAAGCATAAACATGGCATGATGCACAATCAAGTATGATGCATGTCCGGTTTAATGAGGCATGGCATGGCAAAGTGCAACAAACTATACTACAAGTTAAGTGGAGCTCAATATGCAACGAGTTGCATATTGACAAAACACCACATCAATTATTTAGTTCTCTCTCGGTTATGCTACTCAACAATATTAAATGTTGTTAAACATGTCAAGGGGTGAAGCATAATGAAACTACCTGACTAGGCAAGTTTAAATGAGGCCGGAACAACAAATAACACTTCCGGAAAATCCCCATGTTATTTAGCAATTTAATGCAACAACAATTTTAAGCATTTAAATGTTGTTATCATGATGCGAATGACATATGCAAGTTTTATGCAATTTTTATGAAAATGTTGACATGAGCATGTTATGAAGCATTTGGTCACCATGGCGGAACAAAAAAGGTGCCACGGCAGCGAAACGGAAATGGTGCCACGGCAATATTCCGGTCCCGGTAACTTGAGGAGATACCGATGCAAACGAGAAGTGTGCGGATGCAAAGGATGGTGGGGTGATCCCGGTTACCGAGTTCCCACGGGACGACGGCATGGCAAACAAGGCGGAACGTGCATGAAGCAAACGGGCACGGTGCAAACAAGGACATCTCATTCAACACATGCATATGGTCCACGGTTGATCGTCTCGGGGTTATACCTTTGAAGCGTGCGTTTTTGGAGCGGTTCGAGTTCGTCGAGGGATGTAGTGGTACACGTTCGTGGTGGAAGTAGTCGTTCACGCAACGGTAGTGGACGTAGTGGTTTATGTTTCGTAGAAGTTCGGGGTCACGACGAGGAACTTGACGTCCACGGAGTCTTCGAGGGTCGACGGTAGTGGTACACACGTTGCCGGCGTACTTGTCGGTCCGGTCTTGGCGATGGTAGTTGTACACAGGTCGTAGAGGAACTTGAAGCATCCGAGGTCTTCGGGTTCGTAGTGGTACTTGCTGTTACATGTAGTCGAACTTGAGGTGCTCCTGGCGTCGGACTTGCGGCGTTGGACAGAACCATGGCGAGGTTCAGCAGCTACCCCACGTCCATGACGAAAAACGAAGCTTGGACAGGGAGTCGAAGCAGCAAGCAGGGGCGTGATGCAGGAGCGACGGCCGCGGGACTTGGCGCGAAGCAGGAGGCTGGTTCCGAGCGGGACTTGCAGCGGCAGCGGTGGGAACTTGGCACGGCGGTCGCGCGAGGCATGGGGAGGCTCAAGGCGACAACGTCGAGGAGGAAGACCGGCGACACAGCTGCAGGCACCGGGAGGCGTGGCTCCGACGGGCAGGGCCGGAGACGAGGTGCAGAAGGGCGGCGAGGGGCTCGGCGACGGGGACGCCTGAAACTGCTACTGGAGGCGCTCGTGGCTAAGGGACGCGGAATCCGAGGTCGAAGGCGAGGCGCGGTGGAGGACCGGGCGCGGCATCAGTGAGAGGGTGCAGTAGCTGCTGCTGGCGGCGAGGTCGAGGCGGGTTGGTGGCGACGAGGAGAATCAGGAGGAAGGCCATGGCAGACGAGGAGCGGCGCCGGGGTTTGGAGGAGGACGAGCGAGGGGATCGAGGGAGAGAAGTGGATCGGGAGAGGGGTTAGCGCTGCCCTCTCCCTGCGTGACGACGCTCGGGAGGGAGATGGGGATCGAGCAGGAGGCTCTCCCCTGGCGCTAGGGTTACAGCGGGGCGCGGCTGGGCCTTGGGAGGCCGGCCCAGTGGAGAGGAAAATGGCTAGAGGCCTGGTGGGCTGACAGAGGCCTAGCTGGGTCTCTCCCTTCTCTTCTTTAACTATTTAGCAGAAAAGAAATTAGAGAAAAGAAAAAGAAAGAGAGGGTTAGGGAAAGAATTTGAGAACAAAGACAACTTTTCTGGACTCATAAAAATGAGCTGGTTCCAAGAAAAATGGTGTGGGCAAGATTGCAAGAATTAAATTCAAAGTCATTTGAATTTAATTCAAATGGTTTGAACAAGGACAAGGATTTAGAAGTGTCCAAAAATGTTGAGAATTTAGGAGGAGCCACAATAAATGGAGAAAGAATTGTTGGCAAAGCTTGGGAACCAAACTTGAAGTAGAAAGAGCATGGGAATTTTGCAAGTGTGTTACGGTTAATTCCAAGCTAATGGAATATTTATAATAGCTCCATAAATATTAGGAGGATATGTTATAAAGAGAAATCACCATGTGAATTCCCTCGAGTTAAATAGATCAACGATCTATGCAATTTATTTAACTGAGTTATAAAAGGGTTGCATGAAGACATGATGCAATGCAAATGATGCAATGAGATGAGATGCATGACATGAACAAAATGCAAAACAAAAGACAAAAAAACCCAACCACGAAGGGAATAACATATCACATAGCCGGAAAAGGCAAGAGTTGGAGTTACGAATATGGAAAGTTGTATCCAGGGCGTTACAACACTCCACCACTACGAGAGGATCTCGTCCCGAGATCTAGGATGGCACCGGAGGGAAAGGAAGAGGAAGAGGTAAAACAAAGTTGCTTCTTTGACGAACGAGTGAAACCATGAACCTTGAGAGGTTGAGCAATTTAAAAGAAAGAGTACAACAGAGATGAACGAGATTGCAAACAATCTAGTAGAAAAGAGGAACAAGGAGTATTACGAGAATTTGAAAGTTGAAAGACATGGAAATAAGAGCTTCACGAACAAAAAGAATATGACCACATCGGTATAATGAGATAGCCAAGGAACAAGAATGTCAGAATTTGGACAGCACTCCGGTAGAAAAGAGAAGAAAACTTTATGAGATGAAAAGATATTGAAGAGATGATACAACACTCCGGTTAAATGGATAAGCAAGAAAAGAACATGACCTTGACAAAACGAGGTGATGGATGAAGAGCACAACATCACAATGCCTCCGGAAGAAATGAAAGAATGGAAGTTAGACAGCTGGGATAAAGGGACGGAGAAGAAAATGACAACTTTTGCCACAAGTGAACTTGGAAAACATCCTTGCAAAGAAGATTCGAACGGAGTTGTTGGAAAATCAACAACGAGAAGCACAAGCTTGTTGTGGGCTTATGGAAAGCATCTCGAGACTATGAGGTGACAACCGGCCACTAATGGAAACCATTGATTTGATTGAGAGCACCAAAGAGATGAAAAACTTCTTCACCGAGAGGATAGGAGAAAACTCGGATCATTGATAGCACCATAATTAGCAACATTCCCAATGGAAGGTTTTAGGTGAAATCTTTACCAAGATAACTCCAATGGAGGGATTGGTGGATTTAAAATATCTCATTCTTGAAAACATGTGAATCATGAAACACGAACTCAAATTGTCAAGAATGACATAACACCACCTCAAATGATAAGGTAGAACGAATTGCACTTCGGAATGCAATAAGAAGAATACTTGAACGCCTCAAAACAAAACGTGTGTTGAGCACCATGTTTAATTTTGAGTATAACTTGGTGGGTCATAACTGCGAGAGAAATCTTGAAGAACAAGTGAAGAATGAAAAGAATCCTTGACAAACCACCATGTAGAGCCTCCATGAAGAACTCCGGTAATAAAAGGATGATAAAAAGAAAGAGAAGTTGAAAAAACAAGGTGAAGCCTTGCAATGATTTAGATGGAGCTTCGCGACGAGATAATTGAGAGAACTTGGAACTCTGGAAAGAAAAGATGAACACTAGAACCGAGAATTACTTCATCATGAACAATCTCCGGAAGAAAAGAATTGAGTCACCTCGAGGAAATAAGAATAAGATTTATTGTATGCTTATCCTTCATCAAATTTAATTGATGACAAGCAACGGATTTGGCATACTACTTATTCCCATTGAAAAAGGATTAAGAGAGATATAGCGTAAACTTGAGAAGGTATCGATGGACCACCGGTGGGATTTGGAAACAACGAATGAATTGATATGATAACAAAGGAAGTGAAATGTCGAACGAATCATCGTAAAAATTGGAAAATAGAGTAGCAAGGGCACAATTCACCGGAAAGAGTTTGAAAACGAATGAAGATACTTGAAGGGATTTAGATACATGAGAATGAAGAGAACATGAACTGATTAGAGGGTATTTGAACGATGCACCGGTAAGATTTGGAGAATGATAGCTACACGCTGAGAATGAAGAATTATGACATGATGGCCTTCGGAGGAAAGAAATGGAAACAACTCATGAAATGCTTCGGATGGTAAGAAAAGAATTGTCACAATCAAAACAATTATGAGGATAGCATGAAGCTAGAACCATGAATATTCAAGAGAATGGACCAAGATTTAAGGGAAATCCTTCTTTGGTCTTCAAATGTTGAGAATGATGATGAGAACCACCATGAATTGTTGATTTACTCCGGGAGAATTAAAAGAGGAAAGGTTGAGCCAAAGATGAAAAGAATTTGAAAACGACCTTGGAGAAGGCATGTGACTGATGGAATCCATTCTTACGTCACACTTGAAAAGAATTGAGAATAACTCCGGAAGAATTAGAAGAGTCAGGTAAGATCCTGGGAAAAGACCTGTGGGTTAGGGCCCACTCAAAAGAAAACACCGTTGAAGGATTGCTTGAAATAGAGATTGCACCGGTAGAATTAAATAGCTTGAATGAGAGAAAAACCTTGAAGTAACTCGAACGGATTAAGAATGGAAACATGATTCTTCTGAGATATCTTTGGCACTCCGGATAAGAATAGAGAGAGGTGAACAATTAAGAGGTGCACCGACATGGAAAAACATTTGAAACGAGGAAAGGGATATGATCAACACCGAAAGCTTGAATTAAATCCACCGGAGAAAAAAAAAACAAAGAGTGATGAACTCAAAGCTCCGTTAGTATCTTCCTAAGAATCACCGGATAAGAACATTGACGGGAAAAGAATGTATAAACTTCACATCCATAAGATGGATACTTGATTAAAATAAATGAGTCCTTGAAGAAAAAGGGTGGGAGGGTGGGGAAAAACAAAGACAACTTGGGATGAACGAAACAAACACCGTTGAGAAAACTTAGAATTGATCTTGTGGATGGGGAGAATGATGGGATCATCTCGAAGAGAAGCGCACCGGTTGGAAAAGAATTAACATGACAACCTCAATGATCAAAAGGATTAGTATTCACATAGCAATATGAGAACACCGTTTAGGAAAGGTATGGATTCAACATTTGACTTCGAAGCAACTCGAATACCACAAATAAAACAAAACAAAGGATTTGGCTTGCAGAATAAGCCGGAAACAAACATATGATAGAGATTTCGTCCGAAGTTTTCGTGGTGGGGCCCACACGGGCTCAATCGTACAGCACCATCATGTGCAAGGCAGTGCACATGACATACAAAGTGTCCCCGAATCGGCATAGCCAAGGATTCTTTAAGACACAACGAGACCACTGTAAAACCAACCGTGGATAGGCGGACCACTAGACGTCGAACCCCAATCTCATATCATGCATCTGTCGAAAAGATATTCTAGGAGCTACTTGAATTCCCACCTATAAAACTCCCGAAACTTTCTGGTTATGCAATCTGGTGTTGGGGATACAGGGGAAGCAATATATCTCACCCAAACTAACAATCCCTACATCCAGCTGTATCCATCCGTCAACACATAACCAAGAAAACTCCGGAAATCGTGTACCTCAACCTTCGAAAAGCATCCGTTATACGAGTTATGGCAATACTCCCGAACTCCCCAGTACTGGGTGACGTCGAGGTTATCTCACCAACAACTGCATAAAAGAGATTTTCGATGTCGGCAAAACTCAGGTATTCCAGAACTGCAACGATAAAATTATGACGACAACACCTCGGAGCTCAACTCCCCGGGACACTGCCACAACCCCTAAATGTCAGGAGGCACCAAGAACAATGTTCTCGTCATAAGAATATCGGAACGGTCCCAAGATACCCGCGTGATCCTAAAAAAAATTTAGTGAAATTTGAGGAGAAGAAAGACAAAACATCTACGTCAGGAGACCTCACCAGAGCGATGAAGGGGGCTGAGGAGTAAAAAGAATCCTACTCTCCGATATATATAATCCTACGACTCAAAATAGTTTTCTTCTAGACTCAACAACGGCCAACAATCAAGGGGGCTCCTATGGTCGGTCGAGGCTCTGATACCAACTTGTCACGCCCAAGATGCGACCCTATCCTAAAGGAACTCGAAGGTCCCACCAAGGATAGAAGCGCATCTTGAAGATGCTTTTGCAAGGTGGATATCATTACATCAACATTACATAATAGATGGGGATACATCCAATACCTACAATGTCACATGAATACAACAATACAACATACAAGAACAACATCCGACTATGGATGTATCATAAATAGAAACTCAAACAATATCCACCCTGCTAGCCCAGGCTGCCGACCTGGAACCTATCCCCTGATCGAAGAAGCAGAAGAAGAAACTCCAAAACAAGCAAACATCGCTCTCGCGTCATGATCATCGCATAACCTGTACCGACAACTGTTGTTGTAGTAATCTGTGAGCCACGAGGACTCAGCAATCCCATAACCATGGGTATCAAGACTAGCAAAGCTTAATGGGAAAGGAAGGGGTAGAGTGGTGAGGTTGCAGCAGCGACTAAGCAAGAATGGTGGCTAACCAATGCAAATAAGAGCGAGAAGAGAGCAAGCGGAACGGTCGTGAAGCTAGCAATGATCAAGAGGTGATCCTGAACACCTACTTACGTCAAACATAACCCAGAAACCGTGTTCACTTCCCGGACTCCGCCGAGAAGAGACCATCACGGCTACACACGCGGTTGATGCGTTTTAATTCAGATCTGGTGTCAAGTTATCTACAACCAGACATTAACAAATTCCCATCTGCCACATAACCGCGGGCACGGCTCTCGAAAGTTTATGCCCTGCAGGGGTGTCCCAACTTAGCCCATGACAAGCTCTCGCGATCAACGAAGGAATAGACCTTCTCCCAGGAAGACCCGATCAGACTCGGAATCCCGGTTTACAAGACATTTCGACAATGGTAAAACAAGACCAGCAAAGCCGCCCGAATGTGCCGACAAATCCTGATAGGAGCTGCACATATCTCGTTCTCAGGGCACACCGGATTGTCCAAACTTCCGGTAGGCGAGCCCAGAGTTGCCCCTGGTGGCCACCGGCGGCTGACGGTTTGGACCAACACTCACGACGAGCACTGGCCCCGGGGGGGGGGGGGGGGGGTAAAAATAAGATAACCCTCGAGAGCGCGACTCCCAAGGGAAAAAGGGCTAGGTGAGGCAAATGGTAAAACCAAGGTTGGGCCTTGCTAGACAAGTTTTATTCAAAGCGAACTGTCAGGGGGGTCCCATAAATCACCCGACCGCGTTAGGAACGCAAAATCTGGGAACATAACACCGGTATGACGGAAACTAAGGCGGCAAGAGTGGAACAAAACACCAGGCATAAGGCCGAGCCTTCCACCCTTTACCAAATATATAGATGCATTAATAATATAAGAGATATCGTGATATCCCAACATAACCTTGTCCACCATGGAGCAATCTTCAACTTCACCTGCAACTAACAACGCTATAAGAGGGGCTGAGCAAAGAGGTAACATGGCCAAACAACGGTTTGCTAGGAATGGTGTCAAAGGTTAGAGGTTCATGGCAATTTGGGAGGCTTGAAGAGCAAAAGATAGGTAACGCAGCAAAGCGATAGAACGAAGCAACTAGCATAGCAATGATAGTAGTGAGATCCAGGGTAGCGGTCATCTTGCCTGAAATCCCGCTAGGAAGAAGAACGAGTCCATGAAGAAGATGAACGGGCGTAGTCGAACGAATCCTCACAATCGCAACATTACCGGAAGTAAGAAGCAACACCGGAAAGAAACAAACAACATGGTAAATGCACAAGCATAAACATGGCATGATGCACAATCAAGTATGATGCATGTTCGGTTTAATGAGGCATGGCATGGCAAAGTGCAACAAACAATACTACAAGTTAAGTGGAGCTCAATATGCAAGGAGTTGCATATTGACAAAACACCACATCAATTATTTAGTTCTCTCTCGATTATGCTACTCAACAATATTAAATGTTGTTAAACGTGGAAGGGGTGAAGCATAATGAAACTACCTGACTAGGCAAGTTTAAATGAGGCCGGAACAACAAACAACACTTCCGGAAAATCCCCATGTTATTTAGCAATTTAATGCAACAACAATTTTAAGCATTTAAATGTTGTTATCATGATGCGAATGACATATGCAAGTTTTATGCAATTTTTATGAAAATGTTGACATGAGCATGTTATGAAGCATTTGGTCACCATGGCGGAACAAAAAAGGTGCCACGGCGGCGAAACGGAAATGGTGCCACGGCAACATTCCGGTCCCGGTAACTTGAGGAGATACCGATGCAAACGAGAAGTGTGCGGATGCAAAGGATGGTGGGGTGATCCCGGTTACCGAGTTCCCACGGGACGACGGCATGGCAAACAAGGCGGAACGTGCATGAAGCAAACGGGCACGGTGCAAACAAGGACATCTCATTCAACACATGCATATGGTCCACGGTTGATCGTCTCGGGGTTATACCTTGGAAGTGTACGTTTTTGGAGCGGTTCGAGTTCGTCGAGGGAAGTAGTGGTACACGTTCGTGGTGGAAGTAGTCGTTCACGCAACGTGTAACGCCCCGGATGCAACTTTCCATATCCGTAACTCCAACTCTTGCCTTTTCCGGAGATTTGATATGTTATTTCCTTCGTGGTTGGGTTTTTGTCTTTGTTTTGCTTTTTGTTCATGTCATGCATTCATCATTGCATCATTTGCATTGCATCATGTCATCATGCAACCCTTTTAAAATCTCATCTAAATAAATGGTATGGATCTTCGATCCATTTAAATCGAGGGATATTCACAATGGTGATTTCTCTTTATAACATATCCTCTCGATATTAGGGAGCTATAATAAATATTCCATTAACTGGAAATCACCCATAACACATTTGCATTATTCTTCTACTCTTCTTTTATCCGACTCAACCTCCTATACTGCTTTTCGATCTTTTAGTAAAATTGAGTTGCAATTTTACTTCTCCATTAATGTTCCAAATCTGCCCATAAATCACATCTGGTGTGTAGGGTCACTTCCTATAGTTTCAACCCATTTGGAGCTCTTTTGAATGGGTTTTAAATTCAAACTTGCTGAGTTAAATCCAACACGTGTGGATTTTACTTCCCTAAAAAAATACTCTTCCCATTTTATTTAAATTCCTCATATTTTTATGAGTCCGTGAAAATTATCCCCATGTCCAAATTCTTTCCCTAACCCTCTCTTTCTTTTATTTCTTATCTCTGTTTTGTTTTTTTCCTTTTGGGCGAGAGAGAGAGAAGAGCCCAGCAGCCGGGCCGGCCTGCTTCCTCGCAGTCCTCCTGGCCCATTAGGCCCAGCCGGCCCCTGCCTATCTAAACCTAGCCTCGACCCCTTCTCTCTCTTGATCCCCTCCCTCGAGCGCCGTCATAGGGGAGGAGCCCCTCGTACCAGCGCCCGACCTCCTCGCTGCTGATTCCACCATGGCGCCACGCCCTGCTTCTCCTCCTGCGCCGACGCCCTCCATTGGCTACTCGTGCCTGCAGCTCCGTCCGCGAGCTCGTGCAGCCATGGCGCCACAGGAGCCTCGCACCCGACCCCCTCGTCGAGGCCATGGCCGCCGCCAGGCCTTCTTGCCTCTGCGCCTGGCTCCCTCCTGCCGCCGGCGCCTCTTCCTGGCCGGATCCGCCGCCGGCTCGGCCTCCTTCGAGCGCCAGGACGCGTCCTCTGCATCGCCAGCCGCCGACGTCATTCAGATCGGGTCGTCCCTGACCTCCTCGGCACCGGCCCCGCCGCCAAGCTCCTCCGCCCTGCCTGTCTTACTCCGGCCATGGCCACGTCGTCCCGCGCCTCCACCTCCGCGCCACTCGTCGGAGCTCTCGCAAGCCGTCCCTGTCGCCCAAGTTCCTCCTTGCATAGCGCGCGCCCGCGCCACCCCGTCTCCGACCACCACGAGCGCCACCAGCAGCAGCTTCAGGACGTCCCTCGCCGCCTCTCTGCTACACCTCGTCGGCCCCTATCCCGGCCCCATCTCCACGCCATGACCATTCGCCTCTGCTCGTGGCGAAGCTCCTCCTGCAGCTCTGCTTTGCTTGCGCCTCCCGTTCCTGATCTCGACCTCGAGCAGTGGCTCTTTCTACTCCCCGTGGTTAGTTTGGCAGTCCACCTTCACCTCCATGCTCAGTAACCTCCAAGACCACCGTTTCATCGTTGAGACATCTGCCCCGGAGTACCTCGAGTCCGTCTACGACTACGCGGACTCGCCAAGTACCACGATGACCGTGTACCACTACCGTCGACCCCGGAGACATCGGATGCGTCAAGTCCCTCTTCGAGATGTGTACAACTACTTCCACTACGACCGCCGCGAGAACGTCTACTTCCACTTCGACCCGTGAACGACTACTTCCCTCGACATTTTTGAACCGCATCGAAAGGCACGCTTCAAAGGTATAACAGCCGAGACGATCAACCATGGACCAAATGCATGTGTTGAATGAGTTGTCCTTGTTTGCACCGTGCCCGTTTGCTTCATGCACGTTCCACCTTGTTGGCCATGCCGTCGTCCCGTGGGAACCCGGTAACCGGGATCACCCCACCATCCTTTGCTTCTGCACACTTGCTCTTTTGCACCGGTATCTCAATGAGTTGTCGGATCAGCGGAATGTTGCCGTGGCACCATTTCCGTTGTAGTTGCCGTGGCACCCTTTTTGTTCCGCCATGGTGACAAATGCTTCATAACATGCTCATGCCACCATTTTCATAAAAATTGCATAAAACTTGCATATGTCATTCGCATCATGATAAGAACATTTAAAATGTTTAAAATTGTTGTTTGCTTTAAATTACTAAATGACATGTGGGGATTTACCGGAAATGTTGTTTGTTGTTCCGGCCTCATTTAAACTTGCCTAAATAGTTAGTTTACTTTTGTTACACCCCTTGCCAAGTTTAACAACATTTAATATTGATGAGTAGCATAAACCAGAGTGAACTAAATACTTGAATGTGGTGTTTCGTCAATATGCAACTCGTTGCATATTGAGCTCCACTTAACTTGTAGTATTGTTTGTTGCACTTTGCCATGCCATACCTCATTAAACTGGACATGCATCATACTTGTTTGTGCATCATGACATGTTTATGCTTGTGTGTTTACCATGTTGTTTGCTTCTTTCCGGTTTGCTTCTCTCGTTAGCTTCGGTTTCGTTCCGGAGTTGTGAGGATTCGTTCGACTACTCCCGTTCATCTTCTTCATGGACTCGTTCTTCTTCCTTGCGGGATTTCAGGCAAGATGACCGCTACCCGGGATCTCACTACTATCATTGCTATGCTAGTTGTTCCGTTCTATCGCTATGCTGCGTTACCTATCATTTGCTCTTCAAGCCTCCCAAATTGCCATGAACCTCTAACCTTTGACACCCTTCCTAGCAAACCGTTGTTTGGCTATGTTACCGCTTTGCTCAGCCCCTCTTATAGCGTTGCTAGTTGCAGGTGAAGTTGAAGATTGCTCCATGGTGGACAGGGTTATGTTGGGATATCACAATATCTCTTATATTATTAATGCATCTATATATTTGGTAAAGGGTGGAAGGCTCGGCCTTATGCCTGGTGTTTTGTTCCACTCTTGCCGCCCTAGTTTCCGTCATACCGGTGTTATGTTCCCGGATTTTGCGTTCCTAACGCGGTCGGGTGATTTTTGGGACCCCCCTGACAGTTCGCTTTGAATAAAACTCCTCCAGCAAGGCCCAACATTGGTTTTACCATTTGCCTCACCTATTACCTTTTTCCCTTGGGAGTCGCGCATCCCAAGGGTCATCTTATTTTAGCCCCCCCGGGCCAATGCTTGTCTAAGTGTTGGTCCAAACTAGAGCCACTTGCAGCGCCACCTCGGGGAAACTTGAGGGCTGGTTCTAGTTGTACGTAGTGCTCATCCGGTCGTGCCTGAGATGAGATACGCGCGGCTACTATCAGGATGTCGGCACGCCGGGAGGTCTTGCTGGTCTTGTTTTACCATTGTCGAAATGTCTTGTAAACCGGGATTTCGAGACTGATCGGGTCTTCCTGGGAGAAGGTCTATTCCTTCGTTGATCGCGAGAGCTTGTCATGGGCTAAGTTTGGACACCCCTGCAGGGTTTAAACTTTCAAGAGCCGTGCCCGCGGTTATGTGGCAGATGGGAATTTGTTAATGTCCGGTCGTAGATAACTTGACACCAGATCCGAATTAAAACGCATCAACCGCGTGTGTAGCCGTGATGGTCTCTTCTCGGCGGAGTCCGGGAAGTGAACACGGTTTCTGGGTTATGTCTGACGTAAGTAGGAGTTCAGGATCACCTCTTGATCATTACTAGTTGACGACCGTTCCTTTGTTTCTCTTCTCGCTCTCTTTTGCGTATGTTAGCCACCATACTTGCTTAGCCGCTGCTGCAACCTCACCACTTTACCCATTCCTTACCCATTAAGCTTTGCTAGTCTTGATACCCATGGTAATGGGATTGCTGAGTCCTCGTGGCTCATAGATTACTACAACAACCAGTTTGCAGGTGCCGATGAAACCGTGCAGGTGACGCATCCGAGCTCAAGGAGGAGCTCGATGAAGACCTTGTTCATTGTGTTGTTTCGTTCTAGTTGATCAGTAGTGGAGCCCAGTTGGGGTCGATCGGGGACCTTTGTCGCATTTGGGGTTCTTTTATTTTGGTTCCGTAGTCGGACCTTGATTGTATCTAGATGATGTAATGCTTTATTCATGTAATTGTGTGAAGTGGCGATTGTAAGCCAACTATGTATCTCTTTCCCTTATGTATTACATGGGTTGTGTGAAGATTACCTCACTTGCGACATTGCTTTCAATGCGGTTATGCCTCTAAGTCGTGCTTCGACACGTGGGAGATATAGCCGCATCGAGGGCGTTATAAAACGGTAGTGGACGTAGTGGTTCATGTTTCGTAGAAGTTCGGGGTCACGACGAGGAACTTGACGTCCACGGAGTCTCCGAGGGTCGACGGTAGTGGTACACACGTTGCCGAGGTACTTGTCGGTCCGGTCTTGGCGACGGTAGTTGTACACAGGTCGTAGAGGAACTTGAAGCATCCGAGGTCTTCGGGTTCGTAGTGGTACTTGCTGTTACATGTAGTCGAACTTGAGGTGCTCCTGGCGTCGGACTTGCGGCGTTGGACAGAACCATGGCGAGGTTCAGCAGCTACCCCACGTCCATGACGAAAAACGAAGCTCGGACAGGGAGTCGAAGCAGCAAGCAGGGGCGTGATGCAGGAGCGACGGCCGCGGGACTTGGTGCGAAGCAGGAGGCTGGTTTCGAGCGGGACTTGCAGCGGCAGCGGTGGGAACTTGGCACGGCGGTCGCGCGAGGCATGGGGAGGCTCGAGGCGACATCGTCGAGGAGGAAGACCGGCGACACAACTGCAGGCACTGGGAGGCGTGGCTCCGACGGGCAGGGCCGGAGACGATGTGCAGAAGGGCGGCGAGGGGCTCGGCGACGGGGACGCCTGAAACTGCTACTAGTGGTGCTCGTGGCTAAGGGACGCGGAATCCGAGGTCGAAGGCGAGGCGCGGTGGAGGACCGGGCGCGGCATCAGTGAGAGGGTGCAGTAGCTGCTGCTGGCGGCGAGGTCGAGGCGGGTTGGTGGCGACGAGGAGAATCAGGAGGAAGGCCATGGCAGAGGAGGAGCGGCGCCGGGGTTTGGAGGAGGACGAGCGAGGGGATGGAGGGAGAGAAGTGGATCGGGAGAGGGGTTAGCGCTGCCCTCTCCCTGCGTGACGGCGCTCGGGAGGGAGATGGGGATCGAGCAGGAGGCTCTCCCCTGGCGCTAGGGTTACAGCGGGGCGCGGCTGGGCCTTGGGAGGCCGGCCCAGTGGAGAGGAAAATGGCCAGAGGCCTGGTGGGCTGACAGAGGCCTAGCTGGGTCTCTCCCTTCTCTTCTTTAACTATTTAGCAGAAAAGAAATTAGAGAAAAGAAAAAGAAAGAGAGGGTTAGGGAAAGAATTTGAGAACAAAGACAACTTTTCTGGACTCATAAAAATGAGCTGGTTCCAAGAAAAATGGTGTGGGCAAGATTGCAAGAACTTTGAATTTAATTCAAATGGTTTGAACAAGGACAAGGATTTAGAAGTGTCCAAAAATGTTGAGAATTTAGGAGGAGCCACAATAAATGGAGAAAGAATTGTTGGCAAAGCTTGGGAACCAAACTTGAAGTAGAAAGAGCATGGGAATTTTGCAAGTGTGTTATGGTTAATTCCAAGCTAATGGAATATTTATAATAGCTCCATAAATATTAGGAGGATATGTTATAAAGAGAAATCACCATGTGAATTCCCTCGATTTAAATAGATCAACGATCTATGCAATTTATTTAACTGAGTTATAAAAGGGTTGCATGAAGACATGATGCAATGCAAATGATGCAATGAGATGAGATGCATGACATGAACAAAATGCAAAACAAAAGACAAAAAAACCCAACCACGAAGGGAATAACGTATCACATAGCCGGAAAAGGCAAGAGTTGGAGTTACGAATATGGAAAGTTGTATCCAGGGCGTTACAACGCGGGAATAGGAAAAACATGGGATTATAGTGGAATGTCGTCTTGAATCCTACAGGATTGTAGGAGTGTTTGACTGTGCATAGAAAAAACGCAAAATTCTTTCAAAGAGGTTTGAGTGGATGGGATGTTTCCTATGAAATCTAGTGCAAATGAATCATATGGAAAAATTCCTACGGTTTACAATCCTACTAATCAAACAACCAAGATAGGAAAAATTCCTAATGATTAGAGTCCTCCAAAATTCCTTTGAGAATCCTTTGAATGAAAGAAGCCCTTAATCTATTTTATGATTCATGGAATTGTGCATTGTAAAGCATAAAGTAAAAACAAATAATGGTAATTCAACTAGAAAAAAAGTTTGGGCAGTTATGATACGGATGATTCTAGAACAAAAGAGAACCACTGATGTTTTGAGGTTTGTGCATTATGCTTAAGTTCAACCATGGAGTCTGCTAGATTGTACATGTGGCAAAATCTGGTGGGGGGCTAGAAGATGGTGCGAGGGGCCGAGTGGAGGGAGACTATGAAGGAATGCACAAGTGCGAGATCGATATTTAGAGAGGGGGGGTGAACACGTGCGTTGTTGCACGCAGTGGCGGAGCCATGAAAAATAAATGAGCTAGGGGGCCAAGCATTGCTAATCCTTTATGAGGAGGGTCAATTCATGAACTTAAACCATTTATAGCAGCAATTGTCTAATGATCACATTCATATTAGCCTCGATATATAGTGATGTTAGGGGGGGCAGGGCCCTTGTTGCTCCCTGTCTTCGCCATTGAGCACGCGTCTGAGAGATGAAGCGGAAGGCATGGATGATGAGAAGGGGACGTTGGGTATATAATTAATGTGGGTGTATTAGCTATATATGTTAATCCTATATAGAGAGGTATAGATTGATCGATGTGGACATGGGAAAGAGGGTGAGACCTCACTGGATATATCAATTGATCGGTTTGTGTGGAAAACTATGAAAGACCTAGCTATAGACACACATACATAGTGGAACATCGATCGTTGCGTATGCACGCGTGAGAGATAAAAAATGCCCGATATGATGGAGAGGGGGATGTGTGTGGGTGTGTGCCTTCATGGGAGACCGGCCTGAAGAAAAAGATTGCATGCGTGCGATGGATAATGCCGACTGGTAGTGTGTATGCATGCATGCACGAGAGAAAGTTAGTGGTACAATTATAAAGAGAATACTACTGTGTGGGTGTAAAAGAATAGGTGAGGTCATAATCAATGTAAAGTTGAATTCAAATATTTGAATAAGAGATCCTGATGTTTGAAACCCATGCATGCATGAATATAACGGAGATCTGCGCGGTGTGGTTTGGAAATGAGCATGTTGTAATGTATACACATTAAACAAGGTCAGACTGATTTGAATTTGAGATACCGATGGCAGACATCATTTGGCCACGTCGCATCCGTGCATGGACACACTATTCTAATTGGAGATGATGGGCAGCTTTCGCATCACATATCTATATATATACCCCTATATATATATTATATTATATTATATATATTTTTATATTGTGTGCGGGTAACTTTAACTTTGAAAGATGGTCGTTGGATGAGGCGAATCCGATGGTCCAAAGATGGCAAATTTGAGCACTACTGGCCGTTGGATATCATCTAGATTCCACCAGATTTCGCCACATGTATAATCTAGAAGACTCCATGGTTGAACTTAAGCATAATGCACAAACATCAAAACACAAGCACTTCTTATTTGTTCTAGAATCTTTGGTATCAGAATTGCCCAAATTTTTTTCTACATGATTTGCCAATATTTGTTTTTACTTTATGTCTTACAACGCACAATTCCATGAATCTTAAAATAGATTAGCTTTCTTATAAAAACTAGATGATTTTGAATGAAATGAACTATAAGAATTAAACGAACATCTACATCATGCATATATGACTCAAAGCTTGCATGCTATAATGTGGTATTTATTCATAATTTGGTTGCCAAATCTCATGTGTGCAATGCACGTGTACCTTACTCTAGTCTAAATGGTGTTTGTGTGTGTGTTGTGCGTGTTGAGGTGCAAATTGTCTTTTTTTGGGTACACGTTAAGCTTGGTTCTTCCGAAATTTCAAGCCGTGCCTTGTTATGCCGAAAATTCAAGCTAGCGTCTCTGTCTATCGTGCTGCAAAACTCCCGCCTCTTCAACCCACGCCTTGTTAGCCCGAAATATTTAAGATTTATCTTTGTCTTGTTGTGCTCCGACAACTCCCTCCATCTCAACCCGCGCCTTGCTATTCCGAAATTACAACGCGCGTGAAAACTCCCACCTCCTGTGAAATCTCGACACGCGAAATGCCCGTGGTACCCCTGAACCGAAAGAACCGCCTCAAATCAGTGGGGGTACTTTTGTAACTTACCCCACATTTCGGACAAGCGCGTCTCTAAGCCATGGTTCCCCACTGCCATCCCATCCGCCCACCCATTCGTACACCGAGGCCGCGAAAACCCGCGACGAAACCCCACACCCTGCTCCGTCCGCCACCCAGCCGGAGCCTCTTCCCCGACGACATCGTCCACAACAACACCTCGACTTCTATCATCCACCGTACCGAATGAGGATCCGTCGTCGATCTCATCGTCCCACCGGTTCAGCCACCCCGTCCTCCACCTCCAAGGAGCTGCCCTGACGTTCCCCTCGTCTTTAGCGCCACCTCCATTCCCACACCGCCGTCTTCACCTGCACCACCAGAAGAGCATCATCATCGCTGTTTCCTCGGATGAAGCTACGGCCTAATCGGCGCCACCAGAGAGGTTGTACACTAATTGCCGCATTTTCATCTTGATTCGATCTCACGGTGCTGCCGGTGCTCGGCCTCGAGCCGACACGGCACGGCTCCATCCACGGCGGCGTCGCCGGCCACTTCCTCCACGGCGTCACTCCCTCGGCGGCGACATCCACATCAGTAGGAGCTTCTGCTGCTTTAGCTCTCGCTCGCGCTGCTGCTCTGCTCTTGCTCTCGATCCCCTGCCTAGTCTGCTCTTGCTATTGCTCTTGCTCGCGCTGCTTCTCTCGCTCTTGCTCTTGCTTGCGATGCTGCTCCGATTTAGCTACACTTCAGTCGACTGAATCGACTTTTGGGTCAGTCGATTTTTAGGGGGTGGGGGGGGGGGCTCGTTGAGGTGAAGGAAGAACCAGCCGCAGCGGGGAGGGGGGCTCGCCGGAGAGGTACCCCACTATCTATCTTAGGGTTCAGGATGGGTGCGGTGGTCGCCGGCGGTGGCGGGGCATTGGCGGGGCGGTGGCGTGGGGATCGCCGGAGAAAAAGCTCGGCACGGGGGGGGGGGGGGGGCTAGAGGGATGGCCGGGGCGGGGGCGGACCGGCGGTGGGGAGTGTTTTCGGGGCGGGCGGGGCGGCGCACCGCCGGCCGCGGGCGGCGGGGGGCTGCTGTTTGGCCGGTGGTGGCTGGCGGCTCAGGGGGGTGGAGGTTGAATATGAACCGCAGGCCCTTGATTTCGTATCCAACGGCTGCAAAATCGACTGACCAGAGATGAAAAAGTCAGTCGACCGACGTGTAGCCTCACCTTGCTAGTGCGTTCAGTTTCGACAGCAAAATTTAGTTTCGACAGCAAAATTCAGTTTCGACGGTTAAGTTCAGTTTCGATAGTTAAGTTTAGTTTCGATAGTTAAGTTCAGAGATGAGCTGTTGATGTATTTTACATCTAGCACTTTGTGGTTATGTATTTTATGTCATGTATTGGAGATGCTATTAGAATTCCACTCAGGTTAATGTTGTTCGTTGTCTCTCTTGTCCTGCTTCAGCCTCGGCGTCGTACAACTCACCGGAGCTGCTCCAACGACGAAACCCTCCATCACAGCGGAGCAGTACCTTGGGCTCCATCTCCAGACGCCTAAGATCTTCTTCCCCTCCTTCGACAGCAAAGTCAGCCAGAGCATCCTCACCGGCCAACCCAATCACGCTGAGATCGACATGGCTTCGCCAAAGAGGTTGTACACTTGTTGCATCTCTTTTTTACTCTACATGTTATATATATTGTCCACTGAGCACTCGTAGTAACGGGAAATACGAATATTTTATCCTACTATATGACAAGTAGTGAGGTACCAGGCAACTTAGCTGTCCGCGATGGACTCTCTTGAACGCCATCATTATTTATCTCTACGCGTTTGAGCTGTGCATTTGTCGATGGGCCTGGGAGTTGAGCTAGTATGGCAGTGGCCTGGGTCCAAAGTAATAGAAGTAGCACAAAAACATTGTTTTAGTGTAGGATTTTCCTTGCTCAAGCCTGCCTACTAGAATCGCCAGTGCTTGAAAGGAAAAGTGAATGAAAACATCGGAATTGGAAAGTTTCCTATGGTACTACTTTTCATGAATTTGGTGCAAAAGAATGGAGCAAAGGAAAACTGTAGGACTTGTTCCTTTAGTGTCTCCTTGAAAGAAAAACCGTAGGAATTCTAATTTCCACATCTCCTCCTTTTCATATTCCTATTCATCAAGCCCAATACTAAGAGATAGTAGCATAATAGCATTATAACCATACATTTTCTTGTGGTTTGACTTAATCTCACCATGCTTTTTTGCATCCTGTGATCTTCCAATTGTTGTGAATCAAACACCCAGATTGGCAGAAATCCTGTGTTTTTAAATTCTCTATTTTGCACGTGCATTCCTATCCCATTCCTGTCTATTTCCTATCCCTGCATTGTTAGAATCCTCAAATTCAAACAAGCCCTTACTCAATTACTTCTGTTACAAATATGTGTCAAAGAAAACCTTGTGTGGTTTGTCCTGCTCCTGCGGCGCTGTGTTCCACCCCAGCTCAGTTGTTCGAACGACGGAAGGGTTCACCACAGCAGGGATCCGCTCTCCAGACTGTCTTTCGCCGCCTCAGATCTTCTTCCCCGCCGCCGGCAGCCACGACAACTGCATTACCATCATCAACTGAGCAGATGACCTTGAGGACTACACGGGTCCGCAAGAGAGGTCGCACTCTTCCGTGTCTGCTTACGTTATGCGTCGCTTAATATGATGACATGCTACATTATCGTCATGTTCACCTATTAGACTCCGAGTCAGGTCCAAACTAATGCTGAAACTTGAGTTTTTAAATGGTTGTGGGGTACATATTGGGGCAGCAATCAGTACTATCTGTCTACTATCTGGTTAATCTCTGGTTTCTACTATGAGTTTCATGTTGGGTGCAAACAAACATTAAAGGAGCCATTATCTGTATTTTTTAACTAAAGCTATTATCTGCCTGCTATCATTGGTTTTGGGTCTATCCACAGTTTGCTACCATCACTCTAGATTTGTGCATGCACTCCTTACATAATCTCACTATGTTTTATTCCTATGCATGCCAATTATTGTACACAATGGAACTGATCATGTAGAGCAAAAGAGACGAGCCTTGCGTGGCAATAAAATTTCATGCAGACGTCGTTCCATGGTGGGCGCAAAGGCAGCCCCCCCTCCACCCATTTCGGATCGTAATCAAGAGGAAGATAACTGTTTTGAGGGGGATTCAGAAGGAGAAGACCACTCCTATTTACCCCATGAGGTCTTCGCTCTAACTTGGCATGCTGATGTTGGTAATAATATGCATATGGTGCCTTGCAGTGCTTACTGTATACATTAAAGATGTCATCTGCTTAGTTTAGACATGCTTTGTGTCAATGCCATCTGTTTAGTTTCTTTATCGTATATGTGACTCATGCAATGCCATCTTGTCTAGCCAGGCATCATATATGTGCCACCCTAGTTAGCCAGTCATCTTATATGTGAATTATATCATGCCATCATTTTTTTATTACGTGTTAAATTTGTCAACAATTTTAGTACATTCAATTACTCTTCCTGTGCATCAGCCATTCGGCACGGTCATGGAAAAATCTGGAGTGGAAACAAGGTCTTCAGAGCAGACAATGCTATCTGACAAAGCACATGTCTTGCTGGTTACCGATAGCTCCTCAGAGGAGGATTCAGAGACAGATGACCAGTCATATTTCCCCCCCGAGGTGCATGCCCTAACTTGGCAGGGTTGTGTTGCTCATATCATGCGTATGGTATCTTGCATTGCTATGTCATTTGCTTAGTTTAGACATGCTTTGTGTGAATGCCACCTGTTTAGTGTCTAATTACCATATATGTGAATTATGCAATGCCATCTTGTTGCAAGACATTATATATGTGAATTATGCAATGTTATCTTGTTGCAAGGCATTATGTATGTGAATTATGCAATGCCATGCTGTTTAGGCAAGCGTCATATATGTGAATTATATCATGCCGTCCTTTTTTTGTATTTCTCATTGCTTTTGTCGACAATGTTTGTATATTCAACTGCTCTTCCTGTGCATTAGCCATTTGAATTAGTGATGGAGAAATCTGGAGAGAAAACAAGGTCTTTAGAGCAGACAATGCTACCTGCTGAAGCAGCTATCTTGCTGGTTACAGATAGCTCTTCAGAGGAGGATTCAGAGGCAAATGACTAGTCCTATTATCCCCCTGAGGTGTATGCTCAAACTTGGCAGGGTTATGTTACTCATATAATGCATATGTTGTATTGCAATGCTTAGTTTTTACATCATATACACAATATTGAATGCCATCTCCTTAGTTGACACATCATATATGCGATTGCCCTCTGCCCACTTCCTTAGTATATAAATCATATATTTGAATTATGTCATGCCATGATGTTTACATAGACAACATGTATTTGAATTATGGCATGCCAACCCATTTTCTAAAGACATAATATAGTTATATCATCTCATCCTGTTTACATAATCATATTTTTAATTATGTCATTCTATCCGTGAATTATATCATGCCATCATGTTTTTATCGACGGCATGTTTGTGATTTATGGCATGCCAACCACTTTAATAGACATGTCGTATAGTTATATCATGTCATCCTGTTGACATAGTCATCATATTTTGAAGTATGTCATTCTATCCTATTTAGTTAGCCATCATACATGTGAAATTGTGTCATGCTATCCTATTTAATTAGCCATCATATATGTGAAATTATGTCCTGCTATTCTATTTGCTTAGACAACATAAATGTGAATTATTTCATGCCCTGTTTTCTTCCCTACTATCCATTGCACCTATCTATCTTACAATGTCTATACATTCAATTACTTTTCTTGTTTATCAGCCATTTCAATTGGAGGGAGTGATGGTAGTATCTGTGGGAGTAAAAACACGGTCTTCAGAAAAGATCGTGCTACCTATCGATGCAGATAGAACCACGGCTGTACTTTCCCAAGAACCAGCCCCACCACACATAACCCACACTCATGGAGATTGTACCCCTACCCAGTTGGACAGAGAACTATCTACACCCCTTCTAACCCCAACCCCAGCAGATAGACACCCAGTTCCCGTTGACACAGCACCGTCTCCACCACAGAGCACCCAAACACGAGCAGTTAGTAAGGCAACTGCAGTGCCCAAATCACGAGGACCACCACTCCGAACCCGAAGTTAACGCTTAAAGCAGAAGAAGAATTGTTCTCAGGTCAGGTTCCATAGCTATGGTTCATACTACTTTGCTCTTGCATCACTGTATTTACTGATACCAACTAATTTCAAATTTGAAGGATGCAACTGAAACTCCAATGGCGCAATAGGTATGTTTTAAACCTGTTTCTTCAACGTGTTTGGCTGTTTGCTATTGTAACTTGCTCTATGTTGATTTCAGTTTCAATTGAATAAACAGTTATGTTCTCATGCCATGCACATTACAAGTGTTGTTATTGCTGTGTAGTTTCCCACACTTATATTCTGTCTATGTTGCTTTCTCTTAAATAGATATGATTCAAACTGTATCTATCTTGATTTGGCAACATAAACTAGAATGATATAGACCATACAGTGACCATACTACATAGATATATGTTTGTTTCTTGCTGTTATCCTGTCCACCTTACTACTGAACTGGTTTACCAAAATGAGTTTCATATACTACATTGTAAACCTGAGATGTGTTTGTTTGTTTCTCTTTTAGAACGCGGATAAAATATTGGAGAAGAGTACCCTGTTATGCAATGATAAAGGAAGTAATGCAGATAAGGCTCAAGATAGTGAGACATCCCTGTTGGTCTCCAAGAAAGCTGATAAAAACTATATTGAAGACACTGAGACAACCCCAAAGTCCTGTCTTGATGTAGTGTTCGAGTAATTGGCTACCATTGCTGGCACCAGCTCTTCGAACTCGTTGCCTGAATCAGTTCGGCTTCTTGAGTCTCAACTTCAAGTTGAAAGATATCGATCAGATGTTAGGCGACAGGAAGCCGAAGGACTGAGGAAGTCCCTGCAGAATTCAGATGCATACTTTATGGTGCAACAGCAAGCGCTGGAGGACTTAAGAGCCAAAGAAGAGAAAGTTAATAAGCTTGCTAAGCATCTTGCCAGCATTATGGGTACCCAGGATATTGTTTCTTGAGCTCTTCTGAAGTGGTTTCAGTTCTGGACTTGTTTTGCTGCAGTGTTTATATGCTGCTGTGTTCCCTATATTTGCACTGGTAGCGAACTTTGATGCCCAGTGGATGTAATATGTGTAATAGCCATGATAGCATAGTGTAAGTTGCTTGCTTATTTATTTCCTTGTTGTCTTGTTTATTTGTTTGCTTGTAGTCAGTGCAGTTCTTTTTCTACGGTTTGCTAGTGGCTGCAATAACCTATTTTTTAAAACTAGGCCATAATAACCATGGGCTAATATTTACTGTAGTGACACTGGGCCTCCTACGGGCCTTAGAAACAGTGGGCCTTCTACGGGCCGTATAAACAGTGGGCCTTCTACGGGCCGTAGAAACAATGGGCCTTCTACGGGCCGTAGAAACAATGGGCCTTCTACGGGCCGTAGAAACAATGGGCCTTCTATGGGCCGTATCATCAATGGGCCTTATACGGGCCGTATGATCGATTGGTCAAACATGGGCCAAACAGACCGCATTCTAGCCGTAAACGGGCTAGAGTTGGAATCGTCCGTTCATGGGCCGACCATAACGGGCCATCGTTTATAGGCCGTATTTGATGACGCTATGAAAATGGCCCAACGTATTAACGGACCACAAGGGGACGACTGTAACCACGGGCTGAATTTGGCCCACAAGCAGAAAATGACAGTAACGGGCCGTAAGTAAACGAATGCTGGAAATGAGCCCAAGAATAAATGGGCTCTGAGAAGGCCGAAAGATAACATGGGCTGGAAACGGCCCAACGGAATAACGGGCCGTTAATGGGTATAAAGTGATACACTGTTCTTTACGGGCCAGTTTCACCACGGGCCGTTAATGGGTGTAAAGTGATACACTGTGCATTACGGGCCAGTTTCACCACGGGCCGTTAATAGGCCAAGAGTTACATAGGGCCTCGTATGGGCCGAAAGACGTCATGGGCCATACATGGGCAAGAAGTGAAAACGGGCTGGAATCATATTGGATGGCCAAGATGACGCTATTGGGCCTAATTCGAATAGGGCGTAACGGGCCTTGGGTTAGCGAGCTGTAAATGGGCTATATGCGAACAGGCCGTTAACAGGCTTTCCATGGGTCGGCCCGCCACCTTTTGACCAAGTCAAACGGGCCGGCCTTTTCACAGGAATGGGCCTCTGTTGGGCCGTGCCATGTGTCGACATATCATAGGCGCCTTCTGTCCAATGAGTGGATGACATCTGTCCCAAGGATGAGCCAACACGTGTTTCCTCCAGCCAATGATGATTTTACACGTGGAAAATCCTCATTGGTCGGGGCTGTTAACGGGTTATCGGATCCAAAACCCGACCCGATAGCTTAATGGCGTTCCGTTACGGTGGATGCCACGTGTTGATCACCCTTGACAAAAGCACTTCTGTGACACGTGATTTATCGTCATGGAAGTGGACACTTCCGTGATGATAATTTTGGTAATGTCATGGAACACTTCTACGACAGCACAGGTATGACTATCTTGATTCTGTCATAAAATTGTCATGAATGTACATGCATGACAGAAAACGCGACCTACTATGACAAACACGTATCATCACGGAAGTGTATTTTTTTTTGTAGTGCCCCCAAGAGCTGAAAGCAAGACCTGGTTCCACTTACGTCGTCGGATGAACCGAAGTAAGCTGACGGTCCATGTACTGCGCTGCTAACTCGGCTTCTCGACGCGCTCTGCCATTATCCACCATGTCCTGAGCATTTGCACCACCGACCGCTGGGTTAGGCCTTCGAGGGGCATTACGGTTCCGCTCGCTGCTCGATACAGTCGGTTCATCCATGTGCCTGATATAGCTCCGGCTCGGGTGGGGGGTTGAGTGAATCCTGTCTCGACTATATGAATAAGCCTGTTGCTGAACCATAGCCGTTTGAAGGAGATCTCTGACGCATCGTGTCTCAACCACTACTGGAGACTTGCCCTCCACTGGAATAGCCGCCAATCGCGACGCCGCAGCAATCATGTTATCTAAAGGGGTGGAGAAGTGACCCGGTGGTGTCGGCATGTACTGAGGCGGGTCATGGTTCAATTGTAAGCAGCGGAGTAGTTTGATAGCAATATAATTTGTAACGAGCAAGTAACAATAACAGTAACAAAAGTGCAGCAAGGTAGCCCAATCCTTTTGAGGTAAAGGACAGGCCAAAACGGTTTCTTATGATAAGGAAAGTGTTCTTGAGGGTACACAGGAATTTCATCTAGTCACTTTCATCATGTTGGCTTAATTCGTGTTCGGTACTTTGATAATTTGATATGTGGGTGGACCGGTGCTTAGGTGTTGTTCTTACTTGAACAAACCTCCTACTTATGATTAACCCTCTCGCAAGCATCCGCAACTGTCGGCGTTCTGGGAATAGGGGTCCCCAGACTTGCCTGCCTGCGGCCTGTGGCGTGGCTCAAAAGGGGGCCCAGCATGGCCCATCTTCATCAACACAAGCTCAAGACCCTCGCGAGGGGCCAAGCCTCGCGGGGCGGACGACAAGGAGCTTCCTCAGGCATGGCCTCATCAGGCTGGCTCACGAGGAGGCGGAGAGTTCAAGGCGGGGTACCTCGGGAGGTGCCCATGACGCAAGCCATGACGACCAAGGGCGCCAGTCGGGCGCCAGCCCGCGCAGTGTCCTCCTTTCCTCTTTGGTGCAAAGGGAGCAAGCGCAGGCGAGAGCATCAAGCAAAGGCATCCATTTCGGTGCAACAAGACCAAGACCAGCCCAACGACAGGTAGGAAGTCATTGTGGAGCCCAAGCAGGCGTCACCACCAGAGCCTTTGACAGGCGAGGACCAACTTTAGTCAGGATAAGTGTACCCGATGTTCCCCTTCAAAATGGCCAATTGTTGGCGCCTTTCCCGCTCAATATTTGGGAAGAGGCCCAGGGCCTTTGCCTATAAATAGGACTAGCCACCCCCCAGGGTAGAGGCATCGGCATCTGGAACGGCATCTAGATCGGGCATCTGAATCCAGAATCGAGAATCCTCACCAGAAAACCAGTAGAGAGAGCGACTGAACTCCTCCTAGGAGTTCATCGTCCCAGCCAAGAACAGACCCTCGCAAGGCTGTTCTTCCTTGTATTGTTCATCATCAGCCCAAGAGGCAATCCACCACACCACACACTGGAGTAGGGTATTACACCGCAATGGTGGCCCGAACCGGTATAAACTCTGTGTCTCTTGTGTTGTTCCTTTCGTAGTTTAGATCCTAGCGAGTCGGCGAGGAGCAGGTAGGTAGAGGGCGAAATCTCCGCGCGCACCCCAGTGTTTGAACCTCAAGGGTCCGTCGGAACCTGAAATCCGACATTTGGCGTGCCAGGTAGGGGTGCGTCGGAATTCGTCTTCCGTTGCCCTGTCCTTCTCCGACCATCGCATCCATGTCTGACGCTCGTCGGACCCGCGCCGAGCGCCGAGCCGCCCTCGCTTCCCGTGTCACCCAGACGGCTCCCGTTGGCGGGCGCCCTCGTCGTTCCCCGTCACCTGCCGTCAACGCTGCCACCGGCCCAGCGGGGAACGAGCAGCAAGCATCATCCTAGCATCCCTCGGTGAGGCATGACGGCCACACTGCTACACCCTCGCTCACCCCAGCTGGTTCTTCGTCTCGCGCATTCCGCGCGCCCATGGAGGCTCGAGCTGCGCTCATCGCGGCAAACGAGCTCCTGCGCTACCGTCCCATCGACGACGTCTACGAAGGATGGCTCGACCGCGTCGGCGAGCTCGTCCTTGCCGCAGGGGGCTCTCCTGAGCCGTCCGTCCCGCTGCACCGCACCCTGCCCTGCGCGGGCGACGAAGCTCCGGGGGCGCCTCAGCCGCCTCCCCCTCAAGAAGGCGCCCTAGCCCCAAGGCGCGTGGCCCCTGGGCGGAACCCGCTCTGTCAGGCGCCAGCGCGGCAAGAGCAGAGCTGGCAAGAAGTCCCTCGCCCGCGAGAAGCTGCCCGAGCGCTCCCCGCTCCGGCTCATCGCGACCACGCTCCTGCTCCAGCATGTCAAGACCCCGCGCTGCTCCCAGCTGCAGCGCATGGGGACCCACAGGACCAAGCTCTTCGTCACCCAAGGCCTCCCGTGGCCACAGCGGGCTGCCGCGCCTTCACAGTGGCCCGGCAAGTTCAAGCCAGACCTGCCTCCTTGCTACGATGGTACAGCTGACCCTGCAGAGTCCCTCCAGCTCTACGAGCTGGGCATCGAAGCTGCCAACGGAGACGAGAAGGTCATGGCAAACTGGTTTCCCATGGTGCTCAAGGACGGGGCCCGCACTTGGCTCCTGAACCTGGCTCCAGGCACGATCTCCTCCTGGGACGAGATGCGCACCCGCTTCATCGCCAACTTCCAGGGTACTCGCGACCGGCCACCCGCCATGAGCGACATGCGCCGCATCAAGCAGCAACCAGGGAAAACCTTGCAGAAGTACATCCAGCGCTTCAACAACGCACGCCTCAAGATTCTCAAGGTGACCGAGGAGGCCATCATCTCAGACTTCTCCGACGGCGTGCACGACGTCAAGATGAAGGAGGAGCTGGCGATGCATGAAGACCTGTGCACTTCCTTGGAGCTGTTCAACTTGGCGACCAAGTGCGCCAGGGCTGAGGAAGGGCGTCTCTTCCTCCTTGAGCTGCCTGTCGCAGACCCAGAAGAGAAGAAACCCAAGGCCAAGGATGTGAAGCGCAAGGGGGCTGTCGTGCTCGCGGCAGAACCAGACACCAAGCGGGGCAGAGATCAGCCCGAATATTCCAAGGGCAGCCGGTACTACGTGTACCACGACCTCCACACCCACAACACCAACGAATGCCAAGAGCTCCGAGCCGTGTGAGAAGGAAGGACCGGCCGACGTCCCGACCGCAGCGACCGGGGCTACGGCCGAGAAGGAGGAAGGAATGCATGATGCTGGGAAGACCGCGGCCCGCGCCAAGGGTGGCGCGACCAACCTCGCGAGGATCGCTGGCAGGACCCGCCTCGCGAGGGAGGCTGGAGGGATCAGCCTCGCGAGGATCGCCCGCAAGGCAACACAGGCCTCCCCCCACTGCTACCGCAGCCAAGGAGAAATGAGGACCATCATCAGGACGAGGGGGCTGGGGGCTTCCAGGAGCCACGTGTGATCGCCTGCATCCTGGGCGGAGCTCAAGCCTCAGCCTCTCAATGCATCTTCAAGTAGTTCGCCCGCGAAGTAAATGCAGTCCTCCCCAAGCTCGAGGCCACGCGCCCTCTCAGGTGGTCGGCGTTTACCATCATGTTCAGCTTAGCAGATCAGCTCAAGTGCGCGGCCACTGCCGGAGTTCTCCCAATGCTTTGTTCCCCAATCGTCAGCAACATGCTAGTCACCAGGACCCTCATTGATGGCGGGCCAGGGCTCAACGTCCTGTCCGTGGAAACATTCAACAATCTCCAAGTGCCCTACAATCAGCTTCAGCCAACCAAGCCTTTCTCCTGAGTCACCGACGGCTCCACGGTCCCGATAGGGCAGGTCCGCCTCCCTGTCACCTTCGGGGCGCGCGACAACTACCGCACCGAGCTCATCGACTTCGACGTCGCCCACATTCGCCTGCCGTACAACGCCATCCTCGGGTACCCAGCGCTGGCCAAGTTCATGGCCGTAACCCACCACGGCTACAACGTCCTCAAGATGCCAGGAAGTGGCGGAGTCATCACGGTGCCCTGCGAAGAGAAAGACGCGGTGTGCTCCCTGGAACGAGCCTTTCAGGCTGCATCACTGGAAGACCCGGGTCGTGGAAGCAGGAGGCTTCCCTAGACCACCCACAAGAAGAAGAAGACATCGTCCGGCCCGGCCCCTTAGGAGGCAGGCCCCTTAGGGCCCGCGCCTTCTCAGGGGGAACCTCCTTCCATCGCATAGGGAAGCGCGCCCGGTGCTCTCCTTAGGCAGGGCTCGGGGGCTCTCCCCTGGAGGGCCGCCGACCTCACCAGGGTCACGAGGGAGGCGCTTGGGCACCACTTGGAGGCGTGTTTCAAAGCACGTTTCCCTCAAGAAGGAGAAAGGCAAGGAGGGCCAAACCCTCAGGAGTTCGTCAGCAAGGCCATTCAGGAGCTACAGGAGTCAAGAGTCATGAGAGGCAGCCGCCGCTTACCCGCTGTGGCCCCCCATCCAGGCGAGGATGGTGGGCTGCGCGTCTGCATCGACATACCAGGGCTCAACCAAGCCGCCTCTCAGGAGCGCCTCTGGCCCTCGCGAGTGGGCCGCTACGAAGGTCCACCCCACAGCTACGTTCGCATGCCTTATGGCTTGCTGAACGCGGCTGCCACGTACCAGCGCCTCATGAGGGGCATCCTGGAGGCTCAAGAGGTCAGGCGTTCCGCAGCCCTGACAGAGATGGAGGTGGTCCAAGAGGAGCCACCAGCGCCTCCGGAGCCTCCCGAGGCCCCAGGGCCCGGGGGCTCGTGAGGATCGGCTCCCGCAGCCCACCGAGTCTGCTACACCAACACCCCTCCGTCATTAACACTATCAGGTGACATCTTTCAAGTTTCATTTCCAGCTGGGAGCTCCCCCAGAGCTGCATCATTCCCAGGCCACGTGGGTCCTTCCCTGCGGCGTGTATCCCATTTGCTCGTGTTTTTAGCCTACTTTGTTGGGGGCGCCCCTCGGGCTGCATCATCCCCAAATCGATCGGGCCAGACCCAGCGATGTCCGCCTTTCCAGCATCTATTTGAATGAATTCACTCCTCCGCGATTAACATGCTTGACCTAGTTGCCCGCTCAACTGACACCAACTGATGGAGCTGCTCCCAAATGGCATGGCGCTTGCACATGGGTCCATCCCTGCAACACTGACAAACCTGAATGGCTGAGCTCTGGCCGCGGCAGCCCCGCATAGCGCCACCTCGTCGAGCCCTCAGTGCCTCACCACCTCTCCGGAGCAACCAACGGCTGACTGTCGATTGTCGTGGCTAACTCTCGTTCTTTCTGTGATGAGCCTGCAGGATCTCTCCAAGGAGCAGCGTCAGACGAGGCCCTCACGGTGTCTTCTTCATTCTCGTCTGCACGAACCGCTTGCACGTTAAAGGGGGGTACCTGAGCATCGCGACTCAGGGCTCCTACTGGCTCTCCAGCCCTCACCCTCTGGCCTTGACCACGGCATCGCGACCTGGCATACCAGCGATGGCTGAGACTCGCTCGAGGGCCAGGACCCGAGGACGTAGAGCAGAAAGGGGAGCGAAGGCGAGAGGGGAGAGGCACGCGAGGACCTCGCCAAGCAACCCCTTGCCTGCCGATGCATGGACCCGTCGACACGCCAGGGAGCGGTCCCTGATTCTTGAGATAAGTCACTCTCCGGAAACACTAGCTATCGCAGCACCGTCACCGCATCCAATGCAATCCCGTGTAAGCAACATCACGTTCCTTTCTCGCCAAACGATGGCTGCTTGAGCACTAAAGGGGACCTCCTGAGCATCGCGACTCAGGGGCTCTTACTGGACCCCGGGACGCTCACCTCCTGGCCTTGACCACGGCATCGCGACCTGGCATACCAGCGACGGCTGAAGCCGCCTTGGGACCGGACCTGTCAGCGCAGAGCACCAAGCCCTCGCGAGGTCCGAAAGGAAGAAACTTAGCTAAGACGGAATAAGCATCTCGCACTGCTTCACGATGAGGATCATATTGACAAACGGAGCTACAAACACCTTACAAGCCCCCATGGGGTATATTCTTGGCTCCTCGCAGGAACAAAAGACGCGTATCCTAAGGAGTCCTAACTACAGGAACCATCGCGGCAGACACCATCATCAACAGTGGGCCGCCAGGCACCGGCGCCAACCCCATCCAGATCAGAGGCGGCGACGGCCTGACGAGCCCGCCCTGCTCCAGGAGCGGCGCAGGCTCGGGGGCTCGTAGCTGTCGTCGCTCGTCTCCGGATTCGCGAAGAGCTCGGCGGAGTCGCTGGATCCTCCGGCGCCTCCATCGCCTGAGGAGCTGCCAAGGGAGCGGTTAGCCAGCCTCTGCCTCGCCGTAACAGGGTCCCGGCCGCCTCTCCCGGGGCAGCACTCCAGCCGGCGACCATCCGCGTCGAAGACCTTAAAGAACATCACCGAAGCACCATCGTACTCCAGGTGGATCGCGAGGGCGCCCCTTGTCCTGCAGACCCGGGCGATCTCGCCCCAGCCTCGAGTCATCAAGACCTTGCCCGTGGCAATGACCGCGACCTCAGCCCCGGTCGTGAGGGTGCTGCAGCCGGCGTGCTGCAACCAGAGCCCTAGGAGTTCCCCCTGCAGGATGACGGAGGCGAAGAAAGGAGGAAGGCAAATCCAAGACTGAGGAGGCATGGCGGCGTGAAGCACGAACACTCGGGAGGAGCCCTCGGCGTGGACTCCAGGGGGAAATACGCACACCTTTGTAACCCGCCGGCGCCGACGGCGGCGCCGCCCATGGCGTTCGGCATCGACTCGTTCAGAGCCCTCGACGTGGGCGTACAAGGGAAGCGGGAACCCCAGTGGTGGCCGCTCGCACCAGGGCCTTGACACTACCTGGCAGGCGCCCTCACCCCGATGGCAGAGGGCTAGCCGTTTCTTCGGTGGAAGCGGGTCAGGATCCTCTCGGGGAGCCTTTCCCTTCTCTGCTGCAGAGAACCGGCGGATCAGAGCCATTGTAGCAAGACGGAGCAAGGACCGGGAAGAAGGAGAAGCAAGAAGAGATAGTCTGGAAGGGCATGCGCCGTGCCGTACTTAAAGCCAGAGGAGGCCAACCGCCGACCTACACGATCGCAGGTAATCATGACCCACTTTGCATGCAGGGACTTGTCAATTCGTGCAGTTGCCAAGGCATCGTGGGGAAGTGGAGATGCCCACGCCCAATCAACCACCACGCGGCACCCAAGGCCGCAGGCTGTTAGGGCCCGTGGCGCTTCGCACTTGCCCTTTCGCCTCTCTGCTCGGCCAAGTCCGGGCGCGCCTTGGGCCCGGGGGCTACTGTCGGCGTTCTAGGAACGGGAGTCCCCAGACTTGCCTTCCTGCGGCCTGCGGCGTGGCTCAAAAGGGGGCCCAGCACGACCCATCTTCATCAACACTAGCTCAAGACCCTCGCGAGCCTCGCGGGGCGGATGACAAGGAGCTTCCTCAGGCACGGACTCATCAGGCTGGCTCATGAGGAGGCGGAGAGTTCAAGGCGAGGTACCTCGTGAGGTGCCCATGACGCGAGCCATGACGTCCAAGGGCGCTAGTCGGGCGCCAGCCTGCGTAGTGTCCTCCTTTCCTCTTTGGTGCAAAGGGAGCAAGCGCAGGCGAGAGCATCAAGCAAAGGCATCCATTTCGGTGCAACAAGACCAAGACCAGCCCAACGGCAGGAAGGAAGTCATTGTGGAGCCCAAGCAGGCGTCACCACCAGAGCCTTTGATAGGCGAGGACCAACTTTAGTCAGGATAAGTGTACCCGATGTTCCCCTTCAAAATGGCCAATTGTTGGCGCCCTTCCCGCTCAATAATTGGGAAGAGGCCCAGGGCCTTTGCCTATAAATAGGACTAGCCACCCCCCAGGGTAGAGGCATCGACATCTGGATCGGCATCTTGATCGGGCATCTGAATCCAGAATCGAGAATCCTCACTAGAAAACCAGTAGAGAGAGCGACTGAACTCCTCCTAGGAGTTCATCGTCCCAGCCAAGAACAGACCCTCGCAAGGCTGTTCTTCCTTGTATTGTTCATCATCAGCCCAAGAGGCAATCCACCACACCACACACTGGAGTAGGGTATTAAACCGCAATGGTGGCCTGAACCAGTATAAACTCTGTGTCTCTTGTGTTGTTCCTTTCGTAGTTTAGATCCTAGCGAGTCAGTGAGGAGCAGGTAGGTAGAGGGCGAAATCTCCACGCGCACCCCAGTGTTCGAACCTCAAGGTTCTGCCGGAACCCGAAATCCGACAGCAACTACGAGAAAACAATTAAGAATAAATTCTAACCATAGCATTAAACTTTTGGATCCAATCGGTCCCTTACGGAATAGCGCATTGTCAGGACCCCAACTCAATGCCACATCGATCTAGCATGTAACACGTCATATCACTTTGCGGCCTCACGCACGGTATTCCCACGGGTGTCGCCTTACCTTTGCCCGGGACCGTTTGCGCCTTTTGGCACACGTATATGATAGTGTTGCTAGCATCCATATGATAAGGAGCCCGGGCTGACATGGCTAGTCGTAAACCCAAAGTGGCACAAACTTACAGGGACAGGCATCCATGACCCAACATTGAATGTGTCGGTCATCAGCGAGTGAATCCAGGCTGTAGCACTGGGCTAGCAGGACTCAAGTGAACCGGGCTGTAGCGGGCTAATAGGACTCCGGTATTCATCGCGTGACATTTCCTCGAAGGGACAGACACAGGAACGAAGAAGGACACATGCCGGCCAGCCTAAGTGTTTCGAAGCAGTAGCAAGCTACCATGGCTCAGTGGAATCACTAGGAGACATTCATCGCGTGACATTTCCCCAAAGGGACAGACACAGGTACGAGGAAGGACACATGCCGGCCAGCCTAAGTGTTCCGGAGCAGTAGCAAGCTACCATGGCTCAGTGGAATCACTAGGAGACATTTCCCGGTAAGAGAGGCTACTAAGGATAAACAACTAGATAGTCAGATCCCACACATACCAAGCATTTCAATAACATACACACAATATGCTCGATATGTGCAAATACAACATGGCATCACAACATGACTCTACAACTCAAGTATTTTATTCAATAGGCTCCAAAGAGCGAGATATTACAAACATGGATCTCATGACCCAGCATTTAGAGCACACAAGTCAAGCACAAGCGGAAGCTTAACATGTCTAGGTACAGACATCTATAAATGAAAAAAGGCTGAGAAGCCTGACTATCTACCAGATCCTGCCGAGGGCACAAGATCGTAGCTGAGGTAACAAGCTAAACGTCAAAGTCCACGCAGAACTACTAGTGAGACGTAAGTCTCTCTGCAAAAACATAAGATAGGCAAACGTGAGTACAAATGTACCCAGCAAGACTTACATCAGAACTATCTACATATGCATCATTCTCAACAAAGGGGGTGGTGGGGTTTAACTGCAGCAAGCCAGCTTTGACTCAGTGGCTATCCTGAACTACGACTGCATGTAACTCTTTTGAGGTGGCGCACACGAGTCCACATATTCACCATATCAATACACCACTATGGATCCGCTCCCGTCTCCCTACGAGAACGCGATCCATAGCACTCACGCTTATCTTGCGTATTTTAGCGTATCCACTTTCACTTGTCTATGAACTGTATAGGCAACCCAGAAGTCCTTTTCCGCGGACACGGCTATTCGAATAGATCATATTAACCCTGCAGGGGTGTACTTCTTCACACACGCTCTCGCCACTTACTGCCATGTACACCTTGTGTATCTCGGCAACCTTCAAGCGAAAGCCTGGCGAGGGAGTCGGCCACGACCTGACTAACCACGCAAGTCTCTAGTCTAGGTTTATCGCCTATTCGGGTTCCATCCGCAAGGAGATCCGGCCGGGGTGTCGCTCACGGCCCCAAACGATGTGTGCAGGGTTCCCAAGCCCACCATCCGGGTGCCACTTGGTACACCGGGCCACTGTGCCTAGTCTGTCCCAAGCCCACCTGTACCGGGTGCCACTTGGTAGACTACTAACACTACCTACAAACACCAGAAACTAGTTGCAACTCCTGGACAGAGATCAGGTTGATTAATAAGTCGAGAGAGCTTGGAGCGCCCGGAGCCCAATGTGTGGTAGTAACTGTTCATGGATCACAAACACAGAACTCAGTTCCTAAGGACGGCTTCAATGAGACAACCCACCATGTACTCCTACATGGCCTCTCACTGCTACCTTTACCAAATCGTGTTCACACACTTAGCTCACACTCAGTAGGACATGTTTACACACCTCCAATTCATCCCCGATGAATCAGACCTGACTCAACTCTAAGCAGTAGCAGGCATGACAAACAAACATGAATGAGTAGGCACATCAGGGCTCAAACAACTCCTACTCATGCTAGCGGGTTTCATCTATTTACTGTGGCAATGACAGGTCATGCAGAGGATAAAGGGGTTCAACTACCGCAGCAAGTAACAGTTGAATCGTTGTTGTCCTAATGCAGTAAAAGAGAGCAGAAGCGAGAGAGTGGGATTGTATCGAAATGAACAAGGGGGTTTTGCTTGCCTGGCACTTATGAAGATAATATAGTTCTTCATCGGTGTCATCGAACTCATCATCGGTACCACGTCTATTGAGAGGGGACAAACACCGGCAAACAAGGAAGAACACAATCAATGCAAGGCACAATATGATCCATGATCATGACATGGCAATATGCTGTGATTTGAGCTAATGCAACTAGCAACAGATTAAATGAAGTTGGTTTGAATACAAGATTCAAATTCAAAATTCATATGTGATTATTCAAATGCCATTTAGTTGATTTGACCTAAACAGTGAACAAAAGTTTTTCTAACATGCATGAAAATGGTACAGATGGATAGCTTGGATTTTTCTGATCATTTTTCATATATAATTTATTTCATTTGGAGTTACAGTTGAATTTCTATGATTTTTTAGAAGTTTGTGGTATTTTCTGGAATTTCCTGTATAAAAATAAATCCAGAAAAATACTTATTGCGTCAGCATTAGGTCATGCTGACCTCAGCAGGTCAACAGGCGTCGACCAGGTCAAACCTGACGCTGGGTCCCACTGGTCAGTGACTAGGCTAATTAACAGGGAGTGTTAGTGCTAATTTAATCCTAACTAAAAGTGTCAGTGGGGCATGGGCCCACATGTCAGTGGCTTAATTAATTAACTAAATTAATTAGTGTTAACTAATCTAACACCTAAATAAACAGTGCCTGGCCCACACGTTAGTGAGCCAGAGTGGGTCAAAGTGCGGTCAAACCTGGGTCAAACTCGCCGGAGTTGACCCGCGGCTCGTCGCCGGCGACGATGGAGGGCGTCAGAAATGCTCCTCTGGAGACCAAATCGGCAACTGAGGGGCTCTACGCGGTGCTGGTGCTCTTCCGCATCAAACCAGACCGGAGTTAGCGACAGGGGTGGCCGGAGTCGAGCGTGGCATCGACCTCGGCAGCGGCCGGAGTTCGGGCGAGGTTGGGAATGGTGCTGTGGGGCACGGCGGGGCGAACGGCTAGGTGCTACGGCCTCCTGGTGATGTGCTGAGCACGGTGACGCGCTCGTTTTCGAGCTCACGTGTCTATGGCCACGACGGCGACATGGCCGGCGGAGCCGAGCTCTCGGCCATGATGGCCAACGGGGTTAGGGGGCAGCTCGAGCGACGTGGCTAGGGGGAGAAGGAAAAGGAGCTCACGGAGAGTTGGCCGGTGCGGACGATGGGGCCGGGGAAGCGTCGGAGCGAGCGGGGCGGCGAGGCGGATCTCCGGCGGTCGATGGCGAAGGCGACGACGATGGAGACGAAGCGGGCCCCTCCGACTTGTTTCCTTCAGTGTGGAGAGGTTCAGCGCGAGGAGGCGGAGCTCGGGCACTAGCTGACTGGGCGTGGGGATGCTGGTGGCCGCGGTGGTGACGGTCGGCGGCGACGACCCCGTTCGGGTAGGATGGAGAACGGCGAGGGAGAGAGTAGGGGGAGAGTGAGAGAGTTCCAGGGGGTGGCGTGGCGTTGCGGGAGACGTCCAGGGGGAGGAGGAGGCAGCGAGGCAGGGAGGAGGTGGCTGGCGTGTGGCCACGCGCCCCGGGCACTCGCCCCTGCCTACTGGCGCGAGGAGGAAGACGACAGGGAGCCAGGCGGTGGTGAGCTGGGCCGGAGCAGGAGCTGGGCCGGTGCGGCTGCAGGTAGGTGGCCCAGGTAGTTTCCATTACTCTATTTTGTTTCTGTTTTCTATTTCTGACATTTGTTTTAATTTGGTTTTTGAACCAAACTAATTTTGTTGCTTCTGATAAATTTTGCAGGGACTAAAAGGATTATTCCAAAGCCCCTCAACAAAAATCAGAATTATTGGAGCAATAAATTATTTATAGTGTTTATTTGCTCCAATTCAAAATACAATATGTGTTAATTCAACAATCCAAAATGTCATGCAAAAATGTGTATCACCTCTGGTTGCTGTTTCTAGCATTTTCCAAAAATGATGAACATTTTTGAAGGCCATTTGGGTTCACTGAAAAATATTTTAGTTGAACCTGGTGGATTCCTTTTTATGCTAGGGTTTGAACATCCCCCATTTCAAATTTCCATGAAAATTAAACATGATGCAAGCAAGATGCAACACTAGGCAGCACCAAAAGCTAGGGATGTGACAACTCGCCCCCACTAAACAAGAATCTCGTCCCGAGATTCAAGACGTGAGGTAAGAAGGAAGGGGTCACAAACTATCACAATCTTCATGATCCAGGTTGCACTTATAAGAACCTTGTTTCGATCATCATCTTTCTCTCGACGTCTTCCTCTGAGAACTCCAACTAACATGACAAGAAGAGGAAAGGTAAACTCTAGAAGAATCAATCTTCTCGAAGACCGAACAACTCAGGACCAACTCATGGGGTGAGATATAAAACATCTCTTGAGCTGAGACACAAACACACATTCAGAGGGATGGGGTGTAACAGATGACGAAGGTTCACTAGGTAGGCAACAAATCCACCCTTCATCACGATGTAGCGAGGAGTTAACTATCATGATTGCATAACGGGGCACCTTAGGGAAGGTGACTCGTGGAATCATCCCTTAAGTGGCAAAAAGAATTACCTTTGGTTCTGAGATCATTGAAACTCTTTACACCAGCCTAAGGCAAAACACAATCGATCATTTGAAGGAGTCTGAAAGAATGACATACTCAGACCAGAATGGATGATGTAGATTACCTTGTTGAAGACAACACAAGGGATGATTTTAGTAACTGGGGAAAAGCTCAACAGTAGAGAGTGAGTCCACTGTTTGAAAAGTTATGGCTTAACCGGGGAAACTAGGAGCAATCCCAGCTAGTGCCGATGATAACACCTAGTGCTTGTGCGTGCTCTCAAGAACTTGAGCATTTCCATATTCATCAAGGTTTTACCAATATCCGTGTCAAGGATCCTGGCAACACAACGTACTACCATGATGAACAGCGATGGACGATGCAGATGCAAAGAAATATAACCTTCTCAGATTTCACCTTAGCGGGGCCAAGGGAACAAAATCTGGATGATCGACCGAGAGACATTTAGCACTCCGCTTTTAATGTTCTCCTTGATGTGCTAGTACAACCCATTAATTAAAATGGTTTGGTACCCAGAACATCAAGTAAAAGGTCAGACTTTGGGAACACAAAAATCATAAGGCACAACTAGGGAGTAAATCCTACGAAGTCCTCATGGGGAGGTGGCCAACTTCTTCAATCAAGATACTACAATAATAGGTCTTCTGGCTGGGTGTATTAGCCATGACATCCACTTTACCGATTATCAAGAGACCGATATTATAGTTCTTGGGAAATGTTCCAACCATCATATCTGCCTGAGATTCAGATCTGGTTGGTGTCAGAATAATCCAGACTCATCGAGTCTAGAAAGAAAAATGAAAGTTTGCAACACAAATCGACAAGATGACGTTGCGAGATTCTCGGGGAATGGACTACGGTAGTAAGCTCCAAAACATGAGTTGGTTCTGCTACAAACATGTGAACACGTTGTCCCAGACAAGCATGCCCACATGGTAGTCTTACAATAAAACACTACCGAGTTCTGGTTGGGAACCATCAATGAGGATATCGAAGTTCTTTCATAAGTCCGGATTAGCTCTTATGAAGGAACTCCTTCTCCTTGAACAAATCAGTCAGTGGCTTGGTGTGCTAGAGAATTCATATGGAATGAAGATGATCAGTCTAACAGACCACGGAATACTTCGCACGTGCATAACTGACTTGGGATGATTCCAGAGGAGGTAAAAACATGCTTTCTCCAATTCACGGCGGCAACTTGCATCAAATGCACATGAATTAGAGGGACTCACTTCTTTCGTCCAAACATATGCTTCATGAACGGGACATGAAGATAATGCTTATAAAGTTTCCAATACTAGCTGGATGTTCAACACGAATCATGGAGAAGATAACAATGTTGCTAATGGGCTCAACAACAATTCGTCCATGTTTCCATATAAGTGGAGTTCCACAATTATGTGAACAATGTGATAGCATTGGTCAGACCAAAGGATATAATGGTGTATGCCCGAGTAATCAACCACGAGTAAGACAACATTACGAACATCATTGGTTCTGATTTGATTTGAGGATAACCCATACTCAAATCAAAGTTTTGGCAAGACAATAGATCCAATAATTGACCACGAGGTTCAATCAATGAAGATATCATCTATCTTCAACACACACACACACACACACACACACACAAGATATCCCTTAAAATGAACTAAATCGGATAAGCTTCCATCTTCCAACTCTCCAAGTTGTTGTTCAGCTTAACCAACTAGCTCAGGGGTACCCAACACAGATTCTTGGAGAAGGTGTGGTTACAAGGAATCAACTTGATCACGAACTCAACATAGCGGTCAGGTGTCGACCTGGTGATACTTCCGAGAAGATATTCGGAAAATCACGGACCACCGATATGTTAATAAGCTCGGGAACAATCTTGCTTTCGAAGCAAGACGATATGATTAAAGGAGCGAGGGATTGACATAATCCTAACTTATTGATCCAAGAGTGCACCAGAAAAATGAACTAGGTAACACAATCTATCTTAGAATGATGATTCAAAAACCAACACGATAAGAATGAGAATATTGTCCATTTACTACCAAGCAACAAGGTTGCTAGGAGTATTGGTTTCACATCACGGTTCACTTGTTGGCATTCCGGTTACAATAACACGGGAGCCGAGAAATGAATAATGAGGGCGAGAAGTATTACTGCATCAATAATTCATAAGAGGTGGTGCAATTCTCATGACAATCCTGACATAAAGAAGGTAATACTTCAAGGTAGAACAGACCAGAAGCTGGATTGGCATTTTGATCTATGGAATACAACTTCTTTGACCCAACCCTAGATATGGATGAGGTACTGGAGTTTGTTTCTCCTAGTCATTCCAGAATAGAATGGCTCGATAGACCACAAGAGTAATAGGCATTGACGAACAAATGCACGCATACTCTTGACTATCAATTGATAGATGAGGGTCAGAAGACAACTAAAATGGGACAACTCAAAAGAACATATGATTTCTGAGTTGTGGATGCATGGTTTAGCATGTCGAACAAAGTTCAACATATTTCTTCCGGATAACCCATGCAGAAGGGTAGAACTGGCAGAGTCACAGTATAGAATGGAGAACTCGTCAAGAGCACTCTTATTGTGATCTTTTGGTTTAGCGAGGAACTTCTACCATAAGCAGTTCATGGTATATGGAAGAAGGATACACCATGAACCTCGAGGACTATCACAAAGTTACTGATAACCTAAGGAGCTAGCAAACACTATCAACACGAGGTAAGTAGGGTGAATCTCGGGTTCAAAACCCAAGGAGTAGAATACCTACTACTAAGTGGCATCACGGGATGCTTTCGAGAATAAAGGCCAGAATCATCACACTGGGAACACAAATCATGGCTAGCTTACTAGGTGGTACTCTAAGACACCTAGGGTCATAATACTAGCTCCAACATATATATCGAGGCAATGAAGTACCTCAACACACTAGTTGGTATGGTTAATCTGGCCAAAGGAACATCGGAATGGTAAGAAGGAATTTGCAAATGCATTAGACTATTTAGAAACCTAGGATGACTCGGACAGCATAACGGCTGTAAATGCTCAAAAGAATTTAGACATGCTACAAAAATGGTGGCATAATCACTCAACATCACCATATCAAGGTTCTGAGACCAGCTATGAACATACGGAAGTAGTAGGAATTGAACCGAGGCTTAAGTCCAACAATCCTATAAGTCTACGGATTAGTAACACGTGATCCTGATAGAAAAAAGAGAAGGCCTAGCTCTTAACCCCATAGAGAAGAAGAGAGTGACTCAGATCAGAAGGACATAAGGTAAAGGAGTAAAAAGAGCCTTACGTTCCATCCCACAATCAATTCCCTTATATAACTAAAGAATTTCTAGACTCAACTTCGACCAGTTTGGCTTGGTAATCCTACAGGCAGTCAAGCTCTGATACCAAAGCCGTCAGGACCCCGACTCAATGCCACATCGATCTAGCATGTAACACCTCATATCACTTTGTGGCCTCACGCACGGTATTCCCATGGGTGTCGCCTAACCTTTGCCCGGGACCGTTTGCGCCTTTTGGCACACGTATATGATAGTGTCGCTAGCATCCATATGATAAGGAGCCCGGGCTGACATGGCTAGTCGTAAACCCAAAGTGGCACAAACTTACATGGACAGGCATCCATGACCCAGCATCGAACGTGTCAGTCATCAGCGAGTGAATCCAGGTTGTAGCACTGGGCTAGCAGGACTCCGGTGAACCGGGCTGTAGCGGGCTAACAGGACTCCGGTATTCATCGCGTGACATTTCCCCGAAGGGACAGACACAGGAACGAAGAAGGACACATGTCAGCCAGCCTAAGTGTTCTGGAGCAGTGGCAAGCTACCATGGCTTAGTGGAATCACTAGGAGACATTTCCCGGTAAGAGAGGCTACTAAGGGTAAACAACTAGATAGTCAGATCCCACACATACCAAGCATTTCAATAACATACACACAATATGCTCGATATGTGCAAATACAACATGGCATCACAACATGACTCTACAACTCAAGTATTTTATTCAATAGGCTCCGAAGAGCGAGATATTACAAACATGGATCTCATGACCCAGCATTCAGAGCACACAAGTCAAGCACAAGCGGAAGCTTAACATGTCTGGGTACAGACATCTATAAATGAAAGAAAGGCTGAGAAGCCTGACTATCTACCAGATCCTGCCGAGGGCACAAGATCGTAGCTGAGGTAACAAGCTAAACATCGAAGTCCACGCAGAACTACTAGTGAGACGTAAGTCTCTCTGCAAAAACATAAAATAGGCAAACGTGAGTACAAATGTACCCAACAAGACTTACATCAGAACTATCTACATATGCATCATTATCAACAAAGGGGATGGTGGGGTTTAACTGCAGCAAGCCATCTTTGACTCGGTGGCTATCCTGAACTATGACTGCATGTAACTCTTTTGAGGTGGCGCACACGAGTCCACATATTCGCCATATCAATACACCACTATGGATCCGCTCCCGTCTCCCTACGAGAACGCCATCCATAGCACTCACGCTTATCTTGCGTATTTTAGCGTATCCACTTTCACTTGTCTATGAACTGTATAGGCAACCCAGAAGTCCTTTTCCGCGGACACGGATATTCGAATAGATCATATTAACCCTGCAGGGGTGTACTTCTTCACACACGCTCTCGCCACTTACTGCCATGTACACCTTGTGTATCTCGGCAACCTTCAAGCGGAAGCCTAGCGAGGGAGTCGGCCACGACCTGACTAACCACGCAAATCTCTAGTCTAGGTTTATCGCCTATTCGGGTTCCATCCGCAAGGAGATCCGGCCGGGGTGTCGCTCACGGCCCCAAACGATGTGTGCAGGGTTCCCAAGCCCACCATCCGGGTGCCACTTGGTACACCGGGCCACTGTGCCTAGTCTGTCCCAAGCCCACCTGTACCGGGTGCCACTTGGTAGACTACTAACACTACCTACAAACACCAGAAACTAGTTGCAACTCCTGGACAGAGATCAGGTTGATTAATAAGTCGAGAGAGCTTGGAGCGCCCGGAGCCCAATGTGTGGTAGTAACTGTTCATGGATCACAAACACAGAACTCAGTTCCTAAGGACGGCTTCAATGAGACAACCCACCATGTACTCCTACATGGCCTCTCACTGCTACCTTTACCAAATCGTGTTCACACACTTAGCTCACACTCAGTAGGACATGTTTACACACCTCCAATTCATCCCCGATGAATCAGACCTGACTCAACTCTAAGCAGTAGCAGGCATGACAAACAAACATGAATGAGTAGGCACATCAGGGCTCAAACAACTCCTACTCATGCTAGCGGGTTTCATCTATTTACTGTGGCAATGACAGGTCATGCAGAGGATAAAGGGGTTCAACTACCGCAGCAAGTAACAGTTGAATCGTTGTTGTCCTAATGCAGTAAAAGAGAGCAGAAGCGAGAGAGTGGGATTGTATCGAAATGAACAAGGGGGTTTTGCTTGCCTGGCACTTATGAAGATAATATAGTTCTTCATCGGTGTCATCGAACTCATCATCGGTACCACGTCTATTGAGAGGGGACAAACACCGGCAAACAAGGAAGAACACAATCAATGCAAGGCACAATATGATCCATGATCATGACATGGCAATATGCTGTGATTTGAGCTAATGCAACTAGCAACAGATTAAATGAAGTTGGTTTGAATACAAGATTCAAATTCAAAATTCATATGTGATTATTCAAATGCCATTTAGTTGATTTGACCTAAACAGTGAACAAAAGTTTTTCTAACATGCATGAAAATGGTACAGATGGATAGCTTGGATTTTTCTGATCATTTTTCATATATAATTTATTTCATTTGGAGTTACAGTTGAATTTCTATGATTTTTTAGAAGTTTGTGGTATTTTCTGGAATTTCCTGTATAAAAATAAATCAAGAAAAATACTTATTGCGTCAGCATTAGGTCATGCTGACCTCAGCAGGTCAACAGGCGTCGACCAGGTCAAACCTGACGCTGGGTCCCACTGGTCAGTGACTAGGCTAATTAACAGGGAGTGTTAGTGCTAATTTAATCCTAACTAAAAGTGTTAGTGGGGCATGGGCCCACATGTCAGTGGCTTAATTAATTAACTAAATTAATTAGTGTTAACTAATCTAACACCTAAATAAACAGTGCCTGGCCCACACGTTAGTGAGCCAGAGTGGGTCAAAGTGCGGTCAAACCTGGGTCAAACTCGCCGGAGTTGACCCGCGGCTCGTCGCCGGCGACGGCGGAGGGCGTCAGAAACGCTCCTCTGGTGACCAAATCGGCAACTGAGGGGCTCTACGCGGTGCTGGTGCTCTTCCGCATCCAACCAGACCGGAGTTAGCGACAGGGGTGGACGGAGTCGAGCGTGGCATCGACCTCGGCAGCGGCCGGAGTTCGGGCGAGGTTGGGAATGGTGCTGTGGGGCACGGCGGGGCGAACGGCTGGGTGCTACGGCCTCCTGGTGATGTGCTGAGCATGGTGACGCGCTCGTTTTCGAGCTCACGCGTCTATGGCCACGACGGCGACATGGCCGGCGGAGCCGAGCTCTCAGCCGTGATGGCCAACGGGGTTAGGGGGCAGCTCGAGCGACGTGGCTAGGGGGAGAAGGAAGAGGAGCTCACGGAGAGTTGGCCGGTGCGGACGATGGGGCCGGGGAAGCGTCGGAGCGAGCGGGGCGGCGAGGCGGATCTCCGGCGGTCGATGGCGAAGGCGACGACGATGGCGACGAAGCGGGCCCCTCCGACTTGTTTCCTTCAGTGTGGAGAGGTTCAGCGCGAGGAGGCGGAGCTCGGGCACTAGCTGACTGGGCGTGGGGATGCTGGTGGCCGCGGTGGTGACGGTCGGCGGCGACGACCCCGTTCGGGTAGGATGGAGAACGCCGAGGGAGAGAGTAGGGGGAAAGTGAGAGAGTTCCAGGGGGTGGCGTGGCGTTGTGGGAGACATCCAGGGGGAGGAGGAGGCAGCGAGGCAGGGAAGAGGTGGCTGGCGTGTGGCCACGCGCCCCGGGCACTCGCCCCTGCCTACTGGCGCGAGGAGGAAGACGACAGGGAGCCAGGCGGTGGTGAGCTGGGCCGGAGCAGGAGCTGGGCCGGTGCGGCTGCAGGTAGGTGGCCCAGGTAGTTTCTATTACTCTATTTTGTTTCTGTTTTCTATTTCTGACATTTGTTTTAATTTGGTTTTTGAACCAAACTAATTTTGTTGCTTCTGATAAATTTTGCAGGGACTAAAAGGATTATTCCAAAGCCCCTCAACAAAAATCAGAATTATTGGAGCAATAAATTATTTATAGTGTTTATTTGCTCCAATTCAAAATACAATATGTGTTAATTCAACAATCCAAAATGTCATGCAAAAATGTGCATCACCTCTGGTTGTTGTTTCTAGCATTTTCCAAAAATGAAGAACATTTTTGAAGGCCATTTGGGTTCACTGAAAAATATTTTAGTTGAACCTGGTGGATTCCTTTTTATGCTAGGGTTTGAACATCCCCCATTTCAAATTTCCATGAAAATTAAACATGATGCAAGCAATATGCAACACTAGGCAGCACCAGAAGCTAGGGATGTGACATGCATAAACTGGGGTTTAAGCTTCTGTCTCTCTCGCAACCCACCATCTAATAACTAATCCACAATGCATTCCCTTAGGCCCAAATATGGTGAAGTGTCATGTAGTCGACGTTCACATGACACCACTAAGAGAATGGCAACATACATATCATCAAAATATCGAGCACATATCAAGTTTACATGATTACTTGCAACATGATTTCTCCTGTGACCTCAAGAACAAAAGTAACTACTCACAAATGATAAACATGCTCAAGATTAGAGGGGTATTAAATAGCATAATGGATCTGAACATATAATCTTCCAAATAAACCATATAGTAATCAACTACAAGATGTAATCAACACTACTAGTCACCCACAAGCACCAATCTATAGTTTTGATACGAAGGCTGAACACAAGAGATGAACTAGGGTTTGAGAGAAGTTCGTGCTGTGAAGATGTTGATGAAGATAGCCCTCCCCAAGATGGGAGAGTTGTTGGTGATGATGATGATGGTGATTTCCCCCTCTGGGAGGGAAGTTCCCCTTGCGGAATCGCTCCGCCGGAGGGCAAAAGTGCTCCTGCCCAAGTTCCGCCTCGAGGCGGCGGCGCTTCGTCCCGAATGTCCTCCCACTATTTTTTCAAGGTCAAAATGACTTATATACCAGAAGATGGGCACCGGAGGTGGGCCGAGGAGGGCAGCACCCACCAAGGCACGCTTGGGCCTCCTGGCGCGCCCAGGTGGGTTGTGCCCACCTGGTGGCCCTCCTCTAGTACGTATTTGCTCAAATATTTATTAAATAATTCAGAAAAAATCATCAGGGAGTTTCAGCTCATTTGGAGTTATGCAGAATAGGTAGCTTGACATAGCTTTTTTAGGTCCAGATTTCCAACTGCCATTCTCCCCCTTGGTGCATACCTTGCATATTATGAGAGAAAAGGCATTAGAATTACTCCAAAAAGCATTATTATACAATAAAACAACATAAATAATGGTAGGAAAACATGATGCAAAATAGACGTATCAGGACATGCCTCGACCAGCCACTTCACAAGTCCGAAGTAGTTGCTGGGTATGGGCTCGCCTGGCCAAAGACGGACTATTACGTCCCTCATGGCTAGTCCGGCCACCCGATGCAGCTCTGTCAGCTGCTTCAGCTGATCGCTGAGGGGCGCCGAATACTCGGGCGCAAGGTATTACGACCAGAATAGCTTCTTCGTGGAGCTCCCCTCTTCAGCACGGAAGAACTCAGCGGCTTTAGCAATACTCCTTGGCAAATCCGCAAATGCGCCTGGAGAACTCCAAACCCGGGTCGGCAAAATATATCTCTTCTTTGTAAATTTACTCTGCATGAGAAAGGCCTTACCAGCCGCTATTTTCCTCGCCTCTTAGATCTCTTGGCGAGCGCCCTGGGCCTCAACCCAGGCTTCTTTCGCGCTTTCCAGTGCTTTGGTGAGCTCGGAGGCTTGTTCTGAACTTTTCTGCTCCAAGGACTCGCACTTGGCGATGGCATCCTTGAGCTCCTACTCGACCTCCCCCACCCGCACCTCATGTCTTCGGCGGGTGGTTTGCTCCACCTCTAAATCCTTGGCCGCTTTGTCAGCAGCCTCCTGGCTCACCTCTGCCTCCTTGGCTTGGGCGAGGGCGCTCTTGAGGGACTTGACCTCGGCTGCGCCAACTGTGAGTATATTTATAACATTTTAGTCAGTTTAAATGACTAACACACATATAACTTTCGGGTATGTAGTAGTGCCGCATACCTTGGGTTTCGTTAAACCGCTTGTTGATGCGGTCGAGTTCCTCATCAGATAGCCATAGCTTCCAATTGAGCTCGGCAACCTCTGCGGCCTGGGCAGTAGCTGCGAGCATGGAAGCCTGTCCAACAACATATATGGCGCATTATCAACTTGTTTTTGATCCTCTGTCCAGATTTTTTTAATCCGGACAGAGTCTCAGGGGCTACTGTCTACACATGGGTTTTGCCTCACACACACACACACACACACACACACACACACACACACACACACACACACACACACACACACATATATATATATATATATATATACAAAAAAACATGTAAAATGTATAACATCGCATACCTCAAAGCCCGTCAGTAGGCTGTTGAAGGCTTCGGTCAGTCCACTCTTCGTGGATCGAACCATTTCCATAACCGCACCTGTCCTCCATGATGGACGCACATTGCAATGCTTCCTGCAGAGTGTCAGCGGCCTTCGGATTGACAGAGGCCACCGATGGAGCTGCTGCTCTTCCTTCCTCTTTCGAAGGGGGGTGTTGGTCCAAACCCGGAGCCATATTGGTCTCTGGGGTGGTGTTCAGCGAGGGCCCGGACTATTGAGCCCCCCCCACCTTCGGTGGTCATAGGGGTCGTCGTGCCCTGCTCTACAGCGTCTGAGGTGTTGTCCTTGGGCGCCTTCTAGACGGCCTCGTCCACTCCTCCTCGATTAGGAGATGCCCTTTGGGACGACACCTCGGTGTCCTCCATGGCCGGGGGAAGAAGGAGCACGATGGTTCATCACTCTCTGCCTCTCCAGGTGATCGGGATCTCGCGCGGAGGGCTGAAAAGCAGAGAAGAGATTTGATATGACAGAGGCAGATTAAGCGATAACTGAACAACTAAAGTTTTCAATACTTACGTTTCGGCCAGGGACTTCTCTCTTTGGATCCTCTTCGAGATGTGTTCGGACTTCGAGTCTGAACTATCCGATAGGACCACCCTCCCCTTCTTCAGTGTCGCCCCCTCCAGGTTCTTGGAGGATGTCCTCTTTCCCCTCCTCATTTTGAGGGGGGAGTCGCTCTCCACTTCCTCCTCCTCCTCCTCATCCTCCTCTTCATCCTCGTCTTCCTCATGAGCGGAGACGACCTCAATCTCTCTGAACACTGCTTCCGGAGGGCCTTTGCGGCAGGGCCGTCCTTGGGCCCCTTGCCCTTCTTCTTGATCTTCTTCTCCGGTGCCTGATAAGGCGCTGGGACCAGCATCTCCTCTAGTGGAGGGGTGACTGGTTCTTGAGGCAACGAAGCCGGACTCTTAATCCGCTACGACTTCTTGGTCCAGCCCTGTAAAAAAAAGATGGGCTGATGAGTTTTGTATCGAATACATATGAATTAGGTATGTCTTTGAAAAGTTGAATACTTACCGGAGTGGATGGATTCTTGGCGTTGAGGCCGATGTCTTTGGTGTCCATGGGCCAGCTCTTCTGCGCCTTGAAGAGGAGCTTCCACATTCCCTCGTGCGTGGTGCCGAGGAAATGTTGCAGAGTCCGTGGCTCCTCCAGATTGAACTCCCACATGGGGGAAGCCCGGCGCTGGCAGGGAAGGATGCGGCGGAAGAGCATAATTTGTACCATGTTGGTTAAACCAACACTTTTGCTCAGCACATTGGTGATACGCATTGCAGCGTCTGCACCTCCGTCTGAGACCTCCAATCGTGGCCCTTCGCGGTCCAGGAGATGAGCCTAATGGGGGGTCCGGATCTGAATTCCGGGATCGCCGCCCACTTAGTGTGGCGCGGCTCAGTGATATAAAACCACTCCTGTTGCCAGATCTTGACGGTCTCCACAAAGGCCCCCTTGGGCGACGTGGTGTTGGGAAGCTTGCTGATCATAGCTCCACCACAGTCCACGTGTTGCCCGTTGACCACCTTCGGCTTCACAATGAAGACCTTGAGCCATAGGCCGAAGTGTGGGTGGATGCGGAGGAGAGCCTCACACACGACGATGAACGCCGGGATGTGAAGGAAAGAGTTTGGGGCTAGATCGTGGAAATCTAGCCCATAGTAGAACATGAGTCCACAGACGAATGGGTGGAGTGGAAAACCTAGCCCTCTAAGGAAATGAGGGAGGAAGATGACCAGTTCGCCAGGCTCCGGTGTGGGAATAACCTGACCCTTGGGGGGAGCCTGTGCGCGATGTTGGCGGCGAGGTATACGCACTCCGGAGATCTTTTATCTCCTTCTCTGTGACGGAGGAGGCCTCCCACTTGCCTTTGGAACCGGATCCGACCATGGTCGGAGCAGGTGGTGGTGGTGGTGAGAAAGACAGAGACTTTTTGGGTGCTGAGAGCATGGGAGATTGGAAGGCGGAGGAGACTGGAAGGCGTGGGCAGGAAAAGAGAAATCTATTGCCCTCTTATAGGCGGTAAAAATGCCAACCGTCCCCCCACTTGCGCCTTGAAGCTCGCCTATTCCCAATGAAAGTGTGCGCCATAAATGGCTAGATTACCCAAATTCTATTGATGAGCAATCCCATATTAAGTGGGCACGATCTCTGTTTTGACAGGACGGGCCAATGGGGCTGGGCCTCAAAACATGAAATGCGGGTGTAAAAACGATTCAAAACGTCGAAGGGTCAAGTCTGACGCTTCGCCAAAAAAAGTTGTCAGTAAAAGACACCATTCTTATTTTTTATATATCCTGCCTTCGTGGCTAAGGGTTGTGTTCATTATGAAAAGCCGGATATAATTCTTTTACAAGAAAAGCCGATGTGTACTATTCAAGGAACCCGCCTTGCAAACCCGAAGACAATCTGCATCCTGAACACATCATCATTGAAGACTGGTTCAGGGGCTACTGTGGGAGTCCTGGACTAGGGGGTCCTCGGGTGCCCGGTCTATTGAATATGGGTCGGACTGATGGGCCGTCAAGATACAAGACAAAAGGTCACCTCTCGTGTCCGGTAGGGACTCTCGTATGCGTGGATGGCAAGTATATGTGTATGGACATGTTATTTCCTTTCCGTAAAACCGGCTTTGTACAACCCTAAGCCCCTCCAGTGTTTATATAAATCAGAGGGTTAGATCGGAGGCAGGAACGCAACATTGCTAGGCTAACTAATCTAGGGTTAGCCAACACGATCTAGTGGTAGATCAACTCTTGTAACCCCTGTCCTGGTTCTAAGTCTGACAGTAGAATGGGGGGTAGGTATGGAGAGGCAAGATCCTAGCTATGGAACAGTTGTAAACACAAGGGATGTATGAGTTCAGGCCCTTCTCGGAGGAAGTAACAGCCCTACGTCTCGGAACCCGGAGGCGGTCGACTGGATTATGAGTGTATGGGTTACAAGGGTGCGAACCCTTTACACTGAGGAGGGGGTGGCTTATATAGTGTCTGCCAGGCCCCTCCGGCCCTCAGTTATGCAGGGTTTAAACTACATTAAGGCTAGGCGTTACTGGTAACGCCTTACATAAAGTGTCCTAAATGCCATAAAGACTATTTAATTACAGACCGTTTGGATGCAGAGTGGCTCTTGATCTCCTGGTGGTCGAGTGAGTCTTCATGGTCGAGTCCTTCGAGTCCGTCGAGTGTAGTCCCTCTTGGTCGACTGGAAGGCAGTTTCTTCTGAAGGTGTCCTTGGGAAGGGTACTTAGGTCACATCTATGACCCTACCCTAAGTACATGACTTCATCATTAGCCCCCGAATGGATCGAGGTTTGAGTGAGGAAGGAGTTGATAATATTTCCGACCCGCTTTTGTGTTCTGAACATGTACCATCGTGGACCAATAATCTCTTTGTTGATAACAGCAACTTTTCTTTCAGTCGCCTTGATCCATTCTTTTCTCCCGTCGAGTGAACTTTTGAACTTAGTAAACTTCCGAGCGACGGATCGCAGGGAATCTCCCGTCTGACAGATCGATCTGCTGTTAGCGGATTTTGTGGGATCCAAATTTTGGGAAGCGCGCGAAACGGGGTGGACCGCGGCGCTCGGATGGGATAGGGCATAGACACCTAGATTCCCGTGTCGCCTTTTTCGCCATGTATCGCATACGCGCGACTGTTTCGGGATGTGATAGGATCGTCCGGGCCCACTCGTCAGCCACTCGGAAGTGCCCTTATAAAGGCGCCCGGTGAGGGTTTTTGAACAGTATCTCTCCATTCTTCCACCTGCCCTCTCCCTCTCCGCCCGCCGTGCCTGTTCTCGCCCCTGCCCATCCACTCCTCGTGCGCTTCGTCGGCGGCAGTGGTTAAGGATAAGACGGCGGCTTTGGAGCGCGTGAAGAAGGCAACGGCGACGGGGAAGGCGAAAGGGAGAGCACCCAGTCGGGGCGGATCCTCGTCCAGGTCCCGCGTGTCGCATGGCTGGGTACAAGGGGATTGGATCTGCTCGACCATCACCGAGACGGATCTCACTGAGATGGCCAACGAGGGCTTGATCCCTCACGGGGCAGCGAGGCTCCCGGGGAATGAGTGGCAACCACAGCCGCAGGAGGGTGAGCGCGTCCTTCTAGCTACTCACGTCGACCGTGGATTCTCCTTGCCTCCGAGTGTTTTCTTTCGTGGTTTCTTGAATTTCTTTGGGGCGCAACTTCACCATTTCAATCCAAATTCCATCGTCTACCTTGCTGCCTTCGTGTCCATGTGCGAGAACTTCCTGGGCTGTCGACCGCACTAGGGGCTCTTTAAGCACATATTCACTTGCCGCTCACAGACTATGAAAAAGGCGAGTCCGGATGACGATAGGACTAAGGTTATTCAGATGTGTGGGGATCTTGGGATTCAGATGAGGAGCAAGAGTACTTTTCCGGCCATGACTCTTCCTGAGTCGGTCAGAGGGTGGCAGTCGACTTGGTTCTACTGCCAAGACGAGTCGACGCTGGGGCAGTCAACTGGTCTACCTCCGTTTTCCATGGACCGAGTGAACAAGCCCTCTTCTCTGAAGGTGCTCCCCGAGGAGAAAGCCCAAGTGAAGATGTTGATGGAGCGTGTAGTCCAGCTAGTTCGGGAAGGAGTGACGGGTATGGACCTTCTGGAGGTCTTCCTTAGGCGGCGCATCCAACCACTTCAGTACCGAGGCCATTGTATGTGGCTGTACTGTGGAACCGAGGATGAAACTCGGGTCCACCCAGAAGCAGTCGACGACGCCACACTGGAGAGGTGGATGGCCGCGATCACAGGGAATAAAGACAACCCTCAAGGAGCCAGGAGGATTCCGCCACTCGACCATTCTTACACTCCAGACACAGTATGCCCACTTTATCTCCAATTGTAATCTTGCCATACTTATTCTGCTTTTGCTGCAAATTGGTCGATTGATCTTTATTTTGTTGTCTGTCAGGCCACCACCAAACTATACTCGATGCCCAATGGAGCACAGACGCCGACTGAAGAGGAGGAAGGAAGTGGGGGCAAAAGCCAAGAGGACTGGGATTCGGACGCTGCTGATGATGATGAAGATGACGACTCTGATGGGGAGGAAGAAGAGGAGGAGGAGGAGGAAGTTGCACCGCCTCGCTCGGAAAGACGCTTGAAGCTCGTCCATGATCCTGCAACCGAGCGTGGTAAGGGGGTCGCTACTGTCGTTCAGTCGACCAAGCGCCCTCGAACCACTTCTCCGGCGTCGACCAAGAAAGCTCTGAAGCAATCCAGGGTGGCACCGTCGAAGCCGGCCAAGGTCTTGCCGAAGAGGAAGGTGGTGATCCCCACTATCTCAGGGTAATGATGCTACTTGAGTTTTTCTGTTCCCCATGAACTTATTCTTGGTCGACTTATGAATCATCCGACTGACTTCTGGAACTGCAGCGCTGCTACTTCTGATACCTCGGCCAGGGCTGACGATCATGAGATGGAAGACGCTGCCACTTCAAAACCTGGTACGACTTTCATAGTTCTGTCTTTAGTCGATTGACTTTTTGTCCCTAATTTTTGATTCTTTTCTGTAGCTCCGTCTAATGTCGTTATTACCCTTCCTGACGACGATGATGAGGAACCACTGAAGCAAAGGAGGAGCAGGAAAACGTCTGCTGGCAAGGCGACTCAGAACGTGCCGGCGCCCGAGACACTGGTTGCGGAGGGAGAGAACACCACTCGGTCCACCGTATCTTTCACGGTGCCGTTGACGAGTGCTCACCCCACATTGTCGAGTGCTGCACAGCCTTCACTTTTCTTGACCCACTACGTCCCAGAGGATCAAGCCAGTGCTGCGAAAGAAGCGATACGCCAGGCGGGAGTCATGATGGAGCAAGTGAAGGCCATCTGAGAAGCCAGCCAGGCAGCCTATGACGCCAGTTCCGCTCTTCAAAGTAACATTCAGGTCAGTCGGTCATCGCCTGTTCTGTTAGGATATGATATCTGAAAATTCTTCTTTTTGAAATCCGTAGTGATTGTCCTACACCCGGTGGGTGTGTCGATTGGAATTCCGGGTTAGTGGGGGCACGCTGAGTGCACCCACTGGGTGTAGTCCCCAAGGCTATGGTGGACTGCTGGCAGTCGACCATAGTCTTTATAGTGTAAATTTTTCCTTCATTCGACAAGGTCGAATGGATTTCCAGACTGGTGGGGGCACGCTGAGTGCACCCACTGGGTGTAGTCCCCAAGACTGTGGTCGAATGCTGGCAGTGGACTACAGTCTGAAGAGCATTTCCCCTTTTTTTTGGTTGGTCGACTGGTCGACTCGTCATTCTCCTAGTGGGGGCACGCTGAGTGCACCCACTGGGTGTAGTCCCCGAAACTATGGTCGAATGTTTGCATTCGGCTGTAGTCTTAGAAACGTATGATTTTTCCTTAGTCACTTGAAAGTGAATTGTCTTTGACATTTTGTCGATTGGTTCTTCGTAGAAATCCTGCGACCTCGCGGCTCGCTACACTGAGTTGGAAAACAAACACATCTAGCTCGAGCTTGATCTGAAGCTGGCCCAGGAGAATTTAACGAAGGCGAAGGAGGAACCCCCAAAGGTATGTTTGGTGAGGCTTCGACGACTGCCTTTGCCCCTCATTTGTTTCAAAGTCTGACCTTGCTGTAACTTTGCAGGCAAAGTGAAGGAGGCCCAGAAGAAGACAGACCTTGAGTTGGCTGCAATGTAGAAAACAGCTTTAGAGAAGACCAAGCTAGCAGACGAGAAGTTGGCTTCGGTCACCAAGCTTGAAGAGGAAAACACCAATCTGAAAGTTGCTCTTGATGCTGCCAACAAAGAGGTCAGTCGACTGAAAAGTGATAAGATTGCTCTGAGTGACAAGGCCAGCGAGTTGGTGGGGAAGAAGAACGATCTGGAGGCTTATCTGGGCGGACTCGCCAAGAAACTATTCCTCACGCTCGAAGGTAATCTTTCGCACAAAACAGGTATTTCTACTGTGATCTTTCCATTCGACTGTTGTCTTGACTCGGTGGTTGTGCTTGCAGAATTTTGCCAGAACTTTGATGAGGAGACTGGTCGACTGGAGCCAAACTTGGACCCCATCAACTCTCCAGTGAATGACGAAGTCGCCATGAACATGCTCCGGCTCGAATCTCGTGTCGCTCCCGTCGTTGATTATCTTGCAAGGCTGAAGGTCGCCACTTCCCGCATCGACGCTACGCTCTGGCCCAGAGAGACGCTCCAGAATGACCTCGAGTCTCTGATGACTCGACTGAACACAGTCCCAAGTCGAGTGCAGGAGTGGAAGAAATCCCTCTGCCAGGTGTGGCGCAGATGTTGCTCTATCTCTGGCCCGAGTCCATTGCAAGGATGCATGAGAAGACAAGTTGGCGGCTCTTCGGGTGGCTAACACCAAGAAGCACGATTTCCGGTCCTTCATGGAGACCTTCATCGCCGCTGCCACTCGGATTGCTGATGGAATCGACCTCAACGAGTTTGTTGCACCTTCCAGCCCTCCACAGGAGGGGTAAAAAACTTCTTGAGCTCGACACTTTAAATTCGCCTCGGTATGCCGAGTGATTTTGTAACCGACAAATCTTAACAGGCCTAGCGCCTGAGCACTTTTGGTTCCGTTAGGTATCTATCTGAACTTGGATTCGACGTTTGAATATGCTTGTATTTGGTTTGAGATGTCTTTTGCAGGTTAAAGCGAGATGCTTATTGCAATCGACTTGTTCCCCAATTCACTTAGGCAGGCACTGGGCTGCAGCTAAGCCTCCGAGTGTGAGGTTTTCTCTCCACTCGGCAGGATTTTCAAACTTAGGCGAGCACTGGGCTGCAGCTAAGCCTCCGAGTGGGAGGTTTGCTCTCCACTCGGAAGGATTTTCAAAAACTTAGGCGAGCACTGGGCTGCAGCTAAGCCCCCGAGTGGGAGGTATGCTCTCCACTCGGTAGGATTTTCAAAACTTAGGCGAGCACTGGGCTGCAGCTAATCCTCCGAGTGGGAGGTTTGCTCTCCACTCGGTAGGATTTTCAAACACTTAGGCGAGCACTGGGATGCAGCTAAGCCCCCGAGTGGGAGGTCTGCTCTCCACTCGGTAGGATTTTCAAAACTTAGGCGAGCACTGGGCTGCAGCTAAGCCCCCAAGTGGGAGGTCTGCTCTCCACTCGGTGGGATTTTCACGTTGTACTTGTGGCGTAGCTCCAAGGAGAGGGTAGCAGTCGACCTGCACCTCGTCCTCCTTGCGGAGCGCACGTTGTACTTATGGCTTAGCTCGGAGGAGAGGGTCGCAGTCGACCTGCACCTCGTCCTCCTTGCGACCGCATGTTGTACTTGTGGCGTAGCTCGGAGGAGAGGGATGCAGTCGACCTGCACCTCGTCCTCCTTGCGAGCGCACGTTGAATTTGAACTTAGGCGAGTACTTAGACTGCAGCTAAGCCTCCGAGTGGGAGTCTGGCTCACCACTCGGTAGGATTTTATTGAAACTTAGGCGAGTACTTGGACTGCAGCTAAGCCCCCGAGTGGGAGGCTGGCTCACCACTCGGTAGTATTTTATTGAAACTTAGGTGAGACGGATTCGCAGCTAAGCCCCCGAGTGGGAGTCTGGCTCACCACTCGGTAGGATTTTATTGAAACTTAGGCGAGTACTTGGACTGCAGCTAAGCCCCCGAGTGGGAGGCTGGCTCACCACTCGGTAGGATTTTATTGAAACTTAGGCGAGACGGATTCGCAGCTAAGCCCCCGAGTGGGAGTCTGGCTCACCACTCGGTAGGATTTTATTGAAACTTAGGCGAAACGGATTCGCAGCTAAGCCCCCGAGTGGGAGGCTGGCTCGCCACTCGGTAAGGATTTTTTTTTACAAACTTAGGCGAAACGGATTCGCAGCTAAGCCACCCACTGAGGGGGAATTTTACTGAACAAATAAAAGTGACAAAAATCATTGGGGAAATTGTGACACTATTATCTTGCAAAATATGAACTACAGAAGTACTTTTATTACAACTCATCCGAGTGAAAACTTTAAGTGTAAAATGGGCGGAGTAACTCCGCGTTCCAAGCTCAGGGCTCGTCGATATTGTGCTTGACGTTGTAGAGACGGTACGCTCCGTTGTGCAGAACCTTGGTGACGATGAAGGGTCCTTCCCAAGAAGGAGCAAGCTTGTGTGGTTTCTGCTGATCCACTTGGAGAACCAAATCTCCTTCCTGGAAGGCTCGACTCTTCACGTTTTTGGCGTGGAAGCGACGCAAGTCTTGTTGGTAGATGGTCGATCGGATCAGAGCCATCTCCCTTTCTTCCTCTAGGAGGTCGACTGCATCCTGCCGCGCTTGTTCAGCTTCAGCTTCGGTGTAGAGCTCAACTCGAGGAGCGTTGTGGAGTAGATCACTCGGTAAGACCGCCTCGGCTCCGTAGATCAAGAAGAATGGAGTTCTTCCAGTCGACCGGTTAGGCGTGGTCCTTAGACCCCACAGCACCGAGGGGAGTTCATTGACCCATGCTCCAGCCGCATGCTTGAGGTCACGCATCAGTCGGGGTTTCAACCCTTTGAGGATCAAGCCGTTGGCCCGCTCCGCTTGTCCATTCGACTAGGGATGGGCGATTGAAGCATAGTCGACTCGTGTGCCCTGAGATGTGCAGAACGCCCTGAATTCCTCCGAATCGAAGTTTGATCCATTGTCAGTGATGATGCTATGTGGGACTCCATATCTGAATATCAGTTCTCTGATGAAGCTGACAGCAGTACCGGCGTCAAGGTTCTTAATGGGCTTAGCCTCGATCCACTTGGTGAACTTGTCGACTGCTACCAGTACATGTGTGAAACCGCTTCGTCTTGTTCTCAAGGGACCAACCATATCCAAACCCCAAACTGCGAAGGGCCAGACGAGTGGAATGGTCTTCAGAGCTGATGTAGGCTTGTGTGACATGTTGGAGTAAAATTGGCATCCTTCGCACTTGTCGACTATTTCCTTTGCCATTTCATTCGCCCTTGGCCAATACAATCCGGCTCGGTATGCTTTGGCCATGATGGTCCGAGAGGACGCATGATGGCCACAGGTCCCCGAGTGGATGTCATCAAGGATTATTCGACCTTCTTCTGGCGTTATGCACTTCTGACCAACTCCAGTCGCGCTCTCTCTGTATAGCTGTCCTTTGATCACAATAAAGGCCTTGGATCGACGGACGATCTGTCGAGCCTCTTCCTCGTCCTCCGGGAGCTCTTTTCTCAGGATATACACGATGTATGGAACTGTCCAGTCGGGAGTGATCACTAAAGCCTCCATGACCAAGTCGACCACTGCTGGGACTTCAACCTCAGTCGGATCTGTGGCACTCTTGGACTGCGGAGCTTCTTCGGTAAAAGGATCTTCTTTGACTGATGGAGTATGGATATGCTCCAAGAACACATCGCTGGGAATGGCTTCTCTCTTGGAACCTATCTTCACCAAATCATCAGCCGCTTGATTTTTCAGTCGGGGTATATGATGGAGCTCTAACCCCTCAAACTTCTTTTCCAGCTTCCTCACTGCATTGCAGTATCCAGTCATGGTTGGGCTTCTAACGTCCCACTCCTTCATCACTTGGTTGACCACTAAATCTGACTCGCCATAAACCATAAGGCGACGGACGCCGAGTGAAATGGCCATGCGCAACCCATACAAAAGGGCCTCATATTCTGCTTCATTGTTGGAGGAATCAAAGTGAATATGGAGCACATATCTGAGCTTATCTCCTCTGGGGGAAACCAAGACAACCCCAGCACCGGAACCATTTAACATCTTAGAGCCATCAAAGAACATGGTTCAATGCTCCGAGTGAACTTGAGTCGGCTGCTGCTGTTCGATCCACTCGGCAAGGAAATCTGCTATCGCTTGGGACTTAATGGCTTTCTTTGCCTCAAACTTGATATCAAGGGGAAGGAGTTCAATCGCCCATTTCGCCACTCGACCAGTTGCATCTCTGTTGTGCAGAATCTCTGAAAGTGGAGCGTCGTTGACGACTGTAATGGAATGATCAGAGAAATAATGAGCAAGCTTCTTTGTGGTCATGTAGATCCCATACACAAGCTTCTGATAATGAGGATATCTTTGCTTTGATGGAGTCAACACTTCAGACAGATAGTACACTGGGCGCTGAACCTTGAAGGCTTTCCCTTCTTCTTCCCGCTCGACCGTAAGTACTGTACTGACGACTTGTCTTGTGGCTGCAATATAAAGCAATAGAGGCTCTTTGCTGATTGGAGCAGCAAGCACCGGCTCGGTGGAGAGTAGAGCTTTTAGCTCGGCAAACGCTGCATCAGCTTCTGGAGTCCACTCGAACTTGTCTGCCTTCTTCATCAGTCGGTAAAGAGGCAATGCCTTTTCACCGAGTTGTGAGATGAATCGACTTAATGCGGCCAAGCATCCAGTAAGCTTCTGGACATCGTGCACCCGCACGGGGCGTTTCATTCGGAGTATAGTGCCGATTTTTTCCGGGTTAGCATCGATTCCTTGTTCGGAAACGAGAAAACTGAGTAACTTGCCACCAGGAACTCTGAATGTGCACTTTGATGGATTGAGCTTGATATCATACCTCCTGAGGTTGGCAAATGTTTCAGCGAGGTCAGTCAGCAGGTCGGAACCCTTTCGCGACTTGACCACGATATCATCCATGTACGCTTCTACATTCCGACTGATTTGAGTGAGCAAACACTTCTGAATCATCCGCGTGAACGTGGCTCTGGCATTCTTGAGGCCGAATGGCATGGTGATATAGCAGAAGCACCCGAATGGAGTGATGAAAGCTGTTTTTATCTCATCGGGTCCGTACAGACGGATCTGATGGTACCCGGAATAAGCGTCTAGAAAAGACAGTCTCTCGCATCCCGCAGTCGAATCAACAATTTGATCTATGCAAGGGAAACGCTGAAATGCTGAAACGTTGATTCTGTGGCAGGCTTCTTAGCCCGCAACAAATCACTCGAATCTGCATTTTTCTTATATCCCTCTAGCTCGACTGTTGTCACCTGGGAGTCAGCAATTTTTGAGCCTTTCTGGAAACACTCTTTTGCTTTTTTCCGATCACCAGTCATAGTGATTACGCCTTTGGGGCCGGGCATCTTCAGTTTGAGGTACACGTAACATGGTCGAGCCATGAACCGTGCGTAAACTGGTCTCCCCAAAATAGCGTGGTAAGCGCTCTGAAAATCCACGACTTCAAACGTCAGCTTCTCTTTGCGGAAATGCTTCGAGTCACCGAACACCACGTCCAGAGCTATCTGAACGAGTGACTCAGCTTTCTTTCCAGGTATGACTCCACGAAAACTCATGTTGCTGGTGCTCAGTCGGGACATCGGAATGCCCATTCCTTTCAGCGTGTCCGCATATAATAAATTCAGTCCACTACCACCATCCATTAGCACCTTTGTCAGTCGAGTGCCTTCGACGACCGGGTCGACCACCAAAGCTTGCCTCCCAGGGGTGGCTATACGAGTCGGGTGATCAGACTGGTCGAATGTAATGGGAGTTTGGGACCATCTCAGATAACTGGGCGTCGCCGGGGTGACCATGTTCACCTCACGGTTGATAACCTTCAGTCGGCTCTTGCTTTCCACATCCGCAAAGATCATCAGAGTGGAGTTAACATGAGGATATCCTCCCTCACTGTCCTCCTTGTCTTCGGCTTTGTCCGACTCCTTTTCCTTGTCCTTGGGCTGTTTACTTTGGAACTGCTGGATCAGGAGCCGGCACTGGCGAGTGGTATGCTTCGGGTAAATGAAATTACCCTCTTCATCTTTCTTCGTGTGAATGTGGCACGGCAGATCCATCACGTCATTTCCTTCTTTATCCTTCACCTTCTTGGGGTTCCAGGATCCTTTGGGTTTTCCTTTGAACTTGCCCTGAGTCACGGCCAGAGCCTCTCCAGGAGCCGCTGGTTCAGCTTTCCGCTTCTGCTTCCGACTGGAGTTCCCTTTCTCCGACTGACTAGGCTTGTACTTGCCGCTCCGGAGTCGGTCCTCTTCTTCGCCGTTGGCGTACTTAGTAGCAATTTCCATCATCCGACTCAGGGTCATATATCCGGTCCGACCAAACTTCAAACTCAATTCTCTGTTCTTAACACCATCCTTGAAGGCGCAGACTGCCTGATGATCAGACACGTTCTCCACGGTATGATGCAAAGTGATCCATCTCTGAATATACTCTCTTAAGGTCTCATTCGACTTCTGTACACAAACTTGCAGCTCTGTCAATCCAGCTGGTCGCTTGCAAGTTCCCTCGAATGTTCCGATGAACACTCGGGAAAGATCTTCCCAAGTGTAAATGCTGCTAGGAGTTAACTAATTCAACCACGCCCTGGCCGAACCTTCCAACATGAGTGGTAAATGCTTCATAGCCACTTCATCATTTCCACCACCAATCTGCACCGCCACTCGGTAGTCTTCAAGCCAAGTTTCAGGCTTAGACTCACCGGTGAACTTGCTGACTCCAGTCGCCAACCTGAAGTTGGGGGGAATCACGGCGGCTCTGATAGCCCTGCTGAAACATTCCGGACCAGAAACATGCACTGAGCTGCTAGTGGGCGCATCTCTGTCGTGGCCACCTCGATGAGCTCTGTTCCGATCGACCAAGCCTTGCACGATGATGGATCGCGCGTCAAAGCCTGGCTCCCTGGGGTTGACCGGAGCTCTTCGTCCCACACTGAGCTGGCGCCTGTCATCTTGCTGCCGATGAGCGTAGGACCCACCCCTCGGGGGAGGATTGGGCACTCGACGCCTATCATCACGATCGTATCGGTCACCATATTGGTCCCGTCGATTCTCGCGTCCTTCACGCCGCGGAGGCGATCTAGGGCTGTGAGCCGACTGAACCGTATTCGCAGCGACGGATCAACTGTGAATCCTGTTGCGTGACTGCGACACGGCTGAATTCTGATCTCCTACTGCCCGGAGCAAATCTCTAATCTGCATCAAGCCTCTGCCAGCCTCCGACTGAGAGGGCTAAATCCACTCTGCTATACGGGTTGCAGCTCCTAAATTATGAATCGGGGTTCGATATACCTGAGTCGGCTGCGGGAAGAGTTGACGTCGATTGGAGTCGGGTACTCGTTGCCGCGAGCGCTCGTCGAGTGCTCGCTGGAGATTCTCCAGATGAGTGCGTTCAGCCAAGTTGGCCAAACACGCCTCCTCCAAGGCACGAGCCTTGGGGGTTTCTCCTGCGATAGGAGTATGCAGAGCATCCATGTTCCTGCGGCGAAGTTCTTCCCTTTGCAGGGAGTTAAGTGGCTCGGGTTGATATTCCTCATGGACTTGAGCGGGGTCGCCTCCACCGTCTACCCCGTCGTCGCGGGGGAAGTCGGGAGGGCTACGAGGCCCGTGGACCATCAAGACCTCCGCCGCTGGATAGCTGTTGTCGCACTCGGATGCAGTTTCTACGGAGCCAGTCGATAGATCGAACAGGCCGTAGAGAGATTCGTCGGGCTCGATTGCCGCGACTTGAGTGGTGGCCGACTGGCGGGCCAACGCGTGCCTTACCCACCGCTGGAGCCTCGACCGACCACAGCGCTTGCGCTGGCGGGAGACTGGGAGGGAGGACGATAGGGGAGTCGACCGATAAGGAGTCGACGGCTGCCGCAGAAGAACGCCGCGGACACACGCCCGAAAATGCGTCGCCCCGCGGACGGGGAGCGCGTCGATGTCGAGTGGAGCCTCCTGGAGCCAAGCGGAGTCGTCGGCGATGAAGGCGAGCGCGCCGAGACGGATCTCGCGGCCCTCGACCAAAACTCCACCAGAAACCATGACGAAGGCAATCGGAACAATTGCAACTTCTCCAGAAATCGCTAAGACACCTGCCCCACGGTGGGCGCCAACTGTCGTGGTTCTAAGTCTGACAGTAGAATGGGGGGTAGGTATGGAGAGGCAAGATCCTAGCTATGGAGAAGTTGTAAACACAAGGGATGTACGAGTTCAGGCCCTTCTCGGAGGAAGTAACAGCCCTATGTCTCGGAGCCCGGAGGCGGTCGACTGGATTATGAGTGTATGGGTTACAAGGGTGCGAACCCTTTACACTGAGGAGGGGGTGGCTTATATAGTGTCTGCCAGGCCCCTCCGGCCCTTAGTTATGCAGGGTTTAAAGTACATTAAGGCTAGGCGTTACTGGTAACGCCTTACCTAAAGTGTCCTAAATGCCATAAAGACTATTTAATTACAGACTGTTTGGATGCAGAGTGGCTCTTGATCTCCTGGTGGTCGAGTGAGTCTTCATGGTCGAGTCCTTCGGGTCCGTCGAGTGTAGTCCCTCTTGGTCGACTGGAAGGCAGTTTCTTCTGAAGGTGTCCTTGGGAAGGGTACTTAGGTCAGGTCTATGACCCTACCCTAAGTACATGACTTCATCAACCCCTATACCCGTCGAATATAATCAAGCAGGAGTAGGGTTTTACCTCCAATAAGAGGGCCCGAACCTGGGTAAACACTGTGTCCTTTTTTCATAGTTACCATTAGTCCTTAGACATACAGCTTGGGCCCCCCTACCCGAGATCTGCCGGTTTTGACACCGACATGCTCCTCCTCCTCCCGTTGTTGCACGTCCTCCATGGTGTCCTCCTTCATCACGACGTCGAACTCCGGGGTGGCGACGTCGCCGGCCGCGGAGAGGGATATCATGTATTTGAGTCCCTGCCATTGGGCCTCGTTGTGGGTGTGGACGGAGTCCTCAATGACCCGTCTCACCAGCTCCTCCTCCTCCTCGGCTGTCATCAGAGCGGGCGGTGGCGGGGAAGGCTACGGGGATGGTGTCGGCATCAGTATGCGGACCAGCCTACGTCTACATGGCTGGGGAGGGCTAGTGGCGCGCACGCGGCGGGGCGGGCTCAGAGCACGACCGCTAAAGAACGATTTGTCGGCATAGATTGTGCTCGTCGCGCATTCGGGTGTCCCACTTAGGGGAGTCCACGGCGTACCTCCAGTCGTTGATGAGGTCCGGCGACAAGCGGGCGTGGCAGCGGGCGATCTCCTTGTGTCGGGCACGACTGCTCACCTTGATCGGTGGGATAGGCTCCCGATCGACGGAGAGATGCCAGTTATTGGGAGGTGCACATTGGCCCATGGCAGCGACATGCCCATCTCCCAGTAACGTTTGCAAATCTCTGCCTTCACGTACGGCCTCATGCAAGGTCCGGTCGCCGTCGGCGCAATGTGAAATGCGGGTACCGGGGGTGTAGGTGGTGGAGGTGGAGGTGGAGGGGTGTAGCGGCGACAACGACGGCCGGAGGAAGAGCCGGCCTCGTGGTCATGCCTGTCGGCATTCTGGAAACGGCGGTCCCCAGACTTGCCTGCCAATGGCTTGTGGCGTGGCTCATGTGGGGGCCCAGTGCAGCCCAGCTTCATCAGCTCAAGCTCAAAACCCTCGCGAGGGGCCAAACCTCGCGGGGTAGACGACAGGAAGCTTCCTCAGGAGCAGCCTCATCAGGCAGGCTCGCGAGGAGGTGGAGAGATCAAGGCAAGGGCACCTCACGAGGAGCCCGTGATGCAAGCCATGACAATCGAGACCAGGCGGGCGCCGGCCTATGCAGTGTCCTTGTTTCCCCTTCGGTGCAAAGGGGGCAAGCATAGGCCAAGGCATCAGGCAAAGGTTACCGTTTCGGTGCAACAAGACCAAGACCAGCAGAACGACAGGATGGAGGTCATTGTGGAGCCCAGGACGGCGTCATCGTCAGAGCCTTTGGCAGCCGAAGACCAACTTTAGTCAGGATAAGTGTACTAGATGTTCCCCTTCAAAATGGCCAATTGTTGGCGCCCTTCCCGCTCATTATTTGGGAAGAGGCCCAGGGCCTCCCTCTATAAATAGGACTAGCCACCATAGAGTAGAGGCATCTAGAAAACAGATCGATCAGAGAGAGAGAGAGGCGACTGAACTCACCCAAGCAGTTCATCGCACCAGCTCAAGAACAGCCCTCGCGAGGTTGTTCTCCCTTTGTACTGTTCATCATCAGCCCCTGAGGCAATCCACCACACCACACACTAGAGTAGGGTATTACACCATAATGGTGGCCTGAACCAGTATAAATCTTGTGTCCCTTGTGTGTTCTTCTTTCTAGCCTAGACTGTCGGTGTTCTGGGAATGGGGGTCCCCAGACTTGCCTGCCTGCGGCCTGCGGCGTGGCTCAAAGGGGGGCCCAGCACAGCCCATCTTCATCAACACAAGCTCAAGACCCTCGCGAGGGGCCAAGCCTCATGGGGCGGACGACAAGGAGCTCCCTCAGGCACAGCCTCATCAGGCTGGCTCACGAGGAGGCGGAGAGTTCAAGACGGGGTACCTCGCGAGGTGCCCATGACGCAAGCCATGACGACCAAGGGCGCCAGTCGGGCGCTAGCCCGCGCAGTGTCCTCCTTTCCTCTTTGGTGCAAAGGGAGCAAGCGCAGACGAGAGCATCAAGCAAGGGCATCCATTCGGTGCAACAAGACCAAGACCAGCCCAACGGCAGGAAGGAAGTCATTGTGGAGCCCAAGCAGGCGTCATCACCAGAGCCTTTGACAGGCGAGGACCAACTTTAGTCAGGATAAGTGTACCAGATGTTCCCCTTCAAAATGGCCAATTGTTGGCGCCCTTCCCGCTCAATATTTGGGAAGAGGCCCAGGGCCTTTGCCTATAAATAGGACTAGCCACCCCCAGGGTAGGGGCATCGAGAATCCTCACCAGAAAACCAGTAGAGAGAGCGACTGAACTCCTCCTTGCAGTTCGTCGCACCAGCCAAGAACAGGCCCTCGCGAGGCTGTTCTTCCTTGTATTGTTCATCAACAGCCCAAGAGGCAATCCACCACACCACACACTGGAGTAGGGTATTACACCACAATGGTGGCCTGAACCAGTATAAACTCTGTGTCTCTTGTGTTGTTCCTTCCATAGTTTAGATCTTAGCGAGGCGGCGAGGAACAGGTAGGTAGAGGGCGAAATCTCCGGCGCACCCTAGTGTTCGAACCTCAAGGGTCTGCCGGAACCCGAAATCCGACATTTGGCGCGCCAGGTAGGGGTGCGCCGGAATTTGTCTTCCGTCGTCCTGTTCTTCTCAGACCATCGCATCCATGTCTGATGCTCGTCGGGCCCGCGCCGAGCACCGAGCCGCCCTCGCTTCCCGTGTCGCCCAGACGGCTCCCGTCGGCGGGTGCCCTCGTCGTTCCCCATCACCTGCCATCAACGCCGCCACCGGCCCGACGGGGAACAAGCAGCAAGCATCGTCCCAGCATCCCTCCGTGAGGCATGACGGCCGCACTGTTACCCCCTCGCTCACCCCAGCTGGTTCTTTGTCTCGCGCATTCCGCGCGCCCATGGAGGCTTGAGCTGCACTCATCGCGGCAAACGAGCTCCTGTGCTACCATCCCGTCGATGAAATTTACGAAGAATGGCTCGACCGCGTCGCCGAGGTCGTCCGTGCCACAGGGGGCTCTCCTGCGTCGTCCGTCCCACTGCACCGCACCCCGCCCTGCACGGGCGACGAAGCTCCGGGAGCGCCTCAGCCGCCTTCCCCCTCAAGAAGGCGCCCTGGCCCCAAGGCGCGTGGCCCCTAGGCGGAACCCGCCCCGTCAGGCGCCAGCACGGCAAGAGCAGAGCTGCCAAGAAGTCCCTCGCCCGCGAGAAGCTGCCCGAGCGCTCCCCGCTCCGGCTCGTCGCGACCACGCTCCTGGTCCAACACGTCAAGACCCCGCACTGCTCCCAGCTGCAGCGCATGGGGACCCGCAGGACCAAGCTCTTCGCCGCCCAAGGCCTCCCGTGGCCACAGCGGGCTGCCGCGCCTTCACCGCTGAGCTGCGCAGCGTCGCGTGGCCCGGCAAGTTCAAAACAGACCTGCCTCCTCGCTACAACGGTACGGCTGACCCCGCAGAGTTCCTCCAGCTCTACGAGCTGTGCATCGAAGCTGCCAACGGAGACGAGAAGGTCATGGCGAACTAGTTTCCCATGGCGCTCAAGGACGGGGCCCGCACCTGGCTCCTGAACCTGGCTCCAGGCACGATCTCCTCCTGGGACAAGATGCGCACCCGCTTCATCGCCAACTTCCAGGGTACTCGTGACCGGCCGCCCGCCATGAGCGACATGCGCCGTATCAAGCAGCAACCAGGGGAAGCCCTACAGAAGTACATCCAGCGCTTCAACAACGCACGCCTCAAGATTCCCAAGGTGACCAAGGAGGCCATCATCTTAGCCTTCTCCGACAGCGTGCGCGACGTCAAGATGAAGGAGGAGCTGGCGATGCATGAAGACCTGTGCACTTCCTTGGAGCTGTTCAACTTGGTGACCAAGTGCACCAGGGCTGAGGAAGGGCGTCTCTCCCTCCTCGAGCTGCCTGCCGCAGACCCAGAAGAGAAGAAACCCAAGGCCAAGGATGTGAAGCGCAAGGGGGCTGCCGTGCTCGCGGCAGAACCAGACACCAAGCGGGGCAGAGATCAGCTCGAATCTTCCAAGGGCAGCCGGTACTGCGTGTACCACGACCTCCACACCCACAACACCAATGAATGCCAAGAGCTCCGAGCCGTGCGTGAAGGAAGGATCGGCCGATGTCCCGACCGCAGCGACCGGGGCTATGGTCGAGGAGGAGGAAGGAACACAGGACGCTGGGAAGACCGCGGCCCTCACCAAGGGTGGCGCGACCAACCTCGCGAGGATCGCTGGCAGGACCCGCCTCGCGAGGGAGGCTGGAGGGATCAGCCCCGCGAGGATCGCCTGCAAGGCAATGTAGGCCTCCCTCCACTGCCGCCATAGCCAAGGAGAAATGAGGACCGTTATCAGGACGAGGGGGCTGGGGGCTTCCAGGAGCCACGTGTGATCGCCTGCATCCTGGGCGGAGCTCAAGCCCCAGCCTCTCAATGCATCTTCAAGTAGTTTGCCCGCGAAGTAAATGCAGTCCTCCCCAAGCTCGAGGCCACGCGCCCTCTCAGGTGGTCGGCATGCACCATCACGTTCAGCTCAGCGGATCAGCTCAAGTGTGCGGCCATAGCCGGAGTCCTCCCAATGCTTTGTTCCCCAATCATCTGCAACGTGCTAGTCACCAGGACCCTCATTGATGGTGAGGCAGGGCTCAATGTCCTGTCCGTGGAAACATTCAACAATCTCCAAGTGCCCTACAATCAGCTTCAGCCAACCAAGCCTTTCTCTGGAGTCACCGACGGCTCCACGGTCCCGATTGGGCAGGTCCGCCTCCCTGTCACCTTCGAGGCGCGCGACAACTACCGCACCGAGCTCATCGACTTCGACATCGCCCACATTCGCCTACCGTACAACGCCATCCTTGGGTACCCAGCGCTGGCCAAGTTCATGGTCGTAACCCACCACAGCTACAATATCCTCAAGATGCCAGGAAGTGGCGAAGTCATCACGGTGCCCTACGAAGAGAAAGACGCGGTGTGCTCCCTGGAACGAGCCTTTCAGGCCGCGTCACTGGAAGACCCGGATCGCGGAAGTAGGAGGCTTCCCGAGACCGCCCCCAAGAAGAAGAAGACATCGTCCGGCCCGGCCCCTCAGGAGGCAGGCCCCTCAGGGCCCGCGCCTGCCCAGGGGGAACCTCCTTCCGTCGCATAGGGAAGCACGCCCGGCGTCCTCCTCGGGCAGGGCTCGGGGGCTCTCCCCTGGAGGGCCGTCGACCTCGCCAGGGTCACGAGGGAGGCGCTTGGGCACCACTTGGAGGCGTGTTTCGAAGCACGTTTCCCTCAAGAAGGAGCAAGGCAAGGACGGCCAAACCCTCAGGAGTTCGTCAACAAGGCCATTCAGGAGCTACAGGAGTCAAGAGTCATGAGAGGTAGCCGCCGCTTACCCGTTGTGGCCCCCCATCTAGGCGAGGATGGTGGGATGCGCGTCTGCATCGACATACCAGGGCTCAACCGAGCCGCCTCTCAGGAGCGCCTCTGGCCCTCGCAAGTGGGGTGCTGCAAAGGTCCACCCCACAGCTACGTTCGCATGCCTTACGGCTTGCCGAACGCGGTTGCCATGTACCAGCGCCTCATGAGGGGCATCCTGGAGGCTCAAGAGGCCAGGCGTTCCGCAGCCCTGGCGGAGATGGAGATGGTCCGCGAGGAGCCACCAACGCCTCCGGAGCATCCCGAGGCCCCAGGGCCTGGGGGCTCATGAGGATCGACTCCCGCAGCCCATCGAGTCTGCTACACCAACACCCATGCGTCGTCAACACTATCAGGTGACATCTTTCAAGTTTCGTTTCCAGCTGGGAGCGCCCTCAGGGCTGCATCATTCCCAGGCCGCGTGGGTCCGTCCCTGCAGCGTGTATCCCTTTTATTTCATGTTCCTAGCCTAACTTGTTGGGGGCGCCCCTCGGGCTGCATCATCCCCAAGTCGCTCGGGTCAGACCCAGCGGCGTGTACCCCTTTTGCATTTATCTTCGGGCCATGCATTCAACCCATCATGCTTGTTATTTGGTGCCTGTCCGTGGCACCTTTTCTTCCTTGATGTCGGTAGCTTGCGCGTTAAAGGGGGGGTACCTCAGCATCGCGACTCAGGGCTCCTACCGACTCTCCAGCCCTCACCCTCTGGCCTTGTCCATGGCATCGCGACCTGGCATACCAGCGACGGCTGAGACCAGCTCGAGGGCCGGGACCCGAGGACGTAGAGTTCCGACATCTAACCAAGCTTGCGCGTTAAAGGGGGGGTACCTGAGCATCGCGACTCAGGGCTCCTACCGGCTCTCCAGCGCTCACCCTCTTGCCTTGTCCACGACATCGCGACCTGGCATACCAGCGACGGCTGAGACCAGCTCGAGGGCCGGGACCCGAGGATGTAGAGCTTCGACATCTAACCAAATTTGCAGGAACACACCCCAAGATAAGGCCCAATGCCAGGCGCAACCCGCCTTGAGGTAGGGCCCCGTGACTCCCGCGCTGGCTCACGGGTGCCCAGATACACCTCGTCAGGCCCTACCGTGCCAGCCACGTGTCAGGGCGGGGCTGTACACGCCCCGGGGGCTCCTCCCGGAGGGGAGCCCCCTCCCACGCACCAGTGGAAGCACCATGCTCCGCGCTGGCTGACGACACTGCCGAGGAGCGGCTATGCCCGTACACATACGGAAGCGCTATGCTCCGCGCTGGTGATAAACAACTGAGGGTGGCCCCCGGGCCGCATTAACTTCAGGGAGCCCAGAGCTCAGTGTCTAGCCTCATCGCAACGCCTCCCCTCGGGAGTGCTGCGCGAGGGGGCTGGGCATGGGGGCTGCGCCTGGGTCACGCCCAGACGCACGCCACCCAGCCAAGCCCCCCGGGCCTGGTTCGTCGCACGTCCCTCCCCGAGTGGAGCCAAGGTACGAAGACCGTTTGAGCGTCAAGGGGGACTCCTGAGCATCGCGACTCAGGAGCCTAACTGGTCACGTAGCCCCTCACTCCTTAGTTCCGAAAGGCTAACGGTGGTTGAGGTATGCACGGGGCCAGGCTATGCAGACGTAGAACGGTAGATCCACCCGCATCTCACCTCCCTAAGGAGTCACCCCCACATCTCACCTCCCTACTTGCTGTTCGAGCGCCAAGGGGGACTCCTGAGCATCGTGACTCAGGAGCCTAACTTGTCATGTAGCCCCTCACTCCTTGGTCCCGTCCTGGTTTCCGGTCGGGGCTAACGGTGGCTGAGGTATGCGTGGGGCCAGGCTCTACCGGCGTAGAACATAAGCAAGTAGGAAGGAATAGCGCAAATTTCAAGGAATTCAAAAGCAAATATTACAGTCCATACTGTTATCACAACACCAAATGCAAGTTTTAACGCCTCCTCGAGGCATGGTACATGTGCAGGAATTAAAAGTGGGACGGGATCCACGACGGAGTCACTTGCCGGCGGTGGAGCTGCGCGGAGCGGGTTCGCCTTGTGGAGCTGCAGGGCCGGCAGCGCCCCGCCTCGGCTTGGTGCTGAAGGCCCGGAACTTCCCCAGCAGAGCCTACGCGCGACCCTTCACGGCCTCAGTAGCGGCAACGGCAAGCTCGCTGCTCGTTGGCTCCAGCAGGCTGTCAAGGTCGACGTTGGGGTCGCGAAGATAGATGTGGGTAAGGACCCGCGTCAGCGCTGCAGAAGACAAGATGCGCGCCTCGACCTCAGCCATAGGGCCAAGGCCAAGGGTGACATCTTCAAGAGCACGAACCAGGAAGGGAAGCAGCTTGGCGGGGCCGTCCTTGTTGCCGGCCAGCGGGCTCTCCAGGCCGCTGTCATAAAGCGTCTTCAGCGAGGTGCGAGCCTTCTCCCCCATCTCCACGAAGGCCACGCGATCCTCGGCAAGAACCCGTGCCTTGTCGTCCAGCTCGACCTTCCTCGCCTCCAACTCTTGCTATAGCGCGCCTAGGCGGTCACGGGGCTTCTTGAGCTTGGCGTCCCAGTCCTTGACGGCCGCCTCGCGAGCCTTCATGCCTTCCTCCTGCTCTTGGCGAAGGCGGGTCTCCTCGGCGAGCTGGTCCCGCAGGCACTGCAGCTCGCTCTCCAGCGCCTTGCAGCGACCTCGGACATTAGCCACCTCCCCCAAGGCGGCGTCGCGAGCAGCCTTCTCCCCAAGGACGGCCTGCTTCTCCTCGTCGCAAGCCGTCGAGGCCTGGACCAGCGCCGCCCGAATCGAAGCGTCGGAGCGAATCCAGCCAGAAGCCAGCTCCAGACGCCCGGCCACTAAACGAGGGTCAGCGCCCAGAAGATCCTACCGCAGACGGTCCAGTTCGGCAGCAGCACGATCCAGAACAGTAGGAGGAGTCGGAGAAACGGCAGTCGGTGGAGTAGGAGGAGAAGACGGCAGCGTGACCACAGTATCCTGAGGTGGAGCCTGCTGCGCCCCAACGGCTGTGGTGGCGGCATCAGGCAAGGGCACCTCGGGAGTCGCTTGGGCCATGGGGGCTGAGCTCGCCCCAGCCGGCTCAGCCAGGCCTCGCGAGGACGCCCGGCCGGGAGAGGCCCGTGCATCACGGTCACCTTCTTTCGCGGGCAGAGGCGCTGCCCCGGATGGAACCTCAGGAGCTCCCTTCGACTTCTTTGCCGCGGGCGCCAGCCTAGCCGGGAGATACGAACGTCAAGCCTCAGCAACAGAACAAGAAATAAGACAGGAATCAAGCACTTACAGTTCGTCGCTCGCGAGCTCGAGCAGCCTCCGGCCGTACTTGAAGCCTGAGAGCCGGCTGCAAGGATCAGCCTCAAGAAGCTCGGGAGCAGGAGGCGCGTCCGCGGATTGCCTCGGGGCCGGGGCAGACCCGCGGGGGATCAGCCCGGTCCTGTCCTTCTTCGGGATCGGGGGCAGGCTCCCGCCACCCTACTCGGCATCATCCTCGTCGTCATCACTCAGAGAGAGGCGGAGAGCACGGGACCTGCACCGAGGGGGAGCCCTAGACTCTCCATCAGTCGCCTCGGAGTCAGGCCCTTCTTCATGCTCCCCTTCTTCCTTCTCTTCGCTGGAGTCGCTGGAGGACACGTCCATCGGGTCCTCGGGAGCCTCCGCGGGCACGGGCCCGTACCCGTTGAAGACGGGCATGGACTCCACTACCTTCTCCCAGTCCTCGCGGAGGAACAGGGGCGTAGGAGCGCCCTCCAACCTCGCCACGTCGCCCCCGACCAAAGACTGGAGAACCGCAGCCAGATCCTCATCGGCCAAGACCGCGGGGCTCGGCTGGGGCCTCCACATCGGAAGTGGGTACTGACAAAGCGGAGCCAGCTGGTGCTCCAGGAATTCCCTCAGCAGCGATGCGCCAGTCAGCTTCGCCGCCGCCATGCTGACCGGCCTCAGATCCGCATCCATCTTCTCCAACACCAGCCTCGTGCGGGGGTCCACAAGCTCCACTCGAGACCAGTCGTCGGAGCTCGAGGGGTGCCCCGTGGGCAAGATCAGCCGAGGGTGGATGCGCCCGGCATCTACCAAGACCCACTTGCTCCTGAAGCCCTCAATCCTCTTCCCAGGGTTCGAGATGGCGATGGAGCTACCGTATGTGACGAAGCTCGCGCACGCGAAGACGGGACCACGAGAGGTCCGGAGGGAGAAGCAGTGGCGCAGCAAGGCCACTGAGGGCTTCACCCCTACGTGAGCCTCGCAATAGTAGGCGAAGATTAACAGAAGAAGGACAGAGTTGGGGTGGAGATGCAGAGCTTGTAGCTTGTAATGGTGGAGGACAGAGAAGAAGAACTCAGAAAAGGGAGGCACCAGACCGGCAACAATGGAGCTCACAAAGAGCGGATAGACGGTGCTCCCTTAGCCCTTAGGAAGGGCAGAGCCGGCCTTGAACACCTTCGCCTCGTCGATGCCCTACGCCACCGCCATCTGGCGCACCCGGGCAAGACTCGCCTCCGACATGTTCGGCGAGTCCAATGCGGACGAATACCAAGCTCCGGCCGGGGCCTGGCGAGGCACCATGTCTTGCTAGGGCGTGCGGACGGAGTAGATCTGAAGATTTCGGAGGCAGGAAGGAGAGGCGCAAGAAAGGGGATCTAAGCAGCAACCGGAGAAAGCAAAGGAGGCAAGGCCTAGACAGATGCCGCTCCTTTATCAACTCGCGCGGTTGCTGAGGCACCCACGCCCAATCAACCACCACGCGGCGCCCAAGGCCGCAGGCTGTTAGGGCCCGCGGCGCTTCGCACTTGCCCTTTTGTCTCTCTGCTCGGCCAAGTCCGGGCGCGCCTTGGGCCCGGGGGCTACTGTCGGTGTTCTGGGAACGGGGGTCCCCAGACTTGCCTGCCTGCAGCCTGCGGCGTGGCTCAAAGGGGGGCCCCAGCACGGCCCATCTTCCTCAACACAAGCTCAAGACCCTCGCGAGGGGCCAAGCCTCGCGGGGCGGACGACAAGGAGCTCCCTCAGGCATGGCCTCATCAGGCTGGCTCACGAGGAGGTGGAGAGTTCAAGGCGGGGTACCTTGCGAGGTGCCCATGACGCAAGACATGACGACCAAGGGCGCCAGTCGGGTGCCAGTCGGGCGCCAGCCCGCGCAGTGTCCTCCTTTCCTCTTTGGTGCAAAGGGAGCAAGCGCAGGTGAGAGCATCAAGCAAAGGCATCCATTCCGGTGCAACAAGACCAAGACCAGCCCAACGGCAGGAAGGAAGTCATTGTGGAGCCCAAGCAGGCGTCATCACCAGAGCGTTTGACAGGCGAGGACCAACTTTAGTCAGGATAAGTGTACCGGATGTTCCCCTTCAAAATGGCCAATTATTGGCGCCCTTCCCGCTCAATATTTGGGAAGAGGCCCAGGGCCTTTGCCTATAAATAGGACTAGCCACCCCCAGGGTAGGGGCATCGAGAATCCTCACCAGAAAACCAGTAGAGAGAGCGACTGAACTCCTCCTTGCAGTTCGTCGCACCAGCCAAGAACAGACCCTCGCGAGGCTGTTCTTCCTTGTATTGTTCATCAACAGCCCAAGAGGCAACCCACCACACCACACAGTGGAGTAGGGTATTACACCACAATGGTGGCCTGAACCAGTATAAACTCTGTGTCTCTTGTGTTGTTTCTTCCGTAGTTTAGATCTTAGCGAGGCGGCGAGGAACAGGTAGGCAGAGGGCGAAATCTCCGCGCGCACCCCAGTGTTCGAACCTCAAGGGTCTGCCGGAAGCCGAAATCTTACATAGACCCTTTGCGAGATTTCGAGACATGAGCTGGTAGGGGAAAGATCTTCGTGTGCACCCCAGAGTTCGAACTTCAAGGGTCTATCGGAACCCGAAATCCGTCATTTGGCACGCCAGGTAGGGGTGTGCCGGAATATTTCTTCCGCTGGTCACGTGTGATCTTCCGTCGTGTCCATGGCTGATGCTCGCCGAGCCCGCGCCGAGCATCGGACTGCTCTCTCTCCACCCGTGTCGCCCAGACGGCGCCCGTCGGCGGTTGCCCCCGTAGTTCCCCATCGCCTGCCGCCAACGCCGCCACCGGCCCCACGGGGAACGAGCAGCAGGCCTCGTCCCTGCATCCTTCGGTGCAGCGGGAAGGCCGCACCGCCACCCCGTCGTTGACTTCAGCCGGTTCATTGTCCCACGCCCGTCGCGCCCCCACGGATGCACACGCTGCGCTGCACCTGGCGCATGAGATCCTGCACTACCATCCCATCAACAACCTCTATGAGGACTGGCTCGCCCGCATCACCGAGCTCGTCAGCGCCGCAGGGAGCTCTCGCATGCCGTCTTTCTTGCTGCCTCGCCCTCCATCCGGCACAGGAGGCGAGGATCAGGAGGTGCCTCCGCCACCTCCTCCCCAAGAAGGTGCCCTGGCTCCAAGGCGCGCGGCCCTAGGACAAGACCCTCCGCGTCCGGCGCCCGCGCGACAAGAAAGGAGCTGCCAAGAAATCCCTCGTCCACAAGAAGGCGCTCGCGTGCTCCCAGCACCGGTGTGCCATGACCGCATCCCTGTGCCACAACGTCAAGACCCCGCGCTGCTCTAGGTAGCAGTGCAAGGGAATCCCAAGGAGCAAGCCCCGCATCAGTAGAGAGCTTCGGTAGCCACTGCAGGCTGCCACGCTTTCACCGCCGAGTTGCGTAGCGTTGCATGGCCCGGCAAGTTCAAGCCAAACCTGCCTCCTCGCTACGACGGCACTGCCGACCCCACGGAGTTCCTTCAGCTCTACGAGCTGGGCATCGAAGCCACCAAAGGGGACGAGAAGGTCATGGCGAACTGGTTTCCCATGGCGCTCAAGGATGGTGCCCGCACCTAGCTCCTAAACCTGGCTCCTGGCACGATCTCCTCCTGGGATGAGATGCGTACTCGCTTCATCGCCAACTTCCAAGGCACTCGCGGCCGGCCCTCGGCCATGAGTGACCTGCATCGCATCAAGCAACAGCCAGGAGAGACCCTGCAGAAGTACATCCAGCGCTTCAACAACACTCGCCTCAAGATCCCTAGGGTGACTGAGGAGGCCATCATCTCAGCCTTCTCCGATGGCGTGCGTGACGTCAAGATGAAAGAGGAGCTAACAATCCACGAAGACCTGTGCACATCCCTGGAGCTGTTCAACTTGGCGACCAAGTGCGCCAGGGCTGAGGAAGGGCACCTCTCCCTCCTCGAGCTTCCGGCTGCCGATCCAGAAGAGAAGAAGCCCAAGGTCAAGGACGTGAAGCGCAAGGGGGCTGCTGTGCTCGCAGCAGAGCCAGACACCAAGCGAGACGGGGATCAGCCTGAGTCATCCAAGGGCAGCCGGTACTGCGTGTACCACATCCTCCACACCTACAACACCAACGAATGCCAAGAGCTCACACTACAAAAAAATACACGTCCGTGATGATATGTGTTTGTCACAGTAGGTCGCGTTTTTTGTCATGCATGTACATCCATGACAAATTTATGATAGAATCAAGATAGTCATACCTGTGCTATCGTAGAAGTGTTCCATGACATTACCAAAATTATCATCACGGAAGTGTCCACTTCCATGACGATAAATCGCGTGTCACAGAAGTGCATTCGTCAAGGGTGACCGACACGTGGCATCCACCATAACGGAACGTCGTTAAGCTATCAGGTCGGGTTTTGGATCCGATAACCCATTAATAGCCCCGACCAATGGGGGTTTTCCACATGTAAAATCGTCATTGGCTGGAGGAAACACGTGTCGGCTCATTGTTGGGACAGATGTCATCCACCCATTGGACAGAAGGCGCCTATGATACGTCGACACGTGGCACGGCCCAACAGAGGCCCATTCCTGTGAAAAGGTCGGCCCATTTGACTTGGTCAAAAGGTGACGGGCCGGCCCATGGAAAGCCTGTTAACGGCCTGGTCGCATATAGCCCATTTACATCCCGCTAACCCAAGGCCCATTATGCCCTACCCGAATTAGGCCCAGTAGCATCATCTCGGCCATCCAATATGATTCCAGCCCATTTTCACTTCTGGCCCATGTATGGCCCATGACGTCTTTCAGCCCATATGAGGCCCTATGTAACTCTTGGCCTATTAACGGCCCGTGGTGAAACTGGCCCGCAATGAACAGTGTATCACTTTAGACCCATTAACGGTCCGTGGTGAAACTGGCTCATAATGAACAGTGTATCACTTTATACCCATTAATGGCCTGTTATTCAGTTGGCCCGTTTCCAGCCCATGTTATCTTTCAGCCTTCTCAAAGCCCATTTATTCTTGGGCTCATTTCGAGCATTCGTTTACTTACGGCCCGTTACTGTCATTTTCTGCTTGTGGGCCAAATTCAGCCCGTGGTTATAGTCGGCCCGTTTGTGGTCTGTTAATACATTGGGCCATTTTCATAGCGTCATCAAATATAGCCTATTAACGATGGCCCGTTATGGTCGGCCCATGAACGGATGATTCCAACTCTAGCCCGTTTACGGCCATAATGCAGCCTGTTATTGGCCCATGTTTGGCCAATCGATCATACGGCCCGTATAAGGCCCATTGATGATACGACCCGTAGAAGTCCCATTGTTTCTACGGCCCGTAGAAGGCCCAATGTTTCTACGGCCCGAAGAAGGCCTACTATTTCTACGGCCAGTAGAAGGCCCACTGTTTCTACGGCCCATAGGAGGCCCAGTGTCACTACAGTAAATATTAGCCCATGGTTATTGTGGCCTAGTTTTAAAAAATAGGTTATTGCAGCCACTAGCAAACCGCGGAAACAGAACTGCACCGACTACAAGCAAACAAATAAACAAGATAACAAGGAAATAAATAAGCAAGCAACTTATGCTAGGCTATCACGGCTATTACACATATTACATCCACTGGGCATCAAAGTTCACCACCAGTGCAAATATAGGGAACACAGCAGCATATAAATGCCGCAGCAAAATAAGTCCAGAACTGAAACCACTTCAGAAGAGTTCAAGAAACAATATCCTGGGTACCCATAATGCTGGCAAGATGCTTAGGAAGCTTATTAACTTTCTCTTGTTTGGCGCTTAAATCCTCCAGCGCTTGCTGTTGCACAAGAAAATATGCATCTGAATTCTGCAGGGACTTCCTCAGTCCTTCGGCTTCTTGCCGCAGCACAGCTGACTAATGCCTTTCAGCTTGTAGCTGAGACTGAAGAAGCCGAAGTGATTCAGGCAACGAGTTTGAAGAGCTTGTGCTAGCGGTACTGGCCAGTAACTCAAACACTACATCAACGCAGGACTGTGGGGTTTTCTCACTATCTACAAGATCGTTTTTATCACCTTTCTTGGAGACCAACAGGGTTGTCTCACTATCTTGAACCTTATCTGCATTACTTTCTCTACCATTGCATAGTGGGGTGCTCTTCTCCAATATTCTGTTTGCATACTACAAGAGAAACAAGCAGACACATCACAGGTTTAGCTTGTAGTATACCAAACTCATTTTGGTAAACTGGTTCAGTAGTAAGGTGGACAGGATAACGGCATGAAACAAACATATATCTATGTACTATGGTCACTGTATTGTCCATATCATTCTAGTTTATGTTCCCTAATCAAGATAGAGACACAGTTCAACTCATATATTTTTAAGACACAGCAGCATAGACAGAATATAAGTGTGAGAAACTACACAGCATTGGCAGCACTTGTAATGTGCATCACATGAGAACATAACTGTTTATACAACTTAAACTGAAATCAACATAGAGCAAGAAGTTAGAACAGCAATCCAGTTAAAGAAATAGGTTTAAAACATACCTGTTGCGCCATTGGAGTTTCAATTGGATCCTTCAAATTCGAAAGTAGTTGGTATGAGTAAATACAGTGATGCAACAGCAAAGGAGTATGGACCATAGCTACGGAATCTGACATGAGAACAGTTGCTCTTCTGCTTTAAACGTGGAGTTTGGGTTAGCTAAGGTGGTCTTCGTGCTTTGGGCACTGCAGTAGCTTTACAAACTGCTCGTGTGGGGGTACTCTGTGGTGGACATGGTGCTTTGTCAACTATAAGTGGGTTACTATCCGCTGGGGTTGCGGTTAGATGGGTTGTAGCTGGTTCTCTACCCAACGGTGTAAGTGTGCAATCTGGAAGAGTCTCGATTATGAGTGGTGGGGCTAGTTTGTGGGCCAGTACAAGCATGGTTCTATCTACATCGACGGGTAGCACTGTCTTTTGTGAAGAACGGGTTTTTGCTCCCTTAGATACTGCCATCACCCCCTCCAATTCATATGGCTGATAAACAAGAAAAGAAATTGAACGTACAGACATTGTATGATAGACAGATGTGGTAATTCACATATATTTTGTCTAACCAAACAGGACAACATGACACAATTTCACATATATGATGCCTAACTAAACAGGATAGCATGACACAGTTTCAGATATATGATGGATAACTTAACAGGATATAATGGCATAATTCAACATATGATGAGTACCTAAACAGGATGACACGACAAAACTATATGATGTCTTTCTAAAATAGGTTGGGATGAAATAATTCACATACATGTTGTCTAAGTATATAGGATGGCATGATATAATTGACATAATTGATTCATATGCTAAGCAGCTGGCACTCGCATGTATGATCTCTAAATTAAGCAGATAGAATTCAATATTGTGCATATGATGTCTAAACTAAGCAATGCAAGACACCATATGCATCATATGAGAAATATAAACATTGCAACTTAGAGCATACATCTCAGGTGGGATATAGGACTCGTCATCTGTCTCTGAATCCTCATCTGAGGAGCTCCCTGTAACCATCGAGATATATGCTTCAACAGGTACCATTGCCTGCTTTGAAGACCTTGTTTTCACTCCAAATTTTTCCATAATTGGCTCAAATGGCTGATACACATGAAGAGTAGTTCAATATACACAGATTGTCGACAAATGGAATATGTAATGAAAAAAAAGATGGCATGAGATAATTCACATATATGATGCCTGGCTCCATGGCGGTGCATAATTCACATATATGATAACTGGCTGAAAAACATGGCATTGCATAATTCACATATCTGATATAGAAAGCAAACAGGAGGCATTCACACAAAGCATGTCTAATCTAAGCAGATGGCATGGCAATGCAAGACACCATATGCATGATATGAGCAATATAACCCAGCCAAGTTAGAGCATGCACCTCGGGGGGAATACGACTGGTCATCTCTCTCTGAATCCTCCTCTGAGGAGCTATCTGTAACCAGCAAGAAATCTGCATCGATAGGTAGCACTGACTGCTCATAAGACCTTGTTTTCACTCCAGATTTTCCCATGACCGACTCAAATGGCTGATGCACAGGAAGAGTAGATGAATGTATAAATATTGTTGACAAATGGAATACATTATGGAAAAAATATGGCACGATACAATTCACATATACGATGACTGGCTAAACAGGATGGCATTGCATGATTCACGTATATGATGCCTGGCTAAAGAAGATGGCATTGCATAATTCCCATATACTCCCTCTGCTCCTAAATATTTGTCTTTTTAGAGATTTCAAATGGACTACCACATACGAATGTATATGGACATATTTTAGAGTGTAGATTCACTCATTTTGTTCTGTATGTAGTCACTTGTTGAAATCTCTAAAAAGACAAATATTTAGGAATGGTGGGAGTATGATATAGAAACCAAACAGGTGGCATTCACACAAAGCAAATCTAAACTAAGCTAATGACATATAAGATGTATAATGTAAGCAATGCAAGGCGCCATATGCATGATATGACCAACATCAGCATGCCAGGTTAGAGCAAACACCTCAGGTGGTAAACAGGCATGGTCGGCTCCTTCTGAATCTCCATCTGAATAGTTATCTTCCTCTGGAATACAATCTGGAAATGCAGGAGAGGGGGGGCACTTCGCCCACCATGGAGCAGCGTCTGCATGACATTATATTCGCACGCAACGGTCTTCTCCTTTTCTCTACATGTTCAGTATGATTGTGTACAATATCTGACATGCATAATAAAAAAATAGTTAGACTTTGTAAGGCCTAAGGGGTGCATGCAAAAATCAAGACTGATGGTAGAAAACAAGTGGATGGATCCAAAACTAATGATAGCAGGTAGATTATAGCTTCAGTTTAAAAAGATAGACAATGGATCATCTATTGTTTGTTGCCCACCCAACATGAACCACATAGAAGACCCCAGATGAACCAGATAGTAGACAGATACTATTCGTTGCTGGCTCGATATGAGACCCATGGGCAATTCAAAACTCAAGATTGAATGATAAAGTAGCAGGTAATAATAACCGATGTATAACGTAAGCAAACACGAAATACTGCGACCTCTCTTCCGGAGCTGTCTAGTCCTCAGGTTCATCTGCTCAGTCGATGATGGTAATGCAGTTGGCATGGCTGCCGGCAACGGGGAAGATGATCTGAGGCGGCAAAAGAAAGTCTGCAGGGGGGATCTCTGCTGCAGTGAACGCTTCTGTCGATGGTGCACCTCAGGTGGGGTGGATGATGGCACGGCCGGAGAAGGACATAACACACAGAATTTTCTTTGACGCCAATCTGAAAATGAAGTAATTCTGTAAGGGCTCTTTAGAATTGGAGGATTCTATAAACATAGGGACAGGAAAAACACAGGAATAGGATAGGAATGCACGTGCAAAACAGAGCATTTGGAAACATAGGATTTCACTCAACCTGGGTGTTTGGCTCACATGAATTGGAAGAACAGAGGAATGGAGAAACAAAGTGATGCGACGAGTGTACAACCTCTTTGGCATAGCCTTGTGGACCTCAGCATCATTGGGTTGGACGTGGAGGATGGTGATGATGCTGGTGTGACTGTCGGAGGCGGGGAAGAAGATCCGGGGCCTCTGGAAACGGCGCCGAGGGTACTGCTCCGCTATGATGGACGGTTCCGTCGTTGGAGCAGCTCCGTTAAGGTGTATGGCGACAAGGCTGAAGCATGACAAGACAGACAACTTTAATCTGAAGTTGGACCCTAATATCATCTGCAATAGATGATGTAAAATACATCACCAAAAAGTGCTAGATGTAAAATGCATCAGCCGCGCCACGGCCGCTCCGACAGATGCTGCAAGTACTATTCACTCTAAACTTAACTGAAGAAAATGAACTTCACAGTCGAAACTGAATTTTACTGCCGAAACTGATTGAACTAGTAACAGAGCATTGCAATAGATGTTTAGGGCGTTCAAGCACTAGTAGCAGAGAAGCAGTGATCTAAATCAGCAGACGCTCGAGCAGGGAACGCACTAGCAGAGAGCAAGTTGTGCAGTAGCACCGCGAGCGAGTGCTAAAGCAGCAACTCTTGTAGCTGCCGGAGGTTGTGCAGCAGCAGCAGCAGCAGCGCAAGCGAGAGCAAGAGCAGAGTAGCAGCACGAACGAAAGCAGGAGCAGTGCAGCAGTGCGACCGACAGCAAGAACAGAGCCGCAGCGCGAGCGAGAGCCAGAGCAGCTGCAGCTAGTGCCGTTGTGGAAGTCGCCACTAAGGAAGCAACGACATGGGGGAGAGACGCCGTGGATGATGTGGCCGGCGACGGCACCATCGATGGAGACGCCATGTCTGCTCGGTATCGAGCACCGGCAGCCCCGTGAGATCGAATAAAAGATAAAATGCTGCGGTGAGTGCAGAACCTCCTTAGTGGCGCCGAGTTGGCATCGGCTTCATCGGAGGAATTGGTGAGGGTGCTGCGGTTCCGGTGGGGCAGGTCAAGACGGTGCTGTGGGGATTGAGGTGGCGCAATAGAAGAGGCGAACATCGGGGCAGCTCCTTGGAGGTGGAGGACGGGGCGGCTGATCCGGCAGGACGACGAGATCGACAACGGATCCTCATCCGGTGCGGTGGATGAGGGACGGCGAGCTGTTGCGGTGGACGACATAGTCGGGGAAGAGTCTCCGGCTGGGCGGCGGTCGGGAGGCCGAAGGAGGAGCGTGGGGTTTTGCGGGTTTTGGCGGCCTCGGTGTACGAATGGGGGGGAGGGGGCGAAGGGGGAGGGGGGGAGCCAAGCTTAGGGATGCACTTGTCCGAAATGTAGGGTAAGTTACCAGCGTACCCCCACCGGTTTTGACACCGCGATGTGGAGCTTCATTTCCGGCTGAGGGGTAGAAGGGGTATTTCGCGTGTCTGGGCTGTGGGAGCGATTTCGGATGAGGAGGGAGTTCTCGCGCGTGTCCAAATTTTGGGATAACAAGGCGCGGCGTGGGTTGAAGAAGCGGGAGTTTCAAAGCAGGTGAGACAAAAGATACTCGAGCTTGAAAATTTCGGGATAACAAGGTGCGGATTCCTTGTTCGGCAGAACAAACTTAACGTGTAAAAAAATCATACAAGACACAAGAGAGTCATGTCCCCTTTTACTATATTGCTATAGATGCCATTGAAAAAACTACAAGAAAAATGTAAAAAAATCGGGAGAGCATGATTACCCTGCACAGTACCAAATCGATTCGCACTTCCCTCAACAACAACAAAAAAAATCAATTCCCACCAAAGAAAGAGTAATGTCCCTTTTTATATGATTACAGATGCCATGATCTCGAATTTCAATTTTTGAATCCACGTTATGTTGAATTCAAATATATCATTAGGTGACCTTGCGGTTTATAATTGATGTAGTCATACATTTTGATCTTCCATCATATATGAACATTTTACTCCACCATGTGAACATATATATTGTCGTCTACCATATGGACTAAATTTGAATCAATTTTCCTTATTTGAATACGATTGTTGTCAAGTTATACAATAATTTAAATATTGTCTTGATGACAAAAAGACATGCATATAGCAGTAATCATATTTCACTATGAACTACATACCATACGCTCTCCAATTCAAATATCTGTATCCATTTTATGTTGAATTCAAATCATAGTACATTATTGGTCTAGGTAGCGAGATGTTCAGGATAATCTAAACCCTGTTTTCATACGTATAATTTTTGGCTGAATTGGGACAATTTTTGGTATAAGCCTCTTGCAAAACCAGAGATTCTCTCAACAAGCCTCGTGGTTTCGAGAGAGAACGTGTCACCTTTGTGTGCGAAACGATATACGCTGCCTCCCCCCTGATTATATTTACAGAGGCAACATAGAACTATATGAGTGCCTTGTTAAATTTTGGAATTATTTTGGGTTCATTTGGCCTTTTTATACATTAATTGAGTTTCTGGACTTTTAATGTGCATAATCTAAATATGAATTGCATGCACATGCTCCGGTGCACCAAAGTGGGTTGAAAAATCACATGTGTGTCCTTGGTTGAATTTCTAGGTCCCATGGAAGAAATGAGAATGAAATTCAAACATCTGGGCGTCATGACTCTGCCGAGAACATCGAGAAACATAGATTTTAAATTCATGTAAATCCAAAACTCGGCTGGAAATCATGAAACTTGGCATGGTGTCATGTCATGGCACTAACATGTTGTGGTAAAAAATTGGGCCGATTTGGAAGCTTGTGGTTCTAAGAGGGAACATGCCACCCCCCCCCCCCCCCCCCCCGCCCTTGAGTTTCTTAACAAAGGCAACATAGAACTACATTAGTGCCATGTTAAATTTTGGAATTATTCCGGGTTCGTTTGTCATTTTTTATACATTAATAGAGTTTCTGGTCATTTAATGTGCATAAGTCAAATTTGAACTACAAGCACATGCTCTCATGCACCAAAGTTGGTTGAAAATCACATTTGTGTCCTCGGGTGAAATTCTAGGTCCCATGCAAGAAATGAGAATAAAATTTAAACATCTGGGCATCGTGGCTCGGCCGAGAACATTGAGAAACTTGGTTTTAAAATTCTTGTAAATCCAAAACACGTCTGAAAATCATGAAACTTGGCATGGATGTCATGTCATGGTACTACCATGTTGTGGTAAAAAAATGGCCGAATAGGAACAGATTTTGGTATAAGCTTCTTGCAAACCGAAGCTTATCTCAAGAAGGCTCGTGGTTCTGAGAGGGAACGTGTCACCTTTGAGTGCGAAACGGTATACGTTGTCCCCCTTGAGTTTATTTACAAAGGCAACATAGAACTACATGAGTGCCCTGTTAAATTTTGGAATTGTTCCGGCTTCGTTTAGCCTTATTTACACATTAATTGAGTTTTTGGTCATTTAATGTGCATAATTCAAATTTGAACTACAAGCACATGCTCCCGTGCACCAAAGTTGGTTGAAAATCACATTTGTGTCCTCGGGTGAATTTCTACTCCCATGCAAAAAATGAGAATAAGATTCAAACATCTGGGCGTCATGGCTCGGTCAAGAACATTGAGAAACTTGGTTTTAAAATCATGAAACTTGGCATGGTGTCATGTCATGGTAGTACCATGCCATGGTAAAAAAATTGGCCGAATAGGAACAAATTTTGGTATAAGCTTCTTGCAAATCGAAGCTTCTCTCAAGAAGGCTCGTGGTTCTAGGAGGGAACGTGTCACCTTTGTGTGCATAATTCAAATTTGAAATACAAGCACATGTTCCAGTGCACCAAAGTTGGTTGAAAAATCACATGTGTGTCCTCGGGTAAATTTCTAGGTTCCATGCAAGAAATGGGAATGAAATTCAAAATTCTGGGCATCGTGGCTGGGTTGGAAACATTGAGAAACTTAGTTTTTTAATTCCTGTAAATCCAAAACACGCATGAAAATAATGAAACTTGGCTTGGTGCCATGACATGGCACCAACATGTTGTGGTAAATTTGCAGTCCGATTTGCGAAGGCGCACACATTAACAATCAACAAAGTCATTTTGGAACAAGTGCTGTCATGTTACAATCGGAAACACAAGTATTATTGAAACCATGGGCGTTCTAGTTACTAGTACCATTTACGTGCCGCCATGCGTCCCCATTTTTTTATCTAGGAGGCGCCGTGCAGGGTAGCTATTTGAGTACGAGAGGCGTGCGATCAGACCCCTGCGCGTGCTTATCAGGAGGAGAGCCCTTTGACCTCCATCTGTCGTCCACCTCTCTCCCAAGGTCTCCATTAATGGCGCCCGAGCCTCTGTTTAATGGCGTGGCTATGTCTCACTCGACTGAGATTTAAGAGAGAAAAAAGAAAATCTGACAGCACGGATCTTGATGTAAGATCCGACGGACCTATATAGCATCTACTGCGACTTATAGCAAGACTGATGAATGTATAAGGACGATTTTTTTTATCAAAGAAGGGCTTGCCCCTTTCGATTTTCATTACTGAAAACCACCACAATTCACAAGAAGTTTAGCACAACTCCAGCCTAACACGAAGGACTAAAAGTACCACATTGAAATCGCAACATCCCAAGAGGCCAACAAAGGCCAAACATCTGCGCTAGAACCCAACATTTCACAACTGATGACACAATCGGCATCCTAAACTGATTATTACATCAAAAGAAACCAGGAAACTGAAGGAAGCCCAGCAGCAACTAGAAGAACAGCAACGCCAGGGTCGCCACGGCAAGAGTTTTCTTCATTCCAGCCTTGCAACATTGATCTTCCACAGAAAGATAAGGACGATTAATTTTCTTACATAATTAGAAATATAATTAAAAAAGCCACATGCGGCTACGCCCGAAATACACAAGGGCAAAAGAAGAAGGAAGACAAGGATCTGGCTCGCTGATCTCTACTTTCTTGATGCGTTGCTGCAGGCCGCGGGAACTAGTCTCCGCGGCGAGCGGCAATGAGCTCTTTCGTGTCCTCAAGACGCTGCTTAAGAACATCCACGGATTCCTCCACCAGCCTTTGGCGCTTGTTGCGGAGCATGTCATTCTCGTCCATAAGTTTCTTGACGATGACGCCGGTCCTCTTCAACAAGGCACTGGTCTCCTCCTGCTGGTCTGCACTTCGGACGATCTTCTCCCTCAGCAGGTCACGCTCAGCCCGGAGCCTCTCATTGCCCTCCCTTAGTTGCCGGATGACGCCGGTAGCCTATTCAAACGAGGCTTTCACATCATCCTGCAACCTCGCCAAGCCGGAGATCTGATCCATCTGGCTATGGACGATCGCATGCATGCGCCTGTAACAGTCGTCGCCTGCTCGCGAGAAATTTCCCAGGCTGCCGCGGCGCGGCGGGACATCTCTGTTGCATTCGTGGCGCGGCGGGACATCTCTGCTGCTTCCGCGGCACGGCCGGACCAGTCTGCTGCATCGACGGCGCGGCGGGACCTCCGTGCTGCTTCAGCGGCGCGGCAGGACCTCTGTGCTGCTACTTCCGCGCGGCGGGACATGTCGGCTGCTCTCGCAGCGAGGCGGGACATCTCTCATGCTTCCGCTTCCATGCTCGCCTCTCCCTGGTGGCAATCTCTCGACCCAGAACTCACGCTGGCCATGGCAGACGCAAGGGAAGGATGTTGAATGACTTGTTTGTTTTTGTGGATGAGGAGTTGAGGAGGAATGTGCAGTCATCTTGGCATACTAGTATTTATAACCGAGTACTAATACGCTCCTAAGTGGGAAACCGTTTAGGTTGTGATCGGTGTGAACAGGTTTGGAATTCAATATACTAGCGTGGTACTAATACGCTCCTAAGTGGGAAACCGTTTAGGTTGTGATCGGTGTGAACAGGTTTGCAATTCAATATAGTGTGGAGTAATTTGGAATGTGATGAGACGCAAGCTCAAAATTTTTTGATGGTTCTAGTTTCGAAGTGCGACACTATTCCCGGATGCAGTACTTCTTTTTCTACTCCCTCCTTTCTGGTTTTATAGGGCTTATCTCAAAACTTTAGTTTTTCCATTTTATAAGGCTCAATTGGGTTGTTCCCCAACACATGTTCAGATTCCAAGGTGCATTAAATCATTGCATGCAAGTATTAAGAGAAAATTGACCAATGCATGTACTTTATGCATGCATGCATTGCAATTAATGCATTGATAAACATAATTTTTTGAGAAAAACAAGAGCATTAATTAGGTGCTTTTGCAAACTACAAAAAATATTCCACCACTCACCATAAACCGGAAAGGAGGGAGTACTGTTGTGTACGTGCAATAACTGGCACCGTCGTATACATATCTTACAGTTAATGGGGCGTTCGACAGGAATAGCTGTGTGGCGAGCTCTAGGCTAGTCCTTTTTTCAGACGCATTAAACCTATCTCTCGGGACTTCTCGCACGCACCATCCTGCCACCCACAAAAACTTGTACTCTGAGTTTAGTAGTACGTTATACAGGAAGACAAGAGGTGCACGCACGCACTCGTCCTCTCACACACGCATCTGTTTTTTCTCGAAAAGGAGAATGATGACCCCCGGCCTCTGCATCTGGGAGTCACACATGCATCTGTAGCTACGAATTGTAGTGTTCTCAACCATCCTATTGGCTCTATCATGGATGTACCTATATACTAAAACATGTCTAGATACATCTATATTTTGACAAATGGAAGGCATGTATTGTGGAACGGAGGGAGTGCTTGTCATCAAAATGGATAAAAAAAGGGACGTATCTAGAACTAAAATACGTCTACATACATCTCCTTTTATCCATTTTGATGACAAGTAGTACTTCTTACCCAAAGGAACTTTATATCCAACAGACACAAAATATCCGTTCGACTGTTGGAAATTACTGATCTGATGTCAAAGTAATTGCTGCAGCGCCACCAAAACCCACCATTTCTTAAGCTAAAGTAGACCAAGGTAATCCCTATATTAGCATATTACTAAGATAAACAGAGGGCACTGTTGAAACATTTAGGACGTGAGCTTGTCAATTTGAATGTGGAGGGACACAAGCTTAGCCCCGGCCAGCAGCTTGGGCGGAACTGTCAACAAGGTCAGCTCCTGCACGTCGACGTCGTCGGGATCCTTGCTGCTTGTCACCTCCATTTCCACCTTGACGGCGTCGGTCGTGCCTTTGGGCTCCCCCGGCGGGCCATTCGCCCACAACTTGGCCAAGTAGTGCGGTAGTGGGGACGCCCCCGCTTTGATGCAGACGACCGACACGGCGATAGGTGTGCCAATGTCGAGCACGCCGCCGACCAAGAAAAATGCGCGACGGTCCTCCTCCGCGAACATCAAGAGCCGTGGCTCCGACAGTGGCACTTGCAGCTGGAGCACCTTGTTGTACTGGATCCTGTGCACGGGCATGGGATGCACAATGCTGATGTGCTGGTAGAGCGCCGGCGGCGGGCCTTCATAGCCGCAGACGGGCATGGGGCATTTGCAGGGCGTGAGCGGATACACGCTCTGGTGATCGGCGAGCTTGTGGTAAGTGACGTAGAGCCCACAGCCTTCGTGCGGGCACTCCACCCTCACCGACGAAAGGACGGAGTCCACCGCCGTGTTCCGCATGTTGAAGCCACCACCACGCTCGCACTTCTGGCACTGCCGCTGGTTCCCGGGGCGCTCGACACGGCAGCCCGCATAGGCCAGGTGCCCTCCCTTGCACTGCAGAAATCAATCCAACAGCACATCAATCAAGAAACCTGCACCTTGCTCAATCAGCCGAACGGACGAGGTGTATTCGAACCTCATACACTGGAGGCGTCAAGGGGCGGTGGCACAAGGGGCAGCGGAGCACGGTGAGGTCCATCGAGACCTTAGAGAGCTCCATCGTCGGGTCCTGTTCCTGTTCGGTCTACATGATCTCGCCTTCCTCGTGCACAACCATCTCTCGACTTGGGCCGGGGTATTACAAAGCTTACCGTCACATATTTTATACTCCCTCCGTTCGGAATTACTTGTCTCAGAAATGGATGTATCTAGAACTAAAATACGTCTAGATACATCCATTTTCGCGACAAGTAAGGCTGGCCATAGTGGGAGTAACATAAGTAGTATCATGCACTTGGGACTCGCAAACATGCTTATGTGGTAGGAAATTAAAGAAGAGAGAGATGGTTATAGTAACATAGGTAGATACTGTAACATAATAAATGTGATGCTACTATGTGTCATGCATGGAAATAAATGGGACCATCTATGATACTAATCTATGATACTATGCACTATAGAGGTAGTAACATAAACTAGTAACGTATGCATGTTACTAGTCTAAGTTACTCCCCACTATGACCAGCCTAATTCCGAACGGAGGGAGTAAGTCTTTATAGAGATTTCACTATGTGGACTACATACGGAGCAAAATGAATGAATCCACACTTAAAATGCATCTATATACATCTGTATGTAATTCATAATGGAATCCCTACAAAGACTTATAATTTAGGAACGGAGGGAGTACTACTTCAAGGTGCATTAAATCAACACATGCAAGTACTATCAAAAGAAGAGTCACGGCATGCATGCATGCATTGTAATTAAAGCATCGGTAAACACAAATTATTGAAATATATCGAGTGCAGTGCTTTGATGTGTCGCGTCAACTCGTACATCAACGAGAAGTTTGATTATCCTCTCCATCGCGGACTTAACTACACCTGCCTTTGGCTGTATGACAGGTTGGCCACACACCTGTCGGGCCCACCTGTCATACACGCAAAGACAGGAGCGTCCTCCCTCGCCCATGAGCGTGGTGGCTGGCAAGACTAGGAGAAGCTTTCGCTACACGCTCTCCCTCCCGCACGCGGTGGACATGCAGCAGTTCAATCGGTGTGGCCAAAAGCAAACTGTAGTACTCCTCCAATGCAGTAGTACACCTTCCCGAAGAGGCGAAGAGCCAAGCGCAGCCCGGACGCTCGTGTGGCAGTTTCATGTGTAGAGTAGTCTAGATAGCGTGTACCGTGCCTGTAAGCTTAAAATCGTTGGGGTCGGCTCCATGCTATGTGGCCGTCTTGAAGTTCTTTAAAAAATTAAAATAGTCTTCTGGCCCTACCTGTCACCCTGGTGATTGTAGTTTGCACGCTCATCTGGTCAAGACAGGAATATATATTTTAATTTGTTTTTTAAAGGGGGGACTCCCCGGCCTCTGCATCAGAACGATGCATACGACCACATATATTTTAATTTGTGGTGGGTAAATGTTAGAGGTTGCAGCAAATATATTGTACACTGCGGGTCTTTCAGCCAAGTTTAGAGGCAAGCATGTGGGGCCAGTGCTATGATGTGTTGTTTCAACTCGTAGAACGAGGAGAAGCTTGATTTTACTACACGCCTTCTCCCTCGCCCATGCGCGCGGTTGCTCACAAACGAGGACAGGCTTTTGCTTAGTAGTAGTACTTCTACAACAAGCTATCCGTCCCGCTCGCGGTGGACGGACATGCAGCAGTGGATTCGACACTGTAGAAGCAGTAGTAGTAACATCTTTGTTCGTCTTCTCGAAGAGGCGAAGAGCCAAGCGCAAACCGAACGTTGCAGTTGCGAACATTGGAGCACGCATATAGCCAGGCTCTTGCATGAGACAAAATTGCTATGTGAGCCCACTATTGTACCAGTACGTACAACTACTTGCTAGTATAGCCCTGTAAACCAGAAAGGAGTATTTGCCCTTCTAGAGATTTCAACAAGTGACTAGACTACACTGAGACGGAGTACATATGGAGCAAAATGAGTGAATCTGCACCGTAAATAAATACGTACTAGTTCTATCATTTTCCTCTCCGAGGTGCACAATATTGAGTATACTGACTAGTCTCTTTTTGACACGCATTTACATTTTTTTGACACATTACAGACGCAAGCGCTCATATACACGTGCATACACTCACCCCTATGAACGTACACACGCACGGCACTATCATCTTGAAATTTACGAAGTCACCATAGGCACCTCGTCGTCGACGGGTCCATAGGTGATTGAATGCCAAGGAGGAAGAGGGTAGCGGTTCCTGAGACGTTGAACGGTCAATGATGCATCCTCAATTACATGCAGAGGGAATTAATTGGAGAAGAAGACTAGAGCCAGCACGATGTGAATGCAACAGAGTTTGGACTCTCATATAATAAAGGCGCCCCACCACTCCAATCCATCTACTCCCAAGTCTCTACGCAACACTGCTCACTCCAATCCAAGACCAAGTGACCAGAAGCCACAAGCACCTATGGAGGCGATGGACGCGAGCGGCAGTCAGCTGTGCCAAATCATCCAAGGCGCCGGCCTGCGGCCCCACACCGTGCAGCGTTTCCAGACGGTGCTGGCGACCGCAGGCATCGTAGCCCTCGCCGACGCCGGCTTCGCCTCTCGCATGGACGACATGATGGTCAACTCCATCCGCAAGTTCACCGCCGTCAAGAAACGCGCGGACGACCTTGCCGTACTGCTCTAGCCCGCGCGCCCAGGCTCCTCATTGCCTGCCATGCTCATCGGCCTACATGGTGACGAACTATTTCAAGCCTGGTGGCCCTGCAGGTGCCGGAGGTCGCGACGAAGAATGTGCACCTCGAGGTCGCACTCGCCGCGCAGCGCCTCGCCATGCAAGAAACCGTCGACCTGCACATCCACGTCTACGAGGAAATCATCTACTAGGCCACTATAAGGCAAGCGAGGACAGAAAGACGTTGGCCTTCTTCCAGCGGCTGGAATCTTTGGACACCATTGTTCATAAGCACGTCGACCTGGCCACGAAAGCCGCTACTACTTAGGCGTCGTTCGGTGGGCCATGCCCTGAGTCGAGGAGGTGGACGTCGTCGATGGATGCATGTCTTCTTCTTGCCTCCTGTAACCAGCACTGCATCGCCTCGTGGCCTTAATGTTATATTAGTATAGTAATCCCTCTGTTCCCAAATATAAGTCTTTCTAAAGATTCCAGCAAGTGACTACTACATACGGAGCAAAATGAGTGAATCTACACTCTAAACTATGTCTTCATACATCTGTATGATGTATTCCATTTGAAGTAGTATCTAAAAAGGCTTATATTTATGAACAGAGGGAGTATATGGCATTTTTTATTCCAGTCGTAATGTTTTCACTGTGAGGTGGGGCCGCAGTTGAGCAAACCCACCCCACCCACCGGGCGTCGGCCGAGTTTAGAGTTAGAAGAGAGAAACGAGGGAGGAGAGCTAGCTGTAGCACGAACGCTGTTGTCAGATGGGACTCGTGTTTATAGAATAGGAGTACTGAGCACTCGTGCCTCTTTTTTTTGAGGGAAAAATTAGTCGTATGTCTAGTACCACTAGTTGGGTGCGTGCGACCTATAGCTGTCATCACTTTAGGTCTACTTTTCGAACCGCGGCTACGCTTCACAGTACATATTTTTTCACGCATTTATCCTCCTATATGTACTCCTAGGCTATTTCTACATGCTCCCATTCGCCGACATGTGGGACATAGAGCATCTGGGTCGTAGTGCATGCACGACTCGGAGCATATGCCGGGGTACTTTACATTTCAGACCTCACGAATTACATGCAAACCCCCCGCAGAAGAATAAATAAATCAATGAATTACAACATGAAACCGGATTATTTTCGTGGAAACCGGAGCACGTTCATTAAATTTTGGGCATAACACATTTATAAAAAATGACCGGACCTAAACCAGTCTAAGGGCCTCTTTGATTTTTCCCGGAAAAAAAGGGCCTCTTTGATTCGCAGGATACTGAAAACACAGGAATGGGGAAAGTATGATGGCGATGAACCGAGACGAGGAGAACTCTAACTCAGTTAGAGGTTAGAGTTAGATTCTAATCCTGAACTAACACTAAACCAAAGAGGTGTATGGATGGCAGGGTTAGATTGACAATAAATGCTCTATCTCAATCATTTGACTACTTTAGGCCCTATTTTTAGTCAGACTAAAATAAGTCCCTTGGATCCAAGCACCCTCTTGGTGTGGCCGGCTCTTCTGTGGCCTCCTCCCGCTCACAATTGACATAAATGAACCGTCTATACAAATCAAGCATGCAAAACATGATAATTTTTACTTTGTCCATACAAATGAGATATCCCACTTAAACATACAAGTCGTCAATCAAGCTTCACAAAATAAAAAAACACTTCATGAAACAAAGAATGAGCTAACTCATCACGAAAGTTGTTCATGATAGGGAGGGAGCCCGGAGCCCCTCACGCACCGAGGGACGAGCTCGCCATTGTTGCTCTGGAGGAAGGCTCTGTAGAGCCCAAGCCCCGGGAACCCCTCCGACGCTGGCCCTTGCGAGTTGAGGTCGACACCGGCATGGGTAGCAGGGCTGCTTGCCGCCGACTGGGAACTTAATCTTTGGGCCTCTAGAAATAATGCAAGCCTGTAACTAAAATACCTAGAAAGGTGAACTGAATCTTTGGGCCTCTAGAAATAATGCAAGCCTGAAACTAAAATACCTAGAAAGGTGAACTGAATCTTTGGGCCTCTAGAAATAATGCAAGCCTGAAACTTAAATACCTAGAAAGGTGAACTGAATCTTTGGGCCTCTAGAAATAATGCAAGCCTGAAACTGAAATACCTAGAAAGGTGAACTGAATCTTTGGGCCTCTAGAAATAATGCTAGCCTGAAACTGAAATACTTAGAAAGGTGAACTGAATCTTTGGGCCTCTAGAAAGAATGCAAGCCTGAAACTCAAATACCTAGAAAGGTGAATTGAATCTTTGGGCCTCTAGAAACAATGCAAGCCTGAAATTGAAATACCAAGAAAGGTGAACTGAATCTTTGGGCCTCTACAAATAATGCAAGCCTGAAATTGAAATACCTAGAAAGGTGACCTGAATCTTTGGGCCTCTAGAAAGATTTATTACCTCCTCAAGCAGCATCAAACAATTCCATGTGTGCACCACAAATCTATAGCAAGTTTGATCAGGATCTACTTTTCCAAATCAGAATTAGCGCTAGAGCAAGCAAGATCAATGATATGGCCGTGAGACAGAGAAGGAACGAACAAACTCACCCCTCTCGCGACCTCCCTAGTAGATGCGCCGCCGCCGTGCACGACAGAGGGAGAAAAAGACTGGTGAAGGGGGAGCGGGGCGACTTTCGAAGGTCGGAGGGAGAGGGCGGCCGGAGTAGGGCGGCGGAGGCCGGAAGGAGAGGGCGGCCAGAGGAGAGAGAGGGTGAGTGGCGCTTGGGCGGGCGGCCCTATGGGGAACAGAGAGGAGTCGTGCGAGAGGGGGGGAGCGATCTGGTGCGGGCAGGTGAGATTTTATTAGGGGAGCGATCTGGTGCGGGCAAGTGAGATTTTTTTAGTTCTCATTTAGTGGGCCCAGGATAACTAACCCAATTAGAACCTCTCCACCGGGCTAGTTTTTTTTAGCTGGGTTAGAGCAAACTAGCTCAAACTAACTCCTCTTGTTTCGATAATTTGAGGCTATTTCAACCCAAACTAGCTCTAACTCAGGGATCCAAACAAAGAGGAGTGTTACTGTACATGCTACAGTGTGGACCGTAGCACATTGTTTTTTATGGCCATATCACCACATTGTTTTCTACTGCTGGTTCACTAGGCTACCGTGGTTCGCACGGCTGGTTCAATGGGCTGCCGTGGTTCGCACTCCTCCGACCTGAGTAGTACTCCCTCCGTTCCTAAATATAAACCTTCGTAGATATTTCACTGTGGACCACATACGGATGTATATAGATGCATTTTATGTGTAGTTTCACTCATTTTTCTCCGTATGTGGTCCATAGTGAAATATCTCCAAAGACTTATATTTAGGAACGGAGGGAGTAGTATAGTACTAGTATATACCGCATCATTCTTTGCTCCTTCTTACTACTCCGATTAGAGCGCTGAACGGAAGGGGGGCATCACCCCGGTCGGAGCGCCAGTAATTCATGACTATAGTAAGTGGTCATATCACAAGTCTTTCCAGCAGTAACACGCCGTCAAATCACACAGCCCCACTTGCTCACCCTCCTCGCCTCTCTATCAAACCGCCTACCCGAAAACTGTCGCGCGTACTGCCCGAGAAAAGTCCCGCCCTCAACTTTTAACTACGTGAAAATAGTTTGAGCTTGTTCGTTCTATATAAATACAGTACTTATTGTATGTTTATTCACCCGTGGGGTTGTTCAATGAATGGAGGGGCGGGGAGCACAAGTGAACAATACTACCTCTGTCCGGGTTTATTGGTCCCCATTGTATTTCGTGCCAAATTTTGACCATAGATTAAACTAAGAAAATGTTCACGCATGTCACCAAACATTATATTTTTCAAAACTATGTTCAAATACGAATCCAATGAGATAATTTTTCTTGACATGCATTAACATTTTGTTAGTTAAATCTTTAGTCAAAATTTGGCACAAACTATAAAAGGGACCTATAAACCAGGACAGAGGTAGTACTGTAGTAGTAAGTAGGAGTCGTAGAGTAGTCACCTTAAATAGAGAGTTTCTTTTCTTTAATGCCACGTACAGAAATTGAAACGCTTGTTGTGGAGAGAAAAAAAGATAATCACTCCACTATATATGGATGCAGGGGCCTGAGCGCTTGCTTTACTAGGGTTGCTCTCTTCATTCTCTCATCCTCTCCAGATATAAATAAGACAGCGGTAGCGACATTTTCTCTCTGCTCACCGCTGGTCACAGATCCGGCCGGATCCCTTCGGCCGGTGTGTGTAGAGGACTAAAAGGTGCATCGTTCACGCGGTCATCGCCGCCGAGGGAGGAAACCCACAGCTGCCGAAGGGGCCCGATCCTCTGCCCATGCCATTCTCTCCGACACAGCGCCGGCTCGGGAGGTCCTCCGACCCTTCTTCCTCCCTGCCGTATTGTCCGCAGATCCGACCTGCCGCCGCCGACATCCCGGCGACCCTCAGGTATAAGTTCTTCGAAAGCGGCCTTGCTCTACTGCCCCAGCTCCCCACGTGTCTGCATGTGCATCTTTTTCTACTCCCATCAGCTCTTCTAAAGCCACCTAAATTTTTAGTATTATTAGAGGTAAAGCTACTTCATGCATTCGAATCTAGGGCTTTGTTCAAACAACGAAGAAAGGGGGGAAAGTTGTAGCATGAATCTAGGACTTGATTCAAAGAGGAAATAATATGGTGAAAGTAGTAGAGACCGGATACCCAACCGATCTCTTGGTTGAAAAGGGAAATAATGGGAAAACGCAGTACAAACTGGATAAGGAACAGATCTATTATTGGTTGACAAAAGGATAGAAAGTGGCGGCTGGTGGACAAGTCAACAGAGTATGTCCAGGATTAGATTTGCTGCCATCACATAGTAAAAGGTCTCCAGGATTAGATTTGCTGCCCTCACATAGTAAAAGGTCTCAGGATTAGATTTGCTGCCCTCACATAGTAAAAGGTCTCAGGATTAGATTTGCTGCCCTCACATAGTAAAAGGTCTCAGGATTAGATTTGCTGCCCTCACATAGTAAAAGGTCTCCAGGATTAGATTTGCTGCCCTCACATAGTAAAAGGTCTCCAGGATTAGGTTTGCTGCCCTCACATAGCGTGAACAAGCTCGGCATCACCACTTTATGCCTCCTTGTAGGTACATTGTGCTGATGCGTCCACTGTCGCATGTCCTTATACCAACCTTTTGCTGTTTTTTTTTGGGTAAACCAACCTTTTGCTGTAAGGGCGCATGTAAAATGAAGCGATCACACTGTTACCTTAGGGACATGTCTAACCAGTGTTATTGTTAATCTAATGCCTCTAGTGTAAGATGCAATTAAACTGTGTTACAAATGGCACTCCTGCTGTTTTCCCCAGTATGATAAGTAAGTTGCTCCTTTACGCTGCTGAGTGTCCTGGTGTCCCCATGGTCCCATACCCTTAAACCAACTCTTTAGTTGTTGTTGATTTACTGTGTCTGGTAAACAAGCAATGCCACCATTAAAGTAATCCCATATCTGAGGAATCTCATTGTTGATCGTAATGCTTCTGGTAACATGAAGCATTGCTGACGTTTTAAAATTTCTACTATCCTTGCGTGATTGCCATGAACATAATTAAGATGCTTCTTTTCATTTTATATATGTTTCGTATATTCTTATTGACCAGCAACTGTTTACTTTCTATCATTTTGTGCAGATAGGGATATCCATTTCACCTTGTTGCTATTGTGACCTTTTTGGTGAACTGCACAAAACACTTTTTTTTGGAATGAGTGTCTTGTGCAGTTCAACTAAAATGTCACGTGGGCAACATCTCTCAATTTTGGTGGAACTACACAAAATGGTTCAACTAAAGTGAAACCATGCTCTCATGTCTCCTTGTTTGTGCTATGCAAACATGTTGTGCAAACAGGAATACTCTACTACAGATGTTGTGACGGTCAAGAGCATTCGCCAAGTTCTTCGATTGTATGACATGGCTAGCCAAGATGGATTTAATCCCGATATTCACTTTATCAAAAGGCTATAATGGGTTGGTTCTGAATCTTGCAAGCTGGGAATCAGTGAGATGTGTAGGCATCTTTGTTGTACTTATTATTTGAATCTTATTTGTTGGTTCTGAATCTTGCAAGCTAGGAATCAATGAGATGTGTAGGCATCTTTGTTGTACTTATTATTTGGATCTTATTTGTTGGTTCTGAATCTTGCAAGCTGGGAATCAATGAGATGTGTAGGCATCTTTGTTGTACTTATTATTTGGATCTTATTTGTTGGTTCTGAATCTTGCAAGCTGGGAAACACAGCATGATGATGCAGAGGACAGCAACCATAACAAATAGTTACTTCTTGGTAGTATTATCTTTGTGAAAGTGCGACAAATGTGTTGATCATGTGCGTCCTGAGAATAATAATTCTAATTGTTGTGCATGTTGATCCCGTGGCACTGATAGAACGAGCCAATGAATTGCTTGTTTTAAGTATAAATTTCTATTAAAGCTAATTAAATTTAAGTAAAGTGACCACTAACTCCTGTTATTACAGTACCAATACAGACCCGCTCGTGAACCGACGTGTGGCCGGAGTAGGTTTCTTAATGGAGGCGTTTGAATGCGCCGAGGGTGCATCTTCTGCTGGGCGTGCAGCGGACGAGGGAGGGGTAGTAACTGTTGTCTCCTGAACACACTCGGCTTACTGTTGAATCCAGTTCCCCAAGAGCTGAAAAACGAACTGTTGCCGCCGCCTACACACTCGTTCACTCGAAGAGACTCCAATGGCGATCCGAGGGGTGAGCCTGCTGGATATGGACTTCAGCAAGGAGTTAGTTCGCCGTTCAGTCCTATGGCTGCACCAAGTTGAATGTGATGTACACCAACGATACGGACTCGGTGAAGCTCTGCCTCGCCTCAGTCCTATGGCTGCACCAGGTTCTGGAGCATTCGCCCATTTCATCGGTAGCGCCGACTGCACCTTCGCTATGGTGGAGACAAGGAAGAACGCGCCGATTCAGCCATCTGGTGCAACAAGCTTGTCGACATCCAGAAGCAATACAAGATCATCGGCAACGGGCAGGAGAAGGACTTCGTGGTTGACCTCGCTGAGACCATCATCGACCCCTGATACGCCAACATGAAAGAAGACGACCTGAACACGTGCAAGGTACCTCTGAATCTAGCCTACATAACCTATGCGGCCAAGGACGCATACGCATGCTACGACATGTACAGGCAGATCTTGGACATGCGGGCGTGTCTGCTTCCCATAACCGACGAGTACACGGACAGCCGCAGCGTCATGATCAAGCGTGCTAGGAAGGTCTAGATGTTGTACTTTATCTGTTTATAAGCACCTTTATCATCTGAGTGTTTCATGCATTAGCCTATGTGTCCTAATTATCTGTTTTGTCCGAAATATTTCTTTTAAGAACCCATTAACCTGATTGCTTTTTAGTGGCTATTTGCTAATGTATGTAAACTAGTTCACCTGTCCGTAAAAAAACTAGTTCACTCGGCTGCCGTGCTTTGAATCTCCTTCCTCCCAACATATTCCTCTCCTCAGGTGGACCCAGCAGGTCTCTGAATTTTCTCCCACTTTCTTTTTTGATGTAAACTGAGTTTTCTCCCAGTACTTTCCCCTAGAACCAACTCAACTGTCCCACGTCTAGCCTAAAAAATAATAATACCCCACATACTATTAATAACTCATCAAATTAAAATGATATTTTATTTCGTAAGTTGAAAGTTCTTACAAAATAATAATAATAATAATTGTTTATATATAACTTGCCAAGTTAACTCCTAGTGATTGCGTACATAAGCTTGCAAAGATTTTACTGACGTGCAATCATGTGTTTATGTTTTTATAACATTTCTACGTCTAGCCCAACATGATATTTTCACGCAGCCCAGCAAGTCTGTGGATTTCGAGAAAAATGCAAATGGGATTTAAACGGGCTGCATAGATGCTACATCATTGTTTCACCCTGCCCACCAAATGGACTAAAAAAACAAATGGACTGGCTGACATGTGGGCCAGTAGGTCGAAGCCTAAGAAGGCGTTGGATTTACATCCAACGGCCGGCATTCTTCTTCAATCTCTCGTCTTCTTCCCCCAGCACTGCCGGAACCGCCTGCTCCAGCCTTCGGCGTCCAGCGGCGTTGTTTTGCGCTCCTCAGCGAAACGCTACCACGCCGACGGCCAGGCCATCCCTCCACTCCGCACCACCTGTTATTCTTTGCTGAGTGTAGGCCCACCCCGCACCCTAACCGGTCAAGTTTCCCACTCCTCTCCGTCTGCGACTCCACTGCCGCGTCTTCCCCATCTCCGGGTCGTTCCAGTCTAGGGCCTTGCCGTCGTCCACTGCCTCGGTGCGCTCGGCGCGGCGTGATCAACATACGAGAGTCATCGGAAGAGGGTTGTACGTCGAGAGCCTGACGGCTGGGACCCACGAGGTCCATGGTCGCACGCAAGGAAAGTTCCTCCTTATTACGCACTGTACGTGCAGTGTACGTGGGAAGGGCTTCTGTATTTCGCGAAAAAAACACCCCTCCCCCCCCCCCCCCCCCGCTGACAGGTCGGACCCACCAGCTATATCTTCGCACGCAAGGAAGTGCCTCCTTATTACGCACCAAAAAATGAATACCCCCTGCTAGCTGGGACCCACCATAGTGGGTGGATGACTTGTGGGCCTACTAAGTTGACCAGGACGGAGGGCTTTGTCAACTTAGTCAATATGAACGATTCTAGCTCCAGTGACCGTACGATGTCCATCCAACGGCCATAGTGCTTCTTTAACCTCTGGTCTTCTTGCTCCAGCCGCCCAAAGCAGCGCCGGTCGTGCCGCGTGCTCCTGCCTCTCGTGACCGGCTGTGATGCCGCGGAGGCCTCACCGCCCCCTACTACTCCCACCACTGGCCCAGGGTATCCCTATACTCACCCACACCCCTGTTATTCTGCGGCGACAGCAGCCTCACGCCACAGCCGAACCAGTGAACCCTCGTACTCCTCTCCGTGTGGGCATCCACTGTCGCGTCTTCCCCGGCTCCGTGTCGTCCCCTTCCTAGGCCTCGCCATCGTCCACCGCCTTGGTGCTCTCGGCGCGGCGTGGTCAATGTGGTCAACGACCGACTTCCATCGGAAGAGTACTGTACGTGGAGAGGCTGATAGCTGGGTCCAAGGCCACAGCCCAGTTTTTTGTGATTTGCCAAGTAAGTCGCTTTGTCGGGCCTGTTGGGCTACAAATCTTTCAAGACGAGGAGAGCTTCATTCGGCTGGCCGAGAAAATGGCCTATCAGTAATGAGAAATGGGCTGTACATTTTTAAAACACATCAAACCGGCAATTAGTTTCAAATATCTTTTTTTCATTTCGAGATTTTAAATTACATTAATTTTTATGCGTGGAGAATTTGTTGGATTTTATATTGATATACATTTATTTTTAAAATCAGTTTGAATGTGAGTCGAAATTTCGGGATTAAAAACAGATCGGACCGCACCGAAATATGCAAAATTTCGTATAATTTTTTAACCGTGGCCACAATATGGGCTGTAATGCTAACAAAAAGAATATGGGCTCCAAAAAACCTTAAGAATTGGCAAATGGGTTGTAAATTATTAGAAATAATGGCAGATGGGTTGTATGCTGTTTTCCACAGATTTGAGGCTTTCCTAAAAAAGGTTGATGCACAAGCAGTGACTGTTGGATGGCCATCCAATGGCCGTCGTGCTTTTTCAATCTCTGCTTTTCCTGCTCCAGCCGCTCAAACAAGCGCCGGCGGGACTGCCTGCTCCCTCCTCCCCGTGGCCGGCTGTGCTGCCGCGCAGGCCTCACCGCCCCACTGTACTCCCATCGCTGGCCTAGCCATCCCTCTACTCACCCACACCTGCTATTATTCTCCGGCGACGGCAGACGAACCAGTAAACCCTCGTTCAGTCGTACTCCCCTCCGCGTGGGAAACAACTGATGAGTCTTCCCTGCCTCTGTGTCGTTCCCTTCCTAGGCCTCACCGTCGTCCACCGCCCTGGTGCTCTCGGCGCGGCCTGGTCAACATGGTCAACGACCGACATGCATCTGAAGTGGATTGTACATGGAGAGGCCGACATCTGGGTCCACGGCCGCACGTAAGGAAATGCCTCCTTATTACGCGCAAAATAATGATTCCTCCACCTGACATCAGGGACCCACCGAAAGGGCCTCAGTATTTCGTGAAAAAAATGTTACCACCGCTGACAGCTCGGACCCACCAGCTATATCTTCGCACGCAAGGAAGTGCCTCCTTATTACGCACAAAAAAATGAATACTCTCCCTGTTAGCTGGGACCCAGTATAGTGGCAGGCTGACTTGTGGGCCTACTAAGTTGACGGGGACGGAGGGCTTTGTCAACTTAGTCAATATGCACGATTCTAGCTCCAGTGACCGTACGATGTCCATCCAACGGCCGTAGTGCTTCTTCAACCTCTGGTCTTATTGCTCTAGCCGCCCAAACCAGCACCGGTCGTGCCTCGTGCTCCTGCCTCCCGTGGCCGGTTGCGATGCGGCGGAGGCCTCACCGCCCCCTACTACTCCCACCGCTGGCCAGGACATCCCTCTACTCACCCACACACCCTGTTATTCTGCGGCGACGACAGCCTCACACCGCAGCGAACCAGTGAACCCTCGTACTCCTCTACGCGTGGGCATCCACTGACGCGTCTTCCCCGGCTCCGCGTCGTCCCCTTCCTAGGCCTCGCCGTCGTCCACCGCCCTGGTGCTCTCGGCGCGGCGTGGTCAACATGGTCAAGGAATGGCTTCCATCGGACGTGGACTGTACGTGGAGAGGCTGACAGCTGGGTCCACGGCCGCAGCAAGGAAGTGCCTCCTTATTACGCGCAAAATAATTATTCCTCCACCTAACAGCGGGGACGCATCGGACGGGCCACCGTATTTCACGAAAAAAATGTTTCCCCCTGACTGCTGGGACCCACCAGCTACACCTTCGCACGCAAGGAAGTGCGTCCAGGCAAAAAAAACAAAATGATTCGCCCCCCCTGACTGCTGGGACCCACCAGCTACATCTTCGCAGGCACGGAAGTGCCTGACAGTCGGGACCCACCTGGTCGAAGCGTACGTAGCGTTGTCATCCTGGTCGCAAACGTGTGCATACATACTGGTCGATGTAGAGGCACGCACGTGTCGTAGTAGAGGCGCGCACGTGTTGTAGTAGAGGTGCGCACGTAGCATGTACACGTACGTACAGCGGCCAGGGTGCAAGAAAGAAAATACGGCCACGTACGTACATACGGGTGGGGTCTCGAATGCCTACTCGTGCATACGTACATGACTGGGTCGGAACGGAGAATCAGAGTCGTCGCCGTGTTCATGGGGAGGCAACGGAATGTGTCGTGTTCATGGGGAGGCAACGGAATGCGTCGTGTTCATCGAGAGGCAACAGAATGCGTGGGAGCCAACCGGCTTGGACGAAACAGGCGATGGAAACGAGGCCTGGCATACCGCACAACGGAGGAAATGGACCTCCTACGTTCGGAACGGGGTCCTGTTGATCGGGAGGGGTGTGGCGTACCGCAAAAAGGACGAAACGGACCTCCTATGGTCGAAACGGGGGTCCTGTTGATCGGGGGGTGTGGCGTACCGCAAAACGGAGGAAACGAACCTCCTACGGTCGAAACGGGGGTCCTGTTGATCGGGAGGGGTGTGGCATACCACAAAACGAACGAAACGGCCTTGTGTTGGAGCGCTACGGTCGAAACGGGGGTCATGTTCATCAGGAGGGGTGTGGCGTACCGCAAAACGGGACTCCATGGGATACTGTTCATGTCCACCGTCGACCTCCTCCAGCCTCCACGGGCTACCGTCGACCTCCTCAAGCCTCCACGGGCTCCTGTTCATCCAGCCTCCACCGCGCGCTACTCCACCGGCTACTATTCAACCACCCCTCCACCGTCTACAGTTCATCCAGCCCTCCGCCGTCTACTATTCATCCAGCCCTCCACACCACGGGGTCCTGTTCAACCACCCCTCCACGGCCACCCCTCCACTGTCTACTGTTCATCCAGCCCTCCACACCACGGGTTCCTGTTCATCCAAAGGCAACTCCACCGCTCACTGTTCATCCAACCCCCCCCCCCCCCCGCCCGCAATGCTCATTGTTCATCCATCGATCGGCTTCAGTTAGCAGTAGTAGCGAAGGAATCGCTCCATCAGGTCCAGTTAACAGCCATTGATCGATCACTCGGGTTCAGTAACGCGTAGCCTGCAGTGCAATCACTTGGGTTCAGTTAGAGCCCAACGCCTCGCTCGGGTTCAGTTAGAGCCAACGCCTCGCACACACGCGCGTACCTGTACGAGAGAAATGCGCATCGCTCTGCCCCCGACCACCCACCGTAACCGGCAACTCCCCGAAATTTTCCTCCCCCTCGCTTCTACCATGGTTTTTCCGTCATGGACGGCCCAAACAATGTCATGCAGCTGCGTCTCTGGCCGGCCCAGGACGAAAAGCCCATTTTCTGTCATGATTTTTTGTCATAGAAGTAGGATCCCACCACATCTATGATGATACCGGATTTTGTCACAATTATTGTCATAGAAGTGTCATATGTATGACAGGAAAAAAAATTCATTCGGCCCAAAATGTCACGGATGTGTCTTTTTTTGTAGTGTCAGGGCCATGCGAGATGGGCGTATCGGCCGACACCCCGACCGCAACGACCGGGGCTATGGCCGAGGAGGAGGAAGAGGTGTAGGACGTTGGGAAGACTGTGACCCTCGCCAAGGGTGGCGTGACCGACCTCGCGAGGACCGCTGGTAGGACCAGCCTCGCGAGGGAGGTTGGAGGGATCAGCCTCGTGAGGATCGCCCTCAAGGCAACGCAGGCCTCCCTCCTCTGCCACCACCACCAAGGAGGAACGAAGACCATCATCAGGACGAGGGGGCTGGGGGCTTCTGGGAGCCACGCGCAATCTCTGGCATCCTGGACGGCGCTCAAGCCCCAGCCTCTCAGTGCATCTTCAAGCAGTTTGCTCGCGAGGTGAATGCAGTCCTCCCCAAGCTTGAGGCCACGCGCCCTCTCAGGTGGTCTGTGTGCGCTATCATGTTCAGCTCAGCGGATCAGCTCAAGTGCGCAGCAACAGCCGGAGTCCTCCCGATGCTTTGTTCCCCAGTCATCAGCAATGTGCAAGTCACCAAGACCCTCATCGATGGCGGAGCAGGACTCAACATCCTGTCCGTCGAGACATTTAACAATCTCTAAGTGCCATATGACCAGCTTCATCCCACCAAGCCTTTCTCAGGAGTAACTGATGGTTCCACCGTTCCAATAGGGCAAGTTCGCCTTCCTGTCACCTTTGGGCAGCGCAACAACTACCGCACCAAGCTCATTGACTTCGACGTCGCCCACATTCGCCTGCCATACAATGCCATCCTCGGGTATCCAGCCCTGGCCAAGTTCATGGTAGTGACTCACCATGGCTACAATGTCCTCAAGATGCCAGGGAGCGGTGGAGTCATCACAGTGCCTTGTGAGGAAAGGGATGCAGTGTGCTCTCTTGAGCGTGCTTTCCAAGCCGCGGCAATCGAAGGCCCAGATCATAGGAGCGGAGGACTTCCCGAGGCGGTCCCTAAGAAGAAGAAGGTTTCACCTAGCCCGAACCCTCAGGAAGCAGGTACCTCCGGAGGCGTTGCATCAGGATCCACGCCCGTTCAGGGGGTGCCACCCTCTATCGCATAGGAAGGCGCGCCCGGCGCCCTCCTCGTGCAGGGCTCGGGGGCTCCTCCTTGGAGAGCCACCGACTTTGCCAAGGTCACGAGGGAGGCGCTCGGGCACCACTTGGAGGCGTGCTTCAAAGCACGTTTCCCTTAGGAAGGTATGAGGCAAGGAGGGCCAAACCCTCAGGAATTCATCGCAAGGAACATTCAGGAGCTACAGCAGTCAAGAGTCATGCGCGGCAGCCGCTGCTTGCCCGTCGTGGCCCCACATCCAGGCGAGGATGGTGGGCTGCGCGTCTGCATCGATGTACCAGGGCTCAACCGAGCCGCGTCTCACGAGTGCCTCTGGCCTTCACACGTGGGGCGTTGCGAGGGTCCACCTCATAGCTACGTTCGCATGCCCTTTGGCCTACCGAACGCGGTCGCCGCTCATCAGTGCCTGCTGAGGAGCATCCTGGGGGCTCAGGAGGTCAGGCATCACGCGGTCCTGGCGGAGATGGAGATGGCCGTCGAAGATCCACCTGTGCCCCCGGAGCCTCCCGAGGCTCCAGGTCCCGGGAGCTCATGAGGGTCGGCCTCCTCACCACGCGTCGTCCACTACTTCGGCATCCCTTCATCTCCAACGGTATCAGGTGACATCTTTCAAAGTCCCATTTTCAGCTGGGAGCGCCCGCAGGGCTGCATCATTCCCAGGTCGCGTGGGTCCATCCCTGCAGCATGTATTTGTTTTGCTTATGCTCTTTACCTACCTTGTTGGGGGCGCCCCTCGGGCTGCATTATCCCCAAGCTGCTTGGGCCTGACCCAGTGGCGTTTGCTTTTTCCGCATCTATCTAATGGATTTGCTCCTTCGTGCTTAACATGCTTGACCTAACCGCCTGCTGGATTGACACCTACCTTTGGAGCCGCTCGCTCTGGCACGGCACTTGCGCATGGGTCCGTCCATGCAACGCCGATAAATCTGAGTGGTCGAGCTCTGGCCGCGGCAGCCCCGCGAGGCGCCACCTCACCAGGCCCTCAGTGCCCCAATCACTCACTTGGAGTGACCAATGGTTGGCTGGCAACCGTAACGACAGACCTTGTTTCCCCTCGTGATTGGTATGCAGGGCCCTCTCCAGAAGCAACGCTGGGGACGTCGCGAGCTTTCTATCCTTCTCTCCAGCACGATCCGCTTGCACGTTAAAAGGGGGCGCCTGAGCATCGCGACTCATGGGCTCTTACTGGCTCTCCAGCCCTCACCCCCTAGCCTTGACCCACGGCATCGCGACCTGTCATACCAGCGGCGGCTAAGCTCGCTCGAGGGCCAGGACCTAAGGACGTAGAGCATTAAGGAAAGTGCGGGGGAGAGGGAAGAAGCTCACGAGGACCTAACCTAGCAACACCTCAGCTGCCGCCACGCAGGGCCGGCACCTCGATGAAAATACGCCAAACCTACGAGAAAAGTCACGCGAAAACTGATTTGACTCAGCGCTAAACCCTCACCTAGTGCAGCTCTGTCACGACAATGTTGCCTATCTTTCTTGCCTAGAGGAGACTGCTTGAGCACTAAAAGGGACCTCTTGAGCATCGCGACTCAGGGGCTCTTACTGGACCTTGGGCCGCTCACCTCCTGGCCTTGACCACGGCATCGCGACCTGGCATACCAGCGGCGGCTGAAGCCTGCCTGGGGACCAGGACCTGTCAGCGTAGAGCACCAAGCCTTCGGGAGGAAAGAAAGGGGGAGCCGAGCGGGAACAGGACAAGCACCTCACATCGATTCATAATAAGGATGTAATATTCACAAAAGACATGGCCAGCGCCTTACATACCCCCGCGGGGTGGTACTTCGATTCCTCGCAGGGAACAAAAGGTGCTAATCCTAAGGAACGCTAACTACGCGCGCCTCCGCAAGAGACGCCATCATCAACAGTGGGCCATCAGGCGCAGGCGCCAACCCCATCCAGATCAGCAGCGCCGGCGGCCTGAAGCACCCGCCCTGCTCCGAGCGTGACGCGAGCTCGGGGGCTCGTAGCTATCGTTGCTCGTCTCCAGAGTCGCGTGAAGCTCGGCGGAGTCGCTGGACCTTCTGGCACCTCCGCTGCTGCCTGAGGAGCTGCTGGGGAAGCGGTTGGCGGGCCTGGTCCTCGCCACGACGATGCCCCGACCGCCTTTCTCGGGGCAGCATTCCAGCCGGCGTCCTTCCGCGTCAAAGACCTTGAAGAACATCAAGGAGGCGCCATCGTATTCGAGGTGGATTACGAGGGCGCCCCCTGTCCGGCAGACCCGGGCGATCTCGCCCCAGCCACGGGTCATGAAGACCTTGCCCGGAGCAACAACCTCGACCTCCGCTCCGGTCGCAGGGGTACTGCAGTCGGCGTGCTGCAGCCAGAGCTCAAGAGGCCCCCTCGGCGGGATCTCGAAGGCGAAGGAGGGAGGAAGGCGAATCCAAGATCGAGGAGGCATGGCGGCGTGGAGCACAAGCTCACGAGAGGGGCCCTCGGCATGGACTCCAGGAGGAACGACGCGCACCGCCGTGACCCGTCGGCATCGATGGCGGCACCGTCGGTGTCGCTTGGCGCCTTCTTCTCCAGGGCCCTCGATGCGGGCGTACAAGGGCAGCGGGAACCCAGGCGGCGGCCGCTCGTACCAGGGCCTCGATGCCTCCTGCCGAGCACCCTCATCTCGGCGGCAGAGGACTAGCCGCTTCTTCGGCGGAAGCGGGTCGGGACCCTCTCGGGGGGCCTTTCCCTTCTCTTCTGCAGAAAACCGGCAGATTGGTGCCATTGGCGTAAGGTGGAGCAAGGGCGAGGAAGAAGAAGAAAAGGAGTAGCAGGGAGGAATGGACTGGAAGGGCTCGCGCCGTTTCGTACATATAGCCGGAGGAGGCCAACCGTCGGCCACCACGATCGCAGGTAATCATGACCCATTTTTGCATGCAGGGACTTGTCAAGTCATGCAGTTGCCGAGGCGTCGTGGGGAAGCAGACACGCCCACGTCCAATCAATCGCCATGTGGCGCCCAAGGCCGCAGGCTGTTGGGGCCCGCGGTGCTTCGCACTTGCCCCATTGCTTCTTTGCTAAGCCAAGTCCGGGCGCGCCTTGGGCCCGGGGGCTACTATCGACGTTCTGGGCACGGGGGTCGCCAGACTTGCCTGCCTGCGACCTGCGGCATGGCTCAAGTGGGGGCCCAGTGCAGACCAGCTTCATCAGCTCAAGCTCAAGACCCTCGCGAGGGGCCAAGCCTCGCGGGGTGGACGACAGGAAGCTTCCTCAGGAGCAGCCTCATCAGGCAGGCTCGCGAGAAGGCGGAGAGATCAAGGCAAGGGCACCTCGCGAGGAGCCCATGACGCAAGCCATGACGATCGAGACCAGGCAGGCGCCGGCTTGCGCAGTGTCCTTGTTTCCCCTTCGGTGCAAAGTGGGCAAGCACAGGCCAAGGCATCAGGCAAAGGTTACCGTTTCGGTGCAACAACACCAAGACCAGCAGAACGGTAGGATGGAGGTCATCGTGGAGCCCAGAACGGCGTCATCGTCAGAGCCTTTGGCAGCCGAAGACCAACTTTAGTCAGGATAAGTGTACTAGATGTTCCCCTTCAAAATGGCCAATTGTTGGCGCCCTTCCCGCTCATTATTTGGGAAGAGGCCCAGGGCCTCCCTCTATAAATAGGACTAGCTACCACAGAGTAGAGGCATCTAGAAAACAAATCGATCAGAGAGAGAGAGAGAGAGGCGACTGAACTCACCCAAGCAGTTCATCGCACCAGCTCAAGAATAGCCCTCGCGAGGCTGTTCTCCCTTTGTACTGTTCATCATCAGCCTCTGAGGCAATCCACCACGCCACACACTGGAGTAGGGTATTACACCACAATGGTGGCCTGAACCAGTATAAATCTCGTGTCCCTTGTGTGTTCTTCTTTCTAGCCTAGATCCTTTGCGAGATTTCGAGACGTGAGCTGGTAGGGGAAAGATCTTCGTGCGCACCCCAGAGTTCAAACCTCAAGGGTCTGCCAGAACCCGAAATCCTACAATGCATGCCCTTGCGGCTAGAGATCCAATGCATCCCATGGTGGCCGGCGGCAAGGTGGAGCTAGGATTGGAGAAGCTGAGCGTGTTGGGCTTCAAGGAGGCACGCGTTGCCAGCAGTGGAAATGTGGACTCTGATAACCCACGAATATAGGGGGTCGCAACAGTTTTTTAGGGTAGAGTATTTAACCAAACTTATTGATTCAACACAAGGGGAGCCAAAGAATATTTCAAGTATTAGCAGTTGAGTTGCCAATTCAACCACACCTGGAGAACTAAATATCCGCAGCAGAGTGATCAGTAGCACAGCAGTATGATAATTTGATAGTGGTAGTAGCAATAGCAATAGTAGCAGTAACGGTAACAGTAGTAATTTGGTAGCAATTGTGACAGCAGCAGCAGCAACAGTAGTAACCTAGCAAAAGCATTATGTGGAAAACTCATAGGCATTGGATCGGTGATGGATAATTATGTTGGATGAGATTCATCATGTAATAGTTGTAACCTAGGGCGACACCGAACTAGCTCCAATTCGTCAGTGCATCAGTGTAATGTAGGCATGTATTCCGTATATAGTCATACGTGCTTATGGAAAAAAACTTGCATGGCATCTTTTATCCTACCCTCCCATGGCAGTAGTGTCCAATAGGAAACTAAGGCATATTAAGGCCTCCTTTTAATAGAGAACCGAAACATAGCATTAACACATAGTGGATACATGAACTCCTCAAATCACGGTAATCACCAAAAAGAATCCCAATTGTTGTCACCTTGGTGTATGCGGATCATAACACGTAATAGGTGCATATAACTTGGATGGTAGGATCAAGAACACGGATATATTCGCGAAAACATAAACGGTTCAGATCTAAAATAATGGCACTCGGGCCCTAATGACAAGCATAAAGCATAACAAAGTCATAGCAACATCAATCTTAGAACATGGTGGATACTAGGGATCTAGCCCTAAGAAAACTAACTCGATTACATGATAAATCTCATCCAACCCATCATCGTCCAACAAACCTACTAGGGAATTACTCATTCCCAGCGGTGAGCATCATGAAATTGGTGATGGAGGATGGTTGATGATCACGAAGACGGAAGATCCCCCTCTCCGGAGCCCCGAACGGACTCCAGATCTGGCCTCCCGATGAAGAATAGGAAGTAGCGATGGCTCTGTATCGTAAAACATGATGAAACTTCCTGTCTTATTTTTTCTCGGGAAAAGGAATTTATAGTATCCAAATTAGGGTCATTGGCTTCGTGGGCCCAACTAGGTACCATGGCACGCCCTCCTAGTGGGCAGCAGCCCCCCCTTCATGGGTCTTTGCTCCAGTATTTTTCTGTTATTCCAAAAAAATCTTCAAATTTTTTTGTCCAATTCTTAGAATTTTTATTTCTGCACAAAAACAACACCATGGCAATTCTGTTGAAAACAATGACAATTCGGGTTAATTTCATTCAAATCATACAAATTAGAGTCCAAAACAAGAGCAAACGTGTTTGGAAAAGTAGATACGACGGAGACGTATCAACTCCCCCAAGCTTAACTCATTGTTTGTCCTCAAGCAATTCAGTTGACAAACTGAAAGTGACAAAGAAAAACTTTTACTAACTCTTTTATTCTTGTGTCCATATATATGCTTAAATAATACCTAGGTTTTCAGCAAGGATCATGACTAACCATGCAAATGATAACTCTTAAAAATTATATTCACTCATATCAATGGCATAATCAACTAGCGAGCAATAATAAAATATCACAAATTTTAACACGTTGTCAAAACAATTATGATATAATATGACAACATGGTATCTCGCTAGCCCCTTCTGAGACCGTAAAACATAAATGCATAACACCTCCAAAGTTCAAGCAGCGACTAAACATTATAATTCACGGTAGAAGAGATCCAGTCATGATGCACACAACATTAACTATACACAATGCATGAGAATGACAATAGTGCTCTCAGGACTGGTGCTTGTTTTAGAAGCTAATGACTCAAAAATAAAAGTAAAATAACATAAAAGTAAATAGATGGGCCCTTCGCAGAGGGAAGCAAGGATTTGCATAGTCTGTGTACCGAAGCAGTGCGTCGGCAATCCTATCACGATAAATAATTCTTCGGCCCTTTATTGAACCCTTAAACTTGAGTACGTGCTCCTCTGCCTTCTCCATCTCCTCTTGAATGCTCATCATCATTTGAACATCTTCGTCATCCGAATCCAGCGAATCAACTAACTCGTTGTATATGAATTGTCAAGGTGGGTGTTTTCATAGCCATCATTCCACGATGAATCCATCAGTAAACTAAATTTACCAAAAGAATAAAAAAAACCTACTCAGACATTTCATCAAACGTATAGAGTGTGATGTGTATATCTAGGGGAGTTGGACGTACCGGGGCGGCCTCCAGTGCGGCGACCTTGACCGGTTGTGGCATGGTCGGCGATGGTGTGGTTCGGGCCTCTGATGGCTAACCTGTGGGTTGGGGACGACAACAGAGCAATGATGGTGGAGGAACTACGATGGTCGTTGTGCGGACGAGGAAGGAGGAATAAGAAGAGGGATGGTCAGGCAAAGAAGGGGACGTCATCAAGCGAATAGGGGCGGGCCCTTATGGTATGTCCTACGTGACAGGAGCGTCCGGGCGTCCCCATATCCGTCCCAAATATGGATCGGGTATGAGGAGTGTCGGTCAGCCCAGACGTTTGGACCAGATTTATCAGGTCTGGCTAGGTGGCTATTTTTCTATCCGGATGCCTTAGTGGTTGTAGTCTTATAGATGCTCTCGATAACTTTTTAGTGTGTCATAACCTACTCGTGATTTTCGAACATTGTTGTTTGAGGTCGAAGCTCCTATTTTATGGTTCATGTTCAAGGGTAGCGTAGAATAGCTTTTGTAACATGGACCAGAGCCGGTCCATTTAGGTCCGCATGTTTGTTTGCTCCCAGAAATCCGGGTCGCACAGTACAACCTAGCATAGAAAAACTGGTCGTGTTACACTTGCTAATGGACACCTGAAAGTTTCGCCCATTTGTCCCTCTTGTTCTAATGGGCCAAAGATACAAAGCATTTGCTAGTTTATTTTCGGAAATCAAAAGAGGTTTGATGTAGTTTGGGCTTGGGTGATGTGGTTAGGAAAGCTTGTGAAATTGACCGAGCGAGGGGAGACTGTCCTTGAATTCTTACTAATGTTGCTGTTGGGAAACGTAGCATGCAATTTCAAAAAAATTCCTACGCTCACGCAAGATCTATCTAGGAGATGCATAGCAACGATAGGGGGAGAGTGTGTCCACGTACCCTCATAGACCGAAAGCGGAAGCATTTTCTTAACACGGTTGATGTAGTCGAACATCTTCTCGTTCCGACCAATCGAGTACCGAACATATGGCACCTCTGAGTTCTGCACACATTTAGCGCGATGACATCCCTCGAGCTCTTGATCCAGCAGAGGGTCGAAGGAGTACATGAGTTTCGTCAGCATACGGCGTGGTGACAGTGATAGTGATGTGATCCGCATAGGGCTTCGCCTAAGCACCGCGAGAATATGACCAGAGGCATAAACTGTGGAGGGGGGCACCGCACATGGCATGGAGCAATTGGTGTGTCTTCCAGCCCCCCCCCCCCCCCCCGCGCGCGTATATAAAGGAGGGAGGGAGAGGAGGCCGGCCTTAGGCGCGCCCCAAGTGGGAGGAGTCCCACTTGGGCTCCTAGTAGGATTCGCCCCCCCCCCTTCCTTTTACCGGAGGGGGGAAGGGGGAAGGAGAGGGAGTAGGAGAAGGAAAGGGGGGCACCGCCCCCATCGCTAGTCCAATTCAGCCTCCTTCCCTATAGGTAGGGCACGGTGTTCGGTTCCCCCGAACCGATCGGGTCGGTTCCTCGGTCAATTCAAAATTTTGGTTTTGGCAAAGCACATACCGATTGGTCAGTAGAATATTAGCTAACCGATGATTCTCTGCACCGAAATTTCGGTTCGGTCGTCGGTTTTACCGAACAGCACTGAGTAAATAACAAACGGAATCACTACCACTATTCTGATGAATGTATAGTACACGTACTAGCAGCAGGAACATCTATACTTTTATTCTGATGTACAGTGCTTGTAGGTCTGCGTACTAGCTACTAGTAGCCACTACTTCTATTGATTCTCCCGAGCAAAACTTTACTCTATAAGTGGCAGCTCCTTTAGTCTACTACCCTAGAGAAGTACTACTAGTACTTTGTCTTTTACACAAATTATATAGCGATGGTGGCTCACTGTGGTACTACTCAGGTTCGCCTCTTCCCAATGCGGCCGTTGGACTCAGTGCACTCGAGCAGTGGAAAGAGCACTTGAGTACAGCAACACTTGAGTACAGCAACGGACGCGCAGGTCGGACCCCTATGTTTTCTTGGGTTTCGATCTATTCGGTTACCCCAGCAATAAACCCGAATTCACCGGACTAAATTCGGTTTTCATCAAATGCAAACCGGACATACAACCAAAGTTCCCGGTTTCAGTGAATTCGGCTTTGGTGCCGGTTAGTTTGGTTCGGGACATCAGTTTTCGGTTTATGTACCCAGCCCTACCTATAGGGGGCGCACCACCCCTTTGTGGGCTAGTGTGCCTCCCTCCTATGGCCCATATGACCCATATCTTTCCCCGGGAATTCCGGTAACCCCTCTGGTACTCCGATATGTACCCGATACATTTCGGAACCCTTCTGGTGTCTGAATACTACCTTCCAATATATCAATATTTACCTCTCGACCATTTATAGACTCCTCGTCATGTTACTTGCCCGAGATTCGATCGTCGGTATCTCCATACCTAGTTCAATCTTGTTACTGGCAAGTCTCTTTACTCGTTCCGTAATGCATCATCCTGTAAATAACTCATTAGTTACATTGCTTGCAAGGCTTCATATGTTGTGCATTACCGAGAGGGCCCGGAGATACCTCTCCGATACTCGGAGTGACAAATCCTAATCTCGATCTATGCCAACCCAACAAACACCTTTGGAGATACCTGTAGAGCATCTTTATAATCACTCTGTTACGTTGTGACGTTTGATATCACACAAGGCATTCCTCTAGTGTCCGGGAGTTGCATAATCTCATAGTCGGAGGAATATGTATTCGACATGAAGAAAGCAGTAGCAACAAAACTGAATGATCATTATGCTAAGCTAACGGATGGGTCTTGTCCATCACATCATTCTCCTAATTATGTGATCACATTCATCAAATGAAAACACATGTCCATGTATAGGAAACTTAACCATCTTTGATTAACGAGCTAGTCAAGTAGAGGCATACTAGGGACATGGTGTTTTGTCTATGTATTCACACATGTATCAAGTTTCCGGTTAATACAATTCAAGCATGAATAATAAAAATTTATCATGAATAAGGAAATATAAAATAACAACTTTATTATTGCCTCTAGGGAATATTTCCTTCAGTCTTTCACTTGCACTAGAGTCAATAATCTAGATTACATTGTAATGAATCTAACACCCATGGAGTCTTGGTGTTGATCATGTTTTGCTCGTGGAAGAGACTTAGTCAATGGGTCTGCCACATTCAGATTCGTATGTATTTTGCAATTTTCTATGTCTATAATGCTCTGCATGGAGCTACTCTAGCTAATTCTCCCACTTTCAATACGTATCTAGATTGAGACTTAGAGTCATCTGGATCGCTGTAAAAGCTTGCATCGATGTAACTCTTTACGATGAACTCTTTATCACCTCCATAACCGAGAAATATTTCCTTAGTCCTCCACGGATAATTTTTGACTGTTTTCTAGTGATCTACTCCTGGATCACTATTGTACCCTCTTGCCAAACTCATAGCAAGGCACACAATAGGTCTGGTACACAGCATGGCATATGCTACGTCTTGAGCTTGCGTTGGTTTTCCTTGAAGAGGAAAGGGTGATGCGGCAATAGTAGCGTAAGTATTTCCCTCGGTTTTTGAGAACCAAGGTATCAATCCAGTAGGAGGCTCCTCAAAAGTCCCACGCACCTACACAAACAAACAAAGAACTCACAACCAACGCCATAAAGGGGTTGTCAATCCCTTCACGACCACTTGCAAAAGTGAGATCTGATAGAGATAATATGATATGATAAATATATTTTTGGTATTTTATAATATAGATTGGAAAAGTAAAGATGCAAATAAAAGTAGATTGAAAGCTTATATGATAAAAGATAGACCCGAGGGCCATAGGTTTCACTAGTGGCTTCTCTCAAGATAGCATAAGTATTACGGTGGGTGAACAAATTACTGTCGAGCAATTGATAGAAAAGCGAATAATTATGAGATTATCTAGGCATGATCATGTATATAGGCATCACGTCCGTGACAAGTAGACTGACTCCTGCCTGCATCTACTACTATTACTCCACACATCGACCGCTATCCAGCATGCATCTAGAGTATTAAATTCATAAAGAACAGAGTAACGCATTAAGAAAGATGACATGATGTAGAGGGATAAACTCATGCAAAATGATATAAACCCCATCTTTTTATCCTCGATGGCAACAATACAATACGTGCCTTGCTGCCCCTGCTGTCACTGGGAAAGGACACCGCAAGATTGAACCCAAAGCTAAGCACTTCTCCCATTGCAAGAAAGATCAATCTAGTAGGCCAAACCAAACTGATAATTCGAAGAGACTTGCAAATATAACTTATTCACACATAAAAGAATTCAGAGGAGATTCAAATATTTCTCATAGATAAACTTGATCATAAACCCACAATTCATCGGATCTCGACAAACACACCGCAAAAATAGTTACATCGAATAGATCTCCAAGAAGATCAAGGAGAACATGGTATTGAGATCCAAAAAGAGAGAAGAAGCCATCTAGCTAATAACTATGGACCCGAAGGTCTATGGTAAACTACTCACAACTCATCGGAGAGGCTATGGTGTTGATGTAGAAGCCCTCCGTCATCGATTCCCTCTCCGGCGGAGCGCCGGCGAAGGCTCCAAGATGGGATCTCGCGGATACAAAAGGTTACAGTCATGGAGATAGTTTTTCGTGGTCGCCTCTGATGTTCTCGGGGCATGAGGCTATATATAGGAGGAAGAAGTAGGTCGGTGGATGCCCGAGGGGCCCATGAGATAGGGGGCATGCCTAGTAGGGGGGGGGCTCCACCCTCGTGGCCCCCTCGATTGCTTCTTGACTTGCACTCCAAGTCCTCTGGATCATGTTTGTTCCAAAAAGATCGCTCTCGAAGGTTTCATTCAGTTTGGACTCCGTTTGGTATTCCTTTTCTTCTAAACACTGAAATAGGCAAAAAAACAGCAATACGGGTTGGGCCTTCGGTTAGTAGGTTAGTCCCAAAAATGATATAAAAGTGTAAAGTAAAGACCATAAACATCCAAAACAGGTAATATAATAGCATGGAACAATCAAAAATTATAGATACGTTGGAGACGTATCAAGCATCCCCAAGCTTAATTCCTACTCCTCCTCGAGTAGGTAAATGATAAAAATAGAATTTTTGATGTGGAATTCTACCTAGCATAATTCTCAATGTAATTTTGTTTATTGTGACATGATTGTTCAGATCCAAATGATTCAAGATAAAAGCTTATAAAACATAAAAGTAATAATACTTCAAAGCATACTAACAAATAATCATGTCCTATCAAAATAGCACAGCCAAAGAAAGCTTATCCCTACAAAATCATATAGTTAGGCCATGCTTCATTTTCATTACACAAAATACTCCCATCATGTACAACCCCAATGACGAGCCGAACAATTGATTCATACTTTTTAACGCGCTTCGGCATTTTCAACTCTTACGCAATACATGAGCGCAAGCCATGGACATAGCACTATGGTGGTATATGGTGGTGGTTGTAAAGACAAAAAGGGAGAAGATAGTCTCGCATCAACTGGGCGTATCAACGGGCTATGGAGATGTCCATCAATAGATATCAATGTGAGTGAGTAGGGATTGCCATGCAACGGATGCACTAGAGCTATAAATGTATGAAAGCTCAACAAAAGAAACTAAGTGGGTGTGCATCCAACTCGCTTGCTCACGAAGACCTAGGGCATTTTGAGGAAGCCCATAATTGGAATATACAAGCCAAGTTCTATAATGAAAATTCCCACTAGTATATGAAAGTGACAACACAAGAGACTCTCTATCATGAAGATCATGGTGCTATTTTGAAGCACAAGTGTGGAAAAGAGATAGTAGCATTGTCCCTTCTCTCTTTTTCTCTCATTTTTTTATTTTTTTTATTTGGCCTTTCTTCTTTTTCTTATTTGGCCTTTCTCTTTTTTTATTTGGTGGGCTCTTTGGCCTCTTTTCTTTTATTTAAAGTCCGAAGTCTCATCCCGACTTGTGGGGGAATCATAGTCTTCATCATCCTTTCCTCACTTGGGACATTGCTCTAATAATGAAGATCATCACACTTTTATTAATTTACAACTCGAGAATTACAACTCGATACTTAGAACAAAATATGACTCTATATTAATGCCTCCGGCGGTGTACCGGGATATGCAATGAATCAAGAGTGACATATATGAAAATTATGAGGGTGGCCTTGCCACGAATACAATGTCAACTACATGATCATGCAAAGAGCAATATGACAATGATGAAGCGTTTCATAATAACGGAACGGTGGAAAGTTGCATGGCAATATATCTCGGAATGGATATGGAAATGCCATAATAGGTAGGTATGGTGGCTGTTTTGAGGAAGGTAAATAATGGGTTCATGATACCGGCGAAAGTTGCGCGGTATAATAGAGGCTAGCAAAGTTGAAGGGTGAGTGTGCGTATATCCATGGACTCACATTAGTCATAAAGAACTCATATACTTATTGCAAAAGTCTACTTAGCCCTTGAAGCAAAGTACTACTACGCATGCCCCTAGAGGGATAGATTGGTAGGAAAAGACCATCGCTCATCCCCGACTGCCACTCATAAGGAAGACATTCAAAAGAGCACTTCATGCAACAAATTTGTCACACAACTTTTACCATACGTGCATTCTACGGGACTTGCCAACTTCAACACAAGTATTCTCAATTTCATAATTATCCACTAGCATGACTCTAGCATTACTACCTTTATATCTCAAAGCAATTATCAAGCATCAAATTGATCCTAGTGTTTTATGCACTTTCTATGATAGTTTTTATTATACCCAACTTGGATGCTCATCATTCTAGGACCAAATTCATAACCATAGCAAATACCATGCTGTTCTAGAAGACTCTCAAAATAATATAAGTGAAGCATGAGAGATCAACAATTTCTTCAAAATTAAGCCACCGTCGTGCTCTAAAAGATATAAGTGAAGCACTAGAGCAAAATCATATCTAGCTCAAAAGATATAAGTGAAGCACATAGAGTATTCTAATAAATTCTAATCAAGTGGGCTTCTCCCAAAAGGTGTGTACAGCAAGTATGATTGTGGAAAACTAAAAAGCAAAGACTAATATCATACAAGATGCTCCAAGCAAAACACATATCATGTGGCGAATAAAAGTATAGCTCCAAGTTACCGATAAACGAAGACGAAAGAGGGGATGGCTTCCGGGGGCATCCCCAAGCTTAGGCTTTTTGGCTATTCTTGAATATCTTGGGGTACCATGGGCATACCCAAGCTTAGGCTCTTGCCTCTCCTTATTCCATAGTCCATCAAATCTTTACCCAAAACTTGAAAACTTCACAACACAAAACTCAACAGGAAATCTCATAAGCTCCGTTAGTGAAAGAAAGAAAAACCACCACATAAGGTATTGTAATGAACTCATTATTTATTTATATTGGTGTTAAACCTACTATATTCCAAGTTCTCTATGGTTCATACCACTTAATACTAGCATAGATGCATCAAAATAAGCAAACAACACACGAAAAACAGAATCTGTCAAAAACAGAACAGTCTGTAGCAATCTGTAACTCTCGAATACTTTTGAAACTTTAAAACTCCTACCAAAATAGGAAGTTCTGGGCAATTTCTCTATTGATCTACAGCAAAAAGAATCAACACAAAATCACGTTTCTGTGAATTAACAAAATTATTTTCGTGCGTGCAAAGTTTCTGTTTTTCAGCAGAATCAAATTAACTATCACCATAGGTTATCCTATAGGTTCTACTTGGCACAAACACTAAATAAAACATAAAAACACATCTAAACAGAAGGTATATGCAAAATTTATTACTAAATAGAAACAAAAACGAAAAAACACAAATAAAATTGGGTTGCCTCCCAACTAGCGCTATCGTTTAACGCCCCTAGCTAGGCATAAAAGCGAGGATAGATCTAAGTAGTGTCATCCTTGGCACTCAATTCATAAGTAGCTCGCATGATAGATTCATAAGGTAATTTAACTTTCTTTCTTGGAAAGTGCTCCATGACTTTCTTTAATGGAAACTGGAATCTAATATTCCCTTCCTTCATATCAATAATCGCACCAATCGTTCTAAGGAAAGGTCTACCAAGAATAATAGGGCAAGAAAGATTGCAATCTATATCAAGAACGATAAAATCTACGGGCACCAAATTTCTATTTACAACAATGAGAACATCATTGATCCTTCCCATTGGCTTTTTAATGGTGGAACCCGCAAGGTGCAAATTTAAAGAGCAATCATCAAGATCATGGAAACCTAGAATATCACATAAAGTTTTCGTAATCGTGGAAACACTAGCACCCAAATCACATAAAGCATAACACTCATGATCTTTAACTTTAATCTTTATAGTAGGTTCCCACTCATCATAAAGTTTTCTAGGTATAGAAACTTCCAAATTAAGTTTTTCATCAAAAGATTACATCAAGGCATCAACAATATGTTTGGTAAAAGCTTTATTTTGACTATAAGCATGAGGAGAATTCACAACGGATTGCAACAAGGAAATACAATCTTCTAAAGAACAATTATCATAATTAAATTTCTTGAAATCCAAGATAGTGGGTTCAATGATATTTAAAGTCTTGACCTCTCCAATCCCACTTTTACCAATTTTAGCATCAAGATCTAAAAACTCTGAATCATTGGGACGCCTTTTAACTAAAGTTGACTCATCTCCAGTCCCATAATTATTAAGATTCATATTGCAAAACAAAGATCTAATAGGGGACACATCAAAAACTTTAATATCTTCATCATTATTTTCATGGAAACTAGAAGAACACGCCTTTATAAAGCAATCTTTCTTAGCACGCAATCTAGCGGTTCTCTCTTTGCACTCGTCAATGGAAATTCTCATAGCTTTGAGAGACTCATTGATATCATGCTTAGGAGGAGTAGATCTAAGTTTCAAAGAATCGACATCAAGCGAGAGTCTATCAACGTTCCTAGCCAAATCATCAACTTTGAGCAATTTTTCTTCAAGCAAGGCATTAAAATTCTTTTGGGAAATCATAAATTCTTTCACTCTATTCTCAAAATCAGAGGGCGTCTTATTAAAATTACCATAAGAATTATTGTAGGAATTTCCATAATTATTAGAGGAATTGCTAGGGAACGGTCTAGGATTAAAGTTTCCTCTATAAGCATTGTTACCAAAACTATTCCTACCAACAAAATTCACATCCATAGATTCATTATTATTCTCAATAAAAGTAGACAAAGGCATATCATTGGGATCAATAGGAGCACTCTTAGTAGCAAACAATTTCATAAGTTCATCCATCTTTCCACTCAAAACATTAATTTCTTCTATAGCATGCACTTTTTTACTAGTAGATCTTTCGATGCGCCATTGATAATAATTAGCCATAATATTATCAAGGAGTTTTATAGCTTCTCCTAAGGTGATTTCCATAAACGTGCCTCCCGCGGCCGAATCTAAAAGGTTTCTAGAAGCAAAATTCAATCCGGCATAAAAATTTTGTATGATCATCCATAAATTCAAACCATGAGTAGGGCAATTGTGAATCATCAATTTCATTCTTTCCCAAGATTGGGCAACATGCTCATGATCAAGTTGTTTAAAATTCATAATGTCGTTCCTAAGAGTGATGATCTTGGCGGGAGGAAAATACTTAGAGATAAAAGCATCTTTGCACTTGTTCCATGAATCAATACTATTCTTAGGCAAAGACGAAAACCAAACTTTAGCACAATCTCTAAGTGAAAACGGAAATAACTTCAATTTAACAATATCATTATCCATATCTTTCTTCTTTTGCATCTCACACAAATCAACAAAGTTGTTTAGATGGGTAGCGGCATCTTCACTAGGAAGGTCGACGAATTGATCTTTCATAACAAGATTCAACAAAGCAGTACTGATTTCACAAGACTCAACATCTTTAAGAGGAGCAATCGTAGTTGTCACGCACAATATGCGACCCTATCCAAAAGGAACTCGAAGGTCCCACCAAGGATAGACCCGCATATTGAAATGCTTTTGCAAGGTGGATATCATTACATCAACATTACATAATAGAGGGGATACATCCAAGAGGCATACAATGCCACATGAATACAACATCACATCATACATAAGATCAACATCCGACTACGGATGAAACACAAACAGAAGCTCAAACGACATCCACCCTGCTAGCCCAGGCTGCCGACCTGGAACCTATCCCCTGATCGAAGAAGTAGAAGAAGAACTCAACGCAAGCAAGCATCGCTCTCGCGTCATGATCATCGCATAACCTGTACCTGCAACTGTTGTTGTAGTAATCTGTGAGCCACGAGGACTCAGCAATCCCATTACCATGGGTATCAAGACTAGCAAAGCTTAATGGGAAAGGAAGGGGTAAAGTGGTGAGGTTGCAGCAGCGACTAAGCATGATATGGTGGCTAACCAACGCAAATAAGAGCGAGAAGAGAACAAGCGGAACGGTCGTCAACTAGTAATGATCAAGAGGTGATCCTGAACACCTACTTACGTCAAACATAACCCAGAAACCGTGTTCACTTCCCGGACTCCGCCGAGAAGAGACCATCACGGCTACTCACACGGTTGATGCATTTTATTTCGGATCTGGTGTCAAGTTATCTACAACCGGACATTAACAAATTCCCATCTGCGACATAACCGCGGGCACGGCTCTCGAAAGTTTATACCCTGCAGGGGTGTCCCAACTTAGCCCATGACAAGCTCTCGCGATCAACGAAGGAATAGACCTTCTCCCAGGAAGACCCGATCAGTCTCGGAATCCCGGTTTACAAGACATTTCGACAATGGTAAAACAAGACCAGCAAGACCTCCCGGCGTGCCGACATCCTGATAGTAGCCGCGCGTATCTCGTCTCAGGCCACGACCGAATGAGCAGTACGTACAACTAGAACCAGACCTCAAGTTTCCCCAAGGTGGCGCTGCAAGTGGCTCTAGTTTGGACCAACACTTAGACAAGCATTGGCCCGGGGGGCTGAATAAAGATGACCCTTGGGTTAATTACTCCCAAGGGAAATATAGGTGGTGGTGAGGCAAATGGTAAAACCAATGTTGGGCCTTGCTGGAGGAGTTTTATTCAAAGCGAACTGTCAGGGGGGTCCCATAAATCACCCGACCACGTAAGGAACGCAAAATCCGGGAACATAATACCAGTATGACGGAAACTAGGGCGGCAAGAGTGGAACAAAACACCAGGCATAAGGCCGAGCCTTCCACCCTTTACCAAGTATATAGATGCATTAATAATATAAGAGATATTGTGATATCCCAACCAAAATCCTGTCCACCATGGAGAAATCTTCAACTTCACCTGCAACTAGCAACGCTATAAGAGGGGCTGAGCAAAGCGGTAACATAGCCAAGCAACGGTTTGCTAGGAATGGTGTCAAAGGTTAGAGGTTCATGGCAATTTGGGAGGCTTGATGAGCAAAAGATAGGTAACGCAGCATAGCGATAGAACGAAGCAAATAGCATAGCAATGATAGTAATGAGATCCAGGGTAGCGGTCATCTTGCCTGAAATCCTGCTAGGAATAAGAACGAGTCCATGAAGAAGATGAAGCCACGAAGACGAACCACACGAAGACGAACACATCCTCACGATCGCAACGAAACGGGAACTATCGAGAAGAAGCACACAACATGGTAAACACACCACACATGAACAAGACATGAAGCATAACAAGCATGATGCATGACAAGGCTACATGAAGCTACTCATGGCAAGAGATGATGCAAACAAGAACAACACATCAAGGCAAGTTTAAATGAGGCCGGGAACAACATATAACAACTCTGGTAAGTCCTCATATGCATATTTCGAAATTGGTCCATATCTGAATAAACCTTATGTTAAAGTTGTTAAACAGCAAGTTAAGATGCACCAAGATGATCTACACGAGATTCTAGTCAAGTTACATTTAAAGTTCATTAGATTCGGAGCTACGGCCTAGAAGATATGAGCATAACAAGTTAAACATGGCATCGATGCAAAATGCATTCAAACATCAAGCAAACACACCAAAACAAGGATGCAACATGATAATATGAAGCTACATGCAAAAACAAGCAAGTTTCATATAGAGCACACTCAAAACGGAGCAACGGTGCAACACATACACTCTATTCAAGTCATAACAACAATCTGTCCATAACAGCAACTAGGCATATTGCAAGCATCAAAACAATATGCTACAGCATCCCAACATAATAACAAAAGGCATGGGCATGAAGTACAGGTAAAGCACAACAAAACATGAACACTGAGCTATCTCCAGAAAAGACTAGAACATGCTCAAAAACACATGGAGATATTGCAAATAATAATAGTTTCAGACTTTAGCAGAAATAACATCAGGTTGCAATGTTTAGAGCTGTCAAACAACATGTTACAGGAACATATAATGGCAAACAAAGTCATGGCACGAATCTACTAATTGCATAGATCAAAAGACCCTTACTGACCATGAGCCAAAAAGGATCAGAAGATATGATGGCACCCATGTAAACAAGGCAAGTTATATTACAGATTCAAACATGGCAGAAACAACAATAAGTAGGCATGTTGGTGAGCTTGAACCACTCACCACAGAGCAATACATGGCATGGCAAGGCAACCAACAGTAAGAAGGCATGTTTGTGAAGTTAAGCATGGCAAGAACAAGTTCATAGGGTGCATGGAACACTAGCAAAACATATGGGAACTAGTGAACTTAATGTTAACAGGCTGATAGCAACATCATTTAGCAAACTTTGGAGCAAGATATGAACAATCTACAGCAAGCTATAAATGCAACGAGGGGCATGAATGGATAGGGCATGACATGTAGATCAAAACATGTTTATAGAACATCTCCAGATTATGCACGAAATGACTTGTAGGAGCAGGTTTACATAGCAACAAAATATAACAGAATCTGTCAGGAAAACAGCAACAGCAACTACCCTACTTAGCAAGCTTGATACACTCAGCACACAACTCACAAAAATACATGGTTGGCACCACTGGAAAGATGGCATGGCATAGATCAATACACATGTAGACATCAACCTCATAGGATGCACACATCAATCATGGCAAAAATGACAAATGAGCAAGTTATAACAGTTTCAGTAGATTAACGTCAACATGCACTCTTCCAACAGCATTTCGGGCATCAAGATGAGCTCAAATGAAAATGATGCAATGGAATTAAATGAAGTACTCATCGAGACGAACAATTTGACATATTACACGCACGAAACATGGCTACAGATGCAGAGATACAATGCGATGAACTTGGCATGATTATATGAAAAACTGGGGACTTAGGCATTTTCGGGGGTCAACCTGAGAAGGTCCAGATCTGGATCGGGGAGCACGCAAAACGAGGATGGCCGGGGCTGTGGAAGACGGCGCCGGAGAGGGCGATGGAGAGGCACCGGCGGGTCGGGGTCAACGGGCCCCGCCGGATCTGGCCGGATCCGGCGAGCGGCGGCGGAGGAGGAGGCCGGCGGCGGCGGACGTCGGCCGGGGCGGCGACCGGCGTGGCGGCGCGGCAGGAGCGACGCGGGGCGAGGCCGGGCCGGCGAGGAGGCGGGGGGAGCTCGCCCGGGGCAGCGTGGGGAGCTCCTGCTCCGACGAGGCGCGCCGGGCAGAGCAGCAGGTGGCGGCGCGGAAGGCGCCGGCGAGGCGGCGGCGGCACGCCGGCGGGCGGGGCGCGGCGGCGCTCGGGCAGCGCGAGAGCGCAGGGCGGCGGAGGTCGGGCCCGATCCGGCCCGGGGGCGGGCTCCCCGTGGGCCAGACGGGCCGGCGGCAGAGGGGCGGCAGCGATGCCACGTGGCGGGCTCCCATTGGCTGCGGGCGGCGGCGCAGTTTCGTCCGGGAGGAAATGGACATGTCCGGAGGCGACAGGGGAGGGAGAGCTAGGGTTGCACCGCGAATTTCGGAGGGGGAGGTGTTTATATAGGTAGAGGGAGCTAGGAGAGTCCAAATGAGGAGCGGTTTTCGCCCACACGATCGTGATCGAACGACCAAGAGCATGGAGGGGAGTTTGCTGGGTTTTTGGCCACTTTGGAAGGGGTGTTGGGCTACAACTCAAAGAGGGCTTTACGGTTACCCGGTTAACCGTTGGAGTATCAAACGACCTCCAAATGGCACGAAACTTGACAGGCGGTCTACTGGTGCTATACCAAGGCCGCTTGGCAAATCTCGGTCCATTCAGAGAAAGTTTAATACCCGCACAAGAGAAGAGGCAAAAAGGGGACGCCGGATGACATAGGAGTGCCGGATCGCAAAACGGACAATGGGGAAAATGCTCGGATGCCTGAGACGAACATGTATGCAAAATGAAATGCACATGATAACATGATAAAATGCAACACGCAAGCAAATGACATGGCAACGACGGCGAATAACTGGCGAACACCTGGCGCATCGAATCCGGGGCGTTACAATAGTACTAAGGAAATCATTGTTATTGGTATTGGATAAATCACACAATTTGGTATTATCTTGCGCCATCGCGACAAGTAATCCAACACACAAGCAAACAAAAAGGCAAACAAAAGAGAGAGGAGATTGGGAAAGAGAGGGCGAATAAAACGGCAAGAGTGAAGTGGGGGAGAGGAAAACGAGAGGCAAATGACAAATAATGTAAATGCGAGGGAGATGATTTTGTGATGGGTACTTGGTATGTCTTGACTTGAGCGAAGACCTCCCCGGCAACGGTGACAGAAATCCTTCTTGCTACGTCTTGAGCTTGCATTGGTTTTCCTTGAAGAGGAAAGGGTGATGCAGCAATAGTAGCATAAGTATTTCCCTCGGTTTTTGAGAACCAAGGTATCAATCCAATAGGAGGCTCCTCAAAAGTCCCACGCACCTACACAAACAAACAAAGAACTCGCAACCAACGCAATAAAGGGGTTGTCAATCCCTTCACGGCCACTTGCGAAAGTGAGATCTGATAGAGATAATATGATAAGAGAAATACATTTTTGGTGTTTTATAATATAGATTGAAAAATTAAAGATGCAAATAAAAGTAGATTGAAAGCTTATATGATAAAAGATAGACCCGGGGGCCATAGGTTTCACTAGTTGCTTCTCTCAAGATAGCATAAGTATTACGGTGGGTGAAAAAATTACTGCCGAGCAATTGATAGAAAAGCGAATAATTATGAGATTATCTAGGCATGATGATGTATATAGGCATCACGTCCGTGACAAGTAGACCGACTCCTGCCTGCAACTACTACTATTACTCCACACATCGACCGCTATCCAGCATGCACCTAGAGTATTAAGTTCATAAAGAACAGAGTAACGCATTAAGAAAGATGACATGATGTAGAGGGATAAACTCATGCAATATGATATAAACCCCATCTTTTTATCCTCGATGGCAACAATACAATACGTGCCTTGTTGCCCCTGCTATCACTGGGAAAGGACATCGCAAGATTGAACCCAAAGGTAAGCACTTCTCCCATTGCAAGAAAGATCAATCTAGTAGGCCAATCCAAACTAATAATTTGAAGAGACTTGCAAAGATAACTTAATCACACATAAAAGAATTTAGAGGAGATTCAAATATTTCTCATAGATAAACTTGATCATAAACCCACAATTCATCGGATCTCGACAAACACACCGCAAAATGAGTTACATCGAATAGATCTCCAAGAAGATCAAGGAGAACATGGTATTGATATCCAAAAAGAGACAAGAAGTCATCTAGCTAATAACTATGGACCCGAAGGTCTGTGTTAAACTACTTACAACTCATCGGAGAGTCTATGGGGTTGATGTAGAAGCCCTCCATTGTCGATTCCCCCTCCGGCGGAGCACCGGCGAAGGCTCCAAGATGGGATCTCGCGGATACAGAAGGTTACGGTCATGGAGATAGTTTTTCGTGGTCGCCTATGATGTTCTCGGGGCACGAGGGTATATATAGGAGGAATAAGTAGGTCGGTGGACGCCCGAGGGGCCCACGAGATAGGGGGCGCGCCCAGTAGGGGGGCGCCCTCCACCCTCTCGGCCTCCTCGATTGCTTCTTGACTTGCACTCCAAGTCCTCTGGATCATGTTTGTTCCAAAAAGTTCGCTCCCGAAGGTTTCATTCCGTTTGGACTCTGTTTGGTATTCCTTTTCTTCGAAACACTGAAATAGACAAAAAAACAGCAATACGGGTTGGGCCTCCGGTTAGTAGGTTAGTCCCAAAAATGATATAAAAGTGTAAAGTAAACCCCATAAACATCCAAAACGGTAATATAATAGCATGGAACAATCAAAAAATATAGATACGTTGGAGACGTATCAGCATACTTCATAGAACCTATGGTTGAGGCATAGGGAATGACTTTCATTCTATTTCTATCTTCTGTCGTGGTCGGGCTTTGAGTCTTACTCAACTTCACACTTTACAATACAGGCTAGAACTCCTTGTTTGACTGATCCAGTTTGAACTCCTTCAAAATGTTGTCAAGGTGTGTGCTTCGTGAAAGTCTTATTAAGCGTCTCGATCTATCTCTATAGATCTTGATGCCCAATACATAAGTAGTTTTACCGAGGTCTTTTATTGAAAAATTCTTATTCAAATATCCTTTTATGCTATCCAGAAATTCTATATCATTTCCAATCAACAATATGTCATCCACATATAAAATCAGAAAGGCTACAGAGCTCCCACTCACTTTCTTGTAAATATAGGCTTTACCATAAGTCTGTATAAAACCATATGCTTTGATCACCTTATCAAAGTGTATATTCCAACTCCGAGATGCTTGCACTACAAAATAAATACACTTCCGTGATGATACGTGTTTGTCACAGTAGGTCGTGTTTTTTGTCATGCATGTACATCCATGACAAATTTATGACAGAATCAAGATAGTCATACCTGTGCTGTCGTAGAAGTGTTCCATGACATTACCAAAATTATCATCACGGAAGTGTCCACTTCCATGACGATAAATCACGCATCACAGAAGTGCTTTCGTCAAGGGTGACCGACACGTGGCATCACCGTAACGGAACGTCGTTAAGCTATCGGGTCGGGTTTTGGATCCGATAACCCGTTAACAGCCCCGACCAATGGGGATTTTCCACGTGTAAAATCATCATTGGCTGGAGGAAACACGTGTCAGCTCACCGTTGGGACAGATGTCATCCACTCATTGGACAGAAGGCGCCTATGATACATCGACACGTGGCACGACCCAACAGAGGCCCATTCCTGTGAAAAGACCGGCCCATTTGACTTGATCAAAAGGTGGCGGGCCGGCCCATGTAAAGCCTGTTAACGGCATGTTCGCATATAGCCCATTTACAGCCCGCTAACCCAAGGCCCATTACGCCCTATCCGAATTAGGCCCAGTAGCGTCATCTGGGCCACCCAATATGATTCCAGCCCGTTTTCACTTCTGGCCCATGTATGGCCCATGACGTCTTTCAGCCCATATGAGGCCCTATGTAACTCTTGGCCTATTAACGGCCCGTGGTGAAACTGGCCCGTAATGAATAGTGTATTACTTTACACCCATTAACGGCCTGTGGTGAAACTGGCCCGTAATGAACAGTGTATCACTTTATACCCATTAAGGGCCCGTTATTCCGTTGGGCCGTTTCCAGCCCATGTTATCTTTCGGCCTTCTCAGAGCCCATTTATTCTTGGGCTCATTTCCAGCATTCGTTTACTTATGGCCCGTTACTGTCATTTTCTGCTTATGGGCCAAATTTAGCCCATGGTTACAGTCGTCCCGTTTGTGGTCCGTTAACATGTTGGGTCGTTTTCATAGCGTCATGAAATACAGCCTATTAACGATGGCCCGTTATGGTTGGCCCATGAATGGACGATTCCAACTCTAGCCCGTTTACGGCCATAATGCGGCCTGTTATTGGCCCATGTTTGGCCAATCGATCATACTGCCCGTATAAGGCCCATTGATGATACGGCCCGTAGAAGGCCCATTGTTTCTGCGGCCCGTGGAAGGCCCATTGTTTCTACGGCCTGTGGAAGGCCCACTGTTTATATGGCCCGTAGAAGGCCCACTGTTTCTACGGCCCGTAGGTGCAGTGTCACTACAGTAAATATTAGCCCATGGTTATTGTGGCCTAGTTTTAAAAAATAGGTTGTTGCAGCCACTAGCAAACCGCAGAAAAAGAACTGCACTGACTACAAGCAAACAAATAAACAAGACAACAAGGAAATAAATAAGCAAGCAACTTACACCAGGCTATCACGGCTATTACACATATTACATCCACTGGGCATCAAAGTTCGCCACCAGTGCAAATATAGGGAACACATCAGCATATAAACGCCGCAGCAAAACAAGTCCAGAACTGAAACCACTTCAGAAGAGCTCAAGAAACAATATCTTGGGTACCCATAATGCTGGCATGATGCTTAGCGAGCTTATTAAGTTTCTCTTGTTTGGCGCTTAAGGCCTCCAGCGCCTGCTGTTGCACCAGAAAGTATGCATCTGAATTCTGCAGGGACTTCCTCAGTCCTTCGGCTTCCTGTCGCATAACATCTGATCGATGTCTTTCAACTTGAAGTTGAGACTCAAGAAGCCGAACTAATTCAGGCAACGAGTTCGAAGAGCTGGTGCCAGCAGTGGTAGCCAGTAACTCGAACACTACATCAAGACAGGACTTTGGGGTTGTCTCAGTGTCCTCAATATAGTTTTGATCAGCTTTCTTGGAGACCAACAGGGATGTCTCACTATCTTGAACCTTATCTGCATTACTTCCTTTACCATTGCATAACAGGGTACTCTTCTCCAATATTTTATCCGCATTCTAAAAGGGAAACAAACAAACACATCTCAAGTTTACAATGTAGTATATGAAACTCATTTTGGTAAACCAGTTCAGTAGTAAGGTGGACAGGATAACAACATGAAACAAACATATATCTATGTAGTATGGTCACTGTATGGTCTATATCATTCTAGTTTATGTTGCCAAATCAAGATAGATACAGTTCAAATCATATCTATTTAAGACAAAGCAGCATAGACAGAATATAAGTGTGGGAAACTACACAGCAATAACAACACTTGTAATGTGCATGTCATGAGAACATAATTATTTATTCAATTGAAACTGAAATCAACATAGAGCAAGTTACAACAGCAAACATCCAAACACATTGAAGAAACAGGTTTAAAACATACCTGTTGCGCCATTGGAGTTTCAATTGCATCCTTCAAATTTGAAATTGGTTGGTATCAGTAAATACAGTGATGCAAGAGCAAAGTAGTATGAACCATAGCTACGGAACCTGACCTGAGAACAATTCTTCTTTTGCTTTAAGCGTTGACTTCGGGTTCGGAGTGGTGGTCCTCGTGATTTGGGCACTGCAGTTGCCTTACTAACTACTCGTGTTTGGGTGCTCTGTGGTGGAGACGGTGTTGTGTCAACGGGAACTGGGTGTCTATCTGCTGGGGTTGGGGTTAGAAGGGGTGTAGCTGGTTCTCTGTCCAACTGGGTAGGGGTACAATCTGCATGAGTGTGGGTTATGTGTGGTGGGGCTGATTCTTGGGCAAGTACAACTGTGGTTCTATCTGCATTGACAGGTAGCACGATCTTTTCTGAAGATTGTGTTTTTACTCCCACAGATACTGCCATCACTCCCTCCAATTGAAATGGCTGATAAACAAGAAAAGTAATTGAATGGACAGACATTGTAAGATAGACAGGTGCAATGGATAGTAGGGAAGAAAACAGGGCATGAAATAATTCACATTTATGTTATCTAAGCAAATAGAATAGCAGGACATAATTTCACATATATGATGGCTAATTAAACAGGATAGTATGACGCAATTTCACATGTATGATGGCTAACTAAACAGGATAGAATGACATACTTCAAAATATGATGACTATGTAAACAGGATGACATGATATAACTATACGATGTGTCTATTAAAGTGGTTGGCATGCCATAAATCACAAACATGCCGTCGATGAAACATGATGGCATGATATAATTCACGGATAGAATGACATAATTTAAAATATGATGACTATGTAAACAGGATGAGATGATATAACTATATTATGTCTTTAGAAAATGGGTTGGCATGCCATAATTCAGATACATGTTGTCTATGTAAACATCATGGCATGACATAATTCAAATATATGATTTATATACTAAGGAAGTGAGCAGAGGGCAATTGCATATATGATGTGTCAACTAAGGAGATCGCATTCAATATTGTGTATATGATGTAAAAAATAAGCATTGCAATACAACATATGCATTATATGAGTAATATAACCCTGCCAAGTTTGAGCATACACCTCAGGGGGATAATAGGACTAGTCATCTGCCTCTGAATCCTCCTCTGAAGAGCTATCTGTAACCAGCAAGATATCTGCGTCAGCAGGTAGCATTGTCTGCTCTGAAGACCTTGTTTTCACTCCAGATTTCTCCATCGCCAATTCAAATGGTTGATGCACAAGAAAAGTAGTTGAATATACAAACATTGTCGACAAAAGCAATGAGCAATACAAAAAAAGGACGGCATAATATAATTCACATATATGACGCTTGCCTAAATAGCATGGCATTGCATAATTCACATACATAATGCCTTGCAACAAGATAACATTCCATAATTCACATATATAATGTCTTGCAACAAGATGGCATTGCATAATTCACATATATGGTAATTAGACACTAAACAGGTTGCATTCACACAAAGCATATCTAAACTAAGCAAATGACATAGCAATGCAAGATACCATACGCACGATATGAGTAACATAACCCTGCCAAGTTAGGGCATGCAACTCAGGGGGGAAATATGACTGGACATCTGTCTCTGAGTCCTCCTCTGAGGAGCTATTGGTAACCAGCAAGACATGCGCTTCGTCAGATAGCATTGTCTGCTCTGAAGACCTTGTTTCCACTCCAGATTTTTCCATGACCGTGCCGAATGGCTGATGCACAGGAAGAGCAATTGAATGTACTAAAATTGTTGACAAATTTAACACATAATAAAAAAATGATGGCATGATATAATTCACATATAAGATGACTGGCTAACCAGGGTGGCATTGCAAAATTCACATATATGATGCCTGGCTAGACAAGATGGCATTGCATGATTCACATATACGATAAAGAAACAAAATAGATGGCATTGACACAAAGCATGTCTAAACTAAGCAGATGACATCTTTAATGTATACAGTAAGCAATGCAAGGCACCATATGCATGATATTACCAACATCAGCATGCCAAGTTAGAGCGAAGACCTCATGGGGTAAATAGGAGTGGTCTTCTCCTTCTGAATCCCCCTCAGAACAGTTATCTTCCTCTTGATTACGATCCGAAATGGGTGGAGGGGGGGCTGCCTTTGCGCCCACCATGGAACAACATCTGCATGAAATTTTATTGCCACGCAAGGCTCATCTCTTTTTCTCTACATGATTAGTTCCATTGTGTACAATAACTGGCATGCATAGGAATAAAACATAGTGAGATTATGTAAGGAGTGCATGCACAAATCCAGAGTGATGGTAGCAAACTGTGGATAGACCCAAAACCAATGATAGAAGGCAGATAATAGCTTTAGTTAAAAAATACAGATAATGGCTCCTTTAATGTTTGTTTGCACCCAACATGAAACTCATAGTAGACACCGGAGATTAACCAGATAGTAGACAGATAGTACTGATTGTTGCCCCAATATGTACCCCACAACCATTTAAAAACTCAAGTTTCAGCATTAGTTTGGACCTGACTCGGAGTCTAATAGGTGAACACGACGATAATGTAGCATGTCATCATATTAAGCGACGCATAACGTAAGCAGACACGGAAGAGTGCGACCTCTCTTGCGGACCCATGTAGTCCTCAAGGTCATCTGCTCAGTTGATGATGGTAATGCAGTTGTCGTGGCTGCCGGCGGTGAGGAAGAAGATCTGAGGTGGCGAAAGACAGTCTGGAGAGCAGATCCCTGCTGTGGTGAACCCTTCCGTCGTTGGAGCAGCTGAGCTGGGGTGGAACACAGTGCCGCAGGAGCAGGACAAACCACACAAGATTTTCTTTGACACATATCTGTAACAGAAGTAATTGAGTAAGGGCTTGTTTCAATTTGAGGATTCTAACAATGCAGGGATAGGAAATAGACAGGAATAGGATAGGAATGCACGTGCAAAACAGAGAATTTAAAAACACAGGATTTCTGCCAATCTGGGTGTTTGATTCACAACAATTGGAAGATCACATGATGCAAAAAAGCATGGTGAGATTAAGTCAAACCACAAGAAAATGTACGGTTATAATGCTATTATGCTACTATCTCTTAGTCTTGTGCTTGATGAATAGGAATATGAAAAGGAGGAGAAGTGGAAATTAGAATTCCTACGGTTTTTCTTTCAAGGAGACACTAAAGGAACAAATCCTACAGTTTTCCTTTGCTCCATTCCTTTGCACCAAATTCATGAAAAGTAGTACCATAGGAAACTTTCCAATTCCTATGTTTTTCATTCACTTTTCCTTTCAAGCACTGGCGATTCTAGTAGGCAGGCTTGAGCAAGGAAAATCCTACACTAAAAAAATGTTTTTGTGCTACTTCTATTACTTTGGACCCAGGCCACTGCCATACTAGCTCAACTCCCAGGCCCATCGACAAATGCACAGCTCAAACACGCAGAGATAAATAATGATGGCGTTCAAGAGAGTCCATCACGGATAGCTAAGTTGCCTGGTACCTCACTGCTTGTCATATAGAAGGATAAAATAATTGTATTTCCCGTTACTACGAGTGCTCAGTGGACAATATATATAACATGTAGAGTAAAAAAGAGATGCAACAAGTGTACAACCTCTTTGGCGAAGCCATGTCGATCTCAACGTGATTGGGTTGGCCGGTGAGGATGCTCCGGCTGACTTTCCTGTCGGAGGAGGGGAAGAAGATCTTAGGCGTCTGGAGATCGAGCCCGAGGTACTGCTCCGCTGTGATGGAGGGTTTCGTTGTTGGAGCAGCTCCACTGAGTTGTACGATGCCGAGGCTGAAGCAGGACAAGAGAGACAACGAACAATGTTAACCTGAGTGGAATTCTAATAGCATCTCCAATACATGACGTAAAATACATAACCACAAAGTGCTAGATGTAAAATACATCAGCCGCTCATCTCTGAACTTAACTGTCGAAACTGAACTTAACTGTCGAAACTGAACTTAACTGTCGAAGCTGAACCTAACTGTCCAAACTGAATTTTGTTGTCGAAACTGAACGCACTAGCAAGGTGAGGCTACACGTCGGTCGACTGACTTTTTCATCTCTGGTCAGTCGATTTTGCAGCCATTGGATACGAAATCAAGGGCCTGCGGTTCATATTCAACCTCCACCCCCCTGAGCCGCCAGCCACCACCGGGCAAACAGCAGCCCCCCGCCGCCGCCCGCCCCGAAAACACTCCCCACCGCCGGTCCACCGCCGGTCCACCGCCGCCCCGGCCATCCCTCTAGCCCCCCCCCCCCCTCCCCCCGTGCCGAGCTTTTTCTCCGGCGATCCCCACGCCACTGCCCCGCCAACGTCCCGCCACCGCCGGCGACCACCGCCCCCCTCCTGAACCCTAAGATAGATAGTGGGGTACCTCTCCGGTGAGCCCCCCTCCCCGCTGCGGCTGGTTCTTCCTTCACCCCGGCGAGCCCACCCCTTGGAAATCGACTGACCCAAAAGCCGATTCAGTCGATTGAAGTGTAGCCAAATCGGAGCAGCATCACAAGCAAGAGCAAGAGCGAGAGCAGCAGCGCGAGCAAGAGCAATAGCAAGAGTAGACCAGGCAGGGGACCGAGAGCAAGAGCAGAGCAGCAGCGTGGGCGAGAGCTAAAGCAGCAGCAGCTCCTACTGATGTGGACGTCGCCGCCGAGGGAGCGACGCCGTGGAGGAAGTGGCCGGCGATGCCGCCGTGGATGGAGCCGCGCCGTGTCGGCTCGGGACCAAGCGCCGACAGCACCGTGAGATCGAATCAAGAAGAAATTCGGCGATTAGTGTACAACCTCTTTGGTGGCGCCGATTAGGCCGCAGCTTCGTCCGAGGAAACGGTGATGATGATGCCCTTCCGGTGGTGCAGGTGAAGACGGGTGTGGGAATGGAGGTGGCGCGAAAGACGAGGGGAACATCGGGGCAGCTCCTTGGAGGTGGAGGATGGGGTGGCTGAACCGGTGGGACGATGAGATCGACGACGGATCCTCATCCAGTTCGGTAGATGAGGGACGTCGAGGTGTTGCTGTGGACGACGTCGTCGGGGAAGAAGCTCCGGCTGGGTGGCGGACGGAGCAGGGTGTGGGGTTTCGTCGCAGGTTTTCGCGGCCTCGGTGTACGAATGGGTAGGTGGATGGGATGGCAGTAGGGAACCATGGCTTAGAGACGCGCTTGTCTGAAATGTGGGGTAAGTTACGAAAGTACCCCCCACCGATTTGAGGCGGTTCTTTCAGTTCAGGGGTACCATGGGCATTTCGCGTGTCGGGATTTCACAGGAGGTGGGAGTTTTCGCGCGCGCTGTAATTTCGGAATAGCAAGGCGCGGGTTGAGATGGAGGGAGTTGTCGGAGCACAACGAGACAAAGATATATCTAAAATATTTTGGGCTAACAAGGCGCGGGTTGAAGAGGCGGGAGTTTCGCAGCACGATGGACAGAGACGCTAGCTTCAATTTTCGGTATAACAAGGTGCGGCTTGAAATTTCAGAAGAACAAGCTTAACGTGTACCCAAAAAAGACAATTTGCACCTCAACACGCACAACACACACACAAACACCATTTAGACTAGAGTAAGGTACACGTGCATTGCACGCATGAGATTTGGCAACCAAATTATGAATAAATACCACATTATAGCATGCAAGCTTTGAGTCATATATGCATGATGTAGATGTTCGTTTAATTCTTATAGTTCATTTCATTCAAAATCATCTAGTTTTTATAAGAAAGCTAATCTATTTTAAGATTCATGGAATTGTGCGTTGTAAGATATAAAGTAAAAACAAATAATGGCAAATCATGTAGAAAAACATTTGGGAAATTCTGATACGGAAGATTCTAGAACAAATAAGAAGTTCTTGTGTTTTGATGTTTGTGCATTATGCTTAAGTTCAACCATGCAGTCTTCTAGATTATACATGTGGGGAAATCTGGTGGAATCTAGATGATATCCAACGGGCAATGGTGCTCAAATTTGCCATCTTTGGACCATCGGATTCGCCTTATCCAACGACCATCTTTCAAAGTTAAAGTTACCCGCACACAATATAAAAAATATATGTAATATAATATATATATATATAGAGAGAGAGAGGTATAGATATAGATATGTGATGCGAAAGCCGCCCATCATCTCCAATTACATGCACGGATGCGACATGGGCAAATGATGTCTGCCATCGGTATCTCAAATTCAAATCAGTCTGACGTTGTTCAATGTGTATACATTACAACATGCTCGTTTCCAAAGCACACCGCGTAGATCTCTGTTATATTCATGCATGCATGGGTTTCAAACATCAGGATCTCTTATTCAAATATTTGAATTCAACTTTACATTGATTATGACTTCACCTATTCTTTTACACCCACACAGTAGTCTTCTCTTTATAATTGTACCACTAACTTTCTCTCGTGCATGCATGCACACACACTACCAGTCGGCATTATCTATCGCACGCATGCAATCTTTTTCTTCAGGTCGGTCTCCCATGAAGGCACACACCCACACACATCCCCTTCTCCCTCATATCGGGCATTCTTTATCTCTCACGCGTGCATGCGCAACGACCGATGTTCCTCTATGTATGTGTGTATATAGCTAGGTCTTTCATAGTTTTTCGCACAAACCGATCAATCGATATATCCAGTGAGGTCTCACCCTCTTTCCCATGTCCACATTGATCAATCTATACCTCTCCCACGTCCACATCGATCAATCTATACCTCTCTATATAGGATTAACATAAATAGCTAATACACCCACATTAATTATATATCCAACGTCCCCCTCTCATCATCCATGCCTTCCGCTTCATCTCTCAAATGTGTGCACAATGGCGAAGACAGGGGGCAGTAAGGGGCCTGCCCCCCCCCCCCTAACATCACTATATATCGAGGCTAATATGAATGTGATCATTAGACAATTGCTGCTAAAAAAGGTTTAATTTCATGAATTGACCCTCCTCGTAAAGGATTAGCAATGCTTGGCCCCCTAGCTCATTTATTTTTCATGGCTCCACCACTGCGTGCAACAGCGCACGTGTTCGCCCCCTCTCTCTAAATATCGATCTCGCACTTGTGCATTCCTTCATAGTCTCCCTCCACTCGGCCCCTCGCACCATCTTCTAGCCCCCCACCGGATTTTGCCACATGTACAATCTAACAGACTCCATGGTTGAACTTAAGCATAATGCACAAACCTCAAAACAACAGTGGTTCTCTTTTGTTCTAGAATCTTCCGTATCATAACTGCCCAAACTTTTTTTCTAGTTGAATTACCATTATTTGTTTTTACTTTATGCTTTACAACGCACAATTCCATGAATCATAAAATAGCTTAAGGGCTTCTTTGATTCAAAGGATTCCCAAAGGAACTTTGGAGGATTCTAATCATTAGGAATTTTTCCTATCTTGGTTGTTTGATTCGTAGGATTGTAAACCATAAGAATTTCTCCATATGATTCATTTGCACTAGATTTCATAGGAAACATCCCATCCACTCAAACCTCTTTGAAAGAATTCTGCGTTTTTTCTATGCACAATCAAACACTCGTACAATCCTGTAGGATTCAAGATGACATTCCACTATAATCCCATGTTTTTCCTATTCACGCATTCTTAGCTTTTTTATAAAAACTAATTTGATTTTGAATGAGATGAACTACAAGAATTAAACGAAGGGCTACATCACGCATATATGACTAAGAGCTTACATGCTATAGTGTGGTATTTATTCATAATTTGGTTGCAAAATCTGATGCGTGCAATGCACATGTAAATTACTAGTACTTCGAGTATGTGCAAAACACGTAAATTAGAATACCAATGGCACGCTACACAGTGTCTATCTTACAGTTCATGAAGTCACGTAGCACATGTGGAGGCGTTGTCGCAACCTCCTTGCGTGGATTGATCACAGTGACGTGCTGCTAGTTTCAGAAGAATGTACTCGTCCTCCCTGAGCCATAATGGCGGTACATGCACGAAGCAAAGATGTGCACACACGCCACGCATGCACTCATTCCCTAGCACGCACACGCGGGTACACGGGCGGACGCAATTTTGTACCAAGATCCACCCCGTGTGATAATTTGACGTGTGTAAAGTCGTTCACTTCATTGGTGGTCAATTAATACAGCGCATGCAAATTGAGTAGACGTGAGGGCAGAAGAAAGACATTATTACTCAACTGTGCGGATGCGAGTAGTTAAATCGTGGGTTGCTAGTAGTACTTCCATTGGTCTCCTTCGTATTTTGTACCAATTTTTGACAGTAACATAAGTATTTACGCATTTGAGCAGTGTAGTCTACTTGAAATTTATGTTCCACTAAACTCATCGGGAGCCGTTTCGGGCCTCGAAACCAAAACCATCAATTAATCTTTACCTTGTTCCCATCACATTCGAAAGCCTGCTCACACCTACTAGTACTACGTACCAAACCTAAACTTGTTCCCATTATGCAGGTATTAGTACTACTAGTGCTAGTACTTAGGTTATAAAAAGGGGAACTACCTAACCGAAAATTACTCTACCTTTCCTCCTCATAAGTGCTTCTTCTTCGTCCGTCGTTGCCATGGCCGGTGAGCAGAGCTCTAGGTCGAGAACTACTCGTAACAAGGGAGCGGCAACCAAGGCTGCGGGAAAAAAAGAGGGCTCGCTGCCACGCAGAGACCTCGAAAGATCTCTCACGGGAAGGCGATGGCTCCCAGAAGCACCCTAGCCGCGGAGGCTAACATGCCGAGCCGGCGGAGCTAGAGTCGTTATCCCTCGACGGCATGCCCGATCAGCTCAATAAGCACCTCAATAAGCAGAAGGAGTTCATCCAAAGCTTGACGGAGTTGCTGAAGGAGAGCCTCGACGACATGCCCGCTGAGCTCAGTCAGCAAGGGGAGTTAACCGCCGGCTTGGTGATGCTGCGGAAGAAGAGCATTGCCTCGGAGAAGAAGGCGACCGGCGAAATCCTGCGACTTCAGGAGGACAATGCGAAGCTCTGCCACGAGATCAACCTGTTGAAGGAGAAGAACGCCGGCTGGAAGAAGCTGCATCAGAATAGTAGTTCCTCGATGAAGATGATGCAGGCCCTCGTCATGGAACAGAAGGAGGAGTTGGCGAAGCTCCGCATCGAGCACCCGGCTGCTGTCAAGGTACATAATGCGGCCGTGGAACAGATGATGAAGGCTTGCGTCGAGAAATCCCGCGTCATGGACAGAATGAAGAAGATGGCGGAGGAGACGCGCAAGGAGATGGAGGTCGTGGAGGCGATGAAGAAGCAGTTACGACTCCGCGGTGAATTAGATCATTTGGGATGATAATCTTCCTTCTTCTTTTGCTGATGTGTTTCATCTTTTGCTTTGGGTGTTTCGCCGCACGTGTCATGTTCTCTGCGAGGCATGAATAGAACAATGATTTTTGTTTTTTGAGGGAATGAATAGAACAATGCTAACAATGAGATGACTAGCAAATTAGATCATTTTTTATCGCCATATGGCACTGGGCTGCCGTGTTTCGTGCTCCTCCGTCGCAGTACTACTCCAGTGGAAAACTTGAGTATACCGCACGGTTCTTTGCTCCTCCTCGATCAGGTCGTCGGCGCATTTATACGAGCAGTCAAATCACAAGGCCCCGCCTTCCAGCAGTAATGAGCCATCAAATCACAAAGGCCCTCGCCTCTCGTGAAACCGACCAAGCTAGACTGCCCCGCCCTCTAGCCTTTTAAAAATGTATACTTTTGTACAACAGTAGTATCGATGGATTGCGCCATGGAGCAAAACTTGAAATTAAGAAAAAAGGTGATACATATAGAGAGCGCCCGTCACCAAATTATGCATATAGTACTATTAAAAAGGCTAGTCACAATAATGGTGTCCAGCACAACCCACCCCTCAAATAAAACTAAGCACCCTGGAATTCTTTGACAAAACTAAGCACCCTGGAATTCTTTGACAATTAAACTGCTGGCTATATGATGTTGGCCATATATATTGTACGTATATAATGTGAATAAACGAGTGGTAGTACTATACCAACTAAAAGATGAAATGTAAGAAATACTAGTATGTACTTACTGAAGAGTTAAAGTAACAAGAAGAAACATAACATAGTTCTGCTGGGGGCTCAGCACAACATACCCCTCAAATTAAATTAAGCACACCTGAAATTAAACTTTGCAACTATTCCGCTAGACACTACATTAGAACCACCATGAGCAATGACACTGCCACGTTACTCGGAGTCCTCGTCCACGTCCTCGACTTCGTCCTTGTCCCTCTTCCTCTTGGCCGATACTTCTTTGCTTGAACCGCCAACTTGGTTGTTGCTCTTCATCCAACCCTTGTAGATATTGAAACAAAGGTAGCCATCCATTGGAGCGTACTGGATGTGGTCTATATCTAGTTCCGCTGCCATGCATGACGAAGAAACGTGTATGGAGGTTTCTCCAGTTTACCGTACGAAGGATGAACCATGGCTCCTGCCAGGGTCAGCATTGAAGGCTGACGAGAGGACACCAGCCGATTCTTTTGGACATCGAAGGTGTTTGTCGGTGTCAAAACCGGCGGATCTCGGGTAGGGGGTCCCGAACTGTGCGTCTAGGCGGATGGTAACAAGAGACGAGGGACACAATGTTTTTACCCAGGTTCGGGCCCTCTCGATGGAGGTAAAACCCTACGTCCTGCTTGATTAATATTGATGATATGGGTAGTACAAGAGTAGATATACCACGAGATCAAGGAGGCTAAACCCTAGAAGCTAGCCTATGGTATGAATGTTGAGATGTATATTCGTCCTACGGACTAAGGCCCTCCGGTTTATATAGACACCAGAGATGCTAGGGTTACACAAAGTCGGTTACAATGGTAGGAGATCTACATATCCGTATTGCCAAGCTTGCCTTCCACGCCAAGAAAAGTACCTTCCGGACACGAGCCGGTGTCTTCAATCTTCTATCTTCGTAGTCTTGGAGTCCGGCGGATATTGATAGTCCGGCTGTCCGGACACCCCCTAGTCCAGGACTTCCTCAGTAGCCCCTGAACCAGTCTTCAATGACGATAAGTCCGGCGTGCATAATATTCGGCGTTGCAAGGCGGGTTCCTCCCTTGAATAATCCAGAGAAGATAATGAACACCAGGATAGTGTCCGGCTCTGCAAAATAAATTCCACATTCCAACGTAGAGAGAATAAAATATACACTTAGCTCAATCTGCTGACGTATTACGCGGCGTGACATCACACCACAGCCAAGCCCTCGTTTGAATCATTTTTTACTATTCCACCTCAGCACGTTTAGCGAAGCGGTTTCCTTGGCACGTCTTGTCGAAGCAGAAATCGTGTTCCCCTTATTCCGGGATTCTCATCAATACGTGTGTGGGTAACCCAACCCTTCCCGTCGCCACGCCTCCTCTATCGAAGGGGAATCCCAAACGGTCACGGAGATGGCCCTTGGTATTTCTTCCCCTTTATAAGAGGACCAAGGCCTGTACTTGTTCTTTTAATCTCGCATCGAATCTCTTCCCCGCTCCCAGTTCCAACACCCAGAGCCTCAGATTCGAGCGCTTCGGATCCTCAACCATGTCCGGCTCCGACCTCCAGGGCCGGTGGATGCCTTCCTCCGTCATGGAGGAGGACATACTGAAGTTGCATGAGGCCAAGTACCTGGCCTATGAGGTTTCGCACAGGCTGCCTGCCCAAGGGCAGGCCGTGCCAGCCCCCGAGCCCAGTGAATACATCGTTTTCGCATCTCACCTCCGCCGGGGTTTAGGCTTCCCGACGGATCCCTTTGTGAGAGGGATCCTGTTCTACTACGGGCTGGACTTCCACGATTTGGCTCCGGAGTCTATCCTCCATATTTCTGCATTTATCATCGCCTGTGAAGCCTTTCTCCGCGTCATCCCCCACTTCGGCCTATGGCTGAAGACCTTCAAGGTAGAGCCGAAGATGATTGGGGGGCGTCAGGCGGAGTGCGGCGGGGCGACCATAAGCAAGAAGGTCGACGCCCCGTGGCTTGAAGGTTCCTTCCAAGAGGAACTTGGATTGTGGCAGCAGGAGTGGTTCTACATCACTGCTCCAAGGGGCAGCAAGCAAAAGCCGCCGCCCTCATTCCGCCCGGGACCTCCACGCCAACTGAAGTCGTGGGTCAACCAAGGGCTCAATTGGGGGTCGTCCGAAGACGTGCCCTCACTGCAGGGCCGGATTCGAGATCTCCAAGCGAGGGAGATCGACCTGGTCAAGGTGATGCAGGTCATGCTAATCAGGCATCTCCTGCCCTGCAAACGCCGTCCTCTCCGTTTATGGGAGTTCAATCCGGAGGGACCTCGAATTCTCCAACACTTCATGGGTGCGACGCCCGTGGAGATGTACAAGCTGTTCTTTGGACCGCAGGTGGCGTGTCCGGATTCGGCCAAGGACGCAGGTCTAAGCCGCGATCGCCTGGATACTCAGGTAGATAGCTCAGAGTCCGGACATTCTATTTATATGCCTTTCAAAAGTTCGCCTCCTGACCCTTTGTTCTTTACAGGAATGGGTGGCGCGATCAAGGCTGATAAGGTGTCCGCCCCCCCTCCCAGAGACCGCACTGGAGCCCGTGCTGGTCAGAATGTTGGAGGTTGTGCCCACAGAAGGGGGCAGCGGGGAAAATAGAGGAGCTAATATTCCGCCCAAAGGGGTGACTGAAGAGGAGGGGAACAAGAACCCCTCCCTTCAGAGGGAGAAGAGGACCGCCTCCGAAGATCCGGAGGTCAAAGCCCCTAAGCGTGGGAAGAAATCCTCACCGGGGGGTCCGGCGTCCGGAGAGAATCCAGACGCGCAATCGCCGAAGGACCAGCCCTCCAACGAGCCGTGAGTATGAAAGAGGGAATTAATCGATAAGGAAATACCTTCATTTGCGCTTCCGTAGGTAACCGAAGTATTTATATCGCAGTTCGGATCTGCAGCCTTCTCAGATGAGTTCATCTTCGGGGGACCTTCTTCCGGAGATGATGGAGAGCGATACGCCTCCATCCGCGGCGCCGCCAGATGAGGCAGGCGAACCCGAAGTGTCGTCACGGAGGGCGTCCCCGAGTCCGGAGGGGCCAGAGAGTTCGGCACCCACCAGAGTCCAGCCGGGAGGACTGAAGAGTCTGCTTGAGAGGGCGTCCATTTCGGAAGATCACCGCGCGTTAATGCGTATGGTGATTGGAAGGATTTCGTCCGCTGAAAGCGGATTGCGTAATGCCGCCATGAGCTTGCTGGCGGGATTTGAGGTATGCGAAAATAGCGCACCCCTTTGTCTTGTAACAGTTTTGCATATAAAAGTTGCGCCCTGTATAGATAGTAGCCCCTGAGACTCGGTAGGTTGTCAGAAACGACAACGTGCCGAGGATCGAAATCTCAAAATCTCAGGTAATGAATAGCGTCGTCCTGATGCAGGTGGAGGATAGTCCGGGGGCTAGCCGGACTGGTGAGTTTGCCGAATTAAGTCGGCAACTTGACGTGGCGGATGCTGATATCGCGCTTCTCAACCAGCGACTTGACGAGTCGCAAGGTAAATAAATTCTCTGCAGTTGCTTTATTTAAGGGGGTCGAAGCCCTCCTCTGATAAATTGTATGTTGTTGTACAAACGGTGCTGCTGCTGTGGAGAGCCTTCGGGCCGAACTTGCTCGAGCTAAGGAGCAAGCCCGAAGGAGTGACGCGGCTGCCTCGAAGGCGGCCGAAGAGTTGAAAGCCGAAAAGGCTGCGCACTGCCTAAGCAGGGCGGAGGTGGCCGAATTGGCCATGAAATTAAAGGATGCTACCGACCGCAATGAGGCTCTTGAAAAGGAGCGCTTATCGGAGCGGGAAGACCTGAAGAAGGCCACCGCCGAAGCCAAGGATGCCCGCTCTGCAATGCGGGCTATGAAAGAGGAGCTGCGCCAGGCCGGAGAGATCGTGGCTGGCAAGCCTTTTCTGCTGCGTCGCCGGTTTATGGATGCAAAGTATGCTCAATTTGAACGGCTGTGGAGTCCGGAGGATCTGTATATGGACTTGGTTGCGAGTGCGGCTGATGCCGTTAAGCACTTCCGGAGCCAGGAGGATCACGAGACGGAAGAGCTATATTGGTCTCAATTCCACAGTCCGGATCGCTCTCTTCCGTTGATGGACCGGCTGGCCGAATGGGCCGAGGTAAATAGATTGTCCGGACTTGCCATGGCTGACATCGTGGCACATGTCTGGCCAGAGAGGTCCAAGGCGACGAGCTACTTCGACTTGCTACAGCAATTCCTTGGAGCGGGGCCGCATATAAAGGATATGAAGCGGTCGGCCTGCATCGAGGGCGCGCGGATGGCTCTTGCCCGTGTGAAGGTACATTATCCGGAGATGGATGCCACCGCCGTTGCCACTCAGGGTCCGGATGAAAGCCGGCTCCCTGCCGAGCACTACTTCGGAGAAGTTATGCGCGGTGCTCGTAAAATAGAGGCGCAGTGCTCAAAGAATGTAACGTTCAAGTGAACGCAGTAGATTGTAAATCAATGATTATGGTATAACTACTTTTTATACTTGTGCGTCCAAGTGATAAAACTTCTCCTGTGCGGCCGTTTACGTATACTTGTGTATAACCTGAAAGATGCAGTCTTCGGCTTCAGCCCCCTCGCACAAGGTGCTGGGGTGTTTGCAAAATAGCGCGTTTTCACACTTAATCCGATGTCTCGGTCCTGTTATAAGGAGGTGGTAGCGTAGCGAACGAGGCAATCCGGACTATAATGCTTTATCTCTTTCACTTAGCCAATGGAGCTCGAGGGTGGGGCTACGATATAGCCCCTGGTGGCACCGCACATCTCCGGATTCGGGGTGCGTATGCGTCTGACCGGGAAACGGTCCTTCGTCAAAGCGGGGAATTCTAAACATTCCGATAGTCGATCGAGTGGCTGACCAGACTCTCGCTATATCATGACAGTCAGTTTTTGGCTTTCTCTACTGAGGTGCTCGCCCAGCCGAACTGGGGCACAATCGCAGTAGTTCTCCTGGTGCCGCGTTAGCCGATGAGACGGAACGTAAGGCAGCAAAACACAGGAGCCGGGCAAACCCAACATTTGACCAAAGACATGATTCGGAGCTGATGCATATAATGCCTAACTTGAGACGCCGAACACTCCCTAAGGTGCTCGGACTTTATAATAATGGGCAGAAAGATGCCCTAAGCCCCTAGTGTCCGGGTACAGGCATGGTCCTCTGACGCGGCCGATGCCAAAGCGTCAGGCTCCGCTTTGGCTATAAGAAAAAACTAAGGGAGGGTAACAACAAGAGACAGTAATAAAAAGGTCTACGCAGGGTCTTAATCTGAAAAGAATCCTTGCAACGGGTCCCTACTGCACGTCTGCGCCTGTGTCTCCGTTGCGCCGTTATCCTGGACGGGCACGCACGTTGTTCATCTATAGAAAGAGAGGAACATTTAGTTTTAGAAACAGTTTGTGCGAAAAATATGTAAAATAAGAAATATAGATAATTAAAGCAAGGTTTATATGAAACCGCGGTGAGTTGTGCGCGCAGCCCCCTGTGAAAGGGTATGTGGCTAGGTAGCCCCTAGCCTGCTGAGTCCGGATTCGTCTATCCGAGTCCGGGGTCTTTAAGTGATCCTCGCACTGAAATGGCGCCATGTGGACCGGGCATCTTGAGTGTAAGAGATGCGTAATGCGGTATGGCGTTGAAGCGGACAAAAGCCTTTCGTCCCAACAGTGCTTGATATTCACTTTTAAACGGGACGGTATGGAAAATTAATTTTTCCCGTCGAAAGTTGTTCGGCGATCCGAACACGACTTCTAGTAATATCGAGCCTGTGCACTTGGCGTAAGGGCCTGGCGTCACTCCTTTGAAGGAAGTGCGGCTGTGTCGTGTTTTGGTAGGGTCTATCCCCATCCTACGGATTGTGTTTGAATATAGCAGGTTTAAGTCACTGCCTCCGTCCATTAGGACATTTGTGAATTGTAGTCCGTCTATTATCGGATTTAATATCAGGGGAGTCCGTCCCGCGTTTCGAACGCTTCTGGAATAGTCCAGGTGGTCGAAAGTGATTGGTTTCGATATCCAATCTCTACGGTCTGCTGGGTTGGACCGTGCGAAGCTCTTTTTAGAAAGTGCCGCACTATTTTTCCGTGTTATCACATGAAGTGAGTTTACTGCTTTGACCCCTTGTGGGAAAGTCTTTTGTTTTCCGGTGCCCTGCTGGCGGGGTTTATCTTCTTCGCTTGACACATCGAGCCCCTTGTGTTCGGCATTTAATCGGCCGGACTGTTTGAAAACCCAACAATCCCTGTGGGTGTGATTTGCAGGCCTTCCGGGGGTACTGTGGATTTGACATATCCGACCCAGGATTTTGTGTAGGTTGGACAGTTCATCACTGTCATCCTTGAGGGACTGAGTTTTGTTTTTGGACCGCGAGCTTTTGAATCCGGTGTTGACTGCCGTGCTCTTTGGGATTTTCTCTTTATTCCGGCGCTGCTCTTTTCTGCGCCGTGATTTTCCGTTTCCATCTCATATTTCGGATGTACTTGGGTCGCTGGTGCTGCTTCTTGCTAGCCAGCTATCCTCTCCCGCACAGAAGCGGGTCATGAGGCTTGTTAGTGCGGACATTGTCCTCGGTTTCTCTTGGCCGAGGTGCCTGGCGAGCCATTTGTCTCGGACGTTGTGCTTGAAAGCTGCTAAGGCTTTGGCGTCCGGACAGTCGACTATTTGGTTCTTTTTGGTAAGAAACCTGTTCCAGAATTTCCGCGCTGACTCTTCGGGCTGTTGAGTTATATGACTTAAATCATCTGCATCTGGAGGACGGACATAAGTCCCTTGAAAATTTGTTTGAAATGCTTCCTCGAGCTCTTCCCAACTTCCAACAGTGTTTTCTGGGAGGCTTTTGAGCCAATGACGGGCTGGCCCTTTGAGCTTGAGGGGTAGGTATTTTATGGCGTGGAGATCATATCCTCTGGCCATGTGTATATGCAGTATATAATCTTCTATCCAGACTCCAGGGTCTGTTGTTCCATCGTAGGCCTCTATGTTTATGGGTTTAAACCCTGCTGGAAATTCATGGTCCAGCACCTCATCGGTGAAACATAGAGGGTGTGCGGCGCCCCTGTAATTGTATGTGCCGCTATCGCCGGACACTTGACGTGTTGCTTTGCTTCCTGGGGCTTTCTTTTTGGGTCCGTAGATGGACCTGGCTGGGCCATTTGACGGTGGAGGCTCTATGGCCTCTTCGTCGAATTCCGGTAGCAGCTTACGCTTCGGATAGCTTTTTGATTTGTGGCCATTGCCGTATTTATCTGCGGTTTTGAGTACTTTGCTCCATCTTATTCTGAGCGTGTCTTCCGCAGTTTTGAGCTTCCGTTTTTCTTTCTTCAGGCTTCTTGCTGTGGCGACGAGCCTGCGCTTAAAAAGCTCTTGTTCGACGGGATCCTCAGGTACGACGAATTCGTCATCGTTGAGGCTTGCTTCGTCTTCGGAGGGAGGCATGTAGTTATCATTCTCAACCCCTTCATCTGCCGCCCTTTTATGGGGGCTTGCTTCTGCATCCTCCTGCGCTGAATCGTGCGGGAGGGGATTGTCTTCGGCGTTCTCTGGAGTGTTATTGTCTCCTGTGCCGGAATCTCCATTCTTGCTGTGGCGGGACTTGGAGCGGCGCCGCTGACGCCGGCGTTTGGGCTGCTTCTTTAAAGAGTCTGCCTCCGCTGCTTCTTCGCCCTCCCCTTCTTTCGGGGTATCCACCATGTATACGTCATTTGACGAGGTGGCCTTCCAGTGTCCTGTAGGCGCTGGTTCCTGTTCGTCTCCAGCATCGTCGTCCATAGTGTCGATGTCTTCGGAGTCGTAGTCTAGCATGTCGGTTAAATCCTCGACAGTGGCTACAAAGTGGGTGGTGGGTGGGCTCTGAATTTCTTCGTCGTCCGAACTCCAACCATCCTGGCTGCAGTCCGGCCAGGACTCTTCTGATAGCGAGAGATGCTTCAGTGAATTCAGGATATCGCCGAAAGGCGAGTGCTGGAAGATGTCCGCGGCGGTGAATTCCATAACCGGCGCCCAATCCGAATTAGTTGGCTGGGGCGCGGGAGGCTCGGAGTCCGACGAGGAGTCCGGCGCCTCGAGATCACGAGTTTCACAGGGGACAAGATTAGTATTCGGCTCCATCGCCGTGGATGTTGAAGCCCCCAGGGCGGCGTCTATCCACCGGCCCTCGATATGGGCAGTCGGCTCCGGGCTAATGGCCGAAGCAGATCCGAGTGCGGCCACCAAAGCACTGTCCGGTGGTAGAGCTAGATCATGCCCATCGTCACAGTGCGGCGCGCTTGGCTGTGGCTCGAGTCCGTCGAAGATCAAGTCTCCGCGGACATCGGCCGTGAAGTTTAGGCTTCCGAATCTGACCTGACGGCCAGGGGCGTAGCTTTCGATCTGCTCCATATGGCCAAGAGAATTGGCCCGCAGTGCGAAGCCGCCGAATTCAAAGATCTGTCCGGGGAGAAAAGTCTCACTCAGGACAGCGTTGTTGGTTGAAGATGCCATCAGGCCTATCAGTGACGACACAGAGGAACTCTCAATGAAAGCACCAATGTCGGTGTCAAAACCGGCGGATCTCGGGTAGGGGGTCCCGAACTGTGCGTCTAGGCGGATGGTAACAAGAGACGAGGGACACAATGTTTTTACCCAGGTTCGGGCCCTCTCGATGGAGGTAAAACCCTACGTCTTGCTTGATTAATATTGATGATATGGGTAGTACAAGAGTATATCTACCACGAGATCAAGGAGGCTAAACCCTAGAAGCTAGCCTATGGTATGAATGTTGAGATGTATATTCGTCCTATGGACTAAGGCCCTCCGGTTTATATAGACACCGGAGAGGCTAGGGTTACACAGAGTCGGTTACAATGGTAGGAGATCTACATATCCGTATTGCCAAGCTTGCCTTCCACGCCAAGAAAAGTACCTTCCGGACACGAGCCGGAGTCTTCAATCTTCTATCTTCGTAGTCTTGGTGTCCGGCGGATATTGATAGTCCGGCTGTCCGGACACCCCCTAGTCCAGGACTCCCTCAGTGTTGCCTACAACGAGGCCTATACGATGCAGGACTTCTTTGTTGTTACCAAAGTCTACAGTAACGAATATGACTAGGTTGCTCTCGAGGAAGTCCTTAAAATCCTGGCACTCAACGTCGGCATGGCATATGTGGTAGACCAAGCATAAGTCATGCACGCAAACCTGGATCACGGCGGGCTTCTTCCTCTCTTCGTCCTTTAGATCCTTCTCTCGTCCCACGACTGTGGTGTACTTAACATCTAGCCCGGGGACCCACTCATCATGTGAGTCTTCGAACATGCGTCTGAAGCGAGAAAGGCATCCTTTCACCGTCGTGGAAGAATGGGTGTAGATGACGTCGAACTCATCGCTGGTGATGGTTCTAACCTTGTACTCACCGCCGATTGGGGAGATTTGGGATGCCATGGATCTGGGAAGAGGGTTAGGATTAGTGGTATTGCCGTAATGTGAATGGACGGGACGACTAGGAGCGAACTGTCGTAGTATTAAAGAACGTGCGGGGACGAGTAGGAGCGAACTGCCAGCGTGCGAACGGCAGGGTAGTGGCTTTCCATTCTCCCATGATACGGGCTTCCGAGAGCCCTTGGATCGGAGATCGAACGGTTGCATGGCGTGATTCTAGACCACTGTGTGAATATCCTATCCTTGAGGGTTATTCTGCAAATTTTCAGCAACTTAGCATGCGACTGTTTGATCTCTGATCCAACGGCTGCCAGCAGCCCGTATCATGGTCGCGCCTACCACGACCGTCGCGTCGCTCGCGCGGTCGCGCCTTGGAGATTTAACACGGTGCGTTAGGCTATCTGATGTTGGCATGTCATACATAGTCATCACTTAGTCACTCATACTACAACAAGGTTGGCTATAAGGTTGGCTATAAGTGTATTTTTTTACTCCTCTCTATCTCTTTCTTCGTACTCCCTCCGTCCCATAATATAAGAACGTTTTTGACACTAGTGTAGTGCCAAAAACGTTCTTATATTATGGGACACAAGGAGTACTACTCCCTCCATCTAGGTGTGTAAGTCATCTTACGAAAACCAAATAATCCCAAAATACTAAGGCGCGGTGCATTAATTTCTACCTTGTTTCTTGTTTCTTCACATATCAACCAATAAGAGACAAGGGGTGTGCATGCTTTTAATGACTTGAGACTACCAAACACGACATGCGGTGGTTAGTTCATTGCATGCAATGTTATTAATTAGCAAATAAACATTAATGTCTCTCGTTTTCCCCTCCTCCTTGGTCACGGTGCACAACCTAAGATGACTTACTCACCTAGACAGAGGGAGTAGTTTTTATTGCATTTGCCAAGGAGTGACATCTTCCAATGAAATGGTGTTGCTAAGTTTGCTTCATTTAATTAGCTATAGACTCAAAAATTGTCTTTTCACGTAGGTACACGCGCTTAGCACCGTTTCTTCCTTGGGTCACCAAACTAGTCTCTCTCTTCTTGATTAACTTGCCACATCAGACTTTATGCCTATGTGGCAAGCTTAAGCACCTGTAGGAGCAAGTAAGTACAATAGTGCGCTTTATATGGCATTTTTGCATATGTGGAGGAAAGAAAGGCAAGGAAAAAGTGGAGAAGTGGGCTCTCATGCAAGAGCCAGCCTCTACTACTACATGGTGGAGCATTGGGAGAGGCACCTGTATGGAGGTGGTCAGGAATCGGGAGACTCACGCCGGTCGTAGCGCCGCAGTTAAAATGATAATGGCAAGTCAAATCACGGGCCCCCACCTGTCCAGCAGTAACTCGCTGTCAAATCACACAGCCCTACGTTTGCAGCAGCCTACTCCCTCGTCTTCTCGCGTCTCTGTCGAACCGACTAGGCGGAACTGTCTCGCCACCTACCGGGCAGGAAAAGCCCCGCCCTCGACTTTTAAATAGTATACTGTATACTAATTTTGTATCCATGGATTGCGCCTGCGCCATGGAGCAAAGCGTCTAGAAAATGGCGGTACACATGTACGGATTATATAGCACGACCGTCGCATTTGCGTCGCGCCCCAGACGGTCGGTCGGTCTGGCACGCTGCTCTCCGAATGGAACGCGCATCATATTGCGTTTGCACACACATGTGGGACGGCAATTGAGAACCGACCATAGGCACACTCCCCGGCCCCGCAAGTCGGGTGACTTAATAGAAGAGGGAGACGAGCAATAGTACTAGAGAAGTGTTGTACTATGTTGGTGCCTGGACAATCCCTGCAAGACACGAAAGATCAGTTCGTCCATGCATGTGACCAGACTCCAGCAGACACGCCTGGATTGGCTATCGTCTACATATCGTGCAGGCTGTGTTGTACATGGCTGTAGTTGTGGTGAGAAATCTAAAAAAAGGTTTCTTGTCATCTCGCAAAATTATGTGTCATGTGCTTCGGATCACTGCGAGGGTTAAACAACGACAACTGAGTTGGGCTAGTCATTGGGGGCACATGCACGAACAGTGACTACTCGGCTGCCATCTAGGTCAAGCCGGCTATGTTAATTAGGACGTCTATCGACGGACCCCTTTTCTACGAGTTTATCTTTAATTTGAGCTTTGTTCCTCGTCTAGTTTGTCCGTCGGGATTCATGTTGTCTCCTTTGGGCAGTGAGGTTATGATTTCTTGTCATGTGGCATTTTTTTGTGTTATATGTTATAATCCGGCGCTTCAGATCAAAATGACGACAACTGCGCCTCCGGGCCACGTGCATGAAGACTTCTCCACAGTCATTGACGAGGTCAAGCCGGCTCCGATAGACAAAAGAAAACTAAGTACTACTCCACTATATAGGCAGGAGCCTCCGCGCTTGCTTGCTAGTGTTGCTCTCTTCACACTGTCTCGGCCTCTCCAGATCTAAACATGACAGCGGTGGCCACACACTCACTCTCTCTCTGCTCACCGCTGGTCACAGATCCAGCCGGATCCTCTCCGCCGGGGAAGGTGAGAAGGTGCAACGTTCACGCGGTCGTCCTCGGTGACGACTCTTACCCACTGTTGGGCGCGTCCCGATCAGCCTGCCTTGCCGTTCTCTCCCAAGCACCGCTGGCGAGGGAGGGCCTCCGACCCCTTCTTCCTCGCTGCCGTAGTGTGGGCAGATCCGGCCTCCCGCCGCCCACCTAGCGACATCCCGGCGACCATCAGGTATAACTTCCTTCGAAACCGGCCTTGCTCTACTTCCCGAGCTCCTAACGTTGCTGCATTTGTAACTTTTACTATTTCTCAGGCCCCCTCGTAGATAGGATCGATCGGTTGTTCGAAAACCACCTTTTTTTACATTTAAGAGGTAAAACTAGTTCATGCACTCAAATCTAGTACTACTTGCTTCAAACAAGGAAGAAAGGGGGTGGGGTGGGGGAGGATTTGTTACCTGAATCTAGGACTTGGTCGAAAGAGGAAATAATGGGGACGAAAAGTAGCAGAGACTGGCTATCCAACTGGTCTCTAGGTCTAATAGGGAAATAAAGGGAAACGCAGTACAAACTCAATATAAACCTGATCTATTGGTTGAAAAAGGAAAGAAAGTGGGGACTGGGGGACAAGTCAATAGAGTAAGTCCAGCACTAGATTTGCTAGCCTCACACAGTATAAGGTGGCTATACCAAACAAAAATGGGACCAACCCAGATATCCTGTTCTGATGTTTGTTGCCCCGAGCCACTCTTATGTAATGTCACTGGTAAAATCTAGCAGTCGCACTGTTAAAAGTAAGGACACGTTAAACCAATGTTGTTTTCAATGTAATGCCTCCAGTAATATGAATCAATGGCACTTCTTTACATGTCCTGCTAAAATTTCCCATTAAGATAAGTTGGTTCTTTTCGTTAGAAATGCAACTGTCCTGGTCCGCCTACTCTCCCGTGCCCAAAGTAATGTCGTATTTAACGGTTGTCATAGTTAATCCTAATGCCCACACTAATATCTAGCAATGCCACTGCTTTAGAAATTGCTACTGTCCATGTAGGATTGCCATTCATATAAGGAACATGCTTCTTTTCATTTGATGCATGTTTCATCACTTGTTAGTCACCCTCCTATCCACCTTTTTTGTGCAAACAGAGATATACATTTCACGCTCGATCTTAGTTGAACTGCACAAATGATATCCAAATTATAGTTGAGCATTCCAGGAGCTTCACAACCAACCTTGATGTTTCTCAATTTTATTGCAACTAATGAAGAAGAAGCTCTGTGGGTTTCATTTTCTAATGGAAATGGAACCGGGGCTGGAGCCCTTTTATTAAAAAAAATTGAAGAAGAAGCTGCTAGCTCACGGGACATTGCTTCATTTTAGGTGAACTGCACCAAAAGGTCCCACGAATTGAATCATCCATGTTGGTGACTGAAAGAGCCAGCTTCAACATCCCAGTCTAAGCACCCCCAGCCTCCATCCTTGCGACGCACGGTACACCTCGTTTGCCACCTTCTCGACCCTAATGTCACTGATAAAATGAAGTAATAATACAGTTAAAATAGAGCGAGTGTCATCTCTATCATTTCATTTCCAATGTAGATAAAGAAAGTGCTTCTCTTTGTTAAAGTATGTTTCATCAACTAGTCCCATTGTCAATGTTTAAGCATTTCTGCAAACTGGGGTGCTTAATTTTAGTTGATATGTAAAAAAATAGAGATTTGAATGTCTCAAGGCACCTCCTTGTACTACTGCTGTACACTGATGTTCATCACTGGCAGAAGGTGTATCTGGGAGACTTGGGACGATGTCAAGTATGAGGCGTACCGTATGAGGCGTCGCAGGGCCCATCTCGCCCTCGCAGCATGGCATACTATGATACTATCGCAATATTTTCTTCTATTTATTTTGTGTGTTTCATCAACTAGTGCCACTATAATGTAATCACGCTTTTTCATTATCTGTGCAAACAGGGTTATTCAGCTGCATTTTGGTGGAACTGCACAAATGTACGTATGGAACCGGCATATATGCAGAGTGCGATGTGTGCCAAGTAAAAATTATCGACACCAACCATGATGCATGCACGCATTGGCGTCCACCACCACCAGTGGGATGTGTGGCGCTCTCTGTGGACGGATCTTTCTCGGCAGCAAATCCTCTAACCAAATACTAGTAGCTTATATTGGCAGTTTTCTAGGGAGTACTCTTTTCTGAAAGAAGCACCAATCTATTTTTCTTTATTTGTACACTATGTCACAACTTTGACCCAAAGGTCCAGAGCTATTTTAGGGTGATTGGCGTAGTACTCAGAGACTGATTGTAAGCATGATTTTCATTAGCTGTCACACTAATTGTAAGCATGAGCAGGTGGAAGATTAGGTTAGTGTGAAGCTTACCTTAAACCCTACCACCGCCGTAGAAATGAGGCGAGCGTCGAGGGAACCGTAGAGAACGTCGGGGAAGCGACGTCGCGCCATCCGGCCTCCTCTTGCGGTGGGAGAACGAATACTCCTGTGGCTCCGGCTGGCTCTGCACCCTCACGAACAACACACCATACTCGATCGATTCGTTATCCTTTGGGTGCTCGGCCTTCAACCTGTATGCCCACCACCTCCGCCTGACTGTCGCCTCAGGCGAATCTGTCTGCTCCATCACCCATAGGAGATACTTGATGAACTCGGAGGACTGTGGCGTGACTGCCACCGAGGAGTACATGTACATTGCCGCCCTCATCGCCGCCGCCTCGCTCTTTTGCATACATTGCCACATGGCCCACACCGTCCTCGAAATCTCCCACTCATTGTCAAACCAACTAAGGATCTCCTTCAACCTGGCTAACTTTGCCTGGTCGCCACCGGTGATCTGCCTGATTCGCTGCTGCATCCTCTCCATAGATGTCGTTCTGAGTGGTCCGGTGCTAGCTTTGGAAGATGGGAGGAGAGACAGTGGTCTTGCAATAGAGAAGAGGGGGAGGAGAGGAGGTGGTTTTGGAATGGAGATGATGGAGAGGAGAGGAGGTGGTTTTGCAATGGAGGGAAGATCAGAAGAGGGAGAGGCGAGACGGTGGTTTTGGAATGGAGATGATGGAGAGGAGAGGAGGTTGTTTTGCAATGGAGAAGATCAGAAGAGGGGGAGGCGAGACGGTGGTTTTGGAATGGAGATGATGGAGAGGAGAGGTGGTGGTTTTGCAATGGAGAAGAGGGAGAGGAGCGTGTGGCAGCGATTTAGGATTGGGCGAGAGGGCCGGCGCGCTGTGACTGGATCAAAATAAAAATCAATTTACCCTTCAATTAAGAAAGTGACCCCACATTAACTAGTCTCCCTTTTATTCTGGGTCATACTTGACCATGATTTTCGCACATAAAATATATGTTATACGTTGAAAAAATAATATAATTTGAAAGTACATTCAGATACGAACCAAACGATACAATTTTTGGTGACATGCATTCACATTTTGCTTGTCACATACAGTACGTGGTCAAACTTTGACCCAAAATACGCAAAACAACAAAAAAATACTTCCAAGACCAGCGCCGCTCTTCCGCTCTTCTCCTGTTCCTATCTAAATCCAGCGCCGCTCCTCTCCTCTTCCATTTCAAAACCACCGCCCCTCCTCTCCTGTTCCAGTCCAAACCAGCATCGCTCCTCTCGCGTTCTAATCCAAAACCAGCGCCGCTCCTCTCCTCTTCCATTCAAAAACCACCGCCGGCGAGTGAAGGTGCTGTGGAGAAGTAGATCGATGGAGGAGTACAACCGATACATGAGGATCGCAGACGATGACCCTGTGAAGCTAGCTAGGATGTTGGAGATACAATCTTGGTTTGACAACAAGGACCAACTAGCGGCGACGGTGACATCCATGGCCAAATATCTGCAACAGAGCAAAAAGGCGGCGATAGTCCCGGAGGGAGTCACGCCGGAGTACATAGAGCTGCTCCTCTGGGCCATGGAGCAAACAGATTCACCGAATCCGATCGTGAGGGAGCGGTGGTGGGAGTATCGATCCCAGAAGGAGCATCCACCAGAGGTTGAAGGATCGAGCATCTACAGGGTGCCGTTTGTGAGGGTGTCCTGCCAGAGCGAGCCGGTGGAGTCTTCGTCGACCGAACCCAACTGCAAGAGGAGAAAAGTAGTTGGCCCGACGACGCTTCCCCGCCATTGTCTCCCTCGCCGTTCACATCGTCTCACGCGGTGGCTGTCTGCCGCCGAGGAATAGGAGGGGACTGCCCCCAGCCCAATAGTCGGGCAGGTTGTGAATTGTCAGGAGGAGCTTAGGGTTGTCAGTATTTGCAGGTTGTGAATTGTGTTTTGTGTTGTGCATTTTGAGAGTACTTTCAGATATGAATGTCTTTTGAATTTCAGATTTGCAGTATTGAGCATATGAAGAATTTTATGAATTCTAGAGATCTATTTTTAGCACTTAAAAAATGTAGTTTCATAGGAGTATTAAAGTGCAGACGAGAAGAAACTGCAAGGTTCAGTTTCAGATAAGAAACTGCAAGTTCAGTTTCAGATAAGAAACTACAGCTTTCAGAGGCAGAGCATTTATATTAACACGGCCTTTTCAAACAGGGTTAACATCATGTTGGAAGTTTTATTCGTGGTCGAAAATGGAACTACCAGCCAGTTAACATCATGCTGATCAACATTCATGCAAGCACATCTTCATATGATGCACAGTCAAAATGACCACACAATGTTGAGTGTGCAAAACACAGAGAAAACGAGGGATGGAGTTTTGGCAAGTATTGGACGTGGTTTTGGGCTGCCCCGTCTAGGCTTTCATTTTTAACATGCGCAGCCCACGACCTCGGATGGGAGGGCCTATTTGTATTTTCTTAGGGCCGTCATGTATCGACCGGCCTATGGACCTCCCATCCGAGGTATTATTTTTGGCAGCCCAATTTATGTATTTTTTTGAAAAAAACACAGAGGTTTGTTCTATTTTTCTATATAAGAATAGGAACGTCAGGTACAACTTATGTTTCCCTTTTAACTATATTATATATATTTAAATTATTTTATATGTTATTATATATTATTTTTATTGTCATCCTATATTTAACAGATACTTACATATGTAATAAAACAATATCCCACATCTTATTAACTTATAAAAATAATTTCTTAACAAATAAAAGCCTAGATTGTTTTGGCACGAAAATCCTAGTGATTGTGTACAAAACCTTGGTAAGATTTAAGGACGAATGTAATAATATCACTTACTCCCTCCGTCCGGAAATACTCGTCGAAGAAATGCATAAAAATGAATGTATCTAGAACTAAAATACGTCTAGATACATCCATTCCTTCGACGAGTATTTCCGGACGGAGGGAGTATTATTTAAATATATTTATAACAAAATGCTCAGCCCTTTTTTATTTTTTGATAACATTGCTGGCCCAACCCAACATTATAATTAGAATCAGCCCAGCAAAATCGTGTATCTAGATAAAGTGCAAATGGCCTGTAATTTTTTAGGAAATAAAATAAATGGGCTGCATGAAAGCTACATTAATTGTTCACCCAGCCCAGCTAATGGCTGTAATTCAAAAAAAAGATCAAATTGACTGTAAATTCTACCGCGCAAAAGAAAGACTGTAAATTCTGAAAAAATGGGTTGAATACGTGCCACATTTTTGGAGGCTGAAATGTGGGCCAATAGGTCGAAGCCAACGCAAGTCGTTGTAAATTTAGTAAACAAATGATTCTGACATGTTAGCCGTTGGATTTACATCCATGACCGGCATCCATCTTCAATCTCTCGTCTTCTTCCTCCAGCACCGTCGGGACCACCTCCCGCCTCCTGCTGCTAGCAGCTCTGCTTAGCACGCTTCGCTATGAAGTGCTACTCCACCGTTGGCCAGGCCATCCCTCCAACCCTCCACACCTCCTGTTCTACTCCACCGACTGCCGAACCACACCGCACTAGAACCAGTTAACCCTCGTACACCTCTCCGTCTGTGACTCTACTCGCGCGTCTTCCCATCTCCGGCTCGTTGCTGTCCGGGGCCTCGCCGTCGTCCACCACCTTGGATGCGCTCGGCACGGCATGGTCAACGTGGTCAACGAACGACACCATCGGAAGTAGACTGTGCGTGGAGAGGCTGACAACTGGGTCCACGGCCGCACACAAGGAAGTGTCTCCTTATTACGCGCAAAATAATGATTCCTCCACCTAACATCTGGGACCCACCGGAAGGGCCTCTGTATTTTGCGAAAAAACGTGCCCCCCCCCTGACTTGTCGGACCCACCAGCTATCTTCGCACGCAAGGAAGTGCCTCCTTATTACGCACAAAAAAATGAATACTCCCCCTGCCAGCTGGAACCCAGCATACTGGGAGGCTGACTTGTGGGCCTACCAAGTTGACGGGGATGGAGGGCTTTGTCAACTTAGTCAATATGAACGATTCTAGCTCCTGTTACCGTACGATGTTCATCCAACGGTTGTAGTGCTTCTTCAACCTCTTGTCTTCTTGCTCCAGCCGCCCAAACCAGCGTCGGTCGTGCCGCGTGCTCCTGCCTCCCGTGGCCGGCTGTGATGCCGCGGAGGCCTCACCGCCCCCTACTACTCCCACCGCTGGCCAGGTCATCCCTCTACTCACCCACACCCCCTATTAATCTACGACGACAGCAGCCTCACACCGCAGCCGGACCAGTGAACCCTCGTACTCCTCTTGGCGTGGGCATCCACTGCTGCGTCTTCTCCGGCTCTGAGTCGTCCCGTTCCTAGGCCTCACCGTCGTCCACCGCTGTGGTGCTCTCGGCGCGGCGTGGTCAACGTGGTCAAGGAACGACTTCCATCGGATGTGGACTGTACGTGGAGAGGCTGATAGCTGGGTCCACGACCGCAGCAAGGAAGTGCCTCCTTATTATGCGGAAAATAATGATTCCTCCACCTGACAGCGGGGACCCACCGGACGGGCCACCGTATTTCACGAAAAAAGTTTCCCCCTGACTGCTGGGACCCACCAGCTACATCTTCGCACGCAAGGAAGTGCATCCGGGCAAAAAACGATTCGCCCCCCTGACTGTTGGGACCCACCAGCTACATCTTCGCACGCAAGGAAGTGCGTCCGGGCAAAAAAAACGATTCGCCCCCCTGACTGCTGGGACCCACCAGCTACATCTTTGCACGCAAAGGAAGTTCGTCCGGCCAAAAAAAAAACGATTCGCCCCTCTGACTGCTGGGACCCACCAGCTACATTTTCGCACGCAAAGAACTGCCTGACAGTCGGGACCCACCTGGTCGAAGCGTACGTAGCGTTGTCATTCTGGTCGCGAACGTGTACGTACATATATACTGGTCGATGTAGAGGCGCGCACGTGTAGTAGTAGAGGCGTGTACGTGTCGTAGTAGAGGCGCGCACGTAGCATGTACACGTATGTACATCGGCCAGGGTGCAAGAAAGAAAATACGGCCACGTATGTGTACATACGGGCGGGGTCTCGAATGCCTAGTCGCGCATACGTACAGCGAGGGCTCGTGTTCATGGGGAGGCAACGGAATGCGTCGTGTTCATGGGGAGGAAACGGAATGCGTCGTGTTCATGGGGAGGCAACGAAATGCGTCGTGTTCATCGGGAGGCAACAGAACGCGTGGGAGCCAACCGGCTTGGACGGAACAGGCGATGGAAACGAGGCCTAGCGTACCGCAGAACGGAGGAAACGGACCTCCTACGGTCGAAACGGGGCTCCTGTTGATCAGGAGGGGTGTGGCGTACCGCAAAACGGAGGAAACGGACCTCCTACGGTCGAACGGGGGTCCTGTTGATCGGGAGGGGTGTGGCGTACCGCAAAACGGACGAAACGGACTTGTGTTGGAGCGCTACGGTCGAAACGGGGGGGAGGGGTGTGGTGTACCGCAAAATAGGACTCCACGGAATACTGTTCATCTCCACCGTCGACCTCCTCCAGCCTCCACAGGCTACTGTCGATCTCCACCAGCCTCCACGGGCTCCTGTTCATCCAGCCTCCAGCGCGCGCTACTCCACCGGCTATTGTTCAACCACCCCTCCACGGGCACCCCTCCACCGTCTACTGTTCATCCAGCCCTCCACACCACGGGGTCCTGTTCAACCACCCCTCCACGGCCACCCCTCCACCGTCTACTGTTCATCCAGCCCTCCACATCACGAGTTCTTGTTCATCCAGAGGCAACGCCACCGCTCACTATTCATCCAACCCCCCCCCCCCCCCCGGAACGCTCACTGTTCATCCCAGAGGCAGCATCGATCGGCTTTAGTTAGCAGCAGTAGCGAAGGAATCGCTCCATCGGGTTCAGTTAACAGCCATCGATCGATCGCTCGGGTTCGGTAACGCGTAGCCTGCAGTGCAATCGCTCGGGTTCAGTTAGAGCCCAACGCATCGCTCCGGTTTAGTTAGAGCCAACGGCTCTCACACACGCGCGTACCTGTACGAGAGAAACGCGCATCGCTCTCCCACCGTAACCGGCAACTCCCCAAAATTTTCCTCCCCCTCGCTTCTACCACGATTTTTTCCGTCATGGACGGCCCAAAGAATGTCATGCAGCTGCGTCTCCGGCCCGCCCAGGATGAAAAGCCCATTTTCTGTCATGATTTTTTGTCATAGAAGTAGGAGCCCACCACATCTATGATGATACCGGGTTTTGTCACAATTATCGTCAAAGAAGTGTCATATGTATGACAGAAAAAAAAATTGTTCGGCCCAAAATGTCACGGATGTGTCTTTTTTTTTGTAGTGTTGCACCAGTCCATAGATGGATCGCTGGAGCTTGCACACTTTGTTAGCACCTTTAGGATCGACAAAAACTTTTGGTTGCATCATATACAACTCTTCTTTAAGAAACCCATTAAGGAATGCAGCTTTGACATCCATTTGCCAGATTTCATAAAATGCAGCAATTGCTAAACATGATTCGGACAGACTTAAGCATCACTACAGTGAGAAAATCTCATTGTAATTAACACCTTGAACTTGTCAAAAACCTTTTGCAACAAGTCGAGCTTTGTAGATAGTAACACTACCATCAGCGTCCGTCTTCCTCTTGAAGATCCATTTATTCTCAATGGCTTGCCGATCATCGGGCAAGTCCACCAAAGTCCACACTTTGTTCTCATACATGGATCCTATCTCAGATTTCATGGCCTCAAGCCATCTATCGGAATCTGGGCTCATCATAGCTTCTTCATAGTTCGTAGGTTCGCCATGGTCTAATAACATGACTTCCAGGACAGGATTACCGTACCACTCTGGTGCCGAACATGCACTGTTCGACATACGAGGTCCAGTAGTAACTTGATCCGAAGTTTCACGATCATTGTCATTAGCTTCCTCTCTAGTTGGTGTAGGCATCACGGGAACGGATTTCACTGATGTGCTACATTCCAATTTGAGAGAAGGTACAGTTACCTCATCAAGTTCTACTTTCCTCCCACTCACTTCTTTCAAGAGAAACTCCTTCACTAGAAAGGTTCCATTCTCGGCAACAAAGATCTTGCCTTTGGATCTGTGGTAGAAGGTGTACCCAATTGTTTCCTTAGGGTATCCTATGAAGACGTACTTCTCCGATTTGGGTTCGAGCTTATCAGGCTGAAGCCTTTTGACATAAGCATCGCATCCCCAAACTTTAAGAAATGACAACTTAGGTTTATTGCCAAACCACAATTCATACGGTGTCATCTCAATGGATTTTGACAGTGCCCTATTTAACATGAATGTAGCCGTCTTTAATGCATAGCCCCAAAACGATAGTGGAAAATCGGTAAGAGACATCATAGATCGCGCCATATCTAATAAAGCATGGTTACGACATTCGGACACACCATTACGCTGTGGTGTTCCAGGTGGCGTGAGTTGTGAAACTATTCCAAATTGTTTTAAATGAAGGCCAAACTCGTAACTCAAATATTCACCTCCACGATCAGATCGTAGAAACTTTATTTTCTTGTTATGATGATTCTCCACTTCACTCTGAAATTCTTTGAACTTTTCAAATGCTTCAGACTTGTGTTTCATTAAGTAGACATACCCATATCTGCTCAAATCATCTGTGAAGGTCAGAAAATAACGATACCCGCCGCGGGCCTCAACACTCATCGGACCGCATACATCGGTATGTATTATTTTCAATAAGTCACTGGCTCACTCCATTGTTCCAGAGAACGGAGCTTTAGTCATCTATCCCATGAGGCATGGTTCGCAAGTATCAAATGATTCGTAATCAAGTGATTCCAAAAGCCCATCAGCATGGAGTTTCTTCATGCGCTTTATACCAATATGACCTAAACGACAGTGCCACAAGTATGTTGCACTATCATTATCAACTTTGCATCTTTTGGCATCAGTATTATGAACATGTGTATCACTACAATCGAGATTCAATAAACCATTAACATTGGGTGTATGACCATAGAAGGTTTTATTCATGTAAACAGAATAACAATTATTCTCTATCTTAAATGAATAACCTTGTTGCACTAAACACGATCCTATCTTGTTCATGCTCAACATAAACACCAAATAATATTAGGTTCAACACTAATCCCGAAAGTATAGGGAGTGTGCGATGATGATCATATCAATCTTGGAACCACTTCCAACACACATCGTCACTTCACCCTCAACTAGTCTCCATTTATTCTGCAACTCCTATTTCGAGTTACTAATCTTAGCAACTGAAGATGTATCAAATACCCAGGGGCTGCTACGAGCACTAGTAAGGTACACATCAATAACATGTATATCAAATATACCTTTGTTCACTTTGCCATCCTTCTTATCCGCCAAATATTTGGGGTAGTTCCGCTTCTAGTGACCATTTCCTTTGCAGTAGAAGCACTTAGTTTCAGGCTTAGGTCCAACTTTGGGCTTCTTCATGGGAGTGACAACTTGCTTGCCATTCTTCTTGAAGTTCCCTTTCTTTCCCTTTGCCCTTTTTCTTGAAACTGTTGGTCTTGTTAACCATCAACACTTGATGCTCTTTCTTGATTTCTACCTTCGCCGATTTTAGCATCGGGAAAAGCTCAAGAATCTTTTTCGTTATCCTTTGCACATTATAGTTCATCACGAAGTTCTAGTAGCTTGGTAATAGTTACTAGAGAACACTGTCAATCACTATCTTATCTAGAAGATTAACTCCGACTTGATTCAAGCGATTGTAGGGCCCAGACATTCTGAGCACATGCTCACTAGCTGAGCTATTCTCCTCCATCTTATAGGCAAAGTACTTGTGAGAGGTCTCATACCTCTCGACACGGGCATGTGTCTGAAATACCAATTTCAGCTCTTGGAACATCTCATATGCTCCGTGGCGTTCAAAACGTCTTTGAAGCCCCGATTCTAAGCTGTAAAGCATGTTGCACTAAACTATCAAGTAGTCATCATATCGAGCTTGCCAAACGTTAAAAACGTCTGCATCTACTCCTGCAATGGGTCGGTCACCTAGCGGTGCATCAAGGACAGAATTCTTCTGTGCAGCAATGAGGATAATCCTCGGATCATGGACCCAGTCCGCATCATTGCTAATATCATATTTCAACTTAGCTTTCTCTAGGAACATATCAAAAAACATAGGGGAGCTACAATGCGAGCTATTGATCCACAGCATAGATATGCAAAATATTGTCAGGACTAAGTTCATGATAAATTAAATTTCAATTAATCATATTACTTAAGATCTCCCACTTAGATAGACATTCCTCAAGTCATCTAAATGATACGTGACCCAAATCAACTAAACCATGTCTGATCATCACGTGAGATGGAGTAGTCATCAATGGTGAACATCTTTATGTTGATCATATCTACTATATGATTCACATTCGACCTTTCGGTCTCCAGTGTACTGAGGCCATGTCTGTACATGCTAGGCTCGTCAAGTCTAACCCGAGTATTCCGCATGTGCAAAACTGGCTTGCACCCATTGTATGTGAATGTAGAGCCTATCACACCCGATCATCACGTGGTGTCTCAGCATGATGAACTGTCGCAACGGTGCATACTTAGGGAGAACACTTATACCTTGAATTTTAGTTAAGGGATCATCTTATAGTGCTACCACCGTACTAAGCAAAATAAGATGCATAAAGATAAACATCACATGGAATGAAAATATGTGACATTATATGGCCATCATCATCTTGTGCTTTTGATCTCCATCACCAAAGCAATGTCATGATCTCCATTGTCACCGGCTTGACACCTTGATCTCCACCATAGCGTTGTTGTCGTCTCGCCAACTATTGCTTCTACGACCATCGCTACCGCTTAGTGATAAAGTAAAGTAATTACATGGCGTTTGTATTTCATATAATAAAGCGACAACCATAAGGCTCCTGCCAGTTGTCGATAACTTTTCACAAAACATGATCATCTCATACAACAATGTATATCACATCATGTCTTGACCATATCACATCACAACATGCCCTGCAAAAACAAGTTAGACATCCTCTACTTTGTTGTTGCAAGTTTTACGTGGCTGCTACGGGCTTCTAGAAAGAACCATTCTTACCTACGGCACAAAACCACAACGGTGATTTACCAAGTTTGCTATTTAACCTTCACAAGGACCGGCCGCAGTCAGATTCGATTTAACTAAAGTTGGAGAAACAAACACCCGCCAACCACCTTTATGCAAAACTAGTTGCATGTCTGTTGGTGGAACCGGTCTCATGAACGTGGTCATGTAAGGTTGGTCTGGGCCGCTTCATCCAACAATACCGCCGAATCAAAATAAGACATTGGTGGTAAGTAGTATGACGATCACCGCCCACAACTCTTTATGTTCTACTCGTGCATATCATCTACGCATAGATCTAGCTCGGATGCGACTGTTGGGAAACGTAGCATGCAATTTCAAAAAAATTCCTACGCTCACGCAATATCTATCTAGGAGATGCATAGCAACAAGAGGGGGAGAGTGTGTCCACGTACCCTAGTAGACCGAAAGCGGAAGCGTTTGCTTAATGCGGTTGATGTAGTCGAACATCTTCTCGTTTCGACCGATCGAGTACCGAACGTACGTCACCTCCGAGTTCTGCACACATTCAGTGTGATGATGTCCCTCAAGCTCTTGATCCAGCAGAGGGTCGAAGGATTAGATGAGTTCCGTCAGCACGACAGCGTGGTGACGGTAATGGTGATGTGATCCCCGCAGGGCTTCGCCTAAGCACCGCGAGAATATGACCGGAGGCATAAACTGTGGAGGGGGCACCGCACATGGCTTGGAGCAATTCGTGTGTCTTCTAGACCCCCCCCCCCGTATATAAAGGAGGGAGGGAGAGGAGGCCGACCCTAGGCGCGCCCCAAGTGGGAGGAGTCCCACTTGGGCTCCTAGTAGGATTCGCCCCCCTTCCTTTTACCGGAGGGGGGAAGGGGAAGGAGAAGGAGTAGGAGAAGGAAAGGGGGGCGCCGCCCCATTCCCTAGTCCAATTCGGCCTCCTTCCTGATACGTCTCCGTCACATCTACCTTTCCAAACACTTTTGCCCTTGTTTTGGACTCTAACTTGCATGATTTGAAGGGGACTAACCCTAAGTGACGCTGCTTTCAGCAGAACTGCCATAGTGTTATTTTTGTGCAGAAATAAAAGTTCTCGAAATGACCTGAAAATCCACGGAGCAACTTTTCAGAAAATATAAAAAATACTGGCGAAAGAATTAGTGCCAGGGGGCCCACACCCTGTCCACGAGGGTGGGGGCGCGCCCCTCCCCCTGGGCGCGCCCCTTGCCTCGTGGGCCCCCTGGATGTCCACCGACCTCAACTCCAACTCCATATATTCTCTTTCGTGGAGAAAAAAATCAGAGAGAAAGTTTCATCGCGTTTTACGATATGAAGCCGCCGCCAAGCCCTAATCTCTCTCGGGAGGGCTGATCTGGAGTCCGTTCGGGGCTCTGGAGAGGGGGATTCGTCGTCGTCGTCGTCATCAACAATCCTCCATCAACAATTTCATGATGCTCATCGCCGTGCGTGAGTAATTCCATCATAGGCTTGCTAGATGGTGATGGGTTGGATGAGATTTACCATGTAATCAAGTTAGTTTTGTTAGGGTTTGATCCCTAGTATCCACTATGTTTTGAGATTGATGTTGCTATGACTTTGCTATGCTTAATGCTTGTCACTAGGGCCCGAGTGCCATGATTTCAGATCTGAACCTATTATGTTGTCATGAATATATGTGAGTTCTTGATCCTATCTTGCAAGTCTATAGTCACCTATTATGTGTTATGATCCGACAACCCCGAAGTGACAATAATCGGGATACTTCTCGATGATGACCGTAGTTTGAGTAGTTCATGTATTCACTATGTGTTAATGCTTTGGTCCGGTACTCTATTAAAAGGAGGCCTTAATATCCCTTAGTTTCCATTAGGACCCCGCTGCCACGGGAGGGTAGGACAAAAGATGTCACGCAAGTTCTTTTCCATAAGCACGTATGACTATATTTGGAATACATGCCTACATTACATTGATGAACTGGAGCTAGTTCTGTGTCACCGTAGGTTATAACTATTACATGGAGGAATCACATCCGACATAATTATCCATCACTGATCCAATGCCTACGAGCTTTTCATATATTGTGCTTTGCTTATTTACTTTACCGTTGCTACTGTTACAATTACTACAAAAATGCTACTGTTACTTTTGCTACTGTTACCGTTACTTTTATACTGCTTTGCTACTAAATACTTTGCTGTAGATACTAAGTTATCCAGGTGTGGTTGAATTGACAGCTCAACTGCTAATACTTGAGAATATTCTTTTGCTCCTCTTGTGTCGAATCAATAAATTTGGGTTGAATACTCTACCCTCGAAAACTGTTGCGATCCCCTATACTTGTGGGTTATCAAGACTATTTTCTGGCGCCGTTGCTGGGGAGCATAGCTCTATTCTTTGAGTCACTCGGGATTTATATCTGCTGATCACTATGAGGAACTTGAAAGACGAAAGAACTAAGATTTTTCCCTCAACTGCAAGGGGAGGTAAGGAACTACCATCTAGCTCTGCACTAGATTCTCCTTCTGTTTTGAGTAAGCTTGCGACACCTAAACCTGCTACTGCCATGAATTCTGATATGTCGCATGTTATTGATGATGCCACTTCTGCTATGCATGATACTTATGATGAAACTACTTCTGTGCTTGATACTACTTTGCCATTAGGTGAATTTCTTGATGAACAACTTGCTAGGGTTAGAGAGAATGAAATTATTGAAGATGAAACTATTGAAGATAGTGATGATGAAGGTTCTCCCCCTAAGTATGAATTGCCTATTGTTCCTGAGGGTTATGTTATGGGTGAAGAAACTACTAGAGCTATTCTTGCTTGCAATGATAGATCTGATCTTAAGAAGTTACTAGCTAAATGGAAACAGAAATCTCTAAATGCTAGAATGAAATATGACCCTGCTTTTGCTACTTCACCTATCTTTGTTACTGATAAGGATTTTGAATTCTCTGTCGATCCTGAGATACTTTGGTTGAATCTGATCCTTTCTATGGCTATGAATCTGAAACTGTTGTGGCACATCTTACTAAATGATATCGCCACCCTGTTCACTAATGATGAGAAATCCCGCTACTATTATATCCTTAAGATATTTCCATTCTCATTAAAGGGTGATGCTAAAACTTGGTTTAATTCTCTTGATCCTGGTTGTGTGCGTACTCCCCAGGATATGATTTATTACTTCTCTGCTAAATATTTCCCGCTCATAATAAACAAGCTGCCTCGAGGGAAATATATAATTTTGTGCAAATTGAAGAAGAGAGTCTCCCACAAGCTTGGGGAAGGCTTCTCCGATTACTTAATGATTTGCCTGATCATTCTCTTAAGAAAAATGAAATACTTGATATCTTTTATAATGGACTAACCGGTACCTCCATGGACTACTTGGATAGTTGTGCTGGTTGTGTTTTCAGGAAAGAACAGTCGACCGAGCTGAATTGCTATTGAATAATATGTTGACTAATGAAAATAATTGGACTATTCCTGAGCCAATTCCTGAGCCAACTGAGCCTATTCCTAAACCAACTCCGAAGAAAAGGGGAGTTTTATTTCTCAGTCCTGAAGATATGCAAGAGGCAAAGAAATCTATGAAAGGGAAAGGTATTAAAGCTAAAGATGTTAAGAATTTACCTCCTGTTGAAGAAATACATGGTCTTAACTTACCACCTATTGAAGAAACATATGGTCTTGATAACCCGACACAGGTAGTAAAGGTAAATTCTCTCTATAGATATGATAAAGTTGAAATCCCATCTACTAAAGTTCCTAGCCAATGTTTAGATGAATTTGATGACTTTATGGCTAGGCAAGAAAACTTCAATGCTTATGTTGGTAGAGAATTAAAGAGTAATGCTTAAATGATTGGACGCTTGAGTGATTATATGGCTAGAGTTAAAGGTGAACTTAAACTCATTAGCAAATATGCTTCGATGGTTACCACTCAAGCAGAACAAGTACTAAAAGCTCAAAGTGATTTGCTTGATGAATTAAATAATAAACATGACTTTGCTGTTAGAGTGGCTACTAGAACTGGTAGAATGACTCAGGAACCTTTGTATCCTGAAGGCCACCCTAAGAGAATTGAGAAAGATTCTCAGAGAAATAATTTAGATGCACCTAGTCCTTCTAAAAAGAAGAAAAAGAAAAATGATAGGACTTTGCATGCTTCTAGTGAACCTGTTGTAGACACACCTGAGAATCCTAATGATATTTCTATTTCTGGATGCTGAAACACAATCAGGTGATGAACATGAACCTAGTGATAATGTTAATGATGATGTTCATGTTGATGCTCAACCTAGCAATAATGATGTAGAGATTGAACCTGCTGTTGATCTTGATAACCCACAATCAAAGAATCAATGTTATGATAAGAGAGACTTTGTTGCTAGGAAGCACGGTAAAGAAAGAGAACCATGGGTTCAGAAATCCATGCCGTTTCCTCCTAAGCCATCCAAGAAAAAGGATGACGAGGATTTTGAGCACTTTGCTGAAATGATTAGACCTATCTTCTTACGTATGCGCTTAACTGATATGCTTAAAGTGAATCCTTATGCTAAATACATGAAAGATATTATTACAAATAAAAGAAAGATACCGGAAGCTGAAATTTCCACCATGCTTGCTAATTATACTTTTAAGGGTGGAATACCAAAGAAACTTGGAGATCCAGGAGTACCAACTATACCATGCTCCATTGAAAGAAACTATGTTTAAACTGCTTTATGTGATCTTGGAGCCGGTGTTAGTGTTATGCCTCTCTCTTTATATCGTAGACTTGAATTGAATAAGTTGACACCTACTGAAATATCTTTGCAAATGGCTGATAAATCAACTGCTATACATGTTGGTATTTGTGAGGATGTGCCTGTTGTGCTTGCAAACGTCACTATCTTAACGGACTTTGTTATTCTTGATATTCCCGAGGATGATAGTATGTCGATTATCCTTGGTAGACCATTTTTGAATACTGCAGGGGCTGTTATTGATTGCAACAAAGGCAATGTCACTTTTCACGTTAATGGTAATGAGCATACGATACACTTTTCGAGGAAACGACCTCAAGTTCATAACATCAATTCTATTGGAAAAATTCCAACTATCATTATTGGAGGTTTTGAATTTCCTCTTCCTACTGCCAAGAAGAAATATGATATTCTTATTATTGGGGATGTGCATATCCCCGTTGAGGTAACCTAGTGTTATTCGAAATTTCTCCGGTTCCATGTTATTCGGAATGAGTTTGTTAACAAGACTTGATCAACCTTGTCAGTGGATTCCTTTTGATGAGCATGAGATGGATGAAACTAGAAGGCACAACCTTCTGTACCCTCCTTTTACTTTCTGTTATTTAGAATAAATAAAGCAAAAATAGTATTATATGTCTGTTTTCTGAATTATACATGTAATAAAAAATACCCCAAAAAGAAAAGTTCTCCAAATGCCCTGCAAATTTAGTATGATTTTTTCTGGAATATTTGAGGATTTTAGGCACTGAGAACACAGCAGGGGGCAAGCACCTAGCCACGAGGGTCCAGGGCGCACCCACCTGTACAAGGCGCGCCCCCTGCCTCGTGGGCCCATGGTGGCCCCCTCCACTTATTCCTGCACCCACACACTCCATCTTCCTCCCAAAAAATCACCATCCAGCTCAAGCACGAGTTCTAGCTCATTTTGCTGCGATTTTCGATCTCCTTGCTCAAAGCTCCATTCACAAATCTGCTTTGGGAGATTGTTCTTTGGTATGTGACCCCTCCAATGGTCCAATTAGTTTTTGTTCTAGTGCTCTATTCATTGCTAATTTTTGCTGCCTAGGTAACCCTGTTCTTGAGCTTGCATGTCAAATTTAAGAGGTCCCAAGTAATTCTAATGCATGATATAGGCTCTAGGCACATGTGGGAGTAGTTGCTATCAATCTTATTGAGTTTGATTCACTTTTATTTTGAGTTACTAAAAGTTTCAGAAATTTTCAGAAAATGATGAAGAGATTTTTGAGGGGCTCTTCTAGCCAAAGCTCCAAGGATAAACAAGCTAAGGAGAAAGAAAAGGCCAAGTATAATCTTCCTCACGTAGCGGAAGTAAGGCCGTGTGAGTGGCCTTGTGATAATTTCTTGAGAGCAGTCGGGATTTATGAAGACTTTTATTCTTTGGCTGATAATGCGGGCCTCACCGACTTCCTCCACGACTGGATCGAACAGTATCTCTTACTCACCAATACTTTCGTGCAAAACTTCTACTATTATCCTAAGAATTCACCTCCTTCAGTAGCTTTTCATCTATATGATGAGGCTAGGGAGATGTCATTACGTAATTTTTGCGCAGTTTGCAGAATACCCTTCGAGGGCAGCCTAGACGAACCACATCGTAAAGATGTGGATGGTTTTATTGATACTATTACTGTAGGGGAATCGAGGAAGGTTTCCGATGCAAGAATAACTAGCATACATTTTCCTGTTTTACGCTACTTTGTCATATTTGCTAGTTGATGCTTAATTGGTCGCGGAAATTGTGGAAACCTCAGTGTTCCTGATATTATTATTCTGTTCCATGCCTTATTTTGTGATAACTCTTTTAGTATGGGTGTTGTTATTGCTAAACGGTTAAGTCTGAACCGTACAAAGGGCCCCATCTTTGGAGGTATCTATGTTGCACGCCTTGCTAAACACTTTGAGATACCTATTAGGCATTACGAGAAAAAGGAGACACTACTGCCTCCTACTTTTCTAGATTATAAGAGCATGATAGCACAAGAATTTATTGTTAACAATGATGATAAGATGCTTCTGTATAACCTGAGATTTAATAAGAAACACAATGAGATTATTATCTTGCATGTGCCCTCTTTGTTTGATTTAACTGCAGGCCACTACCTCGTCTTGCCGATGGCTGTTTACGCGCACCGAGGTCAGGCATCAGCTCTAGAGCCTGCGCCGGAACCACCACTGGATCCTTATCGTCCATCATCTTATCAGTGGGATCCGGAGCAGATCGCCAGCCAATGGCAGTGCGATGACGCTCCTTAGTACACCGGGGAGAGTAGCCGCGGTCCATGGGCATAGACCAACTTAGGCCAAAAGCCTAAACTTGGGGGAGTACGTATTTGTCACAGACATTACATTCATGTTCACACACTATTCTAGTTGTCGGTGCTCATACTTTTTCTTTGTACTATCCATGCTAGTTTAAATTCTTTTTCTAGATTTCTTCTTGTGTGTTTGATAAACCTTAAGAAAAACCTAAAAAATTAGTTAGCTTAATTTCCATGCTTGTAGTAGCAATTAAAAGAAAACCCAAAAATATTTCTCGCTCTTCTTTTGCTTGTTGGGAGCTCTCCCGTGTAAATAGTTTTATTTCTTTACCTTCCTTTGGGGGTCGAGAGGAGAAGACCATAATGAAAATGCTTAGTGGCTCTAATATGCATAATTGTTGATTTAACCTAGAGCCCATATTACTTTGTCTTCTCCCTTGAATTGAATGCTTGCAGATTCCAGCTTAGTCCAATGACGTGCACTATTATTATTATACACACCGTTCGGTCGTGCGAGTGAAAGGCAATAATGACGATATATGATGGATTGATTGAGATGAGAGAAGCTGGTATGAACTTGACCTCTCTTGTTTATGTAAATATGATTAGTTCATCGTTCCTGATTCAGCCTATTATGAATAAACATGTTTTCAATGACAAATAGAGATTATAGTTGCTTATGCCATGCTTAATTAGCTAGGAGCTTATAATGTTTTACCTTGCGTGCCAACATGCTATTAAAATGGTTGTGATGTGGTATGATAGGGTGGTATCCTCCTTTGAATGAATTGAGTGACTCAACTTGGCACATGTTCACGCATATAGTTGAAACAAAATCAACATAGCCTTCACGATATTTATGTTCATGGTGGATTATATCCTACTCATGCTTGCACTCGGTGTTGATTAATTTTAATGCATGTTCATGACTGTTGTCGCTCTCTCAGTTGGTCGCTTCCCAGTCTTTTGCTAGCCTTCACCTGTACTAAGCGGGAATACTGCTTGTGCATCCAAACTCCATAAACCCCAAAGTTATTCCATATGAGTCCACCATACCTTCCTATATGCGGTATTTACCTGCCGTTCCAAGTAAATTTGTATGTGCCAAACTCCAAACCTTCAAATGAAATTCTGTTTTGTATGCTCGAGCAGCTCATGTATAAACTAGGGCTGTCTGCAGTATCTTCCATGCTAGGTGGGTTATTCTCAAGAGGAGTGGACTCCGCTCCTCATTCACGAGAAAATGGCTGGTAACCGGGATGCCCAGTCCCATTCTCAAATCAAATCAAAATAATTAAATAAAACTCCCCCAGGATTGCTACTAGTTGGAGGCACCCGCTGTTTCGGGCAAGCCATGGATTGATGCTTGTTGGTGGTGGGAGAGTATAAACTTTACCATTCTGTTTGGGAACCACCTATAATGTGTGTAGCATGGAAGATATCGAGATCTCATAGTTGTTACGTTGACAGTGAAAGTATACCGCTCAAAGTGTTATTCATCTCTATTTCAAAATCGAGCTCTGGCACCTCTACAAATCCCTGCTTCCCGCTGTGAAGGGCCTATCTATTTACTTTTATGTTGAGTCATCACCCTCTTATTAAAAATCACCCGCTGGAGAGCACCGTTGTCATTTGCATGCATTACTATTAGTTTATATTGGGTATGACTTGACTGGATCTCTTTTACCATGAATTACAATGTTTAGCCAGTCCTTGATCCTTTAAAGGTGCTCTGCATTTATGTTTTGCGGTCTCAGAAAGGGCTAGCGAGATACCATCTTGTCATATCATATTATGATTGTTTTGAGAAAGTGTTGTCATCTGAGTTTTATTATTATTGCTCGCTAGTTGATTATGCCATTGATATGAGTAAACATGAGACCTAAGTGTTATTGTGAATATGGTTAGTTCATAATCTTTGTTGAAAACTTGAATGCTGGCTTTACATATTTACAACAACAGGAGCAAACAGAGTTTTTTTAAAGTTTTTTGTTTATCACTTTCAGTTTATCAACTGAATTGCTTGAGGACAAGCAAAGGTTTAAGCTTGGGGAGTTGATACATCTCCGTCGTATCTACTTTTCCAAACACTTTTGCCCTTGTTTTGGACTCTAAGTTGCATGATTTGAAGGGAACTAACCCGGACTAACGTTGTTTTCAGCAGAACTGCCATGGTGTTATTTTTATGCAGAAATAAAAGTTCTCGGAATGACCTAAAAATCCACGGAGCAACTTTTCAGAAAATATAAAAAATATTGGCGAAAGAATTAGTGCCAGGGGGCCCACACCCTGTCCACGAGGGTGGGGGCGCGCCCCCTCCCCCTAGGCGCGCCCCTGCCTCGTGGGCCCCCTGGATGTCCACCGACCTTAACTCCAACTCCATATATTCTCTTTCGCGGAGAAAAAAATCAGAGAGAAAGTTTCATCGCGTTGTACAATATGGAGCCGCTGCCAAGCCCTAATCTCTCTCGGGAGGGCTGATCTGGAGTCCATTTGGGGCTCCGGATAGGGGGATTCGTCACCGTCGTCATCATCAACCATCCTCCATCCTCCATCACCAATTTCATGATGCTCACCGCCGTGCGTGAGTAATTCCATCGTAGGCTTGCTGGACGGTGATGGGTTGGATGAGATTTACCATGTAATCAAGTTAGTTTTGTTAGGGTTTGATCCCTAGTATCCACTGTGTTCTGAGATTGATGTTGCTATGACTTTGCTATGCTTAATGCTTGTCACTAGGGCCCGAGTGCCGTGATGTCAGATCTGAACCTATTATGTTTTCATGAATATATGTGAGTTCTTGATCCTATCTTGCAAGTCTATAGTCACCTATTATATGTTATGATCCGACAACCCCGAAGTGACCATAATCGGGATACTTCTCGGTGATGACCATAGTTTGAGGAGTTCATGTATTCACTATGTGTTAATGCTTTGGTCCGGTACTCTATTAAAAGGAGGCCTTAATATCCCTTAGTTTCCATTAGGACCCCGCTGTCATGGGAGGGTAGGACAAAAGATGTCATGCAAGTTCTTTTCCATAAGCACGTATGACTATATTCGGAATACATGCCTACATTACATTGATGAACTGGAGCTAGTTCCGTGTCACCCTAGGTTATAACTATTACATGAGGAATCACATCCGACATAATTATCCATCACTGATCCAATGCCTACGAGCTTTTCATATATTGTGCTTTGCTTATTTACTTTACCATTGCTACTGTTACAATTATTACAAAACTGCTACTGTTACTTTTGCTACTATTACCATTACTTTCATACTACTTTGCTACTAGATACGTTGCTGCAAATACTAAGTTATCCAGGCGTGGTTGAATTGACAACTCAACTGCTAATACTTGAGAATATTCTTTGGCTCCCCTTGTGTCGAATCAATAAATTTGGGTTGAATACTCTACCCTCGAAAACTGTTGCGATCCCCTATACTTGTGGGTTATCACTTCCCTATGGGGGGCGTGCCACCCCTTTGTGGGCTGGTGTGCCTCCCTCCTATGGCCCATATGGCCCATATCTTTCCTCGGGGGGTTCCGGTAACCCCTCCGGTACTCCGATAAGTACTCGATACATTCCGGAACCCTTCCGGTGTCCGAATACTACCTTCCAATATATCAATCTTTACCTCTCGACCATTTCGAGACTCCTCATCATGTCCTTATCCGGGACTCTGAACAACCTTCAGTCACCAAAACACATAACTCATAGAATACATATCATCATCGAACATTAAGCGTGCGGACCCTACGGGTTCGAGAACTATGTAGACATGACCGAGACACCTCTCCGATCAATAACCAATAGCGGAACCTGGATGCTCATATTGGTTCTCACATATTCTACGAAGATCTTTATCGGTCGAACCATATGTCAACATACGTTATTCCCTTTGTCATCGGTATGTTACTTTCCCGATATTCAATCATCGGTATCTCCATACCTAGTTCAATCTCGTTACCGGCAAGTCACTTTACTCATTCCGTAATTCATCATTCCATAACTAACTCATTAATCACATTGCTTGCAAGGCTTCATATGATGTGCATTACCGAGAGGGCCCAGAGATACCTCTCCGATACTCGGAGTGACAAATCCTAATCTCGATTTATGCCAACCCAACAAACACCTTTGGAGATACCTGTAGAGCATCTTTACAATCACTCAGTTATGTTGTGACGTTTGATATCACACAAGGCATTCCTCCGGTGTCTGGGAATTGCATAATCTCATAGTTGGAGGAATATGTATTTGACATGAAGAAAGCAGTAGCAATAAAACTGAACGATCATTATGCTATGGGTCTTGTCCATCACATCATTCTCTTAATGATGTGATCACGTTCATCAAATGACAACACATGTCCATGGCTAGGAAACTTAACAATCTTTGATTAACGAGCTAGTCAAGTAGAGGCATACTAGGGACACGATGTTTTGTTTATGTATTCACACATGTATCAAGTTTCCGGTTAATACAATTCTAGCATGAATAATAAACATTTATCATGAATAAGGAAATATAATATAACAACTTTATTATTGCCTCTAGGACATATTTCCTTCAGTTGCCAAATCAGGATAAGTCTATTTTGGGTCTCCAGGATGCTCGTGAATTGATTGCTATTACTTTTTGGTACTTGTGGTGGGAAAGACGTAAGCTGGTTCATGAAGGAAGACTCAAGATGCTTATCACTTTTCTATGGGGATTCGTGTTATTCCAACAAATCATGCCAGAGGGGGATGGATTAGGCCTCCTTTGCTTTTTGTAAAACTTATTGATGCATCTTTTAATCAAGATCTACTTAGAGGTACAGCTGACGCTGTACTCAGACTCTCAGAGATGATAAAGAGTATTTCATTGTTGGTGGGAATTGAAAAATTGATTGGTGTGCCGATGTCCCAATGGTTGAAGCTTTCACACTAAGATTCCACTTATTTCTAGTGCAAAAAGCAGGCTGCAACCACCGCGTGATTATTTTTGAAGGTCATCAACGCCATGAAGAATGGAGCATGATTGCTATTCTTTTCCGTTTGATTTTTCTTTTGCTAGTTTTGAACATTATAATAGAGAAGCGGATAAGGTGGCTCATGAACTTGCCATGTCAGCTAGATTTTCTCCGACCAAGGATTGGTTTGAGGAGCCTCTAAGAGAAATTGTATCTTTTAACTGTTATTTCCATTTAATAAAGTTGCTCATTTGAAAAGATCATAGAAAAAATGATGCCTTGCTCGCTCAAACAAAACTAACTACCAATTTTTGACTAGCTAAATACCTGTGTGTTGCAATGGAATGAAACAATATTTAGAAAGTAGCAACATGTGACTGATTGTCCTTGATCATGGTGATGTTAATTACGTTGTGACGTCGGTGACTAATTATTGTGGGTGCATATGAAGCACTAGATTATGGGGTGTTTTGAAAAGAATATCTACTATCAAGAGAAGTGTTGTTGTAAAAAATTGTACTATTAATTATCTACATGCTTAATTAAATGTCTGATTAATTTATTAATCACATTTATGGCTAGGTTTCCAAATTACTTTGGCCTGAAAAATCCCTATTTGAACTGACCTAATTAATTGTACATGTAATTAGTTGTCTGACTAATTAATTGCAACCAACCCGTGGTTGGATGGTTAGAGGGACTGTGGTATCCCAACCCATCAGGATTCAAATCCTGATGTTCGCATTTATTCCTGAATTTATTTCAGAATTTCCGGCAATGTGCATTTAGTAAGAGAAAACGTTCCCGTCGACGACGAGGTGCCTACGGTGACTTTGTAAATTTCAAAATGATATGCCGGCTCAGTCTTTCGAAGGTGCCCCTAAGGGCAGCGTGTGCATGTGTGTGTTTATAGGGTGAGTGTATGCGCGTTTATGTGAGCGTTTGCGTCTGTACTGTGTTAAAAACATTGCATTAATGACTATATTTTCAAATTGATCCGATGCTTTCTAACTGCATCAGTGACTATGTGCGAAACGACGATGTACCAACTCTTTTTAATAGTATAAAATTAGTGACCACGTGTGAAACCAACTCCCAATAGTATAATAGATTTTAAAAATGATGTAAATTCAAAAATTTCCTCAAAATACTATGAACTTCATGGTTTTTTGAAATACAGATATAAGTAAGTTTTCAAGGATGAAAAAAATGCACATATTTTTTAAACCATGAAATTTAAAGAATACTTTTGGTTTTAAATATTAAAAGAAAATGAGGAAAAATAAACCAAGAAAATTCCACCAAAAACCGAATGAATATATTAGAAAAATCAGTAATGTTTTTAAAAATGATAGAAACCATTCAAAACCAGCAGGAAAAACAGGAAAAAATAAACCCAAATAAAAATTGACAAAACCGAGTAACATGTGGTCTTTCCCAGAAGAATTGGATTTTATCTTTTTTTCATGAGCATGTCCAAGACCAAGGTTATTTAGTTCTAATCTGTTGTTAGACACTAGTTCATGAACATACTTTTAAAAAGTTTTAAAAAATATAAGAATAGTTTTTTCACCTGCATATATATATATAGTTTTTAAATTCTTGAACATTTTAATACCTATAATTATGTTTTAAAATTTATGATCATTGTTTTCTATTCATAAATTATTTTTCTAATAATACATTTTACATCTGTTCAAAAACTGGTTGCCGGTTTTTTGAACCAGTTTCTTTTAGCAAGCGAACGGGACAGCCTCGAGGGAGGAGGGTAAGCAACTGGAGACCTTTTTGGGCCCATATGTGCTTGTTGGGCCAGGCGGGCTACACCGTACGGCCTATAGTCTCGGCCCACCTTTTTACCACCACGGAGAGACCCATCGGTCGCCTATCGGCAATTCCCCGTCCCGAACCGTCGTCGTGTACCAGCTTCGCCGCCAGCGAGCTAGGGCTTCCCACTCCGAGGATCTCCCGGCCATGGCATCCCACGACGACGACCAGGACCTTGTGGTCTACGGGACGCCCATCGAGCGGGAGGAGGACATCTCCGCCCGCAAGCGCCGCGCCGTCGCCGACGCAGGCCAGCTCCGGGCCCTCCCCGCCTGGAAGCAGGAGGTACCCCCCCCCCCCCCCCCTTCCCCCACCTCCACCCCATTCACTCTCTGTGTACCCTTTGTAATCGAGCATCGGGATATATTTTTCTCCCTTTTACGGGGTTAATTGATGGCGCATTAGTTGGTAATATATTTCAGCTATGATCACTAGCAATTTCGTAATTCCTCCGTCCCCAAAAAGCTTGTCTTAGATTTTGCTAGATATGGATGTATCTAAGACAAGTAATTCGGGACGGAGGGAGTAGTTTAGTAGCTACGCATGCTAGTTTATACATCCGGGTCCGTCGGGAAAGCGAGTTCTTCAATTTAGGGTTTATTATGACAGAATCGTGTTCAGTGTTTCAGTTTAGTGTTTTCGAATCCATTGAACATCTTTAATAGTGTTTGTTGCGGTTGGGGATGCTGCAAATGTTCTTCAATTTAGGGTTTATTTGACGGAATCGTGCGGAGTGAACTATGGGGATGTTCTGGTTTGTAGTAAGGTTGCCACGCTTAACCTTTGGCTTGCAGTTGCGGTGCGCCACACTTTCTTAGCTACATGGTCCAGATGTCATAGGCTCTTTTTTCTTGGGCCAAATCTTGCCACACTTATGGTGACCATTTTGTTCACCACACTTTTTTGTGGCTGCACAGTTTGCCTGATGTTAGTTGTGGCAATATTTCCTTCTTTTGTTACCAACTTGTTAGACACTTGGATTGTCTCTTCTGTCAGCATTGCCATGAAATTGTGTAGCATATGGTTTGCTTTAAGTAACCAAATACCTCTGTTTTTTATTAATAATGAGATGTGATCGGAGTGTAGGTCAGGGATGAGGAAGGGCGGAGAAGATTTCATGGTGCATTTACTGGAGGCTTCTCTGCTGGCTTTTACAATACTGCTGGCTCAAAAGAGGGTATGTTTGTTGCCCTAAGATTATGTTTTTAATATGTGACAGTATCACTGAAGAAATGAATGGAATTATAAAAATGTCATTTACTTTAGGATGGACGCCACAGACATTCACATCTTCACGAAAAAGTAGAGCTGATCATAAAAAACAAAGCATATATAATTTTCTTGATGAGGAAGATATCAAGGTATGTGATGCTTTTTTTTTTCTTCTAGTGCTCACTTTTTGTGTGGAAATTGACTGCAGCAGTCGTACACTGTTTTGTTGTATTTCAATTCATGGTATTCCATACTGGATTGCCTAACGTTTAATGTTTTGAGTGCGAATGCAAACACGCCATGTTCTAGTCATTAGAAAACAAGACAGTTACATGAAAATGCTTTGATTTTCAGTTTTAATAGACAAGTAATTTTGCTTTGTAATGAAATTGCTCCATGATTGGAAGTAGAATGATCACATCAATATTATAACTATCATTATCTGCGAAATTATGCCAGGATAACTATAAGCATGTTATCTCACATCTTTAGTTAATTTACTTGACAACATATATCTGTTTACAGATGCTTGCTGTAAAGGTAAAGTTAGTACAGATATTTCCCATCAAAGAAGCAAAAGACTGGAAACTGTCTTCCCTGTTTCTTAGAATGTTGAAAATGTGTAAACCTTGACGAGCATGTACCAGTGGTTACTAGTGTCAGTGTTGACGTATTTGAGTGAGTTTGGCCCCCAACAGTGTCAATGTTGTTTTTGGCTTTGATTGTACATAAGTGATTTCTCAGGATAAATTTGTTTCGTGAATTGTGAACTTATCTGTTGACAAATTTGGTCACCGATTTGCAGGATATGGGAGGTAATGCCTTGGAAACATCTCAACAGTATGATACATTCGGTTTTACAGCTGCAGAGCATGCCAGAAAGCAAGCATCCAAGGAACAAAATGAGAGGTTAGCATCTTTACATTGCATAACTGACATGAAGCTTAGGGGATGTTTGGTTGGCTACAACACTTGGCTAACGGCTAACCTAGGTTTGGTAAAGTGTGGCAAGCCACACTTCTTGTGGCAACTAAGTTGTTTGTCACAAGTTAGGTTGTTTTGTTCGCCAATTGTATGTGATGGATGAGCTGGCCATGGTATTATGCAACTTTGGTGTGCCCAAACTGCAGCAGTGAACCATATGGCTTTCATCAGACAAACATGCATGAGTTGTGGTAAGGGGTGGAGATTAACCCAACACCCTTGAAATCAGCTTTACTTAAGTGTCCTCTTTAGCGTTAGCTGCACTGAATTATTAATGTGGCTATACACACTTTAGATTTCTAGCATTACTCTGGTCTTTATCAATTTATGTTCGTATGACCATGCCTTTTTAACTTAAATGGCAAAAGTTAGTGTTCTCAGTTCACCACTCTAATTGATATATATGTAAACATATCTGCACATCTGCATGCAGACCATCAGCTATTCCTGGACCTGTTCCTGATGAATTGGTGGTCCCCGCCACAACCTCGATTGGTTTGTCTCTGTTGTTTTATCTTTTCAACTACTCCCTCCGTTCCTAAATATAAGACCTTTTAGAGATTCCAATATGGACTACATATGGAGTAAAATGAGTGAATTTACACTCAAAAATGTGTCTACATACATCTGTATGTAGTCCGTATTGAAATCTCTAAAGGGCTTATATTTAGAAACGGAGGGACCGAGGGAGTATATGTATTTTCAGATAATAGTAATATCTTAACATCTTTTGAGCAGGTGTGAAGTTACTGATGAAAATGGGCTGGCGCCAAGGTCGTACCATCAAGGATGCACATGCTGACTCCTTATATGGTATGCATTTTGTCTGTGAATTTGAAGACATTTCATAGTTGATCTATGGGACAAACTTGTTCCGTGTCGCTTTCAATGTTTTTCGTTGAATTCATCCAAGGTCTGGCCTACCATCAGGTCAGAACGACAAATTATGACAGCCATGAGCGGCCTATTGTATCGGCTGTAGAAAATCTGAGTTCACAAATTATCTTAGTCCAACAGTTATCTGTTAAAAAAGCGTTGTGCTTCTCAAATAGCGACCTAATGGTTTGGTGTGGTAGTGTTGTGCTGTTATCTAACTAATTAACTGCTGATGCCTACAGAGTCACGTAGGGAAGCTAGAAAAGCGTTTCTTGCACTCTCTGGTGTCAGTAACGATGAGGATCAAGATCAAATTGCTTCTCAGAAATCTAGAGTGGATGAAAATGTCGCAGAATCATTTGACAAAATAAGCGCTTCAGGAAATACCCCAGTAAGCAGGACATGCATCTCTCTTGATTATTTGTTGAAGTTCGTGTTTCCTTGTTTAATTGTTTGTGAGCACTTCTCTTGTAAGGTTTCACCTTTTTACTTCTCTTTGGTTCTTATGATGTACTAAAGTGCTCAATGAACTTTTTTTCTTCTTAAACTTCAATGAACTTATTGTGATATTTTTCTTGCAAATCCGAACTATATTTAGACCTCGTATCGCTGTTCTATGCTATAGACTGCGCACAGTGCAATTTTCCAAATGAAGTACATAATATTGTTTTATAGCTAAACTAAAATAGTAAGTACTTTCATACTAATATATTTTGTCTAGCTCCTGCTAATCATTGTTCTAAAACCAAATATTAAATTTCTATCTTGAAGACCGTAAAAAGTCACTAGCAGCATTATAAAAGACAGATGATTAGTATGATAGTATCTAACACATGATTGGTTGGTTGCCTAGTTTCAGGTTAGCCTGCATATTATGTCCAGTATGCATTGTGTGGGTGGTAAAGAATTTTAGCAAAAAGTTTTAATCTGGAGAAAAGATTTGCCTTTTACCACTGCAAATTTACGCTGTCTTGGCTGCCATAATAAACTAATTATAACTCCCTAATTAAGTAATTATACTACTGGTTGGACCTGACTACTGGGAAGCTAAGTTTGAGATTTAAAGATGAACTTGGCTGTGTGGATAAATCTTGCATCCCATGAGCCAGCCTGCTTTTTGTACGCAGGCCACTAAAAACTTAATTATGGCACCCTGTCGGTCTGCCTTGAGGACTATACAGGCAACTATTCATGCAATAAGTTACTGTTGCTCAAAAAGTGTGCATGCAATTGCTAACTTGTTTTCCATAATGAAGAAAACATCAGCTGATCTTCCTGGTTTTCCATAAATATTTAGGTGTATGTACTTCATCCAAAGGAAGATCTGCATGGTTTAGGTTTTGACCCATTCAAGCATGCGCCTGAGTTTAAAGGTACCATACTCCAAGTCCCCAACAAATAATCATTTGAATGGATCTCCTGGGTCCTGGCTAGGCCTACGGACCTGACTAGGCTCGCCTTTTTGAACCTTGGCTTGACCTCACATTTTCTTTCTTTGCAGATAGGAAAAGATCACACAAATCAATGAACAGGGACCGAAACCGAAGTGATGTTTCCGTGAGGGGAAGTCTCCTGATTTCAAACTGTATGATTGTCATGACCCTTACGTTCAGTTCTCTATTTTGCTGATATTGCTCAAGTATATTGGGCGGAAAATCTTAGCTAGTGGTTTGATCATCAGCAGGACAATATGCTCCTGGCTTTGGAATTGGAGCACTCGAAGAGCTTGGTGTTGAAGATGAGGATATTTATGCATCAGGTAATTTAATTATCTTCTGGTCCATTTGAAACTATGTACTGTTAATATTGAAAGTCTTGAACTTTTGATGGAAGCACATAGCATTTTTGTGTATCATTCCTTACTGAAATGAAATGGTCGGTTATGGTAGATTCTGAATGTACAATTGTTATCTCCTTGTACCACTGTAAGGCGAATTCTTGTTTGTTCCTGTGAGGATGTGTGCTATCAAATGGAAATCTTGGCAGTTGTGCATATAGCTTACAAGACTTAATAGACTTGTTTCACTGTTTGAAGATGCTATTTCTATTTAAGATGGACTGGCCCTTTGATATTGTTTCTCACATGCCTTACTATCCTTACATTTGTCGTGCCCAGGTTTCAATTATGAACAAACAGAAGTTGATATCGAGCCTTCAAAAACATCTGGGGACAGTAAGTTTAAACTTGAAGACAAGAAGAGAGGTTTCTTCCTGAGCTTTAAAATCGCCTCAAATTCCGAGTACAAACTCGAAAGGTGATGCTTCTCTTTGATTTATAATTGATTAATGTTAACACCTTCGCTTGTTTTTTCTATCCTAGTACTTGCTTGAACTTTGTATGTATGAATCATTTGATTCGCTCTTTCCACATATTGTCACCATGTTAGGTATTCTTTTGCTGTTTATGTTGTGCTATGTAAACCTGTTTTATACTTTCATACTTGTTAAGTTGGATCTATTGATGCCAAACCTCTTGCCAGTATGTGGTTGAAAGAACCAAAGATGTGCATAACATGACATCTATTTTAGAAACTTCTTGTGATTTGTGAGCGTTTGCACAAAGCAATTGGTAGAGAAGTAGTACATGCAATGACAATCTAGCACGCCAGTTTAGTGAATGTTACTTTAAATGGTAGTGCTGTATTGTAAAATCTAGTTAAATTTACTCACGAATTAACAAAAAATATAGTCAAATTAATTCTAGCCACTTCCACCCAATGAACTCCTGACACGCATACAATTGTGTGTTTTTAACCGAATTACTCTCTCTCTCTCTCTCTCTCTCTCTCCATGATATGTATCGATATGTGTTTTCAACTGAATTATCGCTACATAGCAGTATGTGGTGATATGTGTTTTCCCAGCATTCATACCATCGTGTGTAGCGATATGTGTTTTCAACTGATTATTCTCTCCCTCTCTCTCTCACGCACACACACATCCCCGCACGTGCGCTAGTAAAGTTGTCATGTGCATTTTATGTGTTGATGTTTCATCTGTCAACATTCAGTAAATGAATTGTCAAGGTGTTCCTCAGCTGCCCTGGGAGTGTATATAGGCAACCAGGTCGTCAAGTCAAGAATGGAAAAATAGTTACTGGGTCTTGCCATGTTAGTTTAAGCTTAGTGGAATGAGCAAATAAATACTCCCTCCGTCCCAAAATTCTTGTCTTAAATTTGTCTAGATACGGATGTATCTAATACTAAAATGTGACTTGATACATCCGCATCTAGACAAATCTAAGACAAGAATTTTGAGATGGAGTATGAAGGATGACAGTTCTTACCTGTTAGCTATGTATATATTGTATTATTATAGTTCACATTAAACAAATTAGTTTACTCAATTCCATATTCATCTCATATATATGTATTCATCTTGGAAATTTGGTGACACTGTGCCTCTTCAGATTTCATCCTCCTGAGATCCCAGCTGATTTTGATGGTCGCCATAAGTTCTCAAGTCCAATTCAGACAGCTGATAAGTTCTCTGATCTAGCTCCTCCTGAGGTTCCTCCTCCAGAAGATACTACTTTGAGATTATTGATTGAGGGCTGTGCTGCTATGGTTGCTCGTTGCGGGAAACATATAGAGGATTTCTACAAAGAGAAAAGTAAAGCAAGTCCACAGTTTCTTTTCCTCGATGGAGGAGATGGATGTAGCTACTACACAAGGAAGTTATGGGAGCATCAGCAGAAGTTTATTGACCGACAAAGACCTGATGCTGTTAAGTCGAAGCCTTCTTCTGACAAGTTGACAGCTGAGAATCGTGGAACTATTCTTGGTGAAAAGCCTCTCGATAGAAGCTCCAAACCATCTAGCTCATTTGTTTCTGCAAAAGAAGCTGTTCAACTACAATCAAATCTTGGTGACACCTTTGTGAAGCCAATATCTCTTGTATGTTTTTGAATTGCATTGTCTTACCAATTATTGCTGCCTCCCTCATTGTGCCACACTCTTTATATGAATTACCTAATCTTGGTCTGATTATGCAATGGATTATTCTTGCTTCGCAATAGGATGGTGTGCCAGAGTCAAAGAAGCCTTTTAGAAATGAGCCAGCAAAGCAGGCAAGGTTTGAGCAGTTTCTAAAGGAGAAATATCAGGGTGGTCTTCGTATTGCAAGTCTTGCTCCTACAATTACAATGTCGGAGGCTGATCGTGCTCGTGAAAGACTAGATTTTGAGGCTGCTGCAGATGCAATTGAAAAAGGAAAAGAATATAAGGCTATAGATCCTTTGTCAATATTGGGTTTACCTGGATTGAATGAGCAACGCTTTGTTTCATCCACTCAACTAGAGGTAGGTTAGCTTTTTTTTTTTGGAACAAGAGGTAGGTTAGTTTATTTGGGTCTATTAGTAATGTCATGTCTCTTTTTCACATTTTAATCCTTAAAAACAATACAGAGCTCTGCGGTACTCCAAGATGAGAGGCCCATGTATCCACAGAGGGAGGAGTTTGAATGGCGGCCTTCACCAATACTGTGCAAGCGTTTTGATATTGTTGACCCTTTCATGGGAAAGGTAAATTTAAGTGATTCTATATTGTTGGGTATGTGATCGTGTTAATTAGCCAATTACGATAGGCAAATGAACTAAAAATTAAGTACACAGAATAAGAAAAATAAATTGGTGATCTTTGAAAAGGAATGGGGTCACAGATACACACATATACATTGCGGTTTATGTTAGAGTATCGTCGTAAATTTCCCCAGTTCTTGTACGCCATAAATATAATGTTGTCCTTACTTTTATACTGTTGTAGCTAAGTACAGTTTCCGATGTCTAGTTCTAAGGAGCTGATTTGCAACTGATAAATGTATCAGTTCTAGTCTTCTAGTACTCTTACTCTACTTTGTTATTATTTGCTATTTGGCGTTAAATCAAATATATATTTTCAAAACGTCACTCACGCTGACATCTGATCATGCATGCTGTATGTGCAGCCAATGCCTCTTCGAAGACCAATAAGCAAGATGGACACCCTTATGTTTATGACCGAGTCCACTAAAAAGATAAATGAAGATGTAAGGGGCTCAAGTACGATTCCACAAAATGCTGCTGTGTCAGGAACAGAAGAGACAGAGGCACAGGAAACTGCAAATAACCCTGATATTGTGGCAAGCAGTATGCAGAGGCCTGTTGATCTTTACAAGGTACTCCCTCCATTCCTTTATAATTTATGTAACATGTATTTGTTTTCTAATAAAATTTCAGTAAGGTGTATTTCTTCTAATTCCTCGTAATCCCATGTTTAGCCCTCTGAAAAAAAAGGAAAGTATCTCTCTCCTGATTTCATATATCTCTTCTATTAGAAAAAAAAAGGAAAGTATCTCTTTTCCGATTGCCTGTATCTCTTCCTTTTCCTAGCTTAATTGATTTACTTGCCGCTAACCAACAAATTGGCCAAGGGTAATTTCGTCCTACATTCTCTATTATTTTGTCCTTGGTCACCGTTCCAGAAAAACTACACCTTACATAAAGGAACGGAGGGAGTAATAATTACCCCAAATGTATGTTCTTAGGGGAAACATTGGCAGAAATTCATGTGGAGTTAAACCATATCTGAAGGATTATCTTGGCATGTTTAATTTGTGCTCCCTCTACTTTCTGCTCAGACTGAAACTGACCTCTCTAATAGCATTCATATTGCTCCCTGTATTGAGCAGTGCACCAGGTTGTTTTTCCATTAGAGACTACCTCGTCTCTACATACAAAATACACCAAAAGTCCTAGCTCATGGCCTCACTTGGAAAAACAAAATTTCTACATGCACTTCATAGAAAACATATGTACAAGTAGAACTTATAGAGCTTCATGATTATTGAGGGTAAAAGGCCTATAATAATAATGTTGCTCTGTTGTCTTGTAAAAATATTCTTCTTACCTTGCTACAACAACAACAAACAACAACAAAGCCTTTAGTCCCAAACAAGTTGGGGTAGGCTAGAGGTGAAACCCATAAGATCTCGCAACCAACTCATGGCTCTGCCACATGGATAACAAGCTTCCACGCACCCCTGTCCATAGCTAGCTCTTTGGTAATACTCCAATCCTTCAGGTCTCTCTTAACGGACTCCTTCCATGTCAAATTCGGTCTACCCCGCCCTCTCTTGACATTCGCCGCACGCTTTAGCCATCCGCTATGCACTGGAGCTTCTGGAGGCCTGCGCTGAATATGCCCAAACCATCTCAGACGATGTTGGACAAGCTTCTCTTTAATTGGTGCTACCCCAACTCTATCTTGTATATCATCATTCCGGACTCGATCCTTCCTTGTGTGGCCACACATCCATCTCAACATACGCATCTCCGCCACACCTAACTGATGAACATGTCGCCTTTTAGTCGGCCAACACTCAGCGCCATACAACATTGCGGATCGAACCGCCGTCTTGTAGAACTTGCCTTTTAGCTTTTGTGGCACTCTCTTGTCACAGAGAATGCCAGAAGCTTGGCGCCACTTCATCCACCCGGCTTTGATTCGATGGTTCACATCTTCATCAATACCCCCATCCTCCTGCAGCATTGACCCCAAGTACCGAAAGGTGCCCTTCTAAGGTACCACCTGGCCATCAAGGCTAACCTCCTCCTCACACCTAGTAGTACTGAAACCGCACATCATGTACTCGGTTTTAGTTCTACTAAGCCTAAACCCTTTCGATTCCAAGGTTTGTCTCCATAACTCTTAACTTCCTATTTACCCCCGTCCGACTATCGTCAACTAGCACCACATCATCCGCAAAGAGCATACACCATGGGATATCTCCTTGTATATCCCTTGTGACCTCATCCATCACCAATGCAAAAAGATAAGGGCTCAAAGCTGACCCCTGATGCAGTCCTATCTTAATCGGGAAGTCATCAGTGTCAACATCACTTGTTCGAACACTTGTCACAACATTATCGTACATGTCCTTGATGAGGGTAATGTACTTTGCTGGGACTTTGTGTTTCTCCAAGGCCCACCACATGACATTCCGCGGTATCTTATCATGGCCTTCTCCAAGTCAATGAACACCATATGCAAGTCCTTCTTTTGCTCCTTGTATCTCTCCATAAGTTGTCGTACCAAGAAAATGGCTTCCATGGTCGACCTCCCAGGCATGAAACCAAACTGATTTTTGGTCACGCTTGTCATTCTTCTTAAGCGGTGCTCAATGACTCTCTCCCATAGCTTCATTGTATGGCTCATCAGCTTAATTCCACGATAATTAGTACAACTCTGAACATCCCCCTTGTTCTTGAAGATTGGTACTAATATACTCCGTCTCCATTCTTCTGGCATCTTGTTTGCCCGAAAAATGAGGTTGAAAAGTTTGGTTAGCCATACTATCGCGATGTCCCCGAGACCTTTCCACACCTCAATGGGGATACAATCATGGCCCATCGCCTTGCCTCCTTTCATCCTTTTTAAAGCCTCCTTGACCTCAGACTCCTGGATTCGCCGCACAAAACGCATGTTGGTCTCATCAAAGGAGTCGTCCAGCTCAATGGTAGAACTCTCATTCTCCCCATTGAACAGCTTGTCGAAGTACTCCCGCCATCTATGCTTAATCTCCTCGTCCTTCACCAAGAGTTGGCCTGCTCCGTCCTTGATGCATTTGACTTGGCCAATATCCCTCGTCTTCCTCTCTTGGATCTTGGCCATCTTATAGAAGTCCCTTTCGCCTTCCTTCGTGCCTAATCGTTGGTAGAGGTCCTCATATGCCCGACCCCTTGCTTCACCAACAGCTCGCTTTGCGGTCTTCTTTGCCATCTTGTACTTCTCTATGTTGTCTGCACTCCTATCCAGGTATAGGCGTCTGAAGCAATCTTTCTTCTCTTTAATCGCCTTTTGGACATCATCATTCCACCACCACGTATCCTTATCTTCGCTTCTCCTTCCCCTGGACACTCCAAACTCCTCCGAGGCCACCTTACGAATGCAAGTCGCCATCTTCATCCACACATTGTCTGCATCCCCTCCTTCCTCCCAAGGGCCCTCCTTAATGACCCTCTCCTTGAACGCCTGAGCTGCCTCCCCCTTGAGCTTCCACCACTTCGTTCTAGCGACTTTGGCGCGCTTATCCCGCTGGACACAAATCCGAAAGCGGAAGTCAGCAACCACCAGCTTATGCTGGGGTACAACACTCTCTCTAGGTATTACCTTATAGTCTAGGCATGCACGCCTATCTTCTCTTCTCGAGAGGATGAAATCAATCTGGCTAGAGTGTTGGCCACTACTAAAAGTCACCAGATGTGATTCTCTCTTTCTAAAGAGGGTGTTAGCTACAATCATGTTGTAGGCTAGAGCAAAGCTTAAGACATCTTCTCCTTCTTGATTCCTGATGCCATAGCCAAAGCCCCCATGCGCCCCTTCAAAACCTGTGTTAGATGTACCCACGTGGCCATTGAGGTCTCCTCCTATGAAGAGCCTCTCACCAATCGGTACACTCCTAACCATGTCTTCCAGGCCTTCCCAGAACTCCCTCTTGGTGTTCCCATTGTGGCCTACTTGCGGGGCATACGCGCTGATAACATTGAGAACCAAGTCCTCAACTACCAGCTTGACCAGGATAATCCGATCCCCACGTCTCTTGACGTCTACCACTCCATACTTGAGGCTCTTGTTGATCAAGATGCCTACGCCATTTCTGGAGACGTCCCCGTGTACCACAGCTTGAAGCCGGTATCCTCCACCTCCTTCGCCTTTTGTCCTCTCCATTTGGTTTCTTGGACGCAAAGGATATCAACACCTCTCCTCACCGCTGCATCAACTAGCTCCCGAAGCTTCCCTGTCAGAGACCCTACGTATGAATAAAAAAATGATTCTTCAAAATCCTTAAGTACCATGTATATAAATATAACAATAACGAGAGGTTTGAAATGATTTGGAAGCATCAAAATGACTGTCTTCAATGGGAGCTCGCCTAATGTCCAATGGGTGCTGCTGGCCATTAAAGACGAAACACAACTTTGGTCCTTGGTTGGGGCCAAAGGCTTGGTTAGACTGATCCGGGGAGAGTCTTAGTCCTGGTTAGTGTGGGTCTTTTTTCTTGCTCGTGGTCGGTTCGTGCGCGCTCGCACGCGAGCGCGCGTGTGTACCTTGTACATTTCTTCTTGATCCAGTGATACTCACCTCTCCTGCATATTCGAGAAAAGAAAATAATAGTAGGAGGTAGCCATATTTGTTTCATCAAGGAGAAAAAACGCACTTGTGGAGAATGGCATAAATTGACATACATAAATGTAGTGAAACAATAGGTTAGAGTATATACATGCTGTTTGTTGGAAATTGGGTTATCATAATTCACGTTGTAAACCTTTAAATAAGTATATTTTCCTACACGGGCCACATAATTGGTATTGCCCAGTTGGTTATTCGGCACTGTGAGATAAAGGCGGGGAGTTTGAACCCATTTTCCTGCAATAAGGGCATTTCTAACCGATCCCCTAAAAAATAGAGGAGGATCCGGCCGAGTAAACCTTAGTGGAGTATTTATACTCCACTAAGTTTTGGTCGGTTCTAGCCGATCCCCTAAACTTAGCGGAGTGAAACTTACTTTTGGTTTAAGCATATCGTCGAACACTTGTCGTGCAGCCTATATTTGGTCAATTGATTGAATCTTTGTAGCGCGGTCACGGCGTGTGCACGGGCGAGTGCTTGGTTCCCTTCTACACCTCTCGGAGTCCTGCTTGCTCCACACGCGGATGTTCTTGCTGTCCGGGCCGGTGTACGGAGCGTCGCCCTTGGCGGCGAGAGAGTAGATGTGGCCTTCTCCCTGACGAGCAAGCTGATGAGGCTGTTGTCGGACACCATTGTTGGCGCAGCCACGGACGGCTCGCTGTGGTGGTTTCAAGGGGGGCATGTTGTACAGTGGGCAGCGTGGGAGCGGGAGGAGGCAGCAGCCACGGTGGCGACGAGGAGAATGCGGTGCATCGGGCTGAAGAGCTCCCACGCCCGGGGCTCGCGCCGCCCGTCCCCGACAAGCTGCTCTGCCTGCCCGTCGCTAGGGTGCGAGCATGGGAGTCCGTCGCCGGCCCCTTCACTGCCGCGGGAGTCATTGCCGCGTGTGACTTGGGCGGCGTAGTCCTTGCCGGCTGGGGTGGCGCGATGCACGGGGATGCGGCACACATGTGCTTGGTGGCGGGACGGTGGGGGCCGAGGGCGGCGAGAGGCGGAGGGGAGTAGTGCTGGCGGCAGCTCGCGGGTCGGCCAGAAGAAGGTGGGACGGTGGCCGGCGAGGTGGGATCTGTGGCTGCACGGTGGAAGCAGATTGGAAAGGGGTTGGCGGCGCTCTGGGGGAGAAGACGCTGGCGCGGAGGGAGGAGGCTGCCATGGTCGGGGGAGATGACGGGCCCGGAACGAATTCGGGTTCGGAGGGGATCCAGGGAGATTTTCCTCGGCCGCCTCCAGCCGGAGTAAATATACTCGTGGGATAGGCGCTGGAGTATTTTTTTTTTACTCCACTAACTGGTTTAGGGGATCGGCTAGGTGCGACATAGAGGTGGAAAACCGAAATTATCCTCCCTTCCGGATAGGGGATCGGTTAGAGTTGGCCTAAATTGGTAACCTTAAATCCTTATACCATGCAAGTATGACGTCTTGTGTATTAACATAATTAGTGCATTCAAATTTCCCTTCAATAAATGGAATAGTAGATGCAATGCTTCATAATGGGATATTGCCATTTTTTATCTTGTAGAAGCACCAATTTAAGTCTGATGCCAGGTATGGGTTCTGATAGTTGTGTTTACACTCACTTCTTGCACAGATTCAGATTTGCTTAGCTGGTTGGTATCTTAAATGTGGGGTTGTCCATAGTTCAAAAAAGCGCTAGGCGTTAATTGTGCGTTTTGCCACCGCCTTGCGCTTTACTGACCAAAGCGCATGCTTATGCCAACGCCTAGAGCCTAGGCGCGCTTAAGCGCTCGCTTAGGCGCGCCTTTTTTAACTATGGGGTTGTCAGAGAACTTGGACAGTTGTCTAGGCTTCCTCTTTAAGCCTGTAAAATATTTCATGTTTAGAAGAGCTTAAGCCTATATGGTGGCTTAAGCTGCTCCACAGGTGGACATAATCCTACTGTGCATGCCAAGTTTCCATAAAACGTGAAAAAATCATGTATGTACAACATGCTACGCATACGCACTTGCAAAAATAAGATCATTTGTGTACTGTACAAAAAGTACAAGAGGTGAGATACTAGCAGAGCAACTATATGTGCACAAATTACCTTCTTACAGTTCACAAATGGTCATATTGTATAGCATGTTGTGCATCTGTGAATTTTCTGTATTTTATTTAAACACACAAATTACATTTTATGATGGTGATGTGGGCGCAAGAGTTGCTGATTTTGATTCCACAGTTGTCTATGTTGTCAATTAGGAAATTGTTAATTGGACTTGAGGGTTCTGTACTTCTGTACTGACAAGTTATTTGTTGCGCTTTCCAGGCAATCTTTTCTGATGATTCAGACGATGATATGGATGAACCTCTTAACAATCAACAAGTGGATCCAGTGAAGACGAGTGAAGGTGCCAACATGGCTCTTAATCGTCTTGTTGCTGAGGATTTCCTGGAATCTTTGGGTAAAGAACTGGGATTGGAGGTTCCTCCAGAGAAACCTGCCCAGCCACCGAATGTCTTATTTAGATCCGAAATCCTTCCAATGGCTGATGCAAGTGTATCTAGGAATGGCCAGACATCTACTTTTAGGGAGATAAAGGAGAATGAGGGTTCTTTGGGTTTGATGGAAGCTGCCAATGGTAATGGGGACGGTCCTTCATCCAATGTCGAAAAGCTTGATTTGAAATATGAGCATAGTGCTGACATAGGCCGGTCACACTCTTCACATCGTCAGATTCGGAACGGTAGTCCGGAGTCTGATACTTCTATTGAACGTCATAGGAGTAGGAAAAGAAGATCCCATCATCGAAATCGGAGTCCAACACCAGATTCTGGTTCTTCTGATGAACGACGTGGTAGTAAGAAAAGAAAGTCACATTCAAGGCATAGAGCAGGCAGGAGTAGAACTCCTGATGCCGGTTTGTCCTCTGACAGCCAAAAGAATAAGAGAAAACGTCGGGAGAAAAGGAGTCATCGGTCCCGCATGTCTGACAGTGATTCTAGTGATCATGAATACAAGGAAAAGTATACATCTAGTAGTAGAAGATCATCTGATAAAGACAGAAGTAGAAAGCATTCTAAACACCGCAGGCACAGAAGAAAAGACTCTGCATAATGTTCTTGAATACAGCTACAGGAATATATGGCTGCAAATGGAAGAATTCACACTAGCTTCTCCAGATCATCCAAGTTGGTGAAAATGTTGGGCCCGATACTGAAGTGGATGTTTATAGTAAGCATTCTAAACCAACCTTATGTTTTTGTTATTGTGTACATGGTATTTTGAGTGAGCTGTTATTTTTGCCTGCATATGGTATTTTATATTTATAATGGTGGCAGATCCTTGTCTTCATTGTACGTGATGCTTTGAGTTGTTAATTTACCTAAGCATGCCTATCACTTTCTTGTCCTTCACTTCAAATTGTTATCCTACATTTTCTGCACTTACTTCAAGAATGGACAAATAGCCTTAAAAGATTTAGAGATCACAAATCGTGGCAGAAGCTAGAAACGAAACCATTCTAGTGTTTTTGTAGAACTATAAGTGGAAGCAAAAGGAAAAAGGGAAATTCAAAGCTTAAGTTGTGTGCTAGCGCTGCTAATTTGATCCTTGTTGGTTTGGTCTTCCAAATGGTGTTTTGTTCTGGGCCAAGCTCGTATCCTGTACATACCTGGGCAGCACTTTCGTAAGTCAACTGTGTTGCTTCGCTCCATGCAAATCATGTGTCCTACACTTGCATTGCGGACTGTTGCGGTTAGCAAAGTTATATTAATCTTAAAGAAATTGCATATAACCAGTGAAAGTTATCTTGGTGTTACTTGAAGCCCGTTTCCAAAGGGTTATGAGACTAGTTGTGTTTTCCATCCAAGAGTTGCTGAGTTTGGCAAGAAACTAGCTGGGAATGGGCTTGGTTTGAGCCAAACTATGGTGACCTGAATGTTTATAGTTTTCTAAGTTTATTTACATCTCTTGGTGATCATGATGCTTTCTTCATAAGAAACACAATGCGGTAGGATTTGGCTGATAGATGTTGCCGTCTTTTGGATAGTCATTCTTTGAGTTACAGGTCTGATGTGGCTTCTGTTTTTTGTGTCTTGATTTCTTCCTTGCACTACCCTTATTATTACCCAACTTTGTGGCATTCTGTTGAGCAAGGAAAACTAATGTACCCGTTTTGTGTTGTTGCAGTCACAAGTTGATACCGTGTTATCCAGTCATCCAAAACTATTTGATGAGATTCTTGCGTAGTAGTTACTGAGATTCGGGTTGTTCGTGCGGCCTTCCTTTGTATGTGGAGTTTCTGTTGCCATCGTTGTGTTGTCTATGTCATGTCATAAATTCGTGCCGTTCCGGAAGACTGTCTCTGAAGACCCTTGCACAACCCAAACTGCCAGGCGTGAACAGGTGTAAATAGAAGAGAATTGGGTTGTCATTGACATAGTATTTAGATTATCATTTTCGGTGTTGTTGTTTTCAGTTACAAATACTGTTTCTGTCATGCCAACACAATGTATATCGGTCTAGGACAAGAAAAAGGTTCATTCTCCTTGTGTGCTTGCGCACCTGTGGTTTTGATGCAAATGTCGAGCGAAACAGCAACCACCACCCGGTAAAGAGCTCGGACGCCAGAACGAAGCCTGGTGAAGCACACGTGGACTGGCACATCAGCGTATGGTAGCGTCATCATGTAGACATGACTAGGACCGGTCGAAAAGGCGCACTCGCTTCATGCAGACTCTACTACAGTACATGAGCCGCAGGCAGGCATGATGATTCCTGCGGGAGAGGCCTAGAAGATTCGATTCTTGGGTCGGGAGGCAAGCCACGCACGGGATGCCATTCCATCCAGCATCTCCAACGCACGCACGCGTCGCCGTCGCCTGGTCCAGCTTCTGTTTGCTGCCCAACTGCGACGGGCCCGGCGTCGCCATCGCCCGCCATCGCTGTCGCCGCGAGATACGGCGTCAGCGGCGCCGAGAAAAGAGAAAAGGCGTCCCATAGGATCTGTCTCTCTTTCCAGCAGCATCTGACGCGGGAGATCCTTTTTGGTGCTGATAGTTTATGTACTCTCGTGCTGCTAGGCTGATTGGACCCTATCTACTTGCACCGGACGACCACCTTGCATTAGGATTAGGGGTATGTTATGTTATGTCAGCATGGTAGTAGGACGTGTGGCACGGTCTGCTGTGCTTGGTGGTGACGGGCGCAAGGCGACGCCGGCTGCTGTTGCCCAGGATAAGAGCGAGCGAGCGAGCTGTTGGTTGGGCGATCACCCGCCCGCCCGCGCAACACGAAGGAGGTGGTTAACCTACCGGCCACCAACCCTGCTGCTCTCCTCCGACCACAAAGCGAAAGAGAAGAGATTAAAGAGGATGAAGGCAAGGCATCCGCGCCCGTCCAGTCCACGACGGGCGTCACGGCACGTCGGATTCGACCGACTGATGACTGGTTGATACGATCGACGCGGACTCGTGCACGGACGGACGGACGCGGTGGACGGACAACGTATAGCAGCAGCTTCGCAAACGGACACGATCGATCGGGAGGAAGACAAGTGTGCTGCGCACAGACTAGGCAGCTATAGGTAGCGTGAATTCTGTTTGTTCTAGTACATGCGTCTTCTTGGACAGTGGAGTTCAGTTCAGTATAATCGCGCCGACGGTAACAGCTAATCACTCAATCAGGTGAGGCCGGGATGGCGTGGCGTGCAAAGTGTCGCCAGTAGTGTGTTTTACATCGGGAGATGATACCGAGGGAAGTGGCGGTGGCGAACTTTGTCACCGTGCCTTTGTTTCTTTTTGCGTGGTCGAGGAGAGATCGTGTCTTTCCCTAAGTACATCTGCCGTCCTTTTGTACTACCAGCAGTAGTTTAACCCTGCTCCGGGAAGGGATATCTCTTCGGACATTCCAAAGGCCAGGAATGCAAAACAAGATCTAGCTAGGGCGTATAATAGCCAGACATGCGAGCTAATAAACAGCAAATGCTGCTTAGTTACATACGTACTTAAACTTCTTCCATGAATGGCAACAACTCCTCGCCCCCAATAATCGAAGCGCGCTTGTTCGTTTGACTTTAGAGCTCAATCACTTTGCGATTCGCATACGTGAACAAATGCAATTGATTTTGAATCTGTTGGCGTTTTGGTGATGGCAACATGCTTCTCCAATAAGGATCACGACTGATGATATGTCTCCAGACTCTAGAGTCAAATTAAATACCACGTAGTACTAGTTGCTTGCAAATTGGACCGGTGCTAGCTTATACAATGCCGACAATTATTGGAGCCCAACGTCCAGTTATTATTATTTCAAAATAATCTCAAGTAAAATGCCAACTTGGTAAGTCTTAGTCAGACAAGACTTAATTAAAGCCCTAAAAATAATCTTTCACATCATGTGAGGTAACAGCCTGGCTACTAACAAATGTGGTTCGGACTTCGGACTCAACTGTCAAGCACTCAAATGTTTATTCACATGCACCTGTCAGAACATGTATTGATATTCTTTTTTATTTTTAAAATAATATGTATTGATATGTGAATTTTGCATACTCTGTGAATATCAAATCTGGTTTTCTGGCTGAAGAAAAAAAAAGATAAAAACATTCAGTCGGGCACATGTTTTTAGGTCTTTAATTCAATTGATCTTTAGATCTTATTTTGTGCATAACTTATTCTAAAAAAAAACATGCTGAGGAAGTTATTCCCACAGGCGAGAGTAATTAGTTAGCGTTTGTGCCGCTTGAGCGACGTGTATCTCACAAACTTCTCTCTTAATCAATAAAAATGACAAGTCTTTTGCCTTGTTTCGAAAAAAAGAAGAGGTTATTCCCACATGTCCAGTAAAGAAAAATTAACTATCCGGTTTATAAGTCTCTTCAATTCAATTGGACTTTAGATTTTTCTTTTGTACTCCCTCCGTTTTCATTTACTACGCATGTTAGTTTTGGTCAAAGTCAAACTTTGATCAAATTTATAGACAAAAATATTAATATACACAAAACAAATCAATACCATTGAATTCATTATTGAATATACTTTCACATCTTATAAATTTGTTCTTGTAAATATTCATATTTTTTTTCTATAGACTTGGTCAAACTTTATGAAGTTTGACTTCGGTCAAATCTAATATGCAGAGTAAATAAAAACGAAGGGAATACATACCTTGCATAAAAAGGAGAGCCTTTTTGTACATAGTTATTCTGAAAAATTTATAAAAATACGCCGGGCGGAGTTATTATCATAGGTCCGGTAAAGAAAAACAAGGGATGACCAACCGACTAAAATACCAGTCCGAAGGGAGTATCCGAGTTTACAAATCGGACACAGCTTTCTAAATCTTCAATTTTGGCTGATCAAACATGTTTTATGTATGTCGCAGAAAATATAGCTTTAGTTTTTTTTAGAACATATCTATTTTTGTGGTGTATTACAAATATCTTTCAGTCAAATTGAAGACCTAAAACTTCGTGCCTGACTTGCAAACATGGATGGAGAGGTTTTTTAAAATGGATAATAGCTTTTATTCCTCGTATAATAGTCATATTATTTACAAGTTGATGATAAACAAAATCAGGGATGTAAAGTCCCAAAACTAGATGATCTTAGCCTAAAGGAGTGAATGGAGGGAGTTTTTTGTTTGTTTGACGAAAGACGTTACATATCCCTCCTGACCCGATGGCTGTGGCGTATTGCCAATGGGGAGGGAGGCTTCTGGCTCACCATCATCCGTAATAAGTACCTTCGTGGCCAACCTCTTGCCTTTTGCCAACGTACGGGTGGATCCCAGTTCTGGCAGTCCGTAATCCAGCTCCTGCCTGTACTACGCATCGGCACTTCCATCTCGGTTGGCTCCGGGGCCTCGACCTTGTTCTGGTTCGACCGCTGGCTAGGGGACTCCCCCCGGCTGCGCGTTTCCCAGATCTATTTGCCATTGCGGCTGACCCTCGGGTCTCTGTCGAGACGACCCTTATTGACTTAGGGCGTCTCGCCTTCCGACCACATCTTTTTCTCGTGCCAATCTGCCCAGTTCCTTTGGGCCTGCTTCCGCGAAACGGTTGGTGGACAGTGGTGTAATACCAACTTCCCCGACCTGCTTGCCGAGCTTAACGCTTCCCCTACTCGCTACCGCCATATTAGATGGCTATGCGTTGGGGTTCTCGCCTGGACGCTTTGGAACATTCACAATAAGCTTGTTATTCAGAAGGTACCCCTCCGACGTGCGACTGACGCAATCTTCAAACTGTGTGGTTACCTGCAGCTTTGGCGGCCGCTTAGCCGCCCCCAGGACCGGGACGTCATCACCACCCTCCTCTCCGATCTTCGCTCGATGGCGCTCCGCGTGGCTCCCCCGCTGCCGCCTCCTCCACCTGAGCCTGACTAGACCGCCTGGCGGCTATCTGTCGTGTGTGTGTGTGCGTGGTTTGTGTTGGACCTTGTTGGATGCTTGTTGTGCGATGGCTTTATAATATAAAGCGGGGCGAAAGACTTTTTCGGTATATCAAAGTGTATATGTGCATGTCTACATACAGTTGCCAGGGCAAAACGAGAAAGCGACCGAGGAGCAGAACTCTACAGGGCTCGCACACGAGGACCCAGCTTTTTCTTTCACAATACGTGCCTGAACAAACCTTGCCGTCAACAATGCTAGCTAATGCATCCAAGTTGAGATTAGCCGCTCGCAGTTCGTCCCCGTCGACCACCTGTAACCAACACAACTGCCACAGTAGCAACGAATATAAGAGACAAAACGAAACTGACAGGGACTCGGTCCAGGTGATCGTTACGTGGTTATAAAAAGAAAAAGAGGTGATGGTTACGTGCGAGCGTACTGCACCCCGGGTGATAATGTCAGTAATGGTGGCAGTTGATTGGTTAGGTGAATGTATCGACTATCCTGGACAGAAAGGCGAAGGGAAGATGGCCAACTCGTCGCTGTCCTTGACATTTCGCGCCGGGCCATCCCGTAATGGGATTTCTGAACGGGAGAGAAGCTCTGTTGTACAAGCAAGCAGCGCCTGGACTTGGTTATTAGTCCGGTAAACGTACGTGACCACACCATATCGCACGCTTGCTTTACGATGCCTGTGAATGATCCTCTTTCTCGAGCTAGCAGTGCTGAAGACGTGGCCGTTCTCTGGGTAGAAGAAGGTGATAATTTCTGCAAACTTTTTCTCCTCGCACATGAGCAGCGAGGGATGACATGGAGCTTTGTGACCGCGACATGCCACGATACTACTACCTTTGTCGTCTATGCTGCGATGTGGCATGCGCACGCACACACCACCGTCTGCTAGACCCTAGAGCCATAGACCCTGCCCCCAGCTTGTCGCCATGCACGTGTGGTTCGCGGTTCTATGTGGATTCAGCAATAAACAAAGATCTGGCCCGCGGGTCATATGCAGGTCTATGCTCTCTACTAGTACTAGTAGCTGTACTGGCTGCTGCAGCAGGGTGTCGTGCAGGCAAAGGATATTCCTTCTCCTTTGGCCACCGTACAACACATTTGATTCTTTCTCATGCTTGCTCCATCTCCATCTCTCTCTCTCTGATTTTTGTATACCTTGCCTACGTAGCCTCGCCGTGCCTACCGGGGGTTGCCCTTCTCCCTGGACAAGTATATTCTTTCTTTCGGGCTACTTGGACGATCTTCTGAAACCTCCAACTTTGATCCACGCATGCACGCACGCGCTCCTGCACGTTGTAAAACATTCGGCTCCACTCGGTTCGGTTCTGAATTAGTAGCCGCGAGTATGGGAGACGTCGAGCCGCTCCCATGCCCAAGTCGGTCGGTCGTCCAGTGGATGAAAGTGCAAGCCAACTTCCCGAGTCTTTGGCGTCTCGACCGGGCAATGCACTCCGTCCAGGCATGCATCCGCCCTCCGGGTCAGGTTTCCTCCTTGGACGCGACTTCCCAAGTCGTCCAATTCTGGTCCGTGCAAACTGCAAAGTCGGTCAATGACCCTGCCTGCCTATATTTTGTTCTGGCGTGGTGCCGTGCGAGTGGTCCTTTTCTCAACTCAACCTGCACCAAGGCCATCACCGACCCACCTGTACTAGTACCGCCATTTTTTTTGAACCCCGCGGTCCCCGTCAACGTAAATATCAGCACCTGTACCGCGTCTGCAACTTTTTTTGCGACGCAAATGGCTGCAGTGGGGAATTGCAAGTAGTACTACCTTCGACCTGGTTTATTGATCCCTTTGCATTTTGTGTCAAATTTTGACCTTAAATTTAACTAAAAGAATGTTGATGCATGTAACCGAAAATAATATCACTGAAAACAATGTTTAGATACGGATCCAGGACAGAGGTAGTCGTATTAAGAGTAGGGCACTCTCAATGTGAGTAGCTCAGTGCCTCTCCTCTCCTAGATTTGCTCCCAAACGAAGAAAAACACAAGAGAGTGGGGATTTTTGGAGCAAGGGCGCATTGAAGCACCTTACTTTATTTTATTTTTAAATCGCTTCAAGAGAATATGAAAAGAATTCTAAGAGCTATATCTAGATTGAGATATGGCTCAACTCTCCGTTTTCTTATTAAGTAGGGTGCCACGTCAGGATTTTGCTAATGTGTCTTACTTAACATACAGTCTAAGAGCATCTCTAGCAGATCCCGCAGCCGGGCGGCTCGTAAAACTCGTTTAAGGGCGCCCGCAATTTTTTTATGGTGCCGCGAGCACTCAGGCGAAACAGATCCCGTAAACCCGCCCCACAAATGTATTGCGGGAAACGATTAGGGAATTTGTTCCGCCGGATTACGGGATCTGTTCCGCCGGAGAGCTCGCGGCACCGTAAATTTTGCATAGCATCGAACAAATTACAAATTTCAATAATATGGACCGAATGGAGTCATAATATATATTCAACATATGAATATAAATGGTCCGAAAAGCAATTCACAATACAGCAATAGTTTCCATTACAACAAATGATCAAATTCGAATAATTATTAAAACACCAAATTGTTCAAATCACACACGAATAAAAATGGGGATCTATCTCCCCCATAGAGTTGCCACCGATGCTCAATAAGATCATGCTGGAGTAGGTTGTGTGAATCACGGTTCTCGATCTTCCGGTTGTTAGAAAAGAGGCTGCTGCTGAGAGGACAAAAATGGAGAAGGAACTAGACATTATGTATAGAAGAATACAAGTGCTAGAGGAAGACAAAATGAGACAGAATGCTCTATGGGGAAAGAATGATAAAGTAATTGCTGACTTGGAAGCTGAAAAAATTTAGACGAGGGAAGAAATGAACAAGGAGCAGGAATTAATATAACAAATGATCCAAGATGCAGCAAACAGAGAGGAATATGCGTTAGACTTGGCAAACATGGAGATGGAAGATATTGAGAAAGGAGCTCAGGAGAAAAATAGTGGATCTGAGGAGGGAGTGTTGGGAAACGTAGCATGCAATCTCAAAAAAAATTCCTATGCTCACGTAAGATCTATCTAGGAGATGCATAGCAACGAGAGGGGGAGAGTGTGTCCACGTATCCTCGTAGATTGAAAGCGGAAGCGTTAACTTAACATGGTTGATGTAGTCGAACGTCTTCTCGAATCAACCGATCAAGTACCGAATGTACGGCACCTTCGAGTTCTACACACGTTCAGCTCGATGACGTCCCTCGAACACTTGATCTAGTAGAGGCACGAAGGAGTCGGTGAGTTCCATCTGCACGACGGCGTGAGACGGTGTTGGTGATGTGATCCGCGCAGGTCTTCGCCTAAGCACTACGACAATATGACCGGAGGAGTAAACGATGGAGGGGGGGGGGGGGGGGCACCGCACACGACTAAGGAACAACTGTTGTGCTTTGGGGTGCCCCCTGCCCCCGTATATAAAGGAGGAGAGGGGAGGCGGCCGGCCCAAGGGGGCGCGCCAAGTGGGAGGAGTCCTACTAGGACTCCTAGTCCTAGTCGCCCCCTTCCTTCTAGTGGAGTGGGGAAAGGGGAAAAAGGGGAAGAGGAAGAGGGAAAGGGGGGCCGCGCCCCCTCCCCTAGTCCAATTCGGTGGACTCCCTTGGAGGGGGGGCACCACCTCCCGTGGCCTGCCTCTCCACTCCCCTATGGCCCAATAAGGCCCATTACTTCCTCGAGGGGTTCTCGTAACCCCTCAGTACTCCGAAAAATACCCAAACCTCTCCGAAACCATTCCAGTGTCCAAATATAACCTTCCAATATAACAATATTTACCTCGCGACCACTTTGAGACACTTCATCATGTCCGTGATTTCATCCGGGACTCCGAACAACCTACGGTCACCAAAACACATAACTCATATAATACATATCGTCATCGAACGTCAAGCGTGCGGACCCTACGGGTTCGAGAACTATGTAGACATGACCGAGACACCTCTCCGGTTAATAACCAATAGCGGAACCTGGATGCTCATATTGGCTCCCACATATTCTACGAAGATCTTTATCGGTCGAACCGCAATGTCAACATACGTTATTCCCTTTGTCATCGGTATGTTACTTGCCCGAGATTCGATCGTCGGTATCCTCATACCTAGTTCAATCTCGTTACCGGCAAGTCTCTTTACTCGTTTCGTAGTGCATTTGCTACCTCTTGAGCTTGCGTTGGTTTTCCCTTGAAGAGGAAAGGATGATGCAGCAAAGTAGCGTAAGTATGTCCCTCAATTTTAAGAACCAAGGTATCAATCCAGTAGGAGACAACGCACAAGTCACCGAATACCTGCACAAACAATCAAGAACTTGCAACCAATGCAATAAAAGGGGTTGTCAATCCCTTCATGGTCACCCGCAAAAGTGAGATCTGATAGAGATAATAAAGTAAATATTTTTGGTATTTTTGGTTTATAGATTGGAAAGTAAAGATTGCAAAATAGTAGATTGGAAACTAGCAAGATGTAAACGAGATTTAATAATATGGAAAAGAGACTCGGGGGCCATAGGTTTCACTAGTGGCTTCTCTCGAGATAGCATATATTACGGTGGGTGAACAAATTACTGTCGAGCAATTGATAGAAAATTGCATAGTTATGACGATATCTAAGGTAATGATCATGAACATAGGCATCACAAGTTCGTGTCAAGTAGACCGACTCCTGCCTGCATCTACTACTATTACTCCACACATCGACCGCTATCCAGCATGCATCTAGAGTATTAAGTTCATAAAGAACGGAGTAACGCATGAAGCAAGATGACATGATGTAGAGGAATTAACTCAAGCAATATGATGAAAACCCCATCTTTTTATCCTCGATGGCAACAATACAATACGTGCCTTGCTGCCCCTACTGTCACTGGGAAAGGACACCGCAAGATTGAGCCCAAAGCTAAGCACTTCTCCCATGGCAAGAAAGATCAATCTAGTAGGCCAAACTAAACCGATAATTCGAAGAGACTTGCAAAGATATCAAATCATGCATATACGAATTCAGAGAAGAACCAAATAATATTCATAGATAATCTTGATCATAAATCCACAATTCATCGAATGTCGCAAACACACCGCAAAAGAGTATTACATCGAATAGATCTCCAAGAACATCGAGGAGAACTTTGTATTGAGAATCAAAGAGAGAGAAGAAGCCATCTAGCTAATAACTATGGACCCGAAGGTCTGTGGTAAACTACTCACGCTTCAACAGAGAGGTAATGGTGTTGATGTAGAAGCCCTCCGTGATTGAGTCCCCCTCTGGCAGATCATCGAAAAAGGCCCCAAGATGGGATCTCACGGGTACAGAAGGTTGCGGTGGTGGAAAAGTGGTTTCGTGGCTCCCCCTGATATTTTTAGGGTATAAGAGTATAAATAGGCGAAAGAACTAGGTCAGTGGAGCTACGAGGGGCCCACGAGGGTGGGGGCATGCCCTCCTGCCTCGTGGCCTCCTCGTTACGTCTCCGACTTAATCTCCAAGTCTTCTGGTTTGCTTTCGGTCCAAGAAAGATCATCGCGAATGTTTCATTCCGTTTGGACTCTGTTTGGTATTCCTTTTCTACAAAACTCTAAAATAGGGAAAAAACAGAAACTGGCACTGGGCCCTCGACTAATAGGTTAGTCCCAAAAATAATATAAAATAGCTTATTAAAGCGCATTAAACATCCAAAATAGATAATATAATAGCATGGAACAATCAAAAATTATAGATAAGTTGGAGACGTATCAAGCATCCCCAAGTTTAATTCCTGCTCGTCCTCGAGTAGGTAAATGATAGAAACAGAATTTTTGATGTGGAATTCTACCTAACATATTTATCAATGTAATTTTCTTTATTGTGGCATGAATGTTTAGATCCGAAAGATTCAAAACAAAAGTTTAATATTGACATAAAAACAACAATACTTCAAGCATACTAACAAAGCAATCATGTCTTCTCAAAATAACATGGCAAAAGAAAGCTATCCCTACAAAATCATATTGTCTGGCTATGCTCTATCTTCATCACACAAAGTATTTAATCATGCACAACCCCGATGACAAGCCAAGCAATTGTTTCATACTTTTGATGTTCTCAATCTTTTTCAATCTTCACGCAATACATGAGCGTGAGCCATGGGCATAGCACTATAGGTGGAATAGAAGGGTGGTTATGGAGAAGACAAAAAGGGGAAGATAGTCTCACATCAACTAGGCGTATCAATGGGCTATGGAGATGCCCATCAATAGATATCAATGTGAGTGAGTAGGGATTGCCATGCAATGGATGCACTAGAGCTATAAGTGTATACAAGCTCAACAAAAGAAACTAAGTGGGTGTGCATCCAACATGCTTGCTCACGAAGACCTAGGGCACTTTGAGGAAGCCCATCATTGGAATATACAAGCCAAGTTCTATAATGAAAATTCCCACTAGTATATGAAAGTGACAACATAGGAGACTCTCTATCGTGAAGATCATGGTGCTACTTTGAAGCACAAGTGTGGAAAAAGGATAGTAGCATTGCCCCTTCTCTCTTTTTCTCTCTTTTTTTGGGCCTTTTCTCTTTTTTTATGGCCTCTTTTTTTCTTTCTTTTTTAATTTTTCGTCCGGAGTCTCATCCCGACTTGTGGGGGAATCATAGTATCTATCATCCTTTCCTCACAGGGACAATGCTCTAATAATGAAGATCATCACACTTTTATTTACTTATAACTCAAGAATTACAACTCGATACTTAGAACAAAATATGACTCTATGGGAATGCCTCTGGCGGTGTACCGGGATGTGCGATGATTCAAGAGTGACATGTATGAAAATTATGAATGGTGGCTTTGCCACAAATATGGTGTCAACTACATGATCATTCAAAGCAATATGGCAATGATGGAGCGTGTCATAATAAATGGAATGGTGGAAATTTGCATGTCAATATATCTCGGAATGGCTATGGAATTGCCATAATAGGTAGGTATGGTGGCTGTTTTGAGGAAGGTATATGGCGGGTGTATGGTATTGGCGAAAGTTGCGCGACACAAAAGAGGCTAGCAATGGTGGAAGGGTGAGAGTGCGTATAATCCATGGACTCAACATTAGTCATAAAGAACTCACATACTTATTGCAAAAAATTATTAGTTATCGAAACGAAGTACTACGCGCATGCTCCTAGGGGATAGATTGGCAGGAAAAGACACAAATTTTTCTGCTGGTTAATGCTCAGTGACAAAATAAATACATGTGATCTTTTGGTCCAGATAAGCATGCATCTAGACTCCACAGTATGTGTTCTTTGCAACAATGAAGACATGTAGGAAATGACTCATCTTCTTTTTTCATGTCCATTTAGTCAAGGGTTTTGGTAGAACATTGGCTTTGAATGGAATTCGGATTTGGATATCAACAATATGATTATTAATGCTAAGCACAGATACAAAATTGACCACTTTATGGAAACCATGATACTAGGATGTTGGAGCATATGGAATCAAAGAAATGGGATGATTTTTGAAGGAATACCATGCTCAATAAATGAATGCAAGAATGATTTTATCAGATGTTTCAAAATGACCATGTTAAGGGCTAGACCTACTCTGAAAGAGGGCATGTCCTCTTGGATAGACAATATTTAATTTCCAGTAGTTTCCCATTTCATTTTTTATTAGATAGCCTTCTTTGGTTGTTCCCCCATCAACCAATGCTATGTACTTTGATACCTTTATTTATTAATGGAAAATGACTCACAGTAGGGGGTTTACCCTACTGTTCTTTGGTCAAAACAAAATGCAGGCATTAAGGATGAATTTGACGCATATGTGCGTAATGCCAATCTTGAGGACTTCATGCAAGATAAGTGTCCTCAGTACTACCAATTGACTGATTCATTCGTGAGAAGATTTAAATTTACATCTTCGTGTAATTCTCAGAATGTCCTGTTTGATATTTATGATCAATCTTATACCATGGACCTAGAAGATTTTACAACTGCTTGCAAACTCCCACAGTAGGGCAATGTTAATGAACCCCACAAATCTGAATATAAAAACTTTCTTGCTAGTATCACTATGGGAGAATCTAGGGATATAGCACAAGCTACCATAGGGAACATTCATTTTCCTGCTATACATTATTTTGCTCTCTTCATTGGTAGATGCATTAATGGTAAAGATGAAGCATGTCACATGTGTGTCCCTGGTCTTTGTGTTCTTAAGAGTGTTGTATTAGGTAATAAAGATTACAACTTGGGAGCGATTGCTGCACATAGGTTGCATAATAATTGTTTAGTTGGAGATTATTTGGAGGGATTTATGTGACCCGTGTTGCTAATTATCCTGGTATACCCCCGCATGAGGGAGATATGGAGTTGCCTTCTGCTTATTTAGATTATGACGCGATGGTCAGACATCGTTTTCTTTTGAGGAATGAACAATTCCTCCAGTATCGACTAATCTTTGACAGACGTCGCGCTGTCCATGTTACTCTCCCTGCTCCTTTCCTTTTTGATTACCAGGCAAAACAAAGATATGTTGTAACCAGGGAGGAGGCAACCGAACACGAGAGGAGGGCGGAGGCAGCTCGCCAACATGCCACAGCTCAGGAGGCATTGGCTGCTGCATCTCAGTATGACCCAGTTATAACTTCGGATATCAACCAGGCTATCCTTGGCATTAGACCAACTTAGGCCAAAAGCCTAAGATTGGGGGAGTACATATTTCTCACCGAATTTACATTCATGTTCACACACTTATTCTAGTTGTCGGTGCTCATACTCTTTCATTGTATTATCCATGCTAGTTTAATTTATTTTTCTAGCTTTCTTCTTGTGTGTTTGATAAACCTTAAGAAAACCAAAAATAAGTAAATTAGTTAGTTTAATTTCCATGCTTGTAGTAGTCATTAAAATGAAAACCCAGAAAGATTTCTCTTTCTTCTTTTGCTTGTTGGGAGCTTTCCCGTGTAAATAGTTTTATTTCTTTTCCTTCTTTTGGGGGTCGAGAGGAGAAGACCATATTGAAAAATGTTTAGTGGCTCTCATATGCATGATTGTGGATTTAACTTAGAGCCCACATTACTTTGTCTTCTCCCTTGAATTGAATGCTTGCAGATTCTAGCTTAGTCCAATGCACGTGCACTATTATTATTATACACACCGTTCGGTCGTGCAAGTGAAAGGCAATAATGACGATATATGATGGACTGATTGAGACGAGAGAAGCTGGTATGAACTCGACCTCTCTTGTTTTTGTAAATATGATGAGTTCATCGTTCCTGATTCAGCCTATTATGAATAAACATGTTTGCAATGACAATTAGAGATTATAGTTGCTTATGCCATGCTTAATTAGCTAGGAGTTTATAATGGTTTACCTTGCGTGCCAACATGCTATTAAAATGGTAGTGATGTGGTATGATAGGGTGGTGTCCTCCTTTGAATGAATTGAGTGACTTGACTTGGCACATGTTCATGCATGTAGTTGAAACAAATCAACATGGCCTTCGTGATATTTATGTTCATGATGGATTATATCCTACTCATGCTTGCACTCAGTGTTGATTAATTTTAATGCATGTTCATGACTGTTGTCGCTCTCTCAGTTGGTCGCTTCCCAGTCTTTTGCTAGCCTTCACCTGTACTAAGCGGGAATACTGCTTGTGCATCCAAACTCCATAAACCCCAAAGTTATTCCATATGAGTCCACCATACCTTCCTATATGCGGTATCTACCTGCCAGTCCAAGTAAATTTGTATGTGCCAAACTCCAAACCTTCAAATGAAATTCTGTTTTGTATGCTCGAGCAGCTCATGTTTCAACTAGGGTTGTCTGTATCTTCCATGCTAGGTGGGTTATTCTCAAGAGGAGTGGACTCCGCTCCTCATTCATGAGAAAATGGCTGGTAACCGGGATGCCCAGTCCCATGATCAAAAAGATCAAAGCAAATCAAAATAATTAAACAAAACTCCCCCAAGGCTGTTGCTAGTTGGAGGCACTCGTTGTTTCGAGCAAGCCATGGATTGATGCTTGCTGGTGGTGGGGGAGTATAAACTTTACCATTCTGCTTGGGAACCGCCTATAATATATGTAGCATGGAAGATATCGAGATCTCATAGTTGTTGCATTGACAGTGAAAGTATACCGCTCAAAATGTTATTCATCTCTATTTTAAAATCGAGCTGTGGCACCTCTACAAATCCCTGCTTCCCTCTGCAAAGGGCCTATCTATTTACTTTTATGTTGAGTCATCACCCTCTTATTAAAAAGCACCCACTGGAGAGCACACTGTCATTTGCATTCATTACTATTAGTTTATATTGGGTATGACTTGACTGGATCTCTTTTACCATGAATTACAATGTTTAGTCAGTCCTTGATCTTTAAAGGTGCTCTGCATTTATGTTTTGCGGTCTCAGAAAGGGCTAGCGAGATACCATCTTGTTATATCATATTATGATTGTTTTGAGAAAGTGTCATCATCCGAGATTTATTATTATTGCTCGCTAGCTGATTATGCCATTGATATGAGTAAATATGAGACCTAAGTGTTATTGTGAATATGGTTAGTTCATAATCTTTGTTGAAAACTTGAATGCTGGCTTTACATATTTACAACAACAAGAGCAAACAGAGTTTGTAAAAGTTTTTTGTTTATCACTTTCAGTTTATCAACTGAATTGCTTGAGGACAAGCAAAGGTTTAAGCTTGGGGGAGTTGATACGTCTCCAACGTATCTACTTTTCCAAACACTTTTGCCCTTGTTTTGGACTCTAACTTGCATGATTTGAAGGGAACTAACCCGGACTAACGCTGTTTTCAGCAGAACTGCCGTGGTGTTGTTTATTGTGCAGAAAACATAAGTTCTCGGAATGACCTGAAAATCCACGGAGATAACTTTTGGAAAATATAAAAAATATTGGCGAAATAATCAAGGCCAGGGGCCCACACCCTGTCCACGAGGGTGGGGGGCGCGCCCCCTCCCCCTGGGCTCGCCCCCTGTCTCGTGGGCCCCCTGAAGCTCCATCGACCTCAACTCCAACTCTATATATTCCGTTTTGCGGAGAAAAAAATCAGAGAGAAAGTTTCATCATGTTGTACGATATGGAGCCACCGCCAAGCCCTAATCTCTCTCGGGAGGGCTGATCTGGAGTCCGTTCAGGGCTCCGAAGAGGGGGATTCGTCGCCGTCCTCATCATCAACCATCCCCCATCACCAATTTCATGATGCTCACCGCCGTGCGTGAGTAATTCCATCGTAGGCTTGCTGGACGGTGATGGGTTGGATGAGATTTACCATGTAATCAAGTTAGTTTTGTTAGGGTTTGATCCCTAGTATCCACTATGTTCTGAGATTGATGTTCCTATGACGTTGCTATGCTTAATGCTTGTCACTAGGGCCCGAGTGCCATGATTTCAGATCTGAACCTATTATGTTTTCATGAATATATGTGAGTTCTTGATCCTATCTTGCAAGTCTATAGTCATCTATTATGTGTTATGATCCGACAACCCCGAAGTGACAATAATCGGGATACTTCTTGGTGATAACCGTAGTTTGAGGAGTTCATGTATTCACTATGTGTTAATGATTTGGTCCGGTACTCTATTAAAAGGAGGCCTTAATATACCTTAGTTTCCATTAGGACCCCGCTGCCACGGGAGGGTAGGACAAAAGATGTCATGCAAGTTCTTTTCCATAAGCACGTAACTATATTCGGAATACATGCCTATATTACATTAATGAATTGGAGATAGTTCTGTGTCACCCTATGTTATAACTATTACATGATGAATTGCATCCGACATAATTATCCATCACTGATCCAATGCCTACGAGCTTTTCACATATTGTACTTTGCTTATTTACTTTTCCGTTGCTACTGTTACAATTACTACAAAATTGCTATGGTTACTTTTGCCACTGTTACCATTACTATCATACTACTTTGCTACTAAATACTTTGCTGCAGATACTAAGTTATCCAGGTGTGGTTGAATTGACAACTCAACTGCTAATACTTCAGAATATTCTTTGCCTCCCCTTGTGTCGAATCAATAAATTTGGGTTGAATACTCTACCCTCGAAAACTGTTGCGATCCCCTATACTTGTGGGTTATCACATAACATTCATAATATTTAATCTTAATCTTAATAGTAGGTTCCCACTCATCATAATGTTTTCTAGGGATATAAACTTCTAGGTCAAGCTTTTCTTCAAAAGATTGCATCAAAGCATCAACAATATGTTTAGTAAAAGCTTTATTTTGATTATAAGCATGAGGAGAATTTAACACGGATTGCAACAAGGAAATACAATCTATTAAGGAACAATTATCATAATTAAATTCCTTGAAGTCCAAAATAGTGGGTTCATTTCTAGTTAAAGTTTTGACCTCTTCAATCCCACTTTTATCAATTTTTCCATCTAGATCTAAAAACTCCAAATTATCGGGACGCCTTTTAACTAAAGTTGACTCATCTCCAGTCCCATCTTTATCAAGATTCATATTGGAAAACAAATATTTAATAGGAGTCACATCAATCACTTTTAGATCTTCATCATTATTATCATGAAAACCAGAAGAACACACTTTTACAAACCAATCTTTTTTAGCACGCATCTTAGCGGTTCTTTATTTGCACTCATCAATGGAAATTCTCATGGCTTTGAGAGACTCATTGATATCATGCTTAGGTGGAATAGATCTAAGTTTCAAAGACTCAACATCAAGAGAAATTCTATCCATATTCCTAGCCAACTCATCAACCTTAAGCATTTTTTCTTCAATCAAAGCACTGAATCTTTTGCAAACTCATAAATTCTTTAACACTATTCTAAAAATCAGAGGGCATCTTATTAAAATTTCCATAAGATTTGTTGTAGGAATTACCATAATTATTAGAGGAATTACTAGGAAACGGCCTAGCATTAAAGTTTCCTCTATACGCGTTGTTACCAAAATTGTTCCTACCAACAAAATTCACATCCATAGATTCATTATTATCCTCAATCAAAGTGGACAAAGACATATCATTAGGATCAGAAAAAACACTTTTATTAGCAAATAATTTCATAAGTTCATCCATCTTTCCACTCAAAACATTAATCTCTTCAATCGCATGAGCTTTTTTACTAGTGGATCTTTCGGTGTGCCATTGAGAATAATTAACCATAATATTATCTAGGAGCTTAGTGGCCTCTCCTAAAGTGATTTCCATAAAAGTGCCTCCCGCGGCCGAATCTAAAAGATTTCTAGAAGCAAAATTCAATCCGGCATAATTTTTTTGTATAATCATCCACAAATTCAAACCATGTGTCGGGCAATTACGTATCATTAATTTCATCCTCTCCAAAGCTTGTGCAACATGCTCATGATCAAGTTGCTTAAAATTCATAATATCGTTCCTAAGGGAGATGATCTTAGCGGGAGGAAAATACTTAGAGATAAAAGCATCTTTGCACTTATTCCATGAATCAATACTATTTTTAGGCAAAGATGAGAACCAAGTTTTAGCATGATCTCCAAGCGAAAACGGAAATAGCTTCAATTTAAAAATATCATTATCCACATCTTTCTTATTTTGCATATTGCATAAATCAACGAAGTTGTTTAGATGGGATGCAACATCTTCACTAGGAAGGCCAGAGAATTGATCTTTCATAACAAGATTCAACAAAGCGGCATTAATTTCATAAGATTCAGCATTGGTAGTAGGAGCAATCGGAGTGCTAATAAAATCATTGTTGTTGGTATTGGAAAAGTCACACAATTTAGTATTATCTTGAGCCATCGTGACAAGTAATCAATCCAACACAGAAGCACATAAGAGGCAAGCAAAAAGAGACGAACGTAAGAGGGGCGAAGAAAAGGCAAAGGTTTTCGAAAATCATTTTAGAAGTGGGGGAGAGGAAAACGAGAGGAAAATGGTGAATAATGTAATGCAAGGGAGAAGAGTTTATGATGGGTACTTGGTATGGCTTGACTTGACGTAGATCTCCCCGGTGACGGCACCATAAATCCTTCTTACTACCTCTTGAGCTTGCGTTGGTTTTCCCTTGAAGAGGAAAGGGTGATGCAGCAAAGTAGCTAAGTATTTCCCTCAGTTTTGAGAACAAAGGTATCAATCCAATAGGAGACGACGCACAAGTCACCGAATACCTGCACAAAAAATCATGAACTTGCAACCAACGCGATAAAGGGGTTGTCAATCCCTTCACAGTCACTCACAAAAGTGAGATCTGATAGAGATAATAAAGTAAATATTTTTGGTATTTTTGGTTTATCGATTGGAAAGTAAAGATTGCAAAATAGTAGATTGGAAACTAGCAAGATGTAAACAAGATTCAATAATATGGAAAAGAGACCCGGGGGCCATAAGTTTCACTAGTGGCTTCTCTCGATATAGCATATATTACGGTGGGTGAACAAATTACTGCCGAGCAATTGGTAGAAAAGCGCATAGTTATGACGATATCTAGGCAATGATCATGAACATAGGCATCACGTCCGTGTCAAGTAGACCGACTCCTGCCTGCATCTACTACTATTACTCCACACATCGACCGCTATCCAACATGCATCTAGAGTATTAAGTTCATAAAGAACGGAGTAATGCATTAAGCAAGATGAATGATGTAGAGGAATTAACTCAAGCAATAGGATGAGAAACCTATCTTTTTATCCTCGATGGCAACAATACAATACGTGCCTTGCTGCCCCTATTGTCACTGGGAAAGGACACCGCAAGATTGATCCCAAAGCTAAGCACTTCTCCCATGGAAAGAAAGATCAATCTAGTAGGCCAAACTAAATCGATAATTCGAAGAGACTTGCAAAGATATCAAATCATGCATATAAGAATTCAGAGAAGAACCAAATAATATTCATAGATAATCTTGATCATAAATGCACAATTCATCAAATCTCGGCAAACACACCGCAAAAGAGTATTACATCGAATAGATCTCCAAGAACATTGAGGAGAACTTCATATTGATAATCAAAGAGAGAGAAGAAGCCATATAGCTAATAACTATGGACCCGAAGGTCTTTGGTAAACTACTCACGCTTCATCGGAGAGATAATGGTGTTGATGTAGAAGCCCTCCTTGATCAAATCCCCCTTCGACAGATCACTGGAAAAGGCCCCAAGATGGGATCTCACGGGTACAGAAGGTTGCGGCAGTGGAAAAGTGGTTTCGTGGCTCCCCCTGATATTTTTAGGGTATAAGAGTATAAATAGGCGAAAGAACTACGTCGGTGGAGCTACGAGGGGCCCACGAGGGTGGGGGCGCGCCTACCCCCTGGGCGCGCCCTCCTGCCTTGTGGCCACCTCGTTACGTCTCCGACTTCATCTGCAAGTCTTCTGGTTTGCTTTCGGTCCAAGAAAGATTATCGCGAAGGTTTCATTCCGTTTGGTATTCCTTTTCTACAAAACTCTAAAATAGGGAAAAAATAGAAACTGGCACTGGGCCCTCGGTTAATAGGTCAGTCCCAAAAATAATATAAAATAGCTTATTAAAGCCCATTAAACACCCAAAACATATAATATAATAGCATGGAACAATAAAAAAATTATAGATACGTTGGAGACGTATCATGCATCATCCCGTAACTAACTCATTAGTCACATTGCTTGTGAGGCTTCATATGATGTGCATTACCGAGAGGGCCCAGAGATACCTCTCCGATACTCAGAGTGACAAATCCTAATCTCGATCTATGCCAACCCAACAAACACCTTCGGAGATACCTGTACAACATCTTTATAATCACCCAGTTACGTTGTGACGTTTGATAGCACACAAGACATTCCTCCAGTGTCTGGGAGTTGCATAATCTCATAGTCGAAGGAATATATATTTGACACGAAGAAAGAAGTAGCAATAAAACTGAACGATCATTATGCTAAGCTAACGGATGGGTCTTGTCCATCACATCATTCCACTAATGATGTGATCTCGTTTATCAAATTACAACTCATGTCCATGGCAAGGAAACTTAACCATCTTTGATCAACGAGCTAGTCTAGTAGAGGCATACTAGGGACACAATGTTTTCTCTATGTATTCACACATGTATCAAGTTTTCGGTTAATAAAATTCTAGCATGAATAATAAACACTTATCAAGAATAAGGAAATATAATATAACAACTTTACTGTTGCCTCTAGGGCATATTTCCTTCAGTCTCCCACTTGCACTAGAGTCAATAATCTAGATTACATTGTAATGAATCTAACACCCAAGGAGTCTTGGTGCTGATCTTGTTTTGCTCATGGAAGAGGGTTAGTCAACGGGTCTGCAACATTTAGATCCGTATGTATTTTGCAAATCTCTATGTCTCCCTCGACCAAATCTCGGATGGAGTTGAAGCGTCTCTTGATGTGTTTGGTATTTTTGTAAAATCTGGATTCCTTCGCCAAGGCAATTGCTCCAGTATTGTCACAAAATATTTTCATTGGACCCGATGCACTAGGTATTACAGCTAGATCGGATATGAACTCCTTCATCCAGGCTCCTTCATTTGCTGCTTCCGAAGCAGCTATGTACTCCGCTTCACACGTAGATCCCGCCACGACGCTCTGCTTGGAACTGCACCAACTGACAGCTCCACCATTCAATAAAAATGTGTATCCGGATTGTGACTTAGAGTCATCCGGATCAGTGTCAAAGGTAGCATCGACATAACAATTTACGACAAGCTCTTTGTCACCTCCATAAACGAGAAACATATTCCTAGTTCTTTTCAGGTACTTTAGGATATTCTTGACCGCTGTCCAGTGATCCACTCCTGGATTACTTTGGTTCCTCCCTGCTAAACTTATAGGAAGGCACACATCAGGTCTGGTACACAGCATAGCATAGCACGAGATCAAGGAGGCTAAACCCTAGAAGCTAGCCTATGGTATGATTGTTGTAATGGTTGTGTTGTCCTACGGACTAAACCCTCCGGTTTATATAGACACCGAAGAGGGCTAGGGTTACACAGAGTCGGTTACAATGGTAGGGGATCTACATATTCGTATCGCCAAGCTTGCCTTCCACGCCAAGGAAAGTCCCATCCGGACACGGGACGAAGTCTTCAATCTTGTATCTTCATAGTCTTGGAGTCCGGCTGATGATGATAGTCCAGCTGTCCGGACACCCCCTAGTCCAGGACTCCCTCAGTAGCCCCTGAACCAGGCTTCAATGACGATGAGTCCGGCGCGCATATTGTTTGGCATTGCAAGGCGGGTTCCTCCTCCAAATAGTTCATAGAAGATTGTGAACACCAGGATAGTGTCCGGCTCTGCAAAATAATTTCCACATTCCACCGTAGAGAGAATAATATGTACACAAGTTCAATCTGCTGACGTATTTTGTGGCATGATGTCACACCACTACCAAGCCTTTACTTGAATCTTTTTTATTATACCACCTCAGCGCGTTTAGCGAAGCGGTTTCCTTGGCACATCTTGTCGAAGCAGAGATCGTGTTCCCCTTATTCCGGGGTTCCCATCAATACAGACATGGGTAACCCAACCGCGCCCGTCTCCATGCCTCCTCCATCAAAGGAGGGTTCCAAACGGTCACGGAGACGGCTCTTGGTATTCTCCTTCTTTATAATAGGACCAAGACTCGTTTCTTTTCTTCAACCCTCAATCGAATCTACTCCTTGCCCCGAGTTCCAACACCCAGAGCCCCCTATTCGAGCGCTTCGGACCTTCAACAATGTCCGGCTCCGACCTATAGGGCCGGTGGATGCCCTCCTCCGTCACGGAAGAGGACGTGCTAAAGCTGCGAGAGGCCAAGTACCTGACTTACGAGATTTCGCACAGGTTGCCCGCCGAAGGGCAAGTCATCCCCACCCCCGAGCCCGGCGAGTATGTTGTGTTTGTATCCCACCTCCGTCGGGGCTTAGGCTTCCCGATGGATCCTTTTGTGAGAGGGCTCATGTTTTATTATGGGTTGGAATTCCACGACTTGGCTCGGGAATCCATCCTCCATATTTCTTCGTTCATCGTCGTCTGTGAAGCCTTCCTCCACATTACCCCTCACTTCAGCTTGTGGCTGAAGACCTTTGATGTGAAGCCGAAGATGATCGAGGGGCGTCAAGAAGAGTGCGGCGGGGCGGCCGTAAGCAGGAGGGCCGATGCCCCGTGGCCCGAGGGCTCCTTCCAAGAGGAGCTCGGCCTGTGGCAACAAGAGTGGTTTTATATTACCGCTCCCAGGGGCGGCAGGCAGAAGCCGCCGCCCGTATTCCGCTCGGGACCCCCACGATGATTGATGTCGTGGATCAACCAAGGGCTCAACTGGGGGCCGTCAAAGGACGTGCCCCTATTGCAGGGCCGGATTCGAGACCTCCAAGCGAGGGAGATCGATCTGGTCGTGGTGATGCAGGTTATGCTGATTAGACGTCTCCTGCCCTGCAAACGCCGTCCTCTCCGGCTGTGGGAATTTAATCCGGAGGGACCACAAATTCTCCAACACTTCATGGGCACGACGCCCGTGGAGATGTACAAATTGTTCTTCGGATCACAAGCGGTGTGTCCGGAATTGACCGAGGACGCCGGCCTAAGCTGCAATCGTCCGGATACCCAAGTAAGCAGCTCCGTGTTCGGACATACCGTTTGTTTGCCTTTGTAGGATTCGACTTTTGACCAACTGCCCTTTAAACAGGAGTGGATAGCGCAAGCAAAACTGATACGGTGTCCGGCCCCCCTCCCAGAGACCGCGCCGGATCTCGTGCTGGTCAGGATGCTGGAGGTTGTGCCTTCAGAGGAAGGCAAAGGGGAGAACAGGGGAGCTACCGCCTCAACCAAGGAGGCTTGTGAGGAAGGAGGGATCGAGAATCCCTCCTTCCAGGGGGAGAAGAGGACCGCTTCCGAAAACCCGGAGGCCAAAGCCCTGAAGCGGGGGAAGAAATCTTCACCAGAGGGTCCTACGTCCGGAGAGACTCCGGCCGCACAGTCTCCCCTAAAGAATCAGCCCTCCAGCGAGCCGTAAGTAGAAAAAAGGAGTTTTGTAATAAGGGACATCCCTATTTGTGCTTCTGAGGATAACTTAAGCTTTTACCTTGTAGTTCGGATCTCCGTCCTTCTCAGATGAGCTCGTCTTCGGGGGAACTCCGTCCGGAGATGATGGAGAGCGAGACGCCTCCATCTACCGCGCCATCGGATAGGGCGGACGAGCCTGAAGTGTCCTCACAGAGGGTATCCCCGAGTCCGGCAGGGCCGGATAGTTCGGCACCAACTGGTGTGCGGCCGGGGGAGTTGAAGGATCTGCTTGAGAGGGCGTTCATCTCCGAAGGTCACCGTGCACTGATGAGTACGGTGATTGAAAGAATTTCATCCGCCAAAGGCGGATTGCATGATGCCGTCAGGAGTTTGCTGGCGGGGTTTGAGGTACGTAAAAATGACATACCTTTTGACAGTTTTACACATAAAGTGCGCCCTGTATAGATAGTAGCCCCTGAGACTCGGTAGGGTGTCGAGAATCGACAGCGTGCCGAGGATCAAAATCCCAGGTATTGATTTTCGCCTTTCCTATGCAGGTGGCGGATAGTTCGGTGGCTAGCCGGACTGATGGAGTTGCCGAACTAAAGCGGCAACTCGATGTTGCGGATGCGGACATCGCGCTAGTCAAAAGGCGACTTGACGAGTCGCAAGGTAGGTTTCTTCTCCCTGGTCACCTAGTAAGGGAGCCGAAGCCCACTCCTTACAATATGTGTGCTTGACGCAGATGGTGCCGCTGTTGTGGAGAGCCTTCGGGTAGAACTTGCTCAAGCTAGGGAGCAAGCCATAAGGAGTGATGCGGCTGCCTTGAGGGCGGCCGAAGAGCTAGAAGCCGAAAGGGCTGCACACTGCCGAAGCAGGGAAGAGATGGCCGAAATGGCCGTGAAGTTAAAAGATGCTATCGACCGCAATGATGTTCTTGAAAAGGAGCGCCTAGTGGAGCGAGAAAACCTAGGGAAGGCCACCACCGAAGCCAAGGATGCCCGTTCTGCAATCTGGGCTATGAAGGAGGAGCTGCGCCAGGCCAGAGACATTGTGGCTGGCAAGCCCTTCCTGCTGCGCCGAAGGTTTATGGATCCAAAGTATGCTCAGCTTGGCCAGCTGTGGGGCCCGGAGGATCCTTATATGGACTTAGCGGCGAGTGCGGCAGATGCCGTTGTGCACTTCCGAAGTCAGAAGGATCACAAGACGGAAGAGCTATTTTGGTCTCAATTCCATAGTCCGGAGCGTTCACTTCCGCTGACCGATCGGTTGGCCGAGTGGGCTGAGCTGAACAGATTGTCCGGACTTGCCATGACGGATATCGTGACTCATGTCTGGCCGGAGAGGCCCAAGCCGAAGAGTTATTTTGGCTTATTGCAGCAATTTCTTGGGGCAGTGCCGCATATCAAGGAGATGAAGCGGTCGGCTTGCATAGAGGGTGCACGGATGGCCCTCGCCCGTGTGAAGACATACTGGACGGAGATGGATGCCACCGCTGTTGCAACCCAGGGTTCGGACGAGAGCCGGTTACCCGCCGAGCACTATTTTGGATAAGTTCTGCACGGTGCTCGTGTAATAGAGTCGCAGTGCTCGAAAAATGTCGTGTTCAAATGAACATTGTAGTTTGTAAAATGATGTTTATAATATAAGCGCTTTTTATACTTGTGCGGCCAAGTATTGAAATATCTCCTGTGCGGACGTTTAATGTATACCTGTGTATAACTTGAAAGATGGCAGTCTTCGGCTTCAGCCCCCACGCACATAGTGCGGGGGTGTTTGCAAAATAGCGAATTTTCACACTTAATCCAACGTCTTGGTCCTTGTAAAGGAGGTGGTAGCGTAGCAAACGAGGCAACCGGACTATAATGCTTTATCACTTTCACTTAGCCAGAGGAGTTCGAGGGTGGGGCTACGATATAGCCCCTGGGGGCACCGCGCTCTCCGAATTCGGGGCGCGTATGTGCCTGACCGGGAAACGGTCCTTCGTCAAAGCGGAGGAATTCTAAACGTTCCGATAGTCGATCGAGTGGTTGACCAGTCTCTCACTATGTCATGACAGTCAGTTTTCGGCTTTCTCTACTGAGGTGCTCGCCCAGCCGAACCGGGGCACAATCATAGTAGTTCTCCTGGTGCCGCGTTAGCCGATGATACGAAACGTAAGGCAGCAAAACACAGGAGCCGGGCAAACCCAACATTTGACCAAAGACATGACTCGGAGCTGATGCATATAAGGCCTAACTCGAGACGCCGAACACTCCCTAAGGTATTCGGTCTTTATAATAACGGGCAGAACAATGCCCTAAGCCCCTAGTGTCCAGGTACAGGCGAGAATTTCTGGCACGGCCGATGCCAAAATGCCAGCCTCCTCGTTGGTTATGGTGAAAAACCATGGGATGGTGATCAACAAAAGACAGTAAGAAAGGTTTACACAGGGACTTAATCTGAAAAGAATCCTTGCGACGGGTCCCTGCTGCACGTCTGCGCCTGTGTCTCCGTTGTGCCGTATCCTGGATGGGTGTGCACGTTGTTCATCTGTAAAAAGAGAGGAACTTAGCTTGAAAAGAAATCGTGCGAACAGTGTATTAAAAATTGAAATATGAATTAATGAATAAGGCCAAGCTTGCAGTAGCTCATTATTGCTTATACGCACAACCCCTAGTAAAGGGGTGTGCGGCTAGGGAGCCCCTAGCTTATTTGCGCCGGACTCGTCTAGCCGTGTCCGGGGTCTTTGAACGACCTTTTAATGAAATGATGCCATGTGGACCGGGCATTTTAAGTGTAAGAGACGCGTAATGTGGTATTGCGTTAAAGCGGACAAAAGCTTCACGTCCCAATAGTGCTTGATGGCTACTTTTTAATGGGGCGATATGAAAGGTTAGCTTTTCGCATCGGAAGTTGTCGGGTGACCCGAACACAACTTCTAGTAGTAAGGAGCCTGTGCACCTGGCGTAAGGGCCTGGCGTCACTCCTTTAAAGGAAGTGCGGCTATGTCGAATTTTGGTAAGGTCCACCCCCAACTTGCGGATTGTGTCCGGATATAGCAGGTTTAAATCGCTGCCCCCATCCATTAGGGCTTGTGTGAATTGTAGCCCGTCGATTATAGGATCCAATATCAGAGCAGTCCATCCTGCGTTTCGAATGCTTCTGGAATAGTCCAGGTGGTCGAAAGTGATTGGTTTTGACACCCAATCTCGAAGCTCCGCTGGGGTGGACCGTGCGACGCCTACTTTGGCGGGTGCCGCATTGTTTTTCCGTATTATCACATGAAGTGAGTTTACTGTTTTGACTTCTTGTGGGAAAGTCTTTTGTTTTCCGGCGCTCTGCTGGTGGGGTTCGTCGTCATCCTCACTTGGCGCGTCGAGCCCCTTGTGTTCGGCGTTGAGTCGCCGGACTGTTTGAAGACCCAACAATCTCGGTGGGTGTGGTTTGCAGGCCTTTCGGAGGTTCTGTGGATTTGACATATCCGATCCAAAATTTTGTTTAAGTTGGATAGCTCGTCACTGTTGTCCTTAAGGGGCAGTGTTTTGTTGTTCGGCCGCGAGCTTTTGAATCCGGCGTTGACCGCCGTGCTCTTTGGGCTTTTTTCTTTATTTCGGCGTTGATCCTTTCTGCGCCGTGATTTTTCGTTTGCATCTCTGATCTCAGATGTACTCGGGTCGCTGGTGCTGCACCTTGCTAGCCAGCTGTCTTCCCGCGCGCAAAAGCGGGTCATGAGGCTTGTTAGCGCGGCCATTGTTCTCTGCTTCTCTTGGCCGAGGTGTCTGGCGAGCCATTCGTCTCGGACATTATGTTTAAAAGCTGCTAAGGCTTCGGCGTCCGGACAGTTGACTATTTGGTTCTTTTTGGTAAGGAACCTGTTCCAGAATTTGCGCGCTGACTCTCCGGGCTGCTGAGTTATGTGACTTAAATCGTCTACATCCGGGGGGTGGACATAAGTCCCTTGAAAATTTGCTCTAAATGCGTCCTCGAGCTCTTCCCAACTTCCAATAGTATTTTCTGGGAGGCTTTTGAGCCAATGTCGAGCTGGCCCTTTGAGCTTGAGGGGTAGATATTTTATGGCATGGAGATCATCTCCTCTGGCCATGTGTATGTGGAGGATGTAATCCTCAATCCAGACTCCAGGGTCTGTTGTTCCGTCGTATGCCTCTATGTTTACGGGTTTGAACCCCGCTGGAAATTCATGATCCAGCACCTCATCGGTGAAACAGAGTGGGTGTGCAGCGCCCCTGTATTTGGGTGTGCCGTTGTCTTCGAACACTCGGCGTGTTGTGTTGCTTCCTGGGCCCCTCTTTTTTGGCCCATAAATGTACCTGACCGGGCCGTCTGTTTTCCGAGGATCATTAGTCGGCCTGTGTGCGGTGCCGCTTATCGCTTTTGGCCTGTCATCTGGTCGTCTATCTGGCCAGGCGTCCTCTTTACTTTTTGACTGTGGGGGCTCTATGGCCTCTTTGTCGAATTCTGGCAGCAGCTTGCGCTTTGGGTAGCTCTTTGTTTGGTGGCCATTGCCATATTTGTCCGTGGTCTTGAGTACTTTGCTCCACCTCATTCTGAGTATGTCTTCCACTGTTTTGAGCTTCCGTTTTTCCTTCTTCAGACTTCTTGCAGTGGCGACGAGTCTTTTGTGAAGGTTCTTATGCTCTGGTGGTGTGTCCGGCGTGAGGTCGTCTAGACTGTTGTTTTCACCGGGAATGGATTGATTATCCAATTCATCCTCTTCGGATGGTTGCTTGGTTGCATGTTCGTCGTCCACTGGTTTGCCCTGCTCCATTGCTGGGTCATTAGGAGTGCTGTTTTTGTCGAGGCGGGACTTTGGGCGGCGTCTGCGTCGCCGTTTTGGTTGTTTGTCGGCGGGATTATCCTTTGCCGCGTCCCGTTGTTCCTCGTTGTCGCTTCCTTTTGGGGTGTCCACCATATATACATCATGGGTTGGGGTGGGCTTCCAGTGCTCGGTAAGCGCTGGTTCTTGGTAGTCTCCGGTATCGTCGTCCATACTGTCGATGTCTTCGGAGTCGTAGTCTAGCATGTCGGTTAGATCATCGACAGTGGCTACAAAGTGGGTGGTGGGTGGGCTTTGAATTTCTTCGCCATCCGCATCCCAACCATCCTGACCGCAGTCCGGCCAGGGTTCTCCTGATAACTAGAGATGCTTTAGCGAATTTAGGATGTCGCCAAAGGGTGAGTGCTGAAAGATGTCCGCGGCGGTGAACTCCATGATTGGCGGCCAATCGGATTCGATTGGCAGGGGCGCGGGAGGTTCGGAGTCCGGCAAGGAGTCCGACACCTCGGAGTCATGAGCTTTATAAGGGACAAGGTCAGTATTCGGCTCCATCGCCGTAGAAGTTGCAGCTCCCGAGGCGGTGTCCAGCCACCCGTCCTCGATCTGCGCGGTCTGCTCCGAACTATGGGTCAGAGCGGACTCGTGTGCGGCTTCCAGGGCACTGTCCAGCGGCAGAGCTAAATCATGCCCATCGTGACAGCGCGGCACGCTCGGCTGTGGCTCGAATCCGTCGAAGATCAAGTCTCCGCGGATATCGACCGTGAAGTTTAGGCTTCCAAACCTGACCTGATGGCCAGGGGCGTAGCTTTCGATCTGCTCTAGATGGCCAAGTCAATTGGCCCGCAGTGCAAAGCCGCCGAACACGAAGATCTGTCCGGGGAGAAAAGTCTCACCCTGGACGGCATTGTTGTTGATTGAAGAAGCCATCAAGCCTATCGGTGACGACACAGAGGAGTTCTCAATGAAAGCACCAATGTCGGTGTCAAAACCGGCGGATCTCGGGTAGGGGGTCCCGAACTGTGCGTCTAGGCGGATGGTAACAGGAGACAAGGGACACGATGTTTTTACCCAGGTTCGGGCCCTCTCGACGGAGGTAAAACCCTACTCCTGCTTGATTGATATTGATGATATGGGTAGTGTAAGAGTGGATCTACCACGAGATCAAGGAGGCTAAACCCTAGAAGCTAGCCTATGGTATGATTGTTGTAATGGTTGTGTTGTCCTACGGACTAAACCCTCTGGTTTATATAGACACCGGAGAGGGCTAGGGTTACACAGAGTCGGTTACAATGGTAGGAGATCTACATATCCGTATCGCCAAGCTTGCCTTCCACGCCAAGGAAAGTCCCATCCGGACACGAGACGAAGTCTTCAATCTTGTATCTTCATAGTCTTGGAGTCCGGCTGACGATGATAGTCCGGCTGTCCGGACACCCCCTAGTCCAGGACTCCCTCAACAGGCTTCTCCAAAAGTCTGTATAAAACCATATGCTTTGATCACCTCATCAAAGCGTATATTCCAACTCTGAGATGCTTGCACCAGTCCATAAATGGATCGTTGGAGCTTGCACACTTTGTTAGCACCTTTAGGATCGACAAAACCTTCTGGTTGCATCATATACAACTCTTCTTTAAGAAATCCATTAAGGAATGTAGTTTTGATACCCACTTGCCAGATTTCATAATCATAAAATGCGACAATTGCTAACATGATTCAGACAGACTTAAGCATCGTTACGGGTGAGAAAGTCTCATCATAGTCAACTCCTTGAACTTGTCGAAAGCCCTTTGCAACAAGTCGAGCTTCATAGACAGTAACATTACCATCATCGTCAGTCTTCTTCTTGAAGATCCATTTATTCTCTATGGGTCGCCGATCATCGGGCAGATCCACCAAAGTCCACACTTTGTTCTCATACATGGATCCTATCTCAGATTTCATGGCCTCAAGCCATTTATCGGAATCTGGGCTCTTCATAGCTTCGTTGGTTCGTCATGGTCAAGTAACATGACTTCTAGAACAGGATTAGCGTACCACTCTGGTGCGGATCATGCTCTACCAGACCTACGAGGTTCTGTAGCAACTTGATCTGTAGTTTCATGATGTTTATCATTATCTTCCTCTCCAGTTGGTGTAGGCATCACGGGAACAGATTTCTCAGATGAGCTACTTTCCAAATTGAGATCAGGTACAATTATCTCATCAAGTTATACTTTCCTCCCACTCACTTCTTTCGAGAGAAACTCCTTCTCTAGAAAAGTTCCGTTCTTAGCAACAAGAATCTTGCCTTCAGACTTGTGGTAGAAGGTGTACCCAATTTTTTCCTTAGGGTATCCTATGAAGACACATTTCTCTGATTTGGGTTTGAGCTTATCGGGCTGAAGCCTTTTGACATAAGCATCACATCCCCAAACTTTAAGAAACGACAGCTTAGGTTTGTTGCCAAACCACAGTTCATACGGTGTCGTCTCAACGGACTTTGCCGGTGCCCTATTTAAAGTGAATGCAGTTGACTCTAATGCATAACCCCAAAATGATAGTGGTAAATCGGTAAGAGACATCATAGATCGCACCATATCCAATAAAGTGCAGTTACAATGTTCGGACACACCATTACGTTGTGGTGTTCCAGGTGGCGCGAGCTGTGAAACTATTCCACATTCTTTTAAATGAAGGCCAAACTCGTAACTCAAATATTCTCCTTCATGATCAGATCGTAGAAACTTTATTTTCTTATTATGATGATTCTTCATTTCACTCTGAAATTCTTTGAACTTTTCAAATGTTTCAGACTTGTGTTTCATTAAGTAGATATATCCATATCTGCTCAAATCATCTGCGAAGGTCAGAAAATAACAATACCCACCACGAGCATCAACACTCATTGGACCACATACATCGGTATGTATTATTTCCAATAAGTCACTAGCTCATTCCATTGTTCTGGAGAATGGAGTTTTAGTCATCTTGTCCATAAGGCACGGTTCGCAAGTATCAAGTGATTCCAAAAGTCCATATTTATGAAGTTTCTTCATGCACTTTACATCGATATGACCCAAACGGCAGTGCCACAAATAAGTTGCACTATCATTTTAAATTTGCATCTTTTGGCATCAATATTATGAATATGTGTATCATCATGATCAAGATTCAACAGAAATAGACCACTCTTCATGGGTGCATGACCATAAAAGATATTACTCATATAAATAGAACAACCATTGTTATCTAATTTAAATGAATAGCCGTCTTGGACTAAACAAGATCCAGATATAATGTTCGTGATCAACGCTGACACCAAATAACAATTATTTAGGTCTAAAGCTAATCCCGAAGGTAGATGTAGAGGTAGCGTGCCGACGGCGATCACATCAACCTTGGAACCATTTCCGACGTGCATCATCACCTCATCCTTAGCCAATATTCGTTTAATCCATAGTCCCTTCTTCGAGTTACAAATATGAGTAACCGAACCGGTATCAAATACCAAGCACTACTACGAGAATTAGTAAGGTACACATCAATAACATGTATATCAAATATACCTTTGCTCACTTTGCCATCCTTCTTATCCACCAAATACTTGGGGCAGTTCCGCTTCAAGGGACCAGTCCCTTTGCAGTAGAAGCACTCAGTTTCAGGCTTGGGTCCATTTTTAGGTTTCTTCCCAGGAGTGGCAACTTGTTTGTCATTCTTCTTGAAGTTCCCCTTCTTTTTACCCTTGCCCTTTTTTTGAAACTAGTGGTCTTTTTAACCATCAACACTTGATGCTCCTTCATGATTTCCTCCTCCGCGGCCTTTAGCATCGCAAAGAGCTCGGGAATAGTCTTTTCCATCCCTTGCATATTGTAGTTCATCACGAAGCCTTTGTAGCTTGGTGGCAGTGATTGAAGAACTCTATCAATGACACAATCATTTGGAAGATTAACTCCCAGCTAAGTCAAGTGATTATGATACCCCAGACATTCTGAGTATGTGCTCACTAACAGAACTCTTCTCCTCCATCTTGCTGCTATAGAACTTGTTGGAGACTTCATATCTCTCAACTCAGGCATTTGCTTGAAATATCAACTTCAGCTCCTGGAACATCTCATATGGTCCATGCCGTTCAAAACGTCTTTGAAGTCCCGATTCTAAGCCATAAAGCATGGCACACTGAACTAACGAGTAGTCATCAAATCGGGCTTGCCAGGTGTTCACAACGTCAACTTCTACTCCTACAGCAGGCCTCGCACCTAGTGGTGCATCAAGGACATAATTCTTCTGTGCATCAATGAGGATAATCCTCAAGTTAGGGACCCAGTCCGTGTAGTTGCTACCATCATCTTTCAACTTAGCTTTCTCTAGGAATGCAATAAAATTCAAAGGAACAGTAGCACGGGCCATTGATCTACAACATAGATATGAAAAAACTATCAGGACTAGGTTCATGATAAATTAAGTTCAATTAATCATATTACTTAAGAACTCCCACTTAGATAGACATCCCTCTAGTCATCTAAATGATACGTGATCCAAATCAACTAAACCATGTCCGATCATCACGTGAGATGGAGTAGTCTTCAATGGTGAACATAACTATGTTGATCATATCTACTATATGATTCACGTTCGACCTTTGGGTCTCCAGTGTTCTGAGGCCATATCTATATGTGCTAGGCTCGTCAAGTTTAACCCGAGTATTCCGCGTGTGCAAAACTGGCTTGCACCCGTTGTATTTGAACATAGAGCCCATCACACCCGATCATCACGTGGTGTCTCAGCACGAAGAACTTTCGCAATGGTGCATACTCGAGGAAAACACTTATACCTTGAAATTTTAGTAAGGGATCACCTTATAATGCTACCGCCGTACTAAGCAAAATAAGATGCATAAAAGATAAACATCACATGCAATCAAAATATGTGACATGATATGGCCATCATCATCTTGTGCTTTTGATCTCCATCATCGAAGCAACGTCATGATCTCCATCGTCACCGGCTTGACACCTTGATCTCCATCGTAGCGTTATGGTCGTCTTGCCAACCATTGCTTCTACGACTATCGCTACCGTTAGTGATACATTAAAGCAATTACATAGCATTTGTATTTCATACAATAAAGCGACAACCATATGGCTCCTGCCAGTTGCCGATAACTTCTACAAAACATGGTCATCTCATACAACAATATTTATATCACATCATGTCTTGACCATATCACATCACAACATACCCTGCAAAAACTAGTTAGACGTCCTCTACTTTGTTTGTTGCAAGTTTTACGTGGCTGCTTTGGGCTTCTAGCATGAACCGTACATACCTACGGCACAAAAATCACAACGGTGATTTACCAAGTTTTTTGTTTTAACCTTCACAAGGACCAGCCGCAGTCAAATTTGATTCAACTAAACTTGGACAAACATACACCCGCCATCCACCTTTATGCAAAACTAGTTGCATGTGTGTCGGTGGAACCGGTCTCATGAACGCGGTCATGTAAGGTTGGTCCATGTCGCTTCATCCAACAATACCACTGAATCAAAATAAGACATTGGTGGTAAGCAGTATGACGATCACCGCCCACAACTCTTTGTGTTATACTTGTGCATATCATCTATGCATAGACCTGGCTCTGATACCATTGTTGGGAAATGTAGCATGCAATTTCAAAATAATTCCTACGCTCACGCAAGACATATCTAGGAGATGCATAGCAACGAGAGGGGGAGAGTGTGTCCACGTACCCTCGTCGATCGAAAGCGGAAGCATTAACTTAACGCGGTTGATGTAGTCGAACGTCTTCTCGAATCAACCGATCAAGTACCGAACGTATGACACCTCCGAGTTCTGCACACATTCAGCTCGATGACGTCCCTCGAACTCTTGATCCAGTAGAGGCACGAAGGAGTCAATGAGTTCCGTCAGCATGATGGTGTGGCGACGGTGTTGGTGATGTGATCCGCGCAGGGCTTCGCCTAAGCACTATGACAATATGACCGGAGGAGTAAAAGGTGGAGGGGGGGGGGGGTACCGCACAAGACTAAGGAACAACTGTTGTGCTTTGGGGTGCCCCCTGCCCCCGTATATAAAGGAGAGGGGAGGCGGCCGGCCCTGCTACGTCTTGAGCTTGCATTGGTTTTCCTTGAAGAGGAAAGGGTGATGCAACAATAGTAGCATAAGTATTTCCCTCAGTTTTTGAGAACCAAGGTATCAATCCAGTAGGGGGCTCCTCAAAAGTCCCACGCACCTACACAAACAAACAAAGAACTCGCAACCAACACAATAAAGGGGTTGTCAATCCCTTCACGGCCACTTGCGAAAGTGAGATCTGATAGAGATAGTATGATAAGATAAATATATTTTTGGTATTTTATAATATAGATTGGAAAAGTAAAGATGCAAATAAAAGTAGATTGAAAGCTTATATGATAAAAGATAGACCCGGGGGCCATAGGTTTCCCTACTGGTTTCTCTCAAGATAGCATAAGTATTACGGTGGGTGAACAAATTACTGTCGAGCAATTGATAGAAAAGCCAATAATTATGAGATTATCTAGGCATGATCATGTATATAGGAATCACGTCCGTGAGAAGTAAACCGACTCCTGCCTGCATCTACTACTATTACTCCACGCATCGACCGCTATCCAACATGCATCTAGAGTATTAAGTTCATAAGAACAGAGTAACGCATTAAGAAAGATGACATGATGTAGACGGATAAACTCATGCAATATGATATAAACCCCATCTTTTTATCCTCGATGGCAACAATACAATGTGTGCCTTGCTGCTCCTGCTGTCACTGGGAAAGGACATCGCAAGATTGAACCCAAAGCTAAGCACTTCTCCCATTGCAAGAAAGATCAACCTAGTAGGCCAAACCAAACTGATAATTCGAAGAGACTTGCAAAGATAACTCAATCATACATAAAAGAATTCAGAGGAGATTCAAATATTTCTCATAGATAATTGATCATAAACCCACAATTCAACGGATCTCGACAAACACACCGCAAAAAGAGTTACATCAAATAGATCTACACAAGAGAGGGGGAGGACATGGTATTGAGATCCAAAAAGAGAGAAGAAGCCATCTAGATAATAACTATGGACCTGAAGGTCTATGGTAAACTATTCACAACTCATCGGAGGGGCTATGGTGTTGAAGTAGAAGCCCTTCGTGGTCGATTCCCCCTCCGGCGGAGCGCCGGTGAAGGCTCCAAGATGGGATCTCGCGGATACAGAAGGTTACGGCGGTGGAATTTGTTTTTCGTTGGCTCCCTGGATGTTTTCGGGGTACGTGGGTATATATAGGAGGAAGAAGTAGGTCAGTGGCCGCCCGAGGGGCCCACAAGATAGGGGGGCGCGCCCAAACGGGGGTGGGCGCGCCCTCCACCCTCGTGGCGGCCTTGGCTGCTTCTTGGATTGCACTCCAAGTCCTATGGATCATGGTCGTTCCAAAAATCACGCCCCCGAAATTTTATTCCGTTGGACTCTGTTTGATATTACTTTTCTTCGAAATACTGAAATAGGCAAAAAAACAGCAATATGGGCTGGGCCTCCGGCTAGTAGGTTAGTCCCAAAAATGATATAAATGTGTAAAATAAAGCCCATAAACATTCAAAAGGGGTAATATAATAGCATGGAACAATAAAAAATTATAGATACATTAGAGACGTATCAAGCATCCCAAGCTTAACTCCTGCTCGTCCTCGAGTAGGTAAATGATAAAAAAAGAATTTTTGATGTGGAATGCTACCTAGCATAATTCTCAATGTAATTTTCTTTATTGTGGCATGAATGTTCAGATCCAAATGATTCAAAATAAAAGTTCAGATTGACAAAAGAAATAGTAATACTTCAAGCATGCTAATAAAAGCAATCATGTCTTCTCAAAATAACATGGCTAAGGAAAGTTCATCCCTACAAAATCATATAGTTAGGCTATGCTTCATTTTCGTCACACAAAAATGTTCCCAAATTCTACACCCCCGATGACAAGCCAAGCAATTGTTTTGTACTTAAATAATCTCAAACTTTTTCAACTTTCACGCAATACATGAGCGTGAGCCATGGATATAGCACTATGGGTGGAATAGAATATGATGATGGGGATTGTGTGGAGAAGACAAAAAAGGAGAAAGTCTCACATTGACGAGGATAATCAACGAGCTATGGAGATGCCCATCAATTGATGTCAACATGAGGAGTAGGGATTGCCATGCAGCGGATGCACTAGAGCTATAAATGAATGAAATCTCAATAAAAGAAAACTAGTGGGTGTGCATCCAACTTGCTTGCTCACGAAGACCTAGGGCATTTGAGGAAGCCCATCGTAGGAATATACAAGCCAAGTTCTATAATGAAAAATTCCCACTAGTGTATGAAAGTGACAACGTATGAGACTCTCTATATGAAAAACATGGTGCTACTTTGAAGCACAATATATGAGACTCGCTATATGAAGAACATGGTGCTACTTTGAAGCACAAGTGTGGAAAAAATGATAGTAACATTGCCCCTTTTTATTTATTTTTTTCTTTTTCTTTTTTTCTTTTTTCTTTGGCCTTTCTTTTTTTGGCCTTCTTTTCTTTTTGTTTTTGGGGACAATGCTCTAATAATGATGATCATCACACTTTTGTTGATTACAATATGAATTACAACTCAAAACTAGAACAAGATATGACTCTATATGAATGCCTCTGGCGGTGTACCGGGATGGTGCAATGAATCAAGAGTGACATGTATGAAAGATTATGCATGGTGGCTTTGCCACAAATACGATGTCAACTACATGATCATGCAATGGCAATATGACAAAAGTAATGTGTGTCATGATGATAAACGGAACGGTGGAAAGTTGCATGGCAATATATCTCGGAATGGCTATGGAAATGCCATAATATGTAGGTATGGTGGCTGTTTTGAGGAAGATATAAGGAGGTTTATGTGTGATAGAGCGTATCATATCACGGGGTTTGGATGCACCGACGAAGTTTGCACCAACTCTCAAGGTGAGAAAGGGCAATGCACGGTACTGAAGAGGCTAGCAATGATGGAAAGGTAAACGTGCGTGTAATCCATGGACTCAACATTAGTCAAAAGAACTCATATACTTATTGCAAAAATTTAGAAGTCATCAAAAACCAAGCACTATACCATGCTCCTAGAGGGATAGATTGGTAGGAAAAGACCATCGCTCGTCCCCGACCGCCACTCATAAGGATGCACAATCCAAGTACACTTCATGTTTCAAATTTGTTACACAACTTTAACCATACGTGCATGCTACTGGACTTGCTAACTTCAACACAAGCATTCTTTAAATTAATAATCACCCAACTAGCATGACTTTAATATCACTACCTCCATATCTCAAAACAATTATCAAGTATCAAATTGATCATAGCATCCAATTTACTTCCTATGATAGTTTTTATTATACCCAACTTGGATGCCTACCATTCTAGGACCAATTTTATAACCATAGGAAATACCATGCTATTCTAAGAGAATCTCAAAATAATATAAGTGAAGCATGAGAGACTAGCAATTTCTACAAAATTAAGCCACCGCCGTGCTCTAAAAGATATAAGTGAAGCACTAGAGCAAAAAAACTATCTAGCTCAAAAGATATAAGTGAAGCACATAGAGTATTCTAATAAATTTCAATCAAGTAGGCTTCTCCCAAAAGGTGTGTACAGCAAGGATGATTGTGTTAAACTAAAAAGCAAAGAATAATATCATACACGACGCTCCAAGCAAAACACATATCATGTGGTGAATAAAAATATAGCTCCAAGTAAAGTTACCAATGAACGAAGACGAAAGAGGGGATGCCTTCCCGGGGCATCCCCAAGCTTAGGCTTTTGGCTACTCTTGAATATCTTAGGGTTCCATGGGAATCCCTAAGCTTAGGATTTTGCCACCCCTTATTCATAGTCCATCAAATCTTTACCCAAAACTTGAAAAATTCACAACACAAAACTCAACAGGAAATCTCATAAGCTCCGTTAGTGAAATAAAACAAAACCACCACATAAGGTACTGTAATTAACTCATTCTTTATTTATATTGGTGTTAAACCTACTGTATTTCTAGTTCTCTATGGTTCATACCACTAAATACTAGCCATAGATGCATCAAAATATGCAAACAACACACGAAAAACAGAATCTATCAAAAACAGAACAGTCTGTAGCAATCTGTAACTAACGTAAACTTCTGGAGCTCTAAATATACTATAAAAATAGTAAGTCCTGGGAAATTTGTCTATTGATCAGCAGCAAAAAGAATCAACGCAAAAGCATATTTCTGTGATTTAACAAAACTAATTTCGTGCGTGCAAAGTTTCTGTTTTTCAGCAGAATCAAATCAACTATCATCATAGGTTATCCTATAGGTTCTACTTGCACAAACACTAATTAAAACATAAAAAACACATATAAACAAAAGGTAGATGCAAAATTCATTACTAAACAGAAACAAAAGCAAAAAACACAAATAAAATTGGGTTGCCTCCCAACTAGCGCTATCGTTTAACGCCCCTAGCTAGGCATAAAAGCGAAGATAGATCTAAGTAGTGCCATAATAATAAGATAGATCTTGAAAACTCATCTCATATTCTCTATGTTCAGCAGCAAGTTTTCTTTGAGGCAAGCAAAAGTAATCAAAAGGGCTAAATTTAGCGGGACAAAAGTCCCCAAGATCAATGACAGGAGGAACGGGTTCCTCCTTTGGCCCTTCATAATGCACAACTAATTCATCACTATAAGCATTCTTTTGGCGAAATTTTGTGAGCCTATACTCAAGAGAGTATCCTAGCTCATTATTTCGAAGAGCAAAATCATTATTAAGTTCGGAAATTCTATCAACTAGGACATTGGTAGGAACCTTTTTTCTAAGGTTTTCATTGAAAGCAACATAGTCCGAAGATTGAAAACGCCTAATTTCCTCTTGATCGAAGAGGATCGCCTCCATGGGAGGACGACCAGCGTCCACCCTATAGTGCGCAAAGATTTCTTTGGCCTCTCTTATTATGTATCTAAACTCATGAGCCAAAAAGATAGTAACAGCGCGCTTAACAGAAGAATGCTCAATATTGGAAAATTTTAGGAAAATTCTTTGTATGCAAGGATGCATATGCATAAATTGTCTTTCAAGTTCAACTACAAGCATAGCGATAGCATCTGCAAGACTACTAGTTCTATGAAGAATAGAACCACCCATGGAAGGTAAAGCACCGACACAAGTAAAGAAGTCTTGAATAACACCTTTTCCACTAATGTTACCACTACCGATTCGAAACTTTTTAGTATGAAAGATAGGGGGTTCTTCAGCCGGAGCCTAAAAATTTCCCATGTTATCATTATTGTCCATATCGGCGATAATCTCCCCAATTTCAGACATAACGGCAAACAAAAGCGAGGAAGAAGAAGAAGGCTAACGAAAGAGAGAGAGGAGAAGGTTGGGAAAGAGAGGGCAAATAAAACGACAACAGTGAAGTGGGGGAGAGGAAAATGAGAGGCAAATGGCAAATAAAGTAAATGCGAGGGAGATGAGTTTGTGATGGGTACTTGGTATGTCTTGACTTGAGCGAAGACCTCCCCGGCAACGGCGCCAGAAATCCTTCTTGCTACATCTTGAGCTTGCGTTGGTTTTCCTTGAAGAGGAAAGGGTGATGCAGCAATAGTAGCGTAAGTATTTCCCTCAGTTTTTGAGAACCAAGGTATCAATCCAGTAGGAGGCTCCTCAAAAGTCCCACGCACCTACACAAACAAACAAGGAACTCGCAACCAATGCAATAAAGGGGTTGTCAATCCCTTCACGGCCACTTGCGAAAGTGAGATCTGATAGAGATAGTATGATAAGATAAATATATTTTTGGTATTTTATAATATAGATTGGAAAAGTAAAGATGCAAATAAAAGTACATTGAAAGCTTATATGATAAAAGATAGACCCGGGGGCCATAGGTTTCACGAGTGACTTCTCTGAAGATAGCATAAGTATTACGGTGGGTGAACAAATTACTGTCGAGCAATTGATAGAAAAGCGAATAATTATGAGATTATCTAGGCATGATCATGTATATAGGCATCACGTCCGTGACAAGTAGACCGACTCCTGCCTGCATCTACTACTATTACTCCACACATCGACCGCTATCTAGCATGCATCTAGAGTATTAAGTTCATAAGAAAAGAGTAACGCATTAAGAAAGATGACATGATGTAGAGGGATAAACTCATGCAATATGATATAAACCCCATCTTTTTATCCTCGATGGCAACAATACAATACGTGCCTTGCTGCCCCTGCTATCACTGGGAAAGGACACCACAAGATTGAACCAAAAGCTAAGCACTTCTCCCATTGCAAGAAATATCAATCTAGTAGGCCAAACCAAACTGATAATTCGAAGAGACTTGCAAAGATAACTCAATCGTACATAAAAGAATTCAGAGGAGATTCAAATATTTCTCATAGATAAACTTGATCATAAACCCACAATTCATCGGATCTCGACGAACACACTGCAAAAAAGGTTACATCAAATAGATCTGCACAAGAGAGGGGGAGAACATGGTATTGAGATCCAAAAAGAGAGAAGAAGCCATCTAGCTAATAACTATGGAACCGAAGGTCTATGGTAAACTACTCACAACTCATCGGAGGGGCTATGGTGTTGATGTAGAGGCCCTCCGTGGTCGATTCCCCCTCCGGCGCAGCGCCGACGAACGCTCCAAGATGGGATCTCGCGGATACAGAAGGTTACGGCGGTGGAAATTGTTTTTCATTGGCTCCCTGGACGTTTTCGGCGTACGTGGGTATATATAGGAGGAAGAAGTGGGTCGGTGGCCGCTCGAGGGGCCCACGAGATAGGGGGCGCGCCCAGGGGGGGTGGGCGCGCCCTCCATCCTCGTGGCGGCCTCGGCTGCTTCTTGGCTCGCACTCCAAATTCTCTGGATCACGTTCGTTCCAAAAAGCACTCTCCCGAAGGTTTTATTCCGTTTGGACTCCGTTTGATATTCCTTTTCTTTGAAATACTGAAATAGGCAAAAAAAACAACAATATGGGCGGGGCCTCCGGTTAGTAGGTTAGTCCCAAAAATGATATAAATGTGTAAAATAAAGCCCATAAACATCCAAAAGGGGTAATATAATAGCATGGAACAATAAAAAATTATAGATACGTTGGAGACGTATCAGGCCCAAGGGGGCGCGCCAAGTGGGGGGAGTCCCACTAGGACTCCTATTCCTAGTCGGCCCCCCTTCCTTGCAACAGAGGGGGGGGGGAGGGGAAAGAGGGGAGGAGCAAGAGGGAAAGGGGGGCCGCGCCCCCTCCCCCTTGTCCAATTTGGACTCCCTTGGGGTGGGGGGGTGGGGGCGCCACATCCTGTGGCGTACCTCTCCACTCCCCTATGGCCCAATAAGGTCCATTACTTCCCCGGGGGGTTCCGGTAACCCCTCGGTACTCCGAAAAATACCCGAACCTCTCCGGAACCATTCCGGTGTCTGAATATAACCTTCCAATATATCAATCTTTACCTCTTGACCATTTCGAACTCCTTGTCATGTCCGTGACCTCATCCGAGACTCTGAAAAACCTTCGGTCACCAAAACACATAACTCATATATTACATATCGTCATCGAACGTTAAGCGTGCGGACCCTACGGGTTCAAGAACTATGTAGACATGACCGAGACACCTTCCGGTCAATAACCAATAGCGAAACCTGGATGCTCATATTGGTTCCCACATATTCTATGAAGATCTTTATCGGTCAAACCGCAATGTCAACATACGTTATTCCCTTTGTCATCGGTATGTTACTTGCCCGAGATTCGATCGTCGATATCCTCATACCTAGTTCAATCTCGTTACCGGCAAGTCTCTTTACTCATTCCTTAGTGCATCATCACATAACTAACTCATTAGTCACATTGTTTGCAAGGCTTCATATGATGTGCATTACCGAAAGGGCCCAGAGATACCTCTCCGATACTCGGAGTGACAAATCCTAATCTCGATCTCTGCCAACCCAACAAACACCTTCAGAGATACCTGTAGAGCATCTTTATAATCACCCAGTTATGATGTGACATTTGATAGCTCAAAAGGCATTCCTCCGGTGTCCGGGAGTTGCATAATCTCATAGTCGGAGGAATATATATTTGACACGAAGAATGCAGTAGCAATAAAACTGAACAATCATTATGCTAAGCTAACGGATGGGTCTTGTCCATCACATCATTCCACTAATGATGTGATCCCTTTTATAAAATTTCAACTCATGTCCATGGATAGGAAACTTAACCATCTTTGATCAATGAGCTAGTCTAGTAGAGGCATACTAGGGACACGGTTGTCTATGTATTCACACATGTATCAAGTTTTCGGTTAATACAATTCTAGCATGAATAATAAACATTTATCATGAATAAGGAAATATAAAATAACAATTTCATTATTGCCTCTAGGGCATATTTCCTTCAGGGAGGTTATTTGTAAACTACTGATTATAATGTTAGTCAAGGTTCAGAAAATTGGGGGGGGGGGTGGCTGCTCTACATGGAGATAGAGTGTGTGACAATGATGAAGAGGAAGAGCTAAGAAGAAGTTTAAGACACAAAGGAAAGGAAGACCTCAAGGTGGAAGATCTAGGAAGAATCAAAGCTAAGGAAAGAGTGGTAACGATCCTGATCCTTTTGTTATTAATAGTTCCCTTTTATATTTGACTTCCTTAATTAGGGTGGACTTGGGGTGTTCTATTGATATGGTAAACAAAAATATTGAGGTAATTAATAAGACGGAGATAGCTAGGAGGGAGATGCATTTCACTACCTTGGCTAGACAAAACAAGGAGCCTAATTTGGCTGTTGAAACAATGCTAGGAAATGCTCGCGCATTTCATGAACTTTCACTTGCACAAGAAAAATGGTGGGCCGCGTGTTGGAATAATGCAACCTGGCAGTCACCCCAGGAAATAAGCCGTTAGTATTCTCAGCTATGGTCACCTTTCTTCAGGTGAAGACATCTGATAGGATGACCAAGAAATCATTCGATGCGATGTTGGCTGCTTTCCGCAGATCTTACCCAGATGCATCTGAGCTGCCACACACCTACAGTAAAATGAAGAATTTCGTCCGTGCAGTTGGAATTGGATATGATATGATCCATGTTTGTAAGAATAACTGTGTTGTATTCTGAAAGGATTATGCCAACTTAAGTGAATGCCCAAAATGCAAATCATCAAGATGGAAAGATGGCGATGCTGTGAAGAGGATTCCTCATAATTTTCTGAGACATTTTACAATTATACCAAGATTGCAGATGTTGATTCATGATGCTGAAACAAGAGAGGATGTATTGTGGCATTCTAGGAACCAGGAGTACAGAGATAAAAAATGTAATGAGCCATCCATCTCATGGTAGTGACTGTATAAGCTTCAATCAGAAACACAAAAAGTTTGATGCTGAGCCGAGAAACATTAGACTTGGCTTAGCTACAGATGGATCCAACCCATTTGGCCACCAAAGCGCCACATATAGCATGTGGCCAGTGCTTGTTATACCTTACAACATGCCACCAAATGTATGCACCAAAGAATCAAACTACATGATGGCCTTGCTCATCCCAGGTCCAAAAAGTCATGGAAAGGATTTTGATTTATTCATGGAGCCTCTTGTGGAGGAACTTCAAAAGCTATGGAGCGGTGTTCTCACTCGAGACCTATATAGTAGCCTACCAACTGATTTCTTTCTCCGTGCTGTTATAATTTGGTGCTTTCATGATTATCCGGCTTTGGGCACTATGTCAGGGCGAACAACACATGGTTACAATGCATGTGTTCGCTGTGACAGGAATCCCTGTCATACGCAATACTTAGCAAGATCTATTACATTGTACACCATCGTGTGCTTGACAAGGACAAGCCGTGTCCTACAAAATACGGAAGACATGTGCTCAATGCAAAGAATGGAAACCATGATGTGCCAAAGAGGCTCACCGATGATGAGTTGCAAGAGGAATTAGACAAGGTCAGGCATATTACACCAGGAAACCATCCTGATAATGGTAGCAGGAAATGGAAGCATGGCAGGGTAGAAGAGATATTGTTGTTTACCCACAGGTCCACTTTGTGGGACTTAGAGTATTAGAAAGATTTGGATCTATGGCATAATCTTGATGTGATGCACATCGAGAAAAATATATGTGACATCATTATCGGCACACTTCTTAATATTGAAGGCAAGACGAAAGATACCTTAAAATCTAGGATTGATTTGACACACCTGGGTATTAGATCCAATTTGCATGGGAAGGCTGATGGTGCATCACGGGATATGGAACCAGATGTGTACGTCTTGGACAAGGTAAAAAGAAAAGAATTCTGCCAGATCCTGTTACGTGTGAGATTCCCACATGGATTTGCTTCCAACCCTGAAAGGAGAATCAATGCAGATGGAAACAAGGTACAAGGGTTGAAAATTCATGAGTGCCACGTCCTATTTCAAAGGGTTTTACCTATTATCCTTAGAGGATTGGGCCGCCCTGACTTATACAAAGCAGTTGTAGAGTTGGGACAATTCTTCAGGGAACTCTGCAGTAGAACTATCAGGATAGATGCTTTGGAGTGTCTTAGAGACAACATACAAACTATCATATGTGACCTAGAGAAGATACATCCTCCATCCTTCTTTGATGTGATGATGCATTTGGCTGTTCATCTACCTGATGCGACACTACTTAGAGGTCCAATACAATATGGCTGGATGTACCCTATTGAAAGGAGGCTAGGCACTTTCAAGGGATATGTTAGAAACAGAGATAGACCTGGGATTCCATTGGAGAGGCCTACATTGCTACAGAAGCGTTGACATTCTGCTCAAAATACATTGAAACAGCTGACCAACTTAGCAAAAAGCTGGGCGAAGACAATCCCGAGCTCAATGTTTTCGATTGTTCTGTTCGAGTTATAGGGAAGAGTCAACAAGATGACAAACCTAAAGATTTGAACAAAATGGTTTGGTTTGTGTTGAATAACTGTCTTGAGATTCTACCTTATATCGAGTAAGTGCTAAGCACTGCAGCTTATACATCCTAGTCTACTAAACTTACAGTAAATTCTTTTACTTTAGATGTTTGACGTGATCACTATGTTATACAACATCTACAAAAAGGAGTTACTAGCGCAAAATCCAAGAAACACTGACAAACTGGTTATGGCAGGATTTGTGAAACGGTTCAAGAGTCGTGTAAGATTTTGAATTACACTGTCAGTTTTTTAATATATTGAGTACATAAGATGACCAGCTTGTCTATTTTCTAACCATAGGTTCAGAAGATGCGGGAGGATGGGCAGGCAGTTAATGATGCCCTTTACGCACTAGCAATGGGTCCCGATACTCGGGTAATACATTATGGATCTTGCATTGTTGGAGATGTGTGCTACAACACCCTTGAACGCGAGGAAGGCAGGAAGACATAAAACAGTGCTGTCATGAGCATGTATACGTATGGCAACGATATAACTGAAATGTATGCTAACATAACAGACATTGTTCAGTTGTAGTATATTTCCAGTTTCGAGGTTCATCGATGTGTGGTTCTGTTCTGCTATTGTTGGTACAACCTGTTTACCAGGATCGCAAAACCCAAAGCTGATGATTATTTTAACTCGATCAATGTCAAGGCGGCGTACCACACCGACGAGCGTTTTATTTAGGCAAATCAAGCACCACATATATTTTTCTTGGAAGACACATATGCACGTAGTGATGACTAGAGAGTATTGCAAAGGTTTGAGCAGAGGAATTCGTTTCATGAAGTTGCACAACAAGATGTTGCTTACACTGCTCCTGATGTAGAAGATTCCATAGAAGTTCATAGTATCTTTGAGGACCATCACGTCAATAAGGCTGGCGAAAAGATTCCCTGTTGGGTTGTGGACGTACGAGAATTGATTAATAAGAGGCCAATGTTCGAGGTCATTGAGGATGAAGAAGAAGATGATACTAGGGGGAATTACGATTCAGACTGATATACATGGCGAATATGCTGACATTGCTGCTGTGGATGATGATTAGATTGCCTTCGTCATATTTTCCTGTGAGAAGATGACTTTTTATCTACTATGTGAAGTTGTGTTTGCTATGACAACTGAAACCTGATGAAGTTGTTGTTTAGTATTTTGCCGTGAGTACATCACTTATTATGTATGTTGATTTGTGTTTGGTGACGACATCGCCAAGAGGGTGTCCCGTCGCCTCCCCCAGGAGCCGGGTGTCTTTGTGGAGCGGATCTTTAGGCCATCAGCAGTTCGCCCCGTTGCCGAGCCGGCGCTGCCTCGTGAGGAGCTGCCCACAACACCCACCACAGGTGCCCAAGCCTGTGGCCCGGCCTTAGGGTCCGTCTGCTCCTCGCGCTCGAGCCTCGGGTGGGGTGCTGGACCAAGGAATTCAAGGCGTACCTGCTTCAGGGCACCCTGGCGGAGAAGGAAAAAGATGCAGAGCAGGTGGCCCGCCAGGCCACCGCATACTGCATCCAGGACGGCGAGCTCTACCAAAGGCGACCGAACGACGTCTCCGTATGATGCATCTCCAAGGAGCAAGGGTGCGAGCTATTGGCTGACATACACGATGGGGATTGTGAGCATCACTCCTCATCACGCACCCTTGTGGGCAAGGCGTTCCGTAGTGGATTCTACTGGCCTACGGCGCTCAACGACGCCACTGAATTGGTAAGATCCTGTGAACCCCATCAATTCCATGCTAAGCAGATCCACCATCCCGCTTAGGGCCTCCAGACCATCCCGCTCTCATGGCCATTTGCGGTCTGGGGGTTGGATATCTTGGGCCCATTTCCTCCAGCGTCCGGGGTCTACCGCTACCTTACGTTGCCTGCTACTTCTTGAGCTTTCATTGGTTTTTCCCTTGAAGAGGAAAGGGTGATGCAACAAAGTAGAGTAAGTATTTCCCTCAGTTCGAGAACCAAGGTATCAATCCAGTAGGAGACAACGCACAAGTCACTGAATACCTGCACAAACAATCAATAGACTTGCACCCAACGCAATAAAGGGGTTGTCAATCCCTTCACGGTTACTTGCAAAAGTGAGATCTGATAGAGAAAGATAAACGGTAAAGTAAATATTTTTGGTATTTTTGGTTTATAGATCGGAAAGTAAAAGATTGCAAAATAGTAGATTGGAAAGTGGTATGATGGAAAAGAGAACTTATATGCTGGAAAAGAGACCCGGGGGCCATAAGTTTCACTAGTGGCTTCTCTCGAGATAGCAAATATTACGGGGGGTGAACAAATTACTGCTGAGCAATTGATAGAAGAGCGCATAAATATGACAATATCTAAGGCAATGATCACGAATATAGGCATCACGTTCGTGTCAAGTAGACCGAAATGATTCTGCATCTACTACTATTACTCCACACATCGACCGCTATCCAGCATGCATCTAGAGTATTAAGTTCATAAAGAACAGAGTAACACATTAAGTAAGATGGCGTGATGTAGAGGAATTAACTCAAGCAATATGATGAAAACCCCATCTTTTTATCCTCGATGGCAACAATACAATATGCGCCTTGCTGCCCCTACTATCAATGGGAAAGGACACCGCAAGATTGAACCCAAAGCAAAGCACTTTTCCCATTGCAAGAAATACCAATCTAGTATGCAAAACTAAACCGATAATTCGAAGAGACTTGCAAATATATCAAATCATGCATATAAGAATTCAGAGAAGACTCAAATAATATTCATAAATCCACAATTCATCGGATCGCGGCAAACACACCGCAAAAGAATATTACATTGAATAGATCTCTAAGAACATCGAGGAGAACATGGTATTGAGAATCAAAGAGAGAAGAAGCCATCTAGCTACTAGCTATGGACCCGTAGGTATGAGGTAAACTACTGGCGCCTCATCGGAAGGGTAATGGTGTTGACGTAGAAGCCCTCCGTGATCGAATCCCCCTCCAGCAGGATGCCAGAAAAGGCCCCTAGATGGGATCTCACAGGTACAGAAGGTTGCAGCAGTGGAAAAGTATTTTCGTGGCTCCTCTTGATGTTTTTGGGGTGTAAGAGTATATATAAGCAAAGGAACTAGGACAGGAGAGCTCCGAGGGGCCCACGAGGTAGGGGACACACCATCCACCCTCGTGGCCGCCTCATTGAGTCTCCGACTTCATCCCCAAGTCTCCTGGTTTGCTTCTGGTCCAAGAACGATCATCGCGAAAGTTTCATTGCATTTGGACTCCGTTTGGTATTCCTTTTCTGCGAAGCTCTAAAATAGGCAAAAAAAACAAAAACTGGCATTGGGCTCTCGGTTAATAGGTTAGTCCCAAAAATAATATAAAATAGCATATAAATGCATATTAAACATCCAAAACACATAATATAACAACATGGAACAATCAAAAATTATAGATACGTTGGAGACCTATCATGCATCCCCAAGCTTAATTCCTGGTCGTCCTCGAGTAGGTAAATGATAAAAATAGAATTTTTGATGTGGAATGCTACCTAACATATTTATCCATGTAATTCTCTTTATTGAGGCATGAATGTTCAGATCCGTAAGATTCAAAACACAAGTTTAATATTGACATAAAAACAATAATACTTCAAGCATACTAACAAGGCAATCATGTCTTCTCAAAATAACATGGCCAAAGAAAGTTGTCCCTACAAAATCATATAGTCTGGCTATGCTCTATCTTCATCACACAAAATATTTAAATCATGCACAACCCTGATGACAAGCCAAGTAATTGTTTCATACTTTTGATGTTCTCAAACTTTTTCAAGTTTCACGCAATACATGACTAATCCATGGACTCAACACTAGTCAACTAGGCGTATCAATGTGCTATGGAGATTCCCATCAATAGATATCAATGTGAGTGACTAGGGATTGCCATGCAATGGATGCACTCGAGCTATAAGCGTATGAAAGCTCAAAAAATAAACTTAGTGGGTGTGCATCCAACTTGCTTGCTCGCGAAGACCTAGGGCAATTTGAGGAAGCCCATCATTGGAATATACAAGCCAAGTTCTATAATGAAAATTCCAACTAGTATATGAAAGTGACAAAATAGGAGACTCTCTATCATGAAGATCATGGTGCTACTTTGAAGCACAAGTGTGGAAAAAGGATTGTAACATTGCCCCTTCTCTCTTTTTCTCTAATTTTTTTCTTTCTCTTTTTTTCTTTTGCTCTTTTTTTTTTCTTTTTTTCGTCTGGAGTCTCATCCCAACTTGTGGGGGAATTATAGCCTCCATAATCCTTTCCTCACACGGGACAATGCTCTAATAATAAAGATCATCACACTTCTATTTACTTAAAACTAAAAAATTACAACTCGATGCTTAGAACAAAATATGACTCGATGTGAATGCCTCCGGCGGTGTACCGGGATGTGCAATAAATCAAGAGTGACATGTATGAAAGAATTATGAAAGGTGGCTTTGCCACAAATATGATGTCAACTACATGATCATGCAAAGCAATATTACAATGATGAAGCGTGTCATAATAAACAGAACGGTGGAAAGTTGCATGGCAATATATCTCGGAAGTGCTATGGAAATGCCATAATACACTACAAAATAAATACACTTCCGTGATGATACGTGTTTGTCACAGTAGGTCGCGTTTTTTGTCATGCATGCACATCCATGACGATTTTATGACAGAATCAAGATAGTCATACCTGTGTTGTCGTAGAACTGTTCCATGACATTACCAAAATTATCATCACGGAAGTGTCCACTTCCATGACGATAAATCGTGGGTCACAGAAGTGCTTTCGTCAAGGGTGACCGACACGTGGCTTCCACCATAACGGACGCTGTTAAGCTAGCGGGTCTGGTTTTGGATCCGGTAACCCGTTAACAGTCGGGACCAGTGGGAAATTTCCACGTGTAAAATTCTGATTGGTTGGAGGGAACACCTGTCAGCTCGTCAGTGGGCCAGATGTCGCCCGTACATTGGAGGAGACATGCCTATGATACATTGACACGTGGCGGGGCCCAACAGAGGCCCATATAGGTTAAAAAGGCCGGCCAGGTTAAAGGCCCGTAGTACTTACTCAGTTACTAGTGGGCCAGCCCAATAATGGCCTGTTTAATAAAGGCCCATTTACGGCCCGAAGCCACATCTGGCCCGTTAATTGTTCACTGAATATTTGTGCCCAATTACAGCCCAGTGACTTTCGGCCTATTAGAGGCCCGATGTAGACATGGGTCATTTCAGCCCGATGTGACTTTCGGCCTGGGAATGGCCCGTGCTGCCCATGGGCCATATATGGTCCGACGGGACATCGGGCCCACTAATGGCCCGTGATAAAGGAGGTAATAGTTAAGCCCAATGTGACTTCGGGCCTGTTAAAGGCATGTTGTCTAATTCGGCCCGTTGATGCCTATACTAAGCTTTTGGCCTCTTAAAGGCCCATGATATCAGTGGGCCAACTAAGGCACGAGATATGTTTCGGCCTGGTAACAGCCCATGATATAACTAGGCCCAAAAAGGCCCGGTCTACATTTCAGCCTGCTGAAGGCCCGTCGATGACTAGTGAAAATTGAGGCCCAACATGCATTTCGGCCTGCTAAAGGCCCATGGTTTCATCTGGGCCGTAACAGGCCAGTAGAATATTCAGCCTGTTAATGGCCCAACGCTACCTGGGCCAAACTAAGCGCTGGGTCCACAGAAGGCCCAACTAAAATATAGGCCGGTGTAAGTTGTGGGCCTGGCGCAAAGTGTGAAGGCCCCAATCATTTGGGCCCAAGAAAGATGCAGGCTAGCCCAATTGTGGCCTGCTAAAAACCAGGCCTGTTTGAGGCGAATTTTTCTGCCCAGTCGACTACATCAGATTTTTTTCACATAGCGAATGATGGCAGTAACTGGTAGGAATTAAGAATAAACCTACTCTATGCAATATAGAAATTATGGCATAGTAACTAAGTATAAACCTACACTATACAATAAAGGATTTACGGTATATTACATCCACTGGGCATTGAAGTTCACCACCAGTGATCATAAAGCGCAATGAAGAAGCATATTACAAAAACCAGGCACCATTACAGCGTAACAAAATAATACTGAACCGGGACCACTTCCAAGATAGTTCAAGAAAGGTTAGCCTTGCGCGGGAACTGCTGCGCAAGTTGCTAAGCAAGGCTGAGAGCTTGGCCTAGCATGTCGGTCATAGCTTTCAGGTGTAACTGTTTAGCGATGAGGTTCTGATTGGTGTTCTCTGCAATCTTTCTTAGAGATAGGACTTCAAGTCGAAGTTGAGATGCAGAATGCCTTTCTGCTAGAACTTGGGACTGAAGAAGTCGAACTGATTCAGACAACGAATTCTATGAGCTTGTCCGACTGCTAGTCTCAAGTAACTTGAACACTGCATCAAGACAAGACTTTGGGGTTGTCTCGCTATCTTCAAGATGTTTTGCCTTCTTTGCTGCAATATATGTTGGGTTTGTATCACAACCTTCAGCAGACTTGTGCATGCCATCAGGCATATCACCCTGAAACAAAGCAGAGAGATGACAGGTTTTGCACGTGTATAAACAAAGATGATAACTGTGCTGTCAATTCCATCCAATTTCAAATTAGAAAATAAAGAGTAAGTTCAAAATATCAAAGCATAATTCGGCATAGTTCATAATGCAGGGAGCTTCACCACACTACTGGATTACCATGTAAACATAACGAGCATAGATGAAGGGCAAAGAAAATAATTGTATCTATTTTGGTTAACGTGCATGGCATGTTGTGCATATCATCAGCCACATCAGTAAGATAAAACAGGAGATGACAAGGTGCAAAGGTGGGCTGCTTCACCACACACTAGATTATAGATCAACAAAAACAAGCATACATATAGGGAGTATTGAGTAATGTGCATGGGATGAATAAGGAATTTGGTTTTACAAGTAAAACTTAGAACTTACGGTTCTTGCGAACATGCATTTTGATAGAAACAGCAAACTAAACAACAGTAAACGATAGGGAGTATGAGCAAATTAAACAGCAGTTGAGGATAAAGGCTTTAGAAGGACTGATTTACATTAACAGTTAACACCGGCTTTATAATGCCCTTCTCCATGTCAAGGGAAGGATAACTCAAAGAATTTTAGCACAGAATCTTCTTCATAAGCCTATACTCTACATTTTGCAGAGAGTAATTATAGATATGATAATACTGGAAGGGATAGAGGATAATGAAGATAAGATGCAGATTGATGCTACATAATCAACTACCAATCCCTGGAAGTACAAGCGTTACGGGACAAAATGTACTGACAAGAGCAATGGGCTACACTTCTGCACTGGCATTGTCTGTGTATACTTTTTGGTAAGATTAAATATAGATATGACCTTTTTTAGTAAATGGTGGGCGAGCGAGATAAGATGTAGAATGCTACACAATGAACCAATCCCTCTTCCCATAATACAAGAGTGTTTTGAACACTGGTGTACTATACAAAACATTCTTATATTATGGGACGGAGGGAGTAGCTGTTAATATAAGTACAGTGATAGATGACGTTTAGTCCTTACAAGAGGAATGCAGAGCTAAACCTCTTCAAAAGCATTGGGTTGATTCTAAATTTAGGTAAGAGTCCATATGGATCTTATAATGTCCACCAAATGGATGATAACGAGGCTAACATGTGCAGTGATGCTACATAATCAAACAGCTATGAAAGTAAGTATGGTCATACAGGGGAAGAGGTACTCACAAGAGCAATGCAATGTGCAGTATAGTTGCGAGATTCTATGGTCCCTTGAGAATGAATGTTCTTATGCTAACAGTTTTCGTACAAGTGAGCCATTAAGGCAAATACAGAAATGTAGTTCAAAATTGTGATGTGATATCATAGAGAGTACCTTACGCTGCAGCCGAGACAAATGTGTAACAAGATTATTCCAGTCACTGTCGGATAAATGTAGCACCGGAGACTTTATAGAAATTTCGCTTAGAGGCTTGCCATCGAAGTGTGCTTGCCTTAGGTAGGAACGATACTTCATCAACGAGGGCTTGAAAAGCGCAACCAACCCTTGCTCGTGTTCACAATCCAGTTTGGTCCTCGCCTATTTAAAAGAATGAAATCTTGTGTCTTCTGTCAGCAGAAACATATGCAGTAATGACCATGAATAACATTAGTACATTACTTACGCGTAAGTTGCGGAGGAAGACTGGAAATTGTTCTGTGTCTGCGATATAATCTTTCCATGAAGGAAAGATGTGCACAAAGTTCCTGACAACAATATAAGCTTCATCTTCTAAACTGGGAAGAAATGGAGCAGGGGTCCTATTTGTTGCAATTGGGGCTCTCTCTGGTTCGAAAAGGGATTTAGCAACTGGATTTGGTGTACTCTTTGCTAGAATGGGGGTTTTGCATCGTAGAGCTGGTGCTATGTCAACTGGCATCATCATACTGTTTGCTGCAGTTGGGGTCTGCTGAGTTGGGGCATCAGAAATGACGAGTGTAGTAGGGCTAGAGTCTGCTAGAGTTGGGGTGTTTCGTGGGTCAGGTGATATTGCAACTACACCTAATGGGCTATTTGATTTATCAGGTGCCACTACCTTTTCCAAATACTTTGCTTGTGCTCCTCCATGATCAGCAACCGCCCTCTTCCATTTGAATGTCTGATACACAAGAACAACATTTGAATGGATAAATATGGTATGATGACAGATGGAATATGTACTGAAAATGGATAGGCAGGGCGTATTCACATACACGATGTGTAAACCAAGCTAATGGCAGTTCAACAAAGTAGAAGCAATGCAAAGCATCAGTTGCAAGATATGTGCGACCAATATAACCTTGGAAAGTTAGAGCAAGCACCTTGATGGGTGAATAAGATAGGACATCTGCCTCTGACTCCTCCACTAGCGAGCTATATTAACTTAGGTCTCCCTCTAGCTCAGAATCACTGTTAGGATCATATTCTGAGAATGAATCTGTAGGGGGAGAGCGTTTGCATTGCATTGCATCCAGACTTGATTTCAATCCCTTAATGCCAAGTTTGACAGCAATGGCATTGTTCTGCTTTATTCTTTTCATGCATGCAAGCTCATAATCATTATGATGCTGTTCAGAATCTGAGATTCATGAAAATATAAAAAGTAATCAGATTATCTATGGAATGCATTGCAGATTCAACTCGAAGAGTGTCTCCCTATAAACCCCTACAGATGCAAAGTTCACCCTCAACCGTGCTGACCAGACCACACACAGAAATACAAACCCCTTATGTCTCTATAACAGGCAGACACACATTTCAAAACTGAAGTAGGAACATTAGAATCATATGAAATTCGTATTTGAACAAATAAACTATGGAATTATGAGTGGCATAATGTTTAGCTTCAAGGGTGGAGTGTTGGTAGTGCGACACAAAGCAAGTAGGCAGATTGTATTCCATGTAAAAGATCGAAGCCTATGTAAAAGCTGGAAATGACAATTTCTTTCTATACAATGTTGTGTTCGTTGCCCACACATGATGGAAGAGATCACATAGAGAAATACTATTCATTCATGTCTACGGTTCCAGTATTTTGAAATAGGGTGGTCCACCCTAAAAGAATATTGACAAAAAATATGACAAGGCAAACATAGATGTAGTGAATCAATCATTTACTTGTGAGCTTACTAGGACAAGTATGCAGAATTGTAACTGCAGTATGAGACCGTCCAAAATCTAAATCAAGAAGTTTGCCTAGCACTTATTGTTTGCAACTAATCAACGTGAATAATTGGATATTATATCGAATGAGTAAGAAACACAAGTAAAATTGTCAACAAACCTGGCGTGCAGTAGTAATCTGGGTCAATGCCACTACGACCAACAATCCAAAATGACTAGTGTGTGTTCCTAGCGCCGGAATTTTGAAAACCCTGTGAACTTTACAGGTACTAAAGATTACTGAAATACATCTGAACCATTAAGTGTAGGTAGCACTCCGCATACAACAAACCCTAATGACAGTCCTGCTTAATGAGTAATGAATCAATTAGAAAATGGGTGATGAGGAGTGGCTGCTGAGAGTTGAGGACGTATCTCACGATAAATCGGGTTGGCTTAGTGGGTGCTGCACGCCTGAGCCCAAAACGGACTGGGAAGGTAGGCACGGCGGCGCGCCCGGGCAGCGGTGACGCTGTTGGGCGAGCGGCTCCTGATCTCCTGTTAGTCCGGCGTATCCTCCTAGAGTCATGCCGCCCAGGGACGGCAAGTCACCAGCGAGGCAGGCGGCTGGGGGCGAGTAGAAATCGGAAGTGCGCAGCAGAATAGAGGGGAATCGGGGCCTGGGATGACCCAAAATCCCAGGGTGGGCCGGCCCACCGCGGGCACCCTGTAGTGATACACACCCGAGCGGCGAACATGCATTTTCGAAACTAATTTAGGAACATTTAGCTGACCAGTTAAACGACTCTGTTTTAATAATATCAGATTCGTATTTGAATAACTAAGCTTGTCTAGCTTGATGGGTGGAGCAGTGCTATTATGACACGAAGCACGTATTCTGATCGTACAGTGATCATAGAATGGGGAAACTCTAAGTATATTTTTTTAGCAAAATAGGGTTTCCCCTCCGATTTCTATTAAAGAAACCACCACGGAACCAACATGATCAATTAAACCCTAAGCATGATCAATTAAACCGTATTATGACTGTGCCATGGCAAATTTGAAGCTGCAAACCAGAGAAATGATATTTAGCATCCGTTGTTTGCTTCGAACTAAGAACTAAATTCTAAGAGCTGAAAAGAAAGTAGAGTAACCAAGTTACGATCTATTTTCTGGTTGAGATCAAAAAGTTGAGGATATATGAAGTACCACCTCTCTTGCGGCGCCGTGTAGGCATAGGGGTGCAATGGCTGTCGGTGGTGTTGAAGCAAATCTGTGACGGTAGATGATACGTCTCCAACGTATCTACTTTTCCAAAAACTTTTACCCTTGTTTTGGACTCTAACTTGCATGATTTGAATGAAACTAACTCGGACTGACGCTGTTTTCAGCAGAACTGCCATGGTGTTATTTATTGTGCAGAAAACAAAATTTCTTGGAATGACCTGAAAATCCACGGAGATAACTTTTGGAAAATATAAAAAATACTGGCGAAAGAATCAAGGCCAGGGGGCCCACACCCTGTCCACGAGGGTGGGGGGCGCGCCCCCTCCCTCTGGGCGTGCCCCCTCCCCTTGGGCGTGCCCCCTGTCTTGTGGGCCCCCTGATGCTCCACCGACCTCAACTCCAACTCTATATATTCCCTTTCCCAGAGAAAAAATCAGAGAGAAAGTTTCATCACGTTTTACGATACGGAGCCGCCGCCAAGCCCTAATCTCTCTCGGGAGGGCTGACCTGGAGTCCGTTCGGGGCTCCGAAGAGGGGGATTCGTCGCCGTCGTCATCATCAACCATCCTCCATCACCAATTTTATGATGCTCACCGCCGTGCGTGAGTAATTCCATTGTAGGCTTGCTGGACGGTGATGGGTTGGATGAGATTTACCATGTAATCAAGTTAGTTTTCTTAGGGTTTGGTCCCTAGTATCCACTATGTTGTGAGATTGATGTTGCTATGACTTTGCTATGCTTAATGCTTGTCACTAGGGCCCGAGTGCGATGATTTCAGATCTGAATCTATTATGTTTTCATGAATATATGTGAGTTCTTGATCCTATCTTGCAAGTCTATAGTCGCCTATTATGTGTTATGATTCGACAACCCCGAAGTGATAATAATCGGGATAGTTCTCGGTGATGACCGTAGTTTGAGGAGTTCATGTATTCACTATGTGTTAATGCTTTGGTTCAGTACTCTATTAAAAGGAGGCCTTAATATCCCTTAGTTTCCACTAGGACCCCGCTGCCACGGGAGGGTAGGACAAAAGATGTCATGCAAGTTCTTTTCCATAAGCACGTATGACTATATTCGGAATACATGCCTACATTACATTGATGAATTGGAGCTAGTTCTGTGTCACCCTGTGTTATAACTATTACATGAGGAATCACATCTGGCATAATTATCCATCACTGATCCAATGCATATGAGCTTTTCACATATTGTTCTTTGCTTATTTACTTTTCTGTTGCTACTGTTACAATTACTACAAAACTGCCATCGTTACTTTTGCCACTGTTACCATTACTATCATACTACTTGCTACTAAATACTTTGCTGCAGATACTAAGTTATCCAGGTGTGGTTGAATTGATAACTCAACTGCTAATACTTGAGAATATTCTTTGGCTCCCCTTGTGTCGAATCAATAAATTTGGGTTGAATACTCTACCCTCGAAAACTGTTGCGATCCCCAATACTTGTGGGTTATCAAGACTATTTTCTGGTGCCGTTGCCGGGGAGCATAGCTCTATTCTTCGAGTCACTTGGGATTTATATCCGGTGATCACTATGAAGAACTTGAAAGACGAAAGAACTAAGATTTTCCCCTCAACTACGAGGGGAGGTAAGGAACTGCCATCTAGCTCTGCACTAGATTCTTCTTATGTTTTGAGTAAATTTGCGACACCTAAACCTGGTACTGCTATGAATTCTGATATGTCACATGTTATTGATGATGCCACTTCTGCTATGCATGATACTTACGATGAAACTACTTCTATGCTTGATACTACTTTGCCATTAGGTGAATTTCTTGATGAACAACTTGCTAGGGTTAGGGAGAATGAAATTATTGAAAATGAAATCGTTGATGATAGTGATGATGAAGGTTCTCCCCCTAAGTATGAATTGCCTGTTGTTCCTGAGGGTTATGTTATGGATGAAGAAACTGCTAGAGATCTTTTTGCTTGCAATGATAGATCTGATCTTAAGAAGTTACTAGCTAAACTTATACAGAAAACTCTAAATGCTAGAATGAAATATGACCCTGCTTTTGCTACTTCACCTATCTTTGTTACTGACAAGGATTACGAATTCTCTGTTGATCCTGAAATAATTACTTTGGTTGAATCTGATCCTTTTTATGGCCATGAATCTGAAACAGTTGTGGCACATCTTACCAAGTTAAATGATATAGCCACCCTGTTTACTAATGATGAGAAGTCTCGCTATTATTATATCCTTAAGATATTTCCATTCTCATTAAAGGGTGATGCTAAAACTTGGTTTAATTCTCTTGATCCTGGTTGTGTGCGTAGTCCCCAGGATATGATTTATTACTTCTCTGCTAAATATTTCCCTGCTCATCAGAAACAAGCTGTCTTGCGGGAAATATACAATTTTGTGCAAATCGAAGAAGAGAGTCTCCCACAAGCTTGGGGGAGGTTTCTCCAATTACTTAATGCTTTGCCTGATCATCCTCTTAAGAAAAATGAAATACTTGATATCTTTTATAATGGACTAACCGATGCTTCCAAGGACCACTTGGATAGTTGTGATGGTTGTGTTTTTAGGGAAAGAACAGTCGACCAAGCTGAATTGTTATTGAATAATATGTTGACTAATGAAAATAATTGGACTCTTCCTGAGCCAATTCCTGATCCAATTCCCGAGCCAATTGAGCCAACTCTTGAGCCTATTCCTAAACCAACTCTGAAGAAGAGGGGTGTTCTATTTCTCAGTCCTGAAGATATGCAAGAGGCAAAGAAATCTATGAAAGAAAAATGTATTAAAGCTGAAGATGTTAAGAATTTACCTCCTATTGAAGAAATACATGGTCTTAATATACCGCCTGTTGAAGAAACACATTGTATCGATAACCCGACACAGGTAGTAAAGGTAAATTCTCTCTGTAGATATGATAAAGTTGAAATTCCATCTACTAAATTTCATAGCCAGTGCTTAGATGAATTTGATGACTTTATGGCTAGGCAAGAAAGTTTTAATGCTTATGTTGGTAGAGAACTAAAGGGTAATGCTTTTGTGATAGGATGCTTGAGTGATTATATGGCTAGAGTTAAAGGTGAACTTATTAGCAAATATGCTTCTATGGTTACCACTCAAGCTAAGCAAGTACTTAAAGCTCAAAGTGATTTGCTCGATGAATTAAATAATAAACATGATTTTGCTGTTAAAGTGGCTACTAGAACTGGTAGAATGACTCAGGAACCTTTGTTTCATGAAGGCCACCCTAAGAGAATCGAGCAGGGTTCTCAGAGAAATAATTTAGATGCACCTAGTCCTTCTAAAAGGAAGAAAAATAAAAATGATAGGACTTTGCATGCTTCTAGTGAACCTGTTGTAGACACACCTGAGAATCCCAATGATATTTCTATTTCTGATGCTGAAACACAATCAGGTGATGAACATGAACCTAGTGATAATGTTAATGACAATGTTCATGTTGATGCTCAATCTAGCAATAATAATGATGTAGAGATTGAACCTGCTGTTGATCTTGATAACCCACAATCAAAGAATCAACGTTATGGTAAGAGAGATTTTGTTGCTAGGAAGCACAGTAAAGAAAGAGAACCATGGGTTCAGAAACCCATGCCTTTTCCTCCTAAACCATCCAAGACAAAGGATGATGAGGATTTTGAGCGCTTTGCTGAAATGATTAGACCTATCTTCTTACGTATGCGTTTAACTGATATGCTTAAAGTAAATCCCTATGCTAAATATATGAAGGATATCATTACAAATAAAAGAAAGATATTAGAAGCTGAAATTTCCACCATGCTTGCTAATTACACTTTTGAGGGTGGAATACCAAAGAAACTTGGAGATCCAGGAGTATCAACTATACCATGCTCCATTAAAAGAAATTATGTTAAAACTGCTTTATGTGATCTTGGAGCCGGTGTTAGTGTTATGCCTCTCTCTTTATATCATAGACTTGAATTGAATAAGTTGACACCTACTGAAATATCTTTGCAAATGGCTGATAAATCAACTGCTATACCTGTCGGTATTTGTGAGGATGTGCCTGTTGTGGTTGCAAATGTCACTATCTTAACGGACTTTGTTATTCTTGATATTCCCGAGGACGATAGTATGTCGATTATCCTTGGTAGACCCTTTTTGAATACTACAGGGGCTGTTATTGATTGCAATAAAGGCACTGTCACTTTTCATGTTAATGGTAATGAGCATACGGTACACTTTCTGAGGAAACAACCTCAAGTTCACAACATTAATTCTATTGGAAAAATTCCAACTATCATTATTGGAGGTTTTGAATTTCCTCTTCCTACTGTCAAGAAAAAGTATGATATTCTTATTGTTGGGGATGTTCATATCCCCGTTGAGGTAACATAGTGTTATTCGAAATTTCTCCGGTTCCATGTTATTCGGAATGAGTTTGTTAACAAGACTTGATCAGCCTTGTTAGTGGATTCATTTTGATGATCATGAGATGGATGAAACTAGAAGGCACAACCTTCTGTACCCTCTTTTTACCTCCTGTTATTTAGAATAAATAAAGCAAAAATAGTATTATATGTCTGTTTTCTAAATTATCTTTGCAATAAAAAAATATCCCGAAAATAAAAGTGCTCCAAATGCCCTGCAAATTTAGTATGATTTTTTATGGAATATTTGAGGATTTAGGCACTGAGAACACATCAGGGGGGGGGGCAAGCACCTGGCCACGAGGGTGGAGGGCGCGACCACTCCCCCTAGGCGCGCCGCCCTGTCTCGTGGGCCCACGGTGGCCCCCTCCACTTATTCCTGCACTGCACACTCCATCTTCCTCTCAAAAAAATCCCCATCCAGCTCAAGCACGAGTTCTAGCTCATTTTGCTGTGATTTTCGATCACCTTGCTCAAATCTCCATTCACAAAACTGCTTTGGGAGATTGTTGCTTGGTATGTGACTGCTCCATTGGTCCAATTAGTTTTCGTTCTAGTGCTTTATTCATTGCAAATTTTTTGCTGCATAGGTTACCATGTTCTTGAGCTTGCATGTCAAATTTATGAGGTCCCAAGTAATTCTAATGCATGAGATAGGCTCTAGACACTTGTGGGAGTAGCTGCTATCAATCTTGTTTAGTTTGATTCACTTTTATTTTGAAGTTACTAAAAATTTCTAAAAAATTTCAGAGGAAGAAATATGTCCAGGAAAATGTACCAAGGTGGTTCATCAACAAAGAGAGGACCTAGGCATGCTATGCGTGAGCAAGACAATGAACCACCTAGGAAAGCTGAGGTGCAGTCTTGTGAGTGGCCGTCAGAAGAGTTTATGGTCAATGCAGGCATCAAGGATGAATTTGACGCATATGTCCGTAATGCCGATCTTGAGGACTTCATACAAGATAAGTGTCCTCAGTACTACCAATTGACTGATTCATTCGTGAGAAGATTTAAATATACATCTTTGCGTAATTCTCAGAATATCCTGTTTGATATTTATGATCAATCTTATACCATGGACTTAGAAGATTTTACAACTGCTTGCAAACTCCCACAGTGGGGCAACGTTAATGAACCCCACAAATCTGAATATAAAGACTTTCTTGCTAGTATCACTGTGGGAGAATCTGGGGATATAGCACAAGCTACCATAGGGAGCATTCATTTTCCTGCTATACATTATTTTGCTCTCTTCACTGGTAGATGCATCAATGGTAAAGATGAAGCATGTCACATGTGTGTCCCTGATCTTTGTGTCCTCAAGAGTGCTGTATTAGGTAATAAAGATTACAACTTGGGGGCAATAGTTGCGCGTAGGTTACATAATAATGGTATATCTGGAGATTTATTTGGAGGAATTTATGCGACCTGTGTTCCTAATTATCTTGGTATATCTCCACGTGAGGGTGATATAGAGTTGCCTGCCGCTTATTTAGATTTTGACGCTATGGTCCGGCACCGTTTTCTTGTGAGGAATGAACAATTCCTCCAGTATTGACTAATCTTTGACAGACATCGCGCTATCCATGTTACTCTCCCTGCTCTTTCCCTTTTTGATTGCTAGGCAAAATGAAGATATGTTGTCACCAGGGAGGAGGCAGCCGAACACGAGAGGAGAGCAGAGGCAGCTCGCCAACATGCCGCAACTCAGGAGGCATTGGATGCTGCATCTCAGTGCGACCCCGGTTATAACTTCGGATATCAGCCAGGCTATCCCTGGCAATAGACCAACTTAGACCAAAAGCCTAAGCTTGGGGGAGTACGTATTTCTGATCGACTTTACATCCATGTTCACACACTATTCTAGTTGTCGGTGCTCATACTCTTTCATTGTACTATCCATGCTAGTTTAAATTTCTTTTTCTAGCTTTCTTCTTGTGCGTTGATAAACCTCAAGAAAACAAAAAAATAGTTAGTTTAATTTCCATGCTTGTAGTAGCAATTAAAAAGAAAACCCAAAAAGATTTTTTCTTCTTCTTTTGCTTGTTGGGAGCTTTCCCGTCTAAATAGATTTATTTCTTTTCTTTCCTTTGGGGGTCGAGAGGAGAAGACCATATTGAAAATGTTTAGTGGCTCTCATATGCATGATTGTTGATTTAACTTAGAGCCCATATTACTTTGTCTTCTCCCTTGAATTGAATGCTTGCAGATTCTAGCTTAGTCCAATGCACGTGCACTATTATTATTATACACACTGTTCGGTCGTGCAAGTGAAAGGCAATAATGACGATATATGATGGACTGATTGAGACGAGAGAAGCTGGTATGAACTCGACCTCTCTTGTTTTTGTAAATATGATGAGTTCATCGTTCCTGATTCAGCCTATTATGAATAAACATGTTTGCAATGACAATTAGAGATTATAGTTGCTTATGCCATGCTTAATTAGCTAGGAGTTTATAATGGTTTACCTTGCGTGCCAACATGCTATTAAAATGGTAGTGATGTGGTATGATAGGGTGGTGTCCTCCTTTGAATGAATTGAGTGACTTGACTTGGCACATGTTCATGCATGTAGTTGAAACAAATCAACATGGCCTTCGTGATATTTATGTTCATGATGGATTATATCCTACTCATGCTTGCACTCAGTGTTGATTAATTTTAATGCATGTTCATGACTGTTGTCGCTCTCTCAGTTGGTCGCTTCCCAGTCTTTTGCTAGCCTTCACCTGTACTAAGTGGGAATACTGCTTGTGCATCCAAACTCCATAAACCCCAAAGTTATTCCATATGAGTCCACCATACCTTCCTATATGCGGTATCTACGTGCCGTTCCAAGTAAATTTGTATGTGCCAAACTCCAAACCTTCAAATGAAATTCTGTTTTGTATGCTCGAGCAGCTCATGTTTCAACTAGGGCTGTCTGTATCTTCCATGCTAGGTGGGTTATTCTCAAGAGGAGTGGACTCCGCTTCTCATTCACGAGAAAATGGCTGGTAACTGGGATGCCCAGTCCCATGATCAAAAAGATCAAAGAAAAACAAAATAATTAAAACAAAACTCCCCCAGGACTGTTGTTGGTATGGACGGTTCCCCGTTGTTTCGGATGGCCGTGGAGTGTGCTTGTTGGTGGTGGGGGAGTATAAACTTTACCATTCTGATTGGGAACCGCCTATAATGTGTTAGAATGGAAGATATCGAGATCTCATAGTTGTTGCGTAGGCAGTGAAAGTATACCGCTCAAATTGTTATTCATCTCTAATTTAAAATCGAGCTCTCGCACCTCTACAAATCCCTGCTTCCCTCTGCGAAGGGCCTATCTATTTACTTTTATGTTGACTCATCACCCTCTTATTAAAAAGCACCCGCTAGAGAGCACACTGTCATTTGCATTCATTACTATTAGTTTATATTGGGTATGACTTGACTGGATCTCTTTTACCATGAATTACAATGTTTAGTCAGTCCTTGATCTTTAAAGGTGCTCTGCATTTATGTTTTGCGGTCTCAGAAAGGGCTAGTGATATACCATCTTGTTATATCATATCATGATTGTTTTGAGAAAGTGTTGTCATCTGAGATTTATTATTATTGCTCGCTAGTTGATTATGCCATTGATATGAGTAAATATGAGACCTAAATGTTATTGTGAATATGGTTAGTGCATAATATTTGCTGAAAACTTGAATGCTGGCTTTACATATTTACAACAAAAAAGAGCAAATACAGTTTGTAAAAAATTTTCTTTATCACTTTTAGTTTATCAACTGAATTACTTGAGGACAAGCAAAGGTTTAAGCTTGGGGGAGTTGATACGTCTCCAACGTATCTACTTTTCCAAACACGTTTGCCCTTGTTTTGGACTCTAACTTGCATGATTTGAATGAGACTAACCCGGACTAACGCTGTTTTTTGCAGAACTGCCATGGTGTTATTTATTGTGCAGAAAACAAAAGTTCTCGGAATGACCTGAAAATCTACTGAGATAACTTTTGTAAAATATAAAAAATACTGGCGAAAGAATCAAGGCCAGGGGCCCACACCCTGTCCACGAGGGTGGGGGGCGCGCCCCTCCCCTGGGTGCGCCCCCTGTCTCGTGGCGCCCCTGATGCTGCACCGACCTCAACTCCAACTCTATATATTCCATTTCACGGAGGAAAAAATCAGAGAGAAAGTTTCATCGCGTTTTATGATACGGAGTTGTCACCAAGCCCTAATCCCTCTCGGGAGGGCTGATCTGGAGTCTGTTTGGGGCTCCGGAGAGGGGGATTCGTCACCGTCATCATCATCAACCATCCTCCATCACCAATTTCATGATGCTCACCGCCGTGCATGAGTAATTCCATCGTAGGCTTGCTGGACGTTGATGGGTTGGATGAGATTTACCATGTAATCAAGTTAGTTTTGTTAGGGTTTGATCCCTAGTATCCACTATGTTCTGAGATTGATGTTGCTATGACTTTGCTATGCTTAATGCTTGTCACTAGGGCCCGTGTGCCATGATTTCAGATCTGAACCTATTATGTTTTCATGAATATATGTGAGTTCTTGATCCTATCTTGCAAGTCTATAGTCACCTATTATGTGTTATGATCCGACAACCCCAAAGTGACAATAATCAGGATACTTCTCGATGATGACCGTAGTTTGAGGAGTTCATGTATTCACTATGTGTTAATGCTTTGGTCCGGTACTCTATTTAAAGGAGGCCTTAATATCCCTTAGTTTCCACTAGGACCCCGGTGCCACGGGAGGGTAGGACAAAATATGCCATGCGAGTTCTTTTCCATAAGCACGTATGACTATATGTTACCCTATGTTATAACTATTACATGAGGAATTGCATCCGACATAATTATCCATCACTGATCCAATGCCTACGAGCTTTTCACATATTGTGCTTTGCTTATTTACTTTTCCGTTGCTACTGTTACAATTACTACAAAACTGCTATCGTTACTTTTTCCACTTTTACCATTACTACCATACTACTTGCTACTAAATACTTTGCTGCAGATACTAAGTTATCCAGGTGTGGTTGAATTGACGACTCAACTGCTAATACTTGAGAATATTCTTTGGCTCCCCATGTGTCGAATCAATAAATTTGGGTTGAATACTCTACCCTCGAAAACTGTAGCGATCCCCTATACTTGTGGGTTATCAGTAGACGGGAGCATCGGGGGATAAGTCCCGTTGCGGTGGAAGAGAGGGTCGTGTAAGCGGCCCCGGCAAAGAGGACGACGGCGCCAATGAAGCGAGAGGACGCGATGCAAGGCTCTTGGTCCATCGCCGTGGATGAGAAACGTCCATCTCTAGCAGTGGACGACGCGGTCTTGGTAGGCGCTCCGGCATGGTGGAGGACGGTGGCGATGGATGTGGTGGAGGATGGCGGCGATGGATGGGGTGGAGGACGGCGGCGATGGATGGGGTGGCGGACGGAGGAGGCTGGTGTGGGGATGGTGTTCTAGCGCGGATGGTGTATGAATGGGAAAATGGAGGGAGAGGTACGGGGGACCATGTTTTTGGGACGTGCCTGTCTGAAATATGGGAAAGGTACGAACATAGCCCCCATTTAAATTTTGGATGTCTCGTCGGTTGGGTATAGGACGGTAATCTTGCATCTCGCCAATATTTGCCCAGAGCGATTTCGGGCGAGGAGAGGGTGGTTGGAACCCATGGTTGGCGCCCACAGTGTATGAATGGGGCTGACAGGTAGGGCGGTTGTGTCACGTCTGAGTGAAGTTACAAACCTGCCCCCATTGAAAATATTTGCCTACATCAATTTCGGCCGAATCGAGTTTGTTTTGCCGCCCACCGTGTATGAATGGGGAAATGGAGGGAGAAACAGAGGTCTTTTGGACAAGCTTGAATCAAATGTGTTTTGCCACCCATGTTTGGCGCCTAGCGTGCCGGAATGGGCTCAGAGGCGGTCGTGTCACGTCTAATTGAAGTTACTAACCTACCCCTATTTAGAGCAGTGGAAATTGGGCCGATGGATTGTACATGTAATGGGTAGACAATAATTTCCATCTCCCAAACACTTGGCTTCGGGCAGCCGATGTGGGAGTGGACATTTTGCCGCTTCTTTTGAATTTTGGGACAATAAGCATCCACGTTTACCCTGAAAACTAAATTCGAATCCATTTTATATTCCGATATGAATCTTTATAAATCATTCTATGTGTTTTTATATATCTTCAAAAGCATGACAAAGATGTATTCCACTGTCATATATGAATATGGTTTACAAATGCCGATGCTCAAATTCAGAAGCTAGAATCCAGTTTAAGGTGAATTCGAATATTTGGAACACTTCATGTCCAACTCAAATGTCACACGCAGCATAATGTGTACTCCCATTTAGATATGTACACAAGCGATGTATCAAGATTCAAATACCAAGTCAATCAACCAAGAATGTACAGAACTAATAGACATATAAACACTTATAGAGTATATGGATCAATAATATCAACTAACATACATAAGCCAGGCCGTTGTACTTTTTTTTTGCTACAACAACATCCTTTCTTTAGCCAAGCTACTACAACATCTTGGCCCTTTTCGATGTGTGCCACTTATGGTCCACCTATACTACTACTATTGTTGAATGCACATTCAGCCCGATTGGCATATTTGTAGGTCTGGCACAATAATCAAAATGAAATGTCTTCGAGTCTTATCAATTAATACAGACTTGTGCTCAAATAAAATTACCAACCAAAAAACAAAAACAATTATTACATGATCTCTAAAACAAATGGTTCGATTGATTACATGAACAAAAAACACAAAGGTTATTCAACGATGGAAAGAACATTTCACCTATGATTTACCAAGTGGGATTTTATTTTACTTTTTTCCTTCAGGACCTTAACAATGCGGTCAGTCTCAGCTTGCTTCATTTTGAAATCCACCAAATATTTAATGGTTGTCTTGAGTACTGCTTGTGATTGTGTTGTTTGCTTCCTCAACATGTCAACTTCATCTCTAAGTGCAGAAGCAGAATCTCTTTCTACCACTAGTTTAGCCTCTAGAGCATCAACAGTTGGCAATTCATAATGCACGATTGGGCCGGTGCCACTGCTGTGGGATGATACAATGTCCATGGGGACCTTGCTCTTTGATCTTGGGCTAACCTGTTTTGCCATTAAAGTTCCGATTGGATTCAGAAAAGTTGAAGTTAGCAAAACATCTCAACTGGGAGTTATAATAGCAAACCAGTTAAACAAACAAGGAATTAAACAGTTTCAATTGGGTGCTGAAAAGTAGTTATTCATCATTGTAACCCATTGTTGCAGCAGCAAAGCAGTTAAACAAACAAGTAGCTATAAGTTCAGGCAAACAGGTAATTCTTAACAGTAAGTATCAAACACATAGATAAGCGCAGTCTATAATAGGATTAATAGGCTGTGGCATTATGTAATCGGTAGCAAACTAAATTAGGCCAAGCAACGTAATTGAACAATTTTGCAATAAGTGGCTAACTAAAATTCTAAGAAGCAGGTAACTGAACTTACGCTAGCTCTTTGTAGAGGCACAATGCAACTTCTTTTTCGCTTACAAGGTTGTACGAAGGAGTCCATGGCATCAATTGCTTGGATACGCAATCCCAATACTTCTTTCCTCCCACACTGCATTGGTAAGTCGAATGGTTAATCTGGTAAGATGGTGCATCCTTGATATGCTATATGAGGACGTGTAGTCAGACTAGTTGTAGCCACACACATCACACTGGCTTTTACTGTATATTTCATGCGATTACTTTTGGCATATCGAGATCTAAGAAATCTACAATAGGATGAAAAGACTGGCATCCTTCACATTATTGGCGAACTCAGTTCATAGAAACAAGCAATTCAACCATTCTATGGGTAATCAAAAGTGCCAGTGGAATATTTTTCACTACCCCAATCATACAGGCAAAAGGGGCGACGCCACCATAGGGGCTGGTATGGGCGGCCGCCTCGGGTGGCTGGAAAGTGTGCGCCTAGTTTGAGTCGTCCAGGTTGGCCCGGGCTAGTTTTATTCATCCCAACGCACGAGCAGGCAATGTAAAACATGAAGAAAAATGTTTCAATTTGATGGGCCAATAACATAAGTGCAAGGCAGGCCCTATAGCAGGCTCGTGGCCCAAACGAGTGCCTCCCATATCAATCGATAGCAGGAAAAATCCCAATTTGTTCGCTCCAGCCTCCAGTCTAGTTCGCTCCTAACCTAGCCGCCGCTGGACAGACTGACATAGCACTTCCTCGCGCCCTCTTTGGAGGGCGGTCGCCGGGCTTCAAGCGAACGGAAGGACAAGAAGATGAAGATCCAACCCTGGGTGTAGCCCGCGTGGGAGGCAGCGGCGGCAGCATGGGCATGGCATCGAGCTTGCGCAAACGGACAGTAGTAGCTTGCAAGAGTAGCATGCGCAACGAGCAGGTACATCACATCCCTTATTATATCTAATTCAACTGTTCAATTTCTGAAGTGGTTTTCATTGCTTGCTGGAATATTTGGATCATCAGAAATGCCAAAGTATTCAGAAATGAGAGAGCTAGTTTCAATAAATGGAGGTTTGCTTTTAAGCCTGATATTAGCCTAATGCAGCACAGAATCATATCTGTTTACAAGGATGAACTGCTTAGATGGATCTCTTTTCTCCCTCCCTAAGCTAGTTTTGTAAGCCCCCCTTTCTTGTTTTACTTTGTACCCTGGTTACTCCTTGTAATCATCCTGTTGTATTACTTATTCTTTTTTCAATTAAGTTTTGATCCACTGTGGGGGTTTTGCCCCACAGTTCCCAGTCAAAAAAAACCCTGAAGGTATTGTAAAACTGCTTGTATGTAGGGAATCTATGAGAAAATGAAACCAATTTCTGCTTATTTTATAACTCCCCCAATCAATACTGAACTGATTGAATCTGATGTATCTAATCAAGTTTCCGGTGCAAACATACAAGCTCATGTTGTTCTTGAGCCTGAAGTGTCTAATGAGCAGACTGCTAATGAAGGATTTGATGCAAACATTTTACATGCTCCTGGTGATGAACATATAGTGTCTAATGGGGGATCTAATGCAAGCATTTTGCAAGCTCCCATTGAAGGATTTAGTGTCTAATGATGATCTGCTATGCTGAGAGAGACATAGAGATTTGCACGCATTGATGACAAACAAATTATAGTGCATTTTCATGGCTTGAGGAAACATCGAGGCCATCTACCAGAAAGTCCCCGTATCATGACAACATAGCATAAATACTTTTCTAATCTGTTGTTTGAAACTATTGGCATACTTGTGCAGGATAGATATATTGATATGCAGTTTGCGCACTGATTATACGTGCAATTACACTTTGATATTTTCAGCCAGAAAACGAATAATTCAAGAAGGTACAGACCATGTTCGTAGTCCTTGTACACCATGTTGCATTTTGTGTTTTTTGGTGCTTGCATCATTTAGTGTTTATAATCTGAACTACTTTGGATCATTAGCTGGTTTTCAAAGTGCATGTAGCTTCACATTTCTCAAGTTATGTTGATTTCCGGAGTGCAAGTGCCTTTGTATCTGCCAGTCCATTTGAAATCTCTAAAAAGACTAATATTTAGGAACAAAGGGAGTAAAATGTAAGACATGCATGGTCCTCAATTCAATATTTAAAATGAACAGGAAACTGAAACATGAATATTAATTCTAGTACTACAGTACATGCAAATGTTGTATTTAGGCGGAGCTATGATTGTCGGGGGTCAACCCCTCGACCTTAGATAAAATTGTGAAGCTCCATTTAGGGTTGTTTAGATTATATTTGCTCCCACCCTCCCAAACACTGATTGGTTGTGCACCCCCCACCCCTCCTCCCCGGGAGAATATCATGTGCCCCCATACCTTAGATGCTATATGCCGATACAAGTTGCTTGGAGCTTGTAGATCTGAGATATAGTATCTCACATGATGTCTTAATATTTTTACAGGAAACCTTGATGAGTTTGAGAATTGCACATAATTTGTACAAAAACTACTCAGATGCCCTTGGATCCCATATCCAGCGACCTTGAAGCTTGTATCACCGTAGCATCTAAGATGAAAGAGGACATCATATTCTCCTGTATGTAAGAATATCATGTGCTACCACACCTTAGATGCTTTGGTGATACAAGCTCTTCGGAGCCGTTGGATTTGTGACCCAACAACTCCTCGGTGGTTCAAATCGTTTTTTTGCATAAAAGCCCCCAAAGAGTTCGGCCACTGCTTACAAGCACAAAGACTACTCAGATGCTATTGGATCTCATATCAAACGACCTCGAAGCTCGTATCACCATAGCATCCAAGCTGCGAGAGCACCTTATGTTTTCTCGCAGGCAGAATATGAGGTGCTCCCGCACTATAGATTCTATGGTGATACGAGTTCACAAAGATCTAACGGCCCACAGTAGGTGGTTTGAATGTTTTTGCAATATACGGCTGAGAGAGCTTGGGAATTGCGCAAAAAGTACAAGTACTACGCCTGTGCCATCTGATCACTGATCATACGACCTAGATGTTCGTATCACCATAGCGGGTAATTAAGCTATGGGGAGCACCTAATATGAGCAATGGGGAGCCGTTGGATCCAAGATGTAGCGGCACACACGTGGCCTGAATGTTTTATTTGCAAAAAAACCTTTGGAGAGTTTGGAAATTGCACATAATTACAAAGACTACTCCCAAGCCATTGGATCTCACTTCCAACGATGTAAAAACTTGTATCACCATAGCATCTAAGCTGCAGGGTGGATGTGATATTATATGTCGCTATCATTTTTGTTCGTAAACTTGCAAAATACGTGTAACTCGTGCCGTTACTTGTCTAACCGTGCAAAGTGTTTGTTCAAAAAAACCATCCTACACCGAAATATCGGAACAACACACGGGGGTCCCACTTGTCATTAATCAAATTTGGACTGCCGCCCCCTTCTTCTCGAGCCTCTCTGCTTTCGCCCATCGCCACCGTGCTTCTGCCATCCTCTGCTTTTTTGCTTCCCGCAGCCGCCATGGCGCCGAAGTCCACCAAGAGCAAAGGAGCAGCGAAGGATGCCGAAGTGTCGGAGCAGCCGGAGAGCGAGCTGGTGGGGCGGCGGGCGCAGTCTGCCTACTTCCCCTCGACGGTCGGCTTGCCTGAGTTCTGGGAGATGTTCAAGTGTTCCCCTCGACCGTCGTGCCTGCCAGCGCCAGGCCCTCCCCGCATCGATACCCCTTCTTCGTCGACTATTTCTCCTGCGGGCTCTGTCCCCCTTTCTCTGATTTCTTCAAGGACATCATGCACACCTACGGCTTCCACCTCTTGGATTTTACTCCGAATGCCGTGGCGTGCATGTCCCTCTTTGCTCATCTCTGCGAGGGGTTCGTTGGGCTGTACCCTAGCACAACGCTCTTCCGCCATTATTTGTCCCCCCAGATCCAGAAAGGGGGCACCATTGCTGGCTGCGTCGCCTGGATCCTGAGGACCAAGGGGGCATACCCGGATGGTGCCACGAAGGAGAGGTGGGAAGAATGGCGGGGCCGGTGGTGCTGGATTGAGGAGAAGGACCCAACAGCGTTCTGCAAGGTTCGCCAGAAGACGCCGGTCCGTGGTGCTGATTGGGCCATGTCAACACCGACGACGCGAAGCTCACGGTCGCCACCACCAGGATTCTTCGGCTCACGCAGGCCGGGCTCACCCTCGAGATGATCGGGGTGGACTTCATCCGCCGCCAGATTGCTCCTCTACACGACAAGGGGAGGCCAGCCTGGCTCTTCGTGAACACCGCCGACATCATGAGGCTGCGCCCTGGACTTGACAACAACCTGACAATGCTGCAGCACACCCATCTTTGCTAGCAAATCTTCCTGCTCGAGGTCGACGACGTGGGCGAGGTCGAGCGATCCGGCAAGCTTGCCAGGGCCGCCACAAAGGCCGACAAGGTCGACAAGGAGCCTATTTTCAAGTTGCCGGCGGGGGTGGTCCCGCTGAGCAACAACTCCTGCCGGAACGAGGTCATCGCCATGATGCCGCTCTTCAACGCACATGGCCTTGACACGAACTGGGTTGAGCCGGACGGGCTCGTGGTGCAGCAGTTCTTCGACACTCTGCACGAGATATACATCACCGACGAGCCGCGGCTCATCCAGGCCACCTCCCCAGCGGAGCTAGACTATATCGCCGCCAGGATGGAGGAGGCGAGGCTTGCCGAGGAGGAGGCAAAGCTCCTCACAGAGGCCGGCAGCACCGACAGCTTGGTGGACAAGGCCGCGGTGGAGGCGGAGGAGGGGGAGCTCGCCCGGTGGGCAGCAGCCGCTGGGGTGGCCAGCAGCACCGACACCGGGGCTCCCCTCGTCGAAGACGCCGTCGACGGGTCGTCGTCGGAGGAGGGTGAGGAGGAGAGGACCGCGGCCGCCGATCCCCCGATCACCGGAAAAAGGCGGGTCCTGCGGCGGTCCTCCTCCGGCGAGCCGGTTCGCCTCGACCGGGCCGTGCAGCTGCGGCAAGCCCAGGAAGCGCCCGTGCGCCAGACGAGGGCGGTGGCGATGAATAAAACGGCGAAAGCCGTGGCGTCAAAGAAGAGGACATCTGCTTCATCATCGTCCAAGCGCGCCCAGACGCCATCACCTCCCCCCTCGCCGGCAAACATTGGCGCGGGAATTGGGCATGATTTGTTTGACTTCGGGCCTCTCAGCCCAGAGAGAGAGCTCGGGCCTCTTAGCCCGGAGCGGAAGAGGAAAGCAACAGAGGAGGAGGAGGAAGAGAATGAAGAGTAAGCCTCTGCTTTTCTCCCCCATTCCTTACTCTTCCCCCCAATGGCGTTGCTTACCTGTCTTCACCTTGCAGGGATGCGGAGACGCTGGCCTAGAGGATCAAGAGGGCCAGGATTTCGGCGAGTGGCCATCCCCTGGCAGGCATCTCTAGTATGCCACTGGTGGTGTCGAGCAGCCCGGACAGTAGCCCCCAGCCCAGCCCCCAGCGTAAGTCCAACATCCGTCCTCTATCAACGTGCCTCATGGTCGATGCTTCAGTGTTAACCGTGTCGTGGATGCAGGAGAGGAGCAGCACCAAAGGGAGCCACAGAGGGCTTCTCCGATCGTGCCGCCCCCGTCGACTAGACTGCCCCAAGGGGCGTCCCCGGCAAGGACACCAAGCACTGAGGCCATGCACACGGAGGAGGGGGAGGAGAACACGGGCGCTGGCGGCTTTGCCTCGATGCTAGACCTTGGTGGATAAGGGGCTTCCGCCTCTCGGCCCAGCACGGGTAAGCTACCCGCTCTTCTCTTCTGCTTGCATTCTCCTTTTCCTCTTTTCCTCATTGGCTTTCGATCTTGGCTTCGCCCCGTCTTTTTCTTGGCGTCCAGACCCTCCCTCGGAGGACGTCAACACCACCATCCAGGACGTCGTCGCGGAGGCCGCGACAGAGGTGGAGAAGATCGCTGCCGAGGAGGGCGCCAGGGGCGCCGCCGAGGGTGCCGCCAAGGGGCCCACCGAAGATCCCGGCAAGGGGCCTGCCGGGGACGCCGGCAAGGCCACTGCCGAGGAGGTGGCGTTCGACGACCCGCCCTCCTCCTCCGCTGCCTCTGGCTCCAGCAGGTACCTGAGGGTCAGCGACGACCTATTTGTCCATCTCCTTGGCGCGTCGAGCACCAGGGCTCCTTTTGAGGGAGAGGTGTTCGACGAGGAGGCGCTTGCCACCGCCGGGCTCAAGGTTGTTGATGAGCCGGGCGCTGGTGGCGCCGGCTCCCAGGAGGATCAGCTGCTTCAAGCCATGGGCGCCAGCTTCCGGAAGCTCCAGGCACTCCACCGCGCTCGCCTGGACAAGGCCAAGTCCAGGATGATGGTGGTGGAGAAGATGGAGGAGGACTTTGGGGGGCGCGTCGCCGAGGCACAGGACTGGTTCCGGCAGGCTCAGGACGAGCTGAAGGCCGCCCAAGGTGAGCTGGCCAACCGTGAGGTCGAGCTCGCCGTGAAGCTGGCCGACATCAAGAAGGCCCAGGAGATGGCAAAGAAGTTGGCCGATGAAGCCAAAGTCATCCGGTCCCAGCACGAGGCCGCCCTGAAGACCCAGGAGGAGGACCTTGCCGAGCGTGAGGAGAATCTTGCCGCCACACTCCATGGAAAGGACGAGGAGGTGGACAAGCTCGTCCTGTAGCGGACCTAGGAGCTGGAGAAGAGGCATCAAGAGGCACTCAACGCCCTGGCTCAGGCCCACGCCGGCAAGGTGAAGGAGCAGGGGGAGCAAGCTCTGAAGCTGGCCTAGGAGAAGCACACGCTCAGTGGTGCTTTGACGGTGGTGTAGGGCGAGGTCATCAGCAAGTCTGGAGAGCTCTCCGAGGCCAACATCTCCATCAAAGACCTCAAGCTGAAGCTGGGAGAGCTCGAGGACGTGCTGTCGGGGGCCATGACCCGGGAGGGTACCCTGGCCAAGGAGCTGGAGACTGAGAAGCAGCTGCTGAGGAACGAGACCGCCAACCTTAACGACCACAAGGCGGGTGAGAAGCGCTGGCTCGGGCACCTTGCCGTCGTTGCCAACTTGGCCGCCGATCAGCTGGCCATCATGGGGATGCCGGAGATAGGGTACGCCCCAGAAGCAAGTCTGAGCCCCAATGCCAACCTGACCATATACTTCGAGAAGGTCGTCGGTGCCCTGATTCGGCTTCACTCCAACCGGGCGGCCTCCCTGGCCGAGGAATCCCGGATACTCTGCCGAGGGACAATGACCAGGGTGCTCACCAAGATTGCACACTGGCACTCGGACCTCGACTTTGGAGCTCTGCTGAAGAGCTTGCCGGAGGGTACAGACATCGCGGCGCTCAGCGAGCGTATCCAGCCCATCCTCAGTCGCATCGACAAAATCAAGAGGGTGGAGGGCCAACGCCGGGACTAGGCATCCCGTTCTCCATCGCTGCTGCAGGTTCATGACCAAGACAAAGCTATCTTCAGTTAGAACCGCGGCGACAATTTGTGTAATATAACTCTGTGATGCCCCTGAAACTATGCATGTTATTTTCCTGTTCGATTTTCCTTTGTATGTCCACCCCACGTCAACTGGGTACGCCTGCCGGCACGTAAACCCAGGGTGGCGCTCTGAGGACGGATCCTCATTTTCCTGCTGGGTGTGCTTGTTGCCGGGCAAAGCACCTTACCGCCCTTGGCGCGGCCGCTCGATCTGTCGAGCTTGACTCGAGTCAGAACCGAGAGCGTTGCCGATGGCGGAAGGCCACCCAGCCACTCTTGACACGGCCGCTCGAACTGTTGAGCGGACTCGAAACAGAACAAGGGCGTTGCCGATTGCAGGAGGGCCCCTCCGCGTTCAGGCTTCCCATACATAGGCCGAACCGTCGAGGATAATAACCTTATGTTTAAGGAGAAAAACTTAAAATTCAGCATGACTTAGGTCTCTCATCGCCGCCTCGGCATCCTTCGGCCAATGGGTAGCGCCGCCTTCTTGGCCGCCTTCTCCGCAAGAGCCGTGGCGATGAAGAACAACTAGGTCAACTGCTAGACCAAATTCTCACGATTGGGCTCCCCTACCTGGCACGCCAAAGATGTCGGTGGGAAACGACACCTATGGGATCACTGGAATCCCTTCTATGGTTGCGGGGTGCGGGGATCATGAGGAGAGCAGGACTAGCGGACGACACAGAGGGATTTACCCAGGTTCGGGCTGCAAAGATGTGTAAAACCCTACAATCCTGGTTTGGTGGATGTATTAGTGTTCTTGAGCTCCTGAACTAGCTCTAGGTGCTGCGAGATTTCAAAGAGCCAAATCCCTTATTTGTGTGCCATGGGCCTCCTTTTATAGGCGAAAGGGGCTACCACAGTGGCACACAGGAAGTGGAAAGTGTTACAGCATTGCGAGTCTATCGCTAGTATTACAGGACAAGAGACATTTAATGTGAGGCTTAGGTGTCCCCTCGCTTTATCGGGGACGGGTGCGAGGCCCGTCCCGTCCGTCGCCGCTCCTCCTCGCTCCAACACGCGCCCCTGGCCAGTGATGCATGTGGTGCCATGTAGGCAGGCAGGCACCTGAGGTGGCGCGGTGGTGGAGCCTCCACGAAGGTTTTCATGTTGCCATGCAGGTGTGTGCGCAGCTGGTTGGGTCGGCAGCTGCATGCAAACGGTGGCGGTGACTTGGCTTGTGCGGGCCTGGCGGTGGCCCTGCTGGCGAGCTTGGCGAGGGTCTCGCCAGGTGGCCCGGCAAGGGTCTTGCCGTGGCGCGCTGGCTTCCCCGCCAAGGATCTTGCCGGGGGTCTTGTGGGTTCCTTCGGTGAGGATAGTTGCCTTCCTATCCTCTTTTGATCTTGAGCATTTTATGTCTTCACAAAGATCTGCATGCCACCACGGAGGTGCCTCCCGAGCCCTGTCCCAACGCTTTTGTCGAGCGCTGGTGGGCTCAAGGGTGGCTCACTTCGGTTGGCGTGGGCGAGCTGCCCCGGCAAGGGTCGGGGCTGCTGAGGCTGCCCCGGCAAGGGTCCTTGCCGGGGAGACCTGCTACGCCTATCTGATCTTTGTGGCCTTGGTCCTTGTCGTTGCTTCGATTGTCCTAGCAGCTTCGGCTTTCCTCCGGCTTCCCTTTCCTGCCATGTTATGCGTGCCCGTGCACAAGTAAAGGGGTCAAAAGCAGAGCCCCTACTTTTGTACACCGACAATGCCACCCATAGTTGGACGATCAATCTTCTGTTTAGTACTTCAACATATGATTTCCTGGTAAGGATTCACTCGTGTCACATCAAGTAAATCTTATTGATTTAATGTCATGTTTACTTTCTTTTCCTGCAATTTATGATGCAGGTTTTGCCATGTGACATTCATCACAGAAAACCGTTTGGTTTGCTCTACGATGGCTATTTTTGCAGGTTTCACTTCTTATGTTGTGTCAGTAATGAAGGCACTGTCCATCACTTATATTACTGGAAAAAATTGGATCAGTCTGTTGTCTGAGTACAAGTTGAATCCCTATGATGAATTGCAGTTTGGTTTAACAAAAATGCCACAATTAGTCCTTCTCACGTTTAAAAGAAATGAAGAAAAAAAATTGGATCACGGCCACGGAGCCTAGTCAAGTTAGAAAGCTGATCATAGTAGACCAGACACGATCACCGCAGTCTCGCACATCGGTACCACCTTCAGGAACGGATCGAGCACTGACAGTTGCTCTAGCACTGACAGCGGCAGCAACTCAGTATGATCCAGCTGAGGATTGGGCACCGACCGCGTTAGCAGATCAGGCAGATCTACCGGAGGATCGGGCATCGACACCGGCACCTGCTCCGACACCGGCACCAGCTCTACAAGGAGCACCATCTCCGGCAGCAGCAGTTTCTTCGGCACCTGCACCAACACTTGCACTTGCATCTCTTCCTGCCGTGTAGCGGCAACCGAACGAGCAGTTGCACCGGCAATAGACTGGGCTGCAGTTCGTACTTCATATACTAAAGTCTTTACAAAAACCGACATGTCCATCTTCTTGGTAAGCATTGGCCGCCCAAGTGCTTCGTTCTTTTTTCTTTCCATGTTGTTTCACATGATTCACTGTGTTGATCTAACTGTTTGGGTATGTCTACTTGTTTTCAAACAGAGAATTCCTAGAGCAACGAGGGAGTCGTTCAACAATCCGGGCGACCACGACCAAGTTTCTCTTACCATGCGTAGCCTTGGTGTTAATGAACCTGCTCAATATACCGTAAGTACAAAGCATGGTCGCATGATGATTGATGCTAAAGGATGGTCAAGGTTCAAATCTAAATCATATCTTGCGGTAGGGGATGATGTCAAAATCGAACTTTCTCGGCAAGGAGAGCTGGTCCAAAGCAACTTTGAAATTCTTCAGTAGCAGCACGCAACTGCCAAACTGATCTATCCTCTGAGAGATCTTGATGTAATAATCTAGCATGGTGAAACAAGTGTCATGTGTGTATAAGTAGTACGATAGTATTATTTATCACATGGTATATCGTTGATAGAATTGCAACTCTTTTTGCTGGTTAGGAACTGTCATTCGATTTCATTCCAACAGTTGCCGTGCTTTATTCAATTTTGTTTATTTGCCTTGCGATAGCATCTAAAACCAGCGCCATACCGATCGCTTGCAATATGAAAAGCACTGAGGTAGAACACGTGCCCCCCAGACATGCAGGGTGGGCCTGCGGCCCAAAGTCGAGAACCGTGAGCCTGTCTGAGTATTATATTCTCAGCTGAACCCCCATAATGCCCGTGCGTTGCACGTAACATCAAGATGCATTTGTATGAGTATTTTATATTGTGAGAGAAAATGATGAATGAGGGAAGGCCTGATTTGCAAATGTGGAGAGGTGTGTGGGTACCTTTTTGCAAAACTGCCATAGTTTCCTTCCTATCCGCCTGATATAAATCGAACGGCCTATATTGTAGGATGGCAGGCACGCCATCATCACCAACTCGTCTATACTGTGTTAAAAACAACTTTGTTTCTTATAATTACATATGTTATATATATTCCGCTTAATTTTTCCTATGTATAAAGTTGTGATATAAAAGATTTGTATATTTCTTTACAGAGGGAGTATCTCTCTGTCAAAAATATATTTATGTGTAACTAGTTACTCCTGTCTTTCTACTTCCTTTCGCTGATATGTGGAGCATCCGGCAACGGGGTCCACATGCCATATGCACCAAATTAGAGTGCACAATTGCACGGTAGACACACCCCGGTCGTAGCGCCGCAGTAATGCTTAATGAGCCGTCAAATCACAACCCCCCCCTTTCCAGCTTTAGCAGTAAGTTGGACGGACGAAGCGGCAATATTTCACTGGGCCCGATTCCCCTTCTCCCTCGTCTGCTTGTTCAGAGAAAACCCCCTCTCGGCGATTGCATAGGGTTTTCTCATGGAGAACCAGGTACGAATTCTTCATCCATCCCTGATAAATCCAAGTCCCTTGGTCGCGGGTAATCCTAGGATGGCAGCCGCCGCCATTGATGCATTTTTCTTCCTACTAAATCTAGTGTGTTTCATTGTAGTGCCCAAAGTGCGAGGACCCTACAGGTTTCTGTGCCCTAGGCGAGACGCCACACTTGTTCCTTCTCATCCTAACACAGGATTTTAAAACGCACATAGTATGTGCCGAGAATCCTCTTTTCTATCTGGGAGGGTGGGGTTTTTCGAACATGTTATCGACTAATTTAGAAATTTGGATTGCTATATTTGGATGAAAGGTACTACTAGTACGATGGTCAACACTGACGTGAAGGAGGAAATTATTTTTAGATTTGGATAGGGAATACATTGTGTTCTCACATTATTTTTCCTGTAGTGCATTATTTGCTCTGCCAGAACACATGTACTCAAGATGCTCGGCCTTGCCATAACTGAATACACCAGTTTAATGGTCACAGTGAAGACAAGCCATGGATATAAGTTCCGAATTGGGTTCATGAACCAAGAAGATCGCTGCTTTTTTTATGGCCGAACTTGGATAAACTTTCTCAAGTGTTACAGACTGAAAGTTGGCGCATGAATGTTGATGGAAATAGCAGAACCTGGTCTCAGCTTCACTACGATCTTCCACCCCGACGTTGTTCCGATTGTTCATCCATGTTAGTTTTGTATCTAGTTCTTGCTTGTTGCCTTGATTACTTCTTAATCCACCTATTCTGTCAAACTAATCACAATTTAACTTTAGAAGTAGCAACGAATCTCTCATGAAGATGCTACTTCTAACTAATATTTTCTTATAATTGGTGGCACATGTAGGTTTTTTCAAAGTTAAGCAGGCTGCTCGTTTGTTATTCTGTAAGAACTCGGCTATTACTGATGGCACTGAAGTTGACTGGGACGACATCCACAAGTTCCTACACTTTATTAATCGTCTTGAGGTCCTTGTGGGGCGTTTCAATGGTGGAAGGACACGTGGGATATGTGTGCCATTCTGCACTCGTTGAACAGGTCCAAATGTGTCGGGAAACTTATGGTATGAGCTGTTTTCTATTATATATGTTTTTCATAAACTATTGCTTATATACAGTTTTACAGTTGTGATCTTCTTGAAACAGAAACTGCCCAGTTCTATTGTTCCTATACAGATGCCTGACCATGGTCGGGTCAGACTTGCACTTGGTCACACATGATGTTTATGTCAACCCACTCCATTCCCCTTGGAGGTGAAAAGATAGTTATTCATGGGTGGTCTCAAATAATGAAGGCCCGTCCATCTTGGAGAATAGGACATAAGATTATGTTCCTGCTTTTCCATGGCTCTAAAGTGAATATCCTGTTTATTGACCACATTGCGAGATGGAGCCACTTTCAGAAGGTTGTGGATGCGCGGGGTGGCACCTGGGCCTTGTCCTGGGGCTTGGCGGCCTCACACTTGGTTAACTGTAGGCAAAGTAGCACTGTTCGAGGCGTGCTTTGTACGGTTGAACCTGTCTACTCATACTGCTTTCAGTTATGGTTGTTAAGTGCCCCTGCTGGTTTCAGTTAAGGTTGTTAAATACTCCTGCTGCTTTTACAGTCTGTCGTGTTTCTTCAGTCCTGCCTTCCTCTAGCCGTCAAAACCAAACTAGCGCCGGCGGGGCCGCCTGCTTCCACCTCCCACGGCTTGTTGCGCCTCAGCGCACGCATCGCCGCCCCGCCGTCTACTAAACCGTTAACGCCGACGTCCGAGGCCTCGCCGTCGTCCTCTGCGCGCTTTGGTGCATTCGCTGCGGCGCCGCCCTCTCGCATTGTCAACATGGTCAACAAACAACAGGAATCGGCAGAAGTACGTGGAGAGGATGACAGTAGGGGCCCACCATGTTAGCGCATGGAAAAAGAAAATGCTTCCTCCTAGTGTTTTCCTGACACCCGGGACCCACGACATTGTGAGCGTATATAGTCAATAGACAAGAGAACAACACAAGATCGGCTGACACCTGGGACGTACCTGCTCGAGCAGTATTTTTTTTTGTTATTGTTGAGATGGAGCAGGGTTTGAACTAGGCTGTGGCCCGTCTAGCCCAGGCTTATATTTTATGTTCACCATGTGACCAGCCCAGCTATTTTTTCTTTGTGAAAATGAACCCAGTTTATTTTTCCGAAGAATACCCAATCCAAGCCTACTTATTTTTCTATGCCCTGATGGGCTACAACTCTTTCAAGATGCGTGCAAATCTTGAAAGTAATATGAAATGGGTTGTAAATATAAAAATATATGACAGATTGGTAATTACTTTATAATTTCTGAATTTTTTTCACATTTTCAGATTCCTATTCCACTGGGCTTTAACCAAATTTAAATATATCTTCAAAGTACTTTAAATCTGGCTCGACATTTCGGTATTAAAAATAGTTTGGAACCCACAAAAATATGCGAAATTTCGTTTAAATTTTTAACCCTGGTCGTGGCCAACCCAAAAAAACGGACTGCAATAAATTGCATAAGAAGTTGCAATGAGCTATACATAAATTATTAAAAAAGAGGGAATGGTCTGACTTGTGGGCCTACTAAGATGATGCGTATGCAAGATTTATTTAGTTATTATATGCGTCAACAAATGATTCTAGCAGATGCTACCGTTGGATGTCAATCCAACGGCCGTCGTGTTTCTTCAATCTCTGATCTTCTTGCTCCAGCCGCCAAATCTAGCGCCGGCGGGACCACCTGATCCCGCGTCAAGACCGTCTGCTCCCGCCTCCCGTGGTCGGCTGTGCTGCCGCGCAGGCCTCACCGCCCCTACTACTCCCACCGCTGGCCAGGGCATCCCTCTACTCACCCACACCCCCTATTATTCTGCGGCGACTGCAGCCTCACACCGCAGCCAAACCTGTGAACCCTCGTACTCCTCTCCGCGCGGGCTTCCACTGCCGCGTCTTCCCCGGCTTCGCGTCATCCCCTTCCTAGGCCTCGCTGTCGTCCACCGCCGTGGTACTCTCGGCGCGGCGTGGTCAATGTGGTCAATGACCGACTTCCATCAGAAGAGTAATGTACGTGGAGAGGCTGACAGCCGAGTCCACGGCAGCCGCAAGGAAGTGCCTCCTTATTACGCGCAAAATAATTATTCCTCCACCTGACAGCAGGGACCCACCGGACGGGCAACGTATTTCGCGAAAAAAACATTTCCCCCCTGACTGCTGGGACCCACTGGATGGGCCACCATATTTCGTGAAAAAACGTTCCCCCCGTGATACGTCTCCGTCGTATCTATAATTTTTTATTGTTCCATGCCAATATTCTACAACTTTCATATACTTTTGGCAACTTTTTATACTATTTTTTGGGACTAACATATTGATCCAGTGCCCAGTGCCAGTTCCTGTCTGTTGCATGTTTTATGTTTCACAAAAAACCCAAATCGAACGGAGTCCAAACGGGATAAAAACGGACGGAGAATTATTTTGGAATATTTATGATTTTTGGGAAATAAAATCAACGCGAGACGGTGCCCGAGGGGCCAGGAGATAGGGGGCGCGCCCCAGGGAGGCAGGCGTGCCCTGGACTCTCCTGGGCCCCCCGTAAGGCGGTTGACGCTCTTCTTTTGCCGTAAGAAAGCTAATTTTATGAGAAAGATCTGGGCGAAAGATTCACCCCAATCGGAGTTACGGATCTCCGGATATAAAAGAAACGGTGAAGGGGCAGAATCTGAGAACGCAGAAACAGAGAGATAGATCCAATCTCGGAGGGGCTCTCGCCCCTCCCAAGCCATGGGAGCCAAGGACCAGAGGGGAAACCTTTCTCCCATCTAGGGAGGAGGTCAAGGAAGAAGAAGAAGAAGAAGGGGGGCTCTCTCCCCCTTGCTTCCGGTGGCGCCGAAGCGCCGTTGGGGACCATCATTATCACCGCGATCTTCACCAACACCTCCGCCATCTTCACCAACATCTCCATCACCTTCCCCCATCTATATTCAGCGGTCCACTCTCCCGCAACCCGCTGTACCCTCTACTTGAACATGGTGCTTTATGCTTCATATTATTATCCAATGATGTGTTTCCATCCTATGACGTCTGAGTAGATTTTCGTTGTCCTATTGGTGGTTGATGAATTGATATGATTGATTTAATTTGCTTGTGGTTATGTTGTTGTCCTATTGTGCCCTCCGTGTCGCACAAGTGTGAGGGATTCCCGTTGTAGGGTGTTGCAATACATTCATGATTCTTTTATGGTGGGTTGCTTGAGTGACAGAAGCATAAACCCGAGTAAGGGGATTGTTACGTACGGGACAAAGGGGACTTGATGCTTTTGGTATGGTTGGGTTTTACCTTAATGAATCTTTAGTAGTTGCGGACTCTTTCTAGAGTTCCAATCATAAGTGCATATGATCCAAGAAGAGAAAGTATGTTAGCTTATGCCTCTCCCACATAAAACTTGCTATCGGTCTAGTAAAGTAGTCAATTGCTTAGGGACAATTCCACAACTCCTACCACCACTTTTCCACACTCGCTATATTTACTTTATTGCTTCTTTATATAAACAGCCCCTACTTTTCATTTATGCATTCTTTATATTCTTGCAAACCTATCCAACAACACCTACAAAGTACTTCTAGTTTCATACTTGTTCTAGGTAAAGCGAACACTAAGCGTGCGTAGAGTCGTATTAGTGGCCGATAGGACTTGAGAGTGTATTTGTTCTACCTTTAGCTCCTCATTGGGTTCGGCACTCTTACTTGTCGAAAGAGGCTACAACTATCCCGTATACTTGCGGGTTATCACCCAGCTGTCAGCTCGGACCCACCGGAAGTGCCTCCTTATTACGCACAAAAAATGAATACTCCCCCTGATAGCTGGGACCCACCTTGATGGGAGGCTGACTTGTGGGCCTACTAAGTTGACAGGGATGGAGGACTTTGTCAACTTAATCAATATGAACAATTCTAGCGCCAGTGACCGTACGATGTCCATCCAACGGCCGTAGTGTTTCTTCAACCTCTCGTCTTCTTGCTCCAGCCGCCCAAAGCAGCGTCGGTCGTGCCGCATGCTCCTGCCTCCCATGACCGGCTGTGCTACCGCCGAGGCCTCACCGCCCCTACTATTCCCACCGCTGGCCAGGCCCTGCAGCAACGGCAGCCTCACACCGCAGCCGAACCAGTGAACCCTCGTACTCCTCTCTGCGCGGGCTTTCAGTACCGCGTTTTCCCCGGCTCCACGTCGTCCCCTTCCTAGGCCTCGCCGTCGTCCACCGCCCTGGTGCTCTCTGCACAGCGTGGTCAACATGGTCAAGGAATGACTTCCATCGGAAGAGTACTGTACGTTGAGAGGCTGACAGCTGGGTCCATGGTGGCCGCAAGGAAGTGCCTCCTTATTACGCGCAAAATAATTATTCCTCCACCTGACAGCAGGGACCCACGGGACGGGCCACCGTATTTTGTGAAAAAAGTTCCCCCCTGACTGCTGGGACCCACCAGCCACATCTTTGCACGCAAGGAAGTGCGTCCATATTACGGGCAAAAAATGAATCACCCCGCTCACTGCTGGGACCCACCAGCTACATCTTCGCACTCAAGGAAGTGCCTGATAGTTGGGACCCACCTGGTCGAAGCATACGTAGCATTGTCATTCTGGTCACGAACGTGTACATACATACTGGTCGATGTATACACGCACGTGTCATAGTAGAGGCGCGCACGTAGCATGTACACATACGTACAACGGCCAAGGTGCAAGAAAGTAAATACGACCACATACGTACATACAGGCGGGGTCTCGAATGCTTACTCGTGCATACGTACGGCCAGGGCTCGTGTACATGGCTGGGTCGGAATGGAGAAATTGCGACGTCGTCGTGTTCATGGGGGGGCAACGGAATGCGTCATGTTCATCGGGAGGCAACAGAACGCGTGGGAGCCAACCCGCTTGGAAGGAACAACCGATGGAAACGAGGCTTGGTGTACCATAGAACAGAGGAAACAGCCTTGTGTTCGACCGGCCATGTTCGAAACAGGATCCTGTTCATCGGGAGGGGTCTGGCGTACCGCAAAATGGAGGAAACGGACTTCCGTTGGACCTCCTACGGTCGAAACGGGCTCCTGTTGATAGAGAGGGGTGTGGCGTACCGCCAAACGGAGGAAACAGACTTGTGTTGGAGTGCTACAGTCGAAACGAGGGTCCTGTTCATCGGGAGGGGTGTGGCGTACCGCAAAACGGGACTCCACGGGATACTGTTCATCTCCACCGTTCACCTCCTCCAGCCTCCATGGGCTACTGTTCATCCACCGTCGACCTCCTCCAGCCTCCACCTGCGACTGTTCATCCACGGGCTCCTGTTCATCCAGCCTCCACCGGCTACTGTTCAACCAGCCCTCTCCACGGGCTACTGTTCAACCACCCCTCCACGGGCTACTGTTCATCCAGCCCTCCACCAGCTACTATTCAACCAGCCCTCCACGGGGTCGTCCTGTTCATCCAGCCCTCCACGGGGTCCTGTTCATCCAGCCCCAACCGGCTCGATCGATCGGGGTCTTGTTCATCCAGAGGCAACACCACGGGGTCCTTTTCATCCACCCCCATCGGGAACTGTTCATCCAAACCCCCCCAGCAACGCTCACTGTTCATCCAACCCCCCCCCCCCCAACAACACTCACTGTTCATCCATAGGCAGCATCGATCGGCTTCAGTTAGCAGCAGTAGCGATGGAATCGCTCGATCGCTTGGGTTCAGTAACGTGTAACCTGCAGTACAATCACTTGAGTTTAGTTAGGCGACGCCTCGCTTGGGTTCATTTAGAGACCAACACCTCGCACCCACGTGTGTATGGTACGAGAGAAACGCGCGTCGCTTGGCCCCCGACCACCCGTAATCAAGAACTCCCCGAAATTTTCCTCGCCCTCGCTTCTACCACGATTTTCCCGTCATGGACAACCCAAACAATGTCATGCAGTTGCGTCTCTGGGCCCCCAGACGAAAAGCCCTTTTTCTGTCATGATTTTTTATCATAGAAGTAGGAGCCCACCACATCTATGATGATACCGGGTTTTGTCACAATTATTGTCATAGAAGTGCCATAAGTATGACAGAAAAAAAAAATTGTTCGGCCCAAAATGTCACGGATGTGTCTCTTTTTTGTAGTATAGTTAGGTATGGTGGCTGCTTTGAGGAAGGTATATATGGTGGGTGTATGGTACAGGGGAAAGTTGCGCGGCATAAGAGAGGCTAGCAATGGTGGAAGGGTGAGAGTGCGTATAATCCATGGACTCAACATTAGTCAAAAATAACTCACATACTTATTGCAAAAATCTATTAGTTATCAAAACGAAGTACTGCGCGCATGCTCCTAGGGGGTTAGATTGGTAGGAAATGACCATCGCTCGTCCCCAACCGCCACTCATAAGGCAGACAATCAAAAATTAAATCATGCTCCGGCTTCATCACATAACTGTTCACCATACATGCATGCAACGGGAATCACAAACTTTAACACAAGTATCTCTCAAATTCACAACTGCTCACTAGCATGACTCTAATATAACCATCTTCATACCTCAAAACAATCATAAAGAATCAAACTTCTGATAATATTCAATGCACTTTATATGAAAGTTTTTATTATATCCCTCTTGGATGCCTATGATATTAGGACTAAATTTATAACCAAAGTAAATTACCATGCTTTTCTAAAAGACTCTCAAAATAATATAAGTGAAGCATGAGAGTTCATCAATTTCTATAAAATAAAGCCACCGCCATGCTATAAAAAGATATAAGTGAAGTACTAGAGCAATATTGCCTAGCTTAAAAGATATAAGTGAAGCACATAGACTATTCTAATAAATCACGATTCATGCGTGTCTCTCTCAAAAGGTGTGTACAGCAAGGATGTTTGTGGTAAATTAAAAAGCAAAGACCCAAATCATACAAGACGCTCCAAGCAAAACGCATATCCTGTGGTGAATAAAAATATAGCCTCAAGTAAAGTTACCGATAGACGAAGACGAAAGAGGGGATGCCTTCCGGGGCATTCCCAAGCTTAGGCTTTTGGTTGTCCTTGAATATTACCTTTGGGTGCCTTGGGAATCCCCAAGCTTAGGCTCTTGCAACTCCTTATTCCGTAGTCCATCAAATCCTTACCCAAAACTTGAAAACTTCACAACACAAAACTCAACAGAAAATCTCATAAGCTCCGTTAGTATAAGAAAATAAATCACCACTTTAAGGTACTGTTGAAAACTCATTCTTTATTTGTATTTGTGTAATATATACTGTATTCCAACTTTTCCATGGTTCATACCCCCCGATACTACTCATAGAATCATCAAAATAAGCAAACAACACGCAAAAAACAGAATCTGTCAAAAAGAGAACAGACTGTAGCAATCTGTAACTCTCGAATACTTCTGTAACTCCAAAAATTAGGAAAAATTAGGAAAACCTGAGAAATCTGTGTACCAATCGATATAAAAAATAATCAGATCAATAAAGCATTTCTGTAAATTACAAAAATTATTTTCCTGGGCTCAAAAGTTTCTGATTTTCACAAGGATCAACACAACTATCACCGTAAGCTATCTAAAAGGTTTAACTTGGCACAAACACTAATTAAAACATAAAACCACATCTAACCAGAGGCTAGATGAATTATTTTGTTACTAAACAGGAACAAAAAGCAAAGAATAAAAATAAAGTTGGGTTGCCTCCCAACAAGCGCTATTGTTTAACTCCCTTAGCTAGGGATAAAAACGCGAAGAGATATAAGTATTGTCATCTTCTCTCTTTTGATGATAAAGAGAGAATTTCTTATCTAAAACACTTATATTTATATTTTGTGACAGTACGTGGACAATAATGGTGGAAGAAATATTAAGCACACTTCAAAAACTTGCATCTAAACTAGCCTTCATATCTTTAATGATTTCATTCCGATAAGAGCACAAAAGAGTAGTGGACTCAACATTTTCACTTTTGGGGCGCCCAAATATTGCCTTCATCTTTTGATAAGTATCGACGGCATCCCCTTCAAGAAAACCTTCTTCAAATATAGAATCCAAAACTTGCTTAAAAGAAGATGGTAAGCTAACATAAAAAAATTCTAGTATATCTCAATTTGATATTGAGGCGCATAGCTAGCTCTGATTCTTAATGGTCTATCCCAACCATCTTTCAAAGATTCATCAAGCAAATAACAAAAAATTCCGGGGTCATCTTAATCAAAATTGTTAAAACTCTCATTAATTACCCCGGTAGGTCTTTCCGTAGCATCATATGAGCTTAGAGATGATAGAGGGGCTATCCAAAGAAAAACCCGGGAGAAAACCCTTAGACCCTTTTGATTCGGCCATAACGATAGGAAGGCAAGCTTAGGTGAACGAGAGGGCAGTGAGAGAAAAGGCAAATCTCTTCGAAATCGTTTTAGAGGTGGGGGAGAGGAAAATGAGAGGTGAATGTCAAATAATGTAATGCAAGAGATGAGAGTTTATGATGGGTACTTGGTATGTCTTGACTTGGCGTAGATCTCCCCGGCAATTCCAGAAATTCTTCCTGCTACTTCTTGAGCTTGCGTTTGTTTTTACCTTGAGAGGAAAGGGTGATGCAACAATATTGTAACGCCCTCGATGCGGCTATATCTCCCACGTGTCGAAGCACGACTTAGAGGCATAACCGCATTGAAAGCAATGTCGCAAGTGAGGTAATCTTCACACAACCCATGTAATACATAAGGGAAAGAGATACATAGTTGGCTTACAATCGCCACTTCACACAATTACATGAATAAAGCATTACATCATCCAGATACAATCAAGGTCCGACTACGGAACCAAAATAAAAGAAGAACCCCAAAAGCGACAAAGGTCCCCGATCGACCCCAACTGGGCTCCACTACTGATCAACTAGAACGAAACAACACAAAGGGCAAGATCTTCATCGAGCTCCTCCTTGAGCTTGGTTGCGTCACCTGCTCGGTAACATAGGCACCTGCAAACTGGTTTTGGAAGTATCTGGTGAGCCACGAGGACTCAGCAATCCCATTACCATGGGTATCAAGACTAGCAAAGCTTAATGGGAAAGGAAGGGATAAAGTGGTGAGGTTGCAGCAGCGGCTAAGCATATATGGTGGCTAACATACGCAAATGAGAGCGAGAAGAGAAACAAAGGAACGGTCGTCAACTAGCAATGATCAAGAGGTGATCCTGAACACCTACTTACGTCAAACATAACCCAAAGACCGTGTTCACTTCCCGGACTCCGCCGAGAAGAGACCATCACGGCTACACACGCGGTTGATGCGTTTTAATTCGGATCAAGTGTCAAGTTATCTACAACTGGACATTAACAAATTCCCATCTGCCACATAACCGCGAGCACGGCTCTCGAAAGTTTATACCCTGCAGGGGTGTCCCAACTTAGCCCATGACAAGCTCTCGCGATCAACGAAGGAATAGACCTTCTCCCAGGAAGACCCGATCAGTCTCGGAATCCCGGTTTACAAGACATTTCGACAATGGTAAAACAAGATCAGCAAAGCCGCCCGATGCGCCGACAATCCCGATAGGAGCTGCACATATCTCGTTCTCAGGGCAACACCGGATAGGTCAGCCTACGAGTAAAACCAGACCTCGAGTTGCCCCGAGGGGGCCCCGCAGTCTGCCCGGTTCAGACCAGCACTTAGACAAGCACTGGCCCGGGGGGGGCTAAAATAAAGATGACCCTTGGTTTAATTACTCCCAAGGGAAAAAGGTAGGTGGTGGTGAGGCAAATGGTAAAACCAAGGTTGGGTCTTGCTGGACAAGTTTTATTCAAAGCGAACTGTCAGGGGGGTCCCATAAATCACCCGACCGCGTTAGGAACGCAAAATCCAGGAACATAACACCGGTATGACGAAAACTAGGGCGGCAAGAGTGGAACAAAACACCAGGCATAAGGCCGAGCCTTCCACCCTTTACCAAGTATATAGATGCATTAATAATATAAGAGATATTGTGATATCCCAACATAACCCTGTCCATCATGCAGCAATCTTCAACTTCACCTGCAACTAACAATGCTATAAGAGGGGCTGAGCAAAGCGGTAACATAGCCAAACAACGGTTTGCTAGGAATGGTGTCAAAGGTTAGAGGTTCATGGCAATTTGGGATGGCTTGATAAACAGGTAATAGGTAGCGCAGCATAGCGATAGAACGAAGCAACTAGCATAGCAATGATAGTAGTGAGATCCAGGGTAGCGGTCATCTTGCCTGAAATCCCGCTAGGAAGAAGAACGAGTTCATGAAGAAGATGAACGGATGAAGCCGAACCAACCGTGGACGAATGAATCTTCACGATCGCAACGAAACAGGAACTAACAAGAAGAAGCACACAACATAGTAAACACACCACACATAAACAAGACATGATGCACAACAAGCATGATGCATGACAAAGCTACATGAAGCTATTCATGGCAAGAGAAGATGCAAACAAGAACAACACATCAAGGCAAGTTTAAATGAGGCTGGGAACAACATATAACAATTCCGGTAAGTCCTCATATGCATATTTCGAAATTGGTCCAGAACTGAATAAACCTTATGTTCAAGTTGGTAAACAGCAAGTTAAGATGCACCAAGATGATCTACACGAAATTCTAGTCAAGTTACATATAAAGTTCATTAGATTCGGAGCTACGGCCTAGAAGATATGAGCAAAACAAGTTAAACATGGCATTGATGCAAAATGCACCCAAACATCAAGCAAACACACCAAAACAAGGATGCAACATGGTAATATGAAGCTACATGCAAAATCAAGCAAGTTTCATATAGAGCACACTCAAAACGGAGCAACGGTGCAACACATACACTCTATACAAGTCATAACAACAATCTGTCCAAAACAGCAACTAGGCATCTTACAAGCATCAAAACAACATGCTACCGCACCCCAACATAATAATAAAAGGCATGAGCATGAAGTACACGTAAAGCATAACAAAACATGAACACTGAGCTATCTCCAGAAACAACTAGAACATGCTCAAAATGACATGGAGATATTGCAAATAATAACAGTTTCAGACTTATCAGGAAATAACATCAAGTTGCAATGTTTAGAGCAAGCAAACAACATGTTACAGGAACTTATCATGGCAAACAAAGGCATGGAATGAATCTACGAATAGCATAGATCAAAAGTCCCTTACTGACCATGAGCCAAAAAGGATCAGAAAATATGATGGCACCCATGTAAACATGGTAAGTTATAAGACAGATTCATACATGGCAGGAACAACAATAAGTAGGCATGTTGGTGAGCTTGAACCACTCACCACAGAGCAATACATGGCATGGCAAGGCAACCAACAGTAAGAAGGCATGTTTATGAAGCTAAGCATGTCAAGAACACGTTCATAGGATACATGGATCACTAGGAAAACACATGGGAACAAGTGAACTTGATGTTAACAGGTTGACAGCAACATTTTCAAGCAACTTTAGAGCAAGATTACAACATGTTCCGGCAGGCTATAATTTCAACCAAGGGCATGAATGGATAGAGCATGACATGTAGATCAAAACATTTTTATAGAGCATCTCCAGATTATGCATAGAATGATTAGTAGAAGCATGTTACCATAGCAACAAAATATAACAGAATCTGTCAGGAAAACAGCAACAGCAACTACCCTACTTAACAAGCTTGATACACTTAGCACACAACTCGCAAAAATACATGGTTGGCACCCCTGGAAAGATGGCATGGCATAGATCAACATTCATGTAGAGCTCAACCTCATAGGATGCACACATCAATCATGGAAAAAATGATAAATGAGCAAGTTATAACAGTTTCAGCAGATTAACATCAACATGCACTCTTCCAACAACATTTCGGGCACCAAGATGAGCTCAAATGAAAATGATGCAATGGAATGAAATGATCTACTCGTCGAGGCGAACAATTTGACATATTATATGCCCGAAACGGAGCTACGGATGCAGAGATGTGATGACATGAACATGGCATGTTAATGTATGAAATCTGGGACTTAGCAGTTTCGGGGGTCAACCTTAGGGTTCGCACGGTTTACGAGGTTCACCGGAGTTGGAGGAGGCTCGCCGGAGGGGTCTGAGGGGGCGGAGGAGGCCGGGGGCGGCGCCGGTGGCCGGATCCGGCGGCCGGCGCCCGGATCTGCCCAGATCCCGGCGCAGGGCGGCGCGGAGGAGCTGGCCGCGGGGCGCGGGGCTCGGGGCGGCGCTCACCGGCGTGAGGCGCCGGGGACAGCGGGCGGCGGCCGCCGCGGCCGGAGCAGGAGGCGGGCGGCGGCGCGGAGGAGCTCGGGCTCGCGCCGCGACGACGGAGACGGTGGCCGGCGGGGAGGCCGAGGTCCGTCGGCGGCGGGAGGCGGCCGGTGCCGGAGGCGGAGGCCGGCGCCGGCGGGCGCAGGCGGCGGCGGAGGCGGGCCTCGCGGGCCCGGCGCGGGCTCGCGGGCCGACGTGGCGCGCTGCGATTGGGCGAGGGCGAGGGCGGACATGTCCGGGCGCGGGCGGACGTGTCCGGTGGTGGCGGGGGAGATTTGATCTAGGGTTTTGATCCGAAAAATGGAAGAGGAGGACGTTTTTATAGGTAGAGGGAGCTAGGAGAGTCCAAATGAGGAGCGGTTTTCGGCCACGCGATCGTGATCGAACGAACGAGAGCATGGAGGGGAGTTTGCTGGGCTTTGGGCCACTTTGGAAGGGGTGTTGGGCTGCAACAAAAGAGGCCTTTACGGTTACCCGGTTAACCGTTGGAGTACCAAACGACCTCCAAATGGCACGAAACTTGACAGGCGGTCTACCGGTGCTATACCAAGGCCGCTTGGCAAACCTCGGGCCATTCTGAGAAAGTTTAACACCCGCTCACAACGAGAGACAAAAGGAGAACGCCGGAGGACATAGGAGTGCCGGATTGCAAAACGGACAACGGGGAAAAGGCTTGGAAGCATGAGACGAACACGTATGCAAAATGAAATACACATGATGACATGATATGAAACACATATGATGACATGGCAAATGCAACACGCAAGCAAATGACATGGCAACGAAGGCGAATAACTGGCGGACACCTGGCGCATCGGATCCGGGGCGTTACAACACTCCACCACTACGAGAGGATCTCGTCCCGAGATCTAGGATGGCACCGGAGGGAAAACGGAAGTGGAAGAGAAGAGGTAAACTAAGTTGCTTCTTTGACGAACGAGTGAAACCATGAACCTTGAGAGGTTGAGCAATTTAAAAGAAACAATACAACAGAGATGAACGAGATTGCAAACAATCCCGTTAGAAAAGAGGAACAAGGAGTATTACGAGAATTTGAAGGTTGAAAGACATGGAAATAAGAGCTTCACGAACGAAAAGAATATGACCACCTCGGTATAAAGAGATAGCCAAGGAACAAGAATTATAGAATTTGGACAGCACTCCAGTAGAAAAGAGAAGAAAACTTGATGAGATGAAAAGATATTGAAGAGATGATGCAACACTCCGGTTAAATGGATAAGCAAGAAAAGAACACGATCCTAAAAAAACGAGGTGATGGGTGAAGAGCACAACATCACAATGCCTCCGTAACGAAAGAATAGAAGTTAGATCATTGGTATAAAGGGACGGAGAAGAAAATGACAACATTTGCCACAAGTGAACTTGGATAGCATCCTTGCAAAGAAGAATCGAACGGAGTTGTTGCAAAAACAACAACGAGACGCACAAGCTTGTTGTGGGCTTATGGAAAACATCTCAAAATTATGAGGTGGCAACCGGTCACAAATGGAAACCATTGGTTTGATTGAGAGCACCAAAGAGATGAAAAACTTCTTTCACCAAGAGGATAGGAGATAACTTGGATCATTGCTAAGCACCATAATAGCAACATTCCTTAGGGAAGGCTTTAGGTGAAATATAACCCAAGATAACTCCAACAAAGGGATTGATGGATTTAAAATACCTCATTCTTGACAACATATGAATCATAAAACAAGAGGGAAATTGTCAAGAGTGACATAACACCACCTCAAAAGATAAGGTAGAAAGAATTGCACTTCGGAATGGAAGACAAAGAATACTTGAACTCCTCCAACAAGAATCTTGAGAACACTTCGAGAATGAATTAAATCCTTGATGAACCACCACGAAGGAACTCCATGAAGAACTCCGGTAATAAAAGGATGATAGAAAGAAAGAGAAGTTGAGACACAAGGTGAAGTCTTGCAATGATAAGATGAAGCTTCGGGACGATATAACCGAGAAACTTTGAAATCCGGAAAGAAAAGATGAAGCATCTCGAACCGAGAATGTGATATGATGAACAAACTCCGGAAAGAAGAGATGAACAGCTTAGAACTGAGAAATTGATACCATTACGAACTTCGGAAGAAGGAATTAATCACTTGGATGAAACAAGAATAAGAATTATGTTATGCGTATCCTTCACCAAATTAAATTGATGACAAGCAACGGATTTGGCACACTACTTATTCCCGTAGAAAGGATTAAAAGAGATATAGCGCGAACTTGAGAAGGTATTGATGGAATCACCGGTGGGATTTGGAAACAACGAATGAATTGATATGATAATGAAGGAAGTGAAATCTTGAACGAACCACCGTAAAAATTGAAATTGAACGTAGCAAATGCACAAATCACCGGGAAGAATTGCAAAATGAATGAAGATACTTGAGGGTATTTAGATACAAATGAATGAATGGATCACGAGATGATTAGAGAATACTTGAATGATGCACCGATATGATTTGGAGAACGAGAGCTGAAAGCTTGAATGAATAATACTGAGATGATGGGCTTCAAAGAATGAAACTGAAAAGACTCCTAAAATGCTCCGAATGGGTGAAAAGAATTCCCACAGTCGAAAACAATTATGAGAGTATGGCATCGAACTTGAACTACGCATCTTTGGAAGAACGGGTAAGGATTTGAGAGGAACTCTTCTTCGGTCTTCAAAATCCGAGAATGACAACGAGAAACACCACCATGAATTGTATGAGATACTCCGGGAGAATGAAAAAAAACAAGGTTGTTGAGCCAACAATGAAAAATAATTTGAAAGATCTTGGAGAAGGCATGTGACTGATGAAAATTCATTCTTATGTCACACCTGAAAAGAATTTAAGAATAACTCCGGAATAATTAGAAGAGTCAGGTAAGATCCTGGGAAAAGACCTGTGGGTTAGGGCCCACTCAAAAGAAAACACCGTTGAAAATGATTTTAAAGAGAAATTGCACCGGTTGAATTAAATGGCTTGAATGAGATAAGAACCTCAAAATATCTTGAACGGATTGAGAATGGAAACACAAGTCTTGTAAGATATCTTCAGCACTCCAGAACAAATGAATAGGAAGAAGTGAATGATTAAGAGGTGCATCGGTATGAGAAAGCATTAGAAACGAGGAAAGGAATATGATGAATATCGAAAGCTTGAATAGGATCCACCGGAGAAGAGACAACAATGAAGGATGATGAACTTGAAGCTGTTGAGCATCTTCATGGGAAATCACCGGATAAGAACATTGATTGAAAAGAATGAAGAGACTTCACATGAATAAATGGATACTTGATTAAGAAATTTGTGTCCTTGAAGAAAAAGGGTGGGAGGGCGGGGAAACAAAGGCAACTTGGGACGGATGAAACAAACACCGTTGAGAAAACTTAGATTTGATCTTGCGTATGGGAAAAATGATGGGATCCACTTGAAGAGAAGCACACCGGTTGGAAAGGAGTTGACATGACAAAATCAATGATCAAACGGATTAGTATTCACATAGCAATATGAGAACACCGTTTAGGAAAGGTATGGATTCAACATTTGACTTCGAAGCAACTCGAATACCACAAATAAAACAAAACAAAGGATTTGGCTTGCAGAATAAGCCGGAACAAATACATATGATAGAGATTTACCCAATCCCATATCATGCATTTGTCGGAAAGATATTCTAGGAGCTACTTGAATTCCCACCTATAAACTCCCGAAACTTTCTGGTTATGCAATCTGGTGTTGGGGATACAGGGGAAGCAATATATCTCACCCAAACTAACAATCCCTACATCCAGCTGTATCCATCCGTCAACACATAACCAAGAAACCTTCGCAAATCGTGTACCTCAACCTTCGAAAAGCATCCGTTATACGAGTCATGGCAATACTCCCGTACTCACCTCAGTACTGGGTTATCGGGGTTATCTCACCAACAACTGCATAAAAGAGATTTTCGATGTAGGCGTACTAAACTCAGGTATTCCAGAACTGCAACGATAAAATTATGATGACAATACCTCAGAGCTCAACTCCCCGGGACACTTCCACTAAAACCCTGACAGGAGGCACCAAGACAATGTTCTCATCATAAAACCATCGGAACGATTCCAAGATACCCGCGTGATCCTAAAAAAAAAATTAGTGAAATTTGAGAAGAGAAGAGTCAAAACTCTACGTCAGGATGCCTTACCAGAGCGATGAAGAGGCTGGGGAGTAAAAAGAATTCCTAACTCTCCGATATATATAATCCTAAATGACTCAAAACATTTTTCTAGACACAACTCGGCCGCTAAAAACGATCAAGCAGTGGGGCTCCTAAGGTCGGGGAAGGCTCTGATTACCAACTTGTAACGCCCTCAATGCAGCTATATCTCCCACGTGTCGAAGCACGACTTAGAGGCATAACCGCATTGAAAGCAATGTCGCAAGTGAGGTAATCTTCACACAACCCATGTAATACATAAGGGAAAGAGATACATAGTTGGCTTACAATCGCCACTTCACACAATTACATGAATAAAGCATTACATCATCCAAATACAATCAAGGTCCGACTACAGAACCAAAAAAAAGAAGAACCCCAAAAGCGACAAAGGTCCCCGATCGACCCCAACTGGGCTCCACTACTGATCAACTAGAACGAAACAACACAAAGGGCAAGATCTTCATCGAGCTCCTCCTTGAGCTTGGTTGCGTCACCTGCTCGGTAACATAGGCACCTGCAAACTGGTTTTGGAAGTATCTGGTGAGCCACGAGGACTCAGCAATCCCATTACCATGGGTATCAAGACTAGCAAAGCTTAATGGGAAAGGAAGGGGTAAAGTGGTGAGGTTGCAGCAGCGGCTAAGCATATATGGTGGCTAACATACGCAAATGAGAGCGAGAAGAGAAACAAAGGAACGGTCGTCAACTAGCAATGATCAAGAGGTGATCCTGAACACCTACTTACGTCAAACATAACCCAAAGACCGTGTTCACTTCCCGGACTCCGCCGAGAAGAGATCATCACGGCTACACACGCGGTTGATGCGTTTTAATTCGGATCAAGTGTCAAGTTATCTACAACCGGACATTAACAAATTCCCATCTGCCACATAACCGCGGGCACGGCTCTCGAAAGTTTATACCCTGCAGGGGTGTCCCAACTTAGCCCATGACAAGCTCTCGCGATCAACGAAGGAATAGACCTTCTCCCAGGAAGACCCGATCAGTCTCGGAATCCCGGTTTACAAGACATTTCGACAATGGTAAAACAAGATCATCAAAGCCGCCCGATGCGCCGACAATCCCGATAGGAGCTGCACATATCTCGTTCTCAGGGCAACACCGGATAGGTCAGCCTACGAGTAAAACCAGACCTCGAGTTGCCCCGAGGGGGCCCCGCAGTCTGCCCGGTTCAGACCAGCACTTAGACAAGCACTGGCCCGGGGGGGCTAAAATAAAGATGACCCTTGGTTTAATTACTCCCAAGGGAAAAAGGTAGGTGGTGGTGAGGCAAATGGTAAAACCAAGGTTGGGCCTTGCTGGACAAGTTTTATTCAAAGCGAACTGTCAGGGGGGTCCCATAAATCACCCGACCGCGTTAGGAACGCAAAATCCGGGAACATAACACCGGTATGACGGAAACTAGGGCGGCAAGAGTGGAACAAAACACCAGGCATAAGGCCGAGCCTTCCACCCTTTACCAAGTATATAGATGCATTAATAATATAAGAGATATTGTGATATCCCAACATAACCTTGTCCATCATGGAGCAATCTTCAACTTCACCTGCAACTAACAATGCTATAAGAGGAGCTGAGCAAAGCGGTAACATAGCTAAACAACGGTTTGCTAGGAATGGTGTCAAAGGTTAGAGGTTCATGGCAATTTGGGATGGCTTGATAAACAGGTAATAGTTAGCGCAGCATAGCGATAGAACGAAGCAACTAGCATAGCAATGATAGTAGTGAGATCCAGGGTAGCGGTCATCTTGCCTGAAATCCCGCTAGGAAGAAGAACGAGTTCATGAAGAAGATGAACGGATGAAGCCGAACCAACCGTGGACGAACGAATCTTCACGATCGCAACGAAACAGGAACTAACAAGAAGAAGCACACAACATAGTAAACACACCACACATAGACAAGACATGATGCACAACAAGCATGATGCATGACAAAGCTACATGAAGCTATTCATGGCAAGAGAAGATGCAAACAAGAACAACACATCAAGGCAAGTTTAAATGAGGCCGGGAACAACATATAACAATTCCGGTAAGTCCTCATATGCATATTTCGAAATTGGTCCAGAACTGAATAAACCTTATGTTCAAGTTGTTAAACAGCAAGTTAAGATGCACCAAGATGATCTACGCGAAATTCTAGTCAAGTTACATATAAAGTTCATTAGATTCGGAGCTACGGCCTAGAAGATATGAGCAAAACAAGTTAAACATGGCATTGATGCAAAATGCACCCAAACATCAAGCAAACACACCAAAACAAGGATGCAACATGGTAATATGAAGCTACATGCAAAATCAAACAAGTTTCATATAGAGCACACTCAAAACGGAGCAACGGTGCAACACATACACTCTATACAAGTCATAACAACAATCTGTCCAAAACAGCAACTAGGCATATTACAAGCATCAAAACAACATGCTACCTTTTAAGCTCTGCACCTCCTTTTTCTGAGTTCTTTCTTGCTGTTCTTTGCCAGTACAACTTGCAAGCTCTGCACCTCCACCCCAACTTTGTCCTTCTCCTGGCAATTTTCGCCTACTATTGTGAGGCTCACGTTGGGGCAAAGCCCTCAGTGGCCTTGTTGCGCCATTACTTTTACCTCTGGGTTTCTCGTACCCGTGTCTCCGCATGCGCGAGCTTTATCGCATACTCCAACTCCAATGCCATCTAGAAGCCTGGGAAGAGGATCGAAGGCTTCCGGAGCAAGTGGGTCATGCTGGATGCTGGGCGCGTCCACCCTCGACTGGTGCTGCCTACGGGGCCTCCCAAGGCCGTTGACGCATGGTCCCATGCGGAGATTGTCGAACCTCACGTGAAGGTGGTGCTGAACAGGATGAACGCAGATCTGAGGCCAGGCAACTTGGGGTGGCGAAGCTGACCGGGGCTACTCTCCTGAGGGAGTTCCTGGAGCACCAGGTGGCTCCACTCCGGGAGCAATTGCTCCCGTTGTGGAGGCTTGGGGAAGCAGATTTCGCCCTTCGCCTGAGCTCCGAGGCCCTGGCCGACGAAGATCTGGTTGCGGCTCTCCATTCCTTGGTGGGGGGAGACGTGGCGACCCCGGAGGGCGCTCCCGTCCCCCTGTTCCTTCGTGAGGACTGGGAGCAGGTGGTGAACGCCATGCCCACCTTCAACAGTGAGGGGCTAGTGCCCGCGGTGGCTCCCGTGGATCTAGCAGCGTTGGTGACGGTGAACGTGTCCTCCGGCAACTCCAGAGGCGACTAGCGAGGAGTCGGGGAATTCCTTCCCTCGACGTAGGTCCCGCGCCCTCCGCTCCATGCCGGACGACAACGAGGCCGGCGCCAGGCGAGGAGGGGAGGATTCTCCCCTGGTTCCGAGGAAGGGCAGGTCGGGGCTGGTCCTCCCAGGGACTGCTCTAATCCCGGGACGGTCTGAGGCCAGCTCCGGCCCTCCTGATGCGGCTTCTGCCTCCGGGCCTCCCAAAGCCGATCCCAGCTGTAGGCTCTCGGGCTTCAAGTTTGGCCGGAGGCTACTTGAGTCCGCGAACGACAACCAGTAAGTGCTCGATCCATGCTTTGCTTTGTTTCTGCCGCCAAGGCTTGACATCTGCATTCTCTTGGCCAAGCCGGCACCTGCAGCAAAAAGGTTGAGAGGAGCTTCTGCGGCCCCGCTCGAGGCGGGCTCGTCTACCAGGGCAGTGCCTTCATCCGCGGGGAAAGGAGGTAGCGAGGCTCGTGCCTCCCCTGCCCGATCGTCCTCGCGAGCCCAGCAGGGACACTCTAGCGAGGAGTCAGCCCCCGTGGCCCCGCTGACTCTGGAGGTGCCTGCGCTTGGTGCTGCCGCTGAGACGTCCAAGGTCGAGGGGGCTCCTTCCTCCTAAGCTGTGATCACACTACTGTCCTCTCTGCCTGTTCCACGGGATCCCGTCTCTTCTGATCCCTTCGCCGTCCTGGACCAGGCTGCCAACAAACTGAGCCGACTGCTGGAGGATCTTCGGAGCGCGGACCCCCGCCTGGTAGTCGGGCGCCTGGAGCTAGCTTCTGGTTGGGCCCATTCTGCCGCCTCCATCCGAGCGGCGCTGAGCCAGGCCGTGTCGGCCTCCGATGGGGAGAAGCAGGCCGCCTGCTAGGCCAAGGCCGCTCGCGATGCTGCCCTGGGCGACGCTGCAGATGCCCAGGGCTGCTGCATGGTGCTGGAGGTCGAGCTGCAAGGCCTGTGCGACAAGCTCGCGAAGGAGGTCCGCATCCGCCAGGAGAAGGAGAAGGAGATGAAGGCTCGGGAGGCTGCCGTCAAAGACCGGGACGCCGAGTTTGATGACCTCCGCGGCCGGTTGGAGACGCTGGAGCAGGTGCTGAAGGCGGAGAGGACCGAGCTGGACGGTAAGGCGAAGGTCCTGGCCGAGGATCGGGTGGCCTTTGCCAAGCTGGAGGAGAAAGCTCGCGCTGCATTGAAGACGCTTTATGAGGGCGGCCTAGAGAAGCCATTGGCTGGTGCAGTGGACGGCCCCGCTGAGCTGCTTCCCTTCCTGGTCCGCGCGCTTGAAGACGTCGCGGACGGCCTTGGTCCCACAGCCGAGGCCAAGGCACGTGCCCTGTCTTCTGCAGCGCTGACGCATGTCCTCAGCCACGTCTACCTTCACGACCCCAACGTCGACCTCGACAGCCTGCTGGAGCCCGTGAGCGGCGACCTTGCCGCTGCTGCGGCTGAAGCTGTGAAAGGCCAAGTCGAGGGTTTGCTGGGGAGGTTCCGCGCCTTCAGCACCTTGTCCAGGCGCGACGCCGCCAGCTCCGCGGCCTCAGGAGGCGGAGCCGCCCAGCATGACTCCACCGCAGGCGGCGACGCCACTGGGAAGTGATCCCTTCGCAGCTTCTGTCCTGTTTTAACTCCTGCAACATGCAACATGCCTCGTGGAGGCGTTTAAACTTGTGTTTGGCGTTCGCGAAACAATCTATGGCTTGTAATATTCGCTTTTGAATTCGCCGAATTTGCATTTTTCCTTCCTATTTGCGTGTCTTCTACGTCAGCAGGGCCCGACCCCGCGCATACCTCAGACGCCGTTAGCCCCGACCGGAAACTAGGACGGGACCAAGGAGTAAGGGGCTACGTGGCAAGTTAGGCTCCTGAGTCGCGATGCTCAGGAGTCCCCCTTGACGCGCAAACAGCAAGTAGGGAAGGGAGGCGTATGAGTGGATTTGTCGTTCTACGTCGATAGGGCCCGGCCCCGCGCATACCTCAACCGTCGTTAGCCCCGATCGGAAACCAGGACGGGACTAAGGAGTGAGGGGCTATGTGACCAGTTAGGCTCCTGAGTCCCGATGCTCAGGAGTCCCCCTTGACGTTCAAACGAGTTCTCGTACCTTGGCTCCGCTCAAGGAGGGGCGCGCGACGACCAGGTTCGAGGGACCTGGCTGGGTGGCATGCGTTCGGGCGTGGCCCGGGTGCAGCCCCCGTGTCCAGCCCCCTCGCACGGCACTTCCGAGGGGCGTCGTTGCGATGGTGCCGGACACTGAGCTCTGGGCTCCCCGAGGTTGATATGGCCATGGGCCGCCCTCAGTTGTTTATCACCAGCGCGGAGCATAGTGCTTCCGTATGTGTACGGGCATAGCCGCTCCTCGGCAGTGTCTTTAGCCAGCGCGGAGCATGGTGCTTCAACCGGTGCATGGGAGGGGGCTCCCCTACGGGAGGAGTCCCCGGGGCATGTACAGCCCCACCCTGACACGTGGCCGACACGGTAGGGCTAGGAGAGGTGTATCTGGGCACCCGTGAGCCAGCGCGGGACTCATGAGGCCCTACCTCGAGGCGGGTTGCGCCTAGCTCTTGGCCTTTATCAATGGTGTGTTCCTGCAGGGTGGTTAGAATGCAAATGCTCTACGTCCTCAGGTCCTGGCCCTCGAGCAAGCTCAGCCGCCGCTGGTATGATAGGTCGCGATGCCGTGGGTCAAGGCCAGGGGGTGAGGGCTGGAGAGCCAGTAAGAGCCCATGAGTCATGATGCTCAGGCGCCCCCTTTTAACGCGCAAGCGCTTTGCATTAGAGTGGAGAGGTCCGCGATAAGCAACAGATGATAACCATGGGAATCGGGTTTAAGCGCAGAGGAGCAAATCCATTTAGATAGATGCAGAAAAGCAGACGCCACTGGGTCAGGCCCGAGCGGCTTGGGGATAATGCAGCCCGTGGGGCGCCCCCAACAAGGTAGGTAAAGAGCATAAGCAAAACGGATACATGCCGCAGGGACGGACCCACGCAACCTGGGAATGATGCAGCCCTGTGGGCGCTCCCAGATGAAAATGGAACTTGAAAGATGTCACCTAATATGGTTGAAGACGAAGGGATGCTGAAGTAGCGGACGACTCATGGTGACGAAGCCCATCCTCACGAGCCTTTGGACCCCTGAGCCTCGGGAGGCTCTGGAGGTCCGGGCAGCTCGGCAAGGTCCATCTCCATCTCCTCCAGGAACGACCGGTGCCTGGCCACATGAGCCTCCAGAATGCTCCTCATCAGGCGCTGGTGAGCAGCAACCGCGTTCGGCAGGCTGAAAGGCATGCGAACATAGTTGTGAGGTGGACCCTCACAACGCCCTATGCGCGAAGGCCAGAGGCGCTCCTGAGACGCGGCTCGGTTGAGCCCTGGTACATCGATGCAGACACGCAGTCCACCGTCCTCGCCTAGATGCAGGGCTACGGCGGGTAGGCGGCGACTGCCGCGGATGACTCTTGACTCCTGTAGCTCCTGAATGTTCCTCGCGATGAACTCCTGGGGGTTTGGCCCTCCTTGCCTCACGCCTTCCTAAGGGAAACGTGCTTTGAAGCACGCCTCCAAGTGGTGCCCGGGCGCCTCCCTCGTGACCTTGGCAAAGTCGATGGCCCCCCAAGAAAGAGCCCCTGAGCCCCACCCGAGGAGGGCGCCGGCACGCCTTCCTATGCGACAGAGGGTGGCGCCACCTGGACGGGCGCGAGTCCTGATGCAACGCCTCCGGTGGTGCCTGCCTCGCGAGGGTTCGGGCCAGGTGAAGCCTTCTTCTTTTTGGGGACCGCCTCGGGACGTCTTCCACTCCTGTGATCTGGGTCTTCGATTGCCGCGGCCTGGAAGGCACGCTCAAGAGAACACATGCATCCCTTTCCTCACAAGGCACTGTGATGACTCCACTGCTTCCTGGCATCTTGAGGACATTGTAGCCATGGTGAGTCACTGCCATGAACTTCGCCAGGGCTGGGTACCCGAGGATGGCGTTGTATGGCAGGCGAATGTGGGTGACGTCGAAGTCAATGAGCTCGGTGCGGTAGTTGTCGCGCTGCCCAAAGGTGACAGGAAGGCGAACTTGCCCTATCGGAATGGTGGAACCATCAGTGACTCCTGAGAAAGGCTTGGTTGGCTGAAGTTGATCATATGGCACTTGGAGATTGTTGAATGTCTCGACCGACAGGACGTTGAGTCCTGCTCCGCCATCGATGAGGGTCTTGGTGACTTGCACATTGCTGATGACTGGGGAGCAAAGCATTGGGAGGACTCCGGCCGTGGCTACGCACTTGAGCTGATCCGCTAAGCTGAACATGATAGCGCATGCAGACCACCTGAGGGGGCGTGTGGCCTCAAGCTTGGGGAGGACTGCATTCACCTCGCGAGCAAACTGCTTGAAGATGCGCTTAGAGGTTGGGGCCTGAGCGCCGCCCAGGATGCAAGAGATTGCGCGCGGCTCCTGGAAGCCCCCAGCCCCCTCGTCCTGATGATGGTCTTCATTCCTCCTCGGCGATGGTGGCAGAGGAGGGAGGCATGCGTTGTCTTGAGGGCGGTCCTCACGAGGCTGATCCCACCAACCTCCCTTGCGAGGCTGGTCCTGCCAGCGATCCTCGCGAGGTCGGTCACGCCATCCTTGGCGAGGGCCACGGTCTTCCCAACGTCCTCCACCTCTTCCTCCTCCTCGGCCATAGCCCCGGTCGTTGCGGTCGGGGTGTCGGCCGATACGCCCATCTCGTACGGCCCTGAGCTCTTGGCATTCATTGGTGTTGTGGGTGTGGAGGTCGTGGTACACGCAGTACCAGCTGCCCTTGGATGACCCAGGCTGATCCCTGCCTCGCTTGGTGTCTGGCTCCGCTGCGAGCACATCAGCCCCCTTGCGCTTCACGTCCTTGACCTTGGGCTTCTTCTCTTCCAGATCGGCAGCCAGAAGCTCGAGGAGGGAGAGGCGCCCTTCCTCAACCCTGACGCACTTGGTCGCCAAGTTGAACAGCTCCAGGGATGTGCACAGGTCTTCATGGATTGCTAGCTCCTCTTTCATCTTGATGTCACGCACGCCATCGGAGAAGGCTGAGATGATGGCTTCCTCAGTCACCTTGGGAATCTTGAGCCGAGCGTTTTTGAAGCGCTGGATGTACTTCTGCAGGGACTCCCCTAGCTGTTGCTTGACGCGACGTAGGTCGCTCATGGCCGGGGGCCAGTCGCGAGTGCCTTGGAAGTTGGCGATGAAGCGGGTGCGCATCTCGTCCCAGGAGGAGATCATGCCAGGAGCCAGGTTCAGGAGCCAGGTGCGGGCACCGTCCTTGAGCGCCATGGGAAAACAATTCGCCATGACCTTTTCGTCCCCGTTGGCGGCTTCGATGCCCAGCTCGTAGAGCTGGAGGAACTCCGCGGGGTCAGCAGTGTCGTCGTAGCAAGGAGGCAGGTCCGACTTGAACTTGATGGGCCATGCGACGCTACGCAGCTCGGCGGTGAAGGCGCGTCAGCCTGCAGTGGCCACTGGAGCTCTCTGCTGATGCGGGGCTTGCTCCTGGAAATTCCCACGCGCTGCTGCCTAGAGCAGCGCGGGGTCTTGGCATGGCGGCGCAGGGATGCGGTTATGGCGCACCAGTGCTGGGAGCACACGAGCACCTTCTTGGAGACGAGGGATTTCTTGGCAGCTCCTTTCTTGCCGCGCAGGCGCCGGACGTGGAGGTCCCGTCCTGGGGCCGCGCGCCTTGGAGCCAGGGCTCCTTCTTGGGGAGGAGGTGGCGGAGGCACCTCCTGATCCTCGCCTCCTGCGCAGGATGGAGGGCGAGGCAGCGAGAGAGACGACAGAGGAGAGCCCCCTGTGGCACTTACAAGCTCGGTGATGCGGGCGAGCCAGCCCTCGTAGAGGTCATCGACGGGATGGTAGTGCAGGAGCTCACGCACGAAGAGCAGCACAGCGTGCACGTCCGTGGGGGCGCGACGGGCCTGGGACGACGAACCGACTGGAGTCAGCGACGGGGTGGCGGTGCGGCCTTCCCGCCCACCAAAGGCCGCAGGGACGAGGCCTGCTGCTCGTTCCCTGCCGGGACGGTGGTGGCGTTGGATGCAGGCGACGGGGAACGACGGGGGCGTCCGCCGACAGGAGCCGTCTGGGTGACTCGAGCGGCAAGAGTAGCCCGACGCTCGGCGCGGGCTCGGTGAGCGTCAGATATGGACACGACGGAAGATCACACACGACCAGCGGAAGAAATATTCCGACGCACCCCTACCTGGCGCGCCAAATGTCGGATTTCGTGTTCCAGCAGAGCCTTGAGGTTCGAACACTGGGGTGCGCACGAAGATCTTTCCCCTACCAGCTCACGTTTCGATGCTCGCAAGGAATCTAAGCTAGAAAGAAGAACACACAAGGGACACAAGATTTATAATGGTTCGGGCCACCATTGTGGTGTAATACCCTACTCCAGTGTGTGGTGCGGTGGATTGCCTCAGGGGCTGATGATGAACACTACAAAGAGGAACAGCCTCGCAAGGGGCTGTTTTGAGCTGGTGCGATGAACAACTTGGGTAAGTTCAGTCGCTTCTCTCTCTCTCCGATCTGATTGATCGACCTCCCTCTCTGATCTGATTGATCGACTTCTCTCTCCCTACTCTCTGGTGGCTAGTCCTATTTATAGAGGGAGGCCCTGGGCCTCTTCCCAAATAATGAGCGGGAAGGGCGCCAACAATTGGCCATTTTGAAGGGGAACATCTAGTACACTTATCCTAACTAAAGTTGGTCTTCGGCTGCCAAAGGTTCTGAGGATTACGCCATCCTGGTCTCCACGATGACCTCCATCATGTCGTTCTGCTGGTCTTGGTCTTATTGCACTGAAATGGTAACCTTTGCCTGACGCCTTGGCCTGTGCTTGCCCCCCTTTGCACCGAAGGGGAAACAAGGACACTGCGCAGGCCGGCGCCCGCCTGGCGCCCGCCTGGCATCGATCGTCATGGCTTGCGTCATGGGTTCCTCGCGAGGTACCCTGCCTTGATCTCTCCGCCTCCTCGCGATCCTGCCTGATGAGGCCGCTCCTGAGGAAGCTTCCTATCATCCACCCCGCGAGGCTTGGCCCATCGCGAGGGTCTTGAGCTTGAGCTGATGAAGCTGGGCCGCACTGGGCCCCCACTTGAGCCGCGCCACAGACCGCAGGCAGGCAAGTCTGGGGACCCTCGTTCCCAGAACGCCAACATATTGAGAATCAAAGAGAGAGAAGAAGCCATCTAGCTACTAGCTATGGACCCGTAGGTCTGATGTAAACTACTCATGCTTCATCGGAAGGGTAATGGAGTTGCTGTAGAAGCCCTCCGTGATTGAATCCCCCTCCGGCAGGACGCCGGAAAAGGCTCCTAGATGGGATCTCACGCTTACAGAAGGTTGCGACGGTGGAAAAGTATTTTTGTGGATCCTCCTGATGATTTTGGGGTATAAGAGTATATATAGGCGAAGGAACTAGGTCAGGAGAGCTCCCAGGGGCCCACGAGGTAGGGGCGCGCCCTACCCCCCTGGGCGTGCCCTCCACCATCGTGGTCGCCTCGTTGAGTCTCTGACTTCATCTCCAAGTCTCCTGGTTTGCTTTTGGTCCAAGAAAGATCACAACGAAAGTTTCATTCAATTTGGACTCCGTTTGGTATTCCTTTTCTGCAAAACTCTAAAACAGGCAAAAAAACAGATATTGGCACTGGACTCTCGGTTAATAGGTTAGTCCCAAAAATAATATAAAATAGCATATAAATGCATATTAGACATCCAAAACATATAATATAACAGCATGGAACAATCAAAAATTATAGATACGTTGGAGACGTATCATCGCCATCAACAAGTTTACCAAGTGGGCAGAGGTGGAAGCCGTCCACACCATCCTGGCCGGCTCTGTGGTCGAGTTCATCAAGGGCCTCGTGAGTCACTTCAGGGTGCCCAACCGCATCATCACCGACAATGGCTCCCAGTTCACGAGCAACCTCTTTAAAACATATTGTGCTAACCTTGGGACGCACATATGCTACGCTTCGGTGGCACACCCGCAGAGCAATGGCCAGGCCGAGCGCACTAACGCAGAGGTCTTGAGGTGCCTCAAGGCAAGGAGCTTCAAGAAAAAGCTCGAAGCCTGCGACAGGGGCTGGCTCGACGAACTCCCATCCGTGTTGTGGTCCATCCGCACCACTGTGACCAAGCCCACATGGGAGACCACATTCTTCATCATCTACGGAGTCAAGGCGGTCCTTCCCCACGAGGTCAAGAGACGCTCCCCGCGGGTCCTAGCATTCGACAAGGCGCGTTAGGACGCCTCGCGGAGGATGGACCTCGTGTTGGGGGAGGAACGTTGTCGCCAAGCCTCGCTCCAAGTTGCGAGGTACCAGCAAGTGCTGCGGCGATACCACTACCGCAACATCCGTTCCAGGTCCCTTGAGGTGGGTTACCTTGTCCTAAGGTAGGTGCTCTCCAGGGAAGGGCTTCACAAGCTCTCCCCAATGTGGGAGGGCCCGTTCAGGATCACCCGTGTTTCCAGGCCTGGAGACACAGGATGGGGTCCCCATCCAGAATGCCTAGAACATCCAGCACCTCCGGAAGTTCTACCCGTAAAGAAGGCCCCGTGCTTGTGAAGGTCTCCGCTCGTGACACTCTCACGTAATAATGAGTTAGGGTTGTACACGCCTCAGAGTCTCCTAAGCATCGCCCTTGGGCCTCACGGGGGCGCCCACCCACGTCCTAGTGGCAGCACTTAGCTCCACGCTGGTGAGAAGACTAGCATAGGTGCCAGACGTGGCCGTTCTTTTGCTTGCTTTCTATATCTGTTTTGCAACTTCTTGAATGAAATTTGGAGTTTCAGTGTCTCTTTTTGAGGGTTGGGATTTTTTCTTCTCCTTGCCTCGTTCATTCTCTTAGGCCTTGCCTCAGGAGGAGTGACAGTTGTCCATCGCTCCTCCTCGCGCGTCGCTCTCGCGGGGGCTGGGCAGGTGTGCGCACTTCGGGCTTGCCCGCGAACACACCTTGCCAAAGCCTTAGTTCTTGGCCTTGTGGTGTATCCATCCTCGCGCGAATCTCTCGAACGAGCTCGCAGGCACTGCGCCTCCGGGGTTTTCTAGTCCTATAGCCGCAAGGGCACCCTTGAGGCTTGGCGACCCTGGGTCACCTCCTCGCAAGGCGTGCTCCCACGACATTGAAGTTCACCGCAGGAACCCTAAGCTAAGTTATCCCAATCACAATCAGTGGCAATGCGAATATCAGGAGGTGGCATAGAAACAATAACATAACGGTGCAAGCGCCATAGTCCATTACACGCCTTAGTAAGGCATCCTACTTCTTTTTTGCAGCAGAAAGAAAGAAACAAAAGCAAGTACACGACGACGGCAACTCCTGAGGCCCGGCTCTAGCGGTTCTCAGGCTCACCCGGAGCCCTCCTCCCGCTTCACCGGGGCGTGGTGGCGATGCAGCTTGTCTCTCCTCTTGGTCCGAGCTTGGCGGTGCGGTGGCTCGTCGGGGTCATCACCGATAGAGCTTTCCATGGAGGAAGAGCCGCCGCTGCTGGAGGTGGCACGACTGTCGCCAAGGGCGAGTTCATCACCGGCGATGATGCCGCCCCTTTGTCCTTCGTCATCATCACCATCGTCATCACTGTCGCTCTCCGGGGAGCACCCTACGTGTGGGCCGTCCTCCCCGAAGGTCCTCACATAGAGGGTCGCAACGCCATCATACCTGAAGTGGAGGGTGCGACTCCCGTGTAGGTCCCACGTGTGGGCAAACGACTACCACCCGCGGTTTAGGAACACGTTGTCGGCGGCCGTGACCTCGGCCTCCATCCACAAGGCCTTGCTGCAACAGGCATCGGCGTAAAGCCAGAAGTCACCAGCCCCCCAGCCGGCAGCGCACTCGCAAAGAAGCGCAGGAGCTGGAGCCAGGTGCATGCGGGCCTCTCCGCCCACACCACGAACTTCGGGGGTGCGTCACCTAAGTGGGACCGCGGCCGTGGCGGCCGGACGGCCACCGCGCACCTCACCTCCTCACAGCGGCTCCCCTGACCGCGGTGACTCCCGCCGCAGGAAGACGTGCCCCCAAGACCGCCAGAGGCAGCATCATCCTTTGAGGGAGGACGCCCACGTCCACGGGGAGCCGCTGCCGGCATCGCAGCATACTTGCAGGGGAGCCCGCGGCCCCTCTTGGGACGGGGCGAGTCCGGTCCCTCCTTGGGGGCCTTCCCTTTCTCTGCGGTGGAGAACCTCCTCGTCGGCACCATGGATGCTCTAGTGAGATGATGGAGCAAGAAGAAGAAGAAGAAGCAAGAGGCGAGAATACAAAGATGGGCTAGGTGCTCCGCCCCCTTTCCCCATTTATAGGCGAAGGAAGGCCAATCGTCGGCCTCCCACGATCTCGAGTAATGATGGTTTTTTCTGCATGCAGCAAGCAGTTGTCAAGTCAGACAGTTGCCGAGGCAGCATGGGGAAGTGGAGACACCCACGTCTTATCAAGCGCCACGCGTTGACTCGGTCCACGGGCGATTAGGGCCCGCGGTGCTTCGCACTTGCCCTTTTGCTTCGCCTCGAAGCCAAGTGCGAGCATGCCTTGGGCCTGTGGGCTACTGTCGGTGTTCTAGGAACCAGGGTACCCATACTTGCCTGCCTGCAGCCCACGGCGTGGCTCCCTTGATGGCCTGGTACGGCCCATCTTCAGCATCCACAAGTCAAGACCCTCACGAGGGGCCAAGCCTCGCGAGGCAGGTGACATCAAGACCCCCTGAAGGAGCGGCCTCCCCAGGAGGCCTCCTAAGGAGCGGAGATTCCTATGCAAGCACTCACCTCATAAGGCTGGGGTGACGCCAGCCATGACGACCAAGGCCAGACGCGCGCCAGTGGGCGCAGAGCGCAGGTTTTCTCTTTGGTGCTAAAGAGGCAAACATAGGTGTAGAGTCCCATGCAATCAACTAAATGTTACCATTTGCATGCAACAAGACCCAGACCGCCAGTGTGGTAGGATGAATGTCATTGTCGAGCCCACCACGACGTCATGATCAGAAGCTTTGTAGGTCAAAACCACCTTTCGTCAGGATAAGATGTACTACTTGTCCCCCTTCAAAATTGGCCACTGTGGGATCCCTTCCCGCCTAAGTTTTAGGGGAAGAGGACCAAGGCCACTATAAGTATAGCCTAGCCACCATCATAGAAAAGGGTTGAGTCCCAGAGAGATAGCTCCCCAAAGCTACCACCATCACAAGAACAAGCCTCCTGAGGTTGTTCTTCCCCATGTACTTGTTGGAAATATGCCCTAGAGGCAATAATAAAAGGATTATTATTATATTCCCTTGTTCATGATAATTGTCTTTATTCATGCTATAATTGTACTACCCAAAAATCGTAATACACGTGTGTATACATAGACCATAACATGTCCCTAGTAAGCCTCTAGTTGACTAGCTCGTTGATCAACAGATAGTCATGGTTTCCTGACTATGGACATTAGATGTCGTTGATAACGGGATCACATCATTAGGAGAATCATGTGATGGACAAGACCCAATCCTAAGCATAGCACAAGATCGTGTAGTTCATTTTGCTAGAGCTTTACCAATGTCAAGTATATTTTCCTTAGACCATGAGATCGTGTAACTCCCGGATACCGTAGGAGTGCTTTGGGTGTACCAAACGTCACAACGTAACTGGGTGACTATAAAGGTGCACTACAGGTATCTCCGAAAGTGTCTGTTGGGTTGACACGGATCGAGACTGGGATTTGTCACTCCGTATGACGGAGAGGTATCTCTGGGCCCACTCGGTAATGCATCATCATAATGAGCTCAAAGTGACCAAGTGTCTGGTCACGGGATCATGCATTACGGTACGAGTAAAGTGACTTGCCGGTAACGAGACTGAACGAGGTATTGGGATACCGACGATCGAGTCTCGGGCAAGTAACATACCGATTGACAAAGGGAATTGTATACGGGGTTGATTGAATCCTCGACATCGTCGTTCATCTGATGAGATCATCGTGGAGCATGTGGGAGCCAACATGGGTATCCAGATCCCGCTGTTGGTTATTGACCAGAGAGCCTACGTGTCTCCCGAACCCGTAGGGTCTGCACACTTAAGGTTCGGTGACGCTAGGGTTGTAGAGATATGAGTATGCAGCAAACCGAAAGTTGTTCGGAGTCCCAGATGAGATCCCAGACGTCACGAGGAGTTCCGGAATGGTCCGGAGGTAAAGAATAATATATAGGAAGTGCAGTTTCGGCCATCGGGAGAGTTTTGGGGGTCACCTATATTGTATCGGGACCACCAGAAGGGTCCTGGGGGTCCACCGGGTGAGGCCACCTATCCCGGAGGGCCCCGTGGGCTGAAGTGGGGAGGGGACCAGCCCCTGGTGGGCTGGTGCGCCCCCCTGGGCCCCCCTCTGCGCCTAGGGTTGGGAACCCTAGGGGAGGGGGCGCCTCCACTTGCCTTGGGGGGCACTCCACCCCCCTTGGCCGCCGCCACCCCCTAGAGATCCCATCTCTAGGGCCGGCGCCCCTCCTGGGGGCCTATATAAAGGAGGGGGGAGGGAGGGCAGCCGCACCCTGAAGTCTTGGCGCCTCCCTCTCCCTTGCTTCACCTCTCCCTCTCGCAGAAGCTCGGCGAAGCTCTGCCAGAACTCTGCTGCATCCACCACCACGCCGTCGTGCTGCTGGATCTTCATCAACCTCTCCTTCCCCCTTGCTGGATCAAGAAGGAGGAGACGTCATCCACTCCATACGTGTGTTAAACGCGGAGATGTTGTCCGTTCGGCACTTGGTCATCGGTGATTTGGATCACGACGAGTACGACTCCCTCAACCCCGTTCTCTTGAACGCTTCCGCTCGCGATCTACAAAGGTATGTAGATGCACTCGTATCACTCGCTGCTAGATGAACTCATAGATGGATCTTGGTGAAACCGTAGGAAAAAATTTATTTTCTGCAACGTTCCCCAACAGTGGCATCATGAGCAAGGTCTATGTGTAGTTCTCTATTGCACGAGTAGAACACAAATTTGTTGTGGGCGTAGATGTTGTCAACTTTCTTGCCACTACTAGTCTTATTTTGCTTCAGCGGTATTGTGGGATGAAGCGGCCCGGACCGACCTTACACGTACGCTTACGTGAGACAGGTTCCACCGACTGACATGCACTAGTTGCATAAGGTGGCTAGCGGGTGTCTGTCTCTCCCACTTTAGTTGGAGCGGATTCGATGAAAAGGGTCCTTATGAAGGGTAAATAGAAGTTGACAAATCACGTTGTGGCTTTTTCGTAAGTAAGAAAATGTTCTTGCTAGAGCCCTATTGCACCCATGTAAAAGATGCAACAACAATTAGAGGACGTCTAACTTGTTTTTGCAGCAATTGCCTTGTGATGTGATATGGCCAAAAGTTGTGATGAATGATGAATGATATATTGTGATGTATGAGATCATGTTCTTGTAATAGGAATCACGACTTGCATGTCGATGAGTATGACAACCGGCAAGAGCCATAGGAGTTGTCTTAATTATTGTATGACCTGTGTGTCAATGATTTAACGCCATGTAATTACTTTACTTCTTTGCTAAAACGTTAGCCATAGCAGTAGAAGTAATAGTTGGCGAGCAACTTCATGGAGACACGATGATGGAGATCATGATGATGGAGATCATGATGATGGAGATCATGGTGTCATGCCGGTGACGAAGATGATCATGGAGCCCCGAAGATGGAGATCAAAGGAGCTATATGATATTGACCATATCATGTCACTACTATATAATTGCATGTGATGTTTATTATGTTTATGCATCTTGTTTACTTAGAACGATGGTAGTAAATAAGATGATCCCTTATAATAATTTCAAGAAAGTGTTCTCCCCTAACTGTGCACCGTTGCTAAAGTTCATCGTTTCGAAGCACCACGTGATGATCGGGTGTGATAGATTCTTACGTTCACATACAACGGGTGTAAGACAGTTTTACACATGCAAAAACACTTAGGGTTAACTTGACGAGCCTAGTATGTACAGACATGGCCTCGGAACACAGAGACCGAAAGGTCGAACATGAGTCGTATGGAAGGTACGATCAACATGGAGATGTTCACCGATGATGACTAGTCCGTCTCACGTGATGATCGGACATGGCCTAGTTGACTCAGATCGTGTAACACTTAGATGACTAGAGGGATGTCTAATCTGAGTGGGAGTTCATTAAAATAATTTGATTAGATGAACTTAGTCTAAAACCTTTGCAAATATGTCTTGTAGATCAAATGGCCAACGCTCATGTCAACATGAACTTCAACGCGTTCCTAGAGAAAACCAAGCTGAAAGATGATGGCAGCAACTATACGGACTGGGTCCGGAACCTGAGGATCATCCTCATAGCTGCCAAGAAAGCATATGTCCTAGAAGGACCGCTAGGTGAAGCACCCATCCCAGAGAACCAAGACGTTATGAACGCTTGGCAGTCACATGCTGATGATTACTCCCTCGTTCAGTGCGGCATGCTTTATAGCTTAGAACCGGGGCTCCAAAAGCGTTTTGAGCAACACGGAGCATATGAGATGTTCGAGGAGCTGAAAATGGTTTTCCAAGCTCATGCCCGGGTCGAGAGATGTGAAGTCTCCGACAAGTTCTATAGTTTTAAGATGGAGGAAAATAGTTCTGTCAGTGAGCACATACTCAAAATGTCTGGGTTGCACAACCGCCTGTCCCAGCTGGACATTAACCTCCCGGACGAGGCGGTTATTGACAGAATCCTTCAGTCGCTCCCACCGAGCTACAAGAGCTTTGTGATGAACTAAAATATGTAGGGGATGGTGAAAACTATTCCTGAAGTATTTTCATTGCTGAAGTCGTTAGAGGTAGAAATCAAGAAAGAACATCAAGTGTTGATGGTCAATAAAACCACCAAGTTTAAGAAGGGCAAGGGTAAGAAGAACTTCAAGAAGGACGGCAAGGATGTTGCCGCGCCCGCTAAGCCAGTTGCCAGGAAGAAGTCAAAGAATGGACCAAAGCCTGAGACTGAGTGCTTTTATTGCAAAGGGAAGGGTCACTCGAAGCAGAACTGCCCCAAATACTTAGCAGACAAGAATGCCGGCAACACTAAAGGTATATGTGATATACATGTAATTGATGTGTACCTTACCAGTACTCGTAGTAACTCCTGGGTATTTGATACCGGTGCCGTTGCTCATATTTGTAACTCACAGCAGGAGCTGCGGAATAAGCGGAGACTGGCGAAGGACGAGGTGATGATGCGCGTCGGGAATGGTTCCAAGGTCGATGTGATCGCCGTCGGCATGCTACCTCTACATTTACCTACGGCATTAGTTTTAAACCTCAATAATTGTTATTTAGTGCCAAGTTTGAGCATGAACATTGTATCTGGATCTCATTTGATACGAGATGGCTACTCATTTAAATCCGAGAATAATGGTTGTTCTATTTATATGAGAGATATGTTTTATGGTCATGCCCCGATGGTCAATGGTTTATTCTTAATGAATCTCGAACGTAATGTTACACATATTCATAGTGTGAATACCAAAAGATGTAAAGTTGATAACGATAGTCCCACATACTTGTGGCACTGCCACCTTGGTCACATTGGTGTCAAGCGCATGAAGAAGCTCCATGCTGATGGACTTTTAGAGTCTCTCGATTATGAATCATTTGACACATGCGAACCATGCCTCATGGGCAAAATGACCACGACTCCGCTCTCCGGAACAATGGAGCGAGCAACCAACTTATTGGAAATCATACATACCGATGTGTGCGGTCCAATGAGCGTTGAGGCTCGCGGAGGATATCGTTATGTTCTCACTCTCACTGACGACTTGAGTAGATATGGGTATGTCTACTTAATGAAACACTAGTCTGAGACCTTTGAAAAGTTCAAGGAATTTCAGAATGAGGTAGAGAATCAATGTGACCGAAAGATAAAATTCTTACGATCAGATCGTGGAGGAGAATATTTAAGTCACGAATTTGGTACACACTTAAGAAAATGTGGAATCATTTCACAACTCACGCCGCCTGGAACACCTCAGCGTAACGGTGTGTCCGAACATCGTAATCGCACTCTATTGGATATGGTGCGATCTATGATGTCTCTTACCGATTTACCGCTATCATTTTGGGGATACGCTCTAGAGACAGCTACATTCACTTTAAATAGGGCTCCGTCTAAATCTGTTGAGACGACACCGTATGAATTATTGTTTGGGAAGAAACCTAAGCTGTCGTTTCTAAAAGTTTGGGGATGCGATGCTTATGTCAAGAAACTTCAACCTGAAAAGCTCGAACCCAAGTCGGAAAAATGCGTCTTCATAGGATACCCTAAGGAAACCATTGGGTATACCTTCTACTTAAGATCCGAGGGCAAGATCTTTGTTGCCAAGAACGGATCCTTTCTGGAAAAAGAGTTTCTCTCGAAAGAAGTAAGTGGGGAGGAAAGTAGAACTCGATGAAGTACTACCTCTTGAACCAGAAAGTAGTGCAGCTCAGGAAAATGTTCTTGTGGTGCCTACACCAACTGGAGAGGAAATTAATGATCAAGGTACTTCGGATCAAGTTTCTACTGAACTTCGTAGGTCCACAAGGACACGTTCCACACCAGAGTGGTATGGCAACCCTATCCTGGAAATAATGTTGTTAGACAACGGTGAACCTTCAAACTATGAAGAAGCGATGGCGGGCCCAGATTCCAACAAATGGCCTGAAGCCATGCAATCCGAGATACAATCCATGTATGAAAACAAAGTATGGACTTTGACAGACTTGCCTGATGATCGGCGAGCGATAGAAAACAAATGGATCTTTAAGAAGAAGACGGACGCGGATGGTAATGTTGCCATCTATAAAGCTCGACTTGTCACTAAGGGTTATCGGCAAGTTCAAGGGGTTGACTACGATGATACTTTCTCTCCCATAGCGAAGCTGAAGTCCGTCCGGATCATGTTAGCAATTGCCGCATACTATGATTATGAGATATGGCAGATGGACGTCAAAACAGCATTCCTTAACGGCTATCTTAAGGAAGAACTGTATATGATGCAGCCGGAGGGTTTTGTCGATCCTAAGAGTGCTAACAAAGTATGCAAGCTCCAGCTATCCATTTATGGGCTGGTGCAAGCATCTCGGAGTTGGAACATTCGCTTTGATGAGATGATCAAAGCGTTTGGGTTTATGCAGACTTATGGAGAAGCCTGCGTTTACAATAAAGTGAGTGGGAGCTCTGTAGCATTTCTCATAATATATGTAGATGACATACTCTTGATGGGAAATGATATAGAACTTTTGGACAGCATTAAGGCCTACTTGAATAAGTGTTTTTCAATGAAGGACCTTGGAGAAGCTGCTTACATATTAGGCATCAAGATCTATAGGGATAGATCGAGACGCCTCATAGGTCTTTCACAAAGCACATACCTTGATAAGATTTTGAAGAAGTTCAAAATGGATCAGTCCAAGAAAGGGTTCTTGCCTGTATTGCAAGGTGTGAGATTGAGCTCGGCTCAATGCCCGACCACGGCAAAAGATAAAGAAGAGATGAGTGTCATCCCCTGTGCTTCAGCCATAGGATCTATTATGTATGCCATGTTGTGTACCAGACCTGATGTAAACTTTGCCGTAAGTTTGGTAGGAAGGTACCAACGTAATCCCGGCAAGGAACACTGGACAGCGGTCAAGAATATCCTGAAGTATCTGAAAAGGACAAAGGACATGTTTCTCGTTTATGGAGGTGACGAAGAGCTCGTCATAAAGGGTTACGTCGACGCTAGCTTCGACATAGACCTGGATGACTCTAAGTCACAAACCGGATACGTGTATAAGTTGAATGGTGGAGCAGTAAGCTGGTGCAGCTGCGAGCAGAGCGTCATGGCGGGATCTACATGTGAAGCGGTGTACATGGCAGCCTCGGAGACAGCGCATGAAGCAATTTGGGTGAAGGAGTTCATCACCGACCTAGGAGTCATACCCAATGCGTCGGGGCCGATCAAACTCTTCTATGACAACACTGGAGCTATTGCCCTTGCCAAGGAGCCCAGGTTTCACAAGAAGACCAGGCACATCAAGCGTCGTTTCAACTCCATCCGTGAAAATTTTCAAGATGGAGACATAGATATTTGCAAAGTACATACGGATCTGAATGTCGCAGATCCATTGACTAAACCTCTTTCGTGAGCAAAACATGATCAACACCAGAACTCTATGGGTGTTCGATTCATCACAATGTAACTAGATTATTGACTCTAGTGCAAGTGGGAGACCCTTGGAAATATGCCCTAGAGGCAATAATAAAAGGATTATTATTATATTTCCTTGTTCATGATAATTGTCTTTATTCATGCTATAATTGTATTATCCGGAAATCATAATACATGTGTGAATACATAGACCATAATATGTCCCTAGTAAGCTTCTAGTTGACTAGCTCGGTGATCAACAGATAGTCATGGTTTCCTGACTATGGACATTAGATGTCGTTGATAACGGGATCACATCATTAGGAGAATGATGTGATGGACAAGACCCAATCCTAAGCATAGCACAAGATCGTGTAGTTCGCTTTGCTAGAGCTTTTCCAATGTCAAGTATCTTTTCCTTAGACCATGAGATCGTGTAACTCCCGGATACCGTAGGAGTGCTATGGGTGTACCAAATGTCACAACGTAACTAGGTGACTATAAAGGTGCACTACAGGTATCTCCGAAAGTGTCTGTTGGGTTGACACGGATCGAGACTGGAATTTGTCACTCCGTATGACGGAGAGGTATCTCTGGGCCCGCTCGGTAATGCATCATCATAATGAGCTCAAAGTGACCAAGTGTCTGGTCACTGGATCATGCATTATGGTACAAGTAAAGTGACTTGCAGGTAACGATACTGAACGAGGTATTGGGATACTGACGATCGAGTCTCGGGCAAGTAACGTACCGATTGACAAAGGGAATTGTATACGGGGTTGATTGAATCCTCGACATCATGGTTCATCCGATGAGATCATCGAGGAGCATGTGGGAGCCAACATGGGTATCCAGATCCCACTGTTGGTTATTGACCAGAGAGCTGTCTCGGTCATGTCTACGTGTCTCCCGAACCCGTAGGGTCTACACACTTAAGGTTTCGTGACGCTACGATTGTAGAGATATGAGTATGCAGAAAACCGAAAGTTGTTCGGAGTCCCAGATGAGATCCCGTATGTCACGAGGAGTTCCGGAATGGTCCCGAGGTAAAGAATAATATATAGGAAGTGCAGTTTCGGCCATCGGGAGAGTTTCGGGGGTCACCGGTATTGTACCGGGACCACCGGAAGGGTCCTGGGGATCCACCGGGTGGGGCCACCTATCCCGGAGGGCCCCGTGGGCTGAAGTGGGGAGGGGACCAGCCCCTGGTGGGCTGGTGCGCCCCCCCTGGGCCCCCCTCTGCGCCTAGGGTTGGGAACCCTAGGGGAGGGGGCGCCTCCACTTGCCTTGGGGGGCACTCCACCCCCTTGGCCACCGCCCCCCTAGAGATCCCATCTCTAGGGCCGGCGCCCCCCCTCCTGGGGGCCTATATAAAGGAGGGGGGAGGGAGGGCAGCCGCACCCTGATGTTTTGGCGCCTCCCTCTCCCTTGCTACACCTCTCCCTCTCGCAGAAGCTCGGCGAAGCTCTGCTGGAACTCTGCTGCATCCACCACCACGCCGTTGTGCTGCTGGATCTTCATCAACCTCTCCTTCCCCCTTGCTGGATCAAGAAGGTGGAGACTTCATCCGCTCCGTACGTGTGTTGAACACGGAGGTGCTGTCCGTTTGGCACTTGGTCATCGGTGATTTGGATCACGACGAGTACGACTCCCTCAACCCCGTTCTCCTGAACGCTTCCGCTCGCGATCTACAAAGGTATGTAGATGCACTCCTATCACTTGTTGCTAGATGAACTCATAGATGGATCTTGGTGAAACCGTAGGAAAAAATTTATTTTCTGCAATGTTCCCAAACAGTACTAGTTCATCCTCAGCCCTCGCGAGGCTAATCCACCACAAAGCAGGAGTAGGGTTTTACACCGCAAGGTGGCCCGAACCTGGGTAAACTGCCGTGTCCATTATTTTCTTATCCATCGAGTTAGTCCGTGAGAGCAGTGAGTTGGCCGGCTAGAGAGGTTGAGTTCTTTGCACACGCCCCAGAGTTTGAACCTTTCTTGGGTCTGCGGAGCCAGGAATCCGACAAGCGCCTCATCGACTACGGGGTCCAGCTGTGCTCCTATGGATGTCGTTTTGTTGGGATTTGTTGGGTGCACTTGAAATTTTACTATTTCATCGGCTGGCTTGAATGATGTGGGTTTTTGTTTTTTACTGAGAACCACATCGTCCCTGTCGACTGTAGTGCATAGCATTGTCAACTCTTTGGTCGTGAAGGCTTTGTATAGTGCCTCTAGGGCGAGGGATGTTGTCTTGTTTTCGGCTCACAAGGCTTTGCTCGGGTCGCTTTTAAGCAAGATTACCCCGTTGGGCCGTGGCATCTTAAGTTTTATATACCCGTAATATGGTATGGCCTGAAATCTTGAGAATGCCTCTCATCCTAGAAGGACGTGGTATCTGCTACGGAAGGGCACAATGTGAAATAGTGAGGGTTCTGATCTATAGTTGTCGGGTGTGCCAAACACAACGTCCAGGGTTACGCATCCCGAGCAGTGTGCCTCCCTACTGGGTATTATACCTTGGAATGTGGTATGACTGCGTTCGATGCGAGACCTGATGAATTGCATCTTGTCCAGAGTATCCTCATAAATGAGGTTGAGACTGCTGCCTCCGTCCATCAGCACTTTAGTTAATCGGAAACCATTGACAATGGGGTCGAGGACCAGTGAAGTAGGTGCGTGGTTGTTACGGGGGCTTGGCTTGTCCTTCTCGTTGAAGGTGATAGGCATGGCTGCCCATGGGTGTGTGGCCATTACCTGATATATCTGGCTGAGCTCTCGAAGAGTCTTTTTCCTTTTATTGTTTAAGGCGAATGTCTCGTATACCATGAGGATGTTATGGTCCAGCGGTGAGGCCGCGAACTGCTTATCTAGAAGTGTAAGGCCCAAAATTGGCTCGCCATATTTGGCTAGTTGTCATACCACCCAATAGGCTCAAAGTCTGTGGGTTGGGTTCGTGTCTAGCAAGACTGAGTGTATTGGGCAAGGTTTATCCAGCAATTCGTCCATCACAGATTTAGGCCTAATCTTCTTTTCGTCTGGCTCGCGCTCCAGCGACCGATCTGTATATGCCTGTTTAGGGCAGGACCTTCCATGTTGCGAGGCGGGCGATGGCCCCATGTTCATTTGTTGCACCCTCCATGTGTTCTCCATGGTGCAATATTTGTGTACCATGTCTGATAGTTCGATGAAGCTTTGAATTCGGCGACATGCGAGGGCATTTAAGAGGCCCTCGTCCTTGCAGTTAAACTGGAAGGCTTTAATTATCTCTTTGCCGCAGCAGGGTGCCATCCTGTTTTTTACCAGGAGGAACCTAGCCCAATAATGATGGACTGACTCGTTTGGCATCTGTTTGACATACATGAGGTCCCATATGTCTGGGTGTCCCGAATCCGGAGAGTATTCGATATGGTGGGTGGGTGGACAAAATTCGAGAATTCCCTTCTACGGCAGACCCGGACTATCCTTCATTAGTGTCTGAGTCATGTCTGGCTCTAATCTTGCGAGGTTTGGATCTGGACTAGTGCGCGTATGGATCGGATCGAGGCCGGATCTAGCACTGGGGCTCGGGTCCGGGCGTATCTCTGGGCTGGTGACTAACTCTGAACTGGAAGCTCAAGTGTACACCGTTCTTAGCTTGGGTGGATGCGGCCCTTCATGGGCATCTTCGACGGTGGCGACGGGATGAGTGACCGAAGGGGCGATGATTTCCTGGTTGTTGGGTTTAAGTTCGATCGATCATAAGCCATCGGCCTGGTGATGGAGATTCCCATTGCACAGAATAGATTTACAAAGTGGTCCATCGACTGGACACATGGGGGTGCCAGGCACTCTAGCGATTCGGTGGGATACATGGGGGTTAGCGCGAGCGGTCTGTCAGAGCTAGGCTTCAAAGCTGGACTCCGAGATACATAATTATTGAAAATCTGCTGGCCCTGGGGTTGATGCCCCGGAACCAGTGAATTCCTCTATGGGGACGAAGCCTTCAATCTAGTCGAAGCGACCACCGGGATCAGCGCGCACAAATATGCCGCCGAAGACGAGGAGATGTCCAGGAGTGGGGGCGCCCTCGGTTTGGGCATGGTCTCCAACAACCGGTTGGGCCATCTATTCTTCTGGCGATCCAACAGCAGAACTCTAAAAGCACCAATGTCGGTGTCAAAATCGGCAGACCTCGGGGTAGGGGGTCCCGAGGTGTGGATCTAGGATCGATGGGGAACAAGGGACGACGAACACAGTGTTTACCCAGGTTCGGGCCCTCTCGAGGAGGTAATACCCTACATCCTGCTTGATTTTTTTCTCTGCGAAACGGAATATATAGAGTTGGAGTTGAGGTCGGTGGAGCATCAGGGGGCCCACGAGATAGGGGGCGCGCCCAGGGGGAGGGGGCGCGCCTCCCACCCTCGTGGACAGGGTGTGGGCCCCCTAGCCTTGATTCTTTCGCCAGTATTTTTTATATTTTCCAAAAGTTATCTCCGTGAATTTTCAGGTCATTCCGAGAACTTTTGTTTTCTGCACAATAAACAACACCATGGCAGTTCTGCTGAAAACAGCGTCAGTCCGGGTTAGTTTCATTCAAATCATACAAATTAGAGTCCAAAACAAGGGCAAAAGTGTTTGGAAAATTAGATAGGTTGGAGACGTATCAAGGCCATCTTCATCATCCCGGTGGCCACCATGACGAGGAGGGAGTAGTTCACCCTCGGGGCTGAGGGTATGTACAAGTAGCTATGTGTCTGATCTCTCTCTCTCTCTGTCGTGTTCTTGATTTGGCATGATCTTGATGTACCGCGAGCTTTGTTACTATAGTTGGATCATATGGGGTACCTTGGGGTACTCTTTGAGGTTCTTTGTGTTGGATTGAGTATTATGAATCTGAAGTTGTTTGATGCATATTGTATAATTGACCCACGAATACTTGTGGTGACATTGGAGTATTTAGGTGACATTAGGGTTGATTGATGTGTATCATATGGTGTTATTTTAGTACGAACTCTAGTGCATTTTGTGACACTTATAGGAATAACACAATGGATTGATCGGAAAGAATAACTTTGAGGTGGTTTCGTACCCTACAAGCAATTTCATCTTATGTTATCTGCGATAGGAACTTTGGAGTGACTCTTTGTCACATGTTGAGGGATTGCATATGATTTAGTTATGTTATCATTGTTGAGAAAACTTGCACTAGTGAAAGTATGAACCCTAGGCCTTGTTTTCAAGCATTGCAATACTGTTTTTGCTCACTTTTGTTACTAGTTACCTTGCTGTTCTTATATTTTTCAGATTACAAAAACCTATATCTACTATCCATATTACACTTGTATCACCATCTCTTCGCCAAACTAGTGCACTTGTACAATTTACCATTGTATTGGGTGTGTTGGGGACACAAGAGACTCTTTGTTATTTGGTTGTAGGGTTGTTTGAGGGAGACCATCTTCATGCTACGTCTCCCACAAATTTACTAACCTTAGGTCATCCACTTGAGGGAAAATTGCTACTGTCCTACAAAACTCCGCGCTTGGAGGCCCAACACGAGTCTACAAGAATAAGGTTGCGTAGTAGACATCAAGCTATTTTCTAGCGCCGTTGCCCGGGAGGTGAGTGCTTGAAGGCATATCTTTAGATCTTGCAATTGAATCTTTTAGTTTCTTTTTTATCACTAGTTTAATCTATAAAATAAAACAAAAAAATGGAATTGAGGCTGCCTCATATGCTTCATCATTTTAATGTCTTCCGTGAAAATTATGGAAAGGAAAATTGTTCTCAAGTGTTAGAGGAAGAAGTCAATAAAATGTTTGGCACTAAATCTTTGAATGATAAACATGATTGCAATGTTGTTAGTGTGCTTGCTATGAATATTCGTGATACTAGTGATGATTGCACTAGTCATGATAAAGGTGTTTCTTATAAGCATGTCAATTTTTGTGGAGTGAATAGAGTTTGTGAAGACATGCCTTATAGGGATGATAGATTTTTTTAAGAAGCATAAACATGATGAAACCAATCGGTGGCTTAAAGTGATAGATAAATTTGCTACAAAATTATGCTCTCTTCATCCCATTACTTTTGAACTTTGCAATAGGATTGGTCAACTTAATTTTGAATGCAAACTTTTACATGATGGAATTGTGTCCAAATATAGCAATAACCTGATCACCCTTGAACTTTATAATGAACTTTTTTTTATTTTTGGGGTGTGAAAATAGTTGGTTTGAAGCATTCATATTCACCGACCATATTGAAACTACTCTTAAAGATATGTATATGTTTTGCATGGTAAATAGCAAGGAAAATGCTTATATTGCCAACTATAAAAAGATGGGGAAACCAATATAATATAAAAGTATTAATGGAAGGGTAAAGATTTCCACTTTCCCTCCTATTGACTCTCGTGGTGACATAGGTTACGAGTATGAGCTCCCTATGCAACCAATCTCATCAATAAGGAGCTCCAAAAAGTTGATTAAACCCACACATGATGTGGAGAAGAAAAAGAAAAGACGAAGAAGCAAAGGTAAAAAGGTACCCCTCCCAAATGATGTTTCTCCTATTATTTTTATGCCTCATGAGAATGAATCAAAAATAAATGTGGAAGATGATATACTTGATGATGATATTGATTCTTTGTCTTATGGTACAATGTCCGAAGAAACTATTGAGGATGATTTTGTTATGCCTATTACTCATTGTGATGATTATGATTGGGAAAATAATGATACTTCTTATAATCTTGAAAATCTTTTGGCACCAACTTAGAAAGTTGTGATGATAATTATTGCTATACTATTGGTGCTATTCATACTATTAATGATGAGAGTGATTATGCTTATGATATGAAATGGCATAAGCTTGGGGATGCTATGTTTGATGAGAATGACATGTTTGAGAATTTATTTGCTGAAATTAATGTTTGTCCCAAGCTTGGGGATGCTATGCTTGGTGAATATGATATTCTTAGTCCCCCAAGTTTTGATGTGCAAATTTACTATGATGATAGCATGCCTCATATTTATAATGATTGCAATATTTATGAAAGTGGGTTTGGAAGAGTGTCAACTTTAGATAATAATTACCCCACTATTTTGGAGGGTTTTGGTTCTTATTATAATGATAGAAGTGGATTTCGAGAGGTCATTACTTTATTTAGTTATGATTCCACTATCTTGGAAGAGGTTTCAATTGATTATGATGAGTACAAAGTTGCTACTTATGATGATTATTATGATGACACTTATGTTATAAAAAGTAGTGATGATTATATTTATAAAACTTGTCACGATTATGATTACCCTTTTTCTGAACATTACTCTGTTAATGTGGAAACAATTTATAGTATTCGAGTTTCTTATGATACTCCCACTATTCTGAATGACAAGAATTTTGCTTATGTGGAGAGTAGTAAAATTTCTATGCTTGTGCATCATGAAAATAATGCTTTATGTGATGGTTATATTGTTGAATTCATTCATGATGATACTGAAAATTATTATGAGAGAGGAACATATGCTTCTACAGATTGCAATAATATCAAGTTTCCTCCCTATGTGTTGAAAATCTTGAAGTTATGCTTCTTTTGCCTTCCTATGCTAGTTGATTCTTGTTCCCATAAATTGTTTGCTCACAAAATCCCTATGCATAGGAATTGGGTTAGGCTTAAATGAGCTATTCATATGCTTCATGATGCTCTCATTATGTTTCAATTCTTATCTTTTATGTGAGCATCATTGAAATCATCATGCCTAGCTAAAAAGACATTAAACAAAAGCACTTGTTGGGAGACAACCCAATATTTATGCCTACTGTTTTTGGTGTTTTCACATGACTATTATACTGTAGTAATCATGTTTTATTGCTTTTTTTCAATAAAGTTCCAAGTAAGACCTTTGGAATGGTATATGGTGATAGTTGATTTGATCTTGCTGAAAAACGGATACTTTCGCGCTCATTGCCAGAATTTTGGAAATTCACAGAAGCGTGATTTTGATCTGAAATTTTTACACATGATTGATATACAAATTTCCTAGACTTACCCAATTTTTCAGAAATTTTGAAGTTACATAAGTATACGAAGTTTGCAGATTACTACATTTTGTTCTGTTTTTGACAGATTCTGTTTTCATTGAGTTGTTTGCTTATTTTGATGAATCTATGGGTAGTATCGGAGGGTATGAACCATGGAGAAGTAGGAATACAGTAGATATAACACCAATATAAATTTAGAATGAGTTCACAATAGTACCTAAGTGGTGATTTGCTTTATTATACTAACAGAGCTTACGAGTTTTCTGTTGAGTTTTTTGTTGTGAAGTTTTCAAGTTTTGGGTAAAGATTTGATGGACTATGGAATAAGGAGTGGCAAGAGCCTAGTATTGAGGATCCCCAAGGCACCCCAAGGTAATATTCAAGGACAACCAAGCATCTAATCTTCGGGATGCCCCGGATAACATCCCCTCTTTTGTCTTCAATCCATCGGTAAATTTACTTGAGGCTATATTTTATTCACCACATGATATGTATTACGCTTGGAGCGTCTTGTATGATATGAGTCTTTAATTTTTAGTTTGCCACAATCAACCTTGCTGTAAACACCTTTTGAGAGGGACAAACATAATCGTGAATTTATTAGAATACTCTATGTGCTTCACTTATATCTTTTGAGCTAGGTAGTTGCTCTGGTGCTTCACTTTTATCTTTTTAGAGCACGGCGGTGGTTTTATTTTTAAGAAATTGATGAACTCTCATGCTTCACTTATATTTTTTTGAGAACCTTTAAACAGCATGGTAATTTGCTTAGGTTATGAATTTAGTCCTAATATGATGGGCATACGAGAGGGATATAGTAAAAACTTTCGTATAAAGACCAATGAATGCTATGAGAAGTTTGATTCCTTGCATATTGTTTTGAGATATAAAGATGGTGATATTAGAGCCATGCTAGTGATTAATTGTGGATTGGTAGAAATACTTGTGTTAATGTTTGTGGTTCCCAAAGCATGCACATATTGTGAACCGTTATGTCTTGAAGTCGGAGCATGATTTATTTTTTGATTGTCTTCCTTATGAGTGGCGGTCGGGGACGAGCGATGGTATTTTCCAACCAATCTTTCCCCTAGGAGCATGCATGTAGTACTTTGTTTCGATGGCTAATAGATTTTTGCAATAAGTATGTGAGTTCTTTATGACTAATGTTGAGTTCATGGATTATACGCACTCTCACCCTTCCACCATTGCTAGCCTCTCTAGTACTGCGCAACTTTCGCCGGTGCATTAAACCCACCATTTATCCTTCCTCAGAACAGCCACCGTACCTACCTATTATGACATTTCCATAGCCATTCCGAGATATATTGCCATGCAACTTCCACCATCAAGTTTTATTATGACACATACCATCATTGTCATATTGCTTTGCATGATCATGTAGTTGGCATAGTATTTGTGGCAAGGCCACCGTTCATATTTTTTATACATGTCACCCTTGATCATTGCACATCCCGGTACACCACCGGAGGCATTCATATAGTCATATCTTAGTTCTAGTATCGAGTTGTAATTCTTGAGTTGTAAGTAAATAAAAGTGTGATGATCATCATTATTAGAGCATTGTCCCATGTGAGGAAAGAATGATGGAAGCTATGATTCCTTCACAAGCTGGGTTGAGTCTCCGAACTTAAAAAGAGAGGCCAAAGATCCCAAACAAAAAAAGAGGCCAAAGATCCCAAACAAAAAAGAGAATAATAATAATAATAAATGAGAGAAAAAAGAGATAAAGGACAATGTTACTATCCTTTTACCACACTTGTGCTTCAAAGTAGCACCATGTTTTTCATGATAGAGAGTTTCCTATTTTGTCACTTTCATATACTAGTGGGATTTTTTTCATTATATAATTTGGCTTGTATATTCCAATGATGGGCTTCCTCAAATTTCCCTAGGTCTTTGTGAGCAAGCAAGTTGGATGCACACCCACTTAGTTTTCATTTTGAGCTTTCATACACTTATAGCTCTAGTGCATCTGTTGCATGGCAATCCCTACTCACTTGCATCATATCAATTGATGGGCATCTCCATAGCCCATTAAATTGCCTAGTTGATGTGAGACTTTCTCCTTTTTGTGTTCTCCTCACAACCTCCACCACACTCTATTCCACTTATAGTGCCATATCCATGGCTCACGTTCATGTATTGCGTGAAAGTTGAAAAAGCTTGAGAATATTAAAAGTACGAAACAATTGCTTGGCTTGTCATAGGGGTTGTGCATGATGAAATATTTTGTGTGATGAAGATAGAGCATAGCCAGACTATATGGTTTTGTAGGGATAACTTTCTTTGGCCATGATATTTTGAGAAGACATGATTGCTTTATTAGTATGCTTGAAGTATTATTGTTCTTATGTCAATATTAAACTTTCGTTTTGAATCTTATGGATCTAAACATTCATGCCACAATAAAGAAAAATTCATTGATAAATATGCTAGGTAGCATTCACACTTCATAAATTCTTTCTTTTATTATTTACCTACTCGAGGACGAGCAGGAATTTAGCTTGGGGATGCTGATACGTCTCCAATGTATCTATAATTTATGAAGTATACATGCCATGTTTGCAACAATTTTATATGGTTTTGGTATGATTTTATTAGAACTAACCCGGACTGACATTGTTTTCAGCAGAACTACCGTGGTGTCGTTTTTTGTGCAGAAATAAAAGTTCTCGGAATGGGCTGAAAATTTACGGTGATTTTTTATGGACCAAAAGAGACCCCCGAAGCACCGCAGCAGACCAGAAGAGTCACGAGGAGTCCACAAGCCAGGGGCACGCCCTATACCCAGTTGCACCTTGAGGGCTCGTGGGCCCCTCGGGCATCTCCTTGACTTGTTTCCAATGCCAAAACTTCTTATAAGTATAGAAACCTTCGAAAAGAAACCTAGATTGGAAGTTCCGCCACCACATGCCTCTGTAGCCACGGAAAACCAATCGGGAGCCTATTCTGGCACCCTGCCAGAGGGGGAAACCATCACCGAAGGCCTGATAACCCACAAGTATAGGGGATCGCAATAGCTTTCGAGGGTAGAGTATTCAACCCAATCTTATTGATTCGACACAAGGGGAGCCAAAGAATATTCCCAAGTATTAGCAGTTGACTTGTCAATTCAACCACACCTGGATAACTTAGTATCTGCAACAAAGTATTTAGTAGCAAAGTAGTATGATAGTAATGGTAACAGTGGCAAAAGTAAAGATAGCAATTTTGTAGTAGTTGTAACAGTAGCAACGGAAAAGTAAATAAGCGAGGCACAATATGTGAAAATCTTGTAGGCATTGGATCAGTGATGGATAATTATGTCAGATGCGATTCCTCATGTAATAGTTATAACCTAGGGTGACACAGAACTAGCTCCACTTCATCAATGTAATGTAGGCATGTATTCCGAATATAGTCATACGTGCTTATGGAAAAGAACTTGCATGACATCTTTTTTCCTACCCTCCCATGGCAGCGGGGTCCTAATGGAAACTAAGGGATATTAAGGCCTCCTTTTAATAGAGTACCAGACCAAAGCATTAACACATAGTGAATACATGAAATCCTCAAACTACGGTCATCACCGAGAAGTATCATGATTATTGTCACTTCGGGGTTGTCGGATCATAACACATAATAGGTGACTATAGAGTTGCAAGATAGGATCAAGAACTCACATATATTCATGAAAACATAATAGGTTCAGATCTCGGGCCCTAGTGACAAGCATTAAGCATAGCCAAGTCATAGCAACATCAATCTCAGAACATAGTGGATACTAGGGATCAAACCCTAAGAAAACTAACTTGATTACATGGTAAATCTCATCCAACCCATCACCGTCCAGCAAGCCTACGATGGAATTACTCATGCACGGCGGTGAGCATCATGAAATTGGTGATGGAGGATGGTTGATGATGACGACGGCTGAGGGAGTCCTGGACTAGGGAGTGTCCGGATAGCCGGACTATCATCGTCCGCCGGACTCCAAGACTACGAAGATACAAGATTGAAGACTCCGCCCCGTGTCTGGATGGGACTTTCCTTGGCGTGGAAGGCAAGCTTGGCGATACGAATATGTAGATCTCCTACCATTGTAACCGACTCTGTGTAACCCTAGCCTTCTCCGGTGCCTATATAAACCGGAGGGCTTTAGTCCATAGGACACAACATACATTACAACAATCATACCATAGGCTAGCTTTAGGGTTTAGCCTCCTCGATCTCATGGTAGATCCACTCTTGTACTACCCATATCATCAGTATTAATCAAGCAGGACGTAGGGTTTTACCTCCATCAAGAGGGCCCGAACCTGGGTAAAACATTGTGTCCCTTGTCTCCTGTTACCATCCGCCTAGACGCACAGTTCGGGACCCCCTACCCGAGATCCGCCGGTTTTGACACCGACATTGGTGCTTTCATTGAGAGTTCCTCTGTGTCGTCACCGATAGGCTCGATGGCATCTTTAATCAACGACACTGTCCAGGGTGAGACTTTTCTCCCCGGACAGATCTTCGTATTCGGCGGCTTCGCACTGCGGGCTAATTCTCTTGGCCATCTGGAGCAGATCGAAAGCTACGCCCCTAGCCATCAGGTCAGATTCGGAAGCCTAAACTTCACGGCCGACATCCGCGGGGACTTGATCTTCGACGGGCTCGAGCCACAGCCAAGCGCGCCGCACTGTTACGATGGGCATGATCTAGCTCTGCCGCCGAACAGTGCCTTGGAGGCCGCACACGAATCCGCTCTGGCCCTTAGTCCGGAGCCAGTTGCCCATATCGAGGACTGGTGGATGGACACCGCCTCGGGGGCTGCAACTTCTATGGCGATGGAGCCGAAAACTAACCTTATCCCTCGCAAAGCTCGTGACTCCGAGGTGCCGGACTCCTTGCCGGACTCCGGACCTCCCACGCCCCTACCAATCGAATCTGATTGGGCGCCGGTTATGGAATTCACCGCCGCGGACATCTTCCAACACTCGCCCTTTAGCGACATCCTAAATTCGCTAAAGCATCTCTCGCTATCCGGAGAGTCCTGGCCGGATTATGGCCAGGATGGTTGGGATACGGACGACGAAGAACTTCAGAGCCCACCCACCACCCACTTTGTAGCCACTGTCGACGATCTAACCGACATGCTAGACTACGACTAAGATGCTATGGACGACGATGCCGGAGACGAACAGGAACCAGCGCCTACAGGGCACTGGAAGACCACCTTGTCATACGACATATACATGGTGGATACCCCAAAAGATGGGGACGACGAAGAAGCAGCGGAGGCAGATTCTCTAAAGAAACAGCCCAAGCGCCGGCGTCAGTGGTGCCGCTCTAAATCCCGCCACAGCAAGAATGGATATTCCGGCACAGGAGATAATAATACCCCAGAGAGTGCCGAAGATAATCCCCTCCATCAAGACTCAGCGCAGGAGGATGCAGAAGCAAGCCCTCACGAGAGGGCGGCAGACGAAGAGGTCGAGGACTATAACTATATACCTCCCTCCGAAGACGAGGCAAGCCTCAACGACGACGAATTCGTCGTGCTCGAGGATCCCATCGAACAAGAGCGTTTTAAACGCAGGATTATCGCCACGGCAAATAGCCTAAAGAAAAAGCAGCAGCAGCTTCAAGCTGATCAGGATCTGCTGGCCGATCGATGGACCGAGGTCCTCGCGGCCGAGGAGTATAAACTCGAACGCCCCTCCAAAAGCTACCCAAGACGTAAGTTGCTCCCCCGATTAGAGGAGGAAGCATACATACCTTCATCACCAGCGCATGATACGGCCGACCGACCACCCCGTGGTCGCGACAGAGAGGCATCCAGGCCCTCCACCAAGACCGTACCCCGGCATCGCTCCAAAAGTACGAAGCCAAGAGGGAACGCGCCGGACTTGCGAGATGTATTGGAGGACAAAGCAAGGCAATCCAGATCCATCTACGGATCACGTGGGCGCCCCACGACCCACGGCGAATATCGTCGCGCCGGATACAATAACTCCGGCCGGGCCGAACACAGCAGACAACGCTCTCTCGAGCTACGTCGTGATATTGCCCAATATAGAGGCGCCGCACACCCGCTATGCTTCACTGACGAAGTAATGGATCATCAAATCCCTGAAGGGTTTAAACCCGTAAACATTGAATCCTACGATGGAACAACAGACCCCGCGGTTTGGATCGAAGATTATCTCCTTCACATCCATATGGCCCGCGGCGACGATCTCCATGCCATCAAGTATCTCCCACTCAAGCTTAAAGGACCAGCTCGGCATTGGCTTAACAGCTTGCCCGCAGAGTCAATTGGGTGTTGGGAAGACCTGGAAGCCGCATTCCTCGACAACTTCCAGGGCACGTATGTGCGGCCACCAGACGCCGATGACCTAAGCCACATAATTCAGCAGCCAGACGAATTGGCCAGACAATTCTGGACACGGTTCTTGACAAAGAAAAACCAAATCGTCGACTGTCCGGATGCAGAGGCCCTCGCAGCCTTCAAACATAACATCCGCGACGAGTGGCTAGCCCGGCACCTGGGACAGGAAAAGCCGAAATCCATGGCAGCCCTCACATCATTAATGACCCGCTTTTGCGCGGGAGAGGATAGCTGGCTAGCTCGCAGCAACAACCTCAGTAAAAATTCTGGCAGTCCGGATACTAAGGACCACAATGGCAGGTCGCGTCGAAGCAAAAATAAACACTGCATTAACGGCGACGACAAGGAGGATACGGCAGTCAACGCCGGATTCCGAGGCTCTAAACCAGGTCAGCGGAAGAAGCCATTCAAAAGAACCACTCCGGGTCCGTCCAATTTGGACCGAATACTCGACCACTTATGCCAGATACATGGCACCCCTGAAAAGCCAGCTAACCACACCAACAAAGATTGCTGGGTGTTCAAGCAGGCAGGCAAGTTAATTGCCAAAAACAACGACAAGGGGCTAAACAGCGACGACGAGGAAGAGACCCGACCGGCGAACAATAGAGGACAAAAGGGTTTCCCCCCACAAGTGCGGACGGTGAACATGATCTACGCAACCCATATACCCAGGAGGGAGGGGAAGCGTGCACTACGGGACGTATACGCGATGGAGCCAGTCGCCCCGAAGTTCAATCCATGGTCCTCTTGTCCGATCACTTTCGATCGAAGAGACCATCCGACCAGCATCCGCCATGGAGGATTCACCGCATTGGTTTTAGACCCAATCGTCGATGGATTTCACCTCACGAGAGTCCTAATGGACGGCGGCAGTAGCCTAAACCTGCTTTATCAGGATATAGTGCGCAAGATGGGCATAGACCCCTCAAGGATTAAACCTACAAAGACAACCTTTAAAGGCGTCATACCGGGTGTGGAGGCCAATTGTACAGGCTCAGTCACACTGGAAGTGGTCTTCGGATCCCCGGATAATTTCCGGAGCGAGGAATTAATCTTCGACATAGTCCCATTTCGCAGCGGCTATCACGCTCTGCTCGGACGAACCGCGTTTGCAAAGTTCAACGCGGTGCCGCATTATGCATACCTCAAGCTCAAGATGCCAGGCCCTCGTGGAGTCATCACGGTCAACGGAAATACGGAGCGCTCCCTCCGAACGGAGGAACATACAGCGGCTCTCGCGGCAGAAGTACAGAGCAGCCTTTTAAGGCAATTTTCGAGTCCGGCTGTTAAACGGCCGGATACAGCCAAACGTGCCCGAAGCAACACCAACCAAGACCACCTGGCATGATCCGAGCACGCACAGCAATACGGCCCTAACCCCCGCCCTCGCATGATTGCAAGAACAACCCTCCGCGTACATCATTACGCTTTGGAGATACCATGGGCGTAGGGGAAGGGGCTCGCAAGTGTGCCACTCTTTCTTATTATTATTTTCCTTCTTTATGTACACAGGACTCCGTTAGCCAGAGGCCCTGTCCGGCGGTGAACCTGCCGAACTCATGATGCAACAGTCAGGGAGTAAAGAATGCAGCGACGAACACTCAGGTGGTCTCAATTACGAGCATTAAATTTGATTATATACACCAAGTCCGCAGCCCATCCCTGGAGGGGGACATGTTCAACTAGTCCAAAACCCTTGCTTACCGCACTATTTGTATCAGTCCGCACTCATAGCAGATTTCCTTTAATAAATGATGCAGCACCTTTTTGCTTGTTATTACATATATATATGTTAATTACATGACATCTTGCACCCGTATATTTTGATACGGCCTAATACACCAGGGGTTTATGTTCCCCACATTATGGTGTGATAAGTCTGAACACTTTCACAAGTACGGCACCCCGAACTTATAGCATTATATGAATCGGCTCCGAATCATGTCTTGGGTCAATAGTTAGCTTTGCCTGGCTCCCACGTTTTGGTGCCTTACGTTCCGTTCCGTCAGCTAAGGTGGCACTGGGAAAACCACTGCGATTGCGCCCCGGTTGAGCCGGGCGAGCGCCTTAGTGGAGAAAGCTAAAACTGACCGGCATGATAAGGCGAGAGACTGGTCGCTGTTCGAGAGGTTTTTTCGGGTCCTTAAAGACTCACGCCGCTTCGAGCGAAGTTCCAGATAATGTCCGACGAAGGCGTGGATAGCGCCCCGAATTCGGTCTTCCGAATACTAGGGGCTTCGCCGAAATTTAAAATTATAGAATTCTATGGCTAAGTGAGAGTGTTCAAGCATTATAAGTCCGGTTGCCTTGTTCGTTGTGTTGAGCGCCTCCCTAGATGGACCCAAAAGTGGGAACAAGAGTTCTCAAGTTATCCCGAACACCCCAGCACTTGCGGCTTGGGGGCTGAAGCCAACGACTTGCCATCTCTCAGATTTTATAAACGGCCGCACAGAAGGTAATATTTTAAATTAAACAAGCGTTGCTTAAAGCGCACATGAACAAAGTTTCAGCGCACAGGATAATACATAGCGAGCTTACTCAAAACTAACATCTCTAGGGCATTCATCCGCAATATCGCGGGCCCCCTTCAGGACAGTTTTATAATACATTTCGGGGGTACGATACTCCTTGCCCGGTGGCGGCGGATCAGTAAGAAGCTTCTCCGCATCTAGCCTGCCCCAGTGCACCTTTGTGCGGGCAAGGGCCCGCCGAGCACCTTCAATACAGGCGGAGCGCTTGATGACTTCCACCCAGGGGCACGCATCCACCAGCCGCCGCACGAGGCCGAAGTAGCTCCCAGGCATGGCCTGTCCAGGCCACAGCCGGACTATAAGGCCCTTCATGGCCTCCTCAGCTACCTTGTGGAGTTCGACCAGCTGCTTCAGCTGGTCGCTTGGGGGCACTGGATGGCCGACCTCAGCGTACTGAGACCAGAAGACCTTCTCCGTTGAGCTCCCCTCCTCGCCACGGTAGAATGCGGCGGCATCAGACACACTATGCGGCAGATCTGCAAACGCCCCTGGAGAGCTCCGAATGCGGGTAAGTGTCAGGTAGTTTACATTAACAAGATTGCTTTGCATGAAAAATGCCTTACCCGCCGCTATCTTCTTTACATCTTCAACCTCCTGAAGGGCCTTACGGGCCTCGGCCTTGGCGGACTTGGCACTTTCGAGAGCCGAGGCAAGCTCGGACTCTCGAGTCTTGGAGTCACGCTCCAAGCTCTCATGCTTCTCCATGAGAGCCTGGAGCTCTTGCCGCACTTCCGCCACCTGTGCCTCCTGCTTTTCTCGCTCTGCCCGTTCCGCGGCCGCACTGCGTTCGGCCGCGGACACAGCCTCCTTCAGGGCTGCCACCTCGTTTGTGGCCCCTGCAATACCCATATTATCCTTGTTAATTTTATTGCGACCAAAATCCTTTTCTGTAAGGTAACAATTCAAAGTGGTGCTACTCACCTTCTTTGACCTCGAGCTGCCTCTTGGCATGGCCGAGCTCTCACTCGGACCGCTCGAGATCTTGCTTTAATGTACCAACCTCCGCAGTCAGTGCGGCAGAGGTCAGCAGCACAGCCTGCAAACCCATATTGACATAATTTATTAGCAACCTGCGAATATCTTTTTAGATCCTCAGTCCGGCTTTTCTTTCCGAACACCGAACCGAGCATCAGGGGCTACTGTCTATGCGGTATTATATTACACAATTTTAACTTCTTACCTCAAAGCCTGTTAAAAGGCTACTGCAGGCTTCGGTCAGCCTGCTCTTGGGGAGCTAGACCTTCTGAATCACCGCACTCATAACAGTGCGGTGTTCTTCCTCGATGGAAGCGCCTTTGAGCGCCTCCAGCAAGTTGTCCGGTGCCTCCGGTTGGACGGAGGCCGCCGGAGTCACGGTCTTGCCCTTCTTTCGAAGGGGCCGCCCGCCGGACTCTGGAACCACTACAGGTTCCGACGTAGAGTCCGGCGCAAAGTCCGGGAGGCTGCCTTGCTGCGCCTCCGGAGCCTCCTCCTGATGGGTCCCTTTCTGGGATCCCACCTTGGCGTCCTCATAGGCGCGGGGGGTAGAGGCCGTCGGAAGTGAATCCACATCCGACGGGGCCAACGACCCGCTCGATGAAGCGGGGAGATCATCATCGGCCGGACTGCGGACAATATGCGGCATTAGTAGGACACTATGTGACACGAAAGAAATTGCATATCAGGGATCCGGATACTTACGATCTCGCCAGAGGCCTGGCCCTTGAAGGCCACTCCTCCTCGCCAACGTCGGTGTTGGCGGAGCTGTCCGGGGGGATAGTTCTCCCCCTCTTGGACCCTTCGGCCTCCCCTATTGGGGAAGCCTTCCTCTTCCTCTCTCCCTCCTCCGGGAGAGAGTCTTCTTCCTCCTCCTCATCTTCGGGGGAGGAGTCCGCCTCGTCGTCGGACGCCTGATTACGGGAACTCTTTCGAGTCCCCGTGGCCACCTTCTCGGCCTTCTTCTCCGGCACCACGTGCGGTGCCGGAACCAGCAGCCCCGCTAGACGGGCGCCCACTGGGTCTTCTGGCATGGGAGCCGGGCAGATGAGCTTCTCGGCCTTCTTCATCCATTCCTGTCGAAGGAAAAGGGAGATTGAAATCCTCTTAGAATCGATCTATTTACAACAAGTGTCCCGTAAAGGGGTTGAATCACTTACCTCGTCAGCGGGATGCTGCGAGCGAAATCCGCGATCTTCCGTCGCGGATGCGGGGGCTTCGGCGCCCTTAAACAGCACCCTCCAGGCGCCTTCGTACGTCGTGTCGAAGAGCCCGCTTAGCGCCTGGTGCTGTTCCGGATCGAACTCCCACAGATTGAATGCCTGTTCTTGGCATGGGAGGATCCGTCGGACGAGCATGACTTGGACCACGTCGACGAGCCTGAGCTTCTTGTTCACCAGCTTCTGGATACAGGCTCAGAGTCCCGTCAGCTCCTTCGGATTACCCCACAGCAAGCCCTTCTCTTTCCAGGAGGTGAGCTGCGTAGGGATACCAGATCTAAACTCGGGGGCCGCCGCCCACGCGGGGTCGCGCGGCTCGGTGATATAGAACCACCCCGATTGCCACCCCTTGACGGAGTCCACAAAGGCCCCTTCGAACCAGAGGACGTTGGGCATTTTGCCCAACATGGCGCCTCCGCACTCCGCCTACGTGCCCTGCACTACCTTCGGCTTGACGTTGAAGGTCTTGAGCCACAAGCCGAAGTGGGGCCGGATGCAGAGGAGGGCCTCACACACGACGATGAACGCCGAGATGTTGAGGATGAAGTTCGGCGCCAGATCGTGGAAATCCAGGCCGTAGTAGAACATGAGCCCCCGGACAAAGGGGTGAAGTGGAAAGCCCAGTCCGCAGAGGAAGTGGGGAAGGAAAACGACCCTCTCATGGGGCCCGGGAGTAGGGATGAGCTGCCCCTCGTCGGGCAGCCGGTGCGCGATATCGCGGGAAAGGTATCCGGCGCTGCGCAGCTTGGTGATGTGCTCCTCCTTGACGGTGGAAGCCAACCATTTGCCTCCCCCTCCGGACATGGCCGGGGAAGGTTAAGACGAGATGCGCGAGCTTGGGCGTTGGAGCTTGAGTGCGCGGAGGTGGATAAGCAAAGGAGGAAGAAGGCGTGGGTGAAAAGGTGAATCCTTATCCCTTATATATAGGCGGGCGAAGACTATGCGCCCCCACCGGCCTGGTAAAACTCGCTTATCTCCCAAGCGCCACCATCAATGGCGCGGTTGGGTTACCCACGTCCGTATTGATGAGAATCCCGGAATAAGGGAAGCACGATCTCTGCTTCGACAAGACGTGCCAAGGGAACCGCTTCGCCAAACGTGCTGAGGTGGTATAATAAAAAACGATTCAAGTAAAGGCTTGGTAGCGGTGTGATGTCATGCCGCAAAATACGTCAGCAGATTGGACTTATGTGCATTTTATTCTCTCTACGGTGGAATGTGGAATTTATTTTGCAGAGCCGAACACTATCCTGGTGTTCATGATCTTCTCTGGATTATTCAAAGGAGGAACCCGCCTTGCAATGCCGAACATAATGCGCGCCGGACTTATCGTCATTGAAGCCTAGTTCAGGGGCTACTGAGGGAGTCCTGGACTAGGGGGTGTCCGGACAGCCGGACTATCATCGTCCGCCGGACTCCAAGACTACGAAGATACAAGATTGAAGACTCTGCCCCGTGTCCGGATGGGACTTTCCTTGGCGTGGAAGGAAAGCTTGGCGATATGGATATGTAGATCTCCTACCATTGTAACCGACTCTGTGTAACCCTAGCCTTCTCCGGTGCCTATATAAACCGGAGGGCTTTAGTCCATAGGACACAACATACATTACAACAATCATACCATAGGCTAGCTTTAGGGTTTAGCCTCCTCGATCTCGTGGTAGATCCACTCTTGTACTACCCATATCATCAATATTAATCAAGCAGGACGTAGGGTTTTACCTCCATCAAGAGGGCCTGAACCTGGGTAAAACATTGTGTCCCTTGTCTCCTGTTACCATCCGCCTAGATGCACAGTTCAGGACCCCCTACCCAAGATCCGTCGGTTTTGACACCGACAACGGCGATGAATCCCCCTCTCCGGAGCCCCGAACGGACTCCAGATCAGCCCTCCCGAGAGAGATTAGGGCTTGGCGGCGGCTCTGTATCGTAAGTCACGATGAAACTTTTTCTCTGATTTTTTTACTCCGCGAAACGGAATATATAGAGTTGGAGTTGAGGTCGGTGGAGCATCAGGGGGGCCACGAGACAAGGGGCGCGCCCAGGGGGAGGGTGCATGCCCCCCACCCTCATGGACAGGGTGTGGGGCCCCTGGACTTGATTCTTTCGCTAGTATTTTTTATATTTTCCAAAAGTTATCTCCGTGGATTTTCAGGTCATTCTGAGAACTTTTGTTTTCTGCACAATAAACAACACCATGGCAGTTCTACTGAAAATAGCGTCAGTCCGGGTTAGTTTCATTCAAATCATGCAAATTAGAGTCCAAAACAAGGGCAAAAGTGTTTGGAAAAGTAGATACGTTGGAGACGTATCAACTCCCCCAAGCTTAAACCTTTGCTTGTCCTCAAGCAATTCAGTTGATAAACTGAAAGTGATAAAGAAAAACTTTTACAAACTCTGTTTGCTCTTGTTGTTGTAAATATGTAAAGCCAGCATTCAAGTTTTCAGCAAAGATTATGACCTAACCATATTCACAATAACACTTAGGTCTCATATTCACTCATATCAATGGCATAATCAACTAGTGAGCAATAATAATAAATCTCGGATGACAACACTTTCTCAAAACAATCATAATATGATATAACAAGATGGTATCTCTCTAGCCCTTTCTCAGATTGCAAAACATAAATGCAGAGCACCTTTAAAGATCAAGGACTGACTAAACATTGTAATTCATGGTAAAAGAGATCCAGTCAAGTCATACCCAATATAAACTAATAGTAATGAATGCAAATGACAGTGTGCTCTCCAGCGGGTGCTTTTTAATAAGAAGGATGATGAATCAACATAAAGTAAATAGATTGGCCGTTCGCAGAGTGAAGCAGGGATTTGTAGAGGTGCCAGAGCTCGATTTTAAAATAGAGATGAATAACATTTTGAGCGGTATACTTTCACTGTCAACGCAACAACTATGAGATGACGATATCTTCCATGCTACATACATTATAGGCGGTTCCCAAACAAAATGGTAAAAGTTTATACTCCCCCACCACCAACAAGCATCAATCCATGGCTTGCTCGAAACAACAAGTGCCTCCAACTAGCAACAGCCCTGGGAGAGTTTTTTTTAATTATTTTGATTTGCTTTGATCATTTTGATCATGGGACTGGGCATCCCGGTTACTAGCCATTTTCTTGTGAGTGAGGAGCGGAGTCCACTCCTCTTGAGAATAGCCCACCTAGCATGGAAGATACATACAACCCTAGTTGAAACATGAGCTACTCGAGCATACAAAACATAATTTCATTTGAAGGTTTGGAGTTTGGCACATACAAATTTACTTGGAACGGCAGGTAAATACCGCATATAGGAAGGTATGGTGGACTCATATGGAATAACTTTGGGGTTTATGGAGTTTGGATGCACAAGCAGTATTCCCGCTTAGTACAGGTGAAGGCTAGCAAAAGACTGGGAAGCGACCAACTGAGAGAGCGACAACAGTCATGAACATGCATAAAAATTAATCTACACAAGGTGCAAGCATGAGTAGGATATAATCCACCATGAACATCAACTAGCAGCTGGGGCGCGCCCCTGGCGCGCCGCCTGAGCGGTAGCTCGTCGGTGCCAGGTGCGAAAGCGCCCCTTCAGCTAGTTTGTTCATCTCTTGTTAGCACATACTGTTAGAGTTAGCATATACAAATGCGAGATATCAACTATATGAACTTAATTACAAAGTCATTTGATGAACTTCAGATATCACTGATGCAAAAGTCAAGTAGGATTACATCTAGAAGTCATGGCAAAAATAACGATTCCAATTGAAGCAACACCCACGCTTCCAAGAAGGCAAGACCATGATGCAATACGTATACAGAAGCTACCAACCTTTGAGCCGTCACCCGCCCCCGTCTTGAATCTGGGGCTTGTCGAGCCCCACTCCAATGGTCCTCTTACTCGTCGGCCTGACGCACAGGTACATCGTGCACTCCTTCCCAACCTTGCTGCCTTCGCCACATGCCCTGCCTTGAATATGAAAACCAGCATGGCTGCCAACGCCACCATGTCAAGCCCCCTCCACCAGTCCTCCTCCTCTTCAGCCCGCCTACTGTGCCAGATCCCGTCCGGAGCACATCGTCCCTCCCTCTCCATCGCGCATACAGATAGTTGAGGTACAGAATGAGGCACATCGCTGTGAATGCCGCCATGAGCTCTAGTGTCTCACCGGAGCTGTAGTGGTGTACTGTGGCGGGCGAGCATGCCGATGAGATGAGGAAGTCCACTATAGCCGTTGATGTCGCTACTTCCGACAACTTGATGTTGTTGTTAGCTTGTTACCTACCTATGTCACATCTATATAAATGGAAAATGAAATCTTAAGCAAATTATTTTGTGATTAATTCTAATGAATTGCTCGAACAGACATCTGTAAAATGGAGTGGAAAGCAACGACAAATTATACGTTGAAATTTTAGAAGTATGAACCAGAACATACCTGCAAAATGTAAATGGGTTCCCTGGCACTGCACATTGATGAATGGAATTGCAAGTTCTCTTTCATATTCTCAATCCCTTACTTTGCAAAGCATCAGACAGTTGTATTAGTGCCGGCTCGAATTCTTTGTTGCAGTTAAATGATAAGTAGAGAGGAAGTTAACTTTGATTCATGATCGTTGACCTAAAAGTGACACCGACAAAGCTGAGTCTCCATGCAGAGAAACTAATGTGAACCTGAGACTGTAAAACAAATAGGATGAGTTGCCTATAATTGATTGTCAACATAAAATAGTACTTTAACCAAACCACCCATGGCACTACATTATATCATTAAAGTGAAGTACATTGAAATTTTGTAAGCTACTATAAGGGTAGAGGATAAGCTCGCATAAAAAACAGCAAGGTTATGAATTTCTTCAATCTCAACAAAGTAATTGGAATTCCAAACATATGAAGTCTTAGTTATCACACAGATTAGAGAATAGAATTGGGAAAGCACAAATGAAAAGAAAATATCTGAACCATCATATAGTCGGATTGAGAATTTAAAACTAACTCACACAAGAGTGGCTTGTCAGCATTGTCGCAGAGAAAAAATAGAAACGCATGAGAATTGAGTTAATGAGCACATGGATCACAAGCAAGCTACTGAACAAATAAAACAAAGTGCAAGAGGAAGATAAGCGACATATGAGATGGAGAGAGTAGAATTGTGAAAGCGTAAAAAAAATATCTGAACGATCGTGCAATCATAAATAAAATCTTAGTTCTAAATGGCCAAATTGAACATATAAACCCTCAAGAAGTCATAGTCAGAACCAAGGCCTCCACGTCGCCCCTAATTCGCTATAAACAGTATTGCTGCCACCGCGTGCAAATTTTGTGCCCGCCGAGGGCATTTTGGTCTTTTTACATGCAGGGGTATAAATTGGAACCGCTCCCGTGGAGAAACCCTCGCCGCCGCCTCCCGTCCCACTCGCCTCCCCCTCCTCGTCCCCAAGATCCGTGCCACTGCGCCGCCTCCTCCTCCCCTCCTCCTCTGCCCCCGCGCCTCCTCCCCTCCTCCTCAGCCCCCGCGCCGCGCTCCGTCGGAGGAGACGGGGGATGGATCCGTAGGCCTGGCAGCTGGAGGTGGAGGCCGCGGCGGGGCGACCCCTGGTCAGCGGACCAGGCGGAGGAGGGGGTGTGGAGATGGGGCACGGGGAGGGGAGGGCGCTGCCCTCTCCATGAAAACGACAGTGCGAGGATGCCAGATCCGTCACCGTCGCCTTTCTTCTGCTCGAGGCCGTCGTCCATGTGCTCCTACGCGCAGGTACTTCCCCTTCTTTCCCCTTCCCTCCTTCCCGTGATCTATCTCTCTCACACCCTGTTTCTGTGCTGGATGAAGGACATGAAGATGTAGCTCATGGGAATAGATATTCTGGTCCTACTGTCTATGAAGTTGTTGCTCTCATTGTTGATGAATTGACACCTCAATGTCATAAATTTGATCTTATAGTTGAAGCTACTTCTGGAGAGCTAGAGCATATATCCTATTTGAATTCATCACTTATGCCTCTTCAGTATCCACTGTTGTTTCCATATTGTGATCCAGGTTTTCATGTTGGTATTGAGTACCAGCAGCGGCAGGCTGCTGGCCGAAGGCGGCGTCAAAATCCTAGGTAAGTTTGTTCTTCTTCACCAGTCTATAGACATGTTACTATGCTGCAGTATTATCATATTTTGAAGCAAGAAGAACTGTGTTCTGAAACTTACCAAGGTATCACAGATGCTATGGGTGAAGGAAGTACTACTGGAATATATCCAGGTGGACCACCTTCGCATTCGTCCACAAACGTCAGCCAATTTAATGATTTTGTTTCAGATAGCTTGGCTGGATCACGAGTTTTTTCTTCATACTTGATTGATCTGTTTCTGTAGGGAAAATCAGTTTATATTCTACTTGTTTCCTCCCCTCACCTCCACTTCAATTTGGTTTTAACCAACTAAAGGTTATTACGGTAGTGTCAGTGTATTCAGCATGTAGACCTATTGGTTCTCCTCTTTTAGTGATGTTTGCTTGTCGCCCTTGTGGAACAACGAATGCATTGCAATAAGTAAAACAAACAAGCCATTTCTTGCAGTTTGTCATCCTGCTTGATTTTTTTGGGAAATGCTAGGCATTGAGATATGTAGTACCTGGACTACTAATTTACCACTTATGTTGAGTCACCGTCATTTTATTGTTCCACTAATTAGATTTTCTGTGCATGTATCTACTTTAAGATTTCATAGATGAATTAACCACCGCTCAATGTTGTTACGAGATACTTCTGCAGAAGCAAGCTCACCATTCGCATCGTGAGAATATGAGAACCTTGGAGTCCCGATCAAAGCGGCCTATTTGGCATAAACTTTGTTATGGTAGATTGTCAAGTCAGGCCCGATCTGTCATTTTTGTTCTTCATGCTACCTTTGTCATGCTTTACAAAAGGTAACATACCTGCTTTCTACCAAGGGTGGAACAATGAAAGGAATGATTCGAACTAATAAAATACATGCCTTCAAAAACAAGTTCACTAAAGGAGCAATTTACAGGCTTGGTGCTTACAACGTTCAAAAAGCAAGAGAAAAATACAAAACAGTGAATCATCCATGGAAGGCAGTGTGTGCTCACAAAACCATTATCCGTCAGCCGCCAAACTTCCTGAAGTATGGATATACCACCTATCCAATACCACAGTTTCAAAACCTCATTGGACTGAATATTCTATTATCAGGTTGACCACTCATAGATACTGCATTAATTGTAGCATTGTTCACTTTTAGTTCACTGACAATTTCACAGGAATAGTCGAATAAATTCTCAGGTCAAAGTTTATGTTGAACTTCTGATAGATATCTGGCGGTTCATATGAAGTGCTTCATGGACACTTTGGTGCAGTTTTCATGTTGGGAATATGTATTAATATTTTGTGTACTGAAGTGGATTACTTTTGCTGCACTCTGTTTTTCCACTTTTGTAAATTGTGAAGGTGTCTAAATATATCATGTCTGTTCAAAGTTGAATGTTATGTTTGTTTGCTCATATGATCGCCAAGTAGTGTAAGAAAAGGTGCATATATAAGATACTACTAATTTGAATGGACACGCATACTCTACTTGATCAGAATTTGATGTAAAATACGTTGTATGTTAGAATATAAGTGGGCTGTTCCTTTTACCATCTCCATAGTATATGTAGACTTATGCTCGATTTTTATACGACCTCCGTGACCCCCATTACCCATCAACCATGGGTTTTCCTTTGCTGGCCCATAATGCACTTCCATTTTCAGAGCTCCAAAAACTTATTGGAATAAATTTACCAATGTCAGGTTATCACTTAAGAATTTGGTTTAGAATGCTTATAATTTCTTTACCTATTTTATATGTACTCCTCTAACTTCCCCAATTTTCTGATGTTGTCGTCGTGGTCACTGGTGCCATGGGAGAGCAGGGCCAACATGGTCTTCATGGTGGGCATGGAGGAGCAAAGGAGGATGGCGGTGGGGGTGGGAGCAGAGTAGCAAGACTTCGAGCCGGCGCTCGCGTCATGTTGGAGTGCAGGAGCTCGTCTTTATCGTCGCCATCCCCTATCTTGGTTCCTCCCCCCTCCTCCCCAGTCATTATCTCAGTCTCTGATTCTATGTTTCTGATTTCTCAATTTGTGTTTTTTTTCAGATCTGAGATAGAAAAGAAGAGAAAGATTCTTGTGGAATTTCAGATCTGAAATAGGAGCAGGTTGGTCCTGACGCCGCCCAAGACCAAGCCCTCCTCATCCACCACCTTGCGCCGAGAGAGAAGGGGTTGGCCACCGCTTCCTCCGTCGTGTTCCACTGACATCGGGCACCTCGCTGTACGTAGAGGTGAGGACAGTTCCCCTCTTGGTCAATCCAACCCATGTTCCTTTGTTTGATTGATTAATTCCATGTTACAAGTCAGACAATCATGTCTGGTGCCATGTAGAAGAAAGAACACTCTGCTGTGTGATGCTTCTAGGATGCGATTTTACACATGTTTCTCTGCTTTGGTTGTTGTGGTTCCTAGACCTAGGGATTGGCTCGATTAGTTTAAGTCTGCTTTGGTTGCCATCTTGCCTTGGTCTGGGTTATGGTTATGCCTAGGTTTGCATGGGCATGGGGTCTGTCACACGTGAATTCTGTTTTTAATTTGCCGACTTTAATTTAGTATCTACCACGTGTTTACATGATGGATCCTTTTATCCTTGAAGGCATTGGGAGTTGTTGAAGGGAGATGATTAAAATGGTGTATGAAAAACATTAGGCAGGTCTGTCAGTGTTCTTATGCTTACTTATATTTCACCTGCCTTCAACATCTATGAATTATATATACTCTGTTTCTGCCATTTCAATGGCTTATTTCATGTGGCAGATCATTGATGCCCAGTTTATAGCTGGTTGATTACAGTAGACCATCTATTTAGTATCATACCTACAGGCTTTCCTACTCTCATTTTCTACTATAAGTATACTTGATGTATCACCCTTGGTAATTACCATCGGTAGCTTACCAAAAATAATTAAATTTACCGGTTGCTAAATCCAACAATGACAGTTTGTTTATTTATTTATTTTTTGATATATTTTGCATGAAATGATGCCCTGCAGATATTCACCACTCATTTCTACTCTCTTTGCCTCACTTTCTGATTAGCTGTTTGTGCACCTGACCGTGGGTCTCTTATTCCTTTTATTTTTCACTAGCAGAGATTAAAGCAGATGGGTGCACTTGTTGCCGGCGGTGTCGTCCCACTGGTAGGGTTCCAGCAAGATTCTCAAGAAATTTCTCATGAATGTGGATGAGTAACGTCATGGCCAGGATCTTCAAAGGGCCAATGTTGCATAGCCCTTACCCACTCTGCACTGTCGTAGCATCTCAAGGTGAGAGATCCCTGCTGCTAGATTCTTCTCCTTGGGTGGTTCTAACTCCACCAGCTAAGCATTGTTGGAGTGATTAGAGGTGTTTTATAGTTAATTGATTCTTAATTTTGATGTGTTTACTGTCGCAGTTTGAAAATATTACTAATAGATGCTTGGCACACTGGCAAGTAAAATTGTTTTGAGGCCTGAGTCATGTAATGACGATATAGCCTTCTTTATAGCTCCAATATACATGTATTACATTTGGAATGAAGCTTATGTACCTTTTTCGCATTTGTTTGATTGTTGAATGCTTCCAATTGAACCCGAATAGAAAGAAGAAAGCATTTGAAACTTATTGTGGTCAACCATGAAAGCATGTTTCAGAAAATGCATGATAGCCATATATGTCAACCAACCTTTTCTTGTTTGTAATTTGTACCATCCTTCTGATAAACATTTAGAGAGGCTGCACTTGTTTGTATCTGGCATTTAGAATACTTCTGTCTTGTCGTGTACTATCCTGAATTGGTGATATTAACCAGTATGGTTTAATATAATTATTCATGTGTTGGCTATTAGGTTGATTGGTTGTAATCATTAGTATCACTTGGCGTACAAACCCTGCATACTAGCTGGTGAGAGATCCAAAATTGTTCTCAATCAGCGATGCCTTAAGTGAATGTGTAATATCTATAGTTCTATATTTGAATAGCAGACTACTTTTGATGTTTCTCTATTTCTTGAGTCCTCTATATATCTCCCAAAAACATAACAGACTAATTTTGATGTTTTGGATTTTATACCATGAGTGCCTCTGCAAAAGTTGTTGAATTGATTTCTTATGCTTCCGCCTATTTGCTTTGTGATAAAATTTCACACCATGGTGTTAATAAGTATGAATTATTGTCACCTGCAGCAGGCCTTCTCAAGCTGATCACATTGGTTCCTTTCATTTGTTAGCTGGACAGTTGTAGCTGCACAATGCAAGGGCGAGACTACCAACCGGTGTAGGACAAGGTATGCACACGGCGTTGCGGGAAGAGGTAGTCAAAGGAGATAGATATGGGGACGGCACAAACTAGACAAAGCGCTAGGGATTAGGATATGGCGTGGCGTGAAGAGGTAGTCCACAAACCTCTGTTCATTTTCCTACCTGCTCATTTTCCGGTCTATTTCGTTCCCCCTCACGGTGCCCGTGTTCGTGTCTCCTGGACTGACGTATGTGCCTGTGTGGTTCTTCTGCAGCTCGCGGCGAGGATTGTTGTGTCCAACCTGCCGCCAAGTGTCTAGCCGCCAAGTGGAAATAGTCTGTGTGGCGCTCGTAAATAGAGAGCATTCTTGTAGAAAGGTACAGGAAAGAATAGGGAAACTTCTGCCATTTTCTTTGGTCTCTGGAAAATATATGGTGATATGGGCTGATACATTGCTAAATTACATGATACAAACTCATTTCTCTTTTTTGATTTTTGGTTTAGTTCTTTATGCTACAATGGCTCTGCTAGGAATGTTCTTCCATGCTTTGATGTGCACAATCTAGAAAGTGCATGCATCCAGAAACCAAATAGGATTTTGTGTGTGTTATTTTCTCATAAATCTTGTGCTCGTCCAATAAGAATAAGGTTTGGTGGTATTGCTTTTGTCTGTCACCCGGTAGATTTCAGACTTGAAGCTAGCTGCGGTTATTTCAGGTTATATGTGCAAATCCTTGGTGTGACATGATTGGTAACTGACCATGAATACGTTGCAATCTGATATGTTTAATTCTTGATTTACGTGGTACCATGGTCTAAAAATTGGTCCAAAAGATACATGATGTTTTTGTACAAAGTTGAGACAGATATTTTGGAATGAAGGGAGTATTAGATTATTTGTTCCTTTTTAATTTGGCTCTAAAGATATAGTTTTAGAATGATCATTTTGCATCAGCCAAGCTTGCGTTGTTACAGATAATTGTTCTGTTGTCCTCAATTCACTTCCTCAGCTTTTTAGTGCTACAAGAATTTTTGTTCCAGTTTTTTTTAGTTATTGATCATGGCATTTTTCTTTCTGCCTTTGCAGCTGAAAGATTAGTGTGACTGACTAAATTCTGAACATGTTCCATGTGAGATAAATAGCATGTTGATTTCATCTTGAAATAATCATAATTTAGGGACGAGGTTCGTAACTGAGGGTCATGTGCAGAGCTGGAGGAAGAAGTTGCGAGGCTTGGAACTCTCCTTGTGAAGGGCTCAGGGACAGCAGTGAGGACAATTCCTCTTTAGTTGTAATTGTGATACTCCTGATGTGCAAGTAATCACTCCTGTGATACTCCTTATGCTAAAATGTTGGTGACATTATTTGGTTCTCTGGTATTGATTTCATGATTTGTGGTTAATACATGATGTAATACAATCCACACTACGTTATATTTTCAGTTACATTTCCTACTTACTCACTACTAACATTCTTTCTAATTCGCTTCTTGCGCCATTGGCGCAACCGGGTCATCTAGTAGGATGAAAGAACAGAAGCACACAAAGATCATACAGAAAATTTTATCCAATATATGAAAATTTGAAAATCACACTTTGACAATTTTACTGGTAATTAACAAACATGCGAGCACATAATCCCTTGTTTTATTTTGAAGAGGCAAAACATCAAACATCTAGCATCAAGAGAGGTTTAATCATATAGTATAATGCCTAAACCAGCAGGTAAATGCAAAAAAAGGGTGGTAGATATGTAGAAGCGTGGCAAAAATATGAAGCATGGCAAATAATATCAGTGAAGGAGTCCAACAATGCTCGTCATCAAGAAGTCACGTTTTGGCTACTGGCCAGCTCAATCGACATGCATTAATTAACATGGATGTCATTTCAATTGGCATCATGAGGCTTGCTAAGTACATGACGACATACCACTATAAACATCAGCACACAATATACAGAATAAACATTACAAACATCAGTGTAAAGTAACTGATCTGTTGTGACATCAATTTCAGTAGATTCTCTTGAACTCTCACTCTATGTACTGCTCCTCCTACAACAGAAAATGGCAAGCAACATAACACTTGAGTTCATGTGGGATAGAGCTATGTTCTGGTATTGGTTAGTTCAACAAAAATTAAGATAGTAACAGAGGGCAGCCAACTGATGTGCATAGTTGCAGCTACCTCTGCACAAATATAACTCTTGCATCATGTGCATAGTTGCAGCTACATTTTTTCATCATTTATAACAGCTCCAAGACAGTTAGCAATCAGTACTTTTTCTATGGATTTAGATATGGCAGAACTTGCAACAACTACAAAAAAATATACAACAACTCATCTTCTCTGGACACAAAATAACACCAGCGTCAAGTCATACCACTTACTGAAGGAAGCTTCAGGGCATTATCAACCAAAGTAGCATTGACTGAGATCTGCCTCCACTTGCGCTGTGATATGCCCAAAACATGGCTCTGAACCAAAGTCGATCCTCGAACGGATCCATAGTTGCCAGGCTTGGTCGATATCCTGGAAGGGAACCACCCACCCTCTGTATCCAGTTACAGCAATCAACACATCTTCTCCTGGAATTAAGACAACACAATCAGATGAAAATGTCATGTTTTTATAATCCATGCCACACACATCTTCTCACCAGTTAAGTAACTTCAATGGCCCCCTCACATACATCATATTAGTCTTTGCTTTTCCACAATTCCATAAGCAACAGAGAAGAGAGACACAAATGATCTTCAGACTCAAACTACTCGCCACCACCTCCTTTTGTGTTACTTCAAACTGCAAGCACACGCCTGACTACCTAAAATCTCATTTCCTCCATTTTCAACATCTACATTCTCACATCAGGAACAAATGTGCACCATCACTACATAGTTTGGTTAACTAAACTAGCTGATCTTCGATAGGGTAAAACAAAAATGAATAATCTGAAAGCTAGCACAGTTTACCCCGACGAAGTATGCAGGGCACAAATGCCCTAAACTCGCTGCCCTCGGCCAGGCCTTGCGGCTGGCCCCGCGAGACGGATAGATCCTACATCGCCGCCGCCCTTGTGAGAGGGACGAGGGGGATGGGAGGAGAGCAGAGTGTTCAATTCCTCTATACTCTTGCCAATTTTTATATGAATTGAGTTTCGACTTTCGAGGCTTTGTAGTCAGATTCAAATGTTTAGATAACAGATGATCAAAGGCCCAAACTTCACCAAACTCTAGGGTGGAGTAAGAGATCAAAGGCTTTTGCATAAAAGTGGCCGAGGATCTAAATAATGTACGTCAAGTTAAGTAATACAGTGTACGCATTCAGATTAGCTTATCCTATAATACGAGTCATTTACACTGAAAAGTGATTCATTTTGGCTTAAGGATTTGTTGCCACGACATGATCCTCATATGTCCCTGCATTTTCCACTTGCAGCAAAATATGCCATCACACTGAGTAAAAGACTCGACACCTAAATCTTGACAGTTTCGAATAATCACAACAAGATGCTCGTTCATCTCTAAATTCAGACTGCACTGCAAGAAGAACCCCGAGCCATAATCATGAAATACCTCATCAAACTGTCCCCAACATTTGCCCAAGATTGAGCATGTATTACTCTAAACCATCCCCAAGATTTCAACAAACTTAAGTGATCGCAGTTCCACACCCTAAACAAGAAAATAATCACAGTTCCATACCCCAAATCACAAGTCAGCAAGCAAGAACACCAGATTCAGGCTATACCTTTTCCTTTCTCGGGAGCATGTCCTTGGCGTACGACGATTCCACCTGCTTGAGAAGAAACCAAGAAACACTCAAGAACACACCAGTAACTCCAAGAAACAACATCATGAACGCCCATCACCTGCTCCTCCTCGCCATCCTCCATGATAACCGCCCGCTGCTGTTGCAGGATATGGTGGAACTCCAGTTCCTAGTTGAACGACCCCATTGCGTCCCTTGGTACCATCATCCTCCTCCCTGCCGTCGAGCTTGACCCAAGGCGAAGTCGAGGATGCTGCCCGCAGAGGTTGGGGAAAAAGGTGCCGGAAAGGGAATGGCGGCCAGCCTGCCCTTCCCGTCAACCCACGCCGCACCAGAGCTCGGCCCATTGGCGCCAACTTCGGTGTAGGAGCTCAGAGGAGAAGGAATCATGGCGAGCTCCTTGCCCTTCCGGGCATCCACCACCGTGGCGGGCTCGACCCATCAGTGCCGCCTCAGGCCTGCTCGAGGTGGAGGGGCGTCATGTGGGGAGGTGGTGGCACGAGGAGAATAATCGAGGGAGAGGAGAGAAGGTGGCGGCGTCAAGCGAGAAGGGGGGTCGTGCGGAGGGGACCTGGCTAGGTCTTGCCCGGCTGCTTTCGATCTCCTATACCCGTCTTGGGTTTTTTTTCTATCGCTAGCATAGTAAACGGACACGTGTACCCTTCGGTAACTTGCCCTTTGCGCCACCGTTAATGGGTTGTATATTGTGAAGGCTATGTTGATTTGTTTCAACTACATGCGTCAACATGTGCCAAGCCGAGTCACTCAATTCATTCAAAGGAGGATACCATCCCATCATACCACATCATAACCATTTTAATAGCATGTTGGCACGCAAGGTAAACCATTATAAACTCATAGCTAATTAAGCATGGCAGAAGCAACTATAATCTCTAAATGTCATTGCAAATATGTTTACTTCATAATAGGCTGAATCAGGAATGATGAACTCATCATATTTACAAAAACAAGAGAGGTCAAGTTCATACCAGCCTCTCTCATCTCAATCAGTCCATCATATATCGTCATTATTGCCTTTCACTTGCACGACCGAACGGTGTGTATAATAATAATAGTGCATGTGCATTGGACTAAGCTAGAATCTGCAAGCATTCAATTCAAGAGAGAAGACAAAGTAATATGGGCTCTAAGTTAAATCAACAATCATGCATATGAGAGCCACTAAACATTTTCAATATGGTCTTCTACTCTTGACCCCCAAAGGAAAGAAAATAAAATAAAACTATTTACATGGGAAATCTTCCAACAAGTAAAAGAAGAACGAGAAATCTTTTTGGGTTTTCATTTTAATTACTACTACAAGCACGAAAATTAAACTAACTAATTTTTTGGTTTTTTCTTAAGGTTTATCAAACACACAAGAAGAAAGCTAGAAAAAGAAATTAAACTAGCTTGGATAATACAATGAAAGAGTATGAGCACCGACAACTAGAATAGTGTGTGAACATGAATGTAAGGTCGGTGAGAAATACGTACTCCCCCAAGCTTAGGATTTTGGCCTAAGTTGGTCTAATGCCAAGGATAGCCTGGCTGATATCCGAAGTTATAACTGGGGTCGTACTGAGATGGAGCAGCCAATGCATCCTGAGCTGCGGCATGTTGACAAGCTGCCTCCCCTATCCCCTCGTGTTCGGCTGCCTCCTCCCTGGTAACAACATATCTTCATTTTGCCTGGTAATCAAAAAGGGAGGGAGCAGGGAGAGTAACATGGACAGCGCGACGTCTGTCAAAGATTAGTCGATACTGGAGGAATTGTTCATTCCTCAAAAGAAAACGATGTCTGACCACCGCGTCATAATCTAAATAAGTGTGAGGCAACTCCATATCACCCTCTTGGGGAGATATACCAAGATAATTAGCAACACGGGTCACATAAATCCCTCCAAATAAATCTCTAGATATACCATTATTATGCAACCTACGTGCAACTATTGCCCCCAAGTTGTAATCTTTATTACCTAAAACAGCACTCTTGAGGACATAAAGATCAGGGACACACATGTGACATGCTTCATCTTTACCGTTAATGCATCTACCAATGAAGAGAGCAAAATAATGTATAGCAGGAAAGTGAATGCTCCCTATGGTAGCTTGTGCTATATCCCTAGATTCTCCCACAGTGATACTAGCAAGGAAGTCTTTATATTCAGATTTGTGGGGTTCATGAATATTGCCCCACTGCGGGAGTTTGCAAGCAGTAGTAAAATCTTCTAGGTCCATGGTAAAAGATTCATCATAAATATCAAACAGGACATTCTGAGAATTACGCGAAGATGTAAATTTAAATATTCTCACGAATGAATCAGTCAATTGGTAGCTCTGAGGACACTTATCTTGTATGAAGTCCTCAAGATCGGCATTACGCACATACGCGTCAAATTCATCCTTGATACCTGCATTGACCATAAACTCTTCTAATGGCCACTCGCAAGCCCGCACTTCGCTTCCCTTGGTGGTTCATCGTCTTGCTCACGCATAGCACGCCTAGGTACTTTCTTAGTTGAGGAACCACCTTGGTACATTCTCCTGGACATATTTCTTTCTCTGAAAAATTTCTGAAATTTTTAGTAACTTCAAAATAAAAGTGAATCAAACTAAACAAGAATGGTAGCAACTACTCCCACAAGTGCCTAGAGCCTATATCATGCATTAGAATTACTTGGGACCTCATAAATTTGACATGCAAGCTCAAGAACAGGGTCACCTATGCAGCAAAAAATTGCAATGAATAAAGTACTAGAACAAAAACTAATTGGACCAATGGAGGAGTCACATACCAAGCAACAATCTCCCAAAGCAGTTTTGTGAATAAAGCTTTGAGCAAGGAGATCGAAAATCGCAGCAAAATGAGCTAGAACTCGTGCTTGAGCTGGATGGGGATTTTTTGGGAGGAAGATGGAGTGTGTGGGTGCAGGAATAAGTGGAGGGGGCCCACCATGGGCCCACGAGACAGGGGGGCGCGCCCAGGGGGTGTGGGCGCGCCCTCCACCCTCGTGGCCAGGTGCTTGCCCCCCCTGCAGTGTTCTCAGTGCCTAAAATCCTCAAACATTCCATAAAAAATCATACTAAATTTGCAGGGCATTTGGAGCACTTTTATTTTTGTGATATTTTTTTATTGCACGGATAATTCAGAAAACAGACAGATAATACTATTTTCGCTTTATTTATTCTAAATAACCGAAAGTAAAAAAAAGGGTACATAAGGTTGTGCCTTCTAGTTTCATCCATCTCATGATCATCAAAATGAATCCACTAACAAGGTTGACCAAGTCTTGTTAACAAGCTCATTCCGAATAACATGGAACCGGAGAAAATTCGAATATCACTAGGTTACCTCAACGGGGATATGCACATCCCCAACAATAAGAATATCATACTTTTTCTTGATAGTAGGAAGAGGAAATTCAAAACCTCCAATAATGATAGTTGGAACTTTTCCAATAGAATTGATGCTATGAACTTGAGGTTGCTTCCTCGGAAAGTGTACCGTATGCTCATTACCATTAACATGAAAAGTGACATTGCCTTTGTTGCAATCAATAACAGACCCTGTAGTATTCAAAAAGGGTCTACCAAGGATAATCGACATACTATCGTCCTCAGGAATATCAAGAATAACAAAGTTCGTTAAGATAGTGACATTTGCAACCACAACAGGCACATCCTCACAAATACCGACAGGTATAGCAGTTGATTTATCAGCCATTTGCAAAGATATTTCAGTAGGTGTCAACTTATTCAATTCAAGTCTACGATATAAAGAAAGACGCATAACACTAACACCGGCTCCAAGATCACATAAAGCAGTTTTAACATAGTTTCTTTTAATGGAGCATGGTATAGTTGGTACCCCTGGATCTCCAAGTTTCTTTGGTATTCCACCTTTAAAGTGTAATTAGCAAGCATGGTGGAAATTTCAGCTTCCGGTATCTTTCTTTTATTTGTAATGATATCCTTCATGTATTTAGCATAAGGATTTACTTTAAGCATATCAGTTAAGCGCATACGTAAGAAGATAGGTCTAATCATTTCAGTAAAGCGCTCAAAATCCTCATCATCCTTTGTCTTGGATGGTTTAGGAGGAAAGGGCATGGGTTTCTGAACCCATGGTTCTCTTTCTTTATCGTGCTTCCTAGCAACAAAGTCTCTTTTATCATAACATTAATTCTTTGATTGTGGGTTATCAAGATCAACAGCAGGTTCAATCTCTACATCATTGTTATTGCTAGGTTGAGCATCAACATGAACATTATCATTAACATTATCACCAGGTTCATGTTCATCACCTGATTGTGTTTCAGCATCAGAAATAGAAATATCATTGGGATTCTCAGGTGTGTCTATAATAGGTTCACTAGAAGGATGCAAAGTCCTATCATTTTTCTTTTTCTTTCTAGAAGGACTAGGTGCATCTACATTATTTCTCTAAGAATCTTGCTCAATTCTCTTAGGGTGGCCTTCAGGATACAAAGGTTCCTGAGTCATTCTACCAGTTCTAGTAGCCACTCTAACAGCAAAATCATGTTTATTATTTAACTCATCAAGCAAATCACTTTGACCTTTAAGTACTTGCTCAACTTGAGTGGTAACCATAGAAGCATATTTGCTAATGAGTTTAAGTTCACCTTTAACTCTAGCCATATAATCACTCAAGCGTCCTATCTCAAAAGCATTATTCTTTAATTCTATACCAACATAAGCATTAAAACTTTCTTGTCTAGCCATAAACTCATCAAATTCATCTAAGCACTGGCTATGAAATTTAGTAGACGGGATTTCAACTTTATCATATCTATAGAGAGAATTTACCTTTACTACCTATGTCGGGTTATCAAGACAATGTGTTTCTTTGATAGGCGGTAAATTAAGACCATGTATTTCTTCAATAGGATGTAAATTCTTAACATCTTCAGCTTTAATACCTTTTTCTTTCATTGATTTCTTTGCCTCTTGCATATCTTCAGGACTCAGAAATAGAACTAACCTCTTCTTCGGAGTTGGTTTAGGAATAGGCTCAGGAGTTGGCTCAATTGGCTCAAGAACTGGATTAGGAAGAGTCCAATTATTTTCATTAGTCAACATATTATTCAATACTAATTCAGCTTGGTCGACTGTTCTTTCCCTGAAAACACAACCAACACAACTATCCAAGTAGTCCTTGGAAGCATCGGTTAGTCCATTATAAAAGATATCAAGTATTTCATTTTTCTTAAGAGGATGATCAGGCAAAGCATTAAGTAATCGGAGAAGCCTCCCCCAAGCTTGTGGGAGACTCTCTTCTTCGGTTTGCACAAAATTGTATATTTCCCGCAAGGCAGCGTGTTTCTTATGAGCAGGGAAATATTTAGCAGAGAAGTAATAAATCATATCCTGGGGACTACGCACACAACCAGGATCAAGAGAATTAAACCAAGTTTTAGCATCACCCTTTAATGAGAATGGAAATATCTTAAGGATATAATAGTAGCAAAACTTCTCATCATTAGTAAACAGGGTGGCTATATCATTCAACTTGGTAAGATGTGGCACAACAGTTTCAGATTCATAGCCATAAAAAGGATCAAATTCAACCAAAGTAATTATATCGGGATCAACAGAATTCATAATCGGTGAAGTAGCAAAAGCGGGGTCATGTTTCATTCTAACATTAAGAGATTGTTGCTTCCATTTTTCTAATAACTTCTTAAGATCATATCTATCATTGCAAGCAAAAATAGCTCTAGCAGCTTCTTCATCCATAACATAACCCTCAGGAACAACCGACAATTCATAATTAGGGGGAGAACCTTCATCATCACTATCATCAATAATTTCATTCTCTCTAACCCTAGAAAGTTGTTCATCAAGATATTCACCTAATGGCACAGTAGTATCAAGCATAGATGTAGTTTCATCATAAGTATCATGCATAGCAGAAGTGGCATCATCAATAACATGCGACATATCAGAATTCAGAGCAATAGCAGGTTTAGGTGTCGCAAGCTTACTCAAAATAGAAGGAGAATCTAGTGCAGAGCTAGATGGCAGTTCCTTACATCCCCTCGTAGTTGAGGGAAAAATCTTAGTTCTTGCGTCTTTCAAGTTCTTCATAGTGATCAGCAGATATAAATCCCAAGTGACTCAAAGAATAGAGCTATGCTCCCTGGCAACGGCGCCAGAAATTAGTCTTGATAACCCACAAGTATAGGGGATCGCAACAGCTTTCGAGGGTAGAGTATTCAACCCAAATTTATTGATTCGACACAAGGGGAGCCAAAGAATATTCTCAAGTATTAGCAGTTGAGTTGTCAATTCAACCACACCTGGATAACTTAGTATCTGTAGCAAAGTATTTAGTAGCAAAGTAGTATGATAGTAATGGTAACAGTGACAAAAGTAAAGATAGCGGTTTTGTAGTAGTTGTAACAGTAGCAACGAAAAAGTAAATAAGCGAAGCACAATATGTGAAAAGCTCGTAGGCATTGGATCAATGATGGATAATTATGTCAGATGCGGTTCGTCATGTAATAGTTATAACCTAGTGATATGTCTCCAACGTATCTACTTTTCCAAACACTTTTGCCCTTGTTTTGGACTCTAACTTGCATGATTTGAATGAAACTAACCCGGCCTGACGTTGTTTTCAGCAGAACTGCCATGGTGTTGTTTATTGTGAAGAAAACAAAAGTTCTCAGAATGACCTGAAAATTCACGAAGATAACTTTTGGAAAATATAAAAAATACTGGCGAAAGAATCAAGGCCAGGGGGCCCACACCCTGTCCACGAGGGTGGGAGGCGCGCCCCCTCCCCCTGGGCGCGCCCCTGTCTCGTGGGCCCCCTGATGCTCCACCGACCTCAACTCCAACTCTATATATTCCGTTTCGCGGAGAAAAAAATCAAAGAAAAAGTTTCATCGCGTTTTACGATATGGAGCCGCCGCCAAGCCCTAATCTCTCTCGAGAGGGCTGATCTGGAGTCCGTTCGGGGCTCCGAAGAGGGGGATTCGTCGCTGTCGTCATCATCAACCATCCTCCATCACTAATTTCATGATGCTCACAGCCGTGCGTGAGTAATTCCATCGTAGGCTTGCTAGAAGGTGATGGGTTGGATGAGATTTACCATGTAATCAAGTTAGTTTTGTTAGGGTTTGATCCCTAGTATCCACTATGTTCTTAGATTGATGTTGCTATGACTTTGCTATGCTTAATGCTTGTCACTAGGGCCCGAGTGCCATGATTTCAGATCTGAACCTATTATGTTTTCATGAACATATGTGAGTTCTTGATCCTATCTTGCAAGTCTATAGTCACCTATTATGTGTTATGATCCGACAACCCCAAAGTGACAATAATCGGGATACTTCTCGGTGATGACCATAGTTTGAGGAGTTCATGTATTCACTATGTGTTAATGCTTTGGTCTCGTACTCTATTAAAAGGAGGCCTTAATATCCCTTAGTTTCCACTAGGACCCCGCTGCCACGGGAGGGTAGGACAAAAGATGTCATGCAAGTTCTTTTCCATAAGCACGTATGACTATATTCGGAATACATGCCTACATTACAATGATGAATTGGAGCTAGTTCTGTGTCACCCTATGTTACAGCTATTACATGAGGAATCGCATCCGACATAATTATCCATCACTGATCCAATGCCTACGAGCTTTTCACATATTGTGCTTCACTTATTTACTTTTCCGTTGCTACTGTTACAATTACTACAAAACTGCTATCGTTACTTTTGCCACTGTTACCATTACTATCATACTACTTTGCTACTAAATACTTTGCTGCAGATATTAAGTTATCCAGGTGTGGTTGAATTGACAATTCAACTGCTAATACTTGAGAATATTCTTTGGCTCCCCTTGTGTCGAATCAATAAATTTGGGTTGAATACTCTACCCTCGAAAGTTGTTGTGATCCCCTACACTTGTGGGTTATCACCTAGGGTGATACAGAACTAGCTCCAATTCATCAATGTAATGTAGGCATGTATTCCGAATATAGTCATACGTGCTTATGGAAAAGAACTTGCATGACATCTTTTGTCCTACCCTCCCATGGCAGCGGGGTCCTAATGGAAACTAAGGGATATTAAGGCCTCCTTTTAATAGAGTACGAGACCAAAGCATTAACACATAGTGAATACATGAACTCCTCAAACTATGGTCATCACCGAGAAGTATCCCGATTATTGTCACTTCGGGGTTGTCGGATCATAACACATAATAGGTGACTATAGACTTGCAAGATAGGATCAAGAACTCACATATGTTCATGAAAACATAATAGGTTCAGATCTGAAATCATGGCACTCGGGCCCTAGTGACAAGCATTAAGCATAGCAAAGTCATAGCAACATCAATCTGAGAACATAGTGGATACTAGGGATCAAACCCTAACAAAACTAACTTGATTACATGGTAAATCTCATCCAACCCATCACCTTCTAGCAAGCCTATGATGGAATTACTCACGCACGGCAGTGAGCATCATGAAATTGGTGATGGAGGATGGTTGATGATGACGACAGCGACGAATCCCCCTCTTCGGAGCCCCGAACGGACTCCAGATCAGCCCTCCCGAGAGAGATTAGGGCTTGGCGGCGGCTCCGTATCATAAAACGCGATGAAACTTTTTCTTTGATTTTTTTCTCCGTGAAACGGAATATATAGAGTTGGAGTTGAGGTCGGTGGAGCATCAGGGGGCCCACGAGACAGGGGGCACGCCTAGGGGGAGGGGGCGCGCCTCCCACCCTCGTGGACAGGGTGTGGGCCCCCTGGCCTTGATTCTTTCGCCAGTATTTTTTATATTTTCCAAAAGTTATCTCCGTGAATTTTCAGGTCATTCCGAGAACTTTTGTTTTTTGCACAATAAACAGCACCATGGCAGTTCTGCTGAAAACAGCATTAGTCCGGGTTAGTTTCATTCAAATCATACAAATTAGAGCCCAAAACAAGGGCAAAAGTGTTTGGAAAAGTAGATAGGTTGGAGACGTATCAAGGCCATCTTCATCATCCCGGTGGCCACCATGACGAGGAGGGAGTAGTTCACCCTCGGGGCTGAGGGTATGTACCGGTAGCTATGTGTTTAATCTCTCTATCTCTCTCCCGTGTTCTTGATTTGGCACAATCTTGATGTACCGCGAGCTTTGTTACTATAGTTGGATCATATGGTGTTTATCCCCCTCTATCTTCTTGTGATGAATTGAGTTTTACCTTTGAGGTTTCACTATCATCGGACTTAATACTAATATGGATTTGAGAACACTTGATGTATGTCTTGCGTTGGATACCCGTGGTGACAATGGGGTGTTCTATTGATTCACTTGATGTATGTTTTGGCACTCAACTCGCGGATTCCCGAGGTGACATTGGGGTAATCTATGCATAGGGGTTGATGCACGTTTTTGTCCTTGTTTCTTTGGTAGGAATCTTGGGGCACTATTTGAGGTTCTTGTGTTGGATTGAATATTATGAATCTGAAGTTGTTTGATGCATATTGTATAATTGACCCACGGATACTTATGGTGACATTGGAGTATCTAGGTGACATTAGCGTTGATTGATGTGTATCATCTGGTGTTATTTTACTATGAAATCTAGGGCTGTTTGTGACACTTATAGGAATAACTCAATGGATTGATCGGAAAGAATAACTTTGAGGTGGTTTCATACCCTACAAGCAATTTCATCTTATATTATCCGCGATATGAACTTTGGAGTGACTCTTTGTCACATGTTGAGGGATTGCCATATGATTTAGTTATGTTATCATTGTTGAGAGAACTTGCACTAGTGAAAGTATGAACCCTAGGCCTTGTTTTCAAGCATTGCAATACTGTTTTTTCTCACTTTTGTTACTAGTTACCTTGTTGTTCTTATATTTCAGATTACAAAAACCAATATCTACTATCCATATTACACTTGTATCACCATCTCTTTGCCTAACTAGTGCACCTGTACAATTTACCATTGTATTGGGTGTGTTGGGGACACAAGAGACTCTCTGTTACTTGGTTGCATGCTTGTTTGAGAGAGAGCATCTTCATCCTACGCCTCCCACGGATTTATTAACCTCGGGTCATCCACTTGAGGGAAATTGCTACTGTCCTACAAAACTCTGCGCTTGGAGGCCCAACACGAGTCTACAAGAAGGTTGCATAGTAGACATCAAGCCATTTTCTGGCGCCGTTGCCGGGGAGGTGAGTGCTTGAAGGTATATCTTTAGATCTTGCAATCGAATCTTTAGTTTCTTTTTTTATCACTAGTTTAATCCATAAAAGAAAACTACAAAAAAATGGAATTGAGGTTGCCTCATATGCTTCATCATTTTAATGTCTTCCGTGAAAATGATGGAAAGGAAAATTGTGCTCAGGTGTTAGAGGAAGAAGTAAATGAAATGTTTGGCACTAAATCTTTGAATGATAAACATGATTGCAATGTTTTTAGTGTGTTTGCTATGAATATTCATGATACTACTGATGATTGCACTAGTCATGATAAAGGTGTTTCTTACAAGCATGTCAATTTTTGTGGAGTGAATAGAGTTTGTGAAGACATGCCTTATAGGGATGATAGATTTTTTTAAGAAGCATAAACATGATGAAACCAATCGGTGGCTTAAAGTGATAGATAAATTTGCTACAAAATTATGCTCTCTTCATCCCATTACTTTTGAACTTTGCAATAGGATTGGTCATCCTAATTTCCAATGCAAACTTTTACATGATGGAATTGTGTCCAAATATAGCAATAACTTGATCACCCTTGAACTTTATAATGAACTTTGTTTTATTTTTGGGGTGTGAAGAATTGTCACATAAAAATAGTTGGTTTGAAACATTCATATTCACTGACCATGTTGAAACTACTCTTAAAGAAATATATATGTTTTGCATGGTGAATAGCAAGGAAAATGCTTATATTGCCAACTATAAAAATATGGGGAAACCAATAGAATATAAAAGTACTAATGAAAGGGTAAAGATTTCCACTTTCCCTCCTATTGTCTCTCGTGGTGAAATAGGTTACGAGAATGAGCTCCCTATGCAACCAATCTCATCAATAAGGAGCTCCGAAAAGTTGATTAAACCCACACATGATGTGGAGAAGAAAAAGAAAAGACGAAGAAGCAAAGGTAAAAAGGTACCCCTCCCAAATGATGTTGCTAATATTATTGTTATGCCTCATGAGAATGAATCAAAAATAAATGTGGAAGATGATATACTTGATGATGATATTGATTCTTCGTCTTATGGTACAATGTCCTAAGAAACTATTGAGGATGATTTTGTTATGCCTATTACTCATTGTGATGATTATGATTGGGAAAAATAATGATACTTGTTATAATCTTGAAAATCTTTTGGCACCAACTTATAAAGTTGTGATGATAATTATTGCTACACTATTGGTGCTATTCATACTTAATAATGGGAGTGATTATTCTTATGATATGCAAAGGCATAAACTTGGGGATGCTATGTTTGATGAGAATGACATGTTTGAGAATTTATTTGCTGCAATTAATGTTTGTCCCAAGCTTGGGGATGCTATCCTTGGTGAATATGATATTTTTAGTCCCCCAAGTTTTGATGTGCAAATTTACTATGATGATAGCATGCCTCATATTTATGATGATTGCAATATTTATGAAAGTGGGTTTGGAAGAGTGTCAACTTTACATAATAATTACCCCACTATTTTGGAGGGTGTTGGATCTTATTATAATGATAGAAGTGGATTTGGAGAGGTCATTACTTTATTTAGTAATGATTCCACTATCTTGGAAGAGGTTTCAATTGATTATGATGAGAACAAAGTTGCTACTTATGATGATTATTGTGATGACACTTATTTTATAAAAAGTAGTGATATATTTATAGAACTTGTCACAATTATGATTACCCATTTTCTGAACATTACTCTTTTAATGTGGAAACAATTTATAGTATTCGAGTTTCTTATGATACTCCCACTATTTTGAATGATAAGAATTTTGCTTATGTGGAGAGTAGTAAAATTTCTATGCTTGTGCATCATGAAAATAATGCTTTATGTGATGGTTATATTGTTGAATTCATTCATGATGCTACTGAAAGTTATTATGAGAGAGGAACATATGCTTCTACATATTGCAATAATATCAAGTTTCCTCTCTATGTGTTGAAAATCCTGAAGTTATGCTTCTTTTGCCTTCCTATGCTAGTTGATTCTTGTTCCCATAAATTTTTTGCTCACAAAATCCCTATGCATAGGAAGTGGGTTAGGCTTAAATGAGCTATTCATATGCTTCATGATGCTCCCATTATGTTTAAATTCTTATCTTTTATGTAAGCATCATTGAAATCATCATGCCTAGCTAAAAAGGCATTAAAGAAAAGCCCTTGTTGGGAGACAACCCAATATTCTACCTACTTTTTTTGGTGTGTTCACATGACTATCATACTGTAGTAATCATGTTTTATTGCTTTTTTCAGACCTTTGGGATGGTATATGGTGATAGTTGATTTGATCTTGCTGAAAAACAGATACTTTTGCGAGAAATTTAGAAAACAAAAGCGTGATTTTGATCTGAATTTTTTGCACATGATTTATATACAAATTTCCTAGATTTTCCTAATTTTTCAGAAATGTTGAAGTTACATAAGTATACGAAGTTTCCAGATTACTACATACTGTTTTGTTTTTGACAGATTCTGTTTTCATTGTGTTGTTTGCTTATTTTGATGAATCTATGGGTAGTATCAGAGGGTATGAACCATGGAGAAGTAGGAATATAGTAGATATAACACCAATATAAATTTAGAATGAGTTCACAACAGTACCTAAGTGGTGATTTGCTTTATTATACTAACGAAGCTTACGAGTTTTCTGTTGAGTTTTGTGTTGTGAAGTTTTCAAGTTTTGTGTAAAGATTTGATGGACTATAGAATAAGGAGTGGCAAGAGCCTAAGCTTGGGGATCCCCAAGGCACCCCAAGGTAATATTCAAGGACAACCAAGCATCTAATCTTGGGGATGCCCCGGATGGCTGCTACCTCTTGAGCATGCGTTGGTTTTCCCTTGAAGATGAAAGGGTGATGCAGCAAAGTAGCGTAAGTATTTCCTTCAGTTTTTGAGAACCAAGGTATCAATCCAGTAGGAGGCTACACGGAAATCCCTCGTACCTGCACAAACAAAAAAGAACCTTGCAACCAACGCGATAAAGGGGTTGTCAATCCCTTCACGGCCACTTCAAAAGTGAGATCTGATAGAGATAATAAGATAAATATTTTTGGTATTTTTATGATATAGATTGGAAAGTAAAGATTTCAAAATAAAATAGATCAGAAACTTATATGATGGAAAATAGACCCGGGGCCATAGGTTTCACTAGTGGCTTCTCTCAAGATAGCATAAGTATTACGATGGGTGAACAAATTACTGTCGAGCAATTGATAGAAAAGTGCATAGTTATGAGAATATCTAGGCATGATCATGTATATAGGCATCACGTCAGCGACAAGTAGATCGAAACGATTCTGCATCTACTACTATTACTCCACACATCGACCGCTATCCAGCATGCATCTAGAGTATTAAGTTCATAAGAACAGAGTAACACATTAGGCAATATGACATGATGTAGAAGGATAAACTTAAGCAATATGATATAAACCCTATCTTTTTATCCTCGATGGCAACAATACAATACGTGCCTTGCTACCCCTGTTGTCACTGGGAAAGGACACCACAAGATTGAACCCAAAGCTAAGCACTTCTCCCATTGCAAGAAAGATCAATCTAGTAGGCCAAACCAAACTGATAATTCGAAGAGACTTGCAAAGATAACAAATCATACATAACAGAGTCCAGAGGAGATTCAAATATTGTTCATAGATAATCTTGATCATAAACCCACAATTCATCGGATCTCGACAAACAGACCGCAAAAAGAATTAAATCGAATAGATCTCCAAGAAGATCGAGGAGAACTTTGTATTGAGAATCAAAGAGAGAGAAGCCATCTAGCTAATAACTATGGACCTGAAGGTCTGTGGTAAACTACTCACACTTCATTGGAGAGGCTATGGTGTTGATGTAGAAGCCCTCCGTGATCGATTCCCCCTCCGGCGGAGAGCCAGAAAAGGCCCCAAGATGGGATCTCATGGGTACAGAAGGTTGCGACAGTGGAAATAGGGTTTCATGGTGCTCCTGGATGTTTTCAGGGTATATGAGTATATATAGGTGAAGGAAGTCGGTCAGGGGAGCCACGAGGGGCCCACGAGGGTGGGGGCGCGCGCCTACCCCCTGGGCGTGCCTCCCTGCCTCGTGGCCACCTCGTTTATTTCTTGAAGTCCACTCCAAGTCTCCTCGATTGCGTTTGTTCCAAAAATAACTCTCCCGAAGGTTTCATTCCGTTTGGACTCCGTTTGATATTCCTTTTATGTGAAACACTGAAATAGGCAAAAAAAACAGCAATTTGGACTGGGCCTCCGATTAATAGGTTAGTCCCAAAAATAATATAAAAGTGCATAGTAAAGCCCATTAAACATCCAAAACGGATAATATAATAGCATGGAACAATAAAAAATTATGGATACGTTGGAGATGTATCAATGACTTCCCCTCTTTTGTCTTCAATCCATCGATAAATTTACTTGAGGCTATATTTTTATTCACCACATGATATGTGTTTTGCTTGGAGCGTCTTGTATGATATGAGTCTTTACTTTTTAGTTTGCCACAATCAACCTTGCAGTAAACACCTTTCGAGAGGGACAAACATAATCATGAATTTATTAGAATACTCTATGTGCTTCACTTATATCTTTTGAGCTAGGTAGTTGCTCTAGTGCTTCACTTATATCTTTTTAGAGCACGGCGGTGGTTTTATTTTTAAGAAATTGATGAACTCTCATGCTTCACTTATATTTTTTTGAGAACCTTTAAACGGCATGGTAATTTGCTTAGGTTATGAATTTAGTCCTAATATGATGGGCATCCAAGAGGGATATAGTAAAAACTTTCGTATAAAGACCAATGAATATTATGAGAAGTTTGATTCCTTGCATATTGTTTTGAGATATAAAGATGGTGATATTAGAGCCATGCTAGTGATTAATTGTGGATTGGTAGAAATACTTGTGTCAAAGTTTGTGGTTCCCAAAGCATGCACATATGGTGAACCGTTATGTCATGAAGTCGGAGCATGATTTATTTTTTGATTATCTTCCTTATGAGTGGCGGTCGGGGACGAGCGACGGTATTTTCCTACCAATCTATCCCCTAGGAGCATGTGTGTATTACTTTGTTTCGATGGCTAATAGATTTTTGCAATAAGTATGTGAGTTCTTTATTACATTGGTGTATCTAGGTGACATTAGGGTTGATTGATGTGTATCATATGGTGTTATTTTACTATGAACTCTACGGCTGTTTGTGACACTTATAGGAATAGCTCAATGGATTGATCGGAAATAAGAACTTTGAGGTGGTTTCATACCCTACAAGCAATTTCATCTTATGTTCTCTGTGATAGGAACTTTGGAGTGACTCTGTGTCGCATGTTGAGGGATTGCCATATGATTTAATTATGTTATCATTGTTGAGAGAACATATTGAAGGAAATATGTCCTAGAGGAAATAATAAAGTTGTTATTTTATATTTTCTTATATCATGATAAATGTTTATTATTCATGCTAGAACTGTATTAACCGGAAACTTGATACATGTGTGAATACATAGACAAAACATTGTGTCCCTAGTATGCCTCTACTTGACTAGCTCGTTGATCAGAGATGGTTAAGTTTCCTAGCCATAGACATGTGTTGTCATTTGATGAACGGGATCACATCATTAGGAGAATGATGTGATGGACTAGGACCATTCGTTAACTTAGCATAATGATCGTTCAGTTTTATTGCTATTGCTTTCTTCATATCAAATACATATTCCTCCGACTATGAGATTATGCAACTCCCGGACACCGGAGGAATGCCTTGTGTGCTATCAAATGTCACAACGTAACTGGGTGATTATAAAGATGCTCTACAGGTATCTCCGAACGTGTTTGTTGGGTTGGCATATATCAAGACTAGGATTTGTCACTCTGAGTATCGGAGAGGTATCTCTAGGCCCTCTCAGTAATGCACATCATATGAAGCCTTGCAAGCAATGTGACTAATGAGTTGGTTACGGGGTGATGCATTACGGAACGAGTAAAGAGACTTGCCGGTAACGACATTGAACTAGGTATGGAGATACCGACGATTGAATCTCGGGCAAGTAACATACCGATGACAAAGGGAATAATGTATGTTGACATTGCAGCTCGACCGATAAAGATCTTTGCAGAATATGTGGGAACCAATATGAGCATCCAGGTTCCGCTATTGGTTATTGACCGGAGAGGTGTCTCGGTCATGTCTACGTAGTTCTCGAACCCGTAGGGTCCGCACGCTTAACTTTCGATGGCAATATGTATTATATGAGTTATGTGTTTTGGTGACCGAAGGTTGTTCAGAGTCCCGGATGAGATCATGGACATGACGAGGAGTCTCGAAATGTTCGAGAGGTAAAGATTGATATATTGGAAGGTAGTGTTCGGACACTGTAAGGGTTCTGGAGTGCATCGGGTACATACCGGAGTACCGGAGGGGTTATCGGAACCCCCCGGGGAAGGATATAGGCCATATGGGCGATAGGAGGGAGGCTAACCAGCCCACAAGGGGTTGGTGCGCCCCCCAAAAGGAAGGGATCCGAATTGGAGTGGGGAAGGGGGCGGCGCCCCCCTTTCCTTCTCCTTCTCCCTCTCCTTTCCCCTTTCCCTCTCCGATAAAGGAAGGGGGTCCGAATTGGACTTGGAGTCCTAGTAGGACTCCTCCCCACTTGGGGGCACGCCCTAGGCCGGCCTCCTCGCCTCTCCCTCCTTTATATACGGGGGCAGGGGGAACCTCTAGGCACGTCAATTGTTTAGATGTGTGCGGTGCCCCCTCCACCATTTACTCCTCTGATCATATTGTCGTAGTGCTTAGGCGAAGCCCTGCGCAGATCACATCACCAACACCGCCATCACGCCGTCGTGCTGACGGAACTCATCGACTCCTTCGTACCTCTAATGGATCAAGAGTTTGAGGGACGTCATCGAGCTGAACGTGTGCAGAACTCGGAGGTGTCGTACGTTTGGTACTTGATCGGTTGATTTGAGAAGACGTTGCACTACATCAACCTCGTTAAATTAACGCTTCCGCTTTCGGTCTAAGAGGGTACATGGACACACTCTCCCCCTCTCATTGCTATGCATCTCCTAGATAGATCTTGCATTAGCATAGGAATTTTTTTGAAATTGCATGCTACGTTTCCCAATAATGGCATCCGAGCCAGGTCTATGCATAGATGATATGCATGAGTAGAACACAAAGAGTTGTGGGTGGTGATCGTCATACTGCTTACCACCAATGTCTTATTTTGATTCGGCGGTATTATTGGATGAAGCGGCCCGGACCAACCTTACATGACCATGTTCATGAGACCGGTTCCACCGACAGACATGCAACTAGTTTTGCATAAAGGTGGCTGGCGGGTGTCTGTTTCTCCAACTTTAGTCGAATCAAATTTGTCCACGGCCGGTCCTTGTGAAGGTTAAAATAGCAAACTTGATAATTCACCATTGTGGTTTTTGTGCCGTAGGTATGTACGGTTCATGCTAGAAGCCCGTAGAGGCCACGTAAAACTTGCAACAAACAAAGTAGAGGACGTCTAACTTATTTTTGCAGGGCATGTTGTGATGTGATATTGTCAAGACATGATGTGATATAAAGATGTTGTATGAGATGATCATGTTTTGTAAAAGTTATGGGCAACTGGCAGGAGCCATATGGTTGTCGCTTTATTGTATGAAATACAAACGCTATGTAATTTCTTTACTTTATCACTAAACGGTAGCAATAGTCGTAGAAGCAATAGTTGGCGAGACAACCACGACGCTACGATGGAGATCAAGGTGTCAAGCCGGTAACGATGGAGATCATGACGTTGCTTTGGTGATGGAGATCAAAAGCATAAGATGATGATGGCCATATCATATCACATATTTTAATTGCATGTGATGTTTATCTTTATGCATCTTATTTTGCTTAGTACAGCGGTGGCATTATAAGATGATCCCTTACTAAAATTTCAAGGTATAAGTGTTCTCCCCGAGTATGCACCGTTGCGAAAGTTCTTCGTGCTGAGACACCACGTGATGATCGGGTGTGATAGGCTCTACATTCAAATACAACGGGTGCAAGCCAGTTGTGCACATGCAGAATACTCGAGTTAAACTTGACGAGCCTAGCATATACAGATATGGCCTCGGAACACTGGAGACCGAAAGGTTGAACTTGAATCATATAGTGGATATGATCAACATAGAGATGTTCAGCATTGATGACTACTCCATCTCACGTGATGATCGGACATGGTTTAGTTTATTTGGATCACGTATCATTTAGATGACTTGAGGGATGTCAATCTAAGTGGGAGTTCTTAAGTAATATGATTAATTGAACTTTAATTTAACATGAACTTAGTCCTGATAGTATTTGACAATTATGTGTAGATGAATAGCTCGCGTTGTTGCTCCCCTATGTTTTTGATATGCTCCTAGAGAAAACTAAGTTGAAAGATGATAGTAGCTATGATGCGGACTGGGTCCATGATCTGAGGTTTATCCTCATTGTTGCACAGAAGAATTATGTCTTTGATGCATCGCTAGGTGACAGACCTATTGCATGAGCTGATGCAGACGTTATGAATGTTTGACAAGCTCGGTATGATGACTATTTTAGTGCACCATGCTTTACAGCTTAGAACCAGGACTTCAAAAATGTTTTGAATTCCATAGAGCATATGAGATGTTCCAAGAGATAAAATTGGTTTTTGAGACTCATGCCCGTGTCGAGAGGTATGAGACCTCTGACAAGTACTTCGCATAAAAGATGGAGGAGAATAGCTCAGCTAGTGAGCATGTGCTCAGAATGTCTGGGTACTACAATCACTTGAATCAAGTGGGAGTTAATCTTCCAGATAATATAGTGATTGACAGAGTTCTCTAGTCACCATCACCGTTACTGGAACTTCGTGATGAACTATAATATGCAAGGGATGACGAAAGCGATTCCGGAGCTCTTCATGATGTTGAAATCAACAAAGGTAGAAATCAAGAAAAAGCATCAAGTGTTGATGATTAAACAAGAACACTAGTTTCAAGAAAAGGGCAAAGGGAAAGAAAGGGAACTTCAAGAAGAATGGGAAGCAAGTTTTCACTCCCGTGAAGAAGCCCAAAGCTGGACCTATGCCTGAAACTGAGTGCTTCTACTGCAAAGGAAATGGTCACTGAAAGCGAAACTACACCAAATATTTGACGGATAAGAAGGATGGCAAAGTGAACAAAGGTATATTTGATATACATGTTATTGATGTGTGCCTTACTAGTGCTTGTAGTAGCCCCTGGTTATATCATGCCTGTTCGATTGCTAAGTTAGTAACTCAAAATAGGAGTTGCAGAATAAATGAGACTAGTTGAGGGTGAAGTGATGATGTGTGTTGGAAGTGGTTCCAAGATTGATATGATCATCATCGCACACTCCCTATAGTTTCGGGATTAGTGCTGAACCTAAATAAATATTATTTGGTGTTTGCGTTGAGCATGAACAAGATAGGATCGTGTTTATTGCAATACAGTTATTCACTTAAGACAGAGAATAATTGTTGTTCTGTTTACATGAATGAAACCTTCTATGGTCATACACCCAATGTGGATGGTTTATTGAATCTTGATCATAGTGATACACATAATCATAATATTGATGCCAAAAGATGCAAAGTTAATGGCAATGGTGCAACATACTAGTGGCATTGCCGTTTAGGTCATATTGATGTAAAACGCATGAAGAAACTCCATGCAGATGGGCTTTTGGAATCACTTGATTATGAATCATTTGATACTTGTGAACCGTGCCTTATGGGCAAGATGACTAAAACTCCATTCTCTAGAACAACGGAACAAGCCAATGACTTATTGGAAATAATACATACCGATGTATGCGGTCCGATGAGTGTTAAGGCTCGTAGTGGGTATCATTATTTTCTGACCTTCACAGATGATTTAAGCAGATTTCAGAGTGAAGTGGAGAATCATTGTAACAAGAAATACAAGTCTGGCCTTAGTGGGTATATCTACCTACGCGGATCACTTCATCAACACCATCATCACGCCGTCATGCTGACGAAACTGATCGACTCCTTCGTACCTCTACTAGATCAAGAGTTCGAGGTATGTCTTCGAGCTGAACGTGTGCAGAACTCGGAGGTGTCGTACGTTCGGTACTTGATCGGTTGATTCGAGAAGACGTTCCACCACATCAACCGCATTAAGTTAACACTTCCGCTTTCAGTCTATGAGGGCACGTGGACACACTTTCCCCCTCTTGTTGCTATGCATCTCCTAGATAGATCTTGCGTGAGCGTAGGACTTTTTTTGAAATTGCATGCTACGTTTCCCAACAATTTTACTACGAACTCTAGGGTTGTTTGTGGCACTTATAGGAATAGCTCAATGGATTGATCAGAAAGAATAACTTTGAGGTGGTTTCGTACCCTACACGCAATCTCATCTTATGTTCTCTGTGATAGGAACTTTGGAGTGACTCTTTGTCGCATGTTGAGGGATTTCCATATGATTTAATTATGTTATCATTGTTGAGAGAACTTGCACTAGTGAAAGTATGAACCCTAGGCCTTGTTTTCAAGCATTGCAATACCGTTTTTGCTCACTTTTGTTACTAGTGACCTTGCTATTTTTATATTTTCAGATTACAAAAACCTATATCTACTACCCATATTACACTTGTATCACCATCTCTTCGCCGAGAATTTACCATTGTATTGGGTATCTTGGGGACACAAGAGACGCTTTGTTATTTTGTTGCAGGGTTGTTTGAGAGAGATCATCTTCATCCTACGCCTCCCACGGATTGATAAACCTTCGGTTATCCACTTGAGGGAAAATTGCTACTGTCCTACAAAACTCTGCGCTTGGAGGCCCAACACGAGTCTACAAGAAGAAAGTTGCGTAGTAGACATCAGGCTACTCTCCCACTAAGTGCCAAAGTTGAAGGAAATATGCCCTAGAGGCAATAATAAAGTTATTATTTCTTTCCTCATATCATGATAAATGTTTATTATTCATGCTAGAATTGTATTAACCGGAAACATGATACATGTGTGAATACATAGACAAAACTATGGTCACTAGTATGCCTCTACTTGACTAGCTCATTAATCAAAGATGGTCATGTTTCCTGACCACAGACATGTGTTGTCATTTGATTAGTGGGATCACATCATTAGAAGAATGATGTGATTGACATGACCCATTCTGTTAGCCTAGCACTTGATCGTTTAGTATACTGCTATTGCTTTCTTCATGACTTATACAAAGTTCCTACAACTATGAGATTGTGCAACTCCCGTGTACCGGAAGAACACTTTGTGTGCTACCAAACGTCACAACGTAACTGGGTGATTATAAAGGTGCTCTACAGGTGTTTCCGAAGGTTCATGTTGAGTTGGCATAATTCGAGATTAGGATTTGTCACTCTGATTGTCAGAGAGGTATCTCTGGGCCCTCTCGGTAATACTCATCACTTAAGCCTTGCAAGCATGTAACTAATGAGTTAGTTATGAGATGACGTATTACAGAACGAGTAAAGAGACTTGCCGGTAACGAGATTGAACTAGGTATTGGATACCGACGATCAAATCTCGGGCAAGTAACATACCGATGACAAAGGGAACAAAGTATGTTGTTATGCGGTTTGACCGATAAAGATCTTCGTAGAATATGTAGGAACCAATATGGACATCCAGGTCCCGCTATTGGTTATTGACCAGAGACGTGTCTCGGTCATGTCTACATCGTTCTCGAACCGTAGGGTCCGCACGCTTAAGGTTTCGATGACAATTATATTATGAGTTTATGTATTTTGATGTACCGAAGGTTGTTCGGAGTCCCGGATGTGATCACGGACATGACGAGGAGTCTCGAAATGGTCGAGACATAAAGATTGATATATTGGACGGATATATTTGGACACCGGAAAGGTTCCGGGAGAGTTTGGGAATATACCGGAGCTCCGGGAGGTTACCGGAACCCCCCGGTAAGTATATGGGCCTTATTGGGCCCAAGTGGGAGGAAGGGAGAAGGAGCAAAGGAGGGGGGCGCGCCCCCCCAAGCCCAATCCGAATTGGGGAAGGGGGCCGGCCCCCCTTTCCTTTCTCCTTCCCCCTCTTCCTTCCTACTACTAGTACTCCTTCCTTCCCCCTCCAACATGTATTAGGAAAAAGAGGGGGAACCTACTTGGAGTAGGTTTCCTCCTCCCTATGGCGCGCCCCCCTTGGGCCGGCCACCTCCTCCCTCCCTCCTTATATACGGGGGTAGGGGGCACCCTAGAACACACAAGTTGATCATTGATCGTTCCTTAGCCGTGTGCGGTGCCCCCCTCCACGATATTACACCTCTGTCATATTGTAGCGGTGCTTAGGCGAAGCCCTGCGACAGGAGAACATCAAGATCGTCACCACGTTGTCGTGCTGACGGAACTCCCCCTCGGTGCCTCTACTGGATTGGAGAACGAGGGTGCATCATCGAGATGTACGCGTGTTAAGAACTCGGAGGTGCCGGAGTAACGGTGCTTGGATCGGTCGGACCAGGAGGACGTACGACTACTTCCTCTATGTTGCGTCAACGCTTCCGCTTCGGTCTACGAGGGTACGTAGATAACACTCTCCCCTCGTTGCTATATCATCACCATGATCTTGCGTGTGCGTAGGAATTTTTTTGAAATTACTACGTTCCCCAACAGTGGCATCCGAGCCTAGGTTTTATGCGTTGATGTTATTTGCACGAGTAGAACACAAGTGAGGTGTGGACGATACAAGTCATACTGCCTACCAGCATGTCATACTTTGGTTCAGCGGTATTGTTGGATGAAGCGGCCCGGACCGACATTACGCGTACGCTTACGCGAGACTGGTTTTACCGCCGTGCTTTGCACACAGGTGACTAGCGGGTGTCTGTTTCTCCAACTTTAGTTGAACCGAGTGTGGCTACGCCCGGTCCTTGTGAAGGTTAAAATGGAGTCTATTTGACAAACTATCGTTGTGGTTTTGATGCGTAGGTAAGAACGGTTCTTGCTAAGCCCGTAGCAGCCACGTAAAATTTGCAACAACAAAGTAGAGGACGTCTAACTTGTTTTTGCAGGGCATGTTGTGATGTGATATGGCCAAGACGTGATGCTATATTTTATTGTATGAGATGATCATGTTTTGTAACCGAAGTTATCGGCAACTGGCAGGAGCCATATGGTTGTCGCTTTATTGTATGAAATGCAAACGCCCTGTAATTGCTTTACTTTATCACTAAGCGATAGCGATAGTCGTAGAAGCAATAGATGGCGTAAACGACAACGATGCTACGATGGAGATCAAGGTGTCGCGCCGGTGACGATGGTGATCACGACGGTGCTTCGGAGATGGAGATCACAAGCACAAGATGATGATGGCCATATCATATCACTTATATTGATTGCATGTGATGTTTATCCTTTATGCATCTTATCTTGATTTGATTGACGGTAGCATTTTAAGATGATCTCTCACTAAAATTATCAAGAAGTGTTCTCCCTGAGTATGCACCGTTGCCAAAGTTCGTCGTGCCGAGACACCACGTGATGATCGGGTGTGATAAGCTCTACGTCCATCTACAACGGGTGCAAGCCAGTTTTGCACACGCAGAATACTCAGGTTAAACTTGACGAGCCTAGCATATGCAGATATGGCCTCGGAACACGGAGACCGAAAGGTCGAGCGTGAATCATATAGTAGATATGATCAACATAATGATGTTCACCATTGAAAACTACTCCATCTCACGTGATGATCGGTTATGGTTTAGTTGATTTGGATCACGTGATCACTTAGATGACTAGAGAGATGTCTGTCTAAGTGGGAGTTCTTAAGTAATATGATTAATTGAACTTAAATTTATCATGAACTTAGTACCTGATAGTATCATTGCTTGTCTATGTTTGTTTGTAGATAGATGGCTCGTGTTGTTGTTCCGTTGAATTTTAATGCGTTCCTTGAGAAAGCAAAGTTGAAAGATGATGGTAGCAATTACACGGACTGGGTCCGTAACCTGAGGATTATCCTCATTGCTGCACAGAAGAGTTACGTCCTGGAAGCACCGCTGGGTGCCAGGCCTGCTGCCGATGCAACTGACGATGTTAAGAACGTCTGGCAGAGCAAAGCTGATGACTACTCTATAGTTCAGTGTGCCATGCTTTACAGCTTAGAACCGGGTCTTCAACGACGTTTTGAACGTCATGGAGCATATGAGATGTTCCAGGAGTTGAAGTTAATATTTCAAGCAAATGCCCGGATTGAGAGATATGAAGTCTCCAATAAGTTCTACAGCTGCAAGATGGAGGAGAATAGTTCTGTCAGTGAACATATACTCAGAATGTCTGGATATAACAATCACTTGATTCAACTGGGAGTTAATCTTCCTGATGATAGTGTCATTGACAGAATTCTTCAATCACTGCCACCAAGCTACAAGAGCTTTGTGATGAACTATAATATGCAAGGGATGAACAAGACTATTCCCGAGCTCTTCACGATGCTGAAAGCCGCGAAGGTAGAAATCAAGAAGGAGCATCAAGTGTTGATGGTCAACAAGACCACTAGTTTCAAGAAGAAGGGCAAAGGGAAGAAGAAGGGGAACTTCAAAAGAACAGCAAGCAAGTTGCTGCTCAAGAGAAGAAACCCAAGTCTGGACCTAAGCCTGAAACTGAGTGCTTCTACTGCAAGCAGACTGGTCACTGGAAGCGGAACTGCCCCAAGTATTTGGCGGATAAGAAGGATGGCAAAGTGAACAAAGGTATATGTGATATACATGTTATTGATGTGTACCTAACTAGAGCTCGTAGTAGCACCTGGGTATTTGATACTGGTTCTGTTGCTAATATTTGCAACTCGAAACAGGGACTACGGAATAAGCGAGCACTAGCCAAGGACGAGGTGATGATGCGCGTGGGAAACGGTACCTCTATATCTACCATCGAGATTAGTTTTAGACCTAAATAATTGTTATTTGGTGCCTGCGTTAAGCATGAACATTATATCTGGATCTTGTTTGATGCGAGACGGTTATTCATTTAAATCAAAGAATAATGGTTGTTCTATTTATATGAGTAATATCTTTTATGGTCATGCACCCTTGAAGAGTGGTCTATTTTTATTGAATCTCGATAGTAGTGATACACATATTCATAATGTTGAAGCCAAAAGATGTAGAGTTGATAATGATAGTGCAACTTATTTGTGGCACTGCCGATTAGGTCATATCGGTGTAAAACGCATGAAGAAACTCCATACTGATGGACTTCTGGAATCACTTGATTATGAATCACTTGGTACTTGCGAACCGTGCCTCATGGGCAAGATGACTAAAACACCGTTCTCCGGAACTATGGAGAGAGCAACAGATTTGTTGGAAATCATACATACAGATGTATGTGGCCCGATGAATGTTGAAGCTCGTGGCGGATATCGTTATTTTCTCACCTTCACAGATGATTTAAGCAGATGTGGGTATATCTACTTAATGAAACACAAGTCTGAAACATTTGAAAAGTTCAAAGAATTTCAGAGTGAAGTGGAAAATCATCGTAACAAGAAAATAAAATTTCTACAATCTGATCGAGGAGGAGAATATTTGAGTTACGAGTTTGGTTTACATTTGAAACAATGTGGAATAGTTTCGCAACTCACGCCACCTGGAACACCACAAAGAAATGGTGTGTCCGAACGTCGCAATCGTACTTTACTTGATATGGTGCGATCTATGATGTCTCTTACCGATTTACCGCTATCATTTTGGGGTTATGCTTTAGAGACAGCCGCATTCACGTTAAATAGGGCACCATCAAAATCCGTTGAGACGACGCCTTATGAACTGTGGTTTGGCAAGAAACCAAAGTTGTCGTTTCTTAAAGTTTGGGGCTGCGATGCTTATGTGAAGAAACTTCAACCAGATAAGCTCGAACCCAAATTGGAGAAATGTGTCTTCATAGGATACCCAAAGGAAACTGTTGGGTACACCTTCTATCACAGATCCGAAGGCAAAACATTCGTTGCTAAGAATGGAGCCTTTCTAGAGAAGGAGTTTCTCTCGAAAGAAGTGAGTGGGAGGAAAGTAGAACTTGATGAGATAACTGTATCTACTCCCTTATTGGAAGGTAGTTCATCACGAGAACCGGTTCCCGTGACAACCACACCAATTAGTGAGGAAGCTAATGATATTGATCATGAAACTTCAAATCAAGTTTCTACTGAACCTCGTAGGTCTACCAGAGTAAGATCCGCACCAGATTGGTACGGTAATCCTATTCTGGAAGTCATGTTACTTGACCATGATGAACCTACGAACTATGAGGAAGCGATGATGAGCCCAGATTCCGCAAAATGGCTGGAGGCCATGAAATCTGAGATAGGATCCATGTATGAAAACAAAGTATGGACTTTGGTTGACTTGCCCGATGATCGGCAAGCCATTGAGAATAAATGGATCTTTAAGAAGAAGACTGACGCTGATGGTAATATTACTGTCTATAAAGCTTGACTTGTTGCGAAAGGTTTTCGACAAGTTCAAGGGGTTGACTACGATGAGACTTACTCACCCGTAGCGATGCTTAAGTCTGTCCGAATCATGTTGGCTATTGCTGCATTTCATGATTATGAAATTTGGCAAATGGATGTCAAGACTGCATTCTTGAATGGATTTCTAGAAGAAGAGTTGTATATGATGCAGCCGGAAGGTTTTGTTGATCCAAAAGGTGCTGACAAAGTGTGCAAGCTCCAACGTTCCATTTATGGACTGGTGCAAGCATCTCGGAGTTGGAATAAACGTTTTGATAGTGTGATCAAAGCATATGGTTTTATACAGACTTTTGGAGAAGCCTGTATTTACAAGAAAGTGAGTGGGAGCTCTGTAGCATTTCTAGTTTTATATGTTGATGACATATTATTAATTGGAAATGATATAGAATTTCTGGATAGCATAAAGGGATACTTGAATAAAAGTTTTTCAATGAAAGACCTCGGTGAAGCTGCTTACATATTAGGCATCAAGATCTATAGAGATAGATCGAGACGCTTAATAGGACTTTCACAAAGCACATACCTTGACAAAATATTGAAAAAGTTCAATATGGATCAGGCAAAGAAAGGTTTCTTGCCTGTGCTACAAGGTGTGAAGTTGAGTCGAACTCAATGCCCGACCACAGCAGAAGATAGAGAGAAAATGAAAAGTGTTCCCTATGCTTCAGCCATAGGCTCTATCATGTATGCAATGCTGTGTACCAGACCTGACGTATGCTTAGCAATAAGCTTAGCAGGGAGGTACCAAAGTAATCCAGGAGTGGATCACTGGACAGCGGTCAAGAACATCCTGAAATACCTGAAAAGGACTAAGGATATGTTTCTCGTATATGGAGGTGACAAAGAGCTAGTCGTAAATGGTTACGTTGATGCAAGCTTTGACACTGATCCGGACGATTCAAAATCGCAAACCGGATACGTGTTTTTATTAAACAGTGGAGCTGTAAGTTGGTGCAGTTCTAAACAAAGCGTCGTGGCGGGATCTACATGTGAAGCGGAGTACATAGCTGCTTCTGAAGCAGCAAATGAAGGAGTCTGGATGAAGGAGTTCATTTCTGATCTAGGTGTCATACCTAGTGCATCGGGACCAATGAAGATCTTCTGTGACAATACTGGTGCAATTGCCTTGGCAAAGGAATCCAGATTTCACAAGAGGACCAATCACATCAAGAGACGCTTCAATTCCATTCGGGACCAAGTCCAAGTGGGAGACATAGAGATTTGCAAGATACATACGGATCTGAATGTTGCAGACCCATTGACTAAGCCTCTCTCACGAGCAAAACATGATCAGCACCAAAACTCCATGGGTGTTAGAATCATTACTATGTAATCTAGATTATTGACTCTAGTGCAAGTGGGAGACTGAAGGAAATATGCCCTAGAGGCAATAATAAAGTTATTATTTATTTCCTCATATCATGATAAATGTTTATTATTCATGCTAGAATTGTATTAACCGGAAACATGATACATGTGTGAATACATAGACAAAACTATGGTCACTAGTATGCCTCTACTTGACTAGCTCATTAATCAAAGATGGTCATGTTTCCTGACCATAGACATGTGTTGTCATTTGATTAGTGGGATCACATCATTAGAAGAATGATGTGATTGACATGACCCATTCTGTTAGCCTAGCACTTGATCGTTTAGTATACTGCTATTGCTTTCTTCATGACTTATACAAAGTTCCTGCAACTATGAAATTGTGCAACTCCCGTGTACCGGAAGAACACTTTGTGTGCTACCAAATGTCACAACGTAACTGGGTGATTATAAAGGTGCTCTACAGGTGTTTCCGAATGTTCATGTTGAGTTGGCATAATTCGAGATTAGGATTTGTCACTCTGATTGTCAGAGAGGTATCTCTAGGCCCTCTCGGTAATACTCATCACTTAAGCCTTGCAAGCATGTAACTAATGAGTTAGTTATGAGATGACGTATTACAGAACGAGTAAAGAGACTTGCCGGTAACGAGATTGAACTAGGTATTGGATACCGACGATCAAATCTCGGGCAAGTAACATACCGATGACAAAGGGAACAAAGTATGTTGTTATGCGGTTTGACCGATAAAGATCTTCGTAGAATATGTAGGAACCAATATGGACATCCAGGTCCCGCTATTGGTTATTGACCAGAGACGTGTATCGGTCATGTCTACATCGTTCTCGAACCGTAGGGTCCGCACGCTTAAGGTTTCGATGACAGTTATATTATGAGTTTATGTATTTTGATGTACCGAAGGTTGTTCGGAGTCCCGGATGTGATCACGGACATGACGAGGAGTCTCGAAATGGTCGAGCCATAAAGATTGATATATTGGACGGATATATTTGGACACCGGAAAGGTTCCGGGAGAGTTTGGGAATATACCGGAGCTCCGGGAGGTTAACCCCCCGGTAAGTATATGGGCCTTATTGGGCCCAAGTGGGAGGAAGGGAGAAGGAGCAAAGGAGGGGGGCGCGCCCCCCCAAGCCCAATCCGAATTGGGGAAGGGGGCCGCCCCCCCCCCCTTTCCTTTCTCCTTCCCCCTCTTCCTTCCTACTACTAGTACTCCTTCCTCCCCCCTCCAACATGTATTAGGAAAAAGAGGGGAAACCTACTTGGAGTAGGTTTCCTCCTCCCTATGGCGCGCCCCCCCTTGGGCCGGCCACCTCCTCCCTCCCTCCTTATATACGGGGGTAGGGGGCACCCTAGAACACACAAGTTGATCATTGATCGTTCCTTAGCCGTGTGCGGTGCCCCCCTCCACGATATTACACCTCTGTCATATTGTAGCAGTGCTTAGGCGAAGCCCTGCGACAGGAGAACATCAAGATCGTCACCACGCCATCGTGTTGACGGAACTCCCCCTCGGTGCCTCTACTGGATTGGAGAACGAGGGTGCGTCATCGAGTTGTACGCGTGTTAAGAACTCGGAGGTGCCGGAGTAACGGTGCTTGGATCGGTCGGACCGGGAGGACGTACGACTACTTCCTCTACGTTGCGTCAATGCTTCCGCTTCGGTCTACGAGGGTACGTAGATAACACTCTCCCCTCGTTGCTATATCATCACCATGATCTTGCATGTGCGTAGGAATTTTTTTGAAATTACTGCGTTCCCCAACAAAAGTATCATTGACCGTCTTAATTGTCAGTTGGGTTCCTTCCCCATGACTTACCTATGGTACCCATTAGTGATTCTTGGATGACCGTGGCGGATTTGCGGCCAACCGTGAATAAGCTCCAACACTGTATCAAGCGATGGCATGGCAGGTGGTTGTCTAAGGCAACACAGACGATCCTCATCAACTCGTCCTTGTCCAGACTACTCCTATTCATCATGCGCTTCTACAGCCTGTTGGAGATGCTCCATCATGAGATCGCTAAGGTACAGGAGAGATTGTTCTGGGTCGGTGAGGGTGATAAGCAGAAATACCATATGGTTCACTGGCCCGACATTGGCAAAATACATGACCAGGGCGGTGATATGTCTCCAACGTATCTATAATTTATGAAGCATTCATGCTATTTTATTATCTATTTTGAATGATTACGGGCTTTATTATACACTTTTATATTACTTTTGGGACTAACTATTAACCGGAGGCCCAGCCCATATTGCTGTTTTATTGCCTGTTTCAGTATTTCGAAAAAAAGGAATATCAAACGGAGTCCAAACGGAATGAAACCTTCGGCAGCGTGATTTTTTGGAAGAATATGATCCTGGAGACTTGGAGTTCACGTCAGAAGATCCTCGAGGAGGCTAGGAGATAGGGGGCGCCCCCCTACTGGGCGCGCCCCCTGTCTCATGGGCCCCTCGAGCACCCCCCGACCGACTTCTTTCGCCTATATAGTCCCACGTACTCTAAAAACAGCCAGGGAGAAGATAGATCGGGAGTTCCGCCGCCGCAAGCCTCTGTAGCCACCAAAAACCTCTCAGGAGCCCATTCCGGCACCCTGCTGGAGGGGGAACCCATCACCGGTGCCCATCTTCATCATCCCGACGCTATCCATGATGAGGAGGGAGTAGTTCACCCTCGGGGCTGAAGGTGTGTACCAGTAGCTATGTGTTTGATCTCTCTGTCTCATGTTCTCTCTATGGCACGATCTTGATGTATCGCGAGCTTTGCTATTATAGTTGGATCTTATGATGTTTCTCCCCCCTCTATTCTCTTGTGATGAATTGAGTTTCCCTCTTGAAGTTATCTTATCGGATTGAGTCTTTGATTTGAGAACACTTGATGTATGTCTTGCCGTGTTTATCTGTGGTGACAATGGGATATCACGTGCCACTTTATGTATGTTTTGGTGACCAACTTGCGGGTTCCTCCCATGAACCTACGCATAGGGGTTGGCACACGTTTTCTTGACTCTACGGTAGAAACTTTGGGGCACTCTTTGAAGTACTTTGTGTTGGTTGGATGAATCTGAGATTGTGTGATGCATATCGTATAATCATGCCCACAGATACTTGAGGTGACAATGGAGTATCTAGGTGACATTAGGGTTTTGGTTGATTTGTGTCTTAAGGTGTTATTCTAGTACGAACTCTTGAATAGATCGATCCGAAAGAATAACTTTGAGGTGGTTTCGTACCCTACCATAATCTCTACGTTTGTTCTCCGCTATTAGTGGCTTCGGAGTGACTCTTTGTTGCATGTTAAGGGATTGTTATATGATCTATCTATGTTATTGTTGTTAAGAGAACTTGCACTAGTGAAAGTATGAACCCTAGGCCTTGTTTCCTATCATTGCAATACCGTTTACGCTCACTATTACCACTTGTTACCTTGCTGTTTTTATATTTTCAGATTACAAAAACCTATATCTACTATCCATATTGCACTTGTATCACCATCTCTTCGCCGAACTAGTGCACCTATACAATTTACCATTGTATTGGGTGTGTTGGGGACACAAGAGACTCTTTGTTATTTGGTTGCAGGGTTGTTTGAGAGAGACCATCTTCATCCTACGCCTCCTACGGACTGATAAACCTTAGGTCATCCACTTGAGGGAAATTTGCTACTGTCCTACAAACCTGTGCACTTGCAGGCCCAACAACGTCTACAAGAAGAAAGTTGTGTAGTAGACATCAGGCGGGCTCGGCATCATGTCCTCCAAGCGCATGAACATTTCTTTGCTGACCCGCTGGCTATGGCGGATTGCGAATGGGAAGGGCGGCCTTTGGCTCGTCATCATTCGAAACAAATACCTCTGAGGCTAGCCGCTCGCCTTTTGTCAGTACTCTGGCGGCTCTCGCTTCTGGCAATTCGTCATACAGTTCCTCCCAGCCCTCCGCATCAGGACCTCCATTGCGGTTCGATCTGGAGCATCCACCCTGTTCTGGTTCGACCGGTGGGTTGGGGATCTCCCTTTTGTGGCCCGATTCCCGGACTTGTTCTCCATTGCTGTGGAGCCTAGGATCTCTGTCGAGGTGGACCTTATTGATTTAGGGCGCCTCGCGTTATGGAGGCCTTTTGGTCCTCCGGATCTCATCGCCTAGCACGAACTGCTTGAGTGCATCGCCTTCCATGAGCCACATGTCGATCAAGTGAGCGACCGCATTTCTTGGCATTTAGAGCTGCCGGGTGGCTTCTCCACCAAATCCCTATACCAGGCCATCGCGACCACGCCTGGACCTGAGCCTCTTGGGCTAATTTGGTCCATCCGACTGCCACTAAAGATTCAGATCTTCTTGTGGCAGTGGATCTGAGGTCGGGTGCCTTCCATTGTGGAGGTGCTCAAACGAAATGGCCCGGTGATGGGATTTGCCCTTTGTGTGGGACGAACGAAGACTCAACCACATCTTTTTTCTTTTGCGTGTTCGCTCAATTCCTATGGAGTTGCCTCCAGGAAGTGGTGAGTGGTCGTTGGTGTCACAACAACTTCCCGGACCTCTTCGCCGAGCTCCAAGCCTCGCCACAGTCGGTCTGCCACATTAGGTGGCTGACTATTGGGGTCCTGGCTTGGACGCTTTGGACGATCCGCAATAAGCTTGTGATCCAGCATGTGCCTCTTCGACGTGCTACTGATGCGGTGTTCAAAATGTGTGGCTATTTGCAGCTTTGGCGGCCGCTTAGCCGCCCTCGGGACCGAGATGCCATCAACATCATCATTGTCGATCTTCCCACAATGGCCCTCCATTTGGCGCTGCCGCTCCCTCCTCCACCACCAGAGCCGGATTAACTTCTTCACCTACATCACCGCCGTCTTTGTTTCTTTTTTTCTCGGCTTGTTGAGCTGTGTCCTCAGCAAAACCTTTTTGTACTTCGTGTTGTGCTACCTTGTGTGCGGCTGTGTGCGTGTTTGTGCGGTGTGAACTCTTGTTGGACCTTTTGGCTTGGTGGTTTGCTTTATATATATAAAGCGCGACAAAAGACTTTGTTGATATGTGATTCTTAATATATGTTCTTTGTCATTTCTGCAAAAAGAATAAAACACTAGCATTCTTGTGTGTGTGCGCGAAGGTCATCATGATTAGGTTGGAGTCTCTTGAGGTTATCCATTTGCGTTCTAGTATTCGCAAGCCTTCTCTGACCTACATTTTGGCGCTCTGTTGGACGTGGTGATATAAGAGATGAGGGATAGGCCAAACGGCCGTTTGTTCTCCCATATTATTTGTCCTTAAGCCCAGAGACAGTTCTATCGGGCACTCCACATTTCCGTTATTTCTTTAGTCCGTCAGTACAAATTCCCTCAACAACTGTACTGTAACAGGAACTATTATTTATGGTGTGTCGATCTGTCCAAGAAGTATACAGATGTGCGGGTCTGTCAGCGACCAAACTACGGGGCTTTGCAATTGTCACATGGGCTAACATGTGTTCGTTCGGAGTTTACAACGACATTCCTCCCTGTCTAGGACAGCAGAGGACATTCACATTTTCTTTTACTAAAGTACTCCAAGATTACAGAGTAATTCTGTAAGAAGCGGCCGGATTACGTCTTGAGAATTAAGACATTAGGATTGTCTTATTGCAGCGAAAGAAGGGGATTATGAACAAAGCAAAATAAGATGTGACAACAAATGTAAGAATATTAACAAAAGGGTCGCGCTAACTGCCACACGTGTGGGAGGAAGGAAGACGCACCACACGTCTCTAATGTAAATGGATTGCCACGTCATCGCATGCATGCATGCAGGAATCTTTTTGGATTTTCAGTTTTTAAAATATTTTATCTCTTAAACGAAAAATCCGATTGAAAATCCGTTTTCACCATTAAATCCCTCGCGATGAGATCTTCGAAACTAGATCCCATGTTGATATGTTTTGATGAAATTTTTTTGGATTAAAAGTTGCCATGTCTATTGCATATGAATTGCCATGATATTTACACTGAAGTTGCCATGATATGTTTCAGCTATTTTCTTCTACATTTAAAAGTAAATTTTGACATTTATAAAATGGGGAATTAGAAATTAGACTTGCCATGAACCATAAACTAAAATTGTCATGATACATGCACGTAAAATTGCCATGGTTCATACAAAAAATAATTTTTATGGTCAATGTACTGGAGTTGCCATCATCAAAATACTAAAATTGCCATGATCTACAAACTAAAATTGTCACATGGCAACTTTAGTTTAAGCCCTATGGCAACTGCAGTGTAAACATCGTGGCAACTTCTGACAAAAAAATATTTCGTCGAAACATATCAACATGGGGTCTAGTTTTGAAGATCTCGTCGAGACGGATTTAATGGTGAAAACGGATTTTTAGTTCGCTTTTTTATTTAGGAGATACAACATTTTTAAGCCGAAAACCAATTTTTTTTCCTGATGTCATCTATTCATACGTGGCAAAATGAGTGGTGATGGAGGCGTGTGGGCGATGTGCAAACTCCCACACGTGTGGGCGTTAACATTTCCGTAACAAAATTACAATTAATTGTATGCGCGTTCGTTTGATCAAACTGCTTCGAGGGGTAGTTTCCTAAGATCAATGAGCAAACGGTCGGTCAATGGTTATACTTGTGAGGCAGGCAGCACCGAGCCATGCTCACGGCATGCGGTTGGTGGATGCAAGGGAAGAAGATTTCAACAGTTTCAAGGATTTAATTATAATTTTATCTTTTTGTATTGGCGTTTTTGTAAAGACTTGTGATACTTAATATATCGCCATCAACCTTTTCACAAAAAATAAAGAGTTTAAAATCTACCTCATGAGGGTTGATCACTTGGGTCATCTTCCTCCTCACCTAGATGTGCTCTTGTCCTTCGTGGTGCTATGGTCTTTCTACACACGTGGCATATAAAGAACAAAAATCACAATTTGTACTCGGGAGTAGCTACATTCTGGACCCTCTAAAGTGTACCTAGTTGTAACATCACCCAAAATCGACATGTTAGTACACCCTTTTTATTCATCCAAGAAAACAACTAGAAGGTTGAGACGTCTAAACTTGAAAGCACAATGGTGCCTAATTAACACCAAAAGTTGGTACTATTAGTCAAAATTTTGGATAATCTTTGCTAGCTAACCAACCAAGGATACATTCTTCTCATTTTGTAAACAGAATGCACGTGGGAGAGGCAAAGAGAAAAGGACTTCTCATTCTTGCATTTTTTTCGAGAAAGGAGGAAGCCCCCCAACCACCTCATTGAGTGATGACCTAGACATATTCTTGCACACATTTTTGTTGCTACATGTAGCAAACGGACGGTAGAGAAGTACATGTATTTTAAAGTGTGCGTGCACCTATTAGCATGACATGACAATTCAGTAATGGGGATAAATGTGATCAATGTTGGCGAATACTCGAGATATTTCTTATTGAAAAGTACGCATTTACATGTTCGGAAGTGTAAAGTCTGCATGTTGTTACAATGAGGACATTTTTTTTGAAGCAACACACATGGTGTTCGAAACCTTAGCATTAAAACGTCACAAAAATCAAGCCTCACAACATTTTTTTCTCTAAAATGTGTCTTGTTTATATGAGTAGTCTATTATTCCTGTTAAGCCAGGATGTCACACGATCTTTATTGAAAACACTTAAAATATTTATGTTCCTATCAAATTGCCTTTTTCATAAAATGTTTCTCCTTTTTCCATTTAAGCCAATTTATCTGAATCTTTTCCTGGTTATTCAAATTTATACTTTTCCCGTCTTCTAAAAGTTCCCTCTATTATCCTAAACATACTCGCCTTCGTTAGACCAGTTAAACTGAAAAACAATTTTCAGCCATAGTATCCCTTAAAATAGGGCAACCAATAGAGCTATTGCAATATTGATACATTTAGTTATTTCATTAGTCGGTATATTTTGAATGAGCATCTAGTGGAAAGATAAATATCACATTTCACATTATTAAATGAGATGAGTAATTACGGTGGTACCGACTGTGGTGCAAAACAAAATTAAACTCCTCAATTTAACCAAAAGCATTTGTGTAGAAGCCAGGTAAATAAGTGCAACTATGCAGAATAGTCAAAGGGTGCCCTATATTTCAACAAATATCTAGTTGTTGCTTATTTATTTACCATCAGAAGAGGTTTGGAGAAGGAGCTAACCACAGCCAAATTTGAAAGGCTCATGGCTTTTGAAGTCTCATAGGCTAAGATACCAAGTAATTAGACTAGTTAAGAATATGAAATAGTAGTAACTATGAATGCACATCCATGTTTGACTAAAATAACACAAATTCATTTTCCCTAACATTTACACATTTTTTAAAACATATTTGCTTACCTTGAATAATGTTGATGTGGAAGAAAACTAGAAGGAACGTGTAGTTCATGCTTTTCGAGAGAATACTAATATTAGAACAAACATGTTTAACCCATGGCAGAGTTTCAGGTTAAAGCACACATTCGGTTCAAAATCTAGAACACAAAAGGCAGCAAAAAAATTGAACACGGTACAATCGCATATGCTCACATACACGCACATACACTCACATAGACTTACCCCTATGAACGCACACACACACCCTACCTATATGAGCACCTTCGAAATATCAAGCCGACACTACATCTTGAGATTGAAGAAGTCATCACATATACATCATAGTCGATGGGAACATCTCCTTTCACTGAACAAACATCGTCGAAATGTCAGAAGTAAATCCAGGAAAATGTGAGCATGAGTACCAAGTCTAGAACTTGACCCCTGATGGGCAGGTTCCACCACAAGGAACCTAACCATCGGAGGTACGCTCGGTTTGCAAAAAAACAACAGTTGCACACAAAATGAAAAGAGAAAATAATTAGAGACAATAAGTATAATCTAATCAAATAGGCTATACATATATGGGTGACTGCGTGAGGTTGTAACGTTCATTTACACCTTTAAATATATGTTTAATGTTTTTCGTTGACGGAAGCGGTTATGAAATTAAATGTGTTTTGTGGTAAATTGGAAGTTTTGATATGGGCTTTCTCAAAAAAGAAGCTTTGCTATTAATTTAATTATGAAATAATGATATCTAATCAACAGCGAGAACGATATATTACCATGCCAAACCATAATTTTCTAAGAGATTCGTCTAACCGCCATGGTAAATATAGCAATAATGTACAAAGTAAGGTTGGTTAAAAAATAACAATAAATATGGTACAAGGTAAGGGATAATGTAGGAGCAATACACACAAGGAAAGAGCAAAATCATACATTCATAAACAAATGGAAAGGTACAAGTAAAATCTACATCTACTGGACAACACACGTTTTACCCACCCCCAAAGAGCTGGGCAGCACAGTCAGGACAGGCACAATAGTAGCAGCAGCGCCAACAACCAAACTGGCCAGCCCAAGAACCTCTCCCCCTCCCCCACCCCCACCCCACGCACACGCCCACGACTCTACCTCTCCCCTCCGTTCTCGCATCCCCCGTCCATCCCCTACTCCCTTCAGTAACATCCCAAATTTCCAATTTAGAATGTTATACTTAGATCATTCATGCATATCATATTTTATTGCATTTCGTTTCGCGATCCTCGAAATTCTAAGCAACTCAAGGACCCACGGAGAGAGTTGGGGATTTCATCGTCTCCATATTTGAATTTCCTCAAATATCGCAACCAGGATCATTTTGGTCTTAATTATTTTTCCCCTTCAAAAATATTTCATATAAAAAAAATATGAGAGGAGATAATATGACGTCTCCAAAATAAATGAAATATTCAAGGAAAAATATTAAAATCAAATAAATAGTTGTATTTGGATTTTATTGCAATTTTATTTGAATTAGAAAAATTGCATGTTTTCAAAATTGCATTTTTAGGCCAAAAAATGTCATCTTGTTCTAAATATTTTATTTAGACGGTGAAATTTTGTTTTGGCATTTTTAGATTTTTTATTTTATTTTCTAGGATTTGTTTTGTTCGGCGAGATCAATTTAAAGAAAATGTTCGCGCGCTTGACTGGGCCAACAGCCCAGCCGAGCCGGGCCGGCCTCGCCGAGCGCCGCCGCCTCGCCCCGCCATGCAGCCGCCGGACTCGGGGAGTCTGACCCCGAGCCGACGTCGCCGTCGCCCCCTTACCCAAGTTGGCCACCCCCCCCCCCCCCCGCCTCCTATAAATACCGCAGCCCCGCCGCCTCTCCGCCACCCACCACCGCGCCGCCCCGCAGCCGCCACCGCGCCGCGAGTCGCCGCCGCCGCCCGACGTCGTCGTCGCCCCCTCACTGCCTCGCCGCCCAAGCCGAGCCCCGCCGGAGCCTCGCCGATGGTAGAAACCGCCGCCGCCGCCGTTTTGGTTTCTTTTTTGAAAAACCGTGCGTTTTTTTAGAAACCTAGATTTTTTTTTTTTTAAAGATTAGATCGGTATGGTTTTCTCGTTTTATCTAAATAGCGGATGTCCGTCCGTACGCTCATTTTAACGAACGGTGTTCACCCGTTAGCCGCAGACAGCGAACGCTCATTCGTTAGCCTGTTCGTCAGTTTTCTTTTTCCAGGGTTTTTCCGCGATTATTTTCGATCGTGATTTCTACCCAGATTTTCGTTTTAGTTTATCTTTTCGCTCGTTTATCAGAATCAGGCGATTCAAGCGCCTAGATCTTCGTCTCGAAGCCCTCTTTCTGTTTAACCAACTTGAACAAGATTTTGGTACTGTAAAATTGACCTTAGTCCAGATTAGTAAACGGATCTTGTTTTTTTCGCAGTTTGAGTTTTGTTGTTCGGTTTGTTTTGATTCTTTTTGCAAACCCGAGTTCTTAAGTTGAACTTTTTGATTAGTTCTCTTGTTTGAGTTTTACCCGTGCTTCTAGTTGAGTGCTCATTGTATGCTTGCTTGTTTGCGACAGAGTACCCGCAGTGCGAAACGTACTACTACGAGTCGCTAGGTTTCACGGATCATCAGCAAGGCAAGTAACACTTTGATCATACCCCTTTACTACCCAGTTTTTATCGCATTAGATCAACCCTCAGCATTGCATGGTTAGGATCTGTTTAACATGTGGGTTTTGGGAAGTAGATGATGAGGTAGAACCTATTGTCCTGTTTACTTATCAAACCTTTGGGAGTTACTTCTACGTTATGCTTATATTGCTATGCTATGCTCGTAGACGTGGTTTGGTTTGAGTGATTCATGACAGATGTGAGTGTTGTTACTTAATGGTTAACTTAAGATGGCTACTTAAATACACATCTGGGTGGATTGCTTGAGGCACCCTGGAGTACCCAGTGGTTGTCAGGGCACCTGGAGAATCCAGTGTTGTCCTAGGATATCCCGGAGTACTCGTGTGATCATCCTACGGTCCGCCACCTAGACTCAAAGGGATCATAAGATTATTCATGCTAGAAACTTTCGTGTGCAGCCACAAGCTATTACGGGCTCTAGCATAGTTGAGTATGTTGCAAGACCTCTTTCAGTGATGGGCTAGCAGATGTAGGGGAAAGTAGGTGTAACTGTCCATCCAGAGTAAAAAGTTATTGTTTCAGAAAGACTGTGTCTCGTTTCTCCGATCATGGATGTATTCGAGTCTTGTAGGGGAAAGTGCGTAAATCTCTGCAGAGTGTACAAACTAATCATGGTTAGCCGTGTCCCCGATTATGGACGTTTTGAGTATCTAGTTCTTGGATTATCATGTTGATCTCATCACTCTAAATATAATTTGATTGAGTTTAATGATGATGTTTAATTGGGATTGAGTTGGAGGAACCTTCTCAACGTTTAACAACCGCCATGATAGTTAAATAAATTTATTCCTTTGTTGTAGGAAAAAATTGGCTTTATGCAAAACTGTAACCATAGAGCTTTCCACCAGTCATATATGCATGTAGTGATAGCAATTATTCTGTTCATTACTCTATGTGTTACATTGCCAGGATATTCCATGTGCTGACCCGTTTCGAGCTGCAATGTTTCATGTTGCAGACTTTTCAGACGACGAGTAAGGTGCCATAGGTCGTTGTTTTTCACTCAGCTATGCCGTTGGAGTTGTTGGACTCATTTTATCTTCCAAGCCTTCCACTGTTATCGTTTTTAGATGGCCTTAAGCCATATTATTGTAATAAGTTCTCTTTTGACAAAATTCGATGTAATAAGTGTGTGATTGCTACTCTGTTATAAATCCTCGAGTACTGTGCATGTCAGCATTACCGATCCAGGGATGACACAGAGATCAGACTGTTTGAGGTCTGGTCGCTACACCTTCTCCCTTCCATTTGACCCCCTCCCTCTGTCTCTTGGTCGACAAAGCTTCGAAGTTTCCTCCCTCCCCTATCCCAAGCCTTCCGCTTCCATGTCAATGTCTTGGATCCATCCGCCGCGCAACAAAGAAACCGCGTGCGTGCGCGTTGGTTCGGTCCGGTCTCATCCCGCCCTTGTTCCTTCCTTGTCGGTCGCTGCTTTGCGCGCATTGCCGATGAAGAGACAGAGGGAGGGGGTAAAATGAAAGAGACGGAGAGACGTCGGTTCAATTAGGTCCCGGCCCGCCCTTCCTTCACATTATTAAATTAGATGAGCAATTACGCTAGTACCAATTGTGGTGCAAAACAAAATTAAACTCCTCAATTTTACCAAAGCATTTGTGTGGAAGCCAAGTGAATAAGTGTAGCTATGTAGAATAATCAAACAACGCCCTATTTTCATCTGATCTAGTTGTTGCTTGCTTGTTTATCATATATGACACTAATATAGCTACAGAGAGACAATTTTAGAGATTTGAAGAAGGAGCTAACGGGAGCCAAATTTGAAAATCTCATGGTTCTTGAAGTCTCATAGGCTAAGATGCCAAGTAACTAGCCTAATTAAGAATATGAAAATGGTGGTAACTACGAATGCACATGCATATTTAACTAAAATAGCGAAAATTCATTTCCCCTAACATTTACACATTTTTGTTTTTACATATTAGCTTACTTTGAACATCGCTGGTATGGAAGAAACTAGAAGGAGCTTGTAGTTCATGCTTTTCAAGAAAATACTAATATTAGAACAAACATGCTTAGCCCATGGTAGAGTTTTCAGATTAAAGTACACATTCCATTCAAAATATAGAACACAAAAAACAACATTTTTTAACAGAGTACAGTCGCAGATGCTAACATTCATGCACAAAGACTCATCCCTATGAACGCATACACGTACACCCTACACGCACATCCTACCCCTATGAGCACCTCCAAGATACCGAGCCGAACACAATATCTTGAGACTGACGAAATCACCATAGGCTACCCCTATGAGCACCTCCAAGATACCGAGCCGAACACAACATCTTGAGATTGACGAAGTCACCATAGGCTACCCCTATGAGCACCCCCAAGATACCGAGCCGAACACAACATCTTGAGATTGACGAAATCACCATAGGCTACCCCTACGCGCACCTCCAAGATACCGAGCCGAACACAATATCTTGAGACTGAAGAAGTCACCATAGGTTACCCCTATGAGCACCTCCAAGATACCGAGCCAAACACAACTTCTTGAAATTGACGAAGTCACCATAGGCTACCCCTACCAGCACCTCCAAGATACCGAGCCGAACACAACATCTTGAAATTTACGAAGTCACCATAGGCTACCCCTACGAGCACCTCCAAGATATCGGGTTGAACACAACATCTTGAGATTGACGAAGTCACCATAGGCTACCCCTACGAGCACCTCCAAGATACCGAGCTGAACACAACATATTAAGATTGACGAAGTCACCATAGGCTACCCCTACGAGCACCTCCAAGATATCGAGCTGAACACAACATCTTAAGATTGACGAAGTCACCATAGGCTACCCCTGCGAGCACCTCCAAGATACCAAGCCAAACACAACATCTTGAGATTGGCGAAGTCACCATAGGCTATCCCTATGAGCACCTCCAAGATACCGAGTCGAACACAACATCTTGAGATTGACAAAGTCACCATAGACGCCTCATTGTTGGTGGTAACGTCTCCTCTCACTGAACAAACATTGCCGGAAAGTCTGAAATAAATCAAGAAATATGCGAGCATCGATGCCAAGTTTAGGATTTGAACCCTGGTGGACACGTTCCACCACAAGGAACCTAACCATCTGAGCTCCACTCAGTTTGTGAAAAACTAACAATTGCACACAAAATGAAATTAGAGAGAAACTATAGACAATCTCTACTCCTAATGAAGCAGTTGGTAGTCTCGCTTCCAGGGTTTTTTCGTCCCACCTCCCATGGTTTTTTTGGGTACCTCGTCCCACCTCACACTGAGCCGCCACGAACCGCAAAAACTGCGTACCGAAGCCCCCACCCGCCCTCACGCATTCCAGGGCCTAACCTCCGATCGCACCCAAGACAATTCAGCGAAAAAACCCTACGAAAATTAACCAGCGAAAAAAAACCTAATGGAGGAGTTGGTAGTCCGGTACGGTTTATTTTCAACACTTTCCTAATGACAAAAGATCATGGATCTAACTTTCCTACCTTAGCCAAATCAACGAATCTCTCTCATTAATGCAATTTGCTTTAGGAAAAAAATAATAGATTCTTTTCTACCTTAGTGAAATCAACGGATCTCTCCCATTAATGCAATTTTCTTTAGGAAACAAATAATAGATTCTTTTCTACCTTAGCGAAATCAACGGATCTCTCCCATTAATGCAATTTGCTTTAGCAAACAAATAATAGATTATTTCTTACCTTAGTCAAATCAACAAATCTCTCTCATTAATGCAATTTTCTTTAGGAAACAAATAATAGATTCTTTCCTACCTTAGCCAAATCAACGGATTTCTCCCATTAATGCAATTTGTTTTAGCAAACAAATAATAGATTCTTTCCTACCTTAGCCAAATCAACGGATCTCTCTCATTAATGCAATTTGCTTTAGGAAACAAATAATAGATTTTCAGGAAACAAATAATCTCTAATCTCATCTCTAATTCTCTCATAATAATAATTAATATAATATAATAATAATAATAATAATAACACGTAAAAGAAACGCAGCATTCCGTTTCCCGTCTTACGTCGTCGAACCCTTCGTCGAGCCTCCCTCCCGTGCGCTGTTGGTTTTCCCTGCGTACGTTCCACCCCAAACGTGATTCATTCTTCTTAATTACGTGGTCCCACCCCCATGCGATCCGGCGAAAGAACCAGCAAAACCGTCATACCCATGCATGCGAGCAACGAAAAATTCACGCAAGCCGTGTCTCCTCCTCCCTGTTCAAACCCTAGCCGCCCCTTCCCAGTTGACGCCGCTAGCGAGTAGCGCGTAGCACAGGCACCAGTGCGGCCCTTCCGTGGTCCCCCTTGACCTCGCAATGAAACAGCTCGTCGGCATCGACGACGAGCCGGTGCGTCTGGTGTTGATTCCTGTGGATGGGTCAAGCAGGACAAAGGGCGGTGGATCCGGGACATAGCCATGAAGTCTGCTTCGATGCGCGCCCAGTATTGTCTCAAGTGCATGGGTCGATCCTGGACGGCGGGTGATGGATCAAGGACGTACATAGTAGCTTTCACCTACGCAAACGGCTGACTACTCAACCTCCTCTCGGCGGTGGCAGCGGCCAGGTCTGGTTAGCTACCATTTATCTTTAATACATGCCATGAAAGGCGATCAAGAGGAGCAATCATAAGCAGCGAGGTGTTCTAGGGCTACGAGCGCCAGTACTGCGACTCTGCGTCTGCGAGGTCTTCGCCAAGATCGCCACCCTCTCTTCCCGTGCCTATTTCTATTCGCTGTTGTTGGTTTCGTCTTACATGATGAGATCTAAGTAGACAATATGAAGCAGAGGCTCTTTGAGATCCAGTCCAACGTGCAGGATACTGAATCGCTGGTAAATACTAGATTGTGTTTTACGATTTGATCATCCATTCCACTGCCTTACATACTGCCTTTGGGACATTTGGCAGGTGGAGGCTTCATTTTGGATGTAGGTGAATGTGTGATTTCTGGAAACTCTGTATATTAACTTCATAATCTGCTCTTGATTTTCTTCTTGGGGACTAGATTTGAAGATTTGCCAGCTACACCATCTAAAAATTAGGCAGCTGATCCAGGTACATTGCTACTCGGAGACGTTGGTGCATTCACACTTCTCATGGATCTTTGTATTAGCCTGATAGTGTTGGGATCTCGAAATTTTGCTGTAGGTGAAGAAGGGATTCCTATCTCGAAATTTTGTTGTAGGTGAAGCGCCTCCTGTAGGCCATGGAGATGACCAGGAATGCATTGGGAGGCGGGTGACGTAAAGTGCTGGAAAGGAGTATTGTATTATGTATGGTCCTCCTTCGCTTTTTGGAAGGTTGTATAGTCGTTTTGATACACAAGATATAATTTCAGGTTCTACATACATACTGGTTTGAGATGTTTTCATTTTTTATCATGTCAATGAATAATGCAATCTGGATTTGTTTTATCATGCCAATTTGAGGCATTCTGTATGGGCTGGTTGGAGGAATATTATTTTTTTGCGCACTATGTGTGAACATGTTGAGGGTTCATGACCATCAACGAGCTTGTGGCGAATGTGAGTAGCTCCTATCTTTTGTGTACTTATTTTCAGTCTATTAATCAAAGGGTAGACTGATTACACGTGCAGTTATTTTGGTGTGAGCTTTGACAAGGGATGCCGATTGTTATGTTGAAGAGGCTAAAATCTTCCTCAGTAAGTGATGTGCATTATGCATCTGATAAAAAAATAGGCTTTAGGGAGTTGATTGTGCCCATGAGAGGTGGTCCTGATATTAGGCTTGCTATAACATGTCATATTTAACACGTAATGTTCTTTACCAACCAAATGTTCACGTTTTAGATTATAAAAAATGATGACCTCAAAGACAAAGAGCTCCAAGAACTCGGTTCTGAAACTTTTGGTTAGTCTGAGTAATGAAATGTGACCCTACTGGAAGTTCTACCTCATTTCAGTTCTTCTCTTTTCCATTTAATTATCTATTTCATTCCAAGCTAACTGTCTTACATACCTATATCTTTCAATGCAAGACTACACGAGGACTATGGTCTATGGGATATCAAGCTCCTTCAAATAATCTGCACCAGTTCTTCTGGAGAATAATGTGTATGCATGGTCTACAATGGAGTTTACAAGTTCACTTACTCAAAGATTCAGCCTAACATTTTCCATAAGGATTATGTATGTTATACAAACTCTCAGTAATCTCTACTACTAATGTCTTAGTTGGTAGTCTCGCCTCACTCCACCTCATCCCACCACTCCTATCTTTCGCCCACCTTTGACATCATCACATCACAGCATTGGGCTAGCCCATTAACGTGCATGTGAACGCAATCCTCCCATCGCCTGCCCTCCTCGCGATAATCCCGACGTCCTCGCGCTGCCGTCCTCGCGCTGCCGTCCTCTTCTCCCTGATCTCCTCTACCAGCGTGCCTTCCTTGCGATCCTCCCGACGTGTCCTCACGTCGCCGTCCTCTTCTCCCCAAACTCCTCTACCAGGGGGACTCCTCTATGATCCAGGCGGAGCGAACATTGTACGCAGGTTTTTTGGCTTTCACCGGTTCGTTCTCTACCCCTCCTCCGTGACTCCCTCACCATCGATTTTTTTCGACGTCTAAATGCAACCCCTCCGTGGGGAAGTATGATGTGAAGGAGAGAGGCCGCGATGGCGAAGGTGAGGTGGGCGTCATCCCGTTTTAAAGGAGAGGGCTCCAGCAAGAAATGTCTCACTACGGCGAAAACTGAGCGGAAGGGGAGGGTCCGACAGGAAAACATAAGAGTGTGTCATGGGGTGGAGTTTTTATGTTGCTACACTAGATCGCGGGAACCTGCCGTCGACCTTGAGGTTGGTGTCTGAGAGAGAAATAAGCTTCAATATCAATAATTTGTCTGATTCATTTATATACAGTATAGCCCGTAGCAACGCACGGGCGTTTTACTAGTAAGTATAATCAATGGGCTATAAATATACAAGTGACTATGCGAGGTTGTAACGTTCGTTTACGCATTTAAATGTATGTTTACGGTTTTTCGTTGAGGGAAGGGGTTATGAAATTTAAATGTGTTTCATAGTGAACATGAAGTTTCGATGCCATGAATTTCCTTAAAAAGAGAAAATTTGATATTAATTTATTTATACAATCATGATATCTAATCAACACGGAGGAACGACATATTGCCATGCCAAACCGCAATCTCCTGAGAGATTCATTAAACCGCCGTGGTAAATATTGCAATACCTAATATACAAGGTAAGGTTTGTTCAAAACAATAACAATATAAGTATGCAAGGTAAGGAATAACAGTTTGACTAATTCACATCTAGATGTTTTCTAAGGATGTCACATCTAAGCTCCCACAAATAACGCAGCAACAAGGAAAAAAAAAAGTCAGGACAAAAAAAAAGACCACAAACATAGTGGACATGAGGTTAGATGTGACATAACTATGTCTATGTCACGTCTAGATGTGTCCTAGACAAACTCAAGGAATAATTTAGGAGTAGTACACACAAGGAAAGGAAAGTAAAATCATATTCATAAATGGAAAGATACAAGTAAAATCCACATCTACTACTACCGGACAGCACACGTTTTACCCACCCCCAAAGGGCAAAGCGCCAGGCAGCACACAGTCACGACAGGCACAGCAGTAGCAGCAGCGGCGCCAACAACCAAACCGGCCAGCCCAAGAACCCCTCCCCCACCCCCCACCCCGCGCACACGCACACGCCCACGACTCTGCCTCTCTCTCTCTCCCCACCTCCGTTCTCGCATCCCCCGTCCGTCCCCTACTCCTCCACCCTTCTCCCTTCTTCCATTTGACCCCGCTCCCCCGTCTCTTCCTCGGCAAAGCTTCGAATTTTCCTCCCTCCCCCTATCCCAAGCCTCCCGCTTCCGTGTCCGCGTCCCGTCTTGGATTCGTCCGCCGCGCAACAAAGAAACCGCGTGCGTGCGTGCGTTCGTGCGCGTCGGTTCGGTCCCCTCCCGCCCTCGTTCCTTCCTTGCCGGCCGCTGCTTCGCGCGCATTGCCGCCCCGCCCCCACCCGCCGGATTCCTCCGCCCAATAAGTTCCTTTCCCGGGGACGTTTCTCGGAGGACGGACGGACGGACAGAAACAAGAAACGCGCGCATCCTCGCCGCATGGATCAGGGTCCCCCGCGCTGCCGCCTGGAGCTGGGATTCCGGGACGCGGGCGTTCAGGGGTTCCGGCCGGACGCCGCCGTCGCCGCGCCGCGGCAGGGCGGGATCTCGGAGCTCTGTTGAGGCGTTCCCGGTCAGGTGATTTAGTCCAGTGCTGTCCAGTTCCTCGTGTGGCTGCCTCGCCTGCTTTTTTTAGGTAGGTGGGGGCGGTGGAGCCTTTCTTGGTGGGTGGGAGCGCGCCCCGAATTTATTGCGAGGCGTTTCTTGGGTTCTCACCTGAAATCTGACTTCTTCTCGCTCAGAGGGGGGGAGTCCAGTGATTTCTTCCTGATTCATTCACTGGTCCTTGAGGGCTGAATTTTCAGATTCAGCTCAGTAAGATTGAGGCCAAAAGTTCAGTAATCTCGGCAGTAACCAGGAGAGCTGAGCCTGGTGAGCCCTGGGCAGTACTAGTCTGGTGTGGTGATCTGGTTATTGTGTCAAAATGGCACGGGTAAGGAGGAGGCTGGAGAAGCTGAAGCTGAGTACATTGTACAGCTTCGCGCTCTGCGCCAAGGGCTCCACCGAAGATCACTCCAAGATTGGCACGGCGGGGTTCTCCCGAGTCGTCTACGTCAATGATCCAGACAAGCATGAAGAGGAGGGCTTCAGTTACCCAAGAAATGAGGTGTCCACTACCAAGTACTCGTTGGTCACCTTCGTGCCCAAGTCCCTCTTTGAGCAGTTCCGGAGGGTGGCCAACTTCTACTTCCTCGTCTCAGGGATCCTCACTTTGACCCCGCTCGCGCCCTACTCGGCGGTAAGCGCGCTACTGCCATTGTCGTTCGTGATTACGGCGACCATGCTGAAAGAGGGGGTTGAGGATTGGAGGAGGAAACAACAGGTATCGTTTCTGTTATCTTCTGTTCAAATCCTACCACAAATGAATCATATTTAGCGAGCTTTCTTTCGACTCATATGAATAGTATGTTGTGATTCACAAGAACTTAACATGCCTGCACATAATCCGACCTTTCCACTGGTTGTTTCATGAATTGCTTAACAAGGACGTACGGGTTTTCCTTTTTCTTGATGATGAGGTGTTTTTTTTTATTCAGTTGCATATCTGGGCTTGCATCTTGAAAGGATTTTTTTTGTATGATAAGACAAAGTAGGGAGGAACCTAAATCTACTGGAGCTTTCTTTCTGGATCAACCAATAAAAGGTCGTAAATCGACAGGAAGTAAAAAAATATGGTCTTTTACTATTAAACTGTTAATTTTGAAGTATGTAAGAAACCGCAAATAACTGAAGGTCAGATCACTATCACAAAAGAAGTAAAGGAGTATGGATACGTTGGATGTTAACATAATATGCGATGCTTTGTATTTTTACCTTTTTAGGGTAATATTATGTGTCACTTAGTTAAAACCAACCTATGAGCTTCCTATCTGAACAATGCCATGAACTATGTCACAAATTACTTTCGTCTCAGCACATTAAATTTTCAGTTATTTCACTTTGCATGAGATCTAATCATACAATGTCATTGTGAGTTTACTGGATCTATTCTATCCTAGGCAGCTGGTAAACTATTTTAGGAAGAATTTATAATCTCAGTTGTAGAACATGGTTTCGTTGTATCAACTTTTTTCTGTGAATAGATAAATGTTCAGTTTTTCTGGATATTAGGGTAGACCATAGCTAAATTTGTTATGAATTTCCATTCATCGACGCGATACACATCTTTGTGATGGACTAGTTGCACAAATATTAATCTTTAAATTTTGCTGCATTATCTCTACCATTTAGTTGGTTTGTATGTCTATGCATATTCACATGAAGTTAATATATGCAAGTCTTCATTCAGGACATTGAGCTCAACAATCGAATAGTAAAAGTACATAGAGGGAATGGCAGTTTTGAAGAGACAAAATGGAAGTATATCAAAATTGGAGATGTGATAAAGGTGGAGAAGGATAATTTCTTTCCTGCTGACTTGATTCTACTTTCATCTAACTATCCGGATGGAATCTGCTATGTAGAGACTATGAACCTTGATGGTGAAACAAATTTGAAAATTAAACAAGCTCTTGAGGTGACATCGGATTTACAAGAGGATGGTGATTTCACAAACCTTAAACAAATAATCAAATGCGAAGATCCGAATGCGAATCTTTATTCTTTTGTTGGTACTATGGATTATAAAGGCATGCAGCATCCTCTGTCACCCCAACAACTCCTTCTTCGGGACTCAAAGCTGCGGAACACTGATTACATATATGGGGCTGTCATCTTCACAGGTCACGATACAAAAGTGATGCAAAATGCAACTGAGCCACCATCTAAAAGAAGCAAGATTGAGAAGAAAATGGATTACATCATTTACCTGCTGCTGTGTTCTTTACTTGGAATTGCTTTACTTGGTTCAGTCTTTTTTGGTATATGGACTAAAGCTGACTTAAGGAATGGTGAGCTAAAACGGTGGTATCTTCGCCCAGATGATTCGACCGTCTTCTATGACCCGAAACGAGCACCTCTGGCATCCTTTTGTCATCTGTTGACAGCCTTAATGTTGTACAACTACTTCATCCCAATTTCTCTGTACATATCCATTGAGATGGTCAAGATCTTACAGGCTGTATTCATCAACCAGGACATTGACATGTATGATGAAGAATCAGATAAGCCAACTCATGCTCGAACCTCAAATCTAAACGAAGAACTAGGTCAAGTTGACACAATTCTCTCTGATAAGACTGGAACCTTGACCTGCAACATGATGGAGTTTATCAAGTGTTCGATTGCTGGCGCTGCATATGGTCAGTCTGTCACAGAAGTTGAGAAAGCTATGGCCCTGAGGAAAGGGGTGCCGCTAGGTGACGAGATAGAAGCTGGAGGGCACAAGGAGAAACAAATCGAGGAGAGTCCTCATGTCAAAGGTTTTAATTTGAAGGATCCACGTATAATGGATGGAAATTGGATACATGAACCTAATAAAGATGTAATCAGGGATTTTTTCCGTCTGCTAGCCATCTGTCATACATGCATACCTGAAGTAGATGAAACTGATAAAGTTTCATACGAAGCTGAGTCTCCTGATGAAGCTGCATTTGTTATCGCAGCAAGAGAATTAGGGTTTGAGTTTTACAAGAGGACACAGACAAGTATAGTTATTCGTGAACGCGATCCTAACCAGAATGTTGCAGATTATCAGTATAGGTATGCAAATTTCTTTTTTTCATTAAAGGGTATTGTTTATTACGTAAATTTGACTTTTAGCACCCTCTTACAGAAAATATGAGCTCCTAAATGTCTTGGAATTCAGTAGCTCACGAAGACGGATGTCTGTAATAGTGAAGGAACCAGAGGGGAGGATATTACTGTTTAGCAAGGGCGCTGATAGGTAAGTACTCCACATGTTCTAAATTTCGATGTCGTTTCACAATTTACGGGCGAACTTGTGTATGCCTATGGCTTCTTATCTGTCTTCTCCATGCGAACAGTGTGATGTTCACAAGGCTTGCACCAGATGGAAGAGAATTTGAGGAAGAGACTAAAAGGCACATAAACGAGTATTCTGATTCTGGTCTAAGAACATTAGTTCTCGCATACCGCGTCTTGGATGAGAAAGAGTACAAGAACTTCGCTGAAAAATTCAGGACTGCCAAAATATCTGGAAGTGCCGACAGAGATGAACAAATTGGGGAGGCTGCTGATAGCATTGAGCGGGACTTGATTCTTCTTGGTGCTACTGCTGTTGAAGACAAGCTCCAGAAAGGGGTATGTTTTTTATGAGAAGGCTATGCTTTCCAGTCTAATTCATTTTAAATATTGAACTGTCATTTTTCATTTGCGTGGATGTGCATTTGTAATCAGGTACCAGAATGCATTGACAAGCTTGCACAAGCAGGAATTAAGATATGGGTGTTGACGGGTGACAAAATGGAGACAGCTATCAATATTGGGTACTTAGTGTATTTTTGCATGGAAATGGTCTTTTTAGTATGACTGGATTCTAGAAGTTCAAGCTGACTATTTCTTTTTCTGATTTATCATTCATGTGCTTCTTCAGCTTTGCATGTAGCCTACTTAGACAAGGAATGACACAGATAATCATCGCCCTGGAAGCACCTAACATCATTGCATTGGAGAAAAACGGAGACAAAGATTCCATTGCCAAGGTGAATAAATGACTGATGCATCTACTGAATCACTGCCTATGTAATTGTTATTTTTAGATGAATATATTCACAACAATCACTCGTAAATGTTTACCAAAAGGAGTTAACAAAACAGGCATCTAACATTTAGAATTCTACTCTATACAATCAAAACTGCAATAGTTACTTTCTATTTGTTGGCTCTTCAGGCATCAAAGCGAAGTGTTATGGGTCAGATAGAGGATGGAATAAAACAAGTCCCAACCTTGGGTCAGTCCAGCACGGAATCTTTTGCGCTGATAATTGATGGTAAATCATTAACTTATGCTTTGGAAGATGATGTCAAGTTTAAGTTCTTGGATCTTGCTGTCAAGTGTGCATCAGTCATATGTTGTCGATCTTCACCGAAGCAGAAGGCATTGGTGAGCCTTTTTCTTGTTTTGGAAGTCATATTTATTTTTTCTATTTATTTTCCAAGTGTTATTTCCGAAAGCATACATGCAGAGTTATTAATCTGTCGCAACTATTGCAGGTTACAAGGCTTGTTAAACATTCACATAAAGTTACCTTAGCAATTGGTGATGGGGCAAATGATGTTGGCATGCTTCAGGAAGCTGACATAGGGGTTGGGATTAGTGGTGTTGAAGGGATGCAGGTTGCTTATTTTGACGCTTTGTAAATTTTTGTGAATGTGCTTGTGATACTAGAATCTTTTTTAATGGTTAGTTGTTTCTCTTCACAATGTCTTAGGCTGTCATGGCAAGTGATATTGCCATCGCGCAGTTCCGCTTTCTGGAACGGTTGCTTTTGGTGCATGGACATTGGTGTTACCGACGTATTTCAGTGATGGTATACTCTATGTTCCTTTGCACAAATAATCAACTTTCAAAATTGAAGTATTATGTTGATATTCTCTTTCTGATGCAGATATGCTATTTCTTCTACAAGAATGTGACTTTTGGAGTCACCATCTTTCTGTATGAAGCGTTTGCATCCTTTTCAGGGAAGCCAGCTTACAATGATTGGTTCTTGTCACTGTATAATGTATTTTTCACCTCCCTTCCTGTCATTGCGTTGGGCGTATTTGATCAGGATGTTTCTTCACGGCTGTGTTTACAGGTACGTCTATGCAAACCCGTTTGAAAAAGACGCAATCTTTCATGATAGTAGATCGAATTAGGGAAAGTCCATCTCAAATTCCAAATTCTCTTGAAACATGTTCTACTTCATCTTTATGAGAAAGTACAGTATCTATGTCACTCTACTCCATATACTCCCTCTGTTCCTAAATATATCAAAACGTCATATATTTAGGGACGGAGGGAGTAGAAGCTACATGGTTATGTTTTGTTTAAGACAAGTTCAAAATTTTACATGTTTTGTATACTTGCTCCATTTGATTAGGTAAAAGTTTGATGATTTCATGCAGTATTTGCTTTTCATATATTCAATACTTTCCTACTTAATTTAAGCAGTCCTCTTGCCCAAAAGGGCAAAAGGCGTCTCAAGGCTCAGTTATCCTATTCATGCCGTTTTAAGTTCCCTTTTCACTGTTTTCTTGGACAAATAAAGATATCATTCTATCTTTCATAATGCACAGAATGCAGAAGCTGTGCGCATTAATTTCAACTCCATTGACCTAGCTGTTTTTAAGAAAGTGCCTGTTTGCATGTTACTTGACAGTATCCGGAGCTATACCAAGAAGGTGTGCAGAATGTATTATTCAGCTGGCGTCGGATACTTGGCTGGATGTTTAATGGTGTTGTGAATGCCATCTTAATATTTTTCTTCTGCACTACCGCCCTGAAGGACCAAGCATTTCGTCAAGATGGCCAAGTTGCGGGCTTGGATGCCCTAGGTGCTACCATGTACACTTGCGTCGTATGGGTCGTCAACTGCCAAATGGCCCTCTCGGTGAACTACTTCACCATAATCCAACACATATTCATATGGGGCAGCATTGCTGTGTGGTACATCTTCCTCATGGTTTATGGTGCTATAGACCCAAAGTACTCCAAGACAGCATACATGGTCTTCGTTGAACAGTTGGCCCCAGCGCTATCATATTGGTTGGTGACACTTTTCGTGGTGACGGCCACACTCGTCCCGTACTTCTGCTATGCCGCGATTCAGATCCGTTTCTTTCCAATGTTCCATAACAAGATTCAGTGGAAAAGGTACTTGGGGAAGGCCGAAGACCCAGAGGTGGCAAGGCAGCTATCGTCACGGCACCGGACATCATCGCACCCAAGGATGGTTGGGATATCTGCTCGTCGCGACGGCAAGGCCATGCAAGTTAAAAAGGGAACTGATGTAGAGGTTGAAGGATGACATTTTCTCAGTAGATTTTGTGTTTTGTACAGATTATAGAATGCCATCTCCTGAAAGATGACAGAAAATGGGCTGGCTAGAACTTGTGAATATTCTTGGATTGTTGCTTCTATGGTTCCATGCAGTTCTTCCAGTTCAGAGGATAGAGCTAGATCACAGAATTTCGTAGATAGGCCACAAGAGGAACAAGAGAAGACCTGCTGTAAAGTTCATTTAGCTTTAAGGCTGTGTGTGTGTGTGTGTGTGTGTGTGTGTGTGTTCCCCCTTCTCTTTTGCTCTTACCCCTGTTTATGCTTGTGCTCTCATGGCAGAATTTCACTTTGTTTCATGGCTTTTGCGTTTTGCCATGTAACTGTTGTTCCTCTGTTTTACTGTAAACTAATAATGCTATGGTTTATATATAATGAGATGATTGCACTGCATTTCGCAGAAACAGATTCTTTCAGTGCTTAAGTGCAACCATCTGATATGGAAGTGTTTGAAGACGACCTCATGATATTTTCAACTGATCTACCATGACACTATATATTCTTTGCCGCGACAAGAAAAGAGGACAGAAGTGTGACAATAAATTAATGGGTACCCTAAATTAATAAGCGGTAGGGTTTCAGGCACCTCATTTGCTTTGATGGCAGGAAATTTCCATGTTAATTCGGATGAAAGGAATACATCCACAAAATCTCTTCAGTAATAAAGAGAAAAGGAGATTCTGCTAATTAGTAGAAGTAGAAGAAATTAATTATTATGATGTTACAATCGCGTATAGTATCTTTTTCTTTATTGGTCTCTCCTACCATACTAACCTGCAAACTGCAGCAAAGAGAAGAGCGGGAGCCTGAGGCCGACCGATCATTCACGGCTCAGGCAACGGCATCGCCGGCGGCGGCTTGGGCTCCTCCTCGCCCGGCCTGACCGGCCGCCGAGGCGCCCGCCACCACCAGCATCTCCGGCGGCCGGCGAGCCTGGTGCAGTCGTACCACTCGTCGGGCCCCTGCGCGTGCGCCGCGCACACCCGGCCGAAGAAGCAGGACAGGGCGGTGAGCACCAGCACTACCGCGAGCACGCCGACGAACGGGCCGACGGAGCCCCGCTGGTGGGCTGCGGCCGTCCCGCCGGACACCTGGTAGTCCGGCAACGGGATCGCCGTTGTCCCCGCCGGCGTGGCGGTCGCCATTGCTGAACAGAGATACGGTGGCGATGGGGCAGTGGCGAGCACTTGTTGGACTCGGACGGGGCGAGGGGAGCATGGGTGGAGTGCAAGGAATGGCATGGGCGAAAGCGTCCCTTGCTTTCGAAATTTACTTATAGAGGATAGTGCCGGGCGCTCGTCTCCTATAATTTTTTTTCCGCTCGAGGGAGAGAGGATAGGAAAATAATAAAGGCCAGGAGAAAAGAAGGAAAGGGCTGAGGGCTGGCTTTGTGGAAGATTTAAGTGGGCGCCAACATGGAAAGAATGGAGGAGAAAGCAAAGAGTATGTTAGATGGTGTATGTATCTGCAGAAAAAGAGGTAGGAACTGTTCTCTTGTGATGCTGATCTGATCATCTACTAATGATTGTGGAGCATGCCGGGAAGAAGAACATCTTTGGATGTATGGCCATGGATTTGAAGGATAAAGAAACATGTAGGATGAGAGGAACAAATAAAGGAAAAAGGAGTACGTACTTGTTAACAGTTGAAGTTGCTTTGCTTGTAAACGTTGCCACTCTCGACCCTTCCAAAGCACTGCTTTTGACAGAATTTAAGCTAGCTAATGGTATCTCACTCAGATATGAATTGTTTTTTCCCTTGTTTTTTAAGCTAATGGAGTATCATCTTCAGATGTGGATTATTGATGAGTGACAGATGTACTACATCCCGTTTCTTTGTTGGCTTGTCCACAATGTTTGTGTCTTTCTTGCTCAGCTTGGAATACGGCGTGGTATGTATTTGTCTGATTGGCAGGGTAGGGACGCTGCCTGCAGGATTGGCATTCTTGAAGCTCTCTCGCCATGGGACGGGGGTTGGGGGTATCCTAAACTTTAAAGCTGGCCCAGAGAGGCCATCATGTTGTTTGCTTAACGGGCAAGGTTACTCGCCTTTGTTCAACTCCTCAGCTTCTTACATCATTTCCCAACTTACAGTGCTGTACGTCAGCTTTAAAAAGTACTCCTCATGCACTAACATGTTCGCATCCTCATGCACTAAACGAATTCATATCTCCCGACCCCCGCGTCCCTCTCCGAGGCGGCACGGGGGGAACCCCAGACCCCGCCGCCGGCCACCCCCCTCCCTCCCCTTCCCCTCGCCGCCACCGTGGGCCGCTGCCGGGCGAAGCCCGTGCAGTGCCGGTGGCGGCGGGGTCTCTCCCGGGCGCGGCCCCCTCCCCTCTAGCGGCGGCGTGGAGTTCCACCGACGGGGCTCTTGGCGGCTTGGTGCGGTGAACCTCCGGCGGCGGCTCGACGCGTTGGCTGCGGTGGTGGGGCGTGCTTCGTCCGGTGGTGTGACCTGCGGTAGCGGCGGCCCGGGGTCCCTGCCCTGTTCCGGTCCAGTCCGATCTGGATCTGGTTCTAGCCGGTAGGATCTCGGCCATGGCTGCCGGCAGGCGTGGTGGCGCCAGTCCTCGGCGGCTGCTGGGCACCGTGGTGGTGCTGGCGGTTGTGCTGGTGGCTCGGTGTGGTGGATGGGGCTCCGAGGCGGCGGCCTCGGACCGAGCTCCCGGCGTGGCCTGGGCATGGACAACGGGCGTGGACGGCGTACGTGCGCGCGGAGGCTCTGGATGTGTGCGTGGGGCGCGGATCGACTGCCGGGCGCGGCGGCGGCTGCCGCACGTCGGGCGCTGCGACTGACTGAACGGGCGCAGCGACTGGCTGGTTTCTCCGGGGCGCGAGGTGTGCTGCGAGTGAACGGCCTGCTCCTGCTCAGCTGCTTTGCTCGAGCGGCTCTGATCTGGGTGCTGCTCCTGGCGATGCGGCGTTGGTTGCTGCGGTGGTGGTGGCTACGGTGGTGCTGCGGTGGTGGACGGCGGCTTCGGCCAGGGGGTGGTGAGTGTCTGGTCGTGGTGGATCGTGGGATCCCGTGGTCAGAATGAGGTCGGCCTCAGCAGGTGGTGGACGATGGGCGGCGGTCGGTGGTGGAAGGTGGCCGGCGCATCTCCGGGAGAAATCTTTGCTCGACCTTCTTCGGAGCCGGCGACGGCGGTACCCGCGGGTGCCGTGATCTTTCTTGGAAGCGTCGTCGTGGAGGTGTGCTCCTCCTCCCCACGGCTTTGGCTCCGGAGGGAAACCTCAGATCCGTTGGGTCGGGCGATGGAGGCGTCTTCTCCTTCTTGGGGGCATCGTCTCGGAGCCGGCTACGACCGGAAGACTGGTGGATTGCGGCATCTTCGCCGTGGATGGCGGCATCTTCGCCGCATGGTTTGCTGAGGTGGGGCGCTGGTTTCTGTTTGGCAACGATGATGTCGTCGAGAGGAGCTCGGGTCGCGGCGTGGACTTCGGTAGCCGGTTCTTCCCGGCGTGTCCGAGGTGCTCTTCTGTGGGCACGGTCGGCGCAAGCCCTGCATATTTTGTTGGTGAGGCTCGTCGTCAAAGTCGGAGCTGTCGGTTGCTTGCGCGTGTGGCCTTCTGGTGGCATGTGCCGTCGTGGCTTCTATGCAGCTGTTTGCGGGTTGGCTTCGAGGTTGGAGCTGTATGGTGAAGTCGGAGTCGCCCGTTCGAGGCAGCCGGTGATGACGATGACGCTTGCGACTTCTCGGTAAATGCCTTTCTTCTTTGCAGCTTTGTGTCCCATGTCGGTGGCCAGGTTGGCCGGTGGTGCCCATATCATATGGGTTGAGTTGTATCGGTTTTAGCCCGGTTTTCCGCCAATTAACCGGGCAATTCTCTTCTTCTTAATCAATGAAAATGGCAAATCTTTTGCCTCGTTTCAAAAAAAAAACAATACAAAAATGTATCCCAGTCAGCAACATCGATTGTGGTATGATAGTGGGCGAAGAAGCCCTTGCTCCAACACCAACAAATGTCCTTTGGACAGCTATGGAAACCAATCGCGGTCTTACCATTTTCTCGTTTGTAAAATATAATCTACTCCCTCCGTTTCATAAAGTAAGATGTTTTTTGATACTACACTAGTGTCAAAAAACATCTTACCTTATGGGACGGAGGAGTAACATGCAGGATTGTATGTCCAAAGGTTATGCCATGGAGTAAATAAATATATAGATGAATATCCCATCAACCATCCCCTTCGTGGAGTAAATGATGCTTTCGTCACATTCACATATATATGGCCGCAGTACTCCACATTCAGTCGCAAAAGGCAAGAAACAATGTTTTCTTCTACTCACAACTGTTGGAATCCACATGAAAGATGAGGAGGAAACTAAGAAAGATGTATATAGAATAATGGGAATATGAGACATAAGGAAGGAAGCAACCATTATTCGTAAGATTTAGCAGGCTTTAGCCCGTCACTTCTCTCCAGACTGTCCAAATATCACTTACCGATCTAGTTGCTCCGTCACAAGAAATGCATGATGTTCTCTTCCTAGGTTGTCAGAGTTGCTACAATTTCAGCCCCAACCGTTGAAAAGTGCCAACCCTTCGGTTGTGCAAGTTTCTTCCTTCATACTTGGGCAGATAAACTGCTCCTTCAAACTCTTCTTTTGTTTTTTGGGAATAAACTCCTTTAAACTAGAGCCAATAAGTTGCTCAATTGGATGGTGCTTTGGTTGGTGTTAATTGCGACCGATCCTTCCACAACATGTTGAGACCTTGTATTGTTCAACTTATACATCCAATATACTCTTTGGACATATTGAATAAATGCTATATTGCAGTTATTTATGGGACATCATTACCTAAATTTTATGATTCATTACATTTTTGTTACTGATGAAACTGTTGAGAACTAGGAAATCATTGAAACATGTGCTAAAATCACTAAAACAAGAAACAAATAATGAAAGCAAATATAGATGATGAAAACAATGAGAAAGAGCACTAATGTACGACCCATTCCTCTTTTTCTTGGTGCGGGGTTTCCTCTGTTATGGGGGTAAAGTTAATCAAAAAGAGGAGATCGTGACAAACTGAAAAGGCAACTTCAGTATTATTTTTATTAGAAATATACCCTGAAGCAATAGTAAATGTTACGATTTATTTAATATTGGTAATTAATGTTTATTTTTTGTGCTATAATTGCAATGATTCTTGAATATGAGATTCAGTTGCACGTGTGAAAACACAAACACAAATAAGTTCCTAGTCTCGTCTCTAAGACTAGCTCATGTGCTGCATGCTGATCTTTATTTTCTTATCATAGGGCATTGTTAAAGTCACAAGGATGGTGACAACAATGAGTGCACATTGTTATCAGAACAATGGTGTTGAATAGACCCAATCAAATGATATAGTACGAGAACACATTGTCACGTTGTTATAGTATTATCAAAAATTAACGTATACTCACTTTCTTAGACCATGAGAGTATCGAGCGCCTTCATGCCAGTGAAAGGAAATATGCCCTAGAGGCAATAATAAAGTTATTATTTATTTCCTTATTTCATGATAAATGTTTATTATTCATGCTAGAATTGTATTAACCGGAAACATGATACATGTGTGAATACATAGACAAACATAACGTCACTAGTATGCCTCTACTTGACTAGCTCATTAATCAAAGATGGTTATGTTTCCTAACCATAGACATGTGTTGTCATTTGATTAATGGGATCACATCATTAGGAGAATGATGTGATTGACATGACCCATTCCGTTAGCCTAGCACTTGATCGTTTAGTATATTGCTATTGCTTTCTTCATGACTTATACATGTTCCTATAACTATGAGATTATGCAACTCCCGTTTACCGGAGGAACACTTTGGGTGCTACCAAACGTCACAACGTAACTGGGTGATTATAAAGGAGTACTACATGTGTCTCCAAAGGTACATGTTGGGTTGGCGTATTTCGAGATTAGGTTTTGTCACTCCGATTGTCGGAGAGGTATCTCTGGGCCCTCTCGGTAATGCACATCACTATAAGCCTAATGAGTTAGTTACGGAATGATGCATTACGTAACGAGTAAAGAGACTTGCCGGTAATGAGATTGAACTAGGTATTGGATACCGACGATCGAATCTCGGGCAAGTAACGTACCGATGACAAAGGGAACAACGTATGTTGTTATGCGGTTTGACCGATAAAGATCTTCGTAGAATATGTAGGAGCCAATATGAGCATCCAGGTTCCGCTATTGGTTATTGACCGGGAATAGTTCTAGGTCATGTCTACATAGTTATCGAACCCGTAGGGTCCGCACGCTTAAGGTTTCGATGATAGTTATATTATGAGTCTACGAGTTTTGATGTACCGAAGAAGTTCGAAGTCCCGGATGAGATCGGGGACATGACGAGGAGTCTCGAGATGGTCGAGACGTAAAGATCGATATATTGGACGACTATATTCAGACATCGGAAGGGTTCCAAGTGATTCGGGTATTTTTGGGGGTACCAAGGAGTTACGGGAATACGAGGAAGAAGCAATGGGCCTCATGGGCCAAGTGGTGGAAGAGAGGAGGCAGGGCGCGCGCCCCCCTAGCCCAAACCGAATTGGACTAGGGGGCCGGCCCCCCTTTCCTCCTTTTCCTCCCTCTCCTTCCTTCTCCTTCTCCTTCCCTTCCTTCCCCTCTCCTACTTGGACTAGGAAAGAGGGGGAAATCCTACTTGGAGTAGGATTCTCCCCCTTGGGCGCGCCTCCTCCCCTTGTCCAGCCCCCTCCCCATTGCTCCTTTATATACGGGGGCAGGGGGGCACCCCATGACACACAAGTTGATCTACGGATCGTTCCTTAGCCGTGTGCGGTGCCCCCCTCCACCATATTCCACCTCGGTCATATCGTCGCGAAGTTTAGGCGAAGCCCTGCGCCGGTAGAACATCATCATCGTCACCACGCCGTCGTGCTGACGGAACTCATCCCCGACGCTTTGCTGGATCAGAGCCCGGGGATCGTCATCGAGCTGAACGTGTGCTGAACTCGGAGGTGCCGTACGTTCGGTACTTGGATCGGTCGGATCGTGAAGACGTACGACTACATCAACCGCGTTATCATAACGCTTCCGCTTACGGTCTACGAGGGTATGTGGACAATACTCTCCCCTCTCGTTGCAATGCCATCACCATGATCTTGCATGTGCGTAGGAATTTTTTTGAAATTACTACGTTCCCCAACAGTGGCATCAGAGCCTGGTTTTATGCGTAGATGTCATATGCACGAGTGTGGCTACGCCCGGTCCTTGCGAAGGTTAAAACAGAGTCTATTTGACAAACTATCGTTGTGGTTTTGATGCGTAGGTGAGAACGGTTCTTGCTAAGCCCGTAGCAGCCACGTAAAATTTGCAACAACAAAGTAGAGGACGTCTAACTTGTTTTTGCAGGGCATGTTGTGATGTGATATGGTCAAGACGTGATGCTATATTTTATTGTATGAGATGATCATGTTTCGTAACCGAAGTTATCGGCAACTGGCAGGAGCCATATGGTTGTCGCTTTATTGTATGAAATGCAAACGCCCTGTAATTGCTTTACTTTATCACTAAGCGGTAGCAATAATCGTAGAAGAAATAGATGACGTAACGACAATGATGCTACGATGGAGATCAAGGTGTCTCGCCGGTGACGATGGTGATCACGATGGTGCTTTGAAGATGGAGATCACAAGCACAAGATGATGATGGCCATATCATATCACTTATATTGATTGCATGTGATGTTTATCCTTTATGCATCTTATCTTGCTTTGATTGACGGTAGCATTTTAAGATGATCTCTCACTAATTATCAAGAAGTGTTCTCCCTGAGTATGCACCGTTGCGAAAGTTCTTCGTGTTGAGACACCACGTGATGATCGGGTGTGATAAGCTCTACGTTCTAATACAACGGGTGCAAAACAGTTGCACACGCGGAATACTCAGGTTAAACTTGACGAACCTAGCATATACAGATATGGCCTCGAAACACGGAGACCGAAAGGTCGAACGTGAATCATATAGTAGATATGATCTACATAGTGATGTTCACCATTGAAACTACTCCATCTCACGTGATGGTCGGACATGGTTTAGTTGATATGGATCACGTAATCACTTAGAGGATTAGAGGGATGTCTATCTAAGTGGGAGTTCTTAAGTAATATGATTAATTGAACTTAAATTTATCATGAACTTAGACCTGGTAGTATTTTGCAAATTATGTTGTAGATCAATAGCTTGCGTTGTTGTTTTCATATGTTTATTTTGATATGTTCCTAGTGTTGAAAGATGTTAGTAGCAATGATGCGGATTGGATCCGTGATCTGAGGTTTATCCTCATTGCTGCGCAGAAGAATTATGTCCTTGATGCACCGCTAGGTAACAAACCTATTGCAGGAGCAGATGCAGACATTATGAACGTTTGGCTAGCTCAATATGATGACTACTTGATAGTTTAGTGCACCATGATTAACGGCTTAGAATCGGGACTTCAAAGACGTTTTGAACGTCATGGACCATATGGGATGTTCCAGGAGTTGAAGTTAATATTTCAAGCAAATACCCGAGCTGAGAGATATGAAGTCTTCAACAAGTTCTACAGCTAAAAGATGGAGGAGAATCGCTCAACTAGTGAGCAAGTGCTTAGATTGTCTAAGTACTACAATCGCTTGAATCAAGTGGGAGTTAATCTTCCAGATAAGATAGTGATTGGCAGAGTTCTCTAGTCACCATCACCAAGTTAGTGGAACTTCGTGATGAACTATAATGCAAGGGATGACGAAAACGATTCCCAAGCTCTTCGTGATGTTGAAATCGACGAAGGTAGAAATCAAGAAAGAGCATCAAGTCTTGATGATTGACAAGACCACTAGTTTCAAGAAAAGGGCAAAGGGAAAGAAAGGGAAACTTCAAGTAGAATGGCAAACAATTTGTCACTCCCGTGAAGAAGACCAAAGCTGGACCAAAGCCTGAAACTGAGTGCTTACACTACAAAGGAAATGGTCACTGGAAGCGGAAATGCCCTAAATATTTGGTGGATAAGAAGGATGGCAAAGTGAACAAGGGTATATTTGATATACAGGTGTTTGATGTGTGCCTTACTAGTGTTTATAGTAACCTCTGAGTATTTAATACTTGTTCGGTTGCTAAGATTAGTAACTCGAAACAGGAGTTACATAATAAACAGAGACTAGTTGAGGGGAAGTGACGTTGAGTGTTGGAAGTAGTTCCAAGATTAATATGATCATCATCGCACACTCCCTATACTTTCGGGATTAGTGTTAAACCTAAATAAATGTTATTTGGCGTTTGCGTTGAGCATGAATATGATTTGATCATGTTTATTGCAATACAGTTATTCATTTAAAGTCAGAGAATAATTGTTGTTCTGTTTATATGAATAAGACCTTCGATGGTCATACACCCAATGAACATAGTTCGTTGGATCTCGATCGTAGTGATACACATATTCATAATATTGATGCCAAAAGATGCAAAGTTAATAATGATAGTGCAACTTATTTGTAACGCTGCCGTTTGGGTCATATCGGTGTAAAGCGCATGAAGAAACTCCATGAAGATGGATATTTGGAATCACTTGGTTATGAATCATTTGATGCTTGCGAACCGTGACTTTTGGGCAAGATGACTAAAACTCCGTTATTCGAAACAATGGAACAAGCTACTGACTTATTGGAAATAATACATACCGATGTATGCGATCCAATGAGTATTGATGCTCGTGGCAAGTATCGTTATTTTCTGACCTTCACAAGATGATTTGAGTAGATATGGGTATATCTACTTGATGAAACATAAGTCTGAAATAGTTGAAAGGTTCAAAGAATTTCAGAGTGAAGTGGAAAAATCATCATAACAAGAAAATAAAGTTTCTGCGATCTGATCGCGGAGACGAATATTTGAGTTACGAGTTTGGTCTTCAACTAAAACAATGTGGAATAGTTTCACAGTTCACGCCACCTGGAACACCACAACGTTATGGTGTGTCCGAACGTCGTAATCGTACTTTACTATATATGGTGCGATCTATGATATCTCTTATCAGTTTACGACTATCGTTTTGGGGTTATGCATTAGAGACAGCTGCATTCACGTTTAATAGGGCACCATCTAAATCCGTTGAGACGACACCGTATGAACTATGGTTTAGCAGTAAACCTAAGCTGTCGTTTCTTAAAGTTTGGAGTTGCGATGCTTATATGAAAAAAGTTTTCAACCTGATAAGCTCAAACCCAAATCGGAGAAGTGCGTCTTCATAGAATACCCAAAGGAAACTGTTGGGTACTCCTTCTATCACAGATCCAAAGGCAAAACATTCGTTGCTAAGAATAGATCCTTTCTAGAGAAGGAGTTTCTCTCGAAAGAAGTGAGTGGGAGGAAAGTAAGAGCTTGATAAGGTAATTTGTACCTTCTCCCGAATTGGAAAGTAGTTCATCACAGAAATCAGTCCCAGTGATTCCTACACCAATTAGTGAGGAAGCTAATGATGATGATCACGAAACTTCAGATCAAGTTACTACAGAACCTTGTAGGTCTTCCAGAGTACGGTCCGCACCAGAGTGGTACGGTAATCCTGTTCTAAAAGTCATGTTACTAGACCATGATAAACCTATGAACTATGAGGAAGCGATGATGAGCCCAGATTCCGCAAAATGGCTGGAGGCCATGAAATCTGAGATAGGATCCATGTATGAGAACAAAGTGTGGACTTTGGTGGACTTGCCCGATGATCGGCAAACCATAGAAAATAAATGGATCTTCAAGAGGAAGACGAACGTTGATAGTAGTGTTACTATCTACAAAGCTCAACTTGTCGCAAAAGGGTTTTTGACAAGTTCAAGGTGTTGACTACAATGAGATTTTCTCAACTGTAGCGATACTTAAGTCTGTCCGAATCATGTTAGCAATTGCCACATTTTATGAAATCTGGCAAATGGATGTCAAAACTGCATTCCTTTATAATTTTCTTAAAGAAGAGTTGTATATGATGCAACCAGAAGGTTTTGTCAATCCTAAAGGTGGTAACGAAGTGTGCAAGCTCCAGCAATCCATCTATGGACTGGTGCAAGCCTCTCGGAGTTGGAATATACGCTTTGATAAGTTGATCAAAGCATAATGTTTTATACAGACTTGCGGTGAAGCCTGTATTTACAAGAAAGTGAGTGGGAGCACTACAGCATTTCTGATAAGTATATGTGAATGACATATTGTTGATCGGAAATAATGTAGAATTATTCTGCAAAGCATGAAAGGATACTTGAATAAGAGTTTTTCAAAGAAAGACCTCGGTGAAGCTGCTTACACATTGAGCATCAAGATCTATATAGATAGATCAAGACGCTTGATAAGATTTTTCAATGAATACATACCTTGATAAAATTTTGAAATAGTTCAAAATGGAACAGTCAAAGAAGGAGTTCTTGCCTGTGTTGCAAGGTGTGAAATTGAGTAAGACTCAAGACCCGACCATGGCAGAAAATAGAAAGAGAATGAAAAGTCATTCCCTATGCCTTAGTCATAGGTTCTATAAAGTATGCTATGCTGTGAACCAGACATATTGTATACCTTGCTCTGAGTTTGGCAAAGGAATACAATTTTGATCTAATAGTAGATCACTGGACAGCGGTCAAGAACATCCTTAGTAAGGACTAAGGAGATGTTTCTCGATTATGGAGGTGATAAAAGAGATCGTTGTAAAAGTTACATCGGTGCAAACTTTTACACTGATCCAGATGACTCTAAGTCTCAATCTGGATACATATTGAAAGTGGGAGCAATTAGCTAGAGTAGCTCCGTGCAGAGCATTGTGGACATAGAATATTTGCAAAATACATACGACTCTGAATGTGACAGACCCGTTGACTAAGCTTCTCTCACGAGAAAAACATGATCACACCTTAGTACTCTTTGGGTGTTAATCACATAGCGATGTGAACTAGATTATTGACTCTAGTAAACTCTTTGGGTGTTGGTCACATGACGATGTGAACTATGGATGTTAATCATATACATATATGAATATTGGTGTTAAATCACATGGCGATGTGAACTAGATTATTGACTCTAGTGCAAGTGGGAGACTGAAAGGAAATATGTCCTAGAGGCAATAATAAAGTTATTATTTATTTCCTTATTTCATGATAAATGTTTATTATTCATGCTAGAATTGTATTAACCGGAAACATGATACATGTGTGAATACATAGACAAACATAACGTCACTAGTATGCCTCTACTTGACTAGTTCATTAATCAAAGATGGTTATGTTTCCTAACCATAGACATGTGTTGTCATTTGATTAATGGGATCACATCATTAGGAGAATGATGTGATTGACATGACCCATTCCGTTAGCCTGGCACTTGATCGTTTAGTATATTGCTATTGCTTTCTTCATGACTTATACATGTTCCTGTAACTATGAGATTATGCAACCCCCGTTTACCGGAGGAACACTTTGGGTGCTACCAAACGTCACAACATAACTGGGTGATTATAAAGGAGTACTACATGTGTCTTCAAAGGTACATGTTGGGTTGGCGTATTTCGAGATTAGGTTTTGTCACTCCGATTGTCGGAGAGGTATCTCTGGGCCCTCTCGGTAATGCATATCACTATAAGCCTTGCAAGCAATATAGCTAATGAGTTAGTTACGGAATGATGAATTACGTAACGAGTAAAGGGACTTGCCGGTAATGAGATTGAACTAGGTATTGGATACCGACGATCGAATCTCGGGCAAGTAACATACCGATGACAAAGGGAACAACGTATGTTGTTATGCGGTTTGACCGATAAAGATCTTCGTAGAATATGTAGGAGCCAATATGAGCATCCAGGTTCCGCTATTGATTATTGACCGAGAATAGTTCTAGATCATGTCTACATAGTTCTCGAACCCGTAGGGTCCGCACGCTTAAGGTTTCGATGATAGTTATATTATGAGTTTATGAGTTTTGATGTACCGAAGGAGTTCGGAGTCCCGGATGAGATCGGGGACATGACGAGGAGTCTGGAAATGGTCGAGACGTAAAGATCGATATATTGGACGACTATATTCGGACATCGGAAGGGTTCCGAGTGATTCGGGTATTTTTGGGGTACCGGGGAGTTACGGGAATACGAGGAAGAAGCAATGGGCCTCATGGTCCAAGTGGTGGAAGAGAGGAGGCAGGGCGCGCGCCCCCCCTAGCCCAAACCGAATTGGACTAGGGGGCCGGCCCCCCTTTCCTCCTTTTCCTCCCTCTCCTTCCTTCTCCTTCTCCTTCCCTTCCTTCCCCTCTCCTACTTGGACTAGGAAAGAGGGGGGAATCCTACTTGGAGTAGGATTCTCCCCCTTGGGCGCGCCTCCTCCCCTTGGCCGGCCCCCTCCCCCTTGCTCCTTTATATACGGGGGCAGGGGGCACCCCGTGACACACAAGTTGATCTACGGATCGTTCCTTAGCCGTGTGCGGTGCCCCCTCCACCATATTCCACCTCGGTCATATCGTTGCGGAGTTTAGGCGAAGCCCTGCGCCGGTAGAACATCATCATCGTCACCACGCCGTCGTGCTGACGGAACTCATCCCTGACGCTTTGCTGGATCGGAGCCCGGGGATCGTCATCGAGCTGAACGTGTGCTGAACTCGGAGGTGCCGTACGTTCGGTACTTGGATCGGTCGGATCGTGAAGACGTACGACTACATCAACCGCGTTATCATAACGCTTCCGCTTACGGTCTACGAGGGTACGTGGACAATACTCTCCCCTCTCGTTGCAATGCCATCACCATGATCTTGCGTGTGCGTAGGATTTTTTTTGAAATTACTACGTTCCCCAACAGCCAGATGGTGTACTTCGGGGTTCAGCAAATGTTACTCATAACAGGGTAATTATAACAACAACTTTCGGATACATCAGAAAAGTGTGTCAAGCCACTTGATAACTCAAGATTGAGATTTGCTCCAACATCATGTACTTGGAAAATGTTTTTTATACATAGTACAATCCCAGATGCTCACTTACACACACATACTATCTGTATGAACACCGCATGAACACCCTACCACTATTAGCATTTTTGAAGCCTTATCGCCATGGGATGGGGTCCTAGGGTATCGTAAGGCTTAAAAGCTGACTCAGAGAGGTCATCATGTTGTTTGCTTAACGGGCAAGGTTACTCGCCTTTGTTCAACTCCTCAACTTCTACATCATTTTTCAGGTTACAGTGTTGTACGTCAGCTTTACAATGTACTCATGCACTAACATGTCAGCATCCTCATGCACTAACATGTTAGCATCCTCATGCACTAAACGAATTCATATTTCTTGTAAGTCACAATACAAAAAAATGTATCACAGTCAGCATCAGCGATTGTGGTATGATCGTGGGAGATTAGAAAAGCCCTTGCTCCAACCCCAACAAATGTCCTTTCTACAACTATGAAGACCAATCACGGTCATACCTTTTTTTTGTAAAATATAATGTCACATGCAAGATTATATGTCCAAAGGTTATGCCATGGAGTAAATAAATATACAGATGAATATCCCATCAACCGTCCCCTTCGTGGAGTAAATGATGCTTTCATCACATTCACATATATATGGCCACAATACTCCACATTCAGTCACAAAAGGCAAGAAGCACTATTTTCTTCTACTCACAACTGTTGGAATCCACATGAAAGATGAGGAGGAAATTGAGAAAGATGTATAAAGAATAATGGGAATATGAGACATTGGGAAGGAAGCAACCATTATTCGTAAGATCTAGCAGGCTTTAGCTCGTCACTTCTCTCCAAACTATCCAAATATCGCTTAAGGATCTAGTTGCTCTATCACAAGAAGTGCATGATGTTCTCTTCCTAGGTTGTCGGAGTTATTACAATTTCAGCCCCAACCATTGAAAAGTGCCAACCCTTCGGTTGTACAAATTTCTTCCTTCATACTCGAGTAGATAAACTACTCCTTCAAACTCTTCTTTTGTTTTTTTGGGAATAAACTCCTTCAAACTGGAGCCAATAAGTTGCACAACTGGATGGTGCTTCGGTTGATGTTAAGTACAACAAATCCTTCCACAACATGTTGAAACCTTGTATTGTTCAACTTATACATCCAATATACTCTTTGGACATATTGAATAAATGCTATATTCCAGTTATTTCAGAGACATCATTACCTAAATTTTATGATTCATTACAATTTTGTTACTGATGAAACTATTGAGAACTAGGAAATAATTGAAACATGTGCTAAAATCACTAAAACAAGAAATAAATAATGAAAGCAAATATAGATGATGAAAACAATGAGAAAGAGCATTAATGTACGACCCATTCCTCTTTTTCTTGGTGCAGGGTTGCCTCTGTTATGGGGGTAAAGTTAATCAAAAAGAGGAGATCATTGACAAACTGAAAAGGCAACTTCAATATTATTTTTATTGGAAATATGCCCTAGAAGCAATACTAAATGTTACTATTTATTTTCATATTGATAATTAAATTTTATTTTTTGTGCTATAATTGCAATGATTCTTGAATATGAGATTCAATTGCACGTGTGAAAACATAAACACAAAATAAGTTCCTAGTCTCGTCTCTAAGACTAGCTCATGAGTTGCATGATGATCTTTATTTTCTTATCATAGGGAATTGTTAAAGTCACAAGGATGCCGACAACAATGAGTGCACATTGTTATCAGAACAATGGTGTTGAATAGACCCAATCAAATGATATAGTATGAGAACACATTGTCACATTGTTATAGTATTATCAAAGAAGTGTTAACGTATACTCACTTTCTTAGACCATGAGAGTATCAAGCGCCTTCATGCCAGATGGTGTAGTTCGGGGTTCGTCAAATGTTACTCATAATAGGGTAATTATAACAACAACTTTCAGATACATCGGAAAAGTGTGTCAAGGCACTTGATAACTCAAGATTGAGATTTGCTCCAACATCATGTACTTGAAAAATGTTTTTTTCACATAGTACAATCCCAGATGCTCACTTACATGCACATACCATCTGTATGAAGACCGCATGAACACCCTATCACTATTAGCATTTTTGAAGCCTTATCGCCATGGGATGGGGTTCTGGGGTATCCTAAGGTTTAAAAGCTGACTCAGAGAGGTCATCATGTTGTTTGCTTAACGGGCAAGGTTACTCGCCTTTGTTCAACTCCTCAACTTCTACATCATTTCTCAGCTTACAGTGTTGTACGTCAGCTTTACAATGTACTCATGCACTAACATGTTAGCATCCTCATGCACTAAACGAATTCATATTTCTTGTAAGTCACAATACAAAAATGTATCGCAGTCAGCATCAGCGATTGTGGTATGATCGTGGGAGATTAGAAGAAACCCTTGCTCCAACCCCAACAAATGTCCTTTTCTACAGCTATGAAGACCACTCACGGTCATACCATTTTTTTGTTTGTAAAATATAATCTCACATGCAGGATTATATATATGTCCAAAGGTTATGCCATGGAGTAAATATATATATGGATGAATATCCCATCAACCATCCCCTTCGTGGAGTAAATGATGCTTTCGTCACATTCACATATATATGGCCGCAATATTCCACATTCAGTCGCAAAAGGCAATAAGCATTGTTTTCTTCTACTCACAACTGTTGGAATCCACATGAAAGATGAGGATGAAACTAAGAAAGATGTACATGGAGTAATGGGAATATGAGATATTGGGAAGGAAGCAACCATTATTCGTAAGACCTAGCAAGCTTTAGCCCGTCACTTCTCTCCAAAATGTCCAAATGTTGCTTACCGATCTAGTTGCTCTGTCTCAAGAAGTTGATGATGCTCTCTTCCTAGATTGTCGGAGTTATTACAATTTCAGTCCAAAGTGTTGAAAACTGCCAACCTTAACTTCGGTTGTAGGCATCGCTTGATACAGAGGCCAGGGGTTATCCTATTTTTCAGAAAAAGGGCATTGTTAAAGTCACAAGGATGCTGACAACAACAAGAACACATTGTTACCAGAACAATGGTGTTGAACAGATCCAGTCAAATTATCTACTACGAGAACACAGTGTCACATTGTTATTAGTATTATCATACAAGTATTAACATATACTCACTTTCTTAGGCCATAAGAGTGTCAAACACCTTCATGCTAGACAATGTACTTGGGGTTTGTCAAACGTTACTCGTAATAGGTAATTATATCGGTAACTTTCGGATACATCAGAAAAGTGTGTCAATGCACTTGATAACTCAAGATTGAGATTTGCTCCTCCGACAACATGTACTTGAGCACATATACTCATCCCTACGAACATACGCACACACACCCTACCTTTATTAGCACCTTTGAGATAATGAGCTGGCACAACGTCTTGAGATTGACGAAGTCAACACAAACACCTCATACTCGATGCAAACGCATCCTCCCACTGTATGAACATTGCCGAAAAGACCGGAATAAATTTAGGAAAATGCGTGCCCTGGTAGGCTGGTCCCACCACAAGGAGCCTAACCAAGTCACCATCTGAGTTAGGTTCAATTAACTGTACTTGGAAAATTATCATGTATTCCTAAAAGTGCTCAAAACATGTATTTAAAAAAATATACATCATGTATTTGAAAAATATCCAATGTGTATAAAACAATATATATTTTATGTGTGCACTAAAAATATACATGGTGTACTGAGAAAAAAATAGACATGTGTTAATAAGAAGAAACCTGATAAAAAACAAAAAAGACAAAGAAAATCAAAATATAATGAAGTAAGGAAGAAAACCCAAATAAAACCAGTGAAAAAACGAAGGAAACACAAAGTATAACAAAGAAAAGAAGAAAAATCAAATAAAACCGGTGAAAAGCGAACAATAAAAAAACAAAAACAAAAGAAAATAGAAGAGAGCAAATCTACACCAACTTGAGCAATAACGAGCGGCTTGCGTAATGGGTCGACCTGATAGTCACCCCTTGTAGGTAATTCCTAATAGAAATTGATACAGATGAGACATATAGCTCTCGTGTTCCCAGATTTCGTAAGCAAAACTTGGGGACTAGCTAACCAACGGTTAGCTCTTGCGGGACTCCCCACAGGGGTTAATTTCTAACCAGGAACACGTCAATTGGTGCGCCCAGCCAACGTCACGTGTTGCGTGTCGGACACTCCCTTTGGATTTTTTATATGTTTTCGGGTTTTAGATGTTTTTTTGATTTTTTTCTAGGTTTTGGAGATTTTTTTTTGCCAAGCATATATGTGTTCTCGAAAATAACATTTGTGCTTCCACGATTCTACTCGAAAAAGGAAAAACATAGCTTGTCCTTCCCAAAAAATGATAATATGAACATGCTTCCGGATTATGGTTTTTTTCTTGGTATTTATTTTTTGTTGTTGCCGTTTTTCTGGTCTCATATTTTGTCGAACTTTTTAGTATTAGTTGTTCTTTTTTTTTTGTTCCCTTTTTCTGAAAAATATTCAGCAAAAATTATTAACATGAAATCTAGTTTCGAAGATCTCGATGCAAAAATCCAACAAATGGTTCGGTATTTGAACACACGGCTCAAGAGATAAAACATTTTAAATAAACGAGTCTAAAAATAATTTCTCAAGTTACGACAAGTGCCACATATACAATGCGTCACTTGTCGGCTCCAAAGAAGGTGGTAAGTGACCTTTGCAATGGGTAACTCTTTAGCTAGATTTTTTTTAGGCTACCCTTTAGCTAGTGATTTCGCAAACCTAGCCCTGGCCTGACAGCAGATGATGGATGGGGTGGGCTGGCCCGGTGAATCCTTGTGATGTCCGGCCTGCCTTATCCGCAAGTTTGGTTTGTGTTTATGGAAGATGGTTTCGCTTCGCTTGGACCTCTCATCGCATCAAGTTGACTTGTTTGATATAGTTTCCATAAAGAAAAGAAAAAGAAAAATGATGCTGACGCTGCTGCACATCCCTCCACTTCCGATCAATCCTCCTTCCTCTCCTCCTCCCCGCCGGCGCCGCTGCCCACCTCCCATGGCCGCCTTCGCCTCCGCCCCCCAGCAATCCAAGCCCCTCGTGCTCGGCTGCGGCGCCGTCTCCGTGGACTACCTCGCCACCGTCGCCTCTTTCCCCAACCCCGACGACAAGATCCGCAGCCTCGCGCTCAAGGTCGAGGGAGGCGGCAACGCCGGCAACGCCCTCACCGGAGCCGCTCGCCTGGGCCTCAGACCAAGGATTATATCCAAGGTAAAGGCCTAATTCCTTCACCCCATTGATCTCTATGCATCAGCATACTCACTCCTTGCTCTTACTGCTAGAGTAGGTATCTAATGATGCACTGGGAAAAAACATTCTCAAGGAGCTGCAAGACGACGGAGTAGACACTTCCTATATGACGGTATAATACGCAATGCAGTTGCCTTGCTCCATTACTCCATTCCTATATCATGGTCCTTTGTTTTATCATACCAGCAGCATTCATCCATCTTAATCCTACTTACTGTGTATGGCTATCTTCTTACTTCAGATAACAGATGGGGGGAATTCACCATTCACCTATATAATCGTCGATAACCAGACGTGAGTTACAAATCAAAAGAACAAACTGTGCTGTTATCCTGCTTTTATACAAGTGATCTTCATTCTCTTATTCAATACTACATTGTTTAGCAAATGACGATGCTACTACAGATATACTCCCTCCGTTCCCAAATACTTGTCTTTCTAGGCATTTCAAATGGACTCAACATACGGATGTATGTAGACATATTTTAAAGTTTAGATTCACTCATTTTGCGCAGTATGTAGTCATTTGTTAAAATCTCTAGAAAGACAAGTATTTAGGAACGGAGGGAGTAGTTACGAGTATTTTGCTCCTTGCCACTGTTTTATTCCCCCTTTTTTCGTTTCCAGGAAAACTCGCACTTGCATACACACTCCTGGTTATCCCCCAATGAAGCCTGAGGAGCTCACAAAGGAAAACTTGTTGGCTGCTTTACATGGCGTAGACATGGTGTATTTTGATGTTAGACTGCACGAGACTGCTTTGCTTGTTGCAGAAGAGGTAATATTTTCCTGCCACAACGTAACATTTCATCTTATTATAGGAATTTTAAGAAACATGAGTGCATACATAATATTCGACCTCATTTCCATACACTGATGAGCAGCCAATAATATCAGAAACAAAAGTCTTGTGTTATGTGTGAATGTCGGCATGTCACACAAAAGTCAACGCATAACTTCTTCTGTCTTAATGTTGCATTTTTTTCTGTTCTTGGTTTCTCTCTCATCCACATTGGTGTTGAGATTGATCTTCGTTTATGGGATCAATCCAGTGCAGGCAAGCCAAAGAAAAATTCCTATTTTGGTCGACGCAGAGAAAAAGAGGGAGGGATTGGATGACCTCCTGAATTTTGCATCATATGTTGTATGCTCTGCAAAATTTCCTCAAGTGAGTTTTTTAATTTCCAACGACAACAGAGTATTACTGCTAAGCTCTGCTACATTATGTTGTATGTTGTAACTGTAGCTATGCATCTTTAATCATTTACTGATATTACCTCAGTCAATGAGTTTGATGTTTTGATAAGCTTGTGTGGATATATTTTATTTGATGGTTATTTCTTAGCACAATTGATTAAGGTCATTTGAGCAGCAAGGCTTAGCTAATCACCTTGTCCAGCATCTGAGATCCCTAGTATTCCTATAGTTATATTCTTTTCACCTAATCTTAATATGCAGGCCTGGACAGGAGCCTCATCGACACCAGTTGCTTTGGTACACATGCTTCTAAGGTTACCTAATCTCAAGTTCGTTATTGTAACCCGGGGAGAAAAAGGTTGTTTAATGCTTGAAAGAAGTATGACAGGTGAGTTTATTGTAGTTCTCCATGTCAATTTTAGCTAAGCATTTCACAAAAAACAAACACGTAGGATGTGCATTTTGCTTACAAGGGATCTGATGGTGGTTCCTTTTGATATAAAGAAACATATAATGGACAACTCAACCTGCAGATGCTTCTGAGACTGAGGAAACCGATGTAGAGGATCTGCTAGAATCTTTAGAGCAGAAAGTCGATTTGAGTTCTAGCATGGCAAAATGCGTTGCTTCCAAGGTATGCTATCTTTTTGTGGGTGTCTGCTCGCAGTAATTCTTGAATATGAAGTTGAAGTTCTTTTAGCTTGATCAAAGTAATAAACATAAACCTTGCAAAAAGGGTTCACAATAAAGAAAAATGGCAAATGTACCTATTTTAGTATGTTGAATTGTCTGACTTTCTAAAATATATGAATAAAGTGTATATGGTGGAGCGGAGCCTGGACTAGCAAAGACAGTATTCTATAATTATATTGGTTTATGGTATAGCCGAGCCTCCAAATAAAATTTCCTGCATGTCTTATCCTTTAAGCTCTAAAGATGTACATTTTCAATTTTCACTCATCGGAAGCTTATCTGATTACACGAAACATTTAAGGTGTTCTCTGACTTTATTAGTAGCTCGTCATTTGAACTTTATTATTTCAGATAAAGATTTTGAAGTAAATATAAAGAAAGCAATGCAAATTTTATATCCACAAATAATAATAACAGAAATCTATTGCTATTTAGTTATAAATAAATATAATTCGTAAGAAATAAACCCAGAAAAGAATTGTGCTGCGGGCTAAAGTTCCTGTCTCTGACATATACCTTTTTTGTTTCTAGTTGTCAGGGTGTATTTGCTATCTTTTTTAGTTACTAGCGGGGACTCTAACTTATGATACCATGTGCTTCTTTTATAAACCCAGCTTATAAGATTCGAATTCATACTCGTGTTTTCCAATTGACATACTTCATTATTTGTCTGCTTCTGTAGTCAAATTTGAGAATAAGTGCAGATGGGGTTGGCTCGATGAGTGGCAGGTTACTTATGGGTACAGCTGAAGCTATACCATCTGAAGAGCTCATAGATACAACTGGTGCAGGTGATGCATTCATTGGAGCGGTTCTATATGGTAAGTATACAACTTAAATGTTTGACTTCTGGATGGTAAGGGTAGTAGGTGATACAGAGCTCAGGCGGTGAGGCCCCTTTGATTGAAAGGAAGTATGTGGCTTGTCCTTTCAATGTTAAACAACCGTAACATGTGTTCGGTTTTCATCACTTCTCAGACATATCTTGCGGTAAACAATACGCTTGCATATGCCATGCCCTCGTATTCACATAATTTGTACTGCCAAAAGTGTTGAAGGTCTAATCATACTTGATGTGGCAAAGAGTAAGGAATAGTAGATCCCCCCAAAAAACGCATACCTTGGTGCTATTATATCTGATTTCCTTATCCATATGTCTTTGAGACTTTGAACTGGAGGCATTTTTTCTTTGTTATGAATCGTGACTGATGACCGCCGAGAGGTTTTCGATGAGCTGATTCATCGTGCCTTTTGATTAGGTTTATGCACCGGCATGCCAGTTGAGAAGATGCTGCCTTTCGCAGCACAAGTGGTAAGGCCTGCTGCATTTGACTACTACTAGTATTGTATTACGGGCAAAAATGAAATGGTAATGGCGTGTACATTTGTATTTGATTTGCAGGCTGCTTGCGGCTGCAGAGCTTTGGGGGCCAGGACTGGTCTTCCTCATCTAACGGACCCGCGCCTGTCTCTCTAGTATCCGCGTACTGGCCCTCCGGATCAATTTATGTTTCCTCGCTGTCTCTGGCCGTGGACCTAAATAATCCGATTCTGGTGTAGTAATGCCTTTGGAAATCCTGTCTTGCTTTTATTGTGAAAATTGTGGCAATCGAGACTTTACGAGGGGACACATTTTTCTTCACAAACCCTTGATATATGCTCATAGCGGCTTCCATACCTATCTCCTGGTATGATGAAGTCACCGCAAGCTTCTAGCTGTTTTGGCTCTTGTACACATTTCTTGACCCAGAAACCGTAGAACAATCGTTCTATGCTATTTTCATTAAAATAAGTATATACTACCTTCGTACCATAATAGATGACGTTATTATGGTATGGAGGGAGTATATACAAAAGCCTGCTAAAACGTCATCTATTATGGTACGGAGGGGGTATATACAAAAGCCAAACGAAAGAAAAAATGAAGAAAAGAAAATTACAAAGCCTCTTTGCCTATCCAATGCCAGTTCTTGCAAACACCATGATTAAAAAGACCTGGTCTCAACTAATATGGGCTGTAATCCACTCTTTAAAATCACTGCAAATTTGGGCTTAATCCTGTGAGTGAGAAGTAGTACATCTTGTCCAAGGGAGAAGCACCAAGAGTTCAAATTAGGTAACTGATGTTTAAAGATCCATCCATTCCTTGCATCCAAACAAGCCAACTTCCCATGATGATGATTATTAAAGCAATTTTCTTTGTGGATACGCAAAGCTTGCGTGTCATTTTATTGATAGAAGAAGTTAGAGTGAGTACAAGAGGCGGTACAACACATGACACATATGCAAGAGGCGTGAATATGATGCTTGAAGCAGAGAGGCAGATAGACATGAGATGCTCAATCCAAACAGAACAAAACATAACTAAACTCACCGTCCTGAGAAGCAACCTAAACCAACAACTAGATGACCAACATCTCCAAATCTAGAACCAAGGACACCACGAGCAAACAAGACAATGCCTTCACGAAGGAGAACGACGCCGTGAAGGCGTTGTCCTGTTTAGGTAAACACAGGTAAACTCGCCGTAACTGAAGTGGGGGTTTCCTTGGTCAAAAGGTACTTTAAACTTGGAACGAGCATGAAAAGATTACCAAGACTTTTTTTTTCTTTTGAGTTTTCTGGCGGCCAATCAATGAAAATGTGACATCATTTTTTATTTTTAAGGAAAATGTTTCCGCCGGCCGTGCGCTCACCATGGGATATTATTTTGACGCTTATAGACAATTTTCTTCAAGTGAGATGATGTTAGGTAAATTCACCATGTGGACATAAGGTGGGATTAACCATCCGTACGCACGTAACCAAACAACCGACCATTGCATTTGGAGAGCAGAGATTTGTAACTAAACACCATGCATTTGTTTTCCTCGGTCTAGCTGAAAGGGATGCGGACAACCAAACTGGATGCATAACGTAGCCTAGAGGTTGTTTTTCCTTGGCTAAGCTCCACCGAGTCAGCTTCACCGAAAATAGAAAAATGATGCGAGTAATTAAACAGGCCCATAATGCACACAATTAGCAAAGGACATAAGCAACTCAACGCATGATCTTCAGAGTGCGAGCTCCACGAGCTCGGTATTTAAAAGTAATAATCAAAAAACATATTTAAATAAAAAAATAAAGAAAACCGCAAACTTGTATGTGTTTAGTACTGATTTGTAAAATTTGTTTGAAAAATATTGTGATTTGTAGGCTGTACAAAGAAAAGCAAAATTCCGCCGCAATAAAAAAATCGGCTCATTTGGAAATACATTTTTTTGTACGCAACATGTAAAAATATAATGTTATAAAATTTTGAACGTACGCAGTATACATGTGTATTTGTACTCACATTTTTTTGGATTTTTCTTTTGCTGTGGAAAATGGTATTTTAATACTAGGCTCTTTTTTTAGAAACATCTATAACTTTATACATACTCATAACAATTGCAAGTACACTGATTTTGACCTAAAATCCAAAAAAAAAACCAAAGTAATTCCTATAACTAAGAATTACAATGAAATCTCTTGAGAACACCTTCTTCGCAGTACAATTTCTGCTCGAAGAAATGCTCTAAAGACTTCGCTAAAGAGGCTACAATTGGACCGGAGCAGCGATGTTGTCACTCTTTCATCCGCACAAACATTTTCAATAATGGTTTTTGAAAGCGCTTTGAGTCCCTCATCCAAAAAGATGGGAATCCATGATCGATGAACGTACTTGGGCCGGCCATCGCATCACTATTTTCACCATGGTGCCGATGAAAGATTTCACCTATAAAGAATCGGACTAAAAAAAATGCTTGATGCAACAATATAAACTCATCAGATTTGAATAAATCGGATCTGCGATGATAGAAAACTCTCTTAACCTCGTGGCACCATAAAAAAACAGAGGAAATTTATTCTCATAAACTATGATGATCACTAGACACTAACGAAGGACATAAAGGTCTTAAAGATCCGAGGTCCCCCGCCTCGCAGTGCCAAGATGTCAGCTGGAGGCGAGGGGACCTAAATTTCTCAGATGATGGCGACGATGACGGCACGAGAAAACCCTAGCAAACGAACTTGTTGAAAAATCGTGATTATTAGGAAAGACGAGATAGACTAGGATTTGTTCTGGCTTGTCTTGTACTCCAAGTAGATCATTGTACTCCTATTTATATGCCCACGAGGCTCAAGCAATACAACGAACAATTCCACCAATCCCTCTCCCTTCTGACATGGTATCAGTTTCCGGGTTCTAAACCCTAGCCGCCCGTCGCTTCCGCTCCGTGCGCCGCCCCCGGGGCGGTCGGTCTCCATGATCGCCACCGGGGGCCGTGCCGCCCGTACCTAGGGTTCGTCTACCGATCGTGTTGACCGGCTGCCCTAGAGAATCTTTTTCTCGATCCTTTGATCCGGGTTTTCTCTCTCTCGCCGGTCGTTTTGATCGGCGTTTTTCTTTTTGGTTTTCCGATCTAATCTTGATCGGTTTGCGTCGCCCGTCGCAGTCGTTGACCCCCGTGCGCCTCTACTCCAACCCCGGCTCGACCAGCCGGCGTCTCCTCCGACCCAACGGCCACGCACGCCGAGGCGGCCCGTCAGGGCCAGCCGCCGTTCGCGCGTCGGTCCTCCTATCGCCTTGCATCGGCCGTCACCGCCCTGCTCCGATCGGGAAACTTGCATCGCCCCGACCCGGCGGCCTCGAGCCATGCGATGGCCAATCATAGCCGTCGCTTGCGCGCCAGCCCACCCATCGATCCACTCCGCCGTTACCCGCCTCCGCCGCATTAGCACGGCGGCCCGGCGGTCTACCTCGCCGGCCTCGTCCTCGGCTGCGTTGAGACGGCTACGTCAGGCTTGTCAGCTGCCTCAACTCGGGCGCCGCTTCTTTGTTGGTCGCTCGGGCGTCGCTACCCGGGCGCCGGCGCTGCTTTGGCAGCCCGGGTGCCGGTGCTGACAAGCTCGTTCGCACGACGTACCACGCCGTCCGTCGTCGCCGGCGTCATCTCGGACTCCGCCGCCACCCCGCCTCCACCGAGCGGCGTCCCCGACCTCGCGCGCGATCGGCTTGATCACCCGCTCATCGCCGCGATCGGCTTGATCACCCGCTCGCCGCCGTGATCGGCTTGATCACCCACTCATCGCCGCGATCCGCCTCATCTACGCCGCACGACCGACCTGGCCCGTCGGTTACACGCACCTCCCCAGGTCCCGTGAAGATCGTCCCCAAGTTTAGCGCGCCCCTCCACCGATCGAGAAACGGGCTGCCGTTGCGTCGCCCCGTCGGGCCGAAGCGCCACCGCCCCGTGGTTCTCCTTGCGGCTGCATCGACTCGCGCGTCGCCCCTACGGGTCATAGTGCAGTGATACGCGGTCCCAGCCGCCGCCCCGAGCCGTCCCCGTGGTTGCACCGACCCGCGCTCCGCCACTGACTGCCCCTTCGGGTCGTAGCGCCGCGGACCGCGGTCCTTGCCGCCGCCCCGAGGTTTTCCTACCGTTGCCCCGACCTGCCCGCCGCCGTTGCGTTGCCCCTTCGGGCCGTAGCGCCGCGGCCCGCGGTCCACTTCTGTTGGGGAACGTAGTAATTTCAAAAAATTTCCTACGCACATGCAAGATCATGGTGATGATATAGCAACGAGAGGGGAGAGTGTTCGTCCACGTACCCTTGTAGACCGTAAGCGAAAGCATTAGCACAACGTGGTTGATGTAGTCGTACGTCTTCACGATCCGACCGATCCAAGCACCGAACGTACGGGGCCTCCGAGTTCAGCACACGTTCAGCTCGATGACGATCTCCGGCCTCCGATCCAGCCGAGCTCCGGAGATGAGTTCCGTCAGCACGACGGCGTGGTGACGATGATGATGTTCTACCAGCGCAGGGCTTCGCCTAAACTCTGCGACGATATGACCGAGGTGGAATATGGTGGAGGGGGGCACCGCACACGGCTAAGGAACGATCCGTAGATCAACTTGTGTGTCTATGGGGTGCCACCCGCCCCCGTATATAAAGGGGGAGAGGAGGAGGGGGCCGGCCTAAGGGGAGGCGCGCCCTAGGAGGGGGAAACCTACTCCAAGTAGGTTTCCCCCTCCCTTTCCTAATCCAAGAAGGAGGGGGAAGGAAGGAGTGGGAGAGGGGGAAGGCAAGGGGGGCGCCCCCCCCCTTCCTTGTCCTATTCGGACTCAAGGGGAGGGGGCGTGCCACTTGCCCTGGCCGGCCCCTCTCTTTCTCCAATAGGGCCCATCAAGGCCCATTACTTCCCGTGGGGGGTTCCGGTAACCCTCCGGTACTCCGTTTTTCTCTGAAAACTCCCGGAACACTTCCGGTGTCCGAATATAGTCGTTCAATATATCAATATTTATATCTCGACCATTTCAAGACTCCTCATCATGTCCGTGATCACATCCGGGACTCTGAACAAACTTCGGTACATCAAAACTTATAAACTCATAATAAAACTGTCATCGAAACGTTAAGCGTGCGGACCGTAGAATCATTCTCGGTCAATAACCAATAGCGGGACCTGGATGCCCATATTGGTTCCTACATATTCTATGAAGATCTTTATCGGTCAAACTGCATAACAACATACGTTGTTCCCTTTGTCATCGGTATGTTACTTGCCCGAGATTCGATCGTTGGTATCCAATACCTAGTTCAATCTCGTTACCGGCAAGTCTCTTTACTCGTTACGTAATACATCATTCCGTAACTAACTCATTAGCTACATTGCTTGCAAGGCTTATAGTGATGTGCATTACCGAGAGGGCCCAGAGATACCTCTCCGACAATCGGAGTGACAAAACCTAATCTCGAAATACGCCAACTCAACATGTACCTTCGGAGACACCTGTAGTACTCCTTTATGATCACCCAGTTATGTTGTGACGTTTGGTAGTACCCAAAGTGTTCCTCTGGTAAACGGGAGTTGCATAATTCTCATAGTTACAGGAACATGTATAAGTCATGAAGAAAGCAATAGCAGTGTACTAAACGATCAAGTGCTAGGCTAACGGAATGGGTCATGTCAATCACATCATTCTTCTAATGATGTGATCCCACTAATCAAATGACAACACATGTCTATGGTTAGGAAACATAACCATCTTTGATTAATGAGCTAGTCAAGTAGAGGCATACTAGTGACTATAGTTTTGTCTATGTATTCACACATGTATCATGTTTCCGGTTAATACAATTCTAGCATGAATAATAAACATTTATCATGATATGAGGAAATAAATAATAACTTTATTATTGCCTCTAGGGCATATTTCCTTCAGTCTTCCACTTGCACTAGAGTCAATAATCTAGATTACATAGTAATGATTCTAACACCCATGAAGTCTTGGTGTTGATCATGTTTTGCTCGTGAGAGAGGCTTAGTCAACGGGTCTGCAACATTCAGATCCGTATGTATCTTGCAAATCTCTATGTTTCCCACTTGGACTTGGTCCCGAATGGAATTGAAGCGTCTCTTGATGTGCTTGGTCCTCTTGTGAAATCTGGATTCCTTTGCCAAGGCAATTGCACCAGTATTGTCACAGAAGATCTTCATTGGTCCCAATGCACTAGGTATGACACCTAGATCGGAAATGAACTCCTTCATCCAGACTCCTTCATTTGCTGCTTCAGAAGCAGCTATGTACTCCACTTCACATGTAGATCCCGCCATGACGCTTTGTTTAGAATTGCACCAACTTACAGCTCCACCGTTTAATATAAACACGTATCCGATTTGCGATTTAGAATCGTCCGGATCAGTGTCAAAGCTCGCATCAACGTAACCATTTACGACTAGCTCTTTGTCACCTCCATATACAAGAAACATATCCTTAGTCCTTTTCAGGTATTTCAGGATGTTCTTGACCGCTGTCCAGTGATCCACTCCTGGATTACTTTGGTACCTTCCTGCCAAGCTTATTGCTAAGCATACGTCAGGTTTGGTACACAGCATTGCATACATGATAGAGCCTATGGCTGAAGCATAGGGAACATCTTTCATTTTCTCTCTATCTTCTGCTGTGGTCGGGCATTGAGTTTGACTCAACTTCACACCTTGTAGCACAAGCAAGAATCCTTTCTTTGCCTGATCCGTTTTGAACTTTTTCAAAATTTTGTCAAGGTATGTGCTTTGTGAAAGTCCTATTAAGCGTCTTGATCTATCTCTATAGATCTTGATGCCCAATATGTAAGCAGCTTCACCGAGGTCTTTCATTGAAAAACTTTTATTCAAGTATTCCTTTATGCTATCCAGAAATTCTATATCATTTCCAATTAATAATATGTCATCTACATATAAAACTAGAAATGCTACAGAGCTCCCACTCACTTTCTTGTAAATACAGGCTTCTCCAAAAGTCTGTATAAAACCATATGCTTTGATCACACTATCAAAACGTTTATTCCAACTCCGAGATGCTTGCACCAGTCCATAAATGGATCGCTGGAGCTTGCATACTTTGTTAGCACCTTTTGGATCAACAAAACCTTCTGGCTGCATCATATACAACTCTTCTTCTATAAATCCATTCAAGAATGCAGTTTTGACATCCATTTGCCAAATTTCATAATCATGAAATGTAGCAATAGCTAACATGATTTGGACAGACTTAAGCATCGCTACGGGTGAGAAAGTCTCATCGTAGTCAACCCCTTGAACTTGTCGAAAACCTTTCGCAACAAGTCGAGCTTTATAGACAGTTACATTACCATTAGCGTCAGTCTTCTTCTTAAAGATCCATTTATTCTCAATGGCTTGCCGATCATCGGGCAAGTCAACCAAAGTCCAAACTTTGTTTTCATACATGGATCCCATCTCAGATTTCATGGCCTCTAGCCATTTTGCGGAATCTGGGCTCATCATCGCTTCCTCATAGTTCGTAGGTTCATCATGGTCAAGTAACATGACTTCCAGAATAGGATTACCGTACCACTCTGGTGTGGATCTTACTCTGGTAGACCTACGAGGCTCAGTAGAAACTTGATCTGAAGTTTCATGATCAATATCATTAGCTTCCTCACTAATTGGTGTAGTTGTCACAGGAACCGGTTCTTGTGATGAACTACTTTCCAATAAGGGAGTAGATACTGTTATCTCATCAAGTTCTACTTTCCTCCCACTCACTTCTTTCGAGAGAAACTCCTTCTCTAGAAAGGATCCAAATTTAGCAACGAAAATTTTGCCCTCAGATCTGTGATAGAAGGTGTACCCAATAGTCTCCTTTGGGTATCCTATGAAGACACATTTTTCCGATTTAGGTTCGAGCTTATCTGGTTGAAGTTTCTTCACATAAGCATCGCAGACCCAAACTTTAAGAAACGATAACTTTGGTTTCTTGCCAAACCACAGTTCATAAGGCGTCGTTTCAACGGATTTTGATGGTGCCCTATTTAACGTGAATGCGGCCGTCTCTAAAGCATAACCCCAAAACGATAGCGGTAAATCGGTAAGAGACATCATAGATCGCACCATATCAAGTAAAGTACGATTACGATGTTCGGACACAGCATTTCGTTGTGGTGTTCCAGGTGGCGTGAGTTGCGAGACTATCCCGCATTGTTTCAAGTGTAGACCAAACTCGTAACTCAAATATTCTCCTCCACGATCAGATCGTAGAAACTTTATTTTCTTGTTACGACGATTTTCCACTTCACTCTGAAATTCTTTGAACTTTTCAAATGTTTCAGACTTGTGTTTCATTAAGTAAATATACCCATATCTGCTCAAATCATCTGTGAAGGTGAGAAAATAACGATATCCGCCACGAGCCTCAACATTCATTGGACCACATACATCTGTATGTATGATTTCCAACAAATCTGTTGCTCTCTCCATAGTTCCGGAGAACGGTGTTTTAGTCATCTTGCCCATAAGGCACGGTTCGCAAGTACCAAGTGATTCATAATCAAGTGATTCCAAAAGCCCATCAGTATGGAGTTTCTTCATGCGCTTTACACCGATATGACCTAAACGGCAGTGCCACAAATAAGTTGCACTATCGTTATCAACTCTGCATCTTTTGGTTTCAACACTATGAATATGTGTATCACTACTATCGAGATTCAATAAAAACAGACCATTCTTCAAGGGTGCATGACGATAAAAGGTATTACTCATATAAATAGAACAACCATTATTCTCTAATTTAAATGAATAACCGTCTCGCATCAAACAAGATCCAGATATAATGTTCATGCTCAACGCTGGCACGAAATAACAATTATTTAGGTCTAATACTAATCCCGATGGTAGATGTAGAGGTAGCGTGCCGACCGCGATCACATCGACTTTGGAACCATTTCCCACGCGCATCGTCACCTCGTCCTTAGCTAATCTTCGCTTAATCTGTAGTCCCTGTTTCGAGTTGCAAATATTAGCAACAGAACCAGTATCAAATACCCAGGTGCTACTGCGAGCATTAGTAAGGTACACATCAATAACATGTATATCACATATACCTTTGTTCACTTTGCCATCCTTCTTATCCGCCAAATACTTGGGGCAGTTCCGCTTCCAGTGTCCAGTCTGCTTGCAGTAGAAGCACTCAGTTTCAGGCTTAGGTCCAGACTTGGGTTTCTTCTCTTGAGCAGCAACTTGTTTGCCGTTCTTTTTGAAGTTTCCTTTCTTCTTCCCTTTGCCCTTCTTCTTGAAACTGGTGGTTTTGTTAACCATCAACACTTGATGCTCCTTCTTGATTTCTACCTCCGCAGCTTTCAGCATCGCGAAGAGCTCGGGAATAGTCTTGTTCATCCCTTGCATATTATAGTTCATCACGAAGCTCTTGTAGCTTGGTGGCAGTGATTGAAGAATTCTGTCAATGACACTATCATCAGGAAGATTAACTCCCAGTTGAATCAAGTGATTATTATACCCAGACATTTTGAGTATGTGTTCACTGACAGAACTATTCTCCTCCATCTTGCAGCTATAGAACTTATTGGAGACTTCATATCTCTCAATCCGGGCATTTGCTTGAAATATTAACTTCAACTCCTGGAACATATCATATGCTCCATGACGTTCAAAACGTCGTTGAAGACCCGGTTCTAAGCCGTAAAGCATGGCACACTGAACTATCGAGTAGTCATCAGCTTTGCTCTGCCAGACGTTCTTAACGTTGTCAGTTGCATCAGCAGCAGGCCTGGCACCCAGCGGTGCTTCCAGGACGTAATTTTTCTGTGCAGCAATGAGGATAATCCTCAGGTTACGGACCCAGTCCGTGTAATTGCTACCATCATCTTTCAACTTTGCTTTCTCAAGGGACGCATTAAAATTCAATGGAACAAGAACACGAGCCATCTATCTACAAACAAACATAGACAAGCAAAATACTATCAGGTACTAAGTTCATGATAAATTTAAGTTCAATTAATCATATTACTTAAGAACTCCCACTTAGACAGACATCTCTCTAGTCATCTAAGTGATCACGTGATCCAAATCAACTAAACCATGTCCGATCATCACGTGAGATGGAGTAGTTTCAATGGTGAACATCGCTATGTTGATCATATCTACTATATGATTCACGCTCGACCTTTCTGTCTCCGTGTTCCGAGGCCATATCTGTATATGCTAGGCTCGTCAAGTATAACCTGAGTATTCCGCGTGTCAACTGTTTTGCACCCGTTGTATTTGAACGTAGAGCCTATCACACCCGATCATCACGTGGTGTCTCAGCACAAAGAACTTTCGCAACGGTGCATACTCAGGGAGAACACTTCTTGATAATTAGTGAGAGATCATCTTAAAATGCTACCGTCAATCAAAGCAAGATAAGATGCATAAAGGATAAACATCACATGCAATCAATATAAGTGATATGATATGGCCATCATCATCTTGTGCTTGTGATCTCCATCTTCAAAGCACCATCGTGATCACCATCGTCACCGGCGAGACACCTTGATCTCCATTGTAGCATCATTGTCGTTACGTCATCTATTGCTTCTACGACTATCGCTACCGCTTAGTGATAAAGTAAAGCAATTACAGGGCGTTTGCATTTCATACAATAAAGCGACAACCATATGGCTCCTGCCAGTTGCCGATAACTTCGGTTACAAAACATGATCATCTCATACAATAAAATATAGCATCACGTCTTGACCATATCACATCACAACATTGAAGGAAATATGCCCTAGAGGCAATAATAAAGTTATTATTTATTTCCTTTTTTCATGATAAATGTTTATTATTCATGCTAGAATTGTATTAACCGGAAACATAATACATGTGTGAATACATAGACAAAACATAGTGTCACTAGTATGCCTCTACTTGACTAGCTCGTTCATCAGAGATGGTTATGTTTCCTAGCCATGGACAAAAGAGTTGTTATTTGATTAACGAGATCACATCATTAGGAGAATGATGTGATTGACTTGACCCATTCGTTATCTTAGCACTTGATCGTTTAGTATACTGCTATTGCTTTCTTCATGACTTATACAAAGTTCCTACAACTATGAGTGAGGGAGTCCTGGACTAGGGGGTGTCCGGACAGCCGGACTATCAATATCCGCCGGACTCCCAGACTACGAAGATAAAAGATTGAAGACTCCGGCTCGTGTCCGGAAGGTACTTTCCTTGGCGTGGAAGGCAAGCTTGGCAATACAGATATGTAGATCTCCTACCATTGTAACCGACTCTGTGTAACCCTAGCCTCTCCAGTGTCTATATAAACCGGAGGGCCTTAGTCCATAGGACGAAGATACATCTCAATAATCATACCATAGGCTAGCTTCTAGGGTTTAGCCTCCTTGATCTCGTGGTAGATCTACTCTTGTACTACCCATATCATCAATATTAATCAAGCAGGACGTAGGGTTTTACCTCCATCGAGAGGGCCCGAACCTGGGTAAAAGCATTGTGTCCCTCGTCTCTTGTTACCATCCGCCTAGACGCACAGTTCGGGACCCCCTACCCGAGATCCGCCGGTTTTGACACCGACATTGGTGCTTTCATTGAGAGTTCCTCTGTGTCGTCGCCGATAGAGCGGATGCCTTTACCCGTCTTCAAAGACGGTGTTTTCGCCGGAGGGGCCTTGGCCGCCGGTCAGACAATCCGGCTCGGTGGCTTTCTTATGACCGCTTGTCCGGCCGCCGCTTCGGCAATGACTTCTCAAGTCGTCGGAAGCAATCTTCGCGTCAGCCCTAAAGCTGCCGAACAGTTAGATCCAATTGAGCTCTCGTTTGTTAACGAGCTCTTGGATCGCATCGCCGCCCTGGGAGTCGCTACGGACTACAATCAGATCGGGCTTAAAACCGATTTGAGAGAGATTAACTCTCCCCAGGCTACCCACCACGTCGAAGTGGTAGAGGAACAACTCGGCAATTCTTTGCCAGTGTTGAAAACAATACGTGTCCGGATTCCCGAACCCTCCATGCCGGATTCCCGCGGAGGGACGGACTTTGATCGAGCATCGAACCTGAAATCATGCGTCGCTTCGGACTCGCTGGGCTGTCTCCAGCAAATCAAGCTTCCAAATTCGGAAGTCCCTCGGCCTTTGAGCCCAAAGATGGGCAGGGATCCGGATTTTACTCCACCCACCTGCCCAGACATATGCGACCTATCTCTAATTCGGCAAGAGCCTTCAGAAACAGTTCACCATTACTAGGCCAGATTCCTCCTGGTTATGGACAGGATAAAGGACTGCCGAGAGGAAAACGCAATCTCAATCTTCTGCAATAACTGCACGGACAAGGGAATTCTGAACGCCATTGATCATCGCAGGATTACGCGTTTTACCGATCTGGCGTCCATAGTGCGAAAGTACTGTGCGATGGAGAGTTTCCGGAAAACTGAAAATCAATTTTGGGATAATCCGGCCCCAAACCCAGTCCGCGGTAAAAGGGCGCCTCACAATCAGGCCCCATATGCAAAAACAAAAAAGAAAAACCCAGCAACAGAAACGGAACCGTACTGGAGGGATGGCTCAATGGACCCTGTAAACTTCATAGTACAGAGGGAGCTGTCCCAACACATAGCCTTCGAGCATGTTGGATATTACGGCAGGTGGCCAAAAGTGGCGAAGAGCTTCTAGCTCCGGGAAACCACTCCAACAATACCAGCACGGTATCAACAGTCTTCGAGACTTTCACATCAAATAATATGCGAAAACGAACAATCCGCGAACTCGCTGAAGTCTACCAAGTAGCAACAGCAAATCCATGGAGTGACACAGCTATTACCTTCAGCGCCAGCGATGAGCCCATATCTCGAACTACCAGAGCCCCAGCCGCACTGGTACTTAGTCCCATAGTGGACGGCTTTCGACTGACAAAAGTCCTCATGGACGGCGGCAGCGGACTAAACCTCATTTACGAGGAAACTCTGCGGAAAATGGAAATCGATTGGAGACGTATTGAGCGAAGCAGCACAACCTTCAGAGGAATAATCCCTAGCCGGGAAGCGCGCTGCACCGGAAAAATCACACTCGATGTGGTGTTCGGCTCTCCGGACAATTATAGATCCGAAAAAGTCACGTTCCAGGTGGCCCCGTTCAGCAGCGGCTATCACGCCATATTAGGACGAGAGGCATTCACAATTTTTCAAGCAATACCCCATTACGGGTATATGAAGCTCAAAATGCCTGGGCCCAGCGGAATAATCACTCTCGTTAGTGATCCGGATATAGCACTCCGCGCTGAAAACAAGACAGCCGCACTAGCCCTCGAGGCACTATCCGAAGCCTTAGCGGCAGAGGAACTCACCGCGCTGCGCTCTACGGTAAACATGGACGATGTGATACTTGATAAAAGATCCAAGTCCACCTCCTTCAAACCAGCAGACGAGATAATAAAATTTTAGGTCCACCCAACGGACCCAACAAAGACGGCTTCCATCGGGGCACAGTTGAACCCCGAAGTTGACGCCGCTCTACGCGAATTCCTTCAGGAAAATTGGGACATCTTCGCCTGGCATCCCTCGGACATGCCCGGAATCCCTCGCAGGTTGGCAGAACACAGCCTCAACATCCTAAAAGGGTTTAAGCCAGTCAAACAGGCTCTTCGACGATTTTCCGAGCCCAAAAGACAGGCAATGGGAGAAGAGCTAGCCAAGCTATTAGAAGCCGGATTCATTAGAGATATCAAACATCCGGACTGGCTAGCAAATTTGGTGATGGTACCAAAGAAGGATAAATCCTGGCGCCTCTGTGTCGACTTCAAAGGCCTCAATAAGGCTTGCCCAAAGGATCCTTTCCCCCTCCCCCGCATCGATCAAATTATCGATGCCACAGCAGGACACGATTCGCTGTGCTTCCTGGATGCATACTCTGGCTATCATCAAATCAAGATGGCGGAAGCAGATCAAGCCGCAACGGCATTCATCACTCCATACGGACCATTCTGCTTCAACACGATGCCCTTCGGACTTAAAAACGCTGGCGCAACATATCAGCGCATGATTCAAACATGTCTGGCCACCCAGATAGGCAAAACAGTCGAGGCATACGTAGACGACGTAGTCGTCAAAACAAAACACGTCGAAACTTTAGTAGACGATTTGAGGCTCACATTCGACAACCTTAGAGCATATGACATGAAGCTGAATCCGGAAAAATGTGTTTTCGGTGTACCAGCCGGAAAGCTGCTGGGCTTCATAGTATCCGGTAGAGGAATTGAAGCAAATCCGGCCAAAATCCGGGCTCTGTCACAGTTGGATATCCCAAAGGACCTCAAGCAAATACAAAAATTAACAGGATGCGTGGCAGCTCTAAGCCGTTTTATCTCCCGTTTAGGAGAGAAGGCGTTGCCCCTTTATCGCCTCCTAAGGCGCACCGAACACTTCGAGTGGACGGATGCCGCCACTGCCGGACTCGAAGAAATAAAGGCCATATTGGCAACAAATCCGGTCCTGGCTGCGCCCACTCTGGGCGAACCAATGTTGTTATATATCGCTGCAACACATCAAGTTGTAAGCGCTGTCCTCGTCGTCGAACGAGCGACGGAAGGGCATAAATTCCCTCTTCAAAAACCAGTGTATTACGTATCCACTGTGTTAACCCCCTGCAAATCCCATTACCCGCACTATCAGAAGATAGCATATGCGGTGTTCATGGCGTCTCGGAAGCTCAGGCACTACTTTCAAGAGTGTTCGATAACAGTGGCCTCTGAAGTACCACTCAATGACATTATAAATAACCGCGACGCAACGGGCAGGATTGCAAAATGGGCCATTGAGCTCTTGCCATTCGACATAACTTACAAACCTCGACGAGCTATAAAGTCACAAGTTTTGGCTGACTTCGTCGCCGAATGGACTGAAGCCGAACTACCTAAAGAGTACGGCGCATACTCCAATTGGACTATGCACTTCGACGGCTCCAAAATGTTGGCCGGACTGGGGGGCGGCGTCGTACTGACGTCCCCCACCGGAGATACAGTCCAGTATGTACTTCAAATAATGTACACGGACTCCAACAATGCAGCCGAATACGAGGCCCTCTTACATGGTCTCCGGATGGCAGTCTCCATGGGCATTCAACGCCTAGAGGTGCACGGGGATTCAAACCTTGCAATATCCCAAATAAATGGAGACTTTGACGCCAAGGATCCGAAAATGGCAGCATATCGTAATGCTGTCCTCAAAATGTCAGCTCGGTTTGAAGGACTCGAATTCCATCACATAGCCCGAGACAATAACCAAGCGGCCGACGTCCTGGCACGCATCGGTGCGAAACGTGATACTGTCCCTCCAAATATCTTCCTGGAACGGCTCTTCAAGCCATCCGTACTATGGGAAGAGGAGCCCGGTAGCGACAAACCGGAGAAAACCGCACCAACTGGTGATTCAGGAGATGACATAACACCCTCCGCCCACGTTATAATGGCAGTAATCGCCGCGTGGACAGAACCTTTCCTAGCCTACTCACTTAGGCAGGAACTTCCTGAAGACCAAAATGAGGCCCGCTGCATAGTCCGGCGATCGAAGGCCTACAAGGTCCATGAGGGAGAACTTTACAAGAAAAGTACTACCGGAGTCCTTCAAAGGTGTATCTCCGAAGAAGAGGGGCGAAACCTCCTGGCTGAAATTCACGCCGGACTAAGCGGACACCACGCAGCAGCCCGGGCCCTGGTAGGAAAGGCATTCCGTACAGGATTTTATTGGCCGACGGCTCGGGCAGATGCACAGGACTTGGTCCAGCGATGCGTTGGTTGTCAGCTCTTTGCTAATCAGAGCCATATGCCACCCACCGCCCTCAAAACCATACCCATTACCTGGCTGTTCGCGGTCTGGGGGCTTGACATGGTTGGACCCCTTAAGGGGGGAACTCACAAGAAAAAGTACCTATTGGTCATGGTGGATAAGTTCACCAAATGGATAGAGGCCAAACCGGTCAAAACGGCAGAGTCCGGACCAGTGATAGACTTTATATCAGAGGTGGTACACCGTTACGGAGTCCCCCACAGCATCATCACTGACAACGGCACGAACTTCACGGCCGATGAAGTCAAGTCATGGTGCAAAAATATGGGCATCAAGCTCGACTATGCGTCAGTCTATCACCCTCAAACCAACGGTCAAGTGGAAAGAGCAAACGGCCTAATAATGAGCGGCATTAAACCCAGATTGGTGAGGTCACTCACCAAATCCGATACCCAATGGGTTGAGGAGCTCGACTCCGTACTCTGGGGGCTGCGGACTACGGCTAACCGCACTACCGAATTCACACCATTTTTTATGGTATACGGCGCAGAGGCAGTTTTGCCCTGCGACATTATTCATGACTCACCTCGAGTGCGCATGTATGAGGAAAGAGAAGCCGAGCTGGATCGGCAGGACAGCTTGGACACATTGGAGGAAGAACGTGACGTCGCGAAGGCTCGTTCCGCATTCTATCAGCAGCAGGCCCGAAGATATCAAAGCAGAGAAGTACGGGCCAAGACTTATAACGTTGGCGAACTAGTTCTACGCCTGCCGGACAAGAAAAAGGACAAGCTCAAGCCCAGATGGGAAGGCCCCTTCATTATTGATCAAGTACTGACCGGCGGAGCATACCGTCTACGAAATGCGTCGGACAACCGACTCGAGCCGAACCCATGGAACGCAGCCCGACTCCGATGATTCTATGCCTAGCGCCGGACTAAGAGTTCGTCCCCTTCCCCCGTCCAACCTTTTATATTTCGGCTGTCTTCTGTTTCTCTTTCTATCCTTTTAATTTAACAAGCCCCTCGGGGCCTATTTTCGCATTCTTTGCATACGTACGATGTGCCATCCGCACTCGTTATTCCTGGGGGCTTCTTTTACAGAAGCTCAACTATACGGGTTTCACACCCAACACATGTGTCAAGCTTCCACATGTACCTTTTACTCGCCATTATATGCATCGATATGACTTAAGTTTTGGCCAAGCTGGGTTGCCTGGCTCCTGTGCTTACCCCTACGTTCCCGATTGTTCGGCTAGGCGGTAAAGGGAGCACCTCTGCGATTGTTACTGCCGGGTCAGCCGGATGTGTACCTCAGACTGGGTGAAGCCGAAAGCTAGCGTTCTTAAGGGAATATTCGGTCGGTGATTTAAAAGATGACTTTTTTACCTATTTTTTCCCATCTGCCCCCAGATGTTTTACTGCTCTCTTGGCAGTCCGGACATGCACTTTAGGGCATGCCTCCCCAGCGAAAGGAACCCTTAACGGAACTATTCTCCCTGGAAGATGTTTCTTACTAACCATGTAATATAACATAACTAGTTGGGCACTTGTCTGATAAAGCACTAATGACCCCTACGCCTGGTCTCCATGCATACCACGGTTATTTCTTAACCAATAAGGTATTCGGACACACTCCGGACTCCAGGGTCCCGAGGTCGAAGCGAAAAGGTCGGCAAAGACAAACGATCTACAATCCGGCTAGAAGGCATTTCACATGTCATTTTTAAAGGATAACATACATTGTCAAGTTTATTGATTGTATTCCTCCTCAATCCCGTCTAACAGGCTGTCTAGTTTACAGTCCCGTTGGGAAAATTTAGCAGTCAGTTCTACCTGGCTGTACACTAAACTCACAGGGATCTCCTTCCCGTCAGGCCCCACCGGTTCAACTTCGGCCATATGGTTGGGATCCGCCTTCTTGTACCGCGTCTTCACCATGGCCCAGGCCTTCCTGGCACCTTGACGGCAAGCCGAAATCTTCCACAAACGAAAGCGCTGCCGCACTCCCTGCAGCTTCTCTGCAAGCTCCCCGAGGCCCTCGGGCGGAGTGAGGGATGGCCATAAAGCCTGTACGGCGCCACTCATTGCCTGCCGAACTCGTTCGAGTAGCTGCAACAGTTCGGGAAGTTGATCACCCATTGTTACGGGCATCTCCTCCGCAGGATGACCCCTGAGTATACCTACAAGACATATTATGTCAAATTGCTTCCTCGCCGAACTCTTCTTCCTTAGAGAGTTCGCTCAAGCACTTACTATAGATGCCGCGACGAAGCCGTTGATTCTCCTTAACGGAGCCAGACAGCTCGGCCTGTGCGCCTTTCAGCTCTTCTCCGAGCTTGGCGTTGGCATCTTGGAGCTTGTTCCTTTCCTGCTGAACTCTGTTCAGCACATTCTCGCCGGCCTTTAGCTGGCGCAGTAGTGCTTGCCTGTCCGGATCTTGTTCGGCGGCACCTGCAGTGTCATTATTAGACTCGCGCGCATGCCGCACAGCGCTTATATTAATTTATACAAATGTGTTACCAGGGGGGGTCTTTCCGTCTCCTCCTGCGGCAGCAAGTGCAGCCTCAAGTTGGGCCTTGCAATCTTGCAGCTCCCGTGACAGTTGGGCATTCTTCTCGTTAAGAGCCTGAAATTTCAAATGATCCTTAAATCAGTTAACATAACTAATTTAAGTCTCGGGGGCTACCGGTGTATACAACCATTAAAATTTCCTTACCCGTATGTCTTTAACATACTGCTCCGTGGCTCTAGTAAAACCATTTTGAGCAGCCCGGAGATGCGCGTCCCCTGCGTTAAAGGTTTCCAATGCCTCAGGGGAAAAGCACGCTTCTTGAAAAACTGTCCGGTGGCGTCTATGATTCATAGCGCTCTCCACCTCTGACTTGGTGGCGGACGGTCTGTCGGTATCCTCCGTTGGAGTAGGATCCGGTTCGCGTCTTGCGCTTGCCTCCCCCTCCAGTCCGGGCGCTGGAGCCTGGCTGGTGTTGGTTGGGTCGGCAATTCCTGTGCTCGCAGTCCGGCGAGCGCTTTTTCTCCTATAAAGATCATGAGCATTTAGAAGTTTCCTCGGAATGTTGCTCAAAAAGATCAAACACGAGCTATACCTCTGCAGTGACATTTCTGCCCGCACGGCGCTCCTTATCCTCCTGCTAGTTCGGTCTGACCTCTGTAGGTCGGCCGCCGCAGGCTCGGCTTCCTGCCGTAATGGCGCTTCCTGCAAAATGCCATCGTTCGCGAAGGTCAAAAACAGGCAAGGATAGGATAGCGGTGTCCGGACCTCGGTCATGGTCACCTGGGATGCCGAACTTAGCCCGGGGTAGTCCGCCGTGATGGCGACCAAAGCATTATCAATGCTGAGCTGGTGATACACCCCGTCGATCAGCTCCACCTTGATGTCCGGATGCTCTTCGAAGGCCGGACCCAGGGATCCTTCCGGATCCTCGGGTTGTGGGGCAGGACTCACCATGTCCTCCACAGTCCGGCGTAGATCCTGCGCCGAAGACGTAATGTAAGAAGCTTAAACTTCGAGAGCATGGGTAGAACCCTTCGAGGTGTTCGCTTACCCATCCTCTAGGATTGACCATGGAAAACCCATCCAAAGGGTTCGGATGAAGGAAGTCCTCCTTCTCCCCCTTGTATAGACCGGACAGAATCTTCACCAGATCCTCGGTCGAACCCGGCCCTTTGCGGCCGTGCCGGGTAGCGTCGTCCTCCCCATTGAAATCCCACATGGGGTGGCCTCTGTATTGCAGTGGCTGCACCCCCTGCTTGATGCATGTCGCCATGACTCCGATCATGGTCAAGCCGAAATGAGCCATTAATCTTATCCGGCCCATCAAGTAATGGACGCTCTTGTCTTCCTCCAAACGGGGGCTCCGGGGGCGCCAACTAAGGCGTTTCTTCAAGGGAGCAGCATCAAACTCCGGGAGGCCAGTCCGGACTGGGTCGGGCAACGGAGCGTCTACCATATAAAACCACTCCGAGGGCCAGTCTTCGGACGCCCTCTTAGGGGTGCCGGATAGGTATCCGGTCCCGGCGATGCGCCATATTTCGGCGCCGCCTACTTGATATATAGACCCCTGGTGAGAACGGGGTACGAGGCAGAACAGCCTCTTCCACAATGCGAAATGGGGCTCGATGCCCAGGAATAGCTCACAAAGAGCTACGTAGCCCGCGATATGCAGCACAGAGGCGGGCGTGAGGTGGTGGAGCTGGAGTCTGTAGAACTTCAGGAGCCCGCGGAGGAACGGATGTATTGGAAATTCGAGCCCCCTTATCAGATAGGGGACGAAACACACCCGCTCCCCCTTGTTGGGGCTTGGGGTGTCCTCCGCCTGCCTCCCACCTCGATAAGTAACCAGTCCGACTCGGACTGGAACCATGAAGGCCGGAGGAAGAAATCCCTCCGTTTGGAGCTTTACTAGCTCATTGTGCGAAATAGAGCACCTCCTCCAATCCCCTGGCGATGGGCTAGGAGCACGTGAGGAAGAGCCGCGTTGACGATCCATGGTGGAATGGATTTCAGGGTCAGAGGCGCTTCGATGGAGTATACGCGGAAGGAAGACGGTGCGGTTTGGATCTGAATCCCTGCCCTTTTTATAGGCGGACGACCCGCACAATTGGGGGGTGAAATGTAAAAGACACCCTGGCTTTTCGCATTCGTGCGACGCGTGGAAGAGGGCCATAATTTGGCGTAGAAGCCGAGGAGCACAGTATTCAAGGTGTAGCCGGACACTATTTGGCAGGTACATGGGATTTAAAAAGGAGAACCCGCCTTGCAACGCCGAAGACTACAAGCACGCTGGACTTATCGTCATTGAAGCCTGGTTCGGGGGCTACTGAGGGAGTCCTGGACTAGGGGGTGTCCGGACAGCCGGACTTTCAATATCCGCCGGACTCCCAGACTACGAAGATAAAAGATTGAAGACTCCGGCTCGTGTCTGGAAGGTACTTTCCTTAGCGTGGAAGGCAAGCTTGGCAATACGGATATGTAGATCTCCTACCATTGTAACCGACTCTGTGTAACCCTAGCCTCTCCGGTGTCTATATAAACCGGAGGGCCTTAGTCCATAGGACGAAGATACATCTCAACAATCATACCATAGGCTAGCTTCTAGGGTTTAGCCTCCTTGATCTCGTGGTAGATCTACTCTTGTACTACCCATATCATCAATATTAATCAAGCAGGACGTAGGGTTTTACCTCCATCGAGAGGGCCCGAACCTGGGTAAAAGCATTGTGTCCCTCGTCTCTTGTTACCATCCGCCTAGACGCATAGTTCGGGACCCCCTACCCGAGATCCGCCGGTTTTGACACCGACAATGAGATTGTGCAACTCCCGTTTACCGGAAGAACACTTTGTGTGCTACCAAACGTCACAACGTAACTGGGTGATTATAAAGGTGCTCTACAGGTGTTTCCAAAGGTACATGTTGGGTTGGCACAATTCGAGATTAGGATTTGTCACTCCGATTGTCGGAGAGGTATCTCTGGGCCCTCTCGGTAATACTCATCACCTAAGCCTTGCAAGCATGTAACTAATGAGTTAGTTATGAGATGACGTATTACGGAACGAGTAAAGAGACTTTCCGGTGACGAGATTGAACTAGGTATTGGATACCGACGATCGAATCTCGGGCAAGTAACATACCGATGACAAAGGGAACAACGTATGTTGTTATGCGGTTTGACCGATAAAGATCTTCATAGAATATGTAGGAGCCAATATGGGCATCCAGGTCCCGCTATTGGTTATTGACCGAGAATAGTTCTAGGTCATGTCTACATAGTTCTCGAACCCGTAGGGTCCGCACGCTTAAGGTTTCGATGACAGTTATATTATGAGTTTATGAGTTTTGATGTACCGAAGGAGTTCGGAGTCCCGGATGAGATCGGGGACATGACGAGGAGTCTCGAAATGGTCGAGACGTAAAGATCGATATATTGGACGACTATATTCGGAGTTCGGAAAGGTTCCGAGTGATTCGGGTATTTATCGAAGTACCGGAGAGTTACGGGAATTCGCCGGGGAGATGTATTGGGCCTTATTGGGCCCTGCGGGAAAGAGAGAGGGGCTGCCTGGGGCAGGCCGCGCGCCCCCCCAAGGTCTAGTCCGAATTGGACTAGGGGGAGGGGCCGCACCCCCTCTTTCCTTCCCTTCTCTCTTCCCCTTCCTTGTCTCCTACTCCTACTACATGGAAGGACTCCTAGTTGGACTAGGAAAGGGGGAATCCTACTGCCGGTGGGAGTAGGACTCCCCATGGTGCGCCCCTCCTAGGGCCGGCCTCCTCCTCCCTCCCTCCTTTATATACGGGGGCAGGGGGCACCCCATAGACACACAAGTTGATCTACGGATCGTTCCTTAGCCGTGTGCGGTGCCCCCTTCCACCATATTCCACCTCGGTCATATCGTCGTGGAGTTTAGGCGAAGCCCTGCGCCGGTAGAACATCATCATCGTCACCACGCCGTCGTGCTGACGGAACTCATCTCCGGAGCTCGGCTGGATTGGAGGCCGGAGATCGTCATCGAGCTGAACGTGTGCTGAACTCGGAGGCTCCGTACGTTCGGTGCTTGGATCGGTCGGATCGTGAAGACGTACGACTACATCAACCGCGTTGTGCTAACGCTTCCGCTTACGGTCTACGAGGGTACGTGGACGAACACTCTCCCCTCTCATTGCTATGCCATCACCATGATCTTGCGTGTGCGTAGGAATTTTTTTGAAATTACTACGTTCCCCAACAGTGGCATCCGACCCTAGGTTTTATGCGTTGATGTTATATGCACGAGTAGAACACAAGTGAGTTGTGGACGATATAAGTCATAGTGCCTACCAGCATGTCATACTTTGGTTCAGCGGTATTGTGAGATGAAGCGGCCCGGACCGACATTACGCGTACGCTTACGCGAGACTGGTTTCACCGTTACGAGCACTCGTGCTTAAAGGTGGCTGGCGGGTGTCTGTCTCTCTCACTTTAGTTGAACCGAGTGTGGCTACGCCCGGTCCTTGCGAAGTTTAAAACAGAGTCTATTTGACAAACTATCGTTGTGGTTTTGATGCGTAGGTGAGAACGGTTCTTGCTAAGCCCGTAGCAGCCACGTAAAATTTGCAACAACAAAGTAGAGGACGTCTAACTTGTTTTTGCAGGGCATGTTGTGATGTGATATGGTCAAGACGTGATGCTATATTTTATTGTATGAGATGATCATGTTTTGTAACCGAAGTTATCGGCAACTGGCAGGAGCCATATGGTTGTCGCTTTATTGTATGAAATGCAAACGCCCTTGTAATTGCTTTACTTTATCACTAAGCGGTAGCGATAGTCGTAGAAGCAATAGATGGCGTAAACGACAACGATGCTACGATGGAGATCAAGGTGTCGCGCCGGTGACGATGGTGATCACGACGGTGCTTCGGAGATGGAGATCACAAGCACAAGATGATGATGGCCATATCATATCACTTATATTGATTGCATGTGATGTTTATTCTTTATGCATCTTATCTTGCTTTGATTGACGGTAGCATTTTAAAATTATCAAGTAGTGTTCTCCTTGAGTATGCACCGTTGCCAAAGTTCGTCGTGCCGAGACACCACGTGATGATCGGGTGTGATAAGCTCTACGTCCATCTACAACGGGTGCAAGCCAGTTTTGCACGCGCAGAATACTCAGGTTAAACTTGACGAGCCTAGCATATGCAGATATGGCCTCGGAGCACGGAGACCGAAAGGTCGAGCGTGAATCATATAGTAGATATGATCAACATAGTGATGTTCACCATTCAAAACTACTCCATCTCACGTGATGATCGGTTATGGTTTAGTTGATTTGGATCACGTGATCACTTAGATGACTAGAGAGATGTCTGTCTAAGTGGGAGTTCTTAAGTAATATGATTAATTGAACTTAAATTTATCATGAACTTAGTCCTGGTAGTATTTTGCAAATTATGTTGTAAGATCAATAGCTTGCGTTGTTGCTTTCATATGTTTATTTTGATATGTTCCTAGAGAAAATTGTGTTGAAAAATGTTAGTAGCAATGATGCGGATTTGATCCACGATCTGAGGTTTATCCTCATTGCTGCACAGAAGAATTATGTCCTTAATGCACCGCTAGGTGACAGACCTATTGCAGGAGCAGATGCAGATGTTATGAACGTTTGGCTAGCTCAATATGATGACTACTTGATAGTTAAGTGCACCATGCTTAACGGCTTGGAATCGGGACTTCAAAGACGTTTTGAACGTCATGGACCATATGAGATGTTCCAGGAATTGAAGTTAATATTTCAAGCAAATACCCGAGTTGAGAGATATGAAGTCTCCAACAAGTTCTATAGCTAAAAGATGGAGGAGAATCGCTCAACTAGTGAGCATGTGCTCAGATTGTCTGGGTACTTCAATCGCTTGAATCAAGTGGGAGTCAATCTTCCAGATAAGATAGTGATTGACAGAATTCTCTAGTCACCATCACTAAGTTACTAGAACTTTGTGATGAACTATAGTATGCAAGGGATGACGAAAACGATTCCCAAGCTCTTCGTGATGAACGAAGGTAGAAATCAAGAAAGAGCATCAAGTGTTGATGGTTAACAAGATCACTAGTTTCAAGAAAAGGGCAAAGGGAAAGAAAGGGAAACTTCAAGTGGAATGGCAAACAAGTTGTCACTCTCGTGAGGAAGACCAAAGCGGGACCTAAACCGGAAACTGAGTGTTTACACTGCAAAGGAAATGGTCACTGGAAGCGGAAATGCCCTGAATATTTGGTGGATAAGAAGGATGGCAAAGTGAACAAGGGTATATTTGATATACAGATTATTGATGTGTGCCTTACTAGTGTTTATAGTAGCCCCTGAGTATTTGATACTTGTTCGGTTGCTAAGATTAGTAACTCGAAACAGGAGTTACAGAATAAACTGAGACTAGTTGAAGGGAAAGTGACGATGAGTGTTGGAAGTAGTTCCAAGATTGATATGATTATCATCGCACACTCCCTATACTTTCGGGATTAGTGTTAAACATAAATAAGTGTTATTTGGTGTTTACGTTGAGCATGAATATGATTTGATCATGTTTATTGCAATACGGTTATTCATGTAAGTTATAGAATAATTGTTGTTCTGTTTACATGAATAAAACCTTCTATGGTCATACACCCAATGAAAATGGTTTGTTGGATCTCAATCGTGTGATACACATATTCGTAATATTGAAGCCAAAAGATGCAAAGTTAATAATGATAGTGCAACTTATTTATGGCACTGCCGTTTAGGTCATATCGGTGTAAAGCGCATGAAGAAACTCCATAAAGATGGATTTTCGGAATCACTTGGTTATGAATCATTTGATGCTTGCGAACCGTGCCTTTTGGGCAAGATGACTAAAACTCCGTTCTTCGGAAGAATGGAACGAGCTACTGACTTATTGAAAATAATACATACTGATGTATGCAGACCAATGAGTATGAAGGCTCGTGGCAAGTATCATTATTTTCTGACCTTCACAGATGATTTGAGCAGATATGGGTATATCTACTTGATGAAACATAAGTCTGAAATAGTTGAAAGGTTCAAAGAATTTCAGAGTGAAGTGGAAAATCATCGTAACAAGAAAATAAAGTTTCTGCGATCTGATCGTGGAGATGAATATTTGAGTTACGAGTTTGGTCTTCAATTAAAACAATGTGGAATAGTTTCATAGCTCACGCCACCTGGAACACCACAACGTTATGGTGTGTCCGAACGTCGTAACCGCACTTTATTTGATATGGTGCGATCTATGACGTCTCTTACCGATTTACCACTATCATTTTGGGGTTATGCATTAGAGACAGCTGCATTCACTTTAAATAGGGCACCATCAAAATCCGTTGAGATGACGCCTTATGAACTGTGGTTTGGCGAGAAACCAAAAGTTGTCGTTTCTTAAAGTTTGGGGCTACGATGCTTATGTGAAAAAGTTTCAACCTGATAAGCTCGAACCCAAATCGGAGAAGTGCGTCTTCATAGAATACCCAAAGGTAACTATTGGGTACACCTTCTATCACAGATCCGAAGGCAAGTTATTCGTTGCTAAGATGGATCCTTTAAGAGAAGAAGTTTCTCTCGAAAGAAGTGAGTGGGAGGAAAGTAGAGCTTGATAAGGTAATTGTACCTTCTCCCGAATTGGAAAGTAGTTCATCACAGAAATCAGTTCCAGTGATTGCTACACCAATTACTGAGGAAGCTAATGATGATGATCATGAAACTTCAGATCAAGTTACTACAGAACCTCGTAGGTCTTCCAGAGTAAGATCCGCACCAGAATGGTGTAGTAATCATGTTCTGGAAGTCATGTTACTAGACCATGATGAACCTACGAACTATGAGGAAGCGATGATGAGCCCAGATTCCACGAAATGGGTTGAGGCCATAAAATCTGAGATATGATCCATGTATGAGAACAAAGTATGGACTTTGATTGACTTGCTCGATGATCAGCAAGCCATGTTAAATGAATGGATCTTCAAGAGGAAGACGGACACTGATAGTAGTGTTACTATCTACCAAGCTTGACTTGTTGCGAAAGGTTTTCAACAAGTTCAAGGTGTTGAATACGATGGGATTTTCTCACTCGTATCAATGCTTAAGTCTGTCTGAATCATGTTAGCAATTGGCACATTTTATGAAATCTGGCAAATGGATGTCAAAACTGCATTCCTTAATGGATTTATTAAAGAAGAGTTGTATATGATGCAACCAGAAGATTTTGTCAATCCTAAAGGTGCTAACAAAATGTGCAAGATCCAGCGATCCATCTATGGACTGGTGCAAGCATCTCGGAGTTGGAATATACGCTTTGATAAGTTGATCAAAGCATATAGTTTTATATGGACTTACGATGAAGCCTGTATTTACAATAAAGTGAGTGGGAGCACTACAGCCTTTCTGATTAGTATATGTGAGTGACATATTGTTGATCAGAAATGATGTAGAATTTTTCTGCAAAGCATAAAGGAGTGTTTTAAAGGAGTTCTTGAAAAGACCTCAGTAAAAGCTACTTACATATTGAGCATCAAGATCTATTGAGATAGATCAAGACGCTTGATAAGATTTTCAACGAGTACATACCTTGGCAAGATTTTGAAATAGTTCAAAATGGAACAGTCAAAGAAAGAGTTCTTGCTTGTGTTGCAAAGGTATGAAATTGAGTAAGACTCAAATCCCGACCACAGCAGAAAATAGAAAGAGAATGAAAAGTCATTCCCTATGCCTCAGTCATAGGTTCTATAAAGTATGCTATGCTATGTACCAGACCTATTGTATACCTTGCTCTGAATTTGGCAAGGGAATACAATAGTGATCTAGGAGTAGATCACTGGACATTGGTCAAGAATATCCTTAGTAAGGACTAAGGAGATGTTTCTCGATTATGGAGGTGATAAAAGAGTTTGTTGTAAAAGTTACATCAGTGCAAAATTTTACCCTGATCCAGATGACTCTAAGTCTCAACCTGGATACATATTGAAAGTGGGAGCAATTAGCTAGAGTAGCTCCGTGCAAAGCATTGTGGACATAGAATATTTGCAAAATACATACGGCTCTGAATGTGACAGACCCGTTGACTAAGCTTCTCTCACGAGCAAAACATGATCACACCTTAGTACTCTTTGGGTGTTAATCACATAGCAATGTGAACTAGATTATTGACTCTAGTAAACCCTTTGGGTGTTGGTCACATGATGATGTGAACTATGGGTGTTAATCATATACAAATATGAATATTGGTGTTAAATCACATGACGATGTGAACTAGATTATTGACTCTAGTGCAAGTGGGAGACTGAAGGAAATATGCCCTAGAGGCAATAATAAAGTTATTATTTATTTCCTTATTTCATGATAAATGTTTATTATTCATGCTAGAATTGTATTAACCGGAAACATAATACATGTGTGAATACATAGACAAAACATAGTGTCACTAGTATGCCTCTACTTGACTAGCTCGTTCATCAGAGATGGTTATGTTTCCTAGCCATGGACAAAAGAGTTGTTATTTGATTAACGAGATCACATCATTAGGAGAATGATGTGATTGACTTGACCCATTCCGTTAGCTTAGCACTTGATCGTTTAGTATACTGCTATTGCTTTCTTCATGACTTATACAAAGTTCATACAACTATGAGATTGTGCAACTCCCATTTACCGGAAGAACATTTTGTGTGCTACCAAATGTCACAACGTAACTGGGTGATTATAAAGGTGCTCTACAGGTGTTTCCAAAGGTACATGTTGGGTTGGCACAATTCGAGATTAGGATTTGTCACTCCGATTGTCGGAGAGGTATCTCTGGGCCCTCTCGGTAATACTCATCACCTAAGCCTTGCAAGCATGTAACTAATGAGTTAGTTATGAGATGACGTATTACGGAACGAGTAAAGAGACTTGCCGGTGACGAGATTGAACTAGGTATTGGATACCGACGATCGAATCTCGGGCAAGTAACATACCGATGACAAAGGGAACAACGTATGTTGTTATGCGGTTTGACCGATAAAGATCTTCGTAGAATATGTAGGAGCCAATATGGGCATCCAGGTCCCGCTATTGGTTATTGACCGAGAATAGTTCTAGGTCATGTCTACATAGTTCTCGAACCCGTAGGGTCCGCACGCTTAAGGTTTCGATGACAGTTATATTATGAGTTTATGAGTTTTGATGTACCGAAAGAGTTCGGAGTCCCGGATGAGATCGGGGACATGACGAGAAGTCTCGAAATGGTCGAGACGTAAAGATCGATATATTGGACGACTATATTCGGAGTTCGGAAAGGTTCCGAGTGATTCGGGTATTTACCGGAGTACCGGAGAGTTACGGGAATTCGCTGGGGAGAAGTATTGGGCCTTATTGGGCCCTGCGGGAAAGAGAGAGGGGCTGCCCGGGGCAGGCCGCGCGCCCCCCCAAGGCCTAGTCCGAATTGGACTAGGGGGAGGGGCCGCACCCCCTCCTTCCTTCCCTTCTCTCTTCCCCTTCCTTGTCTCCTACTCCTACTACATGGAAGGACTCCTAGTTGGACTAGGAAAGGGGGAATCCTACTCCCGGTGGGAGTAGGACTCCCCATGGCGCGCCCCTCCTAGGGCCGGCCTCCTCCTCCCTCCCTCCTTTATATACGGGGGCAGGGGGCACCCCATGGACACACAAGTTGATCTACGGATCGTTCCTTAGCCGTGTGCGGTGCCCCCTTCCACCATATTCCACCTCGGTCATATCGTCGTGGAGTTTAGGCGAAGCCCTACGCCGGTAGAACATCATCATTGTCACCACGCCGTCGTGCTGACGGAACTCATCTCCGGAGCTCGGCTGGATCGGAGGCCGGAGATCGTCATCGAGCTGAACGTGTGCTGAACTCGGAGGCTCCGTACGTTCGGTTCTTGGATCGGCCGGATCGTGAAGATGTACGACTACATCAACCGCGTTGTGCTAACGCTTCCGCTTACAGTCTACAAGGGTACGTGGACGAACACTCTCCCCTCTCGTTGCTATGCCATCACCATGATCTTGCGTGTGCGTAGGAATTTTTTTGAAATTACTACGTTCCCCAACAAACATGCCCTGCAAAAACAAGTTAGACGTCCTCTACTTTGTTGTTGCAAATTTTACGTGGCTGCTACGGGCTGAGCAAGAACCGTTCTTACCTACGCATCAAAACCACAACGATAGTTTGTCAAGTTAGTGCTGTTTTAACCTTCGCAAGGACCGGGCGTAGCCACACTCGATTCAACTAAAGTTGGAGAAACTGACACCCGCTAGTCACCTGTGTGCGGTAAAACCAGTCTCGCGTAAGCGTACGCGTAATGTCGGTCCGGGCCGCTTCATCCAACAATAACGCCTAACCAAAGTATGACATGCTGGTAAGCAGTATGACTTGTATCGCCCACAACTCACTTGTGTTCTACTCGTGCATATAACATCAACGCATAAAACCTAGGCTCGGATGCCACTGTTGGGGAACGTAGTAATTTCAAAAAATTTCCTACACACACGCAAGATCATGGTGATGATATAGCAACGAGAGGGGAGAGTGTTCGTCCACGTACCCTCGTAGACCGTAAGCGGAAGCGTTAGCACAACGTGGTTGATGTAGTCGTACGTCTTCACGATCCGACCGATCCAAGCATCGAACGTACGGGGCCTCCGAGTTCAGCACACGTTCAGCTCGATGACGATCTCCGGCCTCCGATCCAGCCGAGCTCCGGAGATGAGTTCCGTCAGCACGACGGCATGGTGACGATGATGATGTTCTACCGGCGCAGGGCTTCGCCTAAACTCTACGACGATATGACCGAGGTGGAATATGGTGGAGGGGGGCACCGCACACGGCTAAGGAACGATCCGTAGATCAACTTGTGTGTCTATGGGGTGCCACCCGCCCCCGTATATAAAGGGGGAGAGGAGGAGGGGGCCGGCCTAAGGGGAGGCGCGCCCTAGGAGGGGGAAACCTACTCCAAGTAGGTATCCCCCCTCCCTTTCCTAATCCAAGAAGGAGGGGGAAGGAAGGAGTGGGAGAGGGGGAAGGCAAGGGGGGCGCCCCCCCCCTTCCTTGTCCTATTCGGACTCAAGGGGAGGGGGCACGCCACTTGCCCTGGCCGGCCCCTCTCTTTCTCCAATAGGGCCCATCAAGGCCCATTACTTCCCGGGGGGGGGGGGGGTCCGGTAACCCTCCGGTACTCCGGTTTTCTGCGAAAACTCCCGGAACACTTCCGGTGTCTGAATATAGTCGTCCAGTATATCAATCTTTATGTTTCGACCATTTCGAGACTCCTCGTCATGTCCGTGATCACATCCGGGACTACGAGCAAACTTCGGTACATCAAAACTTATAAACTCATAATAAAACTGTCATCGAAACATTAAGCGTGCGGACCCTACGGGTTCGAGAACTATGTAGACATGACCTAGAACCATTCTCGGTCAATAACCAATAGCGGGACCTGGATGCCCATATTGGTTCCTACATATTCTACGAAGATCTTTATCGGTCAAACCGCATAACAACATACGTTGTTCCCTTTGTCATCGGTATGTTACTTGCCCGAGATTCGATCGTTGGTATCCAATACCTAGTTCAATCTCGTTACCGGCAAGTCTCTTTACTCGTTACGTAATACATCATTCCTTAACTAACTCATTAGCTACATTGCTTGCAAGGCTTATAGTGATGTGCATTACCGAGAGGGCCCAGAGATACCTCTCCGACAATCGGAGTGACAAAACCTAATCTCGAAATACGCCAACTCAACATGTACCTTCGGAGACACCTGTAGTACTCCTTTATGATCACCCAGTTACGTTGTGACGTTTGGTAGTACCCAAAGTGTTCCTCTGGTAAACGGGAGTTGCATAATTCTCATAGTTACAGGAACATGTATAAGTCATGAAGAAAGCAATAGCAGTGTACTAAACGATCAAGTGCTAGGCTAACGGAATGGGTCATGTCAATCACATCATTTTTCTAATGATGTGATCCCACTAATCAAATGACACCACATGTCTATGGTTAGGAAACATAACCATCTTTGATTAATGAGCTAGTCAAGTAGAGGCATACTAGTGACTATAGTTTTGTCTATGTATTCACACATGTATCATGTTTCCGGTTAATACAATTCTAGCATGAATAATAAACATTTATCATGATATGAGGAAATAAATAATAACATTATTATTGCCTCTAGGGCATATTTCCTTCAACTTCGCCGTCCCCGCATGTCGACTTCCTGTTGTATGCGTCGCGCCGTCTTCCTTGGCGCGGGAACGCCACCGCCTGCGCCGATCTTCATCACGCTGTCAGGGTTCTTCGCCTACTTCGAGCATCGCCACCGCGCTCCTAACCTAGCCGCCGCCGCTGCCGTCAGGCCGCCGCGGCTGCTCTTCTTCGGCCGCCGCCGCAACCCCCGTAGCCGCCGTCCATCCCCTTCGTCTTCGTCCAGCACCAGCCCGTCGCCAACGTCGCCGTCATCTACCCCGACCGCTTCATCTACTCCGACAAACGCGGGCGACAATGGCCCCGCGCTGATTGGCGCCGCAACCGTCATCGAGTCCTTCTCTACTGGCCTCTCCGACTTCTTCGACATGGCGTACAGCTCGTGCAGGTCTCAGTCTACGCATGCCCAGTGCCGGCAATACTGCCGCATGCCTTCGTCCACGACTTGTCCCCGGGCCTGGCATGCATGGTGCGGCACTTCGTTAACTTCGTCTTCGTCCTTCTACGCATGCCCCCTGCTGGTAACACCGACGCGTTCCTGCGTCTACGATGTGTCCCCGGGGTTGGCAACCCCGGCGCGACGCGTCGTCAACATCATCTACTTCCTGGTGCACCACTGCTTCGACACCGTTGCGCCCACAACTAACTCGGCGCCTCCTTGCGCCCGCGGCTCCACGGCGACTTCCTCGACACCGGCTACCCCGACTCGACATCGACCACAGCATTCTTCGCACGGCTACCTTGACCACGGCTCCACCACCCACGCTCTCGGCTACATCGACAAACGGCACAAAGGGCTACCGCCTGCTTGAGCAACCTCGTCGGTTTTCACTCCAGCCACGACTCCGCGATGCATCGACCATTACGACAGTGGGGGGGTGGGGTGTCCGTCAGCTTGCCTTCGGATTCTTCTCCAGTCTCATCGTCTGCATCGCTACCGTTGTGACTGCGGGGGATGTTGAGTATCGTGATTATTAGGAAAGACGAGATAGACCGGGATTTGTTCTGGCTTGTCTTGTACTCCAAGCAGATCATTGTACTCCTATTTATATGCCCACGAGGCTCAAGCAATACAATGAATAATTCCACCAATCCCTCTTCCTTTTAACAGAACTATTACCGGGCTCTTAGGCGAACCAATCTGTGATTATATGCTTAGGAGGACAGTGATATCTCCGACCCACCAAAGTTCAAGTTCTAGACTTAACATTGATGTTCGCATTTTTTTAAAAATTTATCTCAGGCCTTCCAGCAATGTCCGTTCAGTGAAAGGAGATGTTCCTATCAACTACGAAAACGTCTGTGGCGATTTCATCAATCCCAAGATGATGTGTAGACTCTGTCTCTCAAAGGTGCTTGTAGGGATGGAGTGTGTGTGCGTGTGTTCATAAGGTGTGAGTGTATGTGCTTATATACGAGTGTCTGCGTCTACCAGGCCCGGCCAACCTCGGCATTTTTGGCTGATCTTCGCTCGTGCTAGATCGGACGAGTAGCCTGATATTTAATCCTACGGCCACCGGCTGGTCCGATAGGAAGCACAGGTCACTAGTCCGATCTGTAGTGCTTCCCTATCTACGGCCACCGACTCGTCAAAGTGTACTATGTCACGGCGACTTATAGCATTAAAGATTACTTTGTTCGTGCAAATTTTTGCAGAAAAGTGAGATCGCATCTTCCTCATGACAGTCCTTAACCCTGTTTAGCACAAGGAGGAATCTGGCTCAGTAGCGATGTACTGTCTCTTGGGGCCCTTGTCTGATATGGGAGAGACAGTTTAAGTCTGGGTGGGTGCACGTAGCTGAATCTGGATTCTGATCCGATCTAACGTCCAGGGGCAGAGGAGCTTCCGGCCTCGACAGCTCGGGATCCGGGGTGCTGCCCGATTTTTTCGGCCCGACACCCGATTCTAAGTCCGAGGTCTGGGTTATGTCCTCCCGCGAGCGGGTATCCGGCTCAGAGAGCTCGGTGATCCGGACATAATTCGTCCTCAAAGTAGAGGGATAATCCATGTGTGGCTCTTCCACTACCGCTATCTCGTGGGTGACCGGTGGGGTTTAAATATCCCTCTGGTCGGGTTTAAGCCTGATCCGATCATAGTCTGTAGCGACCCCCAAAGCGGCAATGCGATCCAAGAGCTCATTAAGGGAGGAGAGCTCTATTGGATTCATCTGTTCGGCGAGTTCCGAATTGATTTGGAGGCTGTTTTTGATGACCTAAGAGGTCATCGTCGGCGCGGAAGCCGAACGGGCGGCCATGACGAAGTCGCCTAGTCGGAGAGTTTGGCCCACCGCCAGCGCTCCCCCAGAGGTGATGTTGTCCTTGACAACGAGGCGGGCCATCGAGCCTTACAGCGACGACCCAGAGGAACTCTCAATGAAAGCACCAATGTCGGTGTCAAAACTGGCGGATCTCGGGTAGGGGGTTCCAATCTGTGCGTCTAAGGCTAATGGTAACAGGAGGCAAGGGACACGATGTTTTACCCAGGTTTGGGCCCTCTCGATGGAGGTAAAACCCTACTTCCTGCTTGATTGATCTTGATGATATGAGTATTACAAGAGTTGATCTACCACGAGATCGTAGAGGCTAAACCCTAAAAGCTAGCCTATGATGATTATGATTGTTCTTCTAAGGACTAAGGGCTAGTTTGGTTGGATACCTGGGCTCCATGCCTGGGTGAAAAGGCAGCCTGGTGTGCGCCTGGAAATCTGAGAAAAATTGCCTGGCTAGGCTAGCCTGGATGTGATGTGTTTGGTGCGTGTCCTCAGCTAGCCTGCTCTTTAATAGCCTATAAACAAATATTGGGCCCACTATTGTACTGAACAACATGCAAGGAAAAGTGCAATTAGCATTCAGGCTGGACCAGGCATGTGCCAGGCGACCGAATCGCAACGCCTGGGCCAGGCTAACGAACGTGCCTGCTATCCTAGCCAGGCTAATGACCATTCAGTCCGCTTCAGGCCAGGCTCGTGTTCGCTTTTTCAGGATACGAACCAAACATCCTTCAGGCAAGACTCAGGCAGGTTCCAGGCCAGGCAACTTTTCTTCAGGTATCCAACCAAACTAGCCCCCTCCGGTTTATATAGACACCGGAAGGGGCTAGGGTTTACACAGAGTCGGTTACAAAGAAGGAAATATATCCTCTGGATCACCAAGCTTGTCTTCCACGCAAAGAAGAGTCTCATCCGAACACGGGACGAAGTCTTGAGTCTTGTATCTTCACGCTTCAATAGTCCGGACAAAGTATATAGTCCGGCTGTCCGGATACCCTTTAATCCAGGACTCCCTCAGTCCCCACCTCACAGTGCCAAGATGTCAGCTGGAGGCGAGGGGGCCTAAATTTCTCAGATGATGGCGACGACGGCGGCACGAGAAGACCCTAGCAGACGAACTAATACTAGGCTCTTAGGCGAACCAATATGTGATTAGATGCTTAGGAGGACAATAGTATCTTCTGCCCACCAAAGTTCAAATTCTAGACTTAACATTGATGTCCGCATTTTTTTTAAAATTATCTCAGGCCTTCCAGCGATGTCCGTTCAGTGAAAGGAGATGTTTCTATCGACTACGACAGCGTCTGTGACGATTTCATCAATTTCAAAATGACGTGTCGACTCTGTCTCTTAAAGGTGCTCATAGGGATAGAGTATGTACACGTGTGTTCATAAGATGTGAGTGTATGTGCTTATATACGAGTGTCTGCGTCTACCAGGCCCGGCCAACCTCGGCATTTTTGGCTGATCTTCGTTCGTGCTAGATCGGACGAGTAGCCTAATTTTAATCCTACGGCCACCGACTGGTCCGATAGGAAGCACAGGTCACTAGTCCGATCCGTAGCGCTTCCCTATCTACCGTTGGATCACCGGAGCAACGGAGCGGAAGGGACGGGGTTCTGTCTCGCCGACCGTCGACGCGATGGAGGCGGAGGCGGCGGCGCTTTCGCAACTGCAGCTGCAGCTCCTTGGCCTCGTCTCCGATCTCCGGCTCACCCGCGTGAGTCACCGAGCCACCTTCTAGTCCTTCCAGAGTCTCCCAGGTCCTAACTCTCCCCTCCTCTTCCTCCCGTTCGCAGGAGCGGGAGCGGGCCGCGCGGGAGGAGCTCCACGCATCCAGCGAGGTCTGCCGCCCACAGATTCGATCGGTGTTGGACCTCTTAGGGCTTTTTGGTGGTTCTGGGAGGGATGCTTCTCTAACGCGATTTTGGGTGGGAACGGGATGAATTGTGCAGAGGTGGAAGGCGGCGGAGGAGGAGCGCAGGAGGGAGGCTCGGGAGCTGCGAGCGGAGTCGGCGGCGCGGGACGACGCGCTGCAAAGGCTCGAGTCCAGGGTTCGTGCCCCTTTGCCCCCATTATCTCCCGTTTGGCCCATCCAGTAGAGATTATCCTGTTTACTGCACTGTTGTTGTGTTTGGGGCCATTTAAACCATACATTTCATCACAAAATTTGATCTGAGGAGTACTGAGTAGACATAAGCAACACTGTTCTTGAATGCCCATGATGCAATCGCCGGTAGTGAATTCTCGAATCCTCCCCTTGTGGGCGATTATTGCCTGTCAGACTGGGAGTCATTGCAATTTTTTTTTTTTGCTCTACAGGTGAAGTGCCTTGAAAATGAAAATGAGCTGCTGGAAACAAACGAAAAGGATTTGAAAGAAAACATAGAGAGACTGCTTCAATCAAGGGAGGCATTCATGAGACAGTACGAGGCATGTGTCGACCTTAACATTTGCCCCTTCTTTTGGGCTGTTGTTACTGCGAAGTTAAATTTGCTGCATTGTATACTCTCAGTATAAAACTTCGCTGAACTTAAAGTCTGTGTAATACTGGTCACATGTTCATGCAAGGCTTCATCCATATATTTATCTTAAGATTTCTTTTACCAACATCATGTATATGGATAACTTCTAGAAGTGGAAGATGATAGATGTACCACTTTCTTTCATTTTATTTAGCAGCTGTCATATGCTCTTCTGTACACTGCAGTAATCTCCTTACGGATTTGTATTGTGCACATACTTCTATAAATGTAATACCATTTCAATTTGTGGATGCCACAATACTTTTGCATGTATGAAGAATGTAGGCTTGAATTCTGAACTGTTTATGGAAGCATTCTGATGTTTGGCTCACGATACTATGTTTGATAGGCAGGACTCTGCTTGTTCTCTGCAATGGACCATCCAGATGAGGGATAAACAGATTACCGTAATTTCAGAAAAGCTGAATTCCCATCTGGCTTTGTTTAATTCAGTAGGAAAGGAAGTTGCTGCGGTAAAACAAGTACTAGGTGACGTGGAATGCCTAGTTGGTGAGAAGGAAAATGTAGGTATGAGCGCATTATCCTAATATTGTTTGACCAATCAGCTCCATTGCTGATGCAATATTAATAATTGTCCTTTACATTACTATTTCAGTCTCTGATTTGAAGTGTAAGGTCCAAAGGATTTCTGTACTCGAGAAAGATTTTGTTGGTATGGTTGCTTCTTGTAATATGGCTTCATTAGTTTCAGATTATTATCTTACGGTGATAATGGTTACCATGTATATGAAGAATCTTTGTGTAATCTGGTCTCATCCTGGCGTTTCATTTATGTAGAGAAACTTAGTTTCTTGGGAGATAAAATTACTAGTTACCAGCTCGAACTTCGAAATAGGGCGAGGATCATATATGGATTGAAGGAGCAACTTGACGCTGAGAAGCTTAAAAACAATTTTCATCCCCAGCTAGAAGAAATATCCATACTAAGTTGAAAGCATTGCACATATTCATTCTTAATTTCTATGGATCTCGTCATGTTTGTTGCTTTTCCATTAACGTTGTTACCTTAAGAAATCTCTGCTGGTGAAGGATGAAATTATCGAGAGGTTGATTTCAGATAAGCAGGTTGTTCTGTTAAGATGTTCATAGCTTTCCGATTGTCTCTGGAATTCCAAAATCTCAAATCAATCTAGTCTGTTCTTTATACAGGAAATGCTTGTGGAGCTTCACAACATGGAAACTGCTCTACAGAAATTTCAAGACATATTCAGCAGGCTTGGGCATGAGGTAAGACACGAATGCCATTACTCATTTATGCATTTCTTGTAATCAGTCTTGCAATTCTTAGCTATTTCTCCTAACTATCTAATAGGAAATACAAAGTTCTCTGCCAGTTTCTGAAAGTCAGGATTGTAAAGTAAATAGCATTCCAGGTAGTCAAGTTGATCTGCCTAATGAGGATAGGATGATACCCATAATTGATGAAACAGGTAAATCTTTAATTTTAACGATCTCCCTGTTACACTGATCATACAAGTTTGTCTTGACACATTTTCATAAGATACTAAGGACATCTTGGAATGTGGTCCCTCCTATCCAAAATACTTGAAGTTCTAGGTTTGTCCTAAGTCAAACTTCTTTTAGTTTGACCATGTATATAGAAAAATATATTAACATGTACAACGTCCAATATATATTATGAAAATATATTTTATGTTTAATCTAATGAAACTAATTTGATGGTGTAGACGTTGGTATATTTTTCAGTAGACTTGGTCAAACTTAAAGATGTTTGACTTAGGGCAAACCTAGATATTCGAGTTTTTTTCCTGAAGGGAGTATTCATCTGTGAACTGAAATGTTATGTTCTTTCTGGCAATTCTGCACTTCCTTTCTGCCAAGTGTCAAGTTCTAATCATAGTCCATGAAGTTGCAGAGTACAGTCCGTTGTTTCCAACCACATAGAAATTTTATCCTTGGAAAGAAAACATCATAGAAAATTTATCAAGTCATATATCTGCCGGTGCTCATTGACGTTTGAAGTGTCCATGGCATGCTTCATTTATGAAATATGAATGCTGTCAAATCACGTGCTTTTTAATCTCTTCTACAACCAATGCAAATGTAGAATGTAAGGCGGGAATTGACACTGGCAGCAATCAAGTACAAAGCCCACCGTTCCTTAAGGCAAGTAGCCGTCTGATTCTGTTGATTCTCTAGCACAGTGCAATCTTGCTCTAGCTCCACACCCACATCGATAAAGCCACTTATCTCTTGTATGCATGCAGCATTATGCCTCGCCATGTTCAGAACCTGTTACTGCAAATGTTGAAAAACCTGAGTGCCCTCCTGAATCCGAAGACATTGAGATGGTATGATGAGCATACAGGCGTACACTCCCATGTTTTCGTGTGCTATTCAACTATGCCCTTATCCATTCAGGAGAATAAGGAGAATAAGCCTTTTTTTCTTTGTATTACTATTTCCTCCGCTTATAATGGATAACATTTGCTACCAATGGAGGAATTGCTTCTTATTTCCAATTTAGATAATTGGGTTTGTTGTATTAAAACTTATGCTGGTTCACTCCACTTGCTGTTTACAGGGCAATTCATCTCCCGAACAGCAAACACATTCTGCAAATCCAGACCCTGAGATAGAAAATCAGTCCTGAGCACGATCAGTTCCAGAGGGACACCACGACTACAATGTACAAAGCTGCCAATTGCCTATATCCAGGGTCGCAGCTCATGACTTGTGCTCATAGTTGAGTGCTTGCTTGTGCACGATGCTAGTTAAGACACAAAAGATGGGGTTGATCCATCTTTTAAAGTTGTTGTCACACTTCTCTGTGATTTCTATTTTTCCGGAGAAAACTCCTAGAGCTCTTTCCTTTTAAGCATACAAAAGCTCAGATATCTGTATCCCTATGTGTCCCTCATGGCCAGCGTAATTGGGCTGCTACTCCAGAAATCGACCTCGGCATGTTCACGTGAACCAGGCCGTGGCTCCACCATATGAGTCCTTAATGCCCAACGTAATTGGTCTGCTGCTCTGGAAACTAACCTCAGCACGATTCAGGTGAACCAGACCGTGGCTAGATGATACTCCCTCCGTTCCTAAATATAAGTCTTTTTAGAGATTCCACTATGGACTACATACGGAGCAAAATGTGTGAATCTACACTCTAAAATATGACTATATACATCCGTATGTAGTTTGTAGTGAAATCTCTAAAAAAAATTATATTTTGAAATAGAGGGAGTACATTGATAAATTTATTAATAACACCCTCTTGGATCCATTTGCACCTCCATGTGGGCACGTCAAGGTGCCCCCCTCTCTCCGTTTTTCGTTTCTACTAGGTGAATGCCCGTGCGTTGCACGGGGCACACATAAGGCAGAGGAATCATTTGGCGTTGGTTTTCTAGGAGTGGTTTCAATGGAAAACCAACGCGAGGAGGACGTGAAGAAAAAAAATGAATCGCACGGGTGAATATATCAGGTTACCCAAGATTGATCCAAATTTACTACTGCGTTACATGATTTTCAAATTATTTTAAGTAGGTTACAAGATTGCAAAGCTTCTTTTGACTATGCAACTCTACTCTCCCCCATTCACAAAATTTATTGCAAGAAATAAAATCTAACATATAATGAAGTAATGATCAGAAATTTGAGTGGAATCTGAGATAAGAAGCTAAGTGATAAAGTACATTTGCTTTCACAAAGAACTGAACTACTCATGCAAGAAATAATGCACATGAACTGAACTATCTTGTTTTCATCCGACGTCAGGAATAAGCATGGACTACTAAGACACCGTCACTAAAGAATAATAGAATATCTTGTTTTGCATCCGACGTCAGGATTAAGCATGGACTTCTCATGATCCAAAACACCATCACTAAAGGATAATAGAATAATAATCCAAGCTTTTCATGACCGAGCTCTCACACTTTGTTTAGCTTGGCAGAGGCGTTTGGTGAATACTCGAGGACTAATCCTGTACATGACATTTATGTGGCATCACTGTCAATAATGAATTCTTATGCCTGAAATCATTCTCTGACACATATTTAGCGCGCGTCCTCCTGTCGTTCGCCAGATCGGGGAGCTTGTGGCGGCGGCCAGATCAGTGGGATAAGGCAGGGGAATCAATTGGCGTCGATTTTCTAGGAGTGGTTTCCATAAAAAACCAACGTGAGGAGGACGTGAAGAAAAACAAAATCAATCGCACGGGTGCGGGAGGCTTGACGAAACTAACGACGTAAGAGGGAGACGGAACCTTACGGTTCTTTTAGGTAGTAGAGATTTATTGCCGATGTTGTCTTGCACGGTTGAAGGATGGCGAAGAAAAACGAAATTTTAGTGTGCCGAAAATTCCCTGGTATATCCCACTTACTGTTTGCAAATGATATTTTGCTAATCTTTAAGGCAGATGCACATAATGCTAATGAGGTCCATCAGGACTTGTGAGAGTGCCATGGTAGCTTATTAATCCCGCCAACTGCAGCATAATGTTTGGGAAAGTATATGTCTCCTATGTGGTACGGTACGATGGCTTCCATGTGATGTGCAGATACCCATGTGCCAAGGAGCCATGGCGTGCTATGTCCACATAGTGGTCTCTCCTAGACGTCGACGACGTACGCAACATGAGGCCGGAGCAGCTCTTTGGCGTGTCGGAGCCCCTTTCAGGAATGACTCGCAGGGTGGTGCTCATGACCTTTTGGCTTTCTTGGTGTGTTTATAACGAGATCACACACGAAAAAGGGATGCCACCCATGGTCCATGGAGGCCTCCTTCAGATTCTTGCAAAGCTACGTCTCGTCGCTGTTATGTACTGTATCAAAGATTATGGAGAAGGGGAAGATGGCGATCAGGACGCCATCTATTCAAGGGACGCCCATTCCTCGTGCTTCGACAAACAGGAATGTGGGGGAGCATTGCTGGAGCATGCCACCAGAGGGCTGGGTGAAGTTGTTTGTTGCACCAACAGGACAGGCTGGGTGCAATATGATTTCGGAAATGTTAACGCCCACACGTGTGGGCGTTTGCACATCGCCCACACGGTTCCATCACCGCTCATTTTGCCACGTATGAATAGATGACATCAGCAGAATTTTTTTTTTAGTTTTCGGCTTAAAAATGTTGTATCTCCTAAATAAAAAAGCGAACTAAAAATCCGTTTTCACCATTAAATCCGTCTCGACGAGATCTTCAAAACTAGACCCCATGTTGATATGTTTCGACGATTTTTTTTTTTTTGCCAGAAGTTGCCACGATGTTTACACTGCAGTTGCCATAGGGCTTAAACTAAAGTTGCCATGTGGCAATTTTAGTTTGTAGATCATGGCAATTTTAGTATTTTGATGATGGCAACTCCAGTACTTTGACCATGAAAATTATTTTTTGTATGAACCATGGCAATTTTACGTGCATGTATCATGGCAATTTTAGTTTATGGTTCATGGCAAGTCTAGTTTCTTAATTCCCCGTTTTATAAATGTCAAAATTTACTTTTAAATGTAGAAGAAAATAGCTGAAACATATCATGGCAACTTCAGTGTAAACATCATGGCAATTCATATGCAATAGACATGGCAACTTTTAATCAAAAAAAAAAAATTCATCAAAACATATCAACATGTGATCTAGTTTCGAAGATCTCATCGCGAGGGATTTAATGGTGAAAACGGATTTTCAATCGGATTTTTCGTTTAAGAGATAAAACATTTTAAAAACTGGAAACCCAAAAAGATTTCTGCATGCATGCATGCGATGACGTGGCAATCTGTTTACATTAAAGACGTGTGGTGCGTCTCTCTTCCTGCCACACGTGTGACAGTTAGCGCGACCCTATGATCTTACGGGACTATGAGGGCACGGTTTTATTGACTGCATGCGTGGAGTTGCACTTTTGTGATAGACTCACCTAGAAGCATGTAGAGAAGAATTAGAACTAGCACTGCACAAAACTCGATCAGATGCCCATTGTAGTTGAGATGGATTGCTTCAAGGCAGTCTCAGTGATCAGGGATCAGGGCGACCGCTTCAGGTACATGCTAGTCATGCGAGAGGTTCAATCAATGATGGATGATAAAAGGGGGTGTCGGTGTCAAAACCGGCGGATCTCGGGTAGGGGGTCCCGAACTGTGCGTCTAGGCGGATGGTAACAGGAGACAAGGGAGACGATGTTTTACCCAGGTTCGGGCCCTCTTGATGGAGGTAAAACCCTACGTCCTGCTTGATTAATATTGATGATATGGGTAGTACAAGAGTGGATCTACCACGAGATCAAGAAGGCTAAACCCTAGAAGTTAGCCTATGGTATGATTGTTGTAATGTATGTTATGTCCTATGACTAAAGCCCTCCGGTTTATATAGACACCGGAGAGGGCTAGGGTTACACAGAGTCGGTTACAATGGTAGGAGATCTACATATCCGTATCGCCAAGCTTGCCTTCCACGCCAAGGAAAGTCCCATCCGGACACGGGACGGAGTCTTCAATCTTGTATCTTCGTAGTCTTGGAGTCCGGCGGACGATGATAGTCCGGCTGTCCGAACACCCCCTAGTCCAGGACTCCCTCAGTAGCCCCTGAACCAGGCTTCAATGACGATAAGTCCGGCGCGCATAATGTTCGGCATTGCAAGGCGGGTTCCTCCTTTGAATAATCCAGAGAAGATCATGAACACCAGGATAGTGTCCGGCTCTGCAAAACAATTTCCACATTCCACCGTAGAGAGAATAATATATACACAAGTTCAATCTGCTGACGTATTTTGCGGCATGACATCACACCACTACCAAGCCTTTACTTGAATCGTTTTTTATTATACCGTCTCAGCGCGTTTAGCGAAGCGGTTTCCTTGGCACGTCTTGTCGAAGCAGAGATCGTGTTCCCCTTATTTCGGGATTCTCATCAATACGGACGTGGGTAACCCAACCGCGCCATTGATGGTGGCGTTTGGGAGATAAGCGAGTTTTACCAGGCCGGTGGGGGGCGCATAGTCTTCGCCCGCCTATATATAAGGGATAAGGATTCACCTTTTCACCCACGCCTTCTTCCTCCTTTGCTTATCCACCTCCGCGCACTCGAGCTCCAGCGCCCAAGTTCGCGCATCTTGTCTCAACCTTCTCCGACCATGTCCGGAGCGGGAGGCAAATGGTTGGCTTCCACCGTTAAGGAGGAGCACATCACAAAGCTGCGCAGCGCCGGATACCTTTCCGGCGACATCGCACACCGGCTGCCCGACGAGGGGCAGCTCATCCCTACCCCCGGGCCCCATGAGAGGGTCGTTTTCCTTCCCCACTTCCTCCACGGACTGGGCTTTCCACTTCACCCCTTTGTCCGGGGGCTCATGTTCTACTACGGCCTGGATTTCCATGATCTGGCGCCGAACTTCATCCTCAACATCTCGGCGTTTATCGTCGTGTGCAAGGCCTTCCTCTGCATCCAGCCCCACTTCGGCTTGTGGCTCAAGACCTTCAATGTCAAGCCGAAGGTAGTGAAGGGCACTCAAGCGGAGTGCGAAGGCGCCAAGTTGGGCAAGATGCCCAACGTCCTTTGGTTCGAAGGGGCCTTCGTGGAATCCGTCAAGGGGTGGCAGTCGGGGTGGTTCTATATCACCGAGCCGCGCGACCCTACGTGGGCGGCGGCCCCCGAGTTCAGATCTAGAATCCCTACGCAGCTCACCTCCTGGAAAGAGAAGGGCTTGCTGTGGGGTAATTCGAAGGAGCTGACGGGACTCCAAGCCTGTATCCAGAAGCTGGTGAACAAGAAGCTCAGGCTGGTTAACATGGTCCAGGTCATGCTCGTTCGCCGGATTCTCCCATGCCAAGAACGGGCATTCAATCTGTGGGAGTTCAATCCGGAACAGCACCAGGCGTTGAGCGGGCTCTTCGACATGACGTACGAAGGCGCCTGGAGGGTGCTGTTTAAGGGCGCCGAAGCCCCCGCATCCGCGACGGAAGATCGCGGATTTCACTTGCAGCGTCCAGCTGACGAGGTAAGTGATTCTACCCCTTTACGGGACACTTGTTGTTAATAGTTCGACCCTAAGCGGGTTTTAATCTCCCTTTTCCTTTGACAGGAATGGATGAAGAAGGCCGCACAGCTCATCTGCCCGTCTCCCATGCCAGAAGACCCAGTGGACGCCCGTCTAGCGGGGCTACTGGTTCCGGCACCGCACGTGGTGCCGGAGAAGAAGGCCAAGAAGGTGGCCACGGGCACTCGAAAGAGTTCCCGTTTTCAGGTGTCCGACGACTCCGAGGCGGACTCCTCCCCCGAAGATGAGGAGGAGGGAGAAGACTCTCTCCCAAAGGAGGGAGAGAGGAAGAGGAAGGCTTCCCCAACAGGGAGGCCGAAGGGTCCAAGAGGGGAAGAATTATTCCCCCGGACAGCTCCGCCAACACCAACGTTGGCGGTGAAGAGTGGCCCTCAAGGCCCAGGCCTCAGGCGAGATCGTAAGTATCCGGATCCCTGAATGATCTGCAATTTCTTTTGTGTCACATAGTGTCCTTCTAATGCCGCATACTGCCTGCAGTCCGGCCAATGATGATCTCCCCGCTTCATCGAGCGGGTCGTTGGCTCCGTTGGATGTGGATTCCATCCCGACCGCCTCCACCCCTCGCGCCGATGAGGACGCCGAGGTGGGATCCCAGAAAGGGACCCATCAGGAGGAGGCTCCAGAGGCGCCGCAAGGCAGCCTCCCGGACTTTGCGCCAGACTCCACGCCAGAACCTGCACTGGTTCCGGAGTCCGGCAAGCGGCCCCTTCGCAAGAAGGGCAAGACCGTGACACCGGCGGCCTCCGTCCAACCGGAGGCGCCGGACAACTTGCTGGAGGAGCTCCAAGGTGCCTCCATTGAGGAAGAACACCGCACTGTTATGAGTGCGGTGATTCAGAAGGTTCAGCTCGCCAAGAGCGGGCTGACCGAAGCCTGCAGTAGCCTTCTAACAGGCTTTGAGGTAAGAAGTTAAAATTATGTAATGTAATACCGCATAGACAGTAGCCCCTGATGCTCGGTTCGGTGCTCGGAAAGAAAAGCCGGACTGAGGATCTAAAAAGATATACGCAGGGTTGCTAATAAATTATGTCAATATGGGTTTGCAGGCTGTGCTGCTGACCTCTGCCGCACTGACTGCGGAGGTTGGTGCATTAAAGCAAGATCTCGAGCGGTCCGAGCGAGAGCTCGGCCATGCCAAGAGGCAGCTCAAGGACAAAGAAGGTGAGTAGCACCACTTTGAATTTTTACCTTACAGAAAAGGATTTCGGTTGCAATAAAATTAACAAGGATAATATGGGTACTGCAGGGGCCACAAACGAGGTGGCAGCCCTGAAGGAGGCTGTGTCTGCGGCCGAACGAAATGCGGCCACGGAACGGGCAGAGCGAGAAAAGCAGGAGGCACGGGTGGCGGAGGTGCGGCAAGAGCTCCAGGCTCTCATGGAGAAGCATGAGAGTTTGGAGCGCGACTCAAAGACTCGAGAGTCCGAGCTCGCCCCGGCTCTCGAAAGTGCCAAGTCCGCCAAGGCCGAGGCCCGTAAGGCCCTTCAGGAAATTGAGGATATGAAGAAAATAGCGGCGGGTAAGGCATTTTCCATGCAAAGCAAGCATGTTAATGTAAACTACCTGACACTTACCCAAATTCGGAGCTCTCCAGGGGCGTTTGCAGATCTGCCTCGCAGTGTATCCGACGCTGCCGCATTCTACCGTGGCGAGGAGGGGAGCTCAACGGAGAAGGTCTTCTGGTCTCAGTACGCTGAGGCCGGCCATCCGGTGCCCCCTAGCGACCAGCTGAAGCAGCTGGTCGAACTCCACAAGGTAGCTGAGGAGGCCATGAAGGGCCTTATAGTCCGGCTGTGGCCTAGACAGGCCATGCCTGGGAGCTACTTCGGCCTCGTGCGGCGGCTGGTGGATGCGTGCCCCTGGGTGGATGTCATCAAGCGCTCCGCCTGTATTGAAGGTGCTCGTCGGGCCCTTGCCCGCGCAAAGGTGCACTGGGGCAGGCTGGATGTGGAGAGGCTTCTTACTGACCCGCCGCCAGCGGGCAAGGAGTATCGTACGCCAGAAATATATTATAAGACAGTCCTGAAGGGTGCCCGCAATATTGCGGATGAGTGCCCCAGAGATGTAATTATTGAGTAAACTCATTATGTATTATCCTGTGCGCTGAAAACTTTGTTCATATGCGCTACGCAACGCTTGTTTAATTTAAAATATTACCTTCTGTGCGGCCGTTTATAAAATCTGAGAGATGGCAAATCGTTGGCTTCAGCCCCCAAGCCACGAGTGCTGGGGTGTTCGGGATAAACTTGAGCACTCTTGTTCCCATTTTTGGGTCCATCTAGGGAGGCGCTCAACACAACGAACAAGGCGACCGGACTTATAATGCTTGAACACTCTCACTTAGCCATAGAATTCTATAATTTTAAATTTTGGCGAAGCCCCTAGTATTCGGAAGACCGAACTCGGGGCGCTATCCACGCCTTCGTCGGACATTATCCGGTACTTCGCTCGAAGCGGCATAGGTCTTTAGGGACCCGAAAAGACCTCTCGAACAGCGACCAGTCTCTCACCTTATCATGCCAGTCAGTTTTAGCTTTCTCCACTGAGGCGCTCGCCCGGCTCAACCGGGGTGCAATCGCAGTGGTTCTCCCAGTGCTACCTTAGCCGACAGAACGGAACGTAAGGCACCAAAACGTGGGAGCCGGGCAAACCCAACTATTGACCCAAGACATGATTCGGAGCCGATTCATATAATGCTATAAGTTTGGGGTGCCGCACTTGTGAAAGTGTTCAGACTTATCACACCATAATGCGGGGAACATAAGCCCCTGGTGTATTCGGCCGTACCAAAATATACGGGTGCGAGATGTCATTAATGAACATGTGTGTAAAGTAATGCAATAACAGGCAAAAAATGCTGCATTATTTATTCAAGGAATTCTGCTATAAGTGCGGAAGGATACAAATAGTGCGGTAAGCAAGGGATTGGACTAAATAAGCATGTCCCCCTCCAGGGGTGGGCTGCAGACTGGTGTATATAATCAAATTTAATGCTCGTAATGGAGACCACCTGAGTATTTATCGCAGTCTTCTTTCTTCCCTGGCTGTTGCATCGTGAATTCGGCGGGTTCACCGCCGGACAGGGCCTCTGGTGAACGGAGTCCTGTGTACACAAAGAAAGAAAATAATAACAAAAAGGAGTGACACACTTGTGAGCCCCTGGTGTGGTCGAGCCGCACTTTGGGTCTGTTGTGGTCGTGCCCCTTCCCCTAGGCCCATGGTATCTCCAGAGCGTAATGATGTTGGGGCCGCATTGCTACGTGTGCTCGGAACGTGCCAGGTGGTCTTGGTTGATGTTGCTCCGGGCGCGTTTGGCCGTATCCGGGCGTTTAACGGCCGGACTCAAAAATTGCCTTAAAAGGCTGCTCTGTACTTCTGCCGCGAGAGCCGCTGTGTGTTCCTCCGTTCGGAGGGAGCGTTCCGTATTTCCGTTGACCGTGATGACTCCACGAGGGCCTGGCATCTTGAGCTTGAGGTATGCGTAATGCGGCACCGTGTTGAACTTTGCGAACGCGGTTCGTCCGAGCAGAGCGTGATAGCCGCTGCGGAACGGGACTATGTCGAAGATTAACTCCTGGCTCCGGAAATTGTCCGGGGATCCGAAGACCACTTCCAGTGTGACTGAGCCTGTACAATTGGCCTCAACACCTGGTACGACGCCTTTGAAGGTCGTCTTTGTAGGTTTAATCCTTGAGGGGTCTATGCCCATCTTGCGCACTGTATCCTGATAAAGCAGGTTCAGGCTACTGCAGCCGTCCATCAGGACTCTCGTGAGGTGAAATCCATCGACGATTGGGTCTAAAACCAATGCGGCGAATCCGCCATGGCGGATACTGGTCGGATGGTCTCTTCGATCGAAAGTGATCGAGCAAGAGGACCATGGATTGAACTTCGGGGCGACTGGCTCCATCGCATATACATCCCTTAGTGCACGCTTCCGCTCCCTCTTGGGTATATGGGTTGCGTATATCATGTTCACCATCCGCACTTGTGGGGGGAAACCCTTCTGTCCTCTATTGTTCGGCGGTCGGGTCTCTTCCTCGTCGTCGCTGTGCAGCCCCTTGTCATTGTTTTCGGCAATTAACTTGCCTGCCTGCTTGAATACCCAACAATCTCTGTTGGTGTGATTAGCTGGCTTTTCGGGGGTGCCATGTATCTGGCATAAGCGGTCGAGTATTCGGTCCAAATTGGACGGACCCGGAGTGGTTCTTTTGAATGGCTTCTTCCGCTGACCGGGTTTAGAGCCTCGGAATTCGGCATTGACTGCCGTATCCTCCTTGTCGTCGCCGTTAATGCGGCGTTTATTTTTGCTTCGACGCGACCTGCCATTGTGGTCCTTGGTATCCGGTCTGCCAGAATTTTTACTGAGGTTGTTGCTGCGAGCTAGCCAGCTGTCCTCTCCCGCACAGAAGCGGGTCATTAGAGATGTGAGGGCTGCCATGGATTTCGGCTTTTCCTGTCCTAGGTGCCAGGCTAGCCACTCGTTGCGGATGTTATGTTTGAAGGCTGCGAGGGCCTCTGCATCCGGACAGTCGACCATTTGATTTTTCTTTGTTAAGAACCATGTCCAGAACTATCTGGCCGATTCGTCTGGCTGCTGAATTATGTGGCTTAGGTCATCGGCGTCTGGTGGTCGCACATATGTGCCCTGGAAGTTGTCGAGGAATGCGGCTTCCAGGTCTTCCCAACTCCCAATTGACTCTGCGGGCAAGCTGTTAAGCCAATGCCGAGCTGGTCCTTTAAGCTTGAGTGGGAGATACTTGATGGCGTGGAGATCGTCGCCGCGGGCCATATGGATGTGAAGGAGATAATCTTCGATCCAAACCGCGGGGTCTGTTGTGCCATCGTAGGATTCAATATTTACGGGTTTAAACCCTTCAGGGATTTGATGATCCATTACTTCGTCAGTGAAGCATAGCGGGTGTGCGGCGCCTCTATATTGAGCAATATCACGACGTAGCTCGAGTGAGTGTTGTCTGCTGTGTTCGGCCCGACCGGAGTTATTGTATCCGGCGCAACGGTATTCGTCGTGGGTCGTGGGGCGCCCACGTGATCCATATATTGATCTGGATTGCCTTGCTTTGTCCTCCAATATATCTCACAAGTCCGGCGCATTCCCTCTTGGCTTCGTACTTTTGGAGCTATGCCGGGGTACGGTCTTGGTGGAGGGCCTAGATGCCTCTCTGTCGCGACCACGGGGTGGTCGGTCGGCCGTATTGTGCGCTGGTGATGAAGGTATGTATGCTTCCTCCTCTAATCGGGGGAGCAACTTGCGTTTTGGGTAGCTTTTGGAGGGGCGTTCGAGTTCGTACTCTTCGGCCGCGAGGACCTCGGTCCATCGATCGGCCAGCAGGTCCTGATCAGCTTGAAGCTTCTGCTGCTTTTTCTTTAGGCTATTTGCCGTGGCGATAAGCCTGCGTTTAAAACGCTCTTGTTCGACGGGATCCTCGGGCACGACGAATTCGTCGTCGTTGAGGCTTGCCTCGTCTTCGGAGGGAGGTATGTAATTATCATCCTCGACCTCTTCATCTGCCACTCTCTCGTGAGGGCTTGCTTCTGCATCCTCCTGCGCTGAATCTTGCTGGAGGGGATTGTCTTCGGCACTTTCTGGGGTATTATTATCTCCTGTGCCTGAATCTCCATTCTTGCTGTGGCGGGATTTAGAGCGGCGCCGCTGACGTCGACGCTTGGACTGTTTCTTTAAGGAATCTGCCTCCGCTGCTTCTTCGCCGTCCCCCTCTTTTGGGGTGTCCATCATGTATATGTCATATGACGAGGTGGTCTTCCAGTGCCCTGTAGGCGCCGGTTCTTGTTTGTCTCCGGCATCGTCGTCCATACCGTCGATGTCTTCGGAGTCGTAGTCTAGCATGTCTGTTAGATCGTCGACAGTGGCTACAAAGTGGATGGTGGGTGGGCCTTGAATTTCTTCGTCGTCCGTATCCCAACCGTCCTGGCCATAGTCCGACCAGGTCTCTCCGGATAGCGAGAGATGTTTTAGCGAATTTAGGATGTCGCCAAAGGGCGAGTGTTGGAAGATGTCCGCGGCGGTGAACTCCATGACCGGCGCCCAATCAGATTCGATTGGCAGGGGTGCGGGAGGTTCGGAGTCCGGCAGGGAGTCCGGCACCTCGGAGTCACGAGCTTCGCAAGGGACAAGGTTAGTGTTCGGCTCCATCGCCGTTGAAGTTGCAGCCCCCGAGGCGGTGTCCAGCCACCGGTCCTCGATCTGGGCGATCGGCTCCGGACTAAGGGCCGGAGCGGATTCGTGTGCGGCCACCAAGGCACCATCCGGCGGCAGAGCTAGATCATGCCCATCGTGACAGTGCGGCACGCTCGGCTGTGGCTCGAGCCCGTCGAAGATCAAGTCCCCGCGGATGTCGGCCGTGAAGTTTAGGCTTCCGAACCTGACCTGACGGCCAGGGGCGTAGCTTTCGATCTGCTCCAGATGGCCAAGTGAATTAGCCCGCATTGCGAAGCCGCCGAATACGAAGATCTGTCCGGGGAGAAAAGTCTCACCCTGGACAGCGTTGTTGTTGATTGAAGAAGCCATCGAGCCTATCGGTGACGACACAGAGAAACTCTCAATGAAAGCACCAATGTCGGTGTCAAAACCGGCGAATCTCGGGTAGGGGGTCCCGAACTGTGCGTCTAGGCGGATGGTAACAGGAGACAAGGGACACGATGTTTTACCCAGGTTCGGGCCCTCTTGATGGAGGTAAAACCCTACGTCCTGCTTGATTAATATTGATGATATGGGTAGTACAAGAGTGGATCTACCACGAGATCAAGAAGGCTAAACCCTAGAAGCTAGCCTATGGTATGATTGTTGTAATGTATGTTATGTCCTATGGACTAAAGCCCTCCGGTTTATATAGACACCGGAGAGGGCTAGGGTTACACAGAGTCGGTTACAATGGTAGGAGATCTACATATCCGTATCGCCAAGCTTGCCTTCCACGCCAAGGAAAGTCACATCCGGACATGGGACGGAGTCTTCAATCTTGTATCTTCGTAGTCTTGGAGTCCGGCGGACGATGATAGTCCGGCTGTCCGGACACCCCCTAGTCCAGGACTCCCTCAGGGGGCTTGTCTTAAAGCTTAGTTAGTCGCACACATAATAAGGTTAGTCATAGACTTGCAGCTTATGGCTGAAGCAGGCCACACATAGCGGTGTGGCTGGGTTTTGTGGAAATTATGGAAGCGTTTGAAAGAACGAGTCTAATTTCTCGCATTCGTCACCCCAATCAGATTGAACAACTAGAATCTTGCTGTCAAATTGTCATTCAACAAGTGCTTGATAGTTTTTGAGAACTTGAAAAATGTTGAATTGTTTCTTAAGAAGATATATCCAAGTAAATATGCTATAATCGTCTATGAAACTGATGTAGTAAGTATGTCTACCAACGGAAGTAGGGGCCGGACCCCACACATTAGAAAAAATAAATTGTAAAGGCTTGGCAGTAATACTAGTTGATATAGGATAGCGCAATTGATGAGACTTTGCGTTTTGACATTAATCATATATAGTTTCAAGACTATGCTCACCTACACACGGGAGTCTATTATTCCTAAGCATTTGTCGAACAATAGCAAAAGATGGATGCCCTAATTATGCATGCCACCGTTTCAAAGAGAGTTTGATGACACTGCACACTTGTTTATTGAAACTTCTAAACTTGGGAATCAACGAATATAGCCCATGCATGGATCTACCTTGGTAGAGAATTTTCCTCGTGACCTGATTCTTGATTAAAAAGAAATAGGGATGAAATTATAGAAACACTTTGTTGTCAATAGCAATACGATGAATGGAAAAAAGATTTTTAGATGTGTTGGGACAATGCAAAATATTTTCGAGAAGAATATCATGGTGTGGGGTTTTGAGAATTGAATGACCAACATGACATATCTCCATACCTTGACCGTTGGCGTTGTGGACTTGATCTTGACCCCGATATTTCTCTTCCATGGTGACCTTCTCAAGCTCATGAGTGTTGTGATCCGAGGCACCGGAGTCAACATACCAATTTGTATCTACACCATAGGAGCTGTCTGCGATAGCTGCAACTTTCTTTCTTTGGAAATTGTTTTCAGCATAATGCCAATCACAATCCTTAGCAACGTGATTAGTTTTTTTTACAAATCTAGCATGTATTTTCATACTCTTCGTACCCTTGGAACACACCACCGCTGCGCCCCCAATTGTTGTTGTAGAAGGGGCGCCGATTGTTGTAGTTGTTGGCCCCATCGTTGTACTGGTTACCACCGCCGCCACCATACTGGCTGCCTCCACCACCACTGTCGTGGCTGTGGCCTCCATTGTAGTGGCCGCCGCCGCTACTGCCACCTCCGTCGTAGCTGCCACCGCTGTTACACCTCTGCGCTGCCCTCCTCCTCCATATTTAGGAGGGCGACGGGATGCCTGTTCGGGAGGACCACGACAACCCCGCGAGGCAGCCATGGCGGAAGATTTTAAGGATTCAGCCCCAGATCCATGGAACATCTCCATGCACTGGTTGAAGTTGGATACCATGCTGAAGAGATCATCAGTGGAGAGAGGGTCGGTGCATACGTCTAGAGCTGAGACAATGGGTTGATACTCCATGTCCATCTCTCCGATGATGAAGGAGATGAGTTCATCCTCGGTGATCGGTTTTCCAGCCGTCGCTAGCTCACCAGCCAAGGATCGCATGTACCCGAAGTATGCGCCAGCTGATTGAGAACCCTTCTGGGCATTGGTGAGGTTGGTGGAGATGTTGTTGACACGTGATCTGGATTTGGAGGAGAACATGCTGACTACGGCTGTCCATAGCGCATGAGATTGCTCATGGGAGGCAACTTGGATGAGAACTTCTCGGGAAAGATTGTTGAGGAGATAGGCTAGAACCTGTTGATCTTCTCTGTGCCAAATTGTGTATGCTGGGTTTGTGATGGTTTGATCTTCGCCCTCGGATTTTTTTGTGATAATAGTTTTTGGTGGCTCGGGAGTGGTTTTGTCTAGGTATCCGTACATGCCCGCAACTCTAATCAGCGATAGCACCTGAGATTTCCATAGCACAAAGTGTGTTTGGGTAAGTTTCTTAGGGACTTAAGAAGTCAAGACGGAGGAAGAAGATGAGGAGGACGCCGTGGCGGAAGGAAGGTGGTTTAGGCTAGATGTGATGGAGAGGAAGGGCTCTGCTACCATGTGGAATTGTGGAAGTGTCTCAACTCTCCTGGTCGAGACCCACATGTTATATATTCATAGGATGGGGCTTATCCCATAAATGCATACATTTGATTGTTACAATTGTGCATAGCACATTGAGAGAAAGAGAGATACACGGAGGTTTACATGAGAGATTAAAGGAGATTTAAAGAAGAGAGTTACAATAATCAATACAAGCATCAACTCCTAATAAACCATGTATGTTTAATCTTGATGTTTAACAGGTTCGGGTACAAGTGATATTGTAAGTCTCTCTGTAACGACATTCCACCCTAAGTTAATACAAGCTCCCTTTTCCTGGCCAAAAAAGATGATCAACACTCTTGAGATACTAATCAGTTTCACCAACTTAATGAAACTTTGGTTAATTTTGTCAATGTTTAGTCAATCTAAAGTCGAGTGAATTCTTTTGTGACATTTTTTCTAGGATGCCTATGTCCCGTGAGAAGTGTAGAATACAAAGCCACGATAGTAGTCCTACATGTATTCATGCTCTACAAGGCGATCTCTTTTATTTCTTCGAAAAGGGGAATGACCCCGGCCTTTGCATCATCATAATGCACACAACCATATTTATTAAAAGAAAATAAATAGGTCTGAAATGTATATGATATCAAATAAAATGACAAAAATAAAAAGAAAACACCACAAATGGTGGGTACAAACGAAACATTACATGACTTAACCACATAATCTATTAGTGACATGTCAGCTAAACCGGTTGAATAACGCTTGTGAAACCATCTCCAGATGGTTGCACCCAAAGATCATGAGCCTCCCAGAGTCCCCACGCTGAATGATGGCCACATATGGATCGATGTGGTGGCTCTGAAGATAACCTGCAAAAAGTTAATAGAGCGAGACCTATTAAAAACATGGTCATTCTGTCAATTCCAAATTGCCCAAAGTAAGGCACAAACCCCTACATGGATATGGCTCTTAGGTATTTTGTTGATACCACCAACCAGTTTCCAAACAAATTTGGTATACTTGTTGGGGGTGGTAAACTATGTGCAACATGAACCGTGCGCCAAATCAAAGCCGCGAAAGCGCAGAAAATAAAAAGATGTTGAATTGTTTGATCCTTATCACAAAAACTAAGGATGCATACAACTAAGGATGAATGGGGGTGAATTTCACTTCCCCAACCTCTACACCAACTAAGGATGCATACAACCATTAAACATGAGTACCAGGATTTTTATCTTGGTTAATAACCAAGCCTGATCCTCTAGGTAAATTGCATGAGTACCAGGAAAGGCCGGTCCTCAAGAAATCAAGACGATCTCTTAAACTCGAGAGTTAAAAAGACCTACCCTTTTTCACAATATTGCAAATGCTGAAATTTATTGATGATATGTACCCCCTACATAGTGGAACCACAGCTTTGTTATCACCTACCAAAGTACTCTCAAAATCAAATCAGCTTTTGGAGGATTTAGTATTTATACCACCATTGTCCTGTCTCTTTACAATCCTTTCATTCCACTATCACCCAATGCAGTGTCCACTAATAGGTGTGAGATAATTGGGAGAGAAAGAGCATGCAACTGTTGTAGACATGAAATCCTTGGAAAAATAATAGGAATAGAAGGCATCGGAAAGAAAGCTAGCGCTTGCAAAGTCATTTTACCTTCACTGCAAAGATATACGCCTAGGGGAACCTCTTCAATCCTAGTTGGGTTGATTCCTAACCCATGAAGTCATGCAGTAACTCTACGACCGCGGTTGCAAATGTCTAGGCAATTGATTTGTAGTATAGGCTAGGCAGAAGCGCGAGGGAAGTAGAACGTCACATATGCAATGGCCCTTCCTGGCTAAGGAGACTATAGTGCAACCCCACACCCATCTTGGCATTCATGGACTATCACGGGTGTTGGTTTTCTTAAGATTTGTGCTCGCTTTATTTGTAGAATGACCCCTCACCTCAGTCATTTATCATTAATCAATCCTAGCATTCTTGCATATAACACCCTTCACTTCGTATCTGAATAGAGCATGCACAAAACAATTTTTATTCTCAAAACAGACTTTCGTCCTGCTTTATATTTAAAGCAATGACCCCAAAAAGTACACGGCCGAACGATACAAAATGGTGAGGCGGCTCTCTTACAAAGCCGATCCCAAAATTATCGGATCGTGCAGAACACACACGACTATGCTACGTGATCCTCCTTCCCAACTTTTGTGATGGTGATGCTGGCAGGTGGCGCTAGACTTACGGCGTTGAGGAAGTGATCCATCTATGCACCCTTGATGCGGGGCATCACGATGACCTTCCATAGGAGGAAATTCGTCCTCGTCAACTTCTCTGATGGTGGTGGACCGAGGGGCACACCGGTGCTAGTGCTGGATGAAGGAGTGAAGGTGGAAAAAGAAACTTTGGTGGTGAGGGCACTCATGGTGCTAGCGATGGCAGAGTCGGTGCACGGTCGTGGTTCCTCTCGGGATCTTAGGCTAGATTGATTTCTCTCGGAGGGGATAGGCTAGATGCGATTGTTAGGAGCTAGGGTTCTATCGGTTCTACGGCAGAGATTGTAGGGGAAGGATGGAGGAGGACGAGGGTGAGGGCGCAGCGGCCGGCGGCTGGGCGCCATCCCTGCGCGGTGGAGGCGGCGAATGTAGTAGGAAGGAGATGGCGCAGGGGAGGAGGAGTCTAGGGTTAGGTCTCCCGGCTCCCTAAGTAAGCCGAACAATTATGATTGCTTCTTTGCTTAACTTCAAACGAGTCCTTACATGAGTTTATATAATCTCCAAATACGATAACTGGGCTAAGCCCCTAATAATGATAAGATAACTGGGCCAGGCCCCTAACTGCCCGGGCTGTAGTATATGCCGGTCATAGCATCTCTCCCCGCCTGCACAAACAGCTCGTCCTCGAGCTGGAAGGCGGGGAAACGCTTGCGGAAATCCTCGAGGTGATCAACGGGCACCAAACACCTCCGTGTCAGCTGGGGCGGGCAGGTCATCAAGCCCAGCGGCGGTGGTGTCCTCCTCAATGTAGTCCGCAACATCCAGGTAGAAGAGTCGCAGGTAGATGTGGTCGGGCACGTAGGGCTCGTCGCAGTTGAAGTACAACCCTTGGCGGCGACGCTCGAGTTGCTCGGCCGGGGTGAGCCGGCGGAACAGGCCCGCCGCGGTCGCGGCGAGGGGCGCCGCGGAAGCCTGAGCATGCCGACCCTGCGTGGGAACTTCCGGCCAGGGTGGCGGCCCGGCGGCCCGGGACGGTGACGCCTGCTGGATGGCCACTGCGTGGCGCTCGAAAGCGCGGGCGTAGTACATGGCCGTCTGGAGGTCCTGTGGCTTGCGCATGTCCACGTCGATGCGGATGTGGTCCGGTAGGCCGCCGGCGAAGAGCTCAGCCCGCTGACGAGCCGAAATGCCAGGGGCATGGCACGCCAGTGCCTGGAAGCAGTCGGCGAAGTCTTGCACTGTGGTGAGGAACGGAAGGCGCCCAAGCTCCGCCAGACGGCTCCTGCGTATAGGCGGACCAAAGCGCAAGAGGCAGAGATTGCGGAAACGCTCCCATGGTGGCATGTTGCCCTCGTCCTGCCCGAGGGCGTAATACCACGTCTGGGCGGCGCCTTGTAGATGATAGGAGGCGATCCAGGTGTAGTCGAACGCGAGAGTGCACTGCCCCCTGAAAAATTGGTCACATTGGTTGAGCCAATTCAGGGGGTCGACGGTGCCGTCGTAGGTCGCGAACTCTAGCTTGGAGAATCTCGGCGGTGTCTGGGCATGGACGACGGGCGGGTTTGTGCCATCTGCGCGGAACAGCAAGGGTGACGGCGCCGAGTGTGTAGGCTGCAGAGTACCGCCATGGAAAAGGGGCCCGTCCACACCATCGTAGGGACCCGCGGCACTCGAGGACCCGCTGAACTGCATGGTCGGGGGCCGCGCCGGCGGTGACAGCACGTGCGGCTGTCCTGAGGCCATCGTGTAGACCGGCTCGATGGACCCGGCGAGCAAGGCAGGTAGCGGAGATGGCGACGGGGGGAAACGGACCTGGTGGATGGGCACCCCGGGCGCCGTCGACGGAAGGCCCGATCCCAAGATCGCCGGTGGCAGCGGCGGCTGCTGCTGCTGCGGCAGCAACATGATGGATGCAACGGAGGTCGCTGGTGGTGGCGGTTGCCACGGGAGCTGCTGTGGCCCCGTGATGGTGGTGACGGGGGTGGGCGGATGCAGCCCATAGTGCCCCACGAGGAAGGTGCGGATGCCCTGGACCGCCTGACTCAGGTCCCGGAGCGTCGCCGTCATCTCCTCCGGGGTAAGCACGGCGGGCGCGGGTGGCGTCCAGGCGGCGGAGGAGACCGGCCCGGTCAGGGACGACGTGCTGGCCGCGGTGGTCATCGGCGACGAAGAGGCGATCGGCAGCGGGAGGGAGGGGGTGGGCGGTGGCATGGCCATGATCGAGCCTGAAACACCTTTACAACTAGTATATATAACGGCTCTGATACCAAGGTGTTAGGAGTTAGGGTTCTGCCGGTTCTAGGGCGGAGATTGTAGGAGAAGGATGAAGGAGGATGAGGGCGAGGGCGCAGCGGCTGGCGCCTGGGCGCCATCCCTGCGTGGTGGAGGCGGCGGCGGCTGTGGCAGGAAGGAGATGGCGCAGGGGAGGAGGAGGCTAGGGTTAGGTCTCCCGGCTCCCTAAGGAAGCCGAGCAATTATGATTGCTTCTTTTCTTAACTTCAAACGAGTCCTTACATGAGTTTATATAATCTTCAAATGCGATAACTGGGCTAAGCCTCTAATAGCGTTAAGATAACTGGACCAGGCCCCTAACTGCCTGGTCTGTAGTATATGCCGGTCATAACAGCGATCTTGTTGATATTTTGAGGAAGTAGCTCTGATTACGATGAAAGAATATGAGAAGCATGTAACCTGCCGTAGTAGGTCGCGTGTGTATATATTGAACGAGGTAAAAGGCCAGTCGTGGTATACAAGTTGTGGACGGTTGCTAGGATGCGTCCATATGCAGAGAACATCAAGTCCAGGATGTTTACAGAGAGATATAGATAGAAGGATATCAAAGTTGTTTTAAACTGAACTCAATCTCTACTAGTAGTACCTATCTATCTAACACGAAGCATGCCATACACAGCAGTATGGCTGGGTTTAGGTACAGATGAGACTGTAAGTCTCTGTATGAGCGAAATTTCACCCTAAGTTAATACAAGCTCCCTTTTCCCTGAAAATAAGATGATCGGCACTCTTAAGATACTAATTAGTTTCACTGACTTAATGAAACTTTGGTTAATTTTGTTGATGTTCGATTAGTCTGAAGTGCAGTGAATTCTTTTGCGATATTTTTCTACAATGCCAATGTCCCGAGAGAACCGTAGAACACAAAGCCACGATAGTAGTTCTACACGTTTTCATGCTCTGTAAGATGATTTCATAAACTCGAGAATTAAAAAGACTGACCCTTTTCGCAATATTGTAAGCTCTGAAATTTATTGGTGATACTAGCAAACATGCGCTCACACGCCCTTTACCCACTTAGTATCGTTAAAGACATCACCTAATGCCCATATCTCTACTACCTAAAAGAACCGTAAGGTTCCGTATCCCCTCTCACGTTCCACACCTTCGTCCATCCCTTCCCGTTCGCTATCCCACACCCCTCGACCAGATTTCCTTCCGGTCTATGTTTGGCAAAACAATCAATTTCTGTATGGTAATCAATCTCAATTTACGGCAATTATGGACGCTAATATCTCCTGTACCCTGTGCCCTTGGACGCCAGCGGCAATTTCACATTTGATGGGAGAGCTGGAGACGGCATGATGTGGAGCATCTCCAGAGCACCGCTCAGATCGACAACGAGTCACTGAAGAAACCTTATTCTTCTGTGGCGGCCTGAGAAATCAAGTGGCGAGCATCGGCGGGCGGCGGAAGCGAGGTACCAGATTCCTCTCTCTTCTAAGCCTGCATCATTTTTCTCCTTGATCTCCTGGAACTGCGCGCGGCGGCGGCGACGTACGAACGCGGCGCGGCTGATCGAGGGAGCAGGGGGAGACAGACTTGAGGGGTGCAGGGACTGACAACGCAGCGTAGCTGGTCGAAATCAATATCGTCAAGTATCTCCGCTTCTTGACCCGTCATGCTGCCGTGCCCGTCTTCAGTGGACCACCTCCACGTCGCGCCAATCTGCGACGCCGCGGCCTCCGCTTATTTCTTTGTCTCAGTCCTCTGGTCTTCAGCTCCGAGTCCCAGGTCCAAAGCAAGCAGGGTCCAGGGGGAGAAAATCGATGGAGGGCCAGGTGGACCACACCTCCGCCACCAGCGGCGATGCCTTCCCGTTCCTCTACCGCCTCATGGTCGAGTCCTCCTCTCCCCAACCGTCGAGCTCGCCGCTCCAGCGGCGTTAGCAGGATGGTGTACAGGTGCTTCACAAACATGTGGCTGTCTAGGCTCCGGATGTGGTCAACGCCGATGAGGACTCGAACAGTCCGTAGAGTCGCACTGCCGCAGTACCGCACCAGGTATAGCTACTCTCCCTCTTCAGTCAACAGCAAGACCATTCGGTTCATGGAGGTTGCAACTCACACGGATTTGTGGGTTTGGAAAATAATTCTGTAGCCGGCCATGTTCTCCATTAATTCTCATCCTTGTCGTCAAAATTGCGCCTGCCATGTTCTCCTTTAACGCATGGAGAAGCTGAGCCCCCAGGCCGGCCGAGGGAAGCCCTCCTGCACATGCTGCTTTCCTATGTGGCCTACTGTATGCCTGTATCAGCTTATCGCAGCTACTAATTAATCACAATCACATGTGCAGATCGATCAACAATAATAAAAACTAACCGATTAACATGCTTCAGATCAAGACCATTTAATTGTTTTTCAGAAAAAATGATTAAACAAACCCTGCAAAAAAATTGATTTAAACAAGTACATAGACAAACAGATTAATTTTTTATTTTTAGCTGAGGAGTTTCGTGAGAGGAAAGGATCCATGAGGGCCATGGCATAACGAGCTACGAGCTTTTGGGGATTGAAGTACTTGTAGATGTGAGGGGAGAATGGAGCTGTGTGAGATGGGGTGCCGGGGCATTACCGTGAAGGATACTACTGTGTACTGACCAGACAATAAACCGGTAGATGATCATTACTTTCTATGGCCTGCGGACTTTATAGATGTTGGTTCATCATGCATGCACCTCTACAAATAAGAATTACAAGATGGTATGCTTGTTCTATTCTACATGATTGGTTGTGTGTAAGATTTATGGTGGAGTAAAGATGATTGAAGTTTAGTAGCAGTTCCCAATAGATCATTTTCTACAACAATGCGTATTTCTTTTGCAATCCATACAAATAATGTTCATGTAAATAAGTATGTATTTGAGGCAGTTGTAACTTGCACTCTGCATTTCAACGGGTTAGGGCTGTTACATTATTCCATTCAAGTTATTTCCAAAGTGATTTTCTTGCAACGATCATAATTTTACGTCAGTTTACACCATTGGTTTTGTGTAAATTACATTTTGGGTTCTTTTCTGGGGGTGTCGGATGCACTATTGACAGCACTAGCATATTTGGGTGGGAGAGACAGAGATAGTGGGTGGACGAAGAAGAGTCACTTATAAACTTAAAAAAAAAACTACTATGTTTTTTCTGAAAAGCTTGACGTACGCATGCAGACTATGCTTGCAAAATTAGTGTGGAAGCACCAAAATATTTACACAATCGCATTAGCATGGGCAGGTAAATCAGAAGGTAATGTATGCATGGGGAATACTTATATCCCGTTGCAACGCACGGGCATTGACCTATAACATAATAAATATGACTAATACCTCATCCTCAGGTCCACATCCTTCATCTCAATATAACATCAAACACATGTTTTCGCTTGTCGTCTTTGCCGTCCTCGTCGCCGGTGGTCACGGTACCAGTTGTCACTAACCAAGGTTGGTCAGGTCCAATAGCTGGATTGTTGAGTCGCCTTCGTGTCCGGCGAAGATCAAGAACGTTGAACAAAGTTTTTTTAATCATCCAGCTAATATAATAGAAAAAAACACTTCACATAATAAATGTCTGTGTCATCATGTAAATCGAGTAGTTTGTGTCAGATAGACCATGAAACCTTAGTTGGACTCCTCATGCATTTTGACGGGAGTCACTGGGCCGAGTGAGACTGGTCGTACGTGAAGACGCGACATAGAAAAAGATTCCTTCCATATGCCTAGTTTAATAAATTGAACTAAAACAATGCATCAGATGGGCATATTTCAAAAATTCACCAAGTTTTATTAATAGGTATAGATTAAAGCAATTTAGCTACAATACCTCCCATTTTTTTAAATGTTTTAAAAAATGTTTGCCTTTTCAAGTTTAAAGTTCAAAACATATTTGTGTTTTTAAAGTGTTTGCAAATTCGAAAATAATCACAACAGTACCTCCTAGTTTTAAAAAATTGTTTGTGTTTTAAAAAATACTTACGCTTCAAAAAAACTAAAAAGAGAAATATTGTTCTTTAAAAAAAATCGAGTTTCTGTTTTTATTAACAACTTTGCAAAATTTTCGCGTTCGAAAATATATTTACTTAAAAAGAACTTTTCCTCTCAGTATCTCGTGCGACTGCTAACCAAATTTAAAATTTCGCGCTACTAATTAAACATCAAGGCTTGCTTAGTCTAGTGGCTAGCACTCTGGGCCCTCTAGCTTGAGCTGCTCCGTAAACGAAAAAAACTGGAGAAACAATCCTTCCTTTAATACTAGGTAAAGATAAAGATAAAGATAAAGATAAAGAGGTAAAGATGTACCCCCTACACGGTGGAACCGCGTCTTTGTTATCACCTACCAAAGTACTCTCAAAATTAAATCAGTTTTTGGAGGACTTTGGTACTTATACCACCGACGTTCTACAATCCTTTCATTCCATTATCACGAACGCAGCGTCCACTAATAGGTGTGAGGTAATTTGGAGAGAAAGAGCATGCAGCCATCATAGACATGAAATCCTTGGAAACAGAACAGGAATAGAAGGCATTGGAAAGAAAGCTAGTGCTTGGAGAGTCCTTCTACTTTCTTCCCTGCAAAGTTATATGCCTAGCGGATCCTCTTCAATCCTAGCTAGCTCGATTCCCGACCCATGCATTCTCGGACTTACTCTACGGCCGCGATTGCAAATGTCTAGGCAATCCATTTTGACTGGGTAGGCATAAGCGCGAGGGAAGAAGGACACCGCATATGCAATGACCAGTCCTGGCTAAGGAGACTATAGTGCAAGCCCACACCCAGCTTGGCATCCATGCATTATAACGGGCGTTGATTTTCTTAAGACTTGTGCTCATTTTGTTTGTAGAATAACCCCTCTACCTACGTCATTTGTCATTAATCAACCCTTCACTTTGTATCCGAACAGAATAGGCACAAAACGGAAAAAAAAAATCTCAGAGCATGAAACGTTTTTATTTTCGTTCCAAATAAAAATGGGTAGCACATGATTCCTTTGTGTTCTACTACATGAACCATTTTCTTTTCTAGAGGTAGATCTATTACATGAACAATTCTTATTCCAAAACATCATAAACAAAATACATTAACGTCAAATACACACAACTACTTTATTAGAAACAAAGGCATAAGCTTTGCCTCATCGATTAATTAAGAAGATAATCTAGGTTCTGTTACAAAAGACACCTTTGCAATAAAAAGGTTACTCTCTCTGTATCATTTTCCGTAATTTTTTGGCCCCTGTGGTGACCCAAAGCTTGGCCTCATTTCTTATTAGGCTAAGCAAAATATGCGGAGGGGTGCTCTTGTGACAGAAGACACGAGTGTTTTGTCCGTTCCAAATCGTCCGACACACAAGCATTGTGAGAGATGCCACGGTTTTTCTATTTGGGATGTTCTTGCTGGAGAGGTTGATCCACCAATCATTGGCAGAGTGCTCCAAGTGCCACAAGGAGGCATTTATGAAGCCACTCCTTAACTAAGTTTCAAATCCGAATAGTGAATTGCCATTTGTAGAAGAGGCGCACCTCAGATTCATGCCCCCTTTTGCAAATACGACAAATAGTGCAATTTTTTCATACACATTTGGCCAAGCGATCAACGGTCCAAACCCTATCTTCAATAGCCAACCAAGGGAGGAACTTGACCTTGGGAGTCTTTCAAACCGTATGTTCCATAGGGGATAGGATGGTCCATAGAAATTGTGCCTTGTAGGCAGAAGCCGTCGTGTAGTGGCCATTATTCGTATGATTCACAACAATACCATCCTCTATGAGGTCATCGAGGTGGAAATCATGTTTAAGGGTCCAGAGGTCAACAAATTCAAGGATGTGAGTCTATGAGAAATCAGAGGGGGGATTTGATTTAGAAGATCCAAGCATTCTCCTTAGGAGCCTCACACACCTTCCAAGTTTTCTTCGTGGACACGGCGTGGTTGATTAGTCTCGTTTGTATTGCGCTCATTAACCCAAGGCGAGTCCCAAAAAGGGATCTTTGCACCGTCATCAACAGTGATGGTGGTGGGGGCGTTAAAAAAACTGGGTCCTCTTCATCACAAGGATTTCCCATGCCAACCCTAACATTGTTGGTTATTTCCATTCATACCAAGGTGTTCTTAATCTAAGTGCTCGAGCGGACTTTCTGGTATTGAGGTCACCAAGGTCCCCATGCTCGAAATGTCGGCAAATGGTGTCCCAATTAACTTCGCATTTCTCATCGGTTGTCCTGTTCGAACCGGACCAAAGGAAGGCACACTCAACCTTGTTTGCATATTGCACTTGTGGGGTGAGGGGGTGGTAAAATACACCGTTTGGGAGGTGAGTACCAAACTGGAAAGGACGGTGCGTCCAATGATAGTTATGTTGTTCCCTCCCATGGTAAGCTTTGTCGCAATCTTGTCTTCTAGGAATTGGAATAAACTCTTTTGAGGTGCCACACGGAAAGAGGGAGGCTCAAAACCTCAACGGGAGGAAGCCCTTGTAGCCGACAAACTTTCAAGGATAGGATCCAAGTTGATATGGTTGCACTGGATTGGGAGAACCGAGCTCTTATGGATGTTCAAAAGTAGGTCCGTGACATCGCCAAAACATTGAAGGATGCCAAAGAGGTTCTCAATGCATGTCTTGATTGGTGCTAGAAACACCGAAAAGGATGCCAAAGAGGTTCCCTATGCATGTCTTGATCTTCGTCTTGAGTAAATGCCCTTGTATAGGGATCTTGGTCGATGGCCATCATTCTCCATCTTGATATTATTTACTAGATCACTTTGTTCCATAAAAGTTGAAAAGTCGGGCCTTTTTCACAAAACTTTAAGCATTGAAGTTTATCCACTAAATAAAGAGCTAAAGAGCAAAGTTTTACCTCTCACCTACCGAAGTACCAAAATAAAAGCAACTTTTGGAGGACTTTAGTATTTATACCATTTCTATCATGCCTCTCTTCAACCCTTTTAATACAATATCACCCAATGCAGTGTCCACGAACAGATGTGAAGTAATTTGGAGAAGAAAGAGCATGCGTCGGGCGTAGACATGAAATCCTTTGAAAGGAAGATGATGGGAATAGATGGCACCGGAAAGGAAGCTAGCGCGGCCTTCATCTTCGCCTCTTTGGACTTCAGATACGCTTTAGGAACCTCTGCTATTCTACCTAGCTTGTCTTCCAACCTTTAAAGTCATGTACTCAGTCAACAACCGTGATTGCAGCTCTCTTGTCAATCTTGTTAGACTGGGTAAGCATGAAGCAAGCGTAGTTAAAAAAAGCATGAAGCAAGCGTAGTATAGGCAACAGCCTGTCGTCCTGGCTAAGAACATGGCAGGACAAGATAAGAATGCGGCCCTCTGTTGTTTAAATGTAATCATATATACAAGTTTGTTCTCACTAAAATGTACTAAACCTTTATCATCTCGATCATGATTTTATAGGGGAAAATACAATTATAAATCAACCAACATAATCGGGAAAAATATAATCATAGTGGACTATACGTTATCATTTAGCATCAAATGTGTTACGACAAGAGCCCAAAAAAGTGTTTTTTTGTGGGGTGAAAATATGTTTTATCCTTCTGCAGTAGTGTTATAGTCAGCTAATACAATACTAGAAATCCCCTGTGGAACATGGCGCAACCACAAGGCGGTGCTACCTCCAGAACGACCAATATTAGCTAGACTATCGCAACTCTATTTTGATGCCGATCTACTTTCTGCGGAATAAAACCTCTCGGTTCAAAAAGAAAAGTGTTACGACAATTCTGTGAATGGACTGTTTAAGCATATTCTGATGTCTGGTTTTATCTATTCTTGGATAACCGGCTTGAAAGGAGTTGAAAAGCCGCGTACGGTCTAATGAATAAACTAGAATAATTTTATAGCATCAAGTGTAGTGCTCTATTTTATGGTGCAATTATTTCATTAATTAAGCATAGCTGCATGTATTCACGCTTTATAAGACAATATGTAGTAAACCTGCTCGCAAAAAAACTTGAGATTTGAAAAGACTGCCCTTTTTCACAAAATTGTAAGCATCGGACATTATCCACTAAAGTACTCAGAATTAAAGCAAGTTTTGGAGCCTCTCCTCTATCCTTTTACTACACTATCACCCCCACGTAGTGTCCACTAATAGGTGTGACATAATTTGGAGGGGAAAGAACATGCATCGGGCATAGATATGTAATCCTTGAAAAAAATGGAAATAGAGGCATTGGAAAGAAAGCCAGTACCAGATTCATCTTCTAACGATCTGATTTTTAATGACAAAAAAACTCTTCTCCTTTGCAGGTAATTTTCCATTGTACGTAATCGCTTCGTACGTGGTCTATGCTTCACCGTACAAGGTTCCAACCGCTGTTCAAGAGGGGTGTACGCAATTGGAGCGAGTGGCCATGGAGGTTTTTTCCCAACATGGGTGGCAGTATAACCTCTGTATCGGCCCATCACCCCCTTCGATTTAGGCACATCGACAGTCCTATTTAACTCTACTAGTGCCGATATGTCAGCGTTTTATTTTCTTCCAGACAATTTGTGTTTGGCTGTGTGCATCCTAACTATGTAGAGGCCGGGTGTTACTCATCATGATCTGTATCTTCTTGATACTACATTTTGAGTTAATAAAAACGCCCTTTATCGAAAAAGATTCATCTTCTAACCTTCTACAACGATATACGCCTATAGAAACCTCCCTAATTCTAGCAGATTTGATTCCAAGGCCCTAGCCTCTCAAGTCCTATATCACTCACCGACCACGATTGCAAATCTCCATGTTCCAACCTTGGAATGGGTAAGCATAAGTGCGAGAGTCTGAAATCCGGATGAAACAAGGGTGTCCTATAGGTGATAACTCGTCCTGCCGAGGGCAGCATAGGGGGATGAGATAATGAATAAGGTCTATTATTACAAAAATGTAATCATATATGCCCCCTTCCTTTTGATAGTAAGACGCCCTTGTACGTTTGGTTAAAATATGGTCATGAATTTAACTAATAAAATATGAATGATAAGCAACAAAAAGTATACGAATGGATACTTCTTTCGAAACGAATAAAGTAGTATACTTTTTGACATTAACTTATATTTTACTAGCCAAAATCATGGTCAAAGTTTGGCCTGAACTACGAGGGACTCTTTCAACCCATAAAAGAGGGAGTACATATTTGTTCTCACAAAACGTACCATAACTTTACCATATGGATTATAATTATCTCTTATGTCAAAATTACTTTCTGAGGGCAAATATAGCCTTAAGTCAACACTTGGCACCAAATGTATTGAGATCACTCCGTAATGGATTGTTTAAATCCATTCTGGCATCTGGTTTCATCAACTCTTGGATAACTGCCATGAAAGGAGTTCAAAAACCATGTAAGACCTATAAGAAAGAAAACTAGCTAGAAAATAATTTATCCACGTGGCAAGTGTAGTGTTCTATTTTTGGTGTAATTATTTTGTTAGTCTTCTTAGGGAATTCGTTAGACAAACATGTGTACTCTCATGGTGTCATACACAATATTTTATTTTCCACAGCGGTGCCTTGTGAAGAGAGTTCATTGTGGAATAGTTCAACACCTGTGATCTGACATAGATATTCATATACACTCATGCTTTGGTCATTCTGAGATTGATCTCCACCCACTTGCAAAGAGATGTCTAATTTCACTCACTACTTCAGTGGAGTTTCAACAGTTCAAAAAGTGTATATGGAAATCCACCTCAGAATTCGCGGCGAAGCCAACAATATTGTTTCTTTTTTCTTCACAGAACCAGTGCAAGGAATTCAGACACTAGTACTAGGGTGAGTGGAGAATATGAGAAAAGAGTACACTGTTACTGTTGGGCCTTCCTGGAATTTGCATTGCGACATATAATTATACGTGATAAATTCTCCTGATAAAAAGAACTATAATAACTCAAAAATTGTATCGAGCCAATATAACCACAACGAGTACAAAGGCTAAAATTACAACAATAATTAACTCTCCATTGCTCGTTTCAGCCAGTCAGGTGAAGCCATATTGCTTTTAAATGTGCCTTCCTAGAATGAGTGTTCCCGATGTAATTGCCTCTCCTTTCTCGCTAATCATGGGCCATATAGGTGGCTCCCTTTAGTTTTTTCCTGTCAAGATAGCATTTCCGCGGAACTTTTGTGGTGCATGGTCTTGCTCATTCTTCTAGAATGGTCAATCGTGCCGACTCATCGTGTTATTGACTCACATCTTCTTTTGCATAGTTCAAACCCTACTAAAGTGATATTTACTTCGGGGGTTTGGATATCCATGGATACTCCTTCATAGGTAGGATAGGAACCCATGAAAAGTTTTCGTGGGTGGGTAATGGGAATCATCATGGGTATCGGGTATGTGATATGTCCATTTTGCATCATGCTTTCCTACTGTTATTTATATTGTTTTTATGTATAATAATTCTTTGTGGAGTAATTCTAATGCCTTTTCTATCATAATATGCAAGGTACACACAAAGAGGGAGAGTACAGCAGCTGGAATTCTGGACCTGAAAAAGCTACGTCAGGCTACCTATTCTGCACAACTCCAAATGAGCTGAAACTTCACGGAGATTTTTATGAAATATATAAGAAATATTGGAGCCAATAAGCACCAGAGGGGGCCCATCAGGTGGGCACAACCCACCTGGGCGCGCCAGGAGCCCAGACGCGTCCTGGTGGGTTGTGCCCTCCTCGGCCCACGTCTGGTGCCCCTCTACTGGTATATAAGTCAGTTTGAAATAGAAAAAAAATAAGGAGAGGACTTTCAAGACGAAGCGCCGCCTTCTCACGGCGGAACTTGGGCAAGAGCACTTTTGCCCTCCGGCGGAGCGATTCCGCCGGGGGAACTTCCCTCCCAGAGGGGGAAATCATCGTCATCATCATCACCAATAACTCTCCCATCTTAGGGAGGGTAATCTCCATCACCATCTCCTCTCAAAGCCTAGTTCATCTCTTATGTTAAATCTTTGTACCAGAATTATAGATTGGTGCTTGTGGGTGACTAGTAGTGTTGATTACATCTTGTAGTTGATTACTATATGATTTATTCGGTGGAAGATTATATATTTGGATCCACTATGCTATTTACTACCCCTATGATCTTGAGCATGATTATCATTTGTGAGTAGTTACTTTTGTTCTTGAGGTCACAGGAGAAATCTTGTTGCAAGTAATCATGTGAACTTGATATGTGTTTGATATTTTGATGGTATGTATGTTGTGATTCCCTTAGTGGTGTCATGTGAACGTCGACTACATGACACTTCACCATATTTGGGCCTAAGGGAATGCATTGTGGAGTAGTTATTAGATGATGGGCTGCGAGAGTGACAGAAGCTTAAACCCTAGTTTATGCGCTATTCCGTAAGGGACTAATTTGGATCCAAATGTTTAATGCTATGGTTAGAATTTATTCTTAATACTTTTCTCATAGTTGCGGATGCTTGCGAGGGGGTTAATCATAAGTAGGAGGTTTGTTCAAGTAAGAACGACGCCTAAGCACCGGTCCACCCACATATCAAATTATCAAAGTAGCAAATAAAAATCAAACTAACATGATGAAAGTGACTAGATGAAATTCCCGTGTACCCTTAAGAACGCTTTGCTTATCATAAGAGACAGTTTTGGCTTGTCCTTTGCCTCAAAAGGATTGGGCTATCTTGCTGCACTTTTTTTACCATTACCATTACTTGCTCGTTACAAATTATCTTGCTACCAAACTACTCGTTACTTATAATTTCAGTGCTTGCAGAGAATACCTTACTGAAAACCACTTGTCATTTCCTTCTGCTCCTCATTGGGTTCGACACTCTTACTTATCAAAAGGACTACGATTGATTCCATATACTTGTGGGTCATCAAGGCTCTTTTCTGGCACCGTTGCCGGGGAGTGAAGCGCTCTTGGTAAGTGGAAATCGGTAAGGAAAAATTATTACTACGTGCTGAAATTTATTGTCACTTGTTACTATGGAAAACAATCCTTTGAGGGGTTTGTTCGGGGTATCTTCACCTCGACCGGAACCACAATTAATTATCCCTCAACCTATTGCACCTACTGATAATATTGGTTATGATAGAACAACTGCTAGCTAATCCTTATGCAGGAGATGAAACCGAACACCCTGATATGCACTTGATATACATGGATGAAAATTGTGGATTATTTAAGCTTGCAGGTTTGCCTAGAAATGAAGCTAAGAAGAAGGTTTTCCCTTTACCTTTGAAGGGAAAATCATTGGCATGGTATAGGCTATGCGATGATATTGGATCTTGGAATTGGAATCGATTGGAATTGGAGTTTCACCAAAAAAATATCCTATGCATCTAGTTCATTGTGATCGGAATTACAAATATAATTTTTGTCCTCGTGAAGGAGAAAGTATCGCTCTAGCTTTGGGGAGGCTTAAGTCAATGTTATATTCATGCCCCAATCATGATCTCTCAAGAGAAATTATCATTCAGAATTTTTATGCTCGGCTTTCTCATGATGATCAATCCATGCTCGATACTTCTTGTACTGGTTCCTTTATGAAGAAGACTATTGAATTGAGGTGGGATCTTTTAGAAAGAATTAAACGCAACTCTGAAGATTGGGAACTCGAGAAGGTAAAGAGTTAGGTATTAAGCTTAAGTATGATTGTGTTAAATCTTTTATGAATACCGATGCTTTTCAAAATTTTAGCACTAAATATGGACTTGACTCTGAGATAGTAGCCTCCTTTTGTGAATCATTTGCTACTCATGTTGATCCCCCTAAGGAAAAGTGGTTTAAATATCACCCACCTATTAAAGAGAAATTAAAGAACCACTAATAGCTAAAGATGAAACTATTATCTATAATGTTTTTTTTGAATATATACTACAAGGCAACAGCCTCACAGCCCTTTATTAAAACTCAAGCAAAACAAGTTATAAAATACATTGGAGGGTGGGCTAGAGAAGAAAGAATACTTACAAAGGCCTAAGGGAGGGAAGCTATCCAAGATAGGAGGCTATCTCTATATTTAAACTTAATCCTATGAGCCAACAAAGAGATATCATGTACAAAGTTTCTTCTCCAAGCTCTGAAGCTAGGAGTCTTATTTCTAAAGATCTTTCCATTTCTCTGAGTCCAAATATTCCAAGTGGCAGAGAAAACCACTTCAGAAAAGAATGGGAAGCCAAAGTCCTTCCGGGCAGAAGATGCCATCATGTATGTGGTCTGATTAGGATGGGAGATCCAAGAGATACCAAGATAGTTCCAAACACGCTGGCTGAATTGCAAGTGAAGAAAAGATGCACACGATCCTCATGACTGGCCATATGACACAGAACACAAGTGTCATCTTGCACATTCCAATTCCTGCAATGCATCATATCTCTGGTATGCAACCGATCCATTAGAAGGAGCCGTCCAAAGACTTTGATCTTGAGGGTGCATGAGCATTTCCAAATCCACTTAAGAATGGGGTCAACCACCAAATGATGAAAGTTAAGCTCATAAAAAAGCCTTGATTGAAAATCTCCAGACTTTGAAGGCCATTTCCAGATATCCTTACCCTCAGGGTCCAGATTTATGGGTGTCAAAAGAGATTGGAGCTGCTGCAATTCATTATATGCTTCCACAGACAAGGGCAGGTGCAAATTATCAGTCTCAGTTGCCATGTTAAAAAAATCTCTAACCGTGATCATGTCATCAATGACAAAAGAGTGAAGATGAGGGAATCTTTCTTTCAATGAGACAAATCTGCTATCTATTTTCCTATGATCTAACCAGAATGCCACCGTGTCACCTGCATGCACCTGACGGATAGCAACTTTACAAAATTTATCATACAGGCAAAGGACATCACGCCACCAAAAAGATCCACAACTCTGGGTTGCTTGTGGGGCCAAGGATCCATAATATGTGTCCCAAATTAGGGTAACCCAGGGTACGTCCAATTTGTTGAAGAACTTGAATAGGTGCTTCATTAACAAAGCTTCATTTTGAAAACCCAGAGGAGTAACCCTGAGACCACCATACTTCTTGGGCCTGCAAACTAAATCCCAGGCGGCCAAGGACTGTCGTGGGGTGTCAGAATTACCTCGCCAAAGACACTCTCTCATGATCTGCTCAATCTGCTTGAGAATGCCTTGGGGCAAAGACAAGGAGCACAAAAATATATTGGATGGAAGCAAGGACAGATTGCAGGAGCTGGAGTCTACTACCTTGGTTTAACAAACATGAGGATGTCGATAAACGCCTGTTGATGAGGTCCACGTGGGGCAAAAGATCATAGATGGTTGGTCGTGAAGTACCCATCGTGAGCCCAAGGTAGGTGAACGGCATGGAGCCAACTTCACATACAAGCAAGCCAGCAATCCTTAAGCCCTCCTCATCAGACATATTCATAGGTATCAAAGAAGATTTGCTGAAGTTTACCTTCAATCTCGTGGACAATGCAAACTTGTACAACATCTCTTTAAAAGCCAAGATCTGGTCGTCCACAGCAGGCATGACGATGAGTGTGTCATCAGCGTATTGCACGATCGGGTAATCATTGGAACTCGCTGGGATGGGCATTATTAGGATGTTTCTAGAGCACATCTCATTCACCACTGATTGAAGAAGGTCAACCGCAATTACAAAGAGTAGAGGAGACATCAGATCACCTTGTCGAACTCCAGTACGACACATAAAATGCTGACCAGGCACTCCATTAAGTAAAACTGAAGAAGATCCAGAGGATAACAGCCCATTAACCCAGCCAGTCCAGCGATCATCAAAACCCTTACATTGCAACATTCCGAGGATAGTTTCGTGTTCAATTGTATCGAAAGCCTTGGTGAAATCAAGCTTGGGCAAGATGATGGGCCGCTTGGAAGCTTTACACTGATGTAAGTATCTGAAGCACCATGCAAGGCAATCTTCGATTGAACGGCAGCGAAGGAAACCGACTGGTTCTTGTGTATGCATTAGAGGATCACTTTTTGCAGACGATTGGCTAAAAGCTTCGTTAAAAATTTCAAACATGTGTTGGTCAAAGATATTGGCCAAAAATCACCAACCACCTCAGGGATAAGCTTCTTTGGAATGAGGGTAATTAGGGAGGAGTTAAGGCACTCCAGATCACAGTTACCATCATAAAAATCCTTGACTAGTTGCATGAAATCAGATTTCAAAATGGGCCAGCATTTGTTTAAAAAGAGTCCAGTGAAGCCATCCGTACCAGGAGCATGATTGGTGGGCATATGCTTGATTACCTCCTCTACCTGAGCTTCAGTGAAAGGCATAGACAAATCTTCCAGCCCATCAACTTTGGGGATAAGAGAGTCCAAGTCAAAGCCCATTTGAATGCCCTTAGCACGACCCATCCGCTGTTTAAAATCAGCCCAGAACATTCCCGCCAATTGTTGATGATTAGAGATCACATCACCAGCAACATTTCTTATCGAAGAAATTGTGTTCTTCCTATACCTCTCAGTTGCCATGGCATGGAAAAATTTGGTATTCTCTTCACCAATTTTGATAGACCTAATCGTGCAACGTTGCTTCCAATAAATGAATTGCAGGCGAAGAATTTCCTCCAGATGAAGCTTAACAATTCTCCTGAAATTTAACTCAGGCGAGCTCAAGGGTGTAAGTTCCTCCAGCTCATCAAGATATAAAACCACCTTGTTACAATCTGCAGTGAGAGCCTTAACCGTGGACAAATTTAAATGCCACTTTTTGAGAGCATAGCGTAACGCTTTAAACTTGGCTGAGATCGTGGAAGCAATATTAAATTTCCTAATGGCCTGTTCCAAACCTCAAAAACACAGTCAATAAATCCAGGAAGATTGACCCAATAATTTTCGAAGCGAAGCACCTTTGCCTTGGGTATGCAGAGAGAGAGAGAGAGAGAGAGAGAGAGAGAGAGAGAGGTCGTTTGTGTCCATAAATGGCGTATAGATAGGGAGACAATGTTGATGTTGTCCGAAATTGGCCTACGAACGGAGACGCAGGGGAAGCGAGTCATCGTGTGTGTGATAGGGACTTCATGAGAGATCTAGGATAGATGGTGTAGAGAACAATTTGCGAAATCGAGAACGATTATACATTAGGGAGCTATGCAAAGAGTCACGACATATATGTATACAGGGAAGGAGCTGGGGCGGGTCCGCATGTGGGAGAGATAGAAAGAGGAGAGTGGTGCACAAGGAGACAAAGTGTGCTTGTTTGCAGTGGGGGTGGTGTGTGAGGTGAGTGCGCGAGAACCACATAACTAGGGAGATAGACGTTTGTGGGCGACGTTTTGTGTGTATGGGAAATATACACTCTACATAGTGCGTGTGCTTGAGTAAGAGAGATAGCGGGAGACCTATAGAGTGAGGGAGGAGATGTGTGCATGCCCGGGAGACAAAGTGATAGAGATCTATGTTGGGGTCCGGACTTTACAAGAGAGAGGGGTGTTAATGTGCTCGTGTGTTGGTGTCTGGGGGAGAGAACGACTTCTCTATGTGTGTGTGTGTGGTGGTGGGGGGGGGGGGTGACTTCAGATAAAGAGTGAGGTGTCTATATTTGAGGGACTTTAGCGTAATTGAGATATTGTGCACTCATGGTTGATCAATTTGTTTCACAGTTTGTACTATGAGATAATGATACTTTTGAACATGCGTGATATACCTTGATGTACCAGAATTACAAACCTAAGATTGGAATTTTGGAATTCGACTCCATCATTAGCTTTTGTAATTCATTTAAACGGAGGTACATTTTTTAAGCCGGAATTTCATGATTTCAAATTCATATATCAAACCTAGAGATATACACATACGGGCATGTTCAAACTTTATAATGATTCACTTTATTCATACACATACACATTTTTGCTTTTGTCATCATATTTAGGATAAACACATTTGGAATTTCATTTGAATTGGACCGTATGATGGTATTTGCTTGTAGTAGCTCAATGATCCATATTTGAATTGAATGGACAATCTAAGTTTCGAGTTGGAGACATTGATTTTCAAAACTTGCACATTTTTTTTGCGTGCAAAACAAACAAATTGTCGGCCATGATATCATAGTCGGCCGTATGAGAGAAGAATACTTATAATTTTAGGCGCCAAAAGCTTTCAAACTTCCTGCTCACATCGAAATATCACGCGCCCGAAAGTTTAGCCCTGCGATATTCCTGTTTTACCCCTGCCACATGAACGGAAAAGGGCTGCTTTGGTAACTCCATTGTTTTCCCCTCTTTGCCCCCAATATTCTTCCCTAGAGCCCCTCCCCTTCCCCTCCCCGACCCCCCCAACCACGGCAAGCCACCGAATCTAGTCCTCTGCCGCAGCGGTGGACCTCACACCCCGCCGGATCTACCTTCCGCACCTTGGAACCCCCAACTGCCAACTCACCACTTCACCGGAGCCGCTTCAGCGACTGGCTTGTCCACCGCTCTAGATCTCCTTGACCGCCATCATGGTCCACCGCACCGGATCTGCTTAACCGGCGCCCTTGTCCACCACAGCATAGGCCCTTCACTGACTCCCTCGTCCGCCCCTTCGCTAGCTCTTCATACAAGCCCTCGTCCTCGGCAACAGATCTGCCTCACCGAAAGCACTGTACAACGAGCCCGCTGAAGCCTTCGTCCATTGCACCGGACCCGCTCCGCGGACGCCATATTCAACTCCACCGGCCCTGCTTTACCGATGCCGCAGCCTCATCAGGTTATTTCGATTTGTACTCCTTCGGTTTTTCTCTTTATCGTGCAACTGTTCACTTACCACAGATGAGCTTTCTTGTATGTCGACAGGCGCCGCAACCGTAGCACTGGAGCCGCTTCAGCGATGGCGACAGCCGGCCCAAACTCAACCGCAACACGAGCACCATCGACGATCCTTAGCTATCAAGTATGCCAACGATACCCATACGCCACCGAGAATCAGGTACTATCATCCAACGGCCGGTGCCTACGTTCACTTTCCTAGCATAAGCACCGCACCTTTGAATTTCTTCAGGGCATCATTCAGTTTTTCATGAGACGCGTTATTCTGCTTGCACTTGTAGGGCCATACTTCTGGCAGTGAATATGTTACATGTGCTAAATTACATACCAGTGCACATATAGTTAATATGCTTTAGTTTTGTTCTGATGCCACCTGTTGGTTCCATCAGACTGGTTAATGTTCTCTATGCTTAATTACACATCAGCAAACTAGCATGTGGTTCCGCTGCTTTTTGTTCGTTTTACCCTACATTTTATGATGCTAGCTATTACATCACTACTCCGAGCCTCTGTTCATTACTCCCTCCGTCCCATAATATAAGAACTTTTTTTAACACTAGTGTAGTGTTAAAAACGTTCTTATATTTTGGGACAGAGGGAGTACTTGTTTGTGTGTTCTTGATCTTCCTAAGTTGCATTACTAATTTGATGCTTCTATTAATTATGGAGCTGCCAACCCCATCAAGCAAAATATTTGTTCTTTTGGGGCTGGCACCTCGAACAAGCATAAAAATAGAGGGAAGCAGATATATTGTCATGTATGCACACACCCTTCTTTCATTAGTTTAGATGAACCATTGATGATCAATTCGGACCAGTGCATGCGATTAAAATTAATTTTACCTAAATAGATGGTGCAGAATAAACTACAACAACTAGATTTGCAACCACGGGATGCTGACGATATTTTCAAAGAACATTGCAACAGCAGCTAGGCTTCACAGCAACATATGGTAAGCCAATGTGTTTTAGTACATGTGAAATGTAATGCGAGTGGGCTGCTTTCTTGGCTTGTGCCCTCAACATGTAATCCTACCGAATTACAAATAGTTCAGTTGTCTGCTTTGCTGTATTGCTTGATTCAAATGCTTGTTTGTTGTTACGCTATACCTGAGTTGGCCAATATGTCAGCAGTGCCTGCTGTACTATCGTAAAGAAATACATGCCTATTTCATTTGAGTCCTTAACTTTTCCTCTCAACTTCATCACAAGACTGTCTTCGTAGTTTATATGAGGCCACACTGTTAAGTGCTTTCTCAGATTATTTCAACTGTTTAGATGCCTTGGCAACTTAAATATAGCGGTTGTACACTCGCTTTCAACTAGGGATGTCAACTGGGTCCCGTTTAATCCCGATTAAAATCCACTAGTGGTATCATAGTTCAGAAGAGTTTTTGTTTTTTGAGGAAAATGAACTAGGGAGGTAGAAAAAACTAACTAGATGGGACTGGCGGATGTCGTTTATTTGCCACTTACATCCCTAGTTTCATCTTACCATTTTAATTTCTTTTCGGCTGATGCTGCTTCGAACCATTCAAATATAGTTTGCCATGCTCGGCAATAATTCGTCTGTCGTTTACCATGTAAGCTTACTGCCTGGATCATACGCTAACTATCTCTTATGTCCAGCGGAAACCTTTCAGGATGTCGTTCACACTAGGACACAATGTACAACCCCAGAATCTATTTGTGGAAGCAGTGCGCCATCCATGTTACCAGATGGTAGCAGTTCAGAGGCAACACCGCCGGAAAGCAGTCTGAGCACAGATATTAAAGTGCTTGAGGCTCTACTAGAGGCAGAAAGAGATGGTGTGGCTGCCATGAATGAGGTAATCTTTATCTTGAGGCTGGAAATTACGGAATTAGCGGCACACATTATGCAAGCAACCCAAGAATTGGAGGAAGTAAGAATGTTGCATTTGAAGATGGAGGAGGTCCTGCTGTTTCTGCTATCTGAAGCCCAAGGTAATCACGGTTCTTCTTTAGATACCAGTTGAAATTGTCATTAGATTATTGTACTTGCATGTTGTGTCATGTCTCTGAATGGATTATGTTGCAAGACCCCCTATGTTGTCCAGAATTCCATGTTGTCCATGTGTTGTAATGATCTGAATTTTTTAGGCGAGGTAATCCTCAGTACTTGTATGATTGACATAAGGTGAACTGTTTTTCGTGTGAGCATATTGTATTGGATGAAATAACTGTTTGAATCAGAGTGTATCCAACCTACTGAATTCGAAGATCACGGCATTTCTAAATCATAATCGTATATAAAGGTGGAATAAATCTTTGTTGTGGTGTTGAAGAAATAAATAACAAAACGTATAATTATCTGTGGATATTCGTAATCGAATACAAATTGGATTTGAATTTAGATTGCAGGGTCCCAGGGCAAACGTGAATGCTAATTCTCCCAAGTTTTGAACGAAGCGGCTAAACACCCACTATAATTTGTGGGCTGCCTGAAGCAAGTGTTTGCGAGATGGAAATTACTGTCTACCCCTGACACTGAGTACATCCTTATCGACCGGATTTACACTGCTGTCGATAGGGGTAGACTAGTAACTTCAATCAAACGTGACACGACGGCCTCTGAGCCCATTCAGACACGGTGGGCGCCAAACGTGGGCGGCAAAACACATTTGATTCAAGCTCGTCCAAAAGACATGTGTCTCTTCCTCCATTTCCCCATTCATACACGGTGGGCGGCAAACAAACTCTCCTCGTCCGAAATCGATGTAGGCTAATATTTTAAATAGGGGCAGATGTGTAACTTCCATCAGACGTGACACAACCGCCCTACCTGTCAGCCCCGTTCATACACCGTGGGCGCCAACCGTGGGCGGCAAAACACCCTCTCCTCGCCCAAAATAGTTACCGGAAAATATTTGGGAGATGCGAGATTACCGTCCTATCCCCAACCAACGCGATGTCCGAAATTTTAAACGAGGGATATGTTCGTAACTTTCCCCCATTTCAGAGAAGCGCGTCCCAAAGTTTGAGATCCCCCCTCCCCTCCATTTGCCCATTCATACACCGTCGGCGGCACGACAACCTCTGCACTGCGGCCAGCCTCCTCCGTCCGCCACCCCATCCTCCACCTTGCCGGAGCTGCTACCCCTACCCAGTCGTCCACTGCAAGAGATGGACGTCTCTCATCCATGGCGCTGGACCAGGATCCTTTCATCGCCTCCTCTCGCTTCATCAGCGCCGTTGTCCACCTTGCCGTTACCACTCCTACGACCGCCTCGTCCATGGCAACAGGGTATATCCCCCGACCCGGCCGTCTGCCATCTAAAGTCTTCTTGCCCGCCATCGACAGCCATCGCACCCGCAACACCCTCAACATATCAGCATAGGCCTACACGGCGTCGCAAGAGAGGTGGTACTCTTCTATATGTGCTTAAGTTATTAATCTCACTCGGAAAATAGATCGTAATTTGTTTACTGTACTTTTCTTGTCCGTACCAAATCGTAGTGGCTAGTTGAAAGCAAACATTGGTTGCGAAGTAGCTTTGTCCGGTTTGCACCTTCAGATCCGCCATGGCACGGGCACTATACTCGTAAAGCTTATGGTCCCCCCCTTTATATTCACTACCATCATCGTAGGTGCTTTGTGTCGTGGTAGCACTGCTCCTCAAGACCTCAACCCAGACCTTACGTGTTGAAATACGAATCTGATATGATGCTCATATCACTAAAATAGAGAACGTTTAATTGGTCACCTAATGTTCCTATATTCGTTTCGAAAAGCATGTGCGCCACCCACTGGTCCAGCTAGTTTCACTTTCCTGTTTTTCTCTTGATGCTTAGGGTTTTCCCCTTTTATCTACTCTACTATGATCTGCGTAGGTGCTTTCTGTCGTATTGGCATTACTCCACCCTTCAAGCTAAACAACACAACACTCAGAATTTGAAAGCTTAGTTGTTCAAATATGATTGTGATATGATACTGATATTAGTTAACCGACACATTTAATTGGTTAGCTAAAGGTCCCACTTGAGTTTCCAAATGCATGCCGCGACATATAGAGAGACAACATAATTGCATTTCTTTGTCACTTGTTGACCGTACTTTCTTGTCCATACCAAATCTTAGTTGTTATTTCAAAGCAAACATCGGTTGCTAACTACCCTTTGCGCGGTTTGCAGCTTCAGATCTGCCATCCCACTGCCACGGTCAACACTGTACTCATCATGCTTATGTTTTCCCCATTTTATGATGACCACAATCACTCTACGTGGTTCGTGTCGTAATAGCACTGCTCCACCCATCGAGCTAAACAAGCTTAGTTGTACAAATTCATATCTGATATAATTGCTGATATTAGTAAAATTGAGAGATGTTTAATTGGTGAGCTAAATGTTCCTACTTTAGTTTCGAAATGCATGTGAGCCACATATGGAGAGACTGGAAAGGATAGTATTTCTCTGTGTGCTCTGGTTCATCATGGGTGGCCAACCGACATTGTATTGAAAGACTTGTAATATCTTCAATCTGCTTGCTCTTCTGCTCTTCTTTAAGATGATACTCTTCTCCTGCGGTCGACTGGTCAGGTCGAGTTGTTCTCCCTTAGTATATTTTGAATCTGTCATGTTAGGTCGACTTGTTCTTCTTTACTATATGTTGAAGCTATCATCTGCGAAGTGTCATCACTTCTGGAGCTCTCATATTTTGAGTAGTAGGCCACATTATATTAATGCACACAACAAATTACAGCATGCATGGCATCTTTTAAAAGAATTACAGAGATAGCACAAAGGGGTTTACAGGGAGGCAATATTGGATTAGAATGACTTCTGCATTACAAAGAAAATCTCACTTGTTTTTATGTTTTCATGCATGTCAGATATTGAACATTATCAAAATGAATATGAGAATGGGCGCACGAGAGGAATATTGCGGAACGATCCACTGGCTAACAAACTTGGCATGATGGAGGATGGCCTATCTTATTCACCCATCAAGGTGCTTGCTCTAGCTTTGCAAAGTTGTATTGGTCGCACATATTTTGCATCTGACCTCTTGCATTACTTCTACTTTGTTACACCATCTGCTTAATTTAAGCATCATATATGATTATATGCCATACCTATCCATTTCTGTACCTATTCCATGTGTCGTCACACTATGTTTTTCCAGTCAAATGTTGTTCTTTCGTAATAGATGTCCAAAAGGAAGAGGGTGAGTGCAGATCCTCAAGGAGTACAAACTAGGTATTTGGAAAAGGTAGTGATACCTGTTAAATCAGATAGATCAGCAGCCACAGAAAACACAGGCCCAACTGTACCACACTTTACCCCTACTCCAGTGGCCAAACCCCTATTAGAACTGCCGGGAGCCCAGCGTCAGGTACTGTCTATGATATCAATTCAAAATTTGAACTCCTAAATTTCTGCTTGTGCCTTACCTTCTCTCTTGTATGAAAACGAATTTTAGATGAATCTCCTTGCTCAAGGGATCATACGATCTCAAAACAATAATGGGCTCTGCATTGCTCTCGTCAGTACCTCTCTCCCTTTTGCCTTGTAACGCTGTACTTAATTAATTACTATTTCATTATGTATCATCAGTCTGCACCTGAGCTTCATTATCCTCTGTTTCTTCCAATATTATTTGATCTATATTTACTCTTTGCAAAATGTAGAATAATGGCAACGCTTATAAAGAATTTTCTTTGGGGAATTTGTTGAATTATCCTTCCATCAACATGGATAAGGGCTTTGTCCAGCCCGTGTTAACATGTAATGTAAGTTCATCCTTCTCAAGCCTTCAACCTTTGTTCTAGTATAGATTTGGATAGGCATCATTTCCTCCACTGCTGTTTGCTTTGCTGTTTACATCTGATTGGATGTTTGCAACAACTACCAGTTTCAAATTGTAGTTGTAAACACATGTTCCTTATGCAGTATAGATCCATTTATTTGCTTATATAATTGTGAAACCTGTTACGTGTCTCCTTGTTTCTCTTTCAGAGTCGTATCTCTTATGCCAGGCAGAACTTTAGGGAAGATAGTGAGCCAAACCATCTTGTGGACAGTGAGATGACCCCAACGTCCTGTCTTGATGAAGACAGTGAGTTGAAGCTACTCACCAGCAGGTGTGAGACAACCTCTGTGCAGTCGCTGCCTCAATCAGTTCGACTTCTTCAGTCTCAACTTAAAGCGGAATGGCTTGCTTTAGCTCAGCTCCGAATTGAAGTCAAAGATGCAATGAAGATGTCAGAGGACTACCGTGCGCACCATCAAGCCTTAAATCTAGTGTTGATGCATCTATCATTGACACAACTGAGGTCTACTTAGCTTCTTCAGCTGTTTGGGGGGCCCTTCCTGGCCAGGCCTAGTGCCTTCTGAAGTGCTCTCAGTTTTGTATATTCTTTTGTCGGCGCGTTTATTTGCACTGGTGGCGAACTTTGATGCCCAGTGGATGTAATATGTGATAGCCGTGATAGCCTAGCGTAAGTAGCTTTCTTATTTATTTCCTTGTTGTCTTGTTTATTTGTTTGCTTGTAGTCATTGTAGTTCTTTTTCCGCGGTTTGCTAGTGGCCGCAATAACCTATTTTTTAAAACTAGGCTACAATAACCATAGGCTAATATTTACTGTAGTGACACTGGGCCTCCTACGGGCCGTAGAAACAGTGGGCCTTCTACGGGCCGTAGAAACAATGGGCCTTATAAGGGCCGTAGAAACAATGGGCTTTCTACGGGCTGTATCATAAATGGGCCTTATACGGGCAGTACGATAACATGGGCCAATAACAGGCCACATTATGGCCGTAAACAGGCTAGAGTTGGAATCGTCCGTTCATGGGCCAACCATAATGGGCCATCGTTAATAGGCCGTATTTCATGATGCTATGAAAACGGCCCAACGTATTAACGGACCACAAACGGACCGACTGTAACCACGGGCTGAATTTGGCCCACAAGCAGAAAATGACAGTAATGGGTCGTAAGTAAACGAATGCTGGAAATGAGCCCAAGAATAAATGGGCTCCGAGAAGGCCGAAAGATAGCATGGGCTGGAAATGGCCCAACGGAATAACGGGCCGTTAATGGGTATAAAGTGATACACTGTTCATTACGGGCCAGTTTCACCACAGGCCGTTAATGGGTGTAAAGTGATACACTGTTCATTACGGGCCAGTTTCACCATGGGCCGTTAATAGGCCAAGAGTTACATAGGGCCTCATATGGGCCGAAAGACGTCATGGGCCATACATGGGCCAGAAGTGAAAACGGGCTGGAATCATATTGGGTGGCCCAGATGGCACTACTGGGCCTAATTCGGATAGGGCGTAACGGGCCTTGGGTTAGCGGGTTGTAAATGGGCTACATGCAAACAGGCCGTTAATAGGCTTTCCATGGGCCGGCCCGCCACATTTTGACCAAGTCAAACGGGCCGACCCTTTCACAGGAATGGGCCTCTGTTGTGCCGTGCCACGTGTCGACGTATCATAGGCGCCTTCCGTCCAATGAGTGGATGACATCTGTCCCAACGATGAGCAGACACGTGTTTCCTCCAGCCAATGATGATTTTACACATGGAAAATCCCCATTGGTCGGGGCTGTTAACGGGTTATCGGATCCAAAACCCGACCCGATAGCTTAACGGCGTTCCGTTACGGTGGATGCCACGTGTTGGTCACCCTTGACGAAAGCACTTCTGTGACGCGCGATTTATCGTCATGGAAGTGGACACTTCCGTGATGATAGTTTTGGTAATGTCATGGAACACTTCTACGACAGCACAGGTATGACTATCTTGATTCTGTCATAAATTTGTCATGGATGTACATGCATGACAAAAAACGCGACCTACTGTGACAAACATGTATCATCACGGAAGTGTATTTTTTTGTAGTGGCCAAAGACAATCAAAACCCGTCCAATATGCAGAGGAGGTTGCACCAGGGCCACTGGGGGTTGATAGATCACCACATCAGCCACTGGATCATCATCATTAACAGAAACATCAGAAACTTGCAGAATAACAGACTCTTGCGACTGATTGCCATCAACTTGGTTTTCCTCAACAAGCTCATGTTGCTCGACATCCTGATCATTGTGCGGTAAGTCCTCCTATGGCTGATCATGCGCCAGGGGCATCACATCATTCCAACCAAGCTCAGGAAACTCAGGCATAACCCAATTGTAGTTATTGAACTGCATGTGTCCAGGGAGAGGATGAGGATTGCCATTGAAAGGCATAGGGTCCTCATCGGGTGGCAAAACATCTGAAAAATCCACAGACAGGATATAGATCGGAGTAGTCCAAGAGACCCGTGCTCCTCCGAAGTCAGCATACTCACGATAAACAACATCATGCGACACTAAAGATGGTGCCGGGAAAGAACATACGCCAGGGTGCGGACTAACATTGGATCATCCTGATGCCAGTGATGAAAACGACCAAAAGTACTGATTGCATCCGCAATATACTACGTGCGCCCATAATCCAGAGGTATTCCAACTATCATAACCCAGCCTTGATGAAAACCTTGAGTAGCTCTATAGTTAATACCCTCATCATGCAGCAAAAATCGAACAAATCTATCATTGCCTAAGTCAAACGGAGGTCGATCCACAAGTGCTTGCCTAGCAACTGGGCTACGGAACCGAAAAGACCAACTCCTTGAATCCAAGGCTGGGCATCAAGAACAGCTCGCCCGAGAGTGTTGACAACAAAATCACTGACCATGTTATGGTAGATGAGGATTTCCTCAAGCAGAGGAGCTGGCTCGATGATGGCGATGGCATAGTCCTCATGTTGCCGACCAGGCGCCACTGCCGGAGAGAAGAAGGTGCGCGGAAGGCGCAACGGGCCACCGTCGATGATGTCGAAACCTGGTGGGGCAAAATCCAGAGGGTTCGGGGCAAAGTTGGCCATTGCAGGCTGTGAAGATGCAGCGGTTGGCGAGGCTGGATCCGCAGCGGCTGATGGAGGAGGCGGGGTGGGCAATGGTGGCGAGGTGGGCGGCGGAGGCATAATGGGCGGTAGCTCTGCGGGCAATGGTGGAAGCAATGGGGTTGCAGATGTGATGGGACTGGGTAAAGACCCAACTGGGCGAGCTGGGAGGGAAACCGAGGCGTCGGGCGAGGATATCTCCGCTGACCGGCCCGGAGAAGCAGGATTGACTCGCGGGACCCACTTGTAAGTCGGAGAAGGCGCAGAGTCGGAGCATCCCTTGGCCCCGTGGCCCAGACGAAAGCATCTACGGCACCGGACTTGCTTGGTGCATGAGCTAGTATGATGTAGCATAGACAAACAATTCTGGCATTTCCAAACATTGAACACAATATCATCAATGTGGTCATTAACCCTAGCAGAATCCACAGAAGAGTCTGGCAGTTGAGCATCCATAACAACGTGAGAAGATTTCCCAAAAGAGGAAACAAGATTATCCAAGAGGGCCACAGGTGGTTGGGGCGTAGATTGGGCCGAGAAGACACCATAGGGGGCTGGGGATCCATGTTGGGCCGGCGAGCCATGTTGGGCTGGGGAGACCGGTGCAACGCAACCACTTGTCACGATATCGTGTGAGACGTGCTAATCCTTACCTAAGCAGATAGGTGCAGTTCCGGATATGACGGCAGCATTCCTGGCAGGGATGTTGATCGTTCCGAATGAGATGGGTGGTGTCGCCACCTTCCACTAAAGTTTTGTCGCCGGCGGTGGTGGCAAGATCACTTTCTCACGTGGATTCACGTCATGGCTGGCCTCAGAAATCGTATCAACACAGAGTTGTGTAGCTGGATATTGATAACTCTTACAAGCTAGATACTGCTGAAACGTGGCAAAGGAAAGATTCTTCCCCAAAGATAACCAGATCTAAGAGAAGATTTAGACGGTGGCTTATGCATAGCAAGCAAACCCATAGTAGCACGCATTTTTGGAGGGACTAACCAGAATCCAGTCAGCGTCACATTCCTTTTTCCAGATCACAAACTCACACTTCCAGTTAGGGCTACCATTCCCCCAAAGATGAAAATAACATTTGAAATGTGGGCATGCAAACGATCTCAACTGAAGAATGTAGAGGCCAACTTGCTTGCAGGAGACAACGAATGAAAATATCTTGTCTTTGATGAGCTGAACCGACAAATCAATGGCCGATCCCCCAATTGCCGATTCCAAGGCAGCCGCCACTGAATCATCATTAAGATGAAAATCATGTCTGCTGAAAGACACAACCATAATGAAATGGCCCATGTCATCCTGGGGTGAACAGATCTCCCACAAAAGTTGAAAACCTTATCCACAAAGATGGAGCCCACTGAGAAATCCAAATCCAACGTTGATCCACCAGAAGAACCCATATGAGATGGGTATAGACGTGTAGATCAGAAGACGCCAGAGTAGATGAGCGGAGAAGATCCACAATTCACTGGTTAGAAGTGTAGATCGCCGGAAAACCTAGGCCGTTGGTGGGAGGGGTGGGTGGGAGGAGAGCCATCTTGTCCTCTATAATGTTAATATGCAATCTATTATCTATAGTGTTGATCTAGTTGTTCCTACTGATTATATTGAAAACCACCTTTCCCTGTTAGGATAAAGGAACATGCTAAAGTTTCAACTGTGGTCAATAAAAGTTATATCAGAACACCCAAACTGTATGAACAAATTAAAGTAGAACCTATTGTTGCTATTGTTAAAGATCTCTTGGTAGAAAATATAGATGGGCATGTTATTTACTTCTGTGATGAAGCTCCTAGAATTGCCAAACCCGATGAGAAAGGTAAACAATAGACCCGTTGTCGGCATGCCCGTTGTCTCAGTCAAAATAGGAGATCACTGCTATCATGGCTTATGTGACATAGGGAGCTAGCGTAAGTGCTATTCCTTTTACCTTATATAAAGAAATTATGAATGATATAGCACCCGCTGAAATAGAAGACATAGATGTTGCTATTAAACTGGCTAATAGAGACACCATCACACCACTTGGGATTGTTAGAGATGTTGAAGTCTTGTGTGGGAAAATAAAATATCCTACTGATTTTATTGTTCTTGGTTCCCCACACGATGATTTTTGCCATTATCTTTGGTAGACCTTTCTTGAACACCGTTAATGCTAAAATAAATTGTGAGAAACAAACCGTAAGTGTAAGTTTTGGTGATGAGTCTCATGAGTTTAATTTTTCTAAGTTTAGCAGAAAGCATCATAAGAAAGAATTGCCTAGTAAGGATGAAATAATTGGTCTTGCTTCTATTGTTGTGCCTCCTACTGATCCACTAGAACAATATTTGCTAGACCATGAAAATGATATGCATATGCATGAAAGAAATGAAATAGATAAGATTTTCTTTGAACAATGTCCTTTGCTTAAACACAATTTGCCTATTGAAACTCTAGGAGGTCCTCCTCCACCTAAAGGTGATCCTGTGTTTGAATTAAAACAATTTCCAGACACTTTGAAATATGCTTATCTTGATGAGAAAAAGATATATCCTATTATTATTAGTGCTGACCTTTCAAAACATGAAGAAGAAAGATTATTGAAGGTTCTGAAGAAGCACCGAGCTGTTATTGGATATACTCTTTATGATTTAAAGGGCATTAGTCGCACTCTCTGTCAGCACAAAATTAATATGGAACCTGATGCTAAACCCGTTGTTGATCACCAATGATGTTTAAATCCTAAGATGAAAGAAGTGGTAAGAACTGAAATACTAAAGCATATGGAAGCATGTATAATCTTGTTGGGGAACGTGGTAACTTCAAAAAAATTCCTACGCACACACAAGATCATGGTGATGCATAGCAACGAGAGGGAAAGTGTATCTTCATACCCTTGAAGATCGCTAAGCGGAAGCGTTTATCAACGCGGTTGATATAGTCGTACGTCTTCACGATCCGACCGATCCAAGTACCGAACGCACGGCACCTCCAAGTTCTGCACACGTTCAGCTCAATGACGTCCTCGCCTTCTCGATCCAACAAGGCGGGCGAAGTAGTAGATGAGTTCCGGCAGCATGACGTTGTGGTGACGGTGTTGGTGAAGAACAATCTCCACAGGGCTTCGCCTAAGCACCACGGAAACTATGATGGAGGATAAACTAGAGGGAACGGGGTTGCCGGCACATGGCTTGGTGTTTCTTGATGTGTCTTTGGTGCTAGCCCCGCCCCTCTATTTATATGTTGATCCCTGGGGTCAAAACTTGGAGCAAAAGCCTCCTCAAAGTCGGTTTTGCCCGAAAGGCAAGAGTCCCACTCGGACTCCAGGACCAAACGCCACAATCCTTGGCGTCTGGCCCAGACGCCATGGGCCTTGGCGTCTGGCCCAGGGCTAGACGCCAGGGTCTCCGGCGTTTGGCCCCATGGCCTCCAGAAAATCCTTTTGCACCGACTTATAGCCCCGTGGGACTGACCCCTTGGCCTAACTATATCATCCAATATATGAATCTTTACCTCCGGACCATTTCGGAGCTCCTCGTCATGTCCGTGATCTCATCCGAGACTCTGAACAACATTCAATCACTAACATACATAACTCATATAATACTATATCGTTAACGAACATTAAGCGTGCGGACCCTACGGGTTCGAGAACTATGTAGACATGACCGAGACACCTCTCTGGTCAATAACCAATAGCGGAACCTGGATGCCCATATTGGCTCCTACATATTCTATGAAGATCTTTATCGGTCGAACCGCATAACAACATACGTTGTTCCCTTTGTCATCGGTATGTTACTTGCCCGAGATTCGATCGTCGGTATCCCAATACCTGGTTCAATCTCGTTACCGATAAGTCTCTTTGCTCGTTATGTATTGCATCATCCCGTAACTAACTCATTAGCCACATTGCTTGCAAGGCTTATAGTGATGTGCATTACCGAGAGGGCCCAGAGATACCTCTCCGACAATCGGAGTGACAAATCCTAATCTCGAAATACGCCAACTCAACATGTACCTTCGAAGACACCTGTAGAGATCCTTTATAATCACCCAGTTACATTGTGACGTTTGGTAGCACACAAAGTGTTCCTCCGGTAAACGGGAGTTGCATAATATCATAGTCATAGGAACATGTATAAGTCATGAAGAAAGCAATAGCAACATACTAAACGATCAAGTGCTAAGCTAACGGAATGGGTCAAGTCAATCACATCATTCTTCTAATGATGTGATCACGTTAATCAAATGACAACTCATGTCTATGGCTAGGAAACACAACCATCTTTGATCAACAAGCTAGTCAAGTAGAGGCATACTAGTGACACTATGTTTGTCTATGTATTCACACATGTATTATGTTTCCGGTTAATACAATTCTAGCATGAATAATAAACATTTATCATGAAATAAGGAAATAAATAATAGCTTTATTATTGCCTCTAGGGCATATTTCCTTCAGTCTCCCACTTGCACTAGAGTCAATAATCTAGTTCACATCGCCATGTGATTTAACACCAATATTCATATCTGTATATGATTAACACCTATAGTTCACATCGTCATGTGACCAACATCCAAAAGGGTTTACTAGAGTCAATAATCTAGTTCACATCGCTATGTGATTAACACCCAAAGAGTACTAAGGTGTGATCATGTTTTGCTCGTGAGAGAAGCTTAGTCAACGGGTCTGTCACATTCAGAGCCGTATGTATTTTGCAAATATTCTCTGTCTCCAATGCTCTGCACGGAGCTACTCTAGCTAATTGCTCCCACTTTCAATATGTATCTAGATTGAGACTTAGAGTCATCTGGATCGATGTAAAATCTTGCACCGATGTAACTCTTTACGACGGGCTCTTTTATCACCTCCATAATCGAAAAATATTTCCTTAGTCCTCATTAAGGATATTCTTGACCAATGTCCAGTGATCTACTCCTAGATCACTATTGTACTGCCTTGCCAAATTCAGAGCAAGGTATACAATAGGTCTGGTACATAGCATAGCATACTTTATAGAACCTATGACTGAGGCATAGGGAATGACTTTCATTCTCTTTCTATTTTCTGCTGTGGTCGGGATTTGAGTCTTACTCAATTTCACACCTTTGCAACACAGGCAAGAACTCTTTCTTTGACTGTTCCATTTTGAACTACTTCAAAATCTTGACAAGGTATGTACTTATTCAAAAACTTATCAAGCGTCTTGATCTTTCTCAATAGATCTTGATGCTCAAGATGTAAGTAGCTTTACTGAGGTCTTTCTTTTAAAGAACTCCTATCAAATACTCCTTTATGCTTTCCAGAAAAATTCTACATCATTTCTGATCAACAATATGTTACTCACATATATTTATCAGAAAGGTGGTAGTGCTCCCACTCACTTTATTGTAAATACAGGCTTCACCGCAAGTCTGTATAAAACTATATGCTTTGATCAACTTATCAAAGCGTATATTCCAACTCTGAGATGCTTGCACCAGTCCATAGATGGATCGCTGGAGCTTGCACATTTTGTTAGCACCTTTAGGATTGACAAAACCTTCTAGTTGCATCATATACAAATCTTATTTAAGAAAACCATTAAGGAATGCAATTTTGACATCCATTTGCCAGATTTCATAAAATGTGGCAATTGCTAACATGATTCAGACAGACTTAAGCATCACTACAGTTGAGAAAATCTCATTGTAGTCAACACCTTGAACTTGTCGAAAACCTTTTTGCGACAAGTCGAGCTTTGTATATAGTAACACTACTATCAGCGTCTGTCTTCCTCTTGAAGATCCATTTATACAACATGGCTTGCCGATCATCGGGCAACTCCACCAAAGTCCACACTTTGTTCTCATACATGGATCCCATCTTAGATTTCATGGCCTCAAGCCATTTCGTGGAATCTGGGCTCATCATCGCTTCCTCATAGTTCATAGGTTCATCATGGTCTAGTAACATCACTTTCAGAACAGGATTACCGTACCACTATGGTGCGGACTGTACTTTGGAATACCTACGAGGTTTTGTGGTAACTTAATCTGAAGTTTCATGATCATCACCATTAGCTTCCTCACTAATTGGTGTAGGAATCACTGGAACTGATTTCTATGATGAACTACTTTCCAATTCGGGAGAAGGTACAAATTACCTTATCAAGCTCTACTTTTCTCCCACTCACTTCTTTCGAGAGAAACTCCTTCTCTAGAAAGGATCCATTCTTAGCAACAGATGTTTTGCCTTCGGATCTGTGATAGATGGTGTACCCAACAGTTTCCTTTGGGTATTCTATGAAGATGCACTTCTCTGATTTGGGTTTGAGCTTATCAGGTTGAAACCTTTTTCACATAAGCATCGCAACTCCAAATTTTAAGAAATGACAGCTTAGGTTTGCTGCTAAACCATAGTTCATACGGTGCCGTCTCAACGGATTTAGATGGTGCCCTATTTAAAGTGAATGCAGCTATCTCTAATGCATAACCCCAAAACGATAGTGGTAAATCGGTAAGATACATCATAGATCGCACCATACCCAATAAAGTGCGGTTACGACGTTCGAACACACCATTACGCTGTGGTGTTCCATGTGGCGTAAGCTGTGAAACTATTCCACATTGTTTAAAATGAAGGCCAAACTCGTAGCTCAAATATTCATCTCTACGATCAGATCATAGAAACTTTATTGTCTTATTACGATGATTTTTCCACTTCACTCTGAAATTCTTTGAACCTTTCAACTATTTCAGACTTATGTTTCATCAAGTAGATATACGCATATCTGCTTAAATCATCTGTGAAGGTCAGAAAATAACGATACCCGCCACGAGTATCAACACTCATTGGACCGCATGCATCCGTATGTATTATTTCCAACAAGTTAGTAGCTCGTTCCATTGTTCCGGAGAATGGAGTTTTAGTCATCTTGGCCAAAAGGCACGGTTCGCAAGCATCAAATGATTCATAACCTAGTGATTCCGAAAATCCATCTTTATGGAGTTTCTTCATGCGGTTTACACCGATATGACCCAAACGGCAGTGCCACAAATAAGTTTCACTATCATTATTAACTTTGCATCTTTTGGCACCAACATTATGAATATGTGTATCACTATGATCAAGATTCAATAAACCATCACCATTGGGTGTATGACCATAGAAGGTTTTATTCATGTAAACAGAATAACAAGTTATTCTCTATCTTAGATAAATAATCACATCGCAATAAACATGATCTTATCATATTTATGCTCAACGCAAACACCAAATAACATTAATTTAGGTTTAACACTAATCTCGAAAATATAGGGAGTGTGTGATGATGATCATATCAATCTTGGAACTACTTCCAACACTCATCGTCACTTCCCCTTCATCTAGTCTCTGTTTATTCTGTAACTCCTATTTCGAGTTACTAATCTTAGCAACCAAACAAGTATCAAATACTCAGGGGCTACTATAAACACTAGTAAGGCACACATCAATAACCTCTATATCAAATATACCCTTGTTCAATTTGCCATCCTTCTTATCCACCAAATATTCAGGGCATTTCCGCTTCCAGTGACCATTTCCTTTGCAGTTTAAGCACTCAGTTTCAGGCTTTGGTCCAGCTTTGGGCTTCTTCGCAGGAGTGACAACTTGCTTGTCATTCTACTTGAAGTTCCCTTTCTTTCCCTTTGCCCTTCTCTTGAAACTAGTGGTCTTGTCAATCATCAACACTTGATGCTCTTTCTTGATTTCTACCTTCGTCGATTTCAACATCACGAAGAGCTCGGGAATCATTTTCGTCATCCCTTGCATACTATAGTTCATCACGAAGTTCTAGTAACTTGGTGATGGTGACTAGAGAACTCTGTCAATCACTATCTTATCTGGAAGATTAACTCCCACTTGATTCAAGCGATTGTAGTACCCAGACAATCTGAGCACATGCTCACTAGTTGAGCGATTCTCCTCCATCTTTTAGCCAAAGAACTTGTTGGAGACTTCATATCTCTCAACTCGGGTATTTGCTTGAAATATTAACTTCAACTCCTGGAACATCTCATATGGTCCATGACGTTCAAAACATCTTTGAAGTCCCAATTCTAAGCCGTTAAGCATGGTGCACTAAACTATCAAGTAGTCATCCTATTGAGCTGGCCAAACGTTCATAACGTCTGCATCTGCTCTTGCAATAGGTCTGTCACCTAGCGGTGCATCAAGGACATAATCTTCTGTGCAGCAATAAGGATAAACCTCAGATCACGGATCCAATCCGCATCATTGCTACTAACATCTTTCAACATATTTTTCTCTAGGAACATATCAAAATAAACATAGGGAAGCAATAACACGAGCTATTGATCTACAACATTATTTGCAAAATACTATCATGACTAAGTTCATGATAAATTAAAGTTCAATTAATCATATTACTTAAGAACTCCCACTTAGACAGACATCTCTCTAGTCAACTAAGTGATCACGTGATCCAAATCAACTAAAGCATGTCCGATCATCACGTGAGATGGAGTAGTTTTCAATGGTGAACATCAGTATGTCGATTATATGTACTATATGATTCACGTTCGACCTTTCGGTCTCCATGTTCCGAGGCCATATCTGTATATGCTAGGCTCGTCAAGTTTAACCTGAGTATTCAGTGTGTGCAACTATTTTGCACCCGTTATATTTGAACGTAGAGCCTATCACACCCGATCATCACGTGGTGTCTCAGCACGAAGAACTTTCGCAGTGGTGCATACTCAGGGAGAACACTTCTTGATAATTAGTGAGAGATCATCTTATAATGCTACCGTCAATCAAAGCAAGATAAGAAGCACAAATGATAAACATCACATGCAATCAATATAAGTGATATGATATGGCAATCATCATCTTGTGCTTGTGATCTCCATCTCTGAAGCACCGTCGTGATCACCATCGTCACCGGCGCGACACCTTGATCTCCATCGTCGCATCGTTGTTGTTTCACCATCTATCGCTTCTACGACTATCGCTACCGCTTAGTGATAAAGTAAAGCAATTACATGGCGCTTGCATTTCATACAATAAAGCGACAACCATATGGCTCCTGCCAGTTGCCGATAACTCGGTTACAAAACATGGTCATCTCATACAATAAAATATAGCATCACGTCTTGACCATAAAGGGATGCCATCTTTCCTTATGCCTTCTTGCCGAGTCACCCCAAAGACTGGAACCATACATGGTTTTACTGCAAGGATTCATCTCCGGCTGACGAGAATCCGCTGCCGGGTTATCATGTTGAACGCCTGGACCCAAAACATAACCTTCCCGAAAAACTTACTGCTGCTGAACGGAAGAAGATTGCACCTACTATTGTGAAAGTCAAAGCCCTACTAGGAAATGGGCTGACGGGTGTTGATTTAGTCAGGTGTCGGGTTTCTTGGCGGATCATCCCGTTGAGCCGCCGTACCGGCTTAATGTGTACCTACACTGATGATGAGAAAGATTCACTGCGCCATAGCTCTGCACCATTAACTTATGAAACCGTCAATGAGATGGTTAAGTCTCTCCTGAACGAAGACCCGGAAGACTGTGTCAAAGTGGGTCTGGCCCCTTTCTGCAAGCTTAACCCGCCGCGAGATGTAAGCCTCCGAACTTCACTTATCTTCACCTCATCATTTAAATATCTTATTAACTCCACCTATCACACCTTTTGCAGGCTAAGTCGGAATTCTGGAAAGTGGAGTATGATCACGAGGCTACTAAAAAGGCTAGGGCTTCCAAGAAGGCCGCTAGGAAAGCCGCCAAGAAGACCACCAAGAAGAAGAAGAAACCAAGCGCCTCTGACCTGCTCAAGCTGGATGATACCTCTGAGTTGGAGGTAGCCCTTGACTCTCTTGGCTTATTTTTCAACCATCTTACTGACACTGGTTATTATCAGGCTGACATGGGAGCCAGCCAAGCAGCTGCAGAAGAGGTAACTATTGTTTCCTCCGGCTCAGAATCTTTGCCAAGACAGAAACTTCGACAAGTAACCCGGAAAGTAAGGTTTTCACACCCCTTGGCTTATTTAAATCCTCACTTTCTTTTGAAACAACAACAACACGAAAACCGTCGTCAGACCCAGACAAGTGGAGGTGATGAGTTGTCCTCTGGCTTACCGAATACCCCTGCTCCTCAGAAACGTCGGAACAAGGTGTTTTCTTAAACCTTTGAAATTCTTCTCATCTACTGACGGGTCTTAGTTGTCTATCACTTAACTCTTTTAATGATCATTGACTAGGAACTTGCTCGTTCTTCTTCTGACGGCTCATCGCAAACTGAGATGCCGGCTTTTAAGACTGCTCCTGGGTACTAATAATTACTTTTGCTCTATAACCTCGTATACTCTTATATTAATACTGACTCTTCATAAACTATACAGCGGCCAAGCAAAACCAAACAAGAAGGCTAAGGTGGTCAAGCCAACAGAAGCACCTGAAATTACTGAGTGGGAACAACAAGTCCCTGTTCCTGAGGCTTCTGATAAACAGCCGGAAGAACCTATTACCGTCACCCCGCCTGAAATTACAGATCTTAGCGTTGATGGCACTGCTATTAATCCTTCAACTTCTGCCCCCTCGGGTTCGCCTAAGCCGTCAGAGCCTCAAGATGATGATGTGTTGATTACTGGCATCGTCTTTGTAGAGCCGGGAAATCCAATAGCTCTGGCCAAACATACTGCCAAACAAGAAGTTATTGAGAGGCAAAAACAGAAGTTTGACATTTCTCATTACTCGCAACTGAGCAGCAATGAGATCCTCTCCGGCTATCTCAGCCAGGTCCACTCCAGCCGCGACCTCGAAATTGATATGGTGAAGCAGATGCACCAAAAATATGAGGTATGACTTCCAGCTTTTAAGTAATTTGTATACATATCCTGCCAGCCCCCAAGTCTACTGGCTATGATAAGATTGAATAGGTTGTAGACTTTAGAAAAATCCATAACTTCTGTCCTAGAATCCCTCCTTGGCTAGTTTAAATGTAAACCGGATGTTTCTACAAGTTGAGCTTTCCGTCCGTAGCCCCCAAGGGCCGGTTTAATCCACGGGAATGAGTCGTCCGTAGTTTTCTTTGTGTGGTCCATATGCTGGATCAAAGGGTAATCATAACTTTGCTCTATAAAGCAGAAGCCTCCAAGTAACCAAACACTCATTAAAAGAAATGACAGAGGCCCCGCTTTAGCAGGGATGTCGGTTTATTATATTGATCATAATATATACGCTATCAAAATATGTACATCAGAAGAGCATGTGGCTCAGGTGTAATAAGGCCGAAGGTGAGCAATATTCCAGGGCCGGTGGGTCTCCTCCTTCGACTTAAGTGAGTCTTTGTGCTCTCGAACATCGATAAGGTAGTACGACCCGTTGTTCAGATTCTTGCTAACCACAAAGGGTCCTTCCAAGGTGGGGATAACTTGTGCATATCAGTCTGATCCTGGATGAGCCGAAGCACTAGATCGCCTTCTTGGAAAGTTCTGGTTTTAACCTGGCGGCTGTGGTAACATCACAGATCTTGCTGGTAAATTGCCGAATGAGCCGCTGCGATGTCACGCTCCTCATCTAAGAGGTCAAGTGCTTCCTGACGTGCTTTTTCATTGTCAGCTTCAACATAAGCCGCCACACGAGGTGAGTCGTGACGGATGTCACTAGAGAGAACCGCCTCTGCTCCGTAGACCATGAAAAAAGGTTTATAACCTATAGACCTATTGGGGATTGTATTAATGCTCCATAACGCAGAAGGTAACTCCTCAACCCAACAACCCGGCGTTCGCTGCAATGGAACCATAAGTCGGGGTTTTATGCCTCTCAAGATCTCTTGATTGTCTCTCTCCGCTTGGCCATTAGATTGGGGGTGAGCCACTAACGATATATCCAGCCGAATATGCTCACGTTGACAAAATTCTTTCATTGCACCCTTGGAGAGATTAGTGCCATTATCTGTTATAATGCTGTGTGGAAAGCTGATACATCCATTTTGCATCATGCTTTTATGTCAATATTTATTGCATTATGGGCTGTTATTTCACGTTATGTCACAACACTTATGGCTATTCTCTCTTATTTTACAAGGTTTACATGAAGAGGGAGAATGCCGACAGCTGGAATTGAGGGCTGGAAAAGGAGCAAATATTGAAGGCCTATTCTGCGTAACTCCAAAAGTCCTGAAACTCCACGGAATGTCTTAAAATAAATAAAGAAAAATCGTCGCCAAAGATGAAGGCCAGGGGTCCCACACCCTGTTCATGAGGGTGGGGGCGCGCCCTCCCCCCTGGGTGCGCCCCCTACCTCGTGGGCCCCCTGGTAGCTCTCCGACGCCCATCTTCTCCTATATGAAGTCTTTCGATGAGAAAAAAAATAGAAGGCAACCTTTCGGGACGAGACTCCGCCGCCATGAGGCGGAACCTTGGCGGAACCAATCTAGGGCTCCGGCAGAGCTGTTCTGCCGGGGACACTTCCCTCCGAGAGGGGGAAATCATCACGATCATCATCACCAATGCTCCTCTCATCGGGAGGGGGCAATCTCCATCAACATCTTGACCAGCACCACCTCATCTCCAAACCCTAGTTCATCTCTTGCCAATTCTTGTCTCCAAGTCCGGGATTGGTGCTAGTAGGTTGCTAGTAGTGTTGATTACTCCTTGTAGTTGATGCTAGTTGGTTTATTTGGTGGAAGATCATATGTTCAGATCCTTTATGCATATTATTACCCCTCTGATTATGAACATGAATATGCTTTGTGAGTAATTACCTTTGTTCCTGGGGACAAGGGAGAAGTCTTGCTATTAGTAGTCATGTGAATTTGGTATTCGTTCGATATTTTGATAAGATGTATGTTGTCTAACCTCTAGTGCTGTTATGTGAATGTCGACTACATAACACTTCACCATTATTTGGGCCTAGAGGAAGGCATTGGGAAGTAACAAGTAGATGATGGGTTGCTAGAGTGACAGAAGCTTAAACCCTAGTTTATGCGTTGCTTCGTAAGGGGCTGATTTGGATCCATATGTTTCATGCTATGGTTAGGTTTACCTTAATAATTTTGTTGTAGTTGCGGATGCTTGCAATAGAGGTTAATCATAAGTGGGATGCTTGTTCAAGTAAGAACAGCACCCAAGCACCGGTCCACCCACATATCAAATTATCAAAGTACCGAACGTGAATCATATGAGCGTGATGAAAACTAGCTTGAAGATATTCCCATGTGTCCTCGGGGGCGCTTTTCCTATTATAAGAGTTTGTCCAGGCTTGTCCTTTGCTACAAAAAGGATTGGGCCACCTTGCTGCACTTTATTTACTTTTGTTACTTGTTGCTCGTTACAATTTATCCTATCACAAAACTATCTGTTACCACTTATTTCAGTACTTGCAGAGAATAACTTGCTGAAAACCGCTTATCATTTCCTTCTGCTCCTCATTGGGTTCGACACTCTTACTTATCGAAAGGACTACGATATATCCCCTATACTTGTGGGTCATCAAGACTCTTTTCTGGCGCCGTTGCCGGGGAGTGAAGCGCCTTTGGTAGGTGGAATTTGGTAAGGAAAAATTTATTTAGTGTGCTGAAATTTTCTGTCACTTGTTACTATGGAAAGTAATTGTCTGAGGGGCTTGTTCGGGGTATCTTCACCCCATCCAGTAGAGAAAAGAGTTGCTCCTCAACCTACTGAACCTACTGAACCTATTGAAAATGAAACTCCTTTTCAGATTCCTTCAGGTATGATGGAAAAACTGCTAGCTAACACTTTTACAGGAGATGGAACAAAGCATCCTGATGAACATCTACGCTATGTGGATGATGTTTGTGGACTATTTAAGCTTGCAGGTATACCCGATGATGTTGTTAAGAAGAAGGCTTTCCCTTTATCTTTGAAGGGAGATGCATTGACATGGTATAGGCTATGTGATGATATGAGATCATGGAACTATAAAATATTGAAATTGGAATTTCATCAAAAGTATTACCCTATGCATCTTGTTCATCGTGATCGCAATTATATATATAATTTTTGGCCTCGCGAAGGAGAAAGCATCGCTCAAGCTTGGGGGAGGCTTAAATCAATGTTATATTCATGCCCCAATCATGAGCTCCCAAGAGAAATAATTATGCAAAGTTTTTATGCTCAGCTTTCTGATAACGATCGCACCATGCTCGATACTTCTTGTGCTGGCTCTTTTATGATGAAGACTATTGAATTTAGATGGAATTTATTGGATAGAATTAAACGCAACTCTGAAGATTGGGACCTCGATGAAGGTAAGGAGTCAGGTATGACACCTAAGTTTGATTGTGTTAAATCTTTTATGGATACCGATATTTTCCGTAAGTTTAGCACTAAATATGGACTTGACTCTGAAATAGTAGCTTCTTTCTATGAATCTTTTGCTACTTATGTTGATATCCCCAAGGAGAAGTGGTTTTAATATCATCCTCCCATAGAAGTAAAAGTAGCTGCACTTATTAAAGTTGAAGAAAAGACTGTAACTTATAATGATCCTATTGTTCCCACTTCTTATGTTGAGAAACCACCTTTCCCTGTTAGAATGAAGGACCATGCTAAAGCTTCAATTGTTGTTCGTAAAAGCAATATTAGAACTTATACACATCCTGAGCAATTCAAAGTAGAACCTAATATTGCTATTGTTAAAGATCTCTTGTCTGATAATATTGATGGGCATGTTATTCAATTCTGTCGTGAAACTGCTAGAATTGCTAAACCCTGTGATAGAGATAAACATAGACCTATGGTAGGCGTGCCTGTTATTTCTGTTAAAATAGGAGATCATTGTTATCATGGCTTATGTGATATGGGTGCTAGTGCTAGTGTTATACCCATTGACTTATACAAAGAAATTATGCATGATATTGCACCTGCTGAGTTAGAAGATATTGATGTTACAATTAAACTTGCCAATAGAGATACTATATCTGCAATAGGAATTGTTAGAGATGTTGAAGTCTTGTGTGGAAAAATCAAATATCCCGCTGATTTTCTTGTTCTTGGTTCTCCACAAGATAGCTTTTGTCCTATTATATTTGGTAGACCCTTCTTGAATACTGTTAATGCTAAGATAGACTGCGAAAAGAATGTTGTTACTATTGGCTTGGATGATATGCTTCATGAGTTTAATTTCTCTAAATTTAGTTAACAACATCGTGAGGAAGAATTGCCTAGTAAGGATGAAATTATTGGTCTTGCTTCTATAGACGTACCTCCTAGTGATCCTTTAGAACACTATTTGCTAGACCATGAAAATGATATGTTCATGAATGAAAGAAGGGAAATAGATGAAGTATTCTTTAAACAGGAACCTATTCTGCAACACAATTTGCCTGTTGAAATCCTAGGGGATCCTCCTCCACCCAAGGGTGATCCAGTGTTTGAGCTTAAACTGTTGCCTAATAATCTTAAATATGCTTATCTTGATGAAAATAAAATATATCCTGTCATTATTAGTGCTAACCTTTCAGAGCATGAAGAAGAAAGATTATTGAAAACTCTTAAGAAGCATCGTGCCGCTATTGGATATACTCTGGATGATCTTAAGGGCATCAGCCCCACTCTATGTCAACATAAAATAAATTTGGAAGCGGATGCCAAACCAGTTTGTGATCCTCAACGACGTTTGAATCCTAAAATGAAAGAAGTGGTAAGAAAAGAAATACTCAAGCTTCTGGAGGCAGGTATAATTTATCCCGTTGATGATAGTCAGTGGGTAAGTCCTATCCATTGTGTCCCTAACAAGGGAGGTATTACTGTTGTCCCTAAAGATAAAGATGAATTGATTCCGCAAAGAATTATCATAGGTTATAGGGTGGTAATTGATTTCTGCAAATTAAATAAGGCTACTAAGAAAGATCATTACCGCTTACCTTTTATTGATCAAATGCTAGAAAGATTATGCAAACATACACACTATTGCTTTCTAGAAGGTTATTCTGGTTTCTCTCAAATACCTTTGTCGGCTAAAGATCAATCAAAGACTACTTTTACATGCCCTTTTGGTACTTTTGCTTATAGACGTATGCCTTTTGGATTATGTAATGCACCTGCTACCTTTAAAAGATGCATGATGGCTATATTCTCTGACTTTTGCGAAAAGATTTGTGAGGTTTTCATGGACGAATTTTCCGTCTATGGTTCCTCTTTTGATGATTGCTCGAGCAATCTTGCTCGAGTTTTGCAGAGATGTGAAGAAACTAACCTTGTCTTGAATTGGGAAAAGTGCCACTTTATGGTTAATGAAGGTATTGTCTTGGGGCACAAAGTTTCTGAAAGAGGTATTGAAGTTGATAAAGCCAAGGTTGATGCTATTGAAAAGATGCCATGTCCCAAGGACATCAAAGGTATAAGAAGTTTCCTTGGTCACGCCGGATTTTATAGGAGGTTCATTAAGGACTTCTCAAAAATCTCTCGGCCTCTGACTAATTTACTACAAAAAGATGTACCATTTGTCTTTGATGATGATTGTGTAGAAGCATTCGAAATACTTAAGAAAGCATTAGTCTCTGCACCTGTTGTTCAGCCACCTGATTGGAATTTACCCTTTGAAATTATGTGTGATGCTAGTGATTACGCTGTAGGTGCTGTTCTAGGGCAAAGAGTTGATAAGAAATTAAATGTTATCCATTATGCTAGTAAGACTCTAGACAATGCTCAAAGAAATTATGGTACTACTGGAAAGGAACTTTTAGCAGTTGTATTTGCTTGTGATAAATTCAGACCCTATATTGTTGATTCTAAAGTAACTATTCACACTGATCATGCTGCTATTAAATATCTTATGGAAAAGAAAGATGCAAAACCTAGACTTATTAGATGGGTTCTCTTGCTGCAAGAATTTGATTTGCATATTGTTGATAGAAAAGGAGCTGAGAACCCCGTTACAGACAACTTATCTAGGTTAGAGAATGTTCTTGATGACCCACTACCTATTGATGATAGTTTTCCCGATGAACAATTAAATGTCATGAGCACTTCTCGTAGCACCCCATGGTATGCTGATTATGCTAATTATATTGTTGCTAAATTTATACCACCTAGCTTCACATACCAGCAAAAGAAAAAGTTTTTCTATGATTTGCGACATTACTTTTGGGATGACCCACATCTTTATAAAGAAGGAGTAGATGGTGTTATTAGACGTTGTGTACCTAAGCATGAACAGGAACAGATCCTACGCAAGAGTCACTCCGAGGCTTATGGAGGACACCACGCTGGAGACAGAACTGCACATAAGGTATTGCAATCCGGTTTTTATTGGCCTTCTCTCTTCAAGGATGCCCGTATGTTTGTTTTGTCTTGCGATGAATGTCAAAGAATTGGTAATATTAGTATACGTCAAGAAATGCCTATGAATTATTCACTTGTTATTGAACCATTTGATGTTTGGGGATTTGATTATATGGGACCTTTTCCTGCCTCTAATGGATATACACATATTTTAGTTGTTGTTGATTACGTTACTAAGTGGGTAGAAGCTATTCCAACTAGTAGTGCTGATCATAACACTTCTATTAGAATGCTTAAGGAAGTTATTTTTCCGAGGTTTGGAGTCCCTAGATATTTAATGACTGATGGTGGTTCACACTTTATTCATGGTGCTTTCCGTAAGATGCTTGCCGATGTTAATCATAGAATTGCATCTCCATATCACCCGCAGTCTAGTGGTCAAGTAGAATTGAGCAATGGAGAGATCAAATTAATTTTGCAAAAGACTGTCAATAGGTCTAGAAAGAATTGATCCAAGAAACTGAATGACGCGTTATGGGCCTATAGAACTGCATATAAAAATCCTATGGGTATGTCTCTGTATAAAATGGTCTACGGAAAAGCGTGTCACTTACCTCTCGAACTAGAACATAAGGCATATTGGGCTATTAAAGAGCTCAACTATGATTTCAAACTTGCCGGTGAGAAGAGGTTATTTGATATTAGCTCACTTGATGAATGGAGAACCCAAGCTTATGAAAATGCCAAGTTGTTTAAAGAAAAAGTTTAAAGAGGGCATGACAAAAGGATACAAAAGCGTGAGTTTAATGTAGGTGATTATGTATAGCTATACAACTCTCGTTTAAGATTTTTCGCAGGAAAACTTCTCTCTAAATGGTAAGGTCCCTACGTTATCGAAGAGGTCTATCATTCCGGTGCCATAAAAAACAATAACTTTGAAGGCACAAATCCGAATGTGGTAAGCGGTCAAAGGATCAAACACTATATCTCAGGTAATCGTAAAATTGTTGAAACTAATATTTTTGAAACCGTAACCCCGGAGGAATACATAAGGGACACTTTCTAGAATGTTCCAGACTCCGAAAAGGAATAGGTATGTGGTACGGTAAGTAAACCGACTCCAAAACAATTTTTTAGGCAATATTTCTCCATTTTGGAATATTTAGAAAAATAGAAAAATAATTAGCAGTCCAGGGAGGACACGAGGCCTCCACGAGGGTGGAGGGCGTGCCCTACCCCCCCTGGGCGCGCCCCCTACCTCGTGAGCACCTCATGTGCCCTCCGGACTCCGTTTCCTTGCACGATACGTATTTTGGTCAGTAAAAATTCATTATATATACTCCCGAAGGTTTTGACTCTCGTATCACGCAAATATCCTTTGTTTTTGTTTCGAGCTGTTGTTGCTGCATATTAGAGCAAGATGTCTTCTCAAGAGTCAGTCGGGGAGAGCTGGGTATCTAACCCGACACCGGAACCAAGGGCAAACAGCGACGCTGACCACTTTGGGCCAGCAAGGGAGGAAGAAATGGAGGCTGACCTGATGAGGGTAGATGCCATGGAAGATCAAGAAGTCACCTCTCGCCTCCGAGCTGGGTTTACGATGGGGGACCTACAGAGCTCAACTATTCCAAACTCGGTTATCCCTTCCGATGTTAAATTTCTTTCCTATGAAAATATGAGGAGGAGTGTCTCTTGTTCTCCCGCAGCTATGCAACACCCTTGGGTGCAAGGAGCTTTAGCCATTACAGGAAAGCTTCACAAGGAAATAATGGACCTCAAGCAGCAAGTCAATAAGCTCGAGGAGGAGAACCGTATTTTGAGGGGAATCATCTCCAAGAATATTATGCCAACAACAAAAGAAGGAGAAATAATCACATGAGTATGGGCACTCCCCTTGGCAAACTGCCAAGCTTGGGGGAGGTGCCCTGGTATCGTATCACCATCACAACTCCTACCTTTACCGTTTTTCTTAGTTCGATCCTATTAGTAGTATCTTGATCTAGTAGAATAAAGTCTTGGCCTGATTTAGTTTTGAGTTTTGCTTTATGATCCTTCTTTGTAATCGAGTCCATGAGCTATATAATAAAGATTAGTGTTGAGTCAAGGGCTTGATTATTTTGCCATGATCTTGGGTGATTAGAAGAAAAAGAATAAAAAGAATCAAAGAGTTCATATTGATCTTATTGAAAGTAATGACTTCACATAGAAAGAGTATGATGATTAAAAGTTGTTGGGAGTTGGCAAATATAGCTTTGGTCATCATTGCAATTAATAGGAAGTAATAAGGAAAGAGAGGTTTCACATATAGATATATTATCATTGACATCTTTTATGATTGGAAGCACTCATTAAAATATGACATGCTAAAGAGTTGATGTTGGACAAGGAAGACAACATAATGGGTTATGTTTTCTTACATCCGAGATAAAGTATGTTGTCATGGATCCTCTACCTTGTTGAGCTTGCCTTTCCCCCTCATGCTAGCCAAATTCTCAGCACTAAGTAGAAATACTACTTGTGCTTCCAAATACCCTTAAACCAGTTTTGCCACGAGAGTCCACCATATCTACCTATGGATTGAGTAAGATCCTTCAAGTAAGTTGTCATCGGTGCAAGCAATAAAAATTGCTCTCTAAATATGCATGACTTATTAGTGCGGAGAAAATAAACTTTGTACGAACTTGTTGTGGACGCAATAAAAGCGACGGACTGCATAATAAAGGTCCACATACAAGGGGCAATATAAAGTGACGTTCTTTTGCATTAAGATTTTGTGCATCAACCCTAAACACGCATGACAACCTCTGCTTCCCTCTGCGAAGGGCCTATCTTTTATTATTATCCTCTACCTTATGCAAGAGTCACGGTGATCTTCACCTTTCCCTTTTTATTTTATCGTTTGGCAAGCTCAGCATGTTGGAAAGAACATGATATATATACCTAATTGGATGTAGGGGAGCATGAATTATTATTGTTGACATTACCCTTGAGGTAAAAGGTTGTGGGGCAAAACTATAAGCCCCTATCTTTCTCTGTGTCCGATTAAAACTCCGTAACCACAAGTATTGCGGGAGTGCTAGCAATTATGGAGGACTAAGTGATAGTTGAGTATGTGGACTTGCTCTTAAGCTCTGACATAGACTCTTTCCGATGTTATGATAAATTGCAATTGCTTCAATGACTGAGGGTATAATTTGTTGGTGCTCAATAAGGTATCTGATTCATACTTTGGCTTTGTGAAAATATCATCACTTGAACATAAGTAATCATATGACAAAATCTATATATGTTGCTGTTATGAAATAATCATGATGCCTTCATGTCCGTATTTTATTTTTATCGATTCCTCTACCTCTAAACATGAGGACATATTTATTGTTATCGGCTTTTCGCTTGAGGACAAGCGAGGTCTAAGCTTGGGGGAGTTGATGCGTCCATTTTGCATCATGCTTTTATGTCAATATTTATTGCATTATGGGCTGTTATTTCACGTTATGTCACAACACTTATGGCTATTCTCTCTTATTTTACAAGGTTTACATGAAGAGGGAGAATGCCGGCAGCTGGAATTCTGGGCAGGAAAAGGAGCAAATATTGAAGGCCTATTCTGCGTAACTCCAAAAGTCCTGAAACTCCATGGAATGTCTTAAAATAAATAAATAAAAATCGTCTCCAAAGATGAAGGCCAGGGGGCCCACACCCTGCTCACGAGGGTGGGGGTGCGCCCTCCCCCCTGGGAGCGCCCCCCTACCTCGTGGGACCCCTGGTGGCTCTCCGATGCCCATCTTCTCCTATATGAAGTCTTTCGATGAGAAAAAAATAGAAGGCAACCTTTCGGGATGAGACTCCACCGCCACGAGGCGGAACCTTGGCGGAACCAATCTAGGGCTCCAGCAGAGCTGTTCTGCCGGGGACACTTCCCTCCGGGAGTGGGAAATCATCACGATCGTCATCACCAATGCTCCTCTCATCGGGAGGGGGCAATCTCCATCAACATCTTGACCAGCACCACCTCATCTCCAAACCCTAGTTCATCTCTTGCCAATTCTTGTCTCCAAGTCCGGGATTGGTGCTAGTAGGTTGCTAGTAGTGTTGATTACTCCTTGTAGTTGATGCTAGTTGGTTTATTTGGTGGAAGATCATATGTTCAGATCCTTTATGCATATTATTACCCCTCTGATTATGAACATGAATATGCTTTGTGAGTAATTACGTTTGTTCCTGGGGACAAGGGAGAAGTCTTGCTATTAGTAGTCATGTGAAATTGGTATTCGTTCGATATTTTGATAAGATGTATGTTGTCTAACCTCTAGTGCTGTTATGTGAACGCCGACTACATAACACTTCACCATTATTTGGGCCTAGAGGAAGGCATTGGGAAGTAATAAGTACATGACGGGTTGCTAGAGTGACAGAAGCTTAAACCCTAGTTTATGCGTTGCTTCGTAAGGGGCTGATTTGGATCCATATGTTTCATGCTATGGTTAGGTTTACCTTAATACTTTTGTTGTAGTTGCAGATGCTTGCAATAGAGGTTAATCATAAGTGGGATGCTTGTTCAAGTAAGAACAACACCCAAGCACCGGTCCACCCACATATCAAATTATCAAAGTACCAAACGCGAATCATATGAGCGTGATGAAAACTAGCTTGACGATATTCCCATGTGTCCTCGAGAGCGCTTTTCCTATTATAAGAGTTTGTCCAGGCTTGTCCTTTGCTACAAAAAGGATTGGGCCACCTTGCTGCACTTTATTTACTTTTGTTACTTGTTTCTCATTACAATTTATCCTATCACAAAACTATCTGTTACCACTTATTTCAGTACTTGCAGAGAATACCTTGCTGAAAACCGCTTATCATTTCCTTCTGCTCCTCGTTGGGTTCGACGCTCTTACTTATCGAAAGGACTATGATAGATCCCTTATACTTGTGGGTCATCAAAAGCCAAAACGGAAGATCACCTTCTTCATGAACTGAACCGCCGTGGCTGCATCACACTTGCTGACCGGCTCTGCCTCGACCCACTTTGTGAACTTATCAACAGCCACCAAGAGGTGGGTCTTCTTATCCTTGTACCTCTTGAAAGGCCTAACCATATCAAGCCCCCATGTTGCAAACAGCCAAGTGATTGGGATCATCCTCAGCTCCTGAGCTGGAACATGGGCTCAACATGAAAACTTTTGACAACCGTCACATTTTCTGACCAAGTCCTCAGCATTAGCATGAGCCGTCAGCCAATAGAAACCGTGACGAAAAGCCTTGGCTACCAGAGATTTAGAGCTAGCATGATGACCACAATCTCCTACGTGGATCTCATGTAGAATCTCACAACCTTCTTCAGGAGAGATGCAACGCTGAAACGCCCCTGTAACACTGCAATGGTGCAGCTCCCCATTGACAATTGTCATTGACTTAGACCGCCGGGTTATCTGCCTAGCCAAGGTCTCATCCTCAGGCAACTTGCCCCAGGACATGTAAGCCAAATAGGGGACTGTCCAGTCAGGAATAACATGAAGAGCCGCCACCAATTGTGCTTCCGGGTCAGGAATAGCAAGGTCCTCCTCCGTAGGCAACTTGACCGAAGGGTTGGGTTGTGGGGACCCCGACTCATAAGTCGAGATCACCGAATGCACGTGTACTGTGATCCCAGAGACCAATGCTCACTGAACACACAGAAGCTGAATAACAAGAGTCTTGCATCCATACATACCGTTTTACACAAGTAGGACCATTATGGTCAAGTCTTGAGTGTATCATCGCAGCGGAAATCTTCAATAACAACTTGGACCCATGCCATCTGCCTTAACCGTACAGGCATTCTGACTGGGAAGTGTCCTAGATCGCATGTTCGTCACCAAGGTGCTCTTCATTATATCCTGTTCTTTCATGCCTGGCCAATAAAATAACAAGTGGCAAGCCAATGAGTACTTTGAATGTACTCGCAAGCAACCCATGTTTTAGTTCAAGATACAACAATGCATGATATAGGTAAATTTTTGCAGAAAGCTAGTTTTGAGTGCAATGACATGTTCAACAACTTGTAAGACATGCATCAGGAGAATTCAGGTAACCATGAGGACAGGTTACAGATATCAACATCAATAGAGTGGGCATCAACCCAACTCAATCATGTCAAGTCCTTTGACTTGACCCAAGTAGATCTTCCCACTTATCCAAACACACACTGGTTTGTAAACATGTGGACGTAGCCCAAGAGCGGTTACCTAACTGTCCTTGACCGTGGACACGGCTATTCGAATAGTTTTACACTCTGCAGAGGTTGCACACTTTACCCACAAGATCCGGGGAACTTCCCTGTCATCCACGACCCGTGATACCTCAAGTACCCGGGGTAAGCACCCGATCACTATCTTTCCCTAGACGACACTAACAAGGAGTCCACTCGTTGTTCCGTATCCTCACGATGTACATCATACGAGACTCATTCGAGATCGTAACATCCGAGAGGGGACACAACGGTGTATCCGGAGCCCTGTGAAAATAGTCATGGCCGCCCTACCTGGCACGACCCTGTCCCGAGAGAGAGCACCAACTCTCCCCCGTCACTAGTAATGTGGGATCCAAGCTAGCATCAGCCTAGGTAATCAATAATGCCCTTTCCCATACAAGGGTAGAGTGGTTGCGCATGTAAGGTTGGAATAACGGTCGCAACTTAAACCAATCCGTTTTGAAAACGACACACACTTGCCTCGGTACACCACTTCATCATCAAGTGGCTACCCAACTCATCATCTCCCCCGGGCATAAGTGGCACCCGGTGGGGTTTTCGAAAAGTCTTTTGAAAATACTTTGTCTCCATCACCATGCATATTCCCGTCCCTTTTTGTGTAGCCCTACTTTAGCAACCTATCTACCCCCACCGGCATAACCCTCGTAAGAAGGTAGGGTCATGCACAATGCAAGTATCAATGAGGAAGTACGGTGGCAAACCATGAAAGTGGTTACCACCTCATCATGATTCCATTGCAACAACAATATGGTGCTATATGTCATGCATAAAAAGGGTCTCATAGACATGGTCAAAGGGTTGCTTGCCTGTTTTAACAAAGTCTTCGAGGTCTTCAAATATCTCTGGTCCAACTCCGAGCATTTCGTCTACTTCGTCAACTATATCGAAAACAACCATAATAAGCAACACAATCAGGCAAAAATAAAAGTGCTCTAAAAAAATGTGAGTTGGACTTTTCTAGGATGCCTCTGGTCATACGAGGAACGACCAAGGTGATTTCATTGGAAGTGGATCAATGGATATTTCTAAACATTTCAATATGATGGAACAAGGGATTTAATGGATCTGCAAGTTGTCTACAGAATGCCTTTTTATAAAAATGAGTAAAATTACCCATTAAATCGGACATGATTTTACAAACATTTAGAAATTGGTTTCACTGGATTTGGAGTTGAAATGAATATAATATGGATTTTTGAAGTGTACTTATGTGGATAAATGACCTTTTTTAAGTGTCCAATGAAAACCAAGAAAAACCAAAATGTCCACTGTGGCCCATTAATTAGGAATTGATTTATGGAGTCAGTAGAAATTTGATTCATCAAATTTGGACACTATTTGAATTCTCTAGAGAGTTTTGAAGCTATCTGGAAAAGAAAAAGGAAAGGGAAAAGGGCTTTACCCTTATCCAGCGCACTGGGCGCAGTTTAGCAGTGGGCCGGACCAGCGGCTTAGCCGCGCAGGTGAGGAGGGGTGACGTCGTAGGCGCATTTCTCCCGGCCCGTCTCCACTTAAACGGCGGGCCCCAGCCGCTGGGTCGCTGACGCGCGGGGCCCACCGCTCAGGCCATCGCCTACCTCCCGCTTGAACAGAGCAGAGGCAGGGGAGGGGAGGCCGATTGGGCGCCGACGCTCTCCCGGGCAGCACGGGCCACCTCCGGCGGCGCCCGGCACACCGGCGGACTCAGCGCGACGAGTCACACCTGTCCATGTGCTGCACGCACGCACCAATGCTCGGAGTTGAGCAGGGCTTCGGGTCCAGCAGATGGCGGCGGCGGGCTTGGTGGTGGCGTTCGCTTTGGCTACGGAGGCGGGGTCCTAGGGTGTTGGGGAGGTTCGTGGAGGCTCGGGGGGTGCCACAGACCGGTTCAGAGGAGGAAGGGAGGCCGTGGCGGCTCGAATTTGAGTGGGGGTCCGAGGCGGCAATGGCGGCAGAGGAGGAGGGAGAAGGCACGGGAGGAGGAGTGGGTTTGTCCGGGGATGAATGGGAGGGAGAGAGGGCAGTTGGAGACAATAGAAGGCTCGGGGGTGGCCTTATACGGGCGCGACTGGGAGGTGCCGTAGGTGGGGCAGACGGCCACGGCCCGTGGCGTTGCCAGAGGCCAAAAGGGCGTTCTGGTGCGTGCCTGGGGTTCTCGTGGTCGTGGTCCAGGCCGATAGGAGAGGAGAGAGGGAGCAGGGCGAGCTCCAGGAGGGCCCCGAGCTCGTGCGCCCACTGGCCGAGCTGGGCGGCGTCGGGCGAGCTCAGCAGGGTGAGAAGGAGAGAGGGGAAGGAGGGGGCCGACTAGCTAGCGTGCCTTGGACGTCGAGGCGACCTCGGGAGACACGGACCCGACGCCCAAGGTCATCGGGTGCCTCGGAATGGGCAAGCTATAGTGCGGGAGTGCACTGTAGCATGCTCCAGAGCGCGTCCATGGCATGCCATGGCATTTTAATAGTGCCATGGGCATGTCTTATAGAGTCTGGCGGTTTTGGGGAAGAGTAAACAAGGTAGGAGTGGCATTGGATGCCCTAGAGAGCCACTAGATGAGAGGGGAGGTGGAGAGAGAGGTGAGCAGTGGCTGTCCAGAGGGGGAAAATGGGGTTTAACCCCATCAATCATGGAGCTTTGGAAGAGGGGGATCTACTGGAGGTTGCTGGTGATCAGGTTCAGCTGTGGTAAAAACTTGGGCTCATGGAGATTAGTGGAAGAGGTCAAAATGATGATTTTGGAAAAATGGCAGAAGGTGTTTGTTGTTGGTTTGGGCAAGAAAATTAATTCCACTTGCCATGCGAATTAACAAGATGGAATGGCACTTAGAAATAGTGTGTTCTACCAAATTTAAGCTCATTTGGGCAAAGTTGATAGTGCAACTTTTGTAAACCCTAGAAATCAACAGAAATGGGTTTTCCAAGATCTAGTCATGCAAAACCATTCTCCTGGATGCACCACTTGGCGTAGTGTCATCATTTGGGGATTTGAACATGTCCACAAAAATTCAGATCAAAATGACACACTTGGCAATGTAGAGTTGTTCAAATTTGGTTCAGGACAGGAAGGGTATTGGGGCACTTTGATCAATATAACATTTTCTCCAACTTGTGCCATTTGGTATAGATGAATTATTAGACCATTTGAGCATGTTCACAAGGTTTCAGAACATTTGGACATGTTTGGCAATGTAAAGTTGCTCAAACTTCAAAATGGACAGAAATGGTTTTGAGGAGATTTCGTGGGGTTATACTATTCTCCATGACATGATACTTGTCAAGATCATCAAACATCTCATATATTACATGCTAGAATTTTCTTGGAATTTTCAGAGAATATTTCCTTTGTAAATATTTCAAAATCTTGAAATATCCAGAAACGGTTTTTGAGGGATTTAACCAATATTTTGAACATGACCATGTGTTTAAACTCTTATATATGAACAATATATGTCCACTGAGTTTCCCTAGGTTTTACCAAATATTTTTAAAGCATAAAAATAATTTTAACCTATTAAAGACCATTTCTGGCCTAAAGAAAAAGCCTTTAAATAACATAGGTAAATAACTTCTAAAATTATATTTTTGTGGTTTCTGGGTATCCTATATCTAATAGGAGTCAAATATATTTTTGGAAAGATTTTTACTGCCCTTAATTAAGTAATTGCAGTGCAAACCTCAATTCAGGGGGTTTTGGAAAACTAATTTTAAAAAAATACTATTTGGCCAAATTATTTTTGTAAGAAATTATTTTATGTCCTATACACATGGCATGATCATTGGTTCAATAGTTTGTAGCAAGGAGATGAAGTATAGGAGTTGGAGGATTTATTTGATTTTTAGAGCACTTGCAAACAGCAGACAAAAACCAATCAAGGCAAGGTCCAAAACACTCAAAAGTTTTTGTCAAACCACATTTTATCATGATTGTTAGCTTAAGTGAGTGGCATGAAAATCAGGGTGTGACAGACCTACCCCACTTACAAGAATCTCGTCCCCGAGATTCCCAAACTAGGCGCGGAAAGGGATACAGAAACTTGGATCTGGGTAGTCTTCAAGTCCTCATGTTGCTTCTGCTTCCGTGTAGTGCTCCATTGAGCTTGAAGTACTTGATGGTGTGGCTTTGTGTATGACGCTCCTCTTGATCCAGGTTGCTAATGGGTAGCTCGCGGTAGGTTAGATTGGGCTAGGGCTTGATGGCTCGGTGGTTAATGCCCTTGTAGAGTTTGGGCAAGTTAGGAAGTTGGAAACACTTCCGGGGTTGTGATGCATGGAAAGCATTGTGCACATCAGGTAACTCAGGTGGCAACTCCAGCTAGTAATTGTCTTCTCTTCGTCTTGTAGTGATCTCAGAGGGGGTTGTTAAATCTTGGAGTGACCTCGAAGGGGGGCGATGAATCTTGGTGTGGGTCTCCTTGTCATGGAAATGCTTGGTTCCTTAGAGAGGAGTGGCTTGTAGATACACATCGTCTTTGACGCGGAAGTATACTTCTTGAAGATGGTGGTTGGTGTAGTTCTTCCTCCTAGACATGACGATCTTCAGATGTTCCTTGACCAGCTAACCGATTCTTCTTCCGTCTTCGGGTAGACAAGTATGCCATCAAAGAAAGATGACAACTAAATTGTCCAAGCACTCCATGAAGTCTATGGGGTACGTAAAGTGGGATGAGGCATTGGTGATGGTCACGGTTGAGCATTGGCCAAGGTCTTATCGATCTAGAGCCAAAGCCCAAGGTCAGGATCCGACCATGTTGTGGCTTGGTAGGGCGTAAGGGTTTCAAGGACTCTAGTGTGCGAGTGAATGTTTATCATCCCATCCTTGAGCACAGTTTCTGAGATGCCAATTGTGCTATCTAGTCCTTTAAACAAATCACATCATATTACTGATAATATCATTTCGTATAGGTCAACTCCAATCACCACTCATGTGATTCATATCCTCATGACTTGTCAGGACCCCGACTCAATGCCACATCGATCTAGCATGTAACACCTCATATCACTTTGCGGCCTCACGCACGGTATCCCCATGGGTGTCGCCTTACCTTTGCCCGGGACCGTTTGCTCCTTTTGGCACACGTATATGATAGTGTCGCTAGCATCCATATGATAAGGAGCCCGGGCTGACATGGCTAGTCGTAAACCCAAAGTGGCACAAACTTACAGGGACAGCCATCCATGACCCACCATCGAACGTGTCGGTCATCAGCGAGTGAATCCAGGCTGTAGCACTGGGCTAGCAGGACTCCGGTGAACCGGGCTGTAGCGGGCTAACAGGACTCCGGTATTCATCGCGTGACATTTCCCCGAAGGGACAGACACAGGAACGAAGAAGGACACATGCCGGCCAGCCTAAGTGTTCCGGAGCAGTAGCAAGCTACCATGGCTCAATGGAAGCACTAGGAGACATTTCCCGGTAAGAGAGGCTACTAAGGATAAACAACTAGATAGTCAGATCCCACACATACCAAGCATTTCAATAACATACACACAATATGCTCGATATGTGCAAATACAACATGGCATCACAACATGACTCTACAACTCAAGTATTTTATTCAATAGGCTCCGAGGAGCGAGATATTACAAACATGGGTCTCAATACTACAAGTCATAGCACAAACGGAAGCTTAACATGTCTGGGTACACACATCTACAAATGAAAAAGGCTGAGAAGCCTAACTATCTACTAGATCCTGCCGAGGGCACAAGATCGTAGCTGAGGTAACAAGCTAAACGTCGAAGTCCACGCGGAACTACTAGCAAGACTGAAGTCTCTCTGCAAAAACGTAAAATAGGCAAACGTGAGTACAAATGTACCCAGCAAGACTTACATCAGAACTAACTACATATGCATCATTATCAACAAAGGGGTGGTGGAGTTTAACTGCAGCAAGCCAGCTTTGACTCGGTGGCTAACCTGAACTACGACTGCAAGTAACTCTTTTGAGGTGGCGCACACGAGTCCACATATTCACCAAATCAATACACCACTATGGATCCGCTCCCGTCTCCCTACGAGAACGCCATCCATAGCACTCACACTTATCTTGCGCATTTTAGAGTATCCACTTTCACTTGTCTATGAACTGTATAGGCAACCCAGAAGTCCTTTACCGCGGACACGGCTATTCGAATAGATCATATTAACCCTGCAGGGGTGTACTTCTTCACACACGCTCTCGCCACTTACCGCCACGTACACGTCATGTATCTCGGCAATCTTCAAGCGGAAGCCTGGCGAGGGTGTCGGCCACGACCTGACTAACCACACAAGTCTCTAGCCCAGGTTTATCGCCTATTCGGGTTCCATCTGCAAGGAGATCCGACCGGGGTGTCGCTCATGGCCCCAAACGATGTGTGCAGAGTTCCCAAGCCCACCATCCGGGTGCCACTTGGTACACCATGCCACTGTGCCTAGTCTGTCCCAAGCCCACCTATACCGGGTGCCACTTGGTAGACTACTAACACTACCTACAAACACCAGAAACTAGTTGCAACTCCTGGACAGAGATCAAGTCGCTTAATAAGTCGAGAGAGTCAATTAAGGATCTCAATGTGTGGTAGTACCTGTTCATGGATCACAAACACAGAACTCAGTTCCTGAGGACGGTTTCAATGAGACAACCCACCATGTACTCCTACATGGCCTCTCACTGCTACCTTTACCAAATCGTGTTCACACACTTAGCTCTCAACAGTAGGACATGTTCACACACCTCCAATTCATCCCTGATGAATCAGACCTGCCACAACTCTAAGCAATAGCAAGCATGACAAACAAGCATGAATGAGTAGGCATATCAGGGCTCAAACAACTCCTACTCATGCTAGTGGGTTTCATCTATTTACTGTGGCAATGACAGGTCACGCAGGGGATAAAGGGGTTCAACTACCGCAGCAAGTAACAGTTGTATCGGTGTTGTCCTAATGCAGTAAAATAGAGTAGGAGCGAGAGAGTGGGATTGTACCGGAATGAACAAGGGGGTTTTGCTTGCCTGGCACTTCTGAAGATAGTATAGTTCTTCATCGGTGTCATCGAGCTCATCGTCGAACGTCGTCTACTGAGAGGGGACAATCACCGGCAAATGAGAGGGAACACAATCAATGCAATGCACAATATGATGCATGATCATGACATGGCAAAATGAGTGTGTTTGGCTAATGCAACTTAGAACAGATTGGTTTGAGTTCATTTGACTCAAGGATTCAAATGCAAACCCAAAATAAGAGGTCATATTAGTGCATTAACTTGTTTCACCTAAACAGCAAGGTTAAAGTGTTCTAACATGCATGAAACCAATGCAGATGGAAAGATTGGATTTTTCTGATCATTTTTCATATATAAATTATTTCATTTGGAGTTATAGATTAATTTATATGATTTTCAGAAGTTTTGGGTATTTTCTGGAATTTCCTGTATAAGAATAAATCCAAAAAAGAGTTACTGCGTCAGTACTACGTCACTGTGACATCAGCGGTCAACGGGGCCGGTCCAGTCAAACTGACTAGTGGGACCCGTCCGTCAATAGTTAGTTAAACCAACTAAGTTTAGTTAGCATTAAACTAATACTAACTTGGTTTAGTTAGTGGCCTGGGGCCCACACGTGAGTGACCCAGGGGGTCAAACTGGGTCCACCCGGGGTCAACGGTTAGCGGGGTCAAACTCGCCAGCGACTCGACACCGGCGAGGCCAGACACGGCGGGGCGATGCGGGGTTCGTGCTCCGGAGACCAAAACGACGACGGAGCACTTCTACACGTAGCTGGGAACGGGCCGCATCCATTAGTGGTGTTGGTTAGGCTCGGGGTCGCCGGAAATGTCGCGGGCGACGAGCTGGGCGGCTGCCGGGGTTCAAGTGTGGTCGAGCTTGTTGTTAGGGGGCATGGTGAGGCGCGTGGGGTGGTGTTTTGGGCTCCTGCGAGTGCGGTGAGGGCGGTGGTGTGCTCGGAATCGAGCCAACGTGGCTGTGGCCACGACGGCGACGTGCCGTGGCGGCGTTCGAGTGTGGCCGAGCTCGGTGCGGTCGATGCAGGGCTCGAGAGCGAGAAGGAGAGGGATGGAGAGCTGTAGCAGCTCACGGCGAACACGACGGTGCAGACGACGCGGTCGAGGACGAGCTAGTGCGGCGGATATGGTGAGGGGGATCTGCGGCCGCGTTCGGTGAAGACGAGCTTGATGGAGACGAGGGAGACCGTGCGAGCGCTCGGGGCTCGGCTAGCTCGACGTTGCGGACGACGGCGGAGCTCTTGGACAAGTCAGCACGGCGCGGGGATGACGGCGGACGTGGGTTTCACGGTGGCGCGGGCGTGGCAGCGTCGGCCATGGTGGGAGAGGGCAAGGGAGAGAGGCGGAGGGTGTGTGAGGTGTCTACGGGGTCGGGGCGGCAACGTGGAGCCTGCCCAGGTGTCACGGGCGCGGGTGTCACGCCCAATATGCGACCCTATCCAAGAGGAACTCGAAGGTCCCACCAAGGATAGACCCGCATATTGAAACGCTTTTGCAAGGTGGATATCATTACATCAACATTACATAATAGTGGGGATACATACATAAGGCATACAATGCCACACGAATACAACATCATCTTACATAAGAGCACCATCCATCTACGGATGAAACACAAACAGAAACTCAAACGACATCCACCCTGCTAGCCCAGGCTACCGACCTGGAACCTATCCCCTGATCGAAGAAGAAGCAGAAGAAGAACTCCAAAACAAGCAAACATTGCTCTCGCGTCATGATCATCACAAAACCTGTACCTGCAACTGTTGTTGTAGTAATCTGTGAGCCGCGAGGACTCAGCAATCCCATTACCATGGGTATCAAGACTAGCAAAGCTTAATGGGAAAGGAAGGGGTAAAGTGGTGAGGTTGCAGCATCAACTAAGCATGATATGGTGGCTAACATAGAGCGAGAAGAGAAACAAAGGAACGGTCGTCGACTAGCAATGATCAAGAAGTGATCCTGAACTCCGCCGAGAAGAGACCATCACGGCTGCACACACGGTTGATGCGTTTTAATTCGGATCTGGTGTCAAGTTATCTACAACCGGACATTAACAAATTCCCATCTGCCACATAACCGCGGGCACGGCTCTCGAAAGTTTATACCCTGCAGGGGTGTCCCAACTTAGCCCATGATAAGCTCTCGCGATCAACGAAGGATATTCCTTCTCCCAGGAAGACCCGATCAGTCTCGGAATCCCGGTTTACAAGACATTTCGACAATGGTAAAACAAGACCAGCAAAGCCGCCCGATGCGCCGACAATCCCGATAGGAGCTGCACATATCTCGTTCTCAGGGCAACACCGGATGAGACATCCTACGAGTAAAACCAGACCTCGAGTTTCCCAGAGGGGGCCCCGCAGTCTACTCGGTTCGGACCAGCACTTAGACAAGCACTGGCCCGGGGGGGCTGAAATAAAGATGACCCTCGGGTTGGCCGACCCAAGGGAAGGGTATAGGTGGTGGTGAGGCAAATGGTAAAACCAAGGTTGGGCCTTGCTGGACAAGTTTTATTCAAAGCGAACTGTCAGGGGGGTCCCATAAATCACCCGACCGCGTAAGGAATGCAAAATCCGGGAACATAACACCGGTATGACGGAAACTAGGGCGACAAGAGTGGAACAAAACACCAGGCATAAGGCCGAGCCTTCCACCCTTTACCAAATATATAGATGCATTAATAATATAAGAGATATTGTGATATCCCAACATAACCCTGTCCACCATGGAGCAATCTTCAACTTCACCTGCAACTAACAACGCTATAAGAGGGGCTGAGCAAAGCGGTAACATAGCCAAACAACGGTTTGCTAGGAAGGGTGTCAAAGGTTAGAGGTTCATGGCAATTTGAGAGGCTTGAAGAGCAAATGATAGGAAGCGCGGCATAGTGATAGAACGAAGAAACTAGCATAGCAATGATAGTAGTGAGATCCAGGGTAGCGGTCATCTTGCCTGAAATCCCGCTAGGAAGAAGAACGAGTCCATGAAGAAGACGAACGGGAGTAGTCGAACGAATCCTCACAATCGCAACATTACCGGAACTTAGAAGCAACACCGGAAAGAAACAAACAACATGGTAAATGCACAAGCATAAACATGGCATGATTCTCAAACAAGTATGATGCATGTCTGGTTTAATGAGGCATGGCATGGCAAAGTGCAACAAACAGTACTACAAGTTAAGTGGAGCTCAATATGCAACGAGTTGCATATTGACGAAACACCACATCCGAGTTATTTAGTTCGCTCTCGTTTAGATACACAACAATGTTAAATGTTGTTTAACATGGCAAGGGGTGTAACAAAAGTAAACTAACTATTTAGGCAAGTTTAAATGAGGCCGGAACAACGAACAACTATTCCGGAAAATCCTCATGAGCAATATTCGAATTTGGTACTGTTCTGCCCTAAACACAATTTTATTGTTGTTAAACAGCAAAATAAAGTGCACCATGTTAAACTAGGCACTTTTCCACCCCATTTACATATAAAGTTTATTTAAAACCGAGGTACGGTTATTTAGTTATGAGATAAATCATTTTTAACATGGCATTTAAGCAAATTTAATCAAACAGCATTTTGAACATGTTTAACATGGATGAAAGTGGCATATTATGAAACTAGATGAAATTCTAAGCACTTTACATATATAATTTGTTTTAATCCGATGCATGGTTAATTAATTATTGATGCATGAACAACAGGGGGTTTTCTGTAAACTGTAAATCACTGGGTAAAAGGAAAATTCGCAGGTCTGTAAAAAAACATATGCGGGCCGAATCTGGAACAGGGGCCGAACAGGGCAGGCGCTGGGGGCGGCTCACCATGGGCCACTGGGCCGGATCTGGAGAGGAAGCGAGGCAGGCCGGATCTGGCTCGGCTGGGCCTTGGCCAGCAGGCGAAGGGGAGGCAGCCCAGGCGCGTGCGGTCGTGGGACTTGGCACGGTCAACGGTGAGGAGGGGAGACCGGTTCGGGGCGATGCAGGCGCCTCGTCCTGGAAGCAGAGGACACAGGCGGCGGGACCTGGCGCTGGCGTCTCCCGGCGACGAGTGGAAGGACGAGGGGGGACGGATCCAGCGATGGGAACTGCGATGAGGATCCGGCGCAGGCTCGGGTTCCAGTGGCCGGATCCGGAGGGGTCGGCGAGGTTGGAGCTCCATGGGGCTTGAGGACTTGGTGTACAAGGGCGGCGGCGACGTTGCAGTTCGGGCGGCGGAGCTCGTCGCGGAGGGGCGGCGCGGCAGTCCGTGGTGGTTGGAGACGAGGCGAGGTGGAGGAGCACTCGGGCGCTGCTGCTGCTCCAGGCGGCAGCCATGGCTCCCTGCGAGGAACAACGGACGGGGGAGGCACTGTGAGAGAGAGTTCAGGCAGGAGGAAGAGAAGAGATGGGGCTGCGAGGGGGGGTTCCTGCTAGAGGTGGTCGTCGGCGATGACGAGGGACTCGATCGGGAGCTCCTCTCCCGTTCCAGATCGAGGAGGCTGTGGAATTTTGGATCGGGAGGGGAAGGTGGAGGCTTGGCTGCACTGGGTCTGGCCAAGTGGAGGCAGGGGACTGGGTACGCGCGGATTGCAAGGAGAGAGCGGCGGCGGCTGCGGGATTGGAGGGAATTGGTCTGCCTAGGGTCTAGGGTTAGGCAAAATATATAGCAAGTGGGTTTTGGGTTAGGGCTATCTCGTCCCTCCGATCGTAATCGGACGGGCAGAAAAATAGGCTAGGGAAGTCCAAATAAGAAAACGAAGATGTTTTATAGGTGTTTGGGGATGATTTGAATGCAACGGTGATGACTGAGCGGTTCGGGTTCGGGGCAAGTTTCGGACGCATGCGAGGGGTCTGAGAGAGGTCGACGAAGACAAGGGGGGTCGCGGCAGCTACGAACGGATGCAAGTTTTATGAAAACATGCGGATGCAATGCGGATGATGCGATGAAATGAAATGCCTGACATGAACAAAATGCAAAACAAAAGACAAAACCCAACCACGAAGGAAATAATATATCGCATCTCCGGAAAAGGCAAGAGTTGGAGTTACAAATATGGAAAGTTGTATCTGGGGCGTTACAACACTCCACCACTACGAGAGGATCTCGTCCCGAGATCTAGGATGGCACCGGAGGGAAAAGGAAGAGGAAGAGGAGAGGTAAAACTAAGTTGCTTCTTTGACGAACGAGTGAAACCACGAACCATGAGAGGTTGAGCAATTTAAAAGAAAGAGTACAACAGAGTTGAACGAGATTGCAAACAATCCGTTAGAAAAGAGGAACAAGGAGTATTACGAGGACTTGAAGGTTGAAAGACATGGAAATAAGAGCTTCACGAACAAAAAGAATATGACCACCTCGGTATAATGAGATAGCCAAGGAACAAGAATGACAGAATTTGGACAGCACTCCAGTAGAAAAGAGAAGAAAACTTGATGAGATGAAAGATATTGAACAGGTGATACAACACTCCGGTTAAATGGATAAGCAAGAAAAGAACACGATCCTCACAAAACGAGGTGATGGGTGAAGAGCACAACATCACAATGCCTCCGTAACGAAAGAATAGAAGTTAGATCGTTGGGATAAAGGGACGGAGAAGAAAATGCCAACTTCTACCAGAACTGAACTTGGAAAGCATCCTTGCAAAGAAGAATCGAACAGACTTGTTGGAAAATCAACAACGAAAAGAATAAGCTTGTAGTGGGCTTGTGGAAACATCTCAACACTTGAGGTGAAATTCTGCCACTATGAAAAACAATTGCTTGTTTGAGATCAAAGAAGAGATGAAAACTTCTTCCACCAAGATGATAGAGAGATTACTTGGATCATTGATAAGCACCACAATAGCAACATTCCTTAGGGAAGGCTTTAGGTGAAATATAACCGAAGATAACTCCAAGGAAGAAATTGATGGATTTAATATACCTCAGTCTTGACAACATGTGAATCATGAAACATGAAGGAAATTGTCAAGAGTGACATGACACCACCTCAAAAGATAAGGTAGAAAGAATTGCACTTTGGAATGCAAGATGAAGAATACTTGAGCTCCTCAAAACAAAACATGTGTTGAGCAGCATGTTTATTTTAGAGTATAGCTTGGCGGGTCATAACTTCAAGAGAAATCTTGAAGAACAATTGAAGAATGAAAGGAATCATTGATGAACCACCATGTAGAGCCTCCATGAAGAACTCCGATAATAAAAGGATGATAAAAAGAAAGAGAAGTTGAAAACACAAGGTGAAGCCTTGCAATGATTTAGATGGAGCTTCGCGATGATATAATGGGGAAAACTTGGAACTCCGGAAAAGAAAAGATGAAACATCTCGAACCGAGAAATGTGACATGATGAACAACGTTGGAAAGAAGAAACTAGATCACTTGGATGAAACAATAATAAGAATTACGTTATGCATATCCTTCACCAATTTAAATTGATGACAAGCAACGGATTTGGCATACTACTTATTCTCGTAGAAAGGACTAAGAGGGATATAGCGTAAACCTGAGAAGGTATTGATGGAACCACCGGTGGGATTTGGAAACAACGAATATTTGATATGATAACGAAGGAAGTGAAATCTTGAACGAACCACCATAAGAATTGAAAATGAAAGTAGCAAAGGCACAATTCACCGGGAAGAGTTGGAAAACGAAAGAAGATACTTGAAGGGATTTAGATACATGAGAACGAAGAGAACATGAACTGAATAGAGGATATTTGAACGATTCATCGGTAAGATTTGGAGAACGATAGCTACACGCTGAGAATGAAGAATTATGACATGATGGCCTTTGGAGGAAAGAAATGGAAACAACTCATGAAATGCTCCGGATGGCAAGAAAAGAATTCTCACAATCGAAAACAATTATGAGAGGATGGCATCAAGCTTGAACTACGCCTCTTTGGAACAACGGGTAAGGATTTAAGAGGAACTCTTCTTCGGTCTTCAAAATCCGAGAATGACGACGAGAAACACCACCATGAATTGTTGAGATACTATGGGAGAATTAAAAGAGGAAAGGTTGAGCCAAAGATGAAGAGAATTTGAAAACGACCTTGGAGAAGGCATGTGACTGATGAAAATTCATTCTTACGTCAAACTCTGAAAAGAATTTGGAATGGCTCCGGAAAAATTAGGAGAGTCAGGTAAGATCCTGGGAAAAGACCTGTGGGTTAGGGCCCACTCAAACACCGTTGAAAATGATTTTAAAGAGAGATTGCACCGGTTGAATTAAATGGCTTGAATGAGATAACAATCTCCAAATGGCTTGAACGGATTAAGAATGGAAACACAAATCTTCTGAGATATCTTCAGCACTCCAGAACAAATGAATAGGAAGAAGTGAATGATTAAGAGGTGCACTGGCATGAGAAAGCATTTGACACGAGGAAAGGAATATGATCAACACTGAAAGCTTGAATTGAATCCACCAGAGAAGAAACAATAAAGAAGGATGATGAACTTGAAGCTCGTGAGCATCTTCACGAGGGAACACCGGATCAGAACATTGAAAGAAAAGAATGAAGAGACTTCCCATAAATAAAAGGATACATGGTTAAGAAATCTGAGTCCTTAAATAAAAGGGTGGGAGGGTGGGGAAAACAAAGGCAACTTGGGATGAACGAAACAAACACCATTGAGAAAACTTAGAATTGATCTTGCGGATGGGAAAAATGATGGGATCATCTCGAAGAGAAGCACACCGGTTGGAAAGAATTAACATGATAACCTCAATGATCAAAAAAGATTAGTATTCACATAGCAATATGAGAACTCCGTTTAGGAAAGGTATGGATTCAACATTTGACTTCGAAGCAACTCGAATACCACAAATAAAACAAAACAAAGGATTTGGCTTGCAGAATAAGCCGGAAACAAACATATGATAGAGATTTACCCAATCCTGTATCATGCATTTGTCGGAAAGATATTCTAGGAGCTACTTGAATTCCCACCTATAAACTCCCGAAACTTTCTGGTTATGCAATCTGGTGTTGGGGATACAGGGGAAGCAATATATCTCACCCAAACTAACAGTACCTACATCCAAGCTGTATCCATCCGTCAACGCATAACCAAGAAACCTTCGGAAATCGTGTACCTCAACCTTCGAAAAGCATCCGTTATACGAGTTATGGCAATACTCCCGAACTCCCCAGTACTGGGTGGCGTCGAGGTTATCTCACCAACAACTGCATAAAAGAGATTTTCGATGTCGGCAAAACTCAGGTATTCTAGAACTGCAACGATAAAATTATGACGATAACACCTCGGAGCTCAACTCCCCGGGACACTGCCACAACCCCTAAATGTCAGGAGGCACCAAGAACAATGTTCTCGTCATAAGAATATCGGAACGATCCCAAGATACCCGCGTGATCCTAAAAAAAATTTAGTGAAATTTGAGGAGAGGAAAGACAAAACATCTACATCAGGAGTCCTCACTAGAGCGACGAAGGGGGCTGAGGAGTAAAAAGAATCCTACTCTCCGATATATATAATCCTAAGACTCAAAATAGTTTTTTTTCCAGACTCAACAACGGCCAACAATCAAGGGGGCTCCTATGGTCGGTCGAGGCTCTGATTACTAACTTGTCACGCCCAACATGCGACCCTATCCAAGAGGAACTCGAAGGTCCCACCAAGGATAGACCCGCATATTGAAACGCTTTTGCAAGGTGGATATCATTACATCAACATTACATAATAGTGGGGATACATACATAAGGCATACAATGCCACACGAATACAACATCATCTTACATAAGAGCACCATCCATCTACGGATGAAACACAAACAGAAACTCAAACGACATCCACCCTGCTAGCCCAGGCTACCGACCTGGAACCTATCCCCTGATCGAAGAAGAAGCAGAAGAAGAACTCCAAAACAAGCAAACATCGCTCTCGCGTCATGATCATCGCAAAACCTGTACCTGCAACTGTTGTTGTAGTAATCTGTGAGCCACGAGGACTCAGCAATCCCATTACCATGGGTATCAAGACTAGCAAAGCTTAATGGGAAAGGAAGGGGTAAAGTGGTGAGGTTGCAGCATCGACTAAGCATGATATGGTGGCTAACATAGAGCGAGAAGAGAAACAAAGGAACGGTCGTCAACTAGCAATGATCAAGAAGTGATCCTGAACTCCTACTTACGTCAATCATAACACAGAAACCGTGTTCACTTCCCAGACTCCGCCGAGAAGAGACCATCACGGCTACACACACGGTTGATGCGTTTTAATTCGGATCTGGTGTCAAGTTATCTACAACCGGACATTAACAAATTCTCATCTGCCACATAACCGTGGGCACGGCTCTCGAAAGTTTATACCCTGCACGGGTGTCCCAACTTATCCCATGATAAGCTCTCGCGATCAACGAAGGATATTCCTTCTCCCAGGAAGACCCGATCAGTCTCGGAATCCCGGTTTACAAGACATTTCGACAATGGTAAAACAAGACCAGCAAAGCCGCCCGATGCGCCGACAATCCCGATAGGAGTTGCACATATCTCGTTCTCAGGGCAACACTGGATGAGACATCCTACGAGTAAAACCAGACCTCGAGTTTCCCCGAGGGGGCCCCGCAGTCTACTTGGTTCGGACCAGCACTTAGACAAGCACTGGCCCGGGGGGGCTGAAATAAAGATGACCCTCGGGTTGGCCGACCCAAGGGAAGGGTATAGGTGGTGGTGAGGCAAATGGTAAAACCAGGGTTGGGCCTTGCTGGACAAGTTTTATTCAAAGCGAACTGTCAGGGGGGTCCCATAAATCACCCGACCGCGTAAGGAACGCAAAATCCGGGAACATAACACCGGTATGACGGAAACTAGGGCGACAAGAGTGGAACAAAACACCAGGCATAAGGCCGAGCCTTCCACCCTTTACCAAATATATAGATGCATTAATAATTTAAGAGATATTGTGATATCCCTGTTGGGGAACGTTGCAGAAAACAAAAAATTTCCTACTCGTTTCACCAAGATCCATCTAGGAGTTCATCTAGCAACGAGTCATTAGATGCATCTACATACCTTTGTAGATCGCGAGCGGAAGCGTTCAAAGAACGGTGATGATGTAGTCGTACTCGACGTGATCCAAATCACCGATGACCAAGCGCCGAACGGACGGCACCTCCGCTTTCAACACACGTACGGGACAGGAGAAGTCTCCTCCTTCTTGATCCAACAAGGGGGGAGGAGAGGTTGATGAAGATCCAGCAGCACGACGGCGTGGTGGTGGATGCAGGGCGTCACAGAAGCAGGGCTTCGCCAAGACTACGAGGGAGAGACGTAACGGGAGAGAGGGAGGCGCCAGGGGCTGGTGTGTTTCCCTCCTCTCCCCCCCACTATATATAGGGGTGCCATGGGGGGGGGGGGGCGCCGGCCCTAGTAGATGAGATCTACTAGGGGGGCGGCGGCCAAGGGGAGGTTTCCCTCCCCCCAAAGGCACCTAGGGGTGCCTTCCACCACATGTTCTCTTCCATGGTGGGAACCCTAGGCGCATGGGCCTATAGGGGCTGGTGCCCTTGGCCCATGAAGGCCAAGGCACACCCCCTACAGCCCATGTGGCCCCCGGGGCAGGTGGCCCCACCCGGTGGGCCCCCGGGACCCCTCCGGTGGTCCCGGTACAATACCGATAACACCGAAACTTGTCCCGATGCCCGAAACTGCACTTCCTATATATAATTCTTTACCTCTGGACCATTCCGGAACTCCTCGTGACGTCCGGGATCTCATCCGGGACTGCGAACAACATTCGGGTTTCTGCATATACATATCTTCATAACCCTAGCGTCACCGAACCTTAAGTGTGTAGACCCTACGGGTTCGGGAGACAAGCAGACATGACCAAGACGACTCTCCGGTCAATAACCAACAGCGGGATCTGGATACCCATGTTGGCTCCCACATGCTCCACGATGATCTCATCGGATGAACCACGATGTCGAGGATTCAATCAACCCCGTACTCAATTCCCTTTGTCAATCGATATGTTACTTGCCCGAGATTCGATCGTCGGTATCCCAATACCTCGTTCAATCTCGTTACCGGCAAGTCACTTTACTCGTACTGTAATGCATGATCCCGTGACCAGACACTTGGTCACTCTGAGCTCATTATGATGATGCATTACCGAGTGGGCCCAGTGATACCCCTCCGTCATACGGAGTGACAAATCCCAGTCTTGATCCATGTCAACCCAACAGACACTTTCGGAGATACCCATAGTCTACCTTTATAGTCACCCAGTTATGTTGTGACGTTTGGTATACCCAAAGCACTCCTACGGTATCCGGGAGTTACACGATCTCATGGTCTAAGGAAAAGATACTTTGACATTGGAAAACTCTAGCAAACGAACTATACGATCTTGTGCTATGTTTAGGATTGGGTCTTGTCCATCACATCATTCTCCTAATGATGTGATCTCGTTATCAATGACATCCAATGTCCATAGTCAGGAAACCATGACTATCTATTGATCAACGAGCTAGTCAACTAGAGGCTTACTAGGGACATGTTGGTGTCTGTTATTCACACATGTATTACGATTTCCGGATAACACAATTATAGCATGAATAAAGACAATTATCATGAACAAGGAAATATAATAATAATGCTTTTATTATTGCCTCTAGGGCATATTTCTAACAGTCCCCCACTTGCACTAGAGTCAATAATCTAGTTACATTGTGATGAATCGAACACCCATGGAATTCTGGTGTTGATCATGTTTTGCTCTAGGGAGAGGTTTAGTCAACGGATCTGCTACATTCAGGTCCGTATGTATTTTACAAATCTCTATGTATCCATCTTGAACATTTTCACGAATGGAGTTGAAGCGACGCTTGATGTGCCTTGTCTTCTTGTGAAACCTGGGCTCCTTGGCAAGTGCAATAGCTCCAGTGTTGTCACAGAAGAGCTTGATCGGCCCCGACGCATTGGGTATGACTCCTAGGTCGGTGATGAACTCCTTCACCCATATTGCTTCATGTGCTGCCTCCGAGGCCGCCATGTACTCCGCTTCACATGTAGATCCCGCCACGACGCTCTGCTTGCAACTGCACCAGCTTACTGCCCCACCATTCAAAATATACACGTATCCGGTCTGTGACTTAGAGTCATCCAGATCTGTGTCGAAGCTAGAGTCGACGTAACCCTTTACGACGAGCTCTTCGTCACCTCCATAAACGAGAAACATTTCCTTAGTCCTTTTCAGGTACTTCAGGATATTCTTGACCGCTGTCCAGTGCTCCTTGCCGGGATTACTTTGGTACCTTCCTACCAAACTTACGGCAAGGTTTACATCAGGTCTGGTACACAGCATGGCATACATAATAGAACCTATGGCTGATGCATAGGGGATGACGCTCATCTCTTCTATATCTTCTGTCATGGTCGGACATTGAGCTGAGCTCAATTTCATACCTTGTAACACAGGCAAGAACCCCTTCTTGGATTGATCCATATTGAACTTCTTCAATATCTTATCAAGGTATGTGCTTTGTGAAAGACCTATGAGGCGTCTCGATCTATCTCTATAGATTTTGATGCCTAATATATAAGCAGCTTCTCCAAGGTCCTTCATTGAAAAACTCTTATTCAAATAGGCCTTGATGCTGTCCAAGAGTTCTATATCATTTCCCATCAAAAGTATGTCATCTACATATAATATGAGAAATGCTACAGAGCTCCCACTCACTTTATTGTAAACGCAGGCTTCTCCATAAGTCTGCGTAAACCCAAACGCTTTGATCATCTCATCAAAGCGAATGTTCCAACTCCGAGATGCTTGCACCAGCCCATAAATTGAGCGTTGGAGCTTGCACACCTTGTCAGCATTCTTAGGATCGACAAAACCTTCCGGCTGCATCATATACAATTCTTCCTTAAGGAAACCATTAAGGAATGCCGTTTTGACGTCGATTTGCCATATTTCATAATCGTAGAATGCGGCAATTGCTAACATGATTCGGACGGACTTCAGCTTCACTACCGGTGAGAAAGTCTCATCGTAGTCAACCCCTTGAACTTGTCGATAACCCTTGGCGACAAGCCGAGCTTTATAGATGGTCACATTACCATCCGCGTCTGTCTTCCTCTTAAAGATCCATTTATTTTCTAGGGCTCGCCGCTCAACGGGCAAGTCAGTCAAAGTCCATACTTCGTTTTCATACATGGATCCTATCTCGGATTTCATGGCTTCTAGCCATTTGTCGGAATCCGGGCCCGCCATCGCTTCTTCATAGTTCGAAGGTTCACCGTTGTCTAACAACATGATTTCCAAGACAGGGTTCCCGTACCACTCTGGTGCGGAACGTGTCCTTGTGGACCTTCGAATTTCAGTAGGAGCTTGATCAGAATTATCTTGATCATCATCATTAACTTCCTCTCTAGTCGGTGCAGGCACCTCAGGAACATTTTCTTGAGTTGCGCCATTTTCCGGTTCAAGAGGTAATACTTCATCAAGCTCTACTTTCCTCCCACTTACTTCTTTCGAGAGAAACTCTTTCTCCAGAAAGGACCCATTCTTGGCAACAAAGATCTTGGCTTCGGATCTGAGGTAGAAGTTATACCCAATAGTTTCTTTTGGGTATCCTATGAAGACGCATTTTTCCGACTTGGGTTCGAGCTTTTCAGGTTGAAGTTTCTTGACATAAGCATCGCATCCCCAAACTTTTAGAAACGACAGCTTAGGTTTCTTCCCAAACCATAATTCATACGGTGTCGTCTCAACGGATTTCGACAGAGCCCTATTTAAAGTGAATGCGGCAGTCTCTAAAGCATAGCCCCAAAAAGATAGCGGTAAATCGGTAAGAGACATCATAGATCGCACCATATCTAATAGAGTGCGATTACGACGTTCGGACACACCATTACGCTGAGGTGTTCCAGGCGGCGTGAGTTGTGAAACTATTCCACATTTTCTTAAGTGTGTGCCAAACTCGTGACTCAAGTATTCTCCTCCACGATCTGATCGTAGAAACTTGATTTTCCTGTCACGTTGATTTTCAACCTCACTCTGAAATTCCTTGAACTTTTCAAAGGTTTCAGACTTGTGTTTCATTAAGTAGATATACCCATACCTACTTAAATCATCAGTGAGGGTGAGAACATAACGATAGCCACCGCGAGCCTCAATACTCATTGTACCGCACACATCAGTATGTATGATTTCCAATAAGTTGGTTGCTCGCTCCATTGTTCCTGAGAACGGAGTCTTGGTCATTTTTCCCATAAGGCATGGTTCGCACGTGTCAAATGATTCGTAATCAAGAGACTCTAAAAGTCCATCAACATGGAGCTTCTTCATGCGTTTGACACCTATGTGACCAAGGCGGCAGTGCCACAAGTATGTGGGACTATCATTATCAACCTTACTTCTTTTGGTACTCACATTGTGAACATGTGTAGCATCACGTTCGAGATTCATAAAGAATAAACCATTCACCATAGGAGCATGACCATAAAACATATCTCTCATATAAATAGAACAACCATTATTCTCAGATTTAAATGAGTAGCCATCTCGAATTAAACGAGATCCCGATACAATGTTCATGCTCAAAGTTGGCACTAAATAACAATTATTAAGGTTTAAAACTAATCCCGAAGGGAGATGCAGAGGCAGCGTGCCGACGGCGATCACATTGACCTTGGAACCATTCCCGACGCGCATCGTCACCTCGTCCTTTGCCAGTTTCCGCTTATTCCGCAGCCCCTGCTTTGAGTTACAAATGTGAGCAACTGCACCGGTATCAAATACCCAGGAGCTACTACGGGCACTAGTAAGGTACACATCAATTACATGTATATCACATATACCTTTTGTTTTGCCGGCCTTCTTATCCGCTAAGTACTTAGGGCAGTTCCGCTTCCAGTGACCGCTTCCCTTGCAATAAAAGCACTCAGTCTCGGGCTTGGGTCCATTCTTTGGCTTCTTCCCGGTAGCTTGCTTGCCGGGCGCGGCAACCTCCTTGCCGTCCTTCTTGAAGTTCTTTTTACCCTTGCCTTTCTTGAACTTAGTGGTTTTATTGACCATCAACACTTGATGTTCCTTCTTGACTTCTACCTCTGCTGATTTCAGCATAGCAAATACTTCAGGAATGGTCTTTTCCATCCCCTGCATATTGAAGTTCATCACAAAGCTCTTGTAGCTTGGTGGAAGCGACTGGAGGATTCTGTCAATGACCGCATCATCCGGGAGATTAACTCCCAGCTGAGTCAAGTGGTTATGCAACCCAGACATAGTGAGTATGTGCTCACTGACAGAACTGTTTTCCTCCATCTTACAGCTGAAGAACTTGTTGGAGACTTGATATCTCTCGACCCGGGCATGAGCTTGGAAAACCATTTTCAGCTCTTCGAACATCTCATATGCTCCATGTCTCTCAAAACGCTTTTGGAGCCCCAGCTCTAGGCTGTAAAGCATGCCACACTGAACGAGGGAGTAGTCATCGGAACGTGCCTGCCAAGCGTTCATAACATCTTGTTCTGCAGGGAGAACAGGTGCGTCACCCAGCGGTGCTTGTAGGACATAATCTTTCTTGGCAGCTATGAGGATGATCCTCAGGTTCCGGACCCAGTCCGTATAGTTGCTGCCATCGTCTTTCAGCTTAGTTTTCTCTAGGAACGCGTTGAAGTTGAGGACTACGTTGGCCATTTGATCTACAAGACATATTGTAAAATATTTAGACTAAGTTCATGATAATTAAGTTCAACTAATCAAATTATTAATGAACTCCCACTTAGATTAGACATCCCTCTAGTCATCTAAGTATTACATGATCCGAGTTTAACTAGACCGTGTCCGATCATCACGTGAGACGAACTAGTCAACATCGGTGAACATCTTCATGTTGATCGTATCTTCTATACGACTCATGCTCGACCTTTCGGTCTTCTGTGTTCCGAGGCCATGTCTGTACATGCTAGGCTCGTCAAGTCAACCTAAGTGTTTGCATGTGTAAATCTGTCTTACACCCGTTGTATGTGAACGTCTGAATAAAACACCCGATCATCACGTGGTGTTTTGAAACAGCGAACTGTGCAACGGTGCACAGTTAGGGGGAACACTTCTTGAAATTAGTATGAGGGATCATCTTATTTACTACCGTCGTTCTAAGTAAACAAGATGCAAAACATGATAAACATCACATGCAATCAAATAATAAACGTGACATGATATGGCCAATATCACATAGCTCCTTTGATCTCCATCTTGGGGCTCCATGATCATCTTGTCACCGGCTTGACACCATGATCTCCATCATCATGATCTCCATCATCGTGTCTCCATGAAGTTGCTCGCCAACTATTACTTCTACTACTATGGCTAACGCGTTTAGCAATAAAGTAAAGTAATTTACATGGCGTTTCTCAATGACACGCAGGTCATATAAAAGAATAAAGACAACTCCTATGGCTCCTGCCGGTTGTCATACTCATCGACATGCAAGTCGTGATTCCTATTACAATAGCATGAACATCTCATACATCACATATAGATCATTCATCATTCATCACAACTTTGGCCATATCATATCACAAACCACTTGCTGCAAAAACAAGTTAGACGTCCTCTAATTGTTGTTGCAAGTTTTACGTGGCTGAATTAGGGTTCTAGCAAGAACGTCTTCTTACCTACGTTAAAGCCACAACGTGATTTGTCAACTTCTATTTACCCTTCATAAGGACCCTGTTCATCGAATCCGCTCCAACTAAAGTAGGAGAGACACACACCCGCCAGCCACCTTATGCAACTAGTGCATGTTAGTCGGTGGAACCGGTCTCAGGTAAGCGTACGTGTAAGGTTGGTCCGGGCCGCTTCATCCCACAATACCGCTGAAGCAAGAAAAGACTAGTAACGGCAAGAAAGTTGACAAATCTACGCCCACAACAAATTGTGTTCTACTCGCGCAAGAAGAACTACGCATAGACCTAGCTCATGATGCCACTGTTGGGGAACGTTGCAGAAAACAAAAATTTTCCTACTCGTTTCACCAAGATCCATCTAGGAGTTCATCTAGCAACGAGTCATTAGATGCATCTACATACCTTTGTAGATCGCGAGCGGAAGCGTTCAAAGAACGGTGATGATGTAGTCGTACTCGACGTGATCCAAATCACCGATGACCAAGCGCCGAACGGACGGCACCTCCGCGTTCAACACACGTACGGGACGGGAGACGTCTCCTCCTTCTTGATCCAGCAAGGGGGGAGGAGAGGTTGATGAAGATCCAGCAGCACGACGGCGTGGTGGTGGATGCAGGGCGTCACAGAAGCAGGGCTTCGCCAAGACTACGAGGGAGAGACGTAACGGGAGAGAGGGAGGCGCCAGGGGCTGGTGTGTTTCCCTCCTCTCCCCCCCACTATATATAGGGGTGCCATGGGGGGGCGCTGGCCCTAGTAGATGAGATCTACTAGTGGGGGCGGCGGCCAAGGGGAGGTTTCCCTCCCCCCAAAGGCACCTAGGGGTGCCTTCCACCACATGGACTCTTCCATGGTGGGAACCCTAGGCGCATGGGCCTATAGGGGCTGGTGCCCTTGGCCCATGAAGGCCAAGGCGCACCCCCTACAGCCCATGTGGCCCCCGGGGCAGGTGGCCCCACCCGGTGGGCCCCCAGGACCCCTCCGGTGGTCCCAGTACAATACCGATAACACCGAAACTTGTCCCGATGCCCGAAACTGCACTTCCTATATATAATTCTTTACCTCCGGACCATTCCGGAACTCCTCGTGACATCCGGGATCTAATCCGGGACTCCGAACAACATTCGGGTTTCTGCATATACATATCTTCATAACCCTAGCATCACCGAACCTTAAGTGTGTAGACCCTACGGGTTCGGGAGACAAGCAGACATGACCGAGACGACTCTCCGGTCAATAACCAACAGCGGGATCTGGATACCCATGTTGGCTCCCACATGCTCCACGATGATCTCATCGGATGAACCACGATGTCGAGGATTCAATCAACCCCGTACTCAATTCCCTTTGTCAATCGATATGTTACTTGCCCGAGATTCGATCGTCGGTATCCCAATACCTCGTTCAATCTCGTTACCGGCAAGTCACTTTACTCGTACCGTAATGCATGATCCCGTGACCAGACACTTGGTCACTCTGAGCTCATTATGATGATGCATTACCGAGTGGGCCCAGTGATACCTCTCCGTCATACGGAGTGACAAATCCCAGTCTTGATCCATGTCAACCCAACAGACACTTTCGGAGATACCCGTAGTCTACCTTTATAGTCACCCAGTTACGTTGTGACGTTTGGTATACCCAAAGCACTCCTACGGTATCCGGGAGTTACACGATCTCATGGTCTAAGGAAAAGATACTTTGACATTGGAAAACTCTAGCAAACGAACTATACGATCTTGTGCTATGTTTAGGATTGGGTCTTGTCCATCACATCATTCTCCTAATGATGTGATCTCGTTATCAATGACATCCAATGTCCATAGTCAGGAAACCATGACTATCTATTGATCAACGAGCTAGTCAACTAGAGGCTTACTAGGGACATGTTGGTGTCTGTTATTCACACATGTATTACGATTTCCGGATAACACAATTATAGCATGAATAAAGACAATTATCATGAACAAGGAAATATAATAATAATGCTTTTATTATTGCCTCTAGGGCATATTTCCAACAATCCCAACATAACCCTGTCCACCATGGAGCAATCTTCAACTTCACCTGCAACTAACAACGCTATAAGAGGGGCTGAGCAAAGCGGTAACATAGCCAAACAACGGTTTGCTAGGAAGGGTGTCAAAGGTTAGAGGTTCATGGCAATTTGAGAGGCTTGAAGAGCAAATGATAGGAAGCGCGGCATAGCGATAGAACGAAGCAACTAGCATAGCAATGATAGTAGTGAGATCCAGGGTAGCGGTCATCTTGCCTGAAATCCCGCTAGAAAGAAGAACGAGTCCATGAAGAAGACGAACGGGAGTAGTCGAACGAATCCTCACAATCGCAACATTACCGGAACTTAGAAGCAACACCGGAAAGAAACAAACAACATGGTAAATGCACAAGCATAAACATGGCATGATGCACACACAAGTATGATGCATGTCTGGTTTAATGAGGCATGGCATGGCAAAGTGCAACAAACAGTACTACAAGTTAAGTGGAGCACAATATGCAACGAGTTGCATATTGACGAAACACCACATCCGAGTTATTTAGTTCGCTCTCGTTTAGATACACAACAATGTTAAATGTTGTTTAACATGGCAAGGGGTGTAACAAAAGTAAACTAACTATTTAGGCAAGTTTAAATGAGGCCGGAACAACGAACAACAATTCCGGAAAATCCTCATGAGCAATATTCGAATTTGGTACTGTTCTGCCCTAAACACAATTTTATTGTTGTTAAACAGCAAAATAAAGTGCACCATGTTAAACTAAGCATTTTTTCACCCCATTTACATATAAAGTTTATTTAAAACCGAGGTACGGTTATTTAGTTACGAGATAAATCATTTTTAACATGGCATTTAAGCAAATTTAATCAAACAGCATTTTGAACATGTTTAACATGGATGAAAGTGGCATATTATGAAACTAGATGAAATTCTAAGCACTTTACATATATAATTTGTTTTAATCCGATGCATGGTTAATTAATTATTGATGCATGAACAACAGGGCGTTTTCTGTAAACTGTAAATCACTGGGTAAAAGGAAAATTCGCAGGTCTGTAAAAAAAACATATGCGGGCCGAATCTGGAACAGGGGCCGAACAGGGCAGGCGCTGGGGGCGGCTCACCATGGGCCACTGGGCCGGATCTGGAGAAGAAGCGATGCAGGCCGGATCTGGCTCGGCTGGGCCTTGGCCAGCAGGCGAAGGGGAGGCAGCCCAGGCGCGTGCGGTCGTGGGACTTGGCGCGGTTAATGGTGAGGAGGGGAGACCGGTTCGGGGCGATGCAGGCGCCTCGTCCTGGAAGCAAAGGACACAGGCGGCGAGACCTGGCGCTGGCGTCTCCCGGCGATGAGTGGAAGGACGAGGGGGGACGGATCCGGCGATGGGAACTGCGATGAGGATCCGACGCGGGCTCGGGTTCCAGTGGCCGGATCCGGAGGGGTCGGCGAGGTTGGAGCTCCATGGGGCTTGAGGACTTGGTGTACAAGGGTGGCGGCGACGTCACAGTTCGGGCAGCGGAGCTCGTTGCGGAGGGGCGGCGCGGCAGTCCGTGGTGGTTGGAGACGAGGCGAGGTGGAGGAGCACTCGGGCGCTCGGGCGCTGCTACTGCTCCAGGCGGCAGCCATGGCTCCCTGCGAGGAACAACGGACGGGGGAGGCGTTGTGAAAGAGAGTTCAGGCAGGAGGAAGAGAAGAGATGGGGCTGCGAGGGGGGGTTCCTGCTAGAGGTGGTCGTCGGCAATGACGAGGGACTCGATCGGGAGCTCCTCTCCCGTTCCAAATTTAGGAGGCTGTGGAATTTTGGATCGGGAGGGGAAGGTGGGGGCTTGGCTGCGCTGGGTCTGGCCAAGTGGAGGTAGGGGACTGGGTACGCGCGGATTGCGAGGAGAAAGCGGCGGCGGCTGCGGGATTGGAGGGAATTGGTCTGCCTAGGGTCTAGGGTTAGGCAAAATATATAGCAAGTGGGTTTTGGGTTAGGGCTATCTCGTCCCTCCGATCGTAATCGGACGGGCAGAAAAATAGGCTAGGGAAGTCCAAATAAGAAAACGAAGATGTTTTATAGATGTTTGGGGATGATTTGAATGCAACGGTGATGACTGAGCGGTTCGGGTTCAGGGCAAGTTTCGGACGCATGCGAGGGGTCTGAGAGAGGTCGACGAAGACAAGGGGGGTCGCGGCAGCTACGAACGGATGCAAGTTTTATGAAAACATGCGGATGCAATGCGGATGATGCGATGAAATGAAATGCCTGACATGAACAAAATGCAAAACAAAATACAAAACCCAACCACGAAGGAAATAATATATCGCATCTCCGGAAAAGGCAAGAGTTGGAGTTACAAATATGGAAAGTTGTATCCGGGGCGTTACAGCGGGCAGCAAGCAGGTGGCGCCGTGGCGAGCTCGCGCTCGTCCGCGTCACCTCTATGCCTGCCTGGCGAGGATGAAGCAGCTGGCTGGCATGGGCCAGCACAGTGCTGGGCCTGCCAGGTGGGCTGCGGCCAGGTAAGTTCCCTCCTTCTCTTTTAAATTCTGTTTTTCTATTTTTCTGTAAGTTTGTGGCTTTATTAAAAATAGTTAGACACCTTCAAAAATCCTGAAAATAATCATAGGCTCCGTTTAGATTAATTCCAACAGCCCACACTTATTTCCAGAATTATTTGAGCATTTAAAATATTTACTAGCATTTAAATGCCCAAATGCAAAGTACATATGATTTAATTCAGTGACCAAATATGTCATGGAAAAATGTGCAACACCTCTGGTTATGGTTTCTAGCATTTTCCAGAAATGATGAACATTTTTGAAAGCCATTTGGATTCACTGAAAATATTTTTAGGTTGAACCTATTTGAATTCCATTTGGTACTAGGGTTTGGACATCCCCATTTAAAGTTTCTTTCAAAGTTTAAACATGATGCACACATGAATTTTGCCTAGTGCAATGCCAGAAGCTAGGGATGTGACAACTCATCCCTACTAAACAAGAATCTCGTCCCGAGATTCAGGCGTAGGGTAAGATGAAGGGGAAACGCAACTAACGCAATCTTCATGATCCAGGTTGCACTTCAAATGAACGTTGATTCAATCACCATCTTTGTCTTGTCGTCTTGCTCTGAGAACTCCAGCCAACATGACAATGAGAGGAGAAGGAGACTCTAGAAGGATCAATCTTCTCGAAGATCGAACAACTTAGGATCAACTCACAGAATGAGACATAGCAACATCACTCGAGCTGAGACACGAAACACACATCTAGAGGGATGGAGTGGAACAAATGATGAGGGTTCACTAGGTAGACAACAATTCCACGCTTAAAAGGGTGGTGAACGGTTGTCAACATAGCGAGGAGTTGAGTTGCCATGATGCCACAACGGGACATCCTAGAGGAGGGTGATTCGTAGATTATTACCTTAAGTTGCAAAAAGAATTACCTTTGATACAGAGATCATTGAGACTCTTTATACCAGCCTAGGGCAAATCTCGAGCGATCGTTTGGAGGGGTTCGGTAGAATGGCATACCCGGATTAGAATGGATGATGTGGATTACCTTGTTGAAATCAACACAAAGGACGATTTTAGTAACTGGGGAAAAGCTCAATAGTAGAGAGTGAGTCCACTGTTTGAAAAGTTTTAGCATAACCGAATAAACTAGGAGCAATCCCAGTTAGTGCTGATGATAACACCTAGTGCTTTTGCAAGCTCTCAAGAACTTGAGCATCTCCATATTCATCAAGGTTTTACCAATATCCGTGTCAAGGATCCTGGCAACACAACATACTACCATGATGAATAGTGATGGATAATGCAGATGCAAAGGAAGATAACACCTTCTCGGATTTCACCTTAGCGAGGCCAAGGGACGAAATCTGAATGATCGACCGAGAGACATTTAGCACTCCGCTTTTAATGTTCTCCTTGATGTGCTAGTGCAACCCATTTATTAAAATGGTTTGATACGTAGAACATCAAGTAAAGGTCGGACTTCGGGAGCACAAGAGTCCATAAGGAATAACTACGGAAGTAGTATCCTACGAAATCCTTATGGGGAGGTGGCCAACTTCCTCAATCAAGATACTACAGTAACAGGTCTTCCGGTTGGACGTGTTGGCCACGACATCCTCTTTACCGGTTACAGAGAGACCAATATTATAGTTCTTGGAAAATGCTCCAACCATCATATCTGCCTGAGATTCAGATCTGGTTGGTGTCAGAACAATCCAGACTCATTGAGTCTAGAAAGAAAAATGAAAGTTTGCAACACAAATCGATGAGATGATGTTGCGAGATTCTCGGGGAATGAACTACGGTAGTAAGCTCCAAAACATCAGCTGGTTCTGCTAAAATCATGTGAACACGCTGTCCCAGACAAGCATGACCACGCAGTAGTCTTATAATAAAACACTACCGAGTTCTGGCAGGGAACCATCATCAATGATATCGGAGTCTCCACGTGTGGAGGTCCAAAGATTTCACCTTAGAACAGACTCCTTTATCTTGAACAAGTCAATCAGTGGCTTGGTGTGCTAGGGACACATATAGAATGGAGGTAGCAAGCCTGTCAAACCATAGCATACTTCGCACATGCATGACTGACCTGGGATGATTCCAGGGAAAACAAAACAATCTGTCTCGAACTCACGGCGGCAACTTGCACCAAATGCACATGAATTCGAGGAAGTCACTTCTTCCATCCAAGCATAAGCTTCATGAATGGAACACGAAGGCATTGCTTACAAAATTTTCAACACTAGGTTGATGTTCAACATGAATCATGGGGGAGACAAAATGCTGCTGATGGACTCAACAGCAACTCATCGGAATTTCCATATCACTGGACTTCCACCATCATGTGAACATGGGGATAGCATTGGTCAGACCAAAAAAAATATAATGATGTATGCTCGAGGGATCAACCATGAGTAAGACAACATTATGAACATCGTTGGTTCTGATTTGATTTGACAATAGCCCATACTCAAATCAAATATGGCGTAAGATAATAGGTCCAACAACTGATCACAAGGACCAATTGATGAAGATATCATCTTTCTTCAACACACGCACACACACACACAGAGAGAGAGAAAGATATCCCTTAACATGAACTAAGTCAGGCAAGCTTTTATCTTCCAACTCTCCAAGTTGTTGTTTAGCTTGACCAACTAGCTCAGGGGTATCCCACACAGATTCTTGGAGAAGGGGTGGTTTACAAGAAACCATCTTGATCACGAACTCAACATAGCGGTCAGGTGACAACCTGGTAATACTTCCGAGAAGATATTTGGAAAATCACAAACCACCGATATGTTACTAAGCTCGAGAACAACCTTGCCTTTCAGGGCAAGACGATATGATCACAAGAGCGAGGGACTGGCACAATCCTAACTCATTGATCGAGGAGTGCACCGGAAATAAGGACTAGGTAGCACAATCTATCTTAGAATGATGATTCAATAATCAGCACGCTAAGAATGAGGTTGTTGTCCATTTAACTACCAAGCAACGGAGTTGCTAGGAGTATAGATTTCACACATCACGATTCACTTGTCGGCATTCCGGTTGCGACAACATGGAACCGAGGAATGATTAATGATGGCGAGAAGTATCACAACGTCAAGAATTCACAAGAGCCGGTGCAATTCTCATGAAAACCCTGACATAAAGACGGTAATACTTCAGGGTAGAACAGAATCAAAAGCTGGGTTGGCATTTTGATCTGTGGAGCACAACTATTTTGACCCAATCCTGGATATGGATGAGGTACTGGAGTTTGTTTCTCGTAGTCATTCTGAATAGAATGGCTTGACGGACCACAAGAATAATAAGCATCGATAACACGAATGCACAATTACTCCTGACTATCAATTGATAGACGAAGATCGGAATACAACTGAAGAGGGACAACTCAAAGGAACATATATCTTTCTGAGTTGTGGATGCATATACTAGTATGTCGATCAAAGCTTAACATTTCTTCTGGATAACCCATGCAGAAGGTAGAACTGGCAGATTCACAATATAGAAGAGAACTCATCAAGAGCACTCTAGTTGTGATCTTTTGGTTCAAAAGAACTCCTGCCAAGAATGGTTCAAGGTATTTGGAAGAACAATATACCACGGACCTCGAGGACTATCGCAACGGTTACTAATATCCTAAAGGAACTAGCAAACACTATCAACACGAGGTAAGTAGGGTGAATCTCGGGTTCAAAACCCAAGGAGTTGAATACCTACTACTAAGTGGCACCATGGGATGCTTTCGAGAATAAAGGCCAGAATCATCACACTGGGAACACAAATCATGGATAGCTTACTAGGTGGTACTCTAAGACACCTAGGGTCATAATACTAGATCCAACATATATACCGAGGCAATGAAGTACCTCAACACACTAGTTGGTGTGGTTAATCTGGCCAAAGGAACATCGGAACGGTAAGAAGGGATTTGCAAATGCATCAGACTATTTAGAAACCTGGGATGACTTGGACAGCATAACGGCTGTAAATGCTCAAAAGAATTTAGACATGCTACAAAAATGGTGGCATCGCCACTCGAAAGCACAATATCAAGGTTTCAAGGTCAACAATTAACATACGGAAGTAGTAGGAACTTAACTGAGGCTTGAAACCAACAATCCTATAAGTCTACGGATTAGTAACACGTGATCCTGATAGAAAGAAGAGAAGGCCTAGTTCTTAATCCCGTAGAGAAGAAGAGGGTGACTCAGATCAGAAGGACATAAGGTAAAGGAGTAAAAAGAGCCTTACGTTCCATCCCACAATCAATTCCCTTATATAACTAAAGAATTTCTAGACTCAACTTCGACCAGTTTGGCTTGGTAATCCTACAGGCAGTCAAGCTCTGATACCAAAGCTGTCAGGACCCCGACTCAATGCCACATCCATCTAGCATGTACCACCTCATATCACTTTGCGGCCTCACGCACGGTATCCCCACAGGTGCCGCCTTACCTTTGCCCGGGGCCGTTTGCCCCTTTTGGCACACGTATATGATAGTGTCGCTAGCATCCATATGATAAGGAGCCCGGGCTGACATGGCTGGTTGTAAACCCAAAGTGGGACAAGCTTACAGGGACAGGCATCCATGACCCAGCATCGAACGTGTCAGTCATCAGCGAGTGAATCCAGGTTGTAGCACTAGGCTAGCAGGACTCCGGTGAACCGGGCTGTAGCGGGCTAACACGACTCCGGTATTCATCGCGTGACATTTCCCCGAAGGGACAGACACAGGAACGAAGAAGGACACATGCCGGCCAGCCTAAGTGTTCCGGAGCAGTAGCAAGCTACCATGGCTCAGTGGAAGCACTAGGAGACATTTCCCGGTAAGAGAGGCTACTAAGGATAAACAACTAGATAGTCAGATCCCACACATACCAAGAATTTCAATAACATACACACAATATGCTCGATATGTGCAAATACAACATGGCATCACAACATGACTCTACATCTCAAGTATTTTATTCAATAGGCTCCGAGGAGCGAGATATTACAAACATGGTTCTCACGACCCAACATTCAGAGCATACAAGTCAAAGCACAAACGGAAGCTTAACATGTCTGGGTACAGACATCTACAAATGAAAAAGGCTGAGAAGCCTGACTATCTGCTAGATCCTGCCGAGGGCACAAGATCGTAGCTGAGGTAACAAGCTAAACGTCGAAGTCCACGCGGAACTACTAGCGAGACTGAAGTCTCTCTGCAAAAATGTAACATAGGCAAACATGAGTACAAATGTACCCAGCAAGACTTACATCAGAACTAACTATATATGCATCATTATCAACAAAGGGGGTGGTGGAGTTTAACTGCAGCAAGCCAGCTTTGACTCGGTGGCTAACCTGAACTACGACTGCAAGTAACTATTTTGAGGTGGCGCACACGAGTCCACATATTCACCATATCAATACACCACTATGGATCCGCTCCCATCTCCTTACGAGAACGCCATCCATAGCACTCACACTTATCTTGCGCATTTTAGAGTATCCACTTTCACTTGTCTATGAACTGTACAGGCAACCCAGAAGTCCTTTACCGCGGACACGGCTATTCGAATAGATCATATTAACCCTGCAGGGGTGTACTTCTTCAAACACGCTCTCGCCACTTACCGCCATGTAAACGTCATGTATCTCGGCAACCTTCAAGTGGAAGCCTGGCGAGGGTGTCGACCACGACCTGACTAACCACACAAGTCTCTAGCCTAGCTTTATCGCCTATTCGGGTTCCATCCGCAAGGAGATCCGGCCGGGGTGTCACTCATGGCCCCAAACGATGTGAGTAGGGTTCCCAAGCCCACCATCCGGGTGCCACTTGGTACACCGTGCCACTGTGCCTAGTCTGTCCCAAGCCCACCTGTACCGGGTGCCACTTGGTAGACTACTAACACTACCTACAAACACCAGAAACTAGTTGCAACTCCTGGACAGAGATCAAGTCGGTTAATAAGTCGAGAGAGTCAATTAAGGATCCCAATGTGTGGTAGTACCTGTTCATGGATCACAAACACAGAAATCGGTTCCTGAGGACGGTTTCAATGAGACAACCCACCATGCACTCCTACATGGCCTCTCACCGCTACCTTTACCAAATCGTGTTCACACACTTAGCTCTCAACAGTAGGACATGTTCACACACCTCCAATTCATCCCCGATGAATCAGGCCTGACACAACTCTAAGCAATAGCAGGCATGACAAACAAGCATGAATGAGTAGGCACATCAGGGCTCAAACAACTCCTACTCATGCTAGTGGGTTTCATCTATTTACTATGGCAATGACAGGTCATGCAGATGATAAAGGGGTTCAACTACCGCAGCAAGTAACAATTGTATAGTTTTTGTCCTAATGCAGTAAAATAAAGCAGGAGCGAGAGAGTGGGATTGTATCGGAATGAACAAGGGGGTTTTGCTTGCCTGGCACTTCTGAAGATAGTATAGTTCTTCATCGGTGTCATCGAACTCATCGTTGAACGTCGTCTACTGAGAGGGGACAATCACGGGCAAACGAGAGGGAACACAATCAATGCAATGCACAATATGATGCATGATCATGGCATGGCAAAATGAGTGTGTTTGGCTAATGCAACTTAGAACATATTGGTTTGAGTTCATTTGAATCAAGGATTCAAATGCAAACCCAAAATAAGAGGTCATATTAGTGCATTAACTTGTTTCACCTAAACAGCAAGGTTAAAGTGTTCTAACATGCATGAAACCAGTGCAGATAGAAAGATTGGATTTTTCTGATCATTTTTCATATATAAATTATTTCATTTGGAGTTATAGATTAATTTATATTATTTTTAGAAGTTTTGGGTATTTTCTGGAATTTCCTGTATAAGAATAAATCCAGAAAAAGTGTTACTGCGTCAGTACTACGTCACTGTGATGTTAGCGGTCAACGGGACGGTCCAGTCAAACTGACCAGTGGGTCCCGTCTGTCAGTAGTTAGTTAAACTAACTAAGTTTAGTTAGCGTTAACCTAATACTAACTTGGTTTAGTTAGTGGCCTGGGGCCCACACGTCAGTGACCCAGGGGGTCAAACTGGGTCCACCCGGGGTCAACGGTTAGCGGGGTCACACTCGCCGGTGACTCAACGCCGGCGAGGCCAGACACGGCGGGGCGATGCGGGTTTCGTGCTCCGGTGACCAAAACGACGGCGGAGCATGTCTACGCGTAGCTGGGAACGGGCCGCATCCATTGGTTGTGTTGGTTAGGCTCGGGGTCGCCGGAAATGTCGCCGGCGACGAGCTGGGCGGCTGCCGGGGTTTGGGTGAGGTCGAGCTCGTTGTTAGGGGGCACGGCGAGGCGCGTGGGGTGGTGTTTTGGGCTCCTACGAGTGCGGTGAGGGCGGTGGTGTGCTCGGAATCGAGCCAACATCGATGTGGCCACGACGATGACGTGCGGTGGCGGCGTTCGAGTGCGGTCGAGCTTGGTGCGGTCGATGCAGGGCTCGAGAGCGAGAAGGAGAGGGATGGAGAGGTGTAGCAGCTCACGGCGAACACGACGGTGCAGACGACGCGGTCGGGGACGAGCTGGTGCGGCGGATACGGCGAGGGGGATCTGCAGCGGCGTTCGGTGAAGACAAGCTCAATGGAGACGAGGGAGAGCGTGCGAGCGCTCGGGGCTCAGGTAGCTCGACGTTGCGGATGACGGCGGAGCTCTTGGACAAGTCAGTGCGGCGCGGGGACGACGGCGGACGCGGGTTTCACGGTGGCGCAGGCGCGGCAGCGTCGGCTATGGCGGGAGAGGGTGAGGGAGATAGGCGGGGGGCGTGTGAGGTGTCTGCGGGGTCGGGGCGGCAACGTGGAGCCTGCCCAGGTGTCCACGGGCGCGGGCGGCAAGCAGGTGGCGCCGTGGCGAGCTCGCGCTCGTCGGCGTCACCTCTGTGCCTGCCTGGCGAGGACGAAGCAGCTGGCTGGCATGGGCCAGCATAGTGCTGTGCTTGCCAGGTGGGCTGCCAGGTGGGTTGCGGCCAGGTAAGTTCCCTCCTTCTTCTTTAAATTCTATTTTTCTATTTTTCTGTAAGTTTGTGGCTTTATTAAAAATAGTTAGACACCTTCAAGAATCCTGAAAATAATCATAGGCTCTGTTTAGATTAATTCCAATAGCCCACACTTATTTCCAGAATTATTTGAGCATTTAAAATATTTACTAGCATTTAAATGCCCAAATGCAAAGTACATATGATTTAATTTAGTGACCAAATATGTCATGGAAAAATGTGCAACACCTCTGGTTATGGTTTCTAGCATTTTCCAGAAATGATGAACATTTTTGAAAGCCATTTGGATTCACTGAAAATATTTTTAGGTTGAACCTATTTGAATTCCATTTGGTACTAGGGTTTGGACATCCCCATTTCAAGTTTCTTTCAAAGTTTAAACATGATGCACACATGAAGTTAGCCTAGTGCAATGCCAGAAGCTAGGGATGTGACATGACTCTCGAGAGGAGGTCTAACAAAATCATATATGTCTACAATCCCCAAACCCATATGTATGTCTACCCCTAAAAATCCATGGGTAGAACATATAAGCTGCTAAGCTTGAACATGACAATCCAAGTGCTCAGCCTATTCTTCCAGGGTCTAAGATAAAGCACCTCTATCCTAAGGAAACACGTCGTAAGCCACTCCAAGATCTTGTTTCCTTCCTATGAATCAACTCCAGCAGCCCATTAACTTCCATCAATCACTACACAATCCATTAATTCTACAAATCCAATGTTTATGGTGTTCCACATGATCTTCTAAAGTCCTTATAATCCCCAAATACTTGAAAAGGCTATCTCTACTATAGTCAGTCCACCAATTTCCATTATCATGGTCAAGTAACCTCCAAGGTCAAGTTTATATCAACTCCGACAATTAATCCAATCTCCTAGTTTATTGTCCACCGAGAAACATGGTATCATGATCAAGATTATCGATCTAATTCCAATTTACTCCGAACCATGTAGACTTACTCAGCATCTATACTTAACAAGGATCACCTATTTAAATCCAAATCTTGTGTCCAATGAGAATTTCCACACTTTCCCCCAAGTCATTATCGTAATATCAACTATCTCCTATCAATATCCCCTGGCTAAGTTAAATCCTTATACTTCCAAGAATTTTATCTTGCGATCATAATTGTCCTATTAAATCCAATTTACTCAGGGGTAATGAAAGCTATGCTACTCTATAATCATGATCCCACCAAGTTCATCTACCAACATGAAAGCCTTATAATCCTCCAAAGAGTCTCAAATAATTCCTCAAGGTCACTGATATAAACTCATCAAGTCATTTGTCCTCTGTTCCTATATCCTCAAATTGGTCTTCCCTATGGCATCGTCAGTTTTGGTGCTATCTTAGGATGATAATGTGCTCATTCACTATGTCCACTAGTTCCATAATGAACCCAGTGATAAGCAAGGTTACGGAGGCTTAACAGGTTCTCTTGCAATTCTGTGGGTTAAGCACATGGTTAAGGATTCGAGCTGGGGTATCTTATGAAGTCTTGAAGGGTCTAGGAATGGGTCTCTAATCTTGAGGGGCAACCATAACTCTAAGGGGCTGCACTTGGTCGAGGAGGTTGTAGCAAAAGTCTTCAGTGCTGGTTGGCTGCCAAAGTAGAATCCTTGGTGTATCTTGTCTTGCTAGCCTTCAGTTGAGGAGAGAGATGAGAGGGAGAGGTAGCATAGAGGAGGGGAATGCCTAAAGGGGGTTCTATAGTGCAAGTGCACACGAACAGGTGCAAAAAGGGCCAAACCAAAGAAACAGGGTAAGGAAGGTGATATAGTCGCGTACTTGTTGCCTAGGGCAAAAGTGTGACCTATATCAAAACACAAACAAATGAAAACAAGCAACACACAATCATGGTTCTATTCGAACCATCATACGGACTCGACTACGCATAGGGGTTACACGACTCATCCTACCCTAGGGGTTCTCGGACTCAGTAGTCGTGCCTTGTGCCTCGTGCAGTCTCCTGAGTTTTCCTCAGGTGTTGCTACGTCTCTTGTTTGATGAAACGATCTGGGTTGAGCCTGAAGAATCTTCAACAACTTCTCGCCTGATGAGGTGATGGGGTGATGGTGGCTCCTCGTGGCTGTCTTTGACTTGGTCTTCTCTTGTCTTCTTAATCATGATGATCGCTTTTGCTTTCTAAGGCGTCGATGGTACCAGGTTTGTAATCCTTTATGCAAGGACATTAACAAGGCATAGTAGAGGTCCAACATGTCGGTTACGTTGATGACAACATCGACACCAAGAGCGGGGGATGAAGAGAACCGTTTTCTTGCTCACTATAGTGAGGCGGACCAAATGGCGAGGTTCTCATCCACCAGTGGTTGCCGTTACAACAATGGTAAGGACATGGTTGCTCATTAGCGATGTATATCGTGATCTTGCATATCTTACACCCTGATCATCATAGGACAAGGTTGCATCATCCTGGGGGAAATTCAAAGGTATCTCCATCCTCTGGGTCTTCATGTCCTCATTCCTCAAAGATGTATCTTCTGTTGGTATCGTCTTGTTGTGGTGTCGCCAATCTTGTGTTTAGAAGATGTGGGAGAATGTCTGACAAGGCATCCTCCTTCTAGACTACCCACAAGGATTTCAAGGAATCCGGTGGTCAGGGGCATAAGGGTTCTAGCGACCAAAAGTTTTGAAGGGGAAAGAGATCCATAAGGAAAGTTTACCTTAGGTTTCAAAAAACTAAGAAGGGAAGAGAAGTATAGATAGTTTTGAAAACTAGTAATAGTTTTGGAAATAGTTTTACCCTAACTAACGACCATGCTAACTAAGGCTTCCTACAGTCAGGATGGCTCTGATACCAGCTCTGTGGGGACCCCGACTCATAAGTCGAGATCACCGAATGCACGTGTACAGTGATCCCAGAGATCAATGCTCACTGAACACATAGAAGCTAAATAACAAGAGTCTTACATCCATACATACCGTTTTACACAAGTAGGACCATTATGGTCAAGTCTTGAGTGTATCATCGTAGCGGAAATCTTCAATAACAACTTGGACCCATGCCATCTGCCTTAACCCAACAGGCATTCTGAATGGGAAGCGTCCTAGCTCGCATGTTCGTCACCAAGGTGCTCTTCATTATATCCTGTTCTTTCATGCCTGGCCAATAAAATAACCAGTGGCAAGCCAATGAGTACTTTGAATGTACTCGCAAGCAACTCATGATTTGGTTCAAGATACAACAATGCATGATATAGGTAAATTTTTGCAGAAATCTAATTTTTGAGTGCAATGACATGTTCAACAACTTGTAAGACATGCATCAGGAGAATTCAAGTAACCATGAGGACAGGTTACAGATATCAACATAAATAGAGTGGGCATCAACCCAACTCAATCATGTCAAGTCCTCTGACTTGACCCAAGTAGATCTTCCCACTTATCCAAACACACACTGGTTTGTAAACATGTGGACGTAGCCCAAGAGCGGTTACCCAACTGTCCTTGACCATGGACACGGCTATTCGAATAGTTTTACACTCTGCAGAGGTTGCACACTTTACCCACAAGATCCGGGGAACTTCCGTGTCATCCACGACCCGCGATACCTCAAGTACCCGGGGTAAGCACCCGATCACTATCTTTCCCTAGACGACACTAACAAGGACTCCACTCGTTGTTCCATATCCTCACGATGTACATCATACGAGACTCACTCGAGATCGTAACATCCGAGAGAGGACACAACAGTGTATCCGGTGCCCTGTGAAAATAGTCATGGCCGCCCTACCTAGCACGACCCCGTCCCGAGAGAGAGCACCAACTCTCCCCCGTCACTAGTAATGCGGGCTCCAAGCTAGCATCGGCCTAGGTAATCAATAATGCCCTTTCCCATACAAGGGTAGAGAGGTTGCGCATGTAAGGTTGGAATAACGGTCGCAACTTAAACCAATCCATTTTGAAAACAACACACACTTGCCTCGGTACACCACTTCGTCATCAAGTGGCTACCCAACTCATCATCTCCCCCGGGCATAAGTGGCACCCGGTGGGGTTTTCGAAAAGTCTTTTGAAAATACTTTGTCTCCATCACCATGCATATTCCCATCCCTTTTTGCGTAGCACTACTTTAGCATCCTATCTACCGCCACCGGCATAACCCTCATAAGAAGGTAGGGTCATGCACAATGCAAGTATCAACGAGGAAGTACGGTGGCAAACCATCAAAGTGGTTACCACCTCATCATGATTCCGTTGCAACAACAATATGGTGCTATATGTCATGAATAAAAAGGGTTTCATAGACATGTTCAAAGGGCTGCTTGCCTGTTTTGACAAAGTCTTCGAGGTCTTCAAATATCTCTGGTCCAACTCCGAGCATTTCGTCTACTTCGTCAACTATCGTCGAAAACAACCATAATAAGCAACACGACCAGGCAAAAATAAAAGTGCTCTAAAAATGTGAGTTGGACTTTTCTAGGATGCCTCTGGTCATATGAGGAATGACCAAGGTGATTTCATTGGAAGTGGATCAATGGATATTTCTAAACATTTTGATATGATGGAACAAGGGATTTAATGGATCTGCAAGTTGTCTACAAAATGACTTTTTATAAAAATGCGTAAAATTACCTATTAAATCAGGCATGATTTTAGAAACATTTAGAAATTGGTTTCACTGGATTTGGAGTGGAAATGAATATAATATGGATTTTTGAAGTGGACTTATGTGGATAAATGACCTTTTTTAAGTGTCCAGTGAAAACCAAGAACAACAAAAATGTCCACTGTGGCCCATTAATTAGGAATTGATTTATGGAGTCAGTAGAAATTTGATTCATCAAATTTGGACACTATTTGAATTCTCTAGAGAGTTTTGAAGCTATCTGGAAAAGAAAAAGGAAAGGAAAAAAGGCTTTACCCTTATCCAGCGCATTGGGCGCAGTTTAGCAGTGGGCCGGCCCAGTGGCTCAGCCGCGCGGGTGAGGAGGGGTGACGTCGGAGGCGTATTTCTCCCAGCCCGTCTCCACTTAAACGGCGGGCCCCAGCCGTTGGGTCGCTGACGCGCGGGGCCCAGCGCTCAGGCCATCGCCTACCTCCCGCTCGAACAAAGCAGAGGCAGGGGAGGGGAGGCCGAGTGGGCGCCGGTGCTCTCCCGGGCAGCACAGGCCACCTCCGGCGGCGCCCGGCACACTGGCGGACTCAGCGCGACGAGGCGCACCTGTCCATGTGCTGCACGCACGCGCCGATGCTCGGAGTTGAGCAGGGCTTCGGGTCTAGCGGATGGTGGCGGCGGGCTTGGTGGTGCACCCGCTTTGGTTGCGGAGGAGGGGTCCTAGGGTGTTGGGGAGGTTCGTGGAGGCTTGGGGGTGCCACGGACCGGTTCAGAGGAGGAAGGGAGGCCGGGGCGGCTCGAATTTGAGCGGGGGTCCGAGGCGGCAATGGCGACAGAGGAGGAGGGAGAAGGCACAGGAGGAGGAGTGGGTTGGTCCAAGGGTGAACGGGAGGGAGAGAGAGCAGTTGGAGACAAGAGAAGGCTCGGGGGTGGCCTTATACGGGCGTGGCCGGGAGGTGCCGTAGGCGGGGCGCACGGCCACGGCCCGTGGCATTGCCAGAGGCCAAAAGGGCGTTCTGGTGCGTGCCTGGGGTGCTCGTGGTCGTGGTCTAGGCCGATAGGAGAGGAGAGAGGGAGCAGGGCGAGCTCTAGGAGGGCCCCGAGCTCGTGCGCCCACTGGCCGAGCTGGGCGGCGTCGGGCGAGCTCAGCAGGGTGAGAAGGAGAGAGAGGAAGGAGGGGGCCGACTAGCTAGCGTGCCTTGGTTGTCGAGGCAACCTCGGGAGACACGGACCCGGCGCCCAAGGTCGTTGAGTGCCTCGGAATGGGCAAGCTACAGTGCGGGAGTGCACTGTAGCGTGCTCCAAAGCGCGTCCATGGCATGCCGTGGCATTTTAATAGTGCCATGGGCATGTCTTATAGTGTCTGGGGGTTTTGGGAAAGAGTAAACAAGGTAGGAGTGGCATTGGATGCCCTAGAGAGCCACTAGATGAGAGGGGAGGTGGAGAGAGAGGTGAACAGTGGCTGTCTAGAGGGGAAAAATGGGGTTTTACCCCATCAATCATGGAGCTTTGGAAGAGGGGGAGCTACTGGAGGTTGCTGGTGATCAGGTTCAGCTGTGGTAAAAACATGGGCTCATGGAGATTAGTGGAAGAGGTCAAAATGATGATTTTGGAAAAATGGCAGAAGGTGTTTGTTGTTGGTTTTGGGCAAGAAAATTAATTCCACTTGCCATGAGAATTAACAGGATGCAATGGCACTTAGAAATAGTGTGTTCTACCAAATTTAAGCTCATTTGGGCAAAGTTGACAGTGCAACTTTTGTAAACCCTAGAAATCAACAGAAATGGGTTTTCCAAGATCTAGTCATGCAAAACCATTATCCTTGATGCACCACTTTGTGTAGTGTCATCATTTGGGGATTTGAACATCTCCACAAAAATTCAGATCAAAAGGACACACTTGGCAATGTAGAGTTGTTCAAATTTGGTTCTGGACAGGAAGGGTTTTGGGGCACTTTGATCAATATAACATTTTCTCCAACTTGTGCCATTTGGTCTAGATGAATGATTATACCATTTGAGCATGTTCACAAGGTTTGAGAATATTTGGACATGTTTGGCAATGTAAAGTTGCTCAAACTTCAAAATGGACAGAAATGGTTTTGAGGAGATTTCATGGGGTTATACTATTGTCCATGACATGATACTTGTCAAGATCATCAAACATGTCATATGTGACATGATATAATTTTCTTGGAATTTTTGGAGAATATTTCCTTTGTAAATATTTCAAAAGCTTGAAATATCCAGAAAGGGGTTTTTGAGGGATTTAACCAATATTTTGAACATGACCATGTGTTGAAACTCTTATATATGGACAATATATGTCCACTGAGTTTCCCTAGGTTTTACCAAATATTATTAAAGCATAAAAATAATTTTAACCTATTAAAGACCATTTCTGGCCTAAAGAGAAAGCCTTTAAATAAAATAGGTAAATAACTTCTAAAATTATATTTTTGTGGTTTCTGGGTATCCTATATCTAATAGGAGTCAAATATATTTTTGGAAAGATTTTTACTGCCCTTAATTAAGTAATTGTAGTGCAAACCTCAATTCAGGGGGTTTTGGAAAAATAATTTTAAAAAATACTATTTGGCCAAATTATTTTTGTAAGAAATTATTTTTATGTCCTATACACATGGCATGATCATTGGTTCAAGAGTTTGGAGCAAGGAGATGAAGTATAGGAGTTGGAGGATTTATTTGATTTTTAGAGCACTTGCAAACAGCAGACAAAAACAAATCAAGGCAAGGTCCAAAACACTCAAAAGTTTTTGTCAAACCACATTTTATCATGATTGTTAGCTTAAGTGTCGTGGCATGAAAATCAGGGTGTGACATGAGTAGAACATCCAGGAACGTATTCGGTGGCATCGGCTTACGTTGAGAGCCTAGCCGACTTAAGTTATCAGCCGCCTCATTCTTCCTTCGATCAATATGTTCAACTTGGTATCCTTTGAAATGACCTGCAATGGCATCGACCTCTCGATGATCAGCTGCCATAAGCGGATTCTTAGAATCCCAAGTACCAGAGACATGTTGGGCTACCAAATCGGAATCGCCAAAGCATCTCACCCGGTTTAAATTCATCTCCTTAGCCATCCGAAGACCATGGAGTAGGGCCTCATACTCAGTTGCATTGTTAGTACAAGGGAACATTAACCGCAGGACATAAGAAAATTTGCCACCTCGTGGGGAAGTCAAGACAACTCCAGCCCCTGAGCCCTCTAGCTGTCTAGACCCGTCAAAGTGAATAGTCCAATACATGCTATCCAGCTTTTCCTTCGGTGCCTGCAACTCTGTCCAATCATTGATAAAATCCACAAGTGCCTTAGACTTGATAGTCGTACGAGGCACATATTTTAACCCGTGAGGTCCAAGCTCAATGGCCCACTTATGAACCCGACTAGTTGCTTCCCTGTTTTGGATGATATCCCCCAAAGGAGAGGAGCTAACCACAGTGATGGGATGACCCTGAAAATATTGCTTAAGCTTCTGGCTTGCCATGAATACCCCATACACAAGCTTCTGCCAATGTGGGTACCTCTGTTTGGACTCAATGAGCACCTCACTAATATAATAAACCGGTCGTTGAACCGGATACCCCTTGCCTACCTCGTTCCTTTCTACCACGATGGCCACACTGACGGCCCGGCTATTAGCATCCACATACAACAATAGTGGCTCCTTATCAACAGGGGCAACAAGCACGGGCGGCTCAGCCAATTGTTTCTTTAGATCCTCAAATGCTTGGTTAGCAGCATCACTCCAAACAAAATGATCTATCTTCTTCATCATTTGATAGAGGGGGATAGCCTTCTCACCCAGCCGGCTTATGAACCGGCTCAAAGCCGCAATACAACCTGCCAGGCGCTGAACATCATTAACGCAGGCCGGTTTAGCCAAAGAAGTAATAGCTTTGATTTTCTTTGGGTTAGCTTCAATGCCTCTGTTAGAAACCAAAAAACCCCAAGAGCTTGCCTGCGGGCACACCAAAGATGCATTTAGCCTGATTAAGCATCATCTTGTAGACTCAGAGATTGTCAAACATCTCCTTCAAATCATCAATCAGGGTCTCCTTCTTTCTTGACTTCACCACAATGTCATCAACATAAGCATGAACATTGCGCCCAATTTGACTGTGAAGGCAATTTTGCACACACCGCTGATAAGTCGCCTGGGCACTCTTGAGCCCAAAAGGCATGGACACATAGCAGAAGGCTCCAAACGGAGTAATGAAAGTTGTCTTCTCCTGGTCCTTAACTGCCATCTTGATCTGATGATAATCTGAATAAGCATCCGAAAAGCTCAAGCGCTCACAACCTGCCGTAGCATCAATGATTTGATAAATATGAGGGAGAGCAAAGGATCAGCCAGACAAGCCTTGTACAAGTCCGTGTAATCCACACACATCCGCCAAGTGCCATTCTTCTTGAGTACGAACACCGGGTTAGCCAACCATTCAGGATGGAAAACTTCAATGATAAACCCAGCTGCCAAGAGCCGGGCCACTTCCTCTCCAATGGCCTTCCGCCTCTCCTTGTTGAATTGGCGAAGAAACTGTTTGACTGGCTTAAACTTTGGAACAATATTAAGAGTGTGCTCAGCGAGTTCTCTCGGTACACCCGGCATGTCTGAAGGTTTCCATGCAAAGATGTCCCGGTTCAAACGGATGAACTCGATGAGCGGGCTTTCCTATTTCGGATCCAGATTGGCGCTGATACTGAACTGCTTTGACGAATCGCCAGGAACGAAGTCAACCATCTTAGTGTCATCTGCTGACTTAAATTTGAGTGAAGGATCCTGCTCTGTGGTTGGCACCTTTAGAGACCTCATGTCCGCCGGGTCAACATTATCCTTATAAAATTTGAGCCCCTCTGTTGCACAAGCAGACTCGGCATAAGCAGCGTCTCCTTCCTCACACTCCAAAGCTATCTTCTGGCTCCCATGTACTGTAATGGTCGCCTTATGACCCGACATCTTAAGCTACAGATAAACGTAGCAGGGCCTGGCCATGAACTTAGCATAAGCCAGCCGTCCAAACAGAGCATGATAAGGGCTCTTGATTTTCACCACTTCAGAGGTCAAGGTCTCTGATCTAGAGTCATGCTCATCTCCAAAAGCAACTTCCAGAGCTATCTTACCAACTGGGTATGCCGACTTACCAGGCACCACACCATGGAAAATAGTGTTTGATGGTTTAAGATTTTTATCTGTCAACCCCATGCGACGGAAAGTCTCATAATAGAGAATATTGATGCTGCTCCCTCCATCCATGAGTACCTTGGTGAACTTATACCCTCCAACCTGAGGTGCCACCACCAATGCCAGGTGACCCGGATTATCAACCCGGGGCGGGTGATCCTCCCGACTCCATACGATGGGCTGCTCAGACCAGCATAAATAACGGGGAACTTCTGGTTCAACGGAGTTCACTGCCCTCTTATGAAGCTTCTGGTCTCGCTTACATAAGCTAGTGGTGAAGACATGATACTGTCCACTATTCAACTGCTTCAGGTTTCTCTGATAACCCGACTGTTGCTGCTGTTGACTCCCCTAATTATTCTGCTGATGGTAACCAGCTTGGTTGCCATGACTACCTTGATTTCCTTGGAACCTTGAGCTAGAGCCGCCTCCGCCGTAACCCGGCCCATGGAAACCGGATCCTGAACCGCCACCCGGTCCATGACTGTCTTGGAAAAGAATCGAATCTTTGAACTCCTTCATAATGTAGCAATCTTTCCAGAGGTGCCCAAACGGCCTCTCTCGCGTCCCGTGTTTCGGGCAGGGCTAATTTAATAGTTGCTCAAGATTGATGCCTCACCCTCCAGTCTGCTGGGGCGGTTTACCCTTACGATGCTGACCATTATTCGATGCATTGGTGTTAGCCACAAAGTCAAAACTATTATCAACCTTGCGCTTACCATTGCCTCCCTGGTTCGCCGGGTTATGATGCTGCCCCTTGGCATTGCTGCTCTTCTTTCCCTTCCCCGACTTCTCATCATCAGACTCGGGGTCCTTGGTACCATCAGAGTCAGCAGACTTAACTAGAGCCGCCATGAGGGTCCCCATGTCATTGCAGTGATGTATGAGCCGTCCCAACTTCTCCTTTAGGGGCATGAACCGGCATTTGTTCTCCAGCATCAACACTATTGAGTCGGCATCAATGCAATCTGACGAGTGCAGAATTGTTGAGACCCGGCGCACCCAATGGGTTGCTGACTCACCTTCCTCCTGGACATAGGAGGCTAAATCCAAAATTGACATAGGCTGCTTGCATGTATCCTTGAAATTCTGGATAAATCGGGCTTTTAACTCGGCCCATGACCCAATGGAGTTGGCAGGGAGCCCCTTTAACAAAGTACGGGCCGTCCCTTCCAACATCAGGGGGAAATATTTAGCACATGCCGCATTACTGACATCTAGCAACTCCATGGCCATCTCATAACTTTCGATCCATGCTCCGGGAGGTAAATCGGCTGTATAATTAGGCACCTTACGGGGACCCTTGAAGTCCTTGGGCAGACGCTCATTATGTAGAGCCGGCACTAAACACGGCACACCCAAATTCCTGAAGGTTACACCTGGCTCCACCAATGTTGTCGGACGAACCGGAGAAGGTTCACGAGGCACATACTGCGCCTCTAACTCGGCCTCTCGATGGGCTCTACCTTGATCCACCACGTTCTGAGCATTGGCACCACCGCCGCCGGGTTATGCCCACGCGGCAGGTTACGGTTCCGCACTGCTTGACACAGCCAGCTCATCCATGTGCCTGCTGTAACTCTGTCTTGGCCAAGGGGTGGAATGAATCCTGTCACGACTGTAAGAATAAGCCTGCTGCTCAAGCAAAGCTGTCTGAAGGAGCTCTCTAGCCCTCCGTGTTTCAACTGCTGTGAAAGACTTGCCCTCAATCGGAAGAGCTGCCAACCGTGACGCCGCGGCGATCATGTCATCAAAAGTTAGAGTAATGACCCGGCGGTGTTGGCACGTGCTGCGGCGTGTTATTGCTCTGATGAGGCGGGTCCGTTGTGCGCGGCTGAACTGGCGTACCCATCCCAGGTGCTTCAACCCAATTCACCACTGGCTGGTTACTGGTTCCTACTCCTAGCGTGTCAAAGAGATTCCTTGCCTCGTAAACCAGGGGCAGACGAGTATGATGCCTCCTCCTCACGACGTCGTTTGATGGGTTCTGATCTAATATGAGTCGGTAAGACTCCGACTGAAGCCGTTGTGCTTGAGCATCCAAAGCGATCCGCTCCTCGGCCATCCTTACATTTTTCGCATTTAGCTCCTCCTTGGCTTGTGCTATCTCATCACGCAATTTTACGACCGCTGCATTATATTGATCTTGATCTGCCGGGTTAACCACCGTTTTTACCAATGCTGTCAGTTTATCTAGCAGGTCAGTTAAGACCTGAGCCGGCGGGCGCATAGGGCCTCCTGCCCCGGTTACCGTCGCTGGTGCTGACCCGGAAATCAATGCCGCCACAGTCGAAGAGTGCCGCGTTGGCTGTGTACCGGCCATGAAGATTGCAACCCGGTTTGGCGGTTCGCGGGGGTCCGGAATACTGTAGCCATCGGAACAGCCCCCAAGCTGGCCATCTTGTAGTTGGTACAGTGACTCGGTCTCACTAGTGGATGATTCGCCATCTGAATAGACAACCGTCTCACCGTTAGATACCGATTCAGATTCCGCACTGTTGATGAATCCCACGAAGGCACGCTTTATTGCGGGCTGAACACGGGCGGGTCTTGCAAGCTGAGCCGTCTCGATGATGTCGGTGCAGATGTCCGACTAAGGGCCCGGTTCGCCAATCTTGCCAATGAAGACGTGAATTCCACCAAAGGGGACCCAGTACCCGTACTCAATTGAACCGGCCTTGGGGCCCCATCCTGCATTGTCGATGTAGAGCTTGCCGCGACGACTCTTGGTCATCTGGCCCACGACGTATCCCTTGAGCCTTTCAAAGTTGCCCTCTAAGAACTTGAAACCATCGTGCGATAGCCCCACGGTGGGCGCCAACTGTCGTGGAATTGTCACGTCAGATGTCCTAGTATGAGGACTTGTCATGGAGCCATCGCAACAAAGTTAGCTTAAAGGGGTTAAACAGGACAAAGGACACGAGGAGTTTATACTGGTTCAGCCCCTTGCGGTGAAGGTAAAGGCCTAATCCAGTTTGAGGTGGTATTGTTAGGGTTTCGATGACCAAGGAGCGAATACGCTAAGCCTGGCTCTCGATCTGTTGTTTTCTGTCCTAAGCCGCCGTCGGGTCGTCCCTTTATATACACAGGTTGACGCCCTGCGGTCTACAGAGTCCCAGCCGACTCATACAACGTGTCCGGCTCGGTGACTTATCTCATATGCCTTAAAACACAAGTCTATAAATACATGGCGGTTTATAACCGTGGGCCTTAAGCCGCCTTTGGGCTTGGGCCCTTTACTCAGCCTATCTATGAACCACCATTCTGGTTACGCTCTTGGGCTTCATTGAGATGGATCGTCATCAGGATGACCCGGCCCCTCCTGGCGGATCATGCCTGATAGTCATATCCTCAACATATACAATGGTCTTTGAATTTCAGAATTGGCTTTAATAGTTCCAAACTAGACAACATAATTCTTCACTTTCATCACTCCACCTTAATATATGGGGCCGCCTCAGTTAGGCAAGTACACGTGCAGTGATATAACCCTTTAGTGTTTATTTATAATTTGGTTTTACCAAACCCTTTTTCACTGAACATGCATGAGCTTTGTCAATTTCATTAAGATAGGGGAAAATGGAAAGAAGTAAAAATACTATTTATGAAGAAGTGAAACCTAACAAAGCTACTACCTATTGACAATAAAAGCCAACTCGAACTTGTCTAGACCCTCCTTCAATAGATAAGTAACCTCAAGATCTTGAAGGGGCACATTATGGAAAATTCAGTGGCCCCGCTCCTTCCAAACATGCCACAAAAACATAGATGAGCACTTACCTAAAAAGTTTCCATGCATATGCTTCCAGTGACACGATGTGGATCTTCCACCAATCGTCGAGGGAATAGTGGCAGTGATCGAAAACCAGCCCGCGACTATGCCCAGACCCCACTAGTAAAATTACAACTGCATGCAAGATGCTCATTAGTCACAAACTCTATAAGACAAAGAAAACGAGTCCCTCATGCTGCCAACCATGGAAAACAAGATAGTTAGCAGTAAGCTTCTTCTGATACAGAAGAAGCCACATAAACAACATGCACAGGCTGCCTTTCGCCTACCATATTTTGTGCGGCAAAAAGGGAATGGAAGCACCCCAAAAATCGGGCCTATATGCCGACCCAGACGAATAAATGCCATTCGGAGAAACTATCCAAAAATAGGGTATTGGGTGATGGTTTCGTGGTGCACCGCTTGGAGAGCAATCCAAAGGGAGATAAACTCTCAGATCAAACGGTAGTTGTGAAGGCCCTAAAGGAATGCATCCAACAATTATCAGCGAGGGCACAATGGACATATTGTCACTTCCATCAAGTAGGGGCAAAAGGGATGGTGCTACCATGTATTTCGGAGTATAACAATTGAGTTAACGGTCGAACCAAAAACTAGTTTTAACGCCATCTCCCACCACAATCTTGGTGACCGCACAAAAATGAGCCATGCCAACATCATCACAGGGGAGGGCCAGGCCGTGCGATGGTCTGTCCGGTGATGTTGACTACAACCACTGTCAGGGGAGGTGAAGGGATCTCCCAAAGTGTTTCGAATCAAGTTAACTAAGGCGACCAATCTCTTTTGGCTTGGAAACAACACTATAGTTGACGAGTGACCACTGACAACCTGGCCCTCATCATCTCCTTTCCAAATTAATATTATGGGTCGCCCACTTGGGCAGGGGGGAGACCGTCATATAGTACTATACAGTTGCATTTAGCAAGAGCAACCCTTCCCATTCTAATGAAATGCTTCCCTCTCCAACCTTTGAGCCCGAGGCCCATTTATTCTTTCTTTGTTCACAAGTTAAATAACCTCTTGTCTGAGAAAGTCCTCTGGATCCAGATATCGGATGTGTGACACAACAATTCTCGGAGTCTATAGAACATGCCTCATTTATCTACCAAATTCCTTAACTTTGCCAGAAAAAAGTATTGAAATAAACCCTTGAACAAGAGGTTATTGGAATGCGCAAAGGAAACTTTGTATCCAAGGCTTGCTCAACAATTTAGTGTACAGACACAATTGATACAACTGTATATCAAAGAATGGATAAACAATACTCAACACAGATGGAGAATGGGTAACTAATTGGGTTCTCATTTTATTACAACATATTCACCACAATATCAAGAAAAATAAGCAACATGGGTCACTTTCTGTCAGGTCTTTGAGAGTAAAGATTCAAAATCCGCATTCGCATTACCAACACTCGCACCTTGGAGAAACTAAAGAAATGTGTATCTTAGAGGAAAAACTTTCATGAGTAAGCTTTTGATGAAGAAATGACCGATCAAATTTTCCTGTCTTTCGAAACCAGTTTTGAATATCACTATGTCATGTCTTTTCTTGTATATATCTGTAATGGTTTTGTGGATAATAACCAACCATCTAAAATAAACCACCTAGGGAACCATTTCATGTGGGTACAACGTAAAACATTTCGAGACATAACAACAACACGGTTTGTGTCCAAGCTGGCATGAAAATGGAATCTGGTGTGGAACAAAAAAGTAACCCTATAAGTTACCTGGGTAACTTTTTAGGTAGTGAGTGATAAGTCCAAAATTAAGATTTCATAGGCTCCAAAAAATGGAAGATATTTTATAGAGAAACCATCAATGTGTAGTGCCTTGTTATCTTCCCTTTCGGACACTATATCTCTGACCTCTTTCTTGGTGAATATCTAAGGTCCTCATGCTTCTTCATCGAGTTATGAATGCAATCTTCTTTTATTGCAAGTTATTAGATCCAACAACGCACACACACACAAGTAGAAGGACCACCACGGCCAAAACAAGACTAAATTGGCCAAAAAGAAACAAGATTACATGAAGCCCCATACGTGAGAACGTTCTTTTCCTCATAGAAATGGCCTCTTTCTCGTTGAATACCTCGGTAACTTGGGAGATATAGATAGTCGCGCCATAACTCGGCGTGCACTTTGAGCTTGATCTCCTCGTCCTATTCTAGTTGAAAGATGTGCTATTTGATATGTTTACCATTGGCAGGAATATAAATTTGGCAAATCCATAAATATATTGTTTGCCCTCCAGAAGATGTCTTACTTCGGCCCATTAATTCCATTTCATCGCACCCTCCTCTGTTAAGAATTTAGTGATTTCAAATGACATGGCTTGTGCATGAGGGCGTACAACAATAATATTCACGGGGACATGGAGTACGTGGGTTCGAGCTCACACGAGCTCAGCTGAACAATAAAATCCAAAAAAAAGGAAAAAAGAAAAACAAGTCTCATTTCTTGGGCAAGAAGCATTGATGTTTTTTCTACATGTGTGCAGATTTTCAGGATGAAATCACATTTGTGGAGGTGTGGGAAAAAATTGATGCTCTAAAAAGATCGTTTTGGAGGTATTTTGGAGTATCAATTTTGTTTTTTTTGTCCATACTTTCACAAATGTGATTTCATTGTGAAATTTTGCGTGGATGTATAAAACAACTCAATGTTTATTGGTAAAAAAATTCATATATTTTTTTGATTTATTTATTCTCTTCGATCCAAATTAATTATCGCAACTCTAGTACAACTTTCAAAGGGAGTACTATTTTTTTTCCAGAATTTACTGTTCATCTGAGCTCCCGTGAGCTCGTGCTCACAATATCACTTTCGTATTCACAAGACCCTATTCACAACGCTCTGCCTTTTAAGCCTTATACAGTGCAAGGTCTTAGGGGAGGTACTTAATAAGATAGACAAACTTTTCTCGAGCACCAGTGCTTGTGTTTGTAGGAGGGGTGCTTAATTACACGTCTACCCTGTACAAATAAGCACTGGTGCTTAAGAAAAAACCAGCTTATCTAAGCGCCAGCTCTAAGCACCTTGCATTGTACGAGGCCTTAGTTCTTAGTTTCGGGAGCATATGACAAAAACAATTATATCTCTTCAGAATAGCTAAAAAATACATGACCATGTGGGCATACCCTGTTAATGTACTCATCATAGGCAGCAAACAAAATCACTGTAAAAAATCAGAAAGAATCAACGGATGAAGAGAAACAAAATCGTCGGAAGCAAAGCTCTCATGGATCCCTTTCTTCTTGCGTGGCTACAGATCCCTCCGGCCGCTCAGGCTGGCCTTGGACTGGGCATACTCGGAGGAGGTGAACTCCTGGCTGCCGAACGCCATCCGCTGGAACTGCCTGATGTCCGCCGTGTTGGCGGCGTTGAACATCTGGCTCTTCCCGGGCTGCACGCCGTTGGTCAGGTCCACGTCGTTGAGGGTCAGGCTGTCCAGAATCCTAACGACCTGCAACACAGCCCACGACGAAGCAGTCAATCAATGGCGAGACGTTGCCAGGCTCGATCGAAGGTTAGTTAATTTGGAGGTGGTTCTTCTTCCTCGCCGGCGCGTACGTACCTGCCCCATCTTGGGCCTCCTCGCGGCCGAGTGCCGGATGCACGCCGCCGCCGCCTCGATGACGCGGAACATCTCGACGTCGTCGTAGTTCCCGTCGAGGCGCGGGTCCACCAGCTCCTCGAACTCCTGCTCGTCGATGGCGCGGTTCAGCAGCGGCCTCGACTGCCACGAGCAAGAGCAGCACGTTGTCAGGGACGGATACGGTGGTATTGCATTGCTGTGCTGCTGGTGCCGGTGATCTTCCTTACCCACTCCACGAGGCTCTCGTCGCCGAGGGGACGGGACGAGTCCACGGGCTTCCGGCCGGTGATGAGCTCCAGCAGCACCACGCCGAAGGAGAACACGTCCGATTTCTCCGTCAGCTTCCCCGTCGACGCGTACTCCGGCGCCAAGTACCTGTTTGTTTTCAGTCACCAGAAACACAAGTGTTTTGACATTTGTTTCCTCGTTTTCTGTCGACGTGCCGAGATGAACGACTGCTGCAAAGATGATTTATTTACCCGAACGTGCCCATCACACGCGTCGAGACGTGCGTCACGTCGTTCTCCGCGAGCCTGGCGAGCCCGAAATCCGCGACCTGGATTACGATGAACACGACATTCAGGAGGTTTCGTCAGTAACTTAACATACCATCTCGACAACGACATCCATTTATTCAGAAAGTGCAGAACCTGAGCTTCGAAGTTGTCGTCGAGAAGGATGTTGGATGACTTGATGTCCCTGTGGATGATCCTTGGATGGCCTGTTGTTTAACAACCGAGATCAATGAGAAATTCAGCTGTAAATTCCAACCCAACACACACCAAAGTAGCAGCAGAGGTAAGCATCTTACAATCCTCGTGCAGGTAGGCTAATCCGCGCGCCGATCCCGCCGCGATCTTCACCCTCGTCGGCCAGTCCATCACCGGCCTCCCCCTCCCTGCCAGCAAAGCAATTTAGACGCACCGGTGAGCCATGGCCGTTCAAGAAGTTAATTTTAGCAGGTGAAGTGGAGGTGGTGTTGGTGTGCGTCCGCCGAGGCAGAGACGGTCCTACCGTGGAGGTTGTGGTGCATGGTGTCGTTGGCGACGAAGTCGTAGACGAGGAGGCGGTGGTCCTCGGAGATGCAGTAGCCGACGAGGGAGACGAGGTGGCGGTGGTGGACGCGGCTGATGATCTCCACCTCCGCCTGGAACTCGCGCTCCCCCTGCCCGCCGCCGCCCTTGAGCTGCTTCACGGCCACCTCCCTACCGTCGCCGAGCGTGCCCTTGAACACGCACCCGAACCCGCCCTCCCCGAGCAGCTTGTCGCGCGAGAACCCGCCCGTGATCTCGTACAGCTCGTCGAACGAGAACGACTTGCTGTTGCCCACGCTGAGGTCGCCCGACGTCGCCACGCTCCGAGCCGGCCCCTGGCTCCCCATCGTGCTGCTGTAGTTCGCCGACGCGAACTGCGGCGGCGGCGGCTGCTGCTGGTACTGGTACTGTTGCTGCTGCTGCTGGTTCCCGTATGACTGGCTCATCATCGCCGACATTCCCGGCTGGCTGAAGTTCCCCGACCCCGGAGCCGACGGCACCCGCAGGAACGGCGCCTCGCCGGACATGTGCTGCGGCGTGTACGGCGGCGCGGCGAAGCCTGGGTAGTACTGGTCCGAGTACTTCCGCTTCCGCCGCTTCGTCAGGCACACGAACACGCCCGCGAAACAGAGGAAGGCGATCACGGCCACGACTGCCACGCCCGCCGTGGCGCCGGAGCTCATGCCGCCGCCGGTGCTTGGCGGTGCCAGTGCCGTCACGCTTCTATCAGCCGTGGGCGGTGTTACCGCTGAAGCAGGAGGTGAGTGCGCCGTGGCAGATGAGCTCGTCCGCGCCGACGGAGGCGGCGCATAATCCACGGCGGACTGCTTCGGTGGCGGCGTGGCGTCCACCACCGGAGACGCTGTTGGCTCCTCGGCGGCAGGCGGAGGTGACGCTTTGGAAGAAGGCGGCTTGGCCTGCGATTGCGATGGTGGCGGCGCCTGAGTGGGAGAAGTTGGCGGCGCGGCCGCATTATCCGGTGGGGGCGGGGCATTATCAGGTGGAGGCGGTGCGGCCGTGTCTGCGGGAGGCGGGGCAGCAGAGACCGGGGAGGGTGGCGGGGGAGGCAATGCATCAGGTGGAGGCGGCGGGGATGCCACCGGCGGAGGAGGCGGCAATGCCTCCGGCGGAGGGGGAGAAGACGCCGCGGGCGAAGGAGGCGGCGCGAGTGGCTGTGATGGCGGGGGCGAAGACGGAGACGGCGGTGGGTCCGAGGGAGCTGATGGGGAAGGCGGCGGTGGAGAAGAGGAGGACGAGGGAGAAGGAGGAGGGTCGGAAGAGGAGTCGGGAGTAGGAGGCGGCGGCGAGTCGTCGATCGAGGAGGGCGGCGGCGTGATGGTGCCTGTCACGGTGTCCACTGCATCGGCGGCCTCGTCGGCCGCGTCGGCGGCACCGCCACCGGGACCGCGACCACCGCCTTTTGCTTGGAGCAGAGTTCTCATTGTGTGCAGCGGCTGTAAAAAGGAGGGAAACGGCCAGAAGTTCAGAACAAATGCACTATTCTCATCAAATAAAAATATAAACAATGTTTTTTTTTCTTTTTTTTGCGAGGAAATATAGACAATGTTCATCACAAACAAAAACATTAATTCAGGGGTTATAACTGGTCTTGTCAAATCAAAAAGAAAAGGAAAAGGGTCTGAACTCTGAAGCCACATCGTGCAAAATTGCTGAAGCCTGGTGCTATAACAGGGTGTTTGTGCAGCATTTTCTCTTGATCAAGAGTTGAAGACACATAATTACAGCAAGAGTTAGTGGAATATCCCCGTTTAAAATGCGCTCTTCGCTGGAGAACTTATAAAAATAAATAGAAACGGGAGAAGAACATCGTGTACTAGAATTAGATCATGGGCCTCCATCATATTCATAATATCCCACCGACAGAATCCAAAACGGTCGACTTGGGTGCAGGATTTCAGCAAAAAGATGATCGACTTCCAACACATGTTCTGCTAGCTTGCAACAACCAACTGGGAAGTACTAGTACAAGATTCTTCCAGCTCGGTCGTTAGGAGAACCAACTAATTACTTTTTTTTTTAGGGAAACCAACTAATTACTTGGAAACTTCCGTTTGGTTCACAACATGCAATACCATACCATGCATGTACGGAGAGCATATGATATGCTAAAGAGAATACTACCAACAAAGAACAAAATAATCCCCAGGAAAAGAAATAATACCACTACTAGTACCATAAAAGGGCCTTCTAACATTCTTGAATTAGGCATCAGCTACTAGCTCATGAGTCATCGATTCACAAGAATGAGAAGGAAGAAGATGATGATAGCAGCAATCCACGGACCGTACCTTGGGATCGGAAGAAGATCAGCCACGGCCACCTGAGCCAGGAATCAGAGCAAGACCCGAACCGATCGGCCGAGCAATGCAGCCTCAGCTCTCATGCTGCTGCATTGGGGATCGGCAAGAAGAGACGCAGCCGTGGAGGAAGAGGGGGGAATGAAATGGCGGGGCACACATTGCCGTCTGTCTCCCTCCTTTGATCGTCTCTTTTGCTGTTGGGGCTGCAAAGAACGTGGCAGCGACGACTCTCTGGAATGGAATCGCTGTGCTGGAACCAACACGTCCGACGACCGAAGTTTTACATGTAGTAGTATGTGGACATGCATATGATAATAGCTCTGGCTTGGTTAAACTATGCATGGGAGAGGAGGGGGAGGGGGAGAAGCGAGCAGGTAGTAGTCGCGGCCCTGCCATTGTCGACTCCTGCAGACGGTCGGTGGAACTTCTAATTGAACTAACTACGGGAGGGGAGGGCTATTATTGGTGGCGCATCCTGCATCAGTACGTCTACTACTGCTACTCTCGCACACCGGGCAGACCAAATCGGTCCTGATAATAATACGTAAGAGCATCTCCGAGAGGCGCGCCATATTAACGCCGGGCTGGAAAATTTGCATTTTTTGCACGCACAGCCGTTTCGGGCGCTCCATCGGGGACGCTAAAAACGCGCGCGGCATAAGTGATTGAGCGCGCGGAGTGAAACGGCATCGTGCGCCGCTTATTTCGTGCGCCCGCACCCGCGCGCTGCACACTCGAGCACCCGCACCGCACTGCCGCCACCCTCCCCTGCCACGCCGCTTTCGCCCCGCCCCGCGCCGCCGCCGGCGAATTCGCCTATTGGACGACCGCACCGACATCGCCTTCATCCCTTTCTGCACCCGCGACCCCTCCGCCGCCGCCAGCGCAAACCCTAGCGCGGGGAGCTTTGGCTTCGCCTCCGCCGATGCTCCTCCAAGCACCGGTCTCGCGCACGACCTTTTCATGGCACCACGGACGACCTTGGCGGGTGGCGACGCGCCGGCACCCGCCGTGAAGCCACGTGCCCCCCCCCCCCCCCCCCTCTCAAAGCTCCCAAATGCGGCGGCGGCGAAGGCGGGCAAGGTGTCCGGGAAGAACAAGGCGGTGGACGGCTCCTCTAGGCGGTCGAAGAAGAGACTTGCAGGGCGTGCGATGGATGCGATGGTGACCGAAGCGCCGGCGAGCTCTCTTGTTGTGCCGGTGGCCGATGCGCACAAGGTGTTCGATGAAGTGCCCACAAGGTATGATTTCACGCACTTTTTTTCGTTGTTGTTTTTTACATGAATGGATAGCTTATTTGTTTTGTTGTATATACTTCGTAGTTTCAATGATGAGACATATATGTCAACGATGGGTGTTGGCTCCAACAATTCTCATTGGTCTCAAACCAATGATGTGCATTTAGATGATCATGAGTTTGACGTGGACAAGGATGGTGAGGGTATCATCGATGCACCGAAAGGAAGAGCGGGCAACTACACCATGGACGAAGACATCTTGCTGTGCAATACATGGTTGCAAGTGTCTAGGGATGCCACCATTGGAGGAGACCAAAGTAGAGATACATATTGGATCCGGATGAAGGAGCACTTTGATTTACACAACAAAAGTGGAATTGACCGCACGGAAAGATCTCTTCGCTCTCGATGGTCGACAATCAACAGAGATTGTCAAAGGTGGGAAGATAGGGTAAGTGCCATTTCTTTCATGATTCTTCCATGTTCATGTTTCTTCTTTGGTGTTTCAAGTGCTAACTTGTTCTTTTGTTTGTAGCTCACTATTGCACAAGACTTATTTCAAGGAGAGGAGAAGAAGACCAAGAAAGGGAAGATCAAGAAAGGGAGACCATTTACCTTGCCCCATTGCTATGATGCGTTGAAGGATGATGAGACATGGAAGCCCCGTGAAGGTGTCAATGAGGAGAGCAACAAACGCAAGCAAACTATTGATTTGGATGATGAGGAGGAGGATGCATCAAGTGATGAGGGCAAGAGAAGCCCTACACCAAACTCGGTTGCCTACTCCAAGCCAAAAAGACCAAATGGAGGCAAGAAAGACAAAAAAGAAAAGAAGAAGAGTAAAGGAGATGATGAGCTAAAAAATGCTACAGAAGCTATTGTGAACGCAAGAAAGGAAGCGAACGAGGTGAGGAAGATGGAAAGGAACCAAGATGCGGCGGCCGAGGAGAGGAGGGTGGCGGCCGAGGAGGGGAAGGTGGCATTGGAGGAGAAGAAATTGGCCATGGAGATCGAACTACATTGTTGGAATGGGAGAAGTACTTGTTCCTCATGGACACATCTACCCTAGATGAGAAGCAAAAGGAGTACGCCAATCTTGCCCGTTAAGAGGTCTTGGTCAAAAAAAGAGCCATGGCCATGGGAGGCATGCATATGGGAGCTACTATGGGAGGCATGGGTGGTATGGGAGGCATGGCTACCATGGCAGGCATGGGTGGCTTCGGAGCTACCATGGGCGGCATGGGAGACATGGGTGGCTTCGGAGCTACCACGGGAGGCATGGGTGGCTTCGGAGCTACCATGGGAGGCATGAGTTTTGCATCTCTCATGGGAGGCATGGGAGCACCTCCAGGTGACATGGGTGGACACATGTCTTTCGGTGTGCCTCACATACCTTCGCATGATGTCGTTGGAGATCTTGCTGATACGTCTCCAACGTATCTATAATTTTTTATTGTTCCATGCTATTATATTACCCATTTTGGATGTTTATGGGCTTTACTATACACCTTTATATCATTTTTGGGACTAACCTACTAACCGGAGGCCCAGCACAAATTGTTGTATTTTTGCCTATTTCAGTGTTTCAAAGAAAAGGAATATCAAATGGAGTCCAAACAAAATGAAACCTTTGGGAGCGATATTTTTGGAACAAACGCAATCCAGGAGACTTGGAGTGGACGTCAAGAAGTAGTCGAGGCGGCCATGAGGGTGCAAGGCGCGCCCTAGGGGGGTGGGCGCGCCCCCACCCTCGTGGGCCCCTCATGGATCCACCAACCTACTTCTTCCTCCTATATATATCTACGTACCCCGAGAACATCCAGGAGCACCATGAAACCCTATTTCCACCGCCACAACCTTCTGTGCCCGTGAGATCCTATCTTGGAGACTTTTCCGGTGCTCCGCCGGAGGGGGAATCGATCACGGAGGGCTTCTACAACATCGCCAAGGCCTCTCCGATGAGTTGTGAGTAGTTTACCACAGACCTTCGGGTCCATAGTTATTAGCTAGATGGCTTCTTCTCTCTCTTTGAATCTCAATACAAAGTTCTCCTCGATCTTCTTGGAGATCTATTCGATGTAACTCTTTTTGTGGTGTGTTTGTCGAGATCCGATGAATTGTGGGTTTATGATCAAGTTTATCTATGAGAAATATTTGAATCTCCTCTAAATTCTTTTATGTATGATTGGTTATCTTTGCAAGTCTCTTCGAATTATCAGTTTGGTTTGGCCTACTAGATTGATCTTTCTTGCAATGAGAGAAGTGCTTAGCTTTGGGTTCAATCTTGCCGTATCATTTCCCAGTGACAGCAGGGGCAACAAGGCACGTATTGTATTGTTGCCATCGAGGATAAAAAGATGGGGTTTATATCATATTGCTTGAGTTTATCCCTCTACATCATGTCATCTTACCTAATGTGTTACTCTGTTCTTATGAACTTAATACTCTAGATGCATGCTGGATAGCGGTCGATGTGTGGAGTAATGGTAGTAGATGCATAATCGTTTCGATCTACTTGTCGCGGACGTGATGCCTATATACATGATCATGCCTAGATAATCTCATAACTATGCACTTTTCTATCAATTGCTCGACAGTAATTTGTTCACCCACCATAATACTTATGTTATCTTGAGAGAAGCCACTAGTGAAACCTATGGCCCCCATGTCTATCTTCCATCATATAAGTTTCCAATCTACTTTATTTTGCAATCTTTACTTTCTAATCTATATCATAAAAATACCAAAAATATTTATCTTATCTTATTATCTCTATCAGATCTCACTTTTGCAAGTGGCCATGAAGGGATTGACAACCCCTTTATCGCATTCGTTACGAGGTTCTTGTTTGTTTGTGTAGGTACGAGGGACGTGTGTGGAGCCACCTACTGGATTGGTACCTTGGTTCTCAAAACCTGAGGGAAATACTTATGCTACTTTGCTGCATCACCCTTTCCTATTCAAGGGAAAACCAACGCAGTGCTCAAGAGGTAGCAAGAAGGATTTCTGGCACCGTTTCCTGGGAGGTATTCGCTCAAAGTCAAGACATACCAAGTACCCATCACAAACTCATCTCCCCCGCATTGCATTATTTGCCATTTGCCTCTCGTTTTCCTCTCCCCCACTTCACCCTTGCCATTTTATTCGCCCTCACTTTTCCGTTCGCCTCTTTTTCGCTTAGCTCTTGTGTGCTTGTGTGTTGGATTGCTTGTCACGATGGCTCAAGATAATACTAAATTGTGTGACTTTTCCAATACCAATAATAACGATTTCCTTAGCACTCCGATTGCTCCTCTTAATGATGCTGAATCTTGTGAAATCAATGCTGCTTTGTTGAATCTTGTTATGAAAGATCAATTCTCCGGCCTTCCTAGTGAAGATGCCGCTACTCATCTAAACAACTTTGTTGATTTGTGTGAAATGCAAAAGAAGAAAGATACGGATAATGATATTGTTAAATTGAAGTTATTTCCGTTTTCGCTTAGAGATCGTGCTAAAACTTGGTTTTCATCTTTACCTAAAAATAGTATTGATTCGTGGAATAAGTGCAAAGATGCTTTTATCTCGAAGTATTTTCCTCCCGCTAAGATCACCTCTCTTAGAAACGATATTATGAATTTTAAGCAACTTGATCATGAACATGTTGCACAATCTTGGGAGAGGATTAAATTAATGATTCGCAATTGCCTCACACATGGATTAACTTTATGGATGATCATACAAAATTTTTATGCCGGATTGAATTTTGCTTCTAGAAATCTTTTAGATTCGGCCGCGGGAGGCACTTTTATGGAAATCACTTTACGAGAAGCTACTAAACTCCTAGATAACATTATGGTTAATTATTCTCAATGGCACACCGAAAGATCTACTAGTAAAAAAGTTCGTGCGATAGAAGAGATTAATATTTTGAGTGGAAAGATGGATGAACTTATGAAATTGTTTGCTACTAAGAGTGCTCCTATTGATCCCAATGATATGCCTTTGTCTACTTTGATTGAGAATAATAATGAATCTATGGATGTGAATTTTGTTGGTACGAATAATTTTGGTAACAACGCGTATAGAGGAAACTTTAATTCTAGGCCATTCCCTAGTAATTCCTCTAATAATTATGGTAATTCCTACAACAATTCTTTTGAAAATTTTTAATAAGATGCCCTCTTATTTTGAGAATAGTGTTAAAGAATTTATGATCTCTCAAAAGAATTTTAATGCTTTGCTTGAAGAAAAATTGCTTAAAGTTGATGAATTGGCTAGGAACGTGGATAGAATTTCTCTTGATGTTGATTCTTTGAAACTTAGATCTATTCCCCCTAAGCATGATATCAATGAGTCTCTCAAAGCGATGAGAATTTCCATTGATGAGTGCAAAGAAAGAACCGCTAGGATGCGCGCTAAGAAATATTGCTTTGTAAAAGCGTGTTCTTCTAGTTTTCATGATAATAATGATGAAGATCTCAAAGTGATTGGTGTGTCTCCTATTAAATCTTTGTTTTGAAATATGAATCTTGATAATGATGGGACTGGAGATGAGTCAACTTTAGTTAAAAGGCATCTCAATGATTCGGAGTTTTTAGATGTTGATGCTAAATTTGGTAAAAGTGGGATTGAGAGGTCAAAACTTTACATAGCAATGAACCCACTATTTTGGATTTCAAGGAATTTAATTATGACAATTGTTATTTAATAAATTGTATTTCCTTGTTGCAATCCGTGTTGAATTCTCCTCATGCTTATAGTCAAAATAAAGCTTTTACCAAACATATTGTTGATGCTTTGATGCAATCTTATGAGGAAAAACTTGAGTTGGAAGTTTCTATCCCTAGAAAACTTTATGATGAGTGGGAACCTACTATTAAAATTAAAACTAAAGATCACGAATGCTATGCTTTGTGTGATTTGGGTGCTAGTGTTTCCACGATTCCAAAAACTTTATGTGATGTGCTAGGTTTCCGTGAATTTGATGATTGCTCTTTAAACTTGCACCTTGCGGATTCCACTATTAGGAAACCTATGGGAAGGATTAATGATGTTCTTATTGTTGCAAATAGGAATTATGTGCCCGTAGATTTTATCGTTCTTGATATAGATTGCAATCTTTCATGTCATATTATCTTGGTAGACCTTTCCTTAGAACGATTGGTGCAATTATTGATATGAAGGAAGGAAATATTAGATTCCAATTTCCGTTAAGGAAAGGCATGGAACACTTTCTTAGAAAGAAAATCAAATTACCTTATGAATCTATTATGCAAGCCACTTACGAATTGAATACCAAAGATGGTAATGCTTAGATCTATTCTCGCTTTTATGCCTAGCTAGGGGCGTTAAACGATAGCGCTTGTTCGGAGGCAACCCAATTTTATTTTTGTTCCTTGATTTTTGCTTCTGTTTAGTAATAAATAAATCATCTAGCCTCTGTTTAGATGTGGTTTTATGTTTTAATTAGTGTTTGTGCCAAGTAGAACCTATAGGATAACCTACGGTGATAGTTAATTTGATCTTGCTAAAAACATAAACTTTTGCGCGCACGAGAATAATTTTAATAAATCACAGAAACGTTATTTTTAGTTGATTATTTTTGCAGTAGATAAATAGACAAATTTCCCAGGAATTCCTATTTCTACATATTGTTCTGTTTTTGACAGATTCTGTTTTTCGTGTGTTGTTTGCTTATTTTGATGAATCTATTGTTGGGGAACATAGTAATTTCAAAAAAATTCCTACGCACACGCAAGATCAAGGTGATGGCATAGCAACGAGAGGGGAGAGTATTGTCCACGTACCCTCGTAGACCGTAAGCGGAAGCGTTATGATAACGCGGTTGATGTAGTCGTACGTCTTCACGATCCAACCGATCCAAGTACCGAACGTACGGCACCTCCGAGTTCAGCACACGTTCAGCTCGATGACGATCCCCAGACTCCGATCTAGCAAAGTGTCGGGGATGAGTTCCGTCAGCACGACGGCGTGGTGACAATGATGATGTTCTACCGGCGCAGGGCTTCGCCTAAACTCCGCGATGATATGACCGAGGTGGAATATGGTGGAGGGGGGCACCGCACACGGCTAAGGAACGATCTTGAAGATCAACTTGTGTGTCATGGGGTGCTGAAAGTGCGTTATATAGACTAGAGGGGGGGTGAATAGGCGATTTTTATGAGTTCTTCACTGAGGAATTTGCTGGTGAGGAAATTCCTTAGCGAAGAACTACTTGCAGCGGAATAAGTACTCAGAAGTAAACATAACAGGATACAAACATAGTCATCATGATGAAATGAAGACTAACACAGAGTACGGAAAGCGTAAACACAGGATAGCAAGATGAAGACAAACAGACTGAAGAAATTGAACTGAGGAATTTGTGAAAGTCTTCAGTCAAAGTCTTCAAGCACAGATATGAATAACAGTCAACACAGTAATGAGGAAATGGAAGAGTTGAGGAAATAGAACCAGTTAGTTGGTGAAGACAATGATTTGGTAAACCAGTTCCAACTGCTGTCTCAGTTGTACGTCTGGTTGGAGCGGCTAAGTATTTAAACTCGAGGACACACAGTCCCGGACACCCAGTCTCTGAGCCGCAACTCAGGACACCCAGTCCTCACCGTATTCTCCTTGAACTAAGACCACGCAGGCCTCGTCCAATCACTCGTGGTAAGTCTTCAGGTGACTTCCAAATCTTCACAGACTTGGTCACTTGGCGATCCACAATTCCTCTTGGATGCTCTAGACCTTGACGCCTAACCGTCTGGAAGAAGCACAGTCTTCAAAGGTAACAAGCGTCGGATCCACGTAGGATCAATTTCTTCAGTGATGCTCAATCACTTTGGGTTTGTGGGGGTTTGGTTTTGGATTTTCCTCACTTGATGATTTTCGCTCAAAGTCCTCGGAGGATGGGTTGCTCTCAGATGACAAGTGTCAAGTTCTCTCGGAGCAGCCAACCAGCTAGTGGTTGTAGGGGCGGATATTTATAGCCTAGGGAGCAGCCTGACATGATAAGACATAAATGCCCTTCAATGATATGACCGTTAGGTGGATAAGATATTTTGGACAGCCGGCGCGCAGCACAGCAACGGTCGGAAATTTGACTCTCAAATTACTCAGGGCTATCATGTTCCTCACTGTGTAGGCAATTCGCACTGGCGAATTCCTAACTCCTCAGTCAGAGCAAAGTCCTCAGCGACCAGAAGAACTGCGTCTCTGTCACTGAAGAATTTGACTGAACTGTATGAGATTTCCAATGGCTTCACTCGAAGGGATTGGTAGGTGTAGGATTTTGAGTTGAGCATCACATGGAAATTTTTCCTTAGTATTTCCTCGACCCCCTTTAACAGTACGGTGTTTCCTATGACTCAAGAAAAAGAAAATGAAACTACGAAAACAAAAGTCTTCACGCTTCATATTCCTCGAATGAATATCAAGTCTTCAAGGTCACACCAATTTCTTCACTTTCAAAGTCTTCAGAAAGTCTTCAGAATATCAAAGTCTTCAGTCGAAGAACTTCATTTTTAGGGGTCGACTTTCTCTGTAAATATCAAACTCCTCATAGACTTATAGACCTGTGTACACTCACAAACGCATCAGTTACTTAACCTATAAGTCTTCAATACACCAAAATCACTAAGGGGCACTAGATGCACTTACAATCTCCCCCTTTTTGGTGATTGATGACAACATAGGTTAAGTTTTCAACGGGGATAAACATATGAAGTGTAAATACTGATATTGAGGAATTTGATTGCAAGATATAGAAGAACTCCCCCTGAATATGTGCATAGTGAGGAATTTGCTTTTGAGGCAATGCACATTTGAAGAATTGAATCATGGAGATCTCCCCCTATATCTTGTAATTCATACACGCATTTGATATATAATATGAAGAATTTGAAATGCATGATGAAATATGGTGCCTGATGAGATTCAGCATGCGTGCAATAATATTAACGAGGAATAAGCATGCGGAATAGCACATCAAAAGTTTCAGAGCTCAGTGCATCAAAAGCATCAGAGCACGACCAAAAGTATCAAGGCACCATCGGATTTAAGATTACAACTCGATCCAATAAAAGTTTCATAAGAACGAGAGTTGTAACTTAACAAAAACGCCCATAATATAAACCCGCTTGAAGACTAACTCAGATTTCTCCCCCTTTGTCATCAAATGACCAAAAGGATCAAAACTGAGGACTAACGCCCCTGAAGATTTTCAAGTTGATGGAGGAGCGCCAGCGTTTTCGGGGTTGTTTGTTGAAGTAGGGCCTGCCGCAGTGTCGTCCAAATCTTCATGTTCATCAGTTTCACGCGATGAAGAATAAGAACTGGCCACCAGATCAGGAACTTTGACTCTCTTGAATTTCTTCGAAGGTGGTGCAGACCAGTCAAATGCTTCCTGGAGACCCATAGTCTTCAATTCTTCCGCGGAATATACATGAGTGAGAACAGCCCAGGTGCGGTTGAGGGCTTCATGAAGGTGATACTGATTTTTCTTCACTGCATTATGTGTTGAGGTCATGTTGTGAAGAATTGCAGCAAATTAACGCTTCACCCATTTGTGATTGCGATCAACCATCTGATGAAGACTGAGGAGTAACTCACGGTCAGTCATCACCCTGGGTGCTGTTGCTTGAGGCTTTTGTTTAGCTGAGGTATTTGCGGCAGTGTCATGTGTTGCAGAATTGTCATTGGTGGAGTAAGCTGTAGCTAGACGGAATTGACCATCCAATGGACGAGTGCCTTCATCAAGCACAGCAGCTGCCTTGCCCTTATCATCAGATGATGAAACTGGTCGCTTGAGGACTTCAATGGGTGGCAAGTAGCTTGAAAGTGCGTTATATCGACTAGAGGGGGGGTGAATAGGTGATTTTTATGAATTCTTCACTGAGGAATTTGCTGGTGAGGAAATTCCTTAGCGAAGAACTACTTGCAGCGGAATATGTACTCAGAAGTAGACATGACAGGATACACACATAGTCAGCATGATGAAATGAAGACTAAAACAGAGTACGGAAAGCGTAAACACAGGATACCAAGATGAAGACAAACAGACTGAAGGAATTGAACTGAGGAATTTGTGAAAGTCTTCAGTCAAAGTCTTCAAGCACAGATATGAACAACATTCAACACAGAAATGAGGAAATGAATAAGTTGAGGAAATAGAACCAGGCAGTTGGTGAAGACAATGATTTGGTAAACCAGTTCCAACTGCTGTCTCAGTTGTTCGTCTGGTTGGAGCGGCTGAGTATTTAAACTCGAGGACACACAGTCCCGGACACCCAGTATCTGAGCCGCAACTCAGAACACCCAGTCCTCACCGTATTCTCCTTGAACTAAGACCACGCAGGCCTCGTCCAATCACTCGTGGTAAGTCTTCAGGTGACTTCCAAACCTTCACAGACTTGGTCACTCGGCGATCCACAATTCCTCTTGGATGCTCTAGACCTTGACGCCTAACCGTCTGGAAGAAGCACATTCTTCAAAGGTAACAAGCGTCGGATCCACGCAGGATCAATTTCTTCAGTGATGCTCAATCACTTTGGGTTTGTGGGGGTTTGGTTTTGGATTTTCCTCACTTGATGATTTTCGCTCAAAGTCCTCGGAGGATGGGTTGCTCTCAAATGACAAGTGTCAAGTTCTCTCCGAGCAGCCAACCAACTAGTGGTTGTAGGGGGCGGCTATTTATAGCCTAGGGAGCAGCCCGACATGATAAGACATAAATGCCCTTCAATGATATGACCGTTAGGTGGATAAGATATTTTGGGACAGCCGGCGCGCAGCACAGCAACGGTCGGAAATTTGACTCTCAAATTCTTTAGGGCTATCATGTACCTCACTGTGTAGGCAATTCACACTGGCGAATTCCTAACTCCTCAGTCAGAGCAAAGTCATCAGCGACTAGAAGAACTGTGTCTCTGTCACTGATGAATTTGACTGAACTGTATGAGATTTCCAATGGCTTCACTCGAAGGGATTGGTAGGTGTAGGATTTTGAGTTGAGCATCACATGGAAATTTTTCCTTAGTATTTCCTCGACCCCCTTTAACAGTACGGTGTTTCCTATAACTCAAGAAAGAGAAAATGAAACTATGAAAACAAAAGTCTTCACGCTTCATATTCCTCGAATGAATATCAAGTCTTCAAGGTCACACCAATTTCTTCACTTTCAAAGTCTTCAGAAAGTCTTCAAAATATCAAAGTCTTCAGTCGAAGAACTTCATTTTTAGGGGTCGACTTTCTCTGTAAATATCAAACTCCTCATAGACTTATAGACCTGTGTACACTCACAAACGCATCAGTTACTTAACCTATAAGTCTTCAATACACCAAAATCACTAAGGGGCACTAGATGCACTTACAATCTCCCCCTTTTTGGTGATTGATGACAACATAGGTTAAGTTTTCAACGGGGATAAACATATGAAGTGTAAATACTGATATTGAGGAATTTGATTGCAAGATATAGAAGAACTCCCCCTAAATATGTGCATAGTGAGGAATTTGCTTTTGAGGCAATGCACATTTGAAGAATTGAATCATGGAGATCTCCCCCTATATCTTGTTATTCATACACGCATTTGATATATAATATGAAGAATTTGAAATGCATGTTGAAATATGGTGCCTGATGAGATTTAGCATGCGTGCAATAATATTGACTAGGAATAAGCATGCGGAATATCACATCAAAAGTTTCAGAGCTCAAATATCACATTCAGAGCTTAGTGCTTTAAAGCATCAGAGCATCGAACGTATCAAAGCACGACCAAAAGTATCAAGGCACCATCGGATTTAAGATTACAACTCGATCCAATAAAAGTTTCGGAAGAACAAGAGTTGTAACTTAATAAAAACGCCCATAATATAAACCCGCTTGAAGACTAACTCAGATTTCTCCCCCTTTGTCATCAAATGACCAAAAGGATCGAAACTGAGGACTAACGCCCCTGAAGATTTTCAAGTTGATGGAGGAGCGCCAGCATTGTCGGGGTTGGTTGTTGAAGTAGGGCCTGCCACAGTGTCGTCCAAATCTTCATGTTCATCAGTTTCACGCGATGAAGAATAAGAACTGGCCACCAGATCGGGAACTTTGACTCTCTTGAATTTCTTCGGAGGTGGTGCAGACCAGTCAAAAGCTTCCTGGAGACCCATCGTCTTCAGTTCTTCAGCGGAATATACATGATTAAGAACAGCCCAGGTGCGGTTGAGGGTTTCATGAAGGTAGTACTGATTTTTCTTCACTGCATTATGCGTTGAGGTCATGTTGTGAAGAATTGCAGCAAATTGACGCTTCACCCATTTCTGATTGCGTTCAACCTTCTGATGAAGACTGAGGAGTAACTCACGGTCAGTCATCACCCTGGGTGCAGTTGCTTGAGGCTTTTGCTTGGCTGAGGTATTTGCGGCAGTGTCATGTGTTGCAGAATCGTCATTGGTGGAGTAAGATGCAGCCTTGCGAAATTGACCATCCAATGGACGAGTGCCTTCATCAATCACAGCTGCTGCCTTGCCCTTATCATCAGATGATGAAACTGGTCGCTTGAGGACTTCGATGGGCGGCAAGTAGCTGCCATGGTTCAGAGTGTCAGCCTTGTAGTTCAGGGAAGATCTTGCCCTTATGAATCTCATAATCCAAGGCGCATATGGCTTCAGCTCAAAAGGTGACATTGCAACATTAGCCAGAGTCCTCATGAAGAAATCATGGAAGTTGACGGGAACGCCATGAATGATATTGAAAAGCATGTTCTTCATGATGCCAACGACACCTTCTTCATTTGAGTCGTGGCCTTTGATGGGACTCATTGTCTTCGTCAAGATTCTATAGACAGTCCGAGGCACATACAACAATTCCTTGACGAGGAATTTGGTTCGAGGGGCCTGTCCTGGCTTCAACGGCTTCATGAGCACTTGCATAAAGTGATCAGACAGTTCGCGGTCATTGTAGATGCAACGTGCAGTTTCATGGGGAGGATCAAGAGGAAGGACACGAAGCAATTCAGTTGCTGGTGCCTTGTAGTGAGTATTCTCTGTCATCCAATCCAGCACCCATGAATTGATATCTTCAGCATCTCCGGTGATGTGCAGGGTGGCATAGAACTGAAGAATGAGTTCTTCATTCCAGTCACAGATATCAGTGCAGAAATTCAGTAGCCCTGCATCATGAAGAACTCGGAGTACTGGCTCGAAGCACGACAGTGATTCCATATCCACATGAGGAATATGCTCATGATCGAAGATCTTGTCCTTGTCAAACAGCACTGAGGAATAGAAGTTTGCTTGAGTAGGAGTTCAGAAGCATCTTTTCCTCATGCGAGCAGAGTCATATGGATTATAAGCAGTGAAGAACACATGCTCAGAAAAGAAGTCTTCAGCCTTGAATTTTTGCTTGCTAGAGAACGGATTCTTCGGTTTGGGCAGAGGAATATCAGTGATTTGCAGCACAACCTCAGGAATCGCGATCTCAGGTTCTTCAGGCTGAGGAATTTCTGGTTCCTCTTCTTGTGCAGTTTGAGGATCAACAACAGGTTCTTCAGCGCTAGCGGCTGGAATTTCCTCATTAACAGAAGATGTGGGATGAGTTTCTTCAGAGCCCATTTGAACAGTTGTAGCCGGGGACTGAGGAACTTGTAGAATCGGAGTGAAGAGAGGAGTATTGGGATGCTGACTTTCCCAAAAGTCATCGTTCATCACTGGTGTTGTGCACCCAATATCCACGTCTTCATCTTCTTTTTCAATTTCCTCAACACCAGCCTCTTCAGCTGTGAACTGAGGCACGGGTGAGGAAACAACTGGCGGTGAAGGGAATGCTTCCACTTCAATTTCTTCATCAAACTGTTCTGAGTTAGCAACAGATTGATTTTCTTCATCAGATCCGCTTGGGATCATGTAATCTTCTCCATAAGGAACAATTTCCTTAGACGACATGGAGGAGATGGGAATGGCATCAATAGGATTTTCAAGTGAGTTGGTCATTGGCTTCATTTTCTTCGCAGCCGAAGAATTTGACACAGCTGATTGCCTTCCTTTTCTTCACTGCAGCTCGTTCTGCAGCCTTTGTCTTCTTCACTTCATAAGCAGAAGGAAGAATTGGAGTTGGTGTTGGCGCAGGAGGAGCTGAGGATTGTGTTACAGTTTCTTCAGGCTCGACTGGTGCAGTTGCCCTGATTTCTTCATTTTCTTCAGGCGCACCACTAGTGGATGCCCTGGGAATTTCTTTAGCGGCTGGAATGGAGTCATCAGCCCTGGAACTTGTATTCTCATCAGCATGCTGAAAGTCATCAGCAGTGCTGGCATGTTCTTCAGCAGGCTGAGCAGAGTCTTCAGCCTAAGGATTTTCTTGTTGCGATGGGGCTGCAACAGTAGTCATTTTCTTCGTCAAATTGACGAATCTCACCTTGGCTCCTTGCCAATCAGCATTGTAAGCATCAAAATCCTTGCTAAGGGCTTGGATTTCAGATTGAGCTTTGAGAAGTTCTTCAGGAGTCAAGTTGACGATGTTCTTCCTCAGAAGCTTCTCCTTTCTGGCTTGTGTTCTCTTGATTTCACGAGCCTTTTCAAATTTCCATTTCTCTTCAGCGATGAAATGGTTCAGCATATGACTTTGACCAGGAGTCAGTGGCAGATCCGGTATGGGAGTGTTTGGATCCTGATGCCATAGGTCGATGAAGTCAAGGATCTTCTTCGGATCCAAAAGCAGAGGCACATTTGTTCTTTTGGCTCTAGCGGCCTTGGTCAGTCTGTCTCTGATGATTTCTGCAAGCTCTTCATCAGAAGCTTCATCATCAGAGGGTACGTTGAATGCAACTTGTTTCTTCTTTGGACTTGGCCGAGGACCGCGTCCAGCTGTTGCTTTTGTCTTTAGCAGAGTGGGGCCTGATGAGGACATTGGTGCAGCTGAGGAACTTGCTGAGACACCAGAAGCAATTGAGAATCCCTGAGTCCTTTGATAGGTAGCAAGATGCACAGGAGTTGAGGACTTGGAGGGAGCCGCTGAGGATTTTGAATGAGCAGCAGCAGAATGAGGAATTTGCCGTGAGGGCGCGGCTGAGGAACTGGGCCGTGAGGGCGCTGATGGTGAAGCACTTGGCTTGCGAGCAGGCTTCTTCGGCATTGATTTCCTCGGCTTGATCGAGGGCTCAGCGGCAGCAGCAGCAGCAGAATCCTCATTGAATTTCCTCACTGCCTCCTTGGCCTGTCTTGCCAATTTGGCTTGGCGCCTGGACCATTCTTCAGGAAAGTCTTCACCACGCTTGATGCTGGTGGGATCGGCGATTTGGCCAGGTGCCAATGGAGCTCTTGGGCATGGAGGGTTTAAGACGAATTTCCTCATGTACTTGGGAGTAACATAGCGATATTCCCTCCATTCTCGTGCCCATCTTCTTTCTATCCTCTGTATGCGCACTTTGCGCTGATTTTTGGTCTCCTTGCCAAACTTGGATTCATCAGGTGTGCAGTAATCTTTGTATATTTCATCAGGAATCTCAAAGGCAGTCATGACCTCCGGTTTCTTTCCTCCCTTCTGCGGTCTCTTGCCTTCTGCCATTTTCTTTAGATGAGGAATTTGAACAATAGAGCACTCTGAAGAAGTATGCAGTTTTTCTTCGAGGAATGCTGCAAATGAGTTAAGTTGATGAGAACCTAGTGATTCAGCAGCGGACATGAGTACCTGTGAACAGAGTGTAGGTGCGAGGAATTTGGAGAGGTCATATGCGTTCTCAGAAGATTTTTCAAAAAGGAACAAGTTTTGAGGAATTTGACCAGTTGAGCCCTGAGGAATTGCACTAAGCGTTTCGTCTTAGGTTCCAGAGTTGTACAGATTAAAAATCCGCAAAATTGAGGAATCTTGAAGAAATGAATGCTTAGAGAGATAAATCAAGAGCATATAGTGTGTGAGGTGTTCATATGTGAAGATTTGAAGTATAAAAACACCTTTGAAGATTTTCAGAAAGATTTGAGAATCAACGCGAGTAATAGAAGTGACTTTTAATTACCCGAACTGAAGAACACGACGAACAGGAATGAACTATAGTGAAGTTCGTCACGTTAGATCTCCCACGCCCTAACTTGGCAGAGGGAGACAGCTAAGGCGGCGGAGGAGTGAAGATTTCCGCGGCCGCGCGAGTACGACGGCGACGAGGTCGAGGCAGTGAAGCTCTTCCTCACCGACGGCGATGGAGTACCGGCGGCGCTAGGGTTTGAGGAGAGCTCGAGCGAGAGACAGCGACCGAGCAGAGTAAATGAAGCAAGGAAGGGAGAGGGGTATTTATAGCCACAGTGAAAACTGTTCGCCCGAAGATTTTGGGACGAACATGCCCCTGCCCTTTCTTCTTCACGCGACATGTGTCACCCACGTACTGTGCAGATGAGATCGTGTAAGATCGTGGGTGATTAAACTAATGTATCGTGGGGAGCGGAACGGTTTGAGCGGTAAAACCGAAAATCTGGATAAGATTTGTTTAAAAATTTCGTTCGCAATTTCTTCAGCTGTCAAGGACACAGTGAAGACTTTGAACGAGTTTCAATCAGAACGCACATGAAGAATTTGTGAATAGATTGGATTGAGTATAGCATAGAGGGGGGAAGGGTCCGATCACATTCACTTAGCAGAAATCACAACTTGAAGAATTAGCAATAAGTGAATGCTGTGGAGGACATAAACTCACATATGTATATAGCCAATGAAGAAAAAAAACGACGAAAATAGTGAAGATTTTGCAAAGTTGAAGAATTTGTAAAACTGAGGAATTTCAAAAATGAGGAAAAACTCAGATTGAAGATTTTCAACTTTTGTGGTGGCGTAGCCCACCGTATAAGAATGATGATTTCAGACACCGCGTACAATTGTCGTAGGGTTCTGAGAATCAAATTCTTCATTAATTTCTTCACACTTAGAATGTTATTCTTCATTGATTGAAGAAAAACGTTTCTTCATGTGTTGCACATCTAAGTCATCAATTATGCATAAGGGTTAGGATGTGTGTCCTTTTCAAAGAACATTCAAAGATTCTAAGATATTTAGTTCACACCGCAACTTGCTAAATCTCTTCTCATCCAAGGGCTTAGTGAAGATATCAGCTAGCTGTTCTTCAGTCTTCACATGCTCGATGGAGATGTCGCCCTTCAACACATGATCACGAAGAAAATGATGACGAATCTGGATGTGCTTAGTCTTCGAGTGCTGAACTGGGTTGTGAGAAATCTTGATGGCACTCTCATTGTCGCAGAGGAGAGGCACATTCTTCACGTTGACGCCATAGTCCTTGAGGGTTAGCTTCATCCACAGCAGTTGAGCACAGCATGAGCCAGCAGCAATGTATTCAGCTTCAGCAGTAGACAGTGATACGCAGTTCTGTTTCTTCGAGGACCAACAGACCAAAGATCGTCCGAGGAAATGACAAGTGCCAGATGTTGACTTGCGGTCCACACGATCACCAGCATAGTCAGAGTCAGAATATCCAATGAGATCAAAAGCAGAGCCCTTGGGGTACCATAATCCTAGTGTTGGTGTGTGAGCTAGATATCGAAGAATATGCTTCACAGCCTTATGGTGTGATTCCTTCGGTGCAGCTTGAAATCGGGCACACATGCAAACACTAAGCATTATATCTGGCCTAGATGCACATAAGTACAATAAAGAACCAATCATGGAGCGGTATACCTTGTGATCGAAGTCAATACCATTTTCATCAGTGCATAGATGGCCATTTGTGGGCATAGGAATTTTGACGCCTTTGCAATCTTGCATGCCGAATTTCCTCAGTACATCTTTGAGGTATTTCTCCTGAGATATGAATATGCCATTGTGCTGCTGAAGAATTTGAAGACCTAGGAAGAATTTCAACTCTCCCATCATAGACATTTGATATTCTTCACTCATCATATAGGCAAATTCATCACTGTATCGTTGGTTAGTACAGCCAAAGATAATATCATCAACATATATTTGGCACACAAACAGTTCACCATCATATGATTTAGTAAAGAGAGTAGGGTCAAGTGAACCGGGTGTGAAGCCATTCTTCACGAAGAATTCCTTCAATGTGTCATACCACGCCCGAGGGGCTTGCTTGAGGCCATAGAGGGCCTTATTGAGTCTGAAGACTTTGTCAGGATTCTTGGGATCTTCAAAACCTGGGGGTTGAGCAACATATACTTCTTCCTCAAGCTTACCATTGAGGAATGCACTTTTCACATCCATTTGATATAAGATGATATCATGATGGTTAGCATAGGCAAGTAAAATGCGAATAGCCTCAAGTCTAGCAACAGGTGCAAAAGTTTCATTGAAATCAATTCCTTCAACCTGTGTGTAGCCTTGAGCTACTAGTCGTGCCTTATTCCTCACCACAAGGCCATTTTCATCTTGCTTGTTGCGGTAGATCCACTTTGTGCCAATGATATTATGCTTGCGAGGATCTGGGCGATTGACCAATTCCCAGACATTGTTCAACTCGAACTGATGTAATTCTTCTTGCATAGCCTGAATCCACTCCGGCTCTAGAAATGCTTCATCTACCTTAGTGGGCTCTGAGATAGAGACAAAAGCATAGTGCCCACAAAAGTTAGATAAGTGTGAAGCTTTTGAGCGTGTGAGAGGACCTGGTGCGCTAATGTCATCGATGATCTTCTCCACTTGCACTTCTTTTGCAACACGTGGATGAGTGGGCTGTCGCTGAGGATTTTGATCAGCATTTTCTTCAGCACCATTTTCCTCATCATGTTCTTTAGGTGCATCAGCTCGACGTTCTTCATGAACAGGAATGAATTCTTCAGCAGATTCTTCAGTAGGAATGACATCCTCAGTTGCCTTGAGCTAGATAGCATCCTCAGGTGCTGGTTCATCTAACACAGAAGGTAGGTGCTCTCTTTGCGAGCCATTAGTTTCATCGAACCGCACATCTACAGTGTCAACAATCTTGTGAAGAACAATGTTGAAGACTCTGTAGGTGTGTGAGTCCTTTCCGTAACCAAGCATAAAACCTTCATGTGCTTTCGGTGCAAATTTAGAGTTGTGGTGAGGATCTCTAATCCAACATTTAGCACCGAAGACTTTGAAATAACTCACATTGGGTTTCTTGTCAGTGAGGAGTTCATAGGCAGTCTTCTTGAAGAATTTGTGAAGATATACTCTGTTGATGATGTGGCAGGCAGTATCAATTGCATCAATCCAAAAGCGCTGAGGCGTTTTGTATTCATCAAGCATAGTGCGAGCCATCTCAACAAGAGTTCTGTTCTTGCGCTCCACGACGCCATTCTGCTGAGGAGTATAGGGAGCAGATAATTCATGAGTAATACCAAGTTCATCAAGATAGGCATCAAGACCAGAATTCTTGAACTCAGTTCCATTGTCACTTCTGATATGCTTAATCTTCACTCCAAAGTTGGTTGAAGCCCTCGAGGAAAATCGTTTGAAAACTTCATGCACTTCATGTTTGTAAGTAACAATGTGTACCCATGTATATCGAGAATAATCATCAACAATGACAAAACCATATAGAGATGCATCATTAGTGACTACTGAATAATGATTAGGTCCGAAGAGGTCCATGTGAAGCAATTCGAATGGACGGGTAGTGGTCATGATAGTCTTCGCTGGATGCTTGGCCTTGGTCATTTTTCCGGCTTCACATGCTCCGCATAAGTGATCCTTGAGGAATTTGACATTCTCAATGCCAATGACATGCTTCTTCTTCGCAAGCGTGTTCAAATTCCTCATGCCTGCATGACCAAGTCGTCGATGCCATAGCCAGCCTTCTGAAGCTTTTGCAAGTAGACACACGGCTGGTTGTGGTCCTGTAGAGAAATCAACAATATACAGATCTCCTCTCCTAAAGCCTTCGAAGACTTTGGAATTGTCAGCTTCCATAATCACAACACAGCGATATTTGCCAAAGACAACAACCATATCAAGATCACAAAGCATTGAGACTGACATGAGATTGTATCCTAAGGACTCAACAAGCATGACTTTGTCCATGTGCTTATCCTTAGAGATAGCAACCTTACCAAGACCCAATACCTGACTTTTGCCTTTGTCAGCAAAGATGATATGCTTCAGAGGTGAAGGTGATAAGGGAGCATCCATCAATAGATTCTTGTCACCAGTCATGTGATTTGTACATCCACTATTGAGGACCCATTCAGTGGTTTTGGGTTGGTCATCCTGCAGATGAATTAGTGTAGCTTAGAATCTCATATGCTTCATCAGTGAAGAATATGATATCAAGTTCATCAGATGAATTTCATCAAGCAGTAAACAGTTATAGCAGTATGAGGACGTGTGAAATGAAGGTTCATTTCATCGTGATTCGCCTGCGTCCTTTCAGGCATTTTGTCAGGTCCCCATCAAATTCTTCAGACGTTAGAGCACGTCTGGAGACCTGACCCTGCAGAAGAGATTAGTTCTTTTTCTTCACCACCCACATCTGAAGGGGTGGCAAAGAGTTCATCATCCTGCGAGCACCATGTGAGAAAGGTGGCAAATATGCCAAACCATTTCGCTTAGCATAGGAGGGGTTAGGGTAAGCATATGAATAAGCAGAGTAATTCTTCGAGGACTTATGAACATAATGGTTTGAAGAATAATGCACATAGTCATAGCCCTTAGCTCTACCCTGCGAGACAGAGTTGTTAGCACGATGATAATCATATGAGGACTTTGATCCAGTTGAGGAATTTGATCCTCGTGAAGAATTTGGTCCATATGAGGACTTGGATCCATATGAAGAGTTTGGTCCATATGAAGAATTTGATCCATATGAAGAATTTGATCTGGGGTTCCTGTTCTCCACAGGTGGTGTCATGAGGACATTCACCTGAAGTCTTTCAACACAGCTTTTGGGAACCCAGATTTTCTTCATAGGGGAACCGTTCCTGCAGTTAGTGCCGATATATCTAGCAAATACTTCACCATTCTGATCTTTGAACAGTTTATGGTTGGAGTCAAATGACTCATCAGAAGAATGAGGAGATTCACATGTAAAGCCAGATAAGTTAGATGGATCAACTGGATGTCCCTTTGCAGCAACCCATGAGGTTTTGGGGTACTGCTCAGGCTTCCAATATGTTCCATCGGCATTGAGTTTCCTCTCAAAGGCAATACCCTCTTTCCTAGGGTTTCTGTTGAGAATCTGCTTTTTGATCACATCACAAAGTGTCTGATGCCCTTTGAGGCTTTGGTACATGCCTGTCATGTACAATTCCTTCAGCCCTGCATTGTCAGTGATACTAGCAATGTCCTTAGATGAGGAATTAGTGATAGTAGAGGCAGATGAAGAATTTGTAACAGTTGAAGCATTTGAACATTCAGGTGAAGAATTAGCAGATTCACATTCAATGCACTTTAAGCATGGAGGAACAAAGTCTTCCTGAGAAGCGCTGATTTGTTGAACTAGTAATGAATCGCGCTCCTTCTGAAGATCTTCATAACACACTCTTAGCTTTTCAAGATCTTCCTTTCTTTGAAGAGCTTCAAGAGAAAGCTTCTCGTGATCAGTCAAGAGGGTATTATGTTGATCTTGAAGGGCGTCAAACTTGGAGTGAATTATCTGAAGACATTCACTCAATGCTTTTGACTGATCCATTTCTTTGCGCAACATATTATCACTTCTTTCTAGCATATCTTGAGTTTGTTCTAAAACCGTTTGTTGTTTAGTGGCAACGCAAATGAGTTTAGTATAGCAGGATTCAATGTCATCATCAGATTCATCATTGTCAGACTCATCATTATCAGATTCATCATTACAAGACTCGGATGAGGAGCATTCCGTTACCTCAGCACCATTTGCCATAAGACAAGATGCAGAAGATGATGATTCTGGCTCGAAAGTCATCGTTTTGAGAGATTCCTTGAAGTCCTCAAACCAGGGATCATGACAGGTTCGATGACCTTCATAGACATCAGAGATTCGGTCCCAGATGAGCTTTGAATTGCCAAGATGCATAATTCGCCCGAATTGGTCTCTGGATAGGCAGGAGCAGATGATATCCTTCGCTATGATATCAAGTCGAGTGTACTTGCGAATATCATCAGCATTCGCCATCTTGCATAGATCAGTAAGACCAATCTCAGTGACGGTCCACAGCTCGTTGTTCTTTGCCATGAGGCGCTTCTTCATCATGGCCTTCCACTTGGGATAGTCATGACCGTCAAAGATAGGGCATGTCACTTTCTTCATACCTGCGGTCGACATAACTAAAAACTCCAGGCGGTTAAACCAAAATCACACAGAACAAGGGAGTACCTTGCTCTGATACCAATTGAAAGTGCGTTATATCGACTAGAGGGGGGGTGAATAGGCGATTTTTATGAATTCTTCACTGAGGAATTTGCTGGTGAGGAAATTCCTTAGTGAAGAACTACTTGCAGCGGAATATGTACTCAGAAGTAGACATGACAGGATACACACATAGTCAGCATGATGAAATGAAGACTAAAACAGAGTACGGAAAGCGTAAACACAGGATACCAAGATGAAGACAAACAGACTGAAGGAATTGAACTGAGGAATTTGTGAAAGTCTTCAAGCACAGATATGAACAACATTCAACACAGAAATGAGGAAATGAATAAGTTGAGGAAATAGAACAAGGCAGTTGGTGAAGACAATGATTTGGTAAACCAGTTCCAACTGCTGTCTCAGTTGTACGTCTGGTTGGAGCGGCTGAGTATTTAAACTCGAGGACACATAGTCCCGGACACCCAGTCTCTGAGCCGCAACTCAGGACATCCAGTCCTCACCGTATTCTCCTTGAACTAAGACCACGCAGGCCTCGTCCAATCACTCGTGGTAAGTCTTCAGGTGACTTCCAAACCTTCACAGACTTGGTCACTCGGCGATCCACAATTCCTCTTGGATGCTCTAGACCTTGACGCCTAACCGTCTGGAAGAAGCACAGTCTTCAAAGGTAACAAGTGTCGGATCCACGCAGGATCAATTTCTTCAGTGATGCTCAATCACTTTGGGTTTGTGGGGGTTTGGTTTTGGATTTTCCTCACTTGATGATTTTCGCTCAAAGTCCTCGGAGGATGGGTTGCTCTCTAATGACAAGTGTCAAGTTCTCTCGGAGCAGCCAACCAACTAGTGGTTGTAGGGGGTGGCTATTTATAGCCTAGGGAGCAGCCCGACATGATAAGACATAAATGCCCTTCAATGATATGACCGTTAGGTGGATAAGATATTTTGGGACAGCCGGCGCGCAGCACAGCAACGGTCGGAAATTTGACTCTCAAATTCTTCAGGGCTATCATGTACCTCACTGTGTAGGCAATTCGCACTGGCGAATTCCTAACTCCTCAGTCAGAGCAAAGTCATCAGCGACCAGAAGAACTGCGTCTCTGTCACTGATGAATTTGACTGAACTGTGTGAGATTTCCAATGGCTTCACTCGAAGGGATTGGTAGGTGTAGGATTTTGAGTTGAGCATCACATGGAAATTTTTCCTTAGTATTTCCTTGACCCCCTTTAACAGTACGGTGTTTCCTATGACTCAAGAAAAAGAAAATGAAACTACGAAAACAAAAGTCTTCACGCTTCATATTCCTCGAATGAATATCAAGTCTTCAAGGTCACACCAATTTCTTCACTTTCAAAGTCTTCAGAAAGTCTTCAGAATATCAAAGTCTTCAGTCGAAGAACTTCATTTTTAGGGGTCGACTTTCTCTGTAAATATCAAACTCCTCATAGACTTATAGACCTGTGTACACTCACAAATGCATCAGTTACTTAACCTATAAGTCTTCAATACACCAAAATCACTAAGGGGCACTAGATGCACTTACATAGCTACCATGGTTCAGAGTGTCAGCCTTGTAATTCAGTGAAGATCTTGCCCTTATGAATCTCATAATCCAAGGCGCATAGGGCTTCAGCTCAAAAGGTGACATTGCAACATTAGCCAGAGTCCTCATGAAGAAATCATGGAAGTTGACGGGAACGCCATGAATGATGTTGAAAAGCATGTTCTTCATGATGCCAACGACATCTTCATCATTTGAGTCGTGGTCTTTGATAGGACTCATTGTCTTCGTCAGGATTCGATAGACAGTCCGAGGCACATACAGCAATTCCTTGATGAGGAATTTGGTTCGAGGGGCCTGCCCTGGCTTCAAAGGCTTCATGAGCACTTGCATATAATGATCAGTCAGTTCGCGGTCATTGTAGATGCAACGTGCACTGTCATGGGGAGGATCAAGAGTGTAACGCCCTCGATGCGGCTATATCTCCCACGTGTCGAAGCACGACTTAGAGGCATAACCGCATTGAAAGCAATGTCACAAGTGAGGTAATCTTCACACAACCCATGTAATACATAAGGGAAAGAGATACATAGTTGGCTTACAATCGCCACTTCACACAATTACATGAATAAAGCATTACATCATCCAGATACAATCAAGGTTCGACTACGGAACCAAAATAAAAGAAGAACCCCAAATGCGACAGGTCCCCGATCGACCCCAACTGGGCTCCACTACTGATCAACTAGAACGAAACAACACAAAGGGCAAGATCTTCATCGAGCTCCTCCTCGAGCTTGGTTGCGTCACCTGCTCGGTAACATAGGCACCTGCAAACTGGTTTTGGAAGTATCTGTGAGTCACGAGGACTCAGCCATCTCACACACGCGAGATCAAGACTATTTAAGCTTATAGGAAGGATGTAGTAATGAGGTGGAGCTGCAGCAAGCGACTAGCATATATGGTGGCTACAATCGCAAAAGAGAGCGAGAAGAGAAGCAAGGCACGGTCGTGAAGCTAGTAGCGATCAAGAAGTGATCCTGAAACTACTTACGTCAAACATAACTCCAACACCGTGTTCACTTCCCGGACTCCGCCGGAAAGAGACCATCATGGTTACACATGCGGTTGATGTATTTTAATTAAGGTCAACTTCGGGTTTTCTACAATCGGACATTAACAAATTCCCATCTGCCCATAACCGCGGGCACGACTTTCGAAAGTTCAAATCCCTGCAGGGGTGTCCCAACTTAGCCCATGACAAGCTCTCACGGTCAACGGAGGAATAGACCTCCACCCGAGACACTCCGATCAGACTCGGTATCCCGGTACAACAAGACATTTCGACAGGGTAAAACTAAACCAGCAAGACCACCCGCTGTGCCGACAAATCCCGATAGGAGCTGCACATATCTCGTTCTCAGGGCACACCGGATAAGCGAAGCGTACAGGTACCGACGTAATCCAAGTTGCCAAGGAATGGTCCCGCACGGTGCTCTAGTTTGGACCAACACTCAGAGGAGCACTGGCCCCGGGGGGTAAAATAAAGATGACCCTTGAGTCTGCAGAACCCAAGGGAAAAAGGCTTAGGTGGCAAATGTTAAAACCAATGTTGGGCCTTGCTGGAGGAGTTTTACTTAAGGTGAACTGTCAAGGGGTTCCCATTATAGCCCAACCGCGTAAGGAACGCAAAATCCGGGAACATAACACCGATATGACGGAAACTAGGGCGGCAAGAGTGGAACAAAACACCAGGCATAAGGCCGAGCCTTCCACCCTTTACCAAGTATATAGATGCATTAATTAAATAAGATATATTGTGATATCCCAACAAGTAACCATGGTCCAACAAGGAACAACATCTCCATGTTCCAACAAGGAACAAACTTCATCTTCACCTGCAACTAACAACGCTATAAGAGGGGCTGAGCAAAGCGGTAACATAGCCAATCAACGGTTTGCTAGGACAAGGTGGGTTAGAGGTTTGACATGGCAATTTGGGAGGCTGACAAGCAAATGGTAGGCATCGTAGCATTGGCATAGCAAAAGAGCGAGCAAACTAGCATAGCAAAGATAGTAGTGATTTCGAAGGTATGATCATCTTACCTGAAGTCCCGCAAGGAAGAAGAACGAGTCCATGAAGAAGAAAAACGCACGTAGTCGAACGAATCCTCACAACTCCGGAACGAAACCGAAGCTAACGAGAGAAGCAAACCGGAAAGAAGCAAACAACATGGTAAACACACAAGCATAAACATGTCATGATGCACAAACAAATATGATGCATGTCCGGTTTAATAAGGCATGGCATGTCAAAGTGCACAAACAATACTACAAATTAAGTGGAGCTCAATATGCAACGAGTTGCATATTGACGGAACACCACATCAATTATTTAGTTTCTCTCTCGATTATGAACAAGACAAGATTAAATGTTGGTTAACATGGCAAGAGGTGAAGCATAATTAAACTACATATTTAGGCAAGTTTAAATGAGGCCGGAAACACAAACAACACTTCCGGAAAATCCCCATGTTATTTAGCAATTTAAAGCAAGCAACAATTTTAAACATTTTAATTGTTATTATCATGATGCGGATGACATATGCAAGTTTTATGCAATTTTTATGAAAATGTTGACATGAGCATGATAAGGAGCATTTGGTCACCATGGCGGAACGAAAAAGGGTGCCACGGCGGCGAAACAAAAATGGTGCCACGGCAACATATCCGAAAATGATGCCACGGCAAGATATTGGTTCCGGTAGCTCACGGAGATACCGGTGCAAAAGGAGGCGTGCGGATGTGCGCAACATGCTAGAGATGGTGGGGTGCTCCCGAATTCCGGGTTCCCACGGGACGGCGGCAAACGAGGAACGTGCAAAGACAAATCGATCACGATGCAACACGGGCATCTCATACAACACACATTCATTCGCGGGCATCGTCTCGGCGTTATACCTTTGAAGCGTGCATTTTCGGAGCGGTTCGAGTTCGTCGAGGGAAGTAGTTGTTCACGTGGCGATGGTAGTGGAAGTAGTCGTACACGGCGGCGGCGGTAGTTGTTCAGGGTCTTGCGGGTCGTCGTGTAGCCGTACATGTTCGTCGTGGTACACGGTTCAAAGTTGTACATATCCCGTAGATGTTCAGGGTCACCGTGAGGAACTTGTTGAAACCAGGGTGCATCTTGGCGGTCTCGTCTCGGCCTTCAACCCAAAACAAAGCAAGGCAAAACCCTCGGTGCGGTGGTACTTGGCGGTTCACAGCAAAGAGGAACCATGAAGGGTTGCTTGAGGAAGATCACTGCAGCGAGGCGGCGAGGCCAGTGGAGGCGCAGCTGCGAAGCGGGCACTCGGGAGCAGAGGAGGAAGTCGCGGCGCTGGTGCAAGGTGAGGTCCCTGCAGACGAGGCACCAGTGAACGAAGGCGGGCAGCGAAGGCGTGAAGACGAAGCCTGGTGCAGCGACCGACTCTGGATCGGGAGCTCCTCTCCTGATCTGGAGTGCGAGGGGGCGAGGGTGCGGAGGCAGCGACGGTAGCTGGTCGGCGCGAGGGGGTCGTGGGGCACGGGAGGAAGGATGCAGGGGATAGGACGAGGGCATGGTCCCTGATGGACGGGGCACGACGGCGGCTTGCAGAGGAAGGAGCTGCAGAGGAGCGGCTGGAGGCGGCTAGCCGGCGAGGGGACCGGGTGCAGGTTTGGGCGATGCGGCGCTCGCGCGCAGAGGCGACGGGGGAAAGGGATGGAGGCGGCGAGGGGAAGGTAAGAAGGCGTAGCGGCGGCCTGGACTCGCCGGCATCGAGGAGGTGGAGGCGCGAGGCGATGGCGCGGTGGAGAGGCGACGCGAGGAGAGGAGGGGGAGACGAGCGAGAGGAAGGAGATGGGATCGAGAGGATGGGGATCGGGGGCGAGGTGGCGGCGGCCAGAGGGAGAGATCGAGAGGGAGAGATGGGGTCGACCGGTCGAGCTCTGGCGGCGGAAGGAAAACGAGGAGGAGGGGATCGAGAGGAGGGAGTCGGGCTAGCGGGGCTAGGGTTCGGTCGGTGGGGCGCCGGCTGGGCTGCAGATGGGCCTTAGAGGCCGGCGGCTGGGCTCTCCTCTCTCTCTCTTTCTCTCAAAAGAAAAGAAACAAAATAGAGATAAGAAATAAAAGAAAGAGAGGGTTACGGAAAGAATTTGGGCATGGGGTTAATTTACTTGGACTCACAAAAATATGCTCGTTCCAAGAAAAATAGAAAGGCCATGATTGAAAGATTAAATTCAAACTCATTTAATTTAAATTCAAATGATTTGAATAGGAAGTGAGGTTTGGGAAGGTTCAAAAATGTTCGGATTTTTGGTGGAGCTCCGGAAAATGATGAAAGAAATTATGGGCAGAGTTGGAGACCAAGAATTAAGATAACAAAGGCATGGGATATTTTGCAAGTGGGTTATGGTTAATTCCAAAAAATGGAATAATTTATTATAGCTCCCTAATAATAGTAGGAGACTTTGAATATGTTTTAAAGAGAAATCACCATGTGAATATCCCTCGATTTAAATAGATCAACGATCTATGCAATTTATTTAGGTGAGTTGCAAAAGATTTATGAGATGATGACATGATGCAATGCAAATGATGCAACAAACAAAATAAATCACATGACGAAACTCGGAGTAGCTGGAAGTCTTCTGGAGCGTCGGTCTCGGGGCGTTACAACACTCCACCACTACGAGAGGATCTCGTCCCGAGATCTAGAATGGCACCGGATGGGAAAACGGAAGAGAAAAAGAAAGGTAAAACTAAGTTGCTTCTTCGACAAAAGAGTGAAACCAAAGAACCTTGAGAGGTTGAAAATTTGAAAGAAATAACACAACGGAGTTGAATACAATTGAGAGCACTGCGGTAGAGAATAGAAACAAGGAACACCATTTGAACCTTGGAGGTTTCAAAGCTATGAATGACGAGTACAATGGACAAGAAGGGATTGAACCACTCTGGTTGAAACGAGATAAACAAGGAACAAGGAAGAACAAAACCTGGCTCTGATACCAACTTGTAACGCTCTCGATGCGGCTATATCTCCCACGTGTCGAAGCACGACTTAGAGGCATAACCGCATTGAAAGCAATGTCGCAAGTGAGGTAATCTTCACACAACCCATGTAATACATAAGGGAAAGAGATACATAGTTGGCTTACAATCGCCACTTCACACAATTACATGAATAAAGCATTACATCATCCAGATACAATCAAGGTCCGACTACGGAACCAAAATAAAAGAAGAACCCCAAATGCGACAAAGGTCCCCGATCGACCCCAACTGATCAACTAGAACGAAACAACACAAAGGGCAAGATCTTCATCGAGCTCCTCCTCGAGTTTGGTTGCGTCACCTGCTCGGTAACATAGGCACTTGCAAACTGGTTTTGGAAGTATCTGTGAGTCACGAGGACTCAGCAATCTCACACTCGCGAGATCAAGACTATTTAAGCTTATAGGAAGGATGTAGTAATGAGGTGGAGCTGGAGCAAGCGACTAGCATATATGGTGGCTACAATCGCAAAAGAGAGCGAGAAGAGAAGCAAGGCACGGTCGTGAAGCTAGTAGCGATCAAGAAGTGATCCTGAAACTACTTACGTCAAACATAACTCCAACACCGTGTTCACTTCCCGGACTCCGCCGGAAAGAGACCATCATGGTTACACATGCGGTTGATGTATTTTAATTAAGGTCAACTTCGGGTTTTCTACAATCGGACATTAACAAATTCCCATCTGCCCATAACCGCGGGCACGACTTTCGAAAGTTCAAATCCCTGCAGGGGTGTCCCAACTTAGCCCATGACAAGCTCTCACGGTCAACGGAGGAATAGACCTCCACCCGAGACACTCCGATCAGACTCGGTATCCCGGTACAACAAGACATTTCGACAGGGTAAAACTAAACCAGCAAGACCACCCGCTGTGCCGACAAATCCCGATAGGAGCTGCACATATCTCGTTCTCAGGGCACACTGGATAAGCGAAGCGTACAGGTACCGACGTAATCCAAGTTGCCAAGGAATGGTCCCGCACGGTGCTCTAGTTTGGACCAACACTCAGAGGAGCACTGGCCCCGGGGGGGGGGGGGGGGGTAAAATAAAGATGACCCTTGAGTCTGCAGAACCCAAGGGAAAAAGGCTTAGGTGGCAAATGTTAAAACCAATGTTGGGCCTTGCTGGAGGAGTTTTACTTAAGGTGAACTGTCAAGGGGTTCCCATTATAGCCCAACCGCGTAAGGAACGCAAAATCCGGGAACATAACACCGATATGACGGAAACTAGGGCGGCAAGAGTGGAACAAAACACCAGGCATAAGGCCGAGCCTTGCACCCTTTACCAAGTATATAGATGCATTAATTAAATAAGATATATTGTGATATCCCAACAAGTAACCATGGTCCAACAAGGAACAACATCTCCATGTTCCAACAAGGAACAAACTTCATCTTCACCTGCAACTAACAACGCTATAAGAGGGGCTGAGCAAAGCGGTAACATAGCCAATCAACGGTTTGCTAGGACAAGGTGGGTTAGAGGTTTGACATGGCAATTTGGGAGGCTGACAAGCAAATGGTAGGCATCGTAGCATTGGCATAGCAAAAGAGCGAGCAAACTAGCATAGCAAAGATAGTAGTGATTTCGAGGGTATGATCATCTTACCTGAAGTCCCGCAAGGAAGAAGAACGAGTCCATGAAGAAGAAAAACGCACGTAGTCGAACGAATCCTCACAATTCCGGAACGAAACCGAAGCTAACGAGAGAAGCAAACCGGAAAGAAGCAAACAACATGGTAAACACACAAGCATAAACATGTCATGATGCACAAACAAATATGATGCATGTCCGGTTTAATAAGGCATGGCATGTCAAAGTGCACAAACAATACTACAAATTAAGTGGAGCTCAATATGCAACGAGTTGCATATTGACGGAACACCACATCAATTATTTAGTTTCTCTCTCGGTTATGAACAAGACAAGATTAAATGTTGGTTAACATGGCAAGAGGTGAAGCATAATTAAACTACATATTTAGGCAAGTTTAAATGAGGCCGGAAACACAAACAACACTTCCGGAAAATCCCCATGTTATTTAGAAATTTAAAGCAAGCAACAATTTTAAACATTTTAATTGTTATTATCATGATGCGGATGACATATGCAAGTTTTATGCAATTTTTATGAAAATGTTGACATGAGCATGATAAGGAGCATTTGGTCACCATGGCGGAACGAAAAAGGGTGCCACGGTGGCGAAACAAAAATGGTGCCACGGCAACATATCCGAAAATGATGCCACGGCAACATATCGGTTCCGGTAGCTCACGGAGATACCAGTGCAAAAGGAGGCGTGCGGATGTGCGCAACATGCTAGAGATGGTGGGGTGCTCCCGAATTCCGGGTTCCCACGGGACGGCGGCAAACGAGGAACGTGCAAAGACAAATCAATCACGGAGCAACACGGGCATCTCATACAACACACATTCATTCGCGGGCATCGTCTCGGCGTTATACCTTTGAAGCGTGCATTTTCGGAGCGGTTCGAGTTCGTCGAGGGAAGTAGTTGTTCACGTGGCGACGGTAGTGGAAGTAGTCGTACACGGCGGCGGCGGTAGTTGTTCAGGGTCTTGCGGGTCGTCGTGTAGCCATACATGTTCGTCGTGGTACACGGTTCAAAGTCGTACATATCCCGTAGATGTTCAGGGTCGCCGTGAGGAACTTGTCGAAACCAGGGTGCATCTTGGCGGTCTCGTCTCGGCCTTCAACCCAAAACAAAGCAAGGCAAAAGACTCGGTGCGGTGGTACTTGGCGGTTCACAGCAAAGAGGAACCATGAAGGGTTGCTTGAGGAAGATCACTGCAGCGAGGCGGCGAGGCCAGGGGAGGCGCAGCTGCGAAGTGGGGACTCAGGAGCAGAGGAGGAAGTCGCGGCGCTGGTGCAAGGTGAGGTCCCTGCAGACGAGGCACCAGTGAACGAAGGCGGGCAGCGAAGGCGCGAAGATGAAGCCTGGTGCAGCGATCGACTCTGGATCGGGAGCTCCTCTCCCGATCTGGAGTGCGAGGGGGCGAGGGTGCGGAGGCAGTGACGGTCACTGGTCGGCGCGAGGGGGTCGTGGGGCACGGGAGGAAGGATGCAGGGGACGGGACGAGGGCATGGTCCCTGATGGACGGGGCACGACGGTGGCTTGCAGAGGAAGGAGCTGCAGAGGAGCGGCTGGAGGCGGCTAGCCGGTGAGGGGACCGGGCGCAGGTTTGGGCGATGCGGCACTCGCGCGCATAGGCAACGGGGGAAAGGGATGGAGGCGGCGAGGGGAAGGTAAGAAGGCGCGGCGGCGGCCTGGACTCGCCGGCATCGAGGAGGTGGAGGCGCGAGGCGATGGCGCGGTGGAGTGGCGACGCGAGGAGAGGAGGGGGAGACGAGCGAGAGGAAGGAGATGGGCTCGAGAGGATGGGGATCGGGGGCGAGGTGGCGGCGGCCAGAGGGAGAGATCGAGAGGGAGAGATGGGGTCGACCGGTCGAGTGCTGGCGGCGGAAGGAAAACGAGGAGGAGGGGATCGAGAGGAGGGAGTCGGGCTAGCGGGGCTAGGGTTCGGTCGGTGGGGCGCCGGCTGGGCTGCAGATGGGCCTTAGAGGCCGGTGGCTGGGCTCTCCTCTCTCTCTCTTTCTCTCAAAAGAAAAGAAACAAAATAGAGATAAGAAATAAAAGAAAGAGAGGGTTACGGAAAGAATTTGGGCATGGGGTTAATTTACTTGGACTCACAAAAATATGCTCGTTCCAAGAAAAATAGAAAGGCCATGATTGAAAGATTAAATTCAAACTCATTTAATTTAAATTCAAATGATTTGAATAGGAAGTGAGGTTTGGGAAGGTCCAAAAATGTTCGGATTTTTGGTGGAGCTCCGGAAAATGATGAAAGAAATTATGGGCAGAGTTGGAGACCAAGAATTAAGATAACAAAGGCATGGGATATTTTGCAAGTGGGTTATGGTTAATTCCAAAAAATGGAATAATTTATTATAGCTCCCTAATAATAGTAGGAGACTTTGAATATGTTTTAAAGAGAAATCACCATGTGAATATCCCTCGATTTAAATAGATCAACGATCTATGCAATTTATTTAGGTGAGTTGCAAAAGATTTATGAGATGATGGCATGATGACATGATGCAATGCAAATGATGCAACAAACAAAACAAATCACATGACGAAACTCGGAGTAGCTGGAAGTCTTCTGGAGCGTCGGTCTCAGGGCGTTACAAAGAGGAAGGACATGAAGCAATTCAGTTGCTGGTGCCTTATAGTGAGTGTTTTCTGTCATCCAATCTAGCACCCATGAATTGACATCTTCAGCATCTCCGGTGATATGCAAAGTGGCATAGAACTGAAGAATGAGTTCTTCATTCCAATCACAGATATCAGTGCAGAAATTCAGTAGTCCTGCATCGTGAATAACTCGGAGAACTGGCTCGAAGCACGGCAGAGATTCCATATTCACATGAGGAATATGCTCATGATCAAAGATTTTGTCCTTGTCAAAGAGCACTGAGGAATAGAAGTTGGCTTGAGTAGCAGTCCAGAAGCGTATTTTCCTTATGCGAGCAGAGTCATATGGATTGTAATCAGTGAAGAACACATGCTCAGAAAAGAAGTCTTCAGCCTTGAATTTTTGCTTGCTCGAGAACGGATTCTTCGGTTTGGGTAGAGGGATGTCAGTGATTTGCAGCACAACCTCAGGAATCGCGATCTCAGGTGCTTCAGGCTGAGGAATTTCTGGTTCCTATTCTTGTGCAGTTTGGGGATCAGCAGCAGGTTCTTCAGCACTAGCGGCTGTAATTTCTTCATGAACAGACGATGTGGGATGAGTTTCTTCAGAGCCCATTTGAACAGTTGTAGCCGGGGACTGAGGAATTTGTTGAATGGGGGTGAAGAGAGGAGTATTGGGATGCTGACTTTCCCAAAAGCCATCGTTCATCACTGGTGTAGTGCATCCAATATCCACATCTTCTTCTTCTTCTTTTTCAATTTCCTCAACACCAGCCTCTTCAGCTGTGAACTGAGGCATGGGTGAGGAAACGACTGGCGGTGAAGGGAATGTTTCCACTTCAATTTCTTCATCAAACTGTTCTGAGGTAGCAACAGAATGATTTTCTTCATCAGATCCGCTTGGGATCTTGTAGTCTTCTCCATAAGGAACAATTTCCTTAGACGACATGGAGGAAATGGGAACGACATCAATAGGATTTTCAAGCGAGCTGGTCATTGGCTTCATTTTCTTCGCGGCCGAAGAATTTGACGCAGCAGATGCCTTCCTCTTCTTCACTGCAGCTCGCTCTGCAGCCTTGGTCTTATTCACTTCATAGGCAGAAGGAAGAATTGGAGTTGGTGTTGGCGCAGGAGGAGCTGAGGACTGTGGTTCAGTTTCTTCAGGCGCAACTGGTGCAGTTGCCCTGATCTCTTCAGTTTCTTTAGGCGCACCACTAGTGGATGCCCTGGGAATTTCTTCAGTGGCTGGAATGGAGTCATCAGCCCTGGAACTTGTATTCTCATCAGCAGGCTGAAAGTCATTAGCAGTGCTAGCATGTTCTTCTTCAGAAGCTTCTCCTTTCTGGCTTGTGCTCTCTTTATCTCACGAGCCTTTTCAAACTTCCATTTCTCTTCAGAGATGAAATGGGTCAGCATATGACTTTGACCAAGAGTCAGAGGCAGATCAGGCATTGGAGTGTTTGGATCCTGATGCCATAAGTCGATGAAGTCAAGGATCTTCTTCGGATCCAAAAGCAGAGGCACAGTTGTTCCTTTGGCTCTAGCGGTCTTTGCCAGTCTGTCTCTGATGATTTCTGCAAGTTCTTCATCAGAAGCCTCGTCATCTGAGGGCACTTGGAAAGCAACCTGTTTCTTCCTTGGACTTAGCCGAGGACCGCGTCCAGCTATTGCTTTTGTCTTCAGCAGAGTGGGGCCTGATGAGGACATTGGTGCAGCTGAGGAACTTGCTGAGACACCAGAAGCAATTGAGAAACCCTGAGTCCTTTGACATGTAGCCAGATGCACAGGAGTTGAGGACTTGGAGGGAGCTGCTGAGGATTTTGGTGGAGCAGCAGTAGACTGAGGAATTTGCCGTGAGGGCGCGGCTGAGGAACTGGGCCGTGAGGGCACTGATGGTGAAGCACTTGGCTTGCGAGCAGGCTTTTTCGGCATTGATTTCCTCGGCTTGACCGAGGTCTCAGCGGCAGCAGCAGCAGCAGAATCCTCATTGAATTTCCTCACTGCCTCCTTGGCTTGTCTTGCCAGTTTTGCTTGACGCCTAGACCATTCTTCAGGAAAGTCCTCACCACGCTTGATGCTGGTGGGATCAGCGACTTGGCCAGGTGCCAATGGAGCTCTTGGGCATGGAGGGTTTAAGGCGAATTTCTTCATGTACTTTGGAGTAACATAGCGATATTCCCTCCATTCGCGTGCCCATCTTCGTTCTATCCTCTGGATGCGCACTATGCGCTGATTTTTGTTCTCTTTGCCAAATTTTGCTTCATCAGGTGTGCAATAATCCTTATATATGTCATCAGGGATTTCGAAAGCAGTCATGACCTCAGGCTTCTTTCCTCCTTTCTGCAGTCTCTTTCCTTCTGCCATTTTCTTCAGATGAGGAATTTGAACAATTGAACACTCTGAAGAAGTATGCAGTTTTTCTTCGAGGAACGCTGCAAATGAGTTAAGTTGATGAGAACCTAGTGATTCAGCAGCGGACATGAGTACCTGTGAACAGAGTGTAGGTGCGAGGAATTTGGAGAGGTCATATGCGTTCTCAGAAGGTTTTTTCGAAAAGACAAGTTTTGAGGAATTTGACCAGTTGAGCCTTGAGGAATTTCACTAAGCGTTCTTGTCTTAGGTTCTAGAGTTGTACAGATTGAAAATCCGCACAATTGAGGAATCTTGAAGAAATGAGTGCTTAGAGAGATGAATCAAGAGCATACAGTGTGTGAGGTGTTCATATGTGAAGATTTGAAGAATAAAACACCTTTGAAGATTTTCAGAAAAGTTTGAGAATCAAAGCGGGTAAATAAAAGTGACTTTTAATTACCCGAACTGAAGAACACGACGAACAGAGATGAACCGTGGTGAAGTTCGTCAAGTTAGATCTCCCACGCCCTAACTTGGCAGAGGGAGACAGCTACGGCGGCGGCGGAGTGAAGATTTCCGCAGCCGGCGCGAGTACGACGGCGACGAGGTCGAGGCAGTGAAGCTCTTCCTCACCGATGGCGATGGAGTAGCGGCGGCGCTAGGGTTTGAGGAGAGCTCGAGCGAGAGACAACGACCAAGCGGAGTAAATGAAGTAAGGAAGGGAGAGGGGTATTTATAGCCACGGTAAAAACTGTTCGCCCGAAGATTTTGGGACGAACATGTCCCTGCCCTTTCTTCTTCACGCGACATGTGTCACCCACGTACTGTGCAGATGAGATCGTGTAAGATCGTGGGTGAATAAACTAGTGCATCGTGGGATACGGAACGGTTTGAGCGGTAAAACCGAAAATCTGGATAAGATTTGTTTTAAAAATTTCGTTCGCAATTTCTTCAGCTGGCAAGGACACAGTGAAGACTTTGAACGGGTTTCAATCAGAACGTACATGAAGAATTTGTGAATAGATTGGGTTGAGTATAGCATAGAGGGGGAAGGGTCCGATCACATTCACTTAGCAGAAATCGCAAATTGAAGAGATAGCAATAAGTGAATGCTGTAGAGGACATAACTCATATATATATATATATATAGCCAATGAAGAAAAACGACGGAAACAGTGAAGATTTTGCAAAGTTGAAGAATTTGTAAAACTGAAGAATTTCAAAAATGAGGAAAAACTCAAATTGAAGATTTTCAACTTTTGTGGTGGCATAACCCACCGTATAAGAATGATGATTTCAGACACCGCGTACAATTGTCGTAGGGTTCTGAGAATCAAATTCTTCATTAATTTCTTCACACTTAGAGTGTTATTCTTCATGGATTGAAGAAAAACGTTTCTTCATGTGTTGCACATCTAAGTCATCAATTCTGCATAAGGGTTAGGATGTGTGTCCTTTTCAAAGAACATTCGAAGATTCTAAGATATTTAGCTCACAACGCAACTTGCTAAATCTCTTCTCATCCAAGGGCTTAGTGAAGATATCAGCTAGCTGTTCTTCAGTCTTCACATGCTCGATGGAGATATCGCCCTTCAACACATGATCACAAAGAAAATGATGACGAATCTGGATGTGCTTAGTCTTCGAGTGCTGAACTGGGTTGTGAGCAATCTTGATGGCACTCTCATTGTCGCAGAGGAGAGGCACATTCTTCACGTTGACGCCATAGTCCTTGAGGGTTTGCTTCATCCAAAGCAGTTGAGCACAGCATGAGCCAGCAGCAATGTATTCAGCTTCAGCAGTAGACAGTGATACGCAGTTTTGTTTCTTCGAGGACCAACAGACCAAAGATCGTCCGAGGAAATGACAAGTGCCAAATGTTGACTTGCGGTCCACACGATCACCAGCATAGTCAGAGTCAGAATATCCAATGAGATCAAAAGCAGAGCCCTTGGGGTACCATAATCCTAGTGTTGGTGTGTGAGCTAGATATCGAAGAATATGCTTCACAGCCTTATGGTGTGATTCCTTCTGTGCAGCTTGAAATCGGGCACACATGCAAACACTAAGCATTATATCTGGCCTAGATGCACATAAGTACAATAAAGAAGCAATCATGGAGCGGTATACCTTGTGATCGAAGTCAATACCATTTTCATCAGTGCATAGATGGCCATTTGTGGGCATAGGAATTTTGACGCCTTTGCAATCTTGCATGCCGAATTTCCTCGGTACATCCTTGAGGTATTTCTCATGAGATATGAATATGCCATTGCGCTGCTGACGAATTTGAAGACCTAAGAAGAATTTCAACTCTCCCATCATAGATATTTGATACTCTTCACTCATCACATAGGCAAATTCATCACTATAACGTTGGTTAGTACAGCCAAAGATAATATCATCAACATATATTTGGCACACAAACAGTTCACCATCATATGATTTAGTAAAGAGAGTAGGGTCGAGTGAACCGGGTGTGAAGCCATTCTTCACGAAGAATTCCTTCAATGTATCATACCACGCCCGAGGGGCTTGCTTGAGGCCATAGAGAGCCTTATTAAGTCTGAAGACTTTGTCAGGATTCTTTGGATCTTCAAAACCTGGGGGTTGAGCAACATATACTTCTTCCTCAAGCTTACCATTGAGGAATGCACTTTTCACATCCATTTGATATAAGATGATATCATGATGGTTAGCATAGGCAAGTAAAATGCGAATAGCCTCAAGTCTAGCAACAGGTGCAAAAGTTTCATCGAAATCAATTCCTTCAACCTGTGTGTAGCCTTGAGCTACTAGTCGTGCCTTATTCCTCACCACAAGGCCATTTTCATCTTGCTTGTTGCGGTAGATCCACTTTGTGCCAATGATATTATGTTTGCGAGGATCTGGGCGATTGACCAATTCCCAGACGTTATTCAGCTCGAACTAATGTAATTCTTCTTGCATAGCCTGAATCCACTCCGGCTCCAGAAATGCTTCATCTACCTTAGTGGGCTCTGTGATAGAGACAAAAGCATAGTGCCCACAAAAGTTAGATAAGTGTGAGGCTTTTGAGCGTGTGAGAGGACCTGGTGCGCTAATGTCATCGATGATCTTCTCCACTTGCACTTCTTTTGCAATGCGTGGATGAGTTGGTTGTCGCTGAGGATTTTGATCAGCATTTTCTTCAGCACCATTTTCCTCATCATGTTCTTCAGGTGCATCAGCTCGACGTTCTTCATGAACAGGAATGAATTCTTCAGCAGATTCTTCAGTCGGAATGACATCCTCAGTTGCCTTGAGCTTGATAGCATCTTCAGGTGCTGGTTCATCTAACACAGAAGGTAGGTGCTCTCATTGCGAGCCATTAGTTTCATCGAACCGCACATCTACAGTGTCAACAATCTTGTGAAGAACAATGTTGAAGACTCTGTAGGTGTGCGAGTCCTTTCCGTAACCAAGCATAAAACCTTCATGTGCTTTCGGTGCAAATTTTGAGTTGTGGTGAGGATCTCTAATCCAACATTTAGCACCGAAGACTTTGAAATAACTCACATTGGGTTTCTTGTCAGTGAGGAGTTCATAGGCAGTCTTCTTGAAGAATTTGTGAAGATATACTCTGTTGATGATGTGGCAGGCAATATCAATTGCATCAATCCAAAAACGATGAGGCATTTTGTATTCATCAAGCATAGTGTGAGCCATCTCAACAAGAGTTCTGTTCTTGCGCTCCACGACGCCATTCTGCTGAGGAGTATAGGGAGCAGATAACTCATGAGTAATACCAAGTTCATCAAGATAGGCATCAAGACCGGAATTCTTGAACTCAGTTCCATTGTCACTTCTGATATGCTTGATCTTCACACCAAAGTTGGTTGAAGCCCTCGAGGAAAATCGTTTGAAGACTTCCTGCACTTCATGTTTGTAAGTAACAATGTGTACCCATGTATATCGAGAATAATCATCAACAATGACAAAACCATATAAAGATGCATCATTAGTGACTGCTGAATAATGATTAGGTCCGAAGAGGTCCATGTGAAGCAATTTGAATGGACGTGTAGTGGTCATGATAGTCTTCGCTGGATGCTTGGCCTTGGTCATTTTTCCAGCTTCGCATGCTCCGCATAAGTGATCCTTGAGGAATTTGACATTCTCAATGCCAATGACATGCTTCTTCTTCGCAAGCGTGTTCAGATTCCTCATGCCTGCATGACCAAGTCGTCGATGCCATAGCCAGCCTTCTGAAGCTTTTGCAAGTAGACATACGGCTGGTTGTGGTCCTGTAGAGAAATTAACAATATACAGATCTCCTCTCTTAAAGCCTTCGAAGACTTTGGAGTTGTCAGCTTCCATAATCACAACACAGTGATATTTGCCGAAGACAACAACCATATCAAGATCACAAAGCATTGAGACTGACATGAGATTGTATCCTAAGGACTCAACAAGCATGACTTTGTCCATGTGCTTATCCTTGGAGATATCAACCTTACCAAGACCCAATACCTGACTTTTGCCTTTGTCAGCAAAGATGATATGCTTCAGAGGTGATGGTGATAAGGGAGCATCCATCAATAGATTCTTGTCACCAGTCATGTGATTTGTACATCCACTATCGAGGACCCATTCAGTGGTTTTGGGTTGATCATCCTGCAGATGAATTAGTGTAGCTTACAATCTCATATGCTTCATCAGTGAAGAATATGATATCAAGTTCATCAGATGAATTTCATCATGCAGTAAACAGATATTGCAGTATGAGGACGTGTGAAATGAAAGTTCATTTCATCACGATTCGCCTGCGTCCTTTCAGGCATTTTCGTCAGGTCCCCAGCAAATTCTTCAGACGTTAGAGCACGTCTGGAGACCTGACCCTGCAGAAGAGATTAGTTCTTTTTCTTCACCACCCACATCTGGAGGGGTGGCAAAGAGTTCATCATTCTGCGAGCACCATATGAGAAGGGTGGCAAAGATGCCAAACCATTTCGTTTCACATAATAGGGGTTAGGGTAAGCATATGAATAAGCAGAGTAATTCTTCGAGGACTTATGAACATAATGGTTTGAAGAATAATGCACATATTCATAGCCCTTAGCTCTACCCTGCGAGACAGAGTTGTTAGCACGATGATAATCATATGAGGACTTTGATCCAGTTGAGGAATTTGATCCATGTGAAGAATTTAATCTGGGGTTCCTGTTCTTCACAGGTGGTGTCATGAGGACATTCACCTGAAGACTTTCAACACAGCTTTTGGGAACCCAGATTTTCTTCCTGGGGGAACCGTTCCTGCAGTTAGTGCCAACATATCTAGCAAATACTTCACCATTCTGATTTTTGAACAGTTTATAGTTGGAGTTAAATGACTCATCAAAAGAATGAGAAGATTCACATGTAAAGCCAGATAAGTTAGATGGATCAACTGGAGATCCCTTTGCAGCAACCCATGAGGTTTTGGGGTACTGCTCAGGCTTCCAATATGTTCCATCGGCATTGAGTTTCCTCTCAAAGGCAATACCCTCTTTCCTAGGGTTTCTGTTGAGGATCTGCTTTTTGAGCACATCACAAAGTGTTTGATGCCCTTTGAGGCTTTTGTACATGCCTGTCATGTACAATTCCTTCAGCCCTGCATTGTCAGTGATACTAGCAATGTCCTCAGATGAGGAATTAGTGATAGCAGAGGCAGACGAAGAATTTGTAACATTTGAAGCATTTGAACATTCAGGTGAAGAATTAGCAGATTCACGTTCAATGCACTTTAAGCATGGAGGAACAAATTCTTCCTGAGAAGCGCTGATTTGTTGAGCTAGTAATGAATCGCGCTCCTTCTGAAGATCTTCATAACACACTCTTAGCTTTTCAAGATCTTCCTTTCTTTGAAGAGCTTCAAGAGAAAGCTTCTCGTGATCAGTTAAGAGGGTATTATGTTGATCTTGAAGGACGTCAAGCTTGGAGTGAATTCTCTGAAGACATTCACCCAATGCTTTTGACTGATCCATTTCTTTGCGCAACATATTATCACTTCTTTCTAGCATATCTTGAGTTTGTTCTAAAACCATTTGTTGTTTAGTGGCAACGCAAATAAGTTTGGTATAGCAAGATTCAATGTCATCATCAGATTCATCATTGTCAGACTCATCATTATCAGATTCATCATTACAAGACTCGAATGAGAAGCATTCGGTTACCTCAGCACCGTTTGCCATAAGACAAGATGCAGAAGATGATGATTCTGGCTCGAAAGTCATCGTTTTGAGAGATTCCTTGAAATCCTCAAACCGGGGATAATGACGAGTTCGATGACCTTCATAGACATCAGAGATTCGGTCCCAGATGAGTTTCGAGTTGCCAAGATGCATAATTCGCCCGAATTGATCTCTGGATAGGCAGGAGCAGATGATGTCCTTTGCTATGATGTCAAGTCGAGTGTACTTGCGAATATCATCAGCATTCGCCATCTTGCATAGATCAGTAAGACCAATCTCAGTGACGGTCCACAGCTCGTTGTCCTTTGCCATGAGCCGCTTCCTCATCATGGCCTTCCACTTGGGATAGTCATGACCGTCAAAGATAGGGCATGTCACTTTCTTCATACCTGCGGTCGACATAACTAAAACTCCACGCGGTTAAACCAAAATCACACAGAACAAGGGAGTACCTTGCTCTGATACCAATTGAAAGTGCGTTATATCGACTAGAGGGGGGGGGGTGAATAGGCGATTTTTATGAGTTCTTCACTGAGGAATTTGCTGGTGAGGAAATTCCTTAGCGAAGAACTACTTGCAGCGGAATAAGTACTCAGAAGTAAACATAACAGGATACAAACATAGTCATCATGATGAAATGAAGACTAACACAGAGTACGGAAAGCGTAAACATAGGATAGCAAGATGAAGACAAACAGACTGAAGAAATTGAACTGAGGAATTTGTGAAAGTCTTCAGTCAAAGTCTTCAAGCACAGATATGAACAACAGTCAACACAGTAATGAGGAAATGGAAGAGTTGAGGAAATAGAACCAGTTAGTTGGTGAAGACAATGATTTGGTAAACCAGTTTCAACTGCTGTCTCAGTTGTACGTCTGGTTGGAGTGGCTGAGTATTTAAACTCGAGGACACACAGTCCCGGACACCCAGTCTCTGAGCCGCAACTCAGGACACCCAGTCCTCACCGTATTCTCCTTGAACTAAGACCACGCAGGCCTCGTCCAATCACTCGTGGTAAGTCTTCAGGTGACTTCCAAACCTTCACAGACTTGGTCACTCGGCGATCCACAATTCCTCTTGGATGCTCTAGACCTTGACGCCTAACCGTCTGGAAGAAGCACAGTCTTCAAAGGTAACAAGCGTCGGATCCACGCAGGATCAATTTCTTCAGTGATGCTCAATCACTTTGGGTTTGTGGGGGTTTGGTTTTGGATTTTCCTCACTTGATGATTTTCGCTCAAAGTCCTCGGAGGATGGGTTGCTCTCAGATGACAAGTGTCAAGTTCTCTCGGAGCAGCCAACCAGCTAGTGGTTGTAGGGGGCGGCTATTTATAGCCTAGGGAGCAGCCTGACATGATAAGACATAAATGCCCTTCAATGATATGACCGTTAGGTGGATAAGATATTTTGGACAGCCGGCGCGCAGCACAGCAACGGTCGGAAATTTGACTCTCAAATTCCTCAGGGCTATCATGTTCCTCACTGTGTAGGCAATTCGCACTGGCGAATTCCTAACTCCTCAGTCAGAGCAAAGTCCTCAGTGACCAGAAGAACTGCGTCTCTGTCACTGAAGAATTTGACTAAACTGTATGAGATTTCCAATGGCTTCACTCGAAGGGATTGGTAGGTGTAGGATTTTGAGTTGAGCATCACATGGAAATTTTTCCTTAGTATTTCCTCGACCCCCTTTAACAGTACGGTGTTTCCTATGACTCAAGAAAAAGAAAATGAAACTACGAAAACAAAAGTCTTCACGCTTCATATTCCTCGAATGAATATCAAGTCTTCAAGGTCACACCAATTTCTTCACTTTCAAAGTCTTCAGGAAGTCTTTAGAATATCAAAGTCTTCAGTCGAAGAACTTCATTTTTCGGGGTCGACTTTCTCTGTAAATATCAAACTCCTCATAGACTTATAGACCTCAGTTACTTAACCTATAAGTCTTCAATACACCAAAATCACTAAGGGGCACTAGATGCACTTACAGGTGCCCCCCTGCCCCCGTATGTAAAGGAGCAAGGGGGAGGAGGCCGGCCCTAGGAGGGGGCGCGCCAAGGGGAGTCCTACTCCCACCGGGAGTAGGACTCCCTCCTTCCTTGTTGGAGTAGGAGAAGGGGGAAAGAGGGGGAGAGGAGGAAGGAAAAGGGGGCCGCACCCCTTGTCCAATTCGGACCAGAGGGGGGCTGCGCGCCTCCATCCTTTCGGCCTCTCTCCTCTATTCCCGTATGGCCCAATAAGGCCCATATACTCCCCGGCGAATTCCTGTAACTCTCCGGTACTCCGAAAAATACCCGAATCACTCGGAACCTTTCCGAACTCCGAATATAGTCGTCCAATATATCGATCTTTACGTATCGACCATTTCGAGACTCCTCGTCATGTCCCTGATCTCATCCGGGACTCCGAACTCCTTCGGTACATCAAAACTCATAAACTCATAATATAACTGTCATCGGAACCTTAAGCGTGCGGACCCTACGGGTTCGAGAACAATGTAGACACGACCTAGAACTATTCTCGGTCAATAACCAATAGCGGAACCTAGATGCTCATATTGGCTCCCACATATTCTACGAAGATCTTTATCGGTCAAACCGCATAACAACATACGTTGTTCCCTTTGTCATCGGTATGTTACTTGCCCGATATTCGATCGTTGGTATCCCAATACCTAGTTCAATCTCGTTACCAGCAAGTCTCTTTACTCGTTATGTAATGCATCATCCCGCAACTAACTCATTAGTCACATTGCTTGCAAGGCTTATAGTGATGTGCGTTACCGAGAGGGCCCAGAGATACCTCTCCGACAATCGGAGTGACAAAACCTAATCTCGAAATACGCCAACCCAACATGTACCTTTGGAGACACCTGTAGTACTCCTTTATAATCACCCAGTTACGTTGTGACGTTTGGTAGCACCCAAAGTGTTCCTCCGGTAAACGGGAGTTGCATAATCTCATAGTTACAGGAACATGTATAAGTCATGAAGAAAGCAATAACAACATACTAAACGATCAAGTGCTAGGCTAACGGAATGGGTCATGTCAATCACATCATTCTCCTAATGATGTGATCCCGTTAATCAAATGACAACTCATGTCTATGGCTAGGAAACTTAACCATCTTTGATTCAACGAGCTAGTCAAGTAGAGGCATACTAGTGACACTATGTTTGTCTATGTATTCACACATGTATTATTCCGGATAATACAATTCTAGCATGAATAATAAACATTTATCATGAAATAAGGAAATAAATAATAACTTTATTATTTCCTCTAGGGCATATTTCCTTCAGTCTCCCACTTGCACTAGAGTCAGTAATCTAGTTCACATCACCATGTGATTTAACACCAATATTCATATCTGTATATGATTAACAACCATAGATCACATCGTCATGTGACCAACACCCAAAGGATTTACTAGAGTCAATAATCTAGTTCACATCGCTTATGTGATTATCACCCAAAGAGTACTAAGGTGTGATCATGTTTTGCTCGTGAGAGAAGCTTAGTCAATGGGTCTGTCACATTCAGAGCTGTATGTATTTTGCAATTATTCTATGTCTATAATGCTCTTCACGGAGCTACTCTAGCTAATTGCTCCCACTTTCAATATGTATCCAGATTGAGACTTAGAGTCATCTGGATCAGTGCCAAAACTTGTATTGATGTAACCCTTTACGATGAACCTTTTTGTCACCTCCATAATCGAGAAACATATCCTTATTCCACTAAGGATAATTTTGACCAATGTCCAGTGATCTACTCCTAGATCACTATTGTACTCCCTTGCCAAACTAGGGCAGAGTATACAATAGGTCTGGTCTATAGCATGACATACTTTTATAGAACCTATGACTGAAGCATAGGGAATGACTTTCATTCTCTTTCTATTTTCTGCAGTGGTCGGGATTTGAGTCTTACTCAATTTCATACCTTTGCAACACAGGCAAGAACTCTTTCTTTGACTGATCCATTTTGAACTACTTCAAAATCTTATCAAGGTATGTACTCATTGAAAATCTTATCAAGCGTCTTGATCTATCTCAATAGATCTTGATGCTCAATATGTAAGTAGCTTTGCCGAGGTCTTTCTTTGAAAAACCTTCCTTCAAACACTCCTTTATGCTTTGTAGAATAATTCTACATTATTTCCGGTCAACAATATGTCATTCACATATACTTATCAGAAATGTTGTAGTGCTCCCACTCACTTTCTTGTAAATACAGGCTTCACCGCAAGTCTGTATAAAACTATATGCTTTGATCAATTTATCAAAGCGTATATTCCAACTCCGAGATGCTTGCACCAGTTCATAGATGGATTGCTGGAGCTTGCACATTTTGTTAGCACCTTTAGGATTGACAAAACCTTCTGGTTGTATCATATACAACTCTTATTTAATAAATCCATTAAGGAATGTAGTTTTGACATCCATTTGCCAAATTTCATAAAATGTGGGAATTGCTAACATGATTCGGACAAACTTTTAAGCATCGATACGAGTGAGAAAATCTCATTGTATTCAACACCTTGAACTTTGTCAAAAACCTTTTTCGACAAGTCTAGCTTTGTAGATAGTAACACTACTATCAGCGTCCGTCTTCCTCTTGAAGATACATTTATTTTCTATGGCTTGCCGATCATCGGGCAAGTCCACCAAAGTCCACACTTTGTTCTCATACATGGATCCCATCTCAGATTTCATGGCCTCAAACCATTTTGCGGAACCTGGGCTCATCATCGCTTCCTCATAGTTCGTACATTCATCATGGTCTAGTAACATGACTTCCAGAATAGGATTACCGTACCACTCTGCTTTGGATCTTAATCTGGAAGACCTACGAGGTTCTGTAGTAACTTGATCTGAAGTTTCATGATCATCATCATTAACTTCCTCACTAATTGGTGTAGGAATCACTGGAACCTATTTCAGTGATGAACTATTTTCCAATTCGGGAGAAGGTACAGTTACCTCATCAAGTTCTACTTTCCTCCCACTCACTTCTTTCGAGAGAAACTACTTCTCTAGAAAGGATCCGAATTTAGCAACGAAAATCTTGCCCTCAGATCTGTGATAGAAGGTGTACCCAAAGTCTCTTTTGGGTATTCTATGAAGACGCACTTCTCCAATTTGGGTTTGAGCTTATCAGGATGAAACTTTTTCACATAAGCATCGCAGCCCCAAACTTTAAGAAATGACAACTTGGGTTTCTTGCTAAACCACAGTTCATATGGTGTCGTCTCAATGGATTTAGATGGTGCCCTTTTAACGTGAATGCAGCTGTCTCTAATGCATAACCCCAAAGCAATAATGGTAAATCAGTAAGAGACATCATAGATCGCACCATATCCAATAAAGTGCGGTTACGACGTTCGGACACACCATAACGTTGTGGTGTTCCAGGTGGCGTGAGCTGTGAAACTATTACACATTGTTTTAATTGAAGACCAAACTCGTAACTCAAATATTCGTCTCCGCGATCAGATCGCATAAACTTTATTTTCTTGTTACGATCATTTTTCCACTTCACTCTGAAATTCTTTGAACCTTTCAACTATTTCAGACTTATGTTCATCAAGTAGATATACCCATATCTGCTCAAATCATCTTGTGAAGGTCAGAAAATAACGATACTTGCCACGAGCATCAACACTCATTGGATCGCATACATCGGTATGTATTATTTCCAACAAGTCAGTAGCTCATTCCATTGTTCCGAAGAACGGAGTTTTAGTCATCTTGCCGAAAAGGCACGGTTCGCAAGCATCAAATGATTCATAACCAAGTGATTCCAAAAATCCATCTTTATAGAGTTTCTTCATGCGCTTTACACCGATATGACCCAAAAGACAGTGCCACAAATAAGTTGCACTATCATTATTAACTTTCCATCTTTTGGCATCAATATTATAAATATGTGTATCACTATGATCGAGATACAACTAACTATTTTCATTGGGTGTATGACTGTCGGTGTCAAAACCGGCGGATCTCGGGTAGGGGGTCCCGAACTGTGCGTCTAGGCGGATGGTAACAGGAGACGAGGGACACGATGTTTTACCCAGGTTCGGGCCCTCTCGATGGAGGTAAAACCCTACGTCCTGCTTGACTAATATTGATGATATGGGTAGTACAAGAGTGGATCTACCACGAGATCAAGGAGGCTAAACCCTAAAGCTAGCCTATGGTATGATTGTTGTAATGTATGTTGTGTCCTACAGACTAAAGCCCTCCGGTTTATATAGACACCGGAGGAGGCTAGGGTTACACAGAGTCGGTTACAATGGTAGGAGATCTACATATCCGTATCGCCAAGCTTGCCTTCCACGCCAAGGAAAGTCCCATCCGGACACGGGACGGAGTCTTCAATCTTGTATCTTCGTAGTCTTGGAGTCCGGCGGACAATGATAGTCTGGCTGTCCGGACACCCCCTAGTCCAGGACTCCCTCAATGACCATTGAAGGTTTTATTCATGTAAACAGAACAACAATTATTCTCTGATTTTAAATGAATAATCGAACATGATCAAATCATATTCATGCTCAATGCAAACGCCAAATAACATTTATTTAGGTTTAACACTAATCCCAAAAGTATAGGGAGTGTGCGATGATGATCATATCAATCTTGGAACTACTTCCAATACTCATCGTCATTTCTCCTTCAACTAGTCTCTGTTTATTCTGTAATTCCTGTTTTGAGTTACTAATTTTTAGCAACCGAACAAGTATCAAATACTCAGGGGCTACTATAAACACTAATAAGGCACACATCAATAACCTGTATATCAAATATACCCTTGTTCAATTTGCCATCCTTCTTATCCACCAAATATTCAGGGCATTTCCGCTTCCAGTGACCATTTCCTTTGTAGTGTAAACACTCAGTTTCAGGCTATGGTCCAGCTTTGGGCTTCTTCGCAAGAGTGACAACTTGCTTGTCTTTCCACTTTAAGTTCCCTTTCTTTCCCTTTGCCCTTTTCTTGAAACTAGTGGTCTTGTCAATCATCAACACTTGATGCTCTTTCTTGATTTCTACCTTCGTCGATTTCAACATCACGAAGAGCTCGGGAATCATTTTCGTCATCCCTTGCATACTATACTTCATCACGAAGTTCTAGTAACTTAGTGATGGTGACTAGAGAATTTTGTCAATGACTATCTTATCTGGAAGATTAACTCCCACTTGATTCAAGCGATTGAAGTACCCAGACAATCTGAGCACATGCTCACTAGTTGAGCGATTCTCCTCCATCTTTTAGCTATAGAACTTGTTGGAGACTTCATATCTCTCAACTCGGGTATTTTCTTGAAATATTAACTTCAATACCTGGAACATCTTATATGGTCCATGACATTCAAAACGTCTTTGAAGTCCCGATTCTAAGCCGTTAAGTATGGTGCACTAAACTATCAAGTAGTTATCATATTGAGCTAGCTAAACGTTCATAACGTCTGCATCTGTTCCTGCAATAGGTCCGTCACCTAGCGGTGCATTAAGGACATAATTCTTCTGTGCAGCAATGAGGATAAACCTCAGATCACGGATCCAATCCGCATCATTGCTACTAACATCTTTCAACACAGTTTTCTCTAGGAACATATCGAAATAAACATATGAAAGCAACAACGCGAGCTATTGATCTACAACATAATTTGCAAAATACTACCAGGACTAAGTTCATGATAAATTTAAGTTCAATTAATCATATTACTTAAGAACTCCCACTTAGATAGACATCCCTCTAATCCTCTAAGTGATTACGTGATCCATATCAACTACACCATGTCCGATCGTCACGTGAGATGGAGTAGTTTCAACGGTGAACATCAATATGTTGATCATATCTACTATATGATTCACGCTCGACCTTTCGGTCTTCGTGTTCCGAGGCCATATCTGTTATATGCTAGGCTCATCAAGTTTAACCTGAGTATTCCGCGTGTGCAACTGTTTTGCACCCGTTGTATTTGAACGTAGAGCCTATCACACCCGATCATCACGTGGTGTCTCAGCACGAAGAACTTTCGCAATGGTGCATACTCAGGGAGAACACTTCTTGATAATTTTAGTGAGAGATCATCTTAAAATGCTACCGTCAATCAAAGCAAGATAAGATGCATAAAGGATAAACATCACATGCAATCACTATAAGTGATATGATATGGCCATCATCATCTTGTGCTTGTGATCTCCATCTTCAAAGTACCGTCGTGACCACCATCGTCACCGGCGCAACACCTTGATCTCCATCGTAGCATCGTTGTCGTCACGCCATCTATTGCTTCTACGACTATCGCTACCGCTTAGTGATAAAGTAAAGCAAATACAGGGCGTTTGCATTTCATACAATAAAGCAACAACCATATGGGCCAGTTGCCGATAACTTCGGTTACAAAACATGATCATCTCATACAATAAAATATAGCATCACGTCTTGACCATATCACATCACAACATGCCCTGCAAAAACAAGTTAGACGTCCTCTACTTTGTTGTTGCAAATTTTACGTGGCTGCTATGGACTGAGCAAGAACCATTCTTACCTACGCATCAAAACCACAACGATAGTTCGTCAAGTTAGTGCTGTTTTAACCTTCGCAAGGACCGGGCGTAGCCACACTAGATTCAGCTAAAGTGAGAGAGACAGACACCCGCCAGTCACCTTTAAGCACGAGTGCTCGTAACGGTGAAACCAGTCTCGCGTAAGTGTACGCGTAATGTCGGTCCGGGCCGCTTCATCCAACACTACCGCTGAACCAAAGTATGACATGCTGGTAAGCAGTATGACTTGTATCGCCCACAACTCACTTGTGTTCTACTCGTGCATATAACATCAACGCATAAAACCTAGGCTCTGATAACACTGTTGGGGAACGTAGTAATTTCAAAAAAATTCCTACGCACACGCAAGATCATGGTGATGGCATAGCAACGAGAGGGGAGAGTATTGTCCACGTACCCTCGTAGACCGTAAGCAGAAGCGTTATGACAACGCGGTTGATGTAGTCGTACGTCTTCACGATCCAACCGATCCAAGTACCGAACGTACGGCACCTCCGAGTTCAGCACACGTTCAGCTCGACGATGATCCCCGGACTCTGATCCAGCAAAGTGTTGGGGATGAGTTCCGTCAGCACGACGGCGTGGTGACGATGATGATGTTCTACCGGCGCAGGGCTTCGCCTAAACTCCGCGACGATATGACCGAGGTGGAATATGGTGGAGGGGGGCACCGCACACAGCTAAGGAACGATCTTGAAGATCAACTTTGTGTCATGGGGTGCCCCTGCCCCCGTATATAAAGGAGCAAGGGGGAGGAGGCCGACCCTAGGAGAGGGCGCGCCAAGGGGAGTCCTACTCCCACCGGGAGTAGGACTCCCTCCTTCCTTGTTGGAGTAGGAGAAGGGGGAAAGAGGGGGAGAGGAGGAAGGAAAAGGGAGCCACACCCCTTGTCCAATTCGGACCAGAGGGGGGTTGCGTGCCTCCTTCCTTTCGGCCTCTCTCCTCTATTCCCGTATGGCCCAATAAGGCCCATATACTCCCCGGCGAATTCCCGTAACTCTACGGTACTCCGAAAAATACCCGAATCACTCGGAACATTTCCGAACTCAGAATATAGTCGTCCAATATATCGATCTTTACGTCTCGACCATTTTGAGACTCTTCGTCATGTCCCCGATCTCATCCGGGACTCCGAACTCCTTCAGTACATCAAAACTCATAAACTCATAATATAACTGTCATCGAAACCTTAAGCGTGCGGACCCTACGGGTCCGAGAACAATGTAGACATGACCTAGAACTATTCTCGGTCAATAACCAATAGCGGAACCTAGATGCTCATATTGGCTCCCACATATTCTACGAAGATCTTTATCGGTCAAACCGCATAACAACATACGTTGTTCCCTTTGTCATCGTATGTTACTTGCCCGAGATTCGATCGTCGGTATCCCAATACCTAGTTCAATCTCGTTACCGGCAAGTCTCTTTACTCGTTATGTAATGCATCATCCCGCAACTAACTCATTAGTCACATTGCTTGCAAGGCTTATAGTGATGTGCATTACCGAGAGGGCCCAGAGATACCTCTCCGACAATCGGAGTGACAAAACCTAATCTCGAAATACGCCAACCCAACATGTACCTTTGGAGACACCTGTAGTACTCCTTTATAATCACCCAGTTACGTTGTGACGTTTGGTAGCACCCAAAGTGTTCCTCCGGTAAATGGGAGTTGCATAATCTCATAGTTACAGGAACATGTATAAGTCATGAAGAAAGCAATAACAACATACTAAACGATCAAGTGCTAGGCTAACGGAATGGGTCATGTCAATCACATCATTCTCCTAATGATGTGATCCCGTTAATCAAATGACAACTCATGTCTATGGCTAGGAAACTTAACCATCTTTGATTCAACGAGCTAGTCAAGTAGAGGCATAGTAGTGACACTATGTTTGTCTATGTATTCACACATGTATTATGTTTCCGGTTAATACAATTCTAGCATGAATAATAAACATTTATCATGAAATAAGGAAATAAATAATAACTTTATTATTTCCTCTAGGGCATATTTCCTTCATCTATGGCTAGTATCAGGGGGTATGAACCATAGAGAAGTTGGAATAAGTAGGTTTAACACCAATATAAATAAATAATGAGTTCATTACAGTACCATAAGTGGTGGTTTTTCTTTCTTGCACTAACGGAGCTCATGAGATTTCTTGTTGAGTTTTGTGTTGTGAAGTTTTCAAGTTTTGGGTAAAGATTTGATGGACTATGGAATAAGGAGTGGCAAGAGCCTAAGCTTGGGGATTCTTGATGGCACCCCAAGATAATTCAAGGACAACCAAAAGCCTAAGCTTGGGGATGCCCAAGAAGGCATCCCCTCTTTCGTCTTCGTCTATCGCTAACTTTACTTGGTGCTATATTTTATTCACCACATGATATGTGTTTTGCTTGGAGCGTCTTGTATGATATGAGTCTTTGCTTTTTAGTTTACCACAATCATCCTTGCTGTACACACCTTTTTGGGAGAGACACAACATCATTCGGAATTTATTAGAATACTCTATGTGCTTCACTTATATCTTTTGAGCTAGACAGTTTTGCTCTAGTGCTTCACTTATATCTTTTTAGAGCACGACGGTGGTTTTATTTTTTTGAAATTATTGATCTCTTATGCTTCACTTATATTATTTTGAGAGTCTTTTAGAACAGCATGGTATTTGCTATGGTTATAAAATTGGTCCTAATATTATGGGCATCCAAGTTGGGTATAATAAAAACTATCATATAAAGTGAATTGGATGCTATGATCAATTTGATGCTTGATAATTGTTTTGAGATATGAGGATGGTGATATTAGAGTCATGCTAGTTGAGTAGTTGTGAATTTGAGGAATACTTGTGTTGAGGTTTGTGATTTCCATAGCATGCACGTATGGTTAACCGCTTTGTGATGAAGTTGGAGCATAATTTATTTATTGATTGTCTTCCTTATGAGTGGCGGCCGGGGACGAGCGATGGTCTTTTCCTACCAATATATCCCCCTAGGAGCATGCGCGTAGTACTTTGTTTCAATGACTTGTAGACTTTTGCAATAAGTATATGAGTTCTTTATGACTAATGTTGAGTCCATGGATTATACGCACTTTCACCCTTCCATCATTGCTAGCCTCTCTTGTGTCGCGCAACTTTCACCGGTACCATACACCCATCATATACCTTCCTCAAAACAGCCACCATACCTACCTATTATGGCATTTCCATAGCCATTCGAAGATATATTGCCATGCAACTTTCCACCGTTCCGTTTATTATGACACGCTCCATCATTGTCATACCTACCTAATGGGGATAAAAAGATGGGGTTTATATCATATTGTTTGAGTTTATCCCTCTACATCATGTCATCTTGCCTAATGCCTTACTCTGTTCTTATGAACTTAATACTCTAGATGCATGCTGGATAGCGGTCGATGTGTGAAGTAATAGTAGTAGATGCAGAATCGTTTCGGTCTACTTGTCGCGGACGTGATGCCTATATACATGATCATGCCTAGGTAATCTTATAACTATGCACTTTTCTATCAATTGCTCGATAGTAATTTGTTCACCCACCGTAATACTTATGCTATCTTGAGAGAAGCCACTAGTGAAACCTATGGCCCCCGGGTCTATCTTCCATCATATAAGTTTGCAATCTACTTTATTTTGCAATCTTTACTTTCTAATCTATATCATAATAATACCAAAAATATTTATCTTATCTTATTATCTCTATCAGATCTCACTTTCGCAAGTGGCCGTGAAGGGATTAACAACCCCTTTATCGCGTTGGCTGCGAGGTTCTTGTTTGTTTGTGTAGGTATGAGGGACATGTGTGGAGCCTCCTACTGGATTGATACCTTGGTTCCCAAAAACTAAGAGAAATACTTACGCTACTTTGGTGCATCACCCTTTCCTCTTCAAGGAAAAACCAACGCAGTGCTCAAGAGGTAGCACTTGCCAACACCTTCCGAGCTCCCCATGATGATGCGGTGTGACACAATGAAGAGGAGGAGGAAGAATCATCTTCGGATGAGGATAATCGGAGGAAGAGGAGGACGAAGATGAGGATGCGGCATGATTGTTGATGTGCCATTTGTTTGTGTGAACTTTTATGTCATGAACTTGGTTGGGTGATTTTGAACTTGGTTGGATGATGATGTGGCATGATTGTTCATGTGTCGTGAAATTGAACTATACTATATCTTTTTTATATTTGAAATATCGCCATATTGTCTCCAAAATGAACATGTTGCAAGTGCCAGCTGATCGCGCGCGCTGTAGTTTAGCTGCTTGAGCAGCGCGCGCGCGCAATTTTTTGCAGCGGCCGCTGGAGCCAGCGCTCCCCGGCACGCTAAAACTGGCTATTTTGGCATTGTGAACTGTTTTTAGCGTGTCGCGCGATTGCGTGCCTGTTGGAGATGCTCTAAGGTCAGACGGAAGCGTCTCTTCTTTTTATTTTTCTGAGAGAAAGAGAGAGGAAACAAATGTCTCCTGTTCTTTCTGGCTGCATGGATGGGGGGCTTTGGTTCCTCGCTGCAGCACGGGCCAGGCCATAGGTCCCTCTTCCTCGCCTCCCTCCTCGTCCGTATTGCCGTCGGGGGCTGCCACGTGACCCACAGATGAAGAGCACATGACACCATCTTCGGACCCCTGTGGCTAGCCGGCCTGGGGCGACATGTTAGCGTTGCATGATGGCATGGTGCTTGCGCTAGCACTGATGTTCATGATCTGTAAGGCCGGCACGACGAGAATTGTGGTGCTTGGCTTCGCCTTCGCCCTCCACCGCAAGGCACCCTGTCATGCGCGATGGCGATGATGGTGCTATCGGAGACTCGTTCTTGGATGCTCCGCATGATGGTGCCCTGGATTACAGGGTGTTCACCACATTGTTCTACCATTCATGGGCTGGGCCGAGGACCCACCGACAACTGAAGAATGGGCCACACAAGTCGTGGCCCCCGGCGTACTCAAGATGGAATCCTTCAAAACTTGGTGTACACTTCATGGCATATTCAAATGATCGGCATGTTGTCCCTAGTTGTCGTTGACATACTTGTAACCCTAGATACCCCTGGTGCGTATATAAGCCGAGGGGTTTAGTTTGTAGAGGCAGGTTGAAGGTTTTTATAGCTTAGAACTCATTCATACGGTCTCGAGGTAGATCATCCTTACTTTATACCCCATCCACAATCAATACAATACAAGCAAGACGTAGGGGTTTACCTAATCGAGATGGCCCAAACTTCGGTAAATATTGTGTCCCTTTTACTTCATGTTACCATCGTGCCAAGATCACCAGCTCGGGACCCCTTACCCGAAATTCGCCGTTTTTAGCACCGACATTGGTGGCCCATGCAGGGTCATGTGTGTGGTGACGAAGGAACGATGAAAGCATCATTTAACAATCGGATCCATGTCGGCGTGCCCCTCATAAAGAACTCATATACTTATTGCAAAAGTTTATTAGCCCTCGAAGCAAAGTACTACTACGCATGCTCCTTGGGGAAGGGTTGGTAGGAGTTAACCATCGCGCGATCCCGACCTCCGCTCATAAGGAAGGTAATCAAAGAACACCCCATGCTTCAAATTTGTCACACAACGTTCACCATATGTGCATGCTACGGGACTTGCCAACTTTAACACAAGTATTTCTCAATTTCATAATTACCCAACTAGCATGACTCTAACATTACCACCTTTATATCTCTAAACAATTATCAAATATCAAATTTATCATAGTATTCAATGCACTTTATATGATAGTTTTTATTATACCTATCTTGGATGCTCATCATTTTCAGACTAAAATTTTAACCAAAGCAAATTACCATGCTGTTATAAAAGAATCTCAAAATAATATAAGCGAAGCATGAGAGATCAATAATTTCTATAAAATAAAACCACCGCCGTGCTCTAAAAATATATGAGTGAAGCACTAGGGCAAAATTGTCTAGCTCAAAAGATATAAGTGAAGCACATAGAGTACTCTTATAAATTCCAATTCATGTGTGTCTCTCCAAAAGGTGTGTACAGCAAGGATGATTGTGGTAAACTAAAAAGCAAAGACTCATATCATACAAGACGCTCCAAGAAAAACACATATCATGTGGTGAATAAAAATATAGCATCAAGTAAAGTTACCGATAGACGAAGACGAAAGAGGGGATGCCCCAAGCTTAGGCTTTTGGTTGTCCTTGAATTTTACCTTGGGGTGCCTTGGGCATCCCCAAGCTTAGGCTCTTGCCACTCCTTATTCCATAATCCATCAAATCTTTACCCAAAACTTGAAAACTTCACAACACAAAACTCAACAGAAAACTCATAAGCTCCGTTAGTATAAGAAAACAAACCACCACTTTAAGGTACTGTGATGAACTCATTCTTTATTTATACTGGTGTTAAACCTACTATTTTCCAACATCTCTATGGTTCATACCGCCCGATACTAGCCATAGATTCATCAAAATAAACAAACAACACACGAAAAACAGAATCTGCTAAAAACAGAGCAGTCTGTAGCAATCTGTAACTTTCGAATACTTATGGAACCCCAAAAATTCTACCAAAATAGGAAGTCCTAGGAAATTTTTTATATTAATCTTATTCAGAAAGAATCAACCGAAAAGCACGTTTCTGTGATTTATTAAAATTATACTTGTGTGCGCAAAAGTTTCTGTTTTTCAGCAAGATCAAATTAACTATCACCCAAGATGATCCTATAGGTTCTACTTGGCACAAATACTGATTAAAACATAAAACCACATCTAAACAGAATCTAGATGAATTATTTATTACTAAACAGGAACAAAAAGCAAGGAACAAAAATAAAATTGGGTCGCCTCCCAACAAGCGCTATCGTTTAACGCCCCTAGCTAGGCATTAAAAGCGAGAATAGATCTAAGTATTGCCATCTTTGGTATTCAATTCATAGGTGGCTCTCATAATATATTCATAAGGTAATTTGATTTTATTCCTAGGAAAGTGTTCCATGCCTTTCCTTAATGGAAATTGGAATCTAATATTTCCTTCTTTCATATCAATAATTGCACCAATCGTTCTAAGGAAAGGTCTACCAAGAATAATAGGACATGAAAGATTGCAATCTATATCAAGAACAATAAAATCTATGGGCACATAATTCCTATTTGCAACAATAAGAACATCATTAATCCCTCCCATAGGTTTCTTAATGGTGGAATCTGCAAGGTGCAAGTTTAAAGAGCAATCATCAAATTCACAGAAACCTAACACATCACACAAAGTTTTTGGAATTGTGGAAACACTAGCACCCAAATCACACAAAGCATAGCATTCATGATCTTTAATTTTAATTTTAATAGTAGGTCCCCACTCATCATAAAGTTTTCTAGGGATAGAAACTTCTAATTCAAGTTTTTCTTCATAAGATTGCATTAAAGCATCAACGATATGTTTAGTAAAAGCTTTATTTTGACTATAAGCATGAGGAGAATTTAACACGGATTGCAAAAAGGAAATACAATCTATTAAAGAAGAATTATCATAATTAAATTCCTTGAAATCCAAAATAGTTGGTTCATTGCTATGTAAAGTTTTGACCTCTTCAATCCCACTTTTACCAATTTTTGCATCAAGATCTAAAAACTCCGAATCATTGGGACGCCTCTTAACTAAAGTTGACTCATCTCCAGTCCCATAATTATCAAGATTCATATTGCAAAACAAAGATTTAATAGGGGACGCATCAATCACTTTTAGATCTTCATTCCTATTATCATGAAAACTAGAAGAACACGCTTTTATAAAGCAATCTTTCTTAGCACACATCCTAGCGGTTCTTTCCTTGCACTCATCAATGGAAATTCTCATAGATTTGAGAGACTCATTGAAATCATGCTTAGGTGGAATAGATCTAATTTTCAAATAATCAACATCAAGAGAAATTATATCCACGTTCCTAGCCAACTCATCAATCTTAGGCAATTTTTCTTCAATCAAGGCATTGAAATTCTTTCGAGAAATCATAAACTCTTTAACACTAATCTCAAAATCAAAGGGAATCTTATTAAAATTTCCATAAGAGTTGTTGTAGGATTTACCATAATTATTAGAGGAATTACTAGGAAATGGCCTAGGATTAATGTTTCCACTATACGTGTTGTTACCAAAATTATTCTTACCAACAAAATTCACATCCATAGATTCATTATTATTCTCAATCAAAGTAGACAAAGGCATATCATTAGAATCAATAGGAGCACTCTTATTAGCAAACAATTTCATAAGTTCATCCATCTTTCCACTCAAAACATTAATCTCTTCTATCGCATGAACCTTTTTACTAGTAGATCTTTCGCTGTGCCATTGAGAATAATTAACCATAATATTATCTAGGAGTTTAGTAGCTTCTCCTAAAGTGATTTCCATAAAAGTGCCTCCCGCGGCCGAATCTAAAAGATTTCTAGAAGCAAAATTCAATCCGGCATAAAAAATTTGTATGATCATCCATAAATTTAATCCATGTGTAGGGCAATTGCGAATCATTAATTTCATCCTCTCCCAAGATTGTGCAACATGTTCATGATCAAGTTACTCAAAATTCATAATATCGTTTCTAAGAGAGATGATCTTAGAGGGAGGAAAATACTTAGAGATAAAAGCATCTTTACATTTATTCCATGAATCAATACTATTTTGAGGCAAAGACGAAAACCAAGTTTTAGCATGATCTCTAAGCGAAAACGAAAATAGCTTTAATTTAACAGTATCATTATCCACATCTTTCTTCTTTTGCATATCGCACAAATCAACAAAGTTGTTTAGATGTGTAGCGGCATCTTCACTAGGAAGGCCAGAGAATTGATCTTTCGTGACAAGATTCAACAAAGTAGCAATAATTTCACAAGATTCAGCATCGGTAAGAGGAGCAATCGGAGTGCTAAGGAAATCATTGTTGTTGGTATTGGAAAAATCACACAATTTAGTATTATCTTGAGCCATCGTGACAAACAATCCAACACACAAGCACACAAGAGGTAGGCGAAAAAAGGCAAACGGGAAAGAGAGGGCGAATAAAATGGAAAGGGTGAAGTGGGGGAGAGGAAAACGAGAGGCAAATGGCAAATAATGTAATGCGAGGGATAAGAGTTTGTGATGGGTACTTGGTATGTCTTGACTTGTGCGTAGACCTCCCCGGCAACGGCGCCAGAAATCCTTCTTGCTACCTCTTGAGCATGCGTTGGTTTGCCCTTGAAGAGGAAAGGGTGATGCAGCAAAGTAGCGTAAGTATTTCCCTCGATTTTAGAGAACCAAGGTATCAATGAAGGAGGCTACACGCAAATCCCTCGTACCTACACAAACAAATAAGAACCTTGCAACCAACGCGATAAAGGGGTTGTCAATCCCTTCACGACCACTTGCAAAAGTGAGATTTGATAGAGATAATAAGATAAATATTTTTGGTATTTTTATGATATAGATTGGAAAGTAAAGATTGCAAAATAAAATAGATCGGAAACTTATATGATAGAAAATAGACCTTGGGGCCATAGGTTTCACTAGTGGCTTCTCTCAAGATAGCATAAGTATTACGATGGGTGAACAAATTACTGTCGAGCAATTGATAGAAAAGTGCATAGTTATGAGAATATCTAGGCATGATCATGTATATAGGCATCACGCCCGCGACAAGTAGATCGAAATGATTCTCCATCTACTAATATTACTCCATACATCGAGCACTATCCAGCATGCATCTAGAGTATTAAGTTCATAAGAATAGAGTAACGCATTAGGCAAGATGACATGATGTAGAGGGATAAACTCAAGCAATTTGATATAAACCCCATCTTTTTATCCTCGATGGCAACAATACAATACGTGCCTTGCTGCCCCTGCTGCCACTGGGAAAGGACACCGCAAGATTGAACCCAAAGCTAAGCACTTCTCCCTTGCAAGAAAGATCAATCTTGTAGGCCAAACCAAATCAATAATTCGAAGAGACTTGCAAAGATAACCAATCATACATAAAAGAATTCAGAGGAGACTCAAATATTGTTCATAGATAATCTTGATCCTAAACCCACAATTCATCAGATCTCGACAAATACACCGCAAAAAGAATTACATCGAATAGATCTCCAAGAAGACGAGGAGAACTTTGTATTGAGATCCAAAGAGAGAAGAAGAAGCCATCTAGCTAATGACTATGGACCCAAAGGTCTGTGGTAAACTACTCACACTTCATCGGAGAGGCTATGGTGTTGATGTAGAAGCCCTCCATGATCGATTCCCCCTCTGGCGGAGCACCGAAAAAGGCCCCAAGATGGGATCTCACGGGTACAGAAGGTTGCGGCGGTGGAATAGGGTTTCGTGGTGCTCCGGGATGTTTTCAGGGTATATGATTATATACAGGCAAAAGAGGTCGGTCAGGGGAGCCGCAAGAGGGCCACGAGGGTGGGGGCGCGCCTACCCCCCCCCCCCCCCCCCGGGCACGCCTCCCTGCCTCGTGGCCGCCTCGCTTCTTTCTTGACGATCACTCCAAGTCTCCTGGATTGCGTTTGTTTCAAATAATTCTCCCGAAGGTTTCATTCCGTTTGGACTCCGTTTGATATTCCTTTTCTATGAAACACTAAAATAGGCAAAAAAATAGCAATTTGGACTGGGCCTCCGGTTAATAGGTTAGTCCCCAAAATACTATAAAATTGTATAATAAAGCCCATTAAATATCCAAAACAGATAACATAATAGCATGGAACAATAAAAAAATTATAGATACATTGGAGACGTATCAACTGCCTCTCCTTCCCCCTTTCCCCCTTCGGTAAAAGGAAGGGGGGCGAATAGGACTAGGAGTCCAAGTGGGACTCCTCCCCACTTGGGGAGCGCCTAGGCCGGACTCGTCTCCCTCCCTCCTTTATATATGGGGGGCACCCCTATGAGAGACACCAATTGCTCCAAGTCGTGTGCGGCGCTCCCCCTCCACAGTTTACACCACCGGTCATATTCTCGCGGTGCTTAGGCGAAGCCCTGCATGGAGGACATCACCATCACCGTCACCACGCCGTCGTGCTGACGGAACTCATCTACTCCTTCGACCCTCTGCTGGATCAAGATCTCGAGGGACGTCATCGCGCTGAACATGTGCAGAACTCGGAGGTGTCGTACGTTTGGTACTCGATCGGTCGGAACGAGAAGACGTTCGACTACATCAACCGCGTTGAGCAAACGCTTCCGCTTTCGATCTACGAGGGTACGTGGGAACACTCTCCCCCTCTCGTTGCTATGCATCTCCTAGATAGATCTTGTGTGAGCGTAGGATTTTTTTTTGAAATTTCATGCTACGTTTCCCAACACCATTGGCAGCACACAAAACACCAAAATGAAACATGTTCTCAATATACGCCTATTACAAGTTCTAGCTGCCACGACACGAGTAAGCATGAGTAACCAGCCATCCACTAGTGAGCAAGAAAGTTGCAACAAGTAAACCCAGTTCCTCTAAACATGTCTACATTTAGTTATACATACATTCCATGAATCAAATAACTAAATTTTAGAAAGGACAATGCTTAAGGTTTAACCAAAAAAAGGAGCAGCACTTAGCCTTAGATGAGTCTCGCAGGTAGTTGCTATTTACTACCACTACAAACTAAGCAAAACAATCATTTTAATTTGTTACTGAAAAATATCAAGCCACCTCTAGCAACCCCATTTCCAACAATTTTTTTGGCTAGGCACGGTTTAGATCAGTTCATGTTGTACATTATTTTTATTTTCTTTTGGCTATCATATTTTGCTAGACAAAGAAAACATGAGGTAGCCGACACATCAAGCAAATAAACAAACATGCACTTTGCCAAAAAAAATTAGCTAGATCCAGGACTCTGCTTGATAGTAGAGCAACAACAAGATAAAAAAGAGAAAGAGAAACCCCTACTTTGGAAGCACACATGATTGAAAATGCTTTGCTTGAGCTCTTGGATAAATAGATACAGGTAGGTCCAAGGCTTTATCTGACAGCAAGACAAATAGGACAGGACATGGCCATCAAACCAAGCAAAGAAACCAAGATGTAGTCTATGAAATATAGCTATATGAAAGTATCACTTTGACCTCAAAGTACCAGGTGTCGGGGATATACCCCATGGTATGACCCGGCTTGGACTTGGTAATTCAATGGTAAACCATCCGAGAACTGACGACTCACTGCTAACCCGGCCGAGCCTGGTGACCCATTGGTGAGCCGACAGACAGTGGTAAGCTGGCAGACAGTGGTAAGCTGACAGATAGTGGTAAACCGGCAGACAGTTGTAAGCCGGTAGATAGTTGTAAGCCGGTAGACAGTGGTAAGCCGGCAGATGGTTATGACCTGGCAGACAGTTATAACCCGGTAGACAAAGTCACCTAGGGTTAATAAGCCCAAGATGTTAAAAAGCCCAAGACGTTAAGAAGCCCATGGAGAGAAGCCCGTGAGAAGAAGTTAGAATAGTTTTAAGTCTTAATCCGACTAGGACTCCATATGTAACCCGCCCCTCCAACTTATATAAGGTGGGGCAGGGCACCCCAACAAAGGGGGGGAGAGGTAATCTCTAAGGTTAGACACAATTGGGAGAGCCGGTTTATGCGGTGATTCCCTCATGAGCATAATGAGACCTAACCACAAACAACATGTAGGGCTATTCCCGGATGATGCTTCCCGGTGCCAGAAGCTGTCTAAATCCTTGTCTTGTGGGTTGATCCGCCTCGCATCTCTCATCCCGATCAACCCCTCTTAAGCTACCACATAGATGTGTTGGCCTCACGACTAAGTCCTCACACTAGGACATCTGTAGTGACAAATCCATGATAGTTGGCGCCCATCATGGGGCCTAAGCATGGTGGTGTTGAGTTCTTGGGGGGATTTCTCTCAGGGATCAAGAAAGCTCATGATTGACCAGGAGAAGAAGACCAACATTGGAAAGAATTGGCAAATTCATCATCAAAGAAGTTAGGGTCACTACTGAGCCGCCGCCACTAGTTGTGTAGTCCGTGATGACCCACAAGTGTAGGGGATCTATCTAGTCCTTTCGATAAGTAAGAGTGTCGAACCCAACGAGGAGTTGAAGGAAATGACAAGAGGTTTTCAGTAAGGTATTCTCTGCAAGCACTAAAATTATCAGTAACAGATAGTTTTGTGATAAGGTAATTCGTAACGGGTAACAAGTAACAAAAGTAAATAAGGTGCAGCAAGGTGGACCAATCCTTTTTGTAGAAAGGACAAGCCTGGGCAAGTTCTTATATAGAGAAAAGCGCTCCCGAGGACACATGGGAATTATCGTCAAGCTAGTATTCATCACGCTCATATGATTCACGTTCATTACTTTGACAATTTGATATGTTGGAGGACCGGTGCTTGGGTACTGCCCTTTCTTGGGCAAGCATCACTCTTATGATTAACCCCTATTGCAAGCATCCACAACTACAAAAGAAGTATTAAGGTAAACCTAACCATAGCATGAAACATATGGATCCAAATCAGCCCCTTACGAAGCAACGCATAAACTAGGGTTTAAGCTTCTGTCACTCTAGCAACCCATCATCTACTTATTACTTCCCAATGCCTTCCTCTAGGCCCAAACAATGGTGAAGTGTCATGTAGTCGACATTCACATAACACCACTAGAGGAGAGACAACATACATCTCATCAAAATATCGAACGAATACCAAATTCACATGACTACTTATAGCAAGACTTCTCCCATGTCCTCAGGAACAAACGTAACTACTCACAAAGCATATTCATGTTCATAATCAGATGGGTATTAATATGCATATAGGATCTAAACATATGATCTTCCACCGAATAAACCAACTTGCATCAACTACAAGGAGTAAACAACACTACTAGCAACCCACAAGTACCAATCTGAGGTTTTGGTACAAAGATTGAATACAAGAGATGAACTAGGCTTTGAGAGGAGATGGTGCTGGTGAAGATGTTGATGGAGATTTACCCCCTCCCGATGAGAGGATCGATGGTGATGGTCCCCCCCTCTCGGAGGGAAGTTTCCCCGGCAGAACAGCTCCACCGGAGCCCTAGATTGGTTCCGCCAAGGTTCCGCCTCGTGGCGGCAGTGTTTCGTCCAGAAAGCTTGCTTATAATTTTATCCAGGGTAAAAGACTTCATATAGCAGAAGATGGCCACCAGAGGAGTGCCAGGGGGCCCACGAGGCAGGGGGCGCGCCAAGGGGGGTAGGGCGCGCCCCCACCCTCGTGGACGGTGGGTGGCCCCCCTTTGGTATTTCTTCCGCTCAGTATTTTTTATTAATTCCAAAAATGACTTTCGTGGAGTTTCAGGACTTTTGGAGTTGTGCAGAATAGGTCTCTAATATTTGCTCCTTTTCCAGCCCAAAATTCCAGCTACCGGCATTCTCCCTCTTCATGTAAAACCTTGTAAAATAAGAGAGAATAGGCATAAGTATTGTGACATAACATGTAGTAACAGCCCATAATGCAATAAATATTGATATAAAAGCATGATGCAAAATGGACGTATTAACTCCCCCAATCTTAGACCTTGCTTGTCCTCAAGCAAAAGCTGATATCGAAAAATATGTCCACATGTTTAGGGATAGAGGTGTCGATAAAATAATATATGGACATGAGGGCATCATGATCATTCTTATAATAGCAACATGTATATATTTTGTCATATAATATCTTATGATAAAGTAATAATCCATTCACAATGTCAAGTATGAATCAGAAACTTCATTGAAAACCAACAAACTATAATCTCGGTCATTGAAGCAATTGCAATTTATCATAACATCGGAAAGACTCAATATAAGAGCTTTTCAGCAAGTCCGCATACTCAACTATCATTTAGTTTTCCACAATTGCTAACACTCACGCAATACATATGGTTATGGAGTTTTAATCGGACACACAGAAAGATAGGGGATTATAGTGTTGCCTTCCAACCTTTTACCTCAAGGGTAATGTCAGCAATAATAGTTCATGCTAACCTAAATCCAATTGGATATATGTATCAGGATCTTTCCAACACCAGGTGCTTGCCAAAGGATAAAATGTAAAAAGGAAAGGTGAAGATCACCATGACTCTTGCATAATTTATAAGACAAAAGTAAAAGATAGGCCCTTCGCAGAAGGAAGCAGAGGTTGTCATGTGATTTTATGGTTGGATGCATGAAATCTTGTAGGACCTTGAAGTATGTCTAGAGGGGGGTGATTAGACTACTTGACCAATAAAAACTTAACCTTTTCCCAATTTTAGAGTTTGGAAGATTTTAGCTACTTTAGGACAAGTCAAGCAATCATCACACTATTCAAGCAAGCATGCAAAGAGTATATAGGCAGCGGAAATTAAAGCATGCAACTTGCAAGAAAGTAAAGGGAAGGGTTTGGAGGATTCAAACACAATTGGAGACATGGATGTTTTTGGCGTGGTTCCGATAGGTGGTGCTATCGTACATCCACGTTGATGGAGACTTGAACCCACGAAGGGTAACGGCTGCGCGAGTCCACGGAGGGCTCCACCCATGAAGGGTCCACGAAGAAGCAACCTTGTCTATCCCACCATGGCCGTCGCCCACGAAGGACTTGCCTCACTAGCGGTAGATCTTCACGAAGTAGGCGATCTCCTTGCCCTTACAAACTCCTTGGTTCAACTCCACAATCTTGTCGGAGGCTCCCAAGTGACACCTAGCCAATCTAGGAGACACCACTCTCCAAGAAGTAACAAATGGTGCGTTGATGATGAATTCCTTGCTCTTGTGCTTCAAATGATAGTCTCCCCAACACTCGACTCTCTCTCATGGGTTTTGGGTCTGGTGGAAAGAAGATTTGAGTGGAAAGCAACTTGGGGAAGGCTAGAGATCAAGATTCATATGGTAGGAATGGAATATCTTGGCCTCAACACATGAGTAGGTGGTTCTCTCTCAGAAATGGTAAGTTGGAAGTGTAGGTTCGTTCTGATGGCTCTCTCCATGAATGAAGAGGAGGTGGAGGGGTATATATAGCCTCCACACAAAATCTAACCGTTACACACAATTTACCAAACTCGGTGGGACCGAATCGTTAAACTCGGTCAGACCGATTTAGTAAACCTAGTGACCGTTAGTGATTTTCAGTGGGACTGACATGCATCTTGGTGAGACCGATTCGGTTAGGGTTAGGGCATAACGTAATCTCGGTAAGACCGATTACACAAACTTGGTAAGACCGATTTGGTAATAAGCTTTCCAGAGAGTTGGTCAGGTAAACTCGGTGGGACCGATTTGCTCTTTTCGGTAAGACCGAAATGTTACAAAAAGGAAACAGAGAGTTTACATTGCAATCTCGGTGGGACCAATCGCTCACTTTGGTTAGACCAAAACGTTACGACAGGAACAGAGAGATTACAACCCCATCTCGGTGAGACCGAGATCCCTATCGGTAAGACCGATTTGCTTAGGGTTTGTGGCAGTGGCTATGACTTTTGGAATCGGTGGCGCCGGATAGGAAGAATCGGTGTGACCGATTTTGGCTTTGGGTTTAGGTCATTTGTGGAAGTGGGAAAGTAGTTGAGGGTTTTGGAGCATATCATAAAGCACATGAAGCAAGAGGCTCATTAAGCAACACCTCATCCCTCCTTGATAGTATTGGCTTTTCCTATAGACTCAATGTGATCTTGGATCACTAAAATATAAAATGAAGAGTCTTGAGCTATTGAGCTTGAGCCAATCCTTTGTCCTTAGTATTTTGAGGGATCCACTTTCATCATCCATGCCATGCCATTCATTGAGCTTTCCTGAAATAATAGTCTTGGAATAGCATTAGCTCAATGAGCTATATGTTGTTATGAATTACCAAAACCACCTAGGGATAGTTGCACTTTCAAATCTTAATGCAAAAGAACATCACTTTATATTGCCACTTGTGATATGGACCTTTATTATGCAGTCTGTCACTTTTATTGCTTCCATATCACAAGATCGTATAAAGCTTATTTTCTCCACACTAATAAGTCATACATATTTAGAGAGCAATTTTTATTGCATGCAACATGACAACTTACTTGAAGGATCTTACTCAATCCATAGGTAGATATGGTGGAATCTCATGGCAAAACTGGGTTTAAGGATATTTGGAAGCACAAGTAGTATCTCTACTTCGAAGTTGTTGATTTTTATGGCACCGGAATGATAGACCTCCTCGATAATGTAAGGACCTTCCCATTTAGAGAGGAGTTTTCCTACAAAAAATCTTAAACAAGAGTTGTATAGCAAAACATAATCACCTATATTAAACTCACGCTTTTGTATCCTTTTGTCACGCCATCTTTTAACCTTTTTCTTTAAACAGTTTGGCATTCTCATAGGCTTGGGTTCTCCATTCATCAAGTGAGCTAATGTCAAATAACCTCTTCTCACCGGCAAGTTTGAAATCATAATTGAGCTTTTTAATGGCCCAATATGCCTTATGTTCTAGTTCGAGAGGTAAGTGACATGCTTTTCCATAGACCATTTTATATGGAGACATACCCATAGGATTTTTATATGCAGTTCTATAAGCCCATAATGCATCATCAAGTTTCTTGGATCAATTCTTTCTAGATCTATTAACAGTCTTTTGCAAAATTAATTTAAGCTCTCTATTACTCAATTCTACTTGACCACTAGACTGTGGGTGATATGGAGATGCAATTCCATGATTAACATCATAGCAAGCATTTTACGAAAAGCACCACGAATAAAATGTGAACCACCATCTATCATTAAGTATCTAGGGACTCCAAACCTCAGAAAAATAACTTCTTTAAGCATCTTAATAGAGGTGTTATGATCAACACTACTAGTTGGAATAGCTTCTACCCACTCAGTAACGTAATCAACAGTAACTAAAATATGTGTATACCCATTAGAGGAAGGAAACGGTCCCATATAATCAAAGTCCCAAACATCAAATGGTTCAATAACAAGAGAATAATTCATAGGCATTTCTTGATGTCTACTAATATTACCAATTCTTTGACATTCATCACAAGACAAGACAAACTTATAGGCATCTTTGAAGAGAGTAGGCCAATAAAAACAGGATTGCAATACCTTATGTGCAGTTCTATCTCCAGCGTGGTGTCCTCCATAAGCCTCGGAGTGACACTTGCGTAGGATTTGTTCCTGTTCATGCTCAGGTACAAAACGTCTAATAACACCATCTACTCCTTTATAAAGGTGTGGGTCATCCCAGAAGTAATGGCTTAAATCATAGAAAAACCTTTTCTTTTGCTGGTATGTGAAACTAGGTGGTATTAATTTAGCAACAATGTAATTAGCATAATCAGCATACCATGGAGCAGTACGAGAAGCATTTATAACAACTAATTGTTCATCAGGAAAGCTATCATCAATAGGTAGTGGGTCATCAATAACATTTCCTAACCTAGACAAGTTGTTTGCAACGGGGTTCTCAGCTCCCTTTCTATCGATAATATGCAAATCAAATTCTTGTAGCAAGAGAACCCATCTAATAAGTTTAGGTTTAGTATCTTTCTTTTCCATAAGATATTTAATAGCAGCATGATCAGTGTGAATAGTTACTTTAGAATCAACAATACAAGGTCCGAACTTATCACAAGCAAATACAACTGCTAAAAATTCTTTTTCAGTAGTAGCATCATTTCTCTGGGCACTGTCTAGAGTTTTACTAGCATATTGAATAACATTTAGTTTCTTATCAACTCTTTGTCCTAGAACAGCACCTACAACATAATCACTAGCATCACACATAATTTCGAAGGGTAAATTCCAATCAGGTGGCTGAACAATAGGTGCAGAAATCAAGGCTTTCTTAAGTATTTCAAATGCTTCTACACAATCATCATTAAAGACAAAAGGAATATCTTTTTGTAAAATATTAGTCAGAGGCCTAGAAATTTTAGAGAAGTCCTTAATGAACCTCCTATAGAAGCCGACATGACCAAGGAAACTTCTTATACCTTTAATGTCCTTGGGACACGACATCTTTTCAATAGCATCAACCTTAGCTTTATCGACTTCAATACCTCTTCCAGAAATTTTATGCCCCAAGACAATACCTTCATTAACCATAAAGTGGCACTTCTCCCAATTTAAGACAAGACTAGTATCTTTGCATCTCTGCAAAACTCGATCAAGGTTGCTCAAGCAATCATCAAAAGAAGATCCACAAACAGAGAAATCATCTATGAAAACCTCATCAATCTTTTCACAAAAGTCAGAGAATATAGCCATCATGCATCTTTGAAAGGTAGAAGGTGCATTACATAAACCAAAAGGCATACGTCTATAAGCAAAAGTACCGAAAGGGCAAGTAAAAGTGGTCTTTTCTTGATCCTCTGCTGACACGGGTATTTGAGAGAAACCAGAGTAACCATCTAGAAAGCAAAAATGTGTATGTTTAGATAATCTTTCTAGCATTTGATCAATAAAGGGAAGAGGGTAATGATCCTTTTTAGTAGCTTTATTTAATTTGCGGAAATCAATTACCATCCTATAACCTGTAGCAATTCTCTGCGAGATCAATTCATCTTTATCATTAGGAACAATAGTAATACCTCCCTTCTTAGGGACACAATGGACATGACTTACCCACTGACTATCAACAACGGTCAAATTATACCTGCCTCGAGGAGCTTTAGTATTTCTTTTATTACCACTTCTTTCATCTTAGGATTTAACATCATTGGTGATCAATAACTGGTTTGGTGTCTTTCTCCAATTTTACTTTGTGTTGGCACAGAGTGGGACTAATGCCCTTAAGATCATCAAGAGTACATTCAATAGCAGCACGATGCTTCTTCAGAGTTTTCAATAATCTCTCCTCTTCCTGCTCTGAAAGGTTAGCACTAATAATAACAGGATATATCTTCATTTCATCAAGATAAGCATATTTAAGAGTATCAGGTAATGGTTTAAGCTCAAACACGGGATCACCCTTGGGTGGTGGAGGATCCCCTAGGGTTTCAACAGGCAAGTTGTGTTTCAAAATAGGTCCCTGTTTAAATAATACTTCATCTATCTCCCTTCTTTCATTCATAAACATATCAGTTTCATGGTCTAGCAAATATTGTTCTAAAGGATCATTAGGAGGCATGGTAATAGAAGCAAGACCAATAATTTCATCCTTACTAGGTAATTCTTTATCATGGGGTTGTCTATGAAACTTAGCAAAATTAAACTCATGAGACATATCCCCCAAGCCAATCGTAACAACATCCTTTTCGCAGTCTATCCTAGCATTAACAGTATTCAAGAAGGGTCTACCAAATATGATGGGACAAAAGCTATCTTGTGGGGAACCAAGAACAAGAAAATCAGCAGGATATTTAACTTTCCCACACAAGACTTCAACATCTCTAACAATCCCAACTGGTGAAATAGTATCTCTATTGGCAAGCTTAATTGTAACATCAATTTCTTCTATCTCAGCAGGTGCAATATTATGCATAATTTCTTTGTTAAGGAATGAGGTATTGCACTAGCACTAGCACCCATATCACATAAGCCATGATAACAATGATCTCCTATTTTAACAGAAATAACAGACATGCCTACAATAGGTCTATGTTTATTTTTAGAATCGGGTCTAGCAATTCTATCAGCTTCATCACAGAAGTAAATAACATGCCCATCAATATTATCAGCCAAGAGATCTTTAACCATAGCAATACTAGGTTCTACTTTAATTTTCTTAGGTGGTGTAGGTGTTTTAGTATTACTCTTATGAACCACAGTTGAAGCTTTAGCATGATCCTTTATCCTAATAGGGAAAGGTGGTTTCTTAATGTAGGTAGTAGGAACAATAGGATCATTATAAGTGATAGTCTTTTCTTCAACTTTAATAGGTGCAACTACTTTTACTTCAATGGGATGATTATATTTGAACCACTTCTCCTTAGGGAGGTCAACATGAGTAGCAAATGATTCACAGAAAGAAGCTACTATCTCAGAGTCAAGTCCATATTTAGTTCTAAATTCACGAAAAGCATCGGTATCCATAAAAGATTTAACACAATCAAACTTAGGTGTCATACCTGACTCCTTACCTTCGTCGAGATCCCAATCTTCAGACTTGCGTTTAATTCTTTCCAATAAATCCCATCTGAATTCAATAGCCTTCATCATAAAAGAACCAGTACAAGAAGTAGAGCATGGAGCGATTGTTGAGAGAAAGCCGAGCATAAAAATTTTGAATAATCATTTCTCTTGAGAGCTCATGATTGGGGCATGAATATAACATTGAATTAAGCCTCCCCCAAGCTTGAGCGATGCTTTCTCCTTCGTGAGGCCAAAAATTATATATCTATAATTACGATCACGATGAACAAGATGCATAGGATAAAACTTCTTGTGAAATTCCAATTTCAATCGGTTGTAGTTCCATGATCCCATATCATCACATAGCCTATGCCATGTCAATGCCTCTCCCTTCAAAGATAAAAGGAAGACCTTCTTCTTGACAACATCATCGGGCATACCTGCAAGCTTAAATAATCCACAAACTTCATCCACATAGATTAGGTGCAAATCGGGATGCAATGTTCCATCTCCTGTAAAAGGATTAGCTAGCAGTTTCTCTATCATACCCGAAGGAATTTCAAAGTAAACATTTTCAGTAGGTTCAGTAGGTTGAGGAGCAACTCTTTTCTCTACTGTTCGGGGTGAAGATACCCCGAACAAGCCCCTCAAAGGATTATGTTCCATAGTAACAAGTGACAGTAAATTTCAGCACACTATATAAATTTTTCCTTGCCAAGTTCCACTCACCAAAGGCGCTTCACTCCCCGGCAACGGCACTAGAAAAGAGTCTTGATGACCCACAAGTGTAGGGGATCTATCGTAGTCCTTTTGATAAGTAAGAGTGTCGAACCCAACGAGGAGCAGAAGGAAATGACAAGCGGTTTTCAGTAAGGTATTCTCTGCAAGCACTGAAATTATCGGTAACAGATAGTTTTGTGATAAGGTAATTCATAACGGATAACAAGTAACAAAAGTAAATAAGGTGCAGCAAGGTGGCCCAATCCTTTTTGTAGAAAGGACAAGCCTGGACAAGTTCTTATATAGAGAAAAGCGCTCCCGAGGATACATGGGAATTATCGTCAAGCTAGTTTTCATCATGCTCATATGATTCGCGTTCGTTAATTTGATAATTTGATATGTGGGTGGACCGGTGCTTGGGTACTGCCCTTTCTTGGGCAAGAATCACACTTATGATTAACCCCTATTGCAAGCATCCGCAACTACAAAAGAAGTATTAAGGTAAACCTAACCATAGCATGAAACATATGGATCCAAATCAGCCCCTTACGAAGCAACGCATAAACTAGGGTTTAAGCTTCTGTCACTCTAGCAACCCATCATCTACTTATTACTTCCCAATGCCTTCCTCTAGGCCCAAACAATGGTGAAGTGTCATGTAGTCGACGTTCACATAACACCACTAGAGGAGAGACAACATACATCTCATCAAAATATCGAACGAATACCAAATTCACATGACTACTTATAGCAAGACTTCTCAGATGTCCTCAGGAACAAACGTAACTACTCACAAAGCATATTCGTGTCCATAATCAGAGCGGTATTAATATGCATATAGGATCTGAACATATGATCTTCCACCGAATAAACCAACTAGCATCAACTACAAGGAGTAATCAACACTACTAGCAACCCACAGGTACCAATCTGAGGTTTTGGTACAAAGACTGGATACAATAGATGAACTAGGGTTTGAGGGGAGATGGTGCTGGTGAAGATGTTGATGGAGATTGACCTCCTCCATGAGAGGATCGATGGTGATGACGATGGTGATGATTTCCCCCTCCCAGGGGGAAGTTTCCCCGGGGGAACAGCTCCGCCGGAGCCCTAGATTGGTTCTGCCAAGGTTCCGCCTCGTGGCCGCGGTGTTTCGTCCCGAAAGCTTGCTTATGATTTTTTCCAGGTTAAAAGACTTTATATAGCAGAAGATGGCCACCGAAGGAGTGCAGGGGGGCCACGAGGAAGGGGGTACGCCCAGGGGGTAGGGCGCGCCCCCCACCCTCGTGGATGGTGGGTGCCCCCCCTCTGGTATTTCTTTCGCTTAGTATTTTTAATTAATTCCAAAAATGACTTTCGTAGAGTTTCAGGAATTTTGGAGTTGTGCAGAATAGGTCTGTGATATTTGCTCCTTTTCCAGCCCAGAATTCCGGCTGCCGGCATTCTCCCTCTTCATGTAAAACCTTGTAAAATAAGAGAGAATAGGCATAAGTATTGTGACATAACATGTAGTAACAACCCATAATGCAATAAACATCGATACAAAAGCATGATGCAAAATGGAGGTATTAGTCCGTCAAATTGCATTCAAACCAAAAGCAACACGGACAGCGGCCACACGTCAAGTTTGCATCTGATGGAAAACTACTCCCGTTGGAGACCAAAAAACAAATCAAAGAGGGCATCATGAACCCCAATGTGGTGAAACTGCTAAGTGAGAGTCGTTGTCCGAGTCTCGTGTGTTGTTACCATCTCTAAGCCGCCTCTTGAGGGAGAGCGAGACCACTATGTGAAAACTGAGCCAAAATCAGAGTCAGGTATGACCCGGACGTGCCTTATTCCGCCTCTGCTTCCAACCCGACTCCGCCGCGACTGTCTCCCCAGGCCGCCCCCGGCGGCGAGCCGCAGCCGTTGACATCACGTTGAGCCGCCGACCTCTGCCAATAAGTCGCCACAGACATACCTCACCGACCCGCCGTCACTGTACCTCGCGCCGGTGAAAGTGCAACTATCCCTAGGTGCTTTTGGTAATTCCTAACAACATGTAGCTCACTGAGCTAATGCTATTTCAAGATAAATATTTCAGGAAAGCTCAATGATTGGCATGACATGGATGAGAAAAGTGGACCCCTCAAAATGCGAAGGAGAAAAGGATTGGCTCAAGCTCAAAGCTCAAGACTCTACATTTTCTATTTTAGTGATCCAAGATCACATTGAGTCTATAGGAAAAGCCAATACTATCTGATGACCCACAAGTATAGGGGATCTATCATAGTCCTTTCGATAAGTAAGAGTGTCGAACCCAACGAGGAGCAGAAGGAAATGATAAGCAGTTTTCAGCAAGGTATTCTCTGCAAGTACTGAAATAAGTGGTAACAGATAGTTTTGTGATAAGGTAAATGGTAACGAGCAACAAGTAACAAAAGTAAATAAAGTGCAGCAAGGTGGACCAATCCTTTTTGTAGCAAAGGACAAGCCTGGACAAACTCTTATAATAGGAAAAGCGCTCCCGAGGACACATGGGAATATCGTCAAGCTAGTTTTCATCACGCTCCGCGTTCGGTACTTTGATAATTTGATATGTGGGTGGACCGGTGCTTGGGTACTGCCCTTACTTGGACAAGCATCCCACTTATGATTAACCTCTATTGCAAGCATCCGCAACTACAACAAAAGTATTAAGGTAAACCTAACCATAGCATGAAACATATGGATCCAAATCAGCCCCTTACGTAGCAACGCATAAACTAGGGTTTAAGCTTCTGTCACTCTAGCAACCCATCATCTACTTATTACTTCCCAATGCCTTCCTCTAGGCCCAAATAATGGTGAAGTGTTATGTAGTCGACGTTCACATAACACCACTAGAGGTTAGACAACATACATCTTATCATAATATCAAACGAATACCAAATTCACATGACTACTAATAGCAAGACTTCTCCCTTGTCCTCATGAACAAACGTAACTACTCACAAAGCATATTCATGTTCAAAATCAGAGGGGTAATAATGTGCATATAGGATCTGAACATATGATCTTCCACCAAATAAACCAACTAGCATCAACTACAAGGAGTAATCAACACTACTAGCAACCTACTAGCACCAATCCCGGACTTGGAGACAAGAATTGGATACAAGAGATGAACTAGGGTTTGGAGATGAGATGGTGCTGGTGAAGATGTTGATGGAGATTGCCCTCTCCCGATGAGAGGAGCGTTGGTGATGACGATGGTGATGATTTCCCCCTCCCGGAGGGAGGTGTCCCCGGCAGAACAGCTCTGCCGGAGCCCTAGATTGGTTCCGCCAAGGTTCCGCCTCGTGGCGGCGGAGTCTCGTCCCGAAAGGTTCTCTTCAAATATTTTTTCATCGAAAGACTTCATATGGGAGAAGATGGGCATCAGAGAGCCACCAGGGGGCCCACGAGGTAGGGGGCGCGCCCAGGAGGGGCGCCCCCACCCTCGTGAGCAGGGTGTGGGCCCCCTGTCCTTCATCTTTGGCGACGATTTTTCTTTAATTATTATAAGGTATTCCGTGGAGTTTCAGGACTTTTGGAGTTGCGCAGAATAGTCCTCCAATATTTGCTCCTTTTCCAGCCCAGAATTCCAGCTGCCGGCATTCTCCCTCTTCATGTAAACCTTGTAAAATAAGAGAGAATAGCCATAAGTATTGTGACATAACGTGAAATAACATCCCATAATGCAATATTTATCGATATAAAAGCATGATGCAAAATGGATGTATCAACTCCCCCAAGCTTAGACCTCGCTTGTCCTCAAGCGAAAAGCCGATAACAATAAATATGTCCGCATGTTTAGAGGTAGAGGCGTCGATAAAAATAAAATATGGACATGAAGGCATCATGATTGTTTCATAACAGCAACATATATAAATTTTGTCATATGATTACTCATGTTCAAGTGATGATCTTCTCACAAAGCCAAAATATGAATCAGAAACTTTATTGGGCACCAGCAATTATAATCTCAGTCATTGAAGCAATTGCAATTTATCATAACATCGAAAAGATTCTATGTCAGAGCTCAAAAGCAAGTCCACATACTCAACTATCACTTAGTCCTTCATAATTGCTAACACTCACGAGATACTTGTGGTTACAGAGTTTTAATCGGACACAAAGAAAGATAGGGGCTTATAGTTTTTTCCCCCACAACCTTTTACCTCAAGGATAATGTCAACAATAATAATTCACGCTCCCCCACATCCAATTAGATATATATATCACGTTCTTTCCAACATGCTGAGCTTGCCAAAGGATAAAATGAAAAAGAAAGGTGAAGATCACTGTGACTCTTGCATAAGGTAGAGGATAATAATAAAAGATAGGCCCTTCGCAGAGGGAAGCACAGGTTGTCATGCGCGTTTAGGGTTGATGCACAAAATCTTAATGCAGAAGAATGTCACTTTACATTGCCCCTTGCATGTGAACCTTTATTATGCAGTCCGTTGCTTTTATTGCGTCCACAACAAGTTCGTGCAAAGTTTATTTTCTCCGCACTAATAAGTCATGCATATTTAAAGAGCAATTTTTATTGCTTGCACCGATGACAACTTACTTGAAGGATCTTACTCAATCCATAGGTAGATATGGTGGACTCTCATGGCAAAACTGGTTTAAGGGTATTTGGAAGCACAAATAGTATTTCTACTTAGTGCTGAGAATTGGCTAGCATGAGGGGGAAAGGCAAACTCAACACGGTAGAGGAACCATGACAGCATACTTTATCTCAGATGTAGGAAAACATAACTCATTATGTTGTCTTTCTTGTCCAACCTCAACTCTTTATCATGTCATATTTTAGTGAGTGCTCCCAATCATAAAAGATGTCAATGATAATATATCTATATGTGAAACCTCTCTTCCCTTATTACTTGCTATTAATTGCAACGATGACCAAAGCTATATTTGCCAACTCCCAACAACTTAAAATCATCATACTCTTTCTATGTGAAGTCATTACTTTCACTAAGATCAATATGAACTCTTGACTCTTTTTATTCTTTTTCTTCTAATCACCCAAGATCATGGCAAAATACTCAAGCCCTTGACTCGACACTAATCTTTATTATATAGCTCACGGACTCGATTACAAAGAAGGATCATAAAGCAAAACTCAAAACTAGATCATGCCATGACTTTATTCTACTAAATCAAGATACTACTAATAGGATCGAACTAAGAAAAACGGTAAAGATAGGAGTTGTGATGGTGATACGATACTAGGGCACCTCCCCCAAGCTTGGCAGTTGCCAAGGGGAGTGCCCATACCTAGATGATCATGTCTCCTTCTTTGTTGTTGGCGGTGGAGGTGTTGATGATGATGGAGTTGTTGCGTTTTTCTTCTCTAGCTTGCATCTGAGGCTAAAATTCTCATCCCTCAGGTCTTCATTCTCGAGCTCAAGTTTCATTATCTTTTTGCATAGTGTTGCCTTGCTGTCCTACAGAAAACGAGGTGGGATAGATTGGACCTTATGGAGGCTTGACTTCTTGAACTCCACATGCATATCACTAGGTTGAGGTAGGGGGTAGTCCTCTTCATCGGAACTCGTTTCCTCCTTCCTCTTTGGATCATAGTCTTCTTCTTCCTCCGTGGTCCAGCCATAATGCTCCACATCCCATATGTCTTGGGATTTGTAATATAATCAGCCATGTAGCTCTCTCCCTCAGAATCTTGGGAAGACATCTTGCTCTAATCTGCAGTAGCAACAGCTCAAAACAAAAACAGGGGAGATTTGCGTGATACGAGAGTCAAAATCTTCGGGAGTATATATAATGAATTTTTACCGAACAAAATATGTATCATGCAAGGAAACGTAGTCCGGAGGGCACACGAGGTGCTCACGAGGTAGGGGGCGTGCCCAGGGGGGTAGGGCGCGCCCTCCACCCTCGTGGAGGCCTCGTGTCCTCCCCGGACTGCTACTTATTTTTCTATTTTTCTAAACATTCCAAAACGGAGAAATATTGCCTTAAAAATTGTTTTCGAGTCGGTTTACTTACCGTATCACATACCTATTCCTTTTCGGAGTCTGGAATGTTCTGGAAAGTGTCCCTTATGTATTCCTCCGGGGTTACGGTTTCAATAACATTAGTTTCAACATTTATAGGATTACCTGAGATATAGTGTTTGATTCTTTGACAATTTACCACCTTCGGATTTGTGCCTGCAAAGTTGTTGATTTTTATGGCACCGGAACGATAGACCTCCTCGATAACGTAAGGACCTTCCCATTTGGAGAGAAGTTTTCCTGTAAAAAATCTTAAATGAGAGTTGTATAGCAATACATAATCACCTACATTAAACTCACGTTTTGTATCCTTTTGTCATGCCACCGTTTGACTTTTTCTTTAAACAACTTGGCATTTTCATAAGCTTGGGTTCTCCATTCATCAAGTGAGCTAATATCAAATAACCTCTTCTCACCGGCAAGTTTGAAATCATAGTTGAGCTCCTTAATAGCCCAATATGCCTTATGTTCTAGTTCGAGAGGTAAATGACATGCTTTTCCATAAACCATCTTATACGGAGACATACCCATAGGATTTTTATATGCAGTTCTATAGGCCCATAATGCATCATCAAGTTTCTTGGACCAATCACAGTCTTTTGCAAAATTAATTTGAGCTCTCTATTGCTCAATTCTACCTGACCACTAGACCGCGGGTGATATGGAGATGCAATTCTATGATTAACGTCGTATTTAGCAAGCATCTTACGGAAAGCACCATGAATAAAGTGTGAACCACCATCAGTCATTAATTATCTAGGGACTCCAAACCTCGGAAAAATAACTTCCTTAAGCATTTTAATAGAAGTTTTATGATCAGCACTACTAGTTGGAATAGCTTCTACCCACTTAGTAACGTAATCAACAACAACTAGAATATGAGTGTAACCATTAGAGGCAGGAAAAGGTCCCATATAATCAAAGCCCCAAACATCAAATGGCTCAATAACAAGTGACTAATTCATAGGCATTTCTTGACATCTACTAATATTACCAATTCTTTGACATCCATCACAAGACAAAAAAAAAACTTACGGACATCCTTGAAGAGAGTAGGCCAATAAAACCCGGATTGCAATACCTTATGTACAGTTCTATCTCCAGCGTGATGTCCTCCATAAGCTTCGGAGTGACACTTGCGTAGGATCTGTTCCTGTTCATGCTCAGGTACACAACGTCTAATAACACCATCTACCCCTTCTTTATAAAGATGTGGGTCATCCCGAAAGTAATGTCGCAAGTAATAGAAAAACTTTTTATTTTCTTGGTATGTGAAGCTAGGCCGTATAAATTTAGCAACAATATAATTAGCATAATCAACATACCAAGGAGTGCTACGAGAAGTACTTACGACATTTAATTGCTCATCAGGAAAGCTATCATCAATAGGTAGTGGGTCATCAAGAACATTCTCTAGCCTAGACAAGTTGTCCGCAACGTGGTTCTCAGCTCCTTTTCTATCAACAATATGTAAATCAAACTCTTGGAGCAAGAGAACCCATCTAATAAGTCTAGGTTTTGCATCTTTCCTTTCCATAAGGTATTTAATAGCAGCATGATCTGTATGAATAGTAACTTTGGAATCAACAATATAGGGTCTGAATTTATCACAAGCAAATACAACTGCTAAAAGTTCCTTTTCGGTAGTAGCATAATTTCTTCGAGCATTGTCTAGAGTCTTACTAGCATAATGGATAACATTCAATTTCTTATCAACTCTTTGCCCTAGAACAGCACCTACAGCATAATCACTAGCATCGCACACAATTTCAAAGGGTAAATTCCAATCAGGTGGCTGAACAACAGGTGCAGAGACTAGTGCTTTCTTAAGTATTTCAAATGCTTCTACACAATCATCATCAAAGACAAATGGTACATCTTTTTGTAATAAATTAGTCAGAGGCCGAGAGATTTTTGAGAAGTCCTAGATGAACCTCCTATAAAATCCGGCGTGACCAAGGAAACTTCTTATACCTTTGATGTCCTTGGGACATGGCATCTTTTCAATAGAATGAACCTTGGCTTTATCAACTTCAATACCTCTTTCAGAAACTTTGTGCCTCAAGACAATACCTTCATTAACCATAAAGTGGCACTTTTCCCAATTCAAGACAAGATTAGTTTCTTCACATCTCTGCAAAACTCGAGCAAGATTGCTCAGGCAATCATCAAAAGAGGAACCACAGACGGAAAAGTCGTCAATGAAAACCTCACAAATTTTCTCACAAAAGTCAGAGAATATAGCCATCATGCATCTTTGAAAGGTAGCAGGTACATTACATAAACCAAAAGGCACACGTCTATAAGCAAAAGTACCAAAAGGGCATGTAAAAGTAGTCTTTGATTGATCTTTAGCCGACACAGGTATTTGAGAAAAACCAGAATAACCATCTAGAAAGCAATAATGTGTATGTTTGCATAGTCTTTCTAGCATTTGATCAATAAAAGGTAAGGGGTAATGATCTTTCATAGTAGCCTTATTTAATTTGCGGAAATCAATTACCATCCTATAACCTGTGATAATTCTTTGTGGAATCAATTCATCGTTGTCATTAGGGACAACAGTAATACCTCCCTTCTTAGGGACACAATGGACAGGACTTACCCACTGACTATCAACAACGGGATAAATTATACCTGACTCCAGAAGCTTGAGTATTTCTTTTCTTACCACTTCTTTCATTTTAGGATTCAAACGTCGTTGAGGATCACAAATTGGTTTGGCATCAGCTTCCAAATTTATTTTATGTTGACATAGAGTGGGACTGATGCCCTTAAGATCATCCAGAGTATATCCAATAGCTGCACGATGCTTCTTCAGTGTTTTCAATAATCTTTCTTCTTCATGTTCTGAAAGGTTAGCGCTAATAATAACAGGATATATTTTCTTTTCATCAAGATAAGCATATTTAAGATTATTAGGCAACGGTTTAAGCTCAAACACTGGATCACCCTTGGGTGGAGGAGGATCCCCTAGGATTTCAATAGGCAAATTGTGTTGTAGAATAGGTTCCTGTTTAAAGAATACTTCATCTATTTCCCTTCTTTCATTCATGAACATATCATTTTCATGGTCTAGCAAATAATGTTCTAAAGGATCACTAGGAGGTACAGAATAGAAGCAAGACCAATAATTTCATCCTTACTAGGCAATTCTTCCTCACGATGTTGTTTACTAAATTTAGATAAATTAAACTCATGAACCATATCATCCAAGCCAACAGTAACAACATTCTTTTTGCAATCTATCTTAGCATTAACGGTACGCAAGAAGGGTCTACCAAATATAATGGGACAAAAGCTATCTTGTGGAGAACCAAGAACAAGAAAATCAGCGGGATATTTGGTTTTCCCAGACAAGACTTCAACATCTCTAACAATTCCCATTGGAGATATAGTATCTCTCTTGGCAAGTTTAATTGTAACATCAATATCTTCTAACTCAGCAGGTGCAACCTCATGCATAATTTCTTTGTATAAGTCTATAGGTATAACACTAGCACTAGCACCCATATCACATAAGCCATGATAACAATGATCTCCTATTTTAACAGAAATAAAAGGCACGCCTACCACAGGTCTATGTTTATCTCTATCACAGGGTTTAGCAATTTTAGCTGTTTTACCAGTGAATTGAATAACATGCCCATCAATATTATCAGACAAGAGATCTTTAACAATAGCAATATTGGTTTCTAATTTGACTTGCTCGGGAGGTGTATAAGTCCTAGTATTGCTTTTACGTACAACAGTTGAAGCTTTAGTATGATCCTTCATTCTAACAGGGAAAGGTTGTTTCTCAACATAAGAAGTAGGAACAATAGGATCATTATAAGTGACAATCTTTTCTTCAACTTTAATAGGTGTAGCTACTTTTACTTCTATGGGAGGATGATATTTAAACCACTTCTCCTTGGGGAGGTCAACATAAGTAGCAAAAGATTCACATAAAGAAGCTACTATCTCAGAGTCAAGTCCATATTTAGTGCTAAACTTACGGAAAATATCGGTATCCATAAAAGATTTAACACAATAAAACTTGGGTGTCATACCTGACTCCTTACCTTCGTCGAGGTCCCAATCTTCAGAGTTGCGTTTAATTCTATCCAATAAATTCCATTTAAATTCAATAGTCTTCATCATAAAAGAGCCAGCACAAGAAGTATCGAGCATGGTGCGATTGTTATCAGAAAGCCGAGCATAAAAACTTTGAATAATTACTTCTCTTGGGAGCTCATGATTGGGGCATGAATATAACATTGATTTAAGCCTCCCCCAAGCTTGAGCGATGCTTTCTCCTTCGCGAGGACAAAAATTATATATATAATTGCGATCATGATGAACAAGATGCATAGAGTAATACTTTTGATGAAATTCCAATTTCAATCTTTTATAGTTCCACGATCTTGTATCATCACATAGCCTATACCATGTCAATGCGTCTCCCTCCAAAGATAAAGGGAAAGCCTTCCTCTTAACGGCATCATCGGGTACACCTACAAGCTTAAATAGTCCACAAGTATCATCCACAAAGCGTAGATGTTCGTCAGGATCCTTTGTTCCATCTCCTGCGAAAGTGTTAGCTAGCAGTTTTTCCATCATACTCGAAGGAATCTGAAAAGCAGCTTCATTTTCAATAGGTTCAGTAGGTTCAGTAGGTTGAGGAGCAACTCTTGGCTCAACTGGACGGGGTGAAGATACCCAAAACAAGCCCCTCAAGCAATCACTTTCCGTAGTAACAAGTGACAGAAAATTTCAGCACACTAAATAAATTTTCCTTACCAAATTCCACCTACCAAAGGCGCTTCACTCCCCGGCAACGGCGCCAGAAAAGAGTCTTGATGACCCACAAGTATAGGGGATCTATCATAGTCCTTTCGATTAGTAAGAGCATCGAACCCAACGAGGAGCAGAAGGAAATGATAAGCAGTTTTCAGCAAGGTATTCTCTGCAAGTACTGAAATAAGTGGTAACAGATAGTTTTGTGATAAGGTAAATGGTAACGAGCAACAAGTAACAAAAGTAAATAAAGTGCAGCAAGGTGGCCCAATCCTTTTTGTAGCAAAGGACATGCCTGGACAAACTCTTATAATAGGAAAAGCGCTCCCGAGGACACATGTGAATATCGTCAAGCTAGTTTTCATCACGCTCATATGATTCGCGTTCGGTACTTTGATAATTTGATATGTGGGTGGACCGGTGCTTGGGTACTGCCCTTACTTGGACAAGCATCCCACTTATGATTAACCTCTATTGCAAGCATCCGCAACTACAACAAAAGTATTAAGGTAAACCTAACCACAGCATGAAACATATGGATCCAAATCAGCCCCTTACGAAGCAACGCATAAACTAGGGTTTAAGCTTCTGTCACTCTAGCAACCCATCATCTATTTATTACTTCCCAATGCCTTCCTCTAGGCCCAAATAATGGTGAAGTGTTATGTAGTCGATGTTCACATAACACCACTAGAGGTTAGACAACATACATCTTATCAAAATATCGAACGAATACCAAATTCACATGACTACTAATAGCAAGACTTCTCCCTTGTCCTCAGGAACAAACGTAACTACTCACAAAGCATATTCATGTTCAAAATCAGAGGGGTAATAATGTGCATATAGGATCTGAACATATGATCTTCCACCATACAAACCAACTAGCATCGACTACAAGGAGTAATCAACACTACTAGCAACCTACTAGCACCAATCCCGGACTTGGAGACAAGAATTGGATACAAGAGATGAACTAGGGTTTGGAGATGAGATGGTGCTGGTGAAGATGTTGATGGAGATTTCCCTCTCCCGATGAGAGGAGCGTTGGTGATGACGATGGTGATGATTTCCCCCTCCCGGAGGGAAGTGTCCCCGGCAGAACAGCTCTTCCGGAGCCCTAGATTGGTTCCGCCAAGGTTCCGCCTCGTGGCAGCGGAGTCTCGTCCCGAAAGGTTCTCTTCTATTTTTTTCTCATTGAAAGACTTCATATGGGAGAAGACGGGCGTCGGAGAGCCACCAGGGGGCCCACGAGGTAGGGGGCGCGCCTCCCACCCTCGTGAGTAGGGTGTCGGCCCCCTAGCCTTCATCTTTGGCAACGGTTTTTCCTTAATTATTATAAGGTATTCCGTGGAGTTTCAGGACTTTTGGAGTTGCGCAGAATAGTCCTCCAATATTTGCTCCTTTTCCAGCCCATAATTCCAGCTGCCGGCATTCTCCCTCTTCATGCAAAACCTTGTAAAATAAAAGAGAATAGCCATAAGTGTTGTGGCATAACGTGAAATAATAGTCTATAATGCAAATATCAATATAAAAGCATGATGCAAAATGGACGTATCACTATCAAGGAGGGATGAGGTGTTGCTTAATGGCTTTCTTGCTCAAAATGCTTAGTGATATGCTCCAAAGCCCTCAACTACTTTCTCACATCCACATATGACCTAAAACAAAAGTCAAACTCGACCCCACCGATTCTTTCTATCCGGCGCCACCGAGTTCAGATGTCATAGCCACTGCCACAAACCCTAGGCAAATCGGTCCCACCGTTAGGGATCTCGGTCTCACCGAGATGGGATTGTAATCTCTTTGTTTCCCTTCGTAACATTTCGGTCCCACCGACATGAGCAATCGGTCCCACCGAGATTGCAATGTAAACTCTCTGTTTCCCTTTCGTAACATTTCGGTCTCACCGAAATGAGTGAATCGGTCCCACAAAGTTTACCTGACCAACTCTCTGGTTAGCTTATTTCCAAAATCGGTCTCACCGAGTTTGTGTAATCGGTCTCACCGAGATTACGTTATGCCCTAACCCTAACCATATCGGTCCTACCGAGTTGCATGTCGGTCCCACCGAAAATCCTAATGGTCATTAGATTTGCTGAATCGGTCCAACCGAGTTTCTAAATTCGGTCCCATCGAGATTGGCAAGTTGTGTGTAACCGTTAGATTTTGTGTGGAGGCTATATATACCCCTCCACTTCCTCTTCATTCATGGAGAGAGCCATCAGAACGAACCTACACTTCCAACTTACATTTTCTGAGAGAGAACCACCTACACTTGTGTTGAGGCCAAGATATTCCATTCCTACCATATGAATCTTGATCTCTAGCCTTCCCCAAGTTGCTTTCCACTCAAATCTTCTTTCCACCAAATACAAATCCTGTGAGAGAGAGTTGAGTGTTGGGGAGACTATCATTTGAAGCACAAGAGCAAGGAGTTCATCATCAACACACCATTTGTTACTTCTTGGAGAGTGGTGTCTCCTAGATTGGATAGGTGTCACTTGGGAGCCTCCGACAAGATTGTGGAGTTGAACCAAGGAGTTTGTACGGGAATGGAGATCGCCTACTTCGTGAAGATCTACCGCTAGTGAGGCAAGTCCTTCGTGGGCGACGGCCATGGTGGGATAGACAAGGTTGCTTCTTCGTGGACCCTTCTTGGGTGGAGCCCTCTGTGGACTCGCGCAGCCATTAACCTTCGTGGGTTGAAGTCTCCATCAACGTGGATGTACGATAGCACCACCTATCGGAACCACGACAAAAATATATGTGTCTCCTATTGCGTTTGCACTCCAAACCCTTCCCTTTACATTCTTGCAAGTTGCATGCTTTACTTTCTACTGCTCATATACTCTTTGCATGATTGCTTGAATTGTGTTATGATTGCTTGACTTGTCCAAAGTTGCCAAAATCTACAAAGAACTAAAATTGGGAAAAGGATAAGTTTTTATTTGGTCAAGTAGTCTAATCACCCCCCTCTAGACATACTTCCGATCCTACAAGTAGTATCAGAGCTTTGGTCTCCATTTGCTTTGATCTCCATAGATTTTGGTAGTCATTGCCTTGGTTTCACAACCTAGGAGAGTATGGCGTCTAGCGAGGGAAATTACCACCGTAGAGGTCCTTACTTTGATGGTACTAATTTTGCTAGTTGGAAGCATACGATGAAAATGCATATTCTTGGACATAACCCCGCCGTATGGGCTATTGTGTGTATTGGCTTGCAAGGTGAATTTTTTGATGGGAGAGAACCGATCCGTGAAGCTAGCACGGAAGAACTGAAGATGCTGCAATACAACGCTCAAGCTTGTGATATCCTATTCAATGGATTGTGCCCCGAAGAATTCAACAAAATCAGCCGTCTTGAGAATGCAAAGGAAATTTGGGATACTTTGATTGATATGCATGAAGGTACCGACTCCGTCAAGGAATTCAAGTTGGATGTGCTTCGAAGTCAGCTTGACAAGTTCAAAATGAAGGATGGTGAAGGTGTCGCTGAAATGTACTCTAGGCTTGCTCTTATAACAAATGAGATTGTCGGCTTAGGAAGTGAAGAGATGACCGACAAATTCATCATCAAGAAGATCCTAAGAGCTTTGGATGGAAAATATGATACAGTGTGCACATTGATCCAAATGATGCCCAATTACAAAGATCTCAAGCCAACATAAGTCATTGGAAGAATTGTTCCTCATGAGATGTCACTCAAAGATAAGGAGTAGCTCCACAACAAGTCAAGTGGTGCTTACAAAGCCTCATGTGAAGCTCCCACATCATCAAGTGAGAAACAAACCTTCAATGAAGAATTGAGCCTAATGGTGAAGAACTTCAACAAGTTCTACAAGAGTAGAAGCAACGAGAGAAGTTCCAAGTCAAGGTCCTACAATGACAAAAGATCCTCTAGTCGAGAGCGTAGTTGCTACAATTGTGGAAGACCCAGACACTATTCCAATGAGTGTACGACACCCTACAAAAGAAGAGAAGATTCTCCAAAAAGGAGAAGTAGAAGAGAAGAATCACCATCAAGAGAGAGAAGGAGTAGAGATGATCATTATGAACGAAGAACATCCCGGAGAAGCAAGGATTCGGAAAGGAAGGACAAGTCATCAAGGAGCTACACAAAACAAAGACATCAAGCTCATGTTGGTGAATGGGTATCCGGCTCCGTCTCTGACAATCACTCCGAGAGAAGTTATCACTCCGACTCCAAATATACTCAAGATGAAGGTGTTGCCGGTCTAGCACTTGTGTCAACCAACTCCTACGACATATTTGATTAACCAAATGAAGGACTTGGAAGATGCTTCATGGCTAAAGGCCCAAAGGTATCGCACCCCGAGTATGTTGATTTCAATAGTGATGAAGATGACTTGTTAGGTGATGATGATTTACTTGTTGACAACTCTAGTGATGAATACTATGATGAAACGTCAATTAATCATGCTAATCAAGATAAAACGAATGACAATGATAAGGAGAAGATTGAGCTTCTAACTAAAGAACTAAACACTCTTAAGTTAGCTCATGAAACTATCTTAGGAGATCATCGAGAACTTTTAAGGACTCATGAGAAGTTACGCTTTGAAAATCTCAACCTTGAGCAAGAGCATGAGTTCTTAAAGACAATCAATGATGATATTCGCAAGAAAAGTTCTTCTTAAATTGCCAAGCATTTACTCTTATCCACTTACATGCCTCAAGTCAAGTCTAGTAACAAGAACAAGAAAGATTCTTCCTCTAGTAGTAACAATAATCATGCTAAATCCAATGTTGTTGCTTCTAGTAGTTCTCTTGATTCCACTAATGATTCTCTTAGCCAAGTTACACTTGAGCAAGAAAATAGCTTATTGAAGCGAATTATAGAGAAAGGTGTTTACAAGAGCCTTGCCGGTAGTAAGCAATTCGAGGAAATTGTAGGCAAGCAAGGAAGAGACCGGAAGAACCAAGGTGTTGGTTTTGAATGAAAGTTCAATGCCAATGGAGTTGAGTGGGAAGAAGATCAATACCCCAAGACGAAGTTTGTTCCTCAACAAGAGAAGTATGATCCTACTTCTTTCAAAGGGACACAAGCTCAAGATGATCTTCCACCACAAGACCACAAGCAAAAAGGCAAGGATAAGCTTCAAGAGGAGATTGATGCATTTGAAGAAGCTCCTAAGGCCTTGGTCAAGTGGGTTTCCAAGACTACATCAAGTTCTACTTCATCAAGTACGACCACAACTCCAAGGATTCCCATCAAGATGGTGTGGATCCCGAAGAAGAAGAACTAGAGAGTTCTTGAGGGTGACTCCGCCAACATACTTCACTCTTATCATTTTGGGAAGAACAAGTGCAATCAACTTCCACATATTGCACTAGTTCAAGGAGTCACAAACCCTCTTGTTGGTAAGACAAGGGACAAGGTAACCTAATGCTTTCATAGACATCATCTAGTGTGTGCATCACTCTATGTCTACGGATATCCTTGTTTGTTCCTTGTGGGACTAATCCGTGTAGGTATTGAAAGTGCAACTCGCTCCAAAGGATTGCTCCAAATGATCTACATCAACATTGAGCATCCACATGTTCAACACCTACATGAATTCATCATCGACAAAACCCAAGGTTAGTTCATCCCTCTTAGGGGGGATCTCACATCTAGGGGGAGCTTTACTCTAAGAATTGAGCTAAAGCAACTCTAATGGTGTGAACACAACAATGCATTATGTAAAAGTGGCAACCCCACTTGAGCTTAAACGATGAGTATGACCTATGATCAAATGTTCTCATTTGACTCCTAAGTCAATATACTCATATATAGATGACCTAGTCATCGCCAATTGCTTGATAGATGCTAGAATGGTTGTGCATGCTTTGCCACATATTTCATTTGTCATTTTATTGTGTGAGCATGTCTTTTGCATATTTTACTCATTCAAGGACATCCACTTGTTGTTTTGATTGATTGGCTTCTTTTCTTTTGCCAAGTGGATGGACAAGAATGCCTAAGAACCCTCTCTAGCTATCTATGCTTTTCTTGTCTCAAACTCTATTCATGCTACATCACAAAGTTTGATCAAGTCAGATTCGAACCACTCTGTGTGAGGAGCACTCGGAGTCCCCGATTCGTCATAGACTTAAACTTCCAAAACTTCTTTGTGTGTTTCCGTCTGACCGATTCATCCATTTCGGTCATACCGAGATCACTAAGTCGATCTAGGTTTTCAATCTTAGTGCAACCGATTTGAACTTTTTGGTCACACCGAGTTTTTCCACTCGGTCACACCAACAGGGTCAGGCTATATATATCCCCGGGCCAAAATTTGGAAATTTCTCCGAACCCCTTCGCCTGCGCTCAGCCTGCTCTGCCTCCCTGGGTCTCCGGATCGTCCTCCTCGTTGCCAGGTGCCTCCCGCCGCTGGTATCCGCCGCTGTCAACGGGAATCGTCTCCGCCATTGCCGCCTTAGCAGGTCCATCGCCGCACTTAGGGTATGGACTTGATACTTGTGATAATCTCACTCCGATTCCTAGCACATTGTTTTGCCATGTATCTTGCCACGATTGAGATCACCCTATCCAGCGAAATTACTCCATAGTTTAGTTGTGGATTGAAAATTTAGGGTTAGGTTTCCGCCGAAATCATCTCGGACCAACCGAGTTGTAGAAATCGGTTCCACCGATTTGGCTAAGGCCATTGCACATGTGATTCTCGGTCTGACCAAGAATTGCAAATCGGTGTGACCGAGTTTAGGACTTTGTGAAACCCTAGCAGACTCGGTGCCACCGAACTATGACTCGGTCTGACCGAGTTCACTAGTTTAGGTTCCAAAAACTGCTTCGGTATCACCGAGTTTTCAAATCGGTAGATCCGAAATGCTTTCTGTGGAAAACTAAAAGTAAGTTTTTGACTCATTCTTTTGCAAAAACCTATGTACTTTGTGATGCTCATCCTATCTATCTCATCTATATCTATTCACAGGGTCTGTTGTCAGTGTTTACATCATGTCATATCAGAGTGACAGTCAGAACAAGTTTGAGGAGCAAGTTCACATGAGTGAGGGCACTAGTCTCTCTAGCAGCTATGATGATGGTAGCAGGAGCACACTCAGCAACTTACAAGGCAGCCATCAGCAGGGGCGGATCTGGAGCTAATGTTACCCTGATGCACTACTTAACCATGCCGTAAAAATTTCAAGCAATAATGCACTAATAAACATGTGTTTCACAACTTGTAACATGAATTACCAAATATAATAGACGTCAATTTATAAAAGAAAAGGCAATAGTCAAACTACTTAATGTAGTGCGACAAAATTACTTGAAAAGGATGTCATGGATACCTAATTGCAAATGTGATGGTGCCTTTCTTTTGAGAAGAAACTTGTCCATATTATCTGCATTTAACAATTAAAATTACAAATGAGAAATCAAAATTGTGAAGCCAGTGAAGTATACCTAATTACAACTTAAAACAATAGCTAATGCCCCATGTTTTGCCAAAACACATACTCCCTCGGTCCCAAAATAAGTGACTCGACTTTGTACTAACATTGTACTAAAGCTAGTATAAAGTCGAGTCACTTATTTTGAGACGGAGGGAATACATTTTAATATATTTCAATAAGGTTTAACTTACTAGCCCCAATTTTATACATACAATTGCTGCGACTTGTAAAGATATATAGAGAAAACAACACAAACCAGGATATCGAACATAATTCGAATCAAGTAATGACTGTAATCTAAACGAAAATTCAAAAACATATTACTAATTAGCTATCAAAGGGGAAGAGAAATTCCGGCGTGCGACGTGGCCATCACTCGCGACGGAGGCGTGGTTGCGTCGGCGCTGCAGGCTACAGCATCAGTCGTCGATCCGCAATCTGCGGCCTGCCTGTTGCCGCTGCTTCGGGTACGCGTTTGCCGGCCGCGCCCACCTATCAGGGATGGATCGATTCGATCGATCGATCGATCGATCGCGACCGCTGTGCATCGATTTGCTCGGGACACAATACATGAGACGAGGAGAGATGGATTGAGATCTCTTCTTTTTAGTGAATAAATTTATGGGATTGGAAAGATTGATCGACTTACAGGAGATTAGGAGAAGGGAGATGGATCGATTCATCTAACGCTAATCGCGTGTGCCGGTGTGCGTGTGAAGGGATCGACCGTATACCGGTGTGCGTACATATACCGGTGTGCGTACGTGACGTGGGTAGTGGGATGTTGGAAACCGAAGCCACGAGCCTCCTACGGGCACGCGGGCTGGTCTCATCGGACCTGTGGCACACTTGCTGGGCCACCCTGTTGCCTTGGGCCGAATGACTGTTAATTAGCACTAAAAAATTTCTTGGACCCTGTAGCTTGTGCCACAGGGTTTGCCCATTGGGCTCCGCCCCTAGCCACCAGGGCCAGAAAGAAGAAGACTTCAGGTTCTGAGGATGAGGACTATTTGGCTGTTGAGGATGAGGCCACTTCAAAGAAGAAGGTGCTGAAAAAGGAATATGGCACAGCTGCTGCCACTAAGCCTGGTATGAGGACCAAAGCACCTGCGAGAAGAATTCCCATGTCTAAAGCCAGAGCCTCAACTCAAGAGAATTTGGGACCAGAACCCAAAGAGCAAGAAGTGACTAAGAAGAAAAGGAAAGAAAGAGCTAAGAAGACTATGGCCAGAGTAGTTGGAAAACCCTCTATTATGGAAGAATAGGAAGAGGTTGCTGCACCAGCACCTAAAGCTCAAAAGCTTATGGGAGATGCTATAAGGTCAGGGGCTGCTCCATCAAAGCCCAAAGAAGCTCCCAAAGCTGCTGCTCCAAAACCCAAGTCTGCACCCAAGAGGAACACCAGGAGCATTCCTGCTGGAGAGAAGAACGAGGCCCCAGTGCCTGAAGCTGCTATAGAAGAAGAAGATGATGAGTCACATGTCTTGAGGAAGTTGAAGCCCAAAATTCCAGATCACAATGATGCTCATCCAGTGGCTGAGGACATGAAGCTCAGGAAGGATGCAGGACTCAGACAGTGGAGATTGACTGGTCCCTATGCAGTCAGGAGAAGAACTGCTGTGGACTACAGGTTCCATATAAAGGAACAACAGGACTTCTATGAGACAGTGTTGCTTGATAAGAAGCCTATAGTCTATGATATGAGATGGGTGGACTGGAAGTACATCAGGGAAAATGAAGAACACTATCCTGGAGTCCATGATAGTTTCAAGTCTTGTGGAGTAGAGAACTTTGTTGGGCAGAAGCTCACAAAGTGGAATGATGAGCTTATTATGCAGTTCTACTCCACAGCTCGTTTCTACCCAGATGGAAGAATTGTCTGGATGTCTGAAGGTACTAGGTACCAATCAACAATTGAAGAATGGGCAAAATTGATCAATGCTCCTAAGGAGAATGAGGATGACTTGGATGTCTATGCCAAGAAGAAGAAGGATCACAACTCCATGGCACATATGTACAGAGAGATCCCAGATGCTGCTGCTGAGACACACAAATTTGGATCAGTACATTACCTTTTTCAGGTTTGCCAACAATCAACCGGATCCTTAGGCATACTCTATTGCCAAAGTCAGGTGATCACAAGATGATCAGAGGCCATGCAATTAACCCGCTTCACATATTTGATGTGCCTCAAAAGTTCAAAGTCATGAGCCTAACTGTGGAAACTATCAAGAGGACAGCTGCAGATCAGAAGAGAAGTTGTGGGTATGCCCCACAGATCCAGGAGCTAATCAACTCCAAGATGGGCACTGGCACATATCTCTTGGACAAGGAACACATGCCCATCTACCCAGACTTTGAGGACAACACTGTGGTGATGGATGAGAATGAACCATCCTCTGTGCAAGCACAAGAAAAGAAGGAGAAAGCAAGGACTGAAAAGGCTGCAAAGATGCCAACCATTGATGAGGCATCTCAGTATTTCCTGAAGAGCAAGCAAGATCAGCTTGGCTACTTGATTGCCTCCACTCTGAGGATTGAGAAGGGATTGTCCATCCTGACTCAAAACCAGGAGAGCTTGGAGAGGATCACGGAGCAGAAGTTCTATGATTTAGATGTGAAGGTCACTGAGATACAGTCAGTTGTTGAGCAACTTCAGGATGAAGTGCAGGAGAAGAAGGGCAAGTCTACCACTGATGCTTTTGCTAGAGTGCCCAGAGGACAGAGATCTGCTGCGGTGCCTGTTCCAGACACCAGAGCTACATCATCTGCACCAGCTACAACTTTAGTGCATCCAGCTCTAGCATCCACTCCACCAGCTCCATCTGCATCGACTGATGCCTTTGTCCTTGGAGTTTTATCTACACCACCACCTGAAGACCAAGCCTGAGAGTCAATCTAGCACTATGCATTTTTATGAACTTTTTGGTAACTTGTTGCCAAAGGGGGAGAGAATGTATAGATCATAGGCTTCGAGAGAGAGTGTTGCTTTTTGGTCTCTCTTGTTTTTGGTGGTTGAACTTTGTTATTTGTGTGCTTGATACTTTATGCTTTTGTGTGATACTTGGATGATCATGTGGTTGATCATATACTATGCTACCTTAATGCTTGTTGGATGACATTATCCTTTTATATCTCTATATGATCATTCACTTTGCTTGGTGATGAGTGCATGTATTTAATTATGATTCTGAGCACTCCACCAAGATGTATGTGACATGGAAGAGTAACCCATGATCCTAACTCATTGTGCATTTGCAGTCCAAAGCAAATCTTAAACTATGCACAAATTTAGGGGGAGCTATTGCTTTTCACATACTTCTCAAAGCGACAATATTTTTTCACTCTTATTATCATTTGTCGAAGCTTTGATCTATATGTTGTCATCAATTACCAAAAAGGGGGAGATTAAAAGTGCAACTATCCCTATGTGGTTTTGGTAATTCCTAACAACATGTAGCTCATTGAGCTAATGCTATTTCAAGATAAATATTTCAGGAAAGATCAATGATTGGCATGGCATGGATGAGAAAAGTGGACCCCTCAAACTGCTAAGGACAAAAGGATTGGCTCAAACTCAAAGCTCAAGACTCTACATTTTCTATCTTAGTGATCCAAGATCACATTGAGTCTATAGGAAAAGCCAATACTATCAAGGAGGGATGAGGTGTTGCTTAATGGATTTCTTGCTCAAAATGCTTAGTGATATGCTCCAAATCCCTCAACTACTTTCTCACATCCACATATGACCTAAACCAAAAGTCAAACTCGGCCCCACTGATTCTTTCTATCCGGCGCCACCGAGTTCAGATGTCATAGCCACTGCCACAAACCCTAGGCAAATCGGTCTCACCGATAGGGATCTCGATCTCACGGAGATGGGACTGTAATCTCTCTGTTTCCCTTCGTAACGTTTCGGTCCCACCGAGATGAGCGATCGGTCCCACCGAGATTGCAATGTAAACCCTCTGTTTCCCTTTCATAACATTTCGGTCTCACCGAAATGAGCGAATCGGTCCCACCGAGTTTACCCGACCAACTCTCTGGTTAGCTTATTACGAAAATCGGTCTCAATGAGTTTGTGTAATCAGTCTCACCGAGATTATGTTATGCCCTAACTCTAACCATATCGGTCCTACCGAGTTGCATGTCGGTCCCACAAAAAATCCTAACGGTCACTAGATTTGCTGAATCGGTCCGACCGAGTTTCTCAATTCGGTCCCACCGAGATTGGCAAGTTGTGTGTAACGGTTAGATTTTGTGTGGAGGCTATATATACACCTCCACATCCTCTTCATTCGTGGAGAGAGCCATCAGAACAAACCTACACTTCCAACTTACATTTTCTGAGAGAGAACCACCTACACTTGTGTTGAGGCCAAGATATTCCATTCCTACTATATGAATCTTGATCTGTAGCCTTCCCCAAGTTGCTTTCCACTCAAATCTTCTTTCCACCAAATCCAAATCCTGTGAGAGAGAGTTGAGTGTTGGGGAGACTATCATTTGAAGCACAAGAGCAAGGAGTTCATCATTAACACACCATTTGTTACTTCTTGGAGAGTGGTGTCTCCTAGATTGGCTAGGTGTCACTTGGGAGCCTCCGACAAGATTGTGGAGTTGAACCACGGAGTTTGTAAGTGCAAGGAGATCACCTACTTCGTGAAGATCTACCGCTAGTGAGGCAAGTCCTTCATGGGCGACGGCCATGGTGGGATAGACAAGGTTGCTTCTTCATGGACCCTTCATGGGTGGAGCCCTCCGTGGACTCGCGCACCCATTACCCTTCGTGGGTTGAAGTCTCCATCTACGTGGATGTACGATAGCCCTACTGGGTTGCCTCTATCCCCGCCTCGCCATCAGCAAGCCGCTATTCCGGTTCTTCTCCTGTGCGCTGGCCGCCGCTCGCGCCTTTTGTCTCTCACCTCTGGGCCTTCCTGCCTCGAGCCGTCGCGGAGGACAGACCCGCCTCAGAGTTGGACACGAGCGCCGCGCCCTCGCCTCTGCTCTTTTATAAATCGCCCTAGCTGCGGCCGTCACTCGCCTCTGTGGCCCGCGGTAATCCGCCACGGCCTCGCGCCGCTTCTGTCGCAGTTTCCGCAAGTCGCCGTTGCTGGCGAGTCACCTCCGGCATGGCCAGGACCAAATCAGCCGCTGACTAAGTCTACTGCAGCGGTGATAACCCCGAACCGGCTTTCTGCCCTTGCAAATCCTCACCGTCTTGCATCTGAGCCACCTCGTTCTTGACCCACCGTGTTGCACTTGACCCTCCGCGTCGAGGATGACCAGTCGTGCCATCACTTTAAACCCGCCGCTACTTCGACCCACCGATGCAGCATTAACCGCCCAGACTCCATCGTCGTGGCATACACCCTGCTGCCTCCATGAGCTGCCTCTGCTCTGGGCCTCGACCCGCCTCGCCATCACCTCTAGCCTTCATCGCATGGACTCTGCTGGCCCCCGTGGCTGCGGCCTCGCTTTAGCCGCCCGCCGGCTCAAACACGCGACTGCTGCCGAGACCTGCCTTGCGCCTCGTCGCCTCGAGCTACCAAGCCACGGTCACGCCTTGCCTGCTCAAACTGCCCTGCGTCGACTGCTGGCTCCTCCACCTCCGCACACTGCTGAGTGCCACGACCTACCTGCACCCAAGCTGCCTCGGCCGCAACTTTGTTTCTGCAGCTTTGTAGTGAACTGCCCCTGCTGTCGTGGACTCCGCTACTTCAACCCGCTGGCTTACTCCCCTGTTTTCGAACTGTCATCGCCGGCTCGCTACTACGGCCCTCCTCGCAAGCCGCCAGCCACCTCGCTCTTCATCTTCTGTGGCACTGCCATGACCTTGCAAGTGAGCCGCCCGCACCCCGGATCCGCCTCTACTTTGGGCCGCCGTGCCATGGCGGATCCGCCTCTGCCTCAAGTCGCTGTGCCTTGTCCCGACCTCGAAGCCGACCTTGAGCCGCCTGCTCCTCTATGGCCGGTCCTGAGCCGCCATCGTCGCGTCTAAGCCACCCGCCTTGAGCTAGTGTCTTGCATTGAGCCACCGCCGGAGAGTCGCCGTTGCCGCTTCCCCAATCGCTAGAACTGCTCTGCGTACAACCATCTAAATCTAAAATGACCAGAGACACCACCATCAAAATCCGCTCGTCATCACCGCAGAGTCGCCCTCGTGCTCTCCTCTAATGGGCTCTGTTGAGCTGTCACCGCGCGATGAGCCGCCATGCCTGCCTTCAAGCCACCGCGCCCAGTGGCCTCATGCCGCCATCTCCATCGCCTAACTAGCTGACACACTCAATGAGGGGAAGTTTTAACCTCATGGAATAAAGAAAGAGTCTCCGGTGGAATGGTGAACATGACCCGAAGAATCCCTTCTGAGCCGCCCGGTGCCGCGCTTTAAGCCGCCACCTGTGTCATCGTTGCTGCAACCCTACAGCTGATACTTCTTGATAAAACATATCAGGTGAAATCCATCATGTCAAGTTTCTGTCAAGTTTCTATTGATACATTCTTATTTTCTTCGAGAACAATTACTCTCGTTTGTGCAATTTCTTCTGCAGAATTCACCATTACAAAGGAGACCATCAAGCCATGGCCCTTGCTTACACCGGATGGGTCAATGGAAAGGGTCAATTATAACCCATCGAGATTCAACATATTCCAGCAATCCACTGGTCATATCATGGTCAAGCATGGAGAGTCTCAAGCCAACTCCTCGAGTAGTCTTAGGAATCGGGGGCTACATAGACATGGCTCAGTAAATGTTGCCAGTTTAAAGGCTGTCATAAAATTTCCGGCTCAAAATGAAGAATTCCGGTTTAAAATCCGGCTCAAGGGAAATCTGTCTCTCACTAACGCTCTCAAATATACGGTTTAAAATCCGGCTCAAGGGAAATTTGTCTCTCGAAAAGTTTTGAAGCTCTCAATATTCGGTTTAAGAATTCCGTCTTAAAAAGAATTAATCTCTCGCAAGTTCGAGTTGTTAGAAAAATTAAAGGGCGGCCGAATCTAAAAGATTTCTTGAAGAAAAATTCAATCCGGCATAAAATTTTTGTACGATCATCCATAAATTTAATCCATGTGTAGGGTAATTGCGAATCATTAATTTCATCCTCTCCCAAGATTGTGCAACATGTTCATGATCAAGTTGCTTAAAATTCATAATGTCGTTTCTAAGAGAGATGATCTTAGTGGGAGGGAAATACTTAGAGATAAAAGCATCTTTCCACTTATTCCATGAATCAATACTATTTTTAGGCAAAGATGAAAACCAAGTTTTAGCACGATCTCTAATCAAAAATGGAAATAGTTTTAATTTAAGAGTATCATTATCCACATCTTTCTTCTTTTGCATATCGCACAAATCAACAAAGTTGTTTAGATGTGTAGCGGCATCTTCACTAGGAAGGCCAGAGAATTGATCTTTCATGACAAGATTCAACAAAGCAGCATTAATTTCACAAGATTCAGCATCAGTAAGAGAAGCAATCGGAGTGCTAAGGAAATCATTCTTGTTGGTATTGGAAAAATCACATAATTTACTATTATCTTGAGCCATCGTGACAAACAATCCAACACACAAGCACACAAGAGGCAGGCGAAAAAAAGGCGCACGGGAAAGAGAGGGCGAATAAAATGGCAAGGGTGAAGTGGGGGAGAGGGAAACGAGAGGCAAATGGCAAATAATGTAATGCGAGGGATAAGAGTTTGTGAAGGGTACTTGGTATGTCTTGACTTGTGCGTAGACCTCCCCGGCCGGCAACGGCGCCAGAAATCCTTCTTGCTACCTCTTGAGCATGCGTTGGTTTTCCCTTGAAGAGGAAAGGGTGATGCAGCAAAGTAGCATAAATATTTCCCTCAGTTTTCGAGAACCAAGGTATCAATCCAGTAGGAGGCTACACGCAAATCCCTCGTACCAGCACAAACAAATAAGAACCTTGCAACCAACGCGATAAAGGGGTTGTCAATCCCTTCACGGTCACTTGCAAAAGTGAGATCTGATAGAGATAATAAGATAAATATTTTTGGTATTTTTATGATATAGATTGGAAAGTAAAGATTGCAAAATAAAATAGATCAGAAACTTATATAATGGAAAATAGACCCGGGGGGCATAGGTTTCACTAGTTGCTTCTCTCAAGATAGCATAAGTATTACGATGGGTGAACAAATTACTGTCGAGCAATTGATAGAAAAGTGCATAGCTATGAGAATGTCTAGGCATAATCATGCATATAGGAATCACGTCCGCGACAAGTAGATCGAAACGATTCTGCATCTACTACTATTACTCCACACATCGACCGCTATCCAGCATGCATCTAGAGTATTAAGTTCATAAGAACAGAGTAGTGCATTAGGCAAGATGACATGATGTAGAGGGATAAACTCAAGCAATATGATATAGAACCCATCATTTTATCCTCGATGGCAATAATACAATACGTGCCTTGCTGCCCCTGCTGCAACTGGGAAAGGACAACGCAAGATTGAACACAAAGCTAAGCACTTCTCCCATTGCAAGAAAGATCAATCTAGTAGGCCAAACCAAACTGATAATTCGAAGAGACTTGCAAAGATAACCAATCATACATAAAAGAATTCAGAGGAGCTTCAAATATTGTTCATAGATAATCTTGATCATAAACCCACAATTCATCGGATCTCGACAAACACACCGCAAAAAGAATTACATCGAATAGATCTCCAAGAAGATCGAGGAGAACTTTGTATTGAGATCCAAAGAGAGAGAAGTAGCCATCTAGCTAATAACTATGGACCGGAAGGTCTGTGGTAAACTACTCACACTTCATCGGAGAGGCTATGGTGTTGATGTAGAAGCCCTCCATGATCGATTCCCCCTCCGACGGAGCGCCGAAAAATGCCCCAAGATGGGATCTCATGGGTACATAATGTTGCGGCGGTGGAAATAGGGTTTCATGGTGCTCCTGGATGTTTTCAGGGTATATGAGTATATACAGGCGAAAGAAGTCGGTCAGGGGAGCCACGAGGGGCCCACAAGGGTGGGAGGCGTGCCTACCCCCCGGGCGCGCCTCCCTGCCTCGTGGACGCCTTGTTTCTTTCTTGACGTCCACTCCAAATCTCCTGGATTGCGTTGTTCCAAAAATAACTCTCCTGAAGGTTTCATTCCGTTTGGACTCCGTTTGATATTCCTTTTCTGCAAAACACTAAAATAGGCAAAAAACTGCTATTTGGACTGGGCCTCCGGTTAATAGGTTAGTCCCAAAAATAATATAAAAGTTCATAATAAATCCAATTAAAGATCCAAAACAGATAATATAATAGCATGGAACAATAAAAAATTATAGATACGTTGGAGACATATCAACGCCCACCCTTTCCTTCTCCTACTCCCTCTCCTTCCCCCTTTCCCCCTCCGGTAAAAGGAAGGGGGGCGAATAGGACTAAGAGTCCAAGTGGGAATCCTCCCCACTTGGGGAGCGCCTAGGCCGGCCTCTTCTCCCTCCCTCCTTTATATATGGGGGGCACCCCTATAAGACACACCAATTTCTCCAAGCCATGTGCGGTGCCCCCCTCCATAGTTTATGCCTGCGGTCATATTCTCGCGGTGCTTAGGCGAAGCCCTGCACGGATCACATCACCATCACCGTCACCACGCCGTCATGCTGACAGAACTCATCTACTCCTTCGACCCTCTACGGGATCAAGAGCTCGAGGGACGTCATCACGCTGAACGTGTGCAGAACTCGGAGGTGTCGTACGTTTGGTACTCGATCGGTCAGAATGAGAAGATGTTCGACTACATCAACCGCGTTGAGCAAACGCTTCTGCTTTCAATCTACGAGGGTACATGGACACACTCTCCCCATCTAGTTGCCATGCATCTCGTAGATAGATCTTGCATGAGCGTAGGAATTTTTTTGAAATTGCATGCTACGTGTCCCAACACCATTGGCAGCACACAAAACACCAAAATGAAACATGTTCTCAATATACGCCTATTATAATTTCTAGCTGCCACGGCACAAGTAAGCATGAGCAACCAGCCATCCGCTAGCGAGCAGAAAGTTGCAACAAGTAAACCTAGTTCCTCTAAACATGTCTACATTTAGTTATATATACATTCCATGAATCATATAACTAAATTTTAGAAAGGACAATGCTTAAGATTTAACCAAAAAAGGAGCAACACTTAGCCTTAGATGAGTCTCGCTGGTTGTCGGGGGTTGGGTGCGACATGTGCCAAAGGATGGCTTATCATGGCGGGATCGAGTAGAACATCACCGGTGCCTGGAAGCGGGATGAGGCGTAGACACGAACGTCGGCGCACTTTACCTAGGTTCGAGGCTCTCCTAGGAGATAACACCCCTAGTCCTGCTCTGCGGGGTCTCCGCATGATCACTAAGGCACCAGTGAGTACAATGGTGCTCCTCGAGCTGTATGCTAGAGGTAGAAGGAGGCAGGGCTAGCTCTCTTCTTCCTCTAGGGTGGAGGCTAGTTCTAACAGGTTGGGAATCCTTTGCATGGGTGCTCTGGGGGGTTTATATAGGCCTACCCCCTAGGGGTACAATGGTAATCTGACCAGGTGCTGGACCCGGCTGTCAGTGTCTCTGGTCGCTGGCTTCTCCACCGGCAGCTGGGGCCCGCTGCCTGGTGGGCCCTACCGACTGGTCTGGTACGGAGCCGACAGGCCGCCCCCGCCTCTGGCGGGTCTAGTTGGTGGCTGATCACTGTAGTTGTGATGCTAGTGATGCAGGCTTGGTCCGTGGAGCGTGGCTACAGACCCGCCGCCTGGTGGGAGACCACTGTAGCCACATCATGTCTTATCTGGTTAATGGTGCACAGGCCTCGAGGGAGGAACATGCCACCTACTAGAAGCCGGCCTCCCTCAGGTCCGGCTGGTCTGGCCTCCGCCGTCTTTCAGGCTCTCGCTGCCTCGTAGGGCCCGCCGCCTGAAGGCCGTACCGACAGGCCGTCGTGGGAACAGGGCTCCGCCTGTCAGGAAATGATGTCAACGGGGAAGTGGCAACAGTGCCGCATCGTGCGAAGATCTCTGCCTGTACGGGGCACTGTAGCCATGCCAAGCCCAGGATTCGAGGGTGAGGGGCTACATTGTAGCCTCACGCAGTCTTGTCCTCTTGATGAGGGGCGCAGACTCTGAGGGCGCTGGGTGGCCGCCTGCTAGAGGCTGGCCTCTATGGAGGCCGTCTGCTAGGAGTCGGCCTGTCTTGTTGCCGTTTGCTCTTGCACGGCCGTCTTCAGGCAGCCGGCCATTAAGCCAGCTGGCCACCGGAAGGCGGCGCTTCATTCTGAAGTCTTGTGGGGCGAAGCCGGCCCAAAGCCTTGAAAGGCTCAAGGACTCGGGTGAGGCTACATGTGGCCCATTACTCCGACAGTAGTCCCCGAAGCTGGTGAGGCGTCGCGGTTGACGGGCCGTGAAGTCTCAGTAGCTTCCCATCTTGCCGCACTCTGAACGAACGCTCGGTCCGTCTTGTGACACGCTGGCTGCCGGAGCCTGATTTGACAAGGTGGGCTCGTCCGCCGATTTTGAACGCCAAGGCAGAAACTGATGGCGTGCCTGCTAAGCTTCCGGAGGCCTGCCGCCCGCCACGAGCACGCCACGCGGCGCACGTCAGCCTCGCCAGCCTGCCACCCCATGCTCTCGATGGGACGTGACAGCGGGCCGGGCCCACCACCACTGGGCCTCGGCACGTGGGTGGATCCGCTGCGACCGAGGCGGGCGGTTGCGATTCCTGCAAGAGTTACTGCGTAGTAACTCTGTGTAGTAATCGGGGGGTCATGGGGTCGTAAGCTCAGTTAATCCCATGATCCCATGTCCCGCCCCCTCGGCTTCACAGCCCGAGGACTCTAAAGTAGGGGGAGGCAGGGGAACGGCGGAGCACACGCGCCCTCCTCCCCACTCTTTCTTCCTCCTCTCTCTCTGCTGCTGCTGCTCAGTGCCTGCCGTAGCGCCGCCGCAGCTTGCCATCATCGAGCTCCTCCTCCCCACACAGTTCCGCTCGAACGCCATGGCGTGCGAGAAGGGTGGAGACTGTGACGGCTCAACGGTGATCGAGGATCACCTCACCTTTCTCCGGGCCACGCGCCGGATGCCCAACGCGGCCTTCGTCAAGGTGCGGGTGCCGCCGCGGGAGGAGATCTCGCCGGCGCCGCAGGTGGACGAGCGGGTCGTCTTCCACTCACATTTCCTCTGTGGCTTCGGCCTCCCGGTGAGCGGGTTTCTCCGCTCATTCATGGAGTTCAACCACATTCAGCCGCACCACTTGACGCCCAACACCGTGACACTGCTGTCCGGCTTCGTCATGGCATGCGAGGGCTACCTCGGCATCCTCCCCACCATCGAGCTGTGGGGAGCCTTCTTCTACGCCAAGCCGGGCACCTCCTCCAAGGAGACGGCGGCCGAGTGTGGCGCCTTCGTCGCCGTGTGCCGGCCGTCGAAGAAGAATGCCTTCCCGGTCATCAAGTTGTCACAGTCGATGAAACTATGTCAGCAATCATACTTCTATGTGGAGAACGTCGACCCAGCAGTCGACTTCATCAACCTTCCGCCCTACGAGGCCGACCCCCTGTTGGGCTTCGTCCCAACTGGGGCTACAAGCCGAAGCCCGTGTCGGCCGACATGGCTGCTGCCATCAACCGGCTCCGGGTGCTGACAGAGGCGGAGGGTCTCGTGGCGTCCGACCTGCTGATCGCCTTCATCGAGCACCGGGTTCTCCCATTCCAAGGCCGTCCTCATCTGATCTGTCGGATGAGCGGGCACTGCGACTCGAGCCGGATGTGCACGAAAGAGATGCCGACAGCCGAGGTGGCCCGGATGGTGAACAAGATCTCCGACCTCAAGGTGTTGGAGGGGTCCTGGCGGTTCGGGAAACGGCCATACTCCCGCGACAACCCGTCGCCTGCCGTTAGTTTCTAAGTTTCTTCTTTTTAGTGCTTGCTTTAGTCTTGATCTTGGTATGAAGTTGTTCCTTCCTTGGAGCACAGATCTACATGTCCTCGGCAACGGCCGCTATCGTGGGGCCGGGTGGTGACTACCAGCCGGACCGGGAGGTGAGCGACAAGGACGACCCCGACTTGGGGGCGGCCGCCTTGGAGGACGACGCCGTAGGTGGCAGCGATGAAGCGGGCGGCTCCGATGAAGGGGGCGGCATGGAGACCTGGCCTGATGACGACGACGAGGAAGACGAGCCGCGCCATTCCCAGAGCACCGCTAATACAGGTGCGGGCCCCTCCGCCGGGCCGTCTGCTCGAGGTGGCAAGCGCAAGCGGAAACAGGGCGCCGCCCTGTTCGGCAGCATGCCGAAGAAACCCAAGAACCCGACCGCGGCGACCAGGCGGAAAGAGGTTGCGGCGAAGGTGGCCAAGTTCCAGAGGCAGCTGAAGGCATCGCCCATGGTGTCGGCATAAGTATTTCTCTTATGATTCCCCTTTCTTGCCGATCTGGCCTAAAAAACTTCTTTGCCTTGCTTTCTTATCTCAGGGCCCCGCTCACCCTCAACAAGTCGGCCGCCGCCTCGGTCATCAGGTCGGCAGAGACCTCCACCACCACCCGGCAAATTGATCCGGCCGCCGACCTCCGGGAGGCGCAGGAGTGAAACGCACGGGAGGTGCGCGAGGAGCAGGAAGCCGCCCGCTTGGAGAAGGCGGAGGCGTCTGCACTGAGGAAGCTGGCGCAGGCGGAGGCCGATGCCTCGGCGAAGGAGCGGCTTGCGGAGGCCGCGCGACGCCAGGAGCCGCTGCTCGTGGCTCCCCTGAATTCTGCACCACCTCTGACAGAGGTTGTGGCGACGACTGGGGGAGCCGGCGACGAGCATCCAGTCATGGAGAGGGAGGGCGGCGACGTTGCCATGCAGGACGTCATCATGCCTCCGCCACCGCTGACCGGCGGAGCGCAAGACAGGCAGCCGGCCGCCCCGCTGGCGCCACCAGCCGGGAACAAGGTGGTGACGGGCCCAACTCCTGAGGCCCACACACCCGTGCGCCGCCATCTTGCGAAGGCTTTCTCGGCACCTTGACAACTGGAGGCCGGCGCCACGAGCTCGTCGGTCCCGGACACCGAGGCGACTAGCGCCGCGCCCTCTGGCTGGGTGCGCGGAGGCGGGACGGGAGCCTTGAACTAGGCGGCCCTCGACGTCCAGGCCAAGCTCCGGGCTGAGGCCGATGCCCTCAAGCGGTGCAACGAGGCATTCTTGGACTCGCAAGCAGCCATCCGGGTATGCCTCTCACTCCTTTGTTTTTGATCCTCTTATTTCTTGGTGGGGGCGCGCCAGGGCACCCACTGGGTGTAGTCCCCAAGTTTCGGCCCGACTGCTGAGTAGGCGGTCCGAAACTTTAACTTGCGAGCATCAAATGCTAACTCCATCTGACATCCCTATTGCAGGATTACCACAACCTTCGCGCAGCCACCTTCAACTCCGGAGTCCGGGAGCTGGAGAAGCAGAAAGCCAACTTGTCCGAGAGTCGGAGTAAGTCTTGGCTTCCTTTCTCCGTGGGGGCGCGCTGGCGCACCCATGGGCTCTAGTCCCTGAGATTCAGGCCGACTGCTGAGCAGTCGGGCCGGATCTTCCTAGTAACCGTATTTCTCTTGTTGACTATTGGTGACTTCTTTCTCTGCAGGGGCGCGATAGCGCACCCGCGGGCTGTAGTCCCCGAGATTCGGGCCGACTGCTGAGCAGTTGGGCCGGATCTCCCCGGCAACTGCATCCCTTCCTTGCTGAGTGTTGACGTCCTTTCTTCTTCTCTCTTTGCAGAGGCCAACGCCGCCTTACAGCAGTAGCTGGGCGAGGCCAACACAGCGTTGCGTGTCAAGGAGACGGAGTGCAGCAAGCTGGCCGAGGAGCGTGACCTACTGGTCATGCAGCTGTCAGAGCAGACGGAGCGTCTCAAGACGTCTCAGAAGGAGGCGGAGACGAAAGAGACCGACCTCCTCGCTGAGTTCGAGACCGAGCGCTCCGCTTGGTCCAACAAGGAGGCGCAGCTGACTGCCGGTTTCGGCAGCATCGAGGACCTGGTCGACGGTAAGCTTCTTCCTTTTCCTTTCTTTGAATCGTCGGCCTCTATTCAGGCCGATTGTTGGTTTCTAACTTTTGGTTTCCTTGCCCTTCATCCAAATAGACATTTTCCCAGGCCACTCCGTCGCTGCGAACCAGGCCATCGAGGCCTATCGCCAGGAGCGGAGGGCAGAAGGCGTTCAGATTGCCGCCGATGCTCCCCGAACCCTTAACGAGCAGCTTCTCAACATCCAGGCTTGCCTTCGGCCGGCTCACCAGATGTTGTGCCGTCTTCAACGCGTCGGGGCCCAGGCGATCTCCGCCCTCTGGCCAGGCGTGCCGGCTCCGCGCACCCCCAGTTGGACTGCCGGCTGGCTGGAGGTGACGGCTAGTCGCCTGGAAGCCTAGAAGGGCTCCTCGGCCCGAGCTGGAGTGCGCTGATACGTCTCCAACGTATTCTACCTTTCCAAACACTTTTGCCCTTGTTTTGGACTCTAACTTGCATGATTTGAATGAACTAACCCGGATTGATGCTGTTTTCAGCAGAACTGCCATGATGTTGTTTTATGTGTAGAAAAGAAAAGTTCTCGGAATGTCCTGGAAATCCACGGAGGCACTTTTAGGAATTAATAAGAATTTTTGGCGAAAGAATCAATACCAGGGGGCCCACAGGCTATCCACGAGACAGCGGGGTGCGCCCCCACCCCTAGGGCGCGCCCTCCTATCTCGTGGGCCCCCTGGACCTCCACCGACCTCAACTCCAACTCCATATATTCAGGTTCAGGGAGAAAAAATCAGAGAGAAAGTTTCATCGCGTTTTATGACACGGAGCTGCCGCCAAGCCCTAGTCTCTCTCGGGAGGGCTGATCTGGAGTCCATTCGGGGCTCCGGAGAGGGGGATTCGTCGCCGTCGTCATCATCAACCATCCTCCATCACCAATTTCATGATGCTCACTGCCGTGCGTGAGTAATTCCATCGTAGGCTTGCTGGACGGTGATGGGTTGGATGAGATTTACCATGTAATCAAGTTAGTTTTGTTAGGGTTTGATCCCTAGTATCCACTATGTTCTAAGATTGATGTTGCTATGACTTTGCTATGCTTAATGCTTGTCACTAGGGCCCGAGTGCCATGATTTCAGATCTGAACCTATTATGTTTTCATGAATATATGTGTGTTCATGATCCTATCTTGCAAGTCTATAGTCACCTATTATATGTTATGATCCGACAACCCCGAAGTGACAATAATTGGGATACTTCTCAGTGATGACCGTAGTTTGAGGAGTTCATGTATTCACTATGTGCTAATGCTTTGTTCCGGTTCTCTATGAAAAGGAGGCTTTAATATCCCTTAGTTTCCATTAGGACCCCGCTTCCACGGGAGGGTAGGACAAAAGATGTCATGCAAGTTCTTTTCCATAAGCACGTATGACTATTTATGGAATACATGCCTACATTACATTGATGAACTGGAGCTAGTTCTGTGTCACCCTATGTTATAACTATTACATGAGGAATCACATCCGGCATAATTATCCATCACTGATCCATTGCCTATGAGCTTTTCACATATTGTTCTTCGCTTATTTACTTTTCCGTTGCTTCTATTACAACTACTACAAAAACCCATAAACATTTATCTTTACTTTTGCTACCGTTACCTTTATTATCATACCACTTTTGCTACTAAATACTTTGCTGCAGATACTAAGTTATCCAGGTGTGGTTGAATTGACAACTCAACTGCTAATACTCAAGAATATTCTTTGGCTCCCCTTGTGTCGAATCAATAAATTTGGGTTGAATACTTTACCCTCGAAAACTGTTGCGATCCCCTACACTTGTGGGTTATCAAGACTAATTTCTGGCGCCGTTGCCGGGGAGCATAGCTTTATTCTCTGAGTTACTTGGGATTTATATCTGTTGATCACTATGAAGAACTTGAAAGACGATCGAACTACTATTTTGCCCTCAACTACGCGGGGAGGTAAGGAACTGCCATCTAGCCTTGCACTAGATTCTCCTTCTGTTATTAGTAAACTTGCGACACCTAAACCTACTACTGCTATGAATTCTGATACGTCGCATGTTATTGATGATGCCACTTCTACTATGCATGATGAAACTACTTCTGTGCGTGATACTACTTTGCCATTAGGTGAATTTCTTGATGAACAACTCGCTAGAGTTAGGGGGAATGAAAATATTGAAGATGCTCCCAATGATTATGTATTGCCTGTTGTTCCCAAGGGTTATGTTATGAATGAAGAAGCTGCTAGGGAAATCTTTGCTTGCAATGATAGATATGATCTTAAGAAATTATTAGCTAAATGGAAGCAACAGTCTCTTAATGCTAGAATGAAACCTGATCCTGCTTTTGCTACTTCACCTATCTGCGTTACTGATAAGGATTATGAATTCTCTGTTGATCCCGAAATTATTACTTTAGTTGAATCTGATCCTTTTTATGGCCTTGAATCTGAAACTGTTGTGGCACATCTTACCAAGTTGAATGATATGGCCACCCTATTTACTAATGATGAGAAGTCTCGCTATTTTTATATCCTTAAGATATTTCCGTTCTCATTAAAGGGTGATGCTAAGACTTGGTATAATTCTCTTGCTCCTGGTTGTGTGCGTAGTCCCTAGGATATGATTTATTACTTCTCTGCTAAATATTTCCCTGCTCATAAGAAACAAGCTGCCTTGCGGGAAATATATAATTTTGTGCAAATCAAAGAAGAGAGTCTCCCACAAGCTTGGGGGAGGCTTCTCCGGTTACTTAATGCTTTGCCTGATCATCCTCTTAAGAAAAATGAAGTACTTGATATGTTTTATAATGGACTAACCGATGCTTCCAAGGACTACTTGGATAGTTGTGCTAGTTGTGTTTTCAGGGAAAGAACAGTCGACGAAGCTGAAATATTATCGAGTAATATGTTGACTAATGAAAATAATTGGACTCTTCCCGAGCCAATTCCTGAAGTAATTCCTGAACCAATTGAGCCAACTCCTGAGCCTATTCCTAAACCCACTTCGAAGAAGAGAGGTGTTTTATTTCTCAGTCCTGAAGATATGCAAGAGGCAAAGAAATCAATGAAAGAAAAAGGTATTAAAGCTGAAGATGTTAAGAATTTACCTCCTATTGAAGAAATACATGGTCTTAATATACCGCTCGAAGAACCATATTGTCTTGATAACCCGACACAGGTAGTAAATGTAAATTCTCTCTATAGATATGATAAAGTTGATGTCCCCTCTACTAAATTTCATAGCCCATGCTTAGATGAATTTGATGACTTTATGGCTAGACAAGAAAGTTTTAATGCTTATGTTGGTAGAGAGTTAAAGAATAATGCTTTCGAGATAGGACGCGTGAGCGATAATCTTGCTAGAGTTAAAGATGAACTTCACCTCGTTAGCAAATATGCTTCTATGGTTGCTACTCAAGCTGAGCAAGTACTTAAAGCTCAAAATGATTTGCTTGATGAATTAAATAATAAAAATGACTATGCTGTTAGAGTGGCTACTAGAACTGGTAGAATGACTCAGGAACCTTTGTATCCTGAAGGCCACCCTAAGAGAATCGAGCAAGATTCTCAGAGAAATAATTTAGAGGCACCTAGTTCTTCTAAAAAGAAGAAAAAGACAAAACGATAGAACTTTGCATGCTTCTAGTGAACCTACTGTAGACACACATGAGAATCCCAATGGCATTTCTATTTCTGATGCTGAAACACAATCAGGTGATGAACATGAACCTAGTGATAATGTCAATGATAATGTTCATGTTGATGCTCAACCTAGCAAAAACAATGATGTAGAGATTGAACCTACTGTTGATCTTGATAACCACAATCAAATAATCAACGTTATGATAAGAGAGATTTTGTTGCTAAGAAGCACGGTAGAGAAAGAGAACCATGGGTCCAGAAACCCATGCCCTTTCCTCCTAAACCATCCAAGTCAAAGGATGATGAGGATTTTGAGCGCTTTGCTGAAATGATTAGACCCATTTTCTTACGTATGCGCTTGACTGATATGCTGAAAGTAAATCCTTATGCTAAGTATATGAAGGATATCATTACAAATAAAAGAAAGATATCGGAAGCCGAAATTTCCACCATGCTTGCTAATTACACTTTTAAGGGTGGAATACCAAAGAAACTTGGAGATCCGAGTGTACCAACTATACCATGCTCTATTAAAAGAAATTATGTTAGAACTGCTTTATGTGATCTTGGAGCCGGTGTTAGTGTTATGCCTCTCTCTTTGTATCATTGACTTGAATTGAATAAGCTGACACCTACTGAACTATCTTTGCAAATGGCTGATAAATCAACTGCTATACCTGTCGGTATTTCTGAGGATGTGCCTGTTGTGGTTGCAAATGTCACTATCTTAACGGACATTGTTATTCTTGATATTCCCGAGGATGATAGTATGTCTATTATCCTTGGTAGACCTTTTCTTAATACTGCAGGGGCTGTTATTGATTGCAACAAAGGCAATGTCACTTTTCATGTTAATGGTAATGAGCATATGGTACACTTTCCGAGGAAACAATCTGAAGTTCATAGCATCAATTCTATTGGAAAAGTTCCAACTATTATTATTGGAGGTTTTGAATTTCCTCTCGCTACTGTCAAGAAAAAGTATGATATTCTTATTGTTGGGGATTTTCATATCCCCGTTGAGGTAACTTAGTGTTATTCAAAATTTCTCCGATTCCGTGTTATTCGGAATGAGTTTGTTAACAAGACTTGATCAACCTTAGTGGATTCATTTTGATGATCATGAGATGGATGAAACTAGAAGGCACAACCTTCTGTACCCTCTTTTTACTTTTTGTTATTTAGAATAAATAAAGCAAAAATAGTATTATCCGTCTGTTTTCTGAATTATCCGTGCAATAAAAAATAGTCCAAAAATAAAAGTGCTCCAAATGCCCTGCAAATTTAGTATGATTTTTTCTGGAATATTTGAGGATTTTAGGCACTGAAATCACTGCAGGAGGGGCAAGCACCAGGCCACGAGAGTGGAGGGCGCCCCCCCCCCTATAGGGCGCGCCCCCTGTCTCATGGGCCCCTGGTGGCTCCCCTCCACTTATGCCAGCACCCACACACTTCATCTTCTACCCAAAAAAATCCCCATCCAGGTCAAGCACGAGTTCTAGCTCGTTTTGCTGCGATTTTCGATCTCCTTGCTCAAAGCTCCATTCACAAAACTGCTTTGGGAGATTGTTGCTTGGTATGTGACTCCTCCATTGGACCAATTAGTTTTTGTTCTAGTGCTTTATTCATTGCAAATTTTTGCTGCATAGGTGACCATGTTCTTGAGCTTGCATGTTAAATTTATGAGGTCCCAAGCAATTCTAATGCATGATATAAGCTCTAGGCACTTGTAGGAGTAGTTGCTACCAATCTTGTTTAGTTTTATTCACTTTTATTTTGAAGTTACTAAAATTTCAAAAAAAATTCAGAAAAAGAATTATGCTTAGAAGAATGTACCAAGTTGGTTCCTCGGCAAAGAAAGGGCCAAGGATTGCTATACGTGAGCAAGATGTTGAATTGCCGAGGGATGCAAATGTACGGGCTTGTGAGTGGCCATCCGATGATTTTTGGTTGAAGCAGGCTTTAAGGAGGAATTTGACGCGTATGTGCATAACGCCGAGCTGGAGGACTTCTTACAAGATAAGTGTCCTCAATACTATCAATTGACTGACTCCTTTTGTGCGGAGGTTCCAATATATCTGTACGCGTAATTCTCCTAGTGTTATGTTTGATATTTATGATACATCTTATACCATGGATTTAGAGGATTTCGCAACTGCTTGCAAACTCCCACAGTTGGGTAATATTAATGATCCTCGCAAATCTGAATTTAGAGATTTTCTTGCTAGTATTACTATGGGAGAATCTAGGGACATAGCACAAGCTACCATAGGGAGCATTCATTTTCCTTCTATACATTATTTTGCTCTCTTTATTGGTAGATGCATTAACGGTAAAGAAGAAGCATGTCACATGTGTGTCCCTGATCTTTGTGTCCTCAAGAGTGCTGTGTCAGGTTATAAAGGTTATAACTTGGGGGCAATAGTTGCACGTTGGTTGCAGAATAATAGTAGAAAGGGAGATTTATTTGGAGAAATTTATGCAACCCGTGTGGCTAATTATCCTAATATAGCCCCACGAGAGGGGGATATGATTTTACCTCCTGTTTATTTGGATAAAGAAGCTATGTTCAATCACCATTTAGTTGAGAGGAATGAACAATTCCTCACGTATAGACTAATCTATGACAGACGCAACGTCGTCCCTGTTACTCTTCCTGCTCCCTACCATTTTGATTATCAGGCAAAAGGAAGATATGTTGTCACCGGGGAGGAAGCAGCTGAATACAAGAGGGGAATGGAGGTAGCTCGCCAACACGCTGCTGCTCAGGAGGCGGTTGCCTTTGCATCTCAGTACAACCCCGGTTTCACTTATGGATATCAGCCGAGCGATCCTTGGTACTAGACCAACTTATTTCACTTGGGGGAGTACGTATTTCTCACCGACTTTACATTCATGTTCACACACTAGTCGTCGGTGCTCATACTCTTTCATTGTATTATCCATGTTAGTTTAATTTCTTTTTCTAGTTTTCTTCTTGTGTGTTTGATAAACCTTAAGAAAAACCAAAAATATTAGTTAGTTTTATTTCCATGCTTGTAGTAGAAATTAAAATGAAAACCCAAAAAGATTTCTAGTTCTTCTTTTTACTTGTTGGGAGCTTTCCCGTGTCAATAGTTTTATTTTCTTTTCTTTCTTTTGGGGGTCGAGAAAACTATATTGAAAATGCTTAGTGGCTCTTATATGCATGATTGTTTATTTAACTTAGAGCCCATATTACTTGTCTTCTCGCTTGAGTTGAGTGCTTGCAGATTCCAGCTTAGTCCAATGCACGTGCACTCTTATTATTATATACATTGTTCGGTCGTGCAAGTGAAAGGCAATAATGACGATATATGATGGACTTATTGGGATGAGAAAAGCTGGTATGAACTCGACCTCTCTTGTTTTTGTAAATATGATGAGTTCATCGTTCCTGAGTCAGCTATTATGAAGTAAACATATTTGCAATGACATTTAGAGATTATAGTTGCTTGTGCCATGCTTGATTAGCTATGAGTTATAACACTACAAAAATAGACACATCCGTGACAATTTGGGCCGAACGAAATTTTTTTCTGTCATACATATGACACTTCTATGACGATAATTGTGACAAAACCCGGTATCATCATATATGTGGTGGACTCCTACTTCTATGACAAAAAATCATGACAGAAAATGGGCTTTTCGTCCTGGGCGGGCCGGAGACGCAGCTGCATGACATTTTTAGGCCGTCCATGATGGCAAAACCGTGGTAGAAGCGAGGGGAAGGAAAATTTCGGGGAGTTGCCGGTTACGGTGGGAGGTCGGGGGCCGAGCGATGCGCGTTTCTCTCGTACGTACGCGCGTGTGTGCGAGGCGTTGGCTCTAACTGAACCCGGGCGAGGAGTTGGGCTCTAACTGAACCTGAGCAATTGCACTGCAGGCTACGCGTTACTGAACCCGAGCGATCGATTGATGGCTGTTAACTGAACCCGATGGAGCAATTCCTTCGCTACTACTGCTAACTGAAGCCGATCGATGGATGAAAAGTGATTGTTGAGGGGGGGTTTGGATGAACAGTGAGCGGTGGCGTTGCCTCTGGATGAACAGGACCCCGTGGTGTGGAGGGCTGGATGAACAGTAGACGGTGGAGGGGTGGCCGTGGAGGGGTGGTTGAACAGGACCTCGTGGTGTGGAGGGCTGGATGAACAGTAGACGGTGGAGGGGTGCCCATGGAGGGGTGGTTGAACAGTAGTCGGTGGAGTAGCGCGCAGTGGAGGCTGGATGAACAGGAGCCCGTGGAGGCTGGAGGAGGTCGACGGTAGCCCGTGGAGGCTGGAGGAGGTCGACGGTGGAGATGAACAGTATCCCGTGGAGTCCCGTTTTGCGGTACGCCACACCCCTCTCGATGAACAGGACCCCCGTTTCGACCGTAGGAGGTCCGTTTCGTCCGTTTTGCGGTACGCCACACCCCTCCCGATCAACGGGACCCCCATTTCGACCGTAGGAGGTCCGTTTCCTCCGTTTTGCGGTACGCCACACCCCTCCCGATCAACAGGACCCCCGTTTCGACCGTAGGAGGTCTGTTTCCTCCGTTGTGCGGTACGCCAGACCCCTCCCGATGAACAGGATCCCATTTCGAACGTGGCCGGTTGAACACAAGGCCGTTTCCTCCGTTGTGTGGTACGCGAGGCCTCGTTTCCATCGCATGTTTCGTCCAAGCCCTCCCGATGAACACAACCATGCATTCTGTTCCGACCGAGCTGGTTGGCTCCCACGCGTTCCATTGCCTCCCGATAAACACGACGCATTTTGTTGCCTCCCCATGAACATGATGCATTCCGTTGCCTCCCCATGAACACGACGACGACGTTGTTTCTCTGCTCCGACCCAGCCATGTTCGTATGCGCGAGTAGGCGTTCAAGACCCTGCCTGTATGTATGTACGTGGCCGTATTTTCTTTCTTGCACCCTCGCCGATGTACGTACGTGTACATGCTATGTGCGCGCCTCTACTACGACACGTGCGCGCCTGTACATCCACCAGTATATATATATGTACACGTTCGCGACCAGAATGACAACGCTACGTACGCTTCGACCAGGTGGGTCCTGACTGTCAGGCACTTCCTTGCCTGCGAAGATGTAGCTGGTGGGTCCGAGCAGTCAGGGGGGGGGGGCGAATCATTTTGTTTTTTTTTGCCCGGACGCACTTCCTTGCCTGCGAAGATGTAGCTGGTGGGTCCCAGCAGTCAGGGGGGCGAATCGTTTTTTTGCCCGGACGCACTTTCTTGCATGCGAAGATGTAGCTGGTGGGTCCCAGCAGTCAGGGGGAAATGTTTTTTTTGCAAAATAATGTGGCCCGTCCGGTGGGTCCCCGCTGTCAGGTGGAGGAATAATTATTTTGCGCATAATAAGGAGGCACTTCCTTGCTGCGGCCTTGGACCCAGCTGTCAGCCTCTCCACGTATAGTCCACGTCCGATGCAAGCCATTCCTTCACCACGTTGACGATGCCACGCCGAGAGCACCAGGGTGGTGGACGACGGCGAGGCCTAGGAAGGGGACGACGTGGAGCCGGGGAAGATGCGGCAGTGGATGCCCACGCGTAGAGGAGTACGAGGGTTCACTGGTTTGCTGCGGTGTGAGGCTGCCGTTGCTGCATAATAACAGGGGGTGTGGGTGAGTAGAGGGATGGCCTGTCCAGCGGTGGGAGTAGTAGGGGGCGGTGAGGCCTCCGCCGCATCGCAGCCGGCCACAGGAGGCAGGAGCACGAGGCACGACCAGCGCTGGTTTGGGCGGCTGGAGCAAGAAGACCAGAGGTTGAAGAAGCACTACGGCCATTGGATGGACATCGTACGATCACTGGAGCTAGAATCGTGCATATTGACTAAGTTGACAAAGCCCTCCGTCCCCGTCAACTTAGTAGGCCCACAAGTCAGTCTGCCACTATACTGGGTCCCAGCTAACAGGGGGAGTATTCATTTTTTTGTGCGTAATAAGGAGGAACTTCCTTGCGTGCGAAGATATAGCTGGTGGGTCCGAGCTGTCAGTGGCGGTAACGTTTTTTTCGTGAAATACAGAGGCCCTTTCGGTGGGTCCCTGATGTGAGGTGGAGGAATCATTATTTTGCGCGTAATAAGGAGGCATTTCCTTGCGTGCGGCCGTGGACCCAGCTGTCGGCCTCTCCACGTACAGTCCACTTCAGATGCATGTCGGTCGTTGACCACGTTGACCAGGCCGCGCCGAGAGCACCAGGGCAGTGGATGACGGCGAGGCCTAGGAAGGGAACGACATGGAGGCAGGGAAGACTCGGCAGTTATTTCCCACAAGGAGGGGAGTACGACTGTACGAGGGTTTACTGGTTCGTCTGCCGTCACCGGAGAATAATAGCAGGTGTGGGTGAGTAGAGGATGGCTAGGCCGGCGATGGGAGTACGGTGGGGCGGTGAGGCCTGCGCGGTAGCACAGCCGGCCGCGGGGAGGAGGGAGCAGGTAGTCCCACCGGCGCTTGTTTGAGCAGCTGGAGCAGGAAGAGCAGAGATTGAAGAAGCACGACGGCCGTTGGATAGACATCCAATAGTCATTGCTTGTGCATCAACCGTTTTTTTAGGAAAGCCTCAAATCTGTGGAAAATAGCATACAGCTCATCTGCCATTATTTCTAATAATTTACAGCCCATTTGCTAATTCTTAAGGTTTTTTTGGAGCCCATATTCTTTTTGTTAGCATTACATCCCATATTGTGGCCACGGTTAAAAAATTATACGAAATTTTGCATATTCCGGTGCGGTCTGAACTATTTTTAATCCCAAAATTTTGACTCACATTCAAACTGATTTTAAAAATAAATGTATATCAATATAAAATCCAACAAATTCTCCACGCATAATAATTAATGTAATTTAAAATCTCGAAATGAAAAAAAGATATTTGAAACTAATTGCCGGTTTGATGTGTTTTAAAAATGTACAGCCCGTTTCTCATTACTGATAGGCCATTTTCTCGGCCAGCCGAATGAAGCTCTCCTTGTCTTGAAAGATTTTCCGCCCAATAGGCCTGACAAAGCGACTTACTTGGCAAATCACAAAAAAACTGGGCTGTGGCCTTGGACCCAGCTGTCAGCCTCTCCACGTACAGTACTCTTCCGATGAAGTCGGTCATTGACCACATTGACCACGCTGCGCCGAGAGCACCAAGGCGATGGACGACGGCGAGGCCTAGGAAGGGAACGACGTGGAGCCGGGGAAGACGCGGCAGTGGATGCCCACGCGGGGGGGGGGGGGGGGAGTACGAGGGTTCACTGGTTCGGCTGTGGCGTGAGGCTGCTATCGCCGCAGAATAACAGGGGGTGTGGATGAGTAGAGGGATATCCTGGGCCAGCGGTGGGAGTAGTAGGGGGCGGTGAGGCCTCTGCGGCATCACATCCGGCCACGAGAGGCAGGAGCACGCGGCACGACCGGCGCTGCTTTGGGCGGCTGGAGCAAGAAGACCAGAGGTTGAAGAAGCACTATGGCCATTGGATGGACATCGTACGGTCACTGGAGCTAGAATCGTTCATATTGACTAAGTTGACAAAGCCCTCCATCCTCGTCAACTTAGTGGGCCCACAAGTCAGCCACCCACTATGGTGGGTCCCAGCTAGCAGGGGGTATTCGTTTTTGGTGCGTAATAAGGAGGCACTTCCTTGCATGCGAAGATATAGCTGGTGGGTCCGACCTGTCAGCGGGGGGGGGGGGGGGACGTTTTTTTCGCGGAATATAGAAGCCCTTCCCACGTATAGTGCATGTACAGTGCATAATAAGGAGGAACTTTCATTGCGTGCGACCATGGACCTCGTGGGTCCCAGCCGTCAGGCTCTCCATGTACAGTCCTCTTCCGATGACTCTCGTATGTTGACCACGCCGCGCCGAGCGAACCAAGGCGGTGGACGACGGCAAGGCCCTAGACTAGAACGGCCCGGAGATGGGGAAGACGCGGCAGTGGAGTCGTAGACGGAGAGGAGTGGGAAACTTGACTGGTTCAGGTACGGGGTGGGCTTACACTCGGCAGAGAATAACAGGAGGTGCAGAGTGGAGGGATGGCCTGGCCGTCGGCGGGATAGCGTTTCGCTGAGGAGCGCAAAACAACACCGCTGGATGCCGAAGGCTGGAGCAGGCGGTTCCGGCAACGCTGGGGGAAGAAGATGAGAGATTGAAGAAGAATGCCGGCCGTTGGATGTAAATCCAACGCCTTCTTAGGCTTCGACCTACTGGCCCACATGTCAGCCAGTCCATTTGTTTTTCTAGTCCATTTGGTGGGCTGGGTGAAACAATGATGTAGCATCTATGCAGCCTGTTTAAATCCCATTTGCATTTTTCTCGAAATCCGCGGACTTGCTGGGCTGGGTGAAAATATCATGTTGGGCTAGACGGAGAAATGTTATAAAAACATAAACGCATGATTGCACGTCAGTAAAATCTTTGCAAGCTTATGTACGGAATCACTAGGAGTTAACTTGGCAAGTTATATATAAACAATTATTATTATTATTTTGTAAGAACTTTCATCTTACGAAATAAAATATCATTTTAATTTGATGAGTTAATAGTACGTGGGGTATTATTATTTTTTAGGCTAGACGTGGGACAGTTGAGTTGGTTCTAGGGGAAAGTACTGGGAGAAAACTCAGTTTACATCGAAAAAGAAAGTGGGAGAAAATTCAGAGACCTGCTGGGTCCACCTGAGGAGAGGAATATGTTGGGAGGAAGGAGATTCAAAGCACGGCATCCGAGTGAACTAGTTTTTTTTACGGACAAGTGAACTAGTTTACATACATAAGCAAATAGCCACTAAAAAAGCAATCAGGTTAATGGGTTCTTAAAAGAAATATTTCGGACAAAACAGATAATTACGACACATAGGCTAATGCATGAAACACTCAGATGATAAAGGTGCTTATAAACAGATAAAGTACAACATCTAGACCTTCCTGGCACGCTTGATCATGACGATGCGGCTGTCTGTGTACTCGTCGGTTATGGGAAGCAGACACGCCCTCATGTCCAAGATCTGCTTGTACATGTCGTAGCATGTGTATGCGTCCTTGGCCGCGTAGGTTATGTAGGCTAGATTCAGAGGTACCTCCCACGTGTTCAGGTCGTCTTCTTTCATGTTGGCGTATCAGGGGTCGATGATGGTCTCAGCGAGGTCAACCACGAAGTCCTTCTCCTGCCCGTTGCTGATGATCTTGTATTGCTTCTGGATGTCGACAAGCTTGTTGCACCAGATGGCCGAATCGTCGTGTTCTTCCTTCTCTCCACCGTAGCGAAGGTGCAGTCGGCGCTGCCGATGAAACGGGCGAATGCTCCAGAACCTGGTGTAGCCATAGGACTGAGGCGAGGCAGAGCTTCCCCGAGTCCATATCGTTGGTGTACATCACATTCAACTTGGTGTAGCCATAGGACTGAACGGCGAACTAACTCCTTACTGAAGTCCATATCCAGCAGGCTCACCCGTCGGATCGCCATTGGGGTCTCTTCGAGTGAACGAGTGTGTAGGCGGCGGCATCAGCTCGTTTTTCAGCTCTTGGGGAACTGGATTCAACAGTAAGCTGAGTGTGTACAGGCGACAACAGTTACTACCCCTCACTCGTCCGCTGCACGCCCGGCAGAAGATGCACCCTCGGCACATTCAAATGCCTCCATTAAGAAACCTACTCCGGCCACACGTCGGTTCACGAGCGGGTCCGTATTGGTACTGTAATAATAGGAGTTAGTGGTCACTTTACTTAAATTTAATTAGCTTTAATAAGAATTTATACTTAAAACAAGCAATGCATTGGCTCATTCTGTCAATGCGACGGGATCAACATGCACAACAATTAGAATTATTATTCTCAGGACACACACGATCAGCACATTTGTCGTACTTTCACAAAGATAATACTACCAAGTTTGAACTGTTTGTTATGGTTGCTGTCCTCTGCATCATCATGCCATGTTTCCCAGCTTGCAAGATTCAGAACCAACAAATAAGATCCACATAATAAATACAACAAAGATGCCTACACATCTCATTGATTCCCAGCTTGCAAGATTCAAAACCAACAAATAAGATCCAAATAATAAGTACAACAAAGATGCCTACACATCTCATTGATTCCCACCTTGCAAGATTCAGAACCAACAAATAAGATTCAAATAATAAGTACAACAAAGATGCCTACACATCTCATTGATTCCCAGCTTGCAAGATTCAGAACCAACCCATTAGAGCCTTTTGATAAAGTTAATATCGAGATTAAATACATCTTGGATAGCCATGTCATACAATCAAAGAACTTGGCGAATGCTCTTGACCGTCACAACATCTGTAGTTGAGTATTCCCGTTTGCACAACACAAACAAGGAGACAGGAGAGCATGATTTCACTTTAATAGCGGCCTCCTTGAACTCAACCTCCAGCTCCACTAGGATGAGGTCTGCCTCGAGTTCCATGATTCAATTCATGCACCTTTTTCTGCGGTTCACCTAAAATAAAGCAAAGATTGCACCATTCAGCTAGCAAGAAGTACTTGCTCTTGTGAGCTGGCAGGTTCCTCTTTAGTAGTTGCACTAAAATTGAGGAAGATTAAGGCTGGCTGTCCAGCTCATGTAAGGTGCAACTATAATTTTCTTATCCTTTTGTGAAGTTCCACTAAAATAAAGTGCCATTGTGGTGACAGTGATGGCTCCATCTTGCAAAGGCTAATAAAATGTTGCACGAGATTACCAGCAGAACTTGATGGAGATTTTGGAAACTCCAATCACCATTTTGTGCAGTTCCACCAAAATTGAGAGATGTTGCCCACGTGACATTTTAGTTGAACTGCACAAGACACTCATTCCAAAAAAAAGTGTTTTGTGCAGTTCACCAAAAGGTCACAATAGCAACAAGGTGAAATGGATATCCCTATCTGCACCAAATGATAGAAAGTAAACAGTTGCTGGTCAATAAGAATATACGAAACATATACAAAATGAAAAGAAGCATCTTAATTATGTTCATGGCAATCACGCAAGGATAGTAGAAATTTTAAAACGCCAGCAATGCTTCATGTTACCAGAAGGATTACGATCAACAATGAGATTCCTCAGATATGGGATTACTTTAATGGTGGCATTGCTTGTTTACCAGACACAGTAAATCAACAACAGCTAAAGAGTTGGTTTAAGGGCATGGGACCGTGGGGACACCAGGACACTCAACAGCGTAAAGGAGCAACTTACTTATCATACTGGGGAAAACAGCAGGAGTGCCATTTGTAACACAGTTTAATTGCATCTTATCACTGGAGGCATTAGATTAACAATAACACTGGTTAGACATGTCCCTAAGGTAACAATGTGATCGCTTCATTTTACATGCACCCTTACATTAACAACAACAAAAGGTTGGTATAAGGACATGCGACAATGGACGCATCAGCACAATGTACCTACAAGGAGGCATAAAGTGGTGATGCTGAGCTTGTTCACGCTATGTGAGGGCAGCAAACCTAATCCTGGAGACCTTTTACTATGCGAGGGCAGCAAATCTAATCCTGGAGACCTTTTACTATGTGAGGGTAGCAAATCTAATCCTGAGACCTTTTACTATGTGAGGGTAGCAAATCTAATCCTGAGACCTTGTACTATGTGAGGGCAGCAAATCTAATCCTAAGACCTTTTACTATGTGAGGGCAGCAAATCTAATCCTGGAAACCTTTTACTATGTGATGGCAGCAAATCTAATCCTGGACATACTCTGTTGACTTGTCCACCAACTGCCACTTTCTATCCTTTTTTCAACCAATAATAGATCTGCTCCTTATCCAGTTTGTACTGCGTTTTCCCATTATTTCCCTTTTCAACCAAGAGACCGGTTGGGTATCCGGTCTCTACTACTTTCACCATATTATTTCCTCTTTGAATCAAGTCCTAGATTCATGCTACAACTTTCCCCCCTTTCTTCGTTGTTTGAACAAAGCCCTAGATTCGAATGCATGAAGTAGCTTTACCTCTAATAATACTAAAAATTTAGGTGGTTTTGGAAGAGCTGATGGGAGTAGAAAAAGATGCACATGCAGACACGTGGGGAGCTGGGGCAGTAGAGCAAGGCCGCTTTCGAAGAACTTATACCTGAGGGTCGCCGGGATATTGGCGGCGGCAGGTCGGATCCGCGAACAATACGGCAGGGAGGAAGAAGGGTCGGAGGAGCTCCCGAGCCGGCGCTGTGTTGGAGAGGACGGCACGGGCAGAGGATCGGGCCCCTCCGGCAGCTGTGGGTTTCCTCCCTCGGCGGCGATGACCGCGTGAACGATGCACCTTTTAGTCCTCTACACACACCGGCCGAAGGGATCCGGCCGGATCTGTGACCAGCGGTGAGCAGAGAGAAAATGTCGCTACTGCTATCTTGTTTATATATGCAGAGGATGAGAGAATGAAGAGAGCAACCCTAGTAAAGCAAGCGCCCAGGCCCCTGCGTCCATATATAGTGGAGTGATTATCTTTTTTCTCTCCACAACAAGCGTTTCAATTTGTGTACGTGGCATTAAAGAAAAGAAACTCACTATTTAAGGTGACTACTCTACGACTCCTACTTACTACTACAGTACTTGTTCACTTGTGCTCCCCGCCCCTCCATTCATTGAACAACCCCACGGGTGAATAAATATACAGTAAGTACTGTATTTATATAGAACGAACAAGCTCGAACTATTTTCGCGTAGTTAAAAGTTGAGGTCGGGGCTTTTCCCGGGCAGTACGCGCGGCAGTTTTCGGGTAGGCGGTTTGACAGAGAGGCGAGGAGGGTGAGCGAGTGGGGCTGTGTGATTTGACAGCGTGTTACTGCTGGAAAGACTTGTGATATGACCACTCACTATAGTCATGAATTACTGGCGCTCCGACCGGGGTGATGCTCCCCTTCCGTTCCGCGCTCTAATCTGGTGCATGACACGTCGACCCGGATGCTGGCTCTCCCACATGTCAGAGTAGTAAGAAGGAGCAAAGAATGATGCGGTATATACTAGTACTATACTACTCCCTCCGTTCCTAAATATAAGTCTTTGCAGAGATTTCACTATGGACCACATACGGAGAAAAATGAGTGAATCTACACATAAAATGCATCTATATACATCTGTATGTGGTCCACAGTGAAATATCTACGAAGACTTATATTTAGGAATGGAGGGAGTACTACTCAGGTCGGAGGAGTGCGAACCACGGCAGCCCAGTGAACCAGCCGTGCGAACCACGGTAGCCCAGTGAACCAGCAGTAGAAAACAATGTGGTGATATGGCCATAAAAAACAATGTGCTACGGTCCACACTGTAGCATGTACAGTAACACTCCTCTTTGTTTGGATCCCTGAGTTAGAGCTAGTTTGGGTTGAAATAGCCTCAAATTATCAAAACAAGAGGGGTTAGTTTGAGCTAGTTTGCTCTAACCAAGCTAAAAAAACTAGCCCAGTGGAGAGGTTCTAATTGGGTTAGTTATCCTCGGGCCCACTAAAAGAGAACTAAAAAAAATCTCACCTGCCCGCACCAGATCGCTCCCCTAAAAAAATCTCACCTGCCCGCACCAGATCGCTCCCCCCTCTCGCACGACTCCTCTCTGTTCCCCATAGGGCCGCCCGCCCAAGCGCCGCTCGCCCTCTCTCTCCTCCAGCCGCCCTCTCCTTCCGGCCTCCGCCGCCCTACTCCGGCCGCCCTCTCCCTCCGACCTTCGAAGGTCGCCCCGCTCCCCCTTCACCAGTCATTTTTCTCCCTCTGTCCTGCGCGGCGGCGGCGCATCTACCAGGGAGGTCGTGAGAGGGGTGAGTTTGTTCGTTCCTTCTCTGTCTCACGGCCATATCATTGATCTTGCTTGCTCTAACGCTAATTCTGATTTTGAAAAGTAGATCCTGATCAAACTTGCTATAGATTTGTGGTGCACGCATGGAATTGTTTGATGCTGCTTGAGGAGGTAATAAATCTTTCTAGAGGCCCAAAGATTCAGGTCACCTTTCTAGGTATTTCAATTTCAGGCTTGCATTATTTGTAGAGGCCCAAAGATTCAGTTCACCTTTCTAGGTATTTCAATTTCAGGCTTGCATTGTTTCTAGAGGCCCAAAGATTCAGTTCACCTTTTTAGTTACAGGCTTGCATTATTTCTAGAGGCCCAAAGATTAAGTTCCCAGTCGGCGGCAAGCGGCCCTGCTACCCATGCCGGTGTCGACCTCAACTCGCAAGGGCCGGAGTCGGAGGGGTTCCCGAGGCTTGGGCTCTACAGAGCCTTCTCCAGAGCGACGATGGCGAGCTCCTCCCTCGATGCGTGAGGGGCTCCGGGCTCCCTCCCTATCATGAACGACTTCCGTGATGAGTTAGCTCATTCTTTGTTTCATGAAGTGTTTTTTTATTTTGTGAAGCTTGATTGACGACTTGTATGTTTAAGTGGGATATCTCATTTGTATGGACAAAGTAAAAATTATCATGTTTTGCATGCTTGATTTGTATAGATGGTTCGTTTATGTCAATTGTGAGCGGGAGGAGGCCACAGAAGATCCGGACACACCAAGAGGGTGCTTGGATCCAAGGGACTTATTTTAGTCTAACTAAAAATAGGGTCCAAAGTAGTCAAATGATTGAGATAGAGCATTTATTTTCAATCTTACCCTGCCATCCATACACCTCTTTGGTTTAGAGTTAGTTCAGGGTTAGAATCTAACTCTAACCTCTAACTGAGTTAGAGTTCTCTTTGTCTCGGTTCATCGCCATCATACTTTCCCCATTCCTGTGTTTTCAGTATCCTGCGAATCAAAGAGGCCCTTTTTCCGGGAAAAATCAAAGAGGCCCTTAGACTGGTTTAGGTCCGGTCATTTTTTATAAACGTGTTATGTCCAAATTTAATGAACGTGCTCCGGTTTCCACGAAAATAATCCAGTTTCATGTAGTAATTCATTGATTTATTTATTCTTCTGTGGAGGGTTTGCATGTAATTCATGAGGTCTGAAATGTAAAGTACCCTGGCATATGCTCCGAGTCGTGCATGCACTACGACCCAGATGCTCTATGTCCCACATGTCGGCGAATGGGAGCACGTGGAAATAGCCTAGGAGTACATATAGGAGGATAAATGCATGAAAACATATGTACTGTGAAGCGTAGCCGCGGTTCGAAAAGGAGACCTAAAGTGATGACAGCTATAGGTCGCACGCACCCAACTAGTGGTACTAGACATACAACTAATTTTTCCCTCGAAAAAAGAGGCACGAGTGCTCAGTACTCTTATTCTATAAACACGAGTCCCATCTGACAACAGCGTCCGTGCTACAGCTAGCTCTCCTCCCTCGTTTCTCTCTTCTAATTCTAAACTCGGCCGACGCCCGGTGGGTGGGGTGAGTTTGCTCAACTGCGGCCCCACCTCACAGTGAAAACATTACGACTGGAATAAAAAATGCCATATACTCCCTCCGTTCATAAATATAGGCCTTTTTAGATACTAGTTCAAATGGAATATAGCATACAGATGTATGAAGACATAGTTTAGAGCGTAGATTCACTCATTTTGCTCCGTATGTAGTAGTCACTTGCTGGAATCTTTATAAAGACTTATATTTGGGAGCGGAGGGAGTACTATGCTAATAAAACATTAAGGCCACGAGGCGATGCAGTGCTGGTTACAGGAGGCAAGAAGAAGAGATGCATCCATCGACGATGTCCACCTCCTCGACTCAGGGCGCCGGCCCACCGAACGGCGCCTAAGTAGTAGCGGCTTTCGTGGCTAGGTCGACGTGCTTCTGAACAATGGCGTCCAAAGATTCCAGCCGCTGGACGAAGGACAACGTCTTTCTGTCCTTGCTTGCCTTGTAGTGGCCTATGTAGACGATTTCCTTGTACACGTGGATGTGCAGGTCGACGGTTTCTTGCATGGCGAGGCGCTGCGCGGCGAGCGCGGCCTCGAGGTGCACATTCTTCGTCGTGACCTCCAGCACCTGCAGGGCCCTCAGGGCTTGAAAGAGTTCGTCACCATGTAGGCCGATGAGGGTGGCAGGCAATGAGGAGCCTGGGCGCGCGGGCTGGAGCAGTACGGCAAGGTCGTCCGCGCGCTTCTTGACGGCGGTGAACTTGCGGATGGAGTTGACCATCATGTCGTCCATGCGAGAGGCGAAGCCGGCGTCGGCGAGGGCTACGATGCCTGCGGTTGCCAGCACCATCTGCAAACGCTGTACGGTGCGAGGCCGCAGGCCGGCGCCTTGGATGATTTGGCACAGCCGACTGCCGCTCGCGTCCATTGCCTCCATAGGTGCTTGTGGCTTCTGGTCACTTGGTCTTGGATTGGAGTGAGCAGTGTTGCGCAGAGACTTGGAAGTAGATGGTTTGGAGTGGTGGGGCGCCTTTATTATATGAGAGTCCAAACTCTGTTGCATTCACATCGTGCTGGCTCTAGTCTGCTTCTCCAATTAATTCCCTCTACATGTAATTGAGGATGCATCATTGACCGTTCAACGTCTCGGGAACCTCTACCCTCTTCCTCCTTGGCATTCAAGCACCTATGGACCCGTCGACGATGAGGTGCCTATGGTGACTTCGTAAATTTCAAGATGATAGTGCCGTGCGTGTGTGCGTTCATAGCGGTGAGTGTATGCGCGTGTATATGAGTGTTTGCGTCTGTATTGTGTCAAAAAAAAACAACGTAAATGCGTGTCAAAAAGAGACGAGTCAGTATACTCAATATTGTGCACCTCGGAGAGGAAACGATAGAACTAGTACGTATTTATTTACGGTGCAGATTCACTCATTTTGCTCCATATGTACTCCGTCTCGGTGTAGTCTAGTCACTTGTTAAAATCTCTAGAAGGGAAAATACTCCTTTCTGGTTTACAGGGCTATACTAGCAAGTAGTTGTACGTACTAGTACAATAGTGGGCTCACATAGCAATTTTGTCTCATGCAAGAGCCTGGCTATATGCGTGCTCCAATGTTCGCAACTGCAACGTTCGGTTTGCGCTTGGCTCTTCGCCTCTTCGAGAAGACGAACAATGATGTTACTACTACTGCTTCTACAGTGTTGAATCCACTGCTGCATGTCCGTCCATCGCGAGCGGGACGGATAGCTTGTTGTAGAAGTACTACTACTAAGCAAAAGCCTGTCGTCGTTTGCGGACAACCGCACGCATGGGCGAGGGAGAAGGCGTGTAGTAAAATCAAGCTTCTCCTCGTTCTACGAGTTGACGCGACACATCATAGCACTGGCCCCACATGCTTGCCTCTAAACTTGGCTCAAAGAACCACAATGTACAATATATTTGCTGCAACCTCTAACATTTACCCACCACAAATTGAAATATATGTGGCTGTATGCATCGTTCTGATGCAGAGGCCGGGGAGTCCCCCCTTTTCAAAAAAAAATTAAAATATATATTCCTATCTTGACCAGATGAGCGTGCAAACTACAATCACCAGGGTGACAGGTAGGGCCAGAAGACTATTTTAATTAAAAAAACTTCGAGACGGCCACATAGCATGGAGCCGACCCCAACGATTTTAAGCTTACAGGCACGGTACACGCTATCTAGACTACTCTACACATGAAACTGCCACACGAGCATCCGGGCTGCGCTTGGCTCTTCGCCTCTTTGGGAAGTCGAACAATGATGGTGTACTACTGCAATGGAGGAGTACTACAGTACGCTTCTGGCCATCTGACACCGATTGAACTACTGCATGTCCACCGCGTGCGGGAGGGAGAGCATGTAGCGAAAGCTTCTCCTAGTCTTGCCAGCCACCACGCTCATGGGCAAGGGAGGGACGCTCCTGTCTTTGCGTGTATCACAGGTGGGCCAGACAGGTGTGTGGCCAACCTGTCATGTGGCCAAAGGCAGGTGCAGTTAAGTCCGCGAGGGAGAGGATAATCAAACTTCTCATTGATGTACGAGTTGACGCGACACATCAAAGCACTGCACTCGATATATTTCAATAATTTGCGTTTACAGATGCATTAATTACAACGCATGCATGCATGCATGCCGTGACTCTTCTTTTGATAGTACTTGCATGTGTTGATTTAATGCACCTTGAAGTAGTACTCCCTCCGTTCCTAAATTATAAGTCTTTATAGGGATTCCATTATGAATTACATACGGATGTATATAGATGCATTTTAACTGTGGATTCATTCATTTTGCTCCGTATGTAGTCCACCTAGTGAAATCTCTATAAAGACTTACTCCCTCTGTTCGGAATTAGGCTGGTCATAGTGGGGAGTAACTTAGACTAGTAACATGCATACGTTACTAGTCTATGTTACTACCTCTATAGTGCATAGTATCATAGATTAGTATCATAGATGGTCCCATTTATTGCCATGCATCCATTTCCGAGACAAGAAATTTCGAATGGAGGGAGTACATTTAGGAACGGAGGGAGTATAAAATATGTGATGGTAAGCTTTGTAATACCCCGGCCCAAGTCGAGAGATGGTTGTGCACGAGGAGGGCAAGATCATGCAGACCGTACAGGAACAGGACCCGACGATGGAGCTCTCTAAGGTCTCGATGGACCTCACCGTGCTCCACTGCCCCTTGTGCCTCCGCCCCTTGACACCTCCAGTGTATGAGGTTCAAATACACCTCGTCCGTTCGCCTGATTGAGCAAGGTGCAGGTTTCTTGATTTATGTGATGTTGGATTGATTTCTGCAGTGCAAGGGAGGGCACCTGGCCTGTGCGGACTGCCGTGTCGAGCGCCCCGGGAACCATCGGCAGTGCCAGAAGTGTGAGCGCGGCGGTGGCTTCGACGTGCGGAACACGGCGGTGGACTACGTCCTTTCGTTGGTGAGGGTGGAGTGCCCGCACGAAGGCTATGGGCTCTACGTCACTTACCACAAGCTCGCCGATCACCAGAGCGTGTGTCCGCTCGCGCCCTGCAAATGCCCCGTGCCCGTCTGCGGCTACGAAGGCCCGCCGCTAGTGCTCTACCACTACATCAGCACCGCGCATCCCATGCCCGTGCACAGGATCCAGTACGGCAAGGTGCTCCAACTGCAAGTGCCATTGTCGGAGCCACGGCTCTTGCTGTTTGCGAAGGAGGATCGCCACGCGTTTTTCTTGGTCGGGGGCATGCTCGACATCGGCGCGCCTATCGCCGTGTCGGTCGTCTGCATCAGAGCGGGGGCGTCCCCACTGCCACACTACTTGACCAAGTTGTGGGCGAACGGCCCGCCGGGGGAGCCCAAAGGCACGACCGACGCCGTGAAGGTGGAAATGGAGGTGACAAGCAGCAAGGATCCCGGCAACGTCGACGTGCAGGAGCTGACCTTCTTGACAGTTCCGCCCAAGCTGCTGGCCGGGGCTAAGCTTGTGTCCCTCCACATTCAGATTGACAAGCTCACGTCCTAAATGTTTCGACAGTGCCTTCTGTTTATCTTAGTAATATGCTAATATAGGGATTACCTTGGTCTACTTTAGCTTAAGAAATGGTTGGTTTTGGTGGCGATGCAGCAGTTACTTCGACATCAGATCAGTAATTTCCAACAGTCGAACGGATATTTTGTGTCTGTTGGATATAAAGTTCCTTTGGGTAAGAAGTACTGCTTGTCATCAAAATGGATAAAAGGAGATGTATGTAGACGAATTTTAGTTCTAGATACGTCCCTTTTTATCCATTTTGATGACAAGCACTCCCTCCATTCCACAATACATGCCTTCCATTTGTCAAAATATAGATGTATCTAGACAAGTTTTAGTATATAGGTACATCCATGATAGAGCCAATCGGATGGTTGAGAACACTACAATTCATAGCTACAGATGCGTGTGTGTGACTCCCAGATGCAGAGGCCGGGGGTCATCATCCTCCTTTTCGAGAAAAAACAGACGCGTGTGTGAGGGGACGAGTGCGTGCGTGCACCTCTTCTCTTCCTGTATAACGTACTACTAAACTCAGAGTACAAGTTTTTGTGGGTGGCACGATGGTGCGTGCGAGAAGTCCCGAGAGATAGGTTTAATGCGTCTGAAAAAAGGACTAGCCTAGAGCTCGCCACGCGGCTATTCTTGTCGAACGCCCCATTAACCGTAAGATATGTATACGACGGTGCCAGTTATTGCACGTACACAGCAGTACTCCCTCCTTTCTGGTTTATGGTGAGTGGTGGAATATTTTTTGTAGTTTGGAAAAGCACCTAATTAATGCTCTTGTTTTTTCTCAAAAAATTATGTTTATCAATGCATTAATTGCAATGCATGCATGCATAAAGTACATGCATTGGTCAATTTTCTCTTAATACTTGCATGCTATGATTTAATGCACCTTGGAATCTGAACATGTGTTGGGGAACAACCAAATTGAGCCTTATAAAATGGAAAAACTAAAATTTTGAGATAAGCCCTATAAAACTGGAAAGGAGGGAGTAGAAAAAGAAGTACTCCATCCGGGAATAGTGCCGCACTTCGAAACTAGAACCGTCAATAAATTTTGAGCTTGCGTCTCGTCACATTCCAAATTACTCCACGCTATATTGAATTGCAAACCTGTTCACACCGATCACAACCTAAACGGTTTCCCACTTAGGAGCGTATTAGTACCACGCTATATTGAATTCCAAACATGTTCACACCGATCACAACCTAAACGGTTTCCCACTTAGGAGCGTATTAGTACTCGGTTATAAATACTAGTATGCCAAGCTGACTGCACATTCCTCCTCAACTCCTCATCCACAAAAACAAACAAGTCATTCAACATCCTTCCCTTGCATCTACCATGGCCAGCGTGAGTTCTGGGTCGAGAGATTGCCACCAGGGAGAGGCGAGCATGGAAGCGGAAGCACGAGAGATGTCCCGCCTCGCTGCGAGAGCAGCCGACTTGTCCCGCCGCGCGGAAGTAGCAGCACAGAGGTCCCGCCACGCCGTCGATGCAGCAGACTGGTCCGTCCGTGCCGCGGAAGCAGCATAGATGTCCCTCCGCGCCACGAATGCAACAGAGATGTCCCGCCGCGCCGCGGCGGCCTGGGAAAATTTCTCGCGGGCAGGCGACGACTGTTACAGGCGCATTCATGCGATCGTCCATAGCCAGATGGATCAGATCTCCGGCTTGGCGAGGTTGCAGGACGACGTGAAAGCCTCATTTGAAAAGGCTACCAGCGTCATCCAACAACTAAGGGAGGGAAATGAGAGGCTCAAGGCCGAGCGCGACCTGCTGAGGGAGAAGATCGTCCGAAGTGCAGACTAGCAGAAGGAGACAAGTGCCTTGTTGAAGAGGACCGGCATCATCGTCAAGAAACTTATGGACGAGAAAGACATGCTCCGCAACGAGCGCCAAAGGCTGGTGGAGGAATCCGTGGATGTTCTCAAGCAGCGTCTTGAGGACACGAAAGAGCTCATCGCCGCTGTAACGCCCTCGATGCGGCTATATCTCCCACGTGTCGAAGCACGACTTAGAGGCATAACCGCATTGAAAGCAATGTCGCAAGTGAGGTAATCTTCACACAACCCATGTAATACATAAGGGAAAGAGATACATAGTTGGCTTACAATCGCCACTTCACACAATTACATGAATAAAGCATTACATCATCCAGATACAATCAAGGTCCGACTACGGAACCAAAATAAAAGAAGAACCCCAAATGCGACAAAGGTCCCCGATCGACCCCAACTAGGCTCCACTACTGATCAACTAGAACGAAACAACACAAAGGGCAAGATCTTCATCGAGCTCCTCCTTGAGCTTGGTTGCGTCACCTGCTCGGTAACATAGGCACCTGCAAACTGGTTTTGGAAGTATCTGTGAGCCACGAGGACTCAGCAATCCCATTAACATGGGTATCAAGACTAGCAAAGCTTAATGGGAAAGGAATGGGTAAAGTGGTGAGGTTGCAGCAGCGGCTAAGCAAGTATGGTGGCTAACATATGCAAAAGAGAATGAGAAGAGAAACAAAGGAACGGTCGTCAACTAGTAATGATAAAGAGGTGATCCTGAACTCCTACTTACGTCAAACATAACCCAAAGACCGTGTTCACTTCCCGGACTCCACCGAGAAGAGACCATCACGGCTACACACGCGGTTGATGCGTTTTAATTCGGATCTGGTGTCAAGTTATCTACAACCGGACATTAACAAATTCCCATCTGCCACATAACCGCGGGCACATCTTTCGAAAGATAATACCCTGCAGGGGTGTCCCAACTTAGCCCATGATAAGCTCTCGCGGTCAACGAAGGATATTCCTTCTCCCCGGGAAGACCCGATCAGTCTCGGAATTCCGGCTACAAGACATTTCGACAGTAATAAAACAAGACCAGCAAGACCTCCCGGCGTGCCGACATCCTGATAGTAGCCGCGCGTATCTCGTCTCAGGCCACGACCGGATGAGCAGTACGTACAACTAGAACCAGCCCTCAAGTTTCCCCGAGGTGGCGCTGCAAGTGGCTCTAGTTTGGACCAACACTTAGACAAGCATTGGCCCGGGGGGGCTAAAATAAAGATGACCCTTGGGATGCGCGACTCCCAAGGGAAAAAGGTAATAGGTGAGGCAAATGGTAAAACCAATGTTGGGCCTTGCTGGAGGAGTTTTATTCAAAGCGAACTGTCAGGGGGGGTCCCATAAATCACCCGACCGCGTTAGGAACGCAAAATCCGGGAACGTAACACCGGTATGACGGAAACTAGGGCGGCAAGAGTGGAACAAAACACCAGGCATAAGGCCGAGCCTTCCACCCTTTACCAAGTATATAGATGCATTAATAATATAAGAGATATTGTGATATCCCAACATAACCCTGTCCACCATGGAGAAATCTTCAACTTCACCTACAGCTAGCAACGCTATAAGAGGGGCTGAGCAAAGCGGTAACATAGCCAAGCAATGATTTGCTAGGAATGGTGTCAAAGGTTAGAGGTTCATGGCAATTTGGGGGGGCTTGAAGAACAAATGATAGGAAGGGCAGCATAGTGATAGAACAAAGCACCTAGCATAGCAATGATAGTAGTGAGATCCAGGGTAGCGGTCATCTTGCCTGAAATCCCGCTAGGAAGAAGAACGAGTCCATGAAGAAGACGAACGGGCATAGTCGAACGAATCCTCACAATCGCAACATTATCGGAACTAAGAAGCAACACCGGAAAGAAATAAACAACATGGTAAACACACAAGCATAATCATGGCATGATGCACAATCAAGTATGATGCATGTCCGGTTTAAATAGGCATGGCATGGCAAAGAGCAACAAACAATACTACAAATTAAGTGGAGCTCAATATGCAACGAGTTGCATATTGACAGAACACCACATTGACATATTTAGTTCTCTCCCGTTTAGGTACACAACAATGTTAAATGTTGTTAAACATGGCAAGGGGTGTAACAAAAGTAAACTAAATATTTAGGCAAGTTTAAATGAGGCCGGAACAACAAACAACATTTCCGGAAAATCCTCATATGCAATTTATGAATTTGCTACTGTTCTGCCCTAAAACATATTTTAAAGTTGTTAAACAGGAAAATAAAATGGACCATCTTAATCTAGGCATTTTTCCACCCCATTTACATATAAAGAACATTTAAAACCGAGCTACGGTTATTTAGTTATGAATTAAATCATTTTAACATGGCATTTGAGCAAGTTTAATCAAACAGCATTTTAAACATTTTAAACATGGATGAAAGTGGCATATTATGAAACTAGATGAAATTCTAAGCTCTTTACATATACAAATTATTTACATATGATGCATGGTTAATGAGTTATTAAATGCATGAACAGCAAGGGTTTTTCTGCAAATCTGTAAAACACAGGATAAAGGCTAAAATCACAGATCTGCTGGGGAGCTGGGCTTGGGGCGGCTCACCATGGGCTAAGCCCAGCCTGTGGAGGGGAAGGCCGGCCTTGGTGGAGCTGGGCTTGGAGTTGTGGCGTAGCGGACAAACGCAGAGGAAGCCCACGCGCGTTGAAAGAGCAGTCAACGGCGCTGAACAAGGCATCACCCTCCTCTGCTCGATGCAAAGGCTGGACAGGCGTGGGGTTGCAGGGCCGAGACAGCGCGGTAGCACAGGACTTGGGGGCGCCGGCGGCGGGATCCAGCCGACGAGACAGAGGGGCGCAGGCGAGGCTCTCGTCGAGGCCCTCTGGGAAGAAGATGGCGGCGCCGCTGCTGTTATAGAGAGAGATCGAGAGTGAGGGGAGGCAGGAGGAAGGAAATAAAAGAGAAGGGAGGAGCAGGGGAACAGCGGCCCGGACCTGGAGCGGTCAACGAAGCGATGCGGGGCGCCCTCGATCCCGAGCTTGCTGCTCGAAGCAGGGGAAGCAGGGGCCAACCGCGAGGGACTTGGCGCGGGGTCGTGGGGCTTAGGCAGCAGGGAGACGCGTCCATGGCGAGGCAGGGGCGCACGGGACCTGACGAGCTGGTCAACGGAGCGATGCGGGAAGGCAGGGGCTCGGCGACTCGCGCGATGCAGGGGGTGCCAGCGACGGGGTGGACTTGGCGAAGCGGGGATGGCGGCGCGCGGACCTGAAGCAGCCCGAGCCGAGGACGATGAGCTCGGCAGCGCCCTGGTTGGTCCTCTGCGAAGCAATGAGGGAGAGAGAGGTTAGAGACGAGCGAGGAGAGGGAAACATGAGGAGGGGCACGGACGGGGACTGCCTGGGTGGAGCTCGACGGCGTCGGCTCGCCGGCCGGCGCGACGGGGCGGACGGGGTTGCCTCGAGGAGGAGCGCTCGGGCATCTGTGTGCTGGATCGAGGGCTCGAGGAGCACCTCTCCCGTGCTGCTGGACACGCACGGGAGCAGGGAAGGGGAGGCGGCTGCGAGCTGGTTGGGTGGATCGGGCAGGGGATCCCGATGAGGATTTTTGGATCAGGCAAGATCCCGAGGTGGGGGAGACCAGGTGGAGCTAGTGGCGGCGGAAGGAGGGGAATGGATGGGACAAGCCCCTAGGATCTAGGGTTAGACTGCTATATATAGCGAGTGGGTAGGCTTAGGATCATTTGGTCCCTTCGATTAAAATCGGACGGTCGCGAATAAAATAGTTAGGGAGCCCAAATAACAAAACGGAGATGTTTTGTACACGTTAGGGGATGATCCGGACCCAACTGTAATGACTGCCCGGGTCGGGTTCAAGGGAGTTTTCGGACGCACGCAAGAGGGGTTTGACGAAACGCCATGGAGACAAAGGGTTTTGATGGGCTCAGAAAAGAGAGAGAAGAGAGTGGTCCGGTTGATCTGAGAGGGGTCAACAGGGACAAGGAAGAAGCGACAACTACGAGTGAATGCAAGTTTTATGAAAAACGATGCCGATGCAATGCGAATGATGTGATGATGAATGCATGACAAAACAAAATGCAAAACAACAGACAAAAACCCAACCGCGAAGAAAATATCATATCGCATCTCCGGAAAAGGCAAGAGTTGGACTTACGAATATGGAAAGTTGTATCCGGGGCGTTACAGCCGCTCGCCGCGAGGACTAGTTCCCGCGGCCTGCAGCAACGCTTCAAGAAAGTAGAGATCAGCGAGCCAGATCCTTGTCTTCCTTCTTCTTTTGCCCTTGTGTATTTTGGGCGTTGCCGCATGTGGATTTTTTATTTATCTTTCTAATTATGTAAGACAATTAATCGTCCTTATCTTTCTGTGGGAGATCTATGTTGCGAGGCTGGAATGAAGAAAACTCTTGTTGTGGCGACCCTGGCATTGTTGTTCTTCTAGTTGCTGCTGGGCTTCCTTCAGTTTCCTGGTTTCTTTTGATGTAATAATCGGTTTAGGATGTGGATTGTGTCGTCGGTTGTGAAATGTTGGGTTCTAGCACAGATGTTTGGCCTTTGTTGGCCTCTTGGGATGTTGCGATTTCAATATGGTAATAATGTAAGACGTTTTTTGACACTATACTGTGTCAAAAAGCGTCTTATATTATGGGACAGAGGGAGTAGCTTTTTGTCCTTCGTGTTAGGCTGGAGTTGTGCTGAACTTCTTGTGAATTGTGGTGGTTTTTAGTAGTAATGAAAATCGAAAGGGGCAAGCCCTTCTTTGATCAAAAAAAATCGTCCATATATATTCATCAGTCTTGCTATAAGTCGCAGTAGATGCTATATAGGTCCGTCGGATCTTACATCAAGATCCGTGCTTTCAGATTTTCTTTTTTTCTCTCTTAAATCTCAGTCGAGTGAGACATAGCCACACCATTAAACAGAGGCTCGGGCACCATTAATGGAGACCTTGGGAGAGTGGTGGACGACAGATGGAGGTCAAAGGGCTCTCCTCCCGATAAGCACACGCAGGGGTCTGATCGCACGCCTCTCGTACTCAAATAGCTACCCTGCATGGCGCTTCCTAGCTAATAAAAAATGGGGACACGTGGCAGCACATAAATGGTACTAGTAAGTAGAACGCCCACGGTTTCAATAATACTTGTGTTTCAGATTGTAACGTGACAGCACTTGTTCCAAAATGACTTTGTTGATTGTTAATGTGTGCGCCTTCGCAAATCGGACTGCAAATTTACCACAGCATATTGGTGCCATGTCATGGCACCAAGCCAAGATTCATTATTTTCATGCGTGTTTTTGATTTACAGGAATTAAAAAACTAAGTTTCGCAATGTTTCCAACCCAGCCACGACGCCCAGAATTTTGAATTTCATTCCCATTTCTTGCATGGAACCTAGAAATTTACCCGAGGACACACATGTGATTTTTCAACCAACTTTGGTGCACTGGAACATGTGCTTGTATTTCAAATTTGAATTGTGCACACAAAGGTGACATGTTCCCTCCCAGAACCACGAGCCTTCTTGAGAGAAGCTCCGATTTGCAAGAAGCTTATACCAAAATTTGTTCCTATTCGGCCAATTTGTTTTACCACGGCATGGTACTACCATGACATGACACCATGCCAAGTTTCATGATTTTAAAACCAAGTTTCTCAATGTTCTCGACCGAGCCACGATGCCCGGATGTTTGAATCTTATTCTCATTTTTTGCATGGGAGTAGAAATTCATCTGAGGACACAAATGTGATTTTTCAACCAACTTTGGTGCACGGGAGCATGTGCTTGTAGTTCAAATTTGAATTATGCACATTAAATGACCAAAAACTCAATTAATGTGTAAATAAGGCCAAACGAAGCCGGAATAATTCCAAAATTTAACAGGGCACTCATGTAGTTCTATGTTGCCTTTGTAAAAACTCAAGGGGGACAACGTATATCGTTTCGCACTCAAAGATGATACGTTCCCTCTCAAACCACGAGCCTTCTTGAGAGAAGCTTCGGTTTGCAAGAAGCTTATACCAAAATCTGTTCCTATTCGGCCATTTTTTTACCACAACATGGTAGTACCATGACATGACATCCATGCCAAGTTTCATGATTTTCAGACGTGTTTTGGATTTACAAGAATTTTAAAACCAAGTTTCTCAATGTTCTCGGCCGAGCCACGATGCCCAGATGTTTTAATTTTATTCTCATTTCTTGCATGGGACCTAGAAATCCACTCGAGGACACAAATGTGATTTTTCAACCAACTTTGGTGCACGAGAGCATGTGCTTGTACTTCAAATTTGACTTATGCACATTAAATGACCAGAAACTCAATTAATGTATAAAAAAATGACAAACTAACCCGGAATAATTCCAAATTTTAACAGGGCACTAATGTAGTTCTATGTTACCTTTGTTAAGAAACTCAAGGGCGGGGGGGGGGCAGCGTATATCGTTTCACACTCAAAGGTGGCACGTTCCCTCTTAGAACCACGAGCTTCCAAATCGGCCCAATTTTTTACCACAACATGTTAGTGCACCATGACATGACACCATGCCAAGTTTCATGATTTCCTGCCGAGTTTTGGATTTACATGAATTTAAAATCTAAGTTTCTCGATGTTCTCGGCAGAGTCATGACGCCCAGATGTTTGAATTTCATTCTCATTTCTTCCATGGGACCTAGAAATTCAACCAAGGACACACATGTGATTTTTCAACCCACTTTGGTGCACTGGAGCATGTGCATGCAATTCATATTTAGATTATGCACATTAAAAGTCTAGAAACTCAACTAATGTATAAAAAGTCCAAATGAACCCGAAATAATTCCAAAATTTAATAGGGCACTCATATAGTTCTATGTTGCCTCTGTAAATAAAATCAGGGGGAAGGCAACGTATATCATTTCGCACACAAAGGTGACACGTTCCCTCTCGGAACCACGAGGCTTGTTGAGAGAATCTCCGGTTTTGCAAGAGGCTTATACCAAAACTTGTCCCAATTCAGCCAAAAATTATACGTATGAAAATAGGGTTTAGATTATCCCGAACATCTCGCTACCTGGACCAATAATGCACTATGATTTGAATTCAACATAAAATGGATACAGATATTTGAATTGGAGAGCGTATGGTACATGTAGTTCATAGTGAAATATGATTACTGCTATATGCATGTCTTTTTGTTATCAAGATAATATTTAAATTATTGTATAACTTGACAACAATCGTATTCAAATAAGGAAAATTGATTCAAATTTAGTCCATATGGTAGACGACAATATATACGTTCACATGGTGGAGTAAAATGTTCATATATGATGGAAGATCAAAATGTACGACTACATCAATTATAAACCGCAAGGTCACCTAATGATATATTCGAATTCAACATAACGTTGATTCAAAAATTGAAATTCGAGATCATGGCATATGTAATCATATAAAAAGGGACACTACTCTTTCTTTGGTGGGAATTGATTTGTTTTTTGTTGTTGTTGAGGGAAGTGCGAATCGATTTGGTACTGTGCAGGGTAATCTTGTTCTCTCCATTTTTTTTTACATTTTTCTTGTAGTTTTTTCAATGGCATCTATAGCAATATAGTAAAAGGGGACATGACTCTCTTGTGTCTTGTATGATTTTTTTACACGTTAAGTTTGTTCTGCCGAACAAGGAATCCGCACCTTGTTATCCCAAAATTTTAAAGCTCGAGTATCTTTTGTCTCACCTGCTTCGAAACTCCCGCTTCTTCAACCCGCGCCGCGCCTTGTTATCCCAAAATTTGTACGAGCACGAGAACTCCCTCCTCATCCGAAATCGCTCCCACAGCCCAGACACGCGAAATCCCCCTTCTACCCCTCAATCGGAAATGAAGCTCCATGCCGCGATGTCAAAACCGGTGGGGGTAGGCTGGCAACTTACCCTACATTTCGGACAAGCACGTCCCTAAGCTTGGCTCCCTCTCCCCCTTCGCCCCCCCATTCGTACACCGAGGCCGCCAAAACCCGTGAAATCCCACGCTCCTCCGTCGGCCTCTCGACCGCCGCCCAGCCGGAGACTCTTCCCCGACTACGTTGTCCACCGCAACAACTCGTTGTCCCTCATCCACCGCACCGGATGAGGATCCATTGTCGATCTCGTCGTCCCGCCGGATCAGCCGCCCCGTCCTCCACCTCCAAGGAGCTGCCCCGACGTTCGCCTCGTCTATCGCGCCACCTCAATCCCCACAACGCCGTCTTGACCTGCCCCACCGGAACCGCAGCACCCTCACCAATTCCTCCGATGAAGCCGAGGCCAACTCGGCACCACCAAGGAGGTTCTGCACTCACCGCTGCATTTTATCTTTTATTCGATCTCACGGGGCTGCCGGTGCTCGATACCGAGAAGACATGGTGTCTGCATCGACGGTGCCATCGCTGGCCACATCATCCACGGCGTCTCTCCCCCATGTCGTTGCTTCCTCGGCGGCGACTTCCACAACAGCACTAGCTGCAGCTGCTCTGGCTCTCGCTCGCGCTGCGGCTCTATTCTTGCTGTCGGTCGCGCTGCTGCACTGCTCCTGCTTTTGTTTGTGCTGCTGCTCTGCTCTTGCTCTCGCTTGCACTGCTGTTGCTGTTGCACGACCTCCGGCAGCTACAAGAGTTGCTGCTTTAGCACTCGCTCGCGGTGCTACTGCACAACTTGCTCTCTGCTAGTGCGTTCCTTGCTCGAGCGTCTGCTGATTTAGATCACTGCTTCTCTGCTACTAGTGCTCGAATGCCCTAAACATCTATTGCAATGCTCTGTTACTAGTTCAATCAGTTTCGACAGTAAAATTCAGTTTCGGCTATGAAGTTCATTTTCTTCAGTTAAGTTCAGAGTGAACAATACTTACAGCATCTGTCGGAGAGGCCGTGGCGCGGCTGATGCGTCTTACATCTAGCACTTTTTGGTGATGTATTTTACATCATCTATTGCAGATGATATTAGGGTCCCACTTCCGATTAAAGTTGTCTGTCTTGTCATGCTTCAGCCTCGTCGCCATACACCTTAGCGGAGCTGCTCCAACGACGGAACCGTCCATCACAGTGGAGCAGTACCCTCAGCGCCATTTCTAGAGGCCTCGGATCTTCTTCCCCGCCTCCGACAGTCACACCAGCATCATCACCATCCTCCACGTCCAACCCAATGATGCTGAGGTCCACAAGGCTATGCCAAAGAGGTTGTACACTCATCGCATCACTTTGTTTCTCCATTCTTCTGTTCTTCCAATTCATGTATAGCCAAACACCCAGGTTGACTGAAATCCTATGTTTCCAAATGCTCTATTTTGCACGTGCATTCCTATCCTATTCCTGTGTTTTTCCTATCCCTACGTTTATAGAATCCTCCAATTCTAAGGAGCCCTTACATATTTACTTCATTTTCAGATTGGCGTCAAAGAAAAATCTGTGTGTTATGTCCTGCTCCTGCCGTGCCGTCATCCACCCCACCTGAGGTGCACCATCGACAGAAGCGTTCACAGCAGTAGACATCCCCCCTGCAGACTTTCTTTTGCCGCCTCAAATCATCTTCCCCGTTGCCGGCAGCCACGCCAATTGCATTACCATCATCGACTGAGCAGATGAACCTGAGGACTAGACAGTTCCGGAAGAGAGGTCGCAGTCTTTCGTGTTTGCTTACGTTATACATCGGTTATTATTACCTGCTACTTTATTGTTCAATCTTGAGTTTTGAATTGCCCATGGGTCTCATATCGAGCCAGCAACGAATAGTATCTGTCTACTATCTGGTTCATCTGGGGTCTTCTATGTGGTTCATGTTGGGTGGGCAACAAACAATAGATGATACATTGTCTATCTTTTTAAACTGAAGCTATAATCTACCTGCTATCATTAGTTTTGGATCCATCCACTCGTTTGCTACCATCAGTCTTGATTTTTGCACGCACCCCTTAGGCCTTACAAAATCTAACTATTTTTTTATTATGCATGTCAGGTATTGTACACAATTGTACTGAACATGTAGAGAAAAAGAGAAGACCGTTGCGTGCGAATATAATGTCATGCAGACGCTGCTCCATGGTGCGCGAAGTGCCCCCCCTCTCCTGCATTTCCAGATTGTATTCCAGAGGAAGATAACTGTTCAGATGGAGATTCAAAAGGAGCCGACCATGCCTGTTTACCACCTGAGGTGTTTGCTCTAACCTGGCATGCTGATGTTGGTCATATCATGCATATGGCGCCTTCCATTGCTTACATTATACATCTTATATGTCATCATCTTAGTTTAGATTTGCTTTGTGTGAATGCCACCTGTTTGGTTTCTATATCATACTCCCACCATTCCTAAATATTTGTCTTTTTAGAGATTTCAACAAGTGACTACATACGGAACAAAATGAGTGAATCTACACTCTAAAATATGTCTATATACATCCGTATGTGGTAGTCCATTTGAAATCTCTAAAAAGACAAATATTTAGGAATGGAGGGAGTATATGGGAATTATGCAATGCCATCTTCTTTAGCCAGGCATCATATACGTGAATCATGAAATGCCATCCTGTTTAGCCAGTCATCGTATATGTGAATTGTATCGTGCCATATTTTTTTCCATAATGTATTTCATTTGTCAACAATGTTTATACATTCATCTACTCTTCCTGTGCATCAGCCATTTGAGTCGGTCATGGGAAAATCTGGAGTGAAAACAAGGTCTTCTAAGCAGTCAGTGCTACCAGTCGATGCAGATTTCTTGCTGGTTACAGATAGCTCCTCAGAGGAGGATTCAGAGAGAGATGACCAGTCGTATCCCCCCCCCAAGGTGCATGCTCTAACTTGGCTGGGTTATATTGCTCATATCATGCATATGGTGTCTTGCATTGCCATGCCATCTGCTTAGATTAGACATGCTTTGTGTGAATTCCTCATGTTTGCTTTCTATATCAGATATGTGCATTATGCAATGCCATGTTTTTCAGCCAGTTATCTTATATGTGAATTATGCACCGCCATGGAGCCAGGAACCATATATGTGAATTATCTCATGCCATCTTTTTTTCATTACATATTCCATTTGTCGACAATCTGTGTATATTGAACTACTCTTCATATGTATCAGCCATTTGAGCCGGTTATGGAAAAATCTGGAGTGAAAACAAGGTCTTCAGAGCAGGCAATGGTACCTGTTGAAGCATATATCTCGATGGTTACAGGGACCTCCTTAGAGGAGGATTCAGAGACAGATGACCAGTCCTATACCCCACTTGAGGTGTATGCTCTAAGTTGCAATGTTTATATTTCTCATATGATGCATATGGTGTCTTGCATTGCTTAGTTTAGACATCATATGCACAATATTGAATTCTATCTGCTTAGTTTAGAGATCATACATGCGAGTGCCAGCTGCTTAGTATATGAATCAATTATGTCAATTATCTTATGTCATCCTGTATACTTAGACAACATGTATGTGAATTATTTCATCCCAACCTATTTTAGAAAGACATCATATAGTTTTGTCATATCATCCTGTTTAGGTACTCATCATATGTTGAATTATGCCATTATATCCTGTTAAGTTATCCATCATATATCTGAAACTGTGTCATGCTATCATGTTTAGTTAGGCATCATATATGTGAAATTGTGTCATGCTGTCCTATTTGGTTAGACAACATATATGTGAATTACCACATCTGTCTATCATACAATGTCTGTACGTTCATTTTCTTTTCTTGTTTATCAGCCATTTGAATTGGAGGGGGTGATGGCAGTATCTAAGGGAGCAAAAATCCATCCTTCAAAAAAGACAGTGCTACCCGTCGATGCAGATAGAACCATGGTTGTACTGGCCCACAAACTAGCCCCACCACACATAATCGAGACTCTTCCAGATTGCACACTTACACCGTTGGGCAGAGAACCAGCTACAACCCATCTAACCGCAACCCAGCGGATAGTAACCCACTTATAGTTGACAAAGCACCATGTCCACCATAGAGTACCCCCACACGAGCAGTTTGTAACGCTACTGCAGTGCCCAAAGCACGAAGACCACCACAGCTAACCCAAACTCCACGTTTAAAGCAGAAGAGCAACTGTTCTCAGGTCAGATTCCGTAGCTATGGTCCATACTCCTTTGTTGTTCCATCACTGTATTTACTCATACCAACTACTTTCGAATTTGAAGGATCCAATTGAAACTCCAATGGCGCAACAGGTACGTTTTAAACCTATTTCTTTAACTGGATTGCTGTTCTAATTTATTGCTCTATGTTGATTTCAGTTTAAGTTGTATAAACAGTTATGTTCTCATGTGATGCACATTACAAGTGCTGCCAATGCTGTGTAGTTTCTCACACTTATATTCTGTCTATGCTGCTGTGTCTTAAAAATATATGAGTTGAACTGTGTCTCTAAATTGATTAGGGAACATAAACTAGAATCATATGGACAATACAGTGACCATAGTACATAGATATATGTTTGTTTGATGTTGTTATCCTGTCCACCTTACTACTGAACTGGTTTACCAAAATGAGTTGGTATACTACAAGCTAAACCTGTGATGTGTCTGCTTGTTTCTCTTGTAGTATGCAAATAGAATATTGGAGAAGAGCACCCCACTATGCAATGGTAGAGAAAGTAATGCAGATAAGGTTCAAGATAGTGAGACAACCCTGTTGGCCTCCAAGAAAGGTGATAAAAACGATCTTGTAGACTGTGAGAAAACCCCACAGTCCTGCGTTGATGTAGTGTTCGAGTTACTGGCCAGTACCGCTGGCACAAGCTCTTTGAACTCGTTGCCTGAATCACTTCGGCTTCTTCAGTCTCAGCTACAAGCTGAAAGGCATTAGTCAGCTGTGCTGCGGCAAGATGTCGAAGGACCGAGGAAGTCCCTGCAGACTACAGATGCGTACTTTCTTGTGCAACAGCAAGCGCTGGAGGATTTAAGCGCCAAACAAGAGAAAGTTAATAAGCTTGCTAAGCATCTTGCCAGCATTATGGGTACACAGGATATTGTTTCTTGAACTCTTCTGAAGTGGTTTCAGTTGTGGACTTGTTTTGCTGCGGCTTTTATATGCTGTTGTGTTCCCTATATTTGCACTGGTGGTGAACTTTGATGCCCAGTGGATGTAATATGTGTAATAGCCGTGATAGCCTAGCATAAGTTTCTTGCTTATTTATTTCCTTGTTGTCTTGTTTATTTGTTTGCTTGTAGTCAGTGCAGTTCTTTTTCCGCGGTTTGCTAGTGGCTGCAATAACCTATTTTTTAAAACTAGGCCACAATAACCATGGGCTAATATTTACTGTAGTGACACTGGGCCTCCTACGGGCCGTAGAAACAGTGGGCCTTCTACGGGCCGTAGAAACAGTAGGCCTTCTATGGGCCGTAGAAACATTGGGCCTTCTACGGGCCATAGAAACAATGGGCCTTCTATGGGCCATATCATCAATGGGCCTTATACGGGCCGTATGATCGATTGGCGAAACATGGGCCAATAACAGGCCGCATTCTGGCCGTAAACGGGCTAGAGTTGGAATCGTCCGTTCATGGGCCGACCATAACGGGCCATCGTTAATAGGATGTATTTGATGACGCTATGAAAACGCCCAATATATTAACGGACCACAAACGGGCTGACTATAACCACGGGCTGAATTTGGCCCACAAGCAGAAAATGACAGTAACGAGCCGTAAGTAAATGAATGCTCGAAATGAGCCCAAGAATAAATGGGCTCTGAGAAGGCCGAAAGATAACATGGGCTGGAAACGGCCCAACTGAATAAAGGGCCCTTAATGGGTATAAAGTGGTACACTGTTCATTACGGGCCAGTTTCACCATGGGCCGTTAATGGGTCTAAAGTGTTACACTATTCATTGCGGGCCAGTTTCACCACGGGTCGTTAATAGGCCAAGAGCTACATAGGGCCTCATATGGGCCGAAAGACGTCATGGGCCATACATGGGCCAGAAGTGAAAACAGTCTGGAATCATATTGGACGGCCCAGATGACGCTACTGGGCCTAATTCGGATAGGATGTAACGGGCCTTGGGTTAGCGGGCTGTAAATGGGCTATATGTGAATAGGTCGTTAACAGGCTTTCCATGGACCGGCCCATCACCTTTTGACCAAGTCAAACGGGCTGGCCTTTTCACAGGAATGGGCCTCTGTTGGGTCGTGCCACGTTTCGACGTATCATAGGCGCCTTCTGTCCAATGAGTGGATGTCATCTGTCCCAACAATGAGCCGACACGTGTTTCCTCCAGCCAATGATGATTTTACACGTGGAAAATCCCCATTGGTCGGGGATGTTAACGGGTTATCGGATCCAAAACCTGACCCGATAGCTTAACGGTGTTCCGTTACGGTGGATGCCACGTGTCGGTCACCCTTGACGAAAGCACTTCTGTGATGCGCAATTTATCGTCATGGAAGTGAACACTTCTGTGATGATAATTTTGGTAATGTCATGGAACACTTCTATGACAGCACATGTATGACTATCTTGATTCTGTCATTAATTTGTCATGGATGTACATGCATGACAAAAAACGCGACCTACTGTGACAAACACGTATCATCACGGAAGTGTATTTTTTGTAGTGTAATGGTTTACCTTGCGTGCCAACATGCTATTAGAATGATTATGATGTGATATGATGGGATGGTATCCTCCTTTGAATGAATTGAGTAACTCGACTTGGCACATGTTCACGCATGTAGTTGAATCAAATCAACATAGCCTTCATGATATTTATGTTCCTGGTAGATTATATCCTACTCATGCTTGTACTCGGTGTAAATTAATTTCAATGCATGTTTACAACTGTTGTCGCTCTCTCAGTTAGTCGCTTCCCAGTCTTTTGCTAGCCTTGACCTGTACTAAGCAGGAATACTGCTTGTGCATCCAAACTCCTTAAAACCCCAAAGTTGTTCCATATGAGTCCCCAATACCTACCTATATGCGGTATTTACCTGCCGTTCCAAGTAAATTTGTATGTGCCAAACTCCAAACTTTCGAATGAAATTCCGTTTTCTATGCTCGAGCAGCTCATGTTTCAACTAGGGTTGCCTATATCTTCCATGCTAGGTGGGCTATTCTCAAGAGGAGTGGACTCCGCTCCTCATTCACGAGAAAGGGCTGGTAAAAGGATGCCCAGTCCCATGATCCAAAACGATCAAAGTAAACCAAAATAACTAAACAAAACTCCCCCAGGGCTGTTGAAAGTGCGTTATATCGACTAGAGGGGGGTGAATAGGCGATTTTTATGATTTCTTCACTGAGGAATTTGCTGGTGAGGAAATTCCTAAATGAAGAACTACTAGCAGTGGAATAAGTACTTAGAAGTAAACATAACAGAACACAAGCATAGTCATCATGATGAAATGAAGACAAGCACAGAGTACAGAAAGCGTAAACACAGGATAACACAAGAAAGAAGACAGACAGACTGAAGAAATTGATCTGAGGAAATTGAGAAAGTCTTCAGTCAAAGTCTTCAAACAGATATGAACAGACACACAACTACAGACGTGAGGAAATGAAAGAGTTGAGGAAATAGAACTAGTAGGCTTGGTGAAGACAATGATTTGGTAGACCAGTTCCAACTGCAGTCTCAGTTGTACATCTGGTTGGAGCGGCTGAGTATTTAAACTTGAGGACACCCAGTCCCGGACACACAGTCCTCACCGTATTCTCCTTGAGCTAAGGTCACACAGACCTCGCCCAATCACTCTTGGTAAGTCTTCAGGTGACTTCCGAACCTTCACAAACTCGGTCACTCGGTGATCCACAATTCCTCTTGGATGCTCTAGACCTTTGACGCCTAACCGTCTGGAAGAAGCACAGTCTTCAAAGGAAACAAGCGTCGGATCCACGTAGGATCAATCTCTTCAGTGATGCTCAATCACTTTGGGTTTGTAGGTGTTGGGTTTTTGGGTTTTCCTCTCTTGATGATTTTTGCTCAAAGTCCTCGGAGGATGAGATGCTCTCAATTGACAAGTGTCAGTTTCTCTCGGAGTAGCCAACCAGCTAGTGGTTGAAGGGTGTGGCTATTTATAGCCTAGGGAGAAGCCCGACATGATAAGACATAAATGCCCTTGTCTAATATGACCGTTAGGTGGGTAGATATTTTGGAACCGCTGGCGCATAGCACAGCAACGGTCGGAATTTTGACTATCAAAATCCTCAGGGCTATCATGTTCCTCACCGTGTAGGCAATTCACACTGGTGAATTCCTAACTCCTTAGTCAGAACAAATTTCACTGAAGAATATGACTGAACTGTATGAGATTTCCAATGGCTTCACTCGAAGGGATTGGTAGGTGTAGGATTTTGAGTTGAGCATCACATGGAAATTTTTCCTTAGTATTTCCTCGACCCCCTTTAACAGTATGGTGTTTCCTATGACTCAAGAAAGAGAAAATGAAACTATGAAAACAAAAGTCTTCACTCTTCATGTTCCTCGAATGATTGCCTAGTCTTCAAGGTCACACCAATTTCTTCACTTTCAAAGTCTTCAGAAAGTCTTCAGAGATCCAAAGTCTTCAGTTGAAGAACTTCATATTTAGGGGTCGACTTTCTCTGTAAATATCAAACTCCTCATAGACTTATAGACCTGTGTACTCTCACAAACGCATCAGTCCCTTAACCTATAAGTCTTCAATACACCAAAATCACTAAGGGGCACTAGATGCCCTTACAGTTGTTGTATGTTGGAGGCACTCGTTCTTTCGAGCAAGTCATGGATTGATGCTTGTTGGTGGTTGGGGGAGTATAAACCTTTACCATTCTGTTTGGGAACTGCCTATAATGCATGTAGTATGGAAGATACAGCCACCTCATAGTTGTTGCGTTGACAGCAAAAGTATGCCGCTCAAAATGTTATTCAATCTCTATTTTAAAATCGAGCTCTGGCACCTCTACAAATCCCTGCTTCCCTCTGCGAAGGGCCTATCTATTTACTTTTATGTTGAGTCATCACCCTTCTTATTAAAAAGCACCCGCTGGAGAGCACGCTGTCATTTGCATTCATTATTATTGGTTTATATTGGGTATGACTTGACTGGATCTCTTTTACCATGAATTACAATGTTTAGTCAGTCCTTGATCTTTAAAGGTGCTCTGCATTTATGTTTTGCGGTCTCAGAAAGGGCTAGCGAGATACCATTTGTTGTATCATGTTATGATTGTTTTGAGAAAGTGTTGTCATCTGAGTTTTATTATTATGGCTTGCTAGCTGATTATGCTATTGATATGAGTAATTGTGAGACCTAAGTGTTATTGTGAGTATGGTTAGTTCATAATATTCGCTGAAACTTGAATGCTAGCTTTTCATGTTACAATAACAAGAGCAAACATAGTTTGTAAAAGTTTTCTTTATCACTTTCAGTTTATCAACTGAATTGCTTGAGGACAAGCAAAAGTTTAAGCTTGTGGGGGTTGATACGTCTCCAACGTATCTAGTTTTCCAAACACTTTTGCCCTTGTTTTGGACTCTAACTTGCATGATTTGAATGAAACTAACCCGAACTGACGCTGTTTTCAGCAGAACTGCCATGATGTTGTTTTATGTGTAGAAAAGAAAAGTTCTCGGAATGTCCTGGAAATCCACGGAGGCACTTTTTGGAATTAATAAGAATTTTTGGCGAAAGAATCAATACCATGGGGGGCCACAGGCTGTCCACGAGACAGGGGGCGCCCCCTAGGGTGTGCCCTCCTATCTCGTGGGCCCCCTGGACCTCCGCCGACCTCTACTCCAACTCCATATATTCACGTTCGAGGAGAAAAAAATCACAGAGAAAGGTTCATCGTGTTTTACGACACAGAGCCGCCGCCAAGCCCTAATCTCTCTCGGGAGGGCTGATCTTGAGTCCGTTCGGGGCTCCAGAGAGGGGGATTCGTCGCCGTCGTCATCATCAACCATCCTCCATCACCAATTTCATGATGCTCACCGCCGTGTGTGAGTAATTCCATCGTAGGCTTGCTGGACGGTGATGGGTTGGATGAGATTTACCATGTAATCAAGTTAGTTTTGTTAGGGTTTGATCCCTAGTATCCACTATGTTCTGAGATTGATGTTGCTATGACTTTGCTATGCTTAATGCTTGTCACTAGGGCCTGAGTGCCATGATTTCAGATTTGAACCTATTATGTTTTCATGGATATATGTGTGCTCTTGATCCTATCTTGCAAGTCTATAGTCACCTATTATGTGTTATGATCCGACAACCCCGAAGTGACAATAATCGGGATACTTCTTGGTGATCACCGTAGTTTGAGGAGTTCATGTATTCACTATGTGCTAATGCTTTGTTCTGGTTATCTATTAAAAGGAGGCCTTAATATCCCTTAGTTTCCGTTAGGACCTCGCTTCCATGGGAGGGTAGGACAAAAGATGTCATGCAAGTTCTTTTCCGTAAGCACGTATGACTATTTACGGAATACATGCCTACATTACATTGATGAACTGGAGCTAGTTCTGTGTCACCCTATGTTATAACTATTACATGAGGAATCGCATCCGGCATAATTATCCATCACTGATCCATTGCCTACGAGCTTTTCACATATTGTTCTTCGCTTATTTACTTTTCCGTTGCTACTGTTACAACTACTACAAAAACCCAAAAACATTTATCTTTACTTTTGCTACCGTTACCTTTATTATCATACCACTTTTGCTACTAAATACTTTGCTGCAGATGCTAAGTTATCAAGGTGTGGTTGAATTGACAACTCAACTGCTAATACTCAAGAATATTCTTTGGCTCCCCTTGTGTCGAATCAATAAATTTGGGTTGAATACTTTACCCTCGAAAGCTGTTGCGGTCCCCTACACTTGTGGGTTATCACGCGCCGGGCTCTGGAATTCATCAAGGCGTGGTATCCTGGGCTAGACCTAGCCCAGCTGACCACGTTTCAGCTAGAGGCGTGGGAGGAGCTGGTGGCGGCGGAGGACGACCTTGTCAAGCAGACGGCGATGATCGCCGACTATACCGACACCAGTGTCTTCGTCCCGGAGCTGGTTAACGAAGGCGCCGAGGCGCCGCTGGAGTGGTTCGGGCTGAACCCGGAGTACAGCGAGGACTCGGCCGAGCTGATTGATTCCAGCGAGAAAGGGGAGGAGGCGGAGGATGAGCAAAGCGAGGAGGACGCGCCGGAGGTCGGAGTGGATGGCCAGCCTCAACCTGTCCGTGCCTCGAGCAATGATCCGCGCTCAAGTGCGCCGACTGCTGCTGGAGGCGACCAGGCGGAGACCGACCCGCCGCCCGTTCCACTGACTAGCACCGCCGACTCTACCGTCCAGCCGCCCGCTGCTCCAACCGGTGCCACCAATTCCGCCATCTAGCCGGAACCCTCTGCTGCTCCAACCGGCACCGCCGACTCCACCGTCCAGCCGGAACCCTCTGCTGCTCCTTAGGCTGTTGTCTTTATTTTTCTGCTTATTAGTCTCAACAAACTTTGATTAAATTTGCACAATTCCACCCGCGGGGTGTATATCGAACTCTGTTGAATGCTGGCCAATGAGACTTTTGCTATGGAAATATCATTTGTCACAAATTATGCTTTGTTTGCCGACTTCTGACTTTTCTTGCTTTCTGCTCCTTGCTTTTTTCCTTTGCCGCCCTCCCTTGGCTACCCTCTTGCCAGCCAAACAGCTTCTCTGCAGACTGCGGCTGGGTTGAGTACTTGGCTAGTTATGGGAGGGCAAGTACTTAGCCGTTTGGAGTGTCGGCAAGGTAAGTAGAAGCCGGTCGGCCGGCTGCTCGGCAGCCGGCCAAAGAGGCAGGATGCCGGCCCCGGCTATATGCTGATACGTCTCTAACGTATCTACTTTTCCAAACACTTTTGCCCTTGTTTTGGACTCTAACTTGAATGATTTGAATGAAACTAACCCGGGCTGACGATGTTTTCAGTAGGACTGCCATGATGTTGTTTTATGTGTAGAAAAGAAAAGTTCTCGGAATGTCCTGGAAATCCACGGAGGCACTTTTTGGAATTAATAAGAATTTCTGGGCGAAAGAAATACACCAGGGGGCACACACCCTGTCCATGAGACAAGGGGCGCCACCCCCCCATAGGGCATGCCCCCTATCTCGTGGGCCCGCTGGACCTCCACCGACCTCAACTCCAACTCATATATTCACTTTTGAGGAGAAAAAATCACAGAGAAAGTTTCATCATGTTTTATGACACGGAGCCTCCGCCAAGCCCTAATCTCTCTCGGGAGGGCTGATATGGAGTCCGTTCGGGGCTCCGGAGAGGGGCATTCGTCGCCGTCGTCATCATCAATCATCCTTCATCACCAATTTCATGATGCTCACCGCCGTGTGTGAGTAATTCCATCGTAGGCTTGCTGGACGGTGATGGGTTGGATGAGATTTACCATGTAATCAAGTTAGTTTTGTTAGGGTTTGATCCCTACTATCCACTATGGTCTGATATTGATGTTGCTATGACTTTTCTATGCTTAATGCTTGTCACTAGGGCCCGAGTGCCATGATTTCAGATTTGAACCTATTATGTTTTCATGAATATATGTGTGCTCTTGATCCTATCTTGCAAGTCTATAGTCACCTATTATGTGTCATGATCCGACAACCCCAAAGTGACAATAATCGGGATACTTCTCGGTGATGACCGTAGTTTGAGGAGTTCATGTATTCACTATGTGCTAATGCTTTGTTCCGGTTCTCTATTAAAGGGAGGCCTTAATATCCCTTAGTTTCCGTTAGGACCCCCCTTCCACGGGAGGGTAGGACAAAAGATGTCACGCAATTTCTTTTCCGTAAGCACGTATGACTATTTACGAAATACATGCCTACATTACATTGATGAACTGGAGCTAGTTCTGTGTCACCCTATGTTATAACTATTACATGAGGAATCGCATCCGGCATAATTATCCATCACTGATCCATTGCCTACGAGATTTTCACATATTGTTCTTCGCTTATTTACTTTTCCGTTGCTACTGTTACAACTACTACAAAAACCCAAAAACATTTATCTTTACTTTTGCTACCGTTACCTTTATTATCATACCACTTTTGCTACTAAATACTTTGTTGCAGATACTAAGTTATCCAGGTGTGGTTGAATTGACAACTCAACTGCTAATACTCAAGAATATTCTTTGGCTCCCCTTGTGTCGAATCAATAAATTTGGGTTGAATACTTTACCCTCGAAAGCTGTTGCGGTCCCCTACACTTGTGGGTTATCACGCGCCGGGCTCTGGAATTCATCAAGGCGTGGTATCCTGGGCTAGACCTAGCCCAGCTGACCACGTTTCAGCTAGAGGCGCAGGAGGAGCTGGTGGCGGCGGAGGACGACCTTGTCAAGCGGACGGCGATGATCGCCGACAATACCGACACCAGCGTCTTCGTCCCGGAGCTGGTTAATGAAGGCGCCGAGGTGCCGCTGGAGTGGTTCGGGCAGAACCCGGAGGACAGCGAGGACTCGGCCGAGCTGATTGATTCCAGCGAGAAAGGGGAGGAGGCGGAGGGTGAGGAAAGCGAGGAGGACGCGCCGGAGGTCGGAGCGGATGGCCAGCCTCAACCTGTCCGTGCCTCGAGCAACGATCCGCGCTCAAGTGCGCCGACTGCTGCTGGAGGCGACCAGGCGGAGACCGACCAGCCGCCCGTTCCACTGACTGGCACCGCCGACTCTACCGTCCAGCCGCCCGCTGCTCCATCCGGTGCCACCAACTCCGCCATCTAGCCGGAACCCTCTGCTGCTCCAACCGGCGCCGCCGACTCCACCGTCCAGCCGGAACCCTCTGCTGCTCCTTAGGCTGTTGTCTTTATTTTTGTGCTTATTAGTCTCAACAAACTTTGATTAAATTTGCACAATTCCACCCGCGGGGTGTATATCAAACTCTGTTGAATGCTGGCCAATGAGACTTTTGCTATGGAAATATCATTTGTCACAAATTATGCTTTGTTTGCCGACTTCTGACTTTTCTGGCTTTCTGCTCCTTGCTTTTTTCCTTTGCTGCCCTCCGTTGGCTACCCTCTTGCCAGCCAAATAGCCGCTCTGCAGACTGCGGCTGGGTTGAGTACTTGGCTAGTTATGGGAGGGCAAGTACTTAGCCGTTTGGAGTGTCAGCAAGGTAAGTAGAAGCCAGTCGGCCGGCTGCTCGGCAGCCGGCCGAAGAGGCGGGATGCCGGCCCCGGCTATATGCTGATACGTCTCTAACGTATCTACTTTTCCAAACACTTTTGCCCTTGTTTTGGACTCTAACTTGCATGATTTGAATGAAACTAACCTGGACTGACGATGTTTCCAGCAGGACTGCCATGATGTTGTTTTATGTGTAGAAAAGAAAAGTTTTCGGAATGTCCTGGAAATCCACGGAGGCACTTTTTGGAATTAATAAGAATTTCTGGGCGAAAGAAATACACCAGGGGGCACACACCCTGTCCATGAGACAGGGGGCGCCCCCCCCCCCCCATAGGGCACGCCACCTATCTCGTGGGCCCCCTGGACCTCCACCGACCTCAACTCCAACTCATATATTCACATTCGAGGAGAAAAAAATCATAGAGAAAGTTTCATCACGTTTTACGACACGGAGCCTCCGCCAAGCCCTAATCTCTCTAGGGAGGGCTGATCTGGAGTCCGTTCGGGGCTCCGGAGAGGGGCATTCATCGCCGTCGTCATCATCAATCATCCTCCATCACCAATTTCATGATGCTCACCGCCGTGCGTGAGTAAATCCATCGTAGGCTTGCTGGACAGTGATGGGTTGGATGAGATTTACCATGTAATCAAGTTAGTTTTATTAGGGTTTGATCCCTAGTATCCACTATGTTCTGAGATTGATGTTGCTATGACTTTGCTATGCTTAATGCTTGTCACTAGGGCCCTAGTGCCATGATTTCAGATTTGAACCTATTATGTTTTCATGAATATATGTGTGGTCTTGATCCTATCTTGCAAGTCTATAGTCACCTATTATGTGTCATGATCCGACAACCCCAAAGTGACAATAGTCGGGATACTTCTCGGTGATGACCGTAGTTTGAGGAGTTCATGTATTCACTATGTGCTAATGCTTTGTTCCGGTTCTCTATTAAAAGGAGGCCTTAATATCCCTTAGTTTCCGTTAAGACCCCGCTTCCACGGGAGGGTAGGACAAAAGATGTCACGCAATTTCTTTTCCGTAAGCACGTATGACTATTTACGAAATACATGCCTACATTACATTGATGAACTGGAGCTAGTTCTATGTCACCCTATGTTATAACTATTACATGAGGAATAGCATCCGGCATAATTATCCATCACTGATCCATTGCCTACGAGCTTTTCACATATTGTTCTTCGCTTATTTACTTTTCTGTTGCTACTGTTACAACTACTACAAAAACCCAAAAACATTTATCTTTACTTTTGCTACCGTTACCTTTATTATCATACCACTTTTGCTACTAAATACTTTGCTGTAGATACTAAGTTATCCAGGTGTGGTTGAATTGACAACTCAACTGCTAATACTCAAGTATATTCTTTGGCTCCCTCTGTGTCAAATCAATAAATTTGGGTTGAATACTTTACCCTCGAAAGTTGTTGCAGTCCCCTACACTTGTGGGTTATCACGCGCCGGGCTCTGGAATTCATCAAGGCGTGGTATCCTGGGCTAGACCTAGCCCAGCTGACCACGTTTCAGCTAGAGGCACAGGAAGAGCTGGTGGCGGCGGAGGACGACCTTGTCAAGCGGACGGTGATGATCGCTGACTATACCGACACCAGCGTCTTCGTCCCGGAGCTGGTTAATGAAGGCGCCGAGGCGCCGCTGGAGTGAACCCGGAGGACAGCGAGGACTCGGCCGAGCTGATTGATTCCAGCGAGAAAGGGGAGGAGGTTGAGGATGAGGAAAGCGAGGAGGACGTGCCGGAGATCGGAGCGGATGGCCAGCCTCAACCTGTCCGTGCCTCGAGCAATGATCCGCGCTCAAGTGCACTCCATGTTGTTAGTGTGAAGCACTTTATACATTTGTCACTTGCATGGATACATTCCAAATCGCTAGCTACGAAATAAAATACATGTCGAATTCAACATAAAGGGGATTTCGAAGATTCGAATTCATAGGAAGTGCATTCATCTATTTGAACCCGAGATAATGGCATTTGTAAATCAGATGTAAAAGGGGGCATCAATCTTTGTTGTGAGTTTGAACATGGTATATATATTTATACGCATATCTAACTTTTTTTTGCAACCAAGGAGATTATACCTGGAACCATGCATGAGCTGAGGTAAGTTGCATATTTTTTAATATATACTCGTGTACAATGTATATTAAAATGTACCCCCTCCATTCCAAAATAATCGTAGCTTTAGGATTTTTCAAGAGTAAAGATTTGTGAAGTTTGACAAATCTTGAAAGTTCAATTCAAGAGAACCGAAAACGTTAATGCTTCTGCTCCCAAATATTAAACAAAGCACCAAATAGGCCTCTGGTCACCCGAAACCGCGCGAGACTAATGTTTTGGTGGTAGGAAATTACTGTCCTGACTCTGGCCCGTGTAGCCTATTGGCCCGATGTCCAAAGGTCTAAACCGGGGTAGGTTTGTAACTTCACCAAGACGCCAGTCTCAACCGCCTCCGAGAAGCATTCATATGCCGTGGGCGCCTAAACACCCATGTGCTCGGCCGAAATCTATCCCGCCCACATTTGGGACACCTGACATGACTGTCCTACCCCCAACCCGCAATATGTCCGAAATTTTAGATGGGGGCAAAGTTTGTAACTTTCCCCAAATTTCAAACAAGCGCGTCTCAAACCGAAACATTGTTCCCCCTTAGTTCCCTGCCTCCCTCCGTTTCCCCATTCATACTCCGTGGGCGCGAAAACGCCCTCTCCACCAGCTGCGAAACCCCAGCCTCCTCCGTCCTCCACCCCATTGCGGCCAATCCACCGCCGCCCTCCTCCATCACACCAGAGCCGGTACCCCGACGTCGTCATCCAACGCAACCGCAACCGCAACACCCTCAAGGACTTAGCAGCTGAAGCCGAGGCAGAGCTGCCTCCACGACGCCGACGCTGACGTGCGCCGTACCAGAACCACTCCGACCACGCCATCCTGCACCTCACTGCTGCGGCTCCACTGTCGCAACCGTCCACCGCACCGGAGCTGTTCCCGCGACGTCGTCGTTCGCCGCCTCGGATCTTCTTCCCCGCCGCCGACAGACGGCCACCGCACCACACTCAACAACTTGGCCATGGGTTCGTCCAAGGCTGCGCCGTCCTCCACAACTTCTGGTTTCCGGCGAACAACAAGATCGTCGGAAAAACAGAAGGAGGACACAGCACTGCTAGCAGAAAGAGGTACTCCTCTTCCTTATTCATGCAAATCTTACGTCTCCGCTCACACCGTATTCATCCCACGAAAGAAACTAGTTGAGTGCTTCTTACTGCATCTTCTTCGTGATACTAAATGCACAAGGTTTCCTCCCTTTTACTCTTTCACCTTTGCTAGAGGTCAGTAGCCCGCCTGGATGTCAATTCAGGGTCAGTCGAACTGCAAAGAATCAGCACCCGCTTAGGCGCGCGGAGCACCTAGTCCGCCTGTTCCCCGAGGAAGCGACGCATCGGTGTCTATCATAGGGGTGTGGGGCGCAGGAGCTGCTTGCGCCCGATCTGGAGGTCGACGGGGCTTAAATGGATGGCTGGGGGCGGTGCCAAGCACGGCGGTGCGGTGAGGTCGAGGGGAGGGTGCAGGCAGGGGAGGAATAATGGGCCGGTGGTCGCTGGCGTTTCGAGGAAGATCGTCAACACTGACTGGCTGGAGGTAGATGAAGGCGATCTGCCCGTTCTTTGTACATCGGACGGTTCAGAAAAAATTGACTGGCCTATTTGCTTTCAGTCGACTGTTATTTTCATAGAATCCTGTAGTAATTGAGTGTGCCATGCATGTTGTAGAGCTATCATATGTCTCCCGTCATTTATTTCACACCGACCTGCTATCTGCTACCTTTACACTGTACTAAATGTGCACACACTTCACCCATACTCACACTATTGTTTTTTTATGCATGGGTATTTCAGACTCTGACGCAGTGTTGATGAAAGCAGAAAAGAAAAGACAGAAGTCACTCCACTGTAATTCGAAGATAAGCAGTAAGCGTTTCAGCGCTCTAATGGGTGCAGTGTCAGCAGTTGGAGAGAGTAAACGTAGCTCTGCAGTTGATGATCTCAATTGCCACACACAACCATCCCAGGTGCTTGCTATAACTTTGCGCTGTCAAATGTGGTTGCATGTTGCATATGGTGTCTAGCTTGTATTGCTTCCAATTTGGTTAAATTGCATCTGCTTACTTTACACATTATACCTTTGATAATGACATGCCTTCCTGTTTTTGATACATACTATATATGTCTATTAACCATGTTCGTACATCAAACTAATGCTCTTTTGTATCCCTCGTCAATCACTTATGATGAGACAGTCACCCGGGTGGGTTACTGTGAGACGCCCTACTCGTTTAAAGAGTGCTGTGTCATCCTCCCCACATGATTCTCAAGAAACAGCAAGGCTAAATGAAGATAGTCAACGTAGCTCTCTAGTTGATCACCACAATTCCCCCACACCACCATCGTAGGTGCTTGCTCTTACTTGGCAGTGTGATATGTGGTTGCATGTTGCATATGGTGTCTACCTTGTAATGCTTCTAATTAGGGTAAATTGCATCTGCTTAGTTAACACAATATACCTGTGAATATGACATGCCTTCCTATTTTTGGTACATACTACGTCTTTCTATTAACCATGTTCTTACATCAAACTACTTCTCTTGTGTATCCCTCATCAATGCTCCTAATTTCTTAAATTGCATCTCCTTAGCTTACACATTATACATGTGAATATGACATGCCTTCCTGTTTTTGGTACATACTACATCTGCCTATCACACCATGTTCTTACATCAAACTACTGTTCTTTTGTATCCCGCGTCTATCGCTTATGATGAGACAGTCCTGCGCATGGGTTAATATGAGACGCAATACTCTTATAAAGAATGCAATTTCATCCTCTCCACATGATTCTCAAGAAACAGCAAGCCTAAATGAAGATATTGAATGTTGCTCTGTACCTGAAGACAGCACTTCCCCTACACCACCATCACAGGTGCTTGCTCCAACTTCGCAGTGTGATATGTGTTGCATGTTGCATACGGTGTCTAGCTTGTAATGCTTCTAATTACGGTAAATTGCATCTGCTTAGTTTACACACTATACCTGTGAATATGACATGCCTACCTATTTTTGGTACACACTACATCTATGTGTTAACCTTGTTCTTACATGAAACTACCTCTCTTCTGTATCCTCCATCAATCACTTACGATGAGTCACCTTTATTCGTTGCACATTGCATATTATTTCTAGCCCGTTGCCATGTATTGCTTCTAATTTGGTCAAATACATTTGTTAGGGCACCCTTTTAATTTGGCAGAGTGATATTGGTTTCATCTTTCATATGGTTTCTAGCTTGCATCGATTCTAACAAGTTCAAGCACCTTGTGCTTAGTTTACACTTTATACATCATACATGTCAATATGTCACGCCGTCCTGTTTTCATACATATTGCATCCTCCTATCATGCGGCTGCCTTACATGAAAGTAGTGTTCGTCAATATCATGCATCAATAAGTTCTGAAGAGCAAATTTTATTCCTTTTTCTTGTGGGTTTGACTTGACAAGGCAAAATCAAGAAAGAGGAAGGAAATTAGAGTAAGGAAGGCGATGATGGTGGTCCTCTGCAGCAACGTAAACGGAGCATATGTACCGATTCTCCTTGTACTGATAGTGCATTACATGGTCCAAGTGTCCGCTCCCCTACTCCACCATCCAAGGTGCTTGCTCTAACTTGGCAGTGTGATATCTGGTTGCATGTTGCATATGGTGTCTAGCTCGTATTGCTCCTAATTAGTGCAAACTGCATCTGCTTAGCTTACACATGATACATGTGAATATGACACACTTTCCTGCTTTTGGTACATACTATATCTGTCTATCACACCATGTTCTTACATGAAACTACTCTTCTTGTGTATCCTGCATCAGTCACTTATGATGGGACACCTTTAAGTTGGCAGTGTGATATTGGTTTGCATCTTGAATATGATTTCTAGCACGTATTGCTTCTAGTTTGATGAACACCACCTATGACGAGACAGTTTTAACTTGGCAGAGTGATATTGATTGCACCTTCCATATGGTGTCTTGCAGTGTTTCTAATTTGTTGAAGTGCCTTCTGCTTAGTTACCACATCATAGGTGTGAATATGTCAAGCCGTCCATTTTTTCGTACATATTCCATCCTCGTATCATGACTTTGCCTTTCATCAGAGTAGTGTTCATCAGTATCATGCATGAATGAGTTCTAAAGAGCGAATGATATTCCTTTTTCTCGGTATGACCTCACAATGCAAAATCAATAAAGCTGAAGGAAATTGGCAACTCATTGGATGATGGTGGTCCTTCTGAGCAACTAAAACGGAGGTTCTCTACAGATTCTACTCTGCCATCCTCGCAACAAGATTCGCAAGACAATGCAAGGCTAGACAGTCAACGTAGTTGTGTAGATGATGAGCACATCTCCCCTACTCCACCATCACAGGTGCTTGCTCTAACTTGGCACTATTACATGTGGTTGCATGTTGCGTATGATGTCTAGCTTGTATTGCTTCTAACTTTGTTGAATTGCATCTGCTTACTTTACACATAATGCCTGTGAATATGACATGTGTTCATATTTCTACATCAGACTACTATTCTTGCATATCCCGCATCAGTCACTTATGATAAGGCACCTTTAAGTCGCCACTGCGATATTGGTTGTGTCTTGCATATGATTTCTAGCACATACTGCTTCTAATTTGTTGAAACGCCATACAGTTTGAACTTGGCAGAGTGATATTGGTTACATCTTTCATATGGTGTCTAGCTTGCAGTGCTTTCAATTTATTGAAATGCCTTCTGCTTAGTTACCACATCATCCGAGCGAATTTTATTCCTTTTTCTTATCGGTTTGACTTCACAATGCAAAATCATTACAACTGAAGGAAATTAGTCCGACAGTGGATGATGGTGGTCCTTCGGAGCAACTCAAACAGGGGGTCTCTACAGATTCTACTCTGCCATCCTCCCAACAAGATTCGCAAGACAACACAAGGCTGGACAGTCAACGTAGTTGTGTAGATGATGAGCACATCTCCCCTACTCCACCATCACAGGTGCTTGATCAAACTTGACACTATTATATGTGGTTGCATGTTGCGTATGATGTCTAGCTTCTATTGCTTCTAACTTGAATTGCCTCTGCTTACTTTACACATAATGCCTGTGAATATGACACGTGTTCTTGTTTCTAGAACATACGTGTACACGATGAGCACATCTCCCCTACTCCACCATCACAGGTGCTTGCTCTTACTTGGAACTGTTATACGTGGTTGCGTTTTCCGTATGATGTCTAGTTTGTATTGCTTATGATTATATTGAATTGCATCTGCGTAGCTTACAACTTATACCTACAACGATCACTTACCCATAAGACACATTTAACTTGGGACTGTGATGTAGGTTGCATCTTGCATTGTCTTCTAGCTTGTACTGCTTCTAATTTCTTGAAATGGCACTTACGACGAGACACTTTTTACCTCATAGAGTGATATTGGTTGCATGTTCATATGGTGCCTAGCTTTCATTTCTTCTAGTTTTGTTGAAATGCCTTCCGCTCACTATTTTTTCATAAATATTCCATCCTCCTATCGTACGTGTGAATATGAAATGCTGTCATTTTTTGTATATATTCCATCCTCCTGCGCTTGCCTTACATCAAAGTAGTGTTCGTCTATATCATGCATCAACCAGTTATGCAGAGCTAATTTTATTCATCTTCTTGTGTTTTTGACTTCATAAGGCAATATCAGAAAATAGGAAGGAAAAGAGTAAGTTAGGGGATGTTGGTGGTACTCCGCACCGACGCAAATAGAGACTCTCTAGATTTGCCACTGCTACTGCTAATGAAGTTGAAGTCCCAAGTCTACATGATGAGTTCATCTCCCGCACTCCACCATCGCAGGTGCTTGCTCTAAGTTGACAGTGTGATAATTGGTTTCATGTTGCATATGTTGTCTAGCCTGTATTTCTTCTATTTTGATTAAATTGCACCTGCTGAGTTTATAAGTTATACATGTGCATATGACATGGCTTTCTGTGTCTAGAATACACCTATCTATCATACCATGTTCTTACATCAAAGTACTATTGTTGTGTATCCCGCATCAGTAACTCATGATTGGACGCTTTTAACATGGCAGCTTGATAGTGGTTGCATCTTGCATTAATTTCTACGTTGTACTGCTTCCAATTTTTTGAATTGCCACTTATGACAAGACACTTTTAACTTGGTAGAGTAATATTGGTTACATCTTTCATATGGTGTCAAGCTTGCATTACTTCTATTTTCTTGAAAATCCTTCTGCTTAGTTTGCACATCGTAGCTGTGAATATGTCATGTCGTCCTGTTTTTCTTACATATTCCATCCTCATACGGTTGTCTTACATCAAAGTATTGCTTGTCTATATCATGCATCAATGAGTTCTGAAGAGTGATTTTATTCTTTTGTGTTGTGGGTACAACTTGACATGGCAAAGTCAAAAAAGAGCAAGGAAAATAATATAGTAGGGAGTGCTGTTACTCGTCGGGTGAAACAGAAAAGGTTCTGCCATCGAGATTCGGCTGGTACTTATAGTGCAGTAGAAGGTCCAAGTCCACCGGCTAAATCTACAAACACAGTATCACTTGCTCCACCAGCTGCAGCATCCGCTTCAACTGTACCAGCATCTCAACCAGTTACTCGTTTGTTTGCTCCAAAACTAGCCAGTTCCCAAGCTGCCTTCACACCTAACACTACTTTCGAAGCACTGCTGACACAATAGGACTTGGCAAGATCAGATGAACCTCATGAGCATCAACACCAAGACGGTACCTGGCCGAGTCAAATTGCAGTTGCATGCTCCTTTATATGTACTCTCATAGTTTGATGTACACTAACACTTTCCATATTCGTTATTGAACTAGCACCATGGCGCAAGCGGAAACAGACATCAGGGATAATGCTTGACAGATTAACAAAATCTAAAGGAGGAAGAATGGAGATCCATTTTGAGACAGGTTTAAAAATGCCACGTGATGCTACAGAGTCAGCCAAGTTAGTATCAGAGGCAGCCGTTGCCGTTAGGTGTCATGCGCGTATCCTCCCAACGTGGATCCAGTACAGGAATGAGAAAGACAATACCCAGTTTAACACCTTCCTTGACCATTTATCCGTAAGTAATGTTATTCATCGCAATTAGTAATATTGTCTTGCTCTGTCCCATACTTTCTAGCTTCCTCCTAATAAGACTCACATTCTTTTTTCAACAGATGAGGTTCAAGTTGGATCTGAAAGATGATGCAACTAAGCATGCACTCATGTTTTTCAGTCTGCTCTGCGATAGTATCGGTACCACCTTAGAAAATCACACTTTGAAGGCAAGGCTAACAATTAAATCGCCCAAACATCTCGAGTGGAATATATTACAGATGAAGACTGGATAGCCCTCGTTAAACACTGGTCTGATCCAAAGTATCAAGTAGGCTATATGTATTTGATCATACCACATATTGAACTTGTATTTATGTATGTGCCTTACAAGTGTATCTTCTTCTAGGCTAACTGTTTGAAGAACAAAACCAACCGTTCTAAAGTGAAATTCCAACAGAAAATAGGATCTCGTAGCTATATTGCACACTGCGAGGCTCTTGTAAATAGCTGCTACTTCCTTCTTTTTTTTGTGCCATATTATCGTATCTATATTGACTTGTTCCAAATACAGAGGAAAGCCCGTGCGGACCAAAAAGAACCTGAACCGAATGCAGTGCAAATCTTCAAGGATTGCCACACCAGCAAGATGAAGGGCATGAGCACACCAGTTCAAGCCGCTGTTGTAAGTCCTTACTCCTCCTGCCTTGAACTGATTGGTACTGTGATGTGTTCATTTAACTAGTTGGTTTGCAGCCAATGTCAGTTACTCTGTTCACTTTTATACATAGTTGTCTTAACGTATCATTTCACCTTACATGGTTTAAAAGAGATGAAGGATATTCTTTTGGTCTTGATTTGTAATCTAGTTGTTATGTTCACGTGCGCACACAATGATAAAATAGCCTGTTTGTTCTATATCTGTTTGCCCATGATATGAAGGATGTCGTACTATGTTCATCCTACTTTAAACCATGTCTCTTTATCCTTAGATGTCAATGAATGTGAGGAAATAGACAATACAGTAGGCATGCTACATGGACATATGTTCGGAAAGTGATTTTATTATGTAGTTGGCACTACAATACATGCTAATGTATTATAGTAGTTCACCAAAATAAGTTATGTATAAACGTTTAACCTACTTTGTTTGTTTTTGTCTCATTAGTAACTCACTGGTACACTAATCTACAAGTTCAAACTGTCAGGAAGCTATGGAACAAGTGATTGAACAGCCACAACCACCTGAAGGTGACGAGGCTACTACAGGCACAATGTCACCTCTTGCTACAATGCATCAGTATCTCTCCACTAACAGTGCAAAAAGCACCTTCCTGCATAATTCTGGGTTGGTTGTCAAGGTAACCTCGTCCAAATCGCCTACAGAACAAAATCTTCCTGCTAGACAGAGTGATATATCTGTGCTCCAGACACAAGTCCAATCCCTAATGGACGTTGTTTCAGAAACAAGAATAGTGGTTGAGAAATGCCGTCAAGATATGAATGGTTTTGAAACCAGACTATCAGACATTTGCTTCGTTGTTGAAGAGCAATGGTGGAAAAAAGGTGGAGATCGTGTTGCTCCATCAGATTCTACAGCCTAAAACATTAGCACTCAGGTCAAATGATCTGTGCTTCTATACATCTGATGGTGCTTTTATCTGGAAGGACTGTAAACTTTATGCCAACAGGCCTTTTGTTGTATGATTGGAATTTATTTTCTTGTGATACAACATTTATGATGCTGCCATAGGCTGCAGTAATTATGACGCTATTTTTGTATAGTGTAGGTTTATCTTAGTAATGTATTCGGACGAAAGCGTCGTAGGAGCCCAACATGCCAACATTCGTCGGGCCCATTCCAATTGGGCTAAAAACGATTATGGGCCGAAATTGGCATGTAGCCCACTAAATATATCTGGGCTTAAATTAGCATAAGCTTTCAAATTTTTATGGTAGGCCTGTGCCCATAGTGGGCCTTTAACAGGCCTAAACATAATTTGGTCCTTCAGTAAAAATAGGCCGTTTACAGGTGTAAATATCTCGAGCCCATAAAAAACATGGGCCTTTAATAGACCGAAAGTGAGATTGGGTCCTGATTGTGCCAAATAACCCACTGGACTTAGCAGGCCGAAATGGTGGCCCATTTACGATGCGGATATTTGACAGGCCGAAATTCGGACGGGCCGTAAATGCGCCGACCTAATACACGGGCCTTTAACAGGTCGGAACTTCGGACGGGCTAGATTATCGTCATTTTTATATGGGCCCGATATGACGTTGGGCCACATATGGCCCATGGTTTATGTCCGGCATTAACAGGCCGAAAATGACAACAGGCCGAAAGTGGCCCAAATCTATAGTGGGCCTCTAACAGGCCAAATGACAGACATGGCCGAATATGACCCAAATCCTTCACGGTCGTTTATGGGCCAAAAGTTTTGATGGCCTGTAAATGGGCCCAAATGAAGCCGGACCTTTAACAGGACGGAAATACACCGGGCCGTAATTCGGCCCAATTACTTAGCGGACTATTAACGGGCCAGAAGTGACCATGGGCCGCATTGATGACAAGTTTAGACCAGGCCGTTGACGGGCCGATTTGACAGAGAATGTTGGGCCTTTAGCTGGGCCGGCCCATTATGGTCTGCAGAATCTTGTGGGCCTTTAGCTGGGCCGGCCCATTATGGTCCGCAAAATCTTGTGGGCCTTTAGCTGGGCCGGCCCATTATGGTCCACTAAATTTTGTGGGCCTTTAGCTGGGCCGGCCCATTATGGTCCGCTAAAACTTATGGGCCTTCAGTTGGGCCGGCCCATTTAAACTTTGTGGGCCACTTTTGGGCCTGTCCACGTGTCAACATATCATAGGCCCATCTCGACCGTTGGATGAGTGACACCTGTGCCAACGCGGAGCTGACACGTGGATCCGTCAGCCAGTGAGAATTTTACACATGGAAAATCGGCATTGGTCGTGGCTGTTAACGGGTTATCGGATCCAAAATCCGACCCGATAGCTGAACGGCGTTCCATTACGGTGGATGCCACGTGTCGGTCATCCTTGACAAAGCACTTCTGTGACGCGCGATTTATCGTCATGGAATGGACACTTCCGTGATGATAATTTTGGTAATGTCATGGAACACTTCTACGACAGGACAGGTATGACTATCTTGATTCTGTCATAAATTTATCATCGATGTACATGCATGAAAAAAAAAACGCGACCTACTGTGACAAACATGTATCATCACGGAAGTGTATTTTTTTGTAGTGTTCCCTCTGCGAAGGGCCTATCTATTTACTTTTATGTTGAGTCATCACCCTTCTTATTAATAAGCACCCACTGGAGAGCACACTATCATTTGCACTCATTACTATTGGTTTATGTTGGGTATCACTTGACTGGATCTCTTTTACCATGAATTACAATGTTTAGTCAGTCCTTGATCATTAAAGGTGCTCTGCATTTATGTTTTGCGGTCTCAGAAAGGGCTAGCGAGATACCATTTTGTTATATCATGTTAGGATTGTTTTGAGAAAGTGTTGTCATTTGAGTTTTATTATTATGGATCGCTAGCTGATTATGCTATTGATATGAGTAAGTGTGAGACCTAAGTGTTATTGTGAGTATGGTTAGTTCATAATATTTGATGAAACTTGAATGCTGGCTTTTCATGTTTATAACAATAAGAGCAAACAGAGTTTGTAAAAGTTTTCTTTTTCACTTTCAGTTTGTCAACTGAATTGCTTAAGGACAAGCAAAGGTTTAAGCTCGGGGGAGTTGATACGTCTCCAACGTATCTACTTTTCCAAACACTTTTGCCCTTGTTTTGGACTCTAACTTGCATGATTTGAATGAAACTAACCCGGACTGACGCTGTTTTCAGCAGGACTGCCATGATGTTGTTTTATGTGTAGAAAAGAAAAGTTCTCAGAATGTCCTGGAAATCCACGGAGGCACTTTTTGGAATTAATAAGAATTTCTGGGCGAAAGAAATACACCAGGGGTCCCACAACCTGTCCACGAGACAGGGGGGCGCCCCCCCCTATAGGGCGCGCCCCCTATCTCGTGGGCCCCCTGGACCTCCATCGACCTCAACTCCAACTCCATATATTCATGTTCGGGGAGAAAAAAATCAGAGAGAAAGTTTCATTGCGTTTGACGACACGGAGCCGCCGCCAAGCCCTAATCTCTCTTGGGAGGGCTGATCTGGAGTTCGTTCGGGGCTCCGGAGAGGGGGATTCGTCGCCGTCGTCATCATCAACCATCCTCCATCACCAATTTCATGATGCTCACTGCCGTGCGTGAGTAATTCCATCGTAGGCTTGCTGGACGGTGATGGGTTGGATGAGATTTACCATGTAATCAAGTTAGTTTTGTTAGGGTTTGATCCCTAGTATCCACTATGTTGTGAGATTGATGTTGCTATGACTTTGCTATGCTTAATGCTTGTCACTAGGGCCCGAGTGCCATGATTTCAGATCTGAACCTATTATGTTTTCATGAATATATGTGTGTTCTTGATCCTATCTTGCAAGTCTATAGTCACCTATTATGTGTTATGATCCGACAACCCGAAGTGACAATAATCGGGATACTTCTCGGTGATGACCATAGTTTGAGGAGTTCATGTATTCACTATGTGTTAATGCTTTGTTCCTGTTCTCTATTAAAAGGAGGCCTTAATGTCCCTTAGTTTTCGCTAGGACCCCGCTGCCACGGGAGGGTAGGACAAAAGATGTCATGCAAGTTCTTTTCCATAAGCATGTATGACTATTTACGGAATACATGCCTACATTACATTGATGAACTAGAGCTAGTTCTGTGTCACCTTATGTTATAGCTATTACATGAGGAATCGCATCCGGCATAATTATCCATCACTGATCCATTGCCTAGGAGCTTTTCACATAGTGTTCTTCGCTTATTTACTTTTCCGTTGCTACTGTTAACTACTACAAAAACCCAAAAACATTACTTTTACTACCGTTACCCTTATTATCATACCACTTTTGCTACTAAATACTTTGCTGCAGATACTAAGTTATCCAGGTGCGGTTGAATTGACAACTCAACTGCTAATACTCAAGAATATTCTTTGGCTCCCCTTGTGTCGAATCAATAAATTTGGGTTGAATACTTTACCCTCAAAAGCAGTTGCGACCCCCTACACTTGTGGGTTATCATATGCGCATTTTTCCTTAGCCATTTTTCATGTGGGCATCGCTTTGCAACCCTTGTACACCATGCAGTCGCTCTACGAGCTGCGGCTTCTGACAGGAGAAGTTTTTTGGTGCAGACACATTACTTGTCCGACTGCAGGAGACGGCACATAGCAGAAGGCGGCGAGCCTCCCGGCCGACTAGTCGAACCCGGTGCCAGGCGGAATAATAAAACAACACATTCATAGACATAACACTTATCATATAGATAAAAGAGGGTAGTCCCCGAGCTCTTCTCGGGGGACCCGGAGTCTTCGTACTTAATACAAAAGGTGGTGTGATACATACTGCTTTTAACTGTAAAATCTTCGGAGGAGGTTTGTGTTCCATGGCCTCTTCGTCTCCTTGCCTGAGTCATCTCTTTTGCATGCTCTAGGCTTCTGAGCATCGATCAGGTAGTAGGAATCATTGCCCAGCACTTTGCTGACGATGAAAGGGCCTTCCCAAGGTGCCGAGAGCTTGTGCTGGCTGGTTGTTTGCTAGATCACCCGGAGCACAAGGTCTCCCTCTTGGAAGGATCTTGGCTTGACTTTGCGGTTGTAGTATCGGAGCAGACTCTGCTGGTAGATGGCGGACCGGCTGAGTGCCAACAGCCGGCCCACTTCCAGCAGATCAACGCCGTCCTCTCGTGCTTCTTTGGCCTCCGCCTTGGTGTAAAGGGTGACTCGTGGGGAGTCAAATTCTACGTCCGTCGGGATGACGGCTTCGGCACCATAGATGAGGAAGAAGGGCGTGAAGCCGGTTGACTTGTCCGGAGTTGTGTGCAGGGTCCAAAGGACGGCCGGCAGCTCATCGAGCCAGCAGCTGGCCGAACGCTCTAGAGGCTCGACTAGTCGGGGCTTCATGCCGGACAAAATGAGGCCGTTTGCTCGCTCTACTTGTCCGTTTGACTGCGGATGAGCAACGGACGCTAAGTCCAGTCGGATGCCCTGCATCACGCAGAAACGAGCCAAGGCTCCTTTGGCGAAGTTTGTGCCGTTGTCGGTGATGATGCTGTGTGGTATGCCGTACCGAGTGGTGATGTCGGCGATGAAAGTCACGGCAGTAGGCCCATTCAGCTTCTTGATTGGCTTTGCTTCTATCCACTTGGTGAACTTGTCCACAGTGACAAGCAAATGAGTCATGCCGCCGCAAGCCATCTTGAATGGCCCCACCATGTCCAGCCCCCAAACGGCAAAGGGCCAGGCAATGGGAATGGTCTTGAGTGCAGAAGCCGGCAAGTGTGGCTTGGAGCGGAACTTCTGGCACCCTTTACACTTCTGGACAAACTCTTTGGCGTCTTCTAGAGCAGTCGGCCAGAAGAAACCATGGCGGAAAGCTTTGGCAACAAGTGATCTTGAATCCGCGTGGTGACCACATTCGCCTTGGTGGATATCCTTGAGGATTGCTTGGGCCTGGTTTGGCTCCACGCAACGCTGGTACACACCAGTGACACTGTGCCGCACCAGTTCTTTGTTGACGATGGTGTATGCTGCTGCCCGTTGTTGCACCTGTCAGGCTAGGATCTCATCAGTCGGCAGCTCTTTGTTCACCAGGAAGTTAAGGATGGGCTGAGCCCATGAAGGTGTTGTTATTTCTTCGACTGCCACGACTGCAACTTGTATAAGGGCGGTTGGGCTGGGAGGCGGCGGGTTGGAGTTGGCTGCCGCCTGTTGAGTCGGAGAAGTCCCCGGGCCGACTGCTGTAGTCCCCCAGCCGGGCTCTGAAGTCCTCGGGCCAGGTGCGACGGCTGCAGTCCCCGCGCCGGCTGCCGAAGTCCCCGCGCCAGCTTCCAGGGCCCTCAAGTCGGATCTGACTGCTTCAGGAGGGGCCGGCACGAAGATGGAGTCGGATTCTGGTGACGGCTTGACAGACGGCTTGAGGAGGCGTTGTAGGGCGACGCCGGCTGATATTGCTTGCCGGGTGGAGGCGATCCGTGCCAGGGCATCTGCTTGCTCGTTGTCGTTTCTTGGCACATGGAGGAACTCACACTCGTCAAAGTATCCACTGAGTTGCTGCACAAGGAAGCGGTAGCTTGCCATATTTGCATCCTTGGCATCCCAGTCGCCTGACGACTGCTGGACCACCAAGTCAGAGTCACCATAGCACACGATCCGGCGAATGTCGAGTTCCTTGGCATCCGGAGCCTATGTATGAGTGCTTCGTTTTCAGCTACGTTGTTGGAGGCGGCAAAATGGATTTGCAGTACGTATTTGAGCTTGTCTCCTTTGGGAGAGGTGAGGACGATGCCGGCTCCCAGACCGGTGCGCATCTTTGAACCATCAAAGTGCATTCGCCAATGGGTGGAGTCTGGCGCTGGCGGCAGGTACTCGGTCTTGGCCCAGTCGACAAGGAAGTCGGCCAGTGCTTGTGACTTGATGGCGGTGCGAGGCTGGTAGTAGATGGTGTAGGGGGCCAGATCTATGGCCCATTTGGCCACTCATCCTGAAGCATCTCGGCTTCCAATGATCTCAGCAAGCGGAGCAGTGCAGACGGCAGTAATTGGGTGCTCTTGAAAGTAGGGCTTCAGCTTCTTGGCGACAAAGTGCACGCCATAACACATCTTTTGATAGTGGGGGTAGTTTTGCTTGGAGGCGGACAGTACTTCACTCAAGTAATACACCGGCCTCTAGATTGGCAGTGCTCTGCCCTCCTCCTTGCGCTCTACCACTATGACTGTGCTGACCACCCGACTGGTGGCGGCGATGTAGAGGAGCATGGGCTCTTTATCAGTCGGGGCCACCAGGATAGGAGGAGTGGCCAACATCTTCTTGAGCTGGAGGAAAGCTTCGTCTGCCTTGTCGTTCCACTCAAAAAAAGTGGTTTTCTTCATGATTTAGTACAAGGGGAGAGCCTTCTCGCCCAGCCGACTGATGAAACGGCTGATTGACGCCAAGCAGCCGATGAACTTCTACACGTCCAGCAGTCAGGTGGGCACCTCCATCTTCTCAATGGCCTTGATCTTCACAGGGTTGCACTCTATGCCGCACTCTAAGACCAGGAAGCCGAGAAGCTGGCCGGCTGGTACTCGGAAGATGCATTTCTCCGGGTTGAGCTTGACCTGAAATTGGCACAGGTTCTCAAATGTCTCCTTGAGGTCTTCCAGCAGCGTGCCATGCTTTTCCGTCTTCACCACCACATCGTCCACGTAAACATGGGCGTTTCTGCCGAGTTGCTTGAGGAGGCACTTCTGCATGCAACGCTGAAACGTGGCGCCGGCATTTCTCAAGCCGAACATCATGGTCAGGTAGCAGAAGGCTCCAAATGGCATGATGAAGGTGGTCTTCAGTCTATCGGCCGGGTTCAGCTTGATCTGATGGTACCCTGAGTACGCATCCATAAAACTCAGCAGCTCGCATCCAGCTGTGGAGTCTATTACTTGGTCGATTCTTGGCAAAGCAAAGGGATCTTTGGGGCAAGCTTTGTTCAGGCTTGTATAATCAATACACATGCGCCACTGCTTATTCTTCTTCAGCACAAGAACTGGATTGGCCAACCATTCCGGGAAAAATACTTCCATGATAAAGCCGGTTGCTAGAAGCCGGGCTATCTCTTCTCCAACAACTCTTCTCTTTTCTTCCAACAGGCGGTACAAGGGCTGCCTGATTGGCTTAACGTCAGGTCGGACATGTAACTTGTGCTCGGCGAAATCCATCGGAACACCTGGCATGTCTTTGGGAGACCATGCAAAGATGTCCCGATTCTCATGGAGGAAATCGACGAGCTCACTTTCCTATTTGCTGTCAAGGTTTGTACCTATGACAGCGTGCCTCTCTGGGTGCTCCAGATCCAAGGGTATCTTCTTTGTTTCCTTCGCCGGCTTGAACAAGCCCTCAACTTCCGACTCCTTGGGGGTGGGTGACATTTGTGGCTTCTTGCCTGCCATCGCCACAACCCGGTCAAGAAACCGCTTTTCAGATGCAATCACAAGGGACTCTGCCAGCCGGCTGCTGTCTGCTGTGCAAGCGGATGACTTCTTGTAGTATCCGACTATGGTCAGGATTCCCTTGGTAGTCGGCATCTTCATCTTGAGGTAAGCATAGTGGGGGACCGCCAGGAACTTGGCCAGAGCAGGCCGGCCAAGTAGCGCATGATAGGGGCTCTCAAGGTCCACCACCTCAAACCAGACTGGCTCTCGGCGGAAGTGATTTTTGTCCCCGAAGAGAACATCGATCTAGGTCTTGCCGATTGGTGAGCAGGAAAGGACAGGGACTATGCCATGGAATACAGTCCGACTAGGGTGAAGCTGCTTCTGCTTGACTCCCAATTTCTCCATTGTGTCACGGTACAGGATATTGATGTTGTTGCCGCCATCTATCAGGACTCTGGAGAAATGAGCTACCCGCCTCTCTATTGCGAAGGTGGCATCTAAGACCAGGGCATAAGAACCAAGGGAGGGCATCACCTCCGGGTGGTCAGCCCTGCTCCAACTGATGGGCTTCTCAGACCAATGCATGAACTCTGGAGTATCTGATGCCACTGCTTGTACTTCTTGTTGTTGCTACCGTTTGCTGCGTTTGTCGTTGTCTACACTGGTGAACACAACATAGGCCCCGTGCTCCTCTGGATACTCATCTTGTATGGCGCCGACTAGTCGAACCGCCGGCTGCTGAGGCGGGGGAGGTGGTGGGCCGGCAGGCAGGGGGGCAGGAGTCCATCTCCCTTGGCGATTCTGGTGAGCCAATGGCACTTCCGAGTGGTGTGGTTGGATGGCTTCGCACCACTATGGAACTTGCAGGGTGCATCAAGAGTCTGCTCATACGAGAAGGCGAGCAACCAATTGGGCTTGCCACCCTTCTGACGCTTGGGCAGAGGCTGCCCTTCTGGCTGCTGGTCTTCGGCTGTCGCCACCTGCCGGCTAGTGGAAGCTGGCTGCATGGCTTTGCGCTTGTTGTCGCTTGGTTGCTGTCGCCGACTGGTGTCACCAGCCGGAGTCCGAGGAGCCTACGGGGCTACCTTGCCGGTTGCATCGACTTGGATCTCCGCCTTCATGGAGGAGTCGGCCGTGGCGTATTTGTCAGCGATGATCAGCAGTTCGTCGAGATTCGTCGGCTCGTCACAGAGAAGCCGGTGCTTGAGGAGGGTGCCCTTTCGGCACCCGGCGGTAAAGTATTCGATGGCCTTCACCTCGTGCATGCCCTCACAGGAGTTACGCAGCTCGGCCCAGCGCGTGAGATAGTCGCGAGTCGATTCGCTGGGCCCTTGGACGCACAAGGAGAGCTGACGGGCCTTGGGAGGCCGCTTGTACGTGCTGGTGAAGTTGCAGATGAAAGCTTCGGTGAAATCAACCCAGTTGTTGATGCTGCGGCGCTTCAGGCTGTTAAGCCACGTCTGGGCTATGCCCTTGATAACCCACAAGTGTAGGGGAACGCAACAGCTTTCGAGGATAAAGTATTCAACCCAAATTTATTGATTCGACACAAGGGGAGCCAAAGAATATTCTTGAGTATTATCAGTTGAGTTGTCAATTCAACCACACCTGGATAACTTAGTATCTGCAGCAAAGTATTTAGTAGCAAAAGTGGTATGATAATAAAGCTAACGGTAGTAAAAGTAAAGATAGTTGTTTTTGGGTTTTCGTAGTAGTTGTAACAGTAGCAACAGAAAAGTAAATAAGCAAAGAACAATATGTGAAAAGCTCGTAGGCAATGGATCAGTGATGGATAATTATGCCGGATGCGATTCCTCATGTAATAGCTATAACATAGGGTGACACAGAACTAGCTCCAATTCATCAATGTAATGTAGGCATGTATTCCGTAAATAGTCATACGTGCTTATGGAAAAGAACTTGCATGACATCTTTTGTCCTACCCTCCCGTGGAAGTGGGGTCCTAACGAAAACTAAGGGATATTAAGGCCTCCTTTTAATAGAGAACTGGAACAAAGCATTAGCACATAGTGAATACATGAACTCCTCAAACTACGGTCATCACCGAGAAGTATCCCGATTATTGTCACTTCGGGGTTGTCAGATCATAACACATAATAGGTGACTATAGACTTGCAAGATAGGATCAAGAACACACATATATTCATGAAAACATAATAGGTTCAGATCTGAAATCATGGCACTCAGGCCCTAGTGACAAGCATTAAGCATAGCAAAGTCATAGCAACATCAATCTCAGAACATAGTGGATACTAGGGATCAAACCCTAACAAAACTAACTTGATTACATGGTAAATCTCATCCAACCCATCACCGTCCAGCAAGCCTACGATGGAATTACTCGCGCACGGCGGTGAGCATCATGAAATTGGTGATGGAGGATGGTTGATGATGACGACAGCGACAAATCCCCCTCTCCGGAGCCCCGAACGGACTCCAGATCAGCCCTCCCGAGAGAGATTAGGGCTTGGCGGTGGCTCCGTTTCGTAAAACGCGATGAAACTTTCTCTCCGATTTTTTTCTCCCCAAACGTGAATATATGGAGTTGGAGTTGAGGTCGGTGGAGGTCCAGGGAGCCCACGAGATAGGAGGGCGCGCCCTAGGGGAGGCACGCCCCCTTGTCTCGTGGACATCCTGTGGGCCCCCTGGTATTGATTCTTTCGCCAAAAATTCTTATTAATTCCAAAAAGTGCCTCTGTGGATTTCCAGGACATTCCGAGAACTTTTCTTTTCTACACATAAAACAACATCATGGCAGTTCTGCTGAAAACAGCGTCAGTCCGGGTTAGTTTCATTCAAATCATGCAAGTTAAAGTCCAAAACAAGGGCAAAAGTGTTTGGAAAAGTAGATGTGTTGGAGACGTATCAACTTACCCAAGCTTAAACCTTTGCTTGTCCTCAAGCAATTCAGTTGATAAACTAAAAGTGATAAAGAAAAAAATTTACAAACTCTGTTTGCTCTTGTTGTTGTAACATGAAAAGCCAGCATTCATGTTTCAGCAAATATTATGAACTAACCATACTCAAAATAACATTTAGGTCTCACAATTACTCATATCAATAGCATAATTATCTAGCAAGCCATAATAATAAAACTCGGATGACAACACTTTCTCAAAATGATCATAACATGATATAACAAAATGGTATCTCGCTAGCCCTTTCTGAGACCACGAAACATAAATGCAGAGCACCTTTAAAGATCAAGGACTGACTAAACATTGTAATTCTTGGTAAAAGAGATCCAGTCAAGTCATACCCAATATAAACCAATAGTAATGAATGCAAATGACAGTGTGCTCTCCAGCGGGTGCTTTTTAATAAGAAGGGTGATGACTCAACATAAAAGTAAATAGATAGGCCCTTCGCAGAGGGAAGCGGGGGATTTGCAGAGGTGCTAGAGCTCGATTTTAAAATAGAGATTGAATAACATTTTGAGCGGCATACTTTTGCTGTCAACGCAACAACTATGAGATGGCTGTATCTTCCATACTACATGCATTATAGGCAGTTCCCAAACAGAATGGTAAAGGTTTATACTCCCCAAACCACCAACCAGCATCAATCCATGGCTTGCTCGAAACAACGAGTGCCTCCAACATACAACAGCCCTGTGGGAGTTTTCTTTTGTTATTTTGATTTGCTTTGATCGTTTTGGATCATGGGACTGGGCATCCCGGTTACCAGCCCTTTCTCGTGAATGAGGAGTGGAGTCCTCTCTTGAGAATAACCCACCTAGCATGGAAGATATAGGCAGCCCTAGTTGAAACATGAGCTGCTCGAGCATACAAAACAGAATTTCATTTCAAAGTTTGGAGTTTGGCACATACAAATTTACTTGGAACAGCAGGTAAATACCACATATAGGTAGGTATAGTGGACTCAAATGGAACAACTTTGGGGTTTTAAGGAGTTTGGATGCACAAGCAGTATTCCTGCTTAGTACAGGTGAAGGCTAGCAAAATACTGGGAAGCGACCAACTAAGAGAGCGACAACAGTCGTAAACATGCATTAAAATTAATTTACACCGAGTACAAGCATGAGTAGGATATAATCTACCATGAACATAAATATCATGAAGGCTATGTTGATTTGATTCAACTACATGCATGAACATGTGCCAAGTCGAGTCACTCAATTCATTCAAAGGGGGATACCATCCCATCATATCACATCGTAATCATTCTAATAGCATGTTGGCACGCAAGGTAAACCATTATAATTCATAGCTAATCAAGCATGGCACAAGCAACTATAATCTCTAAATGTCATTGCAAATATGTTTACTTCATAATAGCTGACTCAGGAACGATGAACTCATCATATTTACAAAAACAAGAGAGGTCGAGTTCATACCAGCTTTTCTCATCCCAATAAGTCCATCATATATCGTCATTATTGCCTTTCACTTGCACGACCGAACGATGTATATAATAATAAGAGTGCACATGCATTGGACTAAGCTGGAATCTGCAAGCATTCAACTCAAGAGAGAAGACAAGTAATATGGGCTCTAAGTTAAATAAACAATCATGCATATAAGAGCCGCTAAGCATTTTCAATATAGTCTTCTCGACCCCCAAAAGAAAGAAAAGAAAAGAAAACTATTTACACGGGAAAGCTCCCAACAAGTAAAAAGAAGAACTAAAAATCTTTTTGGGTTTTCATTTTAATTTCTACTACAAGCATGGAAATTAAACTAACTAATATTTTTGGTTTTTCTTAAGGTTTATCAAACACACAAGAAGAAAACTAGAAAAAGAAATTAAACTAACATGGATAATACAATGAAAGAGTATGAGCACCAACGACTAGTGTGTGAACATGAATGTAAAGTCGGTGAGAAATATGTACTCCCCCAAGCTTAGGCTTTTGGCCTAAGTTGGTCTAGTACCAAGGACCGCCGCTACTCTCCCCGGTGTAATGGGAGGTGTAATCAGGATACCACTGGCTGGTCATCTCCGGATCCCACTTGATAGATGATGCACGATAAGGGTCCAGTTCAGGTTCCGGCTCAGGTTCAGGTTCTGGAGTAAAAGCTTGGGCTCGATGGTTGTTCACCGCTTCCGGCGTAACAAGAAAATTTTCTGCAAGCAAATCAAACAACAGAGGCGCAGGCAAAATAATAATCTCAATGTGTTTCTTATTAAATCTAAGTTTATACAAGAGCATCTTCTCTTCATTGTCAACAATAAACTTGTGTGCTACCATGCTCTTGTAATCTAAAATGTGAGGAGGCAATTTTATCTCCTCCTTCTCATGGTGCCTAATGGGTATCTGAAAATATTTAGCAAGACGTGCAGCATAGATACCTCCAAATATGGGGCCTTTTGTACGATTCAGGGCTAGCCGTTTAGCAACGACGGCACCCATACTAAAAGTATTGTCTCCAAGCAAAGCATGTTGAAGAATGATAATATCAGGAACGCTCAGGTTTCCACTATTTCCACGACCAATCAAGCATGTACTAGCAAATATGGCAAAGTAGCGTAAAACAGGAAAGTGTATGCTAGAGACTTTTGCCTCAGAGCCCTTCTTTGGCTCCTCTACAGCAATAGTATTAACGAAGCCACCCACATCTTCACGATGGGGTTCCTCTAATTCTCCCTCATAAGGTATCCTACATACCGCGCAAAAATGACGTAAAGACATTTCTTTGAATTCATTGTATAAATGAAATGATACTACAGGCGGTGACTTCTTAGGATAATAATAAAAGTTTTGCACGATAGTATTGGTAAGTAAGAGATACTGATCGATTCGGTCGTTGATGAAACTGGTGAGGCATGTAGTCTCGATTAAAGCATAAAAGTCTTCATGAATTCTAGCTTCTTTCAAGAAATCCTCGCATGGCCATTCACACGACCGTACTTCCGCTAAGGGAGGAAGATTATACTTGGCTTTTTCCTTCTCTTTGGCTTGTTTTTCCTGAGAGCTTTGGCTAGAAGAGCCCCTCAAAAGTTTCCTCAACATTTTATGAAAATTTCTGAAATTTTAGTAACTTCAAAATAAAAGTGAATAAAACTAAACAAGATTGGTAGCAACTACTCCTACAAGTGCCTAGAGCCTATATCATGCATTAGAATTGCTTGGGACCTCAAAAATTTAACATGCAAGCTCAAGAACATGGTCACCTATGCAGCAAAAATTTGCAATGAATAAAGCACTAGAACAAAAACTAATTGGAGCAATGGAGGAGTCACATACCAAGCAACAATCTCCCAAAGCAGTTTTGTGAATGGAGCTTTGAGCAAGGAGATCGAAAATCGCAGCAAAACAAGCTAGAACTCATGCTTGAGCTGGATGGGGATTTTTTTTGGGTAGAAGATGAAGTGTGTGGGTGCTGGCATATGTGGAGGGGGGCCACCAGGGGCCCACGAGACAGGGGGCGCGCCCTATAGGGGGGCGCCCTCCTCTCTCGTGGCCTGGTGCTTGCCCCTCCTGCAGTGATTTCAGTGCCTAAAATCCTCAAATATTCCAGAAAAAATCATACTAAATTTGCAGGGCATTTGGAGCACTTTTATTTTCGGACTATTTTTTAATGCACGGATAATTCAGAAAACAAACAGATAATACTATTTTTTCTTTATTTATTCTAAAAACAGAAAGTAAAAAGTGGGTACAGAAGGTTGTGCCTTCTAGTTTCATCCATCTCATGATCATCAAAATGAATCCACTAACAAGGTTGATCAAGTCTTGTTAACAAACTCATTCCGAATAACACGAAACCGGAGAAATTTCGAATAACACTAAGTTACCTCAACGGGGATATGAAAATCCCCAACAATAAGAATATCATACTTTTTCTTGACAGTAGGCAGAGGAAATTCAAAACCTCCAAAAATGATAGTTGGAACTTTTTCAATAGAATTGATGCTATGAACTTGAGATTGTTTCCTCGGAAAGTGTACCGTATGCTCATTACCATTAACATGAAAAGTGACATTGCCTTTGTTGCAATCAATAACAGCCCCTGCAGTATTAAGAAAAGGTCTACCAAGGATAATAGACATACTATCGTCCTCGGGAATATCAAGAATAACAAAGTCCGTTAAGATAGTGACATTTGCAACCACAATAGGCACATCCTCGCAAATGCCGACAGGTATAGCAGTTGATTTATTGGCCATTTGCAAAGATATTTCAGTAGGTGTCAACTTATTCAATTCAAGTCTACGATATAAAGATAGAGGCATAACACTAACACCGGCTCCAAGATCACATAAAGCAGTTCTAACATAATTTCTTTTAATGGAACAAGGTATAGTTGGTACACCCGGATCTCCAAGTTTCTTTGGTATTCCACCCTTAAAAGTGTAATTAGAAAGCATGGTGGAAATTTTGGCTTCCAGTATCTTTCTTTTATTTGTAATGATATCCTTCATATACTTAGCATAAGGATTTACTTTCAACATATCAGTTAAGCGCATACGTAAGAAAATAGGTCTAATCATTTCAGCAAAGCGCTCAAAATCCTCATCATCCTTTGTCTTGGATGGTTTAGGAGGAAAGGGCATGGGTTTCTGAACCCATGGTTCTCTTTCTTTACCATGCTTCCTAGCAACAAAATCTCTCTTATCATAATGTTGATTCTTTGATTGTGGGTTATCAAGATCAACAGCAGGTTCAATCTCTACATCATTGTTTTTGCTAGGTTGAGCATCAACATGAACATTATCATTGACATTATCACTAGGTTCATGTTCATCACCTGATTGTGTTTCAGCATTAGAGATAGAAATGTCATTGGGATTCTCAGGTGTGTCTACAGTAGGTTCAGTAGAAGCATGCAAAGTTCTATCGTTTTTCTCTTTCTTCTTTTTAGAAGAACTAGGTGCCTCTAAATTATTTCTCTGAGAATCTTGCTCGATTCTCTTAGGGTGGCCTTCAGGATACAAAGGTTCCTGAGTCATTCTACCAGTTCTAGTAGCCACTCTAATAGCATAGTCATTTTTATTATTTAATTCATCGAGCAAATCATTTTGAGCTTTAAGTACTTGCTCAGCTTGAGTAGCAACCATAGAAGCATATTTGCTAACGAGTTGAAGTTCATCTTTAACTCTAGCAAGATTATCGCTCATGCGTCCTATCTCGAAAGCATTATTCTTTAACTCTCGACCAACATAAGCATTAAAACTTTCTTGTCTAGCCATAAAGTCATTAAATTCATCCAAGCATGGGCTATGAAATTTAGTAGAGGGGACTTCAACTTTATCATATCTATAGAGATAATTTACCTTTACTACCTGTGTCGGATTATCAAGACAATATGGTTCGTCAGGCGGTATATTAAGACCATGTATTTCTTCAATAGGAGGTAAATTCTTAACATCTTCAGCTTTAATACCTTTTTCTTTCATCGATTTCTTTGCCTCTTGCATATCTTCAGGACTGAGAAATAAAACACCTCTCTTCTTCAGAGTGGGTTTAGGAATAGGCTCAGGAGTTGGCTCAATTGGTTCAGGAATTACTTCAGGAATTGGCTCGGGAAGAGTCCAATTATTTTCATTAGTCAACATATTATTCAATAATATTTAAGCTTCGTCGACTGTTCTTTCCCTGAAAACACAACCAACACAACTATCCAAGTAGTCCTTGGAAGCATCGGTAAGTCCATTATAAAAGATATCAAGTATTTCATTTTTCTTTAGAGGATGATCAGGCAAAGCATTAAGTAACCGGAGAAGCCTCCCCCAAGCTTGTGGGAGACTCTCTTCTTTGATTTGCACAAAATTATATATTTCCCGCAACGCAGCTTGTTTCTTATGAGCAGGGAAATATTTAGCAGAGAAGTAATAAATCATATCCTAGGGACTATGCACACAACCAGGAGCAAGAGAATTATACCAAGTCTTAGCATCATCCTTTAATGAGAACAGAAATATCTTAAGGATATAAAAATAGCGAGACTTCTCATCATTAGTAAATAGGGTGGCCATATCATTCAACTTGGTAAGATGTGCCACAACAGTTTCAGATTCAAGGCCATAAAAAGGATCAGATTCAATTAAAGTAATAATTTCGGGATCAACAGAGAATTCATAATCCTTATCAGTAACGCAGATAGGTGAAGTAGCAAAAGCAGGATCAGGTTTCATTCTAGCATTAAGAGACTGCTGCTTCCATTTAGCTAATAATTTCTTAAGATCATATCTATCATTGCAAGCAAAGATTTCCCTAGCAGCTTCTTCATTCATAACATAACCCTTAGGAACAACAGGCAATACATAATCATTGGGAGCATCTTCAATATTTTCATTCCCCCTAACTCTAGCGAGTTGTTCATCAAGAAATTCACCTAATAGCAAAGTAGTATCACGCACAGAAGTAGTTTCATCATGCATAGCAGAAGTGGCATCATCAATAACATGCGACGTATCAGAATTCATAGCAGTAGCATGTTTAGGTGTCGCAAGTTTACTAATAACAGAAGGAGAATCTAGTGCAAGGCTAGATGGCAGTTCCTTACCTCCCCTCGTAGTTGAGGGCAAAATAGTAGTTCGGTCTTCTTTCAAGTTCTTCATAGTGATCAATAGATATAAATCCCAAGTGACTTAGAGAATAAAGCTATGCTCCCCGACAACGGCGCCAGAAATTAGTCTTGATAACCCACAAGTGTAGGGGATCGCAACAGCTTTCGAGGGTAAAGTATTCAACCCAAATTTATTGATTCGACACAAGGGGAGCCAAAGAATATTCTTGAGTATTAGTAGTTGATTTGTCAATTCAACCACACCTGGATAACTTAGTATCTACAGCAAAGTATTTAGTAGAAAAAGTGGTATGATAATAAAGGTAACGGTAGCAAAAGTAAAGATAGTTGTTTTGGGGTTTTTGTAGTAGTTGTAATAGAAGCAACAGAAAAGTAAATAAGCGAAGAACAATATGTGAAAAGCTCATAGGCAATGGATCAGTGATGGATAATTATGCCGGATGCGATTCCTCATGTAATAGTTATAACATAGGGTGACACAGAACTAGCTCCAGTTCATCAATGTAATGTAGGCATGTATTTCGTAAATAGGCATACATGCTTATGGAAAAGAACTTGCATGACATCTTTTGTCCTACCCTCCCGTGGAAGCGGGGTCCTAACGGAAACTAAGGGATATTAAGACCTCCTTTTAATAGAGAGCCGGAACAAAGCATTAGCACATAGTGAATACATGAACTCCTCAAACTACGGTCATCACCGAGAAGTATCCCGATTATTGTCACTTCGGGGTTGTCAGATCATAACACATAATAGGTGACTATAGACTTGCAAGATAGGATCAAGAACACACATATATTCATGAAAACATAATAGGTTCAGATCTGAAATCATGGCACTCGGGCCCTAGTGACAAGCATTAAGCATAGCAAAGTCATAGCAACATCAATCTCAGAACATAGTGGATACTAGGGATCAAACCCTAACAAAACTAACTTGATTACATGGTAAATCTCATCCAACCCATCACCGTCCAGCAAGCCTACGATGGAATTACTCACGCACGGCGGTGAGCATCATGAAATTGGTGATGGAGGATGGTTGATGATGACAACGGCGACGAATCCCCCTCTTCGGAGCCCCGAACGGACTCCAGATCAGCCCTCCCGAGAGAGATTATGGCTTGGCGGCGGCTCCGTGTCGTAAAACACGATGAAACTTTCTCTTCGATTTTTTTTCTCCCCGAACGTGAATATATGGAGTTGGAGTTGAGGTCGGTGGAGGTCCAGGGGCCCACGAGATAGGAGGGCGCGCCCTAGGAGGGGCGCCCCCCTGTCTCGTGGACAGCCTGTGGGCCCCCTGGTATTGATTCTTTCGCCAGAAATTCTTATTAATTCCAAAAAGTGCCTCCGTGGATTTCAAGGACATTCCGAGAACTTTTCTTTTCTACACATAAAACAACATCATGGCAATTCTGCTGAAAACAGCGTCAGTCCAGGTTAGTTTCATTCAAATCATGCAAGTTAGAGTCCAAAACAAGGGCAAAATTGTTTGGAAAAGTAGAGACGTTGGAGACGTATCAGCCCTGGAGCTTGAGCGGGACGTACTTCACAGCAACGCGCATGTCACCGTTCGCTATGCTGACGGCGGTGGAGTAGTCGACCAGCCAGTCATCCGGCTTCACGGAGCTGGTGTATTTGGGCGTATCTCTTGGGAGCGTGAACCCTCGAGGGAAAGGCTCATCTCAGATTCGTGGGCCGAAACAGGGCGGGTCCAACGCGTCTTCTTATTCTAGCACCAAGGATCGGTTGAGGCGATCGATCCGATGGCGAGCGTCGTTCTCTCCGACTCCTTCTCGGGGGCCAAGGGGGTCGCCGAGTGTCAGGTGCATGACAGGCGGCAGAGTGGGATGCCTTTCCCCGCGAGGCAGAGGGGGAAGCGGGGCGCCTTGTCGCTCCACAGCTCGGGGGCGGCTGTCTGTGTCACGCTCAATGGAGAGGTGAGTCTGACTGCAGCTGGCAGCCGGCTGATTGCCTCTTCTACCGCGAGCACCACCAGTTGGTGTCCGGGATGTCGCGCCATGATCCTGGCAAGGAAGCGGTTCATCATTCCGCCGGACGGGCGCTTCGGTGCGGCAGTCGGCTTCATGCTGCTCGGCGGCCTCGTCAAGGAGCTGTTGGACACGCTCCGTCATGTGGCGACGCTCGTCACCCTCGTACTTGTCTAGCTCATCTGTCACCGCCTGGGCAGCTCGGATGTTCTCCACAGGCGTGGCGTAGACGGGACGATCCCTCCCAAACATGCTGGCGATGGTCGCGCCACGCTGCCGGATCGAGCCGATGAGGCTAGGCCCCTCAGGAGCCGGCGTGCCGCCGACGGCTTGGTCCATCTCGCGCGGGTAGGCTTTTGAGAGGCATCGCATGCTGGACAGTCGGTTGGCGCTTTCAATGAGCTGGACGCGGCGTGCCTCCAGCGTCTCAACGTCTGCGTCTTCCGGGATGGGCGCTGACAAGTCTCGCAGCACCGCATCAAGTGGATCTCGAGCGCCTCCGTCCGAGTGCTCGCCACTGTGGATGACAAGCACCACCGTGACAGTGCTCCCGCCGCTGTGCTCGCGAGGAGGCGGCTCATCATAGACTACCACGTTGGTGGGAAACGCATCGAGCGACGCCTTGTCGGAGTCGATGGTCATCGGGTCGGTGGAGCCAACAGACTCCATGTCCACAGCAGGCTCGCTGGTGACGTGGAGTTGGTCGAGGAGGCTGACAAGGCGACTCTCGGGGCAGTCGGTTCCCGTGTCGGATGCAGGCTCGTCGGAGAGGCAGATCTCGCCAACAAGGTCGGCAAGGCAGCTTGCCGCATAGGCGATCTCTGCGCCGCGCAGTGCGTCGAGGCTAACACCGTCGGGCGTGCTGGGCTGGCTGTGCTCGCCAGGAAGGAAAAAGGTTCCCGTCCAGAACAAGTCTCCGGATGACGGTGCACCTCGCCCCACGGTGGGTGCCAAATCTCGAGGATTGGGGGCGACATATGCCAAAGGATGGCTTATCATGGTGGGAGCGAGTAGAACGTCACCGGTGCCTGGAAGCGGGATGAGGCGTAGACACGAACGCCGGTGCACTTTACCCAGGTTCGGGGCTCTCCTAGGAGATAACACCCCTAGTCCTACTCTACGGGGTCTCCGCATGATCACTAAGGCACTAGTGAGTACAATGGTGCTCCTCGAGCTGTATGCTAGAGGTAGAAGGAGGCAGGGCTAACTCTCTTCTTCCTCTAGGGTGGAGGCTAGTTCTAACAGGTTGGGAACCCTTTGCATGGGTTCATTGGGGGGCTTATATAGGCCTACCCCCAGGGGTACAATGGTAATCTGGCCGGGTGCTGGACCCGGCTGTAAGTGTCTCTGGTCGCCGGCTTCTCCGCCGGCAGCTGGGGCCCACTGTCTGGTGGGCCCCGCCGACTGGTCTAGTACGGAGCCAACAGGTTGCCCCCGCCGCTGGCGGGTCTGGTTGGTGGCTGATCACTGTAGCCGTGATGCTAGTGACACAGGCTTGGTCAATGGAGCGTGGCTACAGACCTGCCGCCTGGTGGGAGATCACTGTAGCCACACCACGTCTTATCTGGTTAATGACGCACGGGCCTCGAGGGAGGAACTGGCCGCCTGCTGGAAGCCGGCCTCCCTCGGGTCCGGCTGGTCTGGCCTCCGCCGTCTTTCGGGCTCTCGCTGCCTGGTAGGGCCCGCCGCTTGTAGGCCGTACCGACAGACCGTCGTGGGAACAAGGCTCCACCTGTCAGGAAATGATGTCAACGGGGAAGTGGCAACAGTGTCGCGTCGTGCGAAGATCTCCGCCTGTACGGGGCACTGTAGCAGCCCAGGATTCGAGGGTGAGGGGCTACACTGTAGCCTCACCCAGTCTTGTCCTCTTGATGAGAGGCGTAGATTCTGAGGGCGCTGGGTAGCCGCCTGCTAGAGGCCGGCCTCTACGGAGGCCGTCTGCTAGGAGTCGGCATGTCTTGGTGCCGTCTGCTGGTGCACGTCCGTCTTCGGGCAGCCGGTCGTTGAGCCAGCCGGCCACCGGAAGGTGGCGCTTCATTATGAAGTCTTGTGGGGCGAAGCCGGCCCAAAGCCTTGAAAGGCTCAGGGACTCGGGTAAGGCTACCCGTGGCCCATTACTCCGACACAGGTAGTTACTATTTACTACCACTACAAACTAAGCAAAACAATCATTTTAATTTGTCAAAGAAAAATGTCAAGCCACCTCTAGCAACCCCATTTCCAACATTTTTTTTGGCTAGGCACGGTTTAGGTCAGTTCATGTTGTACATTTTTTTATTTTCTTTTGGCTATCATATTTTGCTAGAAAAAGAAAACGTGAGGCAGCCAACAGATCAAGCAAAGAAACAAAGATGCACTTTGCCAAAACAAATTAGCTAGATCCAGGACTCTGCTTGACAGTAGAGCAACAACAAGTTAAAAAAAGAGAAAGAGAAACCCCTGCTTTGGAAGCACACATGACTGAAAATACTTTGCTTGTGCTCTTGGATAAATAGATATAGGTAGGTCCAAGGCTTTATCTGACAGCAAGACATATAGGACAGGACATGGCCATCAAACCAAGCAAAGAAACCAAGATGTAGTCTATGAAATATAGCTATATGAAAGTATCACTTTGACCGCAAAGTACCAGGTGTTGGGGATATACCCCACGGTAATGACCCGGCCGAAGTTATGACCCGGCTAGGACTTGGTATTTCATTGGTAAACCGTCCGAGAACTGACGACTCACTGCTGACCTGGCCGAGCCTGGTGACCCATAGGTGAGTCGGCAGACAGTGGTAAGCCGACAAACAGTGGTAAGCCGACAAACAGTGGTAAGCCGGCAGATAGTGGTAAACCGGCAGACAGTTATAAGCCGGCAGATGGTTATGACCTGGCAGACAGTTATAACCTGGCAGACAAACTCGCCTAGGGTTAATAAGCCCGAGATATTAAGAAGCCCAAGACGTTAAGATGCCCATGGAGAGAAGCCCGTGACAAGAAGTTGGAATAGTTTTAAGTCTTAATCTGACTAGGACTCCATATGTAACCCGCCCCTCCAACTTATATAAGGAGGGGCAGGGCACCCCAACAAAGGGGGGAGAGGTAATCTCTAAGGTTAGACACAATTGGGAGATCCGGTTTATGCGGCGATTCCCTCATGATCATAATGAGACCTAACCACAAACAACATGTAGGGCTATTACCGGATGATGTTTCCCGGGGCCCGAAGTTTTCTAAATCCTTGTCTTGTGTGTTGATCCTCCTCGCATCTCTCATCCCGATCAACCCCTCTCAAGCCACCACAGAGATGCGTTGGCCTCACGACTAAGTCCTCACACTAGGACATCTGCCGTGACAACTCCACGACAATTAGCGCCCACCGTGGGGCCTACGCATGGTGGTGTTGATTTCTTGGAGGGATTTCTCTCAGGGATCAAGAAAGCTCGTGATTGACCAGGAGAAGAAGACCAACATTGGAAAGAATTGGCAAATTCATCATCAAAGAAGTTAGGGTCGCTGCTGAGCCGCCGCCACCAGCTGTGTAGTCCGTGATGACCTACAAGTGTCGGGGATCTATCGTAGTACTTTCAATAAGTAAGAGTGTCGAAACCAATGAGGAGCAGAAAGAAATGACAAGCGGTTTTCAGTAAGGTATTCTCTGCAAGCACTGAAATTATTGGTAACAGATAGTTTTTAGATAAGGAAATTCATAACGGGTAACAAGTAACAAAAGTAAATAAGGTGCAGCAAGGTGGCCCAATCCTTTTTGTAGCAAAGTACAAGCCTGGACAAGTTCTTATATAGAGAAAAGCGCTCCTGAGGACACATGGGAATTATCGTCAAGCTCGTTTTCATCACGCTCATATGATTCGCGTTCGTTACTTTGATAATTTAATATGTGGGTGGACCGGTGCTTGGGTACTGCCCTTTCTTGGGCAAGCATCCCACTTATGATTAACCCCTATTGCAAGCATCCGCAACTACAAAAGAAGTATTAAGGTAAACCTAACCATAGCATAAACTAGGGTTTAAGCTTCTGTCACTCTAGCAACCCATCATCTACTTATTACTTCCCAATGCCTTCCTCTAGGCCCGAACAATGGTGAAGTGTCATGTAGTCGATGTTCACATAACACCACTAGAGGAGAGACAACATACATCTCATCAAAATATCGAACGAATACCAAATTCACATGACTACTTAAAGCAAGACTTCTCCCATGTCCTCAGGAACAAACGTAACTACTCACAAAGCATATTCATGTTCATAATCAGAGGGGTATTTGCTACGTCTTGAGCATGCGTTGGTTTTCCTTGAAGAGGAAAGGGTGATGCAGCAATAGTAGCGTAAGTATTTCCCTCAGTTTTTGAGAACCAAGGTATCAATCTAGTAGGAGGCTCCTCAGAAGTCCCATGCACCTACACAAACAAACAAGAACCTCGCAACCAACACAATAAAGGGGTTGTCAATCCCTTCAAGGCCACTTGCGAAAGTGAGATCTGATAGAGATAATACGATAACATAAATATTTTTGGTATGTTTATGATATAGGTTGGAAAAGTAAAGATGCAAATAAAAGTAGATTGAAAACTTATATGATAAAAGATAGACCCGGGGGCCATAGGTTTCACTAGTGGCTTCTCTCAAGATAGCATAAGTATTATGGTGGGTGAACAAATTACTGTCGAGCAATTGATAGAAAAGCGAATAATTATGAGATTATCTAGGCATGATCATGTATATAGGCATCACGTTCGTGACAAGTAGACCGACTCCTGCCTGCATCTACTACTATTACTCCACACATTGACCGCAATCCAGCATGCATTTAGAGTATTAAGTTCATAAAGAATAGAGTAACGCATTAAGAAAGATGACATGATGTAGAGGGATAAACTCATGCAATATGATATAAACCCCATCTTTTTATCCTCGATGGCAACAATACAATACGTGCCTTGCTACCCCTGCTGTCACTGGGAAAGGACACCGCAAGATTGAACCCAAAGCTAAGCACTTCTCCCATTGCAAGGAAGATCAATCTAGTAGGCCAAACCAAACTGATAATTCAAAGAGACTTGCAAAGATAACTTAATCACACATATAAGAATTCAGAGGAGATTCAAATATTTCTCATAGATAAACTTGATCATAAGCCCACAATTCATCGGATCTCAACAAACACATCGCAAAAAGAGTTACATCGAATAGATCTCCAAGAAGATCGACGAGAACCTTGTACTGAGAATCAAATAGAGAGAAGAAGCCATCTAGCTAATAACTATGGACGCGAAGGTCTATGGTAAACTACTCACAAGTCATCAGAAGTGGCTTGGAGATGATGTAGAGGCCCTCCGTGGTCGATTCCCCCACCGGCGGAGCACCGGCGAAGGCTCCAAGACGGGATCTCACGGATACAGAAGGTTGCAGCGGTGGAATTAGGTTTTCGTGGTTTGTTCTGATGTTCTCGGGGTACGTGGGTATATATAGGAGGAAGAAGTAGGTCGGTGAATGCTCGAGGGGCCCACGAGGGTGGGGGGCGCGCCCACCTATAGGGGGCACGCCGGGCACCCTCGTGGCCGCCTCACTTGTTTCTTGACTTCCACTCCAAGTCTCCAGGTTTGCATTTGTTCCAAAAAGATCGCCCCCAAAGGTTTCATCCTGTTTGGACTCCGTTTGATATTCCTTTTCTTCAAAACACTGAAATAGGCAAAAAAACAACAATTCAGGCTGGGCCTCCGGTTAGTAGGTTAGTCCCAAAAATTATATAAAAGCATAATGTAAAGCCCATAAACATCCAAAACGAGTAATATAATAGCATGGAACAATCAAAAACTATAGATACGTTGGAGACGTATCAAGCATCCCCAAGCTTAATTCCTGCTCGTCCTCGAGTAGGTAAATGACAAAAACAGAATTTTTGAAGTGGAATGCTACCTAGCATAATTCTCAATGTAATTTTCTTTATTGTGGCATGAATGTTCAGATCTAAATGATTCAAAATAAAAGTTCATATTGACATATGAAATAGTAATAATTCAAGCGTACTAATCAAAGCAATCATGTCTTCTCAAAATAACATGGCTAAAGAAAGTTATCCCTACAAAATCATATAGTCTGGTTGTTGCTCTATCTTCATCACACAAAGTATTTAATCATGCACAACCTCGATGACAAGCCAAGCAATTGTTTCATACTTTAGTAATCTCAAACTTTTTCAACTTTCACGCAATACATGAGCGTGAGCCATGGACATAGCACTATATGTGGAATAGAATGGTGGTTGTGGAGAAGACAAAAAAGGAGAAGATAGTCTCACATCAATTAGGCGTATCAACGGGCTATGGAGATGCCCATTAATAGATATCAATGTGAGTGAGTAGGGATTGCCATGCAACGGATGCACTAGAGCTATAAATGTATCAAAGCTCGACAAAAGAAACTAAGTGGGTGTGCATCCAACTTGCTTGCTCACGAAGACCTAGGGCACTCTGAGGAAGCCCATCATTGGAATATACAAGCCAAGTTCTGTAATGAAAAATTCCCACTAGTATATGAAAGTGACAACATAGGAGACTCTCTATCATGAACATCATGCTGCTACTTTGAAGCACAAGTGTGGTAAAAAGGATAGTAGCATTGTCCCTTCACTCTTTTTCTCTCATTTTTTATTTGGCCTTTCTCTTTTTTTTATTTGGCCTTTCTCTTTTATATATATATATATATATATATATATATATATATATATATATATATATATATATATATATATATATATAAAGTCCGAAGTCTCATCCCGACTTTTGGGGGAATCATAGTCTCCATCATCCTTTCCCCACTGGGACAATGCTCTAATAATGAAGATCATCACACTTTTATTTACTTACAACTCAAGATTACAACTCGATACTTAAAACAAGATATGACTCTATATGAATGCCTCCGGCGGTGTACCGGGGTATGCAATGAATCAAGAGTGACATGTATGAAAATTTATGAAGGTGGCCTTGCCACAAATATGATGTCAACTACTTGATCATGCAAAGAGCAACATGACAATGATGATGTGTGTCATATAAACGGAACGGTGGAAAGTTGCATGGCAATATATCTCGTGGCTATGGAAATGCCATAATAGGTAGGTATGGTGGCTGTTTTGAGGAAGGTATATGGTGGGTGTATGGTACCGGCGAAAGTTGCGCCGCACAAGAGAGGCTAGCAATGGTGGAAGGTGAGAGTGCGTATAATCCATGGACTCAACATTAGTCATAAAGAACTCATATACTTATTGCAAAAATCTACAAGCCATTGAAAACAAATTACTACGCACATGCTCCTAGGGGGATAGATTGGTAGGCAAAGACCATCGCTTGTCCCCGACCGCCACTCATAAGGAAGACAATCAATAAAAAAAATTGTGCTCCAACTTCATCACAAAGCGGTTAACCATACGTGCATGCTACGGGAATCACAAACTTCAACACAAGTATTCATTAAATTCATAATCACCTAACTAGCATGACTCTAATATCACCACCTCTATATCTCAAAACAATTATCAAGTATCAAATTGATCAAAGCATCCAATTCACTTTCTATGATAGTTTTTATTATACCAACTTGGATGCCCATCATTCTAGGACCAATTTTGTGACCATAGCAAATACCATGCTGTTCTAAGAGACTCTCAAAATAATATAAGTGAAGCATGAGAGATCAACAATTTCTACAAAATTAAGCCACCACCGTGCTCTAAAAAGATACAAGTGAAGTACTAGAGCAAAACTATCTAGCTCAAAAGATATAAGTGAAACACATAGAGTATTCTAATAAATTCTAATCAAGTGGGCTTCTCCCAAAAGGTGTGCACAGCAAGTATGATTGTGTTAATCTAAAAAGCAAAGACTAATATCATACAAGACGCTCCAAGGAAAACACATATCATGTGGCGAATAAAAATATAGCTCCAAGTAAAGTTACCGATAGACGAAGACGAAAGAGGGGATGCCTTCCGGGGCATCCCCAAGCTTAGGCTTTTGGTTATCCTTGAATATCTTGGGGTGCAATGGGCATCCCCAAGCTTAGGCTCTTTCCACTCCTTATTCCATAGTCCATCAAATCTTTTACCCAAAACTTGAAAACTTCACAACACAAAACTCAACAGGAAATCTCAGAAGCTCCGTTAGTGCAAGAAAGAAAAACCACCACATAAGGTACTGTAATAAACTCATTCTTTATTTATATTGGTGTTAAACCTACTGTATTACAACTTCTCTATGGTTCATACCCCTCAATACTAGCCATAGATGCATCAAAATAAGCAAACAACACACGAAAAACAGAATCTGTCAAAAACAGAACAGTCTGTAGCAATCTGTAACTTTCGAATACTTCTGGGACTCTAAAAATCCTACAAAAATAGGAAGTCCTGGGAAATTTGTCTACTGATCTACAGAAAAAAGAATCAACGCAAAAGTACGTTTTTGTGAATTACGAAAATTATTTTCGTGCGTGCAAAGTTTCTGTTTTTCAGCAGAATCAAATTAACTATCACCGTAGGTTATCCTATAGGTTCTACTTGGCACAAACACTAATTAAAACATAAAAACACATCTAAACAGAAGCTAGATGAAATATTTATTACTAAACAGAAGCAAAAAGCAAGAAACAAAAATAAAATTGGGTTGCCTCCCAACTAGCGCTTTTTTTAAAAGCCTTTTTAGCTAGGCATTGATAATTTTAATGATGCTCACATCAAAGACAAGAATTAAAGCACAAAGAGACCATCATAGAACACATGAAAAACACATATAAGTCTAGCATACTTCCTATGCATAGGCATCTTATAGGCAAACAAATTATCATAGCAAGCAAAAACTAGCATATGCAAGGAAGCGGAAAGAAACAATAGCAATCTCAACATAATGAGAGGTAATTTAGTAACATGAAAATTTATACAACTATATTTTCCTCTCTCATAATAATTACATGTGGGATCATAAGAAAATTCAACAAAATAGCTACCACATAAAATATTTTCAACATGATCCACATGCATATGAAGTTGACACTCTTCCAAAATAGTGGGATTAACATTTACTAAAGTCATGACCTCTCCAAACCCACTTTTATCAAAAATTTCATAAGATTGAACATTTTCCAAATAAGTGGCATCTAAATTTGACACTCTTCCAAACCCACTTTCAGTATTATTGCAAACATTATTATCAATCTCATATTCATCATGGGTCTTAAATAAAATTTCAAGATTATAAGAAGAATCACTCCAATCATGATCATTGCAACAAGTAGTAGACTTAGAAAAACTAGCATCCCCAAGCTTAGGGTTTTGCATATTATTAGCACAATTGACATCAAGAGGACTTATAGTAAAATCATTGCAATCATGCTTTTTATTCAAGGAACTATCGTGAATCTCTTCATAAATTTCTTCATCACAATTTTCAGATTCACGAATTTCAAGCAGAACCTCATAAAGATAATCTAGTGCACTCAAATCACTAGGAATAGGTTCATCATAATTGGATCTCTTAAAGATATTAGGAAGTGGATGAGGATCCATAAACTATTAGCAAGCAAAGATGCAAGAAAAAAGAAGCCACATGGGAAAGAGAGGGCGAATAAAACGACAAGGGTGAAGTGGGGGAGAGGAAAATGAGAGGCAAATGGCAAATAATGTAATGCGAGGGAGATGAGTTTGTGATGGGTACTTGGTATGTCTTGACTTGAGCGAAGACCTCCCTGGCAACGGCGCCAGAAATCCTTCTTGCTACGTCTTGAGCTTGCGTTTGTTTTCCTTGAAGAGGAAAGGGTGATGCAACAATAGTAGCTTAAGTATTTCCCTCATTTTTGAGAACCAAGGTATCAATCTAGTAGGAGGCTCCTCAGAAGTCCCACGCAACTACACAAACAAACAAGAACCTCACAACCAACGCAATAAAGGGGTTATCAATCCCTTCAAGGCCACTTGCGAAAGTGAGATCTGATAGAGATAATACGATAACATAAATATTTTTGGTATTTTTATGAATAGATTGGAAAAGTAAAGATGCAAATAAAAGTAGATTCAAAACTTATATGATAAAAGATAGACCCAGGGGCCATAGGTTTCACTAGTGGCTTCTCTCAAGATAGCATAAGTATTACGATCGGTGAACAAATTACTGTCGAGCAATTGATAGAAAAGCGAATAATTATGAGATTATCTAGGCATGATCATGTATATAGGCATCACGTCCGTGACAAGTAGACCGACTCCTGCCTGCATCTACTACTATTACTCCACACATCAACCGCTATCTAGCATGCATCTAGAGTATTAAGTTCATAAAGAACAGAGTAACGCATTAAGAAAGATGACATGATGTAGAGGGATAAACTCATGCAATATGATAAAAAAAACCATCTTTTTATCCTCGATGGCAACAATACAATACGTGCCTTGCTACCCCTGCTGTCACTGGGAAAGGACACCGCAAGATTGAACCCAAAGCTAAGCACTTCTCCCATTGCAAGGAAGATTAATCTAGTAGGCCAAACCAAACTAATAATTCGAAGAGACTTGCAAATATAACTTAATCACACATAAAATAATTCAGAGGAGATTCAAATATTTCTCATAGATAAACTTGATCATAAACCCACAATTCATCGGATCTCGACAAACACACCGCAAAAAGAGTTACATCGAATTGATCTCCAAGAAGATCGAGGATAACTTTGTATTGAGAATCAAAGAGAGAGAAGAAGCCATCTAGCTAATAACTATGGACCCGAAGGTCTGTGGTAAACTACTCACAACTCATCAGAAGGGCCTTGAAGATGATGTAGAGGCCCTCCGTGGTTGATTCCCCCTCCGGCGGAGCACCGGCGAAGGCTCCAAGATGGGATCTCGCGGATACAGCAGGTTGCGGTGGTGGAATCAGGTTTTCGTGGTCTGTTCTGATGTTCTCGGGGTACATGGGTATATATAGAAGGAAGAAGTAGGTCGGTGGACACTCGAGGGGCCCACGAGGGTGGAGGGCACGCCCACCTGTAGGGGGCGCGTCGGGCACCCTCGGCCGCCTCGCTTGTTGCTTGACTTCCACTCCAAGTCTCCAGGTTTGCATTTGTTCCAAAAAGATTGCTCCTGAAGGTTTCATCCTGTTTGGACTCCGTTTGATATTCCTTTTCTTTGAAACACTGAATAGGCAAAAAAAACAGCAATTCGGGCTGGGCCTCAGGTTAGTAGGTTAGTCCCAAAAATGATATAAAAGTGTAAAGTAAAGCCCATAAACATCCAAAACGGGTAATATAATAGCATGGAACAATCAAAAATTATAGATATGTTGGAGACGTATCATTATTAATATGCATATAGGATCTGAACATATGATCTTCCACCGAATAAACCAACTAGCATCAACTACAAGGAGTAATCAACACTACTAGCAACCCACAGGTACCAATCTGAGGTTTTGGTACAAAGATTGGATACAAGAGATGGACTAGGGTTTGAGAGGAGATGGTGCTGGTGAAGATGTTGATGGAGATTCACCCCCTCCTAATGAGAGGATCGATGGTGATAATGATGGTGATGATTTCCCCCTCCCGGAGGAAAGTTTCCCCGACAGAACAGCTCCGCCGGAGCCCTAGATTGGTTCTGCCAAGGTTCCGCCTCGTGGCGGCGGTGTTTCATCCCGAAAGCTTGCTTATGATTTTTTCCAGGGTAAAAGAGTTCATATAGCAGAAGATGGCCACCGGAGGAGTGCCAGGGGTCCCACGAGGCAGGGGGCACACCCAGGGGGTAGGGCGCGCCTCCCACCCTCGTGGACGGTGGGTGGACCCCCTCTGGTATTTCTTCCGCTCATTATTTCTTATTAATTCCAAAACTGACTTTCGTAGAGTTTCAGGACTTTTGGAGTTGTGCAGAATAGGTCTCTAATATTTGCTCCTTTTCCAGCCAAGAATTCCAGCTACCAGCATTCTCCTTCTTCATGTAAAACCTTGTAAAATAAGAGAGAATAGGCATAAGTATTGTGACATAACGTGTAGTAACAGCCCATAATGCAATAAATATCAATATAAAAGCATGATGCAAAATGTACGTATCAACTCCCCTAAGCTTAGACCTCGCTGGTCCTCAAGCGGAAGCAGATATCGAAAAATATGTCCACATGTTTAGAGATAGAGGTGTCAATAAAATAAAATACGGATATGAGGGCATCATGATCATTCTTATAATAGCAACATGTATATATTTTGTCATATAATCTCTTATCATAAAGTAATAATCCATTCACAATGTCAAGTATGAATCAGAAACTTCATTGAAAACCAACAAACTATAATCTCGGACACAGAGAAAGATAGGGGCTTATAGTGTTGCCTCCCAACCTTTTACCTCAAGGGTAATGTCAACAATAATAGTTCATGCTAACTTACATCCAATTTGATATATATATCAGGATCTTTCCAACACAAGGTGCTTGCGAAAGGATAAAATGTAAAAAGGAAAGGTGAAGATCACCATGACTCTTGCATAATTTATAAGACAAAAGTAAAAGATAGGCCCTTCGGAGAGGGAGGCAGAGGTTGTCATGTGATTTTATGGTTGGATGCACGAAATCTTAATGCAAAAGAACATCACTTTATATTGCCACTTGTGATATGGACCTTTATTATGCAGTCCGTCGCTTTTATTGCTTCCATATCACAAGATCGTATAAAGCTTATTTTCTCCATACTAATAAGTCATACATATTTAGAGAGTAATTTTTATTGCATGCAACATGACAACTTACTTGAAGGATCTTACTCAATCCATAGGTAGATATGGTGGACTCTCATGGCAAAACTGGGTTTAAGGATATTTGGAAGCACAAGTAGTATCTCTACTTGGTGCAAGGAATTTGGCTAGCATGAGGGGGAAAGGCAAGCTCAACATGTTGGATGATCCATGACAATATACTTTATTTCAGATATAAGAAAACATAACCCATTACGTTGTCTTCCTTGTCCAACATCAACTCTTTAGCATGTCATATTTTAATGAGTGCTCACAATCATAAAAGATGTCCAAGATAGTATATTTATATGTGAGAACCTCTCTTTCTTTATTACTTCCTATTAATTGCAACGATGACCAAAACTATGTTTGCCAACTCTCAACAACTTTTATTCATCATACTCTTTATATGTGAAGTCATTACTCTCCATAAGATCAAAATGATCTCTTTATTTCTTTTTATTCTTTCTTTTATTCCCTCAAGATCATAGCAAGATAGCAAAGCCCTTGACTCAACACTAATCTTTGTTATATATAGCACACGTACTCGATTACATAGAGGGCTCATAAAGCAAAACTCAAAACTAGATCATACTAAAAACTTTATTCTACTAGATCAAGATTTTACCAAAGGGATCGAACTAAGTAAAACGGTAAAGATAGGAGTGTGATGGTGATACGATACCGGGGCACCTCCCCCAAGCTTGGCAGTTGCCAAGGGGAGTGCCCATACCCATGTGATTATATCTCCTTTGCTGGTGAAGAAGGTGGTGGTGATGATGGATAGTCGCACATCGAGCGTAAGAGCTCTTCCAGTCTGCGGATAATGCCCTTGAGTGTGATGATATGATCCTTCAACAAAATATTTCACGTGTGAGATACTTTTTTTGTATCCGAGCTAACTCAATCATCTTGGAGGCTTCAATCTCAGTTGGGGTAAAGAGGTTGTGATGAGGTTGAAGGATGTCTCCTTCTTCTGCCGCCAGAGCTTGATCCTCCATGACCTTCTTGATCCCATCATCCTTGTTGATCTTCTCGGGTCCTTCTCTCTTTAGCTCTATCTTCATTAGCCAAGCATCGTTGCCTCCATTGTTGGAGGAGGGTGACGACATGATGCCTGGCCTTGACAAAACTAACAGAAAACAGCTCAAAACAAAGACAGAGGATATTCGCGTGATACGGTGGTCAAAAACTTCGGGAGATTATATATACCGACCACAAGAAGTATCGTGCAAGAAAATAGAGTCCGGAGAGCACACGAGGTGCCCACGATGCAGGGGGCGCACCCTCTACCCTCGTGGACGCCTCGTGTCCTTCCCGAACTACTTCTTATTTTCCTATTTTCTTAAATATTCGAAAACGGAGAAAAATTGCTATTAGAACTGTTTTGAAGTCGGTTTACTTACCGTACCACATACCTATTCCTTTTCTGAGTCTGAAACATTCTGGAAAGTGTCCCTTATGTATTCCTCCGGGGTTACGGTTTCAATAACATTAGTTTCAACATTTATGGGATTACCTGAGATATAATGTTTGATCCTTTGACCGTTAACCACCTTCGGATTTGTGCCTTCAAGGTTGTTGATTTTTATGGCACCGAAATGATAGACCTCCTCGAACGTAAGGACCTTCCCATTTAGAGAGGAGTTTTCCTGCAAAGAATCTTAAACGAGAGTTGTATAGCAACATAATCACCTACATTAAACTCACGCTTTTGTATCCTTTTGGCATGCCATCTTTTATCCTTTTATTTAAACAGTTTGGCATTCTCATAGGCTTGGGTTCTCCATTCATCAAGTGATCTAATGTCAAATAACCTCTTCTCACCGGCAAGTTCGAAATCATAATTGAGCTCTTTAATGGCCCAATATGCCTTATGTTCTAGTTCGAGAGGTAAGTGACATGCTTTTCCATAGACCATTTTATATGGAGACATACCCATAGGATTTTTATATGCAGTTCTATAAGCCCATAATGCATCATCAAGTTTCTTGGACCAATTCTTCCTAGATCTATTAATAGTCTTTTGCAAAATTAATTTAAGCTCTCTATTACTCAATTCTACTTGACCACTAGACTGTGGGTGATATGGAGATGCAATTCTATGATTAACATCATACTTAGCAAGCATTTTACGAAAAGCACCATGAATAAAATGTGAACCACCATCTGTCATTAAGTATCTAGGGACTCCAAACCTTGGAAAAATAACTTCTTTAAGCATCTTAATAGAGGTGTTATGATCAGCACTACTAGTTGGAATAGCTTCTACCCACTTAGTAACATAATCAACAGTAACTAAAATATGTGTATACCCATTAGAGGAAGGAAACGGTCCCATATAATCAAAGTCCCAAACATCAAATGGTTCAATAACAAGAGAATAATTCATAGGCATTTCTTCACGTCTACTAATATTACCAATTCTTTGACATTCATCACAAGAAAAGGCAAACTTATAGGCATCTTTGAAGAGAGTAGGCCAATAAAAACCGCATTGCAATACCTTATGTGCAGTTCTATCTCCAGCGTGGTGTTCTCCATAAGCCTCGGAGTGACACTTGCGTAGGATTTGTTCATGTTCATGCTCAGGTACACAACGTCTAATATCACCATCTACTCCTTTATAAAGGTGTGGGTCATCCCAGAAATAATGTCTTAAATCATAGAAAAACTTTTTCTTTTGCTGGTATGTGAAACTAGGTGGTATAAATTTAGCAACAATGTAATTAGCATAATCAGCATACCATGGAGCAGTACAAGAAGCATTTATAACAGCTAATTATTCATGAGGAAAGCTATCATCAATAGGTAGTGGGTCATCAATAACATTTTCTAACCTAGACAAGTTGTCTGCAATGGGGTTCTCCGCTCCCTTTCTATCAATAATATGCAAATCAAATTCTTGTAGCAAGAGAACCCATCTAATAAGTCTAGGTTTAGCATCTTTCTTTTCCATAAGATATTTAATAGCAGCATGATCAGTGTGAACAGTTACTTTAGAATCAACAATATAAGGTCTGAACTTATCACAAGCAAATACAACTGCTAAAAATTCTTTTTCAGTAGTAGCATAATTTCTCTCGGCTACTAGCATATTGAATAACATTTAGTTTCTTATCAACTCTTTGTCCTAGAACAGCACCTACAGCATAATCACTAGCATCACACATAATTTCGAAGGGTAAATTCCAATCAGGTGGCTGAACAATAGGTGGAGAAATCAAGGCTTTCTTAAGTATTTCAAATGCTTCTACACAATCATCATCCAAGACAAAAGGAATATCTGTTTGTAAGAGATTAGTCAGAGGCCTAGAAATTTTAGAGAGAACCTCCTATAAAAACAGGCATGACCAAGGAAACTTCTTATACCTTTAATGTCCTTGGGACACAACATCTTTTCAATAGCATCAACCTTAGCTTTATCGACTTCAATACCTCTTTCAGAATTTTTATGCCCCAAGACAATAACTTCATTAACCATAAAGTGGCACTTCTCCCAATTCAAGACAAGACTAGTATCTTTGCATCTCTGCAAAACTCGATCAAGGTTGCTCAAGAAATCATCAAAAGAAGATCCATGAATAGAGAAATCATCCATGAAAACCTCAACAATCTTTTCACAAAAGTTAGAGAATATAGCCATCATGCATCTTTGAAAGGTAGCAGGTGCATTACATAAACCAAAAGGCATATGTCTATAAGCAAAAGTACCGAAAGGGCAAGTAAAAGTGGTTTTTTCTTGATCCTCTGCTGACACAGGTATTTGAGAGAAACCAGAGTAACCATCTAGAAAGCAAAAATGTGTATGTTTAGATAATCTTTCTAGTATTTGATCAATAAAGGGCAGAGGGTAATGATCCTTTTTAGTAGCTTTATTTAATTTGCGGAAATAAATTGCCATCCTATAACCTATAACAATTCTCTGTGGGATCAATTCATCTTTATCATTAGGAACAACAGTAATACCTCCCTTCTTAGGGACACAATGAACATGACTTACCCACTAACTATCAGCAACGGGATAAATTATACCTGCCTCGAGGAGCTTTAGTATTTCTTTTCTTACCACTTCTTTCATATTAGGATTTAACCGTTGTTGGTAATCAATAACTGGTTTGGCGTCTTTCTCCAATTTTATTTTGTGTTGGCATAGAGTGGGACTAATGCCCTTAAGATCATCAAGAGTATATCCAATAGCAGCACGATGCTTCTTCAGAGTTTTCAATAATCTCTCCTCTTCCTGCTCTGAAAGGTTAGCACTAATAATAACATGATATATCTTCTTTTCATCAAGATAAGCATATTTATGAGTATCAGGTAATGGTTTAAGCTCAAACACGGGATCACCCTTGGGTGGTGGAGGATCCCCTAGGGTTTCAACAGGCAAGTTGTGTTTCAAAATAGGTCCCTGTTTAAAAAATACTTCATCTATCTCCCTTCTTTCATTCATAAACATATCATTTTCATGGTCTAGCAAATATTGTTCTAAAGGATCATTAGGAGGCACGATAATAGAAGCAAGACCAATAATTTCATCCTTACTAGGTAATTATTTATCATGGGGTTGTCTACCAAACTTAGCAAAATTAAACTCATGAGACATATCCCCCAAGCCAGTCGTAACAACATCCTTTTTGCAGTCTATCCTAGCATTAACAGTATTCAAGAAGGGTCTACCAAATATGATGGGACAAAAGCTATCTTGTGGGGAACCAAGAACAAGAAAATCAGCAGGATATTTAACTTTCCCACAAGACTTCAACATCTCTAACAATCCCAACTGGTGAAATAGTATCTCTATTGGCAAGCTTATTAATTGTAACATCAATTTCTTCTATCTTAGCAGGTGCAATATCATGCATAATTTCTTTGTATAAGGAATGACGTATTGCACTAGCACTAGCACCCATATCACATAAGCCATGATAACAATGATCTCCTATTTTAACAGAAATAACAGGCATGCCTACAACAGGTCTATGTTTATTTTTATAATCGAGTCTAGCAATTCTAGTAGCTTCATCACAGAAGTAAATAACATGCCCATCAATATTATCAGCCAAGAGATCTTTAACAATAGCAATACTACGTTCAACTTTAATTTGCTCAGGTGGTGTAGGTGTTTTAGTATTAGTCTTACGAACCATAGTTGAAGCTTTAGCATGATCCTCTATCTTAATAGGGAAAGGTGGTTTCTTAATGTAGGTAGTAGGAACAATAGGATCATTATAAGTGATAGTCTTTTCTTCAACTTTAATAGGTGCAACTACTTTACCTTCAGTTGGAGGATTATATTTAAACCACTTCTCCTTAGGGAGGTCAACATGAGTAGCAAATGATTCATAGAAAGAAGCTACTATCTCAGAGTCAAGTCCATATTTAGTGCTAAATTCATGAAAAGCATCAGTATCCATAAAAGATTTAACACAATCAAACTTAGGTGTCATACCTGACTCCTTACCTTCATCGAGATCCCAATATCCAGACTTGCGTTTAATTCTTTCCAATAAATCCCATCTGAATTCAATAGTCTTCATCATAAAGGAACCAGTACAAGAAGTATCGAGCATGGAGCGATTATTGAGAGAAAGCCGAGCATAAAAATTCTGAATAATCATTTCTCTTGAGAGCTCATGATTGGGGTATGAATATAACATTGACTTAAGCCTCCCCCAAGCTTGAGCGATGCTTTCTCCTTCGCAAGGCCAAAAATTATATATATAATTACGATCACGATGAACAAGATGCATAGGATAAAACTTCTGGTGAAATTCCAATTTCAATCGGTTGTAGTTCCATGATCCCATATCATCACATAGCCTATACCATGTCAATGTCTCTCCCTTCAAAGATAAAGGGAAGACCTTCTTCTTGACAACATCATCGGGCATACCTGCAAGCTTAAATAATAATCCACAAACTTCATCCACATAGATTAGGTGCAAATCAGGATGCAATGTTCCATCTCTTGTAAAAGGATTAGATAGTAGTTTCTCTATCATACTCGAAGGAATTTCAAAGTAAACATTTTCAGTAGGTTTAGTAGGTTGAGGAGCAACTCTTTGCTCTACTGGTTGGGGTGAAGATACCCCGAACAAGCCCCTTAGAGGATTATGTTCCATAGTAACAAGTGATAGTAAATTTCAGCACACTATATAAATGTTTCCTTACCAAGTTCCACTCACCAAAGGCGCTTCACACCCCGGCAATGGCACCATAAAAGAGTCTTGATGACCCACAAGTGTAGGGGATCTATCGTAGTCCTTTCGATAAGTAAGAGTGTCGAACCCAACGAGGAGCAGAAGGAAATGACAAGCGGTTTTCAATAAGGTATTCTCTGCAAGAACTGAAATTATGGGTAACAGATACTTTTGTGATAAGGTAATTCGTAGCGGGTAACAAGTAACAAAAGTAAATAAGGTGCAGCAAGGTGGCCCAATCCTTTTTGTAGCAAAGGACAAGAATAGACAAGTTCTTATATAGAGAAAAGCGCTCCCGAGGACACATGGTTATTATCGTCAACCTAGTTTTCATCACGCTCATATGATTCGCGTTCGTTACTTTGATCATTTGAGATGTCGGCGGGCCGGGGCTTGGGTACTGCCCTTTCTTGGGCAAGCATCCCACTTATGATTAACCCCTATTGGAAGCATCCTCAACTACAACAGAAGTATTAAGGTAAACCTAACCATAGCATGAAACATATGGATCCAAATCAGCCCCTTACGAAGCAACGCATGAACTAGGGTTTAAGCTTCTGTCACTCTAGTAACCCATCATCGACTTATTACTTCCCAATGCCTTCCTCTAGGCCCAAACAATGGTGAAGTGTCATGTAGTCGACGTTCACATAACACCACTATAGGAGAGACAACATACATCTCATCAAAATATCGAACGAATACCAAATTCACATGACTACTTATAGCAAGACTTCTCCCATGTCCTCAGGAACAAACGTAACTACTCACAAAACATATCCATGCTCATAATCAGAGGGGTATTAATATGCATATAGGATCTGAACATATGATCTTCCACCGAATAAACGAACTAGCATCAACTACAAGGAGTAATTAACACTACTAGCAACCCACAGGTACCAATCTGAGGTTTTGGTACAAAGATTGGATACAAGAGATGAACTAGGGTTTGAGAGGAGATGGTGATGGTGAAGATGTTGATGGAGATTGACCCCCTACCGATGAGAGGATCGATGGTGATGACGATGGTGATGATTTCCCCCTCCCGGGGGGAAGTTTCCCCGGCAAAACAGCTCCGCCGAAGCCCTAGATTGGTTCCGCCAAGGTTCCGCCTCGTGGCGGCGGAGTTTCGTCCCATAAGCTTGCTTATGATTTTTTTTTCCAGGGTAAAAGACTTCATATAGCAGAAGATGGGCATCGGAGGACTGCCAGGTGGCCTACGAGGCAGGGGGCGCGCCCAGGGGGTATGGCGCGCCCCCCACCCTCATGGACGGTGGGTGGCCCCCCTCTGGTATTTCTTCCGCTCAATATTTTTTATTAATTCCAAAAATGACTTTCGTGGAGTTTCAGGACTTTTGGAGTTGTGTAGAATAGGTCTCTAATATTTGCTCCTTTTCTAGCCCAGAATTCCAGCTGCCGGCATTCTCCCTCTTCATGTAAAACGTTGTAAAATAAGAGAGAATAGACATAAGTATTGTGACATAACATGTAGTAACAGCCCATAATGCAATAAATATTGATATAAAAGCATGATGCAAAATGGACGTATCAATCCGTCAAATTGCAGTCAAACCAAAAGCAACACGGACAGCAGCCACACGTCAAGTTTATCTGATGGAAATCTACTCCCGTTGGAGACCAAAAAACAAATCGAAGAGGGCATCAGGAACCCCATTGTGGCGAAGCTGCTAAGTGAGAGCCATCATCCGAGTCTCGTGTGTCGTTACCATCTCTAAGCCGCCTCTCGAGGGAGAGAGAAACCACTATGTGAAAACTGAACCAAAAACAGAGTCAGATATGACCCGGACGTGCCTTGTTCTGCCTCTGCTTCCAACCCGACTCCACCGTGACTGTCGCTCCGGGCCGCCCCCGACGGCGAGCCGCCACCGTTGCCATCGCGTTGGGCCGCCAACCTCTACCAATAAGTCACCACGGACGTACCTCACCGACCCTCCATCACTGTACCTCGCGCCGGTCTGCCGTTTCCACTGTCGTTGTGGCCCTACATCGCCGGGGTTGCCAAGCAGCCTCCACTACTGCCTCGTTCAGAGCCGCTGCCGCTACCCCTACAAGCCGGCTGTGCGTCCTACTGGGTTGCCTCTATCCCCGCCTCGCCATCAGCAAGCTGTTGTTCCGGTTCTTCTCCTGTGCGCTAGCCACCGCTCGCGCCTTTTGTCTCTCACCTCTGAGCCTTCCTGCCTCGAGCCGCCGTGGAGGACAGACCCGCCTCAGAGTTGGAGACGAGCGCCGTTCCCTCACCTCTGCTCTACCATAAATCATCCCAGCTGCGTCCGTCACTTGCCTCTGTGGCCCGCAGTAACCCGCCATGGCCTCGCGCCGCTTCTGCCGTGGTTTCCACAAGTCGTCGTCGCTGGCGAGTCACCTCCGGCATGGCTAGGACCAAATCAGCCGTTGTAAGTCTACTGCAGCGGTGATAACCCTGAGCCGCTTTGTGCCCTTGCAAATCGCCGACGTCTTGCATCTGAGCCACCTCACGCTTGACCCGCCGCTTCAAGGATGGACGGCTGTGCCCTAACTTTATACCCACCGCTACTTCGACCCAGCGGTGCCGCATTGACCGCCCAGACTCCATCGTCGTGGCATACACTCCGCTGCCTCCATGAGCTGCCTCTGCTCCGGGCCTCGACCCGCCTTGCCATCACCTCTGTCCTTCATCGCATGGACTCCGCTGAACCCCGCGGCTGCGGCCTCGCTTTAGCCGCCCGCCAGCTCGAACATGCGACCACTGCCGAGACCCGCCTTGCGCCTCGTCGCCTCGAGCTACCAAGCCGCTGTCACGCCTTGCCTGCTCAAACCGCCCTGCGTCGACTGCTGGCTCCTCCGCCTCCGCACACTGCTGAGTGCCACGACCTGCCTCCGACCAAGCTTCCTCGGTCGCAACTTTGTTTCTGCAGCCTTGTAGTGAACTGCCCCTGCTGTCGCGGACTCCGCTGCTTCAACCTGCCGCTGGCTTACTCCCCTGTTTCCGAACTGTCATCGCCGGCTCGCTACTACAGCCCTCCTCGCAAGCCGCAAGCCGCCTCGCTCTTCCGCAGCGCTGCCACGACCTCACAAGTGAGCCGCCCGCACCCCGGATCCGCCTCTACTTTGGGCCGCCATGCCATGGCGGATCCGCCTCTGCCTCAAGCCGTTGTGCCTTGCCCCGACCTCGAAGCCAACCTTGAGCCGCCTGCTCTGTTGTGGCCGGTCTTGAGCCGCCATCGTCGCGTCTAAGCCACCCCACCTTGAGCCAGTGTCTTGCATTGAGCCGCCGCCGAAGAGTCGCCGTCGCTGCTTCCCCAATCGCTAGAACTGCTCCGCGTACAACCATCTAAATCTAAAATGACCAGAGACGCCACCATCAAAATCCGCTCGTCATCACTGCGGAGTCGCCATCGTGCTCTCCTCTAATGGGCTCTGTTGAGCTATCACCGCATGATGAGCCGCCATGCCTGACTTCAAGCCGTCGTGCCTAGTGGCCTCAAGCCGTCATCTCCATCGCCTGACTAGCTGATGCACTCAACGAGGGGAAGTTTTAACCTGATGGAATAAAGAAAGAGTCTTCGGTGGAATGGTGAACATGACCCGGAGAATCCCTTCTGAGCCACCCGGTGCCGCGCTTTAAGCCGCCACCTATGTCATCGTTGTTGCAACCCTACAACTGATACTTCTTGATAAAACTTATCAGGTGAAATCCATCCTGTCAAGTTTCTGTCAAGTTTCTATTGATACATTCTTATTTTCTTCGAGAACAATTACTCTCGTTTGTGCAATTTCTTATGCAGAATTCACCATTACAAAGGAGATCATCAAGCTATGGCCCTTGCTTACACCGAATGGATCAATGGACAGGGTCAATTATAACCCACCGAGATTCAACATATTCCAGCAATCCACTGGTCATATCATGATCAAGCATGGAGAGTCTCAAGCCAACTCCTCGAGTAGTCTTAAGACTCGGGGGCTACATAGACATGGCTCAGTAAATGTTGCCAGTTTAAAGGCCGTCAGAAAATTTCCGGCTCAAAATGAAGAATTCCGGTTTAAAATCTGGCTCAAGGGAAATCTGTCTCTCACTAAAGCTCTCAAATATCCGGTTTAAAATCCGGCTCAAGGGAAATTTGTCTCTCACAAAGTTTCGAAGCTCTCAATATTCGGTTTAAGAATTCCGGCTTAAAAAGAATTAATCTCTTGCAAGTTCGAGTTCTCAGAAAAATTAAAGGGTGCCAAAGAGAACTTGTTGCCGTGATGCACGGTTCAAACATGGGTATCCTGCCTTATTGGCTTATCATATCATTGGTCACTTGGGGGCTTCCTGCTCAACGAGCATAGTTATGACTACCCTTTGATCCGGCTTGCACGCCGTGATTACAAAATACTTTGGGGCTTGCTACCCAGGATAAAGGGACCAAAGAGAGTCTGTTGCAAAGCACAACTCAAACATAGGTACCCTGCTTTGATATCATTTGGGGGCGACCTGCTTAATGAGCAGAGCCTTGATTACTCTCTTGATCTGGCTTGTATGCCCTTAATAAAATGTTACTTGGGGGCTCTTTGTTCAATGTACAAGAATTTTTATGACCCTTGTAATAGGCTTAAAAGCCAGGCTTGGACACCAGGTGCATTCACTTAAGAACCCGGGTTATCCTGCCTTTTTAAGTCTGCCACTCCGCCCAGGTTGACTGGAATGACCTGATGACCCACAAGTGTAGGGGATCTATCGTAGTCCTTTCGATAAGTAAGAGTGTCGAACCCAACGAGGAGCAGAAGGAAATGACAAGCGGTTTTCAGTAAGGCATTCTCTGCAAGCACTGAAATTGTAGGTAACATATAGTTTTGTGATAAGATATTGTAAAGGGTAACAAGCAATGAAAGTAAATAAAGTGCAGCAAGGTGGCCCAATCCTTTTTGTAACAAAGGACAAGCCTAGACAAGTTCTTATAATGAGAAAAGCGCTCCCGACGACACATGGGAATTATTGTCAAGCTAGTTTTCATCATGCTCATATGATTCGCGTTTGTTACTTTGATAATTTGATATGTGGGTGGACCGGTGCTTGGGTACTGCCCTTTCTTGGACAAGCATCCCACTTATGATTAACCCCTATTGCAAGCATCCGCAACTACAAAAGAAGTATTAAGGTAAACCTAACCACAGCATGAAACATATGGATCCAAATCATCCCCTTACGAAGCAATGCATAAACTAGGGTTTAAGCTTCTGTCACTCTAGCAACCCATCATCTACTTATTAATTCCCAATGCCTTCCTCTATGCCCAAATAATGGTGAAGTGTCATGTAGTCAACGTTCACATAACACCACTAGAGGAGAGACAACATACATCTCATCAAAATATCGAACGAATACCAAATTCACATGACTACTAATAGCAAGACTTCACCCATGTCCTCAGGAACAAACGTAACTACTCACAAAGCATATTCTTGTTCATAATCAGAGGGGTATTAATATGCATTAAGGATCTGAACATATGATCTTCCAGCAAATAAACCAACTAGCATCAACTACAAGGAGTAATCAACACTACTTGCAACCCACAGGTACCAATCTGAGGTTTTGGTACAAAGATTGGATACAAGAGATGAACTAGGGTTTGAGAGGAGATGGTGCTGGTGAAGATGTTGATGAAGATTGACCCCCTCCCGATGAGAGGATCGTTGGTGATGACGATGGTGATGATTTCCCCCTCCCGGAGGGAAGTTTCCCCGCCAGAACAGCTCCACCGGAGCTCTAGATTGGTTCCGCCAAGGTTCCGCCTCGTGGCGGTGGAGTTTCGTCCCGTAAGCTTGCTTATGATTTTTTTCTAGGGTAAAATACTTCATATAGCAGAAGATGGGCACCGGAGGGCTGCCAGGTAGCCCACGAGGCAGGGGGGCGCACCCAGGGGGTAGGGCGCGCCCACCACCCTCGTGGACGGTGGGTGGCCCCCTCAGGTATTTCTTCCGCTTAATATTTATCATTAACTCCAAAAATGACTTTCATGGAGTTTCAGGACTTTTGGAGCTGTGCAGCATAGCTCTTCAATATTTGCTCCTTTTCCAGCCTAGAATCCCAGCTGCCGGCATTCTCCCTCTTCATATAAACCTTGTAAAATAAGAGAGAATAGCCATAATTATTGTGACATAACGTGTAATAACAGCCCATAATGCAATAGATATCGATATAAAAGCATGATGCAAAATGGACATATCAACTCCCCCAAGCTTAGACCTCGCTTATCCTCAAGCGGAAGCCGATATCGAAAAATATGTCCACATGTTTAGAGATAGAGGTGTCGATAAAGATAAAATACGGACATGAGGGCATCATGATCATTATTATAACAACAACATATATATATTGTCATATGATTTCTTATGCTCAAGTAACAATCTATTCACAATGTCAAGTATGAATCAGAAACCTTATTGGGAACTAACAACTATGATCTCAGTCATTGAAGTAATTGCAATTTATCATAACATCGGAAAGAGTCAATATAAGAGCTTTTCAGCAAGTCCACATACTCAACTATCATTTAGTCTTTCACAATTGCTGACACTCACGCAATACTTATGGTTATGGAGTTTAATCGGACACAGAGAAAGATAGGACCTTATAGTGTTGCCTCCCAACGTTTTAACTCAAGGGTAATGTCAACAATAATAGTTCATGCTAACTTACATCCAATTGGATATATATATATATATATATATATATATATATATATATATATATATATATATATATATATATATATATATATATATATATATATATCAAGATCTTTCCAACATGAGGTGCTTACCAAAGGATGAAATAAAAAGGAAAGGTGAAGATCACCATGACTCTTTCATAAAGTATAAGACATAAAGTAAAAGATAGGCCCTTCGCAGAGGGAAGCAGAGGTTGTGATGTGCTTTTTGGGTTGGATGCACTAAATCTTAATGCAAAAGAACGTCACTTTATATTGCCACTTGTGATATGAACCTTTATTATGCAGTCTGTCTCTTTTATTACTTCCATATCACAAGATCGTATAAAGCTTATTTTCTGCACACTAATAAGTCGTACATATTTAGAAAACAATTTTTATTGCTCACAACATGACAACTTACATGAAGGATCTTACTCAATCCATAGGTAGATATGGTGGACTCTCATGGCAAAACTAGGTTTAAGGATGTTTGGAAGCACAAGTAGTATCTCTACTTGGTGCAAGGAATTTGGCTATCATGAGGGGGGAAGGAAAGCTCAACATGTTGGACGACCCATGACAATATACTTTAACTAAGATGTGAGAAAACATAACCCATTACGTTGTCTTCCTTGTCCAACATCAACTCTTTAGCATGTCATACTTTAATGAGTGCTCACAATCATAAAACGTGTCCAAGATAGTGTATTTATATGTGAGAACCTCTCTTTCATTATTACTTCCTATTAATTGCAATGATGACCAAAACTATGTTTGCCAAGTCTCAACAACTTTTATGCCTCATACTCTTTATGTGTGAAGTCATTACTATCCATAATATCAATATGGTCTCTTTTATTTCTTTTTATTCTTTCTATTTTCTCAAGATCATAGCAAGATAGCAAAGCCCTTGACTCAACACTAATTTTGTTATATATAGCTCACGGACTCGGTTACATATAGGGATCACAAAGCAAAACTCAAAACTAATTCATACCAAAATTTTATTCTACTAGATCAAGATATTACCAAAAGGATCGAACTAAGAAAAACGATAAATATAGGAGTGTGATGGTGATACGATACCGGGGCACTCCCCCAAGCTTGGCAGTTGCCAAGGGGAGTGCCCATACCCATGTGACTATGTCCTTGGAGGTGGTGATGTGATCTTCTTGGCGATAATGCCCCTCAGGGTATGATTCTCCTCCTCGGGCTTATTGACCTCCTGCTTGAGGTCCATATTTTCCTTATGGAGCTTACCCGTGATGGCTAAAGCTCCTTTCACCCATGGATGTTGCATAGCTGCTGGAGAACAAGTGACACTCTTTTTCATATATTCGTAAGAAAGAAATTTAACATTGGAAGGGATGACAGAGTTTGGAATGGTTGAGCTCTGTAGTTCCCCCATCGTAACCGGCCTAGAAACGAGAGGTAACTTCTCGATCCTCCTCCATGGCATCTATCCTTTTCAAGTCGACCTACATCTCATCCTCCATTGATGGCCCAAAGTGATAAGCATCGCTATTCGCTCCTGGACCTAGCGTCAGGTGAGACACCTGACTCTCCCTGACTGACTCTTGAGAAGACATCTTGCTCTAAATCTGCGACAGAAACAGCTCGAAACAAAGACAGAAGATATTTGCGGGATACAGTGGTCAAAACCTTCGGGAGATTATATAATGAATTTTTACCAACCAAAAGAAGTATCGTGCAAGAAAACAGAATCCGGAGAGCACACGAGGTGCCCACGAGGAAGGGGGCGCCAGTAGGGTAGGGCGCGCCCTCCACCCTCATGGACGCCTTGTGTCCTTCTTGGACTACTTCTTATTTTTCCTATTTTCTTAAATATTCCAAAATGGAGAAAAAAATGTTGTTAGAAATGTTTTGGAGTCGGTTTACTTACCGTACCACATACCTATTCCTTTTTGGAGTCTGAAACGTTCTGGAGAGTGTCCATTATGTATTCCTACGGGGTTACGGTGTCAATAATATTAGTTTCAACATTTATAGGATTACCTGAGATATAATGTTTGATTCTTTGACCGTTTACCACCTTCGGATTTGTGCCTTCGAAGTTGTTGATTTTTATGGCACTGGAATGATAGACCTCCTCGATAACATAAGGACCTTCCCATTTAGAGAGAAGTTTTCCTGCAAAAAATCTTAAATGAGAGTTGAAAAGCAACACATAATCACCTACATTAAACTCACGCTTTTGTATCCTTTTGTCATGCCATCTTTTAACTTTTTCTTTAAACAGCTTGGCATTCTCATAGGCCTGGGTTCTCCATTCATCAAGTGAGCTAATATCAAATAACCTCTTCTCACAGGCAAGTTTGAAATCATAATTGTGCTCTTTAATAGCCCAATATGCCTTATGTTCTAGTTTGGGAGGTAAGTGACATGCTTTTCCATAAACCATTTTATATGGAGACATACCCATAGGATTCTTATATGCAGTTCTATAAGCCCATAATGCATCATCAAGTTTCTTGGACCAATTATTTCTAGATATATTAACAGTCTTTTGCAAAATTAATTTGAGCTCTCTATTACTCAACTCTACTTGACCACTAGACTGTGGGTGATATGGAGATGCAATTCTATGATTAACATCATACTTAGCAAGCATTTTACGAAAAGCACCATGAATAAAATGTGAACCACCATCAGTCATGAGATATCTAGGGACTCCAAACCTTGGAAAAATAACTTCTTTAAGCATCTTAATAGAGGTGTTATGATCAGCACTACTAGTTGGAATGGCTTCTACCCACTTAGTAACATAATCAACAGCAACTAAAATATGTGTATATCCATTAGAGGCAGGAAAAGGTCCCATATAATCAAAGCCCCAAACATCAAATGGTTCAATAACAAGAGAATAATTCATAGGCATTTCTTGACGTCGACTAATATTACCAGTTCTTTGACATTCATCACAAGACAAGACAAACTTACGAGCATCTTTGAAGAGAGTAGGCCAATAAAAACCGGATTGCAATACCTTATGTGCAGTTCTATCTCCAGCGTGGTGTCCTCCATATGATTCGGAGTGACACTTGCGTAGGATTTGTTCCTGCTCATGCTCAGGTACACAACGTCTAATAACACCATCTACTTCTTCTTTATAAAGGTGTGGGTCATCCCAGAAGTAACGTCTTAAATCATAAAAGAACTTTTTCTTTTGCTGGTATGTGAAACTAGGTGGTCTAAATTTAGCAACAATGTAACTAGCATAATCAGGATACCATGGAGCAGTACAAGAAGAATTTATGACAGCTAATTGTTCATCAGGAAAGCTATCATCAATAGGTAGTGGGTCATCAATAACATTTTCTAACCTAGACAAGTTGTTTGCAACGGGGTTCTCAGCTCCCTTTCTATCAATAATATGCAAATCAAATTCTTGTAGCAAGAGAACCCATCTAATAAGTCTAGGTCTAGCATCTTTCTTTTCCATAAGATATTTAATAGCAGCATGATCAGTGTGAACAGTTACTTTAGAATCAACAATATAAGGTCTGAACTTGTCACAAGCAAATACAACTGCTAAGAATTCTTTTTCAGTAGTAGCATAATTTCTCTGTGCGGTCTCTAGAGTTTTACTAGCATATTAAATAACATTTAGTTTCTTATCAACTCTTTGTCCTAGAACAACACCTACAGCATAATCGCTAGCGTGACATATAATTTCAAAGGGTAAATTCCAATCAGGTGGGTGAACAATAGGTGCAGAAATCAAAGCTTTCTTAAGTATTTCAAATGCTTCTACACAATCATCATCGAAGACAAAAGGAATGTATTTTTGCAATAAATTAGTTAGAGGCATAGAGATTTTAGAAAAGTCCTTAGTGAACCTCCTATAAAAACCGGCATGAGCAAGGAAACTTCTTATACCTTTAATGTCTTTGGGACACGACATCTTTTCAATAGCATCAACTTTAGCTTTATCAACTTCAATACCTCTTCCAAAAATCTTATGCCCCAAGACAATGCCTTCATTAAGCATAAAGTGGCACTTCTCCAAATTCAAAACAAGACTAGTATCTTCGCATATTTGCAAAACTCGATCAAGGTTGCTCAAGCAATCATCAAAAGAGGATCCATAAACGGAGAAATCATCCATGAATACCTCACAAATCTTTCCACAAAAGTCAAAGAATGTAGCCATCATGCATCTTTGAAAGGTAGCAGGTGCATTCTAAACCAAAAGGCATACGTCTATAAGCAAAAGTACCGAAAGGGCAAGTAAAAGTAGTCTTTGCTTGATCGCCCACTGACACAGGTATTCTAGAGAAACCAGAATAACCATCTAGAAAGCAGAAATGTGTATGTTTGGATAGTCTTTCTAGCATTTGATCAATAAAAGGTAAAGGGTAATGATCTTTTTTAGTAGCCTTATTTAACGAAAATCAATTACCATCCTATAACCTGTAATAATTCATTGCAGGATCAATTCATCTTTATCATTAGGAATGTACCTCCCTTCTTAGGGACACAATGGACAGGACTTACCCACTGACTATCAGCAACGGGATAAATTATACCTACCTCAAGGAGCTTTATTATTTCTTTTCTTACCACTTCTTTCCTCTTAGGATTTAACCGTCATTGGTGATCAATAACTGGTTTGGCGTCTTCTTCCAAATTTATTTGTGTTGGCATAAAGTGGGAATAATGCCCTTAAGATCATCAAGAGTATATCCAATAGCAGCACGGTGCTTCTTCAGAGATTTCAATAATCTTTCCTCTTCCTGCTCTGAAAGGTTAGCACTAATAATAACATGATATATCTTCTTTTCATCAAGATAAGCATATTTAAGAGTATCAGGTAATGGTTTAAGCTCAAAAATGGGATCACCCTTGGGTGGAGGGGGATCCCCTAGGATTTCAACAAGCAAGTTGTGTTTCAAAATAGGACCCTATTTAAAGAATACTTCATCTATCTCCCTTCTTTCATTCACAAACATATCATTTTCATGGTCTAGCAAATATTGTTCTAAAGGATCAGTAGGAGGCACGGCAATAGAAGCAAGACCAATTATTTCATCCTTACTAGGCAATTTTTTATCATGGGGTTTTCTACGAAACTTAGCAAAATTAAACTCATGAGACATATCCCCTAAGCCAATTGTAACAACATCCTTTTCACAATCAATCTTAGCATTAACAGTATTCAAGAAGGGCCTACCAAATATAATGGGACAAAAGCTATCTTGTGGGGAACCAAGAACAAGAAAATCAGCAGGATATTTAACTTTCCCATACAAGACTTCAACATCTCTAACAATCCCAATTGGTGAAATAGTATCTCTATTTGCAAGCTTAATTGTAACATCAATTTCTTCTACCTCTGCAGGTGCAATATCATGCATAATTTCTTCATATAAGGAAAAAGGTATTGCACTGGCACTAGAACCCATATCACATAAGCCATGATAACAATGATCTCCTATTTTAACAGAAATAACAGGCATGCCTACAACAGGTCTATGTTTCTTAGCATCGGGTCTAGCAATTCTAGCAGCTTCATCACAGAAATAAATAACATGCCCATCAATGTTATCGGCCAAGAGATCTTTAACCATAGCAATACTAGGTTCAACTTTAGTTTGCTCAGGTGGTGTATATGTTCTAGTATTACTCTTACGAACCACAGTTGAAGCTTTAGCATGATCCTTTATCCTAACAGGGAAAGGTGGTTTCTCAACATAAGTAGTAGGAAGAATAGGATCATCATAAGTGATAACCTTTTCTTCAACTGTAACAGGTGCAACTAATTTTACTTCAGTGGGAGGATTATATTTAAACCACTTCTCCTTAGTGAGATCAACATGAGTAGCAAATGATTCATAGAAGGAAGCTACTATCTCAGAGTCAAGTCCATATTTAGTGCTAAATTCACGAAAAGCATCGGTATCCATAAAAGATTTAACACAATCAAACAGGTGTCATACCTGACTCCTTACCATCGTCGAAATCCCAATCTTCAGAGTTGCGTTTAATTCTTTCCAATAAGTCCCACTTGAATTCAATAGTCTTCATCATATAAGAACCAGCACAAGAAGTATCGAGCATGGTGCGATTATTGAGAGAAAGTCGAGCATAAAAATTTTGAATGATCATTTCTATTGAGAGCTCATGATTGGGGCATGAATATAACATTGAATTAAGCCTCCCCCAAGCTTGAGTGATACTTTCTCCTTCGTGAGGCCAAAAATTATATATATAATTACGATCACGATGAACAAGATGCATAGGATAAAACTTCTGGTGAAATTCCAATTTCAATCGTTTACAGTCCCAGGATCCCATATCATCACATAGCCTATACCATGTCAATGCATCTCCCTTCAAAGATAAAGGGAAGACCTTCTTCTTAACAACATCATCAGGCATACCTGCAAGCTTAAATAATCGACAAACTTCATCCACATAGATAAGGTGTAAATCGGGATGCAATGTTCCATCTCCTGCAAAGGGATTAGCTAGCAGTTTCTCTACCATACCCGAAGGAATTTCAAAGTAAACATTTTCAGTAGGTTCAGTAGGTTGAGGAGCAATTATTTGCTCTACTGGTCGGGGTGAAGATACCCCGAACAAGCCCCTCAAAGGATTAGTTTCCATAGCAACAAGTGATAGTAAATTTCAGCACACTATATAAATGTTTCCTTAACAAGTTCCACTCACCAAAGGCGCTTCACTCCCCGGCAATGGCGCCAAAAGAGTCTTGATGACCCACAAGTGTAGGGGATCTATTGTAGTCCTTTCTATAAGTAAGAGTGTCAAACCCAACGAGGAGCAGAAGGAAATGACAAGCGGTTTTCAGTAAGGCATTCTCTGCAAGCACTGAAATTGTAGGTAACAGATAGTTTTGTGATAAGATAATTTGTAACGGGTAACAAGCAATGAAAGTAAATAAAGTGCAACAAGGTGGCCCAATCCTTTTTGTAGCAAAGGACAAGCCTGGGCAAGTTCTTATAATGAGAAAAGCGCTCCCGAGGACACATGGGAATTATCGTCAAGCTAGTTTTCATCACGCTCATATGATTCGCTTTTGTTACTTTGATAATTTGATATGTGGGTGGACCGGTGCTTGGATACTGCCCTTTCTTGGACAAGCATCCCACTTATGATTAACCCCTATTGCAAGCATCCGCAACTACAAAAGAAGTACTAAGGTAAACCTAACCATAGCATGAAACATATGGATCCAAATCAGCCCCTTACGAAGCAACGCATAAACTAGGGTTTAAGATTTTGTCACTCTAGCAACCCATCATCTACTTATTACTTCCCAATGCCTTCCTCTAGGCCCAAATAATGGTGAAGTGTCATTTAGTCGACGTTCACATAACACCACTAGAGGAGAGACAACATACATCTCATCAAAATATTGAACGAATACCAAATTCACATGACTACTAATAGCAAGACTTCACTCATGTCCTCAGGAACAAACATAACTACTCACAAAGCATATTCATGTTCATAATCAGAGGGGTATTAATATGCATTAAGGATCTGAACATATGATGTTCCACCTAATAAACCAACTAGCATCAACTACAAGGAGTAATCAACACTACTAGCAACCCACAGGTACCAATCTGAGGTTTTAGTACAAAGATTGGATACAACAGATGAACTAGGGTTTGAGAAGAGATGGTGCTGGTGAAGATGTTGATGAAGATTGACCCCCTCCCTATGAGAGGATCATTGGTGATGACGATGGTGATGATTTCCCCCTTCCGGAGGGAAGTTTCCCTGGCAGCACAGCTCCGCCGGAGCCCTAGATTGGTTCTGCCAAGGTTCCGCCTCGTGGCGGCGGAGTTTCATCCCGTAAGCTTGCTTATGATTTTTTTCAGGGTCAAAGACTTCATATAGCAGAAGATGGGCACGAGAGGGCTGCCAGGTGGCCCATGAGGCAGGGGGCGCCCAGGGGGGTAGGGCGCGCCCCCCACCCTCATGGACAGTGGGTGGCCCCCCTCAGGTATTTCTTCCGCTGAATATTTATCATTAATTTCAAAAATGACTTTCGTGGAGTTTCAGGACTTTTGGAGCTGTGCAGAATAGGTCTTCAATATTTGCTCCTTTTCCAGCCTAGAATCCCAGCTGCCGGCATTCTCCCTCTTCATATAAACCTTGTAAAATAAGAGAGAATAGCCATAAGTATTGTGACATAACGTGTAATAACAGCCTATAATGCAATAAATATCGTTATAAAAGCATGATGCAAAATGGACGTATCATGACCCGTCATACTTTTGACAGTCAATCTTATATAAGACCCTGAACTTGTCAAAGTTAAAACGACGATTGGTCATGTGAGGCCCGGCTTATATGGTTTGCATGAAGGTTTAACTCAGTGGCTGTGCGGCCCTTTGAAAGGACTTGAGATTTAGGCTTGGCGGCCTATGAAAGCCTTGTTTTTCTGCTTTATTATTTTTCTATTCGAACATTTTTGGGTTCATCTTTGTATCATATTGACATATGGTTTAAAATGATTCAGGCCATGTAGCCTTAATCTCTATGGCTCATATTTGAGCATATCCGTGGTTTTTGATAACCCGGTCTGGCTCTGGAAAATAAGTCGCCAGTATGATATGATTGTGCACTTGGAGTTTAAGCTCTGAGGCATTTTTGGGGTTGTTACCCTTTGTTGCGTCTTGCATGATAAGCCGGCAACATGAACCAATTTTTACAGGTTGTGTAGCCTTGATTCGATGACTCATATTTGAGAGTCTTGGGTTAATAACTCGCCCTGATAGCAGACTATTGAGTCGCCGGGATATTTTGCTTTGAGCAATCAAAATGATGATATTTCATGATTCTGGGTTGATACTGCCCCCAGATTATAATTGTTAAGGCATCACCATGGTATTAATCTACAAATATGTCCTTTAATAATAATATGAATATTTTGGGTTTGATAAACCGCCCTGGCTTTAGACGTTAAGTCGCCAGTATATTTTGGATTGCGCCATTGGAATTATGCGCTCATAAATCATTGGATTATTGCCTTCATTGGATATGGCGATGTAAGCTAGCAGTATAAATCAATCCTACAGGTATGTTTTCCTGGTTATATGAATATGTGAGGTTTGATAACCCGTCCTGGCTTTTAACTTTAAGTTACCAGTATGTTTAGGCTTGAATGGCCTTAATGCTAGCCTTTTCCATAATTGCTTAAGACTATATCATGTTTGGGTTGTTACCCGCCCTGGCTTTTGATGTTAAGTCGCCAGGACATATGTTATTTAAACTCTATGCAGGATTTGCAGAGCTATGACTTATATAAATGATTAAGTTCAAGCCCATCATTAAAAAATTAAATTGGTGTTTCAAAAGGGTTATCAATTATTGATTTTCACAAAGGCTATAAGTCGTCAGGTTACAAAAATCCCAAATTATAATGGATGCGCGTTAAGTTGCCATCGGCCAAGAGCCACTGAGTATTTAAACTCCAGATTTGTTTGTTAATCGATAAGGTATTCAAATCTTTAATAGCCAAACTTGGCTGGATTTTCATAATGATATCGAATGATTGAGGTTTTCATACCGGATTATATTATTCAAACCTTGAATAGCCAACATGGCTAGATTTTTTATATGGTTATTAATAACCAGTATTATGATTGAGGTTTTAAAAAGACGCTTCAGCGCAATGGTTATTATTTATTTATCAATGGATATGATTTATTCTAACAATGGAAGGAATAGTCCCGAGTTGCTGCAGGCTTACGACCTGGCACTTGGGGGCTACATTATTAAAATCATGATTATACCAAATATGGAAGTTCCATGTTGCTGCAAGCATGCACCATGACACTTGGGTTCTAATGCAAGGTCATTTTTTGCTTGCCTTATTGAAGACCCGACTCATCACATCGTAATGAGCCGGCCCTTGGGGGCTACCAATTGCTCCTGTCAAAAATTCAAAGTACACAAGCCTTAATCCATTATATTGAAGGGTCCATTGCTCAGTTGGTAGAGCACAAGACTCTTAACCTTGTGGACATGGGTTCAAGCCCCATGGTGGGGGTTACATCATATGATGCTATTTTCAATGAAGTATATATATAAAGTCCCAACTCAGTATTGTCTTGCTGAGCCGGCCCTTGGGGGCTACACGTTGTTGTTCAAGTCTACATAATCATATCTACAAAGTCCCTGCTCATTATTGCATAATGACCGGCCCTTGGGGGCTACACTGGTTGAAGTTTTATGAGCATAAGGCAATTACAAGTCCCAGGTTGCTGCAAGCATGACAACCCGGCACTTGGGGCTACATATGTGGAATATTCAGTTTTGACTAGTGACTGAAATGAACAACTTGGATTTCTTCAAGGTTTCAACATTTATATTGAAGCAAGTCTTAAGTTGTTACTATGCTCCCTTCTTAAGACTTGGGGGCTACAAGTGATATGCATACAAGGGAGGTACATTTTCAAGCTTGATGTTAGCAACAATTATGACCCGGTGCTATCAATATTTACAAACTGGATATTTTGGCAATGATAGACCGACAAGTTCTACATCTTTAAGACGGCTGAAAATCATATGAGTATTTCAAGACCAATAATTTTGTTAAGCATTGGGAGTTGAATCAAATGAATTATTATTCACAAAAAATTTCTGGGAGAAACCAATATCAACAAATTGGTTATGAAGCTGGCCTATTGACCTGGATTTTCTAGAAGAAGGAAATGACAAGGACTTAAGGATGATCAGGTGCCAGCTTACAAGAATTCTTAACCCGGAGCACAATCTATCAAATTCGTTCTTGTGTTTGTTTTACAGGATCAGTTTAACATGGATAAATCCAAATAAAACTGGGGGCTAATGTCGGGGATATACCCCACGGTATGACCCGGCCGGAGTTATGACCCGGCTGGGACTTGGTATTTCATTGGTCAACCGTCCGAGGACTGACGACTCACTGCTGACCCGGCCGAGCCTAGTGACCCATTGGTGAGCCGGCAGACAGTGGTAAGCCGGTAGACAGTGGTAAGCCGGCAGACAGTTGTAAGCCGACAGACAGTGGTAAGCCGGTAGATGGTTACGACCTGGCAGGCAGTTATACCCCAGCAGGCAGAGTCGCCTGGGGTTAATAAGCTCGAGACGTTAAGAAGCCCAAGATGTTAAGAAGCCCATGGAGATAAGCCCGCGACAAGAAGTCGGAATAGTTTTAAGTCTTAATCCGACTAGGACTCCATATGTAACCCGCCCCTCCAACTTATATAAGGAGGGGCAGGGCACCCCAACAAAGGGCGGAGAGGTAATCTCTAAGGTTAGACACAATTGGGAGAGTCGGTTTATGCGGCGATTCCCTCATGAGCATAATGAGACCTAACCACAAACAACATGTAGGGCTATTACCGGATGATGTTTCCCGGGGCCCGAATTCTCTAAATCCTTGTCTTGTGTGTTGATCTGCCTCGCGTCTCTCATCCCGATCAACCCCTCTCAAGCTGCCACATAGATGCGTTGGCCTCACTACTAAGTCCTCACACTAGGACATCTGCCATGACAAATCCATGACACCAGGAAAGCAACAAAGACAAAGAAGGAACTATTTTTTGGAGCCCAGCTAGACCTACCAGCAAAGCAACAAAGAAAAAGAAGGACCTCTTCTTTGAAACCAGCTAGACCTAAAAATCTCCCCCACATGATGTGAGCAGCTACAACAAGCAAATCAACAACTCACTTGTAGGGCATAGCAGAAATGCAGAAAAAAAAAACAGGCCAATCCATATAAGTGACAAAAAAACATGACCCCATCTCCTAGTCGACCCGACCAAGAAAGAACAAAAATACAAGCAGACAATAATATACTCTTTGATGTCAGGTCTCTACCAACAAGACCACAAGCAAGCAAATGGATAGAGGAACTGAGAAGAGAAGAATAAAAGGGATCAACCTGCAGAACGATGGCCGACGTAGCAGGACAAATCGACCACAAGCACGGGCACCCGCGTCGGACCAATCTACAAGGGAAAAGGGCAAATCAAGGATGAGCTCCAGGCAACCACAACTGGGACGGAGGTGTGCCAGGGTAACCCCCCGGAGAAAAGCGGTGACCTTGACGGCAAGAGAGGTGGACCGCTGGCTAGCATCCTCTTCAGGCTCAGCTTAGTACCTACATAGAAATGTACCCCTTTAGAAATACCAAACCATTACACATGCAACCTCCCATAAAAATATAACCCTCTTCTGGTAATAGTAAAACTTCTGGTAACTACATATTTCATTAGCAAGAGAAGGGGCAACCTCTTTGTTGGTTGATAGCTTAGCAGTCTCCAAAAGCAGGGAAAACTCTTGTCATAGCCAAAATACAAGCACAATTGACAATAATCACCTCCCGGGGAGCAAGAATTTTCTGCATTACTAGCAAAGGTAAAGAGCAAAAGCTCCCAAAGTTATGACCCTGTCGAATTTACAAAAGTTGCAATATTTTGCTAGTGCCAAAACAAAATTAGCATCAGACAGCAGGTTTCATGCTTGTGTGAAATAAAATCATGATTTGGTGCTCCCAGATAATCTAGCTGGTAACAGTTTAACACAAAATACTGCAAGTATATTGAATTAGATGTTGTACTAAGTACTCCCATGTCAACAACATCCATATTTGAGTAAAAAGTAAAATTTGTCATGACCTATTTGAGGTTTCAGCAATATATCGTATCAGCATGCCCTAGAGCTCTTCTTGGGGCAAAATCAGAAAAGAAACCATGCTTAATAGTAACGCAAGTGGGCCAAAATCAGAAAAGAAACCATGCTTAACAGTAACACAAGTGGGAATCAAACAAACTGCAACATCCATGGGCAAAATCAGTATATCTTCGTATTGAATCAGTAATTTAACTACATACATAAGCAATTGTAAATTTGATAGAGTTGTCATGCCCCTAAGAAACCATAGAGAGCATGCAAAGATAGCATACTGTTAGAAGTGAGAAGCTGCATTCAGATCTACACAGTAGCAAAATAAGAAGGGCAATGCGAGGGAGGCAAATACACGAAAAGGCACCGGCGAAGATATATGCGACCCTTTTCCAGATGCAGCTGATCGAAGAGAACCAAAGCTGGCTGGCGAGTTCAAAGCAAATGAACGAACACGACTGGTCCCAGGGACAGTGGTTCACAGGAAATTGAAAGTGCAACTATCCCTAGGTGGTTTTGGTAATTCATAACAACATATAGCTCATTGAGCTAATGCTATTCCAAGACAAATATTTCAGGAAAGCTCAATGAATGGCATGGCATGGATGATGAAAGTGGATCCCTCAAAACATCAAGGACAAAGGATTGGCTCAAGCTCAAAAGCTCAAGACTCTCCATTTTACATTTTAGTGATCCAAGATCACATTGAGTCTATAGGAAAAGCCAATACTATCAAGGAGGGATGAGGTGTTGCTTAATGAGCCTCTTGCTTCAAGTGCTTAGTGATATGCTCCAAAAACCCTCAACTACTTTCTCACATCCACATATGACCTAAACCCAAAGTCAAACTCGGCCATACCGATTATTTCTATCCGGCGCCACCGAGTTCAAATGTCATAGCCACTGCCACAAACCCTAGGCAATTCGGTCTCACCGATAGGGATCTCGGTCTCACCGAGATGGGATTGTAATCTCTCTGTTTCCCTTTGTAACGTTTCGGTCTAACCGAAGTGAGCGATCGGTCCCACCGAGATTGCAATGTAAACTCCCTGTTTCCCTTTCGTAACATTTCGGTCTCACCGAAATGAGCAAATCGGTCCCACCGAGTTTACCTGACCAACTCTCTGGTTAGCTTATTACCAAAATCGATCTCACCGAGTTTGTGTAATCGGTCTCACCGAGATTACGTTATGCCCTAACCCTAACCATATCGGTCCTACCGAGTTGCATGTCGGTCCCACCGAAAATCCTAACGGCCACTAGGTTTACTAAATCGGTCCGACCGAGTTTGTTGATTCGGTCCCACCGAGTTTTGTAAATTGTGTGTAACGGTTAGATTTTGTGTGGAGGCTATATATACCCCTACACCTCCTCTTCATTCATGGAGAGAGCCATCAGAAAAAACCTACACTTCCAACTTACCATTTCTGAGAGAGAACCACCTACTCATGTGTTGAGGCCATGATATTCCATTCCTACCATATGAATCTTGATCTCTAGCCTTCCCCAAGTTGCTTTCCACTCAAATCTTCTTTCCACCAGATCCAAATCCCATGAGAGAGAGTTGAGTGTTGGGGAGACTATCATTTGAAGCACAAGAGCAAGGAGTTCATCATCAACACACCATTTGTTACTTCTCGGAGAGTGGTGTCTCCTAGATTGGCTAGGTGTCACTTGGGAGCCTCCGACAAGATTGTGGAGTTGAACCAAGGAGTTTGTAAGGGCAAGGAGATCGCCTACTTCGTGAAGATCTACCGCTAGTGAGGCAAGTCCTTCGTGGGCGACGGCCATGGTGGGATAGACAAGGTTGCTTCTTCGTGGACCTTTCGTGGGTGGAGCCCTCCGTGGAATCATGCAACCGTTACCCTTCGTGGGTTGAAGTCTCCATCAACGTGGATGTACGATAGCACCACCTATCAGAACCACGACAAAAACATCCGTGTCTCCAATTGCGTTTGAATCGTCCAAACCCTTCCCTTTACATTCTTGCAAGTTGCATGCTTTAATTTCCGCTGCTCATATACTCTTTGCATGCTTGCTTGAATTGTGTGAAGATTGCTTGACTTGTCTAAAGATAGCTAAAATCTGCCAAAGACTAAAATTGGGAAAAGGTTAAGTTTTTATTTGGTCAAGTAGTCTAATCACCCCCCCCCCCCCCCCGTCTAGACATACTTCAAGGTCCTACAGGTGGTATCAGAGCTTTGGTCTCCATTTGCTTTGATTTCCATAGCTTTTGGTGGTCATAGCCTTGGTTTCACAACCTAGGAGAGTATGGCGTCTAGCGAGGGAAATTATCACCGTAGAGGTCCTTACTTTGATGGTACTAATTTTGCTAGTTGGAAGCATAAGATGAAAATGCATATTCTCGGACATAACCCCGCCGTTTGGGCTATTGTGTGTATTGGCTTGCAAGGTGAATTCTTTGATGGGAGAGAGCCGAACCGTGAAGCTAGCGCAGAAGAATTGAAGATGCTGCAATACAACACTCAAGCTTGTGATATCCTCTTCAATGGCTTGTGCCCCGAAGAATTCAACAAAATCAGCCGTCTTGAGAATGCAAAGGAAATTTGGGATACTTTGATTGATATGCATGAAGGTATCGACTCCGTCAAGGAATCCAAGTTGGATGTGCTCCAAAGTCAGCTTGACAAGTTCAAAATGAAGGATGGTGAAGGTGTCGCTGAAATGTACTCTAGGCTTGCTCTTATCACAAATGAGATTGCCGGCTTAGGGAGTGAAGAGATGACCGACAGATTCATCATCAAGAGATCCTAAGAGCATTGGATGGAAAGTATGATACTGTGTGCACATTGATCCAAATGATTCCAAATTACAAAGATCTCAAGCCAACGGAAGTCATTGGAAGAATTGTTGCTCATGAGATGTCACTCAAGGATAAGGAGGAACTTCACAACAAGTCAAGTGGTGCTTACAAAGCCTCATGTGAAGCCCCCACATCATCAAGTGAGAAACAAACCTTCAATGAAGAATTGAGCTTAATGGTGAAGAACTTCAACAAATTCTACAAGAGTAGAAGCAAAGAAAGAAGCTCTAAGTCAAGGTCCTACAATGACAAAAGATCTTCTAGTCGAGAGCGCAATTGCTACAATTTTGGGAGACCCGGACACTATTCCAATGAGTGTATGGCACCCTACAAAAGAAGAGAAGATTCTCCAAAAAGAAGAAGTAAAAGAGAAGAATCACCACCAAGAGAGAGGAGGAGTAGAGATGATTGTTACGAATGAAGACCCTCATGGAGAAGCAAGGATTCGGAAAGAAAGGACAAGTCATCAAGGAGCTACACAAAACGAAGACATCAAGCTCATGTTGGTGAATGGGTATCCGGCTCCGACTCCGACAATCACTCCGAGAGAAGCTATCACTCCGACTCCAAATATACTCAAGATGAAGGTGTTGCCGGTCTAGCACTTGTGTCAACCAACTCCTACGACATATTTGATTCACCAAATGAAGGAATTGGAAGATGCTTCATGGCCAAAGGTCCAAAGAGAAAGGTGTATACAAGAGCCTTGCCAGGAGTAAGCAGTTCGAGGAAATTGTACGCAAGCAAGGAAGGCACCGGAAGAATCAAGGTGTTGGTTTTGAACGAAAGTTCAATGCCAATGGAGTTGAGTGGGAAGAAGATCAATACCCCAAGACGAAGTTTGTTCCTCAACAAGAGAAGTATGATCCTACTTCCTTCAAGGGAACACAAGCACAAGATGATCTTCCACCACAAGACCACAAGAACAAAGGCAGGGACAAGCTTCAAGAGGAGATTGATGCATTTGAAGAAGCACCTAAGGCCTTGGTCAAGTGGGTTCCCAAAACTACGTCAAGTTCTACTTCATCAAGTACAACTACAACTCCAAGGATTCCCATCAAGATGATGTGGATCCTGAAGAAGAAGAACTAGAGAGTTCTTGAGGGTGACTCCGCCAACATTCTTCACTCATATCATTATGGCAAGGACAAGTGCAATCAACTTCCACATCTTGCACTAGTTCAAGGAGTCACAAACCCTCATGTTGGTAAGGCAAGGGACAAGGTAACCTAATGATTTCGTGGACATCATCTTGTGTGTGCATCACTCTATGTCTATGGATATTCTTGTTTGTTCCTTGTGGGACTAACCCATGTAGGTATTGAAGGTGCAACTCACTCCAAAGGACTGCTCCAAATGATCTACATCAACATTGAGCATCCACATCTTCAACATCTACATGAAGTCATCATCGAGAAAACCCAAAGTTAGTTCATCCCTCTAAGGGGGGATCTCACATCTAGGGGGAGCTTAACTCTAAGAATTGAGTCAAAGCAACTCTAATGATGTGAAGACATCAATGCTTTATGTAAAAGTGGTAACCCCACTTGAGCTTAAACGATGAGTATGACCTATGATCAAATGTTCTCATTTGACTCCTAAGTCAATATACTCATATATAGATGACCTAGTCATCGCCAATTGTTTGATAGATGCTAGAATTGGTTGTGCATGCTTTGCCACATATTTCATTTGCCATTTTATTGTGTGAGCATGTTGGTTGCATATTTTACTCATTCGAGGACATACACTTGTTGCCTTGATTGATTGGCTTCTTTTTCTTTGGCCAAGTGGATGGACAAGAATGCCTAAGAACCTTCTCTAGCTATCTATGCTTTTCTCGTCTCAAACTCTATTCATGCTACATCACAAAATTTGATCAAGTCAGATTCGAACCACTCTGTGTGAGGAGCACTCAGAGTCCCCGATTCGTCATAGACTTAAACTTCCAAAACTTCTTTGTGATTCTCGGTCTGACCGATTCCTCCATTTCTGTCCTACCGAGATCACTAAGTCGATCTAGGTTTTCAATCTCGGTGCAACCGATTTGAACTTTTCGGTCACACCGAGTTGCTGTAACTGTCAACAGTTATGCATCTCGGTGCCACCGAGTCGTTCCACTCGGTCACACCGACAGTGTCGGGCTATATATACACACGGGCAAAATTTGGAAAACTTTCTCCAAACTTTCTTCGCCCGCGCATAGCTTGCTCTGCCTACTAGGTCTCCGGATCGTCGACTTCGTCGTCAGCCGCCTCCTGTCGCTGGTCTCCATCGCCGTCAACGGATTTCTTCTTCGTTGTTGCCGCCATAGCGAGTTCATCACCGAACTAGGGTATGAACTCGATCACTGTGCTATCCTCGTCTGATTCTCAGCGGATTGTGTTCATTATGATTCTTGCCACGATTGAAACACTCTTATCTAGTTAATACAATCCTTAGAATAGATGCGATTTGAAAATTTAGGGTTAGCTTTCCGCCGAAACCATCTCGGACCCACCGGGTTGAAAAACTCGGTCCCACCGATTCGGCTAACGCCATTGCACTAGTAACTCTCGGTCTGACCGAGAATCACTAATCGGTGTGACCGATTTTAGAACTTTGTGAAACCCTAGCAGTCTCGGTGCCACCGAACTGTGACGTGGTCTGACCGACTAGTTTAGGTTCCAAAACTGCTTCGGTATCGGTTGATCCAAAATGCTTTCTGTGGAAAACTAAAACTAAGTTTTTGAATCATTCTTTTGCAAAAATCTTTGCATTTTGTGATGCTCATCCATTCTATCTCATCTATAACTATTCACAGGGTCAGCAGTCAGTGTTTGCAGCATGTCAGACCAAAGTGATAGTCAGAACAAGTCATAAGAGCACAATCACATGAGTGAGGGCACTAGTCCCTCTAGCACTTCAGATGATGGCAGCAGGAGCACCCCAAGCAATCTGCCTAAAGCTGCCACTAGGACAAGGAAGAAGAGAACCTCAGAATCTCAGGATGAGGATTATGTGGCAGAAGAGGGTGAGGCCACTTCTAAAAAGAAAGTGCTCAAGAAGGAGTATGTCACAGCTGCAACAATCAAGCCTGGCATGAAGATCAAAGTGCCTGCAAAGAGAACTCCCATGTCTAAAGCCAAAGCCTCTACTCAAGTACCTTTGGAATCTCAACCCAAAGAGGCTGCTGCAGAAGGGAAGAAGAAGGAAAGAAAGAGAGGGAGATGGTGCAAGAAAGTTGATCCAATGGCAGAATTTGAGAAGCATTCTTCTAATGCGGAACAGGAAGAAGAGGTTGCTGCACCAGCACCCAAGGCACAAAAGCTGATGGGTGATGCTATAAAGTCAAGGGCTGCAACATCAAAGCCCAAGGAAGCACCCAAAGCTGCCCCCAAGCCCAAGATTGCACCAAAGAGGAATACCAGGAGTATTCCAGCTGCTGAGAAGAACAAGGCCCCAGTGCCTGAAGTTGCTGATGAGGAAGATGATGAAGGACAAGTTCTGAGGAAGCTAAAGCCAAAGATTCCAGACCACAATGATGCTCATCCTGTGGCTGAGAACATGAAGTTAAGAAAGAATGCAGGACTCAGACTGTGGAGGTTGTCAGATCCATATGCTACCAGGAGAAGGACTGCTGTTGATTACAGGTTCCACACAAAGGAACAGCGGGATTTCTATGAGACAGTGCTGTTGGACAAGAAGCCTATAGTGTGTGATATGAGGTGGTTCGACTGGACCTACATGAAGGAGAATGAAGAACACTATCCTGGAGTGCAAGACAATTTCATTGCTTGTGGAGTTGCAGACTTTGTTGGGCAGAAGCTCACAAAGTGGAATGATGAGCTCATTATGCAATTCTACTCCACAGCACATTTCTATCCAGATGGCAGGATAGTTTGGATGTCTGAAGGTACAAGGTACCAATCAACCATTGAGGAATGGGCCAATCTAATCAATGCCCCAAAGGAGAGTGAAGATGACCTGGATGTCTATGCCAAGAAGAAGATGGATCACAATACCATGGCTCATATGTACAAGGAGATCCCAGATGCTGCAGTTGAGACACATAAGTTTGGGTCAGTTCATTATCTTCTGTCAGGACTCCCAACAATCAACTGGATCCTAAGGCATACTCTATTGCCCAAGTCAGGTGACCACAACATGATTAGAGGGCATGTTATAAACTTGCTACACTTGTTTGATGTGCCACAGAAATTCAAGGTCATGAGCCTCATTGTTGAGACCATCAAGAGGACAGCAGCAGACCAAAAAAGAAGTTGTGGGTATGCCCCACAGATTCAGGAGCTGATTAACTCAAAGATGGGCACAAGCACATACTTGCTGGACAAGGAACATTTTTCTATCTATCCAAAATTTGAGGACAATCAAGTTGTGATGAATGAGAATGAACCATCATCAGTACAAGCTCAAGAGAAGAAGGAGAAAGCAAAGAAAGAGAAGGCTGCCCAGATGCCAACTCAAGAGGAGGCATCTGAGTACTTTTTGAAGAACAAGCAGGAGCAGCTTGGTTACTTGATAGCATCAACTCTGAGGATTGAGAAGGGGTTGGCCACCCTAACTCAAAACCAGGAGAGCCTGGAAAGAATCATGGAACAAAAATTCTATGATATAGATGTCAAAGTAACTGAGATTCAGTCAGTTGTGGAGCAGCTACAGGATGACATGCAGGAGAGGAAGGCAAGACAACTACTGATGCATTTGCCAGAGTGCCTAGAGCTCAGAGATCAGCTGCAGTGCCTGTGACAGACACCATAGCCACTTCATCTGCACTAGCTAAAGCTCCTACAGCTCCAGTGCGACCAGCTCCAGCACCAACTCCTCCAGCTCCATCCACATCAACTGAAGCCTTTGTCCAAGGAGCCATCTCTACACCACCATCTGAAGATCAAGCCTGAGAGTCGATCTAGTACTATGCATTTTCTATGAACTTTTTGGTAACTTGTTGCCAAAGGGGGAGAAAAATGTATAGATCATAGGCTTTGAGAGAGAGAGTTGCCTTTTGTTCTCTCTTGCTTTGGTGGTTAAACTTTGTTTGCTTTTGATTGCTTGAGATACTATGCTATTATCTGTGAGACATTGATGATCATGTGTTTGATCATAAGCTACACTTATGCTTGTTAGATGATATTATCTTACCTATCCTTATATGATCATTCACTTTGCTTGGTGATGAGTGCATGTATTCAATATTTGTTATTTTGAGCGCTCCACCAAGATGTATGTGACATGGAAGAGTAACCCATGAGCCTAATTCCTTGTGCATTTGCAGTCCAAAGCAAATCTTAAACTATGCACAAATTTAGGGGGAGCTCTTGCTTATCACATACTTCTCAAAGCGACGATGTTTTTCAATCTTATTATCATTTGTCGAAGCTTTGATCTATATGTTGTCATCAATTACCAAAAAGGGGGAGATTGAAAGTGCAACTATCCCTAGGTGGTTTTGGTAATTCATAACAACATATAGCTCATTGAGCTAATGCTATTCCAAGACAAATATTTCAGGAAAGCTCAATGAATGGCATGGCATGGATGATGAAAGTGTATCCCTCAAAACATCAAGGACAAAGGATTGGCTCAAGCTCAAAATCTCAAGACTCTTCATTTTACATTTTAGTGATCCAAGATCACATTGAGTCTATAGGAAAAGCCAATACTATCAAGGAGGGATTAGGTGTTGATTAATGAGCCTCTTGCTTCAAGTGCTTAGTGATATGCTCCAAAAACCCTCAACTACTTTCTCACATCCACATATGACCTAAACCCAAAGTCAAACTCGGCCATACCGATTCTTTCTATCCGGCGCCACCGAGTTCAAATGTCATAGCCACTGCCACAAACCCTAGGCAAATCGGTCTCACCGATAGGGATCTCGGTCTCACCGAGATGGGATTGTAATCTCTCTGTTTCCCTTTGTAACGTTTCGGTCTAACCGAAGTGAGCGATCGGTCCCACCGAGATTGCAATGTAAACTCCCTGTTTCCCTTTCGTAACATTTCAGTCTCACCAAAATGAGCGAATCGGTCCCACCGAGTTTACCTCACCAACTCTCTGGTTAGCTTATTACCAAAATCGGTCTCACCGAGTTTGTGTAATCGGTCTCACCGAGATTATGTTATGCCCTAACCCTAACCATATCGGTCCTACCGAGTTGCATGTCGGTCCCATCGAAAATCCTAACGGCCACTAGGTTTACTAAATCGGTCCAACCGAGTTTGTTGATTCGGTCCCACCGAGTTTGGTAAATTGTGTGTAACGATTAGATTTTGTGTGGAGGCTTTATATACCCCTCCACCTCCTCTTCATTCGTGGAGAGAGCCATCAGAACAAACCTACACTTCCAACTTACCATTTCTAAGAGAGAACCACCTACTCATGTGTTGAGGCCAAGATATTCCATTCCTACCATATGAATCTTGATCTCTAGCCTTCCCCAAGTTGCTTTCCACTCAAATCTTCTTTCCACCAGATCCAAATCCCATGAGAGAGAGTTGAGTGTTGGGGAGACTATCATTTGAAGCACAAGAGCAAGGAGTTCATCATCAACACACCATTTGTTACTTCTTGGAGAGTGGTGTCTCCTAGATTGGCTAGGTGTCACTTGGGAGCCTCCGACAAGATTGTGGAGTTGAACCAAGGAGTTTGTAAGGGCAAGGAGATCGCCTACTTCGTGAATATCTACCGCTAGTGAGGCAAGTCCTTCGTGGGCGACGGCCATGGTGGGATAGACAAGGTTGCTTCTTCGTGGACCCTTCGTGGGTGGAGCCCTCCGTGGACTCGCGCAACCGTTACCCTTCGTGGGTTGAAGTCTCCATCAACATGGATGTACGATAGCACCACCTATCGGAACCACGACAAAAACATCTGTGTCTCCAATTGCGTTTGAATCCTCCAAACCCTTCCCTTTACATTCTTGCTAGTTGCATGCTTTAATTTCCGCTGCTCATATACTCTTTGCATGCTTGCTTGAATTGTGTGAAGATTGCTTGACTTGTCTAAAGATAGCTAAAATCTGCCAAAGACTAAAATTGGGAAAAGGTTAAGTTTTTATTTGGTCAAGTAGTCTAATCACCCCCCCCCCTCTAGACATACTTCAAGGTCCTACAGAAATCAAGGACGCTAGCTAGAAACATGACCTAGAAAGAAACGTTGTTTGTTTCCATGCAGCAGCGTCTAAGCTCAGAACAAAAAGAAGGAATCACTGTTTGTTTCTATAGATCAGAATAATGGGTGGCTGAAATGAATTTAGAGTTGTCGACTAAAGTTATCTCTCTTAAACAAAGCCAATGTCCATGAAACACACGCTTTGAAACCCAGAGTGTTATTTACTTATTAAATTATCTATCTATGCAAACATATATAGATTCAATTCTGATGCACTCAAGGTGAACTCCTTATCTGACTCAACTCCCAAGCTAAACAGACAGTACCCAATAATTTATAGACCAGATAATAGATGAGGAATCAAGGAAAGAAAGGCGCTGTGGTCGAGGCCAGATGACTCACCAGACACCACCTTCATGCAATTTCTTATGACTGGAGCATCAAGGAAAATCATACTCCATTAGGTGTGTGAACATAAGGCATGCTCATTACAAGCCCAAGGGAGTTTCCCTGAAATAATAGATAAGCCTCAAGATCAAAATCAGCCAACAGGAAAGAATTGACTCACACAACACAACAATAGACAATAATGGATAAATTTCAGTAGCTTTCAGCATACAAACCAAGGTCAAAGTTAATTAATGTGGATACTAAAGAATATCAATTACGTAGGTCTTTGCTCCTTCATACTGAACTAACAATAAATAAATGCAGATGAACATTTTTTAGCTTTAACGTAGAAGAACATTCAGTTACAACACTACTCTGCCAAGATATGATACACCCTTGATGACTAAAGTTTCATCAGCATAACCTGTAAATCAATAAGAATAAAATATCCATTTTGAATCACATCAAGCATCAAGAGTAATTGGAGAATACACATTGTATGAACCCAAACTGAACTGCGAGTGTATGAAATTTGGAGTTAATATAAAGTACTGGCATATGTGCTAATCAGATTTTAAATCCACGATATATGTGCATTTTTTCTATTATTCTTGGTTCATCCAACTTTTACGAATAGGATTTACACAAATTGGCATACAAATTTAATATCATGATTTTGGATAGATATTAGTAAATAACACTCAACCACAACATGGTGTGGCAAACACGGTGTCATGCTTGTGTGAAATTCATTTTTTATGCGAAGGTTGTGTAGAACTCTAAAACTCAAGATCCCACCATGTAAAAACCACCTAGAATAAGAGTACTCGGCATTCATAAAATCAAATGCCATAACATTAGAAAAATTCTGTGATACATCAGTTTCAGTTCTCTTATTAATTTAATATGGCAAGAAAATGGTTACTGGATGATGGTCCCGATAGAAACACATGACTCCTCTATTACTGAGGTCAATTTTGGCTCCAAAACTTTCCGTTTCAGCAATTACACAAACAGTAAGCTTCCTTGTTTATCTGTTCAACAATTACACAAAGCTAATTAAGAATGAAAATCGGTAAATTATGATTAAATCAATTGTACACCAAAATTTGGAATTTAAAAGAAATCAAGTTGGTGGTTCAGATTAATATATAAGCATGATCATATTGTACCATACTCTGAAGCTAGTGTATAGATAAATTCTGAAAGCGTCTACATGTATAGAAATAAGACAAGCTAAGACGAGGACACCAAACCACTTGTTTCTTTTAGTAATATTCTTTTCAAGTGAACATAATGGCTCAAGTAGTCTAACCTGTTGGCAGCACAAGTACCCATATCACGAAAATGGATAGGTCACACCGCTCCAGCTACTGGAGCGTCATATAAAAGACTACTTAAGTTATATTGAGATCAAAGAAAAATTGCATGTTTCCTCATAGCAGGAACTATCGAATCCCCATGAATCTAGCTTGGAAATAAACCCCTTAGATAATTTACATGTCATCTAGAAAGCATTTTCCATACAAGCATAGCACTATATAGCAGTTTACCAGTGTAGCTTCCCTCAGCAAGAAAACATAGGTGCAGGACAGTTCATATTTCCTCCTGTAGAGACAATAAGACCCATAGTACGTACATGTTCAGACTTCTATTATTGGTTCAAAATACAGACCACATACCATATCACAGACTACTATATTCTTTGAGATGAATAGCAAAACTTGAAAGTATCAATTTGAGGGTGAAGTGTTAAATGTCTAAATCTAAAGCTCGCATATAGAACACTGCCGCAAATGCATTTTCTCTGAACAGTAGCTGATTTGTACAGTGACACAAGAATGTTTGAAGAGTTCTATCAATTTACTCTCGGAATGAACTTATAGATGAAGGTTAACACAAAATTAGTTAATGGCCTAAAAATACTGCCAGCACGCTAAAGGTGAAAAAGTCCAAATCATACCGTGTGAATAAATGTAATTAGTTTCTCTTATTCTACCATTTGACTATGCCTCCCGAAAGTGTAAATGTAAAAGTGGGCAAGGAACTTTACAAAGTAGCAGCTAACTTGAATTCTGAGAAACATGTCATCCAGAGGGAAACAAATATCTCAAGCAAGAATGAACCTTGAATTCCGAGAAGTTTCTTCTTTTTATGAAAGACATTGTGCGCCACCATCAACAACAGCAATTTGTGGTTGTGGATCTATGACATAATAGATGCTCCAGGTGTTCTTATAGCACAAGCCCTGCCTATAAACTCATCAAAAAGGTATCGTCGATGATGGCCCTGAGGTCACCATCCAGCAAGTGCATGTGCAGACCTCCCCGGAGCTCAATCATGCGCCTGCTATACTCGACATCGAACATAGCAGCACTTGGAAAATAGATATCACAATATGGATTCATTCCAATGCCAAATCTTAAACAAATTCCCACCACACATTCTAATCAGTGAATGAGCAGGAGAGCTGATATTGGGGTTGACTTTACACACCAGGGCTAGAGTTTCCACCTTGGAGCTCCTCCAACACAGAGTCCCTACACAAATCTCATAGGTTCATACTGAAAGTGCGTTACGTCGACTAGAGAGGGGGTGAATAGGTGATTTTTATGAATTCTTCACTGAGGAATTTCAGGGTGAGGAAATTCCTAAGTGAAGAACTACTTGCAGCAGAAAAAGTACTTAGGTATAAGCAAAACAGAGTAACAGCATAGTCATCATGATGAAATGAAAGACAAACACGGAGTACAGAAAGCGTAAACACAGGATAAGCAGGATGAAGACAAAATTGACTGAAGAAATAGGATAGAGGAATTAGAGAAAGTCTTCAATCAAAGTATTCAAACAATAATGATCAGGTTCATCAACACGTAACTGAGGAAATGAAAGGGTTGAGGAAATAGAACCAGTTGGCTTGGTGAAGACAATGATTTGGTAGACCAGTTTCAACTGTTGTGACAGTTGTACGTCTGGCTGGAGCGGCTGAGTATTTAAACTCGAGGACACACAGTCCCGGACACACAGTCCTCACCGTATTCTCCTTGAGCTAAGATCACACAGACCTCGCCCAACAGTAGAGGTAAGTCTTCACAGGTGACTTACAAACCTTCACAGACTTGGTCACTCGGCAATCCACAATTCCTCTTGGATGCTCAGACCATGACGCCTAACCATCTGGAGGATACACAGTCCTCAAAGGTAACAAGCGTCAGTTCCACACAGGAACAATCTCTTCAGTGATGCTCAATCACTTTGGGGTTTGTAGGTTTGGGTTTGGGATTTGGGTTTTCCTCACTTGATGATTTTTGCTCAAAGTCCTCGGAGGATAGAATGCTCTCAAATGACAAGAGTCAGTTTCTCTCGGAGCAGCCAACCAGCTAGTGGTTGTAGGGGTGGCTATTTAGAGCCTAGGGAGCAACCTGACATGATAAGACATAAATGCCCGTGTCTGATATGACCGTTAGGTGGTAGGATATTTTGGACAGCTGGCGCGTGGCATAGCAACGGTCGGATTTGAGGTTCGAATTCCTCAGGGCTATCATGTTCATCACTGTGTAGGCAATCCGCACTGGCGAATTCCTAACTCCTCAGTCAGAATAAATTCCTCAGAGACCAGAAGATCTTCATCTCTATCACTGAAGAAATTGACTGAACTGATATGAGATTTCCAATGGCTCCACTCGAAGGATTGGGTAGGTGTAGGATTTCGAGATGAGCATCACTTGGAAATAAGTTTCCTTAGTATTACCTCGACCCCCTTTAACAGTACGGTGTTTCCTATGACTCAACAAAGAGAAAATGAAACTACGAAAACAAAAGTCTTCACGCTTCAGATTCCTCGCATGAATATCGAAGTCTTCAAGGTCACACCAATTTCTTCACTTTCAAAGTCTTCAGGAGAACCAAAGTCTTCAGCCGAAGACATTCATTTTTAGGGGTCAAATTTCACTGTAAATATCAAACTCCTCATTGACTTATAGAGCATGTGTACACTCACAAACACATTAGTCCCTTAACCTATAAGTCTTCAATACACCAAAATCACTAAGGGGCACTAGATGCACTTACAGTCTCCCCCTTTTTGGTGATTGATGACAATATAGGTTAAGTTTTCAACAGGGATAAACATATGAATTGAAAGAACTCAATATTGAGGAATTTGATTGCAAGATATAGAAGAACTCCCCCTAAGGATGTGCATAGTGAGGAATTTTCTTTTGAAGCAATGCACAATTGAAGAGTTGAATCATGGAGAACTCCCCCTATATCTTGTAATTCATACATGCATTTAACATATAAAATGAAGAATTTGAAATGCATGATGAAATATGGTGACTGATGTAATTTAGCATGCATGCATAACATTAAAGAGGAAATAGCATGCAGAAAAACAGAGCATAAGTATCAGGTCACCATCGGACTTAAGTTTACAACACATACAACAAAAGCTTCAGAAGAGCGAGAGTTGCAACTTAACAAAAAAACGCCCATATATATAGACCCGCTTGAAGACTAACTCAAATTTCTCCCCCTTTGTCATCAAATGACCAAAAGGGATGAAAAGTGAGGACTAACGCCCTTGAAGAATTTCATCATGAAGTCGATGGAGGAGCGTCAGTGTTGTTGGGGTCGTTTGTTGGAGTAGGGCATGCCGCAGTGTCGTCCAGATCTTCATTTTCGTCAGTATCACGGGATGAAGAATATGAGCTGGGCACCAGAGGAGGAACTTCAACTTTTTTGAATTTCTTTGGAGGAGGCTTATACCAGCCGAAGTCCTGCTTGAAGCCCATCTACTTGAGATCTTCATCACCATAAAGGTGAGACAGTATAGCCCAAGTGCGATCAAAAACTTCAGTGAGGTAGTAATGGTTCGCCTTCACTGAATTATATGTGGCAGTCATGTTGTGAAGAATAGAACCAAACTGACATTTTACCCATTTGTGATTGCGATCCACCTTTTCATGAAGATTGAGGAGAAGCTCACGATCAGTCATCACCCTTGGAGTTGTTGCCTGAGAACTTTGCTTTGAAGCATTGGCGGCAGAATCATCAGTAGCAGAGTCATCATTGGTGGAGTATGAAGCAACTTTGCGAAACTGTCCATCCAATGGACGAATGCCCTCATCAATAATAGCAGTGGCCTTGGCCTTGTCATCAGTTGAGGAAAATGTCCGCTTGAGGACTTCAATTGGGGGCAAGTAGCTGCAATGGTTGAGTGTATTAGCTTTGTAGTTGAGTGAAGACCTTGATCTGAGGAATCTCATAATCCAGGGAGCGTAAGGCTTCAACTCAAACGGGGACATTGCAACGTTTGCTAAAGTCCTCATGAAGAAATCATGATAGTTCACGGGAATACCGTGCATGATGTTGAAAAGCAGATTCTTCATGATGCCAACAACTTCTTCATCATTAGAATCGTGGCCTTTGATTGGACTCAATGTCTTCGTCGGGATGCGGTAGACGGTCCTTGGCACATATTGCAATTCCTTTAGAAGAAATTTTGTCCTAGAGGCTTGACCATGCTTCAACGGCTTCATCAACACTTGCATGAAGTGATCTGACAGCTCAGTTTCAGAGTAGATGAGACGTGCACCTTCTAGGGGAGGACTGACTGCCATGCCACGAAGTAATTCAGTTGCCGGTGCCTTATAGTGTGTATTTTCAGTCATCCAGTCCAACACCCATGAGTTCACATCTTCAGCATTGCCGGTGATGTGCAGCATCGCATAGAATTAAAGAATGAGTTCTTCATTCCAATCGCAAATGTCAGTGCATAAATTGAGCAGGCCAGCATCATGAATGGTAGCGAGGACTGGCGTGAAGCAAGGCAGTGATTCCATATCCAAGTGAGGAATATGCTCATGGTCGAAGACTTTATCCTTCTTGAAAAGCACTGAAGAATAAAAATTTGCTTGACTGGCTGTCCAGAAGCGCTTCCTCCTCAGACGAGCAGAATCATAGGGATTGTAATCTATGAAGAATACATGCTCATTGAAGAAGGCATCAGCCTCGAACTTCGGAGTTTTGGAGAATGGATTCTTTGGCTGTGGCTGAGGAGTGTAAGTGATTTGAAGAATAACCTCTGGAATTTCAATTTCTGGAGCCGCAAGCTGATACGTCTCCAATGTATCTACTTTTCCAAACACTTTTGCCCTTGTTTTGGACTCTAACTTGCATGATTTGAATGAAACTAACCCGGACTGACGTTGTTTTCAGCAGAACTGCCATGATGTTGTTTTATGTGTAGAAAAGAAAAGTTCTCGGAATGTCCTGAAAATCCACGGAGGCACTTTTTGGAAAATATAAAAAATACTAGCGAAAGAATCAAGACCAGGGGGCCCACACCCTGTCCACGAGGGTGGGGGGCGCGCCACCTCCCCTTGGGCGCACCCCCCTGTCTCGTGGGCTCCCTGGACCTCCACCGACCTCAACTCCAACTCCATATATTCATGTTCGGGGAGAAAAAAACAGAGAGAAAGTTTCATCGCGTTTTACGACACGGAGCCGCCGCCAAGCCCTAATCTCTCTCGGGAGGGCTGATCTGGAGTCCGTTCGGGGCTTCGGAGAGGGGGATTCATCGTCGTCGTCATCATCAACCATCCTCCATCACCAATTTCATGATGCTCATCGTCGTGCGTGAGTAATTCCATCGTAGGCTTGCTGGACGGTGATGGGTTGGATGAGATTTACCATGTAATCAAGTTAGTTTTGTTAGGGTTTGATCCCTAGTATCCACTATGTTCTAAGATTGATGTTGCTATGACTTTGCTATTCTTAATGCTTGTCACTAGGGCCCGAGTGCCATGATTTCAGATCTGAACCTATTATGTTTTCATGAATATATGTGTGTTCTTGATCCTATCTTGCAAGTCTATAGTCACCTATTATGTGTTATGATCCGACAGCCCCGAAGTGACAATACTCGGGATACTTCTCGGTGATGACCGTAGTTTGAGGAGTTCATGTATTCACTATGTGCTAATGCTTTGTTCCGGTTCTCTATTAAAAGGAGGCCTTAATATCCCTTAGTTTCCACTAGGACCCCGCTGCCACGGGAGGGTAGGACAAAAGATGTCATGCAAGTTCTTTTCCATAAGCACGTATGACTATTTACGGAATACATGCCTACATTACATTGATGAACTGGAGCTAGTTCTGTGTCACCCTCTGTTATAGCTATTACATGAGGAATCGCATCCGGCATAATTATCCATCACTGATCCATTGCCTACGAGCTTTTCACATCTTGTGTTTCGCTTATTTACTTTTCCGTTGCTATTGTTACAATCATTACAAAACCCAAAAACATTACTTTTGCTACTGTTACCTTTATTATCATACTACTTTGCTACTAAATACTTTGCTGCAGATACTAAGTTATCCAGGTGTGGTTGAATTGACTGCTAATACTCAAGAATATTCTTTGGCTCCCCTTGTGTCGAATCAATAAATTTGGGTTCAATACTTTACCCTCAAAAGCTGTTGCGATCCCCTACACTTGTGGGTTATCAAGACTAATTTTTGGCGCCGTTGCCGGGGAGCATAGCTCTATTCTCTGAGTCACTTGGGATTTATATCTGTTGATCACTATGAAGAACTTGAAAGATGACAGAACCAAGATTTTGCCCTCAACTACGAGGGGAGGTAAGGAAGTGCCATCTAGCTCTGCACTAGATTCTCCTTCCGTTATTAGTAAGCTTGCGACACCTAAACCTGCTACTGCTATGAATTCTAATATGTTGCATGATGATGCCACTTCTGCTATGCATGATACTTATGATGAAACTACTTCTCTGCGTGATACTACTTTGCCATTAGGTGAATTTCTTGATGAACAACTTGCTAGAGTTAGGGGGAATGAAATTATTGAAGATGCTATTATTGATGATAGTGATGATGAAAATTCTCCCAATGATTATGAATTGCCTGTTGTTCCTGAGGTTTATGTTATGAATGAAGAAGCTGCTAGAGCTATCATTGCTTGCAATGATAGATATGATCTTAAGAAATTATTAGCTAAATGGAAGCAACAGTCTCTTAATGCTAGAATGAAACCTGGCCTGCTTTTGCTACTTCACCTATCTGTGTTACTGACAAGGATTATGAGTTCCTGTTGATCCTAAAATTATTACTTTGGTTGAATCTGATCCTTTTTATGGCCTTGAATCTGAAACTGTTGTGGCACATCTTACCAAGTTGAATGATATAGCTACCCTGTTTACTCATGATGATAAATCTCGCTATTATTATATCCTTAAGATATTTCCGTTCTCATTAAAGGGTGATGCTAAGACTTGGTATAATTCTCTTGCTCCTGGTTGTGTGCGTAGTCCCCAGGATATGATTTATTACTTCAGGATATGATTTAGTACTTCTCTGCTAAATATTTCCCTGCTCATAAGAAACAAGCTGCCTTGTGGGAAATATATAATTTTGTGCAAATCGAAGAAGAGAGTCTCCCACAAGCTTAGGGGAGGCTTCTCCGATTACTTAACACTTTGTCTGATCATCCTCTCAAGAAAAATGAAATACTTGATATCTTTTATAATGGACTAACCGATGCTTCCAAGGACTACTTGGATAGTTGTGTTGGTTGTGTTTTCAGGGAAAGAACAGTCGACGAAGCTGAATTATTATTGAATAATATGTTGACTAACGAAAATAATTGGACTCTTCCTGAGCCAATTTCTGAGGCAATTCCTGAACCAATTGAGCCAACTCCTGAGCCTATTCCTAAACCCACTCCAAAGAAGAGAGGTGTTTTATTTCTTAGTCCTGGAGATATGCAAGAGGCAAAGAAATCAATGAAAGAAAAAGGTATTAAAGCTGAAGATGTTAAGAATTTACCACCTATTGAAGAAATACATGGTCTTAATATACAGCCTGTTGAAGAACCACATTGTCTTGATAACCCGACATAGGTAGTAAAGGTAAATTCTCTTTATAGATATGATAAAGTTGAAATCCCCTCTACTAAATTTCATAGCCCATGCTTAGATGAATTTGATGACTTTATGGCTAGACAAGAAAGTTTTAATGCTTATGTGGGTAGAGAGTTAAAGAATAATGCTTTTGAGATAGGACGCATGAGCGATAATATGGCTAGAGTTAAAGGTGAACTCAAACTCATTAGCAAATATGCTTCTATGGTTGCTACTCAACCTGAGCAAGTACTTAAAGCTTAAAATGATTTGCTTGACGAACTAAATAATAAACATGACTTTCTTGTTAGAGTGGCTACTAGAACTGGTAGAAAGACTCAAGAACCTTTGTATCCTGAAGGCCACCCTAAGAGAATCGAGCAAGATTCTCAGAGAAACAATTTAGAGGCACCTAGTTCTTCTAAAAAGAAGAAAAAGAGAAACGATAGAACTTTGCATGCTTCTAGTGAACCTACTATAGACACACCTGAGAATCCCAATGATATTTCTATTTCTAATGCTGAAACACAATCAGGTGATGAACATGAACCTAGTGATAATGTTAATGATAATGTTCATGTTGATGCTCAACCTAGCAAAAACAATGAAGTAGAGATTGAACCTGTTGTTGATCTTGATAACCCACAATCAAAGAATCAACGTTATGATAAGAGAGATTTTGTTGCTAGGAAGCACAGTAGAGAAAGAGAACCATGGGTTCAGAAACCCATGCCCTTTCCTCCTAAACCATCCAAGACAAAGGATGATGAGGATTTTGAGTGCTTTGCTGAAATGATTAGACCTATCTTCTTACGTATGCGCTTAACTGATATGCTTAAAGTAAATCCTTATGCTAAGTATATGAAGGATATCATCACAAACAAAAGAAAGATACCAGAAGCTGAAATCTCCACCATGCTTGCTAATTACACTTTTAAAGGTGGAATACCAAAGAAACTTGGAGATCCGGGTGTGCCAACTATACCATGCTCCATTAAAAGAAATTATGTTAGAACTGCTTTATGTGATCTTGGAGCCGGTGTTAGTGTTATGCCTCTCTCTTTATATCGTAGACTTGAATTGAATAAGTTGACACCTACTGAAATATCTTTGCAAATGGCTGATAAATCAACTGCTATACCTGTCGGTATTTGTGAGGATGTGCCTGTTGTGGTTGCAAATGTCACTATCTTAACGGACTTTGTCATTCTTGATATTCCCGAGGACGATAGTATGTCTATTATCCTTGGTAGACCATTTTTGAATACTGCAGGGGCTGTTATTGATTGCAACAAAGGCAATGTCACTTTTCATGTTAATGGTAATGAGCATACGGTACACTTTCCGAGGAAACAATCTCAAGTTCATAGCATCAATTATATTGGAAAAGTTCCAACTATCATTATTGGAGGTTTTGAATTTCCTCTTCCAACTGTCAAGAAAAAGTATGATATTCTTATTGTTGGGGATTTTCATATCCCCGCTGAGGTAACTTAGTGTTATTCGAAATTTCTCCGGTTTCGTGTTACTCGGAATGAGTTTGTTAATAAGACTTGATCAACCTTGTTAGTGGATTCATTTTGATGATCATGAGATGGATGAAACTAGAAGGCACAACCTTTTGTACCCTCTTTTTAATTTCTATTATTTAGAATAAATAAAGCAAAAATAGTATTATCTGTCTGTTTTCTGAATTATCCGTGCATAAAAAATATCCCAAAAATAAAAGTGCTCCAAATGCCCTGCAAACTTAGTATGATTTTTTATGGAATATTTGAGGATTTTAGGCACTGAAAACACTGCAGGAGGGGCAAACACCAGGCCACGAGAGTGGAGGGCGCGCGCACCCCACCTGGGCGCGCCCCCTGTCTCGTGGGCCCCTGTTGGCCCCCTTCCACTTATGTCAGCACCCACACACTTCATCTTCTACCCAAAAAATACCCATCCAGCTCAAGCACGAGTTCTAGCTCATTTTGCTGCGATTTTCAATCTCCTTGCTCAAAGCTCCATTCACAAAACTGCTTTGGGAGATTGTTGCTTGGTATGTGACTCCTCCATTGGTCCAATTAGTTTTTGTTCTAGTGCTTTATTCATTGCAAATTTTTGCTGCATAGGTGACCATGTTCTTGAGCTTGCATGTTAAATTTTTGAGGTCCCAAGCAATTCCAATGCATGATATAGGCTCTAGGCACTTGTAGGAGTAGTTGCTACCAATCTTGTTAAGTTTTATTCACTTTTATTTTGAGGTTACTAAAATTTTAGAAATTTTTCAGAAAAGAATTGTGTCTAGGAGAATGTACCAAGGTGGTTCCTCGGTGAAGAAAGGGCCCAGGATTACTATATGTGAGCAAGATGTTGAATTGCTGAGTGACGCGGATGTAACTCAGACATTCTGAGCACATGCTCACTAGCTGAGCAATTCTCCTCCATCTTGTAGGCAAAGTGCTTGTCAAAGGTCTCATACCTTTCGACACGGGCATGAGTCTGAAATACTAATTTCAACTCTTGGAACATCTCATATGCTCTGTGGCGTTCAAAACGTCTTTGAAGCCCCGATTCTAAGCCGTAAAGCACGAGCTTGTGAGTGGCCATCCACTGTTTTTATGGTCAAAGCAGGCTTTAAGGAGGAATTTGACACGTTTGTGCGTAATGCTGAGCTGGAGGACTTCTTACAAGATAAGTGTCCTCAGTACTATCAATTGACTGATTCCTTTGTGCAGAGGTTTAAATATAACTGTACGCGTAATTCTCCTAGTGTCCTATTTGATATTTATGATACATCTTATACCATGGACTTAGAGGATTTTACAACTGCTTGCAAACTCCCGCAGTGGGGTAATATTAATGATCCTCACAAATCTGAATTTAGAGATTTCCTTGCTAGTATTACTATGGAAGAATCTAGGGACATAGCACAAGCTACCATAGGGAGCATTCATTTTCCTGCTCTACATTATTTTGCTCTCTTCATTGGTAGATGCATTAACGGTAAAGATGAAGCATGCCACATGTGTGTCCCTGATCTGTGTGTCCTCAAGAGTGTTGTGTTAGGTTATAAAGGTTATAATTTGGGGGCAATAGTTGCACATAGGTTGCAGAATAATAGTAGAAAGGGAAATTTATTTGGAGGAATTTATGCAACCCGTGTGGCTAATTATCTTAATATAGCCCCACGAGAGGGAGATATGATAATACCTCCTATTTATTTGGATTATGAAGCTATGGTCAATCATCAATTTCTTAGGAGGAATGAACAATTCCTCCATTATCGACTAATCTATAACAGACGCAACGTCGTCCATGTTACTCTTCCTGCTCCCCACCTTTTTGATTATCAGGAAAAAGGAAGATATGTTGTTACCAGGGAGGAAGCAGCTGAACACGAGGGGAGAGCGGAGGCAGCTCGCCAACATGCTGCAGCTCAGGACGCTGTTGCCGCTGCATCTCAGTACGACCCCAGCTACAACTACGGATACCAGCCCAGCGGTCCTTGGTATTAGACCAACTTAGGCCAAAAGCCTAAGCTTGGGGGAGTACGTATTTCTCACCGACTTTACATTCATGTACACACACAGTCGTCGGTGCTCATACTCTTTCATTGTATTATCCATGTTAGTTTAAATTTCTTTTTCTAGTTTTCTTCTTGTGTGTTTGATAAACCTTAAGAAAAAACAAAAAAATAGTTAGTTTAATTTCCATGCTTATAGTAGAAATTAAAATAAAAACCCAAAAAGATTTCTAGTTCTTCTTCTTACTTGTTGGGAGCTTTCCCGTGTAAATAGTTTTATTTTCTTTTCTTTCCTTTGGGGGTCGAGAAGACCATATTGAACATGTTTAGTGGCTCTCATGTGCATGATTGTTTATTTAATTTAGAGCCCATATTACCTTGTCTTCTCTTTTGAGTTGAATGCTTGCAGATTCCAACTTAGTCCAATGCACGTGCACTCTTATTATTATACACATCGTTCGGTCGTGCAAGTGAAAGGCAATAATGATGATATATGATGGACTTATTGGGATGAGAAAAGCTGGTATGAACTCAACCTCTCTTGTTTTTGTAAATATGATGAGTTCATCGTTTCTGATTCAGCTTATTATGTAGTAAACATATTTGCAATGACATTTAGAGATTATAGTTGATTGTGCCATGCTTGATTAGCTATGAGTTATAATGATTTACCTTGCGTGCCAACATGCTATTAGAATGATTATGATGTGGTATGATGGGATGGTATCCGCCTTTGAATGAATTGAGTGACTTGACTTGGCACATGTTCACGCATGTAGTTGAAACAAATCAACATAGCCTTCATGATATTTATGTTCATGGTACATTATATCCTACTCATGCTTGTGCTTGGTGTAGATTAATTTTAATGCATGTTTATGACTGTTGTCGCTCTCTCAGTTGGTCGCTTCCCAGTCTTTTGCTAGCCTTCACCTGTACTAAGCGGGAATACTGCTTGTGCATCCAAACTCCTTAAACCCCAAAGTTGTTCCATATGAGTCCACTATACCTTCCTATATGCGGTATTTACCTGCCGTTCCAAGTAAATTTGTATGTGCCAAACTCCAAACCTTCAAATGACATTCTGTTTTGTATGCTTGAGCAGCTCATGTTTCAACTAGGGCTGCCTATATCTTCCATGCTAGGTGGGTTATTCTCAAGAGGAGTGGACTCCGCTCCTCATTCACGAGAAAGGGCCGGTAACCGGGATGCCCAGTCCCAAGATCCAAAAAGATCAAAGCAAATAAAAATAATTAAACAAAACTCCCCCAGGGCTGTTGTTAGTTGGAGGCACTCGTTTTTTCGAGCAAGCCATGGATTGATGCTTGTTGGTGGTTGGGGGAGTATAAACCTTTACCATTCTGTTTGGGAACTTCCTATAATGCATGTAGTATGGAAGATACAACCATCTCATAGTTGTTGCGTTGACAGCAAAAGTATGCCGCTCAAAATGTTATTCAATCTCTATTTCAAAATCGAGCTCTGGCACCTCTACAAATCCCTGCTTCCCTCTGCAAAGGGCCTATCTATTTACTTTTATGTTGAGTCATCACACTTCTTATTAAAAAGCACCCGCTGGAGAGCACACTGTCATTTGCATTCATTATTATTGGTTTATATTGGGTATGACTTGACTGGATCTCTTTTACCATGAATTACAATGTTTAGTCAGTCCTTGGTCTTTAAAGGTGCTCTGCATTTATGTTTTGCGGTCTCAGAAAGGGCTAGCGAGATACCATTTTGTTATATCATGTTACGATTATTTTGAGAAAGTGTTGTCATCCGAGTTTTATTATTATGGCTCGCTAGCTGATTATGCTATTGATATGAGTAATTGTGAGACCTAAGTGTTATTGTGAGTATGGTTAGTTCATAATATTTGCTGAAACCTGAATGATGGCTTTGCATGTTTACAACAACAAGAGCAAACAGAGTTTGTAAAAGTTTTCTTTATCACTTTCAGTTTATCAACTGAATTGCTTGAGGACAAGCAAAGGTTTAAGCTTGGGGGAGTTGATACGTCTCCAATGTATCTACTTTTCCGAACACTTTTGCCCTTGTTTTGGACTCTAACTTGCATGATTTGAATGAAACTAACCCGGACTGACGCTGTTTTCTGCAGAACTGCCATGATGTTGTTTTATGTGTAGAAAAGAAAAGTTCTCGGAATGTCCTGGAAATCCACGGAGGCACTTTTTGGAAAATATAAAAAATACAGGCGAAAGAATCAAGACCAGGGGGCCCACACCCTGTCCACGAGGGTGGGGGGCGCGCCCCCTCCCCCTGGGCGCGCCCCCCTATCTCGTGGGCCCCCTGGACCTCCACCGACCTCAACTCCAACTTCATATATTCATGTTCGGGGAGAAAAAATCAGAGAGAAAGTTTCATCGCATTTTACGATACGGAGCCGCTGCCAAGCCCTAATCTCTCTCGGAAGGGCTGATCTGGAGTCCGTTCGTGGCTCCAGAGAGGGGGATTCGTCGCCGTCGTCATCATCAACCATCCTCCATCACCAATTTCATGATGCTCACTGCCGTGCGTGAGTAATTCCATCGTAGGCTTGCTGGACGGTGATGGGTTGGATGAGATTTACCATGTAATCAAGTTATTTTTGTTAGGGTTTGATCCCTAGTATCCACTATGTTCTGAGATTGATGTTGCTATGACTTTGCTATGCTTAATGCTTGTCACTAGGGCCCGAGTGCCATGATTTCAGATCTGAACCTATTATGTTTTCATGAATATATGTGTGTTCTTGATCCTATCTTGCAAGTCTATAGTCACCTATTATGTGTTATGATCCGACAACCCCGAAGTGACAATAATCGGGATACTTCTCGGTGATGACCGTAGTTTGAGGAGTTCATGTATTCACTATGTGCTAATGCTTTGTTCCGGTTCTCTATTAAAAGGAGGCCTTAATATCCATTAGTTTCCACTAGGACCCCGCTGCCATGGGAGGGTAGGACAAAAGATGTCATGCAAGTTCTTTTCCATAGCACGTATGACTATTTACGAAATACATGCCTACATTACATTGATGAACTGGAGCTAGTTCTGTGTCACCCTATGTTATAGCTATTACATGAGGAATCGCATCCGGCATAATTATCCATCACTGATCCATTGCCTACGAGCTTTTCACATCTTGTGTTTCGCTTATTTACTTTTCCATTGCTATTGTTACAATCACTACAAAACCCAAAAACATTACTTTTGCTACCGTTACCTTTATTATCATACTACTTTGCTACTAAATACTTTGCTGCAGATACTAAGTTATCCAGGTGTGGTTGAATTGACAACTCAACTGCTAATACTCAAGAACATTCTTTGGCTCCCCTTGTGTCGAATCAATAAATTTGGGTTCAATACTTTACCCTCAAAAGTTGTTGCGATCCCCTACACTTGTGGGTTATCACAGGCTGAGTAATATCAGCTTCTGCTTCAGTAGCAGCCTAGGCCTCTATTTCTTCAGCAGCATTTTCATCAGCACTAGTGGCTGGATTTTCTTCATGAATGGAAGGGGAATTATGGATTTCTTCAGAGCCCATCTGAACTTCTGTTGGTGCAGGGGACTGAGGAATTTGTTGTAGTGGTGTGAACAGAGGAGAGTTGGGGTGTTGACTATCCCAAAAATCATCGTTCATCACTGGAGTGGTGCAGCCAATGTCCACATCCTCATTAACTTCCATTTCTTCAACGCCGGCCTCTTCAAAAGTGAACTGAGGCGTTGGCGATGATACCTGAGGGGTTGAAGTGATAACATCAGCTTCAATTTCTTCATCCATCTGCTCTGTGGAAGCAGCAAAGGGATCTTCTTCAGCAGATTCTTCAGGAATCTGATATTCTTCACCATAAGGAACAAGTTCCTTTGATGGCATGCTTGCAAGAGGAACAACATCAATCGGATTGTCAATTGAACTTGTCAAAATCTTTGCTTTCTTGTGGGCAGAAGATTCTGAGGCAGCTGATGCTTTCCTCTTTTTCAGAGCAGCTCGCTCCGCTGCTTTGGTTTTCTTCACATCCAGAGCAAAAGGAAGAATTGGGCTTGGTGTTGGTGCAGGCGGAGCAGAGGGAGTAGGATCAATTTCTTCAGGCACAACTGATGCAGTTGGCCTGTCTTGAGCAATTTCTTCAGGCGCAGCAACAAAGTCTTCAGCTGGCCTGGCAGATTCTTCAGGCGTAACACTAGTGGTTGCCCTAGTAGTTTCTTCAGAGGCTGGAATGTCTTCAGTAGCCCTGGTACTTGCAGTTTCATCAATAGCCTGATTTTTATCAGCGGTGCTGGCATTTCCTTCAATGGCTTGAGCAGATGCTTCAGCCTGAGTGACTTCAACGTGCACAGAGCAGCAGCACTTGAAGTGAATTTCTTTGCCAATTTGACGAATCTGACCTTGGCTCCCAGCCATTCTGCCTTGTAAGAATCAAATTCATCGCTGAGCTTTTTGATATCAGCTTGCAGAGCAAGGAGTTGTTCAGGCGATAGGCTGAGGACATTGTCCTTTAGATAGCGTTGCTTCTTGTACTGTGCTTTCTTAGCCACTCTGACTTGATCATATTTCCATTTTTCTTCAGCTATGAACGCTGTCACCATGTGACTTTGTCCAGGGGTGAGGCCCAACTCTGGCATTGGAGCATTGGGATCTTTGTGCCAGAGATCGATGAAATCCAGGATCTTCTTCAGATCCAGTAGAAGGGGCAGAGCACTCCCTTTGGCTCTAGTGGCCCGCTGCTGTCTGTCCTTGATGATATCAGCCAATTCATCATCATCAGCCTCATCATCAGATGGAGTTTTAAAGACCACCTGCTTCTTGTGAGGACTTGGTCTAGTGCCTCATTTAGCAGTTGCCTTGGTCTTCAGCAGTGTGGGACCGGTTGATGAAGGAAAAGCTGAAGAACTTGCTGAGGCTCCTGAGGCAATTGATATGCCAGTGGTCCTTTGACACGTGGCGAGATGCACAGGTGCAGAGGACTTTGCCGGAGGAGCTAAGGGTTTTGAAGCCCGAGGAATTTGTGCAGTCTGAGGAACTGGGGTAGCTTGAGGAATTTGCCTTGGTGGCATAGAGGAGCTTGGTCGTGAGGGCATTGAAGAAGAACTTGGCCGTGAGGGCATTGCTGAGGAAGTTGGTTTCTTCGCTGGCTTCTTTGGCATAGCCTTCTTGCTTGAAGAAGCATCAGCAGCGACAGCGGCAGCAACAGAATCCTCATTAAATTTCTTCACTGCTTCTTTGGCCTGCTTGGCCAACTTAGCTTGCCGCCTGGCCCATTCATCAGCATATCCTCACCACGTTTAAGGCTTGTTGGATCAGCTCTTTGGCCAGGTGCCAGAGGAGGTCTTGAGCATGGAGGGTTAAAAGCAAATTTCTTCATGTATTTGGGAGTGACATGTCTGTACTCCCTCCATTCTCTTGCCCATCTTCTTTCAATCCTCTGTATGCGCACCTTGCGCTCATTCTTCATTTCCTTGCCATGAGTTGCATCATCAGGCGTGTAGTACCCTGCATAGATGTCATCAGAGATCTCAAAGGAAGTATTGACTTCAAGCTTCTTTCCTCCTTTCTGAGGCCTTTTACCATCTGCCATTTTCTTCAGCTGAGGAATTTGCACAGTTGAGTTCTCTGAAGAAGTATGCAGCTTTTCTTCGAGGAACGCTACAAATGAGTTAAGTTGATGAGAACCCAGTGATTCAGCAGCAGACATGTGTACCTGTGAATAGAGTATAGGTGCGAAGAATTTGGAGAGGTCACATGCGTTCTCAGAAGTTTTTGTAAAATTGAACAAGTTTGTGGAAATTGACCAGATGTGTCTTGAAGAATTTCACTAAGCGTTCTTTGACTTAGGTTCCAGAGTTGTGCGGATTGTTAGATTCACACAACTGAGGAATCATGAAGAAAAACATCACCTAGAGAAACAGATCAAGAACTGAATATTTGTGCTAGGTGTTTAGAGTGTGGAGGTTGAAGAATAAACACCTTTTGAAGATTTGATGAAAATCATCAGTATAAATGCGGTAAAAGTAACTTTTAGTTACCCTAGATGAAGAACACGACGAACAGGAAGTGTAGATTTGGAAGTTCGTCGGCTCGGATCTTCCACGCCCTAACTTGGCGGAGGAAAACGTCTATGGTGGCGGCGGAGGGAAGATTTCCGCGGCTAGCGCGAGTACGATGGTGACGAGGTCGAGGCAGTGAAGCTCTTCCTCACCGGCAACGATGGAGGTAGTGGCGGCGCTAGGTTTTGAGAAGCTCGAGCGAGGGAGTAAGGTCGAGCAGAGTAAAAACGAAATGAGTGAGGGCAGGGGGTATTTATAGCTGAGGTGAAAAACCGCTCGTCCGAGGAAATTGGACAAACGTGCCCCTGACCAGTCTCATTCGCGCGACATGTGTCACCCACGTACTGAGAGGTGGAGATCGTGTGAGATCGTGGGTGAAGAGATAAGTATACCGTGGAATGCGTAACGGTTTGAGCGGCAAAAGCCGAAAATTTAGATAAGAATATTTTAAAGTTTCGTTCGCAATTTGTTCAACTGACAAGGATACAATGAAGAATTTGAACGAGTTTCAAATAGAACACACATGAAGAATTTGTGAACAGACTGGGTTGAGTTTAGCATAGAGGGGGATAGGGGTCCGATCACATTCACTTAGCAGAAAATACCAACTTGAAGAATTAGCAATAAGTGAATGTTGTAGAGGACATAAACTCATATATATATATATATATATACATATATAGTCAATGAAGAACAATGACGGAAAGAGTGAAGACAATGCAAAGTTGAAGAATTTTAAAAACTGAGGAATTTCAAATTTGAAGAAAAAGTCAAATTGAAGATTTTCAACTTTGGTTGGTGGCGTAACCCACCGTATAAGAAAGCTGATTTCATACACAGCGTACAACTCTTGTAGGGTTCTGAGAATCAATTTCTTCATTAATTTCTTCACACTTAGAGGGTTAGTCTTCATTGATTGAAGAAAAACGTTACTTCATGTGTTGCACATATAAGTCATCAAGTCAGCATAAGTGTTAGGATGTGTGTCCTTTTCAAAGAACATTCAAAGATTCTAGGATATTTAGCTCACACCGCAACGTGCTAAATCTCTTCTCATCCAAGGGCTTTGTGAAGATATCGGCCAGCTGGTCTTCAGTACTTGCATGGTCGATGGAGATGTCACCCTTCAACACATGATCATGAAGAAAATGATGACGAATCTGGATGTGCTTTGTCTTCGAGTGCTGAACTGGGTTGTGTGCAATCTTGATAGCACTCTCATTGTCGCAGTAGAGTGGCACATTCTTCACGTTGATGCCATAGTCCTTGAGTGTTTGCTTCATCCATAGTAATTGATCAGAGCAAGATCCAGCAGCAATGTACTCAGCTTCTGCAGTGGGGAGTGATACGCAGTTCTGTTTCTTCGAGGACCAACATACCAAGGATCGTCCGAGGAAATGACATGTGCCTGACGTTGACTTGCGGTCCATCCAATCACCAGCATAGTCAGAGTCTGAATATCCAATGAGATCAAAGGAAGAGCCCTTGGGATACCATAATCCAAGTGTTGGTGTGTGAGCTAGATATCGAAGAATATGCTTCACAGCCTTATGGTGTGATTCCTTCGGTGTAGCTTGAAATCGGGCACACATGCAAACACTAAGCATAATATCCGGCCTAGATGCACATAGGTACAATAAAGAGCCAATCATGGAGCGGTATACCTTTTGATCGAAGTCTTTACCATTTTCATCAGTGCATAGATGGCCATTTGTGGGCATAGGAATTTTGACGCCTTTGCAATCTTGCATGTCGATTTTGCTCAACAAATCCTTGAGGTACTTCTTCTCAGATATGAATATGCCATTGTATTGTTGACGAATCTGAAGACCTAAGAAGAATTTTAATTCTCCCATCATAGACATCTGATAATCTTCACTCATCATATAGGCAAATTCATCACTGTAACATTGGTTAGTACAACCAAAGATAATATCATCAACATATATTTGGCACACGAATAATTCATCATCATATGTTTTGGTGAAAAGAGTTGGATCAAGTGAACCGGGTTTGAAGCCTTTCTTCATGAGGAATTCCTTCAGTGTGTCATACCACGCCCGAGGTGCTTGCTTGAGGCCATAGGGGGCCTTGTTGAGTCTGTAGACGTGATCTGGAAATTTTGGATCCTCAAAACCTGGTGGTTGAGCAACATATACTTCTTCCTCAAGCTTACCATTGAGGAATGCACTTTTCACATCCATTAGATGTAAGATGATATTATGATGGTTAGCATAAGCAAGCAATATGTGAATATCCTCAAGTCTAGCAACAAGTGCAAAAGTTTCATCGAAATCAATTCCTTCAACCTGTGTGTAGCCTTCAGCTACAAGACAAGCCTTATTCCTCACCACGAGGCCATTCTTGTCTTGTTTGTTGCAGTAGATCCATTTGGTACCAATGATGTTGTGCTTGCATGGGTCTGGTCGCTTGACAAGCTCCCACACATTGTTGAGCTCGAATTGATGCAATTCATCTTGCATGGCTTGAATCCACTCAGATTCCATGAATGCTTCATCAACTTTAGTGGGCTATGTGATAGAGACAAATGCAAAATGCCCACAAAAGTTAGATAAAAATGTGAAGCTTTTGAGCGCGTGAGAGGACCTGATGCATTGATGTCATCGATGATCTTTTCGATATGCACTTTGTTTGCAACGCGAGGATGTGCGGGTTGACGACTTTGCTTAGGCCCAGCAGTTTCTTCAGGACCAGTTTCTTCAGCAGCACCAGCGTGATTTTCTTCACGACCAGGAATGACTTCTTCAGCAGATTCTTTGGTAGGAATGACATCCTCAGTAGCTTTGAACTTGATGGATTCCTCAGGTGACATTTCATCTAGCACAGGAGGTAGGTGCTCTCTTTGCGAGCCATTAGTTTCATCAAACCGCACATCTACAGTTTCAACAACCTTGTTATGATTGATGTTGAAGACTCTGTAGGTGTGCGAGTCCTTTCCGTAACCAAGCATAAAACCCTCATGTGCTTTCGGTGCAAATTTAGAGTGATGGTGAGGATCACTAATCCAGCATTTAGCACCGAAGACTTTGAAATAACTTACATTGGGTTTCTTGTCAGTGAGGAGTTCATATGAGGTCTTTTTGAAGAATTTGTGAAGATATACCCTGTTGATGATGTGGCACGTAGTATCAATTGCTTCAGGCCAGAAATGCTGAGGTGTCTTGTATTCATCAAGCATGGTGCAAGCCATCTCAACAAGGGTCATGTTCTTGTGCTCCATGACGCCATTCTGCTGAGGAGTATAAGGAGCAGATAATTTGTGAGTAATACCAAGCATGTCAAGATATTCATCGAGGCCAGTGTTCTTGAACTCGGTTCCATTATCACTGCTGATATGCTTGATCTTCATAATGAAGTTAGTGGAAGCCCTTGAGGAAAATCGTTTGAAGACTTCCTGCACTTCATTTTTGTAAGTGATGATATGCACCCATGTATAACGGGAATAGTCATCAACTATGACAAAGCCATATAATGATGCAGAACTAGAGAACATGTCATAATGAGTAGGGCCGAATAGATACATATGAAGTAATTCAAAGGAACGAGAAGTGGCCATGATAGTCTTCGAGGGATGCTTGGCTCTGGTGATCTTTCCAGCCTCACAAGCCCCACAAAGATGATCTTTGAGGAATTTGACATCCTCGATGCCAATGACATGCTTCTTCTTCGCGAGTGTATGCAAGTTCCTCATCCCAGCATGACCAAGTCGTCGATGCCATAACCAGCATTCTGAAGCTTTTGCAAGTAGACATGTGGCAGGCTGTGGTCCTGCAGGGAAATCAACAATATACGAGTCTCCTTTCATAAAGCCTTCGAAGACTTTGGAGTTGTCAGATTCCATTAGCACAAGGCAACGAAATTTGCCTAAGACAACAACCATATCAAGATCACAAAGCATTGAGACAGACATAAGATTGAATCCTAAGGACTCAACAAGCATGACCATGTCCATGTGTTTATCCTTTGAGATTGCAACCTTACCTAGACCCAATACCTTGCTTTTGCCTTTGTCAGCATAGGTGATATGCTTCAGATGAGATGGTGACAAATCAGTGTCCATCAACAAGCTCCTGTCACAAGTCATGTGATTTGTACATCCATTGTTGAGGACCCACTCAATAGCTTTGGTTTATTCATCCTGAAGATGAATTAGTGCAACTTACGAACCCATATACTTCATAAGTGAAGAATATGATATCAATTTCATCAACAGTAATAGATATAGTAATATGAGGACATGACAAATGAATGATTCATTTCTTCATGATTAGCTTGTGTCCTTTCAAGCACATTCAGGTCTCCAGCAAATTCTGCAGACGAGTAAGTTCGTCTGGAGACCTGACCCTGCATAAGAGATTAGTTCTTTTTCTTCACCACCCACATCTGGAGGGGTGGCAAAGAGTTCATCATTTTGCAAGCTCCATAAGAAAATGATGGCATTGAAGCTAGTGCACTTTCTTTCACAGAAGAGTGGTTAAGATAAGCATATGCATAAGCAGAGAAATTCTTCGAGGACTTATGAACATACTGATTTGAAGAATAATGCACATAATCATAGCCTTTAGACTTTCCCTGCGAAACAGAAGTGTTAGCACGATGATGTTCATATGAGGATTTTGATCCATGTGAGGAATTTGATCCATATGAAGAATATGGTCCATATGAGGACTTGGATCCATAAGAAGAATTTGGTCCATATGAAGAATTTTGAACCGGGGTTCCTATTATTCATTGGTGGTGTCATGATGACATTAACCTGAAGATTTTCAAGGCATCTTTTAGGAACCTAGATCTTCTTCATAGGGGGACCGTTCCTGCAGTTAGTTCCAACATATCGAGCAAATACTTCACCATTCTGATTCTTAAACAGTTTATAGTTGGAGTCAAATGACTCATCAGAGGAATATGAAGAATCAAAGGTAAAGCCAGATAAAGTGCATGGATCTATAGGAGGTCCTTTCGCAGCAACCCATGAGGTTTTGGGATACTGCTCAGGTTTCCAGTAGGTCCCATCAGCATTGAGTTTCCTCTCAAAGGCAATACCCTCTTTCCTAGGATTCATGTTCAAGATCTGCTTTTTGAGCACATCACATAGAGTCTGATGCCCTTTGAGGCTTTTGTAAATGTCTGTCACATACAACTCCTTCAGCCCTGCATTACTGTCAGTGATACATGTGGTATCCTCAGAGGAGGAATTTGTAACCACAGAGACAGTTGAAGAACTTGCAGCAATAGAAGCATTTGAACATTCAGGTGATGAATTAGCAGATTCACGCTCAATGCATTTCAGACATGGTGGAATAAATTCTTCCTGAGCGGAACTGATCTGTTGAGCAAGCAATGAATCGTTTTCCTTCTGAAGATCTTCATAACTCGCTTTTAACTTCTCAAGATCTTGCTTTCTCTAAAGAAATTCATAAGAAAGCTTTTCATGATTAGTTAAGAGAGTGTTATGATGATTTTGAAGGTTGTAAAACTTTGACTGAAGTTTTTGAAGACTATTAGTAAAAGCCTTAGTTCGATCCAATTCCTCACCCAACATATCATCGCTTTCATCTAGCATGTTTTGAACTTTTTCAAGAGCTCTTTGTTGTTTCGTGGCAAGGGAAGCAAGTTTGACATAGCTGGGGCCAAATTCATCACCTGATTCATCATCACTAGATTCGGAAAGGTAGCATTCTGTTACCTTGGCACCCTTTGCCATAAGGCATGGTGAAGAGGATGATGATTCAGGTGCGATCCTTGAGTGATTCCTTGAAATCCTCAAACCAAGGATCATGACGAGTAAGATGGCCTTCCTAGACCTCAGAGAGTCGGACCTAGATTAGCTTCGCATGATTGAGATGCATGATGTTCCTGAACTGATTTTGGGACAAACAGGAGTAGATGACATCTTTTGCTGTGAGGTTGAGTAGAGTGTACTTGCGAATGTCATCAGCCTCTGCCATCTTGCAGAGATCGTTGAGACCAATCTCAGTGACGGTCCACAATTCGCTGTTCATCGCCATGAGTCGCTTCTTCATCATGGCCTTCCACTTGGGATACTCATGATAGGACCACGATGTCGCCTAGAGGGGGGTGAATAGGCGTTTTAAAATCTTATACGGATTTGGCTATATCCTAATGCGGAAATAAACTAAGAGGATACTTTTCAAGCACAAATCCTAAATATACCAGGCTAACTAAGTGCACCAATAACTTAGGATAAACAAGATGAGAACAACGAAGATATGAGTAAGCACAAGTAAGTTACACAAACTTACTCAATGTATATCACAAGATATATAAATGAATAATACACACAACCACAAGTAAGCAATACAGGCTTACACAAATTGTATCACAATATATGGAATTGAATGATACAATGAAACTCAAGTAAGCCCACTACAAGCTTACACAAGTTATGTCACAAGATATGGAAATGAATGTTACAAGCTAGCAATTCACACTAAGCACACGATAGAACAATAGTAGCAAGTATGAATTGCGGATTATAAAGTGTTGGCCTAGATAATCTCTACGATATGGTAACCAACACAATATAATGAGGACAACAAGATATAGTGAATGCAAGGTCAAGAGACCAAAGTAAACCACAAGTAGTGGCTAGGGTTAGAATTAACCGAAGATACGGAGACGAGGATGTATCCCGATGTTCACTTCCTTGGAGGGAAGCTAGTCACCGTTAGAGAGGTGGATGTTACCACGAAGGCACACCAATGCCACGAAGGCTCACCCTATTCTCCTTGAGATATCACCACGAAGGCGATTCTCAACCACTAGTGGTAGACCTTGAGGCGGCCTCCAAACCTTCACAAACTTTCTGGGGGACAAATTACAAGTTGATTCCTCACTGGAACAATCCTACCGCCTAGGAGTCTCCAACCTCCAAGAGTAACAAGATCAAGAGGGAAATGCTCAAGACTTGCTCAAATCACGAATTGCTTTGGTCACAAGAGGGAGAGGGAGAGGATCTATCTTTTGATTGGAACAACTCTCAACAACACTCACTAATCTCTCCGGGATCTAAGATTTGGTGTAGGAGAAGTGAGAGGGAGCCACTTGTGTTCTTGGGACGATTTTGGTATGAAGTGCTCAACCCTCCCCCGGAGTGGGAGAAGGATATTTATACCCCCAAAGAAAATAGAGCCGTTTCCCGCAGTTGTTGACTTGCCCGGATGATCTGGATGCATACCCGAATGATCCGGGAAGGTTAATATACAATGTGGTGAAGTAGATACCTGGATGTCCGGGGACATAGCCGGATGATCCGGGCAATTCCCGGATGATCCGGGTGGGTAGCCGGATGATCCGGCTAGCGGAATAAGCTACTGTGATAAATTTTATGAATAGTCTGGATGATCCGGGCAGGAACCCGGATGATCCGGGCAAAGCCCGGATGATATGGGAGAGGACCCGGATGATCCGGCCAAACCAAACTGCTGCAGCCTAGAAACTGAAACAAGCACAACTTTTACATCCGGACTCCGATTTTGATGATCTTGGGCTCGTTTTGAAGCTATGAAAAAAAACAGGTCCTCACATAGAGAACCACCCAAGATGAACCAAAATGGAGGATGCAAAATATGCAAAGGTTTTATCATGTATTTGGGTAACCTATTTGGCTTTGGATTTTCTTGAGTGGAATTGTGTAGAGAAGATGTTGACTTGAGCAAATCTATCACGAACCCCTTTGGTCCCCTCTTAATAGTGCGGGATCCCTATAACTCAAGAATCATAAAAGGTCTACACTACATAGCTATCAAGAATCCATTCTTGAGTGCTTGTGTTCCTTCGGTGTTCATCACTCCACAACACTAACGTCGAAGGAACTAATACCTTTGACTCGAGCCTTTCACTTGCGCTTGAAGTTGAAGTTTATTCTTGGATCAAATAGAATGGCAAGACATTGGTGAAGTCTTCAAGTAGCTCCCCCATACACAATGTGGGAAGCATTGCTTTGTATTTATCTTCATGTGTCCATCGTGTGATCATCCACAAGTTTCAAGCATGTAATCCTTCGGGATAGTTATCTTGAACTTGCCCTTGTCAACCATGATCATCAACACTTGATGTCATCCGCTCATAGACACTTGAAATATCTCTCTCGATGCGAGCCCATGAGAATCTCCTCTCAAAAACATAGGCAACACATAGTATGGGTTAGTACACAAAGCGCAATTGATAAATTCTTACCATACCACAAGATCTCATGTGGCACATGATTTGCGCTTGTGTGTTGACCATCTTTGAATTCAATCTTCGATCTTCATCTTGGTCAACCTTAATCTTTGCTCCATGATTAATCTTGATGCACAACTACATGTATATGGCATTCATTCCGAATCCATTCAATATCCTTCTTGCATCACCCATGGAACAAACCTTCCTATATAACTTGATGTCATTGTTTCTTCATAGGAATTGTCATGCATTATCAAGTCTCAATGCATATATAGATGTTAATGGATTTCATCCACCAATTCATCCAATATTCTTCATGCATTGCAAATGGAACTTTCCTTCAAATGTATATCTCAGTGCAAACATTAGTCCATTAGGATTGTCATTTAATTACCAAAACCACACATGGGGACTACATGTACTTTCAATCTCCTCCATTTTGGTAATTGATGACAATCTCAACAAGAGGGTTTATATAATGAATTTTTAAACAAGCATGAAATTTATCCAAGGATAAATTGTATACTTGGGATGGTTGTAGTATCATCAATACACTACACAAGAATTTGATGATAGTACACCCATAGTATATAGAGCAAACTCCCCCATAATATATGAATTTGTGAATGAACTTTGAATGTCATTGCGTATATTGGTTGACATAAACTAGGAGAAGATTTCTCTATATACAAGACTCATCCATGCAATAAGAATATATAACAAGGGTAGATATGCATGAGTGACAACAAGAACTAGAAAAGATATTTATCTTAAACCCTCTAAACTTCTCCCCCATTGGCAACAAATGCCAAAATGGAAGACAAAACATCTAGCAGACCAATATAGTATGAGTTCCTCCTTGATGTGTGCATATAACAAAATGTGAGTGAAAACAAATGCACATATTCAATGATGAACAATTAAAGGAGCTCGAAATCTATAGAATGCAATCAGATACGAAGATATGAACTTTTTCATGTATAAAAATTTCTAAGTGGCCTATAATAATCATGATATGTATCCACAAAGAAACTCGTATACACAAAAAGAAAGGTTGCAATTGATAAGAACATGATATCCACAAGTGAATCCACTATTATACAACTTGAGCCTAGTCATAATAGCAAGGCACATGGCACAAAGCACATGGCACAAATTGATCCCATTTGCATAACACAAAGTGAAGCAAGCAATCAAAAGATCCGATGAGCCAAAAGGATAAATGAATACTACGATTTGGGAAGAGGAGTGTTCTAAGGAAAATAGAGAAGCTCCCCATGATTTGTGCACTATTTAGAATTTTTGTATTTGGATACAAGTGCACAAAATAGGATCATCACTCCCCCAAAATCAATAGGAACACAAAACAATTGCAAGCAAGCATAGATAAGAAAAGAAGCCTAGCATTTGCAACAAACATATGGTTGAGCAACATATAAATGAGGCAACCTAAGAATAGGCACAACCAAAATGATATGTGTGAGTCACGTCAAAGCACTTGAGAAGACTAGTATAAGGATGAGAATTAAGCATCAACATAGTCTTGAGTAAATGAGATACAAGGTGCAAGACATGTCCTTCCCACACACACGAAATTAAGAAGGTCACACACACATCAAGCAAATGGGTTCACAAGCTCACAAGTAGCAAATTAAAAATCAAAGCTTGTGACAACCCATGATGAAGATAGGAAATAATAGGCTTGTCAAGACAAGCACGAGGACAACAATCTTCACCAAACTTGAGTGCACTAAGATGCAAAGAGGTAAGACACGCACTCATACAACAAATGCTTCCAGGGAGCCACCAAAGATATAAAAAGAGAATGAAACGGTGGACATGAAAGAATAGGGATATCAACTAGGGATGTAACTTGGCTCACGTGTATAAGATTCTAGGTAGATGACAATCATGATGATATACATCCACAAAGAAGGATGTACACATGAAATAGTTACAAAAGGAAAGAATAAGATATCCAAACGGGAGACACAAAATATACCAATGAGATCTTTGCTTGAAAGTATAGCACATGGCTTAATGTAATCTTATCATATATTAATGAACTCCAAACACACAACCATCAAAGACATCACAACTAGCAACAAGAGATCATTGTTGCGATTCTTTGAGAAAGGAAACAAGTATGACAAGAATGAGTCAAGAAATTCATGCCATGATGCAACCTACACAAGGTTGAATGCAAGAAGTGTATGCATGAAGTAGATACTTGTTACCGAGATAGCATTGGAATGATGTAGTAGGTAATGGTTCGAGCTTGGCTCTAATTTCCTCATAGTGCCACCACTTTCATGAATAAGCCAAGCACCCAATGCTTCTCAAATGTACCTAAAACAATTTAAGTACAATATGGTCCCCAAACTTATTGGGTCCAAAGTAGTTAGCATAACTACAAAACATAGGGTAAAATCACTTAAATATGTGCATATCGATATGAATTTGAATATCATGCACATCTTAGCTATTAAGAATTTGATGGATTTACCATATATATATTGGATCAAATAAAGCAAACAAGGCATGCGAATTTACACATAGTAAATACACATGCACAAGCCTCCCAAAATCCAGGGAGATACAAATTGGACAAATGAACACATAACCATTAATACTTCCAATAACATCACTAGTCATTCATGTTGTCCAAAATGACTCAAAGTGACAAATCAACAGATGATAGCACACAAAGTTCAACATATGAACCAAGGAAAAAACAATGAGCATATAAGATATGCATTGCACACATACTCATGGGAATATCTCACTCAAGTAGATATAGGACACTATAAACAATGAGATAACAAACTACCATAACTCCATACAAACTAATAAGATGAACTCCAACAAAATGGTGTTTCAATTTGACATTTGGTGTAGAAACCAAATAAGTACATGATCATCTATACTAACACAAGCATAACATGAGAGTTTAGAAATAAACACAATACTTGGATAGCATATTATTAACATTCTAATTAGATAGATCATCATGCAAAGCAACAATTGGAATGGATCTATTCAAATGATTTTCCAAATATGATTTTTAAGATAACCATGGGCAAAACCTCACAAGAATACCATACTCAAACAAAGCATTACATGCCACAGAGATATAAGATAATCTCAAATATAAATTCTAAGCGGCAAACTGGCAAACCTCTATTGTTAATGTTCACACGAGAAGTGATATGTACAAAGTATATCACTCCCCCATAATGTGATAATCCATGTATTATCCATAAGAGGCAAATGAAACCTAACTAAGGATAATTAATGGATGAGGATTTGAGTTTCAAATGAACTTTACATACCACATAGTGACTAGATAATATGCACTAACAATACTAGGTGGTATCCTATACATATTTAAGGTTTGTGATATGCGTAAATCATAGCACTCCCCCTGAGGGAGTCCTGGACTAGGGGGTGTCCGGATAGCCGAACTATCATCATCGGCCGGACTCCAAGACTATGAAGATACAAGATTGAAGACTTCGTACCATGTCCGGATGGGACTTTCCTTGGCGTGGAAGGCAAGTTTGGCGATACGGATATGTAGATCTCCTACCATTGTAACCGACTCTGTGTAACCCTAGCCCTCTCCAGTGTCTATATAAACCGGAGGGTTTTAGTCCGTAGGACACAACAATAACAACAATCATACCATAGGCTAGCTTCTAGGGTTTAGCCTCCTTGATCTCGTGGTAGATCCACTCTTGTACTACCCATATCATCAATATCAATCAAGCAGGAGTAGGGTTTTACCTCCATCGAGAGGGCCCGAACCTGGGTAAAAACATCGTGTCCCATGTCTCATGTTACCATCCACCTAGACGCACAGTTCGGGACCCCCTACCCGAGATCCGCCGGCTTCTACACCGACATTGGTGCCTTCACTGAGAGTTCCTCTGTGCCGTCACGATCAGGAAGGATGCCTCTTCCCGTCTTTAAATACGGTACCATTGCCAAAGGAGCTTTGGCCGCCGGCTAAACTATCCGGCTAGGTGGTTTTCTTATGACCGCCTGTTCGACCGCCGCTTCGACGATGACCTCTCGGGTCATCAAAAGCAATCTTCACGTCAGCTCGGAATTCGCCGAGCAGCTGGATCCGATGGAGCTCTCTTCCATAAACGAGCTCTTGGATCGCATCGCCGCCCTGGGAGTCGCTACAGACTACGATCAGATTGGGCTCAAAACCGATCTGAGAGAGATTAACTCTCCCCAGGTTACCCACCACGTTGCGGTGGTAGAGGAACAACGCGGCGACTCTTCTTCTGTATTAAAAACCAGTTATGTCCGGACTCCTGATCCCTCCATGCCGGATTCCCGCGGAGGGACGGACGTTAATCAAGAACTGAACCTAAAGTCAGGCAGCGGACTAGATTCGTTGGACAACGTCCAGCAACCCAAGCTTCCAAATTCGAAAACTTTTCGGCCCTTGAGCCTCAAGTTGGGCAGGGTTCCGGACTTAATTCCACCCGCCCACCCAAACATAAGCGATCTATCTCAAACCCGGCAAGAGCCCACGGAGACAGTACATCATTACTGGGCCAGATTCCTCCTGGTTATGGACAGGATAAAGGACTGCCGTGAGGAAAGCGCAATCTCAATTTTCTGCAACAACTGCACGGACAAGGGAATCACGAACGCCATAAGTCGCCGCGAAATTACACGCTTCGCCGACCTGGCGTCCATAGTACGAAAGTACTGTGCGATGGAGAGTACCTGGAAAACTGAAACTAAGTTTTGGGACAATCCGGCTCCGAACACAACCCTAGTCCAAAACAAAAGGGTGCACCATGCTCAGGCACCCGGGACAAAAACCAAAAAGCAAAAACCCCATAAAGGGCACGGAACCGTACTGGAGGGATGGCTCAGCGGACCCTGTAAAATCCATAGTACAGAGGGCACCACTCCAACACATAGCCTTCGAGCATGTTGGATACTACGGCAGGTGGCCAAAAGTGGCGAAGAGCTTCTAGCCCCGGAGAACCATCCCAATAGTACCAGTATGGTATTAACAGTCTTCGAGACTTTCGCATCAAATAATATGCGGAAACGAACAATCCGCAGCCTCGCCGAAGTATACCAAGTGGCAACAACAAATCCATGGAGCGACACGGCTATCACCTTCAACGCCAGCGACGAACCTAAATTCCGAACAGCCCGAGCACCAGCAGCATTGGTCCTCAGTCCAATAGTGGACGGCTTTCGTCTTACCAAGGTACTCATGGATGGCGGCAGCGGATTAAACCTCATCTACAAGGAAACCCTTCGAAAAATGGAAATAGACTGGAGTCGCATTGAGCGAAGCAGCACAACATTCAGAGGAATAATCCCTAGTCGGGAAGTACGCTGCATAGGAAAAATTACACTAGATGTGGTGTTCGGCTCGCCGGACAATTACAGGTCCGAGGAGGTCACGTTCCAAGTGGCCCCGTTCAGCAGCGGATATCACGCTTTACTAGGGCGAGAGGCATTCACAATTTTCCAAGCCATACCCCATTACGGGTACATGAAGCTTAAAATGCCCGGGCCCAATGGAATCATCACCCTTGTCAGTGATCCGGACATAGCACTCCGCGTTGAAAATAAGACAGCCGCACTAGCCCTAGAGGCACTATCCGAAGCCCTAGCGGCAGAGGAACTCACTGCGCTGCGCTCCACGGTGAACAGGGACGATGTGATACTCGATAAGAGATCCAAGTCCACCTCTTTTAAACCAGCGGACGAAATAGTCAAATTCCAGGTCCATCCAACGGACCCCACAAAGACGGCCTCCATTGGGGCACAATTAAACCCTGATGTAGACGCCGCACTACGAGAATTCCTTCGGGAAAATTGGGACATTTTTGCCTGGCACCCTTCAGATATGCCAGGAATCCCACACAGGCTGGCAGAACACAGCCTAAACATCCTAAAAGGATTCAAGCCAGTCAAACAAGCTCTTCGGCGATTTTCCGAACCCAAAAGACAGGAAATGGGAGAGGAGCTAGCCAAACTATTAGAAGCTGGATTCATCAGAGACATAAAACATCCGAACTGGCTAGCGAACCTGGTAATGGTACCAAAAAAGGACAAATCCTGGCGCCTTTGTGTCGATTTTAAAGACCTTAACAAGGCCTGTCCAAAGGATCCTTTCCCCCTTCCCCGCATCGACCAAATCATTGATGCTACCGCAGGGCACGATTCATTGTGCTTCCTCGACGCATATTCCGGATACCATCAAATCAAGATGGCGGAAACAGACCAGGCCGCAACGGCATTCATTACTCCATATGGACCATTCTGCTTCAACACAATGCCCTTCGGACTCAAAAACGCCGGCGCAACATATCAGCGCATGATTCAGACATGTCTGGCTACCCAGATCGGCAAAACAATGGAGGCATACGTAGACGATGTGGTCGTTAAGACCAAACAAGTCGAAACTCTAGTAGACGATTTGAGGCTCACATTCGACAACCTCCGAGCATATGACATTAAGCTCAACCCAGAAAAATGCGTTTTCGGCGTACCAGCCGGAAAGCTCTTGGGCTTCATTGTATCCGGTAGAGGAATTGAAGCAAACCCAGCCAAGATCCGAGCTCTGTCACAATTGGATATCCCAAAAGACCTCAAACAAATACAAAAACTGACGGGATGCGTGGCGGCTCTAAGCCGTTTCATCTCCCGTTTGGGAGAAAAGGCATTGCCCCTCTATCGCCTCCTCCGGCGCACCGAACACTTCGAGTGGACGGATGCTGCCACGGCCGGACTCGAACAAATAAAGGCCATATTGGTAACAAATCCGGTCCTGGCCGCGCCCAATCTGGGCGAACCAATGTTATTATATATCACGGCAACACATCAAGTTGTCAGCGCGGTACTCGTCGTCGAACGAGAAACAGAAGGACACAAATTCCCTCTTCAAAAACCAGTGTACTACGTATCCACTGTCTTAACTCCATGCAAGTCCTGGTATCCACATTATCAGAAGATAGCGTACGCGGTGTTCATGGCATCCCGAAAGCTGCGACACTACTTTCAAGAGTGTTCGATAACAGTGGCCTCCGAAGTACCTCTCAACGACATTATAAACAACCACGACGCGACAGGCAGGATTGCAAAATGGGCTATTGAGCTCTTACCATTCGACATAACCTACAAACCACGGCGAGCTATAAAGTCACAAGTTTTTGCTGACTTCATCGCCGAATGGACCGAAGCCGAACTCCCTAAAGAGTACGGCGCATACTCCAATTGGATAATGCATTTCGACGGCTCCAAAATGTTGGCCGGCTTGGGGGTGGCGTCGTATTGACGTCCCCAACCGGAGACACAGTCCAATACGTACTTCAGATAATGTACATGGACTCCAACAATGCAGCCGAATATGAGGCCCTTCTACATGGTCTCCGGATGGCAATCTCCATGGGTATTCAATGCCTAGAGGTGCGCGGGGATTCAAACCTCGCAATATCCCAAGTGAATGGAGACTTTGACGCCAAGGATCCGAAAATGGCAGCCTATCGTAACGCCATCTTAAAAATGTCATCTCGGTTCGAAGGACTCGAATTCCACCATGTAGCCCGGGATAATAACCAGGCAGCAGACGTGTTGGCACGCATCGGCGCAAAACGCGACGCCGTCCCTCCAAACATCTTCCTGGAGCGGCTCTTTAAGCCATCCGTATTATGGGAAGAGGAGCCCGGAAATAACAACCTGGAACCAACCGCACCGCCCAACACCGAACATTCTGACACAATCGGCGGCTCAGCCAATGAAATAACACTTCATCCCACGAAATAATGGCGGTCATTGCCCCGTGGATGGAACCATTCCTAGCCTACTTAATTAGGCAGGAACTCCCCGAAGACCAAAATGAGGCCCGTTGCATAGTACGGCATCGAAAGCCTACAAAGTCCATGAGGGAGAGCTTTATAAGAAAAGCTCAACCGGAGTCCTTCAGAGGTGCATCTCCGAAGAGGAAGGGCGAAATTTGCTGGCTGAAATTCACGCCGGACTCGGCGGGCACCACGCCGCAGCCCGGGCCCTTGTAGGCAAGGCCTTCCGTACAGGATTTTATTGGCCGATGGCCCGGGCAGATGCTCGGGACTTGGTCCAACGATGCGTCGGGTGCCAGCTTTTTGCTAATCAAAGCCACATGCCACCCACCGCCCTCAAAACTATACCCATCACCTGGCCGTTCGCGGTCTGGGGGCTTGACATGGTTGGACCCCTTAAAGGGGGAACCCATAAGCAAAAGTACCTATTGGTCATGGTGGACAAATTCACCAAATGGAAGAGGCCAAGCTAGTTAAAACGGTCGAATCCGGACCTGTGATAGACTTCATATCCGGGGTAGTACACCGTTATGGCGTCCCCCACAGCATCATCACTGATAACGACACGAACTTCACGGCCGACGAGGTTAAACTCTGGTGCAAAAACATGGGCATCAAGCTCGACTACGCTTCAGTCTATCACCCTCAAACTAACGGTCAAGTTGAACGAGCAAATGGTCTAATCATGAGCGGCATCAAACCCAGGTTAGTGCAGTCCCTCACGGAATCTAACACGCAATGGGTGGAGGAGCTCGACCCCGTACTCTGGGGGCTGCGGACCATGCCAAATCGTACTACCGGATTCACGCCATTCTTTATGGTATACGGCGCACAGGCAGTTTTGCCCTGCGATATAATTCATGACTCACCTCGAGTGCGCATGTACGAAGAAAGAGAAGACGAGTTGGAGCGGCAGGACAGCTTGGACGCATTGGAGGAGGAGCGCGACGTGGCAAAGGCTTGTTCCGCATTCTATCAGCAGCAGGCTCGAAGATATCAAAGCAGAGAAGTATGGGCCAAAACTTACAATGTTGGCGAACTAGTTCTATGCCTGCCGGACAAGAAAAAGGACAAACTCAAGCCCAAATGGGAAGGTCCCTTCATCATCGACCAAGTCCTGACCAGCGGAGCATACCGTCTGCGAAACGCATCGGACAACCGACTCGAGCCGAACCCATGGAACGCAGCCCGCCTCCGAAGATTCTACGCCTAGCGCCGGACTCAGAGTTCGTCTCCTTCCTCCGTCCACATTTTATACTTCAGTTGTCTTTTGTTTCTCTCTTTTCTCCTCCCTTTTTCATAGAGCCTTTGAGGGCTGATCTGTGCATTGTTCGCACACACTTGACGTGCTACTCGCACTCATTATACCTGGGGGCTTCTTTAACAGAAGCTTATTTATACGGGCTTTATGCCCAACACATGTGTCAAACTTCTGCATGTACCTTTTATTCACCATTATATGCATCGATATGACTTAAGTTTTGGCCAAGCTGGGTTGCCTGGCTCCTGTGCTTACCCCTACGTTCCCGATTGTTCGGCTAGGAGGTAAAGGGAGCACCTCTGCGATTGTTACTGCCGGGTCAGCCGGATGTGTACCTCAGACTGGGTGAAGCCGAAAGCTAGCGTTCTTAAGGGAATATTCGGTCGGTGACTTGAAAGATGATTTCTTACCTATCTATTTGTCTGCCCCCAGATGCTTTTCTGCTCTTTTTTGCAGTCCGGACATGCACTTTAGGACATGCCTCCCAGGGAAAGGAACCCCTAACGGAACTATTCTCCCTGGAAGATGTTTCTTACTAACCATGTAATATAACATAACTAGTTGGGTACTTGTCTGATAAAGCACTAATGACCCCTACGCCTGGTCTCCATGCATGCCCCGTTTTTTTCATAACCGTGAGGGTATTCGGACACACTCCGGACCCTAGGGTCCCAAGGTTGAAGCGAAAAGGTCCGCAAAGACAAACGATCTACAATCCGGCTAGAAGGCATTTTACATGTCATTTTAAAATACATCATCAAATTGACTGATTGTACTCCTCTTCAATCCCATCTAACATGCTGTCTAATTTACAGTCCCGTTGGGAATACTTAGCGGCCAACTCTACTTGGCCGTACATTAAGCTCACAGGGATCTCCTTCCCATCGGGCCCTACAGGTCCGACCTCGGCCATGTGGTTCGGATCCGCCTTCATGTACCGCGTCTTCACCATGGCCCAGGCCTCCCTGGTGCCTTGACGGCAGGCCGATATCTTCCATAGACGGAAGCGCTGCCGTGCTCCCTGAAGCTTCTCCGCAAGCCCTCCAAGACCCTTGGGTAGGGAGACGGACGGCCATAAGGCCTGGGTGACGCCACTCATCGCCTGCCAAACACGTTCGTGCAGTTGCAGCAGCTCGGGAAGTTGGTCACCCGTTGAACCGGGCATCTCCTCCGTAGGGCGACCTGTGAGCACACCTACAGACACATTTCTTTCAATTGACTTCCTCGCCGAACTCTTCTTTTCAAAAGAGTTTGCTCAAGCACTTACTGTAGATGCCGCGACGAAGCCGCCAATTCTCCTTTACGGAGTCAGACAGCTGGACCCGAACATCTTTTAGTTCTTCGCCCAGCTGGGTGTTGGCATCTTGGAGTTTGTTTCTCTCCTGCTGCACCCTCATAAGCACCTTCTCGCCGGCCTTCAGCTGGCGTAGCAGATGTTGCTTGTCCGGATCTAGTCCGGAGCCCTCTGCAATATTATTGTCAGACTTACACACAAACCGCACTTCATAAACTGCTTATCTTTTTGAAGTATGTATTACCAGAGGGGGCCTTTGTGGCTCCCCCTAGGGCGGCTAGTGCGGCCGCAAGTTGGGCCTTGCACTCTTGAAGCTCCTGGGACAGCTGGGTATTCTTCTTCGTAAGATCCTGCATATCAAATGATCCTTAAATCAGTTATTCTAACTACTTTAAGTCTCGGGGGCTACTGGCATATATAACTATTAATGTCCTTACTCGTATGTCTTTCACATACTGTTCCGTGGCTCTGGTTAAACCATCTTGAGCAGCACGGAGGTGCGCGTCTCCCGCATTAAAGGCATTTAATGCCTCCGGGGAGAAACACGCGTCACAAAGCACTGTCTGGCGGCGCCTGTGATTCATGGCGCTCTCCACCTCAGACCTGGTGGTGGACAGCCTGTCGGCATCCTCCGTTGGAGGAGCGTCCGGCTCGCGCCTTGCGCTCGCCTCCCCCTCCGGACCAGGTGTTGGAGCCTGGCTGGCGGAGGCTTGGTTGGCAACCTCTCCGGGCACAGTCCGGCGAGTGCTCTTTCTCCTGGAAAAGTCATGAGCATTAATATACCTCCCAGGAATCTTTCTCTTAAAAACGGTGGCGTGCTATACCGTTGCGGCGACGTTTCGATTCGCACCGCACCCCTCTTTCGACTGCTGGTCCGAACTGACCCTTGTCGGCCAGCCGCTGCGGGTTCGGCTTCCCGCCTTGAAGGCACCTCCTGCGAGACACCGTTGGTATACGGTGATCAGAAATAAGCACGGATGAAGTAATGGTGTCAGGACTCCGGTCATAGTTACGTGGGAAGCCGGAGATAAGCCGGGGTAGTCAGCCGTAATGGCGACTAGAGCATTGTCCATGCTAAGTTGGTGGAACACCCCGTCAATCAGCTCCACCTCTATGTCCGGATCCTCTCCGGAGGCCGGATCAAGGGATCTTTCCGGATCCTCGGGTTGTGGAGTCGGACTGTGTATGCCCTCCACATCCCGGCGCAGTTCCTGCATCAAAATCATAAAGTAAGACACTTAACTTTGAAAGCACGGATCGGATAGATAAACGTCCGCTTACCCAGCTCCGAGGGTTATTCATGGAGAATCCATTCAATGGACTCGTGTGGAGGAAGTCCTCCTTCTCCCCCTTGTACAAGCCGGACAGGATCTTCACCAGATCGGCGGTTGATCCCGGCCCCTTGCGGCCATGATGGGTGGCGTCATTCTCCCCGTTGAAATCCCACATGGGGTACCCCCTATATTGGAGTGGCTACACCCCTCGCATAATGCACGTGGCCATGACTCCAATCATGGTCAATCCGGAATGAGCCAGCAACCTTATCCGGCCCATCAGATAATGGACGCTCCTGTCATCTTCCCGTTGAGGGCTCCGCGGGCGCCAACTCAGGCGTTTCTTCAGAGGAGCGTTGCTGAACTCCGGGAGGCCGATCCGAACCGGGTCCGGCAGTGGAGCGTCTTCCATATAGAACCATTCCGAAGGCCAGTCTTCGGACGCCTTCTTCGGGGTTCCGGATAGATATCCGGTCCCGGCGATGCGCCATATTTCGGCTCCGCCCACTTGATATATCGACGCCTCGTGAGAATGGGGTACGAGGCAAAACAATCTCTTCCACAGCGCAAAATGGGGCTCGATGCCCAAGAACAGCTCGCAAAGAGCTACGAAACCCGCAATATGCAAAATGGAGGTGGGCGTAAGGTGATGAAGCTGGAGTCCGTAGAACTCCAGGAGCCCCCGGAGAAACGGATGTATGGGAAATCCGAGCCCCCTTATTAGATAAGGGACGAAGCACACCCGCTCTCCTTTGGAGGGATTGGGGGTGTTCTCCGCCTGCTTTCCGCCTTTGTAGGTGGCCAGTCCGGCTCGAACCGGGACCATGAAGGCCAGAGGAAGGTATCCCTCCGCTTGGAACGTCACTAGCTCGCTGTGCGGGACTGAACATCTCCTCCAATCTCCTGGCTGAGGGCTGGGAGCGCGAGAGGAGGAGACGCGTCGACGGTCCATGATGGAGTGGATTTTTGTCAGAAGCGCTCCGATGAGTACTCGCGGAAGGAGGATGGTGTGATTTGGATCTAGATCCTTGCCTCGCTTATAGGCAGCTTATTCGTGCAGCTTGGGGGTAAAACGTAAAAATACCCTGGCTTTTCACATTCATACGACACGTGGAAGAGGGACATTATTGGGCGTGGAAGCCAAGGAGCGCAACATTTATAAGGAAGCCGGACACTATTCGGCAAGCACATGGAATTTGGAGGAGAACCCGCCTTGCAACGCCGAAGACAGTATATGCGTCGGACTCGTCGTCATTGAAGCCTGGTTCGGGGGCTACTGAGGGAGTCCTGGACTAGGGGGTGTCTGGATAGCCGAACTATCATCATCGGCCGGACTCCAAGACTATGAAGATACAAGATTGAAGACTTCGTCCCATGTCCGGATGGGACTTTCCTTGGCGTGGAAGGCAAGCTTGGCGATACGGATATGTAGATCTCCTACCATTGTAACCGACTTTGTGTAACCCTAGCCCTCTCCGGTGTCTATATAAACCGGAGGGTTTTAGTCCGTAGGACACAACAATAACAACAATCATACCATAGGCTAGCTTCTAGGGTTTAGCCTCCTTGATCTCGTGGTAGATCCACTCTTGTACTACCCATATCATCAATATCAATCAAGCAGGAGTAGGGTTTTACCTCCATCGAGAGGGCCCGAACCTGGGTAAAAACATCGTGTCCCTTGTCTCATGTTACCATCCGCCTAGATGCACAGTTCGGGACCCCCTACCCGAGATCCGCCGGTTTTGACACCGACACCCCCATAATGTGATGATCCATTAATATCTCAAAAACACCAACGAAGATTCAACTAATGAAGCAATAAAGGCTCAAAACCACACACACAACTATATGATGTGCATAGCAACTTACGTATGCTAGATAACACGAATCAAGTATATTAGGAAGCACAACATATACAAGCACATGCTAGTTACAAAACTTAAACACGCAGGGGACTTAGTAACTTTCAATGTACACAATGCAAGTACAAGTTACCGCAAAGAGGAGCATTGGATTGATAGATATGATGATAATCCACTTGACTTGGCATTAACCATAACATATGGTGAAAATAGTTTTTCTTCATGAAGTAGCCAAGTCTCCAATGCCCTCCACACACCTATTGATCAAGTTTGAGCTTGATGGTCCCCAACCAAGTTTGGTCCTAAGAAGTTAGTAACAATAGGCTTGGCAACCCAAATGGTCTTGTCCACTTTGAAACTACTTTGGGCACCCACAAATTTGGCAAACACATTGCCAACAATATCCTTCCTTAGTGAATAATGATTATTGACTATAGGAGGCTTAGATATGTTACCATTGGGGCATGATGAAGCTATGTGTCCCTTTTGACGACAATCATAGCAACATTTCCTCCCTTTTCTCTTCTTTAATTTCTCAACTTGGGGAGCAATAACATGTTTCATCATGGATAGTGGTTGTTCTTCAACTTGAGATTGAGCTTGAGGCCGCTTCCCATGTAGCTTCTCATTATAAGCCCTTATCTTCAATGGGCAAGATCTCACATGATGTCCAATCTTTTTGCATTTGAAGCAAGTAATGTTGGCCGAATTCTTGTAATTCCCTTGTCCCTTCTTCTTGTTCTTGGACTTCTTCTTGTTGGAGTGAAAATTATGTCCAACATCACACTTTTCCAAGTCTTTCTTCAAACTAGTGACTTGGGCCTTGAGTTCATTAATTTCCTCTACATGGTTAGTTTCAACACTAGAAACAAGAGGACTAGTGGAAGTAGAAACTTCATGGTTAGAGCAGCAAGACAAGGTGACCAATTCATCATGAGTGGATATAATATGAGAGGTGGATGAATTGCAAGGATTAGCACATGCAATAAAGCATTTAGAGTAGATGTGCTAATGTTCACATGAGACTCACAAGATTTTACCTCGGAGACCATAGCCTCGTGAGCTAACTTTATCTTACTATGAGAGCTTAAAAGATCCTCATGAGTGCCCGAGAGCTTTGCATGACTTTCTTCCAATTTCCCATAATTTCTTGTTAGCAAAGCAAGTTGAGCACATAGCTCAACATTCTCCTTCAAAATTGATGCTTCACATGACATTGAGTTAGTAGCACAAACATCATTATCAATATGAGAGGAGCAAGTAGCACTTAGTGACTTCTCACGAGTTGATTGAAGCTCCTCATGAGACTTAGAGAGTTTTATGAGTTCTCCCTTGACACTATTGCATTCAAGGAGAAGGAGCTCAAAATCGTCTTTAAGCTTACAATGAGTAACTTTAATCTCTTCTTTTGAAGACCTCAAGTCACTAAGCGTTTCATGAGCCTTAGCAAGTTCATGTTCAAACTATTCACTTTTAGCTTGCTCATTGAGAAATAAATCATGACGTTTTTCAAAGCAAGCAAGAACATCTTGGAACCTTTCATAAGTGTTATTTTTAGCTCTATGAAGAGTTTTCCCAATCTCATAGAGATTTTGAGTCAAGTCATCATCATCATCCTCATTACAACTATCATCATTATCACTAAGAGAAGATGATACCTCGTCATTACCTCTTGCCATGAGGCACATGTGAACAAAGGGGGTTGATGATGATTCTTTTGAAGACGAGGGTTCTTCATCAATCAAACATGCCTCATCTTTCTTGGTTTCCTCTACATGGTTAGTCATAGAACAACTAGAGGAAACCAAGGCATTTCTATCATGGCAACATTGGAGATCAAGCATATCATCACAAATGAGCTTAACACCATCATCACAAGATATTTCTTCACTCACCATGTCATTACCTTATGGCATGCCACATGTTGGTGAAGTGCAAGTAATCGGAGGTGGAAGTAATAGAGAGCTCTTCATGATTTAAAAATGTGGAGAACTCCTCCATCAACTCCCCAAATAGAATATTATCTTCATCAAGATTGGACCCACCATATATATCTTCAAGTTTGGTCCAAGTCTCATGAGCCGACTTGCAAGTCGTGACTGCCTTAAACACTTCAAAGGTTAAAGCTTGATGAATGACAAGAGAAGTATCACAATCAAGATACATATCCTCAATAGATGGAGAATGTCCATCCTTAGCAATAGAAATTCCTATAAGAACAATTCGCCAAGCATTTGGACCCATGGCCCGAAAGTGACAAAGCATGCGAATTCTCCATAGGTGATAATTTGTGCCATCCAAATCAAAAGTGTTTTTGTGCACTAGTTCACTAGTCGACATCGTTACTCTCTAGGCGGTGAAGCCTAATAAGGAGAGACCGGGCTCTGATACCAATTGATAGGACCACGATGTCGCCTAGAGGGGGGGTGAATAGGCGTTTTAAAATCTTATACGGATTTGGCTATATCCTAATGCGGAAATAAACTAAGAGGATACTTTTCAAGCACAAATCCTAAATATACTAGGCTAACTAAGTGCACCAACAACTTAGGATAAACAAGATGAGAACAATGAAGATATGAGTAAGCACAAGTAAGTTACACAAACTTACTCAATGTATATCACAAGATATATAAATGAATAATACACACAACCATAAGTAAGCAATACAGGCTTACACAAATTGTATCACAATATATGGAATTGAATGATACAATGAAACTCAAGTAAGCACTACAAGCTTACACAAGTTATGTCACAAGATATGGAAATGAATGTTACAAGCTAGCAATTCACACTAAGCACATGATAGAACAATAGTAGCAAGTATGAATTGCGGACTATAAAGTGTTGGCCTAGATAATCTCTACGATATGGTAACCAACACAATATAATGAGGACAACAAGATATAGTGAATGCAAGGTCAAGAGACCAAAGTAAACCACAAGTAGTGGCTAGGGTTAGAATTAACCGAAGACACGGAGACGAGGATGTATCCCGATGTTCACTTCCTTGGAGGGAAGCTAGTCACCGTTAGAGAGGTGGATGTTACCACGAAGGCACACCAACGCCACGAAGGCTCACCCTATTCTCCTTAAGATATCACCACGAAGGCGATTCTCAACCACTAGTGGTAGACCTTGAGGCGGCCTCCAAACCTTCACAAACTTTCTGGGGGACAAATCACAAGTTGATTCCTCACCGGAACAATCCTACCGCCTAGGAGTCTCCAACCTCCAAGAGTAACAAGATCAAGGGGGAAATGCTCAAGACTTGCTCAAATCACGAATTGCTTTGGTCACAAGAGGGAGAGGGAGAGGATCTATCTTTTGATTGGAACAACTCTCAAGAACACTCACTAATCTCTCCGGGATCTAAGATTTGGTGTAGGAGAAGTGAGAGGGAGACACTTGTGTTCTTGGGACGATTTGGGACGAAGTGCTCAACCCTCCCCCAGAGTGGGAGAAGGATATTTATACCCCCAAAGAAAATAGAGCCGTTTCCCGCAGTTATTGACCTGACCGGATGATCTGGACGCATACCCGGATGATCCGGGCAATGCCCGGATGATCCGGGAAGGTCAATATACAATGTGGTGAAGTAGATACCCGGATGTCCGGGGACATAGCCGGATGATCTGGGCAATTCCCGGATGATGCAGGTGGGTAGCCGAATGATCCGGCTAGCGGAATAAGCTACTGTGATGAATTTTACGAATAACCCGGATGATTCGGGCAGGAACCCGGATGATCCGGGCAAAGCCCGGATGATATGGGAGAGGACCCGGATGATCCGGCCAAACCAAACTGCTGCAGCCTAGAAACTGAAACAGGCACAACTTTTACATCCAGACTCCGATTTTGATGATCTTGGCCTCGTTTTGAAGCTATGAAAAAAACCCAGGTCCTCACATAGAGAACCACCCAAGATGAACCAAAATGGAGGATGCAAAGTATGCAAAGGTTTTATCATGTATTTGGGTAACCTATTTGGCTTTGCATTTTCTTTGGTATATAGGATATGAGTGGAATTGTGTAGAGAAGATGTTGACTTGAGCAAATCTATCACAAACCCCTTTGATCCCCTATTAATAGTGCGGGATCCCTATAACTCAAGAATCATAAAAGGTCTACACTACATAGCTATCAAGAATCCATTCTTGAGTGTATGTGTTCCTTCGGTGTTCATCACTCCACAACACTAACGTCGAAGGAACTAATACCTTTGACTCGAGCCTTTCACTTGAGCTTGAAGTTGAAGTTTCTTCTTGGATCAAGTTGAATGGCAAGACATTGGTGAAGTCTTCAAGTAGCTCCCCCATACACAATGTGGAAAGCTTTGCTTTGTATTTATCTTCATGTGTCCATCATGTGATCATCCACAAGCTTCAAGCATGTAATCCTTCGGGATAGTTATCTTGAACTTGCCCTTGTCCACCATGATCATCAACACTTGATGTCATCCTCTCATAGACACTTGAAATCTCTCTCTCGATGCGAGCCCATGAGAATCTCCTCTCAAAAACATAGGCAACACATAGTATGGGTTAGTACACAAAGCGCAATTGACAAATTCTTACCATACCACAAGATCTCACGTGGCACATGATTTGCGCTTGTGTGTTGACCATCTTTGAATTCAATCTTCGATCTTCATCTTGGTCAACCTTAATCTTTGCTCCATGATTAATCTTGATGCACAACTACATGTATATGGCATTCATTCTGAATCCATTCAATATCCTTCTTGCATCACCCATGGAACAAACCTTCCTATATAACTTGATGTCATTGTTTCTTCATAGGAATTGTCATTCATTATCAAGTCTCAATGCATATATAGATGTTAATGGATTTCATCCACCAATTCATCCAATATTCTTCATGCATTGCAAATGGAACTTTCCTTCAAATGTATATCTCAGTGCAAACATTAGTCCATTAGGATTGTCATTTAATTACCAAAACCACACATGGGGACTACATGTACTTTCAATCTCCCCCATTTTGGTAATTGATGACAATCTCAACAAGAGGGTTTATATAATGAATTTATAAACAAGCATGAAATTTATCCAAGGATAAATTGTATACTTGGGATGGTTGTAGTATCATCAATACACTACACAAGAATTTGATGATAGTACACCCATAGTATATAGAGCAAACTCCCCCATAATATATGAATTTGTGAATGAACTTTGAATGTCATTGCGTATATTGGTTGACATAAACTAGGAGAAGATTTCTCTATATACAAGACTCATCCATGCAATAAGAATATATAACAAGGGTAGATATGCATGAGTGACAACAAGAACTAGAAAAGATATCTATCTTAAACCCTCTAAACTTCTCCCCCATTGGCAACAAATGCCAAAATGAAAGACAAAACATCTAGCAGACCAATGTAGTATGAGTTCCTCCTTGATGTGTGCATATAACAAAATGTGAGTGAAAACAAATGCACATATTCAATGATGAACAATTAAAGGAGCTCAAAATCTATAGAATGCAATCAGATACGAAGATATGAACTTTTTCATGTATAAAAATTTCTAAGTGGCCTATAATAATCATGATATGTATCCACAAAGAAACTCGTATACACAAAAAGAAAGGTTGCAATTGATAAGAACATGATATCCACAAGTGAATCCACTATTATACAACTTGAGCCTAGTCATAATAGCAAGGCACATGGCACAAAGCACATGGCACAAATTGATCCCATTTGCATAACACAAAGTGAAGCAAGCAATCAAAAGATCCGATGAGCCAAAAGGATAAATGAATACTACGATTTGGGAAGAGGAGTGTTCTAAGGAAAATAGAGAAGCTCCCCATGATTTGTGCACTATTTAGAATTTTTATATTTGGATACAAGTGCACAAAATAGGATCATCACTCCCCAAAAATCAATAGGAACACAAAACAATTGCAAGCAAGCATAGATAAGAAAAGAAGCCTAGCATTTGCAACAAACATATGGTTGAGCAACATATAAATGAGGCAACCTAAGAATAGACACAACCAAAATGATATGTGTGAGTCACGTCAAAGCACTTGAGAAGACTAGTATAAGGATGAGAATTAAGCATCAGCATAGTCTTGAGTAAATGAGATACAAGGTGCAAGACATGTCCTTCCCACACACACGAAATTAAGAAGGTCACACACACATCAAGCAAATGGGTTCACAAGCTCACTAGTAGCAAATTAAAAATCAAAGCTTGTGACAACCCATGATGAAGATAGGAAATAATAGGCTTGTCAAGACAAGCACGAGGACAACAATCTTCACCAAACATGAGTGCACTAAGATGCAAAGAGGTAAGACACGCACTCATACAACAAATGCTTCCAGGGAGCCACCAAAGATATAAAAAGAGAATGAAACGGTGGACATGAAAGAATAGGGATATCAACTAGGGATGTAACTTGGCTCACGTGTATAAGATTCTAGGTAGATGACAATCATGATGATATACATCCACAAAGAAGGATGTACACATGAAATAGTTACAAAAGGAAAGAATAAGATATCCAAACGGGAGACACAAAATATACCAATGAGATCTTTGCTTGAAAGTATAGCACATGGCTTAATGTAATCTTATCGTATATTAATGAACTCCAAACACACAACCATCAAAGACATCACAACTAGCAACAAGAGATCATTGTTGCGATTCTTTGAGAAAGGAAACAAGTATGACAAGAACGAGTCAAGAAATTCATGCCATGATGCAACCTACACAAGGTTGAATGCAAGAAGTGTATGCATGAAGTAGATACTTGTTACCGAGATAGCATTGGAATGATGTAGTAGGTAATGGTTCGAGCTTGGCTCTAATTTCCTCATAGTGCCACCACTTTCATGAATAAGCCAAGCACCCAATGCTTCTCAAATGTACCTAAAACAATTTAAGTACAATATGGTCCCCAAACTTATTGGGTCCAAAGTAGTTAGCATAACTACAAAACATAGGGTAAAATCACTTAAATATGTGCATATCGATATGAATTTGAATATCATGCACATCTTAGCTATTAAGAATTTGATGGATTTACCATATATATATTGGATCAAATAAAGCAAACAAGGCATGCGAATTTACACATAGTAAATACACATGCACAAGCCTCCCAAAATCCAGGGAGATACAAATTGGACAAATGAACACCTAACCGTTAATACTTCCAATAACATCACTAGTCATTCATGTTGTCCAAAATGACTCAAAGTGACAAATCAACATATGATAGCACACAAAGTTCAACATATAAACCAAGGAAAAAACAATGAGCATATAAGATATGCATTGCACACATACTCATGGGAATATCTCACTCAAGTAGATATAGGACACTATAAACAATCAGATAACAAACTACCATAACTCCAGACAAACTAATAAGATGAACTCCAACAAAATGGTGTTTCAATTTGACATTTGGTGTAGAAACCAAATAAGTACATGATCATCTATACTAACACAAGCATAACATGAGAGTTTAGAAATAAACACAATACTTGGATAGCATATTATTAACATTCCAATTAGATAGATCATCATGCAAAGCAACAATTGGAATGGATCTATTCAAATGATTTTCCAAATACGATTTTTAAGATAACCATGGGCAAAACCGCACAAGAATACCATACTCAAACAAAGCATTGCATGCCACAGAGATATAAGATAATCTCAAATATAAATTCTAAGCGGCAAACTGGCAAACCTCTATTGTTAATGTTCACACGAGAAGTGATATGTACAAAGTATATCACTCCCCCATAATGTGATAATCCATGTATTATCCATAAGAGGCAAATGAAACCCAACTAAGGATAATTAATGGATGAGGATTTGAGTTTCAAATGAACTTTACATACCACATAGTAACTAAATAATATTGCACTAACAATACTAGGTGGTATCCTACATATATACATGTTTAAGGTTTGTGATATGCGTAAATCATAGCACTCCCCCATAATGTGATGGTCCATTAATATCTCAAAAACACCAATGAAGATTCAACTAATGAAGCAATAAAGGCTCGAAACCACACACACAACTATATGATGTGCATAGCAACTTACGCATGCTAGATAACACGAATCAAGTATATTAGGAAGCACAACATATACAAGCACATGCTAGTTACAAAACTTAAAACACGCAAGGGACTTAGTAACTTTCAATGTACACAACGCAAGTACAAGTTACCGCAAAGAGGAGCATTGGATTGATAGATATGATGATAATCCACTTGACATGGCCTTAACCATAACATATGGTGAAAATAGTTTTTCTTCATGAAGTAGCCAAGTCTCCAATGCCCTCCACACACCTATTGATCAAGTTTGAGCTTGATGGTCCCCAACCAAGTTGGGTCCTAAGAAGTTAGTAACAATAGGCTTGGCAACCCAAATGGTCTTGTCCACTTTGAAACCACTTTGGGCACCCACAAATTTGGCAAACACATTGCTAACAATATCCTTCCTTAGTGAATAATGATTATTGACTATAGGAGGCTTAGATATGTTACCATTGGGGCATGATGAAGCTATGTGTCCCTTTTGACGACAATCATAGCAACATTTCCTCCCTTTTCTCTTCTTTAATTTCTCAACTTGGGGAGCAATAACATGTTTCATCATGGATAGTGGTTGTTCTTCAACTTGAGATTGAGCTTGAGGCCGCTTCCCATGTAGCTTCTCATTATAAGCCCTTTTCTTTAATGGGCAAGATCTCACATGATGTCCAATCTTTTTGCATTTGAAGCAAGTAATGTTGGCCGAATTCTTGTAATTCCCTTGTCCCTTCTTCTTGTTCTTGGACTTCTTCTTGTTGGAGTGAAAATTATGTCCAACATCACACTTTTCCAAGTCTTTCTTCAAACTAGTGACTTGGGCCTTGAGCTCATTAATTTCCTCTACATGGTTAGTTTCAACACTAGAAACAAGAGGACTAGTGGAAGTAGAAACTTCATGGTTAGAGCAGCAAGACAAGGTGACCAATTCATCATGAGTGGATATAATATGAGAGGTGGATGAATTGCAAGGATTAGCACATGGCAATAAAGCATTTAGAGTAGATGTGCTAATGTTCACATGAGACTCACAAGATTTTACCTCGGAGACCATAGCCTCGTGAGCTAACTTTACCTTACTATAAGAGCTTAAAAGATCCTCATGAGTGCCCGAGAGCTTTGCACGACTTTCTTCCAATTTCCCATAATTTCTTGTTAGCAAATCAAGTTGAGCACATAGCTCAACATTCTCCTTCAAAATTGATGCTTCACATGAAATCGAGTTAGTAGCACAAAAATCATTATCAATATGAGAGGAGCAAGTAGCATTTAGTGACTTCTCACGAGTTGATTGAAGCTCCTCATGAGACTTAGAGAGTTTTATGAGCTCTCCCTTGACACCACTGCATTGAAGGAGAAGGAGATCAAAATTGTCTTTAAGCTTACAATCAGTAACTTTAATCTCTTCTTTTGAAGACCTCAAGTCACTAAGCATTTCATGAGCCTTAGCAAGTTCATGTTCAAGCTGTTCACTTTTAGCTTGCTCATTGAGAAATAAATCATTACGTTTTTCAAAGCAAGCAAGAACATCTTGGAACCTTTCATAAGTGTTATTTCTAGGTCTATGAAGAGTTTTCCCGATCTCATAGAGATTTTGAGTCAAGTCATCATCATCATCCTCATTACAACTATCATCATTATCACTAAGAGAAGATGATACCTCGTCATTACCTCTTGCCATGAGGCACATGTGAACAAAGGGTGTTGATGATGATTCTTTTGAAGACGAGGGTTCTTCATCAATCAAACATGCCTCATCTTTCTTGGTTTCCTCTACATGGTTAGTCATAGAACAACTAGAGGAAACCAAGGCATTTCTATCATGGCAACATTGGAGATCAAGCATATCATCACAAATGAGCTTAACACCATCATCACAAGATATTTCTTCACTCACCATGTCATTACCTTGTGGCATGCCACATGTTGGTGAAGTGCAAGTAATCGGAGGTGGAAGTAATAGAGAGCTCTTCATGATTTAAAAATGTGGAGAACTCCTCCATCAACTCCCCAAATAGAATATTATCTTCATCAAGATTGGACCCACCATATATATCTTCAAGTTTGGTCCAAGTCTCATGAGCCGACTTGCAAGTCGTGACTGCCTCAAACACTTCAAAGGTTAAAGCTTGATGAATGACAAGAGAAGTATCACAATCAAGATACATATCCTCAATAGATGGAGAATGTCTATCCTTAGCAATAGAAATTCGTATAAGAACAATTCGCAAAGCATTTGGACCCATGGCCCGAAAGTGACAAAGCATGCGAATTCTCCATAGGTGATAATTTGTGCCATCCAAATCAAAAGTGTTTTTGTGCACTAGTTCACTAGTCGACATCGTTACTCTCTAGAGGCGTGAAGCCTAATAAGGAGAGACCAGGCTCTGATACCAATTGATAGGACCACGATGTCGCCTAGAGGGGGGGTGAATAGGCATTTTAAAATCTTATACGGATTTGGCTATATCCTAATGCGGAAATAAACTAAGAGGATACATTTCAAGCACAAATCCTAAATATACCAGGCTAACTAAGTGCACCAACAACTTAGGATAAACAAGATGAGAACAACGAAGATATGAGTAAGCACAAGTAAGTTACACAAACTTACTCAATGTATATCACAAGATATATAAATGAATAATACACACAACCACAAGTAAGCAATGCAGGCTTACACAAATTGTATCACTATATATGGAATTGAATGATACAATGAAACTCAAGTAAGCACTACAAGCTTACACAAGTTATGTCACAAGATATGAAAATGAATGTTACAAGCTAGCAATTCACACTAAGCACACGATAGAACAATAGTAGCAAGTATGAATTGCGGATTATAAAGTGTTGGCCTAGATAATCTCTATGATATGGTAACCAACACAATATAATGAAGACAACAAGATATAGTGAATGCAAGGTCAAGAGACCAAAGTAAACCACAAGTAGTGGCTAGGGTTAGAATTAACCGAAGACACGGAGATGAGGATGTATCCCGATGTTCACTTCCTTAGAGGGAAGCTAGTCAACGTTAGAGAGGTGGATGTTACCACGAAGGCACACCAACGCCACGAAGGCTCACCCTATTCTCCTTGAGATATCACCACGAAGCTGATTCTCAACCACTAGTGGTAGACCTTGAGGCGGCCCCAAACCTTCACAAACTTTTCGGGGGACAAATCACAAGTTGATTCCTCACTGGAGCACTCCTACCGCCTAGGAGTCTCCAACCTCCAAGAGTAACAAGATCAGGGGGGAAATGCTCAAGACTTGCTCAAATCACGAATTGCTTTGGTCACAGGAGGGAGAGGGAGAGGATCTATCTTTTGATTGGAACAACTCTCAAGAACACTCACTAATCTCTCCGGGATCTAAGATTTGGTGTAGGAGAAGTGAGAGGGAGCCACTTGTGTTCTTGGGACGATTTTGGATGAAGTGCTCAACCCTCCCCCGGAGTGGGAGAAGGATATTTATACCCCCAAAGAAAATAGAGCCATTTCCCGCAGTTGTTGACCTACCCGAATGATCTGGACGCATACCCGGATGATTCGGGCAATGCCTGGATGATCCGGGAAGGTCAATATACAATGTGGTTAAGTAGATACTCGGATGTCCGGGGACATAGCCGGATGATCCGGGCAATTCCCGGATGATCCGGGTGGGTAGCCGGATGATCCGGCTAGCGGAATAAGCTACTGTGATGAATTTTACAAATAACCTGGATGATCCGGGCAGGAAACCGGATGATCTGGGCAAAGCCCGGATGATATGGAAGAGGACCCGGATGATCCGGCCAAACCAAACTGCCGCAGCCTAGAAACTGAAACAGGCACAACTTTTACATTCGGACTCCGATTTTGATGATCTTGGGCTCATTTTGAAGCTATGAAAAAAACCCAGGTCCTCACATAGAGAACCAACCAAGATGAACCAAAATGGAGGATGCAAAATATGCAAAGGTTTTATCATGTATTTGGGTAACCTATTTGGCTTTGGATTTTCTTTGGTATATAGGATATGAGTGGAATTGTGTAGAGAAGATGTTGACTTGAGCAAATCTATCACGAACCCCTTTGATCCCCTCTTAATAGTGCGGGATCCTTATAACTCAAGAATCATAAAAGGTCTACACTACATAGCTATCAAGAATCCATTCTTGAGTGTATGTGCTCCTTCGGTGTTCATCACTCCACAACACTAACGTCGAAGGAACTAATACCTTTGACTCGAGCCTTTCACTTGAGCTTGAAGTTGAAGTTTATTCTTGGATCAAGTTGAATGGCAAGACATTGGTGAAGTCTTCAAGTAGTTCCCCCATACACAATGTGGGAAGCTTTGCTTTGTATTTATCTTCATGTGTCCATCATGTGATCATCCACAAGCTTCAAGCATGTAATCCTTCGGGATAGTTATCTTGAACTTGCCCTTGTCAACCATGATCATCAACACTTGATGTCATCCTCTCATAGACACTTGAAATCTCTCTCTCGATGCGAGCCCATGAGAATCTCCTCTCAAAAACATAGGCAACACGTAGTATGGGTTAGTACACAAAGCGCAATTGACAAATTCTTACCATACCACAAGATCTCACGTGGCACATGATTTGCGCTTGTGTGTTGACCATCTTTGAATCCAATCTTCGATCTTCATCTTGGTCAACCTTAATCTTTGCTCCATGATTAATCTTGATGCACAACTACATGTATATGGCATTCATTCCGAATCCATTCAATATCCTTCTTGCATCACCCATGGAACAAACCTTCCTATATAACTTGATGTCATTGTTTCTTTATAGGAATTGTCATTCATTATCAAGTCTCAATGCATATATAGATGTTAATGGATTTCATCCACCAATTCATCCAATATTCTTCATGCATTGCAAATGGAACTTTCCTTCAAATGTATATCTCAGTGCAAACATTAGTCCATTAGGATTGTCATTTAATTACCAAAACCACACATGGGGACTACATGTACTTTCAATCTCCCCCATTTTGGTTATTGATGACAATCTCAACAAGAGGGTTTATATAATGAATTTTTAAACAAGCATGAAATTTATCCAAGGATAAATTGTATACTTGGAATGGTTGTAGTACCATCAATACACTACACAAGAATTTGATGATAGTACACCCATAGTATATAGAGCAAACTCCCCCATAATATATGAATTTGTGAATGAACTTTGAATGTCATTGTGTATATTGGTTGACATAAACTAGGAGAAGATTTCTCTATATACAAGACTCATCCATGCAATAAGAATATATAACAAGGGTAGATATGCATGAGTGACAACAAGAACTAGAAAAGATATTTATCTTAAACCCTCTAAACTTCTCCCCCATTGGCAACAAATGCCAAAATGAAAGACAAAACATCTAGCAGACCAATATAGTATGAGTTCCTCCTTTATGTGTGCATATAACAAAATGTGAGTGAAAACAAATGCACATATTCAATGATGAACAATTAAAGGAGCTCGAAATCTATAGAATGCAATCAGATACGAAGATATGAACTTTTTCATGTATAAAAATTTCTAAGTGGCCTATAATAATCATGATATGTATCCACAAAGAAACTCGTATACACAAAAAGAAAGGTTGCAATTGATAAGAACATGATATCCACAAGTGAATCCACTATTATACAACTTGAGCCTAGTCATAATAGCAAGGCACATGGCACAAATCACATGGCACAAATTGATCTCATTTGCATAACACAAAGTGAAGCAAGCAATCAAAAGATCCGATGAGCCAAAAGGATAAATGAATACTACGATTTGGGAAGAGGAGTGTTCTAAGGAAAATAGAGAAGCTCCCCATGATTTGTGCACTATTTAGAATTTTTGTATTTGGATACAAGTGCACAAAATAGGATCATCACTCCCCCAAAATCAATAGGAACACAAAACAATTGCAAGCAAGCATAGATAAGAAAAGAAGGATGAAGACAAAACTGACTGAAGAAATAGGATTGAGGAATTAGAGAAAGTCTTCAGTCAAAGTCTTCAGGAGAACCAAAGTCTACCAAATCATTGTCTTCACCAAGCCAACTGGTTCATCAACACATAACTGAGGAAATGAAAGGGTTGAGGAAATAGAACCAGTTGGCTTGGTGAAGACAATGATTTGGTAGACCTGTTCCAACTGTTGTGACAGTTGTACGTCTGGTTGGAGCGGCTGAGTATTTAAACTCGAGGACACACAGTCCTCACCGTATTCTCCTTGAGCTAAGATCACACAACAGTAGAGGTAAGTCTTCGCAGGTGACTTACAAACCTTCACAGACTTGGTCACTCGGCAATCCACAATTCCTCTTGGATGCTCAGGCCATGACGCCTAGCCGTCTGGAGGATACACAATCCTCAAAGGTAACAAGCGTCGGTTCCACACAGGAACAATCTCTTCAGTGATGCACAATCACTTTGGGGTTTGTAGGTTTGGGTTTTCCTCACTTGATGATTTTCGCTCAAAGTCCTCGGAGGATGGAATGCTCTCAAATGACAAGTGTCAGTTTCTATCAGAGCAGCCAACCAGCTACTGGTTGTAGGGGGCGGCTATTTATAGCCTAGGGAGCAGCTCGACATGATAAGACATAAATGCCCTTGTCTGATATGACTGTTAGGTGGTAGGATATTTTGGACAGCTGGCGCGTGGCACAACAACGGTCGGATTTGAGGTTCGAATTCCTCAGGGCCATCATGTTTCTCACTGTGTAGGCAATCCGCACTGGCGAATTCCTAACTCCTCAGTCAGAACAAATTCCTCAGAGACCAGAAGATCTTCGTCTCTGTCATTGAAGAAATTGACTAAACTGATATGAGATTTCCAATGGTTTCACTCGAACGATAGGGTAGGTGTAGGATTTTGAGATGAGCATCACTTGGAAATCAGTTTCCTTAGTATTACCCCGACCCCCTTTAACAGTACGGTGTTTCCTATGACTCAACAAAGAGAGAATGAAACTACGAAAACAAAAGTCTTCACGCTTCAGATTCCTCGCATGAATATCGAAGTCTTCAAGGTCACACCAATTTCTTCACTTTCAAAGTCTTCAGGAGAACCAAAGTCTTCAGCCGAAGACATTCATTTTTAGGGGTCGGCTTTCACTGTAAATATCAAACTCCTCATTGACTTATAGAGCCTGTGTACACTCGCAAACATATTAGTCCCTTAACCTATAAGTCTTCAATACACCAAAATCACTAAGGGGCACTAGATGCACTTACACATCTCACACTTTACAATATGAAAACCTATCTCGATACTTTGGCATAGAAGGAACTTGAATGATACTTTTCTAACACGAGTGATTTTTGTGATCATATATGCACAGTAACCCAAGTGTAGCAATCACCACATCCCAAAAAAAACTTCCTACTACATCAATCAAAAGGGGCACACCAAAGCACAAAAGCATCTCCAGAGGTACTCCTAATTAGCATATGACCTCAAGACTAAACCTCTCCTTGACAACGAAGGCATACTTCAAAAAAAATGTTTCTAGATCTAATGCTCCCATGGACAGCAAAATAACAAAATAAGATAGCTCCAAAGAGCCCCTTCCTTGGAACCTAGCTAGAGTAGTAAACGAATAAGAAGCCACAACTCCTTTACAAAAACCTAGCCTTCCTACATGTAAAAAGGAATAAAACCAGCAGGGTTCCTACCAACGTCCATCCCAAAAATAAAAGGCATATGTCCACACCCCACTCAAAACAAGCACAAATTCTTTTGGCCCGTAGCATAAGAATACAAAAAGCACATGGCCATACATGTATACATCCAACCCTAGAGCAGAAGAAGAGTGAAAATAAGGAGGAGAAGGGTTGAACCACTGATCCGTGAATGGAGACGCAAAAGGGAAGGAGGCACTAGTGACAATGGACGAAACTGCAAGAATAGAAAGACAAAAAATCAGAGGTGAGCAACAGACAGTGGCAAGCACCAGGGCAGTAGACGTCCTCGTCGGCAGCGACGGCGGCAACCACTGAGGCAGACGCGAGGGAGGGCGCTCATCCTCCTGCCCGGCCTCGATGTGGAGGAGGAGGAGGAGGAGGAGGAGGAGGAGGGAGGTGACCCACGAGCTTCCTGCGCTCCAAGGGGGCGGGGAGGAGACGATGGCGGCGTGAGGTCGAGGATGGGGGCCAGGGCGAGCACCGGTGACAGCGGCAGCGCAACGACAGGGGGTGTGCGGTGGCGGCGCGCTGACGCTCATCCTCCTGCCCAGTCCCGATGGGGAGGAGGAGGGAGGTGACCCACGAGCTGGGCGGCGCGAGCTCCTGGTAGCCGGGCTGCCCAGCGGCCACCTCCTGCCGGCGACGGAGGCGGCGCGCCACCCAGAGCAGCGGGAAGAAGACCGCCAGGAACCACACACCATCAATCTCGGGCCGAGCTCCGGGAGGCGAAGGAGATGACGGCGGCGGGGCAGGGAGGCCGACGTGGGTTAGGGTTTGGAGGGAGAGAGAGGCGCGGGGGAGGCGCGAGTGCGGGAGGGAGGAGGCGGCTAGGTCATCCCACGGCAGCGACACCCTTTTTATACCCTAATACGCGAAATGACCAAAATGCCCTCGGCGGGGCAGCGAAATTACAGGCGGTGGCACGACCGGGGTGAAACTGTTCACTGTTGAGGGGCTCTGTTTTGATCCGGCGGCCCAGATCGTCCGGGAGCTCGATCCGATGGCCTAGAATGCATCACGAAAACGACCAGACGGCCAGAAGTTGCTAAACTCTGTGAGTGCCCGACGGGTGCTTCGTTTCTTCTTTCTCGATTTGTTCACTTATTTGAGTTTGTATATTTAGTCCATATTAAAATATTCAAAATACCTTATAATGTTCCTATTCGGCGTTTTTACATTCCAGCGCATCAAAAGGCCATTATTGGGATATATGCTCCGATACCCTCCTCCGTTTATTTTTGCGAGAAGACCCTCCTCTAATATGCCAGAGGCCCCAGCTGTCAGCATCGTCGACTTCTCCTCCGCCGCCTCCTCTTTCTCTTCCCCAACCCCAACTTCCCCTCGACCCCGCCCCCTCGGCGAGCCGCGCCGCGCCGCGGTGAATGCGATGGCCACGGCTTCGTCGGAGCCGCTCCCCAGCGGCGAGGAGGGGGACGAGGATGCGGGGGTGAGGATCGGTGACGAGCTTCGCGGCATGTCGGACCAGGCGCTGAAGGAGAGGTTCAAACGCCTACAGGACGGACTCACCAAATTCCCCGGCATCCTCCCGGACGGTGGGAAGAAGTACCGCCGCTCGCTCCGTGCCGTCCGCGGCGAGCTCGACCGCCGCACTCGCTTGGCCTCGGACTCGGCCTCTCTCCGGCCACGGCCGCAGCCACCGCGTCCGCAAGGCCGCCTAGGCGAGCCGGTAAAACTATCTTCCAGTTCTGTATTTATTATCTTGGTGTGCGGCAGCGTGGATTAATTTTTTGATCTTTGCCTTGGTTCCTCCGAATTTGGGATTTGGATGGGTCTGCCTTGGGGTAGATTGGAGAGGCAGGTAAAGCCTTAGGGTTCTCAAACTTCCGTTCCATAAAATGCCTGCAAGCCATATGCATTTGTGCTTTTTTCTAAGGAACGGTACGGGCACTGCCAAATTCTGTAAGCAGGAGAAAAAGCACAGCCAAAACCTACTAGCCATAGTCACCAAAGGGCCACCCTGCCATGGCAAAGCACCAGGTCGTAGTATCTTCCTACTTGGCATAGGAAACAACTTGCATCGAGCCATAAGCAGAGTTATTAAAAACTTCGAGCATTCCTTTCCTTCCAAATGTTCCAAAGGGTGAAAGTTTGATTCCATCTAAAGCTATTTGCTCCTTCTCAGTAACATATGCATGGGCCTTGTCCCACCAATCCTGAATGTGGTGGTTCCGCGGCTCTGGCGCGAGCAAGTCTGATCTTTAGCGGAAAGTCCAATAGAGAGGGCACCTAATGGCCAAAGCATATCACCATGACTCATTGAGAGCCGCATAAGGTGACCAACCTTAAGCAAACAGCTGATCAGAGGTGAAGATTTGCTTCTGGAAGGGAAGCCAAGTGATAAATCTGCACTTATGTTTTGACTTTTGCGTCAGCCCTCCAAACCGCATCGTGGTTGATGGGAGTTGAAGGACCCTTCGAACTTCACCCTATATGCTGAGCGAGAGGAGTAAACCCCATCAGCCGTCCACCTCCCAAGTGATTTTGCGCGGGAAAACGGAGCGGGCAACGACATGGAAAAGATTGGAGATACACGAATTTGTGCACCTGCTCCGCATGCTGAAGCGGCGGTATGCTGCTGTGTTCACCAGTGGTAGAATTCCATGTTATCATCTTGCTTGTGTATGGCGGTAGTTATTGAAAACAGAAAGGTCTTTTTCATCTCTGTGGACAATGATATTCCTGTATTTTCTACCTGAAATCGAAATTAAAACCTCTCCTACCATCCGTTTTCTCTTGCTTTTTACCACAGACAGCGTTAATATTTTAATCTGTTACTTTGGTGACAAAATAGCAGCAGCTTTCCATCTTTCTTTCCATATGTTTAAACTTTCCTTTGAGTCAATCAGCGAATCATGGCTTGTGTCTGATTAAGGAGAATCTGTAAAAAATTAACAAGAATTGCCTCATGTGATATGTAAAGTGGGCTAACCATAGGGGGGCGTATTTGTGTTCTTTTCTATTTAATCCATATTTTTAATTTTAATGCATTTGAAAGTTGGTTTTTGTGATATGCCAACCAAATAAAATCTCCACAAGTATAGAAGTGATATTCTTCTTCGGCTATGGTGTTGCTGGCTCGCCAGTGACCACTGGAGTTGTTGGCTGGACCTTTGCGTGGTCGATTGGCCGTCGCCACCTTGCTATGGTTGTGAATATGTACAGTAAGCGTTCTGAGCTGTATAGCACTCTAAGGCTAATCATGGAATGCTCCCTTGCAGGATGGCAATAGAGGCGAACGGATGATCCAGTCAAGTTGTGCAGAACCGTCTGGTATGTGATTGATTTACTGTTTTGACAATGTATCATATTTGAAACTTTCTGCACACTACCATCTCATGGAAAATCCATTTTTGGAATACTTGTTTTCATTACATCAATTTTTGTAGTTGGGTAATAATTCTGAATAACTAGATATTGTGGACCTAAAATCCCTGCCTGCTTATCTTTTTTAGATGCTCCATCTAATATTATTGCTTACTGCAGTGCTGCGCCTGCAATGTTATTTTACCATGTTGGTATAACGTCTTTTGGGTCTTTCTCTTTTGTCCTTTTAAGAAAATTGCCAGTTCCGTGCTGTACTTAATAAACCATCTAGTACAACCTAAACCATTTGCCATATTGATCAAATGCACATGAATAATGATCTACGTTAGTCTCTTCAGTGCCATGCAATTTTGTATTTGCTATTGAAATTGATGAAATCAATAAATACTTTGGGTAAAGAAAATGTACCCAAAGCTGGAGCTACTATTGTCAAATTGTGTTGTGTCCACAGCTATATCAAAAACCGAAATGAATGCCTTTTGAATTTACTCAGACTTTATATTGGTTTCACTATGTATAATTAGGCAAGCCACTGTCCGACTCGATTAAAAGATTGAACACCAGAAGGTCTGACTAGTCGTCGTATCACATTTCCTAATAAACTCATAACATGTTGACCATTTTTCCAACATAAATTTCTGTTATACGCGTTATTAATTAATTTGCTATTCAAAATTTTAATTTTCTTTACGACTTGTAGGTTTGTCTAGTAAATGCAATGAAAATCATGGAGTAACCAAATCTGATTTCCTTTCCGCATTTGAGGTGGATGATGAGGTAATTAATGTGTTGCATGGTGATTAATGAGTTCCATGGGTTAGGCTTGCCTCGTATAATCCTTCCCCACACCTCACCTGGTGTGGGAGCTCCTAGCACTGGGCCTGTCCTATGGTACTTAAATCTGTGTATTTTGTGCAAGTGTTGAATTTTCTGTACGTTAGGCAGGCATCGATGTGGAGATAACAAGTGTATGCCCTGGCAAGACTAAAACGCCAGTAAAAAATAAAGGGAAGTCGTATGAAGTGAGTGAATCTTGCAAAACCAATGCACAACCAACGCCTCCCAAAGTATTATGTATCGACAACTCAATCGACGTGGAAAATATGTCTTCTGACGATGACTGCAAGGATAATGGCGATATTAGGATACGTGAAAATGCTTCCACACCTTCTCGGAAAAGGTTAGTATGTATACGCTCTTCTGTTTCATTGTGTTAACCTGCCGTCCATTTGTTTTAATTGGTAATGATATGTTGTTAACTAACTTTAAATAGACATGGCTTGCTACACATGGTGCATAAACCTATCAAAATTCTTATTCTTCATACGGGACAGTGATAGCTTCCATGGTAGATGTAAAAGGTTCTGTTAGATAACTTACTACTTTTAGTAAATACCAAACACACCGAATTGAAGATACCTCTACCAGGAAATACAAAATTTATGATTTGAACTACAAGGGCTCTTGGTGTAGTTTTTAGGAGTACAGAGGAGTCAAACTTATTTAATGTTTGACTTACAATACATCTGCTCATGGAAAGCTAGGTAGTGTGTGCTTAAGTGGTCATGCTATTGGTTCAAGGAAGGCAGATTATTGCTCTCTTGTGCTCAACTTTGTTATTGTTTTCTAATCAATCAATTCATTGTTTGAATGTTGTTTTGTCCATCATTATCAAATTCAAATACAATACATATATTACTCAAATGTACAAGGTCAAACTGACATGTAATGAAAAGGGATACACAGCAAATTAACAAAAGAACATGCGATTCTTCAAATAATCTGATTTAACTTCTGCAAGGATATTTCCAGTATTCATCAGTCACGTCCCTATGCATTCCCCAGTTACTTCACCTGTTGTGTAACATATCTGACTGTGATCATACCCCTGTCCTTGTCCAATTGTACTTTGCTGATCAATTGGTAGAATGCTGTATATATACCACATCTCATGCATGCATGGTTGTGCTAATTTTTATTATCTATTATGTGAAATTTTCATTGTACTGAATCATGCAACCTACCTCTTCCAGGAAAGGAGATGACTCAGTAAACTTCTCAATGCGATTGAGATCAAGAAAGGTTTGTAAATACTTTTTAGTTTCTATGACTTCTACCATCATGGCCGCCAGTGTGCTCTTTTATGATGATTATTATTGAAGTATTATTATGATTGACAGAGCCCCAGCTGCTCATGATTTTGGCAGTAGATACTAGAAAAGGGGTTTTGTTTTAAAATGACTCTCATACTGGTTAATAATACGGAAATATTACTAGAACTTAATATTCTGAAGAAAATCATTGAGTGTAATGATAGCGTCACCTTTTTTCTCATGGGCCAACATTGGACCTTCAACCTGTGGCCCTCTACAGATATTTATAAGTAGCATAACATCAACATGTGACCTTTCTCTTGTTGTGATGGGGTTGAGTCTCGTTGTATTAAGCACTTTAAACCGACAACCATGTTGTTGAGGTTCAGCTGCATATTATCCTCTAGTCCAATGCAAATATGCAATGTCATTTCCAAGAGCATGCTGGTCAAACTGTCGGCATGACCATTAGTTTATATACTTCCCCCATTCCCAAATACATTGTCATGGTCTTCGCGATACAGCTTTGGCTGTCCAATCATAATACTCAAGTGTATGGAAGTATCTTTCTGTGACGATTCTATACTATTTCTGTACAATGTATGTACTTTTGGCAATGGTTTCTAAAGCAATATTTATTTGTGAATGGAGGTAGTAGTTTGACCAGTAAAAGAATACGTAGTCATACTTGCGCACAAAATTATGTAAACATAGGACAAAATTGACTGCTGTGTGCTACCTATGTAAACACCGCATAGTGCTAATTTCCTTCCATGTCGTTATCAAAAATATGTTCACCGGTTTGAATCTTAGTGTTGCATAGTGGTGTCAAATGGCTGCCTTCATCAGTTCTGCCACATTTTTCTTCTGTACCATGTGGCTCAGTATAGGCGTTGTGTTGTCATATTATCCAGTTTTTCGTTGCAACTTGCTTAGTCTCTGTTCCTGGGTGACGTTCAGGTGCGTAAGTGCCGATGGAGATTTTTTTTTCAAAGTTTATGCTACTTAATCCAAATGAGTGACACCTCCATTAACGCGGTGCACACTTAAAAATTTTTGGTAGAGAATTCAACTGTAGTTGTAGGGTGGCAAATGTATCGGGTCATAATTACAAGCTTTGTGGTTTGTCTGGATCTGGGCCACAGTTTCTTTGGTCGTGATGCACCACTTCATAAAAATAAAATTTGTTTGGGACTATACATCTTCAGTTATTGAAACCGTAATGGGGTTTGCGAAATTATTACTTATGATTCTCTAGAGATCATATGTAGTGGAAAGGACAGACACAATACAGGTTAAAGCACGATAATGCAAACACATGCTCAAGTAGCCACTCAGGATCTTAATTCTTAAGATGAACAAAAAAGTATAAAGACAAAAAAGAGAAGATGTCCATGGCCACTTTGTGACATTTAATTCGGGAGCAAATATAGGATAGGAGTGGGAAGACCTGACATCTGAATGTATTTTACCAGATTGCACCTGTACATAGTTAGCTTGTAAGATTAAAATAAGATAATTACTTGGTGCACTGTACTACATCTATAATCTTTTCAGAAGAAGTTCAATTTTCCAAGGACAAAGCGAATTGGTGAGAGAGTTGCAGTATGCAGTTCTAAGAGCAACTCCAACGCGCCGACCCAAACGAACGCGCGTTTTATCCGCCTTTTGTCTTCTTGGGTCGGCTGCTCGCTCGTCGTCCGCCCCTTCTGCGTTTGGGTCGGCCGTGCGCCCAACACGTGGATGCATTTTCGTCCTTGCGGCCGGCCTGCCATGTTTTTTTGCAAACATATGGAAATTTGACCCTAGTTTACATAATTCAAACAAAATACGAATATCTCAACCAAATAAAAAATTAACCGTCTCAAATACATTAAAAAAAAGATAGTGGATACATCTATTGGTTGCCAACGTGAGCCCAGATATGGTCAACCAAATCATCTTGCAGCTGAATGTGAGTTTCCCAATCACGCGCATTTGATGATGAAATTCGGTGAACCGTGCAAACGTTGCCGCTCCATGCTCAGGCACAACATTGTCACCCTGAAATTGAAACCCTTGGTCTAGATACGTTCCGGGCGCTCATCCTCTACGATCATATTGTGCATGATCACACAAGTAGTCATCACCTCCCACAACTTTTTGGTGCTCCATGTTCTAGCAGGATACCAAATGATGCCCCATCGAGATTGCAGAACACCAAAGGCACGCTCGACATCATTCCTAGCACTCTCTTCCTCTTCTCTCCTATAGGGTTGGGGATTGTCTTCACAAGAGTAGTCCACTGAGGATATATACCGCTCAGGCGTCAGCTAGGTAGTATCCTTTATTGTAGTTGTGGCCATTGATCTGAGCATTGACCTCCGGGCTGTTGCCTTCTGCAAGCCTTGCAAACACCAGAGAGCGTTGAAGCATGTTGATATCGTTGTGAGATCCGGCCATGCCGAAGAAAGAGTGACAAATCCAGAAATCTTGTGAAGCCACGGCCTCGAATATGATGGTGCAAGCTTTAACATGGCCCCTATACTGCCCCTGCCAAGCAGAAGGGCAGTTCTTCCACTCCCAGTGCATACAATCTATGCTACCAAGCATCCCCGGAAAGCCCCGCTTCAGGCAGGGCCGGGCGTGGGGCGAGGTGGCATTGTTTTTAAGGCGGTAAGGCGAGGTGAGGCGCTGGGGGGGCGCCTCACTACCTAAGCGCTAAGGCATAAGGCGAGGCGACGCCTTAGAGAGTTCTATGCAACAGAATTAAGTAGAATTTGGTAGGCATTAGGCAACTAGGCATACAGCCATACAGAGCTTGCTGCTGCCTGCTGTCTTGGAGAGGTGCTGCTTGCTTGCTGTCCTGGAGGAGGGAGAACTGCAGGAGAGGAGGGGGAGGAGGAACTGCAGGAGAGGAGGGGGAGGAGGAACTGCAGGAGAGGAGGGGGATGGGGATCTGCCGGAGAGGAGGGGAGAAGCTGCTGTAGAGGAGGGGAGAAGCTCAGATCCAGCCTGAGGTGGGGGTGGGGGAAAACTGAAACTGGTTACAGCTCTCTCTCTCTCCCTGCTAGTAACTGTTGGCTCCCGCCCTTTTCTTCCCTCCCAGATCTCTGTTTCCCGCCTGAACCTCCCAGCCCTGTCTAAGGCATCCTCATTTGCCTAAGGCAGGCAGAGTGGCGCCTAGGCGGACGCCTTGGACGCCTTATGGACTAAGGCGGACGCCTTAGACACACAGGTAAGGCAAGGCCGACGCCTTGGCTCCTGGGGGCGCCCTGACGCCTAGGCGTCGCCTAAGTGACGCCTTAGGGACGCCTTAAAAACAATGCGAGGTGGTGCTGGCAGTGACGTCGGGGATGCTGTGGCGGCGGTGGGGCGAGGCGGTGGCGGCGGCGACGTTGGAAGGTGGTGTGCTGCGGGGCAGGTATGTGGGTGCGGACAGCTGGCCTGGGCACCGGAACTGGGCGGCGGCAGCGACGGGTGGGGCGGCCGGGTGTGCTGGCTGTTGATGGGAGGAAGATGGAATGTTCAATGTGTCACCATTGGCGGGCCGGGAGAGGAGTAGGCGGGTGTCGCGCCCATCCGCTTCATGCCCGTGTGAGGCCCAAATTTGGGCCTGAAATGGGTCGCGTGGCGGACAAAAAGCGGACGCGCGTCCATTTGGGTCGGCGCGTTAGGCCGACTTTTGTGTCCGTTTCGACCCAAACGGACACGCGCGGACGAAATGGGTCGCCGCGTTGGAGTTGCTCTAAGCGTAAGCTGGATTTTGTTGCACGATTGCAGATGGTGTACTACACTCATCTGGTACATTCATGAATTTTTCCGAAGGTTCTAGAGGCAGTACAGTGTGCAATGTCTACATGTAAATGTTGGGACAACAGGCATGGACCATGGCACAAGATTAAGCCGAGGGGATTAGATGAAGAAAACCGTCACCAGACGGCGGCCATCTCCATTTGATGCCGCCAGTAGAAAAAAAAATACTGATCTACAGGCACAGATCACCTTTACCAAAGAAAATAAATAAAAATATGGAGAAATCATCTCTGAAAATTAACCTGGTAGCTTTCTTGCGGCCATCTGAAAGAAAAATGAGAAAAGGGAGCTGCAAGAAGAAACTAGATGAATTAGATACCGATCCTAGCATGTGAGCTATTGTCTCCTACTATTGCTGACAAGACGCAGGGAAAGCTGTGTGTCATAGGGCCATGCCTAATAAAAAAAGAACTTCTGGAGTGATGGTAGTATCTGGTATGCGTAGTAACTAGGAGGAACTAGGAAGTCATAATTTTGAACCATGATGTGTGTGGCAGTTGTTAATGAGAGGATCATAATTTTTTGGGGGAGTGCCAGAAAAAAGAAAGAAAGACTGACTGTTTTCAGTACTAGCAAAGGATTAGGATAGGTCTTCAGTTAGATGTTAGGTCTGCTATCCTGCAATTACAACAACTTTCTTTTTGGCAGTAGTGATTACAACAACCTAATACAATTTAAGTGCTTTACTTCTCTTTTTGGGGTTATTGATTATTTTCTTAGTGAATCATACTGTAACCAGCTAACCATTAGTAAATATCTGTCCGTGTCAGCTTCTAGAAAGAGTAAGCTAAGCAAGTTATGATTTGCTTGCAACCATGATGAGGTAACTCTTCTGACTAGTTTGGTCTGATTTTTGCACCGGTTCAGGCTCAAGAGGTGGTTCTACTCGATGCAGATGCACACCATTCGGAATCTGCAGAGAAGCCAACCACTAAATGGTAACAATTTGTCAATTTCCCATGTGTGCTCCGATATTGGGGACAGCACAATTTGTGTGGTCAACCTGTGACTCGCATATGAAATATAATAATATTATGTATGTTTAAAGTTTTTGAGATTATTAACTTAATTCTGATACTTCATTAGGGATGCAATGAAGATATATTATCCTTCAAGGTTAGCATTTGAATTTTTTTAAACCCACTGAGCTTAATGTTTTTGTGCATAGTTGATGATTATTTTCTTTTTGCCTTGCCGGCAGCGAACACTCAAATTCTATTGAGCTTTCTCATGATGATATAAAATGCCTTGAGCCTGAATCGTTACTTTCCTCAACTATAATGAACTTCTACATTATGTAAGTATCGTTCTTTAGTTTCTAGATTCCTCATTCATTTCCTTTCTCGTAACAGTTGAAGTCATAACTATACATCTTGTAGGTACCTGCAAGGGCCAATGTCATCGATTAGTACACAAAGAGGCAAGTATCACATTTTTAATACATACTTCTTCAAGAAACTTGAAGCCCTGAAATCAAAGGTAACTCTGCAGTAAATTTCTAAATTGTATTGTCTTTACTGGCTCAGTATTCTATACTTTGATTGCTACAGTTGCTGTGTTCTATTCTAGTACATAACTGTCACGACCTAGGTTACGATGGGGTAGGCCATGGCTAGCGTGACAATAACCCATACTGGGTTTTCAAGCTGAGTATCTAGAAGGCTAGGTATGCTTGATGCTTCTCTTGGACAAGTGTGATTATGTTGTAGAATAAGAAATAATTTTCTTATGGAAATGGCAGACTGCTGTGCATTCGATCAAGGAAATAATGCTTCTCATCCGTACAGTGCCACACAAAAGATCCAATTTTTTTTCATTCTTATTCACTGCCCATTTAGGCACAGGAAAGGCTGTGATGTTAAGAATATGAAAAATCTGTCTTATTTTAAGGCTTATTGAGTATTAGGTTCTTTTTTGCCCCTTGTCCGAGTGCAGCATGTCATGAACAGAGCTTTTTGGACTGTACTGCCCGTGCAAATATATATACAACTGTACAAGAATGAAAGCACATACATAAACCTCAGAACAAGAAGTATAGAGTGAGGGAGGGGGAGAACAGCAGCAGCAGCAGCTATCATGTGCACACATCAGCAATAGCACAAATCAGAACACCTCGCTCTCCTAACGGCACAGCAGCAAGGAAACAGTCTCGGGCATCCTCTTCTCAACCAAACAGCAAACCAGCGACGTGCAAATAGTCAACATCATGGCCTCATGGGTAGTCCCAAGGAAACAGGAGCGCATCCAGAAAGCGGCCCAGACCAGCATGCGAACAGCATCGACCAAAGATGTGGCTCGTTGGCAGGGCTGATGAAAAAAGGAACTGGCGGCAGCAATAAGCATATCTAATTAAACAGCCAATTGGTCTTATTATCTAAACCAATAAACTGCAAGCTGAAAGTGTTTTTTTTTTTGTGTGGGTGAAGCTGAAAGTTAACAATGCCATTTTATCTGACTGAACACCATCGACCAGAGATGTGGCTCGTTTGCAGTGGCTGATGGAAACAGGAACTGGTGGTGCTAACTGCTAAGAAACATATCTAATTAAACAACCAGTTGGTCTTATTATCTAAATTAGTAAACTGCAAGCTGAAAGTTAACAGTGCCACTTTATCTGACTGGATGGTTGCTTAGGCCTTTGCATAGCATATGGCCATAAGCCGCATGTCGTACCAGCATGAGTAGCAACTTGGTAGATTTAGGAAAACTAGTGTGACCTGGTTGGTGCTTAAATTTACAAGGTATGTATCCACACAACGGAAGGTACATAATTTTTTTACAAGGCATGTACTCCCTCCGTAAAGAAATATAAGAGCATTTAGGTCACTACTTTAGTGATCTAAACACTCTTATATTTGTTTACTGAGGGAGTACCTACACAGCGGAAGGTACATGAAATGTAAAAAGGGTAAAAATATTACATTTGCATTTAGGTTTTACTATTAATCTTTTATCTGTTGGGTAAATACACTGAGGATGTGCGTTCGTGTAAGTGCCTTTTTCATAGTAAATTGAAGATTTCTTGTTTATGTCAGCTATAAACATGTGGTCATGTCTTATATATTCAACCCCTTTTGCTTTCTTATTGTGAAGGTAGACAAGCCTTCTTATTTCTTAAACCTGAGAAGATGGTGGAAAGGCATAGATATATTTCAAAAGCCATATATATTATTTCCTGTGCATGCAGAGTAAGCATTTTTGTCGTCTCTTTTCCTAAGATACATTACTTTATATTGATATTACTATTTACTTGTAGGGTTATACATGTTTTATAGAACTTCACCTCATGTGTATTTTTGATAAAATGCAATTGGGTTTGAAGGTGGAAATTTACATGTCTATAGAACATTGTATGTATTGTATCTTTTGAGATTCTTATAACTTTCTACTCATGGTTTCCATGGATTTTTTTTACCGTAAGGATGATTTCTACGGATATTTCGTTGTATCACAGCAACCGTCACTACCAGTTAGCATTTTGAAAATACGTTCCTGGCTGGTGATTCTATGTCCATGACAAACCATGATATTATTTCTCAGAGATTCTGATTTGCCATGCCTAGGACAGTCATTCCGAGGCAGAGTTACAAAAGCTGATAAAATCTGGTTCCTGTATAACAAACCAAATGCTGGATATGGTGTATTGGCAGATTTGACAATGGGTTAATGCCAGTTTTAGCTTATACCATAATTAGCTACTCCTTCTGATTCAAATTAATTGTCGCAGCTTTAGTACAACTTCAAAGTTGTACAAAAGCTGTGACAGTTAATATGGATCAGAGGGAGTATTACATATTGTGCTCTGAGATTGAGCAATTCTGCAAGATTACCGGTGATATTTACCAAGTCATATCTTTATGAGGAAATCTGGGAGCTGGCTTGTTTCAGTTTCTAGCAAAATTGTGGGGACTACTTGAACCCTGGTCATAATGAAGTAGATGCTATTGTGCTTGTTTTCTGGTATAAAAACGAGGTCAACAGGGGGAGGAGCCCCTGCGCCTTTTTAATTAAGAAAAGGGTGCGAAACATACATTCGAACTCAATGGGTTCGAACCCGCGCCGGCGTGGAGACCGCTGCGCTCCAACCACTGGGCCAAGAGCTCATCCATGCTTTTTAGTTTCAGTTGATACTTGCAGACTTAAGAGTGGATGTTTATAGAGAATAAGGTGCGCATGTATTTCAAAATTAAACTTTGACCATAAACTAGACCAACCAAACGTGAGTGTATACAAAAATTATCTCGTTGAATTCGTATTCGAAAGAAGTTTTCAGTGATATAATTTTTATGTCACAACAGAATATATTATTAGTCTGCTTTATGGTCAAAGTTGGATTTTGGAATGCGTGCGTGCCTTATTCATCGGAATAGAGGGGATATATATATTTGTTGTAAATGCTAGGAGGGAGCTGTCTCTAAAAGGTAACTCCTATGTTGCCTGACTGAATTCAGAACTTCACTGCAACATGACCTGATCATTGATGCATATTTTTACCACATATGCTAGACTTATGCATTACTTCAATATTCTGTTAGAAGGCTCAGGATGTTTTGTTTTTGTTCCAAATGTTCAGTACTCATTGGAGCCTGGTGATTATATGCATGCCAGCAAAGGAAGATCAATCAGGCCCCATTATACTTCATTTGGATTCACTGAAGTTCCATAACAGCAGATTGATTTTCAGTGTTGTTGAGAGGTAAACAATCTTGAAAGTCAAAAAAGTTGATGAGTTGTACTGCTTTGTTTTGGCGTTCGTCTTTTATTTGTGCAACATAATAACACAAATGGGATACAGGCTGCTACTTTGTTCCCTCTATTCTTTTTCATACAAATAGACCTAAAGTGGTCGGACCCAAGGTTGTCAGAATCGCGATTCTATTATAAGATTCTACGACTTTACGATCCAAACTAACCACTATGATTCTACGATTTTAGTTCTTATAATCTACGTTTCTACGATTCTGATAGTGAAGATTCTACGATTTGCGATCCTACCATCGAAGCTCCGATTCGATTCAAAATCGCGATTCTGACAACCTCGGACCCTTCCCCGGACCCTGCGTAAGCGAGAGCTACATGCACCGGACTGCCCTTTCTATTAAAGTCTCATTTATTTCATACATTTTTGCATTTATAAGTACATCTTCTGGAACGTAGACACTATTATTTTGTTATGCCATTATTTTTCTTGTCTAGGTGTCAAAATTTCATTAATTCTCAGTGTTCTGCTATATTATTTTCATTCTATTTTAAAATGATGTATGTTCATTTGTAGATTCTTAAAACAAGAATGGAATTACCTGAAGGATAATGGTTCTTTAGCAGAATGTCCTATACGAGAAACGGTGTGGAAGAACGTTCCTCGTAAAATTGAGAAGAAACCAATTGCGGTAACTTAAGATCTTCTTTTTATGAAATGCATGTACTGAGATGTGTGCTTTGAGGTTAGCTTTAGCTGATAGAATGTACCTATTGCAGCATCCAACAGTTTGTGCACCACTGTGTCCATTTGAATCTGAATAACAAAACCGTTACTAGATTCAGTCACTCAGGAGAATAGCATCGGACCCACCTGTGGTTTTCATTTGCGTATTGACAACCTCTTGGAATTCTCGTTACAGTTCATACTAGTGAGTAATTCTTTAATAGCATGTATTGTGGTTGAGAAGGTATTATTTTGGCATTCCTTTCTTAAGCCTCCATGTCATCTAGAGACTAGAGATGGCAATAAAAGTATGCTATAGAATTTATCTCTTAGTATCTCTAGCAATTAATGTTTGCATGCCTCTATAATTATGGGGTGATTAATATTCAGTAAGAAAACATGTTAGATGACATCTGGATACAATGGAGAAAAGCATCATAGGCATGAAAATACCATCTCTTAGAGAAGAGAAGGCACACTCTTTCTTTCATTTTTCTCTCTTCCACCTCAGCATGCTGACATCGTCCCATTGTGCGTCGCCTAAGATATTGTCAAATACAGGCTGTAAATTGCTAAGTTAATGCAGTGGCGGAGCTACACAAGATTAGTTTGTGTGTGTGTGTGGGGGGGGGGGGGGGGGGGGGGGATGTCCATTTGTAGGGGAGAAACGAATTTATGGGTGGCCATTACATACGCTGTTATAACATCTGCACTATAGATGGTGTATTTGTCTCTCCATGCTGTGATCCTGTAGCGCTTACACTCTTAATTTTTTTCCAGGTTCCGCAGCAGGAAAATGAATTTGATTGTGGCCTCTTTGTTCTGTATTATATGCAGCGGTTCATCGAGGAGGCACCTGAAAGGCTTCACAAGAAAGACCTTTCTATGGTGAGCCACTATCTGTTAGTGTGTTGACCATTCTATGTTCGGTGTGTTTGACTGCTTTCAGAACACTGAACTGCACGCGGATATTCCTTGCTCATTTTTTCTCTAATTTTTTCTGTTAGTTTGGCAAAACATGGTTTCAACCTGAAGAGGCTTCTGCATTGCGAAAGAAAATGCAGATTCTGCTTCATCAGTTGTTTGAGGAAGCGAATCCCAGTAACTATAGTACACCGGAGCAGACAGATGGTCAGTCGATTTTGGAAGCCAAACCTGCAAACAATGTAATGGAGCCGACAATGTTGGAACACCCTTTGGAAGTCAGTTCAGCTGAGGTGACACCAACGTTGGAACACCCGCTGGAAGTCGGTTCTGCTGAGATGACACCAATGTCTGAACAACCTTTGGAAGTCAGTTCGGCTGAGATGACAGCAACGCAAGAACCTCCTTTGGTGGGCAGTTCCGGTGAGATGGCACCAGTGCAAGAACATCCTTTGGTGGGCAGTTTGGCTGAGATGGAACCAACGCAAGAACACTCTTTGGTGGGCAGTTCGGCTGAGATGGAACCAAAGCAAGAACACCCTTTTGTGGGCAGTTCGGCTGAGATGGAACTAACGCAAGAACATCCGTTGGTGGGCAGCTTGGCCGAGATGGAACCAACACAAGAACATCCTATGGTGGGCAGTTCGGTCGAGATTACGTCGCAGAAACCTTTGGAGGGCACTTCTACCCGACCACCTAGTTTTGAGCACCCTTTGGAATGCAGCTGATTGATGTTACCACCTCTGGAGTGACTTACGCCCGTAGAAACCGAAACCGGGTCGGAACTGTATTATAGATGGGAAGGTGTTGTAGCCTGCATCTGTAGGCAACTTTGAGGGAGGGGTGGTGTTGCATGACTGAACGTTGCAGTTAATGTATCCACGGGAACTTCCGTGTATATAAAATATCAGTAGGAGAACTGGTGGGTGTATGAGTCGCTCAGGGTGGACTTCATCTGTTCGTTAGTTTTTTTTTACCAGCAAGCCTGGGGGCTCTTTATTCCTTGTCAAATATCGTTACATCGTTTATAAGCGTCTGCATAAGAAATGCAGGGGGTTCATTGACCCACGCACAAAAATCTGAATAAAAACAAAAATGATCTAGCTATCTTATGTGCTGCTACATTCGCTTCCCTAGGGCATAACTCATAGGAAACATCGTCAAAGGCACTTGCATGCAGTCATGGAAAATTGCTGAACTTGCAGTCGTAGAAAACCCTCCTGAGATAAGAGTCTGAAGCGGCCACATGGGTTTTAGGATTGAAAGAAGCATCCACGTTCATCACTAGCAAACATGCCCGATGCGTTGCAGTGGGAGAAAAAATTACCTCTCATGCACACTCTCGATATATCAGCAAATCTCTTGAAATCGTGCACGATGCCACATGAAAAACAACATGATAAGTGATGTTGCGCAAAAACATAAAGACGTGATGATTTTTGAAGTGTATTCAAGGTGTTTCCAATTTAGACAATATAAATATAAATCTAGTTGCAGGTATATCTTTACGCATTTGTTGTCGTTCCTCGCTGGTGCCCAATAAATATTTGCATTACAATGAAAATAGCAAAGTATATTTTATTATTTAATGATAGCATTTGCATAAGAGCATTATTTTTGCCTCCTTTATATATGTGCTTTTTTTGTAATCCAATTCAAATCTTAATTTGGTTGCAAAAATATTAGACAACTCCATAAAAAACAATCAATTTGTAAGGACATGCATACCAAATGTTCAAGGTTGCATATCAACATTGATATTCTTAAAAAAATGATTTTTTTAAAACAATATGAAAATTAAAGTCAAGCCATTGGTTTACGTAAAGCTTGTATCAGCAACATTGTACATTTTTTATACATCAGAAACATTTTATATATACACATTTAATACTTTTCAATTTCATGGTCAACATTTTTTAAAACATATTTATTTTTTATGTCTACTTTTTATACATATCCTACATTTTTTTATACATCAGGAATATTTTTTATATACACGTTTAACATAGTCCAAATACATGTACTATTTTTGAAAACTTATATTTTTTTATGTCTACTTTGTTCCATACCACATTATATATGTTTCTGTACAGTTTCCTTATACATCAAAAAACATTTTTTGTATGCACATTTTACACTTTTTAATATATGATTAACATTTATTAAAGAATGAAAATTATATTGCTATTTTTCTATACGAATTGTACTTTTTTGTATATAATGGAAACATTCTTTTTATACATGTTTGAAATTTCTTTAGTGCATGATTAACATTCTTTCAAAGTCTGCATATAAGTGATTTTTATGATTAAAATATTCATAGTATTTCGAAATAAAGCCAAAAGAAAAAAAATACAGAACGTATGTAAAAATAAGTAAGAAAAATAAGTGCTAAAGGCCGCTCTAGGCCGGCCCAATCGGGCAGGGGATCGAACCTAGGTCTTCTAGGTGGAAGAGGGAGAGTCCAGCCAGCCGGGCTGACCAAGCCCTTGACCTATTTTAGGGAATCAGTACCTATTGAACCAAAAGCAATGTCCGACTAAAAAAAACGAATCGTTTTTTTCCACTTACCGGGGGCATAGGTGGGTAAATTATGTGAACTCTATGGGCAAATTCCATGACGTATGACAGAAACCTAATTTTCTTTATTATTAGGTAAAGATAAAGATATACACCCCTTTCAGGGGTTTGTGCCATCCTACTTGAGACCTTTGAGCTTTTTTCTTCTTGCTTTTGATATAATTAAGCGATAAAGCACTGATTGACATCACACATCGTTTGGTCGGCTGGACCTCCTCTCCATGTGTTGCTTGCCTTCTCTCCCATGAAATATACCAAGTGATATTTAGAACTAGCTCTCGCATGCAAACTTCTAGGCACAAGGGTGCTGGATGGTCATTTTTTAAAAGCTCCTCCAACACAATGGCACCAGATTTGTCGGCACACAAAGCCACATCTACCTCTTCTTTTACTCCTAATTGCTTCCAAATTTGCCTTGCTCTAGTACAAGTAAAAAGCATACGCTTCAAATCTTCATATCCCAGTGGACACAAAGGCCATTGACCCGAATCAACGATCATGTCTACGTGCTAATATACCTACACACAGGATCGATTCTTTCAGTGCTATCCAGCCAAAAACTTTCACTTTTGGTGCCACAGTAGATGTCCATAAATTTCTCCAAACCTCCTTATCTCCTGCCCGTCCTATGTCCTCATCATTGGCATAAATTTCATCTGTTCTTTAGTTTTTTTATAGGCTTAGCTAGAAGAGGTCAATAAGATCTCAGGCTCTGATTAGACAATGTTGCATAAGCCGGTTGGCGAGTTGCTGTGTTCTTTAGTTCTTCTGTGTGCAAACGCTTGCTGATTTGACGTGTTGTGCCAAAGGACGCAATCACACAAGGAAGTTGCGAAGATGAGCAAGTTTATAGATTATAAGTACTAGACTAGATCTCGTCTTGAAATCTTAAGAGTTGATCTACACGGTTGCTCCTGGGCCCATGGCTGCAGGTAGGACTGGTTTCACAGTAACACGCTCGTCTGCTCAGGCCTTGCGCCTCCTCGTCTCCTTCCTCAACCAGTTCAATCGGACACGACCAAGAACACACCGACGATTCGCCTGTGATGACCCACAAGTATAGGGGATCAATCATAGTCCTTCTGATAAGTAAGAGTGTCGAACCCAATGAGGAGCAGAAGAAAATGACAAGCGGTTTTCAGCAAGGCATTTTCTGCAAGCACTGAAATTGTCGGTAACAGATAGCTCGATAGCAAGATAATTTGTAACAAGCAAATAATAGTAACGGTAACAAAAGTGCAGCAAGGTAGCCCAATCTTTTTTGTAGCAAAGGACAGGCCGGAACGGTCTCTTATAATAAGCAAATCGTTCTTGAGGACACACGGGAATCTCAGCCAGTCGCTTTCATCATGCTTGTTTGATTCACGTTGGCTACTTTGATAATATGATATGTGGGTGGACTGGTGCTTGGGTGCTGTTCTTACTTGAACAAACCTCCCACTTATGATTAACCCCTCTCGCAAGAATCTGCAACTACGAAAAAAGAATTAAGATAACATCTTACCATAGCATTAAACATATGGATCCAAATTAGCCCCTTACGGAATAGCGCATAAACTAGGGTTTAAGCTTCTGTCACTCTAGCAACCCATCATCTAATAACTACTCCACAATGCATTCCCTTGGGCCCAAAGATGGTGAAGTGTCATGTAGTCGACGTTCACATAACACCATTGAGGGAATCACAACATACATATCATCCAAATATCAAATGAATATCAACTTCACATGATTATTTATGACAAGACTTCTCCCATGTCCTTAAGACCAAAAATAACTACTCACAAAACATATTCATGCTCAAGATCATAGGGATATTAAATTGTGTAATGGATCTGAACATATAATCTTCCACCAAATAAACCATCTAACATCAACTACGAGATGTAAACAACACTACTAGTCACCCATAGGTACCAATCGAAGATTTTGATACAAAGATTGAACACAAAAGATGAACTAGGGTTTTGAGATGAGATGGTGTTGTTGAAGATGTTATGAAGATTGGCCCTCCCACGATGAGAAGGTCGTTGGTGATGACGATGGCTTTGATTTCCCCCTCTCGGAGGGAAGTATCCCCGGCAGAATCGCTTCGCCGGAGAGCAAAAGTGCTCCTGCTCAATTTCCGCCTCGAGACGGCGTCACTCCGTCCTGAAAGTCCTCTCCTTATTTTTTCTAGGGCAAATGACCTTATATACTAGAAGATGGGCACCAGAGGATGGTCAGGGGGCCCACTATCCACCAGGGCGAGCAGGGAGGGTGGGTGGGGGTAGGCGCGCCCTGGTGCCCAGTGGGCACCTGGTTGACCCCCTATGGTATTTATTTTGTCCAATATTTTTTATATATTCCAAAATAAATCTTCATAAAATCAGCTTATTTGGAGATGTGCAGAATAGGTATATCTGACATAGCTTTTTCAGGTCCAGAATTCCAGCTGCCGGTATCCTCCCTCTTTGTGTAAACCTTGCATATTATGAGAGAAAAGGCATTATAATTACTCCACAAAGTGTTATATTGAATGAAAACACTATAAATAATAGTGGGAAAACATGATGCAAAATGGACGTATCAACCCCCCCAAGCTTAGACATCACTTGTCCTCAAGAAAAAGCTAATATCGAGAATCATGTCGACATGTTTATATATATACTAGAGAGAGAGAGAGAGAGAGAGGTGTCGATAAAAACAAAATACAGGAATAGTAGCATTATGATCATTATTATAACATCAATAAACTTTATCATAAAACTTTTCATGAGCAAGTAACAATTCATCACAACATTGAAGTATAAAGCATAAACTTTCTTGAAAACTAACAAACCATGTTTTCAATCAACAATGCAATTGCAATTCATCATATTTTCAGGAAGGGTCTCATGTCGGAGCTTTTTAGCAAGTCCACTTACTCAACCATCATTTAGTCTTCTATGATTGCTAACACTCACAACATATATATGGAGCAGAAAGTTTCAGCCGGACACATAGAAAGATATGGGCTTATAGTTTTGCCTCCCAACTTATTCACCTCAAGGGTGATGCCAACAATAATAACTCATGATCACTCATATCCAACTGGATAAATGTGCCTAGATCTTTCCCCACCACATGATGCTTGCAAAAGAGAAAAATAAAAGGAATATAAGGGAGAATACTATTGACACTTACATAAAAGTAAAATATAGGCCCTTCGTAGAGGGAACCAGAGGTTGTCATGCACTTTTTGATTTTAGATGCACAATCTCTTAATGCAAAGGAACGTCATGTTATATTGCCCCTTATGATAGCAACCTTTATTATGCAGTCCGTCGCACTTTTATTACTTTGCCATCACAAGTTTGTACAACACATATTTTCCTTTACAATAAAAGATCAAACATATTTAGAAGCAATTTTGATGCACCGATGACAACTTACTTGAAGGATCTTATTCAATTCATAGGTAGATATAGTGGACTCTCATAACATGAAAGTGGGTTTAAGGTTTTTGGATGCACAAGTAGTATCTCTACTTGGTGCGGATTTTTGGCTAGCAAAGATATTGGGCAAGCACCACATGTTGAAGGATTTATGACAATATAACTTATATGTGAATATGAACAAACATAAATCATTACATTGTCTTCCTTGTCCGGCGTAAATTTTTTGACATAAAATACTTAATGGGGGCTCGCAATCATAAAATATGTCCAAGATGGTATATTTGCATGTGACTCGTCTCTTCCCTTATTAATTATTTCACGAATTGCATCACTGACCAATGCTATGTTTGTCAACTTTCAATAAATTTTACCACTTATACTTTTCCTTATGTAATGTCATTACTTTCCATAAGATTAGCATATGATATTTTTCCTTATTTTCTTTATTTTGATTGAAACATAAAAGTAAAGAAACAAAAACTCAAACTAATCTTTATTATATAACTCTCTTACTTGAATACATAGATAGATAGATCATGAAACTAGCACTCGAAAATAGATCATACTGAACTTTTATTCAACTAAATCACGAAATAACTAAGGATCGAACTAAGATAGGTAAAGATAATAGAAGTGATGGTGATACGATACCGGGGCATCTCCCCCAAGCTTGGCAAAAGCCAAGGGGAGTGCCCATACCCGTGTACTCAAGTCTCCTTCTCTGGAGATGATGGTGGTGAAGAGGTGGCCTTCTTCTCTAGCTTACTTTTGAGAATAAAATTTTCCTCCCTCAAGTCATCGTTCTCCTGCTCAAGCTTCAATATCTTTTTGCATAATGCCTGTTTTCTTTCCTGCAGAAAACGAGACGGGATAAACTAGATCTTATATTTATTTGCTCCATTGGGGAGACTTGACTTCTTGAATTCCACGTGCATATCCCCAGGTTGAGGTAGTGGAACTTCATCCTTATCTGAGCTGGCATCCCTTGTTTCCTTCAAGTCATCATCTTCTTCTTCCTCCATGGTCCAACCATAATGATCCATGTCTCCATAAACCCTTGGGTTTGCGATATAGTGGGCGACATAGCTCTCTCCATCTGAATCTTGAGATGACATACTTTCAGATCTGCAAGAAAAATAGCACGAAACAAGAATAGAGGATATTTCTGCGATGCGGTGTTCAAATCATCCGGGAGTATATATAAAGATTTTTTATCTTGGGAAACAAGTATACCATAGGAAAACGGAGTCAAGAAGGCCCCCGAGGGGCCCACTACCCACCAGGGCGCGCTAGGTGGGGCAAGCGCGCCTTGGTGCCTAGTGGGCACCTAGGTTGCCTTCCGAGGTGTTTTTTTATAATATTTCAAAACTGACAGAAAATATTTTTGCGGAATTCTTGGAGTCGGTTTACTTACCGGATCACATACCTCTTCCTTTTCAGGATTCTAGAGTGTTTTGGAAGGTCTCTTTTATGTATTCCTCAGGTGTCATGGTTTGAACAATGTTAGTTTCAACATTAATAGGTGTACCTAAGATATAGTTGATGGAAATATGCCCTAGAGGCAATAATAAAATGATTATTATTATATTTACTTAATCATGATAAAAGTTTATTATTCATGCTAGAATTGTATTGACTAGAGACTTAAATACATGTGTGAATACATAAACAAATACCGTGTCCCTAGTAAGCCTATACTAGACTAGCTCGTTGATCAAAGATGGTTAAGGTTTCCTAACCATAGACATGTGTTGTCATTTGATAACGGGATCACATCATTAGGAGAATGATGTGATGGACAAGACCCATCTATTAGATTAGCATATGATCATTCAAGTTTATTGCTACTGCTTTCTTGAATGTCAAATACATGTTCCTTCGACCATGAGATCATGCAACTCCCGGATACCGGAGGAATACCTTGTGTGCTATCAAACGTCACAACGTAACTGGGTGATCATAAATATGCTCTACAGGTATCTCTGAAGGTGTTTGTTGAGTTGGCATGGATCGAGATTGGGATTTGTCACTCCGAGTATTGGAGAGGTATCTCTGGGCCCTCTCGGTAGTACACATCTTAATAAGCTTGCAAGCAAAGTGACTAAGGAGTTAGTGGCAAGATGATGTATAACGGAACGAGTAAAGAGACTTGCTAGTGACAAGATGGAACTAGGTATGAAGATACCAACGATCAAATCTCGGGCAAGTAACATACCGACAGACAAAGGGAATTACATATGTTGTCATTACGGTTCAACCGATAAAGATCTTCATAGAATATGTAGGAGCCAATATGGGCATCCAGATTCCGCTATTGGTTATTGACCGGAGAGGTGTCTCGGTCATGTCTACATAGTTCTTAAACCCTGTTGCGGGAAACCACGACCACCTATGGGGCTACGAGCCCCTTTTGGTTCGGCGGGGGGATGGGCACGTTGCACAAAGAGCGGAGAAGTGTCGCGCAGCGCGCCAGGGATCACATAGGAAATTTTACCCAGGTTCGGTCCGCCGTGAGGCGTAAAACCCTACTCCTGCTTTGGTGGATTGATAGTGGAAAAGGTGGTGGTGGACGCAACGCACTTTGCCCAGCAGGGTTGCCTCAGGCGAAGTGGCTACGTGCGTACGGGCATGTGAGGGCCTGAGCTTGGCAAACTCACGGACCGAACCCTTTTTACATTTGTCATGGTCCTCCTTTTATAGATCAATGGGTTACCACAGTGGCAAATCAGTATTTGCATACTGATTAGATAACAAATAGTGCTATCATACCTAACTCTGCAGGCTGACAGGACGCATTAAATGCATCATCTAGTGTCACATCACAGCATGCCCGCCAGCACTTACCGGGCTATTTTGCCAGCTTCGCGCTTTCTTGCTTAACACGTCCCAGGACAGGAGTCACATGGAGGTGTTGTTGTAGAAAGTGGCTGCCATGTGGTGAAAAGCAGCCACTTAGTCATCTTGGGGCCTGACACCGCACTGACCTGTGACTTATGTCGCTCATGAGGTGGAGTGGTAGCGTAGTTTGCCTCCGCAAGTCCCGGCAGGGCCTGCCGGGATGGTCTGGAAGTATGCTTCCAGGGCAAAACCCAACCCCGCCAGGCTCGCCTGCCTGGCAAGGCTGGTTCTTTCCATGGCATTATCTTGCTGCTCTGGCTCGTCTTGGCCTTCTTGATATGCACTTGAGTCTCCTAAAGGAGTTGATTCTCCTTACTTGGTCCGACCTTGGTGCTGTAATCTTGCCTTTGAGCCTGTGCACAGTCCGGGCAACAGACCCAGGGTTTGTTGTACCGACAGGAGCCCCCGGGCCTAGCACGAACGCGCCGCTGGGCGTCGTCGGGGTAGGTCCTAATCAGTGCACAGGTAGGAGTGCAAAGGGCGGCTCCACTCCTTGGGACCTTATTTGCTTCCCTCTTAACTTGAATTTCGACCACTTCCCAGTTTCCCCGCACATCGCGTAATGCCAACCTTGGTGGGGCCATCCTTGTAATGGACCCTGAATGACTTTAACGCACGGGCGGGTAACTGCCAATTCACTCTTCCCACCACACCCTTATCCCTCAGCCATGTATGCCGCATGCATTGAGTGGAGTAGGTAATGAAGGCGCGTGGTGTGGAAGAGCATCAAGGCAGAGGCCCGGTCTTCTGGGATTGGTGGAGGGGGGCTGTAACATCCCAATTTTCAATTTGGATGTTATACATAGATCATCATATGCATATCATTTTTATTCTAGCATTTTGTTGTGATCCTAGAAATCTTAAGCAACTCAAGGACCCAAGGAGAGAGTTGGAGGTTTCACAAAATTCATATTTGAACTTATTTCAATTTGAAAAGAGGATCAATTTGATTTTATTTTTTTCTCTCCAATTATTTCATATTAAAAGTAAATGAGAGAAGATAATATGACTTCTTCAACCTAAGAGAAATATTGGAGAAAGAATTTTAAAATCAAATTATTTATTTATTTGTATTTTATTAGAATTAGAAAACATTGCATTTTTGAAAATTGCATCTTAGTCTAGAAAAGTGTTCATCTTGTCCTAAATATTAGGTTTGGACGGTGAAAATTGTTTCTGGAATTTTAAGATTTTTTTATATTTATTTAGGATTTTTTTCCTTCGCGGCAAAAATTGTTTAAAAAAAAGGTTCGGACCGACTGGGCCGAAGCCCAGCCGGCCCAGCGTCGCGCCAGCCCGCCTCGCGTCGCCTTCCCCGTCGTGGTCGACCGGGACTCCACCGGAGTCCGGCGCCGACACGGCCCCGGCCGGCCCCTCCTCCAAGTCGGAGCCGACCCCGACCCCCTCCTTAAATACCCGCCGCCATCGCCCCTCTCTCCTCATCCAGCCCCGCCACAACAACCACCGCCGCCACAACCGCCGCCGCGCCGCCGACCGCAAGCGCAGCACCGCCACCGCCGAAGCTCGCCGCTGCTGCCGCCGCCGCCCCGCGCCGCCTCTCCGCAGCCCCGCGCCGCCACCCGTCGCTCGCGTCGCCGCCCGATGCCCGCGCCGTCGCCCGCCGCCACTGAGCCCCCGCCGTCGACCGTCGCCGACGAACCGGTTTATTTTCTCCGGTTTTTCTTCAGTTCAGTTTAGTCAGTTCGGTTTTTTGTAGTTTTTCTTATTTAACGAACGTTCATTCGTTCGATCACTTTATCAGACGGTTTTCGTTGGATTAGATCTGTTAGCGAACGTTCGCACCGTAATTTTTTCTTTTTAGTTTATTTTCGGCCAGAGACCTATCCATGATTTGTTTTCTCGCGATTTAGCCCTGATCATAAAACTAGCATAACTTTTTACTCGTTTATCCAAATTAGATGAAACCAGCACCTAAATCTTCGTATCGTTCTGTTCCTTCCAGTTAACCAACTTGAACATGGTTTTGGTACTGTAAAATTTGAGTTTAGTCCACATTAGTAAACGATCTTGTTCCGTTCGTATTTTGAGTTTTGTTTCTCCGTTTGAGTTGAATCTTTTTGCAAATCGTAGCTAATCACTTATACCTACTGCTAAGATCTAATTCACATGATAATATTGTTGTTAGGTTTGACTTTTGTTAGTTTAAGCCGTTTGTTTGTTTCGTGTTTGATTTGGATCTTTTCTCGGTTTTCTCGTTGTTTCGTTTGAGTGATTGCTTATGTATGCTATTGTTTGTCTATGCTGGATTATCCAGAGTGTGAAGCTTGTTACTACGAATCTCTAGAGTTTGCAGATCGTCAGCAAGACAAGTTACACTTTGATCATACTCTTTTATACCCAGTTTTTACTATGCATTAGTATTGCCCCTCAAATATTTGCATGAGTAGGATTGGGAACATGTGGTTTGGTTCTAGTACTTGAGATAGGAACCTAATACCTTTTGATCACCCCGGGAATATACCTTATGCTTATTTATTGCTTATCCATGCTCGTAGACGGGGATTGGATCGTGATTCACAGATGGAAGTTTGAGAGTTATTTAATCATGGATAACATTAAGGTGGCAACTTTAATATAGATCTGGGTGGATTGGTCGAGGCACCTGGGGAACCCAGTGTTGCCTGTTTGAGGAAATCCCGGAGTGCCCATGTGATTTTTCCTTCGGTTCGCTACCCAGGCTCAAAGGGATCATAAGATTATTCATGCTAGACACTTCCGTGTGCAACCACAAGCCATTATGGGATCTGACATAGTTGAGTAAGTTGCGTGAGCTCTTGAAGAGGTGGACTAGGAGATGTAGGGGAAAGTAGGTGTACCGGTCCGCCCGGAGTAGAGAGTTAATGCTTTAGAAAGACTATGTCTCAATCATCCAATCATGGATGCGGTCGAGTCTTGTGAGGAAAAGTGCGCAACCTCTACAGAGTGTATAAACTAATCATGGTTAGCCGTGTCCCCGGTTATGGACATCTTGGGTATCTGGTATTTGAATTATTGATATTATCCCATCACTCCTAATTCAATTGAATTGGGTTTAATGATGATATTTTTAATTGGGATTTGAGTTGGGGTTACCTTCTCAAATATTGGGCAACTTGGGAGTAGTTAAATAAATTTATTCCTTTGTTGTAGGGAAAAACTAGCTTTATGTAAAATCATAAAGTTACAGCCTCCACCAGCCAAATATTGCACGTAGATATAGTTCTTGCATCTCATTGCTTTACAGTGTAACTCTGCCAGCATATTCAATGTGCTGACCTACACGGCTGCAATGTCTCATGTTGCAGACTACTCAGATGACGAATAAGGTGCGATAGGTCGTTGTTTTGCACTCAGCTATGCCGTTGGAGTTGATGGACTCATTTAGCTTTGAAGCTTCTACAGTTATTTAGTTTAGATGGCCTTCAGCCATGATATTTTTGTGTAATCATACTCTTTATGAGGACTCGATGTAATAAGAGTGTGATTGAACTCTGTTATAATTCCTCGAGTACTATGCGTGTCAGCATTACCGATCCAGGGATGACACTGATGCATAGAGGCTTGACCGTTTGATGTCGGGTAGCTACAAGATGGTATCAGAGCACATGCTGATTGTAGGACGTGACCACTAGAATAAGCCACTGGATTTCTCTCCTCTACTCATTTCTAATTCTCCTCTATTTCTACTCTATAGATGGCGGATCCCAGGAACAAGTTCACTCAGCCGGATGATGACACCCCTTTCGGACGCCACTTGAAGGAAGTCACTAAGTACTTGAACATCGGACTACCAAGCTTCACGGGGACTTTCTCTACATCCGTACTGGAAGAGGAGCGTTGGAAGATCAAAGTCTAGGTACCTGGGAGGACATTTGTGCCAACAACGGAGCGTATTGATTTCTACCTGGATGCACCAAGCTGGAGTATAGGAAAGAGCATGGTAGCCCATACCACCTTTGGACGTGTATGTGAGGTGTACCAAAAGGAGCTGGAGAATACCATTTATCACATATGTGGCCGCCGAGATGAAAAATGGGAGATGATTCATACCAGGAGGGATGGATCGATTGCAGCCTACATTCAAGAGATGGGAGATCATATTCGTCAACAAGAGAATCAACAAATTATCCACATGAAGAAGATCAAGAAACTGGTGAAGAGAAACAACGAGCTAGAAGAGGAACTCAAGTCTACGTGCGATGGATATGAGGAAGACATTGCCGTACTACTAGAGAAGCATGAAGACCTGAAGAGGAAAGTAGGACTACCAGTGGAGAATCACAAGCGAGAACCAGCCAAGGAGATCCGTTCTGAGGACTACATCATCCTGGATGACACTGATACGGATAGTGATGCAAATGATGACAACGATGACGACTAGGTTGACGAAGCTGGAGCAGATATTATGGAGTCTTCCTCTGATGAAAATTTCTAGATGGCCACCATTGTAACTAGTAGTATTCCCACCAAGTAGTTAGCAACGATAGGGTTTGTAATCATAAGTTAGACTGATTGTGTGATTTTTGTGTGCTATTTAATGATGTGAATTGATTGTGTTTGTCTCATGAGCATATGGGTAGTGAATCTCTCTTAGAACTCAATTCTATTCTGTTTTCTCACCCCTTCTAACCCATCAGATGCCTCCGAGACGTGACAATGGATTTGCATTCCCACCGGAGCTCACTCAGTTGATCCAGCAGCAGAATGCCTTGATGTAGATACTAGTTCAGAACCAGAACCAAGGCAACAACAACAACGACCCACCACCACCACCCCCTGTTGACCACCTAGCCCGTTTCCTAAGGTTGAATCTGCCAGTGTTCTCTAGTAGCACCGAGCTGATTTTTGCATATGATTGGCTCTACAAGATTGGAAGAGAGCTGACCACTGCAGGAAGCATAGATGCAGAGAGAGTGTGTTTTGCCGCACACCAGCTTGATGGACCCGCAACATCTTGGTGGGAGAATTTCACTGCCACTTACCCCATTGACACTGTTACATGGGATCAGTTTCAGCAGGCTTTCCGCACTGTCCATGTTTCAGCAGGAGCTATGAGCATGAAGAAGCGCGAGTTTGGTAACTTGCACCAAGGAGGACGTACAATGGGCCAGTATGTGGATGAGTTTAGAAAGTTAGCACGCTATGCCCCTGATGACGTAGCCATAGATGCCGCTAAGCAGGAGAAGTTTCTTGAGGGACTCAATGATGAGCTAAGCATGCAGTTGATGGTGGCAACTTTCAACTACTACCAGTAGTTGGTAGACAGGGCTCTCATGATTGACGGCAAGTAGCAAGAGATTGATAATCGCAAGAGGAAGTATGGACATGGGAGGTATACTTCAGGAGCTCAGCAGAAGCCCCGCCATTCCCTGTACTCGGGAGGACATACCCACAACCATGGAGGCCATAACCATGGAGGACATACGCACAATGGAGCAATTTCGCACAACCATAGTGGTCCCAAGAATGGCAATGGGAATGGAGGAAGCAGCAGCCAGAACCGTTCCAACCCTGCAACACGAGCCAAGAGGGATCTAAGCCACATTAGCTGTCTCAAGTGCCAGAAGACCGGACATTATGCCACTGAATGTCCCGAAGCAAAGAATGGAAATGGCAATGGAGGTTCTGCAAAGAAGCCCAACCCCTTCACCAAAGGACAGGTGAACCACGTCAGCGTGGAGGAGACTGAGGATCAACCCGACGCAGTTGTCGGTAAGTTTTTGATTAATGCATTTACCGCACTTGTTCTTTTCGATACTGGTGCATCACATTCATACATATCAAGGGGATTTGTGGATAAGTATAACCTGCCAACTGTAGACCTTAAGTCACCTATGTTAGTAAGTTCCCCAGGAGCGGAGTATATGGCTAGTAGGGGATGCTATCAATTGCCACTAACCATAGGTAGACATGTTTTCCCCACCGACCTAATTGTTCTAGAGTCACAAGGATTGGATGTGATATTAGGGATGGATTGGCTATCCAAGTTTGAAGGAAACATCAATTGCCAGTAAATCAATTCTTCTCACCACCCAAGAAGGGAAGAGGATCAAGTACGTATCCCGGCATGCGCCGAGGAGGAATCAAGTGAATTCCTTATCAGGAGTTGTACAGGAGGAAGTACCAGTGGTGAAGGATTACCCCAACGTATTTCCGGAGGAGTTACCAGGCATGCCACTGGATCGAGACATTGAGTTTTTGATTGAGCTATTGCCAGGCACTAGACCAATATCAAAGAGATCGTATCGGATGCCCGCAAAAGATCTGGAGGAAATTAAGACGCAGATAAAGGAGTTACTGGAGAAAGGTTACATTTGACCAAGTTCATCACCTTGGGGAGCCCCAGTGCTTCTAGTGGAGAAGAAGGATGGATCTTTAAGGATGGTTATTGATTATCGTGCGCTAAATGAGGTGACGATCAAGAACAAATACCCTCTGCCAATGATCAATGATTTGTTTGACCAGTTGCAAGGAGCTAAAGTTTTCTCTAAGATCGATCTTCGATCAGGTTATCACCAGTTGAAGATCCGAGAGCAGGATATACCTCAGACAGCTTTTACCACAAGGTACGGGTTATATGAGTATACCGTTATGTCATTTGGTTTGACTAACGCACCTGCCTATTTCATGAATATGATGAACAAAGTGTTTATGGAGTTTTTGGATAAGTTCGTCGTGGTGTTCATTGATGATATATTGGTCTACTTGAAGAATGAAGAAGAGCTTGAGAAGCTCAGTGAACATCAGTTGTATGCCAAGTTCAGCAAATGTTAGTTTTGGTTAAAGGAAGTTGGATTTCTCGGACATGTTATATCCGGAGAAGGAATAGCAGTAGACCCTACCAAGGTTGCTTCTGTCACTAAATGGTCCCACATCAGTTGGAGAGATCAGAAGTTTTCTTGGACTCGCAGGTTATTACCGGATGTTTACTGAGAATTTCTCCAAGATTGCAAAGCCCATGACGGAGTTATTGAAGAAGGATACCAAGTTTAAATGGACTGAGGATTGTGAGGCCAGTTTTCAGTAGTTGAAGAAACATTTGGTTACAGCCCCAGTACTGATTCTCCCAGACCAACGTAAGGATTACCAAGTATATTGCGACGCTTCACGTCGAGGACTTGGAGGTGTGCTTATGCAGGAAGGAAGAGTTGTTTCATATGCCTCACGACAGCTTTGACCTCATGAGTTGAATTATGCTACGCATGATTTGGAGTTAGCAGCCGTAGTGCATGTGCTGAAGACATGGAGACACTTTCTCATCGGAAACCATTGTGATGTATACGCGGATCATAAGAGTTTGAAATACATCTTCACGCAAAAGGAGTTGAACCTCAGGCAAAGGAGATGGTTGGAGCTCATAAAGGATTATGATATGAAATTGCACTATCATCGCGGAAAGGCCAATGTCGTAGCAGATGCTTTGAGCCGCAAGAGCTACGTTAACACACTCATTACCGAAGGATTACCTAAGGATTTAGCAGATGATCTTCGAGAGCTATGCTTGGAGATAGTTCCGAGAGGTTATGTTGCAGCATTGGAAATTTGGTCCACTTTGTTGGGAAAGATAAGAGAAGCCCAGAAGACTGACAAGGAGATTGCTGATATAAAGGAAAGGATGAGTAAAGGAAAGGCTAAAGGATTTCGTGAGGATGAGCATGACACTTTATGGTTTGAGGATCGCATATATGTGCCTAATGATCCTAAGATCAGGAAGTTGATTCTGCAGGAGGCCCATGATTCACCTTACTTGATTCACCCAGGCAACACTAAGATGTATCTGGATTTGAAGGAAAGTTTTTGGTGGACGGGAATGAAGAAGGATATTGCCGAGTATGTAGCAGTATGTGATGTATGTCAGAAAGTCAAGGCAGAGCATCAGAAGCCAGCAGGATTGCTACAACCATTGCCGATACCCAAATGGAAGAGGGATAAACTTGGCATGGATTTTATCATAGGATTACCCAGGACTCATTCAGGCTATGACTCTATCTGGGTTGTAGTCGATCGTTTGACGAAAGTAGCTCATTTCATCCCGGTGAAGATAACCTATAGGAGTGCTAAGTTGGCAAAGATATACATGACCAGGATCGTATGTCTGCATGGAGTTCCGAGGATCATTGTATCAGATAGAGGACCCAGTTTACTTCAAAGTTTTGGAATCGGTTGTATGAAACTTTGGGTACCAGGCTAGAGTTTAGTACAACCTTTCATCCACAGACAGATGGACAGATCGAGAGAGTCAATCAGATTCTGGAGGACATGTTGAGAGCTTGGTGCGCTAGATTATGGATCTAGTTGGGATGACAATTTGCTGTATGCAGAGTTCTCTTATAAAAACAGTTATCAAGCCAGTTTGAAGATGGCCCCTTTCGAAGCTTTGTATGGAAGGAGGTGCAGGACACCTTTATCGTGGGATGAAGTTGGAGATCGACAGTTGTTCGGACCAGACTTAATCAAAGACTCTGAGGAGAAGGTTAAGTTGATTCACGACAGACTCAAGGTAGCCCAGTCCAGACAAAAGAGTTATGCAGATACTAAACGCAAGGAGATAGTTTACAAAGTCGGAGACAGAGCCTATCTTCGTGTGTCCCCACTTCGAGGAATTAAACGTTTTGGAGTCAAGGGAAAACTAGCACCATGTTTTGTGGGGCCATACAGAGTTTTGGAACGCATGGGAGAAGTTGCATACAAGCTTGAATTGCCAGAAGGATTGTATGATTTCACGATGTGTTTCACATTTCCCAGTTGAAGAAATGCCACACCGAGATGGCCGGTATTCCTCTAAGAGATACAGTGCCACTGGAAGCAATTTAGTTAAATAGTGATTTGACCTATGAAGAGAAGCCAGTCAAGATTCTCGAGATTTCTAGTCAAGTTACTCGCAGCAAGGTTATCAAGTTTTGTAAAGTTCAGTGGAGCCACCATACCGAGGAGGAAGCCACCTGGGAGCGAGAGGAAGATCTTCGCAAAGACCACCCAAACATTTTTGCTGACCAACCTGAATCTCGAGGGCGAGATTCATCTTAAGGGGGGTAGGTTTGTAACATCTCAATTTTCAATTTGGATGTTATACATAGATCATCACATGCATATCATTTTTATTCTTGCATTTTGTTGTGATCCTAGAAATCTTAAGCAACTCAAGGACCCAAGGAGAGAGTTGGAGGTTTCACAAAATTCATATTTGAATTTATTTCAATTTGAAAAGAGGATCAATTTGATTTTATTATTTTTCTCTCCAATTATTTCCAATGTTAAAAAGAAATGAGAGAAGATAATATGACTTCTTCAACCTAAGAGAAATATTGGAGAAAGAATTTTAAAATCAAATTATTTATTTATTGGTATTTTATTTGCTATTTTATTTGAATTAGAAAAATATTGCATTTTTGAAAATTGCATCTTAGTCCAGAAAAATGTTCATCTTGTCCTAGATATTAGGTTTGGACGGTGAAATTTTTTCTGGAATTTTTAGATTTTTTAAATATTTATTTAGGATTTTTTTCCTTCGCGGCAAAATTGTTTTTTTAAAAAGGTTCAGACCGACTGGGCCGAAGCCCAGCCGGCCCAGCGTCGCGCCAGCCCGCCTCACGCCCCCTTCCCCGTCCTCGCCGACCGAGACACCACCGAAGTCCGGCGCCAACACGGCCCCGACCGGCCCCTCCTCCAAGTCGGAGCCAACCTCGACCCCCTCCTTAAACACCCGCTGCCACCGCCCCTCTCCCCTCGTCCAGCCCCGCCGTAGCAACCACCACCACCGCAACTGCTACCGCGCCGCCGGCCGCAAGCGCAACGCCGCCGCCGCTGCCGAAGCTCGCCGCCGCCCCGCGCTGCTGCCGCCGTCGCCCCGCGCCGCCTACCCGGAGCCCCGCGCCGCCACTCGTCGCCCGCGCCATCTCCCGCCACCGCCAAGCCACCGCTGTTGACCATCGCCGACGAACCGGTATGAACCGGTTTATTTTCTCCAGTTTTTCTTTGGTTCAGTTTAGTCAGATATTTTTTGTAGGTTTTCTTATTTAACAAACATTCGTTCGTTCGTTCCTTTTAACAGACGGTTTTCGTCGGATGAGATCTGTTAGCGAACGTTCGCGCCGTAGTTTTTCTTTTTAGTTTATTTTCGGCCAGGGACCTATCCGTGATTAGTTTTCTCGCGATTTAGCCCCTGATCTTAAAACTAGCATAACTTTTTACTCGTTTATTCCAAATTAGATGAAACCAGCGCCTAAATCTTCGTAGCATTCTGTTCTATCATGTTAACCAACTTGAACATGGTTTTGGTACTGTAAAATTTGAGCATAGTCCAGATTAGTAAACAATCTTGTTTCGTTCGTATTTTGAGTTTCATTTCGCCGTTTGAGTTGAATCTTTTTGCAAATCGTAGCTAATCACTTATACCTATTGCTAAGATCTAATTCACATGATAATATTGCTGTTAGGTTTGACTTTTGTTAGTTTAAGCCATTTGTTTGTTTCGTGTTCGATTTGGATCTTTTCTCAGTTTTCTCGTTGTTTCGTTTGAGTGATTGCTTATGTATGCTATTGTTTGTCTACGCTAGATTACCTGGAGTGCGAAGCTTGTTACTACGAATCTCTAGAGTTTGCAAATCATCAGCAAGGCAAGTTACACTTTGATCATACTCTTCTATACCCAGTTTTTACTATGCATTAGTATTGCCCCTCAAATATTTGCATGAGTAGGATTGGGAACATGTGGTTTGGTTGTAGTGCTTGAGGTAGGAACCTAATACCTTTTGATCACCCCGGGAATATACGTTATGCTTATTTATTGCTTAGCCATGCTCATAGACGGGGATTGGATCGTGATTCACACATGGAAGTTTGAGAGTTATTTAATCATGGATAACATTAAGGTGGCAACTTTAATATACATCTGGGTGGATTGGTTGAGGCACCTGGGGAACCCAGTGTTGCCTGTTTGAGGAAATCCCGGAGTACCCGTGTGATTTTTCCTTCAGTTCGCTACCCAGGCTCAAAGGGATCATAAGATTATTCATGCTAGACACTTCCGTGTGCAGCCACAAGCCATTATGGGCTCTGGCATAGTTGAGTAAGTTGCGTGAGCTCTTGAAGAGGTGGACTAGGAGATGTAGGGGAAACTAGGTGTACCGGTCCGCCCAGAGTAGAGAGTTAATGCTTTAGAAAAAATATGTCTCGATCATTCGATCATGGATGCGGTCGAGTCTTGTGGGGAAAAGTGCGCAACCTCTGCAGAGTGAATAAAATAATCATGCTTAGCCGTGTCCCCGGTTATGGACATCTTGAGTATCTAGTATTTGAATTATTGATGTGATCTCATCACTCTTAATTTAATTGAATTGGGTTTAATGATGATATTATTTATTGGGATTTGAGTTGGGGTTACCTTCTCAAATATTGGGCAACTTGGGAGTAGTTAAATAAATTTATTCCTTTGTTGTAGGGAAAAACTAGCTTTATGCAAAATCATAAACTTACAGCCTCCACCAGCCAAATATTGCATGTAGATATAGTTCTGGCATTTCATTGCTTTACAGTGTAACTCTGCCAGCATATTCAATGTGCTGACCTACACGACTGCAACGTCTCATGTTGCAGACTACTCAGACGACGAATAAGGTGCGATAGGTCATTGTTTTGCACTCAGCTATGCCGTTGGAGTTGATGGACTCATTTACCTTCGAAGCTTCCACATTTATTTAGTTTAGATGGCCTTCAACCATGACATGTTTGTGTAATCATACTCTTTATGAGGACCCAATGTAATAAGTGTGTGATTGAACTCTGTTATAATTCCTCGAGTACTGTGCGTGTCAGCATTACCGATCCAGGGATGACATGGATGCACAGAGGCTTGACCGTTTGAGGTCAGGTCGCTACAGGGGCGGTGGTTACCCGATGGGGAATCAGCCCCCAACCCCCAGCTCACCTATAAAAGGAGGAGCGGGGGAGGAATGGAGGCATTCATCCACGCCCCTTTCTTCCTTCATCCTCTGCTTCCTCTCTTTTAATGCTATAGGGGAGTGCCCGGGCCAGGCCCCGAGCCCTAGCTTGGAGTTGATGATGCCAAGTAGCCATGCTGATGCTCGGGGAGTGAGTCCGGTCCGGATCCAAGGCGTAGGGCTTGGGACCGTTAGAAATCCCAGTATTGCCCCTCTCCTTGGAACTTGGGTTGATGTTGATGAGGAGGGTGCTGAGGGAGTCCTGGACTTAGGGGTCCTCGTACAGCCAGACTATATTCTTTGGCCGGACTGTTGGACTGTGAAGATACAAGATAGAAGACTTCGTCTCGTGTCCGGATGGGACTCTCCTTTGCGTGGAAGGCAAGCTTGGCGATTCGGGTATGTAGATTCCTTTCTCTGTAACCGACTTTGTACAACCCTAGCCCCTCTCGGTGTCTATATAAATCGGAGGGTTTAGACTTCTAGGGTTAGAGTCACAATCATAATCTCATAGGCTAGACTTCTAGGGTTTAGCCATTACGATCTCGTGGTAGATCAACTCTTGTAGCACTCATATTTATCAAGATCAATCAAGGAGGAAGTAGGGTATTACTTCCATAGAGAGGGCCCGAACCTGGGTAAACATTGTGTCCCCCGCCTCCTGTTACCATTAGCCTTAGACACATAGTTCTGGACCCCCTACCCAAGATCCGCCGGTTTTGACACCGACATTGGTGCTTTCAATGTGAGTTCCTCTGTGTCATCAAAGATAGGTTTGATGGCTCCATCAATCATCTACAACAATGCAGTCTAGGGAGAGACCTTCCTCCTTGGACAGATCTTCGTATTCGGCGGCTTCGCACTGCGGGCCAACTCATTTGGCCATCTAGAGCAGATTGATAACTACGCCCCTGGCCATCAGGTTAGATTCGGAAGCCTGAATTTTGTGGCTGATATCCGCGGAGACTTGATCTTCGACGGATTCGAGCCCACGACAGCTGTCCTCGGCCACCCACGATGAACATGACCTAGATCTGTCATCTGGCCGCACACAGGAGCTAGCTCCTATAACCACCTTGGCCCTAGAGCCGGAGCGGACTGCGTCAACCGAAGATGGGAAGATTAACCCCGCCGCGGAGGCCGCAGACTAAACGGCGCTTGAGCCGCACACAGACCCAACATCAAGCTGGGCTTGTGTTATCGGAACCCCGGACTCGTCTCCGGCCGTAGGCTCCGGACCGCGTGCATCCGCATCCATTGAACCTGATTGGACGCCGGTCTTAGAGTTCAGCTCCGCGAACATTTTCCAACACTCGCCTTTTGGCAACGTGTTAAGCTCATTAAGATCCCTCTCCTTGTCAGGGAACTCTCGCCAAACTATGTCCGGCTCGAGTGGGAAGTGGATGACGAAGAAATTCGTGCCCACCCACCACTCACTTTATAGCCACTGTCGAAGATTTAACCGACATGCTGGACTACGACTCCGAAGACATCGATGGTATGGACGACGATGCTGGAGAGGAGCAGGAACCACTGCCTACAGCGTGTTGGACAACCACCTCCTCGTACGACATATACATGGTGGACACACCCAAAAAAAATAACGACGTCAGCAGTGCCGCTCAAAGCCACACCGTAGTAAAAACAGCAATACCGTCACAGAAGAGGACAACACTCCGGACGGTGCCGAAAACAATGAAGACCCCGTTGAGCCAACCTTTGAACAGGAGGAACGGGATGATGGGCAAGTCAGCCCTGGCAAACAGGCCATCAACGAAGACTCGGAGGATAGCAACTACCTTCCGCTCTTCGAGGATGAGGTTAGCCTCAGTGACGAAGACTTCATCGTGCCTGAAGAGCCCGCTGAACAGGAACGCTTTAAACGTCAGCTAATTGCCACTGCAAGAAGCCTAAAAAAGAAGCAGCAGCAGCTTCAAGCTGATCAAGATCTGCTCAATGAAAGATGGACTGATGTCCTGGCAGCCGAGGAATATGGCCTCGAGCGCCCAACCAAAAGCTACCCGAAGTGCAAACCGTTACCACAGTTCAATGACAAGGCGCTGGAGCCCATCATACCAAGGTACAATACGGCTGACCGACCACCACATGTCCGGGATAAAGCGGCACATCAAACCAAATACCAGCCCACACCACCTCGCCGAACAAACAGAAACACAATAGCCCGGGGATATACACATGACCTGCGACGCGATTTGGAAAAGAGAGCAGGTCAAACAAGATCAATCTGTGGATCACGGGGGCGTGCCTCGACGCGCGATGATGGCCATCTGGCTGAACGTGAGAAACATAACCACGCCCGGGCTGAAAACCGCAGACGAGCTTCATCCGAACTACGTCACAACTTGGCCCGATATAGAGGCGCCGCACACCCCCTCTGCTTCACTGACGAAGTAATGGGACATGATTTCCCAGAAGGGTTTAAACCCGTAAACATCGAATCATATGATGGCACAACAGACCCCGCGGTGTGGATTGAGGATTTTATTCTCCACATTCATATGGCCCGCGGCGATGATCTTCACGCCATCAAATACCTCCCGCTCAAACTCAAGGGACCAGCTAGATACTGGTTAAACAGTTTGCCCAAAAACTCCATTGGTAGCTGGGAGGAATTGGAGGACGCCTTCCTCGACAACTTCCAAGGCACATATGTCCGACCTCTGGATGCCGATGACCTAAGTCATATAATCCAACAACCCGGAGAGTCATCTAGGAAATTCTGGACTCGGTTCCTAACTAAAAAGAACCAGATCATCGACTGTCCGGACGCTGAAGCCCTAGCGGCCTTTAAACACAGCATCCGCGATGAATGGCTGGCCAGACACCTCGGCCAGGAGAAACCGAAGTCCATGTCAGCCCTTGCAGCATTCATGACCTGCTTCTGTGCGGGCGAAGACAGCTGGCTAGCCTGTAGCAACAACAATATAGGCGAGCCTGACACTTCTGAAGCCAGAAAAAGCAACGGCAAGCCCCGGCACAATAGACATAAGCATAGAAACAATGGTGATAGTACCGAAGACACGGCGGTCAACGCCGGATTCAGTGGCTCTAAGTCCGGTCAGCGAAAGAAGCCATTTAAAAGGAACAATCCGGGCCCGTCCAGTCTAGACCGCATACTAGATCGACCATGCCAAATCCATGGCACTCCGGATAAACCATCCAATCATACCAATAGGGAATGTTGGGTTTTCAAATTGGCCGGCAAGTTAAATGCCGAGAATAAGTAGAAAGGGTCGCAAATCAAGGACGATGACGAGGAATCCCGACCACCGAACACAGGGTCACAGAAGAAATCCCCCCCAAGTTAAAACGGTGAACATGATATACGCCACCCATATCCCCAAGAAGGAGCTCAAGCGTGCACTCAGGGACGTCTACATGATGGAGCCAGTCGCCCCAAAATTTAACCCATGGTCCTCTTGTCCGATCATCTTCGACCACAGGGACCATCTGACCAGTATCTGTCATGGCGGTTCAGCCGCACTGGTCCTTGACCTAATTATTGACGAATTCCATCTCACACGAGTCCTCATGGATGGTGGCAGCAGCCTGAACCTGCTCTATCAGGACACAGTGTGCAAAATGAAGGAAATATGCCCTAGAGGCAATAATAAAGTTATTATTTATTTCCTCATATCATGATAAATGTTTATTATTCATGCTAGAATTGTATTAACCGGAAACATAATACATGTGTGAATATATAGACAAACAGAGTGTCACTAGTATGCCTCTACTTGACTAGCTTGTTAATCAAAGATGGTTATGTTTCCTAAGCATGAACAAGGAGTTGTTATTTGATTAACAAGGTCACATCATTAGTTGAATGATCTGATTGACATGACCCATTCCGTTAGCTTAGCACACGATCGTTTAGTATGTTGCTATTGCTTCCTTCATGACTTATACATGTTCCTATGACTATGAGATTATGCAACTCCCGTTTACCGGAGGAACACTTTGTGTGCTACCAAACGTCACAACGTAACTGGGTGATTATAAAGGTGCTCTACAGGTGTCTCCGAAGGTACTTGTTGAGTTGGCATATTTCGAGATTAGGATTTGTCACTCCGAATGTCGGAGAGGTATCTCTGGGCCCTCTCGGTAATACACATCACTTAAGCCTTGCAAGCATTTCAACTAATGAGTTAGTTGTGAGATGATGTATTACGGAACGAGTAAAGAGACTTGCCGGTAACGAGATTGAACTAGGTATTGGATACCGACGATCGAATCTCGGGCAAGTAACATACCGATGACAAAGGGAACAACGTATGTTGTTGTGCGGTATGACCGATAAAGATATTCGTAGAATATGTAGGAACCAATATGGGCATCCAGGTCCCGCTATTGGTTATTGACCGGAGACATGTCTCGGTCATGTCTACATTGTTCTCGAACCGTAGGGTCCGCACGCTTAAGGTTTTGATGACAATTTCATTATGAGTTTATGTATTTTGATGTACCGAAGGTTGTTCGGAATCCCGGATGTGATCACGGACATGACGAGGAGTCTCGAAATGGTCGAGACATAAAGATTGATATATTGGACGGATATATTTGGACACCGGAAAGGCTCCGGGTGAGATTGGAAATATACCGGAGCTCCGGGAGGTTACTGGAACCCCCCGGTAAGTATATGGGCCTAATTGGGCCTTAGTGGGATGGAGGGAGAAGGAGCAAGGGAGGGGGCGCCCCCCCCCCCCAAGCCCAATCCGAATTGGGAGGGGGGCCGGCCCCCCCTTTCCTTCTCTCCTCCCCCCTCTTCCTTCCTTCTCCTACCCCGAATAGGAAAGGGGGGGGGGCGGCAAACCTACTTGGAGTAGGTTTGCCCCCCAGGGCGTGCCTCCCCCTTGGGCCGGCCTCCTCCTCCCTCCCTCCTTTATATACGGGGGTAAGGGGGCACCCTAGACACACAAGTTGATCATTGAGATCATTCCTTAGCCGTGTGCGGTGCCCCCTTCCACGATATTACACCTCGGTCATATTGTAGCGGTGCTTAGGCGAAGCCCTGCGACAGGAGAACATCAAGATCGTCACCGCGCCATCGTGCTGATGGAACTCCTCCCCGCGCCTCTGCTGGATCAGAGATTGGGGTGCGTCATCGAGCTGTACGCGTGTCAAGAACTCGGAGGTGCCGGAGTAACGGTGCTTGGATCGGTCGGACCGGGAGGACGTACGACTACTTCCTCTATGTTGCGTCAACGCTTCCGCTTCGGTCTACGAGGGTACGTAGACAACACTCTCCCCTCTTGTTGCTATGCATCACCATGATCTTGCGTGTGCGTAGGAATTTTTTTGAAATTACTACGTTCCCCAACAGTGGCATCCGAGCCTAGGTTTTATGGTTTGATGTTATATGCACGAGTAGAACACAAGTGAGTTGTGGGCGATATAAGTCATACTGCTTACCAGCATGTCATACTTTGGTTCGGCGGTATTGTTGGATGAAGCGGCCCGGACCGACATTACGCGTACACTTACGCGAGACTAGTTCTACCAACGTGCTTTGCACACAGGTGGCTAGCGGGTGTTAGTTTCTCCAACTTTAGTTGAACCGAGTGTGGCTACGCCCGGTCCTTGCGAAGGTTAAAACAACATCAACTTGACAAACTATCGTTGTGGTTTTGATGCGTAGGTGAGATTGGTTCTTGCTTAAGCCCGTAGCAGCCACGTAAAACTTGCAACAACAAAGTAGAGGACGTCTAACTTGTTTTTGCAGGGCATGTTGTGATGTGATATGGCCAAGACATGATGCTATATTTTATTGTATGAGATGATCATGTTTTGTAACCAAAGTTATCGGCAACTGGCAGGAGCCATATGGTTGTCGCTTTATTGTATGAAATGCAAACGCCCTGTAATTGCTTTACTTTATCACTAAGCGGTAGCGATAGTCGTAGAAGCAATAGATGGCGTAAACGACAACGATGCTACGATGGAGATCAAGGTGTCGTGCCGGTGACGATGGTGATCATGATGGTGCTTCGGAGATGGAGATCACAAGCACAAGAAGATGATGGCCATATCATATCACTTATATTGATTGCATGTGATGTTTATCCTTTATGCATCTTATCTTGCTTTGATTGACGGTAGCATTTTAAGATGATCTCTCACTAAAAATTATCAAGTAGTGTTCTCCCTGAGTATGCACCGTTGCCAAAGTTCGTCGTGCCCAGACACCACGTGATGATCGGGTGTGATAAGCTCTACGTCCATCTACAACGGGTGTAAGCCAGTTTTGCACACGCAGAATACTCAGGTTAAACTTGACGAGCCTAGCATATGCAGATATGGCCTCGGAACACGGAGACTGAAAGGTCAAGCGTGAATCATATAGTAGATATGATCAACATGAGATGTTCACCATTGAAAACTACTCCATCTCACGTGATGATCGGTTATGGTTTAGTTGATTTGGATCACGTGATCACTTAGATGACTAGAGAGATGTCTGTCTAAGTGGGAGTTCTTTAGTAATATGATTAATTGAACTTAAATTTATCATGAACTTAGTACCTGATAGTATCTTGCTTGTCTATGTTGATTGTAGATAGATGGCCCGTGCTGTTGTTCCGTTGAATTTTAATGCGTTCCTTGAGAAAGCTAAATTGAAAGATGATGGTAGCAACTACGCGGACTGGGTCCGTAACTTGAGGATTATCCTCATTGCTGCACAGAAAAATTACGTCCTGGAAGCACCGCTGGGTGCCAGGCCTGCTGCTGATGCAACTGACGACGTTAAGAACGTCTGGCAGAGCAAAGCTGATGACTACTCGATAGTTCAATGTGCCATGCTTTACGGCTTAGAACCGAGACTTCAACGACGTTTTGAACGTCATGGAGCATATGAGATGTTCCAGGAGTTGAAGTTAATATTCCAGAAGAATGCCCGGATTGAGAGATATGAAGTCTCCAATAAGTTCTATAGCTGCAAGATGGAGGAGAATAGTTCTGTCAGTGAGCATATACTCAAGATGTCTGGGTATTGTAATCACTTGATTCAACTGGGAGTTACACTTCCGGATGATAGCGTCATTGACAGAATTCTCCAATCACTTCCACCAAGCTACAAGAGCTTCGTGATGAACTATAATATGCAAGGGATGGATAAGACGATTCCCGAGCTCTTTGCAATGCTGAAAGCTGCGGAGGTAGAAATCAAGAAGGAGCATCAAGTGTTGATGGTTAACAAGACCACTAGTTTCAAGAAAAAGGGCAAAGGGAAGAAGAAGGGGAACTTCAAGAAGAACAGCAAACAAGTTGCTGTTCAAGAGAAGAAACCCAAGTCTGGACCTAAGCCTGAAACTGAGTGCTTCTACTGCAAGCAGACCGGTCACTGGAAGCGGAACTGCCCCAAGTATTTGGCGGATAAGAAGGATGGCAAGGTGAACAAAGGTATATGTGATATACATGTTATTGATGTGTACCTTACTAGAGCTCGCAGTAGCACCTGGGTATTTGATACTGGTTCTGTTGCTAATATTTGCAATTCGAAACAGGGACTACGGATTAAGCGAACACTGGCAAAGGACGAGGTGACGATGCGCGTGGGAAACGGTTCCAAAGTCGATGTGATCGCGGTCGGCACGCTACCTCTACATCTACCTTCGGGATTAGTATTAGACCTAAATAATTGTTATTTGGTGCCAGCGTTGAGCATGAACATTATATCTGGATCTTGTTTGATGCGAGACGGTTATTCATTTAAATCAGAGAATAATTGTTGTTCTATTTATATGAGTAATATCTTTTATGGTCATGCACCCTTGAAGAGTGGTCTATTTTTGATGAATCTCGATAGTAGTGATACACATATTCATAGTGTTGAAGCCAAAAGATGCAGAGTTGATAATGATAGTGCAACTTATTTGTGGCACTGCCGTTTGGGTCATATCGGTATAAAGCGCATGAAGAAACTCCATACTGATGGACTTTTGGAATCACTTGATTATGAATCACTTGGTACTTGCGAACCGTGCCTCATGGGCAAGATGACCAAAACACCGTTCTCCGGTACTATGGAGAGAGCAACAGATTTGTTGGAAATCATACATACAGATGTATGTGGTTCGATGAATGTTGAGGCTCGTGGCGGATATCGTTATTTTCTCACCTTCACTGATGATTTAAGTAGATATGGGTATATCTACTTAATGAAGCATAAGTCTGAAACATTTGAAAAATTCAAAGAATTTCAGAGTGAAGTTGAAAATCATCGTAACAAGAAAATAAAGTTTCTACGATCTGATCGTGGAGGAGAATATTTGAGTTACGAGTTTGGTCTACACTTAAAACATTGTGGAATAGTTTCGCAACTCATGCCACCCGGAACACCACAGCGTAATGGTGTATCCGAATGTCGTAATCGTACTTTACTTGATATGGTGCGGTCTATGATGTCTCTTACAGATTTACCGCTATCATTTTGGGGTTATGCTTTAGAGACGGCCACATTCACGTTAAATAGGGCACCATCGAAATCCATTGAGACGACACCTTATGAACTATGGTTTGGCAAGAAATCAAAGTTGTCGTTTCTTAAAGTTTGGGGCTGCGATGCTTATGTGAAAAAGCTTCAACCTGATAAGCTCGAACCCAAATCGCAGAAATGTGTCTTCATAGGATACCCAAAGGAGACAGTTGGGTACACCTTCTATCACAGATCCGAAGGCAAGACATTTGTTGCTAAGAATGGATCCTTTCTGGAGAAAGAGTTTCTCTCGAAAGAAGTGAGTGGGAGGAAAGTAGAACTTGATGAGGTAACTGTACCTACTCCCTTGTTGGAAAATAATACATCACAGGAACCGGTTTCTGTGACGTCAAACCCAACTAGTGAGGAAGTTGATGATGATGATCATAGAACTTCAGATCAAGTTAATACAGAACCTCGTAGGTCGACCAGAGTAAGATCCGCACCAGAGTGGTACGGTAATCCTATTCTGGAAGTCATGCTACTAGATCATGATGAACCTACGAACTATGAAGAAGCGATGGTGAGCCCAGATTCCGCAAAATGGCTTGAAGCCATGAAATCTGAGATGGGATCCATGTATGAGAACAAAGTATGGACTTTGGTTGACTTGCCCGATGGTCGGCAAGCAATTGAGAATAAATGGATCTTCAAGAAGAAGACTGACGCTGACGGTAATGTTACTGTCTACAAAGCTCGACTTGTTGCAAAAGATTTTCGACAAGTTCAAGGGGTTGACTACGATGAGACCTTCTCAGCCGTAGTGATGCTTAAGTCTGTCCGAATCATGTTAGCAATTGCCGCATTTTATGATTATGAAATTTGGCAAATGGATGTAAAAACTGCATTCCTGAATGGATTTCTGGAAGAAGAGTTGTATATGATGCAACCAGAAGGTTTTATCGATCCAAAGGGAGCTAACAAAGTGTGCAAGCTCCAGAGATCCATTTATGGACTGGTGCAAGCCTCTCGGAGTTGGAATAAACGTTTTGATAGTGTGATCAAAGCATTTGGTTTTATACAGACTTTTGGAGAAGCCTATATTTACAAGAAAGTGAGTGGGAGCTCTGTAGCGTTTCTAATATTATATGTGGATGACATATTATTGATTGGAAATGATATAGAATTTCTAGATAGCATAAAGGGATACTTGAATAAAAGTTTTTCAATGAAAGACCTCGGTGAAGCTGCTTACATATTGGGCATTAAGATCTATAGAGATAGATCAAGACGCTTAATTGGACTTTCACAAAGCACATACCTTGACAAAGTTTTGAAGAAGTTCAAAATGGATCAAGCAAAGAAATGGTTCTTGCCTGTATTGCAAGGTGTGAAGTTGAGTAAGACTCAAAGCCCGACCACTGCAGAAGATAGAGAGAAAATGAAAAATGTTCCCTATGCTTCAGCCATAGGCTCTATCATGTATGCAATGCTGTGTACCAGACCTGATGTGTGCCTTGCTATAAGTCTAGCAGGGAGGTACCAAAGTAATTCAGGAGTGGATCACTGGACAGCGGTCAAGAACATCCTGAAATACCTGAAAAGGACTAAGGATATGTTTCTCGTATATGGAGGTGACAAAGAGCTCATCGTAAATGGTTACGTTGATGCAAGCTTTGACACTGATCCAGACGATTCTAAATCGCAAACCGGATACGTGTTTACATTAAACGGTGGAGCTGTCAGTTGGTGCACTTCAAAGCAAAGCGTCGTGGCGGGATCTACGTGTGAAGCGGAATACATAGCTGCTTCAGAAGCAGCTAATGAAGGAGTCTGGATGAAGGAGTTCATATCCGATCTAGGTGTCATACCTAGTGCATCAGGTCCAATGAAAATCTTCTGTGACAATACTGGAGCGATTGTCTTAGCGAAGGAATCCAGATTTCACAAGAGAACTAAGCACATCAAGAGATGCTTCAATTCCATCCGGGATCTAGTCTAGGTGGGAGACATAGAGATTTGCAAGATACATATGGATCTGAATGTTGCAGACCCGTTGACTAAGCCTCTTCCACGAGCAAAACATGATCAACACCAAGACTCCATGGGTGTTAGAATCATTACTGTGTAATCTAGATTATTGACTGTAGTGCAAGTGGGAGACTGAAGGAAATATGCCCTAGAGGCAATAATAAAGTTATTATTTATTTCCTCATATCATGATAAATGTTTATTATTCATGCTAGAATTGTATTAACCGGAAACATAATACATGTGTGAATATATAGACAAACAGAGTGTCACTAGTATGCCTCTACTTGGCTAGCTTGTTAATCAAAGATGGTTATGTTTCCTAACCATGAACAAGGAGTTGTTATTTGATTAACAAGGTCACATCATTAGTTGAATGATCTGATTGACATGACCCATTCCGTTAGCTTAGCACACGATCGTTTAGTATGTTGCTATTGCTTCCTTCATGACTTATACATGTTCCTATGACTATGAGATTATGCAACTCCCGTTTACCGGAGGAACACTTTGTGTGCTACCAAACGTCACAACGTAACTGGGTGATTATAAAGGTGCTCTACAGGTGTCTCCGAAGGTACTTGTTGAGTTGGCGTATTTCGAGATTAGGATTTGTCACTCCGAATGTCGGAGAGGTATCTCTGGGCCCTCTCGGTAATACACATCACTTAAGCCTTGCAAGCATTTCAACTAATGAGTTAGTTGTGAGATGATGTATTACGGAATGAGTAAAGAGACTTGCCGGTAACGAGATTGAACTAGGTATTGGATACTGACGATCGAATCTCGGGCAAGTAACATACCGATGACAAAGGGAACAACGTATGTTGTTGTGCGGTATGACCGATAAAGATCTTCGTAGAATATGTAGGAACCAATATGGGCATCCAGGTCCCGCTATTGGTTATTGACCGGAGACATGTCTCGGTCATGTCTACATTGTTCTCGAACCGTAGGGTCCACACGCTTAAGGTTTCGATGACAATTTCATTATGAGTTTATGTATTTTGATGTACCGAAGGTTGTTCGGAATCCCGATGTGATCACGGACATGACGAGGAGTCTCGAAATGGTCGAGACATAAAGATTGATATATTGGACGGATATATTTGGACACCGGAAAGGTTCCGGGTGAGATTGGAAATATACGGGAGCTCTGGGAGGTTACCGGAACCCCCCGGTAAGTATATGGGCCTTATTGGGCCTTAGTGGGATGGAGGGAGAAGGAGCAAGGGAGGGGGAGCGCCCCCCCCCCAAGCCCAATCCGAATTGGGAGGGGGGCCGGCCCCCCCTTTCCTTCTCTCCTCCCCCTCTTCCTTCCTTCTCCTACTCCGAATAGGAGAGGGGGGCCAAACCTACTTGGAGTAGGTTTGCCCACCTAGGGCGCGCCTCCCCCTTGGGCCGGCCTCCTTCTCCCTCCCTCCTTTATATACGGGGGTAAGGGGGCACCCTAGACACACACGTTGATCATTGAGATCGTTCCTTAGCCGTGTGCGGTGCCCCCTCCACGATATTACACCTCGGTCATATTGTAGCGGTGCTTAGGCGAAGCCCTGCGACAGGAGAACATCAAGATCGTCACCACGCCGTCGTGCTGACGGAACTCCTCCCCACGCCTCTGGTGGATCGGAGATCGGGGTGCGTCATCGAGCTGTACGCGTGTCAAGAACTCGGAGGTGCCGGAGTAACGGTGCTTGGATCGGTCGGACCGGGAGGACGTACGACTACTTCCTCTACGTTGCGTCAACGCTTCCGCTTCGGTCTACGAGGGTACGTAGACAACACTCTCCCCTCTCGTTGCTATGCATCACCATGATCTTGCGTGTGCGTAGGAATTTTTTTGAAATTACTACGTTCCCCAACACAAAATGGGTATAGATCCGTCAAAGATCAAGCCAACCAAAACCACCTTTAAAGGTGTTATACAAGGTGTAGAGGCCTGCTGTACGGGCTCAATCACACTGGAAGTGGTCTTCAGATCCCCGTATAATTTCCGAAGCGAAGTGTTAATCTTCGATATCGTCCCTTTCTGCAGTGGTTATCATGCACTGCTCGGACGAACCACATTCGCTAAATTCAATGCGGTGCCGCACAATGCATACCTCAAGCTCAAGATGCCCGGACCTCGCGGTGTTATAACAGTCAATGGAAATATGGAGCGCTCCCTCCGTACTGAGGAGCACACCGCGACCCTTGCAGCAGAAGTACAGAGCAGCCTTCTTAGGCAGAACCTTAGTTCGACAGTAAAGCCCTCGGACACCGTCAAGCGAGTCCGAACTACTCTGCGGCAGGATGGTCTAGCTCGCCCAGAGCTCGACTTCCGGCCTCTGTCCCAGTCCCGATCAAGCGGTGACATCCGCGCCGCGCATACATAACTACACACTTAAAATACCATGGGCACGGACGGAGGCATAACTAGACCGCGGTCCACAATGCGGCTCAACCGCCCGTGGATCCGCATACATTTACCTTTTTCTCTTCCTTTCAGGTTTTTCTCTTCTTGAGGCTTTTCTGATAACCTAATCATCGGACCCATCATGGGACGGATACACCAAGGAGGCAAGGGGCTTTGACATACAAGGGAATACCCAGGTGGTTTCTGCTAACGATCGCTATACCTGTTTTACATACTCGCACGTAGCTCGCTCTTGGTCACGGCATGTTAAATAGCCTTACTTTCTTATCGCATTACTTGTACAAGTACGCCTCAACATACTAATCAAATCACAATGGAAAATAGTTCGCGGCTCAATTTTCTTGGCGTTATCTCATTACTTGACTCTTTCCTTGTCTTTGAATTTATTACCTGTTGCACCCGTACACTCTGGTACGTATTACCTTTCCAGGGGCTTCATCACGCCCCGCAACACGGCAATAAAGTCCGAACACTTTTACAGTACAGTTCGGCACCCCGAACTTATAGCATTATATCCATCGGCTCCGAATCATGTCTTTGGTCAATAGTTGGGTTGCCCGGCTCCTGTGCTTACTACCTTACGTTCTGCTATATCGGCTAGGGTTGTAAAGGGAGAACTACTGCGATTATGTCCCGGTTCTTCCGGACGAGCACCTCAGTAGAGAAAGCCAAAAACTGACTGTCATGATGCGGCGAGAGCTGGTCAGCTGTTCGAGAGGTCTTTAAATCCTTAGAGATTTTTTCCGCTTTATGCGAGGAATCGGTTTTTTATCCGACTAGGCTTGTATAGCGCCCCAACTTCGGTCTTCCGAATACCAGGGGCTTCGCCAAAATTCTCATTGTCAAACTCCTATGGCTAAGTTAGGGTGATTAAGCCGTATAGTCCGATTGCCTTGTTCGTTGCGTTAAACGCCTCCTTTAAGGACCAAAAGTTGAAGTAAAGAGTGTTTATATTTATCCTGAACACCCCTGTACTATCTACGTGGGGGCAAAAGCCGATGACTGGCCAACTCTCAGATTTCATAAACGGCTACACATGAGGTAAAATTTTAAAACAAAAAAGCATCATATTACATAACAAACTTGTTTCATATTACAGGACAGGATAAAATGAATGTTCTCATGGGAATATGATATCCTTGGCACATTGCTCCGCTACAAGGCGGGATGCCTCTAGGACACTGTCAAAATACATCTCGGGACAACGGTGCTCCTTGCCCTCCGGCGCCCCCCCGGTCACCAGCTCCGTGGCATCCATCTTCGCCTAGTGCATCTTGGCGCGGGCGAAGGCCATCTGCGCACCTTCAATGCAGATTGACCGCTTAATGGCTTCAAGCCGCGGGCAGGCACTCACGAGCCGCTTGACGAGTCCGAAGTAGCTGCTGGGCATGGGCTCGGCAGGCCACAACCAGATTATTAAGTCCTAGATGGCCAGTTCGGCCGCCTTGTGCAGCTAAACCAGCCTTTTTAGCTGGTCGCTAAAGGGCATTGGATGTTCCGGCCCAAGGTATTGCGACCAGAACAACTTCTCCGCAAAGCTCCCTTCTTCGGCTCGATAAACTCGGCAACATCTGATATGCTGCGCGGCAGATCTGTGAAGGCCCCTGGAGAGCTCCAAATTCGGGTAAGAAAAAGGAACGTCTCCTTCACATACTTGCTTTGCATAATGAAAGCCTTACCCGCCGCGATCTTCCTGGCTGCCTGGATTTCCTAGAGGGCGCTCTGGGCTTTAGCTCGGGCATCCTGTGCACTCTGGCGGGCCTTGGCAAGTTCGGACTCTTGAGTCTTCGAATCGCGCTCCAAGGACTCGTACTTCTTGATGGCATCCTAGAGCTCTTGCTTGACCTCGCTAACCCGAGCCTCCTGCCTTTTGCGAGCATTAAGTTCTTTGGCCGCTTTGTCCTCAGCCTAGGCTAACACCTTCTTAAGGGCCGCCACCTCGGTCATGGCCCCTAATAAAATTTCATGACTCTTTAGTCAACAAGAACCATTCATCCTTCCTAATTATACATGCAGGTTATTACATACCTTTGCTTTCTTCCAGCTGCTTCTTCATGAGGCCGAGCTCTTCCTCAGCCTGCTCTAGGTTCTGCTTCAGTCCGGAGACTTCCACAGTATGAGCGGCAGCAGCCAGCAGTGATGCCTGCTTATTCACACAGACATATTATGATAGACTCCTATGAAAATTTTTGATCCTCTGTTTGGCCTTTCTTTCCGAACACCGAACAGAGCATTAGGGGCTACTGTCTACACTGTGATATTCTTTTACAATTATATTACGTACCTCAAAGCCTGTTAGAAGGCTAGTGCAGGCTTCGGTCAACCCGCTTTTCGTGGCCTGGACCTTCCCAATCACCGCACCCATTAGGGCACGGTGCTCGTCAACCATGGAAGCGCCTTTCAGCACTTCCAGCAGCCTGTTTGGTGCCTCTAGTTGGACAGGGTTCACCGTCGGCATAGGCGTGCCCCTTCCCTTCGAAGGGGATTGCTCTCCTGATTCCAGAACCGTAGGGGTCTCTGGAATTGTATTCGGATGAGGGCCGAATTGAATACGGCCCCCATCGTCAGTATCCATGGGGGTCTTCTCCCCCCTGTGTCCAGCAGTCGAGGCTTCACCCTCTGGTGCCTCCTGTACGGGCGACGGATTCCCTCCCGGGACGGGGATCCTTCGGGACGATGCTTCGTCATCATCCAGATCCCGGGGAGAGGTGTCCGACAGAAGAGTCTCGCTGTTCATCGCCGCCGGGTCCAGCAAATCCTCTGATGAGGACCGCTCGAGGCGGGACTGAGCCGGACTGCAAGTGCATAATGTAAGCACGTTGAAATAATAGAATAAAGAATTCGGATGCGAGTATGTGTCCGGTCACTTATGATTCGGCCAGGGGCTTCTCCCTGGGCTGCCACTCCCAGCTGCTGTGGAGCTATCCGGAAAGGAAGCCTTTCCTTTCTTGGATGCCTCGGCCTCCGGATGTGTGGGGGCCTTCCTTTTCTTTTTTCCCCCTGCGGAAGGGAGTGGGTTTCCTCCTCTTCCTCCTCTTATTTGCCGTCTTCAGTAGAGGAGCGCGCCTCGGCGTCTTTGGACGTCACGTCCGAAGTACCCCTATGGCGGAGACCACTTCTGGTCCCCTTGGCCTTCTTCTTGGCCTTGTTCTCCGGCACCTTGTAAGGCGCCGGAATCAGCATCTTCATCAGGAGCGAGGTCTCTGGGCCTTCGGGCAGCAGGGCCGGACAGTCAATCTGTTCCGCCATCTCGTTCCAATCCTGAAATAATCGATGGAAAGACTTAGATGCCTTCCTCCAATACGCGAGTAAAGGGAACACCTTGAAAACATGAAAGGACTTACCGGATTTGCAGGATGGGTCAGGTCATGGCCATGATCCTCGTCCGTGGCTGGCGGCACCTCGTTGGCCTTGAAGAGCACCTTCCATATATCTTCGTGCGACGTGGCGAAGTGTTCTAACAAAGTCTGGTGCTTGGCCGGGTCGTACTCCCACAGGTGGCAAGTCCGGCATTAACATGGAAGAATCAGGTGGACGAGCATGACCTGGACCACGTCGATGAGCTTGGCTTTCTTGATTATCATATTCTGGACGCGTGTCTAGAGCGCTGTCAGCTCGTCTGGGAGAGCCCCAAGGCAGGCCCTTCTCTTGCCAGGAGATGAGCCTTGTCGGGACTCCGGATCGGAATTCAGGGGCCGCCTCCCAGTTGGTGTCGCGCAGCTTGGTGATGTAGAACCAGCCCGACTGCCATCCCTTCACTGTCTCCACGAAGGAGCCTTCTGGCCAGATGATGTTGGGCATCTTGCCCACCATGGCGCCCTCGCATTCAGCTTGTTGGACGCTCACCACCTTGGGCTTCACATTGAAAATCTTCAGCCATAGGCCGAAGTGAGGAGGGATGCGGAGAAAGGCCTCGCATACAACAATGAATGCCGAGATGCTGAGGATAGAGTTGGGGGCCAAATCATGGAAGTCCAGCCCGTAGTAAAACATCAGTCCATGGACAAACGGGTGGATAGGGAATCCTAGCCCGTGGAAGAAATGAGTGAGAAACACAACCCTCTCATGGGGCTCTGGGGTGGGGACGATCTGTCCCTTGGTCGGAAGTCGATGAACGATTTCCTTGGCCAGGTAACCGGCCTCCCGGAGCTCCTTGATGTCCTTCTTCTTAACAGAAGAGGCCATCCACTTGCCTCCAGCTCCGGATCCGGACATGGTTGGAGTGCTTTTTTGGGTGGAGAAGGCAAGAACTTGGGCGCTGGAGCTTGAGAATGGATGGGCAGAGGAAGGAGAAGGCGTTGGTGAACAAGGATGGATCCTTATCCCCTTATAAAGGCAGTAAAAGTTATGTGCCTCCCTGCTCACCTTTAAATCCGCCTATTCCCCGAGCGCCGTGCAGATGGCACGGTTGGGTTACCCATGCCTGTATTGATGAGAATCCCGTGATAAGGGGCACGATCTCTGCTTCGGCAAGACGTGCCAGTAAAACCGCACCTCGAAATACGGAGTGGCAGGCTAAAAAACGGTTTGAATAAAGACCGGGCAGTGACGTGATGTCATGCTACAAAAATTTGTTAGCGTATTGGAATCGTGAAGTATTATACTCTCTAGGGTTGCGTGTGGTGTTTGTTTTGTAGAGCCGGACATGATTCTTGTGTTCAGAAATTACTTTGGAGTATTCGGAGAAGGAACCTGCCTTGCAATGCCGAAAACAATCGGCGCGCCGGACTCATCATCATTCAAGCCTGGTTCAGGGGCTACTGAGGGAGTCCTGGACTAAGGGGTCCTCGAACAGCCAGACTATATACTTTGACCGGACTGTTGGACTGTGAAGATATAAGAAAGAAGACTTCGCCCGTGTCCGGATGGGACTCTCCTTTGCATGGAAGGCAAGCTTGGCGATTCGGATATGTAGGTTCCTTTCTCTATAACCGACTTTGTACAACCCTAGCCCCTCCCGGTGTCTATATAAAGCGGAGGGTTTAGACTTCTAGGGTTAGATCACAATCATATTCTCATAGGCTAGATTTCTAGGGTTTAGCCATTACGATCTCGTGGTAGATCAACTCTTGTAATACTCATATTTATCAAGATCAATCAAGCAGGAAGTAGGGTATTACCTCCATAGTGAGGGTCCAAACCTGGGTAAACATTGTGTCCCCTACCTCCTGTTACCATTAGCCTTAGACGCACAGTTCAGGACCCCCTACCTGAGATGTGCCGGTTCTGACACCGACAGGCACCTTCCTGCCCGCCAAGGTGGGGAGCAGCACACCTTGGGCGTCCTGGCTACTGTGGTCTTTCGCCATCTCCCAGGGGGAAGTGCCGTACCGAGAGGTCGGCACTTCTATGTAGCGGTGTTGATGAAGATGAAGCCAGGGAAGACAGAGAAGGCAGGAGGCAGGCCATCAGGTCAGAGTACGATTGCACCAACGCGCTCGTCTTGTACTGGCGTCCTGCCGCCTCATCTTTCCGCTTCTTCCCTTCCTCTCCCGGCACTGTCATCACTGGCCTCTCGGTTGCCGGGGAGGGGGTTGCTCACTTGGTGCCTTCGCCTCCTCCAGCGGTCTTCCAGCCGAGCCCCGACGGTCCTTCCTGTCGGTGCCTGTGTTGGGGCTTCTAACTGGCCCTAGAGGTGGTGACCAGGGCACCGCCGAGTCGATCCTTCCGCCTCCCCTTCTTCGCAGCCTCGCCGCTCTCGATCTTGTCAGGTGATACGTCTCCAATGTATCTATAATTTTTGATTGTTCCATGCTATTATATTACCCCTTCTGGATGTTTATGGGCTTTATTTTACACATTTATATCATTTTTGGGACTAACCTACTAACCGGAGGCCCAGCCCGTATTGCAGTTATTTGCCAATTTCAGTATTTCGAAGAAAAGGAATATCAAACAGAGTCCAAACAGAATGAAACCTTCGGGAGCGTGACTTTTGGAACGAACATGATCCAGAGGACTTGGAGTGCAAGTCAAGAAGCAGCCGAGGCGGCCACGAGAGGGTAGGGTGCGCCCCCTATAGGGCACGCCCCCTGTCTCGTGGGCCCCTCGGACGGCCACCAACGTACTTCTTCCTCCTATATAAGCCTACGTACCCCGAAAACATCTAGGGAGCCAACGAAACACAATTTCCACCGCCGTAACCTTCTGTATCCGCGAGATCCCATCTTGGAGCCTTCACCGGCGCTCTGTCGGAGGGGGAATCGACCATGGAGGGCTTCTACATCAACACCATAGCCCCTCCGATGAGTTGTGAGTAGTTTACCACAGACCATCGGGTCCATAGTTATTAGCTAGATGGCTTCTTCTCTCTTTTTGGATCTCAATACAATGTTCTCCCCCTCTCTTGTGGAGATCTATTCGATGTAAACTCTCTTTGCGGTGTGTTTGTTGAGATCCGATGAATTGTGGGTTTATGATCAAGTTTATCTATGAGAAATATTTGAATCTCCTCTGAATTCTTTTGTGTATGCTTGAGTTATCTTTGCAAGTCTCTTCGAATTATCAGTTTGGTTTGGCCTACTAGATTGATCTTTCTTGCCATGGGAGAAGTGCTTCAATCTTTGCGGTGTCCTTACCCAGTGACAGAAAGGGTTGCAAGGCACGTATTGTATTGTTGCCATCGAGGATGAAAATATGGGGTTTATATCATATTGCATGAGTTTATCCCTCTACATCATGTCATCTTGCTTAATGCATTACTCTGTTCTTATGAACTTAATACTCTAGATGCAGGCAGGAGTCGGTCGATGTGTGGAGTAATAGTAGTAGATGCAGGCAGGAGTCGATCTACTTGTTGCGGACGTGATGCCTATATACATGATCATGCCTAGATAATCTCATAATTATTCGCTTTTCTATCAATTGCTCGACAGTAATTTGTTCACCCACCGTAATACTTATGCTATCTTGAGAGAAGCCACTAGTGAAACCTATGCCCCCCAGGTCTATCTCTTATCATATTTGCTCCCAATCTACTTTTATTTGCATCTATCTTATAAAATACCAAAAATATATTTATCTTATCATACTATCTATATCAGATCTCACTTTCACAAGTGGCCGTGAAGGGATTGACAACCCCTTTATTGCGTTGGTTGCAAGTTCTTTGTTTGTTTGTGTAGGTGCGTGGGACTTTTGAGGAGCCTCCTACTGGGATTGATACCTTGGTTCTCAAAAACTGAGGGAAATACTTATGCTACTATTGCTGCATCACCCTTTCCTCTTCAAGGAAAACCAACGCAAGCTCAAGACGTAGCAATAAGGATTTCTGGCGCTGTTGCCTGGGAGGTCTTCGCTCAAGTCAAGACATACCAAGTACCCATCACAAACTCATCTCCCTCGCATTTACATTATTGCCATTTGCCTCTCGTTTTCCTCTCCCCCACTTCACCCTTACCGTTTTATTCGCCCTCTCTTTCCCAATCTCCTCCTCTTTTTCGCTTGTCTTTTTCTGTTTGCTTGTGTGTTGGATTACTTGTTTCCATGGCGCAAGATAATACCACATTGTGTGATTTCTCGAATACCAATAATAATGATTTCCTTAGTACTCCGATTGCTCCTCTTAATGATGTTGAGTCTTGTGAAATCAATACTGCTTTGCTGAATCTTGTTATGAAAGATCAATTCGCCGGCCTTCCTAGCAAAGATGCCGCTACTCATCTAAACAACTTTGTTGATTTGTGTGATATGCAAAAGAAGAAAGATACGGATACCAATATTGTTAAATTGAAGTTATTTTCGTTTTCACTTAGAGATCGTGCTAAAGTTTGGTTTTCGTCTTTGCCTAAAAATAGTATTGATTCTTGGAACAAGTGCAAAGATGCTTTTATCTCTAAGTATTTTGCTCCTGCTAAGATTATCACTCTTAGGAACGATATTATGAATTTTAAACAACTTGATCATGAGCATGTTGCCCAATCTTGGAAAAGAATGAAATTGATGATTCACAATTTCCCTACTCATGGTTTGAATTTATGGATGATCATACAAAAAATTTATGCCAGTTTGAACTCTGCTTCTAGAAATCTCTTAGATTCGGCCGCAGGAGGCACATTTATGGAAATCACGTTAGGAGATGCTATAAAACTTCTTGATAATGTTATGGCTAATTATTCTCAATGGCACACTGAAAGATCTTCTAGTAAAAAAGTGCATGCTATAGAAGAAATCAATGTTTTGAGTGGAAAGATGGATGAACTTATGAAGTTGTTTGCTACTAAAAATACTCCTCTTGATCCCAATGATATGCCTTTGTCTATTTTGATTGAGAATAATAATGAATCTATGGATGTGAATTTTGTTGGTAGGATTAGTTTTGGAAATAATGCTTATAGAGGAAACTTCCCTAGTAATCCCTCTAATAATTATGGAAATTCCTACAATAATTCTTATGGTAATTCTAATAAGATGCCCTGTGATTTTGAGAATAGTGTGAAAGAATTTATGATCTCTCAAAAGAATTTTAATGCTTTGCTTGAAGAACAATTGCTCAAAGTTGATGATTTGGCTAGGAACGTTGATAGAGTTTCGCTTGATGTTGATTCTCTTAAACTTAGATCTTCTCCTCCTAAGCATGATATCAATGAGTATCTCAAAGCAATGAGAATTTTCATTGATGAGTGCAAGGAAAGAACCACTAGATTGCGTGCTAAGAAAGATTGCTTTATAAAGGCGTGTTCTTCTAGTTTCCATGAAAATAATGATGAAGATCTTAAAGTTATTGATGCGTCTCCTATTAGATCTTTGTTTTGCAGTATGAATCTTGATAATTATGGGACTGATGATGAGTCAACTTTACCTAGAAGGCGTCCCAAGAATTCAGAGTTTTAAGATCTTGATACTAAATTTGGTAAAAGTGGGATTGGAGAGGTCACGACTTTAAATAGTATTGAACCCACTATCTTGGATTTCAAGGAATTTGATTATGATAATTGTTCTTTAGAAGGTTGTATTTACTTGTTGCAATCCGTTGTTAATTCTCCTCATGCTTATAGTCAAAATAAAGCTTTTACCAAACATATCGTTGATGCCTTGATGCAATCTTATGATGAAAAACTTAATTTGGAAGTTTCTATACATAGAAAACTTAATGATGAGTGGGAACCTACTATAAAGATCTATTATTATTATATACATAATACAAAAGGCAAACAAGCCATTAGGTTCATCCACATATGTTAATATTATTTACACTGTCCGATCAAAATAATAATGGCTGAGATTTAAAGGTTTTTACGTAACATATTAATGTGTACGTACCAACATATCGGACTATCACGTTGTCACATATACAGCCCATCCAATGTAATTAGACTAGGCAAGGAAGCGTCAGCACATAAAAAAAGATTAGGCAAGCGTCATCACGTAAAAAAAGGTCGGAAAAGTTAGGTTCATGTACGGGCCACTTCAAAAAAAGGTTCACGTACGGGCATCAATGCCACTTCAAAAAGAAGGTTCACGTACGGGCATCAATATGGTAAAAAAAATTCCTGACACGTTGCATACAAAAGAGATTTATGCTCTAGAAGCTGATTCTGATTCACGTTCGACAGCTCTACCGAAACCTCAAAGCCATATGCCTCTCGAGCAGTCCAGGTTTTAGGGTTTCTGATGGTCTGCCCTAGGGCCAAGCTATTCCTCATGTGCAACTGCAGCTCACCTCCTATAGATCCACCGAAACCCCAAAACTCAGCCCAGTTCTAGGGTTTCTGATGGTCTACTCTAGGGCCGTACTATTCATCATGTCATGTGTGGCTGCAACTCATATCCTACAACGCCACCAAAACCTCGAAGCCATGCCTTCTGTGTCCACTCTCCACAAGATCTTCTCCTCAATCGGTTAGGTGTTGAAGATTCTGCCTCCCGAGCAGCAACCAGTCGCGTCTCATCATCCTGTTCCTGTCCATAGGAAACACTTGACAAGAATCATGTCGCAAAGTAGGAAGAATGCTATTGTGCTTTCTTGGAGTTGTGTCATACACAGGTCGATCAAGGCATGTAGGACTGTCTGCAAGAGGATAGATCAACATGGTCTACAAGCATAGTAAGATGACCACCAAGTATGTGACTTACAAGTGGCATAAAGAGAACCAAATCGACCCCTAGATGCAGGTATTACTTGGCGTAATAACAGAATTGTTTGAAACATGGCCCTATCCTCTTTCTAGATTTAATCAACTCCTCGCCCTCCTCTGTCTAACAGTTAGTTAGAATTTGGACATGCTTGCCAAGTGTTTGACAAAATGTATAAAGACATGTATATCCAATGGTATTTTTTTCAGATCATTGTGCATATTAGATTTACAGTTTGAAAAAGGATAAATTTATGTATACAAGCTAACTGCTATCCTAAGGACTAATGCGTAAAGGTCCTGAATTCAGGATATAACAGATTACATATTATACAATGTGTTAGTAACAGCAGCTACTATTGTTTGCAGAATTTTTATGATATACAAGATGCTATATGCAACTCTTATCATAGAAAAATGAGCATAATAGATTATTTTTGTAGTCATTAAGTAACAATAGCTATTGTATTGTGTGCAGATTTTTCCTAGAAGATGATATGTGTGTGGATCCTTATAAATTCAAGTGATTTCCATTAGTTCTGAAATTTGAATGGTTAGTAAGAGTTGATCTCAGTAATCAGTTCATCAATTCGAGCTAAGATATTTTCCATAGGTCACCAATGTACAATTTGCATATTTGATCCCTGCACGCATTTTCTAATTACATCCATTTTTTTGAAATAATTCTAATTACATTCATGGTTACTATGGAAGGACTATTATACATTTATCTGGGTGGTCAGATACAATTGTACTGTTGCATGTTGTTTCAGTTCTGCACCTGAAGGCTATATTCTACTAGATATGTTCCAATCAGTCTATGTTTCTATGACAATAACTATAGTTTTTGAGTGCCTAATATAAGTGAAAGGCAACACTACAATTCTATTGCACAATTTTTTTTTTCCTGTACAACATGCTATATGCTATTTCTTATCACTGCAAAATGAGTCTAATAGATTATTTGTAGTCCTAAAGTAATAGTAGCTATTTTTTTGTCTGCAGAGTATTTTTGTAGAAGATGACATATGCAACAAGTGATTCCCGTAAATTCTGAAATTTGAAAGGTTAGTAAGAGTTGTTCTAAATCATCAGTTGATCCATTCGGGTTCAGATATTTTCCATAGGTCATCAATGTACAATTTGCATATTTAATCCCTGCATGCATTTTCTAATTACATTCATGGTTACTATGGAAGGTCTACTAAATTCAGACATGCACTTTGGTGAGTTTTATGTTCTTGGTAACAGATCTTCTGTCTAGCCTTTTCAGTTGAGGAGAACAATGAAAAAAGCTCCAGTGTTATATGCATCACCTACAACACATGCGAAAACTCTATTGCATATCAATTAACACATATGGACCAAATTCAGTTAATAAATGCAAGCCTTTTTCTTTTGTCTTAAAAACACATCATTAATATAACTTGCTAATACTATATGGTAACAACAAATAGAAATAATACACCTTTTTATCAAACTACAGGGAGGAATCATACCTGTGACGAATCAGCCGGTGTGCAGTAAGTAGTAATGATGCAAAGTTGTAGCACATTACATAGGTGGAAGCTGACAGCAGTAGCAAGCCCACAACACGCCTCCACCCATGGACTCTCTACAAGACAATGAAATATTGAACACTTTTTGCTATACGAACTTCATATAATTAATATGGATGTGTTGAAGAGACAGTAACCAAAGTTTGGCAGAATGTTAACTAAAGTAATAGTATAAGCTCAATTCCCTAAAGCAACGCAAGGCACATCTATTGCAAGATAAATAATTCTACAATTTATATCCTAGAAATAGTCAAAATGTACAAGCTTATTGTCTGAATTATAATAAAATAGAAGAACTAAGTAACTCAATAACTTAACCTTTTCTCTGAATAAATTTAACGGATCAACTAAGCAAACAAGCTTTTATAAAGTACATATATAGTGTGCGCAAAAAAAGAAGAATGCAAAGGATGTTGGGAGAGTAGTAAGGCAGTCATACCCATCCCTACTACTCTGCCATAGACGACGAGGAACACTATGAAGAACATGGCTGTCGAACCCGACGGCACAGCTCTCGGCCCAGTGGCACAAACAGGAGAGCAGCGCCACTCAGCAAAACGGATTTATCATATTCTCCAGTGGCCTCCCATGCGACCGCTTTGCCTCACGACCTCGCTGCTAGGGGCGCAGAATCTGAGGCTGGAACGCGTGCCCCAGCCTCGGTATGATCTGGCCTCAAGAGCATCTCCTTCCCAGCTTTAGTGATGCACGGGCAGGCCAGTGGATGGATTTGGTGCAGCCACTCGCTTTCACATGGACGAACAAATTTCTCATAGCCATAGAAAATCTCCATAAAAAACCAAAATCCGCGCCATTGCTGGAGCCTAGAAGACCAAGCATCTGGGAAGGGAGGAGAAGGAATGGGAAGAGGAGAGATTACCTTGAGGAGAGGAACCGCTCAGGTTCAAAGGGGCCCAACTCCACGGCCATCCAATTGACGGCGGCGGCGAGTAGCAGGCACGTGTGGTCAGGCTGGAGGACCTGCCGTCGCCGAGAGCATGCAGCCACCGCACTCCGCCGCAAATGCCCCTTCTCACCCGTCCTCCTCCCTTGGCAGGATCTAGCAACGAATGTGGATGAATCTATGGATCAGGTAAGGAACGGTGAAAAAGGAACGGGAGGAGAACGAGAATTTGGGTTTTCTTTTTTTGGCTGGGAAAGGTAGCACGCTGAGTCATTGACCCATGGTTAGCTGGCTGTAACTTACAAAGACTACTGTAATATATCACTCCGTTCCTAAATAGTATAAGTTTTTGTAGAGATTTCACTATGAACCATATACAGATGTACATAGATGCATTTTAAAGGTAGATTCGCTCATTTTGCTCCGTATGTAGTCCATTGTGAAATATCTGCAAAGATATATATTTAGGAACGGAGTACTTATGAAGTGAAAACTAAAATTTATTCACTCCTATGGTTTCATTTAATTTCTTACACAATTGGGTATATTAGGTACAGAATTTATTATGGGGAATTAACTATAGAATTTTCTCAAAAAAAGATACATAATTCAGTATTACATGATGGATTAGGAACATGTATAAAAAAAGAAAGAAATTGTTGGGCATTCACACAAAATAATTTTTTGGCAAACTAAAATAACAGACAGAGATAACTGAAACACAAAGAATAGTATGAAGAGGAAAATGCATATGAAGGTGTTCAACTAACAATAATTATAAACTTTTGAGCAATGTCAAAGAAAAAAAATGCATGTCCATATGAGTAAGAAAATTAGCAAACACATATCAATTGTAAAAAATATAAAATATACCAATCCTAGCTGCGCAATTAATGGCTGAGATATGAAACTAGATGCGCGAACAAACAAAGATGGATGTATCGATATAGGACGTACCGATTTGGACACGAAAAGCTATATGGGGCATACCATTGCGGTGGGCCAACGCAAATTTGACCTATAGGCGAAATCAAATCATAGAATAAACTATCTGTGAAACTATTTCACGCGGCTGACCTTTTTGCGTGACGCCCGACACGACGGCGCCACACTACACTGTGCAACGCCTTAGAGATAGGCGCTACACGGCCAGCATCGCACCCGTGTGTTCAGAAAATTACTAAGTCAGCGTGCAGCGCCTGAGAGCTAGGCGCCACACTGTACAGTGTAGCGCCTAGCTCCCGGGCGTTGCACTAGTGCAGCGCCTGAGAGCTAGGCGCCACGGGTCAGCCGCGTGAAATAGTTTCACGGACAGTTCATTCTATGATTTGATTTCGTCTATAGGTCAAATTTGTTAAATTTGCCTGGGCCAACAGCCCATCGCAGCAGCTCACGAGAGAAAAAAAGGCCAGGATAGTCTGGCTCGGACGCACCCATATCCATGTCTACACGATTTAAAAAAAAATCCATGTCTACACGTACGTGCTAATGAAGGGTAGTCTCATTTTTTTAAAAAAATGATGATTTTTCCTCATACAAATCGGATTGGGTGTCAATAGTAAATTGGTGTATGAGAATCATGCCCTTGGCATTTAGAAAAAAACATCCGTGCGAAAATAGCACAGTGTGAATGGGATTTTCATGAGGTCAAATTGAGTTTTCTATTTGGAATCTGGTATTACAGCCCGACTAAGTTTACCACGACACCTCAAGTGCATTGCAGCCCGTTTTCATTTGGCGTGCAGGTTTGCTGCCGCTCGCAGAATCGAGCAGTGGACATTACGTGGCGCCAGAAGATCCCGAGAGAACATTCGGTCGGTAGAGTTCCCTTTTTCTTTGCATATTATTCAGATTGAGTTGAGTCTATATGGAAATGATTATGGTATTTTGACTCTCAAGAGTAATAAAATTATAATGACACATTTTTATAAATTATAGAAAACAACATGCACAGAACTGTGGCATGCCATATTACCTCAAACTCTTTGTGATTAAAATTTGTATCTAATTTTATTTGATTTCACCACAACAAAAGAAAATATTCTCTCTAAGATATTTGAGTCCCATGAAAAGTAAATTTGTACAGCGAAAAATCCTTAAACGAACCAATCCTCCAAAATGTTAAGAAAAATATCCTACAAATCGAGGAGTCTGTACAGAAGACAACCATACTACCCGCGCCACGCATTTAAACCTACAAAAGATAGAAATAGAAAAAAGAACATGTCGTGCAAGCAAACCCAAATATAGATCACTAAAGTAGTGATCGAAACACTCTTATATTTCTATACTGAGGGAGTAGTTAGTTAAAGCAAACAAACTTCTATATAGTAATACATTTCCTATGTATAGACTTTTCACCATGATCGATCATATGCACATGAATTAAAAAATTATGTGCACGTGGATTAATTTTAAAAGCAAATGAATAATGAGACGGATATATCAGTGCAAATTCCATCGCTATTTCAGTTATAAGGTATAGACGATTATTTGGTTATGTAATATAGCGATGTGGGCTGACTAAATCTAGAAGACTACAAAATGCAACTCTTTCTACCCCGTGAGAAAAAATGTAACATCACAATAGCTCATAGTATTCTAGAAATGTCACCGGAGAAAAGAAAATCAAAGTGATTGCACTAAGAAAATATATTATACCCCGTCATATGCACCTGAATTAATATGGAAGAACATATGTATCCTAACCGAATATTGCAGTGTTCTGTACTATGGGTATTTCATCTATAAATTCTAGATACATGTTTGGTTAATTCATACTATGATTAAATCTAGAAAGTACAAAACCAAAATATAATTTTGCTAGACATGTATTATTAAAATCATTGGAAGGGACATAAAAATGATCGGCTAGGGAGACACTTCAAAAGTACCCATATAATGAGGTAAGTTACTAACCACATTACCGTCCTTTATATTAGTATCTCATGATCCTTACAAACAAACTAATACAGCTAATGAAAGGATTTTACTGAAGTTAGACCATTTTTTACAACATATACATGCTTTCTCTTTGTTTGTGGGTAATCAGGTGGTTCTATTGAATGTTACCAGCATTACATTCATTCAATATAAGCTTAGAGATATAACCTGGTCGACACTGCATCCAGTACCATGCTACGGACCATGCGAGCATTATTGGCCAGACAGTGCGTGGACCCTATTTTCATCTTTTTTTAAGCACCTGATTTTGATCTCTTAAAATCTTAAGAGGCTTAATCTCCCTAACCGCTATAAAATTCTTAATCTCCTTGACTAAATTACCAAACTCTGACTTGAGAAGCGTGACGTCTAATATAGAACAGAATGCTACCATTGAATCAGATAGCACCAGAATCGGAACAATTGGCCATTTAAGAGCAAGGTTCATCCCTAGCATGATTTCTTGGAATTTGGCTTCCATGGCATTCTTGCAACTTTTTCACAACATATACATGCTTTCTCAATCATTCTAATATATTGGGCGATAATCAATGCTAATGTAGCACAATTCAGAACTTACTATAATTTGTATGGTGCAAGTTTCCAAGGGTAAAAACCATTTTTCTCTCAAATTGTAAATGTTTGCCAAAGGTATTAAAAATCTAATAATTACAAAAACATAAATAACAACATACAAATCTAGCCGCGCAAATGCGCGGATCACACCGCTAGTTAGAATTAAAGATCATGAGTGTTTTGCTTTGTGTGATTTGGGTGCTAGTGTTTCCACGATTCCGAAAACTTTATGTGATATTCTAGGTTTCCATGATCTTGATGATTGCTCTTTAAATTTGCACCTTGCGGATTCCACCATTAAAAAGCCAATGGGAAGGATCAATGATGTTCTCATTGTAGCAAATAGAAATTTGGTGCCCATAGATTTTATCGTTCTTGATATAGATTGCAATCTTTCTTGCCCTATTATTCTTGGTAGACCTTTCCTTAGAACGATTGGCGCGATTATTGATATGAAGGAAGGGAATATTAGATTCCAATTTCCATTAAAGACAGGCATGGAGCCTTTTCCAAGAAAGAAAGTCAAATTACCTTATGAATCTATCATGCGGTCTACTTATGAATTTAGTGCTAAAGATGGCACTACTTAGATCTATCTTCGCTTTTATGCCTAGCTAGGGGCGTTAAACGATAGCGCTAGTTGGGAGGCAACCCAATTTTCTTTGTGTTTTTTGTTTTTGTTCCTATTTAGTAATAAATCTTGCATCTACCTTCTGTTTAGATGTGTTTTTATCTTTAATTAGTGTTTGTGCCAAGTAGAACCTATAGGATAACCTATGATGATAGTTGATTTGATTCTGCTGAAAAACAGAAACTTTGCACGCACGAATTTAGTTTTGTTAAATCACAGAAACATGCTTTTGCGTTGATTATTTTTGCTGCTGATCAATAGAAATTTTTTCCAGGACTTCCTATTTTGGTAGGATTTTTAGAGTTCCAGAAGTTTGCGTTAGTTACAGATTGCTGCATACTGTTCTGTTTTTGACATATTCTGTTTTTTGTGTGTTGTTTGCTTATTTTGATGCATCTATGGCTAGTAAAATAGTTTAAACCATAGAGAAGTTGGAATACAGTAGGTTTAACACCAAAATAAATAAATAATGAGCTCATTACAGTACCTTATGTGGTGGTTTTGTTTTCTTTCACTAACGGAGCTTATACGATTTCCTGTTGAGTTTTGTGTTGTGAAGTTTTCAAGTTTTGGGTAAAGCTTTCATGGATTATGGAATAAGGAGTGGAAAGAGCCTAAGCTTGGGGATGCCCATGGCACCCCAAGATATTCAAGGATAGCCAAAAGCCTAAGCTTGGGGATTCCCCGGGAAGGCATCCCCTCTTTCGTCTTCGTTCATCGGTAACTTTACTTGGAGCTATATTTTTATTCGCCACATGATATGTGTTTTGCTTGGAGCGTCGTGTATTATATTAGTCTTTGCTTTTTAGTTTACCACAATCATCCTTTCTGTACACACCTTTTGGGAGAAGCGTACTTGATTTAATTTGCTAGAATACTCTACTTGCTTCACTTATATCTTTTGAGCTTGATAGTTTTTGCTCTAGTGCTTCACTTATATCTTTTAGAGCACGGTGGTGACTTATTTTTGTAGAAATTGCTAGTATCTCATGCTTCACTTATATCATTTTGAGAGTCTTTTAGAACAGCATGGTATTTGCTATGGTTATAAAATTGGTCCTAGAATGGTAGGCATCCAAGTTGGTATAATAAAAAATATCATAGGAAGTGAATTGGATGCTATGATCAATTTGATACTTGATAACTATTTTGAGATATGGAGGTAGTGATATTGAAGTCATGCTAGTTGGGTGATTTTGAATTTAAAGAATGCTTGTATTGAAGTTAGCAAGTCCTGTAGCATGCACGTTTGGTTAAAGTTGTGTAACAAATTTGAAACATGAAGTGTACCTGGCTTGTGCATCCTTATGAGTGGCGGTCGGGGACGAGCGATGGTCTTTTCCTACCAATCTATCCCCCTAGGAGCATGCGCGTAGTGCTTGATTTTTGATGACTTCTAAATTTTTGCAATAAGTATATGAGTTCTTTTGACTAATGTTGAGTCCATGGATTATATGCACTTTTACCTTTCCGCCATTTCTAGCCTCTTCGGTACCGTGCATTGCCCTTTCTCACCTTGAGAGTTGGTGCAAACTTCGCCGGTGCATCCAAACCCTGTGATACGATACGCTCTATCACACATAAAACTCCTTATATCTTCCTCAAAACAGCCACCATACCTACCTATTATGGCATTTCCATAGCCATTCCGAGATATATTGCCATGCAACTTTCCACTGTTCCGTTCATCATCATCATGACATACTTTACTTTTGTCATATTGCCATTGCATGATCATGTAGTTGACATCATATTTTTGGCAAAGCCACCATTCATAATTTTTCATACATGTCACTCTTGATTCATTGCACCATCCCAGTACACCACCAGAGGCATTCATATAGAGTCATATCTTGTTCTAGTTTCGATTTGTAATTCATATGTTGTAATCAATAGAAGTGTGATGATCATCATTATTAGAGCATTGCCCAAAAAGAAAAAAAGGAAGGCCAAAGAAAAAAAAGGCCAAAGAAAAAAAAAGAAGAAAAAAAGAAAGAAAAAGAAAAAAAGGAAAAAAAGAAAAGAAAATAAATAAAAAGGGCAATGTTACTATCTCTTTTTCCACACTTGTGCTTCAAAGTAGCACCTTGTTCTTCATGTAGTGAGTCTCATATATTGTGCTTCAAAGTAGCACCATGTTTTTCATATAGTGAGTCTCATAAGTTGTCTTTTTTCATACTAGTGGGAATTTTTCATTATAGAACTTGGCTTGTATGTTCCTACAATGGGCTTCCTCAAATGCCCTAGGTCTTCGTGAGCAAGCAAGTTGGATGCACACCCACTAGTTATCTTTTGTTGAGCATTCATTTATAGCTCTAGTGCATCCGTTGCATGGAAATCCCTACTCCTCATGTTGAAATCAATTGATGGGCATCTCCATAACCCATTGATTATCCTCGTCAATGTGAGACTTTCTCTTTTTTTTGTCTTCTCCACACAATCCCCATCATCACATTCTATTCCACCCATAGTGCTATATCCATGGCTCACGCTCATGTATTGCGTGAAGGTTGAAAAAGTTTGAGATTATTTAAGTATGAAACAATTGCTTGGCTTGTCATCGGGGGTATAGAAGTTGGGAACATCTTTGTGTGACGAAAATGAAGCATAGCCTAACTATATGATTTTGTAGGGATGAACTTTCTTTAGCCATGTTATTTTGAGAAGACATGATTACTTTGATTAGTATGCTTGAAGTGTTGCTATTTCTTTTATCAATATGAACTTTTATTTTGAATCATTTGGATCTGAACATTCATGCCACAATAAAGAAAATTACATTGAGAATTATGCTAGGTAGCATTCCACATAAAAAATTTCTTTTTTATCATTTACCTACTCGAGGACGAGCAGGAATTAAGCTTGGGGATGCTTGATACGTCTCCAACATATCTATAATTTTTGATTGTTCCATGCTATTATATTACCCCTTTTGGATGTTTATGGGCTTTATTTTACACATTTATATCATTTTTGGGACTAATCTACTAACCGGAGGCCCATCCCATATTGTTGTTTTTTTTGCCTATTTCAGTATTTCGAAGAAAAGGAATATCAAGCGGAGTCCAAACAGAATGAAACCTTCGGGACCGTGATTTTTGGAACGAACGTGATCCAGAGGACTTGGAGTGCAAGTCAAGAAGCAGCCGAGGCGGCCACGAGAGGGTAGGGCGCGGCCCCCTGTCTCATGGGCCCCTCGGGCGGCCACCGACGTACTTCTTCCTCCTATATAAGCCTACGTACCCCGAAAACATCCAGGGAGCCAACGAAACACAATTTCCACCGCCATAACCTTCTATATCCGTGAGATCCCATCTTGGAGCCTTCGCCGGCGCTCTCCCAGAGGGGGAATCGACCACGGAGGGCTTCTACATCAACACCATAGCCCCTCCGATGAGTTATGAGTAGTTTACCACAGACCTTCGGGTCCATAGTTATTAGCTAGATGGCTTCTTCTCTCTCTTTGCATCTCAATACAATGTTCTCCTCAATCTTCTTGGAGATCTATTCGATGTAACTCTTTTTGTGGTGTGTTTGTTGAGATCCGATGAAGTGTGGGTTTATGATCAAGTTTATATATGAGAAATATTTGAATCTCCTCTGAATTCTTTTATGTATGATTGAGTTATCTTTGCAAGTCTCTTCGAATTATCAGTTTGGTTTGGCCTAGCTACTAGATTGATCTTTCTTGCCATGGGAGAAGTGCTTAGCTTTGGGTTCAATCTTGCGGTGTCCTTACCCAGTGACAGAAAGGGTTACAAGGCACGTATTGTATTGTTGCCATCGAGGATAAAAAGATGGGGTTTATATCACATTCCATGAGTTTATCCCTCTACATCATGTCATCTTGCTTAATGCGTTACTCTGTTCTTATGAACTTAATACTGTAGATGCAAGCAGGAGTCGGTCGATGTGTGGAGTAATAGTAGTAGATGCAGGCAGGAGTCGGTCTACTTGTTGCGGACGTGATGCCTATATACATGATCATGCCTAGATAATCTCATAATTATTCGTTTTTCTATCAATTGCTCGACAGTAATTTGTTCACCCACCGTAATACTTATGCTATCTTGAGAGAAGCCACTAGTGAAACCTATGGCTCCCGGGTCTATCTCTTATCATATTTGCTTCCAATCTACTTTTATTTGCATCTTTACTTTTTGCATCTATCTTATAAAATACCAAAAATATATTTATCTTATCATACTATCTCTATCAGATCTCACTTTCGCAAGTGGCCGTGAAGGGATTGACAACCCCTTTATTGTGTTGGTTGCGAGTTCTTTGTTTGTTTGTGTAGGTGCGTGGGACTTTTGAGGAGCCTCCTACTGGATTGATACCTTGGTTCTCAAAAACTGAGGGAAATACTTACGCTACTATTGCTGCATCACCCTTTTCTCTTCAAGGAAAATCAACGCAAGCTCAAGACGTAGCATCAGGCTGCACCCGGCAAGCCACAACAAGATCGAGGTGGGCTCCCGTTTGGGCACTTCTCCTATACTCTTCTCTTCCCACCGCAGTACCCTGGGTAAGAGGGACATGGAGAGGAGTTTACGGGATACTTATCTTTTTTTCAATCTTAAATCTGTAGGCGTTTGCCAAATTTTAGTTCAAATAATGTAATCTCTCGAATCCATGTGTGTGTCTGTAAGGTTTGTACTTGTTTGATCTTGCATATTAATGAAAAAGATGAACCTTGCCGGGGACTCGTGCATGTGTATGTCCATGTAGAGGTGGGGTGCCTCTATATTTTTAGATAAACGAGTTTCTCCTGGCAAGCTATCCTACGGGTACTCTCTATGTTGTTTTTTTGACTGGGAACTGTGGGGTAACACCCCCAAAGCATATACCCTCTATGTTGTTGCCGGGCAGTAAGCCTACCGGGCACAAATCACACAAAGGGACCAGCCCACCGCCGGTCCTTATCCACCAAAGGCCACTGCGACCACCCTGTCCGAAGCAGTTCGTGTCGAAGGGTGGGAGCACCTAAGTTTCAAAGGGTAGCAGGGTTTTCTTATACACAAGCCTTTACTTATAGAACACGTATGGATAAGAGGATGCACTTATCTATTTGGCTTTCTGGAGACCGCAGTGCTGGCTTACCTTCTTATCTCCTCTTGGGGACTGAGTCCACGGTAGGAGCCTGCAGTTTATGCATATGAAGATGATGCCAGATGCGATCTTATCTACATGAACATGCAATGCTCATGATATGTTTATGCATGCATGCACTTGTCGGGGCCCCCTAGAGCTTCATTTATTTCTCTGTTGCTTAGGGTCTGTGCCTGGCTTTGTACAAGGGGTTACATGCAAGTGAGGCAAGGCATGTACAAAAGGGAGGCTGCCGGGCAAGGCCCGACAGCCGCGCCTTATGGGTAGAACTTGCGGAGATGCTCAATATTCCATGAGTTTTGCAATTGAATGCCATCTCCGGTCTCCAGACGGACTGCGCCAGGTCTGGTGACTCGTACTACCTGGTAAGGGCCTTCCCACTTTGGTGATAACTTGTTTGCACCCTTAGCGGACTGAACGCGCCTAAGGACAAGGTCACCTTCCTCAAAACACCGGGCATGAACCCTATGGCTATGATAGCGGCGCAGGGTTTGCTGGTAGCATGCAACACGCATAGCAGCCCGGAGACGGTTCTCCTCAAGAAGCACAGCATCATCATGCCGGTGATGTTCTTGCGCTACTTCATCGTAGGCAAGTACTCGAGGTGACTCGTAAATGAGTTCCCTGGGGATAACTACTTCTGCCCCATAGACTATGTAGAAGGGAGTCTGCCCGATACCCCGATTTGGTGTCATTCTGAGGGACCAGAGGACCACCGACAGCTCATCGATCCATCACCTGCCGCACTTCAGCAGTTTATCAAATGTTCTTGTCTTGAGGCCCTGCAACACTTCCGCGTTCGCCCTCTCAGCTTGTCCATTGCTTCTGGGATGTGCAACAGAGGCAAATGAGATCTTGCTTCCGAGGGCATGAACATATTGCATGAAGGCGCTGCTCATGAATTGGGTGCCGTTGTCAGTGATGATCCGGGCAGGAACTCTAAAGCGGCACACCAAATCTTTCAAGAACTTGATAGCTGGCTGAGCAGTCACCTTCGTCACGACAGCTACTTCCGGCCACTTTGTAAACTTGTTGATTGCAACGAACAAGAATTCAAAGCCCTCGATAGCTCAAGGAAAGGGCTGAGGATATCGAGCCCCCAGACTGAAAACGACCATGACAAAGAGATTGTCGGAAGTGCTTGGGCTGGCAGATGGATGTTCTTGGAATGGAACTGACAGGCTTCACACTTGGTAACTAGCTCGACCGCATCTTGGAGGGTTGTGGGCCAATAGAATCCTTGCCGGAATGCTTTCTCAACTAAAGACCTTGATCCAGTGTGGGAGCCGCACATGCCTTTGTGTATTTCTACCAACAATTCCTTTCCCTCTTCCCGGCAAATGCACTTCAATTTCGCACCATTGGGCCTCCTTCTGTATAGAGTGTCATCGACAAACTGGTACATACTGTCCCTCCGGGCTACTCCTTCCGCTTCTTCTTGCTATTCGGGAAGTTCTCCAGTTTGGAGGAAATGGACTATGTTCCTTGCCCAAGTGGGAGCCTGAGGCTCGACAAGGAGGACTAGCGGCACCTCCTCATTCATGGGGGTGCATCTCTCGACCGCAGGGACCAGTTGAAAGGATCGAGATGGACCTAGAGGGGGGGTGAATAGGTACAATTACAAAATTTAATTGCTACTTATCAATTTTAGGCAGTAATGCAGAATATGAAGTTGAGCCTAACAATTGCAAGTGTGAAGCTATGAGCTAAGCAAGGTAAACAAGTAACTCAAGTAGGAGAGTAAGCAAACAGAATATGATATAAGTAAAGACTAAGAGACAAGTAACCACAAGTAGGGAGTTAGGGTTAGGGATAATCGCAACTCCGAGAGACGAGGATGTATGCCGATGTTCACTTCCTTGGAGGGAAGCTACGTCACCGTTAGAGAGGTGGGTGTTACCACGAAGGCACACCAACGCCATGAAGGCTCACCCTATTCTCCCCTTTGATACAACACCATGAAGGCATTTCTCAACCACTAGTGGTAGACATTGGGGTGGTCTCCAAACCCTCACAAACTTTCCGGGGGTAATCACAAAGAACGAATCCTCTCCGAATGACTCCTACCGCCTAGGAGTCTCCAACCTCCAAGAGTAACAAGAACGATGGGGAAAAGCTCAAAACTTGCTCAAATCACGAATTCCTTTGGTGCAAAGAAGGGGAAGGAGTGGATCTATCACTTGGGTGTACAACTTCTCTCAAATGCTCTCAAATCCCTTAGGGATCTAAGATTTTGTGTTGGAGAGTGAGAGAGAGAGTGAAGATGTGTTCTTGAGGATGCTTGAAGTGAATGGTCAACCCTCTTAGGGGATAGGAGAGAGATATTTATAGTATGCCTCAATAAGTGGCCCTTGGAGCCCAAAACAGCACAGAAGTGTTGGACGTCCGATGCACAACGAACGACCGAGGGCATGATAGACACCAGACGTCCGATGTTTTGCACGGTCTAGTGGGTACCCGACGACCGGAGGATCCGGACGACCGATGTTTAGGCTCTATGGAGAAAGTACCGGACGATCAAGGAATATCGGATGACCGAGGGCTCTGCAGACAATGGACGTCCGACAGGGACCGGACGACCGATGTTTTGGTTCTGGATCAGATTTGCCGGACATCCGGTGCACACCGGACGACCGATGTTTTGGCTCTGTATGGAAGCGGTCGGACGTCCGATGAGTACCGGTCATCCGACAGAGATGAAGATCAGGCACTGACTTTGAAGAAGTTGTTTGAGCAAGACTTTAGCAATAACCCATGTTCCCCACTTAATAGTGCGGGGTCCTATACTCAAGAATAAACATAAAGATAGTCTTGTTTCCTCGTTCTTGATGAGGTTAAACATTTCCAAAGTCATAATCCATACACATAATTGAGTCCGAGGGGACTAAAACCTAAGATATACTTGACAAACTTTGTTAGTACCCTATGAGTATTGTCATCAACATCAAAATAATATTTAGGGCATGATTGCACTTCCAATCTCCCCCCTTTTGGTAGTTGATGACAATATACTCATAGCACAACAGAAATCAAGTTGCTCTATGCTTTAAGACACATTTATTTAAGAGCTCCCCCTCTCAACCATAATTACTGCAACATTATATGGAGAGGTCTCCCTCACAGAGTCAACCAATCTAGAATATATGAGCAAAAAAAATCACAAGAACCAAATAAAACCAACATCATATAAGCACAACCGCATAATATCATAATATCTCAACATTCATAGAATATAAAGTTTCAATAAGTTTAACATCACATCATAAGGCATAGATATAAAGTCATACACCCACTCAAGGTAAATGGTTCAACATAAGAGCAACATGAATAGAAAGCTAGAACTAGTTCTCCCTCTTGGCAACAACTACCTAAAAAGGGACAGGGAGAACCCTCAGACAATCACAGATCATCATCATCATTTGGAGCTCCACTCCCACCAGCTTTGCCGAGGAAATCAGCCCACTCAGGCCCCAAAGGAAAACCAAAGTCAGAAGGAGGAGCGGCTGGGAGGCGCTTATCCTCACTCACATCAGTAGCCCCAGAGTCATGGAGATGAGACTTCAAGGCATTCTTGGAAGTGATCAAACAAGTGACAACATCATGGTTGTGTGTGCAGTTGAAGGAGAAGGCCTTCATCATGGCAGAGTGAGCCTTGCTGATAAAGCGAGCAAAACGCCCAAAGGGCACCGAGCTGGCATGAGCAGGATGGGAACTAGCGGCAGAACTACGAGCAGGAGCAGACTTGGAGGAACCTTTTGGAGCAAAATCATTGGCCATGTGAGGAGGAATAATCCGCTTCTCATGCACATGGGTGCGGACAAGGGAGAAGGGAGCCACACTCTCAATAAGAGCCAGAATGAATGGAGCATGAGGAAAGGCACACTTATACTGAAAGCTAGCAAGTCGGATTTCATGCCAAAGGAAATGAGGAACATTAATCTTGCCTTTGGGAGACTCATAGAGACGAGACATGAGATCAATGCAATAACTGTTGCAAGAACCTTTCTCTCCCATCTTAGGATAGATGGTGCGAATGATGCATTGATAGATGATGTATACGGAGATCTCCAAATAGAAACTTGATTCAGATCCTTCAGCTTTTCCTCCTCAGTTAGTTCATCAATTCCCTTTAGGAGATAGCCACATGCCTCAACCCCTTTGGTTTTGTGATTTGGATCATCTTTATGGATCTTGAATCCAGTGTCTGGAAACCCAAGAGCAGCGACAAATTGAGGATAAGTGGTAGTGAGCTCAGTGTCAGAGGTCATCCAGGTGACGGTCTTGTTAGGAGCAAAGAAGCAAGTGGCATAAAACTGATAGATTGCAGCCTGATTAAAATCATGCTGAAAGGCAAACGGAGCAGCAAGACCAGATGACTCAATGAGCTCAATAGCACCCGAATACTTCACGGGATGTTTCCGAATATAATCTAAGTCAACGAAGTGGTGTAGAGACAGACCCATTGGGAGGACAACAGAGGTGTAGATGTCAGCCTGAACATTGGTGCGAAACCATTGATCCAGAGAATCTTGAACCACTTCAAATTGATCAACATCATGCCGGAACTTAAGATATGCTGGCTTGGGCACTTTGGTGAAGTCCTTGAGGATACGCCCATGAAGTTGAGGGGTCTCAATAGGTATGTGGCGACCATCAGAATGCAGCTGATCGGGAGGAGGAGCAGGCATGTGAGAGGCCCGACGAGAACTGCAGGGGCGGGACGAAAACGTCACACGTGCACCACGCTCCTCCTCCTCCTCCATCTCTTCTTCATAGTCAGAACCCTCGGAAGAGGAGGACTCCGAGATCACGGGACGGTTTCCAGCACGCTTGCAGGGATGCAGCTCCTCCTGAGAGTCATCAGAACCACCACGACGGGAGGCTGAAATCAAGAGGAGAGGAACATGTACAGCCATAGTGAGCCCCAGACCCGAATGGAGATGGAGATGATGAAAATTTGAAACTAAAAAAGGACATAATTACCGCGAGCAGAGGTACCCCCGGCATCCTTGTGAGCGGTATGCTTGATTTTCACCATCGTGGGACGAACCTCACCTGAGATATTATCCAAGAGAGAAAGGGGATCACAACTGTCGGTGTCAAAACCGGCGGATCTCGGGTAGGGGGTCCCGAACTATGCATCTAAGGCTAATGGTAACAGGAGGCGGGGGACACAATGTTTACCCAGGTTCAGGCCCTCCCGACAGAGGTAATACCCTACTTCCTGCTTGATTGACCTTGATGATATGAGTATTACAAGAGTTGATCTACCACGAGATCGTAGAGGCTAAACCCTAGAAGCTAGCCTATGATTATGATTGTTGTTGTCCTACGGACTAAACCCTCTGGTTTATATAGACACCGGAGGGGGCTAGGGTTACACAGAGTCGGTTAGAGAGAAGGAGATCTATATATCCGAATTGCCAAGCTTGCCTTCCACGCAAAGGAGAGTCCCACCCGGACACGGAACGAAGTCTTCAATCTTGTATCTTCATAGTCCAACAGTCCGGCCAAAGTATATAGTCCGGCTGTCCGAGGACCCCATAATCCAGGACTCCCTCAGTAGCCCCTGAACCAGGCTTCAGTGACGATGAGTCCGGCGCGCAGATTGTCTTCAACATTGCAAGGCGGGTTCTTCTCCAAAATCCTTGAGTATCTGTTGTAACGAGAAGTGTCCGGCTTCCCATTAATGTTGCACTCCTCGGCTTCTGTACTTTATTAGCGGCAGCCTCCATGTGTCGAGCGAATGCGAGAAGTCGGGGCATTTTTACATTTGCCACCCTGACCATGTAAGTAAATCATCTATTAAAGAGACGGGGATCCTCAGATCCAAATCACACCATCTTCCCCCTGTGAGGATCCACCAGAGCGCTCCCAAGAAAATCCATCCCATCATGGCTGGCTGCCGCAACTCCTCCTCTCACTCCCGCAGCGCTAAGCCAGGTGATTGGGAGAAGTGTTCTGTATCCTATGGCCAATTGGTGGAGTTGCAGACCCAGAGGTTTCTCCCACCTTCATATCTTGTCCCCGTCCGAGCCGGACTAGCCACTTATGATGGCAGGGAGCAAGCAGAGAGTTTCCCCAACCCGTCCGGGGGGAGCGAGTATGCCTTGTCCCTTACTTGCTGAGGGGCCTCGGATTTCTAATCCATCTGTTCCTCCGCGGGATCTTGGAGTACTACGGCCTCCAGCTGCGTAACTTCACTCCTGATTCCATACTGCACATCGTAGGTTATGTCGCCCTTTGCGAGCTGTTTCTGGGCTGCGAAGCTCATTTTGAGCTATGGAAGAGGCTATTCTGCCTCATCCCTCGTAATCAGGAGGGATCAATATATCAAGTGGGTGGAGCCAAAATATGGCGCATCGCCGGGACTGGACACCTGTCCGGCACTCCGAAGCAGACATCCGAAGACTAGCCTTCGGAATGATTTTATATAGATGACGTCCCTCTTTCGGACCCTATCCGGATGGGCCTTCCTGAGTTTGTCAATGCCCCACTGAAGAAACACCGCAGCTGGCGCCCTTGGAGCCCCCAAGAGGAAGATAGCAGAGAGATCCTTTATCTGATGGATAGGATAAAAACGCTGGCCAAATCAGGATAGACAATAATCGAGGTTATGTCAATCTGCATAATGCGGGGGGGGGGGGGGGGGGGTGCAGCCACTCCAATATCAGGGGAAACCCATGTGACACTTCAATGGAGAAGATGATGCCACCCGCTGGGGTCGTAAGGGTCCGGACTCCGCCACCGCTCTGGCGAAAATACTGTCCGATTTGTATAAAGGAGAAGAAGAGGAGTTCACCCGCATTAAGCCACGTGATGGATTTTCCATGTGCAACCCCCCCTAGCTGGGTGAGCTGATATCCTTTACTCAACTCCATTCATTCCCGCATTCTACCATCACAAAATATTTACCTTGCTAACTCATAGCAGGAACTGCGAAAAGCTGTGAGGGAGGTCCACAGCCCGTCTCCACAGCCAGAAGGCCCCAACCGGGCCCTCGACCCCGGACTTGAAGAAGATCCGGACATATTTGTGGAGCTCGTCGACATGACGTTTTACCAGTTAAGCTGTGATGGAGCCTTGGTGGCCATCATAGCTGATTATCCTGGCCTACTCCCTGCATCACATGTAAGTAAAATTGAAGTCCTAACTTCCGAGAAGGATCTCTTCTTTGCGCCTTACCCACCGCACATGTATTGCGTTTTACAGGGAAGGCCATCGAGGCACCGTGCCGAACCCGTGGTGACTCACCAACAAGGGGCACCGAAGCCGGGTATGCTTAAAAGGACGGCGGTCAAAATCAAGACGCCGTCGCAGAGGTATGATTAAAAACCTGCTCCATGATTATCGTCTGTAAAATATAACAACGCCCATGGTCCCCTGGCAGAAAAAGCGCTCGCCGGACTGTGTCTGGAGAGCCTGCCGGCCACGCCTCCACCAGCCGGACTCCAGAGCCGGACACAGGGGCGGAGGCTAACGCAGGGACAAAGCCAGATGGTCCTCCTACAGAGGATTTTGATAGATTATCCGCTACAAATTCCGAAGTGGAGAGCGCCATGAATCACAGGCGTCGACGGACCATACTCCGCGACCCTAATTTCTCCGAAGAGGCATTCAATGCCTTCAACTCAGGAGATGCGTACATCCGAGCTGCTCAAGGTGGTCTTGCTAGAGCCACGGACCAGTATTTAAAGGATATACGTGTAAGAAAATCTGATAATTATGTATATCAGTAGCCCCTGAGACTTGAAATAGTTGGCACAACTGATTTAAGGATCAATGTATGCATAGGTTCTTACAGAGAAGAACACCCATTTGTCCCAAGAGCTGGAGGAGTGCAAAGCCCAGCTAAGGGCCGCGGTTGCCGGAATGGGGGAATCTAAGAAGGCCTCATCTGGTAATACTTGTAATTACGTGTACCAGTTAGTATTCGGCATGCTTATGAATCTAACAATAGATTCTGCAGATAATCCCGGAGGGAATCCGGGGATCGTACAAGAGGATGAGCAACAAGATAAACGGCAGCTAGAGGCTGGCGAGCGTGTGCTTACACGGGTTAGGCGGGAGAAAAACGATCTCCAAGATGCCAATACCCGACTGGGCATTGAATTAAGAGATGTTTGGGTCCAGCTTGCTGACTCTGTGAAGGAGAATAAAAGGTTTCGACGCGGCATTTTTAGTAAGTGCTCGAACGAACCTTTACATAGTTCGGCAAAGAAGCGGCCTTAATAGAGTTATGTCTGTAGGTATGCTGACAGGTCGTTCCGAAGAGGAGATGCCCGGATCCGCACGCGATCTTCTGCAAGAGCTCTCACAACTGCACGAACAAGTTCGGCAGGTGATGCAGGGTATTGCCCAGGCCTTGTGGCCCTCCGCCTCCCTGCCCGGAGGCGTAGGGGAGCTTGTAGAGATGCTCAAGGGAGTGTGGCGGCACTTCCGATTATGGAAGATATCAGCCTGCCGACAAGGTGCAAGGGAAGCCTGGGCCATGGTGAAGACACGGTACACCAAGGTTGACTCGAATCACATGGCCGAGGTCGGACCTGTAGGGTCAGATGGGAAAGAGATCCCCGTTAGTCTGGTATATGACCAGGTAGGATTAGCCGCAAAGTATTCCCAACAGGATTGTAGGCTAGACAGCCTATTGGATGGTATAGAAGAAGAATTTAGTCAGTTTAAGTGACTGTGTACTTCAAATGACATATTTTGTCCCTAGCCGGATTGTAAATCATTTGTCATGGCGGACCTTTTTGCTTCAACCTGCGGACCCGACAGTCCGGAGTGTATCCGAATACCCGCTCAGTTATGTAAACCAGGGTGCGCGTGGAAACCAGGCGTAAGGGTCATAAGTGCTTGAAAAGACAAGTACCCAACTAGCTATGTTATATTACATGGATAGTAAGAAACATCTTCCAGGGAGAATAGTTCCGTTAAGGGTTCCTTTCCCTGGGTACGCATGCATTAATGTGCATGTCCGAGCTGCGAACAGAGACGCAGGATATGAAACATCTGGGGGTTTATATTGTAAGTAAGTAAGAAACATCTTTTGTTCACCGACCAAATATTCCCTTAAGAACGCTAGCTTTCGGTTTCACCCAGTCTGAGGTACACATCCGGCTGACCCGGCAGTAACAATCGCAGAGGTGCTCCCCTTATGCCCTAGACGAACTAACGGGAACGTAGGGCATAAACACAGGAGCCAGGCAACCCAGCTTGGCCAAAACGTCATATCGATGCATATAATGGCGAAAAATAGGTACATATGGAAAAGTGACACATATGTGGTGGGCATAAAACCCGAGAGATAATTATATTAAGCTTCTGTATAAGAAGCCCCCAGGTATAATGAGTGCGCATAACGCGTCAAGATTGTGTAGTCAAGACATACTCGAAGCCTTTGAGGCCATGAAAAGGGAAGAAAGAAAGAAAAAGAGGATATAACGTAAAAAAGAAAGGCGGAGGTAAGGAGACGAACACAGAGTTTGGCACTAGGCATAGAATCTTTGGAGTCTGGCCGCGTTCCATGGGTTTGGCTCGAGTCGATTATCAGATGCATCACGCAGATGGTACGCCCCTCCAGTGAGAACTTTATCAATGATGAAGGGACCCTCCCACTTGGGCTTGAGCTTGTCCTTTTTCTTCTCCGGTAGGCATAGAACGAGTTCGCCAACGTTATAAGTTTTGGCACGTACTTCTCTGCTTTGATACCTTCGAGCCTGTTGCTGATAGAATGCAGAACTGGCTTTTGTGACGTCACGCTCCTCCTCTAGGGCATCTAAACTGTCCTGCCGATCAAGCTCAGCTTCTCTCTCTTCGTACATGCGCACTCGAGGTGAGTCATGAATGATATCGCAGGGCAATACCGCCTCTATGCCATACACCATAAAAAATGGTGTGTATCCGGTAGTGCAATTCGGCGTGGTCCGCAGCCCCCATGGTACGGAGTCGAGCTCCTTAACCCAGTGCGTATCAGATTACTTGAAGGATCGCACTAGTCTGGGTTTGATGCCGCTCATAATAAGACCATTTGCTCGTTCGACTTGACCGTTTGTTTGGGGGTGATAGACGGAGGCATAATCAAGCTTAATGCCCATGTTGCCGCACCAAGTTTTCACCTCATCGGCTGTGAGGTTGGAGCCATTATCGGTGATGATGCTGTGGGGGACACCGTAACGGTGTATGACCCCTGATATGAAGTCTATCGCTGGTCCGGATTCGGCCGTCTTAACTGGTTTGGCTTCTATCCATTTGGTGAATTTATCCACCATGACCAACAAGTATTTTTTTCTTATGGCTTCCTCCTTTAAGGGGTCCAACCATACCGAGCCCCCAGACCGCAAAGGGCCAAGTTATGGGGATTGTTTGGAGAGTGGTAGGTGGCATATGGCTTTGATTTGCAAAAAGCTGGCAACCGACGCAATGTTGGACGAGGTCCTGTGCGTCTGCTCGGGCTATCGTCTAGTAGAAACCTGTATGGAAGGCCTTGCTTACAAGTGCCCGAGCTACAATGTGGTGGCCATAGAGCTCAGCATGAATTTCGGCCAAAAGCTGCCGTCCTTCCTCTTCGGAGATGCACCTTTGGAGTACTACGGTAGCGCTTTTCTTATAAAGCTCTCCCTCGTGAACCTTGTAGACTTTAGAGCGCCGCACAATGCAACGTGCCTCATTTTGGTCCTCAGGGAGTTCTTGCCTATTTAGGTATGCTAAGAAGGGTTCTGTCCACGGGGCGATGACAACCATAATCACGTGGGCCAAAGGTGTTATTTTGGTGGCAGAGCCTCCGATTATGTCAGAGTGTTCGGGATCTGGGGTTGTGGTCGGATCCGGACTAGTATTGCCGGTCTCCCCTTCCCACACCAATGATGGCTTGAACAGCCTTTCCAAGAAGATATTAGGTGGGACAGGGTCGCTCTTAGTGCCGATGCGGGCGAGGATATCCGCCACTTGATTGTTTTCTCGGACCACATGGTGGAATTCGAGCCCCTCGAACCGAGCTGACATTTTGAGGACGGCATTGCGGTATGCCGCCATTTTTGGGTCCTTGGCGTCAAAGTCTCCATTTATTTGAGATATTGCGAGGTTCAAATCCCCCCGAACCTCTAGGCATTGAATGCCCATGGAGACCGCCATCCGAAGACCGTGCAACAAAGCCTCGTATTCAGTTGCATTGTTGGAGTCTGTGTATAGTATTTGTAGTACGTATTGGACTGTATCTCCAGTGGGGGATGTCAGGACAACACCCGCTCCCAGACCAGCCAGCATCTTAGAGCCGTCAAAGTGCATGATCCAATTGGAGTATGCGTCGTACTCTTTAGGGAGTTCGGCTTTTGTCCATTCGGCGACAAAGTTAGCCAGTACTTGCGATTTAATGGTTCGCCGTGGTTTATATATGATGTCGAACAGGAGGAGATCGATGGCCCACTTAGCAATCCGGCCCGTGGCATCGCTGTTATTTATTATATCGTTGAGTGGTACTTCGGAGGCCACCGTGATTGAACACTCTTGAAAGTAGTGTCGCAGTTTCCGGGATGCCATGAAGACTGCGTATGCTATGTTTGGACAATGTGGGTACCGTGACTTGCATGGTGTGAGGACAATGGATACGTAGTATACCGGCTTTTGAAGTGGGAACTTATGTCCGTCTTCCTCTCATTCAATGACGAGCACTGCGCTTACAACTTGGTGCGTTCCAACTATATATAACAACATGGGTTCGCCGATGTTTGGTGCGGCCAGGATTGGATTGCTAGTTAAGAGGGCCTTTATTTCTTCCAGTACGGCCGTGGCCGCATCTGTCCACTCGAAGTGTTTGGTGCATCGAAGAAGGCGATAGAGAGGTAGTGCCTTTTATCCCAATCAGGAGATAAAGCAGCTTAAGGCAGCCACGCATCCAGTTAACTTCTGGATTTGCTTGAGGTATGTTGGGGTAGCCAACTGTGACAGAGATCGGATTTTAGCCGGATTTGCTTCGATTCCTCTATTAGAAACGATGAAGCCCAGCAGCTTTCTGGCAGGGATGCCGAAAACGCATTTTCCGGGTTGAGCTTGATGTCATATGTTCGGAGATTGTCGAACGTAAGCCTCAGGTCGTCTATTAAAGACTCGACATGTATGGTTTTGATGATCACGTCGTTTACGTATGCCTCAACTATTTTGCCAATTTGTGTTTCCAGGCATGTCTGAATCATGCGTTGATAGGTTGCACCGGCGTTTTTGAGCTCGAAAGGCATGGTGTTAAAACAGAAAGGACCGTATGGAGTGATGAATGCCATTGCGGCTTGATCGGACTCCACCATCTTGATTTGATGGTATCCAGAGTATGCGTCCAGGAAGCACAATGAGTCGTGTCCTACGGTAGCGTCGATGATTTGATCGATGCGGGGGAGGGGGAAGGGATCCTTGGGGCAAGCCTTATTGAGGTCCTTGAAATCGACACATAGGCGCCAGGATTTGTCTTTCTTTCGTACCATCACCAGGTTTGCTAGCCAGTCCGGATGCTTTATTTCTCTGATGAATCCGGCCTCGAGTAATTTGGCTAGTTCCTCTCCCATGGCTTGTCTCTTAGGTTCTGAAAAACGCTGAAGAGTCTGCTTGACCGGCCTGTATCCCTTCAGTATGTTTAGGCTGTGCTCGACCACCCTGCGTGGGATACCTGGCATGTCTGAAGGATGCCAGGTGAAGATGTCCCAATTCTCGCGCAAGAACTCTCGTAGTACGGCGTCTATTGTGGGGTTTAGCTGTGCCCCGATGGATGTCATTTTTGTAGAGTCCGTTGGGTGGACCTGGATTTTGACTATTTCGTCTGCTGGTTTGAAAGAGGTGGACTTGGGTTGTTTGTCGAGTATCACGTCGTCCCAGTCCACTATGGAGCGTAGCACAGTTAGTTCTTCGGCCGCGAGGGCTTCGGATAATGCCTCAAGGGCCAGTGCGGTGGTTTTATTTTCGGCGCGGAGTCCTACATCCGGATCACTAGCTAGAGTGATGATTCCATTGGGCTCGGGCATCTTGAGCTTCATGTACCCATAATGGGGTATAGCTTGGAAGCTCGTGAATGCATCCCGCCCTAATAGGGCATTGTATCCGCTACTGAACGGGGCCACTTGGAATGTGATTTCTTTGGACCTATAATTCTCCGGCGTGCCGAATACCACATATAGTGTGATTTTTCCCGCACATCGTGCCTCCCGACTAGGGATGATTCCTCTGAAGGTCATGCTGCTTTGCTCAATGCGGCTCTTGTCTATTTCCATTTTATTGAGCGTTTCCTCATAGATGAGGTTTAATCCGCTGCCACCGTCCATGAGCACTTTAGTAAGCCGGAAGCTGTCCACAATTGGACTAAGGACCAAAGCGGCTGGTGCTCGGACTGTTTGGAATTGAGGTTCGTCACTGGCATTGAAGGTTATGGCCGTGTTGTTCCATGGATTTATTGCTACAACATGGCAGACTTCAGCGAGGCTGCGGAGTGCTCGCTTGCGCCTGTTATTTGAGGCGAAACTCTAGAAGACTGTCAATACTGTATTGTTATTTTCTGCGTGATGATGCTCTGCGGTATCGTTGATGAGGAGATCCTCGCCGCTCTTGGCCACCTGCCGGAGTATCCAACATGCTCTAAGGCTGTGTGTTGGTATGGTATCCGGTGTGCTGTGAATTTTGCATGGCCCATTGAGCCATCCCTCCAATACGGTTCCATGCCCTGTAGTGGGCTTTGGTTTCTTTGTAATTGGATCAGGTGACTTGCGAGAGTGCACCCTTTTAGTTCGGACGAGGGGTTTAGTGAGAGCCGGAGGATCCCAGAATTTTGTTTGGGTTTTCCAGGGCTTTCCATCGCACAGTACTTCTGTACTATGGCCGCCAAGTCAGGAAGTGTGCTATGTCACGGCGACTTATGGCGTTGAGGATTCCCTTGTCCGTGCAATTTTTGCAAAAGAATGAGATTGCGTCTTCCTCGCGACAGTCCTTGACCTTGCTCATTACAAGGAGGAATCTGGCCCAGAAGTGATGTACTGTCTCTTGGGGATCTTGTCTAATGTGGGAAAGATCGCTTGTATCTAGGTGGGTAGATTTAAGTCCAAACCCTGACTCGATCTGAGACCTAGGGGCAGAGGAGCTTCCGAGCTTGGCAGTTCGGGCTCCGGGATGTTGCCCAATTTTTTTGGCCCGCTGCCCGACTCTAAGTTCGGAGCTTGGGTCATGTCCTCCCGTATACTGGTATCCAGCTCGGAGAGCTCGGGAATCCGGACATAGTTCGTCCTCAAAATAGAGGAAGAATCTCTGCATTGCTCCTCCACCACCGATATCGGATGGGTGACCGGCGGAGAGTTAATCTCTCTTTGGTTGGGTTCAAGCCCGATCCGATCATAGTCCGTAGTGACTCCCAAACCAGCGATACAATCCAAGAGCTCGTTCAGGGAGGAGAGCTCCATTGGATCCATCTGCTCGGTGAATTCCGAGCTGACGTGGAGGCTGTTTTTGATGACCCGAGAAGTCATCATCGGCGCGACGGCCGAACGGGCGGTCATGACGAAGCCGCCTAGTCGGAGAGTTTGGCCTATAGCCAGGGCTCCCCCAGTGGTGATGTTGTCATTGATAACAAGGAGAGCCATCAAGCCTTACCGTGATGGCATAGTGGAACACTCAATAAAAGCACCAATGTTGGTGTCAAAACCGGCGGATCTCGGGTAGGGGGTCCCAAACTGTGCGTCTAAGGCTAATGGTAACAGGAGGCGGGGGACACAATGTTTACCCAGGTTCGGGCCCTCTCGACGGAGGTAATACCCTACTTCCTGCTTGATTGATCTTGATGATATGAGTATTACAAGAGTTGATCTACTACGAGATCGTAGAGGCTAAACCCTAGAAGCTAGCCTATGATTATGATTGTTGTTGTCCTACGGACTAAACCCTCCGGTTTATATAGACACCGGAGGGGGCTAGGGTTACACAGAGTCGGTCATAGAGAAGGAGATATATATATATATATATCCGAATTGCCAAGCTTGCCTTCCATGCAAAGGAGAGTCCCACCCGGACACAGAACGAAGTCTTCAATCTTGTATCTTTATAGTCCAATAGTCCGGCCAAAGTATATAGTCTGGCTGTCCGAGGACCCCCTAATCCAGGACTCCTTCAACAACTGTTTGCACGAAAGAGTGACAGAATCGAGAGAGAGAGAACCGAGAAGTACAACAAGGGAGGAGTACTAGATCGGGAGGAGGGGCGACGATGAGGAGGAGAGAGCTCGACAAGGCAGCACCCTGCAGGTGACGGCGAGGCCCTCCAGGTGGCGCGGCTAGGGACACAAACAAGCGAAGGGGGAAAGAAGCAGATAGGGCAACTGTCCGACCCGACCCCATGTAGGATCAGAAGTATGTCTAGAGGGAAGGGGGGTGATTAGACTACTTGACCAAATAAAACTTATCCTTTTCCCAATTTTAGTCTATGGCAGATTTTTGCTAACTTAGCACAAGTCAAGCAATCTTAACACAATTCAAGCAAGCATGCAAAGAGTATATGAGCAGCAGAAAGTAAAGCATGCAACTTGCAAGAATGTAAAGGGAAGGGTTTGGAGAATTCAAACGCAATTGGAGACACGGATGTTTTTGTCATGGTTCCGATAGGTGGTGCTATCGTACATCCACGTTGATGGAGACTTCAACCCACGAAGGGTAACGGTTGTGCGAGTCCACGGAGGGCTCCACCCACGAAGGGTCCATGAAGAAGCAACCTTGTCTATCCCACCATGGTCGTCGCCCACGAAGGACTTGCCTCACTAGTGGTAGATCTTCACGAAGTAGGCGATCTCCTTGCCCTTACAAACTCCTTGGTTCAACTCCACAATCTTGTCGGAGGCTCCCAAGTGACACCTAGCCAATCTAGGAGACACCACTCTCCAAGAAGTAACAAATGGTGTGTTGATGATGAACTCTTTGCTCTTGTGCTTCAAATGATAGTCTCCCAAACACTCAACTCTCTCTCATAGGATTTGGATTTGGTGGAAAGAAGATTTGAGTGGAAAGCAACTTGGGGAAGGCTAGAGATCAAGATTCATATGGTAGGAATGGAATATCTTGACCTCAATACAAGTGTAGGTGGTTCTCTCTCAGAAAATGCAAGTTGGAAGTGTAGGTTTGTTCTGATGGCTCTCTCCACAAATGAAGAGGAGGTGGAGGGGTATATATAGCCTCCACACAAAATCTAACCGTTACACACAACTTGCCAATCTCGGTGGGACCGAATTGAGAAACTCGGTCAGACCGATTCAGCAAATCTAGTGACCGTTAGGATTTTCAGTGGGACCGACATGCAACTCGGTAGGACCGATATGGTTAGGGTTAGGGCATAACGTAATCTCGGTGAGACCGATTACACAAACTCAGTAGGACCGATTTTGGTAATAAGCTAACCAGAGAGTTGGTCAGGTAAACTCGGTGGGACCGGTTCGCTCATTTCGGTGAGACCGAAATGTTACGAAAAGGAAACAGAGAGTTTACATTGCAATCTCGGTGGGACCGATCGCTCATCTCGGTGGTACCGAAACGTTACGAAGGGAAACAGAGAGATTACAATCCCATCTCGGTGAGACCGAGATCCCTATCGGTGAGACCGATTTGCCTAGGGTTTGTGGCAGTGGCTATGACATTTGAACTCGGTGGCGCCGGATAGAGAGAATCGGTGGGGCCGAGTTTGACTTTTGGTTTAGGTCATATGTGGATGTGAGAAAGTAGTTGAGGGCTTTGGAGCATATCACTAAGCATTTTGAGTAAGTAAGCCATTAAGCAACACCTCATCCCTCCTTGATAGTATTGGCTTTTCCTATAGACTCAATGTGACCTTGGATCACTAAAATATAAAATCTAGAGTCTTGATCTTTTGAGCTTGAGCCAATCCTTTTGTCCTTAGCATTTTGAGGGGTCCACTTTTCTCATCCATGGCATGCCAATCATTGAGCTTTCCTGAAATATTCATCTTGAAATAGCATTAGCTCAATGAGCTATATGTTGTTAGGAATTACCAAAACCACCTAGGGATAGTTGCACTTTCAATCTCCCCCTTTTTGGTAATTGATGACAACATATAGATCAAAGCTTCGACAAATGATAATAAGATTGAAAAACATTGTCGCTTTGAGAAGTATGTGAAATATAAGAGCTCCCCCTAAATGTGTGCATAGATTAGGATTTGCTTTGGACTGCAAATGCACAATGAGTTGGGATCGTGAGTTACTCTTCCATGTCACATACATCTTGGTGGATCGCTCAAATGATAATAATTAGATACATGCACTCATCACCAAGCAAAGTGAATGATCAGATAGAGATAAAAAGATAATGTCATCCAACAATCATTAAGGTAGCATATGATCAAACACATGATCATCCAAGTATCTAACAAAAGCATAAAGTATCTCAAACAAGCAAATAAAGTTCAACCACCAAAACAAGAGAGAACAAAAGCAACACTCTCTCTCGAAGCCTATGATCTATACATTTTTCTCCCCCTTTGGCAACAAGTTACCAAAAAGTTCATAGAAAATGCATAGCACTAAATCGACTCTCAGGCTTGGTCTTCAGGTGGTGGTGTAGAGATGGCTCCTTGGACGAAGACTTCAGTTGATGTAGATGGAGCTGGTGGAGTAGGTGCTGGAGCTGGATGTACAGAAGCTGTAGCTGGTGCAGATGAAGTTGCTCTGGTGTCTGGAACAGGCACTGCAGCTGATCTCTGACTCCTGGGCACTCTAGCAAACACATCAGTAGTAGTCTTGCCCTTCCTCTCCTGCATGTCATCCTGAAGTTTCTCAAGAACTGACTGTATCTCAGTGACCTTCACATCCAAGTCATAGAACTTCTGCTCCATGATCCTCTCCAGGCTCTCCTGGTTTTGAGTCAGGGTGGCTAATCCCTTCTCAATCCTCAGAGTGGAGGCAATCAAGTAGCCAAGCTAATCCTGCTTGCTCTTCAAGAAGTACTGAGATGCCTCATCAATGGTTGGCATCTTTGCAGCCTTTTTAGTCCTTGCCTTCTCCTTATTTGCTTGTGCTTGCACAGAAGATGGTTCATTTTCATCCATAACCACTGCGTTGTCCTCAAAATCTGGATAGATGGGCATGTGTTCCTTGTCCAAGAGGTATGTGCCAGTGCCTATCTTGGAGTTGATTAGCTCCTGGATCTGTGGGGCAAACCCACAACTTCTCTTTTAGTCAGCAGCTGTTCTCTTGATAGTTTCCACTATGAGGCTCATGACCTTGAACTTTTGAGGCACATCAAATATGTGAAGTAGGTTGATAGCATGGCCTCTGATCATCTTGTCATCACCTGACTTAGGCAAAAGAGTGTGCCTGAGGATCCATTTGATTGTTGGTAGTCCTGACAGAAGGTAATGTACTGATCCAAACTTGTGTGTCTCAACAGCAGCATCTGGGATCTCTCTGTACATATGTGCCATGGAGTTGTGATCCTCCTTCTTCTTCTTGGCATAGACATCCAAGCCATCCTCTTTATCCTTAGGTGCATTGATCAACTTTGCCCATTCTTCAATTGATGATTGGTACCTAGTACCTTCAGACATCCAGACAATCCTTCCATCTGGGTAGAAGTGAGCTGTGGAGTAGAACTGCATAATAAGCTCATCATTCCACTTTGTGAGCTTCTGCCCAACAAAGTCATCCACTCCACAAGCATTGAAACTGTGATACACTCCTGGATAATGCTCTTCATTCTTCCTGATGTACTCCCAGTCCACCCATCTCATATCACAGACTATAGGCTTCTTGTCAAGCAGCACTGTCTCATAGAAGTCCCGCTGTTCCTTTGTATGGAACCTGTAGTCCACAGCAGTTCTCCTCCTGACTATATAGGGATCAGTCAATCTCCACTGCTTGAGTCCTGCATCCTTCCTCAGCTTCATATCCTCAGCTAAAGGATGAACATCATTGTGATCTAGAATTTTGGGCTTCAACTTCCTCAAGACATGTTCCTCATCATCTTCTTCTTCAACATCAGCTTCGGGCACTGGGGTCTTGTTCTTCTCTCCAGCAGGAATGTTCCTTGTATTCCTCTTGGGTGCAGATTTGGGCTTTGGAGCAACTGCCTTAGGAGCTTCTTTGGGCTTCGATGAAGCAGCCCATGCCCTGATGGCATCACCCATAAGCTTTTGAGCTTTCGGTGCTGGTGCATCAACCTCTTCCTCTTCTTCTTCTTCCATCATGGAAGGCTTTCCAACAACCATGGCCATGGCCTTCTTGACCCTTTCCTTCCTCTTCTTCCCTTCTACAGCAGGCTCTTTGGGTTTAGATTCCAGAGATACTTGAGTGGAGGTTCTGGCTTTAGACATGGGAATTCTTTTAGCAGGTGCTTTGGTCTTCATACCAGGCTTAGTGGCAGCAGCTGTGCCATACTCCTTCTTGAGCACCTTCTTCTTGGAAGTGGCCTCATCCTCAATAGCCACATAGTCTTCATCCTCAGAATCTGCGGTTCTCTTCTTTCTGGCCCTGGTGGCTGCCTTGGGTAAGTTGCGGGGTGTGCTCCTGCTACCCTCATCATAGCTGCTAGAGGGACTAGTGCCCTCACTCATCTGAACCTGTTCCTCAGACTTGTTCTGACTGTCACTTTGATCAGACAAGTTGCAAACACTGACAGCAGACCCTGTGAATAGATATAGATGAGGTAGAATAGATGAGCATCACAAAATACAGAGGTTTTTGCAAAAGAATGAGTCAAAAACTTAGTTTTAGTTTTCCACAGAAAGCATTTCGGATCTACCGATTTGTGAACTCGGTGATACCGAAGCAGCTTTTGGAACCTAAACTAGTGAACTCGGTCAGACCGAGTCACAGTTCGGCGGCACCAAGACTGCTAGGGTTTCACAAAATCCTGAACTCGGTCACACCGATTTGCAATTCTTAGTCAGACCGAGAATCACATGTGCAATGGCCTTAGCCGAATTGGTGGAACCGAGTTCTACAACTCGGTTGGTCCGAGATGGTTTCGGCGGAAACATAACCCTAAATTTTCATTTCACAACTAATCTACAGAGTGTTTTAGCTAGATAAGATGATCTCCATTGTGGCAAGATACATGGAAAAACAATGTTCAAGGAATTCGGAGTGGGATTAGCACAAGGATCAAGTCCATACCCTAGTTCGGCGATGGACTTGCTACAGTGCCAACGGCGGAGACGATTCCCATGGACGGTGGCAGAGACCAGCGGCAGGAGGTAGCTGGCGACAAGGAGGATGATCCGGAGACCCAGGGAGGCAGAGCAGGCTGGGCGCGGGCGAAAGAGTTCGGAGAAATTTCCAAATTTTGGCCCGTGGACATATATAGCCTGACCCTGTCGGTGTGACCGAGTGGAACAACTCGGTGGCACCGAGATGCATAACTGCAAGCAGTTACAGCAACTCGGTGTGACCGAAAAGTTCAAATCGGTTGCATCGAGATTGAAAACCTAGATCGACTTAGTGATCTCGGTATGACCAAAATTAAGGAATCGGTTAGACTGAAACGCACAAAGAAGTTTTGGAAGTTTAAGTCTATGACGAATCGGGGACTCAGAGTGCTCCTCACACAGAGTGGTTCGAATCTGACTTGATCAAACTTTGTGATGTAGCATGAATAGAGTTTGAGACAAGAAAAACATAAATAGCTAGAGATGGTTCTTAGGCATTCTTGTCCATCCACTTGGCGAAAGAAAATAAACCAAACAATCAAAGCACCAAGTGGATGTCCTCGAATGAGTAAAATATGCAACCAACATGCTCACACAATAAAACAGCAAATGAAATATGTTGCAAAGCATGCACAACCAATTCTAGCATCTATCAAGCAATTGGCGATGACTAGGTCATCTGTATATGAGTATATTGACTTAGGAGTCAAATGAAAACATCTGATCATAGGTCATACTCATCGTTTAAGCTCAAGTGGGGTTACCACTTTTACATAAAGCATTGTTGTGTTCACACCATTAGAGTTGCTTTGACTCAATTCTTAGAGTAAAGCTCCCCCTAGATGTGAGATCCCCCCTAAGAGGGATGAACTAACCTTGGGTTTTGTCGATGATGACTTCATGTAGGTGTTGAAGATGTGGATGCTCAATGTTGATATAGATCATTTGGAGCAATCCTTTGGAGTGAGTTGCACTTTCAATACCTACACGGGTTAGTCCCAGAAGGAACAAAGAAGGATATCCATAGACATAGAGTGATGCACACACAAGATGATGTATATGAAGGCATTAGGTTACATTGTCCCTTGTCTTACCAACAAGAGGGTTTGTGACTCCTTGAACTAGTGCAAGATGTGGAAGTTGATTGGACTTGTTCTTCCCAAAAAGATATGAGTGAAATATGTTGGCGAAGTCACCCTCAAGAACTCTCTAGTTCTTCTTCTTCGGGATCCACATCATCTTGATGGGAATCCTTGGAGTCGTAGTCGTACTTGATGAAGTAGAACTTGATGTAGTCTTGGGAACCCACTTGACCAAGGCCTTAGGAGCTTCTTCAAATGCATCAATCTCCTCTTGAAGCTCATCCTTGCCTTCTTGCTTGTGGTCTTGTGGTGGAAGATCATCTTGAGATTGTGTCCCTTTGAAGGAAGTAGGATCACACTTCTCTTGTTGAGGAACAAACTTCGTCTTGGGGTATTGATCTTCTTCCCACTCAACTCCATTGGCATTGAACTTCCGCTCAAACCAACACCTTGGTTCTTCCGGTGCCTTCCTTGCTTGCGTACAATTTCCTCGAATTGCTTACTCCCGGCAAGGCTCTTGTAAACACATTTCTCTATAATTCCCTTCAATAAGCTATTTTCTTGCTCAAGTGTAACTTGGCTAAGAGAATCATTAGTGGAATCAAGAGAATCACTAGAAGCAACAACATTGGATTTAGCATGATTATTGTTAGTACTAGAGGAATAATCCTTCTTGTTCTTGTTACTAGACTTGACTTGAGGCATGTAAGTAGATAAGAGTAAACGCTTGGCAATGTAAGAAGAACTTTTATTACAAAGATCATCATTGACTGCCTTTAAGAACTCATGCTCTTGCTCAAGGTTGAGCTTTTCAAATCGTAACTTCTCATGAGGCCTTAAAAGTTCTTGATGATCTTCTAAGATAGTTTCATGAGCTAAATTAAGAGTGTTTAGTTCTTTAGTTAGAAGCTCAATCTTCTCCTTATCATTGTCATTCGTTTTATCTTGATTAGCATGACTAATTGACGTTTCATCATAGTATTCATCACTAGAGTTGTCAACAAGTAAATCATCATCACCTAACAAGTCATCTTCATCACTATTGAAATCAACATACTCGGGATGTGATACCTTTGGGCCTTTAGCCATGAAGCATCTTCCAAGTCCTTCATTTGGTGAATCAAATATGTCGTAGGAGTTGGTTGACACAAGTGCTAGACCGGCAACACCTTCATCTTGAGTATATTCGGAGTCGGAGTGATAGCTTCTCTCGGAGTGATTGTTGGAGTCGGAGCCGAATACCCATTCACCAACATGAGCTTGATGTCTTAGTTTTGTGTAGCTCCTTGATGACTTGTCCTTCCTTTCCGAATCCTTGCTTCTCCGGGATGTTCTTCGTTCATAACGATCATCTCTACTCCTTCTCTCTCTTGGTGGTGATTCTTCTCTTCTACTTCTCCTCTTAGGTGATTCTTCTCTTCTTTTGTAGAGAGCCATACACTCATTGGAATAGTGTCCGGGTCTTCCACAGTTGTAGCAATTACGCTCTCGACTAGAAGATCTTTTGTCATTGTAGGCCTTGACTTGGAGCTTCTTTCTTTGCTTCTACTCTTGTAAAACTTGTTGAACTTCTTCACCATTAGGCTCAATTCTTCATTGAAGGTTTGTTTCTCACTTGATGATGTGGGAGCTTCACATGAGGCTTTGTAAGCACCACTTGACTTGTTGTGAAGTTCCTCCTTATCCTTGAGTGACATCTCATGAGCAACAATTCTTCCAATGACTTCCATTGGCTTGAGATCTTTGTAATTGGGCATCGTTTGGATCAATGTGCACAAGGTATCATATTTTCCGTCCAAAGCTCTTAGGATCTTCTTGATGATGAATTTGTCGGTCATATCTTCACTTCCTAAGCCAGCAATCTCATTTGTGATAAGAGCAAGCCTAGAGTACATTTCAGCGAAACCTTCACCATCCTTCATTTTGAACTTGTCAAGCTGACTTTGAAGCACATCCAACTTGGATTCCTTGACGGAGTCGGTACCTTCGTGCATATCAATCAAAGTATCCCAAATCTTTGCATTCTCAAGACGGCTGATTTTGTTGAATTCTTCGGGGCACAATTAGTTGAAGACGATATCACAAGCTTGAGTGTTGTATTGTAGCATCTTTAACTCTTCCGCGCTCGCTTCACGGTTCGGTTCTCTCCCATCAAAGAATTCACCTTGCAAGCCAATACACACAATAGCCCAAACAGCGGGGTTATGTCCAAGAATATGCATTTTCATCTTATGCATCCAACTAGGAAAATTAGTACCATCAAAGTAAGGACCTCTACAGTGGTAATTTCCCTCACTAGACGCCATACCCTCCTAGGTTGTGAAACCAAGGCTATGACCACCAAAAGCTATGGAGATCAAAGCAAATGGAGACCAAGGCTTTGATACCACTTGTAGGATCGAAAGTATGCCTAGAGGGGGGGTGATTAGACTACTTGACCTAATAAAACTTATCCTTTTCCCAATTTTAGTCTTTGGAAGATTTTAGCTAACTTAGCACAAGTCAAGCAATCTTAACACAATTCAAGCAAGCATGCAAAGAGTATATGAGCAGCGGGAAATAAAGCATGCAACTTGCAAGAATGTAAAGGGAAGAGTTTGGAGAATTCAAACGCAATTGGAGACATGGATGTTTTTGTCATGGTTCCAATAGGTGGTGCTATCGTACATCCATGTTGATGGAGACTTCAACCCACGAAGGGTAACGGTTGCGCGAGTCCACGGAGGTCTCCACCCACGAAGGGTCCACGAAGAAGCAACCTTGTCTATCCCACCATGGCCGTCACCCACGAAGGACTTGCCTCACTAGCGGTAGATCTTCACGAAGTAGGCGGTCTCCTTGCCCTTACAAACTCCTTGGTTAAACTCCACAATCTTGTTGGAGGCTCCCAAGTGACACCTAGCCAATCTAGGAGACACCACTCTCCAAGAAGTAACAAATGGTGTGTTGATGATGAACTCCTTGCTCTTGTGCTTCAAATGATAGTCTCCCCAACACTCAACTCTCTCTCACAGGATTTAGATTTGGTGGAAAGAAGATTTGAGTGGAAAGCAACTTGGGGAAGGCTGGAGATCAAGATTCATATGGTAGGAATGGATATCTTGACATCAACACAAGTGTAGGTGGTTCTCTCTCAGAAAATGCAAGTTGGAAGTGTAGGTTCGTTCTGATGGCTCTCTCCACAAATGAAGAGGAGGTGGAGGGGTATATATATCCTCCACATAAAATATAACCGTTACACACAACTTGCCAATCTCGGTGGGACCGAATTGAGAAACTTGGTCGGACCAATTCAGCAAATCTAGTGTCCGTTAGGATTTTCGGTGGGACCGACATGCAACTCGGTAGGACCGATATGGTTAGGGTTAGGGCATAATGTAATCTCGGTGAGACCGATTACACAAACTCGGTAGGACCGATTTTGGTAATAAGCTAACCAGAGAGTTGGTTAGGTCAACTCGGTGGGACCAGTTCGCTCATTTCGGTGGGACCGAAATATTATGAAAAGGAAATAGAGAGTTTACATTGCAATCTTGGTGGGACCGATCGCTCATCTCGGTGGTACCGAAACGTTGCGAAGGGAAACAGATTACAATCCCATATCGGTGAGACCGAGATCCCTATCAGTGCGACCGATTTGCCTAGGGTTTGTGGCAGTGGCTATAACATCTGAACTCGATGGCGCCGGATAGAAAGAATCGGTGGGGCCGAGTTTGACTATTGGTTTAGGTGAAAGTGCAACTATCCCTAGGTTGTTTTGGTAATTCATAACAACATATAGCTCATTGAGCTAATGCTATTCCAAGACTATTATTTCAGGAAAGCTCAATGAATGGCATGGCATGGATGATGAAAGTGGATCCCTCAAGATGCTAATGACAAAGGATTGGCTCAAGCTCAAAAGCTCAAGACTCTTCATTTTATATTTTACTGATCCAAGATCACATTGAGTCTATAGGAAAAGCAAATACTATCAAGGAGGGATGAGGTGTTGCTTAATGAGCCTCTTGCTTCATGTGCTTAGTGATATGCTCCAAAACCCTCAGCTACTTTCTCATATCCGCAAATGACCTAAACCAAAAGTCAAAATTGGTCACACCGATTCGTTCTATCCGGCGGCACCGATTTCAAATGTCATAGCCACTGCCACAAACCCTAAGCAAATCGGTTCTACCGATAGGGATCTCGGTCTCACCGAGATGGGATTGTAATCTCTCTGTTTCCCTTCGTAACATTTTGGTCTAATCAAAGTGAGCGATCGGTCCCACCGAGATTGCAATGTAAATTCTCTATTTCCCTTTTGTAACATTTCGGTCTCACCGAAAAGAGCAAATCGGTCCCACCAAGTTTACCTGACCAACTCTCTGGAAGGCTTATTACCAAAATCGGTCTCACCGAGTTTGTGTAATTGGTCTTACCGAGATTACATTATGCCCTAACCCTAACCGATCGGTCCTACCGAGTTGCTTGTCAGTCCCACCAAAATTCCTAACGGTCACTAGGTTTACTAAACCGGTCCGACCGAGTCTGTTGAATCGGTCCCACCGAGTTTGGTAAATTGTGTGTAACGGTTAGATTTTGTGTGGAGGCTATATATACCCCTCCACCTCCTCTTCATTCGTGGAGAGAGCCATCAGACTAAACCTACACTTCCAACTTACCATTTCTGAGAGAGAACCACCTACTCATGTGTTGAGGCCAAGATATTCCATTCCTACCATATGAATCTTGATCTCTAGCCTTCCCCAAGTTGCTTTCCACTCAAATCTTCTTTCCACCAGATCCAAATCCTATGAGAGAGAGTTGAGTGTTGGGGAGACTATCATTTGAAGCACAAGAGCAAGGAGTTCATCATCAACGCACCATTTGTTACTTCTTGAAGAGTGGTGTCTCCTAGATTGGCTAGGTGTCACTTGGGATCCTCCGACAAGATTGTGGAGTTGAACCAAGGAGTTTGTAAGGGCAAGGAGATCGCCTACTTCGTGAAGATCTACCGCTAGTGAGGCAAGTCCTTCGTGGGCGACGACCATGGTGGGATAGACAAGGTTGCTTCTTCGTGGACCCTTCATGGGTGGAGCCCTCCGTGGACTCGTGCAACCGTTACCCTTCGTGGGTTGAAGTCTCCATCAACGTGGATGTACGATAGCACCACCTATCGGAACCACTCCAAAAACATCCGTGTCTCCAATTGCGCTTGAATCCTCCAAACCCTTCCCTTTACTTTCTTGCAAGTTGCATGCTTTAATTTCTGCTGCCTATATACTCTTTGCATGCTTGCTTGAATCGTGTGATGATTGCTTGACTTGTCCTAAGATAGCTAAAATCTGCCAAACTCTAAAATTGGGAAAAGGTTAAGTTTTTAATTGGTTAAGTAGTCTAATCACCCCCCCTCTAGACATACTTCAAGGTCCTACAAGTGGTATCAGAGCTTTGGTCTCCATTTGCTTTGATTTCCATAGCTTTTGGTGGTCATAGCCTTGGTTTCACAACCTAGGAGATTATGGTGTCTAGCGAGGGAAATTATCACCATGGAGGTCCTTACTTTGATGGTACTAATTTTGCTAGTTGGAAGCATAAGATGAAAATGCATATTCTCGGACATAACCCCGCCATTTGGGAAATTATTTGTATTGGCTTGCAAGGTGAATTCTTTGATGGGAGGGAACCGAACCATGAAGCTAATGCAGAAGAATTAAAGATGTTGCAATACAACACTCAAGGTTGTGATATCATCTTCAACGGATTGTGCCCCGAAGAATTCAACAAAATCAGCCGTCTTGAGAATGCAAAGGAAATTTTGGATACTTTGATTGATATACATGAAGGTACCGAATCCGTCAAGGAATCCAAGTTGGATGTGCTCCAAAGTTAGCTTGACAAGTTCAAAGTGAAGGATGGTGAAGGTGTCGCTGAAATGTACTCTAGGCTTGCTCTTATCACAAATGAGATTGCCGGCTTAGGGAGTGAAGAGATGACCGACAAATTCATCATCAAGAAGATCCTAAGATCATTGGATGGAAAGTATGATACCGTGTGCACATTGATCCAAATGATGCCAAACTACAAAGATCTCAAGCCAACGGAAGTCATTGGAAGAATTGTTGCTCATGAGATGTCACTCAAGGATAAGGAGGAACTTCACAACAAGTCAAGTGGTGCTTACAAAGCCTCAAGTGAAGCCCCCACATCATCAAGTGAGAAACAAACCTTCAATGAAGAATTGAGCTTAATGGTGAAGAACTTCAACAAATTTTACAAGAGTAGAAGCAAAGAAAGAAGCTCCAAGTCAAGGTCTTACAATGACAAGAGATCTTCTAGTCGAGAGCGGAATTGCTACAATTGTGGGAGACCCGGACACTATTCCAATGAGTGTACGACACCCTACAAAAGAAGAGAAGATTCTCCAAAAAGAAGACGTAAAAGAGAAGAATCACCACCGAGAGAGAGGAGGAGTAGAGATGATCGTTATGAACGAAGACCCTCATGGAGAAGCAAGGATTCGGAAAGGAAGGACAAGTCATCAAGGATCTACACAAAACGAAGACATCAAGCTCATGTTGGTGAATGGGTATCCGGCTCGGACTCCGACAATCACTCCGAGAGAAGCTATCACTCTGACTCCGAATATACTCAACATGAAGGTGTTGCCGGTCTAGCACTTGTGTCAACCAACTCCTATGACATATTTGATTCACCAAATGAAGGAATTGGAAGATGCTTCATGGCCAAAGGTCCAAAGGTAACACATCCTGAGTATGTTGATTTCGATAGTGATGAAGATGACTTGCTTGTGGATGATGATTTACTTGTTGACAACTCTAGTGATGAATACTATGATGAAACGTCAAATAATCATGCTAATCAAGATAAAACGAATGACATGATAAGGAGAAGATTGAGCTTCTAACTAAAGAACTAAACACTCTTAAGTTAGCTTATGAAACTATCTTCGAAGATCATCGAGAACTTTTAAGGGCTCATGAGAAGTTATGCTTTGAAAAGCTCAACCTTGAGCAAGAGCATGAGTTCTTAAAGGCAGTCCATGATGATCTTCGTAATAAAAGTTCTTCTTACATTGCCACGCATTTACTCTTATCTACTTACATGCCTAAAGTCAAGTCTAGTAATAAGAACAAGAAGGATTCTTCCTCTAGTACTAACAATAATCATGCTAAATCCAATGTTGTTGCTTCTAGTAATTCTCTTGATTCCACTAATAATTCTCTTAGCCAAGTTACACTTGAGCAAGAAAATAGCTTATTGAAGGGAATTATAGAGAAATGTGTTTACAAGAGGCTTGCCGGGAGTAAGCAATTCGAGGAAATTGTACGCAAGCAAGGAAGGCACCGGAAGAACCAAGTTGTTGGTTTGAACGGAAGTTCAATGCCAATGGAGCTGAGTGGGTAGAAGATCAATACCCCAAGACGAAGTTTGTTCCTCAACAAGAGAAGTGTGCTCCTACTTCCTTCAAAGGGACACAAGCTCAAGATGATCTTCCACCACAAGACCACAAGCAAGAAGGCAAGGATGAGCTTCAAGAGGAGATTGATGCATTTGAAGAAGCTCCTAAGGCCTTGGTCAAGTGGGTTCCCAAGACTACATCAAGTTCTACTTCATCAAGTACGACTACAACTCCAAGGATTCCCATCAAGATGATGTGGATCCCGAAGAAGAAGAACTAGAGAGTTCTTGAGGGTGACTCCGCCAACATATTTCACTCATATCTTTTTGGCAAGAACAAGTCCAATCAACTTCCACATCTTGCACTAGTTCAAGGAGTCACAAACCCTCATGTTGGTAAGGCAAGGGACAAGGTAACCTAAAGATTTCATGGACATCATCTTGTGTGTGCTTCACTCTATGTCTATGGATATTCTTGTTTGTTCCTTGTGGGACTAACCCATGTAGGTAAGTTGAAAGTGCAACTCACTCCAAAGGATTTCTCCAAATGATCTACATCAACCTTGAGCATCCACATCTTCAACACCTACATGAAGTCATCATCGACAAAATCGAAGGTTAGATCATCCCTCTAAAAGGGGATCTCACATCTAGGGGGAGCTTAACTCTAAGAATTGAGTCAAAGCAACTCTAATGGTGTGAACACATCAATGCATTATGTAAAAGTGGTAACCCCACTTGAGCTTAAACGATGAGTATAACCTATGATCAAATGCTTTTCATTTGACTCCTAAGTCAATATACTCATATATAGATGACCTAGTCATCGCCAATTGTTTGATATATGCTAGAATTGGTTGTGCATGTTTTGCCACATATTTCATTTGCCATCTTATTGTGTGAGCATGTTGGTGCATATTTTACTCATTCGAGGACATCCACTTGTTGCTTTGATTGTTTGGGTTTCTTTTCTTTTTGCCAAGTGGATGGACAAGAATGCCTAAGAACCTTCTCTAGCTATATATGCTTTTCTCGTCTCAAACTCTTCATGCTACATCACAAAATTTGATCAAGTCAGATTCGAACCACTCTGTGTGAGGAGCACTCGGAGTCCCCGATTCGTCATAGACTTAAACTTCTAAAACTTCTTTGTGATTCTCGGTCTGACCGATTCCTACATTTCGGTCCTACCGAGATCATTAAGTCGATCTAAGTTTTCAATCTCGGTGCAACTGATTTGAACTTTTCGTTCACACCGAGTTGCTGTAACTGTACACAGTTATGCATCTCGGTGCCACCGAGTTGTTCCACTCGGTCACACCGACAGGGTCGGGCTATATATAGTCACGGGCAAAAATTTGGAAATTCCTCCGAACCCCTTCGCCCGCGCAATAGCTCGCTCTGCCTCCAAGGTCTCCGGATTGTCTCCTCGTCGCCAGCCGCCTCCTGTCACTGGTCTCCGCCGCCATCAATGGATTTCAACCCCGCCGTTGCCGCCGTAGCGAGTTCATCGCCAAGCTAGGGTATGGACTCGATCACTGTGCTATCCTCGTCTGATTCCTAGCACATTGTGTTCTTATTGATTCTTGCCACGATTGAAACACTCCTATCCAGTCAATGCAATCCGTAGATTAGATGAGATTCAAAATTTTAGGGTTAGGTTTCCGCCGAAACCATCTCGGAGCCACCGAGTTGAAAAACTCGGTCCCACCGATTTGGCTAACGCCATTGCACTAGTAACTCTCGGTCTGACCAAGAATTGCTAATCGATGAGACCGATTTTAGGACTTTGTGAAACCCTAGCAGTCTCGGTGGCACTGAACTGTGACTCGGTCCAACCGAGTTCATCAGTTTAGGTTCCAAAATTGCTTCGGTATCACCGAGTTTGAAAATCGGTTGATCCGAAATGCTTTCTGTGGAAAACTAAAACTGAATTTTTGAATCATTCTTTTGCAAAAATCTCTGCATTTTGTGATGCTCATCCATTCTATCTCATCTATAACTCTTCACAGGGTCAGCAGTCAGTGTTTGCAGCATGTCAGACCAGAGTGACAGCCAGAACAGGTCAGAAGAGCAGGTTCAGATGAGTGAGGGCACTAGTCCCTCCAGTTCCTCAGATGATGGCAGCAGGAGCACTCCTAGCAATCTGCCTAAGGCTGCTACCAGGCAAAGGAGGAAGAGAACCTCAGACTCAGAGGATGAGGACTATAGAGCAGAAGAAGATGAGGCTACTTCCAAGAAGGTAGTGCTCAAAAAGGAGTATGGCTTAGCACATAGCACAAAGCCTGAACTGAATAAGAAGGTTCCTGCCGAGAGGACACCTATGCCCAAGGTCAGAAGGTCCACTCAAGTGCCAGAACAATCTGAACTCAAAGAGGCACCTCCTAAGAAAGTCATAACTTTAAAATCCAAGAAAGTTCCTACTGTAGAAACTATGAAGTTTACCATTGAATTAGAGGATGAAGCTGCTCAGGATAAGAAGAAGAAGAGAGCAAGAACCACAACTGCCCAAGTTCTTGGAAAGCCCTCAATGAGAAGAGACTCTGAAGAGGAAGAAGAGGTTGCTGCACCAGCACCCAAGGCACCAAAGCTTATGGGTGATGCTATTAGATCAGGGGCTGCAACATCTAAGCCCAAGGAAGCACCCAAAGCTGCCCCCAAGGCCAAGCTTACACCAAAGAGGAATATCAGGAGTATTCCAGCTGCTGAGAAGAACAAGGCCCCAGTGCCTAATGTTGCTGATGAGGAAGATGAAGAAGGACAGGTCCTAAGGAAGCTCAAGCCCAAGTTACCAGACCACAATGATGCCCATCCTGTGGCTGAGGACATGAACATCAGAAGAGACTCAGGGTTGAGGCTATGGAGGCTGACAGATCCATATGCCGCAAGGAGAAGAACTGCTGTTGATTACAGGTTCCATACAAAGGAACAGTAGGACTTCTATGAGACAATCTTGTTGGACAAGAAGCCCATAGTATGTGACATGAGGTGGGTCGACTGGACCTATATGAAGGAAAATGAGGAACACTATCCTGGAGTGCAAGACAGTTTTGTTGCTTGTGGAGTTGCAGATTATGTTGGGCAAAAGCTCACCAACTGGAATGATGAACTTATCATGCAATTCTACTCCATAGCACACTTCTATCCAGATGGGAGGATAGTTTGGATGTCTGAAGGTACAAGGTACCAGTCCACTGTTAAGGAATGGGCAAGTTTGATCAATGCCCCAAAGGAAAATGAAGATGACCTGGATATTTATGCCAAGAAGAAGATGGACCACAATTCCATGGCACACATGTACAAGGAGATCCCAGACAAAGCTGTTGAGACACATAAGTTTGGATCAGTCCACTTTCTTCTGTCAGGGCTGCCAACTATCAATTGGATCCTAAGGCACACTCTATTGCCTAAGTCTGGTGACCACAACATGATCAGAGGGCATGCAATCAACATGTTGCATTTGTTTGATGTGCCACAGAAATTCAAGGTCATGAGCCTTATGGTTGAAACCATTAAGAGAACTGCAGCAGATCAGAAGAGGAGCTATGGATATGCCCCTCAGATTCAGGAGTTGATTAACTCAAAGATGGGCACAGGCAAATATCAATTAGATAAGGAACATTTTCCTCTCTATCCTGACTTTGAGGACAATCAGGTTGTCATGAATGAGAATGATCCATCATCAGTACATGCTCAAGAGAAGAAGGAGAAGGCAAGGAAGGAGAAGGCTGCCAAGATGCCAACTCAAGAGGAGGCATCTGAGTATTTCTTGAAGAACAAGCAAGAGCAGCTTGGTTACTTAATAGCATCAACTCTGAGGATTGAGAAGGGATTGGCCACCCTCACTCAAAATCAGGAGAGCTTGGAAAGAATCATGGAACTAAAATTTCATGATCTTGATGTCAAAGTAACTGAGATTCAGTCTGTTGTGGAGCAGCTATAGGATGACATGCAGGAGAGGCAGGGCAAGACTACCACTAATGTATTTGCCAGAGTGCCTAGAGCTCAGAGGTCAGCTACAGTGCCTGTGACAGACATCAGAGCCACATCATCTGCACCAGCTACAGCCCCTACAGTTCCAGTGCAACCAGCTCCAGCATCAACTCCAGCACCCTCTACCTCAACTGAAGCCTTCGTTCTTGGAGTTATCCGGACACCACCACCTGAAGATCAAGCCTAAGAGTCAATCTAGCACTATGCACTTTCTATGAACTTTTTGGTAACTTGTTGCCAAAGGGGGAGAAAAATGTATAGATTATAGGCTTCGAGAGAGAGAGTGTTGCTTTTGTTCTCTCTTGCTTTGATTTGGTGGTTAAAACTTGTTTTCTTTTGAGTGCTTGAGATACTATGCTATTCTTGTGAGACATTGATGATCATGTGTTTGATCATAAGCTACACTTATGCATGTTTGATGATATTATCTTATCTATCCTATGTGATCATTCACTTTGCTTGGTGATGAGTGCATGTATTCAATCTTTCTCATTTTGAGCGCTCCACCAAGATGCATGTGACATGGAAGAGTAACCCATGAGCCTAATTCCTTGTGCATTTGCAGTCCAAAGCAAATCTTAAACTATGCACAAATTTAGGGGGAGCTCTTGCTTATCACATACTTCTCAAAGCGACAATGCTTTTCAATCATATTATCATTTGTCGAAGCTTTGATCTATATGTTGTCATCAATTAACAAAAAGGGGGAGACTGAAAGTGCAACTATCCCTAGGTGGCTTTGGTAATTCATAACAACATATAGCTCATTGAGCTAATGCTATTCCAAGACTATTATTTCAGGAAAGCTCAATGAATGGCATGGCATGGATGATGAAAGTGGATCCCTCAAGATGGTAATGACAAAGGATTGGCTCAAGATCAAAAGCTCAAGACTCTTCATTTTATATTTTAGTGATCCAAGATCACATTGAGTCTATAGGAAAAGCCAATACTATCAAGGAGGGATGAGGTGTTGCTTAATGAGCTTCTTGCTTCATGTGCTTAGTGATATGCTCCAAAACCCTCAGCTACTTTCTCATATCCACAAATGACCTAAACATAAAGCCAAAATCGGTCACACTGATTCTTTCTATCCGGCGCCACCGATTTCAAATGTCATAGCCACTGCCACAAACCCTAAGCAAATAGGTTCTATCGATAGGGATCTCGGTCTCACCGAGATGGGATTGTAATCTCTCTGTTTCCCTTTGTAACGTTTCGGTCTAACCGAAGTGAGCGATCGGTCCCACTGAGATTGCAATGTAAATTCTCTATTTCCCTTTTGTAACATTTCGGTCTCACCGAAAAGAGCAAATCGGTCCCACCGAGTTTACCTGACCAACTCTCTGGAAAGCTTATTACCAAAATCGGTCTCACCGAGTTTGCGTAATCGGTCTTACCGAGATTACGTTATGCCCTAACCCTAACCGAATCGATCCTACCGAGTTGCTTGTCAGTCCCACCGAAAATCCTAACGGTCACTAGGTTTACTAAGTCGGTCCGACCGAGTCTGTTGAATCGGTCCCACCGAGTTTGGTAAATTGTGTGTAACGGTTAGATTTTGTGTGGAGGCTATATATACCCCTCCACCTCCTCTTCATTCATGCAGAGAGCCATCAGACTAAACCTACACTTCCAACTTACCATTTCTGAGAGAGAACTACCTACTCATGTGTTGAGGCCAAGATATTCCATTCCTACCATATGAATCTTGATCTCTAGCCTTCCCCAAGTTGCTTTCCACTCAAATCTTCTTTCCACCAGATCCAAATCCTATGAGAGAGAGTTGAGTGTTGGGGATACTATCATTTGAAGCACAAGAGCAAGGAGTTCATCATCAACGCACCATTTGTTACTTCTTGGAGAGTGGTGTCTCCTAGATTGGCTAGGTGTCACTTGGGAGCCTGCGACATGATTGTGGAGTTGAACCAAGGAGTTTGTAAGGGCAAGGAGATCACCTACTTCGTGAATATCTACCGCTAGTGAGGCAAGTCCTTCGTGGGCGACGACCATGGTGGGATAGACAAGGTTGCTTCTTCATGGACCCTTCGTGGGTGGAGCCCTCCGTGGACTTGCACAACCGTTACCCTTCGTGGGTTGAAGTCTCCATCAACGTGGATGTACGATAGCACCACCTATCGGAACCACGCCAAAAACATCCGTGTCTCCAATTGCGTTTGAATCCTCCAAAACCTTCCCTTTACTTTCTTGCAAGTTGCATGCTTTAATTTCCGCTGCCTATATACTCTTTGCATGCTTGCTTGAATCGTGTGATGATTGCTTGACTTGTCCTAAGATAGCTAAAATCTGCCAAACTCTAAAATTGGGAAAAGGTTAAGTTTTTAATTGGTCAAGTAGTCTAATCACCCCCCTCTAGACATACTTCAAGGTCCTACATTAGGTCATATGTGGATGTGAGAAAGTAGTTGAGGGCTTTGGAGCATATCACTAAGCATTTTGAGCAAGTAAGCCATTAAGGAACACCTCATCCCTCCTTGATAGTATTGGCTTTTCCTATAGACTCAATGTGACCTTGGATCACTAAAATATAAAATGTAGAGTCTTGAGCTTTTGAGGTTTAGCCAATCCTTTTGTCCTTAGCATTTTGAGGGGTCCACTTTTCTCATCCATGCCATGCCAATCATTGAGCTTTCCTGGAATATTCATCTTGAAATAGCATTAGCTCAATGAGCTATATGTTGTTAGGAATTACCAAAGCCACCTAGGGATAGTTGCACTTTCACCCCAAAATATATATGTGACTCGCACTATTATCGGACGACCGACTGTGGTCGGATGTCCGTGCACTAGTGGACGTGCCAGGCGACGGACGACCGGTGAACCAAGGACGTCCGAGACCTGGGAGGGGGGGGGTGATTTTTGGGCTTGTGCAAGATTTGCTACATAGCAACCGGACAGCCGAGAGAAGTCGGTCGACCAAAAAACTGTGAGTCATCGGACGTCCGAGAACCGTCGAACGACTGATGGCAAAGGGTTTGGTAGATGACACATGCCATATCTAGAGGAACCAAAAACAAGGAATAGGTATATGACAAAATGTGATGTATAAACAAACATGTAAAATACCACATGATGAGCAACTAGACACGCAAGTTAAGAATCCAAACCATGATTGGACAACCTCTCCTTTTGAGGAGAGTCGGTGGCCAAGAGGCCACCATGTGTGAGTATAAGTGTCATGATGCCACAAAAATAGTGTCCTTGGGCTCAATAACACGACTCCATCATTTTAAAGTACCATAGTTCAAAGAACATGGTAACTTTGAGAGTGTTTGTTTCATTTATGCATTACATCGGGTGAGAGTACTCATGAGTTGAGAGTCTCCCCCCTAAATATATGCCTACATCTAAACAAGATATGATGAAAATGCATGAATGGGTACTAGATTTCACATAATGTTGTCAAGCTCCAAGATACCAAGTTTACGCCTAAGTTGACAAAACCTTGCTCCATCCAATGGCTTGATGAAGATGTCTGCAAGTTGAATATCTGTACCGACATGATCAATATGAATGTCCCCCCTTTCCACATGATCTCTCAAGAAATGATACCTATTATCAATGTGCTTGGTGCGGGTATGATCTTTGGGATTCTCAGCAATATTGATGGCACTTTCATTATCACACAGAAGAGGCATATGTCTATAGGTGATACCGTAATCCTTCAAAGTTTGCCTCATCCATAGTAACTGAGTTGCACAACTGGTGGTTGCAATGTATTCAGCTTCAGCGGTGGAGAGAGCAACACAATTTTGCTTCTTCGAGGACCAACTTACCAAGGAGCGTCCAAGAAACCGGAAGTGGACTTTCGTCCGACTTTGTCTCCGGTCCAATCCGCATCCATTTACCCAGTGAGATCAAACTTAGCATCCTTGGGGTACCATAGACCCAACTTTGGGGTGTGAACAAGGTATCTAAGAATATGCTCAACTACCTTATGATGACTATCCCTAGGGGAAGCTTGAAATCTAGCACACATGCATACACTGAACATGATGTTTGGTCTAGATGCACAAAGATAAAGAAATGAATCAATCATGGAGCGGTAAGTAGATGGGTCGAAAGGAATACCATTTGTATCCTCAATGAGTACAATTTTGGTTGGCATGGGAGTCTTACACAGACTAACATCAGACATGCCAAACTTCTCTAGAATATCCTTAAGATACTTTGCTTGAGATAAGAATATTCCTTCTTGAAATTCTTGAACTTGGAATCCGAGAAAGAACTTCAAATACGCATTGAGTGACATCTCAAAGTTCTTGGTCATGGAAGCCGCGAACTTCTTGCACAAATGAATGTTAGGAGAACCAAAAATGATATCATCTACATAGATTTGGCATAAGATCAAATCACCCCTGTCCCTCTTAGTAAAAATAGTGGGATCGATCACCCCTCTCACAAAACCATCATCGAGTAAAAACTTCTTAAGATGATCATACCAAGCACGAGGTGCTTGTTTGAGGCCATACAAAGCCTTATGAAGTTTATACACATAGTCTTTATGATCGGGATCAACGAACCCAGGTGGTTGTGATACATATACTTCTTCTTGTAGAGGACCGTTAAGGAAAGCACTCTTCACATCCATATGATGTAATGTAAAACCATTGAAAGCAGCACAAGCAAGTAAGATGCGAATAGATTCAAGACACGCAATGGGAGAAAAGGTCTCACCAAAGTCCAAAACTTCAACTTGTGAGTACCCTTGTGCCACTAACCTTGCCTTGTTGCGGATGATTATACCGTTCTCATCTTGCTTGTTCTTGAAAATCCATTTTGTTCCAATGACATTGTGTTCTGTAGTTGGCCTCTCGACTAATGACCACACTTGGTTACGTTCAAAAATGTTCAACTCTTCTTGCATAGCAATGAGCCAATCGTTGTCCATCAATGCTTCTTGTACCTTGAGAGGCTCAACACTAGACACAAACGAGAAGTGAGCACAAAAGTTTTTCAATTGTTTACAAGTGACTCTACCTTCCGATATGCCGGTGAGAATTTTATCAACATCAACACGACCGGCCACTCGAGGCATGATGGAGGTTAGTGTTTCGCGAGGTTCAACTTCATGTCCATCATCCACGTCCTCAACATATGGATCATTAATGTGTGGTGGAAGATCTTCTTCTTCATAGTGCATTTGTTGAGGTTCATTATCAATGGTTGCTGAAAGTGCAACTATCCCTAGGTGGTTTTGGTAATTCATAACAACATATAGCTCATTGAGCTAATGCTATTCCAAGACTATTATTTCAGGAAAGCTCAATGAATGGCATGGCATGGATGATGAAAGTGAATCCCTCAAAATACTAAGGACAAAGGATTGGCTCAAGCTCAAAAGCTCAAGACTCTTCATTTTACATTTTAGTGATCCAAGATCACATTGAGTCTATAGGAAAAGCCAATACTATCAAGGAGGGATGAGGTGTTGCTTCATGAGCCTCTTGCTTCATGTGCTTAGTGATATGCTCCAAAAACCTCAACTACTTTCCCACATCCACAAATGACCTAAACCCAAAGCCAAAATCGGTCACACCGATTCTTCCTATCCGGTGCCACCGATTCCAAAAGTCATAGCCACTACCACAAACCCTCTCAGTCTCACCGAGATGGGGTTGTAATCTCTCTGTTTCCCTTCGTAACATTTCAGTCTAACCGAAGTGAGCGATTGGTCCCACCGAGATTGCAATGTAAACTCTCTGTTTCCTTTTTGTAACATTTCGGTCTCACCGAAAAGAGCAAATCGGTCCCACCGAGTGTACCTGACCAACTCTCTGGAAAGCTTATTACCAAATCGGTCTCACCGAGTTTGTGTAATCGGTCTTACCAAGATTACATTATGCCCTAACCCTAACCGAATCGGTCTCACCGAGATGCATGTCAGTCCCACCGAAAATCACTAACGGTCACTAGGTTTACTAAATTGGTCCGACCGAGTTTAACGATTCGGTCCCACCGAGTTTGGTAAATTGTGTGTAACGGTTAGATTTTGTGTGGAGGCTATATATACCCCTCCACCTCCACTTCATTCGTGGAGAGAGCCATCAGAACGAACCTACACTTCCAACTTACCATTTCTGAGAGAGAACCACCTACTCATGTGTTGAGGCCAAGATATTCCATTCCTACCATATGAATCTTGATCTCTAGCCTTCCCCAAGTTGCTTTCCACTCAAATCTTCTTTCCACCAGATCCAAAACCTATGAGAGAGAGTTGAGTGTTGGGGAGACTATCATTTGAAGCACAAGAGCAAGGAGTTCATCATCAACGCACCACTTGTTACTTGTTGGAGAGTGGTGTCTCCTTGATTGGCTAGGTGTCACTTGGGAGCCTCCAACAAGATTGTGGAGTTGAACCAAGGAGTTTGTAAGGGAAAGGAGATCGCCTACTTCGTGAAGATCTACCGCTAGTGAGGAAAGTCCTTCGTGGGCGACGACCATGGTGGGATAGACAAGGTTGCTTCTTCGTGGACCCTTCATGGGTGGAGCCCTCCGTGGACTCGTGCAACCGTTACCCTTCGTGGGTTGAAGTCTCCATCAACGTGGATGTACGATAGCACCACCTATCGGAACCACTCCAAAAACATCCGTGTCTCCAATTGCGCTTGAATCCTCCAAACCCTTCCCTTTACTTTCTTGCAAGTTGCATGCTTTAATTTCTGCTGCCTATATACTCTTTGCATGCTTGCTTGAATCGTGTGATGATTGCTTGACTTGTCCTAAGATAGCTAAAATCTGCCAAACTCTAAAATTGGGAAAAGGTTAAGTTTTTAATTGGTCAAGTAGTCTAATCACCCCCCTCTAGACATACTTCAAGGTCCTACAAGTGGTATCAGAGCTTTGGTCTCCATTTGCTTTGATTTCCATAGCTTTTGGTGGTCATAGCCTTGGTTTCACAACCTAGGAGAGTATGGTGTCTAGCGAGGGAAATTATCACCGTAGAGGTCCTTACTTTGATGGTACTAATTTTGCTAGTTGGAAGCATAAGATGAAAATGCATATTCTTGGACATAACCCCATCGTTTGGGCAATTATTTTGGCTTGCAAGGTGAATTTTTCGATGGGAGAGAACCGAACCGTGAAGCTAATGCGGAAGAATTGAAGATGCTGCAATACAACGCTCAAGCTTGTGATATCATCTTCAACGGATTGTGCCGCGAAGAATTCAACAAAATCAGCCGTCTTGAGAATGCAAAGGAAATTTGGGATACTTTGATTGATATGCATGAAGGTACTGATTCCGTCAAGGAATCCAAGTTGGATGTGCTCCAAAGTCAGCTTGACAAGTTCAAAATGAAGGATGGTGAAGGTTTCGCTGAAATGTACTCTAGGCTTGCTCTTATCACAAATGAGATTGCCGGCTTAGGGAGTGAAGAGATGATCGACAAATTCATCATCAAGAAGATTCTAAGAGCATTGGATGGAAAGTATGATAGAGTGTGCACATTGATTCAAATGATGCCAAACTACAAAGATCTCAAGCCAACAGAAGTCATTGGAAGAATTGTTGCTCATGAGATGTCACTCAAGGATAAGGAGGAACTTCACAACAAGTCAAGTGGTGCTTACAAAGCCTCAAGTGAAGCCCCCACATCATCAAGTGAGAAACCAACCTTCAGTGAAGAATTGAGCTTAATGGTGAAGAACTTCAACAAATTCTACAAGAGTAGAAGCAAAGAAAGAAGCTCCAAGTCAAGGTCTTACAATGACAAAAGATCTTCTAGTCGATAGCGCAATTGCTACAATTGTGGGAGACCCGGACACTACTCCAATGAGTGTACGACACCCTACAAAAGAAGAGAAGATTCTCCAAGAAGAAGAAGCAAAAGAGAAGAATCACCACCAAGAGAGAGGAGGATTAGAGATGATCATTATGAACGAAGACCCTCACGGAGAAGCAAGGATTCGGAAAGGAAGGACAAGTCATCAAGGAGCTACACAAAACAAAGACATCAAGCTCATGTTGGTGAATGGGTATCCGGCTCCGACTCCGACAATCACTCCGAGAGAAGCTATCACTCCGACTCCGAATATACTCAAGATGAAGGTGTTGCTGGTCTAGCACTTGTGTCAACCAACTCCTACGACATATTTGACTCACCAAATGAAGGTGTTGGAAGATGCTTCATGGCCAAAGGTCCAAAGGTAACACATCCTGAGTATGTTAATTTCAATAGTGATGAAGATGACTTGCTTGTGGATGATGATTTACTTGTTGACAACCTTAGTGATGAATACTATGATGAAACGTCAATTAATCATGCTAATCAAGATAAAACGAATGACAATGATAAGGAGAAGATTGAGCTTCTAACTAAAGAACTAAACTGTCTTAAGTTAGCTCATGAGACTATCTACGAAGATCATCGAGAACTTTTAAGGGCTCATGAGAAGTTATGCTTTGAAAAGCTCAATCTTGAGCAAGAGCTTGAGTTCTTAAAAGCAATGAATGATGATCTTCGCAAGAAAAGTTCTTCTTACATTGCCAAGCGTTTACTCTTATCTACTTACATGCCTCAAGTCAAGTCTAGTAACAAGTACAAGAAAGATACTTCCTCTAGTAGTAACAATAATAATGTCAAATCCAATATTGTTGCTTCTAGTAGTTCTCTTGATTCCACTAATGGTTCTCTTAGCCAAGTTACACTTGAGCAAGAAAATAGCTTATTGAAGGGAATTATAGAGAAATGTGTTTACAAGAGCCTTGCCGGGAGTAAGCAATTCGAGGAAATTGTACGCAAGCAAGGAAGGCACCGGAAGAATCAAGGTGTTGGTTTTGAACGAAAGTTCAATGCCAATGGAGTTGATTGGGAAGAAGATCAATACCCCAAGACGAAGTTTGTTCCTCAACAAGAGAAGTATGATCCTACTTCCTTCAAGGGAACACAAGCACAAGATGATCTTCCACCACAAGACCACAAGAACAAAGGCAGGGACAAGCTTCAAGAGGAGATTGATGCATTTGAAGAAGCACCTAAGGCCTTGGTCAAGTGGGTTCCCAAAAGTACGCAAGTTCTACTTCATCAAGTACAACTACAACTCCAAGGATTCCCATCAAGATGATGTGGATCCTGAAGAAGAAGAACTAGAGAGTTCTTGAGGGTGACTCCGCCAACATTCTTCACTCATATCATTATGGCAAGGACAAGTGCAATCAACTTCCACATCTTGCACTAGTTCAAGGAGTCACAAACCCTCATGTTGGTAAGGCAAGGGACAAGGTAACCTAATGATTTCGTGGACATCATCTTGTGTGTGCATCACTCTATGTCTATGGATATTCTTGTTTGTTCCTTGTGGGACTAACCCATGTAGGTAAGTTGAAAGTGCAACTCACTCCAAAGGATTGCTCCAAATGATCTACATCAACATTGAGCATCCACATCTTCAACACCTACATGAAGTCATCATCGACAAAACCCAAGGTTAGTTCATCCCTCTAAGGGGGGATCTCACATCTAGGGGGAGCTTAACTCTAAGAATTGAGTCAAAGCAACTCTAATGGTGTGAACACATCAATGCATTATGTAAAAGTGGTAACCCCACTTGAGCTTAAATGATGAGTATGACCTATGATCAAATGTTCTCATTTGACTCCTAAGTCAATATACTCATATATAGATGACCTAGTCATCGCCAATTGTTTGATAGATGCTAGAATTGGTTGTGCATGCTTTGCCACATATTTCATTTGTTATCTTATTGTGTGAGCATGTTGGTGCATATTTTACTCATTCAAGGACATCCACTTGTTGTTTTGATTGTTTGGGTTCTTTTCTTTTTGCCAAGTGGATGGACAAGAATGCCTAAGAACCTTCTTTAGCTATCTATGCTTTTCTCATCTCTAACACTATTCATGCTACATCACAAAATTTTATCAAGTCAGATTCGAACCACTCTGTGTGAGGAGCACTCGGAGTCCCCGATTCGTCATAGACTTAAACTTCCAAAACCTCTTTGTGATTCTCGGTCGGACCAATGGTCCTACCGAGATCATCAAGTTGATCTGAGTTTTCAATCTTGGTGCAACCGATTTAAACTTTTTGGTCTCACTGATTTGCTGTAACTGAACACAGTTATGCATCTCGGTGCCACCGAGTTGTTCCACTCGGTCACACCGACAGGGTCGGGCTATATATAGCCACGGGTAAAATTTTGGAAATTTCTCTGAAACCCTTCGCCCGCGCAACAGCTCGCTTTGCCATCGGAGGTCTCCGGATCATCTCCTTGTCGCCAGCAGCCTCCTGTCGCTGGTCTCCGCCGCCATCAACGGATTTCGACCCCGCCGTTGTCGCCGTAGCAAGTCCACCGCCAAGTTAGGGTATGGACTTGATCTTTGTGCTATCCACGTCTGATTCCAAGGACATTGTATTTCTATTGAATCTTTCCACGATTGAAACTCCTCTATCCAGCCAAAGTAGTCCATAGATTAGATGAGATTCAAATTTTTAGGGTTAGGTTTCCGCCGAAACCATCTCGGACCCACCGAGTTGAAAAACTCGGTGTCACTGATTTGGCTTATGCCATTGCACTAGTGACTCTCGGTCCAACCGAGAATTACTAATCGGTGCGACCGATTTGAGGATTCTGTGAAACCCTAGCAGTCTCGGTGCCACCGAACCGAGACTCGGTGCAACCGAGTTCATCAGTTTAGGTTCCAAAAGTGCTTCGGTATCACCGAGTTTGAAAATCGGTTGATCCGAAATGCTTTCTGTGGAAAACTAAAACTGAACTTTTGAATCATTCTTTTGCAAAAATCTCTGCATTTTGTGATGCTCATCTATTCTATCTCATCTATAACTCTTCACAGGGTCAGCAGTTAGCTTTTGCAGCATGTCAGATCAGAGTGACAGCTAGAACAAGTCAGAAGAGCAGATGGACTTGAGTGAGGGCACTAGTCCCTCAACTACAGATGAAGGGAGCAGAAGTACTCCTAGCAATTTGCCTAAGGCTGCAACTAGGCAAAGGAGGAAAAGAACTTCAGATTCTGAGGATGAAGATTACAAAGCTGAGGAAGATGAGGCCACTTCCAAGAAAGTGGTGCTCAAGAAGGAATATGGCTCTGCATAGAGCACTAAGCCAGGTCTGAAGAAGAAAGTTCCTGCCAAGAGGACACCAATGCCAAAGGCCAGGAAGTCCACTCAAGTGCCAGCTCAGGCTCAACCCAAAGAAGCACCTGAGAAGAAAGTCACTTCTTCCAAACCTCAGAAAGTCCCCACTGGTGAAACTATGAAGTTCACAATTGAATCAGAGGATGATGGTGATCAGGACAAGAAAAAGAAGAGAGCAAGAACCACAACTGCCAAGGTCCTTGGAAAGCCCTCTATGAGAAGAGGTTCTGATGAACAGGAAGAGGATGCTGCACCAGCACCTAAGGCCCCCAAGCTTATGGGTGATGCAATCAGATCAGGGGCTGCAACATCTAAGCCCAAGGATGCACCCAAAGCTGCTTCCAAGGCCAAGAAAGTTCCAAAGAGGAATACTAGGAGTATTCCAGCTGTTGAGAAGAACAAGGCCCCAGTGCCCAATGTTGCTGAAGATGAGGATGAAGAAGGACAGGTCCTTAGAAAGCTCAAGCCCAAGATACCAGACCACAATGATGCCCATCCTGTGGCTGAGGACATGAGAATCAGGAAGGATTCAGGGTTGAGACTGTGGAGGATGGAAGATCCATATGCTTCAAGAAGAGGAACTGTTTTTTACTACAAGTTCCATACAAAGGAACAACAGGACTTTTATGAAACAATTCTATTGGACAAGAAGTCTATCGTCTGTGACATGAGGTGGGTCGACAGGACCTACATCAAGGATAATGAGCAGCACTATCCTGGAGTGCAAGAAAGCTTTGTTGCTTGTGGAGTTGCTGATTTTGTTGGACAGAAGTTCACCAACTGGAATGATGAGCTTATCATGCAGTTCTACTCCACAGCACCTTTTTACCTAGATGGTAGAATTGTTTGGATGTCTGAAGGTACAAGGTACCAATCCACTGTTGAAGAATGGGCAAGTCTGATAAATGCCCCCAAGGAAGATGAGGATGACCTGGACATTTATGCAAAGAAGAAGTTGGGTCACAATTCAATGGCTCACATGTACAAGGAGATCCCAGACAAGGCAGTAGAGACTCACAAGTTTGGATCAGTTCACTTTCTGCTGTCATGGTTTCCAACCATAATTTGGATTCCGAGGCACACTTTGTTGCCCAAGTCTAGTGACCACAACATGATCAGAGGGCATGCCATCAACATGTTGCATGTGTTTGATGTGCCACAGAAATTCAAAGTCATGAGCCTAATCATTGAAACAATCAAGAGGACTGCAACATATCAGAAGAGGAGTTGTGGATATGCACCACAGATTCAGGAATTGATCAACTCAAAGATGGGCACAGGGAAATATCAGTTGGATAAGGAACATTTTCCACTTTATCCAGACTTTGAGGACAATGAGGTTGTCATGAATTAAGATGATCCACAAACAGTTCAAGATCAGGAGAAGAAGGAGAAGGCAAAGAAGGAGAAGGCTGCCAAGATGCCAACTCAAGAGGAGGCATCTGAATATTTCTTGAAAACCAAACAGGAGCAGCTTGGTTACTTGATAGCATCTACACTGAGGATTGAGAAAGGACTGGCCACCCTCACTCAGAATCAGGAGAGCCTTGAGAGAATCATGGAACAAAAATTCTATGATCTAGATGTTAAAGTAACTGAGATTCAGTCAGTTGTAGAGCAGCTTCAGGATGATATGCAGGAGAGGAAGGGCAAGACTGCCACAAATGTGTTTGCCAGAGTGTCCAAAGCCCAGAGGTCAGTTGCAGTGCCAGTGACAGACACTAGAGCAACAACTTCAGCACTAGCTACTGCCCCTACAGTTCCAGTGCAACCAGCTCTAGCATCCACTCAAGCACCCTCTACCTCAACTGAAGCCTTCATCCAAGGAGCTATCAGGACACCACCACCAGAAGATCAAGCCTAAGAGTCGATCTAGCACTATGCATTTTCTATGAACTTTTTGGTAACTTGTTGCCAAAGGGGGAGAAAAATGTATAAATCATAGGCTTCGAGAGAGAGTGTGTTGCTTTTGTTCTCTCTTGCTATATTTGGTGGTTTTACAAACTTTGTTTGCTTTTGGTTGAGATACTATGCTTGTGAGACATTGATGATCATGTGTTTGATCATAAGCTACACTTATGCATGCTTGATATTATCCTATCTATCTTATGTGATCACTCACTATGCTTGGTGATCAGTGCATGTATTCATTGTTTATTATTTTGAGCGCTCCACCAAGATGTATGTGACATGGAAGAGTAACACTTGAGCCTAATTCATTGTGCATTTGCAGTCCAAAGCAAATCTTATCCCATGCACAAATTTAGGGGGAGCTCTTGCTTATCACATACTTCTCAAAGCGACGATGTTTTAATCTTATTATCATTTGTCGAAGCTTTGATCTATATGTTGTCATCAATTACCAAAAAGGGGGAGATTGAAAGTGCAACTATCCCTAGGTGGTTTTGGTAATTCATAACAACATATAGCTCATTGAACTAATGCTATTCCAAGACTATTATTTCAGGAAAGCTCAATGAATGGCATGGCATGGATGATGAAAGTGGATCCCTCAAAATACTAAGGACAAAGGATTGGCTAAAGCTCAAAAGCTCAAGACTCTTCATTTTACATTTTAGTGATCCAAGATCACATTGAATCTATAGGAAAAGCCAATACTATCAAGGAGGGATGAGGTGTTGCTTAATGAGCCTCTTGCTTCATGTGCTTAGTGATATGCTCCAAAACCCTCAACTACTTTCCCACATCCACAAATGACCTAAACCCAAAGCCAAATTCGGTCACACCGATTCTTCCTATCCGGCGCCACCGATTCCAAAAGTCATAGCCACTGCCACAAACCCTAAGCAAATCGGTCTTACCGACAGGGATCTCGGTCTCACCGAGATGGGGTTGTAATCTCTTTGTTTCCCTTCGTAACATTTCGGTCTAACCGAAGTGAGTGATCGGTCCCACCGAGATTTCAATGTAAACTCTCTGTTTCCTTTTTGTAACATTTCGGTCTCACCGAAAAGAGCAAATCGGTCCCACCGAGTGTACCTGACCAACTCTCTGGAAAGCTTATTACCAAATTGGTCTCACCGAGTTTGTGTAATCGGTCTTACCGAGATTATGTTATGCCCTAACCCTAACCGAATCGGTCTCACCGAGATGCATGTCTGTCCCACCGAAAATCACTAACGGTCACTAGGTTTACTAAATCGGTCCGACCGAGTTTAACGATTCGGTCCCATCGAGTTTGGTAAATTGTGTGTAACGGTTAGATTTTGTGTGGAGGCTATATATACCCCTCCACCTCCTCTTCATTCGTGGAGAGAGCCATCAGAACGAACCTACACTTCCAACCTACCATTTCTGAGAGAGAACCACCTACTCATGTGTTGAGGCCAAGATATTCCATTCCTACCATATGAATCTTGATCTCTAGCCTTCCCCAAGTTGCTTTCCACTCAAATCTTCTTTCCACCAGATCCAAAACCTATGAGAGAGAGTTGAGTGTTGGGGAGACTATCATTTGAAGCACAAGAGGAAGGAGTTCATCATCAACGCACCATTTGTTACTTCTTGGAGAGTGGTGTCTCCTAGATTGGCTAGGTGTCACTTGGGAGCCTCCGACAAGATTGTGGAGTTGAACCAAGGAGTTTGTAAGGGCAAGGAGATCGCCTACTTCATGAAGATCTACCGCCAGTTAGGCAAGTCCTTCGTGGGCGATGGCCATGGTGGGATAGACAAGGTTGCTTCTTCGTGGACCCTTCGTGGGTGGAGCCCTCCGTGCACTCGCGCAGCCGTTACCCTTCGTGGGTTGAAGTCTCCATCAACGTGGATGTACGATAGCACCACCTATCGGAACCACGCCAAAAACATCCGTGTCTCCAATTGCGTTTGAATCCTCCAAACCCTTCCCTTTACTTTCTTGCAAGTTGCATGCTTTAATTTCTGTTGCCTATATAATCTTTGCATGCTTGCTTGAATTGTGTGATGATTGCTTGACTTGTCCTAAAATAGCTAAAATCTGCCAAACTCTAAAATTGGGAAAAGGTTAAGTTTTTATTGGTCAAGTAGTCTAATCACCCCCCCCTCTAGACATACTTCAAGGTCCTACAGTTGCACCTTCTTGTTCTTGCCCTTGATGGTGAACTTGTTCTTGAATATTATCATGAAGAGGGACTTGAACATCTTCTAGTACTTGGACTACGGGCATTGGTTGAGTAGTAGGAGCTTGAGGAGGTATGGGTGTTGAAGTGGTTTGATGATGTGTGAAGCTTCCATCTTCTTCCTCATCATCATGAGGTTCTTGTTCCATTGGAAGAAGTGCACCAACACCCATGGTCAATTTTTTGAGAACAATCTTCTTCACCTACATCACTTAGATCAACTTGCTCCCCATGGGAGCCATTAAATTCATCAAACACCACGTCACAAGTTTCTACAACACATCCAGTGGATTTGTTGTAGACTCTATAGGCCTGAGAGTTTGATCCATAGCCAACAAATATGCCCTCAATTGTTTTGGATTGAAATTTTCCTAACCGTTCTCTTTTGTTGAGGATGAAACATTTGCACCCAAATACACGAAAGTACTTGACATTCGGCTTGTTCCCAATTAGGAGCTCATATGGAGTCTTTTCCAATATAGTGCGGAGGAAGAGCCGGTTTGATGCATGACATGTAGTATTGACAGCCTCGGCCCAAAAACTATGTGGCGACTTGTATTCATCCAACATGGACCTTGCCATCTCCACAAGTGTACGGTTCTTCCTTTCGGCTACACCATTTTGTTGAGGAGTGTATGGAGAAGAATATTGATACTCAATCCCTTCATCACTAAGAAATTCTTCCAAGGTGTAGTTCTTGAACCCAGAGCCATTATCACTCCTTATTGCCAAGATGTCTTTATCAAACTTGCATTGTGCTTGCTTGGCAAAATCAATGAAGGTGATCTTCGTCTCATCCTTGGATTTGAGGAAAAACACCCATGTATATCTTGAGTAATCATCAACAATGACAAGCCCATACTTTTCCCACCAAGACTATCCCATGAAGGAGGCCAAAAAAGATCCACATGAAGGAGCTCCAAAGGCCTTGAAGTAGACACGATATTCTTGGGTGGGTGCTTTGATTGATGTTGCTTCCCGGCTATGCATGCACTACACACACGATCTTTCTCAAAGAGACATTGGTTAGTCCAAGGATGTGATTACCCTTTAAGAGATCTTGAACATTTCTCATGCCGACATGGGCTAGCCGGCAATGCCATAGCCACCCCTTGTCAGCCTTGGCCATTAGACAAGTTGCATGGAATGTGCTCTCATTCGAGAAATCAACCATGTAAAGGTTGCCATCCAACTCTCCAACAAAGGCCACTTCGAGAGTATCTCTCTTAAAGACTTTCACATTCGTTAGTCCAAAGAGTGTATCATAACCAACAGAAGCCAATCGGCGAACAGAAAGCAAATGATATTTAAGAGATTGAACAAGCATGACATTTGCTAGAGACATGTCATTTGTGATAGCCACCTTGCCCAACCCGAGTACCTGTCCTTTTGAACCTCCACCAAACATAATGCTCATAATTGGTTGAATAGCTTCCATGAAATCGTAGAGCAATTTTCTATTTCCATTCATATGATTGGTACTGTCGGTGTCAAACCGGCGGATCTCGGGTAGGGGGTTCCGAACTATGCGTCTAGGGTTGATGGTAACAGGAGGCGGGGGACACGATGTTTACCCAGGTTCGGTCCCTCTCTATGGAGGTAATACCCTACTTCCTGCTTGATTGATCTTGATGAATATGAGTATTACAAGAGTTGATCTACCATGAGATCATGATGGCTAAAACTCTAGAAGTCTAGCCTGTATGATTATGATTGCCTCTACGAATTAAGGCCTCCAGTTTATATAGACACGGAGGGGACTAGGGTTGTACAAAGTCGGTTACGGAGAAAGGAATCTTCATATCCGGGCGCCAAGCTTGCCTTCCACGCCAAGCAGAGTCCCATCCGGCCACAGGTGAGAGTCTTCGGTCTTGTATCTTCACAGCCCATCAGTTCGTCCCATGTGAACAGGCCGGATGCCCGAGGACCCCTTAATCCTGGACTCCCTCAGTAGCCCCCGAACCAGTCTTTCAATGATGATGTGTTCGGCGCGCAGCTTGTCTTCGGCATTGCAAGGTGGGTTCCTCCTTCGATTACTTCAAAGTAGCTGACTTAAAGAGCAGTATTCGGCTTTCCATTTAATGTCGCGCCCATCGGCTTCCACACCTTCATGACTTCAGCTTCCACGTGTCGAGCGAATACGAGACGTTGGGGTATTTTTGCACATATCACCCTGACCATGTAAGAAAGGCGCCTATTTAAAGAGATTGGGATCTTCAGTTCCATTCCACACAAAGCGAGGAATCCTCAAAGCTTGCTAGGAGAAACCTTTCCAACATGGCTAGCGCTCCCAGCTCTTCCTCTCGTCCCCACGGCCCCGGAAAAGGCGATTGGGAGAAATGTTCCGTATCCCACAGTCAGCTAGTGAAGCTGCAGACACAGGGATTTCTTCCACCCACTGATCTAGTCCCCGTTCGAGCAGGATTGACTTCCTTCAATGGCGGGGCTCAAGCGGAGAATTTCCCCAATCCCTCTAGGGGGGAACGAGTGTGCTTCGCTCCCTACTTGTCGGAGTAACTGGCGACGGGTACCCCGAAGACGGCAAGATAATATTTCAAGACATCGGGGCTAGCAAAGCCCCTCGGTCTGACTGCCCAGCCGCTCCTGCCGGCTCCCCGTCCGACTGCTCCACCCGGCCGGCTACCTGGCCGGCTGCTGACTGCGCTAACCAGCCGGCTGCCGACTGCGCCAACCAGCTGGCTGCCGACTACAGCCCGTCCCGACACCGACAAGACCCTGACGTGGCGGCCATACCGCGGACGAGGCAGCTGTACCGCGATGCCATCATCTACAGTGTACCTGTCCCCTTGGCAATATTCTATAAAGTGCCCAGGGGACAAAGATGACACCCACCATGCCTTGCCCATGCCCACTACCTAGCTTACATCCTAAGCTACCCTCACCTATATAAGCTAGCTCCATCCATCCATCAGGGGAGGGACTCACGCACACACACACAAGCAAGCTAGCTAGCAAGAGAGCTAGCTAGCCAGCCACACACCCACGCATGAGCAGTCTTGCCCACCTTGATAAGCCATCCTTTGGCATATGTCGCATCCAACCCCCGACATTTGGCACCCACCATGTTGCGGTACTATGCTACCGCGCTGCTGCTGGTTTCGCTGTCTGGGCGGGACCTTTTTTTCTTCATCGCCTCCACCACGGCATCGCGCCGTCTCTCCGATAGCGCTCGGGGGCTCGACATCGACCCGCCCCTGGAGCGGCCGCGAGGGGTGGCACGTCCTCGCCGTCAGCCTCTTCGTCATCACCACCGCAACGCCGTCCGTCCACGCGCGCGCCACGCGTGGTGCCTCGCTTCAGTTGGCCGCATCCGTGCACGCGTCGTGCCGCGCCGCTTGCATCTGCTCTCCTCCGCGTTGTTCCTTGCTTCGGCCGAAACGCACGCTCGCTCCTCCATACACCTGCTATGCAAGCTAACTAGATGGAAGTCAAACCATGGTCAGATACTAGCCATGCACTTCCCAGATAATCCCCATACACACATCGCACAGGCAATGGCGTGGTTTATTGCTGGCATCTACGCCGCACTGCTCCTCCTAGTCGCTTTGCTTGTTCAAGACTTTTCTCCTGCCTGCGCATGTTGCCACTACCGCTAGCTTCCACTATGTCCTGCCGCCGGTCCTCATCGTTGACCCGCCAGGGCAGCCCTGCCGCTCTCCTCTGGCTGCTTCAACCCTGCGTGCCTCCTCTGGCTCCGCGCGCTTGGTCTCCTCCCCAGCTGCACCTCCTCCCGCGCCAAGCTGGCCCTGCGCTGCTGCTCTGTCCTGGCCTCTCGGCCGCCGTGCGTAGCAGCCTACGCGCCCGGCCGCCTGCCGACTCCTGCGCCTGGCCGCCTCCGTAGTCGGCCGCACTGGTTCCCGCGCCCGGCCTCCTTCGCACTCGGCCGACCAGATCCCGCGTGCCCGTTGGCCGGGTGGCCGCTCCTCCGCGCACCGGCCCCTGACCAGTCATTCAGGCTGCCTGCCAGCTTCGAGCAGGCCGGCTGCTCGTTCCGGTCTGGCTCCCCCAGCACCTGCCGGCTCGTCGCCTACGCCCGCAGGTCCGGGTCCAGCTCCTTCCGCGCCGCACCGGATCCGACTGCCCCTGTGCGCCCGTGGCTCCGCTCGGCCGCCTCGTTGCGCCCCAGGCCGGCTTCGACCGCGCCGCGCCGACTCCGCCCGCCAGTGCGTCCGCGGGCCAGTGTCCGCCCTGCCAGCGTGGCTGCGCGCCCCGGCCGCCCCGCCTCGCCTCAGCCCCTGTGTGGGCTGGCTCCGACCACGCCGCGCCGGCTGCGGCCCTGTCCTGGCCTCCCGCCCGACTGTCGGGTCGCGGTGCTTTGGCTGGCCGCCCACGCCGCCTTGGCTGGCTCCAGCCTCGCGCCGCCTTGGCCGATTCACTGCTCCAGCTGACATCCACGCGCGCGGCCGGCTCGCCGGTCCAGCCGGCGTCCGCGTGCCCGTCCACCTCCCGCCTCGCGCTGACTGGCGCCCTCGCAGGGCCGGCTGCCCAAAAAGAGAAAGAAGAAACGGGGCCGGGTAGAAAAGTCAAAGGGTCGACTGCCCACGGCTGAAAAGAGAAAAAAAAGAGAGTGTGTGTGCACGTCCGGCTGCCCAGAGAAAGTGGCCGACTGGTGGCAAATTTGACAGATTTGACCTATAGATGAAATCAAATCACAAAATGAACTGTCCGTGAAACTATTTCACGCGGCTGACCCGTGGCGCCTAGCTCTCAGGCGCTGCACTAGTGCAACGCCCGGGAGCTAGGCGCTGCACTAGTGCAACGCCCGGGAGCTAGGCGCTACACTGTATAGTGTGGCGCCTAGCTCTCAGGCGCTGCACACTGACTTAGTAATTTTCTGAACACACGGATGCGACGCTGGCCGTGTAGCGCCTATCTCTGAGGCGTTGCACAGTGTAGTGTGGCGCCGTCGTGTCGGGCGTCACATAAAAAGGTCAGCCGTGTGAAATAGTTTCACGGACAGTTCATTCTGTCATTTGATTTCGTCTATAGGTCAAATCTGTCAAATTTGCCCTGACTGGTGGCGTTCGGCTGCTCACATGCAGTCGAACAAAAAAAAGAGAAAAAAGACGAGAGACCAGCTGGAAAATATTGTCGGCCGCCTACCTGGCTGGACGGAAAGAAGAAGTATCCGTTCAGCTGTGTGGGCGGACAAAGAGAAGAAGAAAGAAGTCAAAGTAGTTGCCGGGAGATCCGGCCCGACTGCTCAACAGTAGGCCCGAATCTCGGGGGCTACACCCAGCAGGTGCGCTGACGCGCCCCTGCAAGGAAGAAGACAAAGTAGTCACCGGGAGATCCGGCCCGACTGCTCAGCAGTTGGCCCGAATCTCGGGGGCTACACCCAGCGGGTGCGCTGGCGCGCCCCCCGCGAAGATTGCAGACAAGAGAAGAGTTTTGTCCAGCTGCCAGCAGCTGGCAGTAGAGAAAAAGAAGAAAAAGGGCGTTGCAAGATGCCTCGCCGCCTGGCCGGTCGAGCCTGACCGGCCGGGACTCCCCTTCGAGCACCCGGGGGCTCGAAGGCTACACCCAGCGGGTGCGCTAGCGCACTCCGCGAGCGCCAAGCCGCGCCGGCTGTCTTCGGCAAACTCCGCCTCAGCTACACGAAAATCAATGTGAGCTCCTCACCCGCATATTTTTGCATCACGCAAGCACTGCATTTTTATTGCAGTTGCACCACTGTTCGCGCGGCGCCAGCTAGAGTTGGCCCGGGGGCTGGCCGCTTGGCCTGAGACGTTTTTTCCCGCAGACGGCTTAGTAGCGTGTGCAGTACCAAAGGCCCACCTCTCAGCCACAGACCGCAGAGCGGCTGTCCGGCTAGCAAGAGCAAAAGCTGGAGGTCACCCACGCGAAAAAACGTCCGGGAAGAGAAACGCTTCGGGCAACCCGACCGTTTCCTTTATAAGTATCTGCTCGGTTAAATCCGCTCCCAGAGTCTGAGTACTATAGACTCCACTTCGTGGCCCATTCTCAGCCACAGACCGCAGAGCGGCTGTCCAGCAAGTGAGAGCACAAGCCAAAAAGCGGAGGGAACACGAAAAAGATTGAAGGGGGCTCGGACGAAACCGAGTCGGCACCCTCCGCATAAAACTTGCAATGCTAAAAGGAATCATTTGATATATCTGCGTGGACTAACTTTGTCTTTTGCATGATCATTTCCATGAACACCCGCCAAAAACCTCTGCCCAACTTTGCCAAGTTGCCCGGAGGCTCGGGGGCTACTGTCGGAGTAACAGGCGACGGGTACCCCGAAGACGGCAAGATAATATTTCAAGACATCGGGGCTAGCAAAGCCCCTCAGTCCGACTGCCCGACCGCTCCTACTGGCTCCCCGTCCGACTGCTCCACCCGGCCGGCTACCTGGCCGGCTGCCGGCTGCTGACTGCGCTGACCAGCCGGCTGCCGACTGTGCCAACCAGCCTGCTGCCGATTGCAGCCCGACCCGACACCGACAAGACCCTGACATGGCGGCCATACCGCGGACGAGGCGACTGTACCGCGACGCCATCATCTAAAGTGTACCTGTCCCCTTGGCACTATTCTATAAAGTGCCAAGGGGACAAAGATGACACCCACCGTGCCTTGCCCATGCCCACTACCTAGCTTACATCCTAAGTTGCCCTCACCTATATAAGCTAGCTCCATCCATCCATCAGGGGAGGGACTCACGCACACATACAAGCAAGCTAGCTAGCAAGAGAGCTAGCTAGCCAGCCACACACCCATGCATGAGCACCCAAGCTCGCTCACGGCCACGCATGATCACTAGTTCATACGGCCACCCAGCCATGGGCACGCATGCCCGAGATACAGCTCCAGGAGCACTTTGTATTAGATATACATATTAGATATACTCAGACATGCAGGAGTAGGGGTATTATCTCTCCACAGAGCCTCGAACCTAGGTAAACTAGCGCGTACTACTCGCATACCCGTCCCTAGATATTCCAGCAGCAGTCTTGCCCACCATGATAAGCCATCCTTTGGCATAAGTCGCACCCAACCCCCGACACTACTTGTTGAGAGACGTTGGATTTCCAATCCACCCGTTCCTCCGAGAACTTCTGGAGTATTATGGCCTCCAACTACACAATTTCACTCCTGCCTCCATGCTACACATCACGGGTTACGTTGCTCTTTGTGAGCTATTCCTGGGCTGTGAGGCCCATTTTGAATTATGGAGGAAACTATTCTGCCTCGTCCCTCGTAGCCAAGAGGGATCAATATTTGAAGTGGGCGGAGCCGAGGTATGGCGCATTGTCGGTACCGGATACCTGTCCGGCACGCCGAATAAGGCATCCGAAGAGTGGCCTTCCGAATGGTTCTATATCGAGGACGTCGCCCTTCCCGACCCAGTCCGAATGGGTCTTCCCGAATTTTCAAGCGTTCCGTTGAAGAAACGCCACAGCTGGCACCCTCAGAGCTTCTAGGAGGAAGATAGCACGGAAGTCCGTCAATTGATGAGCAAGATAAAGACGCTTGCCCAGTTCGGATTATCAATAGTCGAGGGAATGGCGACTTCCGTAGTACGAGGGGTTCAGCCACTCCAATACAGAGGGCTTCCCATGTGGCACTATAATGGGGAAGATGACGCCTCCCGCTGTGGTCGGAACGGTCCGGACACCCCCGCCGCTTTGGCCAAAATACTGGCTGAACTATACAAAGGGGAGAAAGAGGAATTCACTTGTATTAAGCACCGAGATGGAATTTCCATGTACAATCCTCCTAGCTGGGTGAGTTCCAATCCCACTACTCTACTCAATCTACTCCCTGAGTCACTTTCCATGGACATTAATCCGTCCTTTTGTAACAGGAATGGCGGAAGATCACCAAGGGGCTCCACAGCCCCGCCCCACAGCCAGAGGACCACAACCGGGACCTTGACCCCAGATTCAAAGAGGATCCAGACATATTCGTGGAGCTCGAGGATGGGGTGTTCTACCAGGTGAGCTATGACGACATGGAAGTGGCCATCACCGCCGACCATCCCGGTCTTCTCCCTGCCTCACACGTAAGTAATCAGGAGACATCTCCTCCGAAAGAGCTTCCTCATTCTGCCTCACCACCGCACTATCTCGTGCTCCAAAGGGGAGGCGCTCGGCGCGCTATCGTGCACCAGAGGCGACTCCAAAGAGAGCGGCGCCTGCACCGGGCAAGCTTTCGAAAAGGAAGGCAAGCGAAGACCCGTTGAAGCCGTCATCAAAGAGGTATGGCTTCGTAAATATGCCCTTTGGTAGTCACATCCAACTGTGACATTATCCGTTCGTATCTTATCAGGAAGAGCGTTCGCCAGACTATGTCCGGGAGTTCTACCAGTCACACTCCCAACAGCCCGGTTCCAGACCCTGCCGTAATGACGAGGGCTGATATGGGAGTGCCGCCGGATTGTCCTTTGGCAGGGGATTCAGATGATGTGTCCGTCACAAACTCGGAAGTGGAGAGCGTCATGAACCATCGGCGCCGAAGGGCCGCTCTTTGCGACCCCGGCTTTACCAAAGAGGCATTCAATGCCTTCAACTCTGCTGATGCATACATCCGAGCTGCTCGAGACGGGCTTGCCAGAGCCACAAACCAACATTTGAAATATATGCGGGTGAGCTCACATTGTATAAACCAGATAATTATATACCAGTAGCCCCCGAGACTTGAAGCAGTTGATTCAGCTGATTTAAGGATCATTGTAAAACCAGGTGCTTACAGAGAAGAACAACTTGTTATCTCAAGAGCTGGAAAAGTGTCGGACCCAGCTAGCCTCTGCGGCAGCCGAATTGGAGAAATCTAAGAAGACATCACCTGGTGATGTGTCCCTCCATCGAGAAAAACGAAATTATATACCAACAATGCTAACACAGGTGTGTATCTTATGTCACGATTGTCAGATCATCCGGGAGAGGCACTGGAAGTCGCACAAGTGGGTGAACAATAAGCCGGAAGGCAATGGGCCATGGGAGAACGTATACTTACATGGGTCAGGGAGGAGAAAAACAAACTCCAGGATTCCAACACCCAGCTGGGCGAAGAACATAAAGATGTGCGGGCCCAGCTGGCTGACTCCGCGAAGGAAAATAAGAGGCTGCGAGGCAGCATATTTAGTATGTGTTCAACCTTACCTTCGTGTAATTCGGCGAGGAAAGGAACTGACAGAGTTATGCTTGTAGGTATGCTGATTGGTCGTCCCGAAGAGGAGATGTCTAGATCTTTGGGCGATCTACTACAGGAGCTGTCGCAAATGCACGAGCGAGCTCGGCAGGCGATGCAAAGTGTTGCGAAGGCCTTATGGCCATCCACCTCCCCTCCAGGAAGTATGGAGGAGCTTGTACAACTATTCAAGGGAGCGCGGCGACGTTTCCGATTATGGAAGATATCGACCTGCCGAAAGGTGCGCGAGAGGCCTGGGCCATGGTGAAAACACGGTATACCAAGCTTGATCCGAATCATATGGCCCCGGTCGGACCTTTAGGTTCAGATGGAAAAGAAATTCCCGTTAGTTTGGTATATGACCAGGTAAAAGTAGCCGCAAAATATTCTCAACAGGATTGTAAGCTAGACAACCTGTTGGACGACATAGAAGAGGAAATTTTTGAGTCCAAGTGACTATGTACTTTCCTTGACATATTTGTCCCTAGCCGGATTGTAAAACAATTGTCATGGCAGACCTTTTCGCTTCGACCTCTGGACCCGAAGGTGCAGAGTGTTTCCGAATACCTGAGCGGCAAAAGAAACCAGGGTATGAATGGAAACCAGGCGTAGGGGTCATAGTTGCTTGAATAGACAAGTTGTATCCGGTTAGCTATGTTATATTACATTGTGATTGAAGAAACATCTTCCAGAGAGAATAGTTCCATTAAGGGTTCCTTTCCCTCGGTGAGCATGCGTTAATGTGCATGTTCGTACTGTGATTGAAAAATCGCAGCATACGTGAAACCTGGGGGTTCATAGTGTAATGAGTAAAAAACATATTTAGTCCGCCGACCGAATATTCCCATAAGAACGCTAGCTTCCGGCTTCACCCAGTCTGAGGTACACATCTGGATGACCCGGCAGTAACAATCGCAGAGGTGCTCCCTTTATGCCCTAGCCGAACTAACGGGAACATAGGGCATAAGCACAGGAGCCAGGCAACCCATCTTGGCCAAAACTTAAGTCATATCGATGCATATAATGGCGAAGAAAAGGTACACATGAGGAAAAGACACATATGTGGTGAGCTTAATGGTCGGAAAATAATAATAATAAGCTTCTATACAAGAAGCCCCCAGGTATAATGGACGTACATATTTGACGATGTGTGCGTCGTAGGTGCGCGGTTTAGCCGCACAAAAGCTTTAAGGCTAAAAAAAGAAAAAGCAAAAAGAGAGGGAAAATAAATAAATAATGGAAACAAAAGGGAGAAGGAGACGAACAAAGAGTTCGGCGCTAGGCGTAGAATCTTCAGAGTCTGGCCGCATTCCATGGGTTCGGCTCTAGGCGATTGTCTGATGCATCACGCAGGCGGTACGCTCCTCCAGTGAGAACTTCATCAATGATGAAGGGACCCTCCCACTTGGGCTTGAGTTTGTCCTTTTTCTTCTCCGGTAAGCATAGAACGAGTTTACCAACATTATAAGTCTTGGCCCGCACTTCTCTGCTTTGATATATGCGGGCTTGTTGTTGATAAAATGCGGAACGGGCTTTTGCGACGTCGCACTCCTCCTCTAGGGCATCTAAGCTATCGTGCCGATCAAGCTTGGCCTCTCTCTCTTCATACATGTGCACTCGAGATGAGTCATGAATAATGTCGCAGGGTAACACAGCCTCTGCACCGTACACCATAAAGAAAGGTGTATATCCGGTAGTGCGATTGGGTGTGGTCCGCAGCCCCCAGAGTACGGAGTCGAGCTCCTCGGCCCAGTGCTTGTCTGATTCTTTCAAAGACCGCACTAGTCTAGGCTTAATGCCGCTCATAATAAGATCATTGGCTCGTTCGACTTGACTGTTTGTTTGCGGGTGATAGACGGAGGGGTAATCGAGCTTAATGCCCAGATTAACACACTAGGTTTTGACCTCATCGGCTGTGAAATGGGAGCCATTATCGGTGATGATGCTGTGTGGAACACCATAATGGTGCACAACGCCGGATATGAAGTCTATCACTGGTCCGGCTTCGGCCGTTTTAACTGGTTTGGCCTCTATCCACTTAGTGAATTTATCCACCATGACCAACAAATATTTTTTCTTATGGCTTCCTCCTTTAAGGTGTCCGACCATATCAAGCCCCCAGACCGCGGAAGGCCAAGTGATGGGATTGTTTGTAGAGCGGTGGGTGGCATATGGCTTTGGTTGGCGAAAAGCTGGTTTCTGACGCAACGTTGGACAAGCTCCTGTGCATCTGCTCGGGCCGTCGGCCAATAGAAACCTGTACGGAAGGCCTTGCTTACAAGGGGCCCATGCCGCGGCATGGTGACCACTAAGACCGGCATGAATTTCAGCCAAGAGTTGTTGCCCCTCTTCCTCAGAGATACATCTTTGAAGTTCTCCGGTAGCGCTTTTCTTGTAGAGTTCTCCGTCGTGAACCTTGTAGGCTTTCGAGCACTGGACAATGCGGCGTGCCTCATTCTGATCCTTAGGGAGTTCTCGACTATTAAGGTAGGCCAAGAAGGGTTTGGTCCATGGGGCAATGACTGCCATGATAAGATGGGCCGATGTTGTTATTTCGGTGGCTGAGCCCCCGATGATATCGATATGTTCGAAATCTGGGGTTATAGTCGGATCCGGACTGGTGTTGCCGCTCTCCCCTTGCCACACCACGGATGGCTTGAAGAGCCTTTCCAGAAAGATGTTAGGTGGGACGGGGTCGCGCTTGGTGCCGATGCGAGCAAGGACATCCGCCGCTTGATTACTTTCTCGAGCCACATGATGAAACTCGAACCCCTCGAACCAAGCCGACATTTTGAGAACGGCGTTACGGTAAGCCGCCATCTTCGGATCTTTGGCATCGGAATCTCCATTTATTTGACATATTGCAAGGTTTGAATCCCCGCACACTTCCAGACGTTGTATGCCCATGGAGACAACCATCCGAAGACCATGCAATAAGGCCTCGTATTCGGCTGCATTGTTGGAGTCTGTGTATAATATTTGGAGTACATACTGAATTGTATCTCTAGTGGGGGATGTTAGGACAACGCCCGCTCCTAAGCTCGCCAGCATTTTGGAGCCGCCGAAGTGCATGACCCAGTTGGAATATGTGTCGTACTCTTTAGGGAGTTCGGCCTCTGTCCATTCGGCGACGAAGTTGGCCAGTACTTGGGATTGAATGGCCCGGTGCGGTCTGTATGTTATGTCGCATGGGAGGAGCTCAATGCCCCACTTGGCATCGCGGTTGTTTATTATGTCATTGAGTGGTACTTCGGAGGCCACCATGATTGAGCACTCTTGGAAGTAGTGTCGTAGCTTCCAGGATGCCATGAAGACCGCCTATGCTATTTTTTGGTAATGAGGGTACCGGGATTTGCATGGTGTGAGGACAGTTGATACGTAGTATACCAGCTTCTTAAGCGGGAATTTGTGTCCATCCTCCTTTCGTTTAACGACGAGCACCGCACTCATGACCTGGTGTGTTGTCGATATGTATAATAACATGGGTTTGCCGACGTTCGGTGCGGCCAGGATTGGGATGCTCACTAAAAGAGCCTTTATTTGTTCCAGTCCGGCCATTGCTGCGTCCGTCCACTCGAAGTGATCGGTGCGTCGGAGAAGGCGATAAAGTGGCAATGCTTTTTCTCCTAGGAGATAAAGCGGCTTAAAGCTGCCACACATCCGGCTAGTTTTGGACTCGTTTAAGGTCTGTTGGCATAGCCAACTGTGACAAAGCTCGGATTTTAGTAGGGTTCGCCTCAATTCCTCTATTGGAAACGATGAACCCAACAGTTTTCCAGCGGGAACGCCGAAAACACACTTTTCCGGATTGAGCTTTGAAAGGATCGAGAAGAGGTGTCTAGAGGGGGGGGGGGGGTGATTAGATACTAAGTACCAAAAGTAGCAGTTTTTAGTTTCTTTAAGTTGAAGTGTAGTTTTGGCACAAGTTTAACAATCACAATACATAACAAGCAAGCATGCAAAGAGTGTATGAGCAGCGGAAAGTAAAGCATGCAACTTGCAAGAATGTAAAGGGATGGGATTGGAGTGTGCAAACGCAATTGGAGACACATAGATTTTTGTCGTGGTTCTGATAGGTGGTGCTATCGTACATCCACGTTGATGGAGACTTCAACCCACGAAGGGTAACGGCTGCGCAAGTCCACAGAGGGCTCCACCCATGAAGGGTCCATGAAGAAGCAACCTTGTCTATCCCACCAAGGCCGTCGCCCACGAAGGACTTGCCTCACTAGCGGTAGATCTTCACGAAGTAGGCGATCTCCTTGCCCTTACAAACTCCTTGGTTCAACTCCACAATCTTGTTGGAGGCTCCCAAGTGACACCTAGCCAATCTAGGAGACACCACTCTCCAAGAAGTAACAAATGGTGTGTTGATGATGAACTCCTTGCTCTTGTGCTTCAAATGATAGTCTCCCCAACACTCAACTCTCTCTCACAGGATTTGGATTTGGTGGAAAGAAGATTTGAGTGGAAAGCAACTTGGGGAAGGCTAGAGATCAAGATTCATATGGTAGGAATGGAATATCTTGACCTCAACACAAGTGTAGGTGGTTCTCTCTCAGAAAATGCAAGTTGGAAGTGTAGGTTTGTTCTGATGGCTCTCTCCACAAATGAAGAGGAGGTGGAGGGGTATATATAGCCTCCACACAAAATCTAACCGTTACACACAACTTGCCAATCTCGGTGGGACCGAATTGAGAAACTCGGTTGGACCGATTCAGCAAATCTAGTGACCGTTAGTATTTTCGGTGGGACCGACATGCAACTTGGTAGGACCGGTATGGTTAGGGTTAGGGCATAACGTAATCTTGGTGAGACCAATTACACAAACTCGGTGAGACCGATTTTGGTAATAAGCTAACCAGAGAGTTGGTCAGGCAAACTCAGTGAGACCGATTCACTCATCTCGGTTGGACCGAAATGTTATGAAGAGGAACAGAGAGTTTGCATTGTAATCTCGGTAGTACCGATTACTCAAACTCGGTGAGACCGATCTGGGTAATGTACATACACAGAGAGATTACAACCCATCTCGGTGAGACCGAGATCCCTATCGGTGAGACCGATTTGCCTAGGGTTTGTGGCAGTGGCTATGACGTCTGAACTCGGTGGCGCCGGATAGAAAGAATCGGAGGGGCCGAGTTTGACTTTTGGTTTGGGTCATATGTGTATGTGAGAAGGTAGTTGAGGGCTTTGGAGCATATCACTAAGCACTTTGAGCAAGCAAGCCATTAAGCAACACCTCATCCCCTCTTGATAGTATTGGCTTTTCCTATAGACTCAATGTGATCTTGGATCTCTAAAATAGAAAATGTAGAGTCTTGTTCTTGAAGATTGAGCCAATCCTTTGTCCTTAGCATCTTGAAGGGGTTCCACATCCTCTAGTCCATGCCACTTCATTGTTGAACTCATCTGAAACATTGAGTCCAACAAGAGATATGTTGACATTAATTACCAAAACCACCAAGGGAGCACTTGTGCTTTCAATATCCCCCTTTTTGGTAATTGATGACAACATACATCAAAGCTTTAGATAAAGATATAGAGAATAACCAGTAAAGCTTTGGAAAGACATGTAACATGCATAGGCTCCCCTACATGTATGCAATCATGTGAATATGGAATATAGGTGCACGTGAATGCATAAACATGAAATTGTAAGCAATGTGTTACATGTATCTTGGTATATGCATCAGAGCAAAAGATGTGGATATGGGAAATGTACCTTCATGTTCATGAGTCCTTCTTGCAAACAGTATGTACATTAGCAAGAATTTCTCATACACATGACTGTGATGCATATACTTACTTTGTGGTCTTGAGTTGGCTTAGGATGGAATGAACCTGCATAAACAAGGTTAGATAACACAGATACACCTACTGGCCAGAGCAAACAAAAGAAACCACAAGAGTACCAAGACTGGGATGACATGTAGAGTGAGTACTAAGTACCGCATTGGATATAGACATGTCCCCAAAGGTAAAGATGTGCAATGAATTTAAGGATTTCCTTCCCTTAGATGTCTTGCTCCCCCTGAATCTAGCATGGGATACTGGGAGAAGATAGGGAACAGAAAATCAGAGCAAAACCAGAGCTCAAAGAAAATAAACAGAGCTAGTGCAAACAAGCACATATGAACATGTCTTTCCCCTCTTGAAGACATGTGACTTCTCTCTCCTATTGAACACCAAGCATCTGGGGTCCTTAATGATTAATCTTTCTCCACTTGAGTATTCTCTCCCCCTATAGATATGATTAAGCTTTGATGTGATGTCTCTCTCCCCCTTTGACATCAATTTCCAAGAAGGGTTCTTCTGGATTTTTGTCATGCTAGGTTTGGTCCTTGAGTCACAGAACAAAGCAGTAAGTTGAATGTGATGCTGGTCGAGGACAAGATTCATTGAGTGGAGCTGGATGAAAAAGAATGCAGAAACAAGTGGCAAGCTGTCTTTCCTGTAGTGAAATCGGTGGCACCGAGTTGTTTGTTTCAGTCGTACCAAAAGGATTCGGTTGGACCGAAGGCATCAGACCGGTGAGACCGAGTTCATCGCACAGAAAACACTTGTCACCTCAGCTCACTAGACAAGTAAGATCTTACAAGGATTTGTAAGGAATTAACTGAAGGATTTGCAATGAACTCGATGCAGGGAATGCAGAAAAAAAAGAAAAGAAAAGAAATCTAGATGAAGTTTTTAAAAAAAAAAGGGAAACAAATATGCATGAGACAAATGCAAGAGCACAGAACATAAAAGAACACGAGAGAACTTCATCTAGAATTGGTCGGCGACAAAGTCACCTATGTTAGAGTATATTGACTTAGGAGTCAAGTGAGATCACTTGATCATAGGTCATACTCATCGTTTAAGCTCAAAATGGGGTTACCATTTTTCGTTTAAGCATCTTGATGTATTCACATCTTGTCGAGTTGCTTTGACTCATGACTTGGAGTAAAGCTTCTCTAAGATGGAATAACATACCTTGGCTGGTGGTGTTGATCATGAGCATGTAGTTGAACTTGTGTGGGTTGCTCCAGGTTGATGTAGCTCATCAAGAGTTGGGAGCACCACTTGGAACTTGAGTTCATCTACCTACATGGGTTAGTTTTTGCAAGGAAGAGAACTTGTGTATCCAAAATGACAATCATGAAACTCAACATAGAATTTGTCAAAGGATATGTTTGAATGGTTCTGTGCTTCATTGTCTTCAACCACCGTTGTGTAGAGATTTGGTGATGTAGAGATTGCTCAAGATATGAATGAGTTGCAATCTCATAGATTTAGATTCATCCAAGTACCTACAAGGGTTAGATAACATGCAGGGTGCAAATGTACCCAAGACATAAGATAGTCTTCATAAGAGAAATATCAAGGGTTAGCCATAGGCTCATGCCTTGCATGTATCAAATGGAGTTCCTACTCCAAGTTTGAGGCATCAATGATGTTCAATTCACCTCTTAACCTACAAAACACTTTCTCATCAAGTGGTTCAGTGAATATATCCGCTAATTGCTTTTCGGTGCGAACATGCTTAAGATTAATGTCCCGTTTGGCAACATGATCTCGAACTTCAATATGCTTAGTTCGAGAATGTTGCACGGGATTGTGAGAAATCTTGATAGCACTTTCATTGTCACAAAGTAATGGAACATGTTTCACATATATCCCATAATCTTTAAGAGTTTGGGTCATCCAAAGTAATTGAGCACAACATGAACCAGCGGCAATGTATTCCGCTTCGGCGGTGGATACTGATACCGAGTTTTGTTTCTTGGAAGACCAAGATACAAGAGATATACCAAGAAATTGACAAGTACCCGAAGTGGACTTTCTATCAACCTTGTCACCGGCATAGTCCGAGTCGGAGTAGCCAACAAGATCGAAAGAGGCCTCTTTGGATACCAAATACCAAAGTTTGGTGTATGGATTAAGTATCTCACTATCCTTTTCACGGCCTTAAGATGAAATTCTTTAGGAGTAGCTTGATATTGTGCACACATGCACACACTTAGCATAATATCGGGACGTGAAGCACATAGATATAACAATGAACCAATCATATAGAGATAAACCTTTTGATCGACCGGTTCACCATCTTTGGTCAAATCAAGATGTCCACTAGTAGGCATGGGTGTAGTCATACCTTTGCATTCTTGCATATTGAACTTCTTGAATAAGTCCTTGGTGTACATTGTTTGAGAGACAAAGGTACCTTCCTTAGTTTGCTTGATTTGCAAACCAAGAAAGAATTTGAGTTCACTCATCATAGACATCTCAAACTTCTCTGACATTAGCTTTCCAAACTTTTCACTAAAATGAGGGTTAGTTGATCCAAATATAATATCATCGACATAAATTTGGCACACAAATAGTTCTCCATTAACCCTTTTAGTAAAAAGAGCAGAATCTATTTTTCCAATTTCAAAGCCTTTTTCAATAAGGAACTTGGTCAAGCATTTATACCACGCTCTAGGAGCTTGTTTAAGACCATAAAGAGCATTGTGAAGTTTGTAAACATGATCAGGTTTCTTAGGATTAACAAAGCCGGGAGGTTGCTTAACATAAACTTCCTCCTCTATTTCACCATTTAGAAAAGCACTTTTAATGTCCATTTGGTACAAGGTGATATCATGGTGATTAGCATAGGCAAGTAAGATGCGAATGGACTCAAGTCTAGCAATGGGAGCATAAGTCTCACCATAGTCCATACCTTCGACTTGTGTGCAGCCTTGGGCGACGAGACGTGCTTTGTTGCGAACTACTTGTCCATCTTCATCTTGCTTGTTGCGAAACACCCATTTGGTACCGATGATGTTGTGGTTGTTGTCAGGCTTCTCAACTAATGTCAAAACTTGATTTCTCTCAAAGTTGTGTAGCTCTTCATGCGTGGCATTTATCCAATCCGGATCTTCCAAAGCTTCTTCAACCTTCATAGGTTCATTGCTAGAGATGAATGAATAGTGTTCAGAAAAGTTAGCTAAATGAGTTTTAGAGCGAGTGATTCTCCCGGTTTGGATGTCATTGTAGATTTTCTCGATGTCGGGTGGTAGGTGCAACATATGCCAACGGATGGCTTATCATTGTGGGAGCCAATAAGACATCGCCGGTGCCTGGAAACGGGATAAGGCGAAGACATGCACGCCGGCGAATCTTACCCAGGTTCGGGGCTCTCTGTGGAGATAACACCCCTAGTCCTACTCTGCGGGGTCTCCGCATGATCACTAGATCAACAAGTAGCTACAAGAGGCTCCTTGAGCTGTTTGGCGAGAGGAGGAAGAAGTGGCAAGGCTAGCTCTCTTCTCCTCTCCAAGTTGTGTCTAAAACTATCAAAGTCCAACCCTTTGCATGGGTGCCCTGGGGGTTTATATAGGCCTACCCCCAGGGGTACAATGGTAATCCGGCTGGGCTCGGGCCCAGCCGTTAGTGTCTATGCTGGCCGGCTTCTCCGCCGACTGCTGGGGCCCGCCGACTGGTGGGTCCCGCCGGCTGCCGGCCTCCTGGTAGACAGGTTGGCCCCAACCCTTGGGGGTCTTGTCGGGGGCTGGTTACTGTTGCCTCACCCTTGATGACGAGGGTATTGTCGAGGTAAGCGTGGCTCAATGCCGCCGCCTTGCGGGCGTTCACTGTAGCCCTACCTCGTCTTGTCTCCTGAATGGTGAACGTTCTTCGACGGAGGGAGCGAGCCGGCTATGGAGAGCCGACTACGCCCCGGCCAACTAGAAGAAGCATGGCCGCCCTCGGGTGTCTCTCTGACCGATGGGGCCCGCCGCTTGCGGGCCATACTGACAGCCCGCCGTGGGTGACATCATGGTCAGCATGGCAACAGTGCCACGCCGGACGGGTCATGGCAGCCCCGTACGGCGTACTGTAGCCATGTGTGCTCCGGGATTCGGGGGCGGCGTGTTTTACTGTGGCCACGCCCCGTCCCATTGCCATTACATTGGTGCAAACTTTGAGGGCCCGATCTGGGCCGCCTATTGGGGGCCGGTTTCCTGGAGTCAGTCTTGTTGTGGCCGGCTTCATAGAGTCGGCCATGTGGTGGTCGGCTTTCTGGAGTCGGCCCTCCCGTGGCTTTCTCCAGGAGGATTCTTAGGCCGGGCCGTCTCCTGGTAGTCGGCCGATGGGGTAGCCGGCCGAGGGAAGGCGGCCCCGTGTCTTGGTTGCTTGAAGGCTTGATCGGCCTATTATTTTTTAAAGAGCCACGGGGAGCCGGCTAGGCTACCCGTGGTCATTTACTCCGATAGTAGTCCCTGAAGCTGGTTGTGCTTCGTGGCTGCGAAGGGAACTAGAAGACCAATCAGCTTCCTATCCCGAAGAGCCAGTAGCTAGGAGCCGGCTTCACTTATGCTTGCCTTCTCGGCGAAGTCTCCTCGAATTCCAAAGGCGGGAACCAGCTGGCGCGCTAACCAGGCCGCGGGCTGGCCGCCCGCCACCCGCGCGCCACATGGCACCCTTTGGGTGGAAGGGCCTGCCAGCCCACGCGCACGATGGGACGCCACTGCAGACTGGGGCCCGCCACTACCACGCCTCGGCCCAGGCATGGATCCTTTGTGGCCTGAACTGGCCGCTCGCCTTCTAGCGGCGGTTTCCGCACGGCATTATGGCGTGATAATCGCGGGGCGTGGGGGAGTGGGTGCAGTTAATCCCACGTCCCCCACACCTCGCCTCCTTGGCTTCGCCGCACGAGGCTATAAGTAGGGGGAGGAGGGAGAGTGGCAGACGCTCGCACACTTGCCCTCGCTCCTCCACTTTCTTCCTCTTCTCTCTCTCTCTCTCTCTCTCTCTCTCTCACCACAATGCTTCCTCGCCGTGCCACCATTCCGCCATTCCTCTCGGCACGCCGCAGCCTTGCCGCCGCCATGACGAGCATTCTCAGCCGCCGCGCGCTCCGTCCTCATGGCTCCAACATCGAGCAACTGGGATGGCTCCAATGTCCACGACGACCATATCGACTTCCTCCACAAGACGTGGAGGCTGCCGGGCAAGGACTACGTGCGGGTCCGGCTCACGCCGGAGAGGGAGATCTCGCTGGCGCTGGAGGAGGGCGAGCAGGTAATCTTCCGCTTGCACTGCCTGCGCGGCGTCGGCCTTCCCGCGAGCGGCTTCTTCCGCTCGTTTCTTGAATTCTACCATCTCCAGCCGCACCACCTCACTCCAAACACGGTGGTGCTGCTGTCGGACTTCGTCACCCTGTGCGAAGGCTTCCTCGGCATCCTTCCCACACTAGAGTTGTGGGGGGGGGGGGGGGTTCTTCCAATCCAAGCTCGGCACGGTCGTCGCGGGCGTGCCGGCTCAATGTGGTGCCTTCATCACCATGCGGCGATCGACGGCCGACAACCCGTTCCCGGCCATTGCGCTGATCCAGTCGGTGAAGCTTTGGCAAAAGTCCTACTTCTACGTGAAGAACGTCACCCTGCAGGGCGACTACGTCAACTTGCCGGCTTACGTAGCCGGCCTGCCGGCCGGGAGGCAGCCCTCCTGGTCCTACTGGGCCAGGTCGCTGACGCCGGCTGGGGCCGGCGCCGTCGCCCGGCTCCGGGTCCTGGTCCAGTCGGAGGGGCTGACCGGGCCCGACCTGATTGCCGCCTTCGTGGAGCACCAGGTGCTCCCGCACCAAGGCCACCCTCATCTGGTCTGTCAGATGAGCGGCCGCTTCGACCCAAGCCGGCTGAGCACCAAGGAGATGCCTCACGACAAGGTATCTTACATGGTGAACTACATCGCCAACTGCAAGCTCACCGAGGAGTGGCAGTATGGCAAGGCGCCATACTCTCGCGCTGAACCACCGCCAATGGTAAACCTTCTTTCTTTCCTTCTTTTCTTGTTGCCGAGTTTTCCCTGGCCGGCTTCCGACCGGTCGGCTCTTTTTCCTTTAATCAGAATCCCCTCCTTCACCAGCTGGCCGGGACCACGGGGGCGGAACCCTAGTTTGCACCCGACCGTGCAGCGGACGACTTCGACGACCCCGATTTAGGGGCGGCCGCCTTGGATGACGACACCGTGGGGGGAGGCGGCGAGGCAGGCGGCTCCGGGCTCTCCGCCACCTTCGAGGACTTGCCGGACGACGACGAGCCTGAGCCGATTCTGCGTCGCCAGCCGGCGTCCGACCATCAAGGCGCGGGCTCATCTGCCGGGCCGGCTGCCTGAGGCGGTGCACGGAAACGCCGGGCGGCGCCGACTCTCTTATTTAGTCGGCCGAAGAAACCCAAGGGTACCGCAGAGGCGACCAAGCAGGACGAGGCGGCCGCGAAGGCAGCCCGCTTCCGCAAGGCGGTGAAGCAGCCGCAGGCGGTTTCGGTGTAAGTATTTTATTCTCGCATGCCTTTCTTCTTTCTTCTCTTCAGTCGACATCCCTCTGAGCCTTTCTTGATTTACTGAACAGCGGCCCGCTCACTATCGAGCGGACTTCGGCCGCCTCCATAGTCGGAGGGGCATGAGGATCTTCGAGCTCCCGCTGCGTGGACCCCCATGCCGAGCTCCAGGCAGCGACAGAGCGGAACGCACGGGAGGAGCGGGAGGCGGAGGAGCAGAGGGCGGCCGCCACCAGGGTGGCCCAGGAGACGATGGCGGAGTCGGCGGAGACGCGGGTCGACGCGGCGGCCAAGGCTCAGGCGGAGGCCGCGGCCGCAGAGAGGGCAGCGGAGGCCCTACTCAACCAGCCTCCGCAACTCATCATCCCCCTCCGAACCGTGGCCCCTGATATCCCGATGCCCCCGCCAGAGGAAGCCGGCCGTGACCAGCCGGCGATGGAGAGGGAGGGGGGCGACATAGTCGTCCCGAAAGGTGAAGCGGTGCCGCCATCGTCTATCGGGACGGGCCAAGGTGGCCATCCTGAAGCGCCACCAGTACAGCCGGCTGGAGGCGAGCCGGCCGTGGGGGCGGACCTCGTAGTCCTCTCGCCGACTCGTCGGCGCGTAGGGAAGGCGACTTCCGAGCCGGAGCCACAGAGGGCCGCGGGCTCCAGCTCGTTGTCCCATTACCCGGAGACGGCCAGCGTCAGCTCGCTGGGATGGACGCAGGGCGGTGGGACGGCCGTGCTGAACCTAGCAGCGCAGGATATCAGGAGCCGGCTTCAGTCCCAGGCCGCCTCGCTGAAGCAGTGCACCCAACAGTTTCTCGCGACGCGGTCGGCCATTCGGGTAAGTTTTCTTGATTTCTTCCGTGGGGGCATGTCAGCGCACCCACTGGGTGTAGTCCCCGAGTTCCGAGTCGGCTGCTGAGCAGGCGGCTTGGAACTTCTCAGAAGGCTTCGGTTTTAATGGCTTGTTCTTGTTTGCGCCTTCGTCCTATTTGCAGGACTATCACAACCACCATGCCGCTGCATTCAACTCCCAGGCCCAGGAGATGAGCTAGAAGGCCGCCGATCTGACGGAGAGCCGGACTAAGTGTTTTCATTTTTCTGTCTCATGTGGGGGCGCGTCAGCGCACCCACTGGGTGTAGTCCCCGAGATTCAGGCCGACTGCTGAGCAGTCCGGTTGGATCTTTCTTGACGACTTCTTCCTCATTTTCTTCTTCTTTATGTCTGTAGGGGCCAATGCCGACTTGAGGGAGCAGCTCGGCATAACTCAGACCGCCCTGCGCGCCAAGGAGACCGAGTGCAGCGCATAGGCCCAGGAGCGTGATCGCCTGGCCAAGAAGCTGGCCGACCAGGAGGAGATCCACAAGGCGGCCTTGAAGACGGCGCAGGACAGCAAGGCCGCCCACAAGGCCAAGTACGAGACGGAGGTGGCGAGCTGGGCCGAGGTGAGGCAGGCGCTGAGCAAGGGCTACGGTCGAGTTGAAGATTTGATCGATGGTAGGCCGCCTTCCTCTTCGTCCCTTTGCTCACCCCTGTCATTTAATCTGTCTTCTAACTTGTTCTACTTCTTTCTTCTTCCTACAAAATACTTCCCCGGCTACTCTGTTATCGCCAACCAGGCCATCGAGGCCCACCGCGAGGCCCGACGTCAGGCTGGGGCCAAGATCGCGCCAGGTGCCAACCGGACGCTTGAAGAGCAGCTTCTGGCGATTCAAGCCCGGCTTGAGCCGGCCTACCGCATGCTCCGCCGTCTTCAGCGTGCCGGAGCACAAGTGCTGACCGCCTTCTGGCCTGACGAGGTGATTCCCCGCACCCCCAGTCGGACTGCTGACTGGCTGGAGGTAGCATTCGTCTGCTTCGAGGCCTGGAAGGCTTCTACCGCTCGGTGAGGGGCTCGGAGGGCGCTAGAGTTCGTCCGGGCCTGGTATCCTGGGCTGAGCTTGGACCAGCTGCGCACCTGGCGGCAGGAGGCTGACGAGGAGCTGGAGGCGGTGCGGTCGGCTATCATCCAGCGCGCCTCGGTGATCGCCGACTTCATCGACACCAGCGCCTTTGCTCCTGAGGTGAACAAAGACGGCGTCGCTCAGCTGGAGGAGTGGTTTGGGCTGAACCCGGCAGAAGGAGAGGACTCGGCGGAGGAGATTGACTCCAGCAATGAGGGCGAAGAGGAGGAGGAGGAGGATGGTGAAGACGTTGTGCCGGACGGCGGGGCGACCGGCCAGCCTCAGCCTGACCGTGCCTCTAGCAATGAGGCGCGCGCGAGAACGCCACCTGCCGCAGGCGGCGACCAAGCCGAGACTCGCCAGCCGGCCACTCCTCCAGCCGACACTGCCGTCTCCACCATCCTGCCCGACACGCCTGTTGCTCCCTTGGCCTGACTTGCCGCCTTTACCTTCCTGCTCGTTACTTTTTGAACAACTTTTTATTAAATTTGCACAGGTCCACCCACTTGGGGTGTATTCAAACTATGTTGAATGCCGGCCTTTCCAAGGCCTTTCGTGTAAATATAATTATGCATGTGCTTGGCTTCCATTCCTATTTGCTTTTCATCTTTTGGCTATTTTCCTTTGCCGTCCTCCCTTGGTTGCTGCCTTCCCAGCCGGACAGCTGCTCTACAGTCTGTGGCCGGGTAAGGACTTGGCCGTCTGGGAGGGCAAGTACTCAAGCTTTCTTTGATTGTAGCAAAGTAAGAAAGGAAGCTGGCCAGCCGGCTGCTCTGACAGCCGGTTGGCAGGGGGGGGGGGGGGTGGGAAGCCGACTTAAGTTATATAAGTTTGTTTAGTCCTTAGCCGTTTTTTCATGTGGGCATCCTTTCCTGCCTTTGACTCTTGTTAGTCGGACAGTCGATTCTTTGAGCTGCGACTTTCAACAAGAGAGGACTTGGGTGCCGGCACACTACTTGTCTGATTGCAGGTAGAACTTAAATATAACCCAAGGCGGCAAGTCCCCGGGCCGACTGGTCGAACCCGGTGCCGGACGAGATAATGAATGTGATGACATAAACATGGGCATGATACTCATCATTCATAGATAAAAGAGGGTAGTCCCCGAGTACTCCTCGGGGAGCCCGTTGTCTCATACTTAGTACAAAAGGTAGCGTGGTACATACTGCATTTTAACTATAAAATCTTCGGAGGAGACTGGCATTCCATGGTCGTTCCGACTCTTTGCCGGAGTCATCCCTCTTGCGTGCCTTCGGCTTCTGTGCGTTGATCAAGTAGTAGGAGTCGTTGCCTAGAGCTCGGCTGATGACGAATGGGCCTTCCCAAGGGGCCGAGAGCTTGTGCTGGCCGGTTGTTTGCTGGATCAGCCGGAGCACAAGGCCACCCTCTTGGAAGGATCTCGGTTTGACCTTCCGGCTGTGGTAACGGCGTAGACCCTACTGGTAGATGACGGACCGGCTGATGGCTAACAGCTGGCCCTCTTCCAGCAGATCGACGCCGTCTTCTCGTGCTTCCTTCGCCTTCGCCTTCGTGTACATGGTGACCCGAGGTGAGTCGAACTCAATGTCAGTTGGGATGACAGCCTCGGCACCATATACAAGGAAAAAAGGGGTGAAGCCGGTTGACTTCTTTGGAGTAGTGCGCAAGCTCCAGAGGACGGCCGGCAGCTCGTCGAGCCAACAGCCAGCCGAACGCTCCAGTGGCACGACCAGTCGAGGCTTGATGCCGGAGAGGATGAGGCCATTTGCTCGCTTGACTTGGCCGTTTGACTGCGGGTGGGCAACGGACGCTAAGTCCAGTCGGATGCCCTGTGTCGCGCAGAAATGTGCCAGTGCTCCTTTGGCAAAATTCGTGCCGTTGTCGGTGATGATGCTATGCGGTATGCCATACCGGGTTGTGATATCGGCAATGAATGTCATGGTAGTCGGCCCATTCAGCTTCTTGATCGGCTTTGCTCAATCCAATTGGTAAATTTGTCCACGGCGACAAGCAGATGTGTCATGCCACCGCGCGCCGTCTTGAATGGGCCCACCATGTCCAACCCCCAAACGGCAAAGGGCCAAGTGAGGGGGATGGTCTTGAGTGCAGAAGCCAGCAGGTGTTACTTGGAGCTGAAGACTTGGCACCCTTTGCAGTGTTTGACTAATTCCTTGGCGTTGTCCAAAGCAGTCGGCCAAAAGAAACCATGGAGGAAAGCTTTGGCGACGAGTGATCTTGAGGCTGCGTGGTTGCCGCATTCGCCTTGGTGTATATCTTTGAGGATTGCTATGCCCTTCTCTGGCTCGAAGCAGTGCTGGAAGACTCCAGTGACACTGCGCCTAACAAGCTCTCGGTTCACTATTGTGTAAGCTCCAGCTTGGCATTGTACTTGTCTTGCCGAGCTCTCGTCAATCGGCAGCTCTCTGTTAATCAGGAAATTGAGGATGGGCTGGGCCCATGATGGAGCTGTGACTTCTTCTGTTGTCAAAATGGCTACTGCAACTAGGGCAGGTGGGCTGGGTTGTGAAGAGTTGGAGTCGGCCACCGCCTGTTGTGTCAATGCAGTCCCCGGGCCAGCTGCAGTAGTCCCTGGGTCGGGTTCTGAAGTCCCCAGGCCGGGTACGACTACAGCAGTCCCCGAGCCGCCTGTCGAAGTCCCCGAGACGCTTGCTTGGCTCCCCAAGGCGGCTCCGACTGCGTCGGGGTCAGGCGGCACAAAGATGGAATCAGACTATGGAGACGGCTTGACAGACGGCTTAAGGAGGCGTTGGAGAGAGACGCCGATTGGTATAGCTTGCCGGGTGGAGCCTATTCATGCCAGGGCATCTGCTTGCTTGTTGTCGGCCTGTGGCACGTGGAGGAACTCGCACCCTTCAAAATATCCGCTGAGTTGCTGAACGAGGAACCGGTAGCTCGCCATGTTTGCGTCCTTGGCGTCCCAGTCGCCGGATGATTGCTGGACTACCAAGTCCGAGTCGCCATAGCACAGGATCCGGCGAATGCCGAGTTCTTTGGCTACCCGGAGTCCGTGTATGAGCGCCTCGTACTCGGCCACATTGTTGGAGGCGGCAAAATGAATTTGCAACGTGTATCTGAGCTTGTCGCCTTTGGGAGAGGTAAGGACGATGCCGGCTCCCAAGCCATTGTGCATCTTGGATCCATCGAAGTGCATCCGCCAATGAGTGGAGTCGGGCGCAGGCGATAGGTACTGGGTCTCGGCCCAGTCGACGAGGAAGTCGGCCAATGCCTGGGACTTGATGGTGATGCGGGGTTGGTAGAAGATCGTGTAAGGAGCCAGCGCAATGGCCCATTTTGCCACCCGGCCGGATGCATCCCGGCTGCCTATGATCTCGGCCAGCGGGGCAGTGCATACGACCGTGATGGGGCGTTCTTGAAAATAGGGCTTGAGCTTCTTGGCGGCGAAGTACACACCATAGCACATCTTATGATAGTGTGGATAGTTCTGCTTCGAGGTTGTAAGTGCATCTAGTGCCCCTTAGTGATTTTGGTGTATTGAAGACTTATAGGTTAAGGGACTAATGCGTTTGTGACTGTACACAGGTCTATAAGTCTATGAGGAGTTTGATATTTACAGAGAAAGTCGACCCCTAAAAATGAAGTTCTTCGACTGAAGACTTTGATATTCTGAAGACTTTCTGAAGACTTTGAAAGTGAAGAAATTGGTGTGACCTTGAAGACTTGGTATTCATTTGTGGAATATGAAGCGTGAAGACTTTTGTTTTCATAGTTTCATTTTCTCTTTCTTGAGTCATAGGAAACACCGTACTGTTAAAGGGGGTCGAGGAAATACTAAGGAAAAATTTCCATGTGATGCTCAACTCAAAATCCTACACCTACCAATCCCTTCGAGTGAAGCCTTTGGAAATCTCATACAGTTCAGTCACTTTCTTCAGTGATAGAGACGAAGTTCTTCTGGTCGCTGATGAATTTGTTCTGACTGAGGAGTTAGGAATTCGCCAGTGCGAATTGCCTACACAGTGAGGAACATGATAGCCCTGAGGAATTTGAGAGTCAAATTTCCGACCGTTGATGTGCTGCGCGCCAGCTGTCCCAAAATATCCTATCCACCTAACGGTCATATCATTGAAGGGCATTTATGTCTTATCATGTCGGACTGCTCCCTAGGCTATAAATAGCCGCCCCCTACAACCACTAGCTGGTTGGCTGCTCCGAGAGAACTTGACACTTGTCATTTGAGAGCAACCCATCCTCCGAGGACTTTGAGCGAAAATCATCGAGTGAGGAAAACCCAAAACCAAACCCCTACAAACCCAAAGTGATTGAGCATCACTGAAGAAATTGATCTTGCGTGGATCTGACGCTTGTTACCTTTCAAGACTGTGCTTCTTCCAGACGGTTAGGCGTCATGGTCTAGAGCATCCAAGAGGAATTGTGGATCGCTGAGTGACCAAGTCTGTGAAGGTTTGGAAGTCGCCTGAAGACTTACCACGAGTGATTGGACGAGGTCTGCGTGACCTTATTTCAAGGAGAATATAGTGAGGACTGGGTGTCCTGAGCTGCGTGCTCAGCGACTGGGTGTCCGGGACTGTGTGTCCTCGAGTTTAAATACTCAGCCGCTCCAACCAGACGTACAACTGAGACAGCAGTTGGAACTGGTCTACCAAATCATTGTCTTCACCAACCTAACTGGTTCTATTTCCTCAACCCATTCATTTCCTCATTACTGTCTTGAGTGTTTGTTCATATCTATGTTTGAAGACTTTGACTGAAGACTTTCTCAATTTCCTCAGTTCAATTTCTTCAGTCTGTTTGTCTTCATCTTGTGTTATCCCGTGATTACGCTTTCTGTACTCTGTGCTAGTCTTCATTTCATCATGATGACCATGCTTGTATTCTGTTATGCTTACTTCTGAGTACTTATTCCGCTGCTAGTAGTTCTTCGCTAAGGAATTTCCTCACCGGCAAATTCCTTAGTGAAGAATTCATAAAAATCGCCTATTCACCCCCCTCTAATCGATATAATGCACTTTCAATTGGTATCAAAGCAAGGTACTCCCTTGTTCTGTGTGATTTTGGTTTAACCGCCTGGAGTTTTAGTTATGTCGACCGCAGGTATGATCAAGGTCTCGACTGGGTGTCCTACCTTTGATGGGACGGACTACCCCTACTGGAAGAACAAGATGCGAATGCATCTTGAGGCAATTGACAACGATCTCTGGTATGTTGTGGAAAATGGTGTTCCCTCTGTCTCACCCTCACTGAACGCTACCGATGTGAAGAGATTCAAGCAACTCGATTCTCAAGTGAAGAATATCATATGTGGTCATCTGAGTAAAGGACAGTATGGAAGAGTGAGTGCTTTGGAAACTGCTAAGCTTATCTGGGATAGGCTGTCCAAAGTGAATGAAGGAGTCTCAACTCAGCGTGACTCTCGAGTTGATGTTCTTCAGAATCTCTTCAACCGCTTCAAAAGACTTGACAATGAAAATGTCCAACAAACCTTTGATCGCCTCACTAACATCTCAAATGAGCTTCAAGCCCTCGGTGCCACTGATATCACTGACCATGAGGTGGTGAAGAAACTGTTGAGATCGCTTGATTCCTCATTTGATACTCTGGGACTGATGATACATGAACGGGCTGACTACAAGTCTCTTGATCCTGCCGATATCCTCGAAAGGCTAAATACTCACGAGTTCCAGCTTGCTGAAAAGAGAGATCTCTATGGTTCGAGCTATGGCAAACCACGTGCCCTGAAGGCCAAGGCTGTGTCTGACTCTGAATGTGAGGATTCTGGTAGTAGCCTTGGTGATCCTGAAGAATTGAGCCAGGAGCTAGCACTGCTCGTGAACAAATTCCAAAAGTTCTCAAGGCGTGGTCGCTTTGGAAAATCCTCAAGAAGCAGTGATTCCTCATCCAGTGACTATAAGAGAAGGCTGTGCCACAAATGCAAGAAACCTGGTCACTATATTCAAGATTGTCCTCAGTGGGAAAAGGAATTGAAGAAGAAGAAATACAAGGATTACAGTTCTGATGATGCGAAGAAGAAGAAGAAATCGTCAAAAATCTTCGTCATCAAAATCCGCGAAGTCTTCATCTCACAAGAAGAGCAGCTCCAAGAAGGCTCGGGCATTCATTGGCAAGGAAATGGACTCTGAAGCTGAATCTTAGGAACATGAGGAAGAGGAGGCGTCTGAAGAATCCGAATCTGGTGTGGCGAGTCTGGCCTTCGCTACGGCCTTGGTTAGCAAGTCCATCTTCAACACTGAAGAAACTGCCCCCACCGACAAGCCTGATGAAGATAATGATGACTATGCTCCCACCTATTGCTTCATGGCGAAAGGTGCAAAGGTACTCAAATACACCTCCTCTGAATCTAGTGAAAATGAATCTGATGAGGATCTCAAGCCCAGCTACTCTAAACTTGCTAAGATTGCTGTAAAACAACAAAGGGCTTTTGAAAAGGTTCAAAACATGCTAGACAAAAGTGATGATATGTTGGGTGAAGAAATGGATCGCACTAAAGCCCTGACTGAAAATCTTTAGAGACTTCAGTCTAGGTTTGATAACCTTCAAAGTCATCATAACACTCTCTTATCTGATCATGAGAAACTTTCTTATGAATTTCTTCAAAGAAAGCAAGATCTTGAGAAGCTAAGAGTGAGTTATGAAGATCTTCAGAAGGAGCGCGATTCATTACTAGCTCAACAAATCAACGCTTCTCAGGAAGAATTTGTTCCTCCATGCTTAAAGTGCATTGAACGTGAATCTGCTAATTCTTCACCTGAATGTTCAACTGCTTCAACTGTTACAAATTCTTCACCTGCCTCTGCTATCACTAATTCCTCATCTGAGGACGTTGCTAGTATCACTGACGATGCAGGGCTGAAGGAATTGTACATGACAGGCATGTACAAAAGCCTCAAAGGGCATCAGACTCTTTGTGATGTGCTTAAAAAGCAGATCCTCAACAGAAACCCTAGGAAAGAGGGTATTGCCTTTGAGAGGAAACTGAATGCTGATGGAACATATTGGAAGCCTGAGCAGTACCCCAAAACCTCATGGGTTGCTACAAAGGGACCTCCAGTTGATCCATCTAACTTATCTGGCTTTACATGTGAATCTCCTCATTCTTCTGATGAGTCATTTGACTCCAACTATAAACTGTTCAAAAATCAGAATGGTGAAGTATTTGCTAGATATGTTGGCACTAACTGCAGGAACGGTTCTCCTATAAAGAAAATCTGGGTTCCCAAGAAGTGCCTTGAAAGTCTTCAGGTGAATGTCCTCATGACACCACCAGTGAAGAACAGGAACCCCAGATCAAGTTCTTCGTATGGACCAAATTATTCATATGGATCCAAGTCCTCATACGGACCAAACTCCTCACGTGGATCAAATTCCTCAAAAGGATCAAAGTCCTCATATGATTATCATCGTGCTAACAACTCTGTCTCGCAGGGTAGAGCTAAGGGCTATGAATATGTGCATTATTCTTCAAACCATTATGTTCATAAGTCCTCGAAGAATTTCTCTGCTTATTCATATGCTTACCCTAACCCCTCTTATGTGAAACGGAATGGTTTGGCCCCTATGCCACCATTCTTGTATGGTGCTCGCAGAATGATGAACTCTTTGCCACCCCTTCAGATGTGGGTGGTGAAGAAAAAGAACTAATCTCTTCTGCAGGGTCAGGTCTCCAGACGTGCTTTAACGTCTGAAGAATTTGCTGGGGACCTGACAAAATTGCCTGAAAGGACGCAGGCGAATCATGATGAAATGAACCTTCATTTCACACGTCCTCGTACTGCTATATCTGTTTACTGATTGATGAAATTCATCTGATGAACTTGATATCATATTCTTCACATATGAAGCATATGAGATTGTAAGCTACACTAATTCATCTGCAGGATGATCAACCCAAAGCTACTGAGTGGGTCCTAGATAGTGGATGTACGAATCACATGACTGGTGACAAGAATCTATTGATGGATGCTCCCTTATCACCGTCACATCTGAAGCATATCATCTTTGCTGACAAAGGCAAAAGTCAGGTATTGGGTCTTGGTAAGGTTGCAATCTCTAAGGATAAACACATGGACAAACTCATGCTTGTTGAGTCCTTAGGATACAACCTCATGTCAGTCTCAATGCTTTGTGATCTTGATATGGTTGTTGTCTTTGGCAAGTATCGTTGTGTTGTGATTATGGAAGCTGACAATTCCAAAGTCTTCGAAGGCTTTAGGAGAGGAGATCTGTATATTTTTGATTTCTCTACAGGACCACAACCAGCCGTGTGTCTACTTGCAAAAGCTTCAGAAGGCTGGCTATGGCATCGACGACTTGGTCACGCAGGCATGAGGAATTTGCACATGCTTGCGAAAAAGAAGCGTGTCATTGGCATTGAGAATGTCAAATTCCTCAAGGATCACTTATGCGGAGCCTGTGAAGCTGGAAAAATGACCAAGGCCAAGCATCCAGCAAAGACTATCATGACCACTACTCGTCCATTCGAATTGCTTCACATGGACCTCTTCGGACCTAATCATTACTCAGCAGTCACTAATGATGCATCTCTATATGGTTTTGTCATTGTTGATGATTACTCTCGATATACATGGGTACACATTGTTACTTACAAACATGAAGTGCAGGAAGTCTTCAAACGTTTTTCCTCGAGGGATTCAACCAACTTTGGTGTGAAGATCAAGCACATCAGAAGTGACAATGGAACTGAGTTCAAGAATTCCGGTCTTGATGACTATCTTGATGAACTTGGTATTACTCATGAGTTATCTGCTCCCTATACTCCTCAGCAAAATGGCGTCGTGGAGCGCAAGAATAGAACTCTTGTTGAGATGGCTCGCACTATGCTTGATGAATACAAAACGCCTCATCGTTTTTGGATTGATGCAATTGATACTGCGTGCCACATCATCAACAGAGTATATCTTCACAAATTCTTCAAGAAGACGGCCTATGAACTCCTCACTGACAAGAAACCCAATGTGAGTTATTTCAAAGTCTTCGGTGCTAAATGTTGGATTAGAGATCCTCACCACAATTCTAAATTTGCACCGAAAGCACATGAAGGTTTTATGCTTGGTTACGGAAAGGACTCTCACACCTACAGAGTCTTCAACATTGTTCTTGACAAGATTGTTGACACTGTAGATGTGCGGTTCGATGAAACTAATGGCTCGCAAAGAGAGCACCTACCTTCTGTGATAGATGAACCAACACCTGAGGATTCTATCAAGTTCAAGGCAACTGAGGATGTCATTCCTACTGAAGAATCTGCTGAAGAATTCATTCCAGTTCATGAAGAACGTCGAGCTGATGCACCTGAAGAAAATACTGAGGAAAATGGTGCTGAAGAAAATGCTGATCAAACTCCTCAGTGACAACCAGCTCATCCTCGCATTGCAAAAGAAGTGCAAGTGGAGAAGATCATCGATGACATTAGAGCACCGGGTCCTCTCACACGCTCAAAAGCTTCACATTTATCTAACTTTTGTGAGCACTATGCTTTTGTCTCTATCACAGAGCCCACTAAGGTAGATGAAGCATTTTTGGAGCCGGAGTGGATTCAGGATATGCAAGAAGAATTACATCAGTTCGAGCTCAACAATGTCTGGGAACTGGTCAAACGTCCAGATCCTCGCAAGCATAATAGCATTGGCACAAAGTGGATCTACCACAACAAGCAAGATGAAAATGGCCTTGTGGTGAGGAATAAGGCACAATTGGTAGCTCAAGGCTACACATAGGTTGAAGGAATTGATTTCGATGAAACTTTTGCACCTGTTGCTAGACTTGAGGTTGTTCGCATATTACTTGCTTATGCTAACCATCATGATATCATCTTATATCAAATGGATGTGAAAAGTGCATTCCTCAATGGTAAGCTTGAGGAAGAAGTATATGTTGATCAACCCCCAGGTTTTGAAGATCCAAAGAATCCTGACAAAGTCTTCAGACTTAATAAGGCCCTCTATGGCCTCAAGCAAGCCCCTCGGGCGTGGTATGACACATTGAAGGAATTCTTCGTGAAGAATGGCTTCACACCTGGTTCACTCGACCCTACTCTCTTTACTAAATCTTATGATGGTGAACTGTTTGTGTGCCAAATATACGTTGATGATATTATCTTTGGCTGTACTGACCAACGTTATAGTGATGAATTTTCCTATATGATGAGTGAAGAATATCGAATGTCTATGATGGGAGAGTTGAAATTCTTCTTAGGTCTTCAAATTCGTCAACAGCGCAATGGCATATTCATATCTCAGGAGAAATACCTCAAAGATGTACTGAGGAAATTCGGCATGCAAGATTGCAAAGGCGTCAAAATTCCTATGCCCACAAATGGCCATCTATGCACTGATGAAAATGGTATTGACTTCGATTACAAGGTATATCGCTCCATGATTGGTTCTTTATTGTACTTATGTGCATCTAGGCCAGATATAATTCTTAGTGTTTGCATGTTTGCCCGATTTCAAGCTGCACCGAAGGAATCACACCATAAGGCTGTGAAGCATATTCTTCGATATCTAGCTCACACACCAACACTAGTATTATGGTACCCCAAGGGCTCTGCTTTTGATCTCATTGGATATTCTGACTCTGACTATGCTGGTGATCGTGTGGACCGCAAGTCAACATCTGGAACTTGTCATTTCCTCGGACGATCTTTGGTCTGTTGGTCCTCAAAGAAATAGAACTGCGTATCACTGTCTACTGTGGAAGCTGAATACATTGCTGCTTGCTCTTGCTGTGCTCAACTGCTTTGGATGAAGCAAACACTCAAGGACTATGGTGTCAATGTGAAGAATGTGCCTCTCCTCTGCGACAATGAGAGTGCCATCAAGATTGCTCACAACCCAGTTCAGCACTCGAAGACAAAGCACATTCAGATTCATCATCATTTTCTTCGTGATCATGTGTTGAAGGGCGACATCTCCATCGAGCACGTGAAGACTGAAGAACAGCTAGCTGATATCTTCACTAAGCCCTTGGATGAGAAGAGATTTAGCAAGTTGCGGTGTGAGCTAAATATCTTAGAATCTTCGAATGTTCTTTGAAAAGGACACACACCCTGACACTTATGCAAAATTGATGACTTAGATGTGCAACACATGAAGAAACGTTTTTCTTCAATCAATGAAGAATAACACTCTAAGTGTGAAGAAATTAATGAAGAATTTGATTCTCAGAACCCTACGACAATTGTATGCGGTGTCTGAAATCATCATTCTTATACGGTGGGTCACGCCACCACAAAAAGTTGAAAATCTTCAATTTGAGTTTTTCCTCAGTTTTGAAATTCTTCAGTTTTTCAAATTCTTCAACTTTGCAAAATCTTCACTGTTTCCGTCGTTTTCTTCATTGGCTATATATATATATATATATATATATATATATATATATATATATATATATATATATATATATATATATATATATATATATATATATATATATGAGTTTATGTCCTCTACAACATTCACTTATAGCTATTTCTTCAAGCTGTTTCTTCTGCTAAGTGAATGTGATCGGACCCTTCCCCCTCTATGCTATACTCAACCCAATCTATTCACAAATTCTTCATGTGCGTTCTATTTTAAACTCGTTCAAAATCTTCACTGTGTCCTTGTCAGCTGAAGAAATTGCGAACGAAACTTTAAAACAAATCTTATCCAAATTTTCGTTTTGCCGCTCAAGCCGTTCCGCATCCCACAATGCATTATTCTATTCACCCACGATCGTACACGATCTCAACTACACAGTACGTGGGTGACACATGTCGCGAGAAGGAGAAAGGGCAGGGGCACGTTCGTCCCAAAATCTTGGGGCGAACAGTTTTTCACCATGTCTATAAATACCCCTCTCCACTTCCTCACTTCATTTACTCCGCTCGATCGCTTCTCTCTCGCTCGAGCTCCTCAAACCCTAGCGCCGCCGCTACTCCATCGTTGCCGGTGAGGAAGAGCTTCGCTGCCTCGACCTCGTCGCCGTCGTACTCACGCCGACCGCGGAAATCTTCACTCCGCCGCCGCCGTAGCTGTCTTCCTTTGCCAAGTTAGGGCGTGGGAGATCTAACCTGACGAACTTCACATCTGTTCTTCTCAGTTCGTTGTGTTCTTCACTTTGGGTAATTAAAAGTTACTTTTATTACTCACTTTGATTCTCAAACTTTCTTGAAAATCTTCAAAGGTGTTTATTCTTCAAATCTTCACACATATGAACACCTCACACATCATATGATCTTGAACTGTTTCTCTAAGCAATCATTTTCTTCAAGATTCCCTAATTGTGTGGATCTTCGATCTGTACAACTCTGGAATCTGAGACAAGAACGCTTAGTGAAATTCCTCAAGGTTCATCTGGTCAAATTCCTCAAAACTTGTCCTTCAAAAACCTTCTGAGAACGCATATGACCTCTCCAAATTCCTCGCACCTATACTCTGTTCACAGGTACTCATGTCTGCAGCTGAATCACTAGGTTCTCATCAACTTAACTCATTTGCAGCGTTCCTTGAAGAAAAATTGCATACTTCTTTAGAGTGTTCAATTGTTCAAATCCCTCATCTGAAGAATATGGCTGAAGGTAAGAAACCGCAGAAAGGAGGAAAGAAGCCTGAGGTCATGACTGCTTTCGAGATCCCTGATGACATTTATAAGGACTATTGCACACCTGATGAAGCCAAATTCGGCAAAGAAAACAAAAATCAGCGTAAGGTGCGCATTCAGAGGATTGAAAGAAGATGGGCAAGAGAATGGAGGGAGTACAGATATGTTACTCCAAAGTATATGAAGAAATTTGCTTTAAATCCTCCATGCCCAAGAGCTCCATTGGCACCTGGCCAAGTAGCTGGCCCCACAAGCCTCAAACGTGGTGAGGACTTTCCGGAAGAATGGGCTAAGCGCTAAGCTAAATTGGCAAGAAAAGCCAAGGAGGCAGTGAAGAAATTCAATGAGGATTCTGCCACTGCTACTGCTACTGAGGCCTCGGTCAAACCGAGGAAATCCATGCCAAAGAAGCCTGCTCGTAAGCCAAGTGCTTCACCAACAGCGCCCACACGGCCAAGTTCCTCAGCAATGCCCTCACGGCAAATTCCTCACACTGCTACTGCTCCACCAAAGTCCTCAACAGCTCCTTCAAAGTCCTCAGCTCCTGTGCATCTGGCTACATGTCAAAGGACTGCTGGTTTCTCGATTGCCTCTGGTGTTTCAGCGAGTTCCTCAGCTGCACCTATTTCCTCTTTAGGACCCACACTGTTGAAGACTAAAGCAACAGCTGGACGCGGTCCTCGGCCAAGTCCAAAGAAGAAACAGGTCGCATTCCATGTGCCTTCTGATGATAAAGCTTCTGATGATGAACTTGCAGAAATCATCAGAGACAGACAGGTGAAGGGCGCTAGAGCCAAACGCACATCTGTGCCACTGCTTTTGGATCCGAGGAAAATCCTCGACTACATTGACCTCTGGCACAAGGATCCAAACACCCCTATGCCTGATTTTCATCTGACTCCTGGTCAAAGTCACATGCTGACCCATTTCATCACTCAAGAGAAATGGAAGTTTGAAAAGGCAAGAGAGATCAAGAAAGCGCAATACAGAAAGGAGAAGCTCCTGAAGAAAAATGTTGTCAGAATGACACCTGAGGAACTTCTCCAGGCTCAGTCTGAAATTCAAGCCCTAAGAAAAGACTTTGATGCCTACTATGCTGATTGGCAAGGAGCTAAAGTGAGATTTGTCAATCTGACGAAGAAATTCACAAATGATGCAGCCCCAACGCAACAAGAAAACCCTCAGGCTGTAGACTCTGCTCAGCCTGCTGAAGAACATGCCAACACCGCTGATGACTTTCAGCCTGCTGAAGAAAATGCTAGTTCCAGGGATGGTGAAGAAATTCCAGCCGTTGAAGAAATTGCCAGGGCATCCACTAGTGGTGCGCCTGAAGAAACTGAAGAGATCAGGGCAACTGCATCAGTTGCTCCTGAAGAAAATGAACCAGATTCCTCAGCTCCTCCCGCGCCTACACCAACTCCAATTCTTCCATCTGCCTCTGATGTGAAGAAGACCAAGGCTGCAGAGCGAGCTGCAGTGAAGAAAAGGAAGGCATCAGCTGCGTCAAATTCTTCGGCTGCGAAGAAGATGAAGCCAATGACCAGCTCACTCGAAAATCCAATTGATGTTGTTCCAATTTCCTCCATGCCATCAAAGGACCTTGTTCCTTTTGGAGAAGACTATGTGATCCCAAGCGGATCCGATGAAGGAAATCATTCTGCTGCTTCGTCAGAGCAGATTGATGAAGAAATTGGAGTGGACGAAATCCCTTCAACGCCAGTCATTTCTTCACCTATGCCTCAGTTCACAGCTGAAGAGGCTGGTGTTGAGGAAATTGAAAATGAAGATGTGGATATAGGATGCACCACACCTGTGATGAATGATGACTTTTGGGAAAGTCAGCATCCCAATACTCCTCTCTTCACCCCTATCCAACAGATTCCTCTGTCCCCTGCAACAACAGTTCAACTGGGCTCTGAAGAAACTCAACCCACTCCCTCTGTGCATGAAGAAATTCCAGCCACTAGTGCTGAAGAACCTGCTGCTGCTGATACTCAGGTTGCACAAGAAGAGGAACCAGAAATTCCTCAGCCTGAAGAACCCGAGCTCGCAATTCCTGAGGTGGTAATGCAACTCACTGACACCCCTCTACCAAAGCCAAAGAATCCGTTCTCAAGCAAACAGAAGTTCAAGGCTGAAGACTTCTTTTCCGAGCATGTATTCTTCACTGACTACAACCCCTATGACTCTGCTCGCATAAGGAAGAGGCGTTTCTGGACTGCTAGTCAAGCTAACTTCTATTCCTCAGTGCTGTTTGACAAAGACAAAATCTTCGATCATGAACATATTCCTCACGTGGACATGGAATCTCTGCCATGCTTCGAGCCAGTCCTCAGTGTTCTTCACGATGCAGGATTACTAAATTTCTGCACGGACATTTGCGATTGGAATGAAGAACTCATTCTTCAGTTCTACGCGACACTACATATCACTGGAGACGCTGAAGATGTCAACTCATGGGTGTTGGATTGGACGACTAAAAACACTCACTACAAGGCACCGGCAACTGAATTGCTTTGTGTCCTTCCTCTCAATCCTCCCCATGACAGTGCACGTTGCACCTACAGTGACCCTGAACTGACAAATCACTATATGCAAGTGCTCATGAAGCCTTTGAAGCCTGGTCAGGCCCCACGAACCAAATTCCTCGTCAAGGAATTACTCTATGTGCCTCGGACTGTCTATCGCATTCTGACGAAGACAATGAGTCCTATCAAAGGCCATGACTCAAATGATGAAGAAGTCGTTGGCATCATGAAGAATATGCTTTTCAACATCATTCATGGCGTTCCCGTCAACTTCCATGATTTCTTCATGAGGACTCTGGCCAATATTGCTATGTCACCATTCGAGCTGAAGCCCTATGCTCCTTGGATTATGAGATTCATCAGGGCAAGATCTTCACTGAATTACAAAGCTGACACTCTGAACCACGGTAGCCACTTGCCTCCCATTGAAGTCCTCAAATGGACAGTTTCATCAGCTGATGATAAAGGCAAGGCAGCTGCTGTGATCGATGAAGGCATTCGTCCATTGGATGGTCAATTTCGCCTGGCTGCATCTTACTCTACCAATGATGACTCTGCCACACATGACTCTGCCGCAAATACCTCAGCCAAGCAAAATCCTCAAGCAACAGCACCCACGGTGATGACTGACCGTGAGTTACTCCTCAGTCTTCATCAGAAGGTTGATCGCAATCACAAATGGGTAAAGCGTCAGTTTGGTGCACTTCTTGACAATATGACCTCAACACACAATGCAGTGAAGAAGAACCAATACTACCTTCATGAAACCTTCAACCGCACGTGGGCTGTCCTCACTCATGTGTATAGCGCTGAAGAACTGAAGACTATGGGTCTCAAGGAAGAATTTGACTGGTTTGCACCTCCTCTGAAGAAATTCAAGAGGGTCAAAGTTCCTCCACTAGTGGCCAGCTCTTATTCTTCATCGCGTGACACTGATGAGTATGAAGATTTGGACGACACTGCGGCAGGCCCTGCTACTACAAACAACCCCGACAACGCTGGCGCTCCTCCATCAACTTGAAATTCTTCAGGGGCGTTAGTCCTCAGTTTCAATCCTTTTGGTCATTTGATGACAAAGGGGGAGAAATCTGAGTTAGTCTTCAAGCGGGTCTATATTAAGGGCATTTTCTTTAAGTTACAACTCTCGTTCTTCTGAACCTTTTATTTGGATCGAGTTGTAATCTTAAACCCGATGGTGCGCTGATACTTTTGTTGCATTACGCTTTTGATGCTTTCGGCATGCTTATTCCTCGTTAATGACATTGCACGCATGCTGAATCTCATCAGGCACCATATTTCATCATGCATTTCAAATTCTTCATATTATATATCAAATGCGTGTATGAATTACAAGATATAGGGGGAGATCTCCAAGATTCAACTCTTCAAATGTGCATTGCCTCAAATGCAAATTCCTCACTATGCACATCTTCAGGGGGAGTTCTTCTATATCTTACTATGAAATTCCTCAATATCAGTATTTACACTTCATACATTTATCCCCGCTGAAAACTTAACCTATATTGTCATCAATCACCAAAAAGGGGGAGATTGTAAGTGCATCTAGTGCCCCTTAGTGATTTTGCTGTATTGAAGACTTATAGGTTAAGGGACTAATGTGTTTGTGAGTGTACACAGGTCTATAAGTCTATGAGGAGTTTGATATTTACAGAGAAAGTCGACCCCTAAAAATGAAGTTCTTCGACTGAAGACTTTGATATTCTGAAGACTTTCTGAAGACTTTGAAAGTGAAGAAATTGGTGTGATCTTGAAGACTTGGTATTCATTTGTGGAATATGAAGCGTGAAGACTTTTGTTTTCGTAGTTTCATTTTCTCTTTCCTGAGTCATAGGAAACACCGTACTGTTAAAGGGGGTCGAGGAAATACTAAGGAAAAATTTCCATGTGATGCTCAACTCAAAATCCTACACCTACCAATCCCTTCGAGTGAAGCCTTTGGAAATCTCATACAGTTCAGTCACTTTCTTCAGTGACAGAGACGAAGTTCTTCTGGTCGCTGATGAATTTGTTCTGACTGAGGAGTTAGGAATTCGCCAGTGCGAATTGCCTACACAGTGAGGAACATGATAGCCCTGAGGAATTTGAGAGTCAAATTTCCGACCGTTGCTGTGCTGCGCGCCAGCTGTCCCAAAATATCCTATCCACCTAACGGCCATATCATTGAAGGGCATTTATGTCTTATCATGTCGGGCTGCTCCCTAGGCTATAAATAGCCGCCCCCCTACAACCACTAGCTGGTTGGCTGCTCCGAGAGAACTTGACACTTGTCATTTGAGAGCAACCCATCCTCCTAGGACTTTGAGCGAAAATCATCGAGTGAGGAAAACCCAAAACCAAACCCCTACAAACCCAAAGTGATTGAGCATCACTGAAGAAATTGATCCTGCGTGGATCCGACGCTTGTTACCTTTCAAGACTGTGCTTCTTCCAGACGGTTAGGCGTCATGGTCTAGAGCATCCAAGAGGAATTGTGGATCGCCGAGTGACCAAGTCTGTGAAGGTTTGGAAGTCGCCTGAAGACTTACCACGAGTGATTGGACGAGGTATGCGTGACCTTAGTTCAAGGAGAATACAGTGAGGACTGGGTGTCCTGAGCTGCGTGCTCAGCGACTGGGTGTCCGGGACTATGTGTCCTCGAGTTTAAATACTCAGCCACTCCAACCAGACGTACAACTAAGACAACAGTTGGAACTGGTCTACCAAATCATTGTCTTCACCAACCTAACTGGTTCTATTTCCTCAACCCATTCATTTCCTCATTACTGTGTTGAGTGTTTGTTCATATCTGTGTTTGAAGACTTTGACTGAAGACTTTCTCAATTTCCTCAGTTCAATTTCTTCAGTCTGTTTGTCTTCATCTTGTGTTATCCTGTGATTACGCTTTCTGTACTCTGTGCTAGTCTTCATTTCATCATGATGACCATGCTTGTATTCTGCTATGCTTACTTCTGCATACTTATTCCGCTGCTAGTAGTTCTTCGCTAAGGAATTTCCTCACCGGCAAATTCCTCAGTGAAGAATTCATAAAAATCGCCTATTCACCCCCCCTCTAGTCGATATAATGCACTTTCAGAGGTGGACAATACTTCACTCAGATAATAGACCGGCCTCTGGATTGGCTGAACTCAGCCCTCTTCTGGGCGTTGAACCACGATGACGGTGCTGACCACCCGGCTAGTGGCGGCAATGTAAAGGAGCATGTGCTCTTTCTCAGTCGGTGCCGCCAAGACAGGCGGCGTGGACAGCATCTTTTTTAACTCGTGGAAAGCTTGATCTGCTTGGTCGTTCCACTCGAAGTGAGTGGACTTCTTCATGAGCCGATAGAGGGGGAGAGCCTTCTCTCCGAGCCGGCTGATGAAGCGGTTGAGGGAGGCCAAGCATCCGGTAAATTTCTGGACGTCTCTCAGCTTGGTGGGAATCTCCATTCTCTCTATGGCCTTGATCTTCACCGGGTTGCATTCGATGCCGCGTTCGGAGACCAGGAAGCCTAGGAGCTGGCCGGCTGGTACTCCGAACACGCACTTCTCAGGATTGAGCTTGATCTGAAATCGGCGCAAGTTTTCAAATGTCTCCTTGAGGTCTTCCAGCAGGGTGCCGCGCTTCTCCGTCTTCACCACAATATCATCTACATAGACGAGGGCATTTCTACCGAGTTGCTTGAGGAGGCATTTCTGCATGCAACGCTGAAAAGTGGCACCAACATTTCTCAAGTCGAATGTCATAGTCAGGTAGCAGAAAGCTCCGAATGGTGTGATGAAGGCGGTCTTCAGACGGTCAGCTGGGTCCAATTTTATCTGGTGGTAGCCCGAGTAAGCATCTAAAAAACTCAACAGCTCGCATCCGGCTGTGGAGTCTATCACTTGATCAATCCTTGACAGGGCAAAAGGATCCTTGGGGCAGGCTTTGTTGAGGCTTGTGTAGTCAATGCACATGCGCCACTGTTTGTTCTTCTTCAACACCAGGACCGGGTTAGCAAGCCAATCAGGGAAGAAAACTTCCATAATGAAGCCGGCTGCCAGAAGCCGGGCTATTTCTTCTCCGACTACTCTTCTCTTCTCTTCTGACATGCGGCATGAGGGCTGCTTGACCGGCTTGGCGTCTGATCGGACATGTAGCTTGTGCTCGGCGAAATCCGTCGGAACACCCAGCATGTCTTCGGGAGACCATGCGAAGATGTCCCGATTCTCATGTAGGAAATCGGTGAGCTCACTTTCCTATTTGCTGTCAAGGCCGGCTCCCATGACAGCATACCTCTCCGGGTGCTCTGGATCCAGAGGTATCTTCTTTGTTTCTTTGGCCGGCTGGAAGGAACCCTGAGCATCATATTCCTTGGGGTCAGGGGACAGGGCCGGCTGCTTGCCGGCCATGGCCACGACTCGGTCCAGCATCTTCTTCTCTTTAGCAATCACGAGGGACTCGGCCAGCCGGCTGCTGGCAGCCGCACACTCAGCGGACTTCTTGTAGTCTCTGGATACAGTGATGACGCCCTTGGAACTCGGCATCTTCATCTTGAGGTAGGCGTAGTGGGGCACAACCATGAACTTGGCCAAAGTGGGTCGGCCAAGCAACGAGTGGTACAGGCTCTCTAGATCCACCACTTCAAACCATATTGCTTCTCGGCGGAAATGATCTTTGTCTCCGAAGAGAACATCTATCTGATCTTGCCGATTGGTGCACAAGACAAACCGGGTACGATGCCGTGGAACACAATCCGACTCGGCATGAGCTGCTTTGCCTTGATATTCAGCTTCTCCATGGTATCACGGTACAGTATGTTGATGCTGCTTCCGCCATCTATCAGCACGCGGGAGAATCGGGCAGCCCGTCGATCTGTCGCGAGGATGGCATCCAAAACCAATGCATAAGAGCTGGGCGACGGCATCACCTCTGGGTGATCGGCCCGGCTCCAACTGATAGGTTGATCCAACCAGTACATGAACTCGGGGTTGTTGGATGCGACCGCGTTGACTTCTTGGTGTTGTCGGCGCCGACTTTGCCGATCTTCTGGCTGGCTTGTAAAGATGACGTAGGCGGCATGCTCATCAGGGAACTCGTCGTGAACGGCTCTGACTGCTGGCCGAGCGGCCGACTGCTGAGGAGCCGGAGGCGGCTGACCAGCAGGCGGAGGCGGCACCATTCCCTCGCCCTTGGAGATTCGCGTGAGCCAATGGCATTTCCAAGTGGTCTGGTTGGAGGCCTTCGCGCCGCTGTGGAATTTGCTGGGGGCATCAAGGGCTTGCTCGTAGGAGAAAGCCGGCTGCTAGGCCGGCCTGCCGCCTTTCCGCTTCTTCGGCGCGGGCCGCCCCTCAGGTTGTTCTTCTTCGACTGTGGCCACTTGCCGACTGGTGGAAGTCGGCATCGAAGCCTTGCGCTTGTTGTCGTTCTGGTACAGGCGCCGGTTAGAGTCTCCAGCAGGCATCTTGGGAGCCGGCGCGAGCACCTTCCCGGAGGTGTCTACTCGGAGCTCGGTTTTCATGGAGGAGTCGGCCATGGCGTATTTGTCTGCGATGACTAGCAGCTCGTCGAGGGTAGTCGGCTCGTCGCAGAGGAGTCGGTGCTTGAGGAGGGTGCCTTCTCGACACCCGGCCGTGAAGTATTCTATGGCTTGAACCTCGTGCACTCCTTCGCAGGAGTTTCGGAGCTCGGCCCAACGCATGAGATAGTCGCGAGTTGACTCGTTGGGTCCTTGTACGCACAAGGAGAGCTGTCGGGGCTTTGGAGCCCGCTTGTAGGTGCTGGTGAAGTTGCGGATGATGGCTTCTATGAAGTCGAGCCAGCTGTTGATGCTGTAAGGCTTGAGGCTGTTGAGCCAGGTGCGTGCCGTGCCTTGGAGCATCAGGGGGACATATTTTACGGCAACACGCCTGTTGCCGTTCGCTATGCGGACTGCGGTGGAGTAGTCAATCAACCAATCTTCCGGCTTCACGGAGCCGCTGTACTTGGGCGTGTCTCTTGGGAGCGAGAACCCTTTGGGGAAGGGCTCATCGCGGATGCGGGGGCCGAAGCAAGGCAAGCCGACATCATCTTCTTCTTCCAATGCTAGGGACCGCGCGAGGCGGTCGATCCGATGGCGGGCATTGTTTTCGCCGACTCCTTCGCGGCGATCTAGTCGGCCACTGAGAGTCGGATGCGTGACAGGCGGCGGATTGGGATATCTCTCCCCACGAGGCGGAGGAGGAGGTGGATCGCCTCGTTGCTCCACGGCTCGAGGGTGGCCTTCTGCGTCGCGCTCGATGGTGACTCGAGTCCGACTGCGACTAGCAACCGGCTCCTTTTCCTGCCTTGTGCGGGCTCCGCCCGCAGTCGGCGTACGTGACGTCGCGCCGTGATCTTGGCGTGGGGGAGGGCTTTCGGCGCGGATGGCGGCTTCGTGCCGCTTTGCGGCCGCCTCGATCAGCTGTTGGATTCGCCTGGTCATGTAGGGGAGCTCGTCGGCCCCTACTCCGTTCAGCTCGTCTACGACCGACTGGGCGGCGCGTAGGTTCTCAAGAGGCGTGGCATAGACTGGGCGTTCTGCTCCCAGCATGTCGGCGATGGCCGCGCCGCATTTCTGGACGACGCCGGCCCGGCTCGGTCCGTCGGGAGGCGGCGTGCCGAAGGCAGCACGGTCACTTCGCGCTGGTGGGCCTCGGTGAGGCGTCTCATGGTGGCTAGCTTCTGGCCCTCCGCGATGAGGGCAAGGCGGTGTGCCTCCAGCGCCTCGGCATCGACGTCGGCCAGGATGGGGGCGGACAGATCCTGCAGCGCCGCTTGCAGGGCGTCGTGGGTGTTCTCGCCAGAAGCGACTCCGTGGCTGATGACCAGCACTTCGGTGACGGTGCTGCCGCCTCTGTCGGCTCGAGGGAGAGGATCGTCGAAGACCACCACGTTGGTGGGGAAGGCGTCGAGCGATGCCGTGTCGGAGTCGACAAACATCGGGTCAATGGAGCCAACTGACTCCAAATCCACAGCAGGCTCGCTGGAGACGTGGAGTTGGTCGAGGAGGCTGACGAGGCGGCTCTCGAGGAAGCCGGTGCCCGCGTCGGACGCGGGCTCATCGGAGATGCGTGCCTTGCCGAGAAGATTGGCGAGGCAGCTCGCCGCGCAGGCGTCATCGACACCTTGCAGCGCGTCGGGGCAAGCGCCATCGGGCGTGCCGGGCTGGCTACGCTGGTAGGGGAGGAAGAGGGTTCCCGTCCAGAACAGGTCTCTGGACGACGGTGCACCTGGCCCCACGGTGGGCGCCAAATTTCTGGTGGTAGGTGCGACATATGCCAACGGATGGCTTATCATTGTGGGAGCCAATAAGACATCGCCGGTGCCTGGAAATGGGATAAGGCGAAGACATGCACGCCGGCGAATCTTACCCAGGTTCGGGGCTCTCCGTGGAGATAACACCCCTAGTCCTGCTCTGTAGGGTCTCCGCATGATCACTAGATCAACAAGTAGCTACAAGAGGCTCCTTGAGCTGTTTGGCGAGAGGAGGAAGAAGGGGCAAGGCTAGCTCTCTTCTCCTCTCCAAGTTGTGTCTAAAACTATCAAAGTCCAACCCTTTGCATGGGTGCCCTGGGGGGTTTATATAGGCCTACCCCCCAGGGGTACAACGGTAATCCGGCTGGGCTCTGGCCCAGCCGTTAGTGTCTATGCTGGCCGGCTTCTCCGCCGACTGCTGGGGCCCGCCGACTGGTGGGTCCCGTCGGCTGCCGGCCTCCTGGTAGATAGGTTGCCCCCCCCCCTTGGGGGTCTTGTCGGGGGCTGGTTACTGTTGCCTCACCCTTGATGACGAGGGTTTTGTCGAGGTAAGCGTGGCTACAGTGCCACCGCCTTGCGGGCGTTCACTGTAGCCCTACCTCGTCTTGTCTCCTTAATGGTGCACGTTCTTCAAGGGAGGGAGCGAGCCAGCTATGGAGAGCCGGCTATGCCCCCGGCCAACTAGAAGAAGCATGGCCGCCCTCGGGTGTCTCTCTTACCGATGGGGCCTGCCGCTTGCGGGCCGTACTGACAGCCCGCCGTGGGTGACGTCATGGTCAGCATGGCAATAGTGCCACACCGGACGGGTCATGGCAGCCCGTACGGCGTACTGTAGCCATGCGTGCTCCGGGATTCGGGGGCGGCGTTTTTCACTGTGGCCACGCCCCGTCCCATCGCCGTTACATTGGTGCAAACTTTAGGGCCCGATCTGGGCCGCCTATTGGGGGCCGGTTTCCTGGTGTCGGTCTTGTTGTGGCCGGCTTCATAGAGTCGGCCATGTGGTGGCCGACTTTCTAGAGTTGGCCCTCCCGTGGCTTTCTCCAGGAGGATTCTTGGGCCGGGCCGCCTCCTGGTAGTTGGCCGATGGGGTAGCCGGCCGAGGGAAGGCGGCCCCGTGTCTTGGGTGCTCGAAGGCTTGATCCGCCTATTATTTTTTGAAGAGCCATGGGGAGTCGGCTAGGCTACCCGTGGTCATTTACTCCGACACTCGACGGGATGGTCTTTAGCAATTCTTGCTCGAACTCGTGAAAGCTTTTTCTTGGGTCTTGGTTGAACATCTTCTTCATCTTGTTCTTCTTCTTGGCCTTCTTCATTGTTGGCGTTGTCGTTCTCTTGCCGTGGTGGAGAAGTCGGTTGTTGACGTTCATCTTGGTGCACTTCCTCGTTTTCTTCATCTTGATGTGTCCCACTTGTGGATGCTTCCGTATCAACTCTTGGTTCACCTTGTCGTGCGGTAGAAACTTCCACTTGGACGGACGAGGTACTCTCCTTCTCCTCTGTTGGACGAATCTTGCCAATAGACAAGTCTTGGATTGCTTCCGAGGGGTCTTTGTCTCCTACATCAATTGGCAATTGCTCTACTTGCGAGCCGTTAGATTCATCAAACTTCACATCTACCATTTCTTCAACCATTTGGGTGAAATTGTTGTAGACACGGTATGTGTGAGAGTTTGAGCCATAACCAAGTAGGAAACCTTCATGAGACTTAGGAGCAAATTTAGAACGGCGATGCTTATCAAGAATGTAGCACTTTGAGCCGAATACTCGAAAGTATCCAACTTGGGGTTTGTTACCGGTGAGGAGCTCGTATGCCATCTTGCCGAGTAGCTTGTGAAGATACAAGCAATTTGTTGCATGACAAGTTGTCTCAACCGCTTCCGCCCAAAAGTGCTTCGGCGTCTTGTACTCATCAAGCATTGTTCTCGCCATTTTGATGAGCGTCCGGTTCTTCCTCTCAACGAATCCATTTTGTTGAGGTGTGTACGTAGCCGAGAACTCGTGTGAAATGCCTTCTTCGTCAAGAAAGGTATCCACATTTGCATTCTTTAACTTCGTTCCGTTGTCGCTGCGAACCTTCTTGATCTTCACTTCAAATTGATTTTGGGCCTTCCTAGCGAAGTTTTTGAAGATCTTTTGAACCTGCGATTGATCATCAATAAAGAACACCCACGTAAATCTTGAAAAATCATCAACTATGACTAGACCAAAAGAATTTCCACCGAGACTTTTGTAGGCGTTGGGACCGAAAAGATCCATGTGAAGTAGCTCAAGTGGCCTCCTTGGTCATGATGTTCTTTACGGGATGCCTTCCTCCAACCTATTTACCTGCTTGACAAGCGCTGCAAAGTCTATCCTTATCAAATATGACATCGTTAATGACAAGGATATGATTTCCTTTAATAAGCTTGTCAAGGTTTCGCATACCAACATGACCTAATTGTCTATGCCATAACCAACCTTTAGAAGATTTAGCAATAAAGCAAGTTCTAGGTTGAGCCTTTTTAGTGAAATCAACAATGTATAGATCACCTCTACGCACACCGATAAAGACCATTTTATGATTATCTCTATGAAACACTTGGCAATCTACTTTAGTAAATAGGACATTGGAACCGAAATAAGCAAGTGTAGATACTGAAAGTAAGTTGTATCCAAGAAATTCAACGAGCATGACATTTTGTATGGAGCTATCATGTGATATGGTCACCTTATCGAGGCCAACCACCTTAGCCTTTGAGTTGTCACCGAAAGTGACATACTTTCGAGGACCATCATTTTCAGCAAGCTCACGAAACATATCTTTATCTCTGGTCATGTGATCGGTACATCCACTATCAAGAAACCATTCCATTCCTCCTGCCATATATCCCCGAAGATTTGCCATAAGACCAAAGTGTCTCATTGCATCATCAAGATCAAAGTCACTATCATCATCCTCGTCATAGTATCCATGTTCAACATCGTCATGTGGTGGATCAAATCCTAGAGACGGTGATTCGTTAGAGTGAGTTTGACAATGATCTTCTTTATGAATTTTTATAGCTTCGGAAGTAATATCACTAATAATTCCAACATCTCCTTTGGCACGCATAAGGTTTGTAAGCTCAAATAGACAATCACCAATTATAGGGTCATTGGAATTCATCTTACTCAAGGCAATAGACTTATGGAGAATTTCATCCAGATTTTTCAAGGAATAATTTGGAAAACGTTCCTCAAGAAATTTCCATATGGTGTAGGCACACTTAAGAGTAGGCAAACATCCAATCAAGTTTCTAGGCAAGCCTCTAGTAATAAGTTCAACAGTTCTAAGATTGCGAATCATGTCAATTCAGTCATCAAGGGTAGGATGCATAGGATCAACATGAGGTGCACAAGGGCTAGCAATGTACTTGTTCAAATGATATTGATTGAAAATCACAAGCATCTCATTTTTCCACTCATGAAAATACTCTCCATCAAGTATTGGCACTCTATGTCTAAGACTCCCAATTGTAGACTCATCCATCTTCCTCCAATGGTGTTTAAACCAAAGCAATTGAGACCAACGCTCTGATACCAATTGAAAGGATTGAGAAGAGGTGTCTAGAGGGGGGTGATTAGACACTAAGTACCAAAAGTAGCAGTTTTTAAATTCTTTAAGTTGAAGTGGAGTTTTGGCACAAGTTTAACAACCACAATACATAACAAGCAAGCATGCAAAGAGTGTATGAGCAGCGGAAAGTAAAGCATGAAACTTGCAAGAATGTAAAGGGATGGGATTGGAGTGTGCAAACGCAATTGGAGACACGGAGATTTTTGTCGTGGTTCTGATAGGTGGTGCTATCGTACATCCACGTTGATGGAGACTTCAACCCACGAAGGGTAACAGTTGTGCGAGTCCACGGAGGGCTCCACCCACGAAGGGTCCATGAAGAAGCAACCTTGTCTATCCCACCATGGCCGTCGCCCACGAAGGACTTGCATCACTAGCGGTAGATCTTCACGAAGTAGGCGATCTCCTTGCCCTTACAAACTCCTTGGTTCAACTCCACAATCTTGTCGGAGGCTCCCAAGTGACACCTAGCCAATCTAGGAGACACCACTCTCCAAGAAGTAACAAATGGCGTGTTGATGATGAACTCCTTGCTCTTGTGCTTCAAATGATAGTCTCCCCAACACTCAACTCTCTCTCACAGGATTTTGATTTGGTGGAAAGGAGATTTCAGTGGAAAGCAACTTGGGGAAGGCTAGAGATCAAGATTCATATGGTAGGAATGGAATATCTTGGTCTCAACACATGAGTAGGTGGTTCTCTCTCAGAAAATGTATGCTGGAAGTGTAGGCACGTTCTGATGGCTCTCTCCACGAATGAAGAGGAGGTGGAGGGGTATATATAGCCTCCACACAAAATCTAACCGTTACACACAACTTGCCAATCTCGGTGGGACCGAATTGAGAAACTCGGCGGACCGATTCGGCAAATCTAGTGACCGTTAGGATTTTCGGTGGGACCGACATGGAACTCGGTAGGACCGATATGGTTAGGGTTTGGGCATAATGTAATCTCGGTGAGACCGATTACACAAACTCGGTGAGACCGATTTTGGTAATAAGCTAACTAGAGAGTTGGTCAGGCAAACTCGGTGAGATCGATTCGCTCATCTCGGTTGGACCGAAATGTTACGAAGAGGAACAGAGAGTTTGCATTGTAATTTCGGTAGTAACAGTTACTCAAACTCGGTGAGACCGATCTGGTAATGGACATACACAGAGAGATTACAACCCCGTGTCGGTGAGACCGAGATCCCTATCGATGAGACCGATTTGCCTAGGGTTTGTGGTAGTGGCTATGACGTCTGAACTCAGTTGCACCGGATAGAAAGAATCGGTGGGGCCGAGTTTGACTTTTGGTTTAGGTCATATGTGGTTGTGAGAAGGTAGTTGAGGGCTTTGGAGCATATCACTAAGCACTTTGAGCAAGCAAGCCATTAAGCAACACCTCATCCCCTCTTGATAGTATTGGCTTTTCCTATGGACTCAATGTGATCTTGGATCACTAAAATAGAAAATGTAGAGTCTTGTTCTTGAAGATTGAGCCGATCCTTTGTCCTTAGCATCTTGAAGGGGTTCCACATCCTCTAGTCCATGCCACTTCATTGTTGAACTCATCTGAAACATACTAGGTAAAAGTGTTAGTCCAACAAGAGATATGTTGACATTAATTACCAAAACTACCCAGGGAGCACTTGTGCTTTCAAGCTTGATGTCATATGTACGGAGGTTGTCGAATGTGAGATGCAGATCGTCTATTAATGACTCGACATGCCTAGTTTTGATGACGACCTCATCCACATATGCTTCAACTATCTTGCCGATCTGTTTCTCCAGGCATGTTTGAATCATGCGTTGGTAGGTGGCGTCGGCGTTTTTAAGTCCGAAGGGCATAGTGTTGAAGCAGAACAACCCATATGGGGTAATGAATGCTGTCGCGGCTTGGTCGGACTCCTTCATTTTGATTTGATGGTACCGGAGTATGCGTCGAGGAAACACAGTGAGTCGTGTCCGGCTGTAGCATCAATAATCTGATTGATGCGAGGGAGGGGAAATGGATCCTTAGGGCAGGCCTTGTTGAGGTCTTTGAAATTGACGCATAGACGCCAGGATTTATCCTTCTTTGGCACCATCACCAGGTTTGCCAGCCAGTCCGGATGTTTTATTTCTCCGATGAATCTGGCCTCGATTAACTTGGTTAGCTCCTCCCCCATATCTTGTCGTTTGGGTTCGGAAAAGCGCCGCAGTGTTTGCTTGACCGGTTTATATCCCTTCAGTGTTTAGGCTGTGTTCAGACAACCAGCATGGGATTCCCGGCATATCAAAAGGGTGCCAGGCGAATATATCCCAGTTCTTGCGCAGGAACTCTCGTAGCGCGATGTCAACCATTGGGCCCAACTATGCCCCGATGGATGCTGTCTTCCTGGGGTCCGTCGGGTGGACTTGAAATTTGACTATTTCATCTGCTGGTTCAAAGGAGGTGGATTTGGGTCGCTTGTCCAGGATCACGTCGTCCCTATCAACCGTGGAGCGTAGTGCGGTTAACTCTTCGGCCGCGAGGGCTTCAGACAATGCCTCGAGGGCCAGGGCTGCGGCTTTGTTTTCGGCGCGGAGTGCTATGTCCAGATCACTGGCAAGAGTGATAATACCATTGGGCCCAGACATCTTGAGCTTCATGTACCCGTAATGAGGTATAGCTTGGAAGCGTGTAAATGCATCTCACCCTAATAAGGCGTGATATCCACTGTTGAAAGGGGCCACTTGGAAGGTTATCTCTTCGGACCGATAATTCTCTGGTGTGCCGAATACCACGTCGAGTGCGATTTTTCCGCGCATCGCGCCTCCCGACTGGGAATGATTCCTCGGAAGGTCATGCTACTTTTCTCAATGCGGCTCATGTCTATTTCCATTTTGTTGAGAGTTTCCTCGTAAATGAGGTTTAGTCCGCTGCCACCGTCCATGAGCACTTTGGTAAGCCGAAAGCCGTCCACGATTGGACTGAGGACCAAGGCGGCTGGTGCCCGGATTATCCTGAATTTTGGTTCGTCACCGGCATTGAAAGTTATAGCCGTGTCGTCCCAGGGGTTTATTGCCGCGACTTGGCAGACTTCAGCAAGGACGCGGAGTGCCCTTTGCGCCTATTGTTTGAGGCGGAAGTATTGAAGACCGTCAATACTCTAAGGTCTTCGTCTTCCATGGGGTGTTGCTCTGCGGCATTTTTGGTGAGGAGATCCTCGCCGCTCTTGGCCACTTGCCAGAGTATCCAACATGCTCTAAGGCTGTGGGTTGGTATGGTATCCGGTGTTGTGTGTATTTTGCATGGCCTATCGAGCCATCCCTCCAGAACAGTTCCGCACCCCATAATGGGCTTCGATTTCTTTACTATTGGATCGGGCGACCCACGAGGGTGCATCCTTTTTGCCCAGACGAGGGGTTGAGTGGAAAATGGTGGCTCCCAGGGAGCTGCCTGAGTTTTATAGGCGCTTTCCATTGCGCAGTACTTTTGTACTATGGTTGCCAAGTCAACAAAGTTTAATACGCGACGGCGGTTAATGGAATTGAGGATTCCCTCATCCATGCAATTGGTGCAGAATACCGAGATCGCATCTTCGTCGCGGCAATCTTTGATCTTGTCTTTTGCAAGGAGGAATCTGGACCAAAAGTGATGGACCGTTTCTTGAGACTGTTGTCGTATGTACGTAAGATCGCATGTATCTGGGTGGGTGGGTGGATTTGAGTTCGAACCCTAACCCAATTTGGGACCCGGAGTTTGAGAAACTTCCGAACTTAATAGTTCGGGCTCCGGGATATCAACCGATTTTCAGGCCCGTTGTCCGATTCTAGGTTCGGAGTGCAGGGCGTGTTGTTCTGTAGACGGGTATCCAGATCATCAAGCCCGGAAATCTGAACATAGTTCGTCCTCAATATAGAGGGAGAGTTGTTGTTTCGCTCCTCGATTACAGCTACCTGATGGGTGATCGGTGGAGATTTGATTTCTCTCTGATCGGGTTTAAGCCCAATTTGATCATAGTCTGTAGCGACCCCCAGGGAGGCGATGTGATCAAGGAGTTCATTTAAAGACGACAACTCCGTCGGATCCATCCGTTTGGAGTGTTTGGGGTCAACACGGAGGCGATTTTCGATGACCCGAGAAGTCATCATTGGCTTGACGGCCGAACGGGTGGTCATGGTAAAGCCGCCCAGCCGGAGGGTTTGGCCTGGGGCCAGGGCTCCTCCAGAGGTGATACTGTCCTTGACAACAAGATGAGGCGTCAATTCTGTCTTAGACATCACAGTGGAACTCTCAATGAAAGCACCAATGTCGGTGTCAAAACCGGCGGATCTCGGGTAGGGGGTCCCGAACTGTGCGTCTAGGGTTGATGGTAACAGGAAGCGGGGAACACGATGTTTACCCAGGTTTGGGCCCTCGCTATGGAGGTAATACCCTACTTCCTGCTTGATTGATCTTGATGAATATGAGTATTACAAGAGTTGATCTACCACGAGATCGTGATGGCTAAAACCCTAGAAGTGTGGCATGTATGATTATTATTGCCTGTACGGACTAAGCCCTCCGGTTTATATAGACACCGGAGGGGACTAGGGTTGTACAAAGTCGGTTAAAGAGAAAGGAATCTTCATATCAGGGTTCCAAGCTTGCCTTCCATGCCAAGGAGAGTCCCATCCGGACACAGGTGAGAGTCTTCAGTCTTGTATCTTCATAGCCCATCAGTCCAGCCCATGTCAACAGGCCGGATGCCCGAGGACCCCTTAATCAAGGACTCCCTCAGGTACATCCACTATCAATCACCCATTTTACTCCACCGGAGAAGGCAACGTATACACAATTATGACTTGGTTAGAGGCAACCATTTTGCAATGGGACCTCTCAAGTTAGTCACAAGGCTCTTCGGGACCCAAATAGCATAGAATCATAATTCATTTCGAGGACCAACAAATTTTGCATAAACTTCTCCATCCTTAGTCTTATGAAGTAGATAGGATGGAGGCATCAACTCTTTTGGGAGTGGGCATGCCCCTTGTGGCCTTCCCACTAACAACCTTACCTTTCTCCTTGTGCCCTTCTCGCACAATTGTTTCTTTTAGAGGGGTGGTGCACTTTTGAGAGGACGACTTCTTCTTGCTTGTGCTTGGGTCAAACCCAAGCCCCTCTTTGGCAAACACCTCATTGTGTTGGCTCAACACCTCATTAATGTTCCTTTGTCCTTGAGCACATGTCATGAGACCTTTCTCGATTTGAGCTTTGAGAAAGCGATTCTCCTCAAGAATAGATGCTAGATCACTACTAGAGTTAGTAGTACAATCATCAACATTGATAATAGGAGAAGAGTAGGCCTTGGCTAGAGTTTCAAGATAGGTAAGCTTGAGCATCTTAAAACTCTTTGTAAGAAGGGTGAGATCTTCTTCCTTAGTCTTGAGAGACATGGATAGGAGCTCACAATCCTTGAGAGAGAAGCATGAGACATCACAAGCTTACTTTTATCATTCATCAACTCTTCACAAGAGTCCTTAGCCTTTTTCAAGGAGGCAAGATCTTTAGCATGAACATCAATGTTTTCACCAATTTTCAAGCATAGTTCATCATTTCGTGCTTCCTCATATTGGACTTTCCGCTCAAGGATTTCATATTTTTTTCTTTTCCTCGGCGACGAGGGTTTCGAGTTCCTTAATGGTGATGGTGTTCTTACTCACCATCTCCATAAGCATATGAAACATAGTGAGCTTCTTTCCTTTGAGGGAGCACATGAACTTATTAAGTTTAGCAAGCATAGGATCATCTATATCATCATCCTCATAACTATCCTCCGCATCAAGATACTCATCACAAGGAGTAGAAGGAGTGAAAAGAGGAGGATTTGATCTTGGGGTTACCTTGACATTGTCGGGAGAGCTTTGGTCCTCTCCATCTTCTACCACGACCTTTGGCATTAGGCACTTGTGAGCATTGCCCTTGTAGTCTTTCATGTAGTTGTAGGTGACCACATCACCACTCTTGTTCACTAGCCTCAAAGTGTTTTGAGAATCTTGAGCAACTCCGACAACACCACTAACATCATCCGGATCGGATTCTTCATGAGCAACCATTCCTTTCCCATCTCTCTTCTTGAGCTTGGAGTTCAAAGGATTTGGCAACTTCTTCTTGGGAAAGGTCTTGGGAAACCTTGGTTTATCTTATCTCTTCTCGCAAGGGCACTCGTTGGAGAAATGGTTGGTTTCTTCACAGTTGTAGCATTTCCTCACTTTCTTCTTTTGGAACCTTCCCTTGAATTTTCTCGCACTAAAGTTCTTGACAAAGAGAGCAATGTCTTCATATGACGGGATCTCATCTGAGTCAATCTCATCACTATCCTCCTCCTCCTCATCTTCTTCTTCTTCACTTTGCTCTTCTTCACATACATGCTTGGCCTTCAATGCAAGATTGATCTTTGATGTTGAGGTACCATGCATGGCAAGATGTTTTGTGGCATTTTCCTTTGACTCTTCAAATAGTTGGAAAGTGGATATAATGTTATCTGGAGTCATTTCCTTGAATCCATGGTGTTGTCTTATGTCCCACAACATTTGGTGATGATATTGAGCAAGAGCGTGAAGCAACTTATCCACGAGAAATCACTTAGTCAAGTTGAATCCATCTTGAGTCTTGTCACATTAACTTGACTCAATGTTGGCAATGAGAGTCATGAGACGCTCAAGTAGTTGCTTGGGAGATTCACCTTTCTCCATGCAAAAGTTTTGCAATTGACCCTTGGCAATTTCATATTGAGCAAGCCGGAGAGTGGAAGTACCGGTCTTGGTCCTCACAATGCTATCCCATAATTCCTTGGCACTTCTGATATGTATGTATGGTCGCCTTTGATTGTCAGTCATACCTCTTCTTATGCACATGGTTGATGTGTTGTTGAGATTCTTGTCATAGACCTCTCTTGGAGTAAGATTCTTCGGGTCAACAGCTTGGTAGCCATACTCCAAGATCTCTAACATCCCATCATTTCCATATCGAAGATGATCCTGCATAGCAACTCTCCACAAAGCAAAATCGGTAGTGTCATAAAGTAAAGGAGGTTTGCCTTGAGGGTTATACTTAGGTTTCTCCATTTGAGGTCTTGCATAAAGCCAAGGAACACTGGAGTGTTCATTACTAGTAGGTTGTTGGCCAGTGAGGGAGTAGGCACAGCTGGCCTCGAGGCCGCACCGCCAGAAAGTGGTGCAAGCATCGTGGTTATTGTGGATATCCTCATTTGGACCAAGGCCTCAAGAGAGGCATCATGCTCCTCCTTTTTCTTAGCAAGAGATCATTCCAGATCCTCTGAAGTGAAGGACTTGGCTTCCGTGGAAGCCGCGCCCGTACTCTTCGGATCTGCAACAAGGGGAGTCCCATCGGGGTTCATCTCGCTCTAGGGCGGTGTCGGTGTCAAAACCGGCAGATCTCGGGTAGGGGGTCCCGAACTGTGCGTCTAGGCGGATGGTAACAGGAGACAAGGGACACGATGTTTACCCAGGTTCGGGCCCTCTCGATGGAGGTAAAACCCTACGTCCTGCTTGATTAATATTGATGATATGGGTAGTACAAGAGTGGATCTACCACGAGATCAAGGAGGCTAAACCCTAAAGCTGGCCTATGGTATGATTGTTGTAATGTATGTTGTCCTACAGACTAAAGCCCTCAGGTTTATATAGACACCGGAGGAGGCTAGGGTTACACAGAGTCGGTTACAATGGTAGGAGATCTACATATCCGTATCGCCAAGCTTTCCTTCCACGCCAAGGAAAGTGCCATCCGGACACGGGACGGAGTCTTCAATCTTGTATCTTCGTAGTCTTGGAGTCCGGAAGACGATGATAGTCCGGCTGTCCGGACACCCCCTAGTCCAGGACTCCCTCAGTAGCCCCTGAACCAGGCTTCAATGACGATAAGTCCGGCGCGCATAATGTTCGGCATTGCAAGGCGGGTTCCTCCCTTGAATAATCCAGAGAAGATCATGAACACCAGGATAGTGTCCGGCTCTGCAAAATAAATTCCACATTCCACCGTAGAGAGAATAAAATGTACACAAGTCCAATCTGCTGACGTATTATGCGGCATGACATCACACCGCTACCAAGCCTTTATTTGAATCGTTTATTATACCACCTCAGCACGTTTAGCGAAGTGGTTTCCTTGGCACGTCCTGTCGAAGCAGAGATCATGTTCCCCTTATTCCGGGATTCTCATCAATACGAGCGTGGGTAACCCAACCGTGCCCGTCGCCACGCCTCCTCTATCGAAGGTGAATCCCGAACGGTCACGGAGACGACTCTTGGTATTTTTCCCCTTTATAAGAGGACCAAGGCTCGTTTCTTTTCTTCAATCTTCCATCAAATCCTCTCTTTGCTCCAAGTTCCAACACCCAGAGCCCCAGATTCGAGCACTTCGGATCTTCAACAATGTCCAGCTCCGACCTTCAGGGCCAGTGGATGCCCTCCTCCGTCACGGAGGAGGACGTGTTAAAGCTGCGTGAGGCCAAGTACCTGTCCTACGAGATTTCGCACAGGTTGCCTGCCCAAGGGCAGGCCGTGCCCGCTCCCGAGCCCGGTGAGCACGTTGTCTTCGTATCCCACCTCCGTCGGGGTTTAGGCTTCCCGATGGACCCCTTCATGAGAGGGCTCATGTTCTACTACGGGCTGGATTTTCACGACTTGGCTCCGGAGTCCATCCTCCATATCTCCGCATTCATTATCGTTTGCGAAGCCTTCCTCCGCGTCACTCCCCACTTCGGCCTGTGGCTGAAGACCTTTAATGTGGAGCCGAAGATGATCGGGGGGCGTCAAGCGGAGTGCGGCGGGGCGGCCATAAGCAGAAGGGCCGATGCCCCGTGGCCCGAGGGCTCCTTCCAAGAGGAGCTCGGCTTGTGGCAGCAGGAGTGGTTTTATATCACCGCTCCGAAGGGCAGCAAGCAAAAGCCGCCACCTTCATTCCGCCCGGGACCCCCACGCCGACTGATGTCGTGGGTCAACCAAGGGCTTAATTGGGGGCAGTCCGAAGACGTGCCTTCATTGTAGGGCCGGATTCGAGACCTCCAGGCGAGGGAGATCAATTTGGTGGTGGTGATGCAGGTTATGCTAATCAGGCGTCTTCTGCCCTACAAACGCCGTCCTCTCCGGTTATGGGAGTTTAATCCGGAGGGACCACGAATTCTCCAACACATCATGGGTACGACACCCGTGGAGATGTACAAGTTGTTCTTCGGACCGCAGGTGGCGTGTCCGGAATTGACCGAGGATGCAGGCCTAAGCTGCAATCGCCCGGATACCCAGGTAAATAGCTCAGAGTCCGGACGTTCTGTTTATCTGCTTCTCTAGAATTTGCTTACTCACCCATTACTCTTCATCAGGAGTGGGTAGCGCGATCGAAGCTGATAAGGTGTCCGGCCCCCCTCCCAGAGACCGCACTGGAGCCCGTGCTGGTCAGAATGTTGGAGGTCGCGCCCGAAGAAAGGGGCGATGGGGAAAATAGAGTTAATACCTCGCCCAAGGGGGTGCCTGAAGAGGGGGGGATCGAAAATCCCTCCTGCCAGGGGGAGAAGAGGACCACCTCCGAAGACCTGGAGGCCAAAGCCTCTAAGCGGGAGAAGAAATCTCCATCGGAGGGTCCTGCGTCCGGGGAGAACCTGGACGTACAATCGTCTCTAAAGGATCAGCTCTCCAGCGAGCCGTGAGTAGAGAAGGGGAGTTCATTAATAAGAAAATACCTCCATTTGTGCTTCTGTGGATAACTGAAGTTTTGCTTTACAGTTCGGATTTGCGGACTTCTCAGATGAGTTCGTCTTCGGCGGATCTTCGTCCGGAGATGATGGAGAGCGAAACGCCCCCGACTGCTGCGTCGCCGGACAGGGCAGACGAGCCTGAAGTATCGTCACGGAGGGTGTCCCCGAGTCCGGAGGGGCCGGAGAGTTCGGCGCCCACTAGTATCCGGCCGGGAGAACTGAAGAATCTGCTTGAGAGGGCGTCCATCTCAGAAGATCACCGTGCTTTGATGCGTATGGTGATTGGAAGGATTTCGTCCGCCGAAAGCGGATTGCATAATGCCGCCAGGAGTTTGCTGGCGGGATTTGAGGTACGCAAGAATGATGCACCTTTTTGACAGTTTTACACATAAAAGTGTGCCCTGTATAGATAGTAGCCCCTGAGACTCGGTAGGTTGTCGAAAGCGACAGCGTGCCGAGGATCAAAATCTCAAGTAATGAATGTCGCCATTCCTATGCAGGTGGCATATAGTCCGAGGGCTAGCCGGACTAGTGGAGTTGCCGAGTTAATGCGGCAACTTGAAGTGGCAGATGCAGACATCGCACTTGTCAACCGGCGACTTGACGAGTCGCAAGGTAAATGAATTCTCCACAGTCTCTTATTTAAGGGGGTCAAAGCCCGCCTCTGATAATGTATATGCTGTGATACAAACGGTGCTGCTGCTGTGGAGAGCCTTCGGGCCGAACTTGCTCAAGCTAAGGAGCAAGCCCGAAGGAGTGATGCGGCTGCCTCGAGGGCGGCCGAGGAGTTGAAAGCCGAAAAGGCTGCACACTGCCTAAGCAGGGAAAAGATGGCCGAATTGGCTGTGAAGTTAAAAGATGCTACCGATCGCAATGAGGCTCTTGAAAAGGAGCGCTTATCGGAGCGGGAAGACCTGGGGAAGGCCACCGCCGAGGCCAAGGATGCCCGTTGTGCAATGCGGGCTATGAAGGAGGAGCTGCGCCAGGCCGGAGATATTGTGGCTGGCAAGCCTTTTCTGTTGCGTCGCCGGTTTACGGATCAAAAGTATGCTCAACTTGGCCAGCTGTGGGGTCCGGAGGATCCATATATGGATTCAGCGGCAAGTGCGGCTGATGCCGTTGAGCACTTCCGGAGCCAGAAGGATTACAAGACGGAAGAGCTATTTTGGTCTCAATTCCATAGTCCAGATCGTTCACTTCCGTTGACCGATCGGTTGGCCGAATGGGCCGAGCTAAATAGATTGTCCGGACTTGCCATGACTGACATCGTGGCTCATGTCTGGCCAGAGAGGCCCAAGGCGACGAGCTATTTCGGCTTATTGCAGCGATTTCTTGGAGCGGTGCCGCATATCAAGGAGATGAAGCGGTCGGCCTGCATCGAAGGCGCGCGGATGGCTCTTGCCCGTGTGAAGACACATTGGACAGAGATGGATGCCACCGCTATTGCCGCCCAGGGTTCGGACGAAAGCCGGTTACCCGCCGAGCACTATTTTGGGGAAGTTATGCGTGGCGCTCGTGTAATAGAGTCGCAGTGCTCGAAAAATGTCATGTTCAAATGAATGTTATAGCTTGTAAAATGATGATTATGCTATAACTGCTTTTTATACTTGTGCGTCCCAAGTAGTAAAATATCTCCTATGCGGCCGTTTACGTATACATTTGTATAACCTGAAAGATTGCAGTCTTCGGCTCAGCCCCCACGCACAAGGTGCGGGGGTGTTCGCAAAAATAGCGCGTTTTCACACTTAATCCGACGTCGCGGTCCTGTTAAGGAGGTGGTAGCATAGCAAACGAGGCAATCCGGACTATAATGCTTTATCACTTTCACTTAGCCAGTGGAGTTCGAGGGTGGGGCTACGATATAGCCCCTTGGGGCACCGCGCTTCTCCGAGTTCGGGGCGCGTGTGTGCCTGACCGGGAAACGGTCCTTCGTCAAAGCGGGGAATTCTAAACATTCCGGTAGTCGATCGAGTGGTTGACCAGTCTCTCGCTATATCATGACAGTCAGTTTTCGGCTTTCTCTACTGAGGTGCTCGCCCAGCCGAACTGGGGCACAATCGCAGTAGTTCTCCTGGTGCCGCGTTAGCCGATGATACGGAACGTAAGGCAGCAAAACACAGGAGCCGGGCAAACCCAACATTTGACCAAAGACATGATTCGGAGCTGATGCATATAATGCCTAACTCGAGACGCCGAACACTCCCTAAGGTGTTCGGTCTTTATAATAATGGGTAGAACAATGCCCTAAGCCCCTAGTGTCCAGGTACGGGCATGGTTCTCTGACGCGGCCGATGCCAAAACGTGAGGCTCCGCTTTGGTTATAAGAAGAAACCAAGGGAGAATAACAACAAGAGACAGTAAAAAAGGTTTACGCAGGGTCTTAATCTGAAAAGAATCCTCGCGACGGGTCCCTACTGCACGTCTGCGCCTGTGTCTCCGTTGTGCCGTTATCCTGGACAGGTGTGCACGTTGTTCATCTGTAAAAAGAGAGGAACTTAGTTTGAAAAGAACTCGTGCGAAAAAAGTATATGTGAAAGAAGAAATATAAATAAGTAAAATGGGGTCTGTATGAACTCGCTGTTGTTTGTGCACGCAACCCCTTGTGAAGGGATGTGCGGCTAGGGAGCCCCTAGCTTACTTATGCCGGACTCGTCTATCCGTGTCCGGGGTCTTTAAGTGACCCTCGCACTGAAATGATGCCACGTGGACCGGGCATCTTGAGTGTAAGAGACGCGTAATGTGGTATGGCGTTGAAACGGACAAAAGCCTCTCGTCCCAAGAGTGCTTGATATCCACTTTTAAATGGGACGATATGAAAGATTAGTTTTTCGCATCGAAAGTTGTTCGGTGATCCGAACACAACTTCTAGTAATAGGGAGCCTGTGCACTTGGCGTAAGGGCCTGGCGTCACTCCTTTGAAGGAAGTGCGGCTGTGTCGAATTTTAGTAGGGTCTATCCCCAACTTGCGGATTGTGTTTGGATACAGCAGGTTTAAGTCGCTGCCTCCGTCCATCAGGACTTGAGTAAATTGTAGTCCGTCGATTATAGGATCCAATATCAGGGCAGTCCATCCTGTGTTTCGAACGCTTCTGGAATAATCCAGGTGGTCGAAAGTGATTGGTTTTGATATCCAATCTCTATGGTCTGCTGGGTTGGACCGTGCGAGGCTTTTTTTAGAGGGTGCCGCACTATTTTTCCGTATTATCACATGAAGTGAGTTTACTGCTTTGACCTCTTGTGGGAAAGTCTTTTGCTTTCCGGTGCTCTGCGGGTGGGGTTTATCGTCTTCGCTTGACGCGTCGAGCCCCTTGTGTTCGGCGTTTAGTCAGCCGGACTGTTTGAAAACCCAACAATCTCGATGGGTGTGGTTTGCAGACCTTCCGGGGGTACTGTGGATTTGACATATCCGACCCAAAATCTTGTTTAAGTTGGATAGCTCGTCGCTGTCATCCTTAAGAGGCGGTGTTTTGTTGTTTGGCCGCGAGCTTTTGAATCCGGCGTTGACTACCATGCTCTTTGGGCTTTTCTCTTTATTCCGGCGCTGCTCTTTTCTGTGCCGTGATTTTCCGTTTCCATCTCTTATCTCGGATGTACTTGGGTCGCTGGTGCTGCATCTTGCTAGCCAGCTATCCTCTCCCACACAAAAGCGGGTCATGAGGCTTGTTAGCGCGGACGTTGTCCTCGATTTCTCTTGGCCGAGGTGTCTGGCAAGCCATTCGTCTCGGACGTTGTGTTTAAAAGCTGCTAAGGCTTCGGCGTCCGGACAGTCGACTATTTGGTTCTTTTTGGTGAGGAACCTATTCCAGAATTTGCGCGCTGACTCTCCGCGCTGTTGAGTTATATGACTTAGATAATCTGCATCCGGAGGGCGGACATAAGTCCCTTGAAAATTTGGTCTAAACGCATCCTCGAGCTCTTTCCAACTTCCAACAGTGTTTTCTGGGAGGCTTTTAAGCCAATGACGGGCTGGCCCTTTGAGCTTGAGGGGTAGGTATTTTATGGCGTGGAGATCATCTCCTCTGGCCATGTGTATGTGTAGTATATAATCTTCTATCCAGACTCCAGGGTCTGTTGTTCCATCGTAGGCCTCTATGTTTATGGGTTTAAATCCTGCTGGGAATTCATGGTCCAACACCTCATTGGTGAAACATAGTGGGTGTGCGGCGCCCCTGTATTTGGGTGTGCCACTATCTTCGGACACTTGACGTGTTCATTGCTTCCTGGGGCCTTCTTCTTTGGCCCGTAAATGGACCTGGCTGGGCCATCTGTCTTTCCAGGTTCATTAGTCGGTTTATGTGCGGCGCCGCTTTCAGAATTTGGCCTATCATCTGGCCGTCTATCCAACCAGGCAGCCTCTTTATTTTTTGACTGTGGGGGCTCTATGGCCTCCTCGTCAAATTCTGGCAGCAGCTTGCGCTTCGGGTAGCTCTTTGATTGGTGGCCATTGCCGTATTTATCCGCGGTTTTGAGCACTTTGCTCCACCTCATTCTGAGTGTGTCTTCCGTTGTGTTGAGCTTCCATTTTTCCTTCTTCAAGCTTCTCGCGGTGTTGACGAGTCTTTTCCGAAGGTTTTAACTCTCCGGCGGCGTGTCCGGCATGAGGTCGTCCGGACTGTTGTCTTCGCCGGGCCTGGACTGATTATCTAACTCGTCCTGTTCGGACGGTTGCTTATCTGCATGTTCATTGTCCACTTGTGTGCCCTGCTGTATTGCGGGGTCATTAGGAGCGTTGTTGTTGTCGAGGCGGGACTTAGGGCGGCGTCTGCGCCGCTGTTTTGGTTGTTTGTCGGCGGGGTTATCTTCTGCCGCGGCCCGTTAATCCTCGTTATCGCTCTCTTTTGGGGTATCCACCATATATACGTCGTATGACGAGGTGGTCCTCCCATGCCCTATAGGCGCTGGTTCTTGTTTGTCTCCGGCATCGTCGTCCATACCGTCGATGTCTTCGGAGTCATAGTCTAGCATGTCGGTTAGATCGTCGACAGTGGCTAAAAAGTGGGTGGTGGGTGGGCTCTGAATTTCTTCGTCGTCCGTATCCCAACCATCCTGGCCATAGTCCGGCCAGGACTCTCCTAATAGCGAGAGATGCTTTAGCGAATTTAGGATGTCGCCAAAGGGCGAGTGTTGGAAGATGTCCGTGGCGATGAATTCCATAACCGGCGCCCAATCAGATTCGATTGGTAGGGGCGGGGGAGGTCCGGAGTCCGGCAAGGAGTCCGGCACCTCGGAATCACGAGTTTCGCGAGGGACAAGGTTAGTGTTCGGCTCCACCGCCATGGAAGTTGAAGCCCCCGAGGTGGCATCCATCCACCGATCCACGATCTGGGCGATCGGCTCCGGACTAAGGGCCGAAGCGGATTCGAGTGCGGCCACCAAGGCACTGTTCGGCGGCAGAGCTAGTTCATGCCCATCGTAACAGTGCGGCGCGCTTGGCTGTGGCTCGAGCCCGTCGAAGATCAAGTCTCCGTGGACGTCGGCCGTGAAGTTTGGACTTCCGAATCTGACCTGACGGCCAGGGGCGTAGCTTTTGATCTGCTCCAGATGGCCAAGCGAATTAGCCCGCAGTGCGAAGCCGCCGAATACGAAGATCTGTCTGGAGAGAAAAGTCTCACCCTAGACAGCGTTATTGGTTGAAGATGCCATCGAGCCTATCGGTGACGACACAGAGGAACTCTCAATGAAAGCACCAATGTCGGTGTCAAAACCGGCGGATCTCGGGTAGGGGGTCCCGAACTGTGCGTCTAGGCGGATGGTAACAGGAGACAAGGGACACAATGTTTACCCAGGTTCGGGCCCTCTCGATGGAGGTAAAACCCTACGTCCTGCTTGATTAATATTGGTGATATGGGTAGTACAAGAGTGGATCTACCACGAGATCAAGGAGGCTAAACCCTAAAGCTAACCTATGGTATGATTGTTGTAATGTATGTTGTCCTACGGACTAAAGCCCTCCGGTTTATATAGACACCGGAGGAGGCTAGGGTTACACGGAGTCGGTTACAATGGTAGGAGATCTACATATCCGTATCGCCAAGCTTGCCTTCCACGCCAAGGAAAGTCCCATCTGGACACGGGACGGAGTCTTCAATCTTGTATCTTTGTAGTCTTGGAGTCCGGCGGACGATGATAGTCCGGCTGTCCGGACACCCCCTAGTCCAGGACTCCCTCAGCGGTTAAGCCACAAGAATAGAGCACGAGGATCTGATACCAATTGAAATGATCGAGATGGACCTAGAGGGGGGGGGGTGAATAGGTACAATTACAAAATTTAATTGTTACTTAGCAATTTTAGGCAATAATGCGGAATATGAAGTTAAGCCTAACAATTGCAAGTGTGAAGCTATGAGCTAAGCAAGGTAAACAAGTAACTCAGGTAGGAGTGTAAGCAAACACAATATGATATAAGTAAAGACCAAGAGACAAGTAACGACAAGTAGGGACTTAGGGTTAGGGATAACCGCAACTCTGAGAGACGAGGATGTATGCCGATGTTCACTTCGTTGGAGGGAAGCTACGTCACCGTTAGAGAGGTGGGTGTTACCACGAAGGTACACCAATGCCACGAAGGATCACCCTATTCTCCCTTTGAGACAACACCACGAAGGCATTTCTCAACCACTAGTGGTAGACCTTGGGGTGGTCTCCAAACCCTCACAAACTTTCCGGGGGTAATCACAAAGAATGATTCCTCTCCGAATGACTCCTACCGCCTAGGAGTCTCCAACCTCCAAGAGTAACAAGAACGATGGGGAAAAGCTCAAGACTTGCTCAAATCACGAATTCCTTTGGTGCAAAGAAGGGGAAGGAGTGGATCTATCACTTGGGTGGACAACTTCTCTCAAATGCTCTCAAATCCGTTAGGGATCTAAGATTTGGTGTTGGAGAGTGAGAGAGAGAGGGAAGATGTGTTCTTGAGGATGCTTGAAGTGAATGGTCAAACCTCTCACGGGATAGGAGAGAGATATTTATAGTATGCCTCAATAAGTGGCCGTTGGAGCCCAAAACAGCACAGAAGCGTCGGACGTCCAATGCACAACGAACGACCGAGGGCATGACAAACACCAGACATCCGACAGGGACCGAACGTCCGATGTTTTGGCACGGTCTAGTGGGTACCGGACCACCGGAGGATCCGGGCGACCGATGTTTAGGCTCTGTGGAGAAAGTACCAGACGACCGAGGAATATCAGACTATCGAGGACTCTGCAGACAACGGACGTCCGACAGGGACCGGACGACCGATGTTTGGGTTCTGGATCGGATTTGTCGGACGTCCGGGGCACACCGAACGACCAATGTTTTGGCTCTGTATGGAAGAAGTCAGACGTCCGGTGAGTACCGGTCGTCTGATAGAGATGAAGATCAGACACTGACTTTGAAGAAGTTGTTTGAGCAAAACTTTTGCAATAACCCATGTTCCCCTCTTAATAGTTCCGGATCCTATACTCAAGAATAAACATAAAGATAGTCTTGTTTCTTCGTTCTTGATGAGGTTAAACATTTCCGAAGTCATAATCCACACACATAATTGATTCAGAGGGGACTAAAACCTAAGATATACTTGACAAACTTTGTTAGTCCCCTATGAGTATATTGTCATCAACATCAAAATAATATTTAGGGCATGATTGCACTCTCACCAGTGGCCCGACAGGAGGGTGCGACCCAGCAGTCAAAGGGGAGTTGTTTCTGGCAGGGTCCCTTCCAGGAGCCTCGGGAGGCTCTACTAGGAGAGGCTTACCAGAGTCCAATTTCCTCCTCTTTTGGGACATTGTTTTCGGGTATACGAAGGGTTGAGTAAGATGGAGAACAAAAGTTCCTGAAAGTGCTAGTATCGACTAAGGGGGGGGGGGTGAATAGGCGATTTTTATGGAAGTCTTCAAAACATGAAAGTTTTGAAGACAAACAGTAGAAATGACCTAATTGATATGCAGCGGAAGATAAACTACACTAAGCAAACCATAGTGAAGTATGCAATGATGTGAAAGTACAGGACTAATAACAGCTAAGTAGTAAGGATCAGGATGGAAGATAGTATGAAGCCAATCAACAATAGTAGTCAAGCAGTGAAGTCAAACAGGTATGGCAGATAGGTACTGACTTCACAAAGACAAACTCTAAGTAAAGGATGGGAAGGGATAGAACCAGTCACTTGTTGAAGACACAGGATTTGTTGGACCAGTTCCAGTTGCTGTGACAATTGTACATCTGGTTAGGGAGGCTGAGATTCAACTCAAAAGACCGTGTCTTCACCTTATTCCCCTTGAGCTAAGGACACCCAGTCCTTGCCCAATCACTCTGGTAAGTCTTCAAGGTAGACTTCCGAACCTTCATAGACTTTGTTCACCGGCAATCCACAATGACTCTTGGATGCTCAGAACGCGACGCCTAACCGGCTGGAGGATTCACAGTCCTCAAGTGTAATAAGTCTTCAGGTCACATAGACAGAAAGACTTCAGTGATGCCTAACACTCTTTGGCTCTAGGTGTTTGGGCTTGGTCCTCGCAAGGATTTCTCTCTCTCAAAGGCTTCGAGGTGGGTTGCTCTCAAACGACAAAAGCCGTGCACTAACTCTGAGCAGCCACCAATTTATGGTGTAGGGGGTGGGCTATTATAGCCACTAGGTAACCCGACCTGATATGTCCGAAATGACCATGGGTCACTAAGGAACTGACACGTGTTCCAACGGTCAGATTTCAAACACACACGACAACTTTACTTGGGCTACAAGCAAAGCTGACTCATCCAGCTCTGGATAAGATTTGCTCTCATTGTCTTCGCTCGAAGACATAGGATTTGGGTTGAGCATCACTTCAGTCATTCTGACTTAGTTCACTTGGACCCCACTTTACAGTGCGGTGGTTCCTATGACTCAACAAAGAAGAAAAGGAAACAACGAAATCACACAGTCTTCACGCTCCATAGTCTTCACTCAATGTCTTCTCATGCCATAGTCTTCAATATGAATATCTTGAAATTCCACCATTGTCATCAATGTCTTCATACATTTTTTGGGGTCATCTCCGGTAGGTAAACCGAATCAATGAGGGACACTACCTGCGTTATCCTGCAATTCTCACAAACACATTAGTCCCTCAACCAACTTTGTCGTCAATACTCCAAAACCAACTAGGGGTGGCACTAGATGCACTTACAATCTCCCCCTTTTTGGTGATTGATGACAAACTGGTTGAAGGTTTCAACGGGGATAAAGTATGTGAAATTATAAAGGATAGGGTATTGTCTTCATAAGTAGCAAGGTCTCCCCCTGAAGATGTGCATATAAGTAATTTTCTTTTGGAATGCAAATGCACATGGCAGGTTTTACTTGTGGAGATCCTCTTCAACTTATGAAGATAATTCATCATGCATGAAATGATATAGCAAATAGAATGACATGCATAATGAAAAATGGACGTTTGCAGAATGATCTAAGTGCAGAAGTTATCATCGCACATGCGGAATTTATCATCACATCACAGTAAAGAAAATAAGTAGCAGACGACCATCGAGTTTAAGTGTTACAACTCAAAGAACCAAATGTATCAGAAGCGAGAGTTGTAAGCACGAGGCAAAATATAAAGCAACCGCCCATATGAACCCGCTTGAAGACTATCAAACTCATATGCTTCTCCCCCTTTTGTCAGTAAGGACCAAAAAGGTTTGAAGACATACAGCATCTACTCGTCCTCATGAGTAGGTGAAGCAGCAGGGTTATTGTTGGTGTTTGGCGGTGCAGACGTACTTGGTGCAGTGTCGATGCGTACAGAAGTAGGGGGCGGTGAAGTAGCATCATCTTCATCATTGATCACTCTGGAATTCACAGTTGCCGCGGAGGAAGAATAGTCAGAGTCTTCAAGAGATGGAGTTCGACGTAGGACAGCTGTCCGTGGAGGAGTGAAGTCAAAATTGAATCTTTCAGTGAAGCCATCGTCTTGAAGATCTGCTTCAGCACTAAGCAGCGTCAAACTCTTCCATGATCGCCGACAAGTCTCGTGAGCAACAAATGCGTTCTTGGTGGCAAGATTTCGAATGCGATTGACGTCCACCAAGAGGCTTTGCATCTGTGTCTTGAGCCAATAGTGATGCTTATCTTGTTTTTTATGAAGTGCCACAAGAAGTTCTCGGTCATTGAGAACGCGAGAGCGCTTCTGAGGCCTTTGGGCAATGGTGCTTTCAGTAGCTTCAGTTTGCGCACGATGAGGAAGACGAGTGGTCCCAGCCATTGGATAGATACGTGTTACTGCTTGGACGCCTTCTATGGGTTGAGTGAATCTTTGGTGCTCGACATTTTGAAGACAAGGAGGCTTCTTGGCAGGCTCAGAGTATATGGCTTCAACTGACATATCAACCTCTGGTAGAAAGATCAGATGATTACGAGCAGAGGGCTGATAGTTGACAGAGGAGTGGCGCTTGATGAGGCGCATGACCCATGGAGCATAGAATTTCAGGCCAAAAAGATCAGATCCAGACGCAGCAAGTTGCCTAATGAAGAATTCTTGGGTATTGAAGCTGATGCCATTGAGGATGTAAAAGACCAATGTCTTCATGGCTCCTTCAAGTTTGGCCGCTGATGAATGTCCTTTGATAGGCCATAGAGTTCGCCTGATGATGTGATATATTGTGCGAGGCAGATACTCAAGGTCATCAACAAAGAACTCCGTTGGGTATTCAGCGTCAGATGGCAAAGGCTTCATCATGCTCAACATCTGGCTCTTGTTGGGTTCTGGCTTATGGAAGATGCTCTCCAGTGCATTACGGTGTAGTTGACAATCAGGTTCATATAGCTCTCCGGGAGTGGGTAGGCCTGTAAGCTCAATGACATCAAGAGATTTGGCTTCATTGATGAACATTTCCTGTCATCCACTCGAGAACCCATGTCTTGATATCCCTGTTGTAGCCGCGAATGTGGAGGGTAGCATAGAATTGAAGCAAGAGTTCCTCATTCCAATGTTCTTTGTCTGTCACAAAGCTGAGCAGACCTGCATCACGAAAGCAGTCAAGAGCTTCTTCTAGGCATGGCAGTCCAGCAATGGCTTCAGTGTCGAGGCGCATATGAGGGAAAATGCGCCCTTGATCATACAGAACACAGGAGTAATAGCTTCTCTGCTGATAGCTCCAGAACCGATCAGATGATATTCTTGGTTTTGAGTAGGGGTTCTTTGCGCTTTCAAAGAAAGTGTTGTGGCTTTTGAAGCCATTGGCATTGAAGGACCTTGTAGAGTATGCAGTACCTGGGAACCTTGGCAGTCTTGGCTTTGGTTTCTGGACTTGAGGCCTATGCTCAACATGATAATCAAACTGAGGACCAGAAGCAGTAGGCGGAAGGACCAGAATGGGCCATCGGACAGTGGTTAGCTGACCATGATTGTATGCTTGCTCAATTGTATAGGGCCTTGGTGGCGGAACAGGAGCAGTGGCAACATCTGAGGCTTCAGGCTGCACAACAGGTTCTTCGGGAGCAGTTGCCTCATTGGCTTCAGACACTCTGGTTGGTGAAAGCTCCACATTATCTTCATCCATGACTACTTCATTGGCTTCATTTGCATTGGTGGTGGCAGCTTCAAGATTTTCAACCTCCACTTGACGAGCTGGAGGGTCGGGCACTGGCACGTTCATATCAGGAACATCTTCTTCAATAATGGGGGGAGTCGGAACACGTATGTCTTCTTGTCTTTCATCGGCTGATGCAGCCGGATTGTCTTCAGCAGCTTGGGCTTCAGACACGGAGACGTTCACAGTTGGAGTGGCTTCAGGAAACACTTGACGTGCAACAGGTTGGTGATGCACTTCTCCTTCTGGAACGCTCGAAAGAGGGACTTGAGGCCTTTGTCCTTTGCGAAGCCTGCGGAATGCTGGCAACGCCTTTGGAGATGGAGTTGGCTGGGCCTCAAAGTCTTCTTGTTCTTCTTGCACAGGCAGTGTGACTTGTGGTTGTTGTTGGGGAGTACTTGGGGAGTCTTGTTGCTGTGGGTGATCAGCCCACGATGCATTGTGAGTAATTGGCATCAGAGGACGACCAATGCTGATGAGTTCGCTGTTCGTGAGAACAAGCGATGATACCAGGTTGTGTTCGATCTGAGGAAGAACTTCATCATCTTCAACATTGTCATCGTGACTAATGTCTTCAGCAGCGGTGGGTTCAGCTGCTGGAATGTCTTCAGCTTCATGAGCCTTTGTGGTAGCAGGCTCATGAACTATCATCCGTCGTTCTTGGTGTTCAGATGCAGGGCGAACCACTGAGATAGGTTCAACAACTAAGGGCTCTGTGGGAGTAGCCCGATTGTTCTTGGTTTTCCGCTTCTTCTTGGAGGGAGCAGCATCAGAGGCTTCAATATTCTTCCTTTTTCTGGCTTCAGCCTCGGCAGCCCTCGTCTTCTTCTGTTCTGAAGCGGTTGACACAACCTTTGGCTTTGAGCCAGTCATGCTGCTTGGGAAGATTATGCGAGGTGCTTCCTGCCCTGAAGGTGCAGATTGAGCGGTGGATGGCTTCTTCTTCTTTGCAGCCATCCTGGGGTCAATGCCAGGACGGCTAAGAGACTTGCGCTTCTCAGCCTCATTGTAGGCTAGCACACACTTGTCAGCCAAACTCTTTATACGCTCACGAGAGCCTTGAGCTTCTTCACGCTTCTTGAGAAAGGCTTCTTTGAGCTCGTGCAGCATGACCTTGAAGTTTCTGACATCTTGCACGCTGAGCTTTGCCACATGCTTCTTTAACTGAGCTTTCTCATAATCAATCTTGTTCTTCATCTCAACGATGTGCTGAGCGAGAGCTAGCTCAGAAGCAATGGCGCCATTGAAGGAGACGCTGAGGCCAATGGGAAGCTGCAGATCTTCAAAGCTGAGATTTGGAGTGTCAAACCACTCATCAATGAAGTTATGGATGATTGCCACATCGAAGAGAGGCAAGTTATTGAAGATCTCTGCTTCTTCCTTGCTCTTGATCAGTTGCTCAAGGGCATCATCTGCAAGATCTTCATCGCTAGACAGATCAATGGGTTCTTCCTGCAGAATGGCAGCAGGAGTCAAGGTTTGATCAGTATGCTTGATGATTTGCTTTTTCTTCTCCGTCCTCTTGGAGATACGTGATTGATCTTTAGACTGCACACTGTCTTCAGGAGGTGTAGTGGCCAGTGGCTTCGCACGTGAAGCTTTTGGAGGTGCAGCTGATCTTGAAGCCTTAGGCTTCTTTTGCTTCTGCTTATTCGGAGGAGGAGCTGGGCCTTCATCAGTGTCAGCATCATTATCAGAATGATCTACTCTGGCACCTTGGACCAAGATGTAAGTAATGAGGCCATCAAGGTTGGAGAAGGGGCCGATGACATTGGGTTCTGCATCACGTGAGCCGTCAGCACGGGGAGCAGAGGGACCAGGGTTGAAGTCTAATCCCAATGACTTCTTGTTTTCCTTAGCCGATGCCTTTGTGAAAGTGCTAGTATCGACTAGAGGGGGGGGGGGGTGAATAGGCGATTTTTGTGAAAGTCTTCAAAACTTGGAAGTTTCGAAGACAAACAACAGAAACAACCTAATTGATATGCAGCGGAAGATAAACTACCCTAAACAAGCCATAGTCAAGTATGTAATGATGGGAAAGTACAGGACTAATAGTAGTTAGGTAGTAAGGATCAAGATGGAAGATAGTGTGAAACCAATCAACAATAGTAGTCAAGCAATGGAGTCAAACAGATACACAGATAGGCAATGACTTCACGAAGACAAACTAAAGTAAGGATGGGAAGGGATAGAACTAGTTGCTTGTTGAAGACACAAGATTTGTTGGACCAGTTCCAGTTGCTGTGACAACTGTACGTCTGGTTAGGGAGGCTGAGATTTAACTCAGAAGACCGTGTCTTCACCTTATTCCCCTTGAGCTAAGGACACCCAGTCCTCGCCCAATCACTCTGGTAAGTCTTCAAGGGAGACTTCCAAACCTTCACAGACTTCGTTCACCGGCAATCCACAATGACTCTTGGATTCTCAGAACGCGATGCCTAACCGGCTGGACGATACACAGTCCTCAAGTGTAATAAGTCTTCAGGTCACACAGACAGAAAGACTTCAGTGATGCCTAACACTCTTTGGCTCTGGGTGTTTGGGCTTTGTCCTCGCAAGGATTTCTCTCTCTCAAATGCTTCGAGGTGGGTTGCTCTCAAACGACAAAAGCCGTGTACAAACTCTGAGCAGCCACCAATTTATGGTGTAGGGGGTGGGCTATTTATAGCCACTAGGCAACCCGACCCGATTTGTCCAAAATGACCCTGGGTCACTAAGGAACTGACACGTGTTCCAACGGTCAGATTTCAAACACACGCGGCAACTTTACTTGGGCTACAAGTAAAGCTGACTCATCCAGCTCTGGATAAGATTTGCTCTCATTGTCTTCGCTCGAAGACATAGGATTTGAGTTGAGCATCACTTCAGTCACTCTGACTTAGTTCACTTGGACCCCACTTAACAGTACGGTGGTTCCTATGACTCAACAAAGAAGAAAAGGAAACAACGAAACCACATAGTCTTCGCGCTCCATAGTCTTCACACAATGTCTTCTCATGTCATAGTCTTCAATATGAATATCTTCTCATACCACCATTGTCTTCAATGTCTTCATACATTTTTAGGGGTCATCTCTGGTAGGTAAACCGAATCAATGAGGGACACTACCTGCGTTATCCTGCAATTCTCACAAACGCATCAGTCCCTCAACCAACTTTGTCGTCAATACTCCAAAACCAACTAGGGGTGGCACTAGATGCACTTACAATCTCCCCCTTTTTGGTGATTGATGACAATCTGGTTGAAGTTTTCAACGGGGATAATGTATGTGACATTGTAAGGATTGGGAATTGTCTTCATAAGTTGCAAGGGCTCCCCCTGAAGATGTGCATATAAGTAATTTGCTTTTGGAATGCAAATGCACATGGCAGGTTGTACTTGTGGAGATCCACTTCAACTTATGAAGATAATTCATCATGCATGAAATGATATAGCAAGAAAATAACATGCATAATGAAAAATGGACGTCTGCAGAATGATCCAAGTGCGGAAGTTATCATCACACATGCGGAATTTATCATCGCATCATCGTAAAGCAAATAAGTAGCAGAAGTAGCAGACGACCATCAAGTTTAGGTGTTACAACTCAAAGAACCAAATGTTTCAAAACGCAAGAGTTGTAAGCACGCAACAAAGTATAATGCAGCCGCCCATATGAACCCGCTTGAAGACTATCAACTCATACGCTTCTCCCCCTTTTGTCAGTAAGGACCAAAAAGGTTTGAAGACATAGAGCGTCTACTCGTCATCATGAGTAGGTGAAGCAGCAGGGTTGTCGTCGTTGGTTGGCGGTGCAGACGAACTTGGTGCAGTGTCGATGCGCGCAGTAGTAGGAGGTGGTGAAGTAGCATCATCTTCATCATCGATCACTCTGTCATTTACCGTTGCCATGGAGGAGGAATATTCAGAGTGTCGGTGTACTAAAGTAGGGGTACCTTAGTACCCCGAACTTGTGCACGGGCAGTCGCAGCGTCCCGCGGCAAGGCTTGCCGAGCGTCCGCCAAGACCCTCCACTATTCCTATTTACTGCCATTCAAGAACAAAGTATTAACTAAGAAGGACAAGACCCCGGCAAGAGGAGCTTGCCGGGAAGGACAAAGACCCCGGTAAGAGGGGCTTGCCGGGAAGGCGAACCAAGGCACCTCATAAGACTTGCCGCGATGCCCCGCGCGTCCCGGCAAGGCACGGCGAGCGGCAAGCTTGCTGATGCGACAAGACAACGGCCGCGGCAAGGCGCTTGCCGCGGCAAGGCTGCCACTCTGCACCCGAGCTCCAGCGCATCCAACGATGTGTCGCCCCAGGATCATCCCAGGAGCACGTGGCGAGGCGCTGTGCAGCCATGCGGTGCGAGGTGGCAAGCGAAGCTGACAAGGAAGCCATCGTGGAGATCGGTGGCGCCTCTAACGGTCGTTTCCTACACTGTTGGGGCGACCGGACGGGCATTAAATGCCCTTGTCCCCTGCCGTCAGAGTTAGGTAGGGGACACTGTTGGTAGTAGTCGTACCAACCCGCGTTTTTACTCTTTTACCCCCCTTTTCTACGCTGCCACCTGTCAGTGACCCCCTTTAGACTATAAAAGGGAGGCCCATGCGCACGTAGAAGGGGTTCCGCAGTTGGTTCGGTTCATCCGACACATTCAACACCACAACACGCTCACGCTCTTGAGCAAGAACATAATACCAACACAAAGTAGCAGTAGGAGTTCTATCTCTCTGGAGAGCTCCGAAGCTGGGTAAAAATCCCCCGTGTGCCTTCGCCTCGATCTGCTCTGCGTGCGCCCTCCGCTCCCTTGCCGGACCGAGAAGGGGCCCCCTGCCCCATAGGTGCTCGTTCCCCACGACATCTTTGGCGCGCCAGGTAGGGGAGCAGGCCGTGCGTATCTGATCCGGCGTCTGCGCGCGCTACATCAACATCTTCATCGACATGCCGCCGAAGAAGAAGACTTCGGAGGTGGCCGCCCCGTCCGCGACTATCCTACCACCACCGGAGCAAACGGGCGGTGGGGTGGACGCCGGCGGAGGAGCGGGTGCCGGCGGGGGGACTCACATCGTCACCCGGTCCAAAGACAAGGCCCCGCAAGGTTCAGCGTCTGCACATCCACTGCACCCCTTCCAGGAGGTGCAGGATCGACAACGCCACGGTGCTCCTAGCACCGTACTCGCGTTGGAACAAGGCCAAGCTGGTGGGTCGCGGGACGCTCAAGGCCAACATGCACGTCAACACGCTGGCACGAGCGCGGTGCGGTCGCCTGGACGAGATGTTGCTCCTTCTAACACTGTTAGGAGTTTGAGCATGTCTCGCACATCGCGTCGCTCACCACCGCCGCCCAAGACTCCAGAGGAAGCGCTGGCCCGAGCCCAGCTGCTTCTAGATTACCCTCCAGCGCCAGACAAGATCGACGACTGGAGGGCCGCCATCTATAGCCTCATTGGCTTCGCCAACGGCGACAAGCCCCGGCAACCGAGCACAGCGAAGCCCCGGCAAGACGCCCAGGCGCAAGCCGACGCCGACAAGACCGCTGGGGGTGCCACCACCGTGCACTCCCCGCCCCGAAGGCCAAGATCGCTGACTCGCCGGGCCAACCTCGACACCGACTCCACCGCGTCGTCGGACCCGCGAGCTCGCCGCGATCAACGCCAAGTTCTCCAAGAACGACGACACGAAGACGCTCGCACTCGCATCGAGCGTCGAAGAGAAGCGCGGCGTCAATCTGACCAGCGCGCTGGGCCCACTGTCGATATGCATGCGCCAGGGGAACCAGGCGACCTGCCGTACGCGGTAGGTTGCCCTGCGTTCACCCGTGAGCTGCGGCAGGTCCAGTGGCCCAGTACCAAGAACTTCAAGCCAGACGTGCCCGAGAAGTACGATGGCAGGATACATCCGTCGGAGTTTCTCAGCGTCTACACCATCGCGGTGCAGGCTGCCGGGGGGCGCGACGAGAAGATCCTCGCCAACTACTTCCCGCTAGTGCTCAAGCCCAACGTCAGATCTTGGCTCATGCACTTGCCGGACAACTCCATCTCTTCGTGGGCGGACCTGTGCCATCAGTTTGTTGGCGCCTTCACAGGCGGCCACAAACCCCATGGCCAGGAGAGCGACCTTCATCTGCTCGCCCAGAAAGAAGGAGAACCCCTGCGCAAGTATATACAGAGATTCAGTCAGGTGCAGCGCAACATCCCAGACGTCCACCCTGCCGCGGTTATCAGCGCGTTCCATCAGAACGTGCGTAACCGCAGGATGAGGGAGGAGATGGCGATGTGCAAAATCAGAGATGTCAGCGAGCTCTACGCTCTGGCCGACAAGTGTGCACGGGCTGAAGAGGGGAGGAGACTCCCCGGAGAGAACGCAGGAGCAGAAGGATCTGGCAGTGAGGACGCCCCTCCGGCAAAGAGGAACCGGAGGCGGAATAACAGAAAGAGGAAGGCTAAGGATGTGTTAGTTGTTGAGCAGTCCGGCAGCGGAGGCGGTTCCGAGAAGGCTAGAGCTGGTGACTCCAGCGAGGCTGTGGTAGCCGCCGACAAGCAGGACGGCTCCAGCAAGCAGTATTGCAAGATCCACCGCACCAAGGGCCATGACCTCCAAGCCTGCAAGAAAGTTGAGCAGATGGCGGAGCTACAGAAAGCTGAATACGAGCGCCGCGACAAGGAGAAGGCCCGGGAAGGTGGCGGAGGATCCGGCAACAAGCGTCCCGCCCGGGGAGGGCGCCGCGGCAAGGCCAAGCCGTGGCAAGGAGATAGGCCTCCCCGTGGCCGCGACAAGGACAAAGATGAAGATGAGGATGATGAGATGGAGGAGGATGAGACCGATGAGAAGGAGTTTCAGAAGGCAACAGAGGTGTTGTGCGTCGACGGCGGTGCTTCCCTGCACACCTCGCACCGCCAACTCAAACAGTGGGTGCGGGAAGTGAACGCAGCAGAACCGTCCATTGAGTCGCGCAAGCCCCTGAAGTGGTCCAGCACGCCCATCATCTTCGACGTTGAGGATCACCCTGATCACATCACTGCGGTCGGGTGCTTGCCGATGTTGGTTTCGCTAACAATCCGCAACCTCAAGGTCACGAAGATGCTGGTTGACGGCGGGGCCGGCCTAAATCTGATCTCCTCCGCAGTGCTCAAGAAGCTCCAGATCCCCGACAGCGAGCTCGAAGAGACTGGTACCTTTCAAGGAATAAACCCGGGAAGGAGCAAGCCGAAGGGGAAGATTATGCTGCCAGTGACATTTGGCAGCGAGCTGAATTTCAGGACAGAGAGAGTCACATTTGATGTTGCTGATTTCCCATTGCCCTACAATGGGATACTCGGCCGTCCGACACTTGCAAAGTTCATGGCAGCCTCTCACTACGCCTACAAGGTGCTCAAGATGCCTGGTCCAATAAGTGTCATTTCTGTCCAAGGCGACAAGAAGGATGCACTTATCTGTACCGACAAGATCTACCGGGAAGCAGCAGCCATAGCAGAGCGCAAACCACTTGCCGCTGAAGCTCCCGGAGGGAAGTAGAAGAAGACCAAGTCCGGCAAGAGCAGCTCTGATGCCTACTCCAGCAAGCGCACCTCTTCGGAGTGCTGCGCTACCGTCGAGGACGCACCATCGAGCTCCACCGGCAAGTGCAAGAAGGCAAAGACAGCTTCACCAGAGACTAAGAAAGTGGCCGCCAAGGAGGACGGCACTGGTGGTACCTTCACCATCAGTGCCACGCTTGATCCTAAATAGGAAAGCGCGCTCGTTGCTTTCCTGCGGGCGAATGTCGATGTGTTTGCATGGCAACCATCTGACACCCCCGGTGTTCCCAGGAAAGTAATTGAGCACCACCTCGCCGTCTGTCCTCACGCGCGGCCCGTCAAGCAGAGAGTCAGAAAACAAGCAATGGAGCGTCAAGAGTTCATTGCAGAGGAGATCAAGAAGTTGGAAGCAGCAGGCCTGGTCCGAGGAGTACTCCATCCAACGTGGTTAGCCAATCCAGTAGTCGTGCGCAAGGCAAATGGGAAGTGGAGGCTTTGTATTGACTTCACTGATGTTAATAAAGCTTGTCCCAAGGATCCATTTCCCTTGCCGCGCATTGACCAGATTGTCGACTCCACAGCAGGATGTGATCTGCTTTCATTCCTTGATGCATACTCAGGATATCATCAGATCTTCATGGCAGAAGAGGATGAAGAGAAAACCGCATTCATTACTCCATGTGGCACGTACTGCTTTGTACGGATGCCTTTCGGACTAAAGAATGCTGGTTCGACATTTGCAAGAGTAGTCAGTCATGCTTTTGAGCCACAGTTGCACAGAAATGTAGAAGCTTACATGGATGACATAGTGGTCAAGAGCAGAGACAGAGCAACTTTGATCCAATATTTGGACGAGACCTTCACAAATCTGCGCAAGATCAATCTCAAGTTGAACCCCGAGAAGTGTGTGTTTGGAGTTCCTTCCGGCAAGCTTCTCAGGTTCTTTGTATCCCGGAGGGGGATTAAAGCCAATCCCGACAAGATCAAGGCCATCGAGCAAATCGAAGCACCGAAGCAAGTCAAGGACGTACGAAGGCTTGCCGGCTGCGTTGCTGCTCTCAGTAGGTTCATCTCTAAATCTGCTGAGCTCGCTCTGCCGTTTTTCAAAATTTTGAAAAAGGCGGGTCCAATGAAATGGACTCCGGAATCGGAGGCTGCGCTGCAGGACTTGAAGAGATACCTATCCTCCACTCCAACACTTGTCGCACCTAAGCCACAAGAGAAGTTGCTGCTATATCTGGCGGCAACCAATCAAGTGGTTAGTGCTGCGTTAGTAGCGGAGAGGGAGGCAAATGATGAACCAGCGGCCGCGGCAAGCGAGTCCAGCGACAAGCAGGGGGCTTCCCCGACAAACTCTGGCCCGGCAAGCCCTGATCCGACAAGTTCTGGTTCCGGCAAGGATGGATCTGCGCAGCCACAAGAAGAGAAATACAAGAAGATGGTGAAGCGCCCAGTTTACTTTGTCAGTTCCCTTCTACAGGGGGCTAGATCAAGGTACTCTGGTGTGCAGAAGTTGCTTTTCGGCCTTCTCATGGCCTCGAGGAAGCTGCGCCATTACTTTCAAGCACATGAGATCATAGTGGTCACTCGCTTTCCGTTGAAGAGGATATTGCAAAATCCAGAAGCAACAGGCAGGATTGTCGAGTGGGCACTGGAATTGTCAAGCTTTGGCCTCAAGTTTGAAAGTACTTCAACTATTCAGAGCCGAGCATTGGCAGAGTTCATAGCAGAATGGACGCCAACACCTGATGAAGAAACTCCGGAGAGGAGCATCCCCGTCAAGGAAGCAAGCAAAGAATGGATCATGTACTTTGATGGTGCCTTCTCGCTGCAGGGCGCCGGTGCGGGCGTACTACTTGTTGCCCCCACCGGAGAGCACCTCAAGTACGTGGTCCAAATGCACTTTCCCAAGGAGCAAGTAACAAACAATACTGCAGAGTATGAAGGCTTGCTTGCCGGACTCAGGATCGCGGCAGAACTTGGGATCAAGAAGCTTATTGTCAGGGGTGATTCACAGCTTGTCGTCCATCAAGTTAACAAAGATTATCAGAGTCCGTTTATGGAAGCATACATCGATGAAGTGAGGAAGCTAGAAGAACATTTTGACGGCCTGCAGATGGAACATGTTCCAAGAGTTCAGAATGACATTGCAGATGGCCTGTCAAAGTGTGACGCACTCAAGTTGCCTGTGGAACCAGGGATTTTTGTGCTCAAGCTGGCTCAACCATCTGTGACATCATCAGCTGGACAGAGCAAGAAGAGAAAGTTGGTCACTGGCGACTACTTTCCGGCAGAGCTCCCCGGAGCCGCCGTCAAGAAGGTCCCAAGGATCAACACAGAAAGTGCTGAGGAGCAGTCTGCTCCGACAAGCCCTAGGGTTTGTTTCGTTGAAGCAGACGCTCCCTACAAGCTGTGTCCCGACACGCTTGCCGGGGAGCATCACGCTCCGGCAGGATCCCAGATTCTTGCCGTAGAAGCAGATGTTCCCGCAGCAGCATTTGCGCCTTTAGTCCTTGTCGTCGAGCCACAAGCTCCGGCATGGGCACAGCAGATCGTCCATTTCCTTCAGATAGGAGAACTTCCCGAGGAACAAGAAGAAGCGGAGAGAGTAGCCCGGCAATCAAGTATGTACCAGTTTGTCGACGACATACTATACAGAAGAAGATTCAACGGAGTGAAATTGAAGTGCATTTCCCGGGAAGATGGACAGGAGCTGTTGGCGGAGATACACAGAGGCATATGTGGTCACCACATTGGCGCAAGAGCACTTGCCGGCAAAGCCTTCCGGCAAGGTTTCTTTTGGCCGACAGCCCTCCAGGATGCAACTACACAAGTAACCAAGTGTGAAGCGTGCCAGTTCCACTCCAAGCAGATTCATCAACCAGCTCAAGCTCTCCAAACAATCCCTTTATCCTTGCCATTTTCGGTCTGGGGACTCGACATCCTCGGCCCCTTTCCCCGAGCTGTCGGGGGCTTTGAGTACTTGTACGTTGCAATCGACAAGTTCACAAAGTGGCCTGAAGTGCAACCAGTGAGGAAGGTGACAACACAGTCAGCAGTCAAGTTCTTCAGGTCAATTGTTTTCCGTTTCGGAATCCCTAACAGGATCATCACCGACAATGGCACACAATTCACGAGCCGCACCTTCATGCAATACGTCCAAGATCTTGGCACCAAGATCTGCTTCGCTTCTGTTGCTCACCCGAGAAGCAACGGTCAAGCAGAGAGGGCAAATGCTGAAGTGCTGCGCGGGCTCAAGACCAGAACTTTCGACAGGCTGCGCAAGTGCGGAAGAAATTGGATCGAGGAGCTGCCAGTGGTTCTTTGGTCGATCAGGACGACGCCAAATCGAGCCACTGGCCAGACACCTTTTGCTCTTGTCTATGGAGCAGAAGCAGTTCTCCCCACGGAACTCGTATACGGATCGCCTCGAGTGCTCGCTTATGATGAGCTTGAGCAAGAGCAGCTGCGGCAAGATGACGCGCTACTCCTCGAGGAAGATCGTCTTCAGGCTGCTGTACGAGCTGCTCGTTACCAGCAAGCTTTGCGTCGCTACCATAGCCGCAAAGTTAATGCCAGAATCTTCGAGGAAGGTGACCTTGTTCTTCGGCGCGTTCAATCCGCCAAGAATTCTAACAAGTTGACGCCGAAGTGGGAAGGCCCTTATCGGGTGAAACGAGTCACTAGGCCTGGCGCTGTCCGCCTTGAGACCGAAGATGGCTTTCCGGTAAGCAATTCCTGGAACATAGAGCATCTTCGCAAGTTTTATCCATAAGGCGCGGTTGCCGGAATCCGTTCTGGCAACCAACTTTTGTACAAGCCTTGCCGTTGTTGCATGTAACCCTTTGTACAAAGCCGGGCGCAGATCCCGTGCATGAATAAAGTTCATGTGTGCTTTGCACATCTTGTCAAATTCCATGCATTCTTTCTTTTTTGCATGTCTTATCTGACATTTTGTGCAGCACTCGCCCCCGGTAAGCAATAACGAGCCTTAAAGCTCCATATCTTTATTTTCTCTGTTCAAAAAGAAGGTTCCTTCGCCCACAAGTTCACCGGGGGGGGGGGGAGGAGAGGATAAAGATGTGGACCAGGCGTCGTTCAAAAAAAATGCAGCCTTGCCGGGACGCGGACGACAGAAAAGCTAAGTTGCCAAAGTTTGGGCACAGTCAGTTTTAAATTTGTAAGTTACATTCCTTGAACGACCGTGCCTTGTATGGAAAACCTGTGCGCGGAGGAACCAACTCGTGGCTAAGTTGCGCCCTTGATTTGTTTCGAGTCCGCTCAACAATACGGGTGCGCTGCAACTAGCCCCGACAAGGTTTCTTGCCGGAGGCAGCACCGCCAGCAGGCTGCTGATGTTCCGCACTCAGCAAGTGTGCTTGCGCCGGCAAGTTCCCTAAAAGCGTAGGGCGAAAACATGCAACGGATGGAATCAAGTAAAGGAAGTAACATAGCAGACAGTACCCAGGATAAAGTTATATTACAATAAATAACTTGCCGCGCTCTAATGGATTGTTCCTATGACATATCTAGCAACGGCAAGAAGAAGAAAGGGAGAAGAAGAGTGGCCTAATCCGCGCGCTCGCCATCGATCCTCCTGACTTCGTTCACCTTGTCCACGATGGGTGCGACGATGGCTTTGAGCTCCTCAAGATCAACGCCCGCCGGCAGCTTCTTGAGGACACGGGAGAGGTCGAGACTTGGATTGCGGAAGAGGATCTTCACCAGCACCTTCTCCAAGACCTTGGCGCAGATTGCGCGCGACTCGTCCGCCAGCTTCTTCGGGATCCTTTCCCGGAGTTGCTGGAGGGCCATCACCACGCCCTTGAAGAAGAGAGTAAGCTTGGCGCTGGGCTGGAGGTTTTCGTCAGCAGAGTACCCGAAGCCCGCCAAGTCCAGCTCCGCCAACTCTTCGTCGATGGCTGCAGCAATGTTGACGAGGCCCTCCGTCCAGAGCTCTACCGTAGCCTTGAAGGTGTTCTGGGTCTCGGCGGCCCTCGTCAGCAACTCCTCGTTGCCCTTGAGCTCCTTCCTCAAGTCATCTTCTCGCTTCTTGGCGGCGTCCAGCGTCCCCGTCAAGGTGTCCAGTTTCAGCTCCAGATCAGCACTCGAGTCCTTGGCGGTGTTCAGCTCCTTGATCTTCTCGGCAAGATGAACTTGTAGATCGCCATGGGCGCGTGCATCCTTCTCGCGTTCGCGCTGGAGTGCGGCAAGCTCTTCGTTCTTCCTTTTCATGTCCGCCTCCAGCTGCGTCACCTTCACCTCTAACTCCTTCTTGGCGACCTCAGTAGCCGTGGCGACATCCTTCGCCTCCTTGAGTGCCCCGCCAAGTGATTGCTCCCGGACGGTGAGCTCCTCCTCGAGGCTGTCCAAGACCACCTTCTTCTGTATCAGCTCACCTTCCCGCTTGGACTGCTCCTCGGCGGCGAGCCTCTGCTGCTCTTCGGCTTCAGCCTTCTCCAGGATGAACGCCTTCTTCGCCTCGTCGAGCTGCACCCTCTCCTCAGCAATGGACCGGAGGGCCTCCTGGTTGCGGCTCTTGAGCTCCTCCGCGTGTTTCTCTATGTCAACTCCCGCCTGCGCGACAAGCGCTTCCCGAGACTCAAGCTTTGCTTGCCGGTCGCGGTAGAGTGACACCGGCTTTTGGAGCAACTGCTCCTCCTCGGACTCGCCGCTGTTGCTGCTTGGCTTGTCAACCACTGCCAGCCCAGCAGAGGCGAGTACTTCCCCGTAAAACCCCTCCCCTTCCACCGGCGCTCTGGAGCTCGACGCCCAGGGAAGCTTGATGTACACGCCCTCGCCGGCCTTCAAGTATGCGCCTGGCTGGGGCTCCTCGGAGCCCGGCGCTGCATCAGCGGCGGAGGGGTCGGCGGACGGTGCAGCGCCTTGCGCTCCTGTGCCCTCCGGGTCGTCAGTACGATCGCCGGACCCCTCACCGGCTCCTGCGCCAGTAGCCTTGGCGGCCTCCTCGTCGACAGGCTCATCAGCGCCGGCCTCTTCCTCGCCAGCGGCGGCATCTTCAGTGTTGTCGCGTGCGCCTTCCTCGCCAGTGGCCTCAATCTCCATCGGGTCTGCGAGAGGGGGATCTGAGGATAGGAAGAGGAAGGAAAAGTCAAGCAAATATCCAAAAAAGAAGAAAGAAGATCAGAAGAAGAGCCCAGGGGAAGATTTCCGACAAGGAAGGTTACCTGTGCTGGGCTCTGTGACCAAGGGCTCGCTGGTTCCGTCCCTTGCCGGGGACCTCTCCCTTGCCGGGGAGCGCCCCCTTGTCGGGGAATCACCCCTTGGCGGCGTAGTTGAAGTAGACAGCACCTCCGGGGCGGTTTTTGATTGCCCCTGATGGGCCTGCTCTGCTCCTACACGAATGCATCAACAATCAAGATGTCAGCAAAAGAAGAAGCACCCATGCGCGCCCCACAATAGGAAGTGAACCAAACACTTACGCTGGGGGCTGTGCTGGGGGCTGCTGCGGGGAGAAGGAACCGGGTCCGTCAAGGTGGTCTCGGACGTATCTTCTGCCGTCACAGCAGGATCGTCCTCGATGACAACCACGGGAACCTTGGCCCTCTTCGCCGCTCTCTCCGCCAAAGTCCTGAAATAGAACAGGAATTCAGAGAGAAGCAAATTAGATACAAGACAAACAACAACAAGGATCAAAGAAAATCAAGGACAGTGAGAAGAAAGTCTTACTCCTCCTCCTCCTCCTCTTCATCATCATCGGAGCTCAGCGTGGAGAGGTCGAAGTCCGGTACCCTCTCTGCGCGGTGTGGCAGAGGAGTAGGCTCCCTTTGGCGTTTGCCGGGGGCTGCGGCAGGATCGGGCGTGGCGGCCCGGGAAAACCCCGCCTCAGTTGCCGGCACAGCCTGGGACCCTCCCGCGGCAACGGTACTTGCCGCAGTGGAGCGTGTCCCACGGTGCCGCGGCTGCTGGTCGGCCTGCTCCTCTGCCGTATCTCCAACTCGACGGAGGCGCCTTCTCGGTTGGAATTGGGGCTGCGCTGGGGGATCCGCCTGCGGCAAGCTGCTCGAAGACGGCTGGCCGCTCGCGCCCTCGGCGGGCTCGCTCGCTTCGACCTCGGGCTCCCCCTCGCCAGCGACTTCTCCGGCGAGGTCTTCCCGGTCGGCAAGACTTGCCGCCTCGGCCGCCTCCGCCTCCTCCAACGTGAAGCCAAACTCACCCGCGGCAACGGCTGCCACCGCCTCTTCAGCCCTGGTGGCGATGTACAGCATCTCGTTGTCGGTGGTGGCGCGGGTGAGGAGCCTCTGCTCGTCGGAGTTGACGGCTACCTCCGTCAAGTTATCGAAGAATTGCTGCACGACCTCGACGGCGGGCTCTATCCAAGTTGCACTTATCCCGTGCGAGTCACACTCTGGCATCATTGCGCAGATGCGATCGCGCTGGGAGTTGTTGCACAAGGGGACGACACCCTGCGGCAACTTGAACCATTCTGGATGGTTGGCGTCATGCTTGAACAGCTCCCTCAGCATCCCGTCAAGCTCCAGAATGGTGAAGTTGAAGTTGAGGCCCGGACGCAGCCTCATGATATCCGCCGGGCCGCCAAACAGCCAGGCGGGACTCCCCCTCTTTTGCAGAGGGGCGATGCGACGGCAAAGGAAATCCGCGCCAACCGCCCCTGCTGTGAGCCCGGCATGCCTGAGCCGGAGGATTCGGGTGGTGGCAATCTTCAGCTTGGCATCGTCCGGCGACAGAGCGCTCCAGTCGCCGCCACGCACCACCCGGGTCTGGCGCAATTTGGTGAATGGCTGCGGATTGGCATCACAGATCCAGCACCACTCCGCCCTCCACTCGTCCCACTTGCTGCGGAGCTCGCCCGTCAAGTACACCTCCTTCATGCCAATCCGGGAGGTCCAGGCGATTCCGCCAGCCAGTGGCTCCCCTTTCTCGGCCCGGGGGGGAGAAATAATGACGAAAAAGAGCGACATTGGGGAGGATGCCAACAAAGTTCTCGCAGAGGTGTGCGAAAACCGCCATTGTCAGAACGGCGTTGGGGGTGAAATCAAGAAGATGAAACCCGTAGGTGTTCATGATGTCGCAGAGAAAATCGGAAAAAGGTGGGCAGAGCCCGCAATAGAAGAACACAGGAAAGAAGTAATATCCTCTGGGGCACTTTTTCGATTTGGAAGCCTCAGCGGAAAGCGCCAGCGTGCGCGGATGCGCCCGCGTCTCCGTCGACCAGAAGAGGTAGAACTCCTCCCGCAGCGCCTTCGAGGTGGGCTCGGGGGAGAAAAGCACTTGCTTCTTGCGCAGCGCCTCAAGCTACAGCACCTCGGCCGACTTCGCAGCCTTCGCAGCCTTCCCGGTCTTCGGAGCCATGGCGGAAGCGATGGGGGAAGGCGAGGGCGACGGCGGCGACGGCGGCGACGGGCGGCGGAGCGCTGCTCTCTTTCGGCTTTCGGAGGAAGTAACTGCAAGTGGCGAAGGTGGGGGAACGGCCCTGTTTCCTCTGCTTATAAACAGGGGATACGAACGTTATGCATTTCCTGGAATTAAGTATTGCCCACGTTCTCTCCCACGACGCCGCGTTTGACGCATGCCGTTGCGGGAGGACGCGGCGGGCACGGAGTCAGATTCAATGTAGACCCAGGCCGCGCGTGCCCGTGCCCTGTTTTGGGCCTGACCCAACAGCGCTCGGCACCGTGTATGGCCCAGGCCCGGGGGCTCCTGTCGGTGTACTAAAGTAGGGGTACCTTAGTACCCCGAACTTGTGCACGGGCAGTCGCAGCGTCCGGCGGCAAGGCTTGCCGGGCGTCCGCCAAGACCCTCCACTATTCCTATTTATTGCCATTCAAGAACAAAGTATTAACTAAGAAGGACAAGACCCCGGCAAGAGGAGCTTGCCGGGAAGGACAAAGACCCCGGCAAGAGGGGCTTGCCGGGAAGGCCAACCAAGGCCAACCAAGGCAAGGCACGGCGAGCGACAAGCTTGCTGATGCGACAAGACAACGGCCGCGGCAAGGCGCTTACCGCGGCAAGGCTGCCACTCTGCACCCGAGCTCCAGCGCATCCAACGACGTGTCGCCCCAGGATCATCCCAGGAGCACGTGGCGAGGCGCTGTGCAGCCATGCGGTGCGAGGTGGCAAGCGAAGCTGACAAGGAAGCCATCATGGCGATCGGTGGCGCCTCTAACGGTCGTTTCCTACACTGTTGGGGCGACCGGACGGGCATTAAATGCCCTTGTCCCCTGTCGTCAGAGTTAGGTAGGGGACACTGTTGGTAGTAGTTGTACCAACCCGCGTTTTTACTCTTTTACCCCCCTTTTCTACGCTGCCACCTGTCGGTGACCCCCTTTAGACTATAAAAGGGAGGCCCATGCGCACGTAGAAGGGGTTCCGCAGTTGGTTCGGTTCATCCGACACATTCAACACCACAACACGCTCACGCTCTTGAGCAAGAACATAATACCAACACAAAGCAGCAGTAGGAGTTTTATCTCTCCGGAGAGCTCCGAAGCTGGGTAAAAATCCCCCGCGTGCCTTCGCCTCGATCTGCTCTGCTTGCGCCCTCCGCTCCCTTGCCGGACCGAGAAGGGGCCCCCTGCCCCATAGGTGCTCGTTCCCCACGACACAGAGTCTTCAAGAGATGGAGTTCGACGCGGGGTAGCAGTCCGTGGAGGAGTGGAGTCGAACTGGAATCTTTCATTGAAGCCATCGTCTTGAAGATCTGCTTCAGCACTAAGCAAGGTCAAACTCTTCCATGATCGCTGGCAGGTTTCATGAGCAACAAAGGCATTCTTGGTGGCAAGGTTGCAAATGCGATTGACATCCACCAAGAGGCTTTGCATATGTCTCTTGAGCCAGAAATGATGCTTATCATGTTTCTGATGAAGGGCCACAAGAAGTTCTCAGCCATTGAGAACACGAGAACGCTTCTGAGGCCTTTGGGCAATGGTGCTTTCAGTGGCTTCAGTGGGCGCTCTGTGAGGCAGACGTGTGTTACCAGCCAGTGGATAGATTCGTGTTGCTTCTTGAACACCTTCAATAGGCTGAGTGAAGCTTTGGTGCTCAATGTTCTAAAGACAAAGCGGCGTCTTGGCAGGGTCAGAATATATAGCATCAACTGACATATCAACCTCTGGCAGAAAGATTATATGATTGCGAGCAGAGGGCTGATAATTGACAGATGAGTGTCGCTTGATGAGGCGCATGACCCATGGAGCATAAAACTTCAGACCAAATAGGTCAGAGTCGGAAGCAGCAAGTTGCCTGATGAAGAATTCTTGCGTGTTGAAGCTGATGCCATTGAGAATATAGAAGACCAAAGTCTTCATTTCTCCTTCAAGCTTGGCTGCTGATGAATGTCCTGTGACTGGCCATAGAGTTCGCCTGATGATATGATATATGGTGCGAGGTAGTTACTCAAGGTCTTCAACAAAGAAATGTGTGGGATACTCAGCGTCAGGTGGCAAAGGCTTCATCATGCTCAACATCTAGCTCATATTGGGTTCTGGCTTATGGAAGATACTCTCTACAGCATTGCGGTGTAGCGGACAGTTAGGTTCATATAGTTCTCCAGGAGTGGCTAGCCCTGTAAGCTCAATGATATCCATAGCTTTGGCTTCATGATGAACATTTCCAGTCATCCACTCGAGAACCCATGTCTTGATGTCCCTGTAGTAGCCGCGAATGTGCAGAGTGGCATAGAATTGAAGTAGTAGCTCTTCATTCCAATGTTCTTTGTCTGTCACAAAGTGGAGCAGACCAGCATCACGAAAGCAGTCAAGTGCTTCTTCTAAGCATGGCAATCCAGCAATAGCTTCAGTGCCAAGGCGCATATGAGCGAAAATGCACCCTTGATCATATAGCACGCATGAGTAATAGCTTCTCTGTTGATAGCTCCAGAACCGATCTGATGATATCCTTGGCTTGGAGTAGGGGTTCTTGGCGTTGTCAAAGAAGGTATTGTGGCTTTGAAGCCATTAGCATTGAATGACCCTGGTGAGTTGGCAGTACCTGGAAACCTTGGCAACCTGGGCTTTGGCTTCTGGACCTGAGGCCTATGCTCAACATGATAGTCAAATTGCGAGCCTGAGGTAGCAGGAGGAGGCACCAGAATAGGCCATCAGACAGTGGTAAGCTGACCATGACTGTATGCTTGCTCAATTGTGTGAGGCCTTGGTGGCGGAACAGGAGCAGGGGCAACAGTTGAAGCATCAGGCTGCACGACAGGTGCTTCGGGAGCAGTTGTCATATCAGGTGCAGCAGTCTCATTGGTTTCAGGTGCAACATCCTCATTTGCTTCAGGCACAGTGGCCTCATTGGTTTCAGGCACACTTGTTGGTGCAGGCTCCACATTAGCGTCAGCCATGACTACGTCAGTGGCTTCATTGGCATTGGTGGTGGCAGCCTCAACATTGTCAACCTCCTCTTGACGAGCAGGAGGGTCGGGCACAGGCACGTTCAAATCATGAACTGCTTCTTCTTCAATTGCTGGGGGAGTAGGAACACATACTTCTTCTTCATTTTCTTCAGCTGATGCAGCCGGAATGTCTTCAGCAGCATGTGCTTCAGACTCGGAGACATTCACAGTGGGAGCAGGTTCAGAACATACTTGCCATGCAACAGGTGAACGTTGCACTTCTCCTTCTGGAATGCTCGACAAAGGGACTTCAGGCCTTTGTCCTCTGCGAAGCCTGCGAAGTGTTGGCTTCATCTTCGGAGATAGAGTTGGCTAGGCCTGAAAGTCTTCATCCTCTTCTTGCACGTTGGGGGTAGCTTGTTGTTGTTGGTGGGGAGTACTGGGGGAGTCTTGGAGTTGTGGGTGATCAGCCCACGATGCATCCTGAGCAAGTGGCGTCAATGGACGACCAATACTGATGAGTTTGTTATTCGTATGAACAGGCGATGATATCACTTCATGTTCGATCTGTGGAAGAACTTCATCATCAGCTACATTGTCATCATGACCAATGTCTTCAGCAGTGGTGGGTTCAACTGCTGGAATATCTTCAGTTACATGAGCCTCTGTGGGAGCAGGCTCATGGACTACCATTCGTCGTTCTTGATGTTCTGACGCTGGGCGAACCATGGAAATGGGTTCAACGACTAAGGGCTCTATGGAAGCAGCCCTAGTCTTCTTGGTCTTGCGCTTCTTCTTGGAGGGAGCGGCATCAGAGGCTTCAGTGTTCTTTCTCTTTCTGGCGTCAGCCTCGGCAGCCCTTGTCTTCTTCTGTTCTGAAGCGGTTGTGGAGACCTTTGGCTTCGAGCCTGTCATGCTGCTTGGGAAGATAATGCGAGGGACTTCTTGGCTTGAATGCTCAGGCTGTTCAGCAGGGTGCTTCTTCTTCTTCTTTGTAGCCATCATGGGGTCAATGCCAGGACGACCAAGTGATTTGCACTTCTCAGCCTCATTGTAGGAAAGCACACACTTATCAGCCAAGATCTTCATGCGCTCTCGAGAGCCTTGAGCTTCTTGGCGTTTCTTGAGAAAAGCTTCTTTAAGCTCATGCAGCATGACCTTGAAGTTTTTGACGTCTTGAACACTTAGCCTGGCCACATGCTTCTTGAATTGAGCCTTCTCATAGTCAATCTTGTTCTTGAGCTCAACGATTCGCTGAGCGAGAGCTAGCTCAGAAGCAATGGCGCCATTGAAGGCGACACTGAGGCCAATGGGAAGCTGTAAATCTTCAAAGCTGACATTGGGGGTGTCGAACCACTCATCAATGAAATTGTGGATGATGGCCACATCAAAGAGAGGCAAGTTGCTGAAGATTTCTGCTTCTTCTTTGCTTTTGATTAGCTGCTCAAGAGCATCATCAGCAAGATCTTCATCACTTGATAGATCAATAGGTTCTTCACGTAGAATTGCAGCAGGAGTCAAGGCTCTTTGATCAGATGGTCTGACTAGTTGCTTCTTCTTCTCCATTCTCTTGGAGACACGGGATTGATCTTCAGACTGCACACTGGCTTCAGGAGGTGCAGTGGCTAGTGGCTTCGCACGCAAAGTCTTCGGAGGTACAGCTGAGGTTGAAGCCTTTGACTTCTTTTGCTTCTGCGGCTTTGGAGGAGGAGCAGGGGCTTCATCAAAGTCAGCACCATTGTCAGAATGACCTACTCTGGCGCCTTGGACCATGATGTAGGTGATGAGGCCGTCAAGGTTGGCGTAGGGGCCAATGACATTGGGATTAGCTTTACAGGAGCCGTCAGCACGGGGAGCAGAGGGACCTGGGTTGAAGTCCAAACCCAAGGACTTCTTATTCTTCTTGGCCGAAGCCACAGCAAACTGGTAGTTGCGCTTGAAGAGAGAGTCATCATGACACCATAGTAGTGAGGTGGGATATGCGTTCGCTGGCTGTGGCCCATGGACCATGCAAGGATAGAAGCCTTGGTCAATGGCTTCAGCTCTGGTCTTGGGATGAAGGCCTCGATAGAGAATATCACCCCAAGGTCTCTTGATGGCATTCTTCTCTGCATATTCCTTCGTAACAAACTTGTACTTGAACCACTCCTCAGCCCAATAGCGACGAATCCATTGGATTCGCGTCTTTCTCTGATGATAGTTCTCTTCAGGATCTGTCTTGTATAGTTCTGCTAAATCATCAGGCAGATCTTTGGATGTTCCTTCTCTGCACTGTCTACCACCCTTCCTTGCTGATTTTTCTGCAGCCATGAACTTCAAACTAAATGGCTTCAATGCGTTCAAAGGCTTCAGGATATTACGCTTGCTAGTCAAGCAGGAACTGGCTTCAGGAGAATTTATGTGATGCTGTAAGTATTCTGCAAACGAATGCAGACTATGAGAACCAAGGGATTCTCCCACGGACATGTACCTGTGACAGCATTAGATATGCGAGGGAAGGGGAAGAGATCATATGCATTCTCGGAAGATTTTGAAGATAAATCAGTTTGAAAACATTGACCTCATGATGCGAAGACATTCACTTATATAGGTGAGTTGGTTCCAGATTTGTACCAATCCGTGAATAAGTACAGTGAGTAATCAAACTAGACAGGAAATTTAAGTGAATCGACTAGCCAGTATGAGATGCAGGCAGAATAGATCTAACTTGAACAGACAGAAACAACTTTCGGTAAACAGGATGAATCTTGAAGATCAAAAAGGTGGTAAAAATAGAGTTATAATTACCACATGAAGAACTGCTAGATGGAAGAAAAGGAGACCGAGCAGTTCAGCCCACCGTGCCCTAACTTGGCGACGGAGGACACCTACGGCGATGGCGGAGAGGACGGTGTCCGCGGCTGGCGTGAGGACGGCGTCGGAGAAGTCGCGGCAGCTAAGCGCTTCGTCACCGGCGTCGTCGCGAGCTAGCGGTGGCGCTAGGGTTTTGACGGAGGTGGAGAGGTGGAAGAAGGATTTCTTTACCGCAGGGGACTAGTATTTATAAGTAGGTGAGAGACACAGCGCAATTACGCTGGTGCCCCTGGCGGTTCATATCTAAGGGGTACGTGTCAAGCATGCAACACACTCAGGGTTGTCCCACGTTCCCACGCCCGCCAGGCATGTCGGAGAGTTGTTCCGGCTTCTCCGGATTTCAACAGTAAAGATAAGACATATAAATCAGATTTAATGTTTGTCTCTTTGCTTTATGCTGACTAGGACGCAGAGAAGACATTCGACAGTTTCAATAGAATGCATATGATTTGGACAGATAGAGTTTAAGATAGGAAGCATAGAGAGGTTAGGGTCCGATCACATTCACTTAGTTCAAAAGATCCAATCTTGAAGACATAGCTATAAGTGAATGCTGTAAAGGACAGAACACACACACACACACACACACACACACACACACACACACACACATATATATATATATATATATATATATATATATATATATATATCAGAAAGCAATCAAATCATGAAGACAAATTGAAACTGAAGACAAACCAAATGCGAAGTCATTGCAATATAACGCCTTGAGTGAAACACTTCAAACAAAGAAGGTTGGTGGTGGCGTTACCCAACGTATAGGAAGTATTAAACCCAGACACGGCGCACAATTATCGTGGCGCTCCGAAGTCAAATTCCATGTTAATATATTCACACTCAGAGTGTAAATCATCATTGATTGAAGATATACATTACTTTGTGTGTTGCACATCTAAGTCATCAACATGCATAAGTGTTAGGATGTGTGCCTGATCATAGGACATTAGAGGATTACAAGATATTTAGCTCACACCGTAACTTGCAAAACCTTTTCTCATCCAAGGGCTTTGTGAAGATATCTGCCAGTTGCTCTTCAGTGTTGACGTGAATGATATCGATATCTTTCTTCATAACATGATCTCTGAGAAAGTGATGACGAATTTCAATGTGCTTTGTCTTCGAGTGTTGGACTGGATTATTGGCTATTTTGATGGCACTCTCGTTGTCGCAGAAGAGAGGTACTTGTTTCAGGTTGATGCCATAGTCCTTGAGAGTTTGCTTCATCCATAGAAGCTGAGCACAACAGGATCCAACAGCAATGTATTTAGATTCATCAATTGAGAGTGATACACAGTTCTGCTGCTTCGAAGAACAACACACAAGTGATCGACCAAGAAAATGACATGTGCCAGATGTAGACTTGCGATCCACCTTGTGACCAGCATAATCAGCATCCGAGAATCCAACCAAATCAAATTTTGAGTCCTTGGGATACCATAATCCGAGTGTTGGGGTGTAAGCCAAATATCGAAGAATTCGCTTCATAGCTAAGTGATGCGATTCCTTTGGTGCCGCTTGGAATCGAGCACACATGCAAACACTAAGCATAATATCTGGCCTAGATGCACATAAATAAATCAAAGAACCAATCATGGAGCGGTATACCTTTTGATCGAACTCTTTACCATTGTCGTCGGGACCAAGATGGTGCTTGGCTGGCATTGGCGTCGTGTAGCCTTTGCAGCCTTCCATTTCAAACTTCTTCAGACAGTCTTTGAGGTATTTCTCTTGAGATACGAAGATGCCATTCCTCTGTTGACGAATTTGAAGACCGAGGAAGAACTTCAGCTCACCCATCATGGACATTTGATATTGCTCTTGCATCATGTACCCAAACTCATCACTATACTTCTGGTTGGTGCAGCCGAAGATTATGTCATCCACATATATTTGGCACACAAACAGTTCACCATCATATGTCTTCGTGAAGAGTGTGGGATCGAGGGATCCAGGTTTGAAGCCTTTGCTCTTCAGGAAGTCTTTGATTGTATCATACCAGACACGAGGAGCTTGTTTGAGGCCATACAGTGCTTTATTTAGCTTGTACACCATATCAGGATGTTTTGGATCTTCAAAGCCAGGTGGTTGTGCAACATATACTTCTTCTTCAATCTTGCCATTGAGAAATGCACTCTTTACATCCATTTGATATAGCAAGATATTGTGATGATTAGCATAGGCTAGCAGTATGTGAATAGCTTCAAGCCTAGCAACAGGAGCAAATGTTTCATCGAAGTCAATTCCTTCAACTTGAGTGTATCCTTGAGCCACAAGACGTGCTTTGTTTCTGACGACTTGACCATGCTCATCTTGCTTGTTTCAATATATCCACTTTGTTCCAATAATGTTATGCATGCGAGGATCAGGTCGCTTGACAAGTTCCCAAACATTATTCAGTTTGAACTATTGAAGTTCTTCTTGCATGGCTTGAATCCATTCTGGTTCCATAAAAGCTTCAGCAACTTTCTTGGTTTCTGATATAGACACAAATGAAAAGTGCCCACAGAAGTTTGCTGGCTGTGTTGCTCTTGATCGAGTGAGCGGACCAGGTGCATTGATGCTGTCAATTATCTTCTCTATTTGAACTTCATTTGCAACACGAGGATGAACAGGACAAAGATTTTGCTCTGGCTGATCATTGTCATCATTGGGAGGATTGTCTTCGGTCTGAGCATTGTCTTCAGGTTGATTTGGTGCAGAGATAATAAGTTCCTCTTTAGGTTGTGCTTCAGAGGGCATGATTTCACCAGTTCCCATCAGCTTGATTGCCTCGTTTGAAGGAGCTTCATCAAGTGTACTTGGCAGAATCTCTCTCTGTGAACCATTGGTTTCATCAAATTTCACATCCACAGTTTCAACGATTTTGTAGAGATAAAGGTTGAAGACTCTGTAGGAGTGTGAATCCTTTCCATAGCCAAGCATAAAGGTTGAAGGCATTGTTGGCTTCTTGCCAGTAAGCAACTCATATGATGTTTTGTTCAGAAGCTTATGAATGTATACACGGTTGATGATGTGACATGCTGTATAAATAGCTTCAGGCCAGAACTTTCTTGGTGTCTTGTACTCATCTAGCATTGTTCGAGCCATCTCAATGAGGGTTCTGTTTTTGCGCTCAACAATGCCGTTTTGCTGAGGTGTGTACGGAGCAGAGAACTCATGAGTGATTCCCATTGTATCCAGATACAGATCAAGTCTAGTGTTCTTGAATTCAGTGCCATTGTCACTTCTGATGTGCTTGATCTTCACGCCATAATTGTTCATTGCTCGAGTTGCAAATCGCCTGAAGACATCTTGCACTTCAGTCTTGTACAGAATTATATGAACCCATGTGTATCTTGAGTAGTCATCAACAATGACGAAGCCATAAAGACAGGCAGTTGTTGTGAGGGTGGAGTAGTGAGTAGGTCCAAATAAGTCCATGTGTAACAGCTCGAGGGGTTGAGATGTTGTCATGATTGTCTTCGAGGGGTGCTTTGCCCTTGTCATCTTTCCAGCTTCATAGGCACCACACAGATGATCCTTCTTGAACTTGACATCCTCTATGCCAATGACATGCTTCTTCTTGACAAGTGAGTGTAAGTTTCTCATGCCAGCATGTCCCAGCCTTCGATGCCAGAGCCAGCATTCTGAAGCTTTTGTAAGAAGACATACGGCAAGCTGTGGACCTGCTGAGAAGTCTACCATGTATAGATCATCTTTTAGATACCCTTCAAAGACTAGAGATTTGTCAGATTCCATTAGTACAAGACAACGATATTTGCCAAATATCACAATCATGTTCAAGCCACAAAGCATTGAGACAGATATTAAGTTGAAACCAAGGGATTCAACAAGCATCACTTTATCCATGTGTTGATCCTTTGAGATTGCAACTCTACCTAGACCCAATACCTTGCTTTTACCAGTGTCAGCAAATGTAATGTGACTCTTGTCGGATGGACGTAAGGTTGAGTCCATGAGAAGACTTCGATCACCAGTCATATGATTTGTACATCCACTGTCCATAATCCATTTTGAAGCTTTTGGTGATGTACCCTACAGTGCAGTTAGGAGGATGGGCTTCACAAAAGTGTTGTGAAGCATATGCATTTGACACATATAGGGACAGTCACAGCTTATAACAGAGTTAGGACATAGTATGACTGATAAGAAATTCAGATGTGAAGCATATAGAACGATATTTTATCGTGCGTCCTCAATGAGTTTTAGGTCCCCAGCAATAGTATCGGACGCCATTGATTGCTGGCTAGAGACCGTTTTCTGCAAAAGAGAGTTAGTTCTTCTTTGCCACCCACATCTTCAGTGGGGGCTTAGAAGCAATGAGTCTAAGTGCAGCATCTGAGAATTTTGGCTTTGAAGCCCTAGCAAATAGCCTTGCAGGAGATGAATGGTACTCATAAGAATAAGCAGAAAAGTTCTTAGTCCTATGAACATGGCGGTTCGAAGATACACGCTCATATTCATAAGTCTGAGCATGATTTCCCTGCAAAACATTGGCGTTAGGGTGACTCATATGAGTCATGTATCTGTATGAAGCCTTTGGGCCACATGAAGCTATTGGTCTGGGGTTTGTCTTCTTCCTTAGTGGTGTCATGACGACATTCGCAGGAAGATTCTCAATGTACCGCTTAGGTACCCAGATCTTCTTCATAGGTGGTCCATTCCTGCAGTTAGTACCAATGTACCTGGCAAACACTTCACCATTCTGATTTTTGAATAGCTTATAGTTTGCATCAAAGGATTCATCAATGATAATAGGATTAGCACAGGTAAAGCCAGATAAGGTGGATGGATCTACTGAAGGTTCCTTTACAGCAACCCATGTGGTTTTGGGGTACTGCTCAGGCTTCCAGTACGAGCCATCAACATTCATTTTTCTTTCGAACCCAACACCCTCTTTCCTAGGGTTTCGGTTCAGAATCTGCTTTTTGAGGACATCGCAGAGAGTCTGATGTCCCTTCAAACTTTTGTACATCCCTGTTTCAAGCAATGTCTTCAACATAGCATTTTCATTAGCAACAGCAGTGGTATCATCCGCAGAGGGGTTAGTGACCACATCAGTAGGTGAAGACAATGAAACAGTAGCAGCAGTGGAACATTCAGCAACAGATGTAGCGTTATCACGCTCAATGCATTTTAGACATGGTGGTTCAAATCCATCCTGAGCAGAACTGATCTGTTGGGCGCGAAGTGAATCTCGCTCCTTCCGAAGATCTTCATAATCCACTCTTATCTTTTCAAGGTCTAGCTTTCTTTGAAGACATTCAGAAGACAGCTTCTCATGATCAGATAAGAGAGCATTATGTTGATCTTGAAGGGCGTCAAACTTAGCATGAAGTCTCTGAAGACTATCAGCCAAAGCTTTTGACTGATCCATTTCTTCACCCAACATATCATCGCTCTTACTAAGCATGTCTTGAACCTTTTCCAAGATTCTTTGTTGTTTAGTGGCAAGGGAAGCAAGCTTGTCATAACTAGGGCCAAATTCATCACCTGATTCATCATCATTAGATTCAGAGAGATAGCATTGAGTTACTTTATCACCCCTTGCCATGTGGCATGATGAGGATGATGATGATTCAGGTGCAAAGGTCATTTCCTTGAGAGATTCCTTGTATTCCTCAAACCGCGGATCATGACGAGTGCAATGAACTTTGTATACATCAGAAAGCCGGTCCCAAATTAGCTTCGCGTGATTGAGGTGCATAACATTCCTGAACTGATTTCGGGACAGATGACAGCAGATGACGTCCTTCGCTGTGAGGTTCAATAGAGTATACTTGCGAATGTCATCAGCCTCTGCCATCTTGCTTAGATCAGTGAGTCCAATCTCAGTGACGGTCCATAGTTCGCTATCCATGGACATGAGTAGCTTCTTCATCATGGCCTTCCATCGAGGATACTCATGACCGTCAAAGGTGGGACACGATATGTTCCTCAATCCTGCAGTCGACATAGCTGAAACTCCAGGTGGTTAAACCGAATCACACAGAACAAGGGAGTACCTTGCTCTGATACCAATTGAAAGTGCTAGTATCGACTAGAGGGGGGGTGAATAGGCGATTTTTGTGAAAGTCTTCAAAACTTGGAAGTTTCGAAGACAAACAACAGAAACAACCTAATTGATATGCAGCGGAAGATAAACTACCCTAAACAAGCCATAGTCAAGTATGTAATGATGGGAAAGTACAGGACTAATAGCAGTTAGGTAGTAAGGATCAAGATGGAAGATAGTGTGAAGCCAATCAACAATAGTAGTGAAGCAATGAAGTCAAACAGATACACAAATAGGCAATGACTTCACGAAGACAAACTAAAGTAAGGATGGGAAGGGATACAACCAGTTGCTTGTTGAAGACACAGGATTTGTTGGACCAGTTCCAGTTGCTGTGACAACTGTACGTCTAGTTAGGGAGGCTGAGATTTAACTCAGAAGACCATGTCTTCACCTTATTCCCCTTGAGCTAAGGACACCCAGTCCTCGCCCAATCACTCTGGTAAGTCTTCAAAGGAGACTTCCAAACCTTCACAGACTTCGTTCACCGGCAATCCACAATGACTCTTGGATGCTCAGAACGCGACACCTAACCGGCTGGAGGATACACAGTCCTCAAGTGTAATAAGTCTTCAGGTCACACAGACAGAAAGACTTCAGTGATGCCTAACACTCTTTGGCTCTGGGTGTTTGGGCTTTGTCCTCGCAAGGATTTCTCTCTCTCAAATGCTTCGAGGTGGGTTGCTCTCAAACGACAAAAGCCGTGTACAAACTCTAAGCAGCCACCAATTTATGGTGTAGGGGGTGGGCTATTTATAGCCACTAGGCAACCCGACCTGATTTGTCCAAAATGACCCTGGGTCACTAAGGAACTGACACATGTTCCAACGGTCAGATTTCAAACACACGCGGCAACTTTACTTGGGCTACAAGTAAAGCTGACTCATCCAGCTCTGGATAAGATTTGCTCTCATTGTCTTCGCTCGAAGACATAGGATTTGACTTGAGCATCACTTCAGTCACTCTGACTTAGTTCACTTGGACCCCACTTAATATTACGGTGGTTCCCATGACTCAACAAAGAAGAAAAGGAAACAACGAAACCACACAGTCTTCACGCTCCATAGTCTTCACACAATGTCTTCTCATGTCATAGTCTTCAATATGAATATCTTCTCATACCACCATTGTATTCAATGTCTTCATACATTTTTAGGGGTCATCTCCGGTAGGTAAACCGAATCAATGAGGGACACTACCTGCGTTATCCTACAATTCTCACAAACGCATCAGTCCCTCATCCAACTTTGTCGTCAATACTCCAAAACCAACTAGGGGTGGCACTAGATGCACTTACACTATGCATGCTGGAAGTTGCGCTTGAAGAGAGTATCGTCACGACACCAGAGCAATGATGATGGGTCGGCATTCTCAGGCTGAGGTTCACGGACCATACAAGGATAGAAACCCTGTGAAATAGCTTCAGCTCTGTTCTTGGGTTGAAGGCCTCGATAGAGAATATCACCCCAAGGGCTTTTTATAGCATTCTTCTCTGCATATTCCTGGGTCAAGAACTTGTACTTGAACCATTCTTCAGCCCAATAGCGTCGAATCCATTGGATTCGTGTCTTGCGCTGATGATAATTCTCTTCAGGATCTATCTTATAAAGCTCTGCTAGGTCATCAGGCAGATCTTTTGATGTTCCCCCACGTTGCTGTCTGCCACCCTTCCTTACTGATTTTTCTGTAGCCATGAACATCAAACTGAATGGCTTCAATACGTTCAAAGGCTTCGAAGACTTTCGCTTGCTGGTCAAACAGGAACTGGCTTCAGGAGAGTTAATGTGATGCTGTAAGTATTCTGCAAACAAATGCAGACTATGAGAACCAAGGGATTCTCCCACGGACATGTACCTGTGACAGCATTAGAGATGCGAGGGAAGGGGAAGAGTTCATATGCATTCTCAGAAGATTTTGAAGATAAATCAGTTTGAAGACATTGACCTCATGATGCGAAGACATTCACTTATATGTTGAGAGTTGGTTCCAGATTTGTATGAATCTGTGAATAAGTACAAGTGAGGAATCAAACTAGATATGAAATTTAAGTGAATGGACTAGGCAGTATGAGATGCAGACAGAATAGATCTAACAATGTGTAGGCAGAAACCACTTCTGGTAGATAGGATGAATCTTTGAAGATAAAAAAGACAGTAAAAATAGAGTTATATTTACCACACGAAGAACTGCTAGATGGGATGAACAGGATACCGAGCAGTTCAATCCACCATGCCCTAACTCGGCGACGGAGGACACCTACGGCGACGGCGGAGAGGACGATGTCCGCGGCCGGCGTGAGGACGCCGTCGGAGAAGTCGCGGCAGCTAAGCACTTCGTCGCCGGCGTCGTCGAGAGCTAGCGGTGGCGCTAGGGTTTTGACGAGGTGGAGAGGTGGAAGAAGGTTTTCTTTACTGCAGGGGACATGTATTTATAAGGAGGTGTGCAACACAGCGCAATTACGCAGGTGCCCCTGGCGGTTCACATCTGAGGGGCACGTGGCAAGCATGCAACATACTCAGAGTTGTCCCACGCTCCCACGCCCGCCAGGCATGTCGGATGGTTGTTCCGGCTTCTCCGCATTTCAACAATAAAGATGAGTCATTTAAAAATACTTAATGTTTGTCTCTGTGTCTTCTACTGACTAGGACGCAGAGAAGACATTCGACAATTTCAATAGAATGCATATGATTTGGACAGATAGAGTTTGAGATAGAAAGCATAGAGAGATTAGGGTCCGATCACATTCACTTAGTTCAAAAGATTCAAATAGGAAGATATAGCTATAAGTGAATGCTATAGAGAACAGAACACTAGTATATATATATATATATCAGATAGCAATCAAATCATCATAGTGAAGAAAATCATGAAGATAAATTGAAACTGAAGACAAACCAAATGCGAAGTCATTGCAAAAATAACGCCATGAGTGAAACACTTCAAACAGAGAAATTTGGTGGTGGAGTTACCCAGCGTATAGGAAGTATTAGATCCAGACACGGCGCATAATTATCATGGCGCTCCGAAGTCAAATTCCATGTTAATGTATTCACACTCAGAATGTAAGTCTTCATTGATTGAAGATATTCATTACTTCGTGTGTTGCACATCTAAGTCATCAACATGCATAAGTGTTAGGATGTGTGCATGATCACAGGACATTAGAGGATTCCAAGATATTTAGCTCACACCGTAACTTGCAAAACCTTTTCTCATCCAAGGGCTTTGTGAAGATATCTGCCAGTTGCTCTTCAGTGTTGACATGAATGATGTCAATATCTTTCTTCATGACATGATCTCTGAGAAAGTGATGACGAGTTTCAATGTGCTTTGTCTTCGAGTGCTGGACTGGATTGTTGGCTATCTTGATGGCACTTTCATTGTCGCATAAGAGAGGTACTTGTTTCAGATTGATGTCATAGTCCTTGAGAGTTTGCTTCATCCATAGAAGCTGAGCGCAACAAGATCCAGCAGCAATGTATTCAGATTCAGCTGTTGAGAGTGATACACAGTTCTGCTTCTTTGACGACCAACAGACAAGTGATCGACCCAGAAAGTGACATGTGCCTGATGTAGACTTGCGATCCACCTTGTCACCAGCATAATCAGCATCCGAGAATCCAACCAAATCAAATTTTGAGCCCTTTGGATACCATAATCCGAGTGTTGGGGTGTAAGCCAAATATCGAAGAATTCGCTTCACTGCTAAGTGATGCGATTCCTTTGGTGCCGCTTGGAATCGAGCACACATGCAAACACTAAGCATAATATCTGGCCTAGATGCACATAAATAAAGTAAAGAACCAACCATGGAGCGGTATACGTTTTGATCGAACTCTTTACCATTATCGTCGGGACCAAGATGGTGCTTGGCTGGCATTGGCATTGTGTAACCTTTGCAGTCTTCCATTCCAAACTTCTTTAGACAATCTTTGAGGTATTTTTCTTGAGATATGAAGATGCCATTCCTTTGCTGACGAATTTGAAGACCAAGGAAGAACTTCAGCTCACCCATCATGGACATCTGATATTGCTCTTGCATCATGTACCCAAACTCATCACTATACTTCTGGTTGGTGCAGCCGAAGATAATGTCATCCACATATATTTGGCACACAAACAGTTCACCATCATATGTCTTCATGAAGAGTGTGGGATCGAGGGATCCAGGTTTGAAGCCTTTGCTCTTCAAGAAGTCTTTGATCGTATCATACCAAGCGCGAGGTGCTTGTTTGAGGCCATACAGTGCTTTGTTTAGCTTGTACACCATATCAGGATGTTTTGGCTCTTCAAAGCCAGGTGGTTGAGCGACATATACTTCTTCTTCAATCTTGCCTTTGAGAAATGCACTCTTCACATCCATTTGATATAGCAAGATGTTGTGGTGGTTAGCGTAGGCTAGCAGTATGCGAATAGCTTCAAGCCTAGCGACAGGAGCAAATGTTTCATCGAAGTCAATTCCTTCAACTTGAGTATATCCTTGAGCCACAAGACGTGCTTTGATTCTGACAACTTGATCATGCTCATCTTGCTTGTTTCGATATATCCATTTTGTGCCAATAATGTTATGCTTGCAAGGGTCAGGTCGCTTGACAAGTTCCCAAACATTATTCAGCTTGAACTGTTGAAGTTCTTCTTGCATAGCTTGAATCCATTCAGGTTCCATAAAGGCTTCAGCAACTTTCTTGGGTTCTGATATTGATACAAACGAAAAGTGCCCACAGAAATTTGCTAACTATGTTGCTCTTGAGCGAGTAAGTGGACCAGGTGCATTGATGCTATCAATTATCTTCTCAATTTGTACTTCATTTGCAACACGAGGATGAACTGGACGAAGACTTTGCTCTTGCTGATCATTGTCATCATTGGGACGATTGTCTTCGGTCTGAGCATTGTCTTCAGGTTGGTTAGGTGCAGAAATGATAAGTTCCTCTTCAGGCTGTGCTTCAGAAGGCATGATTTCACCAGTTCCCATCAGCTTGATAGATTCGCTGGGCGGAGCTTCGTCTAGTGTACTTGGCAGAAGCTCTCTCTGTGAACCATTGGTTTCATCAAATCTCACGTCCACAGTTTCGACGATTTTGTAGTGATAGAGGTTGAAGACTCTGTAGGAGTGTGAGTCCTTTCCATAGCCAAGCATGAAGCCTTCATGAGCTTTAGGTGCAAATTTTGACTTGTGATGGGGATCCTTGATCCAGCACCTAGCTCCAAATACTCTAAAGTAACAGACATTTGGCTTCTTGCCAGTAAGGAGCTCATAGGATGTTTTGTTCAGAAGCTTATGGATGTAGACACGGTTGATGATGTGACATGCTGTATCAATAGCTTCAGGCCAGAACTTTCTTGGTTTCTTGTATTCGTCGAGCATTGTTCGAGCCATCTCAATGAGGGTTCTGTTCTTGTGCTCAACGATGCCATTTTGCTGAGGTGTGTATGGAGCAGAGAACCCATGAGTGATTCCCATTGTATCCAGATAAATATCAAGTCCAGTGTTCTTGAATTCAGTGCCATTATCACTTCTGATATGCTTGATCTTCACGCCATAATTGTTCATTGCTCGATTGGCGAAGCGTCTGAAGACATCTTGCACTTCAGTCTTGTAGAGAATTATGTGCACCCATGTGTATCTTGAGTAGTCATCAACAATGACGAAGCCATAGAGACATGCAGTTGTTGTGAGGGTGGATTAGTGAGTAGGTCCAAATAAGTCCATGTGTAATAGCTTGAAGGGTTGAGATGTCGTCATGATTGTCTTCGAGGGGTGCTTTGCCCTAGTCATCTTTCCAGCTTTGCAGGCACCACACAGATGATCCTTCTTGAACTTGACACCCTCGATGCCTATTACATGCTTCTTCTTGACGAGTGTGTGTAAGTTCCTCATGCCAGGATGCCCCAGTCTCCGATGCCAGAGCCAGCATTCTGAAGCTTTTGCGAGAATACATACGGCAAGCTGTGGACCTGCTGAGAAATCTACCATGTATAGATCATCTTTTAGATACCCATCAAAGACTAGACTTGTCAGATTCCATTAGTACAAGGCAGCGATATTTTCCGAAGAGCACAATCATGTTCTAGTCACAAAGCATTGAGACAGACATTAAGTTGAAACCAAGGGATTCAACAAGCATCACTTTATCCATGTGTTGATCCTTTGAGATTGCAACTCTACCTAGACCCAATACCTTGCTTTTACCAGTGTCAGCAAATGTGATGTGACTCTTGTCGGATGGACGTAAGGTTGAGTCCATGAGAAGACTTCGATCACCAGTCATATGATTTGTGCATCCGCTGTCCATAACCCATTCTGAAGCTTTTGGTGACATACCCTACAGTGCAGTTTGGAGGATAGGCTTCACAAAGACTGTTGTGAAGCATAAGCATTTGACACACACAAGGATTGTCACAGCTTAGATCAAGGTTAGGACTCATAGTATGACTGGTAAGAGATTCAGATGTGAAATATAAAGTAAGACATTTTATCATGCATCCTTAATTTGTTTTAGGTCCCCAGCAATAGCATCGGACGCCTTTGATTGCAGGCTGGAGACCTTTCTCTGCAAAAGAAAGTAATTCTTCTTCACCACCCACATTTTCAGGGGTGGCTTAGAAGCAATGAGTCTAAGTGCAGCATCTGAGAATTTTGGCTTTGGAGCCCTAGCAAATAGCCTTGCAGGAGATGAATGATACACATATGAATAAGCAGAAAAGTTCTTAGTTCTATGAACATAGCGGTTTGAAGACACACGCTCATATTCATAAGTCTGAGTAAGATTTCCCTGCAAAACATTGGCGTTAGGGTGACTCAGGTGAGTCATGTATCTGTATGAAGCCTTTGGGCCATATGAAGCCATAGGTTTGGGGTTTGTCTTCTTCCTTGGTGGTGTCATGATAACATTCACAGGAAGATTCTCAATGCATTGCTTAGGTACCCAGATCTTCTTCATAGGTGGTCCATACCTGCAGTTAGTACCAATATACCTGGAAAACACTTCACCATTCTGATTCTTGAACAGCTTATAGTTTGCATCAAAGGATTCATCAATGACAATAGGATTAGCACAGGTAAAGCCAGATAAGGTGGATGGATCTACTGAAGGTTCCTTTGCAGCAACCCATGTGGTTTTGGGGTACTGCTCAGGCTTCCAGTACGAGCCATCAACATTCATTTTCCTCTCGAACCCAACACCCTCTTTCCTAGGGTTTCGATTCAGAATCTGCTTTTTGAGGACATCGCACAGTGTCTGATGACCTTTCAGACTTTTATACATCCCTGTTTCAAGCAAGGTCTTCAACCTAGCATTTTCATCAGCAATAGTAGTGGTATCCTCCACAGAGGGGTTAGTAACCACATCAGTAGGTGAAGACAATGAAATAGTAGCAGAAGTGGAACATTCAGCAACAGATGTAGCATTATCACGCTCAATGCATTTTAGACATGGTGGTTCAAATCCATCCTGAGTGGGACTGATCTGTTGAGCGCGAAGTGACTCATTCTCTTTTTGAAGATCTTCATGAGCCGCTCTCAATTTCTCAAGCTCTTGCTTCCTTTGAAGATAATCATAGGAGAGCTTTTCATAAGTGGTTGAGAGCGTTCAATGATGACTTTCAAGTTCTTGGTACTTAGCGTGAAGTTTTAATATCTTCAACTAAGTACTATGAACGTGTCATTTCCGCGTCGAACAAGTCATCGCTTTTGTCTAACAGTTTTTGAGTATGTTCCATAGCCTTTTGTTGTTCAGTTGCAATTTTAGCAAGTGTTTTGTAGCTGGGATTGGATTCACAATCAGAGTCATCTTCACTTGATGTTTGAAAGTAAGCATCACGTGATTTTACCTTGGCACCACGTGCCATGAAGCAGTAGGTGGGAGTAGGATCGTCTTCGTCATCAGCTTCAGCGTTGGTGTGGAAGTCATTGTCTTCAGTGTTGAAGATGGACTTGGCAACATAGGCTGTGGCTAGAGCTAGACTTGCAACGCCAGGGTCAGACTCCTCTCCAGACTCCACCTCTGCCTCCTCAGAAGCAGACTCCTCTTCTGAATCCATTTCCTTGCCAACAAAAGCGCGAGCCTTGCCAGATGAACTCTTCTTATGAGATGAAGACCTTGATGAGGACTTGGAAGAAGACTTTGAAGATTTCTTCTTCTTCTTGTCATCAGAATCATATTCCTTGCTCTTCTTCTTCTTCTTCTTCTCATTGTCCAACTGTGGACATTCAGAGATATAGTGTCCGGGTTTCTTGCACTTGTGACATGTTCTCTTCTTGTGGTCATGAGTGGAAGCTTCATAATTTCTTGAGCTGGATCGTGAAGACTTTCTGAACCCTTTCTTCTTAGTGAACTTCTGGAACTTCTTCACAAGCATAGAAAGTTCCTTACCAGTGTCTTCAGGATCATAAAACTACAGTCAGATTCTTCTTCAGATGAGGAAACAACTTTTGCCTTTAATGCGCGAGTTCGGCCATAGTTGGGACCATAGATATCTCTTTTCTCAGAAAGCTGGAACTCATGTGTGTTGAGCCTCTCAAGTATATCAGACGGATCGAGTGTCTTGAAGTCAGGACGTTCTTGTATCATGAGGGCAAGGGTGTCAAAGGAGCTGTCAAGTGATCTTAGTAGTGTCTTGATGATTTCATGCTTGGTAATTTCAGTTGCGCCGAGAGCTTGAAGCTCATTTGTGATGTCAGTGAGGCGATCGAACATGAGCTGGACATTTTCATTGTCGTTTCTCTTGAAGCGGTTGAAGAGGTTGTGAAGAACACTGATCCTTTGATCTCTCTGGGTTGAGACGCCTTCGTTGACCTTGGATAGCTAGTCCCAGACTAGCTTCGACGTTTCCAGAGCACTCACACGGCCATACTGTCCTTTGGTCAGATGACCACAGATAATGTTCTTGGTAGTAGAGTCCAGTTGAATGAACTTCTTCACATCAGTAGGGGTGACACCTTCACCAGTTTTGGGAACGCCGTTCTTGACGACATTCCAGAGGTCGACATCGATGGCTTCAAGATGCATACGCATCTTATTCTTCCAGTAGGGATATTCAGTTCCATCGAACACGGGGCAAGCAGCGGAGACTTTGATTATCCCTGCAGTCGACATAGCTAAAACTCCAGGTGGTTAAACTGAATCACATAGAACAAGGGAGTACCTTGCTCTGATACCAATTGAAAGTGCTAGTATCGACTAAGGGGGGGGGTGAATAGGAGATTTTTATGAAAGTCTTCAAAACATGGAAGTTTTGAAGACAAACAGTAGAAATGACCTAATTGATATGCAACGGAAGATAAACTACACTAAGCAAACCATAGTGAAGTATGCAATGATGTGAAAGTACAGGACTAATAGCAGCTAAGTAGTAAGGATCAGGATGGAAGATAGTATGAAGCCAATCAACAATAGTAGTCAAGCAGTGAAGTCAAACAGGTATGGCAGATAGGTACTGACTTCACGAAGACAAACTCTAAGTAAAGGATGGGAAGGGATAGAACCAGTCACTTGTTGAAGACACAGGATTTGTTGGACCAGTTCCAGTTGCTGTGACAACTGTACGTCTAGTTAGGGAGGCTGAGATTCAACTCAGAAGACCGTGTCTTCACCTTATTCCCCTTGATCTAAGGACACCCAGTCCTCGCCCAATCACTCTGGTAAGTCTTCAAGGTAGACTTCCGAACCTTCACAGACTTTGTTCACCGGCAATCCACAATGACTCTTGGATGCTCATAACGCAACGCCTAACCGGCTGGAGGATTCACAGTCCTCAAGTGTAATAAGTCTTCAGGTCACATAGACAGAAAGACTTTAGTGATGCCTAACACTCTTTGGCTCTGGGTGTTTGGGCTTGGTCCTTGCAAGGATTTCTCTCTCTCAAAGGCTTCGAGGTGGGTTGCTCTCAAACGACAAAAGCCGTGCACTAACTCTGAGAAGCCACCAATTTATGGTGTAGGGGGTGGGCTATTTATAGCCATGAGGCAACCCGACCTGATATGTCCAAAATGACCCCGGGTCACTAAGGAACTGACACGTGTTTCAATGGTCAGATTTCAAACACACACGGCAACTTTACTTGGGCTACAAGCAAAGCTGACTCATCCGGCTCTGGATAAGATTTGCTCTCATTGTCTTCGCTCGAAGACATAGGATTTGGGTTGAGCATCACTTCAGTCATTCTGACTTAGTTCACTTGGACCCCACTTAACAGTGCGGTGGTTCCTATGACTCAACAAAGAAGAAAAGGAAACAACGAAATCACACAGTCTTCGGGCTCCATAGTCTTCACTCAATGTCTTCTCATGTCATAGTCTTCAATATGAATATCTTCACATTCCACCATTGTCTTCAATGTCTTCATACATTTTAGGGGTCATCTCCGGTAGGTAAACCGAATCAATGAGGGACACTACCTGCGTTATCCTGCAATTCTCACGAACGCATTAGTCCCTCAACCAACTTTGTCGTCAATACTTCAAAACCAACTAGGGGTGGCACTAGATGCACTTACAGTTCCTGGTACCACAGGAAGCTTCTGCGCAGCGCACTTCGACAGGTAATTAGCTATGTTGTTTTCCGCATGGGGTACATGCTCTGTTTGCAGCCCGTCAAAGCGCTCCTCTAATCTTCTCACTTCCTCGATGTATGCCTCCATCAATGGACTTTGGTAATCCTTGTTGACTTGTCTCACCACAAGCTGTGAGTCTCCTCGAATGATCAACTTCTTGATTCCCAATTCTGTGGCAATCCTCAGCCCAGCAAGGAGCCCTTCATACTCAGCTGTATTGTTGGTTGCCTCATTCCGAGGAAAGTGCATTCGGACAACGTACTTCAAGTGTTCTCCAGTGGGAGCAACGAGAAACACGCCGACCCCTGCACCTTTTAGGGAGAAGGCACCATCAAAATACATGATCCATTCTTGGGGTGATTCCTTGCCAGGGATAATTGTTTCCAGCACTTCCTCATCAGGGGTTGGCGTCCATTCTGCAATAAACTCTGCCAATGCCCTGCTATGAACCGTTGATGTGCTCTCAAACCTCAGGCCAAAGCTGGATAACTCCAATGCCCATTCCACTATTCTGTCAGTAGCCTCTGGGTTCCGGAGTATCCTTTGCAACAGAAAGTGTGTGATAACCATGATCTCATGGGGTTGGAAGTAGTGGTGCAGTTTCCTTGAGGCCATGATGAGGCCAAAAATCAACTTTTGCACGCTAGAATACCTGGATCTAGCCCCCTGCAACAGGGAGCTGACGAAGTATACTAGGCACTGCACCACTTTCTTCCTTGTCGCTCCTTGGGGTTGTCTCTGCTGCCGTGCTTCTCTTTGTCCCGATCCATATCTGACCTTGTCGGGCTGTTCAACTTGATGACACTCCTGGAGATCGTGGACCTTGGTCTGATGAATCTTGCAGTACGACCCATCACTTTTCCCAGCTTTCTCGGCAGCCGCAGCCTCCCGGCAGTCAGCGCACGCGGCAACTTCCTTGCCGGGGGCTTCAGCTTTATCCTTCTTGCCGGTACTAGGCATGCCCAACCTCTCAACAGTCATGACTGCCTTATCCTTGCGCTTCTTGTTGCCCTTCTTATTCTTCTTCTTCTAGCTAATGGTTTCATCGTCATCTTCTAAGTCGATGTCGATGCAATCCTCCTCTCCGAGAAGTTTCCTCCCTTCCTCCACCCGAGCACACTTGTCCACCAAGGTGTACAGCTCCTTCACAATCTTGGGCAGCCAAACGTTCATCTTGGAACATATCCTGCAGTTGTGCATGTTGGACTAGAAGGCGGCTATCACAGTGGCCAGGTGGATGTCTGGAATATTTCTGTGGACTCTGCTGAACCTTTACAAGTACTTCCACAGAGTTTCTCCTTCTTTCTATCGGAGGAGCTGCAAATCGCTGGGCCGCCCTAGTTCTTGATGGCCACCCGTGAAGGCGCCAATGAACTCATGGCACAGGTCAGCCCAGGATGAAATGGAGTTCTCTGGCAGGTGCATCAACCAAGACCTCACATTAGGATTGAGTGCCAAAGGGAAATAGTTGGCGGATACCTTATCATCTCTTCCCCCGACAGCTTGAACAGCGATGGTGTAGATGCCCAAGAACTCTGTCAGGTTCAATCTTCCATCATACTTCCTGGGTATCTCTGGCTTGAATGTGCGAGCGGATGGCCAACGGACTTGCGTAGCTCATGAGTGAAGGCAGGGCACCCGACCTCAAAAGGTAGGCACCTGCCATCTCTGAGCGCGGGCTCGGCGATGTTGGGGCCGTCGCACCCATTGGGCTAGCGGTGGTCGTCGCGACGCTGCATGACAACGGCACGCGTGCTTTCCCTCTGCCTATCCTCTGGGGCTCGCCGTGGCTCTTGACGCGCTCGAGGGTCAAAGGAGGCCATCGAGACGTCGTTTGCCTCTTGGTTACATTGCTCTCATACTGCTTGTCGAGGTGGGGACTACACCGTGGGGGCAGCCCCTTCCGTGCGGCCAGCCGCACGAGCCGTTGCCATCGCCTGGGGAGGTCGTGGCGGGCCAGCTCGTTCCGATCCTCCCGCCTCGATGAAACCAATCAAGCTCTGGATGGTGGCTCACCACTCATCCATCTGATCAGCTGCTAACGGGAATATCAACAGCAATTGGGCCCATGCCATGGCCACTGAGGAAGTGCTTAGCATGGGTGAAGATGATGAAGACCGTTGTGTCGCTCGGCTATTGATGGCGCCGGTGGAGACCACGTCACGCCCTCACTGTCGTGAGCCAGCCGCTTGGATAGCATGGTCAAACAGTAGAGGCGCTTGAGGGCTGGCGGCTCCGTTGGGCAAAGTAGCTGGGTTAGCTAGTTCTGGAGGCGGCGCGTGCCTCGTAGTCGCACCCATGGCGGGGGCGGCCGGAGGGTTGCGGTTCACCTCAGAACGAGCGCCACCACTGCGGTTGTGCCCATCAGCAAGGAAAGAGGGTGCAGGTAAGGTAATCCCTCTATTCGTACCTCGATGAGCGTGGCCACTGGAGTGATGTTGTTGTAGCTCTTCCCCGGCACCTCCTGCTTCTGCTTCGGCCAAGGGAGTGGTGGTGCCAACGCCACCTGCACCAGCCACACATCCCGCTATGTCCACATCCTCACGTGTCCCCTCATTTATCACGACATTGGCGGTCGGGGGTGATGGAGCCCTTGAGGTGGACGGGTGATTAACAGCTTTGAGCTTCTTCTTAGGCACCATAGTCGATGACGCCGCCGATGATGGAAATGGCGATGAAGATGACACGCTATTGACGCTCTCGGGTTTGTGGAAGTGATCCCCCTACCTAGCGCGCCAAAGATGTCGCGGGAAACCACAACCACTTATGGGGCTACAAGCCCCTTTTGGTTCGGCGGGGGGATGGGCACATTGCACAAAGACCGGGGAAGCATCGTGCAACACGCCAGGGATCACAAGGCAACTTTACCCAGGTTCGTCCTGCTTTGGTGGATTGATAGTGGAAAAGGTGGTGGTGGACGCAACACACTTTGCCCGACAGGGTTGCCTCAGCCAAAGTGGCTACATGCGTACGGGTACATGAGGGCCTGAGCTTGGAACCTCGCGGACCGAACCCTTTTTACGTTTGCCATGAGCCTCCTTTTATAGATCAAGGGGTTACCACAGTGGCAAATCGGTCTTTGCGTACTGATTTAATAGCAAACAATGCTATCATACCTAACTCTGCAGGCTGACAGGGCGCGTTAAATGCACCATCTAGTGTCACATCACAGCATGCCCGGCAGCGCTTGCCGAGCTATTTTTGCCAGCTTCGCGCCTACTTGCTTGACACATCCCAGGACGGGTGTCACATGGAGGTGTTGTTGTAGAAAGTGGCTGCCATATGGCGAAAAGCATCCACTTAGTCATCTTGGGGCTTGAAACCGTGCTGACCTGTGACTTGCATCGCTCATTAGGTGGAGCGGTGGCATAGTTTGCCTCCGCAAGTCCCGGCAGGGCCTATCGGGACGGTCTGGAGTATGCTTCCGGGGCAAAACCCAAACCTGCTAGGCTCGCCTGCCCGGCAAGGGTGGTTCTTTCACTGGCGTTATCTTGCTTCTCTGGCTCTTCTTGGCCTTCTTGATCTGCACTTGAGTCTCCCAAAGAGTCGATCCTCCTTAGTTTGTCCGACCTTGGTGCCGTAATCTTGCATTTGAGCTTGTGCACAGTTCGGGCGACAGACCCAGGGTTTGTTGTACCAACAAACCCGTATGGTCTGCACGCTTAACGTTCATTGATGATATAGTGTTATATGAGTTATATGATTTGGTGACTGAATATTGTTCGGAGTCCCGGATGAGATCGCGGACATGACGAGGAGCTCTAGAACGGTCCGGAGGTAAAGATTTATATATAGTACGATGGTATTTGGACACGGGAAGTGTTTCAGAGTGTATCGGGTAGTCATCGGAGTACCGGAGGGGGTACCGGACAACCCCGGGAGGGTAATGGGCCTATTGGGCCATTAGAGGGGAGCACACCAGCCCACAAAGGGCTGGTGCACCCCTTATGGCAGCCGACCAAGTAGGAGAAAGGAAAGGGGGGATTCGGCCTCCCCCTTCCTTCCCTCTCCCCCCCTTTCCCTTTCTCCCTCCGGCATATAAGGAAAGAGGGGGCGCGGCCAGGGCAGGAGCCCAAGTAAGATTCGGTCCTACTTGGGGCGCCTCCTGGCTTCTCCCTTCTCCCCCACCTATATATATGTGGGAGGGGGGGTGCCACACACAACCACAACAATCTCTTAGCCATGTGCGGCGCCCCACTCCACCGTTTACACCCCCGGTCATATTTTCGTAGTGCTTAGGCGAAGCCCTACAGAGATAGCATCACCATCCCCGTCACCATGTTGTCGTGCTGCCAGAACTCATCCACTATCTCACCGTCTTGCTGGATCAAGAAGGCATGGACGTCACCGAGCTGAACATGTGCTGAACACGGAGCTGCCATACGTTTGGTACTCGATCGGTTGGATCGCGAAGAAGTTCGACTACATCAACCGCGTTGTCAAACGCTTCCACTTACGGTCTACGAGGATACATAGACACACTCTCCCCCTTGTTGCTATGCATCTCCATGGATAGATCTTGCATGTGCATAGAATTTTGTTTGTTTTCCATGCAACGTTTCCCAACTGTGGCATCCGAGCCAAGTCTATGCGTAGATGATATGCACGAGAAGAACACAAAGAGTTATGGGCAATGATAGTTTACTTCTTACCACCAACGTCTTATTTTGATTCGGTGTTATCGTAAGATGAAGTGGCCCAGACCAACCTTACATGTCCACGTACATGAGACTGGTTCCACCGACAGACATGCAACTAGTTTTGCATATAGGTGGCTAGCGGGTGTCTGTTTCTCCTACTTTAGTTGAATCGAATTTCACAGCAGCCGGTCCTTGAAGAAGGTTAAAACAGAAAACTTGATAAATCACCATTGTGGTTTTTGCCGTAGGTAGCAGCCACGTAAAACTTGCAAACAACAAAGTAGATGACGTCTAACTTGTTTTTGCAGGGAATGTTGTGATGTGATATGGTCAAGACAGGATGTGATATATGTTATTGTATGAGATGATCATGTTTTGTAATTTATAGGCAACCGAAAGGAGCCTTATGGTTGTCCCTTTATTGTATCAAATGCAAGCACCATGACATTGCTTTACTTTATTGCTATGCATTAGCAATACTTGTAGAAGCAATAGTTGGCGAGATGACCCCGACGCAACGATGGAGATCAAGGTGTCGAGCCGGTGACGATGGAGATCATGACGATGTTTTGGAGATGGAGATCAAAAGCACAAGATGATGATGGTCATATCATGTCACATATTTTGATTGCATGTGATGTTTATCCTTTATGCATCTTATTTTTCTTAGAACAACGGTAGCATTATAAGATGACCCCTTCACTAAATTTGAAGATAAAAGTGTTCTCCCCGAGTATGCACCATTGCTAAAGTACATCATTTCTAAGGACGTCGTGATGTTCAGGTGTGATAGACTCTACATTCACATACAATGGGTATAAGCCAGTTTTACACAAGCAAAATACTTGGGTTAAACTTGACGAGCCTAGCATGTATAGACATGGTCTCAGAACACTGGAGACCGAAATGTCAAACGTGAGTCATATAGTAGATATCATCAACATAGAGATGTTCACCATTGATGACTACCCCATCTCACGTGATGATCAGACATGGGTTAGTTGATTTGGATCATGTATCACTTAGATAACTCGATGGATGTTTATTTAAGTGGGAGTTCATTAGTAATTTGATTAATTGAACTTAATTTATCATGAACTTAGTCTCGATAATATTTGCAAATCTATGTTATAGATCAATAGCTCACAATGTAGCTCCCCTATTTTTTGATATGTTCCTAGAGAAAAATAAGTTGAAAGATGATAGTAGTAATGATGCGGACTGGGTCCATGATCTGAGGATTATCCTCATTGTTGCACATAAGAATTATGTCCTTGATGCACCGCTAGGTGACAGACCTATTGCAGGAGCAGATGCAGACATTATGAATGTTTGGCAAGCTCGATATGATGACTACTTAATAGTTTAGTGCGCCATGCATGCTTTACGGCTTAGAATCGGGACTTCAAAAATGTTTTGAACGCCACAGAGCATATGAGATGTTCCAAAGAGCTAAAATTGGTATTTCAGACTCATGCCTGAGTCAAGAGGTATGAGACCTCTGACAAGTACTTTGCCTACAAGATGGAGGAGAATAGCTCAGCTAGTGAGCGTGTGCTTAGAATGTCTGGGTACTTGATACGTCTCCAATGTATCTATAATTTTTTATTGTTCCATGCTATTATATTATCTGTTTTGGATGTTTTATATGCATTAATATGCTATTTTATATTATTTTTTGGACTAACCTATTAACCTAGAGCCTAGTGCCAGTTTATGTTTTTGCTTGTTTTTGAGCTTCGCAGAGAAGGAATACCTAACGGAGTCCAAACAGAATAAAACTTTTGTGATGATTTTTCTTGGACTTGAAGACACCCCGAAGACTTGGAGTTCAAGTCAGAAGAGCCACAAGGTGGTGCCAAGGGGGGAGGGCGCGCCCCCTGCCTTGTGGGCCCCACATGACTCCACTGACGTACTTCTTCGTCCTATATATTCACATATATCCCCAAACCACCGGAAGCATCCGCAAAAACACTTTTTCACCACTGCAACCTTCTGTTCCCATGGGATCCCATCTAGGGGCCTTTTTTGGCATTGGAGGGGGATTTGATCATGGAGGGCTTCTACGTCAACTCTATTGCCCTTCTGATGAAGCGCTAGTAGTTTACCTCAGACCTACGGTTCCATAGCTAGTAGCTAGATGGCTTATTCTCTCTCTCTCTACGTTTCTCAATACCATGTTCTCCTCGATGTTCTTGGAGATCTATCCGATGTAATCTTCTTTTGCGGTGTGTTTGTCAAGATCCCACGAATTGTGGATTTATGATTAGCTTATCTATGAATATTATTTGAATCTACTCTGGATTCTTATATGCATGATTTGATATCTTTGTAATTCTCTATCGGTTTAGTTTGGCCAACTAGATTGGTTTTTATTGCAATGGGAGAAGTGCTTAGCTTTGGGTTCAATCTTGCGGTGTCCTTCCCAGTGACAGTAGCCGCAGCAAGGCACGTATTGTATTGTTTCCATCGAGGATAAAAAGAAGGGGTTTACATCATATTGCTTGAGTTTGTTCCTCTACATCATGTCATCTTACTTAATGTGTTACTCTGTTCTTCATGAACTTAATACTCTAGATGCAGGCAGGAGTCAGTCGATGTGTGGAGTAATAGTAGTAGATGCAGGCAGGAGTCGATCTACTTGACACGGACGTGATGCCTATATTACATAATCATTGCTTTAGATATCGTCATAACTTTGCACTTTTCTATCAATTGCTCGACAGTAATTTGTTCACCCACTGTATTATTTGTTATCTTGAGAGATGTCTCTAGTGAAACCTATGGCCCCCAGGGTCTATTTTCCATCATATAAGTTTCCCATCTACTATTTTGCAGTCTTTCACTTTTCGACCTATAAACCAAAAAAATACCAAAAAATGTTTACTTTATCTTTTATTTAGTTTCACCTATCTCTGTTAGATCTCACTATTGCAAGTGACCATGAAGGGATTAAAAACCCCTTTATCGCGTTGGGTACAAGTTGTTTGATTGTTTGTGCAAGTATTGGTGATTTGTGCATTGTCTCCTACAGTCCTACTAGATTGATACCTTAGTTCTTTAACTGGGGGAATTACTTATCTCTATTTTGCTGCATCACCCTTTCCTCTTCAAGGGAAAAACCTACGCAAGCTCAAGAAGTAGCAGGAAGAATTTCTGGCATCGTTGCCGGGGAGATCTACGCCAAGTCAAGACATACCAAGTACCCATCATAAAACTCTCATCTCTTGCATTACATTATTCGCCATTTGCCTCTCGTTTTCCTCTCCCCCACTTCTAAAATGATTTTCGAAAAGATTCACCCTTTTCTTCGCCCTATTCTTCGCTCTTCCTCCGTTCGTCTTTTCGTTTGCTTTTTGTTTGCCCGTTTGCTAGATTGGTTGTCACTATGTCTGAATCTAGGGAGGTTATCATTGAAAATCTTGAGGAAAAACTTGGATCTTGATCTTTGGATCATGAAACTAAAACTCGTCCTAATTACAAAGCAAAAACGTTTTGTGTGGGAGATGTTAATATTATTGGAAAAAGTGTTTACAAGAATTCTTTGATTGTACGAGATGTATGCCTATGAGTAAAATATCTATTCTTCTCGATACAGATTGTTATGCGGATGCCATTGTTATGCTCGTTGAGAAATTAGAAAGAAAATTTGTGCACATCCATCCAGTTTTGCAAAAGGTGTTTTATGAACTTCCCAATATTAATCATCATGTAGCTAAAAGATTGCCACCATCATCCTTATGTGAGAATTTTTTTATAATACAAGAAGCTAGGGATATTTTTGCTTTCTATAATGAAGATGTTGCACACCCTCCGATTGAGGATATCCTCCACGATAAAGAAACTATGCTTAGTTTGAAACTAGGGATTATCAATCTTATAGCGAGAATCTTAGGAGGAGAGTTCCCTATTCAGAAATCTCTCAAGCTTTGTACATTGAGACCTATGAGGAATTTAATTGGATTACAAGGGGAATTTATGTAGGATTTAATAAGGATTGGTTAAATAAGATGATGAAAGAACCCGTTAGAAACGAGATACGTGTTCTGTATGATGATATATATGGTGATGATCCTGATTACGGGTTTATGAATGTCAAAATCACTAGTCAAAGTCCTTTTCATGATTTAAGTTCATCTACTAGGAGGGAAATAAAGGAAAGGATAGATTTGTTAAGACAAGTTTTTAAAGATTTAATGAGAAAAGGATTGCATACCAAAGATGACAATACCAAGATCTATTTGTGCTTTGTCCCTTGTGTTTTTATGCCTAGCTAAGGGCGTTAAACAATAGCGCTTGTTGGGAGGCAACCCAATTTTTTTTGTTCTTTGATTTTGCTCCTGTTTTGCTTTGAATAATTCATCTAGCCTCTGGTTAGATGTGGTTTTGTGTTTTAATTAGTGTTTGCTCCAAGTAAGACCTTTTTGAAGGCTTATGGTGATAGTTGTTTTGATCTTGCTGAAAAACAGAAACTTTTGCACCCAGGAAAATAATTTTCATAATTCATAGAAGCAAGATTTTTATCTGATTATTTTTCTCCAAGATTTATACACAAATTTCCCAGGATTTCCTATTTTTTCAGAATTTTTGGAGTTACATAAGTATTCAAAGTTTCCAGATTGCTACAGACTGTTCTGTTTTTTAACAGATTCTGTTTTTATGAGTTGTTTGCTTATTTGGATGAATCTATGGGTAGTATCGGGGGGGGGGGGGGGTATGAACCATGGAAAAGTCGGAATAAAGTAGATATTACAAAAATATAAATAAATAATGAGTTCACAACAGTACCAAAAGTGGTGATTTATTTTCTTATACTAACGGAGCTTATGAGATTTTCTGTTGAGTTTTGTGTTGTGAAGTTTTCAGGTTTTGGGTAAGGATTTGATGGACTATGGAATAAGGAGTGGTAAGAGCCTAAGCTTGGGGATGCCCAAGGCACCCCAAGGTAATATTCAAGGACAACCAAGAGCCTAAGCTTGGGGATGCCCTGGAAGGCATCCCCTCTTCGTCTTCGTCTATCGGTAACTTTACTTGAGACTATATTTTTATTCACCACATGATATGTGTTTTGCTTGGAGCGTCTTGTATGATTTGAGTCTTTGATTTTTAGTTTGCCACAATCATCCTTTCTGTACACACCTTTTGAGAGGGACACACATGAATCATGCTTTATTAGAATACTCTATGTGCTTCACTTATATATTTTGACCTAGGCAATATTGCTCTAGTGCTTCGCTTATATCTTTTTAGAGCACGACTGTGATTTTATTTTGTAGAAATTGCTGAACTCTCATGCTTCACTTATATTATTTTGAGAGTTTCTCTAAACAACATGGTAATTTGCTTTGGTTATAAATTTAGTCCTAATACGATAGGCATCCAAGAGGGATATAATAAAAACCATATAAAGTGCATTGAATACTATGAGAAGTTTGATTCCTTATGATTGTTTTGATATATGAGGGTGGTGATATTAGAGTCATGCTAGTGAGTAATTGTGAATTGGAGAAATACTTGTGTTGAAGTTTGTGATTCCCGTAGCATGCACCTATGGTGAATCGTTATGTGATGTAGTCGGAGCATGATTTATTTATTGATTGTCTTCCTTATGAGTGGCGGTCGGGGATGGTATTTTCCTACCAATCTACCCCCCTAGCTAGGAGAAGGCGCGTAGTACTTTGTTTCAATGACTAATAGATTTTTGCAATAAGTATATGAGTTCTTTATGACTAATGTTGAGTCCATGGATCATACGCACTCTCACCCTTCCACCATTGCTAGCCTCTTTAGTACCGTGCAACTTCCGCCGGTACCATACACCACCATATACCTTCCTCAAAACAGCCACCATACCTACCTATTATGGTATTTCCATAGCCATTCCGAGATATATTGCCATGCAACTTTCCACTATTCCGTTTATATGACATGCTTCATCATTATCATATTGCTTTGCAAGATCATGTAGTTGACATCGTATTTGTGGCAAAGCCACCTTTCATAATTCTTTCATACATGTCACTCTTGAGTCATTGCACATCCCGGTACACCTCCGGAGGCATTCATATAGAGTCATATTTTGTTCTAAGTATCGAGTTGTAATTCTTGAGTTGTAAGTAAATAAAAGTGTGATGATCATCATTATGAGAGCATTGCCCCAGTGAGGAAAGGATGATGGAGACTATGATTCCGCCACAAGTCGGGATGAGACTCTGGATGAAAATTTTAAAAAATAAATATATAAAAGAGGCCAAATAAGCCATTGAAAAAAAGAGAAAAAATGAGAGAAAAAGAGAGAAGGGGCAATGTTACTATCCTTTTTTTCCACGCTTGTGCTTCAAACTAGCACCATGATCTTCATGATAGAGAGTCTCCTATTTTGTCACTTTCATATACTAGTGGGAATTTTTCATTATAGAACTTGGCTTGTATATTTCAACGACGGGCTTCCTCAAATGCCCTAGGCCTTCATGAGCAAGCAAGTTGGATGCTCACCCACTTAGTTTCTTTTTGAGCTTTCATAAACTTATACCTCTAGTGCATCCATTGCATGGCAATCCCTACTCACTCACATTGATATCTATTGATGGGCATCTCCATAGCCCATTTATATGCCTAGTTGATGTGAGACTATCTCCCTCTTTTTTTCTTCTCCACAACCACCATATTATATTCCACCTATAGTGCTATGTCCATGGCTCAAACTCATGTATTGCGTGAAAGTTGAAAAAGTTTGAGAACACCAAAAGTATGAAATAATTGCATGATTTGAATATTTTGTGTGATGAAGATGGAGCATAGCCAGACTATATGATTTTGTAGGGATAGCTTTCTTTGGCCATGTTATTTTGAGAAGACACGATTGCTTTATTTGTATGCTTGAAGTATTATCGTTTTTATGTCAATATTAAACTTTTTGTTTAATCTTATGGATCTAAACATTCATGCCACAATAAATAAAAATTACATGGATAAATATGTTAGGTAGCATTCCACATAAAAAATTCTGTTTTTATCATTTACCTACTCAAGGGCGAGCATGAATTAAGCTTGGGGATGCTTGATACGTCTCCAATATATCTATAATTTTGATTGTTCCATGCTATTATATTATCTGTTTTGGATGTTTAATGGATTTAATATGCTCTTTTATATTATTTTTGGGACTAACCTATTAATCGGAGGCCCAGTGCCAGTTTCTGTTTTTTTTGCCTATTTTAGAGTTTTGCAAAAAAGGAATACCATACGGAGTCCAAATGGAATGAAACCTTCACGATGATCTTTCTTGGATCGAAAGCAAAGCAGAAGACTTGGGGATGAAGTCGGAGACACAACGAGGCGTCCACGAGGCAGGAGGGCGTGCCCCTACCCTCGTTTTTGTCTTTTCCTTGTTTTTGAGCTTTGCAAAGAAGGAATACCAAACGGAATAAAACTTTCACGATGATTTTTCTTGGACCAGAAGACACCCCGAAGACTTGGAGTTCAAGTCAGAAGAGCCACGAGGCGGCGACAAGGGGGGAGGCCGCGCCTCCTACCTTGTGGGCCCCATGTGACTCCACCAACCTACTTATTCATCCTATATATTCACATATATCCCCGAACCACCAGAAGCATCCACAAAAACACTTTTTCACCACTGCAGCCTTTTGTACCCGTGAGATCCCATCTAGGGGCCTTTTCCGGCATCGTGCCAGAGGGGAATTCGATCACGGAGGGCTTCTACATCAACTCTATTGCCCTTCTGATGAAGCGTGAGTAGTTTACCTCAGACCTACGGGTCCATAGCTAGTAGCTAGATGGCTTCTTCTCTCTCTTTGATTCTCAAAACCATGTTCTCCTTGATGTTCTTAGAGATCCATCCAATCTAATCTTCTTTTGCAGTGTGTTTGTCGAGATCCGATGAATTGTGGATTTATGATCAACTTATCTATGAATGTTATTTGAATCTTCTCTAAATTATTATATGTATGATTTGATATATTTGTAATTCTCTTCGAACTATCGGTTTAGTTTGGCCAACTAGATTGGTTTATCTTGCAACGGAAGAAGTGCTTAGCTTTGGGTTCAATCTTGCGGTGTCCTTTCTGTCACATCCCTAGTCTGGTATGATCTAGACTAGCTAGTCATTTGTGCATCATGTTTAAATACCATTTAAATTTGAAATGAGGACTTGGGAAACCCTCAGAATCATTTTGGAAATGACCCAAATAAAAATTGTTCCAAAAAGGTCCAAGAAAATGCTCATGTTGCTCTCTGAAAATATTGGAAAGAGATAAAAATGAAACCAATATTTTTAGGAGATCACAAGTATTTATTTTGGGCATTTGGAATTAATGCATAAATATTTGCATTGGAAATATATTAGTTATATATATTAATATATGTCCAAAAATTATGCCACTTGTTGGGGAGCTCTGGAATAATGCCATTTGTTCCTACAAAAATGGGCATAAGGAAATAAATTGATTTAGTATTATTATTAAATCAAAACAAATGTCAGTAAAATAGAAAAGGAAACTGAAATAAAAAGGGATACTTACCTGGGCCTCCTCCCGCGCAGCCCAGCAGCTGGCCCAGCCCACCTGGCCCCCCTCCTCTGTCGTCTTCCTCCCCGACAGGAGGACGGGCGCGTGCCCGACGCGCGCGCACCGCCGCGCCGCGCCACCTCCTCCCTCCCTGCCTGTCTGCCCTCTCCCCTCCTCGTCTGGATGCCCCGGAGACGCCACGCAGCCACCCCGACCTCTCTTGCACTCTCCCTCGCCCTCGTCCCCTCCTCTGTCACCCTCTCTCGCACGCACCGAGCGCAGCTGACGCCACCGCTCGCCATTGCCGCGGCCACCGCCTCCCCCTCGTCCCTCCGTCGTGTCCACGCGCTCCGCCACTGTGGGTTACGCCTCCTCGACGAGACGCACAGCGCCGGACACCCTGGAACGCCGCCATAGCCATCGTCTTCACCTCCGACCGCCGCAGATCGCCATCGCCGCCCCGTCGTCTCCAGCGCGTCCCCGGCCACAACGAGCAGCCTGCAAGTCCTCTGTGAGCCCCGCTTCTTCTCCCCTCCCTTTCCTGGTCACGCTCGCCCTCTGGCTGTCGTTCCCACCATGGCCGAACCTTCGCCGCCGCCGAGCTCGCCGTCGACGCAGCTCCGGTGACCATTTGGTCACCCCGGCGAGTTCAACAAGCTTGTAGGGCCACGTAGAGCATCCCTAGTGCTTTGCTTCTTCCGTCTTGGCGCTCCAACCGCGCTCTCGTGCACGACCGAACTCCGGCAGCCGCAGCTGAGCTCGCCGCCGTCGACTCCGGCCACCCCAGGCCCAGCCACGGCCACCGCCCGACGCGCCATCGAGCTAGCTCTCCAACGCGCCTAGCCGCGCGTCATTTGGAGCACCACAGAGGAAACCCGGGGCACAAGTACGCCGCGGATCTCGCCGGCGTCGAGCCGCCGGCGGGTTTGACTTGTTTAACCTAGGGTTTGATCCCCCCCAGGGTCGCTGACTAGTGGGGCCAGGCCCTGCTAATTTTAGTTAAATATTAACTAAACCGAATTAACCACTGACACTGACCAGTGGGCCCCGGCCCCCTAATCCTTTTAATTAAGCAAATAACCCCCTGTTTAACCCCGTGTCACTGACGTGTGGACCCCACACATCAGGTTTGACCCTGGTCAGCCCCGGTTGACCTGCTGACGTCATGCTGTCGTCATGCTGACGCAATTAGTTATTTTCTGGATTTAAAATAAATCAGGAAATTCCAAAAAATGATTTAAACTTCAAAAAATCATAGAAATTCAACCGTAGCTCAGATTGAAATAATTTATATATGAAAAATTATCAGAAAAATGCAACCTTTCCATCTGTACTAGTTTCATGCATGACAAACCAACTTATACATGCTGTATATTAGAAAACACATTATGGCATATATAAGAGCTTATTTTGGAGGTGCATTTGAGCTTTTGGTTCAAATGGACTTCAAACCAAATGAATACTAGTTGCATTAGCTCAAACAGCATCACATCTTCATGCCATGTTCATGCATCATATTGTTGCATATGCTTGTGTATTGATTGTTGGCACCGTTCCTTCTCGATAGGTCTTGCTCCGGAGACCGTTCCAGAGTACCTGTGTCTGAAGCAGTGCCTCCCTTGTTGATCTACCAGGCAAGCAAACCCCCTTGTTCATTACGATAAAATCCTACTCTCTCGCTCCTGCTCTCAGTTATTGCATTAGGACAACAACGATTCATCTGCTACTTTGTGCTGCGGTAGTTGAACCCATTCCTCTGCATGACCTGTCATTGCCATAGTAAATAGTTGAAACCCACTAGCATGTGTAGGAGTTGTTTGAGCCATGTTGTGTTCCTACCATGCTATGCCTGCTATTGCTTAGAGTTGTGTCAGGTATGGTTCATTGGGAATGAATTGGAGTGTTACGATATGTTCTGATGCTGAGAGTGAAGTGTGTGAACACGATTTGGTAAAGGTAGCGGTGAGAGGCCATGTAGGAGTACATGGTGGGTTGTCTCATTGGAACCGTCCTTAAGCACTGAGTTCTATGTATGTTGTCCAATGACTCGATACTACCACACATTGGGTTCCGGTAACTCGACCCCTCTCGACTTATTAACCAACTTGATCTCTGTCCAGGAGTCGCAACTAGTTTCTGGTGTTTGTAGGTAGTGCTATTTTTCTACCAGGTGGCACCCGGCAGGGTGGGCTTGGGACAGACTAGGCACAGGTGGCACGGTGTACCAAGCGGCACCCGGATGGTGGGCTTGGGAACCCTGCTCACATCGTTTGGGGCCGTGAGCGACACCCCGGCCGGATCTCCTTAAGGATGGAACCCGAATAGGCGATAAACCTGGGCTAGAGTCTTGTGTGGTTAGTCAGGTCGTGGCCGACACCCTCGCCAGGCTTCCGCTTGAAGGTTGCCGAGATACATGAGTGTGCATGGCGGTAAGTGGCGAGAGCGTGTGTGACGAAGTACACCCCTGCAGGGTTAACATGATCTATTCGAATAGCCGAGTCCGCGGTTATGGACTTCTTGGATGCTTACATGGTACATAGACAACTTGAAGTGAATACTCTAAAATGCTCAAGACAAGTGTGAGTGCTATGGATGGCCTTCTCATAGGGAGACGGGAATGAATCCATAGTGGTGTATTGTGTGGTGATTAGTGGACTCGTGTGCGCCATATCACCTCAAAGAAGTTCTGGTAGTCGTAGAACAGGATAGCCACAGAGTCAAAGCTGGCTTGCTGCAACTAAACCCCACATTACCCTCTTGATACAAATGCATGTATGATAGGTTCTGATGTAAGTCTTGTTGAGTACCTTTGTACTCATGTTGCTTTATTTATGTTTTTGCAGCGGAGACTTCGGTCTTACTAGTGTTCTCGTGGACTTCGACAAGTAGCTTGTACCTCAGCTACGATCTTGATCGGATGTTGTAGATAGCCAGGCTCTTCAGCCTTTTTCATTTGTAGATGTCTGTACCCAGACATGTAATGCTTCCGCTTGTTGCTTGTATGCTCTGTATGATGGGTCCTGCGACCCCTGTTTGCAATAATGCTATGATGGCTCTTCTGAGCCTTTATCTATATGAGTTGTTGAGTTATGTTGTGATGCCATGTTGTACAGCACATACTTGCATGTTATGCGTACATGTAATGTGTATTGCTATGTGTGGGATCTGACTATCTAGTTGTTTATTCTTAGTAGCTTCTCTTACCGGGAAATGTCTCCTAGTGCTTCCACTGAGCCATGGTAGCATGCTACTGCTCCGAAACACTTAGGCTGGCTGGCATGTGTCCTTCTTCGTTCCTGTGTCTGTCCCTTCAGGGAAATGTCACGCGATGAATACCGGAGTCCTGTTAGCCCAGCGCTACAGCCTGGATTCACTCGCTGATGACCGACACGTTCGATGCTGGGTCATGGATGCCTGTCCCTGTAAGTTTGTGCCACTTTGGGTTTACGACTAGCCATGTCAGCCCGGGCTCCTTATCATATGGATGCTAGCGACACTATCATATACGTGTGCCAAAAGGCGCAAACGGTCCCGGGCAAAGGTAAGGCGACACCCGTGGGGATACCGTGCGTGAGGCCGCAAAGTGATATGAGGTGTTACATGCTAGATCGATGTGGCATTGAGTCGGGGTCCTGACAGCTTTGGTATCAGAGCCTGACTGCCTGTAGGATTACCAAGCCAAACTGGTCGAAGTTGAGTCTAGAAATTCTTTAGTTATGTAAGGGAATTGATTGTGGGTTGGAACGTAAGGCTCTTTTTACTCCTTATACCTCATGCCCTCTGATCTGAGTCATCTTATCTTTCCTACGGGGTTAAGGAACTAGGCATTCTCTTCCGTCTATCAGGATCACGTGTTACTACTCCGTAGTCCCATAGGATTGGTTGATCAGAGTCTTACCCCCAGTTTCAAGTACTTCCGGTGTAGCCTGTTTAGTATGATCTCAGAACCTTGGGTGATGATGTTGAGTATGTTATTACCCCATTTTAGTAGGATGTCTCATTCTGAGCATTTTATTGCCGTTATGCTGCCGGAATTGCCCTAGTAGTTCGAGAGCTACTAATTTCCTTATCCTACATTCTATAACCTATAGTTGATGCTGATCCGTCCTTGGTTTCATTTCTTAGGATGTCATCAGCTAAGCAAAGTTCTGTTGCTCGTAACCAGAACCACGGAGATGTTAGGGATGAGGATCCTCCTGACCAGCCTTCGTTGACAGAGTTCATGTTAGAGATGGAGAGAAACAAGCGTGAGTCTAACCGCTTGTTGGCACGCATCGAGGAGAACACCGCACATCAGTTCAAAGGGTCTGCTACCATTCATGATTTCATTCGTTTGCACCCACCCACCTTTCATCATTCTATTGAGCCACTCGATGCAGATGACTGGCTCCATAGCATCAGTCATAAGTTGCGTTCCGCGAACATAGATGAAGATGACAAGGTCACCTTTGCCACATACCACCTGGAAGGTCCTGCTAGTCTTTGGTGGCAAAACTATGAGGATATGCTTCCAGCTGGCCAGATTCCTACTTGGAGGGATTTCATTGAGGCTTTTCGCGAGCATCACATTCCCCAGGCCCTCCTTGATCGCAAGAGAGAAGAGTTCTGTAGTTTCACCCAGAGTAAGATGGCTGTTGATGCTTACAGCAGAGAGTTTGAAAACCTTGCCCGCTATGCCACAGAAGAGGTGTCCACGGACGCCAAGAAGCAGGCTAGGTTCCGGAAGGGACTCAACCCCAAGTTGCGTCGTGATCTCCACCTACATCATTGTGATACATTCCAGGCTCTTGTGAACAAGGCCATCAATGCAGAGACAGCTCAACTCACTTACGAGGAGTCTCGTAAGCACACCCGTGAGTTGGGATCTTCTTCCGGTTCAGGCTCGCAGAAGCGCCGGATTTGGGTTCCAAACTCCGCTCTTCCTTCGAGATATGCACCGAGACCATCTTATGTGGTGCCTCCCCCAGCTCAATCGTATGTTCCACCCAGGCCTACTGGTAGACCGTTTGTCAGTGCGGGTCCACGTCCAACCTCGGGGACTTGCTTCACATGCGGGAAGCCAGGACACTATGCACGTGACTGTTCTCAAACTAGTTATGCTCCACCCCAGCCCGAGAAGACTGTTGGCTGTGTTAAGCCGCCGAGTAAGACGATCAAAGCCAAGCCAGTTCACACTAAACGTGGACGTGTGCATCACGTCTCAGCTAAAGACGCTCATGATGATCCGGATGTCGTTCTTGGTACACTCCTTGTCAATTGTCATCTAGCATCGGTTCTGTTCGATACTGGAGCATCTCACTCTTTCATTTCTGAGAGCTATGCTAACTTGCACAACATGTCATTTTGTGATATGCCCTCTCCACTAGTCATTCAAACTCCCGGATCCAAATGGCAAACCTCTAGTGTAAGCCATGGTAACGAAATCCTTGTTGATAGACTTGTATTTCTGGCATCACTTGTAGCCCTCAAGTCCTCAGATATTAACATCATCTTGGGTATGGACTGGATGACAGCTCATCATGCCAAGATTGATTGTTACACCAGATCTGTTCAGCTTACACACCCATCTGGCAAGATAGTCACTGTCTCCACCAGAGTTGCAAAGCGTCAGCTCTATTCTCTTAATGCCAGCCCTCTTCCAGACCTGGAAGATATCCCGGTAGTCCATGACTTTCCAGATGTTTTTCCAGAGGAACTGCCAGGTGTTCCACCTGACAGAGATGTAGAGTTCGTCATAGATCTTATCCCAGGAACAACACCGATCTCTAGGAGACCTTACAAGATGGCACCCTTAGAACTAGCCGAGCTGAAGAAACAACTTGATGAGTCCTTGCAAAAGGGTTTCATCCGTCCTAGTTCTTCTCCTTGGGCTTGCCCCGTCCTCTTCGTCAAGAAGAAGGATGGTACGGACCGGATGGTTGTAGATTATCGTCCCGTTAATTTGGTCACGATAAAGAACAAATATCCGCTCCCCAGGATCAACGACCTGTATGATCAGCTCGCTGGATCCTCAGTCTTCTCCAAGATGGATTTAAGGTTAGGCTACCACCAAATCAAAATCAGAAATGGGGACATCCCCAAGACGGCATTTGTCACTCGTTATGGTCAGTACGAGTACACCGTCATGTCCTTTGGTCTAACCAACGCTCCAGCTACATTCTCCCGCTTGATGAACTCGATCTTCATGGAGTACTTAGATAAATTTGTCGTGGTTTACCTCGATGATATTCTTATTTACTCGAAGAACGAGGAAGAGCATGCCGAACATCTCAGACTTGTGTTAGAAAAACTCAGAGAGCACCGCCTTTATGCAAAGTTCTCCAAGTGTGAATTTTGGTTGCCAGAAGTGACCTATCTGGGCCACGTGATATCTGGCAAGGGTATTGCTGTCAATCCCGAGAGAGTTAAGGCCGTTCTAGATTGGACTCCACCTGAAACCGTTAAACAAGTTAGGAGCTTCCTTGGTCTAGCCAGCTATTGTCGCCGCTTTGTTGAAAACTTCTCTAAAGTGGCCAAACCCCTCACGGAACTTCTCAAGAAAGATAAAAAGTTTGAGTGGTCCCCACAGTGTGAGTACAGTTTTCAGTAACTGAAAAGACGCCTGACTTCTGCTCCCATACTTGTGCCACCGGATTTCACTAAAGACTTTGTTATCTACTGCGACGCCTCACGACAGGGACTAGGTTGCATTCTTATGCAGGATCATCATGTGATTGCCTATGCATCTCGACAGTTGCATCCACATGAGGAGAATTATCCTACACATGATCTAGAACTTGCAGCCGTAGTCTATGCACTCAAGACCTGGCGACATTACCTTCTTGGTAAACGTTGCGAGATCTACACCGATCACCAGAGTCTCAAGTATATCTTCACCCAACCGGATCTGAACCTTAGGCAAAGACGTTGGTTGGAGTTGATCACAGATTATGATCTAGGGATTACCTACACCCCAGGCAAAGCCAATGTCATGGCTGATGCTCTAAGCCGTAAATCCTATTGCAACAATCTCATGTTGCAGCAAGGCCAACCCCTTCTCCATGAGGAATTTTGTAAGCTTAACCTTCACATTGCTCCTCACGGATTCCTTTCTACCTTGGTGGCGAAACCTACTCTTGTAGATCATATTATAGAAGCCCAGAAGCATGATACGGGGATTACCCGGATCAAGAGAAACATTGCCAAAGGTGTTGCTGGTAGCTTCTCTATAGATAATCGAGGTGTTGTTTTCTTTGGGAACCGCCTGGTGGTTCCCAAGAAGCAACATCTTTGGCATCTGATCCTTAAGGAGGCGCATGAATCTCCTCTCACGATTCATCCCGGTAGTACTAAGATGTATCAGGACCTACGCCAGAGGTTCTGGTGGACTAGGATGAAGAGAGAAATCGCTCAGTTTATTGCTAACTGTGACGTTTGCCGTCGCGTTAAGGCAGAGCATCAAAGACCTGCTGGCACCCTTCAGCCTTTAGCTATTCCTGAATGGAAATGGGATAAAGTTGGTATGGACTTCATCACCGGCTTTCCCAGGACCAAGAGAGGGAATAATGCTATCTTCGTAGTCGTTGATCGTCTTTCCAAAGTGGCACACTTCCTACCTGTTCGAGAGAATATCACTGCTAGTCAGCTCGCTGACTTATAAATTTCTCGAATAGTATCACTTCATGGTGTTCCACTAGAGATCAATTCAGACCGTGGCAGTCTCTTCACTTCTCATTTCTGGGAAAGTTTCCAAACTGCCATGGGAACCCATCTTTCCTTCAGTACCGCTTTCCACCCTCAGTCGAGTGGTCAGGTGGAACGGGTCAATCAAATTCTCGAAGACATGCTCAGAGCTTGCGTTATCTCATTCGGTATGTATTGGGAGAAATGTCTTCCCTTTGCCAAGTTTTCTTATAACAATGGCTATCAATCCAGTCTCAAGAAAGCTCCTTTTGAAGTTCTCTATGGACGAAGATGTCGAACACCTTTGAACTGGTCAGAAACCGGTGAAAGACAATTCTTTGGACCGGACATGATCCAGGAGGCAGAAGAGCAAGTTCGCATCATTCGTGAGAATTTGAAAACAGCCCAATCTCGTCAAAAGAGTCAGTATGACCGTCGTCATAAGGAAGTGGCTTATGAAATTGGCGACAAGGCTTACCTTCGGGTTACTCCTTTGAAGGGTACCCATCGTTTCGATATCAAGGGCAAGTTGGCTCCTCGTTACATTGGTCCCTTTCGCATTCTCGCTAAACGAGGAGATGTTGCCTACCAGTTGGAACTACCCCCACATCTTTCTCGAGTTCATGATGTCTTCATGTCTCTCAACTCAGGCGTTGCTTCTCGGATCCCATCCGCGGAGTGGACCACGAAACGCTTGATCTCCAAGATAACCTCACATACCGAGAGTACCCGGTTTGCATTCTTGATCAAGCAGAGCGGGTTGCCCGACGTCAGAACATCAAGTTTCTCAAGGTTAAGTGGTCTCATCATTCCGAGAGAGAAGCTACCTGGGAGCGAGAAGATCGTCTTCGATTGGAGTACCCCACTTTCTTTCCGTCGACCCCTGAATCTCGGGAAGAGATTCTTTCAAGTGGGGGCGAGTTGTCACATCCCTAGTCTGGTATGATCTAGACTAGCTAGTCATTTGTGCATCATGTTTAAATACCATTTAAATTTGAAATGAGGACTTGGGAAACCCTCAGAATCATTTTGGAAATGACCCAAATAAAAATTGTTCCAAAAAGGTCCAAGAAAATGCTCATGTTGCTCTCTGAAAATATTGGACAGAGATAAAAATCAAACCAATATTTTTAGGAGATCACAAGTATTTATTTTGGGCATTTGGAATTAATGCATAAATATTTGCATTGGAAATATATTAGTTATATATATTAATATATGTCCAAAAATTATGCCACTTGTTGGGGAGCTCTGGAATAATGCCATTAGTTCCTACAAAAATGGGCATAAGGAAATAAATTGATTTAGTATTATTATTAAATCAAAACAAATGTCAGTAAAATAGAAAAGGAAACAGAAATAAAAAGGGATACTTACTTGGGCCTCCTCCCGCGCAGCCCAGCAGCTGGCCCAGCCCACCTGGCCCCCCTCCTCTGTCGTCTTCCTCCCCGACAGGAGGACGGGCGCGTGCCCGACGCACGCGCACCGCCGCGCCGCGCCACCTCCTCCCTCCCTGCCTGCCTGCCCTCTCCCCTCCTCGTCTGGATGCCCCGGAGACGCCACGCAGCCACCCCGACCTCTCTCGCACTCTCCCTCGCCCTCGTCCCCTCCTCTGTCACCCTCTCTCGCACGCACCGAGCGCCGCCGACGCCACCGCTCGCCGTTGCCGCGGCCACCACCTCCCCCTCGTCCCTCCGTCATGTCCACGCGCTCCGCCACTGTGGGTTACGCCTCCTCGACGAGACGCACGGCGCCGGACACCCTGGAACGCCGCCATCGCCATCGTCTTCACCTTCGGCCGCCGCAGATCGCCATCACCGCCCCGTCGTCTCCAGCGCGTCCCCGGCCACAACGAGCAGCCTGCAAGTCCTCTGTGAGCCCCGCTTCTTCTCCCCTCCCTTCCCTGGTCACGCTCGCCCTCTGGCTGTCGTTCCCACCATGGCCGACCCTTCGCCGCCGCCGAGCTCGCCGTCGACGCAGCTCCGGTGACCATTTGGTCACCCCGGCGAGTTCAACAAGCTCGTAGGGCCACGTAGAGCATCCCTAGTGCTTTGCTTCTTCCGTCTTGGCGCTCCAACCGCGCTCTCGTGCACGACCGAACTCCGGCAGCCGCAGCTGAGCTCGCCGCCGTCGACTCCGGCCACCCCAGGCCCAGCCACGGCCACCGCCCGATGCGCCATCGAGCTAGCTCTCCAATGCGCCTAGCCGCATGTCATTTGGAGCACCACAGAGGAAACCCGGGGCACAAGTACGCCGCGGATCTCGCCGGCGTCGAGCCGCCGGCGGGTTTGACTTGTTTGACCTAGGGTTTGACCCCCCCTAGGGTCGCTGACTAGTGGGGCCAGGCCCTGCTAATTTTAGTTAAATATTAACTAAACCCAATTAACCACTGACACTGACCAGTGGGCCCCGGCCCCCTAATCCTTTTAATTAAGCAAATAACCCCCTGTTTAACCCCGTGTCACTGACGTGTGGACCCCACACGTCAGGTTTGACCCTGGTCAGCCCCGGTTGACCTGCTGACGTCATGCTGTCGTCATGCTGATGCAATTAGTTATTTTCTGGATTTAAAATAAATCAGGAAATTCCAGAAAATGATTTAAACTTCAAAAAATCATAGAAATTCAACCGTAGCTCAGATTGAAATAATTTATATATGAAAAATTATCAGAAAAATGCAACCTTTCCGTCTGTACTAGTTTCATGCATGACAAACCAACTTATACATGCTGTATATTAGAAAACACATTATGGCACATATAAGAGCTTATTTTGGAGGTGCATTTGAGCTTTTGGTTCAAATGGACTTCAAACCAAATGAATACTAGTTGCATTAGCTCAAACAGCATCACATCTTCATGCCATGTTCATGCATCATATTGTTGCATATGCTTGTGTATTGATTGTTGGCACCGTTCCTTCTCGATAGGTCTTGCTCCGGAGACCGTTCCAGAGTACCTGTCTCTGAAGCAGTGCCTCCCTTGTTGATCTACCAAGCAAGCAAACCCCCTTGTTCATTACGATAAAATCCTACTCTCTCGCTCCTGCTCTCAGTTATTGCATTAGGACAACAACGATTCATCTGCTACTTTGTGCTGCGGTAGTTGAACCCATTCCTCTGCATGACCTGTCATTGCCACAGTAAATAGTTGAAACCCACTAGCATGTGTAGGAGTTGTTTGAGCCATGTTGTGTTCCTACCATGCTATGCCTGCTATTTCTTAGAGTTGTGTCAGGTCTGGTTCATTGGGAATGAATTGGAGTGTTATGATATGTTCTGATGCTGAGAGTGAAGTGTGTGAACACGATTTGGTAAAGGTAGCGGTGAGAGGCCATGTAGGAGTACATGGTGGGTTGTCTCATTGGAACTGTCCTTAAGCACTGAGTTCTATGTATGTTGTCCAATGACTCGATACTACCACACATTGGGTTCCGGTTACTCGACCCCTCTCGACTTATTAACCAACTTGATCTCTGTCCAGGAGTTGCAACTAGTTTCTGGTGTTTGTAGGTAGTGCTATTTTTCTACCAGGTGGCACCCGGCAGGGTGGGCTTGGGACAGACTAGGCACAGGTGGCACGGTGTACCGAGTGGCACCCGGATGGTGGGCTTGGGAACCCTGCTCACATCGTTTGGGGCCGTGAGCGACACCCCGGCCGGATCTCCTTACGGATGGAACCCGAATAGGCGATAAACCTGGGCTAGAGTCTTGTGTGGTTAGTCAGGTCGTGGCCGACACCCTCGCCAGGCTTCCGCTTGAAGGTTGCCGAGATACATGAGTGTGCATGGCGGTAAGTGGCGAGAGTGTGTGTGACGAAGTACACCCCTGCAAGGTTAACATGATCTATTCGAATAGCCGAGTCCACGGTTATGGACTTCTTGGATGCTTACATGGTACATAGACAACTTGAAGTGAATACTCTAAAATGCTCAAGACAAGTGTGAGTGCTATGGATGGCCTTCTCGTAGGGAGACGGGAATGAATCCATAGTGGTGTATTGTGTGGTGATTAGTGGACTCGTGTGCGCCATATCACCTCAAAGAAGTTCTGGTAGTCGTAGAACAGGATAGCCACAGAGTCAAAGCTGGCTTGCTGCAACTAAACCCCACATTACCCTCTTGATACAAATGCATGTATGATAGGTTTTGATGTAAGTCTTGCTGAGTACCTTTGTACTCATGTTGCTTTATTTATGTTTTTGCAGCGGAGACTTCGGTCTTACTAGTGTTCTCGTGGACTTCGACAAGTAGCTTGTACCTCAGCTACGATCTTGATTAGATGTTGTAGATAGCCAGGCTCTTCAGCCTTTTTCATTTGTAGATGTCTGTACCCAGACATGTAATGCTTCCGCTTATTGCTTGTATGCTCTGTATGATGGGTCCTGCGACCCCTGTTTGCAATAATGCTATGATGGCTCTTCTGAGCCTTTATCTATATGAGTTGTTGAGTTATGTTGTGATGCCATGTTGTACAGCACATACTTGCATGTTATGCGTACGTGTAATGTGTATTGCTATGTGTGGGATCTGACTATCTAGTTGTTTATTCTTAGTAGCCTCTCTTACCGGGAAATGTCTCCTAGTGCTTCCACTGAGCCATGGTAGCGTGCTACTGCTCCGGAACACTTAGGCTGGCCGGCATGTGTCCTTCTTCGTTCCTGTGTCTGTCCCTTCGGGGAAATGTCACGCGATGAATACCGGAGTCCTGTTAGCCCAACGCTACAGCCTGGATTCACTCGCTGATGACCGACACGTTCGATGCTGGGTCATGGATGCCTGTCCCTGTAAGTTTGTGCCACTTTGGGTTTACGACTAGCCATGTCAGCCCGGGCTCCTTATCATATGGATGCTAGCGACACTATCATATACGTGTGCCAAAAGGCGCAAACGGTCCCGGGCAAAGGTAAGGCGACACCCGTGGGGATACCGTGCGTGAGGCCGCAAAGTGATATGAGGTGTTACATGCTAGATCGATGTGGCATTGAGTCGGGGTCCTGACACTTTCCTAGTGATAGTAGGGGCAACAAGGCATGTATTGTAGTGTTGCCATCAAGGATAAAAATATGGGGTTTACATCATATTGCTTGAGTTTATTCCTCTACATCATGTCATCTTACTTAATGTGTAACTCTGTTCTTCATGAACTTAATACTCTAGATGTAGGCATGAGTCGGTCGATGTGTGGATTAATAGTAGTAGATGTAGGCAGGAGTCGGTCTACTTGACACGGACGTGATGCCCATATTACATAATAATTGCCTTAGATATCGTCATAACTTTGCGCTTTTCTATCAATTGCTCGATAGTAATTTGTTCACCCACCGTATTGTTTTCTATCTTGAGAGAAGCCTCTAGTGAAACCTATGGCCCCCGGGGTCTATTTTCCATCATATAAGTTTCCAACCTACTATTTTGCAATATTTTACTTTCCGACATATAAACCAAAAAATACCAAAAATGTTTACTTTATCTTTTATTTAGTTTCATCTATCTCTATTAGATCTCACTTTCACAAGTAACCATGAAGGGACTGACAACCCCTCTATCACGTTGGGTGCAAGTTGTTTGATTGTTTGTGCAGGTATTGGTGATTTGTGCATTGTCTCGTACTAGATTGATACCTTGGTTCTAGAACTGAGGAAAATACTTATCTCTACTTTGCTGCATCACCCTTTCCTCTTCAAGGGAAAAACCAACGCAAGCTCAAGAAATAGCAGTACTACAATCACATGAATCAAGTGGGAGTTAATCTTCCAGATAAGATAGTGATTGACAGAGTTCTCTAGTCACTATCACCAAGATACTAGAACTTCTTGATAAACTATAATATGCAAGAGATGACAAAAATGATTCCCGAGCTCTTCGCTATGCTGAAATCATCGAACGTGGAAATCAAGAAAGAGCATCAAGTGTTGATGGTTAACAAGACCACTAGTTTCAAGAAAAAGGGCAAAGGTAAAGAAAGGGAACTTCAAGAAGAATGGAAAGCAAGTTGCCACTCCCGTGAACAATCCCAAAGCTGGACCTAAGCCTGAAAATGAGTGCTTCTACTTCAAAGGGAATGGTCACTAGAAGCGGAACTACCCCAAATACTTGGCGGATAAGAAGGATCACTACTAGGGAAAACCCTATTAGTAGCGCGGGGTAATGACCTAATAGTAGAGCGGGGGCCCGCGCTACTGCTACAGTGCCACAACTAACTTTTAGCAGTAGCGCGGGTCCTACCCGCGCTACCACTACTTCTACTAGTAGTAGCGCAGTTGCCACCCGCGCTACTACTACTTAGCTATATCGCGGGAAAGGGTCTCGCGCTACTACTAAATAATTAGGAATTAAAATAAATAAATTCTTCCAAGGCAGCTACTGCTGGGCGTCAATGTCCTCTCCATCCAGGGTGGATGCTGGTCCGGGAGGGGATGAAGTCGTCCATGGTGATGGTGCTTCCCCACCCAACTCATCCTCGCACCTCTCCTATTCTACAACTACAAAAGAAGAGAAAATGATTAGAAGATCAAGAGAGAGAGAGATTGAGAGGAGTAGGAAGAACAACTCACATGTGGTTTTGTCCATGGAGGATCTAGCCGCCGCCATGGACGACACTCTTCTGGATCTCCCTCTCCTTCCAACATCAGAGAAGGAGGAGGAAGATGAGGGAGGAGGCTGCGGTGAGATTGGAGGTCGCCAGATTTGGGGGAGGCGATGAGGTGCGAGGCCGGAAGTGGTGGTGGGTGAGGAAGGGAATCGCGGGTGGGAGGGAGAAGCGGAATGAGGAGAGTGTGGGTTTGGATTTGGGACTCGTTGGGCTCCATGGAGGAGGAGGTGTGCCTATGGAGAGAGGGGGGAGAGTGAGGGAGATAGGAGGGATTTGGCCGAGGATATGTGTACTTCACCTACCTTGTACTTAGTAGTAGCGAGGGGTATAAACCCGCGCTACTACTATCAACTTAGTAGTAGCGCGGGTTCATATCCCTCGCTACTATTATGGCATGTCCCGGGGGAGGGGGGCATGGTAGAGACTTCTTAGTAGTAGCAAGGGTTAAAAACCCGCGCTACTACTATCAACTTAGTAGTAGCGAGGGGTAAAAAACCACGTTACTAGTAAGTAGCACCAGCGAGGGTTATAAACCCGCGCTACTAGTAAGCGCCTGCCTATAAGCTTTTCCCTAGTAGTGGATGGCAAAGTGAACAAAGGTATATTTTATATACATGTTCTTGATGTGTACCCCTTACTAGTATTCATAGTAGCCCCTGGGTATTTGATACTGGTTCAGTTGCTAAGATTAGTAACTCGAAACAGGAGTTGCAGAATAACCATAGATTAGTTAAGGGCGAGGTGACGATGTGTGTTGGAAGTGATTCCAAGGTTGATATGATCACCATTGCACACTCCCTCTACCTTTGGGATTAGCGATGAGCGTAAATAAATTTTATTTGGTGTGTGCGTTGAGCATAAACATGATTAGATCGTGCTTATTGCAATACGATTATTCATTTAAGTCAGAGAATAATTGTTGTTCTATTTACATGAATAAAACCTTCTATGGTCATACACTCAATGTAAATGGTTTATTGAATCTCGATCGTAGTGATACAAATATTCATAATATTGATGCCAAAAGATGCAAAGTTGATAATGATAGTGCAACATACTTGTGGCACTGCCGTTTAAGTCATATTGGTGTAAAGCACATGAAGAAACTCCTTGCAAATGGACTTTTGGAATCACTTGATTATGAATCATTTGATACTTGCGAACCATGCCTCATGGACAAGATGACTAAAACTCTGTTCTCAGGAACAATGGAGCAAGCTAATGACTTATTGGAAATAATACATACCGATGTATGCAGTCCGATGAGTATTGAAGCATGGGGCGGATATCATTATTTTCTGACCTTCACATATGATTTGAGTAGATATGGGTATATCTACTTGATGAAACACAAGTCTAAAACATTTGAAAAGTTCAAAGAATTTCGGAGTGAAGTGGAGAATAATCGTAACAAGAAAAGAAAGTTTCTATGATCTGGTCGTGGAGGCGAATATTTGAGTTACGAGTTTGGCCTTCATCTAAAACAATGTGGAATAGTTTCACAACTCATGCCACCTGGAACACCACAACATAATGGTGTGTCCGAATGTCGTAACTATACTTAATTAGATATGGTGCGTTCTATGATGTCTCTTACCGATTTGCCACTATCGTTTTGGGGTTATGCATTAGAGACAACCACATTCATGTTAAATAGGGCACCGTCTAAATCCGTTGAGACGACACCGTATGAACTGTGGTTTGACAAGAAACCTAAGCTGTCATTTCTTAAAATTTGGGGATGCTACGCTTATGTCAAAAGGCTTCAGCCCGATAAGCTCGAGCCCAAATTAGAGAAGTGCGTCTTCATAGGATACCCTAAAGAAACTATGGGGTGCACCTTCTACCATAGATATGAAGGCACGATCTTTGTTGCTAAGAATGAGTCCTTTCTAGAGAAGGAGTTTCTCTCGAAAGAAGTGAGTGGGAGGAAAGTAGAACTTGATGAGGTAATTGTACCTTCTCTTGAATCGAAAAGTAGCACATCACAGAAAACCGTTCCCGTGATGCCTACACCAAATAGTGAGGAAGCTAATGATCATGAAACTTCAGATCAAGTTACTACTGAACTTCGCAGGTCAACCAGAGCATGTTCCACACCAGAGTGGTATGGTAATCCTGTCCTGGAAGTCATGTTACTAGACCAAGGCGAACCTACAAACTATGAAGAAGCTATGATGAGCCCAGATTCTGACAGATGGCTTCAGGCCATGAAATCTGAGATAGGATCCATGTATGAGAATAAAGTGTGGACTTTGATGGATTTGCCTGATGATCAGCAAGCCATAGAGAATAGGTGGATCTTCAAGAAGAAGACTGACGATGATGGTAATGTTACTGTCTACAAAGCTCAACTTGTCACAAAAAGGTTTCCAACAAGTCCAAGGGGTTGACTACGATGAGACCTTCTCACCCGTTGCGATGCTTAAGTCTGTTCGAATCATGTTTGCAATTGCCACATTTTATGATTATGAAATCTAGTAAACGGACGTTAAAACTGCATTCCTTAATGGATTTCTTCAAGAAGAGTTGTATATCATGGAACCAGAAGGTTTTGTCGATCCTAAAGGTGCTGACAAAGTGTGCAAGCTCCAGCGATCCATCTATGGACTAGTGCAAGAATCTCGGAGTTGGAATATACACTTTGATGAGGTGATCAAAGCATATGGTTTTATATAGACTTACTGTGAAGCATCTCTGTAGCATTTCTAATATTATATGTGGATGACATATTGTTGATTGGAAATGATATAAATTTTTTGGATAGCATAAAAGGATAGTTGAATAAGATTTTTTCAATAAAAGACCTTAGTGAAGCTGCTTATATATTGGGCATCAAGATCTATAGAGATAGATCGAGATGTTTACTAGGACTTTCACAAAGCACATACCTTGACAATTTTGAAAAAGTTAAAAATGGACCAGTCAAAGAAAGGGTTCTTGCCACTACAAAAAAAATACACTTCCATGATGATACGTGTTTGTCACAGTAGGTCACGTTTTCTATCATGCATGTACATCCAGGATGATTTTATGACAGAATCAAGATAGTCATACCTGTGTTGTTGTAGAAGTGTTCCATGACATTACCAAAATTATCATCACGGAAGTGTCTACTTCCATGACGATAAATCATGCGTCACAGAAGTGCTTTCGTCAAGGGTGACGGACACGTGGCATCCACCGTAACGGAACGCCGTTAAGCTATCAGGTCCGGTTTTGGATTCGATAACCCGTTAACAGCCCGGACCAATGGGGATTTTCCACGTGTAAAATCATCATTGGCTGGAGGAAACACGTGTCAGCTCCCCGTTGGCACAGGTGTCACTCATCCAATGGGCGAGATGCGCTTATGACATGTTGACACGTGGACCGGCCCAAAAGTGGCCCATAAAGTTTAAATGGGCCAGCCCAATTAAAGGCCCACAAGATTTTGCGGTCCATAAAGGCCCGGCCCAGCAAAAGGCCCACGAGATTTTGTGGACCATAATGGGCCGGCCCAGCTAAAGGCCCATAAGTTTTTGCAGGCCATAATGGGCCGGCCCAGCTAAAGGCTCGCGAGATTTTGCGGACCATAATGGGCCGGCCCAGCTAAAGGCCCAGGAGATTCCACCGACCATAATGGGCTGGCCCAGCTGAAGGCTGTCGGCGTTCTGGGAACGGGGGTCCCCAGACTTGCCTGCCTGCGGCGTGGCTCAAGCGGAGGCCCAGTGCAGCCCAGGTTCATCAACTCAATCTCAAGACCCTCACGAGGGGCCAAGCCTCGCAAGGCGGATGACAGGAAGCTTCCTCAGGAGCAGCCTCATCAGGCGGGCTCGCGAGGAGGCGGAGAGATCGAGGCAGGGTACCTCACGAGGTGCCCGTGACGCAAGCCATGACGATCGAGACCAGGCGGGTTCCAGGCGGGCGCCGGCCTGCGCAGTGTCTTTGTTTCCCTTCGGTGCAAAGGGGGCAAGCACAGGCCAAGGCATCAGGCAAAGATTACCGTTTCGGTGCAACAAGACCAAGACCAGTGGAGTGGCAGGATGGAGGTCACCGTGGAGCCCAGGACGGCGTCACCATCAGAGTCTTTGGCAGTCGAAGACCAACTTTAGTCAGGATAAGTGTACTAGATGTTCCCCTTCAAAATGGCCAATTGTTTGCGCCCTCCCCGCTCATTATTTGGGAAGAGGCCTAGGGCCTCCCTCTATAAATATAGCTAGCCACCACAGAGTAGGCATCGAGGTTTTGGGTAGACTAGAGAGAGAGAGGCGACTAAACTCACCCAAGCAGTTCATCGCACCAGCTCAAGAACAGCCCCCCGCGAGGCTGCTCTCCCTTGGTATTGTTCTTCAGCCCCTAAGGCAATCCACCACACCACACACTGGAGTAGGGTATTACACCACAGTGGTGGCCTGAACCAGTATAAACCTCGTGCCCTTGTGTGTTCTTCTTTCTAGCCTAGATTCCTTGCGAGGCTTTGAGACGTGGGTTGGTAGGGGAAAGATCTTCGTGCGCACCCTAGAGTGCGAACCTCAAGGGTCTGCCGGAACCCGAAATTCGACAAAGGCCAAAAAGATTTTGATGACACTAGTAGGCCGGCCCATTAACAGGCTGCCATGTTTTAGGCCAAATGCCGGCCCATATTTGATCCGGTCCATTAACAGCCTGCCACGTTCCGGGCCTAATAAAGGCCCATATGAGATCTGGCCCGTTAAAAGCCTACCACGTTCTGGGCCAAATTACGGCCCAGATTAGGTCCGGCCCTTTGAGAGGCTTTGGGCTAAATTATGGCCCATATCAGATTCGGCCCGTCAACTGGACGCTATGCTTTTGGGCCCACTTGATAAAGGCCCATTTAGTAATTCATATTAGTTTCGGCCTGTTAAAGGCTCGTTTAACATTTCGGCCCTATATATATTTTGGCCTGTTAAAAGCCCGCCATATAGTTCGGCCCCGTTTGCATCTGGCCTGCTCACAACCGATAATTTGATTGGGACAAAGAAGGACCGAGACAATTTTGGCCTGTTATAAGCCCATGATTTGATTGGCACAATCATGGGCCAGGGTCTATTTCGGCCTGCTGCTGGCCCGTGAGCTGTTCGGCACGTTTCAGGCCCAACCTACTATTTAGCCTCCTAAAATCCCATTGAGTTTTGTTGGGAAAATAGGGCCGACGGTTTACTCGGCCTATTAAAGGCCCGAATCTACTAGTGGGCCAGTTTACATTTAGGCCTGTTAACGGACCAAGATGACGGGGCCCATGATGCGGATCATACATAGTGATTTGCATAACGGCCCAATTATGTACCGTAATTTTACGGTTTCGCCGGTTTATTGCGAAGACAGGATATATATACAGTAAAATATCTGCATCATCGTGAATAAGAAAAAACCTAGACTAGACAATAAAAAAATTACGACATATTACATCCGCTGGGCATCAAAGTTCGCCACTATGATAATAAAGCACAAGCAGACAGCAGATTACATACACTGGGCATCAAAGATCGCCACTAGTGCAATTAAACATGCCGACAAAATAATATACAAAACCGACAACACTATAATAGAGTTCAAGAAAGGTTAGCCCTGCTCGGGAGTTGCAGCGCAAGCAGCTGAGCAAGCTGATGAGACTGCCCTTGTTTGACACTTATATCCTCCTCACTCTGAAAGATAAACAAGCAGACAGATGACAGGTTTTGCACATATAAGTATCAGTGCTGACAATTCATCACATTTCTTACTGACGAATAAAGTGAAAAAGTTTGAAATAGCATTAACAAAATATGGTATTGTTCAGGTCAAGACATGGCATGAAATGACATTGTGAAGGAGTTGGCAGCTTCACGACACCACCGATTTACACTCATAAGTATCAATGGTTAGTGTGCTATCAATTTATCCCATTTCAGATTGGCAAAATAAGATCACTTGCTCTGTATAGTTTAATTTACATGGCATGAAGAAGGAACTTGGTTGTACAACTGAAAACTTAAATTGAGAAGGACAAACTTTTGTTTATGAACTACATAATAAACTTTAAACATGCAATTTGATGCAAACACAAAAAAGATGTTGCAGTCATGCCTAACCAAATATACACAACAAAGTTTGAAGGCTTGAGAAGGACAAACTTACATTATTGGTGAAGGCAGGCTCTATAAAGCCCTTGTCCATTCTGATGGAGGGGCAATTCAAGAAGTCTATCACAGAATCTTCTTCATAAGCATTGCCTTTATTCTACATTTTGTTTAGAGTAAATATAGATGTAACAATATAATAAAAAATGGAGAATATTTAAGATAAGATGAAGAGTGATACTACATAACCAAGTAGCTATAAATGTAAGTACATCAATACAAGCAAAAGGTACATCCAAGAGCAATGCAGAGCTAAACTTCTTCAGTACCATCGGTGTTATCCAACCTTATCGTAAGAGTAAATATAGATCTTATGTGTAGAAAATGGAGGGCAAAGGAAAATAAGCTGTAGAGTGATGGTACATGAACAACTACCTGTCAATATAAGTACACTGATAAAGGACAGCAGGTACTTATAAGAACAACGCAGAGCTAAAAATTTTCATTGGCATTGGATATATTCTACACTAATGTAACCGTTCATACAGATCAGATAATTTGGAGCGAACAATTGATAAGCAAGCTATCATGCATACTGCTATCACATAATGAACAAGGTATGTATGCAAGTACAGTGATACAGGACAACAGGTACTAACAAGAGCAAAGCAGCGGGCAGCATATTTGCGATATCCTGTCGTTCTTTTCAAACCGGAATTCTTATTCGAGCAGATTTCTTGCAAAAAAGATCCGTAAGGCACATGCAGAAAAGTACAAGTTCAAATTGTCATGCGATATCATAGACAGTACCTCATCCTCAGAACGAGACCAGTGCATAACAAGGTTTTTCCATTCAATGTCTTCTAAATTTAGCACAGGAGACTTCACCGGAAATTTGTTTATAGACTTGCCATCAAAGTGTGATTTCCTCAGGTAACACCGATACTGCTACAATGCCTCCTTGAAAAGTGCAAGCAAGCTTTTCTCGTCATGACTATCCAGATTGACCCTCGCCTACTTACAACAATGTAATGTAAATCATTGATGTGTTCAATCAGCAGAAAACAGGAAAATAATCACCATGAATAATAGCACTTACACGTAAGTGGGACAGGAAGATGTGAAAATGGTGTTTGTCTTCACTATAATCTTCCCATGATGGGAATATATGCACGTAGTCCCTAACAACATTGAAAAAATTGTATTTTAAATTGGGAATAACTGGAATGGGGTTCCAATCTGCAGGAATTGGCTGTCTCTACAGTTGGGATAGGTCTTCGGCCGGTGGACTTGCTGTACTTTTTGCTGGAGTGGGATTTTTCTGTGGTACGGCTAGTGCTATGGCAACTGAAATCGACATAGCTTTTGCTGGAGTGCAGGTCCTGTGTGGTGGGGCTAGTGGTGTGGCCAGTGAAGTATGGGTACAGTCTGCTGGAGTCGGTCCTACATTTTGTGTCACTGGTTGTAGAACCAATATAAGTGGGGTGCTGTCTGATTTCTCCGGCACAACCACATATTTCAAGGACTTTGCTGGTGCTCCTTTAGGTTCGGCAATCACCCTCTTCCTTTTTGATGTCTGATGCACAAGAACATCATTTGAGTGGAAAACATGGTATGATGACAGATGGAATATGTATTGATAATGGATTGGCATGGCATCTCGACATATATGGTGAGTAAACTAAGCAGATGGCAGTGCAACAAAGTAGAGGAAATGCAAGACAACATACGCAAGATACGCGCAATCAATAAAACCTTGCCAAATTAGAACAGGCACCTTGATGGGTGAACATGACAGGCCATCTGTCTTTGACTCCTCGAGGTTAGATTAGTCATTTGGATCATATTCTGAACAAGAATCTACAGGTGGGGAGTGTATGAGTTTCATTGCACCCAGAATGGCACTCAATGCCTTGGTGCCAATTTTGTAATTCATTGCAGTGTTCCACAATATTCTTCTGATGCGCGGATTCTGATATTCACTGTAATTACGTATAATATATGAGAACCATGAAAACATAAATAGTTGTGAGATTATCTTTGTAATGCAGAGGATATTCTAATATAGGGGCGCCCTTGTAAACAGTTGTGTGCTAGCACTGGATTCTGATGAGAGAGCTCATGTGTGCTGTAATATGGTGCGTGCATTTATATAATCTGGCAGAAATACACAAAAAATAGGCTCCAGAAGTAAGGATAGTTGGCAGATGATAGGTTCATAATATACTGTACAGAGAGTTTATTGCCAAACCATGATAACAAGAGCACACAACAACTAGGCAGAGCATAGTGTACATAAAAGGGGTACACCATAACCACGATATATAAATCGGGAAAGTGGAATTGGCTTGAAAATACGGTGTTGTATTGCCGCTAGTAATTGAAAGCCTATCGATCACGTGCAGGCCAACTTTATCAGCTATTGACTGCAGATGTCCCTGCTCCCCTTCCTAACAAGGAACATACTGTACGTACTAAATACAGAATAAACAAATAGGAACATGTTAAAGAACAGAAGAGGAAGTATATTCTTGAGGTTCCGCTTCATTGCATACAATGTTGGTTGCCCACTCATGATGAATCACAACGCCCAAAGAAATGCAATTCCATGATGTCTCTCTATATGTGGCAATTTTGAACAAGAGTCATTAGGATCATATTCTGAACAAGAGTCAACAGGTGGGGAGCGTATGAGTTTCATTGCATCCAGAATGGCACTCAATGCCTTGGTGCCAATTTTGTAAGTCATTGCAGTGTTTAGCTTCAAGAGTGGACTGCTGCTAGTGTGACACAAAGCAGCTACACATATCATAGTGTACATATAACAGGAAAACCTTAAGCATCAGAGTAAAATTAGCAAAGTGGAACTTGCTGGAATATATGTGCTAGTATTGCCGGTACGGCTAGAAAGGCTTCAGATACCACCTCTCTTCAACTGAAGGTGCGGTACTGTTAATATCAGCGTAACTCTCAAAGGCGACACAGCTCCCCGCATTTCCTTGCTATTCTTATAGGATTCAAGTGGGCAGGCCACTACAAAACCCATTCCTATGTTTACAAAATCCTACAAATCAAAGAGGCCCGAAGAGTTCAAAGTGTCGATCACAACCGACCGTATAGACCTCTACACTTCAAATGTCCCTGCTCATCTTCACTGCAAGGAACATACTGTAGTACTATCATACTCCCTCCGTTCCAAAATATAAGTCTTGGTAGAGATTTTCGCTATGGATCCCATACAGATGTATCCAGATACATTTAGAGTGTAGATTCACTCATTTTGCTCCATATGTAGTCCATGGTGGAATCTATACAAAGACTTGTACTTAGGAACGGAGAGAGTACTTAATAAAGAAGAACGAAAGAGGGACATGCTAAAGAAGAGCAAGCAGATTTTGGATAATAAAATGTTCGTTGCCCAGTGCCCACACATGATGAACCAGAGCGCATTAAGAATGCAACTCCCTGCTGTCTCTCGACCATTTCAGGCGGTTGGATGAAGATCCTACGTCTCCTAACCCTTCTTCTTCCTCGTTTCTGATTCTTCCCATACAGAACACCGCACGGGCCGCCGGACGGACCACTGGCCCCCACCGCCTGTGTTCCTCCGCCACCCCCACCCCCACCCCCACCCGCGTCGAATTTTCTTTGTTTGACGAGGCCCCGCCACCACCCCCCACAACCACCATCCCCAACCGAGCCCCTTCGTTCACACCGGCGAACTCCAGCGAGCTCTGAAAAATTGACTGACCCAATTTTGAAATTTACTCTACTGTGATTTAACTAGTGTGGAATATAAAAGGGGGGAAACCATAAGCATTGGGAGTATAGTGTTGAGCATGCCATGTTGGATCTGAAGGTGCAAACCGGACAAAGGAAACTTTGCAACCAATGTTGCTTTCAACTAGAAAGTAAGTGATGGACAAGAAATCAGAGTAAAGCAGTGGCGATCTATTTTCTTGCTGCGATAAATAAGTTGAGCAGATACGAAAGAGTACCGCCTCTCGTGCGGCGCCGTGTATGCATCTGTTGAGAATTTGGCGGTGCTGCGGTAGCGATGGCTGTCAGCGGCATGGAAGCAGATCTAGGAGGGTAGATGGTGGAGGTGGGGCGCGGTGGATGAGACGGTCGTAGGAGCGGCGCCGGCAAGGTGGACGACAGCGGGGATGAAGCGAGAGGACGGGATGCAAGGATCCTAGTCCGAAGCCATGGATGAGAGAGTTTGATCTCTTGTAATGGACGTCGGCGTCAGGGTATCAGCTCCGGCATGGTGGAGGCGGACTACGGTGGATGGGGTGGCGGACGGAGGAGGCTGGGGTGGAGAGGGTCTTTTGGCGCCCACGGAGTACGAATGGGGAAATGGAGGTAGAGAGGAAGGGGGAACCATGTCTTCAAGGCGCGCTTGTCTCAAACTTAGCCCCCGTTTCAAATTTCCTACATCACAGCAATATTAGCCGGTTGGGGATAGGACGGTAATCTCGCATACACCGAATATTTGCCGAAGAGAGTTTGTTTTTGGCACCCACCGTGTATGAATCAGGGAGGGAGTCGAGTTTGGCCGAGGACACACTGTGTTTTGGCGCCCACAGTGTATGAATCCGAGTGAGAGGCGGTTATGTCATGTTTGAGTGAAATTACAAACCTACCCCTATCGAAACCTATAGAAATCGAGCACATAGGCTTTGCGTGGCAGGGACACGCAGTAGTAATTTCCATCTCATAGATTTTGGTTTCGGGCGGTTACTACGATTCAAATCCCGTTTCGTTCAAATTCTGGATAGTGCACGTTTACCGTGCCAACTCAATTCAAATCCCGTTTGTATTCTATTTTTTCGGCGGGATCCATTTTCGATTGGAATAAAATTCTATATACATCATTTTTATATATACTTTCAAAAGCACAACACCCTTTATACATAAATATGGTTTACAAATGGCATCATATCAGATTCATAAGGTTGTATCCATCAATTTGGATTTTCAAATATTTGAAACCACTTTATGTTGAAATCCAATGTATGCATTCCTCGCTAACTGTCTCCAATTAATGTGTGTTTCATGCGGTTTTTTTTACTTCTCAAACATGTATAATGTGTTTCACACACGCAACATATAGTGTAATCCCGTTTAGACATTAATTGCATATAAACCATGCATTGTTTCTAATTAAAGAATCTATGGATCACCAACATTGATAAACTATATAACATTACACGTGTCCCCAAATTCAAATGAATATGCATGTTTGATACACCAATTTGCGTTATGATATTATCTATGTCGTGATCTCTAGTTTAAATATTTGAATCCCCTTTAATCCAGATATTCGTCTCATATAGGTATCACTCATGCTTATACAGGACTATCTCTCTAGACCTATACGCGTTCATCGTCTCTCGGGTATCTCTTGTGCTACCTGTATGTCGACAATGATCTTCTATCTTTGTAACACATTGACGGTACTCTCTCCCTCGACCTTCATCACTCTATCTCTCTCTAAGTATATCTTGCTCCCTGCTATGTGTCTCTAACTATGATTCTCCATGTGGAATTTCTTTCTCTCACACAAACACAAAACTTTGTCTCCCGGGGTCTCATTTCTCTCTACTATTCCCCTGTGTGCCACTTGCACACCCCTCATATAGAGATGTCTTTCACTCCTTAGTTATGAGAACCTACGACTCTTCCTCTTAAATATCTCTTTCTCACACACAAATACAAACTCTATCTCCCGGGGTCTCATATTTCTCCACTGTTCTCTTGTAAGTTGCTCACACACACTCTCTCCCTAGAGATATCTTGCGTTCCCTCATATGTCTCTCTAGCTATCACTCTCGTTGTGAAATATCTTTCTCTCTCGCAGACACAAAACTCCATCTCTCGAGATCTCATTTCTCTCTGATATTTGTTTGTATGTGAGTCACATGCACCCTCTCCCTATTTCTCTCACACCCACACACATAACTCAGCCTTCTGATCCACTCGACTCCTATCTCTAACGCACACTAGCTAGCATCTTTATCTTTCTATTTATCTGTTTCTCCATCAACCTTCTTTCTCGCTCTCACTCTTGCTTCCTATCACGCACACTACATATATGTTTCTCTCTACATGCAGTCAAGTGCCCTCATTTTATATTTCTCTCTCACACACATAACTTCACCCTCTGAACCACCCGGCGGTCATCTCCAACACTCAAACTAGTGGATGTCCCTCTAGCTAGCATCTCCATCTCTATATCTATCTGTAGTTTCTCCGTCAACATTTCTTTCTTGCACAGAGTCTTCCTTCCTATCACCCACACTATATATGTCTCTCCATACATATGCATTTATAGGTTGATCTCTTTTGCACAAGCGTTGTGCCTCACTCCCTCTGCTCGCCATAGATGAATGCTCCAGCCCACGCCACTATCTCTTAAAGATAAAAACACATGGTCAATTGTCGGGCCTTCTTCCCTACATTCTCACATGATTGCATATTGTCATACCGATCCGTCTCTCCCATGTCGTTGATCTTGTGACTTATGTCTTTTTCTTTTATCTCGATCATGCGCGCGCGCACACACATCCCACATATACATGTATACATCTCACACATGCATGTTCAAGGTCTCTGTGTCTCCATACGTAGTCAATTACCCTCAACCCTGACGCCACATCGAATCATTCTCTTCTTGTGTGCACATAACTTCCAACTGGATGGGTAAAACACACACTCACACTTAACAATCTCCTTCTAGCTACCCCCCTCTCACTCTTCCCCTATATCCCCGAAACCAATAAGACCATCCCTTCATTTAATTCCCACCTACATGCACCATCGATATATAGTAGTCTTCCTTGGTGTCTCTCGAACAAACATGTTCTCTCGATGTCGATTCCTCTCACGCGCACACACCTTCTCTTCCCTCTCTACAGGCATTTTCTCTCTCGCACCCCATCGTTGGTGTCCTTTGCCATACACATCACCTCTCTATGATGAAGCCATGCACACTTAAATTACATCCGCCACCGAGGACCCCGCAACACACACACACACAGACACACACACACACACACACACACACACACACACACACACAAACAGACACACACACACACTAAGACTCCATCTCTCTCTCTCTCTCTCTCTCACACACACACACACACACACACTAAGACTCCGTCTCACACACACATGCTCTAGGCAGAGCATTTCTTCCTACCACCCTTCATCCAACCTTACCCGTATGATAAACAATCACCCTAATTTCCTTGTATAACATGGAGAAATTCCACTTTACTTTAGTAGTTAGCAAACTTATCATCTGTACCCTTATAAAAAACCGAGTTGGCGATGATGGTGTGCCTGCCATCTTGTAATATAGATCGTCTGATCTATATCTTAGGGATAGAAAGCAAACTATGATAATTTTACAAAAGATACCTGCACCTCTCTCCACATCCTTATATCCCACAACCTCATTGATGAGCAATTAAAAAAAGGAAGTATCTGGAACAATCTAGCATGGTGGCCGCTGCCGCCTGCCGGCACCGTCCATCCCCATGCCTCCGCCCATTCCGACCACCAGTCACCACCACGCTCCACTCCTCCTCACCTTATCTCTCATCTTTCATTTTTTCGATGACATTCTCGAGATACCAGTTTTCTGATAAAATTCTCGAGATATCATTGGTTTTTACACATGGGATTACTCCTGCATGGGTCAATCACAACAGGTGTTTTGAAAAAAATGCATATTGATGTTCCGTGCAATGCACGAGAATCTTGCTTGTAATTATATAACGCAAATCACGAGCAGGAAGTGACATTTTTTTACACAACCACGTTAACATGGCCACGTAAATCACTAGCTAAAGTAAATACCATTATACTTATATCCCGATGCAAAAGGTTGAGTACATGTCCGAAGAGTAGAGTCGCACACACGCACTCTATCTCCCAGAATCACACACACACACACACACTAGTTACGTGACGCCCACTTAAGCAGACACGTATGTTATAATTTGTGCACCCGCGGGTACACGTGATGTTGCGCATTTCTTTAAGTCGGACGGCGAACCCAAACAGTAGATGCATTCATTCCCTTCCACCGCCTCTTCTCTGGTCGCCATCGCCCGGTAGCCATGGCCCGACCGAAGGTAACAACATACGCCATACTCCCGCCGGAGCGGCGCTTTAATCTAGAAATTTTAATGGTCATGCATGCATCTTTTTGTCCTAGCACTCCTATATAAGGATTGACCGGTCGCTTCCCGCGGACGTGCACGGGCAGTGGAAGAGGAAGGAGAAGGGAAGCAGGCTGTGGAGTAACGTTTTTTACCATAATTTCTTAGGAAACTGAGTGCAATAATTGAGTAGTTTTGCAAACTACCAGTACTACACCTGAAGCAGTTCAAAACCTATACTCCTTGCCAGCGCGCGCTTCCCACGTGAAACGGTTAGTGTCGCCCTGGAGCGCCAGTGCCGCATTAATGCCCGGCCAGAGCGGAGGCGACCTCTCACTGGTGCCCGGCTTTGAAGCGGCGCGACGGCCGAGAGAGCGCCGCTTCCCGGTGCACGCGACTGCTCCGCGTCGAGGCTGGCCATAGACCCTGTTTGGATCCATGGGTTAGAGTTAGTTTGAGATAGTTTGGGCTCAAATAGCCCTAAAGTATCCAAGCATGAGGGTTTAAATTGGAGCAAGTTGCACCGAACCCACCAAAAAAACTATCCCACCCAAGAGGTGCTAACTGGAGATAGTTCTCATTGGGACCACTGAAATATCACTTTTCTCTCTCCATCAACTACATTTATTGTCAATCTAACCCTGTCACCTAAACACCTCTTTCGCTATAGTTAGTTCAGGGTTAGTCATGAGTTAGTCTAACCTCTAGCTAAGTTAGAGTATCCAAACAAGAGCAGTATATGACATGCAAGTTGCTCAAAGCATACAGTCAAATTCGTACGTGAAAGAATTTTTTTCTTTTTGAAAATGGAACGTGAAAGGAATTTTTTTAGAATGTTCTTGGCATGTCGCTAACATGTGATGAGTTAACCGACCTCAATAGACGGCAAAAACGCCAGCCCGCCGCACTTTGAGAGAGACGAGGAGGGAGAAGCAATACAGGTTGCTGGATTGCTAGAGATAGGTGTCGCACGGAAGCCAAGAAATATGGTGATAGCGTGGGTTAGCCATGTACTAGTATGATGTAACTACACTGGGTTGCCGTGTTTCGTACTCTTCCAGTCCACTGTGGATATGATTGGTTGATTTTATATCGTTGAATAATATAAAATATTATGAGTGCAGACGCTCCACCACGAGATTCCTTGCTCCTTCTCGGTCGTTGGGAATCTATGTTCTTCCACTCTATTTTTTTGTGAGCTTTGTTCATCCTTTTGCCAACACGCAAGACATCTAGCATCAAGGTGCACGTGTCATGCAAAGATCGTTCCATCTATATGAAGAACACATGGGACTGGAACTACGAGACGGACATGTACCCAGGAGTGGACGTACGAACCTGAGTAATGTAGCGTAGTAAGTGAAGTAGAAAGGCACAAATGGTATGAACATGGGTGGCATATAGGGTGTGTTTGGTTGCGTTCTTGCCTCAGCATAGTTGTTCCCTCTTCATGCATGCTCAACTCAACACCCCTCTTCATGCATGCTCAACTCAACACCCCTCTTCATGCATGCTCTCTTCATGCATGCTCAACTCAACACTCCTCTTCATGCATGCTCTCTTCATGCATGCTTCTAGTGTATTTGTGCTAAACTAGTGTGGACTCATGCACCCTCCATACACTCTACCAAACACCCAAAAGTGGGTCGAGAAGGGAACTCTTGGGCGGCATTTGTCTCTTACTACGTACTACCACTAAATGTTGTACGTGCAATGCACGGTGATGTTATGGAGTATGTGCCGAAGTACTCTACTACTACTATATTAGGTGGAGGCACATATTAACATTTATATTTGTTTATGTGTATGCCCCGAGACCTTACAACTAGACATGTCTTTCTCTCCAGGTCGCACTTTGTATCGTTCATACCACTATTACTACTACGTGTGGTCTCCGACCCAGAAGTGGAAGAAGTGGAGACGCTCTACCACGCTGTTTTTTTGCGCTGGGCTCTACCACAATGTTCATGTCCCACTCCTTTTGCTGACGTGTGGGACATCCAGCATGTGCCGTGTTTGGCACTCTTCGTCGTAAGAGTTGAAACGCTAGCATTCATCAGAAATAAAAAATAAATATAAATCAGCAGTGATACTATTTTTTTGAGAACCAATCAGCAGTGGTACTATACCACGCGGTTTCCTTGCTCCTCGATATCGGAAAGAATACTTCCCTTCGCCAACATGTGGGACGTCGACCATCCTGGTCCAGTTGCCATGCACGCAGAATACCAAGGGAGAGTCACCCCGGTCATCGCACCGTAGTAATAATGACTAATGAGCCGTCAAATCACAGGCCCAACCTTTCCCACTTTGAAGTTGCTCGGACGAAGGAACCATCATGACTTCGTTGAATTCCACTTCTTGAAGAAAACTATTGTACCAGCAGTACTGCTAGCTACAGTAGTTACTCCAACAGAGGCCTCCTTTCGTTCATAGGATAGGAATTTTATAGGAATATGAAAATCATAGGAAGTGAGATGACATGCATTTCAATTCCTATAGAGAAAGAGATGCCATTTGATGCATAGAATAGGAGTTTTTCCATTGAGTCTAGGCTAATGTACTGGTAATTTGCTCTAAAAACTACAGTAGTAACTAGTAGTACTGGTACATGCTCGTACTCAGACACAGACACACACACTAACTACTAGTACTACTACTTCTCACATGATGGCCAGACGCCGTTGTTCTTCTTCCCGGCTTTGTCCGCGACACCCCACCGTGCTTGGATCTTAGCCGACCTCTCCGCAGTAGCGCGTGCGTCCTCTTCTTTCTTGCGGCGGCGGGCCTCTCTTTTCTTGAGTGCTTTTTGACTTTTCCACTCCCTCTGTGCGGCTTTGGCCGCCTCTTGCTCTACCGCCCATTCGGCCATGGCAGCTTCAAATTCCTCCCACATAGGTGTGAGGTCGCGAGCAGCATGAATTCGGAACGGCGGGATGCCATCACTTCCCTGCCATTTTGTGTGTGGTCGTGGGCAGCGAGGAACTCGGCGCCGTGGGATGCCATCGCTTCCTTACTGGTTAGTGTGTGGCATGGTGGCATGAACGACACTTGATGAGAGCTCTGGGGTGGAGTGGCCGGACAACCGTATAGTGCATTGGTTTTTCAAGAGCTCAAGGACATAAGACGAAGGAAATTTGGATTCCCCTTCAATCCTGGTCATTTATTACCGAGTAAAATGCATTGGCGATTATCGAACTTGTCTTGATAGTTCACTTTGATCATTGTATACGAGATATGGTGACTATACAGTCATTAGCTCAGCGTATAGCTTCGTATTTGTCTGGTTGACCAGTCAAACAGTCCACATGCGCCTCATCAGCTCGTATTCTTTATCTATCTACGCGGGCCTACGTGTCAGTGGAGAAAGAAATAAAAACCAAAATTATGCATATGTGGGGAATAAAACCACGGACTCGTCACTGCAACACACACTCGTCAGCCAAATGAAAATGAAATACTTTGTGTCAGACACTCACGCTCACACTGTCAAAGCATGCTAATGCATGCGCGTCGCCCTCTAAATCAAAGTCCTGCTCATGGCGTAACATAAACGACGAGCCCATCACCCGCGTGCCCCGGCGGTGCCTGACATTACTATTTAGACGTTTGATGGAGGCCTACGCGAACACCGAGCATGTATTCACCTGGCTCAACACCAACGGTCATACTCGGAGCACCTTGCTCATGTATATCGTCCATCACAACGACAATCTATAAAATAGCCTAGCTAGAGAGGGCACTACGGTACGGAGTATGTACTATCGTGAGCGATCGATCTTAGTGCCACTGCACACGAGTGTGTGTCTGAATGATTCGTCCATTATTCGTAAGTTATGCATGGTTGTGTGGTGTCTAATGGTGGTCATCGAAGGCTAGCTGGCGACAAGAGCGGTTGCATGGACGCCAGGTTGTCAATACGTGCCGCATATGCTTCAAAGGCTCGTCATCCATGAGTTCACACTTTACCACCATGCCAGCGTCTGACCACCCTGGCCTACCAAAACCCCTTCCATCTCTAGCGCGCACTTCCCGCCTAAAACGGTCACTGTCTCTCCAGAAAGTCAATGCCGCATTCACCGGACTTAACTACAGGTGCAGTTGGTGTGTCACTGACATGCGGGCCAAATGCCTGTTGGGCCCACATGTCAGTAACCCAACGCACCTGTAGTTAAGTCACTAAAGCAGCACCCGCATTCACGCCCGATGAACCTACTCTGGCGCCAGCCGTCCATCCATTTGCAGCGGCTCATTGCCATTCGCTCGCTATATTAACTTGAGCCCCAGCTCCCAGCCATAGCCAAAGACCCACACTCATTCTCCTCCTGCCCCTTCCTTCTGTCGGCACCACTCCAACCATGGCCCCCTGGTGCTCTGAAGCTCTCTTGGACGTACTATCATAGAAGCAGATGAGGGACATCGGCGGCTCCGCTCCGGGTATGCTCCAAAGCTCTCTTTGACGTATTGTCGCAGGAGCAAACGAAGGAGATCCCCGGCACCCCCGGTCGCCCTCCGCTGCCACGACCACGAAGCCGGCTCGCATGCGCAGGCGCAGCCGGCAGCGAGGAAGAGTAGTACATGGTAGGTCGCCGCCGCTCTGGTCCCAGGAAGGCCACCGCTACTCCACTCAGTCGATGCCAAGCTTGGTGGGGTAAACATCGGCGGCCGATTAGCCGCTTAACGACGACATGGAGGCGGAAATCTTCAGAACCTTGTGCTCCGGAGGAGGAGGTTATCGAGGCGGATGAGGACGAGGCAAAGGCAATGGCCGGCTTTCTCGGGTTCATGGCCGGACATGGTGGTTAGCAGCCGTCGATCGTTTAGATTAGGTTTACAGTAGGTTTTAGTATGGTTTGTGCAAAATATGTAATGAATTTCATCCAGTTTGTAGGAGAAGTTTTCAAAATGTAACAAATTTCATCCGATTAATTTGAAAATTTCTTTGTTTGCATGAATTTCGTCCGGTTAGTTCATATAGTTGTCGAAAGGTATGCGGGCAGCATTGGATGGCATCCATCAGTGTCCTCGGACAGATGCTAGTGTAAATTTGTGGGCCAGTGCTGGAGATGCCCTAACTATCATGCTATAATCGCTAACAGTGCTACTTTATTTGGCAGGGAATAATTATCCCTCGATCAAAATCAAATCCGCGGTGTTTCGCACTCCTCCCACGTAAGAGTGTAAACTCTCGCTTACATAAAAATGGAGCAAGTGGACGGCACTGTAGCACATCATATCACTCAAACTAGTCCGCCTAACGAGCGAGAAAGCACCGCCCTCGTTATTTTGTTCTGGATTTCTATCGATCGATCGCGCAAAAATGTTACGCTTTGCAAGTTCTAAAGGAAAAGGCGGCACACTTACGACTTGTACGCGTCACATCCTGACAGTCCGGCTCGCACGCCGCTCACCAGAGGGGAGACGTGTTGTCTTGCAATTTTAGTGACATGTGGGACTGCAATTGAATAAACCGTCGATAATCGCTCGGCGGGCGTCGGCCGAGAAGAGAGAGATGGGGGAGGGAGAACAGATCACCCGCCCGCCGCGCACGGACTCCAAGAAATATATGGTGATAATGTGAGGTGGGCCACGCTGGAGTCCAGACCGCTTCAAGCCTGCTCGGACCGCCCTGGCCCCTCAGGCGCCAGCTGCCCGCCGCATGCATGCATAGCAAGTAGTACCAGTAAAATACTGGGCTATAAACCCGCTTATGTGGAGAAGATAGAGGCATTGACAAAGTCAAGGAGTGGGCTCTGCAAGAGCCCGTCTATACACGTGTTCCTAGGTATAAAAAATAATTCTAAAAAAAGAGGCATAAAAAACAATTGTGTCTAAAAAAAGAAAGGGTAAAAAAACATTTGAGAGGAAATGGATAGAGATAAAGTGAGAAAAAGTTGTAACCTTATAGCCAACCTTATAGTCAAAAGTATGGTAGTATTACATGAGGAAGGAGGGAGTGGTGCACATGCCAAGTTCACTGGGCTGCCGTGTTTCACACTCCTCTGTCGTAACAGTGGAGACAATAGCTTTCATCAAAAATAAACAATGAATACTCGTTGCTCGTCCTCTATATCGGAAAGAATACTTTCATTTGCCGACATGTGGGACGTCGACCATCCTGGTCCACCTGCCATGCACAAAATTATCCTGGTCTACCCCGGTCGTATCGCAGGTCCAACCTTTCCCACTATAAGTTGTTCGGACGAAGGAACCATCATGACTTCATTGAATTCTGCTTCTTCGAGAAAACTTACAGTACCCGCAATACTGCTACCACAAGCGAAGACTGGACAGCACTGTACCACGTCATATCACTGAAACCCACTAGGCCATCCTAAAAAAACCACTAGGCCAAACTAGCCCGCCTAAGGTCATCTAGTTTGGAACGAAGGGAGTATGTCTCTGTACTGCTATGATTTTGTGTTGTACGTCTCTGTACTTTTGCTACGATTTTCCTACCCTATGAACCAAATGAGGCCTGAATGTACTGTATCCGTGTCGACTAAGCCTACAATTTTAGGAGCTTGGGCTATTGGCCGAGCAACGACAGATAAGTATAAGCATACCATGAGCTCATCAGCCCCAACATTTCTCTTCGGTGAGTGTGTTGCAAGTACTATAGCTTGCACAGTAGCTAGCCTACTAACACCAAGAATCATCAAACAAGCCATGCTGATATGATAAATAGCTCAAACTTACATCTAAGCATGCCATATATTACCTCAAAAGCTGGTGAGGATACATCTGTTTCCATAACTCGGAGAGGGTTCGCATGATTCACTATCAAACAAAAGTAGCAAGTACCGCCCACACAAGATAGTGCACTAGCCCTGTCAGTGGGAAACGACACCTATGGGATCACTGGAATTCCTACTATGGTTGCGGGGCACGGGGATCATGAGAAGAGTAGGACTAGTAGACAACACAAAGGGAATTTACCCAGGTTCGGGCCGCAAAGATGCGTAAAACCATATGATCCTGCTTTGGTGGATGTATTTAGTTATCTTGAGCTCTTTGAACTGGCTCTAGGTGCTGCGAGGTTCAAAAGAGACGAATCGTTCTCCAGTGCGCCATGGGCCTCCTTTTATAGGTGAAAGGGGTCTGCCACAGTGGCACACAGGAGGTGGACAGTGCTATAGCGATATGTGCTTATCGCTGGTATTACAGGACAAAGTGCATTTAATGCGGGGCTTTGGTGTCCCTTCACTTTATCGGGGATGGGGGCGAGGCCCGTCCCGTCCGTCGCCGCTCCTTCTCGCTTCGACACACGCCCTGGCCAGCGATGCATGTGGTGCCATGTAGGTAGGCAGGCAGCTGAGGTGGCGCGGTGGTGGAGCCTCTACGAAGGGCTGCATGTTGCCATGCAGGTGCCTGCCCAGCTGGTTGGGTCGGCAGCTGCATGCGAACGGCGGAGGAGACTTGGCTGGCGTGGGCCTGGTAGTGGCCCTGGTGGTGTGCTTGGCGAAGGTCTTGCCGGGTGGCCCGGCAAGGGCCTTGCCGTGGCACGCTGGTGTCCCGGCAAGGATCTTGCCGGGGGTCTTGTGGGTTTCTTCAGTAAGGATTGTTGCCTTCCTATCCTCATTTGATCTTGACTATTCTATGTCTTCACAAAGATCTGCATGCCACCACGGAGGTGCCTCCCGAGCCCTGTCCCAGCATGTTTGTTTAGTGTTGGTGGGCTCAAAGGTGGCTCACTCGGCTGGTGGGGGCGAGCTGCCCCGGCAGGGGTCCTTGCCGGGGAAACCTGCTTCGTCCATCCGATCTTTGTGGCCTTGGTCCTTGTCGTTGCTTTGTTTGTCTTGTGCCTTTGGCTTCTCTCCGGCTTCCCTTTCCTGCCCTATTATGCGTGGCCGCAGCGAGTGGTTCTGACTGCCCGTGCACAAGTAAAGGGGTCAAAAGGAGAGCCCCTACTTTTGTACACCGACAGGAGCCCCCGGGCCTGAGCCACACATAAGCGCAGCACATTGTTGGGCTAGGCCCAGAACGGTGCGCGGGCAGTTAGGGCGGATTTTACCGTGGTAACTGCTCCGTCCATTGCGCTTCCCCATGACCCGCGTTGAACACGCGACGTGGGGGTCGTGCGCGCGCGCATGACGGAAGCACGCTGGCGTCACCTTGTGGTGGACAGTAAAGATGCGGCTTGTGTGTCTCTTTGAGACCGTAGGGCCGCCTCCCATTTACTGCCCTCGCTTGGGAACCGTCGCTCCACGCGTCCCACTGCGCCCGCCCCTTGCGCCAAGTTCGCTACATGCATAATGCAGAGCGAATGATAGGTGCGCGGGATGTGGGAAGTTGCGCGCGTGCGTGGGTCGATTCCCACGCACCTTGAATGGAGCAGGGAGGGAGGTCGACGGCCCTGCTTGCTTTCACTTCAACGGGTTGGATTGGCCGAGAGGGGGCGGCCGAGCCTCGCCCCCGCCCCTTTATAAAAGAGGGGAGCGGGAGGAACGGTGCCTCTCAATCCTTCGCCATCTGCCTCTCCCCATTCCTGCTTCCTCTTTTTCTCTGTCATGGCGAGGGGGCGTGGCGACACTTCATCGATGGCGGCGAGGGGTTTGGCCGGACAGCGCATCGCTCCTCCCCAAGAGCTCATAGTGGCGGAGCCGGTCGCTAGAGGAAGGGGGAGGGGGCGAGGTCGAGGCCGTCGTGGTGCTCGAGGGAGAGGAGGATGGGGCGGCAGATCAGCCTCGCCTCCACCAGCAGCCCCTCCTCCGATGGAGGGCCACGCCGGGGAAACCCCTGCGAATTCTTCGTCAGGCTGCGCCAGCCACCGCGCCGTCGCCTTCGCCTCCCGACTCCATTTGCGCGGGAGATGGAGCTGGATCCGTCGCAAGCGTTGCGGCTGCATATGAGGGGTTGCGGGAACAGCGGCACATGGGCCGCCCCTCACGTGATGTATCTTCACCGAGGGTGGAAGACCTATGCTCGCCTCCACATCTTGACGGATGGGCTCACTCTCCATTTCAAACTAATGGAGGGTGGCCTCCTCTCCGTCAAGATCTTCGGGCACTTCGGGACTCGCATAAGGTGCTGTGTGGATAGCTCTTCTGACGACAAAGATTCCTCCTCGAGCGTGAGTGGCGAGGAAAACAACGGCAGCAACGACGAGGCCAGCAGGCGGCAGGATGACGGGTCCGACTAGGCGTCGGGCGCCGCACCGAGCGGCACCGGCGATCCCATCATCCGTGTCGCCGGCCCCTTGAACTTCTCGGGGTCGTCTCCTTGGGCGCCTGGCATTGGGAGGCTGCGGAAGAGGAAGAGGGCGGGCGGCGAGGCCGTCAAGTCGAAGTACGCAAGCATCGACGCCTTCGTCGCGTATTGACGTCCTGTCGCCTCATCTTCGAGCTCCGCTTCCGGCGCCGCCATCACCATCCAACCCTTGGACGGCCACCGAGATGTTCTCTTAGTGTCTTCTGCCTCTCGTAGCTCGCCTAGGCGCCCCTTTTGCCCTTCTGCTTTCTTGTTCCATTTCCTGAGGAGAGGGACAAGAAAGGGGTTACGGGCACCTTGTATCTTTTTAGTCTTGTAAGCCTTCAGGCCTTTGTTAACTTTAGAACTTGTAATCCCCTTGTTCATGTTTTTCATTTCGTATGGACTGTACCTGTACAGGTGATACGTCTCCAACGTATCTATAATTTTTTATTGCTCCATGCTACTTCATCTACTATTTTGGACTATATTGGGCTTTATTTTCCACTTTTATATTATTTTTGGGACTAACCTATTAACCGGAGGCCCAGCCTAGAATTGCTGTTTTTGCCTATTTCAGTGTTTCGAAGAAACGGAATATCAAACAGAGTCCAAACGGAATGAAACCTTCGGGAACGTGGTTTTCCAGCCGAACGTGATCCAGGAGACTTGGACCCTACTCCAAGAAGTGACAGAGGTGGTCACGAGGGTGGAGGGCGCCCCCCCTGGGCGCGCCCCCTACCTCGTGGGCCCCCTGATGCTCCACCGACGTACTCCTTCCTCCTATATATACCTACGTATCCCCGAACGATCAGGACAGGAGCCAAAAACCTAATTCCACTGCCGCAACCTTCTGTATCCATGAGATCCCATCTTGGGGCCTGTTCCGGAGCTCCGCCGGAGGGGGAATCCACCACGGAGGGCTTCTACATCAACACCATAGCCCCTCCGATGAAGTGTGAGTAGTTTACTTCAGACCTTCGGGTCCATAGCTAGTAGCTAGATGGCTTCTTCTCTCTTTTTGGATCTCAATACAATGTCCCCCCCTCTCTTGTGGAGATCTATTCAATGTAATCTTCTTTTTGCGGTGTGTTTGTTGAGACCGATGAATTGTGGGTTTATGATCCATTATTATCTATGGAAAATATTTGATTCTTCTCTGAATTCTTTTATGTGTGATTGAGTTATCTTTGCAAGTCTCTTCGAATTATCCTTTTTGGTTTGGCCAACTAGATTGGTAGTTCTTGCAATGGGAGAAGTGCTTAGCTTTGGGTTCAATCTTGCGGTGTCCTTACCCAGTGACAGAAAGGGTTGCAAGGCACGTATTGTATTGTTGCCATCGAGGATAACAAGATGGGTTTTTTATCATATTGCATGAAGTTATCCCTCTAGATCATGTCATCTTGCTTAAGGCGTTACTCTATTTTTACTTAATACTCTAGATGCATGCTAGATAGCGGTCGATCAGTGGAGTAATAGTAGTAGATGCAGAATCATTTCGATCTACTTGTCTTGGACGTGATGCCTATATACATGATCATTGCCTAGATATACTCATAACTATGCTCAATTCTGTCAATTGCTCAACAGTAATTTGTTCACCCACCGTAGAATATCTATGCTCTTTAGAGAAGCCACTAGTGAAACCTATGGCCCCGGGGTCTATTCTCATCATATCAATCTCTATCACCTTATTTACTTGCTTTGTTTTTACTTTGCCTTTTACTTTTTACTTTGCATATATCTATCAAAAATACCAAAAATATTATTTATCATCTCTATCAGATCTCACTTTCGTAAGTAACCGTCAAGGGATTGACAACCCCTAATCACGTTGGTTGCGAGTTGCTATCGTTTTGTGTAGGTACGAGGGACTTGTGTGTGGTCTCCTACTGGATTGATACCTTGGTTCTCAAAAACTGAGGGAAATACTTACGCTACTTTGCTGCATCATCCTCTCCTCTTCGGGGAAATCCAACGCAGTGCTCAAGAGGTAGCAAGAAGAATTTCTGGCGCCGTTGCCGGGGAGGCTCACACAAGCAAGTCAACTATACCAAGTACCCATCGCAATCCCTATCTCTCGCATTACATTATTTGCCATTTGCCTCTCGTTTTCCTCTCCCCCACTTCACCCTTGCCGTTTTATTTGCCCTCTCTTTCCCATTTGCCTTTTTCCCATTGCCTTTCTGTTTGCTTGTGTGTTGGATTACTTGTTGCCATGGCGCAAGATAATACCAAGTTGTGTGATTTCTCGAATACCAATAATAATGATTTCCTTAGTACTCCGATTGCTCCTCTTAATAATGATGAGTCTTGTGAAATCAATACCGCTTTGCTGAATCTTGTTATGAAAGATCAATTCGCCGGCCTTCCTAGTGAAGATGCCGCTACTCATCTAAACAATTTTGTTGATTTGTGTGATATGCAAAATAAGAAAGATACGGATAACAATATTTTCAAATTGAAGTTATTTCCATTTTCACTTAGAGATCGTGCTAAAGTTTGGTTTTCGTCTTTTCCTAAAAATAGTATTGATTCTTGGAACAAGTGCAAAGATGCTTTTATCTCTAAGTATTTTCCTCCCACGAAGTTTATCACTCTTAGGAACGATATCATGAATTTTAAACAACTTGATCATGAGCATGTTTCCCAATCTTGGGAAAGAATGAAATTGATGCTTCGCAATTGCCCTACTCATGGTTTGAATTTATGGATGATCATACAAAATTTTTATGCTGGATTGAATTTTGCTTCTAGAAATCTTTTAGATTCGGCCGCGGGAGGCACACTTATGGAAATTACGTTAGGAGATGCTACCAAATTTCTTGATAATATTATGGCTAATTATTCTCAAAGGCACACCGAAAGACCTTCTAGTAAAAAAGTGCATGCTATAGAAGAAATCAGTGTTTTGAGTGAAAAGATGGATGAACTTATGAAGATGTTTGCTCCTAAAAATACTCCTCTTGATCCCAATGATATGCCCTTGTTTACCTTGCTCGAGAATAATAATGAATCTATGGATGTGAATTTTGTTGGTAGGAATAGTTTTGGAAACAACGTGTATAGAGGGAATTTTAATCCTAGGCCTTACCCTAGTAATCCTTCTAATAACTATGGAAATTCCTACAACAACTCTTATGGAAATTTTAATAAGATTCCCTCTGAATTTGAGAGTAGTGTTAAAGAGTTTATGAATTCGCAAAAGAATATTAATGCTTTGCTTGAAGAGAAATTGCTTCAAGTTGATGATTTGGCTAGGAACGTTGATAGAATTTCTCTTGAAATTGATTCTTTAAAGCTTAGATCTATTCCTCCTAAGCATGATATCAATTAGTCTCTCAAAGACATGAGAATTTCCATTGATGAGTGCAAGGAAAGAACCGCTAGGATGCGTGCTTCCAAACATGCCTTTATTAAAGCGTGTTCTTCCAATTCCTATGAAAATCAAGATGAAGATCTAAAAGTTATTGATGTGTCCCCTATCAAATCTTTGTTTTGCAATATGAATCTTGATGAATCTGAATATGATCTTCCTTTACCTAGAAGGTGTTCTAAGATTTCGAAGTCTCTAGATCTTGATGATGAATTTGATGAAAGTGGGATTGAAATAAATAAAAACCTAGATGTTGCTAAACCCACTATTTTGGATCTCAAGGAATTTTATTATGAAAATTGCTCTTTGATTGGTTGTATTTCCTTGTTGCAATCCGTGCTAGATTCTCCTCATGCTTATAGTCAAAATAAGGCCTTTACCGAACACATTGTTGATGCCTTGATGCAATCTTATGAAGAAAAACTTGAGTTGAAAGTTTCTATCCCTAGAAAAATCTATGATGAATGGGAACCTATTATTAAAATTAAAATTAAAGATTATGAGTTTCATGCTTTGTGTGATTGGTGCTAGTGTCTCTACTATTCCCAAAACTTTATGTGATTTGCTAGATTTCTGTGATTTTGATGATTGCTCTCTAAACTTGCATCTTGCGGATTCCACTATTGAAAAACCTATGGGAAGAATTAATGATGTTCTTATTGTTGCAAATAGGAATTATGTGCCCGTAGATTTTATCGTTCTTGATATAGATTGCAATCCTTTCCTTAGAACGATTGGTGCAATTATTGATATGAAGGAAGGAAATATTCGGTTCCAATTTCCCTTAAAGAAGGGCATGGAACACTTCCCTAGAAAGAAAATAAAATTACCATATGAATCTATCATCAGAGCCACTTATGGATTGCCTACCAAAGATGGCAATACCTAGGTATATCCTTGCTTTTATGCCTATCTAGGGGCGTTAAACGATCGCGCTTGTTGGGAGGCAACCCAATTTTATTTTGTGTTTTTTGTTTTTACTTATGTTTAGGAATAAATAATCCATCTACCTTTTGTTTAGATGTGGTTTTATCTTTTAATTGGTGTTTGTGCCAAGTAGAACCTATAGGATAACCTACGATGATAGTTGATTTGATTCTGCTGAAAAACAGAAACTTTGCGCGCACGAATATAATTTTGTTAAATCACAGGAACGTGATTATCCGTTGATTCTTTTTGCTGCTGTTCAATAAACAAAATTTCCAGGACTTCCTATTTTGGTAGAATTTTTAGAGTTCCAGAAGTTTGCGTTAGTTACCGATTGCTACAGACTGTTCTGTTTTTGACAGATTCTGTTTTACGTGTGTTGTTTGCTTATTTTTAATGAATCTATGGCTAGTAAAATAGTTTATAATCCGTAGAGAAATTGGAATACAGTAGGTTTAACACCAATATAAACAAAGAATGAGTTCATTACAGTACCTTGAAGTAGTCTTTTGTTTTCTTTCTCTAATGGAGCTCACAAGATTTCTGTTGAGTTTTGTGTTGTGAAGTTTTCAAGTTTTGGGTGAATTCTTTTGATGGATTATGGAACAAGGAGTGGCAAGAGCCTAAGCTTGGGGATGCCCATGGCACCCCCAAGATAATCCAAGGACGCCAAAAAGTCAAAGCTTGGGGATGCCCCGGAAGGCATCCCCTCTTTCGTCCACTTCCATCGGTAATTTACTTGGAGCTATATTTTTATTCACCACATGATATGTGTTTTGCTTGGAGCGTCTTGTATTATTTGCGTCTTTGCTTGTTAGTTTACCACAATTATCTTTGCTGTACACACCTTTTCAGAGAGCCATACATGAGTTGGAATTTGATAGAATACTCTATGTGCTTCACTTATATCTTTTGGGCTTGATAGTTTTGCTCATAGTGCTTCACTTATATCTTTTTGAGCGTAATAATTTTTGCTCTAGTGCTTCACTTAGATCTTTTAGAGCATGGTGGTAATTTGTTTTAAAGAAACTATTGATCTCTCATGCTTCACTTAGATTATTTTGAGAGTCATTTAATAGCATGGTAGTTTGCTTAATGTTAATATACTTAGTGTTCAAGACATGTGAAACTTTCTTTTGAGTAAATTGAATACTAAGATAAGTTTGATGCTTGATAATTGTTTTGAGATATGGAGGTGATAATATCAAAGTCATGCTAGTTGGGTAATTGTGAATTTGAGAAAGGCTTGTGTTGAAGTTTGTAAGTCCCGTAGCATGCACGTATGGTTAAAGTTGTGTAACAAATTTGAAACATGAAGTGTACCTAGCTTGTGCATCCTTATGAGTGGCGGTCGGGGACGAGCGATGGCCTTTTCCTACCAATCTAACCCCCTAGGAGCATGCGCGTAGTACTTGAATTTTTGATGGCTCCTAAATTTTTTGCAATAAGTATATGAGTTCTTTTGACTAATGTTGAGTCCATGGATTATACGCACTCTCACCTTTCCACCTTTGCTAGCCTCTTCGGTACCGTGCATTGCCCTTTCTCACCTTGAGAGTTGGTGCAAACTTCGCCAGTGCATCCAAACCCTGTGATACGATATGCTCTATCACACGTAAACCTCCTTATATCTTCCTCAAAACAGCCACCATACCTACCTATCATGGCATTTCCATAGCCATTCCGAGATATATTGCCATGCAACTTCCATCATCATCATGACATACGTTACTTTTGTCATATTGCCATTGCATGATCATGTAGTTGACATTGTATTTGTGGCAAAGCCACCATGCATTATTTTTTCATACATGTCACTCTTGATTCATTGCACCATCCCGGTACCCCGCCGGAGGCATTCATATGGAGTCATATTTTGTTCTAAGTATCGAGTTGTAATTGTTGAGTTGTAAGAAAAATAAAAGTGTGATGATCATCATTATTAGAGCATTGTCCCAAAGTGAGGAAAGGATGATGGAGACTATGATTTCCCCACAAGTCGGGATGAGACTCCGGACCAAAAAAAGGGGAGGCCAAAAAAAAGAGAAAGGCCCAGGGACAATGCTACTATCCTTTTACCACACTTGTGCTTCAAAGTAGCACCTTGTTCTTCATGTAGTGAGTCTCATATATTGTGCTTCAAAGTAGCACTAAGATCTTCATGATAGTGAAGGAAATATGCCCTAGAGGCAATAATAAAGTTATTATTTATTTCCTCATATCATGATAAATGTTTATTATTCATGCTAGAATTGTATTAACCGGAAACATAATACATGTGTGAATATATAGACAAACAGAGTGTCACTAGTATGCCTCTACTTGACTAGCTTGTTAATCAAAGATGGTTATGTTTCCTAACCATGAACAAGGAGTTGTTATTTGATTAACAAGGTCACATCATTAGTTGAATGATCTGATTGACATGACCCATTCCGTTAGCTTAGCACACGATCGTTTAGTATGTTGCTATTGCTTCCTTCATGACTTATACATGTTCCTATGACTATGAGATTATGCAACTCCCATTTACCGGAGGAACACTTTGTGTGCTACCAAACGTCACAACATAACTGGGTGATTATAAAGGTGCTCTACAGGTGTCTCCGAGGGTACTTGTTGAGTTGGCGTATTTCAAGATTAGGATTTGTCACTTCGAATGTCGGAGAGGTATCTCTGGGCCCTCTCGGTAATACACATCACTTAAGCCTTGCAAGCATTTCAACTAATGAGTTATTTGTGAGATGATGTATTACGGAACGAGTAAAGAGACTTGCCGGTAACGATATTGAACTAGGTATTGGATACCGACGATCGAATCTCGGGCAAGTAACATACCGATGCCAAAGGGAACAACGTATGTTGTTGTGCGGTATGACCGATAAAGATCTTCGTAGAATATGTAGGAACCAATATGGGCATCCAGGTCCCGCTATTGGTTATTGACCGGAGACATGTCTCGGTCATGTCTACATTGTTCTCGAACCGTAGGGTCCGCACGCTTAAGGTTTCAATGACAATTTCATTATGAGTTTATGTATTTTGATGTACCGAAGGTTGTTCGAAATCCCGGATGTGATCACGGACATGACGAGGAGTCTCGAAATGGTCGAGACATAAAGATTGATATATTGGACGGATATATTTGGACACCGGAAAGGTTCCGGGTGAGATTGGAAATATACCGGAGCTCCGGGAGGTTACCGGAACCCCCCGGTAAGTATATGGGCCTTATTGGGCCTTAGTGGGATGGAGGGAGAAGGAGCAAGGGAGGGGGCGCCCCCCCCCCAAGCCCAATCCGAATTGGGAGGGGGGCCGGCCCCCCTTTCCTTCTCTCCTCCCCCCTCTTCCTTCCTTCTCCTACTCCGAATAGGAAAGGGGGGGGGGCAAACCTACTTGGAGTAGGTTTGCCCCCCTAGGGCGTGCCTCCCCCTTGGGCCGGCCTCCTCCTCCCTCCCTCCTTTATATACGGGGGTAAGGGGGCACCCTATACACACAAGTTGATCATTGAGATCGTTCCTCAGCCATGTGCGGTGCCCCCCTCCACGATATTACACCTCGGTCATATTGTAGCGGTGCTTAGGCGAAGCCCTGCGATAGGAGAACATCAAGATCGTCACCACGCCATCGTGCTGACGGAACTCCTCCCCGCGCCTCTGCTGGATCGGAGATCGGGGTGCATCATCGAGCTGTACGCGTGTCAAGAACTCGGAGGTGCCGGAGTAACGGTGCTTGGATCGGTCGGACCGGGAGGACGTACGACTACTTCCTCTATGTTGCGTCAATGCTTCCGCTTCGGTCTACGAGGGTACGTAGACAACACTCTCCCCTCTCGTTGCTATGCATCACCATGATCTTGCGTGTGCGTAGGAAATTTTTTGAAATTACTACGTTCCCCAACAGTGGCATCCGAGCCTAGGTTTTATGGTTTGATGTTATATGCACGAGTAGAACACAAGTGAGTTGTGGGCGATATAAGTCATACTGCTTACCTGCATGTCATACTTTGGTTCGGCGGTATTGTTGGATGAAGCGGCCCGGACCGACATTACGTGTACGCTTACGCGAGACTGGTTCTACCGACGTGCTTTGCACACAGGTGGCTAGCGGGTGTCAGTTTCTCCAACTTTAGTTGAACCGAGTGTGGCTACGCCCGGTCCTTGCGAAGGTTAAAACAGCATCAACTTGACAAACTATCGTTGTGGTTTTGATGCGTAGGTGAGATTGGTTCTTGCTTAAGCCTGTAGCAGCCACGTAAAACTTGCAACAACAAAGTAGAGGACGTCTAACTTTTTTTTTGCAGGGCATGTTGTGATGTGATATGGCCAAGACATGATGCTATATTTTATTGTATGAGATGATCATGTTTTGTAACCGAAGTTATCGGCAACTGGCAGGAGCCATATGGTTGTCGCTTTATTGTATGAAATGCAAATGCCCTGTAATTGCTTTACTTTATCACTAAGTGGTAGCGATAGTCGTAGAAGCAATAGATGGCGTAAACGACAACGATGCTACGATGGAGATCAAGGTGTCACGCTGGTGACGATGGTGATCATGATGGTGCTTCGGAGATGGAGATCACAAGCACAAGAAGATGATGGCCATATCATATCACTTATATTGATTGCATGTGATGTTTATCCTTTATGCATCTTATCTTGCTTTGATTTACGGTAGCATTTTAAGATGATCTCTCACTAAAAATTATCAAGTAGTGTTCTCCCTGAGTATGCACCGTTGCCAAAGTTCGTCGTGCCCAGACACCACGTGATGATCGGGTGTGATAAGCTCTACGTCCATCTACAACGGGTGCAAGCCAGTTTTGCACACGCAGAATACTCAGGTTAAACTTGACGAGCCTAGCATATGCAGATATGGCCTCGGAACACGGAGACCGAAAGGTCGAGCGTGAATCATATAGTAGATATGATCAACATGAGATGTTCAGCATTGAAAACTACTCCATCTCACGTGATGATCGGTTATGGTTTGGTTGATTTGGATCACGTGATCACTTAGATGACTAGAGAGATGTCTGTCTAAGTGGGAGTTCTTTAGTAATATGATTAATTGAACTTAAATTTATCATGAACTTAGTACCTGATAGTATCTTGCTTGTCTATGTTGATTGTAGATAGATGGCCCGTGCTGTTGTTCCGTTGAATTTTAATGCGTTCCTTGAGAAAGCTAAGTTGAAAGATGATGGTAGCAACTACGCGGACTGGGTCCATAACTTGAGGATTATCCTCATTGCTGCACAGAAAAATTACGTCCTGGAAGCACCGTTGGGTGCCAGGCCTGCTGCTGATGCAACTGACGACGTTAAGAACGTCTGGCAGAGCAAAGCTGATGACTACTCAATAGTTCAATGTGCGATGCTTTACGGCTTAGAACCGGGACTTCAACGACGTTTTGAACGTCATGGAGCATATGAGATGTTCCAGGAGTTGAAGTTAATATTCCAGAAGAATGCCCGGATTGAGAGATATGAAGTCTCCAATAAGTTCTATAGCTGCAAGATGGAGGAGAATAGTTCTGTCAGTGAGCATATACTCAAGATGTCTGGGTATTGTAATCACTTGATTCAACTGGGAGTTACACTTTCGGATGATAGCGTCATTGACAGAATTCTCCAATCACTTCCACCAAGCTACAAGAGCTTCGTGATGAACTATAATATGCAAGGGATGGATAAGACGATTCCCGAGCTCTTCGCAATGCTGAAAGCTGCGGAGGTAGAAATCAAGAAGGAGCATCAAGTGTTGATGGTTAACAAGACCACTAGTTTCAAGAAAAAGGGCAAAGGTAAGTAGAAGGGGAACTTCGAGAAGAACAGCAAACAAGTTGCTGCTCAAGAGAAGAAACCCAAGTCTGGACCTAAGCCTGAAACTGAGTGCTTCTACTGCAAGCAGACCGGTCACTGGAAGCAGAACTGCCCCAAGTATTTGGCGGATAAGAAGGATGGCAAGGTGAACAAAGGTATATGTGATATACATGTTATTGATGTGTACCTTACTAGAGCTCGCAGTAGCACCTGGGTATTTGATACTGGTTCTGTTGCTAATATTTGCAACTCGAAACAGGGACTACGGATTAAGCGAACACTGGCAAAGCACGAGGTGACGATGCGCGTGGGAAACGGTTCCAAAGTCGATGTGATCGCGGTCGGCACGCTACCTCTACATCTACCTACGGGATTAGTATTAGACCTAAATAATTGTTATTTGGTGCCAGCGTTGAGCATGAACATTATATCTAGATCTTGTTTGATGCGAGATGGTTATTCATTTAAATCGGAGAATAATGGTTGTTCTATTTATATGAGTAATATCTTTTATGGTCATGCACCCTTGAAGAGTGGTCTATTTTTGATGAATCTCGATAGTAGTGATACACATATTCGTAGTGTTGAAGCCAAAAGATGCAGAGTTGATAATGATAGTGCAACTTATTTGTGGCACTGCCGTTTGGGTCATATCGATATAAAGCGCATGAAGAAACTCCATACTGATGGACTTTTGGAATCACTTGATTATGAATCACTTGGTACTTGCGAACCGTGCCTCATGGGCAAGATGACCAAAATACCGTTCTCCGGTACTATGGAGAGAGCAACAGATTTGTTGGAAATCATACATGCAGATGTATGTGGTCCGATGAATGTTGAGGCTCGTGGCGGATATCGTTATTTTCTCACCTTCACTGATGATTTAAGTAGATATGGGTATATATACTTAATGAAGCATAAATCTGAAACATTTGAAAAATTCAAAGAATTTCAGAGTGAAGTTGAAAATCATCGTAACAAGAAAATAAAGTTTCTACGATCTGATCGTGGAGGAGAATATTTGAGTTACGAGTTTGGTCTACACTTAAAATATTGTGGAATAGTTTCGCAACTCACGCCACCCGGAACACCAGAGCGTAATGGTGTATCCGAACGTCGTAATCGTACTTTACTTGATATGGTGCGGTCTATGATGTCTCTTACAGATTTACCGCTATCATTTTGGGGTTATGCTTTAGAGACGGCCACATTCACGTTAAATAGGGCACCATCAAAATCCATTGAGACGACACCTTATGAACTATGGTTTGGCAAGAAACCAAAGTTGTCGTTTCTTAAAGTTTGGGGCTGCGATGCTTATGTGAAAAAGCTTCAACCTGATAAGCTCGAATCCAAATCGGAGAAATGTGTCTTCATAGGATACCCAAAGGAGACAGTTAGGTACACCTTCTATCACAGATCCGAAGGCAAGACATTTGTTGCTAAGAATGGATCCTTTCTGGAGAAGGAGTTTCTCTCAAAAGAAGTGAGTGGGAGGAAAGTAGAACTTGATGAGGTAACTGTACCTACTCCCTTGTTGGAAAATAATACATCACAGGAACCGGTTTCTGTGACGTCAAACCCAACTAGTGAGGAAGTTGATGATGATGATCATAGAACTTCAGATCAAGTTAATACAGAACCTCGTAGGTCGACCAGAGTAAGATCCGCACCAGAGTGGTACGGTAATCCTATTCTGGAAGTCATGCTACTAGATCATGATGAACCTACGAACTATGAAAAAGCGATGGTGAGCCCAGATTCCGCAAAATGGCTTGAAGCCATGAAATCTGAGATGGGATCCATGTATGAGAACAAAGTATGGACTTTGGTTGACTTGCCCGATGGTCGGCAAGCAATTGAGAATAAATGGATCTTCAAGAAGATGACATATTATTAATTGGAAATGATATAGAATTTCTGGATAGCATAAAGGGATACTTGAATAAAAGTTTTTCAATGAAAGACCTCGGTGAAGCTGCTTACATATTGGGCATTAAGATCTATAGAGATAGATCAAGACGCTTAATTGGACTTTCACAAAGCACATACCTTGACAAAGTTTTGAAGAAGTTCAAAATGGATCAAGCAAAGAAAGGGTTCTTGCCTGTACTGCAAGGTGTGAAGTTGAGTAAGACTCAAAGCCCGACCACTGCAGAAGATAGAGAGAAAATGAAAAATGTTCTCTATGCTTCAGCCATAGGCTCTATCATGTATGCAATGCTGTGTACCAGACCTGATGTGTGCCTTGCTATAAGTCTAGCAGGGAGGTACCAAAGTAATCCAGGAGTGGATCACTGGACAGCGGTCAAGAACATCCTGAAATACCTGAAAAGGACTAAGGATATGTTTCTCGTATATGGAGGTGACAAAGAGCTCATCGTAAATGGTTACGTTGATGCAAGCTTTGACACTGATCCGGACGATTCTAAATCGCAAACCGGATACGTGTTTACATTAAACGGTGGAGCTGTCAGTTGGTGCAGTTCAAAGCAAAGCGTCGTGGCGGGATCTACGTGTGAAGCGGAATACATAGCTACTTCGGAAGCAGCTAATGAAGGAGTCTGGATGAAGGAGTTCATATCCGATCTAGGTGTCATACCTAGTGCATCGGGTCCAATGAAAATCTTTTGTGACAATACTGGAGCGATTGCCTTAGCGAAGGAATCCAAACTTCACAAGAGAACTAAGCACATCAAGAGACGCTTCAATTCCATCCGGGATCTAGTCCAGGTGGGAGACATAGAGATTTGCAAGATACATACGGATCTGAATGTTGCAGACCCGTTGACTAAGCCTCTTCCACGAGCAAAACATGATCAACACCAAGACTCCATGGGTGTTAGAATCATTACTGTGTAATCTAGATTATTGACTCTAGTGCAAGTGGGAGACTGAAGGAAATATGCCCTAGAGGCAATAATAAAGTTATTATTTATTTCCTCATATCATGATAAATGTTTATTATTCATGCTAGAATTGTATTAACCGGAAACATAATACATGTGTGAATATATAGACAAACAGAGTGTCACTAGTATGCCTCTACTTGACTAGCTTGTTAATCAAAGATGGTTATGTTTCCTAACCATGAACAAGGAGTTGTTATTTGATTAACAAGGTCACATCATTAGTTGAATGATCTGATTGACATGACCCATTCCGTTAGCTTAGCACACGATCGTTTAGTATGTTGCTATTGCTTCCTTCATGACTTATACATGTTCATATGACTATGAGATTATGCAACTCCCGTTTATCGGAGGAACACTTTGTGTGCTACCAAACGTCACAACGTAACTGGGTGATTATAAAGGTGCTCTACAGGTGTCTCCGAAGGTACTTCTTGAGTTGGCGTATTTCGAGATTAGGATTTGTCACTCCGAATGTCGGAGAGGTATCTCTGGGCCCTCTCGGTAATACACATCACTTAAGCCTTGCAAGCATTTCAACTAATGAGTTAGTTGTGAGATGATGTATTACGGAACGAGTAAAGAGACTTGCCGGTAACGAGATTTAACTAGGTATTGGATACCGACGATCGAATCTCGGGCAAGTAACATACCGATGACAAAGGGAACAACGTATGTTGTTGTGCGGTATGACCGATAAAGATCTTCATAGAATATGTAGGAACCAATATGGGCATCCAGGTCCCGCTATTGGTTATTGACCGGAGACATGTCTCGGTCATGTCTACATTGTTCTCGAACCGTAGGGTCCGCACGCTTAAGGTTTCGATGATAATTTCATTATGATTTTATGTATTTTGATGTACCGAAGGTTGTTCGGAATCCCGGATGTGATCACGGACATGACGAGGAGTCTCGAAATGGTCGAGACATAAAGATTGATATATTGGACGGATATATTTGGACACCGGAAAGGTTCCGGGTGAGATTGGAAATATACCGGAGCTCCGGGAGGTTACCGGAACCCCCCGGTAAGTATATGGGCCTTATTGGACCTTAGTGGGATGGAGGGAGAAGAGCAAGGGAGGGGGCGCCCCCCCCCCCAAGCCCAATCCGAATTGGGAGGGGGGCCGGTCCCCCCTTTCCTTCTCTCCTCCCCCCTCTTCCTTCCTTCTCCTACTCCGAATAGGAAAGGGGGGGCCAAACCTACTTGGAGTAGGTTTGCCCCCCTAGGGCGCGCCTCCCCCTTGGGCCGGCCTCCTACTCCCTCCCTCCTTTATATACGGGGGTAAGGGGGCACCCTATACACACAAGTTGATCATTGAGATCGTTCCTTAGCCGTGTGCGGTGCCCCCCTCCACGATATTACACCTCGGTCATATTGTAGCGGTGCTTAGGCGAAGCCCTGCGACAGGAGAACATCAAGATCGTCACCACGCCGTCGTGCTGACGGAACTCCTCCCCGCGTCTCTGCTGGATCGGAGATCGGGGTGCGTCATCGAGCTGTACGCGTGTCAAGAACTCGGAGGTGCCGGAGTAACGGTGCTTGGATCGGTCGGACCGGGAGGACGTACGACTACTTCCTCTATGTTGCGTCAACGCTTCCGCTTCGGTCTACGAGGGTACGTAGACAACACTCTCCCCTCTCATTGCTATGCATCACCATGATCTTGCGTGTGTGTAGGAATTTTTTTGAAATTACTACGTTCCCCAACAGATAGTGAGTCTCATAAGTTGTCTTTTTATACTAGTGGGAATTTTTCATTATAGAACTTGGCTTGTATATTCCAATGATGGGCTTCCTCAAAATGCCCTAGGTCTTCGTGAGCAAGCGAGTTGGATGCACACCCACTAGTTTTCTTTTGTTAAGCATTCATAGCTCTAGTGCATCCGTTGCATGGCAATCCCTACTCCTCATGTTGACATCAATTGATGGGCATCTCCATAACCCGTTGATTAGCCTCGTCAATGTGAGACTTTCTTCATTTTTGTCTTCTCCACACAAACCCCATCACCATATTCTATTCCACCCATAGTGCTATATCCATGGCTCGCGCTCATGTATTGCGTGAAGGTTGAAAAACTTTGAGATTATTTGAGTATGAAACAATTGCTTGGCTTGTCATCAGGGGTATAGAAGTTGGGAACATCTTTGTGTGACGAAAATGAAGCATAGCCTAACTATATGATTTTGTAGGGATGAACTTTCTTTGCCATGCTATTTTGAGAAGACATGATTGCTTTGATTAGTATGCTTGAAGTATTATTATTTTTGTGTCAATATGAACTTTTGTCTTGAATTTTCGGATCTGAATATTCATATCACAGAAGATTTATATTGAAATTATGCCAAAGTATCACTCCGCATCAAAAATTCTTTTCTTATCATTTACCTACTCGAGGACGAGCAGGAATTAAGCTTAGGGATGCCTGATACGTCTCCAACGTATCTATAATTTTTGATTGTTCCATGCTACTTTATCTACTGTTTTGGACTATATTAAGCTTTATATTCCACTTTTATATTAATTTTGGGACTAACCTATTAACCGGAGGCCCAGCCCAGAATTGCTGTTTTTTGCCTATTTCAGTGTTTCGAAGAAACGGAATATCAAACGGAGTCCAAACGGAATGAAACCTTCGGGAACGTGATTTTCCAACCGATCGTGATCCAGGATACTTGGACCCTACTCCAAGAAGTTCCAGAGGCGGTCACGAGGGTGGAGGGCACCCCCCCTAGGCGTGCCCCCATACCTCGTGGCCCCCCTAACGCTCCACCGACGTACTCCTTCCTCCTATATATACCTACGTATCCCCGAATGATCAGAACATGAGCCAAAAACCTAATTCCACCGCCGCAACCTTCTGTATCCATGAGATCCCATCTTGGGGCCTGTTCCGGAGCTCCGCCGGAGGGGGCATCCACCATGGAGGGCTTCTACATCAACACCATAGCCCCTCCGATGAAGTGTGAGTAGTTTACTTCACACCTTCGGGTCCATAGCTAGTAGCTAGATGGCTTCTTCTCTCTTTTTGGATCTCAATACAATGTTCTCCCCCTCTCTTGTGGAGATCTATTTGATGTAATCTTCTTTTTGCGGTGTGTTTGTTGAGACCGATGAATTGTGGGTTTATGATCCAATATTATCTATGGAAAATATTTGATTCTTCTCTGAATTTTTTTATGTATGATCGAGTTATCTTTGCAAGTCTCTTCGAATTATCCTTTTTGGTTTGGCCAACTAGATTGGTAGTTCTTGCAATGGGAGAAGTGCTTAGCTTTGGGTTCAATCTTGCGGTGTCCTTACCCAGTGACAGAAAGGGTTGCAAGGCACGTATTGTATTGTTGCCATCGAGGATAACAAGATGGTTTTTTTTATCATATTGCATGAATTTATCCCTCTACATCATGTCATCTTGCTTAAGGCGTTACTCTATTTTTACTTAATACTCTACATGCATGCTGGATAGCGGTCGATGAGTGGAGTAATAGTAGTAGATGCAGAATCGTTTCGATCTACTTGTCTTGGACGTCATGCCTATATACATGATCATTGCCTAGATATACTCATAACTATGCTCAATTCTGTCAATTGCTCAACAGTAATTTGTTCACCCACCGTAGAATATCTATGCTCTTGAGAGAAGCCACTAGTGAAACCTATGGCCCCCGGGTCTATTCTCATCATATCAATCTCTATCACTTTATTTACTTGCTTTGTTTTTATTTTGCCTTTTACTTTTTACTTTGCATCTATCTATCAAAAATACCAAAAATATTATTTATCAGCTCTAGCAGATCTTACTTTCGTAAGTAACCATGAAGGGATTGACAACCCCTAATCGCGTTGGTTGCGAGTTGCTATCGTTTTGTCAGGTACGAGGGACTTGTGCGTGGTCTCCTACTGGATTGATACCTAGGTTCTCAAAAACTGAGGGAAATACTTACGCTACTTTGCTGCATCATCCTCTCCTCTTCGGGGAAATCCAACGCAGTGCTCAAGAGGTAGCGACAGGATGTTTCTTAATGAAAAAGGGATGTTTGCCGGGGTTTTCGTTCGCGGGTGGAACCCACAACAAGGAAGGAATCCTTGTTACTTTTAAGATAAACGTTTTTTTCGCCTGGCAACAGGCCTTGCCGTCCCCCACTTCGCTCGACCTTTCTCACGCCTTTGGCGGAGGCAGGGATGAGGTGGGCTTAGGCTCCTCGTTTCATTTCCTTGCTGTCACGACTATGACCAAACTCGGTCCCAGGAGATGGGTCCTAGGGTCCGGAATGAAGGGAGCACGGTAGCCTAAGGATAAAACGAGGTTTCACATACCTCAGTTCATAAGGAAACGCATGATAGAGGATAGAAGACTTATCTGGATCTGCAGCCCCCGGCAACCTTGGCTTGTCGCGGATGGATCCTTGCTCTTGTAGCCCCCGGCAACTTTGGCTTGCCCGGGCTCGGACGCCGGTCCGTCCCCTTTCTTCCATAATAGCTCGGCCGGGATGTTTATGTATCCTGCAAACCAAAGAAGGCAGAGAAGAACAGAGAGATGCGCACTCGACCTCTAAGCTAGGGGTTAGCCGCCGCTAAGCACTATCAACCCTAACCAAGGAAGAGACTCAACCTAGCATGCATGCTATAACTTAGGGCGCTAGCGCTTCATTTATTTATGCTCAGGGTCTGCGCCTGGCTTTGTATAAAGCGTTACATGCCTTGCTGGCAAGGCTTGTACAAAAGGGTGGCTTGCCGGGAGTCCCGGCAGCCGTGCCTTATGGGTAAAACTTGCGTAGATGCTCGATGTTCCAGGAGTTGCTCACTGGAATAGCATCCTCGGTCTCCAGCCGGACTGCGCCGGTCCTGATGACTCGTGTTACCCGATAAGGGCCTTCCCACTTCGGCATCAACTTGTTGGAATTCTTGGCCGACTGAACGTGCCCAAGAACAAGGTCGCCTTCCTCAAATCTCCGGGCATGAACCTTGCGGCTATGGTAGCGACACAAAGCTTGCTGGTAGCGTGCTGCTCTCACAGCCGCCCGGAGACGATCTTCCTCAAGGAGCATCGCTTCATCTTGCCGCAATCGCTCCTGCTCAATCTCATCATAAGCGAGCACTCGAGGTGACCCGTATATGAGTTCTGTGGGGAGAACTGCTTCTGCCCCGTAAACTAGGGCAAAGGGTGTCTGGCCGGTGGCTCGATTTGGCGTTGTTCTGATCGACCAAAGAACCGCCGGCAACTCATGAATCCATCTCATTCCACTCTTGCGCAGCCTGTCAAAAGTCTTCGTTCTTAAGCCTCACAGGACTTCAGCATTTGCTCTCTCCGCTTGGCCGCTGCTCCGTGGATGTGCCACGGAAGCAAAACAGGCCCTGCTGCCGAGATCCTCAATGTATTGCATGAAGGCGTGGCTTGTGAACTGTGTGCTGTTGTCGGTGATGATCCTGTTGGGCACCCCAAAACGACACACTAGTCCCTTGAAGAACTTGATGGCTGACTGCGCAGTCACCTTCCTCACTGCCTCCACCTCTGGCCACTTTGTGAACTTGTCAATTGCGACGTACAAGTACTCAAAGCCCCCGACAGCACGGGGGAAAGGGCCCAATATGTCGAGCCCCCAGACCGAGAAGGGCCAGGAGAGAGGGATAGTTTGCAGGGCTTGAGCTGGTTGATGGAGCTTCTTTGAATGGAACTGGCACGCTTCACACTTGGTTACTAGTGCCGTCGCATCCTGGAGGGCGGTGGGCCAAAAGAAACCTTGCCGGAAAGCTTTGCCGGCAAGGGCCCTCGACCCTATGTGGGAGTCACATATGCCTCTATGTATCTCTGCCAACAGCTTTAGTCCTTCCTCCTGGGAGATGCACTTCAATTTCATCCCATTCTGTCTTTTTCTGTACAATCCGTTATCAACGAATTGGTACAGAGCAGACCGGCGGGCTACTCTCTCCGCCTCTTCCTACTCCTCAGGAATCTCTCCTTTTTGAAGGAATCGGACGATGTGCTGCGCCCATGCCGGAGCCTGTGGCTCGACGACAAGGACCAAAGGCATCTCTTCTGCCATGGGAGCGGCCGTCTCCACGGCCATGACCTGAGGTCCTGCCGGAGTCGGCCGTCCCGCGGCAGGATCGGCATCCACGACAACATCTTCGCCAGCGGCTCCAGGGAGCTCGGCGGGACAGTACTTGCCGGGGCCTAGCTTCCTCCACATGTTCTGCCCGGTTGATGGCTCAATGGATGGTTGAGTTAACTGAAGCACAAAACTACCTGGTTCCACATGTAGTTTGAGGGCAGCGTGCTTCGACAGGTAGTCAGCGATGTCGTTCTCCACCCGGTGGACATGCTCCGCTTGTATACCGTCAAAGTGCTCCTCCTGTTTCCTCACCTCATCTACGTAAGCTTCCATCAAGGGGCTTTGATAATCTTTGTTGATTTGCCTAACGACGAGCTGTGAGTCGCCCCTGACGATGAGCTTTTTAACTCCAAGGTCTGCCGCGATCCTGAGACCGACAAGCAAACCCTCGTACTCGGCGGTGTTGTTGGTTGACATCTCTCGGGGGAAGTGCATCTGGATGACATACTTGAGGTTCTCTCCGGTGGTTGCGACAAGCAGCACACCAGCGCTGGCGCCTTGCAGCAAGAAGGCACCATCAAAGTACATGATCCAGTTGCGGCTCATTTCCTCGCCGGGGAGAGTGGTCTCCTGCACCTCTTCGTCGGGCGTCGAGGTCCATTCCGACAAACTCCGCCAGGACTCTGCTCTAAATCGTCGAGGTACTTTCAAACTTCAAACCGAAACTTGACAGCTCCAGGGCCCATTCCACGATCCTCCCCGTTGCATCTGAGTTATGCAATATCCGTTGCAATGGGAGGCGGGTGACCACCGTGATCTCGTGCGCTTGGAAGTAATGACGCAGCTTCCTCGAAGCCATAAGGAGGCCGAAGAGCAGCTTTTGCACACCTGAGTACCTCGACCTAACCCCCTGCAAGAGGGAGATGACAAAGTAAACTGGGTGCTGTACCATTTTCTTCTTTTGCACCTCTTCACCCGGTCGTGTGGGTCCTGTCGTGCTTGTGCCAGTCTTGCCGGGACCGTGCCCTGCCGGGGACTCAGTCTTGCCGGGACCGAGCCCCGCCGGGGAGGGTTCTGGCCCGCCAACCGTTGACTCTTCCGCTGCTGCTGTCTCCTCATCGACCTCTCTCCGCGCCACTAGTGCGGCGCTAACCACTTGATTTGTTGCCGCTAGGTAAAGCAGCAACGGTTCTTGTGCTTTGGGCGCAACCAGCACTGGGGTAGAGGAGAGGTATTTCTTCAAATCCTGCATTGCTGCCTCGGCCTTTGGGGTCCACTCCACTGGCCCTGCCTTCTTCAAGATCTTGAAAAAAGGAAGGGCGCGCTCTGCGGACTTGGAGATGAACCAGCTCATGGCAGCAACACAGTCAGTGAGCCGACGCACATCCTTGATCCGTTTGGGTGCCTCAGTATGCTCGATGGCCTTGATCTTTTCTGGGTTTGCTTCAATCCTGCGCTAGGACACAAAGAACCCGAGAAGCTTGCACAACGGGACGCCGAAGACACACTTCTCAGGGTTCAACTTGAGGTTATCTTGCGCAGGTTTGCAAATGTTTCCTCCAGATATTGCACAAGGGTCGTTTTGTTCTTGGTTTTGACCACTATGTCATCCATATAAGCTTCCATATTTCTATGTAGCTGGGGCTCAAAACCAATCTGGACTGCTCTTGCAAAGGTCAAGCCAACACTCTTCAACCCAAAAGGCATCCGTAAAAAGCAATACGTACACCATGGGGTGATGAATGCTGTCTTTTCCTCATCTTCTTTTGTCATGAAGATCTAGTGGTATCCTGAGTAGGCGTCAAGGAATGATAACAGGTCACACCAAGCCATGGAGTCAACAATTTGGTCAATGCGCGGTAACGGGAAGGGATCCTTTAGACAGGCCTTATTGATGTCTGTGTAATCAATACATAGCCTCCACTTCCCATTTGCCTTGCGCACTACTACCGGATTGGCCAACCATGTCGGATGGAGTACCCCTCTCACCAAGCCTGCCGCCTCTAGCTTTCTGATTTCCTCCGTGATGAACTCCTGCCTTTCCAGAGCTTGCTTCCTGACCTTCTGCTTGACGGGCCGGGCATGAGGACAGACATCAAGATGGTGCTCAATCACCTCCTTGGGAACGCCGGGGATGTCGGAGGCTTGCCATGCAAACACATCAACATTCCCCCACAGGAAGGTGACGAGCTTGCTTTCCTATTTGCCGTCGAGGGGGGAGCTTATGGTAAAAGCTCCCCCCGTGCCGTCCTCCTTGACGGGCACCTTCTTGGTCTCTGGTGGTGTGGCTCTGGACTTCTTACTCTTGTCGGCGGAGCTCTCTAGCACGTTCTCAACGGGAGCGCAATACCCCGAAGTGGTGCGCTCGCCGGAGTGAGTGCTAGGCGTCTCGCCGGGCTTCTTCCCCCCCCCCCCCCCCGGGCTCCGTCCGCAGGAGTAGGTGCCTTAGCGGCAGCTACTGCGACTGCTTCCCGGTAGAGTTGGTTGGCGCAGATCAGCACATATTTCTTGTCAGAGGGAACGGTGATGATGTTCATCGGCCTGGGCATCTTCAGCATGTTGTAGGTGTAGTGTGACGCCGCCATCAACTTGGCTAGTGCCGGGCGGCCGAGGATCCCGCTGAAAGGCAAAGGGATCTCGGCTACATCGAAAACAATCCTTCCCGTCCTGTGGTTCAGCTCGCCTCCGAATATCACGGGCAGCGTGACCTTTCCCTTTGGCTGGCTCCTCCCCGGGTTAACCCTTGGAACGCGCCCGTCTCCTCGAGGTCTCCATTGGGGATCTGCAGCCATTTGACCACAACAAGCGAGATCAAGTCCAGGCCGGCCCCGCTGTCAACCAACATCTTTGTCACCTTGAGGTTGCGGATTGTTGGCGAAACCAACAATGGCAACCACCCGACCGCAGTAGTGCGGTCAGGGTGGTCCTCGGTGTCGAAGATGATGGGCGTGCTGGACCATTTCAGCGGCTTTCGCACGTCGAACGATGGTTCCACTGCCGTGATCTCACGCGCCCACTGCTTGAGTTGGCGGTGGGACGTATGCAGCGAGGCGCCACCATTGACGCACATGGCCTCTGTGGCTTTTTGAAACTCGTGGCCGCCGGACTCGTCGTCTTCGTCATGATCATCATCTTCCTGCTTCTTGTCGCGGCCCCCGGGCGGGCCTCTCCTGCTAATTATCCTTGCCGCGGCGGCCTCCTTGGCCGCCATGTTTCTTGCCGGATCCCTCGGCACCATCTGGGCCTTTCTCCTTGTCCCGCCGCTCATACTCAGCTTTCTGCTTCTCGGCGAGCAGCTCTACCTGTCGGCAGTTTTGGAGGTCATGGCCCTTGGTGCGGTGGATCTTGAAATACTGCCTGTCGGAGCCCCCTGGCTTATCGGCAGCCGCCAAGTCCCGACAAGCGGCACACCCGGCAACCTCCTTGCCGGGGTCACTTGCCTTGGGTTTCTTGGTGGCGCCGGTATCGTCGGATCCCTCGACGGCAAGCACAGTCTTGCTCCTGTGCTTCCTGTTACGATGCCAGCCCTTCTTTGCCAGGGTGACGGTGTCATCCGTGGAGTCAGTTTCCGCACCGGCATCTTTGTCGGGGTACTTCCTTCCCTCTTCAGCACGAGCGCACCGATCGGCCAGAACATAAAGTTCGGCCACATCTCTGACCTTGATCATCGCCAGCTCTTCACGCATCTTACGATTGCGCACATTCTGATGGAATGCACTGATCATGGCAGCAGGATGAACGTCGGGGATGTTGTACTGCACTCGGCTGAACCTTTGGATGTACTTGCGCAAGTTCTCCCCTTCCTTCTGGGGATGATGTGTAAATCACTCGCCTAGCCATGAGCCTGGTGACCTCCGGTAAAGGCGCCAACGAACTCATGGCACAGATCCGCCCAAGAAGAGATGGAATCCACTAGAAAGTGCATCAACCATGACATAAGATTAGGCTTGAGTGCCAACGGGAAGTAGTTGGCAAGCAGCTTATCGTCACGGGCCCCAGCAGCTTGCATCGCGATGGTGTAGATGCTGAGGAACTCTGACGGGTGAGTCTTGCCATTGTACTTCTCGCCAACATCAGGCTTGAATGTACGGTGGGAGGGCCACTGGAACTGCCATAGCTCACAGGTGAAAGCCGGACAACCCACCTCATAGCGTAGGTCACCGTAGCCTCCCGGCGCTGGGTGGTCCGTAGCAGGCCCTGCCCGCCTGTCCGACTGGTGGCGCGCATCACGTCGGCACTCGATCATAGTCCGAGCGTCCTCATGAACCCGCTCCCGAAGGACTTGATGCTGATCGCGGTTGGTTCGCGGGTCGGACGACGTGATGGAGATGTCGTCTCGAGCGTTGTCGCGATGAAACGACGCCCGTGGCTGCATCGCCTCTAGCACGGTCTCCACTGGCATGCGGTGGCCCGATGGAGCGATGGCCTATGGGTCCCGCCGGCCGCAACTCATCGTTGTTGGCGATGCCGGCGAGGCTCTGGACGGTAGCCCTCCATTCGTCAAGCTTCTCCGCGGCGGGAGGGAAATCAAGGAGCAGCTGCACGCGCTAGAGCTTTCGCTGGCGTGGGTGGTGGCGAGAGCTGGGTGGACCGTGATACGCCTCGACTTCTAACCACGTTAGAAGGAGTTGCGTCACGGCCCCGCAACTGTTCGCCACCTCCGTCAGTACCTCGGCGCACATGCTGGCCCTCCTCATCATATGATGGGCGCACGGGACTCTTCCCAGGGCGGCGCACAAGGTCACCGGCAGGGTGACGCTGCTCATCACGCACAACCTGAGAGGAGCGGGCCGTGGGCGCCGGTGTTGGCGTCTTGGAGGTCGCCGTGCCGCCGCCTGGCGGGACGGTGGTGCCCCTGGAGGGCCCCGCACCGCCTGCGGGGGGCCCGACTCCACCTCTGTAGCCTGTGACTGGTGGCTCGTCGCCTGGCGCACGAACGACGCCACTCGCCAGGCCTGGACCATCAGGGTGATGTAGATGTTCGCGGGCCGTGCCACGGGTTCTCTTCGCGACTGGCCCGCTACCGCTCCGTGCTGGTATCAACCGGGTCCCGGACGAACCGATCGCCGTGGTCGTATTCCTCTTAGGAGTCATGGCGATGAAGAACATCTAGGTCAACTGCTAAACCAGATTCTCACAACTACGCGCCCCCTACCTGGTGCGCCAAAGATGTTGGTGGGAAACGACACCTATGGGATCACTGGAATCCCTACTACGGTTGCGGGGCGCGGGGATCATGAGAAGAGCGGGACTAGTAGACAACACAAAGGGGATTTACCTAGGTTCGGTCCGCAAAGATGCGTAAAACCCTACGATCCTGCTTTGGTGGATGTATTTAGTGTTCTTGAGTTCTTTGAACTAGCTCTAGGTGCTGCGAGGTTTGAAAGAGCCGAATCCTCTTCCAGTGTGCCATGGGCCTCCTTTTAAAGGCGAAAGGGGCTGCCACAGTGGCACACAGGAGGTGGAAAGTGCTACAGCGATATGCGCTTATCGCTGGTATTACAGGACAAAGCGCATTTAATGCGGGGCTTAGGTGTCCCTTCGCTTTATCGGGGACGGGGGCGAGGCCCGTCCCATCCGTCGCCGCTCCTTCTCGCTTCGACACGCGCCCTGGCCAGCGATGCATGTGGTGCCATGTAGGTAGGCAGGCATCTGAGGTGGCGCGGTGGTGGAGCGTCTACGAAGGGCTGCATGTTGCCATGCAGGTTCCTGCCCAGCTGGTTAGGTCGGCAGTTGCATGCGAACGGCGGTGGAGACTTGGCTGGCGTGGTCCTGACAGTGGCCCTACTGGTGCGCTTGGCGAAGGTCTTGTCGGGTGGCCCGGCAAGGTTCTTGCCGGGTGGCCCGGCAAGGGCCTTGCCGTGGCACGCTGGTGTCCCCGGCAAGGATCTTGCCGGGGGTCTTGTGGGTTTCTTCGGTGAGGATTGTTGCCTTCCTATCCTCATTTGATCTTGACTATTCTATGTCTTCACAATGATCTGCATGCCACCACGGAGGTGCCTCCCGAGCCCTGTCCCAATGTGTTTGTTTAGCGTTGGTGGGCTCAAAGGTGGCTCGCTCGGCTGGTGGGGGCGAGTTGCCCAGGCAAGGGCCTTGCCGAGGCCACTAAGGCTGCCCCGGCGGGGGTCCTTGCCGAGGAAACCTGCTTCGTCCATCCGATCTTTGTGGCCTTTGTCCTTGTCGTTGCTTTGTTTTTCTTGTGCCTTCGGCTTCTCTCCAGCTTCCCTTTCCTGCCCTGTTATGCGTGGCCGCAGCGGGTGGTTCTGACTGCCCGTGCACAAGTAAAGGGGTCAAAAGGAGAGCCCCTACTTTTGTACACCGACAAACCCTAAGATGGTTTCCTAACACGCATCGTTCTGGTAATTAAACACAGGGCAATGCAAACTACCCTGAAGGATTAGCGCGACCAACTATTTCTTGTCATCGATCTCTCGGGCAATGACCACACCACAGACAGCGGCATGGGAATCAATCTCTGGGGCAATGTCCACAGGACTGACCACGTCATCGGAATCGATCTCTGGGGCGATGTCCACAGGATGGAAAATGGCATCAGAATCGATCTCCGGGGCGATGCCAATAGGACGGACCGCGACATCGAAAACGATCTCTGGGGCGTTGTCCGCAGGACAGGCCACGACATCGGAATCATCAAGGACATCCACCGGCACCTGCACAACCCTAACATATTAGCAAGGACATTGCAAATAATCAAAAACCACAACTATGGTAGCCATTATTTTTTACCTTGTGCAGCTCACCGGGGGTTCTCATCCCTCCAGGGGCCATCTCCTCGTCCTCGATGTGGGCCATCACCTTGCCAGGAATACTGCTTCTCAATGGCGACTATCTCCTCAAACTCGGCCTTGAGCCTCGCATAGGTGGCCATCAGAGTTTCTGGGATAGGCACGGTGGGGCCCTTGTTGTTCATCCAACTTTCTTTGAGGAGTTCGTCCGCCAACGTCGTCAACTCTTTGGCCAGTGCTTGTTTCTTGGAGTTCTTCGGCGCCATGGGTTGGCCCGCCAACATGGTCCACTCATTGGTCGGTGCTCGCTTCCTGGAGATTGCTGTCTCCAGTGGGTTGTCCGCCGACAACTCTTTGCCTAGTGCTCCAGGATCCATCAATGAACTGACAAACTAATGACCCGCAAGTATACAGGATAGTTGTAGCCTCTTTCGATAAGTAAGAGTGTCGAACCCAACGAGGAGCTAAAGGTAGAACAAATACTCTCTCAAGTCCTATCGGCCACTGATACGACTCTACGCACGCTTGACATTCGCTTTACCTAGAACAAGTATGAAACTAGAAGTACTTTGTAGGTATGATAGGATAGGTTTGCAAGAAAATAAAGAACACGTAAATATAAACTAGGGGCTGTTTAGATAAAGATGCAATAAATTAAATATAGCGAGTGTGGAAAAGTGGTGGTAGGAGGTGTGGAATTGTCCCTAAGCAATTGACTACGTTACTAGATCGATAATCACTATAGCAATTCTATTTGAGGGAGAGGCATAAGCTAACATACTTTCTCTACTTGGATCATATGCACTTACGATTGGAACTCTAGCAAGCATCCGCAAATACTAAAGATTCATTAAGGTAAAACCCAACCATAGCATTAAAGTATCAATCCCTTTATCCCATACGCAAACAACCTACTTACTCGGGTCTGTGCTTCTGTCACTCACTCCACCCACCATAAGCAAATCATAAACATATTGCAAACCCTACAGCGGGAATCCCTCACGCTTGCGCGACACGGAGGGCACAATAGGACAGCACCAATAATAAAACATGCAACTCAAACCAATCATAGCAATTCATCAATCACCGATAGGACAACAGAAATCTACTCAGACATCATAGGATGGCAACACATCATTGGAAAATAATATGAAGCATAAAGCACCATGTTCAAGTAGAGGGTACAGCAGGTTGCGGGAGAGTGGAACGCTGAATATAGATGGGGGAAGGTGATGGAGATGTTGGTGAAGATGACGGCGGTGTTGGTGAAGATCGTGGTGATGATGATGGCCCCCGGCGGCATTCCGACGCCACCGGAAGCAAGGGGGAGAGAGCCCCCCTTCTTCTTATTCTTCCTTGACCTTCTCCCTAGATGGGAGAAGGGTTTCCCCTCTGGTCCTTGGCTCCCATGGCTTGGGAGGGGCGAGAGCCCCTCCGAGATTGGATCTATCTCTCTGTTTCTGCGTTCCCAGATTCTACCCGTTCACCGTTTCCTTTATATCTGGAGATCCGTAACTCCGATTGGGGTGAATCTTTGGCCCAGATCTTTCTCATAAAATTAGCTTTCTTGCGGGAAAAGAAGAGCATCAACCGCCTTACGGGGCCCCCAGGAGAGTCCAGGGCGCGCCTGCCTCCCTAGGGCACGGACCCTATCTCCTGGCCCCCTCGCGCACCATCTCGCGTTGATTTTACTTCCCAAAAATCACAAATATTCCAAAATAATTCTCCGTTCGTTTTTATCCCATTTTGACTCCGTTTGATATTGGGTTTCTAGGAAACAAAAAACATGTAATAGACAGGAACTGGCACTGGGCACTGGATCAATATGTTAGTCCCAAAAAATAGTATAAAAAGTTGCCAAAAGTATATAAAAGTGAATAATATTGGCATGGAACAATCAAAAATTATAGATACGACAGAGACGTATCAACATCCCCAAGCTTAATTCTTGCTCGTCCTCGAGTAGGTAAATGATAAAAAAGATATTTTTGATGTGAAATGCTACCTAGCATAATCTTGATCATAAGTCTAATCATGGCATGAATATTAAGACACGAGTGATTCAAATCAATAGTCTATCATTTGACATAAAAAACAATAATACTTCGAGCGTACCAATAAAGCAATCATGTCTTTTCAAAACGACAAGGCCAAAGCAAGCTTATCCCTACAAAATTATATAGTTTGGCCATGCTTCATCTTCGTCACACAAAATGCCCCTATCATGCACAAACCCGATGACAAGCCGAGCAATTGGTTCATACTTTTTAACGCGCTTCAGCTTTTTCAACCCTCACGCAATACATGAGCGCAAGCCATGGATATAGTACTATAGGTGGAATAGAATATAATGATGGAGGTTATGTGGAGAAGACAAAAAGGGAGAAAGTATCACATCAACGCGGCTAATCAACGGGCTATTGAGATGCCCATCAATTGATGTCAATGTGAGGAGTAGGGATTGCCATGCAACGGATGCACTAAGAGCTATAAGTGTATGAAAGCTCAACAAAAGAAACTAAGTGGGTGTGCATCCAACTTGCTTGCTCATGAATACCTAGGGCATTTGAGGAAGCCCATCGTTGGAATATACAAGCCAAGTTCTATAATGAAAATGCCCACTAGTATATGAAAGTGACAACATAGGAGACAATCTATATGAAGAACATGGTGCTACTCTGAAGCACAAGTGTGGAAAAAGGATAGTAACATTGCCCCTTTTCTTTTTCTTTTTTTCTTTTTTTCTTTTTTTTCTTTTTGGGTGGGCTTCTTTGTCCCCCTTTTTTATTTAGGCTTCTTTGGCCTTTCCTTTTTTTTCTTTTTTTCTTTTTTCTTTTCTTTTCATGGGGCAATGCTCTATAATGATGATCATCACACTTTTATTTACTTACAACTCAATATTACAACTTGATAATAGAACAAAGATATGACTCTATATGAATGCTTCCGGCGATGTACCGAGATGTGCAATGATCTAGCGTAGTAATGACATCAAAAAAAAGGACAAGCCATGAAAACATCATGCTAGCTATCTTACGATCATGCAAAGCAATATGACGATAAATGCTCAAATCATGTATATGATGATGATGGAAGTTGCATGGCAATATATCTCGGAATGGCTATGGAAATGCCATGATAGGTAGGTATAGTGGCTGTTTTGAGGAAGATATAATGAGGCTTATGTGTGATAGAGCGTATCGTATCACGGGGTTTGGATGCACTGGCGAAGTTTGCACCAACTCTCGAGGTGAGAAAGGGCAATGCACGGTACCGAAGAGGCTAGTAATGATGGAAAGGTAAAAGTGTGTATAATCCATGGACTCACATTAGTCATAAAGAACTCATATACTTATTGCAAAAGTTTCTTAGCCCTCGAAGCAAAGTACTACTACGCATGCCCCTAGGGGGATAGATTGGTAGGAAAAGAGCATCGCTCGTCCCCGACCGCCACTCATAAGAAAGACAATCAAAGAAACACCCCATGCTTCGAATTTGTCACACAACGGTTACCATACGTGCATGCTACGGGACTTGCAAACCTCAACACAAGTGTATCTACAATCCACAAACACCCACTAGCATGACTCTAATATCACCACCTTTATATCGCAAAACTAGCAAGGAATCAAACATATCATATTCAGCGATCTACAAGTTTATGTAGGATTTTATGACTAACCATGTGAATGACCAATTCCTGTCATCTCTCTAAAAAGATATAAGTGAAGCAAGAGAGTTTAATTCTTTCTACAAAATATATGACCACGCTCTAACAATTATAAGTGAAGCAAAAGAGCATTCTACAAATGGCGGTTTTCTATGTGAAGAGAAACAGGCAATCCAGACTTCAAATGATACAAGTGAAGCACATGAAGCATTCTATAAAGCCATACTCAAAAGATTTAAGTAAAGTGTAATGAGCATTCTATAAATCAACCAAGGACTATCTCATACCAGCATGGTGCATAAAATAAAAAGTGAAAACTAAATGCAAAAGACGCTCCAAGACTTGCACATAATGCATAAATGAAACAAATACGAAAACATACCGATACTTGTTGAAGAAAGAGGGGATGCCTTCCGGGGCATCCCCAAGCTTAGACGCTTGAGTCTCCTTGAATATTTACTTGGGGTGCCTCGGGCATCCCCAAGCTTGAGCTCTTGCCTCTCTTCTTTTTCCTCATATCGAGACATCCTCGATTAGACACTACATCCACACAAAACTTCAACAGAAAACTCGGTAAGATCCGTTAGTATAATAAAGCAAATCACCACTCTAAGTACGGTTGCAAACCAATTCATATTTTGTTTTTGCATTGTGTATACTGTAATATAGCTTTTACATGGCTTAATCCACTGATATAAATTGATAGTTTCATCAAAACAAGCAAACTATGCATCAAAAACAGAATCTTCAAAAATAGAACAGTCTGTAGCAATCTGAACATACACCATAATTCTGGTATCCTCAAAATTCTACCAAAATTAGGAAAAATAAAAAAGTTGTATAGCAAGACAGTGCAAAAGGAATCAAAACCAATTGATGTTTCAGTTAAAAATGTAAAATCACGCACTACAGCCAAAGTTTCTGTCCTGCACCGTACAAACCAACAAGCATTGTAAACATCCTAAAGGCAAACCTTAGCACATTATTTTTATAATACAATGGAATTGTACAAGGGGATAATTATTTTTGATGAAAAGTTTCTGTAATAAAGATTCACAAAATTTCCGTGAGCATGAACAAAGTTCAAGGAGCTCTCCCACTTCAACAATGCTTGTCTTTCTCACTTTCACTTTCCTTTTTGAAAAGTTTTTAGGTTCCCCTCTTTATTTATTTGTTTTTAAACTATATAAAAGCACTCAACAGAAATAAATGACTCTCTAAAACTTCCGGGTTGTCTCCCTGGCAGCGCTTTCTTTAAAGCCATTAAGCTAGGCATTTAGTGCTCAAGTAATGAATCCACCCGGATCCCAAGGTATATCAAAGCCAATTTGAATTAACAATGATTTGTGATTTAGTAGTGAGCACAAAGTAATATATATCAAGCAACAACAAAGTCTAACTCTCTTCCTATGCATCGGCATGTCATAAGAGAACAATTCATGCACACATAGTAAAGGCCAATGCATAGCATAAACAGTTTCTTGCAATTCTATCGTATTGGAAACATAGAGAGGAGGAGATATAGTTCCTCTCTCATATTAATTGCAAGTAGGAGCAGCAAGAACATGCATATTATATCTATCAAAATCAACATGTGCAATGGTAAAAGGCAACCCATCAATATAATCCTTACTAAGCGCAAACTTCTCCGATATAGTGTACTCGGGAGAATTAAAAAAGATAATAGAACTATCATGCGTGGGTGCAATAGCAACAATTTCATGTTTAACATAAGGAACTATAGCAAGTTCATATGCATAAGCATAGTTCATATAGGCATCTTGGCCACAAGAATAGCAAACATCATCAAAAAGGGATATTTCAAGAGAATCAACGGGATCATAGCAATCATCCTTCGGTAAGCACGAAGCATAATTAAATAATGTATGAGTTGGAGGGTTACTCTCATTAGAAGGTGGGCACGAGTAGCTAATCCGCTCTTCCTCCTGTTGTTCTTCGCTCTCCTCATCATCTTTTTCATCCAATGAGATCAATGTTTCATCAATTTCTTCTTCCATAGCTTCCTGCAAAATATTAGTCTCTTCTTGGACAGCGGAGACTTTCTCAATAAATGCATTAATATAGTAATTGTATTCATAATTTTCATAGCAATATCTAAGTATAGCAAGATTTTCAGGCCTATAAACACCATCATCATCAAAAGCTTCATACTTTTCAAACAAATATTCAATTTCATAAGCAGCCTTAAAAGCAACAAATTCTTCTATTTGTTCAACATCATAGTAATCATATATTCCATTAGCATAAGAAGCTAACGTTTTATTATCATTAAATTTGCATGAAAAGGGAAGGTGTGGAGCCTTCATCGTCGAGCAACAAGTAATATCATATCTCAAGCATAGATCCCGGGCATACCAACGCAACATAATAAATTGATCCCATAATAGTTTCCCTTTTTGTGTCGAGCGATAATCCCTAAAGTATTCACATTGATCCAATGTGTCTCCCATTATAAAGTTGAATGGGGTTTTCTCAGGATTATCAAAGTAGTACATAATATCTTTCACATAATGAGAATCGAGGGTTTTACGAGTTACCCCATCTCCATGAGTAGCAAGTACACCTAATTTTTTTGGTATTTTGCGTTCCATCTTATATATTTACTAATTGGAAGCACTAATAGAGATTCCACGTTAATCCTTAAAACCATACATAAATATCTGTTTGATCTGCTAATTAGCTTATCTACAGCCGTCCGATGAATATCTTACCACATCCTCCCGTGAGGCCGTGAGGGCGCCTCCAAGAGATCTCCCGTAGGCTGCCTGTTAAAAAAATCAGGAAAAACAGATCTCCCCAGCCTCCTTCATTTCCTCTGCCACATCGCCGTCATCGGTGCGCCCTCGATGACCCTCGCCGCCATGGAGCTGCTGATCCTCATCTTCTATATCACGCCCTCTCATCTCCTCCCGTTTTCAACTTTAATTTGCTTCAATGCTCCCACTGATTTAGAAAAAGGTATACGATCCAATCCATGCTCCCTTGCTCTCTTTGATCCCGTCTAGCCACAAATTCTATTTTTGGTTTCCAAGTTCTGACCATACTAAGATCTAACATCTATTTTATTTCCCATCGATAAGTGATGGATGATGCAGCGGAGGAGGACGCCGCCATCGATAAGGCTGCCGACTAGGGAAAACAACGGACTGGGGCAATTCAGTTGAACGTCGTTTGAGTTCCTATCGTCCCTGCACTTTAATTATTTCTATTTTCTCCAAACCTGCTGAATACACCACATAGTCCACAATAAGTGGTTAGGAGCAATATGTTTTTTTACTCATGTAGTTCATCTCTAATTCCCTGTCCAACATAGCATATTTGTCTTTACTAATCTGTTGTACTTCCATAAATTCTATTATTTCAATAGAAAATCTCATTACGAGCAGTCATGGATTGATGATATATAACTGACATTATTGGATGCATGGTATGTTCCTCTTTTTCCATATTTTAGATACTCATCTTATAAATTCTTTGTGATCTGAGCCCTTAGAGAAACTAGATTCCGTTCTTTCGGTCTTGCCTGCAGATGTTTCATTATTCAAAGTGGTTCAGTTTCCAGTCCATACAGATTAGTCATATTATGTGTTACATGAGCCTTTCTTTACATTTAGTATATCTTTAGTTATGCTTTCTTGCGGTGAGCATACTAATTGATGTTAAACCTTATGGAGTATTACTTTTTATATGTTCTGCGTGAGATATGTAAAGTTGATTTTCTGTTATAAAAATATGATTTTTCAGTGAGCTGAACCAACGGGAAATTTGTGAAAGTGAACTAGCTAGCAGAAAAAACGTAGTAATTCCAAGCTATTTTTTGTAACTTCATTCGAGTAAACTTCGGTGTAAACTGGGCTCTTTATTCTCATATATCTTGGAACTTAAATAGCGAACCTCAACCTTTTAGAATTGTAGTTACGTACAATGGACAAGGCCTACATAACAACCAGTGTATACATCAATTTCTATTTTTGTTAGAGGGCAAACTATCAAAAGTTTCCGTGCTTATTATTATTATCTTCAGAATAGATATATGAGATTTATGGTTTGTTATTTTAATACTTCTGCAACATATATGCTACTCTCAAAAGTTGGTGAAGGCACTCAAAAGCTCCTCCTAGAGCAGTAGAGCTGCTGTCGTTGTAGTACATCACTAAGTGGATCTAGATGTATAGATTTGCAACCTGTAGCTTTAAAACTAGCATATTTCCGCACGCTACTGTTACTTACAAAGAAAGAATTTCCACATTTCCAGGATGTGCCTAACTTATACGTAACGGTTATGTGCATGCTATTATGAGAAGGCTACTATTCCATCATAACAAGATTTTCATGATATTCATGGACATTACCATTGTTACTGTGAGTCCCTCTCTTATCATGCATCCATTGGTTCATCTGTTATGTGATTAACCTGTTACCGGCTCCCTATATACATGTAGGAATCTGGATTGTATAGACTATATTAAAGTTTGTTTTATCAGCTTAGTTTATCTCATACATTAAACACTATTCCCCAACAATAGGCTTTCAAGCTCTCTTTCATATGTTACTTTCTACATCTTACTTTGGCTGCCTAATAGCCTTATGATATAGGAACACACTGAAAAAGATACTGAACATCGTTCCTTGCCTATGAAAGATATTGTTGTGCCTATTTCATTCCACAAGTCTGCCTAACATCGTTCCTTGCCTACGTTTCTGCAGTGTAGGTATGTGATATTTGGATGTATGTGTGTATTCTGTTTTCCTTTTCTGCAGGGATTTTTATGCTTTTTGTTATTAATGCAGAACTGTTCAATTTTAGTTTATTCTGCCATGTTGCTAGCAAGAGACACTAAAATCTATCGTGGAGCAGATCATACAGAATATATATAATTTTGTAGTTGTAGTTGGGTGGCGATCATTCGTAGGATAGTTCATGACTAATAATGACATGCTACTTTATCTTACATTTCTATTTAAATAACTACACCTACATACTAGCGTACATGTTATTTAAAAAGGAGTTTCCCATGATACAAAAGATTTCTCACTAATTTTCTTTATTCTACCAAATATTTTGATTTGAGACATGTATATTTTCCTCATAAATATTATTTTTATATTCAGCAGGTACAATAATGAAGAAACTTTATCTAAATGAGATACAACATGAGGAATAAGAATGCATCTGTGTAGCATATGTTCAAATTCATCATGTTGATAGGCCAGTCAAGTGGCAACTCATATTCTTGCTTTTCTTGGTAACAATACTGTTGTGTTTTTGGAGAGTTTGGCGGGCCGCCTGTGCGGTTGTGGGGTTTCATGTCTTGGGAGTAGTTTGTTCGTGCTTCGTTTGTATTGGTTTTCGCCCGGTTTTCCATAAATTAACCGGGCAATTCTCTTCTTCTTAATTAATCGATGAGGCAAAACTTTTGCCTCCATTTCGAAAAAAAAGACCTAGGTTGTGACTAGGGTGTGAAAAGCAGACTTTTTTTACTGATAGCCAAACTACGACCCTCAATTTACATGCTTTGCTAAAGTATAATTTGAAATTGCTATGGTATATGTTCTCCTTGGCCACTGCGCTACAAGTTCTGGCGAATATATTTGGACCATGGTCAGCATGCACAAGGTAACATATGTTCTACTCCCTCCATTCCATAATGTAGTGCACCCACGCTTTTCGAGATTTAACTTTGACAATAAATTTAACCAACATGGGCGACTGCGGTGGGAGCATGACAGATACCTTTGAATTCGTATTCGAAAGAAGTTTTCAAAGGTATAATTTTTCAGTAAAATGGTTAATGTATTATTGGTCTAATTTATGGTCAACGTTGAATCTCGAAAAGGGTGGCGCACTACATTACGGAATAGAGGGAGTACCATACATCTTTTTGTCCGTGATTCCTCTGTATATATTAAACTTAAATGAGGCTTCTTTACAATATAGATGTCATGTAATTCACAACATATTTTGTGTTCTGTACCTGGAGATAGAAGAAATGATAAAGTTGTGGTGTTGCTTTATTTAAGCTTCTTTTGATTTTTGAATTGGTCACATATGATTTTTTAATAATTTGGTGTAAGGAAGGAGAAAACATTTTAGAGGGATGGCATTTTTCCGCACCTTTCACATTTGGAATTAAAATTTCTTTGTTTGTCCTTATACTGAACGTCTCTGGCATATGAGGCTCATGCCTAACAAGGGTGCATCCAAGGAAGCATTGCACATGATCTTCGTATAAGTAGAATGTTCATGCATTTGTTGAAACTGTGCACAACATTGCGCATGATATTACTTTCGAGTTTGTTTTGTTTTTTGCAATTAGACATAGCCTGTTAAAGCCACCATGGAAGTCAGTGTGTTTCTATATAAGTTTTTTTTCCAGAACAACAAATCTGCTGGACTAATGGTTTCTCTTCTCCCAATATATTCTCTACATCCAAGATTGATATCGGCAACACATGGCATATCTTTATTTATCATTCAAGTTTATCGTCGAAATGCTTTTGTTGCAGTACTTGGTAACACCTACAGTGGGCTTAGAAGGCTCATTATTGATTACTCAAAATTGGTCTTCCATTTTGACAACACACAAATTCAAGAATTTGATTTTCACAGGTGCTTAGTTTTCTCACTGGGTGACGTCAACACCAGAGAACAGTTGTTGGATAATTCAGAGAAGAAACTTTGGTTTTGTGATGATTGTAGCCGAGGTCACAGGAAATCACTTGCTTCACAAGTTGTCATGATAATGATAGATTTTCAAGCGACACAAAATTACTATTTTTTAGATTATCCTGAACAGTAAAACTTGAGTGCCTTTATTTGTCTTCTCCTAATTTGTAGTTAGGTCAATAGTTTTTCCACTATGTTTCTACCTTTATAGAAACGAAGGAAGATATTCTAATTTTGTCCCTTATAAATTGCCTTGACATATTCTAAATGTTGCTATTCCTCCAATATGTTGTATAGAGGATTTTCAAGCTACTAAAGTTTGATCGAAGTGTTACTATTTGGTCCCAGTTCTGTTTACCTTAAGTTTGTAAAGTGACAACTACATTTTATATTTGCATGTGAAGATTTCAGTGAACTTAGAGTCTGAGAATTGTACAGATCAGTTTGTAGTCTGGATTGAGCTGCAAGTTTGCCCATGGAAAAATTCAAGTCATATATCATGATTATGCATGTATATGCCTTGCAAATTATGAAAAAGGTTTTCATCCAATTTACTTCTCATGTGTGCTATACATAGAAGAATGAAGTATTGCAAGGAAGTAACTGTCATACTAATCTTTGCAAAACGATGAAGGTGCCCAAAAAAAAGGAAACTGACTAACTAGCGAAAACAACAGGCAAAACTGTAGTAGAACAAATCTTTTTTTAATAACTATCTAAAAATGTGAAATATTACTGAAATTGGTCAAATAAAAATTGTATAAATATACATGCCATGATTTCTCTTTGCAATGACGTAATTTTTTAATAAATAAATCAAGAAAGTTGAATGCATATTGATGTAACTTTGAGCTCAAATGGTATAACTAGCCCGTGCAGGTGCACGGGTTGATGACTAGTATCCACAACTAAAGATAGAGAACAACTTAGGACAGCAAATAAAAATTACTTAGTGATAAAGCAAACAAGCACACACGAGAATATTCACCCCACGCTATGACTCCCCGGCAACGGCGCCAGAAAAAGGTCTTGATGACCCGCAAGTATACGGGATAGTTGTAGCCTCTTTCGATAAGTAAGAGTGTCGAACCCAATGAGGAGCTAAAGGTAGACCAAATACTCTCTCAAGTCCTATCGGCCACTGATACGACTCTACGCACGCTTGACGTTCGCTTTACCTAGAACAAGTATGAAACTAGAAGTACTTTGTAGGTGTGATAGGATAGGTTTGCAAGAAAACAAAGAACACGTAAATATAAACTAGGGGCTGTTTAGATAAAGATGCAATAAAGTAAATATAGCGAGTGTGGAAAAGTGGTGGTAGGAGGTGTGGAATTGTCCCTAAGCAATTGCCAACGTTACTAGATCGATAATCACTATTGCAATTCTATTTGAGGGAGAGGCATAAGCTAACATACTTTATCTACTTGGATCATATGCACTTACGATTGGAACTCTAACAAGAATCCGCAAATACTAAAGATTCATTAAGGTAAAACCCAACCATAGCATTAAAGTATCAATCCGCTTTATCCCATACGCAAACAACCTACTTACTCGGGTCTGTGCTTCTGTCACTCACTCCACCCACCATAAGCAAATCATAAACATATTGCAAACCCTACAGCGGGAATCCCTCACGCTTGCGCGACACGGAGGGCACAATAGGACAGCACCAATAATAAAACATGCAACTCAAACCAATCATAGCAATTCATCAATCACCGATAGGACAACGGAAATCTACTCAGACATCATAGGATGGCAACACATCATTGGAAAATAATATGAAGCATAAAGCACCATGTTCAAGTAGAGGGTACAGTGGGTTGCGGAAGAGTGGACCGCTGAATATAGATGGGGGAAGGTGATGGAGATGTTGGTGAAGATGACGGCGGAGTTGGTGAAGATCGCGGTGATGATGATGGCCCCCGGCGGCGTTCCGGCACCACCGGAAGCAAGGGGGAGAGAGCCCCCCGTCTTCTTATTCTTCCTTGACCTTCTCCCTAGATGGGAGAAGGGTTTCCCCTCTGGTCCTTGGCTCCCATGGCTTGGGAGGGGCAAGAGCCCCTCCGAGATTGGATCTATCTCTCTGTTTCTGCGTTCTCAGATTCTACCCGTTCACCGTTTCCTTTATATCTGGATATCCGTAACTCCGATTGGGGTGAATCTTTGGCCCAGATCTTTCTCATAAAATTAGATTTCTTGCGGCAAAAGAAGAGCGTCAACCGCCTTACGGGGCCCCAGGAGAGTCCAGGGCGCGCCTACCTCCCTGGGGCGCGCCCCCTATCTCCTGGCCCCCTCGGGCACCATCCCAAGTTGATTTTACTTCCCCAAAATCACAAATATTCCAAAATAATTCTCCGTCCATTTTTATCCCGTCTGGACTCCGTTTCATATTGGGTTTCTGTGAAACAAAAAACATGCAACAGACAGGAACTGGCACTGGGCACTGGATCAATATGTTAGTCCCAAAAAATAGTATAAAAAGTTGCCAAAAGTATATAAAGGTTGAATAATATTGGCATGGAACAATCAAAAATTATAGATACGACGGAGACGTATCACAAACAAAAAGCAATCGAGAGTAAACCACAATCACAATGAAAACGGGAAAAGAATAGGCTATGAGAATCGGTCGGTGCTTCGCAAAAAGAAGATTCTTGGAATGGAAATATAGCAGCATCACTGATTTTCCCACCTTTCCTTCGTCGGTACAGAAGAAAAATGGCAGAAGTGAGTAGCCTGGAGTGAGGTTTTCTTCAAGAAAGGGGAGAAAGGGCTTCAACGAGCGTTCCAGTGAAATGATGGTTGCTTCGTCCAGTCCAACTTCGAGGCCACTTTACCACTTCTGGTAAAGGTGTGGGTTTTGTGATATGACGGGTCATGATGGCCACACCGGGGTGACAGGTGAGTCTCGACTGTAGCACCTCATTGTGATTTGGTGGATGGCATGCGGGCCCGGATGCTTTGATGTCCCGCATGTAGATAGAGCGGCTAGTCATATAGGAGTGCTCATTGTGCACCGCGACCAAGGCGGAGAGGAAAACGAGAGAACTACGTAATTAATGCATGAGTTTAATTAGGGTAGTTTTGTAAAGTAAGAGATACATTCCTCCAATCGCAAAATGCCTTGGTTGATGAGATTTGAGTTTTGAGCCCTATAAATCGAAAGGGAGGGGGTATTGCACGGGGTGTAGTCTAGTCACTTGTTGAAATCTCTAGAAAGGCAAATACTCCTTTCCGGTTTACAAGGCTATACTAGCAAGTACTAGTACTACTCCTTCCGTCTAGGTGAGTAAGTCATCTAGGTTGTGCACCGTGACCAAGGAGGAGGGGAAAATGAGAGACCTTAATGTTTATTTGCTTAATAGCATTGCTTGCAATGAACTAACCACTGCATGTCGTGTTTAGTAGTCTCAAGTCATTAAAAGCATGCACACCCCTCATCTCTTATTGGTTGATATGTTAAGAAACAAGAAACAAGGTAGAAATTAATGCACCACGCCTAAGTGTTTTGGGATTATTTGGTTTTCGTAAGATGACTTACACACCTAGACGGAGGGAGTACAATAGTGGGCTCAAATAGCAATTTTGTCTCATGCAAGAGCCTGGCTATATGTGTGCTCCAAGGCACCACACAATGCGAGCGTTCGCAACTGCCACGTTCGGGTTGCGCTTGGCTCTTCGCCTCTTCGAGAAGACAAACAATGATGTTACTCCTACTTCTACAGTATCGAATCCACTGCTGCATGTCCGTCCACCTCGTGCGGGTGGGATAGCATGTAGTGAAAGCTTCTACTAGTCCTGCCAGCCACCATGCTCATGCGCGAGGGAGGGACGCAACTTCATTGACTTATTGCTCCTGCCTTTGCGTCTATGACAGGTGGGCCCAACAGGTGGTTGGCCCACCTGTCATGTAGCCAAAGGCAGGTGCAGTTAAGGCAGGTGCACCTTGCCAAATTTTGACTATAAATTTAACTAACCAAATTTTCATGCATGTCACAAAAAATTACGGGGCTGTTTGGATTGTGACTATGTTTGTCTTATGTTGCCACATTATTTTCCCACACTTGCCACACTTGCCTAACTTGAGTTGCTCAAATTGTTAGACACACTTTGGCTTGCCTAAGAGAATCTTGCCACACTTTTTGTGTCTATGACATGTGGGGTTCACTGCTAATAAAAAAAATCTTGTCTTATGTGTGGCTAATAAAAGAGACTTATATTTAGGAACGGAGGGAGTAGAAAATATAAATAATAATGCATGTTGGGGCAAGCCATGTTTCCGATAATTTTAGCCGTGGGCTTGTTCACAATTTTTACGAGGGGGTGGTTGTTCATTTAATGGAGGGACTTGTACCAGACTTGAACGATACAAAGTGCGACCTGGCACACCGTAACACCACTTGGAACAAGCGGGTAGCTATCTCAGAAAACAATCAACAACTAAAAAACGGCGACCTAGCACGTAGTACACAATTTTAAATGATTGTTTTGATGGAGTTAAAAAGGAAAACTACCCCACTACGTATATATAGGCCGGAGCCTCCGCGCTTGCTTACTAGGGTTGCTCTATTCACACATTCTCATCCTCTCCGGATCTAAACAAGAAAGGGGTGGTAACACTGTCTTTCTCCCTTCAAAAAACACTGTCTTTCTATCCTCACCGCTAGTTATAGATCCGGACGTATCCCCCTCCGACGGTGAAGGGGAGGAGGGGTAGCGTTTAGGCCATCGTCGACAGCGACGGAGGAGACCCACTGCCGGCCGCACCATTATCTTTGGCCGAGCGCCAGCGCGGGAGGTCCTCCAATCCCTTCGTCGTTTCCCTAGTGTGGGTGGATCCGGCCTCCCACCGCCCACCTATCCACATCCCTACGACCTTTAGGTATATCTTCCTTCGAAACCGCCTTAGCTCTACTTCCCCAGCTTGCTACGTTGCTGCATGTGCATGATTTTCTACATCTCAGCCCCTCTCGATCGGATGGTCCAACGTCACCTATTTTTTTTCTATTGTTAGAGGTAAAGCTACTTCATGGAGGCCAATCTTATACTCCCTCCGTCCGGATATATTTGTCATTGAAATCGATGTATCTAGATGTATTTTAGTTCTAGACACATCCATTTTGATGACAAGTAATTTCAGATGGAGGGAGTACTTGGTTCAAACAAAAAATAAAGTGGGGGTGGGGGAATTTAGTATGTACATCGGACTTGGTACAAACAGGAAGGAAAAGGGGTGAAAGTAGTACAGATTGGTCATCCAACCGGTCTCTTGGTCAAAAAGGGAAATATAGGGGTAACGCTATACACAGTGGTATGACCAGGACTAGATTTTCTATCCACACATAGGAGTAGGTGGCTAGAGTGAACAAAAATGGGACCAACCCAGATATGTTTCTTGGATGTTTGTTTCTCGGGGCAACAAACTATGAATCGCCACTTTATGCCCCTGTTTAGGTACATGGTTTTGGACTGCTGGTGCACCCACTGTCCCATGCCCTTATACCAAATATTTAGTTGTTCTTAATCTAATGTCCCTGGTAGAAATGAAGCCATGCCACTGTTATAAGCCATGACAAGTTTAGCCAAATGTTTTTGCCTGTAATTGTTTGAGACTCTGACTATTTCCTCTGTAGCTTTTTGTGCAAACAGGAATATCCAATTCACCTGGTTGCTGTTGTGACCTTTTGGTGCACTGCACAAAACTGTTCTTAAAAGAAGTGACTTTTGGGCTGTTTAACTAAAATGTCAGAATGGAATAGTTGGTTCATTTCGGTGGAACTGCACAAAGGGAGATCTGTGTTCCAATCCTCATCATCCATATTGGCGCCATAACCTTCCTTCAGGTAAGAACGATATTTAATGCATGTGTTCATCTCTATTTTCCGACTGCCATGAGAAAATAATGTTATTTTTTACTAGTACACTTGTACTCCCTCACTGACAAAACCAATTCTGAAATAGAAGGCCAATCATGTACTTGGTTTCACCAACAGGTGAGGAGAAAGAGAAATAGAGCATGAAGAGGAAGAAGAAGAAGAATAAACAGTGCCAAGGCGATCTTGCTGAAGCCAAAGGCCTCGGTCGAGGCCATTCAAGGGCTCCGTCAACGACTTCCTTACATGTGAGACGATCCTCCAGGGAGCCCTTCCACTTTTGCTGTCTCACTTAATTAATTAGGAGTACTTAAGTACCACTAATTTATTGCTGCCTAATTTTCCTGTCGGAGTTAAACAAATCTTTAGTAGCACCCTATGCTGAATCATGTACGTGTGTATGTTTGTCTATGGAGGTGAATCATGTGGTGGAGCAGGGAGGGAATATTATTAGTGTCATGACATAATAGTGCTATTGTTTTGCATGTCAATTTATTGCCATTGGTTCAATGAGGCAATGTTTTGCGTATTGTCCATCATGAATTTGACGCTACTGTTAGAGTAATATGCTAATGTTTTTCTATCCTTTCTCACTAAGCTAATGAAGGTTTCACCTTGTTCCTACTTGTGCAAACAGGGATCATGTTGTGTTAATCATACATTTTAGTGGAACTACACAAGACAGTACAATGAACTGTATCCCAGCTAGTGCTTTAACTCTGCTGGAAGTTCTTGATAATCTTTCGATATAATCTCAGCACTGGTAAACAAGAGTGATTTCAACCATACATTTGAAGTGCAAAAAATATATACTATTGAGTGATTGCATTGAGTGCTTTATCATCTCTTATGGGACTACATGAATAAGCTTTTTTTCTTAGGTTGGTACGGGGCTAAGGCCTTCATCCATATTAGTTTGTTGTCATCTCTATTTGTATCGTGCTACTGTCATGAGAAACTCCTTTATCTTTGCACGTTAAAGATTTGCAACCTATGATAAATGGCAATGCTTTGAGTGTTGAGCTAATTAGCACTGATTAAATAAACTAATACCTCTCTTTAAGAAAGACTACTATGTTGCTAACTTTACCCATTAAGATAATGAGGGTGCTTCTATTTGTTAGTGTATGTTTCATCAACTAGTCCCACTATTACAGTAATCTCACTCTCTCAATATATGTGCCAACAGGGATGCTCGATTTTGGTGGAACTGCACAAAAACTTTGGGTGCTTCATTGCCTCGACAGCTTCCGTCCTTTCCTATCAGTCGCTAATCTGGGCTTGCTTTCTTCCTTGCTGTCAGTCGCTTCGCTTATCTCGGCTTCCAGTCAAAGGAAATAGTAATTCATATGATACCTCACATAGGTTGGTACTGGTCTTTATCCTGATTATTGTGCTTGTCATGTATTGGTAATTTGGTATTGTGCTACTGTTTGCCGATTTTATAAAGGAGTAACTTGGAGCCTGAACTCGCAGGCAAATCATTGCATTGGGTGATTTCAGTAGAACTGCACAAAAAGATCAAATGGACAGATACTTATGTTGCTGCTATGTGCTCCAAAGTTCACTCAGACAAGCATCGATGTTGACAAGAAGTGCCTATATTCATTCGAGTATCAACCGACGTCAACCAGTTGTCAAACTCCAAGTATTAGGAGAGTGAACGCCAAAAATATTGTTTGGCGCATAGCCCAGAAGAACACAGTCTAGTCTTTGGTCCCAACTTGTGCCTTTTGGTTATCGACAGATATGGTAGCGAACTGTATGGCATGGAGTCTAAAGATTCCAGACAAGTTGGTCGATGTGTATATTCATCTGGCACTTAATCAGTCTGCACACCATGGATGCTCCATTTCAGTTGAACTGCAGAAAAAATTTGGGTGGTTCATTTTCTCAACCGCCTCCTTTCTCATCTGCAATGTAGAATTTTGGCGAGCTACGGGACCAAGATGAGCCAGTAAACTAGTTGGATGAAAGTAGTGGCCAAGTTGCTCAAACCTCCCTCGACACGAGGCCACTATTTGAGGATAAACCTACAAGCAAAGTTCAGATTGTCTGTGCTGCCTCTTATGTACTCGAAAGTTTACTCGTACAAGCATTAATTTTAGCAAGAAGTACCTCCGACTGAACACCATTTACCAGTCTGTACCCTAGGTAATTAAAGTTTGTCCAAGGATCATATTGGCTGTGATCTCAATCATTTGGATGCATAAACATACTGAACATGTGTATATCTGAATCTTTTTGTGAATTATCTATGAATATTGTCGTGTGATCTATCAATCATTTGGATGCATAGACATGCTGAACATGTGTATATATTAATCTTTTGAGTTGTTGATACTGAATGTTGGCTATGAATATGAACGTGTCGTGTGAAATTGAGTTTGATACGAATGTTTACCTTTTCTGTTGTACTTGAGTGTGAACTTGTTAGTATGCCTACTGTGGGGTATGTGACGTGTGGGTGTCAACGGCACACCTTCTTCCTGAGAAGAATTACACCTGCTTTGTTAGGGTAGCAACGACGCATCATCTCTTTTTAATCTTTTTGCTCTGTCTTCCCCCCTCCCCCGCTCAACCCCTACCGTAATGTTTTCGGCCTCAAAACAAACATAGTACTGCGTTGTTTTTGGGGCTTGATGAAAAATTGAGTGCTGGTTTCTGTAGGTTGGCCCGCCCAGCAAATGGGCTGCTGGTCCACCACGGACTGGGAGGTTAAAAGTACAAGTTGTATGGTGCAGAGGCAAGTAAAAAACGCCATCGAGAGCCATTCACTGAAGAAAAAAAATCGCTCCTGATGTGCTTCTTCAGTCGTGCCGCCGGCCCCCTCTTTAATCCAGTGTTCTAGGGGATCTGGTATCATTTTTTCCAGAGGGCGAACAAGTATCATCTAGGCTTAGGTTTTGTATTTTAACATGAGCAGCCCACGACATACGGAGACAGTGGTTTCAACTTATTTCTTGAGGTCCATACCGGCCTATGGGCTTTTTCTGAAAGATCGGCAGCCCAAATGTATTTTTTTTAATAAAACACAGGTCTCTGTTCTATTTATCTATATATAAGAATAATAATGATGTGTCCAATTTATGTTTTCCCTTCTAACCACATTATATATATTTATATTATTACTATTATCGTATATTTTATAGAGACTTATATATAGATTATAAAAACATCCCACGTGTAATTAACTTATAAAAGTAAATGTTTAACAGAAGTTGGCAAGGAAAATCCTGGTTGTTTTTGACACACAGGCAAGGAAAATCCTGGTGATTGCGTACAAAAGCTTGCGAAGATTTTAATGACCAATGTAATAATAACGCGCTCATTTTTATTTTGAGCAATAACTCGCTAATTTGTTAATAATATATATATATAATGTGCATATCCGGTTTATTTTTTGATATTAATTGCTCCTTCTAACATAACATTATATATATAATGAGTCCAACTAATTCGTGTATTTCAAGGAAGTGCGAATGGGCCGGGATTTCTTAGAAAATATACATGGGCCTGATTGACGCGAAATTATTTGTTCACCCAGCCCAGCAAATGGACTGTACATTCTACAAAACATGGGTTAAATATATGCCACATTTTTGCAGGCTGACATGTGGGCCAATAGGTTGAAGCCTACGCAGGGTGTTCTCAACTTGGTCAACAAATGATTATGACATCCACAGCCATTGGATTTATATCCAACGGCCGACATGCACCTTCAATATCTCGTCTTCTTCCTCCAGCGTCGCCGGGACCGCCTGGTCCGGCCTCCTGCGGCTAGCATCTCTGCTTAGCACGCATCGCAGCGAAGCGCTACCCCACTACCGGCCAGGCTATCCCTCCACCCCTCCACACCTCCTGTTATTCTCCATTGACTGCAGGACCATGCCGCACCAGAACCAGTTATAACCCTTCTTCTCCTCCTCTCAATATGCGACTCCACTGCCACGTCTTCCCATCTCCGAGTCATTCCCGTCTGGGGCCTCGCCATTGTCCACCACCTCGCTGCGCTTGGTGCGGCATGGTCAACAAATGAGAGTCATTGGAAGAGGACTGTACGTGGAGAGCCTGATGGCTGGGACCCACGAGGTCCATGGTCGCACGCAAGGAAAGTTTGTAACATCCCAAAATTCTAAATTTTGGAATGTTATAAACAAATAGATAGAATGATTGTTTGTTTGATTGTTGTGTGATTTGAGTGAAATTTGAAACTTTTTGAAAGTTAAATGAGAGGGAATAAAAGGACTTTCCCAAACTTTCATTTTATCTTTTATGATCTTCGTGAATTCAAATTCTTTTCACCACAAAACCCTGGAGAGAAGATGACATGACTTCTTCCATATAATTAAATGAAAGGATATTTGAAAATATTTGAATTTCATCTGGAAATATTTCCAATTCATAATCTTTATGCAACTCAATGATTTTCACGAGAGAAGATAAAATGACTTCTTCAAAACATATGAAATATGAGTTGGGAGTTTCAAAGAATTAAATTCAAAGTTCTTTTGAATTTATTTTTCAATTTGAAGTTATTTGAGTTTTATTCAAATTATTTTTCTCCAAAAATAAAATATATGGAAAATAGGGTAACATGATTCCCTACATCAGAAAATTGGAGAAAAATAAATTTGAATTAATTTTGGTATTTTTAAAATGATTTTTATTGAATTTTACTAGGGCAGAAGCACTCTTTGCTTTATTTGAATTTGTGTGTATTTTATTTGACTCTAGATAAATGTCCAAGTTGTAGGAAATCTTTTTCTGCAAATTTCGGTATATTATATGCCTATATAATATTTCTGTTTATTTTGTTTTATTTTGGTTTGTGCGGATAAATTTTTTTTAAAAAAAAATGCCCGCCGCCGAACTGGGCCGGCCCAGCTCCTAGCCAGGCCAAAGCCCAGCACTGCACCGCCTTGCCCGTCTTCCCCGACCAGGACTCCTCCCGGAGTCCGGCGCCGCCCCGCCACCTTGCCCCTCGCCCACGCCAACGCCGCCCTCCCCCTCCTATAAAGCGCCACGGGACCCCCCTGGATCCCGTTTTCGCCGCCGGCTCCGCTCCTCCTCGCCGCGTTTCGCCGCCGCCGCCGCCAGATCTGCCGCGCCGCCGCCCGCTGCTGCTGCCTGCGCCGCACTCCGCCCCGCCGCCGTCGCTTGCTTGCCTCGCCGCTGCCGCCTGCCGCCGTAGTCGCGCCGCCACCCGCCGCTGCCGCCGCACCTCGCAGTCGTCGGAGCCGCGCCGCACTTCGCCGGAGAACGTCGTCACCGCTGCCGCCGGTTTTCCCCTCCCGAACCGGTATAACCCGAGAAAATCGCCCGGTTTTTATTTTAAATCGGTTTTCTGAAAACCCTAGACTAGATCGGTTTTCTTCGGTATTATTAAACAGCGAACGTCCACTGTTTATAGCTTATAAATGAACGTTCGTTATTTAGTTCTTTTCTTTTATTTTATTTTTGGCCAGGGACCCGTCTATGAATATTTTATTTATAGATTAGCCCCTGGACTTCAAACCCTCACTACTTTTTACTCGTTAGTCCAAATCCAACGAAACCAATGCCTACTTCTTCGTTATGATCCCCTCTATCCAGATAAACAACTTGAACATGTTTTTGAAAGTTTTAAAATTTGAATTAGAACAGATTTGAATTTAAACTTCGTTTGATCATAACTTGAGTTTTAAAACTCCGTTTGAGTTGATTCTTTTTGCATCTCGAAGCTCTTGACCTAAACTTTCTAATAAGGCCAAATTTACATAATTTTGGTACTGTTAGAAATTGTTTTATGTTGCAAGAGTTATTCGCTTGGTTTTGATGTTTTCCGAATCGTACTCTTCGTTCTTTCTGATCTTTTGAGTGATTGCTTATGTGTGGTTACTATTGCTTGCTGACGATAGATTGACCGGAGTGTGACGAGTAGAACTATCAAGAGTTTTGAGTGCGAATCATCTTCATCAACATTGCAGGCAAGTTCACACTTTGATCATACTTCCTTATTACCCAGTTTTTATGCATTAGATCAATCCTCAAACATTGCATGATTAGGATCTAATTAAATTGTGGGATGGGAAGTAGATGAGGTAGTACCTATTACCTGTTTTACTTATGAAACCTTTGGGAGTTACTCTACGTTGCTTATTATGCCATGCTATGCTAGTAGACGTGGATTGGGTGAGTGATATCCATGACAGATGTGAGTTTGTTAATTAATGGTTTATCTAAGGTGGCAACTTAAATACACATCTGGGTGGATTGAGGCACCTGGGGTATCCAGTGATTGCCTGTTTTTTTTGGAAATCCCGGGGTTACCGTGTGATTTTCCTATGGACCGCCACCCAGGCTCAAAGGGATCATAAGATAATTCATGCTAGTAACTTCCGTGTGCAGCCACAAGCCATTATGGGCTCTGGCATAGTTGACTAAGTCGTGCAAACTCTTATAGTGGTGGACTAGCAGATGTAGGGGATGTAGGTGTACGGGTCTACCCATCGTAAGGTGCTAGCGCTTCTGAAAGACTATGTCTCGGTCATCCGTTTCTCAAACACCATGAAGTGCGAGAAACCAAACGGAGGCGATCGAGTCTTGTGGGGAAAAGTGCACAAACCTCTGCAGAGTGTACAAACTAATCATGATTAGCCGTGTCCCCGGTTATGGACATCTTGAGTATCTAGTACTGGATTATCCTATTGATCTCATCATGTTACTTTAATTAATTTTGTTGGGATGTTAATGATTACTTTTAATTGGGATTGAGAATGCTGTCAACCATTCTCAATGTTTAACAACCACCATGATAGTTAAATAAAAGTTATTCCTTTGCAGTAGGGAAAAATTGGCTTTACGCAAAACTGTAACCATAGAGCTTTTCCACCAGCCAAATATGCATGTAGAGATAGCCATTATTCATCATTGCTTTATGGTGTGAATTTGCCAGTACATTCAATGTACTGACCCTTTGTGGCTGCAACGTCTCATGTTGCAGGATCTTACGACGAGTAAGTGATACGTTAGGGTTACGATTTCCTATACTCAACTTTGTCGTTGGTGTTGAAGGGAATCCACAACCTTGTTGCTTCCGCTATTTGGATTGAGGTAATAGTATTTACGTTACTTTATACATGTGATTTACCTCTGTTATGAATCCTCGAGTACTGTGTGTGTCAGCATACTGATCCAGGGATGACATGTAAGCACATAGACTTGACCGTCTGAGGTCGGGTCGCTACGAGATGGTACCAGAGCACATGTTGACTGTAGGACGTGACCCTAGAAACTGGCAAGCCCATAGGAAAGATTTTTCTCTACAACTTTCTTTTCAAAAGAATCTTTTACCTCTCTTCTCTTCTGAGCTTATTCAAAAAATTCCTTTTTAGTGAGACCATACCCTTTTGCCTTTTGACCACTCGAAGATTCGACTGATGAGACCACTCCAAGAAGGATCAGATATCGGACAAATAAGACCATTTGGAATGAAGAGGATTTTACTATACATTATGATAATGGAAATTACAACTGTTGAAGACTCTGAAGACTAGGAGAATTTGAAGGCTCTGAAGAATTCCCATATTTTTATGACCAAGGAAGGCTACACTTATGAAACATGACAGACTATGGAAGTTGTCAATACCCGAGATCAAGGTGTATTGGAGAAAGACCGGAGCATGGAGAGTTAAAAAAAAACTCAAAGTTCTGTCAAGAAAACCCTAAGGCAGGAGAGATCAACTACGGAATGATAGCTCATGGAAATGACAAGAGCAGAAACATGGACATTTTTGATGCTATCACTCGCTCATGTTATTGTCACCATGAGAAGTTAAGCATGCATTCTTCGGAAGAATTGGATGGTAGAAGGCAGATGGATCATCTGTTAGCAAAGGATGCAGCGTTAATCTTAGTCGGTGTATCACCAAGATCTGTAGTATTACATCAAGAAGTTTAAGATGGACATGCAGGAAGCTGTATTTTACAAGGAGGCAATTCTTGAAAAATTCAGGAACTCAGAAGCTGAAAGTAGCCAAGCTAGAGGAGCAAAACCTCGAGATACCGAAGATTAGTCAGGAGCTGAAGGATAGAAGGACATGGTTCATGTCGAGGAGGTTGAAACCCAGAAGTTTGGAGTGCAAATCGAGAACATTAAAGGACGTTCCGAGAGACTTCTCGTCAATAGAGATGATATGGCGAAAGAACTTGAGAAAGGACAAGCATGATCAGAAGGAGCCAACGGAGACATGACCAAGACTTGAAGAGTTTGATGATGTTGAGATCTATTGACCTTTAGAAGACCAAACCCCGTTATACCTATGGTAGATGCGACGATTGTGAGCTGTCATTTGTTTGATGTTTTTTTTTGACAACCACAATAAAACATGTCCTTTCAAAACTATTGTTTGTACTGTGTGCATCCCTCTCGATCGCTCTTATCCCACCCCAAACCCATGGACCCAATAGAAGATGAATGTAAATGAACTTGTATTATCTGGATCGATGAGTCAATTGGAGATGGACCAATGGATTCAGAACATGGAGGATCATATGGAGAGTGACACTATAGCCGGAAAGGATATGACCCAGCATACTCTATAGTGCTTTGTAAGAGTTGCTACTACTTGGTGGAGGATGTATCAAACCATCAATGGATGGCAAGGAGTAACCACTTGGAAGGAATTTAAGTTGACTCTGCTGAAGTCTCGGTTTGTGTCCCAGAAGTTGAAGCCTTATGGAAGTGATATGAAGAAATCTTGTGCATACAATCTTTGTGGATAAATAGGACACAACCACAAAGAACATCAGGATGAATACCCTCATAAGTGGGGGATTACCAAAGGAGTTAGCCGAGGTTTTTCAGGGAACTTCGGTTAGAGATTGTTCCCAAAGGTTTTGTGCAGTAATGGAAGTTCAGTCTACATTGTTGGGAAAGATCCGTGAAGCTCAGAAGGATGATAAAGAGATTGCTGAGTTAAAAGAGAGGATGAGCAAAGGAAAGAGCAAAGGTTTTCGTAAGGATGAGCACGACATCTTATGGTTCGAGGACCGTGTATATGTTCCCAATAATGCAAAGATCAGGAAGGAAATGAAGGAAATATGCCCTAGAGGCAATAATAAAGTTATTATTTATTTCCTCATATCATGATAAATGTTTATTATTCATGCTAGAATTATATTAACCGGAAACATGATACATGTGTGAATACATAGACAAACATATAGTCACTAGTATGCCTCTACTTGACTAGCTCATTAATCAAAGATGGTTATGTTTCCTAACCATAGACATGTGTTGTCATTTGATTAATGGGATCACATCATTAGGAGAATGATATGATTGACATGACCCATCCCATTATCTTAGCACTTGATCGTTTAGTATTCTGCTATTGCTTCCTTCATGACTTATACATGTTCCTATAACTATGAGAATTGTGTAACTCCCGTTTACCGGAGGAACACTTTGGGTACTACCAAACGTCACAATGTAACTGGGTGATTATAAAGGAGTACTACAGGTGTCTCCGAAGGTACATGTTGAGTTAGCGTAATTCGAGATTAGGATTTGTCACTCCGATTGTCGGAGAGGTATCTCTGGGCCCTCTCGGTAATGCTCATCACCTAAGCCTTGCAAGCATATAACTAATGATTTAGTTATGAGATGAAGTATTACAGAACGAGTAAAGAGACTTGTCGGTAACGATATTGAACTAGGTATTGGATACCGACGATCGAATCTCGGACAAGTAACATACCGATGACAAAGGCAACAACGTATGTTGTTGTGCGGTTTGACCGATAAAGATCTTCGTAGAATATGTAGGAACCAACATGGGCATCCAGGTCCCGCTATTGGTTATTGACCAGAGACGTGTCTCAGTCATGTCTACATCATTCTCGAACCGTAGGGTCCGCACGCTTAAGGTTTCGATGACAATTATATTATGAGTTTATGTATTTTGATGTACCGAAGTTTGTTCGGAGTTCCGGATATGATCACGGACATGACGAGGAGTCTCGAAATGGTCGAGACATAAAGATTGATATATTGGACGGATATATTTGGACACCGGAAAGGTTCCGGAAGAGTTTGGGAATATACCGGAGCTCCGGGAGGTTACCGGAACCCCCCGGGAAGTATATGGGCCTTATAGGGCCCATGTAGGAGGAAGGGAGAAGGAGCAAGGGAGGGGGGCGCTCCCCCCCAAGCCCAATCCGAATTGGGGAGGGGGGCCGGCCCCCCCTTTCCTTTCTCCTTCCCCCTCTTCCTTTCTTACTACTAGTACTCTTTCCTACTACTAGTACTCCTTCCTTCCCCCTCCAAATAAGATTAGGAATAAGAGGGGAAACCTACTTGGAGTAGGTTTCCTCCTCCCTATGGCGCGCCCCCCTTGGGCCGGCCACCTCCTCCCTCCCTCCTTTATATATGGGGGTAGGGTGTACCCTAAACACACAAGTTGATCATTGATCGTTCCTTAGCCGTGTGCGGTGCCCCCCTCCACGATATTACACCTCAGTCATATTGTAGCGGTGCTTAGGAGAAGCCCTGCGACAGGAGAACATCAAGATCGTCACCACGCCGTCGTGCTGACGGAACTCCCCCTTGGCACCTCTACTGGATTGGAGATCGAGGGTGCGTCATCGAGCTGTACGTGTGTCAAGAACTCGGAGGTGCCGGAGTAACGGTGCTTGGATCGGTCGGACTGGGAGGACGTACGACTACTTCCTCTATGTTGCGTCAATGCTTCCGCTTCGGTCTACGAGGGTACGTAGACAACACTCTCCCCTTGTTGCTATATCATCACCATGATCTTGCGTGTGCGTAGGAAAATTTTGAAATTACTACGTTCCCCAACAGTGGCATCCGAGCCTAGGTTTTTATGGTTTGATGTTATTTGCACGAGTAGAACACAAGTGAGTAGTGGGCGATATAAGTCATACTGCTTACCAACATGTCATACTTTGGTTCAGCGGTATTGTTGGATTAAGCGGCCCGGACCGACATTACGCGTACGCTTACGCGAGACTGGTTTTACCGCCGTGCTTTGCACACAGGTGACTAGCGGGTGTCAGTTTCTCCAACTTTAGTTGAACCGAGTGTGGCTACGCCCGGTCCTTGCGAAGGTTAAAACAGCATCAACTTGACAAACTATCGTTGTGGTTTTGATGCGTAGGTGAGATTGGTTCTTGCTTAAGCCCGTAGCAGCCACGTAAAATTTGCAACAACAAAGTAGAGGACGTCTAACTTGTTTTTGCAGGGCATGTTGTGATGTGATATGGCCAAAACGTGATGCTATATTTTATTGTACTAGATGATCATGTCTTGTAACCGAAGTTATCGGCAACTGGCAGGAGCCATATGGTTGTCGCTTTATTGTATGAAATGCAAACGCCCTGTAATTGCTTTACTTTATCACTAAGCGGTAGCGATAGTCGTAGAAGCAATAGATGGCGTAACGACAACGATGCTACGATGGAGATCAAGGTGTCGCGCCGGTGACGATGGTGATCACGACGGTGCTTCGAAGATGGAGATCACAAGCACAAGATGATGATGGCCATATCATATCACTTATATTGATTGCATGTGATGTTTATCCTTTATGCATCTTATCTTGCTTTGATTGACGGTAGCATTTTAAGATGATCTCTCACTAATTATCAAGAAGTGTTCTCCCTGAGTATGCACCGTTGCGAAAGTTCTTCGTGCTGAGACACCACGTGATGATCGGGTGTGATAGGCTCTACGTTCAAATACAACGGGTGCAAAATAGTTGCACACGCAGAATACTCAGGTTATACTTGACGAGCCTAGCATATACAGATATGGCCTCGGAACACGGAGACCGAAAGGTCGAGCGTGAATCATATAGTAGATATGATCAACATAGAGATGTTCACCATTGAAACTACTCCATCTCACGTGATGATCGGACATGGTTTAGTTGATTTGGATCACGTGATCACTTAGATGACTAGAGAGATGTCTGTCTAAGTGGGAGTTCTTTAGTAATATGATTAATTGAACTTAAATTTATCATGAACTTAGTACCTGATAGTATTTTGCTTGTCTATGTTTGTTTGTAGATAGATGGCTCGTGCTGTTGTTCCGTTGAATTTTAATGCGTTCCTTGAGAAAGCAAAGTTGAAAGATGATGGTAGCAATTACACGGACTGGGTCCGTAACCTGAGGATTATCCTCATTGCTGCACAGAAGAGTTACGTCCTGGAAGCACCACTGGGTGCCAGGCCTGCTGCTGATGCAACTGACGACATTAAGAACGTCTGGCAGAGCAAAGCTGATGACTACTCTATAGTTTAGTGTGCCATGCTTTACGGCTTAGAACCGGGTCTTCAACGACGTTTTGAACGTCATGGAGCATATGAGATGTTCCAGGAGTTGAAGTTAATATTTCAAGCAAATGCCCGGATTGAGAGATATGAAGTCTCCAATAAGTTCTACAGCTGCAAGATGGAGGAGAACAGTTCTGTCAGTGAGCATATACTCAATGTCTGGGTATAATAATCACTTGATTCAACTGGGAGTTAATCTTCCGGATGATAGCATCATTGGCAGAATTCTCCAATCACTGCCACCAAGCTACAAGAGCTTTGTGATGAACTATAATATGCAAGGGATGAACAAGACTATTCCCGAGCTCTTCGCGATGCTGAAAGCCGCGGAGGTAGAAATAAAAAAGGAGCATTAAGTGTTGATGGTCAACAAGACCACTGGTTTCAAGAAAAGGGGCAAAGGGAAGAAGAAGGGGAACTTCAAAAAGAACAGCAAACAAGTTGCTGCTCAAGAGAAGAAACCCAAGTCTGGACCTAAGCCTGAAACTGAGTGCTTCTACTGCAAGCAGACTGGACACTGGAAGCGGAACTGCCCCAAGTATTTGGCGGATAAGAAGGATGGCAAAGTGAACAAAGGTATATGTGATATACATGTTATTGATGTATACCTTACTAATGCTCGCAGTAGCACCTGGGTATTTGATACTGGTTCTGTTGCTAACATTTGCAACTCGAAACAGGGACTACGGATTAAGCGAAGATTAGCTAAGGACAAGGTGACGATGCGCGTGGGAAATGGTTCCAAAGACGATGTGATCGCGGTCAGCACGCTACCTCTACATCTACCATCGGGATTAGTTTTAGACCTGAATAATTGTTATTTGGTGCCTGCGTTGAGCATGAACATTATATCTGGATCTTGTTTGATGCAAGACGGTTATTCATTTAAATCAGAGAATAATGGTTGTTCTATTTATATGAGTAATATCTTTTATGGTCATGCACCCTTGAAGAGTGGTCTATTTTTATTGAATCTCGATAGTAGTGATACACATATTCATAATGTTGAAGCCAAAAGATGCAGAGTTGATAATGATAGTGCAACATATTTGTGGCACTGCCATTTAGTTCATATCGGTATAAAACGCATGAAGAAACTCCATACTGATGGACTTCTGGAATCACTTGATTATGAATCACTTGGTACTTGCGAACCGTGCCTCATGGGCAAGATGACTAAAACACCATTCTCCGGATCTATGGAGAGAGCAACAGATTTGTTGGAAATCATACATACAGATGTATGTGGCCCAATGAATGTTGAGGCTCGTGGCGGATATCGTTATTTTCTCACCTTCAGAGATGATTTGAGCAGATATGGGTATATCTACTTAATGAAGCATAAGTCTGAAACATTTGAAAAGTTCAAAGAATTTCAGAGTGAAGTAGAAAATCATCGTAACAAGAAAATAAAGTTTCTACGATCTGATCGTGGAGGAGAATATTTGAGTTACGAGTTTGGTTTACATTTGAAACAATGTGGAATAGTTTCGCAACTCACGCCACCTGGAACACCACAACGAAATGGTGTGTCCGAACGTCGTAATCGTACTTTACTTGATATGGTGCGATCTATGATGTCTCTTACCGATTTACCGCTATCGTTTTGGGGTTATGCTTTAGAGACAGCCGCATTCACGTTAAATAGGGCACCATCAAAATCCGTTGAGACGACACCTTATGAACTGTGGTTTGGCAAGAAACCAAAGTTGTCGTTTCTCAAAGTTTGGGGCTGTGATGCTTATGTGAAGAAACTTCAACCAGATAAGCTCGAACCCAAATCGGAGAAATGTGTCTTCATAGGATACCCAAAGGAGACTATTGGGTACACCTTCTACCACAGATCTGAGGGCAAGATTTTCGTTGCTAAATTCGGATCCTTTCTAGAGAAGGAATTTCTCTCGAAAGAAGTGAGTGGGAGGAAAGTAGAACTTGATGAGATAACTGTATCTACTCCCTTATTGGAAAGTAGTTCATCACAAGAACCGGTTCCTGTGACAACTACACCAATTAGTGAGGAAGCTAATGATATTGATCATGAAACTTCAGATCAAGTTTCTACTGAACCTCGTAGGTCTACCAGAGTGAGATCCGCACTAGAGTGGTACGGAAATCCTATTCTGGAAGTCATGTTACTTGACCATGATGAACCTACGAACTATGAGGAAGCGATGATGAGCCCAGATTCCGCAAAATGGCTAGAGGCCATGAAATCTGAGATAGGATCCATGTATGAAAACAAAGTATGGACTTTGGTTGACTTGCCCGATGATCGGCAAGCCATTGAGAATAAATGGATCTTTAAGAAGAAGACTGACGCTGATGGTAATGTTACTGTCTACAAAGCTCGACTTGTTGCAAAAGGTTTTCGACAAGTTCAAGGGGTTGACTACGATGAGACTTTCTCACCCGTAGCGATGCTTAAGTCTGTCCGAATCATGTTGGCTATTGCTGCATTTCATGATTATGAAATTTGGCAAATGGATGTCAAGACTGCATTCTTGAATGGATTTCTAGAAGAAGAGTTGTATATGATGCAGCCTGAAGGTTTTGTTGATCCAAAAAGTGCTGACAAAGTGTGCAAGCTCCAGCGTTCCATTTATGGACTGGTGCAAGCATCTCGGAGTTGGAATAAACGCTTTGACAGTGTGATCAAAGCATATGGTTTTATACAGACTTTTGGAGAAGCCTGTATTTACAAGAAAGTGAGTGGGAGCTCTGTAGCATTTCTAGTTTTATATGTTGATGACATATTATTAATTGGAAATGATATAGAATTTTTGGATAGCATAAAGGGATACTTGAATAAAAGTTTTTCAATGAAAGACCTCGGTGAAGCTGCTTACATATTGGGCATCAAGATCTATAGAGATAGATCAAGACGCTTAATAGGACTTTCACAAAGCACATACCTTTACAAAATTTTGAAAAAGTTCAAAATGGATCAGGCAAAGAAAGGATTCTTGCCTGTGCTACAAGGTGTGAAGTTGAGTCAAACTCAATGCCCGACCACAGCAGAAGATAGAGAGAAAATGAAAGGTGTTCCCTATGCTTCAGCCATAGGCTCTATCATGTATGCAATGCTGTGTACCAGACCTGACGTATGCTTAGCAATAAGCTTGGCAGGTAGGTACCAAAGTAATCCAGGAGTGGATCACTGGACAGCGGTCAAGAACATCCTGAAATACCTGAAAAGGACTAAGGATATGTTTCTCGTATATGGAGGTGACAAAGAGCTAGTCGTAAGTGGTTACGTCGATGCAAGCTTTGACACTGATCCGGACGATTCTAAATCGCAAACCGGATACGTGTTTATATTAAACGGTGGAGCTGTAAGTCGGTGCAGTTCTAAACAAAGCGTCCTAGCAGGATCTACATGTGAAGCGGAGTACATAGCTGCTTCTGAAGCAGCAAATGAAGGAGTCTGGATGAAGGAGTTCATTTCCGATCTAGGTGTTATACCTAGTGCATTGGGACCAATGAAGATCTTCTGTGACAATACTGGTGCAATTGCCTTGGCAAAGGAATCCAGATTTCACAAGAGGACCAAGCACATCAAGAGACGCTTCAATTCCATTCGGGACCAAGTCCAAGTGGGAGACATAGAGATTTGCAAGATACATACGGATCTGAATGTTGCAGACCCGTTGACTAAGCCTCTCTCACGAGCAAAACATGATCAGCACCAAGACTCCATGGGTGTTAGAATCATTACTGTGTAATCTAGATTATTGACTCTAGTGCAAGTGGGAGACTGAAGGAAATATGCCCTAGAGGCAATAATAAAGTTATTATTTATTTCCTCATATCATGATAAATGTTTATTATTCATGCTAGAATTGTATTAACCGGAAACATGATACATGTGTGAATACATAGACAAACATATAGTCACTAGTATGCCTCTACTTGACTAGCTCATTAATCAAAGATGGTTATGTTTCCTAACCATAAACATGTGTTGTCATTTGATTAATGGGATCACATCATTAGGAGAATGATATGATTGACATGACCCATCCCGTTAGCTTAGCACTTGATCGTTTAGTATTCTGCTATTGCTTCCTTGATGACTTATACATGTTCCTATAACTATGAGAATTGTGTAACTCCCGTTTACCGGAGGAACACTTTGGGTACTACCAAACGTCACAACGTAACTGGGTAATTATAAAGGAGTACTACAGGTGTCTCCGAAGGTACATGTTGAGTTAGCATAATTCGAGATTAGGATTTGTCACTCCGATTGTCGGAGAGGTATCTCTGGGCCCTCTCGGTAATGCTCATCACCTAAGCCTTGCAAGCATATAACTAATGAGTTAGTTATGAGATGAAGTATTACAGAACGATTAAAGAGACTTGTCAGTAACGAGATTGAACTAGGTATTGGATACCGACGATCGAATCTCGGACAAGTAACATACCGATGACAAAGGGAACAACGTATGTTGTTGTGCGGTTTGACCGATAAAGATCTTCGTAGAATATGTAGGAACCAATATGGGCATCCAGGTCCCGCTATTGGTTATTGACCAGAGACGTGTCTCAGTCATGTCTACATCATTCTCGAACTGTAGGGTCCGCACGCTTAAGGTTTCGATGACAATTATATTATGAGTTTATGTATTTTGATGTACCGAAGTTTGTTCGGAGTCCCGGATATGATCACGGACATGACGAGGAGTCTCGAAATGGTCGAGACATAAAGATTGATATATTGGACGGATATATTTGGACACCGGAAAGGTTCCGGAAGAGTTTGGGAATATACCGGAGCTCCGGGAGGTTACCGGAACCCCCCGGGAAGTATATGGGCCTTATAGGGCCCATGTAGGAGGAAGGGAGAGGGAGCAAGGGAGGGGGGCGCGCCCCCCCAAGCCCAATCCGAATTGGGGAGGGGGGCCGACCCCCCCTTCCCTTTCTCCTTCCCCCTCTTCCTTTCTTACTACTAGTACTCTTTCCTACTACTAGTACTCCTTCCTTCCCCCTCCAAATAAGATTAGGAAAAAGAGGGGAAACCTACTTGGAGTAGGTTTCCTCCTCCCTATGGCGCGCCCCCCCTTGGGCCGGCCACCTCCTCCCTCCCTCCTTTATATACGGGGGTAGGGGGGCACCCTAAACACACAAGTTGATCATTGATCGTTCCTTAGCCGTGTGCGGGCCCCCCCTCCACGATATTACACCTCAGTCATATTGTAGTGGTGCTTAGGCGAAGCCCTGCGACAGGAGAACATCAAGATCGTCACCACGCCGTCGTGCTGACGGAACTCCCCCTCGGCACCTCTACTGGATTGGAGATCGAGGGTGCGTCATCGAGCTGTACGTGTGTCAAGAACTCGGAGGTGCCGGAGTAACGGTGCTTGGATCGGTCGGACTGGGAGGACGTACGACTACTTCCTCTACGTTGTGTCAACGCTTCCGCTTCGGTCTACGAGGGTACGTAGACAACACTCTCCCCTCGTTGCTATATCATCACCATGATCTTGCGTGTGCGTAGGAAAATTTTGAAATTACTATGTTCCCCAACAGTAAATACTTCAAGAGGCTTATGACTCACCATACTCGATTCGCCCTGGAAACACCAAGATGTATTTGGATTTGAAGGAACGTTTCTGGTGGACTAGTATGAAGAAGGATATTGCGAAGTATGTAGTCGTAGGTGATGTATGCCAGAGAGAGTAAAAGCAGAGCATCAGAAGCCAGCAGGATTACTATAGCCTATGCCGATACCCGAATGGAAGTGGGATACGCTTGGCATGGATTTCATTACCGGATTTCCCAGAACCCGAACGGGACATGATTCTATATGGGTAGTAGTTGATTTGCTTGACCAAAGTGGCTCACTTTATCCCAGTGAAAACCACCTATACAAGTGCGAAGATTGGCCAAGATATATATAACCAGGATCGTATGTCTGCATGGAGTTCCGAGGACCAACGATAGAGGAACACGGTTTACCTCAAAGTTTTGGAATCAGCTGCACCACACTTTGGGTACTAGGCTAGAGTTCAAGACAGCCTTTCATCCGCAGACAGATGGATAGACTGAGAGAGTCAATCAGATTCTGGAAGACATGTTGAGAGTGTGCGCTAGATTATGGATCTAGTAGTGATGATAACCTACCTTACGTAGAGTTCTCATACAACAACAGTTACCCAGCCAGTTTGAAGATGGCCCCTTTTAAAGTTTTGTATGGAGAAGGAGCCAGACACCGTTGATGTGGGATGAAGTTGGAGACCGTCAGTTATTGGACCAAATATGATCAAGGAGTCAGAAGAGAATGTTAAGTTGATTCAAGATAGACTAAAGGTTGCTCAGTCCAGGCAGAAGAGTTATGCAGACTCAGAAACGCAAGGAGGAAGTCTATGAAATTGGAGACAGAGCGTGTCTTCGAGTGTCCCTTCTGCGAGGAGTTAAATGATTGGAGTTAAGGGAAATTTAGCCCCGAGATTTGTAGGACCATACCGAGTTTTGGAGCGTATGGGAGAAGTGGCCAACAAATTGGAGTCATCCAAAGGACTGGTAGGAGTTCATGATGTGTTTCACATTTTCCAGTTGAAGAAGTGCTATGCAGGAGATTGTAGTAATTTGAGGACCAATAAAGTTAGCACCCTTAGTACTGATTGGATCTTGTTACTCTGTGAAGGAAGATTTTGACCGTTTTCGAGGATATGAGAAATATGGTCTATGGATGAGTTTGTGTAATTTTAAGGGTGGTAGTACCCTGTGAGGACACTTGACCCATGGAAAGGAGAATGATATACCACGAAGTGGAGTATGGACTTCATAAGTATAAGTTTTTATCTTGGTATGTGGGACATCCCACGATGATGAAGAGATGAATTACTGTTGGATATAAAGGAGGTATGATGTTGGAAATATGGATCAATGGAAATTCCATGATGAGTCTGAGTAATCATGTCCTAGTTTGGTGCCAATAGAAGGAAGGAAGACATTACAATTGGATGGAAATAAGAATGCCATGAAGTTGGATGTTGGAGTAATGATCAGTTGCTCGATGATAAGTTCAAGGACTACAAGTGATGAGATGGGCCATAACCCACAGGCCCCAGGACCTGCCAAGAAGCAAGCACACTCTTGCTGAAGGAAAACCCTGGAATAAGTTACGATTTTATCAACCGACAATTTTATAGGAGTTTACGCAAAACCTGAGAGTTGATAAGGAACGATAGATGTTTGTTTGGCTTGTAGAATCAATGGATTTATCCGAACTTGGTTCGTCGACAAGAGAAATTCTGCAATGCTTGTGAGGATGACCGAGTGTTAAAATGCGAGATTCGCTAAACCATATACAAGATAATGATTTGGGTGCGGGATGGATTGATCACCATACCGACTTACTCTTATTATTCGCCTTGCTATATGGGATGGTAAATCTGAGTGACTTACCTATAGTAGAGAGACGACGATCAAAACCTTGTTTAAACCTTAGAATGGCATAAGTATTTTCCCTTGTACAAGGCAACTGTTGCCAATCATAGGATATACGGTGAGGTTCAGCCCAGACCCGTTTTCTGCAGGAGAAACCATAAATTGATGACCACCATGAGATATCGATAGTTGTTTAGCATTGGCGCCAGACCCGTCAGCTAAGAAGACCCAGTCTCGGAATAACCTTACCAAGATGAAAGGACATAAGAATTGCGGTAAAGGTTATGCCACCACCGGAAGAGCCCAGAGAAGGAATTATCCAGAAGATCTAAGAAGACCGACACTGTCAACAATACAGATGGAGTATATGAGTTTTGATGGAACCGTAACCATGCTTCTAAGGGTGGTAGCACCCGAGACCCCGGAGACGAACGTTGGATTGTGAAGACCCCTACCCTAACCTATTTCTTTCTAGCCTCTCCGAATCTCGAGGACGAGATTCATTTTAAGGGTGGTAGGTTTGTAACATCCCAAAATTCCAAATTTTGGAATGTTATAAATAAATAGATAGAATGATTGTTTGTTTGATTGTTGTGTGATTGATTGAGTGAAATTTGAAACTTTTTGAAAGTTAAATGAGAGGGAATAAAAGGACTTTCCCAAACTTTCATTTTATCTTTTATGATCTTCGTGAATTCAAATTCTTTTCACCACAAAACCCTGGAGAGAAGATGACATGACTTCTTCCATTTAATTAAATGAAAGGGTATTTGAAAATATTTGAATTTCATCTGGAAATATTTCCAATTCATAAACTTTATGCAACTCAATGATTTTCACGAGAGAAGATAAAATGACTCCTTCAAAACATATGAAATATGAGTTGGGAGTTTCAAAGAATTAAATTCAAAGTTCTTTTGAATTTATTTTTCAATTTGAAGTTATTTGAGTTTTATTCAAATTATTTTTCTCCAAAAATAAAATATATGGAAAATAGGGTAACATGATACCCTACATCAGAAAATTGGAGAAAAATAAATTTGAATTAATTTTGGTATTTTTAAAATGATTTTTATTGAATTTTACTAGGGCAGAAGCACTCTTTGCTTTATTTGAATTTGTGTGTATTTTATTTGACTCTAGTAAATGTCCAAGTTGTAGGTAATCTTTTTCTGCAAATTTCGGTATATTATATGCCTATATAATATTTCTGTTTATTTTGTTTTATTTTGGTTTGTGTGGATAAATTTTTTTTAAAAATAAAATAAAAAAATGCCCGCCGCCGAACTAGGCCGGCCCAGCTCCCAGCCAGGCCAAAGCCCAACACTGCGCCGCCTCGCCCGTCGTCCCCGACCGGGACTCCTCCCGGAGTCCGGCGCCGCCCCGCCACCTTGCCCCTCGCCCACGCCAACGCCGCCCTCCCCCTCCTATAAAGCGCCACGGGACCCCCCTGGATCCCGTTTTCGCCGCCGCCTCCGCTCCTCCCCGCCGCGTTTCGCCGCCGCCGCCGCCAGATCCGCCGCGCCACCGCCCGCTGCTGCTGCCTGCGCCGTGCTCCGCCCCGCCGCCGCCGCTTGCTTGCCTCGCCGCTGCCGCCTGCCGCCGTAGCCGCGCCGCCACCCGCCGCTGCCGCCGCACCTCGCAGTCGCCGGAGCCGCGCCGCACTTCGCCGGAGAACGCCGTCACCGCCGTCGCTGGTTTTCCCCTCCCGAACCGGTATAACCCGAGAAAACCGCCCGGTTTTTATTTTAAATCGGTTTTCTGAAAACCCTAGACTAGATCGGTTTTCTTCGGTTTTATTAAACAGCGAACGTCCACTGTTTATAGCTTATAAACGAACGTTCGTTATTTAGTTCTTTTCTTTTATTTTATTTTCGGCCAGGGACCCATCTGTGAATATTTTATTTACAGATTAGCCCCTTGACTTCAAACCCTCACTACTTTTTACTCGTTAGTCCAAATCCAACGAAACCAACGCCTACTTCTTCGTTATGATCCCCTCTATCCAGATAAACAACTTGAACATGTTTTTGGAAGTTTTAAAATTTGAATTAGAGCAGATTTGAAATTAAACTTTGTTTGATCATAACTTGAGTTTTAAAACTCCGTTTGAGTTGATTCTTTTTGCATCTCGAAGCTCTTGACCTAAACTTTCTGATAAGGCCAAATTTACATAATTTTGGTACTGTTAGAAATTGTTTTATGTTGCAAGAGTTATTCGCTTGGTTTTGATGTTTTCCGAATCGTACTCTTCGTTCTTTCTGATCTTTTGAGTGATTGCTTATGTGTGGTTACTATTGCTTGCTGATGATAGATTGACCAGAGTGTGACGAGTAGAACTATCAAGAGTTTTGAGTGCGAATCATCTTCATCAACATTGCAGGCAAGTTCACACTTTGATCATACTTCCTTATTACCCAGTATTTATGCATTAGATCAATCCTCAAACATTGCATGATTAGGATCTAATTAAATTGTGGGATGGGAAGTAGATGAGGTAGTACCTATTACCTGTTTTACTTATGAAACCTTTGGGAGTTACTCTACATTGCTTATTATGCCATGCTATGCTAGTAGACGTGGATTTGGTGAGTGATATCCATGACAGATGTGAGTTTGTTAATTAATGGTTTATGTAAGGTGGCAACTTAAATACACATCTGGGTGGATTGAGGCACCTGGGGTATCCAGTGATTGCCTGTTTTTTTGGAAATCCTAGGGTTACCGTGTGATTTTCCTATGGACCGCCACCCAGGCTCAAAGGGATCATAAGATAATTCATGCTAGTAACTTCCGTGTGCAGCCACAAGCCATTATGGGCTCTGGCATAGTTGACTAAGTCGTGCGAACTCTTATAGTGGTGGACTAGCAGATGTAGGGGATGTAGGTGTACGGGTCTACCCATCGTAAGGTGCTAGCGCTTCTGAAAGACTATGTCTCGGTCATCCGTTTCTCAAACACCATGAAGTGCAAGAAATCAAACGGAGGCGATCGAGTCTTGTGGGGAAAAGTGCACAAACCTCTGCAGAGTGTACAAACTAATCATGATTAGCTGTGTCCCCGGTTATGGACATCTTGAGTATCTAGTACTGGATTATCCTGTTGATCTCATCATGTTACTTTAATTAATTTTGTTGGGATGTTAATGATTACTTTTAATTGGGATTGAGAATGCTGTCAACCATTCTCAATGTTTAACAACCACCATGATAGTTAAATAAAAGTTATTCCTTTGCAGTAGGGAAAAATTGGCTTTACGCAAAACTGTAACCATAGAGCTTTTCCACCAGCCAAATATGCATGTAGAGATAACCATTATTCATCATTGCTTTATGGTGTGAATTTGCCAGTACATTCAATGTACTGACCCTTTGTGGCTGCAACGTCTCATGTTGCAGGATCTTACGACGAGTAAGTGATACGTTAGGGTTACGATTTCCTATACTCAACTTTGCCGTTGGTGTTGAAGGGAATCCACAACCTTGTTGCTTCCGCTATTTGGATTGAGGTAATAGTATTTACGTTACTTTATACATGTGATTTACCTCTGTTATAAATCCCCGAGTACTGTGTGTGTCAGCATACCGATCCAGGGATGACACGTAAGCACAGAGACTTGACCGTCTGAGGTCGGGTTGCTACAAAGTTCCTCCTTATTAAGCTGAAAAAATGTTTCCTCCACATGACAGCTGGGACCGGCTGTATCTTCGCACAGAAGGAAGTGCCTTCTTGTTAGCGAAAAAAATTATTCCTCCCGTTGACAGCTGGGACCCGTCAGATTTGGTGGCTGACTTGTGGGCCTACTAAGCGGACGTATACACAGGGCTTTGTCAACTTAATCAACAAATGATTCTAGCAGCTGGACCGTTGGATGTTAATCCAACAGCCGTGCTCCATCTACAACCTCTGTTCTTGCTCCTGTCTCCCGTGGGCGGCACCGCGGCTGTACTGCCGCGCACCCGAACCAGTCAAGTTTCCCATTCCTCTCCATTTGCGACTCCACTGCCCCGTCTTCCCCATCTCTGGGTCATTCCAATCTGGGGCCTCGCCGTCGTCCAACGGCCTTGGTGCGCTCGGCACGGTGTGGTCACCGTGGTCAACAACCGAGAGTCATCAGAAGATGACTCTATGTGAGAGGCTGACAGTGGGGACGCATCATGCCCATGGATGCATGCATGCAACGGAACGCGGCGCGGTCAACGTGGTCAAGGAACAACTTCCATCGGAAGTGTACTATACGTGGAGAGGCTGACAGCTGGCTCCACGGCCGCAGCAAGGAAGTGCCTCCTTATTACGCGGAAAATAATGATTCCTCCACATGACAGCAGGAACCCACCAAACGGGCCACCGTATTTTGTGAAAAAAAACGTTTCCCCCTAGCTACTGGGACCCACCTGACGGGCCACCGAATTTCGTGAAAAAAATGTCCCCCCCACTGTCAGCTCGGACCCACCGGAAGTGCCTCCTTATTACGTAGAAAAAAATGAATACTCCCCCTGCTAGCTGGGACCCACCTTGGTGGGAGGCTGACTTGTGGGCCTACTAAGTTGACGGGGACGGAGGGCTTTGTCAACTTAGTCAATATGAATGATTCTAGCTCCAGTGACCGTATGATGTCCATCCAACGGCCGTATTGCTTCTTCAACCTCTGGTTTTCTTGCTCCAGCCGCCCAAACCAGCGCCGGTCGTGTCGCGTGCTCCTGCCACCCATGGCCGGCTGTGATGCCGCGGAGGCCTCACCCCTCCTACTACTCCCACCACTGGCCAGGCCATCCCTCTACTCACCCACACCCCCTGTTATTCTGAGGCGACGGCAGCCTCATACCATAGCTGAACCAGTGAACCCTCATAATCCTCTACGCATGGGCATCCACTGCCGCGTCTTCCCCGGCTCCATGTCGTCCCCTTCCTAGGCCTTGTCGTCGTCCATCGCCCTGGTGCTCTCGGCGCGGCATGGTCAACGTGGTCAAGGAATGACTTCCATCGGAAGAGTACTCTACATGGAGAGGCTGACAGTTTGGTCCACGGCGGCCGCAAGGAAGAGCCTCCTTATTACGTGCAAAATAATTCCTCCACCTGACAGTAGGGACCCACCGGACGAGCCACCTTATTTCGCGAAAAAACATTTCCCCCTGACTGCTGGGACCCACCAGCTATATCTTCACACGCAAGGAAGTGCGTCCAGGCAAAAAAATGATTCGCCCCCCTGACTGATGGGACCCATCATCTATATCTTCGCACGCAAGGAAGTGCCTGACAGTCGGTACCCACCTGGTCGGAGTGTACGTAGCCTTGTCATTCTGGTCGCGAACGTGTACGTACATATTGGTCGTTGTAGAGGCGCGCACGTGTCGTAGTAGAGGCGCGCACGTGTCGTAGTAGAGGCGTGCACGTAGCATGTACACGTACGTACAATAGTCAGGGTGCAAGAAAGTAAATACGGCCATGTACATACATATGGGCGGGGTCTCGAACGCCTACTCGTGCATACGTACGGCTAGGGCTCGTGTACATGGCTGGGTCGGAACAAAGAAAATGTGTCATCATCGTGTTCATGGGGAGCCAATCGGCTGGGTCGGAATGGAATGCATCATCATGTTCATCGGGATGGCTTGGACGGAACAGCCGATGGAAATGAGGCCTGGCGTATCGCTGAATGGAGGAAACGGCCTTGTGTTCGACCGGCCATGTTTGAAATGGGATCCTGTTCATCGGGAGGGGTCTAGCGTACCGCAAAACGGAAGAAACGGACTTGTGTTGGACCTCCTACGATAGAAACGGGGCCCTATTGATCGGGAGGGGTGTGGTGTACCGCAAAACGGAGGAAACATACTTGTGTTGGAGCGCTACGGTCGAAACGGGGGTTCAGTTCATCGGTAGGGGTGTGGCGTACCGCAAAATGGGACTCCACAAGATACTGTTCATCTCCACCATCAACCTCCTCCAGCCTCCACGGGCTACTGTTCATCCATCGTCGACCTCCTCCAGCCTCCACCTTCGACTATTCATCCACGGGCTCCTGTTCATCCAGCCTCCACCGCGTGCTACTCCACCGGCTACTGTTCAACCATCCTTTTCCACGGGCTCCTGTTCAATCACCCCTCCATATTCTATTGTTCATCCACCCCTCCACCATCTATTGTTCATCCAGCCCTTACGGGATCGTCCTGTTCATACAGCCCTCCACCGGGTCCTGTTCATCCAGCCCCAACCGACTTGATCGATTGGGGTCCTGTTCATCCAGAGGCAACACCACGGGGTCCTGCTCATCCACCCCCACCGGGAACTGTACATCCAAACCCCCCTGCAACGCTCACTGTTCATCCAAACTCCTCTAGCAAACGCTCACTGGTCATACAGAGGCAGCATCGATCGGCTTCAGTTAGCAGCAGTAGCGAAGGAATCACTCGGGTTCAGTAACTTAGCAAGTGCAATCGCTCGGGTTCAGTTAGAGCCCAATGCCTCGCTCGGGTTCGGTTAGATCCCATCGCCTCGCACACACGCGCGTACGTGTACAAGAAAATCACGCAACGCTCGGCCCCCGACCACCCACCGTAACCGGGAACTCCCCGAAATTTTCCTCGCCCTCACTTCTACCACGGTTTTTTCCATCATGGACGGCCCAAAGAATGTCATGCAGCTGCGTCTCCAGCCCTCCCAGGATGAAGAGCCCATTTTCTATCATGATTTTTTGTCATAGAAGTAGGAGCCCACCACATCTACGATGATACCGGGTTTTGTCACAATTATCGTCATAGAAGTGTCATAAGTATGACAGAAAAAAAATTCGTTCGGCCCAAAATGTCATGGATGTGTCTTTTTTTGTAGTGTGCCTATGTTGCAAGGTATGAAATTGAGTAAGAATCAAAGCCTGACCACAGTAGAAGATAGAGAGAGAATTAAAGTCATTCCCTATGCCTCAGCCATAGGTTCTATTACATATGCCATGTTGTGTACCAGATATGTTGTGTGCCTTGCCATGAGTCTGGCAAAGGAGTACAATAGTGATCCATGAGTGGATCACTGGACAATGGTCAAAATTATCCTTAGTTACCTAAGAGGACTAAGGAGATATTTCTCGGTTATGGAGGTAATAAAGAGTTTGTTGTAAAGGGTTATGTCGATGCAAACTTTGACGCCGATTCGGATGACTCTGAGTCTCAATCTGGATACATATTGAAAGTGGGAACACTTAGCTAGAGTAGCTCCATACAGAGCTTTGTAGACATGGAAATTTGCAAAATACATATGGATCTGAATGTGACAGACCCTTTGACTAAACTTCTCTCACAAGCAAAACATGATCACACCTTAGTACTGTTTGGGTGTTAATCACATGGCGATGTGAACTAGATTATTGACTAGTAAACTCTTTGGGTGTCGGTCACATGGCGATGTGAACTATGGGTGTCGGTGTCAAAACCGGCGGATCTCGGGTAGGGGGTCCCGAACTGTGCGTCTAGGCGGATGGTAACAGGAGACAAGGGACACAATGTTTTACCCAGGTTCGGGCCCTCTCGATGGAGGTAAAACCCTTCGTCCTGCTTGATTAATATTGATGATATGGGTAGTACAATAGTAGATCTACCACGAGATCAAGGAGGCTAAACCCTAGAAGCTGGCCTATGGTATGATTGTTGTAATGTATGTTGTCCTACGGACTAAAGCCCTCCAGTTTATATAGACACCGGAGAGGGCTAGGGTTACACAGAGTCGGTTACAATGGTAGGAGATCTACATATCCGTATTGCCAAGCTTGCCTTCCACGCCAAGGAAAGTCCCATCCGGACACGGGACGGAGTCTTCAATCTTGTATCTTCGTAGTCTTGGAGTCCGGCGGATATTGATAGTCCGGCTGTCCGGACACCCCCTACTCCAGGACTCCCTCAGTAGCCCCCGAACCAGGCTTCAATGACGATAAGTCCAGCGCGTTTATAGTCTTCGGCGTTGCAAGGCGGGTTCTCCCTTCAAATTCCATGTACCTGCCGAACAGTGTCCGGCTTCATCTTGAATACTGTGTTCCCCGGCTTCTACGCCAAATAATGGCCCTCTTCCACGCGTCGCACGAATGCGAAAAGCCAGGGTGTCTTTTGCATTTCACCCCCCAATTGTGCGAGTCGCCCCCCAACTGAGGGAGTCCTGGACTAGGGGGTGTCCGGACAGCCAGACTATCAATATCCGCCGGACTCCAAGACTACGAAGATACAAGATTGAAGACTCCGTCCCGTGTCCGGATGGGACTTTCCTTGGCGTGGAAGGCAAGCTTGGCAATACGGATATGTAGATCTCCTACCATTGTAACCGACTCTGTGTAACCCTAGCCCTCTCCGATGTCTATATAAACCGGAGGGCTTTAGTCTGTAGGACAACATACATTACAACAATCATACCATAGGCTAGCTTCTAGGGTTTAGCCTCCTTGATCTCGTGGTAGATCTACTCTTGTACTACCCATATCATCAATATTAATCAAGCAGGACGTAGGGTTTTACCTCCATCGAGAGGGCCCGAACCTGGGTAAAACATTATGTCCCTTGTCTCCTGTTACCATCCGCCTAGACGCACAGTTCGGGACCCCCTACCCGAGATCCGCCGGTTTTGACACCGACATTGGTGCTTTCATTGAGAGTTCCCCTGTGTCGTCACCGATAGAGCGGATGCCTCCACCCGTCTTCAAAGACGGTGTTTTCGCTGGAGGGGCCTTGGTCGCCGGCCAAACTATCCGGCTTGGTGGTTTTCTCATGACCGCCTGTCCGGCCGCCGCTTCGGCAATGACTTCTCAAGTCGTCGAAAGCAATCTTCGCGTCAGCCCTAAAGCTGCCGAACAGTTGGATCCAATAGAGCTCTCGTCTGTTAATGAGCTCTTGGATCGCATCGCCGCCCTGGGAGTCGCTACGGACTACAACCAGATTGGGCTTAAAACCAATCTGAGAGAGATTAACTCTCCCCAGGCCACCCACCACGTCGTAGTGGTAGAGGAGCAATACGACAACTCTTTGCCAGTGTTGAAAACAATTCATGTCCGGATTCCCGAACCCTCCATGCCGGATTCCCGCGGGGGGACGGACTTCGATCGAGCATTGAACTTAAAATCATGCATCGCCCCGGACTCGCTGGATTGTCCCCAGCAAACCACACTTCCGAATTCGGAAACCCCTTGGCCTTTGAGCCTCAAAGATGGGCAGGGATCTGGATTTTATTCCACCCACCCGTCCAGACATATGCGATCTATCTCTAATACGGCAAGAGCGTACAGAAACAATACATCACTACTGGGCCAGATTCCTCCTAGTTATGGACAGGATAAAGGACTGCCGAGAGGAAAACGCAATATCAATCTTCCGCAATAACTGCACGGACAAGGGAATACTAAACGCCATTGATCGTTGCAAAATTACGCGCTTCACAGATCTGGCATCCATTGGACGAAAGTACTGTGCGATGGAGAGTTTCCGAAAAACCGAAAATCAATTTTGGGATAATCCGGCCCCAAACCCAGTCCGCAGTAAAAGGGCGCCTTACACTCAGGCCCCAGATGCAAAAACGAAAAAACAAAAACCCAATAAGGGAAACGGAACCGTACTGGAGGGATGGCTCAATGGACCCTGTAAGCTTCATAGTACAGAGGGAGCCATCCCAACACATAGCCTTCGAGCATGTTGGATATTACGGCAGGTGGCCAAAAGTGGCGAAGAGCTTCTAGCCCCGGGAAACCACTCCAACAATACCAGCACGGTATCAACAGTCTTCGAGACTTTCGCATCAAATAATATGCGAAAACGATCAATCCGCGAACTCGCCGAAGTCTACCAAGTAGCAACAGCAAATCCATGGAGCGACACAGCTATTACCTTCAATGGCAGCGACGAGCCCACATTCCGAACAACCAGAGCCCCAGCCGCACTGGTACTTAGTCCCATAGCGGACGGCTTTCGACTGACAAAAGTCCTCATGGACGGCGGCAGCGGACTAAACCTCATTTATGAGGAAACTCTGCGAAAAATGGAAATCGATTGGAGCCGTATTGAGCGAAGTAGCACAACCTTTAGAGGAATAATCCCTAGCCGGGAAGCGCGCTGCACCGGAAAAATCACACTCGATGTGGTGTTCGGCTCTCCGGACAATTACAAATCCGAAGAAGTCACGTTCCAGGTGGCCTCGTTCAGCAGTGGGTATCACGCCATATTAGGATGAGAGGCATTCACAATTTTTCAAGCAATACCTCATTACGGGTACATGAAGCTCAAAATGCCTGGGCCCAACGGAATAATCACTCTCGCTAGTGATCCGGACATAGCACTCCGCGCCGAAAACAAGACAGCCGCACTAGCCCTCGAGGCACTATCCGAAGCCTTAGCGGCAGAGGAACTCACCGCGCTGCGCTCTACGGTGAACAGGGACGATGTAATACTCGATAAAAGATCCAAGTCCACCTCCTTCAAACCAGCAGACGAGATAATAAAATTCCTGGTCCATCCAACGGACCCAACAAAGACGGCCTCCATTGGGGCACAGTTGAACCCCGAAGTAGACGCCGCACTGCGCGAATTCCTTCGGGAAAATTGGGATATCTTCGCCTGGCATCCTTCGGACATGCCCGGAATCCCTCACAGGTTGGCAGAACACAGCCTAAACATCCTAAAAGGGTTCAAGCCAGTCAAACTGGCTCTTCGACGATTTTCCGAGCCCAAAAGACAGACAATGGGAGAAGAGCTAGCCAAACTATTGGAAGCCGGATTGATTAGAGATATCAAACATCCGGACTGGCTAGCAAATTTGGTGATGGTACCAAAGAAGGATAAATCCTGGCGCCTCTGTGTCGATTTTAAAGACCTCAATAAAGCTTGCCCAAAGGATCCCTTCCCTATCCCCCGCATCGATCAAATTATCGATGCCACAACAGGGCACGATTCGTTGTGCTTCCTGGACGCATACTCTGGCTATCATCAAAACAAGATGGCGGAAGCAGACCAAGCCGCAACGGCATTTATCACTCCATATGGACCATTCTGCTTCAACACGATGCCCTTCGGACTCAAAAACGCCGGCGCAACATATCAGCGCATGATTCAAACATGTCTGGCCACCCAGATCGGCAAAACAGTCGAGGCATACGTAGACGACGTAGTCGTCAAAACAAAACACGTCGAAACTTTAGTAGACGATTTGAGGCTCACATTCGACAACCTCAGAGCATATGACATCAAGCTGAATCCGGAAAAATGCGTTTTCGGCGTACCAGCCGGAAAGCTGCTGGGCTTCATCGTATCCGGTAGAGGAATTGAAGCAAATCCGGCCAAAATCCGAGCTCTGTCACAGTTGGATATTCCAAAAGACCTCAAACAAATACAAAAATTAATAGGATGCGTGGCAGCCTTAAGCCGCTTTATCTCCCGTTTAGGAGAAAAGGCATTGCCCCTCTATCGCCTCCTCAGGCGCACCGAACACTTCGAGTGGACGGATGCTGCCACTGCCGGACTCGAAGAAATAAAGGCCATACTGGCAACAAATCCGGTCCTGGCTGCGCCCACTCTGGGCGAACCAATGTTATTATACATCGCAGCAACACATCAAGTTGTAAGCGTAGTCCTCGTCGTCGAACGAGCGACAGAAGGGCATAAATTCCCTCTTCAAAAACCAGTGTATTATGTATCCACTGTGTTAACCCCCTACAAATCCTTTTACCCGCACTATCAGAAGATAGCATATGCGGTGTTCATGGCGTCTCGAAAGCTCCGGCACTACTTTCAAGAGTGCTCGATAACAGTGGCCTCTGAAGTACCACTCAATGACATTATAAATAACCGCGACGCAACGGGCAGGATAGCAAAATGGGCCATTGAGCTCTTACCATTCGACATCACTTACAAACCTCGACGAGCTATAAAGTCACAAGTTTTGGCTGACTTCGTCGCCGAATGGACTGAAGCCGAACTCCCTAAAGAGTACGGCGCATACTCCAATTGGACTATGCATTTCGACGGCTCCAAAATGTTGGCCGGACTGGGGCTGGCGTCGCACTGACGTCCCCCACCGGAGATACAGTCCAGTATGTACTTCAAATAATGTACACGGACTCCAACAATGCAGCCGAATACGAGGCCCTGTTACATGGTCTCCGGATGGCGGTCTCCATGGGCATTCAACGCCTAGAGGTGCGCGGGGACTCAAACCTTGCAATATCCCAAATAAACAGAGACTTCGACGCCAAGGATCCGAAAATGGCAGCATATCGCAACGCTGTCCTAAAAATGTCAGCTCGGTTTGAAGGACTCGAATTCTATCACATAGCCCGAGATAATAACCAAGCGGCCGACGTCCTGGCACGCATCGGTGCGAAACGTGATGCTGTCCCTCCAAATATCTTCCTGGAACAGCTCTTCAAGCCATCCGTACTATGGGAAGAGGAGCCCGGTAGCGACAAACCGGAGAAAACTGCACCAACCGGTGATTCGGCAGATGACATAACACCCTCCGCCCACGTCATAATGGCAGTAATCGCCGCGTGGACAGAACCTTTCCTAGCCTACTTACTTAGGCAGGAACTTCCCGAAGACCAAAATGAGGCCTGCTGTATAGCCCGGCGATCGAAGGCCTACAAGGTCCATGAGGGAGAACTTCATAAGAAAAGTACCACCGGAGTCCTTCAAAGGTGTATCTCCGAAGAAGAAGGGCGAAACCTCCTGGCTGAAATTCATGCCGGACTAGGCGGACACCACGCAGCAGCCCGGGCCCTTGTAGGAAAGGCATTCCGTACAGGATTTTATTGGCTGACGGCTCGGGCAGACGCACAGGACTTGGTCCAGCGATGCGTTGGTTGTCAGCTCTTTGCTAATCAGAGCCATATGCCACCCACCACCCTCAAAACCATACCCATTACCTGGCCGTTCGCGGTCTGGGGGCTTGACATGGTTGGACCCCTTAAAGGGGGAACCCACAAGAAAAAGTACCTATTGGTCATGGTGGATAAGTTCACCAAATGGATAGAGGCCAAACCGGTCAAAACGGCAGAGTCCGGACCAGTGATAGACTTTATATCAGGGGTGGTACACCGTTACGAAGTCCCCCACAGCATCATCACCGACAACGACACGAACTTCACAGCCGACGAGGTTAAGTCATGGTGCAAAAATATGGGCATCAAGCTCGACTATGCGCCAGTCTATCACCCTCAAACCAATGGTCAAGTGGAAAGAGCAAATGGTCTAATAATGAGCGGCATTAAACCCAGACTAGTGAGGTCACTCACTAAATCCGACACACAATGGGTCGAGGAGCTCGACTCCGTACTCTGGGGGCTGTGAACAATGCCTAACCGTACTACCGGATTCACACCATTTTTTATGGTATACGGCGCAGAGGCAGTCTTGCCCTGTGACATTATTCATGACTCACCTCGAGTGCGCATGTATGAGGAAAGAGAGGCCGAGCATGATCGGCAGGACAGCTTGGACACATTGGAGGAAGAACGTGACGTCGCGAAGGCTCGTTCCGCATTCTATCAGCAGCAGGACCGAAGATATCAAAGCAGAGAAGTACGGGCCAAGACTTACAACATTGGTGAACTAGTTCTACGCCTGCCGGACAAGAAAAGGGACAAGCTCAAGCCCAAATGGGAGGGCCCCTTCATTATCGATCAAGTACTGACGGGCGGAGCATACCATCTACGAAATGCGTCGGATCACCGACTTGAGCCGAACCCATGGAACGCAGCCCGCCTCCGACGATTCTATGCCTAGCGCCAGACTAAGAGTTCGTCCCCTTCCCCCGTCCAAACTTTTACACTTCGGCTGTCTTTTGTTTCTCTTTTTATCCTTTTCACTTAAAAGCCCTTCCAGGCCTATTTTTGCATTCTTTGCATACGCATGATGTGCCATCCGCACTCATTATTCCTGGGGGCTTCTTTTACAGAAGCTCAATTATACGGGTTTTATACCCAACACATGTGTCAAGCTTCCACATGTACCTTTTACTCGCCATTATATGCATCGATATGACTTAAGTTTTGGCCAAGCTGGGTTGCCTGGCTCCTGTGCTTACCCCTACGTTCCCGATTGTTCGGCTAGGAGGTAAAGGGAGCACCTCTGCGATTGTTACTGCCGGGTCAGCTGGATGTGTACCTCAGACTGGGTGAAGCCGAAAGCTAGCGTTCTTAAGGGAATATTTGGTTGGTGACTTAAAAGATGACTTTTTACCTATTTATCTATTTGCCCCCAGATGTTTTACTGCTTTCTTTGCAGTCCGGACATGCACTTTAGGGCATGCCTCCCAGGGAAAGGAACCCTTAACGGAACTATTCTCCCTGGAAGATGTTTCTTACTAACCATGTAATATAACATAACTAGTTGGGCACTTGTCTGATAAAGCACTAATGACCCCTACGCCTGGTCTCCATGCGTACCACGGTTGTTTCTTAACCAAAAAGGTATTCGGACACACTCCGGACTCTAGGGTCCCGAGGTCGAAGCGAAAAGGTCGGCAAAGACAAATGATCTACAATCCGGCTAGAAGGCATTTCACATGTCACTTTAAAGGATAACATACATTGTCAAATTTACTGATTGTATTCCTCCTCAATCCCGTCTAACAGGCTGTCTAGTTTACAGTCCAGTTGGGAAAATTTAGCAGCCAACTCTACTTGGCTATACACTAAACTCACAGGGATCTCCTTCCCATCGGGCCCCACCGGTCCAACTTCGGCCATGTGGTTGGGGTCCGCCTTCTTGTACCGCGTCTTCACCATGGCCCAAGCCTCCCTAGCACCTTGACGGCAAGTCAAAATCTTCCACAAACGGAAGCGCTACCGCACTCCCTGCAGCTTCTCCGCAAGCTCCTCGAGGCCCTCGGGTAGGGTGAGGGCTGGCCATAAAGCCTGAACGACGCCGCTCATTGCCTGCCGAACTCGTTCGAGTAGCTGCAACAGTTCGGGAAGTTGATCACCCATTGATATGGGCATCTCCTCTGCAGGACGACCCGTGAGTATACCTACAAGACATATCATGTCAAAATACTTCCTCGCCGAACTCTTCTTTTCAAAAGAGTTCGCTCAAGCACTTACTATAAATGCCGCGACGAAGCCGCTGATTCTCCTTAACGGAGCCGGACAGCTCGGCCTGAGTGCCTTTCAGCTCTTCTCCGAGCTTGGCGTTGGCATCCTGGAGCTTGTTCCTTTCCTGCTGAACCCTATTCAGCACACTCTCGCCGGCCTTTAGCTGGCGTAGAAATGCTTGCCTGTACGGATCTTGTCCGGCGGTACCTGCAATGTCATTATTAGACTCGCGCGCACGCCGCACAGTGCTTATATTTATTAATAAAAATGTGTTACCAGGAGGGGTCTCTCCGTCTCCTCCTGCGGCAGCAAGTGCGGCCTCAAGTTGGGCCTTGCAATCTTGCAGCTCCCGAGACAGCTAGGCGTTCTTCTCGTTAAGTGCCTGAAATTTCCAATGATCCTTAAATCAGTTAGCATAACTACTTTAAGTCTCGGGGGCTACTGGTATATACAACCATTAAAATTCCCTTACCCATATGTCTTTCACATACTGCTCCGTGGCTCTGGTAAAACCATTTTGAGCAGCACGGAGATGCGCGTCCCCTGCGTTAAAAGCATCCAATGCCTCAGGGGAAAAGCACGCTTCTTGAAATACTGTCCGGCGGCGCCTATGGTTCATGGTGCTCTCCACCTCAGACTTGGTGGCGGACAGTCTGTCGGTATCCTCCGTTGGAGAAGGATCCGGCTCGCGTCTTGCACTTGCCTCCCCCTCCAGGCCGGGCACTGGAGCCTGGCCGGTGTTGGTCGGATTGGCAATTCCTGCGCTCGCAGTCCGGCGAGCGCTTTTTCTCCTACAAAGATCATGAGCACTTAGACGTTTCCTCGGAACGTTGCTCTAAAAATTCAAATACGAGCTATACCTTTGCGGCGACGTTTCCGTCCGCACTGCGCTCCTTTTCCGCCTGTTGGTTCGGACTGACCTCTGTTGGTCGGCCGCCGCGGGCTCGGCTTCCTGCCGTAAAGGCGCTTCCTGCAAAATACCATCGTTCTCGAAGGTCAGAAATGGGCAGGGATGAGATAATGGCGTCCGGACTTCGGTCGCGGTCACCTGGGAAGCCGGACTTAGCCCGGGGTAGTCTGCCGTAATGGCGACCAAAGCATTGTCTATGCTGAGCTGGTGATACACCCCGTCGATCAGCTCCACCTCGATATCCGGGTCCTCTTCGGAGGCCGGATCCAGGGATCCTTCTGGATCCTCGGGTTGCGGAGCAAGACTCACCATGTCCTCCACAGTCCGGCGTAGATCCTGCGCCGAAGACATAATGTAAGAAGCTTAAACTTCGAAAGCATGGGTTGGGCCCTTCAAGGTGTTCACTTACCCATCCTCTGGGGTTGATCATGGAAAACCCATTCAAAGGGTTCGTTCGAAGGAAATCCTCCTTCTCCCCCTTGTACAGGCTGGACAGGATCTTCACCAGATCCTCGGTCGAATTCGGCCCTTTGCGGCCGTGCCGGGTAGCATCGTCTTCCCCGTTGAAATCCCACATGGGGTGGCCTCTGTATTGCAGTGGCTGTACCCCTCGCTTGATGCATGTCGCCATGACTCCGATCATGGTCAAGCCGGAATGAGCCATTAATCTTATCCGGCCCATCAAGTAGTGGACGCTCTTGTCTTCCTCCAATCGGGGGCTCCGCGGGCGCCAGCTGAGGCGTTTCTTCAAGGGAGCAGCACTAAACTCCGGGAGGCCGATCCGAACTGGGTCTGGCAGCGGAGCGTCTCCTATATAAAACCACTCCGAGGGCCAGTCTTCGGACGCCTTCTTGGGAGTGCCGGATAGGTATCCGGTCCCGGCGATGCGCCATATTTTGGCGCCGCCCACTTGATAAATGGACCCCTGGTGAGAACGGGGTACGAGGACAAACAGCCTCTTCCACAATGCGAAATGGGGCTCGATGCCCAGGAATAGCTCGCAAAGAGCTACGTAGCCCGCGATATGCAAGACAGAGGCGGGCGTGAGGTGGTGGAGCTGGAGTCCGTAGAACTTCAGGAGCCCGCGGAGGAACAGATGTATTGGAAATCCGAGTCCCCTTATCAGATAAGGGACAAAACATACTCGCTCCCCCTTATTGGGGCTTGGAGTGTCCTCCGCCTGTCTCCCACCTTGATAAGTAACCAGTCCGGCCCGGACTGGGATCATGAAGGCCGGAGGGAGGAATCCCCCCGTTTGGAGCTTCACAAGCTCGTTGTGCGAAATAGAGCACCTCCTCCAATTCCCCGGCGGTGGGCTGGGAAAGCGTGAAGAAGAGCCGCGTTGATGATCCATGGTGGAATGGATTTCTAGGTCAAAGGCGCTTCGATGGAGTATTCGCGGGAGGAAGACGGTGTGGTTTGGATCTGGATTCTTGCCTCTTTTATAGGCGGGCGACTCGCACAATTGGGGGGTGAAATGCAAAAGACACCCTGGCTTTTCGCATTCGTGCGACGCGTGGAAGAGGGCCATTATTTGGCGTAGAAGCCGAGGAACACAGTATTCAAGATGAAGCCGGACACTGTTCGGCAGGTACATGGAATTTGAAGGGAGAACCCGCCTTGCAACACCGAAGACTATAAACGCACTGGACCTATCGTCATTGAAGCCTGGTTCGGGGGCTACTGAGGGAGTCCTGGACTAGGGGGTGTCCGGACAGCCGGACTATCAATATCCGCCGGACTCCAAGACTACGAAGATACAAGATTGAAGACTCCGTCCCGTGTCCGGATGGCACTTTCCTTGGCGTGGAAGGCAAGCTTGGCAATACGGATATGTAGATCTCCTACCATTGTAACCGACTCTGTGTAACCCTAGCCCTCTCCGGTGTCTATATAAACCGGAGGGCTTTAGTCCGTAGGACAACATACATTACAACAATCATACCATAGGCTAGCTTCTAGGGTTTAGCCTCCTTGATCTCGTGGTAGATCTACTATTGTACTACCCATATCATCAATATTAATCAAGCAGGACGTAGGGTTTTACCTCCATCGAGAGGGCCCGAACCAGGGTAAAACATTGTGTCCCTTGTCTCCTGTTACCATCCGCCTAGACGCACAGTTCGGGACCCCCTACCCGAGATCTGCCGGTTTTGACACCGACAATGGGTGTTAAATCACATGGTGATGTGAACTAGATTACTGATTCTTGTGCAAGTGGGAGACTGATGGAAATATGCCCTAGAGGCAATAATGAAATGGTTATTATTATATTTGCTTATTCATGACAAAAGTCTATTATTCATGCTAGAATTGTATTGACCAGAAACTTAATTACATGTGTGTATACATAAACAAATACCGTGTCCTTAGTAAGCCTCTACTAGACTAGCTTATTGATCAAAGATGGTTAAGGTGTCCTAACCATAGACATGTGTTGTCATTTGGTAATGGGATCACATCATTAGGAGAATGATGTGATGGACAAGACCCATCCGTTAACTTAGCATATGATCGTTCAATTTTATTGCTACTACTTTCTTGAATGTCAAATACATGTTCCTGTGACCATGAGATCATGCAACTCCCGGATACCGGAGGAATACTTTGTGTGTTATCAAATGTCACAACATAATTGGGCGATCATAAAGATGGTCTAAAGGTATCTCCGAAGGTGTTTGTTGACTAGTCATGGATTGAGATAGGGAATTGTCACTCCGAGTATCGGATAGGTATCTCTGGGCCCTATCGGTAATAAACATCATAATAAGATTGCAACCAAAGTGACTAAGGAGATAGTTGCAAGATGATGTATTACGGAACGAGTAAAGAGACTTGCCGGTAACAATATTGAACTAGGTACGAAGATACCAACGATCGAATCTCGGGCAAGTAACATACCGACAGACAAAGGGAATTACATATATTATCATTACAGTTCGACCAATAACGATTTTTGTAGAATATGTAGGAGACAATATGGGCATCCAAGTTCCGCTATTTGTTATTGACCGGAGAGGTGTCTCGATCATGTCTACATAGTTCTCGAACCCATAGGGTCCGCGCGCTTAACGTTTGTTGACGGTATAGTTTTATATGAGTTATATGATTTGGTGACTGAATGTTGTTCGGAGTCCTGGATGAGATCACGGACATGACGAGGAGCTCCGGAATGGTTCGGAGGTAAAGATTGATATAGAGGACGATGGTATTCGGACACCGGAAGTGTTTCAGAGTGTACCCGGTAGTCATCGGAGTACCGAACAACCCCAGGAGGGTAATGGGCTTGTTGGGCCATTAGTGGCAAGCACACCAGCCCAAAAGGGGCTAGCGCACCCCCTATGGAAGCCGCCAAGTGGGGTAAAGGAAAGTCAGGGATTCAGTATCCCCTTCCTTCCCTCTCCCCCTTTCCCTTTCTCCCTCCGGCATATAAGGAAAGGGGGAGCAAGGCAGAAGCCCAAGTAGGATTCGGTCCGACTTGCGGCACCTCCTGGCTGCTCCCTTCTCCCCCCACCTATATATATGTGGGAGGGGGCCGCTAGACACAACCACGACAATCTATTAGCCGTGTGCGGCACCCCCTCCACCATTTACACCCTCTGAGGGAGTCCTGGACTAGGGGGTGTCCGGATAGCCGAACTATTATCATCGGCCGGACTCCAAGACTATGAAGATACAAGATTGAAGACTTCGTCCCGTGTCCGGATGGGACTTTCCTTGGCGTGGAAGGCAAGCTTGGCAATACGGATATGTAGATCTCCTACCATTGGAACCAACTCTGTGTAACCCCAGCCCTCTCCGGTGTCTATATAAACCGGAGGGTTTTAGTCCATAGGACGGACAACAATCATACCATAGGCTAGCTTCTAGGGTTTAGCCTCCTTGATCTTGTGGTAGATCCACTCTTGTACTACCCATATCATCAATATCAAATCAAGCAGGAGTAGGGTTTTACCTCCATCGAGAGGGCCCGAACCTGGGTAAAAACATCGTGTCCCTTGTCTCCTGTTACCATCCGCCTAGACGCACAGTTCGGGACCCCCTACCCGAGATCCGCCAGTTTTGACACCGACATTGGTGCTTTAATTGAGAGTTCCTCTGTGTCGTCACTAATAGGCTTGATGGCTCCTTTGATCATCAACAATGACGCGGTCCAGGGTGAGACTTTTCTCCCCGGACAGATCTTCGTATTTGGCGGCTTTGCACTGCGGGCCAATTCGCTTGGCCATCTGGAGCAGATCGAAAGCTACGCCCCTGGCCATCGGGTCAGATTTCGAAGCCTGAACTTCACGGTTGACATCCGCGAAGACTTGATCTTTGACGGATTCGAGCCACAGCCGAGCGCGTCGCACAGTCACGATGGGCATGATTTAGCTCTGCTGCCAGACGGTGCCCTGGAGGCCGCACACGAGTCCGCTCCGATCCTCAATTCGGAGCCGGCTGCCCAGATCGAGGACGGGTGGCTAGACACCGCCTCGGGGGCTGCTACCCCTACGGCGATGGAGCCGAATACTAACCTTGTCCCTTGTGACGCTCGTGACTCCAAGGTGCCGGACTCCTCATCAGACTCCGAACCTCCTGCGCCCCCTCCAATCGAATCCGATTGGGCGCCGATCATGGAGTTCACCGCCGCGGACATCTTTCAACACTCACCTTTTGGCGACATCCTGAATTCGCTAAAGTATCTCTCGCTATCAGGAGAGCCCTGGCCGAATTGCGGTCAGGATGGTTGGGAGGCGGACGACGAAGAAATTCAAAGCCCACCCACCACCCACCTTGTAGCCACTATCGATGATTTAACCGACATGCTAGACTACGACTCCGAAGACATTGACGGTACGGACGACGATGCCGGAGACGACCAAGAACCAGCGCCTACCGGGCACTGGAAAGCCACCTCAACTCATGACGTATACATGGTGGATACACCAAAAGGAAGCGATAACGAGGAACAACAGGACACGGCGAAGGATAATTCCCCCGAAAAACAACCAAAACGGCGACGCAAGCGCCGCCTGAAGTCCCGCCTCGACAACAACATCACCCATAATGACCCAGCCGTAGAGCAGGGCGAACCAGTGGACGACGAACATGCAACCAAGCAACCATCCGAACAGGATGAATTGGACGAGCAACCCATCCCCGACGAAAACAACAGTCCAGACGATCTCATGCCGGACACATCACCGGAGCATAAGAACCTTCACAAAAGGCTCGTCGCCACTACAAGAAGTTTGAAGAAGCAGAAGCGGAAGCTCAAAACAGCGGAAGACATACTCAGAATGAGATGGAACAAAGTACTCAAGACCGTAGATAAATACGGCGATAGTCACTAAGCAAAGAGCTACCCGAAGCGCAAGCTGTTGCCCGAATTCGACGAGGAGGCCGTAGAGCCCCCACAATCAAAAAGTAAAGAGGCCGCCTGGCCGGATAGACGACCATATGACAGGCTAAGAGCAGCAAGCGGCGCCGCACACAAACCGACACATGATACACATAAAGATCCTCGCAAAAAGGATGGCCCGGTCAGGTCCATTTATGGGCCAAAAAAGAGGGCTCCAGGAAGCAACACAACACGACGAGTGTTCGAAGATAACGGCACACCTAAATACAGGGGCGCCGCACACCCACTATGTTTCACCGATGAGGTACTGGATCATGAATTTCCAGCGGGATTCAAACCCATAAACATAGAGGCATATGGCGGAACAACAGACCCCGGAGTCTGGATTGAGGATTACATCCTACACATACATATGGCTAGAGGAGATGATCTCCATGCCATAAAATACCTACCCCTCAAGCTCAAAGGGCCAGCTCGGCATTGGCTCAAAAGCCTCCCAGAAAATACAATTGGAAGTTGGGAAGAGCTCGAGGATGCGTTTCGAGCAAATTTTCAAGGGACTTATGTCCGCCCTCCGGATGCAGACGATTTAAGTCACATAACTCAACAACCCGGAGAGTCAGCACGCAAATTCTGGAACAGGTTCCTCACCAAAAAGAACAAAATAGTCGACTGTCCGGACGCCGAAGCCTTAGCAGCTTTTAAACATAACGTCCGAGACGAATGTCTCGCCAGACACCTCGCCAGAAAAACCAAGAACAGTGGCCGCGCTAACGAGCCTCATGACCAGCTTTTGCGCAGGAGAAGATAGCTGGCTGGCAAGATGCAGCACCAGCGACCAGAGTACATCCGAGGTCAGAGATGGAAATGGGAAATCACGACACAGAAAAGATCAGCACCATAATAAGGAAAATGGCCCAAAGAGCACGGCGGTCAACGCCGGGTTCAAAAGCTCTCGGCCGAACAACAAAACACTGCCTCTTAAGGACAACAGTGACGAGCTATCCAACCTAAACAAAATTTTGGATAGGATATGTCAAATCCACAGTACCCCCGGGAAGCCTGCAAACCATACCCACCGAGATTGTTGGGTCTTCAAACAGTCCGGCCGACTTAACGCCGAACACAAGGGGCTCGACACACCAAGCGAAGACGATGACGAACCCCACAAGCAGAGCGCCGGAAAACAGAAGACTTTCCCACGACAAGTCAAAACAGTAAACTCACTTCATGTGATAATACGGAACAATAGTGCGGCACCTGCTAAAGTACGCGTCGCACGGTCCACCCCAGCGGAATCCCGAGATTGGATGCCAAAACCAATTACTTTCGACCACCTGGATTACTCCAGAAGTATTCGAAACGTAGCATGGACTACTTTGATATTGGATCCTATAATCGACAGACTACAATTCATAAAAGTCCTAATGGATGGCGGCAGCGATTTAAACCTACTATATCCGGGCACAATCCGCAAGATGGGGATAGACCCTACCAAAATTCACCATAGCAGCACTTCCTTCAAAGGAGTGACGCCAGGCCCTTACGCCAAGTGCATGGGCTCCTTACTACTAGAAGTTGTGTTCGGTTCATCCGACAACTTCCGTCGCGAAAAGCTAATCTTCCATGTCGCCCCATTTAAAAGTAGCCACCAAGCGATATTGGGAGTGGAAGCTTTCGCCCGCTTTAACGCAATGCCGCATTACGCGTCTCTTACACTTAAAATGCCTGGTCCACGCGGCATCATCTCATTAAAAGGTCATTCAAGACCCCGGACACGGCTAGGCGAGTCTGGCATAAATAAACTAGGGGCTTCCTAGACGCACACCCCTTTACAAGAGGCTGCGTGCATAAACAATGAGAGCCAATAAAGCTCAACTTTATTCATTTTTTAAATCATACTCTGTTTTAAATACATTTTTTGCACGGTATTTTCCCAAACTAAGTTCTTCTCTTTTACAGATGAACAGCGTGCTACACCCATCTAGGATACAGCACAACGGAGACACAGGCGCAGACGTGCAGCAGGCACCCTTTGCAAGGATTCTTTTTAGATTAAGACCCTGCGTAAACCTTTCTTACTGTCTTTTATTGATACACATCCCCCGGTTTCCTATTATAACCAAGGAGGAGGCTGGCGTTTTGGCATCGGCCGCGTCAGAAGTTTTCGCCCATACCTGGACAATAGGGGCTTAGGGCATTGTTCTGCCCGTTATCATAAAGACCGAATACCTTAGGGAGTGTTCGGCGTCTCGAGTTAGGCCCTATATGCATCAGCTCCGAGTCATGTCTTTGGTCAAATGTTGGGTTTGCTCGGCTCCTGTGTTTTGCTGCCTTACGTTCCGTATCATTGGCTAACGCGGCACCAGGAGAACTACTGCGATTGTGCCCTGGTTCGGCCAGGCGAGCACCTCAGTAGAGAAAGCCGAAAACTGACTGTCATGATAGAGCGAGAGACTGGTCAACCACTCGATCGACTACCAGAATGTCTAGAATTCCTCCGCTTTGACGAAGGACCGTTTCCCGGTCAGGCACATACCCGCCCCGAATTCAGAGAGCGCGGTGCCCCTAGGGGCTATATCGTAGCCCCACCTTCGAACTCCTATGGCTAAGTGAAAGTGATAAAGCATTATAGTCCGGTTGCCTAGTTTGCTACGCTACCACCTCCTTCACAGGACCAAGACGTTGGATTAAGTGTGAAAATGCGCTATTTTTGCAAACACCCCCGCACCATGTGCGTGGGGGCTGAAGCCGAAGACTGCCATCTTTCAGGTTATATGCACATATACATTAACGGCCGCACAGGAGATATTTCAATACTTGAACGCACAAGTATAAAAATCACTCATATTATAAATATGGTTTTACAAATCATACATGTCATTTGAACATAACATTTTTCGAGCACTGCGACTCTATCAAACGAGCGCCCTGCAGGACTTCCCCAAAATAGTGCTCGGCGGGTAACCGGCTTTTGTCCGAACCCCGGGATGCAACATCAGTAGCATCCATCTCCGCCCAGTATGTCTTGACACAGGCGAGAGCCATCCGTGCACCTTCTATGCACGCCGACCGCTTCATCGCCTTGATATGCGGCACCGCCCCATGGAATTGCTGCAATAAGCCAAAATAACTCCTCGGCTTGGGCCTATCCGGCCACAGAAGAGCCACCACATCCGTCATTGCAAATCCGGACAATCTATTCAGCTCAGCCCACTCAGCCAACCGATCGATCAACGGAAGTGGACGCTCCGGACTGTGGAATTGGGACCAAAAAAGCTCTTCCATCTCGTGATCCTTTTGCCTTCGGAAGTGCACGACCGTGTCCGCCGCACTCGCCGCCAAGTCCAGATAAGGATCCTCCGCACCCCACAGCTGGCCCAACTGAGCATACTTCTGATCCGTGAACTTCCTGCGCAACAGAAAGGGCTTTCCAGTCGCAATGACTCCGGCCTGACGCAGCTCCTCCTTTATAGCCCTCAGTGCAGAACGGGCATCCTTGGCTTCGGCGGTGGCCTTCTTCAGGTCCTCTTGCTCCGCTCGGCGCTCCTTTTCAAGAGCCTCATAGCGGTCGGTAATATCCTTCAGCTTCACGGCCATTCCGGCCATCACCTCCCTGCTTCGGCAGTGAGCAGCCTTTTCGGCTTTTAGCTCTTCGGCTGCCTTCGAGGCAGCCGCATTACTCCTTCTGGCCTGCTCCTTGGCTCGAGCAAGCTCTTCCCGAAGGTTTTCCACAGCAGCGACACCATCTGCATCAGGCATACATGTTGTAAGGAATGGGCGTCAGCTCCCTTACCAGGTGACTATGGAGAAACCACTCACCTTGGGACTCGTCAAGTCGCCTATTGACCAGCGCGATGTCCGCATCCGCAACATCCAGTTGCCACTTCAGTTCGGCAACTCTATCAGTCCGCTTGGCCACCGAACGCTCCGCCACCTGAATAGGAATGGCAACATATTAAAACTGAGATTATGATCCTTGGCATGCTGTCACTTCTGACAACGTACCGAGTCTCAGGGGCTACTATCTATACAGGGCGCACTCTATGTGCAAATCTGTCAAAAGGTATGTCATTTTTACGTACCTCAAACCCCACCAGTAAACTTCTGACGGCATCATGCAACCCGCTCTCAGCGGATGAAATTCTTTCAATCACCGTACTCATTAATGTACGGTGATCTTCTGAGATAGACGCCCTCTCGAGCAGATTTTTCAGCTCCCCCAGCCGTACAGTAGTAGGTGCCGAACTCTCCGGCCCTGCCGGACTCGGGGAGACCCTCCGCGACGGCACCTCAGGGTCGTCCGCCCCGCCTGACGGTGCGGCAGATGGAGGCATCTCGCTCTCCATCATCTCCGGACGAAGGTCCCCCGAAGATGAGCTCAGCTGAGAAGGTAAAAACTTCGGTTATCCTCAGAAGCAACAATAAGGATGTCCCTTATTACAAAACTCCCCTTTTTTCTACTTACGGCTCGCTGGAGGGTTGATTCCTCAGGGGAGATAGTGCGGCCGGGGCTTCTCCTGGCGCAGGACCCTCTGGTGAAGATTTCTTCCCCCGCTTTGAGGCCTTAGCCTCCGGATCTTCGGAAGCGGTCCTCTTCTCCCCCTGGAAGGAGGGATTCTCGATCCCCCTTTCTTGAAAGCCTCCTTAGTAGAGGTGATAGTTTCTCTGTTTTCCCCTTCGCCCTCTTTTGAAGGCGCAACCTCCAGCATCTTGACCAACACGGGATCCGGCGTGGTCTCCGGGAGGGGGGCCGGACACCGTATCAGTTTTGCTTGCGCTATCCACTCCTGTTCAAAGGACGATTGGTTAAAAGGCAAATCCACGATATGCAAACAAACGGTATGTCCGGACACAGGGCTACTTACTTGAGTATCCGGACGATTGCAGCTTAAGTCGGCTTCCTCGGTCAATTCCGGACACACCTCTTGTGATCCAAAGAACAGTTTGTACATCTCCGCGGGTGTCGTACCCACGAAGTGTTGGAGAGCTCGTGGCCCCTCCGGATTGAATTCCCACAAGTGAAGGGGGCGACGTTTGCAGGGCAGAAGACGCCAGATTAGCATGACCTGCGTCACTACGACCAGATTGATCTCCCTCTCTTGGAGATCTCGGATTCGGCCCTGCAATAGGGGTACATCCTTGGACGGCCCCCAGTCAAGCCCTTTGTTGACCCACGACGTTAGCCGTTGTGGAGGGCCCGAGCGAAAGGCGGGCGGCAGCCTCTGCCAGCTGCCCCTGGGAGCGGTGATATAGAACCACTCCTGCCGCCACAAACCGAGCTCCTCCTGAAAAGAGCCCTCGGGCCATGGAGCATCGGCCCTCTTGCTTATAACCGCCCCGCCGCACTCTGCCTGATGCCCCTCAATCATCTTCGGCTCCACGTTGAAGGTTTTGAGCCACAAACCAAAGTGAGTGGTGGTGCGGAGGAAGGCTTCGCAGACGACAATAAATGATGAGATATGGAGGATGGACTCTGGAGCCAAGTCGTGTTATTCCAACCCATAGTAAAACATGAGCCCCCTCATGAAGGGATCCATCGGGAAGCCTAAACCCCAACGGAGGTGAGACGCGAACACGACGCTCTCACCTGGCTTGGGGGTGGGAATGCCTTGCCCTTGGGCAGGCAGCCTATGCGAAATCTCGTAGGTTAAGTACCTGGCTTCTCTCAGCTTTAGCACGTCCTCCTCCGTGACGGAGGAGGGCATCCACCGGCCCTGCAGGTCGGAGCCGGACATTGTCGAAGTTCCGAAGCGCTCAAATCTGGAGCCCTGAGTGTTGGAACTCGGGGCGAGGGGTGGATTCGATTGAGGATTGAAGAAAAGGAACGAGCCTGGATCTCATTATAAAGAGGGAGAATACCAAGAGCCGTCCCCGTGACCGTTTGGAACCCGCCTTCAATGGAGGGGGCGTGGCAACGGGCGTGGTTGGGTTACCCACGTCTGTATTGATGGGAATCCCGGAATAAGGGGAACACGATCTCTGCTTCAACAAGACGTGCCAAGCAAACCGCTTCGCTAAATGCGCTGAGGTGGTATAATAAAAACAATTCGAGTAAAGGCTTGGTAGTGGTGTGACGTCACGCCACAAAATACGTCAGCAGATTGAACTTGTGTAAATATTATCCTCTCTACGGTGTTATGTGGAATTTATTTTATAGAGCCGGACACTATGCTGGCGTTCACAATCTTCTATGAATTATTCGGAGGAGGAACCCGCCTTGCAATGCCGAAGACAATATGTGCGCCGGACTCATCGTCATTGAAGCCTGGTTCAGGGGCTACTGAGGGAGTCCTGGACTAGGGGGTGTCCGGATAGCCGAACTATCATCATCGGCCGGACTCCCAGACTATGAAGATACAAGATTCAAGACTTCGTCCCGTGTCTGGATGGGATTTTCCTTGGCGTGGAAGGCAAGCTTGGCAATACGGATATGTAGATCTCCTACCATTGTAACCGACTCTGTGTAACCCTAGCCCTCTCCGGTGTCTATATAAATCGGAGGGTTTTAGTCCATAGGACGGACAACAATCATACCATAGGCTAGCTTCTAGGGTTTAGCCTCCTTGATCTCGTGGTAGATCCACTCTTGTACTACCCATATCATCAATATCAATCAAGCAGGAGTAGGGTTTTACCTCCATCGAGAGGGCCCGAACCTGGGTAAAAACATCGTGTCCCTTGTCTCCTGTTACCATCCGCCTAGACGCACATTTCGGGACCCCCTACCCGAGATCCGCCGGTTTTGACACCGACACCCTCAGTCTTATTTTCATAGTGCTTAGGAAAAGCCCTGGGGAGATAGCATCACCATCATCGTCACCATGCCATCGTGCTGCTAGAACTCATCCACTGCCTCGTCTTGCTGGATCAAGAAGGTGTGGACGTCACCGAGCTGAACGTGTGCTGAACTCGGAGTTGCCGTACGTTCAGTACTCGATTGGTTTGGTCGCGAAGAAGTTCGACTACATCAACTGCGTTGTCAAACGCTTCCGCTTACAGTCTACGAGGGTACATAGACACACTCTCCCCCTCGTTGCTATGCATCTCCATGGATAGATCTTGCGTGTGTGTAGGATTTTTTTTGTTTTCCATGCAACGTTTCCCAACAATAGTGCTTAATTCTTTGCCCATTAACCACCTTCGCATTAGTGCCTTAGGCATGATTGATCTTAATAGCCCCTGAGCGATATAAACTTCTTCAATGATATATGGTCCTTCCCACTTGGAGGGAAATTTTGTTGTAAAAAATCTAAAACGAGAATTGTACAATAGAACATACTCACCCACTTTGAATTCCCATCTTTGGATTCTTTCATCGTGCCATCTTTTAACTTTTTCTTCGAAAAATTCGTCATTTCATAGGCTTGGGTTCTCCATTCATCTACTGAGCTAACATCAAATAACATCTTTTCACCAACAAGTTTGAATTCATAGTTGAGTTCTTTAATTGCCGAATATGCTTTATGTTCTAACACAACAGGCAAATGACAAGCTTTTCCGTAAACCATTTTATATGGAGACATACCCATAGGATTTTTATAAGCTATTCTATAAGCCTAAAGTGCATCATCTAATTTCTTAGACCAATTTTTTTGAGATCTATTGACAGTGTTTTGCAATATTAATTTTATTTCTCAATTGCTAAGTTCAACTTGACCACTAGATTGAGGATGATAAGTGGATGCAATTCTATGGGTGACATCATATTTTGCAAGAAATTTACGGTAAGCACCATGAATAAAATGTGAACCACCATCAGTCATTAAATATCTAGGGACTCCAAACCTTGGGAAAATAACTTCTTTAAGAATTTTAATGAAGGTGTTATGATCAGCACTACTAGTTGGAATAGCTTCTACCCACTTAGTGACATAATCAGTAACAACCAAAATATGTGTATACCCATTAGAGGATGGAAAAGGTCCCATATAATCAAAGCCCCAAACATCAAATGGTTTAATAACAAGTGAATAATTCATAGGAATTTCCTGACGTCTACCAATATTACCCACTCTTTAACATTCATCACAAGATGAGACAAACTTACGAGCATCCTTGAAAAGAGCAGGCCAATAAAAACCAGAGTGTAATACCTTGTGTGTAGTTCTATCTCCCGCATGATGTCCTCCATAGGCATCAGACTGGCATTTCCGTAGGATTTGTTCCTGTTCATGCTCAGGTATACAACGTATAACAATACCATCTACTCCTTATTTGTAAAGATGTAGGTCATCCCAACAGTAATGTCTTAAGTCATAGAAGAATTTTTTTTCTTTTGTTGGTATGTGAAACTAGGTGGTATAAATTTAGCGACAATGTAATTAGCATAGTATGCATACCAAGGAGTATTATGAGAAACATTTATGACATCTAGTTACTCGTCGGGGAAGCTATCATTAATAGGTAGTGGGTCATCAATAATATTTCCTAACCTAGACAAGTTATCAGCTACGGGATTCTCAGCTCCCTTCCTATCCGTAATATGCAAGTCAAATTCTTGTAGCAAAATAACCCACCTAATGAGTCTAGGTTTAGCATCTTTCTTTTCCATAAGGTATTTAATAACAACATGATTTATATGAACAATCACTTTAGAATCAACGATGTAAGATCTGAATTTATCACAGGAAAACACAACTGCTAAAAATTCTTTCTCAGTAGTAGCATAACTTCTTTGAGCACTGTCTAGAGTTTTACTAGCATAATGGATAAAATTTTATTTCTTATCAACTCTTTGTCCTAGAACATCACCAACAACATAATCACCATCATAACACATAATCTCAAAAGGTAAGTTCCAATCAGGTGGTTGAACAATAGGTGCAGAAGTTAAGGCTTTCTTGAGTGTTTCAATGGCTTCTACACAATCATCATCAAAAACAAATGGAACATATTTATCCAAGAGATTGGTCAGAGGCCTAGAAATTTTACAGAAGTATTTAATAAACCTTCTATAGAAAACCATCATGACCAAGGAAACTTAGAATACCTTTAATATCTTTAGGACATGGCATTTTCTCAATTGCATCAAGCTTGGCTTTATCCACCTCAATACATCATTCAGAAATTTTATGTCCCAAGACAATACCTTAATTCACCATAAAGGGGTAGTTCTCCCAATTCAATACAAGATTAGTTTGTTCACATCTCTACAAAACTCGATTAAGGTTGCTTAAGCAATCATCAAAAGAAGTTTCGTAAATGAAAAAACCTGCCATGAAAACCTCGCCAATCTTTTCACAGAACTCAGAGAATATAGCAGTCATGCATCTTTGAAAGGTAGCAGGTGCATTACATAAAACAAAAGGCATACGTATATAAGCATAAGTTCCAAAAGGACAAGTAAAGGTGGTTTTTCAATATAAGCAGTAGGCACAACTGGATGAACATTGTAAATGATAGTTTCAGCTTTAACTATAATATGCTCTTCAATCTTTTCTCTAATGGGGGAGGGGGTGGTGATATTGAAACCACTTCTCCTTAGGGACGTCAACATGAGTAGCAAATGATTCACAAAAAGAGGCTACTGTCTCGGAGTGAAGTCTATATTTAGTGCTAAACTTGTGAAAAGCATCGGTATCCATAAAAGATTTAACACAATCAAACTTAAGTGTTATACTTGAATCATTACCTTTGTCGAGTTCCCAATCTTCAGAGTTGCTTTTAATTCTTTCAAGAAGGTGGGCCACCTGAATTCAATAGTTTTCTTCATAAAAGAGATACTTGAAGAAGAGTCGAGCATGGTTTGATTATCATGAGAAAGCCGAGCATAAAAATTCTGTAAGATACTTTCCCTTGAGAGTTCATGATTCGGGCATGTATACATCATGTATTTAAGCCTCCCTCATGCTTGAGCAATGATTTCCCCTTCACGAGGCCAAACATTATATATATATAATTCCGATCACGATGAACTAGATGCATAGGACAAAACTTTTGATGAAATTCAAATTTCAGCCGATTACAATCCCAAGTTCCAATTTCATCACATAGACTATACCAAGTCAATACCCCACCCCCACCCAAAGATAAAGGGAAAACCTTCTTCTTAACCTCATCTCCGAGTAAACCTGCAAGCTTAAATAATCCACAAATTGCATCCACATAGATTAGGTGCATATCAGGATGCAGTGTTCCATCTCCTGCATAAGGATTAGCTAGTAGTTTAACTATCATACCTGAAGGAATCTCATAACCAATATGTTCAGTAGGTGCAGTAGGTTGAGGAGAAACTCTTTGTGCTCCCGGTTGAGATGAAGATACCCCGAACAAACCCCTCAAAGGATCATTTTCCATAGTAACAAGTGACAGTAAATTTCAGCACGTAATATAAATTTTTCCTTACCGAATTCCACTCACCAGAGGCGCTTCACTCCCCGAAAATGGCGCTGGAAAAGAGTCTTGACGAACCAAAAGTATAGGGGATCAATCTTAGTCCTTTAGATAAGTAAGAGTGTCGAACCCAATGAGAAGCAGAAGGAAATGACAAGCAGTTTCCAGCAAGGTATTTTCTGCAAGCACTGAAATTGTCGGTAACAGATAGTTTGACAGCAAGATAATTTGTAACAAGAAAATAATAGTAATGGTAAAAAAAGTGCAGAAAGTTAGCCCAATCCTTTTTGTAGCAAAGGACAGGCCGGAACGGTCTCTTATAATAAGCAAATCATTCTTGAGGACACATGGGAATTTCATCTAGTCACCTTCATCGTGCTTGTTTGATTCCCGTTCGCTACTTTGATAATATGATATGCGGGTGGACCGGTGCTTTGATGCTATTCTTACTTGAACAAACCTCCCAATTATGATTAATCCCTTTAGCAAGAATCTGTAAGTATGAAACAAGAATTAAGATAACATATAACCATAGCATTAAACATATGGGTCCAAATTAGCCCCTTACGAAATAGCGCACAAACTAGGGTTTAAGCTTCTGTCACTCTAGCAACCCATCATATAATAACTACTCCACCATGCATTCCCTTAGACCCAAGATGGTGAAGTGTCATGTAGTCGACGTTCACATAACACCACTAAGGGAATCACAGCATACATATCATGAAAATATTGAACGAATATCAACTTCACACGATTACTTATGACAAGACTTCTCCCATGTCCTTAAGAACAAAAGTAACTACTCACAAAACATATTCATGATCAAGATCAGAGGGATATTAAATTGAGTAATGGATCTGAACATATAATCTTCCACCAAATAAACCATCTAGCATCAACTACGAGATATAAACAACACTACTAGTCACCCATAGGTACCAATCTAAGGTTTTGATACAAATATTGAACACAAGAGATGAACTAGGGTTGTGAGATGAGATGGTGTTGTTGAATATGTAGTGAAGATTGGCCCTCCCACGCTGAGAGGCTTGTTGGTGATGACGATGGCTTCGATTTCCCCCTCTCAAAGGGAAGTATCCCCGGCAGAATCGCTCCGCCGGAGAGCAAAAGTGCTCCTGCCAAGTTCCGCCTCGAGACGGCGTCACTCCGTCCCGGAAGTCCTATCCTTATCTATTTTCTAGGGAAAATGACCTTATATACCAGAAGATGGGCACCAGAGGATGGACAGGGGGCCACTACCCACCAAGGCGCGTCAGGGGGGGGGGGGTAGGCGCGCCCTGGTGCCTAGTGGGCACCTGGTTGACCCCCTATGGTATTTCTTTTCTCCAATATTTTTATATATTCAAAAATAAATCTCCATAAAATTTGAGCTTATTTGGAGATGTGCAGAATAGGTATCTCTGACATAGCTTTTTTAGGTCCAGAATTCCAGCTGTCGGTATTCTCCCTCTTTCTGCAAACCTTGCATATTATGAGAGAAAAGGCATTAGAATTACTCCACATAGTGTTATATTGAATGAAAACACTATAAATAATAGTGGGAAAACATGATCCAAAATGGATGTATCAGCCTCCTCCCAGGCATTCATGCCAACTGATGTGGCGAGGTGAGTTGGGGTTAATTGGGTTTGGGGATTTTAATCAGTGGACACACACGCACACAAAGTTGTGGCATGATAATTCACTCCTCAAATTTGGGGATTTTAATATCGATTTGTAATTTGCGGGGACATAGAAAATCGACAATTCCATCATTTCGAATAGCTTCAATGAAGAAAACCCGACCTCCGCTCAGTTATCTTGAGGAGATTTTGGGTCCCTAGAGCAAGAATGGAGGTGCTTAGAATTTCTTCAATATGTATCCAAATATCTGGTTGCCATTCTCCATCTTTTTTATCTAGCTTGTAGCCCACTCCGGCTCCTAATTTTCTGTTGCTCCGCCACTCGCCACGAACACTTAGGTTAGGGTATGCTAGTCAGGGCCGCCGTCGGTGCAATAGCAACGATGGGTGCGGAGACGAGTCTGTGACACCACAACGGTAGTTTATTCCAACTAAAAGCATTGAAAGTGTGATTCCTCATCTGTAATCATCCTTGTAAAACCGTTGTTCAAAAAACAGAATAGATCTATGTCAATTTTCAACATAACAGCAACGTCACTGGCCCAATATAGCAATGACGAGCTAAGAGGAATAGGCTAGTGGTGCCCAACACACATGAAACAGATAGAGGGCACACTAAACACACCTAATTGGGGTTTATTGCCTAAAAAACCCTAATCATGGTTTATTTCCACCTGGTCCAAAACTGAGCACGTTGGCTAGGTCGTGCGTGTTAGCCGCTTCCAAATGAGGAAAAATACACAAGCCAAGGTAAAATAAATATTAAAAATATATTGTTGTGTCATGAGGGGAGGGGGAGAAGGCAGAAAATTTGGCCAATGGATTCACTCATTATCTCATTGTGAGGATTGTGTAAAGTCATTGCAGCAAATAGAAATATGATATCAATCATTACATATAGTCCTTACATTAAAAACTTAAGAGTGCAAGACGTACAGTTGGATGAAATTATAAAACCGCCTGTTTAATTTTATAAACAGAATTACCAAAATAACTCCCTAGCTTTAGGACCAACGTCTCATCCTCCAGAAAAGATTAAAAAAACATTAGCTTCACAAGTTTCAAGTAAAGTACCATCAAGCGAAAGATGCATGTAAATTCACTCACATTTCATATTGTAGCCTTTGATCTTTCATCATCTGAAAAATAGTTTACCTATGCATAAAAGGCTTTGGGAGATCATATAAATTAATTTATATGAATATAGGACTTTGGGAGATTATTGGCAGCAAAGCTATCAACGACAATGAATGCACCTACATCTACCGGGTAGGCTTGAAGTCCCTATACATTATTATCTTAATCCAATGGTCGATTTCCATTTGATAAATATCGCACCATAGCCTAGGTCAATCAAAGTTCAAAGGAAATATAGTTAGAAAACTAGGGCAAAGGTTAATTTCGTGCTAGGATACAAGACCTACATAAGAAGGACGATATGATCTCATTACCTTCAGTTTAGACTTCAATTGCTAGCCACTGCCGACGGCTGACGTGTTGTTGTCGACTCGGCTTGTCGCTGGTCATTGGCAATCCGGTGCCGCCATGGGCGAACATAAAGACGAGATACCGCGGAAGATGTAAATCAGGGAAATGTACTGGGGAAACAAGAGGTGTGTCATGTCTTGGGTAACCTGACGTGGAATTGATCGGCCCAAGTCTGAAGATTCACTGTAGTGTTGAGATCCTCCCCTGTTCCCGTGTGTTGGATGGTTTGGGAGGCGCTGATCATTCATCTAACGACTCTAGAGTTTATATACCGGTTCATTCAAATGGATTCACTCGCAAGCGTTGATCTCCCATCGGACGATCCCCAAGCTCTTGCATGCCGCTGTTGATCACCCAACAACTCTTCTTCTCTTTTTTACTTTTCACCTCCTTATTTCTGTGATGGCCATAAAGCCACGAGACTCGTGTGAGTGGAGGCATCCCTTCTGTTATCGGGATGTAAATCCTAGCCACCGGTGACGTGCTACCTATCTTTCCCATTTCAACAAGAACCCTAGCTTAATTCTCCAATTTCATCTATGTCCTTGAGTGATTGTTGTTGAAATTCAGTCATAACATAGACTAGTTCCTGACATGTTCATACAAATGGCCGCATATATACATGCATGTCATGTCAAAAAAATCGCTGGGTTTAGGAGAACCCAACTCCTACATGCTGGCTCTGCCTCTGGAGTGCCTCTTCTCCAATCCTTGTCGGCTCAGTATCTGGTGATATATTTCCTCGGATGGATTGGTTAATGACTGCGTGTGAGGCAGTGGGGTTGAGTACAGGTCCAAGGTTTGACCCCCATGGCTCCAGTTTTTCCAATGGTGGTTGAATCTTCTCTACCTAGCTCCATTTCCTCTAACAATGACACACTCTTGCAGAACACAGAAGTAGCAATGGAAGTCATTAAGGACAACTTAATCAGAGCTCAACAGAGGATGAAACGTTATGCAGATAATAAGGCCTAATTCAGTTTGGAGGATTTCCGTAGGAAATACATAGGAAAAGGATTCCGAAGGAAAATTTCCTATATATGCATTCGATTTGTAGGAAATGCGTACAAGAATTTCGTAGGAATACTTGTTGGGAAACATAGCACGCTATTTCAAAAAACAAATCCTACGCTCATGCAAGATCTATCTAGGAGATGCATAGCAATGAGAGGGGGAGAGTGTGTCCACGTACCCTTGTAGACCGAAAGCGGAAGCGTTAACTTAACGCAGCTGATGTAGTCAAACGTCTTCTCGAATCAACCGATCAAGTACCGAACGTACGAAACCTCCGGGTTCTGCACATGTTCAGCTTGATGACATCCCTCGAACTCTTGATTCAGTAGAGGCATGAAGGAGTCGATGAGTTCCATCAGCAGGATAGCGTGGTGACGGTGTTGGTGATGTGATCCGCGCAGGGCTTCGCCTAAGCACTACAACAATATGACCGGGGGAGTAAACGGTGGAGGGAGGCACCACACACGGCTAAGAAAAAACTGTTGTGCTTTGGGTTGCCCCCTTGCCCCTGTATATAGAGGAGAGGGGAGGCCACCGGCCCTAGGGGGCGCGCCATGTGGGGAGAGTCCCACTAGGACTCCTAGTACTAGTCACCCCCTTCCTTTCCAACGGAGGGGGAAAAGAGGGAAGTGGAGGGAAAGAGAGAGGGAGAAGGAAAGGGGGGCCGCGCCCCCTCCCCCTTGTCCAATTCGGACTCCCTATGGGGGGGCCGCCACCTCCTGTGGCCTGCCTCCTCTTTTCCCTATAGCCCAATAAGGCCCATTACTTCCCCTAGGGGGTTCCGGTAACCCGTCGGTACTCCGAAAAATACCCGAACCTCTTCAGAACCATTCTGGTGTCCAAATATAACCTTCCAATATATCAATCTTTACCTCTCGACCATTTCAAGACTCCTCGTCATGTCCATGATCTCATCCGGGACTCCGAAAAACCTTCGGTCACCAAAACACATAACTCATATAATACATATCGTCATCAAACGTTAAGCGCGCGGACCCAACGAGTTCGAGAGCTATGTATACATGACCGAGACACCTATCCAGTCAATAACCAATAGCGGAACCTGGATGCTCATATTGGTTCCCACATATTCTACGAAGATCTTTATTGGTCAAACTGCAATGTCAACATACGTTATTCCCTTTGTCATCGGTATGTTACTTGCCCGAGATTCGATCGTTGATATCTTCATACCTAGTCAATCTTGTTACCGGCAAGTATATTTACTCGTTCCATAGTTCATCATCCCGCAACTAACTCATTAGTCACATTTCTTGCAAGGATTCATATGATGTGCATTACCGAGAGGGCCTAGAGATACCTCTCTGATACTCGGAGTGACAAATCCTAATCTCGATCTATGCCAACCCAACAAACACCTTCGGAGATACATGTAGAGCATCTTTATAATCACCCAGTTACGTTGTGACGTTTGATAGCACATAAGGCATTGCTCCGGTGTCCGGGATTTGCATAATCTCATAGTCGGAGGAATATATATTTGACACGAAGAAAGCAGTATCAATAAAACTGAATGATCATTATGCTAAGCTAACAGATGGATCTTGTTGAGGATATAACTACTGAGTGTAAACCGCCCAGGAGGGGCCGGTTCACGCTCAACTATGTTGAAGCCCATGATAACAAGAAGATGGCGATTTACTGATAAAACTTAGAGGCCCAGAGCACAGAGGCGGATTAGGGTCCATAGTGGTAAACCGCCATAATTGTATAACTTGTATTGTAAGTTAGGGAAAGGGAGAAACCGAGCCGAACACTTGTATGAGCCGGCCTCGGGACTCTGTAAATCGGCTGGGCATCAACCTGTGTATATGAAGGGACGACCCAGCGGCGGTTCAAGAACAACACACAACAACTCGAGACCCAGGCAAAGCGTATTTGCTCCCTGGTTATCGAAACCCCAATAATCCCATCACAACTAGATGTAGGCTTTTACCTTCATCGTAAGGGGCCGAACTAGTATAAAACTCTCGTGTCCCTTGTCCGGTTTAACCCCCTTCAGGCTAATCTCATTGCGATGGCTCCATGACTAAGTCCTTCTGCTAGGACATCTGACGTGATATTTCCACGACAGTTGGCGCCCACCGTGGGGCTATTGCATGATGGTTTCGAGTTCTTGAAGGGCAACTTTGAAGGTCTCAAAGGGTACGCAGTTGGCCGGATGACCAAGAGTTGTCGCGGCAAGCTTTACATCGACGATGCAGGCTAGGGCCCCGAGGCCGGCTCAATCGAGTACGGGTACCGGGTCCCCTTTGGCAGAATTCACGTTTTCATTGGCAAGATCGGCGAACCGGGCCCTGAGCTGGACATCTCCACCGACCTCGTCGAGACGGATCAGCGTGCAAGTCCTGCCCAAGTTCAGCCTGCCATGAAGCGTGCGCTCGTGGAATTCATCCATGGAGCGGAATCTGAACCGGTGTCCGATGGCGAGACAACCATCTACTCAGATGGAGAATCGTCCACTAGCGAAACCAAGTCGTTATACCAACTGCAAGATGGTCGGATTGAGGGATATTCCGATGGCGATAGTATTCCGGGTCCCCTTGAACCGCCAAACCGGGTTGCGATCTTCATGGCTGATACACAGCCCACCGTGCAATCTTCATCTACAACAGCGATGGTCTCCGGATCGGCAGCCGCGGCAGGAGGCCCGGCGCACCGGCCGGCTCAAGTTCTTGCCGGTTTACTGGACGATTTGACAGCATTGTTGACCACAGCGGTGACTCCAGAGACTCAAGTTCAGCATAATGCAGATGTCACGAAGCTAAAGGATCAGATAACTCAGGCCAAGGCAGATTTGGCAGCAGAGGAGGCCCGGATGGATGAAGAGCGGGCTGCTTTGGATTCCCAATCACAACTGATCCGGGCACAGAATTACCGGCTTATGTTGGATCAGAACGCATCAAATGACGTTATGAGAAGGAAGTACCGGTCTCGACTGCCGCAAATTTATGAGGGTCTGAATCTCTTCAGTACACCAGGAGCTGGGCCTAGCAATCCGGCAGGACTAAACCGGACTGAGGCACCTGGGGCGGCGCCGGATCAGCCACGGACGATGGACCCGCCTCGACGGACGGACAATCCGCCGTAGTATGTAGCAACACCGTCGGGTCACTTTTCCAGCCCTTTGGATAATATGATTGCGGCAGCATCATGTTTGGCGGCTATTCCAATGGAGGGTGATTCATTAGCAGCAATTGAGACTCGACGAGCCAGGGATCTTCTTTAAACCGCCATTGTACAGCAACAGGCTTATTCCTACAGCCGAGACAGAATACATTCAACCCCTCATCCGAGCAAGAGTTATAGCAGGCACATAGATGAACCGGCCGTGTCGAGCAGTGCGCGACATCATGATGCTCCTAGAGGGCCTAATCCGGCGAACGGCGGTTTGAATGCTCAAGATGTGGTGGATAACGGTAGAGCGCGAAGGGAGGCCGCATTAGCAGCGCAACACGCGGGTGGTCATCAACCCTCCCCGGTTCAGCCAGCGGTGTTAGTAGAGCGAGGGACCGGGCTTGCCTTCAGTTCCTGGGGAGTACCATTTCTCATCCCAGCTCTCTGTAATGTGTGTTTGCCCAAAGATTTCAAAGGTCCATGCAAGGTGCCTAACTATACCGCTGATCATCCCCCTGAGGCATGGGTTGAGAGTTATGAGATGGCTATGGAGATGCTAGATGTGGATGAAGCGGTGTGTGCAAAATACTTCACCATGATGCTAGAGGGAACGGCTCACACCTGGCTGAAGAGCCTGCCCACTAACTCGATCAATTCATGGGATGAGTTGAAGGCCAAGTTCATAGCAAATTTCAAAGATACATGCAAGCAACCTATGTCCATCGTAGATCTGGCGGCTTGTGTCCAAGGGGAGAATGAATCAACAACCCATTGGGTGCGCCGGGTTTCAGAAATTTTAAACTCATCTGGCCGCATCAATCCGGATACAGCAATTGTGACGTTAGAGGGCAATTGCCAGTTTAAGTCACTAAAGATGAAGTTGGGACGGCTCAAGCGTCACTGTAATGATATGGGAACACTCATGGCAGCTCTGGTTAAGTTTGTTGATTCTGATAATACCAAGGACCCTGACTCTGATGAAGAGAAACAGGAGAAGGGAAAGAAGAATGCCGATTCAAAGGGACAGCATAACCAGGCAGACCATGGAAATAATGGTAAGCGTAAAGCGGACAATTTCGATTTTGTGGCTAACACCAGTATGCAGATTAATATGCAGCGTCGTAAGGGTAAACCGCCCCAGCATGGTGGAGGAATGAATCTGGAACGCCTGTTAAACCAGCCTTGCCCAAAGCACGGGACAAAGGAGGTTCCGTCCACGCACCTTTGGAAGGATTGCCACATCATGAGGGAATTCAAAAACTCTGATCTTTTCCGGTATGATCAGGGTCCATCTGGTGGTTCCGGTCCAGGATTTCATGGGCCGGGTTACGGTGGTGGCGGTTCAAACTCGGGGTTTCAGAACAATCAGGGCAATCAGAATAACCAAGGTGGTAACCATCAACAGGGTAATCAGGGGAATCAACAGCAGTCGAGTTATCAGAGCAACCCAAAGCAGTTAAACGGTGGACAGTATCATGTCTTCACTACTAGCTTGTGCAAGCGCGATCAGAAACTCCATAAAAGGGGGAAGTGAACTCTGTTGAACCGGCGGTGCCCCGTTATCTACGCTGATCTGAGCAGCCTATTGTCTGGAGCACGAAGGATCATCCGCCCCGGGTTGACAATCCGGGTCACCTAGCTTTGGTGGTTGCACCACAGGTGGGAGGTTATAAGTTTACCAAGGTACTCATGGACAGAGGGAGCAGTATCAATATTTTGTACTATGAAACCTTCCGGCGTATGGGGTTGACAGATAAGAATCTTAGACCGTCAAACACCGTCTTTCACGGAGTGGTGCCTGGTAAATCGGCTTACATAGTTGGTAAGATAGCTCTGGAGGTAGTTTTTGGAGATGATCATGATTCAAGGTCCGAGACACTTACCTTTGAAGCGGTCAAAATCAGAAGTCCGTACCACGCTTTATTTGGACGGCCGGTTTACGCTAAATTCATGGCAAGGCCGTGTTATGTTTATCTGCAGCTCAAGATGCTGGGTCACAAGGGGACCATTACGGTTCATGGTAGTCGTAAGATTGCTCTAGAGTGTGAAGAAGGTGCGGCATATGCTGAATCGGTTTGTGCAACGGAGGAGTTGAAATTTTATAAGGACAATGTTGATCCGGCAGACATGACTTCTCTAAAGAAGCGCACCACAGAGCATGATCCGGCTTTGAAGTTTAAATCGGCTGATGAAACCAAATCGGTTGATTTTGTTCCTGGTGATTCATCCAAGCAGTTCAGCATCAGCGTCAACTTGGATCCCAAATAGGAAAGCGCGCTCATCGAGTTCATCCGTGAGAACCGGGACATCTTTGCATGGAAACCTTCTGACATGCCAGGTGTACCGAGGGAACTCGCTGAGCACACTCTTAATATTGATCTGAAGTTCAAACCGGTCAAACAGTTTCTTCGCAGCTTTAATGAGGAACGGCGTAAGGCCATTGGGGAAGAGGTAGCTCGGCTACTAGCAGCAGGGTTTATCGTGGAAGTGTTTCACCCAGAGTGGTTGGCTAATCCGGTGCTGGTACTTAAGAAAAACGACACTTGGCGTATGTGTGTGGATTATACAGATTTGAACAAAGCTTGCCCAGCTGATCCCTTTGCCCTCCCTCGTATTGATCAAATCAATGATGCTAGGGCGGGTTGTGAGCATTTGAGTTTTTTGGATGCTTATTCTGGTTATCATCAGATCAAGATGGCAGTTAAGGACTAGGAGAAGACAGCTTTCATTACTCCCTTTGGAGCCTTCTGTTATGTATCTATGCCCTTTGGGCTCAAGAGTGCCCAGGCAACTTATCAACGTTGTGTGCAGAATTGTCTTCATACTCAGATTGGGCGCAACGTTCATGCCTATGTGGACGATATTGTGGTCAAGTCCAGGAAGGCAGAGATGCTCATATCTGATTTACAAGAAACCTTTGATAATCTGAGAGTTTATAAAATGATGCTCAATCCGGCTAAGTGCGTTTTTGGTGTACCGGCTGGCAAGCTCTTGGGTTTTCTGGTGTCCAACCGGGGTATTGAGGCTAATCCAGTAAAAATCAAGGCTATCACATCTCTGGCTAAACCGGCATGTATCAATGATGTTCAACGTCTGGCAGGTCGTATTGCGGCTTTGAGCCGGTTTATCAGCAGGTTCGGACAAAAGGCAGTCCCTTTGTACCAGATGTTGAAGAAGACAGACAATTTTGTCTAGAGCGAGGCTGTTGATGCAGCGTTTGAAGACTTGAAGAAGCAGTTGGCTGAATCGCCGGTTCTTGCCGCTCCAGTTGATAAAGAGCCACTGTTGTTATATGTGGCTGCTAATGCCCGAGCCGTCAGTGTCGCCATTGTGGTGGAGCGCAAGGAGGCTGGGAAGGAATACCCAGTTCAAAGGCCGGTTTACTATATCAGCGAAGTGCTCATTGAGTCAAAGCAAAGATATCCGCATTGGCAGAAACTGGTGTATGGGGGTTTTATGGCAAGTCGGAAGCTTAAACAGTACTTTCAAGGTCATCCATCACAGTGGTCAGTTCTGCTCCTTTGGGGGATATAATCCAGAACAGGGAAGCGACTGGCCGGGTTGTTAAGTGGACTATTGAGATTGGGCCACACGGTTTGGAGTATATGCCTCGAACAACAATCAAATCCCAAGCCCTTGTGGATTTCATCAATGATTGGACAGAGTTGCAGATACCGGAGGACAAACTGGACAATACATACTGGACTATTCACTTTGACGGGTCCAGGCAATTGGAAGGTTCGGGGGCTGGAGTTGTCCTTACTTTCCCTCGAGATGATAAAATTCATTATGTTCTTCGCTTAATGTTCCCTTGTACTAACAATGCAGCTGAGTATGAAGCTTTGCTCCATGTTCTTCGAGTGGCTAAGGAGATGAACTTAAGCCGCGTACGGTGCTTTGGAGACTCAGACCTGGTAGCCCAGCAAGTTACAGGTACTTGGGATTCCAAGGATCCACTCATGGCGGCTTACCGACGCGAGGTGAATATTGTTGCTGGTCACTTTAAAGGTTATCAGGTGGAGCACATTGATTGGCGCAAAAACGAAGCAGCTGATGCTTTAAGCCGGCTGGGATCTCAGCGTAAACCGGTGCCACCCAATACCTTTCTGGATGTCCTGCATAATCCGTCAGTTCAACTGCATACAGAGGAGGACCTCGTTATTCCTGATCCGGAGGCACAGTTGGTGGTCGCTTTACATATCATTCCGGATTGGACGGTTCCATACTTGGCATATATGAACCGGGGCGAGTTACCAGATGATAAATTTTAGACAGATAGATAGTCGCGATCCAAGTCCATGACAATTGTCAATGGCGAGTTGCATCATTGCAGTGTTTTAGGGGCGTTTCACCGTTGCGTTTCTCCTGAAGAAGGTCGTCAAATTTTACGCGAGATCCACGAAGGAGACTGTGGTCATCACGCCAGTTCAAAATCCTTGGTTGCTAAAGCTTTCCGTCATGGCTTCTATTGGCTGACGGCTCACGCTGATGCTGAGGACTTGGTGAAGCGGTGCGATGGCTGTCAGAAATTCTCACGACGAGCTCATGTTCCGGCTCAGGAGCTACGGATGAGTCCTATCACCTGGCCATTTGCCACTTGGGGGCTTGACATGGTAGGGCCTTTCAAGCGATCCAAAGATAAGAAGACCCACCTGTTGGTGGCGGTTTACAAATTTACTAAATGGGTTGAAGCGGAGCCAGTAAGCAAATGTGACGCAGCCACGGCGGTTCAATTCATCAAAAAAGTGATCTTCCGTTTTGGTTTTCCACATAGCATTATCACAGATAATGGCACAAACCTTTCTAAAGGCGAGATGGAGGACTTCTGTCAACGAGAGCACATCCGGCTTGATGTAGCGTCTGTGGCTCACGCCCAATCTAATGGTCAAGCTGAGCGAGCTAATCAGGAAATTTTAAAGGGTATAAAGCCCCGGCTTATGGTTCCTTTGAAGCGGACGCCGGGTTGTTGGGTCAAAGAATTACCATCTGTGGTATGGAGCATAAACACCACCCCAAACAGATCTAAGGGATATACAACTTTTTCATGGTTTACGGGGCAGAGGCAGTCCTCCTAAGTGATATTCGTCATGATTCGCCCCGGGTTGCCAATTATGTTGAAGCGGACAATGAGCAAGCTCGCCGGGAGGCGCTAGACCTGTTAGATGAGAAGCGGGACATGGCTTTGGCTCGTTCGGTGGTTTATCAGCAAGACCTACGGTGTTACCATAGCCGCCGGGTTAAAACAAGAACCTTTCAAGAAGGTGATTTAGTGCTCCGGCTCATCCAGGATCAGACCGATATGCACAAGTTATCCCCACCTTGGGAAGGACCCTTTGTGGTCAGCAAGAATCTGCACAACAGATCATACTACCTCATTGACGTTCGAGAAGACTAACGCAGTTCTGAGGAGGAGACCCGGCGGCCGTGGAACATAGCTCTCCTTCGGCCTTACTACACCTGAGCTATAGGCTCTTCTTATGTACATATTTCGACAGTGTATATATTATGCTCAATATAATTAACCGGTATCCTTGCTACAAGTAGGGCCTCTGCCGTTTTCTCCAATATTTCTTGGTTACAAGGGGGCTTCTGTTTCCAAAGCAATGACCCGTTTTGTCCATTAAACCGGCTATCATGCCATCATACATCTTGGGAGCCTCACACCCAAGGGGCCAAAGAGAGTTCTGTTGCTAAAAGCACGACTCAAACATAGGCACCCATTGAGCACAGCACACAAAGTTACTTGGGGGCTCTTTGTGTAAAGTAACAAAGATTTTGAAAGGACCCTTGTAATTGGGTATCGACCCATGGCTTGGAAGCCTGGTGTATTCACCTAAAACCCCAGGTTAACCTGCCTTCATCAAGTAGGCCAATCCTATCCAGGTAATCCTGGCACGACCCGCCGAACGTTTGACAAGTCACTCTCATTGAGACCCTGAACTTGTCAAAGTTAAAACGACGATTGGTTAGTTGGAGGCCCATCTTAAAAGGCTTTGTCAAATGGTTTAACTCAGCGGCGTGGCAGCCCACGAAAAGCCTCGAATTTGGGCCTGGCAGCCCTCGAAAAGCCTCGACTACAAGTTTTTATTCGCTTTCGTTTTTTTGCAAGTTTTTGATCAACTCTTAAAGTAAGCCGGCGTCTTTCGATCCGGCCAGACTATATATCTTCATCTCAACCCGATGTGGCTTACAGTTATCATCTGTTAAGCATATAATCAATGGTGAACCGACATCTTTCAATCCGGTCTGGCTTTGACTACATGTCGCCAGTATGATCATCCGGTGTTCATCACAACCCGGTATGACTTAATACATACCAGCACTGCATGGTGGAAGTTATGAACATTAAAATAGTTTGGTGTTCACCCTTACCACAATCAAGTTGGTAAACCAACAGCATAATTTCATATCACAGGTATGATTTATTTTTGCTATTTTTACAACCTTGGTTACCTACCAGGTTGTGTATTGGGCATTATGACCCGTCCGGCGGTAAACTGCCCGGACATATTTTTTTCTGCAGACACGAGGATTGCATAATATTATGAAGATATATAAGCCAGCGCCACAAATATCATGGCGGATCAAACAAACTCATACATCAGCACACGATGGCAGCAGATCAAAGTATGCCAACTAGCCTATTACAAGGCGCTTTAAGGCCCAAAATAAGTGATTGTTCTTTACAGAGCACACAATCTGTGAACATCAACTTGGTTGCTGGATTAAGACTCATCGCCGTGTTGACGAGAGGTGGATGGATCCTCTGGCATTGTTTCAACCTCCTCCTCCCCATCCAGTGGCTGGAAGTCAACGGTGGTCCCGTCAATCCGGGTTAGAGCTTGAAAGACAGCCTCTTCACTTATAAGTTCGGACGGTTCAACGTCAGGGGCATAAGTGTGCTTACGGATTGGCGGGATAAGGTTTTGCGCTTCTTTCACAGCAGTTTCAGTCCGTTGGTTGTTGGCATCATAGAAGGACCGATGAACAGTCAAGTTCGCTTCTTCCGCCAATTGCCTTGCCAACGGACGCATCTCCTTTGTCGGGGCTTTAAGGACTTCATTATCAAATTCTGACCCGTTTTCTTGTTCACCGGGATAACTTTGCCAATATCAACTAGATCCAGGTCAGCTATCCATGCTTTGGCCCGAGTCAATGCCAACAAAGAGCCAACCCTGGCAGCAGATCGCTTCATTTCTTCTATCTGCGCTGGTGTCATCAACAATTTGGCTAGTGTCTCCTTGATCAATGTTGGTGCCGGTTTGTTGTATGAGACTGTGCAGATAACTCGTTGGGCACCTGTATATAGTTGCTCTATCAACGTATATGCTGCTTTAAGCTTCACCCGCATGTCAGCACCTAGATGAGCAACACGGCTACCTGAAACGGTTTAAGAATTCACAGTTAAACCGAATATTTTAGAGATGGATAATCAAGCTCTGTACACAAGGCACTTACCAAATACCGCAGATGTCATGGCATCTACTTGATGTTTTAACCCGGTTAGCTCTTCTGTCATTGGTTTAAGAGCTGCCTCGGCGTCTTCAGCCCGCTTCAACAAAGCAGCCTTTTCATTTTCCCAGTTGGCACGTTCAGTCTTGAAACCATCCTTCAGTTGTTCCATGGCTGTTAAAGCGCCTTTTAACTCCTCTTTAGCCTTGGAGGTCTCTGCTTGCTGGGACTTGATATTCTCTTGAAGATCAGAAATTTGAGAAACTTGGTGATTTATATCAACCTGCAATAGTCAGATGATGAGGATGTTAATATTTTTCTCAAAAGTCCCAAGCACATAATCAGTTATACACTTGGCACTTGGGGCTAATGCGGATTGCTTCTTTATTACTGATTATTTGAAGTCCCAAGGATCAATAAAAGTATTAATCTTGGCACTTGGGGGCTAATGTGTGTTTGATCAGAAAATACACAGACAAGGGAATTGACAAAATGTAGTATGGAACATAAAGTCCTGGTTTGTCTTCAAGAGACAAACCGGCCCTTGGGGGCTACTCAAGTTGAAGTGTTCTTTATCCTAAAAGTCCCGGTTTGTCTTCAAAAAAACAATCCGGCCCTTGGGGGCTACAATGAAGTGGATAAACAGAACAAGAAAGATTAAAGTATTGGGAAGATTACCTCATAGCGCTCCTTCATCATGTTCACTAAGCCGGCCTCATAATCTCGACTTGTGTATAGGTGGTTTTGGAATCCAGCATGAAGCTCTTGGGCAGTAAGGTCGACATAGCTGGATAAATCTGTCTTCCCTTTCCCCTTGCGCATAGCAACAAATTCTTCCTTGGCACTATGCTTTGATAAGGCAACCGGATTGCTTGGGACGGTGTGAGCAGTACCGGTGATAATAACATCATCATCACCACCTTTTGATGGGCTCGGCGGATTGACAGTAACCTTGGCTGGGCTTGGAGGATCAGCGGTTGGGCTCGGCGGATTAGTAGCGGGACTTGGAGGAGTAGCATGCGGGCTTGATGGATCAACATGAGTAGCCGGGTCAGCTAGTGGCTGGATCTTGTGGGGCAGATTCATCCATGACAACATCAGTGTCTCTACCAGCATCTTCTGGGGTCTTCTCCGGTTCAACTTCATCAGTGGGGGCACTGGTTTTAGCTTTCTTGCTCAGTCGGTCTTTGGCACTACAATATCAAACAAAGGTTAGTATGGTAAACCGACGCATGAAGGAAAAGCTGAAGAGCAGTATACTTACCCAGCGACGGTCTTGAGGGGAGGCAATTGCGTGGTTGATGAGTCGCCAGATGAAGAGTTAGACGTCACCTGATAATTTGAATCAGACGGATTAAGTGGGTATCGGAAGCAACCTGCCAAGGGATAAGGTTTATTAAGAGAGGAAGAGACCTCTGGACGACGTTTCCGGGGTGGAGTGTCTGGTAAACCGGAGGAAGTGACTTGTTGGCCACTATGTCGGGTTGTGCGACGACCTTCATGTTGTTGTGTCTTCAAAGAAAATTATGGATCCAAATGAGCAAGTGGGTGAGAGTATTTTACTTTTCGAACTGCACGGCAAAGTTTTTGAACCGGCGCATGATCTGAATCGGAGAAAAGGGATATTACCTCTACATGATCGGCATGACTGGCTTCCACATCATCCTGGTAATAATTGTTGTCAATAAGGTGTACAAAAAATAAGCCAAGGGAGTCAAGTTCTACCTCTTGATCTGATTCCTCAATATCTTTGTGCGGATCAGCGGACTCGCCGGTTTTCTTCTTGGCTGGTTTCTTTATGACTTTGCTTTTGGCACGAGGAGCCCTCGCTGGTTTATCTTGAGCTTTCCTCTTCCAGAAAGAATCTTTGGCCTGTAAAAATAAACAAAGGATTATTATAGCAGTGTTAAAGCGGAGACGGGTCAAAAAGCACAAGGTTAAAGTTTTTACCGTTGGCAGTTTATTGGAGGCATAAAAAGGGCGCAGCCCAGTTTTTCTGCATGCGACGATCAGTTCATCCAGCATCTTCTTCACAGACTCAGTGACTTCATCATCAATCATTTCTATTTCATTAAACCGTTGAGGGTCGTTGGTGTCGCCGGTATATTCATCCATCAACCCGGAGCAGCGGCTTAAAGGTAGGATACTCCATGAAACCCAGCAGCGAACGAGGTCAACACCGGTTAAACCGTTGGCTAGGAGAGCCCGGAGCTTGGCGAGTTGAGGGGCATAAGCTTGTCGTTCTTTGGCACTGAGTCGTTCAGGTAATGGGTGGCCGTTGCTAAGCCGGTGAGAACGGTAACCCGGCAGAGGGTTTTCTTTAGCAGGAGCAGTATTTTGACAATAAAACCATGTTTGGTTCCAATCTTTTGGGTGGCTGTGATGTTTGGCATGAGGAAAATCAACTTCTTTCCTCTTCTGAATCGATACACCACCAAGTTCTGTATTGGGGCCGTCAGAGAACTTGGTTCGACGGTTTAAGTGAAAGAAATCCCAGAAGAGCTCAACAGTTGGTTCTTCTTGAAGGTAAATTTCACAGAACACTTGGAAATTGCATATGTTAGACACAGAGTTTGGTCCTATGTCTTGAGGATAGAGTTGGAAGCTAGCGAGTACATCCCAGAAAAACTTTGAACCGGGAGGACTAAATCCCCGGTCTAGATGCTGCATGAACACAATCACTTCTCCATCTTGAGGCTCATGAGGGCATTCAGGGCCAGGGACTCGCCAATGAAGGACATTTTTCGAGGCTAAAGCACCAGTCAGAACATATCCATTGATTTGCGTTTCCGTGATCCGGGAAGGAACCCAGTTGCAAGCGGCGAATTGCTTGGTCACTTTGGAAAACAAGCTGTAAAAGGAAAGTGAAGGCCGGTTTAGGATTGAAGGTTGATGTGCACTAACCGGCGTTAAACCGGGGAATTTAATCAGGACGTATATGTAAAGTAAACTGGAAATTACTGCTGAAGTCAAGATGGCGGTTTAAGTGAGGGCTAATGGTATCTGGCGGATTAACCTACTGAAGGTTAAACCGCCTTTAATGGAAGAGGCAGATTTGAAATCTACTAAGTATTGCAGAAACACATTTCATAAAATGGTGATATAATTTTGGATCTACCGTGGTTCAGTAAAGAAATTTTCCTAAGCCCTACAATGGCGTTAAGCAAAACATAGAAGGTCTAGATGAGATTTATCCAGGAACAGCAAGATGCTGTAGTACCGCAGATTAAAGCTATGGATCTACTGCAAAAGGAAACAGTCAGGCCTAGCTAAGATTCAATAAGATGCCAAGGGAAAAGCGGATAAGAATTGAAGAACATCAATGAACAGGGAAGAACATGAAGCCCTAATGGAGATCTAGGGTTGCAGGAAGAAAGCTTACCGGGTTCTCAGGAGCAGCGGAGGAGAGTTGCGGATCTCTGGAAACGTTCAGGTTGATGCAGCGGCCTGAGATGAGGCAGAGCTTCGAGGTCGACGGCGACGGTGATGCTTGAGTTCTTCGGGTCGCAAGGAAGAAGATGAGAAGAGGCGAGGGGGAAAATGGAAGGACCTTTGGTCCTATTTATAAATGCAAGAGGATAAAACAGCAGGTGCGAAAATCAAGGGGCCTGAAGCGGCAAAAGAGGGTGCAGGTGTCGCCTCGATCTTCGGGAATTAATTAAGAGAAGGGAATCTTCATAAATCTTTTTTATGCAGAGATGACATCATGACGACTTACTGCAGTGACAGAAGATGACGTCACGGCGGTTTACCGAAGTGTACAGGCAGATGACAACATGGCGGTTTACAAGAATCATTACAAGATGCTCACAAAACTTTTCTAAGTATTGAAGATTGACATGAACAGGTTCAAATAATTCTGGAGCCTGATGTTGAGGATATAACTACTGAGTGTAAACCACCCAGGAGGGGCCGTCTCACGCTCAACTATGTTGAAGCCCATGAAGACAAGAAGATGGCGCTTTACCGATAAAACTTAGAGGCCTAGAGCCCAGAGGCGGATTAGGGTCCATAGTGGTAAACCGCCATAATTGTATAACTTGTATTGTAAGTTAGTTAAAGGGAGAAACCGAGCCGAACACTTGTATGAGTCGGCCTCGGGACTCTGTAAACCGGCCGGGCGTCAACCTGTGTATATAAAGGGACGACCCGGCGGCGGTTCAAGAACAACACACAACAACTCGAGACCCAGGCAAAGCGTGTTTGCTCCCTGGTTATCGAAACCCCAATAATCCCATCACAACTAGACGTAGGCTTTTACCTTCATCGTAAGGGGCCGAACTAGTATAAAACTCTCGTGTCCCTTGTCTGGTTTAACCCCTTCAGGCTAATCTCATTGTGATGGCTCCACGACTAAGTCCTTCTGCTAGGACATTTGACGTGATATTTCCACGACAAGTCTTGTCCATCACATCATTCCACTAATGATGTGATCCCGTTTATCGAATGACAACTCATGCCCATGACTAGGGAACTTAACCGTCTTTGATAAACAAGCTAGTCTAGTAGAGGCATACTAGGGACACAGTGTTTTGTCTATGTATTCAAACATGTATCAAGTTTCCGATTAATACAATTCTAGCATGAGTAATAAACATTATCATGAATAAGGAAATATAAAATAACAACTTTATTATTGCCTCTAGGGCATATTTCCTTCGTTCTCCCACTTGCACTAGAGTCAATAATCTAGATTACATTATAATGAATCTAACACCCATGGAGTCTTGGTGTTGATCATGTTTTGCTCGTGGAAGAGGCTTAGACAATGGGTCTGCAACATTCAGATCCCTATGTATTTTGCAAATCCCTATGTCTCCCTCATTGACCAAATCTTGGATGGAGTTGAAGCGTCTCTCGATGTGTTTGGTCATTTTGTGAAATCAGGATTCCTTCGCCAAGGCAATTGCTCCAATATTGTCACAAAAGATTTTCATTGGACCCGATGCACTAGGTATTACACTTAGATCGGATATGAACTCCTTCATCTAGACTCCTTCATTTGCTGCTTCCGAAGCAGCTATGTACTCCTCTTCACACATTGATCCCGCCACGATGCTCTACTTGGAACTGCACCAACTGATAGCTCCACCATTCAATGAAAATAGGTATCCAGATTGTGACTTAGAGTCATCCGGATCAGTGTCAAAGCTAGCGTCGACGTAACCACTTACGACAAGCTCTTTGTCACCTCCATAAACAAGAAACATATCCCTAGTCCTTTTCAGGTACTTCAGGATGTTCTTGACCGTTGTCCAGTGATCCACTCCTGGATTACTTTGGTACCTCCCTGCTAAACTTACAACAAGGCACACATCAGGTCTGGTACACAACATAGCATACATGATAGTACCTATGGCTCAGCCATAGGGAGTAACTTTCATTTTCTCTCTATCTTCTGCAGTGGTCGGGCATTGAGTCTGACTCGACTTCACACACCTTGTAACACAGGCAAGAACCCTTTCTTTGACTGATCCATTTTGAACTTCTTCAAAACTTTATCAAGGTATGTGCTTTGTGAAAGTCCTATCAAGTGTCTTGGTCTATCTGTATAGATCTTGATGCCCAATATATAAGCAGCTTCACCGAGGTCTTTCATTGAAAACTCTTATTCAAGTATCCTTTTCGCTATTCAGAAATTCTACATCATTTCCAATCAACAATATGTCATCCACATATAATATAAGAAATGCCATAGAGCTTCCGCTCACTTTCTGGTAAATACAGGCTTTTCCAAAAGTCTGTATAAAACCATGTGCTTTGATCACCTCATCAAGGCGTATATTCCAACTCCGAGATGCTTGCACCAGTCCATAAATGGATGCTGGAGCTTCCACACTTTGTTAGCACCTTTAGGATCGACAAAACCTTCTGGTTGCATCATATACAACTCTTCTTTAAGAAATCCATTAAGGAATGCAGTTTTGACATCCATTTGCCAGATTTCATAATCATAAAATGCGGCAATTGCTAACATTATTCGGACAGACTTAATCATCACTACAGGTGAGAACATCTCATCGTAGTCAACTCCTTGAACTTGTCAAAAACCCTTTGCAAAAAGTCGAGCTTTATAGACAGTAACATTACCATCAGCGTCAGTCTTCTTCTTGAAGATCCATTTATTCTCTATGGGTCACCGATCATCAGGTAGATCCACCAAAGTCCACACTTTGTTCTCATACATGGATCCTATATCAAATTTCATGGCCTCAAGTCATTTATTGGAATCTGGGCTCATCATAGCTTCTTCATAGTTCGTAGGTTCGTCATGGTCAAGTAACATGACCTCCAGAACAGGATTACCGTACCACTCTGGTGCGGACCATGCTCTGCCAAACCTACGAGGTTCTGTAGCAACTTCATCTGTAGTTTCATGATCTTTATCATTAGCTTCCTCTCCAGTTGGTGTAGGCATCACGGAAACATAGCATGCAATTTTAAAAAAATTCCTACGCTCACGCAAGATCTATCAAGGATATGCATAGCAACAAGAGGAGGAGAGTGTGTCCACGTACCCTCGTAGACCGAAAGCGGAAGCGTTAACTTAACACGGTTGATGTAGTTGAGCATCTTCTCGAATCAACTGATCAAGTACCGAATGTTCGACACCTCTGAGTTCTGCATATGTTCAGCTCAATGACGTCCCTCGAACTCTTGATCCAGTAGAGGCACGAAGGAGTCGATGAGTTCCGTTAGCACGATGGCATGGTGATGGTGTTGGTGATGTGATCCGCGCAGGGCTTCACCTAAGCACTACGACAATATGACCAGAGGAGTAAACGGTGGAGGGGGGCACCGCACATGGCTAAGAAACAACTATTGTGCTTTGGCGTGCCCCTTTCCCCTGTATATAAAGGAGGAGAGGGGAGGCTGCCGACCATAGGGGCGCGCCAAGTGGGGGAGTCCCACTAGGACTCCTTGTCCTAGTCGGCCCCCCTTCCTTTCCAACGGAGGGGGAAGGAGGGAAGTGGAGGGAAAGAGAGAGGGAGAAGGAAAGGGGGGTCGCACCCCTCTCCCTTGTCCAATTCGGACTCCCTATGGGGAGGGGGGCGTGCGCCACCTCCTGTGGCCTACGTCCTCTTTTCCGTATGGCCCAATAAGGCCCATTACTTCCTCGGGGGGTTCCGGTAAACCCTGGGTACTCCGAAAAATACCCGAACCTCTCCGGAACCATTCCGATGTCCGAATATAACCTTCCAATATATCGATCTTTACCTCTCAACCATTTCGAGACTCCTCTTCATGTCCGTGATATCATCCGGGACTCCGAACAACCTTTGGTCACTATCGGTGTCAAAACCAGCGGATCTCGGGTAGGGGGTCCCGATCTGTGCGTCTAAGGCTAATGGTAACAGGAGGCAAGGGACACAATGCTTTAACCAGGTTCGGGGCCTCTCGATGGAGGTAAAACCCTACTTCCTGCTTGATTGATCTTGATGATATGAGTATTACAAGAGTTAATCTACCACGAGATCGTAGAGGCTAAACCCTAGAAGCTAGCCTATGATGATTATGATTGGCCTTCTGCGGACTAAACCCTTCGGTTTATATAGACACCGGAGGGGGCTAGGGTTTACACAGAGTCGGTTACAAAGAAAGAGATCTAATATCTGGATCGCCAAGCTTGTCTTCCATGCAAAGGAGAGTCCCATCCAGACATGGGACAAAGTCTTGAGTCTTGTATCTTCACGGGCCATCAGTCCGGCCAAAGTATATAGTCCGGCTGTCCGGATACCCCCTAATCCAGAACTCCCTCAGTAGCCCCTGAACCAGGCTTCAATGACGATGAGTCCGGCGCGTAGATTGTCTTCGGCATTGCAAGGCGGGTTCCATCTCCGAATACTCCATAGCAGGTTAAGGATTGTGTCCGACTCTGTGAGATAATTTCCACACACCACCATAGAGAGCATAACACTTTACAAATCTAATCTGTTGACAATCTTTTTACAGCGTGCCCTTATGCCGCGGCCTGGCTCAATACGAGCTGGTTTTTCTCGGCCTGCCTCGACATGCATTGCGAGGCGGTTTTATTGGCACGCCTTTGTCAAAGCAGAGATCGTGTTACCCTTATTGCGGGATCCTCCATCAATACGGGCGCGTGCAACCCCACGACGCCTGCTGGTATGACTCTGTGTTTTTAGGTAAGTCCCAAGCGGTTACGCTGAGGACGCTTGATATTCACCCCCTTTATAGAGGGGCCGAGGCCTATCCCTCTTTCCTACCATGCTTGCGCCTTTCCGCATCTCGAGTTCCAACACCCGAAGCCCAAGCTTAGGCACTTCGGATCTTCAATCATGTCCGGATGCAGCCTTCAAGGCCGGTGGATGGCCTCCTCCGTCACAGAGGAGGACATTGCAAAACTTAGGGAGATCAGATATCTGACCGCCGACATCAAGGGCTTCCTGCTCCAGGGCAGGTCATCCCTACTCCCGAGCCGAACGAGAGCGTCGTATTTGTTTCCCACTTCCTCCGCGGCTTAGGCTTCTCCCTTGATCCCTTTGTGAGAGGGCTCATGTTCTATTACAGGCTAGATTTTCATGATCTAACTCCGGACTCCATCCTTCACATCTCGTCATTCATCGTTGTGTGCGAAGCCTTCCTCCACATCACCCCGCACTTCGTCTTATGGCTTAAGACCTTCAATGTGAAGCCGAAGATGATTGAGGGGCGACATGCAGAGTGTGGAGGTGCTACAATAAGCAGGAACACCGACGCCCCATGGCCAGAGGGCTTCTTCCAGGAGGTGTCTGATCTATGGCAGCGGAGGTGGTTTTACGTCACTACTCCCAGAGGCACAAAGTGGGTGGCTGCCCCCGACTTCCGTTCGGCCCCTCCGCCTCAACTGGCGTCATGGGCTAATGTGGGACTAGATTGGGTGCCTGCTAATGATGTTCCAACATTGCAGAGCCGCATTCGGGAGCTCCTTGTGAGGTACATTAGTCTTGTCAGTGTAATTCAGGTAATGCTAGTCCGACGGATCTTCCCGTGCAAACGCCGGCCTCTCCGGATGTGGGAGTTCAACCCAAAAGGTCTGCGGACTACTCTGCACTTCTTTGGCATGACGCTCGAAGGGATGTGTAAGTTATTCTTCGGACCACAAGTAAAGTGTCCGGACACCACCGAGGATGCGGTCCTGAGCTGCAACCGCCCAGATACCCAAGTAAGTAGCCCAGAAACCGAACACTTCGTTTATATTTATCATAACATTGTTCTAAAAACCATCCGCGACCAGGAATGGCTCAGCAAGGCGGAGAGAATCAGGTGCCCGGCACCGCTTCCCGAAGGCTCACCTAGTCCTGCCATAGCCAGGATGCTTAGTCGTGTGCTAAGTCAAGTGCCCTCGGGGAAAGATGAGGGGAAGAACGGAGAAGCAGAGCTTCACATGTTGCACATCCAAAGCGGGGAATTTACTACCTACGCAAAGGAATATAGTCGGGGAGGGGAATCTACGGTCTCCTCCCCTCGCGGGAAGAAGAGGGCCGCCTCCGAAGACTTGGAGACAGAGGTGCCTAGACAAGGGAAGAAAACTTCACCAGGGGGCCCTGCCCCGAAGGGTGTCCTCACAGCGCCATGCCCGCAAACGGGCCAGCCCTCGGCCGAGCTGTAAGTTAACCGTAAACACAAAGCTACTACTTCCTCCTCCGAGAACAATAACCAGGATCCATTCTTTGCAGTCCGGCTAGCAGCTCTTCTCGACAGAGTTCGTCTTCGGGGGATCTTCTTCCGGAGATGATGGAGAGTGAAACCCCACCAGCCTCTCCGCCTCATGGGCGGGCGACCCTGAGGTGTCGTCACGAAGGAGTCCAGATTTGCTGAGGCCAGAAGCTAATACTTCGGCCGCCCTGAGCCCGGAGCGTTCGGCTCCCACAGGGGGGCGATAAGAAGGGTCCAGCACAGTTCGGCGACCAGCCGGACACGCTGATGGGCCTTCTGGAGCAAGCTTCTCTCTCGGAGGATCACCGTTCATTAATGAGCACGGTGCTTGAGAAGATTTCATCCGCCACCAGCGGGTTGAATGAAGCTTTTACGAGCCTGCTCAAAGGCTTTGAGGTATGTAATGAAATACATAATTTTTTTATTGTGGCGCATGCGCTAGGTGTGCTCCGTATAGATAGTAGCCCCTGAGACTCTGGTTGCCAGCCCTAGGCGGCAAACGGAGGATCGCATTGTTAAGTAATGATCGCACTATATTCATGCACAGGTGGCTAAGGGTCCGGCGGCCGACCGGTCCGTTGAAGTCGCTGAACTGAGGCGACAGATTGAAGTTGTGGATGCCGACATCACACTTGTGAACGAGCGGCTTAACGAGTCACAAAGTATGTGCTCTGCCTTCCTAATTTTTATAGGAAATATTTAAGAGGAGCATAATGTTAATGATATGCTTCGACTGCAGGTGGAGCTGCTGCCGTGGAGGCCCTGAGGGCGGAGCTTGCCCTAGCCAAGGAGCAAGCCCAGGCTAGCAATGCGGCTGCCCTAAAGGCAGCCGAAGAGTTGAGAGCCGAACAGGCTGCTCATCGCCGAAGCGAAGATAAAATAGCCGAGATGGTTGTGGAGCTAAAAAACGCCGTCGAATGGTATGAGCTCCTTGAGAAAGAGAATCAGGCAAAGTCGGCTGACCTAAAGAAGGCCCTTGATGCGGCCAAGGAGACGCGTTCCGAAATTAGGGATGCGCGGGAGGAGCTTCGACATACCGGAGAAATCGCGGCTGGAAGCCCTTATTTGTTCCGGATGAAGTTCTTAGATCCAAACTATGCTCCTCTGGATCGGCGCTGGAGCCCTGCAGACGCGTATGCGGATCTGGCAAAGAGTACGGCTGATGCAGCCAAGTTTTTTGAGGATCAAAAAGATAATGAAGTGGAAAGGCTGTTCTGGTCGCAATTCAGTGCTCCAACGCGCCCGTTGCCTTTGAGTGAAAGGATGGCCGCTGTGGCCGAGCTCCATGGGTTGTCCGGTCTTGCAATGAGGTCTGTAATAGACCATCTATGGCCAAAGGGGCCGAAGCCGGACAGTTATTTTGGTTTAGTGCAACAATTCCTTGGTGCCGTATCACGAATCGATGCCATGAAGAGGTCGGCGTGCATAGAGGATGCGTGAATGGCTCTTGCCCGTGTTAAAGCATATTGGACAGATATGGAGGCCACCATCATTGCAACCCAGAATCCGGCGGGAAGCCAGGATCCGACGAGCACTAATTGGAGCAGGCAGCAGAAGGTGCTCGTTTAATAGAGGCTCAGTGCTCGAAGAATATCATGTTCGAGTGACAAATCGTTCCATTGTATAAACAATTTAATTATAGAGGCTATATTTATACTTTCGCCCGAAAGTGTTATTGTGCCTCTTGTGCGGCCGTTTGATGTATATATAACCTAAAAGTTAGTAGTCGTTGGCTTCAGCGCCCATGCATACAATGCTGGGGTGTTTGCAAAAAGATGTGTAATCACACTTGATCCAACGTCTTGGTCGGTTAAGGAGGTGATCGCATGTCGAACTAGGAAGCCGGACTATATAGCTTTAACACTTTCACTTAGCCCTAGGAGTTTGACGGTGGAGCTACTATGTAGCCCCTGGTACCTTCGCGTGCATCTGGATACGGGCGCGTGTGTACATGACCGGGGAACGGCCCTTCGTTAATGCGGAGGAACCCTAAAGATTCTGATGAGTCCTCGAGTGGTTGACCAGTCTCTCGCTATATCATGACAGTCAGTTTTCGGCTTACTCTACTGAAGTGCTCGTCCGGAATAACCAGGGCACAATCGCAGTAGTTCTCCTTTGGCCGCCTTAGCCGATAGAAACGGAACGTAAGGCGGCAAACCCAGGAGCCAGGCAAACCCAACATTTGACCAAAGACATGATTCAGAGCTGATGCATATAAGGCCAAACTCGCGACGCCGAACACTCCCGAAGGTATTCGGACTTTATAACATATACTGGGCTAAGTAACGCCCTTTATTATGAACCCTGTATTTCTAGGTACGTGCATTAGTCTGTCATGGCGAAATACCAATAACGCTAGTATCCCCTGTGGGTGTAGTACCCATGGGATGTTAAGCAACAAGAGACAATAAAGAAGGTTTACACAGGGGGTTAATCTAAAGAGAAACCTTTGAGCAGGGCCCTGCTGCACGTCTGCGCCTTTGTCTCTGTTGTGCCGTGTCCTGGGAGGGTATCACACAAATGGTGTATGTAAAAAGGAAAACTCATGTAAAAGAGTATGACGTAAGCGTGCGAAGAATATGTTATTATCAAAGGATAGTAGAGGTGTAAGACATTGGCCTGTTAATAAGGTCAAGCCAAAAGGTGGGCTTTATTGAATATCTGTAGCCCCTGGTGTCCTCTATGGGATTACATGTATAGCACCCAGTCAGGTTTATCTGGACTGTTACCCACGGTGGTGTGCCGGACTCGTCTAACCGTGTCCGTGGTCTTAACGACCGATCATGCATTCTGATATTAGAGGCCGCTTAGTGTCCGGCTGTAGAGCCGTCGCATACTCTTCCGCACGTAAGGAACGCTCTGTATTTCCGTTAACGGTGATGACGCCACGTGGACCGGGCATCTTGAGTTTAAGGTAGGCATAGTGCGGTACTGCGTTGAAGCGGGTGAAGGCCGTTCTTCCGAGCAATGCATGATAACCACTTCGGAGGGGAGCGATGGTGAAGAGTAATTCTTCGCTTCTGAAGTTGTCTTGAGAACCGAATGTCACCTCTAAAATGAGGGAGCCCCTGTAGCGGGCCTCAACGCCTAGTATCACCCCTTCAAAGGTGGTGTTACTTTAGCTGATTCTGGATGGGTCTATCCCATCCTGCGGATAGTGTCCTGGTATATTAGATTGAGACTACTGCCTCCGTCCATGAGGACATGAGTGAGATGGTATCCGTCGATTATTGGGTCAAGCACCAAGGCAGCCGATCCTCCGTGTCGCGTACTAGTCGGGTAGTCCCTTTGATCAAAGGTGATCGGGCAGGCCGACCAGTGGTTAAGTTTGGGGGCGACGGGCTCTACAGCGTATGCGTCTCTGAGCGCGTGTTTGCGCCTTCTCTTGGGTATGTGAGTCGTGTAGATCATGTTTACTGTCTTTACCTCTGGTGGGAATTTTTTCTGTCCCCCGGTGTTCGGCTGGCGAGGCTCATCCTCGTCTTCACTTGGTGTTTCCTTCCCTTGTGTTTGGCATTTAACTTGCCCGCCTGCTTAAAGACCCAACATTCTCTGTGAGTGTGGTTCGCAGGTTTTTTGAGGGTGCCATATTTGGCATAGTCTGTCCAGGACTTTGTTCAAGCCGGACGGTCCCTCTTTGCTGCCTTTAAATGGCTTCTTTTGTTGACCGGGTTGAGAGCCCCTGAATCCGGCGTTGACCATTGTGTTGTCCGGACTTTCTTCCTTGTTTCGATGCTTGTTTTTATTGCGTCGTGGCTTCCTGTTGCCATCCCTGATTTCGGATGTGCCTGGGTCGCTGGTGCCTCTACGGGCCAACCAGCCGTCTTCACCCACGCAAAAGCGGGTCATAAGGCTTCTTATGGCTGCCATTGTCCTTGACTTTTCTTGGCCGAGGTGTCTGGCGAGCCACTCATCCCGGATACTGTGCTTGAAGGCCGCTAGGGCTTCGGCATCCGTACAATCGACAATTTGATTCTTCTTAGTGAGGAATCTATTCCAAAGCTTGCGGGCGGACTCTCCCGGCTGTTGAATTATGTGACTTAAATCATCAGCGTCTGGAGGTCGGACATAGGTTCCTTGAATATTGTCCCTGAAAGCATCGTCAAGTTCCTCCCAACTTTAGATTGAATTTTCGGGGAGGCTTTTCAACCAGTGTCGAGCTAGTCCTTTCAACTTGAGGGGAAGGTATTTTATGGCGTGGAGGTCGTCTCCACGAGCCATGTGGATGTGAAGGATAAAATCCTCAATCTAGACCCCGGGGTCTGTCGTTCCATCATATGCCTCTATGTTCACGGGTTTAAAACCCTGTGGAAATTCGTGGTACAGTACCTCTTCGGTGAAGCACAGAGGGTGAGCAGCCCCTCTGTATCTAGACATGTTGTGGCATGCTGTCGACTGTTGTTGTGTTCAGTGCTGATTCCAAACTGGTATTCGATTATTCTGATCGTTTTGGTGACCATAATCCTGCGCCGAAGCGTGTCCTCTAGATCCATAGATGGACCTTGTCGCGCCGGCCTTTTTGTCCAGGAGTTCGCATAAATCATGTGTGGCGTCAGTAGCTGCTCTGTCGCGGTCATGAAGTGGCTGGTCCGGCCTACCGGTCGTATTGTTATTCGGCGGAATGGCCTCATCGTCGAATTCTGGCAGCAGCTTGCGCTTTGGATAGCTCTTTATGTGGCGATCGTCGCCGTATTTTTCTTCAGTGTCTAGAACTTTATTCCATTTGTGGTTGAGCGTTTCCTGCGCGGCCTTAAGCCTTTGGTTCTGCTTCTTTAGACTTCTCGCAGTGGCCATAAGCCTTCTGTGGAGGTTATCTCGTTCCAAACGTTTTTCCGGGATGATGAATGCATCGTCGTCCGGACTATGCTCCTCTCTCGGGGCAGGTTGATGAGTTCGGCCCTCAGGATCGCTATGATCGGGCGTCTGCTTCGGGCTGTGTTCGGCATGACCTGGCTCATCCTGCTCCATCGCTGGGTCCATATGGTCGTTGTTGCCTGGGGTGTCGATCTTTCTAGTGTTGTTATCGCTATTTTTACTATGGCTGGACTTAGAGCGGCGTCTGCACCGTCGTTTTGTCTTTTGTCCAGGGGTTTTATCCTCTGTTTTATCGCCATCGTCCTCCTTAGGCGTGTCCACCATGTATATATCATATGATGAGGTGGCAGTCCAGCGCCCCGTGGGCGGTGGTTCTGAATCGTCCCCTGCGCCGACGTCCATACCGTCGGTGTCATCGGAGTCGAAGTCAAGCATGTTTGTTATGTCATCGACAGTGGCTATGAAGTGGGTGGTGGGTGGGCAACGAATTTCTTCGTCGCCGTCTTCCCCCTCGTGTCGGACATAGTTCAGCCAAGAGTCTCCTAACAAAGAGAGAGACCTTAATGAATTCAGCATGTCGCCAAAGGGCGAGTGCTGGAAGATATCCACGGTGACGAACTCCATTATCAGATCCCAACCAGATTCGGTGAGCTCGGGGGCGCGCGGTCTGGGCCCTATAGCCGGACACAAGTCCGGGGGTCCGGTGACACAGACTTCCTTGGGGGAGGAGTCTGTGTTCGGCTCTACTGCCGATGAGTGTTCGGCCTCCGGGGCGAGGTCCATCCACCCGTCCTCGGACGACGCGATCTGCCCCCGGATTTAGGTCCAAAGCTATTGAAGGTGCAATATCCCGCATATTGTCTGACAGCAGGTCTAAGCCGTGCTCGTCGTGACTGTTCGGCGCTCCTGGTGTAGGTCCAAATCCATCAAAGATCAAGTCTCCGCAGGCATCGGCCGTGTAAATTTCAAGTTTCTGAACCTGACCTGATGGCCAGGGGCATAGCTATCGATCTGCTCCAGATGGCCAAGAGAATTGGCCCGCAGTGCAAAGCCACCGAACATGAAGATTTGTCTGGTGGGAAAAGTCTCACTCTGGACCGCGTTGTTGTTGATGATTGAAGGAGCCATCGAACCTTGCAGCGATGACACAGAGGAACTCTCAATGAAAGCACCAATGTCGGTGTCAAAACCGGCGGATCTCGGGTAGGGGGTCGCGATCTGTGCGTCTAAGGCTAATGGAAACAGGAGGCAAGGGACACGATGTTTTACCCAGGTTTGGGCCCTCTCGATGGAGGTAAAACCCTACTTCCTGCTTGATTGATTTTGATGATATGAGTATTACAAGAGTTGATCTACCACGAGATCGTAGAGGCTAAACCCTAGAAGCTAGCCTATGATGATTATGATTGGCCTTCTGCGGACTAAACCCTCCGGTTTATATAGACACCGGAAGGGGCTAGGGTTTACACAGAGTCGGTTACAAAGAAAGAGATCTAATATCCGGATCGCCAAGCTTGTCTTCCACGCAAAGGAGAGTCCTATTCGGACACGGGACGAAGTCTTGAGTCTTGTATCTTCACTAGCCATCAGTCCGGCCAAAGTATATAGTCCGGCTGTCCGGATACCCCCTAATCCAGGACTCCCTCAGTCACCAAAAACATAACTCATATAATACATATCATCATTGAACGTTAAGTGTGCGGTCCCTACGGGTTTGAGAACTATGTAGACCTGACCAAGACACCTCTTTGGTCAATCACCAATAGCGAAACCTGGATGCTCATATTGGTTCCCACATATTCTATGAAGATCTTAATCAGTCGAACCGCAATATCAACATACGTTAATCCCTTTTTCACTGATATGTTACTTGCCCGAGATTCGATCGTCGTTATCTTCATACCTACTTCAATCTCATTACCGGCAGTCTGTTTATTCGTTCCGAAGTGCATCATCCCGCAACTAACTCGTTAGTCACATTGCTTGCAAGGCTTCATATGATGTGCATTACCGAGAGGGCCCAGAGATACCTCTCCGATACTCGGAGTGATAGATCCTAATCTCGATCTATGCCAACCCTACAAACACCTTCGGAGATACCTGTAGAGCATCTTTATAATCACGCAGTTATGTTGTGATGTTTGATAGCACACAAGGCATTCCTCCGGTGTCCAGGAGTTGCATAATCTCATAGTCGGAGGAATATATATTTGACACGAAGAAAGCAGTAGCAACAAAACTGAACGATCATTATGCTAAGCTAACGGATGGGTCTTCTCTATCACATCATTCCACTAATGATGTGATCACATTTATCAAATGAAACTCATGTCCATGGCTAGGAAACTTAACCATCTTTGATTAACAAGCTAGTCTAGTAGAGGCATACTAGGGACACAGTGTTTTGTATATGTATTCACACATGTATCAAGTTTCCGGTTAATACAATTCTAGCATGAATAATAAACATTTATCATGAATAAGGAAATATAAAATAACAACTTTATTATTGCCTCTAGGGCATATTTCCTTCAATACTACTCATTTCCTGTGTTTTTGAAGGAAACTACACATCCACCCAAAGCTCATTTTGCGCGTAGGAACGAGGCAAGTTAATTCCTTAGGATAGAAAGTGGCATCCTATCGAATTCCTACGTTTTGATTTCGTCCAAACCGAATGAGCCCTAAGAGGGTGGATAGGCAGTTCCTAGTTGGAGACATTGCCTAATTTTCTTTGACCTGAAACTGCAGGGCTTAGGCCCCACAGCAATTTTATTACTCCCAACCAAAAATACATATGTGCAGTAATTACAAGGTCAGAGAGACCCTAAAAGAGAAAAGGCAAAGGTAAAAAACTAACCTCAAGGAGGTAAAAAAGAGATCCATCTAATCAGATCATCTTTGAACTTAGGTTTAATCCTATGAACTAAAAGAGAAATGTCCAAAATAAAAGAAGATCTCCACCTACGAAAAGATGGTTTGATATTCCTGAAAACCCTGTCATTTCTAACATTCCAGATATTCCAGCAAGCTAGAAAAACAACTTCAGAGAAGAAAGGCCTTGCAAAATCCCTTCTAGCTTGGTAAGCAATGGCAGTCATGTCATTTCCAGCAGGCCAGCTGATTTGAAGGTAATTCCAGACCCTGCAACTAAAGTTACACTGAAAGAAAAGGTGATCCCTGTCCTCCTTGGTGTGTGTGGGACACATCACACACAAATTTGAGTCAGAAACATTCCAGTGCCTTCTCTCCAGCATATCCTGGGTATTCAGCCGATCCATGACCAACATCCAAGCAAAGAACTTGATCCTCAAGGTGCAACAACTAGCCCAAATCCAGGAGAGAATTGGGTTGGACACTATATGCTTATGCAAGAAAGAATAATATTTCTTGGCAGAATAATCCTTTCCATCCTCTTTCCAAACCCAAACATCATTCAATTGGTGGTTATGATTGGAATTTCCAAGCAAGGATTGCAAAGACTGTAACTCACCAAAAGCTCTCTCTGAGAGGGGTAAATGAAATAATAAAGTGAGATCAGACATGTCAAAAACCTCAGCAGCAGAAATAAGAGGGTCAATGGCAAAGGAGAATAGTCTTGCAAATCTTTGATCAAGTGGGACACTGGAGTCCCCCAAAGACCAAGAATCAAACCAAAACAGGAACGTGTCACCCCTATGAACATGCACAGCACAGACCATCCTGAACTTATCCATTAACTTGCAAATATCCCTCCACCAGAAGGAACCATAAATGGTTGTGGCATGAGGGACTCTACCATGATAGTAGGTATTCCAAATCAAATGTACCCATGGGACATCAACTTTATTGTAGAACTTACTAACATGTTTGAGAAGTAGAGCTCCATTCTACAACCTCAAATTCAAAATACCCAGCCCACCTTTATTCTTTGGCCTGCAAACCAAACTCCAAGCAGCCAAAGACTGACCAGACTCCTGTCCATACTTTATCCAAAGGCACTGCCTCTGAATTCTCTCCAATTGCTTTAAAATACCAGGAGGCAGGTCCAGACTGCAGAGGAAAAAATAGGAACAGAAGAGAGGGCAGAGATCAAATACTGTAGCCTTCCTCCATGTGCAAGAAAGGAAGAGCTTACATAAAGTTTCCTCTCCATGTTATCCACCAAAGGCATTAAGTCCAGTATCTTGGGTTTGTTGATTCCCACAGGTAGCCCAAGATAGGTAAAAGGCAGAGTGCCAACCACACAACCAAAAACTGAAGCCAGCCTAGCAATCTCCACTGAATCTACATTAATAGGTAGCATAGAAGACTTATGATAGTTGACATGCAACCCAGTGGACTTGGAGAATAGAAGTAACATCTTCTTCAAAGCAACCAACTGAGATTCCTCAGCAGGCAAGATAATTAGGGTGTCATCAGCATACTGAATAATGGGGTAGTCCTTGTCATGACAGGGAATGGGAAGCTCCAAAAGTCCTTTATGATACATATCATTCACCACTGATTGCAACAAATCAGCAGCAATTGCAAACAGGAGTGGAGAGAGAGGATCACCCTGCCTAACACCTTTCTTGCAGGTAAATTGCTTACCAGGTACTCCATTAAGCAGAACAGAAGAAGTACCAGAAGCTAGGAATTGCTTTACCCAGGAAATCCATTTCTCATTGAAACCTTTGTGTCTCAAAATCTGAAAAATAGCCTCATGCTCAATAGAATCAAAAGCTTTCTCAAAGTCCAACTTTAGAATAACAATAGACCTTTTAGACTGGTGGCATTGATGCAAGTATTCAAGTGTCCAAGCCACACAGTCCTGAATTGTTCTTGACTTGATAAAACCATATTGGTTTTTGTGCAGACATCTCATGATATCCAACTGTAACCTGTTTGCAGCCATCTTTGAAAGAAACTTAACCCCCATACCAGTAAGAGAGATAGGTCTAAAGTCATTGACAGATTCAGGAGACCTCTTCTTGGGTACTAGGGTGATGTATGAATAGTTGATATTCTCAAGATTAGCAGTCCCTTCATGAAAAGCAGAAGCCAATGCATAGAAGTCCTTACTGATTATGTGCCAACACTTTTTGAAGAACAAGCCATTAAATCCATCAGGGCTAGGTGACTTGTCAATAGGCATGTTCTTAACAGTGTTATCCATCTCCTCCTTGGAGAATAAGTTGGTCAAGGAATCTAGACCCTCCACCCTATCCAGAATAGAGGAGAGATCAAAACACATTTCAATCCCATGACTAGAGCCCATTCTATTTTTGAAATTAAGCCATAGAGCAACAGCCATTTGCTCATGATCAGACACCACAGAACCATCCTCCAGCCTTAATGAAGCAATGGAATTATGCCTATATCTTTCAGAGGCCAGAGCAAGAAAAAATTTAGTGTTCTCCTCACCCACTTTAATGGATCTAATAGTACACCTCTTCCTCCAATAGAGGTACTGTAGGTGTAGGAGATGCTCCAGATGCAGCTTGACAAGATTTCTGAAGTTGAACTCATGCCTGAATAGGGGCCTCAACTCCTCCAAGCAATCCAAAATGAGAACCACTCTATTGCATTTAGCAATTAAAATCTTCATTTTGGAGACATTCATATGCCAACTCTTGAGATCTCTCCTCAAGGATTTGAACTTAGCAGCAATATTTGCAGTAATGTGTGCTTTGTTTGAAGTAGTAGACCAAGAAGCAGACACACAATCAAGAAAACCCTGCAACTCCACCCAATAATTCTCAAAACGAAAGATATTACATTTTGGAATAGAGGTGTTGATAGCCACCACACAGGGCACATGATCTGAAGCAGTCCTTGCAAGTGGCAACACCTGAGTGGAAGGGTAACAGGAGATCCAATTTGCAGATGTAAAAAACCAGTCGAGCTGCTCAAGGAGAGGATTATCTTGCATATTTGACCAAGTGAAAGATCTTCCCTTAATAGGTAATTCCAGCAGACCAAGATGCCCAATAATCTCATTAAAGATAAATATATCATTAGCATCTCCACCAGGAAGGTTTCTGTTTTCAGTTGATCTAATAAAATTAAAATCCCCCAGGACCAGCCAACTAGCAGAGTCAGGGATGGAAAGATGGTAGAGTCAGTCCACAAAATCATCCCTAGCTTGACCTCTGCACGGCCCATAAACATTGACCAACGTCCAAGTTTCATTATTATGCTTGGAAGTGAATTGGACAACAATACCAAAATGCTTAACCTCAATTAAGCGACGAGAGAGAACAGAGGAGTTCCACAGCACAGCTATGCCACCCGAGGCCCCAACCGAAGGACTGAAAGCAAACGAATCAAAACGTCGGGGGCAAAATTTTCGGACAGTCATGGAGTCAATACACTCCATTTTCGTCTCTTGTAGACAGACAACAGAAGCCATGCTTTCATCCACCTTATTACGAACAGCACGTTGGTGATCATCAGAATTAAGACCCCGAACGTTCCAACACATTACACGCCAACTTCTAGTAGAATGAGGATCCATAAAACACATTGTTTACAGGCTTTAAGAGCATGCCTGCGTAGCGGTAAGCACAGACAACAGTTCAAACCGGCGACATAGCCGAACAAAATAAACATGCCCTGATAACGATCATCAACAAATCCCCAACAAAAGAGACATAAGATAAACCTACGATAAATAGCCTGGTTATGGGTCGACCACACCCCGCATTCATAACCCGGACTAAACATCAGAAGTATTGCCCTTAGCAGAGGAAGGATCCGCCATAAGCGCATCCGTAGTAAGCTTGTCAGCAGAAATACCCAGGTCTACTCCAATTTGTTCAATATGATGCATTGGTGTTGGAGGCGGCACTGGAGTCGATCTTGGAACATGATCATCATCCGCTAGGGGTTTACAGCTGGGCTTCTTTTTCTTGGGCTCCGTCATTGGCAGGGCTTGCAGCACAGGCTTAAAACCATCCCTCTTTGCAGAGCTACGAGTGCAACGGTGCAGGTCAGAGTCGACAATGGGAGCACAACCACATTTGGTCACTCTCTTCATCTTCGGGGCAGGAGCAGAGAAAGAGAACTGCTCCTCAGAAGCAGGAACAGGCTGCAAACCAGGGCCCAGCTCCAACTCCTGAGAACTGTCAGCGAACAGAGCACAAGCAGGCCCTCTGGGAGGCGAAGCAGTTGACAGTGGGGCAACCATGCCAGCAGAATCATCAGGAATTAATTCCGAAACCCAGTTAACCTTCTCAAAATCCAACGACCATGATCTCTTAGAAAGAACCAGTGGATGAAACGAAGCCTGAAAAACTTGCTTTGGAACATGCAGAGCAGAGCAACGACCCAAAAGGGTATGAAAAGTCCTTCTCCATGCCATCTCCGGCAGCAAAGGCGGGCCGTACACCACATTAAAACGTCCAACAATAAGATCCTGTTGGGGCATTGCAGGCTGCTGATATGGCACTATGGCCCAAGCATCAGGGTCGGCAGTCAGAGCAACATTCTGAAGGTCATTTCCCAAAAAAGCATCTGGAGGCTGAAAATCATTACCAGGATCAGCCACAACCAAGCCTGGCACCAAATCCCCAGCATCCAACGGAGCAATCACCGGGGGCAACTGATCAGGCTCGGCTACCACAGTAGGAGGATCATCCTCAACTGCATGAGCATCCAAATGCACGAGCACAGGAGGAGCAAGCTGAATAGAACTGTCAGACTGATTAACAGAGCCTGAAAAATCTTGCTGGTTTATGACAATAGACTCCTGATCAGGAACAACTGCAATAACCGGATCATCTGCTGGAGCTTGGTCATTGTTGTCCCATCCCCATCCACCACCCTGATTAACATCCACAGGAGGCAGGGGCGGCGGCACATCATTCCACCCAAGCGCAGGGTAAGGTGGCAGAGCAAAAATATTGTCTTCATGGATCAAGTGCCCAGGCAAGGGGTGAGGGTTTCCATCGATCGGCATGAGATCTTCATCTTGCAGCATTTGCTCCGCAAAATTAGCACCAAGTTTATAGCGAGGTGCAGTCCAAGATACTTTTGCACCTCCCCAATCAGCATAGTCAGAGAACACCACATCCCTGGGAACTAAGATGTCCTCAGGAAAAGAAGCAAAAATGATAGATTTGACAAGATACGGATCGTCAGTAATCCAATGATGGAATTTTCCAAAAGTAATGACTGCAGCCCTTAAGTTCTCCTCATTACGCAGATCAAGAGGGAGGCCCAAAAACAAACAAAATGATCCTGGCCAAGATCTTGAGGAGGCATTTGAACCAAAGCAAAACTCTCCTCAGCATCTCTGACCCCAAATAAACCAACACCAGAAATCAATGGCTGAGCTGAACGGACATGAAAACCCATGTGGTTGATGAGCTCAACCACGTGCTCACGTACCTGTCCCATCTGATCCAGAGGCGGAGCCGGCATAACCTCCGCAATCAAGAAGCGTTCATGAGAACGAACCACGGGCGACGAAGGCGAGACGAAGGTACGAGGAAGACGATGAACACCTCCATCGATGTTGTGATGCCCCACCGGCACATAGCGCATCAGATCAATGGCAAAGTTGGCCATTGGTGGGGGAGGAAGGAAGCGGAGGCGTCGGCGGAGGCGAACTAGCCGGTGTGCGTGGAGCGCAGGTCGCCGGGGATAAAGGTCATATGATGGGGCAGGACAGCAAGGGTGGTGGCAGCGCGTGCTTCCCAATGCAGGAGGGAAAGACCGGCCTATCCGAGATATCGGGACGCTTCTGTTTCCAACATAAACCTTTTTCTATCGCAATAAACTCGCAGTCCTTCCTAGAATGACCAAGATCCCCACAGGTCAAACATCCAACGGAGACCGAGCAGCTGACAGACAGGTGGCCCCCCATAGAGCAGCGAGAACACGTAAGCACTTGGTCCACAATGTCATTGACCATGGTCTCAAAAGCATCATTGGCCTCTTGTGTAGATGGAATATCCAACGGAATAGGGCTAGCAGGCCCAACAGGTGAATGAGTAGTAGGAGTGGGCTCTGCTGCAACTAGGCTGGCTACCGAAGGAGGAAAACTAGGCCTGGGGAGGCATGCGGGCGATGGACCAGTGATCACCGAGTCCGAATAGCCCAACATGGCATGGGAGTCCAACATGGCATCATTCAAATCAGGATCTACCCCGCCCGAAGATCTCGCCGGGGATGGAGCGAGTGGTTCCGAAAAAGACGATCGTATGGGAACGACCATGCCAAAAGTGATCGACGGCGAGGCAACCGTCCACTGAAGCTCCACCGGCGGCGGTGGGTGAATGGCAACACGTTCCTTCAGGGGTAAATCATAACCGGAGATAGCAGCTAATTTAATGCAATTCTGAGTAGCAGGATAACGATAACCCTTACATGCATCATATTTCTGAAATGTAGCGAAAGAAAGCCTTTTGCAAGATGAATTACCAGATCCGATCGCAGACTTGACAGGAGGCTTATGCATGGCCAACATACCAAGAGTGGCACGCCGCTTGGAGGGGCTGACAAGGATCCACTCCGCGTCACACTCCTTTTTCCAGATCAAAAACTCACGCCACCAATTTGGCCCTCCATTGCCCCAAAGATGGAAATAACATTTGAATTGGGCACATGCATAAGAACGAGAATCAACAATATGAAATCCCACTTGCTTGCAAGACACCACAAAAGAGAAAACTTTATCCTTAATGCATGTCATCATGAGATCAATAGCAGAACCACCAAGAGCTGCCTCAAGCGCCACAGCCACCGAATCTTCATCAAGCCGGAAATCATGCCGGCTAAAAGAAACCACCAGAACAAAAGGACGTGACCCCTCCAAAGGATGTATGGAAAGACCAGAAGATCTAAAAACCTCATCAGCAAAAGCCACTCCATGAGAGAAGTCCAGATCCAGTGTTGCACCGCCATCAGAACCCATAGAAGATAGGGTCCCGAGAGAGAGAAGAGAAATCCAAAAACAATGGTCGGAGAAGATCTAAAAATTACCGAAGAGGATGGAAGATCGCCTGGAGGAGTCGCCGGAGGGTGGGTGGGAGCATCATTTTCATAGCAACAAACACACACATTGCCTAATTGAAGTTGCAGACTTACTTTTCACCTACTCGGACGATCCCCAAGCTCCTGCGTGTCGTTGTTGATCACCCGACGACTATTCTTCTCTTTTTACTTTTCACCTACTCATTTATGTAACGGCTATAAAGCCACGAAACTCGCATGAGTGGAGGCATCCCTTGTGTAATGGGGTTGTGAACCCTAGCCGCCAGTGGCGTGTTACCTATCTTTCGCCTTTCAATAAGAACCCTACATTTAATTCTCCAATTTCATCTGTGTTCTTGAGTGATTGCTGTTGAAATTCAGTCATAGCATAGACTAGTTCCTGACAGGTTCATAAAAATGACCGCATCTATACATGTACGAAACGTGAAAAAAAAAATCATTGGGTTTAGGTGAACCCAACGCCTACATGATGGCTCTGCCTCTAGAGGGGGGCAGGCCCCCTACCTCTCTCCAATCCTTGCCGGCTCATTATCTAGTGATATATTTCCTGAAATGGATTGGTTAACGAGTGTGTGTGACACAACGGGGTTGGGTACAGGTCTGAGGTTCGACCCCATGGCTCTAGTTTTTCTCTTTAATATTTTGTCCGACATTTCGTATGGTCAAGGTGTCAGGTCCTGACTATGAATCTATGATCTAGGGAGCAGTTGTATGTAATGTGGACATTAAGTGAGGAGAAATGGCTGAATCAAGAGGCCAGATATATACTTATCTAGGGTTTGGTATGAGTGTTTTGGCGATCGGGCTGAATTGGGAAAAATAGCATACGAGTCACATCCAGACGGTTAGATAAGATCACTCCACGAGGTAAGGGAAACTCCAATGCGCCGGCACGCAAACTATCTGTGCATGTCTGTTTGGGTCCAAATGGACACAAATTAGGGCCCAATGCGCTGACCCAAACGGACGCGCGTCCACTTTTGTCCATGTGCGACCCCTTTTTGGCCCAAATTTGAGCCGGGTTTGCATCAGCGTGAACACAAAGCGGACGTGCGTGACCCCCGCCCTTGTTCTTCCCCTAGCCCGCCAGTCGGTGGCACAATGGCCATTCCCCCTCCCATTGATAGCCAACACACCGAGCCACCCCGATCTCGCCGATGTCCATAGTTTCAGCCGGTTGGACGATGACCAGGTCACAACCCACACCCATCAACCTCCCCAGCATCTCGCCACCTCGACGACTGCTCTTGCAGGCAGTTGTGAACTGTTTTCACCGCTGTCATAGCACCCCAACGACCACGCCACCTCCGCCGCCACTGGCAACGCCGCAAGCTCGGTGTCCTCGCTCGCCGGTCGCCACCACGATTACCTCCAAGCCAATAGGACTGCTGCCTGGTCTGGGAGAGACATTGGGCTCTTCACCGTCCGACTTCTAGATCCACACCCACAAGGTGTTCGATGTTTCACTCGCAAGGTACAAATGGATAGTGATAAATGAGTACTTTTTCAACAACTTCATTTGCAATTCGAATGATTCGTCGTATGACGATGAGGACATTGTGGTTGCAGCTTTGGTCGTCCATGACCATATTAGTAGGCAGCGGCCGAGGCTTAGGGGGGTTGATCCCGGGGCATACTCCGGCGTTGAATCGCAATAGAGAGAGCAACCATTGCCTACTCTGGAAGGATTACTTTGAGTCTGCTGACCTACTCTTCAAACACAACCTCTTCCGGTGCCGCTTCAATAACATGCATAGAAGAAGTGGCATCATAAGTATCATGCATAGAAGAAGTGGCATCATCAATAACATGCGACATATCAGAATTCATAGCAGTAGCAGGTTTAGGTGTCACGAGTTTACTCAAAACAGAAGGAGAATCTAGTGCAGAGCTATATGGCAATTCCTTACCTCCCCTCGTAGTTGAGGGAAAATCTTAGTTCTTTCGTCTTCCAAGTTCCTCATAGTGACCAGCAGATATAAATCCCAAGTGACTCAAAGAATAGAGCTATTCTCCCCGGCAATGGTGCCAGAAAATAGTATTGATAACCAACAAGTATAGGGGATCACAACAGTTTTTGAGGGTAGAGTATTCAACCCAAATTTATTGGTTCAACACAAGGGGAGCCAAAGAATATTCTCAAGTATTAGCAGTTGAGTTGTCAATTCAACCACACCTGGATAACTTAGTATCTGCAGCTAAGTATTTAGTAGCAAAATAATATGATAGTAACGGTAACAGTACCAAAAGTAACGACAACAGTTTTGTAGCAATTGTAACAGTAGCAACGGTAAAGTAAATAAGCAAAGCACAATATGTGAAAAGCTCGTAGGCATTGGATCAGTGATGGATAATTATGTCGGATATGATTCCTCATGTAATAGTTATAACATAGGGTGACACAAAACTAGCTCCAGTTCATCAATGTAATGTAGGCATGTATTCCGAATATAGTCATACGTGCTTATGGAAAAGAACTTGCATGACATCTTTTGTCCTACCCTCCCGTGGCAGCGGGGTCCTAGTGGAAACTAAGGGATATTAAGGCCTCCGTTTAATAGAGTAATGGACCAAAGCATTAACACATAGTGAATACATGAACTCCTCAAACTATGGTCATCACCGAGAAGTATCCCGATTATTGTCACTTCGGGGTTGTCGGATCATAACACATAATAGGTGACTATAGACTTGCAAGATAGGATCAAGAACTCACATATATTCATGAAAACATAATAGGTTCAGATCTCAAATCATGGCACTCGGGCCCTAGTGACAAGCACTAAGCATAGCAAAGTCATAGCAACATCAATCTCAGAACATAGTGGATACTAGGGATCAAACCCTAGCAAAACTAACTTGATTACATGGTAACTCTCATCCAACCCATCATCGTCCAGCAAGCCTACGATAGAATTACTCACGCACGGAGGTGAGCATCATGAAATTGGTGATGGAGGATGGTTGATGGTGACGACAACGACGAATCCCCCTCTCCGGAGCACCGAAAGGACTCCAGATCAGCCCTCCCGAGAGAGATTAGGGCTTTGCGGCGGCTCCGTATCGTAAAACATGATGAAACTTTCTCTCTGATTTTTTTCTCCGTGAAAGCAAATATATGGAGTTGGAGTTGAGGTCGGAGGACGTTCAGGGGGGCCACGAGGCAGGGGGCGTGCCCCCCACCCTCGTGGACAGGGTGTGGGCCGCCTGACGCTAATTCTTTCGCCAATATTTTTTATTAATTCTTAAAAGTTGCTCCATGGATTTCCAGGTTATTCCGAAAACTTTTATTTCTACACAAAAATAACACCATGGCAGTTCTGTTGAAAACAACGTCAATCCTGGTTAGTTCCATTCAAATCATACAAGTTAGAGTCCCAAACAAGGGCAAATGTGTTTGGAAAAGTAGATACGACGACGACGTATCAACTCCCCCAAGCTTAAACCTTTGCTTGTCCTCAAGCAATTCAGTTGATAAACTGAAAGTGATAAAGAAAAACTTCTACAAACTCTATTTGCTCTTGTTGTTGTAAATATGTAAAGCCAGCATTCAAGTTTTCAGCAAAGGTCATGAACTAACTATTCACAATAACACTTAGGTCTCATGTTTACTCATATGAATGGCATAATCAACTAGCGAGCAATAATAATAAAACTCGGATGACAAGACTTTCTCAAAACAATCATTATATGATATAACAAGATGGTATCACGCTAGCCCTTTCTGAGACCGCAAAACATAAATGCAGAGTACATTTAAAGATCAAGGACAGGCTAAACATTGTAATTCATCGCAAAAGAGATCCAGTCATAGTCATACCCAATATAAACTAATAGTAATGCATGCAAATGACAGCGGTGCTCTCCAGCGGGTGCTTTTCAATAAGAGGGTGATGACTCAACATAAAAGAAAACAGATAGGCCCTTCGCAGAGGGAAGCAGGGATTTGTAGATGTGCTAGAGCTCAATTTTGAAATAGAGATGAATAACATTTTGAGCGGTATACTTTCACTGTCAACATAGCAACTATGGGATCTCGATATCTTCCATGCTACACACATTATAGGCGGTTCCCAAACAGAATGGTAAAGTTTATACTCCCCCACCACCAACAAGCATCAATCCATGGCTTTCACGAAACAAAGGGTGCCTCCAACAAGCAACAATCCTGGGGGAGTTTTGTTTAATTATTTTGATTTGATTTGAGCATGGGACTGGGCATCCCGGTGACCAGCCATTTTCTCGTTGAGGCGCGGAGTCCACTCCTCTTGAGAATAACCCACCTAGCATGGAAGATACAGACAGCCCTAGTTGATACATGAGCTGCTCGAGCATACAAAACAGAATTTCATTTGAAGGTTTGAAGTTTGGCACATACACATTTACTTGGAACGGCAGGTAAATACCGCATATAGGAAGGTATGGTGGACTCATATGGAACAAATTTGGGGTTTATGGAGTTTGGATGGACAGCAGTATTCCCGCTTAGTACAGGTGAAGGCTAGCAAGAGACTGGGATGCGACCAACTGAGAGAGCGACAACAGTCATGAACATGCATTAAAACTAATCAACACCGAGTGCAAGCATGAGCAGGATATAATCCACCATGAACATAAATATCGTGAAGGCTATGTTGATTTTGTTTCAACTCCATGCATGAACATGTGCCAAGTCGAGTCACTCAATTCATTCAAAGGAGGATACCACCCTTTCATACCACATCACGACCATTTTAATAGCATGTTGGCACACAAGTTAAACCATCATAAGCTCCTAGCTAATTAAGCATGGCATAAGCAACTATAATCTCTAATTGTCATTGCAAACATGTTTATTCATAATAGGATGAATCAGGAACGATGAACTCATCATATTTACAAAAACAAGAGAGGTCGAGTTCGTACCAGCTTCTCTCATCTCAATCAGTCCATCATATATCGTCATTATCGCCTTTCACTTGCCCGACCGAATGGTGTGGATAATAATAATAGTGCACGTGCATTGGACTAAGCCGGGATCTGCAAGCATTCAATTCAAGGGAGGAGACAAGGTAATATGGGCTCTTGGGTAAATCAGCAATCATGCATATGAGAGCCACTAAGCATTTTCATTAAGTTCTTCTCCTCTCGACCCCCCAAAGGAAAGAAAAGAAATAAAATTATTTACACAGGAAAGCTCCCAACAAGCAAAAGAAGAACGAGAAATCTGTTTGGGTTTTCTTTTTAATTATTACTACAAGCACGTAAATTAAACTAACTAATTTTTTTGTTTTTCTTAAGGTTTATCAAACACACAAGAAGAAAGCTGGAAAAAGAAATTAAACTAGCACGGGTAGTACAATGAAAGAGGATGAGCACCGACAACTGGAATGAGTGTGTGAACATGAATGTAGGTCGGCGAGAAATAAGTACTCCCCCAAGCTTAGGCTTTTGGCCTAAGTTGGTCTATGGCCATGGGTAGCCTGGCTGATATCCAAAATTGTAACTGGGGTCATACTGAGATGCAGCAGCCATTGCATCTTGAGCTGCAGCTTGGCGGCGAGCTGCCTCCATCCCCCTCTCGTACTCGTTTGCCTCCTCCCTAGTGACAACATATCTTATTTTTGCCTGATAATCAAAAAGGGCAGGAGCAGGGAGAGTAACATGGACAGCGCGACGTCTGTCAAAGATTAGTCGATACTGGAGGAATTGTTCATTCCTCTCAAGAAAATGATGACTGACCATAGCATTATAATCCAAATAAGCAGGAGGCAACTCCCTATCATCCTCTTGTACAGGTATACCAAGATAATTAGCCACATGGGTAGCATAAATCCCTCCAAACAAATCTCCAACTAAACCATTATTATGCAACCTACGTGCAACAATTGCCCCCAAGTTGTATTGTTTATCACCTAATACAGCACTCTTGAGAACGCAAAGATCAGGAACACACATGTGACATGCTTCATCCTTACCGTTAATGTATCTACCAATGAAGAGAGCAAAATAATGTATAGCAGGAAAATGAATGCTCCCTATGGTAGCTTGTGCTATTTCTCTAGATTCTCCCACAGTGATACTAGTAAGAAAGTCTTTATATTCAGATTTACGGGGTTCATTAACACTACCCCACCGCGGGAGTTTGCAACCAGTAGTAAAATCTTCTAGGTCCAAGGTATATGATTGATTATAAATATCAAACAAGACACTTTGAGAATTATGCGAAGATGTAAATTTAAACCTTCTCACGAATGAATCAGTCAAATAGTAGTACTGAGGACACTTATCTTGCATGAAGTCCTCAAGATCGGCATTACACACATATGCAGCAAATTCATCCTTGATGCCTACATTAACCATAAACTCTTCTGACGGCCATTCACAAGGCCGCACATCAGCATCCCTTGGTGGTTCGTCGTCTTGCTCATGCATTGCAAGTCTGGGTCCTGTCTTGAAGAACCACCTTGGTACATTTTTCTAGACATATTTCTTCCTTTGAATTTTTTTTGAAATTTTTAGTAACTCAAAATAAAAGTGAACCAAACTCAACAAGATTGATAGAAACTACTCCCACAAGTGCCTAGAGCCTATATCATGCATTAGAATTACTTGGGACCTCATAAATTTGACATGCAAGCTCAAGAATAGGGTCACCTAGGCAGAAAAAATATGCAATGAATAAAGCATTAGAACAAAAACTAATTGGACCATTGGAGGATTTACATACCAAGGAACAATCCCCCAAAGCAGTTTTGTGAATGGAGCTTTGAGCAAGGAGATCGAAAATCGCAGCAAAATGAGCTAAAACTCGTGCTTGAGCTGGATGGTGATGTTTTTGGGAGAAAGATGAAGTGTGTGGGTGCAGGAATAAGTGGAGGGGGCCACCGTGGGCCCACGAGGCAGGGGCGCGCCCTGGACCCTCGTGGCCAGGTGCCAGCTCCCCTTGTTGTGTTCGCAGTTCCAAATATTCTCAAATATTCCAGAAAAAATCATACTAAATTGGCAGGGCATTTGGAGAACTTTTATTTTCGGGATATTTTTTATTGCATGGATAATTCAGAAAATAGACAGAAAATACTATTTTTGCTTTATTTATGCTAAATAACAGAAAGTAAAAAGAGGGTACAGAAGGTTGTGCCTTCTAACTTCATCCATCTCATGCTCATCAAAAGGAATCCCCTAACAAGGTTGATCAAGTCTTGTTTAACAAACTCATTCCGAATAACATGGAACCGGAGAAACTTCGAATAACACTAGGTTACCTCAACGGGGATATGAACATCCCCAATAATAAGAATATCATGTTTCTTCTTGACAGTAGGAAGAGGAAATTCAAAACCTCCAATAATAATAGTTGGAATTTTTCCAATAGAATTGATGCTACGAACTTGAGGTTGTTTCCTCGGAAAATGTACCATATGCTCATTACCATTAACATGAAAAGTGACATTGCCTTTGTTGCAATCAGTAATAGCCCCTGCAGTATTCAAAAAGGGTCTACCAAGGATAATCGACATACTTTCATCCTCGGGAATGTCAAGAATAACAAAGTCCGTTAAGATAGTGACGTTTGCAACCACAACAGGCACATCCTCACAAATACCGACAGGTATAGCAGTTGATTTATCAGCCATTTTCAAAGATATTTAAGTAGGTGTCAACTTATTCAATTCTAGTCTACAATATAAAGAGAGAGGCATAACGCTAACACCGGCTCCAAGATTACATAAAGCAGTTTTAACATAGTTTCTTTTAATGGAGCATGGTATAGTTGGTACTCCTGGATGTCCAAGTTTCTTTGGTATTCCACCTTTAAAAGTATAATTAACAAGCATGGTGGAAATTTCAGCTTCCGATATCTTTCTTTTATTTGTAATAATATCCTTCATATATTTAGCATAAGGATTTACTTTAAGCACATCAATTAAGCTCATACGTAAGAAGATAGATCTAATCATTTCAGCAAAGCGCTAAAAATCCTCATCATCCTTTTTCTTGGATGGTTTAGGAGGAATAGGCATGGGTTTCTGAACCCATGGTTCTCTTTCTTTACCATGCTTCCTAGCAACAAAATCTCTCTTATCATAACATTGATTCTTTGATTGTGGGTTATCAAGATCAACAGCAGGTTCAATCTCTACATCATTATTGCTAGGTTGAGCATCAACATGAACATTATCATTAACATTATCACTAGGTTCATGTTCATCACCTGATTGTGTTTCAGCATCAGAAATAGAAATATCATTGGGATTCTGAGGTGCGTCTACAATAGGTTCACTAGAAGCATGCAAAGTCCTATCATTTTTCTTTTTCTTCTTTCTAGAAGGAATAGGTGCATCTACATTATTTCTCTGAGAATCTTTCTCAGTTCTCTTAGGGTGGCCTTTAATATACAAAGGTTCCTGAGTCATTTTACCAGTTCTAGTAGACACTCTAACAACAAAATCATGTTTATTATTTAATTCATCGAGCAAATCACTTTGAGCTTTAAGCACTTGCTCTTCTTGAGTGGTAACCATAGAAGCATATTTACTAATGAGTTTAAGTTCACCTTTAACTCTAGCCATATAATCACTCAAGCGTACAATCATGTAAGAATTACTATTTAATTCTCTACCAACATAAGCATTAAAATTTTCTTGTCCAGCCATAAAGTCATCAAATTCATCTAAACATTGGCTAGGAAACTTTGTAGAGGGGATTTCAACTTTATCATATCTATAGGGAGAATTTACCTTTACTACCTGTGTCGGGTTATCAAGGCCATGTGTTTCTTCAATAGGTGGTATATTACGACCATGTATTTCTTCAATAGGAGGTAAATTCATAACATCTTCTGCTTTAATACCTTTTTCTTTCATTGATTTCTTTGCGTCTTGCATATCTTCAGGACTGAGAAATAGAACTCCCCTTTTCTTCGGAGGTGGTTTAGGAGTTGGCTCAGGAATTGGCTGAGGAGTTGGGTCAGGAAGAGTCCAATTATTTTCATTAGTCAACATATTATTCAATAGCAATTCAGCTTGATCGACAGTTCTTTCCCTGAAAACACAACCAGCACAACTATCCAAGTGGTCCTTGGAAGCATCGGTTAGTCCATTATAAAAGATATCAAGTATTTCATTTTTCTTGAGAGGATGATCAGGCAAAGCATTAAGTAATCGGAGAAGCCTCCCCCAAGCTTGTGGGAGACTCTCTTCTTTAATTTGCACAAAATTATATATTTCCCTAAAAGCAGCTTGTTTCTTATGAGCTGGGAAATATTTAGCAGAGAAGTAATAAATCATATCCTGGGGACTACGCACACAGCTAGGATCAAGAGAATTAAACCAAATTTTAGCATCACCCTTTAATGAGAACAGAAATATCTTAAGGATATAATAGTAGCGAGACTTCTCATCATTAGTGAACAGGGTGGCTATATCATTCAATTTAGTAAGATGTGCCACAACAGTTTCAGATTCATAGCCATAAAAAGGATCAGATTCAACCAAAGTTATTATCTCAGGATCGAGAGAATTCATAATCCTTATCAGTAACAAAGATAGGTGAAGTAGCAAAAGCAGGGTCATATTTCATTCTAGCATTTAGAGATTTCAGTTTAAGTTTAGCTAATAACTTCTTAAGATCAGATCTATCATTGCAAGCAAGAAAATCTCTAGCAATTTCTTCATCCATAACATAACCCTCTGGAACAACGGGCATTTCATATTTAGGGGGAGAACCTTCATCATCACTATCTTCAATAATATCAGTTTCAATAATTTCATTCTCTCTAGCCCTAGCAAGTTGTTCATCAAGAAATTCACCTAATGGCACAATGGTATAAAGCACAGAAGTAGTTTCATCATAAGTACCATGCATAGAAGAAGTGGCATCATCAATAACATGCGACATATTAGAATTCATAGCAGTAACAGGTTTAGGTGTCGCGAGCTTACTCAAAACAGAAGGAGAATCTAGTGCAGAGCTAGATGGAAATTCCTTACCTCCCCTCGTAGTTAAGGGAAAAAATTTAGTTCTTTCGTCTATCGATTTCCTCATAGTGACCAGCAGATATAAATCCCAAGTGACTCAAAGAATAGAGCTATGCTCCCCGGCAACGGTGCCAGAAAATAGTCTTGATAACCCACAAGTATAGGGGATCGAAACAGTTTTTGAGGGTAGAGTATTCAACCCAAATTTACTAATTCGGCACAAGGGGAGCCAAAGAATATTCTCAAGTATTAGCAGTTGAGTTATCAAGTCAACCACACCTGGATAACTTAGTATCTGCAGCAAACTATTTAGTAGCAAAGTAGTATGATAGTAACAGTAACAGTATCAAAAGTAATGATAGCAGTTTTGTAGCAATTGTAACAGTAGCAACGGTAAAGTAAATAAGCAAAGCACAATATGTGAAAAGCTCGTAGGCATTGGATCAGTGATGGATAATTATGTTGGATGTGATTCCTCATGTAATAGTTATAACATAGGGTGACACAGAACTAGCTCCAGTTCATCAATGTAATGTAGGCATGTATTCCGAATATAGTCATACGTGCTTATGGAAAAGAACTTGCATGACATCTTTTGTCCTACCCTCCTGTGGCAGCGGGATCCTAGTGGAAACTAAGGGATATTAAGGCCTCCTTTTAATAGAGTACCGGACCAAAGCATTAACACATAGTGAATACATGAACTCCTCAAACTACGGTCATCACCGAGAAGTATCCCGATTATTGTCACTTCGGGGTTGTCGGATCATAACACATAATAGGTGACTATAGACTTGCAAGATAGGATCAAGAACTCACATATATCCATGAAAACATAATAGGTTCAAATCTGAAATCATGGCACTCGGGCCCTAGTGACAAGCATTAAGCATAGCAAAGTCATGGCAACATCAATCTCAGAACATAGTGGATACTAGGGATCAAACGCTAACAAAACTAACTTGATTACATGGTAAATCTCATCCAACCCATCACCGTCCAACAAGCCTACGATGGAATTACTCATGCACGGAGGTGAGCATCATGAAATTGGTGATGGAGAATGGTTGATGATGAAGACGGCGACGAATCCCCCTCTCTCGTGCCCCGAACGGACTCCAGATCAGCCGTCCTGAGAGAGATTAGGGCTTGGAAGCGGCTCCGTATCGTAAAACGCGATGAAACTTTCTCTCTTATTTTTTCTCCGCGAAAGCAAATATATGGAGTTGGAGTTAAGGTCGGTGGACGTTCAGGGGGGCCACGAGGCAGGGGGCGCGCCCAGGGGGAGGGGGCGCGCCCCCACCCTCGTGGATAGGGTGTGGGGCCCTTGATGCTAATTCTTTTGTCAGTATTTTTTATTAATTCTGAAAAGTTGCTCTGTCGATTTTCAGGTCATTCCGTGAACTTTTATTTCTGCACAAAAATAACACCATGGCAGTTCTGAAAACAGCGTCAGTCCGGGTTAGTTCCATTCAAATCTTGCAAGTTAGGGTCTAAAACAAGGGCAAAAGTGTTTGGAAAAGTAGATACGATAGAGACGTATCAACTCCCCCAAGCTTAAACCTTTGCTTGTCCTCAAGCAATTCAGTTGATAAACTGAAAGTGATAAAGAAAAACTTTTACAAACTTTGTTTGCTCTTGTTGTTGTAAATATGTAAAGCTAGCATTCAAGTTTTCAGGAAAGATCATGAACTAACCATATTCATAATAACACATAGGTCTCATGTTTACTCATATCAATGGCATAATCAACTAGCGAGCAATAATAATAAAACTCGAATGGCAACAACTTCTCAAAACAATCATAATATGATATAACAAGAAGGTATCTCGCTAGCCCTTTCTGAGACCGCAAAACTTAAATGCAGAGCACCTTTAAAGATCAAGGACTGACTAAACATTGTAATTCATGGTAAAAGAGATCCAATCATAATCATACCCGATATAAACTAATAGTAATGCATGCAAATGACAGTGGTGCTCTCCAGCGGGTGCTTTTTAATAAGAGGGTGATGACTCAACATAAAAGTAAATAGATAGGCCCTTCGCAGAGGGAAGCAGGGATTTGTAGATGTGCCAGAGCTCGATGTTGAAATAGAGATGAATAACATTTTGAGCGGTATACTTTAACTGTCAACATAATAACTATGAGATCTCGATATCTTCCATGCTACACACATTATAGGCGGTTCCCAGACAGAATGGTAAAGTTTATACTCCCCCACCACCAACAAGCATCAATCCATGGCTTTCCCGAAACAACGGGTGCCTCCAACAAGCAACAATCCTAGGGGAGTTTTGTTTAATTATTTTGATTTGATATGAGCATGGGATTGTGCATCCCGGTAACCAGCCATTTTCTCGTGAATGAGGAGCGGAGTCCACTCCTCTTGAGAATAACACACCTAGCATGGAAGATACAGATAGCCCTAGTTGATACATGAGCTGCTCGAGAATACAAAACAGAACTTCATTTGAAGGTTTGGAGTTCGGCACATGCAAATTTACTTGGAACAGCAGGTAAATACCGTATATAGGAAGGTATGGTGGACTCATATGGAATAACTTTGGGGTTTATGGAGTTTGGATGGACAAGAAGTATTCCCTCTTAGTACAGGTGAAGGCTAGCAAAAGGCTGGGAAGCGACCAACTGAGAGAGCAACAACAGTCATGAACATGCGTTAAAATTAATCAACACCAAGTGCAAGCATGAGTAGGATATAATCCACCATGAACATAAATATTGTGAAGGCAATGTTGATTTTGTTTCAACTCCATGCATGAACATGTATAGAGTCGAGTCACTCAATTCATTCAAAGGAGGATACCACCCTATCATACCACATCATGACCATTTTAATAGCATGATGGCACGAAAGTTAAACCATCATAAGCTCCTAGCTAATTAAGCATGGCATAAGCAACTATAATCTCTAATTGTCATTGAAAACATGTTTATTCATAATAGGATGAATCAGGAACGATGAACTCATCATATTTACAAAAACAAGAGAGGTCGAGTTCGTACCAGCTTCTCTCATCTCAATCAGTCCATCATATATCGTCATTATTGCCTTTCACTTGCCCGACCGAATGGTGTGGATAATAATAATAGTGCACGTGCATTGGACTAAGCCGGAATCTGCAAGCATTCAATTCAAGGGAGAGACAAGGTAATATGGGATCTTGGGTAAATCAACAATCATGCATATGAGAGCCACTAAGCATTTTCATTAAGTTCTTCTCCTCTCGACCCCCCAAAGGAAAGAAAAGAAATAAAACTATTTACATAGGAAAGCTCCCAACAAGCAAAAGAAGAACGAGAAATCTTTTTGCGTTTTCTTTTTAATTATTACTACAAGCATGTAAATTAAACTAACTAATTTTTTTGTTTTTCTTAAGGTTTATCAAACACACAAGAAGAAAGATGGAAAAAGAAATTAAACTAGCATGGGTAGTACAATGAAAGAGTATGAGCACCGACAACTGGAATGAGTGTGTGAACATGAATGTAATGTCGGCGAGAAATACATACGCCCCCAAGCTTAGGCTTTTGGCCTAAGTTGGTCTATGGCCATGGGTAGCCTGGCGGATATCCGAAATTGTAACTGGGGTCATACTGAGATGCAGCAGCCATTGCATATTGAGCTGCAGCCTGGCGGCGAGCTGCCACCATCCCCCCCTCGTACTCGTTTGCCTCCTCCCTAGTGACAACATATCTTCTTTTTGCCTGATAATCAAAAAGGGCAGGAGCAGGGAGAGTAACATGGACAGCGCGATGTCTGTCAAATATTAGTCGATACTGGAGGAATTGTTCATTCCTCTCAAGAAAATGATGACTAACCATAGCATTACAATTCAAATAAGCGGGAGGCAACTCCCTATCATCCTCATGTACAGGTATACCAAGATAATTAGCCACACGGGTAGCATAAATCCCTCCAAACAAAAATCCAACTAAACCATTATTATGCAACCTACGTGCAACAATTGCCCCCAAGTTGTATTGTTTATCACCTAATACATCACTCTTGGGAACGCAAAGATCAGGAACACACATGTGACATGTTTCATCCTTACCGTTAATGTATCTACCAAAGAAGAGAGCAAAATAATGTATAGCAGGAAAATGAATGCTCCCTATGGTAGCTTGTGCTATTTCTCTAGATTCTCCCACGATGATACTAGCTAGAAAATCTTTATATTCAGATTTATGGGGTTCATTAACACTACCCCACTGTAGGAGTTTGCAAGTAGTAGTAAAATCTTCTAGGTCCAAGGTATATGATTGATTATAAATATCAAACAAGACACTTTGAGAATTACGCGAAGATGTAAATTTAAACCTTCTCACGAATGAATCAGTCAAATAGTAAGTCCTCAAGACCGGCATTACGCACATATGCATCAAATTCATCCTTGATGCCTGCATTAACCATAAACTCTTCTGACGGCCATTCACAAGGCTCCACATCAGCTTCCCTTGGTGGTCATCGTCTTGCTCAGGCATTGCAAGTGTGGGTCCTTTCTTTCTTGAAGATCCACCTTGGTATATTTTCCTAGACATATTTCTTCCTCTGAAAAATTTCTGAAATTTTTAGTAACTCAAAATAAAAGTGAATCAAACTCAACAAGATTGATAGCAACTACTCCCACAAGTGCCTAGAGCCTATATCATGCATTAGAGTTACTTGGGACCTCATAAATTTGACATGCAAGCTCAAGAATAGGGTCACCTAGGCAGCAAAAATATGCAATGAATAAAGCATTAGAACAAAAACTAATTGGACCATTGGAGGAGTGACTTACCAAGGAACAATCCCCCAAAGCAGTTTTGTGAATGGAGCTTTGAGCAAGGAGATCGAAAATCGCAGCAAAATGAGCTAGAACTCGTGCTTGAGCTGGATGGTGATTTTTTCGGGAGGAAGATGAAGTGTGTGGGTGCAGGAATAAGTGGAGGGGGGCCACCGTGGGCCCACGAGGCAGGGGGCATGCCCTGTAGGGGTGGGCGCGCCCTGGACCCTCGTGGCCAGGTGCCAGCTCCCCCTGCTGTGTTCTGAGTGCCAAATATTCTCAAATATTCCAGAAAAAATCATACTAAATTGGCAGGGCATTTGGAGAACTTTTATTTTCGGGATATTTTTTTATTGCATGGATAATTCAGAAAATAGGCAGCAAATACTATTTTTGCTTTAATTATGCTAAATAACAGAAAATAAAAGAGGGTACAGAAGGTTGTGCCGTCTAACTTCATCCATCTCATGCTCGTCAAGAGGAATCCACTAAAAAGGTTGATCAAGTCTTGTTTAACAAACTCATTATGAATAACACGGAACCGGAGAAATTATGAATAACACTAGGTTACCTCAACGGGGATATGAACGTCCCCAATAATAAGAATATCATATTTCTTCTTGACATTAGGAACAGGAAATTCAAAACCTCCAATAATAATAGTTGGAATTTTTCCAATAGAATTGACGCTATGAACTTGAGGTTGTTTCCTCAGAAAATGTACCATATGCTCATTACCATTAACATGAAAAGTGACATTGCCTTTGTTGCAATCAGTAATAGCCCCTGCAATATTCAAAAAGGGTCTACCAAGGATAATCGACATACTATCGTCCTCGGGAATGTCAACAATAACAAAGTCCGTCAAGAAAGTGACGTTTGCAACCACAACATGCACATCCTCACAAATACCAATAGGTATAGGAGTTGATTTATCGGCCATTTGCAAAGATATTTCAGTAGGTGTCAACTTATTCAATTCAAGTCTATGATATAAAGAGAGAGGCATAACACTAACACCGGCTCCAAGATCACATAAAGCAGTTTTAACATAGTTTATTTTAATGGAGCATGGTATAGTTGGTACTCCTGGATCTCCAAGTTTCTTTGGCATTCCACCTTTAAAAGTATAATTAGCAAGCATGGTGGAAATTTCAGCTTCCTGTATCTTTCTTTTATTTGTAATAATACCTGTCATATATTTAGCATAAGGATTTACTTTAAGCATATCAGTTAAGCGCATACGTAAGAAGATAGGTCTCACTACTAGGGAAAAGCCTAGTAGTAGTGCGGGTTTTGGCCATCTCAGTAGCGCGGGTACCAGTGCTACTAATAAGGCGCTACAGCTAACTTATAGCAGTAGCGCCTGTTGACCCACGCTACTGCTACTGATCAATAGCTGTAGCGCTCTTTGTGAAAGGGCGCTACTGATATTATCTGCAGCGCTTTTCAGCAGGAAGCGCTACAGGTAAGTCGGCGCTATTGCTAAATTTCCCCCCTCGCTACTACTAGTTTTATTTGTTTTTTTCCTGCATATTTGTTTTTTATTTGTTTTGTATTTGAATAGGCTTTATACAATAATCTTTGCTTTCACTCGATTTTTTCAGGCGGCCAACGCGTTGTTAAACTTTGTCATGGCGTGTTTGTTTATCTTCTTCATTGCCGGGTCCTTGTCTGGATCTTCATAATCCTTCTCATTCCGGCCCGGGAACAAGAATATCTGGTGAAACTTCTTTAGGAGGGAGCTCCTCATATTTTATATCTTCTTTAGATTCTCATCGTTGATGGTGGCGGTTGTCCGTATGATGCAGCCTATTTGATTATCGTAGCACGCGCGCGCTTCCTCGGGCGCCTTTGGCTCAAAATTGCCGTCGTCCACCTCCGTGACCACCAGTCTAGTAGTCCTGAGTTTGTTAGGAACCCGTTGCCTCTTTGCTTTTGGTTCTACACCAGATCCGCTCCCCGAGGCAGCACCGGTCTCAGCGCCGGTCTCGATGCCGGTCTGAATCTCAGCGCCGGTCTTAGTCTCAGCATCGGTCTGCGTGTCGGTCTCAGCACCGGTCTGCGTGTCGGTCTCAGTCCCCGATGCCACCGGTGGGCCCAGCAACAACATCTGTTGATCGTCGGTAAGGCTAAAAAATTCGCCTGCCGCCCGGTAGACGTCGTCGCAATCACCAGAACCCTGTCCTTCATCGTTGCTAGCCATGTTTCCTATGATTAAATCTAGTCAATTAATTCTAGACCTAATAAAATGAATAATGACATAAAAAAGGACTATTGTTTTGCAGGAATGTTGACTCCTTCCTGGTGCGGCAAATCCCGGGCACTCGATATGTCCTAGTTTGTAACACAAGTCATGCCGAAATTCATGGGAAATTTCGGCATGACCTTTGCTAAAAAGTGGACAAATCGAGAACCTGAAATTTGCCGGAACAGAAATGAATCAACATTCCGGCAAAACATAGGCCACTCAGCATCATTCCCTGGAAACAACAAAGCCACTTGGGCACAATCGAACAACTTCAATGAAAAGATATAACATGACCACTTCAATGAAAAATAAAATTTGCCTAAATTATTTTCCTTGAAAAATAGTGGTCTTTTCAAAAATCAAAAACCTTTGCCAATCTACTTAACCTAGCTTGTTAATCCAACGAACCTAATTAACCTACCTATTTAACCTAGTTAGTTAATCTAGTTTACCTAGATAATTAACCCTAATTAAACTAGTTAACGCAGCTAGTTCTCTGTCAAAGCCTAAAATAAATTTTTGCACTAATTAACCTGGATAATTAACCTAATTAAACTAGTTAACCTGACTAGTTCTCTGTCAAAGCCCTAACTAAGTTTTTGCACTAACCTAGATAATTAACCTAATTAAAATAGTTAACCTAACTACTTCTCTGTCAAAGCCCTAACTAAATTTTTTCCCTAACCTAGATAATTAACCTAATTAAACTGGCTAACCTATGCATGAGAGAGAGGAGGGGTGGGGGCTTACAGATGATGGCTCCAGCGGTGGCGACGGAGGCAGTGGTGGCGAGGGAGGCAGGGGCGTCTCTGGTGACGGCGAGGGAGGCAGGGGCGTCTCCGGTGACGGCGAGGAAGGTGGCGTCGACGGCAGCTCCGGTGGCGTTGACGAGGCCGCGCGGCTCCGTGGCGTTGGGGGCGGCTCCGGTGTCGTCGACGGCGCACGGCTCTGGTGGCGTCGAAGTCGGCGGTGAAGTGGGGCGACGGTGAATCGGGGAGACGGCAGCGCGCGGGGTGGGTTGAGGGATTTGGGGGAGAAGTGGTGGCCGGGGGGAAACAGTTTTTTGGTTAAGTCAAACTTAGCGGTAGCGCGTTTTGCAAAACGCGCTATAGCTAAGATAGCTATAGCGGTTTTTGCAAAACGCGATGTTGCTATAGCTATGTAAATTTCTTCCTTTTTTAATTTCCTTTTCTGTTTCTATAGCGGGGGTCTAGGACACGCGCTGCAGCTACGTTAGCAATAGCGCCTCTTACAAACAAACGTTGCTGCTATGCCTTCCTCCGATTTTTTGCTTTTTCGTTTATTTTGCTTTACATTTTATTTTTTTTCCTTTCTCCTTTTTCTATTTCTTTCATTTTCATTTACTTTTCTATTTGTTTTTCATTATTTTATATCAGTTAGTAGTAGCGCTCTTCCCAGGAAACGCGCTGCTAATTATGCCCTAGCGGTAGCGCGTTTCTTAGAAGCCCGCTACTGCTATGCTTAGCCTACCATTCTGCCAATGGGAATATTAGTAGTAGTGCTTTCTCGACCACAAGCGCTACTGCTAAGTTTGTATCTGTAGCGCGGTTTTTCTTAAATCGCTACTGCTATATAGCACTAGCGCGCTTTTTTGACCCGCGCTGTTGCTAAATTTCTGTGTATAAGATTTTCCCTAGTAGTGTCTAATCATTTCAGCACAGCACTCAAAATCCTCATCATCCTTTTTCTTGGATGGCTTAGGAGGAAAAGGCATGGGTTTCTGAACCCATGGTTCTCTTTTTTTACCATCCTTTCTAGCAACAAAATCTCTCTTATCATAACGTTGATTCGTTGATTGTGGGTTATCAAGATCAACAGCAGGTTCAATCTCTACATCATTATTGCTAGGTTGAGCATCAACATGAACATTATCATTAACATTATCACTAGGTTCATGTTCATCACCTGATTGTGTTTCAGCATCAGAAATAGAAATATCATTGGGATTCTCAGGTGCGTCTACAACAGGTTCACTAGAAGAATGCAAAGTCCTATCATTTTCATTTTTCTTCTTTCTAGAAGGACTAGGTGCATCTACATTATTTCTCTGAGAATATTGCTCAATTCTCATAGGGTGGCCTTCAGGATACAAAGGTTCCTGAGTCATTTTACCAGTTCTAGTAGACACTCTAACAACAAAATCATGTTTATTATTTAATTCATCGAGCAAATCACTTTGAGCTTTAAGCACTTGCTCTACTTGAGTGGTAACCATAGAAGCATATTTACTAATGAGTTTAAGTTCACCTTTAACTCTAGCCATATAATCAGTCAAGCGTCCAATCATGTAAGAAATACTCTTTAATTCTCTACCAACATAAGCATTAAAATTTTCTTGTCCAGCCATAAAGTCATCAAATTCATCTAAACATTGGCTAGGAAACTTTGTAGAGGGGATTTCAACTTTATCATATCTATAGAGAGAATTTACCTTTACTACTTGTGTCAGGTTATCAAGACCATGTGTTTCTTCAATAGGTGGTATATTAATACCATGTATTTCTTCAACAGGAGGTAAATTCTTAACATCTTCTGCTTTAATACCTTTTTCTTTCATTGATTTCTTTGCCTCTTGCATATCTTCAGGACTGAGAAATAGAACTACCCTTTTCTTCGGAGTTGGTTTAGGAGTTGGCTCAGGAATTGGCTGAGGAGTTGGGTCAGGAAGAGTCCAATTATTTTCATTAGTCAACATATTATTCAATAGCAATTCAGCTTGATCGACTGTTCTTTCCCTGAAAACACAACCAGCACAACAATCCAAGTGGTCCTTGGAAGCATCGGTTAGTCCATTATAAAAGATATCAAGTATTTCATTTTTCTTAAGAGGATGATCAGGCAAAGCATTAAGTAATCGGAGAGGCCTCCCCCAAGCTTGTGGGAGACTCTCTTCTTTATTTGCACAAAATTATATATTTCCCTTAAAACAGCTTGTTTCTTATGAGCAGGGAAATATTTAGCAGAGAAGTAATAAATCATATTCTGGGGACTACGCACATAGCCAGGATCAAGAGAATTAAACCAAGTTTTGGCATCACCCTTTAATGAGAACGGAAATATCTTAAGGATATAATAGTAGCGAGACTTCTCATCATTAGTGAACAGGGTGGCTATATCATTCAATTTAGTAAGATGTGCCACAACAGTTTCAGATTCATAGCCATAAAAAGGATCAGATTCAACCAAAGTAATTATCTCAGGATCGACAGAGAATTCATAATCCTTATCAGTAACAAAGATAGGTGAAGTAGCAAAAGCAGGGTCATATTTCATTCTAGCATTTAGAGATTTCTGTTTAAGTTTAGCAAATAACTTCTTAAGATCAGATCTATCATTGCAAGCAAGAAAATCTCTAGCAGTTTCTTCATCCATAACATAACCCTCTAGAACAACACGCAAATACTATTTAGGGGGAGAACCTTCATCATCACTATCTTCAATAATATCAGTTTCAATAATTTCATTCTCTCTAGCCCTAGCAAGTTGTTCATCAAGAAATTCACCTAATGGCACAGTGGTATGAAGCACAGAAGTAGTTTCATCATAAGTATCATGCATAGAAGAAGTGGCACAATCAATAACATGCGACATATTAGAATTCATAGCAGTAGCAGGTTTAGGTGTCGCGAGCTTACTCAAAACGGAAGGAGAATCTAGTGCAGAGCTAGATGGAAATTCCTTACTTCCCCTCGTAGTTGAGGGAAAAATCTTAGTTCTTTCGTCTTTGAAGTTCCTCATAATGACCAGCAGATATAAATCCCAATTGACTCAAAGAATAGAGCTACGCTCCCCGGCAACGGCGCCAGAAAATAGTCTTGATAACCCACAAGTATAGGGGATCGCAACACTTTTCGAGGGTAGAGTATTCAACCCAAATTTATTGATTCGACACAAGGGGAGCCAAAGAATATTCTCAAGTATTAGCAATTGAGTTGTCAAGTCAACCACACCTGGATAACTTAGTATCTGCAGCAAAATATTTAGTAGCAAAGTAGTATGATAGTAACGATAACGGTAGCAAAAGTAACGATAGCAGTTTTGTAGCAATTGTAACCGTAGCAACGGTAAAGTAAATAAGCAAAGTAAAATATGTGAAAAGCTCGTAGGCATTGGATCAGTGATGGATAATTATGTCTGATGTGATTCCTCATGTAATAGTTATAACATAGGGCGACACAGAACTAGCTCCCGTTCATCAATGTAATGTAGGCATGTATTCCGAATATAGTCATACGTGCTTATGGAAAAGAACTTGCATGACATCTTTTGTCCTACCCTCCCATGGCAGCGAGATCCTAGTGGAAACTAAGGGATATTAAGGCCTCCTTTTAATAGAGTACTGGACCAAAGCATTAACACATAGTGAATAAATGAACTCCTCAAACTACGGTCATGACCGAGAAGTATCCCGATTATTGTCACTTCGGGGTTGTCGGATCATAACACATAATAGGTGACTATAGACTTGAAAGATAGGATCAAGAACTCACATATATCCATGAAAACATAATAGGTTCACATCTGAAATCATGGCACTCGGGCCCTAGTGACAAGCATTAAGCATAGCAAAGTCATAGCAACATCAATCTCAGAACATAGTGGATACTAGGGATCAAACCCTAACAAAACTAACTTGATTACATGGTAAATCTCATCCAACCCATCACCATCCAGCAAGCCTATGATGGAATTACTCACGCACGGAGGTGAGCATCATGAAATTGGTGATGGAGAATGGTTGATGATGACGACAGCGACGAATCTCCCTCTTCGGAGCCCTGAATGGACTCCAGATCAGCCGTCCCGAGAGAGATTAGGGCTTGGCGGCGGCTCCGTATCGTAAAACGCGATGAAACTTTCTCTCTTATTTTTTCTCCGTGAAAGCAAATATATGGAGTTGGAGTTGAGGTTGGTGGACGTTTAGGGCGGCCACGAGGCAGGGGGGCGCGCCTCCCACCCTCATGGATAGGGTGTGGGGCCCCTGACGCTAATTCTTTCACCAGTATTTTTTATTAATTCTGAAAAGTTGCTCTGTGGCTCTTCAGTTCATTCCGAGAACTTTTATTTCTGCGCAAAAAAACACCATGGCAGTTCTGCTGAAAACAGCGTCAGTCCGGGTTAGTTCCATTCAAATCATGCAAGTTAGAGTCTAAAACAAGGGCAAAAGTGTTTGGAAAAGTAGATACGACAGAGACGTATCAACTCCCCCAAGCTTAGACCTTTGCTTGTCCTCAAGCATTCAGTTGATAAACTGAAAGTGATAAAGAAAAACTTTTACAAACTCTGTTTGCTCTTGTTGTTGTAAATATGTAAAGCCAGCATTCAAGTTTTCAACAAAGATCATGAACTAACCATATTCACAATAACACTTAGGTCTCATGTTTACTCATATCAATGGCATAATCAACTAGCGAGAAATAATAATAAAACTCGAATGACAACACCTTCTCAAAACAACCATAATATTATATAACAAGATGTTATCTCGCGAGCCCTTTCTGAGACCGAAAAACATAAATGCAGAGCACCTTTAAGATCAAGGACTGACTAAACATTGTAATTCATGGTAAAAGAGATCCAGTCATAGTCATACCCAATATAAACTAATAGTAATGCATGCAAATGACAGCGGTGCTCTCCAGCGGGTGCTTTTTAATAAGAGGGTGATGACTCAACATAAAAGTAAATAGATAGGCCCTTCGCAGAGGTAAGCAATGATTTGTAGAGGTGCCAGAGCTCGATTTTGAGATAGCGATGAATAACATTTTGAGCGGTATACTTTCACTGTCAACATAACAACTATGAGACCTCGATATCTTCCATGCTACACACATTATAGGCGGTTCCCAAACAGAATGGTAAAGTTTATACTCCCCCACCACCAACAAGCATCAATCCATGGCTTGCCCAAAACAACGGGTGCCTCCAACTAGCAACAATCCTGGGGGAGTTTTGTTTAAATATTTTGATTTGATTTGAGCATGGGACTGGGCATCCTGGTGACCAGCCATTTTCTCGTGAATGAGGAGCAGTGTCCACTCCTCTTGAGAAAAACCCACCTAGCATGGAAGATACGGACAGCCCTAGTTGATACATGAGCTGCTCGAGCATACAAAACAGAATTTCATTTGAAGGTTTGGAGTTTGGCACATATTAATTTACTTGGAACGGCATATAGGAAGGTATGGTGGACTCAGATGGAATAACTTTGGGGTTTATGGAGTTTGGATGCACAAGCAGTATTCCCGCTTAGTACAGGTGAAGGCTAGCAAGAGACTGGGAAGCGACCAACTGAGAGAGTGACAATAGTCATAAACATGCATTAAAATTAATCAACACTGAGTGCAAGCATGAGTAGGATATAATCCACCATGAACATAAATATCGTCAAGGCTATGTTGATTTTGTTTCAACTACATGCGTGAACATGTGCCAAGTCGAGTCACTCAGTTCATTCAAAGGAGGAAACCACCCTATCATACCACATCACAACCATTTTAATAGCATGTTGGCACGCAAGGTAAACCATTATAAGCTCCTAGCTAATTAAGCATGGAATAAGAAACTATAATCTCTAGTTATCATTGCAAACATGTTTATTCACACTAGGCTGAATCAGGAACGATTAACTCATCATATTTACAATAACAAGAGAGGTCGAGTTTGTACCAGCTTCTCTCATCTCAATCAGTCCATCATATATCTTTATTATTGCCTTTCACTTGCACGACCGAATGGTGCGGATAATAATAATAGTGCACGCTATGCCGGAATCTGCAAGCATTCAATTCAAGGGAGAAGACAAGGTAATATGGGCTCTTGGTCAAATCAACAATCATGCATATGAGAGACACTAAGCATTTTCATTATTTTCTTCTCCTCTCGACCCCCCAAAGGAAAGAAAAGAAATAAAACTATTTACACGGGAAAGCTCCCAACAAGCAAAAGAAGAATGAGAAATTTTTTTGGGTTTTCTTTTTAATTATTACTACAAGCATGGAAATTAAACTAACTATTTTTTTTGTTTTTCTTAAGGTTTATCAAACACACACGAAGAAAGCTGGAAAAAGAAATTAAACTAGCATGGATAGTACAATGAAAGAGTATGAGCACCGACAACTAGAATGAGTGTGTGAACATGAATGTAATGTTGGTGAGAAATACGTACGCCCCCAAGCTTAGGCTTTTGGCCTAAGTTGGTCTATGGCCATGGGTAGCCTGGCTGATATCCGAAGTTGTAACTGGGGTCGTACTGAGATGCAGCAGCCATTGCCTCTTGAGCTGAAGCCTGGCGGCGAGCTGCCTCAATCCCCCTCTCGTACTCGTTTGCCTCCTCCCTGGTGACAACATATCTTCTTTTTGCCTGATAACCAAAAAGGGCAGGAGCAGGGAGAGTAACATGGACAGCGCGATGTCTGTCAAATATTAGTCGATACTGGAGGAATTGTTCATTCCTCTCAAGAAAATGATGACTAACCATAGCATTACAATTCAAATAAGCGGGAGGCAACTCCCTATCATCCTCATGTACAGGTATACCAAGATAATTAGCCACACGGGTAGCATAAATCCCTCCAAACAAAAATCCAACTAAACCATTATTATGCAACCTACGTGCAACAATTGCCCCCAAGTTGTATTGTTTATCACCTAATACATCACTCTTGGGAACGCAAAGATCAGGAACACACATGTGACATGCTTCATCCTTACTGTTAATGTATCTACCAATGAAGAGAGCAAAATAATGTATAGCAGGAAAATGAATGCTCCCTATGGTAGCGTGTGCTATTTCTCTAGATTCTCCCATAGTGATACTAGCAAGAAAGTCTTTATATTCAGATTTACGGGGTTCATTAACACTACCCCACCGCGGGAGTTTGCAAGCAGTAGTAAAATCTTCTAGGTCCAAGGTATATGATTGATTATAAATATCAAACAAGACACTTTGAGAATTACGCGAAGATGTAAATTTAAACCTTCTCACGAATGAATCAGTCAAATAGTAAGTCCTCAAGATCGGCATTACGCACATATGCATCAAATTCATCCTTGATGCCTGCATTAACCATAAACTCTTCTGACGGCCATTCACAAGGCCGAACATCAGCTTCCCTTGGTGGTTCGTTGTCTTGCTCAGGCATTGCAAGTCTGGGTCCTTTCCTTCTTGAAGAACCACCTTGGTACATTTTCCTAGACATATTTCTTTCTCTGAAAAATTTCTGAAATTTTTAGTAACTCAAAATAAAAGTGAATCAAACTCAACAAGATTGATACCAACTCCTCCCACAAGTACCTAGATCCTATATCATGCATTAGAATTACTTGGGACCTCATAAATTTGACATGCAAGCTCAAGAATAGGGTCACCTAGGCTGCAAAAATATGCAATGAATAAAGCATTAGAACAAAAACTAATTGGACCATTGGAGGAGTTACATACCAAGGAACAATCCCCCAAAGCAGTTTTGTGAATGGAGCTTTGGGCAAGGAGATCGAACATCGCAGCAAAATGAGCTAGAACTCTGCTTGAGCTGGATGGTGATTTTTTGGGAGGAAGATGAAGTGTGTGGGTGCAGGAATAAGTGGAGGGGGCCACCGTGGGCCCACGAGGTAGGGGGGCACGCCCTGTAGGGGTGGGCGCGCCCTAGACCCTCGTGGCCAAGTGCCAGCTCCCCCTGCTGTGTTCTCAGTGCCAAATATTCTCAAATATTCCAGAAAAAATCATACTAAATTGGCAGGGCATTTGGAGAACTTTTATTTTCGGGATATTTTTTTATTGCATGGATAATTCAGAAAACAGACAGACAATACTATTTTTGCTTTATTTATGCTAAATAACAGAAATTAAAAATAGGGTACAGAAGGTTGTGCCTTCTAACTTCATCCATCTCCTGCTCATCAAAAGGAATCCACTAACAAGGTTGATCAAGTCTTGTTTAACAAACTCATTCCGAATAACATGGAACCGGAGAAATTTTGAATAACACTAGGTTACCTCAACAGGGATATGAACGTCCCCAATAATAAGCATATCATATTTCTTCTTGACAGTAGGTAGAGGAAATTCAAAACCTCCAATAATAATTGTTGGAATTTTTCCAATAGAATTGATGCTATGAACTTGAGGTTGTTTCCTCGGAAAATGTACCATATGCTCATTACCATTAACATGAAAAGTGACATTGCCTTTATTGCAATCAGTAACAGCCCCTGCAGTATTCAAAAAGGGTCTACCAAGCATAATCGACATACTATCGTCCTCGGGAATGTCAAGAATAACAAAGTCCGTTAAGATAGTGACATTTGCAACCACAACAGGCACATCCTCACAAATATCGACAGGTATAGCAGTTGATTTATCGGCCATTTGCAAAGATATTTCAGTAGGTGTCAACTTATTCAATTCAATTCTATGATATAAAGAGAGAGGCATAACGCTAACACCGGCTCCAAGATCACATAAAGCAGTTTTAACATAGTTTATTTTAATGGAGCATGGTACAGTTGGTACTCCTTGATCTCCAAGTTTCTTTGGTATTTAACCTTTATAAGTATAATTAGCAAGCATGGTGAAAATTTTAGCTTCCTGTATCTTTCTTTTATTTGTAATAATATCCTTCATATATTTAGCATAAGGATTTACTTTAAGCATAGCAGTTAATCGCATACGTAAGAAGATAGGTCTAATCATTTCAGCAAAGCGCTTAAAATCCTCATCATACTTTTTCTTGGATGGCTTAGGACGAAAAGGCATGGGTTTCTGAACCCATGGTTCTCTTTCTTTACCATGCTTCAAGCAACAAAATCTCTCTTATCATAACGTTGATTCTTTGATTGTGGGTTATCAAGATCAACAACAGGTTCAATCTCTGCATCATTATTGCTAGGTTGAGCATCCACATGAACATTATCATTAACATTATCACTAGGTTCATGTTCATCACCTGATTGTGTCTCAGCATCAGAAATAGAAATATCATTGGGATTCTCAGGTGCGTCTACAACAGGTTCACTAGAAGCATGCAAAGTCCTATCATTTTTCTTTTTCTTCTTTCTAGAAGGACTAGGTGCATCTACATTATTTCTCTAAGAATATTTCTCAATTCTCTTAGGGTGGACTTCAGGATACAAAGGTTCCTGAGTCATTTTACCAGTTCTAGTAGCCACTCTAACAGTAAAATCATGTTTATTATTTAATTCATCGAGCAAATCACTTTGAGCTTTAAGCACTTGCTCTTCTTGGGTGGTAACCATAGAAGCATATTTACTAATGAGTTTAAGTTCACCTTTAACTCTAGCCATATAATCACTCAAGCCTCCAATCATGTAAGAATTACTCTTTAATTCTCTACCAACATAAGCATTAAAATTTTCTTGTCCAGCCATAAAGTCATCACATTCATCTAAACATTGGCTAGGAAACTATGTAGAGGGGATTTCAACTTTATCATATCTATAGAGAGAATTTACCTTTACTACCTGTGTTGGGTTATCAAGACCATGTGTTTCTTCAATAGGTGGTATATTAAGACCATGTATTTCTTCAACAGGAGGTAAATTCTGAACATCTTCTGCTTTAATACCTTTTTCTTTCATTGATTTCTTTGCCTCTTGCATATCTTCAGGACTGAGAAATAGAACTCCCCTTTTCTTCGGATTTGGTTTGGGAGTTGGCTCAGGAATTGGCTGAGGAGTTGGGTCAGGAAGAGTCCAATTATTTTCATTAGTCAACATATTATTCAATAGCAGTTCAGCTTGATCGACTGTTCTTTCCCTGAAAATACAACCAGCACAACTATCCAAATGGTCCTTGGAAGCATCGGTTAGTCCATTATAAAAGATATCAAGTATTTCATTTTTCTTAAGAGGATGATCAGGCAATGCATTAAGTAATCAGAGAAGCCTCACCCAAGCTTGTGAGAGACTCTCTTCTTCAATTTGCACAAAATTATATATTTCCCTTAAAGCAGCTTGTTTCTTATGAGCAGGGAAATATTTAGCAGAGAAGTAATAAATCATATCCTGGGGACTACGCACACAACCAGGATCATGAGAATTAAACCAAGTTTTAGCATCACCCTTTAATGAGAATGGAAATATCTTAAGGATATAATAGTAGCAAGACTTCTCATCATTAGTGAACAGGGTGGCTATATCTTTCATTTTAGTAAGATGTGCCACAACAGTTTCAGATTCATAGCCATAAAAAGGATCAGATTCAACCAAAGTAATTATCTCAGGATCGACAGAGAATTCATAATCCTTATCAGTAACAAAGATAGGTGAAGTAGAAAAGTAGGGTCATATTTCATTCTAGCATTTAGAGATTTCTGTTTAAGTTTAGCTAATAACTTCTTAAGATCGGATCTATCCTTGCAAGCAAGAAAATCTCTAGCAGTTTCTTCATCCATAACATAACCCTCTGTAACAACAGACAATTCATATTTAGGGGGAGAACCTTCATCATCACTATCTTCAATAATATCAGTTTCAATAATTTCATTCTCTCTAGCCCTAGCAAGTTGTTCATCAAGAAATTCACCTAATGGCACAGTGGTATCAAGCACAGAAGTAGTTTCATCATAAGTATCATGCATAGAAGAAGTGGCATCATCAATAACATGCGACACATCAGAACTCATAGCAGTAGCAGGTTTAGGTGTCACGAGCTTACTCAAAACGGAAGGAGAATCTAGTGCAGAGCTAGATGGAAATTCCTTACCTCCCCTCGCAGTTGAGGGAAAAATCTTAGTTTTTCATCTTTCAAGTTCCTCATTGTGACCAGCAGATATAAATCCCAAGTGACTCAAAGAATAGAGCTATGCTCCCCGGCAGCGGCGCCATAAAATAGTCTTGATAACCCACAAGTATAGGGGATCGCAACAGTTTTCGAGGGTAGAGTATTCAACCCAAATTTATTGATTCGACACAAGGGGAGCCAAAGAATATTCTCAAGTATTAGCAGTTGAGTTGTCAATTCAACCACACCTGGATAACTTAGTATCTGCAGCAAAGTATTTATTAGCAAAGTAGTATGATAGTAATGGTAACAGTAGCAAAAGTAATGATAGCAGTTTTGAGCAATTGTAACAGTAGCAACGGAAAAGTAAATAAGCAAAGCACAATATGTGAAAAGCTCATAGGCATTGGATCGGTGATGGATAATTATGTCGGATGCGATTCCTCATGTAATAGTTATAACATAGGATGACACAGAACTAGCTCCAGTTCATCAATGTAATGTAGGCATGTATTCCGAATATAGTCAACGTGCTTATGGAAAAGAACTTGCATGACATCTTTTGTCCTACCCTCCCCTGGCAGCGGGGTCCTAGTGGAAACTAAGGGATATTAAAGCCTTCTTTTAATAGAGTACCGGACCAAAGCATTAACACATAGTGAATACATGAACTCCTCAAACTACGGTCATCACCGAGAAGTATCCCGATTATTATCACTTCGGGGTTGTCGGATCATAACACATAATAGGTGTCTATAGACTTGCAAGATAGGATCAGGAACTCACATATATCCATGAAAACATAATAGGTTCAGATCTAAAATCATGGCACTCGGGCCCTAGTGACAAGCATTAAGCATGGCAAAGTCGTAGCAACATCAATCTCAGAACATAGTGGATACTAGGGATCAAACCCTAGCAAAACTAACTTGATTACATGGTAAATCTCATCCAACCCATCACCGTCCAGCAAGCCTACGATGGAATTACTCACGCACGGAGGTGAACAGCATGAAATTGGTGATGGAGGATGGTTGATGATGATGACGGCGACGAATCCCCCTCTCCGGAGCCCCGAGCGGACTCTAGATCAGCCGTCCCGAGAGAGATTAGGGCTTGGCGGCGGCTACGTATCATAAAACACGCTGAAACTTTCTCTATTATTTTTTTCTCCACGAAAGCAAATATATGGAGTTGGAGTTGAGGTCGGTGGACGTTCAGGGGGCCCACGAGGCAGGGGGCGCGCCCAGGGGGAGGGGCGCACCCCCCACCCTCGTGGACAGGGTGTGGGCCCCCTGACGCTAATTCTTTCGCCAGTATTTTTTATTAATTCGAAAAAGTTGCTCCGTGGATTTTCAGGTCATTCCGAGAACTTTTATTTCTGCACAAAAATAACACCATGGCAGTTCTGCTGAAAACAGCGTCAGTCCGGGTTAGTTCCATTCAAATCATGCAAGTTAGAGTCCAAAACAAGGGCAAAAGTGTTTGGAAAAGTAGATACGACAGAGACGTATCAAAGATCTATGGATTTGTCACTCTTTCTTCGGCATGGCCGACTCTCACAATGACATCAACGTGCTTCAGCACTCTTCTATGCTTGCAAGGCTTGCAGAAGGCAACTTCCCAGAGGTCAATGTTAAGATCAATGGTCACCACTACAACAAAGGATACTACCCAGTTGATGGTATCTATCATCGGTGTATTACTCTTATCAAGACAATCTCCAACCCGATCGGAGAGAGGAGGCAGATATTTTCCCTGTTAGAATAAATCTGAGGCATACTGTTGATCATCCGAGGACCAAGCAATCACACGAGCATGACACCGAGATTTGTTAACGAGGTTCACCGATATGGCTACATCCCCGGGGCTGACTACGGGCACTCCTCCCCTTGACACCGTCACAATACCGCACACCGGCCACCCGGGCGCCGGCACATGCCGCCGGCTCCCCCTTGCGCGCCTGTGCTATTATGTTGGCATAGGTTACATCGTGTGTCTACCCTCGCTATATATGATAGGCCTAGGATACAAGTGTCCTACTTGGACACGACTCCATATCCTGTCTACACACCGTACGACTCCAAGTCCAACTGTAACCTAACTTGTACAATAATATTCGACACAACTCTAACAAACTCCACCTTGGCGAATATTCTCCACCACCTTGAATTCGTCCGTGCGTTGAAGCTCCATGTACATTGGACTTGAGATACGTCATGAGCACCGCTGCTACTCCCGGACTCCATGTGACTCAACCTGCAACTGTAGTCCCCTCTTGACTTCTTCATAGTCAACCCTCGAGCAAAATTAAGTTCCTCATTATCTGCGTGAAAATGAACAACTCGCATATTGGACGCCACATATAAGAGTTACATGAACTCAATACCACCGCTCTTTCTTGACCGTCTATCTGAAATGAAGGAATTTCACCGTTGCCTTGTATCACCCTGAGTCAAATTCATAGTTGTCTCACCCTTTTCTCGGATAGTATTTGCCTTGTCCCATAGCTATAGCACTCCGCCTCCTTCTGTACTTGTCATCCGCACTTTGCCATGTGCACTGAACACCATAGAATATACGCCATGTACTCTCTCAGCCTTTGACAATTTCAGAATTTCCGCCACTTTCTCAGATTCTCCATGGTCAACTCATATCCATCAACTAGCACCGATAGACCCAGTCACCAACTTGAATCTGGTACTCGTCAACACTGCTTCAGCACCCTTGCACACTTTGTCTGACCACATGTTTGACCACCAGTGCCTTGGTCTGTCGCTGTGTCCCGTGCTTACCGCATGCCTCGCCGCTATCACCGCGTCGAGCCTCTGCTGTCCTGGTCGAGTCTCCCAAGTAGCTAGCCACACTGCCTCAACCCCCATTGCAGAGAACCATCGATCATCACCGACCGATGCCGAGTATCACGTCTCCATCAGACCACTGGTACCCAGTCCGATCCACGTGTCTCTCGCTATTCCGCTGAAATAGGCTTCGATTCTCCGATATCTTACACCATAGCCCCTCCATCAGCATAGAGCATAGTCATCCATCAGACTCCAGCTCCACCTTCAACATGACTGCATGTAGCTGCGCTATGCTACCCCCCGCGCTCCGTCGATTTCAAACTCTCATATGTGCACTACCTTGAATCGACCCTGCGCCATAGTCTTGTCGAAGCCGCACAAGCCCTCAGGCCTGCACAACGTGTTTCCACGCCCCAGAAGTCGGCCACCATCAGCATCACGCTCCTATGTCATCGTCGCTGAAATCACTGCCGTCTTCTGCTTTGATCGACATCCTCGTCGATCCGTCAAACAGTCCAGTCCGACCCAGCCGAAATTATTCGACTGCAACCATGCTTCACCCCGCGTCGTGTCCGCCCGCACATCTGTGCATTGCCTTGACGCCTTGTGTTTGCATGATCCATGTGTGATGCGCTACCAAGTCTGCGTTGCCAAACTACATTGTCGCTGCCACTTGACGATAGTCTGCATGCCCGAAAAAACCCTAAAAACCATAGCCTTGGTAGCCTTCCTCGTGTGTCCAAACCGGGGATCTATCATCAGCAATAATAGCTCAATCCATAAGAGCACACGTGACTTCCTTGCACTTTATTTTCTTTTGTTTCTTCAATATACATGCACGCCAGCCGGCCAACAGCTTCTTGTAACGAAACAACGCCAAACGCAAGCGCCAGCTCACATGGTCCACCTTCGCTGGACCTCCACGGTTGCATCGCAGACCACCTCCCACGTACAGTCACCACCACCTTGGGCTCCTGGGCTTCACCCGTACCTGGTCCACACGCGACATGCATGTTGCGCGTCTGGCTGGACCGCATCGCGTACGACTCACGCGCTACCTGCCTGGTGCCACCCCAGCGTCCCAACTCGGTCTTCGATGACCATCACGCCCGGCTTCGAATCGACTATGGCCGCACCATGCAGCCGCCGCTCGACGAAACAAACTGATCCGATCCGCTGCTGCAGTCGTCTTTTGATCTCGCCGAGATCCTTTCTTTTCCTTTAACAAATCCATGCGATCTTCTGCCCGATTCCGAGTGCTTCTAATGCGAACAGAACTCCCGCCGTCCCATCGATCTTTTCCGGTCACACAACTCGACCACCGATCAATTTGACGAATTCTGCTCCACTTGTAGATCAACACTCGTAACCTCAAATCGAACCTTCACTCTGATACCACTTGTTAGAATAAATCTGAGGCATACTGTCGATCATCCGAGGACCAAGCAATCACACGAGCACGACACCGAGATATGTTAACGAGGTTCACCGATATGGCTACATCCCCGGGGCCTGACTATGGGCGCTCCTCCCCTTGACACCGTCACAATACCGCACACCGGCCACCCGGGCACCGGCACATGCCGCCGGCTCCCCCTTGCGCGCATGTGCTATTATGTTGGCATAGGTTACATCGTGTGTCTACCCTCGCTATATATGAGAGGCCTAGGATACAAGTGTCCTACTTGGACACGACTCCATATCCTGTCTACACACCGTACGACTCCAAGTCCAACTATAACCTAACTTGTACAATAATATTCGACACAACTCTAACATGCCCAAGCCCAAGAGAGTGTTAGAAAAGATGTGGAGCGTGCTTTTGGTGTTCTTCAATCTCGATGGGACATTGTTCGGTATCCTGCTAGAACTTGGAGCACCAAGAAGTTATGGAAGGTGATGACTGCTTGTGTGATCATGCACAATATGATCGTAGAGGATGGGCGCGAGGATGAAATCTTCCATTGGGGTTTCAATTTCGGAGGGAAAATGTTGTGCCTGAGCATGGAGTGGCAACATTGGCACAGTTCACTGAATTTCATCATCAAATACGTGATTGGAAAACTTACACTCAACTACAAGATGATTTGATTGAGCATATGTGGGCTCACCTTGGCAACCAATACATGTATGGGCTAATTTTTCTTTCAAATGTATTTGTGTTTAAATCTTATTTGGTTTGTAAACTATTAGATTTTATTTGGTTTATGGAACTATGATATCTGTATTTGGTTGAATTATGTGAATTTTGGGAAATGTTTTTGATATGTACGGAAAAAGAGCAAAAAAATGATCGTGCGGGAGAAAATGCGTCAATGTGTTGGACGCACTGTCAACTCAAACACGGACATGGGCGGACAAAGGCCAAAACACCGACCCAAACTGATAAAAAGCAGACAAAATCCGTGACCGTCTGCGTCGGTGCGTTGGAGTTGCCCTAACAACTTTAACTGATTTTAAATGGTAACTAAGTATTACATAGATCCTGGCCGACGAGGGACGGTTTTACCCGAGTGAGTACAACCGTTGGATCAGATGAAGCATTGTCCGACGCGCAACAACTAACTGAAGGCGAATTCACTAATTAAGGAGTATTCCTTGCGGAGATCACTCCAACTCCCCCAGGTTGCCACAAGTGGCGCGCTGCATGTACGTCACTTGTCGCAACCTGTGAGTTTTCCCCTTTTTTTCGTAGATCTGTTCATTCAAAACGTTTTATCTCTTAAACTGTGCGTCCAAATCTCGAACTGCTTTCGTCATTGGATTCCTCGCGTCGAGATCTTCAAAACTAGATCCCATGTTGATAGGTTTTGACGAACTTTTTTTTCACGAAAAAACCGGACGAAAAAACCGAACCAGGAACACGGGTTTTTTCCTTTCCGAAAGAGACACGCCCGTGCCTCTCGCGGAAGCAAAACCGCGCCTCTCGCGAAAGAAAAAAACAGAAAACGCGTTTTTTTCCTTTCCGAAAGAGGCACGCCCGTGCCTCTTGCAAAAGCACAACCGTGCCTCTTGCGGAAGCAAAACCGTGCCTCTTGCGGAAGAAAAAAAGAAAACGCGTTTTTCCCTTTCCGAAAAAGGCACGCCCGTGCCTCTCACGAAAGCACAACCGTGCCTCTCGCGGAAGCAAAACCGTGCCTCTCGCGAAAGAAAAAAACTAAAAACACGTTTTTTCCCTTTGCGAAAGAGGCACGCCGGTGCCTCTCACGAAAGCACAACCGTGCCTCTTGCGGAAGCAAAACTGTGCCTCTCGCGAAAGAAAAAAATAGAAAACATGTTTTTTTTCGTTTCCAAGAGGCACGGCCGTGCCTCTCGTGAAAGCACAACCGTGCCTCTCGCGAAAACAAAACCTTGACTCTCGCGGAAAAAAAAAATCATTTTGTTGCGCAAAAAAAATCGAATTTTTTTTGATCGAAAAGATAGGGAAGACCGGTAGAAAACCAAAACGTCAAAAAAACCGAAAAAAAAACCGTTTAAAAAGCCGAAAACGCGTGCGTAAAAATAAAAAAATAAAATCCGGAGGGAGCGCCCAGAGCGCGACACGTGGCGAATGGCTGTGAGGGCGCCAAGTGGCGTTGATCGTTGCGAGGCTCCCGAAGGAGCGCTCGTTAATTAGTTGCTCCCGACTGAAGGTCAACACTGCCTCATGTTGAAACACATGCGCTGCTTGACCCAAGGGCCTTTGATCGGATGGCAACGGTGCCGAATGTCTCTTTTGAGCACGCACCTAACTAACAGTAGAATTTTTACGATTTTTTCTAGACATTTCTACGACTTGGTTAAAATGATCTTTGTAGTTTTAGTCGGTTTGGTAATTTTTTTGAAACTTTCCAAGAATGATTAGCACAGTAGTGTTCGTTTAGAGAATTTTTGTGAACGCTTTCATTTTTTCTAAAATTTGACCCAAAAAAGGTCATGAATGTGTATTTTTCTTGTAGTTTTTAATTTGTTTGAAAAAAGTTTCAAACTTTCCCAAAATGATTAGCATGGTGAGAATTGTCTCAATTTTTCCTGGGCACTTTCATTTTTTGGGTCAAAATTTGACAAAAAAAACTGTCTTCAATTGCATTTTCCTTGTATTTTTAATCTGCTTGGCAAAAAAGTTTGAAATTTTCACAAAATGACCAGCGTGGTAGTGTTCATTTTACATAAGTCTTTATTTTCTAGGGCACCTTTTTGGTCAAAAAGTGGGCTGGTGATGTGGCAGCTGAAGTGGACGCTGACCGGACAGGTCAACTGTTCAAAACCAGTCTAACAGGCCAGAAAACCGGTTTGAGGAGAGTCGGGGTTGAAAGTTGAGGGTAGTAACTTAGAGCATTACTAGTAGTACCCCTAAACCCTCAAACCCTCATAAATAACCGCTTTTTCGCGGGTTGCAACAAAAAAACGCAAAGACTAAAACCTCTAAACCCTCAAACCTTAAAAAAAAATAAGGGTCCAACCCTCAAACCCAATTTCAAACCGTAGAAGTGAGGGTTGGAGGGGGCGCTCGACCCCAGCCCGCACTCCCTTCCCCCGTCGCGCGGGAGGGAAGTTTCCCTTCCCAACCTCCCGCCTCCCGGCCTCCCGCGCCGCCGGCCGTCCCTCGCCGCCAATCCGGCCGCCCCCCCCCCCCCCCCCCCCCCCGCCTCCCCTCGACGCCGCCGCCGTCCCGCCCCTGCGCCACGCTCCCCGCCGCCGGATCCGCCCTTCCCTGCCTCCCCTCGACGCCCCCCGCCTCCCGCCCCGCGCCCCGGCCCCCGGCCGCCCCGCCCCGAGCCCCGCCCCCGGCCTCACGCGCCGCCGCCTCCTGCCCCGGCGTCCCGCCCCCCGGCCTCCCGCGCCGCCGCCTCCCGCCCGGCGCCCCGCCCCCGCCCGCCCGCATCAGCCTTCCGCCCCGCCCCCCGCCCCCCAGTCGCCTCCCGCCCCCAGCCGCCTCCCGCCCCCCCAGAGGCCAGAGGCAGGCCAGCCTCCTCGAGCCGCCGCGCCAGACGCCCCCGCCTCCCCTCGACACCGGCCGTCGCCCGCCCCCAACCCGCAGGTATGCTTCTGTTCCTCCTTTTTGTTTTATTTTTTTCCTTTTTGATTCATTGTTGGCACTCACAATTTATTGTTTGTTGTATTGTGTAGATGGAGGTGAACAACAACGACATGGACTATACCAACAGCAGGTGCACAATTGGTTTGTGCAGAATGCTACGCCTCCCAATGGCGATCCAGAAGAACAGGCTGGGCCACAGAATCATGACAATGCAGGGTGGGGTGCATGGCCTGCACCGGCTGCTCCTCCTCTGCCTCAGTTGCCGCCTTATCTCATGAACTTTCAAGCATGGCTTGCTGCACAGGGCCTGCAAGTACAAGATGGTATTGTGCCTGATAATAATATCTCCGACAATGCTCTACAGGCGTGGCATGAGTCCATCACTTCTTCTGAGGAGACTGAAACAGATTCGGACAGCACTGTTTTTGATCTTCTGGTGCTTCCAGGTCAGATGCCTGATGTTGTTCCTACTGTTCCTGTCGTGGATGACTCGCTCACAATCTCAGTTGAACTTCATAGCCATGGGCTGCGTTTTGGTCTCTCGGCTAAAGGGGATGCTCTCATGGCTTTACTGTTGGAAAACACTATCCCACGTCAGCAGCTTAACAGTGCCATCTTCTCCGCCCTCCGCCCGATGATGGCATCCTTTGGTCCGTGGCGCTCTGGTTTAGGAATGCAGCAAAGATCTCTCCAGGTGGAAATCCAAGTTTCTCTGTCTGGGGGGAACATTCAAATCTCTCAGGTGGCTCCACAGCAGGAACCTGTTTCCGTTATAGCTACGACTATGCCTCTTTTGCCTGCTCTGTCCCAGTCTCCCTCCAATGTGGATGATCAGCTTTATGCACGTGCTCCTTCAGCCACGCCGCCTCTGCTTCTCACTTGGGAGCCGTCTGACTCCATTGAGGAATCAAGCATGTCTGTGGGCGACCAGCAGGTTGATCACGTGGCTCTCTCAGAACCTTCTGAGGTCCTCCCCACTCCAGCTTTGTCGGAAATTTCAGGCACTTCAATGACAATGACAGACCCTGATCAGGGAGATTTGGTTACTGCTGCACAGACTCAGAAGAAACGCAAAGGTAAGATGCAAGCTCCTGTTGATACCTCCACTCTGCGACGCAGCAACAAGAACAACAAATATGATGGCTTTAGGGTTCCTCAAACCTCTGAAGTTCGTATTGCCAAATCAAAAGTCAAGCTTCGTACTATCCCTTCTGCTGCTGATATTGGAGCCTCGGAGCGTACTTCTGAAGATGATTCACCGCCTGAGATAGTTACTGCTGAAGTTGATGAGGCTGCAGCTCCTCCCCCCACTCCCATTCCTACTATGCAGGCTATTGGTGTCAATCTCTGTGCGATACCTGCTGAAGAGCTTTCTACTTCGGCCTTCTCTAAAGAGTAGTTGGCATTATTTCTCTTTGCTTTTATCACTACTGAACCTTTCCTATCTTTCCAATGCTTTTGCGTAACTGGAATGTACTATGTTGGAATGTACGTGGTCTTAATGCGCCGGATAAACATTTAGCGCTTGGTAATGCGATCAATACTAGTGGCTGCGCGGTAGTTTGTTTGCAAGAATCTAAAATGCCCTCATTTGATGCTGCTGTCTTGAAATCTATTTTCCCGCGACGTTTTGATCGGTTCGCGTACATCCCTTCTCAAGGTGCATCGGGTGGAATTATAACGGTATGGAATAGTAGTATTTTCTCGGGCCGGGTCTTTTTATCTGAACAGTTTGCGTTAGGCGTTGAATTCACCTCCACTCAATCCAATCACTGTTGGAAGCTTGTTAATGTTTATGGCACTTGTCAGGGTGAGCATCGGGTCACGTTTACACAATGGCTCTTCGATCTCAATATACCCTCTACTGAAGATTGGTTATTGCTAGGCGACTTCAACTACATTCGCTCACCCGACAACCGAAACAAGCCAGGTGCAAATGTCCAAGACATGTTCACATTCAGTGACTTTATTAGGGAACAAAACTTAACTGAAATACCCATCAAGGGACGTGCTTACACTTGGTCGAATATGCAACTACAACCACTCCTTGAGCAACTTGATTGGTTTTTTACCACGTTGAATTGGACTACTACATTTCCCAACACCCTGGTAAATCCTTTGGGCAAACCTGTTTCTGACCACACTCCTTGTTCTGTGGTCATTCAAACTACAATTCCAAAAAGCAAACTCTTCAGGTTCGAAACTTTTTGGCTTGCTCATCCTGGGTTTATGGAAATTGTTGAGCAGGCATGGAACAAGCCTATTCGATTCAATAAGAACCATAATTGTGCGGCAAGGATTGGGCAGAAGCTCAAGGCTGTTCGACATGCTCTCAAACAATGGAGTAAGAAAATCTCTCGTCTTAAGATAGCCATTGAAAACACCAATAAAGCTCTCTTGGAACTTGACAATATTGAGGATAGCCGGACCCTGACCACACCAGAGAGAAATTTTTGCCGCATTCTCAAAAGTCACTTGCTTCGGTTGCTGCAACATCAAAAAGACTACTGGAAAAAGAGGTGTACAATTCGATGGATACGGTTCGGTGATGAAAATTCCAAGTTCTTCCAAACCATTGCCACCGAGCGCTTTCGAAGAAACTGCATCAATTCGCTCAAAACCTTTGACGGAACGGAGGTCACTGATCATGAGGGCAAAGAGTCCATTTTATTTGATGCATTCAAAGAACGACTGGGCCAAGCGAATCCTCAGCCTATGAAATTCAACTTAGACAACTTATTAAGGAAGGAGGTGGATTTCTCGGACCTCATTACTCCTTTCACGCACAAAGAGATTGATGAGGCGGTTTCTGCCATGCCACCTGATCGGGCCCCTGGCCCTGATGGCTTTAATGGAGCTTTTTTAAAGGCATGTTGGCCAATAATTAAAAATGACTTCTATCTTCTTTGTGCTGAGTTTCATCAAGGAGGCCTTAATCTGGAAAGCATTAATGCAGGGTTTATCACTCTGATCCCCAAGGTCAATTCGCCTGGTTGTGTTAATGACTTTCGTCCGATCACGCTGCTTAACTGTTGTTTGAAGATGATCACTAAAATTCTGGCCAATAGACTCCAAAAAATCATACTCCGCCTTGTTCACTGCAATCAGTATGGCTTTCTTCGAGGCAGATCAATTCATGACTGCCTTGCCTGGGCTTTCGAATATATTCATCAATGTCAGGCTTCCAAACAAGAGATAGTTCTTCTCAAACTAGATTTTGCGAAGGAGTTTGATACGATCGAGCACTCTGCCATGCTCTTAATTATGGAAAGTATGGGCTTCCCGCCCAAATGGCTGGCTTGGATGGAGAGCATATTCTCGTCAGGCAAATCTTCTGTATTACTGAATGGGGTGCCAGGTCGACAGTTTTTATGCAAATGCGGGGTACGTCAAGGAGATCCGATGTCCCCCCTACTGTTTGTCCTTGCTGCTGATTTACTTCAAAGCGCTATCAATGCAGCGCTCCAGCAAGACTTGATCACGCATCCCATCCCTCCTACTGGTCGCTGGATATCCAGTCATCCAATACGTTGATGACACAATCATTGTCCTCCCGGCCTGCATGGAACAAGCAGCTAGAATCAAATCAATCCTTGAGGACTATGCAATCTCTATTGGCCTAAAGATCAACTTTCACAAATCCACGCTTGTGTCAATTAATACGCCGACAAACATGTGCAACGACCTAGCCACCCTTTTTGGATGCACACAGGCCAGCATGCCCTTTACCTATCTTGGTCTGCCGCTTGGAACCACCAGACCCTCTGTTCTCGATTTGACGCCATTCGTCTGCAAAGCTGAAAGGAGGATCACTGCTGCGATGTCCTCGATGTCCTATGCGGGCAAGTTAGCATTGATAAACTCACTCATCACCTCCATGGCTATTTATCCCATGGGAACTCTTCGTCTACCACCAAAGATCCTTGCTCAGCTTGACAAAATTCGCAGACACTGCCTATGGAACAAACGCACGGCTGATGGTGACAAACATACCTCATTAGATGCCTGGGACATGGTGTGCCGACCTAAAAAGAGTGGGGGCTTGGGTGTCCTTGATCTCAAAATTCAAAACGACGCACTCTTGCTCAAATTCCTACATAAGTTTTATAACAGAATGGATGTTCCATGGGTTAGGCTCATCTGGGAAACCTACTATGCTGACTCCATACCACATGCCTCGGAGAATTGTGGCTCGTTTTGGTGGCGAGACCTGGCAAATCTTATGCCAATTTACCGTGGTATTTCTCAGGTGCAAATCAATCGTGGTACCTCGGTCCTTTTCTAGAAAGATAACTGGAATCAATCCATCTTGGCGGAACAATATCCCCGCGCTTTCTCCTATGTCATTAATGAGGACGTCTCTGTGCAAGGATTTTTAACCGCCCCAACCCTTAATGAAACCTTCCACCTTCCACTCTCGGTGCAAGCTCATGATGAACTCAAGCTCCTCCAACATGATATGGCTGCAGTGAACTTGGAAGATCACGATGACGTTTGGTCCTATTGTTGGGGATCCTCGGAATTCAAAACCACAACCTACTATCAGTTTGTGTTTCGTGAGGTGATTGCTCACGTGGCTTTCAAGTGGCTCTGGAAGACCTCTTGCGTACCCAAAATCAAAGTTTTTGGCTGGTTCTTACTTTCAGACCAGCTCAACACGAGGAACATGCTCAAGAGACGGCACTATAATATCGGTAATAACTTTGACTGCTTGTTATGCGGGGATCATATCGAAGAAACGGTGGAGCATCTCTTCTTTCAGTGCACTTTCAGCAGGGAATGTTGGAACATGCTAAGTATTTCGTGGACTGCACAAGGAGATAGATTGCAGCTGCTAGAAAACCTGAAAAGACAAAACCCACGCAAGATGATCATGGAGGTGTTCCTCACTGCTGCGTGGAGCCTTTGGAAGGAGCGCAATAACAATTATTTTAGACATGTGACACCCTCCGTTCGTTCTTGGTTCAATAGATTCAAGGAAGACTTTGGCAACATAAGATATAGACTACCTAGTGACAAGAGACATGTTGTCTCTTCCTTTTTGCAAAGTCTGCCTCAGCTTACTTAGGGTAGTGATCTGACTCTAGCCACCTTCCTACTGTACTCCATTGTAAAAATCACCATGTAACTATTCTTTGATCATTTATATACACATGAGTAGGAACCTCTCCTACTGTCTTAACCCTCAAAAAAAACAACGACATGGAATCGTTGTCCGATTCGTCGGGTTGGTCGTCATCCGACGATTCAGACATCGATGAGTTGTTGCAAGACAACGACGTCGAGATGATGAGCCTCCTCATCGACGTGCAATCCTTTGAAAACCGCGTGAGGCTGATGGATCAGAGGAGAGGGTCGAAGATGGGGCGAGTCACCATCTACCGGGACCGCACTCTCGGACACGAGCATTTGATGGAAGACTACTTCGCGGAGGTACCTACATACCCTCCTCGTCTATTCCGCAGAAGGTACCGAATGCGGCGTAGTTTGTTTGTGAAGATTGTCAACGATTGTGAGGCCGCCTCCTATTACTTTAAACGTCGTAGATCCGCCGCCGGTATCATGGGGTTTAGTGCATATCAAAAGATATCGGCGGCAATGCGGGTACTCGCTTATGGCATACCCGCGGATTATACCGACGAGTATCTTCGCATTGGGCAAGATACAACCACGGAGTCAGTCCGTAGGTTTGCCAAGTTGGTCATTCGGTTGTACGGTGAGCAGTATCTTCGGGCACCAAACGAGGAAGATACAAAGAGATTAATGGAAATGAATGAAAAAAGGGGATGGCCGGGGATGCTAGGTAGTCTTGACTGCATGCATTGGAGGTGGAAAAAAATTGCCCAAAGGCATGGCATGGAATGTATTGCGGTAAAAGCCGTGATGCTACCATTGTGCTTGAGGCCGTAGCATCTCAGGACACATGGATTTGGCATGCATTCTTTGGGTTGCCGGGAACACTCAATGATATCAATATCCTCAATAGATCTCCTTTGTTCAAAAGATTAATTTCTGGGGATGCTCCAGCTTGCAACTACAAAATCATGGACAATGAGTACTCAATGGGATACTATCTCACCGATGGCATCTATCCCAAATGGGCAACTCTTGTGAAGTCCAAGGAGAAAAATGGGGTGCCCTTAACAAGAAAAGAGGCTCATTTCACCAAGGCACAAGAGGCAGCCCGCAAGGATATTGAGAGAGCTTTCGGTGTTTTGCAAGCAAGGTTTGCCATAGTTCGTGGTCCAGCTCGGTTTTGGGACAAAAAAACCTTGATGAACATCATGAAATGTTGTGTGATTCTACACAACATGATCCTAGAGCATGAAAGAGGGTTAAACCTCCCTTGTTTCTATGACAATGTTGGTACCCGTGTGCAACCGGAAAGAAACCCTTCTCGCATACACGCTTTTCTTCAAGCACATCGTGAGATTGAGGATGCAAGCACTCATGGTCGGCTCCGGGATGATCTAATAGAGCACCACTGGCAGTTGGATGGGCGGCGCATTGGCCCATGATGTATCTTTGTTTTACTTTTCTATGTCCTATTTGATTCGAACAATTCGTGTAATTTGCTCAAACATTGTTGTAATAATTTGAATGATTATTGTTTTATTCGGTGTTGTAATAATAACTAGAATGATTATTGTTTTATGTCAAATGTGATGGAATTTGTGATATGTCATATGATGAAATGTGATGAAATGTGTGATATATGAAATGACAGTTTTAAAGGTTGGGGTTGAGGCAAAGACTAGTGCCCTTAAATCCAACCCTTAAAGCAGTTTAAGGGTTGGGTTTGAGGGTTCTAGTCTTTGCTCCTGTTTTTCAACCCTTAAAAGTGTCAAAAATGGCACTTCTCAACCCTTAAAACTGCTACAAGGGTTTAAGGGTTTAGGGGTTCTACTAGTAATGCTCTTAGATGGTTTTGAAGTACAGGTTGTTTCTTAAACATTTGTGTCAATTCAGGGTCGCTCGTTTTTATTTGTATTATTGTTGGTGCTACGTTCTACAAACCATGTTTTAGTAAAAGAAAATAGTTAGACTTATTTTAATACGCATGTGTATAGGTGTAGGCCACTGCTGGGCGCCGCTGCGCCGGCCGAATTTTTCGGCCGGTCTGCCTGTAGCCGTTTGATCTGCACGTACACCCGTTCGATTTGTTTCCCACAGTCAAAAAAAAAAACTGTCCCTGTCCTCATTGTTAACCTCTGCTCGGGAATAACAAGAGGAAAAGGAGCGCCGCCCCGCACGCGCCTACCGCCTCGCCTCCTCGTCTTCCCTAGCCGCCGATCGCCGCCCTCGGCGCCGGTCGCCGGCTCCACGCATGTAACCGCGTCCACCCGCGGTGGTAGCTTCGGTGGCGACGGCAGCAGCTCGCCGACGAGCTCCATGATTGCAGCACCCTGATGCACCGTCGCCGCCCCCTCGCCGTCGAAGCTCGCTGCCCGGGGTTGCGTCAGCAACGGCCAAGATTCAACGCCATTCATGGATGTAGCAAAAAAAACACCGGTCGTAGCAAAAGAGAACGACAGTTGAAGCAAAATCACCTTCGCCTCCGTCGCGGGTCGCGAATCCGCCATGATGGATGTAGCAAAATCCCTCACCAATAGTAGCAAAATCAAAAGACGGTTGCAGCAAAATAATGTTGCCACCGTCACTGGTCGTAGCTCCGCCATGATGGATGCAGCAAAATCACATACGGTTCCAGCTCTTGATTTTGCCGGTTGTAGCAAAACCAGAAGCTGGTTCCTACTCAGAGCTTCCTACCAAAACAACTCGCTTGTTTGCAAACCAGCTCTTGTCGCTACTTTTGCCGATCGTTGTGGTAGCAAAAAAGCTCAGCGGTAGAAGCTTTTTTCCTGTCTGTTGCAGCAAATAAGGACAGCCGCCGTCGTCGCCGACGAAAGCAAATCAAATGATGCATCACAAAGCAAATGTTGGTTCAAGCAAAACATGGCAGAGGTTGCAACTTTGCTCTATTAGGCTGTAGGAAAAAAGTGCCGAAGTGGTCTTCTTTTCCAGCACCGGCGACCACAGTTAGTAGCAAAAACGCGCCGCGGGTTGCAGCTCCGGTACTGTCCGAGCCCTGTACGGAGAGGTGGATAAGCTCGCCGCAGCATGTTCGCTGGAGTCCCAGCACCTCGTCGCGTACGGTAGTATGGGGGGAGGATGGTCCTAGCATGGGGTAGAAGATGATGTGTGATAGGCTGTGGCGTAGAAAAGAATTCTTGGGGTGAAAGACGTGTGAAGAGATAAGGTCAGTAAAAAGTGGATTGTGGGTGGGCCAGCTGCCTACGTGGTTGCCTATGCGTGAGTGCGCATGCGAACGAATCGGTGCGACCGGTGGAAGCTTCGGCCGGCGCACCGTACACAATCGTTTTCCATAGGTGTATTATACGCCCTTATTTGAGATGAGCCCTAGACTGCCGCACTTGCCATGGGCTAGGGCCGACCTGTTTAGACATGATGTGGAGTTGTGGACATCATACTTCTGGATTTCTGGAACGCCTGCAATTAAATTTATTTATGCTCGCTTTGCTGCTGGTGCATGCCCATTACTTGTACCATTTTCACCAACTTAGAAGTTCAATCTATTTTGCACAAAAAAACGTAAAATTTCAATCTAACATACAGATAAAGACCTTGGTGTTTTTTTTTCAGAAAAAAAAGACCTTGGTATTTAAAATGTTTATGCAAGGACAATGGTTCAACTTGCAAAGAGATGTAGTTTAAAAATAAAGTGTTTATGCATGCATACTGTATGATATTACAATTTACCAAGAATACATAGCCATCCTCTTGGTTTTCTGCAGATCTTCCAGCCGAGCTTAATACTTGACCAATTATTTCTTAGACACCATGGCCACCAAGTGAGTCCGTCAGCAACCTTCTGAGCCTTGTCGCCGCCATGGACGCATCCAAGACAGCCTCAGAGCTCACTGCCTGCATACCACACACGTGCAGAGAAGACATTGTCATTTGCAGGAACAATATTTGATCATCAACCGAACAGAAAGCAAGCAAGCATATGCATGCCGAAACTGGGGACGGTCATCATGTACTCTCTTCGTCCCAAAATAAGTGTCTCAAGTTCGCGATCGAGTATTACCCTGCACTTGATCGTGTAGAAAACCTTGCCACCGTCGACAAAGCACCAGCTCGCCTCGACGACCTCCATGCATCCATCCTGCTCGATCAGGCGGATCACCCTGTGCATCTCGACTCTCTCCGCGGAGCTCGTCGTGAAGCTCACGTCGAAATGCGCCGCGCCGCTGAGCTGCACCGTGACGTCCCCAGGACCCCATGGCCCCGCCCGTCCTGTATCTAGGACGTTGCTGCTGCAGCTGCGCCCGGCCATCCTTCGGCTTTGGGTTTTGTCATCTCTCATCTGCCTCAGCCTTTCGACTCTCTCGTATAGATCTTTGATATAGGTCGTGGCCTGCATCAGTTGGCTGGGAATGTCCGGAGGACCCTGGTCACGCAAAGAAGAGTTCTGTATTAATTCACTAAGAGTTCTGTAAAATCTTCACGTATTTGACTAACATTAACTCAACCATCCTTCTATCAGGAGAAATATACAAGCAAGCACCGTGAAACACAGACTGACTGACTGTGAATTACTCCCTCTGTCTCATAATATAAGATGCTATTACATTTTCAATATAAATAACATTTTATATTATGAAGCGAGGGAGTAGCACCGTACCCATTTTTTTAATTAAATTGTCTATTCTTGCAATACTCCGCCTTAGAATTATAGCTCGGTCGTGCTCGATGGTCTGGCTGGGACCAAGGATCGCTTTCTGCCGGTTCGTACACCCACGTTCTGCCCACACACCAGGTCCATACAATTATAACCTGGTGGATTTGCTGCCTAGCGTCCAGTTGCTTTCCCGATGCATATATACTTGGCACGTAGCCGTTAATGTCTTCAGTCGTGTGTACGTATACTAGTGAGACATAGATAGCGCCAGCGAGGGTGATAGATAGATAGATCCCTCTGATGGCCGTTTGCTATCCGATTCGCAGCTTATCATGTGCTGTACCCCTGCATGGACGTACGTGCAGGTACGTCGTGTACCACGACGCCGGTCTTATGTTCTTTCCTCAAGTACAAACACATGAACACCACACTTGCATAAGCACAAAACATGAACAGCTCCGTGTTTTCTCCCCCAAGACATTCATGCGTTAGACGACGGTTCTTTCTAATTAGTACTCCCTTCGTCCTATAATGTAAGACGTTTTTTTGACTCTATTGTAGTGTCAAAAAGCGTCTTACATTATGGGACGGAGGGAGTATATATATATCGCCTATAATGTAAGACGTTTTTTTGACTCTATTGTAGTGTCAAAAAGCGTCTTACATTATGAGACGGAGGGAGTATATATATATATCGATGCCTTTGGACTCCTGTTTAAATAAAGATGTATGCCCCATATGCATCACATTACACCGTGTATATTCACGGGATCATGCACCAAAATCAGAAGCTAGAATCAAGCCAAGACATGGCTGGCTTGGATAGACATGTTGCCGACTTACTGTATTACCTAAAAAAAAACCTAATGATCAACCGGTCATGCAGGCCCTTTTCCAGCAACTTAAAAACAGTTGTTCCATTTTCTATCAAGGTAATATTACTCCACAAATTATATCTACTACAACAAGCTTTCTGTCTATCTATGCTAAAAAAGGCAGTAAGTCTTTCTGATGCTTTCCCCTTTTGGGTAATTCGTTGAGTTTTCCACTGTAGTGTCCATTAATTGGTTTGTGCTTTTTTTTTGAGAAATATTAATTGGTTTGTGCTGTGTGCATGCTAATCATTTGGGCTCATGAAATTTATAGTAGGCCCACCAATAGACACAAATCATTGTGCATTCACAAAAAAACAAAGACACAAATCATTGTGCATAATCTTGTTATGGACAAGGGGCATCATTTTTTTAAATAGTTCTTACTTCTTACTCCCTCCGTTCCAAAATAGATGACCCAATTTTGTATTAACTTTGTACTAAAGTTAGTATAAAGTTGAGTCATCTATTTTGAAACGGAGGGAGTAGATGCATGGGCAAAGCCCAAGGGGACATGGGTGTACATACCTACGCCCAATAATTTTCTTGAAGAAAAATGCATAAACGAAGTATATAAAATACATATACATTGGAAAATATCTAGAAAATTTGTAAAATCTTGAACTGAGTGCAACTCAGTTGGCAACTCAGTTGGTTAAGTTCCTTGTGATGGAACCAACCCACCTGGATTTAAGTTCTACGCTTGGACGGGTGCTCTTATTTACCTGGATTTATTTCCGTGGCACTATTTGTTCAACGACAGATGACGTGTCTCCCCAACTATGAGGTGTTTATAAAAACAAAAAAAAGTATGAGGTGTTTATAATGACTTTGTCAATCTCGAGATTTACCGGCACAGTCTATTGGAGGCCCTTATAGGGTTGGGTGTGCATAGTGTACACACATTTATGTTAGCGTTTGTGTACTGTGTTTCTCAAAAAAGAAAAATGTCGCCGAGTAGGGGTAGCTAATGTGCGCGGGGTTATCATGTACAGACCGGACTTAGAAACATGTGTGTGTGTGTGTGGTGGGGGGGGGGGGGGGGGGGTATTCATGTGACATGGAACATCCAAAGACACTAAAAAGAAACCTTGCATCACTTGTCAAGTTGATCCAATATTTCATCAGGTCATTAGTCCTCTATACTTATTTTTCTCTATATTATGAGCTTATTTGTTTCTCATATGTACATATACGGCAGCGCTAGATGTACAACCTGTAATGTGAACCAATAAGAACTCCCCATAGTTGTATAGATTTTCTACAAGGAAAAAATAATAATGTTTTAGTCAAGCTATCACGGTTCGTGGGTGTAGAGCCGCCGCTGACAGAGAAACAAGAAGCCGTTGTAGCTGATAAATCAGCTACGCGGGGGGGGGGGGGGGGGGGGGGGGGGGGGGGGGGGGGGGGGCGGTGGCTGAAGCCAAGAAAGCTATTTGTCGATCATGAGTTTTTTCCTAAAGAGATGCCAGAACAAATCGCGGCATATGTAACGAGCACAATAGTTAGATCATCGAAATGAGAGGCAACAGCATGTCTTGAAAAAAGAAAAGACAGCTTAGAAATACTAAGAAAGACATGAACTAAAACAGGAGAAGAAAAGTAGGTTGCGATCGCGCCCGTGCATAACTTTCCAGCAGATTATGAATCCAAGTGTTTGAATTCTCGCATGCTAGTTAACTATGAATTTGCACAAAATTTGTGTATATCTTTTACGTACCTGTGAGGTGTCCAGCCGATAGTCTTGCGGAAGCAAGGACGTCAGCTTGGAGCACAGATCTTCCACCTCCGTCCTCCCACCCGCCTTCGTCCGCGCGTCGTTCATGCCGAACACCATGTTCGTCCCCCCTCCGTCTCCTCCCTTCCTCTTCATACTCGTGAAGCAAAGTAGACTTTCCTTCTTCAAAGACCTAGACTTCTCTTCTTATAGACCCATCAATTTGGCGTATGCAGATGCATGAAACATGACTGTGGGGCTACCGACCACTTGTGCAACTGGCTGAGCCGCTAAGGTTGCATGGATTATGTGATTTGGTTCTTGTGGCCACTTGAGCAAGTAAATTTACGAGGATAGGGACGTAGAATGCTTGTCATGTATCCAAGTTTTACTTTTCAGGCCCATCTGTAACCACCTTCGTCATTTTTCGTTGTTGAAGGAAATATATTTTTTCGACTGATAAGTTATAAACATAATATTATTATTTTTTTAAACAAGGCAAAAGACTTGCCATTTCATTGATAAAGGGAGAGAGTTTTAGACAGAAACCGCACAGCGGCAAATAAAAGGCCTACTCTCGCGGCACTACAACACCCAAATGTTTCGCTCCAGCCATAGCCCAAAGTAACACCTCCTTTTTGATTTTGTTTATGATGACCATGAAAGGGGCCGCCGAGTGGCGGAAGACTCTAGCATTGCGCTCCGACCAAACCTCCCAAGAGATGAGCATCATAAGAGAGGCAAGCGCCTTCGGCGAGTCAAGACGGAGCTGAAGGTTTCCATTCCACCATTCTCTGACCGAAGCCCTCGTCACCCAAGTAGACGTGGTGTTGTGATGCATGCCGAGCCATGGAAGGACGTCATTCCAAATGTGCATGCTGTAGCGACACTGGAAAAGCAGATGAGCCGCGGTTTTTTGGGTTTGCTTGCAAAGAGAACATAGACTGCAGTTAGGCCAACCACGGCGGCTCAAGCGGTCCGAGGTCCAAATCCTATCTTGAAGAACAAGCCAAACAAAAAACTTGCATCGAGGAGGCGCCCACACCGTCCACACTGAATGGACAAGGTCTGAATTGGTGAGGCCTTCAAACTGAGCCTTGTAAGCCGAGGATGTAGAATATACCCGATCTTTGGTGAACTTCCATATAACCGAGTCTTCAACGTCGTCATCAAGGGCCACCGTTGTTAGCTTGTCCCAATGGCTAGCAAACTGTTGGATGTGTTCCAGGGAGAGGCCATTTGAGCTGTCAATAGAAACATAATTATTCTACGGTTAAATGAAGGCCGGGTGCCAATTCCACGGTGAAATGGATCGTGGCTCCAAGTATCCTCGGCTTGGGTGTTTGGCGGTAATGCTTCGTTGCCTCCTCCCCTACACACGTGACTGTGGCACTATCTCGGTCCTTTCTACTCGCCAACAGGGTTTGGTGCTTCTCAGTAAGGAGCGAACCTTCTCGGCGACAGTTCGGTAGGGGTGTTGTGCCGAATTTTGATGGTTTCATTCAGGAGACGTGAGTTCATTCTTTGTTTGCTGCCTTGGTCTCTTTTAGTTGTGGTTCTGTCACTCTTGTGCTTTTGCTCGGTGGCACGCTAGCGGCGTCCAGCTTGTGCATTGCCGGCAATGTTCCGCTTGTGCAGTCTGCTTTCTTTTATCAGCTGTGTAAGTGGGTTCCTTATCTCATCACCTTGTATTGTTTGACCATTTGGCTTTTGCTACAAAGCGGCACCAAAGCCTATTTCGTGAAATACTCTTACCCCTTTTATCAGCACAACGGAAGGGTGCCCGTCAATGATATGATAAGGGCTAAGAAAAGTGCGACATTGGGCGCAATATGTGGGCTGCAATTTTAGTTGCGCGAGCGAGAAGAAAAAAGTGCATGTCCAAAACAGAAAGCAGGCGAAGCTCCCCTCCCTAGGGTTCCCACCCCCGCCGCCGCCGGCCGCCGGGCGCGCGCCTCCCGGCCCGCCCCGCTCCCCTCCCCCTCTCCTCCCCTCCCCTCCCGCGCGCGCCCGCGCGCGCCGGGGGGTCCCCTGTGGCCGCGGCCCTCGGCCCCGTCTCCCTCCCCTCCCCCCGCCGTCGCCGGCGCGCTCCGTCGGGCAAAGCCCGGCGGGCGAGGCGGCGGCGGGGCCCTCCTTTCCCGTCCGCTTGTGGGCGCCGACGCGGGGCGGCCCCTTCGAGCGACGATGCTGGACGCCCGCGGGATCCAGCGGCGCGGCGGCGGTCTCGCGGGGCGGCGGGGTGGCCTGCTGTGGCGGCGCTCCGGCGATCCTCGGGCTCCGTGCTGCGGGGCGGCTGCGGTGCTCCCGTCTCGGGAGGTGGCGCGCGACCGATCTCGGGCCGGATACGTCCGGATCTGGCTTTGAGGGCCGGCCGGTGGTGCGTGCCCGGCGGCTCCGGCGCTTGGAGCCCGCCGGGCGACGCGGGTAGGGCAGCGGCCGGGCGTGGCTGCTGCTCCGGCCGTGGGCGGGGACATGGGTAGGTCTCGATGGCCTACCAGTGTCGTGGCGGCTTCACGGTGACTCGACGGATCTGTCCGCGGCAACGGCCGGCTCCTCCGGCGTCGGTTTGTCTGCGTTCGGGCCGTCTCGTCCTTCACCCCATCTCCTCGTCGCCCGGGCGCTACGCCCATCAAAGGGCTGGTCCTTTCCCAGCTGCGATCCACCGCTCGTCTCGCGCACGATGCAGCAGGACAGAGCTCGTCTCGCGCACGATGCAGCAGGACCGAGCTCGTCTCGCGCACGATGCAGCAGGACCGGGCTCGTCTCGCGCACGATGCAGCAGGACCAAGCTCGTCTCGCGCCCGATGCAGCAGGACCGAGCTCGTCTCGCGCACGATGCTGCAGGACCGAGCTCATCTCGCGCTTGGGGTAGCAGGATGGGTCGGTGGATGCCGGTTCTGACCGACCTATTGGGTCTCGACACTGGGGGTTGCCCAGGGGCGCGAAAGGTGGGACCTTTCCGCTCGTCTCTTTCGTTGGGGTGCGCTGGGTCACGGGTGAGGTGGTGTCGAGGTCTTGGATGCTGGGGCGGCGGCCCTAGTGGTGGTGGTGGCGCGGTGCTCTTGGACAAAGCCCGCGCCTTGGTGCTGCCCGCTCATCATGGCCGTGTGGGCGGTGTGGTTGCCGGGGTGTGGCGTTCGGTGACGGTGAATGTTGGCCGAGGTGAAAACCTGCTCTATCTTCAGGGGGAAACTTGAAGGCGTCGTCGTGGCTCTGATTGCCCGTCATGCGGCTCCGGGGGAAACTTGATCCTTGGATCGGGCGGTGGCGGCGCTCCAGCGTCGTTTCCTTCCTGAAGGCGCCGCCTTGGAGCGCATGGTTCGTCGTATGTAGCTTCATATCTTCGGGGCGATAGTGATAGGAGTAGTGTTGCTGCGCTCAACGCCTTTGTATCCCGTCCTGGGTGTGTGCGTGTGTTGCGGTGACGTGGCGTGGGTTGTACTGGATGCTTGTGGGTTGTTGCTTTATATATAAAGCGGGACGAAAGCCTTTTTCGGCAAAGTACGACATTGGTGCTGCCTCCACCGGTGGTGGTTGTAGTAGATATTAGTGATGGGCAAGAAGCGCCCACACCATCGACATAACTTACACAAGCCACGACAATACACTAATGAAAAAACACGCTAGCAGTGCAAAAGCCCCACCAGTGACAGGCGTGGCCGTGGAGGGCTCCTGCCACTGCTAACCTGCAATACCAGGTAAGCCTTCCTCGGTACCGCAACTAGGACACTTGTGAGGGTTGATATTTTTTTCTATAAATTTGGTCAAAGTAGAGATACTTTGACTTTAGATAAAACTTATATACAAACTAAAAAGGACTGATCGGAGTACCAGGTAAGCCTTCCTCGGTACCGCAACTAGGACACTTGTGTAAGCAAATCAGCCTAGTTGACAATTGTAGTCAATTCAGCTGAGGGGGTAATTAAAGTTTGCTTTGTTACATTAGCAGAACAACTTATATGATTCTTTTGTATCATATAAGCTTCAGACTAAAACAAAGTAATACCTGAAATTTACTTCCAGCTATCATTTCTACCGAAGCATATGAGGTGCCATATGTGTATGACCTGAAGTGAGATTTTGTGAACTATAATAAGGAATAAGTTGAGCATGCTACGGCTGACTCAGTAAAATCATAATTCCACTCCTTACTGTCATGAGCATGCCATCATCATCTCATCATCATTTGCATCCATGTTGAAATATTTACCGTTTCCTTTTTCCATATAGCGGCTGGAGATTGTTGATGCAGATGGATTAGCCGCTCGTTTCTACTGAAGTTCCAATTTATCGCCGTCAAGATCAAAACTAATGCCTTGTTTGTGAGAGATCTTATCTAATATTATGTTTGGTGATTGTCTTCTTATAAAGACTGGTGTAATGCTTAAATGTCGGTGTCATGGTGCTATGTGCCATCGGCTTGTTGATCATCGTCGTTGTTAGAATAATCCGAGGCACTCCGTCGATCTATCAAGGACCAAGCAATCACACGAGGCACGACACCGAGATTTGTTAACGAGGTTCACCGATATGGCTACATCCCCGGGGCATGACTACGGGCGCTCCTCCCCATGACACCGTCACAATACCGCACCCTAGCCGCCCGGCTGCCGGCACACGCCGCCGGCTCCCCCGCGTGCCCGTGCTATTATGTTGGCATAGGTTACATCATGTGTCTACCCCTGTTATATATGAGAGGCCTAGGATACAAGTATCCTACTAGGACACGACTCCTATCCTGTCTACACACAGTCCAAAACCAAGTCCAACTGTAACCTACCTTGTACAATAATATTCGACACAACTCTAACAAACTCCACCTTGCCGAATATTCTCCACCACCTTGGATTCATCCATGCGTTGAACCTCCATGTACATTGGACTTGAGATACGCCATGAGCACCGCTGCTACTCCCAAACTCCACGTGACTCCACCTGCAACTGTAGTCCCTTCTCGTCTTCTTCACAGTCAACACTCGAGCAAAATTAAGTTCCTCATTACTCTACTTTGTGCTCCCAATTTTCGGAGAATCCGTTCAACACCATCACACACCGACCACTGTCTGCGTGAAAAATGAACATATCACATATTGGACGCCACATATAAAAGTTACGTGAACTCAACGTCACCGCTCTTTCTGTACTGCTTGTCTGAAACTTGAAGGCATTTCACAGTCGCCCTGTATCACCCTAAGTCAAATTCACAGTTGTATCACCCTTCTTCCGGATAGTCTCTGACATGTCCCACCGCTAGAGCACTTCGCCTCCTTCTGCCTTGTCATCCGCACTTTGCCATGTGCACTGAACATCGCAGAATATACGGCCATGTACTCTCTCAGGTTTTGACAATTTTAGACTTTCCGCCACTTTCTCAGATTCTCCACGGTCAATTCTTGTCCATCAACTAGCACCGATAGACCCAGTCACCAACTTGAATCTGGTACTCGTCAACACTGCTTCAGCACCCTTGCACACTTTGTCTGACCACATGTCTGACCACCAGTGCCTTGGCCTGTCGTTGTGTCCCGTGCTTACCGCACGCCTCGCCGCTATCACTGCGTCGAGCCTCTGCTGTTCCGGTCGAGTCTCCCGGGTAGCTAGCCCCCACTGCCTTAACCCCCACTGCAGAGAACTACCGATCATCACCAACCGATGTCGAGTATCACGTCTCCTTCAGACCACTGGTACCCGGTCTAAACCACGTGTCTCTCGCCTTCCCGCTGAAATAGGCTACGATTCTCCGGATCCTTATGCCGTAGCCCCTCCATCAGCACAGAGTGAAGTCGTCCATCAAACTCCAGCTCCACCTTCAACATGACTCCATGGTAGATGATCAGTCCACCCACGCGCCCCGTCAACTTCAAGCTCCATGTATACATCACCTTGAATCAACCCCGCGCCATAGTGTCGAAGCCGCACAAGCCCTCGGGCCTGCGCCACGTGTTTCCACGCCCCAGAAGTTGGCCACCATCAGCATCACGCTCATATGTCATCAACGCTGAAATCACCGCCATCTTCTGCTTTGACCAACATCCACGTCAGTTCATCAGACAATCCAGTCCGACCCAGCCGAAATTATTCGACTGCAACCATGCTCCACCCTGCGTCGTGTCCGCCCCGCACTTCTCCGTGCACTGCTTGACGCCCTGTTTTCATGATCCTGTCACGACATGCTCCAGACTCCTCAAGCCTTATAGCCACATCGCCATCCTCGGTTCCCGTTTGACTGCTAGTCGAACAACACTGCTGCTGCCATGCGTGTAGCACCATGTGACTTCCTGACTAATTTTCTTGTTCTATTCTTTTCCATGCACAAGATGAGCATGCTAGTAACCAGCAAATTCCATGTTCCAACATGCTGCAATACCTTCCAGGACCGATTTTTCCTTAGCAAATCTCTCACGCATGCAGCCTTGCCTTTAGGTTTCCATCGAATTTGCACAGCACCTCAGGTCCTCAGCCTTACGTCCTCGCGCCACCTGCATCTGGGCCTTGGCCTTTGCATATACGCCTAGCAGCTTCGTATAGCTCCAACCAAAAAAACTCCCGCACGACCGTTAGGTTGGCTAGGCCCAACGGCCCGCCTGGCACTTCCTACCGGCCAAAGCCTCGCGCCTAGACACGCGCTGCATGGCTCGCCCGATCGATCGCGCCGCCGCCACTTGGACCAATCCACTTACGCTGCTGCTACCTCGGCCGCTACTGGGACTGCAGCCCGCATCACACCATGGCCTTGGACTTCTCTCGCACGCTGCCTTGGTTTCGATCGGATCGATCGATCCGATTTGACCTGCTGCTTGCACTGTACACCGTGCAGCCGCTGAGAACTCCGCCTGCTTCCAAACTCGCCGAGATGTCAACCCAAGGACGCTGCCTGCCATACACGAGTTCGCCGCCGCCTTCAATCTGAGGCTCGATCTCGCTAATGCCGCCTGCTGCTACATACGATGTCTCGCTTGATTCAATTGCTTCCCCAGTATTGATGTATCCTGGTCGATCGCTCGTCTGCACACGCCGTCTCGACGACTTACCAAGCAAACACCATCGACCACAACACCTGTTCTTCTTCCTTTAGATCAATTCCCTCGCCTCCCGGATTTATTCTAACAAGTGCTCTGATACCACTTGTTAGAATAATCCGAGGCACTCCGTCGATCTACTGAGGACCAAGCAATCACACGAGACACGACACCGAGATTTGTTAACGAGGTTCATCGATATGGCTACATCCCCGGGGCATGACTACGGGCGCTCCTCCCCATGACACCCTCACAATACCGCACCCTGGCCGCCCGGGTGCCGGCACATGCCGCCGGCTCCCCCGCGTGCCCGTGCTATTATGTTGGCATAGGTTACACAAGTATCCTACTAGGACACGACTCCTATCCTGTCTACACACAGTCCAAAACCAAGTCCAACTGTAACCTACCTTGTACAATAATATTCGACACAACTCTAACAGTCGTCAAGATCAAAACTAATATCTTATTTGTAGGGGGTCTTAATTAGTCTTATGTTTGGTTAATGCTTCATTATGAAGACTCGTGTAATGTTCAAGTGCGGTGTCATGGTACTATGTGCATCTGTTTGTTGCTTGTTTATTAATCAGTTTTCTTGGCATGTCCTACTGGCGTGAATGACATATATATGCTGATTGAAATGGCCACAGAGATGTATTTTACACCGGATCATCACAGATGATATACGCATGCAAGTACGTCTAAGTATTTATCAAAGAGTCAGTCTTACAACCAATCGTAAAAGCCAACCTATTATGTGGGTGAAAGCTTTATATAACCTGGCGGCTGTGGTATTAACCATGCTCTTACACCCCCCCAGCAGTGGCGTGCATTTTTATTCACTGCCATGGTATTAACCATGCTCTTACACCCCCCCAGCAGTTTTCTTTATATAGCCAGCAGCCGGCTGTGGTATTAACCATGCTCTTACACCCCCCCAGCAGTGGCATGCATTTTTAGACGCTCACCACTGGTATCCTCTCAGGCTAAAAAAACCTAGGGTGGACGCAAAAAGTACTCGCCAACCCTGAGTCTTCCAGAAAGCACATCCTAGCAAAATTGAAGACCACGCCAGGAAACTTGGAGTACAACATGTGAATGTTTTGCTTATTCACCCGACCTTTTGCATGAACATCTTAAACAAATAGAGAAGTTGATAGTTGTGGATACCAAGACCACTCTCGAAGCTTTCCTCGCCCTCATCGCCAACCTTGAGGAGACTATCTGCCATCTTCAACTCTGAACTTTGGCACTTGAAGCGCAAACAAAAGGCTTAAAGCAGCCTAAAGCTCATGACACTCCATCAACGGAATCCTAAAGCCCTATGGAATCCCGCCGGATCGATGAAGATCGTGGGAGGATGCACTCCTCTCGGGAGCGTCGAAGAGCAGCGCGGACGGTCATATGCTCCTTGGGACTGCAAGGGATGAGCTCACAGTTCTCCGAACATCTTGGAGCCGGATCCAATGCCCTCCATGAAGGAGTAGGCAGAAACTCGCCGGAGAGGAGTTTGGATACTGTGGGAAGTGAGTGGAGTGCGGCTAAGGTTTCTTCCGGAGCGCGGATAGGGTTGAATATATGTGGGGTCAAGTGGGCCACAGTGAGCTGGATCCAACGTGGCGGGCGCGTCCAGGCATCCCATACCCACCCCAGATTGCCGGTTAGTCTAGATGATTGGGCCGGATTTGCCACATCCGGTTGGGGTGCAATTTTGTGCTGCCCGGTCAACGTCCGGCGTTTGGAGCGGATATGGTCCGGTTGTAGATGCTCTAAGACACAAAATTAACAGTACACATTTTCCTAAAAAAGGAAAACTAGCAGTACACATCACAATCAGATAGCTTGATCCCAAAGCCTTTTTATTCACTGCCATGGTTGCAACCCCAGGCAGACATCCATTATTTCAGTTCTCGGAGAACACTCATACAACAACACAATGGTTTCTTCTCTCGCACCTCGCTTCAGATATGTTGACATGCAGCTCCGGAGGGGTTGGGTTACTACTTGTACTGGCTGGCGAGCTCGCCTTCCTTGACGATGTAGTTCTCCGCGGGGAAGTCCTCGCCCTTGAAGTACCTATCCAACATGTCCTTCACTCCAGCAGCGTACCTCAGCTATAGCAATTTCCATTGACATAAGAAACATGGACGGTTAGTCGGTAGCAAACCACGGCATGCATAAACAGGCATAAACTGATCTAGGCTGCGTATGTGTGATGGTTAAGGTTGCCCTACTGTCTTATTTGTATGTACATTGCTCCTGAAATGGATTATTCCTTGATTCTCCACTTATGAAGGAAAGGAAAACATAAGTTACCATATGCAGAATCCATTCGGAATAACCGACTAGTGATTAGAATTCGTCCATAGTTTTGTTAAAAGCATATGGTTGGGTATCAGAAAACAAAGTGCTGTAAACGATGATACGCCATAAGGCCTATGCTGAGATAAAAACACAGAAGCAAACCTGTGCATCAATTGTAGTTCCAGAGATGTGAGGGGTCATTGCGTGATTAGGCATGTAGCGCCATGGGTGATCCTTGGGTGCGGGTTGGGGGAACCAGACATCACCTCCATATCCTGAAAATCAGGAATGATGTACTTTGAGAAAATAATCCCCAAGATAGAAATATAAGGTACTGTATCATTCTCCTAATCTTGGACACAACAATAATGAAACAAGTGCCATGGCAAGAAACAGGATTGAACAGAATTTACAGAGGCATAGATCAACCTTTGTTTTTGTCAACACCAAGAAATAGTTAACTACAAACTGGCATAATTGAGTACTTGACATTACTGCATTACGTTAATATTGATTTCGAAATTTTATCATATTACCCCAGATAAATGCGAAGCATGACAGACTAAATAAAACGATGTATTTCATAGATCCCACAGCAAGAGTTAGATACACACCCTACAGCATACTGGTGCTTAAGGTAGACTAATTAAGTGAAAGAATGGTACCAGCAATGTGACCGCTGGAGCAAGCATCAGCAACTGCCTGGGTATCCATGATTGCTCCCCGAGCGTTATTCACGATGATTACACCTTTCTTCATCTTTGCAATCTTTTCTTTGTTGAACATGCCTCTGAAGAAAGGACCAAACAGAATTTAGAGAACTGTACATTACTAGAAGATAAAGGAAAAGAACGAGTGTGATGAATGGAAACCTAGTTTTCTCAGTTAGAGGTGTGTTGATCACAATGACATCACACTTTGGAAGCATAGCATCCAGGTCCTCTTCAAATTTCGCCCCAATTTCTTTCTCAAGCTCTGGGTTGATCTGAAGTCTGTCATGGTAGAGCAGGTTGCAGTTGAAGGGCTTAAGGCGCTGAAGTAAGAGCCTGCCAATACGACCTGCCCCAACAGTTCCGACGGTCTTCCCCTCAAGATCATAAGCCCTATGGGCAATGCCTGCAACATTCCATTCACCTTTAACGACCTGTTGATAGCCAGGCAAGAAGTTCCTGAGCAGAATCAAGATGCGCATGAGCTCATCTTCTGCCACAGAGACAGTGTTACTTCCAGTAACCTCAGCTACTGTCAAGCCTGCAGCAGCAGCAGCTGGCAAATCAATATGGTCTGAGCCAATCCCAGCTGTGAGAAGCAGCTCGAGGTTCTTTGCCTTCTTGATCCTCTCTGCAGTAACATAGGCTGGGTGGAATGGGGTGGTTATCAGAACATGCATGTCTTCAATGTGCTTCTCCAGCTCTGGGGACAAGAACAGCAATCATTTATTCACATGTTAAGAGTCAAGAAAACAACGATCAGAGATATAAAACCATCTAAGAAGATAATTATCATATTAATTTCACCTTACTCACACAGGGTTCAAACATACAAGCTAGATTGGAATATATATAAGCATTTGAATTGATCCTGCAGCAAAGCTCACATGAACACGGCTGCTTATTCAGATTTGTGTTCTTTCAAAATACGCTGCTTAGCCAAATAGGGAGCAAATCTCCCCTTTTCGCACGGAACAGATAAAAATTACTCTTGGCTTTCATCAGCTAAAAAACAGGGCAGTCGGATTACTCATAGCATTATAGACTACACAGTAACCCAGATAATTCAGAATTGATATATATCTGTTCAGTAAAACACTACTACATATCTGTTCAGTAAAGAGTTCCATACAGGTTTTGACAAGTCCTGCCAAGTTCACTACGTTTAGCGTTTTGAGATCTGTATCTGATGTATAGTACAATATATTCACAAATTGTTCACAGAGAGAAGCACATGAATTGCATTACAGAATCGTTAACAAAATAATAATAAATTATAGGAAAATCAAAAAGCATGAGGAGAATTGGGTATGATTTTGGGTACCGACCGCTGTTCAACCCCTCCTTGTCGTCGGTGACAATGTAGTGATGCCCCTTGGACTCGAGCCAGTCGCGTATGCCGAGCGCGCCCTCAACGCAGCCGACGAAGTTGGGATTCTTGTCGGCGTACTCGCCGGCCTGGTAGAACACGCCCACGATCTTCTTGCTGCCCGCAGACGTCTGCACAACGGGAAGACAGAAATCAAAACACGGCATTCCTCAGAGTCCCGTCAGCCAACCGCAGCACTTCTTCAGCAACCGAAACTTGCAGGAAGCAAACCGAGCGAAAAAAAAACTTACGTGCGCGGCCCTGGATCCGACGGCCCGGTCGACGAGCTGCCTCGCGGCGGCCCTGCACATCGCGGCCATGGAGACGGAGAGATCCCGGCGGAGGGAGAAGCAATCTGCCAATCACTTCACGGGGAACGGCGAGCGAGGAAAAGAGGGAGGCGATGGGAGTGATGACACACACAGTGATGGCCGCACGGGACGGGTAGATAAAGACTCCACGCCGTCACGCCGACAGGTGGGCCGCCTCGTCGCTCACGTGGACGGGCTGCCTGCGCCGCGCGGCGGAGGTGGTCCCAGACGGAAGCGTGAAGGCTTGGATGACCTGTGGGCCCGCCTTTCGGTGATGCCCCACGTGTCTGTGTGTGGTGTGCACAGTGGTTTGTTTTGGCTTTTGTTCTGGTAGGAAAAGGACGGCGCCGATGAAAGTGCCAGTAGTTGTCTACTCGAAAAGTGGGCGAGAAGATGCCGTGATCAGTGCCGTGGCTAGCTAGCGGCCGGTGGGGGCAGGAGAAGGGTGGCGAAGGATCAACGAACCGGACCACTGCTGGCGCTAGGAACGCACATTTCTTGCCGCCTCGAGGAATGTTTGTGTGAGTCATGCGTGCATGATCTTCAAGCGGGGGAGTAGTGGTTGGGAGCATGTGCCCCAAACTCCTTTTTCAATTCATTAGCTTTGGTTTTCATCTCTTCAGAGTTCCATCACCAAAAGATGATGTAGATGTAAAAATAACCGAAATATGCATTATTTGGACTAAAAACGTCTCTCCAACTAATGATGTAGATATTTATTACATCTGGATTTACATCGGACGTAAAATGCATCACCAAGTGATGCAAATATACATCACCTGACCACCCTAGATGTAAAATCTGACAGCCACCCGCGAACGCCCAACCGTCAGTTCCCACCGCGCGACCACCTCCTTGCCTCCCTCCGCACCACGTCGCCAGATCCGGCCTCTCCACCCCCAGCGCCGCTGGTTCCGCCACATTTCCGCTGCCTGCAAATTGGTCGCATCCACCGCTTTTCCGCCGCTGCTCGATTTGAGCTCCTCCGTCGCTGTCCTCTAGCATCCGACCCCCCTCCCCCACCCCACCCCACCCCGACGCCGGCGGCGGCGGAGCCCAACGCCTCGAATCCGGCTCACCCGCTTAGCCGCCGTTGCCGCACCATCGCGTGTTGGAGCACTAGTTTTACATCATCTATTATACATCATCTGTTGGTAGGGGTAGAAAGTGGTAGCGGGTAATTCGAAATATCCAATATTCGTATGCGAGAAAATGTCTATTCATATCCGAAACATCCGCACTCGAACAATCGAAATGGAAATTATCCGTAGCCGAATTTATTTAAAAATAAAAAATAAAATATGGTATGAGATTTTGACACAAATATGGATATGGAAGTGGATATACACGTATCCCAATAAGATTATGGGAGGTGATTTTCCAAATTCGAGCCCCAATATTCCAATTATCCAACATAAAAGCCAAATAAGTGGTCAAATTTTACTCTTTGTATGACTAGACTTAGAAATTATTATGCACAGTATTTATTCATAAACCTATTTATCATTGACTTATTGTATGTCACAAATTGATTATTTCATGTCACATAGCTATTGACTAATATACTTAAGCAATATGTCACTATTATTCGTATCCATTCCAAATCAAGAAAACAACCGATATGTATCCGTATTCGAATAACATCCGAGCCGCATCCGTATCCGATAATATCCGTATTCGCATTCGTATTTGTTTTGAAAATATGAAAACGGAAGTGGTAGGAGCACTATCCGATCCGCATCTGATCCGTTTCCAACCCTATCTGTTGGAGTTGGCTGTTTTTTGGTGATGTAAAACACACTTTTTGGTGATATGAATTTTACATCTAGCACTTTTACATCATCAAATATACATCATCTATTGGATATGCTCTAAGGAATTACTTTGAGTGATGCTTAGAATATTTTTGCATGGACATCCCTTGCCCACCCAACCACTGCGTCGCCTAGCTCGAGCGATGCAGGGAAACCTAGCGACCCACTGCTGGCCCTCCCCTCGTCGTCTCCCCACTCCACCGCTGCCGTTGGCCCCTGCCGCGGTAGCAGCGAGCCCCGCTCCCAAAGGGGTGGGGATCTCCGGTCTTCTATGGGCGGCGGTGCACGTGTCCTGGGGCGTGGCATGGTGCGTTAGGGCGTTGGGGTGGCGACCTCAATCCGGGCTCCCGTCATGGCCTTGGCATGGACGGCGTGCGTGGCGAGGTGGGCGTGGCGGCGCTCGACCCCGGATGTGTGCGTGGGGCGTAGATTGACGGCTGGGCGTGGCTACGGCTGGCTGGGCATGGAAGGTGCGTCAACTCTGGAATGCGAGGTGTGTTACGGGTGGTGGGCCTGCTAGCTTCTCTACGACTCGCTCGGGCGGCTTCGGTCTGGATCTGGTGTGGGTTGATTCTTCGATCTAGGTTCTCCTCCTTGCAATGCAGAGCTGGTTGCTACGGTGGTGGTGGTCACGGTGGTGGATGACGGTCACGGCCAGGGCGGTGGTGCGTGTCTGGTTGCGGTGGATCGAGGGATCCCACATCCAGTCTGAGTTTGCTCTCGACGAGGGTGGTGGTCAGTGGGCGGCGGTCGGGGGCAGCACGCATCTCCGAGAGAAATCCCTGCTCTAATCCTCATCGAAGTCGGCGCCCACGGGTGTCGTGACCTTTCTTGGAAGCGTCGTAATGGAAGTGTGTCCATCCTTCCCATGGCTTTGGCTCCATAGGGAAACCTCAGATCCGCTGGATCAGGCAATGGAGGCGTCTTCACGTCTTTCTCTTCCTTGGGGGCATCATCTCAGAGCCGGCCATGACTGGGAGACCAGTGGATGGCTTCATCTTGGCCACGTGGTTCACCAGCAGTCTTAACCCGAATAAGAACTCTGAATTTTATATCTTGTAAAAACAACAACAACTTCCATATGGAAACTACATGTGCCAATGTAAACACACATGCAAATTTGATGGGGTACCAAGGGAATAATTGAGAGATAGGAGACGATGTCTTGTTTCTTGAAGGGGGTGTGACTATTGATGAGATAAGAGGTGTTGTTTGGGGAGGTTCAGCACATACATGTTCTACGATCCAGGAAATGAACTAGCTACCGCTATAGACCCGTAGGTCCTGAAGGAACTGCTCACACTTCATCATGGAGGCAGCAAGGTCGGTGAAGATTGCCTCCCCTATGGTTTCCCTCTCTGGCAGAGTACTGGTAAAGGCCTCCATACGGGATCACGGAAGAACAACGTCTTGCGGCTGTGGAAGAATTGTTTCAGGTCTCGCTTTGGGGTTTTTGGAATATTTGGGTATTTATAGCCTAGGAATTAAGCCAAACCGAGCCACATGGGCCTCACAAGTGATGATGGCGTCCCATCCCCCCTAGGACACGCCGTGTGAGCTTGTCGCTCCCTCATGCATCTTCTGGTCTCTCCCCAAAGCTTTTAGGGTCTCTCATAGTCTACAAAAAAATTACCGTAAATTTCATCGTGTTTGGACTTTGTTTGATATTTTTTTTCTGTGAAACAAAGAAAATGCAAAAAAAACAGGAACTAGCATTGTGCACTAAGTTAATAGGTTTGTCCATAAAGATAATAAAAATGACAAATAAAGCATACAAGAATGATAATACAATAGCATGAAAAAATAAAAAAATATAGATACATTAGAGACGTATCAGCATCCCCAAGCTTAATTCTTACTCGTCCTCAAGTAGGTAAAACGAAAAAACGGAATTTTTGATGTGAAATGCTACCTAGCATGTTTCTTTGATCATGTAATTCATTTTCGGTATGAATATTTGGAAATGGATGATTCAAGGCAATAGTGTATCAATTTGACATTAATACAATAATACACCAGAATACTAGCAAACAATTGTTGCCTTCCAAAATGTAAGTGCTAAAGAATTTTATCCCTACTCATTTAATCCTGGAAGGATGCCATAGCTCGGTCTTCCTAACACAAAGATATCTGTCATGAACACCCCGATGCCAAACCAACAAATTGAATCAATACTTTTTCTCGCTTTAGCTTTTTCAGCTCCCACGCAATACTTGAGTGTGAGTCATGACTTAGCACTTTGGATGGCAAAGATAACGATGATTGGGGTTTGTAAGGGACAAAAAAAGGGTATAAGATAGTCTCACATCAACTAGGCAGATCGTTAGGCAATGGACAGGCCTTACAATTGATGTTAATGCGAGGAGTAGGGATTGCCATGCAACAGATGCACCAGAGCTATAAGTGTGTGGAAGCTCTCCGATACGTCTCCAACGTATCTATAATTTTTGGTTGTTCCATGCTATTATATTATCTGTTTCGGATGTTTTATATGCATTAATATGCTATTTTATATTATTTTTGGGACTAACTTATTAACCTAGAGCCCAGTGCCAGTTTCTGGTTTTTCCTTGTTTTTGAGCTTCGTAGAAAAGGAATACCAAACGGAGTCCAAATGGAATAAAACCTTCGCGATGATTTTTCTTGGACCAGAAGACACCCAAGAGATTTGGAGTGCAAGTCAGAAGAGCCACGAGGCGACCACAAGGGTGGAGGGCGCGCCTAGGGGGTATGGCACGCCTCCATGCCTTGTGGGCCCCTCGGTGACCCCCTGACCTAGATCTTCCTCCTATATATTCACAAATATTCCCGAACCACCAGAAGCATCCAGGAAAACACTTTTCCACCATCGCAACCTTCTGTTCTTGTGAGATCCCATCTAGGGGACTTTTCCGGCATCCTGCCGGAGGGGGATTCGATCACGGAGGGCTTCTACATCAACCCTATTGCCCTCCCGATAAAGCATGAGTAGTTTACCATAGACCTATGGGTCCATAGCTAGTAGCTAGATGGCTTCCTCTCTCTCTTTGATTCTCAATACCATGTTCTCCTCGATGTTCTTGGAGATCTATCCGATGTAATCTTCTTTTGCTGTGTGTTTGTCGAGATCCGATGAATTGTGGATTTATGATCTGCTTATCTATGAATATTAATTTAATCTTCTCTGAATTCTTTTATGCATGATTTGATATCTTTGTATTTCTCTTTGAATTATCGGTTTGATTTTGCCAACTAGATTGGTTTTTCTTGCAATGGGAGAGGTGCTTAGCTTTGGGTTCAATCTTGCGGTGTCCTCACCCAGTGACAAAGTAGGGGTAGCGAGGCACGTATTGTATTGTTGCCATCGAGGATAAAAAGATGGGGTTTTCATCATATTGCTTGAGTTAATTCTGCTACATCATGTCATCTTACTTAATGTGCTACTCTGTTCTTCATGAACTTAATACTCTAGATGCAGGCAGGAGTCGGCCGATGTGAGGAGTAATAGTAGTAGATGCAGAGTTGTTTCGGTCTACTTGACACGGACGTGATGCCTATATTTCATAATCATTGCCTTAGATATCGTCATAAGTTTGTGATTTTCTATCAATTGCTCGACTGTAATTTGTTCACCCACCATATTATTTGCTATCAAGAGAGAAGCCTCTAGTGAAACCTATGGCCCCCGGGTCTATTTTCCATCATATTAGTTTCTGATCTACTATTTTGCAATCTTTTACTTTCCAATCTATAAACCAAAAACCCAAAAATATTTACTTTATGTTTTGTTTAGTTTCATCTATCTCTATCAGATCTCACTTTCACAAGTGACCGTGAAGGGATTGGCAACCCCTTTATCACGTTGGGTGCAAGTTGTTTGATTGTTTGTGCAGGTATTTGTGATTTGTGCGTTGTATCCTACTGGATTGATACCTTGGTTCTCTAACTGAGGGAAATACTTATCTCTACTTTGCTGCATCACCCTTTCCTCTTCAAGGGAAAAACCAACGCAAGCTCAAGAAGTAGCACTCTCTATATCAAACTAAGTGGATCTGCATCCAACTTGCTTGCCCATGACTCAAGCATTTGAGGAAGCTCGTCATCGGAATATACAAGCTAAGTTTTATAATGTAAAAATCCTACTAGTATATGAAAGTGGAAAATCATGGAGACTCTCTATATGAACTACATGGTGCTACTTTGAAGCACAAGTGCGGTAAAAGGATAGTGGCATTGCCCCTTCTCTCCTTTATCTCTCTCTCTCTCTCTCTCTCTCTCTCTCCTTTTCAGTATTTTAGAACAGTCTCATCGACCTCATCCCCACTTTTCCAAGGACTCATAAGTCTCCACCATTTTTTTCTCGCCGGGACAATGCTCTAATAATGATGATCATCACACTTTAATTTACTTACAACTCGATAAACTGGAAAATATGACTACATATGAATGCATCTGGCAGTGTACCAGGATGTGCAATGATCTAGCGTGTAAAACAATGATGAACAATGGCTTGCCACAAAATATGATGTCAGCTCTATATGATCATGCAAAGCAATATGACAATGAATGCTCACACTACAAAAAAAATACACTTTCGTGATGATACGTGTTTGTCACAGTAGGCCGCGTTTTCTGTCATGCATGTACATCCATGACGATTTTATGACAGAATCAAGATAGTCATACATGTGCTGTCGTAGAAGTGTTCCATGACATTACCAAAATTATCATCACGGAAGTGTCCACTTCCATGACGATAAATCGCGCGTCACAGAAGTGCTTTCGTCAAGGGTGACCGACACGTGGCATCCACCGTAACGGAACGTCGTTAAGCTACCGGGTCCGGTTTTGGATCCGATAACCCGTTAACAGCCCGGACCAATGCGAAATTTCCACGTGTAAAATTCCGATTGGCCGGAGGAAACACGTGTCAGCTCGTTAGTGGGCCAGATGTCGCCCGTCCGTTGGAGGAGACATGCCTATGATACGTCGACATGTGGCGCGGCCCAACAGAGGCCCATATAGGTTAAAAAGGCTGGCCCAGTCAAAGGCTCATAGTACTTACTCAGGTACTAGTGGGCCATCCCAATAACGGCCTATTTAATAAAGGCCCATTTATGGCTCAAAGCCAGATCTGGCTCGTTAATTGTTCACCGAATATTTGGGCCCAATTACAGCCCAGTGACTTTTCGGCATGTTAGCGGCCCGATGTAGACATGGGCCCATTTCAGCTCGGTGTGACTTTTTGCCTGGGAATGGCCCGTGCTGCCCATTGGCCATATATGGTCCGATGGGACATCGGGCCCACTAACGGCCGTGATAAAGGTGGCAACAGTTTAGCCCAACGTGACTTTGGGCTTGTTAAAGGCGTGTCGTATAATTCGGCCTGTTGATGCATGTACTAAGCTTTCGGCCTCTTAAAGGCCCATGATATCAGTGGGCCAACTAAGGCCCGAGATATGTTTCGGCCTGGTAATGGACCGTCATATAACTGGGCCCAAAAAGGCCCGGTCTACATTTCAGCCTGCTGAAGGCTCGTCGACGACTAGTGAAAATTGAGGCCCAACATGCATTTCGGCCTGCTAAAGGCCCATGGTTTCATCTGGGCCGTAACAGGCCAGTAGAATATTCAGCCTGTTAATGGCCCAACGCTACCTGGGTCAAACTAAGCGCTGGGTCCACGAAAGGCCCAACTAAAATATTGGTCGGAGTAAGTTGTGGGCCTGGTGTAAAGTGTGAAGGCCCTAATCATTCGGTCCCAAGAAAGATGTAGGCCGGCCTAATTGTGGCCCGCTAAAAACCAGGCCCGTTAGAGGCGAATGTTTCGGCCCGGTCGACTACATTAGATTTTTTTCGGATAGCGAATGATGGCAGTAACTAGTAGGAATTAAGAACAAACCTACTCTATACAATAAAGAAATTATAGCGAAGTAACTAAGAATAAACCTACACTATACAATAAAGGATTTATGGTATATTACATCCACTGGGCATCGAAGTTCGCCACCAGTGATCATAAGGCGCAACGAAGAAGCAGATTACAAAAACTGGGCACCATTGCAGTGTAACAAAATAATACAGAACCAAGACCACTTCCAAGACAGTTCAAGAATGGTTAGCCTTGTGCAGGAACTGCTGCGCAAGCTGCTGAGCGAGGCTATGAGACCGGCCTAGCATGTCGGTCATAGCTTCCAGGTGTAGCTGTTTAGCAATGAGGTTCTCATTGGTGTTCTCCGCAATCTTTCTTAGAGATAGGACTTCAAGTCGAAGTTGAGTTGTAGGATGCATTTCTGCTAGAACTTGGGACTGAAGAAGTCAAACTGATTCACACAACGAATTCTGTGAGCTTGTCTGACTGCTAGTCTCAAGTCACTTGAACACTGCATCAAGACAAGACTTTGGGGTTGTCTCGCTATCTTCAAGATGTTTTGCCTTCTTTGCTGCAATATATGTTGGGTTTGTTTCACAGCCTTCGACAGACTTGTGCATGCCATCAGGCATATCACCCTGAAACAAGCAGAGAGATGACAGGTTTTGCACGTGTATAAACAAAGATGATAACTGTGTTGTCAATTCCATCCAATTTCCAATTAGAAAATAAAGAGTAAGTTCAAAATATCAATAGCATAGTTTGGCATTGTTCATAATGCAGGGAGCTTCACCACACTACTGGATTACCATGTCAACATAACAAGCATAGATGAAGGGCAAAAACAATCATTGTATCTATTTTGGTTAATGTGCATGGCATGTTGTTCATATCATCAGCCACATCAGTAAGATAAAACAGGAGATGACAAGGTGCAAACATGGGCTACTTCACCACACACTGGATTATAGATCCACAAAAAACAAGCATACATATAGGGAGTATTGTGTAATGTGAATGGTATGAATAAGGAATTTGGTTTTACAAGTAAAACTTAGAACTCACGGTTCTTGCGAACATGCATTTTGATAGAAACAACAAACTAAACAGCAGTAAACGATAGGGAGTATGATCAAATTAAATAGCAGTTGAGGATAAAGGCTTTAGAAGGACTGACTTACATTAACAGTTAACACCGGCTTTATAATGCCCTTCTCCATGTCAAGGGAAGGATAACTCAAGAATTTCAGCACAGAATCTTCTTCATAAGCATTGCCTGTACTCTACATTTTGTAGAGAGTAATTATAGATATGACAATACTGGAAGGGATAGAGGATAATGAAGATAAGATGCAGATTGATGCTACATAATCAACTACCAATCCCTGGAAGTACAAGCGTTACAGGACAAAATGTACTGACAAGAGCAATGGGCTACACTTCTCCACTGGCATTGTCTGTGTATTCTACTTTTTGGTAAGATTAAATATAGATCTAATATTTTTTAGTAAATGGTGGGCGAGGGAGATATGATGCATAATGCTACACAATGAACCAATCCCTCTTCCCGTAATACAAGAGTGTTTTGAACACTGGTGTACTGTACACAACGTTCTTATATTATGGGACGGAGGGAGTAGCTGTTAATGTAAGTATAGTGATAAACGACGTTCAGTCCTTACAAGAGGACTGCAGAGCTAAACCTCTTGAAAAGCATTGGGTTGATTCTAAATTTATGTAAGATTCCATACGGATCTTATAATATCCACCAAATGGACGATAACGAGGCTAACATGTGCAGTGATGCTACATAATCAAACAGCTATGAAAGTAAGTATGGTCATGCATGGCAAGAGGTACTCACAATCGCAATGCAGTGTGCAGTATGGTTGCGAGATTCTGTGGTCCCTTGAGAATGAATGTTCTTCTGCTAACAGTTTTCGTACAAGTGAGACGTTAAGTCAAATGCAGAAATGTAGTTCAAATTGTGATGTGATATCATAGACAGTACCTTACGTTGTAGACGAGACCAATGTGTAACAAGATTATTCCAGTCACCATCGGATAATTGTAGCACCGGAGACTTTACATAAATTTCATTTAGAGACTTGCCATTGAAGTGTGCTTGCCTTAGGTAGGAACGATACTTCATCAACGAGTGCTTGAAAAGTGCAACCAACCCTTGCTCGTCTTCACAATCCAGTTTGGTCCTCGCCTATTTAAAAGAATGAAATCTTGTGTCTTCTGTCAGCAGAAACATATGCGGTAATGACCGTGAATAACATTAGTACATTACTTACGCGTAAGTTGCGGAGGAAAACTGGAAATTTTTCTGTGTATGCGCTATAATCTTTCCATGAAGGAAAGATGCGCACAAAGTTCCTGACAACAATATAAGCTTCGTCTTCTAAACTGGGAAAAAATGGAACAGGGGTCCTATTTGCTGCAATTGGGGCTCTCTCTGGTTCGAAAAGGGATTTGGCAACTAGATTTGGTGTACTGTTTGCTGGAATGGGGGTTTTGCGTCGTAGAGCTGGTGTTATGTCAACTGGCATCATCATACTGTTTGCTGCAGTTGGGGTCTGCTGAGTTGGGGCATCAGAAATGACCAGTGTAGTAGGGCTAGAGTCTGCTAGAGTTGGGGTGTTTTGTGGGTCAGGTAATATTGCAACTACACCTAATGGGCTATTTGATTTATCAGGTGCCACTACCTTTTCCAAATACTTTGCTTGTGCTCCTCCGCGATCAGCAATCATCCTCTTCCTTTTGAACGTATGATACCCAAGAACATCATTTGAATGGATAATATAGCATGATGATAGATGGAATATGTACTGAAAATGGATAGGCAGGGCATATTCACATACACGATGTGTAAACTAAGCTAATGGCAGTGCAACAAAGTAGAAGCAATGCAAAGCATCAGTTGCAAGATATGTGCGACCAATATAACCTTGGAAAGTTAGAGCAAGCACCTTGATGGGTGAATAAGATAGGGCATCTGCCTCTGACTCCTCCACTAGGGAGCTACATTGACTTAGGTCTCCCTGTAGCTCAGAATCACTGTTAGGATCATATTCTGAGCATGAATCTGTAGGTGGAGAGCGTTTGCATTGCATTGCATCCAGACTTGATTTCAGTCCCTTAATGCCAAGTTTGACAGCCATGTCATTGTTCTGCTTTATTCTTTTCATGCGCGCAAGCTCATAATCATTATGATGCTGTTCAGAATCTGAGATTCATGAAAACATAAAAAGTAGTCAGATTATCTATGGAATGCATTGCGGATTCAAATCGAAGAGTGTCTCCCTATAAACCCCTGCATAGGCAAAGTTCACCCCCAACCATGCTGACTAGACCACACACAAAAATACAAACCCCTTATGTCTCTATAACAGGCAGACACACATTTCAAAATTGAAGTAGGAACATTAGAATCATATCAAATTCGTATTTGAACAAATAAACTAAGGAATTATGAGTGGCATAATGTTTAGCTTCAAGGGCGGAGTGTTGGTAGTGTGACACAAAGCAAGTAGGCAGATTGTATTCCATGTAAAAGATTGAAGCCTATGTAAGAGCTGGAAATGACACTTTCTTTCTATACAATGCAGTGTTCGTTGCCCACACATGATGGAAGAGATCACACAGAGAAATACTATTCACTCATGTCTATGGTTCCAGTTTTTTGAAATAGGGTGGTCCACCCTAAAAGAATATTGACAACAAATATGACAAGGCAAGAATAGATGTAGTGAATCAATCATTTACTTGTGAGCTTACTAGGACAAGTATGCAGAATTGTAACTGCAGTAAGAGACCGTCCAAAATCTGAATCAAGAAGTTTGTCTAGCACTTATTGTTTGCAACTAATCGACGTGAATAATTGGATATTACATCGAATGAGTAAGAAAGACAAGTAAAATTATCAACAAACCTGGCTTGCAGTAGTAATCTGGTTCAATGCCACTTCGACCAACAATCCCAAATGACTAGTGTCTGTTCCTAGGGCCGGAATTTTGAAACCCTGTGAACTTTACAAGTACTAAAGATTACTGAAATACATCTGAACCATTAAGTGTAGGTAGCACTCAGCACACAACAAACCCTAATGACAGTCCTGCCTAATGAGTAATGAATCAATTAGAAAATGGGTGATGAGGAGTGGCTGCTGATGTTGAGGACGTATCTCAGGATAAATCGGGTTGGCTTAGTGGGTGTTGCACGCCTGAGCCCTGAACGAACTGGGAAGGTAGGAACGGCGGCGCGCCCGGGCAGCAGTGACGTTGTTGGGCGAGCGGCTCCTGACCTCCTGTTAGTCTGGCGTCTCCTCCTAGAGTCATGCCGTCTAGGGACGGCAAGTCTCCGGCGAGGCAGGCGGCTGGGGGCGAGTAGAGATCGGAAGCGCGCAGCAGAACAGAGGGGAATCAGGGCCTGGGACGATCCAAAATCCCAGGATGGGTCGCGGCCCACCGTGGGCACCCTGTAGAGATACACACCCGAGCGGCGAACATGCATTTTTGAAACTAAATTAGGGACAGTTAGCTGTCCAATTAAACGACTCTGTTTTAATAATATCAAATTCGTATTGAACAACTAAGCTTGTTTAGCTTGATGGGTGGAGCAGTGCTATTATGACACGAAGCACATATTCTGATCGTATAGTGATCGTAAAAGGGGGAAACTCTAAGCATATTTTTTAGCAAAAGAGGGTTTCCCCTCTGATTTCTATTAAAGAAACCACCACGGAACCAACATGAACAATTAAACCCGAATCATGACCAATTAAACCGTATTATGACTGTGCCATGGCAGATTTGAAGCTGCAACCGCAGAAATGATATTTAGCATCCATTGTTTGCTTCGAACTAAGAACTAAATTCTAAGAGCTGAAAATAAAGTAGATTAACCAAGTTACAATCTATTTTCTGGTTGAGGTCAAAAAGTTGAGGAGATATGAAGTACCACCTCTCTTGCGGTGTCGTGTAGGCATCGGGGGTGCGATGGCTGTCGGTGGCATTGAAGCAGCTTTGCGATGGTAGACGGGGGCATCAGGGGATAAGTCCCGTTGCGGTGGAAGAGAAGGTCGTGTGAGCGGCCTTGGCAAAGAGGACGACGACGCCGATGAAGCGAGAGGACGCGATGCAAGGCTCTTGGTCCGTCGCCGTGGATAAGAAACGTCCATCTCTAACAATGGATGACACGGTCTTGGTAGGTGCTCCGACATGGTGGAGGACGGTGGCGATGGATAGGGTGGAGGACGGCGGCGATGGATGGGGTGGAGGACGGCGATGGATGGGGTGGCGGACGGAGGAGGCTGGTGTGGGGATGGTGTTCTAGCACGGACGGTGTATGAATGGGAGAATGGAGGGAGAGGTACGGGGAACCATGTTTTGGGACACGCCTGTCTGAAATATGGGAAAGTTACGAACTTAGCCCCCTTTAAAATTTGGACGTCTCATCGGTTGGGGATAGGACGGTAATCTCGCATCTCGCCAATATTTGCCCTGAGCGATTTCGGACGAGGAGAGGGTGGTTGGCGGCCATGGTTGGCGCCCACAGTGTATGAACGGGGTTGACAGGTAGGGTGGTTGTGTCACGTCTGAGTGAAGTTACAAACTTGGCCCTATTGAAAATATTTGCCTACATCGATTTTGGCCGAGTCGAGTTTGTTTTGCCGCCCACCGTGTATGAATGGGGAAATGGAGGGAGAAACAATGGTCTTTCGGACAAGCTTGAATCAAATGTGTTTTGCCACCCATGTTTGGTGCCCACCGTGTCGGAATGGGATCAGAGGCGGTCGTGTCACGTCTAATTGAAGTTACTAACCTACCCCTATTGGGAGCAGTGGAAATCGGGTAGATGGATTGTCCGTGTAACGGGTAGATAGTAATTTCCATCTCCCAAACACTTGGCTTCGGGCAGCCGACGTGGGGGTGGACATTTTGCCACTTCTTTTGAATTTTGGGACAATAAGCATCCACGTTTACCCTGGCAACTAAATTCGAATCCATTTTGTATTCCCATACGAATCTTTATAAATCATTCTATGTGTTTTTATATATCTTCAAAAGCATGACAAAGATGTATTCCACTGTCATATATGAATATTATTTACAAATGTCGATACTCAAATTCAGAAGCTAGAATCCAGTTTAAGGTGAATTCGAATATTGGGAACACTTTATGTCCAACTCAAATGTCGCACGCAGCATAATGTGTCCCATTTAGATATGTACACAAGCGATGTATCAAGATTCAAATACCGAGTCAATCTACCAAGAATGTATAGAACTAACAGACATATAAACACTTATATAGTATATGGATCAATAATATCAACTAACATACATAAGCCAGACCGGTGTACATTTTTTGCTAGAACAACATCCTTTTTTTAGCCAAGCTACTACAACATCTTGGCCCTTTCCGATACGTGCCACTTATGGTCCATCTATACTACTATTATTGTTGAATGCACATTTAGCCCAATGGCATATTTGTAGGTCTGGCACAACAATCAAAATGAAATGTCTCCGAGTCTTATCAATTAATACAGACTTGTGCTCAAATAAAATTACAAACCAAAAAACAGAAAACAATTATGACATGATCTCTAAAATAAATGGTTTGATTGATTACACGAACAAACAACACAAAGGTTATTCAACGATGGAAAGAACATTTCACCTATGATTTACCAAGTGGGAATTTAATTTCCCTTTTTCCTTCAGGACCTTAACAATGCGGTCAGTCTCAGCTTGCTTCGTTTTGAAATCCACCAAATATTTAATGGTTGTCTTGAGTACTGCTTGTGATTGTGCTGTTTGCTTCCTCAACATGTCAACTTCATCTCTAAGTGCAGAAGCAGAATCTCTTTCTACCACTAGTTTAGCCTCTAGAGCATCAGCAGTTGGCAATTCATAATGCACAATCGGGCCGGTGCCACTGCTGTGGGATGATACAACATCCATGGGGACCTCGCTCTTTGATCTTGGGCTAACCTGTTTTGTCATTAAAGTTCTGAGTGGATTCAGAAAAGCTGAAGTTAGCAAAACATCTCAACTAGGAGTTATAACAGCAAACCAGTTAAATAAACAAAGAATTAAAGAGTTTCAATTGGATGCTGAAAAGTAGTGCAGTAGCAAAGCAGTTAAACAAACAAGTAGCTATTTAAGTTCAGGCAAACATGTAATTCTTAACAGTAAGTATCAAACAAATAGATTGGCGCAGTGTATAATAGGATTAACAGGCTTGGCATTATGTAATCATTAGCAAACTAAATTAAGCCAAGCAATGTAATTGAACAAATTTGCAATAAGTGGCTAACTAAAATTCCGAGAAGTAGGCAACTGAACTTACGCTAGCTCTTTGTACAGGCACACTGCAACTTCTTTTTGCGTACAAGGTTCTACGAATGAGTCCATGGCATCAATTGCTTGGATAGCAGTCCCAATACTTCTTTCTTCCCACAATGCATTGGTAAGTCGAATGGTTAATCTGTTAAGATGGTGCATCCTTGCACTACAAAAGAATACACATCCGTGACATTTTGGGCCAAACGAAAAAAAATTCTGTCATACTTATGACACTTCTATGACGATAATTGTGACAAAACCCGGTATCATCATAGATGTGGTGGGATCCTACTTCTATGACAAAAAATCATGACAGAAAATGGGCTTTTTGTCCTGGGCGGGCCGGAGACGCAGCTGCATGACATTCTTTGGGCCGTCCATGACGGAAAAAACTGTGGTAGAAGCGAGGGCGAGGAAAATATGGGGGAGTTCCCGGTTACGGTGGGTGGTCGGGGGCCGAGCGATGCACGTTTCTCTCATACCGTACGTGTGTGGGTGCGAGGCATTGGGCTCTAACTGAACCCGAGCGAGGCATCGCCTAACTGAACCCGAGCTATTGCATTGCAGGCTACACGTTACTGAACCTGAGCGATTGAGCGATTCCTTCGCTACTACTGCTAACTGAAGCCGATCGATGCTGCCTCTGGATGAACAGTGAGCGTTGCTAGGGGTTTGGGTGAACAGTGAGCGTTGCTGGGGGGGGGGGGTGGATGAACAGTGAGCATTGCTGGGGGGGTCTGGATGAACAGTTCCCCTGGTGTTGCCGCTGGATGAATAGGACCCCGATCGATCGAGCCAGTTGGGGCTGGATGAACAGGACCCCATGGAGGGCTGGATGAATAGGACGACCCCGTGGAGGGCTGGTTGAACAGTAGCCGGTGGAGGGCTGGATGAACAGTAGCCCGTGGAGGGGTGGTTGAACAGGAGCCCATGGAGAGGGCTGGCTGAACAGTAGCCGGTGGAGTAGCGTGCGGTGGAGGCTAGATGAACAGGAGCCCGTGGATGAATAGTCGCAGGTGGAGGCTGGAGGAGGTCGACGGTGGATGAACAGTAGCCCATGGAGGCTGGAGGAGGTCGACGGTGGAGATGAATAGTATCCCGTGGAGTCCCCGTTTTGCGGTACGCCACACCCCTCCCGATGAACAGGACCCCGTTTCGACCGTAGCGCTCCAACACAAGTCTGTTTCCTCCGTTTTGTGGTACGCCACACCCCTCCCGATCAACAGGACCCTGTTTCGACCGTAGGAGGTCCAACAGAAGTCCATTTCCTCCGTTTTGCGGTACACCAGACCCCTCCCGATGAATTGGATCCTGTTTGGACCGTGGCCGATCGAACACAAGGTCGTTTCCTCCGTTCTGCGGTACGCCAGGCCTCGTTTCCATCGGTTGTTCTGTCAAAGCCCTCCTGATGAACACGATGACACATTCTGTTTCGACCAAGCCGGTTGGCTCCCCATGAACACGACGACGACGTTGTTTCTCCGTTCTGACCCAGCCATGTACACGAGCCCTGGCCGTACATACACGTGAGTAGGCGTTCGAGACCCCGCCTGTATGTATGTACGTGGCCGTATTTACTTTCTTGCACCCTGGTCGTTGTACGTACACGCATATACTACTTGCGCGCCTCTACTACGACACGTGTGCGCCTCTACTACGACACGTGCGTGCTTCTACATCGACGAGTATGTACGTACACGTTCGCGACCAGACTGACAACACTACGTACGCTTCAACCATGTGGGTCCTGACTGTCAGTCACTTCCTTGCATGCGAAGATGTAGCTGGTGGGTCCCAGCAGTCAGGGGGGCGAATCATTTTTTTTGCCCGTAATATGGACGCACTTCCTTGCGTGCGAAGATGTAGTTGGTGGGTCCAAGCAGTCAGGGGGGCGAATCATTTTTTTTGCCCGGACGCACTTCCTTGCGTGCGAAGATGTAGCAGGTGGGTCCCAGCAGTCAGGGGGAAAACATTTTTTCCACTAAATACGCTGGCCCGTCTGGTGGGTCCCTACTGTCAGGTAGAGGAATCATTATTTTCCGTGTAATAAGGAGGCACTTCCTTGTTGCGGCCATGGACCCCAGCTGTCAGCCTCTTCACGTACAGTACTCTTCCAATGGAAGTCATTCCTTGACCACGTTGACCACGCCGCGTTCTACTGCATGCATGCACCCATGGGCGTGGTGTGTCCCCACTGTCAGCATCTCACATACAGTCATCTTCCGGTGACTCTCGGTTGTTGACAATGTTGACCACATCGTGTCGAGCGCATCGAGGCCGGCGGACGATGGCGAGGCCCCAGACTGGAATGACCCGGAGATGGGGAAGACGCGGCAGTGGAGTCAGAGATGGAGAGGAGTAGGAAACTTGACTGGTTCGGGTGCGCGGCAGCACAGCCGCGGTGCCGCCCACGGGAGACAGGAGCAAGAACAGAGGTTGAAGAAGGAGCACGGTTGTTCTATTAACATCCAATGGTCCAGCTGCTAGAATCATTTGTTGATTAAGTTGACAAAAGCCCTACGTACACGTCCACTTAGTAGGCCCACAAGTCAGCCACCAAATCTGACGGGTCCCAGCTGTCAATGGGAGGAATAATTTTTTTCGCATAACAGGGAGGCACTTCCTTCCGTGCAAAGATACAGCCGGTGGGTCCCAGCTATCAGGGGGAGGAAACATTTCCTTAATGACTGAACCATAAGCTGCCGATGTGCCATTCCTCACATCATCTACTACCACCTTGCAATCTGATGCCACATGGATGTTTTGGACGTATAGATCTGCTGATAGGGATAAAGCTTCCCTAATTGCCATTGCCTCAAGTGTTGTTGGATCACTTATATGTTTAACAACAATGGACGATGCTCCGAGAAACATCCCTTGCTGATCCCTGCAAACTGCACCCACCGCTGCATGCCTCCTTCTTGCTGACCACTACATCTGCATTTAGTTTGGCACATCCCTGGGTTGGGGGAAGCCAGTTTGAATGTACAGTCCATTTGCTGGGCTGGGTGAACAAATAATTTCGCGTCAATGAGGCCCATTTATATTTTCTAAGAAATCCAAGCCCATTTGCACTTCCTTGAAATACACGAATTAGCTGGGCTCGTTCTATATATAATGTTATGTTAGAAGGAGCAATTAATATCAAAAAATAAACCGATGAGGCACATTTTTTATATATAAAATTAACAAATTAGCGAGTTATTGCTCAAAGTAAAAATGAGCGCGTTATTATTACATTGGTCCTTAAAATCTTCGCAAGCTTTTGTACGCAATCACCAGGATTTTCCTTGCCTGTGAGTCAAAAACAACCTGGATTTTCCTTGCCAACTTCTGTTAAACATTTACTTTTATAAGTTAATAACACGTGGGATGTTTTTTAATGTATATATAAGTCTCTATAAAATATACGATAATAGTAACAATACAAATATATATAATGTGGTTAGAAGGGAAAACATAAATTGGACACAACATTATTATTCTTATATATAGATAAATAGAACAGAGACCTGTGTTTTATTAAAAAAAATACATTGGCCTGCCGATCTTTAAGAAAAAGCCCATAGGCCGGTATGGACCTCAAAAAATAAGTTGAAACAACTGTCTCCGTATGTGGTGGGTTACGCATGTTAAAATACAAAACCTAGGCCTAGTTGATACTTGTTCGCCCTCTGGAAAAAATGATACCAGCTAGATCCTCGAGCGAATTGGATTAAAGAGGGGGGCGGTGGCACGACTGAAGAAGCACATCAGGAGCAAAAATTTTCAGTGGATGGCTCTCGATGGCGTTTTTTTTACTTGCCTCTATACCATACAACTTGTACTTTTAGCCTCCCAGTCCATGGTGGACCAGCAGCCCATTTTCTGGGCGGGCCAACCTACAGAAACCAGCACTCGATTTTTCATCAAGCCCCCAAAACAACGTAGTACTATGTTTGTTTTGAGGCTGAAAACATTATGGCAGGGGTTGAGCGGGGGAGGGGGGAAGACAGAGCAAAAAGATTAAAAAGAGCTGATGCGCCGTTGCTACCCTAACAAAGCAGGTGCAATTTCTCAGGAAGAAGGTGTGCCATTGACACCCACACGTCACATATCCCATAGTAGGCATACTAACAAGTTCACACACAAGTACAACAGAAAAGGTAAACATTCGTATCAAACTTAGGTTCACAGGACACATTAATATTCATAGCCAACATTCACAATCAACAACTCAAAATATTCATATATACACAAGTTCAGCATGTCTATGCATCCAAATGATTGATAGATCACACGACAATATTCATAGATAATTGACAAAAATATTCATATATACACTTGTTCAGTATGTTTGTGCATCCAAATGATTGAGATCACAGCCAATATGATCCATGGACGAACTTTAATTACCTAGGGTACAGACTGGTAAATGGTGTTCAGTCGGAGGTATTTCTTGCTAAAATTAATGCTTTATGAGTAAACTTTCGAGTACATAAGAGGCAACACAGACAATCTGAACTTTGCTTGTAGGTTTATCCTCAAATAGCGGCCTCGTGCCGAGGGAGGTTTGAGCAACTTGGCCACTACTTTCATCCAACTAGTATACTGGCTCATCTTGGTCCTGTAGCTTGCCAAAATTCTACATTGCAGACAAGAAAGGAGGCGGTTGAGAAAATGAACCACCCAAATTTTTTGTGCAGTTCAACTGAAATGGAGCATCCCTGGCGTGCAGACTGATTAAGTGCCAGATGAATATACACGTCAACCAACTTGTGTGGAATCTTTAGACTCCATGCCATACAGTTCGCTACCATATTTGCCGATAGCCAAAAGGCACAAGTTGGGACGAAAGACTGGACTGTGTTTTTCTAAGCTATGCGCCAAGCAATATTTTTGGCGTTCACTCTCCTAATACTTGGAGTTTGACAATTGGTTGATGCCGGTTGATACTCGAATGAATATAGGCACTTCTTGTAAACATTGATGCTTGTGTGAGTGAACTTTGGAGTACATAGCAGCAGCATAAGTATCTGTCCATCTGATCTTTTTGTGCAGTTCTACTGAAATCACCCAATGCAATGATTTGCATGCGAGTTCAGGCTCCATGTTACTCCTTTATAAAATTGGCAAACAGTAGCACAATACCAAATTACCAATACATGACAAGCACAATAATCAGGATAAAGACCAGTACCAACCTGTGTGAGGTAGCATATCTATTACTATTTCCTTTGACTAGAAGCTGAGATAAGCGAAGCGACTGACAACAAAGGAAGAAAGCAGGCCTAGATTAGCGACTGACAGGAAAGGACGGAAGCTGTCGAGGCAATGAAGCACCCAAAATTTTTGTGCAGTTCCACCAAAATCGAGCATCCCTATTGGCACATATATTGAGAGAGTGAGATTACTGTAATAGTGGGACTAGTTGATGAAACATACACTAACAAATAGAAGCACCCTCATTATCTTAATGGGTAAAGTTAGCAACATGGTAGTCTTGCTTAAAGAGAGGTATTAGTTTATTTAATCAGTGCCAATTAGCTCAACACTCAAAGCATTGCCATGTATCATAGGTTGCAAAACTTTAACGTGCAAAGATAAAGGAGTTTCTCATGACAGTAGCACGATACAAATAGATATGACAGCAAACTAATATGGCTGAAGGCCTTAGGCCCCTACCAACCTGAGGGAAAAAGCTTATTCATGTAGTCCCATAAGAGATGATAAAGCACTCACTGGAATCACGCAATAGTATATATTGTTGTGCACTTCAAATGTATGGTTGAAATCACTCTTGTTTACCAGTGCTGAGATTATATCGAAAGATTATCAAGAACTTCCAGTAGAGTTAAAGCATTGGCTGGGATACAGTTCATTGTATTGTCTTGTGTAGTTCCACTAAAATGTATGATTGGCACAACATGATCCCAGTTTGCACAAGTAGGAACATGGTGAAACCTTCATTAGCTTAGTGAGAAAGGATAGAAAGACATTAGCATATTACTCTAACAGTAGCATCAAATTCATGATGGACAATACGCAAAACATTGCCTCATTGAACCAATGGCACTAAATTGACATGCAAAACAATAGCACTATTATGTCATGACACTAATAATATTCCCTCCCTTCTCCACCACATGATTCACCTCCATAGACAAACATACACACGTACATGATTCAGCATAGGGTGCTACTAAAGATTTGTTTAACTCCGACAGGAAAATTAGGCAGCAATAAATTAGTGGTACTTAAGTACTCCTAATTAATTAAGTGAGACAACAGAAGTGGAAGGGCTCCCTGGAGGATCGTCTCACATGTAACGTAGTCATTGCCGGAGCCCTTGAATGGCCTCGACTGAGGCCTCTGGCTTCAGCAAGATCACCTTGGCACTGTTTATTCTTCTTCTTCTTCCTCTTCATGCTCTGTTTCTCTTTCTCCTCACTAGTTGGTGAAACCAAGTACATGATTGGCCTTCTATTTCAGAATTGGATTTGTCAGTGAGGGAGTACAAGTGTACTAGTAAAAAATAGTATTATTTTCTCATGGCAGTCGCAAAATAGAGATGAACACATGCATTAAATATCATTCTTACCTAAAGGAAGGTTATGGTGCCAATACGTATGATGAGGATTGGAACACAGATATCCCTTTGTGCAGTTCCACCAAAATGAACCAGCTATTCCATTCTGACATTCCAGTTAAATAGCACAAAAGTCACTTCTTTTAAGAAGTGTTTTGTGCAGTGCACCAAAAGATCACAACAACAACTAGGTGAAATGGATATCCCTGTTTGCACAAAAAGCTACAGAGGAAACAGTCAGAGTCTCGAACAATTACAGGCAAAAACATTTGGCTAAACTTGTCATGGCGTATAACAGTGCCATGGCTTCATTTTACCAGGAGCATTAGATTAAGAACAGCTAAATAGTTTGTATAAGGGCATGGGACAGTGGGTGCACCAGCAGTCCAGCACCATGTACCTAAACAGGGGCATAAAGTGGTGATTCATAGTTTGTTGCCCCGAGAAACAAACATCCAAGAAAAATATCTGGGTTGGTCCCATTTTTGTTCACTCTAGGCACCTACTCCTATGTGTGGATAGCAAATCTAGTCCTGGTCATACCACTGTGTACAACGTTAGGCCTATATCTCCCTTTTCGACCAAGAGACTGGTTGGATGACCCGTCTGTACTACTTTCACCACCTTTCCTTCCTGTTTGTACCAAGTCCGATGTACATACTAAATTCCCCCACCCCCAATTTATTTCTTGTTTGAACCAAGTACAAGATTCGACTCCATGAAGTAGCTTTACCTCTAACAATAGAAAAAAATAGGTGACGTTGGACCATCCGATCAAGAGGGCCCGAGAGATAGAAAATGATGCACATGGAGCGATGTGGCGAGCTAGGGAAGTAGAGCTAAGGCGGTTTCGAAGGAAGATATACCTGAAGGTCGTCGGGATGTGGATAGGTGGGCGGCGGGAGGCCGGATCCGCCCACACTAGGGCAATGACGAAGGGATCGGAGGACCCCCTGCACCGGCGCTCGGCCAGAGATAACGGTGCGGCCGGCAGTGGGTCTCCTCCCTCGCTGTCGACAATGGCCTAAACGCTGCCCCTCCTCCCCTTCACCAGCGGAGGGGGATATGTCCGAATCTGTAACCAGCGGTGAGGATAGAAAGACAGTGTTTTTTGAAGGGATAAAGACAGTGTTACCACCGCTATCTTGTTTGGATCTGGAGAGGATGAGAGTGTGTGAATAGAGCAACCCTAGCAAGCAAGCGCGGAGGCTCCGACCTATATATATGTAGTGGGGTAGTTTTCCTTTTTCACTCCATCAAAACAATCGTTTAAAATTGTGTACGTGCCAGGTCGCCGTTTTTTTAGTTGTTGATTGCTTTTTGAGATAGCTACACGCTTATTCCAAGTGGTGTTACGGTGTGCCAGGTCGCACTTTGTATCGTTCAAGTCTGGTACAAGTCCCTCCATTAAATGAACAACCACCCCCTCGTAAAAATTGTGAACAAGCCCACGACTAAAATTATAGGAAACGTGGGTTGCCCCAACATGCATTATTATTTATATTTTCTACTCCCTCCATTCCTAAATATAAGTCTTTTTTATTAGCCACACCTAAGACAAGATTTTTTTTATTAGCAGTGAACTACACATGTCATAGGCACAAAAAGTGTGGCAAGATTCCCTTAGGCAAGCCAAAGTGTGTCTAACAATTTGAGCAACTCAATTTAGGCAAGTGTGGCAAGTGTGGGACAACATAAGACAAACATAGTCACAATCCAAACATCCCCGTAATTTTTTGTGACATGCATGAACATTTGGTTAGTTAAATTTATAGTCAAAATTTGGCAAGGTGCATCAAATCAACACATGCAAGTATCAAAAGGAAAGTCACGGCATGCATGCATGCATTGTACTCTCTCCGTTTCCAAATATAAGTCTTTTTAGAGATTGCAACAAGTGACTACATATGAAGCAAAATGAGTGAATCTACACCCTAAAATATGTCTACATACATCCGTATGTTGTAGTCCATTTGAAATGTCTAAAAAGACTTACATCGAGTGCAGTACTTTGATATGTTGCGTAATTGATGCATTGGTAAATGCAAATTATTGAAATATATCGAGCGCAGTGCTTTGATGTGTCGCGTCAACTCGTACAAGACCAAGAAGTTTGATTACTACAACGCCCTCTCCCTCGCGGACTGAGCTCCGGTGCCTTAACTGCACCTGCCTTTGGCTGCATGACAGGTGGGCAACCCACCTGTTGGGCCCGCCTGTCATAGATGCAGAGGCAGGAGCAGTAAGTCAATGAAGTTGCGTCCCTCCCTCGCGCATGAGCGTGGTGGCTGGCAAGACTAGTAGAAGCTTTCTCTACATGCTATCCCGCCCGCACGAGGTGGACGGACATGCAGTAGTGGATTCGATACTATATAAGTAGTAGTAACATCATTGTCGTCTTCTCGAAGAGGTGAATAGCCAAGCGCAACCCGAACGTGGCAGTTGCGAACGCTCGCGTGGCAGTCTTTGTGTAGGGGTGGGGCGCGGTGCTGTGCCTTGGAGAACTCATATAGCCAGGCTCTTGCATGAGACAAAATTGCTATTTGAGCCCACTATTGTAGTACTAGTACTTGCTAGTATAGCCCTGTAATCCGGAAAGGAGTATTTGCCTTTCTAGAGATTTCAACAAGTGACTAGACTACACCGCGTGCAGTACTCCCTCCCTTCCTGTTTATAGGGCTCAAATCTCAAATCTCATCAACCAAGGCATTTTGTGATTGGAGGAATGTATCTCATACTTTACAAAACTACCCTAATTAAACTCATGCATTAATTACGTAATTCTCTCGTTTTCCTCTCCGCCTTGGTCGCGGTGCACAATATTGAGCACTCCTATATGACTAGCCGCTCTATCTACATGTGGGACATCAAAGCATCCAGGCCCGCGTGCCATCTACCGAATCACAGCGAGGTGCTACAGTCGAGACTCACCGGTCACCCCGGTGTGGCCGTCATGACCCGTCATATCACAAAACCCACACCTTTGCCAGCAGTGGTAAAGTGGCCTCGAAGTTGGACTGGACGAAGGAACCATCATTTCACTGGAACGCTTGTTGAAGCCCTTTCTCCCCTTTCTTGAAGAAAACCTCACTCCAGGGTACTCACTTCTGCCATTTTTCTTCTATACCAACGAAGGAAAGGTGGGTGAATGACATTATATTGCTATATTTTCATTCCAAGAATCTTCTTTTTGCGAAGCACCGACCGATTCTCACAACCTATTCTTTTCTCGTTTTCATTGCGATAGTGGTTTCCTTTCGATTGCTTTTTGTTTGTCAGTTCATTGATGGATCCTGGATCACTAGGCAAAGAGTTGCCGGCGGACAACCCACTGGAGACAACGATCTCCAGGAAGCAAGCACCGACCAACGAGCTGACCATGTTGGTGGGCCAACCCATGGAGACGAAGAACTCCAAGAAACAAGCACTGGCCAAAGAGTTGACGACGTTGGCGGACGAACTCCTCAAAGAAAGTTGGAAGAACAACAAGGGCCCCACGTGCCTACCCCAGAAACTCTAATGGCCACCTATGCGAGGCTCAAGGCCGAGTTTGAGGAGATAGTCGCCGTTGAGAAGCAGTATTCCCCTGGCAAGGTGATGGCCCCCATCGAGGACAAGGAGATGGCCCCCGGAGGGATGGGATCCCCCGATGAGCTGCACAAGGTAAAAAATAATGGCTTACCATAGTTTTGGTTTTTGATATTTGCAATGTGCTTGCTAATATGTTAGGGTTGTGCAGGTGCTGGTGGACGTCCTTGATGATTCTGATGTCACGGCCCGTCCTGCGGACAATGCCCCAGAGATCATTTTCGATGCCGCGGTCCATCCTGTTGACATCGCCCCGGAGTTCGATTCCGATGCCGCTGTCCATCCTGTGGACATTGCCCCAGAGATCGATTCTGATGTCGCGGTCGGTCCTGTGGACATCGCCCTAGAGATCGATTCCCATGCTGCTGTCCATGCTGTGGTCATTGCCCAAGAGATCGATGACAAGAAATAGTTGGTCGCGCTAATCCTTTAGGGTAGTTTGCATTACCCTGTGTTTAATTACCAGAATGATGCGTGTTATCAAACCATCTTAGGGCTAGTGCACTGTCTTGTGTGGGCGGTACTTGCTACTTTTGTTTGATAGTGAATCATGCGAACCCTCTCCGAGTTATGGAAACAGATGTATCCTCACCAGCTTTTATGTAATATATGGCATGCTTAGATGTAAGTTTGAACTTTTTATCATATCAACAGGGCTTGTTTGATGATTCTTGGTGTTGGTAGGCTAGCTACTATGCGAGCTATAGTACTTGCAAAACACTCACCGAAGAGAAACGTTGGGGCTGATGAGCTCGTGGTACGCTTATACTTATCCATCGTCGATCAGCCAATAGCCCAAGCTCCTAAAATTGTAGGCTTAGTCAACACGGATACATTCAGGCCTCATTTGGTTCATAGGGTAGGAAAATCATAGCAAAAGTACAGAGACGTACAACACAAAATCATAGCAGTACAGAAACATACTCCCTCCGTTCCAAAATAGATGACCTAGGCGGGCTAGTTTGGCCTAGTGGGTTTCAGTGATATGACGTGGTACAGTGTCGTCCAGTCTTCGCGTGTGGTAGCAGTATTGCGGGTACAATAAGTTTTCTTGAAGAAGCGGAATTCAACGAAGTCATGATGGTTTCTTTGTCCGACCAACTTATAGTGGGAAAGGTTAGGCCCGCGATACGACCCGGGTAGACCAGGATAATTTTGTGCATGGCAGGTGGACCAGGATGGTCGACGTCCCACATATCGGCGAATGAAAGTATTCTTTCCGATATAGAGGACAAGCAACGAGTATTCATTGTTTATTTTTGATGAAAGCTATTGTCTCCACTGTTACGACAGAGGAGTGTGAAACACGGCAGCCCAGTGAACTTGGCATGTGCACCACTCCCTCCTTCCTCATGTAATACTACCATACTGTTGACTATAAGGTTGGCTATAAGGTTACAACTTTTTCTCGCTTTCTCTCTATCTATTTCCTCTCAAATGTTTCTTACCTTTCTTTTTACTAGTACTACTTGATATGCATGCATGCGGCGGGCAGCTGGCGTCTGAGGGGGGAGCGCAAGCGGGGAGCTGTGTGTGTGTGTGTGGGGGGGGGGGGGGTTCTGGTGGGCCAGGGCGGTCAGAAGCGGGCTTGGAAGCGGTCCGGACTCTCGCATGGCCCACCTCACATTATCACCATATATTTCTTGGAGTTCGTGCACGGCGGGTGGGTGATCTCTTCTCCCTCCCCCTTCTCTCTCTTCTCAGTGGAAGCCCGCCGAGTGATTAGATTTCGGCTATCGACGGTTTATTCAATTGCAGTCCCACATGTCAATGAAACTGCAAGACAACGCGTGTCTCCTCTGGTGAGCGGCGTGCGAGCCAGACTGTCGGGGGTGCGACGCGTACGAGTCGTAAGTGTGCCGCCTTTTCCTTTAGAACTTGCACAACGTAACATTTTCGTGCGATCGATCGATAGAAATCCAGAACAAAATGATGAGGGCGGTTCTTTCCCGCGGATTAGGCGGGCTAGTTTGAGTGATATGACGTGCTACAGTGCCATCCACTTGCTCCATTTTTATGTAAGAAAGAGTTTACACTCTTACGTGGGAGGAGTGCGAAACACGGCGGATCTGATTTTGATCGAGGGATAACTATTCCCTGCCAAATAATGGAGCACTGTTAGCGATTATAGCATGATAGTTAGGCATCTCCAGCGCTGGCCCACAAATTTACACCGGCATCTGTTCGAGGACACTGATGGATGCCATCCGATGCTGCCCGCATACCTTTCAAAAACTATATAAACTAACTGGACGAAATTCATGCAAACAAAGCAAATTTCAAATTAACCGGATGAAATTCATTACATTCGAAAAAAATTCCTACAAACTAGACGAAATTCATTACATATTTTGCACAAGCCGTACTAAAACCTACTGTAAACCTAATCTAAACGATCGCCGGCGCCCGACCACCATGTCCGGCCATGAACCCGAGAAAGCCGTCCATTGCCTTTGCCTCCTCCTCATCCGCCTCGATAACCTCCTCCTCCTCCAGAGCACAAGGTTCTGAAGATTTCTGCCTCCACGTCGCCGTCAAGCGGCTAATCGGCCGCTAATACGTCTCCTACGTATCTATAATTTTTGATTGCTCCATGCTACTTTATCTACTATTTTGGACTATATTGGGCTTTATTTTCCACTTTTATATTATTTTTGGGACTAACCTATTAACCGGAGGCCCAGCCCAGAATTGCTGTTTTTTTTGCCTATTTCAGTGTTTCAAAGAAATGGAATATCAAACAAAATGAAACCTTTGGGAATGTGATTTTCTCACCGAACGTGATCCAGGAGACTTGGACCCTACTCCAAGAAGTAACAGATGCGGTCACGAGGGTGGGCCCCCCCTAGGGCGCGCCCCATGCCTCGTGGCCCCCCTGTTGCTCCACCGACGTACTCCTTCCTCCTATATATACCTACGTATGCCCAAACGATCAGAACAGGAGCCAAAAACCTAATTCCACGGCCGCAACCTTCTGTTCCACGAGATCCCATCTTGGTGCCAGTTCCGGAGCTCCGTCGGAGGGGGCATCCATCACGGAGGGCTTCTACATCAACACCATAGCCCCTCCGATGAAGTGTGAGTAGTTTACTTCAGACCTTCGGGTCCATAGCTAGTAGCTAGATGGCTTCTTCTCTCTTTTTGGATCTCAATACAATGTTCTCCCCCTCTCTCGTGGAGATCTATTCGATGTAATCTTCTTTTTGCGGTGTGTTTGTTGAGATCGATGAATTGCGGGTCTATGATCCAGCTTATCTATGAATAATATTTGAATCTTCCCTGAATTCTTTTATGTATGATTGAGTTATCTTTGCAAGTCTCTTCGAATTATCCTTTTGGTTTGGCCAACTAAATTGGTAGTTCTTGCAATGGGAGAAGTGTTTAGCTTTGGGTTCAATCATGCAGTGTCCTTTCCCAGTGACAGAAGGGGCAGCAAGGCACGTATTGTATTGTTGCCATCGAGGATAACAAGATGGTTTTTTTTTTATCATATTGCATGAATTTATCCCTCTACATCATGTCATCTTTCTTAAGGCGTTACTCTGTTTTTAACTTAATACTCTAGATGCATGCTGGATAGCGGTCGATGTGTGGAGTAATAGTAGTAGATACAAAATCGTTTCGATCTCTTGTCTTGGACTTGATGCCTATATACATGATCATACCTAGATATACTCATAATTATGCTCAATTCTATCAATTGCTCAACAGTAATTTGTTCACCCACCGTAGAATATCTATGCTCTTGAGAGAAGCCACTAGTGAAACCTATGGCCCCCAGGTCTATTCTCATCATATCAATCTCCATTACTTTATTACTTGCTTTGTTTTTACTTTGCCATTTATTTTTCACTTTGCATCTATATACCAAAAATACCAAAAATATTATTTATCATCTCTATCAGATCTCACTCTCGTAAGTGACCGTGAAGGGATTGACAACCCCTAATCGCGTTGGTTGCGAGGAGCTATCGTTTTTGTGTAGGTACGAGGGACTTGTGCGTGGTCTCCTACTGGATTGATACCTTGGTTCTCAAAAACTGAGGGAACTTACGCTACTTTTCTGCATCATCCTCTCCTCTTCGGGGAAATCCAACGCAGTGCTCAAGAGGTAGCAAGAAGAATTTCTGGCGCCGTTGCCGGGGAGGCTCACGCAAGAGCAAGTCAACCATACTAAGTACCCATCACAATCCCTATCTCTCGCATTACATTATTTTCCATTTGCCTCTCGTTTTCCTCTCCCCCACTTCACCCTTGCCGTTTTATTCTCCCTCTCTTTCCCAATCTCCTCCTCTTTTTCCTGTTTGCCTTTTCCCGTTGCCTTTCTGTTTGCTTGTGTGTTGGATTACTTGTTGCCATGGCGCAATACAATACCAAATTGTGTGACTTCTCGAATACCAATAATAATGATTTCCTTAGTACTCCGATTGCTCCTCTTAATAATGATGAGTCTTGTGAAATCAATACCGCTTTATTGAATCTTGTTATGAAAGATCAATTCGCCGGCCTTCCTAGTGAAGATGCCACTACTCATCTAAACAATTTTGTTGATTTGTGTGATATGCAAAAGAAGAAAGATACGGATAACAATATTGTCAAATTGAAGTTATTTCCGTTTTCACTTAGAGATTGTGCTAAAGTTTGGTTTTCATCTTTGCCTAAAAATAGTATTGATTCTTGGAACAAGTGCAAAGATGCTTTTATCTCTAAGTATTTTTCCTCCCGCTAAGATCATCACTCTTAGGAACGATATTATGAATTTCAAACAACTTGATCATGAGCATGTTGCCCAATCTTGGGAAAGAATGAAATTGATGCTTCGCAATTGCCCTACTCATGGTTTGAATTTATGGATGATCATACAAAATTTTTATGCCGGATTGAATTTTGCTTCTAGAAATCTTTTAGATTCGGCCGCGGGAGGCACATTTATGGAAATTACGTTAGGGGATGCTACAAAATTGCTTGATAGTATTATGGCTAATTATTCTCAATGGCACACCGAAAGATCTTCTAGTAAAAAAGTGCATGCTATAGAAGAAATCAATGTTTTGAGTGAAAAGATGGATGAACTTATGAAGATGTTTGCCACTAAAAATACTTCTCTTGATCCCAATGATATGCCCTTGTCTACTTTGATTGAGAATAATAACGAATCTATGGATGTGAATTTTTTTGGTAGGAATAGTTTTGGAAACAACGCGTATAGAGGGAATTTTAATACTAGGCCTTATCCTAGTAATCCTTCTAATAATTATGGAAATTCCTATAACAACTCTTATGGAAATTTTAATAAGATGTCCTCTGAATTTGAGAGTAGTGTTAAAGAGTTTATGAATTCACAAAAGAATTTTAATGCTTTGCTTGAAGAGAAATTGCTTAAAGTTGATGATTTGGCTAGGAACATTGATAGAATTTCTCTTGAAATTGATTCTTTAAAGCTTAGATCTATTCCTCCTAAGCATTATATCAATGAGTCTCTCAAAGCCATGAGAATTTCCATTGATGAGTGCAAAGAAAGAACCGCTAGGATGCGTGCTTCCAAAGATGCCTTTATTAAAGCGTGTTCTTCCAATTCCTATGAAAATCAAGATGAAGATCTAAAAATTATTGATGTGTTCCCCATTAAATATTTGTTTTGCAATATGAATCTTGATTAAACTGAATATGATCTTCCTTTACCTAGAAGGCATTTTAAGAATTCCGAGTTTCTAGATCTTGATGATGAAATTGATGAAAGTGGGATTGAAAGAAATAAAAACCTAGATGTTGCTAAACCCACTATTTTGGATCTCAAGGAATTTAATTATGAAAATTTCTCTTTAATTGGTTGTATTTCCTTGTTGCAATCCGTGCTAGATTCTCCTCATGCTTATAGTCAAAATAAGGCCTTTACCGAACACATTGTTGATGCCTTGATGCAATCTTATGAAGAGAAACTTGAGTTGAAAGTTTGTATCCCTAGAAAACTCTATGATGAGTGGGAACCTACTATTAAAATTAAAATTAAAGATTATGAGTTTCATGCTTTGTGTGATTTGGGTGCTAGTGTGTCTACTATTCCCAAAACTTTGTGTGATTTGCTAGATTTCCGTGACTTTGATGATTGCTCTCTAAACTTGCATCTTGCGGATTCCATTATTAAAAAGCCTATGGAAAGAATTAATGATGTTATTATTGTTGCCAATAGGAATTATGTGCCCGTAGATTTTATCGTTCTTGATATAGATTGCAATCCTTAATGTCCTATTATTCTTGGTAGACCTTTCCTTAGAACGATTGGTGCAATTATTGATATGAAGGAAGGGAATATTAGATTCCAATTTCCCTAAAAGAAGGGCATGGAACACTTCCCTAGAAAGAAAATAAAATTACCATATGAATCTATCATGAGAGCCACTTATGGATTGCCTACCAAAGATGGCAATACCTAGATCTATCCTTGCTTTTATGCCTAGCTAGGGGCGTTAAACGATAGCGCTTGTTGGGAGGCAACCCAATTTTATTTTTTTGTTTTTTGTTTTTCTTATGTTTAGGAATAAACAATCCATCTAGCCTCTGTTTTTATGTGGTTTATGTTTTAATTAGTGTTTGTGCCAAGTAGAACCTATAGGATAACCTACGATGATAGTTGATTTGATTCTGCTGAAAAACAGAAACTTTGTGTGCACGAATATAATTTTGTTAAATCACAGAAACGTGATTTTGCATTGATTCTTTTTCCTGCTGTTCAATAAACAAATTTTCCAGGACTTCCTATTTTGGTAGGATTTTTAGAGTTCCATAAGTTTGCGTTAGTTACAGATTACTACAGACTGTTCTGTTTTTGACAGATTCTGTTTTGCGTGTGTTGTTTGCTTATTTTGATGAATCTATGGCTAGTAAAATAGTTTATAATCCATAGAGAAGTTGTAATACAGTAGGTTTAACACCAATATAAATACATAATGAGTTCATTACAGTACCTTGAAGTAGGCTTTTGTTTTCTTTCTCTAACGGAGCTCACGAGATTTCTATTGAGTTTTGTGTTGTGAAGTTTTCATGTTTTGGGTGAATTCTTTTGATGGATTATGGAACAAGGAGTGGCAAGAGCCTAAGCTTGTGGATGCCCATGGCACCCCCAAGATAATACAAGGACACCAATAATTCAAAGCTTGGGGATGCCCCGGAAGGCATCCCCTCTTTCGTCTACTTCCATCCGTAATTTACTTGGAGCTATATTTTTATTCACCACATGATATGTGTTTTGCTTGGAGCGTCTTGTATTATTTGCATCTTTGCTTGTTAGTTTACCACAATCATCCTTGTTGTACTCACCTTTGAGAGAGCCATACATGAATTGGAATTTTCTAGAATACTCTATGTGCTTCACTTATATCTTTTGAGCTTGATAGTTTTGCTCATAGTGCTTCACTTATATCTTTTGAGCGTGATAATTTTTGCTCTATCGCTTCACTTAGATATTTTAGAACACGGTGGTGGATTTGTTTTAAAGAAACTATTGATCTCTCATGCTTCACTTAGATTATTTTGAGAGTCGTTAATAGCATGGTAATTTGCTTAATATTAATATACTTGGCATTCAAGATATGTGAAACTTTCTTTTGAGTGTGTTGAATACTAAGATAAGTTTGATGCTTGACAATTGTTTTGAAATATGGAGGTGATAATATCAAAGTCGTGCTAGTTGAGTAATTGTGAATTTGAGAAATGATTGTGTTGAAGTTTGCAAGTCCCGTAGCATGCACGTATGGTTAAAGTTGTGTAACAAATTTGAAACATGAAGTGTACCTGGCTTGTGCATCCTTATGAGTGGCGGTCGGGAACGAGCGATGGTCTTTTCCTAACAATCTATCCCCCTAGGAGCATGTGCTTAGTACTTGATTTTTGATGACTTCTAAATTTTTGCAATAAGTATATGAGTTCTTTTGACTAATGTTGAGTCCATGGATTATACACACTTTTACCTTTCCGCCTTTGCTAGCCTCTTCGGTACCGTGCATTGCCCTTTCTCACCTTGAGAGTTGGTGCAAACTTCTCCGGTGCATCCAAACCCCATGATACGATACGCTCTATCACACATAAACCTCCTTATATCTTCCTCAAAATAGCCACCATACCTACCTATCATGGCATTTCCATAGCCATTCCGAGATATATTGCCATGCAACTTCCATCATCATATTCATGACATACATTACTTTTGTCATATTGCCATTGCATGATCATGTAGTTGACATCGTATTTGTGGCAAAGCCACCATGCATTATTTTTCATACATGTCACTCTTGATTCATTGCACCATCCCGGTACACCGCCGGAGGCATTCATATAGAGTCATATCTTGTTCTAAATTTCGAGTTGTAATCCTTATGTTGTAATCAATAGAAGTGTGATGATCATCATTATTAGAGCATTGCCCAAAAAGAAAAAAAGAGAAAAAAAGAAAGGCCAAAAAGAAAAAGAAAAAAAGAAAGGCCAAAAAAAGAAAAAAGAAAAAAAAGAAAAAAGGGCAATGCTACTATCTCTTTTTCCACACTTGTGCTTCAAAATAGCACCTTGTTCTTCATGTAGTGAGTCTAATATATTGTGCTTCAAAGTAGCACCTTGTTCTTCATGTGATGAGTCTCATAAGTTGTCTTTTTATACTAGTGGGAATTTTTCATTATAGAATTTGGCTTGTATATTCCTATGATGGGCTTCCTCAAATGCCCTAGATCTTCATGAGCAAGCGAGTTGGATGCACACCCACTAGTTTTCTTTTGTTGAGCATTCATAGCTCTAGTGCATCTGTTGCATGGCAATCCCTACTCCTCATGTTGACATCAATTGATGGGCATATCCATAGCCCGTTGATTATCCTCGTCAATGCGAGACTTTCTCCTTTTTTGTCTTCTCCACACAACCCCATCATCATATTCTATTCCACCCATAGTGCTATATCCATGGCTCACGCTCATGTATTGCGTGAAGGTTGAAATTTTTTGAGATTATTTAAGTATGAAAAAATTGCTTGGCTTGTCATCGGGGGTATAGAAGTTGGGAACATCTTTGTGTGACGAAAATGAAGCATAGCCTAACTATATGATTTTGTAGGGATGAACTTTCTTTTGCCATGCTATTTTGAGAAGACATGATTGCTTTGATTAGTATGCTTGAAGTATTATTATTTTTATGTCAATATGAACTTTTGTCTTGAATCTTTCGGATCTGAATATTCATGCCACAATTAAGAAGATTTACATTGAAATTATGCCAAAGTGTCACTCCGCATCAAAAATTCTTTTTTATCATTTACCTACTCGAGGACGAGCAGGAATTAAGCTTGGGGATGCCTGATACGTCTCCAACGTATCTATAATTTTTTATTGCTCCATGCTACTTTATCTACTGTTTTGGACTACATTGGGCTTTATTTTCAACTTTTATATTATTTTTGGGACTAACCTATTAACTGGAGGCCCAGCCCAGAATTGTTGTTTTTTTGCCTATTTCAGTGTTTCGAAGAAACGGAATATCAAACGGAGTCCAAACGGAATGAAACCTTCGGGAACGTGATTTTCTCACCGAACGTGATCCAGGAGACTTGGACCCTACTCCAAGAAGTAACAGAGGCGGTCACGAGGGTGGGGGGCGCCCCCCTAGGGCGCGCCCCTGCCTCGTGGCCCCCCTGTTGCTCCACCGACGTACTCCTTCCTCCTATATATACCTACGTACCCCCAAACAATCAGAACAGGAGCCAAAAACCAAATTCCACCACCGCAACCTTCTGTATCCACGAGATCCCATCTTGGGGCCTGTTCTGGAGCTCCACCGGAGGGGGCATCCATCACGGAGGGCTTCTACATCAACACCATAGCCCCTCCGATGAAGTGTGAGTAGTTTACTTCAGACCTTCGGGTCCATAGCTAGTAGCTAGATGGCTTCTTCTCTCTTTTTGGATCTCAATACAATGTTCTCCCCCTCTCTCGTGGAGATCTATTCGATGTAATCTTCTTTTTGCGGTGTGTTTGTTGAGACCGATGAACTGTGCGTTTATGATCCAGCTTATCTATGAATAATATTTGAATCTTCTCTGAATTCTTTTATGTATGATTGAGTTATCTTTTCAAGTCTCTTCGAATTATCCTTTTGGTTTGGCCAACTAGATTGGTAGTTCTTGCAATGGCAAAAGTGTTTAGCTTTGGGTTCAATCTTGCGGTGTCCTTTCCAAGTGACAGAAGGGGCAGCAAGGCACGTATTGTATTGTTGCCATCGAGGATAACAAGATGGTTTTTTTATCACATTTCATGAATTTATCCCTCTACATCGTGTCATCTTGCTTAAGGCGTTACTCTGTTTTTAACTTAATACTCTAGATGCATGCTGGATAGCGGTCGATGAGCGGAGTAATAGTAGTAGATGCAGAATCGTTTCGATCTACTTGTCTTGGACGTGATGCCTATATACATGATCATACCTAGATATACTCATAATTATGCTCAATTCTATCAATTGCTCAACAGTAATTTGTTCACCCACCGTAGAATATCTATGCTCTTGAGAGAAACCACTAGTGAAACCTATGGCCACCGGGTCTATTCTCATCATATCAATCTCCATTACTTTATTACTTGCTTTGTTTTTACTTTGCCTTTTATTTTTCACTTTGCATCTATATACCAAAAATAGCAAAAATATTATTTATCATCTCTATCAGATCTCACTCTCGTAAGTGATCGTGAAGGGATTGACAACCCCTAATCGCGTTGGTTGCGAGGAGCTATCGTTTTGTGTATGTACGAGGGACTTGTGCGTGGTCTCCTACTGGATTGATACCTTGGTTCTCAAAAACTGAGGGAAATACTTACGCTACTTTGCTGCATCATCCTCTCCTCTTCGGGGAAATCCAACGCAGTGCTCAAGAGGTAGCAGCCGCCGATGTTTACCTCACCAAGCTTGGCGTCGACTGAGTGGAGTAGCGGTGGCCTTCCTGGGACCAGAGCGGTGGCGACCTACCATGTACTACTCTTCCTCGCTGCCGGCTGTGCCGGCGCACGCGCACCGGCTTCGTGGTCGTGGCGGCGGAGGGCGGCCGGGGGTGCCGGCGATCTCCTTCGTCTGCTCCTGTGACAGTACGTCGAAGAGAGCTTTGGAGCGCGCCCGGAGCGGAGCCGCCAATGTCCTTCGTCTGCTCCTGCAATAGTACGTCCAAGAGAGCTTTGGGGCGCCAGGAGGCCATGGTTGGAGTGGTGCCGATAGAAGGAAGGGACCGGAGGAGAATGAGTGTGGGTCTTTGGCTATGGCTGGGAGCTGGGGTTCAAGTTAATATAGCGGGCGAATGGCAATGAGCCGCGGCAGACGGATGGACGGCTGGCGCCAGAGTAGGTTCGTCAGGCGTGAATGCGGACGCTGCTTCAGTGACTTAACTACAGGTGCGTTGTGTTACTAACATGTGGGCCCAACGGCATCTGGCCCGCATGTCTGTGACACACCAACCGCACCTGCAGTTAAGTCCGGTGAATGCGGCATTGACGTTCTGGAGAGACGGTGACCATTCCAGGCGGGAAGCGCGCGCTAGCGATGGAAGGGGTTTCGGTAGGCCAGGGCGGTTAGACGCTGGCGTGGTGGTAAAATGTGAACTTATGGATGATGAACCTCTGAAGCATATGTGGCACGTATTGACAACCAGGCGTTCAGCAACCGCTCTTGTTGCCAGCTAGCCTTCGACGACCACCATTAGACACCACACAACCATGCATAACTTACGAATAATGGACGAATCGATCAGACACACACTCGTGTGCAGTGGCACTATGATCGGCCGCTCACGATAGTACATACTCCGTACCATAGTACCCTCTCTAGCTAGGCTATTTTATAGATTGTCGTTGTGATGGACGATATACATGAGCAAGGCGCTCCCGAGTATGACCGTTGGTGTTGAGCCAGGTGAATACATGCTCGGCGTTCGCGTAGGCCTCCATCAAACGTCTAAACAGTAATGTCAGGCACCGCCGGGGCGTGCAGGTGATGGGCTCGCCGTTTGCATTGCGCCATGAGCAGGAATTTGATTGAGAGGGCGACGTGCATGCATTAGCATGGTTTGACAGCGTGAGCATGAGTGTCTGACGCAAAGTATTTCATTTTCATTTGGCTAACGAGTGTGCATTGCAGCGACGAGTCCGTGGTTTGATTACACACATACGCATAATTTTGGTTTTTATTTATTTCTCCACTAACAAGTAGGCCTACATAGATAGATAAAGAACATGAGCCGATGAGGCGCATGCGGACTGTTTGACTGGTCAACCAAACAAATACGGAGCTATACGTTGAGCGAGTGATTGTATAATCACCATATCTCATATAAAATGATCAAAGTGAGCTATCGAGACAAGTTCGATGACCGCCAATGCATTTTACTCGGTAATAAATGACCAGGATTGAAGGGGAATCCAAATTTCCTTCGTCTTCTGTCCTTGAGCTCTTGGCAAACCAATGCACTATACGGTTGTCTGGCCACTCCACCCCAGAGCTCTCACCAAGCGTCGTGCTTGCCACTGCGCCGCACACTAACCGGTAAGGAAGTGATGGCATCCTGCCGCGCTCAGTTCCTCGCCGCCCACGACCGCATACAAAATGGTAGGGAAGCAATGGCATCCCGTTGTGCCGAGTTAATCGCCGCTCGCAACCTCACACCTATGTGGGTGGAATTTGAAGCTGCCAAACCCGAATGGGCGGTAGAGCAAGAGGTGGCCAAAGCCGCACAGAGGGAGCGGAAAAGTCAGAAAGCACTCAAGAAAAGAAAGGCCCATCGCTGCAAGAAAGAAGAGGACGCACGTGCTGCCGCAGAGAAGTCGGCGGAGATCCAAGCACGGTGGGGTGTCGCCGACAAAGCCGGGAAGGAGAATGACGGCGTCTGGCCAGCGTGTGAGAAGTAGTAGTACTAGTAGTTAGTGTGTGTGTCTATGTTCGAGTACGAGTATGTACCAGTACTACTAGTTAGTACTGTAGTTTTTAGAGCAAATTACCAGTACATTAGCCTAGACTCAATGGAAAAATTCCTATCCTATGCATCAAATGCCATCTCTTTCTGTATAGGAATTGAGATGCATGTCATCTTACTTCCTATGATTTTCATATTCCTATAAAATTCCTATCCTATGAACGAAAGGAGGCCTCTATTGGAGTAATTACTGTAGCTAGCAGTACTGCTGGTATAGTAGTTTTCTTTAAGAAGCGGAATTCAATGAAGTCATGATGGTTGCTTCGTCCGAGCAACTTCACAGTGGGAAAGGTTGGGCCTATGATTTGATGGCTCATTAGTCATTATTACTGCGGCGTGACGACCGGGGTGACTCTCCCTTGGAGTTCTGCGTGCATGGCAAGTGGACCAGGATGGTCGATGTCCCACATGTTGGCGAATGGAAGTATTCTTTCCGATATCGAGGAGCAAGGAAACCTCATGGTATAGTGTCACTGCTGATTTATATTTATTTTTTATTTCTGATGAATGCTAGCGTTTCAACTCTTATGATGAAGAGTGCCAAACACAGCATGTGCTGGATGTTCCACACGTCAGCGAAAGGAGTGGGACATGAACAGCGTGGTAGAGCCCAGCGCAAAAAAATAGCGTGGTAGAGCGTCTCCACTTCTTACTTCTGGATCGGAGACCACAAGTAGTAGTACTAGTGGTATGAACGATACAAAGTGCGACCCGGAGAGAAAGACACGTCTAGTTGGAAGGTCTCGGGGCATACACGTAAACAAATATAAAAGCTAATATGTGCCTCCAATTAATATAGTAGTAGTAGAGTACTTAGGCACGTACTGCATAACATCACCGTGCATTGCACGTACAACATTTAGTGGTACGTAGTAAGAGACAAATTCCTATATGCCACGCATGTTCATACTATTTGTGCCTTTCGACTTCACTTACTGTGCTACATTACTCAGGTTCGTACGTCCACTCCTGGGTACATGTCCATCTCGTAGTTCCAGTCCCACATGTTCTTCATATAGATGGAATGATCCTTGCATGACACGTGCACCTTGATGCTAGATGTCTCTCGTGTTGGCAAAAGGATGAACATAGCTCACCTAAAAAAAAGAGTGGAAGAACATAGATTCCCGACGACCGAGAAGGACCAAGGAACCTCGTGGTGGAGCGTCTGCACTCATAATAGTTTATATTATTCAGCGATATAAAATCAACCAATCATCTCCACAGTGGACTGGAAGAGTACGAAACACGGCAGCCCAGTGTAGTTACATCATACTAGTACATGGCTAACCCACGCTATCACCATATTTCTTGGCTTCCTTGCGACACCTAGCTCTAGTAATCCGGCAGCATGTATCGCTTCTTGCTCCTTGTCTCTCTCAAAGTGCGGCGGGCTGGCGTTTTTGCCGTCTATTGAGGTCGGTTAACTCATCACATGTTAGCGACATGCCAAGAGCATTCTAAAAAAATAGTACTTTACTCTATTGTTATGCCAAGAAGAGGAAGCGCTTTGACCGATGGACCAAACTAGACAGGCGTGCCGTGCCATGAGTGGGTCTAGTTTCTCGTTTTGAACTCGTTTAGAACACTTGGTTTTGACTATTGATAAGATTTTATATAGGGCCTAATGTATTCTTCGAGGATGCCTTTGACTATTGATGAGATTTTATATAATTTGAAAATTATATCAGTCGAAGATCCTTTCACGTTCTGTTTAAAAAAAAGATCCTTTCACGTACGAATTTGACCGTATGCTTTGAGCAACTTGCATGTCCTATTGGCCAGCCTCGACGCGGAGCAGTCGCGTGTGCTCTCTCGGCCGTCGCATTGCTTCAAAGCTGGCGCCAGTGAGAGGTCGCCTCCTCTCTAGCTGGGCATTAATGCGGCACTGACGCTCTAGGGCGACGCTGACCGTTTCACGCGGGAAGTGCGCGCTGGCAAGGGAGTATTGGTTTTGAACCATTTCAGGTGTAGTACTGGTAGTTTGCAAAACTACTCAATTATTGCACTCAGTTTCCTAAGAAATTGTGGTAAAAAACGTTACTCCACAGCCCGCTTCCCTTCTCCTTCCTCTTCCACCGCTCGTGCACGTCCGCGGGAAGCGACTGGTCAACCCTTATATAGGAGTGCTAGCACAAAAAGATGCATGCATGACCACTAAAATTTCCAGATTAAAGCGCCACTCCGGAGGGAGTATGGCGATGTTGTTACCTTCGGCCGGGCCATGGCTACCGGGCGACGGCGACTAGAGAAGAGGTGGCGGGAGGGGAATGGATGCACCTACTATTTGGGTTTGCCGTCCAGCTTAAATAAATGCGCACCATCACGTGTACCCGCGAGTGCACAAATTGTAACATACGTGTCTGCTTAAGTGGGCGTCATGTAACTGGTGTGTGTGTGAGAGATTCTGAGAGACAGAGTGCGTGTGTGCGACTCTACTCTTCGAACATGTACTCAACCTTTTGCATCGGGATATAAGTATAATGGTATTATACTTTAGCTAGTGATTTACGTGGCCATGTTAACTTGGTTGTGTAAAAAAAATGTCACTTCCTGCTCATGATTTGCGTTATATAATTACAAGCAAGATGCTCGTGCATTGCACGGAACATCAATATGCATTTTTGTACAAAACACCTGTTGTGATTGACCCATGCAGGAATAATCCCATCTGTAAAAACTAATGATATCTCGAGAATTTTATTGGAAAACTGGTATCTCGAGAATGTCATCGAAAAAATGAAAGATGAGAGATAAGGTGAGGAGGAGTGGAGCATGGTGGTGACTGGTGGTCGGACTGGGAGGAGGCATGGGGATGGACGGCGCCGGCAGGTTGCAGCGGCCACCATGCTAGATTGTTCCAGAGACTTCCTTTTTAAATTGCTTAGCAATGAGATTGTGGTAGATAAGGATGTGGAGAGAGGTGCGGGTATCTTTTGTAAAATTATCATAGTTTGCTTTCTATCCGTTAGATATAGATTGTACGGTCTATATTTCAAGATGGCAGGCACACCATCATCACCAACTCAGTTTTTTTATAAGGGTAGAGATGATAAGTTTGCTAACTACTAAACTAAAGTGGAATTTGTCCATGTTATACAAGTAAATTAAGGTGATTGTTTATCATACGGGTAAGGTTGGATGAAGGGTGGTAGGAACAAATGCTCCGCCTAAAGCATGTGTGTGTGCGTGGAGTCTTAGTGTGTGTGGGGGGGGGTGCGCGGTGTGTGTGTGTGTGTTAGAGAGAGAGAGATGGAGTCTTAGTGTGTGTGTGTGTGTGTGATGGAGTCTTAGTGTGTGTGTGTGTGTGTGTGATGGAGTCTTAGTGTGTGTGGGGTGTGTGTGTGTGTTTGTGTGTGTGCGTGTGTGTGTTTGTTTGTTTGTGTGTGTGTGTGTGTGTCGCGGGGTCCTCGGTGGCGGATGTAATTTAAGTGTGCGTGGCTTCATCATAGAGAGGTGATGTGTATGGCAGAGGCCACCAACAATGGGATGCGAGAGATAAAAGGCCCGTAGAGAGGGAATAGAAGGTGTGTGCGTGTGAGAGGAGTCGACATCGAGAGAACGTGTTTGTTCGAGAGACACCGAGGAAGACTACTATATATCGATGGTGCATGCAGGCGGGAATTAAACGAAGGGATGGTCTTATTGGTTTCGGGGATATAGGGGAAGAGTGAGAGTGGGGGGGTAGCTAGAAGGAGATTGTTAAGTGTGAGTGTGTGTTTTACCCATCCAGGCGGAAGTTATGTGCACACAAGAAGAGAACGATTCGATGTGGCGTTAGGGTTGAGGGTAATTAACTATGTATGGAGACATAGAGACCTTGAACGTGCATGTGCGAGAGGTATACATGAATATGTGGGATGTGTGTGTGTGCGCGCGTGGATGATCGAGATAAAAGAAAGAAGACATAAGTCATAAGATCAACGACATGGGAGAGACGGACCGGTATGACAATATGCATGCATGTGAGAGTGCAGGGAAGAAGGCCCGACAATTGAGCATGTGTTTTTTGTCTTTAAGATATAGTGGCGTGGGCTGGAGCATGCATCTATGGCGAGCAAAGGGAGTGAGACACAACGATTATGCAAAAGAGATCAACCTATAAATGCTTGTATGGAGAGACATATATAGTGTGGGTGATAGGAAGCAAGACTGCATGCGAGAAAGAAATGTTGACGGAGAAGATAGATACAGAGATGGAGATGCTAGCTAGAGGGACATTGAGTGTTGGAGGTGACCACTGGGTGGTTCAGAGGGTGAAGTTATGTGTGTGTGAGAGAGAAAGATAAAAAGAGGGCACTTGACTGCATGTAGGGAGAAACATATATAGTGTGCGTGATAGGAAACAGGAGTGAGGGCGAGAAATAAAGTTGATGGAGAAACAGATAAATAGAAAGATAAAGATGGTAGCTAGTGTTCGTTAGAGATAGGAGTCGAGTGGATCAGAAGGCTGAGTTATTTATGTGGGTGTGAGAGAGATAGAGAGGGTGCATGTGAGTCACATACAAACAAATATCAGAGAGAAATGAGATCCCGAGAGACGGAGTTTTGTGTCTGCGAGAGAGAAAGATATTTCACAACGAGAGTGATAGCTAGAGAGACATATGAGGGAATGCAAGATATCTCTAGGGAGAGAGAGTGTGTGTGAGCGACATACAAGAGAACGGTGGAGAAATATGAGACCCTGGGAGACAGAATTAATGTCTAAACGGGATTACACTATATGTTGCGTGTGTGAATCACATTATACATGTTTGAGAAGTAAAAAAACCCGCATGAAACACACATTAATTGGAGACAGTTAGCGAGGAATGCATACATTGGATTTCAACATAAAGCGGTTTCAAAATATTTGAAAATCCAAATTGATGGATACAGCCTTATGAATCTGAGATCATGCCATTTGTAAACCATATTTATGTATAAAGGGTGTTGTGCTTTTGAAAGTATATATAAAAAATGATGTATATAGAATTTTATTCCAATCGAAAATGGATCCTGCCCAAAAAAATAGAATACAAACAGGATTCGAATTGAGTTGGCATGGTAAACATGCACTCTGCAAAATTTGAACGAAGCGGGGAAAGTCGCAGTAACCGCCCGAAACCAAAATCTGCGAGATGGAAATTACTACTGCCTACCCCTGCCACGCAAAGCCTATCTGCTCGATTTCTATAGGTTTCGATAGGGGTAGGTTTGTAATTTCACTCAAACATGACATAACCGCGTCTCACCCGGATTCATACACGGTGGGCGCCAAAACACAGTGTCTCCTCGTCCGAAATCGACTCCTTCCCTGATTCATACACGGTGGGCGCCAAAAACAAACTCTCATCGGCAAATATTCGGTGTATGCAAGATTACCGTCCTATCCCCAACCGACTAATATTGCTGTGATGTAGGAAATTTAAAATGGGGGCTAAGTTTGTAAATTTCCTCGCATTTGAGACAAGCGCGCCCTGAAGACATGGTTCCCCCCTTCCTCTCTACCTTCATTTCCCCATTCGTACTCCATGGACGCCGAAACACCCTCTCCACCCCAGCCTCCTCCGTCCGCCACCCCATCCACCGCCGTCCTCCTCCACCATGCTGGAGCTGATACCCCGACGCAGACGTCCATTACAAGAGATCGACCTCTCTCGTCCATGGCTTCAGACTGGGTGTCGTGGTCCTAAAACTGACAGTAGAGAGGAGGGTAGGTATGGAGAGGCAAGATCTCAGCTATGGTAAAGGTGTACACACAAGATTTACGAGTTCAGGCCCTTCGCAGAGGAAGTAATAGCCCTACGTCTCGGTGCCCGGAGGCGGTCGACTGGATTATATGTGTGTCATGTTACAGGGGGTGCCCGAGTGATATGATTTGTTGAGTGGATTGCACTCGACACCTTTGACTGGGGGTTCTTTGTTGCCTCTTGGACTTCTTATCTTCTAGGGTGGTGACCTTGGGTAGGGTGTATAGGTTAGGCCTCTGACCCTATCCCGGGTCTGTATCCTCATCATTAGCCCTCGAATGGATTAAGGTTCGAGTGGAAAGTAGGTTGAAGTTGAACTTGTTCCGAGCTTTGCGCCTCGCGAGTGTTTTACGCAGGACGGAAGGCTTACGTTGGTACCTCAGCTTTGATTCAATCGCCTTGATCCATTCAGAGAGTTGCCGAATGAACTTGTAGCATCATTCACCGAGTCCTGTCTTGGGGCGTAGAATCTTTGTCGCGATTGATTGCAGTGTGTCCTGGATTTCACGGGATTTGAAATTTCAGGGAAGCACGCGGGACGGGGCGTGCCGAAGTAAGCGGGGCGGATAAACAATAGTGCCTCGATCTCCACGCCACCTTTTTCGCCATGTACGTCGCGCGCGACTATTGCGGGATTTGACAGGATCGCCCGGTCCCACGCGTCGGCCACTCGGAAGCGGCCCTTTATAAGGCGACGGAGCCAAGGCGCTTTCTTCTTCCTCTGCTTCCCCGCTGCATCCGGCTCCTCCGCTCTCGACGCCGCCGCTCTGCCACCATGGTGAAGGACAAGACGGCGGCGCTGGAACACGCGAAGAAGGCGACGAGGGCGGCGAAGGGCAAGAAGCAGAATCACGGGTCGTCATCGCGCTCGGGGCTGCCGCCAGGTTGGATCCAGGGCGATTGGATCCGGTCTTCGCTCCGGCAGGAAGATCTGGATTAGCTGGTGGAGTCCGGGTTGATCGCCAAGGGTGCAGCAAGGCTGCCTGAAGGGGAGATGGAGCCGCAGCCTCGACCGGGTGAGTGTGTACTGCTCGCCACCCACGTCGACCGGGGCTTCTCGCTTCCTCCGCACCCCTTCTTCTGGGGCTTCTTGAACTTCTTCGGTGCCCAACTCCATCATTTTTCTCCCAATACCATCACGTACCTTGCCGCGTACATGTCTATGTGTGAGAACTTTCTGGGGTGTCGACCGCACTGGGGTCTCTTCAAACATATTTTCACCCTCCGTTCTCAGTCGGTGAAGAAAGCAAACACGAGCGATGAGAAAACCCATGTCATTCAGATGTGTGGGGGTTTGGGTATCCAGAAGAGGCAGAGGAGTTCTTTCCTTTCCATGACTCTCCCTGAATCGGTTAGGGGATGGCAGTCGACCTGGTTCTACTGCCAGGACCTCGCAACCCCAGGTCAGTCGACCGGCCTTCCCCACTTCACTTTTGACCGTGTCCAGACTCCTTCCTCGCTAAAAGTGACTGCTGCTGAGAATGTGGAGACGAAGATGCTGGTTGAGAAAGTGGTTCAACTGATCAATGAGGGTGTCACTAGCATGGACCTGCTGGAAGTATTCCTCAGTCGAGGCATCCAGCCCCTTCAGGCCCGTGACCATCTTATGTGGCTGTACTTTGGGGTTGACGACACTGGTCGCGTTCATCCATAGGAAGTGCCAGCCAAGACCATGGCCATGTGGTTGAAGAGCATTACAGGCAGCAAGGACAACCCCAGAGGAGCCAGGAGAGTCGTCCCTTTTAGTGATGACAATCATCCCGACAAGGTATGTTCTTCATTCCGACTGTCTTTGCATATACATTCCGACTGCTCTTGAGCTCGACTGACTTTTACTCGAATTCTTGTCTTGTAGGTATTTACTGACATGTATTCGATGCCCAATGGTGAACAAGTTCTAGAGCAGGGCCAGGAGGGAGAGGCCAGTGCGGAGGAGAGTGGTGAATGGGAATCTTCGGATGAAGAAGAGGAGGAGGAAATAGAGGAGTCAGACGATGAGGAGGCGGTCAACTCGCCGCCGCGCTTTGAACGCCGATCCAAGCAACACCATGACCCGGCGGGCGAGCGTGGAAAGAACGTGGCTCCAAGTGCCCAAACGCAGAAGCGCACTTGGACATCGACTCCGGAGCGAACAGAGAAAGTCGCCAAGCAGCCGAAGGTTGCTCCTCCAAAGACTCGGAAGACTTTGCCGAGGATCAAGATGGACGTCCCTATTGCTTCAGGGTGAGCATCTTTCTTGCATTTATCTAGGCCGACTGATACTTCTATTCTGACTTAATGGATCATGTATCTTTCCAGCCCAACCTCTACTACGACTATTCTGACCGAATGGATCATGTATCTTCCTCGCCAACTGCTGCCAGGGAGGCTCTTCGCCAGGTGAACCTTGTTATGGAGTAGGTGAAGGTGATGCACGAGGCCAGCCAGGTGGCCTATAACGCCAGCACCGCTCTACAGACCAATGTTAAGGTTAGTGAACTCCCGACTGAACTCTTGAATGTTGTTTTATATCTGATCACCACTGGGGTGTGCCTGTTTTTAGAGTTTAGGAAGTCTTCCACTCCACTCGACTCGTGCTGAATCTTAGTGTTCTGTCCGAACCAGTGGGGGCATGCCGAGTGCACCCACTGGGTGTAGTCCCCGAGACCACGGTCGACTGCTGGCAGTCGGCTGAGGTCTTAGAATCTGTTTTTTTTTACTTTTTTTTGACTCACGCTGGGCAGACCATGCTGAGTGTTGATCTAGATCAGTGGGGGCATGCTAAGTGCACCCACTAGGTGTAGTCCCCGAGACTACTGTTGAATATTTGATTCGGCAATAGTCTTAGAGTTACTTTCGCTGTCATTGTCTTTTATTTCTGTCGACTGATGTATCTCTCTCGCTGACTGCAGAGGTCTTGTGATCTTGGAGCTCGGCTTTCTGAGTTAAACAAGAAGCACATCAGCCTCGAACTTGATCTTGAACTGTCAAAGAAGAACCTCAAGACCGCTCAAGAAGAAACAGCCATCATGGGATGTAACCAATCGAGACTTGCCCATCCAGTAGCTCGCGCCTTTCAGTGTTTTTTCTTTCAGTCTCTTTGAACCGAGTGACTTCACACGAGCAGATGTGCATAGTGAAAACCGTCAGCTTCAAGCTCGTCTGAAGAGTGTTGTTTCTTTAGAGAGAATGAAGGAAGCTCTGGAGAAGAAGGATCAGGACCTTGCTGCTGCTCAGAAGGAAGCACGAGAAGACAGCGCTTGAGGACAAGAAGCTGGCTTCGGTCGGCAAGTTGGAAGAGGAGAACACGAAGCTGAAGACCGCCATCTCTGAAGCCAATCGGGAAGTTGAGCAACTGAAGAAGGACAAGGAGAACCTGACCAATGAAGTTGGAGGCCTTAGAGCCAGGACAGGCGAGATGGAGTCCTATCTGGGACAACTTGCCGCAAAACTAGTCCTGAAGCTTGAAGGTACTACCGCTCGACTCGTTAGTTGCCGTCAACTGAAGTATCTTGTTATATTGTCGACTCACTACTTTTCCTGATTGTGCAGAACTCTGTCAGGATTTTGAGGCCGAGACCGGGCGGGTCGAGACAGGTCTCCACCCCATCAATTGTCATGTGAAAGACGATGTTGCGATGAACTTGCTGCGGTTGGAATCACGCTTGGACGACTCCATTGCTTATATGGCTCGACTGAAGGCGGCGATGAATCGGGTTGACGCCGAACTCTGGCCTCAGGCAGAAGTTCCACAAGATCTTGAGTCGCTGATGACTCGACTAAATCAGATCCCTGGCCGAGTGCAGGAATGGAAGAAGTTGTCCGCTCGTTGTGGCGCTGACGTCGCCCTATCATTGGTCCGAGTGCACTGCAAGGACGCTAGAGAAGACAAGTTTGCGGCTCTCAAGGTTGTGAATACTAAGAAGCACACCTTCCAGTCCTTCATGGACACCTTCCTTGAGGCTGCCACTCGTATTGCAGACAGCATTGACCTTGACAGCTTCTGTGATCCAGCCAGCCCATCTCCTGACGAGTGATTGAAAAACATTATGCTTCACCTTTATTTGCCTCGGGATGCCGAGTGACTTTGTAATCGTTGAAACTCCTTCGGGCATGACGCCCGAGCACATTAATCCACGGTTTGGAACCTCTGGATTTATCTGCACTTGGTTTATCTTTGAATATGTTGTGTTTGTCTTTGAGTGGAACTTGTTCTTCACTCAAATAGATTCTTGTACTTTTGATGCAGCTTCTGAGGAAGAGGCCACAGTCGACCTGTTCGACGAGTCCTTGGCACCAGCTGTTGGATGAGCCTTTGGCAGCATTGATCAGCTCAGTAGCGAGGCACTCAGCAATGGTCTTGGCGTTCCTGAAAGCAGCTCACCTTGGCGCCAGCTGTCGGATGAGCCTTTGGCAGCATTGATCAGCTCATTAGCGAGGCACTCAGCAATGGTCTTGATGTTCCTGAAAGCGGTTCGCCTTGGCAACATGCACAATCTCGTCCTTCTTCTTGACGGTGCATCCCCGGGGAGGGGGTCATGGTCGACCTACACCGTGATGTCTACTACACAACCTTCTTCTTGTAGACGTTGTTAGGCCTCCAAGTGTAGAGGTTTGTAGGACAGTAGCAAATTTCCCTCAAGTGGATGACCTAAGGTTTATCAATCCGTAGGAGGCGTAGGATGAAGATGGTCTCTCTCAAACAACCCTGCAACCAAATAACAAAGAGTCTCTTGTGTCCCCAACACACCCAATACAATGACAAATTGCATAGGCGCACTAGTTCAGCGAAGAGATGGTGATACAAGTGCAATATGGATAGTAGATATGGGTATTTGTAATCTAAAAATATAAAAACATCAAGGTAACTAATGATAAAAGTGAGCGTAAACGGTATTGCAATGGTAGGAAACAAGGCATAGGGTTCATACTTTCACTCGTGCAAGTTCTCTCAACAATAATAACATAGATAGATCATATAACAATCCCTCAACACGCAACAAAGAGTCACTCCAAAGCCACTAATAGTGGAGAACAAATGAAGAGATTATGGTAGGGTACGAAACCACCTCAAAGTTATCCTTTCTATTCTATCTATTCAAGAGTCCGTAGTAAAATAACATGAAGCTATTCTTTCCGTTCAATCTATCATAGAGTTCATACTAGAATAACACCTTAAGACACAAATCAACCAAAACCCTAATGTCACCTAGATACTCCATTGTCACCTCAAGTATCCGTGGGCATGATTATACGATATGCATCACACAATCTCATATTCATCTATTCAACCAACACAAAGTACTTCAAAGAGTGCCCCAAAGTTTCTACAGGAGAGTCAAGACGAAAACGTGTGCCAACCCTTAAGCATAGGTTCATGGGCGGAACCTGCAAGTTGATCACCAAAACATACATCAAGTGGATCCCATGAATATCCCATTGTCACCACAGATAAGCACAGCAAGACATACATCAAGTGTTCTCAAATCCTTAAAGACTCAATCCGATAAGATAACTTCAAGAGGAAAACTCAATTCACCACAAGAGAGTAGAGGGGGGAACATCATAAGATCCAACTATAGTAGCAAATCTGGCGATACATCAAGACCGTGCCAAATCAAGAACACGAGAGAGAGAGAGAGAGAGATCAAACACATAGCTACTGGTACATACCCTCAGCCCCGAGGGTGAACTACTCCCTCCTCGTCATGGAGAGTGCCGGGATGATGAAGATGGCCACCGGTGAGGGATCCCCCCTCCGGCAGGGTGCCAGAACAGACTCCTGAGAGGTTTTTGGTGGCTACAAAGGCTTGCGGCGGCGGTACTCCCGATCTATTGTTCGCTTCGATGTTTTTAGGGTATATGGGAATATATAGGCGAAAGAAGTCAGTCGGGGGAGCCTCGAGGGGCCCACGAGGGTGGAGGGCGCGCCGAGGGGAGTGGGCGCGCCCCCCTATCTCGTGGCCTCCTCGACGCTTCACTGGCTTGCACTCCAAGTTCCCGGGGTTGCTTCTGTTCCAAAAATAACTTTTCCGAATGTTTCATTCCGTTTGGACTCCGTTTGATATTCCTTTTCTTCGAAACACTGAAATAGGAAGAAAACAGCAATATGGGTTGGGCCTCCGGTTAGTATGTTAGTCCCAAAAATGATATAAATGTGTAAAGTAAATCCCATAAGCATCCAAAACGGGTAATATAATAGCATGGAACAATCAAAAATTATAGATACGTTGGAGACGTATCAAGCATCCCCAAGCTTAATTCACGCTCGTCCTCGAGTAGGTAAATGATAAAAATAGAATTTTTTATGTGGAATGCTACCTAGCATAATTCTCAATGTAATTTTCTTTATTGTGGCATGAATGTTCAGATCCAAATGGTTCAAAATAAAAGTTCATATTGACATAAGAAATAGTAATATTTCAAGCATACTAATCAAAGCAATCATGTCTTCTCAAAATAACATGGCTAAAAAAGTTATCCCTACAAAATCATATAGTCTGGCTGTTGCTCTATCTTCATCACACAAAGTATTTAATCATGCACAACCCCGATGACAAGCCAAGCAATTGTTTCATACCTTAGTAATCTCAAAAAATTTCAACTTTCACGCAATACATGAGCGTGAGCCATGGACATAGCACTATATGTGGAATAGAATGGTGGTTGTGGAGAAGACAAAAAAGGAGAAGATGGTCTCATATCAACTAGGCGTATCAACGGGCTATGGAGATGCCCATTAATAGATATCAATTTGAGTGAGTAGGGATTGCCATGCAACAGATGCACTAGAGCTATAAATGTATGAAAGCTCAACAAAAGAAACTAAGTGGGTGTGCATCCAACTCGCTTGCTCACGATGACCTAGGGCACTTTAAGGAAGCCCATCATTGGAATATACAAGCCAAGTTCTTTAATGAAAATTCCCACTAGTATATGAAAGTGACAACACAGGAGACTCTCTATCATGAAGATCATGGTGCTACTTTGAAGCACAAGTGTGGTAAAAGGATAGTAGCATTGTCCCTTCTCTCTTTTTCTCTCATTTTTTTCTTTTTCTCTTTTTTCCTTTTTCTTTTGGGCCTTTCTTCTTTTTTTATTTGGCCTTTCTCTTTTTTTTTAAAGTCCGAAGTCTCATCTCGACTTGTGGGGGAATCATAGTCTCCATCATCCTTTCCTCATTGGGACAATGCTCTAATAATGAAGATCATCACACTTTTATTTACTTGCAACTCAAGATTACAACTCAATACTAGAACAAGATGTGACTCTATATGAATCCCTCCGGCGGTGTACCGGGATATGCAATGAATCAAGAGTGACATGTATGAAAATTATGAAGGTGGCCTTGCCGAAAATACGATGTCAACTACATGATCATGCAAAGAGCAATATGACAATAATGATGCGTGTCATATAAATGGAACGGTGGAAAGTTGCATGGCAATATATCGGAATGGCTATGGAAATGGCATAATAGGTAGGTGTGGTGGCTGTTTTGAGAAAGGTATATGGTGGGTGTATGGTACCGGCGAAAGTTGCGTGGCACAAGAGAGGCTAGAAATGGTGGAAGGGTGAGAGTGTGTATAATCCATGGACTCAACATTAGTCATAAAGAACTCATATACTTATTGCAAAAGTCTACAAGTCGTCAAGAACAAAGTACTACTCGCATGCTCCTAGGGGGATAGATTGGTAGGAAAAGACCATCGCTCGTCCCCGACCGCCACTCATAAGTAAGACAATCAATAAATAAAATTGTGCTCCAACTTCATCACAAAGCGGTTCACCATACGTGCGTGCTACGGGAATCACAAGCTTCAACACAAGTATTCTTTAAATTCATAATCGCCCAACTAGCATGACTCTAATATTACCACCTCTATATCTCAAAACAATTATTAAGCATCAAAATGATCATAGCGTCCAGTTCACTTTCTATGATAGTTTTTATTATACCCAACTTGGATGCGTACCATTCTAGGACCAATTTTATAACCATAGCAAATACCATGTTGTTCTAAAAGACTCTCAAAATAATATAAGTGAAGCATGAGAGGTCTACAATTTCTACAAAATATAACCACCGCCGTGCTCTAAAAGATATAAGTGAAGCACTAGAGCAAATGACAAACTACTCCGAAAGATATAAGTGAAGATCAATGAGTAGTCGAATAATTGTGCAACTATATGAGGACTCTATAACATTTAAGAATTTCATATCTTGGTATTTTATTCAAACAGCAAGCAAAACAAAATAAAATAAAATGACGCTCCAAGCAAAACACATATCATGTGGTGAATAAAAATATAGCTCCAAGTAAAGTTACCGATGAACGAAGACGAAAGAGGGGATGCCATCCGGGGCATCCCCAAGCTTAGGCTCTTGATTGTCCTTGAATATTACCTTGGGGTGCCTTGGGCATCCCCAAGCTTAGGCTCTTGCCACTCCTTATGTCACGCCCAATATACGACCCTATCCAAAAGGAACTCGAAGGTTCCACCAAGGATAGACCCGCATATTGAAACGCTTTTGCAAGGTGGATATCATTACATCAACATTACATAGTAGATGGGGTTACATACAAGAGGCATACAATGCCACACGAATACAATATCATCATACAAGAGATCAACATCCGACTACGGATGATACATAAACAGAAACTCAAACAATATCCACCCTGCTAGCCCAGGCTGCCGACCTGGAACCTATCCCCTGATCGAAGAAGAAGCAGAAGAAGAACCAAAACAAGCAAACATCACTCTCGCGTCATGATCATCGCATAACCTGTACCTGCAACTGTTGTTGTAGTAATCTATGAGCCACGAGGACTCAGCAATCCCATTACCATGGGTATCAAGACTAGCAAAGCTTAATGGGAAAGGAAGGGGTAAAGTGGTGAGGTTGCAGCAGCGACTAAGCAAATATGGTGGCTAACCAACGCAAATAAGAGCGAGAAGAGAACAAGCGGAACGGTCGTCAACTAGGTATGATCAAGAGGTGATCCTGAACTCCTACTCACGTCAAACATAACCCAAAAACCGTGTTCACTTCCCGGACTCCGCCGAGAAGAGACCATCACGGCTACACACGCGGTTGATGCGTTTTAATTCGGATCTGGTGTCAAGTTATCTACAACCGGACATTAACAAATTCCCATCTGCCACATAACCGCGGGCAGGGCTCTCGAAAGTTTATACCCTGCAGGGGTGTCCCAACTTAGCCCATGACAAGCTCTCGCGATCAACGAAGGAATAGACCTTCTCCCAGGAAGACTCGATCAGTCTCGGAATCCCGGTTTACAAGACATTTCGACAATGGTAAAACAAGACCAGCAAGACCGCCCGATGCGCCGACATCCCGATAGGAGCTGCACATATCTCGTTCTCGGGGCAACACCGGATAAGCGAAGCGTACAGGTACCGACAAATCCAAGTTGCCAAGGAATGGTCCCGCACGGTGCTCTAGTTTGGACCAACACTTAGACAAGCATTGGCCCGGGGGGGGCTATAATAAAGATGACCCTTGGGTTAATTACTCCCAAGGGAAAAGTAGGTGGTGGTGAGGCAAATGGTAAAACCAAGGTTGGGCCTTGCTGGAGGAGTTTTATTCAAAGCGAACTGTCAGGGGGTCCCATAAATCACCCGACCGCGTTAGGAACGCAAAATCCGGGAACATAACACCGGTATGACGGAAACTAGGGCGGCAAGAGTGGAACAAAACACCAGGCATAAGGCCGAGCCTTCCACCCTTTACCAAGTATATAGATGCATTAATAATATAAGAGATATTGTGATATCCCAACAAAACCCTGTCCACCATGGAGAAATCTTCAACTTCACCTGCAACTAGCAACGCTATAAGAGGGCTGAGCAAAGCGGTAACATAGCCAAACAACGGTTTGCTAGGAAGGGTGTCAAAGGTTAGAGGTTCATGGCAATTTGGGAGGCTTGAAGAGCAAATGATAGGTAACGCAGCAAAGCGATAGAACGAAGCAACTAGCATAGCAATGATAGTAGTGAGATCCAGGGTAGCGGTCATCTTGCCTGAAATCCCGCAAGGAAGAAGAACGAGTCCATGAAGAAGATGAAGCCTCGAAGACGAACCAAGCGGAGACGAACGAATCCTCACGATCGCAACGAAACGGGAACTATCGAGAAGAAGCACACAACATGGTAAACACACCACACATGAACAAGGCATGATGCACAACAAGCATGATGCATGACAAGGCTACATGTAGCTACTCATGGCAAGAGATGATGCAAACAAGAACAACACATCAAGGCAAGTTTAAATGAGGCCGGGAACAACATATAACAATTCCGGTAAGTCCTCATATGCAAATTTCGAAATTGGTCCAAAACTGAATAAACCTTAAGTTCAAATAGTTAAACAGCAAGTTAAGATGCACCAAGAAGATCTACACGAAATTCTAGTCAAGTTACATATAAAGTTCATTAGATTCGGAGCTACGACCTAGAAGATATGAGCAAAACAAGTTAAGCATGGCATTGATGCAAAATGCATACAAACATCAAGCAAACACACCAAAACAAGGATGCAACATGATAATATGAAACTACATGCAAAATCAAGCAAGTTTCATATAGAGCACACTCAAAACGGAGCAACGGTTCAACACACACACTCTATACAAGTCATAGCAACAATCTGTCCATAACAACAACTAGGAATCTTGCAAGCATCAAAACAACATGTTACAGCATCCCAACATAATAACAAAAGGCATGGGCATGAAGTACAGGTAAATCACAACAAAACATGAACACTGAGCTATCTCCAGAAATCACTAGAACATGCTCAAACACACATGGTAAGATTGCAAATAATAACAGTTTCAGACTTTGCAGAAATAACATCAGGTTGCAATGTTTAGAGCAAGCAAACAACATGTTACAGGAACATATCATGGCAAACAAAGGCATGGAATGAATCTACTAATGGCATAGATCAAAAGTCCCTTAATGACCATGAGCCAAAAAGGAACAGAAAAATATGATGGCACCCATGTAAACATGGCAAGTTATATTACAGATTCATACATGGCAGGAACAACAATAAGTAGGCATGTTGGTGAGCTTGAAACACTCACCACAGAGTAATACATGGCATGGCAAGGCAACCAACAGTAAGAAGGCATGTTTGTGAAGTTAAGCATGGCAAGATAAAGGTCATAGGATGCATGGAACACTAGCAAAACACATGGGAACTAGTGAACTTAATGTTAACAGGCTGATAGCAACATTATCAAGCAACTTTGGAGCAAGATATGAACAATCTACAGCAAGCTATAAATGCAACCAGGGGCATGGATGGATAGGGCATAACATGTAGATCAAAACATGTTTATAGAACATCTCCAGATTATGCATAGAATGATTAGTAGCAACATGTTTATATAGCAACAAAATATAAAAGAATCTGTCAGGAAAACATCAACAGCAAGTACTCTACTTAACAAGCTTGATGCACTCAGCACACAAATCACAAAAATACATGGTTGGCACCACTGGAAAGATGGCATGGCATAGATCAACACACATGTACACATCAAGCTCATAGGATGCACACATCAATCATGGCAAAAATGACAAATGAGCAAGTTATAACAGTTTCAGCAGATTAACATCAACATGCACTCTTCCAACAGTATTTCGGGCATCAAGATGAGCTCAAATGAAAATGATGCAATGAGATTAAATGAAGTACTCGTCGAGACGAACAATTTGACAAATTACACGCACAAAACGGTGCTACGGATGGAGAGATACAATGCTATGAACATGGCATGATTATGTATGAATATTCGGGACTTAGTGGAATTCATACCTCCGAGAAAAGTCAACCCGGGACGGAGGCGTTCCGGGACGGAGGGATCCAGGATGGGGACGACATTTGGTTGACCGAACTGGTGGATCTGGTCCACCCGACCAGATCCGGATCTGAGCGAACTCCGGCGAGGGGCGGCGCTCTCCGGCGACGGGCGGCCCAGCGAGGGGCGGAGGAGGCCGGCGGGACGGCGAGGGCGCGAAGGAACCGCAGGGCGGTGCCGGATGGGCTCGGCGGCGCGGCGCACGGAGGAATTCCGGTGGCGCGTGGGCGGATGGATGCCGGCGCGGCGACGGGAGGAGGCGGAGGCCGTGGCGGCTCGCCGGACGACGAGGGCGCGAGGGCGTGGGGCGGAAGAAGGCGGCGGCACGGGTAGGCGCGGCCTAGGCTGGCAGCGAGGCGCGGAGCGGCGGGAGCTCGCGGGCGGCCGGGATCCGGTCACCGGCGGCGAAGGCGGCGGCGGACGGCGGCGCAGAGCGGCGGGAGGCGACGCCCGGGTCGCGGCGGCGGGCGGGCCGGGAGGGCCCCGCGCGGGCCTGGCGGGCCAGCGGCGGAGGCGGGCGACGGGGCGCCACGTGGCGGCGCGGGATTTGGCGGGCGGCGGAGGCGGACATGTCCGGGCGGCGGGTGGACGTGTCCGTCGGCGGGAGGAGGAAGAAGGCTAGGGTTTCGTCCGCGAAAATGGAAGGGGAGGGCCTATTTATAGGTAGAGGGAGCTAGGAGAGTCCAAATGAGGTGCGGTTTTCGGCCACGCGATCGTGATGGAACGACCGAGATCATGGGGGGGAGTTTGCTGGGTTTTGGGCCACTTTGGAAGGGGTGTTGGGCTGCAACAGAAGAGGGCTTTACGGTTACCCGGTTAACCGTTGGAGTACCAAATGACCTCCAAATGGCACGAAACTTGACAGGCGGTCTACCGGTGCTATACCAAGGCCGCTTGGCAAACCTCGGGCCATTCCGAGAAAGTTTAACACCCGCTCACAACGAGAGACAAAAGGGGACGCCGGAGGACATAGGAGTGCCGGATTGCAAAACGGACAACGGGGAAAATGCTCGGATGCATGAGACGAACAGGTATGCAAAATGAAATGCACATGACGACATGATATGAAATGCAGATGATGACATGGCAAAGTGCAACACGCAAGCAAATGACATGGAAACAACGGCGAATAACTGGCAGACACCTGGCGCAACGAATCCGGGGCGTTACAACACTCCTCCACTAACAAGAGATCTCGTCCCGAGATCTTAGGACCGAGACGGAAGGGAAAAAAAGGATGAGGTGAAACAAGAACTCAAGAGAATAAGCAAATAATCGAGAGCACTCGAGAAGAAGAGAGGACCGACGAGAATGATGAGAATCGAAAGCTCACGGAAACAGATAGACTATGAAACCACTCATTCTAACCGGAGTGGTTAGAATGAGAAAAGAAACGAATAAGACTGAAAGAATTTAGGCAGCACTCCGGCTAAACATGGAAAGATTTGGAACTGAGATTGACAAAATGGAACGATAGTTGACGAGAGGAACAACACAAAGCCTCCGGAAGAATTGAAAGAATTGGATGAAAAGAACTTAGAAGGAATGATTGAACGGAGTTGTTGAGAAAATTCAACAACGAAAAGAATAAGCTTGTCGTGGACTTATGGATAACATCTCAAAATCATGAGGTGATCTCCGACCACAAACGGAAATGATTGGATAACTGAGAAGAACGAAGAAATGCAAAACTCCACTTCAAAAGAATACGGAGAATTAATTGCACTTCGAGATGCAAGAAAGAAAGCTTCCTGAGCTCCACCAAAAGAACCTTGATGAACACTTGAAGAATGAATTAAATCATGAAGAACCACCATGAAGAACTCCGGTGACAAAAGATGATGAGATAGAAATGAAGGATGAAAGAATAAGATTAAGCCTTGCGATGATTAGATGGAGGTTCCGACGAGATGGCCGAGGAAATTTGAACTCCGGAAAAGAAAAGACGGAGAACACTTGGAACTAGAATTTATTCGTCAAGAACAAACTCTGAAGGAACGGATTAATCGCTTGGATGAAATAAGAATAAGATTTATTGTATGCTTATCCTTCATCAAATTAAATTGATTACAAGCAATGGATTTTGCATACTACTTATTATTCTTGAAAAGGATTGAGAAGTGACATATCGCAAACTTGAGAAGGTCTTCATGAACCACCGGTAGGATTGAAAGAACGAATGGATTAAAAAGATAATCAAGGAAAAAGAATCTTGAACGAACCACCGTAAGAATTCAAAATGATTGATGACAGAGAATGAATCACCGGGAAGAATTAGAAGAACCAATATGCTCGAGGGGATTTAGATGCAAAAGAACGAAGAGATCACGAGCTGATTAAAGAACACTTGAGCGAAACGCCAGGATAAATAGAGAATGATAACTGGGATGATGTCCTCCGGTGAAAAGAAATGGGAAAAAAACTCCTGACATACTCCGGATGGGTAAGAAAAGAATATCTGACAAATGGAATAATTTGAGAGGGTGATATGAAGCTACGGGCAAGATTTAGAGAAACTCTTCTTCGGTTTTCAAATGATGACGAGAAACACCACCAAAATTACTGAGGTACTCCGGGAGAATGAAAAGCAGAGAGGTTGAGCCAACAATGAAATGATTTGAAATCGATCTTGGAAAAGCATGTGACTGATGGGATCCATTCTTACGTCACACTTGAAAAGAATTTGAGAATAGGTCCGGGGAAATTAGAAGAGTCAGGTAAGATCCTGGGAAAAGACCTGTGGGTTAGGGCCCACTGGAGAGAGAAAACACCGTTGGAAAGGATTGTTGAACAGATAGATGATGCACCGGAACAATTGAAATATTTGATTGAGGTGACAACCTCGAATTAATTGTAATATAGACGAATCTCCTGAGATGTCTTGAATACTCCAGAAGGATAAACTGGCGAGAGGCGAACGAGCAGGGAAAACACTTGATCCAAGGAATAGAATGTGATCAACCCGAAAACTTGAATTGAGTGCACCGGAAAAGAAAAAGAGATGAAGAATGACGAACGAGACGAGAATTCACCAGTTCAAATGATCGACGAAAGACTGAAGAGGCTCCGCACGAATGAAATAGCTTCTCGAATAGATGCTCAAACTCCGGGAAGAAAAAGGGTGGGAGGGCGTGAAAACAAAAGCAAACTTGGAAGGTAGGACCGACGAATAACTTGAAGAGAAAACACCAGTTGAAAACAATGAGGATAGAAAGCAAAGACTTCGCACGAGTAGGAAGGATACTCGATTACGGACTTCGGTTCCGAGGAGAAAAAAGGGAGGGCGGGTGGGAAAATAAAACAACTGAGGATTGAACTTGGCAAAGAAGAAGAGGCTCGAGTCAACTTGACGAGAAATGCACCGGATGCAAAGAGCTGGGGAACAAGGATCGGAAAACCAACTGCGTGATCCTAAAGAAAAATTTGAACGGGAAGAGGAGTAATTCAAAACACCTACGTCAAGATTCCTCACCAGAGCGACGAAGGGGCTGAGGAGTAAAAAGAATTCCTACTCTCCGATATAACTAGACTCAGAAAACAATTTTCTTCTAGACTCAACAACGGCCAAACTACACGATCAATCAAGGGGGGCTCCTAGGGTCGGTCGAGGCTCTGATACCAACTTGTCACGCCCAATATGCGACCCTATCCAAAAGGAACTCGAAGGTTCCACCAAGGATAGACCCGCTTATTGAAACGCTTTTGCAAGGTGGATATCATTACATCAACATTACATAGTAGATGGGGTTACATACAAGAGGCATACAATGCCACACGAATACAATATCATCATACAAGAGATCAACATCCGACTACGGATGATACATAAACAGAAACTCAAACAATATCCACCCTGCTAGCCCAGGCTGCCGACCTGGAACCTATCCCCTGATCGAAGAAGAAGCAGAAGAAGAACTCCAAAACAAGCAAACATCGCTCTCGCGTCATGATCATCGCATAACCTGTACCTGCAACTGTTGTTGTAGTAATCTGTGAGCCACGAGGACTCAACAATCCCATTACCATGGGTATCAAGACTAGCAAAGCTTAATGGGAAAGGAAGGGGTAAAGTGGTGAGGTTGCAGCAGCGACTAAGCAAATATGGTGGCTAACCAACGCAAATAAGAGCGAGAAGAGAACAAGTGGAACGGTCGTCAACTAGTAATGATCAAGAGGTGATCCTGAACTCCTACTTACGTCAAACATAACCCAAAAACCGTGTTCACTTCCCGGACTCCGCCGAGAAGAGACCATCACGGCTACACACGCGGTTGATGCGTTTTAATTCGGATCTGGTGTCAAGTTATCTACAACCGGACATTAACAAATTCCCATCTGCCACATAACCGCGGGCAGGGCTCTCGAAAGTTTATACCCTGCAGGGGTGTCCCAACTTAGCCCATGACAAGCTCTCGCGATCAACGAAGGAATAGACCTTCTCCCAGGAAGACCCGATCAGTCTCGGAATCCCGGTTTACAAGACATTTCGACAATGGTAAAACAAGACCAGCAAGACCGCCCGATGCGCCGACATCCCGATAGGAGCTGCACATATCTCGTTCTCGGGGCAACACCGGATAAGCGAAGCGTACAGGTACCGACGAATCCAACTTGCCAAGGAATGGTCCCGCACGGTGCTCTAGTTTGGACCAACACTTAGACAAGCATTGGCCCAGGGGGGCTATAATAAAGATGACCCTTGGGTTAATTACTCCCAAGGGAAAAGTAGGTGGTGGTGAGGCAAATGGTAAAACCAAGGTTGGGCCTTGCTGGAGGAGTTTTATTCAAAGCGAACTGTCAGGGGGGTCCCATAAATCACCCGACCGCGTTAGGAACGCAAAATCCGGGAACATAACACCAGTATGACGGAAACTAGGGCGGCAAGAGTGGAACAAAACACCAGGCATAAGGCCGAGCCTTCCACCCTTTACCAAGTATATAGATGCATTAATAATATAAGAGATATTGTGATATCCCAACAAAACCCTGTCCACCATGGAGAAATCTTCAACTTCACCTGCAACTAGCAACGCTATAAGAGGGCTGAGCAAAGCGGTAACATAGCCAAACAACGGTTTGCTAGGAAGGGTGTCAAAGGTTAGAGGTTCATGGCAATTTGGGAGGCTTGAAGAGCAAATGATAGGTAACGCAGCAAAGCGATAGAACGAAGCAACTAGCATAGCAATGATAGTAGTGAGATCCAGGGTAGCGGTCATCTTGCCTGAAATCCCGCAAGGAAGAAGAACGAGTCCATGAAGAAGATGAAGCCACGAAGACGAACCAAGCGGAGACGAACGAATCCTCACGATCGCAACGAAACGGGAACTATCGAGAAGAAGCACACAACATGGTAAACACACCACACATGAACAAGGCATGATGCACAACAAGCATGATGCATGACAAGGCTATATGAAGCTACTCATGGCAAGAGATGATGCAAACAAGAACAACACATCAAGGCAAGTTTAAATGAGGCCGGGAACAACATATAACAATTCCGGTAAGTCCTCATATGCAAATTTCGAAATTGGTCCAAAACTGAATAAACCTTAAGTTCAAATAGTTAAACAGCAAGTTAAGATGCACCAAGAAGATCTACACGAAATTCTAGTCAAGTTACATATAAAGTTCATTAGATTCGGAGCTACGACCTAGAAGATATGAGCAAAACAAGTTAAGCATGGCATTGATGCAAAATGCATACAAACATCAAGCAAACACACCAAAACAAGGATGCAACATGATAATATGAAACTACATGCAAAATCAAGCAAGTTTCATATAGAGCACACTCAAAACGGAGCAACGGTTCAACACACACACTCTATACAAGTCATAGCAACAATCTGTCCATAACAGCAACTAGGAATCTTGCAAGCATCAAAACAACATGTTACAGCATCCCAACATAATAACAAAAGGCATGGGCATGAAGTACAGGTAAATCACAACAAAACATGAACACTGAGCTATCTCCAGAAATCACTAGAACATGCTCAAACACACATGGTAAGATTGCAAATAATAACAGTTTCAGACTTTGCAGAAATAACATCAGGTTGCAATGTTTAGAGCAAGCAAACAACATGTTACAGGAACATATCATGGCAAACAAAGGCATGGAATGAATCTACTAATGGCATAGATCAAAAGTCCCTTAATGACCATGAGCCAAAAAGGAACAGAAAAATATGATGGCACCCATGTAAACATGGCAAGTTATATTACAGATTCATACATGGCAGGAACAACAATAAGTAGGCATGTTGGTGAGCTTGAAACACTCACCACAGAGTAATACATGGCATGGCAAGGCAACCAACAGTAAGAAGGCATGTTTGTGAAGTTAAGCATGGCAAGATAAAGGTCATAGGATGCATGGAACACTAGCAAAACACATGGGAACTAGTGAACTTAATGTTAACAGGCTGATAGCAACATTATCAAGCAACTTTGGAGCAAGATATGAACAATCTACAGCAAGCTATAAATGCAACCAGGGGCATGGATGGATAGGGCATAACATGTAGATCAAAACATGTTTATAGAACATCTCCAGATTATGCATAGAATGATTAGTAGCAACATGTTTATATAGCAACAAAATATAACAGAATCTGTCAGGAAAACAGCAACAGCAAGTACTCTACTTAACAAGCTTGATGCACTCAGCACACAAATCACAAAAATACATGGTTGGCACCACTGGAAAGATGGCATGGCATAGATCAACACACATGTAGACATCAACCTCATAGGATGCACACATCAATTATGGCAAAAATGACAAATGAGTAAGTTATAACAGTTTCAGCAGATTAACATCAACATGCACTCTTCCAACAGCATTTCGGGCATCAAGATGTGCTCAAATGAAAATGATGCAATGAGATGAAATGAAGTACTCGTCGAGGTGAACAATTTGACATATTACACGCACGAAACGGAGCTACGGATGCAGAGATAAATGCTATGAACATGGCATGATTATGTATGAATATTCGGGACTTCGTGGAATTTATACCTCCGGGAAAAGTCAACCTGGGACGGAGGCGTTCCGGGACGGAGGGATCCGGGATGGGGACGGTGTTTGGTTGACCGAACTGGTGGATCTGGTCCACCCGACCAAATCTGGATCTGAGCGAACTCCGGCGAGGGGCGGCGCTCTCCGGCGACGGGCGGCGCGGCGAGGGGCGGAGGAGGCTGGCGGGACGGCGAGGGCGCGAAGGAACCGCAGGGCGACGCCGGATGGGCTCGGCGGCGCGGCGCATGGAGGAACTCCGGTGGCGCGCGGGCGGATGGACGCCGGCGCGGCGACGGGAGGAGGCGGAGGCCGTGGCGGCTCGCCGGACGGCGAGGGCGCGAGGGCGCGGGACGGAAGAAGGCGGCGGCACGGGACCTGGGCGTGGGGAGGCGCGGAGCGGCGGGAGCTCGCGGGCGGCCGGGATCCGGTCACCGGCGACGAAGGCGGCGGCGGACGGTGGCGCAGAGCGGCGGGAGGCGACGCCCGGGTCGCGGCGGCGCGTGGGCCGGGAGGGCCCCGCGCGGGCCTGGCGGGCCGGCGGCGGAGCCGGGCGACGGGGCGCCACGTGGCGGTGTGGGATTCGGCGGGCGGCGGAGGCGGACATGTCCGGGCGGCAGGTGGACGGGTCCGTCGGCGGGAGGAGGAAGAAGGCTAGGGTTTCGTCCGCGAAAATGGAAGGGGAGGGCCTATTTATAGGTAGAGGGAGCTAGGAGAGTCCAAATGAGGTGCGGTTTTCGGCCACGCGATCGTGATCGAACGACCGAGAGCATGGGGGGGAGTTTGCTGGGGTTTGGGCCACTTTGGAAGGGGTGTTGGGCTGCAACAAAAGAGGGCTTTACGGTTACCCGGTTAACCGTTGGAGTACCGAACGACCTCCAAATGGCACGAAACTTGACAGGCGGTCCACCGGTGCTATACCAAGGCCGCTTGGCAAACCTCGGGCCATTCCGAGAAAGTTTAACACCCGCTCATAACGAGAGACAAAAGGGGACGCCGGAGGACATAGGAGTGCCGGATTGCAAAACGGACAACGGGGAAAATGCTCGGATGCATGAGACGAACACGTATGCAAAATGAAATGCACATGACGACATGATATGAAATGCATATGATGACATGGCAAAGTGCAACACGCAAGCAAATGACATCGCAACGACGGCGAATAACTGGCAGACACCTGGCGCAACGAATCCGGGGCGTTACACCTTATTCCATAGTTCATTGAATCTTTACCCAAAACTTGAAAACTTCACAACAGAAAACTCGTAAGCTCCATTAGTATAAGAAAATAAAACCACCACTTAGGTACTGTAGTGAACTCATTCTAAATTCATATTGGTGTGATGTCTACTGTATTCCAACTTCTCTATGGTTCATACCCTCCGATACTACTCATAGATTAATCAAAATAAGCAAACAACACATAGAAAACAGAATCTGTCAAAAATAGAATAGTCTGTAGTAATCTGTATCAAACGTATAATTCTGAAACTCCAAAAATCCTACCAAATTAGGAAGTCCTAAGAAATTTGTGTAAAAATAAAGAGCAAAAAGAGTCAGATCAGAATAACGTTTCTGTGAAGTATCAAATCTAATTTACTGGGTGCAAAAGTTTCTGATTTCAGCAGGATCAACACAATTATCACCGTAAGATATCCTAAAGGTCTTACTTGGCACTTTATTGAAACAAAAGCTATAAAACATGATTACTAAAGTAGCATAATCACGTGGACACAAAAAAACAGTAAAGGTAAATATTGGGTTGTCTTCCAACAAGCGCTTTTCTTTAATGCCTTTCTAGCTAGGCATGATGATGACAATGATGCTCACCTAAAAGATAAGAATTGAAACATAATGGGAGCATCATGAAGCATATGACTAGCACATTTAAGTCTAACCCACTTCCTATGCATAGGGATTTTGTGAGCAAACAACTTATGGGAACAATAATCAACTAGCATAGGAAGGCAAAATGAGCATAGCTTCAAGATTTTCAACACATAGAGAGGAAACTTGATATTATTGCAATTCCTACAAGTATATATTCCTCCCTCATAATAATTTTCAGTAGCATCATGAATGAATTCAACAATATAACTAGCACCTAAAGCATTCTTTTCATGATCTACAAGCATAGAGAATTTACTACTCTCCACATAAGTAAAATTCTTCTCATTCGGAATAGTGGGAGTATCATAAAAGACTTGAATACTATAAATTGTTTTCACATTAAAAGAGTAATGTTCAGAAAAAGGTTAATCATAGTCATGACAAGTTTTATAAATATAATCATCATTACTTTTTCTAGCATAAGTTTCATCACAATAATCATCATAAGTAGCAACTTTGTTCTCATCATAATCGATTGAAACCTCTTTCAAGATAGTGGAATCATCACTAAATAAAGTTGACACTCTTCGAAATCCACTTTCATATTCATCACAATAAGATTCAACATCCTCCAAAATAGTGGGATCATTACTTCCTAAAGTTGACACTCTTCAAAGCCACTTTCATCAATATAATCATCATAAGTAAGAGGCATGCTATCATCATAATAACTTTGCATATCAAAACTTGAGAGACTAAAAATATTATCTTCATTAAATGTAGCATCCCCAAGCTTGGGATAAACATTAATTTCAGCAAATATATTCTCAAATATTTCATCCTCATCAAACATAGCTTCCCCAAGCTTGGGACTTTTCATATCATAAGCATAATCACTCTCATCATTAATAGTATGGATAGCACCAATAGTATAGGAATTATCATCATCGCAATGAGTAGTAGGAGCAACATAATGTGGGAGAGATACCTTTTTACCTTTGTTGCTCCTTCTTTTCTTTTTCTTCTTCACATTATGTGTAGGTTCAACCTTCTTCTTTGAGCTCCTTATAGATGAGATTGGTTGAATAGAAAGCCCCTCCTCGTTACCTGATTCATCATAAGAAATAATAAGAGGATATTGGGAAATCTCTTCCCTTTCATTAGTATTCTCTTAATCTTCTATTTGCTTTCTTTTCTTTAGGTAATTGGCAATATAAGGATTTTCAATGCAATTCACCACACAATACAAATAAATCTCCTCTAGATCATTATCAAGGAATTCCTCAAGGTTAAATTCTAGAATAAGCTTAGTAGCACGTTTCAATTTTTCATAACCCAAAAGCAAACTAAGTTCATTATGATGCGCAAGAGAAATCAATTCATCACAATTTTTGGACATGATTCGATCATGAAACAATTTGCATCGGAGATTTAAATGACCACGTGCATTGCAAAGTTCACAAGTACGGTAAAGATGTCTTAAATTTTTAGCACTAACATTAAGTCTTTCTTGCAACCCTTTAGTTCTAAATACTTATGCCTCTTGCAATATCTATTCTCTTTATTTGGTGTGTACTTGCAAATCCAATCTACTCCACAAAAATTGACATGCTTATAAGAGATATTTTCATCATAACTAGTGCAATCATCATTAGTACTATGGATATTCAAAGAGTTCATACTAACAACATTGCAATCATGCTCATCATTCAAGGATTTAGTACCAAGCATTTTAATGCATTCTTCTTCTAGAACTTGAGCACAATTTTCCTTTTCATCATACTCACAAAATATAATAAAAAGATGAAGCGTATGAGACAAACTCAATTCCATTTTTTTGGTAGTTTTCTTTTATAAACTAAACTAGTGATAAAACAAGAAACAAAAAGATTCGATTGCAAGATCTAAAGATATACCTTCAAGCACCCACTTCCCCGGCAACAGTGCCAGAAAAGATCTTAGTTGACGGGGTGTGAGTGCCGCTTACCTAGCCTCCCCGGCAACGGCGCCAGAAAAGAGCTTGATGTCTACTACACAACCTTCTACTTATAGACGTTGTTGGGGCTCCAAGTGCCGAGGTTTGTAGGACAGTAGCAAATTTCCCTCAAGTGGATGACCTAATGTTTATCAATCCGTAGGAGGCGTAGGATGAAGATGGTCTCTCTCAAACAACCCTGCAACCAAATAACAAAGAGTCTCTTGTGTCCCCAACACACCCAATACAATGACAAACTGTATAGGTGCACTAGTTCGGCGAAGAGATGGTGATACAAGTGCAATATGGATAGTAGATATGGGTATTTGTAATCTGAAAATATAAAAACAGCAAGGTAACTACTGATAAAAGTGAGCGTAAACGGTATTGCAATGGTAGGAAATAAGGCATAGGGTTCATACTTTCACTAGTGCAAGTTCTCTCAACAATAATAACATAGATAAATCATATAACAATCCCTCAACATGCAACAAAGAGTCACTCCAAAGCCATAATAGTGGAGAACAAACAAAGAGATTATGGTAGGGTCCGAAACCACCTCAAATTTATCCTTTTTGTTCTATCTATTCAAGAGTCTGTAGTAAAATAACATGAAGCTATTCTTTCCGTTCAATCTATCATAGAGTTCATACTAGAATAACACCTTAAGACACAAATCAACCAAAACCCTAATGTCACCTAGATGCTCCATTGTCACCTCAAGTATCCGTGGGCATGATTATACGATATGCATCACACAATCTCAGATTCATCTATTCAACCAACACAAAGTACTTCAAATAGTGCCCCAAAGTTTCTACCGGAGAGTCAAGACGAAAACGTGTGCCAACCCTTATGCATAGGTTTATGGGCTCAACCCGCAAGTTGATCACCAATACATCAAGTGGATCACGTGAATATCCCATTGTCACCATAGATAAGCACAGCAAGACATACATCAAGTGTTCTCAAATCCTTAAAGACTCAATCCGATAAGATAACTTCAAGAGGAAAACTCAATTCATCACAAGAGAGTAGAGGGGGAGAAACATCATAAGATCCAACTATACTAGCAAAGCTCGCGATACATCAAGATCGTGTGAAGTCAAGAACACGAGAGAGAGAGAGAGAGAGAGAGAGAGAGAGATCAAACACATAGCTACTGGTACATACCCTCAGCCCCAAGGGTGAACTACTCCCTCCTCGTCATGGAGAGCGCCGGGATGATGAAGGTGGCCACCGGTGAGGGATCCCCCCTCTGGCAGGGTGCCAGAACGGGCTCCCGAGAGGTTTTCAGTGGCTACAGAGGCTTGAGGTGGCGGAACTCCCGATCTATTGTTCGCTTTGATGTTTTTAGGGTATATGGGAATATATAGGCGAAAGAAGTCGGTCGAGGGAGCCTCGAGGGGCCCACGAGGGTGGAGGGCGCGCCTAGGGGGTGGGCGCGCCCCCTATCTCGTGGCCTTCTCGAAGCTTCCCTAGCTTGCACTCCAAGTTCCCGGGATTGCTTCTGTTCCAAAAATAACTTTTCTGAAGGTTTCATTCCGTTTGGACTCCATTTGATATCCCTTTTCTTCAAAACACTGAAATAGGCAAGAAAACAACAATATGGGCTGGGCCTCCGGTTAGTAGGTTAGTCCCAAAAATGATATAAATGTGTAAAGTAAAGTCCATAAACATCCAAAACGGGTAATATAATAGCATGGAACAATCAAAAATTATATATACGTTGGAGACGTATCACACCGCTCGGTAGGATTTTTCAAACTTAGGCGATTACTGGACTGCAGCTAAGCCCCCGAGTGGGAGGATCGCTCAACACTCGGTAGGATTTTTCAAACTTAGGCGAGTACTGGACAGCAGCTAAGCCCCCGAGTGCGAGATTGCTCACCACTTGGTAGGATTTTTCAAACTTAGGCGAGTACTGGACTGCAGCTAAGCCCCCGAGTGGGAGGATCACTCACCACTTGGTAGGATTTTTCAAACTTAGGCGAGTACTGGACTGCAGCTAAGCCCCCAAGTGGGAGGATTGCTCACCACTTGGTAGGATTTTTCAAACTTAGGCGAGTACTGGACTGCAGCTAAGCCCCCGAGTGAGAGGATTGCTCAGCACTCGGTAGGATTTTTCAAACTTAGGCGAGTACTGGACTGCAGCTAAGCTCCCAAGTGGGAGGATTGCTCACCACTCGACAGGGTTTTTCAAACTTAGGCGAGTACTGGACTGCAGCTAAGCCCCCGAGTGGGAGGATCGCTCACCAGTCGGTAGGATTTTTCAAACTTAGGCGAGTACTGGACTGCAGCTAAGCCCCCGAGTGGGAGAATTGCTCACCACTCGGTAGGATTTTTCAAACTTAGGCGAGTACTGGACTGCAACTAAGCCCCCGAGTGGGAGGATCACTCACCACTCGGTAGGATTTTTCAAACTTAGGCGAGTACTGGACTACAGCTAAGCCCCCGAGTGGGAGGTTGGCTCACCACTCGGTAGGATTTTTCAAACTTAGGCGAGTACTGGACTGCAGCTACGCCCCCGAGTGGGAGGCTGGCTCATCACTTGGTAGGATTTTTCAAACTTAGGCGAGTACTGGACTGCAGCTAAGCCCCCGAGTGGGAAACTTACTCACCACTCGGATGGATTTTCTTTTAAACTTAGGCGAAATGGATTCACGGCTAAGCCCCCGAGTGGGAGGCTTGCTCACCACTCGGAAGGATTTTTCAGCTTTAGGCGAAGCGGATTCGCAGCTAAGGCAGCCACTGGGGGATTTAGGACATGTAAAAAAGAGACAACAATCATTCAGGAGACTGTAAAATCTTTTATAATCAAACTAGAAGGTATCTCTTATTACATCTTATCAGTCTGAACGCTTAAGTGTAAAAGGGGCAGAGCAGCTCCGCATTCCAAACGTGTGGCTCGTCTTTATTGTGCTCGACGTTGTAAAGACGGTATGCTCCGTTGTGGAGCACTTTGGTGACGATGAAGGGGCCTTCCCAAGAAGGAGCGAGCTTGTGTGGTTTCTGCTGGTCCACCCGAAGAACCAAGTCTCCCTCTTGAAATGCCTAACCCCTCACATTTCTGGCGTGGAATTGACGAAGGTCTTGCTGATAAATGGTCGACCAGATCAAGGCCATCTCTCTTTCCTCTTCCAGGAGATCAACTGCATCTTGCCGAGCCTGTTCTGCTTCCTCTTCTGAGAAAAGTTTGACTCGAGGTGCATTGTGAAGCAAATCACTCGGGAGCACAGCTTCAGCTCCGTAGATTAGGAAGAATGGAGTTCGGCCAGTCGACCGATTTGGAGTCGTCCTCAGTCCCCAAACTACTGATGGAAGTCCATCGACCCAGGCACCTGCTGCATGCTTGAGGTCACACATCAATCGGGGTTTCAGTCCTTTGAGAATCAATCCATTTGCTCTTTTAGCTTGTCCATTCGACTGGGGGTGGGCGACTGAAGCATAGTCGACCCTAGTGCCTTGGGAAGCACAAAAGGCCCTAAACTTGTCAGAATCGAAGTTTGACCCATTATCAGTGATGATCTTGTGCGGAACACCATATCTAAATGTTAATTCTCTGACGAAGCTAACAGATGTACTTGCTTCAAGGTTTTTGATGGGCTTGGCTTCAATCCATTTGGTGAACTTGTCACATGAGTAAAGCCACTTCTGCCAGTCCTCAGAGGTCCGACCATATCTAATCCCCAGACAGCAAAAGGCCAGACGAATGAAATAGTCTTCAGAGCTGACGCGGGTTTATGGGACATGTTATAGTAGAACTGGCAGGCTTCACATTTGTCTACTATTTCTTTTGCCATCTCGTTGGCATGAGGCCAGTAAAATCCGGCTTTGTATGCATTGGCCATGATGGTCCAGGAGGACGCATGGTGACCACAAGTCCCCGAGTGAATATCATTGAGGATCATCCGGCCTTCTTCTGGCGTGATGCATTTCTGGCTGACTCCAGTTACACTTTCTCTGAACAACTGCCCTCTTATCATAGTAAAGGCTTTGGATCGACGGACGATCTGTCGAGCCTCTTCTTCATCCTCTGGAAGTTCTTTCCTAAGAATGTATGCAATGTATGGCACTATCCAGTCGGGAGTGATGACCAAAACCTCCATGATCAAGTCAACCACGGCTAGGACTTTGACTTCAATCGGATCTGTGGCACTCTTAGGCTGTGGGGGCTCTTCAGTGAAAGGATCTTCCTGAATGGAAGGCGAGTGAATATGTTCCAAAAACACATTGCTAGGAATGGTCTGTCTCTTGGATCCTATCTTTGCCAATTCATCTGCAGCTTGATTTTTAGTCGGGGTATATGGTGAAGCTCCAACCCTTCAAACTTCTTTTCCAACTTTCTCACTGCGTTACAATAACCAGTCATAGCCAGACTCCTGACATCCCACTCTTTCATTACTTGATTAACCACCAAATCTGAGTCGCCGTAGACCATGAGGCGACGGACACCGAGTGAAATGGCCATACGCAACCCGTATAAAAGTGCTTCATTTTCAACTTCATTGTTGGAGGAATCAAAATGAATCTGGAGAACGTAGCTGAGCTTGTCTCCGCGGGGGGATACCAATACTACCCCAGCACCGGAACCATTCAGCATCTTGGAGCCATCAAAGAACATGGTCCAATGCTCCGAGTGAACTTGAGTCGGAAGTTGCTTCTCAATCCACTTGGCGAGGAAGTCTGCAATTGCTTGGGATTTGATAGCTTTCTTTGCCTCAAACTTGATATCCAATGGAAGCAGTTCAATTGCCCATTTTGCCACTCGACCAGTTACATCTCTGTTATTCAAAATTTCAGATAATGGTGCATCGCTGACGACTATAATGGAGTGATCAGAGAAATAATGCGCAACCTTCTTCATGGTCATGTAAATTCCATAAACAAGCTTCTGATAATGCGGATATCTCTGCTTGGATGGAGTTAAAACTTCAGAAAGATAGTACACTGGGCGCTGAACTTTATAGGCTTTTCCTTCTTCTTCCCGTTCAACCGTAAGTACTGTACTGACAACTTGTCCAGTGGCTGCAATGTAAAGTAGTAAAGGCTCCTTGCTGATTGGCGCAGCAAGCACCGGCTGGGTGGAAAGCAGGGCTTTGAGCTCTGCAAACGTTGTGTCAGCTTCATCAGTCCACTCGAACTTATCAGATTTCTTCATCAATTGGTCAAGAGGTAAGGCCTTTTCACCGAGATGAGAAATGAATCGACTCAAGGCGGACAAACAACCACTAAGCTTTTGAACATCATGCACAGGCACAGGGCGTTTCATTCGGAGGATGGTGTCAACTTTCTCTGGGTTTGCGTCGATCCCCCGTTCGGAAACGAGGAAACCGAGCAGTTTTCCACCCGGGACTCCAAATGTGCACTTCGACGGATTAAGCTTGATATCATACCTTCTCAGGTTGGCAAAGGTTTCTGCGAGGTCGGTCAATAGGTCGGAACCTTTACGCGACTTGACCACAATGTCATCCATGTATGCTTCCACATTCTGACTGATTTGAGTGAGCTGGCACTTCTGAATCATCCTCATGAATGTGGCGCCATCATTTTTGAGACCAAATGGCATAGTGACATAACAAAAGCACCCGGATGGGGTGATGAAAGCCGTTTTTATTTCATCGGGACCATACAGTCAGATCTGATGATACCCGGAATATGCATCTAGAAATGACAAGCGCTCACACCCCGCAGTCAAGTCGACAATCTGATCGATGCGGGGGGAGAGGGAAATGATCTTTCGGGCAGGCCTGATTGATATGCTTGAAATCGATGCACATACAAAGTGAATCATCCTTCTTAGGGTCCGTGACCACAATGGCAAGCCACTTGGAGTGGTAGATCTCTCGGATGAACTCTGTTGCTAGGAGCCGAGCTACTTCTTCGCCAATTGCTTTTCTCTTCTGCACGGCGGACCGTCGAAGATGCTCTTTGACAGGTTTTGCCTTTGAATCGACATACAAACAGTGCTCAGCCGGTTATCTGGGTACACCCGGCATGTCAGAAGGTTTCCATGCAAAGATATCCCAGTTCTCATGGAGGAACTGGATGAGCACTTCTTCCTATTTGCTGTCGAGTGTCATTGAGATATGAGTCGGTGCTGCATTGGGATCGGTCGGGTGAATATGAATCGGCTTCGTTTCTCCAGACGATTGAAATGCAGAATCGGAGGCAGGCTTCTTTGCTCAGAGCAAATCACTCGGATCTGCATTCTTCTGATACTCTTGGAATTCAACTGCCGCCATTTGTGCATCGGCAATTTTAGAACCCTTCTAGAAGCACTCTTCTGCTTTCGGCCGATTACCAGTGACCGTGATCACTCCTCTGGGGCCAGGCATCTTCAGCTTGAGATACACATAACATGGTCGAGCCATAAAACGTGCATAAGCAGGCCTACCCAGAATAGCATGATAGGCACTCTGGAAATCCACTACTTCAAATGTCAACTTTTCCTTGCGGTGATTCTTGGAATCACCGAAAACCACGTCAAGGGCGATCTGACCGAGTGATTCGGCTTTCTTTCCAGGGATGACGCCATGAAATCTCATATTGCTTTCACTTAGCTTGGACATCGGAATACCCATCCCCTTCAAGGTTTCAGCATAAAGGATATTCAGGCCGCTACCACCATCCATTAGCACTTTGGTCAGTCAAGTGCCTTCGACTACTGGGTCGACCACCAACGCTTGCCTCCCAAGAGTGGCTATATGCGCCGGGTGATCAGACTGGTCGAATGTGATGGCTGTTTGTGACCATTTTAGGTATGCGGTCTTCGTCGCCGGAGCAACCATATTCACTTCTCTGTTGATAACTTTCAATCGACTCTTGATCTCAACATCAGCAAAAATCATCAGGGTGGAATTGACTTTGGGATAACCATCGTCTTCCTCTTCATCCTCGTCTTTGTCTGACTCTTTTTACTTCTCACTGGGTTGTTTCTCTTGAAACTGCTGGATCAGGAGTCGACATTGTCGAGTGGTGTGTTTAGGATAAATCAGATTACCCTCTTCATCCTTCTTCGTATGAATGTGACATGGTAAATCCAACACATCATTTCCCGCTTGATCTTTTACCTTCTTAGGGGTCCAGGGCCCCTTAGGTTTTCCTTTAAACTTTCCTTGCACTACAGCTGCAATTTCACCAGGCGCTGCAGGTTCAGCCTTTCGTTTCTGTTTCCGATTACCTCCGCCGGCGTCTTGGCCGACTGGTTTACCCTTGCCACTGCAGAGTCGATCCTCTTCTTCTCCGTTAGTGTACCGGGCGGTTATTTCCATCATCCGAGTCAGGGTCATATCTCCAGTCCGACCGAACTTCAGGACCAACTCTTGATATTTAACGCCTTCCTTGAAGCCACACACTGCTTCATGCTCAGATACATTTTCCACTGTGTGATGCAAAGTGGTCCACCTCTAAATGAAATCCCTTAGAGTCTCACTCAGTTTCTGCACACAATGCTGGAATTCTGTTAACACCACTGGTCGCTTGCAAGTGCCCTCAAAAGTCTTGACGAACACTCGAGCAAGCTCTTCCCAGCTGAAATATTGCCTGGGGCTAACTGAGTCAACCACGCTCTGGCTGATCCTTCCAACATCAGAGAAAGATGCTTCATTGCCACTTCATCATTCCCGCCACCAATCTGTACAGCCACTCAGGAATCCTCAAGCCAAGTTTCAGGCTTGGAATCTCCAGTGAACTTGCTGACTCCAGTCGCCAACCTGAAGTTGGGAGGAATCACTGCAGCCCTGATGGCTCTGCTGAAACACTCTGGACCCGAAACATGAACTCTACTACCAGTCGGACGATCTCTGCCAAGGTCTTCCCTGTGTGCTCTGTTCCGGTCGACTAGACCTTGAACGGGAATAGATCTTGCATCAAAGCCTGGCTTTCTTGGGTCGATTGGTGCTCTGCGCTCGCCACTGTGAAGGCGTCTATCATCGTACTGCCGAGGCACATATGATGCACTTCTCGGAGGAGGTGTGGGCTCTCGACGACAATTGTCGCGGTCGAGTCAGTGATCATACTGCCCACGGCCTTCACGCCGCGGGGGCGATCTTGGACTATGGGCCGACTGAACAGTATCCGCTACCACTGATCTGCTATGAATCCTATTCCATGACTGAGACACTACTGTGTTCTGTTCTCCTGCTGCCCGGAGTAAGGCCCGGATTTGCATCAAACCTCTGCCAGCCTCTCACTAGGAAGGTTGAATTGACTCTGCTATTCGGGCCGCGGCTGTGAGATTTTGAATTGGATTGCGGTATACCTTAGGTGGAGGTGGAAAAAGTTGTCGTCGACTGGAATCAGGGATCCGCTCCTGAGCACTCTCGTCGAGTGCGCGCTGGAGGTTCTCCAGTCGAGTGTGCTCAGCCAAATTAGCCAAGCGCACCTCTTCCAAGGCCCGAGCCTCGGGGGTTTCTCCAACGATGGGCGTGTGGAGTGCATCCATGTTGCGGCGACGAAGTTCTTCCCTCTGCTATGAAGAGAGGGTTTCGGGATGGTACTCCTCGTGGACGCGTGACGGATCACCGCCACCATCCCCGCCGTCTTCACGGCGGAAACCAGGTGGGCTACGTGGTCAGTCGACCATCAAGACTTCAATCACAAGGTCGCTGCTATCGCACTCGAATGCGGTCTCGATGGAGCCAGTCGAACAGGCCGTGGAGAGTTTTGTCGGGCTCTATTGCCACGACTTGATGGGTGGCCGAATGTCGAGCCACCGCATGTTTCACCCATCACTGAAGCCGTGATCGACCGGATTGCTTGCGGAAGCGGACAGCGGGGAGAGAAGACATCATCGGAGCCGATCGATACTGGGTCGACGGCTGCCGGAGAAGGACGCCGTGTAAGCACGCGCGAAAGTGTGTCGCCCCTCGGACGGGGAGCGCCTCGATGTCAAGGGGAGCTTCCTGAAGCCAGGCGGAGTCATTGGCGATGAAAACGAGCGCGCCGAGACGGATCTCGCGGCCCTCAGCCAATCCACCACCAGAAACCATGATGACAGGGATCGAAAAAATTGCAACTTCACCAACAAGTCACTAAGACACCTACCCCAAGGTGAGCGCCAACTGTCGTGGTCCTAAGATTGACATTAGATAGGGGGTAGGTATGGAGAGGCAAGATCTCAGCTATGGTAAAGGTGTACACACAAGATTTACGAGTTCAGGCCCTTCGCGGAGGAAGTAATAGCCCTATGTCTCGGTGCCCGGAGGCGGTCGACTGGATTATATGTGTGTGATGTTACAGGGGGTGCCCGAGTGATATGATTTGTCGAGTGGATTGCACTCAACACCTTTGACTGGGGGTTCTTTGTTGCCTCTTGGACTTCTTATCTTCTAGGGTAGTGACCTTGGGTAGGGTGTATAGGTCAGGCCTATGACCCTACCCCGGGTCTGTATCCTCATCACTGGGATCCTTGCATCCCGTCCTATCACTTCATCCCCGCTGTCGTCCACCTTGTCGGCGCTGCTCCTACGACCATCGAGTCCACCGAGCCCCGCCGCCATCGTCTACCCTCCTAGATCTGCTTCCACGCCACCGAACGCCATCGCTACCACAGCACCGTCAAATTCCTAGCAGATGCATACACAGCGTTGCACCAGAGGCAATACTCTTTCGTATCTGCTCAACTTATTTATCACAGCAAGAAAATAGATCGCCACTGCTTTACTCTGATTTCTTGTCCATCACTTACTTGCTAGTTGAAAGTAAACATTGGTTGCGAAGTTGCCTTTGTCCGGTTTGCACCTTCAGATCTGCCATGGCACAGCTCAATACTATACTCCCAATGCTTATGGTTTTCCCCTTTTATATTCCACACTAGTTAAATCACAGTAGACTAAATTTCAAAATTGGGTCAGTCAATTTTTCAGAGCTCGCCGGATTTTGCCAGTGCGAAGGAAGGGGCTCGGGTGGGGACGGTGGTTATGGCGGGGCGGTGGTGGGGCCTTGCTGAATGAAGAAAACTCGACGCGGGTGGGGGCGGGGTGGGGGTGGGGGTGGCGGAGGAACACATGCGGTGGGGGCTAGTGGTCCGGCCGGCGGCCCATGCGGTGTTCTATATGGGAAGAATGAGAGACGAGGAAGAAGAAGGGTTAGGAGACGTAGGATCTTCATCCAACCATCCGAAATGGTCGAGAGACAGCAGGGAGTTGCATTCTTAATGCGCTCTGGTTCATCATGTGTGGGCACTGCGCAACGAACATTTTATTATCCAAAATCTGCTTGCTCTTCTTTAGCATGTTCCTCTTCCGTTCTTCTTTAATAAGTACTCTCTCCGTTCCTAAACACAAGCCTTTGTATAGATTCCACCATGGACTACATATGGAGCAAAATGAGTGAATCTACACTCTAAAATGTATCTGGATACATCTGTATGTGGTCCATAGTGGAAATCTCTACAAAGACTTATATTTTGGAACGGAGGGAGTATGATAATAGTACAGTATGTTCCTTGTAGTGAAGATGAGCAAGGACATTTGGAGTGTAGAGTTCTATACGGTCGGTTGTGATGGACACTTTGAACTCTTCTGGCCTCTTTGATTCGTAGGATTTTGTAAACATAGGAATAGGATTCGTAGTGGCCTGCCCACTCGAATCCTATAAGAATAGCAAGGAAATGCGGGGAGCTGTGTCGCCTTTGAGAGTTAAACTGATATTAATAGTACCGCACCTTCAATTGAAGAGAGCTGGTATCCGAAGCCTTTCTAGCCATACCGATAATACTAGCACATATATTCCAGCAAGTTCCACTTTGCTGATTTTACTCTGATGCTTACGGTTTTCCCATTATATCTACACTATGATATGTGTAGCTGCTTTGTGTCGCACTAGCAGCAGTCCACTCTTCAAGCTAAACACTGCAGTGACTTACAAAATTGGCACCAAGGCAATGAGTGCCATTCTGGATGCAATGAAACTCATACGCTCCCCACCTATTGATTCTTGTTCAGAATATGATCCTAATGACTATTCTAACCTCAAGGAGTCAAAGGCAGATGGCCTGTCCTGTTCACCCATCAAGGTGCTTGTTCTAATTTGGCAAGGTTTTATTGATTGCGCGTATCTTGCATATGTTGTCTTGCATTTCTTCTACTTTGTTGCACCGCCATCTTCTTAGTTTACTCATCATATATGTCGAGATGCCATGCCCATCCATTATCAATACATATTCCATTTGTCATCATACCATGTTTTTCCACTCAAATGTTGTTCTTGTGCATCAGACATCAAAAAGGAAGAGGGTGATTGTCGAACTTGAAGGAGCACCAGCAAAGTCCTTGAAAAACGTGGTGGTGCCAGAGAAATCCGACAACACCCCACTTATATTGGTTGTACAACCAGTGATACAAAACGTAGGACCGACTCCAGCAGACTGTACCCATACTTCACTGGCCACACCACTAGCCCCACCACACAGGACCTGCACTCCAGCAAAAGGTATGCTGATTTCAGTTGCCATAGCACCAGCCGTACCACAGAAAAATCCCACTCCAGCAAAAAGTACAACAAGTCCACCGGCCAAAGACCTATCCCAACTGCAGAGACGGCCAATTCCTGTAGATTGGAACCCCATTCCAGTTATTCCCAGTTTAAAAGACAATGCTTTCAATGTTGTTAGGGACTATGTGCATATATTCCCATGATGGGAAGATTATAGTGAAGAGAAACACCATTTTCACATCTTCCTGTCCCACTTACGTGTAAGTGCTATTATTCATGGTGATTATTTTCATGTTTTCTGCTGATTGAACACATCAATGATTTACATTACATTGTTGTAAGTAGGCGAGGGTCAATCTGGATAGTCATGACGAGCAAAGCTTGCTTGCGCTTTTCAAGGAAGCATTGCAGCCGTGTTACCTGAGGAAATCACACTTTGATGGAAAGTATATAAAAGAATTTCCGGTGAAGTCTCATGTGCTAAATTTAGAAGACATTGAATGGAAAAACCTTGTTATGCACTAGTCTCGTTCCCAGTATGAGGTATTGTCTATGATATTGCATGACAATTTGAACTTCTACTTTTCCGCATGTGCCTTACGGATCTTTTTTGCAGGAAATCTGCTCGAAGAAGAATTCCAGTTTGAAAAGAACAACATGATATCGCAAATATGCTGCCCGCTGCTTTGCTCTTGTTAGTACCTGTTGTCCTGTATCACTGTACTTGCATACATACCTGGTTCATAATGTGACAGCAGTATGCATGATAGCTTGCTTATCAATTGTTCGCTCCAAATTATCTGATCTGTATGAATGGTTACATTATGTAGAATATACCCAATGCCAATGAATTTTTTAGCTCTGTGTTATTCTTGTAAGTACATGTTGTCCTTTCTCAGTGTACTTCTATTGACAGGTAGTTGTTCATGTACCATCACTCTGCACCTTATTTTCCTTTGCCCTCCATTTTCTACACATCAGATCTATATTTACTCTTACCATAAGGTTGGATAACACTGATGGTACTGAAGAAGTTTAGCTCTGCATTGCTCTTGGTTGTACCTTTGCCAGTATCGTTGTACTTACATTTATGGCTACTTGGTTATGTAGCATCACTCTTCATCTTATCTTAAATATTCTACATTTTTTCTTATATATCACATCTATATTTACTCTTAACAAAATGTAGAACAAAGGCAATGCTTATGAAGAAGATTCTGTGGTAAACTTCTTGAATTGCCCCCCATCAGCATGGACAAGGGCTTTATAGAGCCTGTCTTCACCAATAATGTAAGTTTTTCCCTCTCAAGCCTTCAAACTTTGTTGTGTATATTTGGTTAGGCATGACTACAACAACTGTTTATTTTTGGTGTTTGCATCAAATTGCATGTTTAAAGTTTATTATGTAGTTCATAAAAAAAGTTTGTCCTTCTCAATTTGAGTTTTCAGTTGTACAACCAAGTTCCTTCTTCATACCATGCACATTAAAATATACAGAGCAAGTGATCTTCTTTTGCACTGCATGTATGCTTCTAATCTTGATCCGTAATCCAGTGGTGTGGTGAACCTACCCACTATAGCACAATGTCATATTCTGCAATGTCTTAACTATGAACAATGTCATATCATTCTACTATTATTTAAACCATCTCTTTATTTACCAATATGAAATGTGATAAATTGACAGCACACTAACCATTGATACTTGTGAGTTCTTTATCTGTAATCGAGTGGTGTCGTGAAGCTGCCAACTCCTTCACAATGTCATTTCCTGCCATGTCTTGACCTAAACAATACCATATTGTGTTAATGTTATTTTAAACTGTGTCACTTTATTCGTTAGTAAGAAATGTGATGAATTCTCAGCACTGATACTTATATATGCAAAACCTGTCATCTGTCTGTTTGTTTATCTTTCAGAGTGAGGAGGATATAAGTGTCAAACAAGCGCAGTCTCATTAGCTTGCTCAGCTGCTTGCGCTGCAACTCCCGAGCAAGACTAACCTTTCTTGAACTCTATTGAAGTGTTGTCGGTTTTGTATATTATTTTTTCGGCATGTTTATTTGCACTGGTGGCTATCTTTGATGCCCAGTGTATGTAATATGTTGTCTACTTGTGCTTTATTATCATAGTGGCGAACTTTGATGCCCAGTGGATGTAATATGCCATAATTTCTTTATTGTATAGTCTAGGTTTTTTCTTATTCACGATGCTGCATTTATTTTACTGTATATATATATATATATATATATATATATATATATATATATATATATATATCATGTCTTCGCAGTAAACCGGCCGAACCGTAAAATTACGGTACATAATCGGGCCGTCATGCAAATCACTATGTATGATCTGCATCATGGGCCCCGTCATCTTCGTCCGTTAACAGGCCTAAATGTATACTGGCCCACTAGTAGATTCGGGCCTTTAATAGGTCGAGTAAACCGCCAGCCTATTTTCGCAAGACAACTCAATAGGCTTTTAGGAGGTTGTAAAGTAGGTTGGCCCTGAAACGTGCCGAACAGCTCATGGGCCTGTAGCAGGTAGAAATAGACCCCAGCCCATGATTGTGCCAATCAAATCATGGGCTTTTAATAGGCCAAAATTGCCTCGGTTCTTGTTTTGCCCAATCAGACTATCGGCTGCGAGCAGGCTGGATGCAAACTGGGTCGTAGTTAGGCCCAACTATATGATGGGCTTTTAACAGGCCAAAATAAATAGAGTGCCGAAATGTTAAACGGGCCTTTAACAGGCCGAAACTAATATCAGGCCCAATTACTAAATGGGCCTTTAACAAGTGGGCCCAAAAGCATAGCGTCCAGTTGACGGGCCGAATCTGATATGGGCCATAATTTAGCCCAAAGTCTCTTAATGGGTTGAACCTGATCTGGGCCGTAATTTGGCCCAGAACATCGTAGGCTTTTAATGGGTCGGATCTCATATGGGCCTTTATTAGGCCCAGAACGTGGCAGGCTGTTAATGGACCGAATCAAATATGGGTCGGCATTTGGCCCAAAACATGGCAGCATGTTAATGGGCCGGCCTACTAGTGTCCTCAAAATCTTGTGGGCCTTCAGCTGGGCCGGCCCATTATGGTCGGCGAAATCTTGTGGGACTTTAGCTGGGCCGGACCATTATGGTCGGCAAAATCTTGTGGGCCTTTAGCTGGGCCGGCTCATTATGGTCCGCAAAATCTCGTGGGCCTTTAGCTAGGCCGGCCCATTATGGACCGCAAAATCTTGTGGGCCTTTAGTTGGACCGGCCCATTTAAACTTTATGGGCCACTTTTGGGCTGGCCCACGTGTCAACATATCATAGGCGCATCTTGCCCATTGGATGAGTGACACCTGTGCAAACGCGGAGCTGACACGTGTTTCCTCCAGCCAATGATGATTTTACACGTGGAAAATCGTGCTACCTCTTGAGAGCTGCGTTGGATTTCCCTGAAGAGGAGAGGATGATGCAGCAAAGTAGCGTAAGTATTTCCCTTAGTTTTTGAGAACCAAGGTATCAATCCAGTAGGAGACCAGGCACAAGTCCCTCGTACCTACACAAAACGATAGCTACTCACAACCAACGCGATTAGGGGTTGTCAATCCCTTCACGGTCACTTACGAGGGTGAGATCTGATAGAGATGATAAATAATATTTTTGGTATTTTTGATATATAGATGCAAAGTAAAAAGTAAAAGGCAAAGTAAAAGTAAAGCAAGTAAATAAAGTGATAGAGATTGATATGATGAGAATAGACCCGGGGGCCATAGGTTTCACTAGTGGCTTCTCTCAAGAGCATAGATATTCTACGGTGGGTGAACAAATTACTATTGAGCAATTGACAGAACTGAGCATAGTTATGAGCATATCTAGGCAATGATCATGTATATAGGCATCACGTCCTAGACAAGTAGATCGAAACGATTCTGCATCTACTACTATTACTCCACTCATCGACCGCTATCCAACATGCATCTAGAGTATTAAGTTAAAAATAGAGTAACGCCTTAAGCAAGATGACATGATGTAGAGGGATAAATTCATGCAATATGATAAAAACCCCATCTTGTTATCCTCGATGGCAACAATACAATACGTGCCTTGCAACCATTTCTGTCACTGGGTAAGGACACCGCAAGATTGAACCAAAGCTAAGCACTTCTCCCATTGCAAGAACTACCAATCTTGTTGGCCAAACCAAAAAGGATAATTCGAAGAGACTTGCAAAGATAACTCGATCATACATAAAAGAATTCAGAGAAGAATCAAATATTTTCCATAGATAATACTGGATCATAAACCCACAATTCATCGGTCTCAACAAACACACCGCAAAAACAAGATTACATCGAATAGATCTCCACAAGAGAGGGGGAGAACATTGTACTGAGATCCAAAAAGAGAGAAGAAGCCATCTAGATACTAGCTATGGACCCGAAGGTCTGAAGTAAACTACTCACACTTCATCGGAGGGGCTATGGTGTTGATGTAGAAGCCCTCCGTGGTGGATGCCCCCTCCGGCGGAGCTCCAGAACAGGCCCCAAGATGGGACCTCGTGGATACAGAAGGTTGCGGCGGTGGAATTAGGTTTTTGGCTCATGTCCTGATCATTCGGGGGTATGTAGGTATATATAGGAGGAAGGAGTACGTTGGTGGAGCAACAGGGGGCCCACGAGGTAGGGGGGCACGCCCAGGGGGGCACGCCCTCCACCCTCGTAACCGCCTCTAGCACTTCTTGGAATAGGGTCCAAGTCTCCTGAATCACGTTCGGTGAGAAAATCACGTTCCCGAAGGTTTCATTCCGTTTGGACTCCGTTTGATATTCCGTTTCTTCGAAACACTGAAATAGGCAAAAACGGCAATCTGGGTTGGGCCTCCAGTTAATAGATTAGTCACAAAAATAATATAAAAGTGGAAAATAAAGCCCAATATAGTCTAAAACAGTAGATAAAGTAGCATGGAGCAATCAAAAATTATAGATACGTTGGAGACGTATCAAATCCCCATTGGTCCGGGCTGTTAACAGGTTATCGGATCCAAAATCGGACCCAATAGCTTAACGACATTCTGTTACGGTGGATGCCACGTGTCGATCACCCTTGACGAAAGCACTTCTGTGACGCGTGATTTATTGTCATGGAAGTGGACACTCCCATGATGATAATTTCGGTAATGTCATGGAACACTTCTACGACAGCACAGGTATGACTATCTTGATTCTGTCATAAAATTGTCATGGATGTACATGCATGACAGAAAACGTGACCTACTGTGACAAACACGTATCATCAAGGAAGTATATTTTTTGTAGTGTTGATATGTTATATGAGGACGTGTAGTCAGACTAGTTGTAGCCACACACATCACACTGGCTTTTACTGTATATTTCATGCGATTACATTTGACATATCGAGATCTAAGCAATCTACAATACGATGAAAAGACTGACATCCTTCACATTATTGGCGAACTCAGTTCATAGAAACAAGCAATTCAACCATTCTGTGGGTAAATCAAAAGCGTGACTGCAATATTTTTCACTACCCAAATCATACACGCAAAAAGGGGGCGATGCCACCATAGGGGCTGGTATGGGCAGCCGCCTCGGGTGGCTGGAAAGTGTGCACCTAGTTTGAGTCATCCAGGTTGGCCCAGGCTAGTTTTGTTCGTCCCAACGCACGAGCAGGCAATGTAAAAAATGAAGGAAAATGTTTCAATTTGGATGGGCCAATAATATAAGTGCAAGGCAGGCCCTATAGCAGGCTCGTGGCCCAAACGAGCGCCTCCCATATCGATCGACAACAAGAAAAATCCCTGTTCGTTCGCTCCAGCCTCCAGTCTGGTTCGCTCCTAACCTAGCTGCCGCTGGACAAACCGACACAACACTTCCTCGTGCCCTCGTTGGAGGGCGGTCGCCGGGCTTGAAGCGAACGGAAGGACAAGAAGATGAAGATCCAACCCTGGGTGTAGCCTGCGTGGGAGGCAGCAGCGGCAGCAGGGGCATGGCATTGAGCTTGCGCAAATGGACAGTCGCAGCTTGCAAGAGTAGCATGCGCAACGAGCATGTACGTCACATCTCTGATTATATATAATTCAACTGTTCAATTTCTGACAATAGTTAAACCTGACGGTGTTGTAAAACTGCTTGTATGTAGGAAATCTATGTGAAAATGAAACCAATTTCTGCTTATTTTATAACTCCCCCAATCAATACTGAACTGACTGAATCTGATGTATCTAATCAAGTTTCCAGTGCAAACATACAAGCTCATGTTGTTCTTGAGCCTGAAGTGTCTAATGAACAGACTGCTCATGAAGGATCTGATGCAAACATTTTACATGCTCCTGGTGATGAACATATAGTGTCTAATGAGGGATCTAATGCAAGCATTTTGCAAGCTCCCATTGAAGGATTTAGTGTCTAATGATTATCTGCTATGTTGAGAGAGACATAGAGATTTGCAGGCATTGATGACAAGCAAATTATAGTGCATTTTCATGGCTTGAGGAAACATCGAGGCCATCTACCAGAAAGTCCCCTTATCATGACAATGTAGCATAAATACTTTTCTAATCTGTTGTTTGAAACTATTGGCATACTTGTGCAGGATAGATATATTGATATGCAGTTTGCGCATTGGTTATAGGTGCAATTACACTTTGATATTTTCAGCCAGAGAACAAATAATTCAAGCTGGTACAGACCATGTTTGTAGTCCTTGTACACCATGTTGTATTTTCTGTGTTATGGTGCTTGCATCATTTTGTGTTTATAATCTGAACTACTTTGGATCGTTGGCTGGTTTTCAAGGTGCATGTAGCTTCACATTTCTCAAGTTATGTTGATTTCCGGAGTGCAAGTGCCTTCATATTTTTTAAGTTAAATGTTCCCCCTGGTAACTTGAATTCGTGGATCCGCCACTGCACACAAATCATACACGCATGCCAGTACGAATTAAATGAAATGCCGGAACTTACGCTAGCTAATTGTACAGGCTCACTGCAACTCTGCTTGCGCTTGGGATGTTCCATGTACAAGTCCATGTTACCACTTGCTTGGATGTGCAGGCCTTGTGCTCCTTGCATCCCCCTCTGCATTTTTGACACAGCAAATGGTTGATCAAATAAGAGGAATCGACCTTGCTGTTGTACCGTAGGACAGATAGTTACATGGTTATACGGGTGTGCAGGATGTGTACCAGATCCCATAGCGCCGTCATGCTTCGCTAAATATTGGTTTTGCTTGTTTCAGATGATATCTCCAGAAGAAATAAGAGTTAAAGTGAGAGTTGCATAGGCGTGTAAGCTAAGAGAGCAGTGAAAGGATATCCAAACATAGACGGAACAATGCACAAGGGAGTGATGTGTGAATACCTAGTTCAGGCCGACATTTCGTCAGGCTCGCCTAGCTAGAGTGCAGGTCACTTCAGAGCCGTTGAGGGTGATGCGCTGGCATTGGCTGGCCGCGCACGGATGCAGATCTTGAGTGGCAGCAGAGCGCTACGATGTGGTGGATGAGCCCGTTGGTGAAGCCCCAACGGCCTCGGGGGGCGGAGGTGCGACAATGTGCTCGGTGAAGTAGCCCCGGTGAGGTGGGAGACGGCGTCGGTGAAGCGCACCTGATGCGGTGGAAGTCGGTGTTTGTGAGGCACATCGGATGCGGCGGCCGACGTTGTCGGTGGACCACACAATGTGGTGGACGAGGGCATAGATGAGGTAGCTCCGGTGCGGTGGTAAAGCGCGACCGTCGTCTTCGTCGTCATCGTCCGGCACAGATGTGAGGAAAGAGACGAGACGAGGGGCTATTCGAACTTTGCTCGGGTTGGCAGTGAATTAGCACTACAAAAAATACACTTCCGTGATGATACGTGTTTGTCACAGTAGGTCGCGTTTTCTGTCATGCATGTACATCCATGACGATTTTATGACAGAATCAAGATAGTCATACATGTGTTGTTGTAGAAGTGTTCCATGACATTACCAAAATTATCATCACGGAAGTGTCCACTTCCATGATGATAAATCGCGCGTCACAGAAGTCCTTTCGTCAAGGGTGATCGACACGTGGCATCCACCGTAATGGGACGTCGTCAAGCTATCGGGTATGGTTTTGGATCCGATAACCCGTTAACAGCCAGGACCAATGGGGATTTTCCACGTGTAAAATTCTCATTGGCCAGAGGAAACACATGTCGCCTCACCATTGGGCCAGATGTCATCCACTCATTGGACATGAAGCGCCTATGATACGTCGACACGTGGCACAGCCCAATAGAGGCCCATTCTGTAAAAAGGCCAGCCTGTTTGAATTGGTCAAAAGGTAACGGGGCCGGCTCATGGAAAGCCTGTTAACGGCATGTTCGTATATAGCCCATTTACGGCCAACTAACTCCCGGCCCATTACGGCCTATCAGAATTAAGCCCAGTACCTTCATCTGGGCCGTCCAATATGATTCCAGCCTATTGTAACTTCCGGCCCATGTATGGCCCATGATGTCTTTCGGCCCATATGAGGCCCTCTGTAACTCTCGGCCCATTAAAGGCCCGAGATGAAACTGTCCCATAATGAACAGTGTATCGCTTTATACCCATTAACAACCCATTATTCCGTCGGCCGTTTCCAGCCCATGTGAACTTTCGGCCTTCTAAGGGCCCATTTATTCTTGGGCTCATTTCTAGAATTTGGTTAGTTACAGTCCGTTACTGGCATGTTCCGTTTGTGGTCCAAATTCAGCACGTGGTTACATTCGGCCCGTTTGTGGCCCATTAACCTGTTGGGCTGTTTTCATAGCGTTATCAAATGCGGCCTATTAATGGCCCGTTATGGTCCACGAATAGTACAGCCCATGTTTTGCGAAATGATTATATGACCTGTAGAAGGCCCATGGATCCTACGGCCCGTAGAAGACCAATGGATCCTACGGCCCGTAGAAGGCCCATGGATCATACGGCCCGTAGAAGGCCCATGTATCCTACGGCCCGTAGAAGGCCCATGGATCCTACGGCCCGTAGAAGGACCACGGATCCTATGGCCTGCAGGAGGCCCATGGTTACAACAGTCCGTGTATTGCCATGATTATTGTGGCCTAGTTACCAAAAATAGGTTATTGTGGCCACTAGAAAAATGCGGAAAAAGAACTGCAGTGACTACAAGAAAACAACTAAACAAGACAATAAGGAAATAAATAAGCAAGCAACTAACGCTAGCCTATTACAGTTATTACACATTTACATCCAATAGGCATCAAAGTTTGCCACCAGTGCAAATATAGGGAACAAAGCAGCATATTACATATACTGGCCGTCAAAATTGGCCCCCAGTGCAAATAAACTAGGCAGGAAAACAAGTCCATAACTGAAACAACTTCAGAAGAGCTCAAGAAATGTTATCCTGGGTATCCACCATGCTGGCAATAAGCTTAGCAAGCTTATTAGCTTTGTCCTGTTTGGCGCTAAAATCCTCCAACGCTTGTTGTTGCACCAGAAAGTATGCATCTGAATGCTCCAGGGACTTCGGTAGTCCTTCTGCTTCTTGTCGCAGCACAGCTGATCGATGTCTTTCAGCTTGTAGTTGAGACTCAAGAAACCGAACTGATTCAGACAGGGAGTTTGAATAGCTTGTGCAAGCGGTAGTGGCCAGTAACTCGAACACTAAACCAAGACAGGACTTTGGGGTTGTCTCACTGTCTTCAAGATAGTCTTCCTTAGCTATTTTATCAGCTTTGTTGGAGACCAACAAGGATGTCTCACTATCCTAAACCTTATCTGCATTACTTCCTTTACCATTGCTTAATAAGGCATTGTTCCCGAATATTCTGTCAGCATTCTAAAAGAAGAAACAAGCAGACACATAACAGGTTTAGCATGTACTAGTATATGAAACTCATTTCGGTGAACCAGTTCATTAGTAAGGTGGACAGGATTAAACTACCAAGTCTTCTATTGCCAAGTACTAGTACATAATAAAAGCATCAAACAAACATATATCTATGTCATATGGTCACTGCATTGTCTTGCCAAATCAAAATAGAGACACGGTTCAAATCATATCAGTTCAAGACAAAGTAGTAGTGAAAGAATACAAAGCGTGGGAAACTACACGGCACAACAAGATTTCAGATGGGTACCACGGGTCCACATGTACAACAACACTATTGGCTCTGTTGTGATGCTATTAATGTGCATGATATGAGAAGTCAGCTGTATACACAATTGAAATTGAAATCAACAGAGCTATTGATAAGAGCAAACCTGTTAAAGAAACATGTGTGAACATACCTGTTGTGCCATTGGAGTTTCGATTGGATCCTTCAATTTAAAATAAGTTTGTATGAGTAAATACAGTGATACAAGAGCAAAGCAGTATGCACGATAGCAATGGAATCTTAAATTAGAATAGTTATTCTTTAGGTTTAGGCACTTGTTCTACATGAATAGAGTACAATAAGACACAAGAATATAGTACTTAAAATAGAAAATGAGCTCATAGACCTTACCACATTCTTGGTTCGGGACCAGTACAGAACAAGGCGTTCCCAGTCATCGTGCAATAAATGTGTCTCAGGAGAACGTAAGGGAATTTGATGAGTTTCTTTGCCGGTGAAGTACGTTTTCTTCAGGTAATTCCGATATTGTCACCAAGCATTCTTGAAGATAGCAGAGGTATTAGCACATGTTACCTCATCCTGAGTTTCCAATTTGGTCCTTCTCCGTAGAAAAAAATGGGAAAATGTGATGTATTATAACCATCATGGGGGTAGGATATATGGGACAAAGCAGAGTAATTGCCATGAATAACATTACTTACACATAACTCCTAGACAAACACCTGCAACTGGCATTTTCCTTCATCTTCAGTATAATATTTCCAAGATGGGAAGATATGCACATAGGATTTAACAACATCAAATGCGATAGATGCTAAACTACGACTGGCTAGTTGTGCTTCCTCCACAGGAATAGGCGTACTAACTGGTGGAGTTGGGGTTCACCGTGGTAGTACTGGCCCTTTGGGCACTGGAGCTGCCTTACTAACCTCTTGTTTGGGAGCTCTATGGTGGAGATGGTGCTGTGTCAAAAGGAACTGGGTTACTATCTGCTGGGGTTGGGATTGGATTGGGTGAAGCTGGTTCTATGTCCATCACAGTAGGGGTACCATCTGCGAGAGTCTGGGTTATGTGTGGTAGGGCTGGTTCTCGTGCATGTACAACCGGGGTGCTATCTACACCAAGAGGTAGCACTATTTTATTTGAAGACCTTGTTTTTACTCCGCTAGATACTGGCATCACACACTCCAATTCAAATGGCTGATAAACAGGAAACATAGTGGAATGTACAGACATTGTATGAGAGACAGATGCAATAGATAGTGTGGAGAAAAGAGGGCATGAAATAGTTGACATGTATATTGTTTAACTAAAATGGATAGCATGACATAATTTCACATATATGATGTCTATCTAAATTGGATAGCATAGCATATCATAATTCAAAGATATGATGAATAACTAAACAGGATCGCATGACATAATTCACCTACATGTTATCTAAGTAATCAGGATCGCATGATTTAATTCACATATGTGATTTATATGCTAAATAGAGAGCATTCGATATGATGTCTGAACTAAGAACATGGTGTTGAATAGTGTGTATATGATGTCTAAAATATGCAATACAAGACACCATTGATGTCTACTACACAACCTTCTTCTTGTAGACGTTGTTAGGCCTCCAAGTGCAGAGGTTTGTAGGACAGTAGCAAATTTCCCTCAAGTGGATGACCTAAGGTTTATCAATCCGTAGGAGACGTAGGATGAAGATGGTCTCTCTCAAACAACCCTGCAACCAAATAACAAAGAGTCTCTTGTGTCCCCAACACACCCAATACAATGGTAAACTGTATAGGTGCACTAGTTCGGCGAAGAGATGGTGATACAAGTGCAATATGGATGGTAGGTATAAGTTTTTGTAATCTGAAATTGTAAAAACAGCAAGGTAACTAATGACAAAAGTGAGCGTAAACGGTATTGTAGTCGTAGGAAACAAGGCATGGGGTTCATACTTTCACTAGTGCAAGTTCTCTCAACAATAATAACATAATTGGATCATATAACTATCCCTCAACATGCAACAAAGAGTCACTCCAAAGCCAGTAATAGCGGAGAACAAATGAAGAGATTATGGTAGGGTACGAAACCACCTCAAAGTTATCCTTTCTGTTCTATCTATTCAAGAGTCCGTAGTAAAATAACATGAAGCTATTCTTTCCGTTCAATCTATCATAGAGTTCATACTAGAATAACACCTTAAGACACAAATCAACCAAAGCCCTAATGTCACCTAGATACTCCATTGTCACCTCAAGTATCCGTGGGCATGATTATACGATATGCATCGCACAATCTCAGATTCATCTATTCAACCAACACAAAGTACTTCAAAGAGTGCCCCAAAGTTTCTACCGGAGAGTCAAGACGAAAACGTGTGCCAACCCCTATGCATAGGTTCATGGGCGGAACCCGCAAGTTGATCACCAAAATATACATCAAGTGGATCACGTGAATATCCCATTGTCACCACATATAAGCACGGCAAGACATACACCAAATGTTCTCAAATCCTTAAAGACTCAATCTGACAAGATAGCTTCAAAGGAAAAACTCAATCCATTACAAGAGAGTAGAGGGGGGTAAAAATCATAAGATCCGACTATAATAGCAAAGCTCGCGATACATCAAGATCGTGTGAAGTCAAGAACACGAGAGAGAGAGAGAGAGAGAGAGAGAGAGAGAGAGAGAGAGATCAAACACATAGCTACTGGTACATACCCTCAGCCCCGAGGGTGAACTACTCCCTCCTCGTCATGGAGAGCGCTGGGATGATGAAGATGGCCACCGGTGAGGGATCCCCCCTCCGGCAGGATGCCGGAATGGGCTCCCGAGAGGTTTTTGGTGGCTACAGAGGCTTGCGGCGGCGGAACTCCTGATCTATTGTTGTCTTTGATGTTTTTAGGGTATATGGGGATATATATATGCGAAAGAAGTCAGTCAGGGGGGGCACGAGGGGCCCACGAGACAAGGGGCGCGCCCAGTAGGGGGGCGCCCTCCACCCTCGTGGCCACCTCGAAGCTTCCTTGACTTAACCTCCAAGTCTCCTGGATCACGTTCGTTCCAAAAATCACGCTCCCGAAGGTTTCATTCCTTTGGACTCCGTTTGATATTCCTTTTCTTCGAAACGCTGAAATAGGCAAGAAAACAACAATATGGGCTGGGCCTCCGGTTAATAGATTAGTCCCAAAAATAATATAAAAGTGTATAATAAAGCCCATAAACTTCCAAAACACATAATAATATAGCATGAATGCTTCATAAATTATAGATACGTTGGGGACGTATCAGCATCCCCAAGCTTAATTCCTACTTGTCCTCGAGTAAGTAAATGATAAAAGAAAGAATTTATGAAGTGTGAATGCTAGCAGGCGCACAAGTTTGATCAATGATAATTTCAATCACCTTTTCTAGCATGATTATATGGCATAAGAGTAGTTCATCTCATAAAACTTCTCAAGATCAAGTAACAAGCTATTCACATGTTAAAGCATAGACCATAAACTTTCTTGAAAACTAGCAAACTTCATTCTCAATCATCAAACAATTACAATTCATCTTATTTTCAGGAAGGGTCTATGTTAGAGCTTTAATTTAGCAAACTTCACACACTCAACTATCATATAGTCTTCTACAATTGCTAACATTCACGCAATACTTATGGTTATGGAGTTTTAATCAGACACTAAGAAAGATAGGGGCTTATAATTTCGCCTCCCAACGTATTCACCTTTGGGTGATGTCAACAATAATAGTTCATGCTAACTTACATCCAATTGGGTATATATATATATCAGGATCTTTCCAACACAAGGTGCTTGCCAAAGGAGAAAATGAAAAAGGGAAAGGTTTTGAGAGGTATGCTTTCATTGTTAACATAACAACCAAGAGTTCCCAATATCTTCCATACTACATACATTATAGGCGGTTCCCAAACAGAATGGTAACCCTCCACCAACAATCACGCTCCACGGCTTGTCTGAAACAACGGGTGTCATCCAACTAACATCAATCCTGGGGGAGTTTTGTTTGTAATAATTTTTTATTTGATTTTGATCTTTTTGATCGTGGGACTGGGCATCCCGGTTACCAGCCATTTTTCTCGTGAATGATGAGCGAAGTCCACTCATCTTGAGAATAACCCACCTAGCATGGAAGATACTGACAGCCCCTAGTCGCCACATGAGCGATTCGTGCATACAAAACAGATTATTATTTGAAGGTTTAGAGTTTGGCACATGCAAATTTACTTGGAACGGCAGGTAAATACCGCATATAGGTAGGTATGGTGGACACTCATGGCAAAAACTGGGTTTAAGGATATTTGGAAGCACAAGTAGTATCTCTACTTGGTGCAAGGAATTTTGGCTAGCATGAGGGGGAAAGGCAAGCTCAAAATGTTTGAATGATCCATGACAATATACTTTAATTGAGATGTGAGAAAACATAACCCATTACGTTGTCTTCCTTGTCCAACATCAACTCTTTAGCATGTCATACTTAATGAGTGCTCACAATTATAAAAGATGTCCAAGATAGTATATGCATATGTGAAATCTCTCTTCCTTCAATATTCTTTCATGAATTGTTCAAATGACCAATACAATGCTTGCTAACATTCAATAAATTTACAACCTCTACTTCTTAGATGTGAAGTCATTACTACCCATGGAATAAGCTAATGAAACAAATATAATTTCAAATTTATGACATTCAACTCATTCAATCATTTACTCATAGGATATAATGAAGGAAATATGCCCTAGATGCAATAATAAAGTTATTATTTATTTCCTTATATCATGATAAATGTTTATTATTCATGCTAGAATTGTATTAACCGGAAACATGATACATGTGTGAATACATAGACAAACATATTGTCACTAGTATGCCTCTACTAGACTAGCTCATTAATCAAAGATGGTTATGTTTCCTAACCATAGACATGAGTTGTCATTTGATTAACGGGATCACATCATTAGTAGAATGATGTGATTGACATCACCCATTCTGTTAGCTCAGCACTTGATCATTTACTATGTTGTTATTGCTTTCTTCATGACTTATACATGTTCCTACAACTATGAGATTATACAACTCCCGTTTACCGGAGGAACACTTTATGTGCTACCAAACGTCACAACGTAACTGGGTGATTATAAAGGAGCTCTACAGGTGTCTCCGAAGGTACATGTTGGGTTGGCGTATTTCGAGATTAGGATTTGTCACTCCGATTGTCGGAGAGGTATCTCTGGGCCCTCTCGGTAATGCACATCACTATAAGCCTTGCAAGCAATGTGACTAATGAGTTAGTTGCGGGATGATGCATTACGTAACGAGTAAAGAGACTTGCCGATAACGAGATTGAACTAGGTATTGAGATACCGACGATCGAATCTCGGGCAAGTAACATACCGATGACAAAGGGAACTACGTATGTTGTTATGCGGTTTGACCGATAAAGATCTTCGTAGAATATGTAGGAGCCAATATGAGCATCCAGGTTCCGCTATTGGTTATTGACCAGAAACGTGTCTCGGTCATGTCTACATAGTTCTCGAACCCGTAGCGTCCGCACGCTTAAGGTTTCGATGACAGTTATATTATGAGTTTATGAATTTTGATGTATCGAAGGAGTTTGGAGTCCCGGATGAGATAGGGGACATGACGAGGAGTCTCGAAATGGTCAAGACGTAAATATCGATATATTGGACGACTATATTCGGACTTCGGAAAGGTTCCGAGTGATTCGGGTATTTTCGGGGGTACCGGGGAGTTACGGGAATACGAGGAAGAAGCAATGGGTCTCATGGGCCAATTGGTGGAAGAGAGGAGGCAGGGCGCGTGGCCCCCCTAGCCCAAACCGAATTGGACTAGGGGGCCGCCCCCCCCCCCTTTCCTCTTTTTCCTCCCTCTCCTTCCTTCTCCTTCTCCTTCCCTTCCTTCCCCTCTCCTAGTTGGACAAGGAAAGGAGGGAGTCCTACTCCCGGTGGGAGTAGGACTCCTCCTGACGCGCCCCTTCTAGGCCGGCCGCCCGCTCCCCCCTTTCTCCTTTATATACGGGGGCAGGGGGCACCTCTAGACATAACAACTATTGATCCCTTGGATCTCTTAGCCGTGTGCGGTGCCCCCCTCCACCATAGTCCTCCTCGATAATATTGTAGCGGTGCTTAGGCGAAGCCCTGCGATGGTAGAACATCAAGATCATCACCACGCCGTCGTGCTGACGGAACTCTTCCCCGACATTCTGCTGGATCGGAGTCCGAGAATCGTCATCGAGCTGAACGTGTGCTAAAACTCGGAGGTGCCGTAGTTTCGGTGCTAGATCGGTCGGGCCGTGAAGACGTATGACTACATCAACCACGTTTTTCTAACGCTTCCGCTTTCGGTCTACGAGGGTACGTGGACAACACTCTCCCCTCTCGTTGCTATGCATCACCATGATCTTGCGTGTGCGTAGGATTTTTTTTGAAATTACTACGTTCCCCAACAGTGGCATCCGAGCCAGATTTTATGCGTAGATGTCATATGCACGAGTAGAACACAAGTGAGTTGTGGGCGATATAAGTCATACTGCTTACCAGCATGTCATACTTTGGTTCAGTAGTATTGTTGGATGAAGCGGCCCGGATCGACATTACGCGTACGCTTATGCAAGACTGGTTTTACCGCCATGCTTTGCACACAGGTGATTAGCGGGTGTCTGTTTCTCCAACTTTAGTTGAACCGAGTGTGGCTACGCCCAGTCCTTGTGAAGGTTAAAACAGCACCAACTTGACGAACTATCATTGTGGTTTTGATGCGTAGGTAAGAACGGTTCTTGCTCAACCCGTAGCAGCCACGTAAAATTTGCAACAACAAAGTAGAGGACGTCTAACTTGTTTTTACAGGGCATGTTGTGATGTGACATGGTCAAGACGTGATGCTATATTTTATTGTATGAGATGATCATGTTTTGTAATCGAAGTTATCGGCAACTGGCAGGAGCCATATGGTTGTCGCTTTATTGTACGAAATGCAAACGCCCTGTAATTGCTTTACTTTATCACTAAGCGGTAGGGATAGTCGTAGAAGCAATAGATGGCGTAACGACAATGATGCTACGATGAAGATCAAGGTGTTGCGCCGGTGACGATGGTGATCACGATGGTGCTTCGGAGATGGAGATCACAAGCACAAGATGATGATGGCCATATCATATCACTTATATTGATTGCATGTGATGTTTATCCTTTATGCATCTTATCTTGCTTTGATTGATGGTAGCATTTTAAGATGATCTCTCACTAATTATCAAGAAGTGTTCTCCCTGAGTATGCACCGTTGCGAAAGTTCTTCGTGCTGAGACACCACGTGATGATTGGGTGTGATAGGCTCTACGTTCAAATACAACGGGTGCAAAACAGTTGCACACGTGGAATACTCAGGTTAAACTTGACGAGCCTAGCATATACAGATATGGCCTCGGAACACGGAGGCCGAAAGGTCGAGCGTGAATCATATAGTAGATATGATCAACATAGTGATGTTCACCATTGAAAACTACCCCATCTCACGTGATGATCAGACATGGTTTAGTTGATTTGGATCACGTGATCACTTAGATGACTAGAGAGATGTTTGTCTAAGTGGGAGTTCTTAAGTAATATGATTAATTGAACTTAAATTTATCATGAACTTAGTCCTGGTAGTTTTTTGCAAATTATGTTGTAGATCAATAGCTCGTGTTGTTGCTTTCATATGTTTATTTTGATATGTTCCTAGAGAAAATTGTGTTGAAAGATGTTAGTAGCAATGATGTGGATTGGATCCGTGATCTGAGGTTTATCCTCATTGCTGCACAGAAGAATTATGCCCTTAATGCACCGCTAGGTGACAGACCTATTGCAGGAGCAGATGCAGACGTTATGAACGTTTGGCTAGCTCAATATGATGACTACTTGATAGTTTAGTGCAACATGCTTAACGGCTTAGAATCGGGTACTTCAAAGACGTTTTGAACGTCATGGACCATATGAGATGTTCCAGGAATTGAAGTTAATATTTCAAGCAAATACCCGAGTTGAGAGATATGAAGTCTCCAACAAGTTCTATAGCTAAAAGATGGAGGAGAATCGCTCAACTAGTGAGCATGTGCTCAGATTGTCTGGGTACTACAATCGCTTGAATCAAGTGGGAGTTAATCTTCCAGATAAGATAGTGATTGACAAAGTTCTCTAGTCACCATCACCAAGTTACTAGAACTTCGTGATGAACTATAGTATGCAAGGGATGACGAAAACGATTCCCAAGCTCTTCGTGATGTTGAAATCGACGAAGGTAGAAATCAAGAAAGAACATAAAGTGTTGATGATTGACAAGACCACTAGTTTCAAGAAAAGGGCAAAGGGAAAGAAAGGGAACTTCAAGTAGAATGGCAAGCAAGTTGTCACTCCCGCGAAGAAGCCCAAAGCTGGACCAAAGCCTGAAACTGAGTGCTTCTACTGCAAAGGAAATGGTCACTGGAAGTGGAAATGCCCTGAATATTTGGTAAATAAGAAGGATGGCAAATTGAACAAGGGTATATTTGATATATAGGTTATTGATGTGTGCCTTACTATTGTTTATAGTAGCCCCTGAGTATTTGATACTTGTTCGGTTGCTAAGATTAGTAACTCGAAACAGGAGTTATAGAATAAACAGAGACTAGTTGAAGGAGAAGTGACGATGAGTGTTGGAAGTAGTTCCAAGATTGATATGATCATCATCGCACACTCCCTATACTTTCGGGATTAGTGTTAAACCTAAATAAATGTTATTTGGCGTTTGCGTTGAGCATGAATATGATTTGATCATGTTTATTGCGATACGATTATTCATCTAAGATAGAGAATAAATTGTTATTCTGTTTACATGAATAAAACCTTCTATGGTCATACACCCAATGGTGATGGTTTATTGAATCTTGATCATAGTGATACACATATTCATAATGTTGATGCCAAAAGATGCAAATTTAATAATGATAGTGAAACTTATTTGTGGCACTGCCGTTTGGGTCATATCGGTGTAAAGAGCATGAAGAAACTCCATAAAGATGGATTTTCGGAATCACTTGGTTATGAATCATTTGATGCTTGCGAACCGTGCCTTTTGGGCAAGATGACTAAAACTCCGTTCTCCGGAACAATGGAACGAGCTACTAACTTGTTGGAAATAATACATACCGATGTATGCGGTCCAATGAGTGTTGATGCTCATGCCGGGTATCGTTATTTTCTGACATTCACAGATGATTTGAGCAGATATACGTATATCTACTTAATGAAGCACAAGTCTGAAACATTTGAAAAGTTCAAAGAATTTCAGAGTGAAGTGAAGAATCATTGTAACAAGAAAATAAAGTTTCTACAATCTGATCGTAGAGAAGAATATTTGAGTTACGAGTTTGGCCTTCATTTTAAACAATGTGGAATAGTTTCACAGCTCACGCCACATGGAACACCACAGCGTAATGGTGTGTCCGAACGTCGTAACCGCACTTTATTGGATATGGTGCGATCTATGATATATCTTACCGATTTACCACTATTGTTTTGGGTTATGCATTAGAGATAGCTGCATTTACTTTAAATAGGGCACCATCTAAATCCGTTGAGACGACATCGTATGAACTAGGGTTTAGCAGTAAACCTAAGCTGTCGTTTCTTAAAGTTTGGATTTGCGATGCTTATGTGAAAAAGTTTCATCCTGATAAGCTCGAACCCAAATCGAAGAAGTGCGTCTTCATAGAATACCCAAAGGAAACTGTTGGGTACACCTTCTATCACAGATCCGAAGGCAAGATATTCGTTGCTAAGAATGGATCCTTTCTAGAGAAGGAGTTTCTCTCGAAAGAAGTGAGTGGGAGGAAAGTAGAACTTGATAAGGTAATTGTACCTTCTACCGAATTGGAAAGTAATTCATCACAGAAATCAGTTCCAGTGATTCTTGCACCAATTAGTGAGGAAGTTAATGATGATGATCATGAAACTTCAGATCAAGTTATTACAGAAACTCATAGGTCTTCCAGAGTATGGTCCGCACCAGAGTGGTATGGTGATCCTATTCTAGAAGCCATGTTACTAGACCATGATGAACCTATGAACTATGAGGAAGCGATGATGAGCCCAGATTCCGCGAAATGGCTTGAAGCCATGAAATCTGAGATGGGATCCATGTATGAGAACAAAGTGTGGACTTTGATTGACTTTCCCGATGATCGGTGAGTCATTAAGAATAAATGGATCTTCAAGAGGAAGACAGACATTGATAGTAGTTTTACTATCTACAAAGCTCGACTTGTCGCAAAAAGGTTTTCGACAAGTTCAAGGTGTTGACTACAATGAGATTTTCTCAACTGTAGTGATGCTTAAGTCTGTCTGAATCATGTTAGCAATTGCCACATTTTATGAAATTTGGCAAATGGATGTCAAAACTGCATTCTTTAATGGTTTTCTTAGAGAAGAGTTGTATATGATGCAACGAGGAGGTTTTGTCAATCCTAAAGGTGCTAACAAAATGTGCAAGCTCCAGCGATCCATCTATGGATTGGTGCAAGCATCTCAGAGTTGGAATATACGCTTTGATAAGTTGATCAAATCATATAGTTTTATACAGACTTACGGTGAAGCCTGTATTTACAATAAAGTGAGTGGGAGCACTACCGCCTTTCTGATAAATATATGTGAGTAACATATTGTTGATCAGAAATGATGTAGAATTTTTCTGGAAAGCATAAAGGAGTATTTGAAAGGAGTTCTTTAAAAGAAAGACCTCAGTAAAGCTACTTACATATTGAGCATCAAGATCTATTGAGATAGATCAAGACGCTTGATAAGTTTTTTTTCAATAAGTACATACCTTGTCAAGATTTTAAAGTAGTTCAAAATGGAACAGTCAAAGAAAGAGTTCTTGTCTGTATTGCAAAGGTGTGAAATTGAGTAAGACTCAAATCCCGACCATGGCAGAAAAGAGAATGAAAGTCATTACCTATGCCTCAGTCATAGGTTCTATAAAGTATGCTATGCTATGTACCAGACCTATTATATACCTTGCTCTAAATTTGGCAAGGGAGTACAATAGTGATCTAGGAGTAGATCACTGGACATTGGTCAAGAATATCCTTAGTGAGGACTAAGGAAATATTTCTCGATTATGGAGGTGATAAAAGAGCCCGTCGTAAAGAGTTACATCGGTGCAAGCTTTCACACTGATCCAGATGACTCTAAGTCTCAATCTGGATACATATTGAAAGTGGGAGCAATTATCTAGAGTAGCTTCGTGCAGAGCATTGTAGACATAGAATATTTGCAAAATACATACGGCTCTGAATGTGACAGGCCCGTTGACTAAGCTTCTCTCACGAGCAAAACATGATCACACCTTAGTACTCTTTGGGTGTTAATCACATAGCGATGTGAACTAGATTATTGACTCTAGTAAACCCTTTGGGTGTTGGTCACATGACGATGTGAACTATGGGTGTTAATCATATACAGATATGAATATTGGTGTTAAATCACATGGCGATGTGAACTAGATTATTCACTCTAGTGCAAGTGGGAGACTGAAGGAAATATGCCCTAGAGGCAATAATAAAGTTATTATTTATTTCCTTATATCATGATAAATGTTTATTATTCATGCTAGAATTGTATTAACCAGAAACATGATACATGTGTGAATACATAGACAAACATATTGTCACTAGTATGCCTCTACTAGACTAGCTCATTAATCAAAGATGGTTATGTTTCCTAACCATAGAAATGAGTTGTCATTTGATTAACGGGATCACATCATTAGTAGAATGATGTGATTGACATGACCCATTCCATTAGCTTAGCACTTGATCGTTTAGTATGTTGCTATTGCTTTCTTCATGACTTATACATGTTCCTACAACTATGAGATTATGCAACTCCCGTTTACCGGAGGAATACTTTGTGTGCTACCAAACGTCACAACGTAACTGGGTGATTATAAAGGATCTCTACAGGTGTCTCCGAAGGTACATGTTATTGGGGAACGTAGCAGAAATTCAAAATTTTCCTACGAGTCACCAAGATCTATTTATGGAGAAACTAGCAACAAGGGGAAGGAGAGTGCATCTACATACCCTTGTAGATTGCTAAGCGGAAGCGTTCAAGTGAACGGGGTTGATGGAGTCATACTCGTCGTGATCCAAATCACCGATGATCCTAGTGCCGAACGGACGGCACCTCCGCGTTCAACACACGTACAGCCCGGTGACGTCTCCCATGCCTTGATCTAGCAAGGAGAGAGGGAGAGGTTGAGGAAGACTCCGTCCAGCAGCAGCACAACGGCATGGTGGTGATGGAGGAGCGTGGCAATCCTGCAGGGCTTCGCCAAGCACCGCGAGAGACGAGGAGGGAGAGGGGTAGGGCTGCGCCAACAAGAGAAGAAACTTCGTGTGTTGGGCTGCCCCTTTGCCTCCACTATATATAGAGGGAGAGGGGGGCTGCGCCCCCACCTACGGTTCCACCCTAGGGGCGGCGGCCAGCCCAAGATCCCATCTGGGGGGCGGCCAAGGGGGGAGAGGGGAAACTTACCCCCCAAGATAGGTGGGTGCACCCCCCCTCCCCAAACCCTAGGCGCCTTGGGCCCTTGTGGGGGGGGGCGCACCAGCCCACCAGGGGCTGGTCCCCTCCCACACTTGGCCCATGCTGCCCTCCGGGGATGGTGGCCCCACTTGGTGGACCCCCGAGACCCTCCCGGTGGTCCCGGTACATTACCGATAAAACCCGAAACTTTTCCGGTGATCAAAACAAGACTTCCCATATATAAATCTTTACCTCCGGACCATTCCGGAACTTCTCATGATGTCCAGGATCTCATCCGGGACTCTGAACAACATTCGATAACCACATACAAACTTCCTCTATAACCCTAGCGTCAGCGAACCTTAAGTGTGTAGACCCTACGGGTTCGGGAACCATGCAGACATGACCGAGACGTTCTCCGGTCAATAAACAACAGCGGGATCTGGATACCCATGTTGGCTCCCACATGTTCCACGATGATCTCATCGGATGAACCACGATGTCAAGGACTCAATCAATCCCGTATACAATTCCCTTTGTCTAGCGGTATTGTACTTGCCCGAGATTCGATCGTCGGTATGCCGATACCTTGTTCAATCTCGTTACCGGCAAGTCTCTTTACTCGTTCCGTGACACATCATCACGTGATCAACCCCTTGGTCACATTGTGCACATTATGATGATGTCCTACCGAGTGGGCCTAGAGATACCTCTCCGTCACACGGAGTGACAAATCCCAGTCTCGATTCATGCCAACCCAACAGACACTTTCGGAGTTACCCGTAGTGCACCTTTATAGCCACCCAGTTATGTTGTGACGTTTGGTACACCCAAAGCATTCCTACGGTATCAGGGAGTTGCACAATCTCATGGTCTAAGGAAATGATACTTGACACTAGAAAAGCTTTAGCATACGAACTACGCGATCTTTGTGCTAGCCTTAGGATTGGGTCTTGTCCATCACATCATTCTCCTAATGATGTGATCCCATTATCAACGACATCCAATGTCCATGGTTAGGAAACCGTAACCATCTATTGATCAACGGGCTAGTCAACTAGAGGCTTACTAGGGACATGGTGTTGTCTATGTATCCACACATGTATCTGAGTTTCCTATCAATACAATTATAGCATGGATAATAAACGATTATCATGAACAAGGAAATATAATAATAATAACTAATTTATTATTGCATCTAGGGCATATTTCCAACAGTCTCCCACTTGCACTAGAGTCAATAATCTAGTTCACATCGCCGTGTGATTAACACTCACAGGTCACATCGCCATGTGACCAACATCCAAAGAGTTTAAAATGTGTCACTAAACTAGTTCACATCATCATGTGATTAAGACTCAATGAGTTCTGGGGTTTGATCATGTTTTTCTTGTGAGAGAGGTTTTAGTCAACGGGTCTGGAACATTCAGATCCGTATGCATTTTGCAAATCTCTAGGTCATTTTGTAAATGCTGCTTCCACGCTCCACTTGGAGCTATTCCAAATGGTTGCTCCACTATACATATCCGGTTTGCTACTCAGAGTCATTCGGATAGGTGTTAAAGCTTGCATCGACGTAACCCTTTACGCCGAACTCTTTATCACCTCCATAATCAAGAGACATGTCCTTATTACTCCAAGGACAATTTTGACCGCTGTCCGGTGATCCACTCCTTGATCACCTTTGTACCCTCTTGCCAGACATGTGGCAAGGCACACATCAGGTGCGGTACACAGCATAGCATACTGTAGAGCCTACGTCTAAAGCATAGGGGACGACCTTCGTCCTTTCTCTCTTTTCAGTCGTGGTCGAGCTTTAAGGTGTAACTTCATACCTTACATCTCAGGCAAGAACTCCTTCTTTGACTGATCCGTCTTGAACACCTTCAAGATCATGTCAAGCTATATGCTCATTTGAAAGTACCATTAAGCGGTTTTTTGATCTATCCTTATAGATCTTGATGCTCAATGTTCAAGTAGCTTAAACCAGGTTTTCCCTTGAAAAACACCTTTCAAATACCCTATATTCTTTCCAGAAACTCTACATCATTTTTGATCAACAATATGTCAACAACATATACTCATCAAAAATTCTATAGTGCTCCCACTCACTTCTTTGGAAATACAAGTTTCTCATAAACTTTGTATAAACACAAAATCTTTGATCATCTTATCAAAGTGTATATTCCAACTCCGAGATGCTTACTCCAGTCCATGGAAGGATCGCTGGAGCCAGCATGCCTTTTAGCATCCTTAGGATCGACAAAACCTTTCTGATTGTATCACATACAACCTTTCCTTACGAAAACTGGTAAGGAAACTCCTTTTGACATCCATCTGCCAGATTTCATAAATGCAGCTAATGCTAACATGATTCCGACGGACTTAAGCATCGCTACGTATGCGAAAATCTCATCGTAGTCAACTCCTTGAACTTGTGAAAAACTCTTCGCCACAAGTCAAGCTTCATAGACGGTGACATTACCGTCCACGTCCGTCTTCTTCTTAAAGATCCATTTATCTCAATGGCTTGCCGATCATCGGGCAAGTCCACCAAAGTCCATGTTGTGTTCTGATACATGGATCCTATCTCGGATTACATGGCTTCCAACCATTTCTCGGAATATGGGCCCACCATCGCTTCTCCATAGCTCGTAGGTTCATTGCTGTCTAGCAACATGACCTTCAAGACAGGATTACTGTATCACTCTGAAGTAGTACGCATCCTTGTCACCCTACGAGGTACGGTAGTGACTTGATCCGAAACTTCATGATCACTATCATAAGCTTCTACTTCACTTGGTGTGGGCGCCACAGGAACAACTTCCTATGCCCTGCTACACACTAGTTGAAGTGACGGTAACCTCATCAAGTCTCCACCATGCTCCCACTCAACTTTCCGAGACAAACTTTTCCTCGAGAAAGGACCCGATTCAAGAAACAATCCCCATTGCTTTTAGATCTGAATTAGGAGGTATACCCAACTGTTTTGGGTGTCCTATGAAGATGCATTTTATCCGCTTTGGGTTCGAGCTTATCAACCTGAAACTTTTTCACATAAGCATCGCAGCCCCAAACTTTTAAGAAACGACAACTTAGGTTTCTCCAAACCATAGTTCAAACGGTGTCGTCTCAACAGAATTATGTGGTGCCCTATTAAAGTGAGTGTGGTTGTCTCTAATGCCTAACCCATGAACGATAGTGGTAATTCGATAAGAGACATCATGGTACGCACCATATCCAATAGGGTGCAACTATGATGTTCGGACACACCATCACACTATGGTGTTCCAGGCGGTATTAATTGTGAAACAATTTCCACAATGTCTTAATTGCGTGCCAAAGCTCGTAACTCAGATACTCGTCTCTATGATCATATCATAGACATTTTATCCTCTTGTCACGATGATCTTCAACTTCACTCTGAAATTACTTGAACCATTCAATAATTCAGACTTGTGTTTCATCAAGTAAATATATTCAGTATCTACTCAAATCATCCGTGAAGTAAGAACATAACGATATCCACTGCGTGCCTCAGCACTCATTGGACTGCACACATCAAAATGTATTACTTCCAACAAGTTGCTTTCTTGTTCCATTTTACTGAAAACGAGGCTTTCAGTCATCTTGCCCATGTGGTATGATTTGCATGTCTCAAGTGATTCAAAATCAAGTGAGTCCAAACGGTCCATTTGCATGGAGTTTCTTGCATATACACCAATAGACATGGTTCGCATGTCTCAAACTTTTCAAAAACGAGTGAGTCCAAAGATCCATCAACATGGAGCTTCTTCATGCGTTTTATACCAATATGACTTACATGGTAGTGCCACAAGTAGGTGGTACTATCATTACTATCTTATATCTTTTGGCATGAACATGTGTATCACTATGATCGAGATTCAATAAACCATTCATTTTAGGTGCAAGACCATTGAAGGTATTATTCAAATAAATAGAGTAACCATTATTCTCCTTAAATGAATAACCGTATTGCGATAGACATAGTCCAATCATGTCTATGCTCAACGCAAATACCAAATAACAATTATTTAGGTTTAACACCAATCTCGATGGTAGAGGGAGCGTGCGATGCTTGATCATATCAAGATTGGAAAACACTTCCAACACATATCGTCAGCTCACCTTTAGCTAGTCTCTGTTTATTCCGTAGCGTTTTATTTCGAGTTACTAACACTTAGCAACCGAACCCATATCTAATACCCTGGTGCTACTAGGAGTACTAGTAAAGTACACACTAATATAATGTATATCCAATATACTTCTATCGACCTTGCCAGCCTTCTCATCTACCAAGTATCTAGGGTAATTCTGCTCCAATGGCTATTCCCCTTATTACAGAGGCACTTAGTCTCGGGTTTGGGTTCAACCTTGGGTTTCTTCACTAGAGCAGCAGCTGATTTGCCGTTTCATGAAGTATCCCTTCTTGCCCTTGCCCTTCTTGAAACTAGTGGTTTCACCAACCATCAACAATTGATGCTCCTTCTTGATTTCTACTTTCGTGGTGTCAAACATCGCGAATATCTCAAGGATCATCATATCTATCCCTGATATGTTATAGTTCATCATGAAGCTCTAGCAACTTGGTGGCAATGACTTTGGAGAAACATCACTATCTCATCTGGAAGAGCAACTCCCACTCGATTCAAGTGATTTTTGTACTCAGACAATCTGAGCACAAGCTCAACGATTGAGCTTTTCTCCCTTAGTTTGCAGGCAAAGAAAATCGTCGGAGGTCTTATACCTCTTGACGTGGGCACGAGCCTGAAATCCCAATTTCAGCCCTCGAAACATCTCATATGTTCCGCGATGTTTCGAAATCGTCTTTGGTGCCTCAACTCTAAACCGTTTAACTGAACTATCACGTAGTTATCAAAACGTGTATGTCAGATGTTCGCAACATCCACAAACGACGTTCGAGGTTCAGCACACTGAGCGGTGCATTAAGGACATAAGCCTTCTATGAAGCAACGAGGAGAATCCTCAGTTTACGGACCCAGTCCGCATAATCGCTACTATCAACTTTTAACTAAATTTATTTTCTCTAGGAACATATCTAAAACAGTAGAACTAAAGCGCGAGCTTACGACATAATTTGCAAAGATCTTTTGACTATGTTCAGGATAATTAAGTTCATCTTATGAACTCCCACTCAGATAGACATCCCTCTAGTTATCTAAGTGATTACATGATCCGAGTCAACTAGGCCGTGTCCGATCATCACGTGAGACGGACTAGTCAACGTCGGTGAACATCTTCATGTTGATCGTATCTTTTATACGACTCATGCTCGACCTTTTGGTCTTCCGTGTTCCGAGGCCATGTCTGTACATGCTAGGCTCGTCAAGTCAACCTAAGTGTATCGCGTGTGTAAATCTGGCTTACACCCGTTGTATGTGAACGTTAGAATCTATCACACCCGATCATCACGTGGTGCTTCGAAACAATGAACTTTCACAACGGTGCATAGTTAGGGGAACACTTTCTTGAAATTTTAATGAGGGATCATCTTATTTACTACCGTCGTTCTAAGCAAATAAGATGCATAAACATGATAAACATAACATGCAATCAAATAGTGACATGATATGGCCAATATCATATTGCTCCTTTGATCTCCATCTTCGGGGAGCCATGATCATCTTCGTCACCGGCATGACACCATGATCTCCATCATCATGATCTCCATCATCGTGTCTTCATGAAGTTGTCACGCCAACGACTACTTCTACTTATATGGCTAACGTGTTTAGCAATAAAGTAAAGTAATTTACATGGCGTTCTTCAATGACACGCAAGTCATACAAAAAATAAAGACAACTCATATGGCTCCTGCCGGTTGTCATACTCATCGACATGCAAGTCGTGATTCTTATTACAAGAACATGATCATCTCATACATCACATATATCATTCATCACATCCTTTGGCCATATCACATCACAAAACACTTGCTGCAAAAACAAGTTAGACGTCCTCTAATTGTTGTTGCAAGTTTTTACGTGGCTTTTATAGGTGTTCTAGCAAGAATGTTTCTTACCTACGTAAAACCACAACGTGATATGCCAATTTCTATTTACCCTTCATAAGGACCCTTTTCATCGAATCCGCTCCAACTAAAGTGGGAGAGACAGACACCCGCTAGCCACCTTATGCAACTAGTGCATGTCAGTCGGTGGAACCTGTCTCACATAAGCGTACGTGTAAGGTCGGTCCGGGCCGCTTCATCCCACGATGTCGCCGAAGCAGGATAAGACTAGTAGTGGCAAGAAAATTAACAACATCTACGCCCACAACCGCTTTGTGTTCTACTCGTGCATAGAAACTACGCATAGACCTAGCTCATGATGCCACTGTTGGGGAACGTAGCAGAAATTAAAAATTTTCCTACGAGTCACCAAGATCTATCTATGGAGAAACTAGCAACGAGGGGAAGGAGAGTGCATCTACATACCCTTGTAGATCACTAAGCGGAAGCGTTCAAGTGAACGGGGTTGATGGAGTCGTACTCGTCGTGATCCAAATCACCGATGATCCTAGTGCCGAATGGACGGCACCTCCGTGTTCAACACACGTACAGCCCGGTGACGTCTCCCATGCCTTGATCCAGTAAGGAGAGAGGGAGAGGTTGAGGAAGACTCCGTCCAGCAGTAGCACAACGGCATGGTGGTGATGGAGGAGCGTGGCAATTCTGCAGGGCTTCGCCAAGCACCGCGAGAGACGAGGAGGGAGAGAGGTAGGGCTATGCCAACAAGAGAAGAAACTTCGTGTGTTGGGCTGCCCCTTTGCCTCCACTATATATAGGGGGAGAGGGGGGCTATGCCCCCACCTCGGGTTCCACCCTAGGGGCGGCGGCCAGCCCAAGATCCCATCTGGGGGCGGCCAAGGGGGGAGAGGGGAAACTTACCCCCCAAGTTAGGTGGGTGCGCCCCCCTCCCCAAACCCTAGGCGCCTTGGGCCCTTGTGGGGGCGCACCAGCCCACCTGGGGCTGGTCCCCTCCCACACTTGGCCCATGCTACCCTCTGGGGATGGTGGCCCCACTTGGTGGACCCCCGGGACCCTCCTGGTGGTCCCGGTACGTTACCGATAAAACCCAAAACTTTTCCGGTGACCAAAATAGGACTTCCCATATATAAATCTTTACCTCCGAACCATTCCGGAACTCCTCGTGACGTCTAGGATCTCATCCGGGACTCAACAATATTCGGTAACCACATACAAACTTCCTTTATAAACCTAGCGTCATCGAACCTTAAGTGTGTAGACCCTATGGGTTCGGGAACCATGCAGACATGACCGAGACGTTCTCCGGTCAATAAACAACCGCGGGATATGGATACCCATGTTGGCTCCCACATGTTCCACGATGATCTCATCGTATGAACCACGATGTCAAGGACTCAATCAATCCCGTATACAATTCCCTTTGTCTAGCGGTATTGTACTTGCCCGAGATTCGATCGTCGGTATGCCGATACCTTGTTCAATCTTGTTATCGGCAAGTCTCTTTACTCGTTACGTAACAATCATCCCGTGATCAACCCCTTGGTCACATTGTGCACATTATGATGATGTCCTACTGAGTGGGCCCAGAGATACCTCACCGTCACACGGAGTGACAAATCCCAGTCTCGATTCATGCCAACCCAACAGACACTTTTGGAGATACCCGTAGTGCACCTTTATAGCCACCCAGTTACGTTGTGACGTTTGGTACACCCAAAGCATTCCTACGGTATCCGGGAGTTGCACAATCTCATGGTCTAAGGAAATGATACTTGATATTAGAAAAGCTTTAGCATATGAACTACACGATCTTTGTGCTAGGCTTAGGATTGGGTCTTGTCCATCACATCATTCTCCTAATGATGTGATCCCGTTATCAACGACATCCAATGTCCATGGTCAGGAAACCGTAACCATCTATTGATCAACGGGCTAGTCAACTAGAGGCTTACTAGGGACATGGTGTTGTCTATGTATCCACACATGTATCTAAGTTTCCTATCAATACAATTATAGCATGGATAATAAATGATTATCATGAACAAGGAAATATAATAATAATAACTAATTTATTCTTGCCTCTAGGGCATATTTCCAACACATGTTGGGTTGGCGTATTTCGAGATTAGGATTTGTCACTCCGATTGTCGGAGAGGTATCTCTAGGCCCTCTCGGTAATGCACATCACTATAAGCCTTGCAAGCAGTGTGACTAATGAGTTAGTTGCAGGATGATGCATTACGTAACGAGTAAAGAGACTTGCCGGTAACGAGATTGAACTAGGTATTGAGATACCGACGATCGAATCTCGGGCAAGTAACATATCAATGACAAAGGGAACTACGTATGTTGTTATGCGGTTTGACCGATAAAGATCTTCGTAGAATATGTAGGAGCCAATATGAGCATCCAGGTTCCGCTATTGGTTATTGACCGGAAACGTGTCTCGGTTATGTCTACATACTTCTCGAACCCGTAGGGTCCGCATGCTTAAGGTTTCGATGACAGTTATATTATGAGTTTATGAGTTTTGCTGTACCGAAGGAGTTCGGAGTCCCGTATGAGATCAGGGACATGACGAGGAGTCTCGAAATGGTCGAGACGTAAAGATCGATATATTGGACGACTATATTCGAACTTTGGAAAGGTTCTGAGTGATTCGGGTATTTTCGGGGGTACCGGGGAGTTACGGGAATACGAGGAAGAAGCAATGGGCCTCATGGGCCAATTGGTGGAAGAGAGGAGGTAGGGAGCGCGGCCCCCTAGCCCAAACCGAATTGGACTAGGGGGGCGCCCCCCCCCCCCTTTCCTATTTTTCCTCCCTCTCCTTCCTTCTCCTTCTCCTTCTCCTTCCCTTCCTTCCCCTCTCCTAGTTGGACAAGGAAAGGAGGGAGTCCTACTCCCGGTGGGAGTAGGACTCCTCCTGGCACGCCCCTTCTAGGCCGGCCGCCCCCTCCTCCCTTTCTCCTTTATATACGGGGGCAGGGGGCACCTCTAGACATAACAACTATTATTCAACATTGCATGCTAAATGCCTCTGCATATTTAATACTCCTATCATCAAATAGAATCATTAAACAAGCAAACATACACAAACAATGCAAACATAACAGCAATCTGCCAAAACAGTACTGTCTGTAAAGAATGCAAGATTCATCATACTTCCCTAACTCCAAAAATTATAAGAAAAATACCAAAATGTATAAGATTTATCAGAGCTCAATATGCAAAAGGTTTCAACATTTTCTCACTCTCTGACATTTCTAGGGAATTTTTGCAACAGCGGCAAACTTTCTGTTTTCAAACAGCAACATGTATACTAGCAAAATAAGCATGGTAAAGGCTACCCTTGACATTTTTATTGAAAATATAGATGCAAAACATTATTATAAATAACATCAAGAAAATACTAACAAAAGAAAATGACGCTCCAAGGAAAACACATATCATGTGGTGAATAAAAATATAGCTCCAAGTAAAGTTACCGATGGACGAAGACGAAAGAGGGATGCCTTCCGGGGTATCCCCAAGCTTAGGCTCTTGATTGTCCTTGAATATTACCTTGGGTTGCCTTGGGCATCCCCAAGCTTAGGCTTTTGCCACTCCTTATTCCATAGTCCATCGAATCTTTTCCCAAAACTTGAAAACTTCACAACACAAAACTCAACAGAAAACTCGTAAGCTCCGTTAGTATAAGAAAATAAAACCACCACTTAGGTACTGTAATGAACTTATTCTAAATTCATATTGGTGTAATATCTACTATATTGTAACTTCTCTATGGTTCATACCCTCCGATACTACTCATAGATTCATCAAAATAAGCAAACAACACATAGAAAACAGAATCTGTCAAAAACAGAACAATCTGTAGTAATCTGTATCAAATGTATACTTCTGGAACTCCAAAAATCCTATAAAATTAGGAAGTCCTAAGAAATTTGTGTACCAATTAACTGCAAAAAGAATCAGATCATAAGAAAGTTTCTGTGAATTACCAAAACTAATTTACTGGGTGCAAAAGTTTCTGATTTTCAGCAGGATCAACAAAACTATCACCGTAAGCTATCCTAAAGGTCTTACTTGGCACTTTATTGAAACAAAACCTATAAAACATGATTACTACAGTAGAGTAATCATGTGAACACACAAAAACAGTAGGGGTAAATATTGGGTTGTCTCCCCACAAGCGCTTTTCTTTAATGCCTTTCTAGCTAGGCATGATGATGACAATGACGATGCTCACGTAAAAGATAGGAATTGAAGCATAACGGGAGCATCATGAAGCATATTACTAGCACATTTAAGTCTAACCCACTTCCTATGCATAGGGATTTTGTGAACAAACAACTTATGGGAACAATAATCAACTAGCATAGGAAGGCAAAATGAGCATAGCTTCAAGATTTTCAACACATAGAGAGGAAACTTGATATCATTGCAATTACTACAAGCATATGTTCCTCCCTCATAATAATTTTCAGTAACATCATGAATAAATTCAATAATATAACCAGCACCTAAAGCATTATTTTCATGATCTACTTGCATAGAAAATTTACTACTCTCCACATAAACAAATTTCTCATCATGAATAGTAGTGGGAGCAAACTCAACAAAATAATTATCATGTGAGGCATAATCCAATTGAAAACTAAAATCATGATGACAAGTTTCATGGTTATCATTATTCTTAATAGCATACAAGGCATCACAATAATCATCATAGATAGCAACTTTCTTCTCATAATCAATTGGAACCTCTTCCGAAATAGTGGATTCATCACTAAATAAAGTCATGACCTCTCCAAATCCACTTTCATAATTATCACAATAATATTCAACATCCTCCAAAATAGTGGGATCATTACTTCCTAAAGTTGACACTCTTCCAAACCCACTTTCATCGATATAATCATCATCAATAGGAGGCATGCTTTCATCATAATAAATATTCTCATCAAAACTTGGGGGACTAAACATATCATCTTCATCAAACATAGCTTCCCCAAGCTTGTGGCTTTGCATATCATTAGCATCATGGATATTCAAGGAATTCATACTAACAGCATTGCAACATGCTCATCATACAATCTAGTACCAAACATTTTAATGCATTCTTCTTCTAGCAATTGAGCACAATTTCTCAATATCATTTTCACAAAAGATATTAAAAAGATGAAGCGTATGAGGCAAACTCAATTCCATTCTTTGAAATTTTATTTTATAAACTAAACTAGTGATAAAACAAGAAACAAAAAAGATTCGATTGCAAGATCTAAAGATATACCTTCAAGCACTAACCTCCCCGGCAACGGCGCCAGAAAAGAGCTTGATGTCTACTATACAACCTTCTTCTTGTAGACGTTGTTGGGCCTCCAAGTGCAGAGGTTTGTAGGACAGTAGCAAATTTCCCTCAAGTGGATGATCTAAGGTTTATCAATCCGTAGGAGGCGTAGGATGAAGATGGTCTCTCTCAAAAAACCCTGCAACCAAATAACAAAGAGTCTCTTGTGTCCCCTACACACCCAATACAATGGTAAATTGTATAGGTGCACTAGTTCGGTGAAGAGATGGTGATACAAGTGCAATACGAATGGTAGATATAAGTTTTTGTAATCTGAAATTATAAAAACAGCAAGGTAACTAATGACAAAAGTGAGCGTAAACGGTATTGCAATGGTAGAAAACAAGGCATAGGGTTCATACTTTCACTAGTGCAAGTTCTCTCAACAATAATAACATAATTGGATCATATAACTATCCCTCAACATGCAACAAAGAGTCACTCCAAAGCCACTAATAGCGGACAACAAATGGAGAGATTATGGTAGGGTATGAAACCACCTCAAAGTTATCCTTTCTGTTCTATCTATTCAAGAGTCCGTAGTAAAATAACATGAAGCTATTCTTTACGTTCAATCTATCATAGAGTTCGTACTAGAATAACACCTTAAGACACAAATCAACAAAAACCCTAATGTCACCTAGATACTCCATTGTCACCTCAAGTATCCGTGGGCATGATTATACGATATGCATCACACAATCTCAGATTCATCTATTCAACCAACACAAAGTACTTCAAAGAGTGCCCCAAAGTTTCTACCGGAGAGTCAAGACGAAAACGTGTGCGAACCCCTATGCATAGGTTCATGGGCGGAACCCGCAAGTTGATCACCAAAACATACATCAAGTGGATCATGTGAATATCCCATTGTCACCACAGATAAGCACGGCAAGACAAACACCAAGTGTTCTCAAATCCTTAAAGACTCAATCCGTCAAGATAACTTAAAAGGGAAAACTCAATCCATTACAAGAGAGTAGAGGGGGGAGAAACATCATAAGATCCAACTATAATAGCAAAGCTCGTGATACATCAAGATGATGCGAAGTCAAGAACACGAGAGAGAGAGAGAGATCAAACACATAGCTACTGGTACATACCCTCAGCCCCGAGGGTGAACTACTCCCTCCTTGCCATGGAGAGCGCCGGGATGATGAAGATGGCCACCGGTGAGGGATCCCCCCTCCGGCAGGGTGCCAGAACGGGCTCCCGAGAGGTTTTTGGTGGCTATAGAGGCTTGCGGCGGCGGAACTGCCGATCTATTGTTGTCTTTGATGTTTTTAAGGTATATGGGGATATATACGCGAAAGAAGTCGGTCAGGGGGCCACAAGGGGCCCACAAAACAGGGGGCACGCTCAGTTGGGGGGGGCTCCACCCTCGTGGCCACCTCGAAGCTTACTTAACTTCAACTCCAAGTCTCCTGGATCACTTTCGTTCCAAAAATCACGCTCCCGAAGGTTTCATTCCGTTTGGACTCCGTTTGATATTCCTTTTCTTCGAAACACTGAAATAGGCAAGAAAACAACAATATGGGTTGGGCCTCCAGTTAATAGGTTACTCCCAAAAATAATATAAAAGTGTATAATAAAGCCCATAAACATCCAAAACACATAATAATATAGCATGAATGCTTCATAAATTATAGATACGTTGGAGACGTATCAACCATATGCATGATATGAGCAGTATAACTGTGCCAAGTTAGAGCATACACCTCGGCGGGGGAATAGGACCGGTCATCTGTCTCTAAATCCATCTCTGAGGAGCTATTGGGACCCAACAAGAGATCTGCTTCGACAGGTAGCACTGTCTGCTCTGAAGGCCTTGTTTTCACTCTAGATTTTTCCATCTCCCACCCAAATGGCTGATTCACAGGAAGAGTAGTTTAATGTCCAAACATTGTCGACAAATGGAAATGTAATGAAGAAAAGGATGGGCAAGATATAATTCAAATATATGATGCCTGATTAAACAGGATGGCATTGCACATTTCACATATATTATGGCTGGCTAAAAGACATGAGACTGCATAATTCCCATATATGATATAGAAACTAAACAGGTGGCATTACAGAACATGTCCAAACTAAGTAGATGACATATATGATGTAAAAAGTAGGCACTGCAAGGCAACATATGCATGATATGACTAACATCATCATGCCAAGGTAGAGCAAACACCTTGGGGGTAAATAGGAGTGGTCAGCTACGTCTGAATCCGCCTCAGAACAGATAGCTTCCTCTGGATTACAATCTGGAGAGGGGGGAAGGGTTTGCCATTGAACCCACCATGGAGCAGTGTCTGCATGACATTGTATTGCTGCGCAAAACTCTTCTCTTTTTCTCTACATGTTCAGCATGACTGTACAATATCTGACATGCATACGGGAAACATATGGTGAGATTATGTAAGGAGAGCATGGAGAAATTTAGAGTGATGGTAACAACCAGTGGATGGATCCAAAAATAATGATAGCAGGCTGATGATTGCATTAATTTAATAAAAAGAAGATGATGTGATACGTCTCCAACATATCTATAATTTATGAAGCATTCATGCTATTTTATTATCTGTTTTGAATGAGTATGGGCTTTATTATACACTTTTATATTACTTTTGGGACTAACCTATTAACCGGAGGCCCAGCCCATATTGCTGTTTTATTGCCTGTTTCAGTATTTAGAAGAAAAGGAATATCAAATGGAGTCCAAATGGAATGAAACCTTTAGGAGCGTGATTTTTAGGAAGAATATGGTCCGGGAGACTTGGAGTTCACGTCAGAAGATCATCGAGGAGGCCACAAGATAGGGGGGGCGCCCACCCCCCTGGGCGCGCCCTACCCTCTCATGGGCCCCTCGAGGCTCCCCCGACCGACTTCTTTCGCCTATATAAGCCTACGTACCCTAAAAACATCGAATACAAAGATAGATCGGGAGTTCCACCACCACAAACCTCTGTAGCCACCAAAAACCTCTCGGGAGCCTGTTCCGGCACCCTGCCGGAGGGGGAATCCATCACCGGTGGCCATCTTCATCATCCCGGTGCTATCCATGATGAGGAGGGAGTAGTTCACCCTCGGGGCTGAGGGTATGTACCAGTAGCTATGTGTTTGATCTCTCTCTCTCTCTCTCTCTCTCTCTCTCTCTCTCTCTCTCTCGTGTTCTCTCTATGGCACGATCTTGATGTATCGCGAGCTTTGCTATTATAGTTGGATCTTATGATGTTTCTCCCCCTCTACTCTCTTGTGATGAATTGAGTTTTCCTCTTGAAGTTATCTTATCGGATTGAGTCTTTAATGATTTGAGAACACTTGATGTATGTCTTGCCGTGTTTATCTGTGGTAACATTGGGATATCACGTGCCACTTGATGTATGTTTTGGTGATCAACTTGCGGGTTCCGCCCATGAACCTATGCATAGGGGTTGGCACACGTTTTCGTCTTGACTCTCCGGTAGAAACTTTGGGGCACTCTTTGAAGTACTATGTGTTGGTTGAATAGATGAATCTGAGATTGTGTGATGCATATCGTATAATCATGCCCACGGATACTTGAGGTGACAATGGAGTATCTAGGTGACATTAGGGTTTTGGTTGATTTGTGTCTTAAGGTGTTATTCTAGTACGAACTCTTGAATAGATCAATCTGAAAGAATAACTTTGAGGTGGTTTCGTACACTACCATAATCTCTTCGTTTGTTCTCCGCTATTAGTGGCTTTGGAGTGACTCTTTGTTGCATGTTGAGGGATTGTTATATGATCTATCTATGTTATTATTGTTGAGAGAACTTGCACTAGTGAAAGTATGAACCCTATGCCTTGTTTCCTACCATTGCCATACCGTTTACGCTCACTTTTACCATTAGTTACCTTGCTGTTTTTATATTTTCAGATTACAAATACCTATATCTACTATCCATATTGCACTTGTGTCACCATCTCTTCGCCGAACTAGTGCACCTATACAATTTACCATTCTATTGGGTGTGTTGGGGACACAAGAGACTCTTTGTTATTTGGTTGCAGGGTTGTTTGAGAGAGACCATCTTCATCCTACGCCACCCACGGATTGATAAACCTTAGGTCATCCACTTGAGGGAAATTTGCTACTGTCCTACAAACCTGTGCACTTGCAGGCCCAACAACGTCTACAAGAAGAAGGTTGCATAGTAGACATCAAGCTCTTTTCTGGCGCCGTTACCGGGGAGGTGAGTGCTTGAAGGTATATCTTTAGATCTTGCAATCGAATCTTTTTGTTTCTTGTTTTATCACTAGTTTAGTTTATAAAAGAAAAGTAAAAAAAATGGAGTTAAGTTTGTCTCATACGCATCATCTTTTTAATATCTTTCGTGAGTTTGATGGAAAGGAAAAATGTGCTCAAGTGTTAGAAGAAGAATTACATAGAATGCTTGGCATGAAATATGTGAATGATGAGCATGATTGCAATGTTGTTAGTATGAATTCCTTGAATATCCTTGATGCTAATGATATGCAAAGCCACAAGCTTGGGGAAGCTATGTTTGATGAATATGATATTTTTTGTCCCCCAAGTTTTGATGAGCAAATTTATTATGATGATAGCATGCCTCCTATTTATGATGATTATATTGTTGAAAGTGGGTTTGGAAGAGTGTCAACTTTAGGAAGTAATGATCCCACTATTTTGGAGGATGTTGAATCTTATAATATTTATGAAAGTGGATTTGGAAGAGTGTCAACTTTATTTAGTGATGAATCCACTATTTCGGAAGAGGTTCCAATTGATTATGAGAACAAAGTTGCTATATATGATGATTATGATGACTTGTATGCTATTAGGAATAATGGTAACCATGAAACTTGTCATCATGATTTTAGTTCTCAATTGGATTATGCCTCACATGATAATTATTTTGTTGAGTTTACTCCCACTATTATTCATGAGAAGATATTTGCTTATGTGGAGAGTAGTAAATTTTCTATGCTTGTAGATCATGAAAAGAATGCTTTAGGTGCTGGTTATATTGTTGAATTCATTCATGATGCTACTGAAAATTATTATGAGAGAGGAACTTATGCTTGTAGGAATTGCAATAATATCAAGTTTCCTCTCTATGTGTTGGAAATTTTGAAGCTATGCTTGTTTTACCTTCCTATGCAAGTTGATTATTGTTCCCATAAGTTGTTTGCTCATAAAATCCCTATGCATAGGAAGTGGATTAGGCTTAAATGTGCTAGTCATATGCTTTATGATTCTCCCGTTATGTTTCAATTCTTGTCTTTTATGGGAGCATCATTGTCATCATCATGCCTAGCTAGAAAGGCATTAAATAAAAGCGCTTGTTGGGAGATAACCCAATATTTATCCTTACTGTTTTTGTGTGTCCACATGATTATGCTACTGTATTAATCATGTTTTATAGCTTTTGTTTCAATAAAAGTGCCAAGTAAGACCTTTAGGATAGCTTACAGTGATAGTTGTGTTGATCCTGCTGAAAATCAGAAACTTTTGCACCCAGAAAATTAGTTTTTTTAATTCACAGAAACGTGCTTCGGATCTGATTTTTTTTTATCTGGATTGGTACACAAATTTCTTAGGACCACTAATTTGGTAGGATTTTTGTAGTTCCATAAGTATACGTTTGATACAGATTACTACAGATTATTCTGTTTTTGACAGATTCTGTTTTCTATATGTTGTTTACTTATTTTGATGAATCTATGAGTAGTATCGGAGTGTATGAACCATATAGAAGTTAGAATACATTAGATATTACACCAATATGAATTTATAATGAGTTCATTACAGTACCTAAGTGGTGGTTTTGTTTTCTTATACTAACAGAGCTTACGAGTTTTTCTGTTGAGTTTTGTGTTGTGAAGTTTTCAAGTTTTGGGTGAAGATTCGATGGACTATGGAATAAGGAGTGGCAAGCGCCTAAGCTTGGGGATGCCCAAGGCACCCCAAGTTAATATTCAACAATAGCAAAAAGCCTAAGCTTGGGGATGCCCCGGAAGGCATCCCCTCTTTCGTCTTCGTTTATCGGTAACTTTACTTGGAGCTATATTTTTATTCGCCACATGATATGTGTTTTGCTTGGAGCGTCATTTTCATTTGTTAGTTTTGCTTGCTGTTATTTATATTAATGTTTGCATCTTTAGTTTCAATAAAAATGTCAAGGATAGCCTTTACCATGCTTATTTTGCTAGTATACATATTGTTGTTTCAAAACAGAAAGTTTACCGCTGTTGCAAAAATTCCCTAGAAAAGTTAGGGAACGGTATAATGTTGAAACTTTTTGCATAATGAGCTCTGATAAATCTTCTACAGCGTAGTATTTTTCTCATAATTTTTGGAGTTAGGTAAGTATTGATACTCTTGCATTCGTTTACAGACTGTACTGTTTTGGCAGATTGCTGTTATGTTTGCATTGTTTGCATATGTTTGCTTGTTTAATGATTCTATTTGAGGATAGGAGTATTAAATATCCAGAGGCATTTAGTATGCAATGTTGAATAATAATTTTAGTGATTTGTTACAATATAAAATGATAAGGTTTTGCATTGGTTTATACTAACCTATCTCACGAGTTCTTGTTGAGTTTGGTGTGGATGAAGCTTTTGATAAAAAGAGAAACCATGATATGAGAGGAATTAGGAGACACAAAAGTTCAAGCTTGGGGATGCCCAAGGCACCCCAAGATTATATTTCAAGAAGTCTCAAGCATCTAAGCTTGGGGATGCCCCGTTAGGCATCCCACCTTTTTTCTTCAACAACTATCGGTTCGTATCGGTTGAGCCTAAGTTTTTTGCTTCTTCACATGAGTTGTCCTATCCTTGCAATGTCATTTTATTTTGTTTTGCTTGCTGCTTGATTAGAATACCAAGATCTGAATTTCTTAAATGAGAGAGAGTCTTCGCATAGTTACATAATTATTTAGCTACTCATTGATCTTCACTTATATCTTTTTGGAGTAGTTTGTCATTTACTCATGTGCTTCACTTATATCCTACGAGTAAATGGTTGAATGAGTTGAATATCATAAATCTGAAATTATATATACCTCATTTGCTTATCCCATGGGGAGTGTTGACTTCATATCTAAGAGGTAGAGGTTTTAAATTTATTGAAGGTTAGCAAGCATTGTATTGGTCATTTGAACAATTCATGAAAGAATATTGAAGGAAGAGAGATTTCACATATAAATATACTATCCTAGACATCTTTTATAGTTGGGAGCACTCATTAAGTATGACATTGAAAGAACATGCGGTGCCCCCATGTTTGGTTTTGGCAATTGATGACAATCTCTATGGACTAATGGTTGTCGAGTTATATTTGAAGGATTTGTCCATAGGCTTTTCTTGAAGTCCATGTGTTGGTTTCAAGGAGTTTATGAGTTGACCAAGGTGCTATTAAGGAATTATCCAAAGATTGGTCATGTGAGTGTTAAGCTTATTGCAAGCATGTCTTGAAGAAGAAGATTGTGTGATCATTCATGTTTACCTTCAAGACATCATCCAAATGAAGAGATTTGGAAAGATTCAAGGTTGATCAAGACTAAGTGAAAGAGTGAATCAAGTTGATCAACACATAAAGCGAGTTGGAAAGAGAGTTGGAAAGATTCAAGGTTGATCAATACTAAGTGAAAGAGTGAATCAAGTTGATCAACACACAAAGCGTAGAATATGTACCGAGAGGGATCAAGCGATCCCATGGTATGGTAAGCACTGCCAATTACGCTTTGTGTACTAACCATGATCTTTGTGAGAGTTCTTTGTGGGGTTCGGTTGTGGTGTGCAAGTTCAAGTGAGGCATCACGAAGAGATCAAATGCTTGAAGCTTGTCATCCATTGTGGTGACAATGGACTTGTGAAGATGTGCGGAAGAGTGGCTCACCCATAGTGGAGTATGGGGGAGCAATCAACTAGTCTTCATCGAGCCAACACAATCAAGAAAGGTGGTCCAACTTGAGGGAGTCAAGATCGTCATCATCTAGCTCAAGTGGATCTTGTGCAAGGCAAAGGTTTGCCCTTGATAGGTTTTCTATTTTACTGGTCTCATGGTAGTTGTGGGAGACCAGGTTATAGGATCGATTGCCGTACTATCAAGGGGGGCTCTCGATGAGTATCTTAATCGTATCGTTCATAGAGAGCTCAAACCATTGCATCCTTGCATCTTCTTGTTGGTTCTTGTTTGGTTCTTCTCTTGTGAGTTTTGGAGCTTATGGTCATTTTTATGACAAGCTCGAGTTCATCGAGAACGGAGTTCACATGCATCTTCTATGATGTTTTCGATGTTGGAGGGTATGCCGGTTCTTCTCTGTTCGAGGTGTCACTCCTTTGGTCATTTGATGCTACTCGTTGTCTTGTTTCAAACAAGCTTGAGTTTGCTCAATTCGGAGCTCATTTGCAGAAGTTATGGCAGTTCTGGTTTTCCTTGGAATATTCTTTGTTTTCGCGGTAGTGGCATAAAGTTGGCGCCAACGGTAGTACCGCTGGGCCGGAGCGGTGGTACTGCTTATCGTCGCAAGCGGTAGTACCGTTGTCCCACAGCGGTAGTACCGCCCATGGCCATAAGCGGTAGTACAACTCCGGTTCCGCGCTGGTACCGCCTCAACTCGAGACGTGGTTTTCTCGTGTCGGGTTCAGCGACAGTAGAAGCGGCAGTAGGAGCGATAGTACCGCTCGTGAGCGGTAGTACCACTAGGGTGAGCGGTAGTACCGCTTATATGCGGTACTACCACCCCAAGGTTCATGTTGTGTTGCTCGTTTTCCCTGCTTCTTCCGCCCAAGCGGTAGTACCGCTCGTGGAGCGGTAGTACCGCTCGTGTGCGGGCTGAGCACATAACGGTTGGATTTTCCCCCTCCTATAAAAGGGGGTCTTCTTCCCAATGAACCTTATCCTTTGAGCTCGTGTTCTTCCTCCATTGTTGACCTTCTTCGAGCTTGCTAACTCTCAATCCCTCCTATGATTCTTGCTAGTTCTTGAGGGAAAAGAGAGAGGAGATCTAGATCCACGTTTCCACCAATCACTTTCTCCTCTAAGTGAGGGGAACCCCTTGGATCTAGATCTTGGAGTTCTTCATGTTCTTCTTTCGTTCTTCCTCTCATTTTCCTCCCTAGCATTAGTTGCTTTAGTGGGATTTGGGAGAGAAGGACTTGGGCACTCCGTGTGCCCTTGCCATTGCATTTGGTGCATCGGTTTGAGTTCTCCACGGTGATACGTGGAAGTGAATTTTGAGAAGCTTATTACTCTTGGGTGTTTGGGTACCCTAGAGCTTGTTCCTCTTGGGTGCCTTGGCGCCCTAGACGGTTGGTGGTGTTCGGAGCTCAATCATTGTGGTGTAAAGCTCCGGGAAAGCGTCGGGGTCTCCAATTAGGTTGTGGAGATCACCCCGAGCAATTTGACGGGTCTCGGTGACCGCCCCCAAGGGTTGCCAAAGTGTACGGGTTCGATGACCGCCCCCAAGGGTCGCCATTTGTACGGGTTTGGTGACCGCCCTCAAGGGTCCCTTAGTGGAATCACTGCTTCTTGCATTGTGCGAGGGCGTGAGGAGATTACGGTGGCCCTAGTGGCTTCTTGGGGAGCATTGTGCCTCCACACCGCTCCAAACGGAGATTAGCATCCGCAAGGGTGTGAACTTCGGGATACATCATCATCTCCGCGTGCCTCGGTTATCTCTTACCCGAGCCCCTTACTTATGCACTTTACTTTGTGATAGCCATATTGTTCTTTGTCGTATATCTTGCTATCACATAGTTGCTTATCTTGCTTATCATAAGTTGTTGGTGCACATAGGTGAGCCTAGTTGTTGTAGGTTTTGTGCTTGACAAATTAACCGCTAGGTTTATTCCGCGTTTGTTCAAACCTAAACCGTAATTATTTTAAAGCGCCTATTCACCCCCCCTCCTCTAGGCGACATCCACAATCTTTCAATTGGTATCAGAGCCTCGTCTCTCTCTGTTTGGCTTAACCGCCTAGAGAGTAAAGATGTCGACTAGAGGATTAGGATTCTCTGACACTCTTAGTTTCGATGGCACAAATTTTGATGTTTGGGTAATTCGCTTGCTTAATCTCTTTAGGGTCATGGACCCAAATTTAGAGCGAATTGTAGATATGGGTTTTTCTCCTCCAAAGGATCCCCAAAGACTATCTTTAGAGGATGAGAAAAACTCTTATCTCAATTCTCAAGCCTCTAATGTGCTTTTTGATGCTTTGAGCAATGTAGTTATATTTCAACTCATGTCGTTCCAGGATGCTCATGAGTTATGGACAAAGCTTCAAGATAAATATGGTGTGCCCAAGATTTGTGGGGATGGTTGTTCTCCCTCCACCTCCGGTCATATAGTCTTCTCAACTTCTTCTACTTCACCTACATGTGGTTTGCCACAAGGTAATGATATGGTGAGTAGTGTTGGTCATTGCAATGATGATAGTATGCTTATTGTGGATGATCCTTCATCACTATATTATTGCAATGCTCCCTCTTTGGGCTTTAACACTTCGAGCACTCCAAATGTTTCACATGCTTGTGTTGATAGTCCTTGCATATCATGTAGAAATTGCTTGACTAAATATCATGATGATATGCTTGCCATGTCTTGTTGCCATGATAAAAATGCATCTATTTCCTCGAATTGTTGTGCTAACAATGTAGAGGAAACCGAACACTCCATGGAACAAGATGTGGTGTTTAATGGTGCCTCAAGGGATCCTACAACATCATCTATTGCGTTTTGCCTTATGGCTAAGGCGTCAAAGGTATCTCCTACTTTGTACCCCAATATGTCTCTTGATGATGACGTTGATGCTAATGATGATGAGGATAATGATGAAGAGAATGATAATGTTGCCTCCTTAAAAAATAAGGGGGAAATGGTTTTTAAGGCTCTTCATAAAAATAAAATTGCTCGTTCCAACTTCATGGAAATTATGTCCATTGCTATTGAGAGCAAGATATATATTGATGAGTTGGAATCTCGTCTTGAGGAGCATGAGGTCACGATTGATAAAATGGAAGGTCATGGGCGTGATTACGCTAATGAGATTGTGGACCTCTCTCGAGCTCTTGAACTTGAACAAACCACCAAGGAAACTCTTGAGGAGACTTTTGCTCTAGAATTATCTAGAGTGAAGGAATCTAATGATAGAGCTCTTGAGGTGGCCAATGTTTTTGAAACTAAAAATGCTAAGCTTGAAGTTGCTCATGCTAGACTCCTTGAGGATTTTGAGCACCTCGAAAATGGCTCAAGGGTCATCAAGGGTGAGTTCATCAAACTCACCGAGTCTCATGCTCAACTTGAAGCTTCTTATTTAAAAGAGCTTTCCAAGTTGCCTTCTCCTCTTGTTGTTAATGATGATGCTTGTGCTACTAACTCTAGTTCTTGTGAAGCATCCATTTTGAAGGAGAATGTTGAGCTACGGGCTCAACTTGAGGTGCTATCTGGTAATTATGGGAAATTGGAAGAAAGTCATGAAAAGCTCTCAAGCTCTCATGATGATCTTCTAGTATCCCATAGTGTGCTAAAGATAGCTCATGAGGCCATGATTGTTAAGGTAACATCTAATGAGCCTCATGTGGATACTAGCACTACTTCTAGTCAAAATAGTATATTGCCATGTGCTAGTCCTTGTAATTCATCTACTCACAATGTTGGTACATCTTGCGATGAATTGCTTTCCTTGCCTTGTTGCTCTAACGATGAAGCTTATACTTCCTCTAGTACTTGTGTTGAGACTAACCATGTAGAGGAAATCAAAGAGCTCAAGGCCCAAGTCACTTCTTTGAAGAAAGACTTGGAAAAGTGTAATGAAGGAAAATTCACACTCAACAATATCTTGAGTGTGCAAAAATCCCCCAATGACAAAGGTGGACTTGGATTCAACTCCAATAAGAAGAAGAAGTCCAAGATGATCAAAAAGAAGGGCCAAGAACAAGTCAAGAATTCGGCCAAGATTGTTTGCTTCAAGTGCAAAGTAGAAGGGCATCATGTTAGATCTTGCCCATTGAAGAAGAAGGCCATTAGTGTCAAGCAACAAGGGAAGAGGGCACAAGTTCAATCTCATGCTCAACCTCAAGTTGAAGAAAGTCCACTTCCCAAGAAGACTCAAGCTAATGCTTCTCTTGTGGAAAAATCAAGTGAGAAGAAAGTGAAGAGTAGACGTTGCTACTTATGTCGTGAGAAAGGTCACGTCGCTTCTTCATGCACTAGTGGTAACTTATCCAACCCAATTATTATTGATGATATCTATTCTCTTGGGAAGGATAAGGTTGGCAATGTGTTTGCCAAGTTTGTTGGTACTCAAAGTGGTGTCAAGAAAAGAACCATTTGGGTAGCCAAGCCTATTGTGACTAACCTCTTAGGACCCAACTTGGTTGGGGACCAACAAGCTCAAACTTGATCAATATGTGTTTTTGGAGGGCATTGGATACTTGGCTACATTATGAAGAATTAAGGGTACTTCATCACTCTTATTGTCTCAAGCCAAGTCAATTGAATCGTCAAGTTTATATCTTATATCCAATGTGCCTCCTTGCGGTAACTTGTACTTAAAATTGCTTACATTGAAAGTTACTTGCCCCCTTGCATGTTTTGGTTTTGTTCCTTGCATGTGTTTGTATATGATGTGTCTCCAAATTGCCCTTGTGTATGTTGGTTTGCACATCATGTACTTGTGTGTCGTTCGTTGAGCCTTAGTGCATCTTGGTTGTATCTTAGTTGGCTCGTGTGAGAGTTTAATGGAATATCCCATTATGGGGGAGTGATGTGCTTTGTGCACTTCGCAATCCTATAAAGGTGGGTACATGGGGAATACCACTTAGTATTGATATTACAAGATTATCTAGTCGCTAGGTGGTATATCTCTCATGAGAAATTCAAATTATAAAAATTCCATTAATTATCTCGTGTTGGATCCTCTTATTGCCTCTTGTTAAGTTCTTATTGGTATCACATTATGGGGGAGTAATATGCTATGTGCATATTACAAGCCTAGAAAATGTGTACATTTGAGATATTGTCTCCTAGAATTGATATTGTAAATTATATTGTTCCTAGGTGACATGTTAGCTCTACAAGTGGCAATTTGCTTGTGTTTGTTGTGATGATTATGTTGGATATCCTTGTTATCTACCACCGGGAATTATTTCCAAATACTTCTTGTCTTTTGACAAGTGGTAGTCACTTATGTGTGGTAGAATTTGTTGATCATCTTTACATTGGCTTTTGTTTTTATTTGCCTTTTCTCTTGCCAAGGTTTGTGTCAACTCCTGTTGTCTTCCATACCACTTGTGGATCTTGTTAATTTCTTGTTCTTGTCTAGTGTTTTCTAGATATAGTGAAAGTGGTGATCCCACCTTGTGCATTTTGTATTCAAAAGCAAATTCTCTATAGTGCACAACTCGTGGGGGAGCTATCCTATTTTATTTAGAACACTCTTCTTGTGATCCTTATCAAGTGTGTGTTGGTGGAAGGCAAGCCGTTTTTCTTTTGGTACCTTGTGCATCATGAAACTTTGTTGAGAGCTTGGTTTGTTTGGAACCATCCTCTCTTTGGGAGTTTGACATCTTTAATTTAGTGTGTATCAATGGATATCTCATTCCTTGATGTATCTTTAATGATATCTTCCAACCAACTCCAAGTGATGATTTCTCCATTTGGTATCCTTTTCACTTGGCATTTCTTTGTCTTTTGGTTTCGGGTTTTGAAAGTCTTGAGCATGCATGTTTACTTCATGTATTTTATTTGGCATGCTTTCTTTCTTTGACCCAATATATAAGGGAAACTCCACCAAGTCTCAAATTGGATGAGATGTGCATGATATTTATTTTCATATCTATATGCACATATTTATGTGGAGTTTGTCCTATGTCCAAATGAAGAGAGTTGGAAAGATTCAAGGTTGATCAAGACTAAGTTAAAGAGTGAATCAAGTTGATCAACACACAAAGCGAGTTGGAAAGAGAGTTGGAAAGATTCAGGGTTGATCAATACTAAGTGAAAGAGTGAATCAAGTTGATCAACACACAAAGCGTAGAAGATGTACCGAGAGGGATCAAGCGATCCCATGGTATGGTAAGCACTGTCAATTATGCTTTGTGTACTAACCCATGATCTTCGTGAGAGTTCTTTGTGGGGTTAGGTTGTGGTGTGCAAGTTCAAGTGAAGCATCACGAAGAGATCAAATGCTTGAAGCTTGCCGTCCATTGTGGTGACAATGGACTTGTGAAGATGTGCGGAAGAGTGGCTCACCCATAGTAGAGTATGGGGGAGCAATCAACTAGTCTTCATCGAGCCAACGCAATCAAGAAAGGTGGTCCAACTTGAGGGAGTCAAGATCGTCATCATCTAGCTCAAGTGGATCTTGTGCAAGGCAAAGGTTTGCCCTTGATAGGTTTTCTATTTTACCGGTCTCATGGTAGTTGTGGGAGACCGGGTTATAGGATCGATTGCCGTACTATCAAGGGGGGCTCTCGATGAGTATCTTAATCGTATCATTCGTAGAGAGCTCAAACCATTGCATCCTTGCATCTTCTTGTTGGTTCTTGTTTGGTTCTTCTCCTTGTGAGTTTTGGAGCTTATGGTCATTTTTATGACAAGCTCGAGTTCATCGAAAACGGAGTTCACATGCATCTCCTATGATGTTTTCGATGTTGGAGGGTGTCGGTGTCAAAACTAGCGGATCTCGGGTAGGGGTCCCAAACTGTGCGTCTAGGCGGATGGTAACAGGAGACAAGGGACACGATGTTTTTACCCAGGTTCGGGCCCTCTCGATGGAGGTAAAACCCTACTCCTGCTTGATTGATATTGATGATATGGGTAGTACAAGAGTGGATCTACCACGAGATCAAGGAGGCTAAACCCTAGAAGCTAGCCTATGGTATGATTGTTGTAATGGTTGTTCGTCCTATGGACTAAAACCCTTCGGTTTATATAGACACCGGAGAGGGCTAGGGTTACACAGAGTCGGTTACAATGGTAGGAGATCTACATATCCGTATTGCCAAGCTTGCCTTCCACGCCAAGTGTTGGGGATATTACCACTAGGCGTAAACCGGCCTACTTGGGCCGGGTTAACTTCATTAGTGGTATAAGCAGATAAAGGCCCAAGGCCTGTAGTCGGTTCAGAACCTGTAGCCGTAAACCGGCCTGATGTATGGCTTGTATTGTAAGTTAGGAATAGAGAGATACCAACCGGGATACGAGTATGAACCGGTTGGGATTCTATGGACCGACGGGCGTCACCCGTGTATATAAGGGGACGACCCGGCAGCGGTTCAGGGGAGACAACCACAACTCGAGCCTAGGCGAAGCTTGTTTGCTCCCTAGCCATCGAGATCATATTAATTCCATCACAACTAGACATAGGCTTTTACCTTCATCGAAGGGGCCGAACTAGTATAAACCCTCGTGTCTTTGTGTCCGCTTTAACCCCTTCAAGTAAACCCGTAGCGATGGCTCCACGACTAAGTCCTTTCACTAGGACATCTGCCGTGACAAATCCACGACAGTTGGCGCCCACCGTGGGGCTATCGCACGATGGTTTGACGATCTTGGAGGGCAAGCTCAAGGGACTCGAAGGCTATGTTGTGGGCCGGATGACCAAGAGTCGTCGTGGCAGGATCTACATCGACGACGCAGGATGGGGTCCCGAGGCCGATTCGATTGAGTACGGGTACCGGGTCCCCTTTGGTGGCATACACGTTTTCATCGGCAAGATCGGTGAACCTGGGCCTGAGCCGGACATCTGCACCGACCTCGTCGAGACGGCTCAGCGTGCGAGATCTACCCAGGCTAAACCGGCCATGAAGCGTGCCTTCGTTGGAGTCATCCACGGAGGAGAGCGTGAGGACGAGTCAGAACACGGTAGCGAGACCGTCGTCTATTCCGGCGACGAGTCCTCGACCGGAGAGACGGAATCGCTATACCAGTTGCAAGACGACCAGGTTAGGGGCTGTTCCGATGGCGACAGTATTCCGGACCCCCGGGCCAGATCAATCGGGTTGGAATATTCATGGCCGGCACCCAGGCGGCGAATCACTCTTCGACCGCCGCAGCAATGCTCTCTGAATCAGCAGCGGCAGCGGCAACAGGGGCAGGAGGCCTTGTGCGCCCGCCGGTTCAAGTTCTATCTGATCTGTTTGATGCACTAGCCGCGCTTATGGCAGAAGCCAATCCGGCAGATCAGGAGGCCCATGATGCAGAGATTGCAAAGGTGAGAGAGCAGATCGTGCAAGCCAAAGCGGATCTGGCAGCAGAGAAGGACAGGATGGCTATAGAGCGGGCCGCTTTGGACGCCCAGGCCTATAAGCTCATGCTTGACCAGAATGCATCACAGGAGGTCTTGAAGCGGAAGCACAGATCACGCCTGCCGTTAGGGTTTGACCCCCGAAATCTCTTTCACACTCCAGGAGTTGGACCCAGTAATCCGCCGCAGTACCTGGAGACAAACCGGACTGAGGCACCAGGGGCAGGGGCGACGGTCCAACCTCGCCTGATGGAACCTCCTCAGCAGAACATTGTGGTTCCTCCGCCGGTCCAGACGCCCCCGGGTCATTATTCTAATCCTATGGACAACCTTGTTGTAGCCGCCGCGCGGTTAGAGGCTATCCTAGTTGAAGGGGACTCTCCGCAAGCGATAGAGACACGCAGGGTTAAGGAGCTTCTCCGGACCGCGCTGGTTCAGCAGGAAGCATATTCGTACAGCCGTGATCGGATTCACTCCACGCCCCGTCCAAGCCGGAGTTATAGCAGGTGCATGGATGAACCAGCCATATCGAGTAATGCGCGAGGCCGTGAAGCGGCCCGTGGCAATAACCCGGCAGGTGGAATTCGCGATGCTCAGGATGTGGTGGACCGGGCCCGAGCACGAAGGGAGGCCGAGTTAGTAGCACAAGATGATGCGGGTCAACTTACGCCGGTTCGTCCTACCACCTTCGCCGGACCAGGGGTTGCATCCGCTTTGGGAGTGCCTTGTTTAATCCCCGCTTTACGCAATGTGCGCCTGCCCAAGGATTTCAAGGGTCCACGTAAGGTGCCGAATTACACCGCTGATTTATCTCCCGAAGCGTGGGTAGAAAGTTATGAGATGGCCATGGAGATGCTAGATGTGGATGAGACCGCGTGTGCAAAATACTTCACTATGATGCTTGAAGGCACGACTCGTACTTGGTTGAAGAGCCTGCCACCCAATTCTATCAGCTCATGGGCCCAGTTGCGGGCCCGGTTTATCCAGAATTTCAAGGATACATGTAAGCAGCCCAAGTCCATAGTAGACCTGGCGGCTTGTGTCCAGGAGGAAGGAGAGTCAACGACCCATTGGGTGCGCCGCGTTTCGGAAGTTTTGCACTCGTCTGACAGGATCAATGCTGACTCTGCGATCTTAACCCTGGAAGGCAACTGCCGGTTCGAGCCTTTAAAATTGAAGCTGGGACGCATGAAGCGGTTCTGTAATGACATGGGAACTCTCATGGCCGCTTTAGTGAAGTATGCTGATTCGGATAGTACCAAGGATCCCGAGACTGATGATGATGAAGCAGGGAAGGGAAAGAAGAATAGCAACTCCAAGCAGCAGGAGTACAAACCGGCGGGTCATGGAAATGGAGGCAAGCGCAAGGCGGATGGCAGCATGGACTTTGTAGCCAACACTAATGCCCAGGACAGGAGGCAGCGGCGCCGAGGTAAAGTGGCAAATCGTAATGGGGCTCCCAATCCTAACGCAAGCCGTTTGAATTATCTGTTGAATCAGCCTTGCCCAAAGCACGGGACGAAGGAGTCGCCGGCTAACCACCTTTGGAAGGATTGTTATATTATGCAGGAGTTTAAAAACTATAATGCCTTCCGGTATGACCATGGGTCAGGTGGCGGTTCAGGATCCGGTTTCCATGGGCCGGGTCATGAGGGGGCTTCCGGTTCAGGTCTCAATCAGGGCGGTCACAACAACCAGAATAATCAGCAGCAGCAGCAGCAGTCGGGTTATCAGAGCCAGCCAAAACAGTTGAACAATGGGCAATATCATGCTTTCACAACTAGCTTGGATAAACACGACCGAAAACTCCACAAGCGAGCGGTGAATTCTGTTGAACCGGCCTTACCACGTTACTTGCGCTGGTCTGAGCAGCCTATCGTGTGGAGTAGAGAGGATCACCCACCCCGGGTTGATAATCCGGGCCAGCTAGCATTAGTGGTAGACCCTCAGGTGGGGGTTACAAATTCACCAAGGTACTCATGGATGGAGGGAGCAGTATTAACATACTATACTATGAGACATTTCGCCGCATGGGTCTAACAGACAAGGATCTCAGACCGTCTAACACGGTGTTCCATGGTGTGGTGCCTGGCAAATCTGCATATCCTGTCGGTAAGATAGCCCTGGATGTGGCTTTTGGGGACGAGCACGATTCCCGGTCAAAAAAACTAACATTTGAGGTGGTGAAGATCCGGAGCCCGTATCACGCCTTGTTTGGCCGGCCGGCTTATGCCAAGTTCATGGCGCGGCCTTGTTATATCTACTTACAGCTCAAGATGCCGGGTTACAAGGGGACAATAACGGTTCATGGGAGCCATAGGGTCGCTTTGGAATGTGAGGAAGGTGATGCGGCTTATGCAGAGTCGGTCTGTGCCACGGAGGAGTTGAAGTACTATAAGGACAATGTTGATCCGGCGGATATGACTCCTTTGAAGAAGCCGACTACAGAGCATGATTCGGATCTGAAGTTCAAATCGGCAGCAAAGACCAAGCTTGTTGACTTTGTGCCCGGCGATTCGTCCAAGCAGTTCACTGTCAGTGCCAATCTGGATCCCAAATAGGAAAGCGCGCTCATCGAGTTCATCCGTGAGAATCGGGACATCTTTGCATGGAAACCGTCCGACATGCCAGGTGTACCGAGGGAACTCGCTGAGCACACTCTTAATGTGGATCCTAAGTATAAACCAGTGAAACAATTCCTCCGCCGGTTTAACGAAGAAAGGCGCAAAGCCATTGGAGAGGAAGTGGCCAGGCTTTTAGCAGCTGGCTTTATCATTGAAGTGTTCCATCCAGAGTGGCTTGCTAATTCGGTGCTGGTTCTTAAGAAAAACGGCACTTGGCGTATGTGTGTGGATTATACAGATCTTAACAAGGCCTGTCCAGCGGATCCTTTTGCCCTCCCCCGCATTGACCAGATCATTGATGCCACGGCGGGTTGTGAGCGTTTGAGTTTTTTGGATGCATACTCTGGATATCATCAGATCAAAATGGCGGTTAAGGACCAGGAGAAAACAGCGTTTATTACTCCCTTTGGAGCCTTCTGCTATGTATTTATGCCCTTCGGGTTCAAGAGTGCCCAAGCCACCTATCAACGGTGTGTACAAAATTGCCTGCATAAATAGATCGGCCGCAATGTGCACGCCTATGTGGATGATATTGTAGTGAAGTCAAGGCAGAAGGAGACGCTGGTGGATGATTTGAAGGAAACCTTTGACAACTTGCGCGTTTACAAGATGATGCTTAATCCGGCCAAGTGTGTCTTTGGTGTTCCGGCAGGCAAGTTACTGGGTTTCCTGGTGTCTAACAGAGGAATTGAGGCTAATCCGGAGAAGATTGCGGCTATTACCTCCCTGGCTAAACCGAAGTGTATCAATGATGTTCAGCGTTTGGCGGGCAGAATCGCTGCACTGAGCCGGTTTATCAGTCGCCTCGGAGAGAAGGCCATCCCTTTGTACCAAATGCTGAGGAAAACAGACAATTTCGTCTGGAGCCCGGCTGCTGATGAAGCATTTGAGGACTTGAAGCGGCAATTAGCCAATCCGCCTGTTCTTGCAGCTCTGGTTGACAAGGAGCCACTATTATTATACGTAGCAGCCAATGCTCGAGCAGTTAGCGTGGCTATTGTGGTGGAACGCAAGGAGGCAGGCAAGGAATATCCGGTTCAGCGGCCGGTTTATTATATCAGCGAGGTGCTTATTGAATCCAAGCAAAGGTATCCGCATTGGCAGAAGCTGGTCTATGGTGTTTTCATGGCCAGTCGGAAGTTGAAGCAGTATTTTCAAGGGCACCCCATCACAGTGGTCAGTTCAGCTCCCTTGGGTGATATCATACAGAACCGGGAGGCGACTGGCCGGATTGCCAAGTGGGCTATAGAGCTTGGGCCACACGGACTGAAGTATGTACCTCGGACGGTGGTGAAATCTCAAGCACTTGTTGATTTCATCAATGACTGGACGGAGTTACAAGCACCAGAAGAGAAGCCGGATCACACATATTGGACTATTCATTTTGATGGATCCAAGCAATTGGAAGGCTCGGGGGCTGGAGTCGTGTTAACTTCTCCACGAGGTGATAAGTTTTGTTATGTTCTCCGCTTAATGTTCCCTTGTACTAATAATGCAGCTGAGTACGAAGCCTTGCTCCATGGTCTCCGGATGGCTAAAGAGATGAACTTAAGCCGGGTTAAGTGCTTCGGTGACTCGGACCTCGTGGCTCAACAGGTGTATGGTACTTGGGATTCTAAGGACCCGCTCATGGCTGCATATCGTCGGGAAGTGGATAATATTGCGGGTTGCTTCAAGGGTTATCAAGTGGATCATGTGGACCGTCGGAAGAATGAAGCGGCGGACGCTTTAAGCCGGTTGGGTTCTCAGCGCAAACCGGTCCCGCCTAATGTCTTTCTGGACGTGTTGCACAACCCGTCAGTCCAGCTCCCAGGTGAAGTCGATTTGGCTATTCTTGATCCGAAGGCTCAATTGGTGGCAGCATTACATGCTATTCCGGATTGGACGGTTCCTTATCTTACATACATGAACCGGGGGGAGTTGCCAGAGGATGAGATTCTAGCCAGGCAGATAGTCCGGCGATCCAAGTCTATGACGATTCTCAATGGTGAATTGCATCATTGCAGTGTATCATGGGCGTTTCAACGTTGTGTTTCTCTTGAGGAAGGCTGTGAAATCTTAAGAGAAATCCATGAAGGGGATTGTGGACACCACGCCGGTTCAAAGTCTCTGGTGGCAAAGGCGTTTCGTCACGGGTTTTACTGGTTGACAGCGCATGCTGATGCGGAGGACTTGGTTAAACGGTGTGATGGATGTCAGAAATTTTCAAGGCATGCTCATGTGTCGGCTCAAGAATTGAGGATGATTCCAATAACGTGGCCGTTTGCAACTTGGGGGCTGGATATGGTTGGACCTTTTAAAAGATCCAAGGATAAGAAAACCCACCTTTTGGTGGCAGTTGACAAATTTACCAAGTGGGTTGAAGCGGAGCCTGTCAGCAAGTGTGATGCAGCAACAGCGGTGCAGTTCATCAAAAAGGTGATTTTCCGGTTTGGCTTTCCACACAGTATCATTACTGACAATGGTACCAATTTATCCAAGGGTGCTATGAAGGAGTTCTGTGAACGTGAGCACATCCGACTTGACGTGTCGTCAGTGGCACACCCCCAGTCCAATGGACAGGCAGAATGAGCTAATCAAGAGATTTTGCGAGGCATCAAACCCCGGCTTATGGTCCCATTACAAAGGACACCAGGATATTGGGTTGAAGAGCTACCATCTGTGCTATGGAGTATCAATACTATGCCAAACCGATCCACAGGATACACACCATTTTTCATGGTCTACGAAGCAGAGGCAGTTCTCCCTAGTGATATCCGGCACGATTCGCCTCGTGTGGCAGCTTATGTTGAAGCGGACAATGAGACAGCACGGCAAGACGCTTTGGATCTATTGGACGAGGAGCGTGATATAGCGGCTGCCCGTTCGGCGATTTACCAACAAGATCTTCGTCGCTATCACAGTCGTCGGGTTAGAACCAGAACTTTTCAAGAAGGAGATTTGGTGCTTCGACTCATCCAAGACCAGACAGATATGCACAAATTATCCCCACCTTGGGAGGGACCTTTCATGGTCAGCAGGAATCTGCACAACGGGTCGTACTATCTGATTGATATTCGAGAGCATCAAGACTCACGCACATTAGAGGAGGAGACCAACAGGCCGTGGAACATAGCTCATCTTCGGCCTTACTACACTTGAGCCATCGGCTCTATCTATGTACATATCATGACAGTGTATATATTATCTTTCATATAATAAAACCGGAGCCTCAGCTAAAGCGGGGTCTCTGTCTTTCTTATCATGCGTGGTTACATGGAGTAGCTCTGTTTTTAAAGCGGCCTCCGGTTTACCCCTTGACATTTGCTTTTTATATATCACTTGGGGCCTTGGTCGTGTCCGAACCAACGCGACACCTCTTGATAGGCGACAGCCACCAGATCACTTGGGGACATGGTCAAGTCTGAACCAGTCATGCCTCTTGATCGGCCTAAGGCCACGAAATCACTTGGGGGCTTGGTCGAACCCGAACCATTGCCATGCCTCTTGATTTGGCATATATGCCACGAATCATTTGGGGACCTGGCTGATTTGAATCATTGTCACTCCTATTGGGGGCTTGGTCCTGTCCGACTATGGTAATACCATCTGATCAGCTCAGTATAGCATATTTTTGCAAATGGTTTTTATCATTGCCTTTGCTTCCATGTTATTTTCATGGTTTGTTTGTTCTTTGTTTTTTGTTGGATTTCTTTTATGTCAACAAACACCTTTTTTCCGGTTCAGCCGATGGATTTGATTCCCCTTTAATCCGGAGAAGTATGCCCGGTTTACCTTTTCCTGTTAACATCATGGAGTAACAAGGGGGCTTGTATTGATTCAGTACGGTTTATACGGGAGCTGTTTTCTCCCCCCTTATTGACGGTAATGGTTTATAAAGCATCCGCTTCAAGCTTGGCTAAGCCAGCTTAATGCCCAGACATGGCAGGTATTTTGTATCACCTATTTGTTACATTACTGATACACATATAAAAATCATAAACCGGCTGGCGGTATAACCGCCACCGAAGTTCAAATTTTTCTGATTGCAGGAAATATGAATTGAAGTTTTCGAACCAAAAGCTTCAGTACTTGTGCACGAAGGCATCATCAAGGCAGAAGTATTAACTATCCTATTACAAGGCAACACAGTGCCCAAAGATCATTGTTATTTTGGAAAGATGCCAAAGACAGCTTTCCAAACCGGCTTCCGGTTCAAGCCTGCTCCTCATCATCCGCCGCTTCAGCTTCCTCGTCTCTACCCATTGGCTGGAAATCAACAGTGGTCCAGTCGATTCCCATTAAAGCTTGGAAAACAGCCTCTTCATGGATCAGGGAAGACGGTTCAATATCAGGAGCATAAGTATGCTTACGGATTGGAGGAATCAGATTCTCCGCTTCAAGAGTTGGGGCAGGCACTCGCTTGTTCTGATTGTTGTATTGCGCTTGATAATGTGTCAAGTCTGCCTCTTCAGCTAATTGACAAGCCAGAGGTCGCACTGCACGGTTTATTGCCCTCAGATCATCTTCATTAAATTTTGAGCCATCCTCTTTCAGGCTGGGATAGCCTTGAGCTGCTTCCACAGGGTCAAAATCTGGCACCCATGCCTTTGCCCGGATCAAGGCGTTAATACCTCCGGTTCGAGCAGTGGATTTTTCCAGCTCCTCAATCCGGGCCGGAAGCATCGACAACCTGTTAAGAGTGTCCTGGATTAAAGAAGGTACCGGGTTGTTATGAGAGGCTGTGGTGATGATCCGCTGGGCTCCGGTATATAATTGTTCCACTAAGGTGTAGGCAGCCTTCAGTTTCTTCCGCACATCGTTTCCTAAGTGCCCGATGCATGTGCCTACAACAATATAGGGACGGTCTCAAACCGGATTTACACTACAGCAGGTTCAACTTATCACAGAAGTTAAAAGGAGCTTACCAAAGATTGCAGCGGTCATGGAGTGTATTTGCCGCTTTACGGTCATAAGTTCATCCACCACCGGTTTAAGGGCAGCTTCAGCATTTTCCGCTCTTTTGGTTAAAGCGGCCTTCTCAGTGGCCCAATCAGCCCGCTCTTTCTTGAGGCCCTCCTTCAGCTGTTCAGCGGTGCTCAAGGCGCTGGTTAGTTCTTCCTTTGCCTTGTCTGTTTCAGCCTGTTGGGTTTTCAAGGCCTCCTGCAAATCGGCAATCCGGTCCTCCTTGATTCTCACCTCAGCCTGCATACAGACAGCATTTAGCTTTAAACAGGCGGTCCAAGAAATTGAAGTATCAACCACATAACAAAGTTATATGCCTGATACTTGGGGGCTAATGCACCTTCAATTTTTATTACTAGATTGCAAAGTCCCAAGCTCAATACAGGTATTCAACTTGGCACTTGGGTGCTAATGGCTATTTGATCAACTTATGTTCTAAGTTTTCTATCGAAGCCCCGGTTTAATTATGCTAACTTAAACCGGCCCTTGGGGGCTATACTGATGGATTTCAAAGTATTGAGGATTGTGTTCAAGTCCCGGTTTGACGAAGGTTGCAAACCGACCCTTGGGGTCTAGGAGGATTGACACAATGGCAGTAAGTGAAGAAGTAAGTTACCTCAAATTTATCCCTCATCATCTTCACCAGACCAGCTTCACAGTCGCGGCTAGTATAAAGCCGGTTTAAATAGCCGAAATGAAGATCTTGGGCACTCAGAGCAGCATATGTCTCCAGTTCAACATCCCATTTTCCTTTGTTCAGAGCGGAAAAATCCTCTTTTATGGTATGCTTGGTTAAGGTGACAGGATTCCCGGGTTCAAAGCGGCCTACACCGGTAATCACAACGTCATCATCTTTGGAATCAACGGTTTGTGTTGGTGCGGCCGGTTTGTCAGCAGGACTGTGGGATTTCTCAATTCGGACGGAGCTGGCAGGCGGGTTAGCAGACTGAAGGGTTAATAGGCCTCTCTTCAGGAATAGCATCATCTTGCAAAGGAGGATCATTGGGAATATCTTCAGGGGCAAACTCTTCAAGATCTGGCGCTCTGTCATGTTCTGGGGCTGCATCTTCTTTAGTCGCTTTATCCAAGCGGGCCTTCTTGCTTGGTTTCGGTTTGGCCCTGAAAGAAAAACAAAGAGTCAAGAAAAAACATAAGCCATTACACAGTATACTGGAAGCATATGTTCAGTTTAGCTTACCCAACAACTATCTTCAATGGTGGCAGCTGAGTGGCCGACGATTCACCAGAAGATGAATGAGAAGTAACCTGATAATCGGAGTCGGATGGATTAAGAGGTTGACGGAAGAAACCCGCTTTAGGATTTAAATCAATAAAAAGGTCGGAGACCTCGGAGCGGCGTTTTCGAACCGGACTGTTTGGTAAACCGGCGGAGGTAACTACCTGGCCACTGTGCCGGGTTGTGCGGTGAGCTTCATGTTGCTGAGTCTTCATAAGAAGTTTGGGATCCAAATAAGCAAGAGGATGAGAAAATTTAACTTTCCGGTTTGCCTGGCGAAATTTTGGCAAAGGCAAGATTTCTGAATCGGAAGAGAGAATAGTTACCTCAGCAAATTCCGCATGGTTGGCTTCAGCGTCGTCCTGACAAGCATCATCATCAATTAGGCGTGTAAAAAGTAAGCCAAGTGAATCAAGTTCTACCTCAAGGTCCGGGTTACCCACATCATCATCAATAGCTGGATCAGATGAAGTGGTGGTTTTTCGCTTGTGAGCTGGTTTCTTAATAACCTTGGTCTTGGGCCGGGTTGACCGCCCTGCCTTCTCCGTTTTATCTTGTGGAAGCTTCTTGCTCCAAAACGGATTATCACCCTGGATCAGCAGTAATTAAATGTCAGACAGATAAAGCAGTAACAGGTTCAACAATAGAACAATTAAAAACTTACCGCTGGCGGTTTGTTGGTGGTGCAGTAAGGAAGCAGGCCGGTTTGAGCACAGAGGTGCTCCGGTTCATTCAACATCTTCTTTACAGAATCTGTGACTTCATCGTCGGAGAGTTGGATTTTAATGTGTCAGAGTGGGTCATCGACGCTACCAGTATACTTGCACATCAAACCAGAGCGCCGGCTCAGAGGCAGTATGCTCCATGATATCCAACAGTGTGCAAGGTCTATTCCTGTTAAACCGTTGGCCATAAAGGCTCGGAGCTTGGACAGTTGCGGAGCATATTTAATTCTCTCCTTGGCGCTTAGTCTTTGTGGAAAAGGGTGAGTGTTGCTGAGCCGTTCCGGACGGAAGCCAGGCAAGGGATTTTCATTCTCAGGGGAGGTATCCTTGCAATAAAACCAAGTTGCATTCCACTCCTTGGGGTGAGTATGGAGTTTAACATGGGGATAAGTGATTTCTTTCCTCTTCTGGATGGCCATACCACCCAATTCCGTATTGGGGCCGTCGGTAAATTCAGTGCGACGGTTTAAATGGAAGAGGTCTCTAAACAATTCAACTGAAGGCTCCTCTTGAAGATATACCTCAGAGAGTACTTGAAAGTGACATAGATTGGTGACGGAATTGGGGCCAATATCCTGTGGACGGAGCTGAAAATTGGCTAACACATCCCGATAAAATTTAGAACCGGGCGGTTTGAATCCCCGGGCCAAGTGATCTGTGAAGACCACAACCTCTCCTTCCTGGGGTGTGGGAGGACATTCATCTCCAGGAACCCTCCAGTGGATCGTATCTTTACTGTCTAAAGCACCGATCAGGACTAGATCGTCCAGTTGTGATTCTGTGACGCGAGAGGGAACCCAATTGCACTCATACACTTGTTTGGCCATGGCGATATCTACAAGAAATAGGTGATCCGGTTCAAGAACACGCTCGATAAAAGAAGGTGTTGATCTAAAACAACGATAAACCAGAGGCAGTACCTATAAACCGGTCTTCTACAATGCGGTATCATATGGATTCCGGCGGTTCAACCAGGGGACTAATGGTATATACCGGTTTAGTAACTTTTTTCTATGGCAAGTTAAACCGCCTGACCTAAGCATCGGAAGCAATTGAAGCCATGGATAACTAGGTATGCAGAAACAAGTTTCACAAGATCTTATTACAGCCACGGATCTACAGCGAGCTCACAAAAACAGGAGATATTCCGAAAAGTAAGGCAGAAACAGAAGTGAACCATTGAGCGGGTATGTGCGGGAGATCTATGGACTTAGATGAGAAACTACAGGCGGATGCTTAGAGATTACTACTAAACACAGCAGGGGTTCACAGATTCAGTCAAGGTCAGAGAACGGGTATGAGCACGCGACGAACACAGCACGAACACGGAACCCTAAGAACAGATCTAGGTCAAGAAGAGGAGAAAGCTTACCGGGAACGGAGAAGATGCGGAAAGATGCCGCGATGCTCTGGTACGTTTAGGTTGATGCAGCGGCCCAAGATGAGACAGAGGTCGACGGCGGTGGCGGAGCTCCAAGGCTGGCGACGCGAGGAAGACGAAGAAGAAGGGACGAAGGGAAAGGAAAAGAAATGACCCTTCGGTCTTATTTATAAGGCAACAGAGCTAGGTCAAGCGCGCAGATCCAGGAGCTATTGTTAAAAGAGGGCGTTATAAATGATAAAATTTCATGATGACGTCATGCCGGTTTACAGCAACCAGAAATGATGACGACACGGCGGTTTACCAATTACACGAAGATGTCCAAGACACCAGATTTTGTGAAGGATTGACATGAACCGGTTCAAATCAATCTGGGGCCTAATGTTGGGGATATTACCACTAGGCGTAAACCGGCCTACTTGGGCCGGGTTAACTTCATTAGTGGTATAAGCAGATAAAGGCCCAAGGCCTGTAGTCGGTTCAGAACCTGTAGCCGTAAACCGGCCAGATGTATGGCTTGTATTGTAAGTTAGGAATAGAGAGATACCAACCGGGATACGAGTATGAACCGGTTGGGATTCTATGGACCGACGGGCGTCACCCGTGTATATAAGGGGACGACCCGGCGGCGATTCAGGGGAGACAACCACAACTCGAGCCTAGGCGAAGCTTGTTTGCTCCCTAGCCATCGAGATCATATCAATTCCATCACAACTAGACGTAGGCTTTTACCTTCATCGGAGGGGGCGAACTAGTATAAACCCTCGTGTCTTTGTGTCCGCTTTAACCCCTTCAAGTAAACCCGTAGCGATGGCTCCAGGAGTAAGTCCTTTCACTAGGACATCTGCCGTGACAAATCCACGACACCAAGGAAAGTCCCATCCGGACACGGGACGAAGTCTTCAATCTTGTATCTTCATAGTCTTGGAGTCCGGCCGATGATGATAGTCCGGCTATCCGGACACCCCCTAGTCCAGGACTCCCTCAGTAGCCCCTGAACCAGGCTTCAATGACGACGAGTCCGGCGCACATATTGTCTTCGGCATTGCAAGGCGGGTTCCTCCTCCGAATAATTCATAGAAGATTGTGAACACCAGGATAGTGTCCGGCTCAGTAAAATAAATTCCACATACCACCGTAGAGAGAATAATATGTACACAAGTTCAATCTGCTGACGTATTTTGTGGCATGACGTCACACCACTACCAAGCCTTTACTTGAATCGTTTTTATTATACCACCTCAGCGCGTTTAGCGAAGCGGTTTCCTTGGCACGTCTTGTCAAAGCAGATATCGTGTTCCCCTTATTCTGGGATTCCCATCAATATGGACGTGGGTAACCCAACTGCGCCATCGATTGTGGCGCTTGGGAGATAAGCGAGTTTTACCAGGCCGGTGGGGACGCATAGTCTTCGTCCGCCCATATATAAGGGGATAAGGATCCACCTTTTTTACCTACGCCTTCTTCCTCCTTTGCTTATCCATCACCGCATACTCGAGCTCCAGCGCCCAAGTCCGCACATCTCGCCTCAACCTTCTCCAGCCATGTCCGAAGCGGGAGGCAAGTGGATGGCCTCCTCCGTTACGGAGGGGCACATCGAGAAGCTGCGCGGCGCCGGATACCTGTCCAGTGACATCGCGCACCGGCTGCCCGACGAGGGGCAGCTCATCCCCACCCCCAGGCCCCATGAGAGGGTCGTATTTCTTCCCCACTTCCTCCGCAGACTGGGCTTCCCACTTCACCCCTTTGTCCGGGGGCTCATGTACTACTACGGCCTGGACTTCCACGATCTGGCGCCAAACTTCATCCTCAACATCTCGGCGTTTATTGTTGTGTGCGAGGCCTTCCTCTGCATCCAGCCCCACTTCGGCTTGTGGCTAAAGACCTTCAATGTCAAGCCGAAGGTGGTGAAGGGCGTCCAAGCGGAGTGCGGAGGCACCATGGTGAGCAAAATGCCCAACGTCACTTGGCTTGAGGGTGCCTTCGTGGAATCCATCAAAGGGTGGCAATCGGGGTGGTTCTACATCACCGAGCCGCGTGACCCTAAATGGGCAGCGGCCCCCGAGTTCAGATCTGGTATCCCCATGCAGCTCACCTCCTGGAAAGAGAAGGGCTTGCTATGGGGTAGTTCGGAGGAGCTGACCGGACTCCAGTCCTGTCTCCAGACCCTGGTGAACAAGAAGCTTAAGCTTGTCAACGTGATCCAGGTCATGCTCGTCTGTTGGATTCTTCCCTGCCAGCAACGGGCCTTCAATTTGTGGGAGTTTGATCCGGCACAGCACCGGACCTTGAGCGGGCTCTTCGACACGACGTACGAAGCTGCCTGGAGGGTGCTGTTCAAGGGCGGAGAAGCCCCCGCATCCGCAACTGAAGATCGCGGATTCAGCACGCAGCGCCCGGCCGGCGAGGTAAGCTATGTTATCCTTTATGGGACACTCATTTCTTTCATAGTTTGACTCTATGTGGGATCAAAACTCCCAATGCCTTTAACAGGACTGGCAGAAGACGTCCGGACAGGTTAACTGTCCGGCTCCCCTTCCAGAAGACCCAGCGGACACCCGTTTGACGGGGCTGCTGGTCCCGACACTTTACGTGGTGCCGGAGAAGAAGGCCAAGAAGAAGGCCACGGGAACCCGAAGGAGTTCCCGGCGCCAGGTGGTATCGGACTCATCGTCTGATGACTCCAAGGCGGACTCCTCCCCCGAGGAGGAGGAGAAAGAGGCCTCTCCCCCAGCGGGGGGAGAGAAGAAGAGGAAGGCCTCCCCAACGAGGGCGGCCGAAGGGTCCAAGAAAGGACGGCCCCTTCCTCCGGACTGCTCCGCCAACGCCGACGACGGCGACGAGGAGTGGCCCTCAAGGGCCAAGCCCCCGGCAAGATCGTAAGTGTCCGAATTCCTGGATGATTTATAATTTCTCTTTTTGCCACGTGGTGTCCTTCTAATGCCGCATACAACCTGTAGTCCGGCCAAGGACGATCTTCTCGCTTCATCGAGCGGGTCCTTGGCTACGTCGGATATGGATTCCCTTCCGACCGCATCCACCTCTCGTGACGCTGATGACGCCGAGGTGGGATCCCAGGAGGAGACCCGCCAGGAGGGGGAGGCTCCGGAGGTGCCACAGGGCAACCTCCCAGACTTCGCACCGGACTCCGCACCGGAACCTGTAGTGGTTCCGGAGTCCGGCAGGCGGCCCCTTCGTAAGAAGGGCAAGACTGTGACACCTGCGGCCTTCGTCCAACCGAAGGCGCCGGATAACTTGTTGGAGGCGCTCAACGGCGCTTCCATCAAGGAAGAACACCGCACTATCATGAGTGCGGTGATTCAGAAGGTTCAGCTCGCCAAGAGCGGGCTGACCGAAGCCTGCAGCAGCCTTCTAACAGGCTTTGAGGTAAGAAATTTAAAATATGTAATATAATACCACATAGACAGTAGCCCCTGATGCTCGGTTCGGTGTTCGGAAAGAAAAGCCGGACTGAGGATCTAAAAAGATATACGCAGCAGGTCTAAAAATATGTCAATATGGGATTGCAGGCTGCGCTGCTGACCTCTGCCGCACTGACTGCGGAGGTCGATGCTTTGAAGCAGAACCTCGAGCGGTCCGAGAGCGAGCTCGGCCGTGCCAAGAAGCAACTCGAGGACAAGGAAGGTGAGTAACACCGTATTAAATTTGTACCTTACAGAAAAGGATTTTGGTTGCAAGAGAAATAACAAGGATAACGTGGGTACTCCAGGGGCCACGAACGAGGTGGCGACCCTGAAGGAGGCCGTGTCCGCGGCCGAACGCAATGCGGCCGTGGAATGAGCCGAGCGAGAGAAGCAGGAGGCACGGGTGGCGGAGGTGCAGCAAGAGCTCCAGGCTCTCGTGGAAAAGCATGAGAGTTTGGAGCGCGACTCGAAGACTCGAGAGTCCGAGCTTGCATCGGCTCTTGAGAGTGCCAAAGCCGCTAAGGCCGAAGCCCACACGTGCTAGATGCTACCGCTTTCTACCGGGCCGAGGAGGGGAGCTCGACGGAGAAGGTCTTCTGGTCTCAGTATGCTGAGGCCAGACATCCGGTGCCCCTTAGCGACCAGCTGAAGCAGCTGGTCGAGCTCCACAAGGTAGCCGAACATGCCATGAAGGGCCTCATAGTTCGGCTGTGGCCCAAGGAGGCCATGCCTAGGAGCTACTTTGGCCTGGTGCGGCGGCTGGTGGATGCGTGTCCCTGGGTGGAAGTCGTCAAGCACTCCGCCTACATCGAAGGTGCCCGTCGGGCCCTTGCCCGTGCAAAGGTGCACTGGGGCAGGATGGATGCTGAGAAGCTGCTGACGAACACGCCGCCGGCGGGCAAGGAGTATCGTACGCCCGAAATGTATTATAAGAGTGTCCTGAAGGGTGCCCGCATGATTGCGGGTGAGTGCTCCAAAGATGTAATATTTGAGTAGACTCGCAATGTGTTATCCTGTGTGCTGAAAACTTTGTTCATATGCGCTAAGCAACGCTTATTAATTTAAAATATTACCTTCTGTGCGGCCGTTTATCAAATCTGAGAGATGGCAAGTCGTTGGCTTCAGCCCTCATGCCACGAGTGCTGGGGTGTTCGGGATAAACTTGAGCGCTCTTGTTCCCATTGTTGGGTCCATCTAGGGAGGCGCTCAACACAACGAACGAGGCAACCGGACTTATAATGCTTGAACACTCTCACTTAGCCATAGAATTCTATAATTTTAAATTTCGGTGAAGCCCCTAGTGTTCGGAAGACCGAGTTCGGGGCGCTATCCACGCCTGGGCCGGACAAAGCCGGTTCCTTGCTCTAAGCGGCATAAGTCTTTAGGGACTCGAAAAGACCTCTCGAACGGCGATCAGCTCTCACCTTATCATGACGGTCAGTTTTAGCTTTCTCCACTAAGGCGCTCGCCCAGCTCAACCGGGGCGCAATCGCAGTGGTTCTCCCAGTGCTACCTTAGCCGATAAAACGGAACGTAAGGTACCAAAACATGGGAGCCGGGCAAACCCAACTATTGACCCAAGACATGATTCGGAGCCGATGCATATAATGCTATAAGTTCGGGGTGCCGCACTTGTGAAAGTGTTCGGACTTATCACACCATAATGCGGGGAACTTAAGCCCCTGGTGTATTCGGCCGTACCAAAGTGTACGGATGCAGGATGTCATAAATGAACATATATATAAGAAAGAAATGCAATTATAAGCGAAAAGCGATGCATTGTTTATTCAAGGAATTCTGCGATGAATGCAGAACGATACAAATAGTGCGGTAAGCAAGGGGTAAGACTATTAAACATGTCCCCCTCCAGGGGTAGGCCGCGGAATGGTGTATGAAAACGGATTTAATGCTCGTAATGGAGACCACCTGGATACTCGCTGACGGTGTCCTGGACTAGGGGGTACTCACCACGTCGTCTCCAGATCAGGTGGATTGGGCCGAGGATCCCCATGGCCGTATACTCTTAGGCCAGTCCGGACAGTTGCCGCATACAAGGAAGATTCCACAAGACTTGGCGATCAAGACAAGGACTCCTCCCCCACCGGCGTATCCGGCTAGGACTCTTGTTATCCTAGGCCTCTAGTGCATTATATAAACCGAGGCCAGGCTAGTCGATAGAGATATACAACATACATTACAACAATCATACCATAGGCTAGCTTTAGGGTTTAGCCTCCTTGATCTCGTGGTAGATCCACTCTTGTACTACCCATATCATCAATATTAATCAAGCAGGACGTAGGGTTTTACCTCCATCAAGAGGCCTGAACCTGGGTAAAACATCGTGTCCCTTGTCTCCTGTTACCATCTGCCTAGACGCACAGTTCGGGACCCCCTACCCGAGATCCGCCGGTTTTGACACCGACATTGGTGCTCTCGTTGAGAGTTCCGCTGTGTGATCGACAAAAGGATCGATGGCTCGCCTGCAGATCAACTACGACTTCGGCATCTGTCACCAGCTCGACTGGTCACCTTGGTTCGACCAAGAATTGCGCCCTGTGTTCGGATCACCATAGTCGGACGAGGGCCTTCATCAAACGTCAACTCCGATCTCTATCAAGATCACGGAGGAATCATCCATGGAGCTCGGGGGCTCAACATCAACATTGCCCTCAAGCGACCGTGCTATTTTTCTGGACAGCGAACTCGTATCTGCTGTCACCACCTCTTCGAGTATCGCTTTGACGATCTCTTTGGTGGAATTGTGCGGAACTGAGTCTACAACAACCCTGGAAAATTTTGTCGAGTTCCGATGGAGGAATCTCTCACAATCCACGATATACCAGAGCCCTGTCAAATCTGGACGGGAATTTGGATGTGTTTAGGGCGTGGTGTCCGGCTTCTAGCTCGGACGTCCTTTGGAAGATCCAACCATTGATCGGCTGCGTAATTCCTGTATCTACCACCTCTCAAAATTTCAGCTCGATCCGACCGTCCAAACACCGGGAAACTTTCGATTAGTGCATCACTTTTCGGATCTGTTTTCTGCGCGAAAACGAATCCGACCCGAGTTCAGCTTTTCTATGAACGGGATTTCGGACATCCCTTTTGAAGGAAGTTTTTGTATGGGGTATTGTGTTTTGTTTCCGAACACATCCCACTAACTTTAAGATCTTTTGAACATGATCTTCAACATCATGCTGGTGTCAAACCAGTCCGGCAATATCACTCCACGGCGGCCGACCTGCGTTAGACACGTCGTCGCTTTGTTGAGCCGAGCTCAATTTATTCGGATCATCATCTCGGCCAGTCGAACAATAGTTCGGCATCGCGAAGGATAAATCGTCACCAACATCGCCGCCCCACGGATTACACGGAGCGGGCATACCGGCATCGCCGCACGGTCGCTTCATCAAGCCGGCATCGACCACGTCACGACCTGCATCGGCAGGGCTGCGCTATTGCTTCTTCAAGCTGGTGTCCATCACGCCGACCTACTTCGACATCTCGGCTAGACCGGGGGCTTCGCCATCTCTTCATCAACCTACTCCGGACACTTCGGCGTCACTAGCCGACCAGCTCCGTCACGTTAGCTGGGCCGAGGGCTTTGCCTCGGCGAGCCAACCTTTACCGGCATTGCCATGCCATCGTTTTATCGCCCATCAGGCAATGGGTGTGCGGAGCGAGTCCCAATTTTGGGAATCACCTTCCTTCGGATTGCTACAACAAATAAACCAGGTGCTAACAATCCCTAATATTTTTTGCTTGTTTGGGTTCATTTTTCCGAAGAATTATTACTCTGGTTTGTTCATCATATGTACACAGGTCTATTAAATGGTGGCCGCATTCACGACAGTCGCATGGTGGTTCGGTCAGTTTCCGTACATAGTCCGGCGAACGCCGCATCCGGAGCTCGGACCGACCTGCGAATTCAGGCTTTGCCACGCCTTTACCGCACCACGTCGATGCCCTGCATCGACATTGACTTCGGCGCCAGGCCATATTTCTTTTATTACTCACTTTGCATAAATTATTCATTATGCAACGATTTTTTTATGATTATTACTATTATCTCCCGTTTGCACTATTTTTTGTGCACAGGAAAATGATCCGGGGACTTCGGCGTCACTCTGCCGGTCTGCATCGACCGTGCTATGTCACCACTTCGGCGTGTCGAGCTCTCCGCTCCGCCACCTCGGGACCGGCTTGGGGGATAGAACCTTGTCCCGCATCAAGCTCAGACTGCGAACACATTAACCAGCTAAGTCGCTTTCATGCTCAAAGCTTTAATTTCTAACTTGTGTTCGGTTCGACCAAGCGTTATACTTTTTTGGGAAAAAAAGTTGCTTGTAAATTTTTTTCTTGTCCAAACTTTGTTCACACATACTTGACGCGCTACCCGCGCTCATTATACCTGGGGGATTCTTTAACAGAAGCTTATTAATACGGGCTTTATGCCCAACACATGTGTCACACTTCCGCATGTACCTTTTATTCACGATTATATGCATCGATATGACTTAAGTTTTGGCCAAGCTGGGTTGCCTGGCTCCTGTGCTTACCCCTACGTTCCCGATTGTTCGGCTAGGTGGTAAAGGGAGCACCTCTGCGATTGCTACTGCCGGGTCAGCCGGATGTGTACCTCAGACTGGGTGAAGCCGAAAGCTAGCGTTCTTAAGGGAATACTCGGTCGGTGAACTAAAAGATGATTTCTTACCTATTTATTCACCTGCCCCCAGATGTTTCTCTGCTCTTTTCGCAGTCCGGACATGCACTTTAGGGCATGCCTCCCAGGTAAAGGAACCCCTAACGGAACTATTCTCCCTGGAAGATGTTTCTTACTAACCATGTAATATAACATAACTAGTTGGGCACTTGTCTGATAAAGCACTAATGACCCCTATGCCTGGTCTCCACGCATGCCCCGGTTTTTATAACCGTAAGGGTATTCGGACACACTCTGGACTATTGGGTCCAGAGGTTGAAGCGAAAAGGTCCGCTACGACAAACGATCTACAATCCGGCTAGAAGGCATTCTAGATGTCACCTTACATTATATAGTCAACTTTTACCCAAGTCAGTTGGGGGCTCTTATGTTTATTTGAGCCATTTCATACTAAGTGTTTTTCTTCTTAGTCGTTGCAAAGTTATTATTATTTATCACTCCTTTTTCGACACGAGTGTGCGGTCACTAGCCGGGGAGCCTAATTTCTCTCTCAGCCGCTAGAGTTTAGTTTGCTAACCTGGCCTGATGAGAAGTACTCCGCCCTCGGGATAGGAGGTTGAAGCCGTAGGCTGACGTGCTCGAAGTCTTGAGATAGGATGTATCATGTTAAAGCACGACAGAAGCACTTCTTTTTCTAAGACCAATTTTCGGGTTGGCACTGAACACTTGATATTGTTCGGACTTCATATTTTTACTGACGTTTCTTGGTTTTCCAAGCTTTATGGCACTTTTAAACTATTTGTGCTTTTTCAGCACAAGTCTCGCAGTGCAATGCCGGACACCTTTATAGATTCGACAAAAATATTCTCGGATATTGCTATATATGCATCGGTTTCGAATTGTGTCTTCGGTCAATAGTTGGGTTGCCCGGATCCTGCACTTGCTTCCTACGTTCCGCTTTGTTCGGCTAGGCGTGTAAAGGGAGAACCACTGCGATCGTGCTTCCAGCTCACACGGTTAGGCACCTCAGTGGAGAAAGCCGAAAACTGACTGCCACAATAAGCGTAAACTGGTCAGTGATCCGATGACTGTGTTAAATAATAGGCCGTTCATAACATTGGCCGAAGTGTTTACAGCTTGACCTCGACTGTCGCCGAACACTACCGGGGGCTATTAACTAGCCTCCCAAACTAAATCCTCGATATTTCGCTCTTACATTGGAGCTGAGGTTTTATGATCATGCTTATCATGACAACCCAAAGAAAGGAACCGATAGCGGGACTATTTTCTTTGGAAGACATTTCTTCTGTTAAACAGTAATATAAAATATCTCTCTGCGTACCTTTGTTTATAAAACCGTATGGCCAGATTGCCTTGTTTCTCATAAATCTTTGCCCTCATAAAGGCTTTATAAAGTAAGACAAACACTCCTCGGCTACTGGCCGAGGAGGTGGAAGCCGATGGTCGGTCAACAAAGTTTTGTACAATGCGGATCCGAGCATTAAATGACGTAAAGTACTTGGATACATAGAGTCATTACACACAATTTGTGATTTTACTATGGATATCGATCCTTAATTTGGCCACCCGTTCCTGCATTAAGGCTCGGGGGCTACTGGGCTTCGGGCTTATTATCTAAACATATTAAAGGGGCACATTGATCCCCTGATCTGGCGTTGCCACCCGACCAGTGTCTCGGGGGCTACTGCATTGCTTGTCCAATGCAGAAAATTTTAAGTGCAATACAGTTTCCGAGGAGATTTTGATCCTCAGGTTGGTCGGCCGCACCCAACCTGAGTCTCGAGGACTGAGCACGCTGCTTTTAGTGTCCCGAAGTATTCTGCCGAGCTAGGACTTGATCCTCAGGCCGATTTTGCAAATTGACCTGAGTCTCAGCAGCTACTGAGATCAGCGGTCTTATGTCATCCTTCATGTGCATCTCGGGTTTTAGACCGATACCCACGTTGAGGGCTACTGGCTATATATCTCGGTAGAGAATAAATTGCACCAATAAAAAATAATGACAAAATTCGGCCCACATTCGGGGTGGTGCACCACCTCGGAAGAAGTCCGGCATAAAGCTCGGGCGCTAGTGGCTGGCTCCATAGAGGGCATTTCCGGCATTAAGCTCGGCTAAACTCCTTCAAACTTCTTTGAACCAAGGTGATTTACGACACCTCGGATACAGTCCGGCGTTGGAGCTCGGATACATAGTCCGGCGTTAGAGCTGGGAAGCAGTCCGGCATTGGTGCTTGGCTGCAAAAGACACCTCGAATGCAGTCCGGCGTTGGAGCTCGGACGCAAGAGGACGTTGCCGCCCGGGAATAACTTCAAACCCGAGGTGTGGCATAAAAATAACAAGGCATTGATAAAGGCCGGAAACTTAAAGGGGCTCCTCGGATACCCGACGTGTAAACTCGTCGAATGCATTTCGGCGATCCTCAAGATCGAAGATGAGAAGATTTGTTGAACCAGTTTTCAAGACCGACGACCGAAGATGAAGAACAGTTCGGAAGAATCGAGGAGCGTCCCCAACTTGAAGACCGGTTCAGGGGGCTACTGACGGTGTCCTGGACTAGGGGGTACTCACCACGTCGTCTCCCGATCAGGTGGATTGGGCCGAGGATCCCCATGGCCGTATACTCTTGGGCCAGTCCGGACAGTTGCCGCATACAAGGAAGATTCCACAAGACTTGGCGATCAAGACAAGGACTCCTCCCCCACCGGCGTATCCGGCTAGGACTCTTGTTATCCTAGGCCTCTAGTGCATTATATAAACCGAGGCCAGGCTAGTCGATAGAGATATACAACATACATTACAACAATCATACCATAGGCTAGCTTTAGGGTTTAGCCTCCTTGATCTCGTGGTAGATCCACTCTTGTACTACCCATATCATCAATATTAATCAAGAAGGACGTAGGGTTTTACCTCCATCAAGAGAGCCCGAACCTGGGTAAAACATCGTGTCCCTTGTATCCTGTTACCATCCGCCTAGACGCACAGTTCGGGACCCCCTACCCGAGATCCGCCGGTTTTGACACTGACACTCACCGTGGCCCTTCTTCTCCCCTGGCTGTTGCATCGTGTGTTCGGCAGGTCTACTGCCGGACAGGGCCTCTGGTGAACGGAGTCTTGTGCGTAAGAAAAAAGGAAAATAAAAAGAGTCACACACTTGGGAGCCCCTGGTGCGGTTAAGCCGCATTCTGGGCCTGTGGTGGTCGTGCCCCTCCCCCTATGCCCATGGTATCTCCAGAGCGTAATGATGTACGTGAAGGACCAGTCTTGCAATTTGGCAGGGGCTGGGGTTGGGGCCGCATTGCTACGCGTGCTCGGAACGTGCCAGGTGGTCTTGTTGTAGGTTACTCCGGGCGCGTTTGGTCGTGTCCGGTCGCTTAACGGCCGGACTCGAAAATTGCCTTAAGAGGCTGCTCTGTACTTCTACCGCGAGAGCCGCTGCGTGTTCCTCCGTTCGGAGGGAGCGTTCAGTGTTACCGTTGATCGTGATGACTCCTCGAGGGCCTGGCATCTTGAGCTTGAGGTATGCGTAATGCGGCACCGCGTTGAACTTTGCAAACGCGGTTCGTCCGAGCAGAGCATGATAGCCGCTGTGGAACGGGACTATATCGAAGATTTACTCCTCGCTTCGGAAGTTATCCGGGGATCCGAAGACCACTTCCAGTGTGACTGAGCCTGTACAATTGGCCTCTACACCTGGTATGACGCCTTTGAAGGTCGTCTTTGTAGGTTTAATCCTTGAGGGGTCTATGCCCATCTTGCACACAGTATCCTGATAAAGCAGGTTCAGGCTGCTGCCGCCGTCCATCAGGACTCTGGTGAGGTGAACTCCATCGACGATTGGGTCTAAAACCAATGCGCCGAATCCGCCATGGCGGATACTGGTGGGGTGGTCCCTTCGATCAAAAGTGATCGGGCAAGAGGACCATGGATTGAACTTCGGGGCGACTGGCTCCATCGCATATACGTCCCTAAGTGCATGCTTCCGCTCCCTCTTGGGTATGTGGGTTGCATATATCATGTTTACCGTCCTCACTTGTGGGGGAAACCCTTCTGTCCTCTATTGTTCGGCGGCCGGGTCTCTTCCTCGTCATCGCTATGCAGCCCCTTGTCATTGTTTTCTGCGATTAACTTGCCTGCCTGCTTGAATACCCAACAATCCTTGTTGGTGTGATTGGCTGGCTTTTCGGGGGTGCCGTGTATCTGGCACGAGCGGTCAAGTATTCGATCCAAATTGGATGGACCCGGAGTAGTTCTTTTGAATGGCTTTTTTCGCTGACCGGGTTTGGAGCCTCTGAATCCGGCCTTGATTACCGTATCCTTAGTGTTATTGCCGTTAACACGGCGTTTGTTTTTGTTGCGACACGACCTGCCATTGCGGTCCTTGTTATCCGGACTGCCAGAATTTTTGCTGAGGTTGTTACTGCAGGCTAGCTAGCTGTCCTCTCCCGCGCAGAAGCGGGTCATGAGTGATGTGAGGGCTTCCATGGATTTCGGCTTTTCCTGTCCTAGGTGCCGGGCCAGCCACTCATCGCGGATGTTATGTTTGAAGGTTGCGAGGGCCTCCGCATCCGGACAGTCGACGATTTGATTTTTCTTTGTTAAGAACCGTGTCCAGAATTATCTGGCCGATTCGTCTGGCTGCTGAATTATGTGGCTTAGGTCATTGGCGTCTGGTGGTCGCACATATGTGCCCTGGAAGTTGTCAAGGAATGCGGCTTCCAGGTCTTCCCAACACCCAATTGATTCTGCTGGCAAGCTGTTAAGCCAATGCCGAGCTGGTCCTTTAAGCTTGACTGGGAGATATTTGATGGCATGAAGATCGTCACCGCGGGCCATGTGGATATGAAGGAGATAGTCTTCGATCCAAACCGCGGGGTCTGTTGTGCCATCGTAGGATTCAATGTTCATGGGTTTAAACCCTTCAGGGATTTGATGGTCCATTACTTCATCTGTGAAGCATAGTGGGTGTGCGGCGCCCCTATATTGGGCTATATCACGACGTAGCTCAAGCGAGCTTTGTCTACTGTGTTCGGCCCGGCTGGAGTTGTTGTACCCGGTGCGACGGTGGTCGTCGCGCATCATGGGGCGCCCACGTGATCCGTAGATCCATCTTGATTGTCTTGCCTTGTCCTTCAATATGTCTCGCAAGTCCGGCGCATTCCCCCGTGGCTTCGTACTTTTCGAGCGGTGCCGGGGTACGGTCCTGGTGGAGGGCCTAGAGGCCTCTCTGTCGTTGCCACGAGGTGGTCGGTCTGCCGTATTGTGCGCTGGTGATGAAGGTCTATATGCCTTCTCCTGTAATCGGGGGAGCAACTTGCGTTTGGGGTAGCTTTTGAAGGGGTGTTCGAGTTCATGCTCTTCGGCCACGAGGACTTCAGTCCATCTGTCGGCTAGCAGGTCTTGATCAGCTCTAAGCTGTTGCTGCTTTTTCTTTAGGCTGTTTGCCGTGGCCATAAGTCGTCGAGGCTTGCCTCGTCTCCGGAGGGAGGTATGTAATTATCATCCTCTACCTCTTCGTCTGCCGCTCTCGGATGAGGGCTGGCTTGTCCGTCCTCCTGTGCTGAATCTTGCTGGAGGGGGTTGTCTTCGGCACTCCCTGGGGTGTTATTATCTCCGGTGCCGGAATTTTCATTCTTGCTGTGGCGGGATTTAGAGCGGCGCCACTGACGCCGGCGCTTTGGCTGTTTTTTGGAGGAGCCTTCCTCCGCTGCATCCTCGCCGTTCCCATCCTTTGGGGTGTCCACCATGTATATGTCGTATGGCGAGGTGGTCTTCCAGTGCCCCATAGGCGCTGGATCTTGGTCGTCTCCGGTATCATCGTCCATACCGTCGATGTCTTCGGAGTCGTAGTCTAGCATGTCGGTTAGATCGTCGAGAGTGGCTACAAAGTGGGTGGTGGGTGGGTTTTGAATTTCTTCATCGTCCGCATCCCAACCGTCCTGACCGCAGTTCGGCCAGGGCTCTCCTGATAACGAGAGATACTTTAGCGAATTTAGGATGTCGCCAAAGGGTGAGTGATGAAAGATGTCCACGGCGGTGAACTCCATGATCGGCGCCCAATCGGATTCGATTGGTAGGGGCGCAGGAGGTTCGGAGTCCGGCGAGGAGTCCGGCACCTCGGAGTCACGAGATTTACAAGGGACGAGGTCAGTATTTGGCTCCATCGCCGTAAAGGTTGCAGCCCCCGAGGCGGTGTCTAGCCACCCGTCCTTGATCTGCGCGGTCGGCTCCGAACTAAGGGTCGAAGCGGACTCATGTGCGGCCTCCAGAGCACTGTCCGGCAGCAGAGCTAAATCATGCCCATCGTGATAGTGCGGTGCGCTCGGCTGTGGCTCGAATCCGTCGAAGATCAAGTCTCCGCGGATGTCAGCCGTGAAGTTTAGACTTCCAAATCTGACCTGACGGCCAGGGGCGTAGCTTTCGATCTGCTCCAGATGGCCAAGCGAATTGGCCTGCAGTGCAAAGCCGCCGAATACGAAGATCTGTCCAGGGAGAAAAGTCTCACCCTAGACTACGTCGTTGTTGATGATCGAAGGAGCCATCAAGCCTATCAGTGACGACACAGAGGAACTCTCAATGAAAGCACCAATGTCGGTGTCAAAACCGGCGGATCTCGGGTAGGGGGTCCCAAACTGTGCATCTAGGCGGATGGTAACAGGAGACAAGGGACACGATGTTTTTACCCAGGTTCGGGCCCTCTCGATGGAGGTAAAACCCTACTCCTGCTTGATTGATATTGATGATATGGGTAGTACAAGAGTGGATCGACCACGAGATCAAGGAGGCTAAACCCTAGAAGCTAGCCTATGGTATGATTGTTGTAATGGTTGTTCGTCCTATGGACTAAAACCCTCCGGTTTATATAGACACCGGAGAGGGCTAGGGTTACACAGAGTCGGTTACAATGGTAGGAGATCTACATATCCGTATTGCCAAGCTTTCCTTCCACGCCAAGGAAAGTCCCATCCGGACACAGGACGAAGTCTTCAATCTTGTATCTTCATAGTCTTGGAGTCCGGCCGATGATGATAGTCCAGCTATCCGGACACCCCCTAGTCCAGGACTCCCTCAGAGGGTATGCCGGTTCTTCACTGTTGGAGGTGTCACTCCTTTGGTCATTTGATGCTACTCGTTGTCTTGTTTCAAACAAGCTTGAGTTTGCTCAATTCGGAGCTCATTTGCAGAAGTTATGGCAGTTCTGGTTTTCCTTGGAGTATTCTTTGTTTTCGCGGTAGTGGCATAAAGTTGGCGCCAGCGGTAGTACCGCTGGGCCGGAGCGGTAGTACCGCTTTTTGTTGCAAGCGGTAGTACCGCTGTCCCACAGCGGTAGTACCGCCCATGGCCATAAGCGGTAGTACGGCTCCGGTTCCATGCTGGTACCGCCTCGACTCGAGACGTGGTTTTCTCGTGTCGGGTTCAGCGGCAGTAGAAGCGGCAGTAGGAGCGGTAGTACCGCTCGTGAGCGGTAGTACCGCTTATATGCGGTACTACCGCCCCAAGGTTCATGTTGTGTTGCTCGTTTTCCCTGCTTCTTCCGCCCAAGCGGTAGTACCGCTCGTGGAGCGGTAGTACCGCTCATGTGCGGGCTGAGCACATAACGGTTGGATTTTCCCCCTCCTATAAAAGGGGGTCTTCTTCCCAATGAACCTTATCCTTTGAGCTTGTGTTCTTCCTCCATTGTTGACCTTCTTTGAGCTTGCTAACTCTCAATCCCTCCTATGATTCTTGCTAGTTCTTGAGGGAAAAGAGAAAGGAGATCTAGATCCACGTTTCCACCAATCACTTTCTCCTCTAAGTGAGGGGAACCCCTTGGATCTAGATCTTGGAGTTCTTCGTGTTCTTCTTTCGTTCTTCCTCTCATTTTCCTCCCTAGCATTAGTTGCCTTAGTGGGATTTGGGAGAGAAGGACTTGGGCACTCCGTGTGCCCTTGCCGTTGCATTTGGTGCATCGGTTTGAGTTCTCCACGGTGATACGTGGAAGTGAATTTTGAGAAGCTTATTACTCTTGGGTGTTTGGGCACCCTAGAGCTTGTTCCTCTTGGGTGCCTTGGCGTCTTAGACGGTTGGTGGTGTTCGGAGCTCAATCAGGGTGGTGTAAAGCTCCGGGCAAGCGTCGGGGTCTCCAATTAGGTTGTGGAGATCGCCCCGAGCAATTTGACGGGTTCCGGTGACCGCCCCCAAGGGTGGCCAAAGTGTACGGGTTCGGTGACCCCCCCAAGAGTCGCCATTTGTATGGGTTCGGTGACCGCCCTCAAGGGTCCCTTAGTGGAATCACGGCTTCTTGCATTCTGCGAGGGCGTGAGGAGATTACGGTGGCCCTAGTGGCTTCTTGGGGAGCATTGTGCCTCCACACCGCTCCAAACGGAGATTAGCATTCGCAAGGGTGTGAACTTCGGGATACATCATCGCCTCCGCATGCCTCGGTTATCTCTTACCAGAGCCCTTTACTTATGCACTTTACTTTGTGATAGCCATATTGTTCTTTGTCATATATCTTGCTATCATATAGTTGCTTATCTTGCTTAGCATAAGTTGTTGGTGCACATAGGTGAGCCTAGTTGTTGTAGGTTTTGTGCTTGACAAATTAACCGCTAGGTTTATTCCGCATTTGTTCAAGCCTAAACCGTAATTATTTTAAAGCGCCTATTCACCCTCCCCCCCCCCCCCTCTAAGCGACATCCATGATCTATCATACATGCTAAAGAGTTGATGTTGGACAAGGAAGACAACGTAATGGGTTATGTTTTTGCACATCTCAGTTAAAGTATATTGTCATGGATCATTCAAACATGTTGGCTTGCCTTTCCCCCTCATGCTAGCCAAATTCCTTGCACCAAGTAGAGATACCATTTGTGCTTTCAAATATCCTTAAACCCAGTTTTGCCATGAGAGTCCACCATACCTACCTATGGATTGAGTAAGATCCTTCAAGTAAGTTGTCATCGGTGCAAGCAATAAAAAATGCTATTTAAATATGTATGATCTTTTGGTGTGAAGAAAATAGCTTTATACGATCTTGTTATGGAAGCAATAAAAGCGACGGACTGCATAATAAAGGTCCATATACAAGTGGCAATATAAAGTGATGTTCATTCGCATTAAGATTTTGTGCATCCAACCCTAAAAGCGCATGACAACCTCTGCTTCCCTCTGCGAAGGGCTTATCTTTTACTTTATGTCTTTTACTTTTATGCAAGAGTCAAGGTGATCTTCACCTTTCCCTTTTTCATTTTTTTTCTTTGGCAAGCACCTCGTGTTGGGAAGATCCTGATATTTATATCCAATTGGATGTAAATTAGCATGAACTATTATTGTTGACATCACCCAAAGGTGAATACGTTGGGAGGCAACACTATAAGCCCCTATCTTTCTCCGTGTCCGACTGAAACTCCATAACCATTAGTATTGCGTGAGTGTTAGCAATTGTAGAAGATTATATGATAGTTGAGTATGTGGAGTTTGTTATTCCTGAAAATAAGATGAATTGCAATTGTTTGATGACTGAGAATGAAGTTTGCTAGTTTTCAAGAAAGTTTATGGTCTATGCTTTGACATGTGAATTGTTTTTTACTTTATCATGAGAAGTTTTATGAGATGAACTACTGTTATGACATATTATCATGCTAGAAAAGGTGATTGAAATTATCATTGATCAAACGTGTGCACCTTCTAGCATTCACATTTCATAAATTCTTTCTTTTATCATTTACCTACTCGAGGACGAGTAGGAATTAAGCTTGGGGATGCTGATACGTCTCCAACGTATCTATAATTAATGAAGCATTCATCCTATTTTATTATCTGTTTTGAATGATTATGGGCTTTATTATACACTTTTATATTACTTTTGGAACTAACCTATTAATCGGAGGCCCAGCCCATATTGCTGTTTTATTGCATGTTTTAGTATTCCGAAGAAAAGGAATATCAAACGGAGTCCAAACGGAATGAAACTTTCGGGAGCGTGATTTTTAGGAAGAATATGATCCGGGAGACTTGGAGTTCACGTCAGAAGATCATCGAGGAGGCCACGAGATAGGGGGGCGTGCCCACCCCCTGGGCGCGCCCTACCCTCTCGTGGGCCCCTTGAGGCTCCCCCGACCGACTTCTTTCGCCTATATAAGCCTACGTACCCTAAAAACATCGAATACAAAGATAGATCGGGAGTTCCACCGCCGCAAGCCTCTGTAGCCACCAAAAACCTCTCGGGAGCCCGTTCCGGCACCCTGCTGGAGGGGGAATCCATCACCGATGGCCATCTTCATCATCCCGGCGCTATCCATGATGAGGAGGGAGTAGTTCACCCTCGGGGTTGAGGGTTAGTACCAGTAGCTATGTGTTTGATCTCTCTCTCTCTCTCTCTCTCTCTCTCTCGTGTTCTCTCTATGGCACGATCTTGATGTATCGCGAGCTTTGCATTATAGTTGGATCTTATGATGTTTCTCCCCCTCTACTCTCTTGTGATGAATTGAGTTTTCCTCTTGAAGTTATCTTATTGGATTGAGTCTTTAATGATTTGAGAACACTTGATGTATGTCTTGCCGTGTTTATCTGTGGTGACATTGGGATATCACGTGCCACTTGATGTATGTTTTGGTGATCAACTTGCGGGTTCCGCCCATGAACCTATGCATAGGGGTTGGCACACGTTTTCGTCTTGACTCTCCGGTAGAAACTTTGGGGCACTCTTTGAAGTACTTTGTGTTGGTTGAATAGATGAATCTGAGATTGTGTGATGCATATTGTATAATCATGCCCACGAATACTTGAGGTGACAGTGGAGTATCTACGTGACATTAGGGTTTTGGTTGATTTGTGTCTTAAGGTGTTATTCTAGTACGAACTCTTGAATAGATCGATCTGAAAGAATAACTTTGAGGTGGTTTCGTACCCTACCATAATCTCTTCGTTTGTTCTCCGCTATTAGTGGCTTTGGAGTGACTCTTTGTTGCATGTTGAGGGATTGTTATATGATCTATCTATGTTATTATTGTTGAGAGAACTTGCACTAGTGAAAGTATGAACCCTATGCCTTGTTTCCTACCATTGCAATACCGTTTACGCTCACTTTTACCATTAGTTACCTTGTTGTTTTTATATTTTCAGATTACAAATACCTATATCTACTATCCATATTGCACTTGTATCACCATCTCTTCGCCGAACTAGTGCACCTATACAATTTACCATTGTATTGGGTGTGTTGGGGACACAAGAGACTCTCTGTTATTTGGTTGCAGGGTTGTTTGAGAGAGACCATCTTCATCCTATGCCTCCCACGGATTGATAAACCTTAGGTCATCCACTTGAGGGAAATTTGCTACTGTCCTACAAACCTGTGCACTTGCAGGCCCAACAACGTCTACAGGAAGAAGGTTGCATAGTAGACATCATGATGATTGCTTTACTATTTGTTTTCCACCCAAGATGAACAACATAGGCATACCCTAGGTGAACCAGATATTAGATAGAGATACTATTCATTGCTACCTCGATATGTGCCCCACAACTAATTTAGAACTCAAGTTTGAACATTAATTTGGACCTAACTTGGAGTCTAAGAGGTGAACAGGGCGATAAAGTAGCAGGTAATTTTAAGTAGTGCATAACATAAGCAGAAACAAAAGAGTGCGACCTCTCTTGTGGACCCGTGTACTCCTCGGGTTCATCTGCTGAGTCGATGATTGTGATGCCATTGCGGTGGGTGCCGGCGGCAGGGAAGGAGATCTGAGGCGGCGAATGATGGTGAGGAGTCGTGATGTCTGATTTGGTCGATGCTTCTGTCGATGGAGCAGCTCAGATGAGGTGGACGACGTCGCGGGAGGAGCAGGACAAACCACACAAAGTTCCCTTCGACACCTACCTATAACTGAAGTAATTCTTTAAGGGCTCATTTGGTTTGCATGATTCTAAAAACGCAGGGATAGAAAAAACACCAGAATAGGCTAGGAATGCACATGGTAAACAGAGCATTTGTAAACACAAGATTTCTGACAACTTGGGTGTTTGGTTCACAGGAATTGGAAGAGCTGAGGAATGCAAAGAAACATGGCCAATATAAAGGGAAAACCATATGAAAGCGTGTACAGTTAGAATGTTATTCTGCCACTAATGCACTTGGTCTTGTTTTCATGCATAGGATTTTGAAAAGTAGGTGCAGGTGGATGTTTTTGAAGGAAATATGCCCTAGAGGCAATAATAAAGTTATTATTTATTTCCTCATATCATGATAAATGTTTATTATTGATGCTAGAATTGTATTAACCGGAAACATGATACATGTGTGAATACATAGACAAACCTATAGTCACTAGTATGCCTCTACTTGACTAGCTCATTAATCAAAGATGGTTATGTTTCCTAACCATAGACATGTGTTGTCATTTGATTAGTGGGATCACATCATTAGAAGAATGATGTGATTGACATGACCCATTCCGTTAGCCCAGCACTTGATCGTTTAGTATACTGCTATTGCTTTCTTCATGACTTATACATGTTCCTGTAATTATGAGAATTATGCAACTCCCGTCTACCGGAGGAACACTTTGGTTACTACCAAACGTCAAAACGTAACTAGGTGATTATAAAGGAGTACTACAGGTGTCTCCGAAGGTACATGTTGAGTTGGCGTATTTCGATATTAGGTTTTGTCACTCCGATCGTCGGAGAGGTATCTCTGGGCCCTCTCGGTAATGCACATCATTATAAGCCTTGCAAGCAATGTGACCAATGAGTTGGTTACGGGATGATGCATTACAGAACGAGTAAAGAGACTTGCCGGTAACGAGATTGAACTAGGTATTGGATATCGACGATCAAATCTCGGGCAAGTAACATACCGATGACAAAGGGAACAACGTATGTTGTTATGCGGTTTGACCGATAAAGATCTTCGTAGAATATGTAGGAACCAATATGGGCATCCAGGTCCCGCTATTGGTTATTGACCGAGAATAGTTCTAGGTCATGTCTACATAGTTCTCAAATCCGTAGGGTCCGCACGCTTAACGTTATGATGACAGTTTTATTATGAGTATATAAGTTTTGATGTACCGAAGTTTGTTCGGAGTCCCGGATGTGATCACGGACATGACGAGGAGTCTCGAAATGGTCGAGACATAAAGATCGATATATTGGAAGCCTATATTTGGACATCGGAATCGTTCCGGGTGAAATCGGCATTTTACCAGAGTACCGGGAGGTTACCGGAACCCCCCGGGGGGTTATTGGGCCTACATGGGCCACGAGGGAGAAGAGGGAAGGAGCCAGGAGGGGGCCGCACACCCCTTCCCCTCCTAGTCTGAATAGGACAAGGGAAGGGGGGCGGCGCCCCCCTTTCCTTTCCCTCTTCCTCCTCTTTCCCCCCTTCTCTACTCCTACTTGGAAAGAAGGCAGTCCTACTCCCGGTGGGAGTAGGACTCCCCCCTTGGCGCGCCCTCCTTGGCCGGCCGCCTCCTCCCCCCCTGGCTCCTTTATATACGGGGGCGGGGGGGGGCACCCCATAGACACACAAGTTGATCTACGGATCGTTCCTTAGCCGTGTGCGGTGCCCCCTCCACCATATTCCACCTCGGTCATATCGTCGCGGAGTTTAGGCGAAGCCCTGCGCCGGTAGAGCATCATCATCGTCACCACGCCGTCGTGCTGACGGAACTCATCTCCGGAGCTTTGCTGGATCGGAGCACGGAGATCGTCATCGAGTTGAACGTGTGCTGAACTCGGAGGCCCCGTATGTTCGGTGCTTGGATCGGTCGGATCATGAAGACGTACGACTACATCAACCGCGTTATGCTAACGCTTCCGCTTACGGTCTACGAGGGTACGTGGACGAACACTCTCCCCTCTCGTTGCTATGCCATCACCATGATCTTGCGTGTGCGTAGGATTTTTTTTGAAATTACTACGTTCCCCAACAGTGGTATCAGAGCCTAGGTTTTATGCGTTGATGTTATATGCACGAGTAGAACACAAGTGAGTTGTGGGCGATACAAGTCATACTGCTTACCAGCATGTCATACTTTGGTTCGGCGGTATTGTGAGATGAAGCGGCCCGGACCGACATTACGCGTACGCTTACGCAAGACTAGTTTCACCGTTACGAGCACTCGTGCTTAAAGGTGGCTGGCGGGTGTCTGTCTCTCTCACTTTAGCTGAATCGAGTGTGGCTACGCCCGGTCCTTGCGAAGGTTAAAACAGCACCAACTTGACGAACTATCGTTGTGGTTTTTGATGCGTAGGTGAGAACGGTTCTTGCTAAAGCCCGTAGCAGCCACGTAAAATTTGCAACAACAAAGTAGAGGACGTCTAACTTGTTTTTGCAGGGCATGTTGTGATGTGATATGGTCAAGACGTGATGCTATATTTTATTGTACGACAACGATGCTACGATGGAGATCAAGGTGTCGCGCCGGTGACGATGGTGATCACGATGGTGCTTCGAAGATGGAGATCACAAGCACAAGATGATGATGGCCATATCATATCACTTATATTGATTGCATGTGATGTTTATCCTTTATGCATCTTATCTTGCTTTGATTGATGGTAGCATTTTAAGATGATCTCTCACTTAATAATCAAGAAGTGTTCTCCCTGAGTATGCACCGTTGCGAAAGTTCTTCGTGCTGAGACACCACATGATGATCGGGTGTGATAGGCTCTACGTTCAAATACAACGGGTGCAAAACAGTTGCACACGCGGAATACTCAGGTCATACTTGACGAGCCTAGCATATACAGATATGGCCTCGGAACACGGAGACCGAAAGGCCGAGCGTGAATCATATAGTAGATATGATCAACATAGTGATGTTCACCATTGAAACTACTCCATCTCATGTGATGATCGGACATGGTTTAGTTGATTTGGATCATGTGATCACTTAGATGACTAGAGAGATGTCTGTCTAAGTGGGAGTTCTTAAGTAATATGATTAATTGAACTTAAATTTATCATGAACTTAGTACCTGATAGTATTTTGCTTGTCTATGTTTGTTTGTAGATAGATGGCTCGTGTTGTTGTTCCGTTGAATTTTAATGCATTCCTTGAGAAAGCAAAGTTGAAAGATGATGGTAGCAATTACAAGGACTGGGTCCGTAACCTGAGGATTATCCTCATTGCTGCACAGAAAAATTACGTCCTGGAAGCACCGCTGGGTGCCAGGCCTGCTGCTGATGCAACTGACGACGTTAAGAACGTCTGGCAGAGCAAAGCTGATGACTACTCGATAGTTCAGTGTGCCATGCTTTACGGCTTAGAACCGGGTCTTCAACGACGTTTTGAACATCATGGAGCATATGAGATGTTCCAGGAGTTGAAGTTAATATTTCAAGCAAATGCCCGGATTGAGAGATATGAAGTCTCCAATAAGTTCTATAGCTGCAAGATGGAGGAGAATAGTTCTGTCAGTGAACACATACTCAAAATGTCTGGGTATAATAATCACTTGATTCAACTGGGAGTTAATCTTCCTGATGATAGTGTCATTGACAAAATTCTCCAATCACTGCCACCAAGCTACAAGAGCTTCGTGATGAACTATAATATGCAAGGGATGAACAGGACTATTCCCGAGCTCTTCGCAAGCTAAAAGCTGGGGAGGTAGAAATCAAGAAGGAGCATCAAGTGTTGATGGTTAACAAGACCACCAGTTTCAAGAAGAAGGGCAAAGGGAAGAAGAAGGGGAACTTCAAAAAGAACGGCAAGCAAGTTGCTGCTCAAGAGAAGAAACCCAAGTCTGGACCTAAGCCTGAAACTGAGTGCTTCTACTGCAAGCAGACTGGACACTGGAAGCGGAACTGCCCCAAGTATTTGGCGGATAAGAAGGATGGCAAAGTAAACAAAGGTATATGTGATATACATGTTATTGATGTGTACCTTACTAATGCTCGCAGTAGCACCTGGGTATTTGATACTGGTTCTGTTACTAATATTTGCAACTCGAAACAGGGACTATGGATTAAGCGAAGATTGGCTAAGGACGAGGTAACGATGCGCGTGGGAAATGGTTCCAAAGTCGATGTGATCGCGGTCGGCACGCTACCTCTACATCTACCATCGGGATTAGTTTTAGACCTAAATAATTGTTATTTGGTGCCAGCGTTGAGCATGAACATTATATCTGGATCTTGTTTGATGTGAGACGGTTATTCATTTAAATCAGAGAATAATGGTTGTTCTATTTATATGAGTAATATCTTTTATGGTCATGCACCCTTGAAGAGTGGTCTATTCTTATTGAATCTCGATAGTAGTGATACACATGTTCATAGTGTTGAAACCAAAAGATGCAGAGTTGATAACGATAGTGCAACTTATTTGTGGCACTGCCGTTTAGGTCATATCGGTGTAAAACGCATGAAGAAACTCCATACTGATGGGCTTTTGGAATCACTTGATTATGAATCACTTGGTACTTGCGAACCGTGCCTCATGGGCAAGATGACTAAAACGTCGTTCTCCGGAACTATGGAGTGAGCAACTGATCTGTTGGAAATCATACATACTGATGTTTGTGGTCCAATGAATGTTGAGGCTCGCGGTGGGTATCGTTATTTTCTCACCTTCACAGATGATTTGAGCAGATATGGGTATATCTACTTAATGAAACACAAGTCTGAAACATTTGAAAGGTTCAAAGAATTTCAGAGTGAAGTGGAAAATCATCGTAACAAGAAAACAAAGTTTCTACGATCTGATCGTGGAGGAGAATATTTGAGTTATGAGTTTGGTCTGCACTTGAAACAATGCGGAATAGTTTCGCAACTCACGCCACCCAGAACACCACAACGAAATGGTGTGTCCGAACGTCGTAATCGTACTTTACTAGATATGGTGCGATCTATGATGTCTCTTACTGATTTACCGCTATCGTTTTGGGGTTATGCTTTAGAGACGGCCGCATTCACGTTAAATAGGGCACCATCAAAATCCGTTAAGACAACGCCTTATGAACTGTGGTTTGGCAAGAAACCAAAGTTGTCGTTTCTTAAAGTTTGGGGCTGCGATGCTTATGTGAAGAAACTTCAACCAGATAAGCTCAAACCCAAATCGGAGAAATGTGTCTTCATAGGATACCCAAAAGAGACTATTGGGTACACCTTCTATCACAGATCTGAGGGCAAGATTTTCGTTGCTAAAATCGGATCCTTTCTAGAGAAGGAGTTTCTCTCGAAAGAAGTGAGTGGGAGGAAAGTAGAACTTGATGAGATAACTGTATCTACTCCCTTATTGGAAAGTAGTTCATCACAAGAACCGGTTCCTGTGACAACTACACCAATCAGTGAGGAAGCTAATGATATTGATCATGAAGCTTCAGATCAAGTTTCTACTGAACCTCGTAGGTCTACCAGAGTAAGATCCGCACCAGAGTGGTACGGTAATCCAATTCTGGAAGTCATGTTACTTGACCATGATGAACCTACGAACTATGAGGAAGCGATGATGAGCCCAGATTCCGCAAAATGGTTAGAGGCCATGAAATCTGAGATGGGATCCATGTATGAAAACAAAGTATGGACTTTGGTTGACTTGCCCGATGATCGGCAAGCCATTGAGAATAAATGGATCTTTAAGAAGAAGACTGACGGTGATGGTAATATAACTGTCTATAAAGCTCGACTTGTTGCGAAAGGTTTTTGACAAGTTCAAGGGGTTGACTACGATGAGACTTTCTCACCCGTAGCGATGCTTAAGTCTGTCCGAATCATGTTAGCTATTGCTGCATTTCATGATTATGAAATTTGGCAAATGGATGTAAAAACTGCATTCTTGAATGGATTTCTAGAAGAAGAGTTGTATATGATGCAACCAGAAGGTTTTGTTGATCCAAAAGGCACTAACAAAGTGTGCAAGCTCCAGCGATCCATTTATGGACTGGTGCAAGCATCTCGGAGTTGGAATAAATGCTTTGATAGTGTGATCAAAGCATATGGTTTTATACAGACTTTTGGAGAAGCCTGTATTTACAAGAAAGTGAGTGGGAGCTCTGTAGCATTTCTGATTTTATATGTAGATGACATATTATTAATTGGAAATGATATAGAATTTCTGGATAGCATAAAGGGATACTTGAATAAAAGTTTTTCAATGAAAGACCTTGGTGAAGCTGCTTACATATTGGGCATCAAGATCTATAGAGATAGATCAAGACGCTTAATAGGACTTTCACAAAGCACATACCTTGACAAAATTTTGAAAAAGTTCAAAATGGATCAGGCAAAGAAAGGTTTCTTGCCTGTGCTACAAGGTGTGAAGTTGAGTCAAACTCAATGCCCGACCACAACAGAAGATAGAGAGAAAATGAAAGATGTTCCCTATGCTTCAGCCATAGGCTCTATCATGTATGCAATGCTGTGTACCAGACCTGACGTATGCTTAGCAATAAGCTTGGCAGGAAGGTACCGAAGTAATCCAGGAGTGGATCACTGGACAATGGTCAAGAACATCCTGAAATACCTGAAAAGGACTAAGGATATGTTTCTCATATATGGAGGTGACAAAGAGCTAGTCGTAAATGGTTACGTCGATGCAAGCTTTGACACTGATCCGGACGATTCTAAATCGCAAACCGGATACGTGTTTTTATTAAACGGTGGAGCTGTAAGTTGGTGCAGTTCTAAACAAAGCGTCGTGGCGGGATCTACATGTGAAGCGGAGTACATAGCTGCTTCTGAAGCAGCGAATGAAGGAGGCTGGATGAAGGAGTTCATTTCCGATCTAGGTGTAATACCTAGTGCATCGGGACCAATGAAGATCTTCTGTGACAATACTGGTGCAATTGCCTTGGCAAAGGAACCCAGATTTCACAAGAGGACCAAGCACATCAAGAGATGCTTCAATTCCATTCGGGACCAAGTCCAAGTGGGAGACATAGAGATTTGCAAGATACATACAGATCTGAATGTTGCAGACCCATTGACTAAGCCTCTCTCACGAGCAAAACATGATCAGCACCAAGACTCCATGGGTGTTAGAATCATTACTATGTAATCTAGATTATTGACTCTAGTGCAAGTGGGAGACTGAAGGAAATATGCCCTAGAGGTAATAATAAAGTTATTATTTATTTCCTCATATCATGATAAATGTTTATTATTCATGCTAGAATTGTATTAGCCGGAAACATGATACATGTGTGAATACATAGACAAACCTATAGTCACTAGTATGCCTCTACTTGACTAGCTCATTAATCAAAGATGGTTATGTTTCCTAACCATAGACATGTGTTGTCATTTGATTAGTGGGATCACATCATTAGAAGAATGATGTGATTGACATGACCCATTCCGTTAGCCTAGCACTTGATCGTTTAGTATACTGCTATTGCTTTCTTCATGACTTATACATGTTCCTGTAACTATGAGAATTATGCAACTCCCGTCTACCGGAGGAACACTTTGGGTACTACCAAACGTCACAACATAACTGGGTGATTATAAAGGAGTACTACAGGTGTCTCCGAAGGTACATGTTGAGTTGGCGTATTTCAAGATTAGGTTTTGTCACTCCGATCGTCGGAGAGGTATCTCTGGGCCCTCTCGGTAATGCACATCATTATAAGCCTTGCAAGCAATGTGACCAATGAGTTGGTTACGGGATGATGCATTACAGAACGAGTAAAGAGACTTGCCGGTAACGAGATTGAACTAGGTATTGGATACCGACGATCAAATCTCGGGCAAGTAACATACCGATGACAAAGGGAATAACGTATGTTGTTATGCGGTTTGACCGATAAAGATCTTCGTAGAATATGTAGGAACCAATATGGGCATCCAAGTACCACTATTGGTTATTGACCGAGAATAGTTCTAGGTCATGTCTACATAGTTCTCGAACCCGTAGGGTCCGCACGCTTAACGTTACGATGACAATTTTATTATGAGTTTATAAGTTTTGATGTACCGAAGTTTGTTCGGAGTCCCGGATATGATCACGGACATGACGAGGAGTCTCGAAATGGTCGAGACATAAAGATCGATATATTGGAAGCCTATATTTGGACATCAGAATCGTTCCGGGTGAAATCTGCATTTTACCGGAGTACCGGGAGGTTACCGGAACCCCCCGGGGGGTTATTGGGCCTACATGGGCCACGAGGGAGAAGAGGAAAGGAGCCAGGAGGGGGCCACACGCCCCTCCCCCTCCTAGTCCGAATAGGACAAGGGAAGGGGGGCGGCGCCCCCCCTTTCCTTTCCCTCTTCCTCCTCTTTCCCCCCTTCTCCTACTCCTACTTGGAAAGAAGGGAGTCCTACTCCCGGTGGGAGTAGGACTCCCCCTTTGGCGCGCCCTCCTTTGCCGGCCGCCTCCTCCCCCCTGGCTCCTTTATATACGGGGGCGGGGGGCACCCCATAGACACACAAGTTGATCTACGGATCGTTCCTTAGCCGTGTGCGGTGCCCCCCTCCACCATATTCCACCTCGGTCATATCGTCGCCGAGTTTAGGCGAAGCCCTGCACCGGTAGAGCATCATCATCGTCACCACGCCGTCATGTTGACGGAACTCATCTCCGAAGCTTTGCTGGATCGGAGCATGGAGATCGTCATCGAGCTGAATGTGTGCTGAACTCGGAGGCCCCGTACGTTCGGTGCTTGGATCGGTCGGATCGTGAAGACGTACGACTACATCAACCGCGTTGTGCTAACGCTTCCGCTTACGGTCTACGAGGGTACGTGGATGAACACTCTCCCCTCTCGTTGCTATGCCATCACCATGATCTTGCGTGTGCGTAGGAATTTTTTTGAAATTACTACGTTCCCCAACAGTTTTGCTCCATTCCTTTCAACAAAATGCATGAATAACTGAATAGTAGAGTGCCATAGGAAAATTCCCTATTGCTATGTTTTTCCGTTGAACAAAAATAGCCCTAACTCGACATGAATGTGGAGTAATAAGTGATGCAACAAGTATACAACCTCTTTGCCGTAGTCGTGTCGACCTCAGCATCATTGGGTTGGTCGCTGAAGAAGTTGAGGCAGACGTGGCTGTCGGAGGTATGGAGGAAGATCTGAGGAATTTATAGACGGCGTCCAGGGCACGCTCTGTTGTGATGGATCGTTTTGTCGTTGGAGCAGCTCTGGTGAGCCCTAAGACGTCAAGGCTGAAGCTGCACAAGACAGACATCGTTAATCTCAAGTGGGATTCTAATAGCATCTCCAATAGATGATGTAAAATAGATGTAAAATTTACATCACCAAAAACCACCTGACTACAACAGATAAGGTAAAAACTGTTGACTCTGAACTTAAATGTCGAAACTGAAATTTACTGTGGAATCTGAATGTTACTGTTGAAACTGAACGCAATGGTAGCAGAGAGGAACTTGACATGTAGTTTAGGGAGGGCCTGCAGTTCATCTTCAACCTGCACCCCCCTGAGCCGCCATCTACCACCGGCCGAACCGCCGGCCCCAGCGCCGCCTCGCCGCCTCGAAACAACTCCCCACCGCTGGTCCACCGCCGCCCTGGCCAGCCCTCTAGGCCCCCCGCCCCCACCCTGAACCTTAAGATAGATAGTGGGGTACCTCTCCGGCGAGCCCCCCTCCCCGCTGCGGGTGGTTCTTCCTTATCTCCGGCAAGGCCCCCCCCTGAAAATCGAATGACCCAAAAGTCGACTCAGTCGACTGAAGTGTAGCTAAATCGGAGCAGAGCAGAAGCACGAGCGAGGGGGAGAGCAGCAGTAGCAGCGTGAGCGAGCGAGCGAGAGCTGGAGCAGCAGCGGTGCGAGCAAGTGAGCGAGAGCCGGAGCCGTAGTAGCTGGGAGAGCAAGCGAGCGAGCGAGAGCCAGAGCAGCAGCAACAACAACACGAGCGAGAGCCGGAGCAGCAGCAGCAGATTCGGCTGGTTTGGACGCCGCCGCCGAAGGAGCCTCACACTGGGGGAGAGCCTCCATGGAGATGTCGCCCGCGGCGCTGGCTTCAAGGTAGCCGCTCCATGGAGGTGCGGGATGGAGCACCGTCGACGCCGGGAGGTCAAGTTAAGGAGAAGGTGTGATGCGATGAGTGTACAACCTCTTTGGTGGCGCCGAGTACGCCTCGGCTTCATCCGAGGAGTCAGTGAGGATGCTGCGGTTCTGGTGGAGCAGGTTAAGGCGGCGCTATGGGGATGGAGCAGCTGCGATAGACGAGGCGATCGTCGGAGCAGCTCCTTGGAGGTGGAGGACGGGGCGGCTGAACCGGGGGGACGGCAAGATGGACGATGGATCCTCATCCGGGGAGGTGGACAAGGGACGTTGAGCTGTTGCGGTGGACGACGTCGTCAGGGCAGAGGCTCCGACTGGGCAGCGGTGAGGTGGCGGACGGAGGAGGGTGTGGTTTTGCGGCTGGAGCAGAGAGATTATGGCGGCCTGGAATTCCGAATGGCAAAAAGGAGGCGATGAGAGAGGGTGAACCATGACTTAGGGACGCGCTTGTCCAAAATGTAGGTGTGTTACAAAAGTACCCCCACCAATTTGAACTAGCGGCCCTTTCGGCTCAGGGTTAGAAGGGGGATTTCGCGTGTCGGGATTTGGCTGCTCGAGGGAGTTTTCCCGTGCGCCGTAATTTCAGGATAGCAAGGTGCGGGTCGTGAGGCGCCAGTTTTGGGAGCACGATATCATAATTTTCGGGATATAACAAGGCGCGGGTTGAATTTTAGGGACAATCCTAACGTGTAATATTGTACTTATACGTACCAAATCAATTCGCACTTCCCTCAACCAAAAAAAAAACGAACCATTAAAACTATACACACCACACAAAGAGAGAGTCTTGCCCCGTTTTACCATACAAATGCTATTCAAAGCTACTCCCTTCTTCCATCTATATAGGGCCTAATGCGTTTTTCGATGCTAACTTTGACCAAATATTAGAGCAATAATATATGACATGCAACTTACACAAAGCACACCATTAAATTTGTGTGTGGAGCTTTTAATGATATAATTTTCACATTGTGCATGTCAGTTACTATTAATCTTGTCAATAGTCAAAGGCAGTCTTAAAAAACGCATTACGACCTATATAGATGGAAGAAGGGAGTATGAATCCATGTTATGTCCAATTAAATTTTTTCGCTGGCTGTATAATGCATGTAACCTACTCATACCAACATTTTAGTGCATTCCAAATGTCTATACTACCTCTGCAATTCGAACTGAATTTGAATTCATTTCTCTATTTCAATAAGAATCTACAATCATGGAATTGTTTCACAACTCACGCTGTTGGGGTACGTTGCATAAAATAAAAAATTTCCTATGTTCACCAAGATCAATCTATGAGTTCATCCAGCAACGAGAGAGGGGAGTGCATCTACATACCCTTATAGATCGCGAGCGGAAGCGTTCAAGAGAACGGGGTTGAGGGAGTCGTTCATGTCGTGATCCAAATCACCGGAGATCCTAGCGCCGAACGGACGGCACCTCCGCGTTCAACACACGTATGGTCAACATGACGTCTCCTCCTTCTTGATCCAGCAAGGGGGAAGGAGAGGTTGATGAAGATCCAGCAGCACGACGGCGTGGTGGTGGATAAAGCAGAGTTCCGGCAGGGCTTCGCCAAGCAACTACGGGAGGAGGAGGTGTAGCAAGGGGAGAGGGAGGCGCCAAGACTTCAGGGTGCGGCTGCCCTCCCCCTCCCCCTCCTTTATATAGGCCCCCAGGGGGGCGCCGGCCCTGGAGATGAGATCTCCCAGGGGGGGGGGGGGGCGGCGGCCAGGGGGTGGAGTGCCCCCCAAGGCAAGTGGAGGCGCCCCCACCCTAGGGTTTCCAACCCTAGGCCCAGGGGGGCCCAAGGGGGGGCGCACCAGCCCACCATGGGCTGGTCCCCTCCCCACTTCAGCCCACGTGGCCCTCCGGGATAGGTGTCCCCACCCGGTGGACCCCCGGGACCCTTCCGGTGGTACCGGTACAATACCGGTGACCCCCGAAATTCTCCCGATGGCCGAAACAGCACTTCCTATATATAATTCTTCACCTCCGGACCATTCCGGAACTCCTCGTGACGTCCGGGATCTCATCCGGGACTCTGAACAACTTTCGGTTTGCTGCATACTAATATCTCTACAACCCTAGCATCACCGAACCTTAAGTGTGTAATCCTACAGGTTTGGGAGATATGCAGACATGACCGAGACGCCTCTCCGGTCAATAACCAACAGCGGGATCTGTATACCCATGTTGGCTCCCACATACTCCTCGATGATCTCATCGGATGAACCACGATGTCAAGGATTCAGTTAACCCCGTATTCAATTCCCTTTGTCAATCGGTACGTTACTTGCCCGAGACTCGATCATCGGTATCCCAATACCTCGTTTAGTCTCGTTACCGGCAAGTCACTTTACTCGTACCGTAATGCATGATCTCGTGATCAGACACTTGGTCACATTGAGCTCATTATGATGACACATTACCGAGTGGGCCCAGAGATACCTCTCTGTCATACGGAGTGACAAATCCCAGTCTTGATTCGTGCCTACCCAACAGACACTTTCGGAGATACCCGTAGTGCACCTTTATAGCCATCCAGTTACGTTGTGACGTTTGGTACACCCAAAGCACTCCTACGGTATCCGGGAGTTGCACAATCTCATGGTCTAAGGAAATGATACTTGACATTTGGAAAAGCTCTAGCTAAACGAACTACACGATCTTTGAGCTATGCTTAGAATTGGGTCTTGTCCATCACATCATTCTCCTAATGATGTGATCCCGTTATCAATGACATCTAATGCCCATAGTCAGGAAACCATGACTATCAGTTGATCAACGAGCTAGTCTACGAGAGGCTCACTAGGGACTTGTTGTGGTCTATGTATTCACACGTGTATTACGATTTCCGGATAACACAGTTATAGCATGAATAATAGACAATTATCATGAACACAGAAATATAATAATAACCATTTATTATTGCCTCTAGGGCATATTTCCAACAGTCTCCCACTTGCACTAGAGTCAATAATCTAGTTACATTGTGATGAATCGAACACCCATTGTGTTCTGGTGTTGATCATGTTTTGCCCTAGGGAGAGGTTTAGTCAACGGATCTGCTACATTCAGGTCCGTATGTACTTTACAAATATCTATGTCTCCATCTTGAACATTTTCACGTATGGAGTTGAAGCGACGCTTGATGTGCCTGGTCTTCTTGTGAAACCTAGGCTCCTTGGCAAGTGCAATAGCTCCAGTGTTGTCACAGAAGAGTGTGATTGGCCCCGACGCATTGGGTATGACTCCTAGGTCGGTGATGAACTCCTTCACCCAGATAGCTTCATGCACTGCCTCCGAGGCTGCCATGTACTCCGCTTCACATGTAGATCCCGCCATGACGCTCTGCTTGCAACTGCACCAGCTAACTGCCCCACCATTCAAAATATACACATATCCGGTTTGTGACTTAGAGTCATCCATATCTGTGTCGAAGCTAGCATCGACATAACCCTTTACGACGAGCTCTTCGTCACCTCCATATGTGAGAAACATGTCCTTAGTCCTTTTCAGGTACTTAAGGATGTTCTTAACCGCTGTCCAGTGTTCCTTGCCGGGATTACTTTGGTACCTTCCTACCAAACTTACGGCAAGGTTTATATCAGGTCTGGTACAGGTCATGGCATACATGATAGACCCTATGGCTGAGGCGTAGGGGATGACACTCATCTCTTCTTTATCTTTTGCCGTGGTCGGGCATTGAGCCGAGCTCAATCTCACACCTTGCAACACAGGCAAGAACCCCTTCTTGGACTGATCCATATTAAACTTCTTCAATATCTTATCAAGGTATGTGCTTTGTGAAAGACCTATGAGGCGTCTCGATCTATCTCTATAGATTTTGATGCCTGATATGTAAGCAGCTTCTGCAAGGTCCTTCATTGAAAAACACTTATTCAAGTAGGCCTTTATGCTGTCTAAAAGTTCTATATCATTTCCCATGAAAAGTATGTCATCCACATATAATATGAGAAATGCTATAGAGCTCCCACTCACTTTCTTGTAAACGCAGGCTTCTCCATAATTCTGCATAAACCCAAACGCTTTAATCATCTCATTAAAACGAATGTTCCAACTCCGAGATGCTTGCACCAGCCCATAAATGGATCGCTGGAGCTTGCATACCTTGTTAGCATTCTTAGGGTCGACAAAACCTTCCGGCTGCATCATATACAGTTCTTCCTTAAGGTGACCGTTAAGGAATGCCGTTTTGACGTCCATTTGCCATATCTCATAATCATAGTATGGGGCAATTGCTAACATGATTCGGACGGACTTTAGCTTCGCTACGGGAGAGAATGTCTCATCGTAGTCAATCCCTTGAACTTGTCGATAACCCTTAGTGACAAGTCGAGCTTTATATATGGTAACATTACCATCCGCATCCATCTTCTTCTTAAAGATCCATTTGTTTACTATTGCTCGCCGATCGTCGGGCAAGTCTGTCAAAGTCCACACTTTGTTTTCATACATGGATCCTATCTAGGATTGCATGGCTTCAAGCCATTTGTTGAATCTAGGCCCGCCATCGCTTCTTTATAGTTCGAAGGTTCACCGTTGTCTAACAACATGATTTCCAAGACAGGGTTGCCGTACCACTCTGGTGCGGAACGTGTCCTTGTGGACCTTCGAAGTTCAGTAGGAGCTTGATCCAAAGTATCTTGATCATCATCATTTACCTCCTCTCTTGTCGGTGTAGGCACCATAGGAATATCTTCCTGAGTTGCGCTACTCACTGTTTCAAGAGGCAGTACTTCATCAAGCTCTACTTTCCTCCCACTTAATTCTTTCGAGAGAAACTCTTTCTCCAGAAAGGATCCGTTCTTGGCAACAAAGATCTTGCCTTCGGATCTTAAGTAGAAAGTATACCCTATGGTTTCCTTAGGGTATCCTATGAATACGCATTTTTCCGACTTGGGTTCGAGCTTCTCAGGTTGAAGTTTCTTGACATAAGCATCGCATCCCCAAACTTTTAGAAATGACAGCTTAGGTTTCTTCCCAAACCATAATTCATACGGTGTCATCTCAACGGATTTAGACGGTGCTCTATTTAAAGTGAATGTAGCTGTCTCTAGAGCGTATCCCCAAAATGATAGCGGCAAATCAGTAAGCGACATCATAGATCGCACCATATCCAATAGAGTGCGATTACGACATTCGGACACACCATTTCGCTGAGGTGTTCCAGGCGGCGTGAGTTGTGAAACGATTCCACATTTTCTTAAGTGTGTACCAAATTCGTGACTTAAATATTCACCCCCACGATCTGATCGTAGGAACTTTATCTTTCGGTCACATTGATTCTCTACCTCATTCTGAAATTCCTTGAACTTTTCAAAGGTCTCAGACTTGTGTTTCATCAAGTAGACATACCCATATCTACTCAAGTCATCAGTGAGAGTGAGAACATAATGATATCCTCCGCGAGCCTCAACGCTCATTGGACCGCACACATTAGTATGTATGATTTCCAATAAGTTGGTTGCTCGCTCCATTGTTCTGGAGAACAGAGTCTTGGTCATCTTGCCCATGAGGCATGGCTCACATGTGTCAAATGATTCATAATCTAGAGACTCTAAAAGTCCATCAGCATGGAGCTTCTTCATGCGCTTGACACCAATGTGACCAAGGCGGCAGTGCCACAAGTATGTGGGACTATCGTTATCAACTTTACATCTTTTGGTATTCACACTATGAATATGTGTAACATTATGCTCGAGATTCATTAAGAATAAACCATTCACCAGCGGGGCATGACCATAAAACATATCACTCATATAAATAGAACAACCATTATTCTCGGATTTAAATGAGTAGCCATCTCGAATTAAACGAGATCCTGATACAATGTTCATGCTCAAAGCCGGTACTAAAAACAATTATTGAGGTTCAAAACTAATCCCGTAGGTAAATGTAGAGGTAGCGTGCCGACGGCGATCACATCGACCTTGGAACCATTCCCGACGCGCATCGTCACCTCGTCCTTCGCCAGTCTCCGCTTATTCCGCAGCTCCTGCTTTGAGTTACAAATGTGAGCAATCGCATCGGTATCAAATACCCAGGAGCTACTACGAGCACTGGTAAGGTACACATCAATTACATGTATATCACATATACCTTTGGTTTTGCCGGCCTTCTTGTCCGCTAAGTACTTGGGGCAGTTCCGCTTCCAGTGACCACTTCCCTTGCAATAAAAGCACTCAGTCTCAGGCTTGGGTCCATTGCTTGACTTCTTCCTGGCAACTGGCTTACCAGGCGCGGCAACTTCCTTGCCGTCCTTCTTGAAGTTCTTCTTACCCTTGCCCTTCTTGAACTTAGTGGTTTTATTCACCATCAACACTTGATGTTCCTTTTTGATCTCTACCTCCGCTGATTTCAGCATTGAATATACCTCAGGAATGGTCTTTTCCATCCCCTGCATATTGAAGTTCATCACAAAGCTCTTGTAGCTTGGTGGGAGCGACTGGAGAATTCTGTCAATGACCGCGTCATCCGGGAGATTAACTCCCAGCTGAGTCAAGCGGTTGTGCAACCTAGACATCTTGAGTATGTGCTCACTAACAGAACTATTTTCCTCCATCTTATAGCTAAAGAACTTGTCGAAGACTTCATATCTCTCGACCCGGGCATGAGCTTGGAAAACCATTTTCATCTCCTCGAACATCTCATATGCTCCGTGTTGCTCAAAACGCTTTTGGAGCCCCGGTTCTAAGCTGTAAAGCATGCCGCACTGAACGAGGGAGTAATCATCAGCACGAGACTGCCAAGCGTTCATAACGTCTTGGTTCTCTGGGATTGGTGCTTCACCTAGCGGTGCTTCTAGGACATAGTCTTTCTTGGCAGCTATGAGGATGATCCTCAGGTTCCGGACCCAGTCCGTATAGTTGCTGCCATCGTCTATCAGCTTGGTTTTCTCTAGGAACACGTTGAAGTTCAGGTGGACATGAGCGTTGGCCATTTGATCTACAAGACATATTGTAAAGATTTTAGACCAAGTTCATGATAATTAAGTTCATCTAATCAAATTATTTAATGAACTCCCACTTAGACAGACATCCCTCTAGTCATCTAAGTGAAACATGATCTGAGTTAACTAGGCCGTGTCCGATCATCACGTGAGACGGACTAGCTAACATCGGTGAACATCTTCATGTTGATCGTATCTACTATACGAATCATGCTCGACCTTTCAGTCTTCCGTGTTCCGAGGCCATGTCTATACATGCTAGGCTCGTCAAGTCAACCTAAGTGTATTGCGTGTGTAAATCTGGCTTACACCCGTTGTATTCGAACGTTAGGATCTATCACACCCGATCATCACGTGGTGCTTCGAAACAACGAACCTTCGCAACGGTGCACAGTTAGGGGGAACACTTTTCTTGAAATTAGTGTGAGGGATCATCTTACTTACTACTGTCGTTCTAAGTAAACAAGATGAAAAACATGATAAACATCACATGCAATCATAATAGTGACATGATATGGCCAATATCATATAGCTCCTTTGATCTCCATCTTCGGGGCTCCATGATCATCTTCGTCACCGACATGACACCATGATCTCCATCATCGTGTCTTCATGAAGTTGTCACGCCAACGACTACTTCTACTTCTATGGCTAACGCGTTTAGCAATAAAGTAAAGTAATTTACATGGCGTTCTTCATTGACACGCAGGTCATACAAAAAATAAAGACAACTCCTATGGCTCCTGCCGGTTGTCATACTCAACGACATGCAAGTCGTGATTCCTATTACAAGAACATGATCTCATACATCACATATATATATATCATTCATCATTCATCACAACTTTGGCCATATCACATCACAAGACAGTTGCTGCAAAAACAAGTTAGACGTCCTCTAATTGTTGTTGCAAGTTTTTACGTGGCTTCTATAGGTGATCTAGCAAGAACGTTTTCTTACCTACGTTAAAGCCACAACGTGATTTGTCAACTTCTATTAACCCTTCATAAGGACCCTTTTCATCGAATCCGCTCCAACTAAAGTGGGAGAGACAGACACCCGCTAGCCACCTTATGCAACTAGTGCATGTCAGTCGGTGGAACCTGTCTCACGTAAGCGTACGTGTAAGGTCGGTCCGGGACGCTTCATCCCACAATACCGCTGAAGAAAAATAAGACTAGTAGTGGCAAGAAAGTTGACAACATCTATGCCCATAACAAATTGTGTTCTACTCGTGCAAAGAGAAGTACGCATAGACCTAGCTCATGATGCCACTGTTGGGGAACGTTGCATAAAATAAAAATTTTCCTACGTTCACCAAGATCAATCTGTGAGTTCATCCAGCAAAGAGAGAGGGGAGTGCATCTACATACCCTTGTAGATCGCGAGCGGAAGCGTTCAAGAGAACGGGGTTGAGGGAGTCGTTCACGTCGTGATCCAAATCACCGGAGATCCTAGCGCCGAACGGACGGCACCTCCGCGTTCAACACACATACGGTCAGCGTGACGTCTCCTCCTTCTTGATCTAGCAAGGGGGAAGGAGAGGTTGATGAAGATCCAGCGGCACGACGGCGTGGTGGTGGATGCAGCAGAGTTCCGGCAGGGCTTCGCCAAGCAACTACGGGAGGAGGAGGTGTAGCAAGGGGAGAGGAAGGCGCCAAGACTTCAGGGTGCGGCTGCCCTCCCCCTCCCCCTCCTTTATATAGGCCCCAAGGGGGGGCGCCGGCCCTGGAGATGAGATCTCCCAAGGGGGCGGCGGCCAGGGGGGTGGAGTGCCCCCCAAGGCAAGTGGAGGCGCCCCCACCCTAGGGTTTCCAACCCTAGGCGCAGGGGGGGGCCAAGGGGGGGGGCGCACCAGCCCACCAAGGGCTGGTCCCCTCCCCACTTCAGCCCACGTGGCCCTCCGGGATAGGTGGACCCACCCGGTGGACCCCCGGGACCCTTCCGGTGGTCCCGGTACACTACCGGTGACCCCCAAAATTCTCCCGATGGCCGAAACAGCACTTCCTATATATAATTCTTCACCTCCGGACCATTCCGGAACTCCTCGTGACGTCCGGGATCTCATCCAGGACTCCGAACAACTTTCGGTTTGCTGCATACTAATATCTCTACAACCCTAGTGTCACCGAACCTTAAGTGTGTAACCCTACAGGTTCGGGAGATATGCAGACATGACTGAGACGCCTCTCCGGTCAATAACCAACAGTGGGATCTGGATACCCATGTTGGCTCCCACATACTCCTCGATGATCTCATCGGATGAACCACGATGTCGAGGATTCAGTTAACCCCGTATTCAATTCCCTTTGTCAATCGATACATTACTTGCCCGAGACTCGATCGTCGGTATCCCAATACCTCGTTTAGTCTCGTTACCGGCAAGTCACTTTACTCGTAGCATAATGCATGATCCCTTGATCAGACACTTGGTCACATTGAGCTGATTATGATGATGCATTACCGAGTGGGCCCAAAGATACCTCTCCGTCATACGGAGTGACAAATCCCAGTCTTGATTCGTGCCAACCCAACAGACACTTTCAGAGATACCCGTAGTGCACCTTTATAGCCATCCAGTTACGTTGTGACGTTTGGTACACCCAAAGCACTCCTACGGTATCCGGGAGTTGCACAATCTCATGGTCTAAGGAAATGATACTTGCCATTTGGAAAAGCTCTAGCTAAACGAACTACGCGATCTTTGAGCTATGCTTAGAATTGGGTCTTGTCCATCACATCATTCTCCTAATGATGTGATCCCGTTATCAATGACATCCAATGCCCATAGTCAGAAAACCATGACTATCTGTTGATCAACGAGCTAGTCTACTAGAGGCTCACTAGGGACTTGTTGTGGTCTATGTATTCACACGTGTATTACGATTTTCGGATAACACAGTTATAGCATGAATAATAGACAATTATCATGAACACAGAAATATAATAATAACCATTTATTATTGCCTCTAGGGCATATTTCCAACACACGCCGCCTGGAACACCTCAGCGTAATGGTGTGTCTGAACATCGTAATCGCACTCTATTGGATATGGTGCGATCTATGATGTCTCTTACCGATCTACCGCTATCATTTTGGGGTTATGCTTTAGAGACTGCCACATTCACTTTAAATAGGGCACCGTCTAAATCCGTTGAAACGACACCGTATGAATTATAGTTTGGGAATAAACCTAAGCTGTCATTTCTGAAAGTTTGGGGATGCGAAGCTTATGTCAAGAAACTTCAACCTAAAAAGCTCAACCCAAATCGGAAAAGTGTGTCTTCATAGGATATCCTAAGGAAACTATTGGGTATACCTTCTACCTCAGATCCGAAGGCAAGATCTTTGTTGCCAAGAATGGATCCTTCCTGGAGAAAGAGTTTCCCTCGAGAGAAGTAAGTGGGAGGAAAGTAGAACTTGATGAGGTATCCCCATTGAACTAGATAGTAGCGCAACACAGAAAGATGTTTCTATGGTGCCTGCACCGACTAGAGAGGAAATTAATGATGATGATCATGAAACTTCGGAGCAAGTTGCTACTGAATTTCGTAGGTCCACAAGGACACGTTCCGCATCAGAGTGGTACGACAACCCTGTCCTGGAAATCATGTTGTTAGACAACGATGAACCTTTGAACTATGAAGAAGCGATGGTGGGCCCGGATTCCAACAAATGACTTGAAGCCATGAAATCCGAGATAGGATACATGTATGAGAACAAAGTATGGCCTTTGGTGGACTTGCCCGATGATCGGCAAGCCATAGAGAATAAGTGGATCTTTAAGAAGAAGACTGGCGTGGATGGTAATGTAACCGTCTATAAGGCTCGACTTGTCACCAAGGGTTATCAACAAGTTCAAGGAGTTGACTACGATGAGACCTTCTCACCCGTAGCGATGCTGAAGTCCGTCTGAATCATGTTAGCAATTGCCGAATTCTATGATTATGAGATCTGGCAAATGGATGTCAAAACAGCATTCCTTAATGGTTTCCTTAAGGAAGAATTGTATATGATACAGCCGGAAGGTTTTGTCGATTCTAAGAATGCTGACAAGGTATGCAAGCTCCAGCGCTCCATCTATGGGCTGGTGCAAGCATCTCGGAGTTGGAACATTCGCTTTAATAAAGTAAAGACTTATGGAGAAGCCTGTATTTACAAGAAAGTGAGTGGGAGCTCTGTAGCATTTCTCATATTATATGTGGATGACATACGATTGTTGGGAAATGATATAGAACTTTTGGAAAGCATAAAGGCCTACTTGAATAAGTGTTTTTCAATGAAGGACCTTGGAGAAGCTGCTTACATATTAGGCATCAAGATCTATAGAGATAGATCGAGACGCCTCCTTGGTCTTTCACAAAGCACATACCTTGACAAGATATTGAAGAAGTTCAATATGGATCAGTTCAAGAAGGGGTTCTTGCCTGTATTGCAAGGTGTGAGATTGAGCGCAACTCAATGCCCGACCTCAGCAGAAGATAGAGAAAAGATGAGTGTCATCCCCTATGCCTCAGCCATAGGCTCTATTATGTATGCCATGATGTGTACCAGACCTGATGTGAACCTTCCCATAAGTTTGGTAGGGAGGTACCAAAGTGATCCCGGAATGGAACACTGGACAACAATCAAGAATATCCTGAAGTACCTGAAAAGGACTAAGGATACGTTTCTCGTTTATGGAGGTGCCGAAGAGCTCATCGTAAAGGGCTACGTCGATGCTAGCTTTGACACAGATCTGGATGACTCCAAGTCACAAACCGGATACGTGTATATTTTGAATGGTGGGGCAGTCAGCTGGTGCAGTTGCAAGCAAAGCATCGTGGCGGGATCTACATGTGAAGCGGAGTACATAGCTGCTTCGAAAGCAGCACAGGAAGCAGTCTGGATGAAGGAGTTTATCACCGACCTAGGAGTGATTCCCAATACGTCGGGCCCGACGACTCTCTTCTATGACAACACTGGAGCTATTGCCCAAGAGGCCAGTTTTCACAAGAAGACCAGGCACATCAAGCGCCGCTTCAACTCCATTCGTGAATATATTCAAGATGGAGACATAGATATTTGTAAAGTGCATACGGATCTGAATGTCGCAGATCCGTTGACTAGACCTCTTCCACGAGCAAAACATGATCAACACCAGAACTCTATGGGTGTTCGATTCATCACAATGTAACTAGATTATTGACTCTAGTGCAAGTGGGAGACTGTTGGAAATATGCCCTAGAGGCAATAATAAAATAGTTATTATTATATTTCCTTGTTCATGATAATTGTCTATTGTTCGTGCTATAATTGTATTAACCGGAAACCGTAATACATGTGTGAATACATAGACCACAACATGTCCCTAGTGAGCCTCTAGTTTACTAGCTCATTGATCAATAGATGGTTGTGGTTTCCTGACCATGGACATTGGATGTCGTTGATAACAGGATCACATCATTAGGAGAATGATGTGATGGACAAGACCCAATCCTAAGCATAGCACAAGATCATATAGTTCGTTTGCTAGAGCTTTTCTAATGTCAAGTATCATTTCCTTAGACCATGAGATTGTGCAACTCCCGGATACTGCAGGAATGCTTTGGGTGTATCAAACGTCACAACGTAACTGGGTGACTATAAAGGTGCACTACAGGTATCTCCAAAAGTGTTTGTTGGGTTGGCACGAATCAAAACTGGGATTTGTCACTCCGTATGACGGAGAGGTATCTCTGGGCCCACTCAGTAATGCATCATCATAATGAGCTCAATGTGACTAAGGAGTTAGCCACGGGATCATGCGTTACGGAACAAGTAAAAAGACTTGCCGGTAACGAGATTGAACGAGGTATGGGGATACCGCCGATCGAATCTCGGGCAAGTAACATTCCAATGGACAAAGGGAATTGTATACGAGATTGATTGAATCTGCGACATCGTGGAACATGTGGGAACCAATATAGGTATCCAAATCCCGCTATTGGTTATTGGCCCGAGAGATGTCTCGGTCATGTCGGCATGGTTCCCGAACCCGTAGGGTCTACACACTTAAGGTTCGGTGACGGTAGAGTTGTAATGGGAAATTGTATGTGGTTACCGAAAGTTGTTCGGAGTCCCGGATGAGATCCCGGACGTCACAAGGAGTTCCAGAATGGTCTGGAGGTAAAGATTTATATATGGGAAGTCCAGTTTCAGTCGCCAGAAAGTTTCGGGGGTTATCAGTATTGTACCGGGACCATCGAAAGGTGTCCGGGGGTCCACCGGGTGGGGCCACCTACCCTGGGGGGCCAAGTGGGTTGAATATGGGTGGGAACCAGCCCCCTAGTGGGTTGGCGCGCCCCCTCCAAGGGCCCAAGGCGCCTAGGGTTGCAAACCCTAGGGGTGGGGCGCCTCCCACCTGCTTGGGGGGCAAGCTCCCCCCTTGGCCGCCGCCCCCCTCTAGATGCATCTAGGGGGGCCGACCCCCTCTTCCCTTCCCCCTATAAATAGTGAGGGGTGGGAGGGCAGCCGCACCCTTCCCCCCTCCAACTCCTCCTCCTCCGTAGTGCTTAGCTAAGCTCTGCCGGAGAACCACGAGCTCCACCACCACGCGGTCGTGCTGCCGGAGTTCTCCCTCAACTTCTCCTCTTCCCTTGCTAGATCAAGAAGGAGGAGACGTCCCCGGGCTATACGTGTGTTGAATGCGGAGGCGCTGTCCGTTCGGCGCTTGGATTGGATCTTCCACGATTTGAATCGCCGCGAGTACGACTCCATCAACCGCGTTCTTGTAACGCTTCCGCTTAGCGATCTTCAAGGGTATGAAGATGCACTCCCCTTTTCTCTCGCTGCTAGCATCTCCTAGATTGATCTTGGTGACACGTAGGATTTTTTTTGAATTATTACTACATTCCCCAACATCACGGACATTCACATCATCCTTGCCTACCGAGAAAGGTAACACATGGACACCATGCTGGTCGTCCAATGTGAATGCATCGTAGCTTGTCGGTTTATTTTTTAGTACATAATGAATGCAACTCCGCAAATATTTGAGCATGAGTGGGAGATGAGTAAAGAGTAAAGCAAAGGCTTTACATTATAATTGTCATAGCCAATTGGAGCAACTCAATGAACTCATAGCTCACACTAAATTTAGCCCCACACTTGGTTGGAATTTGTGGCTATAACACCACTAAGCTTCAGGGTCATAGAGCTGCTCACCATTGTGTTTTACCAGACCCTCTGCATAAAGGGATGTGGCATGTTGTGTCCTAGTCAATAATCGTCAAATGATAATGATGTGATGCTACACTTGGTCACCCTAATACAATAGGGAAGAGCATAAATCAGTAAAAATCCCATTGGACGAGAATGTTGCATACGATGTAGGGAGAACGAAGAAAGGCGCCCCGAAGTAAGTTTTGAACTGATGTAAACCAAAGAGCTTTCCACGGATCAGAAATATGTCGACAAAGTACCTACAATAATCACTCTTACTCTCTTAGCGGTTGTTTGATAGCAAACATTAGCGCTTGATTTATAGACAATGAGTTTTTACTTGATTTTTTATTCAAACTAGTACTATTACCCTTTTTCTTGTTAATAATCATTTTGTAGAAGATTGCTTTTGGGTTGAAAAGTGTGTTTGTCCAGTTCCTATACAGACTATATTTTATCACACCATGACATTCTGTCGCAGTATCAAATACATGAGAGCTGATTCACCAACCGTCGAACTCACAAAATGATGGCCGAGTATACGCCCACGTAGATAGCCATCGAGGGCAAAAACTTGAACACACATACAGAAGCCAAGGAGTTGACCTCAGCCAGTGGCAGTTCTACTCAACAGGCTTCAATAGGCTCTAGCCTACCCTCAAAATTTGCCACACAAAAAAACACCACCAATGATCAGCACACTAGTAGCTTGTTGCAGCGCATAAAATGGCTTCCAACACCAAAAAATTAGTATCCTTGAAGTTGAGCCTACCCTGGAATTACGTCGTAGATTCGCCACTGACCTCAGCGGGTGTAACGAACTGGGTGGACGAAGCGAAGGCAGCAACAGTCGTGGCACAATGTCTAGAGAAGGACAACCTCGATGTGTGGCACACCAGTGAGCCCGTCGCGGCTGCCATCACGTCGTGGACGTCTGCAGGTTTTTTTTTACACCGATGAACATGCCCACAAGGACCAACATGAGAGAGAAAGGAAGGAGATATAAGAATCACATTTCTAGAAAAACAACCAATAGTCGTTTTTTCTACAAACCGAGAATTTCAGGGTTTTAAGAATCTAGTTTTGCGCATTTTACGGACTAGTTAGATTAACCAAAAGTGATTTTGTCTGTTTTATATAGAACGGGTTCTCTACGTTCCACGCATCCAAACAACCCCTTTGGATATTCTTCAAAATAAAATAAAAAACAATTCCTTAGATTGTGGGTAGAAAAAGAGATCTTAATTCGTTTGGAGAAGAACTCTTTGATCCCATGTAAAAAAAAACTCTTTGATCCTCGAAAAGGGTAGAAGGGAAAGAACCTTTTGAAACCGTATCCCTTTTGCGCCTCCGGCACAGGCACCCGCCGTGCGCCGTCGACCACGAGAAACAGGGAATCAGGATCTTTGGCTACCGACCACATGCCACATGCACATCGAAAACAAACCAAATCCATCAACCCATTAATAAGTTTTTATTCCACCGGAAACCCCAGCCAAAAATACGCAGCAGCCACAGAAAATCTCCAGCAAGACCACTACTCCACCTTCTCCTCCTCCTTCCTTCGTCTTCCCCCGGCCCGTTACGCTCCCTGCCCCGCTCCTCCCAATCGCCGCCGCCCTCCTCCTCCTCCTCCTGCGCCACAGTCGTCTCCTCCTCCGCTGTCCAGATCCGTCCTGCTGCGCGTCCGTCCACGAGCCCGGCTCCTAGATTCGCGAGAGCTACTCTCCCGAGAGATCCGCCACCGCCGTCTCGGCGCCGCAGCCCCTTCGTCCGGAGGCGATCCGCCCCTCGAACCACCGCCGGCGCGCTCTCCAGGTAACGCTGCTGCCCGGGTTACCCTCTGTTCGGCCTCGTACCGTCGCGGCGAAGCTTCCCGGCAGCTCGATCTTTAGGGTTGGTAGCTACTAGCTACTCCAAACCGGTCGATTGGTCATCGTAGCTTATGGCGTGGTGATTCGGTTGCCGCCAGCGGACAAGTGGTTCGCCGGATTGAAGCCTGTTGCCCCTGCGGCCCAGCTAATCAGTGTCGCTACGCTACCATGATGAACTAAGCGCGCGCTAGCGATTTTGGTTCGATTTGAGGGACCTGAGCTTGATAAGCTTCGCTTGAGCTTTGCGAACCTGTCCCGAGTTAGACTCTGGATGCTAGGGTTTCATGCTTAGTCCAGGTTGCCAATGCTGGACTGCAAGAACTTCCCGTTTCACTAGGGATGGTATAATTCATGACTCCTGTGTGTCTACTAGAGCGTACTCTATGGCTATGGAGCTGTGGACTTTGCTTTCCAGGTTTCAGTATGCTTTCTCGTGCTGCTTGTTGGTCACATTTGTTGGGTTTGGGCATCTCCTAAACTGGTCATTTTATGTTTGTGCTATGTTGATATACTCTGCAGTTAGGCTATATCCTCCATACGTGTGTTCACAATGTTGAAGACTTCCTATTCTTTGTTTTGCAGCTTATAACGGTGCACTTGGTGTGAGCCAGCTTGGGTGGCGTTGTGGTATCTGCTTCATTATCGTCTTAGCCTATATTTGCCCTTGGACCAAAGGCCATTTGAGATTGACAATATGAAATAAAGAATCATACAACGCTATGCATTCATCTGCAGACGTAACCATGCTGATGGTTCTTCTTGGGCACACCTATATGGTGTTCTTGGCACCGCCTTCCGTGCTCCAGTTCTATGCAAACCGTAAGATTGTTGCTGTTACTTGTGACGTTCTATAAGTTTGGACCATGGAGCGTGCACCACGTAAGAGGGGATTTCCAACTGATCCCAAGGAATATAAGTTATATGAGGAAGTTGGAGAAGGAGTTAGTGCCACAGTTTACAGGGCTCTTTGTGTCCCGCTCAATACTTTTGTTGCCATCAAAGTTCTTGACCTTGAGAAGTGCAGTAGTGACCTGGTGAGTAGTTTGCAATTTATTGTGGTCCACAAAAATAAGTTCAAATATATTTCATGGCATTCCCTTGTCTGTCCATCCTTTTTGTGATAAATTGATTATTGTTATGATAACAACTACTTTACGTCGAGCATGTGATACAATCCATAATCCAAAGGCCTAGAAAAATTAATATTGAAGTGTTATAAGGCTCTTGTGTATTGATGAGCAACGATATGGTTTGGTCATGTGGATAGACCTTATTCTGTTGTGTATTAGGATTTTGATCGAGATCCTGGAATCCCAATGTGAGTGTAGCGTATGTATGTTACAATTTACCAAAAATACATATTAGCTTACTTCAATGTAGACTATTACGATGCTTCAATATTTTCTTTAGAATGTTTTGAACAAGCTATGTATCTGCTTCTGTCTAATCAGTTTGAGCCCAGAATAATGCGCACATGAGACTATCTACTGTAGAAATGCGGACTACATTCTTGGCAGTGGAAATTTTCTATGTTTAGTTAAAGAAAAAAAATCCATCATTCCAATGTTTGATATAAATATAATCCTGTTTGTAGCCTTGTATGTATGTTTCTAGTAATGCTTTGGTTGCACTTTTTTGATTGTGAATTGGTAACTTCTTACGTCCTGTTTGTAGCCTTGTATTTATGTTTCTAGTAATGCTTTGGTTGCACTTTTTTGTTTGTGAATTGGTAACTTCTTATGTTTGATAAGTGACATATGCATAAGTTCTCTTCCTTCAGACAGTTATACGGGCTTACTGCTTATCTTCAATATGAACATGCTAATTTTGACCTAATTATATGTATTTTGTTAGTTTTTTGTTTGCCTGTCTTCCTCACCTTTTGGAATTATCATTCTTCAGGATGGAATAAGGCGGGAAGTACAAACCATGAGCTTGATTGACCATCCAAATCTTCTTCGCGCATGCTGTTCATTTGCAAATGACCATCAGCTTTGGGTTGTCATGCCTTTCATGGCTGCTGGATCTGCCCTGCACATTATAAAAACTAATTTTCCAGATGGGTTTGAGGAAGCAGTCATTGCCACACTTTTGTGGGAAGTTCTCAAAGCTCTCGTCTACCTACACTCTCAAGGGCACATTCACAGAGATGTAAAGGTATATACTTCAGAGTAACTTGAATCCATAATTATCTTCAGAAGCATCTAGCATAACAGAATTAAGTTGATTTGTCTTTATCTGGTTTATTAAGAAACTAATTACAGTCCACATGTTTCTTTAGAGACATACCATTTTAGATATTTCATTCATCATCCAGAACTGTTCCCCTTGCAAACGACCTTATTAGTTGAATTTCTTGTAGCCTTGTATTGAATGTTGAACTATTCAGTTGTTGCCTTTGCCTTGTGCTATGCACCCTGTCTTTGTGGGCTGGGTCATACCGCATGTCATCCCCTCAAAGGTGGTGCGTCGATGGTTACGGCTGCTTCACTGTGGCTTGCAACATTAGATTTTTGTTCCGAGAGGGAGACAAATGCATCTTTATCATGTATTGCTGGTAGAACAGTATGATGAGAGGAATCAGAAGAATGTTGAGGGCACTACAGTTTTAATGCTATTAAGGGCAGAGGAGATTGCTAACTAGTGTCATTAAGATGTTTGTCTAGAGAACGACTAGTCTCTTACCGTGTTCTCACCTAGCCAAGTGATGATTTGTCGCCTGGCTGGGATTCCCAAGCATTGCCCAGGGTGACAAGTGGTTGCATGGTTGGATGCGTAAATCCTTGTTGTGCCTAGTCAGTAGTTGGCGAGGTAACATTGGTCAAATAAGGAAAAGCATGCAGATAGCCAATATTTTGTACCGGCATTTATTTGCTTTACCAGTTACCAATTATTATTGGCTGTGCAGAATATGGGCTTGCTATAAATGTTCGGCTGATCAAAAATAAAATTTGTTGGTCTGGCACATATTGGCTAGGCACAAATGTGCATCCAACCGACAACTGTGTTGCCACTTGCCATGGTTGGGCTGGTTGCTTACTTAGCCCCCCCCCCCCCCCCCCCCCCCAAAACCCCCAAAGCCTAACAAGACGAGCTTTTGGCACTGGTTTTGCACACCCCTGTTTTCACGTTATTGGCTGCCATGTGACATTCGTTGATTTTCTTATCCGTTTCTCTCTCCATGCGAGTATATGGTTAGGGTGATCAACGTTGTGCATGTTCTAAATAACAGCTAGCAAATAGGAATGATAACATTGATGTTTAGTTACTATATTTATTTAGACCATTCTTTGTTTGCACGTTCTAAATTATGTTCGAAATTACTAATCCATTTCAGGCTGGAAATATCCTAATAGATACAAATGGAGCTGTTAAGCTAGGAGACTTTGGAGTATCTGCCTGCATGTTTGACACTGGGAATAGACAACGAGCTAGAAATACATTTGTTGGGACCCCTTGCTGGTAATGTCTTGCGAACATTTAGGTTTAGCGTCTCATATACATTGTCCTCTGCTTATGTTATTTATGTTAAAGCATACATGACCCCATGCATCTTGCAGGATGGCTCCTGAAGTCATGCAACAACTGCACGGCTATGATTACAAGTAAGTCCATGTCTAGTAATTCTAAATCTGACTATTTAAGTATCCTAACTGATTAAGTTGTTTCTCCTTTTTTTTGCAATCACAATTTACAAACAGAGCTGACATCTGGTCCTTCGGGATAACAGCATTAGAACTAGCACATGGTCACGCTCCATTTTCGAAGTACCCTCCAATGAAGGTCAACATTTAAGCATATCTGTTTTCCGTTAATTAACCTACTTCAAGTTACTCCGTTACAGAATGATGACATTGCATGCTACACTTATTCCATTGCAGGTGTTGCTTATGACGTTACAAAATGCACCACCAGGTCTAGACTACGAGAGGGACAAAAGATTTTCGAAGGTTTTTTTTCTATTTACAGCGCTCCTTTTGTAGATAATTGATATTTATATTGATTATTATGTGCATGTTATTTGCAGTCTTTTAGGGACTTGGTTGCTGCATGTTTAGTCAAGGATCCACAGAAGCGTCCCTCTTCAGAAAAGCTGTTGAAACATTCATTTTTTAAGCAAGCGCGATCAGCTGATTTTTTGGCAAAGAGTATTCTTGAGGGACTTACTCCACTGGGCGACCGCTTTAGGGCGTTGAAGGTGCAGAACAGTGTTTAACGGGGTGGCATGACATCGTCGTAACCAGCCTAACTATATTTTACTCTTCTGTAGGCAAAAGAGGCTGACTTGCTTCTCAATAACAAGCTTGGTCCAGAGAGCAAGGAGCAGTTATCACAGGTTAGAGCTTGCTCTTTGGTTATGTGTAATCTTGCGCCTTCCGAATATGGAAATCAGTGCTGATCTTTTCCTCTATGTTTTATCAGATATGTCTTAGATTTGTGTTTTCTACCAGGTTCTTAGATTTGTTAAATGGGTTATGTGAGGTTGACTCGAAGTTTGCCTCCTTCAAATAAAGGAAATTATTTTTGCAGTCGTTCCTGATCTCCTACATTATTTTATGATTTTATCTAATTATTTTTGGATCTAAATTACTTGGTTTTAAGGAAGCTCTTGTTCTGTTAACTGATAGGCAATCTCTTTCTGTGGGCTTACTATGGAAATATTTTACTACAGTTGTTTAGAACTTGGAATTGTCATAGTAGCAAGTACATGGTTATAGTTCTCATTTGTCTATATTAGTCTGCTGGAGTACACAAATTGTTTGTTCTTTCTTTATTTTGATTTGAAGTATCAGTACAGTTTTTTCTATCAGTTCTTACTAACACAAGTATTTGCCTTTCAGAAAGAATACATAAGGGGCATCAGTGGCTGGAATTTTAATCTGGAGGACTTGAAAACTGCAGCTGCCCTTGTAAGAGCTCATTTTCCCCTTCTACTAGCCGATGCAGATTGGGCAATAATCAGCCTCCTACCGCAAACTGTCACACACAGACACAACGAAATGTTCGTGAGAAACCTGTGTTCTCTAATCTTTAAATTTATTATTGGCAGTTAGACAGTTCAAATGGCACATACCATTTTGATGGTGCCAACAACAAAGATAGGGATGGGCTACAAGACGTTTATAATGAATCAGAAAATATTTATCAGGAAAGGGTCAACCATGGTGCTTCTGCAAGGCATGATGAGGTACTATGGTCATAATTATTGCTGTGACTTGGTAAAGTAGCCTAAAACTATTATATTGTTGCCTAATTCTTCCGACTAACAGCATGAGATACAAGAAGTAGAAGATTTGGATGGAGATCTTGCCTCTTCCTTTCCAACCCGTCCCCTTGAGGCACTAAAGTAAGTTCTGGAGTTTGATCAGTCTACTACATATATCCATCAAATTGAACAATCTTTTGATGTTATGAACAATGCTATAGTTTTATCTGCAATAATCTGTTAGACAAACTGTGATGTTTGTGATCCCAGAGCTCAGAATTTACTGCCTTTTAAACAACAAGAACAATAAAGCCTTTAGTCCCAAACAAGTTGGGGTAGGCTAGAGCTGAAACCTAACTAAATTATACGTATTTACCAACAGTATTGTGCAATCAATTTGGCAGTCTCTTGTACCGTGTGAAATACATCTGGTAGTGATGGAGTTCATGGTTCTACAAAAAATTGAATCCCTTATAGGGACTGAAGCTAGTGTACATGGCTAGATGAGTTAGAGCGTGTTTGGATGGCATCCATGCCACCACAAGCCTGGCCTGGACACGTCCCTGGGTTCTGCCTGGCGGCTGTTTTGTTTGTGTCCACGTGAAGAAGATGCATGCCTGGCCTGGAGGACCCAGCGGTGTGATTAGCCTGGCCAGGGTAAAAGGACATGGAAGGAAAACAATTTTTTATTCCCAGGCAGTGGTATTAGCCTGGACCAGGCGTCCAGTTCACCACGCCTGGACAAGCCGCATCACGCCTGGCGTGTAATTAACATTTTTGTATTCCCTACCTGACACAGCACCAGGCGACATTGAAACCAAACAAGCCACTTCCAGGCTTGCCTGGACAGGCACGAATAGCACCTCTTACCAGGCTCAGGCCAGGCAACTAAAATTTCCAGGCACGGACCCCAGGGAGCCATCCAAACTAGCCCTTAATCCTACTGCCCCATCCTTCTGAAACGTAATTCAGATGATAATGTTTTGCATCTTTTGAGCTGTCACTTAAAAAACTAGTCAACTGTGAAGGATTTTCACTGACTAGTGACACAGGTCTTGCTTTGATGTCGGCGGTGATGATGATCCGGACCCTACTGCTACAAATTTGCGGGCACAACCAAGCATGGAATCTATATCACCTGTGCAGCAGTTCTCAGAAATGGACCATAGTAGAAGTGAGAACTGTAACGATGAAAATCTGGAAAGAAGTGTCTCCGTACCCTTAAATTTGGGAAATAGTGTATATCCCAAGTTCTCGAGTGGTTCTCTTATTCCCGAGCATGTTCTTTCGCCTTACAAGAATGTTGGTAGTGATTCACGAAGGTAAACTATGTTTTTCCTTTCTTTTCCTTCTCTTTCTGCATGCTAGCTCACCATTTTCCTTGGACTACAATTTCTTCATCTCAAATACAGAATAATGGGAATAATTTTACCGTGGATCCCATTAGTAGCCCTTGAAGAATTGCTATTCCGCTGCTGCTACTATTCTAGCATTCCTCACTTTGCTTGGTCACATCAAACATTTGCTTGGTTGTTGTTGAGAGACTTAAGGCCATTTGGTTACTGAAATACTAGAAAGAAATGTAAGGACATTGTTCTTTTGGGAGAGGCAAACTTTCAAGTCCATGTGAGGCATAGACTTGTAGTTTCCTTTTACAGTTTACTTGAAAATAGGGTCTGCAAAATTTATGTATGTATGTATGTCAACCTAGCTCGAAATATTGTTTGGACTTCCCTTTGATCTTACAAATAAAATATTCTGATATTTGGTTTGGTGGACTCGTTACATAGAACATTCTGACACATTTTGTAGAACATTCTCCATTTGTTGCTCTAGCCGATCTAGAAAATGGATACGAGCACAAAGAAGTACTGATTTGTTTTCAACTTTTGGCAACAATGTGGTGATATTGACACCTTCTGTTCATTGTATTATACTCCCTCCGTCCCATAATATAAGAACATTTTTGACACTACACTAGTGTCAAAAACGTTCTTATATTATGGGACGGAGGGAGTAGCTTCCTATTCTGGCCCACATTTTTTACTCTTCTCCATGTATTTTGTCTCATGTGGCTATTCTACATTGTGGTAACACTTCAAATTTTGTAAAATGGAAGGAATGAATTTCATCAGAGAAATCCGAGCAGCAGAAACCGAAGTGGCCCTTTGTTTTTCCGTCAAATGAAGGACACACGCCCACATCTGTCTGGTAAGATGATCATGAGCCCTACATCTGCCTCTCTCTAGTACTCTAGTAAGATGATCATGAGCTCTACAGCACATCTCTCTTGTGATTAGATTCACATAAAATCGGAGTCTAGTATGCATGATTTGACAACCAAAGTTTCACGTTATTTTAATAATTTTGAAATTATTTGAGGTCACCATCTAATTATCTCTTCTATTTATTACTTGGCATTTAATTTCACATGTCATGTTTGAACAGTTGCACCTGATGAGGCGTCGGAAGGAAATGTTGTCCAGCGAAGGGGGCGATTTCAGGTCACATCAGATAATCCTGGTCAAAAGGTACTGGGTTATTTGGCGTAAAAGTTACTGGAACTAGGATAGTGAATAGTTAATTGTATTGATATTTGTCTTAATTATGAGTCAAAATGAAACCTTGTATTGTCTTAGTAGAATTTACTTGGTAGCATTATTTAAACTGCAGAAGCGCATTATGTTACTAAGAGCTGAAGTGATTGATTAACAATGTTTATGACACTACTAGTAGACTGATACTGCCAGCAACCTGGGATGTTCATTGATTGTAATCTTTTTTTCTATGCTCTTGCCTATTAGGAGGTTGTAACCAAAAAACTTATCTTTTCAATGAAATGAAACGCAAAGTCTTTGTGTTTTCTCGAAGAATAAAAACTCTACTAGTAGACAAGTCTAGAGCCTCAAGTTCTTCGCATGGAAAACAACTTGTACGGTCAGTTTATTGATACCTCCAGACGACCGCAATGCCTTGGTGGATGAAACTTGCTGGCTTCACTATGCACATAATTAGAATCCTGAAGAATATTAATTCTGAAGCAACCCAGAGCATTCAATGTATAACTCACATGTTATTATCATTGTTCCTTAAAATATAGTTCAACCATGGTCCCACTCTCCCCAATAGGTTTGCTAGGCAGGGGTTGCTGCAAGGGGGATATTATGGTTGACATTTCCAGAAAATACACCCAGTTGTTTGTTTTGTGTGACTGTGCCTATTAATATTGCCTTTTCAGGTTTTAATTTGGACACAGATAATTTTAACTCTACTTGCCTGTAGGTAGCTTCATCAGCAAGCAGCAACAGCAGGCCTAATTTACCAAGTGGAGTAACACGGCCAGCTTCCAATTCATCCACAATTCTTCCGACACTACAATTCTTGATGCAGCAAAATTCTATGCAAAAGGTATTTTATTGCATTTATTATTTCAAAGCACAAAAAAAATGTTAGCATTTTTACAATTTGTTGAATTTACAGGAAGTGCTAAGTAGATTGATTTCTTCAATTGAGGAAACATCTGGTACGTATCATGAGAATTGTTTATGTTAAACTTTAATCAGATAATTTGACTGGCATACTGATATCATTGGTTTCATGGGGGGAATGTTTTCTGGCAGATGCTTCTGATGCAAGTACAGTTGGTTCGTCCCAGGTGTGTCTGATGGAGTGTGTTCCATATGTTATTTCACATTTGACCTCAAGACATGTGAACTTTAAATGTCAATTACTGCTAAACATATTTTCTTATGATTCTTTTAACAAGTGCTTATATATGTTCAGTCATCTGGATCGCTTGCCAGAGAGAAGGGATTGGAGTCGTATGTTGTCCAACTACAGCGAAGGTATACTACCGTTCTCAGAGTGGTCCTCTGTATTCAAGGACGCTTGACTGAATTTGTGAAAATTTGCAGTGTCACAGAACTCGCTGAGGAAGTGCAGAGATTGAAGCTGAGAAATAATCAGGTATAAATTGTCAGCAACCATATTTGGAGCTTTGCATTTGTTTTAATGGTTTGTATGATCTGAGCAAAGAGAATCTTTACTTCTTGTAAGTTATGTTTTTTTATTTTAAATCATGTGTCTGAGACATTGATTATGTTGTCTGCATGACAGCTTGAGCAGCAGATCAACGGGTTGTCGAAAAAAGACGAGAGGTTGCGAAGAGAGGGTAGTACCAAGCAATGATATATTATATTCCCCCTAGTCCCCGTTGTATAATTCAGCTCCCCAATTTTGAACCTGGTTAGTGAAATTAATTGTATTATGTTTCGAAATCAGGTAGTTGTATCAATTGTAATTGTAAGTATTTTAGCGAGTTCACATTATAGTATAATCTTTGATTTGTACAGCATGCTTTGTGTTATCGGTGAGGATTAGTTTCCGTCAACTACAATGTTTCGATAGCAACCGTTTGTGAACTTGTTTGTCCCCTTTCTCATTCTTTAGCGTGTGCATGGTTGAACGTTTCTTCTCTTGGTGTGCATTACTCACAAGTCACAGCGTTGCCTTGCAGCATGCAAATAAATGATAATACTGATTGACCTTGTCGAATGAGCTGGAGCATTCCTTGGCGTCTTTGGTTTTAGGTGCTACAGCAAGATTGGTAAGTCGGGATGGATTTCTAGGTCTTCAGTTTGACTAACAAAAGATGTGTACTATGCCAATAAAGTTATACTCCAAACAGACGCTTGCTAAAGCACAAGGCAGTGAGGAAGCCTTCTTAGAAAGCAAATCTTGGGATAACTAGAAAAATGACACTGGCTGAAAGCAAGGTGATTACGCTGCCGAAGTGAGGAAGCCTTCGTAGAAAGCAAATCTTGGGATAACTAGAAAAATGACACTGGCGGAAAGCAAGGCTATTACGCTGACGAAGGACGGCAACATCGAAGGCCTGAAGACGCTGAAGTTCAATGGCACACCTATGACAACACCGAAGGCATGAAGACGTTGAAGTTCCATGACACACCTATGACACCTAAGCTCCATGATAATGCCCTCAGGATGGAAGACGGTGCTAAGTGTTGTTGCTGTCCCAGTTCGAGACGGACGAGGATTTTCACCCGAAACATGGCACATAGAGAAGAACCACAACGATTGCCTTGAAAGGAGAGCGACACCCTTGGCACAGCTGGCGCCGGTGCCAAAGTGTGGTGCTTTCGATTAGCAGCCACTAGGTGGCGAGGACATCTCTGATGAGTACAAACCTCCAGATCCGAGTTTGGGCGTCATTGCCACAAGAAGAGAACGTGCACGAGTCACCCGCTGTTACATGCCTACACCCGTCGTCGTCCACACGACCAAGGGCACATAGCAACCACCATCGTCATGATGTCCGTTGGAGAGCCAACCAAGCGGACTTTCACCCGGGGCCGCCGTCTTGACATTCATGGCCCCGAATCCAACCCACCCAACTATGCAACCATTGCACACCGAAGGAACAAGCAGGAAGGTCACTCCTTTCCCACCCTTGCCCCTGGTCAGCCCTAGGCCCATGCCTGGACCCTAGGCACAGGCAAATCAGGACACCTCGCCTATCCTGCCCCGGTGGGCAAAGCAGATCCCCCGAAGGATGAGGGATGGATTTGTGGCCCGTCGGCGGTAGATCCACACTCATTGGCGGCGGTCCGAACATGGGAGGTGGCCATCCACATGGCCTCGGCCCCGCATAGACCCGATTAGGGTTGGAGGGAAGTCCGCCTCGGACCGACACCACCATAGACCATCAGCGAAAGCGTGTGCCAACGCCTGCACGTTGTTGGGGCGCTGTTCAACACCACCTACAAGGTCCACTATGCTCACACACTGGCGTACCAGACCACTTTGCCGCCAAGATCGGCATCACCGCCACCCAGGAGACCCCGAGTAGCGCCACCACGCCGGGCCCACGCCGCATCGCGAGGTCTGCACTACATGCAGCAAGAGACCGCCACCCCTGGCCCATGTCCCATGTAGCAACCACGCCGGGTTGCCGACATCACCCTGCGCCGCTCGCCGTGGCTAGGCCTCCAAATCCGAGAGATCTCGACCCGAGCTAACTCCGCCACGCCAGGATCACACCACCGTCAACGTCGCAACCCTCCACGTCAGCACCGCGACCGCTGCGCCTCGCGAAGCATCGCGTTTCCGCCCGATGACGCCAACCCGCGCCACCCACCACCGCGTAAAGAGGAAAGGACACCCCCCCTTGCTCGGCACCACCCCGTCGCCAACGCCGACCGGGCTTTGGCATGTCGTTTTGGGGAGTCTCTTAGAGTTGTTAACCTCCCGTTATGAAAAAAACTTACAACCTCATTTGACGACGAATATAATGATATGTTTTCCCCCTCAACGCGACATGACTGGCGTTGGCATATGTGATTATCTTCTGGGTGACGCACTGGCAGGATGCATGTATAGCCTGATGGCATATGTGATCATCTGCTGGGTAGCTTACTGGCACTCTGGCAGGGTGCATGTATAGCCTGATGGAAAGGATCAAAGAAGCCTCTCAAGTCCCAACTGGCGTGCCCTTCATCCTTCCTGAATAGTACAACAAACATGGCCGGCGGCCGGCACGGCGTGTAGGGTGACAGTTCAACCGAAGCCACGAGGAATTTTTCTAAGTGTCGCCTAGTGCCCAAGCCATCTATCGTAGTACACTAGGCTACCTCATTTTTTGCTTGAAACGGTCAACCGCAGACACTTCTTCTTAAAGAAAACATTCGCAGCTCTGGGGCATCTCCAATAACGCGTACTGATTTTGCATATCAAAATGCCCGTGTCACTAACAAACAACTCCATCACACAACCGCAACAATAGTGTATCAAAATTGGTCGGTAGGAGGCGGAGAGGACAAAGAAGATGCCAGGAGTGCAATTTTTAGTTTGGAAGAGGATGGAGTGCGCCTTGGAGGAAGTATGATTGGGTTGAGGTTCGAAGACATTTCATCATACAACTTATGAATAGACGCAGATTAAAAGGACCGCACAATGACGCTAACAGGAAGTTGACTTATCTTTTTTTCGCCCGCTTTGACATCGAAGGGGTTGACTTGCAACCACCGAGACGGATGAAGTTGTTCAAGAACTTTTTAACGACGGAATGGAATATCCTCGAGACGGAAGTTCAGGCTTGAGACAAGTGACATGTACATGCGGTGTTTTCTACTAGTAACTAATATGCTGTGGTTTAACGGCTCTTCGCTCAGGACTAATGGTGTTACTCAAGCCAAATTACCTACCATAGTGGCATCATTTCATAATTAGGTGTAAACAATATACTCTGCTCCCGTGAGCACGCAACACTGATGGCACTGATGCCTTGCTACCTAAACTATGCATGTCCATATGCTATGATGCTATGATATACTCCCTCCGTTCCTAAATATTTGTCTTTCTAGAGATTTCAATAAATGACTACATACGGAGCAAAATGAGTGAATCTACACTCCAAAATATGTCTACATACATCCGTATGTTGTGTCCATTTGAAATGCCTAGAAAGACAAATATTTGGGAACAGAGGGAGTATTTTCCTTTCGCTCACGCATATGCGGCTAGGGCAAAGTTTTCTCCCCTCTGAGTTTCACCGGTCAACCTGTGGATTCGCCTTCTTTCTGCTTACCACTCGGTAGCGGGAAGATGAATCCCGACGCCTCGGTTCCGGCTAGTAGTTTGGGTTAAGGTTTTTTTTAGTCCTTACAAAGGTGACACTTCATCTTTGAGCTGGTCATTCACGCTTTGATTCTCCTTGAATTCATGCGACCTCGAGCGTAGATTTCTGTTATCTTCTTGGGGTGGCGAGATTATGGTTTCCCATGGTACATGCGCGATTGCGGTATATGGTGTCAATCACTTCAGATCGATTCAAGGGTTGAACGACAAAAGCTGCGGCTTCAGGGCGCTGGTCTTTTAGGGTCACGTGCACAAAAATATTTCGGCTGTCATTGACAAGGTCAGTGTGGCTTCGGAATGAGAGTGGCGACGAGGCGCGTCAACAGCTCGTTTTTGGCAGCGGTAGTGGCCGTTCAATGATCCTAGGTGGATATAAAAATGGGATAAGTATATTTTTCGTCCTCGAACTCTTCTGAGAGTTTAGAAATCATCCCTCAACTCAAAACCGGATAGTTTTCGTCCCTCAACTATCAAAACCGGATAGTTTTCGTCCCTCATGCCGTTTTGGGCAGTTTTCGTCCGTCATGAACAGTAAATTCGAAAAAATAGCAGAAAAAATTAAAAAAACTGAAAAAATGTGGGATCAAAGTTCCTCGGGTGCGCAAGGTGCGTAAATTTTTTCATATTGTTTGGGCATTCCAGGTGCTCATGAGAAAGAAAAATTATAAATATGTACGTCTGTGAACAGTAAATTAAACAATAGCAAAAAAATATGAAATTTTTTGGCATCAAAGATGCATGGGTGTGCAAGGTCCGTGCATATTTTCGTGCTCAAATGACATAGGAGGAGCTCTAGCAAAAAAAAAAATAGTGCAGTTTTTCAAAGTTTTTTTCCCAGCCAATTTTTTTTTTGCCACGAGCTCCCACAATGTCCAAACACAATGAAATTTTGCAGACACATTGAGCACCCGAGCATCTTGTATGTCAACATTTTTCATATTTTTTTTAATTTGTTTTCTATTTTTTTCCGAATTTACTGTTCACCGGTGTACATATTTATGGTTCTTCCGTTGTCACGAGCTCCTTGAATGTTTAAATAGAAAAAAATTACGCACCTTGTGCACCCGAGGAACTTTGATCCCACAAATTTCCAGATGTTTTTGACATTTTTGCTATTTTTTTAAAATTTACTGTTCATCGTTTTACTGTTCATGCGGACGAAAACCGCCCGAAGCGGCATGAGGGACGAAAACTATCCGGTTTTGATAGTTGAGGGACGAAAACTATCCGGTTTTGAGTTGAGGGACGATTTCTAAACTCCCGGAAAAGTTCGAGGACGAAAAATATACTTATCCCTATAAAAATACATCGGACGTACCTAGAACTCATCTAGATGAGATATAATTTGGTCACATTCACTTTGAAAACAAGAACAGATACAACCTACGTCAGCACACACGCATCTTATAGCATCACATCCAATGACTATAAAACGTGAATGGGACCAAATTATATCTCGTCTAGATGAGCTCTAGCAAAACTGTTTTTTTATTATGTTGTAGGTTTTCTTTGTACGTCCGCTGAACTTTTATACAACGTAGTAATAGATCTATGCTCTTTTTTCCTTAAAAAAAGTGTTAGTTTCTCGCTCACGCATGATGAAAATAGCTACGACCAATTCATGTTATGCAGGGATTTTTTAACACACAAAATCACACGGGTGTGTGACAGCATGGTGCTCAACCTATTTAAGGCCCTGCCTTGTCCAATGGCTACAAGCAAAGCAGTAGTAGGTAAGAATCATACACGATGTCGCGAGGACAAGGAAGAGCGATGGGAAGCATGCTCGCGTTTCTCCTTGTAGCCACCCTGCTCCACCTCGCCGGCGGCAGCCCTCCTCCGGAGCCGGTGGTCTGCACGGACGGCACGTCAAACTGCACGGTCACCAACTCGGTCGGTTCCTTTCCGGACCGCATCGAATGCCGCGCGCGCAGCGTCACCTACCCGCGCACCGAGCAGGAGCTTGTGGGGGCCGTGGCGGCCGCGGCGTCCGCGAAGCGCAAGATGAAGGTGGCCACCAGGTACTCGCACAGCATCCCCAAGCTGATGTGCCCCGGCGGCCTCGACGGCGCCATCATAAGCACGGAGCGGCTCAACCGGACGGTGCGCATCGACGCGAAGAAGGGGCTCATGACGGTGGAGAGCGGCATGGTCCTCCGTGACCTGGTCGAGGCGGCCGGCGCCGCGGGGCTGTCGCTGCCGAACTCGCCGTACTGGTACGGCCTGACCATCGGGGGCCTGCTGTCGACGGGCGCGCACGGGAGCTCGCTGTGGGGCAAGGGCGGCGCGGCCCACGAGTACGTGGTCGGGCTGAGGATCGTGACGCCGGCGCCGGCCAGCAAGGGGTACGCCGTGGTGAGGGAGCTCGGCGCCGACCACCCGGACCTGGACGCGGCGAAGGTCAGCCTCGGGGTTCTCGGCGTTGTCTCTCAGGTCACCCTGGCCCTGCAGCCGCTGTTCAAGCGGTCGGTGACGTTCGTGACGCGCGACGACTCGGACTTCGCGGACCAGGTGGCCGTCTGGGGCCGCCTCCACGAGTTCGGCGACATGGCGTGGCTGCCGCAGCAGCGCAAGGTTCTCTACCGCCAGGACGACCGCGTCGACGTCTCGTCGCCGGGCGACGGCCTCTGGGATTCGCTCCTTGGCCGCTCCATTCCCACGCGGCTGCTCATCAATGGAAGAGCCGCCGAAGAGCGGCTGCAGGAGGGCAGCACGAACGACACCGCTCTGTGCGCGGCGGGGCGGCTGCAGGCGGACTCGCTGGAGCGGCAGGCCTACGGTTTCAAGAACGACGGCCTCAACTTCACCGGGTACCCGGTCGTGGGGTACCAGCACCGCATCCAGGCGTCGGGCACATGCATAAACAGCCCGGAGGACGGCCTCAACACCAGCTGCCCCTGGGACCCGCGCATCCGGGGCTCCTTCTCCCAGAACACCGACTTCAGCATCGCGCTCTCCAAGGCGCCGGCGTTCGTGGCGGAGATGCAGCGGCTCCGGGACCTCAGCCCGGACACGTTCTGCGCCGGCATCGACACCAGGTTCGGCGTGCTCATCCGCTACGTCAAGGCGTCCTCCGCTTACCTAGGCAAGCCCGAGGACTCCGTCGACTTCGACATAGTCTCCTACCGGAGCCGCACCGACGGCATGCCGCGCGCGCACGCCGACGTGGTGGACGAGATCGAGCAGATGGCGCTGCACAAGTACGGCGGCCTCCCGCACTGGGGGAAGAACCGCAACTTCGCCTTCGACGGCGCCATCGCGAAGTACCCGAAGGCTGATGAATTCCTCAGGGTGAAGGACAGGTACGACCCCGACGGGCTCTTCTCCAGCGAGTGGAGCGACCAGGTGCTGGGCATCACCGGGAGCCCCAACATCGTCAAGGAGGGCTGCGGCGTGGAAGGGCTGTGCGTTTGCTCTGACGACTCGCACTGTGCGCCCGAGCAAGGCTACTTCTGCCGTCCAGGAAAGGTGCACGACGAAGCGAGGGTTTGCTCCACAAGTCACCCGTGACCTCGCTTCTCAAGATTCTGCGCAACCAACCGCACTAGCGTGAACTTGTGCACTTAGTAGAGCAATAACGTTTCATATACTGTAGTATTATTGCATTTGTCCTTGTCTTTGTATTTGCAAGGCTTTTGATTTTTGCCTTGGTCATCTACATAAATTTTCAAGTTTATATTTTTTCATGCCTTGTGTTATTTGATTTCGCTTATGAGGATTGAACGGATTGTTGACCGGGTCCCGACTTCGAAGGCCTCTTGATATCCAAGGCCGCATGCTAACCCTGGCTAGAACGGTCCGGGTCATGTTTGGCTTGGCGTTCTCCATGATCCTTTTTGTATTTCACATGTGGTTTTTGAGTAGTAAAGCTTGGTTTAGCCCTTCAAAAAAAATGTTGGTCCTCGGCAGTGGCGGAGCCAGGAAAAATTAGGAGCCGGGGCGGACTTCCATTTTTTTTTTGTGGGTAGGACTTCCAGTTAACTAAAAAGGCAGAGAGTTGCAATCGAATAATATGAATTACAAAGGAGCTCCTAGCTGCTCGACACTGCTCCACAAATATTAAATTTAAAGAATACAAAAAAATATATGGAATTTAAGGATATCAAACCTGCATGCCAATCTATTCACGCGTAAAGGTTCGTGAGAGAAAAATCAGGAAACGTATCCGTGGTGAAGGAAATGCAGTCCAAATTAAAATCCATCTAAGCAGTTTTTTTTCTATACATAGGACTTTTTTGTCTTTTTTGGCATGGATACATTTCCTGGTATTTTTCACGGAATTTCATATGAAAATAGATTGTACAACCAAGTTTGATATTCAAAAATATCATTATTTTTTTCCAAATTTCTCGGTATTTTTTTATGCTTAATGTTCATATAGGGGGTGAACCACCCCGGTGCTACAAATCATCTTCCTCGAATATTTGGCACATATTATGTAACTATAAGCATTAAACTAGAGAACCATAGATTTCAATCGGAATAAGCTCACTATTGTTGGCAACATAAATTAAGGTTGGTTCCGCCTATACAACACTTGAATTCTCAATACTTGATTTACGAATAAAAACTTTCTCATTTGAAATCATAATTAATATGGATCGGAGGATTAAGATTAAAATTCAATGATTTGGAATAACAGAACGAACTAACAATGATTAGGTTAGAGGAATCGAGAAAAAAAAAACCTAGCAAAGCGGAGAGATGGATTTTTCTTCAGTGAGCCTGCTTGGAACGATCAATGATGGAATTCCCAATCGCCTACATTACTGGAATTTACGAACATAAAAAAAACAAATCCGAGGAGTGGAATCTGATGCTACAAATTGCACGCATCAATCCTGGCTAAGCAGGATCAGTCACCTGGAAAATCGAAGCATCAATCTCTGAGCAGGAATGGTTGGTAGGAGGCACCGTTGGCTGCTGGCTTGCCGCCTTTGCTGGGAGGCGCTGCGCCAGTTCCCGACGATTGCCTCTGCAAAACTGCTACTGCGGGGCGGCTCGAGCCGTCGCAATAGATCGAGGTGGAGGCGACGACCATGAACCGAGGAGACGTGGTTTGCCTAGCGACTTGTTGCGCTGCCAGCTAATGAGGCCTTGAGACGTGCAGCCTTTTGGGCCTAGGATTAAGAAGTTTACTAGATGGGCTTAGAAGTAGACCCAGCTAATTAGCCACCAAGCAAGGCCTACGGACTATTTGCCCGGGCAGATCACGGTAACCCAGCTTCGATTAGACGTCAGCTTGCCGGTGAGCCCGGGCAGCTGCCCCGGGTCGCCGAGTACTGACTCCGCCACTGGTCCTCGGTCTTTACTGGAGGGTAGGGAAGCAAGTGGATAAGATCCTTTGTGGGTTCCTCTCGGCTAGCAGGACACATGTTCATGGCAACTAATGTCATGTCAACTAGGTTAACGTGTGTTGGGTTCTACGATAGTGTGCGTCGATTGCAAATTAAAATTTCCTACACGCAGAACAACCAGGAACATGCTACGGGAGATGGATCACAGTTCGTTACCACTAGACGCGCAGTGTCGTGCAGCGGACGAAGAGTTGGGGCAGCGCGTCCGCGTGGATCGTCTCTTCCTCGTCCGATCTCCCTCAAACAGCCAGTCATCGATTCCCACATACAGGTTCGTCGGAGCGGCGCAAGTGCACTGCCTCTAACGGTATCCGCGCGTGCAGGAGGAACGTCGTGCGGCGGATTGCTAGGTCCAATCACACAACCGGCGGCGAGTGGAGGTGTCTATTCGCAACACATGCAAACCCTAGTGACAGCGCCGAAGCGATCAACCGCATGAGTGTGTCGCACACCACTTTATATAGGCGTCCGTCACGGGCTCAACACTTGGGCCTCGCACGGACCCTAAAGCCCATAAGTCTACTCGGCCACAATCTGAATACAGCTCGGATCACATCCGACTAGTGTCCCCGGATCCGATCTCATAGGTTCCTTCCCTTAAGCGCGCGACCCCTTAGGTTCAAGCCAGCTTGGTCGCAGTTCGGATCACCTCCGAACTGCACGGTTGGTAGCGGCCCCTGGCAAGGCATGTCGAACACCAAGCAGACTATGAAGCTGGTTAGGCGAACCTGTACATCATACTTCCATTCCTTTTGCCACACGATATATGTTGTCGGGCTCAAGGCGAGTCTGTCATCCTTGTCCTAACCCGACCTCTTTCTTGTTCCAGTGATGCCGACCACAAACCAGATTATCTCATAATCCTTGTCGCATGGCCATGCTTATCCTGGTCGGATCACATGAGGGGCATAGAGTATATCTCTCCTGATCAGAGGGGCTGAGGGAGTCCTGGATTAAGGGGTCCTCGGGCGTCCGACCTGTGTGACGTGGGCCGAACTGATGGGCCATGAAGATACAAGACAGAAGACTTCCTCCCGTGTCTGGATGGGACTCTCCTTTGCGTGGAAGGCAAGCTTGGCGTTCGGATATGAAGATTCCTTCCTATGTAAACCGACTCTGTACAACCCTAGGCCCCTCCGTTGTTTATATAAACCGGAGGGTTTAGTCCGTAGAGGCAATCACGATTATACATGCTAGACATCTAGGGTTTAACCATTACGATCTCATGGTAGATCAACTCTTGTAATCCTCATATTCATCAAGATCAATCAAGCAGGAAGTAGGGTATTACCTCCATCAAGAGGGCCTGAACCTGGGTAAACATCGTGTCCCCCGTCTCCTGTTACCATCGACCTTAGACGCACAGTTCAGGACCCCCTACCCGAGATCCGCCGGTTTTGACACCGACATTGGTGCTTTCATTGAGAGTTCCGCTGTGACGTCGAAGACATGATTGATGGCGCGCCTTGTCATCAAGGACAGTATCACCTCCGGAGGAGCCCTGGCCTCAGGCCAAACCCTCCGGCTGGGCGGCTTTACCATGACCGCGCGTTCGGCCAACAAGCCGATGATGACTTCTCAGGTCATCAAAAATTGTCTCTATGTTGACTCCCAGCACTCCAAACGGATGGATCTGGCGGAGTTGTCATCTTTAAACGAACTCCTGGATCGCATCGCCGCCATGGGGGTCGCTACAGACTACGACCAGATTGGGCTTAAACCCGATCAGAAAGAAATCAAATCTTCGCTGATCACCCATCAGATAGCGGTCATAGAGGAGCTAAACAACAACTCTTCCCCTGTGTTGAGGACGAGCTATGTTCGGATTTCTGAGCTCGAAGAGCCGGATACCTGTCTACGGGACGACACTCCCAGTCCTCCGAACCTAGAATCGGGCGTCGAGCCTGGAAAATCATTTAACATCCCGGAGCTCGAACTAATAAGCTCGAAAGTTTTTCAAACTCCGGACTCCAAATTGGGTCAGGGATCGGATTTAAGGCCACCCACCCACCACAAGCAATATTCGCCAAGCAATTCCGGCCCTCCGGATATATGCAACCTCATGTACGTACAACAGCAGTCTTAGGAAACAGTCCATCACTTTTGGGCCAGATTCCTCCTTGTCAAAAACAAGATTAAAGATTGTCGCGACGAGGACGCGATTTCAGTATTCTGCAATAATTGCACGGACGAAGGAATCCTCAACGCCATCAACTGCCGTCGCGTATTACACTTCGAAGACTTGGCAACCATAGTACAGAAGTGCTGCGCAATGGAAAGCGCCTGGAAAACTCAGACAGCTCGCTGGGAACCACCGGTCTCCACTCAACCCCTCTGGTGAGCAGAAAGGATGCACCCTCGCGGGGCACCCGACCCCATAGTGAAGAAAACTAAGCCCATTAGGGGACGCTGAACCGTTCTGGAGGGATGGCTCGATAGGCCATGCAAAATACACACGACCTCGGATACCGTACCAACCCACAGCCTTAGGGCATGTTGGATACTCCGGAAGTGGCCAAGAGCGGCGAGGATATCCTCACCAAAAACACCTCAGAGCAACGCCCTCCGAAAGATGATGACCTCAGAGTATTGACGGTCTTCGAGACTTTCACTTCAAACAATCGATTCAAGAGGGCACTCCGCGACCTCGCCGAAGTCTGCCAAGTCGTAACAATAAACCCGTGGAACGACACGTCCATAACTTTCAATGCCAGTGACGAACCAAAATTCCGGTCAGTCCGGGCACCGGCCGCCTTGGTCCTCAATCCAATTGTGGATGGCTTTCGGCTCACTAAAGTGCTCATGGACGACGGCAGCGGACTAAACCTCATCTACGAGGACACACTCAATAAAATGGAAATAGACAGGAGCCGCATCGAGCAAAGTAATACGACCTTCCGAGGAATCATTCCCAGCCGGGAAGCGCGATGCGCGGGGAAAGTTACACTCGATGTGGTATTCGGCACGCCCGAGAACTATCGGTCCAACGAGATAACCTTCCAAGTGGCCCCTTTCAATAGTGGATATCACACCCTGTTGGGGCGAGATGCATTCACACGCTTTCAAGCTATACCTCATTACGGGTATATGAAGCTCAAGATGCCCGGGCCCAACGGTATTATCACTCTCGCTAGTGATCCGGACATAGCCCTCCACGCCGAAAACAAAACCGCATCCCTGGCCCTCGAGGCACTGTCCGAGGCCCTCGCAGCGGAAGAATTAACCGCACTACGCTCCACGGTGGATAGGGACGACATAATCCTTGATAAGCGGCCCAAATCCACCTCCTTCAAACCAGCAGACGAAGTAGTCAAATTTTAAGTCCACCCGACGGACCCCAAGAAGACAACTTCCATCGGGGCACAACTGGACCCAACGGTTGACGCCGCACTACGAGCGTTCCTGCGCGAGAACTGGGACATATTTGCCTGGCACCCTTCCGATATGCCAGGAATCCCACGCAGGTTGGCCGAACACAGCCTCAATATATTGAAGGGATATAAGCCGGTCAAGCAAACACTGCGGCGCTTTTCCGAATCCAAACGACAAGCTATGGGGGAGGAGCTAGCCAAGTTAATCGAGGCCGGATTCTTCAGAGAAATAAAACACCCGAACTGACTAGCAAATCTGGTGATGGTGCCAAAGAAGGATAAATCCTGGCGCTTGTGCGTCGATTTCAAAGACCTCAACAAGGCCTACCCTAAGGATCCCTTCCCCCTCCCCCGCATCGATTAGATTATTGATGCTACTGTAGGACACGACTCACTGTGTTTCCTCGACGCATACTCCGGACACCATCAAATCAAAATGAAGGAGTTCGATCAAGCCGCAACAGCATACATTACCCCATACAGGCCTTTCTGCTTCAACATTATGCCCTTTGGGCTTAAAAACGCCGGTGCCACCTACCAACACATGATTCAAACATGCCTGGAGAAACAAATCGGCAAGACAGTTGAAGCATATGTGGATGACATCATCATCAAGACTAGGCACGTCGAGTCTTTAATAGATGACCTGCGTCTCACATTCGACAGCCTCCGTACATATGACATCAGGCTCAATCCGGAAAAGTGTGTTTTCGGCGTTCCTGCTAGAAAACTGTTGGGCTTCATCGTTTCCAATAGAGGAATTGAGGCAAATCCAGCCAACATTCGAGCTTTGTCACAATTGGCTACACCAACAGACCTTAAACATGTCCAAAAACTAGCCGGATGCGTGGCAGCTTTAAGCCGCTTTATCTCCAGACTAGGAGAAAAAGCATTGTCACTTTACCGCCTTCTCCGATGCACCGACCACTTTGAGTGGACGGATGCAGCAACGGCCAGACTAGAAGAAATAAAGGCTCTTTTAGCGAGCAACCCAATCCTGGCCACGCCGAACGTCGGTGAACTGATGTTATTATACATCTCTGCAACACACCAGGTGGTGAGCGCGGTGCTCGTCGTTGAGTGAGAGGAGGACGGATACAAATTCCCACTTCAGAAACCGGTATACTACGTATCCACTATCCTCACACCATGCAAATCCCGGTACCCTCATTACCAAAGATAACATATGTGGTCTTCATGGCATCCCAGAAGCTATGACACTACTTCCAAGAGTGCTCGATCACGGTGGCTTTCGAAGTACCACTCAATGACATAATAAACAACTGCGACGCTACGGGCCGGATTGCCAAGTGGGACATTGAGCTCCTGCCATTCGACATAACATACAAACCACGTCGAGCCATTAAATCCCAAGTATTGGCCGACTTCGTTGCCGAATGGACAGAGGCCGAACTCCCTAAAGAGCACGGTACATATTCCAACTGGGTCATGCACTTCGATGGCTCTAAAATGTTGGCCAGCTTAGGAGCGGGCTTCGTCTTAACGTCCCCCACTGAGACACAGTCCAATACGTACTCCAAATATTATACAGAGACTCCAACAATGCAGCCGAATACGAGGCCTTATTGCATGGTCTTCGGATGGCTGCCTCCATGGGCATACAACGCCTAGAGGTGCGCGGGGATTCAAATCTTGCAATATCCCAAATAAATGGAGAATTCAACTCCAAAGATCTAAAGATGGTGGCCTATCATAACGCCATACTCAAAATATCAGCTCGGTTCGAGGGACTCGAGTTTCATCATGTGGCTCGAGAAAGTAATCAAGCGGCGGATGTCCTTGATCGCATGGGTGCCAAGCGTGACCCTGTCCCTCCTAACATCTTTCTGGAAAGGCTCTTCAAGCCATCCGTGGTGTGGCAGGGTGAGAGCAGCAACACCAGTCCGGATCCAATTATACCCCCAGATTTCGAACACAATACCGTTATCATCGGGGGCTCAGCCACCAAAAAACACCCTCGGCCCATCTCATAATGGCAGTAATTGCCCCATGGACCGAACCCTTCTTGGCCTACCTTAATAGGCGAGAGTTCCTGGAGGATCAGAATGAGGCTCGCTGCATTGTTCAGTGCTCGAAAGCCTACAAGGTCCATGACGGAGAGCTCTACAAGAAAAGCGCTACCGGAGTCCTTCAAAGATGTCTCCGAAGAAGAGGGACGGCAGCTCCTGGAAAAAATCCATGCTGGTCTCAGCGGTCACCATGCCGCGGCTCGGGCCCTCGTAAGTAAAGCCTTCCGTACAGGTTTCTTTTGGCCGATGGCCCGAGCAGATGCACAGGACCTTGTCCAACATTGTGTCGAATGCCAGCTTTTCGCCTATCAAAGCCATATGCCGCCTACCGCTCTACAAACAATCCCCATTACTTGGCATTTCGCGGTCTGGGGTCTTGATATGGTCGGACCCCTTAAAGGAGGAAGCCATAAGAAAAAATATCTCGTGGTCATGGTAGATAAATTCACCAAGTGGATAGAGGCCAAACCAGTCAAAACGGCCGAAGCCGGTCCAGTGATAGACTTTATATCAGGTGTCGTGCACTGTTATGGTGTCCCACACAGCATCATCACCGATAACGGCTCCAATTTTACAGCCGATAAAGTGAAAACTTGGTGTGCTAACCTGGGCATTAAGCTTGATTACGCCTCCGTCTATCACCCACAAACAAACGGTCAAGTCAAACAAGCTAACGGTCTTATCATGAGCGGCATTAAGGCTAGACTAGTGCGGTCTTTCAAAAAATCAGACAAGCACTGGGTCGAGGAGCTCGACTCCGTACTCTGGGGGCTGAGGACCACGCCCAATCGCACTACCGGATACACAACATTCTTCATGGTGTACGGCGCAGAGGCCGTTTTGCCCTGCGACATCATTCATGACTCACCTCGAGTGCGCATGTATGAAGAGAGAGAGGCCGGGCTTGATCGACAGGACAGTCTAGATGCCCTGGAGGTGGAGCGCGATGTTGCAAAAGCCCGTTCTGCATTTTATCAACAACAGGCTCGCAGATACCAAAACAGAGAAGTGCGGGCCAAGACTTATAATGTTGGCGAACTCGTTCTATGCTTGCCAGAAAAGAAAAAGGACAAACTCAAGCCCAAGTGGGAGGGTCCCTTCATCATAGATGAAGTTCTCACTGGAGGAGCGTACCGCTTGCGTGATGCATCGGACGATCGCCTAGAGCTGAACCCATGGAATGTCGCTAGACTCCGAAGATTCTACGCCTAGAGCCGTACTCTTTGTTTGGCTTCTTCTCCCTTTGTTTCCATTTTTCTCTCTCTTTAACTTTTTCTCTAGCTCTATATCTCTTGTGCAGCCAAACCGCACACCTACGGTGTACACATCCTTAAATGTATACGCCCATAATACCTGGGGGCTTCTTTTACATAAGCTTATTGTTATTTTCCGAGCATCAAGCTCACCACATATGTGTCCTTTCCTCATATGTACCTTTTCTTCGCCATTATATGCACCGTTATGACTTAAGTTTTGCCAAGCTGGGTTGCCTGGCTCCTGTGCTTATGCCCTACGTTCCCGTTTGTTGGCTAGGGCATAAAGGGAGCACCTTTGCAATTGTTACAGCCGGATCATCCAGACTTGTAACTCAGACTGGGTGAAGCCGAAAGCTAGCGTTCTTAAGGGAATATTCGGTCGGTGGACTAAAGACGTTTTACCCTCATTAGACTATGAACCCCTAGATGTTACGTATACTGCGATTTTTCAATCACATTTTGGGCATGCATACTAACGCATGTTCACCCAGGGAAAGGAACCCTTAACAGAACTATTCTCCATGGAAGATGTTTTTTACAATCAACAAGTAATATAACATAGCTAGCCGGATACAACTTGTCTATTCAAGCAACTATGACCCCTACGCCTGGTTTCCACGCATACTCCGGTCTATATTGCCGCTCTGGTATTGGGAAACACTCCGCACCTTCGGGTCCAGAGGTCGAAGCGAAAAGGTCTGCCATGGCAATCGTTCTACAATCCGGCTAGGGATTTTTTTTCAATTGAAGTACATAGTCACTTAGACTCAAAAACTTCTTCCTCTATGCCATCTAACAGGCTGTCTAGCTTACAATCCTGTTGGGAAAACTTGGCGACTATCTTTACTTGGTCATATACCAAACTCACTGGAATTTCTCGTCCATCTGATCCCCAGGGTCCGACCTAGGCCATATGATTCAGATCAAGCTTGGTGTACCGTGTTTTCACCATGGACCAGGCCTCTCGCGCACCTTCTCGGTAGGCCGATATCTTCCATAATCGAAAGCGCCACCGAGCTCCTTGGAGTAGCTTCACAAGCTCCTCCATACTTCCTTGGGAGGGGGGGGGGGGAGGCGGATGGCCACAAAGCCTTGGCAACACTCCACATTGCTTGCTGAGCTTGCTCGTGCACTTTGGACAGCTCTTGCAGCAGATCGCCTTGAGATCCGGACATTTCCTCTTTGGGACGGCCAGTCAGCATACCTGCAGACATAAATCTGTCAGCTCATTTCTTTGGTGAATTACACGGAGGTAAGTTCAAAAGCATACTGATTATGCCGCTTGGTAGCCTCCTATTTTCCTTTATGGTGTCCGACAGCTTGGCTCGTACATCTTTTAGCTATTCGCTCAGTAGGGTGTTGGAATCCTGCGGCTTGTTCTTATCATCCCTGACCCGTGTCAACACACGTTCGCCTGCGGCCAGTTGCCTTTCGGCCTGTTGTTTACCCGCCTGCATGACTTTCAGTTCCTCTTTCAGTTGATCTACTGATCCTGTCATCGGAAATGCAATAGTGTTAACATTACTGGTACATGGTTATACTTTTCTTGGATGGAGGGGAACATTACTAGGCGGTGCCTCCTTGGACTTCTCCAGTTTGGCGGTAACAACAGCTAGCTGAGTCTGGCACTTTTCCAGCTCATGAGATATCATGTTGTTCTTCTCTTTGAGTACCTTGTCGATGTTCTGGGAATAGGGGTCCCAGACTTGCTTGCCTGCGGTCCACGGCGTGGCTCCACTAGCGGCCCTGCACGGCCCATCTTCACCAGCAAACGCTCAAGACCCTCGCGAGGGGCCGAGCCTCACGAGGCGGATGACACAAGACCTCCTCAGGGACGGCCTCACCAGGCTGGCTCGCGAGGAGCGGAGAGATCAAGGCGAGGGGCACCTCGTGAGGTTCCCGTGACGTGAGCCATGACGACCAAGGCCAGGCGAGCGCCAGCGGGCGCAGAGTACTGGTTTCCTCTTTGGTGCTAAAGGAGCAGGCGCAGGCGAGGAGTCCCGAGGCATCAGGCAAAGGTTTCCATATCGGCGCAACGAGCCCAGGACCGGCGGGACGACATGATGGAGGTTATTGCGGAGCCCACGACGGCGTCACCACCAAAGCCTTTGGCAGGCGAAGACCACCTTTTGTAAGGATAGCTTGTACTAGCTGTCCCCCTTCAAATTGGCCGTTGTGGGATCCCTTCCCGCCTAACATTTGGGAAGAGGACCCAGGCCTCTATAAATAGGACTAGCCACCACTGTAGTAAGCATCTCATCTTGGACTGGATCCATTCCACCAAGGCCACCACACAAGCTCATCGAGCTCAAGAACCCCTCTCCTCAGGAGGCTGTTCGTCCCTTGTACTTGTTCATCCTCAGCCTACTAGGCAATCCACCACACCACATTGGAGTAGAGTATTACACCACATCGGTGGCACCAGTATAAACTCTTGTGTCCCTTGTTCTTCGGGCTCGGCGAGCTGACCTTTGGGATTGCGGTGAGAGCGTGAGCTAGGGGAGAGAGATCTTCATGTGCACCCTAGAGTTTGAACCTCAAGGGTTTTGCCGGAACCCGTAATCCGACATTTGGTGCGCCAGGTAGGGGTGCGCCGAAGCCTATCTTTCGTCAGCCGACCCGCCAACACCCTACGGTGCCGATGTCCAATGACCCGAGGACCAACACCGACTGCTGGGCAACTTGGCCAGCCAGGGCGGCACCGTCCGCCCAAGAAGACCTCAACTCCGTGCTGCAAGCGGCCTGCGCACCGCCAAACGCCACGGGGCACGGGCGGCGCGGTCAGGCACCCTCTGCCCTTACCCCGCGGCGCGCACGGGCCGCCACAAAGGCCTCGAGCTACACCGTAGCAACAGCACCGCACACCCGACGGGAACAAGCAAAATGAGAGTTGCGCTCATAGTGGCGTGGGAGCTGCTGCGGTGCCGACTGGCAGAGAGCGACCGTGATGCATTACTGGAGCGCGTTGCTAAGCTGTTGGATGCCGCAACCAGGGTACGCCACCTTTCTGCTCCCTGCCTACACCTCAAGTTGTTGCCAGATCGCACGGTGGGCCTCGCCGCACCCGCGTGCTCCTAGGCGCACCAGGAGGGTTCATTGGCGTCGGCGCGACCAGTGGTGCCGGGCACCCAGCCACACCTGTGCCTCCCTCGGCGGGCGCAGACATGGACATTGCCACCCACACCCAGCAGGATGCCACCCTACCATCCTCAGGGCGGCGCGCCAAGCCTGGCAGCATGGAGCACGGGGCGTCTCGGCGGAGGTCCCGAGGCGGCAGCTCCGGAGGCCTATGTGCCCCGCATGATGGATCGAGAGTACACGCGGGAGGATGACCCTGGCTCATTCCTCGAGCCAGGGTGGGAAGAGGAGATGCTGGAAGTTGATGCCTTCCAGGGGACACCCAGAAGCCTCGCCGACCCCGCCGACGACAAGAACCGCAGGGTACCATTAATCTCTCAGGAGCAGGCTTACGCTAACCATGGGTCGCAGGTGGATCAGGTCGCAGCGGTGGACGATGGCCCCAGTCCGGCAGTGTCACTTCCACCAGGGGAAACGCGCTGGGGGCTGCGTGGGAGGGGCCTGGAGCAAGGCCCCTCTCCGCATCGCATGGAGCAAGGCATTCCCCGGAGGTAGGTCCTCTGTCGGGGAGGCACTGGTGAGCCTTTCTCCCAGCACAGGGCCCGTGGTCGCCGAGGGTGCCGCTAGCGTCCCCTTTGCCCCTTGGCATCGTCCTGGTTTCCAGACGCCCCAACAGTGGTCGAGGGTGGCGCAAGGCGGGGCCCTCGTCTGGCAATATGAAGCAAGGCTAATGCCTGTGAAGGTCTCCGGCCGTGACACTATCACGTAATAATGAGTGGGGCTGTACATGCCCCAGAGTCTCCGAAGAGCCGCCCTCAGGCCTCGGGGGCTCCCGCCTACGTCCTAGTGGAAGCACCATGCTCCGTGCTGGCCATCGACACTGTCCCCCAATGACTATGCTCACGACCTGTGAAAGCACTTAGCTCCGCGCTGGTGGGAAGACAAGAAGACTAGCTAGGTGCCAGACGCGGCCATTTGCTTTCAACCCCTCTTTTCTGTAGCTTGTTTTGCCGCCTTTTTGGATTTGAACTTGAGATTGTATTTTTATTGGCAAGCATGGGGGGCATCCTTTCTCGTTCGTGTTGATTTCGTGAGTTTCTGGATTCGTGCCTTGTTTTGAGATTTGCGTCTGCTGCCTCCTCCCTTTGGAGCACCTCAGGAGCGGGGGCTGGCTGTGGCATGCATGCACCGCGTGCGTAACCCGCCATGACTGGCGCTCGCTTCTCATGAGGCCCTCTCGGGCGGACCGGCAGCCCCCTCAGGAGACCAAAACCTCGCGAGATCGCAAGGGACTCCCCTGGGAAGAAATGCATATCCGCAGCTGCCAAATCAGTTTGAAGCCCGACTGGACTAAGGTAAGTTACGACAACAAGCATGCAAGGAGCTCGTAAGCTTACAAAAGCGTGTTTTCAAAGCCTAGCCTAAGAAGTGAAATGGTAGTCCGTTTACATGAGGGTCTTGATGACCCACAAGTGTAGGGGATCTATCGTAGTCCTTTTGATAAGTAAGAGTGTCGAACCCAACGAGGAGCAGAAGCAAATGATAAGCGGTTTTCAGTAAGGTTTTCTCTGCAAGCACTGAAATTGTAGGTAATAGATAGTTTTTTGATAAGATAAAATGTAACGAGTAACAAGTAAATAAATTAAATAAAGTGCATCAAGGTGTCCCAATCCTTTATGTAGCAAAGGATAAGCCTGGACAATTTCTTATAACGAGAAAGGAGCTCCCGAGGACACATGGGAATTATCGTCAAGCTAGTTTTCATCACGTTCATATGATTCACGTTCGGTACTTTGATAATTTGATATGTGGGTGGACCGGTGCTTGGGTACTGCCCTTACTTGGACAATCATCCCACTAATGATTAACCCCTATTGCAAGCGCCCGCAACTACAAAAGAAGTATTAAGGTAAACCTAACCACAACATTAAACATATGGATCCAAATCAGCCCCTAACAAAGCAACGCATAAACTAGTGTTTAAGCTTCTGTCACTCTAGCAACCCATCATCTACTTATTACTTCCCAATGCCTTCCTCTAGGCCCAAATAATGGTGAAGTGTCATGTAGTCGACGTTCACATAACACCACTAGAGGAAAAGACAACATACATCTCATCAAAATATCGAACGAATACCAAATTCACATGACTACTAATAGCAAGACTTCACCCATGTCCTCAGGAACAAACGTAACTACTCACAAAGCATATTCATGTTCATAATCAAAGCGGTAATAATATGCATTAAGGATCTGAACATATGATCTTCCACCAAGTAAACCAATTAGCATCAACTACAAGGAGTAATCAACAGTACTAGCAACCCACAGGTACCAATTTGTGGTTTTGATACAAGATTGGATACAAGAGATGAACTAGGGTTTTGAGAGGAGATGGTGCTGGTGAAGATGTTGATGGAGATTGACCCCCTCCCGATGAGAGGATCGTTGGTGATGATTTCCCCCTCCCGGAGGGAAGTGTCCCCGACAGAACAGCTCTGCCGGAGCTCTAGATTGGTTCTGCCAAGGTTCCGCCTCGTGGCGGCGGAGTTTCGTCCCATAAGCTTGCCCATGATTTTTTGCAGGGTAAAAGCCATCATATAGCAGAAGATGGACATCGGGGGGCCACTAGGGGGCCCAGGAGATAGGGGGGCGCCAAGTAGGGGTGGGCGCGCCCCCACCCTCCTGGCCAGGGTGTGGGCCCCCTGATGTATTTCCTCCGCTCAATAATTCTTATTAATTCCAAAAGCATGTTTCGTGGAGTTTCAGGATTTTTGGGGCAGTGCAGAATAGGTTTCCAACGTTTGCTCCTTTTCCAGCCAGAATTCCAGCTGTCGGCATTCCCCCTCTTCATGGTAATCCTTGTAAAATAAGAGTGAATAGCCATAAGTATTGAGATATAATGTGTAATAACAACCCATAATGCACTAAATATTGATATACAAGCATGATGCAAAATGGACGTATCAACTCCCCCAAGCTTAGACCTCGCTTTTCCTCAAGCGGAAGCCGAAATCGAAAAATATGTCCACATGTTTAGAGATAGAGGTGTCGATAAAAATAAAATACGGACATGAGGGCATCATGATCATTTTTGTAACAACAACATATATAGATTTTATCATATGATTTCTTATACTCAAGTTACAATCAATTCACAATGTCAAGTATGGTTCAAAAACTTCATTGAGAACTATCAAACTATAATCTCATTCATTGAAGCAATTGCAATTTATCATAACATCAGAAAGAGTCAACAATAGAGCCTTTCCAGCAAGCCCACATACTCAACTATCATGTAGTATTCTACAATTGCTAACACTCACGCAATACTTGTGGTTATGGAGTTTCAGCCGGACACTGAGAAAGATAGGGGCTTAATGTGTTGCCTCCCAATGTATTCACCTTTAGGTGATGTCAACAATAATAGCCCATGCTAACTTACATCCAATTGGATATATATATCATGATCTTTCAAACACGAGGGGCTTGCCAACGGATAAAATGAAAAAGGGAAAGGTGAAGACCACCTTGACTCAAGCATAACTTAAAAACATAAAGTAAAAGATAGGCCCTTCGCGGAGGGAAGTAGAGGTTGTCATGTGCGTTTAGGGTTGGATGCACAAAATCTTAATGCTAAAGAACGTCAATTATATTGCCCCTTATATGTGGAACTTTATTATTCAGTCCGTCGCTTTTATTACTTCCACAACAAGATCGTATAAAGCTTATTTTCTCTGCACTAATAAGTCATACATATTTAGATAGCAATTTTTATTGCCTGCAACATGACAACTTACTTGAAGGATCTTACTCAATCCATAGGTAGGTATGGTGGACTCTCATGGCAAAACTGGGTTTAAGGATATTTGGAAGCACAAGTAGTATTTCTACTTAGTGCAAGGAATTTGGCTAGCATGAGGGGGAAAGGCAAGCTCAACATGTTTGGAAGGTCAATGACAATATACTTTAACTGAGATGTGAGAAAACATAAACCATTACGTTGTGTTCCTTGTCCAAAGTCAACTCTTTTAGCATGTCATACTTAATGAGCGCTCCCAATCATAAAAGATGTCCATGATAATATATTTGTATGTGAGCCTCTGTTTCCTTATCACTTCCTATTAATTGCAACGATGACCAAAACTACGTTTATCAACTCTCAACAACTTTTATGCCTCATACTTTCTATATGTGAAGTCATCACTAACCATAAGATCAATATGAACTCTTTTATTCTTTCTACTTTCTCAAGATCATAGCAACATAGCAAAGCCCTTGACTCAACACTAATCTTTATTATAGATAGCTCACGGACTCGATTACAAAAAGAGATCACAAAGCAAAACTCAAAACTACTTGATAACAAAACTTCAATCTACTAGATCAAGATACTACTAAAAAGGATCGAACTAAATAAAATGGTAAAGATAGGAGTGTGATGGTGATACAATACCGGGACACCTCCCCCAAGCTTGGCAGTTGCCAAGGGGAGTGCCCATACCCATGTGATTACGTCCTCGGAGGTGATGGAGGTGGTGATGATGATGGTGGATAATCGCACATCGAGCGTAAAAGCTCCTCCAGCTTGCGGATAATGCCCTTGAGTCCGGCGATATGATCCCTCAACAAAATATTCTCCTGTGTGAGATAATTGTTCTGTATGTGAGCTAACTCAATCATCTTGAAAGCTTCAATCTCTGTTGGAGTAAAGAGGTTAGGTAAAGGTTGAGGGATGTCTTATTCTTTCACCGCCAGAGCTTGAACCTCCATGGCCTTCTTGATCCGTTCATCCTTGTTGATCTCTTCCGGTTCTTCTCTTTTCAGCTCTATCTTCAATAGCCAAGCATCCTTGTCTTTGTTGTTGGAGGAGGGTGACGTCATGGTGCTCTAGATCTGCAACAGAAACAACTCGAAATGAAAACAGAGGATATTTGCGTGATACGGTGGTCAAAACCTTCGGGAGTTTATATAATGAATTTTTACCGACCAAAATACGTAACGTGCAAGAAAACGGAGACCGGGAGGCACACGAGGTGTCCACGAGACAGGGGGGTGCACCCAGTAATATTGTCCCTTATGCATTCCTCCGGTGTCACGGTTTCAATAATACTTTCAACATTGATAGGATTACCTGAAATATAATGTTTAATTCTTTGACCGTTTACCACCCTCGGACTTGTGCCTTCGAAGTTGTTGATTTTTATGGCACCAGAACGATAGACCTCCTTGATAACGTAAGGACCTTCTCATTTAGAGAGAAGTTTTCCTGCAAAAAATCTTAAACGAGAGTTGAATAATAACACATAATCTCCTACGTTAAACTCACGCTTTTGTATCCTTTTGTCATGCCAGCGTTTAACTTTTTGTTTGAATAGCTTGGCATTCTCATAGGCTTGGGTTCTCCATTCATCAAGTGAGCTAATATCAAACAACCTCTTCTCACCGACAAGTTTGAAGTCATAGTTGAGCTCTTTAATAGCCCAATATGCTTTATGTTCAAGTTCAAGAGGTAAATGACACGCTTTTCCATAAACCATCTTATATGGAGACATACCCATAGGATTTTTGTACGCAGTTCTATAGGCCCATAATGCATCATCAAGTTTTTTGGACCAATTCTTTCTAGATCTATTCACAGTGTTTTGCAAAATTAATTTGAGCTCTCTATTACTCAACTCTACTTGACCAGTAGACTGCGGATGATAAGGAGATGCGATTCTATGATTAACATCATACTTAGCAAGCATCTTACGGAAAGCACCATGAATAAAATGCGAACCACCGTCAGTCATAAGATATCTAGGGACTCCAAACCTCGGAAAAATAACTTATTTAAGCATTTTAATAGAGGTGTTATGATCAGCACTACTAGTTGGAATAGCTTCTACCCACTTAGTAACGTAATCAACAACAACTAAAATATGTGTATAACCATTAGAGGCAGGAAAAGGTCGCATATAATCAAAGCCCCAAACATCAAACGGTTCTATAACAAGAGAATAATTCATAGGCATTTCTTGACGTCTACTAATATTACCAATTCTTTGACATTCATCACAAGATAAGACAAACTTACGAGCATCTTTGAAGAGAGTAGGCCAATAAAAACCGGATTGTAGTACCTTGTGTGCAGTTCTATCTCCAGCGTGGTGTCCTCCATAGGATTCAGAGTGACACTTGTGTAGGATCTGTTCCTGTTCATGCTCAGGCACACAACGTCTAATAACACCATCTACTCCTTCATTTTAAAGGTGTGGGTCATCCCAGAAGTAATGTCTTAAGTCATAAAAGAACTTTTTCTTTTGCTGGTATGTGAAACTAGGAGGTATAAACTTAGCAACAATGTAATTAGCATAATCAGCATACCAAGGAGCAGTACGAGAAGCATTAACGACCGCTAATTGTTCATCAGGAAAGTTATCATCAACAGGCAGTGGGTTATCAAGAACATTCTCTAACCTAGACAAGTTGTCTGCAACGGGGTTCTCAGCTACCTTTCTATCAATAATATGTAAATCAAATTCTTGGAGCAGGAGAACCCATCTAATGAGCCTAGGCTTAGCATCTTTCTTTTCCATAAGATATTTAATAGCAGCATGATCAGTGTGAATAGTAACTTTGGAATCAACAATATAAGGTCTAAACTTATCACATGCAAACACAACTGCTAAGAATTCTTTTTCAGTAGTAGCATAATTTCTCTGGGCAGTATCAAGAGTCCTACTAGCATACTGGATAACATTCAATTTCTTATCGACTCTTTGCCCTAGAACATCACCTACAGCATAATCACTAGCATCACACATAATTTCAAAAGGTAAATTCCAATCAGGTGGCTGAACAATAGGTGCAGTGATCAAAGCTTTCTTAAGTATTTCAAATGCTTCTACACAATCATCATCAAAGACAAAAGGAATATCTTTTTGCAATAAATTAGTCAGAGGCCTAGAGATCTTAGAAAAGTCCTTAATGAACCTCCTATAAAAACCGGCATGACCAAGGAAACTTCTTATACCTTTTATGTCCTTGGGACATGGCATCTTTTCAATAGCATCAACTTTGGCTTTGTCAACTTCAATACCTCTCTCGGAAATCTTATGCCCCAAGACAATGCCTTCATTAACCATAAAGTGACACTTTTCCCAATTCAGGACGAGACTAGTGTCTTCGCATCTCTGCAAAACTCGATGAAGGTTGCTCAAACAATCATCAAAAGAGGATCCATAAACGGAGAAGTCATCCATGAATACCTCACAAATCTTTTCACAAAAATCAAAGGATATAGCCATCACGCATCTTTGAAAGGTAGCAGGTGCATTACATAAACCAAAAGGCATATGTCTATAAGCAAAAGTACTCAAAGGGCAAGTAAAAGTAGTTTTTGATTGATCCCACGCTGACACATGTATTTGAGAGAAACCAGAATAACCATCTAGAAAGCAGAAATGTGTGTGTTTGGATAGTCTTTCTAGCATTTGATCAATAAAAGGTAAAGGGTAATGATCTTTCTTAGTAGCTTTATTTAATTTACGGAAATCAATTACCATCCTATAACTTGTAATAATTCTTTGCAGGATCAATTCATCTTTATCATTAGGAACAACGGTAATACCTCCCTTTTTAGGAACACAATGGACAGGGCTTACCCAATCACTATCAGCAACGGGATAAATTATACCTGCCTCAAGGAGCTTTAGTATCTCCTTTCTTACCACTTCTTTCATCTTGGGATTCAGTCGTCGTTGAGGATCTCTAACTGGTTTGGCATCTTTCTCCACTAAAATTTTGTGTTGGCATAACGTGGGACTAATGCCCTTAAGATCATCCAGAGTATATCCAATAGCAGCTCGGTGCTTCTTCAGAGTTTTCAATAATCTTTCTTCTTCTTGCTCTGAAAGGTTAGCACTAATAATAATAGGATATATTTTCTTTTCATCAAGATAATCATACTTAAGATTATCAGGTAATGGTTTGAGTTCAAACACGGGATCGCCCTTGGGTGGAGGGGGATCCCCAAGAATTTCAACGGGAAGGTTATGTTTCAGCATAGGTTCCTGTTTAAGGAACACTTCATCTATTTCCCTTCTTTCCTTCATAAACATATCATTTTCATGGTCTAGCAAATATTGTTCTAACGGATCAGTAGGAGGCACAGCAATGGAAGAAAGACCAATAATCTAATCCTTACTAGGTGATTCTCTATCACGGGGTTGTCTACGAAACTTAGCAAAATTGAACTCATGAGACATACCCTCTAAGCCAATTGTAATAGTATCCTTTTCACAATCGATCCTAGCACTAGCCGTATTCAAGAAGGGTCTACCAAAAATAATGGGACAAAAATCATCTTGTGGGGAACCAAGAACTAGAAAATCAGCAGGATATTTAACCTTCCCACACAAGACTTCAACATCTCTAACTATCCCAACTGGTTTAATGGTATCCCTATTAGCAAGCTTAATAGTAACATCAATGTCTTCCAATTCAACGGGTGCAATGTCATGCATAATTTCTTTATATAAATCATAGGGTATTGCACTAGTGCTAGCACCCATATTACATAAGCCATGATAACAATGATCTCCTATTTTAACAGAAATAACAGGCATGCCTACCACAGGTCTATGTATCTTAGTATATGGTCTAGCAATATTAGCAGTCTCACCACAGAAATAAATAACATGCCCATCTAAATCATCATCCAAGAGATCTTTAACCATAGCAATACTAGGTTCAACTTTGATTTGCTCAGGAGGTGTATAAGTCCTAGTATTACTCTTACGAACAACAGTCGAAGTTTTAGCATGATCCTTTATCCTAACAGGGAAAGGAGGTTTCTCAACATAAGTAGCAGGAACAATAGGATCACTATAGGTGACAGTCTTTTCTTCAACTGTAATAGGTGCAACTACTTTCACTTCAACGGGAGGATTATATTTAAACCATTTCTCCTTAGGGAGATCAACATGAGTAGCAAAAGATTCACAGAAAGAAGCTACTATCTCAGAGTCAAGTCCATATTTAGCGCTAAATCCACAAAAAGCATTAGTATCCATAAAAGATTTAACACAATCGAACTTAGGTGTCATACCTGACTCCTTACCATCGTCGGAACCCCAATCTTCAGAGTTGCATTTAATTCTTTCCAATAAGTCCCATTTGAAATCAATAGTCTTCAGCATATAAGAACCAGCACAGGAAGTATCGAGCAGGTTGCAATCATTAAGAGAAAGCCGAGCATAAAATTTTTGAATAATCATTTCCCGGGAGAGCTCATGATTGGGGCATGAATATAACATTGATTTAAGCCTCCCCCAAGCTTGAGCGATGCTTTCTCCTTTGCGAGGCCAGTAATTGTATATGTAATTATGATCACGATGAACAAGATGCATAGGATAGAACTTCTGGTGAAATTCCAACTTCAATCGTTTATAATTCCATGATCTTGTATCATCACATTGCCTACACCATGTCAATGCATCTCCCTTCAAAGATAAAGGGAAGACCTTCCTTTTGACAACATCATCGGGAATACCTACAAGCTTAAATAATCCACAAACTTCATCCACAAAGATAAGGTGTAAATCGGGATGCAATGTTCCATCTCCTGCAAATGGATTAGCTAGCAGTTTCTCTATCATACCCGAAGGAATCTCAAAGTAAATATTTTCAAAAAGTTCAGTAGGTTGAGGAGCAACTCTTTGCTCTTCTGGTTGGGGTGAAGATACCCCAAACAAGCCCCTCAAAGGATTAGTTTCCATAGTGACAAGTAATAGAAAATTTCAGCACACTATATAAATGTTTCCTTACCAAGTTCCACTACCAAAAGCGCTACACTCCCCGGCAACGGCGCCAGAAAAGAGTCTTGATGACCCACAAGTGTAGGGGATCTATCATAGTCCTTTCGATAAGTAAGAGTGTCGAACCCAACGAGGAGCAGAAGGAAATGATAAGCGGTTCTCAGTAAGGTTTTCTCTGCAAGCACTGAAATTGTAGGTAATAGATAGTTTTGTGATAAGATAAATTGTAACGAGTAACAAGTAAATAAATTAAATAAAGTGCATCAAGGTGGCCCAATCCTTTATGTAGCAAAGGATAAGTCTGGACAATTTCTTATAATGAGAAAGGAGCTCCCGAGGACACATGGGAATTATCGTCAAGCTAGTTTTCATCACGTTCATATGATTCACGTTCGGTACTTTGATAATTTGATATGTGGGTGGACCGGTGCTTGGGTACTGCCCTTACTTGGACAAGCATCCCACTTATGATTAACCCCTATTGCAAGCGTCCTCAACTCCAAAAGAAGTATTAAGGTAAACCTAACCACAACATTAAACATATGGATACAAATCAGCCCCTAACGAAGCAACGCATAAACTAGGGTTTAAGCTTCTGTCACTGTAGCAACCCATCATCTACTTATTACTTCCCAATGCCTTCCTCTAGGCCCAAATAATGGTGAAGTGTCATGTAGTCGACGTTCACATAACACCACTAGAGGAAAAGACAACATACATCTCATCAAAATATCGAACGAATACCAAATTCACATGACTACTAATAGCAAGACTTCACCCATGTCCTCAGGAACAAACGTAACTACTCACAAAGCATATTCATGTTCATAATTAGAGGGGTAATAATATGCATTAAGGATCTGAACATATGATCTCCCACCAAGTAAACCAATTAGCATCAACTACAAGGAGTAATCAACACTACTAGCAACCCACAGGTACCAATTTGTGGTTTTGATACAAGATTGGATACAAGAGATGAACTAGGGTTTTGAGAGGAGATGGTGCTGGTGAAGATGTTTATGGAGATTGACCCCCTCCCGATGAGAGGATCATTGGTGATGATGATGGTGATGATTTCCCCCTCCCGGAGGGAAGTGTCCCCGGCAGAACAGCTCTGCCGGAGCTCTAGATTGGTTCCGCCAAGGTTCCGCCTCGTGGCGGCGGAGTTTCGCCCCGTAAGCTTGCCCACGATTTTTTCCAGGGTAAAAGCCCTCATATAGCAGAAGATGGACACCGGGGGGCCACCAGGGGGGCCAGGAGATAGGGGCGCGCCCAGTAGGGGTGGGCGCGCCCCCCGCCCTCCTGGCCAGGGTGTGGGCCCCCTGATGTATTTCTTCCGCTCAATAATTCTTATTAATTCCAAAAACATGTTTCGTGGAGTTTCAGGATTTTTGGGGCAGTGTAGAATAGGTTTCCAATGTTTGCTCCTTTTCCAGCCAGAATTCCACCTGCCGGCATTCCCCCTCTTCATGGTAAACCTTGTAAAATAAGAGAGAATAGCCATAAGTATTGAGATATAATGTGTAATAACAACCCATAATGCACTAAATATTGATATAAAAGCATGATGCAAAATGGACGTATCAGAGATCCCCCTCCCCAAAATGCTCTTATATCGTGAGGGGCCATGCCCAAGCTTTTGCATGTAGGTTCAAAATAAATGAGCGCGGGCTCAGGCGGACACGTCGCTCGCCGCTTGTTCTGAATCACTCCCAGACATGCTCCCAGCGCCGTCGCTAGCGCTATCTTCACCATCATCAACTGCGCCGCCCTCATCCGCCACGACCACTACAGCGTCATCATCAGAAGCAAAGGCCCTGACGAGAGCATCCATGTTGTCATCCACCCAGCGCACTAGGTTGTCCCGGATGACCTCGGACACTGGGGCAATGGCGGCGTCAAAGTTAAAGTCAGGATTGATGTTCAGGAGATAGCTAAAGACGCAAGAGAACCCGCGCCCAAGGAGGCCTCGGCTCTTTTCGTCCACAAGCTCGCGAGCCCTCTCGGCCCGGTTCTCCAGGCGCGTCACGACGTTGGTGAAGAAGCGAAGATGGCTGGCGTAATCCTCGGCGTGGGGATGAGGGGCGTGTTCGTCACAGATGGCGCCAAGCGCCTGATTGGCCCTCGTCCTGAGGTCCCGAAGCATGGGTGTATGCTCACGTAGTAACGTCTGCCGGCGGAGCACCTCCTCCCTGCTCTGCTGCACGGAGGACTCGGTGTTGGTAACCCGCTGCTGAAGTGGGAGCAACTCAGCACGGGCAGAGGCCAGCTCAGCCTGCATAGAGACCAAGGCAGCTGCTGCGGCCTTCTCGCGCTGCTCCGCCTCGGCCAACCTTGACCTGAGGGCGGCGGTCCTGCCCTCAGCTTCGGCTTCGACGAGCTTCAGCTTCAGGTCACACCTGTTGGCAAGATCAACATGAGCCTCGACCATGCTGCGGTCAACTTCCCCTGGATCCTGGCCTCGCGTGCGCTGGTGGCATCTTCCGCTTCGGCAACCTGAAACTCCCTCATCTCCAACCGATCAAGCTCGAGGCTGCGCTCCGTGGCCTCCAGCATCAGGGCTTCTTCGTGTCTCAAGATCTCCTCCTCATCGGATGGCGCCCCCTTCATCGACGGCAAGTCAGCTCTGCGCGCCTCCACTTGTTGCTCCAGAGAGGCATTCAAGGCCAGGAGCTCCTGCCTATGCTTCTCCGTGACCTCGCGGAGGTGGTCTGCCTCCCTGGCCTCCTCCAAGGCCCATGCGCTGGTGTTGCGCGAGGTTGCGAGGGATGTCTCGGCCTTCGTGTTGGCATGCTTGCACTAGAGGTGCCCGAAGTTGATGGACACCTTCAGCTGATGCCATTCGTCCACCAGCCGGAGACCCTCGGTGTCAAGGCGGGCGTCGACATCCGCGAGCTCTTCGCCAAGCTAGCTCAGCGCACTCATCGCCTCCCGGAAGAGCTTGTGGTGGACGGCACCCCGCTCGTGCATGAGCTCGAATGCATGACCGGGCCCGTCCCTCGTGCTAGAGGTCGTCGAAGAGGTCCGAGATGGTGAGCCTCCTCCCAACAGGGGGCTGGGGGCTGACGCCTTTCCAAACGCCCATCGGGCCTGTCAGGGGCCCCGGGAGGAGGATGCTCGCTGCATGAAGGAGAGGCCAGGGCTGAGGCCACCCAGCTGCGGCCGACAACCTGAGGAGGAGCCCTTGGCACGCCTGCCGCACCCCAAGCGAGGCCACGAAGGAAAGATGGCAAGAACGTGGGTTTGAGGCGCCAGGCTAGCGCGCTTGCCTCTCCGGCCGACCTTGCGTCGAGTGTAGCAGGCGGGCTTGGGGCGCTTAAGGCCAGCAGGAGACTCGAGGCAGGAGGAGGTTGCTTCTCGCGAGATCTCGCCGTCTTAACATGAGGGACCCTGAGGAGCCGTGGTCAGGAGGGAAAGCAGCACTCAAGAAATTACAAAGATAAGGTACTCACTCGTCTATGACGATATACTTCCTCTGTTTCAATGGCTGTAAGGCATCACCGCTGCAGCTTGGAGACCCTTTCCTCTTCCGGAGCACATTGAAGTTTAGTCGGAGCCGGCCGAAGCCCAGGATATGGTCACTTGCTCCGGACGCGGCTGGGGTAGCCCCTGGGGAGGCGACCCCAGGGGCGCCAAAATATGTGGAGACCTTGGCCTCCGCCTTGTGGTGACCCGCCAGGGCCTCGGGGGCTGCGCCCTCAAGAGTATCGGGCAGCGACGCCCCTCCAGCCACTTCCTTAGGACGGCTCTCCGGGGGCCCATGGGACGCCCTTTCGGGAGCTCCGAGCGACGCTGATTCCTCGGTAGCCGCGTCATCAGCAGTCAACGGTGGTCGCCCGCCTGCGCCCACTTCTGGGGAGGTCACTGCGCTGACGACGGGCAAGGAACCATGGGGACATGGTTCTCGCAAGGCCCTTCAAGACCGGCCGGACGTAGCCCCACTCACCAAAAGGGGGCATCTGCCTCGCGAAATCCACCTTGTTCGAGCAGCATTACAAGAGACAACCCTCCACCGGCATGTTGTCTGGTGACAGGCCGCCCGTCAGGATCTCGAGCATAGTTCATTGCGCCTCAAGAGGAAGCTCCGACTCGTGAAGCCTCATGCGGTCCTCGCTGCCAGACAAGGTCCACATTGGACGAGAGTGGCGCTGGAGCGGGGCAACACGACGCCGGATGAACTCCTTCACCACCATGGGCGCAGTCATGCCATGATTCTTCAACCTCTTCAACTAGAGCCAGACGTAGGCAAGACGCGGGTCAGCAAGCCTCTCGTGGCCCCAGCTAGAGCTAGGAACGGCAGGTGCCGACGGAAGCGAGAGCAGGGGCTGAGCACGCCGACGTCCACGAATACCCACCGCTTCCTGAACTGGCTCGCAGACGGCGGGAGCTTGAAGTCGATCCCCGAGCCGGCCTTCGCAGCCACGGCCTGGAAGCTCAAGCATCCCGAGCACTGCTGAGGGTCAGTCAGGTGCAGCGAGAAGAAATGGCGAAGAAGAGCCACAGAAGGAGCAATGCCCACCATGGCTTCGCAGACAAAGGCAAAGGCAGCAAGAAGGACTGTGGATTGGGGACCCAGGTGCAGCATGTGGATGTGGTAATGGGAGAGCACGACGATGAAGAAGGTGGAAAAAAGGGGGAATCAGGCCGGGCCACAAGGTATCAAGAAAGATGTGGACCTTGGTAACTGTCCTATCAACAGAGGTGCGGGATGCGGGCCATGCCACCGTCTTCCCCCATTCGTTGAAGTCGGTGGTGAGTGCTGGGTGGACCTTGTCCATGGCTTCCTGGTTGAGCACCACCGACCGCTCAACGGCTGGCCCAAGGGTTGGCGGTAGTTCGGCTAAGGACAGGGACTTCTTCTTCCCTTTCTTCATCCGGCTCGGCGCCATGGCCACAGAGAGGGCAGAGCTCAGGTCAGATTGGAAGAGGAGGCTATTGTTGCAGGGAGGCGAAAGAGTTGGGGTAGTGCATCGCTAGCGATGAAGGAATAACCGTGTAAGTCGCGGTGGCCGCCTAGCTAGGCGGGTATCAAGGCAGCATGGGGAAGCGGAGATGCCCACGTCCCGTCAGTCGCCACACGTCCCGTCAGTCGCCACACGTCAATCAAGGCCGCAGGTGGTTGGGGCCCATGGCGCTCCGTACTTGCCCCTTGGCTTCGCTGCTAAGCCAAGTCCGAGCGCGCCTTGGGCCCGGGGGCTACTGTCGGCGTTCTGGGAATGGGGGTCCCCAAACTTGCCTGCCTGCGGTCCATGGCGTGGCTCAACTAGCGGCCCTGTATGATCCATCTTTACCAGCAAACGCTCAAGACCCTCGCGAGGGGCCGAGCCTCGCGAGGTGGATGACACAAGACCTCCTCAGGGACGGCCTCACCAGGCTGGCTCGCGAGGAGCGGAGAGATCAAGGCGAGGTGCACCTCGTGAGGTTCCCGTGACGTGAGCCATGACGACCAAGGCCAGGCGGGCGCCAGCGGGCGCAAAGTACTGGTTTCCTCTTTGGTGCTAAAGGAGCAGGCGTAGGCGAGGAGTCTCGAGGCATCAGGCAAAGGTTTCCATATTGGTGCAACGAGCCCAGGACCAGTGGGACGGCAGGATGGAGGTCATCGCGGAGCCCACGATGGCGTCACCACCAAAGCCTTTGGCAGTCAAAGACCACCTTTTGTCAGGATAGCTTGTACTAGCTGTCCCCCCTAAAATTGGCCGTTGTGGGATCCCTTCCCGCCTAACATTTGGGAAGAGGACCCGGGCCTCTATAAATAGGACTAGCCACCACCATAGTAAGCATCTCATCTTGGACTGGATCCACTCCACCAAGGCCACCACACAAGCTCATCGAGCTCAAGAACCCCTCTCCTCAGGAGGCTGTTCATCCCTTGTACTTGTTCATCCTCAGCCTACTAGGCAATCCACCACACCACATTGGAGTAGGGTATTACACCATATCGGTGGCCCGAACCAGTATAAACTCTTGTGTCCCTTGCTCTTCGGGCTCGGCGAGCTGAGCTTTGGGATTGGGGTGAGAGCGTGAGCTAGGGGGAGAGAGATCTTTGTGTGCACCCCAGAGTTCGAACCTCAAGGGTTTTGCCGGAACCCGTAATCCGACATACCTGATTATACAATGATCCTTAAATCAGTTGTTTCAACTGTTTCAAGTCTCGGGGGCTACTGGTACATGATTACCAAATCTGTACAATGCGTACTTACCCGCATATCTTTCAAATACTGGTCAGTGGCCCTGGTAAGACCATCCCGAGCAGCTCGGATGTACGCATTAGCCGAGCTGAAGGCATTGAATGCCTCTTTAGCAGATTCGGGGTCGCGAAGAGCGGCCTTCCGGCGCCGATGATTCATGGCACTCTCTACTTTAGAATTTGTGACAGATACATTATCCGAATCCTATGAAGGAGGACAATCCCGCATTACTCCCGTATCTGCCCCCGCCCTAGAAGCAGGGTCTGGAACCTGATTGGTGGGGGCACGACCGACAGGCTCCTCGGACACTATCCGGTGAACACTCTTCCTGATAAAGCACAACGGACAATGTCATGGTTTGATGTGACTGCCATAGTGCATATTTAAAGCCATACCTCTTTGAGGAAGGTTCGGCCGTGTTGTCATTTGCCTTTCTCTTCGGAGACCCGCCCGGCGCAGGCGCCTCTCTCTTCTGAGACACTTCTGGTGCAATATAACGCGTCGAGCGCCTCCCCTTTGGAGCACAAGATAGTGCGGCGGGAGAGTCATAATGAGGAAGCTCCTTCGGAGGAAATGTCTCCTGGCTACTTACATATGAGGCAGGGAGGAGGCCAGGATAATCGGCCGTGATGGCCACTTCTGTGCCATCATAGCTTGCCTGGTAGAAGACTCCCTCCTTGAGCTCTACGAATATGTACGGATCTTCTTCGAACCCGAGATCGAGGTCCCGGTTATGGTCCTCTGGTAGTGGAGCGGGGCTATGGATCCCCGCGGTGACCCTCCGCCATTCCTATTTTACGGATGGGTTAATATCGGTTAAACATGACTCGGGGAGAGGATTGAATAAAGTGGTGGGGATTAAAACTCACCCAGCTAGGAGGATTGTACATGGAAAATCCCCCTCGGCACGTAAGACGACTGAACTCCTCTTTCTCCCCTTTATACAGATCGACCAATATTGCGGCCAAGGCGGTGAGGGAATCCGGATTATTTCGTCCATAGTGTGAGGCGTCATCTTCCCCATTGTAGTGCCACATAGGGAGCCCCCTGAATTGGAGCGTCTGAACACCTCGCGCTATGAAAGTTGCCATTACGTTGATTATTGATAATCCGGACTAGGCAAGTGTCCTTATCTTGCCCATTAATTGTGGGACTTCTGCGATGTCTTCCTCCTCGAGGCTCCGAGGACGCCAGCTGTGGCGTTTCCTCAACGGAGCGCTGGGAAATTCGGGAAGGCCCATTCAGACTGGGTCAGGGAGAGCGACATCTTCAATATAAAACCACTCCAAGGGCCACTCTTTGGATGCCTTCTTTGGCATGCCGGATAAGTATCCGGTCCCGGCTATGCACCCTATCTCGGTGCCGCCCACCTCGAATACGGATCCCTTTTGGGTACGAGGGACGAGGCAAAAAAGTTTCCTCCATAAATCAAAGTGGGCCTCACATCCCAGGAATAGCTCGCAAAGAGCGACGAAACCCGCGATATGCAGGATGGAGGCCTGTGTGAGGTTGTGCAGTTGGAGGCCGTAGTACTCCAAGAGACCTCAGAGGAAAGGGTGGATTGGAAACCCGACGCCTCTTATTAAGAAGGATATGAAGCACACTCGCTCCCTCCTAGTTGGATTAGGGAAATTTTCCGCCAGGGCTTCACTGTAAAGGAGGTAACTCCTTCCCGGATGGGGACTAGATTTGCGGGGAGAAGGAACCCCTGTGTTTGGAGCTTACTCAACTGGTCATGGGATACTGAACATTTCTCCCAATCACCTTTTTCAGAGCCTTGGGGGCGGGAGGAAGAACTGGGAACGCTAGCCATGCTGGAATGGTTTCTCCTAGCAAGCTCTAAGGATTTTCCGCCTAGTGTGAGATGGCATCTAAGATCCTATCTACTTAAATATACGCCTTTCTTACATGGCCAGGGTGTTATGTGCAAAAATACTCTGACCTTTCGTGTTTGCTCGACATGTGGAAGCCGAAGCAAGGGAGGCGCAGAAGCCAATGGGCACGACATTAAATGGAAGGCCGAGTATAGCTCTTCGAATCAGACGCTTTGAAGTATTCGGAGGAAGAACCCGCCTTACAATGCCGAAGACTATCAGCGCGCCGGACACATCGTCATTGAAGCCTGGTTGAGGGGCTACTGAGGGAGTCCTGGATTAAGGGGTCCTTGGGCGTACGACCTATGTGACATGGGCCGGACTGATGGGCCATGAAGAAACAAGACATAAGACTTCCTCCCGTGTCCGGATGGGACTCTCCTTTGCGTGGAAGGAAAGCTTGGCGTTCGGATATGAAGGTTCCTTCCTCTGTAAACCGACTCTATACAACCCTAGGCCCCTCCAGTGTCTATATAAACCGGAGGATTTAGTCCATACAGGAAATCACGATCATACAGGCTAGACATCTAGGGTTTAGCCATTACGATCTCGTGGTAGATCAACTCTTGTAATCCTCATATTCATCAAGATCAATCAAGCAGGAAGTAGGGTATTTCCTCCATCAAGAGGGCCCGAACATGGGTAAACATCGTGTCCCCCGTCTCCTATTACGATCGACCTTAGACTCACAGTTCGGGACCCCCTAACCGAGATTCGCCGGTTTTGACACGGACTGGGGAAAATCCCATCTTGCTCGACCATGTCTTGCAGCATGGGTCTGGACAAGCCTAAAACCTACCTTTGTAACTACCCAGTCACGGAGTAGCGTTTAGTTGGCCCAAAGCAAGTCTGTCACCATACCGAGTACATGTGCCAGCTCAGGTCTTAGGACATAGAACGTATGTTCTACTAGAGACTCACAGATGACATATTGCCGCATCTCATAGTTGGGTCTGTCTGACTCAGACCTTATCTCGACTCGGATCCGACTATGTCAAATCTAACCAGATCCTTCCAAGTCCATATTATCCGGTTAGCATCCAATGCCCCATGGCTAGTGAGACCAAGCCATCGACCGTGTCATATGCTAGTCTAGGTGGCTGCGCGTCCACACAACCCTTTCGACTAGGGACCTTTTAGGATAGTCATCATACAATGCATAGTCCCACAAACAAGTCACGTACTTCCTGATACACATCATTGATAATGTCCAAGGACTATATTTATTCATAAACACATAGGAAATATCATCATACATGATTGCCTCTAGGTCATATCTTCAACAGTCTCCCACTTGCGCTAGAGTCAATCAAATAGACATCGAATGCCCATAGCTCTAACATGCCCCTCATGCTTAGATTGTGGAAGCGGCTTAGTCAATGGATCTGCAACATTTGCATCCGTGTGAATCTTGCATAACTCTACATCACCATTCTTTACGATCTTTCGTATTAGGTGATATTTCCGATCTATGTGTCTGACCTTGTGGTGATTCCTCGGCTCCTTGGCTTGTGCGATGGCACCCGAATTATCACAATAAAGGTCCAACGGTTTTACCGAGGCCGGGAAAATACCAAGATCATCCAGGAAATGCCGGATCCAAGCACCTTCCTTTGCAGCTTCACAAGCCGCAATGTATTCGGCTTCTGTGGTAGAATCGGCCACCGTATCTTTCTTGGAACTCATCCAGCTCACTGCTCCTCCGTTCATGACGTACACGAATCCGGACTGTGATCGACAATCATCTCTGTCGGTTTGGAAACTAGCATCGGCTTAACCCCTTACGACGAGCTCTTCCTCACCTCCATAAATTAGGAACATCTCTTTAGTCCTTTTCAGGTACTTCAAAATAGTCTTTACTGCTGCCCAGTGACTCTCACCGGGGTTAGCCTGGTATATGCTTGTTAGGCTTATTGCAAAAGCAACATCAGGCCTTGTACATATCATGGCATACATGATGGATCCGATTGCCGAGGCATACGGAATCCTACTCATCCTGCTTCGCTCATCAAATGTCGAAGGACTCTGAGTCTCGCTTAGTCTTATACCATGTGAGAGTGGCAAGAACCCTTTCTTTGCCTCACTCATGTTGAACCACTTCAACACTTTATCTATGTACGTGCTCTGGCTTAAGCCGAGCAGCCTCCTCGATGTATCTCTATAGATCTTAATGCCTAAAATATACACTGCCTCACCAAGGTCCTTCATCGAAAACTTACCATTCAATGACTCCTTGACCGAGTTCAGCATCGAAACATCATTCCCGATCAACAATATGTCATCCACATACACGATCAAAAACACTATCGAGCTCCCACTTAACTTCTTCTATAAACAAGCGTCCTCTTTGCTTTTGATGAAACCGAGACAAGTGACGACCCATCAAAACGAATATTCTAGCTCCGAGATGCTTGCCTCAACCCATAAATGGATCTCCTGAGCTTGCATACCTTACTATTGCTAGTCGGATTGACAAAACCCTCGGGCGGTATCATATACACGTCTTCGGTTAAATTTCCATGAAGGAAAGCCGTCTTGACATCCATCTGCCATATCTCGTAATCGAAATATGTAGCTATAGCTAGTACAATCCTCACCGACTTTAGCATCGCTACCGACGAGTAAGTCTCGTCGTAGTCAATTCCTTGAACTTGTCCGTAAACCTTAACGACAAGCCGAGCATTGTGGATCTAAACATTTCCATCCACATCGGTTTTCTTCTTAAAGACCCATTTGCAACCAATGGCTGTTATGCCAGGCGGCGGATTAACCAAGTCCCAGACTTGATTCTCATCCATGGACTTTAACTCGGATCTCATGGCCTCCAGCCATGCCTCGGAATCTGGGCTCACCATCGCTTCCGCATATGTAGCCTGCTCGTCGCTTTCCAGCAACAATACATCGCGCACTCTGCGCAATCTTTCCAACCTCTATGGTTCCGGTGACTCTTCCACTATGGGTTCCTTGACTGACTCTGATATGATCTCATCACCAGCCGAGCCATCCTCGAGTGGTCCTCAAATTTCTTTGAGTCGGACCGTCCTCCCACTGGCCTCCCGACTGAGAAACTCTTTCTCAAGGAAAACCCCGTTCCGAGCAACAAACACTTTGTTCTCTTCCCGGTTGTAGAAGCTATATCCCAAGGTTTCCCTCAGATATCCCACAAATATGCATTTGTCCGACTTGGGTGTAAGCTTGTCTGACATAAGTTGCTTGACAAATCCTTCACAACCCCAAATCTTTAGAAAAGACAAACTGGGAGTCTTCCCGGTCCACATCTCATGTGGTGTCTTATCTACAGATTTTGATGGTACCCTGTTAAGTGTGAAAGCTGCAGTTTTTAGAGCGTATCCCCAGTGACAAGGGTAAATCCGATTTGCTCATCATAGATCGAACCATGTCCAACAAGGTACGATTCCTCCATTCCGACACACTGTTTGTCTATGCTGTACCCGCAGGTGTGAGCTGAGGTACTATACCTCGGCTTTTCAGATGATCATCAAACTCCTGGCTCATGTATTCACCTCCACGATTAGATCGGAGAAGCTTTATAGTCTTGCCGAGCTGATTCTCAACCTCGTTTTGAAACTCCTTGAACTTTTCAAAACTTTCCGACTTGTGCCTCATCAAATAGATATATCCATATCTACTCAAGTCGTCGGTAAAAGTCACGAAGTACTGATAGCCACCTCTGGCAGTTGTGCTCATTGATTCACACACATCACTGTGTATTAGTTCCAACAGCTCGGACGCCCTCTCGCAACTCTTTGCGAAAGGAGACTTAGTCATCTTGCCGAGCAAGCATGATTCGCATGTCTCGAATGACCCGAAGTCAGACGAAGTTAGGAGCCCATCATCATGGAGCTTCTTCATGCATTTCAGACTAATGTGTCCAAGCTAGCAATGCCAGAAGTATGTTGGATTTATCTCATTAGGCTTATGCCTCTTGACATTCACGTTATAGACCGGTTCCTGTTCCAGATTCAATATAAGTAGCCCATCAACAATGGGTGCATAGCTGTGGAACATACCATTCAAATAAAACAAACAACCATTGTCCTTTAAATTGAATTCATAACCCTAACTCATCAAACATGAGGCAGAAATAATGTTCCGACTAAGTGCATGCATGTAATAACAATTATTCAATTCCAAAATAAATCCAGAAGGAAGTTGAAGCTGCATCTACTGACCTCCAATGCATCAACTCTTGCTTTGTTGCCGACCCTGATGTCAATCTCCCCTTGTGCCACATGCCTAGTTCTTACCAGCCCCTACATTGAGTTGGAAATATGAACAACCGATCCAGTATCAAATACCCAAGAGCTACTAGGTATGTCAGCAAGGTAAATGTCTATAACATATGCAACAAGTGTACCTTTGCCTGAAGAAGCATTTCCAGCCTTCTTGTCATGCTCTGCAAGCCACTTGCTACAGTTCCTCTTCTAGTGACCGATTTCCTTGCAATGATAGCAAATGGTCTTTGAGTTTGATCTAGACTTTAGCGCAGTGGCGGAGGTTACCATCTCCGTGCCCTTTGCCTTATCCTTCTTCTTAGACCAACTCTTCTTGAACTTAGCCGATTTCTGCACCATCAACACTCGATGTGTGCCTTTCTTAATATCCTGCTCTGCCACCTTAAGCATCCCATGCAATTTTGTGAGCTTCTTATCCATGCCGTGCATATGATAGTTCAAGATGAACGTCCCATAGCTAGGCAGAAGAGAACCCAGAACTGCATTAGTAGCCAGCTCATCCAAGAGCAGGAAGCCCAACCGATCCAAAGCTTGCACATATCCGATCATCTTGATCACATGCGGGCTCAGTGGATCACCTTCCTTTAGCTTGCAATCCATCAAGGATCGCCAGATGTTGAACCTTTCAGTCCTAGCCTGTATCTGAAACATGCTCTTGAGACTCTCGATCATATCGTAATCCTCAACATTTTTGAAATGCTGTTGTAAATCGGGCTCCATACAAGCCAGCATCAGACAACTGATCTCCGTTGATTCATTAATGAGTTTTTGGTAGGCATTCTTAGTTGTGGTATTAGCATTATCAACAGGTTCCTATGGAAGTGGATCCTCTAGAACATGTTCCTTTTTATCATGCTTGAGAACAATTCTCAGATTTCTATACCAGGTGGTAAAGTTTGTTCCATTCAGTTTATCCTTTTCCAGAATTGATTTCAATGCAAAGTTTTTGTTTGAATATTTACTATGAGGCAAAGCCCCACAACCCTTTATTAAAAGAGAAAACTATACAAACAGAGGAAATTACATGGGTTACAGTACAAAACTACCACTACCTACCTACCTACCTGAAGTTAGATGAGGGAATTAATCCAAGCACACAACTTGTTCCTGTTATCTACCCTGAGCCTATGATCTAGAAGGGAAAGATCATGTACAAATTACATTTCCATGCACCAAAAGTAGCATTCTCTCCTCTGAAAGTTCTACCATTCCTGAGGATCCAAATATTCCAAGCTGCAGTGAGCATAACTTTGAAGAAGAAAGGATGCTTGAACGTAGATCTTGCATGCTCAATACATTGCCGAATATCAGGTCCCCTGGACCAGTCAATGGACAGGTAATTCCACACTCTGCGGCTGAAGTTGCAATTGAAAAACAAGTGCCACCTATCCTCATAGACATATTCATTGCAGATAACACAGATATTGTCATCCAAAGGAGATCTCCAGTGCCTGCATATCAACAAGTCCTTGGTGTTGAGTCTATCAAAGATTAACAACTAGCCAAAAACTTTGATCTTCATGGTGCACCTGCTATCCCACAACCATTTACATGGTAGAATTATGGGCAAATGGGAGTGCATAAGCATGTAAAAACTCTTGGCAGTGTAACAACCAGACTTTCCAAGCCAGGTCCAAACATCTGGTATAGTGAGGTTTCTGTTTAAGTCCAAAATCCAACCTTCCAGAGCTTGTAACTCCAAGGCAACCTCATGTGACAATGGAAGGAAGAACATTGAGAAGATATCATGAGAAATGACGAATTCATTCACAGAGACTTTATCATTGTTAACAAATGAAAAAAGCTTGGGTAATCTCCAACACAAAGGTCTGGAAGAAGCACCAATGAGCCAAGCATCAGACAAAAAAAGGGCAGAATCTCCCATATTGATGTGCACTGAGGCAATGGCAGTATATGCATCAGAGAGCTTGAGGACATCTCTCCACCAAAAGGAACCAACAGGAGTTGTAGCATGTGGAAGACCATCAGCATAATAGCTATTCCAGATCAGGGTCACCCATGGGATATCAGCCTTATTAAAAAATTGATGGAGATGCTTGAGAAGGAGGCCCTTGTTTTGAATGTGCAAGTTGATCACCCCAAGCCCTCCTTTGTCCTTTAGCCTACAAACCAAATCCCAAGCAGCCAGGGATTGCTTAGGAACATCACTGCTACCTCTCCATAGGCATTGCCTAAATATTATGTCCAGTTGTTTAATAATACCAGGAGGTAGTTGCAGACTACAGAGGAAGTAGATTGGCATAGATGTCAAAACAGAAGTTAACAACTGCAGCCTAGAGCCCTGATTTAACATGCAGGAACTAGCAGTCAATCTCCTTTCCAAAGTATCAACTAAGGGCATGAAATCCACAATCCCGGGCCTGGTAGTTCCAAGTGGCAGCCACAGGTAAGTGAATGGGAGTTGTCCAATTTTATAGCCCAGCAGAGCAGCTAACCTGTTGGCCTCCTCTTCATTAATGTTTAAGGGAATCATGGAGGACTTTGCAAAATTAACCTTTAGCCCAGTGGATTGCTGAAATGCCAACACCATATTTTCAGAGCTACCAATTCCTCCTCTCTGGCAGACAAAAAGATGATAGTATCATCAACATATTGTATTATGGGAAAGTCCTGATCATGGGAGGGGATTGGGAGGGTTAAGGTTCCATGGGAGAACATTTTATTAACCACTGACTGCAAGAGGTCAGCAGCTATGACAAAAAGGAGGGGTGAGTGCAAAGTTGAGTTGAGCAGGTGGTGCCATTGATCTATAACAAAAAAATATACAATCACTAAGCAATGTGTTTATGCAGAGTAATTCTAGCCTTAAACAGAAATACTCCCACTGAAGTCAGCATCCCTCCACAAACTCTCAGTGATTCAGGATCCGACTAGCACATGCGACTAGTGAGGTTTAGCATCACTGCTAGACAACATGCCTATCCGGTAAGCAACTCCTTGCTAATCGTGTCTCTATACGACTCCTGTCAGTCGGGTAGGTATCTTATACCACGGCTCCCGACCTCCTTTGCCACAAGACCCAAAACCGTTTTGATAAGCTTGTCAAGTTAACCTGATGCAGTGCATGTCCATGTCCGACACAAACCCTTCAGTTCAAGGACACCCAGCCCACTACTAGACGTACTTGATGTGCGAAGGTGCAACATCGGGGATGGCAATTTGCTTGATGTTCATGAGGGATCTTTCTACCATTTTAACATGCATAAAAACAAAGAAGCATAACAATCACAAATAAACACATATTGTGAGATAGTATGGCTCCTTCATGGATGTTCTTCCAGGTCGGCTCCGACTCTGATGACCATCTAGGAACTCCATCTTGTTTGTCACGCCGGGATGCCAAGCCACCAACCTGATCTCTATAATCCAACTACTACAACTAGTAATGAATTTTACATAGAGTCACAAGTCGACATGCAGGTTGTTATACAATACAATGACAACACTTTGGCTCCTGCCGGCTGACAAACATGACATGAAGGCCATCTATAAATTACACACATGCATCATACACATGAGCCATACTATTCACATCAAACCTGCAAAACAAAGTTACGCATAGAATCACATTCTACCGGTTTGAGTGATCATGTACGAAATACAAGGCGCTAGCACATGGCGGTCCCGCTAGCCGGTTAGCGGGCGAGGTTCGAAGGGGCAGCGCCCCTCGCAGGTGCGGGCAGTGCCCGACGTTTTCGGAAATCACAGATCACATCTGAACTCCGATCACGCTGAATTTTCCGATCTGACCGATCTCATCGATCATCGCGAGTCCGATTTGGATTTACATTTCACTGTTAACCCCGATGGCGGATACCGACCGGTAGGGGTAGGTTGTGTCACGACCTCATCGATTCCGCCAGATCGATCCCCTTGTGCAGTTGATCTCCTCAACCGTGCACACAGCCGATCTTATCAACGACAATAGATTTCATGTGCCGCCTCCACATATCTAATATGTATATGATCTGAATCCAAATCCTATAGCAAAGGCTCTGATACCACTGTTGGGTTCTAAGGTAGGGTGCGTCGACTGCAAATTAAAATTTCCTACGTGCAAAACAACCAGGAACATGCTACGGGAGATGGATCACAGTTTGTTACCACTAGACACGCAGTGCCATGCAGCGGAAGAAGAGTTGGGGCAGCGCGTCTGCGTGGATCATCTCCTCCTCGTCTGATCTCCCTCGAACAAACGGTCATCGGTTCGCACGTACAGGTTTGCCGGAGCTCGACAGTCTAGGCATCATCGACATTGCCAATACCTCGACTAGCCACGAGATTATCTAGCTTTGGAGGATGCGGGCCGAGGGCTGGACATGTGATTCTCTAGAATGAGTGGAGTGTGTTCAGCGCCTCTGCCAAGATGTTGGTGGGACACGAAAACACCACACTCTTCTGGGAGGATCATCGACTCAGGGGCAAAGCCATAGCAGATTTGGTGCCAGACCTTATCCAGCTCGTCTCGGTGCTGACTTGTAAGAGACGCTTTGTCCGAGATGCTATTGCATCTAAGGACCCGTTGGGTTTTGGTGATTGATGACAAGGTAATTAAGTGGACCAATGATTTGTCACTTAATTTGTTCCACGTTATTCTTTGGATGGATCCAATAGTTCGTAAATTATAGGTTTGTGGTGGATCCAAGATACATATTGAATTTAAGGACAACTATACCATCAAGTGGGGCACATACAAAATAGCGATGAACTCTATCTCAAGAATCAAATCTCCAATTTTTCAATACCTCCACTCAATTCTTCAAGTTTTCATGCTTCCTGGTACTCTAGAGTATTACCTACCCGGTACTACTAATCCTGTAAGGATTGGGTGTTTCTATTGAGAGGATATTGTTCTCTTAGTGTTTTTTAAACCGCAGAAACTTTTCCTTCGTTACCATTGAGCTTTTATCTTGCCAAGAGCATCTCTGTTTGCTTTGGTACCTCTGAGTACTTTTGAGATTGATCTCCCCGATACTTTCGAGAAATATACTCCCTTCACATAGAAATGAGCTACTTCGTTGCCAGTACCTCTGAGTATTTTGAATCCGATCCCCCGGGTATTTTGATTCTAAGAGGTTTACTATACAACTGGGTACATTTGACTGCCAGTCACTGTCGGAAAGTTTGTTATCCTATCTAATCGTCCAAATTTTGAATGAGTCTGCACTATTACCCGACTCAACATGCACATCTCCACTACATCCAACCGTTGAACTTGTCATCTTTTAGTCGGTCAACACTCAATGCCATACACCATTGCGGGTCGAATCGCCATCCTATAGAACCAACATTTTAGCTTTGTGTCACTCGCTTGTGACAAAGAACGCCAAAAGTTTGGCGCCACTTCATCCATCTAGTTGCGTTTCGATGGCTCATATCTTCATTGATATCACCATCCTTCTGCAACATTAACCCCAAACAAATCAGATGCACCAAAAATAAAATTCGCCTAAAGAACATAATTTGGCCCATAATAGCCCACGACAACCCTTTCAATATTTACCATCGTTTACTTCATTTCAACAGTGCATAACCCCTTGACCAAAAATCTTAAACCATAGAAAATGCACAATAGATTCGAAGGATTAATTTTGGTCCAGAAGATCTATGACAACCCGTTAAATTACCAACTCAGTAGAAAAAGTTTCTTTAAAAGAAAAATTATCTGAAGGATGAGACACCCGTGCGAGTATTTGGTTCATTAATTTGCTTCTTCGATAGAACTGCATGGAATTGAATAGAACCCCTTCTGATGAATCACACGATGCTCTCTCCCTCGAATACATCTTGAAAGATATCTGTGTTAGGTTACCAAGTGTGCATGATCTTTGTACCGTGCCCACGGGATCCTCATGCACACGGGCCTTGTACCATGCACATAGTGTCCAAGACCTTGTGCCCACTGGGTATATACAAAAGGGTTCTGCCGTATGCTTAGCAGACTACTCCAGGCCATGTACTTGAGCACTTGCCCTTATATTTCTATCTATGTTGTTTCTCTTGCAGACTCCACTGACAAATATGGGGATGCTCGTCGCAAGAGATCCAAGGCTGGTGATGATCAATTGAAAGTTATTCATCATATGTCGTCAGAGGGTCTTGGCCAGAGTCCTCAGGCAACTGGTCGTGTTTGTCGTGCTGCTACATATAGGCCTATGATTAAAAATTTTGACATTGCGAGTGAAGAAAGGTATGACTCACAAGAGGATGCCCACTATGGGCAAGATGAAGATCCAGAGGGTGCCTATGAGGATGAGGATGTGGACGAGGAGAGTCCTAGGGATGAGACAATTCCAGTTTGTCCTAATGTTATTAGGGAGTTTCCAGTCACTGAGTGGGGCAAGGTTGAGTATTGGACTTTCAGACAGGAGGATCTATATGTTGCTGCCACCGTTCAAGGAGTTGATCCAAGATTCAAGAACAGTCTGCAACACAGAGTTTACTCTGAGTTGTTGCTAGTCAAAAGGAAGAAGTTTGCCCTTGCACAAGCCAGTTTACGTGGAGAGTTTTAGGGATAGTGCACACATCTATCCTGGAGTCTATGGTGCTCTTAGCAGGCTGGGTCTTATTCTGTTTCTTTCTTCAACCATACATACAATGAGGATCTTGTGATGCAGTTCCATGCCACTCCGTACTTCAGGAGGGACTCTGCCAGGACATTGGTTTGGATGTTTGGGACAAGTGAGTGCGAGGCACCTATGGCTAAGGCTTCTTAGATCATTCCATATCATTCCTTTGTGGAAGATAATGAGGAGTTTGGTCATGTTAGAGAGAAAGGGAGGAGCAAGGATGAGATTGCATTTGCTACAAGTCTAAGCAGTCCTTTGTCACTGGTTCCATCAAGCATGTGTTGCCCCCTTTTGACACTCTTCCTCACATACTTAGGTACACCCTCAATCATAAGGCGGGTGATTCTCACAATATGCGGAGTCCCATGCTTGATGTGTTTGTTTTGGGCTTCTGGTTAGACAAGAAAGTTGATGTCCTGGATTTTATGTTTCATGATATGTGTTGGTGCAATGTCTTGCCCTTGTGTTTTGGAGATTGTTATCAGAAATAGTCATGGACTGATTTGTTTGCTAGTGCGCATAGAGAGAAATAGTCCACGGAGACCCAAGAAGAATGTTATGCTCTATCTTGAAGTTCGAAGAACTTCACCAAAGATCATCTGCATTGTAGAGAAGGAAGAAAGACATTTCAAGAAGAGATGATACCGAGTGGACTGTTTGAAGGAGTGGACCCCCCCAAATTATTGTTGATGCAAAGCAATTTTCATTCAGTGTGTCTGAAGAAGAATGACTACAGTTGAGAACTTCGAAGGTGATGAAGGAAATATACCCTAGAGGCAATAATAAAGTTGTTATTTATATTTCCTTATGTCATGATAAATGTTTATTATTCATGCTATAATTGTATTAACCGGAAACTTAGTACATGTGTGGATACATAGACAAACAAAGTGTCACTAGTATGCCTCTACTTGACTAGCTCGTTGAATCAAAGATGGTTAAGTTTCCTAGCCATAGAAATCAGTTGTCATTTGATTAACGAGATCACATCATTAGAGAATGATGTGATTGACTTTACCCATTCTGTTAGCTTAGCACTTGATCGTTTAGTATATTGCTATTGCTTTCTTCATGACTTATACATGTTCCTATGACTATGAGATTATGCAACTCCCGAATATCGGAGGAACACTTTGTGTGCTACCAAATGTCACAACATAACTGGGTGATTATAAAGGTGCTCTACAGGTGTCTCCGATGGTAATTGTTGAGTTGGCATAGATCGAGATTAGGATTTGTCACTCCGATTGTCGGAGAGGTATCTCTGGGCCCTCTCGGTAATGCACATCACTATAAGCCTTGCAAGCAATGTGAATAATGAGTTAGTTCGGGATGATGCATTACAGAACGAGTAAAGAGACTTGTCGGTAACGAGATTGAACTAGGTATTGAGATATCGACGATCGAATCTCGGGCAAGTAACATACCGATGACAAAGGGAACAACGTATGTTGTTATGCGGTTTGACCGATAAAGATCTTCGTAGAATATGTAGGAACCAATATGAGCATCCAGGTTCCGCTATTGGTTATTGACCGGAGATGAGTCTCGGTCATGTCTACATAGTTCTCGAACCCGTAGGGTCCGCATGCTTAACGTTCGGTAACGATCGGTATTATGAGTTTATGTGTTTTGATGTACCAAAGGTAGTTCAGAGTCTCGAAATGGTCGAGACATAAAGATCGATATATTGGATGACTATGTTTGGACATCAGAAGGGTTTCGAGCAAGTTTGGACATATACCGGAGTACCGGGGGGTTACCAGAACCCCCCGCGGAGTGTAATGAGCCTTATGGGCCTTAGTGGAGAGAGAGAGAGGGGCGGCCAGGGCAGGCCGCGCCCCCTCCCCCTCCAGTCTGAATTGGACTAGGAAGGGGGGGCGACGCCCCCCTTTTCCTTCTCCCTCTCTCCTCCTTCATTCTCTCCTACTCCTACTACATGGAAGGGGGGGGGGGAATCCTACTCCCGATGGGAGTAGGACTCCCCAGGGCGCGCCATAGTAGAGGGCCGGCCCTCCCCTCCTCCACTCCTTTATATACGGGGGAGGGGGCACCCCATAGACACGCAAGTTGATCAAGTATCTCTTAGCCGTGTGCGGTGCCCCCCTCCACCATAATCCACCTCGGTCATTGTCGGTGTCAAAACCGGCGGATCTCGGGTAGGGGGTCCCGATCTGTGCGTCATAGGCTGATGGTAACAGGAAGCAAGGGACACAATGTTTACCCAGGTTCGGGCCCTCTTGATGGAGGTAAAACCCTACTTCCTGCTTGATTGATATTGATTATATGAGTAGTACAAGAGTAGATCTACCACGAGATCATAGAGGCTAAACCCTAGAAGCTAGCCTATGATGGTTATGATTGTGATCGGCCTTCTAAGGACCAACCTCTCTGGTTTATATAGACACCGGAGAGGGCTAGGGTTTACACGGAGTCGGTTACAAGGAAGGAAATACAATATCCGGATCGCCAAGCTTGTCCTCCATGCAAAGGAGAGTCCCATCCAGACACGGGGCGGAGTCTTGAGTCTTGTATCTTCACACCCCAATAGTCCGGCCAAAGTATATAGTCCGGCTGTCCGGATACCCCTTAATCCAGGACTCCCTCAGTAGCCCCTAAACCAGGCTTCAATGATGATGAGTCCGGCGCGCAGTTTTATCTTCGGCATTGCAAGGAGGGTTCCTTCTTCGAATGCTCCGGAGTTATTATTGAACACTTAAATCATGTCCGGATGTGCAACAAGGATCTTCACATACCACCGTAGAGAGAATGATATTTCACAAATGTAATCTGATGACAACTTTTTAGACAACACGACATGTCGTTACGGTCGGGTCATTATTCGAACCGTTTTCCCACGAGCAGCCATAGCGCATATTGCGAGGCGGTTTCCTTGACACGTCTTGGCAAAGCAGAGATCGCGTCCCCTTATCACGGGATTCTCATCAATACGGGTATGGGTAATCCCACCGCGCCATCAATCATGGCGCTTGGGAAGTAAGCGATTCTCAACGGGCAAGTGGGGAGGCACACCGCTTTCGACGCCTTTATAAAGGGATAAGGGCTCCCCATTTTCACCCACGCCTTCCTTCTCCTTTGCTCATCCTTGCCTCCTCGAGCTCCAGTGCCCTAGTCCAAGTCTTCTCCGCACAGCCAAACATGTCCGGAGCAGGAGGCAAGTGGGTGGCTTCCACCGTGAAGGAGAAGCATATCACGAATCTTTGGGCGACCGGATACTTGGCCGCAGACATAGCGCACCGGCTACCGGACGACGGGCAGGCCATTCCAACCCCGAGAGCCCACGAGAGGGTCGTGTTTCTCGCCCACTTCATCTGCGGACTGGGGTTTCCACTTCATCCCTTCGTCCGCGGGCTCATGTTCTACTACGGGTTAGATTTCCATGATCTAGCCCCAAACTTCGTCCTCAACATCTCGGCGTTTATCGTCGTATGCGAGGCCTTCCTCCGCATCAAGCCTCACTTCAGCTTGTGGCTACAAATCTTTTGTGTGAAGCCGAAGATCGTGAGCGGCCAGCAAGCGGAGTGCGGAGGGGCCATGGTGGGCAAGATGCCTAATGTCACCTGGCTTGATGGCTCCTTTGTGAAGACCGTGAAAGGGTGGCAATTGGGGTGGTTCTATATCACCGAGCCACGCAACGCCAGCTGGGCGGCGGCCCTCGAATTCCGATCTAGAACCCCCATGCGGCTCACCTCCTGGGAAAGGAAGGGCCTGGCCTAGGGCGAACCTGCAGAGCTGACCGGACTCCAAAACTGCATCAAGAATATGAAGGACAAAACATCAAGCTTGTCAACATGATCTAGGTCATGCTCGTTCGCTGGATTCTTCCGTGCCAAAGGCGGGTATTTAATCTGTGGGAGTTCGTCCCGGCCGAACACCAGACGCTTCAAAAGCTCTATGGCATGACGCACAAAGATGCATGGAAGGCGCTGTTCAAGGCCTCCGAAGTACCTCCTCCCACATCCGAGGACCATGGACTTCATGCCGCGCGACCTCCTCGTCTGGTGAGTCTTCTGACTACCACCGGATTCAGTTCTTCCCAATATATTCATGGGGAGTCTTAAGTAATTGTGCATATTTGATCAGGATTATGTGGAGACAGTGGAGCGGATTGACTGTCCGGCTCCGCTGCCACAAGGCCTAGCTGATGCTCTCCTGACGGAGATGCTAGTCCGGCGCCCTACAAGGCACCGGAGAAGAAGGCCGAAAAGAAGGCCCCGGGGACCAGGAAGGGTCTCCGGTGTAAGGTCGTACCGAACGCCTCGTCCGAAGATGATGAGGCACACTCCTCCCCCTAAGGGGAGGAAGAAGAGGAAGGGGCCGCCCCATCCGGAGAGGATGGGGGGCCTGAGAAGGTGGACCAGGGGGCCGGGAAAGGCCCCCGGCGCAAGGCCGTCATACCCTCGTTGTCCGACGATGATGAGGCAGATTCCTCGCGCGGAGGCGGGGGGAAACAAGAAGAAACTCCACCTCCCCGCACTGGGGGGGGGGGGGGGGGAAGAGGAAAGCCGCCCCGGAGGGGGAGGCTGGGACATCCAAGAAGGGAAAGGCGTCCCTTCCGGACTACTCAACCACGGCCGCCGATAGCGAGGAGGGGTGGCTGCCCAGGAGGAAGCCCCTAGCACGATCGTAAGTATCCGCACTCTATTGTGATTTTGCTTCATAGTCTTGTTATAACGCCAAACATATATACAGTCCGGCCAGGGTCCATCCCAAGGTATCGTCTTTGGATGGGTCCTTGAGTGATTCAGCGATGAACTCGCTCCCGACGGCCACTACTCCTCAGCCTGCGGATGACACGGAGGTGTTGTCCCAAAGGCTCCCAGAGTGGGGGGAGGTGACTCTGGAGGCACCCCAAGGCGGAATTCCAGACGTCGGACACGCGGTGTTCAAGATCCCCGCAGATCGTGTTGATGAGAGCCGCAGTAAGCCGGGCTCTCAGCCGAATACTGTTCCGGAACCTCCAATGGTTCTGGACTCAGGCGAGCAGCCCCTCGTTAGGGAGGGCGAGCCGTCTGTGCCGAGGACTTCCGTTACGCCCGAGGCGTCGGATTGTCTGCTAGAAGCACTTCGTGGTGCTTCCATGGATGAAGAGCACCGTACTCTTATGAATGCGGTGATTCAGAAGGTTTTGTCCGCCAAGAGCGGACTAACCGAAGCTCGCACCAGCCTCCTGACAGGCTTTGAGGTAAGTAATAAAAATGTGTGAAATTACCACCCAATAGGTAGTAGCCCCTGATACCCTGTTTGGTGTTCGGAAAGAAAAGCCAAACAGAGGGTCAATTATACTCCGCAGGAGTCTAATAATAAGTGTGCATGTGAATAAGCAGGCTGTGCTGCTTGCCGCTGCTGTCCGCATAGCCGAGGTCGCTGGACTAAAACGGGACCTGGAGCAGGCGCAGGGAGAGCTCAACCTCACGAAGAGGTAGCTCGAAGAGAACAAAGGTGAGTAATTCCCCGCTCTCATATAATGAAGAATAGGCAAAATTGGTTATTCTAACGACAAAGCATCGTGACTTTGTAACAGGGGCCACCATCGAAGTGGCGTCTCTGAAGAAAGTGTTGTCCAAGGCCGAGGACAAGGCGGCTCTGGAGCGCAAAGAGCGCGAGAAGCAAGATGCTAGAGTGGGCGAGGTACAGCAAGAGCTCCAGGAGCTCGGTAAAAAGTTTGAGTACTTAGAGCATGATCTTAAGGTGAAAGAGGCCGAGCTTGCGAAGGCCCTTGCGAGTATGAAAGACGCCAAGGCCGAAGCCGAGAAGGCACAACAGGAAATCCAGGTGGCCAAGAAGATAGCGGCGGGTAAGAAATTTGTTATGCAAAGCAAGCATGTGGAGGAGGCATTTCTTTTACTTACACGAATTTGGAGCTCTCCAGGGGCATTCACAGATCTGCCATGCAGCGTATCAGATGCCGCGGAGTTCTACTGTGCCGAGGAGGGGAGCGCAACGGAGAAGCTGTTCTGCTCCAAGTATGCTGGGGCCGAACATTCAACGCCTCTGAGTGACCAACTGAAGCAGTTGGTTGAACTCCACAGGGCGGCCGAAGTGGCTATGAAGGATTTCATAGTCCGGATGTGGCCTGGTGAGCCCCTGCCCACTAGCTACTTCGGCCTGATCAAGCAGATGGTGAATGCCTGTCCGCGGCTTGAAGTTATCAGGCGATCCGTTTGCATTGAGGGTGCCCGCCGGGCCTTTGCCCGCGTGAATGTGCATTGGGGCAAGCTGGATGCGGAGAAGCTGGTGAAGGACGGGCCGCCGGAGGGCAAGGCGCATCGCTATCCCGAGAAATATTACGATGGTGTCATGAAGGGCGCTCGTCTCATGGCCGATGAATGTACCAAGGACACAATCCTTGAGTAAATGTACCTCTATCGTTGTTGTAATATAAAGACGAAGTTACTTGCGCTATGCAGCGCTGTTTGGTTTAAAATATTACCTTCTGTGCGGTTGTTTATAAAATTCTGAAAGTAGGCCAGTCGTCGACTTCCTCCCCCACATAGCTAGTACTGGGGTGTTCCTGGAAAAACCCGGATACTCTTTATCCAAATTTTTGGTCCCTTAAGGAGGTATCCGGCGCAGCGTATACGGCTTTATAACTTTCACTTAGCCATAGAAGTCTACAATTTTAAATTTTGGCAAAGCTCCCAGAATTCGGAGGGCCGAATTGGGGCGCTATATACGCCTAAATCGGACGAGGCCGATTCATCGCCTAAAGCGGAAAAAATCTTTAAGGATTTTAAGACCTCTCGAACAGCGACCAGCTCTCGCCGCATCATGCCGGTCAGTTTTCGGCTTTCTCTACTGAGGTGCTCGTCCAGAAGAACCGGGACACAATCGCAGTAGTTCTCCCTGCGCTACCTTAGCCGATATAACGGAATGTAAGGTACCAAAACAAGGGAGCCGAGCAAACCCAACTATTGACCCAAGACGTGATTCGAAGCTGATGCATATAGTGCTATAAGTTCGGGGTGCCGCACTGTTGAAAGTGTTCGGACTTGTTTTGCCATATTATGAGGCGCCATATGAAGCCCCTGGCAAACTAATCGTACCAAGGTGTACGAATGCAATATTAAATAAACATTTGCAAGAAAAATGCGCAAATAGGAATAATAAGCTGACGCTATATATTATCTCCCATTGACGAATAATACGTTTAAGCGTATGTGTACAATGGTTGCGTTTAAGCAGAAGTAAATAGGACTATTTAACATGTCCTATCCAAGGGCAGGCTGCATGTAGGTATATAAAACATGTATAACGATCGTGAACAGATTCCACCTGGGTATTTCCTTTTGTGCGCAAAGCCTGTTGCCTCCTTGGTTTTCTCTCCTATGTAAGTCCGACAATCCGGCTCTTCTGAAGAGGCTGCCCTAAAGCAATGTCCTGAAAGATAAAAAGGGAGGGTTATGAAGGTATGTTGCGGTGATACCGCACTGTTGACTGAGTCGCTGCTACGTCTCCGCCTATGCCCATGGTATTTCGAGTGCGTAATTGTGTACGTGTGGCACGGATGCTGCTTTGATGGGTCTTGAGTGGAGGTCGAACTGCTAGTCGCGCTCTTGGCGTGCCTGGTGATCCTGTTGCGGGGTGCTCCGGACTCGTTTGACGGTGTTCGAGGTTGTTGTCACCGGATTGGTGGTTTGTCGGAGGAGGCCGCATTGTACTTCCACCACGAGGGCTGCAGTATGCTCTTCTGTACGGAGAGAGCGGTCCATGTTTCCGTTTACTGTTATGACCCCGCGCGGTCCTGGCATCTCAAGCTTGAGGTATGCATAGTGTGGTACCGCATTGAATCTAGCGAATGCGGTTTGTCCGAGCAGTGCATGGTAACCACTACGGAAAGGGACGATATCGAAGATTAACTCTTCGCTTCGGAAGTTATCCGGAGATCCGAAGACCAGTTCCAATGTTATAGAGCCCGTACAACGGGCCTCTACTCCAGGAATTACACCTTTGGTGGTTTTGGTGGGCTTGATCCTTGAAGGGTCGATGCCCATTTTGCGCACTATGTCCTGATAAAGCAGGTTCAGGCTGCTGCCGCCGTCCATAAGGACTCACGTGAGGTGGAATCCGCCAATGATTGGCTCTAGGACCAATGCGGCTGAGCCGCCGTGACGGATGCTGGTAGGGTGATCCCTACGATCAAAGGTGATCGGACAAGCTGACCATGGGTTGAATTCGGGGGCGACTAGCTCCATCGCATAGACGTCCCGTAGTGCTTGCTTCCGTTCCTGCTTGGGAATGTGGGTGGCGTAGATCATGTTGACCGTTTTCACCTAGGGAGGAAATTTCTTCTATCCCCCCGTGTTCGGACGCCGGGGTTCCTCGTAATCGTCGCTGCGCAGACCCTTTTCCTTGTTTTGGCGTTTATTTTACCGGCCTGTTTGAACACCCATCAGTCTCTATTGGTGTGGTTGGCTGGCTTATCCGGGATGCCATGAATTTGGCATGGGCGTTCAAGTATGCGGTCCAGACTAGACGGTCCCTGATTGTTTCTTTTGAACGGCTTCTTCCGCTGACCGGATTTGGATCCGCTGAATCCGGCATTGACTGCCGTGTCTTCAGTGTTGTTGCCATTGTTCCGTCGCTTATGTCTGTTGCGCCGTGGCTTGCCGTTGTTGTCACGGGCATCCGAAGTGCCAGAATGTGGCGTAGTGCTGCTGCGAGCCAACCAGCTATCCTCGCCCACGCAAAAGCGGGTCATTAGTGTCGTGAGAGCTGCCATGGACTTGGGTTTTTCCTGGCCGAGGTGTCGGGCGAGCCACTCGTCATGGATATTATGCTTATAGGCCGCCAGGGCTTCAGCGCCCGGGCAGTCGACTATTTGCTTCTTTTTAGTTAGGAACCGAGTCCAGAATTTCCTGGTTGACTCTTCGGGCAGTTGAGTTATGTGGCTCAGGTCATCGGCGTCCGGTGGTCGCACATATGTGCCCTGGAAGTTGTCGAGGAACACGTCTTCCAGGTTTTCCCAACTGCCAATGGAATTTGCGGGCAGGCTGTTTAGCTAGTGCCGGGCGGGTCCTTTGAGCTTAAGGGGAAGATACTTGATGGCGTGTAGGTCGTCTCCGCGGGCCATGTGAATATGGAGAAGGAAATCTTCAATCCATACTGCGGGGTCTATTGTGCCATCGTATGATTCGATGTTTACGGGTTTGAACCCTTCTGGGAATTCATGACCCATCACTTCGTCATTGAAGAAGAGTGGGTGTGCGACGCCTCTGTGCCGGGCTATGTGGCTACGCAGTTCGAATTGGTCTCGGTGGCTGTGTTCGTCCCGGCTGGACTTGTTGATAGTGTATCTGGCCTGACGGTCATCGTCGCATGTTGGGGAGCGCCCCCGCGATCCGTAGATCGATCTTGGCTGTCCTGCTTTGTTTTCTAGTATATCTTGCAGGTCTTGCCTATTGCCCGGGCCGTAGTGTATTGGCGTGGGGGTGCGGGCTGGTATTCGGGCTGATATGTCGTTTTATCTCGGCCACGAGGTGGCCGGTCAGCCGTGTGGTGCTCGAGTCCATATTCCTCGGCTGCCAGGACTTCAGTCCATCTATCTGTGAGCAGGTCTTGATTAGCTTGGAGTTGCTGCTGCTTCTTTTTCAGGCTCCTCGCAGTGGCCATAAGCCGACGCTTGAAGCGCTCCTGCTCCACGGAATCCTCAGGCACGCCGAACTCGTCGTCGCCGAGGCTAATGTCGTCTTCGGAGGGGGGCATGTAATTGTCCTCCTCCGGATATCTGTCCATCGCCTGTTCGTCTGGGCTGACCTGCCCGTCTTCCTGCTCGGCCTGCTCGAAGGCGGGCTGATCAGGGTTGTATTCCTCTTCGGCACCATCCGGATTGTTTTCATCTCCTGGGCCGGTATTGCTGTGGCAGGGCTTGGAGCAGCGCCGACGACGCCCATGCTTTGCTTTTCTCCCTGAGGGGTTATCCTCCGTTGCCTCATCACCATTGGTTTCCTTCGGAGTGTCAACCATATATATATCATATGAGGAGGTGGTTGTCCACCGCCCTATGAGTGGTGGTTCCTGTACTTCTCCTGCATCGTCATCCATACCGTCGATGTCTTCGGAGTCGAAGTCAAGCACGTCGGTTAGATCATCGACCGTGGTAATGAAGTGGGTGGTGGGTGGGCAACGAATTCTTTCATCGCCTGCTTCCCACTCGAACCGGACATAGTTCGGCCAAGAGCCTCCTGACAAAGAGAGAGACTTTAACGAGTTCAGCATGTCGCTAAAGGGCGAGTGCTGGAAGATATCCGCAGCGGTAAACTCCATTGCCGGAGCCCAACCAGGCTCGGCGGGCTTGGGAGCGCGCGGACTAGAACCTACAACCGGATACGAGTCCGGGGGTCCGGAGTCACAGGCTTCCTTAGAGGCGAGGCCTGTGTTCGGCTCTACCGCTGATAGGTGTGCGGCCGGCGGGGCGGGGTTCATCCGCCCGTCCTTGGGCCATGCAGTCTGCTCCGGATTTAGGTCCGGGGCTGCTGTAGGGGTGATATCCTGAGCATTGTACGACAGCAGGTCTAAGCCGTGCTCATCGTGACTGTCCGTCGCTCCCGGCATAGGCCCGATTCCGTCGAAGATCAAGTCTCCGCGGATATCGGCTGTGTAGTTCAGGTTTTCGAACCTGACCTGGTGGCCAGGGGCGTAGCTGTGGATCTGCTCCAGATGGCCAAGCGAATTGGCCCGCAGTGCAAAGCCGCCGAACACGAAGATCTGTCCGGGGAGAAAAGTCTCGCCCTGGAGCGTATTGTTGACGATTGAAGGCACCATCAAGCCTAGCAGCGGCGACACGGAGGAACTCTCAATGAAAGCACCAATGTCGGTGTCAAAACTGGCGGATCTCGGGTAGGGGGTCCCGATCTGTGTGTCTTAGGCTGATGGTAACAGGAAGCAAGGGACACAATGTTTACCCAAGTTCGGGCCCTCTCGATGGAGGTAAAACCCTACTTCCTGCTTGATTGATATTGATGATATGAGTAGTACAAGAGTAGATCTACCACGATATCATAGAGGCTAAACCCTAGAAGCTAGCCTATGATGGTTATGATTGTGATCAGCCTTCTAAGGACCAACCTCTCCGGTTTATATAGACACTGGAGAGGACTAGGGTTTACACGGAGTCGGTTACAAGGAAGGAAATACAATATCCAGATCGCCAAGCTTGTCTTCCACGCAAAGGAGAGTCCCATCCGGACACGGGACGGAGTCTTGAGTCTTGTATCTTCACGACCCAACAGTCCGGCCAAAGTATATAGTCCGGCTGTCCGGATACCCCTTAATCCAGGACTCCCTCAGTCATGTCGTCGTAGTGCTTAGGCGAAGCCCTGTGTCGGTAGCTTCATCATCAACGTCATCACGCCATCGTGCTGATGAAGCTCTCCCTCAAAGCTCTACTAGATCGTGACTTCATGGGATGTCACCGAGATGAACGTGTGCAGATCAGCGAGGTGCCGTACGTTCGGTACTAGGATCGGTCGATCATGAAGACGTACGACTACATCAACCGTGTTGTCATAATGCTTCCGCTTTTGGTCTACGAGGGTACATGGACAACACTCTCCCCTCTCGTTGCTATGCATCACCATGATCTTGCGTGTGCGTAGGAATTTTTTTGAAATTACTACTGTCAGTGTCAAAACTGGCGGATCTCGGGTAGGGGGTCCCGAACTGTGCGTCTAGGAGGATGGTAACAGGAGACTAGGGACACGATGTTTTTACCCAGGTTCGGTCCGTCTCGGTGGAGGTAAAACCCTACTCCTGCTTGATTAATATTGATGATATGGGTAGTACAAGAGTAGATCTACCACGAGATCAAAGAGGCTAAACCCTAGAAGCTAGCCTATGGTATGATTGTTGTTCGTCCTACGGACTAAAACCCTCCGGTTTATATAGACACCGGAGAGGGCTAGGGCTACACAGAGTCGGTTACAATGGTAGGAGATCTACATATCCGTATCGCCAAGCTTGCCTTCCACGCCAAGGAAAGTCCCATCCGGACACGGGACAAAGTCTTCAATCTTGTATCTTCATAGTCTAGGAGTCCGGCCAACGGTGATAGTCCGGCCATCCGGACACCCCCTAATCCAGGACTCCCTCAGTAGCCCCTGAACCAGGCTTCAATGATGACGAGTCTGGCGCGCATATTGTCTTCGGCATTGCAAGGCGGGTTCCTCCTCCGAATTCTTCATAGAAGATTTGAACACAAGGATAGTGTCCGGCTCTGCAAAACAAGTTCCACATACCACCGTAGAGAGAATAATCTTTAGATAGATCTGCTGACGTATTCCGCGGCGTGACATCACACCACGGCCAGGCCTTTATTCGAATCGTTTTTTACTGTCCCACCTCAGCGCGTTTAGCGAGGCGGTTTCCTTGGCACGTCTTATCAAAGCGGAGATCGTGCCCCCTTATTCCAGGATTCTCATCAATACGGGCGTGGGTAGCCCAACCGCGTCATTGATTACGGCGCTTGGGAGATAAGCGAGTTTTACCAGGCTGGTGGGGACGCATAGTTTCGTCCATCCATATATAAGGGGATAAGGATCCACCTTTTACCTACGCCTTCTTCCTCCTTTGCTTATCCATTTCCGCGTACTCGAGCTCCAGCGCCCAAGTCCTCACATCTCGCCTCAACCTTCCCCAGCCATGTCCGGAGTGGGAGGCAAGTGGATGGCCTCCTCCGTTACGGAGGGGCACATCAAAAAGTTGAGGAAAGCCGGATACCTGCACAACGACATTGCGCACCGGCTTCCAGATGAGGGGCAGCTCGTCCCCACCCCCAGGCCCCATGAGAGGGTGGTGTTCCTCACCCACATCCTCCGCGGACTAGGTTTTCCACTTCACCCATTTGTCCGGGGGCTCATGTTCTACTATGGCCTGGATTTCCACGATCTGGCCCCGAATTTCATCCTCAACATCTCGGCGTTCATCATCGTGTGCGAGGCTTCCTCTGCATCCATCCCCACTTCGGCTTATGGCTGAAGACCTTCAATGTCAAGCCGAAGGTAGTGGGCGGCCGCCAAGCGGAGTGCGGAGGTGCCATGGTGGGCAAGATGCCCAACGTCCTATGGCTTGAGGGCTCCTTTGTGGAGACCATAAAGGGGTGGCAATCGGGGTGGTTCTACATCACCGAGCCGCATGACCCTAAATGGGTAGCGGCCCCCGAATTCCGATCTGGCTTCCCTACACGGCTCACCTCTTGGAAAGAGAAGGGCCTATCATGGGGTGATTCGGAGGAGCTGACCGACTCCAATCCTGCGTCCAAACCTTGGTGAACAAGAAGCTCAAGCTTGTCAACGTAGTCCAGGTCATGCTCATCCACCGGATCCTCCAGTGCCAGAACCGTGCCTTTAATTTGTGGGAGTTTGATCCAGCACAACACCAAACCTTGAGCAGGTTCTTCGACACTACATACGAAGATGCCTAGAAGGTGCTGTTCAAGGGCGCCGAGGCTCCCGCATCCGCTACCGAAGATCGCGGATTCAGCTCGCAGCGTCAAGCCGGCGAGGTAAGCTATTTTACCCTTTACGGGACACTTGTTTTTCATAGTTTGACTCTATGCAGGATCTAAACTCCCTTTACCTTTGACAGGCCTGGCAAAAGACATCCGGGCAGGTTAACTGTCCGGCTCCCTTGCCAGAAGACCCAGCGGACGCCCAATTAACAAGGCTGCTGGCTCTGGCACCTTACGTGGTGCCGGAGAAGAAGGCCAAGAAGAAGGCCACGGGAACTCGAAGGAGTTCCCAGCGCCAGGTGTTGTCGGACTCATCGTCCGACGACTCCAAGGCAGACTCCTCTCGCGAAGACGGGGAGGAGGAAAAAGAGGCTTCTCCCCCAGCGGGGGGAGAGAAGAAAAGGAAGGCCTCCCCAACTGGGGATGCTGGAGGGTCCAAGAAGGGAAGGACCCTTCCTCCGGACTACTCCACCAACGCCGACAACGGCGAAGAGGAGTGGCCACCGAGGGCTAAGCCCCTGGCGGCATTGTAAGTGTTCAGATACCAGAATAATTCATGGCATTTCGTTTGTTGCATAGAATCTCCTAACGCCGAATACAACCCTGCAGCCCGCCCAAAGACGGGCTTGATATTTCAACGAGCGGCTCCCTGGCTCCGTCGGATGTGAATAGTACTTCACTTCCGTCCGCCTCCTCTCCTTGTGCTGCTGATGACGCCGAGGTGGGGTCCCAAAAGGGGCCCATCCAGGAGGAGGGGGGTCCCGGAGGTGCCGCAAGGCAACCTCCCGGACTTTGGGCACGAGGGGGATCAACCCCCAAAGGGTTCTGAGTTCGGCCCTGGGCCGGACTCCGCACCGGAACCTTTAGTGGTTCCAGAGTCCGGCGGGCGGCCCCTTCGTAAGAAGGGTGAGACTGCGACACCGGTGACCTTCGTCCAGCCGGCGGCACCGGATAATTTGCTGGAGGCGCTCAATGGCGCCTCCATCGACGAGGAGCACCGCACTGTTATGAGTGCGGTGATCCAGAAAGTTCAGTTTGCCAAGAGCGGGCTGACTGAAGCCTGTACCAGCCTTCTAACAGGCTTTGAGGTATGTAATTAAGATATGTAAAAATAGTACCGCATAGACAGTAGCCCCTGATGCTCAGTTTGGTGTTCGGAAATAAAAGACGAACTGAGGATCTAAAAAGATATATGCAGGAGTCTAACATAAGCATGCCAATATGGGAATGCAGGCTGCGCTACTGACCTCTGCCGCACTGACTGCGGAGGTCAATGTATTGAAGCAGAGCCTCAAGCGGTCTGAGAACGAGCTCGGCCGTTCCAAGAAGCAGCTCGAGGACAAGGAAGGTAAGTAATACCTTATTAAAGTAATACCTTATAGAAAGGATTTGGTTGCAAAAAATGACAGGAATAACGTGAGTATTGCAGGGGCCACGAACGAGGTGGCGACCCTGAAGGAGGCGATGTCCAAGGCCGAAAAAAGTGCGGCCGCGGAGCGCACCGAGCGAGAGAAGCAGGAGGCGCGGGTGGCGGAGGTGCGGCAAGAGCTCCAGGCTTTCGTGGAAAAACACGAGAGTTTGGAGCATGACTCGAAGACTCGAGAGTCCGAGCTTGCCTTGGCTCTTGAGAGTTCCAAATCCGCTAAGGTTGAAGCCCAGAAGGCCCTCCAGGAGATTGAGGCGATAAAAAAGATAGCGGCAGGTAAGGCATTCTTTATGCAAAGCAAGCATGTAAAAGTGAATTATCTGTTACTTACCCAAATTCGGAGCTCTCCAGGAGCATTCACAGATCTTCCCCGTAGTGTGTCCGATGCTGCTGCGTTCTACCGAGCCGAGGAGGGGAGCTCGACGGAAAAGGTGTTCTAGTCTCAATATGCTGAGGCCGGACATCCGGTGCCCCTGAGCGACCAGCTGAAGCAGCTGGTCGAGCTCCACAAGGTGGCCGAACAGGCCATGAAGGGCCTCATAGTTCGGCTGTGGCCTAAAGAAGCCATGCCTGGGAGCTACTTCGGTCTGGTGCGGCGGCTGGTGGACGCCTGTCCATGGATTGAAGTCATCAAGCGTTCCGTCTGCATTGAAGGTGCCCGTCGGGCCCTTGCCCGCGCTAAAGGGCACTGGGGCAAGATGGATGCCGAGAAGCTTGTGACAGACGCGCCACCGCCGGGCAAGGAGTATCGCACACCCGAGATGTATTATAAGGGTGTCCTGAAGGGTGCCCGCCTTATAGCGGGTGAGTGCTCCAAAGATGTAATTTTTGAGTAGACTCGCATTTGTTATCCTGTACGCTGAAAACTTTGTTCATATGCGCTAAGCAACGCTTGTTAATTTAAAATATTACCTTCTGTGCGGCCGTTTATCAAATTTGAGAGATGGCAAGTCGTTGGCTTCAGCCCCCATGCCACGAGTGCTGGGGTGTTCGGGATAAACTTGAGCGCTCTTGTTCCCATCCTTGGGTCCTTTGAGGGAGGCGCTCAACACAACGAACAAGGCAACCGGACTATAATGCTTGAACACTCCCACTTAGCCATAGAATTCTATAATTTTAAATTTCGGCGAAGCCCCTAGTGTTCTGAAGACCGAATTCGGGGCGCTATCCACGCCTGGGCCGGACAAAGCTGGCTCCTCACTCTAAGCGGCATAAGTCTTTAGGGACTCGAAAACCTCTCGAACAGCGACCGGCTCTCGCCTTATCATGACGGTCAGTTTTAGCTTTCTCCACTGAGGTGCTCAACCCAGCTCAACCGGGGCACAATCGCAGTGGTTCTCCCAGCGCTACCTTAGCCGATATAATGGAACGTAAGGTACCAAAACATGGGAGCCGGGCAAACCCAACCATTGACCCAAGACATGATTCGGAGCCGATGCATATAATGCTATAAGTTCGGGGTGCCGCACTTGTTAAAGTGTTCGGACTTATCACACCATATTTTGGGGTACTTAAGCCCCTGGTGTATTTGGCCGTACCAAAGCGTACGGATGCAACATGTCATAAGTGAACATATATAGATAGAAAAAGGAATGCAATAATAGTCAAAAAGTGATGCATTTTTATTCAAAAAATACTGCAATGAAAGCAGAATGATACAAATAGTGCGATAAGCAAGGGATGGGACTATTTAACATGTCCCCCTCCAGGGGTAGGCTGCGGGATGGTATGTAAAACAGGTATACTGCTCGTAATAGAGACCACCTGGACACTCGACGTAGCTTTTCTGCTTCCCTGGCTGTTGCATCGTGAGTTCGGCAATTCTACTGTCGGACATGGCTTCTGGAAAACGGAGTCCTGAGAATAAGAAAAAAAAGAAGGACACAATTGGGAGCCCCTGGTGCGGTTGAGCCACTCTCCGGGCATGCCGTGGTCGTGCCCCTACCTCTATGCCCATGGTATCTCCAGAGCGTAGTTAAGTACGCGTGGTACTGGTCTCGCGATTTCACGAGGGCTGGGGTTGGGGCCGCATTGCTACGCGTGCTCGGAACGTGCCAGGCGGTCTTGTTGTAGGTTACTCCGGGCGCGCTTGACGGTGTTCGGATGTTTAGTAGTCGGACTCGAGAATTGCCTTAAGAGGCTGCTTTGTACTTCCGCTGCAAGGGCCGCCGTATGCTCCTCCGTACGGAGAGAGCGTTCGGTGTTTCCATTGACCGTGATTACTCCGTGGGGGCCTGGCATTTTGAGCTTGAGATATGCGTAGTGTGGCACCGCATTGAACCTTGCAAATGCGGTTCGTCCGAGCAGTGCGTGATAGCCGTTGCGGAACGGGACTATGTCGAAGATTAATTCCTCGCTTCGGAAGTTATCCGGGGATCCGAAGACCACTTCGAGTGTAACTGAGCCTGTGCAGTTGGCCTCTACACCTGGTATGATGCCTTTAAAGGTTGTTTTTGTAGGTTTGATCCTTGAGGGGTCTATGCCCATTTTGCGCACTGTATCCTGGTAAAGCAGGTTCAGGCTGCTTCCGCCGTCCATCAGGACTCTAGTGAGGTGAAATCCATCAATGATTGGGTCAAGAACCAATGCGGCGAATCCGCCGTGGCAGATGCTAGTGGGGTGGTCCCTTCGATCAAAAGTGATCGGGCAGGAGGACCATGGGTTGAACTTTGGGGCGACTGGCTCCATCACATATAAGTCCCTCAGTGCACGCTTCCGCTCCCTTTTGGGTATGTGGGTTGCGTATATCATGTTCACCGTCCGCACTTGTGGGGGAAAGCCCTTCTGTCCTCTATTGTTCGGCGGCCGGGGCTCCTCCTCGTCATCGCTATGCAGCCCCTTGTTGTTGTTTTCGGCATTTATCTTGCCTGCCTGCTTGAACACTCAACAGTCCCTGTAGGTGTGGTTGGCTGGTTTTTCGGGGGTGCCATGTATCTGGCACGAGCGATCGAGTATTCTGTCCAAATTGGACAAGCCCTGAGTATTTCTTTTGAATGGCTTTTTTCGCTGACCGGGTTTAGAGCCTCTGAATCCGGCATTAACTGCCGTATCTTCAGTATTATCGCTGTTAGTGCGGCGCTTGTGCTTATTGCGACGCGACCTGCCGTTGCTATCCTTGGTATCCGAACTACCAGGGTTTTTGGTCAGGTTGTTACTGCGAGCTAGCCAGCTGTCCTCTCCCGTGCAGAAGCGGGTCATGAGTGATGTGAGGGCTGCCATGGATTTCGGCTTTTCCTGTCCTAGGTGCCGTGCAAGCCACTCGTCGCGGATGTTATGTTGGAAGGCTGCAAGGGCCTCTGCATCTGGACAGTCGACGATTTGATTTTTCTTGGTTAAGAACCGTGTCAGAATTGTCTGGCCGATTCATCTGGCTGCTGAATTATGTGGCTTAGGTCATCAGCGTCTGGTGGTCACACATATGTGCCCTGGAAGTTATCAAGGAATGCGGCTTCCAGGTCTTCCCAACAACCAATTGATTCTGCTGGCAAGCTGTTGAGCCAATGCCGAGCTGGTCCTTTAAGCTTGAGTGGGAGGTATTTGATGGCGTGTAGATCATCACCGCGGGCCATGTGGATGTGAAGGAGATAGTCCTCGATCCAAACCACAGGATCTGTTGTGCCGTCGTATGATTCAATGTTTACGGGTTTGAAACCCTCGGGGATTTGATGATCCATTACTTCGTCTGTGAAGCATAGTGGGTGTGCGGCGCCTCTGTATTGGGCTATATCACGACGCAGCTCAAATGAGCTTTGTCTACTGTGTTCGGCCCGGCCGGAATTGCTGTATCCGGCGTGACGGTTGTCATCACGTATCGTGGGGCACCCATCCGTAGATCGATCTTATTTGTCTTGCCTTGTCCTCCAATATGTCTCACAAGTCTGGCGCATTCCCCCGTGGCTTTGTACTTTTCGAGCGACACCGGGGTGCGGCTTTAGCGGAGGGCCTAGAGGCCTCTCTGTCGCAGCCACGAGGTGGCCGGTCGGCCGCGTCATGCGCTGGTGATGTAGGTTTGGGTGCTTCCTCCTCTAATTGGGGTAGCAGCCTGCGTTTTGGGTAGCTCTTGGAGGGGCAATCGAGTTTGTACTCTTCGGCTGCAAGGACTTCGGTCCATCTGTCAGCTAGCAAGTCTTGGTCAGTTCTAAGCTGCTGCTGCTTTTTCTTGAGGCTACTTGCCGTGGCCATAAGCCTGCGCTTGAAACACTCTTGTTCGACGGGATCCTCGGGCATGACAAATTCGTCGTCGTCGAGGCTTGCTTCATCTTCGGAGGGAGGCATATAATTATCGTCCTCTACCTCTCTATCTGCCTCTCTATCATGAGGGCTGGCTTCTCCCTCCTCCTATGCTGAATCCTGCTGGAGGGGGTTGTCTTTGGCACTGTCTGGGGTGTTATTATCTCCCGTGCCGGAATCACCGTTTTTGCTGTGGCGGGATTTAGAGCGGTGCCGCTGACGCCGGTGCTTGGGCTGTTTCTTGGAGGGGTCATCCTCCGCTGTCCCATTGCCATTCCCATCTTTTGGGATGTCCACCATGTATATGTCGTATGACGAGGTGGCCTTCCAGTGCCCTGTAGGCGCTGGTTCTTGGTTGTCTCCTGCATCGTCGTCCATACCGTCGATGTCTTCGGAGTCGAAGTCGAGCATGTCGGTTAAATCATCGACAGTGGCTACAAAGTGGGTGGTGGGTGGGCATTGAATTTCTTCGTCGTCCGCATCCCAACCTTCCTGACCATAGTCCGGCCAGGGCTCTCCTGATAAAGAGAGAGACTTCAGTGAATTTAGGATGTCGCCAAAGGGCGAGTGCTGAAAGATGTCCGTGGCAGTGGACTCCATAACCGACGCCCAATTGGATTTGATTGGCAGGGGCGCGGGGGGTTCGGAGTCCGGAGAGGAGTCCGGCACCTCGGAGTCACGGGCTTTGCGAAGGACAGGTATGGTGTTCGGCTCAATCACCGTAGAGATTGTAGCCCCCGAGGCGGTGTCCAGCCACTCGTCCTCGACCGGCGAAGTCGGCTCTGAGCTAGGGGTCGGAGCGGACGCTGGTGCGGCCTCCAGGGTACTGTCCGGCGGCAGAGCTAGATCATACCCATCGAGACAGTGCGGTGCGCTTGGCTGTGGCTCGAATCCGTCGAAGATCAAGTCTCCACGAATGTCAGCGGTGTAGTTCAAACTCCCAAATCTGACCTGATGGCCAGGGGCGTAGCTTTCAATCTGCTCCAGATGGCCAAGTGAATTGGCCCGCAGTGCAAAGCCGCCGAATACGAAGATCTATCCGGGGAGAAAAGTCTCACCCTGGACCGCGTCGTTGTTGATGATCGAAGGAGCCATCGGGCCTAAAGGTGACATCACAGAGGAACTCTCAATGAAAGCACCAATGTCGGTGTCAAAACCGTGGATCTCGGGTAGGGGGTCCCGAACTGTGCGTCTAGGAGGATGGTAACAGGAGACAAGGGACATGATGTTTTTACCCAAGTTCGGGCCCTCTCGGTGGAGGTAAAACCCTACTCCTGCTTGATTAATATTGATGATATGGGTAGTACAAGAGTAGATCTACCACGAGATCAAAGAGGCTAAACCCTAGAAGCTAGCCTATGGTATGATTGTTGTTCGTCCTACGGACTAAAACCCTCTGGTTTATATAGACACCGGAGAGGGCTAGGGCTACACAGAGTCGGTTACAATGGTAGGAGATCTACATATCCGTATCGCCAAGCTCGCCTTCCACGCCAAGGAAAGTCCCATCCGGACACGGGACGAAGTCTTCAATCTTGTATCTTCATAGTCTAGGAGTCCGGCCAACGGTGATAGTCGGCCATCCGGACACCCCCTAATCCAGGACTCCCTCAACTACGTTCCCCAATAGTGGCATTAGAGCCAGGTCTATGCGTAGATGTTATATGCACGAGTAGAACACAAGTGAGTTGTGGGCGATAATAGTCATACTGCTTACCAGCATGTCATACTTTGATTCGGCGGTATTGTTGGATAAAGCGGCCCAGACCGGCATTACGCATACGCTTACGCGAGACTGGTTCTACCGACGTGCTTCGCACATAGGTGGCTGGTGGGTGTCAGTTTCTCCAACTTTAGTTGAATCGAGTGTGGCTACACCCGGTCCTTGTTGAAGGTTAAAACAACACATACTTGATGAAAAATCATTGTGGTTTTGATGCATAGGTAAGAACGGTTCTTTCTCAGCCTGTAGCAGGCACGTAAAACTTGCAACAACAAAGTAGAGGACGTCTAACTTGTTTTTGCAGGGCATGTTGTGATGTGATATGGTCAAAACGTAATGAGATATAAATGTTGTATAAGATGATCATGTTTTGTTGAAGTTATCGGCAACTGGCAGGAGCCTTATGGTTGTATATTTATTGCATAAGATGCGAGCACCATGTAATTGCTTTACTTTGTCGCTATGCGATAGAATAGTTGGCGAGACGACCATATGATGACACATTGATAGAGATCAAGATGATGGAGATCATGGTGTCATGCCGATGACGATGGAGATCATGACGGTACTTTGGAGATGGAGATCAAAGGCACAAGATGATGATGGCCATATCATGTCACATATTTTGATTGCATATGATGTTTATCTTTTATACATCTTATTTTCCTTAGTTTGACAGTAGCTTTATAAGATGATCCCTTACTAAAATTTCAAGGTATAAGTGTTCTCCCTAAGTATGCACCGTTGCGACAGTTCTTCGTGCTGAGACACCACGTGATGATCGGGTGTGATAAGCTCTACGTTCACATACAGTGGGTGCAAGCCAGTTTTGCACACGCAGAATAGTCAGGTTGAACTTGACGAGCCTAGCATATGCAGATATGGCCTTGGAACACTGGAGACCGAAAGGTCGAGCGTGAATCATATAGAAGATATGATCAACATAGTGATGTTCACAAATGAAAACTACTCCATCTCACGTGATGATCGGACATGGTTTAGTTGATATGGATTACGTGATCACTTAGATGATTAGAGGGATGTCTATCTAAGTGGGAGTTCTTAAGTAATATGATTAATTGAACTTTAATTTATCATGAACTTAGTCCTGGTAGTATTAGCATATCAATATTGTAGATCAATAGCTCGCGTTTAGCTCCCCTGTTTTATTTTTGATATGTTCCTAGAGAAAACTAAGTTGAAAGATGTTAGTAGCAATGATGCGGATTCGATCCGTGATCTGAGGATTATCCTCATTGCTGCACAGAAAAATTATGTCCTTGATGCACCGCTAGGTGACAGACCGATTGCAGGAGCAGATGCAGACGTTATGAACGTTTGGCAAGCTCGATATGATGACTACTTGATAGTTTAGTGCACCATGCTTTATGGCTTAGAATCGGGGCTTCAAAGACATTTTTGAACGCCACAGAGCATATGAGATGTTCCAAGAGTTGAAATTAGTATTTCAGACTCATGCCCATGTCGAAAGGTATGAGACCTTTGACAAGTACTTTGCCTACAAGATGGGGGAGAATAGCTCAGCTAGTGAGCATGTGCCCAGAATGTCTGAGTACTACAATCACTTGAATCAAGTGGGAGTTAATCTTTTAGATAAGATAGTGATTGAGAGAGTTCTCTAGTCACTATCACCAAGTTACTAGAACTTTGTGATGAACTATAATATGCAAGGGATAACAAAAATGATTCCCAAGCTTTTCGTGATGCTGAAATTGGCGAAGGTAGAAATCAAGAAATAGCATCAAGTGTTGATGGTTAACAAGATCACTAGTTTCAATGAAAAGGGCAAAGGGAAAGAAAGAGGAACTTCAAAGAAGAATATCAAGCAAGTTGCTGCTCCTATGAAGAAGCCCAAAGCTAGACCCAAGCCTAAAACTGAGTGCTTCTACTACAAAGGAAATGGTCACTGGAAGTGGAATTGCCCTAGATACTTGGCGGATAAGAAGGATGGCAAAGTGAACAAAAGTATATTTGATATACATGTTATTGATGTGTACTTTACTAGTGTTTATAGCAACCCCTCAGTATTTGATACTGGTTTAGTTGCTAAGAGTAGTGAGTCGAAACGGGAATTGCAAAATAAACAGAGACTAGTTAAGGGCGAGGTGACGATGTGTGTTGGAAGTAATTCCAAGGTTGATAAGATCACCATCGCACACTCCCTTTACCTTCGGGACTAGTGTTGAACCTAAAATAAATGTTATTTGGTGTTTGCGTTGAGCATAAATATGATTGGATCATGTTTATTGCAATACAGTTATTCATTTAAGTCAAAGAATAATTGTTGTTCTATTTACATGAATAAAACCTTCTATGGTCATACACTCAATATAAATGGTTTATTGAAGCTCGACCGTAGTGATACATATATTCATAATATTGAAGCCAAAAGATGCAAAGTTAATAATGATAGTGCAACTTATTTGAGGCACTGCCGTTTAGGTCATATTGGGGTAAAGCGCATGAAGAAACTCCATGCTTATGGGCTTTTGGAATCACTTGATTATGAATCATTTGATGCTTGCGAACCATGCCTCATGGGCAAGATGACTAAGACTCCATTCTCCGAAACAATGGAGCGAGCAACTGACTTATTCGAAATAATACATACTGATGTATGCGATCCGATGAGTGTTGAAGCTCGCGGCGGGTATCGTTATTTTCTGTCCTTCACAAATTATTTGAGCAGATATGGGTATATCTACTTAATGAAACATAAGTCTGAAACATTTGAAAAGTTCAAAGAATTTCAGAGTGAAGTAGAAAATCATCGTAACAAGAAAATAATGTTTCTACGATCTGATCGTGAAAGTGAATATTTGAGTTATGAGTTTGGTATTCATTTGAAACAACGCGGAATAGTTTCGCAACTCACGCCACCAAGAACACCACAATGTAATGGTGTGTCCAAACATCGTTACTGTACTTTATTAGATATGGTGCGATCTATGATGTCTCTTACCGATTTACCATTATCATTGGAGCTATGCATTAGAGACAGCTGCATTCACGTTAAATAAGGCATCATCTAAATCCGTTGAGACGACACCATATGAACTGTGGTTTGGCAAGAAACCTAAGCTATCGTTTCTTAAAGTCTGGGGCGGCAATGCTTATGTGAAAAAAGTTTCAACCTGATAAGCTCGAACCCAAATCGGAGAAATGTGTCTTCATAGGATACCCAAAGGAGACTGTTGGGTACACCTTCTATCACATATCTGAAAGCAAGATATTCGTTGCTTAGAATGGATCCTTTCTAGAGAAGGAGTTTCTCTCGAAAGAAGTAAGTGGGACGAAAGTAGAACTTGATGAGGTAATTGTACCTGCTCCCTTATTGGAAAGTAGTTCATCACAGAAATCAGTTCCAGTGATTCCTACACCAATTAGTGAGGAAGCTAATGATAATGATCATGAAGCTTCTGATCAAGTTACTACCAAACCTCATAGGTCAACCAGAGTATGTTCCGCACCAGAGTGGTATGGTAATCCTATTCTGGAGTTCATGTTACTTGACCATGACGAACCTACGAACTATGAGGAAGCGACGATGAGCCCAGATTCCATGAAATGGCTTGAGGCCATGAAATATGAGATGTGATCCATGTATGAGAAAAAAGTGTGGACTTTGATTGACTTGCCCGATGATCAGCAAGCCATTGAGAATAAATGGATCTTCAAGAGGAAGATGGACGCTAACAGTAGTGTTACTATCTACGAAGCTCGAATTGTCGAAAAAAAGTTTTCGACAAGTTCAAGGTGTTGACTATGATAAGATTTTCTCACGCGTAGCGATGCTTAAGTCTGTCTGAATCATGTTAGCAATTGCCACATTTTATTAAATCTGGCAAATGGATGTCAAAACTACATTCCTTAATGGATATCTTAAAGAAGAGTTGTATATGATACAACAAGAAGGTTTTGTCGATCCAAAATGTTCTAACAAAGTGTGCAAGCTCTAGCAATCCATTTATGGACTGGTGCAAGCCTCTTGGAGTTGGAATATACGCTTTGATAGTGTGATCAAAGCATATGGTTTTATACAGACTTTTGGAGAAGTCTGTATTTACAAGAAAGTGAGTGGGAGCACTACAACCTTTCTGATAAGTATATGCAAATGACATATTGTCAATCGGAAATGATGTAGAATTTTCTGGAAAACATAAAGGATTGTTTGAAAGGAAATTTTCAAAGAAAGACCTCGCTGAAGCTGCTTAGATATTGAGCATCAAGATCTATAGAGATAGATCAAGACGCTTGATAAGTTTTTTCAATGAGTACATACCTTGACAAGTTTTTGAAGTAGATCAAAATGGAACAGTCAAAGAAAGAGTTCTTGCCTGTGTTGCAAGGTGTGAAGTTGAGTAAGACTCAAAGCTCGACCACGACAGAAGATAGAGAGAGAATGAAAGTAATTCCCTATGCCTCAGCCATAGGTTCTATAAAGTATGCCATGCTGTGTACCAGACTATTGTATACCCTGCCCCGAGTTTGGCAAGGAAGTACAATTTTGATCTAGGAGTAGATCACTGGACAGCGGTCAAAAATATCCTTAGAGGACTAAGGAAATATTTCACGGTTATGGAGGTGATAAAGAGTTCATCGTAAAGAGTTACGTTGATGCTAGCTTTGACACTGATCTGGATGACTCTAAGTCACAATCCAGATACATATTGAAAGTGGGAGCAATTAGCTAAAGTAGCTCCATGGAGCATTGTAGACATAGAAATTTCCAAAATACATACGGATCTGAATTTGACAGACTCGTTGACTAAACTTCTCTCACAAGCAAAACATGATGACACCTTAGTACTCTTTGAGTGTTAATCACATGGCAATGTGAACTAGATTACTGACTCTAGTAAACCCTTTGAGTGTTGGTCACATGGCGATGTGAACTATGGGTGTTAATCACATGGTGATGTGAACTACTGGTGTTAAATCACATGGCGATGTGAACTATGGGTGTTAATCACATGGTGATGTGAACTACTGGTGTTAAATCACATGGCGATGTGAACTAGATTATTGAGTCTAGTGCAAGTGGGAGACTGAAGGAAATATGCCCTAGAGGCAATAATAAAGTTGTTATTTATATTTCCTTATATCATGATAAATGTTTATTATTCATGCTATAATTGTATTAACCGGAAACTTAGTACATGTGTGGATACATAGATAAACAAAGTGTCACTAGTATGCCTCTACTCGACTAGCTCGTTGAATCAAAGATGGTTAAGTTTCCTAGCCATAGACACGAGTTGTCATTTGATTAACGTGATCACATCATTAGAGAATGATGTGATTGACTTGACCCATTCTCTTAGCTTAGCACTTGATTTTTTAGTATATTGCTACTGCTTTCTTCATGACTTATACATGTTCCTATGACTATGAGATTATGCAACTCCCGAATACCGGAGGAACACTTTGTGTGCTACCAAACGCCACAACGTAACTTGGTGATTATAAAGGTGCTCTACAGGTGTCTTCGATGGTACTTGTTTAGTTGGCATAGATCGAGATTAGGAATTTTCACTCCGATTGTCGGAGAGGTATCTCTGGGCCCTGTCGGTAATGCACGTCACTATAAGCCTTGCAAGAAATGTGACTAATGAGTTAGTTGCGGGATGATGCATTACAGAACGAGTAAAGAGACTTGCCGGTAACGAGATTGAACTAGGTATTGAGATATCGAACATCGAATCTCGGGCAAGTAACATACCGATGACAAAGGGAACAACATATGTTGTTATGCGGTTTGACCGATAAAGATCTTCATAGAATATGTAGGAACCAATATGAGCATCCAGGTTCCACTATTGGTTATTGACCGGAGATGAGTCTCGGTCATGTCTACATAGTTCTCGAACCCGTAGGGTCTGCACGCTTAACGTTCGGTGATGATCAGTATTATGAGTTTGTGTGTTTTGATGTACCGAAGGTAGTTCGGAGTCCCAGATAGGATCACGGGAATGATGAGGAGTCTGGAATTGGTCGAGACATAAAGATCGATATATTGGATGACTATACTTGGACATCAGAAGGGTTCCGAGTGAGTTTGGACATATACCGGAGTACCGGGGGGTTACCGGAACCCCCTAGGGAGTGTAATGGGCCTTATGGGCCTTAGTGGAGAAAGAGGGGGGCGGCCAGGATAGGCCGCGCACCCCCTCCCCCTCTAGTCCGAATTGGACTAGGAAGGGGGGGGGGCGCCCCCTGTAGTGGTTCTAAGACTGACAGTAGAAAGGGTGGTAGGTATGGAGAGGCAAGATCTTAGCGTGGCGAAGGTGTACACACGAGGTTTACAAGTTCAGGCCCTTCACGGTGGAAGTAACAGCCCTACATCTCGCTGCCGGGAGGCGGTCGATTGGATTATGTGTGTGATATTACAGAGGGTGCGAACCCTTGTGCCAGAGGAGGAGGGTGGCTTATATAGAGTTCGCCAGGACCTCTCCCGCCCTCCATTACAAGGGACTTAATGTACATAAAGTGGTGGTGTTACTGGTAACGCCAGCCTTAAGAGCTATTAATGACCTTAAAGACTACGGAGTGAATGCGTGTACGTTGCATGCTAAGTGACTCCTGGTCTTCGGGAGGTCGAGTGATTCTCTTGTTAGTCGAGTGACAGTAGGTAGGGAGACTCCCGAGTGACATGATGTCGAGTGGATTGCACTCGACACCTTTGACCGGGGGTCTCATGGAGTCTCTTGACCTTCTTGCCTTCTTGGGTAGTGACCTTGGGTAGGACGCATAGGTCAGGCCTATGACCCTACCCCAGGTCTGTATCCTCATCAGTAGCCCCCGAATGGATTAAGGTATGAGTGGAAAGTAGGTTGAAGTTGAATCTGCTCCGAGCTTCGTGTCTTCATGGGTGTCTTCTGCGAGACTGAACGTCTGCGTCGATACTTCGGTGTCGACTCAGTCGCCTCGATCCATTCAGTGAGCTGTCAATTGAACTGGTGACCTCATGTGTCGAGTGCTGTGTTGGAGCGCGGGATCTTGGGCGCGATTATCTGTAGTGTATCCCGAATTTCGCGGGATACAAAATTTCGGGGAAGTGCGCGTGGTGGAGAGCGCCGAAACGGGCGGGCCGGATAAGTAGCGGTGCCTCGATTACCGCGCCACCTTTTTCGCCATGTACGCTGCGTCCAACTGTTGCGGGATTTGACGGGATTGCCTGGTCCCACGCGTCAGTCACTCGGAGATGGCCCTTTATAAGGCGACGGGTCCGAGGCGCTGGCACTGTGCATGCCTGTTCCTTCTTCTTTCTCCTCTGCTTCTCCACCGCGCCCAGCTCCTCCGCTCTCGATGCCGCTGCTCCCCTGCCATGGTGAAGGACAAGACGGCGGCGCTAGAGCGCGCTATGAAGGCGACGGGGGCGGCGAAAGGCAAGAAGCAGAACCGCGGGTCGTCGTCGCGTGCGGGGCTGCCGCCGGGCTGGATCCAGGGCGATTGGATCCGGTCTTCGGTTCGGCAGGAGGATCTAGCCGAACTGGAGGAGTCCGGATTGATCGCCAAGGGAGCGGCGAGGCTGCCGAAGGGGGAGATGGAACCGCAACCTCGACCGGGTGAGTGCGTTCTGCTCGCCACCCACATCGACCGGGGTTTCTCACTCCCTCCACATCCTTTCTTCTGGGGATTCTTGAACTTCTTTAGCGCTCAGCTCCACCATTTTTCTCACAACACCATCACATATTTAGTTGCATTTGTATCGATGTGCGAGAACTTCTTAGAGTGTCGACCGCACTGGGGTCTTTTCAAATACATCTTCACCATTCGTTCCCAGTCGGTAAAAAAGGCAAAGTCGAGTGACTCGAAAACCCACGTCATCCAGATGTGTGGGGGTTTAGGTATCCAAAAGAGGAATAGGAGTGCCTTTCCCGCCATGACTCTCCCTGAATCTGTTAGAGGCTGGCAGTCGACCTAGTTCTACTGCCAGGACGTCGCAGCTCCAGGTCAGTCGACTGGTCTTCCCCCTTTCTCGTTTGACCGTGTTCAGACTCCTGCCCCACTGAAAGTAACCACTGATGAGATCATGGAGATGAGGATGTTGGTGGATAGAGTGGTCCAGCTCATCAATGACGGTGTTACTGGCATGGATTTGTTGGAAGTGTTCCTCAGTCGACGCATCCAGCCTCTCCAGGGCCGCGATCACCCGATGTGGTTGTATTCCGGACCGGACGACACCGCTCGGGTTCAACCAGAAGAAGTGCAGTCTGCAACCGTAGCTTTGTGGCTGAGGAGCATCACAGGCAACCAGGACAACCCCAGGGATCCAGGAGAGTTGTCCCCTTCAGCGACGGAAACCTTCCAGACAAGGTATACTTTTTGTTCCGACTATTTCCTGCTCATGCTCCGACTGTACTTGATGTTGACTGACTCTCGCTCGACTGATTTTTTCTACAGGTATTCACTAAGATGCATTCGATGCCCAATGGTGAACAAGCTTTGGAGCAGGGCCTGGAGGGGGAGGACAGTGCGAAGGAGAGTGGCAAGTGGGAATCTCAGGGAGAAGAGGAGGAGGAGGAGAGCGAGGAGTCGGACAAGGAGGAAGAAGTCGACTCACCGCCGCGCTCCGAACGTCGACCCAAACAACAGCAAGATCTGGCTGGCGGGCCCGGAAAAAGCGTGGGCCCGAGTGTCAATACTCAAAAGCGCACTCGGAAGTCGACTCCGGAGCCGACGGAGAGGGTGGCCAAGCAGCCTAAAGTTGCTCCTTCCAAGGCCCAGAAGACGTTGCCGCGAATTAAGATGGACGTCCCCGTTGCTTCGGGGTGAGTATCTCGTCTGCATTTTCATAGATCGACTAAAGATTTTCTTGTTATGACCGACCAATTCATGTGTCTTTCCAGTCCCACCTCTGCTGCTACTGACATGAATGTCGACAAGGCTCCAGGAGACAAGGAAGCCACCTCCCAAGCTAGTAAGTTCGTTCAATCGAGTTCCATTTAGTCGAGTGGGCGGTCGATCGGCTAAAAATTTGATACTTCTCTCTTTATGTAGCTCCGCAAGAGATCGTTGTGCTCCCTGACGATGAAGAAGAAGAAGTGCCTCTACATGAGAGGAGGAAGAAGAGTGGAGGCTCAAGCAGGAGGAGGCTTGAAATCCAAGTCCCTTAGTCGACACCGACGCTTGAGGCAGTAGTCGAACCTTCCGAAGGGCCGGTTCGGACCAACGTCACGTTCGCCAACCCTCTGACGACTAATCGTCCGTCGGGGTCGACTGCACGGACACCTGCTGCACCGGTGCAACTCCACTCGTCCGACCCGGTAACCACTTCGACCACTCTGGAGCCATCCCTCTTTGCTATGTATCAAACTCCAGACGACTCGCCGGGCGCCGCTAGGGAAGCTCTTCGTCAGGTGAACCTTGTCATGGAGCAGGTGAAAGTGATGCATGAAGCTAGTCAGGTAGCTTACAACGCCATCACTGCCCTTCAGACCAATGTTCAGGTTAGCAAAATTCCGACTGAACTTTTGAGTGTTGCTTTATATCTGATCGCCCACTGGGTGTTCCTTCATTTGGAATTTAGGAAAACTTCAACTCTGCTCACCTCGAGCTGAGTCCCAGTAAACTGTTCGAATCAGTGGGGGCACGCCGAGTGCACCCACTGGGTGTAGTCCCCGAGACCACGGTCGACTGCTGGGCAACCCTTGCTGAGTATTGATCTGATTCAGTGGGGGCAGTCGACTGAGGTCTAATGATGTATCTCTTTTTTTTGAACTCACGCTGGGCAACCCTTGCTGAGTATTGATCTGATTCAGTGGGGGCACGCTAAGTGCACCCACTGGGTGTAGTCCCTGAGACTAATGTTGAATATTTGATTCGGTAGTAGTCTTAGAGTAATTTTTCTCTGTCATTGTCTCTTATTTCTGTCGACTGACATGTCTCTCTTGCTGGCTGCAGAGGTCTTGTGATCTTGGAGCTCGTCTCACTGAATTAAAGAAGAAGCATATCAGCATTGAACTTGACCTTGAACTCGCGAAGAAGAATCTCAAGACTGCTCAAGAAGAAACGACCATCATGGGAGGTAATCATTCGGCTGTTTTGTCTGCTTTGCAGTTTGCACCATGCATTGGTTTTTCTTTCAGTCTCTTTGAACCGAGTGGTTTCACACAAGCAGATGTGCGTAGTGAAAATCGCCAACTTCAGTCTCGTCTGAAGAGTGTTGTTTCTTTAGAGAGGATGAAGGAGGCTTTGGAGAAGAAGGACCTGGACCTTGCCGCTGCTCAGAAGGAAGCACGTGAGAAGACGAAGCTTGCGGACCAGAAGCTGGCTTCAGTCGGCAAATTGGAGGAGGAGAACGCACAGTTGAAGGCCACCATCTCGGAAGCCAATCAGGAAGTCGAGTAGCTTAGGAAGGACAAGGAGAACCTGACCACAGAAGTCGGTGGCCTCATAGCCAAGACAGACAAGCTGGAGTCTTATCTGAAACAACTTGCTTCAACACTTGTTCTGAAGCTTGAAGGTATGTTTATTCGACTAATCAATCCGTTGCCGACTAAACTTTGTTGTTATGCTGTCGACTCATCGTTTTTCGCGATGGTACAGAACTGTGTCAGGCCTTTGAAGCTAAAACTGGGCGGGTCGAGACGGGTCTCGACCCCATCAATTGTCCTGTGAAAGATGACGTTGCGATGAATCTTCTGCGGTTGGAGTCGCGCTTAGATGGTGCGGTTGCTTATCTTGCTCGACTGAAGGCGGTGATGACCCAAGTGGATGCTGAACTCTGGCCTCGGGCGGAGCTGTCTCAAGATCTCGAGTCCCTGATGACTCGACTAAATCAGATTCCAGGCCGAGTGCAAGAGTGGAAGAAATCTTCTGCCCGCTGTGGTGCCGATGTCGCCTTGTCTTTGGTCCAAGTGCACTACAAGGAGGCTAAGGAAGACAAGCTGCCAGCTCTCAAAGTGGCGAACATTAAGAAGCACTCTTTCCAGGACTTCATGGACACCTTCCTCGAGCCAGCCACTCGCATCACTGACAACATCGACCTCGGCAGCTTCTGCGATCCGGCCAGTCCTTCTCCTACCGAGTGACTGGAAAAACATTATGCTTCACCTTTATTTGCCTCAGAATGCCGAGTGATTTTGTAACCATTAAAACTCCTTCGGATCTGGTGCCCCAGTACTTTTAATCTGCGGTTAGGAAACTCTGGATTTATCGTTGAATATGTTGGGTTTATCTTCGAGCGAAATATGTTCTTCACTTGGATCGGTTTCACATCGTTTGATGCAGGTGTTGAAGAAGAATACTCAGTCGACCGATCAGATGATCCTTGAGTAGCATTGATCAGCTCATCAGCAAGGCACTCAGCAATGGTCTTGACGTTCCTGTAAACCGATTGGGTGATCCTTGAGCGGCATTGATCAACTCATCAGCAAGGCACTCAGCAATGGTCTTGACGTTCCTGTCAACCGATTGGGCGATCCTTGAGCGGCATTGATCAACTCATCAGCAAGGCACTCAGCAATGGTCTTGACGTTCCTGTCAACCGATTGGGCGATCCTAGAGCAGCATTGATCAGCTCATCAGCAAGGCACTCAACAATGGTCTTGACGTTCCTGTCAACCATTGGAGATGTCTTTGACAATGCGCACAATCTCGTCCTTCTTCTTGATGGTGTAGCCTTCGGGGTGGTGGGGAGGGTTGCAAACTTAGGCGAGTGCTGGACTGCGGCTAAGCCCCCGAGTGGGAGAATTGATCCTCACTCGGTAGGATTTTTCAAACTTAGGCGAGCACTGGGCTGCAGCTAAGCCCCCGAGTGGGAGGATTGCTCACCACTCGGTAGGATTTTTCAAACTTAGGCGAGCGCTGGGCTGCAGCTAAGCCCCCGAGTGGGAGGATTGCTCACCACTCGGTAGGATTTTTCAAACTTAGGCGAGCACTGGGATGCAGCTAAGCCCCCGAGTGGGAGGATTGCTCACCACTCGGTAGGATTTTTCAAACTTAGGCGACTACTGGACTGCAGCTAAGCCCCCGAGTGGGAGGATTGCTCACCACTTGGTAGGATTTTTCAAACTTAGGCGAGCGCTGGGCTGCAGCTAAGCCCCCGAGTGGGAGGATTGCTCACCACTCGGTAGGATTTTTCAAACTTAGGTGAGCACTGGGCTGCAGCTAAGCCCTCGAGTGAGGGGCGGACTCACCACTCGGTAGGGTTTTTATCACTTAGGCGAGTACTGGACTGCAGCTAAGCCCCCGAGTGGGAGGTTTGCTCACCACTTGGTAGGATTTTTCAAACATAGGCGAGTACTGGACTGCAGCTAAGCCCCCGAGTGGGAGGATTGCTCACCACTTGGTAGGATTTTTCAAACTTAGGCGAGCGCTGGGTTGCAGCTAAGCCCCCGAGTGGGAGGATTTCTCACCACTCGGTAGGATTTTCCAAACTTAGGCGAGCACTGGGCAGCAGCTAAGCCCCCGAGTGAGGGGCGGACTCCCCACTCGGTAGGATTTTTATCACTTAGGCGAGTACTGAACTGCAACTAAGCCCCCGAGTGGGAGGATTGCTCACCACTTGGTAGGATTTTTCAAACTTAGGCGAGCGCTGGGCTGCAGCTAAGCCCGAGTGAGAGGCGGACTCACCACTCAGTAGGATTTTTATCACTTAGGCGAGTACTGGACTGCAGCTAAGCCCCCGAGTGCGAGGCGGACTCACCACTCGGTAGGATTTTTATCACTTAGGCGAGTACTGGACTGCAGCTAAGCCCCCGAGTGGGAGGATTGCTCACCACTTGGTAGGATTTTTCAAACTTAGGCGAGCGTTGGGCTGCAGCTAAGCCCCCGAGTGAGAGGCGGACTCACCACTCGGTAGGATTTTTATCACTTAGGCGAGTACTGGACTGCAGCTAAGCCCCCGAGTGAGAGGCGGACTCACCACTCGGTAGGATTTTTATCACTTAGGCGAGTACTGGACTGCAGCTAAGCCCCCGAGTGAGAGGCAGACTCACCACTCGGTAGGATTTTTATCACTTAGGCGAGTACTGGACTGCAGCTAAGCCCCCGAGTGAGAGGCGGACTCACCACTCGGTAGGATTTTATCACTTAGGCGAGTACTGGACTGCAGCTAAGCCCCCGAGTGAGAGGCGGACTCATCACTCGGTAGGATTTTTACCACTTCATCTTAGGCCAAACAGATTCGCAGCTAAGGTGATACGTACAAAAGAAATAAACAACAATCATTCGGAAGAAAGTAAAATTATGTCTTTTGATAGCCAAACTAAGAGGTATTTCTTACTACATCTCATCAGTCTAAATACTTAAGAGTAAAAAGGGCGGAGCAGATCCACATTCCAAGTGCGCGGTTCATCTTTGTTGTGCTCGACATTGAAGAGACGGTATGCTCCATTGTGGAGCACCTTGGTGACGACGAAAGGGCCCTCCCAAGCAGGGGCGATCTTGTGTGGCTTCTGCTGATCCACTCGGAGAACCGAGTCTCCTTGAAATGCCCGACCCCTTACGTTCCTGGCATGAAATCGACGCAGGTCTTGTTGATAAATGGTCGACCGGATCAAGGCCATTTCTCTTTCTTCCTCCAGGAGCTCGACTGCATCTTGTTGAGCTTGTTCTGCTTCCTCTTCCAAGAAGAGTTCGACTCGGGGGCATTGTGGAGAAAATCACTCGGAAGCACGGCTTCGGCTTCATAGACTAAGAAGAATGGAGTGTGTCCGGTCGACCGATTGGGAGTTGTCCTTAGGCCCCAAAGCACTGATGGGAGCTCATCAACCCAAGCTCCTGCTGCATGCTTAAGGTCACGCATCAACCGGGGCTTCAGTCCTTTGAGACTCAATCCATTCGCTCGCTCAGCTTGCCCATTCGATTGAGGATGGGCGACCAAAGCGTAATCGACCCTCGTACCTTGGGAGGCACAAAAGGCTCTGAATTCCTCGGAGTCAATGTTCGATCCGTTGTCCGTGATGATGCTATGTGGCACACCATATCTGAAAATCAATTCTCTGATGAAACTCATGGTAGTACTTGCTTCAAGGTTTTTAATGGGCTTAGCTTCGATCCACTTGGTAAACTTGTCGACTGCTACTAGCACGTGGGTAAATCCGCTCCTGCCAGTCCTCAGGGGTCCAACCATGTCCAATCCCCAAACAGCAGAAGGCCAGACGAGTGGGATAGTCTTCAGAGCCGATGCAGGTTTATGGGACATGTTGGAGTAAAACTAATAGCCTTCACACTTGTCCACTATCTCTTTTGCCATCTCATTGGCATGTGGCCAGTAAAATCCGGCTCGGTATGCTTTGGCCATGATGGTCCGAGAGGACGCATGGTGACCACAGGTCCCCGAGTGAATATCATTGAGGATCATTCGGCCTTCTTCTGGCATGATGCATTTCTGGCAAACCCTAGTTACACTTTCTCTGAACAACTGACTTTTTATCACAGTAAAGGCTTTAGACCGTCGAACGATCTGTCGAGCCTCTTCTTCATCCTCTGGAAGTTCTTTCCTAAGAATGTATGCAATGTATGGTGTTGTCCAGTCGAGAGTGATGACCAAAACCTCCATGACTAAGTTGACCACAGCTGGGATTTCGACTTCAGTCGGATCTATGGCACTCTTGGGCTGTGGTGATTCTTCGGTGAAAGGATCTTCCTGAACTGAAGGTGAATGAATATGTTCCAGAAACACATTTCGGGGAATGGCCTCTCTCTTTGAACCTATCTTTGCCAACTCATCTGCAACTTGATTTTTCAGTCGGGGTATATGGTGAAGCTCCAACCCTTCAAACTTCTTCTCCAGCTTTTTCACTGCATTGCAATAACCAGTCATGGCTGGACTCCTGACATCCCATTCCTTCATCACTTGATTTACCACCAAATCTGAGTCGCCGTAAACCATAAGGCGACGGACGCCTAGTGAAATGGCCATACGCAACCCGTATAAAAGTTCTTCATATTCGGCTTCATTATTGGAGGAATCAAAATGAATCTGGAGAACATAACTAAGCTTGTCTCCACGGGGGGATACCAATACTACTCCAGCGCCTGAACCATTCAGCATCTTGGAGCCATCAAAGAACATAGTCCAATGCTCCGAGTGAACTTAAGTCGGCAATTGCTGCTCAATCCACTCAGCAAGGAAATCTGCAATTGGTTGGGACTTGATCGCCTTTTTTGCCTCAAATTTGATATCCAAGGGAAGGAGTTCAATCGCCCATTTTGCCACGACTAGTTGCATCTCTGTTATTCAGAATTTCAGGTAGTGGCGCGTCGCTGACGACTGTAATGGAGTGATCAGAGAAATAATGTGCAACCTTCTTCATGGTCATGTATATTCCATAGACAAGCTTCTGATAATGTGGATATCGTTGCTTGGATGGAGTCAAAACTTCAGAGAGATAATAAATTGGGCGTTGAACCTTGAAAGCTTTTCCTTCCTCTCCTCGCTCGACCGTGAGTACTGTACTGACAACTTGTCCAGTGGCTGCAATGTAAAGCAGTAAAGGCTCTTTGCTGATTGGCGCAGCGAGCACCGGCTGGGTGGAAAGCAGGGCTTTGAGCTCTGTAAACACTGCATCAGCTTCTTCAGTCCACTCGAACTTATCAGATTTCTTCATCAGTCGGTAAAGAGGCAAGGCCTTTTCAACGAGACGAGAAATGAATCGACTCAAGGCGGCCAAACAACCAGTCAGCTTCTGAACGTCATGCACTCGCACGGGGCGTTTCATTCGGAGAATGGTATCAACTTTTTCTAGATAGGCGTCGATTCCTCGTTCGGAAACGAGAAAACCGAGCAACCTGGAACTCCGAATGTGCATTTTGACGGATTAAGCTTGATATTGTACCTTCTTAGGTTGGCAAAGGTTTCTGCAAGGTCAGTCAATAGGTTGGAACCTTGGCGAGACTTGACCACAATGTCATCCATGTATGCTTCCACATTCTGACTGATTTGAGTGAGCGGGCACTTCTGAATCATTCTCATGAACGTGGCTCTAGCATTTTTAAGACCAAATGGCATGGTGACATAACAAAAGCACCCGAATGGGGTGATGAAGGCTGTTTTTATTTCGTCGGGACCATACAGCCGGATCTGATGATACCCGGAATATGCATCTAGGAAAGACAAGCGCTCACACCCCGCAGTCGAGTCAACAATCTGATCTATGCGAGGGAGAGCGAAGTGATCTTTCGGGCAGGCCTGATTGATATGCTTGAAATCAATGCACATACAAAGTGAATCATCCTTCTTAGGGACCATGACTACATTGGCTAACCACTCGGAGTGGTAGATTTCACGGATGAACTCTGCTGCCAACAGTCGAGCCACTTCTTTGCCAATTGCTTTTCTCTTCTGCATGGCGGACCGCCGAAGGTGCTCTTTGATGGGTTTTGCCCTGGGGTCGACACGTAAACGGTGCTCAGCCAGTTCTCTGGGTACACCTGGCATGTCAGAGGGTTTCCATGCGAAGATGTCCCAGTTCTCATGGAGGAACTGGATGAGCGCTTCTTCCTATTTGTTGTCGAGCGTTGTTGATATATGAGTCGGTGCCGTATTGGGATCAGTCGGGTGAATATGGATCGGCTTCGTTTCACCGGTCGACTGAAATGCGGAGTCTGTAGCAGGCTTCTTGGCTCGGAGCAAATCACTCGGATCTGCACTCTTTTGATACTCTTGGAATTCAACCGCTGCCATCTGTGCGTCGGAGATTTTGGAACCTTTCTGGAAACATTCCTCTGCCTTCTGCCGATTGCCAGTGACTGTGATCACACCTTTGGGGCCAGGCATCTTCAGCTTGAGGTACACATAACACGATCGAGCCATGAAACGTGCATATGCCAGCCTCCCCAGAATGGCATGATAAGCACTCTGGAAATCCACGACTTCAAATGTCAACTTTTCTTTGCCGAGTAATTCTGGGGAGTAATTACTCGGCCAGAATCACCAAAAACCACGTCAAGAGCGATCTGGCCGAGTAATTCTGCTTTCTTTCCGGGGATAACACCGTGGAATCTCATATTGCTCTCTCTAAGCTTGGACATCGGGATGCCCATCCCCTTCAAGGTTTCAGCATACAGGATATTCAGACCGCTACCACCATCCATCAGCACTTTAGTCAGTCGAGTGCCACCGACCACTGGGTCGACCACCAGCGCTTGCCTCCCAGGGGTGGCTACATGACCAGGATGGTCTGACTGGTCGAATGTGATGGCTATCTGGGACCATTTCAGGTACGTGGTCGCCGTCGCCGGAGCAACCATATTCACCTCTCTATTGATAACCTTCAACTGACTCTTGCTCTCAACATCAGAAAAAATCATGAGAGTGGAATTGACCTTGGGATAACAATCATCTTCCTCCTCGTCCTCATCTCTGTCCGACTCTTTCTCCTTCTCATTGGGTTGTTTCTCTCGGAACTGTTGGATCAGGAGTCGACATTGTCGAGTGGTATGCTTTGGGTAAATCAGATTACCTTCTTCATCTTTCTTCGTGTGGATGTGACACGGCAAATCCAGCACATCATTTCCTGCTTGATCCTTTACCTTCTTAGGCGGCCAGGGCCCCTTAGGCTTTCCCTTAAACTTTCCTTGAGCCACTGCTGCAATCTCTCCAGGTGCCGCTGGTTCGGCCTTACGCTTTTGTTTCCGACTGGAGCCACCCCACCACCGGCCTCTTGGCCGACTGGTTTACTCTTCCCGCTACGGAGTCGATCCTCTTCTTCTCCGTTAGCGTACCGGGTGGCTATCTCCATCATCCGGGTCAGAGTCATATCTCCAGTCCAACCGAATTCTAGAACTAACTCTCGGTACTTGACGCTTTCCTTGAAAGCGCACACTACCTGATGCTCTGATACATTCTCAACAGTGTGATGCAAAGTGGTCCACCTCTGAATGAATTCTCTCAAAGTCTCACTCGGCTTTTGCACACAATGCTGCAACTCGGGCAACCTGGCTGGTTGCTTGCACGTGCCCTCAAAAGTTCTTATGAACACTCGAGCTAACTCCTCCCAACTGTGTATACTGCCTGGAGCCAACTGAGTCAACCACACTCGGGCCGACCCTTCCAACATAAGAGGGAGATGCTTCATCGCTATCTCATCGTTTCCGCCTCCAATCAGCACAGCCACTCGGTAATCCTCAAGCCAGGTTCCAGGTTTGGATTCTCCAGTGAACTTACTAACTCCGGTTGCCAACCTGAAGTTGGGAGGAATTATTGCTTCCCTGATGGCTCTACTGAAACACTCTGGGCCCGAAACATGCAATCTGCTGTCACTCGGACGATCCCTGCCAAGGTCTTCTCTATGTGCTCTGTTCCGATCGACCAAGCCTTGAACGAGAATGGATCTCGCATCGAAGCCTGGCTCTCTTAGGTCCACTGGAGCCCTGCGCTCGCCACTATGACGGCATCTATCATCATTCCGCCGAGGCCCGTACGATTCACTCCTTGAAGGAAGCGTAGGCACTCAACGACGATTGTCGCGGTCAAACTGACGATCATACTGTCCACGGCCTTCACGCCACAGAGGCGATCTCGGGCTATGGGCCGACTGGACCGTATCTGCTACTATGGATCTGTTGTGAATCCTATTCCGCGACTAAGACATTGCAGTGTTCTGCTCCCCCGCTGCCCGGAGCAAGGCCCGGATCTGCATCAGCCCTCTGCCAGCCTCCGACTGGGAAGGCTGAATCGACTCTGCTATTCGGGCCGCAGCTGCGAGGTTCTGAATCGGAGTAGGGTATACCTTAGGTGGAGGCGGAAAAAGCTGTCGTCGACTGGACTCATGGATCCGCTCCTGAGCGCGCTCGTCGAGAGTGCATTGAAGATTATCCAGTCGAGTGCGCTCAGCCAAATTGGCTAGGCGCACCTCCTCCAAGGCCCGAGCCTCAGGGGTTTCTCCAACAATGGGCGTGTGGAGTGCATCCATGTTACGGCGACGAAGTTCTTCTCTCTGCTGCGAAGAGTGGGGTTCAGGTCGGTATTCCTCGTGGACACGTGATGGATCGCCGTCTCTGTCTTCGCCGTCCTCACGACGAAAACCAGGCGGACTATGGGGTCCGTCGACCATCAAGACTTCTGCCGCAGGGTTGCTGCTGTCGCATTCAGATGCGGTCTCCGCGGAGCCAGTCGACAGATCGAACATGCCGTGGAGGGTTTTGTCGGGCTCGATTTCCGCGACTTGATGGGTGGCTGAACGCCGAGCCACCACATGCTTCACCCACCGCTGAAGCCGCGATCGATCGGATCGCTTGCGGCAGCGGGCAGCGGGGAGGGAAGATACCATCGGAGCCAACTGATACTGGGTCGACGGCTGCCGAAGAAGGATGCCGCGAACGCACGTGCGGAAGTGCGTCACCCCTTGGACGGGGAGGGCCTCAACGTTGAGCGGAGCTTCCTGAAGCCACGCCGAGTCGTCGGCGACGAAAACGAGCGCGCCGAGACGGATCTCGCGCCTCTCAGCCAACTCGCCGCCGGAAACCATGATGATGATCGGAAAAACTTGCAACTTCACCAATAAGTCGCTAAGACACCTGCCCCGCGGTGGGCGCCAACTGTCGTGGTTCTAAGACTGGCAGTAGAAAGGGGGGTAGGTATGGAGAGGCAAGTAGAGGGCCGGCCCTTTTCCTTGTCCCTCTCTCCTCCTTCATTCTCTCCTACTCCTACTACATGGAAGGGGGAATCCTACTCCCGGCGGGAGTAGGACTCCCCAGGGCGCGCCCTAGTAGAGGGCCGACCCTCCCCCTCCTCCACTCCTTTATATACGGGGGAGGGGGGCACCCCATAGACACACAAGTTGATCATTGATCTCTTAGCCGTGTGTGGTGCCCCCCTCCACCATAATCCACCTCGGTCATACCGTCATAGTCCTTAGGCAAAGCCTTGGAGCCGATAGCTTCATCATCACCATAATCATGCCGTCGTGCTGACGAAGCTTTCCCTCGAAGCCCTACTGGATTGTGAGTTCGTGGGACGTCACCGAGCTGAACGTGTGCAGATCGCGGAGGTGCCATACGTTCGGTACTAGGATCGGTCGATCGTGAAGATGTACGACTACATCAACCGCGTTGTCATAACGCTTCTGCTTTTGGTCTACGAGGGTACATGGACATCACTCTCCCCTCTCGTTGCTATGCATCACCATGATCTTGCGTGTGTGTAGGATTTTTTTTGAAATTATTGCATTCCCCAATAGGTGAAGCGAAGACATAGCATTTGTTTCATTGTTATTCTTTCTCTTATTTGAGTCACGGGACCACCGTACTATAAGAGGGGTATAGGTTCTTGAAGCTTAGGTATGCTGTGATGCTTTGCCGGAACCTACAAAAGACTGAGAGAAATCTCTTTGTGCACCGAATGATTAATTTCCAGCCAGAGACATTGTTCTCCTGAGCTGCAAGAGATATCCTTCGGACCGAGGAGTTAGCATTACTTGCTCCACAAGGAATGTTACCATTGTGCTCAAAATCTGCCCATTCGAAATGTGTCGTTTGGCCATTGGCTGGACCATGTGTGCTAAATGGTCATTTCCCTTCAGGAAAATGTTGGTGCAATAATTTATCTCCGTATGTTTTGGAGATTGTTGTCATAAACAGTGTGGGACTGATGTGTATGCTAGTGCACACAGAGTGACAAGTCCCTGAATTTATGAGGAGTTTGGTACAAACTCCCAAGATAATCTCCTGTGTGGCAACGAAGATTATCACCGAAGATTATGCCTGTCGAAAGTGATCCCTCAAAATTGTTGACGTGAAGCAATTGGTTCGGTGTCGTCTGAAGAAATGGACTACAACCGAGAAGATTGAAGATGAAGTGAAGATGTAGTATATGTTTCGTAGTTCTTTTTTTCTCTTCCTTAAGTCATAGGACCACCGTACTATTAAGAGAGGTATACTATTCAAAGCTTACGGTTCTCTGATGCTATACCCGAATCCTAAGTGAGATGAGAGAAATCTCTTTGTGTTCCGAATAAATACTTGTCAGCAAGAGACGATGTTCTTCTTCGCCGCCAGTGATTTGATTCAGACCGAGGAGTTAGCATTTCTTGCCCCGCGTGCTAAAAAATTCGATCGTTAGATATGCGTCGGTTGGACATTGGCAGAGTGGTCATGTCCAAAATGGTAATTTCCCATCGGGAAGACCGCGACTATAAATAGCCCACCCCGGTCAACATGCGCCATGGGCTACTCCATGAGATTTCGAGAAGATTAAGTGAGCACCCTCTCTCCCGAGTGATTTGAGTTTAAAATCCACCGAGAGAAAAACCCTAGAATCAAAAAAATTAGATAGTGGTTTAGCATCACTCAAATCTAAGTCCAGTATGCTCTGCCTATTACTCTTGAGAGCTACGAACTCTCTAAATGGTTAGGTGTCAAATTCTTCAGTGACCAAGAGTGATTGTGGTTCATGAAGAAGAATCTTGTAAAGGCTCGGAGATCACCTGAAGCATCTACCACGAGTGATCGGCACTGATTGATGAATCATTTGTCAAGGAGAATAGGGCGAAGAGAGTTTATCTCCTATGTTCAATCACAACCCCTCCAACCAGATGTAGTCCTTTTGCAGAAGGGTGAACTGGTCTACCAAATCCTCTCTCGCCATCGAGCATCACTAGTTACCTCTGTCCTCAGTTTACATTCGGTATATGTTGTATATTAATTTTGGACCATGTGATTTTGTTTGATGCATGTTTTTAAGTTTCACTCGTTAGCTCTTGGTCGCTCACTTATACGTCTCCAATGTATCTATAATTTTTGATTGTTCCATGCAATTATATTATCAATCTTGGATATTTTATATGCATTTATATGCTACTTTATATGATTTTTGGGACTAACCTATTGACCAAGAGCCCAGTGCCAGTTTCTGTTTTTCCTTGTTTTTGAGTTCTACAGAAAAGGAATACCAAACGGAGTCCAATTGACCTGCCAATTTTTGTGGATTTTTTATGGGCCAAAAGAAGCCCCGGAAGTAAAAGAGTTGGGCCAGAAGAGTCCCGAGCCATCCACCAGGGTGGAAGGCGCGCCCTACCCCCTTGGTGCGCCCCCTACCTCGTGGATGACTCGGAGAACCCCCCCTGACGTGAGACCGATGCCAAAAATTCCTATAAATACAGAAACCCCCGAAAAGAAACATAGACCGGGAGTTCCGCTGCGGCAAGCCTCTGTAGCCACCAAAACCCAATCGGGGACCCTGTTCTAGCAACCTGCGGGAGGGGGGAATCATCACCGATGGCCATCTTAATCATCCCGGCGCTCTCCATGACGAGGAGGGAGTAGTTCACCCTTGGGGCTGAGGGTATGTACTAGTAGCTACGTGTTTGATCTCTCTCTCTCTCTCTCTCTCTCTCTCTCTCTCTCGTGTTCTTGATTTGGCACGATCTTGATGTAACGCGAGCTTTGCTATTATAGTTGGATCTTTTGATGTTTCTCCCCCTCTACTTTCTTGTAATGGATTGAGTTTTCCATTTGAAGTTATCTTATCGGATTGAGTCTTTAAGGATTTGAGACCACTTGATGTATGTCTTGCGTGGGATACCTGTGGTGACAATGGGGTATTCTATTGATTCACTTGGTGTATGTTTTGGTGATCAACTTGCGGGTTTCGTGACCTCGGGAATCTATGCATAGGGGTTGGCACACGTTTTCGTCTTGACTCTCTGGTAGAAACTTTGGGGCACTCTTTGAAGTTCTTTGTGTTTGTTGAATAGATGAATATGAGATTGTGTGATGCATATCGTATAATCATACCCGCGGATACTTGAGGTGACATTGGAGTATCTAGGTGGCATTAGGGTTTTTGTTTATTTGTGTCTTAAGGTGTTATTTTACTACGAACTCTAGGGCTGTTTGTGACACTTATAGGAATACCCAATGGATTGATCGGAAAGAATAACTTTGAGGTGGTTTCGTACCCTACAATAATCTCTTCGTTTGTTCTCCGCTATTAGTGACTTTGGAGTGACTCTTTGTTGCATGTTGAGGGATAATTATATGATCTAATTATGTTATCCTTGTTGAGATACTTGCACTAGTGAAAGTATGAACCCTAGGCCTTGTTTCGAAGCATTGCAATGCCGTTTGTGCTCACTTTTATCATTAGTTACCTTGCTGTTTTTATATTTTCAGATTACAAAAACCTATATCTACCATCCATATTGCACTTGTATCACCATCCCTTCACCGAACTAGTGCACCTATACAATTTACCATTGTATTGGGTGTGTTGGGGACACAAGAGACTCTTTGCTATTTGGTTGTTGGGTTGTTTGAGAGAGACCATCTTCATCCTACGCCTCCCACGGATTGATAAAACTTAGGTCATCCACTTGAGGGAAATTTGTTACTGTCCTACAAACCTCTACACTTGGAGGCCCAACAACATCTACAAGAAGAAGGTTGTGTAGTAGACATCAAGCTCTTTTCTGGCGTCGTTGCTTGGGAGGTGAGTGCTTGAAGGTATATCTTTAGATCTTGCAATCGAATATTTTTTTCGTGTTTTATCACTAGTTTAGTCTGTAGAAGAAAACTACAAAAATATGGAATTGAGGTTGCCTCATATGCTTCATCTTTTTAATATCTTTTGTGAAAATGATGGAAAGGAAAATTGTGCCAAAGTGTTAGAAGAAGAATTTATTAAAATGTTTGGCACTAAATCTTTGAATGATGAGCATGATTGCAATGTTGTTAGTATGAATTCTTTGAATATCCATGATGCTAATGATATGCAAAGCCACAAGCTTGGGGATGCTATGTTTGATGAAGATGATATTTTTAGTCCCCCAAGTTTTGATGAGAAAATTTATTATGATGATAGCATGCATCCTTTTTATGATGATTATGTTGATGAAAGTGGTTTCGGAGAGGTCATGACTTTATTTAGTGATGAATCCACTATTTTGGAAGAGGTTCCAATTGATTATGAGAACAAAGTTGCTATCTATGATTATTATTGTGATGACATGTATGCTATAAAGAATAATGATAACCATGAAACTTGTCATCTTTATTTTAATTTTCAATTGGATTATGCCTCACATGATAGTTATTTTGTTGAGTTTGCTCCCACTACTATTCATGAGAAGATATTTGCTTATGTGGAGAGTAATAAAAATTCTATGCTTATGCATCATGAAAATAGTTCTTTATGTGATATTTATATTGTTGAATTCATTCATGATGCTACTGAAATTTATTATGAAGGAGGAACATATGCTTGTAGGAATTGCAATAACATCAAGTTTCCTCTCTATGTGTTGAAAATCTCGAAGCTATGCTTGTTTTGCTTTCCTATGCTAGTTGATTCTTGTTCCCATAAGTTGTTTGCTCACAAAATCCCTATGCATAGGAAGTGGGTTAGGCTTAAATGTGCTAGTTATATTCTTCATGATGCTCTCTTTATATTTCAAATCTTATCTTTTATGTGAGCATCATTGAAATCATCATGCCTAGCTAGAAAGGCATTAAAGAAAAGCGCTTGTTGGGAGACAACCCAATATTTACCCCTACTGTTTTTGTGTCTCCACATGATTAATCTACTGTAGTAATCATGTTTTATAGATTTTGTTTCAATAAAGTACCAAGTAGAACCTTTGGGAAGACTTGGGTGAAAGTTAATGTGATCTTGCTGTAAAAAACAGAAACTTTGCGCTCACGAGATTAGCTGTCATTTTTACAGAAGAGTGCTTTTAAGTTGATTATTTTTGCATAAGATTAATAGAAAAATCTCACGTCCACAAATTTATTTCAGAATTTTTGTAGTTACAGAAGTATTCGAGAGTTACAGATTACTACAGACTGTTCTGTTTTTAATAGATTCTGTTTTCTATGTGTTGTTTGCTTATTTTGATGAATCTATGAGTAGTATCGGAGGGTATGAACCATAGAGAAGTTGGAATACAGTAGATATTACACCAATATAAATAAAGAATGAGTTAAAAACAGTACCAAAAGTGGTGATTTTATTTCCTTATACTAACGGAGGTTACGAGTTTTCTGTTGAGTTTTGTGTTGTGAAGTTTTCAAGTTTTGGGTAAAGATTCAATGGACTATGGAATAAGGAGTGGCAAGAGCCTCAGATTGGGGATTCCCAAGGAACCCTAAGGTAATATTGAAGGAAAACCAAGAGCCTAAGATTCGGGATGCCCCGGAAGGCATCCCCTCTTTCGTCTTCATTCATCGGTAACCTTACTTGGAGCTATATTTTTATTCACCACATGATATGTGTTTTGCTTGGAGCGTCATTTTTTTTGCTTGATGTTTGAATAAAATACCAAGATCTAAAATTCTTAAATGTTAGAGAGTCTTCACATAGTTGCATAATTATTCAACTACTCATTGATCTTCACTTATATATTTCAGAGTAGTTTGTCATTTGCTCTAGTGCTTCACTTATATCTTTTTAGAGCACGACGGTAGTTTTATTTTGAAGAAATTGATGAACTCTCATGCTTAACTTATATTATTTTTGAGAGCCTTAAACAGCATGGTAATTTTCTTAGGTTATGAATTTAGTCCTAATATGATAGGTATCCAAGAGGGATATAATAAAAACTTTCATATAAAGTACATTGAATACTATGAAAAGTTTGATTCTTTATGATTGTTTTGAGATATGAAGATGGTGATATTAGAGTCATGCTAATGGAGTAGTTATGAATTTGAGAGATACTTGTGTAAAAGTTGGTGATTCCCGTAGCATGCACGTATGGTGAACCGTTATGTCATGAAGTTGGAGCATGAGGTATTTATTGAGTGTATTCCTTATCAGTGGAGGTCGGGATCGCGTGATGGTTAACTCCTACCAACCTTTCATAATTCTTTCATACATGTCACTCTTGAGTCATTGCACATCCCGATACACCGTCGTAGGCATTCATATAGAGTCATATTTTGTTCTAAGTATTGATTTGTAATTCTTGAGTTGTAAGTAAATAAAAGTGTGATGATCATCATTATTAGAGCATTGTCCCAGTGAGGAAAGGATGATGGAGACTATGATTCCCCCACAAGTTGGGTTGAGACTCCGGACGAAAAATAAAAATAAAAAAAGAGGCAAAAAAAGAGAGGGCCCCCAGAAAAGGAAAAAACAAAAAATGAGAGAAAAAGAGAGAAGGGGCAATGCTACTATCCTTTTACCAGACTTGTGCTTCAAAGTAGCACCATGATTTTCATAATAGAGAGTCTCCTGTGTTGTCACTTTCATATACTAGTGGGACTTTTCCATCATAGAACTTGGCTTGTATATTCCAACGATGGTCTTCCTCAAATGCCCTAGGTATTCATGAGCAAGCAAGTTGGATGCACACCCACTTAGTTTCTTTTTGAGCTTTCATACACTTATAGCTCTAGTGCATCCGCTGCATGGCAATCCCTACTCACTCACATTGATATCTATTGATGGGCATCTCCATAGCCCGTTGATATGCCTAGTTGATGTGAGACTATCTCCTTATTTTTGTCTTCTCCACAACCACCATTCTATTCCACCTATAGTGTTATGTCCATGGCTCACACTCATGTATTGCCTGAAAGTTGAAAAAGTTTGAGAATACTAAAGTATGAAACAATTGCTTGGCTGAAACCAGGGTTGTGCATGATTTAAATATTTTGTGCGATGAAGATAGAGCATAGCCAGACTATATGATTTCGTAGGGATAGCTTTCTTTGGCTAGGTTATTTTGAGAAGACATGATTGCTTTGTTCGTATGATTAAAGTATTATTGTTTTTATGTCAATATTAACTTTTGTTTTGAATCTTATGGATCTGAATTTCTTGCCATAATAAAGAATATTACATTGATAAATATGTTAGGTAGCATTCCAAATCAAAAATTCTGTTTTTATCATTTACCTACTCGAGGACGAGCAGGAATTAAGCTTGGGGATGCTTGATACGTCTCCAACATATCTATAAGTTTTGATTGTTCCTTGCTATTATATTATCAATCTTGGATGTTTTATATGCATTTATATGCTATTTTATATGATTTTTGGGACTAACCTATTAACCCAGAGCCCGGTGCCAGTTTCTGTTTTTCCCTTGTTTTTGAGTTTTTACAGAAAAAGAATACCAAACGGAGTCCAATTGACCTGCCAATCTTTGTGGATTTTTATGGACCAAAAGAAGCCCCCGAAGTAAAATAGTTGGGCCAGAAGAGTCCCGAGCCATCCACGAGGGTGGAGGGCGCGCCCTACCCCCCCTGGGTGCGCCCCCTACCTCGTGGATGACTTGGAGACCCCCTGACGTGAGACCAACGCCAAAAATTCCTATAAATACAAAAAAACCCCAAAAGAAACCTAGATCGTGAGTTCCACCGCCGCAAGCCTCTGTAGCCACCAAAAACCAATCGGGACCCTGTTCCGGCACCATGCCGGAGGGGGGAATCATCACCGGTGGCCATCTTCATCATCCCGATGCTCTCCATGATGAGGAGGGAGTAGTTCACCCATGGGGATGAGGGTATGTACCAGTAGCTATGTGTTTGATATCTCTCTCTCTCTCTCTCGTGTTCTTGATTTGACATGATCTTGATGTACCGCGAGATTTGCTATTATAGTTGGATCTTATGATGTTTCTCCCTGATATGCCTCCAACGTATCTGTAATTTTTGATTGTTCCATGCTATTATATTATCTATTTTGGATGTTTAATGGGCCTTAATATGTTCTTTTATATTATTTTGGGACTAACCTATTAACCGAAGGCCCAGTGCAAATTGCTGTTTTTTTGCCTATTTCAGTGTTTCGCAAAAAAGGAATATCAAACGGAATGAAACCTTCGTGAGGATCTTCCTTGGAACAAAAGCAATCCAGGACACTTGGAGTGGAAGTCAGAGACGCAACAAGGCGACCACGAGGCAGGAGGCACGCCCAGGGGGGTAGGCGCGCCCCCACCCTCGTGGGCCCCTCGTAGCTCCACCGACCTACTTCTTTCTCCTATATATACTCTTATACCCTGAAAACATCGATGGGAGCCACAAAACCACTTTTACACCGCCGCAACCTTATGTACCCATGAGATCCCATCTTGGGCCTTTTCTGGCGATCTGCCGGAGGGGGATTCGATCACAGAGGGCTTCTACATCAACACCATAGCCTCTCTGATGATGTGTGAGTAGTTTACCACAGACCTTCGGGTCCATAGTTATTAGCTAGATGGCTTCTTCTCTCTCTTTGGATCTCAATACAAAGTTCTCCTCGATGTTCTTGGAGATCTATTCGATGTAATACTCTTTTGCGGTGTGTTTGCCGAGATCCAATGAATTGTGGGTTTTTGAATTTGATTACCTATGAATGTTATTTGGTTCTTCTCTGAATTCTTATATGCATGATTTGATATCTTTACAAGTCTCTTTGAATTACCGATTTAGTTTGGCCTACTAGATTGATCTTTCTTGCAATGGGAGAAGTGCTTAGCTTTGGGTTCAATCTTGCAGTGCTCGATCCCAGTGACAGAAAGGGAACCGACACATATTGTATTGTTGCCATCGAGGATAAAAAGATGGGGTTTATATCATATTGCTTGAGTTTATCTTTCTACATCATGTCATCTTGCCTAATGCCTTACTCCGTTCTTATGAACTCAATACTCTAGATGCATGCTAGATAGCGATCGATGTGTGGAGTAATAGTAGTAGATGTAGAATCATTTCGGTCTACTTGACACGGACGTGATGCCTATATTCATGATCATTGCCTTAGATATCATCATAACTATGCACTTTTCTATCAATTGCTCGGCGGTAATTTGTTCACCCACCGTAATACATGCTATCATGAGAGAAGCCACTAGTGAAACCTATGTCCCCCGAGTGTACTTTATATCATATAAGTTTCCAATCTACAATTCTAGTTTACTATTTATTTTGCAATCTTTATTTTCCAATCTATACAACAAAAATACCAGAAATATTTATCTTATTATGTTTATGAGATCTCACTTTTGCAAGTGCCCATGAAGGGATTGACAACCCCTTTATCGTGTTGGTTGCAAGGTTCTTGATTGTTTGTGCAGGTACTAGGTGACTTGCATGTAGTCTTCTACTAGATTGATACCTTGATTCTCAAAACTGAGGGAAATACTTACGCTACTTTGCTGCATCACCCTTTTCTCTTCAAGGGAAAACCAACGCATGCTCAAGATGTAGCAAGAAGGATTTCCGGCACCGTTGTCGGGGAGATCTACGCAAAGTCAAGACATACCAAGTACCCATCACAAACTCTTATCCCTCACATTACATTATTTGTCATTTGCCTCTCGTTTTCCTCTCCCCCACTTCACCTTTGCCGTTTTATTCACTCTTTTTCTTTCGCCTCTTTTCGCTTGCCTCTTGTGTGTTCGTGTGTTAGATCGTTTATTTCGCCGTCATGGCTAGCTCTTTCTCCCTTGCTTCGTCCCCCGATTTTGAAGTCCTCCACTTCAAAAAAAGACAAGGAGAAAACTTATAAGATGTTTGGTATAGGATGATAGAATCCTATCGTAGTTGCAGTATAGAGGGAGATTTCAAGATTTTACTTTGCAATTTTTATGTTGGGCTAACCATATCCCATAGACAACTCCTTGATTTTGCCGCCAACGGGAATTTTATTAAAGTTGATCCTAGTATTGCTCATGAAATTATAGAGGGGATAGTAGGAGTACTTCCCCCACAAAAGGGACCTCACCATACTCAAGAAGGAACCCGAATCTTAGAGAAATTATGCGAATTGCAAAAATCTATTGAACCTCTTAAAAATGTTGGTGGGAACCTTAACCGCATGAATACGTTGATTACACTTTGCAATAAGCGGTTGGATGCTCTAGATATAAAAATCTCCGAGCATGAAGGAAAATGTAAGGAACCTCCCGGATCCGAGCATAACTTCATTAAAAAGATCAACACCAAAGATGGCAATACCTAGATCAATTCTTGTTTTTATGCCTAGCTAGGGGCGTTAAACGATAGCGCTTGTTGGGAGGCAACCCAATTTTATTTTTGTTCCTTGATTTTTGTTCCTGTTTAGTAATATATAATTCATATAGCCTCTGTTTAGATGTGGTTTTATGTTTTAATTAATGTTTGTGCCATGTAGAACCGTTGGGAAGACTTGGGTGAAGTCTTTGCGATCTTGCTGTAAAAAATAGAAACTTTTGCACTCACGAGATTAGATGCCATTTTTTTACTGGAGAGTGATTTTAGGTTGATTCTTTTTGAAGATGATTAATACAAAAATTACTCATGTCCAAAAATTTATTTCTGAATTTTTGGAGTTACAGAAGTATACATTTGATACAGATTGCTACAGACTGTTCTGTTTTTGACAGATTCTGTTTTTCGTGTGTTGTTTGCTTATTTTGATGAATCTATGGCTAGTATCGGGCAGTATGAACCATAGAGACGTCGGAATACATTAGGTTTAACACCAATATAAATAAAGAATGAGTTAATTACAGTACCTTAAGGTGGTAATTTGTTTTCTTATACTAACGAAGCTCATGAGATTTTCTGTTTGAGTTTTGTGTTGTGAAGTTTTCAAGTTTTTGGGTAAAGATTTGATGGATTTTGGAACAAGGAGTGGCAAGAGCCTAAGCTTGGGGATGCCCAAGGCACCCCAAGGTAAAATTCAAGGACAACCAAAAGCCTAAGCTTGGGGATGCCCCATAAGGCATCCCCTCTTTCGTCTTCGTCAATTGGTAACTTTACTTGAGGCTATATTTTTATTCACCAGATGTTATGTGTTTTGCTTGGAACGTCTTGTATGATTTGAGTCTTTGATTTTTAGTTTACCACAATCATCCTTGCTGTACACACCTTTTGGGAGAGACACACATGAATCGGAATTTATTAGAATACTCTATGTGCTTCACTTATATCTTTTGAGCTAGATAATTTTGCTCTGGTGCTTCACTTATACATTTTTAGAGCACGGTGGTGGTTTTATTTTATAGAAATTATTGATCTCTCATGCTTCACTTATATTATTTTGAGAGTCTTTTAGAACAACATGGTAATTTGCTTTGGCTATAAAATTAGTCCTAATATGATAGGCATCCAAGATAGGTATAATAAAAACTTTCATATAGAGTGCATTAAATACTATGAGAAGTTTGATACTTGATAGTTGTTTTGAGATATAAAGGTGGTAATATTAGAGTCATGCTAGTTGGGTAATTGTAGAATTGAGAAATACTTGTATTAAGGATTGCAAGTCCCATAGCATGCACGTATGGTAAACATTGTGTGACAAATTTGATGCATGGGGTGTTCCTTGATTGCTTTCCTTATGAGTGGCGGTCGGGGACGAGCGATGGTCTTCTCCTACCAATCTACCCCTCTAGGAGCATGCGCGTAGTGCTTGGTTTTGATGACTTGTAGATTTTTGTAATAAGTATGTGAGTTCTTTATGAATAATGTTGAGTCCATGGATTATACACACTCTCACCCTTCCATCATTGCTAGCCTCTTCGGTACCGTGCATTGCCCTTTCTCACCTTGAGAGTTGTTGCAAACTTCGCCGGTGCATCCAAACCCCGTGATATGATACACTCTATCACACATAAGCCTCCTTATATCTTCCTCAAAACAGCCACCATACCTACCTATTATGGCATTTCCATAGCCATTCTAAGATATATTGCCATGCAACTTTCCACCGTTCCGTTTATTATGACACGCTCCATCATTGTCATATTGCTTTGCATGATCATGTAGTTGACATCGTATTTGTGGCAAAGCCACCTTCATAATTCTTTCATACATGTCACTCTTGATTCATTGCACATCCTGGTACACCGCCGGAGGCATTCACATAGAGCCATATTTTGTTCTAAGTATCGAGTTGTAATTCTTGAGTTGTAAGTAAATAAAAGTGTGCTGATTTTCATTATTAGAGCATTTTCCCATGTGAGGAAAGGATGATGGAGACTATGATTCCCCCACAAGTCGGGATGAGACTCTAGACGAAAAAAGAGAGGGCAAAGAAGCCCCCCCCCCAAAGCGAAGCCAAAGAAGCCCAAATAAAAGAAATGAGAGAAAAAGAGAAAAGGGGCAATGTTACTATCCTTTTTCCACACTTTTGCTTCAAAGTAGCACCATGATCTTCATGAATCATGATAGAGAGTCTCTTATTTTGTCACTTTCATATACTAGTGGGAATTTTTTATTATAGAACTTGGCTTGTATATTCTGATGATGGGCTTCCTCAAAATGCCCTAAGTCTTTGTGAGCAAGCAAGTTGGATGCACACCCACTTAGTTTCTTTTGTTGAGCTTTCATATATTTATAGCTCTAGTGCATCCGTTGCATGGCAATCCCTACTCCTCGCATTGACATCAATTGATGGGCATCTCCATAGCCTGTTGATTAGCCGTGTCAATGTGAGACTTTCTCCTTTTTTTGGTCTTCTCACACAACCTCCATCATCATATGATATTCCACCCATAGTGCTATGTCCATTGCTCGCGCTCATATATTGCGTGAAAGTTGAAAAGGTTTGAAAAGGCTAAGTATGAAACAATTGCTTGGCTTGTAATCCGGGTCGTGCATGATGGGAGCATTTTGTGTGATGAAAATGAAGCATGGCCAAACTATATGATTTTGTAGGGATAAGCTTTCTTTAGCTATGTTATTTTGATAAGACATAATTGCTTAGTTAGCATGCTTAGGAATTATTATTTTTATGTCAATATTAAACTTTTGTCTAGAATCTTTTGGATCTAAACATTCATGCCACAATAAAGAGAATTACATTGAAAATTATGTTAGGTAGCATTCCACATCAAAAATTTTGTTTTTATCATTTACCTACTCGAGGACGAACAGGAATTAAGCTTGGGGATGCTTGATACGTCTCCAACGTATCTATAGTTTTTGATAGTTCCATGCTATTGTATTATCTGTTTTGGATGTTTAATGAGCTTTAATATTATTTTGGGACAAACCTATTAACCGAAGGCCCAGTGCAAATTGCTATTTTTTTGCCTATTTCGGTGTTTCGCAGAAAAGGAATATCAAACGGAATCCAAACGGAATGAAACTTTCGCGAGGATCTTTCTTGGAACAAACGCAATCCAGGAGACTTGGAGTGGAAGTCAGAGACGCAATGAGGTGGCCACGAGGCAGGAGGCTGCAGCCAGGGGGGTAGGCACGCCCCCACCCTCGTGGGCCCCTCGTAGCTCCACCCTACTTCTTTCGCCTCTATATATACTCTTATACCCTGAAAACATCGAGGGGAGCCACAAAACCACTTTTCCACCACCGCAACCTTCTGCACCCATGAGATCCCATCTTGGGGCCTTTTTCAGCAATCTGCCGGAGGGGGATTCGATCACGGAGGGCTTCTACATCAACACCATAGCCTCTCCGATGATGTGTGAATAGTTTATCACAGACCTTTTGGTCCATAGTTATTAGCTAGATGGCTTCTTATCTCTCTTTGGATCTCAATACAAAGTTCTCCTCGATGTTCTTGGAGATCTATTCGTTGTAATACTCTTTTGCGGTGTGTTTGCCGAGATCCGATGAATTGTGGGTTTATGAATTTGATTATCTATGAATATTATGTGGTTCTTCTCTGAATTATTATATGCATGATTTGATATCTTTGCAAGTCTCTTCGAATTACTGGTTTAGTTTGGCCTACTAGATTGATCTTTCTTGCAATGGGAGAAATGATTAGCTTTGGGTTCAATCTTGCGGTGCTTGATCCCAGTGACAGAAAGGGAACCGACACGTATTGTATTGTTGCCATCGAGGTTAAAAAGATGGGGTTTATATCATCTTGCTTGAGTTTATCCCTCTACATCATGTCATCTTGCCTAATGCGTTACTCCGTTCTTATGAACTTAATACTCTAGATGCATGCTGGATAACGATCGATGTGTGGGGTAATAGTAGTAGATGCAGAATCGTTTCGGTCTACTTGACACGGACGTGATGCCTATATTCATGATCATTGCCCTAGATATCATCATAACTATGCACATTTCTATCAATTGCTCGGCAATAATTTGTTCACCCACCGTAATACATGCTATCATGAGAGAAGACACTAGTGAAACCTATGGCCCCCGGGTCTACTTTATATCATATAAGTTTCCAATCTACATTTACTATTTATTTTGCAATCTTTATTTTCCAATCTATACAGCAAAAATACCAAAAATATTTAGCTTATTATCTTTATGAGATCTCACTTTTGCAAGTGGCCGTGAAGGGATTGACAACCCCTTTATCGTGTTGGTTGCAAGGTTCTTGATTATTTGTGCAGGTACTAGGCGACTTGCGTGTAGTCTCCTACTGGATTGATACCTTGGTTCTCAAAACTGAGGGAAATACTTACGCTACTTTGCTGCATCACCCTTTCTTCTTCAAGGGAAAACCAACGCATGCTCAAGAGGTAGCACTCCCCCTCTACCTTCTTGTAATGGATTGAGTTTTCTCTTTGAAGTTACCTTATCAGATTGAGTCTTTAAGGATTTGAGAACACTTGATGCATGTCTTGCGTGGGATACCTGTGGTGACAATGGGGTATTCTATTGATTCACTTGATGTATGTTTTGGTGATCAACTTGCGGGTTTCGTGACCTTGGGAATCTACGCATAGGGGTCGGCACACGTTTTCATCTTGACTCTCTGGTAGAAACTTTGGGGCACTCTTTGAAATTCTTTGTGTTGGTTGAATAGATAAATCTGAGATTGTGTGATGCATATCGTATAATCATACCCGCAAATACTTGAGGTGACATTGGAGTATCTAGGTGACATTAGGGTTTTGGTTGATTTGTGTCTTAAGGTGTTATTTTACTACAAACTCTAGGGCTGTTTGTGACACTTATAGGAATAGCCCAATGGATTGATCGGAAAGAATAACTTTGAGGTGGTTTCGTACCCTACAATAATCTCTTCGTTTGTTCTCCACTATTAGTGACTTCTGAGTGACTCTTTGTTGCATGTTGAGGGATAATTAATTATATGATCTAACTCTGTTATCCCTGTTGAGAGAATTTGCACTAGTGAAAGTATGAACCCTAGGCCTTGTTTCGAAGCATTGCAATACCGTTTGTGCTCACTTTTATCATTAGTTACCTTGCTGTTTTTATATTTTCATATTACAAAAACTTATATCTACCATCCATATTGCACTTGTATCACCATCTCTTTACCGAACAAGTGCACCTATACAATTTACCATTGTATGGGGTGTATTGGGGACACAAGAGACTCTTTGCTATTTGGTTGCAGGGTTGTTTGAGAGAGACCATTTTCATCCTATGCCTCCCACGGATTGATAAACCCTAGGTGATCCACTTAAGGGAAATTTGCTACTGTCCTACAAACCTCTGCACTTGGAGGCCCAACGACGTCTACAAGAAGAAGGTTGTGTAGTAGACATCACTCACTGTACTACGTTTATCTTCATTCCGATGCTGGGTTCCGAGAGATTTGAATTTTCCGAAAGAAATATTAAATCTCCCATTCACCCCCTATGATAGACATACTTTGTTCCTATAGGAAGGTTACGACTATAAATAGCCACCCCACTCCAACGTTGATCATTGGCTTCTCTGCTTGAGATTCCGAGAAGATTGATTGAGCACCCCTCTCGAGATATTTGAGTAAGATCCACAGAGAGAAAATCAAGAACAGAAACTTAGACAGTGTCTGAGCATCACAGTATATCCGAGTTAAGTTATTGTACCTATTACTCTTGAGAGTTGCACACTATCTAGAAGGATAGGTGTCAGCTTGAGTGTCGACGAGTAATTGTCTTCACCAAGCAAAGTCTTCAGCAACCAAGAGAAACTGTGGTTCGTGAAGAACTATCAAAGGTTCGGAGATCAGTGATAAGTATCTACCCCGAGTGAAGTCAACCGAAGTATGATCAGCTTTAGGTTGAAGGAGAATAGGATGAAGAGAGGTTTGCTCCCGTGTTCAATCACAAGTCCCTCCAACCAGATGTAACTCTTTTGAAGAAGAGTGAACTAGTCTATCAGATCTCCTATCACCATCGAGCCCACTGGTTCATTCTACTCTACTGTAATACCTTCAGTAGTTTACTTTCAGTGCTCTGTGTGCCGACTGTTTTCCATGATCATGTATTTGTAGTGTAGTTGTTCTTAGTCTCGGTTATTGTCTCTATTGTGTGAGCTACTCATTCTCTCATACTCCCTTTGTTTTTATTTACTCCACATATTAGCTTTGACTAAGTCAAACTTTATCAACTTTGACCAAATTATCGAAAACAATCTAAACTTTCATAATAACAAATATATAAGGTATGAAAATATATTGAATGATGATTCTAGTGGTATTGATTTGGTATTGTGGCTGTTAATAATTTTTTGTATAAACTTGGTCAAAGTTTACGAAGTTTGACTCGAGACAAAGCTAATATGCAAAGTAAATAAAAATGGAGGGAGTAATTAATTTCGTGGTTAGCATCTCTTGTTCTGTCCTCACATGTTGTTCGGTCATCTATGTTATTTATCCTAATACCTTTTTGTGCTACCATCATCATAGTGAAAGTCTTGTGCTACTATACTCAGAAGATCATCATGTCTTTCCTTGAAAATATTTGCTTAGTTTATTTATATGCATTATCTTTCGATTGTGCTCTGTTTGTTTCTCTTCAGTACTTTGTCTACTTAGTCTATTCCGCTCTAGTAATTAGTTTTGATTCAAAGTTTCAAAAGAAATTTTGGATCTCCCATTCACCCCCTCTTGTCGATATAATCTCTGTCCTAACAATATGCGTCAGTGTGTTAGTGAGGAGAAGTATCTGATCTATGCTCCATTTATTCGAGCACTATTGAGGAGGTGTATCATGCCAGGTACATTGCTCAGTATCGTATTGCAGTCCCTAAGCCTTCTGCTAACTGAAACCTGCGTGCTCCTACTCCATATGCGCCTCCCAAGAAGGGGCGCAACCCCAAGGCCAGAGGCTAGTCCCACTTATACTACTGGGTGCTGTTCCACCACTCATATTCCGTGTGGGAAATCTCCCATGTGTCTGCTCAGGTAGTTTTCACTAGGGAGGTGAAGAAGTCGTTGTTCAAGTATATTGGGAATCTCTTCAAGATGTGCCAGTCCATTCATAGCTGTCAGATCAATGACATCAACAGAGGCAAGATGTACAGGCGCCACAAGAAGGCGGATCCGCCAGCTGCAGGGATGCACACTAAGCCAGGTTCTGTGGACAAGGACAGTGTGGCCACCACGCGGTCCAACCCACTGGAGGGTCGGTGTTTTGATGATGATGATGATGCTTCGAGCACCCCACCGCTTGTCTAGTTTTCGCTAGTGTCACCTTTTCCCTTTTTAGCATCTTCATGACAAAGGGGGAGAAGAGTTCTATTTAGGATCATCTGTAGTTGAGATCACAAGCCTTGTTCTTATTTGGTCGTGTTTCTATTGGTTAGGACATTTTTACTATTCCATCATGTGGTGTGAACTACTTCTTATTTATGTGTGTGAGACCTGGTTTGCTTATTAAGTTACGAGTCTATGCTTTGCTTAACTTCCATATGATGTCATATGTCATATCTATTTATCCTTGTCTCACATTATGTTTTGCTCACCACACCTCTTGCATGTGATCTAAGCACCATTCTTTTTCTTGTTTGATCACATGTCAAGCTTTTCTGCAATGAATTCTTTAGTTGGTGCTATTCTCACACATCACTGGACATTTCTATTGATCTATGGGGAGCATTCTATGCATGCGCTTGTGGCATAATGAAGCAAATTCGTATCTTTTTGCACACAGCTAGGGGGGAGCTCTTTTGATCAATAATTTTTCATGGCTTGTCTTATTGATTATACCTTTTGCCATGCTCTAACCATATTGTAATCAATACACCAAAAAGGGGGAGATTGAAAGTGCATTTTGCACTTAATGGTATTTTGGTGTGATGGCATTATGGTTAATGGACCTAATAACAGTTGCTAAGGTTTATCTCGGGTTATTGGTTCCTTGTAAGTTTATCGTGGATATGGTTGACTCCCCTCTTGAAAAAGACCAAATGCGTGTTTTTCGGGCAACTCGAAGGTTTTTTCGTTTCGGTTTGATTTGAGTCATAGGACCGCACTATTAAGAGGTGTCAAGGCGGATGAATTTGGTGTGGGAACACTGGAACACTCTAACATATACATTAGCCCACCCGCACCTACCACAAGGAAGTACCAATCCATCCATTTATTTAGTGATGGTGTGGAGTGTCCATATAGCCATGTGCCCAAAGTAGCAGGGCACCCCATGCGCATGGGGTAGTGGTTTTATCTATGGACAACCAATGCGCCCGGGTTCCATGACCCCCATGCGCATGGTGTTGAAGACCCCGTGCGTACGGGGTGTCCAGTAGGTCACGCGCTACCCTGTGCGGAAGGAGTACTTTTTTGCTTTCTAGACACCTCGTGTGCATGGGGCTGATTAAGCCCATGCACATGGGGTCCAGTGGGCAGAATAGCCTCCCCCACCTTTCATTATAAAAGGAGATCTTCCATCTCTAACCATAACCTTTTTCCTTGTTGTGATCCACCATGGCCAAATCTTGATTTGCTCGTTCCTCTCAATCCCCTCACTCAAACTTCTTGAAACTTTGGGGATTGAGGGAGCAAGGCCCGATGTACACTTTGGCCAAATTAATTCATGTTCCCCGCAAGATTTCTTCACCATTGACTTATTACTCTTGGAGATTGGGATCTTAGGTGGTTAGGGTTCCTCCAGAGGCATCCTTGCTTGTGGTGTGCTCTGAAATGCATGTAAATGTGTGGTGGTCACTTTTGAGATCAACCTAAGTGATTTGAGGCTCATCCATTGGGGGTGAATCAAGGAGAATACGGTGAGCCTCCCATGGCATTCCAGAATCCTTGGCTCCGGCAATGCTCAAATGGAGACTAGCACTTCCCCAAGGAAGTGTGAACTTGGGGACAAAATCCGCGTCATCTACTCACTTGTGGTTAATCCTTTCCTGCACTTTAATTCTCCTTGTATGCTCGTGGGGTTTATAATTATGTTGTTGCCTAGCTTACTTTGCTTTGACCTTGATTGCCATATAGGATTGCTCATCTAGTTGCATATCTAGAGAATTCTATTAATCTGTTTTTCCCTAAAATCGACAACTTAGCTTAAAATGTGTAGTCTCCAATTCACCACCTCTAGTCGACTATATCGATCCTTTCACCAGGCTTCTCCCAGCCGTCCACTTGCGGCATCACCTGGGACGGCTCCTCCACCCTATGTGGCACAATGCCTCCCAAGGACCAGCGGGAGGATCCAGGCCACTCTGAGAGGCCTAGACTAGAGCCACCTGATGCTGACATGGAAAGGCTGAAGAAATCGATGCTAGCCTGGCCGAGCTAGAGGCCATGGCAGCCAAGGGGGGATCAAAGGTAGACATACTTGGTGTTTCTTAAAAAAGGGACTGCAATATCAGGCGGACATCAGATCAGAAGGCACCCACCAGCAAACAACTCGTTCGATAGGACAGGGACAATCGAGCAAATCTTTTTTAGTTTGCTACAGGAGTGTTTCTGTGCGACCCCCAAGTTGGCCTAGATAATTATGGTGGAGGAAAAAAAGTGTAGGCCCAAATAGTTGATATTTTGAGAAAAAATGCTGTCAACCAAAAATGAAATATCTTTTGATACTCAAAAAGGCATAGAGAACATAATTTACAAAATGAAAACAAAAAACTGCCATGGTAGATTACCAAAAAAATAGTTACATGCCAACAAGGCCAAAGTAAATGTAAAAAAAAAACCATGGTCCAAATTGCAGACAAAAGAAGATCATGCATGTCAAATATGCATATTAATTAGAAAAGATGTACAAGGATTTTGCCATGCCATATATTTGCCATGCTCTCAATAATAAAAAATTCCATGCTCTTATAATAATAAAGTTGCCATCTTGTTAGTAGTAAAATTGCCATGTGCAAAAGTAGAAAAATAAATTCCAAAATTGGCGTGAAAATAATTGATAAAAATTTCCAAAGCTTGCCATGGTAGCATTACAAAAAAGACTAAATTCGCCATGTTTGGAAGTAAAAAATGTTATAAATTTGATTTTGTTTTCTAAATTTTCCGTGTACAAAACAAACTTGTCATGTGAAACTTTAGAAAAAAATGTTTAAAATTTGCCAGGTGGCAAGTTAAAAATATGAAAAATCTGCCATTCTTTCTTTGAAAAATTGCCATGTACCGAAAAGCATAATTTACATATTTTTACCACATTGTAAAAGTAAAAATAAAATAAAAGGAGGATCTGGGATGCAATCACGGGTCTCCCACTTGAAGGCTTTACACACTTGCCAATCGGGTGGGCGGCTCTGCTTGATTAGGATAGCGCACGCGCAGCTTTTATGTCCTTCTTACAAGTTTCAAACGTGATGTGGCAAGGCATCTTGTGCTAAGATCCGTGCATGTGATGTGGTAGAGCGTTCACGGAACTTGCTACAAATATGACGTTCCACAATAGTATATTATCTCCCAAAATAAAAGGTAACATAGGATTTTGTGGGTATTATACAAATGTACTGTATTATGTAGACTTAACACAGTTTTATAGTACGATTACTTCATATTTATTTTCGGATGGTTATTTAGGAGCCTTGTATTGTATAAGCTGAACGTGTAGAGTTTATAGTAAACTAAACACTGTTATCATTCGCAAAAACAAACTTAACACTGTTATTACTTACTTATTAGGTTGACAATGTGTTGGCATAAGGGCATGTACAATGCATAGCTTCAAGGTGATGCCTCGCATGTCACGTAGGATCGGATATGCCGTAAAGTAGGTTCGGATAGGGAAGCGGGATCCTCTCCAGGAGGCGGGTGCTTGAAGAGAAAAAGTGTGGTGCAATGATAAAAGCTGAAAAAGTTAGAGTGAAAAGTAGAAATGCATGTGTATTAGAGTTTTTATTTTTCTATTTCATAATGAGGCCCACTAGTGGTAGCTTGCATTGGAGAGAAAAAATAAATATAGATGCCTCAAATTACTTTTTATCATGGAGCATATGTATCCATATGCCATCATTGTCAAGCCTAAGCAATGCGCCTGTCTGTTGCTTCCATGTGAGTCCACCAAACGGTAGGAATTCTTCTTGGCAAAAGTAGTCCAACTCTGAAAAGCAAATCAGTCGTGTCCGACGTAGCTTCGCAGATCAAAAGCTAGCACCATCCATGTCGCCCTAATCGTAAATCAAGCAGCACGAATCGTAAAGCTATAGCCTCCAGATCTTGCTGGAAGGCTCGAGAGCCCAGCCGATCCGTCCAGAACCTTCTAAACCCGTTTCCCCATCCCCTCCCCCAAGAAAGCTCCCCGCTCCCGGTTTACAAAACCCCCTCCATTTCCCACCCCGTCTCGCTCACCACAAGAATCCAAAATCATCACAGCAGAAGAGAGAGGGGAAGGAGAGAGAAAGAGAAAGAAGAGAGAGAGAGACCATGGCTTCCGCCGTCGCTTGCAAGGGTGCCGCGCCGGCCGGCCTCCTCAAGTCCGGTGTTCCCGTGGCCTTCTGCGCGCCCCACTCCCCCGCCGCCAACGCCGCCCGCCGCCCGTACAGCACCCAGGTCAAGGAGGTCAACCGCTACGACGACGACGACGCCGACGACGACTACAGCGGCCGCGACCTCGTCATCCCCAGCTTCTTCTCGCAGGGTATGCTTCCGTTCCCCACCTGTGCTGCGCCGTTTCTTTGCGTTCGTTCTCAAGTCTCAACACCGTGAGTCAAATCAGCCTTCTGATGAGCTTTTGCCGTCCTTGATGTTGATTCTGCAGACGTGCTCGACCCGCTCGGCGCGCCGACCAGCATGGCCCGTCTGCTGTCTCTGATGGAGGACGTTGCGACTCAGACCGGCCTCTCTTCCACTGCTGGGGCGTCGCGGCTCGGACGCTGGGTGGCCAAGGAGGAGGACGACGCGGTGTACCTCAAGGTGCCGATGCCCGGGCTGACCAAGGAGCACGTGAAGGTGCGCGCGGACAAGAACATCCTGGTGATCGAGGGCGAGGGCGAGAAGCAGCCCTGGGACGGCGACGACGACTCCGCGGTGCCGAGGTACAACCGCCGCATCGAGATGCCCGCTGACGCGTACAAGTTGGACAAGATCAAGGCCGAGATGAAGAACGGCGTGCTCTGGGTGACCCTGCTCAAGGTGAAGGAGGACGAGCGCAAGGACGTGTTCCACGTCGAGGTCGAGTAGGTAGTGGTAGCAGTAGTGCTCATGCAGGATGGCCGGCGCGAGAGTGTGAGAGACGCCCTGTTGATCTGGTCATGTTTGGTGTCTTTCTTCCTTGTTTTGCTTCGTTGATCGTCTTGGATCGAGTTGGTAGTGGTCTGGCGGTGAAGTTGGTCGCGAAGTCTGTTAATTTCCTCTAGTTTGGCATATGATGAACTTACTTTGGTGGTGAAATTGGTCATGAAATTCTGTTGATTTCCTCAATTTGGCATATGATGAACTGATTTGTTGGTGAATTTGGTCATAAAAGCTTGTTGATCTCCTTGAGTGTGGCGTGCTGGACTAATTTAGTGGTGAAATTGGTCATGAACTTTGTTGATTGTCTCAAATTTGGCCTGATGAGCTGCTTTGATTATCTTAAGCTAGTTTCGCATGTCTATCTTTTCTCGTTCTTGATCTGTATTGCTTTAAGCTTTCTGTAAAAAGCTGGGCATTCATGCCTACTCTGAAAAAATTGGTTGATCTCCTCGAGTTTGACGTCATGGAGTTGGTGAACGGGCAGTTACTGATTGATGCTTTTTGCTTCCTTTTCCGTGAAATTTGTGTGCTTATATCCTTGAGTTTTACTTCTTGTAAGAACTGTAAATGTTCCAGTTTGTAGAGGTAATAGCACTGCAGGTCCCTGAACTTGCATGTCAGGTGATGGTTTGGTCCTTGAAGTTGCAAAAGTGGATTATTTGGTCCCTGAACTTGTTATGGATGTGCAAGTTTAGTCCACAGCCAACCAGAACTCGCCAAGTGGATGCCAAGTGGCCTGGCTGGTCAGCGCCGTGAGTTTTTCACTTGGCCCCCTCCCTTTCTGACGAATCACAATATCGAAATCAACCCGCAGGACATAATATCGTGTGCTTGTGTTCTCGTCTGCTACTCCGTGCGTAGCTCGCTTAAGATCAATCAAGCCGGCGACGAGCTGTTACCGTACGTGCATGTACTAGTATTCTACATGCGTGAAGAATCGATCCAGGAGCTAGCTTGCTAGCTTCCTTGTACGTGCAGGGTTTGCTTCCGTCTACGTACACGCTGTTGTGGTCAAAACTACAGGCCGGTGACCTCGTCAAGCAGCATCGACGCCCAGGGACTGCTAACAGACGGTGTGGCGCCACGTCCATGTGCCTTGCCCTCGCCGTACATCATGTTCTCCTGTACGGCCCCGTCGAGCGCTTCAGCGCGCAGTCCCCCTTGCACTCGTTCGCGTAGTGCTGTGCGTACTTGACCACCGTCGTGTTCCACCTGCATCCATCCATCCAGTTCGCCGGAATCCAGAGTCAGTCGCCGCCGATGCCGGCGCCGGCCGCCGCGAGATGCATGCGTGCATAGTGTCTAGCTTACGTGAGCTCCCTGGCGCGGAACGCGTTGTGCTCCTTGAGGATGTTCTCGATGGCCTTATGGCTCAGCTCGTCGACCGGCTCCCCGTCGTCGTCCGCCTGCTTGCTGGCGCCTCCGCCAGCGTACGAGCCGCCGCTGGTACTCTGCTGCACGGGCACAGACGGCGTGGCCGGTGTCGCTCGCCTCTCCGGTGAGGTTGGGGCCGCCGGCGCCTCTGGCATGATCGGCGTCGCGCAGGTGCGGTAGAAACCACCCTGATCGCGCGTGGGCGTAACCATCTCCCGTTCCCTCTTGATCGTCTGCCCCGGCTCCGGCTCGGACATCTGCTCCGGCTGTTGCCCCGGCTCTATCGTCGGCTGCTGCCGCCTGCCGGAAGTAGCCGCCAGTGAACGCCCCGGTTAGGGAGCCCCCCTGCATGAACTCCGTCTGACGTTTAGTGCGGCGAACGCACCGCAACGCACGCTAGCCGGGCCGCCGCACTACAGGGCCACTAGTCAATAATTAGGCAGTTTGCTAGTACTAAAACAAATCACTACTATTATCCCATTGGCATTGCACACATCGTTTCAAATGACTGTTAACATTTTTTGTTTTCTTTATTTTGAATTTTTGCATATTCAGAAATTCAGTCATACGCACCACCACAGTTTAGAATTTCAGCTAACATCACTTTTAACATCAAATTTTAATTCAGATGAGTGTCCTGCGTAGTTCGACGAGGTCCGCTGCCTGTACTTTTGGCGGTAGCAGGGAGCGTACGTAGACGGTTTGCATATTCAGAAATTCGGTCATATGCACCTCCCTATGCACCACCACAATTTAGAATTTCAGTTAACATCAACAAAATTCAGTTAACATCAAAATTTTATTCAGATGGGTGCCCTGTGGGATTGGACGAGGTCCGCGGCCTGTACTTTTGGCCGCGGCAGCCGAGCGTACGTAGACGGAAGCTAACAGCTGATCGAATCTTCATGGAGACACGCATACAAGGAAGCTAGCTAACTAGCTCCTGGATCAATTTTTCACGCTGGTCACCAAGCATGCATGGACTGACCGACAGTCGCAGCTGGTTTCAACAGGAGGTAGCACTGCAGGTCACTGACGCGAACGAGGTGTAGTGCGGGATGATTAGAGCTTAAGCCAGGGGGGAATTGCAAAATGTGCGGCGCTGACCAGCCCAGCCCAGCTGGCTCCACTTGGCAAGCTGTGATTCGCCCAGGACCAAACTTGCACCTCCATGACAAGTTCAAGGACCAAATAATCCACTTTTTCGAGTTCGAGGACCAAACCATCACCTGACATGTAAGTTCAGGGACCTGCAGTGCTATTACCTCCAGTTTGTAGTTGTCACATGAGATGGACGTTTGTTTGTTTATGTCCTGCTTCGTTAATTTTCTCAAGTTTAATGTGATTAACTGATTTGGTTGTTCCCTGAATGTTTTGTGTTTGTCCTCTGTGTTTACTTCTTGTAAGAACAGTAACCGTTTCAGTTTGTAGTTGTAGCCTTATCGTGCGAAGTGCGAACAGCCATATAAGATGGGCATTTGCTTGTTTATCTGATCCTTTGTGATTTTACTTTATTTTTTGTTTTATGCTTTGTGATTTTATTGCTGACAAATTGACCGGAATTGCGGTATGCAGGCAACTACGCAATGCGCACAAAGAAAACTTTTGTTCCATTAATTGGTTTTCCGTTTTACCCCGAAAATGTTTTCGGTGGTGCTTAGTTTTGCCTTCCTTCTATTAAATCACTGCACTTTGGTCGTTTGCCTGAGATACATTCTACGGTTTTTCGCTTGAGTACGGCCTTATGAACATGTCACAAGTGGGATCCACCTAAAAGAAAAAAAAGAAAAAAAGCAAATAAATTGTCACTCACCTTCCACTTGATCCCTCTTCGTCCTCCTGTACCATGGCCCCCCTTTCTACCTCCACCTTGCCCACTTGTCTCGTAGTCTATGCTCAACCCTATAGTCCAAATGAGTGTCGACAACCACATAACCTGATGACTCTTCGTCCGGCTCATGAGGAGGTGCAACAACAACGAAGCGAGCCCCATAGAGAGTGACCCTGCGGTAGCTTGCCTCGGCGATGAGTCCAGATGTGGAGGATAGCTCGTGACTCCATCAACAAGAAGAGAAGGGAGAGGTGTGTGTTCACTGGTCTACCTTCATTGTCGCTGCCGCCACAAAAGGAAAGAAGATTTTACTGGCACCTAGAGTTACCTCAACATCCTAACCTAAAACAGCGACAATAATATGCTTCATGGCCAATCATGGTACAAATGCGAGCAGGGCCTCCTCTCAACATTCATGAAGGCTATTAACTTGAACATAAGCATAATATATTTGATCGCTTAAAGGAAATTAATTCTTATCATAAGGCGTCATCCATATTCCCAAGAATAAGTACAACTACTCAAACATAATGGCGGAAAACATAGAGGAGAGGGTCAAGTTACAAGTCGACATCGGGTCGGGGAAGAGAGAAGGCATGGCGTCGCTGGTGGAGATGATGGTGACGAAGCCAACGTCGATGGAGATGGCACTGGCCTAAAGGCCGGTGCGCGTGGTGGCGAAGGCTCCCCTTCTTACTTCTTGTATTCACCCTTCTTATTCTATCGAGGTCGTTTTGGAGCAACAATGGAGGTGTTGTGATCTGATCTTGGATGAATGAGGGCCTGACGGCAGCAGCTAGTGGTGAGGGTATATATAAGGGGCTTCTTCGGTTATCCTCCGTAGATGTGACTTCCTCCTCCTTCATCCAAGGGCTCTAGGGGAGCCAAATCCTCTCTCAAAACTGTAACACCGTTGTAATTAAGCTACAATGGTTTCTCTCTAATTATGCCAAGTCATCATGTTTTGCGAAGCTTAATTGCCACTTTGTCCCAAATAACGGTCAAATTCAAATTCTTCCAAGGCAAAATATTATTTCTTCAAATAGAGAAACAAAAATGTTGATAATATTACAAATAATCCCTAAACAATTTTGTTAAGAAAAACAACACCACCCAATTACCCAAATTTACCCTAGCATCAATTAAACAGGGGCAACAACAACTATTTAAGACAATTAAATATGAAAAAAATTGAACGTTTGCAAATGACCTGAAACTTTGTGTGCCTTCTCAAAATATTGCATTGTAATTATATGACAAGTTCCACATTTAACTAAATGCATTTAGTGGCTTAAATAAATGCAAAATAGAAAAGAAAACAGAAACAAAAAAAAAAGAAAAAGGTAACCTACTGCACTACTAGGCCTTGGGTGCACACCACCCAATTACCCAAATTTACCCTAGCATCAATTAAACAGGGCCAACAACAACTATTTAAGACAATTAAATATGAAAAAAATTGAACGTTTGCAAATGACCTGAAACTTTGTGTGCCTTCTCAAAATATTGCATTGTAATTATATGACAAGTTCCACATTTAACTAAATGCATTTAGTGGCTTAAATAAATGCAAAATAGAAAAGAAAACAGAAACGAAAAAAAAGAAAAAGGTAACCTACTGCACTACTAGGCCTTCTTATTCCTAGTACAGTGCATTTCGTACACTTGTTTTTGTAGCTGGGCCGGCCCGTTCTACTGATTTCTGTTTGTAAAACAGAAACTAGCGCGCGCCAGGTTTCGAACTGCGGACCTCCTGGCTAATAGACGATACGCTAACCACCCTGCTAGGACTACCTTACGTGCTCAATAGAAACTTCTCCCCTCTTTTCTTCTTACGTCTTTTTCTTTTTTCTATTTCTTTTTTCTTTGCTCTCTTTTCCTTTTTCTTTTATCATTGTTCTTTTTTATTGGGAATGGTTTTGTTCGGTTTTTTTTCTTTTTTCTTAATGCTAATTGAAGAAACTTTTTAAAACCATTGTACTTTTTTCGAAATTGATGAACTTTAATAAAATTGAACGAACTTCTTCAAAACCGAATGAACTTATTTTCAAATTCAATGAACATTTTCCAAGTTTAATGAACTTTTTTCAAGTTTGATAAACTTTTTTCTTCAAAATCGATGAACTTTTTCAAATTTGATTTTTTTTCTTCAGATTTGATGAAATTTTTCGATATTTGATGAACTTTTTTTTGAATTCAACAAACTTTTTTCAAATTCGATGAACTTTTTTTAATTTGACGAACTATTTTTTCAAATTCGATGAACTTTTTTCAATTTTGATGAACTTTTTTGAAATTTGATGAACTAATTTTCATATTCAATGTTTTTTTTCAAATTCGATGAACTTTTTGGCAAATTCGACAAACTTTTTCCAAAATCAATGAACTTTTTCCTAAGCACAAGAGTACGTACTGTAACCAACTGGTTTTTTAATCTAGCCAACTGGTTTTTTCCTTAAGAAAATGAGTACGTACTGTAGCAATTTAGCCATAGAAAAAAACAATCCGGGGGAGCCAGGGAACGAGGGAGCGGCGGGGGGCAGCGATCGAGTGAGCCACCGGGCCAGCGAGCGGGCGAGCGGGAGGAGCCAGCTAGCGAGCGAGCGTTACTGGGCCAGGCCCAGTCAAGCAACGCAGCGGGCGCTGCGTTAGCCAACGGGCGCTGAAGGCGCCAGGGAGGAGCTCTCCGCGTCCGCGGTGTCCAGGGCACCGATAGCCATGCGGCAGCCATTCGTGGTCTCCCCGCGTGGATAAGGTCATCCTCGCAACCCTTGGTCACGCTGGGCGTTCGGGTTTACCCAAAAATTCAGGTCAGTTATTTCGTCTTATAAGAATTTCGGGTTTTCAAAATTAATACCCTGAATTTGTCTAATTATTGTATACCGACTATTCGGGTATCCGCAAAATCGGGTTCGGGTAATCCTGAATTGCCCGAAATAAATACAAGAAGAGAAGAACCATGATGCATCGCGACGCGAGGAGGCGCATGTTGGAAATATGCCCTAGAGGCAATAATAAAATAGTTATTATTATATTTCTTTGTTCATGATAATTGTCTATTATTCATGCTACAACTGTGTTATCCGGAAATCGTAATACACGTGTGAATACATAGACCACAACAAGTCCCTAGTGAGCCTCTAGTTGACTAGCTCGTTGATCAATAGATAGTCATGGTTTCCTGACTATGGGCATTGGATGTCATTGATAACGGAATCACATCATTAGGATAATGATGTGATGGACAAGACACAATCCTAAGCATAGCTCAAAGATCGTGTAATTCGTTTAGCTAGAGCTTTTCCAATTGTCGAATATCATTTCCTTAGACCATGAGATTGTGCAACTCCCGGATACCGTAGGAGTGCTTTGGGTGTGCCGAACGTCACAACGTAACTGGGTGACTATAAAAGTGCACTACAGGTATCTCCGAAAGTGTCTGTTGGGTTGGCACGAATCGAGACTGGGATTTGTCACTCCGTATGACGGAGAGGTATCTCTGGGCCCACTCGGTAATGCATCATCATAATGAGCTCAAAGTGACCAAGTGTCTGGTCACGGGATCATGCATTATGGTACGAGTAAAGTGACTTGCCGGTAACGAAACTAAACGAGGTATTGGGATACCGACGATCGAGTCTCGGGCAAGTAATGTACCGATTGACAAAGGGAATTGTATACGGGGTTATTTGAATCCTCGACATCGTGGTTCATCCGATGAGATCATCGAGGAGTATGTGGGAGCCAACATGGGTATCCAGATCCCGCTGTTGGTTATTGACCGGAGAAGCGTCTCGGTCATGTCTGCATATCTCCCGAACCCGTAGGGTCTACACACTTAAGGTTCAGTGACGCTAGGGTTGTAGAGATATTAGTATGCAGCAAACAAAAAGTTGTTCAGAGTCCCGGATGAGATCCCGGACATCACGAGGAGTTCCGGAATGGTCCGGAGGTAAAGAATTATATATGGGAAGTCGAGTTTCGGCCATCGGGAAAGTTTCGGGGGTCACCGGTATAGTACCGGGACCACCGGAAGGGTCTCGGGGTTCCACCAGGTGGGGCCACCTATCCCGGAGGGCCTCGTGGGCTGAAGTGGGAGGGGAACCAGCCCCTGGTGGGCTGGTGCGCCCCCGCCCTTGGGCCCCCCTACGCCTAGGGTTGGGAACCCTAGGGGTGGGGGCGCCTCCACCTGGCTTGGGGGGCAAGCCACCCCCCTGGCCGCCGCCCCCTCTTGGAGATTCAATCTCCTAGGGCCGGCGCCCCCCTGGGGACCCTATATAGAGGGGAGGAGGGAGGGCAGCCGTAACCTTGCACTTGGCGCCTCCCTTCCCCCTTGCTACACCTCTCCCTCCCGCAGACGCTTGGCGAAGCCCTGCCGGATCCCTGCTGCATCCACCACCACGCCGTCGTGCTGCTGGATCTTCATCAACCTCTCCTTCCCCCTTGCTGGATCAAGAAGGAGGAGACGTCACGCTGACCGTACGTGTGTTGAACGCGGAGGTGCCGTCCGTTCGGCGCTAGGATCTCCGGTGATTTGGATCACGATGAGTACGACTCCCTCAACCCCGTTCTCTTGAACGCTTCCGCTCGCGATCTACAATGGTATGTAGATGCAATCCTCTCTCTCGTTGCTGGATGAACTCCTAGATTGATCTTGGTGAACGTAGGAAATTTTTTATTTTATGCAACGTTCCCCAACAGTGGCATCATGAGCCAGGTTTATGCGTAGTTCTCTTTGCACGAGTAGAACACAATTTGTTGTGGGCGTAGATGTTGTCAACTTTCTTGCCACTAGTAGTCTTATTTTGCTTCAGCGGTATTGTGGGATGAAGCGGCCCGGACTGACCTTACACGTACACTTACGTGAGACAGGTTCCACCGACTGACATGCACTAGTTGCATAAGGTGGCTAGCGGGTGTCTGTCTCTCCCACTTTAGTTGGAGCGGATTCGATGAAAAGGGTCCTTATGAAGGGTAAATAGAAGTTGGCAAATCACGTTGTGGCTTTAATGTAGGTAAGAAAACGTTCTTGCTAGATCACCTATAGAAGCCACGTAAAAACTTGCAACAACAATTAGAGGACGTCAAACTTGTTTTTGCAGCAAGTGTTTTGTGATGTGATATGGCCAAAGTTGTGATGAATGATGAATGATATATATGTGATGTATGAGATCATGTTCTTGTAATAGGAATCATGACTTGCATGTCGATGAGTATGACAACCGGCAGGAGCCATAGGAGTTGTCTTTATTTTTGTATGACCTGTGTGTCATTGAGAAACGCCATGTAAATTACTTTACTTTATTGCTAAACGCGTTAGCCATAGTAGTAGAAGTAATAGTTGGCGAGCAACTTCATGTTGACACAATGATGGAGATCATGATGATGGAGATCATGGTGTCATGCCGGTGACGAAGATGATCATGGAGCCCCGAAGATGGAGATCAAATGAGCTATATGATATTGGCCATATCATATCACTATTATGATTGCATGTGATGTTTATCATGTTTTTCATCTTGTTTACTTAGAACGACGGTAGTAATTAAGATGATCCCTCATAATAATTTCAAGAAAAGTGTTCCCCCTAACTGTGCACCGTTGCGAAGGATCGTTGTCTCGAAGCACCACGTGATGATCGGGTGTGATAGATCCTAACGTTCGAATACAACAGGTGTAAGCCAGATTTACACACGCAATACACTTAGGTTGACTTGACGATCCTAGCATGTACATACATGGCCTCGGAACACGGAAGACCGAAAGGTCGAGCATGAGTCGTGTTGAAGATACGATCAACATGAAGATGTTCACCGATGTTAACTAGTCCGTCTCACGTGATGATCGGACATGGCCTAGTTGACTTGGATCATGTTTCACTTAGATGACTAGAGGGATGTTTGTCTAAGTGGGAGTTCATTAAATAATTTGATTAAGATGAACTTAATTATCATGAACTTAGTCTAAAATCTTTACAATATGTCTTGCAGATCAAATGGCCAACGCTCATGTCCACCTGAACTTCAACGCGTTCCTAGAGAAAACCAAGCTGAAAGACGATGGCAGCAACTATACGGACTGGGTCCGGAACCTGAGGATCATCCTCATAGCAGCCAAGAAAGATTATGTCCTAGAAGCACCGCTAGGTGAAGCACCAATCCCAGAGAACCAAGACATTATGAACGCTTGGAAGTCTCGTGCTGATGATTACTCCCTCGTTCAGTGCGGCATGCTTTACAGCTTAGAACCGGGGCTCCAAAAGCATTTTGAGCAACATGGAGCATATGCGATGTTCGAGGAGCTGAAAATGGTTTTCCAAGCTCATGCCCGGGTCGAGAGATATGAAGTCTCCGACAAATTCTTCAGCTGTAAGATGGAGGAAAATAGTTCTATCAGTGAGCACATACTCAAGATGTCTGGGTTGCACAACCGCTTGACTCAGCTGGGAGTTAATCTCCCGGATGACGCGGTCATTGACAGAATCCTTCAGTCGCTTCCACCGAGCTACAAGAGCTTTGTGATGAACTTCAATATGCAGGGGATGGAAAAGACCATTCCTGAGGTATATTCAATGCTGAAATAAGCGGAGGTGGAGATCAACAAGGAACATCAAGTGTTGATGGTGAATAAAACCACTAAGTTCAAGAAGGGCAAGGGTAAGAAGAACTTCAAGAAGGACGGCAAGGAAGTTGCCGCGCCTAGTAAGCCAAGCAATGGACCCAAGCCTGAGACTGAGTGCTTTTATTGCAAGGGAAGTGGTCACTGGAAGCAGAACTGCCCCCAAGTACTTAGCGGACAAGAAGGCCGGCAAAACCAAAGGTATATGTGATATACATGTAATTGATGTGTACCTTACCAGTGCTCGTAGTAGCTCCTGGGTATTTGATACCGGTGCGGTTGCTCATATTTGTAACTCAAAGCAGGAGCTGTGGAATAAGTGGAGACTGGCGAAGGACGAGGTGACGATGCGCGTCGGGAATGGTTCCAAGGTCGATGTGATCGCCGTCGGCACGCTACCCCTACATTTACCCACGGGATTAGTTTTGAACCTCAATAATTGTTATTTAGTACCAGCTTTGAGCATGAACGTTGTATCAGGATCTCATTTAATTCGAGATGGCTACTCATTTAAATCCGAGAATAATGGTTGTTCTATTTATATGAGTGATATGTTTTATGGTCATGCCCCGTTGGTGAATGGTTTATTCTTAATGAATCTCAAGCGTAATGTTACACATATTCATAGTGTGAATACCAAAAGATGTAAAGTTGATAACGATAGTCCCACATACTTGTGGCACTGTCGCCTTGGTCACATTGGTGTCAAGCGCATGAAGAAGCTCCATGCTGATGGACTTTTAGAGTCTCTAGATTATGAATCGTTTGACACATGCGAGCCATGCCTCATGGGCAAGATGACCAAGACTTCGTTCTCCGGAACAATGGAGCGAGCAACCAACTTATTGGAAATCATACATACTGATGTGTGCAGTCCAATGAGCGTTGAGGCTCGCGGAGGATATCGTTATGTTCTCACTCTCACTGATGACTTGAGTAGATATGGGTATGTCTACTTGATGAAACACAAGTCTGAGACCTTTGAAAAGTTCAAGGAATTTCAGAATGAGGTGGAGAATCAACGTGAGCGAAAGATAAAATTCCTACGATCAGATCGTGGGGAAGAATATTTAAGTCACGAATTTGGTACGCACTTAAGAAAATGTGGAATCGTTTCACAACTCACGCCGCCTGGAACACCTCAGCGAAATGGTGTGCCCGAACATCGTAATCGCACTCTATTGGATATGGTGCGATCTATGATGTCACTTACTGATTTACCGCTATCATTTTGGGGATACGCTCTAGAGACAGCTACATTCACTTTAAATAGGGCACCGTCTAAATCCGTTGAGATGACACCATATGAATTATGGTTTGGGAAGAAACCTAAGTTGTTGTTTCTAAAAGTTTGGGGATGCGATGCTTATGTCAAGAAACTTCAACCTGAGAAGCTCGAACCCAAGTCGGAAAAATGTGTATTCATAGGATACCCTAAGGAAACCATAGGGTATACTTTCTACTTAAGATCCTAAGGCAAGATCTTTGTTGCCAAGAACGGGTCCTTTCTGGAGAAAGAGTTTCTCTCGAAAGAATTAAGTGGGATGAAAGTAGAGCTTGATGAAGTACTACCTCTTGAAATGGTGAGTAGCGCAACTCAGAAAAATGTTCCTGTGGTGCCAGCACCGACAAGAGAGGAAGTTAATGATGATGATCAAGACACTTCGGATCAAGCTCCTACTGAACTTCGAAGGTCCACAAGGACACGTTCCGCACCAGAGTGGTACAACAATCCTGTCTTGGAAATCATGTTGTTGGACAACGGTGAACCTTCGAACTATGAAGAAGCGATGGCGGGCCCAGATTCCAACAAATGGCTTGAAGCCATGCAATCCGAGATAGGATCCATGTATGAAAACAAAGTGTGGACTTTGACAGACTCGCCCGATGATCGGCGAGCGATAGAAAACAAATGGATCTTTAAGAAGAAGACGGACGCGGATGGTAATGTTACCATATATAAAGCTCGACTTGTCGCTAAGGGTTATCGACAAGTTCAAGGGATTGACTACGATGAGACATTCTCTCCCGTAGCGAAGCTGAAGTCCGTCCGAATCATGTTAGCAATTGCCGCATACTATGATTATGAGATATGGCAAATGGACGTCAAAACGGCATTCCTTAATGGTCACCTTAAGGAAGAACTGTATATGATGCAGCCGGAAGGTTTTGTCGACCCTGAGAATGCTAACAAGGTATGCAAGCTCCAGCGATCCATTTATGGACTGGTGCAAGCATCTCGGAGTTGGAACATTCGTTTTAATGAGATGATTAAAGCGTTTGGGTTTATGCAGACTTATGGAGAAGCCTGCGTTTACAAGAAAGTGAGTGGGAGCTCTGTAGCATTTCTCATATTATATGTGGATGACATACTTTTGATGAGAAATGATATAGAACTTTTGGACATCATAAAGGCCTACTTGAATAAGTGTTTTTCAATGAAGGACCTTGGAGAAGCTGCTTACATATTGGGCATCAAAATCTATAGAGATAGATCAAGACGCCTCGTAGGTCTTTCACAAAGCACATACCTTGATAAGATATTGAAGAAGTTCAATATGGATCAGTCCAAGAAAGGGTTCTTGTCTGTATTGCAAGGTGTGAGATTGAGCTCGGCTCAATGCCCGACCACGGCAGAAGATAAAGAAGAGATGAGTGTCATCCCCTATGCCTCAGCCATAGGGTCTATCATGTATGCCATGACCTGTATCAGACCTGATATAAACCTTGCCGTAAGTTTGGTAGGAAGGTACCAAAGTAATCCCGACAAGGAACACTGGACAGCGGTCAAGAACATCCTTAAGTACCTGAAAAGGACTAAGGACATGTTTCTCGTATATGGAGGTGACGAAGAGCTCATCGTAAAGGGTTACGTCGACGCTAGCTTCGACACAGATCTGGATGACTCTAAGTCACAAACCGGATACGTGTATATTTTGAATGGTGGGGCAGTAAGCTGGTGCAGTTGCAAGCAAAGCATCATGGCGGGATCTACATGTGAAGCGGAGTACATGGCAGCCTCGGGGGCAGCGCATGAAGCTATCTGGGTGAAGGAGTTCATCACCGACCTAGGAGTCATACCCAATGCATCGGGGCCGATCGCACTCTTCCGTGACAACACTGGAGCTATTGCACTTGCCAAGGAGCCCAGGTTTCACAGGAAGACCAGGCACATCAAGCGTCGCTTCAACTCCATCCATGAAAATGTTCAAGTTGGAGACATAGATATTTGTAAAGTACATACGGACCTGAATGTAGCAGATCCGTTGACTAAACCTCTCCCTAGGGCAAAACATGATCAACACCAGAACGCAATGGGTGTTCGATACATCACAATGTAACTAGATTATTGACTCTAGTGCAAGTGGGAGACTGTTGGAAATATGCCCTAGAGGCAATAATAAAATGGTTATTATTATATTTGTTTGTTCATGATAATTGTCTATTATTCATGCTATAACTGTGTTATCTGGAAATCGTAATACACGTGTGAATACATAGACCACAACAAGTCCCTAGAGAGCCTCTAGTTGATAGCTCGTTGATCAATAGATAGTCATGGTTTCCTGACTATGGGCATTGGATGTCATTTATAACGGGATCACATCATTAGGAGAATGATGTGATGGACAAGACCCAATCCTAAGCATAGCTCAAAGATCGTGTAATTCGTTTAGCTAGAGCTTTTCCAATTGTCGAGTATCATTTCCTTAGACCATGAGATTATGCAACTCCCGGATACCGTAGGAGTGCTTTGGGTGTGCCAAACGTCACAACGTAACTGGGTGACTATAAAGGTGCACTACGGGTATCTCCGAAAGTGTCTGTTGGGTTGGCACGAATCGAGACTGGGATTTGTCACTCCGTATGACGGAGAGGTATCTCCTCGGTAATGCATCATCATAATGAGCTCAAAGTGACCAAGTGTCTGGTCACGGGATCATGCATTACGGTACGAGTAAAGTGACTTGCCAGTAACGAGACTAAACGAGGTATTGGGATACCGACGATCGAGTCTCGGGCAAGTAACGTACCGATTGACAAAGGGAATTGTATACGGGGTTATTTGAATCCTCGACATCATGGTTCATCCGATGAGATTATCGAGGAGTATGTGGGAGCCAACATGGGTATCCAGATCCCGCTGTTGGTTATTGACCGGAGAGGCGTCTCGGTCATGTCTGCATATCTTCCGAACCCGTAGGGTCTACACACTTAAGGTTCGGTGACGCTAGGGTTGTAGAGATATTAGTATGCAGCAAACCGAAAGTTGTTCGGAGTCCCGGATGAGATCCCGGACGTCACGAGGAGTTCCGGAATGGTCCGGAGGTAAAGAATTATATATGGGAAGTCGAGTTTCGGCCATTGGGAAAGTTTCGGGGGTCACCGGTATTGTACCGGGACCACCGGAAGGGTCCCGGGGGTCCATCGGGTGGGGCCACCTATCCCGAAGGGCCCCGTGGGCTGAAGTGGGAGGGGAACCAGCCCCTGGTGGGCTGGTGCGCCCCCCCTTGCCCCCCTGCGCCTAGGGTTGGGAACCCTAGGGGTGGGGGCGCCTCCACCTGGCTTGGGGGCAAGCCACCCCCCTGCCCCCCCCCCTTGGAGATTCAATCTCCTAGGGCCGGCACCCCCCCTGGGGACCCTATATAAAGGGGGGAGGGAGGGCAGCCGCAACCTTGCACTTGGTGCCTCCCTTCCCCCTTGCTACACCTCTCCCTCCCGCAGACGCTTGGCGAAGCCCTGCCGGATCCCTGCTGCATCCATCACCACGCTGTCGTGCTGCTGGATCTTCATCAACCTCTCCTTCCCCCTTGTTGGATCAAGAAGGAGGAGATGTCACTCTGACCGTACGTGTGTTGAACGCGGAGGTGCCGTCCGTTCGGCGCTAGGATCTCCGGTGATTTGGATCACGACGAGTTCGACTCCCTCAACCCCGTTCTCTTGAACGCTTCTGCTCGCGATCTACAAGGGTATGTAGATGCAATCCTCTCTCTCGTTGCTGGATGAACTCCTAGATTGATCTTGGTGAACGTAGGAAATTTTTTATTTTATGCAACGTTCCCCAACAGCGCAGTGTGCAGCGGCTGGAGTTTGGCTGGAGAAGGAGGTCGTCGGGCGAGGTGGACTACACCTACAGAGGAGGCGGAGCTTGCTTGCTGCAATCGCAAAGGACAATGGCTAGAGGCCAACCAGCACACGCGCGGTGGTGCCTACAATGGCTGGTGTTACAGCCGGATGATGTGTATACAGGTGCGTGGAGTCGGCATGTGGCTGGTCAAATATGGCGCGAACTGGAGGTGTACGAGGGCAGCAGTGGTGTTGTTGGTGCGAGCCATGGGGGAAGCTCATGTGGGGCCGTCAGCCGGCGGCGTAGTGCCATAGAGGTGGATACGAGCGGGGGTTGGGGCCTGTGGTAACTGGCGATGGGGGGATTAGGAAGTTGGGACAAGTGGTGACCTAAATTTTCATGGGCTGATGGGATTCTGGGCTGGGCCTCGTTTCTTTCTGCACCTTCACGAATAATTTTATGGGACGCAAATTTTGTTCGAGTTGTTCGGGTTATTCAGGTACCGGGGCTTGTAACCCAAATTACCTCAATAAATTTCGGGTTTTCAAAACTGCTGCCCGATCTAGTGCTTGGTTTTTCGGGTTCAGGTAATTCGGGTTCGTGTTTTTCGGGTATCGGGTTTTATGCCCATCGTGACCCCCGGACATACCCTAGGCCACTTCCTCCTCTCCTCTCGCCCCTCTCTCTCGATCTCGAGCTCTCCTGCCATCGTCATCGCCATGGCTGAGCTCGTTACTGTGGCCACCGTTGTCCCCGCACCCTAGATCCTTGTTTGCGAGCTGCGACATCATCCCCTACACCCTCTACATTGCCGACTTTGAGCTCTACACCACCACATCGACCAGATCGAGCTCTTCTCCTACGTTTGGTCGTCATCATGAACAACTTCGATTCGTCACCGTTTGCTGCTCTGAAACCCCCAACAAGCAACCGTGACTTCCCTCGGTGATCGTCGAGTCTTCCACTCTGTTTCCCCCTTGATTTGTTGTCACTAGTCACTGTTACCATCGTTGTCGGAGCTTAGCTCCACTATTGCACTTGCTGTCGTCACTTCCGTCCTTCTCAAAGTTGTATGACCATGCAGTCGTGCTCAGCGCACCTCCAGGAAGCCGAAGCCCCCTCTAGATCATCGCCCCGTGCCTCCTAGTGCCGAACCCGAGCTTGCCCATGCTCCGACCCCCGCCTCTGCTCGACGCCAGTGTCATTGCAGACCACCCCAGCCACTGTTGTTTGCTTTGTTGGACGCGCGCGAGCACCAGCGTTCGAACCCGCCTAGCCACGCTCCAAATGGTGGCCCATATCAAATTTCCGATGAAGTTCGGTGCTCGTCGCCAAAATTTTGGTCACCAAGGCGCACATCGCCGCCTTTGAACTCCGACTGGGCCACTGACATGCGGGCCCAGGCCATTAGATTAGGCACTAATCCAGCCACTAACATCCACTGACTTGTGGCCCCACAAGTATACAACTTAATTAACCCCTGAGAAACTGACAATAGGGCTCCACCTCCCTATTTAATAACCTAAACACTGTTAAAATAAGCAGTCATTAACCAGTGGGACCCACTGGTCAAGTTTGACCAGTAATAGTCAAACTATTTTTTTGCTGACTGGGCTTCTGACTCAGCTTAGTGGCCCCACTTGTCAGCCTCTGTAGCACTCAGCTGGGTGCACTTTCTGGGTACACTTAGAAATTTGTACAATTATTATTGTGAATTAAAATAAACACTGAAATTCTAGAAATTCAATTAAACTTTGCAAACTCATAGAAAATTATCTATAACCGAGATGAAAATAATTTATACATGAAAATTGATCAAAAAAATATAAGGAATCTGAATATGCCATTTGGAGGCATGACAAACCACTCTAATATGATGAATCATGATATTATGCATCCCGATCAATACATGAATAGTGTTCAAATTTGAGGAATATTTCCCCCACTTCAATTAAATGTCTAATAATGCATTAGAGCACATCATCATCACATTTTTCCATGACATGCATTTTGTGCTGCATTTCATTGCTGTTATTTATTTTGTTCCCGCATCTGCTTCTTCTAGGCAAGCAAACCCCCTTGATCAATCCGATATCGCCTATTCTTTCTCTCTACTTCCTGTATTAGGTATTGTCACCACTGTTGTCTAGTACATCCTACTAAGATGCATAGCCTGATTTTGCCACTAGATATAAATGCTTTACATGTTAGCTTAGCATGCCTAGTTTAGCTATGCTGGTATTCCATTAGTTAGCCCTACGCCCTTCTTCATGTTGCTATGCTAGATTATTGGGTTGTATTCCCCTTTGGGCGACGATCATGGATATGCTTTACACTACTACATTACAATGTTACATTTATGTTTGATATGGGATTGAAGAGAAGGTGGTACCATACCGTAAGAGATGAACTTGAGCCCCGAAAAAAAAAGATGGACTTGAGTCCCGACAGCTTCTGAGTGATGCGTACGGGAACCCAACAGATATCCACAGGATGATGGTGAGGATGGTACCATCCCCACATGTTTAAAGTTGGCAAAACGACAAGGTAGGTAGAGACCATCCAGGATGAGGTGGGCATGGGCACTGGTCGTTGATGACGGATAATAAAATAATACGACTAACGGGATTTGGGTATTTGAACTGAGACTGACACTAACTTATATGCACTAACCGCTGCACGGGATAATGGTTTATGGGGCCATCAGCGTCGATAGTTCCTACCAAAAGCTCTGTCAGATGTCCAATTCAAAGAGGCGGCACAGTAGAAAACAGATATCCTCTAGATGAGGTGAGGCTAGAACCCTGCTCGCAATGTGCAGGATCATTAATGGTGAGCGACCGAACAGTCCTTTGTGCTTAGGATGTAGACCGGCGTGTGACCTCTCTAGAGAGCTGAGGTAGGACTTCAGCTTGTCGATTGCCTGAGGTCGGGCATGACCCGCAACAAGGTGTGTCCGACCAGGGAAATTGAGCATATCGGGTTATGTGGTGCACCCCTACAGGGAAGAAAAAACTATTCAGATAGCCGCGTCCACAGTAACGGACGGTTGGAGATGTATCCCGATCTTATACTAATTGAACCAGATACTTGATAAAACATACCCACCTTATATGTCTATACAAGTTGAACCAGATACTAAGTATGATACAACAACTCAATAAATATGGAATGCCCACGGATCTTTTCTCATAAGGAGCCGAGGAAGCATTTCAGGGTATGGTATTATTGTATTATCGACTTATACTTGTGTATGCTCGTACTCTTTATTTGTTGTAAGAAGCTTTGTTCCTCTTCTAATGCTCCAAGATGATGGCACTCGTGATACATGGAGCTTTTCCTCCTTTATTCTAGCATTTCTGCAGTTTAGTCCACAGATATTACCTCACTCTTTGATACCAATACATATGTAGTATAGATCTGATGTATGTCTTGAGATTACTTTGGACGAGTACGCATTGTTGCTTTTCTATTCTTTTCCTTCAACCCGGTTGCTACATTCAGATGGTAGCACTGAGGATGGAGGTGGTTCCGAGGGTTCTTACTACGTGGAGACCGACGTCGATGAGTAGTTTTGAGGTCCCAGGCAGGAGGCATGCGCCTTTTCGATCTAGTGTCATTGTTATGCTCATCGTTTCATAAGGTAAAACTTGTTTAACTTGTGTGTACCGGACTTAACTTCATATATGTGCTGCTGTATTATGGATCCTCGTGGCCTTGGTTTGTGATACGTCTCCAACGTATCTATAATTTTTTATTGTTCCATGCTGTTATATTATCATTCTTGGATGTTTTATAATGATTTTATAGTCATTTTATATTATTTTTCGGTACTAACCTATTGACATAGTGCCAAGTGCCAATTACTGTTTTTGCATGTTTTTACATCGCAGGAAATCAATACCAAACGGAGTCCAAACGCAGTGAAACTTTTTGTGGATTTTTTTGGACCAGAAGACAACCAATGGGCCGAAGAAGCACCTGGGGGGAGCTCCGAGGGGAGCACAACCCACCAGGGCGCGCTAGGAGGCCCATGCGCGCCCTGGTGGGTTGTGCCCACCTCAGGTGCCCCTAGACCGCCTCTTTACTCTATAGATACCCCAATATTGCAGAAACCCTAGGGGAGTCTGAAAGGATCGAGATGGACCTAGAGGGGGGTGAATAGTTACAATTACAAATTTTAATTATTACTTAGCAATTTTAGGCAATAATGCGGAATATGAAAGTGAGCCTAACAATTGCAAGTGTGATGCTAAGGGCTAAGCAAGACAAACAAGTAACACAAGTATGTAAGTAAGCAAGCACAATATGATATAAGTAAGAGCTAAGAGACAAGTAACCACAAGTAGAGAGTTAGGGTTAGGGATAACCGCAACTCCGGGAGACGAGGATGTATGCCGATGTTCGCTTCCTTGGAGGGAAGCTACGTCACCGTTAGAGAGGTGGATGTTACCACGAAGGCACACAAACGGCACGAAAGCTCACCCGATTCTCCCTTTGAGACAACACCACGGAGGTATTTCTTAACCACTAGTGGTAGGCCTTGGGGTGGTCTCCAAACCCTCACAAACTTTTTCGAGGGTAATCACAAAGGTCGATTCCTCTCCGAAAGACTCCTACCGCCTAGGAGTCTCCAATCTCCAAGAGTAACAAGAACGATGGGGAAAAATCTCAAGACTTTCTCAAATCACGAATTCCTCTGGTGCAAAGAAGGGGAAGGAGTGGATCTATCACTTGATCAGACAACTTCTCTCAAAATCTCTCAAATCCCTTGGGGATCTAAGATTTGGTGTGGAGAAGTGAGAGAGAGAGAGAGTGAAATGTGTTCTAGGGTTTGTTCAAAGTGAATGGTCAACCCTCTCCCATGGGGAAGAAGGGCTATATGTAGTGCAAGCACAAATATGGCCATTGTAGTGTAAGAGAATGGGCAGGCCGGACATCCGGGCTAGGGGCCGGACATCCGGGCCTGGCAAGTTACGAGGAACACAGCAGAAGAAAAAACAGAAAACAGAGGGGCCGGACATCCGGGGGCGAAGCCCAGATATCCGGCGTATCAGGAAGGCCCGGACATCCGGCAGATGGCCGAACATCTGGCGCGATCACTAAATGGTTACATAACCTCAGCTGTTCCACGGTTAGTAGAGACCGGACATCCGGGATAGGGCCCGAACATCCGGCGCATCGGGAAGGCCCGGACATCCGGGGGAAACCCAGACATCCGGCGTGGAACAAGAAACCTTCTGGACATGAAGAGGGCTAAGGTTGGACATCCAGGGCATGAGCCAAATATCCGGGGGGCGGCCCCGACATCCGGCATGAGGCCCGAACATCAAGCACTCCTGGGGGCAGAATAAGCCAGATAGTAGTGATAGATCAAATGAGTTATGGAAAGGAGATATTTTGGCAAGAGCAAGTCTTTTACTAACCCTATCGATCCCCTCTTAATAGTGCAGGATCCTATACTCAAGGAAACAAAATATGAAATCATTTTAATACTTCATCCTTGAGTGAAACCACTTCGTATGCTCTTGAGCCACACACTTTGATGCACCGGGGACCAACACCTGAGATTTACTTGACAATCATTGTTAGTCCCCTACATGTATATTGTCATCAACAACAAAACAATATGAAAGGCATGATTGCACTTTCAATCTCCCCCTTTTTGTTTGTTGATGACAATCATACATGTAGTATCATAGATGCAATAAATTTTTTTAGCATTGACAATCAGGAGCAAAAGTACAAAATATGTCTATGTTTCTATTTACTTTTAGCTCCCCCTCATTGTGTGCATGAGATGAATATGTTAGGATGTACTACAAGAGATATAAATGTGAGAGACATGCACATATGAAACTACCATAACGCACAGACTACAAACATTTCATAGCCACAAGATAATAACATAAGTACCATAAGTACCATAGGTTCATAGCCACAAGATAATAACATAAGTACCATAGGTTCATAGCCACAAGATAATAACATAAGTACCATAAGTACCATAGGTAGCAACATAATATCATAGTCTCACAATAACAAGTTTGAATATAGCTAACACATCATAGCATGACCATACTAAGATACTACTTCTCCCCCTTTGACAGCAACAAGTAAAAAAGAGGCGAAGAACTAAACGGACTCTATCACTCCTAGTGGAAGTAATCAACATCATCAAAGAACTCGGGGTACTCGACATGAGAAGGGAATCCGAAAGTGGAAGAGGACGGAGCTGCGGGAATCGGATCGTCATCACTCACAGGACTCCCACGATCACGAAGGCGTTGCTTGAGCTGATTCTTGGAGATGATGAGGCGCTTGTGAACATCATGACTCTGCTGACAACTGAAAGTAATTGCCTTCATAATAGTAGACTGAGCCTTGCCCAAGAACGAGGCAAAACGGCCATGAGGAGCGGTAGAGGAAGATGGAGCAGAGGAACCAGTGGGCTGAGTCCCACTAGCAGACCTCCTAGGCTAAGTAGGAGCAGCGGGCTGAGTCTTATCCAGCACGCGCATATGAGGAGGAGGCGTCCAAATGGAGTGCACATCATTCTTAACCACCTCAAAGGGAGTAGTGTGATCAATCAGAGCCTGAATAAATGGAGCATGAAGGAACTGGCGCGACTGAATGAAGCTGCAAAGACGGATCTCATGCCAAATGAAATGGGTTGTGTCCAAAGGCATAGTGGGCTTGTCATGCATACGAACCATCAACTCAATACAGTAGTTGCGAGCCCTTGAGCGATCTCCCTTCTTAGGATAGAGGGTGCGAAGCACACACTGATAGAGGATGTAGTAAGGAGCACGGAAGATGGTTACCTCATTGAGTGGATATCCACGTTCCTCTTCATTGTGCTGAGAGATAGGCTTCAAAATAGGCAAGCAAGCATCAATCCGTTTGGGCTTATACTCTAGATCCATACTGTGAATGCAATGTCCAACTCCAGAGAGGCCCAAAATCTGAACAAACCGATCATAGGTGATACTGAGTGTAGTATCATCGGTCATCCATGTGAGAGTGTTGTACAGGCCAAAGAAATAGGTGGCATAGAACTGAAGAATGGCAGCTTCATTCCAATCACACATGAAGGTCATTGCAGGACCTAGAGTCATATCATCAATGATCTTGACCGGGTTGTTAGGGAACATGGCAGGATGATCATGCAGGAATTTGAGATCCAAGTATTTGTGATGAGCAAGTCCTCGCCCATGGACGAAACTGGAATAGATATCCTGCTGTATACGAGTCCGGAACCGAGGATCCTCGGCATCAGCCACCATCTCATATTGATTGACATCCTGACTGAACACAAGATATTGACCCGCCCCCAAAGTTGTGAAGTCGTGAGTGGGGCGATCCCCGCTGTTAGGAAGCTCCATGGAGATGTGACGACCATGGACAACGGGCATTGCAGAGCCACGGACTTGAGGCACCGGTGCCCTCCTAGTGCCAGGCTTGGACTGGCCAACAGAGTGTCTTGGAGCAAAGTCATCCTCTTCCTCCCCAACATAGTCCTCATCATCCGGATCTGAGGCCGACATACTTGTGGATGGTGCCCGCTTCTTCTTCTTGGCGGTGGTCTTCTTCTTCTTAGGCCTAGCATGTTCATCGGAGTCGGTTGAGCCTTACCGATGAGCGACCCTAGAAGAAGGCTCGGGGCGCTCGGGGCCGCAGTTCTTGGTATGTGCCATGAAGAACTCCGACGGTGAATCCCACAATACAATGGTCCCTCCTGAGAGATTCACACCATAACCCAAGAAATGGATTGGATAGAACCGTAGACCGGGAGGAGGAGAATCCATGGGCAGGAGATCGAGGCTGGAGGTCGGAGGAGAGGGCCGGGGCAGCGCTGGAGCACGGCCCGGCGGCTGCGGCGGTCAGGCGAGATGGGGAGAGGAACGGGGTGAGTGAGGAATTGCCCCCAAACCCCAAGCCCCTCCCCTGTTATATGTGGCTGCGGGCGACGGGCCGGACATCCGGGGCCTAGCCCGGATATTCGGCGATGGAGGTCAGAGAGCAGAAGAATCAGGGCCAACGGGCCGGACATCCGGGGACAAGCCCGAACATCCGACGTGAGGAGGTCAGGGAGCAAAGGTTCAGGGCCCGGATGTCCGGCTAGGGCCCGAATGTCTGGCCACTGGAAGTGCTCGATGACAATTTGAGCAGCAGAAGAATTTTCCTAGGGCCCGAATGTCCGGCCGAGGAGCCGGATGTCTGGCCACTGGACAGGAAAACAGGGCAGGGGAAAGATTTGTAAGGGGGCCACAAATATAATTTGATATAGACTCCACCAAGGAGTTTTTATAGATTTATAGGGGTGAAAACCTGAGTAATCTAAGGCCATACTAAGATGTACTAACAACCCAGAGTTATTAAGAAAGAAAGGTCCATACAAGTATTCTACAAGCGGTGACCGAGGTCACCATATTTGAGCATATGGAACATAGTACCGCAAAGATGTAGACTTTGGGCACATGGTCACGACTCCATCATGTTAAAGTACCATAGTTCGAGAACCATGACAACTTTGAGAGTTTTGTTCTATTTATGCATTATGTAGGGTGAGAATACTCATGAATTGAATGTCTCCCCCTAAATATATGCCTACATCAAGACAAGACATTAAGTTTATGCATGAATGGGTACTAGATTTCACATAATATTGTCAAGCTCCAAGATACCAAGTTCACGCCTAAGTTGACAAAACCTTGCTTCATCCAATGGCTTCGTGAAAATATCAGCAAGTTGCATATCTGTGCCAACATGAGCAATGTCAATATCACCCTTCTCCACGTGATCTCTCAAGAAGTGATACCTAATATCAATGTTCTTGGTGCGGGTATGATCTTTGGGGTTCTCAGCAATATTGATGGCACTTTCACTATGACATATAAGAGGCACATGTCTATAGATGATACCGTAATCCTTCAAAGTTTGCCTCATCCATAGTAATTGAGTTGCTCAACTGGCAGTAGCAATGTATTCAGCTTTGGCGGTGGAGAGGGCAACAAAATTTTGTTTCTTCAAGGACCAACTTACCAAGGAGCATCCGAGAAATTGACATGCACCGGAGGTGGACTTACGATCCACTTTGCCTCCAGCCCAATCTGCATCCGTGTACCCAATGAGATCAAACTTAGCATCCTTGGGGTACCATAGACCCAACTTTTGGGTGTGAACAAGGTATCTAAGAATATTCTTCACCGCCTTATGATGACTTTCCCTAGGGGAAGCTTGAAATCTAGCACACATGCATACACTAAACATGATGTCTGGTCTAGATGCACAAAGATAAAGCAATGAACTAATCATAGAGCGGTAAATAGATGGGTTGAACGGAATACCATTTGTGTCTTCAGTGAGTGCAATTTTGGTTGGCATGGGTGTCTTACATGGACTAGCATCAGACATGCCAAACTTCTCTAGGATATCCTTGAGGTATTTTGCTTGAGACAAGAAAATTCCTTCTTGAAATTGTTGAATTTGAAATCCGAGGAAGAACTTAAAATCCGCATTGAGTGACATTTCAAAATTCTTGCTCATTGAAGCCGCAAACTTCTTGCACAAATGAATGTTAGGAGAACCAAAAATGATATCATCTACATAGATTTGGCATAAGATCAAATCACCCTTGTCTCTCTTAGTAAAAAGAGTGGGATCGATCACCCCTCTCACAAAACCATCATCAAGTAAAAACTTCTTAAGATGATCATACCAAGCACGAGGTGCTTGTTTGAGGCCATACAAAGCCTTATGAAGTTTATACACATAGTCTTTGTGATCGGGATCAATGAACCCAGGTGGTTGGGATACATATACTTCTTGTAGAGGACCATTAAGGAAAGCACTCTTCACATCCATTTGATGTAATGTAAAACCATTGAAAGCGGCATAAGCAAGTAAGATGCGAATGGATTCAAGACAGGCAACGGGGGCAAAGGTCTCACCAAAGTCCAAACCTTCAACTTGTGAGTACCCTTGTGCCACTAACCTTGCCTTGTTACGGATGATTACACCATTCTCATCTTGCTTGTTCTTGAAAATCCATTTTGTTCCAATGACGTTGTGCTCGGTAGTTGGCCTCTTTACTAATGACCACACTTGATTGCGTTCAAAACTATTCAACTCTTCTTGCATCGCAACGAGCCAATCGTTGTCCATTAATGCCTCTTGTACCTTGAGAGGCTCAACACTATACACAAACGAGAAGTGAGCACAAAAGTTTGTCAATTGTTTAGGAGTGACTCTACCTTTCGATATGCCGGTGAGAATTTTGTCAAGATCAACACGACCAGCCACTCGAGGCATGATGGAGGTTAAGGTTTCTCAAGGTTCAACTTCATGTCCATCATCCACATCCTCAACATAAAGATCATTGATGTGTGGTGGAAGATCTTCTTCTTCATCTTCTATTTGTTGAGGTTCATTTTCAATGATTGCACTTTCTTGTTCTTGCCGTTGGTGATGCTCTTGTTCATGATGATTATCATGAAGAGGAACTTGATCATCATCTTGTACTTGATCTACGGGTATTAGTTGAGCAATTGGAGCATGTGATGGTATGTGTGTTGAAGTAGTTTGATGATGCGTGAAGCTTCCATCTTCTTCTTCATCATCATGAGGTTCTTGTTCCATTGGAAGAAGTGCACCAACACCCATGGTCAAGATATCTTGATAAGAATCTTCTTCACCTACATCACTTAGATCAACTTGCTCCCCATGGGAGCCATTAAATTCATCAAACACCACGTCACAAGTTTCTACAACACATCCATTGGATTTGTTGTAGACTCTATAGGCGTGAGAGTTTGATCCGTAGCCAACAAATATGCCCTCGGTGGTTTTGGATTGAAATTTTCTTAACCGTTCTCTTTTGTTGAGGATGAAACATTTGCACCCAAATACACGAAAGTACTTGACATTCGGCTTGTTCCCAGTTAGGAGCTCATATGGGGTCTTTTCCAATATAGTGCGGAAGAGCTGGTTTGATGCATGGCATGCGGTGTTGACAGCCTCGGCCCAAAAACTATGTGGCGACTTGTATTCATCCAACATGGACCTTGCCATCTCCACATGTGTGCGGTTCTTCCTTTCTGCTACACCATTTTGTTGGGGAGTGTATGGAGCTTAATATTGATGCTCAATCCCTTAATCACTAAGAAACTCTTCCAAGGTGTAGTTCTTGAACTCAGAGCCATTATCACTTCTTATTGCCAAGATTTCCTTGTCAAACTTGCGTTGTGCTTGCTTGGCAAAATCAATGAAGGTGATCTTCGTATCGTCCTTGGATTTGAGGAAGAAGACCCATGTATATCTTGAGTAATCATCAACAATGACAAGTCCATACTTTTTCCCACCAATACTATCCCATGAAGGAGGCCCAAAAAGATCCACATGAAGGAGCTCCAAAGGCCTTGAAGTAGACACAATATTCTTGGGTGGGTGCTTTGATTGATGTTGCTTCCCGGCTATGCATGCACTACACACACGATCTTTCTCAAAAGAGACATTGATTAGTCCAAGGATGTGATTGCCCTTTAAGAGGTCTTGAAGATTTCTCATGCCGACATGGGCTAGCTGGCGATGCCATAGACACCCCTTGTCTGCCTTGGCCATTAGACAAGTTGCATGGAATGTGCTCTCTTTTGAGAAATCAACCGTGTAAAGGTTGCCATCCAACTCTCCAACAAAGTCCACTTCGAGAGTATCTCTCTTAAAGACTTTCACATTCGTTAGTCCAAAGAGTGTATCATAACCAACAGAAGCTAATTGGCGAACAGAAAGCAAATGATATTTAAGGGATTGGACAAGCATGAAATTTGCAAGAGACATGTCATTTGTGATAGCCACCTTGCCCAGAAACCCGAGTATCTGTCCTTTTGATCCTCCACCAAACATAATGCTCATAAATGGTTGAATAGCTTCCATGAAATCGAGTTAATTGCACAGAGGTACCACAATTGGGGCATTGGAAGCAGATTCGTACCAAGTTTGGTAATTTTTACGTGCCAGTACCAACTTTGGGGCGCGGCGTTGCAGAACGGACTAAACGACGTATAAACTCGTATTGACGGAGAAACTGACAGCAGGGCCCTCCTGTCAGGGGCTGACATGGCATCTTCTTTTACAGAAAAACCCCTCGGCTTATATTTAATCACACAAAGGGCCTCGTTTGCGGAAAAAACTCAAAACCTGCAAAAATAAATAACGCGCACCTGCGAGGATTCGGACCCGCGATGGGTTGCCCGAGGGAAAGGCCAAGTGACCACTGCGCTACGCCACTCGTTTAGATAAAGCTGATGCTTAAATGTTTTTATATTATACATTAGAAACCATTTTTGTTGCCTGACAACTGTTTCATTTTTTTAATGCGTTTTTTGTTTTGTATTTCTTTTATCTTTTAAGACAAGTCCTGGCCTTCTTCCAGTTTTCCTTTTTAAACTTTTGCGCATCTCTTTTATATATAGGTTTTCGAATTTCTTTTCTATATAGGTTTTGAAATGTACACACTGATAATTGACGCCTTTTTTGAAATGTGGCCCCTGGCAGGTGTGTCCCACGCATCAGTTTCAGCTCAATACATGTACATTTCAAAAAAGGTTCGACATGTATTAAAAAATTATTGTGTAAAATCATTTTTAATTTTCTTTTATCTTTTTAGATCTTGGGTATTCTTCCGGTTTTCAATTTCTTTTATTTACGCACATTTCTTTTTTATATAGGTTTTGTAGTAAACGGTGAAAATTTTCTCAGTACTCGACATATTTTAAATTTATACTGAACTATTTATTATTCGATATTTTTTGTAAATACACACTGAAAATTATTTTATAAATACATACTGAACACTATTGTATAATATACGAACAGTTTGCTATACACATTGAAATTATTTATACTGAATAATATATGAACACCTTTTTTAATTTTTAGATGAACATATTTAAAATATATGGTGACGTTTTATATATATATATATATATATATATATATTAAACTTTTTATATTATGCGATATTTTTTGAAAATACACACTGAATATTATTATACAAACACACACTAAATACTATTGTATAATGTACAATGAACAATTTTGTTATATAAATTGCATTTTTCTAATATACAATATCTGAAAAAATGCCGCATAGAAAAAAGTTTGGTGTAAATTTTAAAAATGTCAAAAGTATTGAAATAATGTACACCATTTATTACAAAACCTATATATAAAAGAGATGCGCAAAAGTTAAAAAAAATGAAAACCGGAAGAAGACCAGAACGTGTCTTAAAAGATAAAAGAAATACAAAACAAAAAAGCATTAAAAAAACGAAACAGTTATCCAGCAACAAAAATGGTTTCCTACGTACAGTATAAAATTGCTCAAGCGTCTACTTTATCAACTGGAGTGTCGTAGCATAGTGGTCGCCGCTACCTTCCCTTGGGCAGTCTGTCGCGTGTTTGAATCCTCGCGGGCGCGCGTACTTTTGCTGGTTTTGAGTTTTTTCCGCAAACGAGGCCCTTTGTGTGATTAAATATAAGCCGAGGGGTTTTTCTATAAAAGAAGATGCCACGTCAGCCCCTGACAGGTGGGCCCTGCTGTCAGTTTCTCCGTCAATACGAGTTTATACGTCGTTTAGTCCGTTCTACAACGCCGCGCCCCAAAGTTGGTACTGACACGTAAAAATTACCAAACTTGGTACCAATCTGCTTCCAATACCCCAATTGTGGTACCTTAGTGCAATTAACTTTATGAAATCGTAGAGCAATTTGCTATCTCCGGTCATATGATTGGTACATCCACTATCAATCACCCATTCTACTCCACCGAAGAAAAATGCCTACACACAATTATTACTTGGTTAGAGGCACCTATTTTGCAATGGGACCTATCAAGTTAGTCACAAGGGTCTTAGGGACCCAAATAGCATAAAACCGAAATGCATTTCGAGGACCAACAAACTTTGCATAAACTTCTCCATCCTTAGTCTTACGAAGTACATAGGATGGAGGCATGAACTCTTTTGGCTTGTTGAGAGTGGGCATGCCCCTTGTGGCCTTCCCACTAACAACCTTACCTTTCTCCTTGTGCCCTTCTCGTACAAAAGTTTCTTTTAGATGGGTGGTGCACTTTTAAGAAGACGTCTTCGTCTTGCTTGCCCTTGGGTCAAACCCGAGCCCCTCTTTGGCAAACACCTCATTGTGTTGCCTCAATACCTCATTAAGGTTCTTTTGCCCTTGATCACATGTCATGAGACCTTTCTCGATTTGAGCCTTGAGAAAGCGATTCTCCTCAAGAATAGATGCTAGATCACTACTAGAGTTAGTAGTACATGCATCAACATTGATAATAGGAGAAGAGTAAGCCTTGGCTAGAGTTTCAAGATAAGTAAGCTTGAGCGTCTCAAAACTCTTTTTAAGAAGGGTGAGCTCTTCTTCCTTAGTCTTGAGGGACACAGATAGGAGCTCACAATCCTTAGAGAGAGAAGCATTAGACTTCACAAGCTTACTTTTATCATTCATCAACTCTTCGCAAGAGTCAATAGCCTTTTTCAAGGAGGCAAGATCTTTAGTATGAACATCAATGTTTGCACCAATTTTCAAGCATATTTGATCATTTCGTGATTCCTCATATTGGACTTTCCGCTCAAGGATTTCATATTTTTTTCCTCGGTGACGAGGGTTTCGAGTTCTTTAATGGTGATGGTGTGCTTACTCACCATCTCCATAAGCATACGAAACATAGTGATCTTGTTTCCTTCGAGGGAGCACATGAGCTTATTTAGTTTAGCAAGCATAGGATCATCTATATCATCATCCTCATAACTATCCTCCGCATCAAGATACTCATCACTAGGAGTCGCTACTAGGGAAAAGCCTAGCAGCAGCGCGGGTTTTAGGCCTATCAGAGCGCGGCAGGAGCGCTACTGATAAGGCGCTACAGCTAATGCTTAGCAATAGCGCGCCTACATCCACGCTACTGCTAAATTGACTTAGTAGTAGCGCTTCTTCAGAACAGCGCTACTGGTAATTAGTAGTAGCGCGGATCTCCTTTCCCGCGCTACTTCTATTATTTAGTATTTTATTTCTTTTTTATTTCATGTTGTATTCATACACCTTTACACAAGTTTTCATACAACAGGAACTTAGAGATTGTTTTTACATCATAATGAGTTATTACATCACGGAGTGAAAGAACCGTGGACTAGTTTCAAGTGGATGTCCATCCACTTGAAACTAATCCGCGGCTCTTTCACCTAATGATATAATAATATCATCATCATCATCATATCATTAACAACTTATCATCATAATACATCATTGTCATATAACACCTCCTCAAGATCATCGTTTTCATCAATGACATCACATAGCAAATTGGTCACTAGTCGTAATCACAAGTACTCCTCATTATCAACTCTAACACATTACCACATAATAAACATATTGTACCTCATAGGACCTATTACATTCGATTAAGACCTACTACATTTTCTAAGGTAAAATAGCAAAAAACAAGATAGCCCCTGACTCTCCATTATGGAGAATGGAGATTAGCCTGTCTCCAATTCTTGCCTTTCGCTGAATGTTACTTCCAAGAACCTCCTTGCGAATGTCCATACATTTCTTCCATTCTTTGATGAACATGTGTTCACGGGTTTTAGAAATCCGATATGCACAGGTGAGCTCCGTAGATTTACCTGGCAGTATGTTCAGAACTGAGAGGCGACCATGCAGATACATCAGATGAGGCACACAATCCACTGGGAGTTTCTGTTGAAAAACATAATAATAACTTCGTAGTTAGCAATGATGTACTAGTTTTAGAAGTATGCAAAAGATGCACGGATGTCGTAATAGTAAAAAATCTTACCAGGGTATCTCCAGAGAAGTTACCGTGGTTCAACACATGCACTAGTGGCACGTATTCACCATAATTTGGAGGATTTCGATAATAGTTATTGTAATTCTCAAGAAGAGTACAAAATGTGATCAGATGATTTTTCTCCTTATACGTTAACTCGGTGCCATCGGTGTAGTGGGTTTTATATACCATCTTCCGCACAGTCTTTGAAGAATCAAAATAAGTTGTCAATGGAAATAAGCTATCAATAAATTAGTTAATAACTATATTTGAGAAACTCACATAGCGGTACGATTGGAAGCGTATCAACAAGGACCCAAATGTCCATATTGTCTTGCTCGATGTCAGGATCACCAAGATCCATGGTGACAATCATACCCTCATAAAAACCATACATTTTGCAAAGTGCTTCCCAATTTTGGCAACCAAAATGGGTTACGCTCTGAGCATTGCACAGATTTACTTCAAAATCCATATCATGATGGGTCCTTAGGTGTATTTTCTTTGTTTCGAAATTTTCATGGTCTTCAAAACCCATCCTCTCCAAGACATAGCGTCTTGCATGGCATGGGATAAGCTAGTCGAATTGTAAAATATGAAAATTAGACGTTGAACTAGTTGAAGTCATGCTTAATTACGAAAAAAACACTTGTCGTTGTTGCGTACCGTTTCACAATCGAAGGTCTCCTCAAGCTTAATGCTGAAGCGCCGATCTTCGTCTAGCTGAATGAACCTGTCACACATACCTCGATCGTCGTGGCACCAGCAACACTCCCCCGGGAGACTGTCGTTGTCCGAGTACGACATTTCCTACGTTCATAATTCAAAGATTAAACTTGTACATATTCTAGCACAAGTCATGCCAGAATTCACTAAAATATCCGGCATAACCTTTGCTAAAAAAGGACATATCGAGCGTCTGAAATTTGCCGGAACGGAAACTAATCAACACTCCGGCAAAACATAGGCCACTCGGAGATGTAAACTGAACATTGACGGCCACTTGGGCAACCACATATCCTATTTGAGCAACAACACATGATATACAAGGATATTTGGCTGGTCTCACCTCGATGTCGGAGGGGGTCGGTGACTGGGATGACGGCGGGGATGTCGGAGGGGGTCGGTGACGGGGACGACGGTGGTCACCTGAAACCATATAAGTTATCACTAATACATCCCGAATAATTGCTTAAACTAAAAAATAACAACAAATATGACATGTTCAACTAGTTTTATTAATTCAACTTGTTCTTACTAAATATAAACTTACTATAAAAAAACTAGTTCTTTCTAAAAGTAAAGTAGTTCAACTAGTTATATTAATTATCTTACTAAAAATACATTAGTTCTATTAATTCAACTAGTTCAACTAGTTTATTAATTTACTTGCTAAACTAGTTCAACTACAACTAAAGTAGTTCAACTACAACTACTATTAATCATACTGCCTTAGTTAACTAGTACCATCACTACTAGTAATTAACATCTACTACTACTACTAAAAATCTAGTACTAACTAAGCAACATCTAGTACTAGCTATGAACCCTAAATTAACATCTACTACTACTAAATCTAGTACTAACTAGTGGCCGGGGGTGGGGGCGACGGAGAGGTAGCTAGGGGCGGCGAGGTCGAGGGCGGTGGGAGGAGGGCTGCCGGCGGAGGAGGGAGGAGGGGCAGCCGCAGGCGGAGGAAGGAGGGCGGCGGCGGAGGAGGGAGGGGCGGCCGTAGGCGGAGGGAGGATGTGCGAGGAGGAGGGAGGAGGGACAGAAGGAGGGGAGTACCTCGGCGGCGGCGGCGATGCACGACGACGGTTATCGGCACGCGGGCGAGAGTGAGAGTGTGAGTGAGGGCCGGTCGTGCGCGTGGGGATAAGGTAGGGATAGTTGTAGCACGTTTGCCAAAACGCGCTACAGCTAATCTGAATAGTAGTAGCGCTTTGCATATAAACCGCTACTGCTAAGTGGAACTATATAAAAAATACGTCAATGCAAAAATACATTGGCCATCAATGATCTTTTTGTGTACAATCTGAATTGTCAATATGAGTCCTCTCCGGTAGGAACCGGAGAGGACTCATATTGCGGCCACAAGTTTTACACATAGAGTTCAGTGAAGACCAACTGGTTGTGGTAGTTTCAGAAATAACATATTTAAGGTGGTAAACACCCTGTTCACGGAGCGAGGTGGGACTAAACTTGTGGGCTGATCTTAGCAGTAGCGGTTTTCCTAGAAGCGCGCTGCTGCTAACTTCTATAGCAGTAGCACTGTTCAGTATAGTGCGCTACTGCTATAACTAGCGGGGGGGAGAGGTCATGGCAATTATAGCAGTAGCGCGGTTTGTGGTGGACGCGCTACTGCTATTTTCCTGTCAGCAGCGCGTTTTGATAACACGCGCTGCTGCTAAATAGCAGTAGCGTGGTATTTTGAGCAGCGCTGCTGGTAAGATTCTGTGTATAGGCTTTTCCCTAGTAGTGAGTAGGAGGAGTGAAAAGAGGAGGGTTTGATCGTGGGTTTACCTTGACCTTGTCAGGAGAGCTTTGGTCCTCTCCATCTTCTATCACGGCCTTTGCCATTAGGCACTTGTGAACGTTGCCCTTGTAGTCCTTCATGTAGTTGTAGGTGACAACATCACCACTCTTGTTGACTAGCCTCAACGTGTTTTGAGAATCTTGAGCAACTTCGGCAACACCACTAACATCATCCGGATCAGATTCTTCCTGGGCAACCATTGCTTTCCCATCTCTCTTCTTGAGCTTGGAGTTCAAAGGATTTGGCAACTTCTTCTTGGGAAAGGTCTTGGGAAACCTTGGTTTATCTTCTCTCTTCTCATAAGGACACTCGTTGGAGAAGTGGTTGTTTTCTTCACAGTTGTAGCATTTTCTCACTTTCTTCTTCTAGAATCTTCCTTTGAATTTTCCCGCGCTAAACTTCTTGACAAAGAGATCCATGTCTTCATATGAAGGTCCCTCATCATATTCAATATCATCACCATCTTCATCATCATCATCTTCTTCTTCTTCACTTTGCTTTTCTTCACATACATGCTTGGCCTTCAATGCAAGATTGATTTTGGATGTTGAGGTACCATGCATGGCAAGATGTTTTGTAGAATTTGCCTTTGACTCTTCAAATAGTTGGAAGGTGGATATGATGTCATCCGGAGTCATTTACTTGAATCCATGGTGTTGTCTTATGTCCCACACCATTTTATGATGATACGGAGCAAGAGCGTGAAGCAACTTATCCACGAGAAATCTCTTAGTAAAGTTGAATCCATCTTGTGTCCTGTCACATTCACATGACTCGATGTCGGCAGTGAGAGTCATGAGACACTAAAGAAGTTGCTTGGGAAATTCACCTTTCTCCATACAAAAGTTTTTCAATTTCCCCTTGGCAATTTCATATTGAGCAAGCCGGAGAGTGGAGGTACCAGTCTTGGTTCTCATAATGGTATCCCATAATTCCTTGGCACTTGTGATATGTATGTATGGTTTCCTTTGCTTGTCGGCCATACCTCTTCTTATGCACATGGTTGTTGTGTCATTGAGATTCTTGTCATATATCTCTCTTGGTGTAAGATTCTTTGGGTCAACAACTTGGTAGCCATACTCCAAGATCTCCAACATCTAATCATTTCCATATCGAAGATGATCCTGCATAGCAACTCTCCACAAAGCAAAATCTATAGTTTCATCAAGTAAAGGAGGTTTGCCTTGAGGGTTATACTTAGGTTTCTCTATTTGAGGTCTTGCATAAAGCCAAGGAACACTGGAGTGTTCATTGCTAGGAGGTTGTTGGCCAATTGAAGGGGTAGGCACAGCTGGCCTCGAGGCCGCACCATGAGAAAGTGGTGCAAGCATCGTGGTTAGTGTGGCTAGCCTCATTTGGACCAAGGCCTCAAGAGAGGCATCATGCTCCTCCTTTGCTTAGCAAGAGCTCATTCCAGATCCTCTGAAGTGAAGGACTTGGCTTCCATGGAAGCCGCGCTCGTATTCTTCGGATCTGCAACAAGGGGAGTCCCATCGGGTTCATCTAGCTTTAGGGTGGTTAAGCCACAAGAATAGAGCATGAGGCTCTGATACCAATTGAAAGGATCGAGGTGGACCTAGAGGGGGGCGTGAATAGGTACAATTACAAATTTTAATTATTACTTAGAAATTTTAGGCAATAATGCGGAATATGAAAGTAAGCATAACAATTGCAAGTGTGATGCTAAGGGCTAAGCAAGACAAACAAATAACACAAGTATGTAAGTAAGCAAGCACAATATGATATAAGTAAGAGCTAAGAGACAAGTAACCACAAGTAGAGAGTTAGGGTTAAGGATAACTGCAACTCCAGGAGATGAGGATGTATGCCGATGTTCACTTCCTTGGAGGGAAGCTACGTCACTGTTAGAGAGGTGGATGTTACCACGAAGGCACACAAACGCCACGAAGGCTCACCCTATTCTCCCTTTGAGACAACACCATGGAGGAGTTTCTCCACCACTAGTGGTAGACCTTGGGGTGATCTCCAAATCCTCACAAACCTTTCTGAGGGTAATCACAAAGGTCGATTCCTCTCCGAAAGACTCCTACCGCCTAGGAGTCTCAAACCTCCAAGAGTAACAAGAACGATGGGGAAAAATCGCAAGACTTGCTCAAATCATGAATTCCTCTGGTGCAAAGAAGGGGAAGGAGTGGATCTATCACTTGATCGGACAACTTCTCTCAAATCCCTTGGGGATCTAAGATTTGGTGTGGAGAAGTGAGAGAGAGAGTGAAATGTGTTCTAGGGTTTGTTCAAAGTGAATGGTCAACCCTCTACCGCGGGGAAGAAGGCCTATATATAATGCGAGCACAAATATGGCCGTTGTAGTGTAAGAGAACGGGAAGGCCGGACATCCGGGCTAGGGGCCGAACATCCGGCCTGGCAAGTTACGAGGAACACAACAGAAGCAGAACAGAAAACACAGGGGCCGGACATCCAACGTATCAGGAAGGCCCGGACATCCGGCGGATGGCCGGACATCCGGCGCGATCACTAAAAGGTTACAGAACCTCAGTTGTTCCACAGTTAGTAGATGCCGGACATCCGGGATAGGGCCCGGACATCCGGCGCATCAGGAAGTCTCGGACATCCGGGGAAACTCGGACATCCGGCGTGGAACCAGAAACCTTCTAGACATGAAGAGGGCTAAGGCTATACATTCGGGGCATGAGCCGGATATCCGAGGGCGGCCCGGACATCCGGCATGAGGGTCGGGCATCCGGCACTCCCGGGGGCAGAATAAGACAGAGAGTAGTGATAGATCAAATGAGTTATGGAAAGGAGATATTTTGGCAAGAGCAAGTCTTTTACTAACCCTATCGATCCCCTCTTAATAGTGCGGGATCCTATACTCAAGGAAAAAAATGAAATCATTTTAATACTTCATCCTTGAGTGGAACCACTTCGTATGCTCTTGAGCCACACACTTTGATGCATCGGGGACCAACACCTGAGATTTACTTGACAGCCATTGTTAGTCCCCTACATGTATATTGTCATCAACAACAAAACATGATGTAAAGGCATGATTGCACCTTCAGAGTCGACGAAAGTCAATTCCAGCCGCCGCAGAGTCCAGAACCACCAGATCCAATCTAGACACCATCACAGATGGGTTCACCACTTCCATTGGTGCCTCTCCGATGATGCGTGAGTAGTTCTTTGTAGACCTTCGGGTCCGTAGTCAGTAGCTAGATGGCTTCCTCTCTCTCGTATGATTCTCGATACAGTGGTCTCTTGGAGATCCATATGATGTAACTCTTTTTGCGGTGTGTTTGTTGGGATCGGATGAAGTTTGAGTTTATGATCAGATCTATCTTTTTATCCATGAAAGTTATTTGAATCTTCCTTGATCTCTTATATGCATGATTTCTTATAGCCTCGTATTTCTTCTCTGATATTTGGGTTTGGTTAGGCCAACTTGATCTATTTATCTTGCAATGGGAACAAGTGCTTTCTAGTGGGTTCAATCTTACGGTGCTTGGTCCCAGTGACAGAAGGGGAATCGACATGTATGTATCGTTGCTACTAAGGATAAATCAATGGGGTCTATTTCTACATAAATAGATCTTCTCTACATGTCATCGTTTTTATTGCATTACTCCATTTCTCCTTGAACTTAATACACTAGATGCATGCTGGATAACGGTCGATGTGTGGAGTAATAGTAGTAGATGCAGGCAGGAGTCGGTCTACTAATCTTCGACGTGAGGCCTATATAATGATCATTGCCTAGATATCATCCTGATTATTTGAAGTTCTATCAATTTCCCACCAGTAATTTGTTTACCCACCGTTTGCTATTTTTCTTGAGAGAAGCCACTAGTGAAACCTACGGCCCCCGGATCTCTTTCTCATATTATTTGCCTTTGCGATCTATTTTATTTGCCTTTTATTTTCAGATCTATTAAACCAAAAATACAAATATACCTTGCAGCAATTTATTCTTATTTATTTTATTTGGCATTCGATCTATCAATCTACTACAATTTATTCACGCCCGTTTGCCAATTTCTGGCGCCGTTACTCGAAAGGGAATGACAACCCCTTTAATACGTCGGGTTGCGAGTACTTGTTATTTGTGTGTAGGTGTCGTTTACGTATTGTTGCTTGGTTCTCCTACTGGTTCGATAACCTTGGTCTCATCACTAAGGGAAATACCTACCGTCACTATGCTGCATCATCCCTTCCTCTTTGGGGAAATATCGATGTAGCTTCAAACCGCATCAAAAGGAATTTCTGGTGCCGTTGCCGGGGAGAATCTTCAACATATACTAGGTTCCTAATCACAAATCTCATCTCCTCGCAATTTACATTATTTCCCATTTGCCTCTCGTTTTCCTCTCCCCCACTTCACAAAAATTTGTCGTTTTATGCGCCCTCTTTTTCGTTTGCCGTTTTCTTGCCAGATCTGTTTTTGAGTGCAATTTTGTTGCGTAGTCAACATGACTCAAGAGAACACCAAGTTGTGTTATTTCTCAAAATACCAACAACAATGATTTCATTGGGACTCCGATTGCTCTTCCCGCCACTAGTGCGGAGTCTTGTGATATTAATACTGCTTCACTGAAGCTTGTTATGAAAGATCAATTTTCCGAAACTCCTAATGAGGATGTCGCGTCCCATCTTAATACCTTCGTGGAATTATGTGATATGCAAAAGAAAAAAGATGTGGACAATGATGTTGTGAAGATGAAATTATCTCCGTTTTCTTTGCGTGATTCTGCAAAATTTTGGTTCTCTTCTTTGCCTCGCAATAGTATCGATTCTTGGAATAAGTGCAAAGATGTTGTTCTCATTAAGTATTTTCCGTTCGCGAGAATTATTTCCCTTAGAACCTAGATCATGAATTTCAAGAAACTTGAACATGAGCATGTTGCACAATCTTGGGAAAGGATGAAAATGATGCTAAGGAATTGCCCAACTCATGGGTTAAATCTATGGATGATCATACAATTTTTTTATGCGGGATTGAATTTTGCTTCTCGTAATCTTTTAGATTCCACCGCGGGTGGTACTTTTATGGAAATTACTTTGGGTGAAGCCACCAAATTGCTTGATTATATCATGGCAAATTATTCACAATGGCATACCGAAAGAGCTCCTACTAGTAAAAAAGTTAATTCGGTTGAAGGAATTTCTTCTTTGAGTGAAAAAGTTGATGCTCTTATGAAATTGGTTGCTAGTAGAAGTGCTCCTATTGATTTCAATGATATGCCTTTGTCTACTTGATTGAGCAAAATAGTGATATCGTAGATGTGAATTTTATCTCTCGAAATAATTTCAACAACAATGCTTATAGAGGTAATTTTAATCCTAGGCCTTTTTCTAGTAATTACTCTAATAATTATGGTAATTCCTATGGCAATCATGCTTATAATAATAATAGGAACACCTCTGATCTTGAGAATAATATTAAAGAATTTATCAACACGCAAAAAGTTTTTAATACTACCATAGAAGAAAAGTTGAATAAGATTGATGATTTGTCTAGAAGTGTTGATAGAATTTCTCATAATGAATAAAATCTCAAGATGATTTTTTTTGCCTAAGGTTGAGGAATCAATTAAATCTCTCTATGTTTCGATGGATGAAAGTAAGAAAAGAACCGCTATGCTTAGAGCTAAAAGAGAATTATTAGAAAAAGCGTTTTCTAGTGATTACTTTTGTAAAAGTGATGAAGATCTTAAAATGATTGGTGTTTGTTCTATTGATTCCTTGTTTAGTAAAATTAAGATTGATGAAAAAGGGACTGGAGAAGAGTCAACTTTAGCTAGAAGGCGTCCCGATATTTCGGAGGGTGAAAATCTTGTTGAGAAAATTGATGTAAGTGGGTTTGAAGAGGTCAAAACTTTAACTAGTGATGTGCCCACTCTTTTGGATTATAAAGACTTTAATTATGATAGTTGCTCTTTGGTTGATTGTATTTCTTTGTTGCAATCCATGATAAATTAACCCCATGCTTATGAACAAAATAAAGCTTTTACTAAACATATTGTTGATGCTATGATGAAAGCTTTAGAAGAAAAGTTGGGATTAGAAGTTTCAATTCCTAGAAAATTACATGATGAATGGGAACCTACTATCAAACTCAAGATTCAAAATTCTGAGTGTTTTGCTTTGTGTGACTTGGGTGCTAGTGTTTCTACAATTCCAAAATCTTTATGTGATATAATTGGTCTTACCGATATTGAAGAATTAATGATGTTCTTATTCTTGCAAATAGGAATTATGTGCCCATAGATTTTATTGTTCTTGATATTGATTGTGTTTGGGAACATAGCATGCAATTTCAAAAAGTTTCCTACGATCATGCAAGATCTATCTAGGAGATGCATAGCAACGAGAGGGGGAGAGTGTGTCCACGTACCCTCATAAACTGAAAGCGGAAGCGTTAGCTTAACGCGGTTGATGTAGCCGAACGTCTTCGCGATCCAACCGATCAAGCACCAAACGTATGACACCTCCGAGTTCTGCACACGTTCATCTCGATGATGTCCCTCGAACTCTTGATCCAGCAAATTGTCGAGGGAGAGTTTTGTCAGCACGACGGCATAGTGACGGTGATGGTGATGTGATCCGTGCAGAACTTTGCCTAAGCACTACGACAATATGACCGGAGGAGTAAACTGTGGAGGGGTGCGCCACACACGTCTAAGAACAATTGACGTGTTTTGGGGTGCCCCCTGCCCCCGTATATAAAGGAGGAGAGGGGGGAGGCCGGCCCTAGGGGGCGCGCCAAGTGGGGGTGGGGGGAAACCCACTAGGACTCCTAGTCCTAGTCGCCCCCCTTCCTTCTTTCGGAGGGGGAAAGGGGGAAGGAGAGGGAGAGGGAGAAGGAAAGGGGGGCCGCGCCCCCTCCCCTTGTACAATTCAGACTCCCCATGGGGGGCGCCACCCCTTGTGGGCTGCCCTCTCTCTCCCCTATGGCCCGTAGAGGCCCATTACTTTCCCCGGGGGGTTCCGGTAACCCCTCGGTACTCCGATGAATATCCAAAACACTCCGAAACCATTCTGGTGTTCGAATACTATCTTGCAATATATCAATCTTTACCTCTCGGCCATTTCGAGACTCCTCGTCATGTTCGTGATCTCATCCGGGACTCTGAACAATCTTCGGTCACGAAAACACATAACTCATAATTTAAATCGTTATCGAACGTTAAGCATGCGGACCCTATGGGTTCGAGAACTATGTAGACATGATCAAGAGACATCTCTGATCAATAACCAACAGCGGAACCTGGATGCTCATATTGGTTCCTACATATTCTACGAAGATCTTTATCGGTCAAACCGTAATGACAACATACTGAAGGAAATATGCCCTAGAGGCAATAATAAAGTTATTATTTATTTCCTCATATCATGATAAATGTTTATTATTCATGCTAGAATTGTATTAACCGGAAACATGATACATGTGTGAATACATAGACAAACATATAGTCACTAGTATGCCTCTACTTGACTAGCTCATTAATCAAAGATGGTCATGTTTCCTGACCATAGACATGTGTTGTCATTTGATTAGTGGGATCACATCATTAGAAGAATGATGTGATTGACATGACCCATTTTGTTAGCCTAGCACTTGATCGTTTAGTATACTGCTATTGCTTTCTTCATGACTTATACAAAGTTCCTGCAACTATGAGATTGTGCAACTCCCGTGTACCGGAAGAACACTTTGTGTGCTACCAAACGTCACAACGTAACTGGGTGATTATAAAGGTGCTCTACAGGTGTTTCCGAAGGTTCATGTTGAGTTGGCATAATTCGAGATTAGGATTTGTCACTCCGATTGTCGGAGAGGTATCTCTGGGCCCTCTCGGTAATGCTCATCACCTAAGCCTTGCAAGCATGTAACTAATGAGTTAGTTATGAGATGAAGTATTATAGAACGAGTAAAGAGACTTGCCGGTAACGAGATTGAACTAGGTATTGGATATCGACGATCAAATCTCGGGCAAGTAACATACCGATGACAAAGGGAACAACGTATGTTGTTATGCGGTTTGACCGATAAAGATCTTCGTAGAATATGTAGGAACCAATATGGGCATCCAGGTCCCGCTATTGGTTATTGACCAGAGATGTGTCTCAAGTCATGTCTACATCATTCTCGAACCGTAGGGTCCGCACGCTTAAGGTTTCGATGACAATTATATTATGAGTTTATGTATTTTGATGTAACGAAGGAGTTCGGAGTCCCGGATGAGATCGGGGACATGACGGGGAGTCTCGAAATGGTCGAGACATAAAGATTGATATATTGGACGGATATATTTGGACACCGGAAAGGTTCCGGAGAAGTTTGGAGCTCCGGGAGGTTACCGGAACCCCCCGGGATGTATATGGGCCTTATTGGGCCCATGTAGGAGGAAGAGAGAAGGAGCAAGGGAGGGGGGCGCGCCCCCCCAAGCCCAATCCGAATTGGGGAGGGGGGCCGGCCCCCCCTTTCCTTTCTCCTTCCCCCTCTCTTCCATCCTACTACTAGTACTACTTCCTAATACTAGTACTCCTTCCTTCCCCCTCCAAATAAGATAAGGAAAAAGGGGGAAACCTACTCCGGGAAACCTACTTGGAGTAGGTTTCCCCTCCCTATGGCGCGCCCCCCCTTGGGGCCGGCCACCTCCTCCCTCCCTCCTTTATATACGGGGGTAGGGGGGCACCCTAGGACACACAAGTTGATCATTGATCGTTCCTTAGCCGTGTGCGGTGCCCCCCTCCACGATATTACACCTCGATCATATTGTAGCGGTGCTTAGGCGAAGCCCTGCGACAGGAGAACATCAAGATCGTCACCACGCCGTCGTGCTGACGGAACTCCCCCTCGGAGCCTCTACTGGATTGGAGATCGAGGGTGCGTCATCGAGTTGTACGCGTGTCAAGAACTCGGAGGTGCCAGAGTAACGGTGCTTGGATCGGTCGGACCGGGAGGACGTACGACTACTTCCTCTACGTTGCGTCAACGCTTCCGCTTCGGTCTACGAGGGTACGTAGACAACACTCTCCCCTCGTTGCTATATCATCACCATGATCTTGCGTGTGCGTAGGAAATTTTTTGAAATTACTACGTTCCCCAACAGTGGCATCCGAGCCTAGGTTTTATGCGTTGATGTTATGTGCACGAGTAGAACACAAGTGAGTTGTGAACGATATAAGTCATACTGCCTACCAGCATGTCATACTTTGGTTCAGCGGTATTGTTGGATGAAGCGGCCCAGACCGACATTACGCGTACGCTTACGCGAGACTGGTTTTACCGCCGTGCTTTGCACACAGGTGACTAGCGGGTGTCTGTTTCTCCAACTTTAGTTGAACCGAGTGTGGCTACGCCCGGTTCTTGTGAAGGTTAAAACGGAGTCTATTTGACAAACTATCGTTGTGGTTTTGATGCGTAGGTAAGAACGGTTCTTGCTAAGCCCGTAGCAGCCACGTAAAATTTGCAACAACAAAGTAGAGGACGTCTAACTTGTTTTTGCAGGGCATGTTGTGATGTGATATGGTCAAGACGTGATGCTATATTTTATTGTATGAGATGATCATGTTTTGTAACCGAAGTTATCGGCAACTGGCAGGAGCCATATGGTTGTCGCTTTATTGTATGAAATGCAAAACGCCCTGTAATTGCTTTACTTTATCACTAAGCGGTAGCGATAGTCGTAGAAGCAATAGATGGCGTAACGACAACGATGCTACGATGGAGATCAAGGTGTCGCGCCGGTGACGATGGTGATCACGACGGTGCTTCGGAGATGGAGATCACAAGCACAAGATGATGATGGCCATATCATATCACTTATATTGATTGCATGTGATGTTTATCCAATATGCATCTTATCTTGCTTTGATTGACGGTAGCATTTTAAGATGATCTCTCACTAAAATTATCAAGTAGTGTTCTCCCTGAGTATGCACCGTTGCCAAAGTTCGTCGTGCCCAGACACCACGTGATGATCGGTTGTGATAAGCTCTACATCCATCTACAACGGGTGCAAGCCAGTTTTGCACATGCGGAATACTCAGGTCAAACTTGACGAGCCTAGCATATGCAGATATGGCCTCGGAACACGGAGACCGAAAGGTCGAGCGTGAATCACATAGTAGATATGATCAACATAGCGATGTTCACCATTGAAAACTACTCCATGTCACGTGATGATCGGTCATGGTTTAGTTGATTTGGATCACGTAATCACTTAGATGACTAGAGAGATGTCTGTCTAAGTGGGAGTTCTTAAGTAATATGATTAATTGAACTTAAATTTATCATGAACTTAGTCCTGATAGTATTTTGCAAATTATGTTGTAAGATCAATAGCTTGCGTTGTTGCTTTCATATGTTTATTTTATGTTCCTAGAGAAAATTGTGTTGAAAAGTGTTAGTAGCAATGATGCGGATTCGATCCGTGATCTGAGGTTTATCCTCATTGCTGCACAGAAGAATTATGTCCTTAATGCACTGCTAGGTGACAGACCTATTGCAGGAGCAGATGCAGAAGTTATGAACGTCTGGCTAGCTCAAAATGATGACTACTTGATAGTTTAGTGCACCATGCTTAACGGCTTAGAATCGGGACTTCAAAGACATTTTGAACGTCATGGACCATATAAGATGTTCCAGGAGTTGAAGTTAATATTCCAGCAAATACCCGAGTTGAGAGATATGAAGTCTCCAACAAGTTCTATAGCTAAAAGATGGAGGAGAATCACTCAACTAGTGAACACGTGCTCAGACTGTCTGGGTACTTCAATCGCTTGAATCAAGTGGGAGTTAATCTTCCAGATAAGATAGTGATTGACAGAATTCTCTAGTCACCATCACTAAGTTACTAGAACTTCGTGATGAACTATAGTATGCAAGGGATGACAAAAACGATTCCCGAGCTCTTCGTGATGTTGAAATCGACGAAGGTAGAAATCAAGAAAGAGCATCAAGTGTTGATGATTGACAAGACCACTAGTTTCAAGAGAAGGGCAAAGGGAAAGAAAGGGAACTTCAAGTGGAAAGACAAGCAAGTTGTCACTCCTGCGAAGAAGCCCAAAGCTGGACCATAGCCTGAAACTGATTGTTTACACTGCAAAGGAAATGGTCACTGGAAGCGGAAATGCCCTGAATATTTGGTAGATAAGAAGGATGGCAAAGTAAACAAGGGTATATTTGATATACAGATTATTGATGTGTGCCTTACTAGTGTTTATAGTAGCCCCTGAGTATTTGATACTTGTTCAGGTACTAAGATTAGTAACTCGAAACAGGAGTTACAGAATAAACAGAGACTAGTTGAAGGGGAAGTGACGATGAGTGTTGGAAGTAGTTCCAAGATTGATATGATCATCATCGCACACTCCCTATACTTTCGGGATTAGTGTTAAACCTAAATAAATGTTATTTGGCGTTTGCGTTGAGCATGAATATGATTTGATCATGTTTATTGCAATACGGTTATTCATCTAAAGTAAGAGAATAGTTGTTGTTCTGTTTACATGAATAAAACCTTCAATGGTTATACACCCAATGAAAATAGTTTATTGGATCTCGATAGTAGTGATACACATATTCATAAAATTGATGCCAAAAGATGCAAAGTTAATAATGATAGTGCAACTTATTTTTGGCACTGCCGTTTGGGTCATATCGGTGTAAAGCGCATGAAGAAACTCCATAAAGATGGATTTTCGGAATCACTTGGTTATGAATCATTTGATGCTTGCGAACCGTGCCTTTTGGGAAGGATGACTAAAACTCCGTTCTCCGGAACAATGGAACGAGCTACTGACTTATTGGAAATAATACATACCGATGTATGCGATCCAGTGAGTGTTGTTGCTCGTGGCAAGTATCGTTATTTTCTGACCTTCACAAGATGATTTGAGCAGATATGGGTATATCTACTTGATGAAACATAAGTCTGAAATAGTTGAAAGGTTCAAAGAATTTCAGAGTGAAGTGGAAAAATCATCGTAACAAGAAAATAAAGATTCTGCGATCTGATCGTGGAGATGAAAATTTGAGTTACGAGTTTGGTCTTCAATTAAAACAATGTGGAATAGTTTTACAGTTCACGCCACCTAGAACACCACATTGTTATGGTGTGTCCGAACGTCGTAACCGCACTTTATTTGATATGGTGCGATCTATGATGTCTCTTATCAGTTTACCACTATCGTTTTGGGGTTATGCATTAGAGACAGCTACATTCACGTTTAAAATAGGGCACCATCTAAATCCGTTGAGACGACACCGTATGAACTATGGTTTAGCAGTAAACCTAAGCTGTTGTTTCTTAAAGTTTGGGGCTGCGATGCTTATGTGAAAAAGTTTCATCCTGATAAGCTCGAACCGAAATCGGAGAAGTGCGTCTTCATAGAATACCCAAAGGAAATTGTTGGGTACACCTTCTGTCACAGATCCGAAGGCAAGATATTCGTTGCTAAAATGGATCCTTTCCAGAGAAGGAGTTTCTCTCGAAAGAAGTGAGTGGGAGGAAAGTAGAACTTGATAAGGTAACTGTACCCGCTCCCTTATTGGAAAGTAGTTTATCACAGAAATTAGTTCCTGTGACAAATACACCAATTAGTGAGGAAGCTAATGATATTGATCATAAAAACTTGAGATCAAGTTACTACAGAACCTCGTAGGTCTTCCAGAGTAAGATCCGCACCAGAGTGGTGTAGTAATCATGTTCTGGAAGTCATGTTACTAGACCATGATGAACCTACGAACTATGAGGAAGCGATGATGAGCCCAGATTCCGCGAAATGGCTCGAGGCCATAAAATCTGAGATATAATCCATGTATGAGAACAAAGTATGGACTTTGATTGACTTGCTCGATGATCAGCAAGCCATGTTAAATAAATGGATCTTCAAGAGGAAGACGGACACTGATAGTAATGTTACTATCCACTAAGCTCGACTTGTTGCAAAAGGTTTTCAACAAAGTTCAAAGGTGTTGAATACGATGAGATTTTCTCACTCGTATTGATGCTTAAGTCTGTCTGAATCATGTTAGCAATTGCCACATTTTATGAAATCTGGTAAATGGATGTCAAAACTGCATTCCTTAATGGATTTATTAAAGAAGAGTTGTATATGATGCAACTAGAAGGTTTTGTCAATCCTAAAGGTGCTAACAAAATGTGCAAGCTCCAGCGATCCATCTATGGACTGGTGCAAGCATCTCGGAGTTGGAATATATGCTTTGATAAGTTGATCAAAGCATATAGTTTTATATGGACTTATGATGAAGCCTGTATTTACAATAAAGTGAGTGGGAGCACTACAGCTTTTCTGATTAGTATATGTGAGTGACATATTGTTGATCAGAAATGATGTAGAATTTTTCTGCAAAGCATAAAGGAGTGTTTTAAAGGAGTTCTTTAAAAAGAAAAGACCTCAGTAAAAGCTACTTACATATTGAGCATCAAGATCTATTGAGATAGATCAAGACACTTGATAAGATTTTCAATGAGTACATACCTTGGCAAGATTTTGAAATAGTTCAAAATGGAACAGTCAAAGAAAGAGTTCTTGCCTGTGTTGCAAAGGTATGAAATTGAGTAAGACTCAAATCCCGACCACAGCAGAAAATAGAAAGAGAATGAAAAGTCATTCCCTATGCCTCAGTCATAGGTTCTATAAAGTATGCTATGCTATGTACCAGACCTATTGTATACCTTGTTCTGAATTTGGCAAGGGAGTACAATAGTGATCTAGGAGTAGATCACTGGACATTGGTCAAGAATATCCTTAGTAAGGACTAAGGAGATGTTTCTCGATTATGGAGGTGATAAAAGAATTTGTTGTAAAAGTTACATCAGTGCAAAGTTTTACACTGATCCAGATTACTCTAAGTCTCAATCTGGATACATATTGAAAGTGGGAGCAATTAGCTAGAGTAGCTCCATGCAAAGCATTGTGGACATAGAATATTTGCAAAATACATACGGCTTTGAATGTGACAGACCCGTTGACTAAGATTCTCTCACGAGCAAAACATGATCACACCTTAGTACTCTTTGGGTGTTAATCACATAGCGATGTGAACTAGATTATTGACTCTAGTAAACCCTTTGGGTGTTGGTCACATAACAATGTGAACTATGGGTGTTAATCATATACAGATATGATTATTGGTGTTAAATCACATGGCGATGTGAACTAGATTATTGACTCTAGTGCAAGTGGGAGACTGAAGGAAATATGCCCTAGAGGCAATAATAAAGTTATTATTTATTTCCTCATATCATGATAAATGTTTATTATTCATGCTAGAATTGTATTAACCGGAAGGACGTACGACTACTTCCTCTACGTTGCGTCAACGCTTCCGCTTCGGTCTACGAGGGTACGTAGACAACACTCTCCCCTCGTTGCTATATCATCACCATGATCTTGCGTGTGCGTAGGAAATTTTTTGAAATTACTACGTTCCCCAACACATACATCATTCCCTTTGTCATCGGTATGTTACTTGCCCGAGATTCGATCGTCGGTATCTTCATACCTAGTTCAATCTCGTTACCGGCAAGTCTCTTTACTCGTTCCGTAATGCATCATCCTGCAACTAACTCATTGGTCATATTGCTTGCAAGGCTTATCATGATGTGCATTACCGAGAGGGCCCAGGGATACCTCTTCGATACTTGGAGTGACAAATCGTAATCTCAATCCATGCCAACTCAACAAACACCTTCAGAGACACCTGTAGAGCATCTTTAAAATCACCCAGTTACGTTGTGACGTTTGATAGCACACAAGGTGTTCCTCTGGTATTCGGGAGTTGCATAATCTCATAGTCAAAGGAATATGTATAAGTCACGAAGAAAGCAATAGCATTAAACTTAACGATCATTATGCTAAGCTAATGGATGGGTCTTGTCCATCACATCATTCTCCTAATGATGTGATCACGTTCATCAAATGACAACACATGTCTATGGTCAGGAAATTTAACCATCTTTGATTAACGAGCTAGTCAAGTAGAGGCATACTAGGGACACTTTGTTTTGTCTATGTATTCACACATGTATCAACTTTCCGGTTAATACAATTCTAGCATGAATAATAAACATTTATCTTGATATAAGGAAATATAAATAACAACTTTATTATTGCCTCTAGGGCATATTTCCTTCAGTCTCCCACTTGCACTAGAGTCAATAATCTGGATTACATTGTAATGAATCTAACACCCATGGAGTCTTGGTGCTGATCATGTTTTGCTCGTGGAAGAGGCTTAGTCAACGGGTCTGCAACATTCAGATCCTTCTGTAGTTTGCAAATCTCTATGTCTCCCTCCTTGACTTGATCACGGATGGAGTTGAAGCGTCTCTTGATGTGTTGTGTTCTCTTGTGAAATCTGGATTCCTTTGCTTAGGCAATTGCTCCAGTATTGTCACAAAAGATTTTCATTGGACCCGATGCACTAGGTATTACACCTAGATCGGATATGAACTCCTTCATACAGACTCTTTTCTTTGCTGCTTCCGAAGCAGTTATGTACTCCGCTTCGCATGTAGGTCCCTCCACGACGCTCTGCTTGGAACGACACCAACTAACAACTCCTCCATTCAATATAAATACGTATCCGGTTTGCGACTTAGAATCATCTGGATCAGTGTCAAATCTAGAATCGACGTAACCATTTACGACGAGTTCTTTGTCACCCTCATAAACAAGAAACATATCCTTAGTCCTTTTCAGGTACTTCAGGATGTTCTTGACCGCTGTCCAGTGATCCATTCCTGCATGTTAATTTGAGGATTAGTTTGCCGAGTAGAAAATTGATACTTTTTTAAGCTGCTTTCTCATCAGGCCAGTTCAGCAATTATTGCAGGCTTATCATGTGCTATTTTAAAAGCCCAGACATGTCCCATCCATTTAACCCGTGAGAGCAAACTTTGACAATGTACAACTCCCATGAGCACTATTCACGTAGATGTATATTGCGAGCTATACCTCGAAAAAGCCTGCCAGGATCGAATCGCATAGCATATTCTCACGAGGTAGATAACGAGCTACCTGATGCTCGGCCTCTGCGACGCCACTCTCGGTGGTTCTGCCACATTAGTATCATGCATGCATGTGAATTATAAGAGTGCGCCAGTTGTTGAAACAGAGGACAGAAATACGGTGTGGAAAATCAAGAAAAGAAGTGCAATACCAAAATCCTAGGCCCACGTAGTACTACATGGCAGCTCTCTGTTGGACGCCGGCCGGCTTGCCGCTACATAGCATCACCGCCCGATTTCCCATTTTGGGCTTTGCACCGCGATGCCCAAATATAGCACTCCAAATCTTTTGTTAGGTTGGATCCTGCTGTTGCGACGACGAGTCTCACCTGCTGCCTCCCTATTCTTAGGCAAAGTCACGTTCACATGTTTTTCTCCCCTTTCGTGCCTCTTGGTCACTTTTCCTCCCTCCCTCGCCTTTCTTCCAATGTTCTTGCTCCGCGGTTTCTCTGGTGTACCAGGTGAATCTGTTCAAGCCATCTGTCGGGAGAAGATGGTTGGTGAGGAGCTGCACTAACAGAGGATGGGGTGGAGCAACTCCGGGGATTGCATTTCATCCCATTCCCAAGGCGCGGAGGCGACGGCGGCCGAGGCAAGCGTGATCGGGGAAATCTGCTTGATGATTTTCCCAAGGGAAGCATCCGGAAGAAATTCTGATCGCCGGAGAAGAGATCGCGTGAATCTCCTAGAGAAGGCATGCCGAGACTAGCCCGTCGCCAGGTTCATCATCAGAGGACTCAAGCGATGATCGGTCCGATGGTTCCAAGTCCAAGTCCAAGTCCAAGGCGCCTCCACCCCGACGGTCATCGAGATCATCCGGCTCTTCTTCAGATGAGAATGGCGACGACTCGTCTAGCCCATCTCCGCCATCTTCAGACGACGACGATGGAGGCTCGAGATCATCCTCGTCATCCTCGGACTCGCAAGATTCATCTCCCTCTGATTCGAAGGGCTCGCAGTCCTCTCGTCGGTCCCCTCGACCAACAAAATCAAAATCATCACCGTCGCCGTCTTCGTCGCCCTCCCGACCTTCCAGTTCCAGGAATGGTGGAAAATCCGACTCTTCACCTCCGCCGCCGACCGACGAGTCTTCCGGGGACGGCGAAGATACCGACTCTTCGCCGCCGCCGACACGGTCATCGCCTCCGAAGCAGTCGGAAGACTCGGAGCCCTCTCCGTCTTCATCCTCCTCTCGGAACCCTCCGCCTCGCTCATCTCCACCGCCGCCGCCGCGACGGAATGGTAACGATGACCAAGCAGGTTCTTCGCCTCCTGATGGCAGCCAGCCACCTCCTTCTACTTCTCCCTCTCCTCCTCCTCCTCCGGCGCCGGCGAACCATTCGGTGGTCTTTATAGTAAATAGCCATCCCGGAGCACCGCCAGGGCTTGTATCCATCGCACCCCCTGGTACCGTCGGCGTGATGTCTGCTCAACTCCCAGGAGCACAAGGTGGCGCCGCTGGGGCTGGGGGCATGCAGGCTGCAGGTTCGTCAGCGAGTACATCCAGTACTAATGGTGCTGGTGGAAGCGCAGCTTCTGCGTCTGCACAACAGCTCCACTCATCACAAGTAAATGGCCAGGTAGTGGCTGCCATTGCCGGCGCTTCCGTTGCCGGTTTGTTGTTCATCATCGTGGCCATTTTCTTCATCGTGACGAGGAGGAGGAGGAAGATGATGGGGGGAATGGTCTATCACTCGGGTAATCTTCACCGTCGTATATACTCCTAGTCGTAGCTTCAAAATATATGTTGCGCAAGAGAGAAATACACTTTGGTTCCTGGTTGTATGCACATTTTATATGAAAAAAAAACAAAAAAGTCAAAATTGTTAAGACTATTTTTAGAATAAACTTGACTTACTTGCGCACCAATATATAAATTTTCACAAAAAAGACAAACATTGACATCACAGCGAAAAAGACAAAATTTATTTGCTATTATAGGTCACCACTCACACTTTTTTGACCAAAAATTTGTCTTCTTTGAAAAGAAGTCAAAGAAGATTTTTCTTTTTGGAACTCTTCTCGCGAATACAATGAAAGGTCAAGTTTATTTCAAAATTATTTTCAGAAATTTTGAATTTTTGTTGAATTACTAAAAATGTCACCATAAACCAAACGTCCGACCTACCGCAAGAACCTTACTTCTCTATGTGCGTTTGGCTGCAGATGGGAGCCGGAGCTACTACATGCACTCGGGCCAACTCACGGGCTCCAACCACCCGTCGGGGATGTTCTACGGGCCGCCGCCGCCGGGAGCATCCGGCGGGTTCTCCTACGGCGCTTCGACGCCCGGTCCCACGGACAGCTTCAGAGGGGCAGGGTACCCGTCGGGCAGCATGGAGTCCAAGTCGTCCTTCAGCTACGAGGAGCTGACGAGCATCACCAGCAACTTCTCCCGCGACAACGTGATCGGCGAGGGCGGGTTCGGGTGCGTGTACAAGGGGTGGCTCGCCGACGGCAAGTGCGTGGCCGTGAAGCAGCTCAAGGCCGGCAGCGGGCAGGGGGAGCGCGAGTTCCAGGCGGAGGTGGAGATCATCAGCCGCGTCCACCACCGCCACCTCGTCTCCCTCGTCGGCTACTGCGTGGCGCAGCAGCACCGCATGCTCATCTACGAGTTCGTCCCCAACGGCACCCTCGAGGACCATCTGCACGGTCGGTCGGTGAGCAGATGCATGGATCGTCGCGTGGGTTTTGCTGCGATTGTGACTGACTGAGGCTTTTGGTGTGGTTGATCTGACGCGTGCAGGTCGCGGCATGCCGACGATGGACTGGCCGACGAGGCTGAGGATCGCCATCGGCGCGGCCAAGGGGTTGGCTTATCTCCATGAAGACTGTACGTTGATCTCCTGAGGTGTATATATGCATGTTGTGTGTTGTGAAGAGTTCATGGCGAGAAATACTTCATGGTTTTCTGATGGTGTCTCGTACGTTTTCAAGGTCACCCGCGGATCATCCACAGGGACATCAAGTCGGCCAACATCCTGCTCGATTACTCGTTTGAAGCACAGGCACGATCAACCAACAGATGAGTTCTTTTTTCTCTCTCTTCCGGTATATTCTTCTGATCGAGTGTCTGGAATGTGCATGTGGCATGCAGGTCGCGGATTTCGGGCTGGCCAAGCTCTCCAACGACACCCACACGCACGTGTCGACGCGCATCATGGGCACGTTCGGGTACCTCGCGCCGGAGTACGCGTCCAGCGGGAAGCTGACGGACCGGTCGGACGTCTTCTCCTTCGGCGTGGTGCTGCTGGAGCTCATCACCGGGCGGAAGCCCGTCGACCAGGACCGGCCGCTCGGGGAGGAGAGCCTCGCCGAATGGGTACCGACGAGTTTCCTCGCTTGCAGCAGCACGTACTGGTCACTGACACAAGTTACAGCTCACAACTGCTCCGTCGTCCTCTTCTTGCAGGCTCGGCCGATCCTCGCCGACGCCATCGAGACCGGCAACCACGACGAGCTCGCCGACCCGCGGCTGGAAGGCAGATACAACAAGGCCGAGATGGTGAGGATGGTGGAGGCCGCCGCTGCGTGCATCCGCCACTCGGCTCCCAAGCGTCCCCGAATGGTGCAGGTAAGTGTGTCAGTCGCATCTTCGAATGGAACAACGAGCTGGTGGTGACCACGGCCGAGATTTTCATGGCGCGAATTAAGGAGCGTGGTTCGACCGGCAGGTGATGAGGGCGCTGGACGTGGACGTGGACGAGGGGAGCATGTCGGACCTGAGCAACGGGGTGAAGGTGGGGCAGAGCCAGGTGTTCAACAACAGCCAGCAGGAGGCCGCCCTCGAGCAGCTCCGGCGCACGGCCTTCGCCTCCGAGGAGTTCACGGGGGAGTTCGAGCCGTCCGGGGAGTACGGTGCCGCCGTCAATACTATGAACCAGCCGCGGCCTGCGGGGTGACAATCGACCAACATGTTTGTGTGTCTCTTGTAGTTAAACTTCTTCTTTTTTCCTTTTTTCTTTTTTCTTTTCTTGTATGTCGATTGCCTCTGGTTTAAGAAATTGCTAGAGTTTTTTTTTTTTGAAAAGGAAACTGCTAGAGTTTTAGCAAAAACTGCCCTAGGTCGCATTGATTGGTTGAAAGGCTTGAAGAAACAGAGGGCTTCAAGGTTGAGTACACGACAACCGTGAGAACGTGCATATGGGGTTTCTTAACAACAGAAAAAAAAAGAATGTGCATGTGGGAAATTGGCCCTGGAATTAGAGTTTTGGAATCGAAATCTTGGATTCTAGTTGTTTACCTGCCACCTAGAACTCATTTGATGATTCCGAAGCAATAAATTCCACCTGACGTCATATGGCAAGAACCAATTTGCTCCGGCACTTCATTTGTCTGGAATTGAGTCATCTAATCCCTATATTCTTCCCAGACGCAGATACCCACTCCTTTCACTCTCCACATGATCCTCGGTAATCACGAAGTTCATGACCGTCATCTCTCTCTCTCTCTCTCTCTCTCGTTAGTACGTCCACCACTGAAAGACACTTGTAATGACGGTCCAATCCATTCACGTGCACTCACCCTCATCGCCTTCCCAGAACAGCCATATCTGAGCAAACCTTTTCTAAAAGCTTATCCTTTTTGCGGTTCTTTTTTGGTTTTTCCCTTTCTCTTGTTTAGGATTCACAGTCTGAGTTGTTGTTCTCCTAATGAAATTTTCTACTCAAATTTTTAGGATATTAATTTTTAGGCTATACTGAAGGTTGCTCAGTCTATGACAAGATAATGGGTGGAAGCACGACACTGCGCAAAAGCAAAGAGTAGAGTAGGGTGTTTTACTGAGGTTCAGACAGTTGGCGCTATCTACGTCTCGCTGATGGAGGTTTGAACCACAAAGGTCTCGGTAGCAACGTCCACAAAGATCCCACTTAGTGGATATGTAGTTTTTCAACACAAAGAAAATGTGCATATAGAAACTTGGCCCTCGAATTAGAGAATTGGGATAGAATTCTTGATTCCAGTTGTTTCGTTGTCGCCTAGAATCACTTGACGATTTCGAATCAAATTGAAATTCCAAGTAACGTCCCATAGCTAGAACCAATTGTTTTTCAAGACACTTCATTTCTCTCGAACCGAGTCATTTCTCCCACTTGTTCTTCTCAATCGCGGGTACACCATTCCTTCCATCCTCCAAACAACATTCCTCGATGGACATGAAGTTCATGACCCCCATCTCTCTCTCTCTCTCTCTCTCTCTCTCTCCCCCCCCCCCTCTCTCTCTCTCTCACACACACACACACAAGCACACACACAGTTGTTAAATATGCCAAAAATAGTCCTTTTTGCATTTCTTATTCGCTTTTGCATGTTCCCTTATTCATGATTCATAGTCTGAGTTGTTGGTATCTAATGAAATTTTCTGGTACTTTTTATGTTGATAGCATGTAGGATACACTAACGAGGTTGCTTCAGGATATTAACAAGCAAGTCTATGACAAGATATAAGAAAATGCAAAGTTTGGGGGGGGGGGGGGGCTCAATGATGTTTTACTGTGATTTGGACAGTTGGTGTTATCCTACTCCTCGTTCATGGAGGTCTGAAGCACAAAGGTCTCGACAACATCGACCATCAAGAGCCAACTTAGTGCTGATGTAGTTTTTTAGGACCATGACTATGAAACTCAGGTGTGTTTACATTCAGACATCATAAGCTGATGTAGTTTTTCAACGAAAAGAAAATGTGCATATGGGAAATTGGCACTGGAATTAGAGATTTGGAATCGAATTCTTGGATTCAAGTTGTTTTAGTGCCACCTAGAATCAATTGATGATTCTGAAGCACATTGAAATTCCAAGTGACATCCCATAGCTACAAATTCTTTGCCATGTCGCTTCATTTCTCACGAACTGAGTCATTTCTCCCCCTTGTTTTTCTCAACTGCGAGTACACCTCGCCTTTCATCCTCAAGATAACATTCCTCGGTGGCCACGAAATTCATGACCCCATCTCTCTCTCTAAATTGTTAATGCGTACACAGCAGAGAAGAACTTGTAACGGCGGTCCATCCATTCACGTGCATTGGCGCTCATCCTTGCCTAGAACAATCAAATTTGAGTGGAAGTTTGTTGATATCTTACCCTTTTGCAGTTCATGCTCGCTTTCGCCCATTCTTTTGTTCTAGATCCATAATGTGAGTTGTTGGCCTTGTAACGATTTTGTCTACTCAAAATTTTAGGTTGGTGGTTTTTAGGCTACACACAAGATTACTTAAGGATACTAACTAGCAAGTCTATCAAAACATAATGAGCAGAAGAAAGATAATGCATGAAAGTAATGATAGAGGCAAAGGTGTCGCGTCTTTCGATGAGATGGTGGCTATCGTTTTGGTGGAGTAAACTTTGATGATCCGACTATGAACGTGCGAGGACGTCGCGCCTTAGCAATCGCTAAACCAACTCTGAGAGGTTATTGACCACGCCGGAGCACGATCAACCTGACCATGAAGGTCTATTTCCTGCAAGCAAATGAAGAACAAGCAAGAAACTTAAATTGCAATCTGGATATTGCGAATAAAAGAGGAAAGATTTATTGATCAAGTGGGGTTATGTGACGTCTTGGTCTGGTCGTTGAACACAAACGAAGTACGCAAAGTTGCAGCTATGGCGAACTTTTAATCTAAACAAAACCCAAAGTCTAAACGACGCCCTAAGGGCTCTATATATGGAGGAAGAGGGGGGAATTTCATGACCCTTGGAAGAGGGGTTCGAAACCAGCCCTAACTCCTGTTTCCCCACACATACGGACTCTAAAAACAGCCTATACTTAAGTATTTCAAAGTTACATGGGCTTGGCCCAAAAATAAGGTGATGCAACACCTATAATAGCCTCTGGATGAAATTTATGAAGTGGTATCTTGTATATTTCGTCCAAGTCTTCATGCACTCATTATGGTGGCTTCAAACTCTTGAAATCATCACTTGTAACTCTGTTCTTGTTCCCCTTGCACATGCCATCATCTCCATGTTTGATTTTGCTCCAATGTTCATTCCTCTTTTCCAAGCTAGTCCCTTCATTTGTAAGCAAGACAAATGTATCCAATTTAGGCAGCATCATATTCTCATGAACATTAGAATCAAGTACTGATAATTTAATTGGCGTGAGCGAGCTCTAGTAATTGGTCCAGTACGTATAGCAACAGGGGTTGTGGGTGTAAGAGCATGTCTAGTAGAGCCCTCAAACCCTTAAATATAAAACTAGTTTTAAGTGTTGAGAATTGGCCATTTTTGACACTTTTAAGGGTTGAAAAACAGGGGCAAAGAATAGAACCCTCAAACCCAACCCTCATAACGGAATATTCCGTTATAAGGGTTGGGTTTGAGGGTTCTAGTCTTTGCCCCAACCCCAACCCTTAAAACTGTCATTTGACATATCACAATTTTCATCATCTCAATAACACCGAATAGTACTTTCAAACACATAATAATCATTCAATTTATTACAACAATGTTTTGAAGAAAATTATAATTGTCTGAATCAAATAGGACATAGAAAAGTAAACAAAGGTAGATCATGGGCCTTGGCGCCGCCCAGCCAACTGCCACTGGTGATCTACTAGATCATCCCGGAGCTGACCATGAGTGTTTGCATCCTCAATCTGACGATGTGCTTCAAGAAAAGCTTGTACGCGACAAGGGTTTCTTTCCGGTTGCACACGAGTACCAACATTGTCATAGAAATAAGGCATTTTTTAACCCTCTCTCATCCTCGATGATCATGTTGTGTAGAATCACACAACATTTCATGATGTTCTCCAAGGTTTTTTTGTCCCAAAAATGAGCTGGACCCCGAACTATGGCAAATCTTGCTTGCAAAACACTGAAAGCTCTCTCAATATCCTTGCGGGCTGCCTCTTGTGCCTTGGTGAAATGAGCCTCTTTTCTGGTTAAGGGCACCCCATTTTTCTCCTTGATGGACTTCACAAGAGTTGCCCAATCGGGGTAATTCCATCGGTGAGACAGTATCCCATTGAGTACTCATTGTCCATTATTTTGTAGTTGCAAGTTGGAGCATCCCCAGGAACTAATCTTTTGAACAAAGGAGATCTATCGAGCACATTGATATTATTGAGTGTCCCCGACAAACCAAAAATGCATTCCAGATCCATGTGTCCTCCGATGCCACGGCCTCAAGCACAATGGTAGCATCACGGCTTTTACAGCCGATATCTTTTGGTACGCACTAAACCCCATGATACCGGCGGCGGATCTACGATGCTTGAAGTAATCTGAGGTGTCCTCACAATCGGTGACAGTTTTCACAAAAAAACTATGTCGCATTCGGTACCTTCTCCGGAAGAGGTGAGGTGGGTATGTCGGTACCTCCGCAAAGTAGTCTCGCATCAAATGTTCGTGTCCGAGACAACGGTTCTGGCAGATGGTGACTCGCCCCATCTTCGACCCTCTCCTCTGATCCATCAGCTTCACGCGGTCTTCAAACTCTTGCATGTTGAGGAGGAGCCCCATCATCTCGACGTCATCATCTTGAAGCAAGTCCTCAATGTTCGAATCGTCCGATGATGATCAACCGGAATCATCGGACAACGCATCCATATACACAACACAAAACAAAAAATGTAGTGTTGCTCTATAACAAAAATACAGGAAACAGGACCGGCCGAGGCTCGCTGTGGAGGAGGCTGGTGGTGTGGAGGCCGGCGGTGTGGAGATAGAGGGAGGAGGAGCAGGGGATCTCACCTTGGACGGCCCGCGGTGGAGGAGGCCGGCGGTGTGGACGAGCTCAGGGCGGTGGAGGAGCTCGGGGCGACGGCGGAGGAGCTCGGGGCGGCGGTGGAGGAGCTCGGGGCGGGACGGCGGCGGTGGCCCGAGATGCGGCTGGCGGCGGTGGAGGAGCTCGGGGCTGGACGGCGGCGGCCGCCCGAGATGCTTAATTTTTTTTAAAGGGTTTAAGGGTTAAGGGGTTCTAGTCTACGCGTTTTTTTCGCCCAACCCGTAAAAAACGGTTATTTCTGTTTTTTAGGGTTTAAGGGCTCTACTAGACATGCTCTAACAATGGTATTGATGTCATCATCATCCTCCCCTTCTTGAAATGAAGTCGTCCTCGACAGAAGCTCATCTTCGTCACCCAAATAAGGCTTCAAATCTGCAATGCTAAAAGTGGGAGTAACCCCAAAATCTACAGGCAGCTCAAGTTTATATGCATTATCATTTATTTTTCTCTAACACCTTAAAAGGACCATCAACACGTGGCATTAGCTTTGGTTTGCACAAATCAGGAAATCTATCCTTACGCAAATGTAACCAAACAAGATCGCCAGGTGCAAACATAACACGTTTTTTACCCTTATCTCCAGCAAGTTTATATTTAGCATTCATACGCTCAATGTTCTCCTTAGTTATCTCATTTATTTTTAAGATCAATTCAGCATGTTGTTTAGCATCAAAATTAACCTTCTCTGAAGATGGAAGAGGCAACAAATCAATAGGTGCACGAGGTAGGAAACCATACACAATCTCAAAAGGGCACATCTTAGTAGTAGAATGCAATGAACGATTATAAGCAAATTCAATATGAGGCAAGCATTCTGCCCACATTTTCTTGTTATTCTTCAGAACAACCCTAAGCATAGTAGACAATGTTATATTGACTAATTCAGCTTGTCCATTAGTTTGGGGGTGACATTTAGTACTAAAAAGCAGTTTAGTCCCCAACTTAGCCCATAAACATCTCCAAAAGTGGCTAAGAAACTTAGTATCACCATCTGAAACAATTGTATTTGGAACATCATGCAAGCGAATAATTTCATGAAAGAACAAATCAACAACATTAGCAGCATCATCGCTTTTATGACATGGTATAAAGTGTGCCATTTTCGAAAAATCTATCCACGACAACAAATATACTATCCCTCCCCTTCTTTGTTCGAGGTAAGCCTAAAACAAAGTCCATAGATATATCCTCCCAAGGAACACTAGGTAAAGGCAAAGGCATATATAAACCATGAGGATTGAGTCGTGACTTGGCTTTTTGACATGTAGTGCAGCGAGCAACAAAATCCTCAACATCCCGTATCATCTTTGGCCAAAAGAAATGTGTATCAAGTACGTCCTTCATCTTCTTCACGTCAAAGTGTCACATTAATCCTCCTCCATGCGCCTCCTGCAACAACATAAGACAAACGGAGCTAGCTGGAATGCATAGCTTGTTAGCACGGAACACAAATCCATCATTAACGACGAACTTGTTCCATGTTCTTCCTTCTTTACAATTTTGCATTACATCTTTAAAATCAGCATCATGCATATATTGATCTTTGATGGTCTCCAAACTAAATATTTTGAAGTTAAGTTGTGAAAGCATAGTATAGCGACGAGACAATGCATCAGCAATAACATTTTCTTTACCCTTCTTGTGTTTAATGACATAAGGGAAAGTCTCAATGAATTCAACCCATTTACCATGTCTACAATTCAGTTTAGCTTAAATTTTAATATGTTTGAAAGATTCATGATCAGAATGTATAACAAATTCTTTGGGCCATAAATAATGTTTCCATGTTTCTAAAGTCCGAACAAGAGCATATAACTCTTTATCGTAAATATAATTCTTTGCCATAAGTAGAATAATTCAGACTAGGCCCACCCAATTTTTCAGAAAATTATGCAACATATTTGCCATCTTGTAATAACACACCTCCTAATCCAATTCCACTAGCATCACATTCAAGCTCAAAAGTCTTATTAAAATCAGGAAGTTGGAGTAATGGAGTATGTCTTGACTTATCTTTGAATACTGTGAAGGCTTCTTCCTGTGCGGTACCCCAAACAAAAGGCACATCCTTCTTTGTAATCTCATTGAGAGGTGCAGCAATGGTGCTAAAATCTCTCACAAAACGTCTATAGGAACCAGCGAGTCCAAGAAAACTCCTCACTTCTGTGGCCGTTTTTGGGCTACGGCCAACTCTCAATAGCTTCAATCTTGGCTTTATCAACTTCAATTCCCTGTGGAGTAACAACATAGCCAAGAAAAGATACTCGGTCGGTGCAAAAGGTGCACTTCCCGAGGTTACCAAACAAACGTGTATCACGTAGAGCAATAAAAACAGCACGTAAATGTTCCAAATGTTCCTCCAAAGATCTGCTATATATCAATATATCGTCAAAATAGACTACCACAAACCGTCCAATGAAAGCACGTAAAACTTCATTCATTAATCTCATGAAAGTACTAGGTGCATTAGTTAAACGAAAAGGCATGACTAACCACTAATAAGCCAAACTTAGTTTTAAATGTTGTTTTTCATTCATCTCCCAATTTCATACGAATTTGATGGTATCCACTACGCAAATCAACTTTGGAGAATATTGTAGAGCCACTCAATTCATCAAGCATATCATCTAACCAAGGAATAGGATGACGATAACAAATAGTGATATAATTAATGCCTCTATAACCAACACACATACGTGACGTACCATCCTTTTTCGGCACTAGAATAATAGGAACAACACAAGGACTAAGGGATTCGCGTATATAACCTTTGTCGAGTAGCTCATGTACTTGACGCATAACATCCTTCGTCTCCTTTGGGTTGGTACGGTATGGTGCACGGTTGGGTAGCGATGCACCGGGAAGTAACTCAATCTGATGCTCAATCCCTCGAATAGGTGGTAATCCTGGTGGCACGTCTTGTGGGAAGACATCAGCGAACTCCTGCGAAATGTTAGTGACAGCAAGAAGCAAAGAGGAAGGCATGTCCTCCAATGAAAATAATGCCTCTTTGCACACAAAAGCATAGCAAACAGATTTGCTGAAATCTAGATCATCAACATCAGATTTGGTGGCAAGTAAGCATCCACTTTACTTTCACTCTTATTTGGTTCTCAAATTCTTTTGCCATAATCTGATTTTCACTCTTATTTTTCTCCTGTTTTACTTTATTAGCTCTATTAATATCATCTTCAAAATTGAATCAGGAGTCATAGGAAGCAAAGTAATATGTTTATCCTTCTGAACAAGAGTATACTGATTGTTTCTACCATGGTGTACATATTTTTTATCAAATTGCCATGGTCTACCAAGTAAGAAGGAACATGCTTGCATGGGTACCACATCACAATCAACATAATCAGCATATGTAGAGAAACTAAAATGCACACAAACAGTACATGTTACCTTAACCTTGCCGCTATTGTTGAACCATTGGATGTAGTAAGGATGTGGATGTGGTCTGGTGGTGAGAGACAGCTTCTCCACTATCTCCATGCTAGCCAAGTTGTTGCAGCTCCATCCATCTATATATGATCATCGAACAGAATGTGCCTTTACAACTCCCTTTGTATGGAACAAACTGTGCCTCTGATTTTACTCAGCTTGTATGACCTGCACACTCAAAACACGTTGAGCAACTAAACTTTCATACTTGTCAGTGTCTTCAGCAGCCATGTATTACGTCTCTTGTTCAGAATCATCTCCACCGTGTTCTTCACTTGTAATAAGAGCCAAAGTCTCCTCACCATAGTCAGTAGAGGACTCATACCCACCATCCTCAGTAGCAATCATAACACGCGGAGACTGGCATTCTCTCACATAATGACCTCTACCCTTACAACAACGACAAATAATATCATGTTTGTGCCCTGTTGATGCCATGGATGAAGAAGAGCTCTGTGCAGGCCCGGTAGGTGTGCTCTTGGCAGATAGTGGTGATTATGCCTGCTTTCTTGTATCACAGTTGGAGGTGGCAGTTGACGGAGGTGTCGGTGCAGCAGAACATGTGGAAATAGAGGATGCACGCAATGTCCATGATGAAGATTGACCTGTAGAAAAGTTAGTTTGCACCAATGCATGTCGATCCTGCACTTCACGTCAACTTTGCAAGCAAGATGGAATAAACGAGTGATATTGTTATACTCCTTATATTCTAAAATGGTATGAATCTGTCTATTTAATCCACCTATAAAACATACAAGCATAGCTTCATTATCCTCAACAATACCACATCTAATAATGCTAGTTCGTAATTCCTGATAGTACTCCTCTACAGAATTTTTGCCTTGTCTCAAACGCTGCAATTTTTGAAGTAATTCACGTTGATAATATGGTGGAACCCAACGAGTACGCATAGCAGTTTTGAAAGCGGCCCAAGTAGTAGGGATATTATCATGATATAATCAACAATGTTCAGACCACCAAACAGAAGAAAAACTAGTGAATTGACAAACAACAACAACAACACGTCTCTCCTCAGGATATTGTAAGCATGTGAAACGTTGTTGAGTTTCTAGTTCCCAAGTAAGATATACATCAGGAATGTATCTACCCTCAAACAGTGGAATATTCAATTTTAGTTTAGGAATATGGTCATAATCTCGTACCTGAGGTGGTGTTGCAGCCCTACTGTTGCGATTATATGCATGAGGTCGACCTGGTGGTGGTGCTGGTGGTTGCACGTAGTTCTGATTTTGATCAACCTCATCCTCGAAATAGTCTCCCACCTCTACAGTCAGCAGGAGCTACAGAAGCATCAACAGGAGTAGCAGCACCAACAGAAGTTTGTCCTGGCTCAAAAGAACACGTTGTGCTCGCCCTGCTGGATCGCGGCGTGGAGGTGGTTGTTGATATTGCTGCAATGGAGCAACAGATGGGGGTGGTGGCCGTGGGAGACGTGCAAGTACTGCATCGAACTTAGCGTCCAACTTGGTGTCAATTGTCTTCTCAATGTCATCAATCCTCTCTAGTGCCTTTCCAAAACTGGCCATCACATCTTCCACCTGATGACTCAACATTTGCTGAAATTTACCATGAAGCTCTTTCTTCGTCATGTTCTCCCAGTCAATCTCGTCGGCTTGTGGTCCTGCCATGGTTAGTAGCAATACAAACACACAAAAATATGATCCTACAAACTACTAGAAAGAGGTGGTGGTGGTAGGGTGTCACAAATCCGTCAAGCAAATCTCAAATTCTTACCAGTTCTTACCCACCAGCAGGTGGTGATCGGCAACCATTGTAGTCAAAACTCTCAAAGCTTGGAGAGAGCGATTACCAGGTGGTGTCAAACTCACGATGTAGATGTATGTGGAGCTGGGAAGGCTTATGATATGGTAGCAAAGATGTCAGCAACAATCAATTCAGATATGCAAAGTTGAATAAATACTCAACGACGGTACTGTGTTGGTCCTAGGCTAGACCGTACTAGAGATGTGAGCCTAGAACACCAACAAAATCATGGTGCGGCCCATAAACAAGGGAAAAGCACACTCTAGAAATTTTTCTTTTGTTCGCTCTTTTTTTTGCCCTCTTTTTTTGCGCTCCTCTTTTTTGCAAAAAATCACTATAATGGCGAGTGTCTCAAAACTCTTCCCTAGTCAAAATAATAGGATAGGCATGAAATTTTTCAAACTATTTTTTTTGGAAATTAGGGCAGCGATGATGAAAAAGTGCGACAAAAAAAATCACTATGATGGCGAGTGTCTCAAAATGCTCCCTGGGACCTAAAAATAGGATAGGAAAAAATCGGTCGTTGAAATTTTGGCCTAAAAATTGCCCGGGGGTCTCCAGACTTTTTTTCGAAACCTACTCAGGCAAGGAAACACGAATGGGAAAAATGGATCTCAAAAACAAACCCAATATGAAAAGAACTCGGGTTGGTGGTGGATATATAGTGGTTGCATATGGCAGCGGTGGAAGTATGTGGCAGCGGTGGTGGAATATGGCAGCAACGATGAAGATGGTGCGGCGGCAGCGTGACAAACTGTGACAGAACTCAAAACTCAAAAGGACTAGATGCTAATACCAGCAACTAGATAGGATGATGTAACTGCAAATTCAACAAAGCAAAACCCTAAAAAGATTATGCAAAGGCTCGGAGGTTCGGATATGATGAACAAACCCGATTTTTTGGCTTTTTGTGGACTATAGGTATGAAGAACATACTCGATCTAAACTACAAAAACTGGAAAATCTCACCGAGCAACCTGGAAATCTGATACCACTTGATAGAGGCATAGGTGTCCCGTCATTCGATGAGATGGTGGCTATCATTTTTGGTGGAGTAAACTTTGACGATCCGACTACGAATGTGCGAGGATGTCGCGCCTTAGCATTGCTAAACCAACTCTGAGAGGTTATTGACCATGCCGGAGCACGATTAACCTGACCATGAAGGTCTATTTGCTGCAAGCAAACGAAGAACGAGCAAGAAACTGAAATTGAAATCTGGATATTGCGAATAAAAGAGGAAAGCTTTATTGATCAAGTGGGGTTTTCTGACGTCTTGGTCTGGTCGTTGAACACAAACGAAGTACGTGAAGTTGCAGCTATGGCGAACTTTTAATCTAAACCAAAACCCAAAGTCTAAACGACGCCCTAAGAGTTGTATATATGGAGGAAGAGGGGGAATTTCATGACACTTGGAAGAGGGGTCCGAAATCAGCCCTAACTCTTGTTTCCCCACACATACAGACTCTAAAAACAGCCTATACTTAAGTATTTCGAAATTACATGGGCCTGGCCCAAAAATAAGGTGATGTAGCACCTATAATAGCCTCTTGACGAAATTTATGAAGTGGTATCTAGTATATTTCGTCCAAGGCTTCATGCACTCATTATGGTGGCTTCAAAGTCCTGAAATCATCACTTGTAACTCTATTCTTGTTCCCCTTGCGCATGCCATCATCTCCATGCTTGATCTTGCTCCAATGTTCATCCCTCTTGTCCAAGCTAGGCCCTTCATTTGTAAGCAAGACAAACGTATCCAATTTAGGCAGGATCATAATCTCATGAACATTAGAATCATTACCAAGAAACAAAAGTACCTGATAATTTAATTGGAGTGTGCGAGCTCTAGTAATTGGTCCAGTATGTATAGTAGCAAGGGTTGTGGGTGTAACAATGGTATTGATGTCCTCATCAAGTAAAAAATACAGTAAGGCAATGCAAACATTGGGAGGCTCGATGATGTTTTACTGAGGTTCGGATAGTTTGTGCTATCCTACTCCTCGTTGATGAATGTTCGAACCACAAAGGTGCCGACAGCGTCGACCACAAAGAGCCCACTTAGGGCATGCACACCTATTTCCATCATATCTTAAGGACCACAAAGGCCAAGTCTCACTCGAGGTATCTCTTCCACTAATACGGTGATCTCTAGACCTTGGACAAACTCTTAATTCCTTCACAATGGCGGTTGAAGGATCTCAAATGACTCATAACTGTTCAGGAGGCATACACATCCTCCAAGAGTAACAAGCAAAGTAAAGCCACTTGGTAAAAATCCTCAAAAGATGTTCAATCCAAGCACTCTCAAGAGCTCGTAAGATATCTCACACACACACACACGCAAATGATAGATTTGAAGCAAAGAGAGACGAACACTAGGAAAGGAAGGGTCCAGGTCTTTGTGATTCAAGAAAGAAGCTCGGAATCACCTAAAACAATCTTTCCTTCTTCAAAAAATTTTGATCAATAAGTTTCTCTCCGAGAACTCACACAAGTTCTTTTAGGGGTATTCACATAGGTTGGATGGATATGTCTTGGATAAACAGGCCATCATGGACCATGCCAGACATGTTCGATGGGGGCCCACTTAGAAAGGTTTTGCGTTGGTCATGACCCATAGACATGTGTTACAAGCAAGTAAGGCCAAGTAACTCATGACCCTATTTTGGTCTACGCATGTCCTTTTGGGTCGAAACGGACAGAAATAGTGGCCCATAGCGGCAACAAAACGGTCGGGTGCTCGTTTTTTGTCTGCCCGTGACCCATTCCCAACCCAAATTTGGGTAGGTTTGCATCGACGCGGACATGAAGCGGATGCGCACATGCGCTCTCCTTGCACACTGCCCGCCAGTCGGTTACTCGTACACGTTCCCTCGTTCCCCCTCATGCCCTACACCCATGTGCCCTCACCACCATAGCCACCACTGCCCATTTTCTGGCCGCTCTATTACCGCCCAGGCCTGTCGCCCTGCATCCACACAACTCCCCCACCCGGCCTGCCACTTCGGAGGAGTTCTTGCTAGCGTTTGTGGCCTCTTCTCGCCGGCCCTGGTGCTAGAGAATCCACTACAACCAGCGCTGATGTCTACTACGCAACCTTCTTCTTGTAGACTCGTGTTGGGCCTCCAAGCGCAGAGTTTTGTAGGACAGTAGCAAATTTCCCTCAAGTGGATGACCTAAGGTTTATCAATCCATGGGAGGCATAGGATGAAGATGATCTCTCTCAAACAACCCTGCAACCAAATAACAAAGAGTCTCTTGTGTCCCCAACACACCCAGTACAATGGTAAATTGTATAGGTGCACTAGTTCGGCAAAGAGATGGTGATACAAGCGTACTATGGACAGTAGATATAGCTTTTTGTAATCTGAAAATAAAAACAGCAAGGTAACAAGTGATAAAAGTGAGTAAAAATGGTATTGCAATGCTTGGAAACAAGGCCTAGGGTTGATACTTTCACTAGTGCAAGTTCTCTCAACAATAATAACATAATTAGATCATATAACAATCCCTCAACGTGCAACAAAGAATCACTCCAAAGTTCCTATCACGGAGAACATAAGATGAAACTGCTTATAGAGTACGAAACCACCTCAAAGTTATTCTTTCCGATCAATCCATTGAACTATTCCTATAAGTGTCACAAACAGCCCTAGAGTTCGTAGTAAAATAACACCATGTGACACACATAAATCAACCCTAATGTCACCTAGATACTCCAATGTCACCACAAGTATCGCTGGTTCAATTATGCGATATGCATCAAACAACTTCAGATTCATAATATTCAATCCAACATAAAGAACCTCAAAGAGTGCCCCAAGATTTCTACAGGAGAAACAAGGACGAAAACGTGCATCAACCCCTATGCATAGATTACCCCAATGTCACCTCGGGAATCCGCAAGTTGAGTACCAAAACATACATCAAGTGAATCAATAGAACACCCCATTGTCACCACAGGTATCCCACGCAAGACATACATCATGTGTTCTCAGATCCATAATAGTATTCAATTCGATAATAGTGAAACCTCAAAGATAAAACTCAATTCATCCCAAGAAGATAGAGGGGGAGAAACACCATATGATCCAACTATAGTAACAAAGCTCGCGGTACATCAAGATCGTGCCAAATAAAGAACACGAGAGAGAGAGAGAGAGAGAGAGAGATCAAACACATAGCTACTGGTACATACCCTCGGCCCCGAGGGTGAACTACTCTCTCCTCGTCATGGAGAGTGCCAGGATGATGAAGATGGCCACCGGTGATGGTTCCCCCCTCCGATAGGGTGCCGGAACAGGCTCTCAATTGGTTTTTAGTGGCTACAGAGGCTTGCGGCGGCAGAACTCCCGATCTAGGTTTCTTTCTGGGGTTTCTGGATTTATAGGAATTTTTGGCGTCAGTTTCACATCAGGGGGGTCCACGAGTCAGCCACAAGGCAGGGGGCACACCCTAGGGGGTGGGTGCGCCCTCCACCCTTGTCGTTGACTCGGGACTCTTCTGCCCCAACTCTTGTGCTTCTGGGGCTTCTTTTGGTCCATAAAAAATCACCATAAATTTTCAGCTCGTTTGGACTCCGTTTGATATTCCTTTTCTGCAAAACTCAAAAACAAGGAAAATCAGAAACTGGCACTGGGATCTAGGTTAATAGGTTAGACCCAAAATTAATATAAAATAGCATATAAATGCATATAAAACATCCAAGATGGATAATATAATAGCATGGGACAATAAAAAATTATAGATACATTGGAGACGTATCAACCATCCCCAAGCTTAATTCCTGCTCGTCCTCGAGTAGGTAAATGATAAAAACAGAATTTTTGATGTGGAATGCTACCTAACATATTTATCCATGTAATTTTCTTTGTTGTGGCATGAATGTTTAGATCCATAAGATTCAAAACAAAAGTTTAACACTGACATAAAAATGATAATACTTCAAGCATACTAATAAAGCAATCATGTCTTCTCAAAATAACATGGCCAAAGCAAGCTATCCCTACAAAACATAGTCTGCCTATGCTCCATCTTCATCACACAAAATATTCAAATCATGCACAACCCCGGTTTCAGCCAAGCAATTATTTCATACTTTAGTATTCTCAAACCTTTTCAACTTTCACGCAATACATGAGCGTGAGCCATGGACATAGCACTATAGGTGGAATAGAATATGGTGGTTGTGGAGAAGAAAAAAAGAAGGAGATAGTCTCACATCAACTAGGCGTATCAACGGGCTATGGAGATGCCCATCAATAGATATCAATGTGAGTGAGTAGGGATTGCCATGCAACGGATGCACTAGAGTGATACGTCTCCAACGTATCTATAATTTTTGATTGCTCCATGCTACTTTATCTACTGTTTTGGACTATATTGGGCTTTATTTTCCACTTTTATATTACTTTTGGGACTAACCTATTAACTAGAGGCCTAGCCCAGAATTGTTGTTTTTTTTGCCTATTTCAGTGTTTCGAAGAAACGGAATATCAAATGGAGTCCAAACGGAATGAAACCTTCGGGATCGTGATTTTCCAACGAACATGATCCAGGAGACTTGGACCCTACTCCAAGTAGTGCCCGAGGAGGTCACGAGGGTGGAGAGCGCCCCCCTACCTCGTGGGCCCCCTGACGCTCCATCGACATACTCCTTCCTCCTATATATACCTACGTTATCCCCGAACGATCAGAACAGGAGCCAAAAACCTAATTCCACTGCCCTAACCTTCTGTATCCACGAGATCCCATCTTGGGGCCTGTTCCGGAGCTCCACCGGAGGGGGCATCCACCACGGAGGGCTTCTACATCATCACCATAGCCCCTCCGATGAAGTGTGAGTAGTTTACTTCAGACCTTCGGGTCCATAGCTAGTAGCTAGATGGCTTCTCCTCTCTTTTTGGATCTCAATACAATGTTCTCCCCCTCTCTTGTGGAGATCTATTCGATGTAATCTTCTTTTTGCGGTGTGATTATTGAGACCGATGAATTGTGGGTTTATGATCCAGTATTATCTATGGAAAATATTTGATTCTTCTCTAAATTCTTTTATGTATCATTGAGTTATCTTTGCAAGTCTCTTCGAATTATCCTTTTTGGTTTGGCCAACTAGATTGGTAGTTCTTGCAATGGGACAAGTGCTTAGCTTTGGGTTCAATCTTGTGGTGTCCTTACTTAGTGACAGAAAGAGTTGCAAGACACGTATTGTATTGTTGCCATCGAGGATAACAAGATGGGGTTTTTATCATATTGCATGAATTTATCCCTCTAAATCATGTCATCTTGCTTAAGGCGTTCCTCTGTTTTTAACTTAATACTCTAGATGCATGCTGGATAGCGGTCGATGAGTGGAGTAATAGTAGTAGATGCAGAATCGTTTCGATCTACTTGTTTTGGACGTGATGCCTATATACATGATCATTGCCTAGATATACTCATAACTATGCTCAATTCTGTCAATTGCTCAACAGTAATTTGTTCACCCACCGTAGAATACTTATGCTCTTGAGAGAAGCCACTAGTGAAACCTATGGCCCCCGGGTCTATTCTCATCATATCTATCTCTATCACTTTATTTACTTGCTTTGTTTTACTTTGCCTTTTACTTTTTACTTTGCATCTATCTATCAAAAATACCAAAAATATTATCTCTTTCAGATCTCACTCTCGCAAGTGACCGTGAAGGGATTGACAACCCCTAAGCGTTGGTTGCGAGTTGCTATCGTTTTGTGTAGGTACGAGGGACTTGTGCGTGGTCTCCTATTGGATTGATACCTTGGTTCTCAAAAACTGAGGGAAATACTTACGCTACTTTGCTGCATCATCCTCTCTTCTTCGGGGAAATCCAACGCAGTGCTCAAGAGGTAGCAAGAAGAATTTCTGGCGCCGTTGCCGGGGAGGCTGACGCAAGCAAGTCAACCATACCAAGTACCCATCGCAATCCCTATCTCTCGCATTACATTATTTGCCATTTGCCTCTCGTTTTCCTCTCCCCCACTTCACCCTTGCCGTTTTATTTGCCCTCACTTTTCCAATCTCCTCCTCTCTTCCCGTTTTCCTTTTTCCCTTTGCCTTTCTGTTTGCTTGTGTGTTGGAAAACTTGTTGCCATGGCGCAAGATAATACCAAATTGTGTGATTTCTCGAATACCAATAATAATGATTTCCTTAGTACTCCGATTGCTCCTCTTAATAATGATGAGTCTTGTGAAATCAATACCGCTTTGTTGAATCTTGTTATGAAAGATCAATTCGCCGGCCTTCCTAGTGAAGATGCCGCTACTCATCTAAACAATTTTGTTGATTGTGTGATATGCAAAAGAAAAAAGATACGAATAACAATATTGTCAAATTGAAGTTATTTCCGTTTTCAGTTAGAGATTGTGCTAAAGTTTGGTTTTCATCTTTGCCTAAAAATAGTATTGATTCTTGGAACAAGTGCAAAGATGATTTTATCTCTAAGTATTTTCCTCCGGCTAAGCTTATTACTCTTAGGAACGACATCATGAATTTTAAACAACTTGATCATGTGCATGTTGCCCAATCTTGGGAAAGAATGAAATTAATGCTTCGCAATTGCCCTACTCATGGTTTGAATTTATGGATGATCATACAAAATTTTTATGCCGGATTGAATTTTGCTTCTAGAAATCTTTTAGATTCGGCTGCGGGAGGCACGTTTATGGAAATTACGTTAGGAGATGCTACCAAATTGCTTGATAATATTATGGCTAATTATTCTCAATGGCACACCGAAAGATCTTCTAGTAAAAAAGTGCATGCTATAGAAGAAATCAATGTTTTGAGTGAAAAGATGGATGAACTTATGAAGATGTTTGCTCCTAAAAATACTCCTCTTTATCCCAATGATATGCCTTTATCTACCTTGCTTGAGAATAATAATGAATCTATGGATGTGAATTTTGTTGGTAGGAATAGTTTTGGAAACAATGCTTATAGAGGGAATTTTAATCCTAGGCCTTATCCTAGTAATCCTTCTAATAATTATGGAAATTCCTATAATAACTCTTATGGAAATTTTAATAAGATGCCCTCTAAATTTGAGAGTAGTGTTAAAGAGTTTACGAATTCACAAAAGAATTTTAATGCTTTGCTTGAAGAGAAATTGCTTAAAGTTGATGATTTGGCTAGGAACGTTGATAGAATTTCTCTTGAAATTGATTCTTTAAAGCTTAGATCTATTCCTCCTAAGCATGATATCAATTAGACTCTCAAACCCATGAGAATTTCCATTGATGAGTGCAAGGAAAGAACCGCTAGGATGCGTGCTTCCAAAGATGCCTTTATTAAAGCATGTTCTTCCAATTCCTATGAAAATCAAGATGAAGGTCTAAAAGTTATTGATGTGTCCCCCATTAAATCTTTGTTTTGCAATATGAATCTTGATGAATCTGAATATGATCTTCCCTTACCTAGAAGGCGTTCTAAGAATTCGGAGTTTCTAGATCTTGATGATGAATTTGATGATAGTGGGATTGAAATAAATAAAAACCGTGATGTTGCTAAACCCACTATTTTGGATCTCAAGGAATTTAATTATGAAAATTGCTCTTTGATTGGTTGTATTTCCTTGTTGCAATCCGTGCTAGATTCTCCGCATGCTTATAGTTAAAATAAGGCCTTTACCGAGCACATTGTTGATGCCTTGATGCAATCTTATGAAGAAAAACTTGAGTTGAAAGTTTCTATCCCTAGAAAACTCTATGATGAGTGGGAACCTACTATAAAAATTAAAATTAAAGATTTTGAGTTTCATGCTTTGTGTGATTTGGGTGCTAGTGTCTCTACTATTCCCAAAACTTTATGTAATTTGCTAGATTTCCATGATTTTGATGATTGCTCTCTAAACTTGCATCTTGCGGATTCCACTATTAAAAAACCTATGGGAAGAATTAATGATGTTCTTATTGTTGCAAATAGGAATTATGTGCCCATAGATTTTATCGTTCTTGATATAGATTGCAATCCTTCATGTCCTATTATTCTTGGTAGACCCTTCCTTAGAACAATTGGTGCAATTATTGATATGAAGGAAGGGAATATTCGATTCCAATTTCCCTTAAAGAAGGGTATGGAACACTTCCCTAGAAAGAAAATAAAATTACCGTATGAATCTATCATGAGAGCCACTTATGGATTGCCTACCAAAGATGGCAATACCTAGATCTATCCTTGCTTTTATGCCTAGCTAGGGGTGTTAAACGATAGCGCTTGTTGGGAAGCAACCCAATTTTATTTTGTATTTTTTGTTTTTGCTTCTGTTTAGGAATAAATAATCCATCTACCTTCTGTTTGGATGTGGTTTTATGTTTTAATTAGTGTTTGTGCCAAGTAGAACCTATAGGATAACTTACGATGATAGTTGATTTGGTTCTGCTGAAAAACAGAAACTTTGCACGCACGAATATAATTTTGTTAAATCACAGGAACATGATTTTGCGTTGATTATTTTTTCTGCTAATAAATAAACAAATTTTCCAGGACTTCCTATTTTGGTAGAATTTTTAGATTTCCAGAAGTTTGCGTTAGTTACAGATTGCTACATACTGTTCTGTTTTTGACAGATTCTGTTTTTCATGTGTTGTTTGCTTATTTTGATGAATCTATGGCTAGTAAAATAGTTTATAAACCATAGAGAAGTTGGAATACAGTAGGTTTAACACCAATATAAATAAATAATGAGTTCATTACAGTACCTTGAAGTAGTCTTTTGTTTTCTTTCTCTAACGGAGCTCACGAGATTTCTGTTGAGTTTTGTGTTGTGAAGTTTTCAAGTTTTGGGTGAATTCTTTTGATGGATTATGGAACAAGGAGTGGCAAGAGCCTAAGCTTGGGGATGCCCATGGCACCCCCAAGATAATCCAAGGACACCAAAAAGTCAAAGCTTGGGGATGCCCCGGAAGGCATCCCCTCTTTCGTCCACTTCCATCGGTAATTTACTTGGAGCTATATTTTTATTCACCAACATGATATGTGTTTTGCTTGGAGCGTCTTGTATTATTTGTGTCTTTGCTTGTTAGTCTACCACAATCATCCTTGCTGTACACATCTTTTGAGAGAGCCATACATGATTTGGAATTTGTTAGAATACTTTATGTGCTTCACTTATATCTTTTGAGCTTGATAGTTTTGCTCTAATACTTCACTTATACCTTTTGAGCGTGATAATTTTTGCTCTAGTGCTTCACTTATATCTTTTAGAGCACGGTGGTGGATTTGTTTTAAAGAAACTATTGATCTCTCATGCTTCACTTAGATTATTTTGAGAGTCGTTAATAGCATGGTAATTTGCTTAATGTTAATATTGAAGAAAATATGCCCTTGAGGCAATAATAAAGTTATTATTTATTTCCTCATATCATGATAAATGTTTATTATTCATGCTAGAATTGTATTAACCGGAAACATGATACATGTGTGAATACATAGACAAACATAATGTCACTAGTATGCCTCTACTTGACTAGCTCATTAATCAAAGATGGTTATGTTTCCTAGCCATAGACATGTGTTGTCATTTGATTAACGGGATCACATCATTAGGAGAATGATGTGATTGACTTGACCCATTCCGTTAGCTTAGCACTTGATCGTTTAGTATGTTGCTATTGCTTTCTTCATGACTTATACAAAGTTCCTATAACTATGAGATTATGCAACTCCCGTTTACCGGAGGAACACTTTGTGTGCTACCAAACATCACAACGTAACTGGGTGATTATAAAGGAGCTCTACAGGTGTCTCCGAAGGTACATGTTGAGTTGGCATATTTCGAGATTAGGTTTTGTCACTCCGATTGCCGGAGAGGTATCTCTGGGCCCTCTCGGTAATGCACATCACTATAAGCCTTGCAAGCAATGTAGCTAATGAGTTAGTTATGGAATGATGCATTACGTAACGAGTAAAGAGACTTGCCGATAACGAGATTGAACTAGGTATTGGATACCGACGATCGAATCTTGGGCAAGTAACATACCGATGACAAAGGGAACAACGTATGTTGTTATGCGGTTTGACCGATAAAGATCTTCGTAGAATATGTAGGAGCCAATATGAGCATCCAGGTTCCGCTATTGGTTATTGACCGAGAATAGTTCTAGGTCATGTCTACATGTTCTCGAACCCGTAGGGTCCACAAGCTTAACGTTACGATGACAGTTTTATTATGAGTTTATAAGTTTTGATGTACCGAAGGTTGTTAGGAGTCCCGGATGTGATCACGGACATGACGAGGAGTCTCGAAATGGTCGAGACATAAAGATTGATATATTGGAAGCCTATATTTGGATATAGGAATAGTTCCGGGTGAAATCGGGATTTTACCGGAGCACCGGGGGGTTACCGGAACCCTCCCGGGGGTTAATGGGCCTTAGTGGGCCATGAGGGAGAAGAGGAGGGCCGGCTAGGGCAGGCCGCGGGCCTCCTCCCCCCTAGTCCGAATAGGACAAGGAAGGGGGGCGGCGCCCCCCTTTCCTCTTTCCCCTCCCCCCTTTCCTTCTCCACCAAGGCAAGAGGGGGGAGTCCTACTCCCGGTGGGAGTAGGACTCCTCCAGGCGCACCCCTAGGGGCCGGCCGCACCTCCCCCCTCCCTCCTTTATATACGGGGGCAGGGGGCACCTCTAGACACACAAGTTGATCTTCGTGATCGTTCCTTAGCCGTGTGCGGTGCCCCCCTCCACCATATTCCACCTTAGTCATATCGTTGCGGTGCTTAGGCGAAGCCCTGCGTCGGTAGAACATCATCATCGTCACCACGCCGTCGTGCTGACGGATCTCATCCCCGACACCCTGCTGGATCGGAGTTCGGGGATCGTCATCGAACTGAACGTGTGCTGAACTCGGAGGTGCCGTACGTTCGGTGCTTGGATCGGTCGGATCGTGAAGACGTACGACTACATCAACCGCGTTGTCATAACGCTTCCGCTTATGGTCTACGAGGGTACGTGGACAACACTCTCCCCTCTCGTTGCTATGCATCACCATGATCTTGCGTGTGCGTAGGAAATTTTTTGAAATTACTACGTTCCCCAACAGTGGCATCCGAGCCTAGGTTTTATGCGTTGATGTTATATGCACGAGTAGAACACAAGTGAGTTGTGGGCGATACAAGTCATACTGCTTACCAGCATGTCATACTTTGGTTCAGCGGTATTGTGAGATGAAGCGGCCCGAACCGACATTACGCGTACGCTTACGCGAGACTGGTTTCACCGTTACGAGCACTCGTGGTTAAAGGTGACTGGCGGGTGTCTGTCTCTCTCACTTTAATTGAACCAAGTGTGGCTACGCCCGGTCCTTGCGAAGGTTAAAACAACACTAACTTGATAAACTATCGTTGTGGTTTTGATGCGTAGGTAAGAACGGTTCTTGCTCAGCCCGTAGCAGCCACGTAAAATTTGCAACAACAACGTAGAGGACGTCTAACTTGTTTATGCAGGGCATGTTGTGATGTGATATGGTCAAGACGTGATGCTATATTTTATTGTATGAGATGATCATGTTTTGTAACCGAAGTTATCGGCAACTGGCAGGAGCCATATGGTTGTCGCTTTATTGTATGAAATGCAAACGCCCTGTAATTGCTTTACTTTATCACTAAGCGGTAGCGATAGTCATAGAAGCAATAGATGGCGTAACGACAACGATGCTATGATGGAGATCAAGGTGTCGCGCCGGTGATGATGGTGATCACAACGGTGCTTCGGAGATGGAGATCACAAGCACAAGATGATGATGGCCATATCATATCACTTATATTTGATTGCATGTGATGTTTATCCTTTATGCATCTTATCTTGCTTTGATTGACGGTAGCATTTTAAGATGATCTCTCACTAAAACTATCAAGAAGTGTTCTCCCTGAGTATGCACCGTTGCGAAAGTGCTTCGTGATGAGACACCACGTGATGATCGGGTATGATAGGCTCTACGTTCAAATACAACGGGTGCAAAACAGTTGCACACGCGGAATCTCAGGTTAAACTTGACGAGCCTAGCACATATAGATATGGCCTCGGAACACGGAGATCGAAAGGTCGAACGTGAATCATATAGTAGATATGATCAACATAGTGATGTTCACCATTGAAACTACTCCATCTCACCTGATGATCGGACATGGTTTAGTTGATTTGGATCACGTGATCACTTAGATGACTAGAGAGATGTCTGTCTAAGTGGGAGTTCTTAAGTAATATGATTAATTGAACTTAAATTTATCATGAACTTAGTACCTGATAGTATTTTGCTTGTCTATGTTTGTTGTAGATAGATGGCTCGTGCTGTTATTCCGTTGAATTTTAATGCGTTCCTTGAGAAAGCAAAGTTGAAATATGATGGTAACAATTACACGGACTGGGTCCGTAACCTGAGGATTATCCTCATTGCTACACAGAAGAATTACGTCCTGGAAGCACCGCTGGGTGTCAGGCCTGCTGCTGATGCAACTGACGACGTTAAGAACGTTTGGCAGAGCAAAGCTGATGACTACTCGATAGTTCAGTGTGCCATGCTTTACGGCTTGGAACCGGGTCTTCAACGACGTTTTGAACGTCATGGAGCATATGAGATGTTTCAGGAGTTGAAGTTAATATTTCAAGCAAATGCCCGGTGTCGGTGTCAAAACTGGCAGATCTCGGGTAGGGGGTCCCGAACTATGCGTCTAGGCGGATGGTAACAGGAGACAAGGGACACGATGTTTTTACCCAGGTTCGGGCCCTCTCTACCCGAGATCCGCCGGTTTTGACACCGACATTGGTGCTTTCATTGAGAGTTCCTCTGTGTCGTTGCCGATAGGAAGGATGCCTCTTCCCGTCTTCAAGGATGGTATCTTCGTCAAAGGAGCCTTGGCCGCCGGCCAAACTATCCGGCTAGGTGGTTTTCTCATGACCGCCTGTTCGGCCACCGCTTCGATAATGACCTCTCAGGTCGTCAAAAGCAATCTTCACGTCAGCTCGGAATTCGCCGAGCGGCTGGATCCAATAGAGCTCTTGTCCGTAAACGAGCTCTTGGATCGCATCGCCGCCCTGGGAGTCGCTACAGACTACAATCAGATTGGGCTTAAAACCGATCTGAGAGAGATTAACTCTCCCCAGCTCACCCACCACATTGCAGTGGTAGAGGAACAACGCGGCGACTCTTCTCCTGTATTGAAAACTAGTCATGTCCGGGCTCCCGAACCCTCCATGCTGGATTCCCGCGGAGGGATGGACTTCGATCGAGCACTGAACCTAAAGTCAGGCATCGGACCGGACTCGTTGGATAACATCCAGCAATCCAAGCTTCCAAATTTGGAAACTTCTCGGCCCTTGAGCCTCGAGATGGGTAGGGTTCCGGACTTAATTCCACCCACCCGCCCAGACATATGCGATCTATCTCTAATCCGGCAAGAGCCCGCTGAAATAGTACATCACTACTGGGCCAGATTCCTCCTAGTTATGGACAGGATAAAGGACTGCCGAGAGGAAAACGCAATCTCAATTTTTTGCAATAATTGCACGGACGAGGGAATCTTGAACGCCGTCAGTCGTCGTGAAATTACACGCTTCGCCGACCTGGCGTCCATAGTACGAAAGTACTGTGCGATGGAGAGTTTCCGGAAAACCGAAAATAAGTTTTGGGACAATCCGACCCCGAATACAACCCTAGTCCGCAACAAAAGGGTGCATTACACTCAGGCACCAGGTACAAAAACCAAAAAGCAAAAACCCCATGAAGGGCACGGAACCGTACTGGAGGGATGGCTTAGCGGACCCTATAAAATTCACAGTACAGAGGGCGCCATCCCAACACATAGCCTTCGAGCATGTTGGATATTACGGCAGGTGGCCAAAAGTGGCGAGGAGCTTCTAGCCCCGGAAAACCACTCCAACAATACCGGTACGGTATCAACAGTCTTCGAGACTTTCGCATCAAATAATATGCGGAAACGAACAATCCGCAGCCTCGCCGAAGTCTACCAAGTAGAAACAACAAATCCATGGAGCGACACAGCCATCACCTTCAACGCCAGCGACGAACCTAAATTCCGAACAGCCCGAGCACCAGCCGCATTGGTCCTTAGTCCAATAGTGGACGGCTTTCGACTTACCAAGGTACTCATGGATGGCGGAAGCGGATTAAACCTCATCTACGAGGAAACTCTTCAAAAAATGGAAATAGACTGGAACCGCATTGAGCGAAGCAGCAAAACCTTCAGAGGAATAATCCCTAGCCGGGAAGCGCGCTGCACCAGAAAAATCACACTCGATGTGGTGTTCGGCTCGCCGGACAATTATAGATTCGAAGAAGTCACGTTCCAAGTGGCCCCGTTCAACAGTGGATATCATGCTATATTAGGACGAGAGGCATTCACAATTTTTCAAGCCGTACCCCATTACGGGTACATGAAGCTCAAAATGCCTGGGCCCGGCGGAATAATCACTCTCGTTAGTGATCCAGACATAGCACTCCGCGCCGAAAACAAGACAGCCGCATTAGCCCTGGAGGCACTATCCGAAGCCCTAGCGGCAGAAGAACTCACCGCGCTGCGCTCTACTGTGAATAGGGACGATGTGATACTCGATAAGAGATCCAAGTCCACCTCCTTTAAACCAGCGGACGAAATAGTAAAATTCTAGGTCCATCCAACGGACCCGACAAAGACGGCTTCCATCGGGGCACAGTTGAACCCTGATGTAGACGCCGCACTGCGAGAATTCCTTCGGGAAAATTGGGACATTTTCGCCTGGCACCCTTCGGATATGCCCGGAATCCCACGCAGATTGGCAGAACACAGCCTAAACATCCTAAAAGGATTCAAGCCAGTCAAACAGGCTCTTCGACGATTTTCCGAACCCAAAAGACATGCAATGGGAGAAGAGCTAGCCAAACTATTGGAAGCCGGATTCATCAGAGACATCAAACATCCGGATTGGCTAGCAAACCTGGTAATGGTACCAAAGAAGGACAAATCTTGGCGCCTATGTGTCGATTTTAAAGACCTCAACAAGGCCTGCCCAAAGGATCCCTTCCCCCTCCCCCGCATCGACCAGATAATCGACGCTACCGCAGGACACGATTCATTGTGCTTCCTTGACGCATACTCCGGCTACCATCAAATCAAGATGGCGGAAGCGGACCAAGCCGCAACGGCATTCATCACTCCGTATGGACCATTCTACTTCAACACGATGCCCTTCGGACTTAAAAACGCCGGCGCAACATATCGGCGCATGATTCAAACATGTCTGGCCACCCAGATCGGCAAAACAGTAGAGGCATACGTAGACGACGTAGTCGTCTAAACCAAACACGTCGAAACTCTAGTAGACGACTTGAGGCTCACATTCGACAACCTCAGAGCATATGACATCAAGCCGAATCCAGAAAAATGCGTTTTCGGCGTACCAGTCGGAAAGCTCCTGGGCTTCATTGTATCCGGCAGAGGAATCGAAGCGAACCCAGCCAAGCTCCGAGCTCTATCACAGCTGGATATCCCAAAGGACCTCAAACAAATACAAAAATTGACTGGATGCGTGGCGGCTCTAAGCCGCTTTATCTCCCGTCTAGGAGAAAAGGCATTGCCCCTCTATCGCCTCCTTAGGTGCATCGAACACTTCGAGTGGACGGATGATGCCACTGCCGGACTCGAAGAAATAAAAGCCATATTGGCAACAAATCCGGTCCTGGCTGCGCCCAACCTGGGCGAACCAATGTTGTTATACATCGCGGCAACACATCAAGTTGTAAGCGCGGTACTCGTCGTCGAACGAGAGACAGAAGGGCATAAATTCCCTCTTCAAAAACCAGTGTACTACGTATCCACTGTGTTAACCCCCTGCAAGTCCCGTTACCCGCACTATCAAAAGATAGCATATGCGGTGTTCATGGCATCCCGGAAGCTCCGGCACTACTTTCAAGAGTGTTCTATAACAGTGGCCTCCGAAGTACCCCTCAACGACATTATAAACAACCACGACGCGACGGGCAGGATTGCAAAATGGGCCATTGAGCTCTTACCATTCGATATAACTTACAAACCTCGGCGAGCTATAAAGTCGCAAGTTTTGGCTGACTTTGTCGCTGAATGGACCGAAGCGGAACTCCCTAAAGAGTACGGCACATACTCCAATTGGATTATGCACTTCGACGGCTCTAAAATGTTGGCTGGATTGGGGGCTGGCGTCGTATTGACGTCCCCAACCGGGGACACAGTCCAATACGTACTTCAGATAATGTACACAGACTCCAACAACGCAGCCGAATACGAGGCCCTTTTACATGGCCTCCGGATGGCAATCTCCATGGGCATTCAACGCCTAGAGGTGCGCGGGGATTCAAACCTTGCAATATCCCAAGTAAATGGAGACTTCGATGCCAAGGATCCGAAAATGGCAGCCTATCGTAACGCTGTCCTAAAAATGTCAGCTCGGTTTGAAGGACTTGAATTCCACCACGTAGCCCGGGATAATAACCAAGCAGCCGACATATTGGCACGCATCGGCGCAAAACGTGACACTGTCCCTCGAAATATCTTCCTGGAACGGCTCTTTAAGCCATCCGTACTATGGGAAGAGGAGTCCGGAAATAACAAACCAGAAGCAGCCGCACCAACCGAGACAAAACAATCTGACATAATCAGCGACACAGCCGATGAAATAACACCTTCAGCCCATGAAATAATGGCAGTAATCGCCCCGTGGACAGAGCCATTCCTAGCCTACTTGCTTAGGCAGGAACTCCCCGAAGACCAAAATGAGGCCCGCTGCATAGTTCGGCGATCTAAAGCCTACAAGGTCCATGAGGGAGAACTTTATAAGAAAAGCACAACCGGAGTCCTTCAAAGGTGTATCTCCGAAGAGGAAGGGCGAAACCTTCTGGCTGAAATTCATGCCGGATTAGGTGGACACCACGCCGCAGCTCGGGCCCTTGTAGGAAAGGCATTCTGAACAGGATTTTATTGGCCGACGGCCCGGGCAGACGCTCAGGACTTAGTCCAAAGATGCGTCGGTTGTCAGCTCTTTGCTAATCAGAGCCATATGCCACCCACCGCCCTCAAAACTATACCATTACCTGGCCGTTCGCGGTCTGGGGGCTTGACATGGTTGGACCCCTTAAAGGGGGAACCCACAAGCAAAGGTACCTATTGGTCATGGTGGACAAATTCACCAAATGGATAGAGGCCAAGCTAGTTAAAACGGCAGAGTCCGGACCAGTGATAGACTTCATATCTGGGGTAGTACACCGATATGGTATCCCCCACAGCATCATTACTGATAACGGCACGAACTTCACCGCCGACGAGGTAAAATTATGGTGCAAAAATATGGGCATTAAGCTCGATTATGCTTCAGTCTATCATCCTCAAACCAACGGTCAAGTGGAGCGAGCGAATGGTCTAATAATGAGCGGCATCAAACCCAGGCTAGTGCGGTCCCTGACGAAATCGGACACGCACTGGGTAGAGGAGCTCGACTCCGTACTCTGGGGGCTGCGGACGACGCCCAACCATACTACCGGATTCACACCATTCTTTATGGTATACGGCGCAGAGGCAGTTCTGCCCTGCGACATTATTCATGACTCACCTCGAGTGCGCATGTACGAAGAAAGAGAAGCCGAGTTGGATTGGCAGGACAGCTTGGACGCATTGGAGGAAGAACGTGACGTTGCCAAGGCTCGTTCCACATTCTATCAGCAGCAGGCTCGAAGATACCAAAGTAGAGAAGTACGGGCTAAAACCTACAATGTTGGCGAACTAGTTCTACGCCTGCCGGACAAGAAAAAGGACAAGCTCAAGCCCAAATGGGAAGGCCCCTTCATTATCGATCAAGTCTTGACCGGCGGGGCGTACCGCCTGCGAAATGCTTCGGACAACCGACTCAAGCCGAACCCATGGAACGCAGCCCGCCTCCGAAGATTCTATGCCTAGCGCCGGACTAAGAGTTCGTCCCCTTCCCCCGTCCAAATTTTTACACTTTAGCTGCCTTTTGTTTCTCTTCTTTCTCTCAACCCTATTCATAAAAGCCCTAAAAGGCCTACTTGCGCATTGTTCGCACACAATTGATGTGCTATCCGCACTCATTATACCTGGGGGCTTCTTTACGAGAAGCTTAATTATACGGGCTTCATACCCAGCACACGTGTCACACTTCCACGTGTACCTTTTATTCACCACTATATGCATCGATATGACTTAAGTTTTGGCCAAGCTGGGTTGCCTGGCTCTTGTGCTTACCCCTACGTTCCCGATTGTTCGGCTAGGAGGTAAAGGGAGCACCTCTGCGATTGTTACTGCCGGGTCAGCCGGATGTGTACCTCAGACTGGGTGAAGCCGAAAGCTAGCGTTCTTAAGGGAATACTCGGTCGGTGACTCGAAAGATGATTTTTTACCTATTTATTTATCTGCCCCCAGATGTTATCCTGCTCTTTTCGCAGTCCGGACATGCACTTTAGGGCATGTCTCCCAGGGAAAGGAACCCTTAACGGAACTATTCTCCCTGGAAGATGTTTCTTACTAACCATGTAATATAACATAACTAGTTGGGCACTTGTCTGATAAAGCACTAATGACCCCTACGCCTGGTCTCCATGCATGCCCCAGTTGTTTCTTAACCGAAAAGGTATTCGGACACACTCCGGGCTCTAGGGTCCCGAGGTTGAAGCGAAAAGGTCGGCAAAGACAAACGATCTACAATCCGGCTAGAAGGCATTTTACATGTCATTTTCAAATACATTGTCAAACCGACTGACTGTATTCTTCTTCAATCCCGTCTAACAGGCTGTCTAATTTACAGTCCCGTTGGGAAAATTTAGCGGCCACCTCTACTTGGCCGTATACTAAACTCACAGGGATCTCCTTCCCATCGGGCCCCACAGGTCCGACCTCGGCCATGTGGTTGGGATCCGCCTTCTTGTACCGCGTCTTCACCATGGCCCAGGCCTCCCTGGCACCTTGGCTGCAGGCCGAAATCTTCCATAAACGGAAGCGCTGCCGCACTCCCTAAAGCTTCTCCGCAAGCTCTCCAAGGCCCGCGGGTAGGGAGAGGGATGGCCATAAAGCCTGGACGACGCCGCTCATTGCCTGCCGAACTCGTTCGAGCAGTTGAACCAGCTCGGGAAGCTGATCACCCATTGATACGGGCATCTCCTCCGCAGGGCGACCTGTGAGTATAGCTAGAGACATATTTTGTCAATTGGCTTCCTCGCCGAACCCTTCTTTTCAAAGGAGTTCGCTCAAGCACTTACCATAGATGCCGCGATGAAGCCGCTGATTCTCCTTAACGGAGCCAGACAGCTCGGCCTGAACGCCTTTCAGCTCTTCTCCAAGCTGGGCGTGGGCATCCTAGAGCTTGTTCCTTTCCTGCTGCACCCTCGTCAGCACTCTCTCGCCGGCCTTCAGCTGGCGCAGTAGTTCTTACCTGTCCGAATCCTGTCCGGCAGCACCTACAAAGTCATTTTTAGACTTGCACGCACGCCGCACACCACTTATCTTTTTAACAAAAAAAATATTAATGTGTTACCAGGAGGGGTCCCTGTGTCTCCTCCTGCGGCAGCCAGTGCAGCCTCAAGTTGGGCCTTACAATCTTGCAGCTCCTGGGACAGTTGGGTATTCTTCTTCATAAGATCCTACATTTCAATTGATCCTTAAATCAGTTAATACAACTACTTTAAGTCTCGGGGGCTACTGGCATATACAACTATTAAAATCTCTTACCCGTATGTCTTTTACATACTGCTCCGTGGCTCTGGTTAAACCATCTTGAGCAGCACGGAGGTGCGCGTCCCCCGCGTTAAAGGCATCCAACGCCTCAGGGGAGAAGCACGCGTCACGAAAGACTGTCTGGCGGCGCCTGTGGTTCATGGCGCTCTCCACCACAGACTTGGTGGCGGACAGTCTGTCGGCATCCTCCGTTGGAGGAGTATCCAGCTCGCGCCTTATGCTCGCCTCCCCCTTCAGACCAGGTGCTGGAGCTTGGCCGGTAGAGGCTGGGTTGGCAACTTCTACGCCCGCAGTCCGGCGGGCGCTTTTTCTCCTACAAAAGTCATGAGCATTCAAACGCTTCCTAGGAACGTTGCTCTAAATAACAAACTGTGGGCTGTACCTTTGCAGCGACGTTTCAATCCGCGCCGCGCTCCTCTTCCGCCTGCTAGGCCGGACTGACCCTTGTTGATCAGCTGCTGCGGGCTTGGCTTCCCACCCTGAAGGCGCCTCCTGCAAAGCACCATCGTATACGATGGTCAGAAATGAGCAAGGAAGAAATAATGGTGTCGGGACTTCGGTCACAATCACCTGGGAAGCCGGATATAGTCCGGGGTAGTCAGCCGTAATGGCGACTAAAGCATTATCCATGCTGAGCTGGTGGAACACCCCGTCGATCAGCTCCACCTTTATGTCCGGGTCCTCTTCAAAGGCTGGATCCTGGGATCTCTCTGGATCCTCGGGTTGTGGAGCTGGACTAAGCATGCCCTCCACAACCCGACGCAGCTCCTGCGTCGAAAGCATAATATAAGAAACTTAAACTTTGAAAGCACGGGTCGGGCACACAAAGTGTTCGCTTACCCAACGCCGAGGGTTATTCATGGAGAACCCATTTAACGGGCTCGTCTGGAGGAAATCCTCCTTCTCCCCCTTGTACAGGCCAGACAGGATCTTCGCCAGGTCTTCGGCCGATCCCGGCCCTTTGCGGCCATGACGGGTGGCATCGTCCTCCCCGTTGAAATCCCACATAGGATGGCCCCTGTATTGCAGCGGCTGCACCCCTCGCATAATGCATGTTGCCATGACTCCAATCGTGGTCAACCCGGAATGGGCCAGTAACCTTATACGGCCCATCAAATAATGGACGCTCTTGTCTTCCTCCAGTTGGGGGCTCCGTGGGCGCCAGCTAAGGCGTTTCTTCAAAGGAGCATTACTGAACTCCGGGAGGCCGATCCGAACAGGGTCCAGCAGCGGAGCGTCTTCTATGTAAAACCATTCTGAAGGCCAGTCTTCGGACGCCTTCTTAGGGGTTCCGGATGGATATCCGGTCCCGGCGAGGCGCCATATTTCGGCACCGCCCACTTGATATATGGACCCCTCATGAGAGCAGGGTACAAGGCAGAACAACCTCTTCCACAGCGCAAAATGGGGCTCGACGCCCAGAAATAGCTCGCAAAGAGCTACGTAACCCGCGATATGCAAGATAGAGGCGGGCGTGAGGTGATGGAGCTGGAGTCCGTAAAACTCCAGGAGCCCGCGGAGGAACGGATGTATAGGAAATCCGAGCCCCCTTATCAGATAGGGGGCGAAGCATACCCGCTCCCCTTTGTTGGGACTTGGGGTAGCCTCCGCTTGCTTCCCACCTTGGTAGGTGGCCAGCCGGCTCGAACCGGAACCATGAAGGCCGGAGGGAGATATCCCTCCGCTTGGAGCGTCACCAGCTCGTTGTGCGGGACAGAACATCTCCGCCAATCTCCTAGCAGAGGGCTGGGAGCGCGAGAGGAGGATCCGCGTCGACGGTCCATGATGGAATGGATTTTTGGTCAGAGGCGCTCCGATGAGTACTCACGGAAGGAAGACGGTGTGATTTGGATCTAGATTCTTGCCTCTCTTATAGGCAGATTATTTGCGCAGCTAGGGGGTAAAACATAAAAGATACCCTGGCTTTTCACATTCGTGCGACGCGTGGAAGAAGGCCATTATGGGGCGTGGAAGCCAAGAAGCGCGACATTGACAAGGAAGCCGGACACTGTTCGGCAGGTACATGGAACTTAAAGGAGAACCCGCCTTGCAACGCCGAAGACTACATACGCACTGGACTTATCGTCATTGAAGCCTGGTTCGGGGGCTACTGAGGGAGTCCTGGACTAGGGGGTGTCCGGACAGCCGGACTATCATCGTCAGCCGGACTCCAAGACTATGAAGATACAAGATTGAAGACTTCGTCCCGTGTCCGGATGGGAATTTCCTTGGCGTGGAAGGCAAGCTTGGCGATACGGATATGTAGATCTCCTACCATTGTAACCGACTCTGTGTAACCCTAGCCCTCCCCGGTGTCTATATAAACCGGAGGGTTTTAGTCCGTAGGACAACATAACCATTACAACAATCATACCATAGGCTAGCTTCTAGGGTTTAGCCTCCTTGATCTCGTGGTAGATCCACTCTTGTACTACCCATATCATCAATATCAATCAAGCAGGAGTAGGGTTTTACCTCCATCGAGAGGGCCCGAACCTGGGCAAAAACATCGTGTCCCTTGTCTCCTGTTACCATCCGCCTAGACGCACAGTTCGGGACCCCCTACCCGAGATCCGCCGGTTTTGACACCGACACCCGGATTGAGAGATATGAAGTCTCCAATAAGTTCTATAGCTGTAAGATGGAGGAGAATAGTTCTATCAGTGAACACATACTCAAAATGTCTGGGTATAATAATCACTTGATTCAACTGGGAGTTAATCTTCCTGATGATAGTGTCATTGACAGAATTCTTCAATCACTGCCACCAAGCTACAAGAGCTTCGTGATGAACTATAATATGCAAGGGATGGACAAGACTATTCCCGAGCTCTTCGCAATGCTAAAAGTTGCGGAGGTAGAAATCAAGGAGCATCAAGTGTTGATGGTTAATAAGACCACCAGTTTCAAGAAAAAGGGCAAAGGGAAGAAGAAGGGGAACTTCAAGAAGAACATCAAACAAGTTGCTGCTCAAGAGAAGAAACCCAAGTCTGGACCTAAGCCTGATACTGAGTGCTTCTACTGCAACCAGACTGGTCACTGGAAGCGGAACTGCCCCAAGTATTTGGCGGATAAGAAGGATGGCAAAGTGAACAAAGGTATATCTGATATACATGTTATTGATGTGTACCTTACTAATGCTCATAGTAGTACCTGGGTATTTGATACTGGTTCTGTTGCTAATATTTGCAACTCGAAACAGGGACTACGGATTAAGCGAAGATTGGCTAAGGACGAGGTGATGATGCGCGTGGGAAATGCAAAGTTGATGTGATCGCAGTCGGCACGCTACCTCTACATCTACCATCGGGATTAGTTTTAGACCTAAATAATTGTTATTTGGTGCCAGCGTTGAGCATGAACATTATATCTGGATCTTGTTTAATGCAAGACGGTTATTCATTTAAATCAGAGAATAATTGTTGTTCTATTTATATGAGTAATATCTTTTATGGTCATGCACCCTTGGAGAGTGGTCTATTTTTATTGAATCTCGATAGTAGTGATACACATATTCATAATGTTGAAGCCAAAAGATGCAGAGTTGATAATGATAGTGCAACTTATTTGTGGCACTGCGTTTAGGTCATATCGGTGTAAAGCGCATGAAGAAACTCCATACTGATGGACTTTTGGAATCACTTGATTATGAATCACTTGGTACTTGCGAACCGTGCCTCATGGGCAAGATGACTAAAACGCCGTTCTCCGGAACTATGGAGCGAGCAACTGATTTGTTGGAAATCATACATACTGATGTATGTGGTCCGATGAATATTGAAGCTCGCGGCGGGTATCGTTATTTTCTCACCTTCACAGATGATTTAAGCAGATATGGGTATATCTACTTAATGAAACACAAGTCTGAAACATTTGAAAAGTTCAAAGAATTTCAGAGTGAAGTGGAAAATCATCATAACAAGAAAATAAAATTTCTACGATCTGATCGTGGAGGAGAATATTTGAGTTACGAGTTTGGTTTACATTTGAAACAATGTGGAATAGTTTTGCAACTCACGCCACCTGGAACACCACAACGAAATGGTGTGTCCGAACGTCGTAATCGTACTTTACTAGATATGGTGCGATCTATGATGTCTCTTACTGATTTACCGCTATCGTTTTGGGGTTATGCTCTAGAGACAGCCGCATTCACGTTAAATAGGGCACCATCAAAATCCGTTGAGACGACGCCTTATGAACTGTGGTTTGGCAAGAAACCAAAGTTCTCGTTTCTTAAAGTTTGGGGCTGCGATGCTTATGTGAAGAAACTTCAACCAGATAAGCTCGAACCCAAATCGAAGAAATGTGTCTTCATAGGATACCCAAAAGAGACTATTGGGTACACCTTCTATCACAGATCTGAGGGCAAGATATTCGTTGCTAAATTCGGATCCTTTCTAGAGAAGGAGTTTCTCTCAAAAGAAGTGAGTGGGAGGAAAGTAGAACTTGATGAGGTAACTGCACCTGCTCCCTTATTGGAAAGTAGTCCATCACAAGAACCGGTTCCTGTGACAACTACACCAATTAGTGAGGAAGCTAATGATATTGATCATGAAACTTCAGATCAAGTTTCTACTGAACCTCGTAGGTCTACCAGAGTAAGATCTGCACCAGAGTGGTACGGTAATCCTATTCTGGAAGTCATGTTACTTGACCATGGCGAACCTACGAACTATGAGGAAGCGGTGATGAGCCTAGATTCCACAAAATGGCTAGAAGTCATGAAATCTGAGATGGGATCCATGTATGAGAACAAAGTATGGACTTTCGTTGACTTGCCCAATGATCGCCAAGCCATTGAGAATAAATGGATCTTTAAGAAGAAGACTGACGCTGATGGTAATGTAACTGTCTATAAAGCTCGACTTGTTGCGAAAGGTTTTCGACAAGTTCAAGGGGTTGACTACGATGAGACTTTCTCACCCGTAGCGATGCTTAAGTCTGTCCGAATCATGTTAGCAATTGCTGCATTTTATGATTATGAAATTTGGCAAGTGGATGTCAAAAATGCATTCTTGAACGGATTTCTGGAAGAAGAGTTGTATATGATGCAACCAGAAGGTTTTGTCGATCCAAAAGGTGCTAACAAAGTGTGCAAGCTCCAGCGATCCATTTATGGACTGGTGCAAGCATCTCGGAGTTGGAATAAACGCTTTGATAGTGTGATCGAAGCATATGGTTTTATACAGACTTTTGGAGAAGCCTGTATTTACAAGAAAGTGAGTGGGAGCTCTGTAGCATTTCTGATATTGTATGTAGATGACATATTATTAATTGGAAATGATATAGAATTTCTGGATAGCATAAAGGGATACTTGAATAAAAGTTTTTCAAAGAAAGACCTCGGTGAAGCTGCTTACATATTGGGCATCAAGATCTATAGAGATAGATCAAGACGCTTAATTGGACTTTCACAAAGCACATACCTTGATAAAGTTTTGAAAAAGTTCAAAATGGATCAAGCAAAGAAAGGGTTCTTGCCTGTATTACAAGGTGTGAAGTTGAGTCAGACTCAATGCCCGACCACAGCAGAAGATAGAGAGAAAATGAAAGATGTTCCCTATGCTTCAGCCATAGGCTCTATCATGTATGCAATGCTGTGTACCAGACCTGACGTATGCTTAGCAATAAGCTTAACAGGGAGGTACCAAAGTAATCCAGGAGTGGATCAGTGGACAGCGGTCAAGAACATCCTGAAATACCTAAAAAGGACTAAGGATATGTTTCTTGTTTATGGAGGTGACAAAGAGCTAGTCGTAAATGGTTACGTCGATGCAAGCTTTGACACTGATCCGGGCGATTCTAAATCGCAAACCGGATACGTGTTTTTATTAAACGGTGGAGCTGTAAGTTGGTGCAGTTCTAAAACAAAGCGTCGTGGCGGGATCTACACGCAAAGCGGAGTACATAGCTGCTTCGGAAGCAGCAAATGAAGGAGTCTGGATGAAGGAGTTCATTTCCGGTCTAGGTGTTATACCTAGTGCATCGGGACCAATGAAGATCTTCTGTGACAATACTGGTGCAATTGCCTTGGCAAAGGAATCCAGATTTCACAAGAGGACCAAGCACATCAAGAGACGCTTCAATTCCATCCGGGACCAAGTCCAGGTGGGAGACATAGAGATTTGCAAGATACATACGGATCTGAATGTTGCAGACCCATTAACTAAGCCTCTTCCACGAGCAAAACATGATCAACACCAAGACTCCATGGCTGTTAGAATCATTACTGTGTAATCTAGATTATTGACTCTAGTGCAAGTGGGAGACTGAAGGAAATATGCCCTAGAGGCAATAATAAAGTTATTATTTATTTCCCCATATCATGATAAATGTTTATTATTCATGCTAGAATTGTATTAACCGGAAACATGATACATGTGTGAATACATAGACAAACATAATGTCACTAGTATGCCTCTACTTGACTAGCTCATTAATCAAAGATGGTTATGTTTCCTAGCCATAGACATGTGTTGTCATTTGATTAACGGGATCACATCATTAGGAGAATGATGTGATTGACTTGACCCATTCCGTTAGCTTAGCACTTGATCGTTTAGTATGTTGCTATTGCTTTCTTCATGACTTATACAAAGTTCCTATAACTATGAGATTATGCAACTCCCGTTTACCGGAGGAACACTTTGTGTGCTACCAAACGTCACAACGTAACTGGGTGATTATAAAGGAGCTCTATAGGTGTCTCCGAAGGTACATGTTGAGTTGGCGTATTTCGAGATTAGGTTTTGTCACTCCGATTGTCGGAGAGGTATCTCTAGGCCCTCTCGGTAATGCACATCACTATAAGCCTTGCAAGCAATGTAGCTAATGAGTTAGTTACGGAATGATGCATTACATAACGAGTAAAGAGAGTTGCCAGTAACGAGATTGAACTACGTATTGGATACCGACGATCGAATCTCGGGCAAGTAACATACCGATGACAAAGGGAACAACGTATGTTGTTATGCGGTTTAACCGATAAAGATCTTCGTAGAATATGTAGGAGCCAATATGAGCATCCAGGTTCCGCTATTGGTTATTGACCGAGAATAGTTCTAGGTCATGTCTACATACTTCTCGAACCCGTAGGGTCCGCACGCTTAACGTTACGATGACAGTTTTATTATGAGTTTATAAGTTTTGATGTACCGAAGGTTGTTCGGAGTCCCGGATGTGATCACGGACATGATGAGGAGTCTCGAAATGGTCGAGACATAAAGATTGATATATTGGAAGCCTATATTTGGATATCCAGGCGCACCCCTAGGGGCCGGCCGCACCTCCCCCTCCCTCCTTTATATATGGGGGCAGGGGGGCACCTCTAGACACACAAGTTGATCTTCCTGATCATTCCTTAGCCGTGTGTGGTGCCCCCCTCCACCATATTCCACCTCGGTCATATCGTTGCGGTGCTTAGGCAAAGCCCTGCGTCGGTAGAACATCATCCTCGTCACCACACCGTCGTGCTGACAGAACTCAACCCCGACACCCTGCTGGATCGGAGTCCGGGGATCGTCATCAAACTAAACGTGTGCTGAACTCGGAGGTGCCGTACGTTCGGTGCTTGGATCGGTCGGATCATGAAGAGTACGACTACATCAACCGTGTTGTCATAACGCTTCCGCTTACGGTCTACGAGGGCACGTGGACAACACTATCCCCTCTCGTTGCTATGCATCACCATGATCTCGCGTGTGCATAGGAAATATTTTGAAATTACTACGTTCCCCAACAAATATACTTGGTGTTCAAGATATGTAAAACTTTCTTTTGAGTGCGTTGAATACTAAGATAAGTTTGATGCTTGATAATTGTTTTGAGATATGGAGGTGATAATATCAAAGTCGTGCTAGTTGGGAGATTTTGAATTTGAGAAATACTTGTGTTGAAGTTTGCAAATCCCGTAGCATGCACGTATGGTTAAAGTGGTGTAACAAATTTGAAACATGAAGTGTACCTGGCTTGTGCATCCTTATGAGTGGCGGTCGGGGACGAGCGATGGTCTTTTCCTACCAATCTATCCCCCTAGGAGCATGCGCGTAGTACTTGATTATTGATGACTTCTAAATTTTTGCAATAAGTATATGAGTTCTTTTGACTAATGTTGAGTCCATGGATTATATGCACTCTCACCTTTCCGCCTTTGCTAGCTTCTTCGGTACCGTGCATTGCCCTTTCTCACCTTGAGAGTTGGTGTAAACTTCGCCGCTGCATCCAAACCCCGTGATACGATACGCTCTATCACACATAAACCTCCTTATATCTTCCTCAAAACAGCCACCATACCTACCTATTATGGCATTTCCATAGCCATTCCGAGATATATTGTCATGCAACTTCCACCACCATCATCATGACATACTTTACTTTTGTCATATTGCCATTGCATGATCACGTAGTTGACATCGTATTTGTGGCAAAGCCACCATGCATTATTTTCCATACATGTCACTCTTGATTCATTGCACCATCCCGGTACACCGCCGGAGGCATTCATATAGAGTCATATCTTGTTCTAAGTTTCAAGTTGTAATCTTTATGTTGTAATCAATAGAAGTGTGATGATCATCATTATTAGAGCATTGCCCAAAAAAAGAGAGAGAAAGGCCAAAAGAAAAAAAGAAAGGCCCAAAAAAAGAAAACAAAAAGGGCAATGCTACTATCTCTTTTTCCACACATGTGCTTCAAAGTAGCGCCTTGTTCTCCATGTAGTAAGTCTCATATATTGTGCTTCAAAAGTAGCACCTTGTTCTTCATGTAGTGAGTCTCATATATTGTGCTTCAAAGTAGCACCTTGTTCCTCATGTAGTGAGTCTCATAAGTTGTCTTTTTATACTAGTGGGAATTTTTCATTATAGAACTTGGCTTGTATATTCCTACGATGGGCTTCCACAAATGCCCTAGGTCTTCGTGAGCAAGCAAGTTGGATGCACACCCACTAGTATTCTTTTGTTGAGCATTCATAGCTCTAGTGCATCCGTTGCATGGCAATCCCTACTCCTCATGTTGACATCAATTGATGGGCATCTCCATAGCCCGTTGATTATCCTCGTCAATGTGAGACTTTCTTCTTTTTTTGTCTTCTCCACACAATCCCCATCATCATATTCTATTCCACCCATAGTGATATATCCATGGCTCACGCTCATGTATTGCGTGAGGTTGAAAAAGTTTGAGATTTAAGTATGAAACAATTGCTTGGCTTGTCATCGGGGGTATAGAAGTTGGGAACATCTTTGTATGACGAAAATGAAGCATAGCCTAACTATATGATTTTGTAGGGATGAACTTTCTTTTGCCATGTTATTTTGAGAAGATATGATTGCTTTGATTAGTATGCTTGAAGTATTATTATTTTTGTGTCAATATGAACTTTTGTCTTGAATCTTTCGGCTCTGAATATTCATATCACAATTAAGAAGATTTACATTGAAATTATGCCAAAGTATCACTTCGCATCAAAAATTCTTTTTTATCATTTACCTACTCGAGGACGATCAGGAATTAAGCTTGGGGATGCCTGATACGTCTCCAACGTATCTATAATTTTTTATTGCTCCATGCTACTTTATCTACTGTTTTGGACTATATTGGGCTTTATTTTCCACTTTTATATTACTTTTGGGACTAACCTATTAACCGGAGGCCCAGCCCAGAATTGCTGTTTTTGCCTATTTCAGTGTTTCGAAGAAACGGAATATCAAACGGAGTCCAAACGGAATGAAACCTTCGGGATCGTGATTTTCCAACCGAACGTGATCCAGGAGACTTGGACCCTACTCCAAGCAGTGCCCGAGGAGGTCACGAGGGTGGAGGGCGCCCCCCTAGGCGTGCCCCCCTACCTCGTGGGCCCCCTGATGCTCCACCGACGTGCTCCTTCCTCCTATATATACCTACGTATCCCCGAACGATCAGAACAGGAGACAAAAACCTAATTCCACCGTCGTAACCTTCTGTATCCATGAGATCCCATCTTGGGGCCTATTTCGGAGCTCCGCCGGAGGGGGCATCCACCATGGAGGGCTTCTACATCATCACCATAGCCCCTCCGATGAAGTGTGAGTAGTTTACTTCAGACCTTCGGGTCCATAGCTAGTAGCTAGATGGCTTCTTCTCTCTTTTTGGATCTCAACACAATGTTCTCCCCCTCTCTTGTGGAGATCTATTCGATGTAATCTTCTTTTTGCCGTGTGTTTGTTGAGACCGATGAATTGTGGGTTTATGATCCAGTATTATCTATGGAAAATATTTGATTCTTCTCTGAATTCTTTTATGTATGATTGAGTTATATTTTCAAGTCTCTTCAAATTATCCTTTTTGGTTTGGCCAACTAGATTGGTAGTTCTTGCAATGGGAGAAGTGCTTAGCTTTGGGTTCAATCTTGCGGTGTCCTTACTCAGTGACAGAAAGAGTTACAAGGCACGTATTGTATTGTTGCCATCGAGGATAACAAGATGGGGTTTTTATCATATTGCATGAATTTATCCCTCTACATCATGTCATCTTGCTTAAGGCGTTACTCTGTTTTTAACTTAATACTCTAGATGCATGCTAGATAGCGGTCGATGAGTGGAGTAATAGTAGTAGATGCAGAATCGTTTCGATCTACTTGTTTTGGACGTGATGCCTATATACATGATCATTGCCTAGATATACTCATAACTATGCTCAATTCTGTCAATTGCTCAACAGTAATTTGTTCACCCACCGTAGAATACTTATGCTCTTGAGAGAAGCCACTAGTGAAACCTATGGCCCCCAGGTCTATTCTCATCATATCAATCTCTATCACTTTATTTACTTGCTTTGTTTTACTTTGCCTTTTACTTTTTACTTTGCATCTATCTATCAAAAATACCAAAAATATTATCTCTATCAGATCTCACTCTCGTAAGTGACTGTGAAGGGATTGACAACCCCTAAGCATTGGTTGCGAGTTGCTATCGTTTTGTGTAGGTACGAGGGACTTGTGTGTGGTCTCCTACTGGATTGATACCTTGGTTCTCAAAAACTGAGGGAAATACTTTCGCTACTTTGCTGCATCATCCTCTCCTCTTCGGGGAAATCCAACGCAGTGCTCAAGAGGTAGCATAGAGATATAAGTTTATGAAAGCTCAAAAAGAAACTAAGTGGGTGTGCATCCAATTTGCTTGCTCATGAAGACCTAGGGCATTTGAGGAAGCCCATCGTTGGAATATACAAGCCAAGTTCTATAATGAAAAATTCCCACTAGTATATGAAAGTGACAAAATAGGAGACTCTCTATCATGAAGATCATGGTGCTACTTTGAAGCACAAGTGTGGAAATAGGATAGTAACATTGCCCCTTCTCTCTTTTCTCTCATTTTTTTTCTTTTTTTAATGGCTTCTTTGGCCTCTTTTTTTTGTTTGGCTTCTTTGGCCTCCTTTTTTTGATTTCCTCACATGGTACAATGCTCTAATACTGAAGATCATCACACTTTTATTTACTTACAACTCGATACTAGAACCAAATATGACTCTATATGAATGCCTCCGGCGGTATACCGGGATGTGCAATGACTCAAGAGTGACATGTATGAAAGAATTATGAACAGTGACTTTGTGGTGTCTACTACGCAACCTTCTTCTTGTAGACTCGTGTTGGGCCTCCAAGCGCATAGTTTTGTAGGATAGTAGCAAATTTCCCTCAAGTGGATGACCTAAGGTTTATCAACCCGTGGGAGGCGTAGGATGAAGATGGTCTCTATCAAACAACCCTGCAACCGAATAAAAAAGAGTCTCTTGTGTCCCCAACACACCCAATACAATGGTAAATTGTATAGGTGCACTAGTTCGGGGAAGAGATGGTGATACAAGTGTAATGTGGATGGTAGAAATATATTTTTATAATCTTAATAAATAAAAACAGTGAGGTAACTAGTGATAAAAGTGAGTAAAACGGTATTGCAATGCTTGGAAACAAGGCCTAGGGTTCATACTTTCACTAGTGCAAGTTCTCTCAACAATGATAACATAATTAGATCATATAACAATCCCTCAACGTGCGACAAAGAATCACTCGAAAGTTCCTATCGCAGAGAACATAAGATGAAATTGCTTGTAGGGTATGAAACCATCTCAAAGTTATTATTTTTGATCAATCCATTGGGCTATTCCTATAAGTGTCACAAACATCCCTAGAGTTCGTAGTAAAATAACACCATATGACACATATCAATCAACCCTAATGTCACCTAGATACTCCAATTTCACCGCAAGTATCCGTGGGTCAATTGTACGATATGCATCAAACAGCTTCAGATTCATAATATTCAATCCATCACAAAGAACTTACTCCAATGTCACCGCAAGTATCCGTGGGTCAATTATACGATATGCATCAAACAACTTCAGATTTATATTATTCAATTGATCACAAAGAACTTCAAGCGCATCCCGAGATTTCTACTAGAGAAAGAATATGAAAACGTGCATCAACCCCTATGCATAGATTACCCCATATCACCACGGGAATCCGCAAGTTGATAACCAAAACATACATCAAGTGGATAAACAGAACATCCCATTGTCACCATGGATATCCCATTGCAAGGCATACATCAAGTGCTCTCACATCCAAAGATTCAATCCAACATAACAAAACCTGAAAGGAAAAGACTCGATTCATCACAAGGTAGAGAGGAAGAAACACCATAAGATCCAGCTATAGTAGCAAGGCTCACGGTACATCAAGATCGTGCCAAATCAAGAACATGCGAGAGAGAGAGAGAGCACATAGCTACTGGTACATACCCTCAGCCCCGAGGGTGAACTACTCCCTCCTCGTAATGGAGACCGCCGGGATGATGAAGATGGCCACCGGTGAGAGTTTCCCCCTTGGGCAGGGTGCCGGGACGGGCTCCCGATTGGTTTTTTGTGGCTACAGAGGCTTGCGGCGGCGGAACTACCGATCTAGGTTTCTTTCTGGGGGTTTCTGGATTTATAGGAATTTTTGGCATCGGTTTCACGTCAGGGGGGTCCAGTAGTCAGTGTCAAGGCAGGGGGCATGCCCTAGGGGGTGGGCGCGCCCTCCACACTTGTCGTTGACTCGGGACTCTTCTGGCCCAACTCTTGTGCTTCGGGGGCTTCTTCTGGTCCATAAAAAATCACCGTAAATTTTCAGCTCGTTTGGACTCCGTTTCATATTCTTTTTCTGCAAAACTCAAAAACAAGAAAAAAATAGAAACTGGCACTGGGCTCTAGGTTAATAGGTTAGTCCCAAAAATAATATAAAATAGCATATAAATGCATATAAAACATCCAAGATGGATAATATAATAGCATGGAACGATCAAAAATTGTAGATAGGTTGGAGACGTATCAAGCATCCCCAAGATTAATTCATGCTCGTCCTCGAATAGGTAAATGATAAAAATAGAATTTTTGGTGTGGAATGCTACCTAACATATTTATCCATGTAATTTTCTTTATCGTGGTATGAATGTTCAGATCCATAAGATTCAAAACAGAAGTTTAATATTGACATAAAACGATAATACTTCAAGCATACTAACAAAGCAATCATGTTTTCTCAAAATAACATGGCCAAAGAAAGTTATCCCTACAAAATCATATAGTATGGCTATGCTCCATCTTCATCACACAAAATATTCAAAGCATGCACAACCCCGATGACAAGCCAAGCAATTGTTTCATACTTTTGATGTTCTCAAACCTTTTCAACTTTCACGCAATACATGAGCGTGAGACATGGACATAGCACTATAGGTGGAATAGAATATGGTGGTTGTGGAGAAGACAAAAATAAGGAGATATTCTCACATCAACTAGGCGTATCAACGGGCTATGCAGATGCCCATCAATAGATATCAATGTGAGTGAGTAGGGATTGCCATGCAACGGATGCACTAGAGCTATAAGTTTATGAAAGCTCAAAAAGAAACTGAGTGGGTGTGCATCCAACTTGCTTGCTCATGAAGATAGAGGGCAATTTGAGGAAGCCCATCGTTGGAATATACAAGCCAAGTTCTATATTGAAATAAAAATCCCACTAGTATATGAAAATGACAACATCGGAGACTCTCTATCATGAAGATCATGGTGCTACTTTGAAGCACAAGTATGGAAAGGATAGTAACATCACCCTTCTCTCTTTTATCTCATTTTTTGTTTGGCTTCTTTGGCCCCTCTTTTTTTATTGCCTTCTTTGGCCTCCTTTTTTGTTTCCTCACATGGGACAATGTTCTAATAATGATTATCATCACACTTTTATTTACTTACAACTCAAGAATTACAACTCGATACTTAGAACAAAATATGACTCTATATGAATGCCTCTGGCAGTGTATGCGGATATGCAATGACTCAAGAGTGACATGTATGAAACTTATGAACGGTGGCTTTGCCACAAATACTATGTCAGCTACATGATCATGCTAAGCAATATGACAATGATGAAGCGTGTCATAATAAACTGAACGGTGGAAGTTGCATGGCAATATATCTCAGAATGGCTATGGAAATGCCATAATAGGTAAGTATGGTGGCTGTTTTGAGGAAGGTATATGGTGGGTGTATGGTACCGGTGAAAGTTGTGCGGTACTAGAGAGGCTAGCAATGGTGGAAGGGTGAGAGTGCGTATAATCCATGGACTCGGCATTAGTCATAAAGAACTCAGGTACTTATTGCAAAGTCTATTAGCTATTGAAACAAAGTATTACGCGCATGCTCCTAGGGGGATAGATTGGTAGGAAAAGACCATCGCTCGTCCCCGACCGCCACTCATAAGGAAGACAATCAATAAATAAATCATGCTCCAACTTCGTTACATAACGGTTCACCATACGTGCATCATACGGGAATCACAAACCTCAACACAAGTATTTTTACCAATCCACAATTACTCAATAGCATGACTCTAATATCACCATCCTCGTATCTCAAAACAAACATAAGGAATCAAACTTCTCATAGTATTCAATGCACTTTATATGAAAGTTTTTATTATATCCTCTTGGGTGCCCATCGTATTAGGACTAAATTCATAACCTAAGAAAATTACCATGTTGTTTAAGACTCTCAAAATAATATAAGTGAAGCATGAGAGTTCATCAATTTCTTCAAAATAAAACCACTGCCGTGCTCTAAAAAGATATAAGTAGAGCAACTAGAGCAAATGACAAACCACTCCGAAAGATATAAGTGAAGATCAATGAGTAGTCGAATAATTATGTAACTATGTGAAGACTCTCTGACATTTAAGTATTTCAGATCTTGGGATATTATTCAAACATCAAGCAAAATAAAATAAAATGACGCTCCAAGCAAAACACATATCATGTGGTGAATAAAAATATAACTCCAAGTAATGTTACCGATGGATTGAAGACAAAAGAGGGGATGCCATCCGGGGCATCCCCAAGCTTAGATGCTTGGTTTTCCTTGAATATTACCTTGGGGTGCCTTGGGAATCCCCAATCTTAGGCTCTTTCCACTCCTTATTCCGTAGTCCATCAAAACTTTACCCTAAACTTGAAAACTTCACAACACAAAACTCCAAAGAAAACTCGTAAGCTCCGTTAGTATAACAAAGCAAATCACCACTTAGGTACTGTTGTTAACTCATTCTAACTTTATAATGGTGTAATATCTAGTGTATTCCAACTTCTACATGGTTCATACCCTCTGATACTACCCATAGAATCATCAATATAAGCAAACAACACAATCAAAACAGAATCTGTCAAAAACAGAACAGTCTGTAGTAATCTAGAAACTTTCCATACCTCTGTAACTCTAAAAGTTCTGAAAAACTAGGAAAATGTAGACAATTTGTACATAAATCTTTTGTAAAAAAAATCAGATCAAAAGCACCTTCTAGTGAATTTTCAAAATTCCTAGACTGAGAGCAAAAGTTTCTGCTTTTGCACACAATCATGTCAACTATCATCCACACTATCCCGAAGGCTTTACTTGGAACTTTATTGAAAAAAAAGACATAAGACATGATTACTACAGTATCTTAATCATGTGAACACACAAAAACAGTAGGTATAAGTGTTGGGTTGTCTCCCAACAAGCGCTTTTCTTTAATGCCTTTCTAGCTAGGCATGATGATTTCAATGATGCTCACATAAAAGACAAGAATTGAAACATAATGGGAGCATCATGAAGCATATTGAAAGCATAAGTGCTCCCTGGGTGATTTTGGTAATTGATGTCAACATATCTTTTGTTGGACTAATACTTTTATCTAGTATATTTCAGATAAGTCCAACAGTGTAGTGGCATGGACAAGAGGATATGGAACCCCTTCAAGATGCTAAGGACAAAGGATTGGCTCAAGCTCAAAGCTCAGGACTCTACATTTTCTGTTTCAATGATCCAAGATCACATTGAGTCTATAGGAAATCCAATACTATTAAAAAGGGATGAGGTGTTGCTTAATGGCTTGCTTGCTCAAAGTGCTTAGTGATATGCTCCAAAGCCCTCAACCACTTTCTCATATCCACATATGTCCTAAACCAAAAGTCAAACTCGGCCCCACCGATTTGGTCCATCCGGCGCCACCGAGTTCATTTGACATAGCCACTGCCAGAAACCCTAATCAATTCAGTCTCACCGATGGGATCTCAGTCTCGCCGAGATGGGCTTGCAAACTCTTTGTTGTCTATTGAAACGTCTCCGTCGTGTCTATAATTTTTGATTGTTCCATGCCAATATTATTCAACTTTCATATACTTTTGGCAATTTTTTATATTATTTTTGGGACTAACATATTGATCCAGTGCCCAGTGCCAGTTCCTATCTGTTGCATGTTTTATGTTTCGCAGAAACCCCATATCAAACGGGATAAAAACGGACGGAGAATTATTTTGGAATATTTGTGATTTTTGGGAAGTAAAATCAACGCGAGACGGTGCCCGAGGTGGCCACAAGACAGGGGCCCATGCCCACTCCAGGTGGGCGCGCCCCCCACCCTCATGGGCCCCTCGTAAGGCGGTTGATGCCCTTCTTTGGCCGCAAGAAAGCTAATTTTTGGAAAAAGATCTGGGCAAAGGTTTCAATCCAATCGGAGTTACGGATCTCGGATATAAAAGAAACGGTGCCAGGGCAGAATCCCAGAACACAAAAATAGAGAGGGACAGAGAGATAGATCCAATCTCGGAGGGGCTCTCGCCCCTCCCACGCCATGGGATCCAAGGACCAGAGGGGAAACCCTTCTCCCATCTAGGGAGAAGGTCAAGGAAGAAGAAGAAGAAGGGGGCTCTCTCCCCCTTGCTTCCGGTGGCGCCGAAACGCCGCCGGGGGCCATCATCATCACCGCGATCTACACCAACACCTCCATCATCTTCAACAACATCTCCATCACCTTCCCCCATCTATATCTAGCGGTCCACTCTCCCGCAACCCGTTGTACCCTCTACTTGAACATGGTGCTTTATGCTTCATATTATTATCCAATGATGTGTTGCCATCCTATGATGTCTGAGTAGATTTTCGTTGTCCATCGGTGATTGATGAATTGCTATGATTGGTTTGAATTACATGTTTTATTATTGGTGTTGTCCTATTGTGCCCTCCGTGTCGCGCAAGCGTGAGGGATTCCCGCTGTAGGGTTTGCAATATGTTCATGATTTGCTTATCGTGGGTGGCGTGAGTGACAGAAGCACAGACCCGAGTAAGTAGGTTGTTTGCGTATGGGATAAAGGGGACTTGATACTTTAATGCTATGGTTGGGTTTTACCTTAATGATCTTTAGTAGTTGCTGATGCTTGCTAGAGTTCCAATCATAAGTGCATATGATCCAAGAAGAGAAAGTATGTTAGCTTATGCTTCTCCCTCAAATAGAATTGCAATAGTGATTACCGGTCTAGTAACATAGTCAATTGCTTAGGGACAATTTCACAACTCCTACCACCACTTTTCCACACTCGATATATTTACTTTATTGCTTCTTTATCTAAACAGCCCCTAGCTTATATTTACGTGTTCTTTATTATCTTGCAAACTTATCCAACAACACCTACAAAGTACTTCTAGTTTCATATTTGTTCTAGGTAAAGCGAACACTAAGCATGCGTAGAGTCGTATTAGTGGCAGATAGGACTTGAGAGAGTATTTGTTCTACCTTTAGCTCCTCGTTTGGTTCGACACTCTTACTTATCGAAAGAGGCTACAATTATCCCCTACACTTGTGGGTTTATCAAGACCTTTTTCTGGCGCCGTTGCCTGGGAGTCATAGCGTGGGGTGAATATTCTCGTGTGTGCTTGTTTGCTTTATCACTAAGTAATTTTTATTTGCTGTTCTTAGTTGTTTTCTATCTTTAGTTATGGGTAGGAAACGCAAAATACCAAAAAAATTAGTTGTACCTACTACCCCAATGGTTGAAGAACCACTCAAAATCTATCACACTACTGAAGCTTTTTACTTGGATCATCTTCGATCCCTATGTGCTCGTGCTGAAACCCCAACTAGCTTAGTTGAGGGCAAATCTTTAGACGAGCATGCTTGTTATGTGCGACACCGTATATCTGAAAAAGGGAAACTTTTACTAGATCAAATTCATCGTTTGCAATGCTATGCTTGGACTTTATGTGAACTATATGATTTTACTTGTTATTCTGAAAACCCTAAGAAACACCTTCCCTATCAATGCTTGTCTAGTGATAATGGAATCGTATCTTCATATGTTAAGGGTGTTTATATTTACTATGATGTTCAACAAATTGAAGAATTTGTTGCTTTTAAGGGTGCTTATGAAATTGCTTCTTTGATTGAAAAGTATGATGCTACTCTCTATAAATCTGAAATTTTTGCCATACTTGAATATTGTTATGATAATTATGCTTCTAATGCCTATGTTAAACTATATTTTGAGGACTCCTCCGTTGTCCAAGAAGAGACTAATATTTGTAGGAAGCTATGGAGAAATTAATGAAACTGTGAGCTCATTGGATGAAAAAGATGACGAGGAGAGCGAAGAACAAAGGGAGGAAGAGCGTATTAGCTACCCGTGCCCACCTTCTAATGAGAGTAACTCTTCAACTCATACACTGTTTAATTCCCCTTCGTGCTTACCAAAGGATGATTGCTATGATGATTGTTATGATCCCGTTGATTCTCTTGAATTACCCCTTTTTTATGATGCTTGCTATGCTTGTGGCCAAGATGCCAATATGAATTATGCTTATGGAGATGAATTTGCTATAGTTCCTTATGTTAAACATGAAATTGTTGCTATTGCACCCACGCATGATAGTCCTATTATCTTTTTGAATTCTCCAAACTACACTATATTGGAGAAGTTTGTGCTTATTAAGGATTATATTGATGGGTTGCCTTTTACCATTGCACATGATAATTTTGATGAATGTGATATGCATGTGCTTGCTGCTCCTACTTGCAATTATTATGAGAGAGGAACTATATCGCCACCTCTCTATGTTTCTAATATGATAAAATTGCAACAAACTGCTTATACTATGCATTGGCCTTTACCATGTGTGCATGAATTGTTCTTTTATGACACACCGATGCATAGGAAGAGAGTTAGACTTTGTTGTTTCATGATATATGTTACTTTGTGCTCACTACTAAATTACAAATCATTGTTAATTAAAATTGGCTTTGATATACCTTGGGATCCGGGTGGATTCATTACTTGAGCACTATATGCCTAGCTTAATGGCTTTAAAGAAAGCGCTGCTAGGGAGACAACCCGGAAGTTTTAGAGAGTCATTTACTTCCGTTGAATGCTTTTATATAGTTTAAAAACAAAAAATAAAGAGGGGAACCTAAAACTTTTCAAAAAGGGAAGTGAAAGTGAGAAAGACAAGCATTGTTGAAGTGGGAGCTAGACTTGAACTTTGTTCATGCTCATGGAAACTTTGTGAATCTTGATTACAAAAACTTTTCAAAAAAAATAATTATCCCCTTGTACAATTCCATTGTATTATAAAAATAATGTGCCAAGGTTTGCCTTTAGGATGTTTACAATGCTTGTTGGTTTGTACGGTGCAAGACAGAAACTTTGTCTGTAGTGCGCGATTTTTACATTTTTAACTGGAATGTCAAATGGTTCTGATTCTTTTTGAACTGTCTTGTTGTACAAATTTTTTATTTTTCATAATTTTGGTAGAATTTTTGGGGTACCATAAGTATGGTGAATGTTCAGATTGCTACAGACTGTTCTGTTTTTGACAGATTCTGTTTTTGATGCATAGTTTGCTTGTTTTGATGAAACTATCAATTTCTATCAGTGGATTAAGGCATGGAAAAGCTATATTACAGTAGACAAATGCAAAAACAAAATATGAATTGGTTTGCTACAGTACTTAGAGTAGTGATTTGCTTTATTATACTAATGGATCTTACCGAGTTTTCTGTTGAAGTTTTGTGTGGATGAAGTGTTTGATCGAGGATGACTCGATATGAGGAAAAGGAAGAGAGGCAAGAGCTCAAGCTTGGGGATGCCCGAAGCACCCCAAGTAAATATTCAAGGAGACTCAAGCGTCTAAGCGTGGGGATGCCCCGGAAGGCATCCCCTCTTTCTTCAACAAGTATCGGATGTTTTCGGATTCGTTTCGTTCATGCGATATGTGCAAGTCTTGGAGCGTCTTTTGCATTTAGTTTTCATTTTTCTTTTATGCACCATGCTGGTATGAGATAGTCCTTGGTTGATTTATAGAATGCTCATTGCACTTCACTTAAATCTTTTGAGTATGGATTTATAGAATGCTTCATGTGCTTCACTTATATCATTTGAAGTTTGGATTGCCTGTTTCTCTTCACATAGAAAACCGCCATTTGTAGGATGCTCTTTTGCTAAACTTATATTTTTTAGAGCATGGGCATATCTTTAGTAGAAAGAATTAAACTCTACTGCTTCACTTATATCTATTTAGAGAGATGAGAGGAATTAGTCATTCACATGGTTAGTCATAAAATCCTACATAAACTTGTGGATCACTGAATATGATATGTTTGATTCCTTGCAATAGTTTTGCGATATAGAGGTGATAATATGTGGGAGGTACTAGTAGATGGTTGTGTTTAGTAAGGATGTTGCTGTTAAGGTTTGTGATTCCCGAAGCATGCACGTATGGTCTACTAACTATGTAACCAAATTGGTGCTCATTGTATTTTGATTGTTTACCTTTGCGTGAAGGTTGGGGGCGCGCGATGGTTAACTCCTACCAACCTCCCCCCTAGGAGCATGCGCGTAGTACTTTGTTTCAAGTGCTAATAAATTTTTGCAATAAGTATGTGAGTTCTTTATGACTAATGTTGAGTCCATGGATTATACGCACTCTCACCCTTCCATCATTGCTAGCCTCTTCGGTATCGTGCATTGCCCTTTCTCACCTCGAGAGTTGCAAACTTCGTCGGTACATCCAAACCCCGTGATATGATACACTCTATCACACATAAACCTCCTTATATCTTGCTCAAAATAGCCACCATACCTACCTATTATGGCATTTCCATAGCCATTCCGAGATATATTGCCATGCAACTTCCATCATCATCATATACAAGACTTGAGCATTCATTGTCATATTGCCTTGCATGATCGTAAGATAGCTAGCATGATGTTTTCATGGCTTGTCCGTTTTTTATGTCATTGCTACGCTAGATCATTGCACATCCCGGTACACCACCAGAAGCATTCATATAGAGTCATATCTTTGTTCTAGTATCGAGTTCTAATAATGAGTTGTAAGTAAATAAAAGTGTGATGATCATCACTATAAAGCATTGCCCCATGAAAAAAAGAATAAAAAAAGAGAAAAGGAAAAAGGAAAGGACAAAGAAGCCTAAATAAAAAAGGGGGCCAGAGAAGCCCGCCCAAAAAAAGAAAAAAAAGAAAAAGAAAAGGGGCAATGTTACTATCCTTTTACCACACTTGTGCTTCAGAGTAGCACCATGTTCTTCATATAGAGAGAGTCTCCTATGCTTTCACTTTCATATACTAGTGGGAATTTTCATTATAGAACTTGGCTTGTATATTCCGATGATGGGTTTCCTCAAATGCCCGAGGTCTTCATGAGCAAGCAAGTTGGATGCACACCCACTTAGTTTTCAGTTTGAGCTTTCGTACACTTATAGCTCTAGTGCATCCGCTGCATGGCAATCCCTACTCCTCGCATTGACATCAATTGATGGGCATCTCCATAGCCCGTTGATTAGCCGCGTCGATGTGAGACTTTCTCCCTTTTTTGTCTTCTCCACATAACCTCCACCATCATATTCTATTCCACCAATAGGGCTATATCCATGGCTCATGCTCATGTATTGCGTGAAGGTTGAAAAAGTTTGAGAATACTAAAGTATGAAACAATTGCTTGGCTGACACCGGGATAGGCATGAGGGGTACCTTGTGTTAAGAAAAGGGAGCATACAAGACTATATGATTTTGTAGGGATAACATTCTGGAAGCATTGATATTTTGAAAGACATGATTGTTTGTTGGGATGCCCTAAGTATTATTGTTTTTATGTCAAATGATAGACTATTGCTTTGAATCACTCGTGTCTTAATATTCATGCCATGATTAGACATATGATCAAGATTATGCTAGGTAGCATTCCACATCAAAAATTATCTTTTTTATCATTTACCTACTCGAGGACGAGCAGGAATTAAGCTTGGGGATGCTGATACGTCTCCGTCGTATCTATAATTTTTGATTATTCCATGCCAATATTATTCAACTTTCATATACTTTGGGCAATTTTTTATATTATTTTTGGGACTAACATATTGATCCAGTGCCCAGTGCCAGTTCCTATCTGTTGCATGTTTTATGTTTCGCAGAAACCCCATATCAAACGGAGTCCAAGCGGGATAAAAACGAACGGAGAATTATTTTGGAATATTTGTGATTTTTGGGAAGTAAAATCAACGTGAGACGATGCCCGAGGTGGCCACGAGATAGGGGCCCATGCCCACTCCAGGTGGGCGCGCCCCCACCCTCGTGAGCCCCTCGTAAGGCGGTTGATGCCCTTCTTTGGCCGCAAGAAAGCTAATTTTTGGAAAAAGATCTGGGCGAAGGTTTCAATCCAATCGGAGTTACGGATCTCCGGATATAAAAGAAATGGTACCAGGGCAGAATCCCAGAACACAGAAACAGAGAGGGACAGAGAGATAGATCCAATCTCGGAGGGGCTCTTGCCCCTCCCATGCCATGGGATCCAAGGACAAGAGGGGAAACCCTTCTCCCATCTAGGGAGAAGGTCAAGGAAGAAGAAGAAGAAGGGGGGCTCTCTCCCCCTTGCTTCCAGTGGCGCCGGAACACCGCCGGGGCCATCATCATCACCGCGATCTACACCAACACCTCCATCATCTTCACCAACATCTCCATCACCTTCCCCCATCTATATCCAGCAGTCCACTCTCCCGCAACCCGCTGTACCCTCTACTTGAACATGGTGCTTTATGTTGCCATCCTATGATGTCTGAGTAGATTTTCGTTGTCCATCGGTGATTGATGAATTGCTATGATTGGTTTGAATTGCATGTTTTATTATTGGTGCTGTCCTATTGTGCCATCCGTGTCGCGCAGGCGTGAGGGATTCCCGCTGTAGGGTTTGCAATATGTTCATGATTTGCTTATGGTGGGTGGCGTGAGTGATAGAAGCACAGACCCGAGTAAGTAGGTTGTTTGCATATGGGATAAAGGGGACTTGATACTTTAATGCTATGGTTGGGTTTTACCTTAATGATCTTTAGTAGTTGCGGATGCTTGCTGGAGTTCCAATCATAAGTGCATATGATCCAAGAAGAGAAAGTATGTTAGCTTATGCTTCTCCCTCAAATAGAATTGCAATAGTGATTACCGGTCTAGTAACATAGTCAATTGCTTAGGGACAATTTCACAACTCCTACCACCACTTTTCCACACTCACTATATTTACTTTATTGCTTCTTTATCTAAACAGCCCCTAGCTTATATTTACGTGTTCTTTATTATCTTGCAAACTTATCCAACAACACCTACAAAGTACTTCTAGTTTCATACTTTTTCTAGGTAAAGCGAACACTAAGCATGCATAGAGTCGTATTAGTGGTAGATAGGACTTGAGAGAGTATTTGTTCTACCTTTAGCTCCTCGTTGGGTTCGACACTCTTACTTATCGAAAGAGGCTACAATTATCCCCTACACTTGTGGGTTATCATCTATTGCAATATTTTCGGTCCCACTGAGAAGACGCAATCGCCCACACTGAGTTTGCCTGACCAACTCTCAGTTTTGCTTATTACCAAATCAGTCCCACCGAGTTGTGTAATCGGTCAAACCGAGATGAGGTTTTACCCTAACTGTCGTGGAATTGTCACGGCAGATGTCCTAGTGTGACGACTTAGTCATGAGGCCAACGCATCTATGTGGTAGCTTGAGAGTGGTTGAGCAAAATCGATAAACGCAACACACAAGACGAGGATTTAGACAGCTTCGGGCCCCGGGAAACATCATCCGGTAATAGCCCTACATGTTGTTTGTAGCTAGGTCTCATTATCATCACGAGAGAGTCGTCGTAAACCGGCTCTCCTCTAATTGTGTCTAGCCCTAGAGATTGTTTCTTGTTGCTTGTCCCTCTTTGGGGAGCCGTGCCCCTCCTTATATATGTAGAAGGGGCGGGTTACATGACTAGTCCTAGTAGGATTAGGATTACTCTATTACAAGTGGAGTCCTAGTCTTGCTTCCTTTGTAGGAGAATATTCCTTGTGCTTTCCACATAAACCGGCCCACTATTAACATAAACCGGCCTTCTGGGCCTTGGGCTTTGTCATCCGTCCGCCGCCAGCCGGGTTACCAGTGCGTCATAATGTTCAGGCAGGTTGCTTGTAAACCGTCTGGTCAGGGCGGGTCGCCAGTGAATCGCCAAGTGTCAACCGGGTCTCAAGTAAACCGCCAAGCCTGCCCGGGTCATATTTCCGGCCGGTTCATACCGCGGGGTATATCCCCGACACTAACCCTTACACATCGGTCCCACTGAGTTGATCATATCGGTCCCACTGAAATTGCCTAACGGTGACATTATGTACTGAATCGGTTCGACCGATTTTTCTGATTCGGTCCCACCGAGTTTGGTATATTGTGTGTAACGGTTAGATTTTGTGTGGAGGCTATATATACCCCTCCACCCTCTCCTCATTCGTAAGGAAAGCCATCAAAATGTGCCTACACTTCCACTACTCATTTTCTGAGAGAGAACCACCTACTCATGTGTTGAGACCAAGATATTCCAATCCAACCATATGAATCTTGATCTCTAGCCTTCCCCAAGTTGCTTTCCACTCAAATCATCTTTCCACCAAATCCAATCCTATGAGAGTGAGTTGAGTGTTGGGGAGACTATCATTTGAAGCACAAGAGCAACAAGTTCATCATCAACACACCATCTATTACATTTTGGAGAGTGGTGTCTCCTAGATTGGTTAGGTGTCACTTGGGAGCCTTCGACAAGATTGTGGAGTTGAACCAAGGAGTTTGTAAGGGCAAGGAGATTGCCTACTTCGTGAAGATCTACCTTAGTGAGGCAAGTCCTTCGTGGGCGATGGCAATGGTGGGATAGACAAGGTTGCTTCTTCGTGGACCCTTCGTGGGTGGAGCCCTCCGTGGACTCACGCAACTGTTACCCTTCGTGGGTTGAAGTCTCCATCAACGTGGATGTACGCTAGCACCACCTATCGGAACTACGCCAAAAACATCCGTGTCTCCAATTACCTTTGCACACTCCAATCCCATCCCTTTACTTTCTTGCAAGTTGCATGCTTTACTTTCCGCTGCTCATATACTCTTTGCATGCTTGCTTGATATGTATTGTGAATGCTTAAACTTGTGCTTAAACTCCACCTAAACTTGAAAAACTTAAAAACTTTGTTTGTTGAGGGTCTAATCACCCCCCTCTAGACACCTCTTCTCGATCCTTTCACATATGACTAGCACATTTAAGTCTAACCCACTTCCTATGCATAGGGATTTTGTGAGCAAACAACTTATGGGAGCAAGAATCAACTAGCATAGGAAAGGCAAAACAAGCATAACTTCAAGATTTTCAACACATCGAGAGGAAACTTGATATTATTGCAATTCCTACAAGCATATATTCCTCCCTCATAATAATTTTCAGTAGCATCATGAATGAATTAAACAATATAACCATCACATAAAGCATTATTTTCATGATCCACAAGCATAGAAAATTTACTACTCTCCGCATAAGCAAATTTCTTTTCATGAATAGTAGTGGGAGCAAACTCAACAAAATAACTATCATGTGAGGCATAATCCAATTGAAAATTAAAATCAAGATGAAAAGTTTCATGCTTAGCATTATTCTTTATAGCATACACGTCATCACAATAATCATCATAGATAGCAACTTTGTTCTCATAGTCAATTGGAACCTCTTCCGAAATAGTGGATTCATCACTAAATAAAGTCATAACCTCTCCAAATCCACTTTCATAATTATCACAATAAGATTCAACACCCTCCAAAATAGTGGGATCACTACTTCCTAAAGTTGGCACTCTTCCAAACCCACTTTCATGATTATAATCATCATAGATAGGAGGCATGCTTTCATCATAATAAATTTGCTCATCAAAACTTGGGGGATTAAAAAGATCATATTCATCAAACATAGCATCCCCAAGCTTGTGGATTTTCATATCATTAGCATCATGGATTTTCAAAGAATTCATACTAACAACATTGTAATCATGCTCATCATACACAGATTTTATGAAAAACATTTTATAGACTTCTTCTTCTAACACTTGAGCACAGTTTTCCTTTCCATCATTTTCACGAAAGATGTTAAAAGATGAAGCATATGAGGCAACCTCAATTCCATTTTTTTGTAGTTTTATTTTATAGACTAAACTAGTGATAAAACAATAAACTAAAAGATTCGACTACAAGATCTAAAGATATACCTTCAAGCACTAACCTCCCTGGCAACGGCGCCAGAAAAGAGCTTGATGTCTAGTACGCAACCTTCTTCTTGTAGACTCGTGTTGGGCCTCCAAGCGCAGATTTTGTAGGATAGTAGCAAATTTCCCTCAAGTCGATGACCTAAGGTTTATCAATCCATGGGAGGCGTAGGATGAACATGGTCTCTCTCAAACAACCCTGCAACCGAATAACAAAGAGTCTCTTGTGTCCCCAACACACCAAATACAATGGTATATTGTATAGGTGCACTAGTTCGGTGAAGAGATGGTGATACAAGTGTAATATGGATGGTAGAGATATATTTTTATAACCTGAATAAATAAAAACAGCGAGGTAACTAGTGATAAAAGTGAGTAAAAACGGTATTGCAATGCTTGGAAACAAGGCCTAGGGTTCATACTTTCATTAGTGCAAGTTCTCTCAACAATTATAACATAATTAGATCATATAATAATCCCTCAATGTGCGACAAAGAATCACTCCAAAGTTCCTATCACGGAGAACGTAAGATGAAATTTCTTGTAGGGTACAAAACCACCTCAAAGTTATTCTTTCTAATCAATCCATTGGGCTATTCCTATAAGTGTCACAAATAGCCCTAGAGTCTATAGTAAAATAACACCATATGACACACATCAGTCAACCCTAATGTCACCTAGATACTCCAATGTCGCCGCAAGTATCCATGGGTCAATCATACGATATGCATCAAACAACTTCAGATTCATAATATTCAATCCATCACAAAGAACTTCAAGCGCATCCCAAGATTTCTACTAGAGAAAGAATATGAAAACGTGCATCAACCCCTATGCATAGATTGCTCCAATGTCACCACAGGAATTCGCAAGTTGATAACCAAAACATACAGCAAGTGGATAAATAGAACATCCCATTGTCAGCGTGGATATCCCATCGCAAGACATACATCAAGTGCTCTCACATCAAAAGATTCAATCTGACATAACAAAACCTGAAAAGACTCGATTCATCACAAGGTAGAGAGGTAAAAGCACCATAAGATCCAACTATGGTAGCAAGGCTCGCGATACATCAAGATCGTGCAAAATCAAGAACACGAGAGCGAGAGAGAGAGAGATCAAACACATAGCTACTGGTACATACCCTCAACCCCAAGGGTGAACTACTCCCTCCTAGTCATGGAGACCGTCGGGATGATGAAGATGGCCACCGGTGATGGTTTTCCCCTCTGGCAGGGTGCCGAAACGGGCTCCCAATTGGTTTTTCATGGCTACAGAGACTTGCGGCGGCGGAACTCCCGATCTAGGTTCCTTTCTAGGGGTTTCTGGATTTATTGGAATTTTTGGCGTCGGTTTCACGTTAGGGGGGGTCCACGAGTCAGCGACAAGGTAGCGGGGCGCGCCCTCCACCCTTATCGTTGACTCAGGACTCTTCTGGCCCAACTCTTGTGCTTCGGGGGCTTCTTCTAGTCCATAAAAAATCACCGTAAAATTTCAGCTCGTTTGGACTCCGTTTGATATTCCTTTTCTGCAAAACTCAAAAACAAGAAAGAACACAAACTGGCACTAGGCTCTAGGTTAATAGGTTAGTCCCAAAAATAATATAAAATAGCATATAAATGCATATAAAACAAACAATCAAAAACTATAGATACGTTGGAGATGTATCACTTTGCCACAAATACTATGTCAAATACATGATCATGCAAAGCAATATGACAGTGATGAAGCGTGTCATAATAAACAGAACGGTGGAAAGTTGCATGGCAATATATCTTGTAATGGCTATGGAAATGCCATAATAGGTAGGTATGGTGACTGTTTTGAGGAAGGTATATGGTGGGTGTATGGCACCGGCGAAAGTTGCGCGGTACTAGAGAGGCTAGCAATGGTGGAAGGGTGAGAGTGCGTATAATCCATGGACTCAACATTAGTCATAAAGAACTCACATACTTATTGCAAGAATTTGTTAGTCATCAAAACAAAGTACTACGCGCATGCTCCTAGGGGAAGGGTTGGTAGGAGTTAACCATCGCGCGGTCCTGACCTCCACACAAAGGATGACAATCAATAAATAAATCATGCTCCGACCTCATTACATAATGATTCACCATACGTGCATGCTACGGGAATCACAAACTTTAACACAAGTATTTTTACCAATCCACAATTACTCACTAGCATGACTCTAATATCACCATCCTCATATCTCAAAACATCATAAGGAATCAAACTTCTCATAGTATTCAATGCACTTTATATGAAAGTTTTTATTATATCCCTCTTGGATGCCCATCATATTAGGACTAAATTCATAACCTAAGCAAATTACCATGCTATTTAGAGAGAATCTCAAAATAATATAAGTGAAGCATGAGAGTTCATCAATTTCTTCAAAATAAAACCACCGTCGTGCTATAAAAATATATAAGTGAAGCACTAGAGCAAACGACAAACTACTCCAAAAGATATAAGTGAAGATCAATGAGTAGTCGAATAATTGTGTAACTTTGTGAAGACTCTCTAACGTTTAAGAATTTCAGATCTTGGGATATTACTCAACAGCAAGCAAAACAAAATAAAATAAAATGACGCTCCAAGCAAAACACATATCATGTGGTGAATAAAAATATAGCTCCAAGTAAGGTTACCGATGAACGAATACGAAAGAGGGGATGCCATCCGGGGCATCCCCAAGCTTAAATGATTGGTTTTCCTTGAATATTACCTTGGGGTGCCTTGGGCATCCCCAAGCTTAGGCTCTTGCCTCTCCTTATTACGTAGTCCATCAAAACTTCACCCAAAACTTGAAAACTTCACAACGCAAAACTCAACAGAAAACTCATAAGCTCAGTTAGTATAAAAAAATAAAATCACCACTTTTGGTACTGTTGTGAACTCATTCTTTATTTATGTCGGTGTTATTTCTACTATATTCCGACTTCTCCATGGTTCATACCCTCCGATACTACCCATAGATTCATCAAAATAAGCAAACAACACAATGAAAACAGTATCTGTAAAAAACAGAACAGTCTATAGTAATCTGGAAACTTTCCATACCTCTGTAACTCCAAAAATTCCGAAAAATTAGGAAAACGTAGAATTTTTTTATATCAATCTTGTGTAAGAATTTCAGATCAAAAGCGCGTTCCAGTGAATTTTTATAATTCCTGGACTCAGAGCAAAAGTTTCTGTTTTTGCACAGAATCAAGTCAACTATCATCCACACTATCCCAAATGCTTTGCTTGGCACTTTATTGAAACAGAAGCTATAAAACATGATTACTACATTAGATTGATCATGTGAACACACAAAACAGTAGGGGTAAATATTGGATTGTCTCCCAACAAGCGCTTTTCTTTAATGCATTTCTAACTAGGCATGATGATTTCAATGATGCTCACATGAAAGATAAGAATGGAAACATAACGGGAGCATCACGAAGCATATGACTAGCACATTTAAGTCTAACCCACTTCCTATGCATAGGGATTTTGTGAGCAAACAACTTATGGAAGCAAGAATCAACTAGCATAGGAAGGCAAAACAAGCATAACTTTAAGATTTTCAACACATAGAGAGGAAACTTGATATTATTGCAACCCCTACAAGCATATAGTCATCCATCATAATAATTTTCAGTAGCATAATGAATGAATTCAATAATATAACCACCACATGAAGCATTCTTTTCATGATCTACATGCATAGAAATTTTACTACTCTCCACATGAGCAAATTTATTCTCATGAATAGTAGTGGGCATCATATGAAACTTGAATACTATAAATTGTTTCCACATTAACAGAGTAACGTCCAGTAAAAGGATGATCATAATTATGACAAGTTTTATAAATATAGTCATCACTACTTTTTATAACATAAGTGTCATCATAGTAATCATCATATGTAGCAACTTTGTTCTTATCAAAATCAATTGAAACCTCTTCCAATATAGTGAAATCATTACTAAATGAAGTCATGAACTCTCCAAATCCACTTTTATCATTATAATAAGATTCAACACCCTCCAAAATAGTGGGATAATTATTATCTAAAGTCGCCACTCTTCCAAACCCACTTTCATAAATACTGCAATCATCATAAATAGGAGGCATGCTTCATCATAATAAATTTGCACATCAAATTTGCACATCAAAACTTGGGGGACAAAAAATATCATCTTCATCAAACATAGCATCCCCAAGCTTATGGCTTTGCATATCATTAGTATCATGGATATTCAAAGAATTCATAATAACAACATTGCAATCATGCCCATCATTCAAATATTTAGTGCCAAACATTTTAATGCATTCTTCTTCTAACACTTCGGCACAATTTTCCTTTCCATCATTCTCATGGAAGATATTAAAAAGATGAAGCATATGAGGCAACCTCAATTCCATTTTTCTGTAGTTTTCTTTTATAAACTAAACTAGTGATAAAACAAGAAACTAAAAGATTCTATTGCAGGACCTAAAGATATACCATCAAGCACTCACCTTCCCGGCAACGGCACCAGAAAAGGGCTTGATGTCTACTACGCAGCCTTCTTGTAGACTCGTGTTGGGCCTCCAAGCGCAGAGTTTTGTAGGACAGTAGCAAATTTCCCTCAATTGGATGACCTAAGGTTTATCAATCCGTGGGAGGCGTATGATGAAGATGGTCTCTCTCGAACAACCCTGCAACCAAATAACAAAGAGTCTCTTGTGTCCCCAACACACCCAATACAATGGTTAATTGTATAGGTGCTCTAGTTCGGCGAAGAGATGGTGATACAAGCGTAATATGGATAGTAGATATAGCTTTTTGTAATCTGAAAATATAAAAACAGCAAGGTAGCAAGTGGTAAAAGTGAATGAAAACGGTATTGCAATGTTTGGAAACAAGGCCTAGGGTTCATACTTTCACTAGTGCCAGTTCTCTCAACAATGATAACATAATTGGATCATATATCAATCCCTCAACATGCAACAAAGAGTCACTCCAAAGTCACTATAGCGGAGAACAAACGAAGAGATTATTGTAGGTACGGAACCACCTCAAAGTTATTCCTTCTCATCGATCTATTGGGCTATTCCTATAAGCGTCACAAACAGTCGTACAGTTCGTACTAAAATAACACCTTAAGACACACATCAACCAAATCCCTAATGTCACCTAGATACTCCAATGTCACCACAAGTATCCGCGGGTTTGATTATACGATATGCATCACACAATCTCAGATTTATCTATTCAAACAACACAAAGAACTTCAAATAGTGCCCCAAAGTTTGTACCGGAGAGTCAAGACGAAAACGTGTGCCATCCCCTATGCATAAGTTCACAAGGTCACATAACCCGCAAGTTGATCACCAAAACATACATCAAGTGGATCATGTGAATATCCCAGTGTCACCACAGGTAAGCACATGCAAGACATACATCAAGTGACCGCATCGGCGCCAACGCCTCTCCACCCACTGGCCGCTTCGTCCTCGTCGAGCCCAAGCCGGAGCCCGGCCTCCCCGCGGAGTACGAGGAGATAGCCCGACGCGGCTTCTCCGACGAGGACGCCATGCGGTGGGCGCGGGACGACTACCTCCGCGACGAGACGGTCCGGCAGCGCCGGGCCCTGGAGGAGATCGCCGCCCGCAAGCGTGGGCGCGAGGACGAGCACGACGTCGTGATCCTCGACAGCGACGACGACGACACCCCCGGACCTTCCAACCCGCCGCGCCAACCGGGGGAGGGATGCAGCAGGGACGGCGGAGGCGGAGGCGGGGGCGGCGACGACGACGACGGCGGTGACTACACACGGTTCTACAGCCTCCTCGGCATGTAGAACTGCGTGGGCGGGCGGCGAGGCGGGCGGCGAAGGAGACGGCGGGGGTAGCCCGCGGTAGTTTTTTTATTCTTTTTTTGTAAAATATGTTTAAGTTTGAACGAACTCGCCGAAGTTTGCAATGAATTTGCGCCGTGTTTGTGCCGTGTTTAAATTTTTTAAAATACCGTGGGCACCGCGACTGGGGGGCATCACACCCCCAGTGCGCGGTTTAGCGCCGGTGCGCCCCCAGGGGGCGATTTTTTGCCCCTCCTGGGAGGCCAACGGCTAGAGATGCCCTGAGCACCAAGAACCGGCGATGTTTCTATAGTTCATCCAATTTCATCATGAAATGTATGACTGACAAAATCACATTCAGCTCCAAAATGATTTGGTTGATCACATGTGGACTCACCTTGGTAACTAGTACATGTATCGATTCATTTTCTTTCGATGTATTTGCTACAATTTATATTTAATTATAAACTTTGTGATTTTTATTCGGTTGTAAACTATTCATTATTGTAGTACTATGTGCTTATTTGGCTGTGAATTATATCCAATGTTTTTTTTAAGTTAAAAATGCATACATTTGATCGCCGGGTAGACCAAATGTGTCGGCCAATTAGACACACCGCCAACCCAAACACAAGACGTGCTAACACAAAAATAAAAAGTGATCAGACGAATCCACACAAAATAGATGTTCGGTCGTCCCCTAAAAAAAAAATTGTTCGGTCGTGGAGATTGGCTAGGCAATCCGGCTCGGATCCCGCAGAAAAGGCAGGCAACACAGGCAGCGGCACACGGTACAGCCGCAGGAGACACAGAGGCGAGATCCCGTGGCGGATCAGCGGCTGCCTGTCTGAACCGGTAGCGCGTCTCCTCCCTCCCCCCCTCTCCAGTGTCCCTACTCCGACGATCTATCCGTCGAGCCTCCTCACCGCGCCACTCGCAGCAGCGCCGGAGGAGGAGGATGGGGCGGCCGCCGAGCAGCGGGGGCCCCGCGTTCCGGTTCACGCACGCGGAGGTGGCGGAGATGGAGGAGCACCTCCGCCACCTCAACAACGCCATCCCGCAGCGCAACGTCATCCAGGGCCTCGCCGAGAAGTTCACCGCCTCCGCCGCCCGCGCCGGCAAGATCCCCGTCCAGTACAAGCAGGTACGTACTAGGTTTCCCCCTCCGCGGAACTCGAATTTAATTCCCCCCTATTTCCCCTCCCTGGGGATACGAGACGGGCCCGTCTTATTCCGATCTATCTATGTTGGATTTTGTGGGTCGGCGCAGGTCTGGAACTGGTTCCAGAACCGGAGGTACTCGCAGCGGGCCAGGACCCCCAGGGGCGCGCCGCCGCCGCAGGGGAAGATGCTGCCCACGGGGGCCGAGGAACACCACCCGGCCTCCTTCAGGGCTCAGGGGTCGTCCTCTTCGTACCCCGGATCCCACTCAGGTGGCTGCTTGAACGCCCATAACTCCACATTTACTTATGCTGTTCATTTCCATAGCATGTAATTCCGCTGGTGGTTAGGATGATAATGATGGTAGTATATTGGTACTATTGCTTTAGTGGTGCAGAATTTATGCACGAGTGCTGTGCTGCTTATGTTGGGTGTAGGGTGCCTCTGAATCTCTAGGGCTTAGTGTTTGGGTGCTGGCTGCTATAACGATTTTAGTATTTATTATCGTTTGTAACCGACCTGCCATGAACCATGTATCATGTTGATTATGGATTATTGATATTGTCGTTACCAATCAGGAAAGAGTGCTTCGGATGGTGGCCAGGCCGAGTTTGAAGCAAAGTCAGCTAGAGATGGCGCGTGGTATGCAGATATACATATTTCATTCTTTCATCTTTTGTATCTTTTGATGTCACATATGGCCTATTTTTGCGTATATGTTGATTTATTTTTGTTCGCGTGTGGGTTGGTTTCTGTGTGTGTTAAAAGTTGATCCAGTTTACTTGCATAAACCCTTTAGTTTTATATGCATGACCAATCTTTGTTGTTACAGGTACGATGTTGCTGCCTTTCTGTCCCACAGGCTCTTTGAAACAGGGGACCCGGTAATAACAATAGAACTTTTTATTAAATATGATTGATTTACTAAATTCATTTCTACCATTCTTTATTCAAGCACTTCGCCAGCACTAAAACTAGAGATGATTCCGGTTCTCATCTATCTAGAGTTGGATGGGTTTGTGCTCTAGATTGCCCCAACACTTATAGCCGGAACAGTGTTGGTGTAAAAACATTTCGAAGACCTGTCTTATCTAACTTTGTGTTGTAGAAGTCCTGTGAGTTGGCGCAGTATCACCCCATCCTTCTCTACACTTTTACAAGATGGTACTAATAAAGTACTGATCAGTTAACACAACTCCAAGAATCTTGTGTATTTACTACTTTAGGCTTATACGGGAAGCTGATACTAGATGGTATAACATTTACTTTTCACCATTTCTGTGTTTTGACATGTAAAACAAAATACAAAGATTGAATGTTTCTTTTAAAGATTACATAGCAGTGTAGAGTTTTTAAAATGAACAAGTTAATGCACCCCCTTCAGTTATCATGAGAAGCGATTTTAAATGTTGGACCACAATGCTATTTACACCCTTGAACTGTAGGAACTGAAGCGTATCAGACTACAGTGGCAGTTTTCATGTCAGTTTGGTCATGTAGCAAGCGAATTCAGCTGCATTGCCACCATGGATCCCCACTCACCCATTATGCCAATCCCATGATCTATAGTCAGCATAGGGAAAATATTGGAGATTTGATATGGTGCAAACGTGCAATATAACATCCTTACACGCGACACAGTGTGCGCCATCCAATTGCGCATTGCTTGCCTTGATCGTGATGTCATGATCCGAGCATCAATGATGTGACTGTGATGACAGCTCCACAGGACTTTATCATTGTCCCTGCAGGGTCCATTCATAATCAAACCCTGGCTGCTTCTCTTCCACACAGCCAGCAAAAAGCAGGGGCATCTCTGAGCCAAAGAGCCCTCCTGCACTGTGCTGCAGGGTGTGGCCTCGAGAAACAAGCACACCTACTCCAGAATCTTGTCCAGACTCATACGCATGCGAACTGCAAAGCATAGGCTTCCATGCTGGGTCAATTTCCAAATTAACTAACTGATTCATCCAACTCTGTGCTAACTACTAGTCATCCACCACCACTATACTAGCTGCCAAAGCTTTGTTTCTTGATTTATTTGCCCAAGCTTGACGATTTGCCATAATTCTAGTATTTGCTTAGTGGAGAATCACAGCAGCAGCAGCTGTAGTATTGTTTTAGACAATTAGACTTTTAGTTGAGTCCACACACACCAAAGGAAGAAGCACAGCCATAGTATGGAAATAACTTTGCATCCAAATTAGTCTGTACATCACCTTGCGGGAACTGTGTGTGGTTGAAGTGCGATGTGAACCACTGTAGGTGTTGTGTATGTAGCAAGCGCGGAAGGCAAACATGTTTGATAGGCACCCAAGGGTTAGTGCAGTGTTGCACAAGCTGTTGAGTTCTAAGTGATACATGTGGTTCAGTTGCTGCGGGGCTTGTGAGCTGATTTGAGTATGGTTTGAGAAGAGAGAAACAAACTGTTGACGACTTGACGTGGCTTGTCAAGCTGGCACTTAAGATTCACAAAGATCGAGGATTTGGCTGCCAACGCGGCAAAGATTACTGTCAAAACCAGTCTTAGTGGTGATTTGTGTTTTTCACAGTTGAGGGTTGAAAACCAGACTTGCTCATTTTTCGACAATTATATAATGCCCACATTCCTCTAGTGTTTAATCATTCTCCGCAGTGGGTTTACTACCTGTGCGTTACGCCAACTGTGCTTGCACTTATTATTTTTTTGTGTTTCAGGAAGTAAAAGTTCGATTTTCTGGATTTGGGCCCGAGGAGGATGAATGGATTAATGTTCGTAAATGTGTGAGGCTGCGTTCTCTTCCATGTGAAGCTGCAGAATGTGTTGCTGTGCTTCCTGGGGATCTCATTCTTTGTTTTCAGGTAGTCATCATCTTAAAGGACTTCTGTTCACCTGACTTAGCACTTGAAAGTTCTGCTTGTTAACTTATTATTGTTCTGCAATTATTTTATCTCTGTTACTTGTTGGCCTCTGATAGAGTGATGGGTATGTCGGTCGGGTTTCGCCTGCCAAAAGTCTTGGGTCTTCCAAAGTTTCTGTTTTGGCTGCGGTGCACATGGCAAACAGATTACTGTTGCTTATTAAGCCAAGTCACTTGTTTGGTCCTTTTTAAGAGTAATTGATTATATGTTTCAACCTTGTTGACACTCAAGGTTCTGCAATTCATAGGCTCTATTTCTTGTTTGTGTAGACTATAAAAGTTGTAACTCCAGTCTGCGCTTTCAAGTGTTGCGATTGACAGTATATGTATACTTATTAAATGCCTTTACTTTAATCTTTAAGAATTATAAGTTCAGTGCTGCATGTATTTTATATGATATATGCAGCGCTGTAGTTGCAATGAATAGGACATTTAAGTACAACATCTGTTTCCTGTGGCTTTCCATATTCTTGGTAATCATATTTCATAATAGAATTTCATTGTGATGCCACTTGGTCCAACTGGCAGCATTGATTTTACAATTTATTAGTTGAGGTGTGAATGGCAAAAGGACTGTAAAATCGCTGCATTTTATTACTAGTCATACTTCTGAGTACAAGAACTGATTTTTAATCTAAATTGGGTGTGAATTTATCCAATGAATATTCTTATTACTTTATTATTGAAGTGAGCCCTGAAAGCTTCTCTTGCAAAATGGAGGCTGTAACCTATCTCTGGTCATTTATAAAATGGATAAATCAACTTCCATCAAATAAAGGCTGCCTAAAAAATCATTGTGTTGGTAGTTGGACAAACACCTGGAACGATAAATCAGGGCGTTGAGATTAAATGTGCCTGAATTTACTGCTAGTTCAAGACAGTATTGTACTCAAAATTGGAGTATTGTTGAGGGTCTGAAGTAAGGAATTTTGGTCAGTGGGTAAGTAACATTGTGAGTAAAGTTGAACAAAGGGTCAGTCTATTTTGATTTGATTTAGTTGTCTTGTAATGTAGTGTTACCGTTTATCCGAGTTGATTTCTCACATGAATAAATATTTCTGTGCTGAATTGAACAGGAAGGCAAAGAGCAGGCCCTCTATTTTGACGCTCGTGTTCTTGATGCTCAAAGGCGCAGGCATGATGTAAGAGGGTGCCGCTGCAGGTTTCTTGTTCGTTATGATCATGATCACTCTGAGGTAATTCTCCTTCTGTCTAACTCTGTTGAGCGTTCAGGCATTTACTCTGGTTCCAGTGTTGCACCGTTTTGGATGTCAGATGTGGGGCTAGGTTCCTGGAGTTACGATTCTGGTTCCAGGGCTATTTGCCTGCACATAGAATTTGATTTTGGACTTTATCCTCGATTCCACTAAGAGCATCTCCAATAGATGGTCCGGAATTGGGCGGTCCAAAACCGAAGATGTAAAATTTGGACCGCCAAAAAGTGCGTTTTGGAGCTCCGAAAAAAGGCCAACTCCAACAGATGGTCCAAATTCTCCTGGTCCAAAAGACCAACTCCAATAGATGGTCCAAAATCATGGTCCAAAACCGGCCAGCAGCCACGCGTCTGCTGTTCAGCCGCTGCCCAGCCACTGTACAGCCGCACATATTACATAAAAACATGTTTTGAAACAACATAAAAAAAATTCATGTCCACAATATCAAATTATTACATAGTTCTTCAGATCCCATCTGCAAGATAGTACCCATAGTTCACGCAGGCGGTCATGATGTACCAAAGGATCTTTTGATCCCAAAATCTAGATGGTCCTCACACAATAGCAAATTGGGATTGCAAAATCCCAAATGCCCTCTCAACATCTTTTCTAGCCAAACCTACGACGATGAATCATCCACGAAAGAGGAGTCAACCGAGCTCATCTACATTGCACACAACCACCGTCAAACATACTATCCAATCCCAAGTTAAATCATCAAGTTTCATCATTTTTTTACCTTGGGGAATTCCGTCGAACACCTAGTGCGCGCGGTGGAAGAAGATGGCCGCCGGTTGAATTGGCTGCTGCTCATGGCTGCGGACGGCTGCGGTCGGCTCCTTCGGACGGCAGCGGTGATAAGAAAAGAGCTTCGAGGCCGGCCAAGAGGAGCTCAGCGGGCAGTGAACAGTACTTCGGCAGCCGGGCGGAGGGCGTCGTGCGGCAGTCGTCCGGCCGGCGGAACGGCCGTGAACAGGCTCACGGCTGACGGGGACGAGGTCGGCGGCAGCCGTAGACCAGGTGGAGGCCTACCGCGGCAGCCGGACCGCCGGAGGCGCCGAATCCCGCGCCGGCTGCCTCCCGATTCGGCGGCCTTCGGGCGGCTGCGAGCCGGCTACTAGCGAGGGAGGCGACGGCGGCGGAGGGCGGTGGTGGGGATTTGGGGTGGTGGCGGCACCGACGGCGTGGTTTTCGGCGGTCGCGGCGGCGGATTCCGGACGGCTGGTCTTCGGGCGGGCGCGGGCGGGAACGGAAAGGAAGTGGCGGTTGGGCGTTCGCGGGCGGCGGCTGGTTTTGGACCCGATGCACCTCGTGATGTAAATTTGCACCGCGAGGTGTTGGATTTTACATCACGAGGAGGCCGCGGTCCAATTTTTTTTGCATATGGACCGTCTGTTGGAGCACCGGTTTTTGCCCCGGACGGTCCAAAAGTTAGTTATTTTTACATTTGGACCATCTATTGGAGATGCTCTAAGATTTGATGACACGTACAGCCTGAGCTGGTAAAAATCAGACCTCCACCCTCTGATTTTTATATGTAGTTGGCCATGGTTTTCTTCTTCATAACGTGCCTGGACATGAATAGTCGGTAGCTTGCCATGGTCTCGACCCATTAAAACTCACCCCAGTTTCTGTAGGCAACAAAACCTACTTTGGAATTTCCTTGTGATTTCATTTCCAACCTGCAATTTCTTTGGCAGCCAAACAAAAAAAATCTAAATGTTCAAGGAAGAAATGATGGGGAAGATTAGTGTAAGGTACTATGTTTTTTTTCTAGGCTAATTATCTTAGTATGATGTTTCAGACAAATAATTAGATTTTACATTTCTTTTGACGTGACAGGAGATTGTTCCTCTGAGGAAGGTATGCCGTCGACCAGAAACTGATTTCAGGCTCCAGATCTTGCACGCATCTAGAGCGGCGGCATCTGCAGATGCTCAGAATGTTAGCCCAGTTGAGCAGAAACCCCAAAAGGCACATAAGATGATGGATGTGAACACTGCCGAGGTGACCGTGGTTCGCAACCCAGATCAAGGAGGGCCATCTGACAAGCCGGCTGCTCCCTTACCAGCGGCGCCTGCTGGCACCCACGGTGATTCAGTTTCAGATGTGCAGATGGGGAACGTGGAGGTTATTCCAAAAGTTGAAGCTGCAAATGAAGCACATGACGACAAGATGAACGTGGGAGCATAGTTGTTTCGCTTCCCTGTGCGCTCCGTTGTGAACTTATTAAGTCCAAAAAAATGTTTGCTTAGGAACTTCCGATCAAGGAAGGATGGTCGCCCGGTAACTGTAATGTACCGATGTCGACTTGTTTGCTAGTGTGTGTACAAAGTGTTGGATTGTCGATATCTATATAGCTATATCGTGAGACAAATATTGTTTTGTGGTGGTGGTTGTCTTTTATCTGTTCACACAACAATTTTGAACAGAGAGAACGCACCACACAACACTCGCTCATGCACCAGAAGATTTGCAGAAGCTCCAAAGCCAAGATAACCCTCGCACGTCCTGGTGCATAACTTAAGCAAAGATGTCCGTTTTCAATTCTCTTGCTTGCTCAATGAAAAGGCAGAGCCCTGCTGGTTGCTTGAAAATAAAATGAAGTCGTAAATTACCTTATTGCCGAGACATGGTATCTAGGGGAATGCCACCAGGTACACCGCAATTATCTCAGTTTGGTAGTTTCAATCAATTTTCTGCATATATTTGCCATTCTCCCTCAACCTCTATTCCTATTTTCGCCTGATGATTGCATAAAGCCGGCAACGATACACCTCAGGTGGATCAGAGTCACATGAAAAGCATATAAAGATCGAACCAGAGATTCTAACTCTTGAATCCTCTGGACGCTGCCATATAAAAAACGAAATGCTAATTATAGCCAAAAAGTATATTTCTTACAGAAGTAATGCCAATCACACCCCAAATTATTGATCCATCAGTTGACGTGTACATGAAAAGTGTGTCCTACAAAAGAATGTCTTCATGTCGGTCCTGGCAGTGGCCCGGTCTTGGTGTACAACAGTTTATCCGCGTTCCAAATTTAATTTTTGCCATGCAGATCTCGATTACTAGTTGCCAGCCGCCTCACCTGGAGTCTTGGTGGTCATTTGGTCCACAGCATGCACGGTGCTCTGAAGCTCCTCCCATATAACCTTGTAAACCATTCTCTGCCTGTTCACAGCGGATTTCCCCTCGAACGCCTTCGAAACCACGTCTATGCTGAGGCCAATAAAAGGGACAAGTCTAGTTTCAGAAATATAACCAAAGGAAAATAGTAGGACCAATCAAGCATCAGTTAATGAAAGAATCCCACACAATGTTGCCTCAAATATAGTAATATTTTAAACATAAGCACCCTACAGATCTAATTATAATGTTATTTTTGTGAACTCATGAACAGAAAACTGTTAGTGCTATCAGCAGACTATCCTGGCTTTCCGTAATTGTCGAATTACTAAGTTCATGTTGAGAAAAAGAGGGACCCATATGCAGTTGAAGACAATCTTCAACATTGCTGGACTAGCTGAAAATGGTAAAAAATGCCTACACACGGGTATGGAAAATGCCTGATAACCATTTTAACGGATTCATAAGAGAAGGTTTGATGCAGAATATGAAGGTTGATAACTTCTGATGTCAATCATGGCAATTAAGTTGTATTGCCATTTTTATCTCTTTTCAGTGTTCAATTTCTAGAATTTTCCACAATCCATGATGCATGAAATAGTAGAGAGATGGGAGTAATATGAATCTGAGAGATGTCTGTCACACTGATTCACTTAAGGGTGCATGCATGATATTTGATCAATCTAACCTAATTACTGTTCAGTTAATATTTCTGATAACGACCAGTGCCTTGGAATTTAGTTTCACCGTCTAAAATTTATGTTGCATTCAGATGCCAAACTCATTGAGCATCAATTTTGCGTACATCAATTTTTTCAACGGGAACAGGTAGCATGTCAGTATGCTGAATGCTGTTGCCTCTCCCACTGCAATAAACCATGAATGTGATGATGCTCAATGAACTATCCATATCATGTTAACACAAAATCAACTCCTATCTTTTTGAATTGATCAACATAGCCCTCCAATATCTATAAGCGGCCTCGCAGGAATTGCACCCCCTGAGTCCGTGACCTCTCCTGCGATAGCTTCATTGCTCATGGAATACACTGTTAGTTAGCTTTCTTCTCAGATTGTCATTGGCATGAAAATACCATGCCAAGCTTGTGGGCTTTTTTCTTTACATAATTGCTCAATATGGTGTCTGAGTCCGCACAAGTCCTGCACTACTTAACATGTCCGGATCATGGACTGTACCAGTAACTAACTCTTTTATAGCAAAAGAACATTATATCCATCGTTGCTAACAACACAACTGCAGTTGTCATTGCTAATAGGTTAGCTAGCTTGTGCCACTGTTGACGCCCCGCTATGGCGCTAGCCCTTCGCCTTGCTGCCGCACCCGAGAACCTGGCTCTGGCACTACCACTGTCGCTAACAGAGCAGATTCAGAGTATCTAACCATCCAGTGCGCTATAACTCAGAGTCGGCCTCTTTTCTCAAAAGTTCATCATGTATCTAAAGGATTTTAAGAACATTAACTTATTAATTGCTGCATTAGTGCCTTGCATCCATTTTATGCATGCTTCCTAGTCTAATAATGTAACTGAATCTAAAAAATGAATGAGCTAGTCCCTTACGTATTCATATAACTCCGCACATAACTCCTAAAGTATCCCGACAATATCACCATAACACCGATGCTCCATACGCAAATGCCACTCGCAACCAAGAGGTGATCAAGAGACCACAGATTAATTCCATCTACTGCTTGAGTACAGTTACAAGTCTAGACCATGGAGTGTGTGTTCTCCACGGATAGCCCGATGACCTAAATTACGCCCACGAAACAGCAAGCGTTCTTGACATCTAGTCAATCATAGAACCGATGTCAGGGTTAATTTTGTTACCAGACGTGGCGGCCATCCCCTGAGGCGTCGACGACGGTGACAGTGTCCGCCTCCAGCTGCTCCTTGATCTGCCAAAGGAAAAGTATAGCAAACACATGTAAGCAACCAGAGGATTTTCATCTTGGAGACATCGGCTCCACTCGTTGAGAAACCAAGATTAGAAACAAGAGGCACCAACGGGGTGCCAAGAAGTACCTTGGTCTCCATAGACTGCGTGATGATGGAGCCGGTGGGTCCCGCCGGTCCCGGCGCCGACGCCCAGGCCGAGAATCCCCCGGTCCGGGTGCTGCCGGAAAGAGGGGGAGGGGACCAGGTGGTGAATCTAGCAGAGGAGGAGGAGGAGGATAGGGAAGAGAGGGCCAGGGTGGCCTGACGGCGGATGGCGTATGAAGCCGAGGAGGAGGAGGTGAGGCGGCGGAGGAGCATGGAGGTGAAGGAGCAGGGGGCGGCGGCGGACCTCATCAGCAGCATCGTCGGCGAGGGGGAGAGAGAGGACAGGAGAATATTTCAGATTTTTATTTTTTGATGAGAAACAGAAGATTTCAGAAATGCGGTCCTGCTTCAGCGGCCATTTGCTTTGGGCCCAAGCCAGGTCCGAAAAGGGCCGCGTCGAGAGGTAGTGCCGTGGGCTAAAAGAAGTAGGGCCGTCAATTCATTAAGAAGAGAGATATGTCACATACCTTTTTTTTTCTTAATTTTTTTAACGCAGTACAAATACAGATGCCCACATACATGCACATACACCCATCCCGTGAAGACATGTGCGCACACCCTATGAGCACCCGCGTCTTGTAGTTTACGGGAGCATCTCCTCCAACTAAACGAACATCACCAAAAAAATCTGAAATAAATCCAGAAAAAATGCAAGCACCAACGCCAGTCTAGGCCTTAACACTTGGTGGGTTGATTTCACCGCAAGAATCTATCCATCCGAGTTATCTCCGGTTCCTGAAAAAAAGAATATGTAAAAGTATTACTGTAAAACGCCAATATCCGGGGAACGTTCCTTGTGAGCGATTTCCCAACGAACATTCAAATTAGCATGCAATCTCAACTAAGTTGTCGTGGAAAATTTATAAGAATTGCCATGGTCAAAAGAAAGTTATCATGTACTTCCTCCGTCTAAAAAAGCTTGTTCCTCAAACGGATGTATCTAGCACCAAGTTCGTGCTAGATACATCCATTTGAGAGACAAGTTTGGGACAAGCTTTTTCGGACGGAGAGAGTAGCACGCAAAAATGCAGCGATCTAAAAAAATTGCCATCCACGTGATACAGATCCAGGATATGGTGGCATTCGCTAGGACCCCCCAGAGGGAACGTTCAACAGTTAACACTTTCGTATTATAAGGATACTATATACTATGTGTGTTATGAGTGCCTATCTAAATACCCCATCCGTTTCATAATATAGTGCATTTAGACTTTTTAAAAATTCAAACTTTACAATTTTTGACCAAATTTATGAAGAAAACTATTTATATCTACAACACCGGAATGTATACAATATGAAAGTATACATATGTTTTTCTCTACAAACTTGGTCAAGCTTAATAAAGTTTGACTTTTAAAAAAATATATATATATACACACTATATTGTGGAACGGAGGGAGTATGAGTTTTGTCCTTAATTTGTTATAAAAAAGACCTTAATTTATTTGTATAAATATTTGGCAAATAGTTACAGTCTTACAGAATTTGTTATAAAAAAGACCTTAATTTATTTGTATAAATATTTCGCAAATAGTTACAGTCTTACAGAATAACAAGGACCACGTATTCCCCTCGTTCGAATCCATGGCTACACTGTAACTGGAAACGCGAACTTGAATTTCGAAACTAGAAGGAGTACAACTCAATGTTCACATACTGGTCACCCGCAAAAAAAAAATGTTCACATACTGTTACAGGATGCTGTAGTTAATTGTATAGTGGAACGTACTATCAAGAAACATCGTGCGGCGATCATCTACTTTGTTGGCCTCGCAGGAGCAGTGCACGAATCTCCAGCACCCCTGACCTGCGGTGGATGCGCCTGTCTTGCTACACCGGCGCCGTTTGCCGGAGCGCACCTGAAGCCTGCTGCCGCGTACTGCCGGGGCGCGCAGAGCAGCGGCTGAGGCAGCGCAGGCACCCTGCCACCGCCACCGCCATCGGCGCCGTGTTTCTCCCACCCCGCCGGCGGCTTCACCTGCGCGAACTTGATCTCGAAAACGTCGTCGTCGTCGTCCATGTCGTGCACCGTGGCGCGGGAGATCGGCAGGGGCCTCATAACCGCCGGATGCTTTGCAGCACCCAATCCCTTCTCCGCATCTGCAGCGCTCTGCTGCTGCCATGCAGAGGACTTACCCATGGACGACGACGACCTCCGGCCGCACAGCCGGCCGGCGATGCACGCGGCGGCTGAGAGGAAGGAGACGACGGCGAGCACCACGAGCACCGGCCCGAAGGAGCCTCTGCCCTCGTCGGGCGCCGGCCTGCCGGTGTGCCGGACGGAGCCGGCGGAAGGATAGTAGCTGCTGCCGTACGGCGATGGCTGGGGCAGAGAAGCCATGGATGCTGTTGCTCCCCGACTCCTGCACCGCAAAATACTCGGTTTGCTTCGTGTGGTGAGTGCCGAGGGCTTTGTTATGTAGCAGCAGGAGCGTGCCGCTAAAGGTGGCAAATTTGACAAATTTGATTCATGGACGAAATCAAATCACAGAATGAACTGTCCGTGAAACTATTTCACGCGGTTGACCTTTTTGTGACATCCGACATGAAGACGTCACACTACACTGTGCAACGCCTCACAGATAGGCGCTACACGCCTGGCCAGCGTTGCACCCCAGACTGCCTAAAAATTGCTAAGTCATGATGCAGAGCCTAAGAGCTAGGCGCTGCACTGTATAGTGCGGCGCCTACCTCTCAGGCGCTGCACTAGTGGTTGCACTACAAAATGAGGCAACCACTAGTGCAACGCCTAGAAGCTAGGCACTACACTGTATAGTGTGGTGCCTAGCTCTCAGGCGCTGCACACTGACTTAGTAATTTTCGAAACACACGGGTACGATGCTGTGAGGCGTTGCACAGTGTAGTATGGCGCCTTCATGTCGGGCGTCACACAAAAAGGTCAGCCGCGTGAAATAGTTTCACGGACAGTTCATTCTGTGATTTGATTTCGTCCACAGGTCAAATTTGTTAAATTTGCCGCTAAAGGTGGCCATGTGGGATGTGACGGTGCTTTGCCAACTTTTGTGCATGCTTCTGGGCATCTTTGAACGCTTCGGGACGCGAGAAAGGGGATCGTATGTGTTCTTCCAAGGATCTCGTCTAGAATCTATTTCAGATCAGAAGATTTGGCTACGGCATGAGGAACTGTTCTTTTGTGCTGCGATTGTGCTCTGCGCTTGCTTTTGCTTTCGGGAGGGCGTTGCACTTGCACTTGCACCGGAACAAAGCAGGGGGCAGGCGAGGTGAGCAAAGTATATGCAGACGGGCGGTCGCTAGATAAACTTGATTCACCCACTGACCGACCTATCTTTTGCTTTCATTTCTTTCTCTCGTCTTCGGCTTTGCTTTGAAGTGTCTGAGATTTTTTGTGACTTGTTTGGCGATCTGAACCCCTTCACTGATCAAAATGTTGATTACCTGATGCTAAAAATCTTCCCCTGTCTAGTTAAGCTTTTAACAAAGAAAACGCTAAAAATCTGACATCAAAATTTTAGGCATGGCAAAACTGACGGTTTTCATGACAATTTATATTGGCATGATGATGGAAAAATTAGTTTGCAAGCACGGTAATTTTCTGACAAAAAATAAACTAAGGTAGATTTGCCATGCTCACCAACTAAATTTTATCATCCTTGACGAACATAATTTGCCATGAAAAACTTTTGATTTGCCATGCCTAAAAATCTGGCGTTCGCTGGATATTCAGATCCTAAGAAAACTAGTTAAGACTTTGTCAAGATACATGGACTCAAAACGTAGGAATAAGAAGAAAAGGAAACGTTTGGCTTCACCCAGCTGAAACTTCTTCATTGATCGCGTCTAATGCTGCTTGATCGGTTCAGATCGTACGGCGTGGAGGCATGCACATGACTATCTTCGACCCCATCCTCCCACCAACCATGTGCCCCACGAATGACCCCAAACCCAACCTTATCTTCTTGCATCTATTTGTCTTCCTCATGTGACGGTGTCCCAGCTAAGGGGCCTCCCAACATGTCGACTCCCGGTCCGGTGGGCCGGGCTGAGGACCCCTTGTCGGTTTCGTCCTAGGCCGCATCAGGCAGCCCATGACGTATACAAGGAAGATCTGGAAGATTTGACGTATACTCCAAGACGTTGGATTCGTGGGAGGATCTACCTCCTTCGTACGTAGCCGACTAGGATCATGTACCCTAGGACCACCCGGTGTCTATATAAACCAAGGGTGGCCTGACTCGTAGACAATATATTCAATCTCGTGGAGGTTTACCTGTACTTGTACACACTCCAACGCAATAAACCATGAGCAGACGTATGGTCTTATCTCTTCGGAGAGCCTGAACTGTTGGAAATATGCCATAAAGGCAATAATATTGTATTATTATATTTCTATATTCATAGTTAAGTGTTTACATTCCATGCTATAATTGTTATGATCCTGGAATATGCAATTCAGTGGAAAACTCATATGCGCGTGTGAAATGATAAACATATGAAATAAAGATTCCTAGTCTCGCCTCTAAGACTAGCTCGAGTGTTGTTCGTGATCACGTTTTCTGGATCTAAGAATATCGTTAAGTGTAATGATAGACCTAAAACAACATTGAGATTATGACGTTGGAAGAACGACCATATTGAATCGACCCAAACTTGTTTGTTGTCAATTGCGATCATATCTTCTGTAATCAATTGTAATAACATGAAGTGTTAACATGTGATTTTTCTCCTTAGACCATGAAAGTATTGTAGTCACTTCTTACCGTACGATGGACTTTGGGGTTGCTCAAACGTCACCTGTAACATGGTGATCATAACAACAACTTACAGGTTCATCCGAATGTTTGACAAGTGACTAGATAGCTAGAGAGTGGGATTTGCTCATCTGACGATGGAGAGATATTCTTAGGGCCCTCTCGGTGTGACAGTATCCATCATCGTTTGGACAAACATAGGTGATTTGTCACAGGGATGCCAGAACATAATAACGAGAAAGAAGAACAAAACCTGTAACGAGGATAACGGTATAGTGAGCATGTGATTACTTAGGAGGATACCGATGCATCCCGAGTTTTGTGAAGTATCGGAAGCAAAGGGAACATCACATGATAACTAAAGGTTCACTCAAATACCATTCGTGGACTCATAGGGATAGATATGGACGTCCATGGTTCCGTTATCAGTCATTGAACGAAGGGTTTTCGTTCATGTCTATGAGTTACCAAACCTATCGGGTCACAAGCTTAAGGAAATTACGATCTGGTGAGTTTAGTAGGACGGGAGTGATAAGAACATATTTGTGGAATTGTTTCATTAATATCTGGAATAGTTTCAAGAGGATCCAGAAGCGTTTCGGGGTCATCGGAAGGGTTTCAGAGAGTATCGAGTAATATCGGGTATACCGATAAATATATATAGGTGGAAAATGTTTCTGAGTCTGTTAAATTATATATAAAAGGGTTTGAAAATATTTAGAATACTTTTATATTTAATTTGATACAAACGGGCCTTAAAAGGCCAAACCGGAGAAGGAAAGTTGAGCTAACTTGGCCCAACTGGAGGAGGCGCAACCCCGCTTATGGAAGGGGAGGCCAAATTGGACCAAGGGAGGAGGAATCCTCCCCCCCCTTGGCCAGCGCCCCAATGAGGGACTTTCCCTCCTTGGTGGCTGCCATCTTCCTCTCCTCTAACCTATATATACTAGGTTTTTTTCGCTCTATTGGTACACACAAGTTTTTGGAGCCTCCTCTAGTTCTTCTTGTTCTAATTCTAGTTGGTCCTAGTTGACTAATTAGAGCTAGGTCTAGTTCCTTGAATCCTCATAATTAGAAGTCCAATGTGGTTCTAATATCCTCCCTCTAAATTCTCTGGGAACGATTAGCTCTCGACGGTGAAGCGCTGCCAGATCGTGAAGGTTGCACGCTTGCAACAAAGTAGAGTGGCCATGCTTTCGTTCTTCAGTTCGAGGGACTGTTCGTGGGCGGTTCACGGGATCATTCATGGACAGTTCGAGGGACTCCAAGTACGATCTACACCAACACATTCTTCTTTCGCCGCAACTCGGTGATGGTAACGATCATGATCACAACCCGTTATGCATATTCATATTGATCTTGGGTGTGCGTAGGTGCGATTTTTTTTGTTTTCTACTATGTTTCCCAATAGTGGCATCATGGGCGATTCTATGAGTAGATGCAGGTTGCAATCTAGATCCCTTGTGGATTTGAGGGTTATGTTTCTTGCTATGCTTCCCTCGAGTGTTTCTTCGGTTCAGTTCATTGACGGCATGCTGTCGCTTTTCACAAGGTTTTGACAATCAATCGGCTCTGGCTGTCAATGATCTGGTAACACTTCCTTGGGCAGTGTGGCTTCACCATAGTCAAGAATAGTGAACCATCACGTACATAAGAGGGCAATGAAGATGAAGGATCTTCTAGGGGTCACGTGTGTTTGACGAAGTTTAGTGTGGGGGACAAGATTTTTAAGTCTCGTCTTTCACACACCCTGAAACTTAATCTAGCATCAAGAATTATCACCTATGCCGTGGACATAGGTAGTTAGTATTATTTGTTAAAACTGGTTAACCACGTAACAAAAATTTGCTAAAACTGATTAGAGGACGTCTAACTTGGTTTTGTAGGGTATACATATGATGTGGTATAGCCTTCATCATGATAATGAGTTTATGTATGAGATGGTTACATGTTGTAATGTTAAGTGGCCTGCGCATCACGACATGATGGCTGGAGCCACGAGATTGCCAAGTTAATGTAAATATGGTAGAGATAGTGTTGGGGAATGTGGTAATTATTATTTTTCCTACGATCATGCAAGATCTATCTAGGTGATGCATAGCAACGAGAGGGGAGAGTGTGTCCACGTACCCTCATAGACCGAAAGCGGAAGCGTTTCAATAACGCGGTTGATGTAGTCGAACTTCTTCGCGATCTAACCGATCAAGTACCGAACACACGACACCTTCGCGTTTAGCACACGTTCAGCTTGATGATGACCCTCGTGCTCTTGATCCAGTTGAGGACGAGGGTGAGTTCCGTCAGCACGATGGAGTGGTGACGGTGATGATGATGCTACCAGTGCAGGGCTTCGCCTAAGCACTACGATGGTATGATCAAGGTGTGTAACTGTGGAAGGGGGTACCGCACACGGTTGGGAGAGAAACTTGTGTGTTCTAGGGCGCCCCCTGGCCCCGTATATAAAGGAGGAAAGGGGGAGGCCGGCCGGCCCCTTTAGGCGCGCCGGGGAGAGACGAGTCCTACTAGGACTCCAAGTCCTAGTAGGAGTCCACCTCCTGGGAGAGGGGGAAGGAAGGAGAGGGAGAGGGAGTAGGAAAGGGGGGCGTCGCCCCCCTTATCTAGTCCAATTCAGACCCAAGGGGGAGGGGGCGCACGGCCTGCCCTGTCCGCCCCTCTCTCTCTCTCCACTAAGGCCCAATGTGGCCCATTAGTTCCCTGGGGGGTTCCGGTAACCCCTCCGGCACTCCGGTTTTACCCGAAACTCTCCGGAACTCTTCCGGTGTCCGAATATACCCGTCCAATATGTCAATCTTTATGTCTCGACCATTTCGAGACTCCTCATCACGTCCGTGATCTCATCTGGGACTCCGAACAAACTTCGGTCATCAAAAAAACATAACTCATAATACATATCGTCATTGAACGTTAAGCGTGCGGACCCTACGGGTTCGAGAACTATGTAGACATGACCGAGACACATCTCCGGTCAATAACCAATAGAGGAACCTGGATGCTCATATTGGCTCCCACATATTCTACGAAGATCTTTATCGGTCAAACCTCATAACAACATACGTTGTTCCCTTTGTCATCGGTATGTTACTTGCCCGAGATTCGATCGTTGGTATCATCATACCTAGTTCAATCTCATTACCGACAAGTCTCTTTACTCGTTCCGTAATACTTCATTCCGCAACTAAATCATTAGTTACAATGCTTTCAAGGCTTATAGTGATGAGCATTACCGAGAGGGCCCAGAGATACCTCTCCGAAACACGGAGTGACAAATCCTAATATCGATCTATGCTAACCCAACAAACACCTTCAGAGACACCTGTAGAGCACGTTTATAATCACCCTTTTACTTTGTGAAGTTTGGTAGCACACAAAGTGTTCCTCCGGTATTCGGGAGTTGCATAATCTCATAGTCTAAGGAACATGTATAAGTCATGAAGAAAGCAGTAGCAATGAAACTGTAACAATCATAATGCTAAGCTAACGGATGGGTCATGTCCATCACATCATTCTCCTAATGATGTGATCCCGTTTATCAAATGACAACACATGTCTATGGTTAGGAAACATAACCATCTTTGATTAACGAGCTAGTCAAGTAGAGGCTTACTAGGGACAATATGTTTTGTCTATGTGTCCACACATGTATTAAGTTTCCGGTTAATACAATTCTAGCATGAATAATAAACATTTATCATGAAATAAGGAAATAAATAATAACTTTATTATTTCCTCTAGGGCATATTTCCTTCAGATAGCCTATAGGTTGCAGGTGACGATGGCAAACGTACACGAAGGACAACGTTTGCCACAACAACGAAATATTGGCCGCCATGACGCTTCAACTGAAGATTGTAGATGGTCATGAAGGATTCTCGACGCCTAGGGCTATACCATATCATGATTTTATGAATTGTCTGAGATGTTTATCCCTTTGTTGTTTGCATCCTTTGATTGCATGGTAGTCAATTACTAGGGTAATTTCTCACAGTAAATATCAAGTTAAAAGGTGCTCTTCCCAGTGTTGCAACCGTCTACAATATGTGGCTTGCCGGAGTGCATGATGTCCACATGAGTACAAACGGATAGTGAAGTGTAAGGCGGGTGAGGTCAGATCGAGCAAGCAGATAACACTTGGTTGTCTTGAAGTTCTGGCAAAATCATTCTGACCTCGGAGCACGAAGCATCAAAAGATGAACAAGAGTCATATGGAGATATGATCGGCTAAAGATTGCCTACCGGTTGAACTTCATGTCATCAGTGATGTCCACATAAATGACTGTGAATAAAATCAGGGTCTTGAGTCACTTAATATCAATTATGAGAGACATTGATTTGAGTGGGAGCACAATTATGCATTAATTAAGTTTAATCACTAGTGTAAATTAGTTATGAACACTACAAAAGAATACACTTCCGTGATGATACGTGTTTGTCACATTAGGTCACATTTTTTGTCATGCATGTACATCCATGACTATTTCATGAAAGAATCAAGATAGTCATACCTATGCTGTCGTAGAAGTGTTCCATGACATTACCAAAATTATCATCGGGAAGTGTCCACTCCCATGACGATAAATCGCGCATCATGGAAGTGCTTTCGTCAAGGGTGACCGACACGTGGCATCCACCGTAATGGGTCGCCGTTAAGCTATCGGGTCCGGTTTTGGATTCGATAACCCGCTAACAGCCACGACAAATGGGGATTTTCCACGTGTAAATTTCTCATTGGTCGGAGGAACCACGTGCCGGCTCACCATTGGGATAGATGTCATCCACTCATTGGACCGAAGGCGCCTATGATACATCGACATGTGGCATGGCCCAACAGAGGCCCATTCCGATGAAAAGGCCGGCCCGTTTGACTTGGTCAAAAGGTAGTGGGCCGGCCCACGGAAAGCCTGTTAACGGCCTGTTGGCATATAGCCCATTTACAGCCCGCTAACTCACGAACCGTTATGGCCTACCAAAATTTGGCCCAGTAGCGTCATCTGGGCTGTCCAATATGATTCCAGCCCGTTGTAACTTCCGGCCCATGTATGGCCCATGACGTCTTTTGGCCCATATGAGTCCCTTTGTAACTCTTGGCCCATTAACGACCCATGGTGAAACCGGCCCGTAATGAACAGTGTATCGCTTTATACCCATTAACGGCCCATTATTCCATTGGGTCATTTCCAGCTCGTGTTACCTTTAGGCCTTCTCAGAGCCCATTTATTCTTGGGCTCATTTCCAGCATTCGGTTACTTACGGCCCGTTACTGGCCTTTTCTTCTTGTGGGCCAAATTCAGCCTATGGTTATAGTCGGCCCGTTTGTGGCCCATTAATCCATTGGGCCGCTTTCATAGCATCATCAAATACGGCCTATTAATGGCCTGTTATGGTCAGGCCATAAAATGTACGATTTTCACTCTAGCCCGTTTACGACCCATTTTGCGGTCTGTTATTGGTCCACGAATAGTACGTCCCATGTTTGGCGAAACGATGATATGGCCCGTACAAAGCCCATAGATTAGACAGCCTGTAGAGGGCCCATGGATCCTACGACCCATAGAAGGGCCATGGATCCTACGGCTCGTAGAAGGCCCATGGATCCTACGGCCCGTAGAAGGCCCATGGATCCTATGACCCGTAGAAGGCCCATGGATCGTACAACCCGTGGAGGCCATGGTCACTACAAAAGGTAGCAGGACCATGGTTACAATAGTTCGTATGTTGCCATGGTTACTGTGGCCTATTATAAAAATAGGCCACGAAAAAACCGCGGAAAAAGAACTACAATGACTGCAAGAAAACAACTAAACAAGACAATAAGGAAATAAATAAGCAAGCAACTAATGCTAGGCTATTACACATATTACATCCACTAGGCATCAAAGTTTGCCACCAGTGCAAATATAGGGAACAAAGCAGCATATTACATACATTGGTCGTCTAAATTGCCCAGCAGTGCAAATAAACGCGACAGCAAAACAAGTCCATAACTGAAACAACTTCAGAAGAGCTCAAGAAACGTTATCCTGGGTATCCACCATGCTGGCAATAAGCTTAGCAAGCTTATTAGCTTTGTCCTGTGTGGTGCTAAAATCCTCCAACGCTTGCTGTTGCACCAAAAAGTATGCATCTGAATGCTCTAGGGACTTCCGCAGTCCTTCGGCTTCTTGTCACAGCACCGCTGATCGATGTCTTTCAGATTGTAGTTGAGACTCAAGAAACCGAACGGATTTAGACAATGAGTTTGAATAGGTTGTGCCAGCGGTAGTGGCCAATAACTCGAACACTAAACGAAGACATGACTTTGGGGTTGTCTCACTATTGTCAAAATAGTTTTCCTTAGCTGTTTTATCAGCTTTGTTGGAGACCAACAAGGATGTCTCACTATCCTGGACCTTATCTGCATTACTTTCTTTACCATTGCTTAATAAGGCACTCTTCCCCAATATTCTGTCAGCATTCTAAAAGAATAAACAAGAAGACACATAATAAGTTTAGCATGTACTAGTATATGAAACTCATTTCAGTGAACCAGTTCATTAGTAAGGTGGACATGATTAAACTACCAAGTCTTCTATTGCCAAGTAGTACATAATAAAAGCATCAAACAAACATATATCTATGTCCTATGGTCACTGCATTGTCTTGCCAAATAAAAATAGAGACACGGTTCAAATCATATCAGTTCAAGACATAGCAGCACTGAAAGAATACAAAGCATGGGAAACTACATGGCACAACAAGATTTCAGATGGGTGCCACGGGTCTACATGTACAACGACACTATTGGCTCTGTTGTGATGTGAGTAATGTGCATGGTATGAGAAGTCAACTGTATACACAATTGAAATTGAAATCAACAGAGCTATTAAAGAAACATGCGTAAACATACCTGTTGTGCCATTGGAGTTTCGATTGGATCCTTCAATTTTAAAATAAGTTTGTATGAGTAAACACAGTGATACAAGAGCAAAGCAGTATGAACGATAGCAATGGAATCTTAAATGACAGCAATCGTTCTTTAGGTTTAAGCACTTATTCTACACGAACAGAGTACAGTAAGACGCAAGCATATAGTACTTCAAAATAAAAAATGAGCTCATAGACCTTACCACATTCTTGGTTCGGGACTAGTACAGAACAAGGCGTTCCCAATCATTGTCCAGTAAATGTGTCTCAGGAGAACGTAAGGGAATTTGATGAGTTTATTTGCCACTAAAGTATGTTTTCTTCAGGTAATTCCGATACTGCCACCAAACATTCTTGAAGATAGCAGAGGTATTAGCACATGTTACCTCATCCCGTGTTTCCAAATCGGTCCTTCTATATAAAGAAAAATGGGAAAAATTTGTTGTATTATAACCATCATGGAGGTAGAATGTATGGGACAAAGCAAAGTAATTGCCATGAATAACATTACTTACACACAACTCCTGGACAAACACCTGCAACTGGCATTTTCCTTCATCTTCAGTATAATATTTCCATGATGGGAAGATACTTACATAGGATTTAACAATATCAAATGCGATAGATGCTAAACTACGAATGGCTGGTTGTGCTTCCTCCACAGGAATAGGTGTACTAACTGGTGGAGTTGGGGTTCGCCGTGGTAGTACTAGCACTTTGGGCACTAGAGCTGCCTTACTAACTGCTCTTGTTTGGGAGCTCTGTGGTGGAGATGGTGCTGTGTCAACAAGAATTGGGTTACTATGTGCTAGGGTTAGGGTTAGATTGGGTGAAGCTATTTCTCTGTCCATCACAGTAGGGGTACAATCTGCGAGAGTCTGGGTTATGTGTGGTAGGGCTGGTTCCCATGCATGTACAACCGGGGTGCCATCTCCACCAAGAGGTAGCACTGTTTTATTTGAAGACCGTGTTTTTACTCCGCTAGATATTGCCATCACCCGCTCCAATTCAAATGGCTGATAAACAGGAAACATAGTTGAATGTACATACATTGTATGAGAGACAGATGCAATAGATAGTGTGGAAAAAAAGAGGGAATGACATAGTTGACATGTATATTGTTTAACTAAAAAGGATATCATGACATAATTTCACATATATGATGTCTATCTAAACTGGATAGCATAGCATGACATAATTCAAAGATATGATGACTAACTAAACAGGATGGCATGAGATAATTATATGATGTCTTTAGTAAATAGGTTTGCATGACATAATTCACATACATGTTATCTAAGTAATCAGGATCGCATGATTTAATTCACATATGTGATTTATATGCTAAGCAGAGGGCATTCGCATATATGATGTCTGAACTAAGAACATGGTGTTGAATATTGTGTATATGATGTCTAAACTATGCAATGCAAGACACCGTATGCATGATATGAGCAGTATAACCGTGCCAATTTAGAGCATACACCTCGGTGGGGGAATAGGACTAGTCATCTGTCTCTAAATCCATCTCTGAGGAGCTATCGGGAACCAGCAAGAGATCTGCTTCGACAGGTAGCACTGTATGCTCCGAAGACCTTCTTTTCACTCCAAAATTTTCCATCACCCACTCAAATGGCTAATTCACATGAAGAGTAGTTTAATGTACAAACATTTTCGACAAATGGAAATGTAATGAAGAAAAGGATGGGCAAGATATTATTCAAATATATGATGCCTGGTTAAATAGGATGGCATTGCATATTTCACATATATTATGGCTGGCTAAAAGAGATGAGACTGCATAATTCCCATATATGATATAGAAACTAAACAGGTGGCATTATAGGACATGTGTAAACTAAGTAGATGACATATATGATGTCAAAAGTAGGCACTACAAGGCAACATATGCATGATATGACTAACATCATCATGCCAAGTTAGAGCAAACACCTTGGGGGGTAAATAGGAGTGGTCAGCTGCGTCTGAACCCGCCTCAGAACAGATATCTTCCTCTGGATTACAATCTGGGGAGGGGGGGGAGGGTTCGGCATTGAATCCACCATGGGGCAATGTCTGCATGACATTGTATTGCCGCGCAAAACTCTTCTCTTTTTCTCTACATGTTCAGCATGACTGTGTAAAATATCTGACATGCATACGAAAAAAATATAGTGAGATTATGTAAGGAGAGCATGTGGAAATCTAGAGTGATGGTAACAACCAGTGGATGGATCTAAAAATAATGATAGCAGGCTGATGATAGCTTTAATTCAATAAAAAGACAGATCATGATTGCTTTACTATTTCTTTCCCACCCAAGATGAACAACATAGGCAGATATACTATTCATTGATGCCTCGATATGTGCCAAATAACAGACAGAGATACTATTCATTGCTACCTCGATATGTGCCCCACAACTAATTTTAAAACTCAAGTTTGAACATTAATTTGGACCTGACTTGGAGTCTAAGTGGTGAACATGATGATAAAGTAGCAGGTAATATTAAGCAATGCATAATATAAGTAGAAACAAAAGAGTGCGACCTCTCTTGTGGACCCGTGTACTCCTCAGGTTCATCTGCTGAGTCGATGATGGTGATGCCGTGGCGGTGGGTGCCGGCGGCAGGGAAGGAGATCTGAGGCGAAGAAAGACGGTCACGAGTCATGATGTCTGGTTTGGTGGATGCTTCTATCGATGGAGCAGCTCAAGTGAGGTGGACGACGTCACGGCAGGAGCAGGACAAACCACACAAAGTTTTCTTCGACACCTGCGTGTAACTAAAGTAATTCTATAAGGACTCCTTTGGCTTGCAGGATTCTAAAAACACAGGGATAGGAAAACACCAGAATAGGATAGGAATGCACGTGGGAAATAGAGCATTTGTAAACACAGGATTTCTGTCAACTTGGGTGCTTGGTTCACAGGAATTGGAAGAGCAAAGGCATGCAAAGATACATGGCCAAATTAAAGTGAAACCATATGAAAGCATGTATAGTTAGAATGCCATTCTGCCACTAATGCACTTGGTCTTGTTTTGATGCATAGGATTTTGAAAAGTAGGTCCAGGTGGATGTTTTGCTCCATTCCTTTCAACAAAATGCATGAATAATTGAATAGTAGAGTGCCATAGGAAAATTTCCTATTGCTATGTTTTTCCTTTGAACCAAAATAGCCCTAATAGATGGACATGAATGTAGAGAAATAAGTGATGCGACAAGTGCACAACCTCTTTGCCATAGCCGTGTCGACCTCAACATCATTGGGTTTGTCGCTGAAGAAGTTGAGGCAGAGGTGGCTGTGGGAGGTGTGGAGGAAGATTTGAGGAATCTATAGATGACATCCAGGGCACTGCTCTGTTGTGATGGAAGGTTCCGTCGTTGGAGCAGCTGCGGCGAGCCATAATACGTCGAGGCTGAAGCAGTAGAAGACAAACATCATTAATCTCAAGTGGGATTCTAATAGCATCTCCAATAGATGATGTAAAATACATTACCAAAAAGTGATAGATGTAAAACTTACATCACGAAAAAACACTTGACTACAATAGTTGAGGTAAAAACTATTAACTCTGGACTTAACTGTCGAAACTGAAATTTACTATGGGATCTGAATGTTACTTTCGAAACTGAACGCACTAGTAGAAGAGAGGCACTTCATATGTAGTTTAGGACGCTCGAGCACTAGTAGTAGAGAAACAGTGATCTAAATTAGTAGGCGATCGACGGAGAACACAGTAGCAGATAGCAACCGGAGCAGCAGCGCCTAGAAGAGCAGCGAGAACTAGAGCCAGAGCAGCAACTCGTGTAGCTGTAGCAGCCCATGTACCAACATCAGCAGCGAGAGCAAGAGCAAGAGCAGAGCAGCATCACAAGCAAGGGGGAGAGCAGAGCCGCAGCACGAGTGAGTGAGCGAGGGCCGGAGCAGCAGCAGCAGCACAAGCGAGTGAGCACCAGAGCAGCAGCAGCAGAGCGAGCGAGCGCTGGAGCAGCAGCAACAACGCGGCAAGCAAGTAAGTGCTGGAGCAGCAGCATCAACGCGAGCGAGCGAGCAAGAGCCGGAGCAGCAGCAGCGCGAGCGATCGAGCGAGAGCCAGAGCAGCAGCAGCAGATCCGGCTGGTAAGGCCACCGCCACCGAAGGGGCCTCACGCTGGGGGAGAGCCGTCGTGGAGATGTCGCCCGCGGCACCGGCTTCGAGGTAGCCGCGCCATGGGGGTGTGGGATGGAGCACCGTCGGTGCCGGGAGGTCAAGTTAAGGAGAAGGTGTGATGCGAGGAGTGTACAACCTCTTTGGTGGCGCCGAGTAGGCCTCGGCTTCGTCCGAGGAGTCAGTGAGGATGCCGCGGTTCCGGTGGAGTAGGTTAAGGCAGCGCTGTGGGGATGGAGCAGCTGCGATAGACGAGGCAATCGTTGGAGCAGCTCGTTGGAGGTGGAGGACGGGGCGGCTGAACCGGCGGGACGACGAGTCCTCATCCGGGGAGGTGGATGAGGGACGTCGAGCTGTTGCGGTGGACGACGTCACCGCCGAAGAGGCTCTGGCTGGGCAACGGTGAGGTGGCGGACGGAGGAGGGTGGGGTTTCACGGCTGGAGCAAAGAGGTTATGGCGGCCTGGGATTTTGAATGGCGAAAAGGAGGCGATGGGAGGGGGGAACCATGACTTAGGGACGCGCTTTGTCCAAAATGTAGGGTGTGTTATAAAAGTACCCCCACCGATTTGAACTAGCGGCCCTTTTGGCTCAGGGTTAGAAGGGGGATTTCACGTGTCGGGATTTGACAGCTGGAGGGAGTTTTCACGCGCGTTGTAATTTTGGGATAGCAAGGCCCGGGTTGTGAAGGCACACATTTTGGGAGCACGATATCTAAATTTTCGGGATATAACAAGGCGTGGGTTGAATTTTAGGGACAAGCCTAACGTGTAATATTGTATGTACCAAATCAATTCGCACTTCCCTCATAAAAAATTGAAAAAATAAAACTATTCACACCACACAAAGAGAGAGTCTAGTCCCGTATTACTATACGAATGCTATTCAAAGCTATGTACGAATCCATGTTATGTCCAATTAATTTTTTTGCTGTGTGTATAATGCATGTAACCTACTCATACCAACATTTTAGTGCATTCAAATGTCTGTACTACCACTGTAATTAGAACTAGATTTGAATTCATTTCTCTATTTGAATAAGAATCTACAATCATGATTGTTGCCAACTTAAACCATCATCGTGTATTATCTTAACAACACACCACATGATTACGATAGAGATAGATATGAACTCGAATTCAAATTTTTGAACACACTTAATCTTGATTCCAAATAATAGTACATTTGATGTACTAACTAGATACTCATGATGTAAACCATGTTCCATACGTACACCATGTTCCATACTCTACCTTTGTATTTCTCCCAACCTTATTCCTCTGCTACACATATGCATGGATGCCGATCGATCTTCCTCAATACATAGCTAGGTCTCTCTCCTTCTCCACACATATACTAGTCGATCTACCTCTCTATAGTTAGGTCTCAGCCCCTCCCCCTCCCCCCACACCGTTAGTCGAACGTTGTAGGTAGGTATCCATGCCACAGAGAAAAACTACACCTCTGCCCTCTCACATTCCAGTAGGGGCCAGCCGCCATGTATCTTTGACGTGGGAAAACACAAATTCGATGGCACTCTTTATCAATTGCGCACCCACACACTTCATCCCTATTATCGATTCTATCAATATCTCACGCCGATGATCCCTCCACTATCTTCTCGTGGATTGCTCCCTCTATATATGATATATCCATGACTCTATTTCACACACATTGCATATGTTACATTTTTTTTTGATTGAGATATCATCGACACATTGCCTCTGTTTCGCACAAACCATCTCTCTCACACCCACCCACGTACATACCTGCACCTAAAGAAGAGGTGCACGCATGACGCACATACTCACGTCTCGTTCCCGGGCCACACCCGCACGGGTACACGGTGGAGTTCATTTGATGCGTGTAGAGGTTGTTTACTCGAAGGAGCGTCCTGTACCACGTGTAGACGGAACAAAGTTCGACTTGATGCATTAGTATTAAATAAAGTTATATTCCTCAATGGCACGTACAGAATATAAAACGATTGTCGTCAGGAAAAAATAAAAATCCGCTCCACTATATACAATGGAGCCCGCCTGCCGGGGTTTGTCTCTCGTCACACTATCTCACACAAGGCAGTGGTGGCCTCTCTCTCTCTCACCATTGCTCATTGATCCGGCCGCATCCCATCCGCCGGTGGAAAGGGAGGATGTGCATCATTTCTCTGTTCGACGGTGTTGAGGCAGCACGTCCCGATCTATGATACCCGCTATTCTCTCTGAACAAGCTCCAACGTGGTAGGGCCTTATCCACTTGCTCGCTGTCGCAGTATGGGTAGATCTCGGCCACCGAAGCCCTCCTAGTTACATCCCGACGACCCTCAGGTACAGCTTCCTCTGGCCTTGCTCCACTGCCCATCTTCCCATGTTGCTGCATGTGGAAAATTCTGCATGTGGATCTTCTTTAGTTGTTTTCTTAAAACATAGCTCGGCCAGCGTACTTTCCATGTTGCAATCTCGTCCTCAAACCATTTTTGATAAATCACCATGCTGCTATCTTTCCCTTAGTACATGGAATATGCTTCTTTTTTGTCGGCGCATGTGTCTTCAACTCGTGTTATTGGGTAATAAGTGTTTCCTTTCTACCTCCTTTTGCAAATAGGGCTATCCATTTCACCTCATTGCTATTGCGTCCTTTCGGTGAACTGCACAAATCACTTTTTCTTAAGAGTGTTTTGTGCAGTTCCGCGAAAATGTCACACGGGCAACATTTTTTACATTTCTGTGGGACTGCAGAAAGGGAGATTGGTTTAGCTATCCTCCTCATCCAACTTCGTGCCTAATCTTCTCCAACAAGCAGTTAGTCCTAAAGAGAGACCGCAGAGGTGATCGGCTTCTATTTGTGTGTGTTATGTTTCATCATCTGGTTCCACTATTGTTGTAATCACACTGACTTAATATCTTTGCAAACAGGGATGATCAGCTCGATTTAGTGGAGCTGCACAAAACAATTGGATTGTGATGTTGCTCCATACACCTATTTTTTGGCTACAGAGCTGGGTGAAACTAGCTGCCAACCAATGAACACTATGCCCAGGAAATGGAGCCATGCCTATGAACAACATCGATCAATTATATATTTTCTTTATTTGTACACCTTCTAACACCTTTATCTTCAATTGTGATGTGAATATTGGCGCTGATCTGCGAACCATTGAGATGCATTAGCAACCATGGTTGTTTCATTTGTATTTGATGATGGAATGTTGTAACGAGACAATCTTGAGGCAAGAGGACACATGAATCCTAAGTTGAAACCTTCATAGCATCACAGTACAATTTCATTAGGCTAGCCATAGTGGGATTAACTTAAGTAGTAACATAACATATCCCGAGAAAAAACTGCTTATGTGGCATGGAGTTAATGAGGAAAGAGATGCTTGTGGTAACATAATATGTTACTGTAACATAACACACCCCGAGGTAAAATGAGTCTATATCTCAATTAATGAAGACTTACATGTTACCATCCATATGTTTACTACCCAATATGAAGGTAGTAACATAGACTACTCCACTATGCATGTTACTAGTCTAAGTTACTCCCCACTATGACCAGCCTCATGCTGGAAAAATATGCGTACATATAAACAAATCCTGAAGGATTGATAGCAATGCCAGAAACAATTCAACTTTGTTTTGCTGACATGTGCCACATCCTTCATCCGGCTCCACCTGCCATGCATCAATATTAAGTGCACAACTACAGGGAAGATTGACCCCGGTCGTTGCGCCGTAGTAATAATGACTAGTGAGCAGTCAAATCACAGAGCCCCACCTTCACCACAGTAAGTTGCTCGGATGAAGCAACCATCATTTCTCTCTTCGTTGAATCCGCTGCTACTCCAATATTCCTAGAGTAACAAGTTGCTCGGGCGAAGCAACCATCACTTCACCTTTCCCACAGTAAGTACTACCTCTTTTTTTATTCTAGAAAAAACCACACGCGGATATTGGACGGTAGCAGCACAACAATTGAATCAAAAATTGAAACCAACCAATGAACTACTACTAATGGTCAGCGTTTGCTAGTATCATGTACTCCGTCTGTCCATGTATATAGGGCTTAATGCATTTTCTGAGACTAACTTTGGGCCTGTTTGGATCCATGGGTTAGAGTTTGTTTGAGCTAGTTGGGGCTCAAGTAGCCCTAAAGTATCGAAACATGAGGGTTACTAGCAAGATGCCCATGCGTTGCACGAAACATCAAGATGCATTTGTATGAGTAGTTTATCTTGTGGGAGAAAAGGATGAATGAGGGAAGGCCTTATTTGCAAATGTGGAGAGGGGTGTGGGTATTTTTTTGCAAAATTGCCATTGTTTCCTTCCTATCCGTCAGATATAAATGAGACAACCTATATTGCAGAATGGCAGGCACACCATCATCACCAACTCTGTTTTTTATAAGAGTAGAGAAATTGTAGCAAGTTGCACCAAACCCACCAAAAAAACTATCCCACCCAAGAGGTGCTAATTGGATCTCTATCCCGCTAGCCAAGTGGTGCTAATTGGAGCTAGTTCTCATGGGGCCCACTGAAAAATCACTATTCTCTCTCCATCAAGTGCATTTATTGTCAATCTAACCCTGTCATCCGAACACCTCTTTGGCTAGAGTTACTTCAGGGTTAATCATGAGTTAGTTTAACCTCTAGCTAAGTTAGAGTATCCAAACAGGAGCAATATAGGACATGCAAGTTGCTCAAAGCATACCGTCAAATTGGTACGTGAAAGGATCTTTTTTTGAAATGGAACGTGAAAGGATCTTTGAATGATATAATTTGCAAATTACATAAAATCTTATCAATAGTCAAAGGCAACCTTGAAGAATACATTAGGCCCGATATAATCTTATATCAATAGTCAAAACCAAGTGTTATTACTACACCAAACAAGTTCAAAACAAGAAACTGGACCCACTAACGGCACGACACGCATGTCTCGTTTGGTCCGTATATCAAAGCGCTTCCTTTTGTTGGCATAACAATGGAGTACATTATTTTATTAGAATGCTCTTGGCATGTCGCTAAGATGTGATGAGTTAACTGACCTTAATAGACGGCAAAATCGCTAGCCCACCGCACTTGAGAGAGACGAGGGGCGAGAAGCGATACGGGCTGGTGGATTACTAGAGCTAGGTGTCGCGCGGAGGCCAAGAAATAGTGATAGCATGGGTTGGCCATGTATGATGTAACTACATAGGGCTGCCATGTTTAAAAGGAATACGAGCACGAAGAGAAGAGGTGCATGCACCGACACAGGTACTCTTTTCCTCTTTCCCTAATACTCACACACGGGTACACGGTGAGCTCATTTTTGTACGAAGAGGTAGCTCACCAGATAATTTGGCGAGTGTAGTAGTTGTTCATGGGAACCACACATGGACGAATCAAAGTTCGATCATGACATGGTGGTGCGTTTTTTTATAAATTAAGTTATTCTATTCGATGGCACGTACGCAACATTATTTTTTCAATGGAACGTGAATCGTGCACGCACTAAATGATGGAGCACTGGATTGTAGCCATGGACATGGTCATCCTTTTTGGAGACTAATACACTACTTTTGATGTGCCCCGTCAACTTGCAAATGAGGAGAAGTTTTTTTTTGAAATAAACGAGGAGAAGCTTTGCTTACTACTAGTACGATCTCTCCCTCACTCAAGCGCGTGCGGTGGCTCGCAGGACGAGGAGAAGGTTTTGCTTTACGATAGTTTGCTTAATACAGGCGATGGACGTCCAGCAGTTCATTCGGTGTCAGATTGCCAGAAGTAGGAGTATATTGTAGTACCATCATCATTGTTCGACTTTCGGAAGAGGCGAAGAGCCAAGCGCACGGTCACCTACTCACTGTATAACTGGCCGTGTTTGCACGAATTTTTTAATGTAATACAATCTAAGTGGATTGTTCTAGTGGTAATCACACGTGAGCCAATCGATTCACACCCTTCCGCCGCGCTCCATTTTGTCTTGCGTTCCTTCCTCCGTCCAGCACGCTGACAAGTGGGCCCCATGCTCATGTATGACAACATGGTAGTCAATTATTTTGCTAGAGTCAGCTATCACACTCTTCCAATGCCACATCAATGTACCCACCAAAAACAAGTTAGACTTGTTTGGTTCAACCGCCTCCCTAGGTGTTTGGAGAGGAATTGGCCGTCGTGAGGCAGTTCTATAGGTGGGAAGGCGGCAAAAAACAGGGGAAATGCGTGAACCAGCTAGACGAGAGATTTGGTTGATTTTATATTGCCGAATAATATAAAATATCATGAGTGCAGACGCTCCACGGCGAGGTTCCTTGCTCCTTCTTGGTCGTTGGGAATCTATGTTCTTCCACTCTTTTTTTTACGTGAGCCTTGTTCATCCTTTTGTCAACATGCAGGATCAAGGTGCACGTGTCATGCAAGAAAATGGAGATAAGCAGTGCGTAAGTGAGTCATGCACTTCCATGGCACATGCTACACAATAATTTTTCTCCTCGATGGCACGTGAATCATGTATGTAGACGGAGCATGGGGTGGTAGCCATGGACTAAATAAGTAACTTTGATGTGGCCCATCAACTCATAGAACAACGAGAAGCTTGCTTGGTACACCCTCTCCCTCGCCCACGCGCGCGCGGTTGCTCACAGCACGAGGAGAAGCTTCGACTTACAATTATAGTGGGCTTTATAGTACAAGCGGTGGACGTGCAGCAGTCATTCGGTGTCAGATTGCCAGAAGTACATATATACTGTAGTACTACCATCATCATATTGCTCGTATTCTGGAAGAGGCGAAGAGCCAAGCACATGGTCACCTACTCATAGTATAATCGGCCGTGTTTGCACGATTTTTTAACATACAATCTGAGTGGATAGCTCCTGTGGTCATCACACGTGAGCGGATGTATAGGTGGGCTAGGTGGCAGGCGGCAACAATCTAAGTGCTAAAAAAGAGTTGATCCAATGCTTGGTTTTGTTTGGATTTTCCAACTAGGACCATCAGATAGAGTGAATCAATGGCTTACATTCAAAGTTATTCTCATAGTATAGAATGGTATAGGAACGTGGATAGATTTGGTTGATTTTATATCGCTGAATAATATAAAATATTATGAGTGCAGACGCTCCACCGCGAGGTTTGTTTCTCCTTCTCGGTCATCGGGAATCTATGTTCTTCCACTCTTTTGTTCATCCTTTTGCCGACACACGGGACATCTAGCATCAAGGTGGATGTGTCATGCAAGAAAATGGAGATATGCAGTGCGTAAGTGAGTCGTGCACTTCGATGGCACCTAGTACTACACAATATTTTTTCTCCTCGATGGCACATGAATAGTGCACATACTCAATGGCGGAGCATGGGATGGTAGCCATGGACATGGTCGGCCCTTTTTGAAGACAGTACTAAATAACATTCATGTGTCCCGTCAACTCGACGAGAAGCTTGCTTACTACGCCCTCTCCCTCGCCAACGCGTGCGCGGTGGCTCGCAGCATGAGGAGAAACTTTTGCTTACAACCGGTGGACGTGTAGCAGTTCATTTGATGTCAGATTGCCAGAAGTACTACTGTAGTACCATCATTATTGTTCGACTTTCGAAAGAGGAGAAGAGCCAAGCGCAAGGTCACCTACTAACCTAGTATAGTAGTATACTATATCCAAAACTGGTCCACCTTTTTAGAGCATGGTTAATTAATATAGGAGGCTTTTGCAGCGACACATCATTTAGAGCGAGTACTCTCTTCGTAGGAACAAAGGAAGTGAAAAAAAGTTGGAGTGGATGCTAGATTGCCAATTAAAACATGATTACATAGGGAAAAAAATCCTATAGCATTCTATCCTATGAATCAAACGACCAATGTAGGAATATTATGAGGGGTCTCTCCAACAGTGTTCCTCGGCTCGCACCTAGCATCACGGTGGTCGAACTTGGAGTCATTCATCTGGTACACATGGCATCTCAGATCTGGACACAAGGTGACGTACACCGTCAAGGATAATGTTGTCCTCAAAGTCGGACATACATGGTCAAGGTCCACTGTTAAGGGGGTAAGGGCGAACGCGACCTCTCACTGCGTCCGCCATTTGAAGCGGAGCGCCGGCCGAGGGCACCGCCCACTGCACTCCCAGTTGTACCCGCCTCCTCGCTGCATTCAAAAACCTACATTCACTAGCAAGATGCCCATGCGTTGCACGAAACACCAAGATGCATTTGTATGAGTAGTTTATCTTGTGGGAGAAAAGGATGAACGTGGGAAGGCCTTATTTGCAAATGTGGAGAGGGGTGTGGGTATCTTTTTGCAAAACTGCCATTGTTTCCTTCCTATCCGTCAGTTATAAATCGGACGACTTATATTGCAGGATGGCAGGCACACCATCATCACCAACTCTGTTTTTTCATAAGAGTAGATAGAGATAGAGAAACCCGCGTGGAATGCGAGAAACCCACTCCGGCCACACAAGTCCGTTCAGGAGCAGGACGTTGGACAAGCTCCTCCTTCCACCATTTTCTCCACTCTTTCGACGGCATCCGACGAGCAGGAAGAGTAGTTCTCCAACATAATAGCTGTCTGGGTGGCCCGCCGAGCCCGGCAGCTCGCTGCTCCACCTACCTCGCCTAGCACGTCGGAGGCAGTTGCCGCGCTAATCCAACGCGTGGTTCCGTAGCTGGTCATGTTGGGGAACGTAGAAGAAATTCAAAATTTTCCTACGTGTCACCAAGATCTATCTATGGAGAAACCAGCAACGAGGGGAAGGAGAGTGCATCTACATACCCTTGTAGATCGCTAAGAGGAAGCGTTCAAGAGAACGGGGTTGAAGGAGTCGTACTCGTCGTGATCCAAATCACCGGAGATCCTAGTGCCGAATGGACGGCACCTCCGCGTTCAACACACGTACAGCCCGGTGACGTCTCCCATGCCTTGATCCAGCAAGGAGAGAGGGAGAGTGTCGGTGTCAAAACCGGCGGATCTCGGGTAGGGGGTCCCGAACTGTGCGTCTAGGCGGATGGTAACAGGAGACAAGGGACACGATGTTTTTACCCAGGTTCGGGCCCTCTCGATGGAGGTAAAACCCTACTCCTGCTTGATTGATATTGATGATATGGGTAGTACAAGAGTGGATCTACCACGAGATCAAGGAGGCTAAACCCTAGAAGCTAGCCTATGGTATGATTGTTGTAATGGTTGTGTTGTCCTACGGACTAAAACCCTCCGGTTTATATAGACACCGGAGAGGGCTAGGGTTACACAGAGCCGGTTACAACGGTAGGAGATCTACATATCCGTATCGCCAAGCTTTCCTTCCACGCCAAGGAAAGTCCCATCCGGACACGGGACGAAGTCTTCAATCTTGTATCTTCATAGTCTTGGAGTCCGGCTGACGATGATAGTCCGGCTGTCCGGACACCCCCTAGTCCAGGACTCCCTCAGTAGCCCCTGAACCAGGCTTCAATGACGATGAGTCCGGCGCGCATATTGTTCAGCATTGCAAGGCGGGTTCCTCCTCCGAATAATTCATAAAAGATTGTGAACACCAGGATAGTGTCCGGCTCTGCAAAATAAATTCCACATTCCACCGTAGAGAGAAATATATGTACACAAGTTCAATCTGCTGACGTTTTTTGTGGCATGACGTCATACCACCACCAAGCCTTTACTTGAATCGTTTTTTATTATACCACCTCAGCGCGTTTAGTGAAGCAGTTTCCTTGGCACGTCTTGTCGAAGCAGAGATCATGTTCCCCTTATTCCGGGATTCCCATCAATACAGACGTGGGTAACCCAACCGCGCCCATCGCCATGCCTCCTCCATCGAAGGCGGGCTCCAAACGGTCACGGAGTTGGCTCTTGGTATTCTCCCTCTTTATAATGGGACCAAGGCTTGTTTCTTTTCTTCAATCCTCAATCGAATCTACTCCTTGCCCCGAGTTCCAACAGCCAGAGCCCCAGATTCGAGCGCTTCGGACCTTCAACAATGTCCGGCTCCGACCTACAGGGCCGGTGGATGCCCTCCTCCGTTACGGAAGTAGACGTGCTAAAGCTGCGAGAGGCCAAGTACCTATCTTACGAGGTTTCGCACAGGTTGCCCGTTGAAGGGCAAGTCATCCCCACCCCCGAGCCCGGCGAGTATGTCGTGTTTGTATCCCACCTCCGTCGGGGTTTAGGCTTCCCGATGGATCCTTTTGTGAGAGGGCTCATGTTTTATTATGGGCTGGAATTCCATGACTTGGCTCCGGAGTCCATCCTCCATATTTCCGCATTTATTGTCGTCTGCGAAGCCTTCCTCCGCGTCACCCCTCACTTCGGTTTGTGGCTTAAGACCTTCGACGTGAAGCCAAAGATGATCGAGGGGCGTCAAGCAGAGTGCGGTGGGGCAGTTGTGAGCAGAAGGGTCGACGCTCCGTGGCCCGAGGGCTCTTTCCAGGAGGAGCTTGGCTTATGGCAGCAGGAGTGGTTCTACATAACCGCTCCCAGGGGCAGCAGGCAGAAGCCGCCGCCCATCTTCTGCTTGGGCCCTCCACAGCGGCTGATGTCATGGGTCAGCCAGGGGCTCAACTGGGGGCTGCCAAAGGACGCGCCCCTATTGCAGGGCCGGATTCGAGACCTCCAAGCGAGGGAGATCGATCTGGTCATGGTGATGCAGGTCATGCTGATTAGGCGTCTCCTGCCCTGCAAACGCCGCCCTCTCTGGCTATGGGAGTTTAATCCGGAGGGACCACAGATTCTCCAACACTTCATGAGTATGACGCCTGTGGAGATGTACAAATTATTCTTCGGATCACGAGAGGCGTGTCCGGAATTGACCGAGGACGCCGGCCTAAGCTGCAATCGCCCGGATACACAAGTAAGTAGCTCCGTGTCCGGACTTACCGTTTGTTTGCCTTTCTATGATTCGCCCTTTGACCAATTTCCTTCTAAACAGGAGTGGATAGCGCAGGCAAAACTGATACGGTGTTCGGCCCCTCTCCCAGAGACTATGCCGGATTCCGTGCTGGTTAGGATGCTGGAGGTTGCGTCTTCAGAGGAAGGCGAAGGGGAGAACAGAGGAACTACCGCCTCAACCAAGGAGGCTTTTGAGGAAGGGGGGATCGAGAATCCCTCCTTCCAGGGGGAGAAGAGGACCGCCTCTGAAAACCCGGAGGCCAAAGCCTCGGAGCGGGGGAAGAGATCTTACACAGAGGGTCCTGTGTCCGGAGAGGTTCCGGCCGCACAATCTCCCCTAAAGAATCAGCCCTCCAGCGAGCCGTAAGTAGAAGAAAGGGAGTTTTATAATATGGGACATCCCAATTTGTACTTCTGAGGATAACTTAGGTTTTTACCTTGTAGTTCGGATCTCCGTCCTTCTCAGATGAGCTCGTCTTCGGGGGAACTCCGTCCGGAGATGATGGAGAGCGAGACGCCTCCATCTGCCGCACCATCGGTTAGGGCGGACGAGCCTGAAGTGTCATCACGGAGGGTATCCCCGAGTCCGGCAGGGCCAGTTAATTCGGCACCAACTGGTATGCGGCCGGGAGAGCTGAAGGATCTGCTTGAGAGGGCGTCTATCTCAAAAGGTCACCGTACACTGATGAGTACGGTGATTGAAAGAATCTCATCCGCCGAAGGCGGATTGCGTGATGCCGTCAGGAGTTTGCTGGCGGGGTTTGAGGTACGTAAAAATGACATAACCTTTGACAGTTTTACACATAAAGTGCGCCCTGTATAGATAGTATCCCCTGAGACTCGGTAGGGTGTCGAGAACGACAGCGTGCCGAGGATCAAAATCCCAGGTATTGATTTTCACCTTTCCTAAGCAGGTGGCGGATAGTTCGGTGGCTAGCCGGACTGATGGAGTTGCCGAACTAAAGCGGCAACTCGATGTTGCGGATGCAGACATCACGCTAGTCAACAGGCGACTTGACGAGCCGCAAGGTAGGTTTCTTCTCCGTGGTCACCTAGTAAGGGAGCCAGAGCCCACCCCTTACAATATATGTGCTTGACGCAGATGGTGCCGCTGCTGTGGAGAGCCTTCGGGCAGAACTTGCTCAAGCCAAGGAGCAAGCCAGAAGGAGTGATGCGGCTGCCTCGAGGGCGGCCGAAGAGCTGGAAGCCGAAAGGGCTGCACACCGCCGAAGCAGGGAAGAGATGGCCGGAATGGCCGTGAAGTTAAAGGATGCTACCGACCGCAATGAGGTTCTTGAAAAGGAGTGCCTAGCGGCGCGAGAAGACCTAGGGAAGGCCACCGCCGAATCCAAGGATGCCCGGTCTGCAATGCGGGCTATAAAGGAGGAGCTGCGCCAGGCCGGAGACATTGTGGCTGGCAAGCCCTTTCTGCTGCGCCGACGGTTCACGGATCCAAAGTATGCTCAGCTTGGCCAGTTGTGGGGTCCAGAGGATCCTTATATGGACTTAGCGGCGAGTGCGGCGGATGCCATTATGCACTTCCGAAGTCAGAAGGATCACAAGACGAAAGAGCTGTTTTGGTCTCAATTCCATAGTCCGGAGCGTTCACTTCTGCTGACCGATCGACTGGCTGAGTGGGCTGAGCTTAATAGATTGTCCGGACTTGCCATGACGAACATCGTGACTCATGTCTGGCCGGATAGGCCCAAGCCGAAAAGTTATTTTGGCCTATTGCAGCAATTTCTTGGGGCGGTGCCGCATATCAAGGCGATGAAGCGGTCGGCCTGCATAGAGGGTGCACAGATGGCCCTCGCCCGTGTGAAGACACATTGGACAGAGATGGATGCCACCGCTGTTGCGACCCAGGGTTCGGATGAGAGCCGGTTACCCGCCGAGCACTATTTTGGGGAAGTTCTGCGTGGTGCTCGTGTAATAGAGTCGCAGTGCTCGAAAAATGTCACATTCAAATGAACATTTTGGTTTGTAAAACGATGTTTATGATGTAAGCGCTTTTTGGTACTTGTGCGTTCAAGTATTAAAATATCTCCTGTGCGGCCGTTTAATGTATACTTGTGTATAACCTGAAAGATGGCAGTCTTCGGCTTTAGCCCCCACGCACATGGTGCGGGGGTGTTTGCAAAATAGCGCGTTTTCACACTTAATCCAATGTCTTGGTCCTGTAAAGAAGGTGGTAGCGTAGCAAACGAGGCAACCGGACTATAATGCTTTATCACTTTCACTTAGCCATAGGAGTTCGAGGGTGGGGCTACGATATAGCCCCTAGGGGCACCGCGCTCTCCGGATTCGGGGCGCGTGTGTGCCTGACCGGGAAACGGTCCTTCGTCAAAGCGGAGGAATTCTAAACATTCCGGTAGTCGATCGAGTGGTTGACCAGTCTCTCGCTGTATCATGACAGTCAGTTTTCGGCTTTCTCTACTGAGGTGCTCGCCCGGCCGAACCGGGGCACAATCGCAGTAGTTCTCCTGGTGCCGCATTATCCGATGATACGGAACGTAAGGCAGCAAAACACAGGAGCCGGGCAAACCCAACATTTGACCAAAGACATGATTCGGAGCTGATGCTTATAAGGCCTAACTCGAGACGCCGAACACTCCCTAAGGTATTCGGTCTTTGTGATAGCGGGCAGAACAACGCCCTAAGCCCCTAGTGTCCAGGTACACGCAAGGACCTCTGACGCGGCCGATGCCAAAACGTCAGCCTCCTCTCTGGTTATAATGAGAAACCAGGGGATGTATAGCAACAAGAGACAGTAAAAAAGGTTTACGCAGGGTCTTAATCTGAAAAGATTCCTTGCAACGGGTCCCTACTGCACGTCTGCGCCTGTGTCTCCGTTGTGCTGTATCCTGGACAGGTGTAACATGCTGTTCATCTGTAAAAAGAGAGGAACTTAGTTTGAAAGGAAATTGTGCAAAAAATGTGTTAAAAATTGAAATGTTAATGAATGAATAAGGCCAAGCTTATATTAGCTCATACGTACAGCCCCTTGTAAAGGGGTGTGCGGCTAGGGAGCCCCTAGCTTATTTATGCCGGACTCGTCTAACCGTGTCCGGGGTCTTTGAACGACCTTTTAATGAGATGATGCCGCATGGACCGGGCATTTTAAGTGTAAGAGACGCGTAGTGTGGTATTGCATGAAAGCGGACGAAAGCTTCACCTCCCAATAGTGCTTGATGGCTACTTTTGAATGGAGCGATATGAAAGATTAGCTTTTCGCGTCGGAAGTTGTCGGGTGACCCAAACATAACTTCTAGTAGTAAGGAGCCCGTGCACTTGGCGTAAGGGCCTGGCGTCACTCCTTTAAAGGAAGTGTGGCTATGTCGAATGTTGGTAAGGTCTATCCCCAACTTGCGGATTGTGTCCGGATAGAGCAGGTTTAAATCACTGCCGCCGTCCATCAGGACTTGTGTAAATTGTAGTCCGTCAATTATAGGATCCAGTATCAGAGCAGTCCATCCTGCGTTTCGAATACTTCTGGAATAGTCCAGGTGATCGAACGTAACTGGTTTTGACATCCAACCTCGAGGTTCCGCTGGGGTGGACCGTGCGATACCTAGTTTGGCGGGTGCTGCACTGTTGTTCCGCACTATCACATGAAGTGAGTTTACTGTTTTGACTTCTTGCGGGAAAGTCTTTTGTTTTCCGGCGCTCTGCTGTTGGGGTTCGTCATCATCCTCGCTTAGCGCGTCGAGCCCCTTGTGTTCGGCGTTGGGACGGCCGGACTGTTTGAAGACCCAACAATCTCGGTGGGTGTGGTTTGCAGGCCTTTCGGAGGTGCTGTGGATTTGACATATCCGATCCAAAATTTTGTTTAAGTTGGATAGCTTATCACTGTTGTCCTTAAGAGGCAGTGCTTTGTTGTTCGGCCGCGAGCTTTTGAATCCGGCGTTGAGCGCCGTGTTCTTTGGGCTTTTTTCTTTATTTTGGCGCTGATCCTTTCTGCGCCGTGATTTCCCGTTTCCATCTCTGATCTCGGATGTACTCGGGTCGCTGGTGCTGCATCTTGCTAGCCAGCTATCTTCCCCCGCGCAAAAGCGGGTCATGGGGTTTGTTAGCGCGGCCATAGTTCTCAGCTTCTCTTGGCCGAGGTGTCTGGCGAGCCATTCGTCTCGGACATTATGTTTAAAAGCTGCTAAGGCTTCGGCGTCCGTATAGTCGACTATTTGGTTCTTTTTGGTAAGAAACCTGTTCCAGAATTTGCGCGCTGACTCTCCGGGCTGTTGGGTTATGTGACTTAAATCGTCTGCATCCGGAGGTCGGACATAAGTCCCTTGAAAATTTGCTCTAAACGCATCCTCGAGCTCTTCCCAACTTCCAACAGTATTTTCTGGGAGGGCTTTGAGCCAATGCCGAGCTAGCACTTTGAGCTTGAGGGGTAGATATTTTATGGCGTGGAGATCATCTCCTCTAGCCATGTGTATGTGGAGGATGTAATCCTCAATCCAGACTCCGGGGTCTGTTGTTCCGTCGTATGCCTCTATGTTTATGGGTTTGAACTCCACTGGAAATTCATGATCCAGCACCTCATCGGTGAAACATAGTGGGTGTGCGGCGCCCCTGTATTTGGGTGTGCCGTTGTCTTCGAATACTCGACGTGTTGCGTTGCTTCCTGGGCCCCTCTTTTTTGGTCCATAAATGGACCTCACCGGGCCGTCTATTTTCCGAGGATCGGGAGTCGGCTTGTGTGCGGCGCCGCTTATAGCTTGTGGCCTGTCATCTGGTCGTCTATCCAGCCAGGCGGCCTCTTTGCTTTTTGACTGTGGGGGCTCTATGGCCTCCTCGTCGAATTCTGGCAGCAGCTTGCGCTTCGGGTAGCTCTTTGTTTGGTGGCTATTGCCATATTTGTCCGAGGTCTTGAGTACTTTGCTCCACCTTATTCTGAGTATGTCTTCCGCTGTTTTGAGCTTCCATTTTTCCTTCTTCAGACTTCTTGCAGTGGCGACGAGTCTTTTGTGAAGGTTCTTATGCTCCGTTGGTGTGTCCGGCGTGAGGTCGTCTGGACTGTTGTTTTCGCCGGGCATGGATTGATTATCTGATTCATCCTGTTCGGATGGTTGCTTTGTTGCATGTTCGTCGTCCACTGGTTTGCCCTGCTCCATTGCTGGGTCATTAGGAGTGCTGTTTTTGTCGAGGCGGGACTTAGGGCGGCGTCTGCGTCGCCGTTTTGGTTGTTTGTCGGCGGAATTATCCTTTGCCGCGTCCCGTTTTCCTCGTTATCGCTTCCTTTTGGGGTGTCCACCATATATACACCATGGGTTGGGGTGGCCTTCCAGTGCTCGGTAGGCGCTGGTTCTTGGTAGTCTCCGGCATCGTCGTCCATACCGTCGATGTCTTTGGAGCTGTAGTCTAGTATGTCAGTTAGATCGTCGACAGTGGCTATAAAGTGGGTGGTGGGTGGGCTTTGAATTTCTTCATCGTCCGCATCCCAACCCTCCTGACCGTAGTCCGACCAGGGTTCTCCTAATAACGAGAGATGCTTTAGCGAATTTAGTATATCGCCAAAGGGTGAGTGCTGAAAGATGTCCGCAGGGTGAACTCCATGATCGGTGCCCAATCGGATTCGATTGGCAGGGGCGCAGGAGGTTCGGAGTCCGGCATGGAGTCCGGCGCCTCGGAGTCACGAGCTTTATAAGGGACAAGGTCGGTATTCGGCTCCATCGCCGTAGAAGTTGCAGCTACCGAGGCGGTGTCCAGCCACCTATCCTCGATCTGTGCGGTCTGCTCCGAACTATGGGTCAGAGCGGACTCGTGTGCAGCCTCTAGGGCACTATCCGGCGGCAGAGCTAAATCATGCCCATCGTGACAGCGCGGCATGCTCGACTGTGGCTCGAATCCATCGAAGATCAAGTCTCCGCGGATGTCGGTCGTGAAGTTTAGGCTTCCAAGACTGATCTGATGACCAGGGGCATAGCTTTCGATCTGCTCCAGGTGGCCAAGCGAATTGGCCTGCAGTGTAAAGCCGCCAAACACGAAGATCTGTCTGGGAGAAAAGTCTCACCCTGGACGGCGTTGTTGTTGATTGAAGAAGCCATCAAGCCTATCGGTGACGACACAGAGGAACTCTCAATGAAAGCACCAATGTCGGTGTCAAAACCGGCGGATCTCGGGTAGGGGGTCCCGAACTGTGCGTCTAGGCGGATGGTAACAGGAGACAAGGGACACGATGTTTTTACCCAGGTTCGGGCCCTCTCGATGGAGGTAAAACCCTACTCCTGCTTGATTGATATTGATGATATGGGTAGTACAAGAGTGGATCTACCACGAGATCAAGGAGGCTAAACCCTAGAAGCTAGCCTATGGTATGATTGTTGTAATGGTTGTGTTGTCCTACGGACTAAAACCCTCCGGTTTATATAGACATCGGAGAGGGCTAGGGTTACACAGAGACGGTTACAACGGTAGGAGATCTACATATCCGTATCGCCAAGCTTGCCTTCCACGCCAAGGAAAGTCCCATCCGGACACGGGACGAAGTCTTCAATCTTGTATCTTCATAGTCTTGGAGTCCGGCTGACGATGATAGTCCGGCTGTCCGGACACCCCCTAGTCCAGGACTCCCTCAGAGAGGTTGAGGAAGACTCCATCCAGCAGCAGCACAACGGCGTGGTGGTGGTGGAGGAGCATGGCAATCCTGCAGGGCTTCGCCAAGCACCGCGAGAGAGGAGGAGTACTTGGGAGAGGGGGAGGGCTGCGCCAGAACTTGGGGTGCGGCTGCCCTCCCACCCCTCCACTATTTATAGGTGGGGAAAAGAGGGGTCCGGCCCCCCTAGATCCCATCTAGGGTTGGGGGCGGCGGCCAAGGGGGGACGAGTGCCTCCCAAGTCAAGTGGAGGCCCTCCCCCTTTGGGTTTCCCCCTTCCCATGCGCATGGGCCTTGGGGGGCTAGTGCCCCTGGCCCATTAATGCTAGGGCACCCCCCTACAGCCCATGCTACTGTATTGGACGTGGTGGAACAATTTCCGGACCTCCGGACCCCTCTGGAATCCTCCAGAACCTTCTGGAAGCTTCCCGGTACAATACCGGAAAAACCCGAACTTTTCCCGGAACCCGAACAACAACTTTCCATATATAAATCTTTACCTCCAGACCATTTCGGAACTCCTCGTGACGTCCGGGATCTCATCCGGGACTCCGAACAACATTCGGTAACCACATACAAACTTCCTTTATAACCCTAGCGTCATCGAACCTTAAGTGTGTAGACCCTACGGGTTCGGGAGACATGTAGACATGACCGAGACGTTCTCCAGTCAATAACCAACAGCGGGATCTGGATACCCATGTTGGCTCCCACATGTTCCACGATGATCTCAACGGATGAACCACGATGTCAAGGACTCAATCGATCCCGTATACAATTCCCTTTGTCTAGCGGTATAGTACTTGCCCGAGATTTAATCGTCGGTATACCGATACCTTGTTCAATCTCGTTACCGGCAAGTCTCTTTACTCATTCCGTAAAACATCATCCCACGATCAACTCTTTGATCACATTGTGCACATTATGATGATGTCCTACCGAGTGGGCCCAGAGATACCTCTCCGTCACACGGAGTGACAAATCCCAGTCTCGATTCATGCCAACCCAACAAACACTTTCGGAGATACCTGTAGTGCACCTTTATAGCCACCCAGTTATGTTGTGACGTTTGGTACACCCCAAGCATTCCTACGGTATCCAGGAGTTGCACAATCTCATGGTCTAAGGAAAAGATACTTGACATTAGAAAAGCTTTAGCATACGAACTACACGATCTCTGTGCTAGGCTTAGATTGGGTCTTATCCATCTCATCATTCTCCTAATGATGTGATCCTATTATCAACGACATCCAATGTCCATGGTCAGGAAACCATAACCATCTATTGATCAACGAGCTAGTCAACTAGAGGCTTACTAGGGACATGGTGTTGTCTATGTATCCACACATGTATCTGAGTTTCCTATCAATACAATTATAGCATGGATAATAAACGATTATCATGAACAAGGAAATATAATAATAACCAATTTATTATTGCCTCTAGGGCATATTTCCAACAGTCTCCCACTTGCACTAGAGTCAATAATCTAGTTCACATTGCCATGTGATTAACACTCACAGGTCACATCACCATGTGACCAACATCCAAATAGTTTACTAGTGTCATTAAACTAGTTCACATCATCATGTGATTAGGACTCAATGAGTTCTGGGGTTTGATCATGTTTTGCTTGAGAGAGGTTTTAGTCAACGGGTCTTCAACATTCAGATCCGTATGTACTTCGCAAATCTCTAGGTCATATTGTAAATGCTGCTTCCACGCTCCACTTGGAGCTATTCGAAATGGTCGCTCCACTATATGTATCCGGTTTGCTACTTAGAGTCACTCGGATAGGTGTTAAAGCTTGCATCGACGTAATCCTTTACGCCAAACTCTTTATCACCTCCATAATCGAGAAACATGTCCTTATTTACTCCAAGGACAATTTTTGACCGCTGTCCAATGATCCATTCCTGGATCATTCTTGTACCCCTTGACTGACTCATGGCAAGGCACACTTCCGGTGCGGTACACAGCATAGCATACTATAGAGCCTACGTCTGAAGCATAGGGGACGACCTTCGTCCTTTTTCTCTATTCTGCCATGGTCGAGCTTTAAGTCTTAACTTCATACCTTACATCTCAGGCAAGAACTCCTTCTTTGACTGATCCATCTTGAACACCTTCAAGATCATGTCAAGGTATATGCTCATTTGAAAGTACCATTAAGTGTTTTGATCTATCCTTATAGATCTTGATGCTCAATGTTCAAGTAGCTTAATCCAGGTTTTCTATTGAAAAACACTTTTCAAATAACCCTATATGCTTTCTAGAATTTCTACATCATTTCTGATCAACAATATGTCAACAACATATACTTATTAGAAATTCTATAGTGCTCCCACTCACTTCTTTGGAAATAGAAGTTTCTCATAAACTTTGTATAAGCCCAAAATCTTTGATCATCTCATCAAAGCGCACATTCCAACTCCGAGATGCTTACTCCAGTCCTTAGAAGGATCGCTGGAGCCAGCATACCTTTTAGCATCCTTAGGATCGACAAAAACTTTCTGATTGTATCACATACAACCTTTCCTTACGAAGACGGGTAAGGAAACTCGTTTTGATATCCATCTGCCAGATTTCATAAATGCAGCTAATGCTAACATGATTCCGATGGACTTAAGCATCGCTACGGATGAGAAAATCTCATCATAGTCAACTCCTTGAACTTGTGAAAAACTCTTCGCCACAAGTCGACCTTCATAGACGGTGACATCACCGTCCACGTCCGTCTTCTTCTTAAAGATCCATTTATCTCAATGGCTTGCCGATCATCGGGCAAGTCCACCAAAGTCCATGCTTTGTTCTGATACATGGATCCTATCTCGGATTTCATGGCTTCTAACCATTTGTCGGAATTTGGGCCCACCATTGCTTCTCCATAGCTCGTAGGTTCATTGTTGTCTAGCAACATGACCTTCAAGACAGGATTATTGTACCACTCTGAAGTAGTACACATCCTTGTCGCCCTACGAGGTACGGTAGTGGCTTGATCCGAAGTTTCATGATCACTATCATAAGCTTCTACTTCAATTGGTGTAGGTGCCACAGGAACAACTTCCTGTGCCCTGCTACACACTAGTTGTAGTGACGGTTCAATAACCATATCAAGTCTCCACCATCCTCCCACTCAACTTTTCGAGACAAACTTTTCCTCGAGAAAGGACCCGATTCAAGAAACAATCCCTATTGCTTTCGGATCTGAATTAGGAGGTATACCCAACTGTTTTGGGTGTCCTATGAAGATGCATTTTATCCGCTTTGGGTTCGAGCTTATCAACCTGAAACTTTTTCACATAAGCGTCGCAGCCCCAAACCTTTAAGAAATGACAGCTTAGGTTTCTCTAAACCATAGTTCATATGGTGTCATCTCAACGGAATTACGTAGTGCCCTATTTAAAGTGAATGTGGTTGTCTCTAATGCCTAACCCATAAACGATAGTGGTAATTCAATAAGAAACATCATGGTATGCACCATATCCAATAGGGTGCAACTATGATGTTCGGACACACCATCAAACTATGGTGTTCCAGGCGGTATTAATTGTGAAACAATTTCCACAATGTCTTAATTGCGTGCCAAAGCTCGTAACTCAGATACTCATCTCTATGATCATATCATAGACATTTTATCCTCTTGTCATGATGATCTTCAACTTCACTCTGAAATTACTTGAACCATTCAATAATTCAGACTTGTGTTTCATCAAGTAAATATACTCAACATCTACTCGAATCATCTATGAAGTAAGAACATAATGATATTCACTACATGCCTCAGCACTCATTGGACTGCACACATCGAAATGTGTTACTTCCAACAAGTTGCTATCTGGTTCCATCTTACTGAAAACGAGGCTTTTCAGTCATCTTGCCCATGTGGTATGATTTGCATATCTCAAGTGATTCAAAATCAAGTGAGTCCAAACGATCCATCTGCATGGAGTTTCTTCATGCGTATACACCAATAGACATGGTTCGCATGTCTCAAACTTTTCAAAAACGAATGAGTCCAAAGATCCATCAATATGGAGCTTCTTCATGCGTTTTATACCAATATGACTTACATGGCAGTGCCACAAGTAAGTGGTACTATCATTACTATCTTATATCTTTTGGCATGAAAATGTGTATCACTACGATCGAGGTTCAATAAACCATTCCTTTAGGTGCAAGACCATTGAAGGTATTATTCAAATAAATAGAGTAACCATTATTCTCCTTAAATGAATAATCGTATTGCGGCAGACATAATCCAATCATGTCTATGCTCAACGCAAACACCAAATGACAATTATTCAGGTTTAATACTAATCTTGATGGTAGAGGGAGCGTGCGATGTTTGATCATATCAAACTTGGAAACACTTCCAACACATATCGCCAGCTCACCTTTAGCTAGTCTCCTATTTATTCCGTAGCTCTTTTATTTCGAGTTACTAACACTTAGTAACTGAACCGGTATCTAATACTCTGGTGCTACTAGGAGTACTAGTAAAGTACACATTAACATAATGTATATCCAATATACTTCTATCGACCTTGTCAGCCTTCTTATCTACCAAGTATCTAGGGTAATTCTGCTCCAGTGGTTGTTCCCCTTATTACAGAAGCACTTAGTCTCGGGTTTGGGTTCAACCTTGGGTTTCTTCACTAGAGCAGCAGCTGATTTGCCATTTCATGAAGTATCCCTTCTTGCCCTTGCTCTTCTTGAAACTAGTGGTTTCACCAACCATCAACAATTGATGCTCCTTCTTGATTTCTACTTTCACGGTGTCAAACATCGCGAATACCTCAAGGATCATCATATCTATCCCTGATATGTTATAGTTCATCACGAAGCTCTAACAGCTTGGTGGCAATGACTTTGGAGAAACATCACTATCTCATCTGGAAGATCAACTCCCACTCGATTCAAGTGATTGTTGCACTCAGACAATCTGAGCACAAGCTCAACGATTGAGCTTTTCTCCCTTAGTGTGCAGGCTAAGAAAATCGTCGGAGGTCTCATACCTCTTGACGTGGGCACGAGCCTGAAATCCCAATTTCAGCCCTCGAAACATCTCATATGTTCCGCAATGTTTCGAAAACATCTTTGGTGCCTCAACTCTAAACCGTTTAACTGAACTATCACGTAGTTATCAAAATGTGTATGTCCGATGTTCGCAACATCCACAAACGACGTTTGGGGTTCAGCACACTGAGCGGTGCATTAAGGACATAAGCTTTCTACTGTCCGCATAATCGCTACTGTCAACTTTCAACTATATTTTCTCTAGGAACATATCTAAACAGTGGAACTAAAGCGCGAGCTTACGACATAATTTGCAAAGATCTTTTGACTATGTTCAGGATAATTAAGTTCATCTTATGAACTCCCACTCAGATAGACATCCCTCTAGTCATCTAAGTGATTACATGATCCGAGTCAACTAGGCCGTGTCCGATCATCACGTGAGACGGACTAGTCATCATCGGTGAACATCTTAATGTTGATCGTATCTACTATACGACTCATGCTCGACCTTTCGGTCTCTTGTGTTCCGAGGCCATGTCTGTACATGCTAGGCTCGTCAAGTCAACCTAAGTGTTTCGCGTGTGTAAATCTGGCTTACACCCGTTGTATGTGAACGTAAGAATCTATCACACCCGATCATCACGTGGTGCTTCAAAACGACGAACTTTCACAACGGTGCACAGTGAGGGGGAACACTTTCTTGAAATTTTAATGAGGGATCATCTTATTTACTACCGTCGTTCTAAGCAAATAAGATGCATAAACATGATAAACATCACATGCAATCAAATAGTGACATGATATGGCCAATATCATTTTGCTCTTTTGATCTCCATCTTCGGGGCTCCATGATCATCATCGTCACCGGCATGACACCATGATCTCCATCATCATGATCTCCATCATCGTGTCTTCATGAAGTTGTCTCGCCAACTATTACTTCTACTACTATGGCTACCGGTTAGCAATAAAGTAAAGTAATTACATGGCGTTGTTCAATGACACGCAGGTCATACAATAAATTAAGACAACTCCTATGGCTCCTGCCGGTTGTCATACTCATCGACATGCAAGTCGTGATTCCTATTACAAGAACATGATCAATCTCATAGATCACATATCATTCATCACATTCTTTTTGGCCATATCACATCACATAGCAAACCCTGCAAAAACAAGTTAGACGTCCTCTAATTGTTGTTTGCATGTTTTACGTGGCTGCTATGGGTTTCTAGCAAGAACGTTTCTTACCTACGCAAAAACCACAATGTTATATGTCAATTGCTATTTACCCTTCATAAGACCCTTTTCATCGAATCCGACCCGACTAAAGTGGGAGAGACTGGCACCTGCTAGCCACCTTATGCAACAAGTGCATGTCAGTCGGTGGAACCTGTCTCACGTAAGTGTACGTGTAAGGTCGGTCCGGGCCGCTTCATCCCACAATGCCGTCGAATCAAGATTGGACTAGTACCGGTAAGCATATTGAACAAAATTAACGCCCACAACTACTTTGTGTTCTACTCGTGTAAAGAATCTACGCAATAGACCTAGCTCATGATGCCACTGTTGGGGAACGTAGCAGAAATTCAAAATTTTCCTACGTGACACCAAGATCAATATATGGAGAAACCAGCAACGAGGGGAATGAGAGTGCATCTACATACCCTTGTAGATCGCTAAGCGGAAGCGTTCAAGAGAACGGGTTGAAGGAGTCGTACTCGTCGTGATCCAAATCACCGGAGATCCTAGTGCCGAACGGACGGCACCTCCGCGTTCAACACACATACAGCCCGGTGACGTCTCCCATGCCTTGATCCAGCAAGGAGAGAGGGAGAGGTTGAGGAAGACTCCATCCAGCAGCAGCACAATGGCGTGGTGGTGGTGGAGGAGCGTGGCAATCCTGCAGGGCTTCGCCAAGCACCGCGAGAGAGGAGGAGTACTTGGGAGAGGGGGAGGGCTGCGCCAGAACTTGGGGTGCGGCTGCCCTCCCACCCCTCCACTATTTATAGGTGGGGAAAAGAGGGGGCCGGCCCCCTAGATCCCATCTAGGGTTGGGGGCGGCGGCCAAGGGGGGAGGAGTGCCTCCCAAGTCAAGTGGAGGCCCTCCCCCTTAGGGTTTCCCCCTTCCCATGCGCATGGGCCTTGGGGGGCTGGTGCCCCTGGCCCATTAAGGCCAGGGCGCCCCCTACAGCCCATGCTACTGTATTGGACGTGGTGGAACAATTTCCGGACCTCCGGACCCCTCCGAAATCCTCCGAAACCTTCTGGAAGCTTCCCGGTACAATACCGGAAAAACCAGAACTTTTCCCGGAACCCGAACAACAACTTTCCATATATAAATCTTTACCTCCGGACCATTCCAGAACTCCTCGTGACGTCCGGGATCTCATCCGGGACTCCGAACAACATTCGTTAACCACATACAAACTTCCTTTATAACCCTAGCGTCATCGAAGCTTAAGTGTGTAGACCCTACGGGTTCGGGAGACATGTAGACATGACCGAGACGTTCTCCGGTCAATAACCAACAGCGGGATCTGGATACCCATGTTGGCTCCCACATGTTCCATGATGATCTCATCGGATGAACCACGATGTCAAGGACTCAATCGATCCCGTATACAATTCCCTTTGTCTAGCGGTATAGTACTTGCCCGAGATTCGATCGTCGGTATACCGATACCTTGTTCAATCTCGTTACCGGCAAGTCTCTTTACTCGTTCCGTAACACATCATCCCGTGATCAACTCTTTGATCACATTGTGCACATTATGATGATGTCCTACCGAGTGGGCCCAGAGATACCTCTCCGTCAAACGGAGTGACAAATCCCAGTCTCGATTCGTGCCAACCCAACAAACACTTTCGGAGATACCTGTAGTGCACCTTTATAGCCACCCAGTTACGTTGTGACGTTTGGTACACCCAAAGCATTCCTACGGTATCTGGGAGTTGCACAATCTCATGGTCTAAGGAAAAGATACTTGACATTAGAAAAGCTTTAGCATACGAACTACACGATCTCTGTGCTAGGCTTAGGATTGGGTCTTGTCCATCTCATCATTCTCCTAACGATGTGATCCCGTTATCAACGACATCCAATGTCCATGGTCAGGAAACTGTAACCATCTATTGATCAACGAGCTAGTCAACTAGAGGCTTACTAGGGACATGGTGTTGTCTATGTATCCACACATGTATCTGAGTTTCCTATCAATACAATTATAGCATGGATAATAAACGATTATCATGAACAAGGAAATATAATACTAACCAATTTATTATTGCCTCTAGGGCATATTTCCAACAGGTCGCTCCAATACAACTCGAGGAAGAGTGCCGACTTGCTCCACGTCGGCTTGTTGATGAGCACGGTGGCACGGGCGTTGTCGCTGCCCTTGCTACCTCTTGAGCATGCGTTGGTTTTCCCTTGAAGAGGAAAGGGTGATGCAACAAAGTAGCGTAAGTATTTCCCTCAGTTTTTGAGAACCAAGGTATCAAACCAGTAGGAGGCTACATGCAAATCCCTCGTACCTGCACAAACAAATATGAACCTTGCAACCAATGCGAGAAAGGGGTTGTCAATCCCTTCACGGCCACCTGCAAAAGTGAGATCTGATAGTGATAATAAGATAAATATTTTTGGTATTTTTATGATATAGATTGAAAAGTAAATATTGCAAAATATAATAGATCAGAAACTTATATGATGGAAAATAGACCCGGGGGCCATAGGTTTCCCTAGTGGCTTCTCTCAAGATAGCATAAGTATTACAGTGGATGAACAAATTACTGTTGAGCAATTGATAGAAAAGTGCATAGTTATGAGAATATCTTGGCATGATCATGTATATAGGCATTACGTCCGCGACAAGTAGATCGAAAAGATTCTGCATCTACTACTATTACTCCACACATCGACCGCTATCCAGCATGCATCTAGAGTATTAAGTTCATAAGAACAGAGTAACACATTAGGCAAGATGACATGATGTAGAGGGATAAACTCAAGCAATATGATAGAAACCCCATCTTTTCATCCTCGATGGAAACAATACAATACGTGCCTTGCTGCCCCTGCTGTCACTAGGAAAGGACACCAAGATTGAACCCAAAGCTAAGCACTTCTCCCATTGCAAGAAAGATCAATCTAGTAGGCCAAACTAGACTAATAATTCGAAGAGACTTGCAAAGATAACAAATCATACATAAAAGAATTCAGAGGAGATTCAAATATTGTTCACAGATAATCTTGATCATAAACCCACAATTCATCGGATCTCGACAAACACACCGCAAAAAGAATTACATCGAATAGATCTCCAAGGAGATCGACGAGAACTTTGCATTGAGATCCCAAGAGAGAGAAGAAGCCATCTAGGTAATAACTATGGACCCAAAGGTCTGTGGTAAACTACTCACATTTCATCGGAGAGGCTATGGTGTTCATGTAGAAGCCCTCCGTGATCGATTCCCCCTCCAAAGGAGCGCCAGAAAAGGCCCCAAGATGGGATCTCACAGGTATAGAAGGTTGCGACGGTGGAAATAGGGTTTCGTGGTGCTCCTGGATGTTTTCAGGGTATATGAGTATATATAGGCGAAGGAAGTCGGTCAGGGGAGCCACGAGGGGCCCACGAGGGTGGGGGGCGCGCCTCCCTGCCTCGTGGCTTCCTCGTTCCTTTCTTGACGTCCACTCCAAGTCTCCTGGATTGCGTTTGTTCCAAAAATAACTCTCCCAAAGGTTTCTTTACGTCTGGACTCCATTTGATATTCCTTTTCCGCAAAACACTGAAATAGGCAAAAAAATAGTAATTTGGACTGGGCCTCCGGTTAATAGGTTAGTCCCAAAATAATATAGAAGTGTATAGTAAAGCCCATTAAACATCCAAAATGGATAATATAATAGCATGGAACAATAAAAAAAATTATAGATACGTCGGAGATGTATCAGCCCTCGCTGCCGCCGTGTCCTATAGCGCCTTCGGTGCCTACGACTGCACCATCCGTCATCGATGCGCGCGTAGCCGTGCCATGCAGGTAGAGGAAGAAGCCGCCGTGGATGTCGATTTTAGTGGAACCTGCTGTCAGCTGACCTCATGGTGCTCCAGGTATTTCTATATTCGTAACTAGGTACTCCCTTCGTTTCTTTTTAGTTTGCATATAAGATTTGGTCAAAGTCAAACTTTGTTAAGTTTGACTAGCTTTGTAGGAAAATATATCAACATTCACACTATGGAATCAATACTATTAGATGTATGATGGATTTAATTTTAATAACATATAAATTTAGTATTGTAGATGTTGATATTTTTTCTACAAAGTTAGTCAAACTTTACAAAGCTTGAATTTGACCAAATCTTATGCAGACTAAAAAGAAACGGAGGGAGTTGAAAGACTAACGCAAGACGAAATAAGCTTATTCGTATGCTGACTTATGTTTGCAATGTGGAACGAGCCTGTCATGTGTGGAGGAGCAAACACTGCAACCGTGCCGTCAACGCAAGATAAAAGGGTCCGATTCATTGATGGCCTGGCCAGCGAGTAGGGGTCATGCAAACGATGGTGCATTATTTAGGTGGAACTACACAAAAAAGATATTGGGGTTAGTCGGACAAATTTTCTACAGCCACACGAAAGGAATTGCTCTCATCGATTGGATAGAATTTCCTCTATTACATCATAGGAGATCCCAAGGTGGAAATCAACTAACCACCTATAAAGTTATGCATAGTCTTCCTCACGCAGGTCAGTATCTGTCGGGTGGTTGGTGCGACATATGCCAAAGGATGGCTAATCATTGTGGGAGCTAGTAAGACGTTGCCGGTGTCTGGAAACGGGATAAGGCGTAGACATGCACGCCGGCGAATCTTACCCAGGTTCGGGGCTCTCCTAGGAGATAACACCCCTAGTCCTGCTCTGCGGGGTCTCCGCATGATCACTAGATCGACAAGTAGCTACAAGTTGCTCCTTGAGCTGTTCGGCTAGAGGAGGAAGAAGGGCAAGGTTAGCTCTACTTCACTCTATGTGTGTGTGTGTGTGAAACTCTAAGAGATCAACCCTTTGCATGGGTGCCCTAGGGGGTTTATATAGGCCTACCCCCTAGGGGTACAATGGTAATCTGGATGTGTGTAGGCCTGGGCCATCAGTGTCTATGTCCGCCGGCTTCTCCGCCGGCTACTGGAGCCCGCCGCTTGGTGGGTCCCGCCGGCTGCTGGGCTCTCGGCCGACAGGTGTGGCCCACCGCCTGTGGGCCCTGTTGGCATCTCATCACTGTAGCCTTGCCTCTGATGACGATGGCTTGGTCGATGGGAGCGTGGCTACAGTACCGCTGCCTGGTGGGCGTTCACTGTAGCCACACCCCGTCTTATCTGGTTAATGGCGCACAAACTTCTAGCGGAGGGGTGGGCCGGCTATTGGGAGCCGGCCCTCCCCTATGCCGACTGGCCTGGGCATGCCGCCTTCTGGTATCTCACGGACGGGTAGGGCCTGCCGCCTGCGGGCCGTACCGACAGCCCGTCGTGGGAGCATGGCTTCTCTGCCATGGGTGATGTCATGGTCAGCATGGCAACAGTACCGCGCCGAGCTGGGGATGGCTGCCCGGTATGCTGCACTGTGGCCACGCCCGTCCGGGGTTCAGGGGTGGCAGGCCGCACTGTAGCCACGCCCTGTCTTGTCACCGTTATGTGGGTGCAAACTTTGAGGGTATAGTGGTGGGCCGCTTGCTAGGAGTCGGCCACTCTAGTGGCCGCCTGCTAGGAGGCGGCCCGCTCTGGGGCTACTCTTTGGGCCCGGCCGCCTTCCCGCAGCCGGCCGCTCGGACCAGCCGGCCATAAGAAGTCGACCCCTTGCCTTTGATGCTCGAGGGGAACAGCCGACCCCGATGCCTTGAAATGTCATGGCGAGTAGATAGGGCTACCCATGGTCATTTACTCTGACAGTAGTCCCCGAAGCTGGTGGGGCATCGCGGCTGAGAGGGCGAGGGGCCTCAGCAGCTTCCTACTATGAAGAGCCGACAGCGGAGTTGGCCACGACCAAGCACGCCGTTTTGATGATTTCAAAACATGAATGTGGGAGCCAGGTGGCGCGCACGCCGGGCGTCGAGCCGGTCGCCTGTTGTCCGCACACCATGCGGCGCCTGCAGGCTGGACCAGCCTGCCAGCCCACGCGCGCGATGGGACGTCACCGCAGGCTGGGGCCCGCCACTACCGCGCCTCGGCCCACGCGTGGATCCGCTATGGCCGAGGCAGATGGTTGGCATTCCAGGCACGGTTAATGCACGCTGTTATGGTGCGAATAATGCGGGGTCGTCGGGACGCGGGCGCAGTTAATCCCACGACCCCCACGCCCCGTCCTCTCGGCTCCCCCGCCTGGGGCTATAATTAGGGGGAGGAGGGGAGCGGCAGATGCAGGCGCGCCCTCCTTCTCCCTCACCATCCTCTGTCTCTCTCTCTCTCTCTACTGCCGTAGTTCGCCGCCGCACCGTGCCTCCAGCCACCCCGCAGCGCAGCTGCTCTGCCGCGGGTCCGTGGACTCGTCATCGCACCGCCCCTCCGTCAAGCTTCGAGTGCTCATGGTGTGCTCCGGAGCGTGGGACGGCTCCAACGTCCACGAGGACCACATCACATTCCTCCACCAGACGCGTCGGCTGCCCGGCGAGGATTTTGTGAAGGTACGCCTTGCACCCGAGAGGGAGATCTTGCCGGCACCGGAGGAAGGCGAGCGCATCATCTTCCGATCGCACTGCCTGCGCGGCCTCGTCCTGCCGGCAAGCGACTTCATCCTCTCCTTCCTCCACTTCTACGATCTCTAGCTGCACCACCTCACGCCAAACACGGTGGTGCTGCTGTCGGCCTTCGTCATCCTCTGCGAAGGCTACCTCGGCATCCTACCCACCCTCAAGCTCTGGGGCGAGTTCTTCTACATGAAGCTCAGCACCTTCACCAAGGGGGTAGCAGTGCAGTGCGGCACCTTCGTCGTGATGCGGAGGCCTGCTGCCGACAACCTCTTCCCGGTCATCACCTTGACACAGTCGGTCAAAATGTGGTAGCAGTCCTACTTCTACGTCAAGAACGTCCATCCGGAGGCCAACTTCGTCAGCCTGCCAGCTTATGCAGCCGACCCGCCAGCTGAACCCCGCTCCAACTGGACGTACCGGCCCAAGACGCTATCGGCCGCTGGCGCCGCCGCCATTGCGCGGCTCAAGGTGATGACAAAGATGGAAGGCCTCACGGGGCCGGACTTGCTGACCGCCTTCATGGCACGCCGGGTGCTCCCCCTTCAAGGCCAGCCGCACATATTATGCCAGATGAGCGGGCACCGGGACCCGAGCCGGATGTGCACCAAGGAGATGCCACGCGCGGAGGTGGCTCATCTGGTGAACTACATTTCGAACTGCAAGCTCCCGAAGGAGGAGTGGCAGTTCGGCAAGGAGCCGTATTCGCGTGCGCATCCGCCGCCTGCGGCTAGTCAGCCATGTTCTTTTAATGACTGATCAGTCAACCATGAAACAGAGCTCCATCACCCAGTCGGCAGCCAATGCCTTAGGGTAGGGCCGTGAGTACCTCCCCGACCCATCGACGAGTGACATGGACGACCCCGACTTGGGGGCTGCCGCCCTGGAGGACGATGCCACGGGTGGTGGCGGCGAGGCAGGCGGCTCCGGAGGTGGAAGCGGTCTCAAGGACTGGCCGGATGATGATGACAAAAAGGCCGTGCCGCGCCGCCGGCCTGCCACCGACCAGGCGGGCGCAAGCTCATCAGCCGCGTCGACTGCCCGAGGCGGCGCACATAAACGCCGGGCCGTGCCATCAATGTACGGCAGCCGGCCGAAGAAGCCCAGGGGATGGGCGGCGGCGACCAAGCGGGAGGAGGCGGTCGCGAAGGCGAACCACTTTCGGAAGGCCGTGAAGGAGCCCCCAATGGTGTCTGCGTAAGTGCTGATTCCTCTCGCACCCCTTCTTCATTTTTCTTCGCAGACATTCTAAGCTCTTTTCTGTTTGCTTGATCAGGGCCCCGCTCTCTCTTGTGCGGCCGGGCGCCGCCTCCATGGTTGGGACGGCGAAGGGCTCCGTCAACACCCGCCGTGGACCCGTGCGCGGAGCTCCAGGCAGCGACGGAACGGAACGTGCAAGAGGCACGTGAGGAGCAGGAGGCGGAGTGGCAGAAGGCGGCAACGGCCAAGGCGGCGCAAGAGGAGGCGGATGAGGCCACAAAGGCGCAAGCCGACGCCACAGCCAAGGCCCAGGCGGACGCTGCGGCCAAGGCGCAGGCGGAAGAGGCCGCGCATGGCCAAACCCCGCAGCTTGTCATCCCCCTCCACTTCGAGCCACCCGCGCCTGAGGTCTCGGCATGGAGAGGAAGGAGGGCGACGGCATCGCCCTGGGGGCGGAGGTGCCTCCGCCGGCGCCGACCGTCGAGGACCAAGGCGGCCAGCCCAACGCGCCACCGGTGCCACCGGCTGGCGGTGAACTAGCGATGGGGCAGACCCCGCGGTCCGCTCTCCGGCACGCCGACGCGCGGCGAAGGCAGCCTCAGTGCCACAGCCGCAGGAGGCCAGGGGCGCAAGCTTGTCAATCTTGGAGGTGGAGGCCGCCAGCATCGGCTCGCCGGAGTGGACGCCTAGGGGCGGGACGGCTGTGCTGAACGCGGCAGCACAGGACGTCCGGGCTTGGCTCCAGTCTCAAGCCGCCGCCCTTCATCACTACAACCAGGAGTTCCTGGCGTCGCGAACAGCCATCCGGGTATGCTTCTTGCTTCTTGTTTCTTATTCTTGTATTCTTCCGTGGGGGCGCGTCAGCGCACCCACTGGGTGTAGTCCCCGAGTTCCAGGCCGGCTGCTGAGCAGGCGGCCTGGATCTTATAAGTAGGCTCGAGTGTTGACTTGTCTTTTCTTGTCTGTTGTCTTTATTGCAGGACTATCACAATCTCCGCGCGGCCGCCTTCAACTCCCATGTCCGGGAGCTGGCCCAGCGGACCGCCGACTTGTTCGAAAGTTGGAGTAGGCACTCCACCTTCTTTCTCTCGTGGGGGCGCGTCAGCCCACCCGCTGGGTGTAGTCCCCGAGATTCGGGCCGACTGCTAAGCAGTCGGACCGGATCTCTTTTGGAGAATTCTCGTTTTCTTTCTTGCTTACTAACCATCTTTCTTTGTCGTCTTTGCAGAAGCCAACGCCGCCTTGCAGCAGCAGTTGGGCGAGGCCCAAACTGCGCTGTGCGCCAAGGAGGGGGAGTGCAGCAAGGCAGCCCAGGAGCGCGACCGCCTGGCCAAGAAGCTGGCTGACCAGGAGGAGCTTCACAAGGCGGCCATTCAGGCGGCGAAGGACAGCGAGGCCACCCTCTAGGCTGAGTACGAGACCCAGGCGGCGAAGTGGGCTGACACGGAGAGGGTGCTGAACGACGACTATGGCCAGATCGAGGACATGGTCGATGGTGAGCTCCTTTCCTCTTTCTTTTGTTTGCCGACTGTCATGTGATCCGACTTCTGACTTCGTGTTTCTTTTTATTTCTTTGCATAGAGTACTTCCCTGGATACGCCGTCGTTGCCACCCAAACCATCGAAGCTCGCCACAAAGAGCAGAGGTGGGCTGGTGCGGATATCGCGCCGAACGCTCGTCGGACGCTCGATGAGCAGCTCCTGGCCATCTAGGTCCGTCTCTAGCCGGCTCATCGGATGCTCTGCTGGCTGCAGCGTATCAGAGCCCAGGTGATCTTCGCCCTCTGGCCAGACGTCCAAGCTCCACACACCCCCAGTCGGACTGCCGACTGGCTGGATGTGGCAGTCGGCTGCTTCGAGGCGTGGAAGGGCTCCTCGGCTCGGCAGGCGCAAGGCGGGCCCTAGAGTTCGTCAGGGCATGGTATCCTGGGCTGGATCTAGCCCAGTTGGCCATGTTCCGTCAGGAGGCCAACGAAGAGTTAGTGGCGGTGAGGCCCGCTCTCATTCATCGCGCCACGACGATCGCTGACTACACCGACACCAGCATCTTCGTCCCCGAGCTGAATGAAGAGGGCGCCGAGGTACCAGACAACTTGTTCAGCCTGAACCTAGAGGACGACGAGGACTCGACGGAGGAGATCGACTCCAGCGACGAGGGCGAAGACGAGGAGGGCGAGGATGGTGAAGATGCCACACTAGAAGATGGAGCGGACGGCCAGCCTCAATCTGACCGTGCCTCTAGCAACGAGCCACGTGCTAGCGCGCCGACTGCTGCTGGGGACGACCAAGCCAAAACTCGCCAGCCGACCACTCCACAAGCCAGCGTCGCTGTCTCCACCAACCTGCCGGACTTTCCTGCTGCTCCCTTGGCCTAGGCGGCCAACTTACCTTTTGCTTTTCCTGCCTAGTAGTCTTTTGAACAATGCTTGTTAAATTGGCGCAGTTCCACCCACTGGGATGTATTCAAACTTTGTTGAATTCCGGCTTGAAAGCCTTGCATACGTAAATATTATTTCGCATGTGCTATGCTTGTGTCGACTTCTGACTTTTCTTGCTTTTTGGTCCTTCTTGGCTTTTTTCCTTTGCCGCCCTCCCTTGGCTGCCGCCTTGCCAGTCGGACAGCCTCTGTGCGGACTGTGGCTGGGACAAGTGCTTAGCCGTTTGGGAGGACAAGTACTTCGGCCTTTTAGGACGTAGCAAGGTAAGTGAGAAGCCGCCCGCCCGGCTGCTCAACAGCCGGTCGGCGAGGCGGGAGGCCGGCTTATGTTATGTAAATACTTTGGTCCTTAGCCATTTTTCATGTGGGCATCATTTCCTGCCTTTGACTCTTGCCAGCCGGATAGCCGCTCTGCAAGCTGTGACTTATGGCAAGAGAGGGCTTAGATGCCGACACATTACTTATCCGACTGCATGTAGCACTGACATAACACAAGGCGGCAAGCCCTCGGGCCGACTGGTCGAACCCGGTGCCAGGCGGAAAAATGAAGTAACACATTCATAGGCATAAAACCTATCATATAGATAAAAGGGTAGTCCCTGAGTGCTCCTCGGGGGACCCGATGTCTTGTACTTAATACAAAAGGTAGCGTGGTACATACTGCATCAACTGTAAATTCTTTGAAGGAGATTCGCGTTCCATGGGCGCTCTGATTCCTTGCCGGAGTTGTCCCTCTTACGTGCCCTAGGCTTCTATGCATTGATCAGGTAGTAAGAGTCATTGACTAAGGCCTTGCTGATGACGGAGGGGCCTTCCCAAGGGGCTGAGAGCTTGTGCTGGTCGGCTGTTTGCTGGATCAGCCGGAGCACAAGGTCTCCCTCTTGGAAGGATCTTGGCTTGACCTTCCGACTATGGTAGCAGCGCAGGCTCTGCTGGTAGATGGCGGACCGACTGAGTGCCAACAGCCGACCCTCTCCAAGCAGATCGACATCGTCTTCTCGCGCTTCCTTCGCCTCTGCCTCCGTGTACATGGTAATGCGAGGTGAGTCGAACTCGATGTCAGTTGGGATGACGGCCTCAGCACCATATACAAGGAAGAAGGGAGTGAAGCCGGTTGACTTGTTTGGAGTGGTGCACAGGCTCTAGAGGATGGCCGACAGCTCATCGATTCAGCAGCCGGCGGAGCGCTCGAGTGGCTCGACCAGTCGGCGCTTGATGCCGGAAAGGATGAGGCCGGTTGCTCGCTCGACTTGGCTGTTTGACCGCGGATGGGCAATAGATGCTAAGTCCAGTCAGATGCCCTGTGTTGCGCAGAAACGGGCCAATGCTCCTTTGGCAAAATTTGTGCCGTTGTCGGTGATGATGCTGTGTGGTATGCCATACCGCACAGTGATATCTGCGATCAAGGTCACAGCAGTCGGCCCATTCAACTTCTTGATTGGCTTTGCTTCAATCCACTTGGTGAATTTGTCGATGGCGACAAGCAGATGAGTCATGCCACCGCATGCCGTCTTGAACGGGACCACCATGTCCATCCCCCAAATGGCAAAGGGGCAAGTGAGGGGGATGGTCTTGAGTGCAGAAGCCAGCAGGTGCTGCTTGGAGCTGAATATTTGGCACCCCTTGCAGTGCTTGACCAAATCTTTGGTGTCTTCCAAAGCAGTCGGCCAGAAGAAACCGTGGCGTAAAGCTTTGGCAACAAGTTATCTTGAGGCCGCGTGGTGGCCGCACTCGCCTTGGTGGATATCTTTGAGGATTGCCATGCCTTTCTCTGGCTCTACACAGCGTTGGAAGACTCCAGTCATGCTGCTCCTGACGAGCTCTCTGTTTACTATTATGTAGGCTGCTGCCCGACGCTGAACTTGCCGGGCCGAGATCTCATCCGCTAGCAGCTCTCTGTTCACCAGAAAGTTGAGGATGGGCTGTGCCCATGATGGAGCTATGATTTCTTCTACCGCCAGCACGGCCACTGCGACTAGGGTGGTTTGGCTGGGAGGTGGCGGGCTGGAGTCGGCCACCGCCTGCTGTGTCATTGAAGTCCCCGGGCCTACTGCTGCAGTGCTCGGGCCGGGTTCCGAAGTCCCCGGGCCGGGTGCGGCTGCCGCAGTCCCCGAGCCGCATGTCGAAGTCCCCGAGCCGGCTGCTGAGGTCCCCAAGTCGGATCCGACTGCTTCGGGGTCGGCCGGTACGAAGATGGAATCTGATTCCGGCGAAGGCTTGATAGATGGCTTGAGGAGGCGCTGAAGGGAGACGCCGGCTGGTATGGCTTGTCGGGTGGAGCCGATTCCTGCCAGGGCATCTGCTTGCTTGTTGTCGGCCCGTGGCACGTGAAGGAACTCACACCCCTCGAAATATCTGCCGAGTTGCTGGATGAGGAAGCGGTAGCTTGCCATGTTTGCATCTTTGGCGTCCCAGTCGCCGGACGACTGTTGGACCACCAAATTCGAGTCGCCGTAGCACAGGATCCGGCGGATGCCGAGCTCTTTGGCTAGCTGAAGCCCGTGTACGAGCGCCTCGTACTTGGCCATGTTGTTGGAGGCGGCGAAGCGGATTTGCAATGTGTATCTGAGCTTGTCGCCTTTCGGAGAGGCAAGGATGATGCCGGCTCCAAGACCGGTGCGCATCTTGGAGCCATCAAAGTGCATCCACCAACGGGTGGAGTCCTGCGCTGGCGGCAGGTACCGGGTCTCGGCCCAGTTGACGAGGAAGTCGGCCAGTACCTGGGACTTGATGGCGGTGCGAGGCTGATGACCCACAAGTATAGGAGATCTATCATAGTCCTTTCGATAAGTAAGAGTGTCGAACCCAACGAGGAGCGGAAGGAAATGACAAGCAGTTTTCAGTAAGGTATTCTCTGCAAGCACTGAAATTATAGGTAACAGATAGTTTTGTGATAAGATAATTTGTAACGGGTAACAAGCAATGAAAGTAAATAAAGTGCAACAAGGTGGCCCAATCCTTTTTGTAGCAAAGGACAAGCCTGGACAATTTCTTATAATGAGAAAAGCGCTCCCGAGGGCACATGGGAATTATCATCAAGCTAGTTTTCATCACGCTCATATGATTCACGTTCGTTACTTTGATAATTTGATATGTGGGTGGACCCGTGCTTGGGTACTGCCCTTTCTTGGACAAGCATCCCACTTACGATTAACCCCTATTGCAAGCATCTGCAACTACAAAAGAAGTATTAAGGTAAACTGAGGGAGTCCCGGACTAGGGGGTGTCCGGATAGCCGAACTATCATCTTCGGCCGGACTCCTGGACTATGAAGATACAAGATTGAAGACTTCGTCCCGTGTCTGGATGGGACTTTCCTTGGCGTGGAAGGCAAGCTTGGCGATACAGATATGTAGATCTCCTACCATTGTAACCGACTCTGTGTAACCCTAACCCTCTTCGGTGCCTATATAGACTGGAGGGGTTTAGTCCGTAGGAAAAACAACAATCATACCATAGGCTAGCTTCTAGGGTTTAGCCTCTCTGATCTCGTGGTAGATCTACTCTTGTACTACCCATATCATCAATATCAATCAAGCAGGAGTAGGGTTTTACCTCCATCGAGAGTGCCCGAACCTGGGTAAAAACATCGTGTACCTTGTCTCCTGTTACCATCCGCCTAGACGCACAGTTCGGGACCCCCTACCCGAGATCCGCCGATTTTGATACCGACATTGGTGCTTTCATTGAGAGTTCCTCTGTGCCGTCGCCATCAGGAAGGATGCCCCGTCCCGTCTTTAAAGACGACACTGTGGCTAAAGGAGCTTTGGCTATCAGCCAAACTCTCCGAATAGGCGGTTTCCTTATGACCACCTGTTCGGCCGCCGCGCCAATGATGACTTCTCGGGTCATCAAAAGCAATCTTCACATTAACTCGGAACTCGCCGAGCAGTTAGATCCGAGTGAGCTCTCTTCCTTAAACAAGCTCTTGGATCGCATCGCCGCCCTGGGAGTCGCTACAGACTACGATCAGATTGGGCTTAAACCCGATCTGAGAGAGATTAACTCTCCCCAGGTTACCCACCACGTTGCTATGGTAGATGAACAATGCGGTGACCCTTCTTCTATCTTAAGGCCTAGCTATGTCCGGATTCTTGATCCCTCCATGCCGGATTCCCGTGGAGGGGAGGACGTCGCTCGAGCCCTGAACCTAAAGTCAGGCAGCGGGCTAGATTCATTGGACAACATCCAAGAACCCAAGCTTCCAAGTTCAGAAACTTCTTGGCCCCTGAGGTTTATATTGGACGGGGTTCCGAATTTAATTCCACCCGCCCACCCATACACAAGCGATCTATCCCAAATCCGGCAAGAGCACGCAGAAACACTACACCATTACTGGGCCAGATTCCTCCTGCTCATAAACAAGATAAAGGATTGCCGTGAGGAGGACACAATTTCATTCTTCTGCAATAATTGCACGGACAAGGGAATCCTCAACGCCGTAAGTCGTCATGAAATTACACGCTTCGCTGACTTGGCGTCCATAGTACAAAAGTACTGTGCAATGGAAAGCGCCTGGAAAACCGAAATCAATTTTTGGGACAGTCCGGCCCTGAATACAACCCTAGTCCAAAATAAAAGGGTGCATCATCGCCAGGCACCCGGGTTAAATACCAAAAAGCAAAAACCCTCTATAGGGCATGGAACCGTACTGGAGGGATGGCTCAACGGACCCTGCAAAATTCATAGTACAGAGGGCGCCACTCCAACTCATAGCCTTAGAGCATGTTGGATACTACGACAGGTGGCCAAAAGTGGCGAAGAGCTTCTAACTCCAGAGCACCAGTCCAAGGATACCAGTACGGTATTAACAGTCTTCGAGACTTTCGCATCAAATGATATGCGGAAACGAACACTCCGCAGCCTTGCCGAAGTCTACCAAGTAGCAACAATAAACCCATGGAGTGACACGGCTATTACCTTTAATGCCAGTGACGAACCTAAATTCCGAACAGCCCGAGCACCAGCCGCATTGGTCCTCAGTCCAATAGTGGATGGCTTTCGCCTTACCAAGGTACTCATGGACGGTGGCAGCGGACTGAACCTCATTTACGAGGAAACCCTCCGAAAAATGGAAATAGACTAGAGCCGCATTGAGCGAAGCACCACAACCTTTAGAGGAATAATCCCCAGTCGGGAAGCATGATGTACAGGAAAAATCACACTGGATGTGGTGTTCGGCACGCCGTATAATTACAGGTCTGAGGAGGTCACGTTCCAAGTGGCCCCGTTCAGCAGCGGATATCACGCTCTATTAGGGCGAGAGGCATTCACAATTTTCAAGCTATACCCCATTACGGGTACATGAAGCTCAAAATGCCCAGGCCCAACGGAATCATCACTCTTGCTAGTGACCCGGACATAGCACTCCGCGCCAAAAATAAGACAGCCGCACTGGCCCTGGAGGCACTATCCGAAGCCCTAGCGGCCGAGGAACTCACTACGCTGCGCTCCACGGTGAATAGGGACGATGTGATACTCGATAAGAGATCCAAGTCCACCTCCTTTAAACCAGCGGATGAAATAGTCAAATTCCAAGTCCATCCAACGGACCCTACAAAAACGGCCTCCATTGGGGCACAATTAAACCCTGATGTAGACGCCGCACTACGAGAATTCCTACGCGAAAACTGGGACATCTTTGCCTAGCACCCTTCAGACATGCCAGGAATCCCACGCTGGCTGGCCGAGCACAGCCTAAACATCATAAAAGGATTCAAGCCAGTCAAATAGGCTCTTCGGCGTTTCTCCAAACCCAAGAGACAGGCCATGGGAGAGGAGCTAGCCAAATTATTGGAGGCCAGATTCATCAGAGATATAAAACATCCGGACTGGCTAGCAAACCTGGTGATGGTACCAAAGAAGGACAAATCCTGGCGCCTATGCGTCGATTTTAAAGACCTCAACAAGGCTTGCCCAAAGGATCCCTTCCCCCTCCCCCGCATCGATCAAATTATCGACGCTACCGCAGGACATGATTCATTGTGTTTCCTCGACGCATACTCCGGCTACCACCAAATTAAGATGGCAGAGCCCGACCAGGCCGCAACGGCATTCATCACCCCATACGGCCCATTCTGCTTCAACACAATGCCCTTTGGGCTCAAAAACGCCGGCGCAACATATCAGCACATGATTCAGACATGTCTGGCAAACCAGATCGGCAAAACAGTGGAGGCATACGTAGACGATGTGGTCGTCAAAACCAAGCACGTCGAAACTCTAGTAGACGATTTGAGGCTCACGTTCGATAATCTCCGAACATATGACATTAAGCTTAACCCGAAAAAAATGTGTTTTCGGCGTACCAGCCGGAAAGCTCTTGGGCTTCATTGTATCCGGTAGAGGAATTGAAGCAAACCCAGCCAAGATCCGAGCTCTGTCACAATTGGATATCCCAAAGGACCTCAAACAAATACAAAAATTGACGGGATGCGTGGCGGCTTTAAGCCGCTTTATCTCCCGTTTAGGAGAAAAGGCATTACCCCTTTATCGCCTCCTCCGACGCACCGAACACTTTGAGTGGACGGATGCCGCCACGGCCGGACTCGAATAAATAAAAGCCATATTGGCAACAAACCCGGTCCTGGCCGTGCCCAACATAGGCGAACCAATGCTATTATATATCGCGGCAACTCATCAAGTGGTGAGCGTGGTGCTCGTTGTCGAACGAGAAACGGACGGACACAAGTTCCCCCTTCAAAACCAGTTTACTATGTGTCCACTGTCCTGACTCCATGCAAGTTACGGTACCCGCATTATTAGAAGATAGCGTACGCGGTGTTCATGGCATCCCGGAAGCTGCGACACTACTTTCAAGAGTGTTCGATAACAGTAGCCTCCGAAGTACCTCTTAATGACATTATAAACAACCGCGACGTGACAGGCTGGATTGCCAAATGGGCCATTGAGCTCAACCCATTCGACATAACCTATAAGCCACGTCGAGCTACTAAGTCGCAAGTTTTGGCCGACTTCATCGCCGAATGGACTGAAGCCGAACTCCCTAAAGAGTACGGCGCATATTCCAACTGGATCATGCACTTCGACGGCTCCAAAATGTTGGCTGGTCTGGGGGCTGGCATCGTCCTGACGTCCCCAACCGAAGATACGGTTCAATACGTACTCCAGATAATGTATACGGACTCCAACAACGCAGCCGAATACGAGGCCCTTCTACATGACCTCCGGATGGCAGTCTCCATGGGGATTCGAACCTCGCGATATCCCAAATAAATGGAGACTTCGATGCCAATGATCCGAAAATGGCAGCTTATCGCAACGCCGTCCTAAAAATGTCTGCTCAGTTTGAGGGGCTGGAATTTCACCATATAGCCCGGGATAACAACCAGGCAGTAGACGTATTGGCACGCATTGGCGCAAAGCGCGATGCCGTCCCTCCCAACATATTCCTAGAGAGGCTGTTCAAGCCATCCGTACTATGGGAGGGGGAATCCAGAAATAATAACCCGGACCCAACCGCACTGCCCGACACCGAACATTCTAACACAATTGGCGGTTCTACCAACGAAGTAACATCCTCAGCCCACGTAATAATGGCAGTCATTGCCCCGTGGACGGAACCATTCCTAGCCTACCTAACCAGGCAGGAACTTGCCGAGGACCAAAACGAGGCCCGCTGCATAGTGCGGCGATCTAAAGCCTATAAGGTCCATGAGGGAGAGCTTTACAAGAAAAGCACAACCGGAGTCCTTCAAAGGTGTATCTCCGAAGAGGAAGGGCGGAACCTTCTGGCTGAAATTCATGCCGGACTCGGCGGGCACCACGCCGCAGCCCAGGCCCTTGTAGGCAAGGCCTTCCGTACAGGATTTTATTGGCCGACGGCCCGGGCAGATGCTCAGGACTTAGTCCAACGATGCGTCGGTTGCTAGCTCTTTGCTAATTAAAGCCACATGCCACCCACCGCCCTCAAAACGATACCCATAACCTGGCCCTTCGCAGTCTGGGGGCTTGACATGGTTTGACCCCTTAAAGGAGGAACCCACAAGCAAAGATACCTAGTGGTCATGGTGGATAAGTTCACCAAATGGTTAGAGGCCAAGCCTGTTAAGACGGCCGAATCCGGACCGGTGATAGACTTCATATCAGGGGTCGTACACCATTACGGCGTCCCCCATAGCATCATCACTAACAACGGCATGAACTTTACGGCCAACGAGGTTAAACTCTGGTGCAAAAACATGGGCATCAAACTTGACTATGCTTCAGTCTATCACCCTCAAACTAACGGTCAAGTCGAGAGAGCAAATGGTCTAATCATGAGCGGCATCAAACCCCGATTAGTGTGGTCCCTTAAGGAATCTAACACGCACTGGGTAGAGGAGCTCGACTCCGTACTCTGGGGGCTGCGGACCACTCCGAATCGCACCACCGGTTTTACACCATTCTTTATGGTATACGGCGCAGAGGCAGTTCTGCCCTGTGACATAATTCATGACTCACCTCGGGTGTGCATGTACGAAGAAAGAGAAGCCGAGCTCGATCGGCAGGACAGTTTGGATGCATTAGAGGAGGAGCATGACATGGCAAAAGCCCGTTCCACATTCTATCAACAACAAGCTCGAAGATATCAAAGCAGAGAAGTACGGGCCAAAACTTACAACGTTGGCGAGTTAGTTCCGTAAGCTTGCTTATGATTTTTTCCAGGGTAGAAGACTTCATATAGCAGAAGATGGGCACCGGAGGGCCACCAGGGGGCCCACGAGGCAGGGGGCGTGCCTAGTAGGGGTAGGCGCGCCCCCACCCACATGGCTAGGGTGTGGGCTCCCTCTGGTACTTTCTTCGCTCAATAATTCTTATTAATTCCAAAAATGACTTTCATGGAGTTTCAGGACTTTTGGAGCTGTGCAGAATATGTTTCCAATATTTGCTCCTTTTCCAGCTGCCGGCATTCTCCCTCTTCATGATAAACCTTGTAAAATAAGAGAGAATATCCATAAGTATTGTAACATAACGTGTAATAACAGCCCATAATGCAATAAATATCGATATAAAATCATGATGCAAAATGGACGTATCAGAGGCTGGTAGAAGATGGTATATGGGGCCAGCTCGATGGCCCACTTGGCCACCCGGCTTGAAGCATCTCAAGTGCCCATGATCTCGGCAAGTGGGGCAGTGCAAACAACCGTGATGGGATGCTCTTGGAAGTATGGCTTGAGCTTCTTGGCGGCAAAGTACATGTCGTAGCACATCTTCTGGTAGTGGGGATAGTTTTGCTTTGAGGCCGACACTAATTCGCTCAAATAATACACATGCCTCTGGACCGGCTATGCCTTGCGGTCTTCTGGGCGCTGGACCACAATGACTGTGCTGACCACCCGGCTGGTTGCGGCAATGTAAAGGAGCATGGGCGCTTTGTCAATCAGAGCCGCCAGGACAGGCGGTGTGGTCAACATATTCTTCAGATGGTGGAAGGCTTCGTCCTCCTGGTCATTCCACTCGAAGTGAGTGGTTTTCTTCATGAGCTGGTACAGGGGAAGAGCCTTCTCTCCCAGCCGACTATGAAGCGGCTAAGGGATGCCAAGCATCCGATGAACTTCTGGACGTCTCGCAGCCGAGTGGGAATCTCCATCCTCTCGATGGCCTTGATCTTCACAGGGTTGCACTCAATGCCGCATTCAGAGACTAGGAAGCCAAGGAGCTGGCCGGCTGGTACCCAAAGATGCATTTCTCGGGGTTGAGCTTGATTTGAAAGGAGCGCAGATTGTCAAATGTTTCCTTGAGGTCTTCTAGCAAGGTGCCGTGCTTCTCCGTCTTCACCACAATATCATCTCCATAGACATGGGCATTTCTGCCGAGCTGCTTGAGGAGACACTTCTGCATGCAACGCTGAAAAGTGGTACCGGCATTTCTCAAGCCGAATGTCATTGTCAGGTAGTAGAAGGCTCCGAATGGTGTGATGAAGGCGGTCTTCAGGCAGTCGGCCGGGTCCAACTTAATCTGGTGGTACCCTGAGTAGGCATCCAAGAAACTCAACAGCTCGCATCCGGTTGTGAAGTCTATCACTTGATCAATCCGAGGCAAAGCAAACAGATCTTTGGGGCATGCTTTGTTGAGGCTAGTATAATCAGTGCACATGCGCCATTTGTTGTCCTTCTTTAGTACAAGGGCTGGATTGGCAAGCCATTCTAGAAATAACACTTCCATAATGAAGCTAGCTGCTAGATGCCGGGCTATCCCTTCACCGTCAATTCTCCTTTCTCCTCCGACAGTCGGCGAAGGGGTTGCTTGACTAGTTTTGCATCTGCTTTGACATGTAGCTTGTGCTCGGCGAAATCCGTCAGAACACCCGACATGTCCTTGGGGGACCATGCAAAGATATACCAATTCTCATGGAGGAAATCGACGAGCTCGCTTTCCTATTTGCTGTCCAGGTTGGTTCCTACAAGAGCGAATTTCTCCGGGTGGTCTGGGTCCAAAGGTATCTTCTTGGTTTCCTTGGCCGGCTAGAAGGAGCCCTGGGTCTCCGACTCCCTGGAGTCTGGTGATAGGCCCGGCTGCTTGCCAGCCATGGCCACAACCCGGTCAGGAAGCTTCTTCTCTGCGGCAATCACAAGGGACTCGGCCAGCCGGCTGCTCGCTGCAGCGCATGCGGACGACTTCTTGTAGTCTCCGACTATGGTGATGATGCCCTTGGCGCTTGGCATCTTTATTTTGAGGTAATCATAATGAGGCACAACCATGAACTTGGCCAAAGCAGGTCGGCCAAGTAATGCATGATAAGGGCTCTCCAGGTCCACAACTTCAAACCAAACTGCTTCACGACGGAAGTGATCTTTGTCTCCGAAGAGGACATCTATCTTGATCTTGCCGATTGGTGAGCAGGAATGGCCGAGTACAATGCCATGGAAGACGGTCCGACTGGGCAGGAGTTGCTTCGTCTTGATGTTCAGCTTCTCCATGGTATCGCGGTAAAGGATGTTGATGCTGCTGCCGCAATCTATCAGGACTCATGAGAATCAAGCAGCTCGCCTTTCTGTTGCAAAGGTGGTGTCTAGCACCAGAGCATAAGAACCAGGAGAAGGCATCACCTCCGGGTGGTCAGCTCGGCTCCAACTAATGGGCTTCTTAGACTAGTGCATGAACTCTGGGAACTTGGAGGCGACAACATTGGCCTCTTGGTGCTGCTGGCGCCTGCTGCGCCTGTCATCGGCTTGGCTCGTGAAGACGACGTAGGCTTTGTGCTCTTCGTGGAATTCGTCTTGGATGGCACCGACTGCTGGGCGGGCCACTGGCTGCTGAGGAGCCGGAGGTGGCTGGCCAGCAGGCGGAGGAGGCAGCAGCCCCTCGCCCTTGGATATTCAAGTGAGCCAGTGGCACTTCCATGTAGTGTGATTGGACGGCTTCGCGCCGCTGTGGAACTTGCAGGGTGCATCGAGGGTCTGTTCATAGGAGAAGGCGGGCTACCAAGCCGGCTTGCTGCCTTTCTGATGCTTGGGCATTGGCTGCCCCTCCGGCTGCTGATCTTCAACTGTCGCCACCTGCCGGTTGGTGGAAGCCGGCATCGGGGCCTTGCGCTTTTTGTCGTTCTGCTGGGGGCGCCGACTGGTGTCGCCAGCCGGCGTTCTAGGAGCCGGAGGGAGCACCTTCCCAGAGGCGTCCACTTGAAGCTCAGACTTCATCGAGGAGTCGGTAGTGGCGTACCTGTCTGCTATGATCAACAGCTCGTCGAGTGTAGCCAGTTCGTCGAAAGGAGTCAGTGTTTGAGGAGGGTGCCTTCTCTGCACCCGGCGGTGAAATACTCTATGGCTTGCACCTCGTGCACCCCTTCAAGGAGTTGCGGAGCTCGGCCCACCATGTTAGGTAGTCGCGACTGGACTCAGCTGGGCCTTGGACGCACAGAGAGAGTTGGTGAGGCTTGGGCGCCCGCTTGTACGTGCTGGTGAAGTTGCGGATGAAGACTTCAGTGAAATCTACGCAGCTGTTGATGCCGTAGGGCTTGAGGCTGTTAAGCAAAGTGCATGCTGTGCCCCTGAAGCATGAGGGGGACGTACTTCATGGCAACGCGCTTGTTTCCATTTGCTATGCTGACTATGGTGGAGTAGTCGACCAGCCAGTCTTCCGGCTTCACCGAGCTGTTGTATTTAGGCGTGTCTCTTGGGAGCGAGAACCCTTTCGGGAAGGGCTCGTCACGAATGCGGGGGCCAAAACATGGCGGACCAATCACATCTTCTTCTTCTAGCGCCAGGGATCTCGCCAGGCGGTCGATCCGATGGCGGGCATCATTTTCTCTGATTCCTTCGCGGCGGCCCAGCCGGTCGCTGAGCGTTAGGTGCTCAATAGGCGGCGGGGAGGCGTACCGCTCCCTATGAGGCGGAAGGGAAGGGGGACAATCGTCGCACCGCTCCATAGCTCGTGGGCGGCCATCTTGGTCGCGCTTGATGATGAGGCGCGTTCGACTGCGGCTAGCAGCCGACTCTTTGTCTCTTCGGTCATGGACGCCGCCTGCGCCAGCTTCTTGCCGCTTGACAGCCGTGTCGATGAGCAGCTGGACGCGCTCCAGCATGCAGCGTCGGTCGTCGCCATCCATGGTTTCAAGCTCGTCTGCTGCCTCCTGGGCAGCACGCAGGTTCTCGATGGGCGTGGCGTGGACTGGGTGGTCAGCCCCCAGCATGCTGGCAATGGTCGCGCCATGTTGCTTGACAACGCCCAGTCGGCTAGGCCCGCCAGCAGTCGGCGTGCCATAGACGACACAATCATCCTCACGCTGATAGGCCTCAGTGAGGCATCTCATAGTGGCTAGCTTCTTGCCGCTCTCGATGAGCGCAAGGCGGTGGGCCGTGGGCGCCGACAGGTCCCGCATCGTGGCCTGCAGTGGGTCGTGGGCGTCCACGCCAGATGCTGCCCCGTGGCTGATGATGAGTACCTCGGTGAGGGTGCTGCCACTACTGTCGACATGAGGGAGTGGATCATCGATGACCACCATGTTGGTTGGGAAACATCGAGGGATGCCATGTCGGAATCAACAAGCATCGGGTCGGTGGAGCCGATCGACTCCAAGTCGGAGGCAGGCTCGTTGGCGATGTCAAGCTTGCCAAGGAGGTCGATGAGGTAGCCCTCGGAGCTGGCTGCGCCCGCGTCTGGCACGGGCTCATCGGAGAGGTGGATATCGCCAATGAGATCAGTGAGGCAGCTTGCCGTGCATGCGGCTTCGATGCCATGCAGCGCGTTGGTGCAAGCGCCGTCTGGCGTGCCGGGCTGGCTGCGCTCGCCAGGGAGGAACAGGGTTCCCGTCCAGAGCAGGTCTCCGGACGACGGTGCACCTAGCCCCAGGTGGGCGCCAAATGTTGGGTGGTTAGTGCGACATATGCCAAAGGATGGCTAATCATCGTGGGAGCTAGTAAGACGTCGCTGGTGCCTGGAAACGAGATAAGGCGTAGACATGCACGTCGGCGAATCTTACCCAGGTTCGGGGCTCTCCTAGGAGATAACACCCCTAGTCCTGCTCTGCGGGGTCTCCGCATGATCACTAGATCGACAAGTAGCTACAAGTTGCTCCTTGAGCTGTTCGGCTAGAGGAGGAAGAAGGGCAAGGCTAGCTCTACTTCTCTCTCTATGTGTGTATGTGAAACTCTAAGAGATCAACCCTTTGCATGGGTGCCCTGGGGGTTTATATGGGCCTACCCCCCAGGGGTACAATGGTAATCCGGCCAGGTGTAGGCCCGGGCCATCAGTGTCTATGGCCGCCGGCTTCTCTGCCGGCTATTGGGGCCCACCGCCTGATGGCTCCCGCCGGCTGCTGGGCTCTCAGCCGACAGGTTGGGCCCACCACCTATGGGCCCTGTCGACAGCTCATCACTGTAGCCTTGCCGCTCATGACGATGGCTTGTCGGGGGCAGCATGGCTACAGTACCACCGCCTGGTGGGCGTTCACTGTAGCCACACCCCATCTTATATGGTTAATGGCGCACAAACTTCTAGGGGAGGGGTGGGCCGGCTGTTGGGAGCCGGCCCTCCCCTATGCCGACTGGCCTGGGCATGCCGCCTTCTGGTATCTCACAGACGGGTAGGGCCCGCTGCCTGCGGGCCGTACCGATAGCCCATCGTGGGAGCATGGCTGCTCTGCCATGGGTGACGTCATGATCAACATGGCAACAGTGCCGCGCTGGGCTGGGGATGGCTGCCCGGTACGTTGCACTGTGGCCATGCCCGTCCAGGATTCGGGGGTGGCAGGCCGCACTGTAGCCATGCCCTGTCTTGTTGCCGTTATGTGGGTGCAAACTTTGAGGGTATAATGGTGGGCCGCCTGCTAGGAGTCGGCCACTCTAGTGGCCGCCTGCTAGGAGGCGGCCCGCTCTGGAACTACGCTTTGGGCCTGGCCGCCTTCCCGCAGTCAGACGCTCGGACCAGCCGGCCATAAGAAGGCGGCCCCTTGTAGTAAAATGTTGTTAAATACTAATGACATGTGTCTCGCATACGGAGAAGATGAAGAGATTTTGTAAGGAGTTACATCAATACATGCTCGTTGTAAGTAGTACTTCGACAAAAACTTCATTGATGCTCCAAGTGATTTCCGATTTCAATGTATGGTGGGACAATAAGTTGGAATTGGTCTGAAAGATTACTGTGGTGAATTCTACAACAGAAGGCTGAGTATATTGTCACTTCGGAAGTAACAATAAAGGGTGATGAAACAAAAGTTTATTTACGAGCTTGTTATGATTTCCAGATGATTCTGCACAAATGGAACATTGTTCTTAATAGTGGTTCCATAGCTCAGTTTATGAAATTATAGGTCCTGCTAGTGATTCAATACATACAAAGCCAGTTTCACACAAATTATGAATTTATGTGAAAGCATGACAGATGCATTTAAATGCAAATGATACACACAGATATGAAGTTTGTTAGATTTGATAAGACAAAGTCTATACCACAAGCAAAGCATGGAGTCACACCACACTACTGGAATCAGAGAATTTGTAGTCTGTCAGTTCTTTGCCGTTCGCTAGCTAATGGCAAAGACCTTCTTTGCCGTCAGCTCACAAAAAGCAGACATCAAAAAACCGGCTGATGGCAAAGATGCAATTTTCCATCAGTCAATTCTTTGCCATCTGCTAGTGATACGTCTCAAACGTATCTATGATTTTTGATTATTCCTTGCTATTATTTTATCCATCTTGGATGTTTTATATGCATTTATATGCTATTTTATATGATTTTTTGGGACTGACCTATCAACCTAGAGCCCAGTGCCAGTTCCTATTTTTCATTGTTTTTGAGTTTCGCAGAAAAGGAATACCAAATGGAGTCCAAATGACTTGAAAATTTACGGTGATTTTTTATGGACCAAAAGAAGCCCCCGAAGCAAAAGAGTTGGGCCAGAAGAGCCATGAGGCCTCCACAAGGGTGGAGGGTGTCTCCCCTAGGGCGCGCCCTCCAGTCCTGTGGGCTCCTCGTGGACTGATACGTCTCCAACGTATCTACTTTTCCAAACACTTTTGCCCTTGTTTTGGACTCTAACTTGCATAATTTGAATGAAACTAACCCGGACTGACGTTGTTTTCAGCAGAACTGCCATGGTGTTTTTTTGTGCAGAAAACAAAAGTTCTCGGAATGACCTAAAAATCTACGGAGATTACTTTTGGAAAATATAAAAAATACTGGCGAAAGAATCAAGGCCAAGGGGCCCACACCCTGTCCACGAGGGTGGGGGGCGCCCCCCTCCCCCTGGGCGCGCCCCTGCCTCGTGGGCCCCCTGGATGTCAACCGACCTCAACTCCAACTCTATATATTTGCTTTCACGGAGAAAAAAATCAAAGAAAAAGTTTCATCACGTTTTACGATACAGAGCCACCGCCAAGCCCTAATCTCTCTCGGGAGGGCTGATCTGGAGTCCGTTCGAGGCTCCGGAGAGGGGGATTCGTCGCCGTCATCATCATCAACCATCCTCCATCACCAATTTCATGATGCTCACCGCCGTGCGTGAGTAATTCCATCGTAGGCTTGCTGGACTGTGATGGGTTGGATGAGATTTACCATGTAATCAAGTTAGTTTTGTTAGGGTTTGATCCCTAGTATCCACTATGTTCTGAGATTGATGTTGCTATGACTTTGCTATGCTTAATGCTTGTCACTAGGGCCCGAGTGCCATGATTTCAGATCTGAACCTATTATGTTTTCATGAATATATGTGAGTTCTTGATCCTATCTTGCAAGTCTATAGTCACCTATTATGTGTTATGATCCGACAACCCCGAAGTGACAATAATTGGGATACTTCTCGGTGATGATCATAGTTTGAGGAGTTCATGTATTCACTAAGTGCTAATGCTTTGGTCCGGTACTCTAATAAAAGGAGGCCTTAATATCCCTTAGTTTCCATTGGGACCCCGCTGCCACAGGAGGGTAGGACAAAAGATGTCATGCAAGTTGTTTTCCATAAGCACGTATGAGTATTTTCAGAATACATGCCTACGTTACATTGATGAACTAGACTAGTTCTGTGTCACCCTATGTTATAACTATTCATGAGGAATCACATCTGACATAATTATCCATCACTGATCCAATGCCTACGAGCTTTTCACATATTGTGCTTTGCTTATTTACTTTCCGTTGCTACTGCTACAATCACTAAAAAAACTGCTATCGTTACTTTTATCGCGGTTACCATTACTATCATACTACTTTGCTACTAAATACTTTGCTACAGATACTAAGTTATCCAGGTGTGGTTGAATTGACAACTCAACTGCTAATACTTGAGAATATTCTTTGGCTCCCCTTGTGTTGAATCAATAAATTTGGGTTGAATACTCTACCCTCGAAAACTGTTGCGATCCCCTATACTTGTGGGTTATCAAGACTATTTTCTGGCACCGTTGCCAAGGAGCATAGCTCTATTCTTTGAGTCACTTGGGATTTATGTCTGCTGATCACTATGAGGAACTTGAAAGACGAAAGAACTAAGATTTTCCCCTCAACTACGAGGGGAGGTAAGGAACTGCCATCTAGCTCTGCACTAGATTCTCCTTCTGTTTTGAGTAAGCTTGCGACACCTAAACCGGCTACTGCTATGAATTCTGATATGTCGCATGTTATTGTTGATGCCACTTCTGCTATGCATGATACTTATGATGAAACTACTTCTATGCTTGATACTACTTTGCCATTAGGTGAATTTCTTGATGAACAACTTGCTAGGGTTAGAGAGAATGAAATTATTGAAGATGATATTATTGAAGATAGTGATGATGAAGGTTCTCCCCCTAAATATGAATTGCCTATTGTTCCTGAGGGTAATGTTATGGATGAAGAAGCTGCTAGAGCTATTCTTGCTTGCAATGATAGATATGATCTTAAGAAGTTATTAGCTAAATGGAAGCAACAATCTCTGAATGCTAGAATGAAATATGACCCTGCTTTTGCTACTTCACCTATCTTTGTTACTGATAAGGATTATGAATTCTCTGTTGATCCTGAGATAATTACTTTGGTTGAATCTGATCCTTTTTATGGCTATGAATCTGAAACTGTTGTGGCACATCTTACTAAATTGAATGATATAGCCACCCTGTTCACTAATAATGAGAAGTCTCGCTATTATTATATCCTTAAGATATTTCTGTTCTCATTAAAGGGTGATGCTAAAACTTGGTTTAATTCTCTTGATCCTGGTTGTGTGCGTAGTCCCGAGATATGATTTATTACTTCTCTGCTAAATATTTCCCTGCTCATAAGAAACAAGATGCCTTGAGGGAAATATATAATTTTGTGCAAATCGAAGAAGAGAGTCTCCCACAAGCTTGGGGGAGGCTTCTCCGATTACTTAATGCTTTGCCTGATCATCCTCTTAAGAAAAATGAAATACTTGATATCTTTTATAATGGACTAACTGATGCTTCCAAGGACCACTTGGATAGTTGCGCTGGCTGTGCTTTCAGGGAAAGAACAGTCGACCAAGCTGAAGTGTTATTGAATAATATGTTGACTAATGAAAATAATTGGACTCTTCCTGAGCCAACTCCTGAGCCTATTCCTAAACCAACTCTGAAGAAGAGAGGTATTTTATTTCTTAGTCCTGAAGATATGCAAGAGGCAAATAAATCTATGAAAGAAAAAGGTATTAAAGCTGAAGATGTTAAGAATTTACCTCCTATTGAAGAAATACATGGTCTTAATATACCACCTATTGAAGAAACACATTGTCTTGATAACCCGACACAGGTAGTAAAGGTAAATTCTCTCTATAGATATGATAAAGTTGAAATCCCGTCTACTAAATTTCCTAGCCAATGTTTAGATGAATTTGATGACTTTATGGATAGACAAGAAAGTTTTAATGCTTATGTTGGTAGAGAATTAAAGAGTAATGCTCACATGATTGGACACTTGAGTGATTATATGGCTAGAGTTAAAGGTGAACTTAAATTCATTAGCAAATATGCTTCTGTGGTTATCACTCAAGCGGAGCAAGTACTTAAAGCTCAAAGTGATTTGCTCGATGAATTAAATAATAAACATGACTTTGCTGTTAGAGTGGCTACTAGAACTGGTAGAATGACTCAGGAACCTTTGTATCCTGAAGGCCACCCTAAGAGAATTGAGCAAGATTCTCAGAGAAATAATGTAAATGCACCTAGTCCTTCTAAAAGGAAGAAAAAGAAAAATGATAGGACTTTGCATGCTTCTAGTGAACCTGTTGTAGACACACCTGAGAATCCCAATGATATTTCTATTTCTGATGCTGAAACACAATCTGGTGATGAACATGAACCTAGTGATAATGTTAATGATAATGTCATGTTGATGCTCAACCTAGAAATAATAATGATGTAGAGAGTGAACCTGCTGTTGATCTTGATAACCCACAATCAAAGAATCAACGTTATGATAGGACAGACTTTGTTACTAGGAAGCACGGTAAAGAAAGAGAACCATGGATTTAGAAACCCATGCCGTCTCCTCCTAAACCATCCAAGAAAAAGGATGACAAGGATTTTGAGCGCTTTGCTGAAATGATTAGACCTATCTTCTTACGTATGCACTTGACTGACATGCTTAAAGTAAATCCTTATGCTAAATATATGAAGGATATCATTACAAATAAAAGAAAGATACCGGAAGCTGAAATTTCCACCATCCTTGCTAATTATTCTTTTAAGGGTGGAATACCTAAGAAACTAGGAGATCCAGGAGTACCAACTATACCATGCTGCATTAAAAGAAACTATGCTAAAACCGCTTTATGTGATCTTGGAGCCGGTGTTAGTGTTATGCCTCTCTCTTTATATCGTAGACTTGAATTGAATAAGTTGACACCTACTGAAATATCTTTGCAAATGGCCGATAAATCAACTGCTATACCTGTCGGTATTTGTGAGGATGTGCCTGTTGTGGTTGCAAATGTCACTATCTTAACGGACTTTGTTATTCTTGATATTCTCGAGGACGATAGTATGTCGATTATCCTTGGTAGACCCTTTTTGAATACTGCAGGGGCTGTTATTGATTGCAACAAAGGCAATGTCACTTTTCATGTTAATGGTAATGAGCATACGGTACACTTTCAGAGGAAACAACCTCAAGTTCATAGCATCAATTCTATTGGAAAAGTTCCAACTATCATTATTGAAGGTTTTGAATTTCCTCTTCCTACTGTTAAGAAGAAATATGATATTCTTATAATTGGGGGATGTGCATATCCCCGTTGAGGTAACCTAGTGTTATTCGAAATTTCTCCGGTTCCATGTTATTCTGAATGAGTTTGTTAACAAGACTTGATCAACCTTGTTACTGGATTCCTTTTGATGATCATGAGATGGATGAAACTAGAAGGCGCAACCTTCTGTACCCTCCTTTTACTTCCTGTTATTTAGAATAAATAAAGCAAAATAGTATTATCTGTCTGTTTTTTGAATTGTCCATGCAATAAAAAATATCCCGAAAGTTCTCCAAATGCCCTGCAAATTTAGAATGATTTTTATGAAATATTTGAGGATTTTAGGCACTGAGAACACAGCAGGGGGGCAAGCACCTGGCCACGAGGGTCCAGGGCGCGCTCGCTGCCTCGTGGGCCCATGTTTGCCCCCCTCCACTTCCCCACACACTCCATCTTATTCCCAAAAAAATCCCCATCCAGCTCAAGCACATGTTCTAGCTCATTTTGCTGCGATTTTCGATCTCCTTGCTCAAAGCTCCATTCACAAAACTGCTTTGGGAGATTGTTCCTTGGTATGTGACTCCTCCAATGGTCCAATTAGTTTTTGTTCTAGTGTTTTATTCATTGCAAATTTTTGCTGCCTAGGTGACCCTATTCTTGAGCTTGCATGTCAAATTTATGAGGTCCCAAGTAATTCTAATGCATGATATAGGCTCTAGGCACTCGTGGGAGTAGTTGCTATCAGTTTTATTGAGTTTGATTCACTTTTATTTTGAAGTTACTAAAAATTTCAGAAATTTTCAGAAAATGATGAGGAGATTATTGAGGGGCTCTTCTAGCCAAGGCTCCAAAGATAAACAAGCTAAGGAGAAAGAAAAGACCAAGTATAATCTTCCTCGTGTAGCGGAAGTATGGCCATGTAAATGGCCTTGTGATAAATTCTGGAGAGCAGCCGGGATTTATGAAGACTTTTATTCTTTGGATGACAATGCGGGCCTCACCGACTTCCTCCACGACCGGATCGAACAGTATCTCTTTCTTACTAATACTTTCATGCAAAACTTTTACTATTACCCTAAGAATTCACCTCCTTCAGTAGCTTTTCATTTATATGATGAGGCTAAGGAAATGTCATTACGTAATTTTTGCGCGGTTTGTAGAATACCCTTTGAGGGCAGCCTAGATGAACCACATCGTAAAGATGTGGATGGTTTTATTGACACTATTACTGTAGGGGAATCCAGGAAGGTTTCTGATGCGAGAATAACTAGCATACATTTTCTTGTTTTACGCTACTTTGCCATATTTGCTAGTCGATGCTTAATTGGTCGCGGAAACTGTGGAAACCTCAGTGTTCCTGATATTATTATTCTGATCCACGCCTTATTTTGTGATAACACTTTTAGTATGGGTGCCGTTATTGCTAAACGATTAAGCCTGAACCATACAAAGGGCCCCATCTTTGGAGGCATCTATGATGCACGCCTTGCTAAACATTTCAAGATACCTATTAGGCATTATGAGAAAGAGGAGACACTACTGCCTCTTACCTTTTTAGATTACAGGAGCATGGTAGCGCATGAGTTTATTGTTGACAATGATGATGCTTCTGTATAACCTGAGATTTAATAAGAAACACAATGAGATTATTACCCTGCCTGCGCCTTCTTTGTTTGATTTAACGGCAGGCCATTACCTCGTCCTGCCGACGACTGTGTACGCGCATCGACGCCAGACATCAGCTACAGAGCCTGAGCCAGAACCACCACTAGACCCTTATCGTCCATCATCTTATCAGTGGGAACCGGAAGAGATCGCCAGCCAGTGGTACCCTGATGTCACTCCTCAGTACACCAAGGAGAGTAGCCGTGGTCCTTGGCCATAGACCAACTTAGGCCAAAAGCCTAATCTTGGGGGAGTACGTATTTCTCACCGACATTACATTCATGTTCACACACTTATTCTAGTCGTCGGTGCTCATACTCTTTCATTCTATTATCCATGCTAGTTTAATTTTCTATTTCTAGCTTTCTTCTTGTGTGTTTGATAAACCTTAATAAAAACCAAAAGAATTAGTTAGTTTAATTTCCATGCTTGTAGTAACAATTAAAAGAAAACCCAAAAAGATTTCTCATTCTTCTTTTGCTTGTTGGGAGCTTTCCCGTGTAAATAGTTTTATTTTCTTTTCTTTCCTTTGGGGTCGAGAGGAGAAGACCATAATGAAAATGTTTTGTGGCTCTCATATGCATGATTGTTGATTTAACCAAGAGCCCATATTACTTTGTCTTCTCTCTTGAATTGAATGCTTGCAGATTCCAGCTTAGTCCAATGCACGTGCACTATTATTATTATACACACCGTTCGGTCGTGCCAGTGAAAGGCAATAATGACGATATATGATGGACTGATTGAGATGAGAGAAGCTGGTATGAACTCGACCTCTTTTGTTTTTGTAAATATGATGAGTTCATCGTTCCTGATTCAGCCTATTATGAATAAACATGTTTGCAATGACAATTAGAGATTATAGTTTCTTATGCCATGCTTAATTAGCTAGGAGCTTATAATGGTTTACCTTGTGTGCCAACATGCTACTAAAATGGTTGTGATGTGGTATGATAGGGTGGTATCCTCCTTTGAATGATCCGAGTGACTTGACTTGGCACATGTTCACGCATGTAGTTGAAACAAAATCAACATAGCCTTCACGATATTTATGTTCATGGTGGATTATATCCTACTCATGCTTGCACTCAGTGTTGATTAATTTTAATGCATGCTCATGACTGTTGTCGCTCTCTCAGTTGGTCGCTTCCCAGTCTTTTGCTAGCCTTCACCCGTACTAAGCGGGAATACTGCTTGTGCATCCAAACTCCATAAACCCCAAAGTTATTCCATATGAGTCCACCATACCTTCCTATATGCAGTATTTACCTGCCGTTCCAAGTAAATTTGTATGTGCCAAACTCCAAACCTACAATTGAAATTCTGTTTTGTATGCTCGAGCAGCTCATGTTTCAACTAGGGCTGTCTGTATCTTCCATGCTAGGTAGGTTATTCTCAAGGGGAGTGGACTCCGCTCCTCAATCACGAGAAAATGGCTGGTAACCGGGATGCCCAGTCCCATGATTAAAAAGATCAAAGAAAATCGAAATAATTAAACAAAACTCCCCCAGGGTTGTTGCTAGTTGGAGGCACTCGTTGTTTCGAGCAAGCCATGGATTGATGCTTGTTGGTGGTCGGGGAGTATAAACTTTACCATTCTATTTGGGAACCGCCTATAATGTATGTAGCATGGAAGATATCGATATCTCATAGTTGTTGCGTTGACATCGAAAGTATACCGTTAAAAATGTTATTAATCTCTATTTTAAAATCGAGCTTTGGCACCTCTACAAATCCCTGCTTCCCTCTGCGAAGGGCCTATCTATTTACTTTTTTTGTTGAGTCATCACCCTCTTATTAAAAAGCACCCGCTGGAGAGCACATTGTCATTTGCATGCATTTCTATTAGTTTATATTGGGTATGACTTGACTGGATCTCTTTTACCATGAATTACAATGTTTAGTCAGTCCTTGATCTTTAAAGGTGCTCTGCATTTATGTTTTGCAGCCTCAAAAAGGGCTAGCGAGATACCATCTTGTTATATCATATTATGATTGTTTTGAGAAGGTGTTGTCATCCGAGATTTATTATTATTGCTCGCTAGTTGATTATGCCATTGATATGAGTAAACATGAGACCTAAGTGTTATTGTGAATATGGTTAGTTCATAATCTTTGATGAAAACTTGAATGTTGGCTTTACATATTTACAACAACAAGAGCAAACAAATACCATCTTGTTATATCATATTATGATTGTTTTGAGAAAGTTGTCATCCGAGATTTATTTTTATTGCTCGCTAGTTGATTATGCCATTGATATGAGTAAACATGAGACCTAAGTGTTATTGTGAATATGGTTAGTTCACATTCTTTGCTGAAAACTTGAATGCTGGCTTTACATATTTACAACAACAAGAGCAAACAGAGTTTGTAAAAGTTTTTCTTTATGACTTTCAGTTTGTCAACTGAATTTCTTGAGGACAAGCAAAGGTTTAAGGTTGGGGGAGTTGATACGTCTCCAACGTATCTACTTTTCCAAACACTTTTGCCCTTGTTTTGGACTCTAACTTGCATAATTTGAATGAAACTAACCCGGACTAACGCTGTTTTCAGCAGTACTGCCATGGTGTTCTTTTTGTGCAGAAAACAAAAGTTCTCGGAATGACCTGAAAATCCATGGAGATTACTTTTGGAAAATATAAAAAATAATGGTGAAAGATTCAAGGCCAGGGGGCCCACACCCTGTCCACGAGGGTGGGGGGTGCCCCCCCTCCCCCTGGGCGCTCCCCCTGCCTTGTGGGCCCCCTGGATGTCCATCGACCTCAACTCCAACTCTATATATTTGCTTTCGTGGAGAAAAAAACAGAGAAAAAGTTTCATCGCGTTTTGTGATACGGAGCCGCCGCCAAGCCCTAATCTCTCTCGGGAGGGCTGATCTGGAGTCCGTTCGGGGCTCTGGAGAGGGGGATTCGTTGCTGTCGTCATCATCAACCATCCTCCATCACCAATTTCATGATGCTCACCGCCGTGCATGAGTAATTCCATCGTAGGCTTGTTGGACGGTGATGGGTTGGATGAGATTTACCATGTAATCAAGTTAGTTTTGTTAGGGTTTGATCCCTGGTATCCACTATTATGAGATTGATGGTTCTTGACTTTGCTATGCTTAATGCTTGTCACTAGGGCCCGAGTGCCATGATTTCATATCTGAACCTATTATGTTTTCATGAATATATGTGAGTTCTTGATCCTATCTTGCAAGTCTATAGTCACCTATTATGTGTTATGATCCGACAACCCCGAAGTGACAATAATCGGGATACTTCTCGGTGATGACCGTAGTTTGAGGAGTTCATGTATTCACTAAGTGCTAATGCTTTGGTCCTGTACTCTATTAAAAGGAGGCCTTAATATCCCTTAGTTTCCATTAGGACCCCGCTGCCACGGGAGGGTAGGACTAAAGATGTCATGCAAGTTCTTTTCCATAAGCACGTATGACTATATTCGAAATACATGCCTACGTTACATTGATGAACTGGAGCTAGTTCTATGTCACCCTACGTTCTAACTATTACATGAGGAATCACATCCGACATAATTATCCATCACTGATCCAATGCCTACGAGCTTTTCACATATTGTGCTTTGCTTATTTACTTTTCTGTTGCTACTGTTACAATCACTACAAAACTGTTATCGTTACTTTTATCACTGTTACTAGGTGTGGTTGAATTGACAACTCAGCTTCTAGTACTTGAGAATATTCTTTGGCTCCCCTTGTGTCGAATCAATAAATTTGGGTTCAATACTCTACCCTCAAAAACTGCTGCGATCTCCTATACTTGTGGGTTATCATGGACCCCCTGACTTGTTCTCGACGCCAAAAATTCTTGTAAATATAGAAACCCCCAGAAATAAACCTATATCGGGAGTTCCTCCACCGCAAGCCTTTGTGGCCACGAAAAACCTCTCGGGACCCTGTTCCGGCACCTTGCCAGAGGGGGGATCCATCATCGGTGGCCATCTTCATCATCTCGGCGCTTTCCATGACGAGGAGGGAGTAGTTCACCCTCGGGGCTGAGGGTATGTACCATTAGCTATGTGTTTGATCTCTCTCTCTCTCTCTCTCTCTCTCTCTCTCTCTCTCTCTTTCTCTATCTCGTGTTCTTGATTTGGCATGATCCTGATGTACCGCGAGCTTTGCTACTATAGTTGGATCTTATGATGTTTCTCCCCCTCTACCTTCTTGTAATGCATTGAGTTTTCCCTTTGAAGTTATCTTATCGGTTTGAGTCTTTAAGGATTTGAGAACACTTGATGTATGTATTGCATGTGCTTATCCGTGGTGACAATGGCATATTCACGTGATCCACTTGATGTATGTTTTGGTGATGAACTTGCGGGTTATGTGACCCTGTGAACTTATGCATAGGGGTTGGCACACGTTTTCTCCTTGACTCTCTGGTAGAAACTTTGGGGCACTCTTTTAAGTTCTTTGTGTTGGTTTGAATAAATGAATCTGAGATTGTGTGATGCAAATCGTATAATCAAACCCGTAGATACTTGTGGCGACATTGGAGTATCTAGGTGACATTAGGGTTTTGGTTGATGTGTATCTTAAGGTGTTATTTTAGTACGAACTCTAGGGATGTTTGTGGAACTTATAGGAATAGCCCAATAGATCGATCAGAAAGAATAACTTCAAGGTGGTTTCGTACCCTACAATAATCTCTTTGTTTGTTCTCCGCTATTAGTGACTTTGGAGTGACTCTTTGTTGCATGTTTAGGGATTGTTATATGAGCTAATTATGTTATCATTGTTGAGAAAACTTGCACTAGTGAAAGTATGAACCCTAGGCCTTGTTTCCAAGCATTGCAATACCGTTATTGCTCACTTTTTTTACTAGTTACCTTGCTGTTTTTATAATTTCAGATTACGAAAACACATATCTACCATCCATATTGCACTTGTATCACCATCTCTTCGCCGAACTAGTGCACCTATACAATTTGGCATTGTATTGGGTGTGTTGGGGACACAAGAGACTCTTTGTTATTTGGTTGCAGAGTTGTTTGAGAGAGACCATATTCATCCTACGCCTCCTACGGATTGAGAAACCATAGGCCATCCACTTGAGGGAAATTTGCTACTGTCCTACAAAACTCTGTGCTTGGAGGCCCAACACGAGTCTACAAGAAGAAGGTTGCGTAGTAGACATCAAGCTCTTTTGTGGCGCCATTGCCGGGGAGGTTAGTCTTGAAGGTATATCTTTAGATCTTGCAATCGAATCTTTTAGTTTCTCATTTTATCACTAGTATAGTCTATAAAATAAAACTACAAAAAAAAATTGGAATTGAGGTTGCCTCATATGCTTCACCTTTTTAATGTCTTTCGTGAAAATAAGGATTCCTATAATTATGCTCAATTGCTAGAGGAAGAATGCAATAAAATGTTTGGCATAAAATCTTTGTTTGATGATCATGATTGCAATGTTGTTAGTATGAACTCCTTGAATATCCATGATGCTAATGATATGCAAAGCCACAAGCTTGGGGATGCTATGTTTAATGAAGATGGTATTTTTTGTCCCCCAAGTTTTGATGAGCAACTTTATTATGATGAAAGCATGCCTCCTATTTTTGATGATTATATCAATGAAAGTGGGTTTGGAAGAGTATCAACTTTAGATAATAATTATCCCACTATTTTGGAGGGTGTTGAATCTTATTATAATGATAAAAGTGGATTTGGAGAGGCCGTGACTTTATTTAGTTATGAATCCACTATTTCGGAAGAGGTTCCAATTGATTATGAGAACAAAGTTGCTATCTATGATGATTATTGTGATGACATGTATACTATAAAGAATAATGATAAATTTTCATCATTATTTTAATTTTCAATTGGATTATGCCTCACTATTTTGTTGAGTTTGCTCCCACTACTATGAATGAGAATAAATTTGCTTCTGTGGAGAGTAGTAAAATTTATATGCATGTAGATCATGAAAAGAATGATTTATGTGGTGGTTATATTGTTGAATTCATTCATGATGCTATTGAAAATTATTATGAGGGAGGAATATATGCTTGTAGGAATTGCAATAACATCAAGTTTCCTCTCTATATGTTGAAAGTTTTGAATTTATGCTTGTTTTGTCTACCAATGCTAGTTGATTCGTGCTCCCATAAGTTGTTTGCTCATAAAATCCCTATGCATAGGAAGTGGGTAAGACTTAAATGTTCTAGTCATATGCTTCATGATGCTCCCATTATGTTTCAGTTCTTATCTTTTATGTGAGCATCATTGACATCATCATGCCTAGCTAGAAAGGCATTAAAGAAATGCGCTAGTTGGGAGACAACCCAACATTTACCCCTACTGTTTTTGTGTGTCCATGTTATTAAGCTACGGTAGTAATCATGTTTTATAGCTTTTGTATCAATAAAGTGCCAAGTAAAGCCTTTGGGATAGTGTGGATGATAGTTGACTTGATTATGTGCAAAAACGGAAACTTTTTCTCTCAGTCCAGGAATTTTGAAAATTCACTAGAACGTGCTTTTGATCTGAATTTTTGACACATGATTAATATTCAAATTGTGTACGTTGTCCTAATTTTTCAGAAGTTGTGGAGTTACAGAGGTATGGAAAGTTTCCAGATTACTACAGACTGTTCTGTTTTAAACAGATTCTGTTTTCTATGTGTTGTTTGCTTATTTTGATGAATCTATGAGTAGTATCGGAGGGTATGAACCATGGAGAGTTTGAATACAGTACATATAACACAAATATGAATTTAGAATGAGTTCACAACAGTACCTAAGTGGTGATTTATTTTCTTATACTAATGGAGCTCTTAAGATTTTCTGTTGAGTTTTGTGTTGTGAAGTTTTCAAGTGTTCGGTAAAGTTTTGATGGACTACGGAATAACGAGTGGCAAGAGCCTAATCTTGGGGATGCCCAAGCCACCCCAAGGTAATATTCAAGGAATACCCAAGAAACTAAGACTGGGGATGCCCCGGATGGCATCTCCTCTTTCGTCTTCGTCTATCAGTAAAGTTACTTGAGGCTATATTTTTATTCAGCACATGATATGTGTTTTTCTTGGAGTGTAATTTTAGTTTGTTTATATTTGCTTTCTGTTATCCATAGGCATGTTTTTTATCTTTTAGTTCAATAAAAAGGTCAAGTATAGCCTTTACCATGCTTATTTTACAAATCTACACGTTGCTGTTTTGAAAACGGAAAGTTTGTTGTTATGTTTTGAATATTAGTGAATAGTCAAAAAATGATAAAATCTTGAAAATTTTACACAATGAGTAGCAACAAATTTTCTAATGTGTTAATTTTTCAGAATTTTTGGAGTTAGGGAAGTATGATTCCTCTTGCATTCTTTACAGACTGTTCTGTTCAGATAGATTGTTGTTATGTTTGCATTGTTAGCATATGTTTGCTTGTTTAATGATTCTATTTGAGGATGGGAGTGTTAAATATGCAGAGGCATTTAGTATGCAATGTCAAATTATAACTTTGGTGATTTTCTACAGTAGAGAATGATAAGGTTTTGCATGGATTTATACTAACCTATCTCGCGAGTTCTTGTTGAGTTTTATGTGGATGAAGTTTTTAAGATTTAGGAAAACCGTGATGTGAGAGGAATCAAGGAAACACAAAAGCTCAAGCTTGGGGATGCCCAAGGCATCCCTAATTAATATTTCAAGAAGTCTCAATCATCTAAGCTTGGGGATGCCCCGGTTGGCATCCCACCTTTCTTCTTCAATAACTATCGGTCAGTTTTGGTTGAGCCTAAGTTTTGGCTTCTTCACATGATATGTGCTATGCTTGCAATGTGATTTTATTTTGTTTTGCTTGCTATTTGAATAATATCCCAAGATCTTAAATTCTTAAATGTTAGAGAGTCTTCACATAGTTGTACAGTTATTCGACTACTCATTGATCTTCACTTATATCTTTTGGAGTAGTTTGTCGTTTGCTCTAGTGCTTCACTTATATCTTTTTAGAGCACGACGGTGGTTTTATTTTGAAGAAATTGATGAACTCTCATGCTTCACTTAAATTATTTCGAGAGTCTCTCTAAACAGCATGGTAATTTGCTTAGGTTATGAATTTAGTCCTAATATGATGGGCATCCAAGAGGGATATAATAAAAACTTTCATATAAAGTGCATTGAATATTCTTTGCATATTGTTTTGAGATATAAAGATGGTGATATTAGATTCATGCTAGTGAGTAGTTTTGGATTTGTAGAAATACTTGTGTTAAAGTTTGTGATTCCTGTAGCATGCACGTATGGTGAACCGTTATGTGATGAACTGACAACATGATTTATTTATGGATTTTCTTCCTTATGAGTGGCGGTCGGGGACGAGCGATGGTATTTTCCTAATCTATCCCCTAGGAGCATGCGCGTAGTACTTTGTTTTGATGACTAATAGACTTTTGCAATAAGTATGTGAGTTCTTTATGACTAATGTTGAGTCCATGGATTATACGCACTCTCACCCTTCCATCATTGCTAGCCTCTCTAGTACCGCACAAATTTCTCCGGTGCATTACACCCACCATATACCTTCCTCAAAACATCCACCATACCTACCTATTATGGCATTTCCATAGCCATTCCGAGGTATATTGCCATGCAACTTTCCACTGTTCCGTTTATTATGACACGCTTCATCATTGTCATATTGCTTTGCATGATCATGTAGTTGACATCGTATTTGTGGCAAAGCCACCATTCATAATTCTTTCATACATGTCACTCTAGATTCATTGCACATCCCGATACACCACCAGAGGCGTTCATATAGAGTCATATGTCATTCTAAGTATCGAGTTGTAATTCTCGAGTTGTAAGTAAATAAAAGTGTGATGATCTTCATTATTAGAGCATTGTCCCATTGAGGAAAGGATGATGGAGACTATGATTCCCCCACAAGTCGGGATGAGACTCCAGAGGAAAAAAGAAAAAAAAAGAAAAAAAGAGACAAAAAGAGAGAAGGGGCAATTTTACTATCCTTTTACCACACTTGTGCTTCAAAGTAGCACCATGATCTTCATGATAGAGAGTCTCTTATGTTGTCACTTTCATATACCAGTGGGAAATTTTCATTATAGAACTAGGCTTGTATATTACAATGATGGGCTTCCTCAAATTTCCCTAGGTCTTCATGAGCAAGCGAGTTGGATGCACACCCACCTGGTTTCTTCTTGAGCTTTCATGAACTTATAGCTCTACTACATCCGTTGCATGGAAATCCCTACTCACTCACATTGATATCTATTGATGGGCATCTCCATGGCCTGTTGATATGCCTAGTTGATGTGAGACTATCTCCTTCTTTTTGTCTTCTCCACAACCACCATATTCTATTCCACCTATAGTTCTATTTCCATGGCTCACGCTCATGTATTGCGTGAAAGTTGAAAAGGTTTGAGAATACTAAAGTATGAAACAATTGCTTGGCTAAAACGATTTTGTAGGGATAACTTTCTTTGGCCATGTTATTTTGAGAAGACATAATTGCTTTATTAGTATGCTTGAAGTATTATTGTTTTTATGTCAATATTAAACTTTTGTTTTGTGGCACCCCGGCTTAGAGAAACCGGAACGCCCCGTATTCCAGCCTAGAGATCGAGATGAAGTCTTCTGGAATACGGCACTGCTTAGCATAGAACAAACCAGCTTTCTATTACAACCTGAATACGAATACAAGGTCTCTGATATTACAATGAATAACACCGGCATGACGACACTATGCCAACCACAGTTGCTCTATGCAAGCATCAGAACAACTCGAGGCAGCAGAACCTCTACTGGCAGCGGAACAACGAATAGCTATGATGGACTCCAATCCGCAGGGACTCTGGCTGGAACGTTTATCCTAGCACACGAACACAGGAACTCCACCAAACAAGCAAGCAATCGAGCCACGACCTGCAAACTGGAATGACACGCCAGGTCAGTACATTGAATGTACTTGCAAGCTCACAATAAACGAAAAGCAGTCAAGACAAACAACAGCATGGCATTAGCAGGTTAAAGCAATCATGAACATGATACTAGCAGAACAACATGGCATGCATAATTGAACATGATACGGCTAGAACAAGCATAGCATGAGCATATGAACATGAGGATACTAACAATACCATGCACCAACTTACTCTGCAGAGGTTAGTACACTGTACCCACACCACGGAACCCATGGCCTCACGCTCCCATTCGGGTGGACCAACGATGTTCTGACAAAACCGATCTACTGCCATGACACTCTCCCGGCCACTCCGACCAACTCCCCTTTGGGCTAAGTCATGGGTGGCCCCGTACCTACCAAAGGAATCAATGGCCACCGTCATGGCAAAATAAATGGTCCCAAATCGGGACATGGACCCATGCAACAACAACGGGCACACAAGGCTCATGTCGTCCTACCCGTCCAAGGTAGCGCCCGCGCATAACCTTCCCTCGTTGGAGGCACCGGTGAGAGGTATGACAATAGACCTAGTTAGGTCCTTCCCATAAAGGCAAATGTGGTTGCACTGGTCAGCTCAATTCAGTGGCACCATGACTCAGCCAACCGTTGTTCAAGTTCATTATTATCCAGTTAAACTTGAATGCAATAAGCTGAGCCATATTAAAATAACAAGATACAAATACAATGCATGAGCATGATACCAACATAATACATGGAGGTGCAACATAATCATCAGGCATAACTACAATGAATCATATATCCGAATGAGCTTGGCATACTAACGAGCATAAATAACACAAGCATAACTCTACCATAAGCATAGCACGACCACTAGCATCATGAAGAAATACCATGCAAGAACATAACAAGAACACTACCAAGTAAGCATGTAACCAACTAGATGCGACGGAACAAGCATAGCAACGGTACTAAATAACAGACTAAGCATGCATCCGAAGAACATCACTACTACCAGCATGTATTAATACTAACAAGCATGAAATGTGAAAATGATACTAGCAAGTAGCACAAGATAACAAGCTGCATTGGAACATAGCATGAAAGTGAACAAGAATCCACGAGCATAACCGAAACAATGACAGTAGTAGCAAACAAGAAGGCAGATAAAGGCAAACTTTTATTAAATATTCAAGTTGAAAACCAAGGCTACTTCATGACGATCATGCAAGTGGTTGTTGTGGCTTGCCTGGGGGTGACGAAGACTCTAGGGAGAAGTGCGGTGAAGCCGCGGAAACAAAACGCCGGATGGTTCTCTCTCGAAGGGGGGTGATTAGAGGCAAGGGAAAAAGGTCATTTTCACTACGGTACCACCTAGTGAAAATGTTACTAACAGAAAGAGCTCGACGAGATGAAGACGTGAGCGCTGGTTTCACCTCGATCGGAGCTACGGTTGCGGAGTTATGGCTGTTCACTTTTTAGGCAGAAAAGTGACTAAACAGTGAACGTTCACAATCCAGCATATTCTGCCGGCGGTGGTAGAGTCCACGGGCAGAGGGAGGGGCCGATCGATCATGTCTTCCTCCCCCCGCGCATGTGCCTTGCGTGAAGCAGAGCAACGGCAGGGGAGGGAAGAGACCAAGGGGTTGGGCGTCTCCGGTGATCCCCGGCCCGGTCCAGGGCACCGGCAGGACCGCGCCACACCCATTCAGGGTGGAAACGTCCGGCGGGGAGGAGTGTAGAGGAGGGGAGGGGTGGCACCCGGAGGAGCACATGAGCAGCGGCCATGGTGGTGCTCCAGCGAAATGGACAACTCCGGCGAGGGGGCAAGGTGTTGGGGTGGCTCAGCAGGACGAGGGGGATCTAGTGGACGGCTTGGCAGGAGGAGAGGAGGCTCGTGGTGCTCGGGAGAGCTCGGACTCTGACAAACACCAAAAAGGAACGACAAAGAACAACGAGATACCACTGCTCCGATGACCAAATGAGGCGAGGGAGGGGCTTGGGAGCTGCGTGAGGAGCTTGGGGTCCTATTTATATGGCGCCGGAAGGGCTCGGGGAGGCTCTAGAGAGCTCGGACGTCATGCCAAAGGAGTGACAGAGCACGGACGCGTCACGGGGAGCTCGACGACGATGCAACGGTAGTGATGCAGGGCGGGGCAGTGACTCAGGGCGATACAGGAGGTCACAAGCTAACTCCAGGACATGGTTTGAGGTTGAGACATGGCGTAAGGTGACGGGAACAAGGGCGGGAACACTCCAGAGCACGCAATTAGGCATGACACAAGCGGGATCACCATGTGCACTGGAGCAAACTGCGGGTTTTGGCCAGGCCGACCATGTCTAGTAGAATGACCATGATACCGTGAGTCTAAACGAGCAATAAGTCGGTTCAGGGGCAAAGAAGAGAAAGGCAGGAGGAGCCAAAACAAATCAGCAGCAACCTGTTTGTTTTGTCTAGAGGCGACATAAACTTGGCAACGAAGGAAAAGATTTGTCTGGTGATGATCACACACTAAGGTGATGCTGATCACCAAAAATCAGCTTAAGAGGAGGAGTTTAGATGGTGGTTGCTGTAGAAAGTGCCAACATGGCCAGATTTGAGGATTTTGAATTTGCACTCACATGAAGATGCAAGTTGAGCTTAAATTGGGCATGGCCCAATGATTTGAAGATATTAAGATGCTCAAAAAGTTTCATGCCATTTGGATGAACCAAAATAGCACTTGCTTCACAAAGCATCTCTTTGGACAAAAACTTGGAAAAATTCCACAGGGCAAATGGAGTAATGGATTGAGCCAAAACTAGGTGGAGAGTGTTGATATGGATAGGAGAATGCCCTGGCAAATTTTCAGCTTAAATGAAGCAATATGAAATATAGTTGCTTCACAAACTAAAAATCTCACCAGAAAACAAGATTTGGAGCTGGGCTCACATAGATGGGTTACATGAGCTAAAATTTGGTGGCGAGTGGTGATTTGATCATATGAAGGACCTTGAGAAATGTCAACTAATTTGGATATTCCTACCTAGTACTTCCTTCACAATGTCTTCCCTTAGACAGGAACTTTGAAAAATTGCTCAGGAATATTTACTAAGCAAATTGAGTTGAATATTGGCATGGGGCAATTATATGGACAGGAAAAGATGTCCAAATAATTATGAGAATTATGAGAATTATTAGGGCTTTGGGCTAGGATGAAAATGACATGATCTAGGGATGATAATGAGGATGACAAGCCACTGTAAAACCTAGGAAGACATGATCTTCCCAAGTTTTGGAACCACATAGGCACAGAAAATCAATTCAAATCATAAATCCAAGAAAATCAAAGGAAAAAGGAAAGGGAAAAATCCAGGGTGTTACAAACCTTCCCCCCCCCCTTAAAGAAATCTCGTTCTCGAGATTTGGTTGCTCAGGGATAAATAATTTTTTTGACAGGAAGAAACCGTTTCCAACTCGGGTTTCTTTTATTCATTCTCATGTAATGCTCCCACTGACTTGGATCTGACTAACTGCCTTGATCTGCGGTGGTTTGTTTCACCGTATCTGACATTCTGACAGGACTTACCTCATATGTTCCCATTCATACTGACTCAAAATTTCCTTCACATCTGCTGGCTGCACTGGGGTCTGAAAGATTATCATTACTGTCATATGTGTCCTTCTCGATACCGATCCTTGCTGGAGATGTCATTCCGATATCGAGTATCGAGAATATTCCACGGAGTTGGGGAACACATCTTCCCGTGGAACTAGGAATCTCTTCTATTCAGATATCCGACTGCTTGAATATATGCATACCTTCTGGGTTCAAAGCAGTGATAGGAATCATTCTTGGCTTTTTGATGGATTTTGACTTCTTGCAGGAGTTTTCTGACTTATCTTGCCTGACTTCACTGTCTTTCATATCCAATCTGTACCAAAAGTTTGATTGTCGCTTGACATGACTGACAAAATATTGCACCATCACCTGATGATCACATTCGCAGACTTGACTGGCGGTGATCTTGGCAAAGAATCCCATTCACGACAAGCTATTCTATAATTTCTTTCCATATACGAGAGATAACAATCCTCAAAGTATGTGCTCTCACACTGTCCGTATCTCCATGGGAATAACAGTCCGTGCGATGCTCCGGCACGGTTGCTGAGGTCAATATGTTGAGATGTCCTTGGTTCGGACTTGACAAAACTTGGGTATTCAATGCTGATAATTCTGAGCATACACTGTTGACTAAGCTGGTTGCCTTGCTACGAGGTCCTTACCTCAATGAAGTAAACCTCTCAGGCGTATCTTGACTTGGAATTTGAAATTAAATAAGACTGTCTTGCACATTCATACCACATTGTTCACGCAATAGCCGGCATAGCTGAATTGTTGGTCTTGCTCCTTCATTATTACTTCCTTTCTCTGGATCCTTAACTAAAAGAGCAAGGCCTTATATATCTTTGATTACTTTCATGGCCCTGAGTACTGTCATGTGCAATATCTTGCAGTCATACCTTGGTCTTGTTCATGTCTTGAGTCTCGGAATATTTATCCGGTTCACGAGTGCTTATACAGATCTCATTATTGTCGTTGACTATGCTAGATAGTGACCGGATTAATAGCATCACCTTGTCGGGTGTGCTGGGCTGATCTTGATATTTACTGCCAAGATTATTGCCTCAATGCTGTCTTTCTTCCAGACTTGTCGATTCTTGCATCACCCACTGGTTTTCCATCACTTGGATATCCAGTGAGGTTGTCGGATGCATACCGTGAATTCTTCCTTGTGCGAGAGACTTGCATGAACTTGACATCATACTCAATGTATGAACAAATATCTGATTCTGGAGGTATACCTTTGTTCTGACTAGTTCTTATTTCTGACTTAACTATTGCAGATTTGCCACTTGGAAAACACTGCCATATGCTGGAAATCCATTGTTTATTTTCTTGTACCAGTGCCATACTGAAGAAGGCTGGGCAGCTTGCTTCGGAATCCATCGGGGTATCATGCTATGGAAAACTAGATAGCTTGTGCCCGACGCTTTCTATGGATATCTTGCTGAGGAAGACCGGGTACCATACCTTATAAGCTCCCCCCACCCTTAAGGACATGCTAGGGAAGACTCGGTACCTTATGCCAGAAGCTTTTGCAGTATCCAATTGAAATGACTGAATATCTTGCACTGGAATCCATTCATACCTTTCTAATGCAGACTGAGGAATCTTGCCTTGTATGCTTCGCTGATAAATTGTTGAGAAGGACTCGACTGTTTTTCTTTGTAAACAGAATATCATATATATGTTCTTGTCATTCCGGCGTGGTGATTACTTGTATGACAAGAATTGTCTGACTGTCCTTCCTGCTGAATTCATTGCCTATTTAGACTGACTTCTGGGTGTCGCATGCTTCAAATCTGACTCATGGCAGAATCAATCATCTGGTACAGTCCATGCACTGTCAGACTTGGATCACATTTGGTGCTCTTGCTGATTTAATCATTGCTGCAACAAAGGTGGATCTCTGACGGGTACTTGTTACTGAAAGTCTAATCAGAATGTAACTTGTATCCAGACAATGTTGTCAGCTGAAAATCTCATTGCTTTTAACTGAGTTTCTCGGTGGATATCTGTACTTATCATGGCTTCTTCTGATCCCGGCATCGGTTGATGAGCACTTTCCATAAGGGGGTAACACCAAAGATTCAAATAAAGAAGCACGAGAAAACAATCGATTGCAATAAAGCACACAGCAAACGAGCTACAAAACTAATTCACACATGCACACACAAGCACATAGAAGCATAAACAAGCAATGATACTACAGCAGATGCACATGCACTACACGACTGACTACACCCTACGCTTGAGCAAACGCTCAGGGACTGACGAGGAAACTAAGGGAGTAGCGAGTGGAACTGCTGACTCCGAAACTCCGGATGGATGAGATGGAGGGGTTGGAGAAGCTGGCGGAGACTAAGGTAGGGAAGCACCAAGCAATCTCCTGGCTTGAATGGCGTCTCGGACTAACTCGAAAATAAGAAGACACTCGGCCGTCATGTAACAGGACATGGTGAAGATAACCGAGTTATCTTGAGGATTGACAAAGGGGAACTTGATCCTCTTAGGATTCTCGATGATGGTGGGATAGAATTAATAGGCACGGTTCTATTGCACCTTGCTCACTTGATGACGAAGACTGGTGATTGCTGCCATAGTGGCAAGCTGAACGGCATGCTCGGGAGTAGCACCATAACCACCATGGAAACTGTAGGTGTGCTTACCAACAGGAATCGAGGTTCACAGATGGACATGGGCAACATACTCCAGGATTCTTCCACCGACAGAAAACTAGAATACTTAATAATGGGGTGGATCTCCGTGGGGATAAATACTATGCCACATGTCGCCAAGGAGGGTGGCGAAGCTGAGAGGTGCAGGAGTGGGGTTGAATGCAATAGGAACAACACCAAGGGCTCTGGGAAGGGCACTGAACTCATGGAAGTTAACTGCCATCTACGCACGAAACAGGGGTTAGGGGTAACCGAATAAGACCATATGCAGCAAACAAATGCAACAACCAAATGCAGCAAGCAAGGGCGAGAACCAGACCCTATACTACCGTTTTCTAATGTTCCAACGGACTAGGACGCTCTACAGCCAGACCTGCTCTGATACCAAGCCTGTGGCACCCTGGCTTAGAGGAACCGGAATGCCCCGTATTCCAGCCCAGAGATCGAGATGAAGTCTTCTGGAATAGGGCACTGCTTAGCATAGAACGAACCGGCTTTCTATTACAACCTGAATACGAATACAAGGTCTTCGATATTACAATGAATAACACTGGCACGGCGACACTACGCCAACCACAGTTTCTCTATGCAAGCAGCATGAGAACTCGAGGCAGCGGAACCTCTACTGGCAGCGGAAGAACTATTGGTAGCAGAACAACTATTCACAGCAGAACAACGAATAACGATGATGGACTCCAATCCGTAGGGACTCTGGCTGGAACATTTATCCTAGCTCGCGAACACAAGAACCCCACCAAACAAGCAAGCAATCGAGGCACGACCTACAAACTGGCATGACACGCCAGGTCAGTACATTGAATGTACTTGCAAGCTCACAATAAATCAAAAGCAGTCAAGACAAACAAAAGCATGGCATTGGCAGGTTAAAGCAATCATGAACATGATACTAGCAGAACAACATGGCATGCATAACTAAACATGATACGGCTAGAACAAGCATAACATGAGCATATGAACATGAGGATACTACATGCAATAGGTTAACAATACCATGCACCAACTTACTCTACTCGGGTTACCTCGTAACCAACACATGCATCAACTTACCAACATCGGTATCCTTGATACCAACGTGATCCTCTCGCGATCACATAAAGATCAACCAACTTCGGTATCCACGATACCTCCATGATCCTTTCTTGATCACAACCAATCTCTTTCTCATCATCGAACCAGGGTTGTTATTAATCAAGTTATTATTACTGTTGGCTCATAGTGTGACCGACTCCGAACTGGGCCCATATCCGCGGGTGCGGCTATCGATAGATTTAACACACACTCTGCTGAGGTTAGCACTGTACCCACACCACGGAACCGATGGCCTCACGCTCTCATTCAGGTGGACCAACGGCCTTCTGACAAAACCGATCTACTGCCATGATACTCTGCTGGCCACTCCGACCAACTCCCCTTTGGACTAAGTCATGGGTGGCCCCGTTCCTACCAAAGGCATCAACGGCCATTGTCATGGCAAAATAAATGGTCCCAAATGGGGATATGGATCCATACAACAACAACGGGCACACAAGGCTTATGTCGTCCTACCTGGCCAAGGTAGCGCCCGCGCATAACCTTCCCTCGTTGGAGGCATCGACGAGAGGCATGCACTACAAAAAAATACACTTCTGTGATGATACGTGTTTGTCACAGTAGGTCGCGTTTTTTGTCATGCATGTACATACATGATGATTTTATGACAGAATCAAGATAGTCATACCTGTGCTGTCGTAGAAGTGTTCCATGACATTACCGAAATTATCATCACGGAAGTGTCCACTTCCATGACGATAAATCGCGTGTCACAGAAGTGCTTTCGTCAAGGGTGACCGACATGTGGCATCCACCGTAACGGAATGCCGTTAAGCTATCGGGTCTGGTTTTGGATCCGATAACCCGTTAACAGCCCGGACCAATGGGGATTTTCCACGTGTAAAATCATCATTGGCCAGAGTAAACACGTGTTGCCTCACCATTGGGACAGATGTCATCCACTCGTTGGACAGGACGCGCCTATGATAGGTCGACACGTGGCATGGCCCAACAGTGGCCCATTCCGGTGAAAAAGGCCGGCCCAGTAAAAATTAGTAGGCTGGCCCATATAAGGCCTACTTATGTCAGCTCCATTTAAGTCCACGGCCCATACGAGATGTGCCAATTCGGCCCGTCAACGGCCCGTTAAAGATTTGACACCATTGCAGCCCATCGTCAGTTCGAGCCCGTTAACAGCCCGCTATATATTTGGGCTCAATATCGGCCCGATGAGATTTCGGCCTGTTAACGGCCCATTCAATGGATGGGCCAATTTTCAGGATGTACATCTTTCAACCTTTTAGCGACCCATTTAAATGTTGGGCTAATTTCCGGCCCGGTGTGTCTTTCAGCCTGTTGATGGCCCATAAATCAGATGGGCCATTTGTAGTTGGACCTGAGTTTCGGCCTTTTAGCGGTCCATTTAAGTGTTGGGCCAATTCCGGCCTGGTGTCTCTTTCAGCCTGTTGATGGCCCATAAATCAGTTGGGCCATTTGTAGTCGGACCTGAGTTTTGGACTTTTAGCGACCCATTTAAGTGTTGGACCAATTCCCGGCCCTGTGTGCCTTTCGGCCTGTTAACGGACCATAAATGAGTTGGGCCATTTGTAGTCGGACCTTAGTTTTGGTCTTTTAACGGCCCATGCCCTTCATGGTCCAATACCATCCCGGTTTCTCTTTCGGCCCGCTAAAGGCCCACAACACAGTTGGGCCATTTACAATACGACCTTACTTTCAGCCTCTTAGCGGCCCATGCTCTTCATGGTCCAGTACAAGCCCGCTGTCTCTTTCGGCCTGCTAAAGGCCTACAGTATAGGTGGGCCATATGTAGCCCAAACTTAGTAACGGCCTGTTAACGCTCCGTGAAATCAATTGGGCCCACCTATTGCTCGCTTCGATGTCGGCCTGTTAACGACACGGCAGGTAAGAGGGCCGACCATTAACTTTCGGCCTAGTAACGGCCCATTAACTTAATGGGCCCACTGCTATGTCTTGAGCTTGCGTTGGTTTTCCTCGAAGAGGAGAGGGTGATGCAGCAATAGTAGCATAAGAATTTCCCTCAATTTTTGAGAACCAAGGTATCAATCCAGTAGGAGGCTCCTCAAAAGTCCCACGCACCTACACAAACAAACAAAGAACTCGCAACCAACGCAATAAAGGGGTTGTCAATCCCTTCACGGCCACTTGCGAATGTGAGATCTAATAAAGATAGTAAGATAAGATAAATATTTTTTTGGTATTTTGTAATATAGATGCAAAAAGTAAAGATGCAAATAAAGGTAGATTGGAAGCAAATATGATAAGATAGACCCGGGGGCCATAGGTTTCACTAGTGGCTTCTCTCAAGATAGCATAAGTATTACGGTGTGTGAATAAATTACTGTCAAGCAATTGATAGAAAAGCGAATAATTATGAGATTATCTAGGCATGATCATGTATATAGGCATCACGTCCGCAGCAAGTAGACCGACTCCTGCCTGCATCTACTACTATTACTCCACACATCGACCGACTCCTGCCTGCATCTAGAGTATTAAGTTCATAAGAACAGAGTAACACATTAAGCAAGATGACATGACGTAGAGGGATAAACTCAAGCAATATGATATAAACCCCATCTTGTTATCCTCGATGACAACAATACAATACGTGCCTTGCAAACCTTTCTGTCACTGGTAAGGACACCACAAGATTGAACCCAAAGCTAAGCACTTCTCCCATGGCAAGAAAGATCAATCTAGTAGGCCAAACCAAACTGATAATTCGAAGAGACTTGCAAATATAACTCAATCATACATAAAGGAATTCAATGAACATTCAAATATTATTCATAGATAAACTTGATCATAAACCCACAATTCATCGGATCTCGACAAACACACCGCAAAAAGAGTTTACATCGAATAGATCTCCACAAGAGAGGGGGAGAACATTGTATTGAGATCCAAAAAGAGAGAAGAAGCCATCTAGCTAATAACTGTGGACCCGTAGGTCTGTGCTAAACTACTCACAACTCATCGGAGGGGCAAGGATGTTGATGTAGAAGCCCTCCATGGTCGATTCCCCTTCTGGCAGAGTGTCGGCGAAGGCTCCAAGATGAGATCTCGTGGATACAGAAGGTCACGGTGGTGGAAATTGTGTTTCGTCTGCCCCTGGATGTTTCCGGGGTACGTAGGTATATATAGGAGGAAGAAGTACGTCGGTGGCCGCCCGAGGGGCCCACGAGACAAGGGGCGCACCCTACAGGGGGGGGGCACCCTCCTATCTCGTGGGAGCCTCGGCTGCTTCTTGACTTGCACTCCAAGTCCGGTGGATCACATTCGTTCCAAAAATCACGCTCCCAAAGGTTTCATTCCGTTTGGACTCCGTTTGATATTCCTTTTCTTCGAAATACTGAAATAGGCAAAAAAAAGTAATATGGGCTGGGCTTCCGGTTAGTAGGTTAGTCCCAAAAATGATATAAATGTGTAAAATAAAGCCCATAAACATCCAAAAGGGGTAATATAATAGCATGGAACAATAAAAATTTATAGATCTGTTGGAGAAGTATCAAGCATCCCCAAGCTTAATTCCTGCTCGTCCTCGAGTAGGTAAATGATAAAAAGAGAATTTTTGATGTGGAATGCTACCTAGCATAATTCATAATGTAATTTTCTTTATTGTGGCATGAATGTTCAGATCCAAATGATTCAAAATAAAAGTTCATATTGATAAAAGAAATAGTAACACTTCAAGCATACTAATCAAAGTAATCATGTCTTCTCAAAATAGCATGGCAAAAGAAAGTTCATCCCTACAAAATCATATAGTTAGGCTATGCTTCATTTTCGTCACACAAAGATGTTCCCAACTTCTATACTCCCGATGACAAGCCAAGCAATTGTTTCATACTTAAATAATCTCAAACTTTTTCAACCTTCACGCAATACATGAGCGTGAGCCATGGATATAGCACTATGGGTGGAATAGAATATGATGATGGGGATTGTGTGGAGAAGACAAAAAAGGAGAAAGTTTCACATTGACGAGGATAATCAATGGGCTATGGAGATGCCCATCAATTGATGTCAACATGAGGAGTAGGGATTGCCATGCAACGGATGCACTAGAGCTATAAATGAATGCTCAACAAAAGAAAACTAGTGGGTGTGCATCCAACTTGCTTGCTCACGAAGACCTAGGGCATTTGAGGAAGCCCATCGTAGGAATATACAAGCCAAGTTCTATAATGAAAAATTCCCACTAGTATGAAAAAGATAACTTATGAGACTCACTATATGAAAAACATGGTGCTACTTTGAAGCACAATATATGAGACTCACTACATGAAGAACAAGGTGCTACTTCGAAGCACAAGCGTGGAAAAAGAGATAGTAACATTGCCCTTTTTATTTTTTTTATTTTTTTATTTTTTTCTTTTTTTTTCTTTTCTTCTTTTTTTATTTTCTTTTTTTTCTTTTTGGGCCTTTCTTTTTTTTGGCCTTTTTTTCCTTGGGCAATGTTCTAATAATGATGATCATCACACTTCTACTGATTACAACATATGAATTACAACTCGAAACTAAAACAAGATATGACTCTATATGAATGCCTCCGGCGGTGTACCGGGATGGTGCAATGAATCAAGAGTGACATGTATGAAAAATAATGCATGGTGGCTTTGCCACAAATACGATGTCAACTACATGATCATGCAATGGCAATATGACAAAAGTAATGTATGTCATGATGATGATAAACGGGGCGGTGGAAAGTTGCATGGCAATATATCTCGGAATGGCTATGGAAATGCCATAATAGGTAGGTATGGTGGCTGTTTTGAGGAAGATATAAGGAGGTTTATGTGTGATAGAGCGTATCGTATCACGGGGTTTGGATGCACCGACGAAGTTTGCACCAACTCTCAAGGTGAGAAAGGGCAATGCACGGTACCGAAGAGGCTAGCAAATGCGGAAAGGTAAAAGTGCATATAATCCATGGACTCAACATTAGTCAAAAGAACTCATATACTTATTGCAAAAATTTAGAAGTCATCAAAAATCAAGTACTATGCGCATGCTCCTAGGGGGATAGATTGGTAGGAAAAGACCATCGCTCGTCCCCGACCGCCACTCATAAGGATGCACAAGCCAGGTACACTTATGTTTCAAAAATTGTTACACAAGTTTAACCATACGTGCATGCTATGGGACTTGCTAACTTCAACACAAGCATTCTTTAAATTCATAATCACCCAACTAGCATGACTTTAATATCACTACCTCCATATCTGAAAACAATTATCAAGTATCAAATTGATCATAGCATCCAATTCACTTCCTATGATAGTTTTATTATACCCAACTTGGATGCCTACCATTCTAGGACCAATTTATAACCATAGCAAATACCATGATGTTCTAAAAGGCTCTCAAAAATATATAAGTGAAGCATGAGAGACTAGTAATTTCTACAAAATTAAGACACCACCGTGCTCAAAAAGATATAAGTGAAGCACTAGAGCAAAACTATCAAGCTCAAAAGATATAAGTGAAGCACATAGAGTATTCTAGCAAATTCTATTCAAATAGACTTCTCCAAAAAGGTGTGTACAGCAAGGATGATTGTGGTAAACTAAAAAGCAAAGACTAATATAATACACAACGCTCCAAGCAAAACACATATCATGTGGCGAATAAAAATATAGCTCCAAGTAAAGTTACCAATCAACGAAGACGAAAGAGGGGATGCCTTCCCGGGGCATCCCCAAGCTTAGGCTTTTGGCTATCCTTGAATATCTTTGGGTGCCTTTGGCATCCCCAAGCTTAGTCTCTTGCCACCCTTTATTCCATAGTCCATAAAAGCTTTACCCAAAACATGAAAACTTCACAACACAAAACTCAACAGGAAATCTTATAAGCTCCGTTAGTGAAAGAAAAACAAAACCACCACATAAGGTACTGTAATGAACTCATTCTTTATTTATTTTGGTGTTAAACCTACTGTATTACAACTTCTCTATGGTTTATAAACTAATTTACTAGCCATAGATGCATCAAAATAAGGAAACAACACACGAAAAACAGAATCTGTCAAAAACAGAACAGTCTCTAGCAATCTGTAACTAACGCAAACTTCTGGAACTCTAAAAATCCTACCAAAATAGGAAGTCCTGGAAAATTTGTTTATTGAACATCAGCAAAAAGAATCAACGCAACAGCACGTTTCTGTGATTTAACAAAATTATATTCGTGCGCGCAAAGTTTCTGTTTTTCAGCAGAATCAAATCAACTATCATCATAGGTTATCCTATAGGTTCTACTTGGCACAAAGAATAATTAAAAGATAAAAACACATCTAAACAGAAGTTAGATGCAAGATTTATTACTAAATAGGAGCAAAAACAAAAAACATAAAGAAAATTGGGTTGCCTCCCAACTAGCGCTATCGTTTAACGCCCCTAGCTAGGCATAAAAGCAAAGATAGATCTAACGAGTGTCATCTTTGGCACTAAATTCATAAGTAGCCCGCATGATAGATTCTTAAGGTAATTTGACTTTATTTCTTGAAAAGTGCTGCATGCCTTTCTTTAATGGAAATTGGAATCTAATATTCCCTTCCTTCATATCAATAATCGCGCCAATCGTTCTAAGGAAAGGTCTACGAAGAATAATAGGGCAAGAATGATTGCAATCTATATCAAGAACGATAAACTCCATGGGCACCAAATTTCTATTTGCAACAATGATAACATCATTGATCCTTCCCATAGGCTTTTTAATGGTGGAATCCGCAAGGTGCAAATTTAAAGAGCAATTGTCAAGATCATGGAAACCTAGAATATCACATAAAGTTTTCGGAATCGGGGAAAGACTAGCACCCAAATCACACAAAGCAAAACACTCATGATCTTTAATTCTAGTCTTTATAGTAGGTTCCCACTCATCATTAAGTTTTCTAGGTATAGAAACTTCCAAATTAAGTTTTTCATCATAAGATTGCATCAAGGCATCAACGATATGTTTGGTAAAAGCTTTATTTTGACTATAAGCATGGGGAGAATTAACAACGGATTGCAACAAGGAAATACAACCTTTTAAAGAAAAATTATCATAATAAAATTCCTTGAAATCCGAGAAAGTGGGTTCAATGTTATTTGAAGTTGTGGCTTCTCTAATCCCACTTTTACCAAATTTAGCATCAAGATCTAAAAACTCCAAATTCTTGGGATGCCTTCTAGGCAAAGTTGATTCATCAAATCATCAAAATTCATATCGCAAAACATAGATCTAATAGGAGACGCATCAATAACTTTAAGATCCTCATCATTATTTTCATGGAAACTAGAAGAACACGCTTTTATAAAGCTATCTTTTTTAGCACGCAATCTAGCGGTTCTTTCCTTGCACTCGTCAATGGAAATTCTCATTACTTTGAGAGACTCATTGATATCATTCTTAGGAGGAGAAGATCTAAGTATAAGAGAATAAACATCAAGCTCTTTGTTCATAAAACCCAAAAAACCTTTTTGTTCCTTAAGCTCTTTTCTAAAGAAATTATTATGCTCAAATTGCAAATTCATAAAGCTTCTAATATTTGATTCAATCTCTTCCATCCTTCTGAGAAGGTGGTCAGGACCCTTAGGCAAAGCCATAAGGACAAACAGGCACACAAGCAAGCAGAAAAAAGGGCAAGCGAAAAGAGAGAGAGAGATTGGGAAAGAGAGGGCGAATAAAACGGCAAGGGTGAAGTGGGGGAGAGGAAAACAAGAGGCAAATGGGAAATAATGTAAATGCGAGGGAGATGAGTTTGTGATGGGTACTTGGTATGTCTTGACTTGAGCGAAGACCTCCCCGACAACGGCGCCAGAAATCCTTCTTGCTACGTCTTGAGCTTGCGTTGGTTTTCCTCGAAGAGGAGAGGGTGATGCAGCAATAGTAGCGTAAGTATTTCCCTCAGTTTTTGAGAAACCAAGGTATCAATCCAGTAGGAGGCTCCTGAAAAGTCCCACGCACCTACACAAACAAACAAAGAACTCGCAACCAACACAATAAAGGGGTTGTCAATCCCTTCACGGCCACTTGCGAAAGTGAGATCTAATAAAGATAGTAAGATAAGATAAATATATTTTTGGTATTTTGTAATATAGATGCAAAAAGTAAAGATGCAAATAAAGGTAGATTGGAAGCAAATATGATAAGAGATAGACCCGAGGGCCATAGGTTTCACTAGTGGCTTCTCTCAAGATAGCATAAGTATTATGGTGGGTGAACAAATTACTGTCGAGCAATTGATAGAAAAGCGAATAATTATGAGATTATATAGGCATGATCATGTATATAGGCATCACGTCCGCAACAAGTAGACCGACTCCTGCCTGCATCTACTACTATTACTCGACACATCGACCGACTCCTGCCTGCATCTAGAGTATTAAGTTCATAAGAACAGAGTAACGTTAAGCAAGATGACATGATGTAGAGGGATAAACTCAAGCAATATGATATAAACCCCATCTTGTTATCCTCGATGGCAACAATACAATACGTGCCTTGCAACCCTTTCTATCACTGGGTAAGGACACCACAAGATTGAACCCAAAGCTAAGCACTTCTCCCATGGCAAGAAAGATCAATCTAGTAGGCCAAACCAAACTGATAATTCGAAGAGACTTGCAAAGATAACTCAATCATACATAAAAGAATTTAGAGAAGATTCAAATATTATTCATAGATAAACTTGATCATAAACCCACAATTCCTCGGATCTCGACAAACACACCGCAAAAAGAGTTTACATCGAATAGATCTCCACAAGAGAGGGGGAGAACATTGTATTGAGATCCAAAAAGAGAGAAGAAGCCATCTAGCTAATAACTATGGACCCGTAGGTATGTGGTAAACTACTCACACCTCATCGGAGGGGCAAGGATGTTGATGTAGAAGCCCTCCGTGGTCTATTCCCCTTCCGGCAGAGTGCCGGCAAAGGCTCCAAGATGAGATCTCGCGGATACAGAAGGTTATGGTGGTGGAAATTGTGTTTCGTCTGCCCCTGGATGTTTTTGGGGTACGTCGGTGGCCACCCGAGGGGCCCACGAGACAGGGGGCGCACCCTACAGGGGGGGTGCCCTCCTATCTCGTGGGAGCCTCAGCTACTTCTTGACTTGCACTCCAAGTCCTCTGGATCACGTTCGTTCCAAAAATCATGCTCCCGAAGGTTTCATTCCATTTGGACTCCGTTTGATATTCCTTTTCTTCGAAATACTGAAATAGGCAAAAAAAAACAACAATATGGGCTGGGCCTACGGTTAGTAGGTTAGTCCCAAAAATGATATAAATGTGTAAAATAAGGCCCATAAACATCCAAAAGGGTAATATAATAGCATGGAACAATCAAAAATTATAGATACGTTGGAGACGTATCACCCACTAAAGTTCGTACATGTCTTTAGGCCAAATTGGATAATTTGAGCCCATTAAGACGAGCAATTATGCAAAGGACCAAAACCGATCAAGCAAAGGTACGACATACTGGGAAAAACGTTGCACATCCAGCATATATTACAGGAAATTACATCCACTAGGCAATCAAAGATTGATGCCAGTGCAAATAAATGAGCAGAACATAACGATCTACAACGTCACAATCTGCAACCTCAGCACGGATGACGCCCATAAGCATGTGGGCAAGTTCTTGCTGCTTTGCTACACTGTCTCTGAAAACATTGATCAGTTGTTGTGTCGCACGACTCTGCACCTCTGATTCCTCCACCATTTCCATCATTGCTTCAACCATTAATTGGTTCACAAACATACATTTATTTCGTTGTATTCGAGACAGAGGATACTGAACAGATTCAGATGGCGATTTTGGTAGGCTTGTATTATTGATAGTGGAGAGTGTCTCGACCACTGCATCATAACATAAATTAGGAGGGGAACCAAACAGATTAATCATGAGTTATTGCCATATTATCTGGCCTAGATTTATTGGAAAGAAACAATGGGGTTGCCTTGCTGTTTCCAGAGTTTATCTTCTTATCTTCAGCAGCCTGCACCAAATTAACACACTAGCATTGCTATCATTGGCCAAGTCAGATAATAGGAAAGCAACATTGACACAACGAACATTTGTGCAACTAGCCTACACCAAATTAACACAATATGACACAACTATCATCAGCCAGGTAAGGTAATATGAAATCAACATTGACACAATGAATGAATGGGCAACCAGAGCAGCACTACAATTCAGTAGTGTGCATGATATGAGATAGTACACTCATGCAGCTCAGTATGCAAAACTACCAGGCAGTTTTCCTTACAAAAATCAACATTGACGCCTTTAACATTTTGCTACAACTAATTTTAGATCAGATAAAGGTTAGATTCATGCCGATTAACAAAATACATGCTGATGTAAAAATATAGTGATATACAACAGGTACTTACATCAGCATTGGAGCACAGAGAATTCCCGCAAGATATTTTCCGCGAATACGATCCCAATGGAGGAAGTCTTCTATCGTTTAACCTTATTTTCTAAAAGAGAGGTGGGTAAAAACATGTAGAAAATATGATCAGAATGCTATAAAATTTCATGATGCAAGGATACGCACACGCTTCTTAGAATGGAATTGACATTCTTTTGCTGGACTGGAGTGGACTTGTTCTTTGGCCACTGGAATCTGCTTATTATTAGTGGGAGTTGGGTTTCTCTGTGCTGGAGCAGTATCTATGAAAAATGGAGTTGGTTTATTATCTCCTGGCGTTTGGATCTTTTGCAAAGACCTGGTTTATAACCCTTCAGATTATAGCCGTGTTCCCCTTGAATGCCTTATATAGAATAATGGTGCATCAATTATAAAACATGCTACAACAGAGATGGAGTAGGTACTAAAGAATAGAAAGGCATGACATATTGACATGTATTCCCTCCATCCGGAAATAAATGGATGGGTCTAGGCGTATTTCAGTTCTAGATACATCCAGTTTTATCCATTGCTGCGGCATGTAATCCGGACGGAGGGAGTATGATGTAAGAGCTAGGGATACGACAGGACAACACAGTAAAAAAACACCGAAACCCCACTGCAGAACCAAAGTATTCAAACCCATTGATATGAGATAGTACACTCATGCAGCTCAGGATGCAAAACTACCAGGCAGTTTTCCTTACAAAAATCAACATTGTTGCCTTTAATCATACATTTTGCTACAACTAAATTTAGATCAGATAAAGGTTGGATTCACGCCGATTAACAAAATACATGCTGATGTAAAAATATAGTGATATACAACAGGTACTTACATCTGCATTGGAGCACAGAGAATTCCAGCAAGAATCTTTCCTCACAGACGATACCAGTGTAGAAATTATTCTATCTGTTAAGGTTATTTTCTAAAAGAGAGATGGGTAAGAAACATGTAGAAAATATGATCAGCATGCCATAAAATTTCATGATGCAAGGATACGCACACACTTCTTAGAATGGAGTTGACATATTTTTGTTGGACTGGAGCGGACTAGTTCTTTGGCCACTGGAATCTGCTTATTATCAGTAGGAGTTCGGTTTCTCTGTGCTGGAGCAGTATCTATAAAAATTGGAGTTGTTTTATTATCTCCTGGCGTTTGGATCTTTTGCAAAGGCCTTGTTTGTAACCCTTCATATTCTAACATAGTCGTCTTCCCCTTGCATGCCTTGTATAGAAGAATGGTGCTTTAAGTATAAAACATGCTACAACAGAGAGATGGAATAGGTACTGAAGAATAGAAAGGCATGACATATTGACATGTATTCCCTCCACCCGGAAAAAAATGGATGGGTCTAGGCGTATTTCAGTTCTAGATACATCCTTTTTTATCCATTTCGGCAACATGTAATCCAGACGGAGGGAGTATGGTGTAAGAGCTAGGGATATGACAGGACACCACAGTAAAAAAACACTAGTTGAATGTAAAACTGTATGCTAGCAGAATACGTACAGAAAAAACTAAGGCAACATACACGTGTATGATTGGGAAACTAAGATGGCATTGCAACAGAGCACTAGAACATCACTTCAATGTAAAAAAACATGGTATGGTAGACAGATGAAGTACATACTGATGAATAATAATGCATAAGATATTCAGAAGCATGATGTACAAATTAAGCAGATGGCATTGCGATAGAGTAGAATGATAGTACTTGAATTTGAAAACATGTTATCATGAATGGAATAGGTACTGAAAAACAGGAAGGCATGACATATTTACATGCATGATCAGCATGCTAAGCACACGGCATTGCAACAGAGTAGATACACTCCAGGACATTATATGCATGTTGTACCGATATCACAGGCCAAGAGCAAGGACCTTGTGGGGTGAAGAGGATTCATCATCTTTCTGCAAGTCTTCTGAAGAACTGCCTTTACATGTTCCATCATATTGGGTATCATTGACATCAAGTTTATTGGCCTTTACATTGCTCCGTGGGGTGAAGAGGATATATCAGTGTGTGCAATTATATCTGACATGCATGGAAGACAACTAGTAGTTAGATTTATGTAATGAGTGCATGTAGGAGACGACATAAATAGTAGGACTGGGGTTAACTAGCAGCAACAGGTCTCAAAAACTAAAGGGAGAACACAGATGAAAGCTACAAAATATGTATCGTTCGTACTCGAGATTAACTAGATGGCACACAAAAGTATTAAAGAACAACATAGGTAATACTAGAAGTGGTATAATACTATAATCACCAGCCTGTGTGATAGCATTGGCTGATGGATGATAACTATGGAACAGCGTTACCTAAAGAACAAGTATCTTAGCTGAACTATGGAACAGTGTTAACTCCTGTACAAGACCCGTAAGAGATCAACATGAATATACAGTGAAATGAGATAATCTATTTTCCATGCTTAGATGAATAACAAAGCCATAAATGTTGCACACAAGTAAGATGAGGGTACAACCTATCTGGCCGCCATCCATAGGAGTGAGCATCATGTGCTGACTTGTTGATGGCCCTGCAATTGTTGTGGCTGTCCATGTCGGGCACGCGCATTCGATGTAGGGAACTGTTGAGTGGGGACTATAGCTCCCTTCTGGTGCATGCTTGTCTTGTTGGAGCAGCTGTGGTGAGTCGGAAGACGGTATGGCTGAAGATGCAGATAACGCATAATGTTAAGAACGACATATCTCTTTGATATAAAGAAATACACTAAGAGATCAACAACAAGGTATGAGAGTGGTCACACATCTGTTGACTGAAGACTAAATTGGGGTCACATGATTTTATTTTATTTTGGTACTGTCCGATCTATGCTGGATGGCTTGATGGTCGTCTTGTGCCTCCCGGCTGACACTGTTCGGAATCTTCCCCGAAGAGCCAGTGACCAACGGCAGAGCAGCCTGCCTCCGCCGTCCGTGGCCCCGGCCAAAACCCTGCTCCCTGCCCCACCGCACTGCCGTGGTTGCGCCGCCCTCGGGCCAATCCACAAAGACTCCCTGTCATCCAGATTCGGCGGCGGCAGTACCTTCAACCCACGCAACTCTAAGATAGCCATCTACGCACTGCCTCTACGGCGAACTTGCGGCCCCGCACCCTTACGTTAGACACCAGCCAACCGGCAGCTTAGGAGCTCCACCGCCTCGAGGGGTGCTGCTTCCCATTGGGAATCGATTGGCCTAGAGTAAAAATTCAGACAACTGACGCCTAAATAAAGTGATTTGAGATGAGGGTGTGACCTATCTGGCGGCATGGTGAAGTAGGCAGGTCCAGTTGCCGAGTCGGTGAGGCCGGCGCGGTTGCGGTGGCGACCGGCGGCAGGGAAACAACGATGCCGCGACGGTCGACGACTGCAGGGAAGCAGTGCCGGGTCTCTGGACGGATCCGAAGTTGGAGCCACTCTGGCGCCGTGAACAACGGCGGGGGTGAATCGGATCCTATATGGTTCACGCGACCGTCGTTGAGGCAGCTCTAGCAGCACGGAGTAAGAGGCACACGGCCCAGTGCACGACGTCAAATGGACAGCGTCTCCGGCATTAGGGAGGAGGGAGGCTATGAAATTGGTGCGGTGGGGGCGCCATGGAGGAGGGACTGAGGTTTTGCGGCTCGGGAGAAGGGAGCTTCCCGGGGAGAAGGTGATTTGGCGCCCACAAGGTATGAATGGGAGGGGAGTGGAACCATGTCTTACAGACGCATTTGTCTGAAATGTGAGGGGGATTTACAGTTCTACCCATGCCTTTAGGCTTCTCGGCTTGGGTCTGTGTACTGAGGGTCGGGGATAGTAGAGTAACTTTGCTTCTCCCAAAATAGTGTGCGGGAGCGATTTCGGGCGAGGAGGGCGTGTTTTGAAATATAGTGGGCGCGAGCGATTTCGGGCGAGGAGAGCGTGTTTTGAAATAGTGGGCACAAGCTATTTCGGGCGAGGAGAGCATATTTTGCCGACCATGATTTATGAATTATTCGGCACATGTCATTTTGGCCGAGGAGAAGGCGCGCTTGGATGAAGTTACGAACCTACCCTCGATGTACAATGGGCCAATTGATGCGTGTCCCACATAGGATGGTAATTTCACGTCTCCCATTTATTTGCTCGGGCGAATTCCACCGGGCAGAGGATGTTTAACGGTTCTATCAAATTTTGGGAGAACGAGCATCCACGTCTACCTTACCAAGTCGATTCGAATCAAATTTTGAAATATTAGCTTGCCACTTATTTTTTAGATGGAGAGATGATGCTCAGGAGTAATGTGTTTTTACATGCTCGTTGTAACACCCCAAAAACTTAACCATGTTTTGAATTATAAATTTTTTGCCAGGAGTTTAAATTTTTTGCTTTCTGGATTTTCTGTTGATTTCAGAACCACCTCTCTATAATATTGAGGAGTTATACCCCAAGTGGAAACTTTCCAAAAATGTTATTGGACTTCTATACCCTCTCAACAAAACAATTCTTAATCAATGGTTTTATTTGCATAATTGTTTTCCTGAGCTTTATTCTTTTAAAATGATTTTTCATAAGTTTTGGAGCCTCTTTTATACTACAACCATTTGATAAATGCATCTAAAATTTTCACCAAAATTTGGGGATGACATAGGATGTCCCTAAATCACTTTTATGCAAAAACATCTTCTGTTCAATGGAGATTTTGAGCTCTACACCAAGTTTTCAAATCTGGTCCAGTGGGCAATTTTGCACTACAACCTATTTAAATATTTCTTTAAAACTTCCACCAAAATTAGGGGAGGTCAGTAGGAGTATATTATCCATATTTATGCAAAAACCCAGTTATGTCCTTTGAAAATTTTGAGTGAATCAACCTCATTTTCATTCTGGTCCAACTTGAGGATTTGTGCTGCAACCATATTGTTACTTGCTCTTTTACCCATGGTTCTTTTTCCTCTTTGTAGTTATTCCTACAAAACCCTTAAGTCCAAGAGCATGAACCCATTGGGATATTTTTGGTCCATGAAATGACAGCCTTTAGTTTCTGCCCAAAATTAGTTTTCTGAAATAATTGCACTAACAAGTTTCTTTGTTTGGCAAACTAACCTGACCTCCACCACCTACACCTAAAGAGACTAGGATCTGGAGACTATGGCCACCCCAAGAGTTGCCTAGGGGCTCCTGGCATTCTGTCGAACACCTTGAGTTCATGAACAGAATTGACATGCTCATGAGTTTGCATTGCAGACTTCCCACGGCAGCCAAACAAGCATGTCCACTAGCATCCCAGCTACCACTAGCCTAGATCTGTTGATCACCAACCCCTCATATGCCCTCTAGCTCACGCTGTCATTTCGGCAAACACATAGCGTGCGTGCTCTGGGCGCGCCCAGAGCGCACGTTTTGCACGCGCGTGCACCGAGCCGCCGCGTCGCGCCCCTGGCCCTTGCTCAACTGCAGAGTCACGCCCCGCCCTCGACCACTTGCCAGAACGCTCCAAGTTGCCCTGGTGCCCTACAGCACCGCCGTCAGAGCCCTCTTGGCGGCACGCCGGCGTCCGCAGTGCGCCTCTGCCACGGACGGTGCCGCCTGAGCCACCACTCCTCGCTAGCTGCCCTCGTGAGCAGGTCGTCCTTATCTCCAAACCCGTCGGCTAGCACCGACCCTGCTCCGGCCACCTCCACCTCGCTCTGCCGCAGCAGAAATGGTCGGCCGGCGACCTTATCCCCAGCAGCGGCGGAACCGACCTAGCTACACTATATATGGTGACCCCGAGCTCCTCCTAGACCCCAGGAAGCCTCAAGCCTTCCCCCTAGCGCTCCCCTAGCCCACAATCGACCGGAGGAGGCCGACTTCCCCGTCTCCGGCCAGCTCGGCCACCGCCGCCTTCCGGCCCTGTTCATCACCACCAGGCCCTCCCCCGTCCATCCAACACCAACACACGACTCTCCTTCGTCTTGAGGAGCCGCCCAAACTCCCTACAGCGATGGAGAGCCACCGTAGCCCCAAACCCCAATTCACCCGTAGCCACCGGCCACCGCGAAGCTCGTTGCTGGCGACTCCCTCCGTCCCCACCTGCCCAACGACCACCGGGAGGACCGCCCTGGACTGGAGGATCCATCCCCACCCTCGGTTTCTCGAACGGTGCCACCGTTCGCCGGCGAGCGTCGCCGGAGTCCCGCCTCCGCTCGGGGCAGAGAAAGAGGAGGGAAGGACGACCGGTCAAACCTGACCAGTGGGCCGCCTGGACCCACATTCAGTGACTACAAGCTAGTCCACGCTAGATAAGTGGATACGTAAAGCCAAAATACGCCTTCGACGTGGTCAGTATTCTAAACGTTTTTCCGTTTTCTGCTTTTTTAAAACAGATTTTTGACCAAAAACTTTGACTGTCTATAACTTTCTAAATATAACTCCAAATGAATTGATTCTTTTTCCTACCTCTCTAAAATATTGTCTAGTTTATTTTCAGATTTATTTGAAAAAATTTCAGACAACTTTTTGGTACTGTTTTTGAAACTATATATTGATTTAAAAATATTTTAAATAGGATTTTTGGAGAGAGGAGAAAGCTTTCAAAAGTTTTGGAATGCACCTTGCCTCCCCACAACTTGAAGGCAAGCATTCTGAACACTGACATAATTTGGTGTGTGTTGTCTGATACAGTTGCAATACCACCTCGACACGGAGTATCCGTTATTTTATGATACGTTCAAACTCATGAGTGCATTTTGATGATTCATGCTGTTGGAGTTTGATATGTTATGGATAGTCGTCACCATCATATGCCTCTCATGCATACCGGGAGGAACCTGGGAAATCCTCTGTCTTGGGTACACACGAGCTTCTCTCCGGTCTTCGTCGAGACGATTGTGTCCAGTACGGCATAGTGAGTCATGATGAGTGGTGATTGTGGCTGTCGGTTGAAACATATTTGTTATGCTAATCGTGCATGTGACACTTAACCTCCTGAGTCGACCATAGATCGAGTCTGGTTCCGGTAACCCCCACACTTGTTTCGTACTACCACTTGTCCCTGCCATGGGTAGGGTACGGTTCAGTAAGTTGTCAATCCCTTTCTAGCACACACCACACAGAGGGGCCGGGATGAGGGTTCCATGGCCATGGATTAAAGCCAGTCATCCGGTCAGGGGGCATGGGTGTTTCGGTTGTAGCCGAGGGGGTAGCTCCCCCAATTTGCGCGTGGTATAAATTTTTGTGATCTCATGCTAATCCAGTTCATAGCCTCCCCACTTAGAGTTTTTCTTAATGAGTGTCATGGGTGATTCCAGACACCGATGAGTCAAGCTGGTGTGTGCGGTTGGGTGTGTTTTCAACTAAAAGACCGTAAGCGGAATTAGTCCGGATGGACTAACGGAATCCGTTACTCGTGGGTAAAGAGTACACCCTCTGCAGAGATTATATCTATTCGAGTAGCCGTATCCATGGTTAAGGACTACAGTCTGGGTTGGGTCAAGTGTCGGTCTTAGTGTCGGTCTTCGGAGGAAAAACAACTAAGTCAGAACATTGATTTTGACCAGTGGCATATGATGATTATGATTATTATTATTGTGGACTAACTATTCTCATTACTTGATTTATTGAGTATCCGTGGGACGGTTCTACCTCCTGGATATTCACTGTGATTTATTCTGTTATAAGCCCTTTATGTGGTGTCGCGTAGACGCCCGACTGTGGCATGTTTGTTATTTAATTACCATATAAGCCCTTTATGTGGTGTTGCACAGACGCCCGACTGTGGCATGTTTGTTATTTATTTACCATATAAGCCCTTTATGTGGTGTCGCACAGACGCCCGACTGTGGCATGTTTGTTATTTATTTACCATATAAGCCCTTTATGTGGTGTCACTGAGACGCCCGACTGTGGCATGCTTATTATGTATTCACCTTATAAGCCCTTTACGCGGTGTCGCACAGACGCCCAACTGCGTCACATTTGTTACTTATTTCACTTAAGAGCCCTTTCTGTGGTGTCGCTCAGACGCCCGACTGAGGCATTCTATTTCCACTCTCTAATTTTATTTCTGTGACTAACGTTGTGATCATAGAATATTTCAGAGCATGATTATCGTTTCTTATATTATACCTGTGTTCATAATGTTTGCGAGTACATTCAAAGTACTCATTGGCTTGTCCCTGGCTATTGTCTTGGCCAGATTCCTTGCTTGGAGAGGAGCGTTGCGATGACAGCCCCGGAACCTAATCCTTGGTGATAGAAGCCTCGCGAAGATAGGATTTAACCTGGTCAGCTGTTCCTGTGGGAAATGGAGTCCCATAGATGCCAATGATCCACAAACCGCTTCCGCCATCAACCACTAGAAAACCTTGTGTTGTACTCATAGGCCAGAATGGTCTTGTACTACATATTATGTATTTTTGCTTGGAGTTATTGTATCAAGTTTGTGTCTCGCCAGCTAACCGTAATCCTGGGGCTGGTGAACATAAGGGCCATTTTCTGGGAAATTAATATCCCGAAATCTGGTCCTGACAGACTTGGTATCAGAGCCAGGCTGACCATTGGCTAGTCCTATCATAGCCAGGTCGAAAAACCTAGGTTAACCAAACCACCAGACCATAACTAACCCCGGCCAAGCTTCTCGTGTAAGATAGCCCCACAGCGACCCGACGCCTTTTGGCAGTCGGTGCCCAACCTATCAGCCTAGCCTTTCGATCACGTGCCAGTGACCGACACCTAAATTGTCTCATTCGCAAGTGTGCGAAGGAAGACTCCGCCCTCTACTTCTATATAAAGGGCGCACTAACCTCAAAACAGCACAACACAACGTCCTTCCCCAAACCGAGCCATAATGCCTGGCCCCGTCGTGCACAATGAAACCACAGCAAACAACCTTGGAGGTTTTGTGACTGTGCTAGAAAACCTCACCCGCCGTGCCTTTGCATTAGAGGAGCCCCCAAAATATGTAGTGTACCAAGGACCCATGGGCGGTGAGAGCCGTCAATTCTGGGCCACTGTACACATCTATGGTAGGGGTCTATCACCGGAGCGCCCCTACAGGTTCACCGGAAGAACAACTTCCTTTGAGCCACAAGACATTCAACTAGCTGCTCGAGAGGCTATAGTTCAACTCCGGCACTTGTCACCCAGAGTTAATTGTCGCTCATTCTACTACTACCCCAGCCGTGAAGGGTATGGTAGGCCACCCCAGGTTGTCAACGAAGGTCACGAGATGGATCCTGCATTGTTGCATCTAGTGCGCTATGTAAGTGCACTAGAGGAACTGTTCGATCAAATCACCCTTGATCTGATCGCAGCTCGTGGAGAGCTGGTCCGCCGAGCCCCGGCGAGAGGAGAAGATGAGCCCGACGCCGACAACCCTGTCGTGCTATTCGGACACCCGATCGAGTCCTTGAGGACTACCCCAGCCATCGACCACAATACTTTGGTGTCCCCAGAAGTGCTTCGTCGCATTTTGGGAACACGCTCCAGCGGGATTGTGGCCAACAATCCCCGGGATGGTCATCATCGCTACCCCGACCCAGCAGCCCCTCAACCCCCTCCAGCTAACCCCGACGGTGAAGCCCGTGGAGAAGCCTCGACGTCCACAAGGCAAGCTCGTTTAGATATAAACGAGGTAGACTAAGTCACCCGAGTAGTGCCGAGTCTCAATATGCCCACACCCTGTAATTATGTAACCTTGCATTAGCTTGAATAATCGCAGCTTGCTTGTGTGCCTCTGTTTTTAATAGCAGCCTTGCATTAAATATGTTAGCATGCGGTTGCATTTTTTTTCGGGCACAGCTACTAAGACCACGCCGACGACTTCCAAAGTAATACATCACTTTTACGAGATATGTGTACCTGTAGCATTGACCCCGACCCCATGGAGCAGACTCGATCGACTAGTTACCTTTCACCACGGTAAATAACCCAGCCCCAATGCTGTATAAAAAGGCCACCTCATGACCTTGCCAGGTACCCTTCACCTTGAGCACCACTCGCACAAACCAATTCCATTGCCATGCCGAGCCCTAGTATCTATCTAAGAACTCCAGATGAAACTCCAGGTAGCTTTGTTAAAATTTTGTGGGACTTTACCTGCAGTACCATGAGTGCTACCCATCCACCCCAGTATGAGTTGCTCAAATCGACGATCACCCCATCCACCTCGAAATATTGGGCAGTGGTGCACGTTTCCCCCGCAAACCCAAACCAAGACCCCACGGAAGCTTCCTTCGTGGGGAAATCTATGCCGACTCCGCATATGGCCATAGAAGCTGCTGCGTACGAGGCGCTTACACGCCTTCGATTCGCGGTACCCTATGCTAGCAAACGAGGGTATTATTATTTCCTGAGTCGTGCAGCACCCGGAGAAGTAACATCTTTTCCCGGTGGACGAATCAAGAGAGACCCAGTACTGGCCAATCTTGCCCAGTATGTCATCGCTCAAGAGCGTTTGATCCAGCGAGTAATGGGATATCTCCAGAGCCTCGCTGAATTGAATCCTCAGATCGCCATCGGCAAGGCAATGAGGCCCAACGAGGAAAGGCACATTCATCGACTGGTCAATCCACTCCCCCCGATAGAAGAAGAGTGTGTCCCGATTCCACAGACTTTTTCTCAGGACCCTGTCCAATTACCATTATCATTATAGATGTCATTACTGTGTTTATTGCCCCTGCAGTTATTTCGGTGTTGCAACTTGTGTGTGGTATCCTAAGTTTATGCGATGAATTAAATCCTGGGTTTCAATCAATGCGAGTGATTTTACTACGGTAAAAAATTTATTAATTGTTTTCACTCTCAGTAAATCCTGAAGTGAGATTTTTCTCGGAGTTGTTATAGCATACATTTCTTCACGACATAGATTTTTATTCCAGGCAGCACCATAACAGCAGACTCACGACCCCAACCATGCTACCAAGTGCAAATTCGCGTGCACATTTTTGCACCAAGCTAATCACCTTCCTAACACCCCCACAGTCTGAGAGGGAGAGATTTGTGAGTAATTACTCGGGTACAGGTTACCTCCGGCACCTTGACAGCAGTTAGCACCTAACACCGCACCTAATCATCGTGATCACCGCCACCGCGGAGAGCTAACACTCGAGCGGCCGCATCACGACGATCATCGAGGTTCATCACGCATAGGAGCACGGAGAACCCCGGCAATGCCGCCAACCCTCCGCACATCAGGATCACGTACCAGTCCGGCATCACCTCCGCCATTAGAGCCTCGTCTCAAGCTCCTGCAGACAGAAATGAAGGAGAAGGGAGGAGGAGGAGAAGCGAGGTCAGATGGAGGAAGAAGAAGGAGCACCGCGGTTGTTTTATAGCTCGAGATCGGTGTACGGTGGGCAAAGTCCACCAGCGCCGCTCGTCGCTTGATCGCCGATATTCGGAGGCGAATCCGCGAGCAGTGTCGACAGTGCACTGGCCCGCAAGGTGAGTGCACGTTGTGCCGGCAGCTAGCACGCCGCGCACTACTGCAGTATGGCCTAGATGCCCTACGAGCTAGACGTCATCGGTGGAGAAAGCGCGGGAAAGCGCGCGGGAGAGAGGAGGAAGAGAGAGCCAGAGGTAGCGGAAGAGATCGACAGTTGGCCCCGGGTCCACCTGTCAGCCACAGAGAACCCTGTGCTCTCGGGTACGACCAGCGTATTTTTTCCAGTAATTTAGAAGTTTATTCTAAACTTACTGTAACCGATAGTAGAAGCTGACCGTAAATTTTTCCACGCATCGCCAGTGTGCCACACTGTAGTTTTGCACCACTTATTGCCCTCTCACTGTAGCTATGTTTTAATTTCAGGAGTAGGATGGTTGTTTTTGTGATAGTAGGAGTAAAATTTATTCTCAAAAACAACCCTTATCAAATCTCGAGGACGAGATTTTTTTAAGGGGGGTAGTGTTGTAACACCCCAAAAATTTAACCATGTTTTGAATTATTACAATTTTGCCAGGAGTTTAAATTTTTTGCTTTCTGGATTTTCTGTTGATTTCAGAACCACCTCTCTATAATATTGAGGAGTTTTACCCCAAGTGGAAACTTTCCAAAAATGTTATTAGACTTCTATACCCTCTCAACAAAACAATTCTTAATCAATGGTTTTATTTGCATAATTGTTTTCCTGAGCTTTATTCTTTTAAAATGATTTTTCATAAGTTTTGGAGCCTCTTTTATACTACAACCATTTGATAAATGCATCTAAAATTTTCACCAAAATTTGGGGATGACATAGGATGTCCCTAAATTACTTTTATGCAAAAACATCTTCTGTTCAATGGAGATTTTGAGCTCTACACCAAGTTTACAAATCTGGTCCAGTGGGCAATTTTGCACTACAACCTATTTAAATATTTCTTTAAAACTTCCACCAAAATTAGGGGAGGTCAGTAGGAGTATATTATCCATATTTATGCAAGAACCCAGTTATGACCCTTGAAAATTTTGAGTGAATCAACCTCATTTTCATTCCGGTCTAACTTGAGGATTTGTACTGCAACCATATTGTTACTTGCTCTTTTATCCATGGTTCTTTTTCCTACTTGCAGTCATTCCTACAAAACCCTTAAGTCCAAGAGCATGAACCCATTGGGATATTTTTGGTCCATGAAATGATAGCCTTTAGTTTCTGCCCAAAATTGGTTTTCTCAAATAATTGCACTAACAAGTTTCTTTGTTTGGCAAACTAACCTGACCTCCACCACCTACACCTAAAGAGGCTAGGATCTGGAGACTTTGGCCACCCCAAGAGTTGCCTAGGGGCTCCTGACATTCTGTCGAACACCTTGAGTTCATGAACAGAATTGACATGCTCATGAGTTTGCATTGCAGACTTGCCATAACAGCCAAACAAGCATGTCCACTAGCATCACAGCTACCACTAGCTTAGATCTGTTGATCACCAACCCCTCATATGCCCTCTAGCTCACACTGGCATTTCGGCAAACACATAGCGTGCATGCTCTGGGCGTGCCCAGAGCGCACGTTTTGCACGCGCGTGCAGCGAACCGCCGCTTCGCGCCCCTGGCCCTTGCTCGACTGCAGAGTCGCGCCCCGCCCTCGACCACTCGCCAGAACGCTCCAAGTTGCCCTGGTGCCCTACAGCGCTGCCGTCAGAGCCCTCTTGGCGGCACGCCGGCGTCTGAAGTGCGCCTCTGCCACGGACGGCACCGCCCGAGCCACAACTCGTCGCCAGCTGCCCTCGTGAGCAGGCCGTCCTTATCTCCAAACCCGTCTGTTAGCACCGACCCTGCTCCGGCCACCGCCACATGGCTCTGCCGCAGCAGAAATGGTCGGCCGGCAACCTTATCCCCAGCAGCGGCGGAACCGACCTAGCTACACTATATATGGTGACCCCGAGCTCCTCCTAGACCCCAGGCAGCCTCAAGCCTTCCCCCTAGCGCTCCCCTAGCCCGCAATCGACCGGAGGAGGCCGTCTTCCCCGTCTCCGGCCAGCTCGGCCACCGCCGCCTTCCGGCCCCGTTCATCACCACCAGGCCCTCCCCCATCCATCCAACACCACCACCCGACTCTCCTTCGTCTTGCGGAGCCGCCCAAACCCCCTGGTGCGACGGAGAGCCACCGTAGCCCCAAACCCCAATTCACCCGTAGCCACCGGCCGTCGTGAAACTCGTCACCGGCGACTTCCTCCGTCTCCCCACCTGCCCAACGACCACCGGGAGGACCGCCCTGGACTGGCGGATCCATCCCCACCCTCGGTTTCTCGAACGGTGCCGCCGTTCGCCGGCGAGCGTCGCCGGGGTCCTGCCTCCACTCGGGGCAGAGGAAGAGGAGGGAAGGACGACCGGTCAAACCTGACCAGTGGGCCCCTGGACCCAATGTCAGTGACCACAAGCTAGTCCACGCTGGATAAGTGGATACGTAAAACCAAAATACGCCTTCGACGTGGTCAGTATTCGAAATGTTTTTCCTTTTTCTGTTTTTTTTAAAACAGATTTTTGACCAAAAACTTTGACTGTCTATAACTTTTTAAATATAACTCCAAATGAATTGATTCTTTTTCCTACCTCTGTCAAATATTGTCTAGTTTATTTTCAGATTTATTTGAAAAAAATTCAGACAACTTTTTGATACTGTTTTTGAAACTATATATTGATTTAAAAATATTTTAAATAGGATTTTTGGAGAGAGGAGAAAGCTTTCAAAAGTTTTGGAATGCACCCTGCCTCCCCACAACTTGAAGGCAAGCATTCTGAACCCTGGCATAATTTGGTGTGTGTTGTCTGATACAGTTGCAATACCACCTCGACACGGAGTATCCGTTATTTTATGATACGTTCAAACTCATGAGTGCATTTTGATGATTCATGTTGTTGGAGTTTGATATGTTATGGATAGTCGTCACCATCATATGCCTCTCATGCATATCGGGAGGAACCCGGGAAATCCTCTGTCTTGGGTACACACGAGCTTCTCTCCGGTCTTCGTCGAGACGATTGTGTCCGGTACGGCATAGTGAGTCATGATGAGTGGTGATTGTGGCTATCGGTTGAAACATATTTGTTATGCTAATCGTGCATGTGACACTTAACCTCCTGAGTCGACCATAGATCGAGTCTGGTTCCGGTAACCCCCACACTTGTTTCGTACTACCACTTGTCCCTGCCATGGGTAGGGTACAGTTCAGTAAGTTGTCAATCCCTTTCTAGCACACACCGTACAGAGGGGCCGGGATGAGGGTTCCATGGCCATGGATTAAAGCCAGTCATCCGGTCAGGGGGCATGGGTGTTTCGGTTGTAGCCGAGGGGGTAGCTCCCCCAGTTTGCGCGCGGTATAAATTTTTGTGATCCCATGCTAATCGAGGTCGTAGCCTCCCCACTTAGAGTTTTGCTTAACGAGTGTCGTGGGTCATTCCAGACACCGATGAGTAAAGCTGGTGTGTGTGGTTGGGTGTGTTTTCAACTAAAAGACCGTAAGCAGAATTAGTCCGGATGGACTAACGGAATCCGTTACTCGTGGGTAAAGAGTACACCCTCTGCAGAGATTATATCTATTCGAGTAGCCGTGTCCATGGTTAAGGACAATAGTCTGGTTTGGGTCAAGTGTCGGTCTTAGTGTCGGTCTTCGGAGGAAAAACAACTAAGTCAGAACATTGATTGTGACCAGTGGCATATGATGATTATGATTATTATTATTGTGGACTATCTATTCTCATTACTTGATTTATTGAGTATCCCTGGGACGGTTCTACCTCCTGGATATTCACTGTGATTTATTCTGTTATAAGCCCTTTATGTGGTGTCGCGTAGATGCCCGACTGTGGCATGTTTGTTATTTAATTACCATATAAGCCCTTTATGTGGTGTCGCACAGACGCCCGACTGTGGCATGTTTGTTATTTATTTACCATATAAGCCCTTTATGTGGTGTCGCACAGATGCCCGACTGTGGCATGTTTGTTATTTGTTTACCATATAAGCCCTTTATGTGGTGTCGGTGAGACGCCTGACTGTGGCATGCTTATTATGTATTCACTTTATAAGCCCTTTACGTGGCGTCGCACAGACACCCGACTGTGGCACGTTTGTTACTTATTTCACTTAAGAGCCCTTTTTGTGGTGTCGCTCAGACGCCCGAGGCATTCTATTTCCACTCTCTAATTGCATTATTCATGTGCTACGTGAATAACTTGTTTGCGTGCATCGTGGATTTGATTTCTGTGACTGACGTTGTGATCATTGAATATTTCAGAGCATGATTATCGTTTGTTATATTATACCTGAGTTCATAATGTTTGCGAGTACATTCAAAGTACTCACTGGCTTGTCCCTGGCTATTGTCTTGGCCAGATTCCTTGCTTGGAGAGGAGTGTTGCGATGACAGCCCCGGAGCCTAATCCATGGTGATAGCAGCCTCGCGAAGATAGGAGTTAACCTAGTCAGCTGTTCCTGTGGGAAATGGAGTCCCATAGACGGCAATGATCCACAAACCGCTTCCGCCATCAACCACTAGAAAACCTTGTGTTGTACTCATAGGCCAGAATGGTCTTGTACTACATATTATGTATTTTTGCTTGGAGTTATTGTATCAAGTTTGTGTCTCGCCAGCTAACAGTAATCCTAGGGCTGGTGAACATCAGGGCTATTTTCTGGGAAATTAATATCTTAAAATCCGGTCCCGACACTTGTTGCTAGCGATTTACTATATGACAAATAGTTGACCCACTAAAAAACGTGAATCAAACCCAAAATGAAATATCTCGATTCAATGAAATAGCTCATTCACTAGGTCAAAATGGTGAACTAAATCCAAAATTGAACACCTCAATCGAGTAGCATGTTGTAAAGTATTATAGTACTCCATGAACATGTTGAAAGTAAAATTAATGAACTTGTTTGATATACACATATATCTGTTCATGTGTGGATTGTAGACAACATGTTCTCCACTTTAAATATTTGAATGCAAGTTTATATCGAAACATGGTTTATATCAGTCTTTGATGCATAAAACGCGACCTCCCCCTCTCCCGGACTCTCTCTCTCTCTCTCTCTCTCTCTCTATCCCCCTCTCCCCCTCTCCCTCTCTCTCTCTCTCTCTCTCTCTCTCTCTCTCTCTCTATCCCCCTCTCCCCCTCTCCCTCTCCCTCCCTCTCTCTCTCTCTCTCTCTCTCTCTCTCTCTCTCTCTCTCTCTCTCTCTCTCTCTCTCTCTCTCTCTCTCTCTCTCTCTCTCTCTCTCTCTCTCCCTCTATCCCCCTCTCCCCCTCTCCCTCTCCCTCCCCCTCTCTCTCTCTCTCTCTATATATATATATATATATATATATATATATATATATCCGACAATCTTCAATTCTGTCGCACGCATCCGACACACAAACCTTGTTGGTCCCTCTCCCTTTCTCTCCATCTCTCTCTCTCTTTGTGTGTGTGTGTGGGGGGGGGTGTTTCTAGTTCGCTTGCATATATACTCCATCTATAGGTCTCTCTCACACACTATGTATGATACTCTAGCTAGTCCAAGCTAGATATCTTGGATGCACTCATCGTACGCACAAAAAATCCTTGGCTCGTTGCCCGTAACTCTCTCACGCACCACTCTATCGTCTCGGAGCTCTCCCCCTCTCTCTCAAACTCTCCATCTACCCGGTTCACATATAAACATGCATATCTCACTCTCACTCGATAGGCCCATCTAAAACTCTATCTCTCTCCCTCGTCCTCTCTCCATCTCACATGCACACACACACACACAAAATCTCATGCCTAGCTAGCCAAGTATGATGGTCTCTCACTCAATTGTAGGCACACGCAGTCCCCCCTATTTGTATATGACTAGCTAATCTTAGTCTCCATCACAAACATGTGCATGGTCTATCTCGATTTCTCTTGGGGCATCTTTCTATCGCGCACGCACCTCCCTCGATCTCCCACCCATATAGTCCCCTCACAATCTCGTGGGGATCTCTCTATCACAAACACACCCTCTCTCCCTCCCCATGCATCCATGCACTACAAAAAAATACACTTCCGTGATGATACGTGTTTGTCACAGTCGGTCGCCTTTTTTGTCATGCATGTACATCCATGAAAAATTTATGACAGAATCAAGATAGTCATACCTGTGCTGTCGTAGAAGTGTTCCATGACATTACCAAAATTATTATCACGGAAGTGTCCACTTCCATGACGATAAATCACGCGTCACAGAAGTGCTTTCGTCAAGGGTGACCGACACGTGGCATCCACCGTAACGGAACGCCGTTAAGCTATCGGGTCGGGTTTTGGATCCGATAACCCGTTAACAGCCCCGACCAATGGGGATTTTCCACGTGTAAAATCATCATTGGCTAGAGGAAACACGTGTCAGCTCACCGTTGGGACAGATGTCATCCACTCATTGGACAGAAGGCGCCTATGATACGTCGACACGTGGCACGACCCAATAGAGGCCCATTCCTGTGAAAAGGCCGCCCCGTTTGACTTGGTCAAAAGGTGGCGGGCCGGCCCATGGAAAGCCTGTTAACGGCCTGTTTGCATATAGCCCATTTACAGCCCGCTAACCCAAGGCCCGTTACGCCCCATCCTAATTAGGCCCAGTAGCGTCATCTGGGCCACCCAATATGATTCCAGCCCATTTTCACTTCTGGCCCATGTATGGCCCATGACGTCTTTCGTCCCATATGAGGCCCTATGTAACTCTTGGCCTATTAACGGCCCGTGGTGAAACTGGCCCGTAATGAACAGTGTATTACTTTACACCCATTAACGGCCCGTGGTGAAACTGGCCCGTAATGAACAGTGTATCACTTTATACCCATTAAGGGCCCATTATTCCGTTGGGCCGTTTCCAGCCCATGTTATCTTTCGGCCTTCTTAGAGCCCATTTATTCTTGGGCTCATTTCCAGCATTCGTTTACTTACGACCCGTTACTGTCATTTTCTGCTTATGAGCCAAATTTAGCCCATGGTTACAGTCGGCCCGTTTGTGGTCCGTTAACATGTTGGGCCGTTTTCATAGCGTCATGAAATACAGCCTATTAACGATGGCCCGTTATGGTCGGCCCATGAACGGACGATTCCAACTCCAGCCCTTTTACGGCCATAATGCGGCCTATTATTGGCCCATGTTTGGCCAATCGATCATACTGCCCGTATAAGGCCCACTGATGATACGGCCCGTAGAAGGCCCATTATTTCTGTGGCCCGTAGAAGGCCCACTGTTTCTACGGCCCGTGGAAGGCCCACTATTTATACGGTCCGTGGAAGGCCCACTGTTTCTACGGCCCGTAGGTGCAGTGTCACTACAGTAAATATTAGCCCATGGTTATTGTGGCCTAGTTTCAAAAAATAGGTTATTGCAGCCACTAGCAAACCGCAGAAAAAGAACTGCACTGACTACAAGCAAACAAATAAACAATACAACAAGGAAATAAATAAGCAAGAAACTTACACTAGGCTATCACGGCTATTACACATATTACATCCACTGGGCATCAAAGTTCGCCACCAGTGCAAATATAGGGAACACAACAGCATATAAACGCCGCAGCAAAACAAGTCCAGAACTAGAACCACTTCGGAAGAGCTCAAGAAACAATATCCTGGGTACCCATAATGCTGGCAAGATGCTTAGCAAGCTTATTAACTTTCTCTTGTTTGGCGCTTAAGTCCTCCAGCGCCTGCTGTTGCACCAGAAAGTATGCATCTGAATTCTGCAGGGACTTCCTCAGTCCTTCGGCTTCTTGTCGCATAACATCTGATCGATGTATTTCAACTTGAAGTTGAGACTCAAGAAGCCCAACTGATTCAGGTAACGAGTTTGAAGAGCTGGTGCCAGCAGTGGTAGCCAGTATCTCGAACACTACATCAAGACAGGACTTTGGGGTTGTCTCAGTGTCCTGAATATAGTTTTTATCAGCTTTCTTGGAGACCAACAGGGATGTCTCACTATCTTGAACCTTATATGCATTACTTCCTTTACCATTGCATAACAAGGTACTCTTCTCCAATATTTTATCCACGTTCTAAAAGGAAAACAAACAAACACATCTCAGGTTTACAATGTAGTATATGAAACTCATTTTGGTAAACCAGTTCAGTAGTAAGGTGGACAGGATAACAGCATGAAACAAACATATATCTATGTAGTATGGTCACTGTATTGTCTATATCATTCTAGTTTATGTTGCCAAATCAAGATAGATACAGTTCGAATCATATCTATTTAAGACAAAGCAGCATAGACAGAATATAAGTGTGGGAAACTACACAGCAATAACAACACTTGTAATGTGCATGGCATGAGAACATAACTGTTTATTCAATTGAAACTGAAATCAACATAGAGCAAGTTACAACAGCAAACAACCAAACACGTTGAAGAAACAGGTTTAAAACATACCTGTTGCGCCATTGGAGTTTCAATTGCATCCTTCAAATTTGAAATTGGTTGGTATCAGTAAATACAGTGAAGCAAGAGCAAAGTAGTATGAACCATAGCTACGGAACCTAACCTGAGAACAATTCTTCTTCTGCTTTAAGCGTTGACTTCGTGTTTGGAGTGGTAGTCCTCGTGATTTGGGCACTGCAGTTGCCTTACTAACTGCTCGTGTTTGGGTGTTCTGTGGTGGAGACGGTGATGTGTCAACGGGAACTGGGTGTCTATCTGCTGGGGTTGGGGTTAGAAGGGGTGTAGCTGGTTCTCTATCCAACTGGGTAGGGGTACAATCTGCATGAGTGTGGGTTATGTGTGGTGGGGCTGATTCTTGGGCAAGTACAACCGTGGTTCTATCTGCATTGACAGGTAGCACGATCTTTTCTGAAGACCGTGTTTTTACTCCCACAGATACTGCCATCACTCCCTCCAATTGAAATGGCTGATAAACAAGAAAAGTAATTGAATGTACAGACATTGTAAGATAGACATGTGCAATGGATAGTAGGGAAGAAAACAGGCATGAAATAATTCATATTTATGTTGTCTAAGCAAACAGAATAGCAGGACATAATTTCACATATATGATGGCTAATTAAACAGGATAGCATGATACAATTTCACATGTATGATGGCTAACTAAACAGGATAGAATGACATACTTCAAAATATGATGACTATGTAAACAAGATGACATGATATAACTATACGATGTGTCTATTAAAGTGGTTGTCATGCCATAAATCACAAACATGTCGTCGATGGAAACATGATGGCATGATATAATTCACGGATAGAATGACATAATTTAAAATATGATGACTATATAAACAGGATGAGATGATATAACTATATTATGTCTTTAGAAAATGGGTTGGCATGCCATAATTTAGATACATGTTGTCTATGTAAACATCATGGCATGACATAATTCAAATATATGATTTATATACTAAGGAAGTGAGCAGAGGGCAATTGCATATATGATGTGTCAACTAAGGAGATGGCATTCAATATTGTGTATATGATGTAAAAAATAAGCATTGCAATACAACATATGCATTATATGAGTAATATAACCCTGCCAAGTTTGAGCATACACCTCAGGGGGATAATAGGACTGGTCATCTGCCTCTGAATCCTCCTCTGAAGAGCTATCTGTAACTAGCAAGATATATGCTTCAGCAAGTAGCATTGTCTGCTCTGAAGACCTTGTTTTCACTCCAGATTTCTCCATCACCAATTCAAATGGCTGATGCACAGGAAGAGCAGTTGAATATACAAACATTGTCAACAAAAGCAATGAGAAATACAAAAAAGGACGGCATGATATAATTCACATATATGACGCTTGCCTAAACAGCATGGCATTGCATAATTCACATACATAATGCCTTGCAAAAAGATAACATTGCATAATTCACATATATAATGTCTTGCAACAAGATGGCATTGCATAATTCACATATATGGTAATTAGACACTAAACAGGTGGCATTCACACAAAGCATGTCTAAACTAAGCAAATGACGTAGCAATGCAAGATACCATACGCACGATATGAGTAACATAACCTTGCCAAGTTAGAGCATGCACCTCAGGGGGGAAATATGACTGGTCATCTGTCTCTGAATCCTCCTCTAAGGAGCTATCGGTAACCAACAAGACATGCGCTTCGTCAGATAGCATTGTCTTCTCTAAAGACCTTGTTTCCACTCCAGATTTTTCCATGACCGTGCCGAATGGCTGATGCACAGGAAGAGTAATTGAATGTACTAAAATTGGTGACAAATTTAACACATAATAAAAAAATGATGGCATGATATAATTCACATATAAGATGACTGGCTAACCAGGGTGGCATTGCAAAATTCACATATATGATGCCTGGCTAGACAAGATGGCATTGCATGATTCACATATACGATAAAGAAAAAAACAGATGGCATTGACACAAAGCATGTCTAAACTAAGCAGATGACATCTTTAATGTATACAGTAAGCAATGCAAGGCACCATATGCATGATATTACCAACATCAGCATGCCAAGTTAGAGCGAAGACCTCATGGGGTAAATAGGAGTGGTCTTCTCCTTCTGAATCCCCCTCAGAACAGTTATCTTCCTCTTGATTACGATCCAAAACGGGTGGAGGGGGGCTGCCTTTGCGCCCACTATGGAACGACGTCTGCATGAAATTTTATTGCCACGCAAGGCTCGTCTCTTTTGCTCTACATGATCAGTTCCATTGTGTACAATAACTGGCATGCATAGGAATAAAACATAGTGAGATTATGTAAGGAGTGCATGCACAAATCCAAAGTGATGGTAGCAAACTGTGGATAGACCCAAAACCAATGATAGCAGGCAGATAATAGCTTTAGTTAAAAAATACAGATAATGGCTCCTTTAATGTTTGTTTGCACCCAACATGAAACTCATAGTAGACACCGGAGATTAACCAGATAGTAGACAGATAGTACTAATTGCTGCCCCGATATGTACCCCACAACCATTTAAAAACACAAGTTTCAGCGTTAGTTTGGACCTGACTCGGAGTCTAATAGGTGAACATGACGATAATGTAGCATGTCATCATATTAAGCGACGCATAATGTAAGAAGACACGGAAGAGTGCGACCTCTCTTGCGGACCCGTGTAGTCCTCAAGGTCATCTGCTCAGTTGATGATGGTAATGCAGTTGTCGTGGCTGCCGGCGGCGAGGAAGAAGATCTGAGGCGGCGAACGACAGTCTGGAGAGCGAATCCCTGTTGTGGTGAACCCTTCCGTCATTGGAGCAGCTGAGCTAGGGTGGAACACATCGCCGCAGGAGCAGGACAAACCACACAAGGTTTTCTTTGACACATATCTGTAATAGAAGTAATTGAGTAAGGGCTTGTTTGAATTTGAGGATTCTAACAATGCAGGGATACGAAATAGACAGGAATAGGATAGAAATGCACGTGCAAAACAGAGAATTTAAAAACACAGGATTTCTGCCAATCTGGGTGTTTGATTCACAACAATTGGAAGATCACAGGATGCAAAAAAGCATGGTGAGATTAAGTCAAACCACAAGAAAATGTACGGTTATAATGCTATTATGCTACTATCTCTTAGTCTTGTGCTTGATGAGGAATATGAAAAGGAGGAGAAGTGGAAATTAAAATTCCTATGGTTTTTCTTTCAAGGAGACACTAAAGGAACAAATCCTACAGTTTTCCTTTGCTCCATTCCTTTGCACCAAATTCATGAATAGTAGTACCATAGGAAACTTTCCAATTCCTATGTTTTTCATTCACTTTTCCTTTCAAGCACTGGCGATTCTAGTAGGCAGGCTTGAGCAAGGAAAATCCTACACGAAAAAGATGTTTTTGTGCTACTTCTATTACTTTGGACCCTAGCCACTGCCATACTAGCTCAACTCCCAGGCCCATCGACAAATGCACACCTCAAACGCGCAGAGATAAATAATGATGGCGTTCAAGAGAGTCCATCACGGATAGCTAAGTTGCCTGGTACCTCACTGCTTGTCATATAGTAGGATAAAATAATCGTATTTCCCGTTACTACGAGTGCTCAGTGGACAATATATATAAAATGTAGAGTAAAAAAGAGATGCAACAAGTGTACAACCTCTTTGGCAAAGCCATGTCGATCTCAGCGTGATTGGGTTGGCCGGTGAGGATGCTCCGGCTGACTTTGCTGTCGGAGGAGGGGAAGAAGATCATAGGCATCTGGAGATGGAGCCCGAGGTACTGCTCCGCTGTGATGGAGGGTTTCGTCGTTGGAGCAGCTCCGGTGAGTTGTACGATGCCGAGGCTGAAGCAGGACAAGAGAGACAACGAACAACGTTAACCTGAGTGGAATTCTAATAGCATCTCCAATACATGACGTAAAATACATAACCACAAAGTGCTAGATGTAAAATACATCAGCCGCTCATTTCTGAACTTAACTATCGAAACTGAACTTAACTGTCGAAACTGAACCTAACTGTCGAAACTGAATTTTGCTGTCAAAACTGAATGCACTAGCAAGGTGAGGCTACACGTCGGTCGACTGACTTTTTCATCTCTGGTCAGTCAATTTTGCAGCCGTTGGATACGAAATCAAGGGCCTGAGTTCATCTTCAACCTCCACCCCCCTGAGTCGCCAGCCACCACCGGCCAAACAGCAGCCCCCCGCCGCCCCACCCGCCCCGAAAACACTCCCCACCGCTGGTCCGCCGCCGCCCCAACCATCCCTCTAGGCCCCCCCCCCCGTGCCGAGCTTTTTGTCCGGCGATCCCCACGCCACCGCCGGCGACCACCGCCCCCATCCTGAACCCTAAGATAGATAGTGGGGTACCTCTCCGGCAAGCTCCCCTCCCCGCTGAGGCTGGTTCTTCCTTCACCCCGGCGAGCCCACCCCTTGGAAATCGACTGACCCAAAAGTCGATTCAGTCGACTGAAGCGTAGCCAAATCGGGGCAGCATCGCAAGCAAGATCAAGAGCGAGAGCAGCAGCGCGAGCAAGAGCAATAGCAAGAGCAGACCAGGCAGGGGACCGAGAGCAAGAGTAGAGCAGCAGCGCGAGCGAGAGCTAAAGTAGCAGCAGCTCCTACTGATGTGGACGTCGCCACCAAGGGAGCGACGCCATGGAGGAAGTAGCCGGCGACGCCGCCATGAATGGAGCCGCGCCGTGTCGGCTCAAGACTAAGCGTCGGCAGCACCGTGAGATCGAATCAAGAAGAAAATGCGGCGATTAGTGTACAACCTCTTTGGTGGCACCAATTAGGCCGCAGCTTCATCCGAGGAAACGGTTATGATGATGCTCTTCTGGTGGTGCAGGTGAAGATGGTGGTGTGGGAATGGAGGTGGCATGAAAGACGAGGGGAATGTCGGGGCAGCTCCTTGGGGGTGGAGGATGGGGTGGCTGAACCGGCGGGACGATGAGATCGACGACATATCCTCATCCGGTATGGTGGATGAGGGACATCGAGGTGTTGCTATGGACGACGTCGTCGGGGAAGAGGCTCCGGCTGGGTGGCGGACGGAGCAGGGTGTGGGGTTTCATCGCGGGTTTTTGCGGTCTCGGTGTACGAATGGGTGGGCGGATGGGATGGCAGTGGGGAACCATGGCTTAGAGACGCGCTTGTCCGAAATGTGGGGTAAGTTATGAAAGTACCCCCCCCCCCACCGATTTGAGGCGGTTCTTTCGGTTCAGGGGTACCACGGGCATTTCGCGTGTCGGGATTTCATAGGAGGTGGGAGTTTTCGCGTGCGTTGTAATTTCGGAATAGCAAGGCGCGGGTTGAGATGGAGGGAGTTGTCGGAGCACAACGAGACAAAGATATATCTTAAATATTTCGTGCTAACAAGGCGCGGGTTGAAGAGGCGGGAGTTTCACAGCACGATAGACAGAGACTCTAGCTTCAATTTTCGGCATAACAAGGCGCGGCTTGAAATTTCGGAAAAACAAGCTTAACGTGTACCAAAAAAAAGACAATTTGCACCTCAACACGCACAACACACACACAAACACCATTTAGACTAGAGTAAGGTACACGTGCATTGCACGCATGAGATTTGGCAACCAAATTATGAATAAATACCACATTATAGCATGCAAGCTTTGAGTCATATATGCATGATGTAGATGTTCGTTTAATTCTTATAGTTCATTTCATTCAAAATCATCTAGTTTTTATAAGAAAGCTAATCTATTTTAAGATTCATGGAACTATGCGTTGTAAGACATAAAGTAAAAACAAATAATGGCAAATCATGTAGAAAAACATTTGGGCAATTCTGATATGGAAGATTCTAGAACAAATAAGAACTGCCTGTGTTTTGATGTTTGTGCATTATGCTTAAGTTCAACCATGGAGTCTTCTAGATTATACATGTGGCGAAATCTGGTGGAATCTAGATGATATCCAACAGCCAATAGTGCTCAAATTTGCTATCTTTGGACCATCGGATTCGCCTCATCCAACGACCATTTTTCAAAGTTAAAGTTACCCGCACACAATATAAAAAAAATATATAATATAATATATATAGGGGTATAGATATAGATATGTGATGCAAAAGCCACCCATCATCTCCAATTACATGCACGGATGCGACATGGGCAAATGATGTCTGCAATCGGTATCTCAAATTCAAATCAGTCTGACCTTGTTCAATGTGTATACATTACAACATGCTCGTTTCCAAAGCACAGCGCGCATATCTCCATTATATTCATGCATGCATGGGTTTCAAACATCAGGATCTCTTATTCAAATATTTGAATTCAACTTTACATTGATTATGACCTCACCTATTCTTTTACACCCACAAAGTAGTCTTCTCTTTATAATTGTACCACTAACTTTCTCTCATGCATGCATGCACACACACTACCAGTCGGCATTATCTATCGCACGCATGCAATCTTTTTCTTTAGGTCAGTCTCCCATGAAGGCACACACCCACACACATCCCCCTCTCCCTCATACCGGGCATTCTTTATCTCTCATGCGTGCATGCGCAATGATCGATGTTCCTCTATGTATGTGTGTATATAGCTAGGTCTTTCATAGTTTTCCACACAAACCGATCAATCGATATATCCAGTGAGGTCTCACCCTCTTTCCCACGTCCACATCGATCAATCTATGCCTCTCCCACGTCCATATCGATCAATCTATACCTCTCTATATAGGATTAACATAAATAGCTAATACACCCACATTAATTATATATCCAACGTCCCCCTCTCATCATCCATGCCTTCCGCTTCATCTCTCAGATGCATGCACAATGGCGAAGACAGGGGGCAGTAAGGGCCCTGCCCCCCCCCCTAACATCACTATATATCGAGGCTAATATGAATGTGATCATTAGACAATTGCTGCTAAAAAGGTTAAATTTCATGAATTGACCCTCCTCGTAAAGGATTAGCAATTCTTGGCCCCCTAGCTCATTTATTTTTCATGGCTCTGCCACTGCGTGCAATAGCGCACGTGTTCGCCCCCCCTCTCTAAATATCGATCTCGCACTTGTGCATTCCTTCATAGTCTCCCTCCACTCGGCCCCTCGCACCATCTTCTAGCCCCCCACCGGATTTTTCCACATGTACAATCTAGCAGACTCCATGGTTGAACTTAAGCATAATGCACAAACCTCAAAACAACAGTGGTTCTCTTTTGTTCTAGAACCTTCCGTATCATAACTGCCCAAACTTTTTTTCTAGTTGAATTGCCATTATTTGTTTTTTACTTTATGCTTTACAACGCACAATTCCATGAATCATAAAATAGATTAAGGGCTTCTTTGATTCAAAGGATTCTCAAAGGAATTTTGGAGGATTCTAATCATTAGGATTTTTTCCTATCTTGGTTGTTTGATTCGTAGGATTGTAAACCATAGGAATTTTTCCATATGATTCACTTGCACTAGATTTCATAGGAAACATCCCATCCACTCAAACCTCTTTGAAAGAATTCTGCATTTTTTTCTATGCACAATCAAACACTCATACAATCCTGTAGGATTCAAGACGACATTCCACTATAATCCCATGTTTTTCCTATTCACGCATTCTTAGCTTTTTTATAAAAACTAATTTCATTTTGAATGAGATGAACTATTAGAATTAAATGAAGGGCTACATCACGCATATATGACTAAGAGCTTACATGCTATAGTGTGGTATTTATTCATAATTTGGTTGCAAAATATGATGCTTGCAATGCACGTGTGAATTACTAGTACTTCGAGTATGTGCAAAACACGTAAATTAGAATACCAATGGCATGCTACACAGTGTCTCTCTTACAGTTCATGAAGCCACGTGGCACAGGTGGAGGCGTTGTCGCGACCACCTTGCGTGGACTGATCACAGTGACATGCTGCTGGTTCCAAAAGAATGTACTCGTCCTCCCTGAGCCATACTAGAGGTACATGCACGAAGCAAAGATGTGCACGCACGCCACGCACGCACTCATTCCCTCACACACACGTGCGGGTACACGGGCGGACACAATTTTGTACCAAGATCCACCCCATGTGATAATTTGACGCGTGTAAAGTCGTTCACTTCATTGATGGTCAATTAATACAGCGCATGCAAATTGAGTGGACGTGAGGGCGGAAGAAAGACATTATTACTCCACTGCGCGCATGCCAGTAGTTAAATCGTGGGTTGCTAGTAGTACTTCCATTTATCTCCTTCGTATTTTGTGCCAATTTTTGATAGTAACATAATATTTACGCATTTGAGCAGTGTAGTCTACTTGAAATTTATGTTCCACTAAACTCATCGGGAGCCGTTTCGGGCCTCGAAACCAAAACCATCAATTAATCTTTACCTTGTTCCTATCACATTCGAAAGCCTGCTCACACCTACTAGTACTACATACCAAACCTGAACGTGTTCCCACTATGCAGGTATTAGTACTACTAGTGCTAGTACTTAGGTTATAAAAAGGGGAACTACCTAACCAAAAATTACTCTACCTTTCCTCCTCATAAGTGCTTCTTCTTCGTCCGTCGTTGCCATGACCGGTGAGCAGAGCTCTAGGTCGAGAATTACTCGTAACAAGGGAGCGGCAACCAAGGCTGCGGAAAAAAGAGAAGGCTCGCCGCCACGCAGAGACCTCGAAAGATCTCTCACGGGTAGGCGATGGCTCCCAGGAGCGCCCTAGCCGCGGAGGCGAACATGCTGAGCCGGCGGAGCTGGAGTCGTTATCCCTCGGCGGCATGCCCGATCAGCTCAATAAGCACCTCAATAAGCAGAAGGAGTTCATCCAAGGCGTGACGGAGTTGCTGAAGGAGAGCCTCGACGACATGCCCGCTGAGCTCAATCAGCAGGGGGAGTTGACCGCCGGCTTGGTGATGCTGCTGAAGAAGAGCATTGCCTCGGAGAAGAAGGCGACCGGAGAAATCCTACGACTTCGGGAGGACAAGGCGAAGCTCTGCCACGAGATCGACCTATTGAAGGAGAAGAACGCCAGCTGGAAGAAGCTACATGAGAATAGTAGTTCCTCGATGAAGATGCTGCAGGCCCTCGTCATGGAACAGAAGGAGGAGTTGGCGAAGCTCCGCATCGAGCACCCGGCTGTTGTCAAGGTACATAATGCGGGCGTGGAATAGATGATGAAGGCTCGCGTCGAGAAATCCCGTGTCATGGACAGAATGAAGAAGATGGCGGAGGAGACGCGCAAGAAGATGGAGGTCGTGGAGGTGATGAAGACACAGTTACGACTCCGCGGCGAATTAGATCATTTGGGGTGATAATCTTCCTTCTTCTTTTGCTGCTGTGTTTCATCTTTTGCTTCGGGTGTTTCGCCACACGTATCACGTTCTCTGTGAGGCATGAATAGAACAATGGTTTTTGTTTTTTGAGGGAATGAATAGAACAATGCTAACAATGAGATGACTAGCAAATTAGATCATTTTTTATCGCCATATGGCACTGGGCTGCCGTGTTTCGTGCTCCTCCGTCGCAGTACTACTCCAGTGGAAAACTTGAGTATACCGCACGGTTCTTTGCTCCTCCTCGATCAGGTCGTCGACGCATTTATACGAGCAGTCAAATCACAAGGCCCCGCCTTCCAACAGTAATGAGCCATCAAATCACAAAGCCCCTCGCCTCTCGTGAAACCGACCAAGCTAGACTGCCCCGCCCTCTAGCCTTTTAAAAAATGTATACTTTTGTACAGCAGTAGTATCGATGGGTTGCGCCATGGAGCAAAACTTGAAATTAAAAAAAAGGTGGTACATATAAAGAGCGCTCGTCGCCAAATTATGCATATAGTACTATTGAAAAGGCTAGTCACAATAATGGTGTCCAGCACAACCCACCCCTCAAATAAAACTAAGCACCCTGGAATTCTTTGACAAAACTAAGCACCCTGAAATTCTTTGACAACTAAACTGCTGGCTATATGATGTTGGCCATATATATTGTACGTATATAATGTGAATAAACGAGTGGTAGTACTATACCAACTAAAAGATGAAATGTAAGAAATACTAGTATGTACTTACTGAAGAGTTAAAGTAACAAGAAGAAACATAACATAGTTCTGCTGGGGGCTCAGCACAACACACCCCTCAAATTAAATTAAGCACACCTGAAATTAAACTTTGCAACTATTCCGGTAGACACTGAACGACCATGAGCAACGACACTGCCACCTTACTCGGAGTCCTCGTCCACATCCTCGACTTCGTCCTTGTCCCTCTTCCTCTTGGCTGATACTTCTTTGCTTGAACCGCCAACTTGGCTGTTGCTCTTCATCCAACCCTTGTAGATATTGAAACACAGGTAGCCATCCAATGCAGCGTACTGGATGTGGTCTATATCTAATACATTCTGCTGCCATGCATGACGATGAAACATGTATGGAGGTTTCTCCAGTTTACCATACGAAGGATGAACCATGGCTCCTGCCAGGGTCAGCATTGAAGGCTGACGAGAGGACACCAGCCGATTCTTTTGGAGGTCGAAGGTGTGGCCTACAACGAGGCCTATCTAACGCAGGACTTCTTTGTCGTTACCAAAGTCTATAGTAACGAATTTGACTAGGTTGCTCTCGAGGAAGTCCTTAAAATCCTGGCACTCAACGTCGGCATGGCATATGTGGTAGACCAAGCATAAGTCATGCACGCAAACCAGGATCACGACGGGCTTCTTCCTATCTTCGTCCTTTAGATCCTTCTGTCGTCCCACGACAGTGGTGTACTCAACATCTAGCCTGGCAACCCACTCATCATCTGAGTCTTCGAACATGCGTCTGAAGCGAGAAAGGCATCCTTTCACCGTCGCGGAAAAACGGGTGTAGATGACGTCGAACTCATCGCCGGTGATGGTTCTAACCTTGTACTCACCGCCGATCGGGGAGATTTGGGACGCCATGGATTTGGGAGAAGGGTTAGGATTAGTGGAACTACCGTAATGTGAATGGACGGGATGACTAGGAGCGAACCGCCGTAGTATTAAAGGACGTGCGGGGACGAGTAGGAGCGAACTGCCAGCGTGCGAACGGTAGGGTAGTGGCTTTCCATTCTCCCATGATACGGGCTTCCGAGAGCCCTTGGATCGGAGATCGAACGGTTGCATGGCGTGATTCTAGACCAATGGGCGAATATACTATCCTAGAGGGTTATTCTGCAAATTTTTAGCAACTTAGCATGCGACCGTTCGATCTCAGATCCAAGGGCTGCCAGCAGCCCGTATCATGGTCGCGCCTACCACGATCGTCGCGTCGCTCGCGCGGTCGCGCCCTTGGAGATTTAACACGATGCGTTAGGCTATCTAATGTTGGCATGTCATACATAGTCATCACTTAGTCACTCATACTACAACAAGGTTGGCTATAAGTGTATTTTTTTACTCCTCTCTATCTCTTTCTTCGTACTCCCTCCGTCCCATAATATAAGAATGTTTTTGACACTAGCTAGTGTAGTGTCAAAAACATTCTTATATAATGGGACACATGGAGTACTAGTATTTATTGCATTGCCAAGGAGTGACCTCTTCCTATGAAATGGTGTTGCTAAGTTTGCTTCATTTAATTAGCTATAGACTCAAAATTGTCTTTTCACCTAGGTACATGTGCTTAGCACCGTTTCTTCCTTGGGTCACCAAACTAGTCTCTCTCTTCTTGATTAACTTGCCACATAAGACTTTATGCCTATGTGGCAAGCTTAGGCACCTGTAGGAGCAAGTAAGTACAATAGTGCGCTTTACATGGCATTTTTGCATATGTGGAGGAAAGAGAGGCAAGGAAAAAGTGGAGAAGTGGGCTCTCATGCAAGAGCCAGCCTCTACTACTACATGGTGGAGCATTGGGAGAGGCACCTGTATGGAGGTGGTCAGGAATCAGGAGACTCACACCGGTCTTAGCGCCGCAGTTAAAACGATAAATGCAAGTCAAATCACGGGGCCCCACCTGTCCAGCAGTAACTCGCTGTCAAATCACACAGCCCTACGTTTGCAGCAGCCTACTCCCTCGTCTTCTCGCATCTCTGTCGAACCAACTAGGCGGAACTGTCCCGCCACCTACCGGGCAGGAAAAGCCCCGCCCTCGACTTTTAAATAGTATACAGTATACTAATTTTGTATCAATGGATTGCGCCCACACCATGGAGCAAAGCGTCTAGAAAACGGCGATACACATGTACGGAGTATACAGCACGCCCGTCGCGTTCGCGTCGCACCCCAGACGATCGGTTGGTCTGGCACGCTGCTCTCCGAATGGAACGCGTGTCATTGCATTCGCACACACATGTGGGACGGCAATTGAGAACCGACCATAGCCACACTCCCCGGCCCCGCAAGTCGGGTGACTTAATAGAAGAGGGAGACGAGCGATAGTACTAGAGAAGTGTTGTACTACGTGGGTGCCTGGACGATCCCTGCAAGACACGGAAGATCAGTTCGTCCATGCATGCTACCAGACTCCAGCAGACACACCTGGATTGGCTATCGTCTACATATCGTGTAGGCTGTGTTGTACATGGCTGTAGTTGTGGTGAGAAATCTAAAAAAAGGTTTCTTGTCATCTCGCAAAAATTATGTGTCATGTGCTTCGGATCACTGCGAGGGTTAAACACTGACAAGTGACTACTCGGCTGCCATCTAGGTCAAGCCGGCTATGTTAATTAGGACATTTATCGACGGACCCCTTTTCTACGAGTTTATCTTTAATTTGAGCTTTGTTCCTCGTATAGTTTGTCCGTCGGGATTCATGTTGTCTCCTTTGGGCAGTGAGATTATGATTTCTTGTCATGTGGCATTTTTTCGTGTTATATGTTATAATCCGGCGCTTCAGACAAAATGACGACAACTGCACCTCCGGGCCACGTGCATGAAGACTTCTCGACAGTCATTAACGAGCTCAAGCTGGCTCCGGTAGACAAAAGAAAACTAAGTACTACTCCACTATGTAGGCAGGAGCCTCTGCGCTTGCTTGCTAGTGTTGCTCTCTTCACACTGTCTCGGCCTCTCCAGATCTAAACACAACAGCGGTGGCCACACTCTCTCTCTTTCTCTCTCTCTGCTCACCACTGGTCAAAGATCCAGCCGGATCCTCTCCACCGGGGAAGGTGAGAAGGTGCAATGGTCACGCGGTCGTCCTCGGCGACGGCTCTTACCCACTGCTGGGTGTGTCCCGATCAGCATGCCTTGCCGTTCTCTCCCAAGCACCGCTGGTGAGCGAGGGCCTCCGACCCCTTCTTCCTCGCTGCTGTAGTGTGGGCAGATCCGGCCTCCCGCCGCCCACCTAGTGACATCCCGGCGACCATCAGGTATAACTTCCTTCGAAACTGGCCTTGCTCTACTTCCCGAGCTCCTGACGTCGCTGCATTTGTAACTTTTACTATTTCTCAGGCCCCCTCGTAGATAGGATCGATCTGCTGTTCGAAAACCACCTAATTTTTTTATGTTTAAGAGGTAAAACTAGTTCATGCACTCGAATCTAGTACTACTTGGTTCAAACAAGGAAGAAAGGGGGTGGGGTGGGGGAGGATTTGTTACCTGAATCTAGGACTTGGTCGAAAGAGGAAATAATGGGGGCGAAAAGTAGCAGAGACTGGCTATCCAACTGGTCTCTAGGTCTAATAGGGAAATAAAGGGAAACGCAGTACAAACTCAATATAAACCCGATCTATTGGTTGAAAAAGGAAAGAAAGTGGGGACTGGGGGACAAGTCAACAGAGTAAGTCCAGCACTAGATTTGCTAGTCTCACACAGTATAAGGTGGCTATACCGAACAAAAATGGGACCAACCCAGATATCCTGTTCTGATGTTTGTTGCCCCGAGCCACTGTTACGTAATGCCACTGGTAAAATGTAGCAGTCGCACTGTTAAAAGTAAGGACACGTTAAACCAATGTTGTTTTCAATGTAATGCCTCCAGTAATATGAATCAATGGCACTTCTTTACATGTCTTGCTAAAATTTTCCATTAAAATAAGTTGATTATTTTCGTTAGAAATGCAACTGTCCTGGTCCGCCTACTCTCCCGTGCCCAAAGTAATGTCGTATTTAATAGTTGTCATAGTTAATCCTAATGCCCACACTAATATCTAGCAATGCCACTGCTTTAGAAATTGCTACTGTCCTTATAGGATTGCCATTCAGATAAGGAACATGCTTCTTTTCATTTGATGCATGTTTCATCACTTGTTAGTCACCCTCCTTTCCACCTTTTTTGTGCAAACAGAGATATACATTTCACGCTCGATCTTAGTTGAACTGCACAAATGGTATCCAAATTATAGTTGAGCATTCCAGGAGCTTCACAACCAACCTTGATGTTGCTCAAGTTTATTGCAACTAATGAAGAAGAAGCTCTGTGGGTTTCGTTTTCTGATGGAAATGGAACCGGGGCTGGAGCCCTTTTCTTAAGAAAATTGAAGAAGAAGCTGCTAGCTCACGGGACATTCCTTCATTTTAGGTGAACTGCACCAAAAGGTCCCATGAATTGAATCATCCATGTTGGTGACTGAAAGAGCCAGCTTCAGCATCCCAGTCTAAGCACCCCCGGCCTCCATCCTTGCAACGCACGGTACACCTCGTTTGCCACCTGCTCGACCCTAGTGTCACTGATAAAATGAAGTAATAATATAGTTAAAATAGAGCGAGTGTCGTCTCTATCATTTCATTTCCAATGTAGATAAAGAAAGTGCTTCTCTTTGTTAAAGTATGTTTCATCAACTAGTCCTATTGTTAATGTTTAAGCGTTTCTGCAAACTGGGGTGCTTAATTTTAGTTGATATGTACAAAAATAGAGATTTGAATGTCTCAAAGCGCCTCCTTGTACTACTGTTGTACACTGATGTTCATCACTGGCAGAAGGTGTATCTGGGAGACTTGGGACGATGTCCAGTATGAGGCGTACCGTATGAGGCGTCGCAGGGCCCATCTCGCCCTCGCAGCATGGCATACTATGATACTATCGCAATATTTTCTTCTGTTTATTTTGTGTGTTTCATCAACTAGTGCCACTATAATGTAATCACGCTTTTTCATTATCTGTGCAAACAGGGTTATTCAGCTGCATTTTGGTGGAATTGCACAAATGTACGTATGGAACTGGCATATATGCAGAGTGTGAGGTGTGCCAAGTAAAAATTACCGACACCAACCATGCTGCATGGACGCATTGGCATCCACCACAACCAGTGGGATGTGTGGTGCTCTCTATGGACGGATCTTTCTCGGCAGCAAATCCTCTAACCAAATACTAGTAGCTTATATTGGCAGTTTTCTAGGGAGTTCTCTTTTCTGAAAGAAGCACCAATCTATTTTTCTTTATTTGTACACTGTGTCACAACTTTGACCCAAAGGTCCAGAGCTATTTTAGGGTGATTGGCGTAGTACTCGGAGACTAATTGTAAGCATGATTTTCATTAGCTGTCACACTGATTGTAAGCATGAGCAGGTGGAAGATTAGGTTAGTGCGAAGCTTACCTTAAACCCTACCGCCGCCGTTGAAACGAGGCGAGCATCGAGGGAACCGTGAAGAACGTCGGGGAAGCGACGTCGCGCCATCCGGCCTCCTCTTGCGGTGGGAGAACGTATACTCATGTGGCTCCGGCTGGCTCCGCACCCTCACGAACGGCACACCATACTCGATCGATTCGTTATCCTCTGGGTGCTCGACCTTCGACCTGTACGCCCACCACCTCCGCCTGACTGTCGCCTCGGGCGAATCTGTCTGCTCCATCGCCCATAGGAGATACTCGATGAACTCAGAGGACTGCAGCGTGACTGCCGCCGAGGAGTACATGTACATCGCCGCCCTCATCGTCGCCGTCTTGCTCTTTCACATACATTGCCACATGGCCTGCATCGTCCTCGAAATCTCCCACTCATTGTCAAACCAACTAAGGATCTCCTTCAACCTAGCTAACTTTGCCTGGTCGCCGCCGGCGATCTGCCTAATTCGCTGCTGCATCCTCTCCATAGATGTCGTTCTGAGTGGTCCGGTGCTAGCTTTGGAAGATGGGAGGAGAGACAGTGGTCTTGCAATAGAGAAGAGGGAGAGGAGAGGAGCTGGTTTTGGAATGGAGATGATGGAGAGGAGAGGAGGTGGTTTTGCAATGGAGAGAAGATCAGAAGAGGGAGAGGCGAGACGGTGGTTTTGGAATGGAGATGATGGAGAGGAGAGGAGGTGGTTTTGGAATGGAGATGATGGAGAGGAGAGGAGGTGGTTTTGCAATGGAGAAGATCAGAAGAGGGAGAGGCGAGACAGTGGTTTTGGAATGGAGATGATGGAGAGGAGAGGAGGTGGTTTTGCAACGGAGAAGAGGGAGAGGAGCGTGCGACAGGAATTTGGGATTGGGCGAGAGGGCCGGCGTGCTGTGACTAGATCAAAAACAAAATCAATTTACCCTTCAATTAAGAAAGCGACCCCACATTAACTAGTCTCCCTTTTATTCTGGGTCATAATTGACAATGATTTTCGCACATAAAATATATGTTATACGTTGCAAAAATAATATAATTTGAAAGTACATTCAGATACGAACCAAACAATACATTTTTGCTGACATGCATTCACATTTTGCTTGTCACATACAGTACGTGGTCAAACTTTGACCCAAATACGCGAAACAACAAAAAAATACTTCCAAGACCAGTGTCGCTCTTCCGCTCTTCTCCTCTTAAACCACCGCCGCTCCTCTCCTGTTCCAATCTAAATCCAGCGCCGCTCCTCTCCTCTTCCATTTCAAAACCACCGCCCCTCCTCTCCTGTTCCAGTCCAAAACCAGCGTCGCTCCTCTCCCGTTCTAATCCAAAACCAGCACCGCTCCTCTCCTCTTCCATTCAAAAACCACCGCCGGCGAGTGAAGGTGCTGTGGAGAAGTAGATCGATGGAGGAGTACAACCGATACGTGAGGATCGCAGACGGTGACCCTGTGAAGCTAGCTAGGATGTTGGAGATACAGTCTTGGTTTGACAACAAGGACCAACTAGCGGCGACGGCGACATCCATGGCCAAATATCTACAACAGAGCGAAAAGGCGGCGATACTCCCGGAGGGAGTCGCGCCGGAGTACATAGAGCTGCTCCTCTGGGCCATGGAGCAAACAGATTCACCGAATCCGATCGCGAGGGAGCTGTGGTGGGAGTATCGATCCTAGATGGACCATCCACCAGAGATTGAAGGATCGAGCATCTACAGGGTGCCATTTGTGAGGGTGTCCTACCAGAGCGAGCTAGTGGAGTCTTCATCGACTGAACCCAACTGCAAGAGGAGAAAAGTAGTTGGCCCGATGATGCTTCCCCGCCATCATCTCCCTCGTCGTTCACATCGTCTCACGGGGCGGCTGTCTGTCGCCGAGGAATAAGAGGGGACTGCCCCCCAGCCCAATAGTCGGGCAGGTTGTGAATTGTCAGGAGGAGCTTAGGGTTGTCAGTATTTGCAGGTTGTGAATTGTGTTTTGTGTTGTGTATTTTGAGAGTACTTTTAGATATGAATGTCTTTTGAATTTCAGATTTGCAGTATTGAGCACATGAAGAATTTTATGAATTCTAGAGATCTATTTTTAGCACTTAAAAAATGTAGTTTCATAGGAGTATAAAAGTGCAGACGAGAAGAAACTGCAAGTTTCAGTTTCAGATAAGAAACTGCAAGTTCAGTTTCAGATAAGAAACTGCAACTTTCAGAGGCAGAGCATTTATATTAACACGGCCTTTTCAAACAGGGTTAACATCATGTCGGAAGTTTTATTCGTGGTCGAAAATGGAACTACCAGCCAGTTAACATCATGCTGATCAACATTCATGCATAACACATCTTCATATGATGCACAGTCAAAACGCCCACACAATGTTGATTGTGCGAAACAAAGAGAAAATGAGGGACGGAGTTTTAGCAAGTGTTGGACGTGGTTTTGGGCTGCCCCGTCTAGGCTTTCATTTTTAACATGCGCAACCCACGACCTCGGATGGGAGGGCCTGTTTGTATTTTCTTATGGCCGTCATGTATCAACCGGCCTATGGACCTCCCATCCGAGGTTTTATTTTTGGCAGCCCAAATTATGTATTTTTTTTTGAAGAAAACGCAGAGGTCTGTTTTATTTTTCTATATAAGAATAGGAATGTCAGGTACAACTTATGTTTCCCTTCTAAGTATATTATATATATTTAAATTATTTTATATGTTATTATATATTATTTTTATTGTCATCATATATTTAACAGATACTTACATATGTAAGAAAACAATATCCCACATCTTATTAACTTATAAAAATAATTTCTTAACAAATAAAATCCTGGATTGTTTCGGCACAAAAATCCTAGTGATTGTGTACAAAAGCTTGGTAAGATTTAAGGACGAATGTGATAATATCACTTATTATTTAAATATATTTATAACAAAATGCTCAACCCTTTTTTATTCTTTGATAACATTGCTGGCCCAACCCAACATTATAATTAGAATCAGCCCAGCAAAATCGTGTATCTAGATAAAGTGCAAATGGCCTGTAAATTTTTAGGAAATAAAATAAATGGGCCGCATGAAAGCTACATTAATTGTTCACCCAGCCCAGCTAATGGCTGTAATTAAACAAAAGATCAAATTGACTATAAATTCTACCGCGCAAAAAAAACTGTAAATTCTAAAAAAATGGGTTGAATGCGTGCCACATTTTTGGAGGCTGAAATATGGGCCAATAGGTCGAAGCCAACGCAAGTCATTGTAAATTTAGTCAACAAATGATTCTGACATGTTAGCCGTAATCCAACGGCCGGCATCCATCTTCAATCTCTCGTCTTCTTCCTCCAGCGCCGCCGGGACCACCTCCCGCCTCCTGCTGCTAGCAGCCCTGCTTAGCACGCTTCGCTATGAAGCGCTACTCCACCGTTGGCCAGGCCATCCCTCCAACCCTCCACACCTCCTGTTCTTCTCCACCGACTACCGAACCACACCGCACTAGAACCAGTTAACCCTCGTACACCTCTCCGTCTGTGACTCTACTCCCGCGTCTTCCCATCTCCGGCTCATTGCTGTCCGGGGCCTCGCCGTCGTCCACCACCTTGGATGCGCTCGGCGCAGCGTGGTCAACGTGGACAATGAACAACACCATCGGAAGTAGACTGTGCGGGGAGAGGCTGACAGCTGGGTCCACGGCCCCACACAAGGAAATGCCTCCTTATTACACGCAAAATAATGATTCCTCCACCTGACATTGGGGACCCACCGGAAGGTCCTCTGTATTTTGCCAAAAAAACGTGCCCCCCGCTGACTTGTCGGACCCACCAGCTATCTTTGCACGCAAGGAAGTGCCTCCTTATTATGCACAAAAAAATGAATACTCCCCTTGCCAGCTGGAACCCAGCATACTGGGAGGCTGACTTATGGGCCTACCAAGTTGACCGGGACGGAGGGCTTTGTCAACTTAGTCAATATGAACAATTCTAGCTCCTGTTACTGTATGATGTTCATCCAACGATTGTAGTGCTCCTTCAACCTCTGGTCTTCTTGCTCCAGCCGCCCAAACCAGCGTCGGTCGTGCCGCATGCTCCTGCCTCCCGTGGCTGGCTGTGATGCCGCGGAGGCCTCACCGCCCCCTACTACTCCCACCGCTGGCCAGGACATCCCTCTACTCACCCACACCCCCTGTTAATCTACGGCGACAGCAGCCTCACACCGCAGTCGAACTAGTGAACCCTCGTACTCCTCTTCGCGTGGGCATCCACTGCTGCGTCTTCCCCGGCTCCAAGTCGTCCCCTTCCTAGGTCTCGCTGTCGTCCACCGCTGTAGTGCTCTCGGCGCGGCGTGGTCAACGTGGTCAAGGAACGACTTCCATCGGACGTGGACTGTATGTCGGTGTTCTAGGAACGGGGGTCCCCAGACTTGCCTGCCTGTGGCCTGCGGCGTGGCTCAAAGGGGGCCCAGCGCGGCCCATCTTCATCAACACAAGCTCAAGAGCCTCGCGAGGGGCCAAGCCTCGTGGGGCGAACGACAAGGAGCTTCCTCAGGCACGGCCTCATCAGGCTGGCTCGCGAGGAGGCGGAGAGTTCAAGGCGGGGTACCTCGCGAGGTGCCCATGACGCAAGCCATGACGACCAAGGGTGCCAGTTGGGCGCCTGCCCGCGCAGTGTCCTCCCTTCCTCTTTGGTGCAAAGGAAGCAAGCGCAGGCGAGAGCATCAAGCAAAGGCATCCATTTTGGTGCAACAAGACCAAGACCAGCCCAACGGCAGGGAGGAAGTCATTGTGGAACCCAAGCAGGCGTCACCACCAGAGCCTTTGACAGGCGAGGACCAACTTTAGTCAGGATAAGTGTACCCGTTGTTCCCCTTCAAAATGGCCAATTGTTGGCGCCCTTCCCGCTCAATATTTGGGAAGAGACCCAGGGCCTTTGCCTATAAATAGGACTAGCCACCCCCAGGGTAGGAGGGGCTGAACCTGGTATCTGGCATACATCTAGAATCGAGAGAGAGAGAGAGAGAGAGAGCGACTGAACTCCTCCTAGCAGTTCATCGCACCAGCCAAGAACAGACCCTCGCGAGGCTGTTCTTCCTTGTATTGTTCATCATCAGCCCAAGAGGCAATCCACCACACCACACACTCAAGTAGGGTATTACACCACAATGGTGGCCTGAACCAGTATAAACCCTATGTCTCTTGTGTTGTTCTTTTCGTAGTTTAGATCCTAGCGATTCGGCGAGGAGCAGGTAGGCAGAGGGCGAAATCTCCACGCGCACCCCAGTGTTCGAACCTCAAGGGTCTGCCGGAACCTGAAATCCGACATTTGGCGCACCAGGTAGGGGTGCGCTATCAGGACCCCGACTCAATGCCACATCGATCTAGCATGTAACACCTCATATCACTTTTCGGCCTCATGCACGGTATCCCCACGGGTGTCGCCTTACCTTTACCGGGGACCGTTTGCGCCTTTTGGCACACGTATATGATAGTGTTGCTAGCATCCATATGATAAGGAGCCCGGGCTGACATGGCTAGTCGTAAACCCAAAGTCGCATAAACTTATAGGGACAGGCATCCATGACCCAGTATCGAACGTGTCGGTCATCAACGAGTGAATCCAGGCTGTAGCACCGGGCTAGCAGGACTCCAGAGAATCTGGGCTGCAGCGGGCTAACAGGACTCCGGTATTCATCGCATGACATTTCCCCGAAGGGACAGACACAGGAACGAAGAAGGACACATGCCGGCCAGCCTAAGTGTTCCGGAGCAGTAGCAAGCTACCATGGCTCAGTGGAACCACTAGGAGACATTTCCCGGTAAGAGAGACTACTAAGGATAAACAACTAGATAGTCAGATCCCACGCATACGAAGCATTTCAATAACATACACACAATATGCTCGATATGTGCAAATACAACATGGCATCACAACATGACTCTACAACTCAAGTACTTTATTCAATAGGCTCCGAGGAGCAAGATATTACAATCATGGGTCTCATGACCCAACATTCAGAGCATACAAGTCAAAACACAAGCAGAAGCTTAACATGTCAGAGTACAGACATCTACAAATGAAAAGGGCTAAGAAGCCTAACTATCTACCCGATCCTGCCGAGGGCACAAGATCGTAGCTGAGGTAACAAGCTAAACGTCGAAGTTCACGCGGAACTACTAGTGAGACTGAAGTCTCTCTGCAAAAACATAAATTAAGCAAACGTGAGTACAAATGTACCCAGCAAGACTTACATCAGAACTAACTACATATGCATCATTATCAACAAAGAGGATGGTGGGGTTTAACTGCAGCAAGCCAGCTTTGACTCGGTGGCTATCCTGAACTACGACTGCAAGTAACTCTTTTGAGGTGGTGCACACGAGTCCACATATTCACCATATCAATACATCACTATGGATCCGCTCCCGTCTCCCTACGAGAGCGCCATCCATAGCACTCACACTTATCTTGCGTATTTTAGAGTATCCACTTCAAGTTATCTATGAACTGTATAGGCAACCCAGAAGTCCTCTACCGCGGACACGGCTATTCGAATAGATGATGTTAACCCTGCAGGGGTGTACTTCTTCACACACACTCTCGCCACTTACCGCCATGTACACGTCATGTATCTCGGCAACCTTCAAGCGGAAGCCTGGCGAGGGAGTCGGCCACCACCTGACTAACCACACAAGTCTCTCGTCCAGGTTTATCGCCTATTCAGGTTCCATCCGCAAGGAGATCCGGCCGGGGTGTCGCTCACGGCCCCAAACAATGTGTGCAGGGTTCCCAAGCCCACCTCGATGGGTGGATCTACGCTTGGTACACCGTGCCACGGTGCCTAGTCTGTCCCAAGCCCACCTGTACCGGGTGCCACTTGGTAGACTACTAACACTACCTACAAACACCAGAAACTAGTTGCAACTCCTGGACAGAGATCAAGTTGATTAATAAGTCGAGAGAGCTTGGAGTGCCCGGAGCCCAATGTGTGGTAGTAACTGTTCATGGATCACAAACACAGAACTCAGTTCCTGAGGACGGTTTCAATGAGACAACCCACCATGTACTCCTACATGGCCTCTCACCGCTACCTTTACCAAATCGTGTTCACAAACTTAGCTCACACACAGTAGGACATGTTCGCACACCTCTGATTCATCCCGGATGAATCAGACCTGACTCAACTCTAAGAGGTAGCAGGCATGACAAACAAGCATGAATGAGTAGGCACAACAGGGCTCAAACAACTCCTACTCATGCTAGTGGGTTTCATCTATTTACTGTGGCAATGACAGGTCATGCAGAGGATAAAGGGGTTCAGCTACCGCAAAAAGTAATAGATGAATCGTTGTTGTCCTGATGCAGTAAAAGAGAGCAGGAGCAAGAGAGTAGGATTGTATCGGAATGAACAAGGGGGTTTTGCTTGCCTGGCACTTCTGAAGATAATATAGCTCTTCATCGGTGTCATCGAACTCATCGTCGAAACCACGTCTATCGAGAAGGGACAAACACCGGCAAACAAGCAAGAACACAATCAATGCAATGCACAATATGATGCATGATCATGAAATGGCAATATGCGGTGTGTTGGGCTAATGCAACTAAAACCAGAGTGGTTTGAGCTTATTTGAATCAAAGATTCAAATACAATCCTAAACTATGAACTCATATAAGTGCACTATCATGTTTCATCTAAACAGCAAGGTTAGGTTGCTCTAATATGCATGAAACCAGTACATATGGAAAGGTTGGATTTTTTCTGATCATTTTTCATATATAACTTATTTCAATCTGAGTTATAGATTATTTTCTATGAATTTTTGAAGTTTAAAACTTTTTCTGGAATTTCCTGAATTAATTTAAATCCAGAAAATGATTAACTGCGTCAGCATAACATCACAGTGATGTCAGCAAGTCAACATGGTTGACCAGGGTCAAACCTGACGACCCGGTCCCACATGTCATAAGCTCATAGTTAGTTAGGGGTTAATGCCGTGTTGACTGGGATTTGACCCAATGCGGGGCCCGCTCGTCAGTGTCTGTTAGGGTGGGGTTAGTGGTGATTAGTGCCTAATGACGGCTCCACGTCAGCGTCGCCGGAGTTCAACGCCGGTGACCTGTAACCGCGGCGGAGGGTGGCTGGAGCGGCGCTACGGGCGGTGTTGGGTCAAGCCAAGGGCACCAGAGGGTTTCCCTTGCTTGCACGCATCCAGCGGAGGCACGCGGGAGGGCGCGGGGTGGACGAAGCTCGCCGGAGCAAGCTCGCGGCGGCGGCTGGAGCTCGTGTTAGCATGGACGCGGGGCTACGCTTGGTAAGCGAGCGAGATGAGAGGCTGGGCGGGCTCCTGGGAGGATGCGGAGCACGGTGCTGCACTTGTTTTCGAGCCTCAGTCGCTGCAGCGACGGCGGCGACATCGCCGGCGGCGTGGAGCTCGCGGGCATGGTGGGAGTGGCAGCTAGGGTACGGGAAATAAGGGGATGAGCAAGGGGGGAGGAGCAGGAGCTCACATGGATGCGGCAGGGTAGGGCAGCGGCCTCGGGGATGCTCTGGACGAGGCGGATCGACGGAGTCGATCTCCGGGCACCGGAGATGAAGACGACGACGCTCCGGTCGACTGGGTCCTCCTCTGGTCGCGTGCGTCGGGTGTGTGGCTCCACGGGGTCGTGGCGGAGCTCAGGGATGCGGAGAGGGAGCGAGGGAGTGGCTGTGGCCATGGTGGAGCTCGTCGGTGTTCTCGGGTGCATCCGGGGAAGAACGAGGGAGAGAGACAGAGGAGAGGGATGGGCACGGGAAGGGTCGAGAGGTAGCCAGGGGGTCGCGTGGCGTCGCTAGAGGAGGCTAGGGGAGACAGGCAACCAGGAGGTGGCTGTCGCGTGCCGGCGTGCCGCGGGCACACGCCCTCCTGCCCACTGGCACGAGGAAGAAGACGCCCCTGTCCTTGGGCTGGGCGAGGAACAGTGCTGGGCCGCTACAGAGCCATGCCAGGTATGTGGCCCAGGTGAGTCCTTCCCTCTCTCTCCAATTCTTTCTGTTTTCTATTTAGTTCCTAAACCAAATCATTGTTGTAGCTTCTGGAAATTATTATGTGGCCTGATACAAAATATCCAGAGCCGCTCACAAGTTTTCAGAATTATTGGAGCAATAAAAATATTTATAGGGTTTATTTGCTCCAACTCAAAAACATTAGTGAATTAAATCAAAGCCCAAATAATTGCCTAAAAATGTTCAATATTTTTGGTTTGGATCAAAACCCTTGCCAAAATTATCAAACATTAATTAAGGCATTTTTGGGTTCATTGAAAATATTTTATTTGTACCTAGTTGAATTCATTGTGATGCTAGGGTTTGATCAATCCCCATTTCAACTTAAGTAGAATTTAAACATGATGCAACAAGATGCAAACACCAGGCAGTACCAGAAGCTAGGGATGTGACAACTCACCCCCACTAAACGAGAATCTCGCCCCGAGATTCAAGACGTGAGGTAAGAAAACAGAGGGGACACAAAGCTAGCACGATCTTCACGATCCAACTGTCCTTCTCAAGGATGTTGATTCATTGCTTCATATTGATCTTGATGTCTTGCTCTGAGAACTCCATTCAACACGATAACGAGAAGAAAGGAAAAACTCTATAAGAATTGATCTTCTCGAAGATCGAACAACTCAGGATCAACTCACATAATGAGATATTGAAACATCTCTCGAGCTGAGGCACAGAACATACAACTAGAGGGATGGAGTGAGACAAATGACGAGGGTTCACTAGGTAGACAACAATTCCACGCTTAAAAGGGTGGTGAATGGTTGTCAACGTAGCGAGGAGTTGAGTTGCCATGATGCCACAGCGGGAGATCCTGGAGGAGGGTGATTCGTAGATTATTACCTTAAGTGGCAAAAAGAATTACCTTTGATTCAGATATTATTGAAACTCTTTATAACATCCTAAGGCAATTCTCAAGCGAACGTTTGGAGGGGTTCGGTAGAATGGCATACCCGGATTAGAATGGATGATGTGGATTACCTTGTTGAAAAAAACACAAGGGATGATTTTGGTAACTGGGGAGAAGCTCAGCAGTAGAGAGTGAGTCCACTGTTTGAAAAGTTATAGCATAACAGAGGAAACTGAGAGCAATCCCAGTTAGTGCCGATGATAACACCTAGCGCTTGTGCGTGCTCTTAAGAACTTGAGCATTTCCATATTCATCAAGGTTTTTACCAATATCCGTGTCAAGAATCCTGCCAACACAACGTACTACCATGATGAACAGCAATGGACGATGCAGATGCAAAGGAAGATAACCTTCTCAGATTTCACCTTAGCGAGGCCAAGGAATCAAAATCTGGATGATCGACCGAGAGACATTTAGCACTCCGCTTATAATGTTCTCCTTGATGTGATAGCATAATCCATTCATAAATATGGTTTGACATCTAGAACATCAGGTAAAAGGTCGGACTTCGGGAATACCAAAAATCCATAAGGCACAACTAGGGAGTAAATCCTACGAAGTCCTTATGGGGAGGTGGCCAATTTCCTCAATCAAGATACTATAATAATAGGTCTTCCGGCTGGGTGTGTTGGCCACAACATTCACTTTACCGGTTATCGAGAGACCAATATTATAGTTCTTGGAAAACGTTCCAACCATCATATCTGCCTGAGATTCAGATCTGGTTGGTGTCAGGATATTCCAGACTTATCGAGTCTAGAATGAAAAATTAAAGTTTGCAACACAAATCGACGAGATGACGTTGCGAGATTCTCGGGAAATGGACTACGGTAGTAAGCTCCAAAACATGAGCTGGTTCTACTACACACATGTGAACACGCTGTCCCAGACAAGCATGACCACATAGTAGTCTTATTATAAAACACTACTGAGTTCTGGTAGGGAACCATCATTTGAGGATATTGAAATCTTGTGCATGACCTAGGATAGCACAACAACTCCTTCTCCTTGAACAAATCAGTCAGTGGCTTGGTGTGCTAAGGATACATATAGAATGGAGGTTGCAAGTCTCCAAATCACAGAATGCTTCGCACGTATGCATGACTGATTTTGGATGATTCTAGAGGAAGCAACGTTGACTTTCTCGAATTCACGACGGCAACTTGCACCAAATGCACATGAACTGGAGGAAGTCGCTTCTTACATCCTAACATATGCTTCATGAGCTAGCATGAAGAAATGCTTTCAAAAGTTTCCAACACTAGCTTAATGCTCAACAAAATCATGGAGAAGATAAAAATGTTGCTGATGGGCTCAACAACAATTCATCCAGGTTTCCATGAAGATGGAATTCCATAATTATGTGAACAAATGATAGCATTGGTCAGACCCATAAGATATAATGGTGTATGCTCGAGGGATCAACCACGGGTAAGACAACATTAAGAGCATCATTGGTTCTGATTTGATTTGAGGATAGCCCATACTCAAATCAAAGTTTTGGCAAGACAATAGATCCAATACTTGACCACGAGGTTCAATCAAGGAAGATATCATCTATCTTCAACATACACACACACACACGCACAAGATATCCCTTAAAATGAACTAAGTCGGACAAGCTTTCATCTTCCAACTCTCCAAGTTGTTGTTTAGCCTAACCAACTCGCTTGGGGTATCCAACACAGATTCTTGGAGAAGAGGTGGTTCATAGAGAAACCAACTTGATCACGAGCTTAACATAATGGTCAGGTGACAACCTGGTGATACTTCCGAGAAGACATTCAGAAAATCACGAACCACCGCATGTTACTAAGATCAAGAACAATCTTGCTTTTCAGGGCAAGACGATATGATCAACAGAGCGAGGGATTGATACAACCCTAACTCATTGATCAGAGGGTGCACCGGAAATAAGGACTAGGTAGCACGATCAATCTTAGAATGATGATTCCATAACCAACACACTAAGAATGAGATTTTCGTCCATTAATCACTAAGCAACATGGTTGCTAGGGGTATTGATTTCACACATCATAGTTCACATGTCGGCATTCCGGTTGCAACAACACGGGAGCCGAGAAATGAATAATGAGGGTGAGAAGTATCACTGTATCAAGAGTTCATAGGATGGTGTGCAATTCCCATGATATTCCTGATATAAAGATAGTAATACTTCAAGGTAGAACAGACCAGAAGCTGGATTGCATCTTGATCTGAGGAACACAACTGCTTTGACCCAATCCTGGAAATGGAAAAGGGTACTGGAGTTTGTTTCTCCTAGTCACTCTGGAATAGAATGGCTTGACGGACCACAAGAGTAATAGGCATCGATAAACATGATTGCACAACTACTCCTTACTATCAATTGATAGACGAGGATCAGAATACAACTAAAGGGGGACAACTCAAAGGAACATATGATTTTCTGAGTTGTGGATGCACAGATTAGTATGTCGAATCAAGTTCAACAGGTTTCTTCCAGATAACCCATGCAGAAAGGTTGAACTAGCAGAGTCACAATATAGAATGGAGAACTCATCGAGAGCACTCTTGTTGTGATCTTTTGGTTCCCGAACTTCTGCCATATTGGTTCATGGTATTGGAAGAAGGATATACCATGAATCTCGAGGACTATCGCAAAGGTTACTAATAACCTAAAGGAACGAGCAAACACTATCAACATGAAGCAAGTAGGGTGAATCTCGGGTTCAAAACCCAGGAGTAGAATACCTACTACTAAGCGACATCACAGGATGCTTTCAAGAATAAAGGCCAGAATCATCACACTGGAAACACAAAACATGGCTAGATTACTAGGTGATACTCTAGACACCTAGGGTCATAATAATAGCTCCAACATAAATGCCGAGGCAATGGAGTACCTCAACACACGAGTTAGTGTGGTTGATCTGGCACAAAGAAACTTCGGAACTGTAAGAAGGGATTTGCAAATGCATCAGACTGTTTAGAAACCTGGGATGACTCGGACAGCATAACGGTTGTAAATGCTCAAAAGATTTAAGACATCCTGCAAATGGTGGCATAACCACTCGATCGTCACAAAATGAAGGTTCTGAGACCAACTATAAACACACGGAAGTAGAGGAGACTGAACTGAGGCTTGAAATCCATCAATCTTATAAGTCTACGGATTAGTAACACGTGATCCTGATAGAAGAAGAGAAAGCCTAGTTCCTTAACCCCGTAGGAAAGATAAGATGACTCAGATCAGAAGGGCATAAGGTATAAGGAGTAAAAAGAGCCTTACGTTCCATCCCACAATCAATTCCCTTATATAACTAAAGAATTTCTAGACTCAACTTCGACCAGTTTGGCTTGGTAATCCTACAGGCAGTCAAGCTCTGATACCAAAGCTGTCAGGACCCTGACTCAATGCCACATCGATCTAGCATGTAACACCTCATATCACTTTGCGGCCTCACGCACGGTATCCCCATGGGTGTCGCCTTACCTTTACCCAGGACCGTTTGCGCCTTTTGGCACACGTATATGATAGTGTCGCTAGCATCCATATGATAAGGAGCCCGGGCTAACATGGCTAGTCGTAAACCCAAAGTGGCACAAACTTACAGGGACAGGCATCCATGACCCAGCATCGAACGTGTCGGTCATCAGCGAGTGAATCCAGGCTATACCACTGGGCTAGCAGGACTCTAGAGAATCTGGGCTGTAGCGGGCTAACAGGACTCCGGTATTCATCGTGTGACATTTCCCCGAAGGGACAGACACAGGAACGAAGAAGTACACATGCCGGCCAGCCTAAGTGTTCCGGAGCAGTAGCAAGCTACCATGGCTCAGTGGAACCACTAGGAGACATTTCCCGGTAAGAGAGACTACTAAGGATAAACAACTAGATAGTCAGATCCCACGCATACCAAGCATTTTAATAACATACACACAATATGCTCGATATGTGCAAATACAACATGGCATCATAACATGACTCTACAACTCAAGTACTTTATTCAATAGGCTCCGAGGAGCAAGATATTACAATCATGGGTCTCATGACCCAACATTCAGAGCATACAAGTCAAAACACAAGCGGAAGCTTAACATGTCTGAGTACAGACATCTACAAATGAAAAGGGCTGAGAAGCCTAACTATCTACCCGATCCTGCCGAGGGCACAAGATCGTAGCTGAGGTAACAAGCTAAACGTCGAAGTTCACGCGGAACTACTAGTGAGACTGAAGTCTCTCTGCAAAAACATAAATTAAGCAAACGTGAGTACAAATGTACCCAGCAAGACTTACATCAGAACTAACTACATATGCATCATTATCAACAAAGGGGAGGTGGGGTTTAACTGCAGCAAGCCAGCTTTGACTCGGTGGCTATCCTGAAATACGACTGCAAGTAACTCTTTTGAGGTGGCGCACACGAGTCCACATATTCACCATATCAATACACCACTATGGATCCGCTCCTGTCTCCCTACGAGACCACCATCCATAGCACTCACACTTATCTTGCGTATTTTAGAGTATCCACTTCAAGTTATCTATGAACTGTACAGGCAACCCAGAAGTCCTTTACCGCGGACACGACTATTCGAATAGATGATGTTAACCCTGTAGGGGTGTACTTCTTCACACACGCTCTCGCCACTTACCGCCATGTACACGTCATGTATCTCGGCAACCTTCAAGCGGAAGCCTGGCGAGGGAGTCGGCCACGACCTGACTAACCACACAAGTCTCTCGTCCAGGTTTATCGCCTATTCGGGTTCCATCCGCAAGGAGATCCGGTCGGGGTGTCGCTCACGGCCCCAAACGATGTGTGCAGGGTTCCCAAGCCCACATTGATGGGTGGATCTACGCTTAGTACACCGTGCCACGGTGCCTAGTCTGTCCCAAGCCCACCTATACCGGGTGCCACTTGGTAGACTACTAACACTACCTACAAACACCAGAAACTAGCTGCAACTCCTGGACAGAGATCAAGTTGATTAATAAGTCGAGAGAGCTTGGAGTGCCCGGAGCCCAATGTGTGGTAGTAACTGTTCATGGATCACAAACACAGAACTCAGTTCCTGAGGACGGTTTCAATGAGACAACCCACCATGTACTCCTACATGTCCTCTCACCGCTACCTTTACCAAATCGTGTTCACACACAGTAGGACATGTTCGCACACCTCTGATTCATCCCCGATGAATCAGACCTAACTCAACTCTAAGCGGTAGCAGGCATGACAAACAAGCATTAATGAGTAGGCACAATAGGGCTCAAACAACTCCTACTCATGCTAGTGGGTTTCATCTATTTACTGCGGCAATGACATGTCATGCAGAGGATAAAGGGGTTCAGCTACTGCAACAAGTAATAGATGAATCGTTGTTGTCCTAATGCAGTAAAAGAGAGCAGGAGCGAGAGAGTAGGATTGTATCGGAATGAACAAGGGGTTTTTGCTTGCCTGGTACTTCTGAAGATAATATAGCTCTTCATCGGTGTCATCGAACTCATCGTCGAAACCACGTCTATCGAGAAGGGACAAACACCGGCAAACAAGCAAGAACACAATCAATGCAATGCACAATATGATGCATGATCATAACATGGCAATATGCTGTGTGTTGGGCTAATGCAACTAAAACCAGAGTGGTTTGAGCTTATTTGAATCAAAGATTCAAATACAAGCCTAAACTATGAACTCATATAAGTGCACTATCATGTTTCATCTAAACAGCAAGGTTAGGTTGCTCTAATATGCATGAAACCAGTACATATGGAAAGGTTGGATTTTTCTGATCATTTTTCATATACTCCCTCCGTTCCGAAATAATTGTCTTTCTAGAGATTTCAACAAGTGACTACATACGGAGCAAAATGAGTGAATCTACACTCTAAAACATGTCTACATACATCCGTATGTTGTAGTCCATTTGAGATGGCTAGAAAGACAATTATTTCGGAACGGAGGGAGTATAACTTATTTCAATCTGAGTTATAGATTATTTTCTATGAATTTTTGAAGTTTAAGACTTTTTCTGGAATTTCCTGAATTATTTTAAATCCATAAAATGATTAACTGCGTCAGCATAATGTCACAGTGATGTCAGCAAGTCAACATGGTTGAGCAGGGTCAAACCTGACGACCCGATCCCACATGTCATAAGCTCATAGTTAGTTAGGGGTTAATGCCGTGTTGACTGGAATTTGACCCAATGCGGGGCCCGCTCGTCAGTGTCTGTTAGGGGGGGTTAGTGGTGATTAGTGCCTAATGACGGCTCCACGTCAGCGTCGCCGGAGTTCAACACCGGCGACCTGTAACTGCGGCGGAGGGTTGCCGGAGCAGCGCTACGGGCGGTGTTGGGTCAAGCCAAGGGCACCAGAAGGTTTCCCTTGCTCGCACGCATACGGGAGGCACGCGGGAGGGCGCGGGGTGGACGAAGCTCGCCGGAGCAAGCTCGCGGTGGCGGCCGGAGCTCGGGCTAGCACGGACGCGGGGCTACGCTTTGCAAGCGAGCAATATGAGAGGCTGGGCGGGCCACTGGGAGGATGCGGAGCATAGTGCGGCACTTGTTTTCGAGCCTCAGTCACTGCCGCGACGGAGTCGACATCGCCGGCGGCGTGGAGCTCGTGGGCACGGTGGGAGTGGCAGCTAGGGTACGGGAAAGAAGGGGATGAGCAAGGGGGGAGGAGCAGGAGCTCACATGGATGCGGCAGGGTAGGGCAGCGGCCTCAGGGACGCTCTGGACGAGGCGGATCGATGGAGTCGATCTCCGGGCACCAGAGATGAAGACGACGACGCTTCGGTCTACTGGGGCCTCCTCTGGTCGCGTGCGTCGGGTGTGTGGCTCCATGGGGTCGTGGCGGACCTCAGGGATGCGGAGATGTGGCCGTGGTGGAGCTCGTCGGTGTTCTCGGGTGCATCCGGGGAAGAACGAGGGAGAGAGACAGATAAGAGGGATGGGCGCGGGAAGGGTCGAGAGGTAGCCAGGGGGTCGCATGGCGTCGCTAGAGGAGGCCAGGGGAGACAGGCAACCAGGAGGTGGCTGTCGCGTGCCGGCGTGCCGCGGGCACACGCCCTCCTGCCCACTGGCACGAGGAAGAAGACGCCCCTGTCCCTGGGCTGGGCGAGGAACAGTGCTGGGCTGCTACAGAGCCAGGCCAGGTAAGTGGCCCAGGTGAGTCCTTCCCTCTCTCTCTAATTCTTTCTGTTTTCTATTTAGTTCCTAAACCAAATCATTGTTGTAGCATCTGAAAATTATTATGTGGCCTGATACAAAATATCCAGAGCCACTCACAAGTTTTCAGAATTATTGGAGCAATAAAAATATTTCTAGGGTTTATTTGCTCCAACTCAAATACATTAGTGAATTAAATCAAAGCCCAAATAATTGCCTAAAAATGTTCAATATTTTTGGTTTGGATCAAAACCCTTGCCAAAATTATCACACATTAATTAAGGCATTTTTGGGTTCATTGAAAATATTTTTATTTGAGCCTAGTTGAATTCATTGTGAGGCTAGGGTTTGATCAATCCCCATTTCAACTTAAGTAGAATTTAAACATGATGCAACAAGATGCAAACACCAGGCAGAACCAGAAGCTAGGGATGTGACATGCGCCGGGATCCACCTTTTGCCTCTTCGCGTCCCGTCGCATCGTCATCACCATGTCCGGTGACCTAGCGGGCAACCCTGATCCCTGGGCGGCTTGGCCCGCCCGTGCAGAGCCGCTCGCCCCGGGCGACCCCTTGCCCCAGGCAGCTCACGGTCCGTAGGGCGCTGTGGGCCGTGGGCGACGCGGACAGGCCCCGACAGCTCTCACACCGCGGCAGACGCGGTCGGCAGCAAGGGCCTCCAACCACGCCGCGGCCACGACGCCATACACCCGCCGGGAGCAGGCGAACTCAAGGGCCGTGCTCATGGTGGCCCGAGAGCTGCTGCAGTGCAGGCTGATGGAAGGCGGCCGCGACGTGCTGCTAGAGCGGGTGGCAGAGCTCCTGGGCTTTGCCGCCTCGGGGGCTCACCCCTTCTGCACTCAGCTCCCGTCTCGGGCCTAGGGCGGCCCGCGCGGGGGCCCCACGTGCACCAACGGGCTCCAAGGCTACCCAACACCAGCGAAGCTGTCAGCACCGGGCCAGCGGCAGCACTGACTTCGCTCCCCGCCAGCGAAGGACTCGTCGCGACCCACGGCCCAAGTGAGACGCCACGCTACCACCCCCAGGTTGGCACATCAAGCAGAGCTGCATGGCACGCGGAGCACTATGGCGCGGCCTTCGGGATGACGGCCCCATAAGAGTACGTGCCCCACATGATGGACCAAGGGCACTCGTGTGAGGGCGAACAAGGCTCGCTCCTCAGCCCAAGCTGGGGGGACGAGGCGCCAGAAGCTGAGCTCTTCTAGGAGCCCCGGGACGGCCCCACCGGCCACGCTGGAAGCGACGATTATCAGGTACCACTAATCCCTCAGAAGCATGCATACGCTAATCATGGGTCGCGGGAGGTGCAGGTCGCCACAGCAGGCAGCTGCCCCGCTCCCGCAGTCTCCTACCCCTCAGGAGGAGGGCGTCGGGGCCTGCAGGGGAGGGGCCGGGATCCGACGTCACCACCGCGACGTTCGGAGCACGGCGTTCCCAGGAGGTAGGCCCTCCACTGGGGAGGTGCCTCAGAGCCTGCCCCTGGCGGAGGACCCGTGGTCGTCGGGGGAACCGCTGGCGACCGCTCTACCCCATCGGCGGTGTCCTGGTTTCCGGTCGTCGTCGATGGCACTAGAGTGTGGCGCAAGGCGGGGCCCTCGTCTTGCGATATGAAGCAAGGCCGGTACCTGTGAAGAAGGCCCAGTGCCTGTGAAGCTCGCCGCCCTATGAGTGGGGTTGCACACGCCTCGGAGTCTCAGGGGTGCCGGCCTCAGGCCCTAGGGCTCCCTCCCACGCCCAGTGGCAGCACTTAGCTCCGCGCTGGTGAGAAGACGTCCAAGACTAGACTAGGTGCCGGACGCGGCCTTTTTCTGCTTTCATTGCTTTTCCCTTGGTTGTTTCTTTCCCCCGCTGGATTTAAGTTGGACTCGAATTTCAGATTTGCGTGTGTTCGGGGAAGGGGTGCTTAGTCTCGTTCGAGCAATCTCTCGCGTTTTGTTCACGACCTCGCCTCAGCTGCCTTCCCTCGTGAGCCCCTCGCGAGCCGGGTCTGGCCGAGCTTGCGTGCAGCCCAGACTGCCGCCATCATATTCTCTCAGCAGGTTTTTCACTGCAGATCCTACGGATTCGATCAGGAGGCATTCGAGACACCGCAGCCTCCCACAAGTTATCTCAGGACCCGCACGGGACAAAGGTAAACTAGCCAGCCGGCTCGTCACCTAGCCAACCACTTGGCGCAGGCATATGGGTGATTTAGCATCCACTAGTACGCTGAACATAAGTTTTACATGAGGGGCACCCCCTCCCAAAATGCTCTTACAACCATCAGGACAAAAGCCTGAGTTCTATTCATGCAGGGTAAGGAAACAGGAGCAATGCACTGTCAGTCGGATAAATCTCCCAATGCATCCTCAGGAGCACCGCCCGAACTGTCGCTGGCGTCGCTGGCCTCGCCATCGCCCTCTGCGTTGTCGTCGGCGGCATCAGGACCGTTCACCATGCCGCCCTCGTCGGCGGCCACGATCTCATCATCGTCATCTGAAGCAAAGGCCCTGACAAGAGCGTCCACGTTGTCTTCCACCCAGTACGCCAGGTCGTCCCGGACGGCCTAGGGGACTGGGGCGATGGCGGCGTCGAAGTCGAAGTGAGGATCCATGTTCCGGAGATGGCTGAAGACGCGGGAAAAGGCGCGCCCGAGCAGGGCTTGGCTCCTCTCCTCCACCAACCTGTTGGCCCTGACCGACCGCGCCTCCAGCTGCGTCACGATGTCGGTGAAGAACTAAAGGTTGCCGGCGTAGTTAATGGCGTGCGGATCGCCAACGGCCGCCTCGCAAATGTTACCCAAGGCCGTGTTGGCTCTCTCCCGAAGCGTGGTGAGCATGGGGGCGTGCTCATGTTCCAGGAGCCGCCGCTGACGTATCTAGTCCGCATTCTGGCGCGCGACAGCCTCAGCCTCGTCCACCTGTTGGCGAAGAAGAAGCACCTCGGCATGGGAAGTAGTTGACTCCCCGTGCGCCACCTCAAGTGCGGCCCGCAAAGCATCAACCCACCGCGTCGCTTCCTCCAGCTTGGTCCTCAGGATGGTGGTCCTACCTTCAGCCTCGGTCCGGATCAGCTCCAGCCTCTCCTCGAACTCACGCTCGAGGTCCAGGCGCGCCGTCGCCACCCGATGTTTGACCTCCTCCGAGACATGGGTTTCCCGCGTAGTGACATCATCCTCCGCCCGTGTCACCAAGCGCTCCCTTGTCTCCAGGCGCTCATACTCGCGTGCGCGTTCGGCGGCTTCCAGCGTTAGCGCCTCCTCACACTTCTGGAGCTCCGCTGGGTCGCCGAAAGCCACCTTCATCGATGCAAGGGCCGCCTCATGCAGCTCCACCTGCTCCTCCAGTGAGTGGCACCGGGCCAGGAGTTCCCGGGCCCGCTCCTCCGTCGCCTCTCGCCGCCGGTCAGCTTCCCGGGCTTCCTCGACGGCCCGGGAACGGACCTCCCGAGAGGCCGCCAGCGACGCCTTGGCCTCCTCATCGTCGAGATCACGCTGACAGCGCGCGAGGGCGACAACCGCCTCCAGCTCGCACCTCTCTGCAACCAGGCGCAGGCCCTCGGCCTCAAGGCGCGTGTCCTCATCAGCGAGCTCTTCACCAAGAAGGCTCACCGCGTCAGCCGCCCTCCGAAGAAACCCTTGGCGAAGAGCGCGATGCTTCCGGGCGCGCTCGAGTACGTCTTCCGCACCATCATCCGCCCCAAGTGAGCGCCGGGGGGCACGGATCAGCACTCCCCCTCCGGGCAGGGGGCTGGGTGCTGGCACCCTTGAGGCGACCGGGCACGCCTTGCCAGAAGCCCGGCCTGGAGCCAGTCCATCCCCAAGTGAAGGGCGCAGGGAGTACCCCAGCCAATCACGGTCCACGACCAGACGAGAAGCCCACGGCAGGCTGGCTACGTCACGAGAAGGCTCGTGAAGGAAGGTCGCGAGGCGCGCAGGGCCGCGTTGCGCCTCGGGATGGTTCGTCTCCCCAACCGGCCTCACCACAAGGGCCCTACTGCTCGGAGCGATCGAAGATGGTGGAGAGGGAGGAGGCGAGGGGGATGGCTCCTCATTCATCTCCGTGAGCTCGGAAGGAAGGGCCTGCGGAGCAAGGATCAGGAAAGGCAACAGAAGAATCTGGAGCTGGGAAGGGAGAAGGCTTACTCATCGATGGCGAAGTACTTCCTGCGCTTCAGCAGGCGACAAGGGTAATCGTCGCCCAGGGCTTCCCTTCTCTTCCGGAGGGCCTCAAAGTCCACGCGGAAGCGGCCCAAGAGTTGAGCGCAGGGGTCAGCTTGCGACGAGGAGGAAGCGCCAAGACGACCCGCGTCGGGGGTGTCCGCCTGATGCGCGCCACCGGTCGCCTCACCAAGAAGAGCAGCTGGGGCCTCGGAGGCCTCAGTGGCAGGCATTGCGGATGGCTGCTCACCGCCTTCAGCCACGGCAGCACGGGCCTCAGGGGCTGCTCCCTCGTGAGCGCCGCCCGGTGCTATCACCTCGGCGGGGGCACCCTCGGCCTCCGGAGGCTCATGCCTCCCTGCTCCGCCACTTGAGGAAGAGTCGCCTTGGCCGACTGCAAGGGCGGCCACCACCACTGGGTTCTCGCGAGGCCCCTGGAGGCCAGCAGGGCACGGCCCCCACTTGTCGAAGATGGGCATCTGACTCACAAAGTCGCTTCTATTCGAGCAGAGGTATTGCAAGGCCCCCCCTTGCCGGATGCCGCCGGGGGAAGGATCCCCAGTCAAGACCAAGAGCACCTTCCTCAGCGCTTCAGGCGTCAGGTCCTCTTCCTGGAGCCTCATACGATCCTCACGCCCGCTGAAGGCCCACATCCGGTGAGAATGGCATTGGAGAGGGGCAACATGGCGTAGCAGGAACTCCTTCACCACCTTGGGCGCCGTCACGCCGAGCTCCCTCAAGAACGCAAAGCGACGCCAGACAAAGGCGAGCCGGGGGCTCGTGAGCGTCTCCTGGCCCCAGCCTGAGTTGGGGACAGCAGGCGAAGATGGCTCCGACAGCAGGGGGCTGGGCACCCCCACGTCCACATACAGCCACCGCTCGCGAAACCCAGGTGCGGGCAGAGGAAGACAGAAGTCGATTCCTGAAGCCGCTATCTCAGGCACAGCGATGAAGCTCACGCACCCCGAACATTGGGTGGGGTCGACAAGGCACAAAGAGAAGAAGTGGCGCAGCAAGGCAACTGAAGGAAGGATGCCCATCATTGCCCAACAAACAAAGGCGAAAACCGCAAGAAGAGTGATGGATTCAGGACCCAGATGCATCATGTGGATCTGATAATGGGAGAGCACGACGTTGAAGAAATCAGAAAAGCGGGGAACCAGTCCCGCCCACAAGGCGTCGACAAAGTATCGGACCTCAGTGGCAATCCTGTCGATGGAGAAGCGGGACGCGGGCCAGGCCGTCGTCCTCCCGCATTCGTTGAAGATGGTGGCCAGAGCCGAGCTGACCTTACCCAAGCCCTCTCGATTGATTATGATCGACCGATCGACGGCGGGGGTCGCCGACGACGGTGAGCGAGGCGGCGGCATGGGCTTCTTCCCTCTTCCCTTCTTCGGCGGAGCCATGACGGCGGAAGGGGGGAAGGTTCGAGGTTGGATTGGATGCGGAAACTGGAGTTCGAGAGGAGAAAGGACAAAGAGCGCTCGAGCAGCGAAAAGGGGAGCGGCTGTGTGCGGCTACGAGTCCGCCTAGCATGGCATAAAATAAGGAGGCGTGGGGGAACAGTGCCGCCCACGTCCAATCAACCGCCACGCGGCGCCCAAGGCCGCAGGCTGTTAGGGCCCGTGGCGCTTCACACTTGCCCTTTCGCCTCTCTGCTCGGCCAAGTCCGGGCACGCCTTGAGCCCGAGGGCTACTGTCGGCGTTCTGGGAACGGGGGTCCCCAGACTTGCCTGCCTGCAGCCTGCGACGTGGCTCAAAGGGGGCCCATCACGGCCCATCTTCATCAACACAAGCTCAAGACCCTCGCGAGGGGCCAAGCCTCGTGGGGCGGACGACAAGGAGCTTCCTCAGGCACGGCCTCATCAGGCTGGCTCACGAGGAGGCGGAGAGTTCAAGGCAGGGTACCTCGCGAGGTGCCCATGACGCAAGCCATGACGACCAAGGGCGCCAGTTGGGCGCCATCCCGCGCAGTGTCCTCCCTTCCTCTTTGGTGCAAAGGGAGCGAGTGCAGGCGAGAGCATCAAGCAAAGGCATCCATTTCGGTGCAACAAGACCAAGACCAGCCCAACGGCAGGGAGGAAGTCATTGTGGAGCCCAAGCAGGCGTCACCACCAGAGCCTTTGACAGGCGAGGACCAACTTTAGTCAGGATAAGTGTACCCGCTGTTCCCCTTCAAAATGGCCAATTGTTGGCGCCCTTCCCGCTCAATATTTGGGAAGAGGCCTAGGGCCTTTGCCTATAAATAGGACTAGCCACCCCCAGGGTAGGAGGGGCTGAACCTGGTATCTGGCATACATCTAGAATCGAGAGAGAGAGAGAGAGAGAGAGAGAGACTGAACTCCTCGTAGCAGTTCATCGCACCAGCCAAGAATAGACCCTCGCGAGGTTGTTCTTCCTTGTATTGTTCATCATCAGCCCAAGAGGCAATCCACCACACCACACACTGGAGTAGGGTATTACACCGCAATGGTAGCCTGAACCAGTATAAACCCTGTGTCTCTTGTGTTGTTCTTTTTGTAGTTTAGATCCTAGCGATTCGGCGAGGAGCAGGTAGGCAGAGGGCGAAATCTCCGTGCGCACCCCAGTGTTCGAACCTCAAGGGTCTGCTGGAACCCGAAATCCGACACTGTACGTGGAGAGACTGACAGCTGGGTCCACGACCGCAGCAAGGAAGTGCCTCCTTATTACGCAGAAAATAATGATTCCTCCACCTGACAGTGGGGACCCACCGGATGGGCCACCGTATTTCGCAAAAAAAAGTTCCCCCTGACTACTGGGACCCACCAGCTACATCTTCGCACGCAAGGAAGTGCGTCCGGGCAAAAAAAAACGATTCGCCCCCCTGACTACTGGGACCCACCAGCTACATGTTCGCACGCAAGGAAGCGCGTCCAGGCAAAAAAAAACGATTCGCCCCCCTGACTGTTGGGACCCACCAGCTACATCTTCGCACGCAAAGGAAGTGCGTTCGGGCAAAAAAACTGATTCGCCCCTCTGACTGCTGGGACCCACCAGCTACATTTTCACACGCAAGGAACTGCATGACAGTCGGGACCCACCTGGTCGAAGCGTACGTAGCGTTGTCATTCTGGTCGCGAACGTGTACGTACATATATACTGGTCGATGTAGAGGCACGCACGTGTCGTAGTAGAGGCGCGTACGTGTCGTAGTAGAGGCGCGCACGTAGCATGTACACGTACATACAGCGGCCGGGGTGCAAGAAAGAAAATACGGCCACGTATGTGTACATACGGGCGAGGTCTCGAACGCCTACTCACGCATACGTACATGGCTGGGTCGGAATGGAGAAATAGCATCGTCGTCGTGTTCATGGGGAGCTAACCGGCTGGGTCAGAACGGAATGCATGGTCGTGTTCATCAGGAGGGCTTGGACGGAACAGGCGATGGAAACGAGGCCTGGCATACCACAGAACGGAGGAAACGGACCTCCTACGTTCGGAACGGGGTCCTGTTGATCGGGAGGGGTGTGGCGTACCGCAAAACAGATGAAACGGACCTCCTACAGTCGAAATGGGGGTCCTATTGATCGGGAGGGGTGAGGCGTACCGCAAAACGGATGAAACGGACCTCCTATGGTCGAAACGGGGGTCCTGTTGATCGGGAGGGGTGTGGGTACCGCAAAACAGACAAAACGGGCTTGTGTTGGAGCGCTACGGTCGAAACGGGGTTCCTGTTCATCGGGAGCGGTGTGGCCTCCACGGGCTACCGTCGACCTCCTCCAGCCTCCACGGGCTCCTGTTCATCGAGCCTCCACCGCGCGCTACTCCACCGGCTACTGTTCAACCACCCCTCCACGGGCACCCCTCCATCGTACCACGGGGTCCTGTTCAACCACCCCTCCACGGCCACCCCTCCACCGTCTACTGTTCATCCAGCCCTCCACACCACGGGGACTTGTTCATCCAGAGGCAACGCCACCGCTCACTGTTCATCCAACCCCCCCCCCCCCCCCCCCCCGCAACGCTCACTGTTCATCCTAGAGGCAACATCGATCGGCTTCAATTAGCAGCAATAGCGAAGGAATCGCTCCATCGGGTTCAGATAACAGCCATCGATCGATCTCTCGGGTTCAGTAACGCGTAGCCTGCAGTGCAATCGCTCGGGTTCAGTTAGAGCCCAACGCCTCGCTCGGGTTCAGTTAGAGCCAACGCCTCACACACATGCGCGTACCTGTACGAGAGAAACGCGCATCGCTCCGCCCCCAACCTCCCACCGTAACCGGCAACTCCCCGAAATTTTCCTCCCCCTTGCTTCTACCATGGTTTTTTCCGTCATGGATGGCCCAAAGAATGTCATGCAGCTGCATCTCCGGCCCGCCCAGGACTAAAAGCCCATTTTCTGTGATGATTTTTTGTCATAGAAGTAGGAGCCCACCACATCTATGATGATACCGGGTTTTGTCACAATTATCGTCATAGAAGTGTCATATGTATGACAGAAAAAAAATTCGTTCGGCCCAAAATGTCACGGATGTGTCTTTTTTTTTTGTAGTGATGTCCTCCATGTGTCCCTCTCGACCTTTGTTCCTTGTTGGCCAGACCTCTATTGGACATGTGCTACAGGGGTGTCTCTCTCCGATGCAAACAATCACATACTAGCTATCTTCATGTATCTCCTCGCCTCGCTTTTCTATCTCGGAGATGCATGCGTGATATGTTCGCATAAGAAACGAAAAAGCACACACTCTCTCTAATTTATCATTTGTTGTCACTTTCTCTTTCACATGCATACCCTTTTTGCACACTTACTCATTCTCCTTCACACGCACTTGATCTGTCTCGACTTACGCAATCTCCTCGGTCCATAGCATATAGATTTATTGAAAAGTCAAACATCACAAAGTTTGACCATGTACATGGAGAAAAACAATTACATCTAGAATGGCAAACATATACCATTAGATTCACCATGAGATGTAGTTTTGTATGATGTATCTTTGGTATTGTAGATATAAATAACATTTCCGTAAACCTGATCAAAGTTTCCAAAGTTTGACTGCTAAAAAATTTACATGCACTGCATTATCGAGCGGGTGGAATATCTCTTTCCCCCTCTCAGCTATCTGACGCACCACTCAGCCTTATCGAGGCTCCTCAATCTCTCTCAAACTTTATTGGTCAGTTTGGTTTGTGACCTGACCCTCATGCCTTGATGTCTAGTACTGCCTGGTGTGGACATGAGATGTAAAATATTTTTGCCTGGCCAGGCTTGTGTGGTGTTGAAGCTTTTGTTTCATGCCTGGGCCAGGCAAAGCATCAACGTCCCATCAATCAGTCCATGCAGCAATTATTTAATGCAAATATCCATCCAGGCTGCTGTTAGCCTCGTGGCCGCACGGCCAGGCACGGCCAGGCGTTCGAAATCGGTCGCCTGGGCCAGGCTACTTGTAGTGTCTGGAGTCCAGCCAGGCTAATTAAAGTGCAAGGGAATCTAGGCCAGGCGGGCTTTCTTTTTCACAAGGTAGCAACCAAACAAGTGTGCATGAAATCCAGGCACAACCCCAGGCCAGGCAAAAGATGCTCAGGACGCAAACCAAACTGACCTTATATCTCCCTGGTTCACACATACACATGTCTCTCTCGCGCTATACATATAGACACATCCAACACTCTCCGCCCTTGTTCTCTCTCCATGTGATATGCACCCCCCTAAGTACCATAATCCCTCACTCCATCATAGGCGCAAGCACTCCCCCCCCCCCTCCTAAGTATGATTATCTCTCACTAGCCATCAGGAACACACGTATTGTCTCCTTCCATCAATACGTCTATCTCGATATCTCTCGGGGCATCTTCTATCACACACACACCTTGTCACTCGATCTCCCACCCATGTAGTCCCATCACAATCTCCAGGGGATCTCTATATGACAAACATACACTCTCTCCTCCCCATGTCTGCATTTTCTCCGTACGTCTCTCTCGACCTCTCTCCCTTGTTTGTCAGACCCCTCTTGGCCACGTGCTAGGGGTCTCGCTCTCTCGGTTCCAAACAACCACACACTATCTCCTCACCTTGCCTCTATTGTCGAAGATGCATGTGTGATATGTTTGCATAAGACACACACGCTTTTTCTCTACTTTTATCGTGTGTTGTCCATGTCTCTTTCACACACGCATCCACACTTTTTTCACTCACTCTTTCTATTTCTCTCTCTCTCTCTAGTTAGGGACTCTGTCATGTTCATAAGCATATGGATGTTTTGAAAAGTCAAACCTCAGAAAAGTTTGACCAGGTATATGTGGAGAAAACATTTACATCTGGAACAATCATTAGATTCATCACAACATGTACTTACTTCATACTATCATTTATCTTTGGTATTGTAGATATAAGTAATTTATTTATAAACTTGGTCAAAGTTTCAAAAGTTTGACTTTAAAAAAAATGTTGGAACTACATTATCGAACGGAGGGAGTAGCTCTTTCTCTCTCTCTCTCTGCTATCTCTCACGGCCTCCCCTCTCACTCGAACTCTCTATATCGACGGATTATACGCTCACTATGTCAGCGTATAGCTCCGTATATTGTTTAGTTGACTGATCAACCAGTCCACATGCTGCCTTGTCAGCTCGTGTTCTATATCTTCGTGTGCTGGCCCATGTTGCAGTGGGTGAAAATAAGTAAACTAGAGGCCCATCTGACACGCGGTGAAGTAAACAAAGTTGAAACCACTCGGGGTAGCACCCCGCACGCTAGTAAATTGAGGGCGCATTGAGGACACACTTCTTGCACGTGAAGGACGCACTTGTGCACAATTTACCACTACACGGCGGCACGCACAGAAGGACGCACTCGCGCACAACCAGCACACAACACACACCAGCACATGTGTACACCGGCGTCGCCGCCGGTTGAGATGGACGGCGAGGCAGCCAACAAGCGGAGGCGGTTCAAGCCAAAACCGCATCCGGCAAGCCTGGACTTCATCAGCAGCCTCCCCGACGACATGCTACTCGTCATCATGGGCCTCCTCCCCAACAAATCTGTCGTGCGGACCGCCCTGCTCTCCCGGCGGTGGTGCCCCCTCTGGCGTCGCGTCCCCCTCAACCTTACCATCGACAGCTGCCTCTGTGACAGGTATTGCAAATGCATGGCCGCAGTCTCCAAGATCCTTTCATCGCACCCTGGGCCAGCTGGGCGCCTTGACATCCGCATGTTTAGTACCAACTGCAAGGTCCAACCCAAGTTCGACGAGTGGTTCTTATCCCACGCACTAGATTAGCTCGAGGAGCTCAGCTTTGAAGCTGGACGATGTCACTCTCTGCCACCGTCCGCGCTCCACCTCACGCCAACGCTGCGCCGCACCAGCTTTAGCTCCTGCTATCTTCTCCAGATTAATGCCTTGCCCGCCCTTCTTCTCCCTAAACTCAAGAAGCTCGACTTCGACGTTGTTATCTCGAAGAAGGCTATGGAGCACCTGCTCTGCAGCTGTACTGCGCTCGAGTACCTTCGTCTTGAGCAGATCCACGGGTTCATTAGCCTCCACATCGCCTCGACGAATCTCCGATGGATTTATGTGTCTTGCGGGGCCCGCAACAAGACATCAATTGGGAATAGATCAGTCCAGCTGTTCCACATTATGGTCATCGAGAATGCGCCTTTCCTTGAGAGACTGCTTGTATCGGATCTAGAAGGTCCAACAAAAATCAGGGTCATTGACGCGCCGAAATTGACAGCATTGGTGTACTCACCTACCAAATTCTCTGAACTCTTTATTGGATCCGTAATCGTTCAGGTACAACACTCATCTTCTTCTCCGTCTTCTTGAAATTCACATTTCAAATTTTCTTATTGATGTATTTATGACCGTCTTCTAGAAAATGATTCCCACAAGCTTGACCCAGTCCATGCGCACAGTGAAGATCTTGGCACTAAAATCTATCGGCCCCAATCTGGATCAAGTTGTTGGATTCCTTACATGCTTTGCGTGCATGGAGAAGCTACTCATCAAAGTGAAACTTCTTTCCTATTAGTAAACGGTAATCACAACGTAGCTCAATTTTTTCGTAATTTTCCCAAATTACGATGACAAGTGTAGTGTTTAAAACCGCATCTACGCACTGCACCGAAAGAAATGTTTTTAGTATTTTTTTTCTCACGTGGTCACCTGCATCGTTTTTATGTTGTACTACTATAGTAGCCTAGGCTAGTCATAGTGGAAAGTAACTTAGACTACTCCGGTAACTCTATGGTTACCCTAAGAGCAAGTACTACCTCCGTCCTGGTTTACTCTTCCTATTTTGTAGTATCAAAATTTGACCATAGATTTAACTGACAAAATGTTAATGCATGTCACTAAGAACTATATCATTGGATTCGTATTTGAACATAATTTCAAATGGTGTAATTTTTAGTGACATGCATTGGCATTTTCTTAGGTAAATCTATGGTCAAAATTTTATACTAAATACGAGGTAGTATTCCCTCCGTCCCAAAATTCTTGTCTTACATTTGTTTAGATACGGATGTATCTAACACTAAAGTGTAACTAGATACATCCGTATTTAGACAAATTTAAGACAAGAATTTTGGGACGGAGGGAGTACAAAAGTGGGCTATGTAGGCCAAATCACGTGCCAAATTCACTTGTGATGCATTTGGCATCGATGCCCCTCCATTGCTCACCTAGTGCCCCAATCTGGATCACCTACTTTGCTCCGGTGCCAAATTAACTCACGGAATGAAAAAAGACTTGCGTGGGAGAGAGAGAGGACTGAGGCAATAAAAAAAACACTTGTTTGGGAGAGTGAGAGGCTGGTGTAGTTGGTTTGATTGATTTGTTTATACATGTGGGTCTGTGTGCACAGCGGTGCCAACTATCTCACGTCGCGCGAGCGGTGCCAAAATCTTTTGATTTGACATCGATGCATATTATGTGGCATACTTTTGCGAAATATGGCATCAGCCACATAGTGAAGGCAACAAATGCCCAAGCTCTTCACGTGCTCCTAGTTAAATGAGAGGAAACAGAAAGAGAGAGAGAGAGAGAGAGAGAGAGAGAGAGAGAGAGAGAGAGAGTGAAAAAATATCATAGCTAGCCAACCCTATCGTATGAGCGAATGATATTGGTACCTGTTATGAAACGGCAATCTTATACAACCAGCTGCTCTAATATGTTCTCTTCTTTTGCAGATAAAAAAAGACCCGAAAGTGAAAAATGTGCTGCACTATAACAATCTCATCGAATGCCTTGATCTCCATCTTACAGAAATTGATTTGATCGACTACCGAGGCAGCACATCTGAGATTAAATTGGCCAGGTTCTTTGTTCTGGAGGCTAGTGTGCTCAAGGTAATGAGGTTTGGCGTTCTCTGTTGCAACAATGAATGGCGTGCTAATCACCGCAAGCGTCTAAGCCTAAATGACAAAGTCTCCGCAGAAGCTGAATTTGTTTTTGAAACATCAAGTGGCCAAAGACTTGAAAACTTATTTGCCCATTAGTGACTTGTCAGGGTGGTGGATTTTAGTTTGTACGATAATGCTGCATCCACCTAAAGTAACGAAAGTTCTTACGTAAACTTCCTAGTAATTCCCTCTTTGTAGGTGCAGCATTACTCCTAACATTTGTAATATCAGTTTGAAACTTGTAATATTACCGTGTCATATTCCTGTGTTTTCAAAATCCTGCGAATCAAACAGGTCCTGAGTCGGTGATGATGTTGTGCCTCCCATCTTTCACCAATAGCTGTCGGATCTAGATCTGACGCATACAAACCAAACTTCTCCATTTTTGCAAAAGGATGCCCACACTTGTTCCCTATTTACAAACAACTCCTTGTCTCTCAAAATCATCCTTATCTCCTCCCCACCACATCTAGAAGGCCGTGGAAAAATCTGGCGTGATGGCCGCTGCCGGCGCCGTCCACCCCCAATCTTGGTGTTCCGTGCAATGCACGGGCATCTACGCACGGGAAATTATGTCAAATAGGGATAGTTGTAAGCAGGCTAGCTCTACAGCCATGATGATAGTGATTGCAGATGGTGAGGCTGACTATGGTATGCCGAATACGGCGCCTATACTCAGGTGTCATCTCCGGCGCAGGGTCTTGTCACTTCACTGTGAGGAGAAGCACATAATAATTTGACCAATGGGTACTACAGTGCTAGTACTCCTACTACATTGGTAGTACTACTACTAGTACTAGTAGCACCACCGTCTGGATTTAGGAGTACTACCACGTCCATCTGGATTTTAGTATTTGACTAGCAATATCTAGTAATGCATGTCACAAAAAAATGTGCTACTCCCTCCGTAAATAAATACATGGTGTATTGTTTTATTCCTATCGGCGAGAGAACTTAATGTCTTTTTGCTAATTAATAGGATACATGCAACGAACTAAACACTGCATGTCATGTTTGGTAGTCTCAACTCATTGAAAGCATGCACGACCCACATCTCTCATTGGTTGATATGTCACGAAATAAGAAACGAGGAGGGAGTTAGTGTACCGTGCCTAAGTGTTTTGGGATTATTTGGTTTTTGTAAGGTGACTTACACAATAGTTTTGTTTACATGCATTACATTTTATTAGTTAAATCAAAGGTCAAAACTTGGCGCAAAATGCAAAGGGGACCAATAAACTAGTAAATATCAAACTTCTCTCGTTTGGCCCAACTAGAGGTCCGGTGAGATCACTATACTGCACCGGCACGGAGGGGGACGCAGCTTCATTGACTTACTGCAATTGTCTTTGGATTAATGACACATGGGCCCAACGGGTGGCTAGCCCACCTATCATACAGCCAAAGGCAGGTGCATTAGAGGGCCAAGGAGTAGTACGAAATCCTACGCACCTATGCACACTAACCAAGGGCAAGAGTGATCACTCGAATCGCAAGATCAGTTGCCTAAAAGCTAAGCTAGACCCATGGAGGCGATGAGCGCGAGCATCATCCGGCTATGCCAGATGGTCCACGACGCCGGCCTGCGGCCCGGTACCGAGGAACGTCTCCAGGTATTGCTTGAGGCCGCCAGGGCGAGGGGCCGCTTGGACGAAAGCTTCGTCTTCTTGTTCGATGAGGTCCTCGTTAGTTTCCTCGACAAGTTCACCGTCGTTAAGAAGCTCGCGGACGATTTTGACGTACGCCTCCAGCCGATGCACCCAGGCTCTGTGATGCTTGCCACCCTCAACGGCCACTATGGTGACAACCTCTTCGATGCACTGGTGGCCCTATGACTGCCCGCCGTCGCGCCGGAGAATGTCCACCACGAGGTCGCGCTCGCCGTGCAGCGCCTGGCGCAGCAAGACACAATCGACATAATCGCCCACGTCTACGTGCAAATCATCCACAAGGACTACTACATGCAAGAGGAGGACGATAGGACGCTTGTCTTCTTGGACCATAGGGCAACCTTGGACGACATTGTTCAGAAGCACGTTGAGCTCGCCGCCAATGCCGCTGCACCTCACACGTCGGTTGGTGACCCGGCGCACTAGGGCGTGAGGATGTCGTTGATGGATCCGTACGTATTTTTATCTTTCCATCAAATCCATGTAGTAGTATATGGTACTACTAGTAATTATCTTACCTTTCGCATCAACTCCATAATTTTCGTATGTACTCCATGCATGAACGGCGCCAAAACCAAACTTCTCATTACTCTAGGGAAAATCATTATTTTCTATCTATCGATCGCGCCATGGAGTAGAACCAAATTTTACAAGTTACAAGTTCAAAAGGAAAAGCCTGCCGTGTTCGCATCGCACCCCCACACGGTTGGTCCGGCACGCCGCTCAAGGGGGAATGCGTGCGGTGTTGCATTTTCACTTACAAGTGGGACCGCAGTTGAGGAAACCGACTATTGGCAAACCCCCACCCTGCCCACCGCGCGATGGCTGAGAAAACAAGAGGGAGAAGAGATGGTTGTAGCACGGACTCCAAGAAAATTGGTGTCGGACGGGACTCGTATGGGTGGCGTGTGCCGTACTGCTAGACGTGAATGCTGGTTACGGCCCATGCCATCCCACTATATCGAGCCTATATCAAGGTGTTGATTATGTAGAACAAATTCCTGGAGTCCGTGCTCAGCCCTCCTCTATCTCTCTTCTCAGCCAGTCAACGGACGCGTGGAGCCCATCGTCTGTCTGCTCATATGCGGTCCCACATGTTAGTGAAAACGCAAGAGGGCCCACTGAACCTGCACATCTTTCACCTCGATGTGCTGGTGATGAAAAACAAATCCAATAAAGATCTTAGGTGGCCGCTTTTGGAGTTATTCAAGAGTAGTAAGATTCTATTTACAGTTTAACCCAAGATGCACATCACGTGGCTTCAACTACAACTCTATTTTCTTGCATGACATGACCTGGATGCTGGATGTCCCACGTGTCGGCAAAAGGAGGAAGAACCCAACCAAATCTTCGGTTGTGCTCTCGGATTAGGCTAGTTGTGCTAACCTAAAAAAATTATTGTGTAGAATGGATGCAAGTTTTGGTATTGGGAAGAAGAGTACATCTATATTTTGATAGAGCGCAATTTAGTAGATGTTCTAGCACTTTTAGCTAGCATAGAGGCTAGATATGAGACTAGTGCACTTGTTGATACTAGAATAGAGGCTAGACATGAGACTAGATGCGAGGAAGCAACGTCTACTTCTTTACACTCGAAGAAGAAAGAAGCATGCAAGATTGAGCCTCCGCAGATCAATAATGAATGCATCGAGAAGGCACTAATCCAACTTACAGGAGCAGTTATGGAAGTTGGATATCTTCTAAAATGTATTCTTGTGGTTCTTTTTTCTTTGGTCTTGCCTGTCTAGTCAAAATTACTGTTGGAGTTCGTGCAAAATGGAGGTCTTTTTGGGGTCATGCGTTGGAGTTCGCCTTACAAGTGGGACCGCAGTTGAGTAAACTGACTATCGGCAAATCCCCACCTCGCCCGTCTCGTGATGGTTGAGTTAGAGAAACGACGAGGTTGAAGAGATTGCTCTAGCACGGACTCCAAGAAATATGGTGTCAGATGGATGTCATGCTGGTGGCGTGTGCCATACTCTTGGACGTGAATGCTTCTTCTGGCCCATGCCACCCTACTACTCCTACTACTTATATAGTACTAGTAGTATCGAGGATTCGAGGTGCTGGTTACGTATAGCGAACAAATTAACATATGGCTACAGTAAAAACACCCGCCCGACGCGCAAAGCATGTGAAGGTAGTACAAATAGTGTACTACTATTGTTGATTGGCCTCATCCGATAACCTGTTGCAATGCACGTACAATTATGTATTCGGAAAATATTTTTTTGCCTCGTCGCACCACTCACTCAGAGAAGCGACTCGAAAGCCATTCATAAATTTAGTAAGTTTATCACAGGCATATCATTTTATTACATACAACAGGTCATTAACCCACATCGACAACGAGGATACATTATAAATACTAAAGTTTTCATCACACAACAAATAACAAGCAATGAAATGAACTTCAATTCAACCAATCCTCGGCGTTGGAAATGCTTGCTTTGAATCACAAGTGATTCTCTGGGAAGGGCCATCCATTGTCGATCTCGAGACCAACATAGAACTGATCATCCAGGCTGAAGCGGCCTACTATATCAGTACCAGGGTAGGGAACCACCGAAATGTCCGAGGTATAGATACAGTTGCTTCTCATAAATGGTAGTAATGTTGTGTCAACAGCAGTTGGATCGCCTTTCACCATCATTGGATAGTTTTGTCCAAGGAAGAGTGAGTTTTCTCCAAGACTATCAATTCTGTACCAGGGAGAAGGTGTTGGCGCTAGCACACTAGTATCCATCCCAAATACCATGCAACGGGTGTTGGAATAGGTCCGGAGAGTGCGACCATGGGAGACAACACCTGCTTCCTTAGTAGTAACATCAGTAGTGGGCTGTATACAGACAAGAAGAGGTGATCCATCGGAATTAGTTGCCAGGCGCCACTGAGTATATGGGCACTGCTCGTCCTCATGCTCGTGATCATCACCATCGTCACCTCCCCCTTGGTTATAAAAAATTTCAAGTATAGGTGGTGGAATGTTCACAGGACCTTGGAAACAAAATAAGAAGGTTAATTATTAAAGGGAAACTTGCTAACCCACATGCATGTGGATGAAACAATTATAATTATGGTGGAAGACAAACATAAAGAAACTACGAGGATCCCATGCAAAAACAGTGCCATGAGTGGTGGAAGCAAACACAAGACCCTCGTATTGAATTGCATCACAGTACTCATCCGTGTACAGAAACTAATTTTTGAGCAATATCCATCCAGTCGAACCATGAAGGACGGCAACAAGCTTGGTGAAGATAGCAACAGCTACATAGTTCTTGTAATTCCAAGAGCGGTTGGGAAATCGACAAACTGCTATCTTCCGTAAAAGACAGTCACCATGATCGTATTTGAACATGCGTAGAATACCGGTGTCTCAACCTCTGGGTAGTCTGCTGAGATTTTTGGAAGTGGAACCCGGTGACGAGTGTACACATTCACAAGTTCCCACTCGCAGTTGGACCCAATATAAACAACCCAATCTCCATTTGCGCCTGCCCAAGACTTACCCTCAAGCGATGGCATCTTAACATCACACGTATCATTATCAAGCGGCATCAACTTGCACAAGGCGAGGCCTTCGTCGTCCCCGCACCAGTCATGAGGGTCACGGCGAAGAAGATAGGGGAGATCAAACCGCTCCTTGACCCTTGGGTTCCTTGTAATGATGTTATTAGTTGAGTTGAGAATGGTCTTAAACGAACCTGCCATGCTAGCCGAGGTGATGACGTCACACCGATCAATGAGTTCCTCCACCATGTCATCTTCCAGATCAGGGCAAGAATAACAGGGTCGTTTCCGGCCTGTTCCCTCCATGGAGAAGACGATCGAACAATGGCATAAGGAAGTGTGGAGGCAAATGGAGGAGGGAGGAAGAGCATGCGATAGCAGTTCCAAATTGAGAGGGAAAGGCGAAGAGTCGGTGGACAGTTGCCAGTTTGCTGCGGTACACGAAGAGGCGCCCCGGCCTACATGTCCATTCGGAAATAGTAGTAGAAAAGGATGCGTCATCGTCTCACTGATATGTTGGAACGGGACCACATGTCAACGAAACTTGGTGTGTAATTTCTCGTGCAAAATGCGATCTAGCCGTGTTGGCCCAAGGTGCCGCATTAGTTATCGACCTTTATTTTTTTTAATGGCGTGCCGTTCAGTTTTGAAGCATGACTAACTGGTACTGTATGCAGAGAAAATATAAACTACTCTACCACTACTCCACCTCTAGTACTAGTAGTATAAAAAAGATATATAGGCTGGAGCTTCAGTGCTTTCTTGCTAAGGGCTGCCCACTTGCTTCTCACACTATCACCCTCTCTCCAGATCTAAAAAAGACGGCCTCTCTCTCCCTCCTCACCGGTGGACACAGATCCACCGGAGAAGAAAAGGACGTGCAGCGTTGACACACTCGTCATCGGCGAGCGAGGTCACGCACTGACGACAAGGCCGTCCTCTCAGACCTAGCGCCCGCGCGGTTTGGCCTCCGTCCCCAAGCTCGCCGCCGTAGTGTGTGCGGAGGACGATGACCACAAGAGAAGACACTTCCCTCCTACCCTCAGGTATGCTACCTCTTTTCGAACCATACCCTTGTTCTATTGCCCCATCTGCCACGTCGCTGCATGTGCATCTTTTTCCACTCCACCATCTTCCCAATTTGCTATCTTCTGCTCTGCTGGCCACGCAGACGAAAACCTTAATTTGCACTATTAAAGGAAACCCTACTTCATGCAGACTAATCCATGTCTGGGTTGAATAAGGAAAGGAAGGGAGACTATACTGTCCAAGAGAGTAGGCATCGAACCCGCATCTAGGTTGAAAAGGGGAAAATCAGTAGCTAAGGAACGAGTCTCGTGTCTCTTAGTTGAAGAAGGGTAGAAAGGCATGACAACGCAATAGAGAATGACCAGGTCGATTGGTTTGTTGTCCTCACATAGGAAAAAGGTGGCTAAAGAGAACAAAAATGGGATGTAATCCACATATGCTGCTTGGATATTTGTTGCTCTGGGCAACCATACCTCCCTCACCACTCTGCGTCCGTGTAGGTACATCGTACTGGTGTGCCCACTACCTGAATGGGCCTCCCATGCTCTTATTGCCACTTTTTTGCTGTTAGTATAACACCAGCAGTCAAGTCAAGCAATGCTACTGCTAAAGTGATGCCACATTTAACTAATGCCACACTCAGTATAATGCCACTGATAAATTTAAGCAATGCCATTTAATGTCACTGGATTATTTCAGGGTTAGCTGTTGATTGTGGATGTATTAAAGATTTTTCAGCTAAGGCATTCTAATGCTGTTGCACAGCCAGTATACCGACGATGAAACTAGTTACTACCTTCAGATTTTTGCACTCTTAATGCTTATAGATTACATACCTCACTTTCATGAGATAAGTTAATTTTTTTTGTACAGTGTCACCAAAATGCCAAGGCGCTGACGTCATTTTATTTTGATTAAACTGCACAAAAACTATGAAGACAAGAGGAAAGGTCAAAAGTGGGCACCTCCTCCTCCGGCTATTCTCTTGATTCGTTCGATCAAGTTTTTATGTTTGATCGGTTATCAAGATTGGGATAGCAATTTTTAAGGTCCCCATGAGTTTGAAATGATATTTACCTTGGAGGTACATGGTTTGCAATTTTTTTATACTGTCATTAGTTAATAATGCTAGTTACCTTAAGACTTTTGTATTTGGTTTAATGCTCATGCATAGCAAGTATACCAATGCTGAAATTTGTTACCTTTACATTTTGTATTGTTAATTCTTATAGAAATCTTCCAGTGCTAGAGTTTATTGAAATCTGTTCAGTAAAACCATTATACTGTACCATGTAATAAACTAACTACTCTACTGTTGCACTAGCCACTCGATTAGTGTATATTTGTAGTATTCGAATGGTGTTGCATTAGCGTATGGACATAAATGAAGTGTGGCAAGCTTTCCCAGATATGTGCTCAAGAAAACTACTACCCGTTTTTCTAAATACTAGACGTGGGTACTTTAAATTGAACCGCAAAAACATCTTATATTAAGGAACAGAGGGTGTAGAGTTCACTCAAATTATACCGGTAAAGCTAGTCACACCTTTGTTAAAATTAATGTTCATTATGTTATCGGAGGAGGTCTGGATGTTTGTTAAGTCATTTCCTTTTGTACAGTGTCACTGAATTGTCAAGGCGGTGATGGCATTTTATTTTAGTTGAACTACACAAAATATGCTTAATAGAAGAGGAAAGGTCAGGAGTCAATCATTCTTTCAAAAAGAAATATACATGCCTTTCTGACATCAGCCATTGTTGCCTTATTTATTCCTTCAAACAGGTGGTTAGAAATAGTCTTGCTACCTTTTCCATTAAGAAATTGGAATGCTTACATTTGTGAGTGTATGCTTCAACTAGTGTCGTTTTTATAGTAATCACACTTTCAATATCTATGCAAACAGGGATGCTCGATTTTAGTGGAACTGCACAAAAAGTCCAACTGGTTCAACATTAGGAGCATGTTTCTTCCAAACCTTTATATCCAATTGGTGGCACTATGAGCTGTTCATTACGAAGGTACATGGTTTGCTACTATCTTGCTACTCTTTTTGTATTGTCATTTCATAGTAATACTAGTGGTTTGCATGTGAATTTATTGGCAGGGTGGACCTATATTGGAGGTGCAGGACAGGATTCAATGATTGGATGCTCAATTTCGGTTGTATCGATTTCACATCTTACATCACTGCGAACATGGATATCCTTGGTCCGATGAAGAATAGGCGCTATATTTCTGCTCTGAACCAGCAAATCAATTTAGTATCAAATTGTCCAGGGCAAAACATAACTGTATCAAATTGTCCAGTGCAGAACATGACAGATGCTAAGCGGAAGAGACACGTTTAAACCGAAAATACAAGGTGTTGTATATGTTTACTAGATGCTTGATATTTGTGCGGACAGAGATGTCTTCCCGTTGCTATTTGACAAACAAACAAAGTGACCACAATTTTGGTTGAACTGCACAAGAGAATAGTATAGTCACTGCATGCAGTGCCATTTGAAAATAGACACAGAAAGATTGGATAGTCACTTCATGGACTACAAAAAAGTAGTATTGTACTATTTATTGGCCAACACTAGATGCTTCATTGCTTTGGTCTGATTATACAATGGGCATCATTTTGCCTAAGTTAAAGTTTGTATTCCGAAAATAGTCTCGCCGTGTGATCGAGAGAAGACCAAATCATATTGCAGTGGATGTTCATCCATCATGTGTGGTTCATTCTCATGGTTCCAGCTGTTGGTGAAACCACTTATGTTTGCAAGAGGAATTGTAGACTTCACAAACAAATTCGTCTTTCAGTCCGTACTGAATGTTGTCCAAGAGAAGCATCCATGTTAGTAGGAAGAACATATGTTTTTTCTAGATCTTTGCTTTTGGAGCTACATATTTGTATGTGATCTGTGAATCATTGAGATGCATTAACATGTTGATCTTATGTATGTGAATCGTACTAGTTGGTTTTAGATGCGACGCAAGATCCGAAGTGTATGATCTTTGCTATTGGAGCTACATATTTGTATATGATATGTGAATCATTGAGATGCATTAACAGTTACTTATTTCTGTTCGCTTGGTGTTTACAAGTTACTCATCGATCACTAGCTAGCCTATTAATGCACTCCTGGTAGTTTTATTTGCGACGCAAGATCTGAAGTGGTAGTTTTTTGAATAAAAATGCCTACCTCTGAACAAACTGACAAGCTACACTATCCTACCTACTCGATTCTAGACGGATAAATAGCGGATCACGCACGTACTACCTCCTTTCCGGTTTGCAGGGCTCAATTCAAGAAACGACCTACTCGATCCTACACGAATAAATAGCGGATCACGCACGTACTAGTACCTCCTTTCCGGTTCGCAGGGCTTAATTCAAACCTCTCACCAACCAAGGTACTCCCTCCGTCCGGGTTTATTAGTCCCGTGAGCAAAGCAGCAAGACCAAGGCATGGCAATAATTAACGGCATGAAGAAGTTTAAGCCTAATTAATTCCAGCGATTTAAGTGGCTGCATGCATGCCCTCGGCTGCGACTCATTGCATGCTGCTCCACGTACTGGCTGTGAGCAATTCTGAGTGCCTGCATGCAGCCGGCCGTAATTAAGGCAGCTAAGTGATGCGAAAAAAGATGCGCTTTAATTGTTGCGGGCTTTTTAAATCCATGGAATCATTATTGACAAGGAGGGAGATGATTCGAGTGCACTCGTTTGACCGTCATGCCGGCGTGCGACCCAGACGGGACGGGACGGCACAGTCATAATTTCAGTTTTTCTAGTTTTCCATGGCAAGCTGGCGCGCTAAGCGATGCCTGCTTATGCATTGAATTCCGATGACCGTCGCGCTACCTTCTGCCTATAAGTATTGTTTCCCGGCCTTCTCCGGTGGCACCATGACCCAACTCGCCATATCCTCATAAGCCCACACCAGCCCGACGTCGCTGGCCACTTATCCTCGCCCTCGCCACGTCCGCCATGCCCCCGCCCGTCCGCGGTAGGCGACGCCGGAGGCGGTCACCGCCGAAACTAGTGTTCGGTTTTTCACTAGAAGGCAGATGGAAGGAGGAGACATTCTATCTGTCTTTAGATGGCAATGTGGAGATCAAGGACTTGTTGGAGCGCGACCGCCTGACGTTGGAGCAGGAATTGTTGGAGCGCGACCGCCTGGCGGAGGAGCAGCGTATTGGCGATTTGCGCCGCCAGCGGGACATGGAGCAGCAGCGCACCGATGCTCTGAGTCGCCAGCAGAGCGCCCGCAACTGGGCTGACTACATGGAGGCGGCGCCCGGCAAATAGCCCTGGAGGCTGTCGGGAACGCATGCGTTTGCGACGCCGATTTTTACTACCAGCTCGTCAAGTTGGTTTCCCGCTTAGAAGCTGAAGCTTCGGTGGACCACGTCGGCATGGAAAGGGCCAACGCGTGAGAGCAATGCGCCCTATCGCACCTCTGGCAAGTCTGAGGCGAGGCGGTGGATGCCGGTGCCGACGTTTAGCGTGTACCGCAGATGGCGGCCGGCATCGTCTAGTTAGCTAAGAGTAAGTTAGTACTTGTACACTACTAGAGTATTAGTGGGAGTAGATAGTTAACTTGGCTATGATGGTTGTCAACGTGGAAGTTCAGTACACTATATGTGGATCATACCTATTACTTTGCTCTGAATGTTGAACTTTCCGTTTGAACGTATGGAATGGGCTGTTAATGTTTTTAAATGGGTTGTATTTGTCCTCCACGGGTTTAGAGGCTGACTTGTGGGCATACCAAGTTGATGCGTACACAGTCAGGAGATGATTGTACGTGAGAGGATGACAGCAGGGACCCGCCAAGGTCATGGCAGTACGCAAGCAAGTGCCTCCTTATTTCAAGCCAATAAAAAATGGCTCCTCCTAATGGATTTCTGACATCTGGGTCCCATGCCATTGTCAACGTAGTCAATAAACGAGAGAATTGCACAACAAGCGGATGACACCAGGGAACAAGAAGCTCGCCCAGTTATTTTTGTTTTGGGTTAATTTGATAAATGCCACTCCAAATCTGGTGTTTCCGAGCAATGCCATTGCAATTTCCAAACTTTGAAAAATGCCATTTCATGCCATTTCTAGTGGCACTTTTCAAAGTCTGGAGTGGCATTTCTCAAACTTTGCAAATTAAAGTGGTGTTTTCCAAAGTTTGCAAAAATTGCAGTGGCATTTTTCAAAGTTTGGAAATTGTAGTGGCATTTTTATGAATCGCCATAATTGGAGTGGCATTTATCTAATTTGTTTTTGAGACGGAAGCAGGGTGTCAACTGGGCTGTGCGGGACACTCTAGCCTATCTAGACAGCCTTTTCTTTTATGTTTACCACAAACTAGCCCAGTAGTTTTTTTTTCTTTCTGAAAATGGCTAGCCCAGTTTTTTTTGTGATTTGTCAAGTAAGTCACTTTGCCAGGGCTGTTGGGCTGCAAATCTTTCAAGGCGAGGAGAGCTTCATTCGGCTGGCCAAGAAAATGGCCTATCAGTAATGAGAAATGGGTTGTACATTTTTAAAACACATCAAACCGCCAATTAGTTTCAAATATTTTTTTTCATTTCAAGATTTTAAATTGCATTGATTTTTGTGCGTGGACAATTTATTGGATTTTATATTGATATACATTTATTTTTAAAATTAGTCTGAATGTGACTCGAAATTTCGGGATTAAAAACAGTTCAGACTGCACCGACATATGCAAAATTTCATATAATTTTTGAACCGTGGCCACAATATGGGCTGTAATGCTAACAAAAAGAATATGGGCTCCAAAAAACCCGTAAAAATTAGCAAATGGGCTGTAAATTATTAGAAATAATGGCAGATGGCATGTATGCTATTTTCCACAGATTTTAGGCTTTCCTAAAAAAAGGTTGACACACAAGTAGTGACTGTTGGATGTCCATCCAATGGTCGTCGTGCTTCTTCAATCTCTGCTCTTCCTGCTCCAGCCGCTCAAACAGGCGCCGGCGGGACTGCCTGCTCCCTCCTCCCTGCGACTAGTTGTGCTACCGCGCAGGCCTCACCTCCCCACCGTACTCCCATCGCTGGCCTAGCCCTCCCTCTACTCACCCAAACCTGCTATTATTCTCCGGCGACGGCAGATGAACTAGTAAACCCTCGTACAGTCATACTCCCCTCCGCGTGGAAACAACTGTCAAGTCTTCCCTAGCACCGTGTCGTTCCCTTCCTAGGCCTCGCCGTCGGCCACCGCCCTGGTGCTCTCGGCGTGGCGTGGTCAACGTGGTCAACGGCCAACATGCATCTGAAGTGGACTGTATGTGGAGAGGCTGACAGCTGGGTCCACGGCCAGACGCAGGGAAATGCCTCCTTATTACGCGCAAAATAATGATTCCTCCACCTGATATCTGGGACCCACTGAAAGGGCCTTTGTATTTCGTGAAAAAACGTTACCGCCGCTGACAGCTCGGACCCACCAGCTATATCTTCGCATGCAAGGAAGTGCCTCCTTATTACGCACAAAAAAATTAATACTCCCCCTGCTAGCTGGGACCCAGTACATTGGGCCTACTAAGTTGACGGGGACGGAGGGCTTTGTCAACTTAGTCAATATGCACGATTCTAGCTCGACTGACCGTACGATGTCCATCCAACGGCCGTAGTGCTTCTTCAACCTCTGGTCTTCTTGCTCCAGCCGCCCAAAGCAACGCCGGTCGTGCCGCCTGCTCCTGCCTCCCGTGGTCGGCTGTGCTGCCACGGTGGCCTCACTGCCCCATACTACTCCCACCGCTAGCCATACCATCCCTCCACTCCACTCACCCACACCCCATGTTATTCTGCAGCGACGGCAGCGCAGCCGAACCAGTGAACCCTCGTACTCCTCTCCGCATGGGCATCCACTGCTGCACCTTCCCCGGCTCCGTGTCGTCCCCTTCCTAGGCCTCACCGTCGTCCATCGCCGTGGTGCGCGCCGCGTGGTCAATGTGGTCAACGACCAACTTCCATCGGAAGAGTACTATACGTGGACAGGCTGACAGCTAGGTCCACGACAGCCGCAAGGAAGTGCCTCATTATTACGCGGAAAATAATTATTCCTCCACCTGACAGCAGGGACCCATCGGACGGTCCACCAGTATTTCACGAAAAAATGTTTGCCCCTGACTACTGGGACCCACCAGACGGGCCACCGTATTTCGTGAAAAAAATGTTCCCCTCGCTGTCAGCTCGGACCCATCGAAAGTGCCTCCTTATTACGCACAAAAAAATGAATACTCCACTGCTAGCTGGGACCCACCTTGGTGGGAGGCTGACTTGTGGGCCTACTAAGTTGACTGGGACGAAGGCCTTTGTCAACTTTAGTCAATATGAACGATTCTAGCTACAGTGACCGTATGATGTCCATCCAACGGCCGTAGTGCTTCTTCAACCTCTGGTCTTCTTGCTCCAGCCGCCCAAAGCAGCACCGGTCGTGCCGCATGCTCCTGCCTCACGTGGCCAGCTGTGATGCCGCGGAGGCCTCACAGCCTCCTACTACTCCCACCGCTGACCAAGCCATCCCTCTACTCACCCACACCCCCTGTTATTCTGCGGCGATGGCAGCCTCACACTGCAGCCGAACCAGTGAACCCTAGTACTCCTCTTTGCGTGGGCATCCACTGCTATGTCTTCCCCGGCTCCATGTCGTCCCCTTCCTAGGCCTCATCGTCGTCCACCGCCATGGTGCTCTTAGCTCGGCGTGGTCAATGTGGTCAATGACCGACTTCCATCGAAAGAGTACTGTACGTGGAGAGGCTGACAGCTGGGTCCACGGCAGCCGCAAGGAAGTGCCTCCTTATTACACGTAAAATACTTATTCCCCCACCTGACAGCGGGGACCCACCGTTCGAGCAACCGTATTTCGCAAAAAATGTTTCCCCCTGGCTGCTGGGACCCACCAGCTACATCTTCGCACGTAAGGAAGTGCGCCTGGGCAAAAAAAATGATTCGCCCCCTGACTGCTGGGACCCACCAGCTACATCTTCGCACGCAAGGAAGTGCCTGATAGTCGGGACCCAACTGGTCGAAGCGTACGTAGCGCTGTCATTCTGGTCGTGAACATGTACGTACATACTGGTCGATGTAGAGGTGTGCATGTGTCATAGTAGAGGCGCGCACGTAGCATGTACATGTACGTACAGCGGCCAATGTGCAAGAAAGAAAATACGGCCACCTACGTACATACGGGCGGGGTCTCGACCGCCTACTCGCGCATACATGGTTGGGTCAGAACGTAGAAACAGCGTCGTTGTCGTGTTCATGGGGAGGCAACGGAATGCGTCGTGTTCATCGGGAGGCAACAGAATGCATCATGTTCATCGGAAGGCAACGAAACGCGTGAGAGCCAACTGGCTTGGACAGAACAGGCGATGGAAACGAGGCCTGGCGTACCACAGAATGGAGGAAACGGCCTTGTGTTCGACCGGCCGTGTTCGAATCGGGATCCTGTTCATCGGGAGGGGTCTGGCATACCGCAAACGGAGGAAACGGACTTGTGTTGGACCTCCTGCGGTCGAAACGGGGTCCTTTTGATCGGGAGGGGTGTGGCGTACCGCAAAACAGAGGAAACGGACTTGTGTTGGAGCGCTATGGTCGAAACGGGGGTCCTGTTCATCGGGAGGGGTGTGGCGTACCGCAAAACGGGACTCCACGGGATACTGTTCATCTCCACCGTCGACCTCCCCCAGCCTCCACGGGCTACTGTTCATCCACCGTCGACCTCCTCCAGCCTCCACCTGCGACTGTTCATCCACGGGCTCCTGTTCATCTAGCCTGCACCGCACGCTACTCCATCGGCTACTGTTCAACCACCCCTCTCCACCGGCTCCTGTTCAACCACCCCTCTCCACTGGCTCCTGTTCAACCACCCCTCCATGGGCTACTGTTCATCCACCTCTCCACCCTCTATTGTTCATCCAGCCCTCCATGGGGTCGTCCTGTTCATCTAGCCCTCCACAGGGTCCTGTTCATCCAGCCCCAGCCGGCTCGATCGATCGGGGTCCTGTTCATCCAGAGGCAACACCACGGGGTCCTGTTCATCCACCACCACCGCTCACTGTTCATCCAACCCCCCCCCCCCCCCCCCCCGCGACACTCACTCTTCATCCAGAGGCAGCATCGATCGGCTTCAGTTAGCAGCAGTAGCAAAGGAATTGCTCGATCGGGTTCAGTTAACAGCCATCGATCGATCGCTCGGGTTCAGTAACACGTAGCCTGCAGTGCAATTGATCGGGTTCAGTTAGAGCCCAACGCCTCGCTCGGGTTCAGTTAGAGCCCAACACCTCTCACACACACGCGTACATGTACGAGAGAAACGTGCATCGCTCGGCCCCCGACCACCCACCGTAACCGGGAACTCGCCGAAATTTTCCTCGCCCTCGCTTCTACCATGGGTTTTTCCGTCATGGACGGCCCAAAGAATGTCAAGCAGCTGCGTCTCCGGCCTGCCCAGGACGAAAAGCCCATTTTCTGTCATAGAAGTAGGAGCCCACCACATCTATGATGATACTGGGTTTTGTCACAATTATCATCATAGAAGTGTCATAAGTATGACAGAAAAAATTTCATTCGGCCCAAAATGTCACGGATGTGTCTTTTTTTTTGTAGTGATGACAATAGACCCAGTTAGTTCCTTCCCATAAAGGCAAATGTGGTTGCACTAGTCAGCTCGATTCAGCGGCACCATGACTCAGCCAACCGTTGTTCAAGTTCATTATTATCTGGTTAAACTTGAATGCAATAAGCTGAGCCATATTAAAATAACATGATGCAACTACAATGCATGAGCATGATACCAACATAAACATGGAGGTGCAACATAATCATCGAGCATAACCACAATGAATCATATATCCTAATGAGCATGGCATACTGACGAGCATAAATAACACAAGCATAACTCTACCATAAGCATAGAACGACCACTAGCATCATGAAGAAATACCATGCAAGAACATAACAAGAACACTACCAAGTAAGCATGTAACAACCTAGATGCAACAGAACAAGCATAGCAACGGTACTAAATAACAGACTAAGCATGCATCCGAAGAACATCACTACTACCAACATGTATTAATACTAACAAGCATGACATGTGAAAATGATACTAGCAAGTAGCAAAAGATAACAAGCTGCATCAGAACATAGCATGAAAGTGAACAAGAATCCACGAGCATAACCGAAATAACGACAGTAGTAGCAAACAAGCAGGCAGATAACAGCAAACTTTTATTAAATATTCAAGTTGAAAACCAAGGCTACTACATGAATATCATGCAAGTGCTTGTTGTGGCTTGCCTGGGGGTGACGGAGACTCCGGGAAGAAGTGCGGTGAAGCCATGGAAACGAAATGCCGGACGGTCCTCTCTCAGAGTGGGCTGATTATAGGCAAGGGCAAAAAGGTCATTTTCATTATGGGACCACCTAGTGAAAATGTTGCTACCAGAAAGAGCTCAACGAGATGAAGACGTGAGCACTGGTTTCACCTCAATCGGAGCTACGGTTGCGGAGTTATGGCCGTTCACTTTTTAGGCAGAAAGTTGACTAAATAGTGAACGTTCACAATCCAGTAGATTCGGTCGGCGGCGGTGGGGTTCACGGGCAGGGTAGGGGCCGATCGATCGTGTCTTCTTCCTCCTGCGCCTGTGCCTCGCGTGAAGCAGAGCAGCAGCAGGGGAGGGAAGAGACCAAGGGGCCGGCCGGCACCGGCGAGACCGCGGGGCCGCGCCACACCCGTTCAAGGTGGAAATGGACGCCGGGGAGGAGTGTGAAGGAGGGGAGGGGCGGCGCCCGGAGGAGCACAGGGGCAGCGGCTCTGGTGGTGCTCTGGCAAAATGGACAACTCCGGCGAGGGGGCAAGGGGTTGGGATGGCTCGGTGGGACGAGGCGGATCTAGTGGATGGCTTGGGAGGAGGAGAGGAGGTTCGTGGTGCTCGGGAGAGCTCGGACTCCGACGAACACCGAAAAGGAATGGTGAAGAACAGCGAGATGTTGCTGCTCCGCTGACCAAATGAGGCGAGGGAGGGGCTTGGGAGCGGCGGGAGGAGCTTGGGGTCCTATTTATAGGTCGCGGGGAGGCTCTAGAGAGCTCGGCCGACATGCCAAAGGAGTAACAGAGCACAGACGCGTCACGGGGAGCTCGACGGCGACGCGGTGACAACAATGCAGGGCGTGGCAGCGACTTAGGGCGATGCAAGAGGCCACGAGCTAACTCCAGGACATGGTTTGAGGTCGAGACACGACGGAAGGCGACGGGAACAGGGGCGGGAACACTCCAGAGCATGCAATTAGGCATGACGCAAGCGTGATCACCACGCGCACTGGAGCAGACTGTGGGTTTTGGTTAGGCTGACCATGTCTAGTAGAATGACCATGATACCCTGAGTCTAAACGAAGCAATAAGTCAGTTCAGGGGCAAAGAAGAGAAAGGCAGGAGGAGCCAAAACAAATAAACAGCAACCTGTTTGTTCTATCCAGAGGGGACACAAACTTGGCAACGAAGGAATAGATTTTCTGGTGATGATCACACACTAAGGTGATGTTGATCACCAAAAATCAGCTTAAGAGGAGGAGTTTAGAGGGTGCTTGCTGTAGAAACTACCAACATGGCCAGATTTGAGGATTTTGAAGTTGCACTCACATGAAGATGCAAGTTGAGCTGAAATTGGGCATGGCCCAATGATTTGAAGATATTAAGATGCTCAAAAAGTTTCATGCCATTTGGATGAACCAAAATAGCAGTTGCTTCACAAAGCATCTCTCTGGACAGAAACTTGGACAAATTCCACAGGGCAAATGGAGTTATGGATTGAGCCAAAACTTGGTGGAGAGAGTTGATATGGATAGGAGAATGCCCTAGAAAATTTTCTGCTTAAATGAAGTAATATAAAATATAGTTGCTTCACAAACTGAAAATTTAACCAGAAAACAAGATTTAGAGCTGGGCTCACATAGATGAGTTACATGAGCTAGGGTGATGATTTGATCATATGAAGGACCTTGCAAAATGTCAACTCATTTGGATATGCCTAGCTAGTACTTCCTTCACAATGTCTTCCCTCAGATAGGAACTTTGAAAAATTTCTCAGGAATATTTACTAAGCAAATTGAGTTGAATATTGGCATGGGGCAATTATATGGACAGGAAAAGATTCCCAAATTGTTTGGGGTCAATTGGGCAAACATAAATAGCACTTGCTTCACAAAGTGCCATTTAGGGCGGAATAGGAAAATAATTATTGGAGGATTATTTTTTAACATGGCAATGAAAAGTTTTGCCATATTTGAGCAAGATAGGACCCAAACAATTTATGAGAATTATTTGGGAATTTTGGGAGTGATAGAAATATAGGTTGCTTCACAACCTAGGGTTTAAAAGGGTTATTCCTTTAACAGAAAAGGAATATTCCCAATAAAAGAATATTGGGCTTTGGGCTAGGATGAAAATGACATGATCTAGGGATGATAATGAGGATGACAAGCCACTGTAAAACCTAGGAAGACATGATCTTCCCAAGTTTTGGAACCACATAGCCACAGAAAATCAATTCAAATCAATAAATCTAAGAAAATCAAAGGAAAAAGAAAAGGGCGAAATCCAGGGTGTTACCTGTTTTGAATCTTATGGATCTCAATATTCTTGCCACAATAAAGAAAAATTACATGGATAAATATGTTAGGTAGCATTCCAGATCAAAAAATTCGTTTTTAACATTTACCTACTCGAGGACGAGCAGGAATTAAGCTTGGGGATGCTTGATAAGTCTCCAACGTATATATATTTTTTGATTGTTCCATGCTATTATATTATCCATCTTGGATGTTTTATATGCATTTATATGCTATTTTATATGATTTTTGGGACTAACCTATTAACCTAGAGCCTAGTGACGGTTCCTGTTTTTTTTTCTTGTTTTTGAGTTTTGCAGAAAAGGAATACCAAATGGAGTCCAAGTGACCTAAAAATTTACATTATTTTTTTATGGGCCACAAGAAACCCCTGGAGCAAAAGAGTTGGGCCAGAAACTCCGGTCTTGTGGGATCCTCACGGACCCCCTGACTTGTTCTTGACGCCAAAAATTCTTATAAATGTAGAAACCCCCAGAAATAAACCTAGATCGGGAGTTCCACCGCCGCATGCCTCTATAGCCATGAAAAACCTCTTGGGACCCTGTTTCGGCACCCTGCCAGAGTGGGGATCCATCATCGGTGGCCATCTTCATCATCCCGGCGCTCTCCATGACAAGAAGGGAGTAGTTCACCCTCGGGGCTGAGGGTATGTGCCAGTAGCTATGTATTTGATCCCTCTCTCTCTCTCTCGTGTTCTTGATTTCGCACGACCTTGTTGTACTGTGAGGTTTGCTACTATAGTTGGATCTCATGATGTTTCTCCCCCTCTTCCTTCTTGTAATGGATTGAGTTTTCCCTTTGAAGTTATCTTATCGGATTGAGTCTTTAAGGATTTGAGAACACTTGATGTATGTCTTGCATGTGCTTATCTGTGGTGACAATGGGATATTCATGTGATCCACTTGATGTATGTTTTGGTGATCAACTTGCGGGTTATGTGACCTTGTGAACTTATGCATAGGGGTTGGCACACGTTTTCGTCTTGACTCTCCGGTAGAAACTTTGGGGCACTCTTTGAAGTTCTTTGTGTTGGTTTGAATAGATGAATTTCAGATTGTGTGATACATATCGTATAATCAAACCCGCAGATACTTGTGTTGACATTGTAGTGTCTAGGTGACATTAGGGTTTTGGTTGATGTGTATCTTAAGGTGTTATTTTAGTATGACTAGTAAGATGCCAGTGCTACACTACGGAAGCACAAAGGTCGGAGATCAGGTGAAACATTGTTTATAGTGAGGAGTCTATGTTGCTAACAAATGGTAAAAAAAAATGAGACCTTCATCTTGATCAAATGATGTTATATTGTCGATAGGTATATAACGCGCACAATCAAACATAATGTTTCCAAATGATAAACACTTCTGTCCAAGCTAAAAATGCCCATATAGAGGAGTGTAAATCAATTTGATGAACATGGGTCACTGGTATTAATTCAGTACGGTGTGCCTAGAGTAGTCGTCACTGAAGAAACTCCTCCTCAGGAGCATCCCTCTAGTATTTAGTCTGTCATTGATGAGAAGCCAGAAGAAAATTTTGTGCTTCAACTGAGAGCAATTAGCTTTCATAACCAGGAGATGAGAGGGATGGTATGAAATTCTCCCATAAAGAATTCTGTATGTATTTGACACAGCATAGGATGTTGCACCGAAAGGGAATCACCAAGTGTCATTTTGATCCTGAATGGGGAAGTTTTGGAACAGACCACGCATCTCCGGATATTGTTCAAAGGCTTCCACTGAAAAAAGTAGCTGAAATAGTGATGAAGTGTCCTCAGTATTGATGATCCGATGCAGAGACAAGTGAGGATTCAGGGCAAAGGAGGCCAGTTGTGGCCATTGAGAATTCAGTGTATTCCCAGCCCAATTATCCTTCCAAAACAAGATTGACTTGCCTGAACCAGGAGTATAGGAAGAATGTAACTTGTAGGTGTCCAGCAGCTCCAGGCAATCCTTCCACCAAAATGAGCATTGGCATTCTGACCAGGGGCACTCTGTTCTGATAATAAGATTCACAGATCAAATGTACCCATGGGATATTGCATCAATTCAAGAACTTGTGGACCATTTTCAGAAGCAAAGCATGATCTCGCTCCTGCTATCCACCTGCAGCTCATGAGGCCGGACGACGCGTCGCCGCTGCCGATGGTGCCCGCGAGCGAACGCGGTGCTGCTAGCTTCTGATGACAAGCTGCAGGTCGGCAGTGATAGTGAGGGCCGCCAACCGCTGTGTACGCTGTCGTTGACTCGAGCGCTAGGTGAGCCGACTCGCCATGTACGCCGCTCGACGCCCGTGATGTCGCTCGCCCCGTGTAGTTTGTGCCGCCATTGCCGCGAGCGCCGGAGGAGCCTCCCTGCTGCTGGTTCGTAGCTCAGCATGGCCCTGTCTCGGTCGTCAATGTTGGCTCAAATCTCCGGCCGCTTCACTTGCTGACGAGCACATGAGCTAGGACGCGACAGTGCAAAGTCGGATATGGCGCCAGTGAGCACGCTCTCGGCACCACTACACTCGCAGCCGACGGCGGAGGTCAGGATATGGCCAGGGTTGGAGCTCACCGGGATGGCAGGGATGGGCGATGGCGAGGGAAATCGGTAGTATTTGATTGCACCGCCACCGTGGATTAGCAGCGCCCAGCCATCGACGCACTTGTTGCGGGTGGCATCGAGGAGATGGGGGAAGGGGCTGGAGGAGATGATGAGGAGGAGGGGGAGCTGGTGTGATGGTAGGTGGCGGACTGCTGCGATAGAGGATGAGGCATGGGAGGCGTTGAGGAACCGACGATGTTGGCACCATACTTCTGGTTGTTGGCACTTGGCAACCTCAGAGACGGGAAAGGAGGCGGAGGAGGGGAGATTGTGGTGGTGGTGGCTCCCGCTGTAGAGACGAGGCATTGGATGTGGATTGACCATCTGCATCGGTCTGGAAGAGGGAGACTGGCGGGCGTCAAGTGACAAGATCGCTTTCGATGCGTTAGATGTCGATCGGATCGTCGGAATTGCTAGACGGCAGGCACACCATCACCACCAAGTGCGCTTTTTTATAGGAGTAGAGAGCTCTAGGGATGTTTGTGGCACTTATAGGAATAGCCCAATAGATCGATCAGAAAGAATAACTTCTAGGTGGTTTCGTACCCTACAATAATCTCTTCGTTTGTTCTCCGCTATTAGTGACTTTGGAGTGACTCTTTGTTGCATGTTGAGAGATTATTATATGATCTAATTATGTTATCATTGTTGAGAGAACTTGCACTAGTGAAAGTATGAACCCTAGGCCTTGTTTTCAAGCATTGCAGTACCGTTTTTGCTCACTTTTGTTACAAGTTACCTTGCTGTTTTTATAATTTCAGATTACAAAAACCCATATCTACCATCCATATTGCACTTGTATCACCATATCTTTGCCGAATTAGTGCACCTATACAATTTGACATTGTATTGGGTGTGTTGGGGACACAAGAGACTCTTTGTTATTTGGTTGTAGGGTTGTTTGAGAGAGACCATATTCAACCTATGCCTCCCACGGATTGATAAACCTTAGGTCATGCACTTGAGGGAAATTTGCTACTGTCCTACAAAACTCTGCACTTGGAGGCCCAACACGAATCTACAAGAAGAATGCATAGTAAACATCAGCTGCCAGACGGCAAAGAGGTTGGGTGGGGTCCATTTTTGGGCAACGCTATAATGGCCAACCCCCCAAACTCTTTGTCGTCCACTAGCAGACGACAAATAGGTTGGCCCCATCCAAACTAGCGGTAACCCCCTCCTTTTCTCTCCCCGGCCCCACCCCTCTCTCTCTCTCTCCGCCCGCTCCTGCACTGCCACCGCCAAGCACAACCGTCGCCCCACCACCCTGCCGCCCCATCGACCTCGCCGCGCGCCGCACCACCCCACTGCCCTGTCGCGCCCCGCACCCCCTCCCCACCGCACCATCCCGCCGTCCCGTCGCCCCTGCCACGCCACACCACCCCGCCGCGCCCCGCACCATCCCCCCCTGTGCCCTGCCGCCCCGTCGCGCCCCGCACCACCCCGCCGCCTGGCACCCACGAGCCCTATCGCGGCCGCCCCAGGCCACCCCGTCCCCCTCCTCCATCGGCCTCCACCTCCACCACTCCGGTGAGCCCCTTCCCCCTCTTTTTTTACATTTTTTTCTCTGTTAGCGTAGTTGGTTTAGTTAGATTTAGTTTAGTTTAGGTTTAGCTTAGGTTAAGAATAAAGAAGAAAGATGAAAAAAGAAGAAGAAGAAGAAGAAGAAGAAGAAGAGGGGTCGATGGTCGAGGATCTCCGAGGGGTCGAGGATCGAGGGTCGTCGAGGGGTCAAGGGTCGAGAACAAGCAGTGCGAATCATTTTCTTTACAACTTGGCGGTGGCATCCTGCTGTAAATATTTAGTTAGGTTGATGGCAAAAACAATAATGCTATGTTACTCATCTTTGGATTTGAATGTGCGGTTATTTCATCGCTGCGAGGATCTGGTGTTCGACAAGATCCGCCCCTTCGTTCATGGATGAGCACAAATGACATCTTCTCCCCCCTTAATCATTTGCTCTGGTCTGCTGTTCATGACGATGAAACTTGCTAGCTATATGTGTCTTCAATCATCAGTATGCGTGACCAGTATGCGTCTCCCGTTCAAAAGGTTACAATTATAAATAGGCATGCATTTGCATATTTATAACTGTGATTCTATTGAATTGTCCAACGTTATCAATGGACAACCCGAGTATGTGTAGATTGGGTTCATTTTCCCATATGCTCTGCACCGGATCGGACGCATAAATTTCTTCAGTGCCTCCCTGTTGTTCTCCAAGTGCACATCCTCTCTGTTTATTGTAGAGACGTGTATTAGGAGAACAGCGGGGAGGTGTTGCCAAAATTTTGCATCGGATCCGGAGCAGATCATGGGAAAACAAACCCAATATACACATACTCGGGTGGGATTAGGACCTATCTTTACCTATTAGAGTGTAGGTTGCATGGATGTAATAAAATTGACAAACTAGATTAACTGATGAATATATACATGGTGAATTATATATGTGTTTATACTGTGTCCAGTAGCTAGGCAAGCCAAGATGAGTGATCGTGCGTGGATGTACCCCGGTCACACTAGTCAGAAAAAGATGACCAATGAATGGTTAACATAAACCAAGGGTTTTGTGAAAGTCGCATTTGCAAATGGCCAGAGGAAAACCTGGTGCCCCTGTGTCCGGTGCAACAATTGGGAAAAGAGGACAAAGGATGAAATGGGCAAACACCTGCAGAAGAGTGGTTTTATGCCCGGTTATACGGTGTGGATATTTCATGGTGAGTCTGCCCAACGTGCCAAAGCTAAGGTGGTTCTTCATAGCACCGACAAGCATGGAACCGGGATGGAAGACATGGTGCAAGACTTTGATGATGCTCGGGATTCAGACGATGAGATGGAGGAATCCGCAAAGGCCTTCAATGAAATGTTGGAGTCTTCAATACGTCCTCTCCACGAGCACACTGAGCTTTGTCAACTGGATGCCATCTCACAAGTAATGGCTCTGAAGGCTCAATTCAACTTGGGCAGAGAATGCTGCAACGTGATGATGATAGTATTTGGACACTTTCTACCCAAAGGCCACATAATGCCTGCAAACCTGTACCAGTCAGACAAAATCCTCCATGCACTTAAGATGCCCTATGAGAAGATACATGTCTGTGAGAAAGGATGTGCCTTATTTAGGCTTGAGTATGTGGACTTGAACTATTGTCCCATTTGTAAGTCTTCCAGGTATGTTGTGGTAGATAACGGTATGGGTGAGAAGACGCAGACCAAAATCCCCGTTAATGTTCTTCGGTATTTTCCAATCGTACCAAGACTTCAACGTCTTTTCATGGTTGAAGAGACGGCAAGACAGATGACATGGCACAAAATGGGCAAAAGAACCAAACCAGATGCATATGGGAATCTGATGATGGTACACACATCGGATGGTTTTGCATGGAAGCGCTTCGATGCATGCATGAGCAAAAATAGCAGATCCAAGGCATCTTCTAGTCGCCATCAGCACGGATGGGTTCAGTGTGTTTGCTCCGACGGCAACCCAATACAGTTCTTGGCCCGTATTTGTCATTCCACTCAATCCCCCCCTCCCCGGACAGATTATGCAAAGAAAAAACATTTTCCTGACGTTGATAATTCCAGGGCCCAACTATCCGGGGAAGAATATGAATGTGTACATGCAGCCGCTCAAGGATGAATTGCAAGAAGCTTGGAATAATGGGTTCAAGACATACGACGCCGCTAGCAAACAGAACTTCATAATGCGTGTATAGTACATGCACTCGATGCATGACTTGCCGGCGTATGCGCTATTCATTGGCTAGTGTGTGCATGGAAGGTTCTCGTGCCCCACATGCAAGGCAGCTCTTGAGTTTCGTTGGCTGCAGGCGGGTCGCAAGTTTTCTTTCTTCGACTTGCATAGACAGTTCCTGGATCCTCACCATAAGTTCAGGAAAGACAAGAAGAACTTCATCAAAGGTAGAGTTGTCAAAAACTCTGCACCACTTGCGTTGAGAGGCCAAGAGACCCTGGATCAGTTAAACACTCCCGAGCTAAATCCAGAGCGTCCAGGGCATTTCAAGGGGTATAATTTGGAACACGCCTGGACTCACAAGACATGCTTGTGGGATCTACCTTACTTCAAAGACCTCCTTTGCCCACACAACATCGACGTGATGCACACTGAAAAGAATATCACCGAGGCCCTATTGGGTACATTGTTCAGCATAGAGGGGAAGTCAAAGGATAATATTAAGGCTAGAATCGATCAAGAGGCGCTATGTGATAGACCATTACAAAACATGCAAGAACCAAAGGAAAGAAGAACTGGACGAAGCCAAAGGCATGGTTCAATCTTGGAAGGCCAGCTATGAGGGAAATTATCTTGTGGGTGAAAATATAGTTGGTGTTCCCCGATGGGTATGCAGCGAATCTAAAGAGGGGAGAGTCTTGAAAAATTGAAAATATTTTGTCTCAATATTCATGATTGGCACATATGGATTGAGTGGGTAATGCCAGTGTTGTTGGGTGGCTTTATCCCTAGGATGAATGGCTAGTACTAGCAGAGCTGAGCTATTTCTTCTGTGTTCTTTGTGCGAAAGAACTATCGCCTGTCGTGCTAGAATAAATGGAAGAGTTGGCGCCGGAGTTGATCGCAAGTTAGAGAATATCTTTCCGTCGGGCTTCTTTAATCCAATATGCAACACTTGATTTTTCATATCCCGACCGCGGCAAGATTGGGGGGCCGTGCAAAATCATTGGTGCTATGCAACTAAGAGGATGCAAAAGACGCTCCGAGCAAAATTTCAAAATAAACATAGAATTGAACCATCGATGGCCGAGGCATTCATTACTGAGGAGGTGGCAAACTTCGTGACAGCACACTACGAAGCCAAAAATTGTCATTTGCATAATCCGAAGCCTCGGTACAATGCTGGCGACCCTAAAAATGTGGATCCAACCTCAGCCTATTCAAAGGGAATCTCGCGCCAGTCGGTGCTTCGAAACAAATATCGTTGGATGCCGAAGAATGGCAGACCATTTCATTGTATACCTTCAACAACCTAACAGAAGTGCGGCCGTACATCGAGTAAGTTATCATGGTACATTGTTTTGCAACTTCTAATTCCTTTGAAATGCTCTTATTCCTGGATATTTGATACAATCAATACGTCGCCAAATTCTCAGATGGAGTGGAGATCGAAAAGGAATCCATCAAAGAGTATGAGCTTCTGGCAAAGCAAGGAGGCGGCTTTCCCGGTTTCATCTCTTGGTTCAAACAAACGGTAATTCCCATTAGACATTCTCATTTCTTTGTCTAATTTGTGGATAACGCAACAATCCTTTCGTATTAAACTTGTAAGCTAATTCAGAGTCTATGGACACCGAATTGAGAAAAGTCGCTAATGGCTTTGATTATAGGTTCGTTCATTTAACAAATACGACATCAACGGGTATCGCTTTCGTACCTACGGCAAAGAGCTATCTATGGCTGACCGAAAGTCTACAAATTGTTGTGTCTCTGCTATCGGCGATGGAGGTACCGAGTATTATGGGAGAGTTGAAGCAATTTTTGAACTTCTACGCTCCCTTGGATCATTTGGGACTTTCGAATTGGAAAGAATTCTGACCTCTATGGTGAAAACCCACCGAACATCATAGTCTTCAAATGTCATTGGTTCTAGCCGAAGGAGACTAGAAGGACTCATGAACATATAGGGCTAGTCGAAATCAAACAAAGCAACCATTTAGATGTTCCCGATGTCTATATTATGGCTCAACAGGTGACCCAAGTTTTCTATCTACTGTGGGCCTGCGGGATGTGGTTTATGAAGTGTTACCACGTGTTAGACCACCTCCCCCCCCCCCCCCCCCAATGAAGAGGATTATGAACCTCACATTAACCCAGACACATATGAAGGTGAATTCTTCCAAGAAACATGTCTTTCCAAAAAAACACTTCAAGAAATGCTCTACTTCACCCCAGAACATTGAAGTAGACAATGACAATGAATCCGACTTCACCCCCGAGCCGGAACAAGAAGAGGTTACTTCTACGGATGACTTGCCAATGCTTGACCGATTACATAAAGGTGGCCTTCCACATGTTGATGTCGCTGAACCCGATGAGCACGTCATTCATGATAGTGATGATGATGATGCATTTATTGATCCCGGAGCATTTATTGAACCCAACGATCAAGATTATTATTAGTTCATGTCAGGTATTCAATTTGTATTTTATATATATATATATTGTTAGTTCATGTTAGGTATTCAATTTTTTATGTTGTACTTGATTTATATAGTTACTTGTATAATTTTCTTACTTGTATGATTGTTTGTTATACATAGTGCCATGGTCTTGATATCCGTCCCCGTCGGCCCTCATACGGTTTATGATTCGGATGTGGTATATTCTTTTTATAACTATTTGTTGCGTTTCACATTTATGACAATTATGGCCATCCAGTTGACGTAGAGATATTTTTGTCTAGGAGGTGTTGGGGAACACAGTAATTTCAAAAAAATTCCTACGATCACGCAAGATCTGTCTAGATGATGCATAGCAACGAGGGAGAGAGTGTGTCCACGTACCCTCGCAGATTGAAAGCGGAAGCTTTAAGTAACGCGGTTGATGTACTCGAACGTCCGAAAGCACAAGTGCTCCCTAGGTGATTTTGGTAATTAATGTCGACATATCTCTTGTTGGACTAATACTTTTATCTAGTGTATTTCAGGTAAGTCCAACAGTGGAGTGGCATGGACAAGAGGATGTGGAACCCCTTCAAGATTCTAAGGACAAAGGATTGGCTCAAGCTCAGAGCTCAGGACTCTACATTTTCTATTTTCAGTGATCCAAGATCACATTGAGTCCATAGAAAAGCCAATCTCTCCCTAATAATAAAGCACGGATTGAGTTTGTCGGGTTCATCATCATCCTCTTTTTTTCACTTCCTCCCTCTTTGGCCGGCCGGTTCCTCCTATGAGGTGGTACTATTCCCTGAGATCTCGCGTATGTAATTAGGCTGGCCCATAATCAGACAAATTCAGCAAATAGTGGACCGTGCAGGCTGACGAGAGGACGCAAAAAAATTCGGCCAAACTCGCGAACGGGGCATCCAACTGAGCTAACCCATGATTCTGTGCAAAGGAGAATTTGATTACCTATTTTATATCCCACATCGCTCCCTTACGAAAAGATAAACCAATTTAAATACGGCTGCAAGTTGAAATCAATAAGCCAACTGGGACCAATAGGCAAGTGTGGGCAGAGATATTAAAACTGAGGGGAAAGATGGATGGATCAATCCGACCAGTCGAAAGAATCGACCCATGTGGAGCAGAGCACGCATTGGGAATAGCTGGAGTGAGGCAATGCGCAGGGGTCTGGCACGAACGGCAAAGAGCGGCGGCGACCATTGGCACTGGTCGCCGGCAGTGGGAATTTAGAGGGTGGCGAACTCCTGGTCGCCGCCAGGGGAAATAGAGGAGAGGAGTGGCGCGCAGGGCCCCCATCAACGGCAAAAGGTGGCGGTGCCATGGTGCTGGTAGCCGGTGGGAGATAAGAAGGAGAAGGGAGATTAGAGAAGAAGTTGAAGAGAAAGCTAAAAGAGAAGGGCAGCAGCTCTGGCTAGCCTGCTGGAGGAGGCGGCTAGGAAGCACAGAGGAGCTCCTCTCTAGGCGATGTTGGAGGAGGCGGAGAGGCCGGCTCCTTGGGGGAGCCCAGGCAGCCCCTACGCGTGCACTCACGGCCACTCGAAGCACATACGACAAACCTACCGATGAACGCAAAGCAGCCCCAGTCGCGGGCGAGACAGCCTGGGAAATCGAAAGAGAGAGAGAGAGAGATGTGGTCAATGGAACGGAGAGACAGAGAGAGGGGGGCAAGGAGAGCAGAGCCGCTGATGGATGGATAGAGAGAAGGAAGGAGAAGCAGCACTGCTAGAGAGGAACGGTGATGTGGATAAGGTCCACATAGAAGCTGCTCAGTGGGGATTTTTGATGCTTTTTTTAATGGTTGAACCGACCAGAAGCCACAGGAACTATGCGTGCTAGCTTCGGTTGCAAAATTTTCCTTCTAAATGAGCATCAATATAATTACTTGGAAGTGCAGTTGTTTGTTGTTACTGCCATTCATGCCTACCGCATCTTATGAATACATTATCAGATACAATAATTTAAAATGAGTGAAATACTAGAAATATATGTTTCTCAAGGGAGAAGATATTTGGAGCTCATCGGGACTTGCTGACAATTAAGATATTCCTCAACTCTGGATGTCACCGACGTCGTTGGTGAGACAGGGAAGAGAGAGGGGGGATGAAGAGTAGAGAGAATGTTACTACGGCGCATCTTGAAATTTACCTTTTTTTAAAACAACCCATCCAAAATTTACGTGTGATGGGGAATAGAGAAAACCTCGCTTTTTCTTATGAAGATGATCGCCAAATTCGAATAGTGCAAAAGAAAAGGAACAAAATATAATATTGCGAATCAAATAATCAACATTTTCTAAAAAATAATTAACATAGTAAAATATGTTTGCTATCGAATATAACAGAAAAATTGTATATAAACAATCCCACTTCAATGCATCACTACACCTTAATGCTATCAAATATTACTTTGCAAGTCTTTTGAAAATTCTACGAAAAACTTTTGGATTAGTCATTAAACTCTCGAATAGTATACAACAATTCCACCGTATGCATATCTTGCTAAAAACAATTACGCCATTCCTCTTCCATCCGATGATAGTGCTAAGCTGAAGGACCGCCATCAAAAGGCATCCCAACGACTTTCTCAACTTTATACTACATGGTATGGACACCAACAATCCTTTTTTAATTGCACACCGAGCATGTTCTTTTATTTAAGATAAAGGAGTGTTTTAAATCTTCTTCCTTTAAAAAATTAACGCTTTTAAATATGTTAACGCTTTTAAAAATGCTCAAAATTCTAAAAAACGTTCTGACTTCTTAAAAACCCACTAAAATTGATCAATTTTTTTAAAAAAATCTCTTTTAAAAAACATGTGTTCAAATAATGTTCACTTTCGAAACATGTTTCAATTCTAATAAAAAGATTAAAATTTCAAAATTGTTTAGTTATTTAAAAATAAAGAAATTTTCTAAAAAATGTAATATAAAACCGGTTACTAGACTATTCCATGCACCACTACTGTTCCATCAGATGAAATATGTTAGGGTGGCTCTTCTTTACGTCCACACTTCATACTTCAAAAAGCGATAACATTATAAACTTATTACTGATGTTTATCGGAACTCTATGTAAGAAACGACGCGTACTATCACATGGAGCAGGTTTTATGATATCTTTTGCCCGTTGCAACGCACGGGAATTAGGTCCTGACAAATACCGTTAGGATATAAGAAGTGTTGTGTAATGCCACGATGGAGCATGTTAAAATAATCGCCCATTGCAACGCAAGGGGCATTTGTACTATTAAACGGGGATGAGGTGTTGCTTAATGGCTTGCTTACTCAAAGTGCTTAATGATATGCTCCAAAGCCCTCAACCACTTTCTAATATCCACATATGTCCCACACCAAAAGTCAAACTCGGCCCCACCGATTTAATCTATCCGGCGCCACCGAGTTCACTTGACATACCCACTGCCAGAAACCCTAATAAATTCGGTCTCACCGATGGGATCCCGGTCTCACCGAGATGTGCTTGCAAACTCTCTGTTGCCTATTGTAATAATCTCGGTCTCACCGATAATATGCAATCAGTCCCACCGAGTTTGCCTGACCAACTCTCTATTTCACTTATTACCAAAGTCGATCCCATCGAGTTTGTGTAATCGGTCAAACCGAGATGAGGTTTTACCCTAACCCTTGCACATTGGTCCCACCGAGTTGATCATACCGGTCCCACCGAAATGCCTAACGGTCACATTATGAACTAAATCGGTCTAACCAAGTGTTATGATTCGGTCCCACCGTGTTTGGTAAATTGTGTGTAATGGTTAGATTTTGTGAGGAGGCTATATATACCCCTCCACCCTCTCTTCATTCGTGGAGAAAGCCATTAGAACATGCCTACACTTCCAGCATTCATTTTCTGAGAGAGAACCACCTACTCATGTGTTGAGGCCAAGATATTCCAATCCTACCATATGAATCTTGATCTCTAGCCTTCTCCAAGTTGCTTTCCACTCAAATCATCTTTCCACCAAATCCAATCCTATGAGAGAGAGTTGAGTGTTGGGGAGACTATCATTTGAAGCACAAGAGCAAGGAGTTCATCATCAACACACCATCTATTACCATTTGGAGAGTGGTGTCTCCTAGATTGGTTAGGTGTCACTTGGGAGCCTCCGTCAAGATTGTGGAGTTGAACCAAGTAGTTTGTACGGGCAAGGAGATCGCCTACTTCGTGAAGATCTACCCTAGTGATGCAAGTCCTTCGTGGGTGATGGCCATGGTGGGATAAACAAGGTTGCTTCTTCGTGGACCCTTCGTGGGTGGAGCCCTCCGTGGACTCGCGCAACCGTTACCCTTCTTGTGTTGAAGTATCCATCAACGTGGATTTAAGATAGCACCACCTATCGGAACCACGCCAAAAATCTCCGTGTCTCCAATTGCGTTTGCACACTCCAATCCCATCCCTTTACTTTCTTGCAAGTTGCATACTTTACTTTCCGCTGCAGATATACTCTTTGCATGCTTGCTTGAATTGTATTGTGTATGCTTTAAATTGTGTTAATCTACCACCTCAACTTGAAAAACTTAAAAACTGCCAACTTTGTGTGTTGAGGGTCTATTCACCCCCCTCTAGACACCTCTTCTCGATCCTTTCAATTGGTATCAAAGCTTTGGTCTCCTTTGCTTTGGTTTAATCAACATTGGAGGAAGATGGATGAGTTTAGATTGGGGAGTCTTAGACATAGAGTGCCTATACTTGATGGAAGGTACTTTCATGAGTGGAAAAATGAGATGCTTGAGATTTTCAATGTATATCATTTGAGCAAGTACATTACCAACCCTTGTGCGCCCATTGTTGATCCCTTGCATCCCACTCTCGATGAGGATCTTGACATGATTCGCAATCTTAGAACTATCAATCTTATCATTAGAGGATTGCCTAGAAATTTGATTGGTCACGTGCTTACTCTTGATTGTGCTTATACTATATGGAGATTTCTTGAGGAAAGATTTCCAAACTATTGCTTGCAAAATCTAGATGAGATTCATCATAAGTCAATTGCCTTGAATAAAATGAGTACTAGTGATCCTAACTTTGATGATTGTCTATTTGTGTAACGCCCCGGATTCAATGCGCCAGGTGTCCGCCAGTTATTCGCCGTCATTGCCATGTTATTTGCTTGCATGTTGCATTTTGCCATGTCATCATCTGCATTTCATCTGCATGTTTTTCAAAACTTGCATCCGTTCAGGTTCCCCCGGTTCTCTCTGTTGTCCGTTCTGAGCCCAGCACCACTCGCACGCGCCCGCGGCACCTCTGAATATTATTTTATAAGTGGCATAAAAATGTTCTCGGAATGGGATGAAAGTTGGCGTGCAGCCTTGTTATAGCGTAGGTAGACCGCCTGTCAAGTTTCGTCGCATTCGGAGCTCGTTTGATGGCCCAACCGTTAAACTTACAGCCGCAATATAGCCGGTCTAGCGTCGGACGTTTTCGGTATCCGAAACTGCCACCGGGCTGCACTTCCCTTCTCTTCCCTCAGGCCAAGCACTCTCTTCACAGCCCACCTAGGCCTGCCAACCCCCCCTCGCGATCAGATCCGTCGGATTACGATCGGAGGCTCCGAAACGGTCTCAAAGCCTCCTAACCCTAGCCACCTACCCTATATAATCAACCCCTAGTCCATTTTTGGGCATTTCCTAGCCTCCACCTACCCCTAGCCTTCTCCCACCTCGCAGCCTCCGCCCCCTCCTCGAAAATCGCGCCCCCAATCATCAGCCGCCGCCTCCTCCTTGATTTCCGGCACCAACCAGCCTCCCTCCGCCACTTGGCGCTGCCCTAGTGGTCAGCCGCCACCGCGTCGTCGCCCTCCACCTCTCCCTGCGTGCCACCTCGCCTCCCCCAGCGCGCCTCCTTCATTACAGGACCGCGAGGCCCGAGCACGGCCCGCCCGAAGCCGATCTGGGCCCGAGCGCCCCGGGTCGCCCGCGCGCCTTCCCCCGTCGACCGCTCCTCTACCCGGCTCCCTCCGCCCCGCCGTTGCCACCGCTGGCCTCCGCCTCAACCTCCGGCGCGGCCAACCCCGGGGATGGACCCCTGACCCCGGATCTCGCCGCCCTGGACCCATCCCCGCCGTTGGTGCCCCGTCTGCGTGCCGCCGCCAGGAGCTCTCCCCCGCACCACCGCCCGGAGCTCTCCACCGCGCCGCCGGAGCCCCTCATCACTGGGAACCGCGTTCCTGACAACTGCCGCTCGCCGGATCGGGCATCTCGGCCCCGGATCCGCCTTCCCCCGTCCATGCTGGCCTCCAAGGCCTAGCTCTGGCCCAGCGCGCCCCGGCCTGTCTCCTCTCTGTCTTGGGCCGAAGCCCATGGTGAGCCCCGCCTAAAACCCGCCCCGGTCGCATTTTAGTATCCAGCGCTCGATCCGGGTTTTTTTTCTAAAAACTACCAAGTCCCTGGGAAAAAATCATCCATGATGCATACTTTGACCTGCTGTAACTTCTTGTGTGATGCTCCGTTTTGTGTGCATAATATGTAAAAATGTTCGTCATGAGATGTTCTACATTTCATTCCATTGCACCATGTTCATTTGAGTTCATCTTGATGCCCGAATCATCGTTGCAAGAGTGCTATATGATGTTAACCTGCTGAAACTGTTATAACTTGGTGATTTGTCATTTTTGTTGCATTTGATGTGTGCATCCTATGAGCTTGATGTCTACATGAGTTTTGAACTATGTCATTCCATATTCACAGGGGTGCCATCCATGTATTCGTGTGATTTGCATAGTGAGTGCATCAAGCTTGTTAAGTAGGGTACTTGCTGTTGCTGTTTTGCTAGGCTGATTCTGTTATATTATGATGCTATGTTAACCTGATGCTACAAGTCATTCTATGCATAATCTAGAGATATTCACTAAGGATAATTTGTTATACATGTCATGCTCTATCCATCCATGCCCCTGGTTGCACTTATAGCTTGCTGTAGCTTGCTGTTATCTTGCTCCAAATTTGCTAAATAATGTTGCTGTCAGCCTGTTAACATTAAGTTCAATGTTGCCATGTTTGTTGTTAGTGATCTATGCACCCTATGAACTTGCTATTGCCATGCTTAGCTTCATAAACATGTCTTCTTACTGTTGGTTGCCTTGACATGCCATGTATTGCTCTGTGGTTAGTGGTTCAAGCTCACCAACATGCCTACTTATTGTTGTTCCTGCCATGTATGAATGTGTCATATAACTTGCCATGTTTACATGGGTGCTATCATATTTTCTGTGCCCTTTTGGCTCATGGTCAGTAAAGCACTTTTGTTCTATGCAATTAGTAGGTTCATGCCATGCCTTTGTTTGCCATGTTAAGTTCCTGTAACATGTTGTTTGATAGCTCTAAACGTTGCAACCTGATGTTATTTCTGCCAAGCCTGAAACTGTTATTATTTGCAATCTTGCCATGTCCTTTTGAGCATGTTCTAGTGATTTCTGGAGATAGATCAGTGTTCATGTTTTGTCATGCTTTACCTGTACATCATGTCCATGCCTTTTGTTATCTTGTTAGGATGCTGTAGCATATTGTTTTGATGCTTGCTAGATACTTAGTTGCTGTTTTGGATAGATTGTTGTTATAACTTGTATAAAGTGTATGTGTTGCACCGTTGCTCCGTTTTGAGTGTGCTCTATATGAAACTTGCTTGATTTTGCATGTAGTTTCATATTACCTTGTTGCATCCATGTTTTGAATGTGTTCTTCTTGATGTTTGAATGCATTTTGCATTAATGCCATGTTTGACTTGTTTTGCTCATATCTTCTAGACCGTAGCTCCGATTTAAATGATCTTTATATGTAACTTGACTAGAATCTCGTGTAGATCATCTTGGTGCATCTTAACTTGCTGTTTAACAACTTGAACATAAGGTTTATTCAGCTCTGGACCAATTTCTAAATTTGCATATGGGGACTTACCGGATTTGTTATATGTTGTTTCCGGCCTCATTTAAACTTGTTTTGATGTGTTGTTCTTGTTTGCATCATCTCTTGCCATGAGTAGCCTCATCTAGATTTGTCATGCATCATGCTTGGTTGTGCATCATGTCTTGTCTATGTGTGGTGTGTTTACCATGTTGTGTGCTTCTTCTCGATAGTTCCCGTTTTGTTGCGATCGTGAGGATTCGTTCGTCTACGCTTGGTTTGTCTTCGTGGCTTCATCTTCTTCATGGACTCGTTCTTCTTCCTTGCGGGATTTCAGGCAAGATGACCGCTACCCTGGATCTCGCTACTATCATTGCTATGCTAGTTGCTTCGTTCTATCGCTTTGCCGCGCTACCTATCTCTTGTTGCTTAAGCCTCACCAATTACCATGTCAGCCTCTAACCTTTTCACCCTTCCTAGCGAACCGTTGCTTGACTATGTTACCGCTTTGCTCAGCCCCTCTTATAGCGTTGCTAGCTGCAGGTGAATTTGAAGATTACCCCATGATGGACAGGATTATGTTGGGATATCACAATATCTCTTATATTATTAATGCATCTATATATTTGGTAAAGGGTGGAAGGCTCGGCCTTATGCCTGGTGTTTTGTTCCACTCTTGCCGCCCTAGTTTCCGTCATACCGGTGTTATGTTCCCGGATTTTGCGTTCCTTACGCGGTTGGGTGATTTATGGGACCCCCTTGACAGTTCGCCTTGAATAAAACTCCTCCAACAAGGCCCAACCTTGGTTTTACCATTTGCCTCACCTAGCCCTTTTTCCCTTGGGTTTCCGGAGCCCGGGGGTCATCTTTATTTACCCCCCCCCCCCGGGCCAGTGCTCGTCGTGAGTGTTGGTCCAACCTGTCAGCGCCGGTGGCCACCAGGGGCAACTCTGGGATGGCCTACCGGAAGTTTGGACAATCCGATGTGCCCTGAGAACGAGATATGTGCAGCTCCTATTGGGATTTGTCGGCACATCGGGCGGCTTTGCTGGTCTTGTTTTACCATTGTCAAAATGTCTTGTAAAACGGGATTCCGAGACTGATCGGGTCTTCCTGGGAGAAGGAATATCCTTCATTGATCGCGAGAGCTTATCATGGGCTAAGTTGGGACACCCCTGTAGGGTATAAACTTTCGAAAGTCGTGCCCGCGGTTATGTGGCAGATGGGAATTTGTTAATGTCCGGTTGTAGATAACTTGACACCAGATCTGAATTAAAACGCATCAACGGTGTGTGTAGCCGTGATGGTCTCTTTTCGGCGGAGTCCGGGAAGTGAACACGGTTTTGGGTTATGTCTGACGTAAGTAGGAGTTCAGGATCACCTCTTGATCATTACTAGTTGACGACCGTTCCTTTGCTTCTCTTCTCGCTCTTATTTGCGTATGTTAGCCACCATACTTGCTTAGCCGCTGCTGCAACCTCACCACTTTACCCCTTCCTTTCCCTTTAAGCTTTGCTAGTCTTGATACCCATGGTAATGGGATTGCTGAGTCCTCGTGGCTCACAGATTACTACAACAAAAGTTGCAGGTACGGGTTATGCGATGATCTTGACGCGAGAGCGATGTTCCTTGATTTGGAGTTCTTCTTCTTCTTCTTCTTCTTCGATCAGGGGATAGGTTCCAGGTCGGCAGCCTGGGCTAGCAGGGTGGATGTCATTTGAGCTTATGTTTGTGTTTCATCCGTAGTCGGATGGTGCTCTTATGTATGATGTTGTTGTATTCGTGTGGCATTGTATGCCTCTTGTATGTATCCCCATCTATTATGTAATTGTTGATGTAATGATATCCACCTTGCAAAAGCGTTTCAATATGCAGTTCTATCCTTGGTGGGACCTTCGAGTCTCTTTAGGATAGTATCGCATATTGGGCGTGACAATTTGAGCTTCATGACCTTATGCGTGCCAAAGGAGATGTTGGAATCATTAGCAATATTATCTCCAAAGCCATTAGATTTCATAAAGATGATTATTGGCATGATCATTTATCTAATGAATCACTCACTGCAGGGATTGATCCATCACATGACGATGTCGAACATGGATACTATGATGAGGATGATGATAGTGACTATGATCTTGATGATGCAATGAGACACTTTGGTCTTATGGCTAATCTTCGCGGCTACATGGCAGGAGGAAAGGAATGGGTCCTTGATAGTTGATGTACCGATCACATGACCGGAGATAAAGGTATGTTTCGTGAGCTTGCTGAAAACGACGGCCCTTGGAAGTATGTCACTTTTGGTGATAACTCAAAGGGTAAGGTGGTTGGCCTCAGTAAGGTGGCCATCTCACATGACAGCTCCATACAAAATGTTATGCTCGTTGAATCTCTTGGCTATAATCTGCTTTCTGTATCTAGACTAGCTGACTTTGGTTTCAATGTCCTATTTAGTAAAGTACATTGCCAAGTGTTTCGTAGAGATAATCATAAAATAGTCTTTACCGGGATACGTAGAGGTGATCTATACATTGTTGACTTCACTAAAAAGGCTCAACCTAGAACTTGCTTAATTGCCAAATCTTCCAAAGGCTGGTTGTGGCATAGACAGTTAGGTCATGTGGGCATGCAAAACCTTGACAAGCTTATTAAAGGTGATCATATCCTTGGTGTTAAAGATGTCATATTTGATAAGGATAGACTTTGTAGAACTTGCCAAGCAGGAAAACAGGTTGGAGGAAGCCACCTCGTGAAGAATATCATGACAACAAGAAGACCGCTCGAGCTACTTCATATGGATCTCTTTGGTCCAGTGCCTACAAAAGTATCAGTGGAAACTCATTTGGTCTAATTATAGTCGATGATTTTTCAAAAGTTACGTGGGTGTTCTTTCTTGATGATAAATTGCAGGTCCAAAAGATCTTCAAGAACTTTGCTAGGAAGGCCCAAAATCAATTTTAAGTGAAGATCAAGAAGGTTCGCGGCGACAACGGAACGGGGTTCAAGAACGCAAATTTGGACACCTTTCTTGACGAAGAAGGGATTTCACATGAGTTCTCAGCTACGTACACACCTCAACAAAATGGATTTGTTGAGAGGAAGAACCGGACGCTCATCGAAATGGCAAGAACGATGCTTGATGAATACAAGACGCCAAAACACTTTTGGGCGAAAGCGGTTGAGACAGCTTGTCATGCAACAAATCGCTTGTATCTTCACAAGCTACTTGGCAAGATGGCATACGAGCTCCTCACCGGTAAAAAACCCCAAGTTGGATACTTTCGAGTATTCGGCTCAAAGTGCTACATTCTTAATAAGCATCGTAGTTCTAAATTTGCTCCCAAATATCATGAAGAATTCCTACTTGGTTATGGCTCAAACTCTCACACTTATCGTGTCTACAACAATTTCACCCGAAAGGTTGAAGAGACGGTAGATGTGAAGTTTGATGAATATAACGGCTCGCAAGTAGAGCAATTGCCAATTGATGTAGGAGATAAAGACCCTTCGAAAGCAATCCAAGACTTGTCTATTGGCAAGATCTGTCCAACGAAGGTGAAGGAGAGTACCTCGTCGGTCCAAGTGGAAGCTTCTACCTCACGACAAGGTGAACCAAGAGTTGACATGGAAGGATCCACAAGTGGGACACACCAAGATGATGAAAACGAGGAAGTACACCAAGATGAACCTCATCAACCTCCTTCTCCACCACGAAAAGAGAACGACAACGTCAAAAATGAAAAATGCCAAGAAGAACAAGATGATGAAGAGATGTTCCACCCCGACCAAAACAAAAGCTCTCACGAGTTTGAGCAAGATTCGCCAGAGACCATCCCGTTGAGAAAATTTACAATGATATCCAAACCGGGAGAATCACTCGCTCTAAATCTCGTTTGGCTAATTTTTATGAACATTATTCATTCATCTCTAGCATTGAACCCATGAAGGTTGAAGAAGCATTGGAAGATCTAGATTGGATAAATGCCATGCATGAAGAGCTACACAACTTTGAGAGAAACCAAGTGTGGACATTGGTCGAGAAGCCCGACAACAACCACAACATCATCGTTACCAAATGGGTGTTTCGCAACAAGAAAGATGAAGATGGACAACTAGTTCGCAACAAAGCATGTCTCGTCGCTCAAGGCTACACTCAAGTCAAAGGTATGGACTATGGTGAGACATATGCCCCCATTGCTAGACTTGAGTCCATTCGCATCTTACTTGCCTATGCTAATCACCATGATATTACCTTGTACCAAATGGACATTAAAAGTGCTTTTCTAAATGGTGAAATTTAGGAGGAAGTTTATGTTAAACAACCTCCCAACTTTGTTAATCCTAAGAAACCCAATCATGTTTACAAACTTCACAAAGATCTTTATGGTCTTAAGCAAGCTCCTAGATCTTGGTATAAATGCTTGACCAAGTTCCTCATTGAAAAAGGATTTGAGATTGGAAAAATTGATTCTACTATTTTCACTAAAAGGGTTAATAGAGAATTATTTGTGTGCCAAATTTATGTTGATGATATTATATTTGGTTCAACTAACCCTCATTTTAGTGAGAAGTTTGGGAAGCTTATGTCGGAGAAGTTTGAGATGTCTATGATGAGTGAACTAAAGTTCTTTCTTGGTTTGCAAATCAAGCAAACTAAGGAAGGTACCTTTGTCTCTCAAACGAAGTACACCAAGGGCTTATTCAAGAAGTTCAATATGCAAGAATGCAAAGGTATGAGTACACCCATGCCTACTAATGGACATCTTGACTTGACTAAAGATGGTGAACCCATTGATCAAAAAGTTTACCGCTCTATGATTGGTTCATTGTTATATCTATGTGCCTCCCGTCCCGATATTATGCTAAGTGTGTGCATGTGCGCACGATATCAAGCGGCCCCTAAAGAATGTCATCTTAAGGCTATGAAAAGGATAGTGAGATACTTAATACATACACCAAATTTTGGCATTTGGTATCCAAAGAGGTCTTCCTTTGATATTGTTGGCTACTCTGATTCGGACTATGTCGGAGACAAGGTCGATAGAAAGTCCACTTCGGGTACTTGTCAATTTATTGGTAAATCTCTTGTGTCTTGGTCCTCGAATAAACAAAACTTGGTATCCTTATCCACCGCTGAAGCGGAATACATTGCCGCCGGTTCATGTTGTGCTCAATTACTTTGGATGAATCAAACTCTTAAAGATTATGGGATATATGTGAAACATGTTCCATTGCTTTGTGACAATGAAAGTGCTATTAAGATTTCTCACAATCCCGTGCAACATTCTCGAACTAAGCATATTGAGGTTCGTCATCATTTCATTCGAGATCATGTTGCTAAAGGAGATATTAACCTTAAGCATGTTCGTACCGATAAGCAATTGGCAGATATATTCACCAAACCACTTGATGAGAAAGTATTTTGCCGGTTGAGAGGTGAATTAAACATCATTGATGCTTCAAACTTGGAGTAGGAACTCCATTTGGATACATGCAAGGCATGAGCCTATGACTAATCGTTGATATTTCTCTTATGATGACAATCATATGTCTTGGATATATTTGCACCCTTTCATGTTATCTAACCCTTGTAGGTACTTGGATGGATCTAAATCTATGAGATTGCAACTAACTCACATCTTGAGCAATCTCTACATCACCAAGTCTCTACAATACGGTCGTTGAAGACAAGGAAGCATGAAACCCTTCAAACATATCCTTTGAGAATTTATATATATATATATATATATATATATATATATATATCAAATTTCTTTTGGTATATTTCATGATTGACACTTTGGATACACAAGTGCTCCTCCTTGTAAAACTAATTCATGTAGGTAGATGAACTCCAATTACAAGTGGTGCTCCCAATGAACTACATCAACCTTGAGCATCCCACACAAGTTCAACTACATGATCAAGATCAACACCACCACCCAAGGTATGTTATTCCATCTTAGAGGCTTTACCCCAAGTCATGGGTCAAAGCAGCTCAACAAGATGTGAATACATCAAAATGCTTAAACAAAAAATGGCAACCCCATTTTGAGCTTAAACGATGAGTATGACCTATGATCAAGTGTCTTCACTTGACTCCTAAGTCAATATACTCTAACATAGGTGACTATGTCACCGACCAATTCTAGATGAAGTTCTCTAGTGTTTCTCCTTGTTCTTGCATTTGTCTCTTGCATATTTGTTTTCATCTAGATCTCTTTTCTTTTTATTTTTGTTTTGCATTCCCTGCATCCTATTCATTGCAAATCTTTTAGTTAATTCCCTGTCAATCTTTGTGAGGTCTTATTTGCTTAGTGAGCTGAGGTGACAAATGCTTTTTTTCTGTAGTGAACTCAGACACACCGGTTTGTCTTTCGGTCAAACCGAATTATCTCGGTGCCATCGAAGACAACAACTCGGTGCTACCGATTTCACATGCTAAGGAGACACTTTGTCATTTGCATCCTGCACATTTTGTTCCAGCTCCACTCGATGATTCTTATCCTCTACCAGCACCTTATTTTTCCCTGCTACTTTGCTATGTGACTCAAGGACCAAACCTATTTTGACTCACACTCCAGAAGAACCCTTATTGGAAATTGATGTCAAAGGGGGAGAGAGAGAGCTCACATCAAAGCTTAATCATATCAAAAAAGGGGGGAAAGAGAGATAAATAATCACATCAAAGAGAGATCCCAGTTGCTTGGTACTCAAAGAGGAGAGAAGTCACATGTATTTAGGGGGGAAAGACATGTTCATGTTGTTTGTGTTTTTATGTGTTTGCTTTGCTCTGATTTTCTATTCCTTATCTTCTCCCAGTATCCCATATAAGATTCAGGGGGAGCAAGACATCTAACGGGAGGAAATCTTCGAATTCATTGCATATCTTTACCTTTGGGGACATGTCTTCACTCAAATAGAGTACCTAGTACTCACACTACATGTAATCCCAATCTTGGTACTCTTGTGGTTTGCTACTCTTGCTCTGTTTAGTAGATGTTTCTGTGTTGTCTAACCTTGTTTACTTAGGTTCATCTCTTCCATAGCTAGCTCAAGACCACAAGGTAAGTATATGAATCACACTCATGTGCATGAGGATCTCTTGCTGATGTACATATTGTTTGCAAGAAGGACTCATGAGCATGAAGGTACATTTCCTATATTCACGCCATTTGCTCTGATGCATATAGCCAAGATACATGTAACTCATAGCTTGCTCTGTCATGATTATGCACTCACATGATCTTATGTTCCATATTTACATGATTGCATACATGTAGGGGGAGCCTATGCATGTTACATGTCCTTCCAAAGCTTTACCTGCCTTTCTCTATATCTTTATCTAAATCTTTGATGTATGTTGTCATCAATTACCAAAAAGGGGGAGATTGAAAGCACAAGTGCTCCCTGGGTGATTTTGGTAATTAATGTCAACATATCTCTTGTTGGACTAGTACTTTTATCTAGTGTATTTCAGATAAGTCCAACAGTGGTGTGGCATGGACAAGAGGATGTGGAACCCCTTCAAGATGCTAAGGACAAAGGATTGGCTCAAGCTCAAAGCTCAGGACTCTACATTTTCTATTTTCAGTGATCCGAGATCACATTGAGTCCATAAGAAAGACAATACTATTAAAAGGGGGTGAGGTGTTGCTTAATGGCTTGCTTACTCAAAGTGCTTAGTGATATGCTCCAAAGCCCTCAACCACTTTCGCATATCCACATATGTCCCAAACCAAAAGTCAAACTCGGCCCCAATGATTTAATCTATCCGGCGCCACCGAGTTCACTTGACATACCCACTGCCAGAAACCCTAATAAATTCGGTCTCACCAATGGGATCACGGTCTCACCGAGATGGGCTAGCAAACTCTCTCTTGCCTATTGTAATAATCTCGGTCTCACCGAGATTATGCAATCGGTCCCACCGAGTTTGTCTGACCAACTCTCTATTTCACTTATTACCAAAGTCGGTCCCACTGAGTTTGTGTAATCGGTCAAACCGAGATGAGGTTTTACCCTAACCCTTGCACATCGGTCCCACCGAATTGATCATATCAGTCCCACCGAAATGCCTAACGGTAACATTATGAACTAAATCGGTCTGACCGAGTTTTCTGATTTGGTCCAACAGAGTTTGGTAAATTGTGTGTAACGGTTAGATATTGTGTGGAGGCTGTATATACCCCTCCACCCTCTCTTCATTCGTGGAGAAATCCATCAGAACATGCCTACACTTCCAGCATTCATTTTCTAAGAGAGAACCACCTACTATGTGTTGAGGCCAAGATATTCCAATCCTACCATATGAATCTTGATCTCTATCCTTCATCAAGTTGCTTTCCACTCAAATCATCTTTCCACCAAATCTAGTCCTGTGAGAGAGAGTTGAGTGTTGGGGAGACTATCATTTGAAGCACAAGAGCAAGGAGTTCATCACCAACACACCATCTATTACCTTTTGGAGAGTGGTGTATCCTAGATTGGTTAGGTGTCACTTGGGAGCCTCCGTCAAGATTGTGGAGTTGAACCAAGGAGTTTGTATGGCAAGCAGATCACCTACTTCGTGAAGATCTACCCTAGTGAGGCAAGTCCTTCGTGGGTGATGGCCATGGTGGGATAGACAAGGTTGCTTCTTCGTGGACCCTTCGTGGGTGGAGCCCTCCGTGGACTCGCGCAACCGTTACCCTTCGTGGGTTGAAGTCTCCATCAACGTGGATGTACGATAGCACCACCTATCAGAACCACGCCAAAAATCTCCATGTGTCCAATTGCGTTTGCACACCCCAATCCCATCCCTTTACTTTCTTGCAAGTTGCATGCTTTACTTTCCGCTCCTCATATACTCTTTGCATGCTTGCTTGAATTGTATTGTGTATGCTTGAAATTGTGTTAATCTACCACCTCAACTTGAAAAACTTAAAAACTGCCAACTTTGTGTGTTGAGGGTCTATTCACCCCCCCCCCCCCCAGACACCTCTTCTCGATCCTTTCAATGTCTTCACGAACCAACCGATCAAGTACCGAACGCACAGCACCTCCATGATCTGCACACGTTCAGCTCGGTGACATCCCTCAAACTCTAGATCCAGCTTAGGCCAAGGGAGAGTTCCATCAGCACGACGGCGTGGTGATGGCGATGATGAAGTTACCGGCGCAGGGCTTCGCTTAAGCACTACGACGATATGACCGAGGTGGAAATCTGTGGAGGGGGCACCGCACACGGCTAAAAGATCAACTTGATCAACTTGTGTGTCTATGGGGTACCCCCTCCCCCGTATATAAAGGAGTGGAGGAGGGGGCCAGCTGGCCTCAAGCGGCGCGCCCTAAGGGGGGGAATCCTACTACAAGTAGGAGTAGGTTCCCCCTTTCCTAGTCCAACTAGGAGGGGAAGGAAGGAGGGGAAGGAGAGAAGGAAAGGGGGGTCGCCCCCTAGTCCAATTCGGTTTGGGCTAGGGGGGCGCGCACCCCACCTTGGCCTGCCTCCTCTCTTCCACCACATGGCCCATGAGGCCCAATAACCCCCCGAGGGTTTCCGATAACCCCCCGGTACTCCGGTTTTATCCGAAACTTCTCTGAAACACTTCCGGTGTCCGAACATAGCCGTCCAATATATCAATCTTTAAGTCTCGACCATTTGTCAGTGATCACATCCGGGACTCCAAACAACCTTCGGTACATCAAATCACATAAAATCATAATACCAATCGTCATCGAACGTTAAGCGTGTGGTCCCTACGGGTTCGAGAACTATGTAGACATGACTGAGACACGTCTCCAGTCAATAACCAATAGCGGAACCTGGATGCTCATATTGGTTCCTACATATTCTACAAAGACCTTTATTGGTCAAACCGCATAACAACATACGTTGTTCCCTTTGTCATCGGTATGTTACTTGCCCGAGATTCGATCGTTGGTATCATCATACCTAGTTCAATCTCGTTACCGGCAAGTCTCTTTACACGCTCCATAGTACTTCATCCACAACTAACTCATTAGTCACATTGCTTGCAAGGCTTATAGTGATGAGTATTACCGAGATGGCCCAGAGATACCTCTCCAAAACGCAGAGTGGCAAATCCTAATCTCGATCTATGCCAACCCAACAAACACCTTCGGAGAAACCTGTAGACCACCTTTATAATCACCCATTTACGTTGCCACGTTTGATACCACATAAAGTGTTCCTCCGATATTCGGGAGTTTCATAATCTCATAGTCTGAGGAACTTTTATAAGTCATGAAGAAAGCAATAGCAATGAAACTCACATTAATGCTAAGCTAATGGATGGGTCATGTCCATCACATCATTCTCCTAATGATGTGATCCCATTCATCAAATGACAACACATGTCTATGGTTAGGAAACATAACCATCTTTGATTAACGAGCTAGTCAACTAGAGGCATACTAGGGACAATATGTTTTGTCTATGTATTCACACATGTACTAAGTTTCCGGTTAATACAATTCTAGCATGAATAATAAACATTTATCATGAAATAAGGAAATAAATAATAACTTTATTATTGCCTCTAGGGCATCTTTCCTTCAGTCTCCCACTTGCACTAGAGTCAATAATCTAGATTACATAGTAATGATTCTAACACCCATGGAGCTTTGGTGTTGATGATGTTTTGCTCGTGGAAGACGCTTAGTCAATGGGTCTGCAACATTCAGATCCGTGTATATTTTGCAAATCTCTATGTCCCCTTCTGACACTTGATGACGAATGGAATTGAAGCGTCTCTTGATGTGCTTGGTTCTCTTGTGAAATCTGGATTCCTTTGCCAAGGCAATTGCACCAGTATTGTCACAAAAGATTTTCATGTCTCAGTCAAAAAAAAAAGATTTTCATTGGACCCGATGCACTAGGTATGACACCTAGATCGGATATGAACTCCTTCATCTAAACTCCTTCATTTGCTGCTTCCGAAGCAGCAATGTACTCCGCTTCACACGTAGATCCTGCCACGACGCTTTGCTTGGAACTACACCAACTGACATCTCCTCCATTCAATAAAAATACGTATACGGTTTGCGACTTAGAGTCATCCGGATCAGTGTCAAAGCTTGCATCGACGTAACCATTTATGACGAGCTCTTTTTCACCTCCATAAACGAGAAACATATCATTAGTCCTTTTCAGGTATTTCAGGATGTTCTTGACCGCTATCCAGTGCTCCACTCCGGGATTATTTTGGTACCTTCCTGCTATGCTTATAGCAAGGCACACATCAGGTCTGGTACACAACATTGCATACATGATAGAACCTATGGCTGAAGCATAGGGAATGACTTTCATTTTCTCTCTATCTTCTGCAGTGGTCGGGCGCTGAGTCTGACTCAACTTCACACCTTGTAACACAGGCAAGAACCCTTTCTTTGACTGATCCATTTTGAACTTCTTCAAAACTTTATCAAGGTATGTGCTTTGTGAAAGTCCAATTAAGCGTCTTGATCTATCTCTATAGATCTTGATGCCCAATATGTAAGCACCTTCTCCTAGGTCTTTCATAGAAAAACTCTTATTCAGATATCCCTTTATGCTATCCAGAAATTTTATATCATTTCCAATCAACAATATGTCATCCACATATAATATCAGAAATGCTACAGAGCTCCCACTCACTTTCTTGTAAATACAGGCTTCTCCAAAAGTCTATATAAAACCATATGTTTTGATCACACTATCAAAGCATTTATTCCAACTCCGAGAGGCTTGCACCAGTCCATAAATGGATCGCTGGAGCTTGCACACTTTGTTAGCACCCTTTGGATTGATAAAACCTTCTGGTTGCATCATATACAACTCTTCTTCCGGAAATCCATTCAGGAATGCAGTTTTTACATCCATCTGCCAAATTTCATAATCATAAAATGCGGCAATCGCTAACATGATTCAGACAGACTTAAGCATCGCTATGGGTGAGAAAGTCTCATCGTAGTAAACTCCTTGAACTTGTCGAAAACCTTTCGCAACAAGTCGAGCTTTGTAGACAGTAACCTTACCGTCTGCGTCGGTCTTCTTCTTAAAGATCCATTTATTTTCTATGGCTTGCCGATCATCGGGCAAGTCCACCAAAGTCCACACTTTGTTCTCATACATGGATCCCATCTCAGATTTCATGGCCTCAAGCCATTTCGCGGAATCTTGGCTCATCATCACTTCATCATAGTTCGTAGGTTCATCATGGTCTAGTAACATGACTTCCAGAACAGAATTACCATACCACTCTGGTGCGAATCTTACTCTGGAAGACCTACGAGGTTCGGTAGTAACTTGATCTGTAGTTTCATGATCATCATCATTAACTTCCTTACTAATTGGTGTAGGAATCACTAGAACTAATTTCTGTGATGAACTACTTTCCAATAAGGGAGAAGGTACAATTACCTCATTAAGTTCTACTTTCCTCCCACTCAATTCTTTCGAGAGAAATTCCTTCTCTAGAAAGGATCCATTCTTAGCAACAAAGATTTTTCCTTCGGGTCTGTGATAGAAGGTGTACCCAATAGTTTCCTTTGGGTATCCTATGAAGATGCACTTCTCTGATTTGGGTTTGAGCTTATCAGGTTGTAGCTTTTTCATATAAGCATCGCAGCCCCAAACTTTAAGAAACGACAACTTTGGTTTCTTGCCAAACCACAGTTCATAAGGCGTCGTCTCAACGGATTTTGATGGTGCCCTATTTAAAGTGAATGCAGCCGTCTCTAAAGCATAACCCCAAAATGATAGCGGTAAATCAGTAAGAGACATCATAGATCACACCATATCTAATAAAGTACGGTTACGACGTTCGAACACACCATTTCGCTATGGTGTTCCAGGTGGCGTTAATTGTGAAACTATCCCATGTTGCTTCAAATGAAGATCAATCTCGTAACTCAAATATTCTCCTCCACAATCAGATCATAGAAACTTTATTTTCTTGTTACGATGATTTCCACTTCACTTTGAAATTCTTTGACCTTTTCAAATGTTTCAGAATTATGTTTTGTCAAGTAGATATAACCATATCTGCTCAAATCATCTGTGAAGGTAAGAAAATAACGATACCCACCACGAGCCTCAATACTCATTGGACCGCATACATCAGTATGTATTATTTCCAATAAGTCAATAGCTCGTTCCATTGAGAACGGAGTTTTAGTCATCTTGCCATAAGGCACGGCTCGCAAGCACCAAGTGATACATAATCAAGTGATTCCAAAAGTCCATCAGCATGGAGTTTCTTCATGCGCTTTACACCGATATAACCCAAACGACAGTGCCACAAATAAGTTGCACTATCATTATTAACTTTGCATCTTTTGGCTTCAATATTAAGAATATGTGTATCATCACCATCAAGATTCAACAAAAATAGACCACTCAGCAGGGGTGCATGACCATAAAAGATATTACTCATATAAATAGAACAACCATTATTCTCTGATTTAAATGAATAACCGTCTCGCATCAAACAAGATACAGATATAATGTTCATGCTCAACGCTGGCACAAAATAACAATTATTCAGGTCTAAAACTAATCCCGATGGTAGATGTAGAGGTAGCGTGCCAACGGCGATCACATCGACCTTGGAACCATTTCCCACGTGCATCGTCACCTCATCCTTAGCCAATCTTCGCTTAATTCGTAGCCCCTATTTCGAGTTGCAAATATGAGCAACAGAACCAGTATCAAATACCCAGGTGCTACTGCGAGCATTAGTTAAGTACACATCAATAACATGTATATCAAATATACCTTTCATTTTGCCATCCTTCTTATCCGCCAAATACTTGGGGCAGTTCTGCTTCCAGTGACTAGTCCCTTTGCAGTAGAAGCACTCAGTTTGAGGCTTAGGTCCAGACTTAGGTTTCTTCTCTTGAGCAGCAACCTTTTTGCCGTTCTTCTTGATGTTCCACTTCTTCCCTTTGCCCTTTTTCTTGAAACTAGTGGTCTTGTTGACCATCAACACTTGATGCTCCTTTTTTATTTCTACCTCCGCAGCCTTTAGCATTGCGAAGAGCTCGGGAATAGTCTTGTTCATCCCTTACATTTTATAGTTCATCACGAAGCTTTTGTAGCTTGGTGGCAGTGATTGAAGAACTCTGTCAATGACACTATCATCAGGAAGATTAACTCCCAGTTGAGTCAAGTGGTTGTGGTACCCAGACATTCTAAGTATGTGTTCACTGACAGAACTATTCTCCTCCATTTTACAGCTGTAGAACTTATTGGAGACTTCATATCTCTCAATCTGGGCATTTGCTTGAAATATCAACTTCAACTCTTGGAACATATCATATGCTCCATGACGTTCAAAACGTCATTGAAGTCCCGGTTCTAAGCCGTAAAGCATGGCACGCTGAACTATCGAGTAGTCATCAACTTTGCTCTGTCAGGCATTCTTAACATCATCAGTAGCATCTGCAGCAGGCCTGGCACCCAACGGTGCTTTCAGGACATAATTCTTCTGTGCAACAATGAGGATAATCCTCAAGTTACGGACCCAGTCTGTGTAGTTGCTGCCATCATCTTTCAACTTAGCTTTCTCTAGGAACGCATTAAAATTCAAAGGAACGGTAGCACGGGACATTGATCTACAATAGCATAGACATGCAAAATACTATCAGGTACTAAGTTCATGATAAATTAAAGTTCAATTAATCATATTACTTAAGAACTCCCACTTAGACAGACATCCCTCTAATCATCTAAGTGATCACGTGATCCAAGTCAACTAAACCATGTCTGATCATCACGTGAGATGGAGTAGTTTTCAATGGTGAACATCACTATGTTGATCATATCTACTATATGATTCACGCTCGACCTTTTAGTCTCAGTGTTCCAAGGCCATATTTGTATATGCTACGCTCGTCAAGTTTAACCCGAGTATTATGCGTGTGCAAAACTGGCTTGCACCCGTTGTATGTGAACGTAGAGCTTATCACACCCGATCATCACGTGGTGTCTTGGCACGACGAACTGTAGCAACGGTGCATACTCAGGGAGAACACTTATACCTTAAAATTTAGTAAGGGATCATCTTATAATGCTACCGCCATACTAAGCAAAATAAGATGCATAAAGGATAAACATCACATGCAATCAAAATATGTGACATGATATGGCCATCATCATCTTGTGCTTATGATCTCCATCACCGAAGCATCGTCATGATCTCCATCGTCACCGGCGCGACACCTTGATCTCCATCGTAGCATTGTTTTCATCTCGCCAACTATTGTTACTATGACTATCGCTACCGTTTAGTGATAGAGTAAAACAATTACATGGCGATTGCATTGCATACAATAAAGCGACAACCATATGGCTCCTGCCAGTTGCCGATAACTTTGTTACAAAACATGATCATCTCATACAACAATTTATATCACATCATGCCTTGACCATATCACATCACAGCAAGCCCTGCAAAAACAAGTTAGACATCCTCTGTTGTTGCAAAGTTTTATGTGGCTGCTATGGGCTTCTAGCAAGAACTGTTCTTACCTACGCATCAAAACCACAACGATTTTTCGTCAAGTGTGTTGTTTTAACCTTCAACAAGGACTGGGCGTAGCCACACTCGATTCAACTAAAGTTGGAGAAACAGACACCCGTCAGCTACCTATGTGCATAAGCACGTTGGTAGAACCAGTCTCATGAACACGGTCATGTAATGTCGGTCGGTCCGGGCCGCTTCATTCAACAATACCGCCGAATCAAAGTATGACATGCTGGTAAGCAGTATCACTATTATCGCCCGCAACTCTTTGTGTTCTACTCGTGCATATAACATCTACGCATAGACCTGGCTCGGATGCCACTGTTGGGGAACGCAGTAATTTCAAAAAAAATCCTATGATCACGCGAGATCTATCTAGGTGATGCATAGCAACGAGGGGGAGAGTGTGTCCACGTACCCTCGTAGATCGAAAGCGGAAGCATTAAGTAACGCGGTTGATGTAGTCGAACGTCTTCGCGATCCAACCGATCAAGTACCGAACGCACGGCACCTCCGTGATCTGCACACGTTCAGCTCGGTGACGTCCCTCGAACTCTAGATCTAGCTAAGGCCGAGGGAGAGTTCCGTCAGCACGACGGCATGGTGATGGTGATGATGAAGTTACCGGCGCAGGGCTTCGCCGAAGCACTACGACGATATGACCGAGGTGGAAATATGTGGAGGGGGGCACCGCACACGGCTAAAAGATCAACTTGATCAACTTGTCTGTCTATGGGGTGCCCCCCTCCCCCATATATAAAGGAGTGGAGGAGGGGGCAGGCCGGCCTCAAGGGGCGCGCGCTAAGGTGGGGAATCCTACTCCAAGTAGGAGTAGGTTCCCCCTTTCCTAGTCCAACTAGGAGGGGAAGGAAAGAGGGGAAGGAGAGAAGGAAAGGGGGGTCGCCCCCTAGTCCAATTCGGTTTGGGATAGGGGGGCGTGCACCCCACCTCGGCCTGCCGCCTCTCTTCCACCACTTGGCCCATGAGGCCCAGTAACCCCTCGGGGGGTTCCCGATAACCCCCCGGTACTCTGATTTTATCCGAAACTTCTCCGGAACACTTCCGGTGTCCGAACATAGCCGTCCAATATATCAATATTTATGTCTCAACCATTTCGAGACTCCTCGTCATGTCCGTGATCACATTCGGGACTCCGAACAACCTTCAGTACATCAAATTACATAAACTCATAATACCAATCGTCATCGAACATTAAGTGTGCGGACCCTACGGGTTTGAGAACTATGTAGACATGACCGAGACACATCTCCGGTCAATAACCAATAGCGGGACCTAGATGCTCATATTGGTTCCTACATATTCTACGAAGATCTTTATTGGTTAAACCGCATAACAACATACGTTGTTCCCTTTATCATCGGTATGTTACTTGCCCGAGATTCGATCATCGGTATCATCATACCTAGTTCAACCTCGTTACCAGCAAGTCTCTTTACTCGTTCCATAATACTTCATCCTGCAACTAACTCATTAGTCACAATGTTTGCAAGGCTTATAGTGATGAGTATTACCAAGAGGGCCCAGAGATACGTCTCCGTAACGCGGAGTGACAAAGCCTAATCTCGATCTATGCCAACCCAACAAACACCTTCGGAGACACCTGTAGAGTACCTTTATAATCACCCATTTACGTTGTGACGTTTGGTAGCACACAAGGTGTTCCTCCGGTATTCGGGAGTTGCATAATCTCATAGTCTGAGGAACTTGTATAAGTCATGAAGAAAGCAGTAGCAATGAAACTAACACGATCATAATGCTAAGCTAACGGATGGGTCATGTCCATCACATCATTCTCCTAATGATGTGATCCCGTTCATCAAATGACAACACATGTCTATGGTTAGGAAACATAACCATCTTTGATTAACGAGCTAGTCAAGTAGAGGCATACTAGGGACAATATGTTTTCTCTATGTATTCGCACATGTACTAAATTTCTGGTTAATACAATTCTAGCATGAATAATAAACATTTATCATGAAATAAGGAAATAAATAATAACTTTATTATTGCCTCTAGGGCATATTTCTTCAGGAGGTATGTGAACCAGAAATTGCAACCGACCCTCTTGTCGAGAAGTTAAATTTAGCTGAAAAAGAAAACAAGTATTTGAAAGAAAAAATGAAAAGAATTGAAGAAGAGAAGATAAAATTGGATTTATATGTTGCCGATGTCGTCGATGATCACAAGATCAAGATGGATGCAATGCGCTTGAAGATGGATGCAATGCGCTTGAAGATTAGTTAGAAAATATGCCATTGATAATGAGGCTTGGTATCATTATGTTGTTGGATCAATTGTTACCTTAGCTGCGATCTTGATCGCATTTGTTGTGATGACGGTAAGTTTTCTCCAATGTTTTGCTTAACAAATGCATACTTAGCTTCGTACATGCTTGTTAGCCCTATTATGCCACATACTTAGCTTATTTCCCCAAAAAAGACGTACTTGGCTAATTATCTTCCAAAATGACATAATTAGCTTGTTTAGTTCATTTATGACATAATTAGCTTATTTAGTTCATTTATGGCATAATAACCTTGGTTCTCTCATAAATGTCATATACTTAGCTTATTTTCCTCCAAAATGGCATAATTACCTAAGTTAGATAAAAATGAGCTATACTTACCTAAGTTGGCTCAAAAATGGCATCATCACCTAGGTTAGCACAAAAATGACCTATACTTACCTTATTTTCCTCCAAATTGACATAATAAGCTTAGTTGGCTAAAAAATGGCGTAGTTACCTAAGTTAGCTCTAAAATGACACAAATAAGGAATAAGAAGACGAAAAACAAGGAAGAGGAGAAAAAGAAAGAATAGAAGAAGAAAGAGAAGAAGAAGAAAGAATAAAGGAAGAAGAATGAGAATGAGAAGGAAAATGATAAAAAGATAGAAGATAAGAAAAAAGATGAGAAAAGAAGAAGAAGAAGATATCTTCTTATTCTTCCTGGTTCTTCTTCTTCTAGTCTTCTTCTTCTTCTTCTAACTTTCTTACTCCCATTTTTGCAGGATTCATTCACTTCATGGAAGCAACATTGATGGACTAGTAGTGTTTAGTTCTTGTTTTCATTTGTATTGATGAACAATGTGAAGCTATGTATGTATACATGGATGAACTCCATGAAACTATGTATGTATTGGATCTTTTAATACCCTATGTGTTATGTTGGATTGATGGACTGCTAGATGTTGGATACATGGGCTATGTTTGAGGTTGAAACTATATATATATATATATATATATATATATATATATATATATATATATATATATATATATATCACATATGTCTTTTGAAAATGTAGGGATATAACAGAAAACAAAAAAACAGTAACAATACAGGCACTTTGCCGTCCGCCACCGACGGCAAAGAGCCTTTTGTCGTCTGCCACCAACGGCAAAGAGGCCACGTGGCAGCAACCTGTGCAACCTGGGAGCTAACCCATTTTGGTCACTTTGCCATCTGTGGCAGACGTCAAAGACTAGAGAGGTTTGCCGCCTGTGGCGGACGGCAAAGAGCTGGGTGGAGTGACGCATCCGGCAAAGGGGAGGGCACATTTTCCATTAGCTGGCGGATGGTAAAGCCTCCCGTTAGCCACCTAACGTGGCTAATGTCTGTTCTTTGTCGTCTACCACCGACGACAAAGGGGTCTTTGCCATGAGCTGGCCAAAAGCAGATGGAAAATGGGTTGTTTACCGTAGCTTACTTTGCCGGGCATGTTTGCCGTCCGCGGCTGATGGCAAAGTCCTTTGCCGTCTGTCATAGCAGACGGCAAATCAGCTGATTCCTGTAGTGCCAGATTGCCATTAGTGTAAAAGTTAAAAGTCCTAACTAGATTATTGACTCTAGTGCAAGTGGGTGACTGTTGGAAATATGCCCCAGAGGTAATAATATTGTATTATTATATCTTCATATTCATAGTTAAGTGTTTATATTTCATGCTATAACTACTATGATCCTGGAATATGGGATTCAATGGAAAAATCATATGCTCATGTCAAATGATAAATAGATAAAATAAAGGTTCCTAGTCTCGCCTCTAAGACTAGCTCAAGTGTTGTTGATGATCACATTTTCCGGATCTTAGGATATCGTTACGTGTAAAGATAGACATAAAACAACATTGAGATTATGACGTTGGAAGAATGGTCATATTGAATCGATCCATATTCATTTGTTATGAATTGAGATAATATCATCTGTAATCAATTGTAATAACATGGAGTGTTAACATGTGATCTTGCTCCTTAGACCATGAGAGTATCGTAGTCACTTGTTACTGTACGGTGGACTTTGGGGTTGCTCAAACTTCACCTGTAACACGGTGATCATAACGATAATTTACATGTTCATCGGAAAGTTTGACAAGTGACTAGATAGCTAATGAGTGGGATTTGCTCCTATGACGATGGAGAGATATTCTTAGGGCCCTCACGGTGTGACTAGATCCATCATCGTCTGGGTAGACACAAGTGACTTCGTCACGAGGATGCCAAAACACAATAACGAGAAAGAAGAACAAAATCGGTAACGAGGATAACAATATAGTGAGCATGTGATGACTCAGGAGGGTATCGATGCATCCCAGGTTTTGTGAAGTATCGTGAAGCAAAGGGAACATCACATGATAACCAAAGGTTCACTCGAATATCATTTGTGTACTCATAGGGGTCGATATGGATGTCCACGGTTTCGCTGTCGGTCATTGAACGAAGGGGTTTCGCTCATGTCTATGGGTTACCGAACCTACGGGGTCACAAGCTCAAGGCAATCATGATTGTTGAGTGTTAGAAGGACATGAGTGATTAGAACATATTTGTGGAATTGTTTCATTAATATTCAGAATAGTTTTGAGAGGATCCAGAAGCGTTTCGGGGTCACCAAAAGTGTTTCGAAGAGTATCAGGTAATACCGGAAAGCCTCACCCTGGGCTCCTTCACCTTCATCACGGGCAAGGCGGATCGGTCGACATCAACCCACCGGCCTCCCACTCCTGCACCGATTTCTTTGGGACACGGGCATTTGTCATTGACCACTATGTCAACCTCCGTCCCTGTGTCCCGCCGCCGCAGCAAGTCACACACGTGGCCTCACCGGGATCTGCATCGTCCACGCCACTGACCTCTGATTCGTAAAATGAAGATCATGAAAGGGCTATTGCTAGAGTTGTGTAGTTATTATCCTTAATCTTTTTGTGGCCAGAATCTATGCTTTAACTGGTGGTAGAATTGTGTGGTTATTATCCTTCATCTTTTTGTGGCGAGCATATGCGCTCATTATAGAGCCTAGAATAGCTAGGCTAAATGATAATTGAGCATGCCATGACTGTTGTAAAGATTTCATAAAGACCCTTATGGCTTGCCTTGTAAATGGGCCCTTGTGCCTCCAAAATATATTTAAGTCCATGGGCAATAAGAGAATACCCCGGTTGGTCTTATACATTTGACACGTAGGAAAAAAATGCAATAGCTAAATGATGATGCACAATATCATCCAAATGGTTATTTGATTGATCTAAGATGAAAAAGAGTCCAATTATATTTTATTTTACAGTTTGCATTCGGTGCTTTATTTCATGTTCACACTAGAAGTGCATGCATCCCACACTAAGTCATAAAATTCTATAAAAAAAATAAAGAAGCTTTGATAAAAAAAAAGTGAATTTAGTAGAACATGTGCGTGCTATCTCAAATGTCCTCAATCTTTTCTTTCTATGACTTTGTTAAATTTTTTTTGAGAATATTACTTTGTGATTACTACGGCGTTATGAGCTTTATTATATAATAAAGCCAGGAACTCCTTGTGCCTTGGTTTTAAAATGAATTTTGAGTACTAGCCTTTCACCATTCATCCAATAAACCAACAGTTTTATACTCCCTCCGTTCCTAAATATAAGACCTTTTAGGGATTTCATTATAAACTACATATGGAGAAAAATGAGTGAATCTACACTCTAAAGTATGTCTATATACATCTGTATGTAGTTCATAGTGGAATCTCTAAAATGTCTTATATTTAGGAACGGTTCAAAATAACTGAAGTTGTCACTTTTTTAAGTTTGATCAAGTCTATAGAAAATATGCTATAAAAAATTTGGTATGAAAATATATTTCATCATGAATCTAATGAAGCAAATTTGGTGTTGTAGATGTTGATATATTTTTATATAGACTTGGTTAAATTTAAGGACAAACATAGAACTTCGCTTATTTTGGAACAGAGAGTGTAAGTAACTGAACCACAGACTGGTACTGAGCACTGCGAGAACAAATAAATTTTCTAGTAGGAGCTAGCCTTGTGTGTGTGTGGGGGGGGGGGGGGGGGGGGTCAGATACACCTCCCCTCCATCACTCTTATATTTTACTTTTAATTCTGGCTAGTGAGCCCCCGACACCTGAAGGCGCTAGTTTGGGCCGTGATTAAAATCTTATACCACACCACACAGAGCAAAGTAATTGACATGCCATTGCAGTCCAAAACATAGATGTACAAACCATAGAGGCGCTATTATGTTTGCATTAGTCACTTTGGTTGTAAGTGTTATTGCAGTATGTGTTACACACATATATATATAGTTTGGCTAAGGTCATCCTTTTCGTTACAGGCACGACCACACCTAAACCTAAGAGCAGTGAAGCGACATATCATCGTCATCAGTTTCAGTTCTTCGCAAGCAGTCGACGACGAAACTCTCCAAGAGCCCAAATGGGGTATAAGTTGCGATAGTTGCCGTAATTAAAGTATATTGAGCAGTTGAAGCATCCAACGTGTTCCTGTCATTAAAGGTGAAAGTTCAGATTGCTTCAGGGCAGTAACCACGGCATGATACTGAAATATATGTATTAGTATAACAGGTCCAAGTGCTCCAATGTTATCAGAGGATTTTACAGGATCATGGTAGGGTCTGTGCCATGAAAAACATTATTCCGAAGATCGTATGATCCAGGTCAATGATTAAGAAATATAATGCTACACGGGAACTATGTATAAACTATTGATAATGTAATACTTCTATAGGCCTAAATTTTGTAATACTTACTTGCTGGGGAAACTCTCCTGTCTCTAGTTGCATATTGATCAACTCTTTTGCAGCATGATTTAGTGGCGTAGGATCTCGTTCAACCTGAATAGAATGACCATGATTATAACACATGGAAATTAGAACAGTTTAAAATGATATATTAGCTGCTTAGAGTCAATTCAAATGAACGAGGAACAAACATACCTGCCCAGCATAAATTAAAGCCAACATTGCCCAAGCAGTGTTCACTGCATGAGGACTAGTGGCCTCCACATAAGCCTGTCAAATAGCGGAAACCAGACTTACTTTCACTAAATTTGACTTAGTGGGACAATATATTGATGGGTCAAAAGGAATAGCATTTAACAATTGCGAGTTATAGTGATTTTAATTGGACAAGCATTGTGCGATTAACTATAGAATAAAAGAACTCAAGTTGGTATCTTGTAAAATGAGGGCTTTACAGTGAAACGTTCAGGCTGGTAAGTTAAGCGCAGTATCGGCAACACAATTATAATATTACATATTCTTTGTCACCATTTCCCTATCCTTATGCCATCGCACCAACTGACGTGACTAATTTCTCTGTTCATGTGAAAACATCATTATTAATTGATTATAGACGAATAATCAGTAAGAATATTATGTGTGGAAACTGGAATTCCTCTTGAGAGCATAGGAGTTGTGCGGTGCTGAGTTAGGCATATAGCCATATACAACTAGTACCTACGAGTAAATAAAAGTATGCACATAAACCATGATGAAACAACCAAGAAGGGTTCAAAAAGAGGCAGGCAGTTAAGCCCTCGGTGACCCCCTCGCTAATCTCATTTTAGGGCTCCTTTGATTCTGAGGATTTTCATAGGAATTTTGGAGGATTAGAATCCTTAGAAAGTTCCCATGCATATTGGGGTGGACCTTTGATGAGGTGGCATGTGTGGTGAGGTGGCATGTATGCATGTTGAGATGAATAAAATTAGTGGGGATCAACTAGGTATATAGGATTACTACTCAAGACTAGCTAGACGATATGAACAAACTGAGTCATGGGAGGAAGCATAGCACAACTAATAAAGGCCGACCACCCAAGCCATCTTATAAGGCTGTGTTGCCCATCAGTTGGCCTTGCGTGTATAATGGACCTGGCACTGGAACAAGTGTTTGGTAGACCAAGAGTTCCACTGCTGACTATATTCCTAATGAAATTCCAATGAAATGGTTCGAATTTCTGAGCTCTTAGTGGATTTTGGGTTTGCAATAGTAAGCTGCAAGATATAACTACAAGTCATTGGTACTGGGAGAGTGGGATTCTGGTAAGATGACAATGAGGTTGAAAGATTTTTCATGGATAGGTAGATAGCATCTTGTATCAGGCCTATCAAGCTAACAAGTATGTCAACCAAGCATGACCTTGCCAAACCCTAAACAGAGCGTGTGTTTAATACAGAAAGAAGCAAGAATTACCTCAGTTTCACTAGAAAGATAAGACTCTCCCCATCCACCTGTACTTAGTTGCTTTGACAACAGAAAATTGCATGCTTTCCTTATGGAAGAACTATTTTCGTAAGTTCTTCCAGAAGCAATCAATCCTTTTACACCAAAGAACGTCCCATAAGTGAAACATATACCCCAAGTGCCAAACCTGTTAGTTGGTAAATAATCCAGTCAGTGACTGCAAATTTTAGAACGTCAAATAATTAACACCAAAAAAATAAAAAATAGATACCATGAGCCATCCTTTCGTTGCTTGTCCTCAATGAACTTGGAAGCATTTTTAATACATTTTCCTATCTCTTCTTTGCGGTACCCTGGGTAAAGCTCTTTGAACATAATTAGGGCCTGAAGCACAGATGATGTACATTCGACAGATCTATCAATTAGTTGAAGGGTGTGAATTAGCACTTCAAGTATATGAAAAAAACAGAAACAATGATATTTTCTGCAAGAAAGAAGATATATTTTCATCCTTACGGATAGTCGACAATAATGTTCAGAAAACTTTCAGAAGGGTTGAGAACCTATTGCCAAAAACAATCCAGGTTAGTGTATGTGTAGTCAGGAAAAACATGTTAAAACAACATTATCATTTGAACATTCTCGATAGATATATGATACACAGGAGGAATAACGATGAGCAAACAAAAGTCAAACAAAATGAAACCTGCACATTGTGAATTTGCAATCTGAAATTGTTTGGCCTGACTGCAAGATTATTTTGTGTATGGTTTTTTAAACCTGATCACACATAGAGTCCGCAAAAAATTGGCGTACTTGGTTTCCGTACAATAGAAGTAAAACCGTGAAATACTCACCTCTAATAGAGATGTAGTTCTCTTACACTCATATGTAGAAAATGTGCCATCTTTATTCTTCAAAGGAGAAAAAAGTATGATCAGCGATAGTTTATGTGAAAGGTTAATCATTCTGGCAGATCAGATAAACCATAGATAAGAAATGCAAAACAGAAGTACAACTATTTCAGTAGAATAAGAAAATGGTGTCGTAAGACAGCAGAGAAACTTATAAAACATACATACAACAACAACAACAACAAAGCCTTTAGTCCCAAGCAAGTTGGGGTAGGCTAGAGGTGAAACCCATAAGATCTCGCAACCAACTCATGGCTCTGGCACATGGATAGCAAGCTTCCATGCACCCCTGTCCATAGCTAGCTCTTCGGTGATACCCCAATCCTTCAGGTCTCTCTTAACGGACTCCTCCCATGTCAAATTCGGTCTACCCCGCCCTCTCTTGACATTCTCCGCACGCTTTAGCCATCCGCTATGCACTGGAGCTTCTGGAGGCCTGCGCTGGATATGCCCAAACCATCTCAGACGATGTTGGACAAGCTTCTCTTCAATTGGTGCTACCCCAACTCTATCTCGTATATCATCATTCCGGACTCGATCCTTCCTCGTGTGGCCACACATCCATCTCAACATACGCATCTCCGCCACACCTAACTGTTGAACATGTCGCCTTTTAGTCGGCCAACACTCAGCGCCATACAACATTGCGGGTCGAACCGCCGTCCTGTAGAACTTGCCTTTTAGCTTTTGTGGCACTCTCTTGTCACAGAGAATGCCAGAAGCTTGGCGCCACTTCATCCATCCGGCTTTGATCCGATGGTTCACATCTTCATCAATACCCCCATCCTCCTGCAGCATTGACCCCAAATACCGAAAGGTGTCCTTCCGAGGTACCACCTGACCATCAAGGCTAACCTCCTCCTCCTCACACCTAGTAGTACTGAAACCGCACATCATGTACTCGGTTTTAGTCCTACTAAGCCCAAACCCTTTCGATTCCAAGGTTTGTCTCCATAACTCTAACTTCCTATTTACCCCCGCCCGACTATCGTCAACTAGCACCACATCATCCGCAAAGAGCATACACCATGGGATATCTCCTTGTATATCCCTTGTAACCTCATCCATCACCAATGCAAAAAGATAAGGGCTCAAAGCTGACCCCTGATGCAGTCCTATCTTAATCGGGAAGTCATCAGTGTCGACATCACTTGTTCGAACACTTGTCACAACATTATCGTACATGTCCTTGATGAGGGTAATGTACTTTGCTGGGACTTTGTGTTTCTCCAAGGCCCACCATATGACATTCCGCGGTATCTTATCATAGGCCTTCTCCAAGTCAATGAACACCATATGCAAGTCCTTCTTTTGCTCCCTATATCTCTCCATAAGCTGTCGTACCAAGAAAATGGCTTCCATGGTCGACCTCCCAGGCATGAAACCAAACTGGTTTTTGGTCACGCTTGTCATTCTTCTTAAGCGGTGCTCAATGACTCTCTCCCATAGCTTCATTGTATGGCTCATCAGCTTAATTCCACGATAATTAGTACAACTCTAAACATCCCCCTTGTTCTTGAAGATTGGTACTAATATACTCCGTCTCCATTCTTCTGGCATCTTGTTTGCCCGAAAAATGAGATTGAAAAGCCTGGTTAGCCATACTATCGCTATGTCCCCGAGACCTTTCCACACCTCAATGGGGATATAATCCGGGCCCATCGCCTTGCCTCCCTTCATCCTTTTTAAAGCCTCCTTGACCTCAGACTCCTGGATTCGACGCACAAAACGCATGCTGGTCTCATCAAAAGAGTCGTCCAGTTCAATGGTAGAGCTTTCATTCTCCCCATTGAACAGCTTGTCGAAGTACTCCCGCCATCTATGCTTAATCTCCTCGTCCTTCACCAAGAGTTGGCCTGCTCCGTCCTTGATGCATTTGACTTGGCCAATATCCCTCGTCTTCCTCTCTCGGATCTTGGCCATCTTATAGATGTCCCTTTCGCCTTCCTTCGTGCCTAACCGTTGGTAGAGGTCCTCATACGCCCGACCCCTTGCTTCACCAACAGCTCGCTTTGCGGCCTTCTTCGCCATCTTGTACTTCTCTATGTTGTGTGCACTCCTATCCAGGTATAGGCGTCTAAAGCAATCTTTCTTCTCTTTAATCGCCTTCTGGACATCATCATTCCACCACCAGGTATCCTTATCTTCGCTTCTCCTTCCCCTGGACACTCCAAACTCCTCTGAGGCCACCTTACGAATGCAAGTCGCCATCTTCATCCACACATTGTCCGCATCCCCTCCTTCCTCCCAAGGGCCCTCCTTAATGACCCTCTCCTTGAACGCCTGAGCTACCTCCCCCTTGAGCTTCCACCACTTCGTTCTAGCGACTTTAGCCCGCTTATCCCGCTGGACACGAATCCGAAAGCGGAAGTCAGCAACCACCAGCTTATGCTGGGGTACAACACTCTCTCCACGTATCACCTTACAGTCTAGGCACGCACGCCTATGTTCCCTTCTCGAGAGGATGAAATCAATCTGGCTAGAGTGTTGGCCACTACTAAAAGTCGCCAGATGTGATTCTCTCTTTCTAAAGAGGGTGTTGGCTACAATCATGTTGTAGGCTAGAGCAAAGCTTAAGACATCTTCTCCTTCTTGATTCCTGATGCCATAGCCAAAGCCCCCATGCGCCCCTTCAAAACCTGTGTTAGATGTACCCACGTGGCCATTGAGGTCTCCTCCTATGAAGAGCTTCTCACCAATCGGTACACTCCTAACCATGTCTTCTAGGCCTTCCCAGAACTCCCTCTTGGTGTTCTCATTGTGGCCTACTTGCGGGGCATACGCGCTGATAACATTGAGAACCAAGTCCTCAACTACCAGCTTGACCAGGATAATCCGGTCCCCACGTCTCTTGACGTCTACCACTCCATACTTGAGGCTCTTGTTGATCAAGATGCCTACGCCATTTCTGTTTGCAGCCGTCCCCGTGTACCATAGCTTGAAACCGGTATCCTCCACCTCCTTCGCCTTCTGTCCTCTCCATTTGGTTTCTTGGACGCAAAGGATATCAACACCTCTCCTCACCGCTGCAACAACTAGCTCCCGAAGCTTCCCTGACAGAGACCCTACGTTCCAGCTACCTAAGCGAATCCTCTTAGGCTCGGCTAGCTTCCTTACCCTTCGCACTCGTCGAGTCAAATGCGAAGACCCTTGCTCATTTTCCACTACATCCGGGCGCCGATGTAGCGCGCCACTAAGGATGCGACGACCCGATCCTCGCTCACTTGCCACCGTATCCGGATCAAGATACGGCGCGCCACCTGGGGGGTGACGGCCCGGCCCTTGCCCATTTTCCACCACACCCGGGTTCCGATGTGGCGCGTCGCTGAGAGGGTTACGCCCTAACGAAAATCTTTTGGGTTTCATCTCCATAAGAGTGGCTGAGTTTTTACGTTGGCTCGCCAAGCCTATCACAACCCTCCTCCTTTACCCGGGCTTGGGACCGGCTATGTTGAAACTTATAAAACATACATAAGTAGAAAAAACAGTTTCAGTAAATATTTTTTTTTTGAACGGTCACCGGGGGGGAGAGGTTCCCCGCCTGAATATATTGCTCAAAAAAGCTGCCAAAGCCAAGAGTCACCCCTTAAGCTTTGGCTGATCCAGTTTATAAGGAAAACCGGATCGAAAACCTAAACAAATTGACCCCGTTTATGAGGAAAACCGGGCCAGAAACCGTACAAGTAACACACTTACAGAAGATGAGAAAAAAGACACCCAGGACATGTCACGACCTAGCTAGCAGACCGAAGGACCATCATCATGAGAGACAAAGTAGATGTGGGGTGCCATCGAGGGATCACAATACCAAGACTTTGCAAGCAACCTAACGCACCGCACCGGCGTGCGTACCAAGCCCACGGCGCAACACAGGAGCATCCACAATCAACGAGTGCCACACCTGGACACGAACCTTGACTGGGAACTCCGCCACAGGTATTCGGAACGATTAGCAAGTTGGGGAGGCATCTTGCGTCGTCGTTGAGCAAAGATGAACCGAGACAACACCAAGAGCATGAAGCTCGCCGCAACACAACGGCATCCATGGGAGGGTCTTGAGCATGCACAACGTGGACGACACACCAGACGATGGGCAGGGGCGGATGAATGGCAGCGAAGGGCTCGGCGAAGAGGCGAAGTCGATTGTGGTACGGGGTGGATGGGAGGCGATGAGAGAATTGAAGCAAAACTCAGAGGTCAAAACAGAGAGCAAAGGAAACACCATACGGACATGGAGGGGATGCAGACCGCGCCATCAACATGGAAGAGCGGCGTGAGAGCGCCGCCGCAGTCGTGGCCGGACGAACCGGCAGAGATTTCTCCCCATCCCCCAGTCCAACGAGGAGGAGGCAGTACAGCGCCACCATGGTGGGATGCGGCGCCCGCAGGCGTCACCGCTGGCAGCCAGCGGCCGCCGGCACGGATTTCTCCATGCCTCCTCACACCCTCCACCACCACCACACCCAAACTCCGACTGACCGGACATAGAGGATTCAATCCGACAACCCTGAGAAAGGAGCACGCCCAGACGAGCAGATCCGCGACGAGAAACGGCAGATCGGAGATCAGCGCATTCGCGCGCACCCACCACCGTGCAGCACCCGAGACGCGGGCACATGCTCGCCCAGCCCACGCGAGCACGGGGCCGGGGGAGGGGGGGTTGATCTGACGAGCAACATGGGAGCACCCCCATCGACGGCGACGAGCTGAGTGGAGCAGCAGCCACCGACAGAGGGCCAGCACGCGCCAGCCGGCGGGCACTGGCGGCCCAGGCGGGAAGATGTGGGAGGCGGATTTTGGATCTTGGGAGGAGGCAGATGTCGCGGGCGGAGAGCAGAGCATGGCCTTGCCGCCGCCGTCCGCCGCGGGACCGGCCCGACGGCCTCCGCCGGCGCCGGCGATGCAGGGGGCCGCCTCGATCTGGCGGTGGTGGACGCGGAGGGGAGCACCGGACGGTGAGGCAGGGCGGCAAGGGTGGGCTTGGATTGAAGTGGGAGAGGTCGCCGCCCGGTTTCCGGAGCCGGCCTTCGCCGCCGCCGCCGCCGGTGAACCTGGCGGCTAGGGTTGGGGTCTACATATGATTGTATTTTAGAGGCTGTTTGGATGGAGTCCATACAGGCATGTTTTCTCTCAGGCAGCGATCTCAGCCTCAGGCTTAGGAAATCCAACGCCTGAGGTTCCTGCCTGAGTCAGGCAGCTTTTTCTGGAAGGAAACCAAACAGGCCCTTACGCAGTTGGCTATCTCCTCGTCTGTACAAATGATTCATAATACAAACCAGAGTGCTGGATGCACAAAAATCCAGGGGAGCAGAAAGTTGACAAAGTCACAGCCCAACCAAGCCTAACCAAGCTTAGCATACAGTCACAAAAAAAAGGCAACCAAAATGAATAAAACAATTAGCTGGTGGCTGATGTGGCATTGGCAGGGCCCGAAGACCCTAGACACAGGAAGGCATAGGAGGCACTCTCATGGGACAGCTCTTGGATATGGGCTGTCTAAGCATCCTAGAGGGAAATCCCTAGAGGCATCAGACAAGCAGGCCAAGCCCAACTGTCGCTATTGACCATTAGGTCCATTCCACGAGGCTAACACTAAATAGAGCGGCAATGATATCAAGTAGACAGGCCTTGATAATGATGATAGAATCAGAAAACAGTGATGCTTTGAAGAAGAGAAAACTCTACAATGAATTTGCCTCATACTACAAGATAAGCATCTTGGACTATTAGCTGTATATTTTTATCAATGTTTGCTAGTATTAAAAATGTATTATTTTATCACTGACTTTATATTGATATTTGGAACCAACCTCAAAGTCATTGAGGAGGTCAAGACTTTTCTATCTCATAACTTTGAGATGAAAGATCTTGGTGTGGTTGATGTTATCTTGAACAAGCTATTTGAGATAATGAGGGTGGAATGACACTTTTGCAATCCCACCATGTTGAATATATTTTGAGTCGTTTTGGATATTCGTACTGCAAAACTTTGCCAACATCATATGATCCTACAAAACAATCTTTGGAAGATACTATCCTACAAAACAATCTTTGGAAGAACCCACCTATATGAGCCCGACTGTTGGTCAATCTATGAGATAGGGTAATCTCTAGTAAGCTCATGAATAGGGCAAAAGTGTGACTAATATGCTCCACCCCGGGGTTAGCCTTTGGCAGCCTAGTACCGGTAAGACAATGGGCGAAACTTCTTTACACCAAATTGACATTTCAAGGCATAGTCCATTGTTCAGTTGTGGAGGAGTGTAGCTCTTTCTTCTAGGTGGATGTTCAACCTTAACTGGTCTCCACCAAAAATAATGATATATCAACAAAGGACAACACTATGGGCCTTCGAGATCTGGTGGAGGATTGTTGAAATATAGATGGGCTTTAGGCCCATAAAACAACTTCAAAAAAAAATCTCTCGGGGCCCATGTGGGTGTCATGACATGGTTGTGGGAAGTTTAGTCCCACCTCACAAGTGAAGGAGAGTTGAGACCCCTTTATAAGAGTTTCTCTTCCACATGCTATTGGAGCTTGAGAAGAGAAGTGGTACACGTGCGCTCCTCCTCTCACCCGCCTTGCCATGCTATGCCTTGCCCACGTGCGTGTCGTGTTTCATCCACAAGCCGAGCCAAGCTCAGACCTATGTCATGTGTGCCTTAATTTTTGCCGATCAGGAATGGATAATTAATTGGCAGTTAATTGTGATTCATTAAAGGACGCAATTAATTACGAGCGTTAACAGGCGCAATAAGAATCCGAGACGTCAGATCATGGGTTGTTGCCGACTCGGGCATGGGTCCAGCCCCACGTCTCCCTACCACGACCGCCTATATTTTGGAGGTGTCGGCAACCCTAGCCGTCACCCAGATCATATCACATCTGCTCTACCGCCTCGCGCACAAACCCACCGTCGTTCCACTCGGTGCTGCTGCTTCCGGCGATCCATCATGTCCATCGTGTGCATGGCTGTACAGGAGAGCAGGCCTCCAGAACCCCACCCTTTGTGATCCTGCACCCGGAGAAGGGCGATTAGGTTTTTGAGGAGCATCTCCTACATGACTGCTCGCCACTGTTCAACTTCGACTACGCCCTCGTCCTCTCGACATCGCCATGAGTCAGACTAACAAAGCCGAGAAGAAGACTACTGAGGATGCTGCGCCACCACAACGGCTTTGACCTGGCCCTGGAGGGTATAATTCGTTTACCCCTCTCCTGTTTATTTCTATGTTGGTCGTACTAGCTATTTACGTAGATGTTTCTGCTATATGCGTAGTACATGCCTACCTGATAAGATATCAGTATGAATTTAATACTATCAACGGCATGTTCATGATTATTTATGGATTAAATCAATTAAAAATTGCTAATTTATCCAACACGAACAAGGGTGGGATCACACTAAGTCAGCGAAACAGACCAACTTCGATCTAGAGGCAGGGTTGTGTGCGGGCGAGAGCATGTGGAGCCAGTGGTTAGTGAGGGGTATCAAACAAACAAGGAATGGCGGGTGGATGCATCTTGGTGCTGGGCGCCGAGAAGTGCTGGTGGAGGGCACTGACGAAAACATTGGGAAGAAGCCTCATTGATTTTTGTTGCCATGTGGTGTGGATCGATCTGAGAAGAGGGGATCAACAGAGACCAAAGGATGGGATCAAAATTGAGAATGAGACGAGGACACTTGATTGGGGTTTCGATTAGGAGTAGATGAGGTGGGCTAGATATCGATCAGGGAAAGCGATGTTGAGAAGGAGACCAAAATAAGGAACTGATCGGAATTGGATGAGTTGCACATCCAGTGAAAAAACTAGGCTCTGATATTATGTTAGAGGAGCAACTTAACTGTATTGGAGAGACTTGGAGTACAAGTAATGAAATCAGACTAATACAAGCACGTACAGAGACCTATACCAATACTAATACTCCTTAACTGTATGTATTTAACCAATGTGTACATAGAATCAAAGATTAGATCCTGAATCTTGGTGAGTCGTTAGTTCATGATACAAAATTACTTTGTGACATAAAAAATTCCAGGTTGCTAGGCATAGACGCTCGATCGTTTGTAGCCGAATGTTGAACGGTTTTGATTTATCTCATAGCATTAAGCATGAGTCATGGCCACACACGAGCTTTATTTAGACCACCACATAAGAGAGGAACATAGTGGACCGGATTAGGTATCATTCGTCGAATGTGGTCTTATCCATCTGTGCCAGCGCCAACTCTTGAGAAACCGTAGCCGCTCCTCGACCCCCAGCCGCCGCCCCTCTCCTCGACCCCCTCCCCCCGATCTCCTTCCTCTCGATCCGATCTAGGGCTTCGAGTCGTCGCCTCCAGAGCTCCGCGGGGCAAAGCCCAGGCGGGGGATGATGAAGACGACAGGGCCTTCCTCCGCGGCGGCTCCGGGATGCCATTACGGCGGAGATCTGCGCGGGTGTCCTGGACATATGCGTCGTCCGACGTCGGTGGCACAGCGGTGAGGACCCCTTCGCCGTTGATGGCTCACACAGGCGGGGTGGTGGTGCGCCTCCGATCGTGCAGTTTCCCAGCGGCAGACGTCACCCATGTGCTTGCGAGATGATAGAGGTAGATCTAGTGGTCCAACCGGGGATGGGCATGAATTTGCCAGCGAAAGCTTGGTTTGGCCTCGGCCAGAATCGTCAACGGTGGCGTCCGCGGGCGTCGTTACCTCGTTGGAGGCGTTGTGTGGCAATTAGCGATCCCTGTGTGCCCTGGGGGAAACCCCAAATTCTGGCTTTCCGAATCAGATGATGGCGAGGTTCTTGCATTGTCACCCCCATGGGAGCATCATCTTTGGGGTTGTACATCAGCTGGAGGTATAAGTGTTTGGCTTCATGGCTGGGCGCAGGTCTCCGTATGCTTCTCGTGCGGTGACTAAGTGGAGTGGCGTGCCATCTACAGTGTTGACGATAGCGAGTCTTGGCGGCAAGGTGCATCGGGGTCTTGGCTCTGCATACCGTTTGATGGGCGCGCGCAGGAGGCTGGTGCTGTCCGACATCGTGGTGGCGTCGACGGCAAAAGGGTTTGCCAGAATCAGTGCATTGATTGCTCCTGAAGATGGACTGCGGAAGAAGGCGGTAACGGATGTACACGCTGAGGGTCTGCTAGACCGGTTGGTGCTCCCGGCTAGCCGGCGGGCAGCTTGTGAGGCCACTGGATTTCTTGGTGTGCGTGACACGAGACTAGGGCACATCATCTATCGTGTAGGTAGGGCGACATTTTTCACCAGGAAGGTGACTCTGGGTTGATCTATGTATTTACTTTGTAAGGCCTTGTTGAATAATGCAATAAAGATGGCTGTGTGCATCGCTCGATGCAGAGGCCAGGGGTAATCCTCCTTTTCGAAAAAAGGTATCATTCATCTATAGTACCTCACAGAATTGACAAAAGTAAATAGGTTAGAGTCATACCATAAAAGAAAGTAAGCAATCGACTGCATCATGCAACCTTTCTCCTTTTATGGGATCCCCCACAAGATTAGGAGAGATCTTCGACAACAACAACAATGCCTAAAGAAGAGTATTAAAGAAAAATCAAGTATGTAAGTAGTGACCTAAACATGTATTATAAAAGATTACAAATTTTGTGCAGAATGACGATAATATGTGTATAATGAGTTTTATGTGCATGAGTTTTAGCTATGTTCTCCTTTCATGTGTGTAAACCATAATGCGTGCAAAACGCACCTAATTAAGTTGATTAGATCAATGTTCCTATTAGAATCAATGATGAAGTGCATATCAAAGTACTATGCTCAATATATCAGTCTTTTAACAGCAAAGAACCTTCCACATTTCTAGATTAAAGGGAATATTAGAAGTAACTTGTCTTGACCTTAAGTGCTTCTGCAGTACAATCTGATACAGACCACCCATTATCCGTTGTTGAAAGTGTCCATGAACCTTTTGACCTATGGCGGTAATAAGTTTCACTGTTAGGATGGTTCTCAAGAACCTTCCCGTACAAAAGAAATGCATGTCAAAATTTAGTATGCAAATAAATATTATTTTGTTTACACTATACATGGTTATGAGATAGAGAACCTGTGAACTTTTAATGAACTCATGGGCTTTCCGAAGTGTTGGACCAAACTCATTGACAAGGTCTGTCGAGCAATATGCTTGAACAATAAAAGCAAGCTCCCAGCTTTGACAACCATCATAAACCTGTTGTAAAGAAAGTACGGGATAAAGGTGTCTTTAGTACACATGTCTCTTCACATTGCAAACAAGTATTTGATGCTTTTTGAAATTAAATGACGAAAAACATGTATTCCACATGTGTATGTAATGCGGTTCTCTTGTCAAAGACAGGAAAAACATCACCATAGCTATATGGATATATCTACAAACAAATTAGTACAGCGAAAATTTTGACAAGTCATTAAAAAAAATAGTGCACGTTTTTCTATCAAAACATAGGAATATATTGAGTTCACTGTAAAGTTCTGCTGCCTTTCTACTAGGAAGGTTACCGGGTAAGTTAAAACATCTCGGATATGAATATGGGTGTATCTCATGGTAAAAGAATGTTGTGGTTCTAACTTTTAAGTGCATCTCATGGTACTAAATAAAGTACATGCCGAATAAGTATAATTATGATAAAGCTAGATTAATGAAACATAGCTCAAAAATGTGTTGCTACATTGTTTGTGAAGTAGAGAATCCAAATTACAATAGTATTTCCTACATGGGAACTTGTGCGGCATAAAGTCAATTCAATGCAAGTCAAGATGGGTCAACGCGGCCAAGGCCGCCCAGGCGCGCTGGCTGGAGGCCCGGATCGCCCCTCACCGTTCCATCTCTACGGTGGACGACTGGCACTTCTGTGGCAAGCGCTCTCGCCAGTTTATAAAGGGTTGGGGTGCGAACCTTGGGCGAGACCTTCGGGGCCGCAAGAAGGCCATTCTCGCCTCCATCCAAGTCCTGGACCTCCAGGCCGATTCGGTGGGACTAGCCCCCGATGGCTGGATGCTTCGGTACGACCTTGAGGATCAGCTCATGGTCATCTACACTAACGAGGAGGCGTATTGGCGGCTTCGGGGAACCCAAAAGTGGGTCCTCAAGGGTGACGCCAATACCGCCTACTTCCAGGCCATCGCCAACGGCCGTAGGAGGCGTAATACCATTCCCCTGCTCTGGGATGGGGAGACCCTCTTGCAACGTCCAGCTGACATCCGAGCGCATGTGGATGGCTTCTATAAAGCCCTCTTCTCCGCCTCCCCCCCCCCCAGGGGGGCTTGGCCCTTGCTCGAGACTTCTGGATTGGCACCCAGTGCATTTCAGCTAAGGAAAATCTAGCCCTCACGGCTCCGTTTACTGAGGAGGAAGTGTGGTTGGCGATTAAAGGGATGAACCCCTCGTCCGCCCATGGCCCCGACGGTTTGCCTGTGAAGTTCTTCTAGACCTTCTGGACTGCTATAAAACCGGAGATCATGGCCCTCTTCGAGGAGTTCTATGTGGGCACCATTGACCTCCATCGCCTTAACTACGGGATCATCACATTGATCCCCAAGGTCCCCGGCGCCTCGGACATCTGTCAGTTTTGACCGATCACGGTGATCAATGTCATCTTCTGCATTCTGGCAAAGGGGTACGCCAATAGGGTGGCCCCTTTGGCTGACCGCATCACCCACCCGGATCAGTCCGCCTTCCTCCAAGGCCGGTACATCTTGGATGGGGTTCTTGTCTTTCACGAAGTTCTGCACGAGGTCCGGTCCAAAAACCTCAAAGCAGTCTTCCTGAAAATAGACTTCCACAAGGCTTACGACACGGTTAGCTGGTCCTTCCTTCGGGAAGTGTTGCTTAGGAAAGGCTTCGACGATCGCTGGGTCACCCGTGTCATGCAGATGGTGTCCTCGGGGTGCACCGCGGTGAACATTAATGGGGAGATCGGGCCCTATTTCCCCACCTTATGTGGGGTCAGACAGGGGGGACCCCTTTTCTTCATTTTTGTTCAACATGGTGGTCGACGCCCTTGCCTCGATCCTTGACAAGGCTAAGGCCGCTGGCCACACCCACGGCATCGTTCCACACCTTGTGGAGGGAGGTGGTGTATCCCTCCTCCAATATGCCGACGACACCATAATCATGGTGCAAGGCTCGGAGGCCGATATTTCGAACCTGAAATTCCTGTTGCTGTGCTTCCAGCAACTGTCGGGTCTCAAAATAAACTTCGATAAGAGCAAGGTGATGGTTCTTGGCTACTCCCCCACCAAAAGTCAGAGTATTGCTAACCGACTTAACCGTCGGCTTGGGTCGTTCCCAACCACCTACCTGGGGATCCCCATCAGTGACTCTCGACTCTCCGTGGCGGATCTAAGGCCCTCCGTGCTCAAGCTTCAGCACCGCATCGAGCCTTGGCAGGGCCGTTGGTTGTCTAAGGCGGCATGGACGATTCTCATCAACTCCTCCCTGTCCAGCCTTCTTCTGTTCATCATGAGTTTCTACAGCCTTCCCGAGACGCTTCACCATGAGATCGGCTCAGTCCGGACGCGTTTCTACTGGGCCGGCGAGGGCGATAATAAGAAATACCATATGGTTCGCTGGACTGACATATGCAAGCCTAGGGACCAAGGCGGCCTCGGTATCATGTCCTCCAAGCGTATGAACCTGGCGCTCCTCACGAGATGGCTCTGGCGCATTGCGAATGGCGAGGGTGGCCTATGGTTGCAAATCATTCAGAACAAATACTTGCGCGGCCAACCCCTTGCCTTTTGCACTAGGACGGGAGGGTCCTAGTTCTGGCAGTCCGTCATCCAACTTCTCCCGGTTCTCCGTCTCGGGACCTCAACCGCGTTGGCTCTGGGACAACCACTCTGTTTTGGTTTGACCAGTGTGTTGGGGACTCCCCTTAGCTGCCAGGTTCCCGGATCTTTTCTCCATCGCGGTGGAGCCTAGGATCTCTGTCGAGACGGCCCTTATTGATTTAGGGCGTCTCGCGCTCCGGCGGCCATTTGGGCCCCCAGAAATCACCGCCTGGCATAAGCTCCTCGAGACCGTTGCTCCCATGAGCCTGACCTGGCGCACCCCCTTGATCGCCTGTCCTGGCGTCTTGAGCCCTCGGGCCAGTTCTCCACAAAATCCATGTACTAGGCCATTGCCCCCTCCCCTGCGCCGGCGTCCTGGAGGTGATCTGGGCTATCCGTGTGCCCCTCAAGATCCGGATCTTCGTGTGGCAATGGATCCGTGACCGGCTTCCCTCCGGCGTGGAGATGGTAAAACGGCACGGCCCGGGCGATGGGATTTGCCCCCTATGTGGGACCGAGGAAAAACCTCGAATCACATCTTCTTCTCGTGCGTCTCCGCCCAGTTCCTTTGGGGCTGCCTCCGTGAGGTTGTCGGCGGCAGCTGGTGATACTAACTTCCCCGACCTCCTCACCGAGGTCCAGTCGTCCACCCCGTCAGGCCGCCACATTAGGTGGCTGCTCATTGCGGTCCTTGCTTGGATGCTTTGGACCGTGCGCAACAAGCTTGTCATCCAGCGTGTTCCTCTTCGACGTGCCACTGACGCGGTCTTCAAATTGTGTGGTTACTTGCAGCTCTGGCGGCCGCTTAGCCGTCACCAGGACCGGGACGCCATCAACACCATCATCGTCAACCTCCGCTCGATGGCTCTCCGCTTGGTGCCGCCGCTTCCTCCTCCACTACCCGAGCCGGACTAGACTCTTTGATGCTGCTGCTGCTGCGGTTGTTCCGCCTTTGTTTTCATTTTAGGGCTTGTTGAGTCGTGCCCTCAGCAGAACCCTCTTGTACTCTTTGTTGTGAGACTGTGTGTGTGTGGGGGGGGGGGGGGGGGGGTGAACTCTTGTGGTACTTTGTGGCTTGGTGGTTTGCTTTATTTATAAAGCAGGGCGAAAGCCTTTTTTGGTAATGCGGCCAAGGAGTTCACAATTCAAGGAGAAAGTCAAAGAAATAAAAGAGAAGGTCAAAGGAACAGACCCAAGAAGAATGATATGGTACACTTTGTTTTTTATATGTATTGGTCGAGCTGTAGCCACGTGTTAACGTGCTTATAGACATATGGTTCCATGTTTCTTTTTCATTTATTTTCTTTATTTTTAGTTCTTTTAATTGTTTCACTAGTTTTTCCAAAGATTATGTATCAATGCTTTTATTTTTCTGTTAAATTTCCACAAACGTAATCTTTTGCTCTAGAGAATTTCTAGTTCACCTTTTCTATTAACTATCATAAATTGGTCCACAGATAGTGATCCAGTACTTCCATTTTATTGTCCTTAGATAATTCAATTAACCTGTTTACCAGCATGCATGATGCTTTCCAACAAGATGTATTGTTTCTTATGTAGACAACTAGACATTTGTTAGAAAACAATCAAAGTATTGATTAATTATGTTTACAGAATTTGCAATATCCTAGTTCATTTGTCAGTTAGTATGAACGCTACAGTTTAATTCCATGGTTTTCTTATATATTTTATTCCATATATACTAAAGAATACAAGCACATTGCTTGGGGACTACATGACCATCTATTCCATTGTTGCAGAGGACTCTTTTGATCCACACCATGATTTTGTCTGGTCCTCCAAGGTCCCGATCAAAGTCAAGATCTCCGCATGGCTTCTCCTCCGTGACCGCCTAAATACGAAGGCCAACATGTTCCACAAACATATTGCTCAATCTGCAGCCTGCCCAAGATGCCAAGATCCGTGTGAAGATGCTCTACACCTCATCTCCAACTGCTCCTATGCTGCACAAGTGTGGTCTCGCCTCGGCCTGCCTGCCCCGACCTCTCTCACTGCGCTTCACCAACACCCGGCAGTTTAGGGCCTCAACCCTAACATCTGGCCATCGGTGGCCTTGACTGTTACCTGGAAGCTATGGGACTCAAGAAAGGCCTTCGTGTTCAGAAACGAAGACCACCCACCCCGAGTAACGATAAGAAATATTGTAGCAGATTGCTCCCTCTGGATTTTCCGTTTCAAAAAGACTGAAAATAGTTCCTCTGCTAGACAGTGGCTACACTTTCTATCCTCTGCAATCCCTTCTGAGTGAAAATTGTACCCATACTCCTGCTGTAACTCTCGGATCCTTCATTTGAGTGGTAATATATTCAGGTGGGGAAGCTCCCCCCCCCCCCCCCCCCCGGTGACCGTTCAAAAAAAAAATACCGAGCTGGATCAATTGGTACCTAGAAATCATCCAATCTTGATCCACTCGGGGCATGCAAGACGATTCTTAGGCCGAGAGATAAATGGGCCTTGGGAACAGTTTGGCCTCACTAGCGATTGAGAGGTTACGGATTGCTCAAATGATGGAGAGGGGGTGGGGGCGAGTCGCGAACGAGGCGCCATCTTTCTGTGCAAATAATTAGGTCATGCTCCAACGAGAGGACAACTGATTGTATGTGACATTCTTTTCTCATAATTAGGTCTCACTGGTAACAAACTTTCAAGAGATACAAAATGCAGAAACAGATAATCTACTAGCAAGAGTATGATCAACAAGATAAATAACTGAGCTATTTATTTAAAGGTTACTGATAATGGTCCTCAGCAACTCTGAACCATAAACAAGTGGAGTGAAGGACAAGTAGCGGACAAGATACACAAGATGGTGTTACCTGTGCTTTCATGCCATCTTCTGCAAGCCATAAATAGTCATAGATCCTTGGAAGATGCAACTTCAGTGCATCTGAATTTGGATCCTCGCTCCAACAACAAATCATATCTAGTGCCTAGCAATCAACAAGTGTTGTCAATGTGAAATGAATCAGTTTGTGAGATTAATTGCAAGCAACTGTCAAGAAAATATGAAAAATGGCAATGGGGTTATTTGGATGGTAAAATTGCTAATAGGGATGTTAACAAATGAACTTGGCATGTATGAAGGAATAAGCTACAAATGCAATCACGTTCAGTTTCAGGGGTAGAGTTGTAGAGATAGATCGGAATTGCCCCCACTCTACAAATGCATGACGAAATAATACTAAACATCTGTAGTTCTATTCTTCCTCTGTATGCATATTTTTAGTACAGTAATGTACCAAGGTTATTGTGTCATATAATTGCAAAATGAGGGTGGCAAAACATTATTGCAGTGAGTGTTTCATATATCAGGACAGGTGCCACCTAGAATGTGTGGAGACAAACAGTATTGAGTATGAGGCTTTTCCCATAGATATTGTTAAGATTTCCAGAATATATATTACAGGAAAATGACATACGGACAGGCAAAGCCTTGCAAAGCATGCATGATATGAACACAGTCCTATTTAACTCGGGCCTGGCCATAAATATAAAGCTTGGTCCTTAGTAAAAGAATTAGGTCTGGCCCCAAACATTTTTCCTTAGAAAACCACAGCATCTGCTTCTGTTACCTTGTTAATCGGACATACGCCAATGTATTTAGTGCTTTCGTCTTCATAATGTATATGTTTCATGAGGTTCTTCAGCGCTGTATCTCTCAACTTATTGATTGGCCAACAATTCAACACTGGTTCTACAAATTTATTAAGGCAAGTCCAAATAACATTTTGCAGCAACGACCGTGGATAGCGAAGGTCTTCCTGCATGCAACAAATCATAACAGATAATCAAGCAGCAAAAGGCATATATCTAGACAAAGAAATTAAAAAACTGACAGTTTAATCCAAGGAAAATACTAAGGATTCTTCATGATTAATAAAAAATGGTGATCTTTCTTAGCAAGTTTGATCAGCAGTTTCACCAGTTGTGTAGTGCTTCATCAACATATGTTTCCACATAGTCATATTTCTCAGAAGGTAATTGTTTTTTTTTGCTTCATGAAAACATTAGAGGTGATCTATATCTATACCTACTAATAAAAGAAATAGGTATTCTTAGTCCATCATACTATTTTATAGAAAACCCCCTAATGTTTCTGACATTAAACCCGCAATACATATCAAATGTTTTTTAAAATACTCATATCTTTTAAACCGTAACTCCAAATTTAACATGTCATATATGGAATTTGATTAGAAAAATATATAGATTCTGAATATGATGTTAGTTTACCTGTAACCATTTAAAAAAATACTATCTAGAGTGCAATCTTAATCAGCAATGCATTATCTGTCTTTCTTTCATATCAGTACTTATCCGGATTGTGGATGAACTTACTTACTTACTTACTTACGAAGCCTTTTATCCCAAACAAGTTGGGGTAGGCTAGATATGACCCTTTCACGAGGACTTCCCAGGAGGTCACCCATCCTAGTACTACTCTCGCTCAAATTGGTTTCATACCCAAAAGACTGGCTAGTTTTTACGTTGGCTCGCCAAGCCTATCACAACCCTTAGATATGAAACAATTTCACGAGGACTTCCCAGGAGGTCACCCATCCTAGTACTACTCTCGCTCAAATGGGTTTCATAGCCAAAAGACTGGCTAGTTTTTACGTTGGCTCGCCAAGCCTATCACAACCCTTAGATATGAAACAATTTCACGAGGACTTCCCAGGAGGTCACCTATCCTAGTACTACTCTCGCTCGCCAAGTCATTACATATGCTGCTGCTGCTGCTGCTGCTGCACTTCGTAATTCATATGTTTTCAACAAAAACGTACTATCCACTGTATTTGCTTCTAAAGTAAGTTTTGCTTTTAGAGAAAGCAGTCTCACTAAACAAACCTTAGCACAAGTATCACGTGCTTTGTTCCAATCAATCTCGCTGTATGATACACTATAGAGCTCCTCTCTTATTGCCATTATTGTTGGTGTAATTGGGCCAACAAACTTCTTACCGTAAAGATAAGACATTGGCATATAAACCAACCGGCAAAAGCACCAGAATCGTCCTGTGGAAGAGAAAGTTCACCTGAATAAGATGATTATAAAAAGAAAACTCGACCAACAAGGCAGTACACCCAGTGGCATTGTTTTAAAGAATAATGACTGCCGGTCACTCCACGGTGCAGAATAAATTCCACCCCATGCGGGAGTCGAACCCTGGTGGGCGGGTCGTTGGAGAACCCACACAAATCAAGCGATGCTCAAATGACCAACAACAATTCAAATGCATTTTTTATGATCCTCATTACTGAATTCTTTTTTATTTCCTGCCTTTTAGCCACGTAAACAATACAACTGAGCACCAAAATTTAATTTCACAGCTAACAAGCATCTCCTGTTACTTATTAGTTTAGAACCATCATCATCCTATGCATGATACAAACTTATATTACCCCCTCCATTTTTGTTTACTCCACATATTAGCCTTGACTGAAGTCAGACTTTGTAAAGTTTAACCAAGTTTATGGAAAACAATATGAACATTTACAGTAACAAATTTGGTATGTATATGTTAATTTTTTTCTAACAACTTGGACAAAGTTTATAAAGTTTGACATTACACAAAGCTAATACATGGAGTAAATAAAAACGGAGGGAGAACATTCATAATATTGTGAAAACAGATGAAGTGGTCTTGAATGATCGAGTACGTTTCATAAAATTAAATGCAGAGTGTCAAAACTATAAAACCTATGAAAATAGTTTAGCACTTGATAAACTACGTTCCAATAAAATCCAACTTATTATTATCTTTTTAATGAGTGGTATCCTACCAATCCGTGTCATTGCAAAATGGATGCAATGGAGATTGAGCATATTAAAACATTTTCAAAACTTATCTAGAGTTTACAAGCAAACGTAACTTTTGAAATCTATCAAAATCAAATTAGTTAATAGCCAATAAATATATGCATGAACATGTCAATATGGTCACACATGTTATCATTAAAACATGCATTTAGTGTAGGATTAAAAAGGAGAAGAAAAGATATTAGATAGTAAGGAGAAGAACAAAAAAGTTAGATAGTAAGAGCAAATATGGCGTCCACTGCATTTTTTCGGGAGTAAGGAGAAGAATAAAAAAGTTAGTACGAGCAAATATGGCGTCACTGCATTTTTTCGGGAGGGCATTACATATTTCGAAGATCAATATTATTTACCCAGACAACATAACAAGTACCTGGATGAATCGGAAGAAAATGCGGGACAAGCCATAACTCAGGAATGGTCGAATTATTTCCAGACCATTCATATAAACCAACCACCTTCAGTAGAAAAAAACATGAATAGCTTGCATTAACCCCTCCTTAGTCAAGAAATAACAATTTCTAGACAAGTAAATAGCTGCAACTGGACTTTTGGCAACCAACATTTGATAATTCTGGGTTTCAGAGTTTCCAAACATACCCTAGAAACTGCAAAGCGAATATATTTTACTATGACTGCTTCCACTTTATTAAAGTGAAGATGAATAATATGCTAAAATCTACTCTAGTAATCGGCATAGAAACAACAAGTAGTCATGGAAAGACATATTAATCTGAGGAAAGATATTAACTTGGAAAAATACCATTCAATATCAACGGTTTTAAGAAATTTAATCTGTTTGCTGATTTGTTAAGAATCTAGCACATGCATACAAAAAATTCATTTTAAAAAGCATTCTGTTTAAACTTCACTTTAGGATTGTTCAAGCTAGTTAGGGAAAAGGTTCTTAATATATAGGGGTTTGACAGAGAATCCATGTGTTAGACTAAAGAGTACCCAATTTTAGATCAAAGAACCCAGGCCCAAAGGAACCCCCTTATTTTCACATACACAAGCATATATATATTCCAAATTACTTATTGTTTACGTTTCCGTGGCATACCGAGAGCCATATCTTTCCCCATTGTGGTATTGCAGTTGCACTTCCACGCAATAGAATCCAAGCACGTCCCTTGGTTAAGGCATCATTTTCCACCTCGCCAAGAAGCCTTAAGGTAACATAGTTTAAGCATGATCCAAACATGGTGCTCGGACCCAACACTTGCGTGCCCCAACCACCATCTTCATTCTACACGGATTACATTGCGCATAATTTTGTCATGGTATTTTGTACCATCGAACAGTAATGCACATTTAGGATATAAAGACTATTGGTAGTAAATAGCTGGAATCGAAGTTTGCATGCCTGATGGTTGTAAATATAGCGACAAATCTCACGTCGATGTTCTGTTGATAGGACAGTATTGAGTGATCCAGTAACATGTAGAGCAAATATCTGCGAGAATAACCAAATGTTAGTTCAGACACTAACTATGTTACGCAACCCTTGATAACTAATCCACGACTATCTAAAAACCAAAATCAAGTTGAACTGTCCAATATCTGAAACTATTAGATTATGCTGGTAAAAGCAAACTGATGTACCTTGTGTATGGAGTAGTATAGGTTGCACTATAACTAGATACTCCCTCCGTTCCAAAATAGATGACCCAACTTTGTACTAACTTAGTACAAAGTTGGGTCATCTATTTTGGAACGGAGGGAGTAGTTCTTAAGCACAACAAGAGGTAATCGAATGACAAACCTTCATAGCAAAGGTAAATTAACTTTTACTATACAATTTCATTGGTCACTGAGGCGCTGCATAGAAGTTATATAAAGGGCACTAGACAGATACACCCAACTGTTGGGGAAAACTTTAGTAAAATTTTATGTAATTACTCGAAACAAAATTATGTGGCAAACAATCCGATTCACCATAGAACAACAGGGTTTATGCTTTCTCCTAGCAATGTCCACCAACAAAATATAAATATTCCAGGAAATAAAGCCAAATATAGTGTCATAAGTAACAAAATATATACCAAGATGGGCATAATGAACAAAATTCCACTGAAGTCCCCGGCCCAATGCCCATCGTGTGCTTGTAGAGCAGAATGCTGGCTAAGGCATCGCCTTAATGATGTTAGTAAAGTCTCTTCTGAGACTTGTGCACTGTCTGCAAGCTTGATGGCTGGAAGGTCCACCTGAAGATGCTTTTCTTTTGCATACTGCAATACATAATAGTCCATGGTGAGAATTTTACGGTGGATGCTATAATTACTGAAGCCCATATTGCATCAGTAGAGCAATAAACTGATATGTTTGTAAAGAAGTTTGAGCTCTGAAGATTGTCCTTTATCCTAGCTTTCCGGTCATTGTTTAATCATCACAATTGCGTGTACAGCAATATGTCGTGTAATTATATCACTGGACAACACCACGTGCTATGTGTGAGATGGTGTCTCTGCTTGATTGGTAAGGACCCTGAACAGAGTTAATTAAGAGGGGAAAAGGGAACGACTCCAGAGATCAGAGAGCGAAATGCGATATCTGGCCCAGCAAGCTCACCGGGACACAGTAAGTAGTGCAGCGTGGCCGCCGCCCGGATGGCTTTCATCGCAGTCGAGAGATCCGCGTCGGCGTCGGCGGCGGCTGGGTTGTGGCACGGGCGGCGGCAATGGGGACGACTGCCGTGGCGTGGGGTGAAGCGCAGAAACGGCATCTGTAGAGTGGGCTCGGGCCTCGGGAGGTGGACCGCGATATACACTACTAGTGCATGCGAAAGACAGCGGGCCCATGGCCGCATCCCAGTGCTCGCTCACTGACGCCGCGGTGTACGGGGACGGTTGGTCCGTTGGTGGCACCGTTTAATAGAGCACAGTGCTCGTGCTCGTGCTCGCAGGAAGGGCGGGGGCCATGCGGTCATGGTCGTCACCTGCTCTTTTTCAGCGGCAAATTCTAAAAAAAAAAAAATCCACGGAAAGCAACTCCAACGTGTCGATGCATTTTGTTCACGCGCGTCCATTTGGTTCCGTTTGGGTCAAAACAGACACAAACTGTGACCCAAAGCACCGACGCAAACGAACGAGCGACACACCCCGCCACCCTGCCCTCACCGCCACCGACCACTGTCGGCTAGTTGGACGCTCGATAGGACGCCCGCACCCAATACGCCCCCAGCTGCACGCCGCACCTGCTGGGCTCTCTTGCCGGCGTTTGAGGCCCTGTTTTCGCCACCGTCTTAGCACCTCCACTGCCAAGCCACCGCTTCCTACGCCGCCGGGAGCTCCAAGCCCAGCGTCCTCGCTCCATGGTCGCCTTCACATCGGCACGCCTGCTGCTTGGAGTGGGTGAGGCACGGGGTTCTTCACTGGCCGGCTTCTTCCACCACGCCCGCAAGGTACAAATAGATAGTAGAGATGGGTCCTTTTCAACAACTTCAGTTGAATCGTCAGACGATGAGGAGTTTGTGGTTGCTACTTTGATCGTCAATAACCACATAGCTAGGCAGCGATCGAGGTTTAGGGGGACGATTTCGGGCCATGCGTTGGCGTTTAATCATAACAGAGAGAGCGCCCATTGCCTACTCTGGAAAGACTACTTGCAGTTCACGTCCCTACTGTCCAAACCCAAACTCTTATGGCGCCGCTTCCGCTTGGCTAGACATGTGTTCAATCGTATCCGAGAGGGGGTGAGCGTATTATGATTATTTCGGATGCGAGAAGGGTGCCCTAGGAAAGGTTGACTTCTCCTCTTATAAAAAATGCACTGTAGCTATTCGCAGTGGCGGAGACAGGGGGGACCAGCAGGGGCCCTGCCCCCCCTAACATCAGTGATTTAGTGTATGTTTGCTAATAAACAGTGAAAAAATAATGATTATTTGCAGCCAAAAATCAGTTTTTCAGTGGTTTTGCCCTCCCTAATCAGTTTTGACAGCACTTGGCCCCGGTAATACATTTTTCCTGGCTCCGCCACTGGCTATTCGGATGCTTGCATATGGAATGCCCGATGATCTTGTTGATGAGCATGTCCACGTGAGTGAATCCACCTGCCTTGAATCCATGTACAGATCCTGCAAGGCTGTGGTAGCAGTGTTTTGCCCGGAGTACTTGAGAGAGCCAAACATTGCAGATGCAGCCCAGCTGTTGACGATCAATGCATATAGGGGTTTTGGGGGGATGCTTGCTAGTATAGACTGTATGCACCGGAAGTGAAAGAATTGTACATCTGCTTAGCAGGGGTAGTATAGGGGGCATGTCAAAGGGTGCACTATCATACTTGAGGTCGTGGCTTTCACAAGATATCCGGATTTGGCACTTTTTTTGGCATGGCCGACTCTCATAATGACATCAACGTGCTTCATGGTTCTCCGGTCTTCGGAAGGCTTGCAGAAGGAAACTGCCCAGAGGTCAACACTGAGATCAATGACCACCACTACAACAAAGGATACTACCTAGCCCATGGTATCTATCCTCGGTGGACTACTTTTCTGAAGACAATCCCCAACCCGGTAGAAGAGAAGAGGCAGAGATTTGCCCAAGCAAAAGAGAGTGCTAAGAAGGATGTGGAGCGTGTTTTTAGTGTGTTTCAATCTCGGTGGGGCATTATTCGGCATACTACTAGAACTTGAAGCACCGAGAAGTTGTGGGAGGTGATGATTGTTTATGTGATCATGCACACCATAATCGTAGAGGATTAGCATGAGGATGAAATCTTCGACCAGGGGTTTCAGTTTAGGTGAAAATGTTGTGCCCGAGCATGGAGGAGTGGCAACGTTTGCATAGTTCATCCAATTTCATCATGAAATGCGTTCAAGATGATTTGGTTTAGCATATGTGGGCTCACCTTGGCAACCTATAGATGTATAGCTTCTTTTTCTTTTCATTGTATTTGTGACAATTTAAATTTTATTTGGTTTGTAAACCATGATATTTTATTTGGGTGTAAACTATGAGTTTTTTATTTGGTTGTGATTTAAACTTTTGGCATGTATACAAAAAATTGTGCATGGTCATACTGACCGTGTGAGCGAAAATGCGTCGCAATCAAACATGGACGGGGCCGGACGCCGCCTAAAACACCGACCCAAAGGGACAAAAGGTGGACAAAATGCTTATTCTAGGTCGACGTGTTGGAGTTGTTCTCACTTTTGGGACTGTTCAGCTTGCTCGCTTTTAATATGTCCTCTCGATTATTCAGGAGTACCTTATAATAATCTAAAACACTGCGTTTTACTACACTATGGGTCTTTGATATATACCATGTTAGTCCAAATTTGATTGGATTGTCGTGTGAAAGAAAACACTCCTCCTATAAATAACCTTATTATTAAAATAAATAAATTCTAGAGAAACTTAGAGCTCCCTTGATCCAAAAGAATTTTATAGAAATTGTATCCTTAGGAACAAAAAATCCTGCATAGCTTGTTGGATTCACGTGATGGAATCCTTCGGGGTTTTTCTTAATGATTGATTTGCACTCTATTTTGGAGTAAAAATTCCATTCAATCAAACTTCATGATACACTTCTCCTTGTTTTTTCCAGTGGTGTCAGATACTCTTTGACCCAAATTCATCCAGTTTTCTAGTCATATTGTATTTAAGATGACATCTCACTTCAATAATTTGTTTTTCTATATCAGTGTATTGAGAACCCTGCAAGTCAAAAGAGGCTGTAAAATATGTACTGTATGAGTATGTGAAGTTTTCATATCATTGGTATCCAAATTAATTGGCATGTTATCAGTGTGATAAAAGTCTATTATGTTTATTGCTGCACTTTATATAGTACTTACATTATGTAATAAATGTGGTCCATGCTTGTACACATCACAAATGCATGTTTGTACAGCACGCGGGCATGTTGCCACAAGGACACAAGTGGGCAAATTTATGTCAAACAGTACGTACCGTGGACAAATAAAGTAGAGCAGACCCATGTTCATGGCACCCTGGCTATATGTATAAGGACCTTTGCTTTTCATGGATTTTATGTAAAGAGCAATTTAACCATACGCCTCACAAAAAAGAAGAAGATGGATACATAGAAAAAATTTAGTTGAACCCTCTCTCTTTAAAAAAGAAAACAATATAGTCGCAACTCACGTGAACCATAGCAGAGAGAGAACGTGTTTATCTAGGATATATAGGCCAATCTAATGCCCAATCATCCATTTTCGATGCAACTGTGTCTATATTTTTAGGCCCCGTTTGATAGCTTGGTTTGAAGTATTCTAAAAATACTGCAGTTTTTTTGATTAGCATGGTTTTAATTACAACGAGGTGTTTGGCTGCCATTAACAACAGTGGTTTTAAAACTGTAGTATTAGGTAAACTGTGTTTTTTTCTCTGTATAAGAAAAGAACTCCAGACCTCCTTTTAAAAAGCAGAGCAGCTGAAAAGAAAGTACTACTACCTCCGTCTAGGTGAATAAGTCATTCGCGTAGTTCTAGGTCATCGATTTGAGCAATTAAATATGTGTTATATGTTATGAAAAATATATCACTAGATTTCTACAAGGATGTAGTTTCTAAATATATATTTTTTGTCACATATAATACATATTTAGATAGTTAAATCGTCAACCTAGAACTACGCGAATGACTTATTCACCGAGACGGAGGTAGTATCATCGTTATCTTCTTTCCCGATGTGCTAATAAATTCGCTCGATATAAAAGAGAGGCATCGCTCCCGCCGCCGCCGCCGTTGCCATCTTGAAGATATATCCCTCGGCGGCCATGGGAATGAAAGAGCCAAAGGTGAGTAGACTGTTCTTTACCCTCACTCCATTCGCTCCGGCCATCAGCCCCTTCGTCCGCATGGCCATGCCTAATTCCACTCCGCATGTTGCTAAGGTCCGTCCGTGATGGAATAGACGACTAGCCGCTGGTACCTGCGGCCGGTGCCGCGACCCATCCTCATATGTGACCGGAGGGGAGCACCGCGCCGCTGCTACCTGTGCACCATGGAGGTCGCCGTTATATGGGACCGGAGGGGACCACTGCGCTGCTGCTACCTGCTCCAGTTCATATGGACGCGAATGGCAAGGGCTAGCCAACCTACAGAGCTAGATATACGCAACAGGAACAGTTCACAACCGGCCAGCTGCGTGTCTTTGCATTGCTACCACAACGGTAGCCAACAAATTTTACAACATTATGTGTTGTAGCCAAACACGTATTCTGAATACCCTAAAAAACTCTGCTTGCTAACTTAAAATCATGGTATTGTGTACCTACTAACTAAATTACCGCAGTTTTTGATACTTTAATTTTTCCGATACTTTGCTATCAAACACAACCTTAGGTTCCTACATATACATAGTTTATGTGGTTTTCAGACTTGATATGGTCGCAAAATGATATACATGTGCACGCATGCATGACCATCCACTAGTAGTATATACAGTGTATACCTGCATGCGCATGAGAAGATCCTGCGACTCCTTTTTCTCGAAACGGCGGTCGGTGAACTCCCGGCGCACCCTCTCCACCTCGGCGCGCTCCTCCGGTGTGCCGTAGTCGGGGTCGAACTCCCACACTGCCCTGCCGAGGAAGTTGTTCACCGACCGCAGCCACGGGCCGCCACCCTCGGACACCTTGAGCCTCCACATCTCTCTCAACAGGTGGTTAGCTCAGCTAGCTCACGAAATGCCCGATGGTTAGCTCAGCTAGCTCACGAAATGCTCGATCACTTTCGCTGACCCCAAACACTCTGCAGCCCGAAGGGGTTTATATGAGCCCGCGCCGTAAGGTGAAATGAAGCTGCTGCTGCTGCTGCCTGCCACCTAACTTGATGAAGTGATGCTGATGGCCCGCAGAACCACGCACAGGCCACTAAGGGGATTTATTGGGCACGCATTATTTGATGCCGTGGGGGCACGCTTGAACGAGAAGGATGTCGAAAACGGGCTGTCAGCGTGTCGCGCTCCGGACGAGTGCTACAGGGCCGGGGTTTGATCACCTCCCGTTGCACTGTGGGTTTCTGATGAGGTCGTCACGCACGCACTGCAATCAATATAAATCAACAACCCGATTATTCTTAATTTTTCCATAAATTGCGGCCTGATAAGACAGAAAGCTTCCGAAGATAGTAGCAGTGCACCACCCTTTAATTCCGCAGTACTATGACAGGTGGTAGGTGTGTAGGGCGCTCGATGATCTTAAGGCTGGTCATAATGGGTTAGTCTAAGTTACTATTCGTAGTGCAAAGTAACATACTAGTAGTGTCATAGATGGCTTCATTTATTAATTTATAGACTCATCATTTCTCGCAAAAGCTCTATGTTAAACACCTCTCCCTCGTTAACTACATGCCACATAAGCAAGATTTTTTTGAAATACGCTATGTTACTACCTAATTTACCCCACTATGACTAGCCTGTGTGGGTCGCCCGGGTATATTAACTAGCGCCCATAAGGCTGGTTGTAATGAAGAGTATCATATACTACTAGTATCATATATTAATATCATGTAGTACTTTATTTATTGTCATGCATGACATATAGTAGCATAACATTTATTATGATACGGTATCATGATATGATACAGTATCATGATATGATATTCAACCCTTTCTTTTTATTTAATTCTATGCCACCTCATCAAAATTACGTGACATGCGTGATACTGACTATGATACTAGCATTACAACCATTTTTTTTTTGTGGGGCACTAGCATTACAACCAGCCTAACAAAGAATGGATACAATGAGTAGTCAGTTTTTCCTTTTGTGAATGACAACGTGGCTTACATTATTGCTCTGAAATAGTAATAGTAGTTACCAAGCCAAACATGTGAACGATGGGAACCAACAGACCAGTGCATGGCCGTAGGATTAGTAGCTAATGGACGTTAGATCTGTACGAGAGGGGTGATAGGCTAATGTTCGGCTTTTATTATGTGATCAGTGTGACTGCACCATAACTTAAGTCTAGCAGTTAATTCTCGGAGCCGTGCATCTTAGAACCAAGTTTGACTTGCTTCCATCACTCAACTAAACGAGAATGTCTTACCAACTATTCTTGTATATACTTGTTTATCTTGAAAAAACTATATTCAACAAATATTTGATTCTGATAAAATTTACGTTTATCGCTTTGATGTAATGAAATTTAGGTCCACTGTACCTCTTTATTTTTGTTTCCAGCAGAATAACAATTTGTTTCCATCGGCAAAACAATTTGCTTCTATTGCAATCAAAATTTGCTAGGACCTATAGAAATAGTGTCCAAGAACTTTACTCAATCTAATAAAATTTTGCATCCAAGAATTTGTTTCCACATGGGAGTCAAATATATCTTTTATTATGTTTCCAAAACATGAAAATTTTGTTTCCATCCACCAAAAAAGTGCTTCCATGGCAAAACTAATTTGCTCCTAACCTAGCATAAATTTATTTCCTTACTTCCTCTGGTCATACAACATATTCCTTCAAGTCACCAATATTACAATGCTTCCATACTGTATGTTTTCTAACGACTAGAGATCTGCTTCCCTTCATCTTGTGTGTGGTTCATTCTGAGGTAGATCCAGGTGTCTCCATGTACCCGCCTTGACGACGACTATCGGACTCGAAGCCACCAGGCAACTACTTGAAGCATATATCAGTTAGGCATGATATGGGTATTATAGGATGGAATCAACAGTTGGTACTACATGTACATTACTAATGATGCGGATAATGTTTACATTGCAATTATGTGGAAAAACTAGACCAATTTTAGAACAAATTTTGGAATCAAACTATCTAGAACCAAGAAACATATAGAGTATACTGTGAAAGCATGGCATGTTTCAATGGTGATACCTATGGCAAGAACAAATTTTGTAAATACAAGACACGTGAAGTATGGAAGCAATCTACATAAACCGAAGAAGCATGTGAAGTGTGATATGGGAACCCCATATACATGAAGCAAGAAAATATGCTATCTCAATATGGCTCATCTTAATTGGAAGAATAGAACATTGGCGATGGAAACAAACTAGGACCGTTGCCAACATCGATGCATGTTTCGTGGCTAGGTCCATGCATGTGTGTGTAGGGGGGGATGCATCAAGGAGTGGGAGTGGTGCAGGTGGGTTGGAAGCACCACGCATGGGGGATCGACTCAGGGCGGTGTTGTTGAGAGAACATGTGTGACGTGGTGGATGACAAGAAGCATACCCTCTGCTTCCGCATGCTTCATTGTCACGGTTCCACTGAAAACAAAATAAGTGTACTATGTTAGCAAATACAAAGATATGGACATTGAGGGAATGAACGGAGACATGAAGTTGGTTATTAAGGAAGCAAAGCATTAGAATTAAGAAGATTATTCGTTAAACACAATAAGGAAAAAATTAGGAAGCTTGAAAATACAACATCTCAACATTACTCATCTTGGTTGGAAGAATAGAATAGAACATGGATAATGAGACAAAATAAGCTGCGGCCAACATAAGTATGCATCGTATGTGTCGTCGACATATACAATTGATGGATTTGCACTTGATCCATGTGTGAGAAATTATCTAGGCAAACGATTACATTATAGTAGCACGAAAAAATGGCACTGGGTAAATAAGTATTGTCACTTGAAACCATGGAAATTTGAAATGGAACAAAAACTAGTATTAGCGCCAACTGAGGAGGCATATTTGTACGAACTACATACCAATTTCACATAAATTTGTTAATGATCTATTGATCGAATAAGGAATGTGTGTCATAGTTTCACACCCCTAGACATAGAATAAACCATAGTAAACCATAGCCTCCACTCAAACAGGTCACACAAATCCGAGAACACAATTATGCCAAAATTAACTAGCAACGCAAAAATATGAAAAGTGTCAAGAGAGACGACTTAAACACTTGGCCAGATGGGTATTGGGTGGGCGAGTCCACGGCACACCAGCCATGGTGGCTTCATTCCCGAACATGAACAAAGACAACACTCTGACGAGGTGGCAACATGCCACAATGGAGCAGTGTCTGGCCATGGTGCAGATCAGCATGATGGTGAGCTCACGAGGTCGTTCGCCGGCAGGTCGTACGCATCCCGTGCAGTCGGCTAACAGGATGACACATCGGCTTGGTTGAGTGGAGGCGCCGTAGAGAGTTTGGACAGGATGTTGGCTAAGGAGAGAACCACAGCGGTGAGGAGGACGACGTTGAGCAGGAAACATATACGAGAGATGGGGACTGCGAGAGATTTGTTTGGGGGCAATTAATGCAGGATAAGGAAAGATCACGGGGGCATGGGCATGAAATGTTGGAAATATGCCCTAGAGGCAATAATAAATTGGTTATTATCATATTTCCTTATCTATGATAAAGGTTTATTATTCATACTAGAATTGTATTGACCAAAAACTTAAATAAATGTGTGGATACATAAACAAGTACCGTGTCCCTAGTGAGTCTCTACTAGACTAGCTCGTTGATCAAAGATGGTTAAGGTTTCCTAACCATAGACATGAGTTGTCATTTGATCGTCATTAGGAGAATAATGTGATGGACAAGACCCAACCGTAAGCTTAGCAGTTGATTGTATCAATTTATTGTTATAGCTTTCTTCATGCCAAGTATCTATTCCTAAGACCATGAGATCGTGCAACTCCCTGACATCGGAGGAATACTTAGTGTATATCCAGATGTCACTTCGTAACGGGGTGATCATAAAGGTGCTCTACAGGTATCACCGAAGGTGTTTTTTGGGTTGGCACAGATCGAGATAGGTATTTGTCACTCCATATGACAGAGAGATATCTCTGGGCCCTCTCGGTAATACAACATCATTAAAAGCTTGCAAGCAATGTTCCTAATGATTTAGTCACGAGATCTTGTATTACGGAACGAGTAAAGAGACTTGCTGGTAACGAGATTGAACTAGGTATGGAGATACCGACGATCGAATCTCGGACAAGTAACATATCGCCGGACAAAGGGAATTGCATACGGATTAACCGAATCCTTGACATCGTGGTTCAACTGATAGAAGATCTTTGTGGAATATGTAGGAACCAATATGGACATCTAGGATTGACCAGAGAGAGGTCTCGATCATGACTACATGATTTCTGAACCCGCAGGGTCGCACGCTCAATGTTCGTTGATGCTAGAGTAGTATTGGGATATTTGATGATTGGTAATCGAATGTTGTTCGAAGTCCTGGATGAGATCCCAGATGTCACGAGGAGTCTCTGAATGGTCGAGAGGTAAAGATTTATATATGGGAATTCATATTTTGGGTTCCAGAAAAAGGTGCAGTTTTTTTGATATTGTACCGGGAAGCTTCCAGAAGGTTTCAGAGGATTCCGGAGGGGTCTGGAAGTCCACAAGTGGGTCCACCGTGTCCCAAGGGCTGGCATGGGCTGAAGGGAGGTGCCCTAGCCTTATTGGGCTAGGCGCACCAAGTCCTCAAAAGCCCATGTGGCTAGGAAAGGGAAAAGGGGAGTCCTTGTATGAATAGGATTGGACTTGGAGTCCAAGTCCTCTCCCCCTTGGCGCCAATTCCTATTAGGAGTAGGGATGGACTCACAACCCTCCCAGGCATATAAATATAGGGGAGGGGGCACAACAAGGCACCCCAACACATACGCCTTGGCTGCTGCCCCGTCTCTCCTTCCCGGCACAGTTCTCGTCCACAGTTTTTTTGCTTAGCGAAGCGCTGCTGTTGATCCACCACGGTTTTGATCCCATCTGCTTCTCCGCTTCTCTTGCTGGATCAAGGAGGAGGTCGAGATGTCATCGAGCCGCACATGTGCTAAACTCGGAGGTGTCATCCATTCGGAACTAGATCGGTTGGATCATGATCGGATCGCAAAGAGTATGACTACATCAACCGCGTTATATACGCTTTCGCTTTCGGTCTATGAGGGTATGTAGACACACAATCTATCTCATTTCTATGCTTCTCCTAGATAAATCTTGGCTGTTCATAGGAAGTTTTTTGATTTTCATGCTTCGTTCCTGTCGGTGTATAAAAGTATGGGCTCTTCTGTACCCATTACTTGTGCACGGGCAGTCATAGCCACGCCCGCGGCAGGGCTTGGCGGGGCAGCAGGAGACAAAATACAAGACTACCAAGACAACATTCAAGATGGTGAACAAAGAACAGAAGATAGACTAGGCCTCCCGTGGTAGCATCCTTGCCGGGGCAGCCTATGTGGCCCCGACAAGAGCCTTGCCGGGGTGAACTGCGAAGCACCAGCAAGACCGTCACCCTTGAGGCTGAGAGCTTTGACACCATCGACAACGTCAAGGTCAAGGATCAGGGGGCGCATGCAAAGTAGCATGCAGATCTTTGTGAATATTGATAGCCTGCGGGTCCATGTTGGACCAGAAGATGAAGACCCCCGACAAGACCCTTGCCGGGGACGACCGTGAGGGCCCCGGCAAGCCTTGCCGGGGATGACCGCGAGGCCCTCGGTAAGCCTTGCCGGGGATGATTGCGGGGCCACAGCCAGGCCCGCGCCCAACAAGGTTTCGCCACTTCAACACCGTTCCAGTGCGACGACCAGCTTGCCAACTAGGCAGGAGCCTGTGTGGCGGCATGCAGATCTTCGTGGAGGCTCTACCACCGCGCCAGCACAGCAGCTAGCCAGCCAGCGTGGCACTGCATACCTCGTCAACCTAGACACTTGTCAAGGCAGGAAGAGGCGGCAACGGACGGGATGGCTTCTGTTACCGTCCCCAATAAAGTGAGAGGGCACGTAGGCAGCGCATTAAATGCGTTTGTCCTACAATGTCAGAGATAAACTTGTACACTATAGATACTTTCCACCTCCTGTGTGCCACTGTGGGAACCCCTTTGACATATAAAAGGAGGCCCGAGGCATACTGAGAGAGGATTTGAAGTTTTTGGACCAGGCATGCATTGGAGCTAGTTCAAGAGCTCAAGAACAAAATATACAGACAAGCAGGACTAGGGTATTACACATCTTTGCGGCTTGAATCTAGGTAAAAACCCCTCGCGCTGATCACTAGACCTGCTCTTCGCGTAGCTCTCTCCCCACCAACCGTCGAAGGGATCCTCGTGATCCCATACACTACAAAAAAATACACTTCTGTGATGACACGTGTTTGTCACAGTAGGTCGCATTTTTTTGTCATGCATGTACATCCATGACGATTTTATGACAGAATCAAGATAGTCATACCTGTGCTGTCGTAGAAGTGTTTCATGACATTACCAAAATTATCATCACGGAAGTGTCCACTTCCATGACGATAAATCGCGCATCACAGAAGTGCTTTCGTCAAGGGTGACCGACACGTGGCATCCACCGTAACGGAACACCGTTAAGCTATCGGGTCGGGTTTTGGATCCGATAACCCGTTAACAGCCCCGACCAATGGGGATTTTCCACGTGTAAAATCATCATTGGCTGGAGGAAACACGTGTCGGCTCATCGTTGGGACAGATGTCATCCACTCATTGGACAGAAGGTACCTATGATACGTCGACACGTGGCACGACCCATCAATTTTAAATGGGCCGGCCCAACTAAAGGCCCACAAGATTTTGCGGACCATAATGGGCCAGCCCAGCTAAAGGCCCACGAGATTTTGTGGACCATAATGGGCTGGCCCAACTAAAGGCCCACAAGATTTTGTGTGTGCCATAATGGGCCGGCCCAGGTAAAGGCCCACAAAATTCTTGCGGATCATAATGGGCCGGCCCAGCTAAACGCCCACGAGATTTCGCCGACATTAATGGGCCGGCCCAGCTGTAGGCCCACAAGATTTTGAGGATGCTAGTAGGCCGACCCATTAACTGGCTGCCATGTTTTGGGCCAAATGTCGGCCCATATTTGATCTGATCTATTAATGGCCTGCCACGTTCCGGGCCTAATAATGGCCCATATGAGACCCGACCCATTAAAAGCCTCCCACGTTCTGGGCCAAATCACGGCCCAGATCAGGTCCAGCCCTTTAAGAGGCATTGGGCTCAATTATGGCCCATATTAGATTCAACCCGTTAACTGGACGCTATGATTTTGGGCCCACTTGCTAAAGGCCCATTTAGTAATTCGGCCTGATATTAGTTTTGGCCTGTTAAGGGCCGGTTTAACATTTCGGCCCTATATTATTTTCGGCATGTTAAAAGCCCGTCATATAGTTGGGCCTAACTATGGCCCAGTTTGCATCCGGCCTGCTCGCAACCTATATCTGATTGGGCCAAACAAGGACCGAGACAACTTTGGCCTGTTAAAAGCCCGTGATTTGATTCACACAATCATGGGCCGGGGTCCATTTCAGGCTGCTGTCGGCCTGTGAGCTACTCGGCACGTTTCAGGCCAAACCTACTTCTCAGCCTCCTAAAAGCCCATTGAGTTTTCTTGCGAAAAGAGGGCCGAGGGTTACTCGGCCTATTAAAGGCCCGAATCTACTAGTGGGCCAGTTTGACGGGGCCCATGATGCGGATCATACATCGTGATTGCATGACGGCCTAATTATGTACCGTAATTTTACGGTTTGGTCGGTTTACTGCGAAGACAGGATATATATACAGTAAAATAACTGCATCATCGTGAATAAGAAAAAACCTAGACTATACAATAAAGAAATTACGACATATTACATCCACTGGGCATCGAAGTTCGCCACTATGATAATAAAGCACAAGCAGACAGCAGATTACATACACTGGGCATCAAAGATCGCCACCAGTGCAAATAAACACGCCGACAAAATAATATACAAAACCGACAGCACTTCAATAGAGTTCAAGAAAGGTTAGCCCTGCTAGGGAGCTGCAGCGCAAGCAGCTAAGCAAGACGATGAGACTGCACTTGTTCAACACTTATATCTTCCTCACTCTGAAAGATAAACAAGCAGACATATGACAGGTTTTGCACATAAAAGTATCAGTGCTGACAATTCATCACATTTCTTACTTACGAATAAAGTGACATAGTTTAAAATTGTATTAACAGAATATGGTATTGTTCAGGTCAAGACATGGCAGGAAATGACATTGTGAAGGAGTTGGCAGCTTCACGACACCACTAGATTACAGATCAAGAACTCATAAGTATCAATGGTTAGTGTGCTGTCAATTTATCCCATTTCAGATTGGCAAATAAAGAGACGGTTTAAATAATAGTAGAATGATATGACATTGTTCATAGTTAAGACATTGCAGAATATGACATTGTGCTGTAGTGGGTAGGTTCACCACACCACTGGATTACGGATGAAGAACAGAAGCATACATGGAGTGCAAAAGAAGATTACTTGCTCTGTATAGTTTAATTTACATGGTATGAAGAAGGAACTTGGTTGTACAACTGAAAACTTAAATCGAGAAGGACAAACTTTTGTTTATGAACTACATAATAAACTTTAAACGTGCAATTTGATGCAAACACCAAAAATAAATAGCTATTGCAGCCATGCCTAACCAAATATACACAACAAAGTTTGAAGGCTTGAGAAGGACAAACTTACATTACTGGTGAAGACAGGCTCTATAAAGCCCTTGTCCATGCTGATGGGGGGGGGGGGGAATTCAAGAAGTTTACCATAGAATCTTCTTCATAAGCATTGCCTTTATTCTACATTTTGTTAAGAGTAAATATAGATGTGATAATATACGAAAAAATGGAGAATATTTAAGATAAGATGAGGAGTGATGCTACATAACCAAGTAGCTATAAATGTATGTGCAGCGATACATGCAAAAGGCACAACCAAGAGCAATGCACAACTAAACTTCTTCAGTACCAACCTTATGGTAAGAGTAAATATAGATCTGATGTGTAGAAAATGGAGGGCAAAGGAAAATAAGCTGCAGAGTGATGGTACATGAACAACTACCTGTCAATATAAGTACACTGATAAAGGACATCATGCACTTACAAGAACAATGCAGAGCTAAAAAATTCATTGGCATTGGATATATTCTACACTAATGTAACCATTCATACAGATCAGATAATTTGGAGCGAACAATTGATAAGCAAGCTATCATGCATACTGCTGTCACATAATGAACCAGGTATGTATGCAAGTAAAGTGATACAGGACAACACGTACTAACAAGAGCAAAGCAGCGGGCAACATATTTGCGATATTCTGTCATTCTTTTCAAACCGGAATTCTTCTTCGAGCAGATTTCCTGCAAAAAAGATCCGTAAGGCACATGCGGAAAAGTAGAAGTTCAAATTGTCATGTGATTTCATAGACAGTACCTCATCCTGGGAACGAGACCAGTTAATAACAAGGTTTTTCCATTCAATGTCTTCTAAATTTAGCACAGGAGACTTCACCGGAAATTCTTTTATAGACTTGCCATCAAAGTGTGATTTCCTCAGGTAACACCGATACTGCTGCAATGCTTCCTTGAAAAGCACAAGCAAGCTTTGCTCGTCATGACTATCCAGATTGACCCTCGCCTAGTTACAACAATGTAATGTAAATCATTGATGTGTTCGATCAGCAAAAAACAGGAAAATAATAACCATGAATAATAGCACTTACACGTAAGTTGGACAGGAAGATGTGAAAATGGTGTTTGTCTTCACTATAATCTTCCCATGATGGGAATATATGCACGTAGTCCCTAACAACATTGAAAGCATTGTCTTTTAAACTGGGAATAAATGGAATGGGGTTCCAATCTGCAGGAATTGGCCGTCTCTGCAGTTGGGATAGGTCTTCGGCCGGTGGACTTGCTATACTTTTTGCTGGAGTTGGATTTTTCTGTGGTACGGCTGGTGCTATGGCAAATGAAATCGGTATACCTTTTGCTGGAGTGCAGGTCCTGTGTGGTGGGGCTAGTGGTGTGGCCAATGAAGTATGGGTACAGTCTGTTGGAGTCGGTCCTACGTTTTGTGTCACTGGTTGTACAACCAACATAAGTGGGGTGCTATCTGATTTCTCCAGCACCACCACATTTTTCAAGGACTTTGCTGGTGATCCTTCAGGTTCGGCAATCACCCTCTTCCTTTTTGATGTCTGATGCACAAGAACATCATTTGAGTGAAAAAACATGGTATGATGACAGATGGAATATGTATTGATAATGGATGGGCATGGCATCTCGAGTTATATGATGAGTAAACTAAGCAGATGGCGGTGCAACAAAGTAGAAGAAATGCAAGACAACATATGCAAGATACGCGCAATCAATAAAACCTTGCCAAATTAGAACAGACACCTTGATGGGTGAACATGACAGGCCATCTGCCTTTGACTCCTTGAGGTTAGAATAGTCATTAGGATGATATCCTGAACAAGAATCAACAGGTGGGGAGCGTACGAGTTTCATTGCTTCCAGAATGGCACTCAATGCCTTGGTGCCAATTTTGTAAGTCATTGCAGTGTTCCACAATATTCTTCTGATGCGCGGATTCTGATATTCACTGTAATTGCGTATAATATCTGAGAACCATGAAAACATAAATAGTTGTGAGATTATCTTTGTAATGCAGATGATATTCTAATATAGGGGCACCCCTGTAAACACTTGTGTGCTATCACTGGATTCTGATGAGAGAGCTCATGTGTGCTGTAATATGGTGCGTGCATTTATATAATCTGGCACAAGTACACAAAAAAATAGGCTCCAGAAGTAAGGATAGCTGGCAGATGATAGGTTCATAATATACTGTATAGAGAGTTTAGTGCCAAACCATGATAACAAGAGCACACAACAACTAGGCAGATCATAGTGTACATAACAGGGTACACCATAACCACGATATATAAATCGGGAAAGTGGAACTGGCTTGAAAATACAGTGTTGTATTGCCGCTAGTAATTGAAAGCCTATTGATCACGTATAGGCCAGCTCTATCAGCTGTTGACTGCAGATGTCCCTGCGCCCCTTCCTGACACCCTTCCTGACAAGGAACATACTGTACGTACTAAATACAGAATAAGCAAAGAGGAACATGTTAAATAACAGAAGAGGAAGCATCTTGAGGTTCTGCTTCACTGCATACAATGTTGGTTGCCCACTCACGATGAATCACAGTGCCCAAAGAAATGCAATTCCATGCTGTCTCTCTATATGTGGCAATTTTGAACAAGAGTCACTAGGACCATATTCTGAACAAGAATCAACAGGTGGGGAGCGTATGAGTTTCATTGCATCCAGAATGGCAGTCAATGCCTTGGTGCCAATTTTGTAAGTCATTGCAGTGTTTAGCTTCAAGAGTGCACTGTTGCTAGTGCGACACAAAGCAGCTACACAGATCATAGTGTAGATATAATGGGGGAAACCATAAGCATCAGAGTAAAATTAGCAAAGTGGAACTTGCTGGAATATATGTGCTAGTATTGCCAGTACGGCTAGAAAGGCTTCGGATACCAGCTCTCTTCAAGTGAAGGTGCGGTACTGTTAATATCAGTGTAACTCTCAAAGGTGACACAGCTCCCCGCATTTCCTTGCTATTCTTATAGGATTGAAGTGGGCATGCCACTACAAATCCTATTCCTATGTTTACAAGATCCTACGAATCAAAGAGGCTCAAAGTGTCCATCACAACCGACCGTATAGACCTCTACACTGCAAATGTCCCTGCTCATCTTCAGTACAAGGAACATACTGTACTACTATCATACTCCCTCCATTCCAAAATATAAGTCTTGGTAGAGATTTCCACTATGGATCACATACAGATGTATGCAAATACATTTTAGAGTGTAGATTCACTCATTTTGCTCCATATGTAGTCCATGGTGGAATCTATACAAAGACTTGTATTTAGGAACGAAGAGAGTACATATTAAAGAAGAACAGAATAGGAACAAGGTAAAGAAGAGCAAGTAGATTTTGGATAATAAAATGTTGGTTGCGCAGTGCCCACACATGATAAACCAGAGCGTATTAAGAATGCAACTCCCAGCTGTCTCTCGACCATTTCAGGCGGTTGGATGAAGATCCTATGTCTCCTAACCCTTCTTCTTCCCCGTCTCTGATTCTTCCCATACAGAACACCGCACGGGCCGCTGGCCGGACCACCAGCCCCCACCGCATGTGTTCCTCCGCCACCCCCACCCCCACCCCCGCCCCAACCCCCACCTGCGTCGAGTTTTCTGCGTTCGGCGAGGCCCCACAACCACTCGAGCCCCTTCGATCGCACCGGTGAACTCTGACGAGCTCTGAAAAATTGACTGACCCAATTTTGAAATTTAATCTAATGTGATTTAGCTAGTATGGAATATAAAAGGGGAAAACCATAAGCACTGGGAGTATAGTGTTGAGCGTGCCATGGCGGATCTGAAGGTGGAAACCGAAAAAAGGCAACTTCGCAACCAAGACAAGAAATCAGAGTAAAGCAGTGGCAATCTATTTTCTTACTGCGATAAATAAGTTGAGCAGATACGAAAGAGTACTGCCTCTGGTGCAGCGCCGTGTACGCATCTGCTGAGAATTTGACGGTGCCGCGGTAGCGATGGCTGTCGGTGGTGTGGAAGTAGATCAAGGAGGGTAGACGGTGGCGGCGGGGCGCGGTGGACGAGACGGTCGTAGGAGCGGCACCGGCAAGGTGGACGACGGTGGGGATGAAGCGAGAGGACGGGATGCAAGGATCCCGGTCCGAAGGCATGGATGAGAGAGGTCGATCTCTTGTAATGGACGGCGGCGTCGGGGTATCAGCTCCGGCATGGTGGAGGAGGACGGCGGTGGATGGGGTGGAGAGGGTGTTTTGGCGCCCACAGAGTACGAATGGGGAAAAGGGAGGTAGAGAGGAAGGGGGAACCATGTATTCAGGGCGCGCTTGTCTCAAATGCGAGAAAATTTACAAACTTAGCCCCCGTTTCAAATTTCTACTACATCACAGCAACATTAGTCGGTTGGGGATAGGACGGTAATCTTGCATACACCGAATATTTGCTGACGAGAGTTTGTTTTTGGCGCCCACCGTGTATGAATATGAATTGGGGAGGGAGTCGATTTCGGCCGAGGACACACAGTGTTTTGGCGCCCACCGTGTAATCCGGGTGAGAGGCGGTTACGTCACGTTTGGGTGAAATTACAAACCTACCCCTATCGAAACCTATAGAAATCCAGCAGATAGGCTTTGTGTGGCAGGGATAGGCAATAGTAATTTCCATCTCGCAGATTTTGGTTTCGGGCGATTACTGCGACTTCCCCCGCTTCGTTCAAATTTCGCAGAGTGCTCGTTTACCGTGCCAACTCAATTCAAATCCCATTTGTATTCTATTTTTTTCGGGCGGGATCCATTTTCAATTGGAATTACATTCTATATACATCATTTTTTTATATATACTTTCAAAAGCACAACACCATTTATACATAAATATGGTTTACAAATGGCATGATCTGAGATTCATAAGGTTGTATCCATCAATTTGGATTTTCAAATATTTGAAACCACTTTATGTTGAAATCCAATGTATGCATTCCTTGCTAACTGTCTCCAATTAATGTGTGTTTCATGCGTTTTTTTACTTTTCAAACATGTGTAATGTGTTTCACACATGCAACATATAGTGTAATCCCGTTTAGACATTAATTGCATATAAACCATGCATTGTTTGTAATTAAAGAATCTATGGATCACCAATATTGATAAACTATATAACATTACACGTGTGCCCAAATTCAAATGAATATGCATGTTTGATACACCAATTTGCGTTATGATATTATCGATGTCGTGATCTCTAGTTTAAATATTTGAATCCCCTTTAATCCAGATATTCGTCTCATATAGCTATCACTCATGCTTATATAGGACTATCTCTCTGGACCTATACGCGTTCATCGTCTCTCAAGTATCTCTCGTGCTACCTGTATGTCGACAATGATCTTTTATCTTCGTAACACACTGACGGTACTCTCTCCCTCGACCTTCATCACTCTATCTCTCTCTAAGTATATCTCGCTCCCTGCTATGTGTCTCTAACTATGATTCTCCATGTGGAATCTCTTTCTCTCACACAAACACAAAACTTTGTCTCCCGGGGTCTCATTTCTCTCTACTATTCCCATGTGTGCCACTCGCACACCCCTCATACAGAGATGTCTTTCACTCCTTAGATATGAGAACCTACGATTCTTCCTCTTAAATATCTCTTTCTCACACACAAACACAAACTCTGTCTCCCAGGGTCTCATATTTCTCCATTGTTCTCTTGTATGTTGCTCACACACACTCTCTCTCCCTAGAGATATATTGCCTTCCCTCACATGTCTCTCTAGCTATCACTCTCGTTGTGAAATATCTTTCTCTCTCGCAGACACAAAACTCCGTCTCTCGGGATCTCATTTCTCTCTGATATCTGTTTGTATGTGACTCACATGCACCCTCTCTCTATCTCTCTCACACCCACACACATAACTCAGCCTTCTGATCCACTCGACTCCTATCTCTAATGCACACTAGCTAGCATCTTTATCTTTCTATTTATCTGTTTCTCCATCAACCTTCTTTCTCGCCCTCATTCTTGATTCCTATCACGCACACTACATATGTTTCTCTCTACATGCAGTCAAGTGCCCTCTCACACACATATATAACTTCACCCTCTGAACCACCCGATGGTCATCTCCAACACCCAAACTAGCGGATGTCCCTCTTGCTAGCATCTCCATCTCTGTATCTATCTGTAGTTTCTCCGTCAACATTTCTTTCTCGCACGGAGTCTTGCTTCCTATCACCCACACTATATATGTCTCTCCACACATATGCATTTATAGGTTGATCTCTTTTGCACAATCGTTGCGCCTCACTCCCTCTGCTCACCATAGATGCATGCTCCAGCCCACGCCACTATCTCTTAAAGACAAAAACACATGCTCAATTGCCGGGCCTTCTTCCCTGCATTCTCACATGCATGCATATTGTCATACCGATCCGTCTCTCCCATGTCGTTGATCTTATGACTTATGTCTTCTTTCTTTTATCTTGATCATGCGCGCGCGCACACACATATCCCACGTATACATGTATACCTATGAAACATGCACGTTCAAGGTCTCTATGTCTCCATACGTAGTTAATTACCCTCGATCCTAACGCCACGTCGAATTGTTCTCCTCTTTTGTACACATAACTTTCGCCTGGATGGGTAAAACACGCACTCACACTTAACAATCTCCTTCTAGCTACCCCCCCCGCCTCTCACTCTTCCCCTATATCCTCGAAACCAATAAGACCATCCCTTTGTTTAATTCCCGCCTACATGCACCGTCGATATATAGTAGTCTTCCTCGGTGTCTCTCGAACAAACATGTTCTCTCGATGTCGACTCCTCTCACGAGCACACACCTTCTCTTCCCTCTCTACGGGCATTTTATCTCTCGCACCCCATCGTTGGTGGCCTCTGCCATACACGTCACCTCTCTATGATGAAGCCATGCACACTTAAATTACATCTGCCACAGAGGACCCCGCGACACACACACACACACGCGCGCGCGCACGCACACCCCCCACACACACTAAGACTCCATCTCTCTCTCTCTCACACACACAAACACACACACACACACACACGCACGCACCCCCCCACACACACTAAGACTCCACCTCTCTCTCCCTCTCTCACACACACACAAACTAAGACTCCATATCTCTCTCTCTCACCCCCCCACACACACTAAGACTCCATCTCGCACACACATGCTCTAGGCGGAGCATTTGTTCCTACCACCCTTCATCCAGCCTTACCCGTATGATAAACAGTCACCTTTATTTACTTGCATAACATGGACAAATTCCACTTTACTTTAGTAGTCAGCAAACTTATCATCTGTACCCTTATAAAAAAACGAGTTGGTGATGATGGTGTGCCTGCCATCTTGTAATACAGACCGTATGATCTATATCTGACGGATAGAAAGCAAACTATGATAATTTTACAAAAGATACTCGCACCTCTCTCACATCATTATCTCCCACAACCTCATTGCTCAGCAATTAAAAAAGGAATAAGTCTCTGGAACAATCTAGCATGCATGGCGGCCGCTGCCGCCTGCCGGCGCCGTCCATCCCCATGCCTCCGCCCATTCCGACCACCAGTCACCACCACACTCCACTCCTCCTCGCCTTATCTCTCATCTTTCATTTTATCGATGACATTCTCGAGATACCAGTTTTCCGATAAAATTCTCGAGATATCATTAGTTTTTACACATGGTATTACTCCTGCATGGGTTAATCACGACAGGTGTTTTGTAAAAAAATGCATATTGATGTTCCGTGCAATGCACGAGAATCTTGCTTGTAATTATATAACGCAAATCACGAGCAGGAAGTGACATTTTTTTGACACAACCACGTTAACATGGCCACGTAAATCACTAGCTAAAGTAAATACCATTATACTTATATCCCGATGCAAAAGGTTGAGTACATGTCCGAAGAGTAGATTCGCACACACACACTCTGTGTCTCAGAATCTCTCACACATACACACACCAGTTACGTGACGCCCACTTAAGCAGACACGTATGTTACAATTTGTGCACCCGCGGGTACACGTGATGCTGCGCATTTATTTAAGCCGGAAGGCGAACCCAAACAGTAGCTGCATTCATTCCCCTCCCGCTGCCTCTTCTCTGGTCACCGTCGCCCAGTAGCCATGGGCCGGCTGAAGGTAACAACATACGCCATACTCCCGCCGGAGCGGCACTTTAATATGGGAATTTTAGTGGTCATGCATGCATCTTTTTGTGCTAGCACTCCTATATAAGGGTTGACCGGTCGCTTCCCGCAGACGTGCGCGGGCGGTGGAAGAGGAAGGAGAAGGGAAGCGGGCTGTGGAGTAACGTTTTTTACCATAATTTCTTAGGAAACTGAGTGCAATAATTGAGTAGTTTTGCAAACTACCAGTACTACACCTGAAACGGTTCAAAACCTATACTCCCTTGCCATCGCGCGCTTCCCGCGTGAAACGGTCAGCGTCGCCCTGGAGCGTCAGTGCCGCATTAATGCCCGGCCAGAGCGGAGGCGACCTCTCACTGGCGCCGGATTTGAAGTGGCGTGACGACCGAGAGAGCGCCGCTTCCCGGTGCACGCGACTGCTCCGCGTCGAGACTGGCCATAGGCCCTGTTTGGATCCATGGGTTAGAGTTAGTTTGAGCTAGTTGGGGCTCAAATAGCCCTAAAGTATCCAAGCATGAGGGTTTAAATTGGAGCAAGTTGCACCGAACCCACCAAAAAAAACTATCCCACCCAAGAGGTGCTAACTGGAGATAGTTCTCATTGGGACCACTGAAAAATCACTTTTCTCTCTCCATCAAGTGCATTTATTGTCAATCTAACCCTGTCACCCAAACACCTCTTTGGCTACAGTTAGTTCAGGGTTAGTCATGAGTTAGTCTAACCTCTAGCTAAGTTAGAGTATCAAACAGGAGCAGTATAGGTCATGCAAGTTGCTCAAAGCATACAGGCAAATTTGTACGTGAAAGGATTTTTTTCTTTTTGAAAACGGAACATGAAAGGAATTTTTTTAGAATGCTCTTGTTATGTCGCTAACATGTGATGAGTTAACCGACCTCAATAGATGGCAAAAACGCCAGCCCACCGCACTTTGATAGAGACGAGGAGGGAGAAGCGATACAGGCTGTTGGATTACTAGAGATAGGTGTCGCACGGAAGCCAAGAAATATGGTGATAGCGTGGGTTAGCCATGTACTAGTATGATGTAACTACACTGGCTGCCGTGTTTCGTACTCTTCCAGTCCACTGTGGAGATGATTGGTTAATTTTATATCGCTGAATAATATTAAATATTATGAGTGCAGCCGCTCCACCACGAGGTTCCTTGATCCTTCTCGGTCGTCCGGAATCTATGTTCTTCCACTCTATTTTTTTACGTGAGCTTTGTTCATCCTTTTGCCAACACGCAAGACATCTAGCATCATGGTGCACATGTTATGCAAGGATCATTACATCTATATGAAGAACACGTGGGACTGGTACTACGAGACGGACATGTATCCAGGAGTGGACGTACGAACCTGAGTAATGTGGCGCAGTAAGTGAAGTAGAAAGGCACAAATGGTATGAACATGCGTGGCATATAGGGTGTGTTTGGTTGCGTTCTCGTCTCAGCATAGTTGGTCCCTCTTCATGCATGCTCAACTCAACACCCCTCTTCATGCATGCTCTCTTCATGCATGCTTCTAGTGTATTTGTGCTAAACTAGTGTGGACCCATGCACCCTCCATACACTCTACCAAACACCCAAAAGTAGGTCGAGAAGGAAACTCTTGGGCGGCATTTGTCTCTTACTACGTACTACCACTAAATGTTGTACATGCAATGCACGGTGATGTTATGGAGTACGTGCCTAAGTACTCTACTACTACTATATTAGTTGGAGGCACATATTAACTTTTATATTTGTTTACGTGTATGCCCCGAGACCTTCCAACTAGATGTGTCTTTCTCTCCAGGTCGCACTTTGTATCGTTCATACCACTAAGTACTATTACGTGGGGTGAGTGTATGCGCGTGTATATGAGCGCCTGTGTCTGTACTGATGCTAAAAAAAGTACTACTACGTGTGGTCTCCGACCCAGAAGTGGAAGAAGTGGAGACGCTCTACCACGTTATTTTTTTATGCTGGGCTCTACCACGCTGTTCATGTCCCACTCCTTTCACTGATGTGTGGGACATCCAGCACGTGCCGTGTTTGGCACCCTTCGTCGTAAGAGTTGAAACGCTAGCATTCATCAGAAATAAAAAATAATTATAAATCAGCAGTGATACTATTTTTTTGCGAACCAATCAGCAGTGATACTATACCACGCGGTTTCCTTGCTCCTCGATATCGGAAAGAATACTTCCGTTCGCCAACATGTGACATCGACCATCCTGGTCCACTTGCCATGCACGCAGAACTCCAAGGAAGAGTCACCCAGGTCGTCGCGCCACAGTAACAATGACTAATGAGCCGTCAAATCACAGACCCACTTCCCACTTTCAAGTTGCTCGGACGAAGGAACCATCATGACTTCATTGAATTCCGCTTCTTGAAGAAAACTACTGTACCAGCAGTACTGCTAGCTACAGTAGTTACTCCAACAGAGGCCTCCTTTCGTTCATAGGATAGGAATTTTATAGTTATATGAAAATCATAGGAAGTGAGATGACATGCATCTCAATTCCTATAGAGAAAGAGATATCATTTGATGCATAGGATAGGAATTTTTCCATTTAGTCTAGGCTAATGTACTGGTAATTTGCTCTAAAAACTACAGTAGTAACTAGTAGTACTGGTACATGCTCGTACTCAGATACAGACACACACACTAACTACTAGTACTACTACTTCTCACATGCTGGCTAGACGCCGTCGTTCTCCTTCCCGGCTTTGTCGGCGACACCCCACCGTGCTTGGATCTCCGCCGACCTCTCCGCAGCAGCGCGTGCGTCCTTTTATTTCTTGCGGCGGCGGGCCTCTCTTTTCTTGAGTGCTTTCTGACTTTTCCGCTCCCTCTGTGCAGCTTTGGCCGCCTCTTGCTCTACCGCCCATTCGGCCTCGGCATCTTCAAATTCCTCCCACATAGTTGTGAGGTCGCGAGCGGCAATGAAATTGGCACGGTGAGATGCCATCGCTTCCCTACCATTTTGTGTGCAGTCATGGGCGGCGAGTAACTCGGCGCGGCGGGATGCCATCGCTGCCTTACTGGTTACTGTGCGGCGCGGTGGCATGAACGACGCTTGGTGAGAGCTCTGGGGTGGAGTGGCCGGACAACCGTATAGTGCATTGGTTTGTCAAGAGCTCAAGGACAGAAGACGAAGCAAATTTGGATTCCCCTTCAATCCTGGTCATTTATTACCGAGTAAAATGCATTGGCGGTCATCGAACTTGTCTTGATAGCTCACTTTGATCATTGTATACGAGATATGGTGATTATACAATCATTGGTTCAGCGTATAGCTCCGCATTTGTCTGGTTGACCAGTCAAACAGTCCACATGCGCCTCATCAGCTCGTGTTCTTAATCTATCTACGTGGGCCTACCTGTCAATGGAGAAAGAAATACTGTAAAAACCAAAATTATGCGTATGTGGGGAATCAAACCATGGACTTGTCGCTGCAATGCACCCTCATCAGCCAAATGAAAATGAAATACTTCGCGTCAGACACTCACGCTCACGCTGTCAAAGCATGCTAATGCATGCACGTCGCCCTCTAAATCAAAGTCCTGCTCATGGCGCAACGCAAACGGCGAGCCCATCACCTGCGCGCCCCTGCGGTGCCCGACATTACTGTTTAGATGTTTGATGGAGGCCTATGCGAACGTCGAGCATGTATTCACCTGGCTCAACAACAACGGTCATACTCGGACCGCCTTGCTCATGTATATCGTCCATCACAACGACAATCTATAAAACAGCCTAGCTAGAGAGGGTACTATGGTAGTATGGTACAGAGTATGTACTATCGTGAGCGACCGATCTTAGTGCCACTGCACACCGAAACCCCTTCCATCGCTACCGCGCGCTTCCCGCCTGAAATGGTCACCGTCTCTCCACAATGTCAATGCCGCATTCACCGGTCTTAACTGCAGGTGCAATTGGTGTGTCACTGACATGCGGGCCAGATGCCCGTTGGGCCCACATGTCAGTAACCCAACGCATCTGCAGTTAAGTCACTGAAGCAGCGTTCGCATTCATGCCCGATGAACCTACTCCGGCGCTAGTTGTCCATCCGTCTGCCGCGGCTCATTGCCATTCACCCTCTATATTAACTTGAGCCCCAGCTCCCAGCCATAGCCAAAGACCCACACTTATTCTCCTCCAGTCCCTTCCTTCTGTCGGCACCACTCCAACCATGTCCTCCTGGCACTCCAAAGCTCTCTTGGTACTGTCGCAGGAGCAGACGAGGGACATCGGCGGCTCCGCTCCGGGCATGCTCCAAAGCTCTCTTCGATGTACTGTCGTGGGAGCAAATGAAGGAGATCGCCGGCACCCCCCCGGCCGCCCTCCGCCGCCACGACCACGAAGCCGGCGCTCATGCGCGGGCGCAGGCAGCAGCGAGGAAGAGTAGTACACAGTAGGTCGCCGCCGCTCTGGTCCCGGGAAGGCCACCGCTACTCCACTCAGTCGACGCCAAGCTTGGTGGGGTAAACATCGGCGGCCGATTAGCCGCTTGACGATGATGTGGAGGCGGAAATCTTCAGAACCTTGTGCTCCAGAGGAGGAGGTTATCGAGGCGGATGAGGAGGAGGCAAAGGCAATGGCCGGCTTTCTCGGGTTCACGGCCGGACATGGTGGTCGGGTGCCGGCGATCATTTAGATTAGGTTTATAGTAGGTTTTAGTACGGTTTGTGTGAAATATGTAATGAATTTCGTCTAGTTTGTAGAAAAGTTTTCAAAATGTAATTAATTTCAACCAGTTAATTTGAAATTTGCTTTGTTTGCACGAATTTCATCCGGTTAGTTCATATAGTTGTCGAAAGGTATGCGGGCAGCATCGGATGGCATCCATCAGTGTCCTCAGACAGATGTCAGTGTAAATTTGTGGGCCAGCGCTGGAGATGCCCTAACTATTATCCTATAATCGCTAACAGTCCTCCATTATTTGGCAGGGAACAGTTATCCCTCGATCAAAATCAGATCCGCGGTGTTTCGCACTCCTCCCGCGTAAGAGTGTAAACTCTTGCTTACATAAAAATGGAGCAAGTGGACGGCACTGTAGCACGTCATATCACTCGAACTAGCCCGCCTAACGAGCGGGAAAGCACCGCCCTCGTCATTTTGTTCTGGATTTCTATCGATCGATCGCGCGAAAATGTTACGCTTCGCAAGTTCTAAAGGAAAAGGCGGCACACTTACGACTCGTACGCGTCGCACCCCCAACAGTCCGGCTCGCACGCCGCTCACCAGAGGGGACACACATTGTCTTGCAATTTCACTGACATGTGGGACCGTAATTGAGTAAACCGTTGATAGCCGAAATCTAATCGCTCGGCGGGCGTCGGCTGAGAAGAGAGAAACGGGGGAGGGAGAAGAGATCACCCGCCCGCCGCGCACGAACTCCAAGAAATATATGGTGATAATGTGAGGTGGGCCATGCTAGAGTCCGGACCGCTTCCGGAGCCCGCTCTCACCACCCTGGCCCCTCAAGACGCCAGCTGCCCGCCGCATGCATGCATAGCAAGTAGTACTCCTTATGTGGAGGAGAGAGAGGCATTGACAAAGTCAAGGAGTGGGCTCTGCAAGAGCCCATCTCTACATGTGCTCCTAGGTATAAAAAAATAATTCTAAAAAAAGGCATAAAAAACAATTGTGTCTTAAAAAAATAAAGGTAAAAAACATTTGAGAGGAAATAGATAGAGAGAAAGCGAGAAAAAGCTGTAACCTGGGCATTACATGAGGAAGGAGGGAGTGGTGCACATGCCAAGTTCACTGGGCTGCCGTGTTTCACACTCCTCCATCGTAACAGTGGAGACAATAGCTTTCATCAAAAATAAACAATGAATATTCGTTGCTCGTTCTCTATATCGGAAAGAATACTTTCATTCGCCGACATGTGGGACGTCGACCATCCTGGTCCACCTGCCATGCACAAAATTATCCTGGTCTACCACGGTCGTATCACAGGCCCAACCTTTCCCACTGTAAGTAGTTCGGACAAAGGAACCATCATGACTTTGTTGAATTCCGCTTCTTCAAGAAAACTTACTCTACGCGCAATACTACTACCATACGCGAAGACTGGACGACACTGTACCATGTCATATCACTAAAACCCACTAGGCCAAACTAGCCCGCCTAGGTCATCTATTTTTGAACGGAGGGAGTACGTCTCTGCACTGCTATGATTTTGTGTTGCACGTTCTCTGTACTTTTGCTACGATTTTCCTACCCTATGAACCAAATGAGGCCTAAATGTATCCGCGTGTCGACTATTGTCTGACCGATCGCTAAGCCTACAATTTTAGGAGCTAAGGCTATTGGTCGATCGACGAGGGATAAGTATAAGTGTACCACGAGCTCATCAGCCCCAACATTTCTCTTCAGTGAGTGTTTTGCAAGTACTATAGCTCGCACAGTAGCTAGCCTACCAAGAATCATCAAACAAGCCCTGCTGATATGATAAACAGTTCAAACTTACATCTAAGCATGCTATATATTACATCAAAAGCTGGTGAGGATACATCTGTTTCCATAACTCGGAGAGGGTTCGCACGATTCACTATCAAACCAAAGTAGCAAGATCTGCCCACACAAGACAGTGCACTAGCCCTAAGATGGTTTGATAACACATATCGTTCTGGCAATTAAACACATCGCAATGCAAACTACCCTAAAGGATTAGCGCGACCAACTATTTCTTGTCATCGATCTCTCGGGCAATGACCACAGCACGGACAACGGCATGGGAATCGATTTCTGGGCGATGTCCATAGGACTGACCGCGACATCGGAATCGATCTCTGGGGTGATGTCCATAGGATGGGCAGCGGCATCGGAATCGATCCCCGAGGCGATGCCAACAGGACGGGCCACAACATCGGAATCATCAAGGATGTCCACCGACACCTGCACAACCCTAACATATTAGCAAGCACATTGCAAATAATCAAAAACCACAACTATGGTAATAAGCCATTATTTTTTACCTTTTGCAGCTCACCAGGGGATCTCATCCCTCCGGGGGCCATCTCCTCGTCCTCGATGGGGGCCGTCACCTTGCCAGGGGAATACTGCTTCTCAACGGCGACTATCTCCTCAAACTCGGTCTTGAGCCTCACATAGGTGGCAATCAGAGTTCCTAGGTAGGCACGGTGGGGCCCTTGCTATCCTTCCAACTTTTTTTGAGGAGTTCGTCCGCCAACGTCCTCAACTCTTTGGCCAGTGCTTGTTTCTTGGGGTACTTCATCTCCATGGGTTGGCCCGCCAACATGGTCAACTCATTGGTCGGTGCTCGCTTCCTGGAGATCGCTGTCTCCAATGGGTTGTCTGCCGGCAACTCTTTGCCTAGTGCTCCAGGATCCATCAATGAACTCACAAACAAAAACCAATCAAAAGGAAACCACAATCGCAATGAAAACGGGAAAAGAATAGGATGTGAGAATCGGTCGGTGCTTCGCAAAAAGAAAATTCTTGGAATGAAAATATAGCAGCATAACTGATTCGCCCACCTTTCCTTCGTCGGTACAGAAGAAAAATGGCAGAAGTGAGTAGCCTGGAGTGAGGTTTTCTTCAACAAAGGGAAGAAAGGGCTTGAACGAGCGTTCCAGTGAAATGATGGTTGCTTCGTCCAGTCCAACTTGGAGGCCACCTTACCGCTGCTGGTAAAGGTGTGGGTTTTGTGATATGACGGGTCATGACGGCCACACCGGGGTGATAGGTGAGTCTCGACTGTAGCACCTCGCTGTGATTTGGCGGATGGCACGCGGGCCGGGATGCTTTGAAATGTCCCGCATGTAGATAGAGCGGTTAGTCATATAGGAGTGCTCAATATTGTGCACCGCGACCAAGGCGGAGAGGAAAACGAGGGAATTACATAATTAATGCATGAGTTTAATTAGTAGTTTTGTAAAGTACGAGATACATTCCTCCAATCGCAAAATGCCTTGGTTCATGAGATTTGAGATTTTGTCTCATGCAAGAGCCTGGCGAGTATATGCGTGCTCCAAGGCACCGCACCACGCGAGCGTTCGCAACTGCCATGTTCGGGTTGCGCTTGGCTCTTCGCCTCTTCGAGAAGACGAACAATGATGTTACTCCTACTTCTACAGTATCGAATCCACTGCTGCATGTCCATCCACCTCGTGCGGGAGGGATGACGTGTAGCGAAAGTTTCTACTTACTCCTCCCGCCTTTGCATCTATGACATGTGGGCCCAACAGGTGGTTGGCCCTCCTGTCATGCAGCCAAAGGCAGGTGCAGTTACGGCACCGGAGCTCAGTCCGCATGGGAGAGGATGTTGTAGTAATCAAATTTCTTGGTCTTGTACGAGTTGACGCGACATATCAAAGCACTGCACTCGATATAAGTCTTTTTACACATTTCAAATGGACTACTTCATATGTAGACATATTCTGCTTCGTATGCAGTCACTTGTTGCACTCTCTAAAAAGACTTATATTTGGAAACGGAGGGAGTACAACGCATGCATGCCGTGACTTTCCTTTTGAAACTTGCATGTGTTGATTTATGCACCTTGCCAAAGTTTGACTATAAATTTAACTAACCAAATTTTCATGCATGTCACAAAAAATTACGGGGCTGTTTGGATTGTGACTATGTTTGTCTTATGTTGCCACATTATTTTTCCCACACTTGCCACACTTGCCTAACCTGAGTTGCTCAAATTGTTAGACACACTTTGGCTTGCCTAAGGGAATCTTGCCATAATTTTTGTGTCTATGACATGTGGGGTTCACTGCTAATAAAAAAATTCTTGTCTTAGGTGTGGCTAATAAAAAAGACTTATATTTAGGAACGGAGGGAGTAGAAAATATAAATAATAATGCATGTTGGGGCAACCCACATTTCCGCTAATTTTAGCCATGGGCTTGTTCACAATTTTTACGAGGGGGTGTGAGGGAGTCCTGGACTAGGGGGTGTTCGGACATCCGGACTATCAATGTCCGCCGGACTCCAAGACTACGAAGATACAAGATTGAAGACTCTGGCTCGTGTCCGGAAGGTACTTTACTTGGCGTGGAAGGCAAGCTTGGCGATACGGATATGTAGATCTCCAACTATTGTAACCGACTCTGTGTAACCCTAGCCCTCTCCGGTATCTATATAAACCGGAGGGCTTTAGTCCGTAGGACGACATACATTACAACAATCATACCATAGGCTAGCTTCTAGGGTTTAGCCTCCTTGATCTCGTGGTAGATCTACTCTTGTACTACCCATATCATCAATATTAATCAAGTAGGAGTAGGGTTTTACCTCCATCGAGAGGGCCCGAACCTGGGTAAAAAACATCGTGTCCCTTGTCTCCTGTTACCATCCGCCTAGACGCACAGTTCGGGACCCCCTACCCGAGATCCGCCGGTTTTGACACCGACATTGGTGCTTTCATTGAGAGTTCCTCTGTGTCGTCACCAATAGGCTTGATGGCATCTTCAACCTGCAATGCTGTCCTGGGTGAGACTTTCCTCCCCGGACAGATCTTCGTATTCGGCGGCTTCGCACTGCGGGCCAATTCACTTGGCCATCTGGAGCAGATCGAAAGCTACGCCCCTGGCCGTCAGGTCAGATTTGGAAGCTTAAACTTCACGGCCGATGTCCGAGGAGATTTGATCCTCGATGGACTCGAGCCACAGCCAAGCGCGCCGCACTGTGACGATGGGCATGATCTAGCTCTGCCGCCGAACAGTGCTTTGGTGGCCGCACACGAATCCGCTCCGGCCATTAGCCCGGAGCCGATCGCCTAGATCGAGGGCTGGTGGATAGACGCCGCCCCGGGGGCTTCAACATCCACGGCGATGGAGCCGAACACCAATCTTGTCCCCTGCGAAACTCGTGATTCTGAGGCGCCGGACTCCTCGCCGGACTCCGAACCTCCCGCGCCCCTACCAATCGAGCCAGATTGGGCGCCGGTTACGGAATTCACCGCCGCAGACATCTTTCAATGCTCGCCTTTCGGCGATATCTTAAATTCACTAAAGCATCTCTCGTTATCAGGAGAGTCCTGGCCGGATTATGGCCAGGATGGTTGGGATGCGGACGACGAAGAAATTCAGAGCCCACCCACCACCCACTTTGTAGCCACTGTCGACGATTTAACCGACATGCTAGACTACGACTCCGAAGACATCGATGCTATGGAAGACGATGCCGGAGACGAACAGGAACCAGCGCCCACAGGGCACTGGAAGGCCACCTTGTCATATGACGTATACATGGTGGATACCCCAAAAGATGGGGACGGCGAAGGAACAGCGGAGGCAGATTCCTTAAAGAAAGAGCCCAAGCGCCGGCGTCAACGGCGCCGCTCTAAATCTCGCCACAGCAAAAACGGAGATTCCGGCACAGGAGATAATAACACTCCAGAGAGTGCCGAAGACAATCCCCTCCCGCAAGACTCAGCGCAGGAGGATGCAGAAGCAAGCCCTCATGAGGGGGCGGCAGATGAAGAGGTTGAGGATCATGATTATATGCCTCCCTCCGAAGACGAAGCAAGCCTCAACAATGACGAATTCGTCGTACCCGAGGATCCCGTTGAACAAGAGCGCTTCAAGCGCAGGCTTATCGCCACAGCAAACAGCCTAAAGAAAAAGCAGCAGCAGCTTCAAGCTGATCAGGACCTGCTGGCCGATCGATGGACCGAGGTCCTCGCGGCCGAAGAGTATAAACTCGAACGTCCCTCCAAAAGTTACCCAAAACGCAAGCTGCTCCCCCGATTAGAGGAGGAAGCATACATACATCCATCACCAGCGCACGATATGGCTGACCGACCACCCCGTGGTCGTGACAGAGAGGCATCCAGGCGCCCAGCCAAGACCATACCCCGGCATCGCTCCAAAAGTACGAAGCCAAGAGGGAACGCACCGGACTTGCGAGACATATTGGAGGACAAAGCAAGGCAATCCAGATCCATCTATGGATCACGTGGGCGCCCTACGACCCATGACGAATACCGTCGTGCCGGATACAATAACCCCGGCCGGGCCGAACACAGCAGACAGCGCTCTCTCGAGCTGCGTCGCGATATTGCTCAATACAGGGGCGCCGCACACCCGTTATGCTTCACTGATGAAGTAATGGATCATCAGATCCCCGAAGGGTTTAAACCCGTAAACATCGAATCTTACGATGGCACAACAGACCCCGCGGTGTGGATCGAAGACTATCTTCTCCACATCCATATGGCCCGCGGCGACGATCTCCACGCCATAAAATACCTCCCACTCAAGCTTAGAGGACCAGCTCGGCATTGGCTTAACAGCTTGCCCGCAGAGTCAATTGGGTGTTGGAAGGACCTGGAGGCCGCATTCCTTGATAACTTCCAAGGCACATATGTGCGACCACCAGACGCCGATGACCTCAGCCACATCATTCAGCAGCCAGACGAATCAGCCAGGCAATTCTGGACACGGTTCTTGACAAAGAAAAATCAAATCGTCGATTGTCCGGACGCAGAGGCCCTTGCAGCCTTCAAACATAATATCCGGGACGAATGGCTAGCCCGGCACCTCGGGCAGGAAATGCCGAAATCCATGGCAGCCCTCACATCGTTAATGACCCGCTTTTGTGCGGGAGAGGACAGCTGGCTAGCCCGCAGCAACAATCTCCGTAAAAATTCTGGCAGTCCGGATACTAAGGACAACAACGGCAGGTCACGTCGAAATATAAACAAGCGCCGAATTAACGGCGATGATAAGGAGGATACGTCAGTTAATGCCGGATTCCGAGGCTCTAAACCCGGTCAACGGAAGAAGCCATTTAAAAGAACCATTCCGGGTCCGTCCAATTTGGACCGAATACTCGACCGCTCATGCCAGATACATGGCACCCCTGAAAAGCCAACTAACCACACCAATAGAGATTGCTGGGTATTCAAGCAGGCCGGCAAGTTAATTGCCGAAAACAATGACAAGGGACTAAATAGAGACGACGAGGAAGAGACCCGGCCGCCGAACAACAGAGGATAGAAGGGTTTTCCCCCACAAGTACGGACGGTGAATATGATATACGCGACCCATATACCCAAGAGGGAGAGGAAACGCGCACTAAGCGACGTCTATGCGATGGAGCTAGTCGCCCCAAAGTTCAACCCATGGTCCTCTTGTCCGATCACTTTCGATCGAAGAGACCATCCGACCAGCATACGCCATGGCGGATTCGCCGCATTGGTCTTAGACCCAATCGTCGATGGGTTTCACCTCATGAGAGTCCTGATGGATGGCGGCAGTAGCCTGAACCTGCTTTATCAGGATACAGTGCGCAAAATGGGCATAGACCCATCAAGGATTAAACCTACAAAGACAACCTTCAAAGGTGTCATACCAGGAGTGGAAGCCAACTGTACAGGCTCAGTCACACTGGAAGTGATCTTCGGATCCCCGGATAATTTCCGGAGCGAAGAGTTAGTCTTCGACATAGTCCCGTTTCGCAGCGGCTATCACGCTCTGCTCGGACGAACCATGTTTGCCAAATTCAACGCGGTGCCGCACTATGCATACCTAAAGCTCAAGATGCCAGGCCCTCGTGGAGTCATCACGGTCAATGGAAATAGGGAACGCTCGCTCCAAACGGAGGAACACACAGCGGCTCTCGCGGCAGAAGTACAGAGCAGCCTTTTAAGGCAATTCTCAAGCCCGGCCGTTAAACGGCCGGATACAGCAAAGCGCGCCCGGAGCAATATCAACCAAGACCACCTGGCGCGATCAGAGCACGCGTAGCAATGTGGCCCCAACCCTCGCCCACGTATGATTGCAAGAATAACACTCCGCGTACATTATTACGCTTTGGAGATACCATGGGCACAGGGGAGGGGGCACGATCACAACGGACCCAGAGTGCGGTTCGACCACACCAGGGGCTCGCAAATGTGCCTCTTTTTTTATTATTATTTTTCTTATTTTTTGTACACAGGACTCTGTTAACCAGAAGCCCTGTCCGGCGATGAACCTGCCGAACTCATGATGCAATAGTCAGGGACTAAAGAAGGCCGCGTCGAACACTCAGGTAGTCTCAGTTACGAGCATTAAATTCGATTATATACACCAAATCCGCAGCTCATCCCTGGAGGGGGACATGTTTATTTAGTCCAAATCCCTTGCTTACCGCACTATTTGTATAAGTCCGCTCTACTAGCAGACTTTTTCTTTCATTAATAATGCAGCACCTTTATGATCGCAATTGCATTACATTATATATATATGTTCATTATATGACATTCTGGCACCCGTATATTTTTGGTACGGCATAATACACCAGGGGCTTATGTTCCCCACCTTATGGTGTGATAAAGTCCGAACACTTTCACAAGTGCGGCACCCCGAACTTATAGCATTATATGAATCGGCTCCGAATCATGTCTTGGGTCAGTAGTTGGGTTTGCCCGGCTCCCATGTTTGGCTCCTTACATTTCCGTTCCGTCGGCTAAGGTAGCACTGGGAGAACCACTGCGATTGCGCCCCGGTTGAGCCGGGTTAACGCCTCAGTGGAGAAAGCTAAAACTGACCGGCATGATAAGGCGAGAGACTGGTCGCTGTTCAAGAGGTTTTTTCGGGTCCTTAAAGACTCACGCCGCTTCGAGTGAAGTTCCGGATTATGTCCGATGAAGGCGTGGATAGCGCCCCGGATTCGGTCTTCCGAATACCAGGGGCTTCGCCGAAATTTAAAATTATAGAATTCTATGGCTAAGTGAGAGTGTTCAAGCATTATAAGTCCGGTTGCCTTGTTCGTCGTGTTGAGCGCCTCCCTAGATGGACCCAAATATGGGAACAAGAGTGCTCAAGTTTATCACCGAACACCCCAGCACTTGTGGCTTGGGGGCTGAAGCCAACGACTTGCCATCTCTCAGATTTTATAAACGGCCGCACAGAAGGTAATATTTTAAATTAAACAAGCGTTGCTCATGGCGCATATGAACGAAGTTTTCAGCGCACAGGATAAATACACAGCGAGTTCACTCAAAGATTACATTTCGGGAGCACTCATCTGCAATATTGCAGGCTCCCTTCAGGACAATATTATAATACTTCTCCGGCGTGCGATACTCCTTGCCCGGTGGCGGTGGGTCCGTGAGAAGCTTCTCCGCATCCAATTTGCCCCATTGCACCTTTATGCGGGCAAGGGCCCGACGAGCACCTTCGATACAGGCGGAGCACTTGACTACATCCAGCCTAGGGCATGCATCCACCAGCCGCCGCACGAGGCCAAAGTAGCTACCAGGCATGGCCTGTCCAGGCCACAGCCGGACTATGAGGCCCTTCATGGCCTCCTCAGCTACTTTGTGGAGTTCGATCAACTGCTTCAGCTGGTCGCTTGGGGGCACCGGATGGCCGGCCTCAGTATACTGAGACCAGAAGACCTTCTCCGTCGAGCTCCCCTCCTCGCCACGATAGAATGCGGCGGCATCAGCCGCACTATGCGGCAGATCTGCAAATGCCCCTGGAGAGCGCCGAATTCGGGTAAGTGTCCGGTAGTTCACATTAACATGCCTGCTTTGCATGAAAAACGCCTTACCCGCCGCTATCTTCTTTATGTCCTCAACCTCCTGAAGGGCCTTCTGGGCCTCGGCCTTGGCGGACTTGGCACTTTCGAGAGCCGAGGCAAGCTCGGACTCTCGAGTCTTGGAGTCACGCTCCAAACTCTCATGTTTTTCCATGAGAACCTGGAGCTCTTGCCGAACTTCCGCCACCCGCACCTCTTGCTTTTCTCGCTCAGCCCGTTCCGCGGCCGCATTGTGTTCGGCCGCGGACACAGCATCCTTCAGGGTTGCCACCTCGTTAGTGGCCCCTGCAATGCACATATTATCCTTGTCAATTTTATTCGCAACCAAAATCCTTTTCTGTAAGGTACTTATTCAAAGAGGTGTTACTCACTTTCTTTTTCCTCGAGCTGCTTCTTTGCATGGCCGAGCTCTTGCTCGGACCGCTCGAGATTCTTTTTCAGCACGTCAACCTCCGCCGTTAGTGCGGCAGAGGTCAGCAGTGCAGCCTGCAAACCCATATTGACATATTTTAGGCAACCCTGCATATATCTTGGTATAGATCCTTAGTCCGGCTTTTCTTTCCGAACACCGAACCAAGCATCAGGGGCTACTGTCTATGCGGTATTATATTACATAATTTTAACTTCTTACCTCAAAGCCTGTTAAAAGGCTACTGCAGGCTTCGGTCAGCCCGCTTTTCGCGAGCTGAACCTTCTCAATCACCGCACTCATGATGGTGCGGTGTTCTTCCTCGATGGAAGCGCCTTTAAGCGCTTCCAGCAGGTTATCCGGTGCCTCCGGTTGGACGGAGGCCGCCGGCGTCACGGTCCTGCGCTTCTTTCGAAGGGGCCGCTTGCCGGACTCTGGAACCACTGCGGGTTCCGATGTGGAGTCCGGCACGAAGTCCGAGGGGCTGCCTGACGGCGCCTCCGGAGCCTCCTCCTGATGGGTCCCTCTTTGGGATCCCACCTCGGCGTCCTCGTTGGCGCGTGGGGTGGAGGCAGTCGGGATGGAATTCACATCCGACGAGGCCAATGACCCGCTCGATGAGTCAGGGAGATCATCATTGGCCGGACTATGGACAGAATGCGGCGTTAGAAGGATACTTCGCGACATAAAAGAAATTACACATCAAGGATCCGGATACTTATGATCTTGCCGGACGCCTGGCCCTTGGAGGCCGCTCATCCTCACCAACGCTGATGTTGGCGGAACTGTTCGGGGGGATAGTTCTCCCCCTCTTGGACCCTTCGGCCCCCCCGATGGGGGAAGCCTTCCTTTTCTTCTCTCCCTCTGGGAGAGAATACTCCTCCTCCTCGTCTTCGGAGGAGGAATCCTCGTCGTCGTCAGACGCCTGATTGCGGGAACTCTTTCGAGTCCCCGCGGCCACCTCCTTGGCCTTCTTCTCCGGCACCACGTGCGGTGCTGGAACCAGCAGCCTTGTTAAACGGGCGTTTGCTGGGTCTTCTGGCATGAGAGCCGGGCTGATGAGCAGCTTGGCCTTCTCCATCCATTCCTGTCAAAGGAAGAGGCAGAATGAAGCCTCACTAGAGTCAATCTAATTATCACAAGTGTCCCGTAATGGGGTTGAATCACTTACCTCGTCAGTTGGATTCTGCGAGCTGAATCCGCGGTCTTTGGTCGCGGACGTAGGGGCTTCGGCGCCCTTGAACAACACCCTCCAGGCGCCTTCGTATGTTGTATCGAAGAGCCCGTTTAGCGCCTGGTGCTGTTCCGGATTGAACTCCCACAAATTAAATGCCCATTCTTGGCATGGGAGGATCCGCCGGATGAGCATGACTTGGACCACGTCGACGAGCCTGAGCTTATTGCTCACCATCTTCTTGATACATGCTCGGAGTCCCGTCACCTCCACCGGATTCCCCCACTGCAAGCCCTTTTCTTTCCAGGAGGTGAGCTGCATGGGGATGCCTGATCTAAACTCGGGGGCCGCCGCCCATGTGGATTTGCGCGGCTCGGTGATGTAGAACCACCCCGATTGCCACCCCTTGACGGAGTCCACGAAGGTCCCTTCTAGCCAAGGGACGTTGGGCAATTTTCCCAACATAGCGCCTCCGCATTCCGCTTGCGTACCCTTCACAACCTTCGGCTTGACGTTAAAGGTCTTGAGCCACAGGCCGAAGTGGGGCCGGATGCAGAGAAAGGCCTCGCACACGACGATAAACGCCGAGATGTTGAGGATAAAGTTCGGCGCCAGATCGTGGAAATCCAGGCCGTAGTAAAACATGAGCCCCCGGACAAATGGATGGCGCGGGAAGCCCAGTCCGCGGAGGAAGTGGGGAAGGAAGATGACCCTCTCATGAGGCCCGGGGGTAGGGATGAGCTGCCCATCGTCGGGCAGCCGATGCGCGATATCGCCGGAAAGGTATCCGGCGCTGCGCAGTTTGGTGATGTCCTCCTCCTTGACGGTGGAGGCTAACCATTTGCCTCCCGCTCCAGTCATATTCGGAGAAGGTCGAGGTGAGATGCGCGAGTTCGGGCGTTGGAGCTTGAATTCGCGGGGATTGATAAGCAAAGGAGGAAGAAGGCGTAGGTGAGAAGGTGAATCCTTATCCCTTATATATAGGCGGACAAAACTATGTGTCCCCCACTGTCCTGGTAAAACTCGCTTATCTCCCAAGCGTCACCGTTGATGGCGCGGTTGGGTTACCCACGCACGTATTGATGAGAATCCCGGAATAAGGGGAACACGATCTCTGCTTCGATAGGACGTGCCGAGGAAACCGCTCTGCTAATGCTGAGGTGGTATAATGATTCAAACAAAGGCCTGGTGGCGGTGTGATGTCGCGCCGCATAATACGTCAGCAGATTGAACTAACTGTACATTTTATTCTCTCTACGGTGGAATGTGGAATTTATTTTGCAGAGCCGAACACTATCCTGGTGTTCATTATCTTCTCTGGATTATTCAAGGGAGGAACCCGCCTTGCAATGCCGAACATTATGCACGCCGGACTTATCGTCATTGAAGACTGGTTCAGGGGCTACTGAGGGAGTCCTGGACTAGGGGGTGTTCGGACAGCCGGACTATCAATGTCCGCCGGACTCCAAGACTACGAAGATACAAGATTGAAGACTCCGGCTCGTGTCCGGAAGGTACTTTACTTGGCGTGGAAGGCAAGCTTGGCGATACGGATACGTAGATCTCCTACTATTGTAACCGACTCTGTGTAACCCTAGCCCTCTCCGGTATCTATATAAACCGGAGGGCTTTAGTCCGTAGGACGACATACATTACAACAATCATACCATAGGCTAGCTTCTAGGGTTTAGCCTCCTTGATCTCGTGGTAGATCTACTCTTGTACTACCCATATCATCAATATTAATCAAGCAGGAGTAGGGTTTTACCTCCATCGAGAGGGCCCGAACCTGGGTAAAAAACATCGTGTCCCTTGTCTCCTGTTACCATCCGCCTAGACGCACAGTTCGGGACCCCTTACCCGAGATCCGCCGGTTTTGACACCGACAGGGTGGTTGTTCATTTAATGGAGGGACTTGTAGTACCAGACTTGAACGATACAAAGTACGACCTGGCACATCGTAACACCACTTGGAACAAGCGGGTAGCTATCTCAAAAAACAATCAACAACTAAAAAAACCGCGACCTGGCATGTAGTAGTACACAATTTTAAACGATTGTTTTGATGGAGTGAAAAAGGAAAACTACCCCACTACGTATATATAGGCCGGAGCCTCCGCGATTGCTTGCTAGGGTTGCTCTATTCACACACTCTCATCCTCTCCAGATCTAAACAAGATAGGGGTAGTAACACTGTCTTTCTCCCTTCAAAAAACACTGGCTTTCTATCCTCACCGCTGGTTACAGATCTGGACGTATCCCCCTCAGTCGGTGAAGGGGAGGAGACCCACTGCCGGCCGCACCGTTATCTCTGGCCGAGCGCCGGCGCGGGAGGTTCTCCGATCCCTTCGTTGTTGCCTGTGGGCGGATCTGGCCTCCCGCCGCCCACCTATCCACATCCCGACGACCTTCAGGTCTATCTTCGTTTGAAACCGCCTTAGCTCTACTTCCCCAGCTTGCTACATTGCTGCATGTGCATCATTTTCTACCTCTCAGCCCCTCTCGATCGGATGGTCCAACGTCACCTATTTTTTTTCTTCTATTGTTAGAGGTAAAGCTACTTCATGGAGTCGAATCTTGTACTCCCTCCGTCCGAAAATACTTGTCATGGAAATGGATGTATCTAGATGTATTTTAGTTCTAGACACATCCATTTTGATGACAAGTAATTCCGGATGGAGGGAGTACTTGGTTCAAACAAGAAATAAAGTGGGGGTGGGGGAATTTAGTATGTACATCGGACTTGGTACAAACAAGAAGGAAAGGGGTTGAAAGTAGTACAGACTGGTCATCCAACCTGTCTCTTGGTCGAAAAGGGAAATATAGGGGTAACGCTGTACACAGTGGTATGACCAGGACTTGATTTGCTATCCACACATAGGAGTAGGTGGCTAGAGTGAACAAAAATGGGACCAACCCAGATATGTTTCTTGGATGTTTGTTTCTCGGGGCAACAAACTATGAATCACCACTTTATGCCCCTGTTTACGTACATGGTGCTGGACTGCTGGTGCACCCACTGTCCCATGCCCTTATACCAAATATTTAGGCTCCGTTCGGAATAAAGGGGCAGAAAACATAGGTCTTGATGAAAATAGAGGAATAGGAAAGGAATGTAGGTATAAAACTATGGAACAGCGCACCGGAGGAAACTCTCAAGAGAATGTGTTCGGATGGACTACGAAATGTACAGATTTGTTTTTTAAAAGTAGCATGCTTGGCAGTATGAGATGCTATTTGTTTATTTAGCTGCACAGTGACTACTCTTGTCCTTGCCTCACGTACCACACATAGGTTGTTTTTTTATTCCAGCAAACACAACACAACAACCTGTCTAACGCATGGTAGCGAGCGCCTGCCTCGGGCTTCCGCCCAAAAAATGAGCAGCACGTGGATGTTTCTAATCCTATGGAATCAGTACTACCAGACCAGCTTTCCTATGAAGCACTATTCACCTTTCCCGTGTTCTGAACGGTTGGAAGGGAAAGAATACCGTAGCAATTGTGTTCCTACGAAAATCCTGCACCAAATCTGTGAACCGAATGCAGCCTTAGCTGTTCTTAATCTAATGTCCCTGGTAAAAATGAAGCCATGCCACTGTTATAAGCCATGACAAGTTTAGCCACATGTTTTTGCCTGTAATTGTTTGAGACTCTGACTGTTTCCTCTGTACCTTTGTGTGCAAAGAGGGATATCCAATTCACCTGGTTGCTGTTGTGACCTTTTGGTGCACTGCACAAAACTCTTCTTAAAAGAAGTGACTTTTGTGATGTTTAACTAGAATGTCAGAATGGAACAGTTGGTTCATTTCGTTGGAACTGCACAAAGGGGAGATCTGTGTTCCAATCCTCATCATCCATATTGGCGTCATCACCTTTCTTTAGGTAAGAATGATATTTAATGCATGTGTTCATCTCTATTTTCCGACTGCCATGAGAAAATAATGCTATTTTTTACTAGTACACTTGTACTCCCTCACTGACAAAACCAATTCTGAATTAGAAGGCCAATCATGTACTTGGTTTCACCAACTGGTGAGGAGAAAGAGAAACAGAGCATGAAGAGGAAGAAGAAGAAGAATAAACAGTGCCAAGGCGATCTTGCTGAAGCCAGAGGCCTCAGTCGAGGCCATTCAAGGGCTCGCAACGACTACCTTACAGTTGAGACGATCCTCTAGGGAGCCCTTCCACTTCTGCTGTCTCACTTAATTAATTAGGAGTACTTAAGTACCACTAATTTATTACTGCCTAATTTTCCTGTTGGAGTTGAACAAATCTTTAGTAGGACCCTATGCTGAATCATGTACGTGTGTATGTTTGTCTATGGAGGTGAATCATGTGGTGGAGCAGGGAGGGAATATTATTAGTGTCATGACATAATAGTGCTATTGTTTTGCATGTCAATTTATTGCCATTGGTTCAATGAGGCAATGTTTTGCGTATTGTCCATCATGAGTTTGATGCTACTGTTTGAGTAATATGCTAATGTCTTCCTATCCTTTCTCACTAAGCTAATGAAGGTTTCACCTTGTTCCTACTTGTGCAAATAGGGATCATGTTGTGCCAATCATACATTTTAGTGGAACTACACAAGACAATACAATGAACTGTATCCTAGCCAGTGCTTTAACTCTGTTGGAAGTTCTTGATAATCTTTCGATATAATCTCAGCACTGGTAAACAAGAGTGATTTCAACCATACATTTGAAGTGCACAAAAAATATACTATTGTGTGATTCCAGTGAGTGCTTTATCGTCTCTTATGTGACTACATGAATAAGCTTTTTTTCTCAGGTTGGTACGGGCCTAAGGCCTTCATCCATATTAGTTTGCTGTCATCTCTATTTGTATCGTGCTACTGTCATGAGAAAACTCCTTTATCTTTGCATGTTAAAGTTTTGCAACCTATGATAAATGACAATGCTTTGAGTGTTGAGCTAATTGGCACTGATTAAATAAACTAATACCTCTCTTTAAGCAAGACTACTATGTTGCCAACTTTACCCATTAAGATAATGAGCGTGCTTCTATTTGTTAGTGTATGTTTCATCAACTAGTCCCACTGTTACAGTAATCTCACTCTCTCAATATATGTGCCAATAGGATGCTCGATTTTGGTGGAACTGCACAAAAACTTTGGTGCTTCATTGCCTCGATAGCTTCCGTCCTTTCTTGTCAGTTGCTAATCTCCGCTTGCTTTCTTCCTTTGCTGTCAGTCGCTTGGCTTATCTCGACTTCCAGTCAAAGGAAATAGTAATTGATATGCTACCTCACACAGGTTGGTACTGGTCTTTATCTTGATTATTGTGCCTGTCATATGTATTGGTAATTTGGTATTGTGCTTCTATTTGCCGATTTCATGAAGGAGTAATTTGGAGCCTGAACTCGTAGGCAAATCATTACATCGGGTGATTTCAGTAGAACTGCACAAAATGATCAGATGGACAGGTACTTATGCTGCTGCTATGTACTCCAAAGTTCCCTCAGACAAGCATCGACGTTGACAAGAAGAAGTGCCTATATTCATTCGAGTATCAACCGGCGTCAACCAATTGTCAAACTCCAAGTATTAGGAGAGTGAACGCCAAAAATATTGCTTAGTGCATAGCCCAGAAAAACGCAGTCCAGTCTTTGGTCCCAACTTGTGCCTTTTGGTTATCGGCAGATATGATAGCGAACTGTATGGCATGGAGTCTAAAGATTCCATACAAGTTGGTTGACGCGTATATTCATCTAGCACTTCATCAATCTGCATGCCAGGGATGCTCCATTTCAGTTGAACTGCACAAAAAATTTGTGTGGTTCATTTTCTCAACCGCCTCCTTTCTCGTCTGCAATGTAGAATTTTGGCGAGCTACAGGACCAAGATGAGCCAGTAAACTAGTTGGATGAAAGTAGTGGCCAAGTTGCTCAAACCTCCCTCGACACGAGGCCACTATTTGAGGATAAACCTACAAGCAAAGTTCAGATTGTCTGTGCTGCCTCTTATGTACTCGAAAGTTTACTCGTACAAGAACTAATTTTAGCAAGATGTACCTCCGATTGAACACCATTTACCAGTCTGTACCCTAGGTAATTGAAGTTCGTCCATGGATCATATTGGCTGTGATCTCAATCATTTGGATGCATAAACATACTGAACATGTGTATATCTGAATCTTTTTGTGAATTATGTATGAATATTTTTGTGTGATTTATCAATCATTTGGATGCATAGATATGCTGAGCTTGTGTATATATGAATCTTTTGAGTTGTTGATAGTGAATGTTGGCTATGAATATGAACGTGTCCTATGAACCTGAGTTTGATACAAATGTTTACCTTTTCTGTTGTATTTGTGTGTGAACTTGTTAGTATGCCTACTGTGGGGTATAAAACGCAGGTCTCTTATAAAAGTAATGTTGTGTCCAATTTATGTTTTCCCTTCTAACCACATTATATATATTTATATTATTACTATTATCGTATATTTTATAGAGACTTATATATACATTATAAAAACATCCCATGTATTATTAACTTATAAAAGTAAAATTTTAACGGAAGTTGGCAAGGAAAATCCTGGTTGTTTTTGACTCACAAGCAAGGAAAATCCTGGTGATTGTGAACAAAAGCTTGCGAAGATTTTAAGGACCAATTTAATAATAACGCGCTCATTTTTATTTTGAGTAATAACTCACTAATTTGTTAATTATATATATATATATATATATATATATATAATGTGCCTCTTCGGTTTATTCTTTGATATTAATTGCTCCTTCTAACATAACATTATATATATAACGAGCCCATTGTAGACACAATCTAGAGGTACCTAGTTCTTCTGAAAAGAAGAAAAAGAAAGACGATAGGACTTTGCATGCTTCTAGAGAACCTACTGTAGACACACCCGAGAATCCCAATGATATTTCTATTTCTAATGCTGAAACACAATCAGGTGATGAACATGAACCTAGTGATAATGTTAATAATAATAATGTTCATGTTGATGCTCAACCTAGCAAAAACAATGATGTAGAGATTGAACCTGCTGTTGATCTTGATAACCCACAATCAACGAATCAACGTTATGATAAGAGAGATTTTGTTGCTAGGAAGCACGGTAAAGAAAGAGAACCATGGGTCCAGAAACCCATGCCCTTTCCTCCTAAACCATACAAGTCAAAGGATGATGAGGATTTTGAGCGCTTTGCTGAAATGATTAGACCTATTTTCTTATGTATGCGCTTAACTGGCATGCTGAAAGTAAATCCTTATGCTAAGTATATGAAGGATATCATTACAAATAAAAGAAAGATACCGGAAGCTGAAATTTCCACCATGCTTGCTAAATACACTTTTAAGGGTGGAATACCAAAGAAACTTGGAGATCCGGGTGTGCCAACTATACCATGCTCCATTAAAAGAAATTATGTTAGAACTGTTTTATGTGATCTTGGAGCCGGTGTTAGTGTTATGCCTCTCTCTTTATATCATAGACTTGAATTGAATAAGTTGACACCTACTGAAATATCTTTGCAAATGGCTGATAAATCAACTGCTATACCTGTCGGTATTTGTGAGGATGTGCCTGTTGTGGTTGCAAATGTCACTATCTTAACGGACTTTGTTATTCTTGATATTCCCGAGGACAATAGTATGTCTATTATCCTTGGTAGACCTTTTCTTAATACTGCAGGGGCTGTTATTGATTGCAACAAAGGCCATTCACTTTTCATGTTAATGGTAATGAGCATACGGTACACTTTGCGAGGAAACAATCTCAAGTTCATAGCATCAATTCTATTGAAAAAGCTCCAACTATTATTATTGGAGGTTTTGAATTTCCTCTCCCTACTGTCAAGAAAAAGTATGATATTCTTATTGTTGGGGATTTTCATATCCCCGTTGAGGTAACTTAGTTTTATTCGAAATTTCTCCGGTTCTGTGTTATTCGGAATGAGTTTGTTAACAAGACTTGATCAACCTTGTTAGTGGGTTCATTTTGATGATCATGAGATGGATGAAACTAGAAGGCACAACCTTCTGTACCCTCTTTTTACTTTCTGTTATTTAGAATAAATAAAGCAAAAATAATATTATCTATCTGTTTTTTGAATTATCTGTGCATTAAAAAATATCCCGAAAATAAAAGTGCTCCAAATGCCCTGCAAATTTAGTATGATTTTTTCTGGAATATTTGAGGATTTTAGGCACTGAAAACACTACAGAAGGGGCAAGCACCAGGCCACGAGAGTGGAGGGCGCGCCCCCCTGTCTCGTAGGTCCCTGGTTGCCCCCCTCCACTTATGCCAGCACCCACACACTTCATCTTCTACCCAAAAAAATCCCCATCCAGCTCAAGCATGATTCCTAGCTCATTTTGTTGCGATTTTCGATCTCCTTGCTCAAAGCTCCATTCACAAAACTGCTTTGGGAGATTATTTCTTGGTACGTGACTCCTCCATTGGTCCAATTAGTTTTTTTCTAGTGCTTTATTCATTGCAAATTCTTGCTGCATAGGAGACCATGTTCTTGAGCTTGCATGTTAAATTTATGAGGTCCCAAGCAATTCCAATGCATGATATAGGCTCTAGGCACTTGTAGGAGTAGTTGCTATCAATCTTGTTTAGTTTTATTCTCTTTTATTTTGAAGTTACTAAAATTTCAGAAATTTTCAGAAAAAGAATTATGCTTAGAAGAATGTACCAAGGTGGTTCCTCGGCAAAGAAAGGGCCAAGGATTGCTATACGTGAGCAAGATGTTGAATTGCCGAGGGACGCAAATGTACGGGCTTGTGAGTGGCCCTCCGATGATTTTATGGTCGAAGCAGGCTTCAAGGAGGAATTTGACGCGTATGTGCGTAATGCCGAACTAGAGGACTTCGTACAAGATAAGTGTCCTCAATATTATCAATTAACTGATTCCTTTGTGCGGACGTCCCAATATATTTGTGCGCGTAGTTCTCCTAGTGTCATGTTTGCTATTTATGATACATCTTATACCATGGATTTAGAGGATTTCACAACTGCTTGCAAACTCCCACAGTGGGGTAATATTAATGATCCTCGCAAATCTGAATTTAGAGATTTTCTTGCTAGTATTACTGTGGGAGAATCTAGGGACATAGCACAAGCTACCATAGGGAGCATTCATTTTCCTGCTATACATTATTTTGCTCTCTTTATTGGTAGATGCATTAACGGTAAAGACGAGGCATGTCACATGTGTGTCCCTGATCTTTGTGTCCTCAAGAGTGCTGTGTCAAGTTATAAAGGTTATAACTTGGGGGCAATAGTTGCACGTAGGTTGCAGAATAATAATAGAAAGGGGGAGTTATTTGGAGGAATTTATGCAACCCGTGTGGCTAATTTTCTTAATATAGCCCCACGAGAGGGGGATATGATTTTACCTCCTGTTTATTTGGATAAAGAAGCTATGTTCAATCATCATTTTCTTGAGAGGAATGAACAATTCCTCCATTATCGACTAATCTATGACAGACGCAACGTTGTCCCTGTTACTCTTCCTTCTCCCTACCTTTTTGATTATCAGGCAAAAGGAAGATATGTTGTCACCAGGGAGGAAGCAGCTGAATACGAGAGGGGAATGGAGGCAGCTCGCCAACACGCTGCTGCTCAGGAGGCGGTTGCCTCTGCATCTCAGTACAACCCCAGTTTCACTTATGGATATCAGCCAGGCGGTCCTTGGTACTAGACCAACTTAGGCCAAAAGCCTAAGCTTGGGGGAGTACATATTTCTCACCGACTTTACATTCATGTTCACACACTAGTCGTCAGTGTTCATACTCTTTCATTGTATTATCCATGTTAGTTTAAATTTCTTTTTCTAGTTTTCTTCTTGTGTGTTTGATAAACCCTGAGAAAAACCAAAAAAAATTAGTTAGTTTAATTTCCATGCTTGTAGTAGAATTAAAATGGAAACCCAAAAAGATTTCTAGTTCTTCTTCTTACTTGTTGGGAGCTTTCCCGTGCAAATAGTTTTATTTTCTTTTCTTTCTTTTGGGGGTCGAGAAGACTATATTGAAAATGCTTAGTGGCTCTTATATGCATGGTTGTTTATTTAACTTAGAGCCCATATTACCCTGTCTTCTCTCTTGAGTTGAATGCTTGCAGATTCCAGCTTAGTCCAATGCACGTGCACTCTTATTATTATACACATCGTTCGGTTGTGCAAGTGAAAGGCAATAATGACGATATATGATGGACTTATTGGGATGAGAAAAGCTGGTATGAACTCGACCTCTCTTGTTTTTGTAAATATGATGAGTTCATCGTTTCTGAGTCAGCCTATTATGAAGTAAACATATTTGCAATGACATTTAGAGATTATAGTTGCTTGTGCCATGCTTGATTAGCTATGAGTTATAATGGTTTACCTTGCATGCCAACATGCTATTAGAATGATTATGATGTGATATGATGGGATGGTATCCTCCTTTGAATGAATTGAGTGACTCGACTTGGCACATGTTCACGCATGTAGTTGAATCAAAGCAACATAGCCTTCATGATATTTATGTTCATGGTGGATTATATCCTACTCATGCTTGTACTCGGTGTGAATTAATTTTAATGCATGTTTATGACTGTTGTCGCTCTCTCAGTTGGTCGCTTCCCAGTCTTTTGCTAGCCTTCACCTGTACTAAGCGGGAATACTGCTTGTGCATCCAAACTCCTTAAACCCAAAAGTTGTTCCATAAGAGTCCACCATACCTTCCTATATGCGGTATTTACCTGCCGTTCCAAGTAAATTTGTATGTGCCAAACTCCAAACCTTCAAATGAAATTCTGTTTTGTATGCTCAAGCAGCTCATGTTACAAGTAGGGCTGCCTATATCTTCCATGCTAGGTGGGTTATTCTCACGAGGAGTGGACTCCGCTCCTCATTCACGAGAAAGGGCTGGTAACCGGGATGCCCAGTCCCATGATCCAAAAAGATCAAAGCAAATCAAAATAATTAAACAAAACTCCCCCAGTGCTATTGTTAGTTGGAGGCACTCGTTGTTTTGAGCAAGCCATGGATTGATGCTTGTTGGTGGTTGGGGGAGTATAAACCTTTACCATTCTGTTTGGGATCTTCCTATAATGCATTTAGTGTGGAAGATACAGCCATCTCATAGTTGTTGCGTTGACAGCGAAAGTATGCTGCTCAAAATGTTATTCAATCTCTATTTTAAAATCGAGCTCTGGCACCTCTACAAATCCCTGCTTCCCTCTGCGAAGGGCCTATCTATTTACTTTTATGTTGAGTCATCATCCTTCTTATAAAAAGCAACCGCTGGAGAGCACACTGTCATTTGCATTCATTACTATTGGTTTATATTGGGTATGACTTGACTAGATCTCTTTTACCATGAATTACAGTGTTTAGTCAGTCCTTGATCTTTAAAGGTGCTCTGCATTTATGTTTTGCGGTCTCAGAAAGGGCTAGCGAGATACCATTTTGTTATATCATGTTATGATTGTTTTGAGAAAGTGTAGTCATCCGAGTTTTATTATTATGGCTCGCTAGCTGATTATGTTATTGATATGAGTAATTGTGAGACCTAAGTGTTATTGTGAGTCTGGTTAGTTCGTAATATTTGCTGAAACTTCAATGCTGGCTTTTCATGTTACAACAACAAGAGCAAATAGAGTTTGTAAAAGTTTTTCTTTATCACTTTCAGTTTATCAACTGAACTGCTTGAGGACAAGCAAAGGTTTAAGCTTGGGGGAGTTGATGCGTCTCCAATGTATCTACTTTTCCAAACACTTTTGCCCTTGTTTTGGACTCTAACTTGCATGCTTTGAATGAAACTAACCCAGACTGACGCTGTTTTCAACAGAACTGCCATGATGTTGTTTTATGTGTAGAAAAGAAAAGTTCACGGAATGTCCTGAAAATCCACGGAGGCACTTTTTGGAATTAATAAGAATATTTGGGCAAAAGAAATGCACCAGGGGGCCCAGGGCCTATCCACGAGACAGGGGGCGCCCCCCCTATAGGGCGCGCCTCCCTATCTCGTGGGCCCCTTGGACCTCCACCAACCTCAACTCCAACTCCATATATTCACGTTCGGGGAGAAAAAAATCAGGGAGAAAGTTTCATCGCGTTTTCGACACGGAGCCGCCGCCAAGCCCTAATCTCTCTCTGGAGGGCCGATCTGGAGTCCGTTCGGGGCTCCGGAGAGGGGGATTCGTCATCGTCGTCATCATCAACCATCCTCCATCACCAATTTCATGATGCTCACCGCCGTGCGTGAGTAATTCCATCGTAGGGTTGCTGGACGGTGATGGGTTGGATGAGATTTATCATGTAATCAAGTTAGTTTTGTTAGGGTTTGATCCCTAGTATCCACTATGTTCCAAGATTGATGTTGCTATGACTTTGCTATGCTTAATGCTTGTCACTAGGGCCCGAGTGCCATGATTTCAGATATGAACCTATTATGTTTTCATGAATATATGTGTGTTCTTGATCCTATCTTGCAAGTCTATAGTCACCTATTATGTGTTATGATCCAACAACCCCGAAGTGACAATAATCGGGATACTTCTCGGTGATGACCGTAGTTTGAGGAGTTCATGTATTCACTATGTGCTAATGCTTTGTTCCGGTTCTCTATTAAAAGGAGGCCTTAATATCCCTTAGTTTCTGCTAGGACCCCGCTGCCACGGGAGGGTAGGACAAAAGATGTCATGCAAGTTCTTTTCCATAAGCACGTATGACTATTTACGGAATACATGCCTACATTACATTGATGAATTGGAGCTAGTTCTGTGTCACCCTATGTTATAGCTATTACATGAGGAATCGCATCCGGCATAATTATCCATCACTGATCCATTGCCTATGAGCTTTTCATATATTGTTCTTCGCTTATTTACTTTTCCGTTGCTACTGTTACAACTACTACAAAAACCCCAAAACATTTATCTTTACTTTTGCTACCGTTACCTTTATTATCATACCACTTTTGCTACTAAATACTTTGCTGAAGATACTAAGTTATCCAGGTGTGGTTGAATTGACAACTCAACTGCTAATACTCAAGAATATTCTTTGGCTCCCCTTGTGTCGAATCAATAAATATGGGTTGAATACTTTACCCTCGAAAGCTGTTGCGATCCCCTACACTTGTGGGTTATCAGCAATCTCACACCGCAGCCGAACGAGTGAACCCTCATACTCTATGCGTGGGCATCCACTGCCGCGTCTTCCCCGGCTCCGCGTCGTCCCCTTCCTAGGCCTCGCCGTCGTCCACCGCCGTGGTGCTCTCGGTGCGGCGTGGTTAATGTGGTCAACGACCGAATTCCGTCGGAAGAGTACTGTACATGGAGAGGCTGACAGCTGGCTCCACGGCAGCCGCAAGGAAGTGCCTCCTTATTACACGGAAAATAATTATTCCTCCACCTGACAGCGGGGACCCACCGGACGGGCCACCAGTATTTTGCGAAAAAATGTTTCCCCTGACTGCTGGGACCCACCGGACGGGCCACCGTATTTCGCGAAAAAAACGTTCCCCCCGCTGTCAGCTTGGACCCACCGGAAGTGCCTCCTTATTACGCACAAAAAAATGAATACTCTCCCGGCTAGCTAGGACCCACCTTGGTGGGAAGCTGACTTGTGGGCCTACTAAGTTGACGGGGACGAAGGGCTTTGTCAACTTAGTTAATATGAATGATTCTAGCTCCAGTGACCGTACGATGTCCATCCAACGGCCGTAGTGCTTCTTCAACCTCTGGTCTTCTTGCTCCAGCCGCCCAAAGCAGCGTCGGTCGTGCCGCATGCTCCTGCCTCCCATGGCTGGCTGTGCTGCCGCGGAGGCCTCATCGCCCCCTACTATTCCCACCGCTGGCCAGGCCCTACGGCGATGGCAGCCTCACACCGCAGACGAACCAGTGAACCCTCGTACTCCTCTTCGTGCCGGCTTCCACTGCCGCGTCTTCCCCGGCTCCGCGTCGTCCCCTTCCTTGGCCTCGTCGTCGTCCACCGCTGTGGTGCTCTCCGCACGGCGTGGTTGTCGGTGTCAAAACTGGCGGATCTCGGGTAGGGGGTCCTGATCTGTGCGTCTTAGGCTGATGGTAACAGGAAGCAAGGGATGCAATGTTTACCCAGGTTCGGGCCCTCTCGATGGAGGTAAAACCCTACTTCCTGCTTGATTGATATTGATGATATGAGTAGTACAATAGTAGATCTACCACGAGATCATAGAGGCTATACCCTAGAAGCTAGCCTATGATGATTATGATTGTAATTGTGATCGGCCTTCTAAGGACCAACCTCTCCGGTTTATATAGACACTGAAGAGGGCTAGGGTTTACATGGAGTCGGTTACAAGGAAGGAAACATAATATCTGAATCGCCAAGCTTGTCTTCCACGCAAAGGAGAGTCCCATCCGGACACGGGACGGAGTCTTGAGTCTTGTATCTTCACGCTCCAATAGTCCGGACGAAGTATATAGTCCGGCCGTCCGGATACCCCCTAATCCAGGACTCCATCAGTAGCCCCTGAACCAGGCTTCAATGACGATGAGTCCGGCGCGCAGTCTTGTCTTCGGCATTGCAAGGCAGGTTCCTTTCTCCGAATACTCCAAAGTAATCATCGAACACTTGAGCCGTGTACGGATCTGCAAAAGGATCTTCACGTGGCACTGTAGGGGGCATAACATAAATCTGATCTGTTGGTAATTTTTAGACAACGTGACATGTTGCCATGGTCGGGTCATTATTCAAACCGGCATCCCATAACTAGCCTCACCGCATATCGCGAGGCGGTTTCCTCTGCACGTTTTGCCACAGTAGAGATCGTGTCCCCTTATTGCGGGATTCTCATCAATATGAGTGTGGGTAATCCAACCGCACCGCTAATCGCAGCGAGTGGGGAACGAGCGGGTTCCACCAGGCAAGTGGGGAGGTGCAAAAAGCTTTTACCGTCCCTATAAAGAGATAAGGTCTCTTCCTCTTTACCCACACCTTCTCCTTCCGCTAGCCCATTCCCCTCTGTTCGAGCCCTAGCGCCCAAGCACTCTTCTTCTCTATTGAAGAGAGGTTTTCCAAAGATGTCCAGTTCTGGAGCAGGAGGCAAATGGATGGCCTCTACCGTCCAGGAGAAGGATATCAAGAGGCTCCGAGAGGCTAGTTACCTGGCCAAGAAGATTGGCCATCGTCTTCCACCGGCGGGACAGATTGTCCCTACTCCAGAGCCCCACGAGAGAGTCGTGTTTCTTCCTCATTTTGTCCGCGGGCTCGGGTTTCCCCTTCACCCATTCGTTCGTGGAGTTATGTATTATTACAGGATTGATTTTCATGATCTTTCCCCCAATTCTTTCCTTAACATCTCGACGTTCATCGTCGTGTGTGAGGCTTTTCTCCGGATTTTGCCTCACTTCGGCCTGTGGCTGAAGATTTTCAATGTGAAGTCCAAGGTGGTGAGCGGCGAGCACGCCGAGTGTGGCGGTGCCATGGTGAGCAAGATGCCCAAGGTCGTCTGGCCGACGGGTGCCTTCAACAACTCCGTCAAGGAGTGGCAGCAGCAATGGTTCTATATCACCGAACCGCGCGACGAAAAGTGGGCTGCAGCTCCCGAGTTCAGATCCGGAGCCCCACTGCGGCTCATGTCCTGGCCCAAGAAGGGCCTGAACTGGTCCTCGTCCGACGAGCTATCACTGCTCCAAATGCGCATCCAGAGTGTGGTCGACAAGGACGTCAAACTCGCCGACGTAGTACAGGTGATGTTAGTTCGCCTGGTTCTCCCTTGCCAGCGTCGAGCCTGCAATTTATGGGAATACGACCCAACCGAGCACCAGACCCTTCGGGAGCTCTATGACTCCTCCCACAAGGATATCTGGAAGGTGCTCTTTAAGTCCGACAAATCATGGCCGGGCTCCGCCGAGGACCGTGGGTATCAATTATCCCATTCTGCAAGCCCGGTAAGTTATTGCAATGCGCTGTCCATCCATGCTTCAGTTGGCATGTCCTGAGGGAGACATTTTTCTCATGCTTTATCATGACCACAGGGATGGATAAAAAAGGTGGAGCGGATACATTGTCCGGCCCCGCTGCCGGAGGAACCGACTGAACCTCTTCTGACGAAGATGCTGGTCCCAGCGCCTTACGAGGCGCCAAAGAAACAGGCCTCCAAGAAGGTCAAAAAGACTCGGAGTGGCCTCCGTCATCGCGATGCTTTGGAGGCAAAATCCGAAGACTCCAGCGATCATCCTTCTTCCGGAGATGAAGAGGAGGAAGCGGAGTAAGACGAGCCTCCCATAGGAGGTGGGAAGAAAAGGACGGACTCCTCATCCCTGGAGGCCGAATCGCCCAAGAGGGGGAAAGGTTCCCTCCCAGAGGCATCCACCACGGCTGCAGACAGCAGCCAGGAGTGGGATCCTAGGGCCTAGCCCCTGGAAAAGTCGTAAGTATACGAAATCCAAACACGCATATGCATCCGGTTTTTTTGAGTATAGTAGTTTTAACTGTCGCTATATTACAGCCCGGCGAGGTCTCGCGCCGGACAGTCCTCATCGGAGGATTCACTGAGCTCAGACGCTTTGGCGAGCGAGACGCCTCCAGCGGCCCCTTCCCCAAAGTCCAGGCGCGACACTGAGGTGTCGTCTCAACGGGGCCCGGACGAGGGGGCATATCTCTAGGGTCGTACACACGAGAGCGGTGGCCCCCAGGCGTGTCGACGGCGGGGGCAATCTCGAGTTCGGGCCATAGCCGGACACAGTCCTGGAGACTTTTGAGGCTTCAGGATCGGGCGAGCAGGCACCTTTGACGGGGGGAGGCTTGCCTACTCCACCCGCAACCTCTGTCCAAGCAGGGCTGCCGGGCGGCCTATCGACAGAGTTAAGGAGCGCGTCTATCGTCGATGAACATCGGACCCTCATGGGTGCGGTGATTGAAAAGATTCAGTCCGCTGAGAGCAGGCTGAAAGAGTCCTGCCTTGGCCTTATAAAGGCCTTTGAGGTATGTTTTCTAAGAAACCTTTGAGGAATTGTCATAATATGGGTAGTAGCCCCTGATGCACAGTCCTGCGAAAGAGAGAAAAAGCTGGACAAGGGATCAAATCATCTGCTTTTGCAGGAGCCTTTGTTAATGATATATATCCCTTTGTTTGAAAACAAGCGTCTGCAGAGAAGACCGCCGCTCATAATGCGGAGGTGTCCGGGCTGAAGCAGAGCCTGGAACAGGCCAAAGAGGAACTTGGCCATGTGAGGAAGCAATTGGAGGACAAGCAAGGTATGTTGAAGCATTGTCTTGAATTCGGCACGAATGAGTAATTGCGCCTGATGAAAAGTATTTGTATATTATGCTCTAGGAGCGAGTGCCGAATTCGAGGCACTGAAGAAGGCTGTGGCCGAAGCCAACGAGAAGGCTGCCGCCGAACAGGCGCTTCGTGAGAAACACGAGGCCAGGGTCATCGAAGCTAAGCGAGAGCTCTAGGAGGCGGCAAACAAGAGTGAGGATTTGGAGCAGAGTTTAGTAGGGAAAGAATCTGAACTCGCCCAAGCTCTCCAAGCCGCGGAGGATGCTCGGGAAGAAGCCCGAGGTGCTCTGAAGGATATTCAGGAGGCACGGAAGGTTGCGGCTGGTAAGGCCTTTTGTACTCAAAGCCATTTTTTCTGCATAGTAATAGGGGCGCTAAGCGAGGAACAGAATTCTTGTTCCTTCAGGTGTGTCTGCGGACCTGCCACGCAGCATATCAGATGTTGCCCAATTATACCGTGCGGAGGAGTAGAAGTCTGCGGAGAAGAATTTTTGGTCGCAGTATTTGGCGCTGAATTATCCGGTGCCATTTATCGATCAGCTGAAGCAGCTGGTCGAACTGCACCAGGCAGCCGAACTAGCCATGAAGGACTTGGTTGTCCGGCTGTGGCCCGCGGAGCCAATTCCAAGTAGTTACTTTAGACTCGTGAAGCGGGTTATTAGTGCTTGCCCTCGGCTTGATGTCATCAAGCGATCCGTTTGCATAGAGGGTGCGCGCATGGTGTTTGCCCACGCGAAGGTGCACCGGGGGAAGCTTGATGCTGAGAAGCTGATGACTGAGGGGCCACCGTAGGGTAAGGAGCATCGCAAGCCCGAGTTGTACTATGAAGGTGTACTAAAAGGAGCCCGCCTTGTGGCGGACAAGTGTGCTAAAGACACTATATTTACCTGAGGGCCGTCGTGCCGTTGTAATGTGGGGAAATGACACTTTTATTATTTATCCCCTGTTTATGTGAACGCTTGTTCTTCCTGTGCGGCCGTTTAGTGGACATAAAACCTGAGAGTTAGCCAGTCGTCGACTTCTGCCCCCACGTAAAAAGCACGGGGGTGTTTGGGGCATATCTAAACACTCTTTATCCCATTGTTGGGTCCTTTTAAGGAGGTGTTCCTCGCTACGAACCAGGCAATCAGACTATAGGGCTTTACCAGTCTCACTTAGCCATAGGAGCTCGAGTATGGTCGGTGCAACCTCTGGTGTTCGGAAGGCCGAATTGGGGGCTCTATCGGCGCCTGATCGGAAGACCGATCCTTCGCATTTTGCATTTATAATGGCATTGTGCGTAATAAATCTTTAAGGATTTTACAACCTCTCAATCAGCTCACCATCTCTCGCCGTATCATGACAGTTAGTTTTCGGCATTCTCTACTCAGGTGCTCATTCGAAAAAACCGGGACACAATCGTAGTAGTTCTCCCAGCGTTACCTTAGACGATAGAGCGGAACGTAAGGTACGAAAACATGGGAGCCGGGCAAACCCAACTAATGATCCAAGACATGATTCGGAGCTGATGCATATAGTGCTATAAGTTCGGGGTGCCGAGCGACCGGGAGGGTGGCTGGACTTTGTCGTATTAGGAGTACTCTGAAGCCCCTGGCATAGCGGGGCCTGATACAACGTATGGGTGCCGTTTTAGGGCGAAAAGTTGCGTCAAATGAAAAATGACAGCCGGAAAGTGTTATTTAAATCTGCACACTGTAGTAGGATGATATGTCTATGCATATGAGTACGGTTTGCGATTATGAAAAGAGGTGTTTTTGGCGGAACCTGTCATGGCCGGAATGGAGGGGTCTCTGAGTGGATCCGAAGTGAATCCGGACTGCCTTCCTGGGGGGATTTACTTGTGTGTTCCTGCCCTTGTGTTTCCGGGCTGATTTCGCGTCGCCAATCCTGTTCTGCGTCAAAGTTAGTATGTAAAGGAAAATACTTGAGGGAGGCTGAACGTCCTCTTGTGGTTGGACCACGGGTGCCTGATCGGAGCCTGGTTAACCCAGGCATTATTCCGTAAGATAGCATGGACTCCTCAGTTGGTGTACAGATGGTTGGCTGCCATATCAGGATTTGATAGGTCGGCACGACTCGCTACTCTGGCAGCAGTATGATTTCCAGTCGAAGGGTGGGGTTCGGCCTATCCCATAGATGTGACTATATTACACGGGGCTGGCCTAATGGTTTGCCACGTGGAACCTAGTCAACATGGTTCGTCCCGTCAACATATGGAAATTACTGTATGAGGGGAAAGTGCCGAAGACTTATTCTTTGGCGTGGTATTTGATTGGTGATCCGAAGACAACCGTTAGAGTGGTGGGCCAGTAAAACTTGGCCTTTGCACCAGGCATATTTTAGAAGATGTTATTAGTGGTTTCATACCCGCGGGGGCTTTATGTGAGATGGAGGCCCCAGACTACTGTGTCTAGAGGTAGTGCAATTAAATTGTTGTGGTTGATATTGTCCGGACGGTGGATATGATCGGGGGAGATCGACCGTACTTTTATGCTATGGGGGATCTTTTGACTAGATTCCTCCCCTCATTGTTTCCGGCACACGACCAGCCGCTTTATTTTGAGGATCCGGCATTCTCTATTGGTATGCTTGGCCGTCCTTTTAGGAGTACCATGAATTTCACATGGTTGATCGAGTATGTGGCTCGGGCCGGATAGGCTTGAGCTGTTCCTTGTCCGCTGACCGGACTGGGAGTTGCTGGATTTGGAACCAACTCCCCTCACTTGACGTTTATGACCATTGTGCCGAGGCTTGAGGATGCCTCTTCGTGTATCCTTCATATTGTCTTGGACCATGGTGGTGTGTTGACGTCGGGGTATGTCGGCGTTCTGGGAACGGGGCTCCCCAGACTTGCCTGCCTACAGTGTGGCTCAAGTGGGGGCCCAATGTAGCCCAGCTTCATCAGCTCAAGCTCAAGACCCTCGTAAGGGGCGAAGCCTCGCGGGGCGGACGACAGGGAGCTTCCTCAGGAGCAGCCTCCTCAGGCAGGCTCGCAAGGAGGCGGAGAGATCAAGGCAATGCACCTCCCGAGGGGCCCGTGACGCAAGACATGACGATCGGAGGCCAGGCGGGTGCCAGGCGGGCGCCGGCCTGCGCAGTGTCCTTGTTTCCCTTTTGGTGCTAAGGGGGCAAGCACAGGCCAAGGCATCGGGCAAAGGTTACCGTTTTGGTGCAACAAGACCAAGACCAGCAGAACAACAGGATGGAGGTCATCGTGGAGCCCAGGGCGGCATCACCGTTAGGACCTTTGGCAGCCGAAGACCAACTTTAGTCAGGATAAGTGTACCAGATGTTCCCCTTCAAAATGGCCAATTGTTGGCGCCCTTCCTGCTCATTATTTGGGGAGAGGCCCAGGGCCTCGCTCTATAAATAGGACTAGCCACCACAAGGTAGAGACATCTGGAGATCGACCAGAGAGAGAGAGAGAGAGAGAGAGAGAGAGAGAAGTGACTGAACTCACCCAAGCAGTTCATCGCACCAGCTCAAGAACAGCCCCTCGCGAGGCTGTTCTCCCTTTGTACTGTTCATCATCAGCCCCTGAGGCAATCCACCACACCACACACTGGAGTAGGGTATTTCACCACAATGGCGGCCCGAACCAGTATAAATCTCATGTCCTCTGTGTGTTCATCTTTCTTCCCTAGATCTTTGCGAGATTTCGAGACGTGAGCTGGTAGGGGAGAGATCTTCATGCGCACCCCACTGTTCGAACCTCAAGGGTTTGCCGGAACCCAAAATCCGACATTTGTCGCGCCAGGTAGGGGGTGCGCTGGAATCTTTTCTTCCGCTAGCCGCGTGTGATCTTCCGCCGCGACCATGGCTGACACTCGCCGAGCTCGCGCCGAGCGTCGGGCTGCTCTCGCCACCCGCGTCGCCCAGACGGTGCCCGTCGGCGGACGCCCCCGTCGTTCCCCGTCGCCTGCCGCCAACGCCGCCACCGGCCCGACGGGGAACGAGCAGCAGGCCTCATCCCTGCACCCTCCGGTGCAACGTGATGGCCGCACCGCCACCCCATCACCAACTCTGCCCGGATCGTCGTCTCACGCCCGTCGCGCCCCCACGGAAGCGTCGCCCGCTCCGACAACCGACGCCGATGCTGGGGATAGGGGGCTGCGAGCCTTGGTCCCCGCCTTGCGGCAGGTGCGATGGCCGCCCAAGTTCAAGCCCGAGATGCCGCCGTGCTACAACTGCGTGGCGGACCCGCTGGTTTTCCTACTAGCATACGAGGAGGCTGTCCTCAAGGCTGGGGGCGACGACAGGGTGATGGCCAACTGGTTTCCCATGGCCCTCACTGGCGTCCCGCGCATGTGGCTGATCCACCTACCGACGGCTTCTATGGCCTCCTTGGAGGAGCTACACAGCCTCTTCCTCGCCCGTTACACCACGCCAGCACCCCAGTCGTTGCAGCTCTCCTGGGCGGCTCACAGGCGCCACCCGCGAGCCGCCACGTCAAGCCATTCACCCACCAGATCGGTGTCGCCTCCAACCGCTAGGGAGCTCCCCCAGGTTGGGTGGCGCCCGAGGCCGATCTGACCTTCAACTCGGACGATCACCCCTCCAACCCCGCTGGTTAGGGTGCGCTCCCGATGCTGTGCACCCCACCATCTGCCAAGTGGCCATCACCAGGACCCTCATCGACGGCGGAGCTGGCCTCAACGTGCTCTCAGCGGAGGCCTTTAGCCTCCTCCACGTGCCACTCGAGCGGCTTTAGCCCAGCAGGCCCTTCTCGGGTGTCGGAGTCGGTTCCACTGTCTCCTTAGGGCAGATCCGCCTCCCGGTGACCTTCGGCACCTACGACAACTTCCGCACAGAGTTGATCGACTTCGACATCGCCCCCATCGGCCTCCCCTACAATGCCATCCTTGGCTACCCGTCCTTGGCCCGGTTCATGGCAGCAACTCACCCGGCTTACAACCTCATGAAGATGCCCGGGAGCAGCGGCATCCTCACCATGTCAGAAGACACAAGAGATGCGCTGCAGGCACTCAAGCTTGCCTTCAAGATAGCCGCGGTGGCGCAGCCTGCCAGCTCCGACGCCCCTGAGCCCAAGGGGGCCGCACCGGCCAAGAAGAGACAGCTATTCACTCAGGACAAGCTCTACTACGCTGTACAAGTCTGTTTCCATCACGGAGAAAAGGTCTCCAACAACATAGTAGAGTACGAAGGCCTGATAGCAGGCCTGAAAGCTGCAGTCACCTTGGGGGTAAAGCGCCTCACCATCAAGGGCGATTCGCAGCTCCTCGTCAACTTCTCCAACAAAGTATACGAGCCAAAGGATGAGCACATGGAAGACTACCTCGCGGAGGTCCGCAGGATGGAGAAGCAGTTCTGGGGGCTGGAGTTGCAGCATGTGCCTCGTGGTACCAATCAAGAGGCTGATGACATCGCCAAGAGGGCATCCAGGCGGCGGCCTCAGGAGCCTGGTGTCTTCGAGGAGCGACTCTTCATGCCCTCGGCGGCGCCATCACTATCAAGCACGGCGCAACCTCCGGAAGAGCTCCCTCAGCCGCCTGCCTCAGGAGCCCTGGTCTGCGGCCTGGCCTCAGGGGCACGCCTGCTCCTGGCGTTGGAGCCTCAGGAAGGATGTTGGATCGCAGAGCTCGGGAACTACCTGACACAAGGGACCTTGCCAGAGAAGGAGGAGGAAGCGGAGCGCGTGGCACGGCAGGCCATGGCCTACTGCATCAAGGAAGGAGAGCTCTACCGAAGGCGGCCAAATGATGTGTCCCTACGTTGCATTTCCAGAGAGCAAGGGAAGGAGCTGCTGGCAAACATACACGGTGGAGACTGTGGGCATCACTCATCATCACGGACCCTCATTGGCAAGGCATTCCGCAGCGGGTTCTATTGGCCCAAGGCACTCAGTGACGCCATGGAGCTGGTGAAGGCTTGTGAGGCCTGCCAATTCCATGCCAAGCAGATCCATCAGCCGGCGGGGGGGTCTGCAGACTATACCCCTTTCATGGTCGTTCGCAGTCTAGGGGCTGGACATCTTGGGCCCGTTCCCTCGGGCGCCGGGGGGCTATTGCTATCTCTACGTTGCTGTGGACAAGTTCACCAAGTGGGCTGAGGTGGAAGCTGTCCGGACCATCCCCGCGGGCTCCGCGTTCAAGTTCATCAAGGGCCTCGTGAGCCGATTCGGAGTGCCTAACCGCATCATCACCAACAACGGTTCGCAATTCACCAGTAACCTCTTCAAAACATACTGTGCTAACCTTGGAACACAGATATGCTACGCTTCGGTAGCGCACCCCCGGAGCAATGGTCAGGCCGAGCGAGCCAACGCAGAGGTCCTAAGGGGCCTCAAAACCAGGACCTTCAAGAAGAAGCTGGAGGCCTGCGGCAGGGGCTGGTACGACGAGCTCCAGTCCGTGGTGTGGTCTATCCGCATGACCGCGGCCAAACCAACTGGCGAGACTCCGTTCTTCCTCGTCTATGGAGCTGAGGTAGTCCTCCCTCACGAGGTCAGGGTCGTTCCGCACGGGTCCTGGCGTTTGACGAGGTGCAGCAGGACGCCATGCGGGGGACAGATCTTGTGCTGGGGGAGGAACGCCATCGATAGGCCGCACTGCGAGCGGCAACGTATCAACAGGCGCTGCGGTGGTACCACTGCCGCAACATCCGCCCCAGGACTCTTGAGGTAGGGGACCTTGTGCTCAGGCGGGTTCTCTCCAGGGAAGGGTTGCACAAGCTCTCTCCCATGTGGGAGGGCCCGTTCAAGGTTGTTCATGTTTCCAGGCCCGGCTCCGCGCGCTTAGAGACCCAAGAGGGAGTACCCATCCAGAACGTGTGGAACATTCAACATCTCCGGAGATTCTATCCCTGAGCGAGGCCTGGTGCCTGGGGAAAAGGCCTGGTGCCTGTGAAGAAGGCCAACACCTGTGAAGCTACTGCATTTTGGAGAAGGCCCGGTGCCTGTGAAGAAGCCCAACGCCTGTGAAGCTACTGCATTTTGGAGAAGGCCCGGTGCCTATGAAGAAGGCCAACGCCTGTGAAGATACCGCGTTTTGGAGAAGGCCCAGTGCCTGTGAAGAAGGCCAATGCCTGTGAAGCTCACCGCCTGTGACACTCTCACGTAATAATGGGTGGGGCTGTACACGCCCCGGAGTCTCTGGAGTGCCGCCCTCGGGCCTCGGGGGCTCCTGCACACGCCCAGTGGCAGCACTTAGCTCCGCGCTGGTGAGAAGACGTCAAAGACTAGATTAGGTGCCGGATGCGGCTTTTTCATTTGCTTTCTGCAGTTGGCTTGCTCTTTCCTATTTGGAGTTTTATCGAAACTGTCCCTGCCTCTGGCTCGAGCCCCCCCTTCTCCTTTTTTGCTCACCTGCTTTGGTTTTCCTTCGCGCAAGTCTCGCGAGGGAGGTGCGCGGGTGCCCTCGCGAGCGTTTTCTGCCTCGGTCGCCTAAAGCTCTCCTATCCGGGTCCGCTGAGGGAGCACCACTCCGAGTCCTTGCCCCACGGGCATCGCGACGCGAGCACGGGACCTGGGTCGGTCGCCCCCGCAATCGAACCAAAAGCTACCCCTCTTGACTAATCCCTGCAGGACATAAAGGGCACGGCAAGGCCTCGACCTCCGGAGGCAAAGACCACTACAACCTCCATGGGTTAAGTAACTCCCGGACACGGGTACACGACACGGAAACGTAGCACGGAAATAGCATAAAAAACACGATAATTAGCAATGATGGTTCAACTTGCCCCCGCGGGGCCCTACACTACTTCCTCTTTTTGCAGGAAAGGAAGAAAGGCAAAACAGGCATGACTAGCTCGGCACCAGCCCACGACGAGGGCTCGTACTGCCTCCAGAGCTCGGTCAGATTCCCTCTTCTCGCTTCATCGGGACACGATGGCGGACAGGCCCGCTACCTCCCCCCAGGCGGGCGCGACGACGCGGGGGCTGGTCATGGCCCCCGCTGGAGGAGCTGCTGCCTGAAGGAGAGTCGCCAAAGCTCGGCGAGCCCCGGGCACTGCAACCCATGCGCCTGCCGTCATCCTCACTGTCGGTGTCAAAACCGGCGGATCTCACGTAGGGGGTCCCGAACTGTGCGTCTAGGCGGATGGTAACAGGAGACAAGGGACACGATGTTTTTACCCAGGTTCGGGCCCTCTTGGTGGAGATAAAACCCTACTCCTGCTTGATTAATATTGATGATATGGGTAGTACAAGAGTAGATCTACCACGAGATCAAGGAGGCTAAACCCTAGAAGCTAGCCTATGGTATGATTGTTGTTTGTCCTACGGACTAAAACCCTCCGGTTTATATAGAGACCAGAGAGGCTAGGGTTACACAGAGTCGGTTACAATGGTAGGAGATCTACATATCCGTATTGCCAAGCTTGCCTTCCACGCCAAGGAAAGTCCCATCCGGACACGGGACGGAGTCTTCAATCTTGTATCTTCATAGTCTTGGAGTCTGGCCAAAGATGATAGTTCGGCTATCCGGACACCCCTAGTCCAGGACTCCCTTAGTAGCCCCCGAACCAGGCTTCAATGATGATGAACCCGGCGTGTTGATTGTCTTCGGCATTGTAAGTCGGGTTCTTCTCCAAACTCCATGTACTTGTCGAATAGTGTCCGACTTCTTATAAATGCTGTGCTCCTTGGCTTCCACGCCCAATAATGGCCATCTTCCACGTGTCGAACGAATGCGAAAAGCCAGGGTATTTTTACACTTTCCCCCCTAGCTGCGCAAATGAGCTGCTTATAAAAAGAGATGAGGATCTAGATCCGAATCACGCCATCCTCCTTCCGCGAGCATTCATCGGAGCGCCTCTGACAAAAATCCATTCCATCATGGACAGTCGACGCGGCTCCTCCTCTCGCACTCCCAGCCCTCAGCCTGGAGATTGGGAGAGATGCTCAGTCCCGCATAGCGAGTTAGTGACGCTCCAAGCTGAGGGATTTCTTCCCCCAACCTTTATGGTCGTAAGGGGCCGTGATCGGTCGATGATCTGGTGAAGATCTTGTCCGCCCTGTACAAAGGGGAAAAGGAGGATTTTCTTTGTGTCAAACCACTGAACGGGTTTTCTATGAACAATCCTCGAAGCTGGGTAAGCGGACATTTCTTTGTGCCTATCCGATCCACATTCCCATGGTTAAGTATCTCATTTTGTGATTTCGATGCAGGAACTGCGCCGGGCTGTAGAGGATATACATAGCCCGCCTCCACAACCCGAGGATCCGGAACGGTCCCTCGATCCGGCCTCCGAGGAGGATCCGGACATAAAGGTGGAGCTGATCGACGGGGTGTTCCACCAACTTAGCATCAACAATGCTTTGGTCGCCATTACGGCCGACTACCCCGGAATATTTCCAGCTTCCCAGGTAACTGTGACCGAAGTCCTGATACCATGGCCAATCCGTGCTTATTTCTGATCACCGCATACCAATGGTGTTCCACAGGAGGTGCCTTTGAGGCGGGAAGCTGAGCCCGCGGCGGCTGGCCAACAAGGGGCAGCTCGGACCAGCAGGCGAAAAAGAAGTGCGGTGCGGATCGAGACGTTGCTGCAACGGTATGGCGCGCCACCGTGTTTCAAGGAAAGATTCCTGGAAGGCATACTAACGCTCGTGATTTTTTCAGGAGAAAGAGCGCTCGCCAGACTGTATTTCTCCTGAAAAAATCAGATTATCCAATGGAGGTGGAGAGCGCGCCGGATGCTCGCCGGATGAACACAAGACACGCCCCGGATGCTCCTCTAACGGAGGATGCCGACAGATTATCCGCCACCAGATCTGAGGTGGAGAGCGCCATGAATCACAAGCGTCGCCGGACAGTTCTTCGTGACGCGTGTTTCTCCCAAGAGGCATTGAATGCTTTTAATTCGGGAGATGCGCACCTCCGTGCCGCTCAAGATGGTCTAGTCAGAGCCATGGAGCAGTATGTGAAAGACATATGGGTGAGGAATTTTGACAGTTATATATGCCAGTAGCCCCCGAGACTTAAAATAGTTAGAATAACTGATTTAAGGATCATTTGTTATGCAGGATCTTACAGAAAAGAATACCCACCTGTCCCAGGAGCTTCAAGAGTGCAAGGCCCAACTTGAGGCCGCACTAACCACCACAGGGGGAGCCATAGAGACCCCCTCCGGTAATATATACTTCGAAAGATAAGTAGTTTGTGAAGTGCGGCGTGTGTATAAGTCTGACATTAATATTGTAGATGGCGCCGGACTAGATCCGGACAGGCAACAACTACTACGCCAGCTAAAGGCCGACGAGAAGGTGCTGACAAGGGTGCGGCAAGAGAAAAATAACCTCCAAGATGCCAACACCCAGTTGGGCGAGGAACTAAAAGATGTTCGGGCCCAGCTGTCTGACTCCGTGAAGGAGAATCGGCGGCTTCGTCGCGGCATTTATAGTAAGTGCTTGAGCGAACTTTTGAAAAGAAGAGTTCAGCGAGGAAGTCGATTAACAGAAATATGTCTGTAGGTATGCTCACAGGTCGTCCTGCAGAGGACATGCCCGGTTCAACGGGTGACCTACTTCCCGAGCTGCTGCAACTACACGAACGAGTTCGGCAGGTGATGATCGGCGTCGCCCAGACCTTGTGGCCATCCATCTCCCTACCCGAAGGTCTTGGAGAGCTTGCGGAGAAGCTTCAGGGAGCATGGCGGCGCTTCCGGCTATGGAAGATATCAGCCTGCTTTCAAGGCGCCAGGGAGGCCTGGGCCATGGTGAAGACGCGGTACACGAAGGCTGACCCAAATCACATGGCCGAGGTCGGACCTATGGGGCCCGATGGGAAGGAGATCCCTGTGAGCATAGTGTTTGGCCAAGTAGAGTTGGCCGCAAAGTATTCCCAGCGGGACTGCAAACTAGACAGCCTATTAGATGGTATTGAGGAGGAATACGATCAGTCACTTTGACTATGTAATTTAAAATGACATGTAAAATGCCTTCTAGCCGGATTGTAGATCGTTTGTCGTTGCGGACCTTTTCGCTTCAACCTCGAGACCCGACAGTCTGGAGTGTGTCCGAATGCCCTCGCGGTTATGTAAGAACCGGGGCATGCGTGGAGACCAGGCGTAGGGGTCATAAGTGCTTTATCGGACAAGTGCCCAACTAGTTATGTTATATTACATGGTTAGTAAGAAACATCTTCCAGGGAGAATAGTTCCGTTAGGGGTTCCTTTCCCTGGGAGGCATGCCCTAAAGTGCATGTCCGGACTGCGAAAAAAGCAGAAAAACATCTGGGGGCAGATAAATGAATAAGTAATAATTCGTCTTTTAGTTCACCGACCGAATATTCCCTTAAGAACGCTAGCTTTCGGCTTCACCCAGTCTGAGGTACACATCCGGCTGACCCGGCAGTAACAATCGCAGAGGTGCTCCCTTTACCTCCTAGCCGAACAATCGGGAACGTAGGGGTAAGCACAGGAGCCAGGCAACCTAACTTGGCCAAAACTTAAGTCATATCGATGCATATAATGGTGAATAAAAGGTACATGCGGAAGTGTGACACATGTGTTGGGCATAAGGCCCGTATAAATAAGCTTCTGTTAAAGAAGCCCCCAGGTATAATAAGTGCGAGTAGCATGTCATGTGTGTGCAAACAATGCGCAGGCGAGCCTCCAAAGGCTTTGAGAAAAGGGGAGGGAGAAGGAGAGAAATAAAAGACAGCTAAAGTATAAAATGTAGACGGAGGAAGGAGACGAACTCGGAGTCCGGCGCTAGGCGTAGAATCTTCGAAGACGGGCTGCGTTCCATGGGTTCGGCTCGAGTCGGTTATCCGATGTGTTTCACAAACGGTACCCTCCGCCGGTCAGGACTTGGTCGATGATGAAGGGACCTTCCCATTTGGGCTTGAGTTTGTCCTTTTTCTTGTCCGGCAGGCGTAGAACTAGTTCGCCAACATTGTAAGTTGTGGCCCGTACTTCTCTGCTTTGATATCTTCGAGCCTGCTGTTGATAGAATGCGGAACGAGATTTTGCCACGTCGTGCTCCTCCTCTAAGGCGTCCGAACTGTCCTACCGATCCAGCTCGGCTTCTCTTTCTTCGTACATGCGCACGCGAGTTGAGTCATGAATTATGTCGCAGGGCAAAACTGCCTCTGCGTCATATACCATAAAAATGGTGTGAATCCGGTAGTGCGATTCGGCGTGGTCCGCAGCCCCCAGAGTACGGAGTCGAGCTCCTCTACGCAGTGTGTGTTAGATTCCTTAAGGGACCGCACTAGTCTAGGTTTGATGCCGCTCATGATTAGACCATTTGCTCGCTCGACTTGACCGTTGGTTTGAGGGTGATAGACTGAAGCGTAGTCGAGCTTGATGCCCATGTTTTTGCACTAGAGTTGAACCTCGCCGGCCATGAAGTTCTTGCCATTATCAGTGATGATGCTATGGGGGATGCCGTAACGGTGTACTACCCCTGATATGAAGTCTATCACAGGTCTGGATTCGCCCGTCTTAACTGGCTTGGCCTCTATCCATTTGGTGAATTTGTCCACCATGACCAATAGGTATTTTTGTTTGTGGGTTCCTCCTTTAAGGGGTCCAACCATGTCAAGCCCCCAGACCGCAAACGGCCAGGTGATGGGTATAGTTTTGAGGGCGGTGGGTGGCATGTGGCTTTGATTAGCAAAAAGCTGGCAACTGACGCATCGTTGGACTAAGTCCTGAGCATCTGCCCGGGCCGTCGACCAATAAAATCCTGTACGGAAGGCCTTGCCTACAAGGGCCCGGGCTGCGGTGTGGTTCCCACCAAGTCCGGTGTGAATTTCAGCCAGAAGATTTCGCCCTTCCTCTTCGGAGATGCACCTTTGAAGGACTCCGGTTGTGCTTTTCTTATAAAGCTCCCCCTCATGGACCTTATAGGCTTTAGATCGCCGTACTATGCAGCGGGCCTCGTTTTGGTCCTCGAGAAGTTCCTGCCTGGTTAAGTAGGCTAGGAATGGTTCCGTCCACGGGCCAATGGCTGCCATTATTTCGTGGGCTGAAGGTGTTATTTCATTGGCAGAACCACCGATTGTGTCAGAATGTTCGGTGTCGGGCGGTGCGGTTGGGTCCGGATTGTTGTTTCTGGACTCTCCTTCCCATAGTACGGATGGCTTGAAAAGCCGCTCCAGGAAGATGTTGGGAGGGACGGCATCGCGGTTTGCGCCGATGCGTGCCAATACGTCGGCCGCCTGGTTATTATCCTGGGCTATATGGTGAAATTCGAGCCCTTCAAACCGAGCTGACATTTTCAGGACGACGTTACGGTAAGCTGCCATTTTCGGATCCTTGGCGTCAAAGTCTCCATTTATTTGGGATATCGCGAGGTTCGAATCCCCCGCACCTCTAGGCGTTTAATGCCCATGGAGACCGCCATCCGGAGGCCATGTAGAAGGGCCTCGTATTCGGCTACATTGTTGGAGTCCGTGTACATTATCTGGAGTATGTATTGGACTGTGTATCCGGTTGGGGACGTCAGGACGACGCCAGCCCCCAGCCCGGCCAACATTTTGGAGCCGTCGAAGTGCATGATCCAATTGGAGTATGCGTCGTACTCTTTAGGGAGTTCGGCTTCAGTCCATTCGGCGACGAAGTTAGCCAAAACTTGCGACTTGATAGCTCGCCGTAGTTTATAGCTTATGTCGAATGGGAGGAGCTCGATGGCCCATTTGGCAATCCGTCCTGTTGTGTCGCGGTTGTTTGTAATGTCATTAAGAGGTACTTCGGAGGCTACTGTTATCAAACACTCTTGGAAGTAGTGTCGCAGCTTCCGGGATGCCATGAACACCGCGTACGCTATCTTTTGTTAATGTGTACCGGGACTTGCATGGAGTTAGGACAGTGGACACGTAGTAAACATGTTTTTGAAGAGGGAACTTGTGTCCGTCCGTTTCTCATTGGATGACGAGCACCGCGCTTACAACTTGATGTGTTGCCGCGATATATAATAACATTGGTTCGCCCAAGTTGGGCGCGGCCAGGACCGGATTTGTTGCCAGTATGGCTTTGATTTCTTCGAGTCCGGCCGTGGCGGCATCCGTCCACTCGAAGTGTTCGGTGCGCCGGAGGAGGCGATAAAGGGGTAATGCCTTTTCTCCTAAGCGGGAGATAAAGCGGCTCAGAGCCGCCACGCATCCAGTCAATTTTCGTATTTGCTTGAGGTCTTTTGGGATATCCAATTGTGACAGAGCTCGGATCTTGGCTGGGTTTGCTTCAATTCCTCTACCGGATACAATGAAGCCCAAGAGCATTCTGGCTGGTATGCCGAAAACGCATTTTTCTGGGTTGAGCTTAATGTCATATGCTCGGAGATTGTCAAATGTGAGCCTCAAGTCGTCTACTAGAGTTTCGACATGCTTGGATTTGACGACCACATCATCTACGTATGCCTCCACTGTTTTGCCGATCTGGTTTGCCAGACATGTCTGAATCATGCGCTGATATGTTGCGCCGGCGTTTTTGAGCCCGAAGGGCATTGTGTTGAAGCAGAATGGTCCGTATGGAGTGATGAATGCCATTGCGGCTTGGTCTGGCTCCGCCATCTTGATTTGGTGGTAGCCGGAGTATGCATCGAGGAAGCACAATGAATCGTGCCCTGCGGTAGCGTCGATGATTTGATTGATGCGGGGGAGGGGGAATGGATCCTTTGGGCAAGCCTTGTTAAGGTCTTTGAAGTCGACACATAGGCGCCAGGATTTATCCTTCTTTGGTACCAGCACCAGGTTTGCTAGCCAGTCCGGATGTTTTATATCTCTGATGAATCCGGCTTCCAATAGTTTGGCTAGCTCCTCTCCCATTGCCTGTCTCTTGGGTTCGGAAAATCGCCGAAGAGCCTGTTTGACTGGCTTAAATCCTTTTAGGATATTTAGGCTATGCTCGGCCAGCCGGCATGGGATTCCTGGCATGTCTGAAGGGTGCCAGGCAAAAATATCCCAATTTTCCCGGAGGAATTCTCGTAGTGCGGCGTCTACATCAGGGTTTAACTATGCCCCAATGGAGGCCGTCTTTGTAGGGTCCATTGGATGGATTTGGAATTTGACAATTTCGTCCGCTGGTTTAAAAGAGGTGGACTTGGATCTCTTATCGAGTATCACATCGTCCCTGTTCACCATGGAGCGCAGCGCAGTGAGTTCTTCGGCCGCTAGGGCTTCGGATAGTGCCTCGAGGGCTAGTGTGGCTATCTTATTTTTGGCGCGGAGTGCTATGTTCGGATCACTGGCAAGAGTGATGATTCCGTTGGGCCCGGGCATTTTGAGCTTCATGTACCCGTAATGGGGTATAGCTTGAAAAATTGTGAATGCCTCTCGCCCTAATAAAGCGTGATATCCGATGTTGAATGGGGCCACTTGGAACGTGACCTCCTCGGACCTGTAATTGTCCGGTGAGCCGAACACCACGTCTAGTGTGATTTTTCCTGTGCAGCATTGCTTCCCGACTAGGGATTATTCCTCTAAAGGTTGTGCTGCTTCGCTCAATGCGGCTCCAGTCTATTTCCATTTTTCGAAGGGTTTCCTCGTAAATGAGGTTTAATCCGCTGCCGCTATCCATGAGTGCCTTAGTAAGGCGAAAGCCGTCCACTATTGGACTGAGGACCAATGCGGCTGGTGCTCGGGCTGTTCGGAATTTAGGTTCGTCACTGGCATTAAAGGTAATAGCCGTGTCACTCCATGGGTTTATTGTTGCTACTTGGTAGACTTTGGCAAGGCCGCGGAGTGTTCGTTTCCGCATATTATTTGATGCAAAAGTCTCTAAGACTGTTAATACCGTACTGGTGTTGCTGGGATGGTTCTCTGGGGCTAGAAGCTCTTCGCCACTTTTGGCCACCTGCCGTAGTATCCAACATGCCCGAAGGCTATGAGTTGGAGTGGCGCCCTCAGTACTATGAATTTTGCAGGGTCCATTGAGCCATCCCTACAGTACGGTTCCGTGCCCTTTAGGGATTTTTTGCTTTTTGGTATTTAACCCAGGTGCCTCGCGATGATGCACCCCTTTATTTCGGACTAGGGTTGTATTCGGAGCCGGATTATCCCAAAATTTGGTTTCAGTTTTCCAGGCGCTCTCCATCGCACAGTACTTTCGTACTATGGACGCCAAGTTGGCAAAGCGTGTAATTTCACGACGACTTATGGCGTTTAGGATTCCCTTGTCCGTGCAATTATTGCAGAAAAGTGAGATAGCGTCTTCCTCGCGGCAGTCCTTTATCCTGTCCATAACCAGGAGGAATCTAGCCCAGTAATGGTGTACTGTTTCAGCGGGCTCTTGCCGGATTCGGGATAGACCGCTTATGTTTGGGTGGGCGGGTGGAATTAAATTCGGAACCCCGTCCAATCTAAGACTCAAGGGCTGAAAAGTTTCCGAACTTGGAAGCTTGGGTTTTTGGATATTGTCCAATGAATCCAGCCCGCTGCCTGACTTTAGGTTCAGGACTTGATCGACATCTGTCCCTTCGCGGGTATCCGGCTTGGAGGGGTCGGGAATCCGGACGTAACTGGTCCTTAATATTGAAGAAGGGTCGCCGTACTGTTCACCCACCACAGCAACGTGGTGGGTAGCCTGGGGAGAGTTGATCTCTCTCAGATCGGTTTTAGGCCCAATCTGATTGTAGTCCGTAGTGACTCGCAGGGCGGCGATGTGATCCAAGAGCTCGTTTAAGGAGGAGAGCTCCATCGGATCTAGCTGCTCGGCAAGTTCCGAGTTGACGTGAAGATTGCTTCTGATGATCCGAGAAATCATCATCGGCGCGGGGGCCGAACAGGCGGTCATAAGAAAATCGCCTAGCCAGATAGTTTGGCCGATGGACAAACTTCTTTAGCAATGGTGCCGTCTTTAAAGATGGGACGAGGCATCCTTCCTAATGGCGACGGCACAGAGGAACTCTCAATGAAAGCACCAATGTCGGTGTCAAAACCGACGGATCTTGGGTAGGGGGTCCCGAACTGTGCGTCTAGGCGGATGGTAACAGGAGACAAGGGACACGATGTTTTTACCCAGGTTCGGGCCCTCTCGGTGGAGGTAAAACCCTACTCCTGCTTGATTAATATTGATGATATGGGTAGTACAAGAGTAGATCTACCACGAGATCAAGGAGGCTAAACCCTAGAAGCTAGCCTATGGTATGATTGTTGTTCGTCCTACGGACTAAAACCCTCCGGTTTATATAGACACCGGAGAGGGCTAGGATTACACACAGTCGGTTACAATGGTAGGAGATCTACATATCCGTATTGCCAAGATTGCCTTCCACGCCAAGGAAACTCCCATCCGGACAAAGGACAGAGTCTTCAATCTTGTATCTTCATAGTCTTGGAGTCTGGCCAAAGATGATAGTTCGGCTATCCGGACACCCCCTAGTCCAGGACTCCCTCACTCGCCCTAATCAACGCCAAGGCTGAGCGCCCTACCACGGTCATCGTCTTCAGGGCAACACCCAGCATGGCGACCGTCTTCCTGGAACACCCTCACATAGAGGGTGGCGTCGCCGTTGAACCTGAAGTGCAGGGTGCACCGCCGGCCCAGACCACGCGCACGGGCAAAAGTTTGCCAGCCGCGGGTCAGGGCCAAACCCCCGGCGGCGGAAACCTCCAGGGAAGCCCAGGAGGCCCTGCTACAGCAGCCGTCCGCCTGAAGCCAGAGGCCGCCCGGAGCGCCAGCCGGAAGCTCACCTATGAAGAAGCAAGGAAGATGGAGCCAAGTGCTGGTCGGGTCCGCCGACCACACGACGAACTCTGGCAGCACTTCCACCGAGCAGAAGCATGGTCTGGGGGGCCGCGCAGCCACAGCGTGCCTCCCGTCGATGATCGGGCGCTCGTCGCCACGTAGGGAGCCGCCTCCGCGACCGCTGGAAGCCACCACGGGGGACGCAGGGTGCTTGCGGGGGTGACGCCGACCGCGCTTGGTCGGAGGAGAGTTAGGCCCTTCCTGGCGAGCCTTTCCCTTCTCCATGGCCGAGAACCTCTTCGGCGGAGCCATGGAGATAGCGAGCAGTCGGAGCAAAGAAGAGGAGGAGGAGCAGAGGGAGACGAACTGGAGTGGCTTGCGCCGCTCCACACTTATAGCCGGAGGAGGCCAACCGTCGGCCTCCACGATCACAGGTAATCATGACCCGTCTTTGCATGCAGGGACCTGTCGAGTCGTGCGGTCGTCGAGGCGTCATGGGAAAGTGGAGAAGCCCACGTCCAATCAACCGCCACGCAGCGCCCAAGGCCGCAGGCTGTTGGGGCCTGCGGCGCTTCGCACTTGCCCCTTCGCTTCTCTGCTAAGCCAAGTCCAGGCGCACCTTGGGCCCGGGGGCTACTGTCGGCATTCTGGGAACGGGGGTCCCCAGACTTGCCTCCATGCGGCCTGCGGCATGGCTCAAGTGGGGGCCCAATGCAACCCATCTTCATCAGCTCAAGCTCAAGACCCTCGCGAGGGGCCAAGCCTTGCGGGGCGGACGACATGGAGCTTCCTCAGGAGCAGCCTCCTCAGGTGGGCTCGCGAGGATGCGAAGAGATCAAGGCAGAGCACCTCCCAGGGGCCCGTGATGCAAGCCATGACGATCGGAGCCAGGCGGGTGCCAGGCGGGCGCCGGCCTGCGCAGTGTCCTTGTTTCCCTTTCGGTGCTAACGGGGCAAGCACAGGCCAAGGCATCGGGCAAAGGTTACTGTTTTGATGCAACAAGACCAAGACCAGCAGAGCGGTAGGATGGAGGTCATCGTGGAGCCCAGGGCGGCGTCACCGTCAGAGCCTTTGGCAGCCGAAGACCAACTTTAGTCAGGATAACTGTACCAGATGTTCCCCTTCAAAATGGCCAATTGTTGGCGCCCTTCCCGCTCATTATTTGGGGAGAGGCCCAGGGCCTCGCTCTATAAATAGGACTAGCCACCACAAGGCAGAGACATATGGAGATCGACCAGAGAGAGAGAGAGAGAGAGAGAGAGAGAGAGAGAGACAGAGAGAGAGAGAGAAGCGACTAAACTCACCCAAGAAGTTCATCGCACCAGCTCAAGAATAGCCCCTCGCGAGGATGTTCTCCCTTTGTATTGTTCATCCTCAGCCCCTGAGGAAATCCACCACACCACACACTGTAGTAGGGTATTACACCACAATGGTGGCCCGAACCAGTATAAATCTCGTGTCCTCTGTGTGTTCATCTTTCTTGCCTAGATCTTTGTGAGATTTCGAGACGTGAGCTGCTAGGGGAGAGATCTTCATGCGCACCCCAGTGTTCGAACCTCAAGGGTCTTCCAGAACTCGAAATCCGACAGGGTATGTGCCCCGGGTTCTCCTGCTTAGGTTGAGGTAGCCAATTATGCCATGTGTGCCCTTTGTCGGGGCGGTCGAGTCCGTGTTTTTCAGTGGCCAGGATCTTGGTCCACCTGTCCACGAGCAAGTCTTGGTCAGCTTTAAATTGCTGTTGCTTCCTTTGTAGGCTCCTTGCCGTGGCCATGAGCCGTCACTTGAAGCGAACTTGTTCCACTGGATCTTCAGGCACGCCGAATTCGTCATTGCCGAGGCTTACCTTGTCTTCGGAGGGGGCATATAGTTGTTCCTCTCCAAGTATCCCACAATGGCCAGTCCGGCCTGCTTGAAGGTAGGCTGATCAGGGTTGTATTCATCTTTGGCAGCATTTGGATTGTTTTCGTCTCCTGTGCCACTATTGTTGTGGCGGGGCTTGGAGCGGTGCCGACGACGCCCATGCTTTGCTTTTCTCCCTGAGGGGTTATCCTCCGTGGCCTCATCGCCATTGGTTTCCTTCGGAGTGTCCACTATATATATATATATCGTATGAGGAGGTGGCTGTCCACCACCCCGTGAGCGGTGGTTCCTGTTCTTCTCCTGCATCGTCGTGCATACCGTCGATGTCATCGGAGTCGAAGTCAAGCACATCGGTTAGATCATCACCGTGGAAATGAAGTGGGTGGTGGGTGGGCAACGAATTCCTTCGGCGCCTGCTTCCCACTCGAGCCGGAAATAGTTCGGCCACGATCCTCTTGACAAAGAGAGAGACCTTAACGAGTTCAGCACGTCGCCAAGGGGCGAGTGTTGGGAGATATCCACTGCGGTGAACTCCATTACGGGAGCCCAATGTCGGATGTCGGGTTCCGGCAGACCCTTGAGGTTTGAACACTGGGGTGCGCGCGAAGATCTCTCCCCTACTAGCTCACGTCTCGAGGTCTCGCAAAGATCTAAGCAAGAAAGATGAACACACAAGGGACACGAGATTTATACTGGTTCAGGCCACCATTGTGGTGTAATACCCTACTCCAGTGTGTGGTGTGGTGGATCGCCTCTGGGGTTGATGATGAACAGTACAAAGGGAGAACAGCCTCGCGAGGGGCTGTTCTTGAGCTGGGGCGATGAACTGCTTGGGTAAGTTCAGTCGCTTCTCTCTCTCTGGTTGATCTCCAGATGATCTTCCCTCCCCTAGATTGGGGTGGCTAGTCCTATTTATAAAGCGGGGCCCTGGGCCTCTCCCCAAAAATGAGCGGGAAGGGCGCCAACAATTGGCCATTTTGAAGGGGAACATCTGGTACACTTATCCTAACTAAAGTTGGTCTTCGGCTGCCAAAGGTCCTGACGGTGACGCCGCCCTGGGCTCCACGATGACCTCCATCCTGCCGTTCTACTGGTCTTGGTCTTGTTGCACTGAAACGGTAACCTTTGCCTGATGCCTTGGCCTGTGCTTGCCCCCTTTGCTCTGAAAGGGAAACAAGGACACTGCGCAGGCCAGCGCCCACCTGGCTCCCTCCTGGTCCTTGATCGTCATGGCTTGCGTCACGGGCCCCTCGGGAGGTGCCCTGCCTTGATCTCTCCGCCTCCTCGCGAGACTGCCTAAGGAGGCTGCTCCTAAGGAAGCTCCCTGTCGTCCGCCCCGCGAGGCTTCGCCCCTCGCGAGGGTCTTGAGCTTGAGCTGATGAAGCTGGGCTGCATTGGGCCCCCACTTGAGCCACGCCGTAGGCCACAGGCAGGCAATTCTGGGGACCCCCATTCTCAGAACGTCGATAGTAGCCCCCAGGACCAAGGCACACCCGGACTTGGCTTAGCAGAGAAGCGAAGGGGCAAGTGTGAAGCGTCGCGGGCCCCAACAGCCTGCGGCCTTGGGCACCGCGTGGCGGTTGATTGGACGTGGGCGTCTCCGCTCTCCCACGACGCGTCGGCAACCGCACGACTAGACAAAGAGGGGTGCCCGAGCCAGACTGACCTGCTTTGTTCTCGCCTTCCTTGCTCCAGATCCCCTTTCTCGCCCTTCTCCTTCCTGCTTCCGAAATCCTCTGGATCTACCTCAATCCTTCCTGCCCGGCGAGCTATGGCGCCCCGCAAGACTCCGACTGAGGCCTGGTACTCCCCAGCTCTGGATCCCCCGAACATGTCGGAGAGGAATCTTACCCTTTTGCACCTGAGGACGGTGGCGCAGGGCAACGCGGGAGAGACTGTGTTCAAGGCTGGCTCCGGCCAGCCCGAACGCAGGGGGAGCACCTTCTACCCGCTCTTCGTGAGCGCCATCATCGCCGGTCTGGTGCCTCCTTTTTCCGAGTTCTTCCTTGCTGTTCTTCACCTGTACAACTTGCAAGCTATGCACCTCCACCCCAACTTTGTTCTTCTTCTGGCGATCTTCGCCTACTATTGCGAGGCTCACGTTGGGATAAAGCCCTCGGTGGCCTTGTTGTGCCATTACTTTTATCTCTGGGTTTCTCGTGGCCCTTTCTCTGCATGCGCGAGTTTTGCCGCGTACTCTAGCTCCAACGCCATCTCAAAACCCGAGAAGAGGACTGAAGGCTTCCGGAGCAGGTGGGTCATGGTGGACGCCGGGCGCATCCACCCCCGACTTGTGCTGCCCACAGAGCAGCCCAAGGCCGTTGATGCATGGTCTCGCGTGGGGCTCGTCGACCCCCGCGCGAGGGCATTGCTGGAGAGGATGGACGCGGACCTGAGGCCAGGCAACCTGGGGGCAGCAAAGCTGACCGGGGCCATACTCCTGAGGGAGTTTCTGGAGCACCGGGTGGCTCCACTCCGGGAGCACTCGCTCCTGTTGTGGAGGCTCGGGGAAGCAGATGTTGCCATTCGGCTGAGCTCTGCAGCCCTGGACGATGAAGATCTGGTCGCGGCCCTCCACTCCTTTGTCGGGGGAGACGTGGCAAGGCCGGACGGTGCTCCTGTCCCCCTGTTTCTCCGTGACGACTGGGAGCAGGCGGTGGACGCCATGCCCACCTTCAACGGTGAGGTGCTAGTGCCTGCAGTGGCTCCCGGGGATCCGACGGCGTTGCCGATGGTGAATGTGTCCTCCAGCGACTCCAGCGGGAGTGAGGAGGAAGAAGAGGAGGAGGGGGAGGAAGAGTTCGACTCCGAGGCGACTGGCGAGGAGTCGGAGGAGTCCTTCCCCCGGCGCAGGTCTCGCACCCTCCGCTCCATGTCGGATGACGACGAGACCAGCGCCGGGCGAGGAGGAGTGGATTCTCCCCCGGTCCCGAGGAAAGACAGGTCGGGGCTGGTGCCCCCAGGATCCGCTCTAGCTCTGGGGCGGTCTGAGGCCAGCTCCGGCCTTCCCGACGCATCCTCTACTTCCTTGCCTCCCAAGGCTGACCCCAGCTGCAGGCTCTCGGGCTTCAAGTTTGGCTGGAGGCTGCTTGAACCCGCGAGCGATGACCTGTAAGTACTTGATCCATGCTCTGCTTTGTTTCTGCCACTGAGACTTGACGTCTACACTCCTTGACCAGGCCGGCACCTGAGGCGAAGAGGTTGAGGGGGCTTCTGCGGCCCTGCTTGAGGCGAGTTCGCCTGCCGAGGCAGCACCTTCTTCTGCGGGGAAAGGAGGCACCGAGGCCCATGCTTCCCCTGCCCGGTCGTCCTCGTGAGCCCAGCAGGGGCACTCTGGCGAGGAGTCAGCCCCCATGGCCCTGCTGACCTTGGAGGGGCCTAGGCTTGGTGCTGCTGCTGAGATGCCCAAGGCCCGGGATGCCCCTCCCTCCCAAGCCGTGATCACGCTGCCGTCCTCTCCGCCTGCTCCACCAGCTCCAGTCTCTCCTGATCCCTCCGCTATCTTGGACCAGGCCGCCAATGAACTGAGCCGGCTTCGGGAGGATCTCTAGAGCGCGGACCCCCGCCTAGTGGTCGGGCGCCTAGAGTTAACCTCCGGCTGGGCCCGCTCTGCTACCTCTGTCCGAGCGGCGCTGAGGCAGGCTGCGTCCACCTCCGACGAGGAGAAGCAAGCTGCCCGCCAGGCTAAGGCTGCTTGCGATGCTGCCCAAGGTGAAGCTGCGGATGCCCAGGTCCGCTGCAAGGCGCTGGAGGTTGAGCTGCAAGACCTACACGAGGAGCTTGCGAAGGAGGTCTGCATCCGCCAGGAGAAGGAAGAGGGGATGAAGGCTCGGGAGGCTGCTGTCAAAGACCAGGACGCTGAGCTTGTTGACCGTCGTGGCCGGTTGGAGACGCTGGAGCAGGCGCTGAAGGTGGAGAGGGCCGAGCTAGACCGCAAGGCGAAGGTCCTGGCCAAGGACCGGGTGGCCTTCGTCGAGCTGGAGGAGAAGGCTCGCGCCGTGCTGAAGACGCTATATGAGAGCGGCTTAGAGGACCCATTGGCTGGCGAAGAGGACGGCCCTGCCGAGCTGCTTCCCTTCTTGGTCCATGCGCTTGAAGATGCCGCGGACTACCTTGGTCCCTCGGCCGAGGCCGTGGCGCGTGCCTTGTCGTATGGAGCGCTGACGCGCCTCTTCAGCCACGTGCACCTTCGCTACACCAACGTCGACCTTGACAGCCTGATGGAACCCGTGAGCGGCGACCTTGCCGCCGCTGCTGCCGAGGCCGTGAAGGGCCGAGCCGAGGCTTTGCTGGGGAGGTTCCGCGCCTTCAGCACCTTGTCTAAGCGCGACACCGCTGGCTCCACGGCTTCAGGAGGCGGGGCCGCCCGGCGCGACCCCACCGCAGGCGGCAGCGCCACTGGAAAGTGATCCCCTTGCGTCTTTTGTCTTGTTTTAATTCCTGCAACATGCACCATGCCTCGTGGAGGCATTTAAACTTGTGTTTAGTGTTGTGAAAACACTCTATGGCTTGTAATATTTGCTTTTGAATTCCCTAGAATTTGCATCTTTCTCTCCTACTTGCTGGTGTTCTACGTCGGCAGGGCCCGACCCCGAGCATGCCTCAGCCGCCGTTAGCCCCGACCGGAAACCAGGACGGGACTAAGGGGTGAGGGGCTACGTGGTAAGTTAGGCTCCTGAGTCGCGATCCTCAGGAGTCCCCCTTGACGCGCGGACAGCAAGTAGGGAAGGGGCGTAGGAGTGGATTTGTCGTTCTACATCGGCAGGGCCCGACCCCGCGCATACCTCAGCCGCTGTTAGCCCCGACGGGAAACCAGGACGGGACTAAGGGGTGAGGGGCTACGTGGCAAGTTAGGCTCCTGAGTCGCGATGCTTAGGAGTCCCCCTTGATGCGCAAACGAGTATTCGTACCTTGGCTCCGCTCGGGGGGAGGCGCGCGAGGACCAGGTCCGAGGGACCTGGCTGGGCGGCGTGCGTTCGGGCGTAGCCCGGGCGCAGCCCCCGTGTCCAGCCCCCTCACGCGGCGCTCCCGAGGGAAGGCGTTGCGATGGTACCAGACACTGAGCTCTGGGCTCCCTGAGGTTGATACGGCTGTGGGCCGCTGCTACCTCTTGAGCACGGCGTTGGATTTCCCCGAAGAGTAGAGGATAATGCAGCAAAGTAGCGTAAGTATTTCCCTCAGTTTTTGAGAACCAAGGTATCAATCCAGTAGGAGGCCACGCATAAGTCCCTCGTACCTACACAAAACGATAGCTCCTCGCAACCAACGCGGTTAGGGGTTGTCAATCCCTTCACGGTCACTTACGAGAGTGAGATCTGATAGAGATGATAAATAATATTTTTGGTATTTTTGGTACATAGATGTAAAGTGAAAAGTAAAAGGCAAAGTAAAAACAAAGCAAGTATTAAAGTAATGGAGATTGATATGATGAGAATAGACCCGGGGGCCATAGGTTTCACGAGTGGCTTCTCTCAAGAGCATAGATATTCTATGGTGGGTGAACAAATTACTGTTGAGCAATTGATAGAATTGAGCATAGTTATGAGTATATCTAGGTATGATCATGTATATAGGCATCACGTCCAAGACAAGTAGACCGAAACGATTCTGCATCTACTACTATTACTCCACTCATCGACCGCTATCCAGCATGCATCTAGAGTATTAAGTTAAAAACAGAGTAACGCCTTAAGAAAGATGACATGATGTAGAGGGATAAATTCATGCAATATGATAAAACCCCATCTTGTTATCCTCGATGGCAACAATACAATACGTGCCTTGCTGCCAATTCTGTCACTGGGAAAGGACACCGCAAGATTGAAACTAAAGCTAAGCACTTCTCCCATTGCAAGAACTACCAATCTAGTTGGCCAAACCAAACGGATAATTCAAAGAGAGTTGCAAAGATAACCAATCATACATAAAAGAATTCAGAGAAGATTCAAATATTATTCATAGATAAGCTGGATCATAAACCCACAATTCATCGGTCTCAACAAACACACCGCAAAAAGAAGATTACATCGAATATATCTCCACAAGAGAGGGGGAGAACATTGTATTGAGATCCAAAAAGAGAGAAGAAGCCATCTAGCTACTAGCTATGGACCCGAAGGTCTAAAGTAAACTACTCACACTTCATCGGAGGGGCTATGGTGTTGATGTAGAAGCCCTCCATGGTTGATGCCCCCTCCGGCGGAGTTCCGGAACAGGCCCCAAGATGGGATCTCGTGGATACAGGAAGTTGCGGCGGTGGAATTAGGTTTTTGGCTCTCCTTCTGATTGTTTGGGGGTACGTAGGTATATATAGGAGGAAGGAGTATGTCGGTGGAGCAACAGGGGGCCTACGAGGCAGGGGCGCGCCCGGGGGGGGGGGGGGCGCCCCCACCCTCGTGACCGCCTCTTCTGTGCCTTGGCGTAGGGTCCAAGTCTCCTGGATAACGTTCGGTGAGAAAATCACGTTTCCGAAGGTTTCATTCCATTTGGACTCCGTTTGATATTCCGTTTCTTTGAAACACTGAAATAGGCAAAAAACAACAATTCTGGGCTGGGCCTCCGGTTAATAGGTTAGTCTCAAAAATAATATAAAAGTGGAAAATAAAGCCCAATATAGTCCAAACAGTAGATAAAGTAGCATGGAGAAATCAAAAATTATAGATACGTTGGAGACGTATCAAGCATCCCCAAGCTTAATTCCTGCTCATCCTCGAGTAGGTAAATGATAAAAAGAGAATTTTTGATGCGGAGTGATACTTTGGCATAATTTCAATGTAAATCTTCTTAATTGTGGTATGAATATTCAGATCCAAAAGATTCAAGACAAAAGTTCATATTGACATAAAAATAATAATATTTCAAGCATACTAATCAAAGCAATCATGTCTTCTCAAAATAGCATGGCAAAAGAAAGTTCATCCCTACAAAATGATATAGTTAGGCTATGCTTCATTTTTGTCAAACAAAGATGTTCCCAACTTCTATACCCCCGATGACAAGCCAAGCAATTGTTTCATACTTAAATAATCTCAAACTTTTCCAACCTTCACGCAATACATGAGCGTGAGCCATGGATATAGCACTATGGGTGGAATAGAAAATGATGATGGGGATTGTGTGGAGAAGACAAAAAAGGAGAAAGTCTCACATTGATGAGGATAATCAACGGGCTATGGAGATGCCCATTTATTGATGTCAGCATGAGGAGTAGGGATTGCCATGCAACGGATGCACTAGAGCTATGAATGCTCAACAAAAGAAAACTAGTGGGTGTGCATCCAACTCGCTTGCTCATGAATACCTAGGGCATTTGAGGCAGCCCATCGTAGGAATATACAAGCCAAGTTCTATAATGAAAAATTCCCACTAGTATAAAAAGACAACTTATGAGATTCACTACATGAAGAACAAGGTGCTACTTTGAAGCACAATATATGAGACTCACTATATGAAGAATAAGGTGCTACTTTGAAGCACAAGTGTGGAAAAAGAGATAGTAGCATTGCCCTTTTTATTTATTTTCTTTTATTTTCTTTTTTTTCTTTTTTTTGGGCCTTTCTTTTTTTTTTCTTTTGGCCTTTCTTCTTTTTTTGGGGCAATGCTCTAATAATGATGATCATCACACTTCTATTGATTACAACATAAGGATTACAACTCGAAACTTAGAACAAGATATGACTCTATATGAATGACTCCGGCGGTGTACCGGGATGGTGCAATGAATCAAGAGTGACATGTATGAAAAAATAATGCATGGTGGCTTTGCCACAAATACGATGTCAACTACATGATCATGCAATGGCAATATGACAAAAGTAATGTATGTCATGATGATGATGAACGGACCGGTGGAAAGTTGCATGGCAATATATCTCGGAATGGCTATGGAAATGCCATAATAGGTAGGTATGGTGGCTGTTTTGAGGAAGATATAAGGAGGTTTATGTGTAATAGAGTGTATCATATCACGGGGTTTGGATGCACCGGCGAAGTTTGCACCAACTCTCAAGGTGAGAAAGGGCAATGCACGGTACCGAAGAGGCTAGCAAAGGCGGAAAGGAAAAAGTGCGTATAATCCATGGACTCAACATTAGTCAAAGAACTCATATACTTATTACAAAAATTTAGAAGTCATCAAAAATCAAGTACTACGCGCATGCTCATAGGTGGATAGATTGGTAGGAAAATACCATCGCTCGTCCCCGACCGCCACTCATAAGGATGCACAAGCCAGGTACACTTCATGTTTCAAATTTGTTACACAACTTTAACCATACGTGCATGCTACTAGACTTGCAAACTTCAACACAAGCATTTCTCAAATTCACAACTACTCAACTAGCACGACTTTGATATTATCACCTCCATATCTCAAAACAATTATCAAGCATCAAACTTATCTTAGTATTCAACGCACTCAAAAGAAAGTTTCACATATCTTGAATACCAAGTATATTAATATTAAGCAAATTACCATGCTATTAACGACTCTCAAAATAATCTAAGTGAAGCATGAGAGATCAATAGTTTCTTTAAAACAAATCCACCATCGTGCTCTAAAAGATCTAAGTGAAGCACTAGAGCAAAATTTATCACGCTCAAAAGATATAAGTGAAGCATTATGAGCAAAACTATCAAGCTCAAAAGATATAAGTGAAGCACATAGAGTATTCTGGCAAATTCCAATTTGTGTATGGCTCTCTCAAAAGGTGTGTACAACAAGGATGACTGTGGTAAACTAACAAGAAAAGACGCAAATAATACAAGACGCTCCAAGCAAAACACATATCATGTGGTGAATAAATATATAGCTCCAAGTAAATTACCGATGGAAGTAGACAAAAGAGGGGATGCCTTCCGGGGCATCCCCAAGCTTTGACTTTTTGGTGTCCTTGGATTATATTGGGGGTGCCATGGGCATCCCCAAGATTAGGCTCTTGCCACTCCTTGTTCCATAATCCATCAAAAGAATTCACCCAAAACATGAAAACTTCACAACACAAAACTCAATAGAAATCTTGTGAGCTCCGTTAGAGAAAGAAAACAAAAGATTACTTTAAGGTACTGTAATGAACTCATTCTTTATTTATATTGGTGTTAAACCTACTGTATTCCAACTTCTCTATGGTTCATAAACTATTTTACTAGCCATAGATTCATCAAAATAAGTAAACAACACACGCAAAACAGAATCTGTCAAAAACAGAACAGTCTGTAGAAATCTGTAACTAACGCAAACTTCTGGAACTCTAAAAATCCTACCAAAATAAGAAGTCCTGGAAAATTTGTCTATTGAACAGCTGAAAAAATAATCAACGCAAAATCACGTTCCTGTGATTTAACAAAATTATATTCGTGCGTGCAAAGTTTCTGTTTTTCAGCAGAATCAAATCAACTATCATCGTATGTTATCCTATAGGTTCTACTTGGCACAAACACTAATTAAAAGATAAAACCACATCTAAACATAGGCTACATGGATTATTTATTCCTAAACAGAAGCAAAAACAAAAATAAAATAAAATTGGGTTGCCTCCCAACAAGCGCTATCGTTTAACGCCCCTAGCTAGGCACAAAAGCGAGGATAGATCTAGGTATTGCCATCTTTGGTAGGCAATCCATAAATGGCTCTCGTAAGTGTTCCATGCCCTTATTTAAGGGAAATTGGAATCTAATATTCCCTTCCTTCATATCAATAATTGCACCAATCGTTCTAAGAAAAGGTCTACCAAGAATAATAGGACATGAAGGATTGCAATCTATATCAAGAACGATAAAATCTACGGGCACATAATTCCTATTTGCAACAATAAGAACATCATTAATTCTTCCCATAGGCTTTTTAATAGTGGAATCCGCAAGATGCAAGTTTAGAGAGCAATCATCAAAGTCACGGAAATCTAGCAAATCACACAAAGTTTTGGGAATAGTAGAGACACTAGCACCCAAATCACACAAAGCATGAAACTCATAATATTTAATTTTAATTAATAGTAGGTTCCAACTCATCATAGAGTTTTCTAGGGATAGAAACTTTCAACTCAAGTTTTTCTTCATAAGATTGCATCAAGGCATCAACAATGTGTTCGGTAAAGGCCTTATTTTGACTATAAGCATGAGGAGAATTTAGCACGGATTGCAACAAGGAAATACAATCAATTAAAGAGCAATTTTCATAATTAAATTCCTTGAGATCCAAAATAGTGGGTTTAGCAACATCTAGGTTATTATTTCTTTCAATCCCACATTTATCAATTTCATCATCAAGATCTAGAAACTCCGAATTCTTAGAACGCCTTCTAGGTAAAGGAAGATCATAATCAGTTTCATCAAGATTCATATTTCAAAACAAAGATTTAATGGGGGACACATCAATAACTTTTAGATCTTCATCTTTATTTTCATTGGAATTGGAAGAACACGCTTTAATAAAGGCATCTTTGGAAGCACGCATCCTAGCTGTTCTTTCTTTGCACTCATCAATGGAGATTCTCATAGCTTTGAGAGACTCATTGATATCATGCTTAGAAGGAATAGATCTAAGCTTTAAAGAATCAACCTCAAGAGAAATTCTATCAACGTTCCTAGCCAAATCATCAACTTTAAGCAATTTCTCTTCAAGCAAAGCATTAAAATTCTTTTGTGAATTCATAAATTCTTTAACACTATTCTCAAATTCAGAGGGAATCTTATTAAAATTTCCATAAGAGTTGTTGTAGGAATTTCCATAATTATTAGAAGGATTACTAGGATAAGGCCTAGGATTAAAATTCCCTCTATACGTGTTGTTACCAAAATTATTCCTACCAACAAAATTCACATCCATAGATTCATTATTATTCTCAATCAAAGTAGACAAAGACATATCATTAGGATCAGAAGAAACACTCTTAGTAGCAAATAATTTCATAAGTTCATCCATTTTTCCACTCAAAACATTAATTTCTTCTATCGCATGCACTTTTTTATTAGTAGATCTTTCAGTATGCCATTGAGAATAATTAACCATAATAATATCTAGAAGTTTAGTAGCATCTCCTAGAGTGATTTCCATAAAAGTGCCTCCCGTGGCCGATTCTAAAAGATTTCTAGAAGCAAAATTCAATCCGGCATAAAATTTTTGTATAATCATCCTCAAGTTCAAACCATGAGTAGGACAATTATGTATCATTAATTTCATTCTCTCCCAAGCTTGTGCAACATGTTCATGATCAAGTTGCTTAAAATTCATAATATCGGTCCTTAGAGAGATAAAAGCATCTTTGCACTTGTTTCAAGAATCAATACTATTTTTAGGCAAAGATGAAAACCACGCTTTAGCACGATCTCTAAGCGAAAAAGGAAATAGCTTCAATTTAACGACATCATTATCGACATCTTTTTTCTTTTGCATATCACATAAATCAATGAAGCTATTCAGATGAGGAGTGGCATCTTCACTAGGAAGGCCAGCGAATTGATCTTTCATAACAAGATTCAACAAAGCAGTATTGATTTCACAAGATTCAGTATTGGCAAGAGGAGCAATCGGAGTGCTAAGGAAATCATTATTATTGGTATTGGTGAAGTCACACAATTTAGTAGCATCTTGAGCCATCGCGACAAACAAGCAAACTAACACATGAGCAAACAAAAGGACAAGGAAAAAGGCAACGGGAAAAAGAGGAGGAGATTGGGAAAGAGAGGGCGAATAAAACGGCAAGGGTGAAGTGGGGGAGAGGAAAACGAGAGGCAAATGGCAAATAATGTAATGCGAGAGATAGGGATTGTGATGGGTACTTGGTATGGTTGACTTGCTCTTGCGTGAGCCTCCCCGGCAACGGCGCCAGAAATTCTTCTTGCTACCTCTTGAGCACTGCGTTGGATTTCCCCGAAGAGGAGAGGATGATGCAGCAAAGTAGCGTAAGTATTTCCCTCAGTTTTTGAGAACCAAGGTATCAATCCAATAGGAGGCCACACACAAGTCCCTCGTACCAACAAAAAATGATAACTCCTCGCAACCAATGCGATTAGGGGTTGTCAATCCCTTCAAGTCACTTACAAGAGTGAGATCTGATAGAGATGATAAATAATATTTTTGGTATTTTTGGTATATAGATGCAAAGTGAAAAGTAAAAGGCAAAGTAAAAACAAAGCAAGTATTAAACTAATGGAGATTGATATGATGAGAATAGACCCGGGGGCCATAGGTTTCACTAGTGGCTTCTCTCAAGAGCATAGATATTCTATGGTGGGTGAACAAATTACTGTTGAGCAATTGACAGAATTGAGCATAGTTATGAGTATATCTAGGTACAATCATGTATATAGGCATCACGTCCAAGACAAGTAGACCGAAACGATTTTGCATCTACTACTATTACTCCACTCATCGACCGCTAGCCAGCATACATCTAGAGTATTAAGTTAAAAACAGAGTAACGCCTTAAGCAAGATGACATGATGTAGAGGGATAAATTCATGCAATATGATAAAAAAAACCCATCTTGTTATCCTCAATGGCAACAATACAATACGTGCCTTGCTGCCCCTTCTGTCACTGGGAAAGGACACCGCAAGACTGAACCCAAAGCTAAGCACTTCTCCCATTGCAAGAACTACCAATCTAGTTGTCCAAACCAAACGGATAATTCAAAGAGACTTGCAAAGATAACCAATCATACATAAAAGAATTCAGAGAAGATTCAAATATTATTCATAGATAAGCTGGACCCGAAGGTCTGAAGTAAACTACTCACACTTCATCGGAGGGGCTATGGTGTTGATGTAGAAGCCCTCCGTGGTTGATGCCCCCTCCGGCGGAGCTCCGGAACAGGCCCCAAGATGGGATATCGTGGATACAGGAAGTTGCGGCGGTGGAATTAGGTTTTTGGCTCTCCTTCTGATCGTTTGGGGGTACGTAGGTATATATAGGAGGAAGAAGTACGTCGGTGGAGCAACAGGGGGCCCACGAGGCAGGGGGCGCACCCTAGGGGGGGGCCACCCTCGTGACCGCCTCTTCTGTGCCTTGGCGTAGGTTCCAAGTCTCCTGGATCACGTTCGGTGAGAAAATCATGTTTCCGAAGGTTTCATTCCGTTTGGACTCCGTTTGATATTCCGTTTCTTCGAAACACTGAAAAAGGCAAAAAACAGCAATTCTGGGCTGGGCCTCCGGTTAATAGGTTAGCCCCAAAAATATTGTAGAAGTGGAAAATAAAACCCAATATAGTCCAAAACAGTAGATAAAGTAGCATGGAGCAATCAAAAATTATAGATACGTTGGAGATGTATCAGCCGCCCTCAGTTGTTTATCACCAGCGTGGAACATAGCACTTCCGTATGTGTACGGGCATAGCCACTCCTCGGCAGTGTCGTCAGCCAGCGTGGAGCATGGTGCTTCCACTGGTACGTGGGAGGGGACTCCCCTCCGGGAGGAGCCCCCGGGGCGTGTACACCCCCGCCCTGACACGTGGCCGGCACGGTAGGGCTAGGAGAGGTGTATCTGGGCACCCATGAGCCAGCGCGGGACTCACGAGGCCCTACCTCGAGGTGGGTTGCGCCTGGCTCTGGACCTTTATCAATGGTGTGTTCCTGCAGGGTGGTTAGAATGCAAATGCTCTACGTCCTCAGGTCCCGGCCCTCGAGCGAGCTCAGCCGCCGCTGGTATGACAGGTCGCGACGCCGTGGGTCAAGGCAGGGGGTGAGGGCTGGAGAGCCAGTAAGAGCCCATGAGTCGCGATGCTCAGGTGCCCCCCTTTTAACGCGCAAGCGCTTTGCATGCGAGCGGAGAGTTCCGTGATAAGCGGCAGATGATAATCATGAGGACCAGGTTAGGCTCGGAGGAACGAATTCATATAGGTAGATGCGGAGAAGTAAACGCCACTGGGTCTGGCCCGAGCAGCCTGGGAATAATGCAGCCCGAGGGGCACCCCCAAAGAAGCAGATGAAAAACATAAGCAAAATGGATACATGCCGCAGGGATGGACCCACGCGACCTACGAATGACGCGGCCCTGCGGGTGCTCCCAGCTGAAGAGAAAACTTGAAAAGATGTCACCTGATACCATTGCAGAGCGAGTGTCGGAGTAGCTATCGACGCGCGGTGAAGCAGCCAACCTTCATGAGCCCTCGAAGCCCTGAGCCTCGGGAGGCTCTGAGGGTCCGGGCGGCTCCTCAAGGCCCGTCTCCATCTCCTCCAGGAACACATGGTGCCTGGCCACCTGAGCTTCTAGGATGCTCCTCATCAGGCGCTGGTGGGCAGCAGCCGCATTCGGCAGGCCAAAGGGCATGCGAACGTAGCTGTGAGGTGGACCCTCACAGCGCCCCACGCGTGAAGGCCAGAGGTGCTCCTGAGACGCGGCTCGGTTGAGCCCTGGTATGTCGATGCAGACGCGCATCCCACCATCCTCACCGGGATGTGGGGCTACAGCGGGTAGGCGGCGACTGCCATGCATGACTCTTCACTCCTGTAGCTCCTGAATGTTCCTCGCGATGAACTCCTGGGGGTTTTGCCTTCCTTGCCTTATACCATTCTGAGGGAAACGTGCCTTGAAGCACGCCTCCAAGTGGTGCCCGAGCGCCTCCCTCGTGACCTTGGTGAGGTCGGTGGCCCTCCAGGAGAGAGCCCCCGAGCCCTGCCCGAGGAGGGCTCTGGGCGCGCCTTCCTATGCAACAGAGGGTGGCACCCCTTGGACGGGCGCGGGTCCTGACGCAACGCCTCCGGAGGGGTCTACTTTGTGAGTTTTTGGGCCAGGCGAAGCCTTCTTCTTCTTAGGAACTGCCTCGGGGAGCCTCCCGCTCCTGTGATTTGGGTCTTCGATTGTCGTGGCCTAGAAGGCACGCTCAAGAGAACACACTGCATCCCTTTCCTCGCAAGGCGCTGTGATGATTCCACCGCTTCCTGGCATCTTGAGGACATTGTAGCCATGGTGAGTCACTGCCATGAACTTGGCCAGAGCTGGGTACCCGAGGATGGCATTGTATGGCAAGCTGATGGGAGCGACGTCGAAGTCAATGAGCTCGGTGTGGTAATTGTTGCGCTGCCCAAAGGTGACGGGAAGATGAACTTTCCCTATCAGAATAGTGGAACCATCAGTGACTCCTGAGAAAGGCTTGGTTGGCTGAAGCTGATCGTATGGCACTTGGAGATTGTTGAACGTTTCGACGGACATGACGTTGAGCCCAGCTCCGCCGTCGATGAGGGTCCTGGTGACTTGCACATTGCTGATAACTGGGGAACAAAGCATCGGGAGGATCCCAGCCGTTGCCACACACTTGAGCTGATCCGCTGAGCTGAACGTGATAGCGCACGCAGACCACCTGAGTGGGCGCGTGGCCTCAAGCTTGGGGAGGACTGCATTCACCTCGCGAGCAAATTGCTTGAAGAAGCGCTGAGAGGCTGGGGCCTGAGCGCCGCCCAGGATGCAAGCGATTGCGCGTGGCTCCTGGAAGGCCCCGGCCCCCTCATCCTGGTGATGGTCTTCATTCCTCCTGGGCGGTGGTGGCAGAGGAGGGAGGCCTGCATTGCCCTGAGGGCGGTCCTCACGAGGCTGATCCCTCCAACCTCCCTCGCGCGGCTGGTCCTGCCAGCGGTCCTCGCGAGGCTGGTCACGCCACCCTTGGCGAGGGCCACGGTCTTCCCATCGTCCTCCACCTCTTCCTCCTCCTCATCCATAACCCCGATCGCTGAGGTCGGGGCGTCGGACGATACGTCCATCTCGCACGGCCCTGAGCTCCTGACATTCATTGGTGTTGTGTGTGTGGAGGTCGTGGTACATGCAGTACCGTCTGCCCTTAGATGACTCAGGCTGATCCCTGCCTCGCTTGGTGTCTGGCTCTGCTGCGAGCACTGCAGCCCCCTTGCGCTTCACGTCCTTGACCTTGGGCTTCTTCTCTTCTAGGTCGGCAGCTGGGAGCTCGAGGAGGGAGAGGCGCCCTTCCTCAACCCTGGCGCACTTGGTAGCCAGGTTGAACAGCTCTAGCGATGTGCACAAGTCTTCATGGATTGCTAGCTCCTCTTTCATGTTGATGTCACGCACGCCGTCGGAGAAGGCTGAAATGATGGCCTCCTCAGTCACCTTGGGAATCTTGAGGCGGGCATTGTTGAAGCGCTGGATGTACTTCTGCAGGGTCTCTCCCGGCTGTTGCTTGATGCGGCGCAGGTCGCTCATAGCCGTGGGCCGGTCGAGGGTGCCTTGGAAGTTGGCGATGAAGCGGGTGCGCATCTCGTCCCAGGAGGAGATCGTGCCTGGGGCCAGGTTAGGTGCGTTCACCGTCCTTGAGTGCCATGGGAAACCAATTTTCCATGACCTTCTCTTCCCCGTTGGTGGCTTCGATGCCCAACTCGTAGAGCTGGAGGAACTCCATGGGGTCCGCAGTGCCGTCATAGCGCGGAGGCAGGTCTGGCTTGAACTTGCCGGGCCACGCGATGCTACGCAACTCGGAGGTGAAAGCGCAGCAGCCTGTAGTGGCCACCGGAGCTTTCTGCTGAGGTGGGGCTTGCTCCTGGGGATTCCCGTGCGCCGCTGCCTGGAGCAAAGCTGGGTCTTGACGTGGCGGTGCAGGGATGCAGTCGTGGTGCACCGGTGCTGGGAGCATGCGAGCACCTTCTTGGGGGTGAGGGATCTCTTGGCAGCTCCTTTCTTGTCGCGCAGGCGCCGGACGCAGCGGGTCTCGACCTGGGGCCGCGCGCCTTGGAGCCAGGGCGCCTTCTTGGGGAGGAGGTGGAGGAGGCACCTCGTGCTCCTCGCCTCCTGCGTAGGATGGAGGGCGAGGCAGCGAGAGGGATGGCATGGGAAAGCCCCCTGCGGCGCTGACGAGCTCGGTGGTGCGGGCGAGCCAGTCCTCATAGAGGTCGTCGACGGTGCGGTAGTGCAGGAGCTCACGCGCCAGGAGCAGCGCGGCGTGCACGTCCGTGGGGGCGCGACGGGCGTGGGACGACGAACCGGCTGGAGTCAGCGACGGGGTGGCGGTGCGGCCATCGCGCTGCACCGAAGGATGCAGAGACGAGGCCCGCTGCTCATTCCCTGCTGGGCCGGTGGCGGCATTGGCGGCAGGCGACGGAGAACGATGGGGGCGTCCACCGACGGGCGCCGTCTGGGCGACGTAGGTGGCGAGAGCAGCCCGGCGCTCGGCGCGGGCTCGGCGAGCGTCAGCCATGGTCACGGCGGAAGATCAGACGCGACCAGCGAAAGAAAGATTCTGGCACACCCCTACCTGGCGCGCCAAATGTCGGATGTCGGGTTCCGGCAGACCCTTGAGATTTGAACACTAGGGTGCGCACGAAGATCTCTCCCCTACCATCTCACGTCTCGAGGTCTCACAAAGATCTAAGCAAAAAAGATGAACACACAAGGGACACGAGATTTATACTGGTTCAGGCCAGCATTGTGGTGTAATACCCTACTCCAGTGTGTGGTGTGGTGGATCGCCTCAGGGGCTGATGATGAACAGTACAAAGGGAGAACAGCCTCGCGAGGGGCTGTTCTTGAGCTGGGGGGATGAACTGCTTGGGTAAGTTCAGTCGCTTCTCTCTCTCTCTGGTTGATCTCCAGATGATCTTCCCTCCCCTAGATTGGGGTGGCTAGTCCTATTTATAGAGCGGGGCCCTGGGCCTCTCCCCGAAAATGAGCGGGAAGGGCGCCAACAATTGGCCATTTTGAAGGGGAACATCTGGTACACTTATCCTGACTAAAGTTGGTCTTCGGCTGCCAAAGGTCCTGATGGTGACGCCGCCCTGGGCTCCACGATGACCTCCATCCTGCCGTTCTGCTGGTCTTGGTGTTGTTGCACCGAAACGGTAACCTTTGCCTGATGCCTTGGCCTGTGCTTGCCCCCTTCGAACCGAAAGGGAAACAAGGACACTGCACAGGCTGGCGCCCGCCTAGTCCTTGATCGTCACAGCTTGCGTCACGGGCCCCTCGGGAGGTTCCCTGCTTTGATCTCTCTGCCTCCTCATGAGCCTGCCTGAGGAGGCTGCTCCTGAGGAAGCTCCCTGTCATCCGTCCCGCGAGGCTTGGCCCCTCGCGAGGGTCTTGAGCTTGAGCTGATGAAGTTGGGCTGCATTGGGCCCCCACTTGAGCCACGCTGCAGGCCGGCAAGTCTGGGGACCCCCGTTCCCAGAACGCCGACACCCAACCAGGTTCGGCGGGCTCACAAGAGCGCGGACTGGAACCTACAGCCGGATACGAGTCCGGGGGTCCAGTGTCACAGTCTTCTTTGGGGACAAGGCCTGTGTTCGGCTCTACCGCCGTTGAGTGTGTGGCCTGCGGGGCGGATTCCATCCATCCGTCCTTAGGCAACGCGGTCTGCTCCGGATTTAGGTCTGGGTCTATTGCAGGGATAACATCCTGAGCATTGTCCAACAACATGTCTAAGCTGTGCTCATCGTGACCGTCCGGCGCTCCTGGCACAGGCTCGAATCCGTTGAAGATCAAGTCTCCGCGGATATCAGCCGTGTAGTTCAGGTTTCCGAGCCTGACCTGGTGGCCAGGGGCATAGCTATCGATCTGCTCTAGTTGGCCAAGCGAATTGGCCCGTAGTGCGTAGCCGCCGAACACGAAGATCTGTCCGGGGAGGAATGTCTCACCCTGGACCGCATTTTTGACGATTGAAGGAGCCATCAGGCCTTGCAGCGACGACACAGAGGAACTCTCAATGAAAGCACCAATGTCAGTGTCAAAACCGGCAGATCTCGGGTAGGGGGTCCCGATCTGTGCGTCTTAGGCTGATGGTAACAGGAAGCAAGGGACACAATGTTTACCCAGGTTCGGGCCCTCTCGATGGAGGTAAAACCCTACTTCCTGCTTGATTGATATTGATGATATGAGTAGTACAAGAGTAGATCTACCACAAGATCGTAGAGGCTATACCCTAGAAGCTAGCCTATGATGATTATGATTGTAATTGTGATCGGCCTTCTAAGGACCAACCTCTCCAGTTTATATAGACACCGGAGAGGGCTAGGGTTTACATGGAGTCGGTTACAAGGAAGGAAACATAATATTCGAATCGCCAAGCTTGTCTTCCACGCAAAGGAGAGTCCCATCCGGACACGGGACGAAGTCTTGAGTCTTGTATCTTCACGCTCCAATAGTCCGGACGAAGTATATAGTCCGGCCGTCCGGATACCCCCTAATCCAAGACTCCCTCAGTGGTCAACGTGGTCAAGGAACGACTTCCATCGGAAGAGTACTGTACGTGGAGAGGCTGACAGCTAGGTCCAGGCCACAACCCAGTTTTTTTGTGATTTGCCAGGTAAGTCGCTTTGTCAGGCCTGTTGGGCTGCAAATCTTTCAAGACGAGGAGAGCTTTCATTCGGCTGGCCGAGAAAATGGCCCATCAGTAATGAGAAATGGGCTGTACATTTTTTAAACACATCAAACTGACAATTAGTTTCAAATATCTTTTTTTCATTTCGAGATTTTAAATTACATTAATTTTTATGCGTGGAGAATTTGTTGGATTTTATGTTGATATACATTTATTTTTAAAATCAGTTTGAATCTGAGTCGAAATTTCGGGATTAAAAATAGTTCGGACCGCACCGAAATATGCAAAATTTCGTATAATTTTTTAACCGTGGCCACAATATGGACTGTAATGCTAACAGAAAGAATATGGGCTAAAAACCCTTAAGAATTAGGAAATGGGCTGTAAATTATTAGAAATAATGGCAGATTGGATGTAAGCTGTTTTGCACAGATTTGAGGCTTTCCTAAAAAAAGGTTGACGCACAAGCAGTGATTGTTGGATGTCCATCCAACGGCTGTCGTGCTTCTTCAATCTCTGCTCTTCCTGCTCCAGCCGCTCAAACAAGTGCGAGCGGGACTGCCTGCTCCCTCCTCCCCGCGGTTGGCTGTGCTGCCGCGCAGGCCTCACCGCCCCACCGTACTCTCATCGCTGGCCTAGCCATCCCTCTACTCACCCACACCTGCTGTTATTCTCCGGCGACGGCAGACGAACCAGTAAACTCTCGTACAGTCGTACTCCCCTCCGCGTGGGAAACAACTGCCGTGTCTTCCCTGCCTCCATGTCGTTCCCTTCCTAGGCCTCGCCGTCGTCCACCGGCCTGGTGCTCTCGGCGCGGCGTGGTCAACGTGGTCAAGGAACGGCTTCCATCGGACGTGGACTGTACGTGGAGAGGCTGACAGCTGGGTCCACGGCCGCAGCAAGGAAGTGCCTCCTTATTACGCGCAAAATAATTATTCCTCCACCTGACAGCAGGGAACCACCGGACGGGCCACCGTATTTCGCGAAAAAACATTTCCCCCTGACTGCTGGGACCCGCCAACTACATCTTCGCACGCAAGGAAGTGCGTCCGGGCAAAAAAAAAACGATTCACCCCCCTGACTGCTGGGACCCACTAGCTACAGCTTCGCAGGCAAGGAAGTGCCTGACAGTCGGGACCCACCTGGTCGAAGCATACGCAGCGTTGTCATTCTGGTCGCGAACATGTACGTACATACTGGTCGATGTAGAGGCGCGCACGTGTCGTAGTAGAGGCGCGCACGTGTCGTAGTAGAGGCACGCATGTAGCATGTACACATACATACAACGGCCAGGGTGCAAGAAAGAATATACGGCCACATACGTACATACGGGCGGGGTCTCGAATGCCTACTCGCGCATACGTATGGCTAGGGCTCGTGTACATGGCTGGGTCGGAACAGAGAAACTGCGTCGTCATTGTGTTCATGGGGAGGCAACGGAATGCGTTGTGTTCATGGGGAGGCAACGGAATGCGTCGTGTTCATGGGGAGGCAACGGAATGCATCCTGTTCATCGGGAGCAACGGAACGCGTGGGAGCCAACCGGCTGGGTCGGAACGGAATGCGTGGTCGTGTTCATCGGGAGGGCTTGGACGGAACAGGCGATGGAAAAGAGGCATGGCGTATCGCAGAACGGAGGAAACAAACCTCCAACATTTGGAACAGGGTCCTGTTGATCGGGAGGGGTCTGGCGTACCACAAAACGGAGGAAACGGACCTCCTACGGTCGAAACGGGGGTCCTGTTGATCGGGAGGGCGTGGCATACCGCAAAAAACGGACGAAACGGACCTCCTACGGTCGAAACGGGGGTCTTGTTGATCGGGAGGGGTGTGGCGTACCACAAAAAACGAAGGAAACGGACTTGTGTTGGAGCGCTACGGTCGAAACGGGGGTCCTGTTCATCGGGAGGGGTGTGGCGTACCGCAAAACGGGACTCCACGGGATACTGTTCATCTCCACCGTCGACCTCCTCCAGCCTCCACGGGCTACCGTCGACCTCCTCCAGCCTCCACGGGCTCCTGTTCATCCAGCCTCACCCACGCACTACTCCACCAGCTACTGTTCAATCACCCCTCCACGGGCACCTCTCCACCATCTACTGTTCATCCAGCCCTCCACACCACGGGGTCCTGTTCATCCACCCCTCCATGGGCACCCCTCCACCGTCTATTGTTCATCCAGCCCTCCACACCACGGGGTCCTGTTCATCCAGAGGCAACGCCACCGCTCACTGTTCATCCACCCCCCCCCCCCCCGCAACGCTCACTGTTCATCCAATCGATCGGCTTCAGTTAGCAGCAGTAGCGAAGGAATCGCTCGATCGGGTTCAGTTAACAGCCATCGGTCGATCGCTCGGGTTCAGTAACGCGTAGCCTGCAGTGCAATTGCTTGGGTTCAGTTAGAGCCCAACGCCTCGCTCGGGTTCAGTTAGAGCCAACGCCTCGCACACACGCGCGTACGTGTATGAGAGAAACGCGTATCGCTCAGCCCCCGACCTCCCACCGTAACCGGGAACTCCCCGAAATTTTCCTCGCCCTCGCTTCTACCACGGTTTTTTCCGTCATGGACGGCCCAAAGAATGTCATGCAGCTGCGTCTCCGGCCCGCCCAAGACAAAAAGCCCATTTTCTGTCTTGATTTTTTGTCATAGAAGTAGGAGCTCACCACATCTATGATGATACCGGGTTTTGTCAGAATTATCGTCATAGAAGTGTCATATATATGACAATTTTTTTGTTCAGCCCAAAATGTCACAGATGTGTCTTTTTTTGTAGTGATATCTGTTCGTTTCCCCGACAGTTCGCCAACATGAAAATCGGGTTGTTTGGAAAAGAAAAAAAAACTGATTTTCTTGATTCCCTCGGCTGTGAGATTGAAGAAGAATCGATGGCCAATGACCGTTCTAATGAATGTTACCCATCAGACTAAAGGAGATAGGCGTTTCCCATCAGACTACTGATGCCTAGCATCCCACCAGACCACCGCGTGGCCATAGGATCAATAGTTAATGGACGTTAAATCTGTACGAGAGGGGTGATAGGCTAAAGTTCTGCTTTTATTATGTGATTACTGTGACTGCTCAATAACTTATGTCTAGCAGTTCATTCTCGGATCCATGCTTCTTAGAACCAAGTTTGACTGCTTCCATCACTCAACTAGATGAGAATGCCTCACTAATTATTCCTATATATGCGTGTTTACCATGAAAAAACTATATTCAAGGAATATTTGGATTCTAATAAAATTTGTGTTTATCGCTTTGATATAATGAAATTTAGGTCCAGTGTACCTCTTTATTTTTTGTTTCCAGCAGAATAACAATTTTCTTTCATCGGCGAAACAATTTGCTCTATTGCAATCAAAATTTGCTAGGAACTGTAAAAATAGTGTCCAAGAACTTTGCTCAATCTAATAAAATTTTGCATCCAAGAATTTTTTTCCACATGGGAGTCAAGTATATCTTTTATTATGTTTCCAACACAAGAAAAAAATTGTTTCCATCCACCAAAAAAGTGCTTCCATCGCAAAACTAATTTGCGCCTGACCTACCATAATTTTGTTTCCTTGCTTCCTCTAGTCATACAACATATTCCTTCAAGTTGTCAATAGTAGGATGGTTCCATACTGTATGTTTTCTAACGACAAGAGATCTACTTCCCTTCATCTTGTGTGTGGTTCATTCTAAGGTAGATCGAGGTGTCTCCATGTACCTGCCTTGACGACGACTATCGGACTCGAAGCCGGCAAACAACTACTTGAAACATATATCATTTAGGATGATGCATAGGTATTATAGGATGGAATCAACAATTGGTACTACATGTACATTACTAATAATGTGGATAATGTTTACGTTGCAATGATGCAGAAAAACTAGAACAATTTTGTAAGCAAACTACCTAGAACCAAGAAACATATGTAGTATACTATGAAAGCAATGCATGTTTCAATGGTGATACCTATGGACAGATTTTTTTGTAAAATACAACACACATGAAGTATGGAAGCAATCTACATAAACCGAAGAAGCGTGTGAAGTGTGATATGGGAACCCCATATACATGAAGAAAGAAAATATGCTATCTCAATATGGCTCATCTTAAGTGGAAGCATACAACATTGGCAATGGAAATAAACTAAGATTGTGGCCAACATTGACGCATGTTTCGTGGACAGGTTGATGCATGTGTGTGTGGGTGGGGGGATGCATCAAGGAGTGGGAGTGGTGCAGGTGGGTTGGAAGCACGACAAATAGGGGATCGAATCAGGGCGATGTTGTCGGAGGGAACATGGGTGACATGGTGGATGACAGGAAGAATACCCTTTGTGTTGGGTTTAGTCCCACATCGACTGTGGGAGGAGACATAACACAATTTATAAGGGTGGGGTGTCCCCTCCTAACAGGCTAGTCTATTGGGGGGAGAATACCCAAGGCCTCTCATAAATCGGTGTTGCTCTCCTGTTGGGCCTGGTGATGCAAGTGGGTCGGAAATGCTGGTGTTAACGAACCCGTATTGCGTAACAATTGGTATCTGCCCAAGTGCCCGGAATAAATCTCGGTGAACTCATGGGTGGTCAGTCATGGTTGGTGGGCTAGAAATGTTGGAGTTAGCAGGCCCATTGTGACCGATGTGTGAGGGGGAGATTGTTGGGTTTATTCCCACATCGGTTGTGGGAGGAGACATAACATGATTTATAAGGGTAGGGGTGTCCCCTCCTAATAGGCTAGTCTTTTGGGGGGAGTTGGCCCAAGGCCTCTCATTAATCAGGATTACTCTCTGGTTGGGCCTGGTGAAGCAAGTCGGTCGGAAACGCTGGTGTTAGCGGACCCAGTATTTAGCACAAACTACAGTAATGTGGAACTTAATTTCGCTCGAAGTTTGATTGTGGTCAAGAAAATGAGGGACTACAAGTTGCAGGTGGAGTCACATGGAGTCTTTGGAGTAGCAGCGGTACTCATGGGATAATCTCAAGTCCAATGTACATGGAAGTTTGACGCATGGACGAATCCAAGGCGGTGAAGAATATTTGCCAAGGTGGAGTTTGTTAGAATTGTGTCAAATATTGTGTACGAGGTAGGTTGTAGTTGGATTCTGAGTAGTATTGTGTTTAGATAGGATATGGAGTCGTGTCCTAGTAGGACACTTGTATCCTAGGCCTCTCATATATAGAGAGGGGTAGACACACGATGTAACCTATGCCAACATAATAGCACAGGCATGTAAGGGGAGCCAACGGCGTGTGCCGGCACCCGGGTGGCCGTTGTGCGGTATTGTGACGGTGTCACGGGGAGGAGCGCCCATAATCATGCCCCGAGGATCTAGCTATATCGGTGAATCTCGTTACCAAATCTCAATGTCGTGCTCATGTGATTTTTTTGGTCCTTGGATGATCGACTAAGCGTCTCGGGTTTTCTTTAACACTCTGCTTCCATATGCTTCATTGTAACGGCTCCACTGAAAACATAATAAGTGTACTATGTTAGCAAATACAAAGATATGAACATTGAGGGAATGAACGGAGACATGAAGTTGGTTATTAAGAAAGCAAGGCATTAGAACTAAGAAGATTATTCACTAAACACAACAAGGAAAAAATTAGGAAGCTTGAGAATATAACAGCTTGAGATTACTCATCTTGGTTGGAAGCATAGAATAGAACATGGATAATGAGACAAAATAAGCTTGCGGCCAACATAAGGATGCATCGTATGTGCCGTAGACATATACAATTGATGGATTTGCACTTGATCCATGCATGAGAAATTATCTAGGCAAATGTTTACATTGTAGTAGCGCAAAAAATGGCACTAGGTAAATAAGTACTTTCGCTTGAAACCATGGAAATTTGAAATGGAACAAAAACTAGTATTAACGCCAACTTCGGAGGCATATTTGTACGATGTACATATCAATTTCACATAAATTTGTTGATGATCTATTGATCGAATAAGGAATGCGCGTCACAGTTTCACACCCCTAGACATAGAATAAACCATATTAAACCATAGTATCCACTCAAAGAGATCACACAAATCTGATAACACAATTATGCCAAAATTAACTAGCAACACAAAAAAAACGAAAAGTGTCAAGAGAGACGACTCAAACCCTTGGTCAGATGTGTATTGGGTGGGCGAATCCTGCAGCACTCCAGTCATGGTGGCTTCATTCCCGAATAGAAACAGAGACAACACTCCCACGAGGTGGACCGCAGGCCACAACGGAGCAGGGCCTAGCCGTTGTACAGATCAGCATGATGGTGAGCTCGTGAGGTCATCCGTTGGCAGGTCGTACGCACGCCCTAGTCCCCGGTGACCAGTGAACGGGACGACACACCGTCTTGGTTGAGTAGAGGCACCGTAGAGAGTTTGGACAGGATGTTGGCAGAGGAGAGAACCACGGTAGCGAGGAGGACAACGTTGAGCAGGGAACGAACATGAGAGACGGGGACTGCGAGAAATTTGTTTGGGGCAATTAATGCGTGATAAGGAGAGATCACGGGGGCATGGGCATGAAAATTGGGTTGCTTGGAAAATAAAAAAAAGCTGATTTTTCTTGCTTCTCCTAGCCATGAGATGAAGAAGAATCGACGATCGATGACCGGTCTGATGAATGTTACCCATTAGACTTCCAGTGATAAGCATTTAGCATTGGGAGTGTGAGTTTGTAGACCCGTCAAGGGGAATTTGAGTTTGCTTCCCCACCTAACTTTGGTTAGGGTGTAGGTTGGATTTGGTAACACCTACAAAAGAGGTGTTTTAAAATACTTGGTCATCAGGTCTATGTGTTGAGAACACGATATTTTGTTTACTGGGCCTCCTTCACCCTCCGCTACATAAGTGCTGACCTCTTTATCCCCATGATGAAAACAACCTTCTATGTGTTGAATCATCGACCACAGCCGGCCCAAACAAGCATGCTGTATCTTCTCCAAACACGTAGAGCGCACTATAGGAGGTCCGTACTACATGGGGCGGCCCTGGCAGCGAGGTGCATCCTAAAGCCTAACCAAAGGTATGTGAGGATGATATGCAAGACCGCACATGATGCACCTCACCGCCTGGGCCGACCCATGAAGTAGGGACCTCCTATAGTGCGCTCTGCGCATTTGAAGAAGATACAGTGCGCCCGTTTGAGCCTGATGTGGTCGATGATTCAACACATAGAAGGTTGTTTTCATTGTGAGGATAAAGAGGTCGGCGCTTATGTAGTGGGAGGGTTGAAGGAGGCCCAGTAAATGAAATACCGTGTTCTTCAACACATAGACCTGATGACCAAGTATTTAAAAACACCTCTTTTGTAGGTGCTACCAAATCCAAACTAAACCCTAACCAAAGTTAGGTGGGGAAGCAAACTCAAATGCCCCTTGATGGGTCTGCAAACTCACACTCCAAATGCCTCACTGTACAATGACACGATTGGCATCCGGCGGAGCGTGAACCACATTTTAGGGGATGTCAATTGAGTGTATGACATAGAAAAGGCTAGGGTGATCAGGGACACTGAATGATCAACAGATCGAGGATAAGCTTATATGGCAAGGGCTCGGGCCTGGGTAGGCCCCGTTAACACTCTACTGTACCTATTATAGAAATTAAATGCGACCATAATAAACATAGAAGATTGAATACATACATCTTTGTAATATGGAGCAGGAATTGTTGAAGAAAAACCTGAAGGAAATATGCCCAAGAGGCAATAATAAAGCTATTATTTATTTCCTCATATCATGATAAATGTTTATTATTCATGCTATAATGGTATTAACCGGAAACATAATACATGTGTGAATACATAGACAAACATAGTGTGACTAGTATGCCTCTACTTGACTAGCTCATTGATCAAAGATGGTTAAGTTTCCTAACCATAGATATGAGTTATCATTTGATCAATGGGATCACATCATTAGAAGAATGATGTGATTGACTTGACCCATTTCGTTAGCTTAGCACTTGATTGTTTAGTATGTTGCTATTGCTTTCTTCATGACTTATACATGTTCCTATGACTACGAGATTATGTAACTCCCACTTACTGGAGGAACACTTTGTGTGCTACCAAACGTCACAGCGTAACTGGGTGATTATAAAAGTGCTCTACAGGTGTCTTCGAAGGTATTTGTTGAGTTGACGTATTTCGAGATTAGGATTTGTCACTCCGATTGTCGAAGAGGTATATCTGGGCCCTCTCGGTAATGCACATCACTATAAGCCTTGCAAGCAATGTGACTAATGAGTTAGTTGCGGGATGATGCATTACATAACGAGTAAAGAGACTTGCCGGTAACGAGATTGAACTAGGTATTGAGATACCGACGATCGAATCTTGGGCAAGTAACATACCAATGACAAAGGGAACAATGTATGTAGTTATGCGGCTTGACCAATAAAGATCTTCGTAGAATATGTGGGAACCAATATGAACATCCAGGTTCCGTTATTGGTTATTGACCGGAAACGTGTCTCGTTCATGTCTACATAGTTCTCAAACCCGTAGGGTCCGCACGCTTAAAGTTTGGTGACGATCGGTATTATGAGTTTTTGTGTTTTGATGTAATGAAGGTAGTTCGGAGCCCCGGATATGATCACGGATATGATGAGGAGTCTCAAAATGGTCGAGACATAAAGATCGATATATTGGATGACTATGTTCGGACACCAGAATGGTTTCGGGAGGTTTCAGACATATACCGGATTACCGGGGGGTTACCCCGGGGGGGGGGGGGGGGGGTTATTGGGCCTCATGGGCCCTAGGAAGAAGAGGAGGGGCGGCCAGGGCAGGCCGCGTGCCGCCTCCCCCTCTAGTTAGAATTGGACAGGGAGGAGGGCGCCCCCCTTTCCTTCTCCTCCTCTCTCCCTTCCTTCCCCTCTCCTACTCCAACAAGGAAAGGAGGATTCCTACTCCCGGTGGGAGTAGGACTCCCCCCTTGGCGCGCCCTCCTCCTAGGCCGGCCACCTCCCCCTTGCTCCTTTATATACGGGGGCAGGGGGGGCACCTCTAGACACAACAATTGATCATTGATCTCTTAGCCGTGTGCGGTACCCCCCTCCACCGTATTCCACCTCGGTAATATCGTAGCGGTGCTTAGGTGAAGCCCTACGTCAGTAGCATCATCAACACCATCATCACGCCGTCGTGCTGATGGAACTCTCCCGCAAAGCTCTGCTGGATCGGAGTTCATGGGACGTCATCGAGCTGAACGTGTGCTAAACTCGGAGATGCCGTACGTCTGGTACTTGATCGGTCGGATCGTGAAGACGTACAACTATAACAACCGTGTTGTGCTAATGCTTCCGCTTTAGGTCTACGAGGGTACATGGACAACACTCTCCCCTCTCGTTGCTATGCATCACCATGATCTTGCATGTGCGTAGGAATTTTTTTGAAATTACTACGTTCCCCAATAGTGGCATCAGAGCCAGGTTTATGCGTAGATGTTATATGCACGAGTAGAACACAGGTGAGTTGTGGGCGATACAAGTCATATTGCTTACCAGCATGTCATACTTTGGTTCGGCGGTATTGTTGGATGAAGCAGCCCGGACCGACATTACACGTACGCTTACGCGAGACTGGTTCAACCGACGTGCTTTGCACATAGGTGGCTAGCGAGTGTCTGTTTCTCCAAATTTAGTTGAACCGAGTGTGGCTATGCCCGGTCCTTGAGAAGGTTAAAACAACACTAACTTGACAAACTATCGTTATGGTTTTGATGCGTATGTAAGAACGGTTCTTGCTCAGCCCGTAGCAGCCACGTAAAACTTGCAACAACAAAGTAGATGATGTCTAACTTGTTTTTGCAGGGCATGTTGTGATGTGATATGGTCAAGACATGATGCTAAATTTTATTGTATGAGATGATCATGTTTTGTAATAGAGTTATCCGCAACTGGAGGAGCCATATGGTTGTCGCTTTATTGTATGCAATGCAATCGCCCTGTAATTGCTTTACTTTATCACTAAGCGGTAGCGATAGTCGTAGAAGCAATAGTTGGCGAGACGACAACGATGCTACGATGGAGATCAAGGTGTCGCGCCGGTGACGATGGTGATCATGACGGTGCTTCGGAGATGGAGATCACAAGCACAAGATGATGATGGCCATATTATATCACTTATATTGATTGAATGTGATGTTTATCCTTTATGCATCTTATTTTGCTTTGATTGACGGTAGCACTATAAGATGATCTCTCACTAAATTTCAAGGTAAAAGTGTTCTCCCTGAGTATGCACCGTTGCCAAATTTCGTCGTGCCGAGACACCACGTGATGATCGGGTTTGATAACCTCTACGTTCTTCTACAACGGGTGCAAGCCAGTTTTGCACACGCAGAATACTCGGTTAAACTTGACGAGCCTAGCATATGCAGATATGGCCTCGGAACACTGAGACCAAAGGTCGAGCATGAATCATATAGTATATATGATCAACATAGTGATGTTCACCATTGAAAACTACTCCATTTCACGTGATGATCGGTTATGGTTGAGTTGATTTGGATAACGTGATCACTTAGATGATAAGAGAGATGTCTATCTAAAGTGGGAGTTCTTAAGTAATATGATTAATTGAACTTGAATTTATCATGAACTTAGTACCTGATAGTATTTTGCTTGTCTATGTTGTTGCAGATAGATGGAACATGCTGTTGTTCCGTTGAATTTTAATGCGTTCCTTGAGAAAGAAAAGTTGAAAGATGAGGGTAGCAATTACATGGACTGGGTCCATAACTTGAGGATTATCCTCATTGCTGCACAGAAGAATTACGTCCTGGAAGCACCGCTAGGTCCCAGGCCTGCTGTAGATGCAACTGACGATGTTAAGAACGTCTGGCAGAGCAAAGCTGATGACTACTCGATAGTTCAATGTGCCATGCTTTACGGCTTAGAACCGGGACTTCAATGACGTTTTGAACATCATGGAGCATATGAGATGTTCTAGGAGTTGAAGTTAATATTTCAAGCAAATGCCCGGATTGAGAGATATGAAGTCTCCAATAAGTTCTAGAGCTGCAAGATGGAGGAGAATAGTTCTGTCAGTGAACATATACTCAAAATGTCTGGGTATAACAATCACTTGATTCAATTGGGAGTTAATCTTCCGGATGATAGTGTCATTGACAGAATTCTTCAATCACTGCCACCAAGCTACAAGAGCTTCATGATGAACTATAACATGCAAGGGATGAACAAAACAATTCCCGAGCTCTTTGCAATGCTAAAGGCTGCGGAAGTAGAAATCAAGAAGGAGCGTCAAGTGTTGATGGTCAACAAGACCACTAGCTTCAAGAAAAAGGGTAAAGGGAAGAAGAAGGGGAACTTCAAGAACAACAATAAACAAGTTGCTGCTCAAGAGAAGAAACCCAAGTCCGGACCTAAGCCTGAGACTGAGTGCTTCTACTGCAAACAGACTGGTCACTGGAAGCGGAACTGCCCCAAGTATTTGGCGGATAAGAAGGATGGCAAGGTGAACAAAGGTATATGTGATATACATGTTATTGATGTGTACCTTACCAGAGCTCGCACTAGCACCTGGGTATTTGATACTGGTTCTATGGCTAATATTTGCAACTCGAAACAGGGAGTACAGATTAAGCGAAGACTGGCTAAGGACGAGGTGACGATGCGCGTGGGAAATGGTTCCAAAGTCGATGTGATTGCCGTCGGCACGCTACCTCTACATCTACCTTCGGGATTAGTTTTAGACCTGAATAATTGTTATTTGGTGCCAGCGTTGAGTATGAACATTATATCTGGATCTTGTTTGATGCGAGACGGTTATTCATTTAAATCTGAGAATAATGGTTGTTCTCTTTATATGAGTAATATCTTTTATGGTCATGCAACCTTGAAGAGTGGTCTATTTTTATTGAATCTCGATAGTAGTGATACACATATTCATAATGTTGAAGCCAAAAGATGCAGAGTTGATAATGATAGTGTAACTTATTTGTGGCACTGCCGTTTGGGTCATATTGGTGTAAAGTGCATGAAGAAACTCCATACTGATGGACTTTTGGAATCACTTGATTATGGATCACTTGGTACTTGCGAGCCATGCCTCATGGGCAAGATGACTAAAATGCCATTCTACGGAACTATGGAGCGAGCAACAGATTCGTTGGAAATCATACATACTGATGTATGCGGTCCGATGAATATTGAGGCTCGCGGTGGGTATCGTTATTTTCTCACCTTCACAGATGATTTGAGCAGATATGGGTATATCTACTTAATGAAACATAAGTCTGAAACATTTGAATAGTTCAAAGAATTTTAGAGTGAAGTGGAAAATCATCGTAACAAGAAATAAAGTTTCTACGGTCTGATCGTGGAGGAGAATATTTGAGTTACAAGTTTGGTCTACATTTGAAACAATGCGGAATAGTTTCGCAACTCAAGCCACCTGGAACACCACAACGTAATGGTGTGCCCGAACATCGTAATCGTACTATACTAGATATGGTGCGATCTATGATGTCTCTTACTGATTTACCGCTATTGTTTTGGGGTTATGCTTTAGAGACAGCTGCATTCACGTTAAATAGGGCACCATCAAAATCCATTGAGACGACGCCTTATGAACTATGGTTTGGCAAGAAACCAAAGTTGTCGTTTCTTAAAGTTTGGGGCTGCGACGCTTATGTGAAAAAACTTCAAATTGATAAGCTTGAACCCAAATTGGAGAAATGTGTCTTCATAGGATACCCAAAGGAAACTGTTGCGTACACCTTGTATCACAGATCCAAAGGCAAGACATTCGTTGCTAAGAATGGATCCTTCCTAGAGAAGGAGTTTCTCTCGAAAGAAGTGAGTGGGAGGAAAGTAGAACTTGATGAGGTAACTGTACCTGCTCCCTTATTAGAAAGTAGTTCATCATAGAAACCGGTTCCTGTGACACCTACACCAATTAGTGAGGAAGCTAATGATATTGATCATGAAACTTAAGATCAAGTTACTACCAAACCTCATAGGTCAACTAGAGTAAGATCCGCACCAGAGTGGTACGGTAATCCTATTCTGGAGGTCATGTTACTTGACCATGGCGAACCTACGAACTATGAGGAAGCGATGATGAGCCCAGATTCCGCAAAATGGCTTGAGGCCATGAAATCTGAGATGGGATCCATGTATGAGAAAAAGTATGGACTTTGGTTGACTTGCCTGATGATCGCAAGCCATCGAGAATAAATGGATCTTCAAGAAAGAAGACTAACGCTGATGGTAATGTTGCTGTCTACAAAGCTCGACTTGTTGCGAAATGTTTTCGACAAGTTCAAGGGGTTGACTACGATGAGACTTTTTCACCCGTAGCGATGCTTAAGTCTGTCCGAATCATGTTAGAAATTGCCGCATTTTATGATTATGAAATTTGGCAAATGGATGTCAAAACTGCATTCCTGAATGAATTTCTGGAAGAAGAGTTGTATATGATGCAACCAGGAGGTTTTGTCGATCCAAAAGGTACTAACAAAGTGTGCAAGCTCCAGCGATCCATTTATAGACTGGTGCAAGCCTCTCGGAGTTGGAATAAACGCTTTGATAGTGTGATCTAAGCATATGGTTTTATACAGACTTTTGGAGAAGCCTGTATTTACAAGAAAGTGAGTGGGAGCTCTATAGCATTTCTAATATTATATGTGGACGACGTATTGTTGATTGGAAATGATATAGAATTTCTGGATAGCATAAAAGGATACTTGAATAAAAGTTTTTCAATGAAAGACCTCGGTGAAGCTGCTTATATATTGGGCATCAAGATCTATAGAGATAGATCAAGACGCTTAATTGGACTTTCACAAAGTACATACCTTGATAAAGTTTTGAAAAAGTTCAATATGGATCAAGCAAAGAAAGGGTTCTTGCCTGTAATACAAGGTGTGAAGTTGAGTCAGATTCAATGCCCGACCACTGCACAAGATAGAGAGAAAATGAAATATGTTCCCTATGCTTCAGCCATAGGCTCTATCATGTATGCAATGCTGTGTACCAGACCTGATGTGTGCCTTGCTATTAGTTTAGCAGGGAGGTACCAACGTAATCCAGGAGTGGATCACTGGACAGCGGTCAAGAACATCCTGAAGTACCTGAAAAGGACTAAGGATATGTTTCTCGTTTATGGAGGTGACAAAGAGCTAGTCGTAAATGGTTACGTTGATGAAAGCTTTTACACTAATACGGACGATTCTAAATCGCAAACCGGGTACGTGTTTATATTGAATGGTGGAGCTGTCAGTTGGTGCAGTTCTAACAAAGCGTCGTGGCGGGATCTATGTGTGAAGAGGAGTACATAGCTGCTTCAGAAGCAACAAATGAAGGAGTCCGGATGAAGGAATTCATATCCAATCTAGGTGTCATACCTAGTGCATCGGGTCCAATGAAAATCTTTTGTGACAATACTGGTGCAATTGCCTTGGCAAAGGAATCCAGATTTCTCAAGAGAACCAAGCACATCAAGAGACGCTTCAATTCCATCCGGGACCAAGTCCAGCTGGGAGACATAGAGATTTGCAAGATACATACGGATCCGAATGTTGCAGAGTTGACTAAGCCTCTTCCACGAGCAAAACATGATCAACACCAAAACTCCATGGGTGTTAGAATCATTACTGTGTAATCTAGATTACTAAGTATAGTGCAAGTGGGAGACTAAAGGAAATATGCCCTAGAGGCAATAATAAAGTTATTATTTATTTCCTCATATCATGATAAATGTTTATTATTCATGCTAGAATTGTATTAACCGGAAACATAATACATGTGTGAATACATAAACAAATATAGTGTCACTAGTATGCCTCTACTTGACTAGCTCATTCATCAAAGATGGTTAAGTTTCCTAACCATAGATATGAGTTATCATTTGATCAATGGGATCACATCATTAGAGGAATGATGTGATTGACTTGACCCATTTCGTTAGCTTAGCACTTGATCGTTTAGTATGTTGCTATTGCTTTCTTCATGACTTATACATGTTCCTATGACTATGAGATTATGTAAATCCCGCTTACCGGAGGAACACTTTGTGTGCTACCAAAAGTCACAGCGTAACTGGGTGATTATAAAAGTGATCTACAGGTGTCTCCGAAGGTACTTGTTGAGTCGATGTATTTTGAGATTAGGATTTGTCACTCCGACTGTGGGAGAGGTATCTCTGGGCCCTCTCGGTAATGCACATCACTATACGCCTTGAAATCAATGTGACTAAGGAGTTAGTTGCGGGATGATGCATTACATAATGAGTAAAGAGACTTGCCGGTAACAAGATTGAACTAGGTATTGAGATACCGACGATCGAATCTTGGGCAAGTAACATACCAATGACAAAGGGAACAACGTATGTAGTTATGCGGTTTGACCGATAAAGATCTTCGTACAATATGTGGGAACCAATATGATCATCCAGGTTTCGCTATTGGTTATTGACCGGAAACATGTCTCGGTCATGTCTACATAGTTCTCGAACCCGTAGGGTCCGCACGCTTAAAGTTTGGTGACAATCGGTATTATGAGATTTTGTCTTTTGATGTACCGAAGGTAGTTCGGAGTCCCGGATATGATCATGGACATGACGAGGAGTCTCAAAATGGTCAAGACGTAAAGGTCGATATATTGGATGACTATGTTCGGACACCGGAATGGTTTCGGGAGGTTTCCGACATATACCGGAGTACCGGGGGGTTACCGGAACCCCCCGGGGGTTTATTGTGCCTCATGGGCCCTAGTGGAGAAGAGGAGGGGCGGCCAGGGCAGGCCATGCGCCCCCACCCCCTCTAGTCCGAATTGGACAAGGAGGAGGTGGGCGGCGCCCCCTTTCCTTCTCCTCCTCTCTCCCTTCCTTCCCCTCTCCTACTCCAACAAGGAAAGGAGGAATCCTACTCCTGGTGGGAGTAGGACTCCCACCTTGGTGCACCCTCCTCCTAGGCTGGCCGCCTCCCCCCTTGCTCCTTTATATATGGGGGTAGGGGGCACCTCTAGACACAACAATTGATCATTGATCTCTTAGCCGTGTGCGGTGCCCCCTGCACCGTATTCCACGTAGGTAATATCGTAGCGGTCCTTAGGCGAATCCCTCCGTCGGTAGCATCATCAACACCGTTATCATGCCGTCGTGCTGACAGAACTCTCCCGCAAAGCTCTGCTGGATCGAAGTTCGTGGAACGTCATCGAGCTGAACATGTGCTTAACTCGGAGGTGCCGTATGTTCGATACTTGATTGGTCGGATCGTTTGGTACTTGATCGATCGGATCGTGAAGACGTACGACTACATCAACCGCGTTGTGCTAACTCTTCCGCTTTCGGTCTACGAGGGTATGTGGACAACACTCCCCCCTCTCGTTTGCTATGCATCACCATGAACTTGCGTGTGCGTAGGATTTTTTTGAAATTACTACGTTCCCCCACAAAACCTCCTCCCTGCATAGTTTCAATGGCCTCAAGACATTCTCACTCAATGAAAATATGCTATAACCCACCTCATTAGCCAATGCCAAACCACGTTTAATAACTAGATCTTCCATAGTTTCTGCATGGATAGCATATGTTGCCCTTTCATTGCATGCAGCTAAAATTCTCCCCATCTCATTTCTTGCCACTTCTCCAATACCTTCGGTATAAGTGTGCTGATCAAACGAAACTATTGTGCAACCGACAACTCCTGCACAATCCGACAACGATGCTTAATCCATCGGCAGTGCTGCGCTTTGTCCATGCATGTATGGTTGGATGTCAAGCATCGTGCATGTGTTGGCTAAAAAGTGACGTGTGTATAGCATGGTTCCTGATCAAATGACGTGTCCACATTGATGCCAATGAACCCATCTTTGGGATTCTTCCGACACTCTCCTTTTTTCTGCATTTTTTCTCGATGCCCCTATATTGTTCATGGTGATAAGGCCATCCAGCGCTGCCCACATACATTTCAACAACTTTTTGAACCAATCGGATGAAATTCATGCAAACACGGCAGATTTTATAAAAACCGAACGAAAACATTTACATTTTGGACATATGTTAACTAAAAAGGTAAAACTATGTGCACATATAGTTGCGCGGAGCTCCATTTCCACAACATGATACACTACACTAGTCTAGGCCGGCCGTGGCGGTTCCCTTTGTCTTCCCCATGTCCGACAACCTGCTCATCGGACTTCTAGGTTCCCCAGAGGTATATTCTTCCCCCGCTTCCCCATGTCCGGTTGCGCTGCTCATCGGAGAGGCAAAGGTGGTACTTCAGCCGGAGGGAAAGGACGCCTACTCCGCTTCCATGAAGACAAGGCAAGTCACTGGTTGTGCATGTCGGCGATGCGCCAGTAGTGGCCTTCCTGGGACCCAAGCAGCGACGGCCTCCCATGTTCTACTTTCCCTCTTTGTTGGCGGCGGCGGCGGGCACAGACGTGCTGGCCACCGACTCGTCGATCTCCGCGTCTTTCTCCATCGGCTGGGCATGGTGTCGGCAATGTTGACGACGGATGGCACGAGGGCTCGCCTCATCCATGGCAGCCATGATGCCCATTCCGCCGTGCTCCCTCATGTGCCTATCTAGAGCAACTCGCCACTCCTCCGCCAGCTAGCTTGAGCGGCGAGTTGCTGAACCACGCCCCGACTTGGAACGGAGATATGTCTCCAACGTATTTACTTTTCCAAACACTTTTACTCCTATTTTGGACTCTAATTTGCATGATTTGAATTAAACTAACCTGGACTGATGTTGTTTTCAGCAGAATTACCTTGTGTTGTTTTCTATGCAGAAATAAAAGGTTATCAGAATTGGACAAAATTTTATGGAGAATAATTTTGGAATATATGAAAAATACTGACGCAAAGAACTACTTGAGAGGGACCAACATAGAGTCACAAGCTCAGAGGGCGCCCCCTCCCGTGGCATGCCGACTAAGCTTGTGGGCCCCATGAATCTCTGTTTTCCCAAAACCCTAGTCCATAAGTGCCTTCTTCCCAAGAAAAAAATCAGAGAGAAAGTTTCATCGTGTTTTATGATACGGAGCCACCTCCACCTCTTGTTCTTCATCGGGAGGCATGATCTGGAGTCCGTTCAGGGCTCCGAAGAGGGCAATTCATCATCGTCATAATCAATAACCCTTCCTCATCAACACATAATGATGCTCACCATTGATAGTGACTAATTTGATCATAGGCATACAAGAGGTAGATGGAGATGGATGAGATTCGTCATGTAATCGAGTTAATTTGTTAGGGCTTGATCCCTAGTATCCACTATGTTTTGAGACTGATGTTGATATGGCTTCACTATGCTTAGTGCTTATCACTAGGGCTCGAGTACCATGATTTTAGATCTGAACCTATTATGTTTTCATGAATATATTTGAGTTCTTGATCCTATATGCAAGCTATATGATTGTTTTGAACCGTAGATCTCAAGGTGACAATAGTTGGGATAATCACCAGGTAAAAGGATTGATATGGCTGAGTAGAGGGGGGGGGGGGTGAATAGGCAACTACCATTTTTTTAGCTTTTCTTGGGTTTGGCAACAAATAGGTTGTCTAGATATGCAACTAGGTGAACAACCTATATGATGCTAACAACAATCACAACATACTTAAGCAAGCAAGAGATAGAACGCAATAATAGCTTGCACAAACTAAATGTGAGAGATAACCACAAGTGGAGTTGATGGAGACGAGGATGTGTTACTGAAGTTCCTTACATTTAGGGGGAAGTGTGTCTCTATTGGAGCAGTCTGGCGGTACAATGCTCCCCAAGAAGCCACTAGGGCCACCGTATTCTCCTCACACCCTCGCACAATGCAAGATGCCATGATTCCACTAATGGTGTCCTTGAAGGAGGTAATTGGAACTTTACAAACAAGGTTGGGGCTCTCTTCACAACTTAATTGGATGCCCCCAACACCACCACGGAGGTTCAGCACAATGGATTGTGGCTCCGAGCTGACCTATTCCATCTAGGGTGTCCAAACACCCAAGAGTAACAAGATCCGCAATGGATTAGTGGGGGAATCAAATTTCTCTTGGTGGAAGTGTACATCGAGGCCCTCTCAAGCAAACCCTTGAGTATCAATAAGATTTGTTTTCTAAGGAGAGAGATTGGGCGAGAATGAGCTTAGGGGCAACAATGGAGCTTGGGGAAAAAGGGGTGAATCTTCTTGGGGAAGAAGACCTCCTTATATATAGTGTGTGTGGGGTGGGGGGATCCAACCATTTTATTCCCACAAGTCGTGCACAAGCGGTACTACCGCTCGGGCGAGCGGTACTACCGCTATACACAGTACTTCCAGAATAGCATGGAACTGACACAGTCAAGCACTACAAAAAAAGACACATCCGTGACATTTTGGGTCGAACGAATTTTTTTCTATCATGCTTATGACACTTCTGTGACAATAATTATGACAAAACTTAGTATCATCATAGATGTGGCGGGCAACTACTTCTATGACAAAAACTCATGACAGAAAATGGGATTTTCGTTCTAGGCGGGCCGGAGACGAGGCTGCATGACATTCTTTGGGCCGTCCATGACAGAAAAAACCGTGGTAGAAGCGAGGGCGAGGAAAATATCGGGGAGTTCCCGGTTACGGCGGGTGGTCGGGGCTGAGAGATGCACGGAGGTTTCCGCATTTCTCTCATGTACGCGTGTATGTTCGAGGAGTTGGCTAACTGAACCTGAGCAATCGAACGTTGATACGTCTCCGTCGTATCTACTTTTCCAAACACTTTTGCCCTTGTTTTGGACTCTAACTTGTATGATTTGAATGGAACTAACCCGGACTAACGCTGTTTTCAGCAGAATTGCCATGATGTTGTTTTATGTGCAGAAAATAAAAGTTCTCGGAATGACCTGAAATTCCACGGAATATCTTAGAATAAATAATAAAAAATCCTCGCCAAAGATGAAGACCAGGGGGCCCACACCATGTCCACGAGAGTGGGGGGTGCGCCCCCCCTCCTGGGCGCGCCCCCTACCTCGTGGGCCCCCTGGAGACCCTCCGACGCCAACTCCAACTCTATATATTGGCTTTCGTGGAGAGAAAAAAATCAGAGAGAGAAATCATCGCGTTTTACAATACGGAGCCGCCGCCAAGCCCTAATCTCTCTCGGGAGGGCTGATCTGGAGTCCGTTCGGGGCTCCAGAGAGGGGGATTCATCGCCGTCGTCATCATCAACCATCCTCCATCACCAATTTCATGATGCTCACCGCCGTGCGTGAGTAATTCCATCGTAGGCTTGCTGGACGGTGATGGGTTGGATGAGATTTATCATGTAATTGAGTTAGCTTTGTTAGGGTTTGATCCCTAGTATTCACTATGTTCTGAGATTGATGTTGCTATGACTTTGCTATGCTTAATGCTTGTCACTAGGGCCCGAGTGCCATGATTTCAGATCTGAACCTATTATGTTTTCATGAATATATGTGTGTTCTTGATCCTATCTTGCAAGTCTATAGTCACCTACTATGTGTTATGATCTGGCAACCCCGAAGTGATAATAATCGGGGCCACTCCTGGTGATGACCATAGTTTGAGGAGTTCATGTATTCACTATGTGCTAATGCTTTGTTCCGGTTCTCTATTAAAAGGAGGCCTTAATATCCCTTAGTTTCCGCTAGGACCCTGCTGCCATGGGAGGGTAGGACAAAAGATGTCATGCAAGTTCTTTTCCATAAGCACGTATGCCTATATTTAGAATACATGCCTAGATTACATTGATGAACTCGAGCTAGTTCTGTGTCACCCTATGTTATGACTGTTACATGATGAACCGCATCCGACATAATTATCCATCACTAATCTGGTGCCTACGAGTTTTCCATCTACTGTTTCTCGCTTATTTACTTTTCCGTTGCTACTGCTACCATCACTACAAAATACCAAAAACATTACTTTTGCTGTCTTTACTTTTGTTACTGTTACCATCACTGTCATATTACTTTGCTACTAAACACTTTGCTGCAGATACTAAGTTTCCAGGTGTGGTTGAATTGACAACTCAGCTGCTAATACTTGAGAATATTCTTTGGTTCCCCTTGTGTCGAATCAATAAATTTGGGTTGAATACTCTACCCTCGAAAACTGTTGCGATCCCCTATACTTGTGGGTTATCAAGACCTTTTTCTGGCGCCGTTGCCGGGGAAGCATAGCTCTATTCTTTGAGTCACTTGGGATTTATATCTGCTGGACACTATGAAGAACTTGAAAGACGCTAAGACAACAATTTATCCCTCAACTACGATGGGAGGTAAGGAACTGCCATCTAGCTCTGCACTTGATTCACCTTCTGTTATGAGTAAGCTAGCGACACCTAAACCCTCTTCTGCTATTCATTCTGATATGTCGCATGTTATTGATGATGCCACTTCTGCTATGCATGATACTTATGATGAAACTACTTCTATGCTTGATACTACTGTGCTCCTTGGTGAATTTCTTGATGAACAAATTTCTAGGTCTAGAGAGAGAGAAATTATTGAAACTGATAATATTGATGAAAGTGATGATGAAGATATGCCTGCTATTCCTGAGGGTTATCTTTTTGATGCGGAATCTTCTGCAGCTATTTTTGCTTGTAAGGATAGATATGAACTTAACAGGCTGCTAGTTAAATGGAACAAAGAATCTCTTAGAGACAGAATGAATCCTGACCCTGCTTTTGCTACTTCACCTATCTGTGTTCGCGATAAGGATTATTATGAATTTTCTGTTTATCCAGATATAATTACTTTGGTTGAATCTGATCCTTTTTATGGCTATGAATCCGAAACTTTTGTGGCACATCTTACTAAGTTAAATGATATAGCTGCCTTGTTTACTAATGATGAGAGATCGCGCTACCTTTATATACTCAAAATATTTCCGTTCTCATTAAAGGGTGATGCTAAGATATGGTTTAATTCTCTTGATACTGGTTGTGTGCGTAGTCCCCAGGATATGATTTATTACTTCTCTGCTAAATATTTCCCTGCTCATAAGAAACAAGCTGCTTTGAGGGAAATATACAACTTCGTGCAAATTAAAGAAGAGAGTCTCCCACAAGCTTCGGGGAGGCTTCTCAAGTTACTTAATGCTTTGCCTGATCATCCTCTTAAGAAACCTGGAATACTTGATATCTTTTATAATGGACTAACCGATGCTTCCAGAGATTACCTGGATAGTTGTGCTGGTTCTCTTTTCAGAGAAAGAACACCGGATGAAGCTGAAATTCTATTGAATAGTATGTTTACAAATGAAAATAATTGGGCACCTCCTGAGCCAGCTCCAGAGCCAATTACTGAGCCTATTCCTAAACCAACTCCGAAGAAGAGAGGTGTTCTATTTCTCAGTCCCGAAGATATGCAAGAGGCAAAGAAATCTATGAAAGAAAAAGGTATTAAAGCTGAAGATGTTAAGAATTTACCTCCTATTGAAGAAATACATGGTCTTAATTTACCGCCTGTTGAAGAAGTATATGATCTCAATTCTTTATTCACTGAAGAACCTCCTGATCCTGATATCCTGACACTGGTAGTAAAGGTAAATTCTCTCTATAGATACGATAAAGCTGAATTCCCTCCTACTAAAATTGCTAGTAAGTGCTTGGATGAGTTTGATAACTTTATGTTTAAGCAAGATGACTTTAATTCTTATTTTGGTAGACAATTAAAACAGAATACCTATATGATTAAACGCTTGGGTGATTATATGGCTAATATTAGAGGTGAACTTAAAACTTGTTAGCAAACATGCTTCTATGGTTACCACTCAAGTAGAACAAGTACTTAAAGCTCAGAAAGAAGTGCTTGATGAAATGAATAGTAAGAAAAATGATTGTGCTGTTAGAGTGGCTACTAGAATTGGTAGAATGACTCAGGAACCTTTGTATCCTGAAGGCCACCCTAAGAGAATCGAGCAAGATTCTCAGAGAAATAATATTGATGTACCTAGTTCTTCTAAAAGGAAGAAAAAGAAAAATGATAGGACTTTGCAAACTTCTAGTGAACCTATTGCTGAACCACCTGAGAATCCAAATGATATCTCTATGTCTGATGCTGAAACACAATCTGGTAATGAACATGAACCTAGTGAAAATGTTCATGATGATGTTCATGATGATGCTCAACCTAGTAATGATAATGATGTAGAAGTTGAACCTGCTATTGATCTTGATAACCTACAATCAAAGAATCAACGTTATGATAAAAGAGACTTCGTTGCTAGGATACATGGTAAAGAAAGGGAACCATGGGTTCAGAAACCCATGCCTTTTCCTCCGAAACCATCCAAGAAAAAGGATGATGAGGATTTTGTGCACTTTGCTGAAATGATTAGACCCATCTTTTTGCGTATGCGATTGACTGATGTGCTCAAAACAAATCCTTATGCTATGTATATGAAGGATATCATTACTAATAAAAGAAAGATACCGGAAGCTAAAATTTCCACCATGCTTGCTAATTATACTTTTAAGGGTGGAATACCAAAGAAACTTGGAGATCCAGGAGTACCTACTATACCATGCTCCATTAAGAGAAATTATGTTAAAACTGCTTTATGTGATCTTGGAGCCGGTGTTTGTGTTATGCCTCTCTCTTTATATCGTATACTTGACTTGAATAAGTTGACACCTACTGAAATATCTTTGCAAATGGCTGATAGATCAACTGCTATACCCGTCGGTATTTGTGAGGATGTGCCTATTGTGGTTGCAAACGTTACTATTTTAACGGACTTTGTTATTCTTGATATTCCCGAGGATGATAGTATGTCTATTATTCTTGGAAGACCTTTTCTTAATACTGCAGGGGCTGTTATTGATTGCAACAAAGGCAATGTCACTTTTCATGTTAATGGTAATTAGCATACGATACATTTTCCGAGAAAACAACCTCAAGTTTATAGTATCAATTCTATTGGAAAAATTCCATCGATTATATTTGGAGGTTTTGAATTTCCTCTCCCTACTGTCAAGAAGAAATATGATATACTTATTATTGGGGATGTCCATATCCCCGTTGAGGTAACATAGTGTTATTCGAAATTTCTCCGGTTCCATGTTAATCGGAATGAGTTTGTTAACAAGACTTGATCAACCTTCTTAGTGGATTCTTTTTGATGAGCATTAGATGGAAGAAACTAGAGGCACATCCTTCTGTACCCTCTTTATATTTTCTGTTATTTAGTAGAAATAAAGTAAAATAGTATTTTTCTATCTGTCTCCTGACTTATCCGTGCAATGTAAAAATATCCCGAAAATAAAAGTCCTCAGAATGCCATGCCAATTTAATATGATTTTTTCGGGAATATTTGAGGATTTACTGTGCAAAATTACTGCGGGGGGAGCTGCCACCTAGCCACGAGGGTGGAGGGCGCGCCCTACCCCCTGGGTGCACACCCTGCCTCGTGGGCCCATGGTGGCCCTCCTCCACTTATCCCTACACCCATCTTTTTCCTCTGCCTCACACAAACACGAAAAACCAACTCAAGCACGAGTTCCAGCCCTTGTTGCTGTGATATTCGATCTCCTTTCTCAAAGCACCTCTCGCAAAACTGCTTGGGGAGATTGTTCCTTGGTATGTGATTCCTCCATTGGTCCAATTAGTTTCTATTCTAGTGCTTTATTCTTTGCAAATTTGTGCTGCATAGGTGACCATGTTCTTGAGCTTGCATGTCAAATTTATATGGTTCCAAGTAGTTCTAATGCTTGATATAGGCTCTAGGCACTTGTAGGAGTAGTTGCTATCAATTTCATTGAAGTTGATTCACTTTTGTTTGAAGTTACTAAAAATTCCAGAAATTTTTCAGGGGAAACAATATGTTTAGGAAGATGTTCCAAGGTGGTTCTTCAAGGAAGCAAGGTCCCAGGCTTGCAATGCATGAAGCTGGCGAGGAACCACCAAGAGACGCTCTTGTGAGGCCCTGTGAATGGCCTTCGGAAAATTTTATGGATCAAGCGGGAATCAAAGAAGAATTTAACGCATATTTGCGTAATGCCAGTCTTGTGGACTTCGAGGCGGACAAATACCCACAGTATCATGATCTCACTAGTTCATTTGTGAGGAGGTTTGAGTTTTCATCTTCGCGTAATTCTCTTTCCCTCATGTTTGATCTTTATGACAAATCTTATACCATGGACTTAGAGGATTTCACTTTTGCTTGCAAACTTCCATCTTGGGGTAGTGTTAGGGATCCACCTAAATCTGAATTTCGAGACTTTCTTGCTGGTATAACTGTGGGGAATCTAGAGATATAACGCAAGACACTATAGGGAGCATTCACTTTCCTGCTATACATTATTTTGCTCTCTTCATAGGTAGATGCATAAATGCTAAGGATGAAGCATGTCACATGTGTGTCCCTGATCTCAGCATTCTCAGGAGTGCTGTGTTAGGAGACCAATCTTATCATATGGGAGCCATTATAGCTCGCAGGTTGCATCATAATAGATTTAACGTAGATTTCTTTGGAGGAATTTATGCAACCCGCTTAGCTAATTTTCTTGAGATAGACATTCGTGAGGGTGATATGGAGTTACCCCCTACTTATTTAGATTTTGATTCTATGGTTTCCCACCAGTTTGTTGAGAGGACTGAACCACCTCTCTAGTATCGATTAATCTTTAACAAACGGCATGTTGTCCGTATTACTCTTCCTGCTCCTGCCTTCTTTGATTCTCAGACAAAAGGAAGATATATTATTACCAGAGAGGAGGCAGATGAGTACGAGAGGAGAGCGGAGGCGGCTCGATGCCACGCTGCAGCTCAAGAGGCGATAGCCGCTGCATCGCAGTATGACCCCAGCTACACCTACAGGTATCCGCCAGGCTATCCCTGGCAATAGACCAACTTAGGCCAAAAGCCTAAGCTTGGGGGAGTACGTATTTCCCACCAACATTACATTCATGTTCACACACACTCATTGCTAGATGTCGGTGCTCATACTCTTTCACTGTAATATCCATGCTAGTTTATTTTCTTTTTCCTGCTTTCTTCTTGCATGTTTAATAAACCTTAAGAAAAAACCAAAAAAATTAGTAGTAGTTTATTTCCTTGCTGTAGTAATTAAAAAGAAAACCCAAAAATATTTCCCGATCTTCTTTTGCTTGTTGGGAGCTTTCCCGTGTAAATAGTTTTTATTTCTTTTCTTTTCTTTGGGGGTCAGTAGGAGAAGACCATGATTAAATTGTTGAAGTGGCTCTTATATGCATCATTGTTGATTTAACCAAGAGCCCATATTGCCTTGTCTTCTCCTGTTTATTGAATGCTCGCAGATTCCATCTTAGTCCAATGCATGTGCACTCTTATTATTATTCACACCGTTCGGTCGTGCAAGTTAAAGGCAATTATGATGATATATGATGGACTGACTGAGATGGGAAAAGCTGGTATGAACTCAACCTCTTTTGTTTTTGTAAATATGATGAGTTCATCGTTCTTAATTCAGCTTATTATGAATAAACATGTTTGCAATGACAATTAGAGATCATAGTTTCTCATGCCATGCTTGATTAGCTATGAGTTATAATGGTTTACCTTGTGTGCCAACATGCTATTAAAATGGTTGTGATGTGGTATGATGGGGTGGTATCCTCCTTTGAATGATTTAAGTGACTTGACTTGGCACATGTTCACGCATGTAGTTGAAACAAATCAACATAGCCTTCACGATATTTATGTTCATGGTGGATTATATCCTACTCATGCTTGTATTCAATGTTTATTAATTTTAATGCATGTTCATGACTGTTGTCGCTCTCTAGTTGGTCGCTTCCCAGTCTTTTGCTAGCCTTCACTTGTACTAAGCGGGAATACTGCTTGTGCATCCAATCCCTTAAACCCCAAAGTTATTCCATATGAGTCCACTATACCTTCCTATATGCGGTATCTACCTGCCGTTCTAATTAAATTTGTATGTGCCAAGCTCTAAACCTTCAAATAAACATTCTGTTTTGCATGCTCGAGTAGCTCATATACCAACTAGGGCTGCCCTTATCTTCCGTGTTAGGCGGGTTATTCTCAAGAGGAGTGGACTCCGCTCCTCATTCACGAGAAAATGGCTGGTCACCGGGATGCCCAGTCCCATGCTTTATGCAAACTAAATCAAAATAATTGCAAACAAAACTCCCCCTGGGACCCGTTGAATGTTGGAGGCACTCGTTGTTTCGAGCAAGCCATGGATTGATGCTTGTGGAGGAGGGGGAGTATAAAGTTTACCATTCTGTTTGGGAACCGCCTATAATTTGTTTAGCATGGAAGATATCGTCATCCCTTAGTTGTTATGTTGACAATGAAAGTATGCCGCTCAAAATATAATTTATCTCTATTTCAAAATTGAGCTCTGGCACCTCTACAAATCCCTTCTTCCCTCTGCGAAGGGCCTATCTATTTACTTTTATGTTGAGTCATCACCCTCTTATTAAAAGCACTAGCTCGAGAGCACAACTGTCATTTTCATTCATTACTGTAAATTTATATCGGGTATGACTATGACTGGATCTCTTTTACCATGAATTACAATGTCTAGTCAGTCCTTGATCTTTGAAGGTGCTCTGCATTTATGTTTTGCGGTCTCAGAAAGGGCTAGTGAGATACCGTCTTGTTATATCATATTATGATTATTTTGAGAAAGTGTTGTCATCCGAGATTTATTATTATGGCTTGCTAGCTGATTATGTTATTGATATGAGTAAACATGAGTCCTGAGAATTATTGCAAATGTGGTTAGTTATAATCTTTGCTGAAAACCTGAATGCTGGCTTGACATAGGTACAACAACAAGAGCAAGCAGAGTTTGTAAAAGTTTTTCTTTTTCTCTTTCAGTTTGTCAACTGAATTGCTTGAGGACAAGCAAGGGTTTAAGCTTGGGGGAGTTGATACGTCTCCGTCGTATCTACTTTTCCAAACACTTTTGCCCCTGTTTTGGACTCTAACTTGTATGATTTGAATGGAACTAACCCGGACTGACACTATTTTTAGCAGAATTGCCATGATGTTGTTTTATGTGCAGAGAATAAAAGTTCTCGGAATGACCTGAAACTCCATGGAATATCTTAGAATAAATAATAAAAAATCCTCGCCAAAGATGAAGACCAGGGGGCCCACACCCTGTCCACGAGGGTGGGGGCGCGCCCCCCTCCTAGGTGTGCCCCCTACCTCGTGGGCCCCCTGGAGACCCTCCGACGCCAACTCCAACTCTATATATTGGCTTTCGGGGAGAAAAAAATCAAAGAGAAGAAATCATCGCGTTTTATGATACGGAGCCGCCGCCAAGCCCTAATCTCTCTCGGGAGGGCTGGTCTGGAGTCCGTTCGGGGCTCCGGAGAGGGGGATTCGTCGCCGTCGTCATCATCAACCATCCTCCATCACCAATTTCATGATGCTCACCGCCGTGCGTGAGTAATTCCATCATAGGCTTGCTTGACGGTGATGGGTTGGATGAGATTTATCATGTAATCGGGTTAGCTTTATTAGGGTTTGATCCCTAGTATCCACTATGTTCTGAGATTGATGTTGCTATGACTTTGCTATGCTTAATGCTTGTCACTAGGGCCCGAGTGCCATGATTTCAGATCTGAACCTATTATGTTTTCATGAATATATGTGTGTTCTTGATCCTATCTTGCAAGTCTATAGTCACCTACTATGTGTTATGATCCGGCAACCCCGAAGTGACAATAATCGAGACCACTCCCGGTGATGACCATAGTTTGAGGAGTTCATGTATTCACTATGTGCTAATGCTTTGTTCCAGTTCTCTATTAAAAGGAGGCCTTAATATCCCTTAGTTTCCGCTAGGACCCCACTGCCACGGGAGGGTAGGACAAAAGATGTCATGCAAGTTCTTTTCCATAAGCACGTATGACTATATTCGGAATACATGCCTACATTACATTGATGAATTGGAGCTAGTTCTGTGTCACCCTATGTTATGACTGTTACATGACGAACAACATCCGACATAATGATCCATCACTAATCCGGTGCCTACGAGTTTTCCATATACTGGTTCTCGCTTATTTACTTTTCCGTTGCTACTGCTACCATCAGTACCAAATACCAAAAACAATACTTTTGTTGTCTTTACTTTTGTTACTGTTACCACCACTATCATATTACTTTGCTACTAAACACTTTCCTGCAGATACTAAGTTTCCAGGTGTGGTTGAATTGACAACTCAGCTGCTAATACTTGAGAATATTCTTTGGTTCCCCTTGTGTCGAATAAATAAATTTGGGTTGAATACTCTACCCTCGAAAACTGTGATCCCCTATACTTGTGGGTTATCACACATTACTGAACCCATGCGATCGATCCCTTGGCTGTTAACTGAACCCGAGCAATTCATTCACTACTGACTGAACCCAAGCGATTCCTTCGCTGCTGCTGCTAACTGAACCCGAGTGATCAATCACTGCTACTGCTTACTGAAGCCGATAGAGCCCCCGTGCGATATGTAGCCAGCCGGTGTTGGGTTCCCTCTCGATGAACAGTGACCGTTGCTACCGTGCGCGCGGTACATAGAATGAGTCAAGACGTGGTGAGTCGAGCCGGTTGGTTGGCTGTGGATGAATAGTTCCCGGTGGGGGTTGGATGAACAGGACCTCGTGGTAGTAGGTTGTTGCCGCTGGATGAATAGGACCCCGAGGAGGCCACCGCACCCCAGCCGGTTGGGGATGGATGAACAGGACCCCATGGAGGCTCTTTGACCAGCAGCCAATGGAGGCTGGATGAACAGTATCCGTGGATGAACAGTAGCCCGTGGAGGCTGGAGGCGGTCAAAGGTGGATGAATAGTAGCCCGTGGAGGCTGGAGCGAGGCAGTAGACGATGGATAAACATGACCCTGTTTCGACCGTAGGCGCTCCAACACAAATCCGTTTCGTTCGTTTTGCGGTAAGCCACACCCCTCCCAATCAACAGGACCCCGTTTTGACCGTAGACACTTGAATAGAAGTCGGTTTCCTCCATTTTGCAGTACGCCAGACCCTTCCTGATGAACAGGACCCCGTACGACCGTACGCGGTCGAAAAAAGGCCCGTTTCCTCTGTTCTGTGGTACGCCAGACCTTGTTTCGGCTATTCCGTCCAAGCCGGTTGGCTCCTGATGAACACGACGTATTCCGACCCAGCCGGTTGCCTCCCGATGAACAAGACGACATCGTTGTACGCCTTTGAGACTACGTCCATATGTACGTACGTATCCATATTTACTTTCTTGCAGCGTAGCTGTACGTATGTGTACAAGTTATAGACGGGACTGCATGACATGCTACGTCTGCGGCTCTACTACGACACGTGCTGCTCCTTACTCGGCCACAGTTCATCGCTGCAGAGAGACCAATCGAACAGTATGTACGTACATGTTCGCGACCAGACAGACAATGCTATGTACGCTTCGACCGTGTGGGTTCCAGCTGTTCCTTGCGTGCAAAGATATAGCTGGTGGGTCCTAACTGTCAGGGGGGATCTTTTATTTGTAGTATGGACGCACTTCCCTGCGTGCGAAGATGTAGCTGGTGGGTCCCAGCTGTCAGGGGGAAACGTTTTTTTCGTGAAATACGGTCGCCCGTTCGACGGGTATCTGCTGTCAGGTGGAGGAATCATTATTTTTGTGCGTAATAAGGAGGCACTTCCTTGCTGCACTCGTGGACCCAGCTGTCATCCTCCCCACGTACAATACTCTTCCGATGGAAGTCTTTCCATGACCACATTGAACACGCCGCGCCGGGAGCACCAAGGCGGTGGATGACGACGAGACCTAGGAAGGGGACGACGCGGGACCGGCGAAGACACGATAGTGGATGCCCACGTGGAGAGGAGTACAACGATTGACTGGTTCAGCTGCGGTGTGAGGCTACCGTCACCGCAGAATAACAGGGGTTGTGGGTGACTAGAGGGACGGCCTGACCAGCGGTTGGAGTAGGAGGGGGCGGTGAGTCCTGCACAGCAGCACAACCAGCCACAGGAGGCAGGAACAGGCGGCACGGCCCGTGATGGTTTGGGCTGCTGGAGCAAGACGACCAGAGGTTGAAGAAACACGACAGCCGTTGGATCGCCACCATACTATCACTGCAGCTAGAATCGTTTATATTGACTAAGTTGACAAAGCCCTGTGTCCGCCTCAACTTAGTAGGCCCACAAGTCAGCCTCCAAACATGGTGGGGCCCACTTAGTAGTGGGGGTCTTCATTTTTTGTGCGTAATAAGGAGGCACTTGCGTGCGAAGAGATATAGTTGGTGGGTCCGAGCTGTCAATGTCGGGAATGTTTTTTTCACGAAATACAAAGGCCCTTCCGGTGGGTCCCTGCTGTCAGGTGGAGGAATCATTATTTGGCACGTAATAAGGAGGCACTTCCTTGCTGCGGCCATGGACCCAGCTGTCAGCCTCTCCACTTACAGTCCTCTTCCGATGAAAGTCATTACTTGACCACATTGAGTCCGCCGCGTCGAGAGCACCAAGGCAGGTATGACGGTGAGGCCTAGGAAGGGAATGACTAGAAGCTGGGGAAGACTCGGCAGTTGTTTCCCACGCAGAGCGGACTGCGAGTGTTTACTGCTCCGGCTGCAGTGTGATGCTGTCGTCACCGGAGAATAACAGGGGGTGTGGGCGAGTAGAGGGAAGGTCTGGTCAGTCATAGTATGGCCGGTCCGTGAGGCCTGCGCGGCAGCACAGCCAGCCACGGGAGGCTGGAGCAGGTGGTACGAGGGGCCTGGTTTGGGCGGCTGGAGCAAGAAGACCAGAGGTTGAAGACGCAACACGGCCGTTGATTTAACATCCAATGGCCAGTGCAGCTAGAATCGCTTTGACTAAGTTGACAAAGCCCGTACGCGTCAACTTAGTTGGCCCACAAGTCAGCCTCCAAATCTGGTGAGTCCTAGCTAGCAGGGGTATCATTTTTTTTATCATAATAAGGTATCACTTCCTTGCGTGCGAATATGTTTTCTGGGTTTTTTAATTTCTTCTTTTCAAGTTAGAATAAAAAGAAAACAATTCAGATTCTTTGGTACAATCTATATTTGTGCGAATGGATCATACCTCAGAGCCGGCTCCACGTTCATGCCTCTGCCGACGGCTGTCGATTGTTGACAAAGTTGACCACGCCGCGCCGAGAGAACCAACATGATGGAGTATGGCGAGGCCTAAGAAGGGAACGACCCAGAGCAGGCGAAGACACAGCAATGGATGCCCACGCGGAAGGGAGTACGAGGGTTCACTTGTCCGATTGTGGTGTGACGCTGTCGTCGCCGGAGAATAACAGGAGGTGTTGCTGAGTAGAGGAATGGCCTGGACAACAATGGGAGTAGGGTGGGTAGGTGAGGCCTGCGCGGCAGCACAGCTGGCCACGAGAGGCGGTAGCAGGCGGTACCGCCGGTGGTGGTTTGGGCACCTGAAGCATGAATATCCGAGATTGAAGAAGCACCACAACCATTAGAGGGACATCCAACGACCACTGCTAATAGAATCGTGTGTTCACTATAAGTTGACAAAGCCTTGCGTACGCGTCAACTTAGTAGGTCCACAAGTGACCATCACATCTATGACAGAGAACATATTGCCCATTTGTGATTTGTTATAATACAAACCATTTTTTAATTCTAATGGAGTTTACTCAGCCCATTTATTGTTTGTTAAAATTACAGCCCATTTTCTAGCCAGGACTTTGTTAATAATTTCAGCCAACCGCTCAAAAAAAAAATTCAACAAAATTTCTAACATTTTGATGGGATCCAAAATATATTTTAACCCAAAATTTGGAGTCAAATTAAATATAATTTCATAATAAATTTGTATTAGGTAAATACCCAACGAAATTTTGTGCGTGCAACAAGTAATGATATTAAAAAATTTACCCTTTTTGAGAAGAATAAAAAATGTACCTGTTCGGTGCGTTTTTTATATTTACAACCAATTTTTTTAATTATAGCCCATTTATTATTTCTTAAAGCCCATTTTCTGGGCAAGTCCAATGCGGCCCGGAGAATAACAAGCTGACCTGGGTTGGGTATTCTGCAAAAAAAGAATAGCTGGGCTAGCAATTTTCACATTTAAATATTAATATCTGAGTTGGATATTTGGTCGAGAGAAAACAATAGCCTGGGCCAGATAGGCCACAGCCTGCCCAGTTGATACCCTGCTCCTCCGAACAACAAGAAAAACATCACTCAAGAAAAACTCTGCTCATACCTCAAAAACACAAATACTGCTAGAGCTGCCGCGTCCCAGCTGTCGGCCGCTCCTTATGCAATCCTCTCATTTATCAACTATATAGGTTGATGATGGTGTGGGACCGTGATGTTAGGAAACCAGGAGGAAGGAAAAAATATAGTTTTATATAATAAGGAGGAACTTGCGAACGTACGGCTATGGCCCTGGTGGGTTGATACGTCTCCAACGTATCTATAATTTTTTATTATTCCATGCTATTATATTACCCCTTTTGGATGTTTATGGGCTTTATTTTACACATTTGTATCATTTTTGGGACTAACCTACTAACCGGAGGCCCAGCCCGTATTGCTGTTTTTTTTGCCTATTTCAGTATTTCGAAGAAAATGAATATCAAACGGAGTCCAAACGGAATGAATCCTTCAGGAGCGTGATTTTTGGAACGAACGTGATCTAGAGGACTTGGAGTGCAAGTCAAGAAGCAACCGAGGACTCCATGAGATAGGAGGGCGCGCCCCCTGTCTCGTGGGCTCCTCGGGCGTCCACCGACGTACTTCTTCCTCCTATATAAGCCTACGTACCCCGAAAACATCCAGGGAACGAACGAAACACAATTTCCACCGCCGCAACCTTCTGTATCCGCGAGATCCCATCTTGGAGCCTTCGCCGGCGTTCTGCCGGAGGGGGAACCGACCATGGAGGGCTTCTACATCAACACCATTGCCCCTCCTATGAGTTGTGAGTAGTTTACCACAGACCTACGGGTCCATAGTTATTAGCTAGATGGCTTCTTATCTCTTTTTGGATCTCCATACAATGTTCTCCCCCTCTCTTGCGGAGATCTATTCGATGTAAACTCTTTTTGCGGTGTGTTTGTCGAGATCCGATGAATTGTGGGTTTATGATCAAGTTTATTTTTGAGAAATATTTGAATCTCCTCTGAATTCTTTTATGTATGAGTGAGTTATCTTTGCAAGTCTCTTCGAATTATCAGTTTGGTTTGGCCTACTAGATTGATCTTTCTTGCCATGGGAGAAGTGCTTAGCTTTGGGTTCAATCTTGCGGTGTCCTTACCCAGTGACAGAAAGGGTTGCAAGGCACATATTGTATTGTTGCCATCGAGGATAAAAAGATGGGGTTTATATCATATTGCTTGAGTTTATCCCTCTACATCATGTCATCTTGGTTAAGGCATTACTCTGTTCTTATGAACTTAATACTCTAGATGCAGGCAGGAGTTGGTCGATGTGTGGAGTAATAGTAGTAGATGCAGGCAGGAGTCGGTCTACTTGTCACGGACGTGATGCCTATATACATGATCATGCCTACATAATCTCATAATTATTTGCTTTTCTATCAATTGCTCGACAGTAATTTGTTCACCCACCGTAATACTTATGCTATCCTAAGAGAAGCCACTAGTGAAACCTATGGCCCCCGGCTCTATCTCTTATGATATTTGCTTCCAATCTACTTTTATTTGCATCTTTACCTTTTGCATCTATATTATAAAATACCAAAAATATATTTATCATACTATCTCTATCAGATCTCACTTTCGCAAGTGGCCGTGAAGGGATTGACAACCCCTTTATTGTGTTGGTTGCGAGTTCTTTGTTTGTTTGTGTAGATGCGCGGGACTTTTGAGGAGCCTCCTACTGGATTGATACCTTGGTTCTCAAAAACTGAGGGAAATACTTATGCTACTATTGCTGCATCACCCTTTCCTCTTCAAGGAAAACCAACGCAAGCTCAAGACGTAGCAAGAAGGATTTCTGGCGCCGTTGCCGGGGAGGTCTTCACTCAAGTCAAGACATACCAAGTACCCATCACAAACTCATCTCCCTCGCATTTACATTATTTTCCATTTAACTCTCGTTTTCCTCTCCCCCACTTCACCCTTGCCGTTTTATTCGCCCTCTCTTTTCCAATCTCCTCCTCTCCTTTTCGCTTGCCCTTTTTTGTTTGTCGTGTGTTAGTTCATTTACCTTGTCACCATGGCTAGTCCTCCTATCCTTATTATCACTCCTGAACAAGAAATTCTCAATTTTAAGCAAAGGGAGGGAGAAAATTTAAAAGATGCTTGGCATAGAATTTGCAATGCCCAATGTAAATCTTCTAGGAAGCTTTCCACTTCCGTTCTTCTCCGCAATTTTTATGTAGGCATTACTCCTTGGAATAGATGTGTTCTTGATATTGCTACCGAAGGTGATTTCATGAGTAGCCATACGTTGGATGCTTATAATGCTATGTTAGATTTGTTTGGCCCACCACCTCTTTTGGTCAATGGAACTGTTTTAACTTTAGGACACGTTATGCAACGGCTTGAGATTATTGAAAATAAAATTGCCACTATTGATTTGATTGAAAATTTGGATAAAAAGATTCATAATCACATTACACAATATGGATCTAGGGTTGGAGTTACTTTGAAAAATCTTAAAGAAAAAGAACCTATAGTTAATGAGAAAATAGATCTAGACTCTGCTAGAATCGGTAACCTTGAGGATATCATTACAAACTTAGGTTTCGCGTTTTCCTCCATGAAAAACACTCCAAAACCCCCTACTAAAACTGCCAAGTTTATTTATGTTCATAAAAATAAGGGTGAATCTTCTAGTAAGGGAGATGCGGATCTCAAATTCATAAGTGTTCATCCCAATTGTCTCTCTATCATTAAGGAACCTTTTGCTACCAACGAATTTCTTTAATTTTTGCTTAAAGGTTTAGCCATTGCTAAAAGGGGAGAAATCCCTAGAGATCACAAGCACTCTACTTATGAATTTAGTGCCAAAGATGGCACTAGTTAGATCTATCTTCGCTTCTATGCCTAGCTAGGGGCGTTAAACGATAGCGCTAGTTGGGAGGCAACCCAATTTTCTTTGTGTTTTTGTTTTGCTCCTATTTAGTAATAAATCTTGCATCTACCTTCTGTTTATATGTGTTTTTATCTTTTAATTAGTGTTTGTGCCAAGTAGAACCTATAGGATAACCTATGATGATAGTTGATTTGGTTCTGCTGAAAAACAGAAACTTTGCACGCATGAATTTAGTTTTGTTAAATCACAGAAACGTGCTTTTTTGTTGATCCTTTTTGCTGATGATCAATAAACAAATTTTACAGGACTTCCTATTTTGGTAGGATTTTTAGAGTTCCAGAAATTTGCGTTTGTTACAGATTGCTACAGACTGTTCTGTTTTTGACAGATTCTGTTTTTCCTGTGTTGTTTGCTTATTTTGATGCATCTATGGCTAGTAAAATAGTTTATAAACTATAGAGAAGTTGGAATAAAGTAGGTTTAACACCAAAATAAATAAAGAATGAGTTCATTACAGTACCTTATGTGGTGGTTTTGTTTTCTTTCACTAACGGAGCTTATAAGATTTCCTTTTGAGTTTTGTGTTGTGAAGTTTTCAAGTTTTGGGTAAAGCTTTTATGGACTATGGAATAAGGAGTGGAAAGAGCCTAAGCTTGGGGATGCCCAAGGCACACCAAGATATTCAAGAATAGCTAAAATCCTAAGCTTGGGGATGCCCCGAGAAGGCATCCCCTCTTTCTTCTTCGTTCATTGGTAACTTTACTTGGAGCTATATTTTTATTCGCCACATGATATGTGTTTTGCTTGGAGCGTCATGTATTATATTAGTCTTTGATTTTTAGTTTACCACAATCATCCTTGCTGTAAACAACATTTGGGATAAGCCTATTTGATTAGAATTTGCTAGAATACTCTATGTGCTTCACTTATATCTTTTGAGCTTGATAGTTTTTGCTCTAGTGCTTCACTTATATCTTTTAGAGCACGGTGGTGTCTTAATTTTGAAGAAATTGCTAGTCTTTCATGCTTCACTTATATCTTTTTGAGAGTCTTTTAGAACAGCATGTTATTTGCCATGGTTACAAATTTGGTCCTAGAATGATGAGCATCCAAGTTGGGTATAATAAAAACTATCATAGAAAAAGAACTGGATGCTATGATCAATATGATGCTTGATAATTGTTTTGAGATATGGAGGTAGTTATATTAGAGTCATGCTAGTTGAGGTGATTATGAAAAATACTTGTGTTAAGGGTTGTGATTCCCGTAGCATGCACGTATGGTGAACCACTTTGTGATGAAGTTGGAGCAAAATTTTATTTATTGATTGTCTTCCTTATGAGTGGCGGTCGGGGACGAGCGATGGTCTTTTCCTACCAATCTATCCCCCTAGGAGTATGCGCGTAGTGCTTTGGTTTTTGATGACTTCTAGATTTTCGCAACAAGTACATGAGTTCTTTTGACTAATGTTGAGTCCATGGATTATACGCACCTCACCCTTCCACCATTGCTAGCCTCTCTTGTGCCGCGCAACTTTCGCCGGTACCATACACCCACCATATACCTTCCTCAAAACAGCCAACATACCTACCTATTATGGCATTTCCATAGCCATTCCGAGATATATTGCCATGAAACTTTCCACCGTTCCGTTCATATGACACGCATTACTTTTGTCATATTGCTCTTTGCATGATCATGTAGTTGACATCGTATTTGTGGCAAGGCCACTTTCATAATTTTCATACATGTCACTCTTGATTCATTGCATATCCCGGTACACCGCCGGAGGCATTCATATAGAGTCATATCTTGTTCTAGCTTTGAGTTGTAACTCTTGAGTTGTAAATCCATAAAAGTGTGATGATCTTTATTATTAGAGCATTGTCCCAGTGAGGAAAGGATGATGAAGACTATGATTCCCCCACAAGTCGGGATGAGACTTCGGACTTTACAAAAAGAAAAAAAGGAAAAAAATGGGAAGGCCAAAGAAAAAAAAAAGGCCAAAGAAAAAAAAGAAAAAGAAAAAGAAAAAAAAGAAAAAAATGAGAGAAAAAGAGAGAAGGGACAATGCTACTATCTCTTTTTCCACACTTGTGATTTAAATTAGCACCATGATCTCCATGATAGAGAGTCTCATATGTTGTCACTTTCATATACTAGTGGGAATTTTTCATTATAGAACTTGGCTTGTATATTCCAATGATGGGCTTCCTCAAAAGTGCCCTAGGTCTTCGTGAGCAAGCAAGTTGGATGCACACCCACTTAGTTTCTTTTGTTGAGCTTTCATATATTTATAGCTCTAGTGCATCCGTTGCATGGCAATCCATACTCACTCACATTAATATCTATTAATGGGCATCTCCATAGCCCGTTGATATGCCTAGTTGATGTGAGACTGTCTTCTCTTTTTTGTCTTCTCCACAACCACCATTCTATTCCACATATAGTGCTATGTCCATGGCTCACGCTCATGTATTGCGTGAAAGTTGAAAGAGTTTGAGATTATTAAAGTATGAAACAATTGCTTGGCTTGTCATCGGGGTTGTGCATGATTAAATACTTTGTGTGATGAAGATAGAGCAACAGCCAGACTATATGATTTTGTAGGGATAACTTTCTTTGGCCATATTATTTTGAGAAGACATGATTACTTTGATTAGTATGCTTGAAGTATCACCATTTTCATGTTAATATGAACTTTTATTTTGTATCATTTGGATCTGAACATTCATGCCACAATAAAGAAAATTACATCTAGAATTATGCTAGGTAGCATTCCACATCAAAAATTTCTTTTTTATCATTTACCTACTCGAGGACGAGCAGGAATTAAGCTTGGGGATGCTTGATATGTCTCCAACGTATCCATAATTTTTGATTGTTCCATGCTATTATATTACCCTGTTTGGATGTTTATGGGCTTTATTTTACACATTTATATCATTTTTGGGACTAACCTACTAACCGGAGGCCCAGCCCGCATTGCTGTTTTTTTGCCTATTTCAGTATTTCGAAGAAAAGGAATATCAAACGGAGTCCAAATGGAATGAAACCTTCGGGAGCATGAGTTTTGGAACGAACATGATCCAGAGGACTTGGAGTGCAAGTCAAGAAGCAGCCGAGGACTCCACGAGATAGGAGGGCGCCCCCCTATAGGGCGCGCCCCCTGTCTTGTGGGCCCCTCGGGCGTCCACCGACGTACTTCTTCCTCCTATATAAGCCTACATACCCCGAAAACATCCAGGGAGCGAACGAAACACAATTTCCACCGCCGTAACCTTCTGTATCCGCGAGATCCCATCTTGGAGCCTTCGCCGGTGTTCTGCCGGAGGGGGAATCGACCATGGAGTTGTGAGTAGTTTACCACAGACCTACGGGTCCATAGTTATTAGCTAGATGGCTTCTTCTCTCTTTTTGGATCTCAGTACAATATTCTCCCCCTGAGGGAGTCCTGGACTAGGGGGTGTCCGGATAGCCGGACTATCATCATCGGCCGGACTCCAAGACTATGAAGATACAAGATTGAAGACTTCGTCCCATGTCCGGATGGGACTTTCCTTGGCGTGGAAGGCAAGCTTGGCGATAAGGATATGTAGATCTCCTACCATTGTAACCGACTCTGTGTAACCCTAGCCCTCTCCGGTGTCTATATAAACCGGAGGGTTTTAGTCCATAGGACACACAACCATTTCAACAATCATACCATAGGCTAGCTTCTAGGGTTTAGCCTCCTTGATCTCGTGGTAGATCCACTCTTGTACTACCCATATCATCAATATCAATCAAGCAGGAGTAGGGTTTTACCTCCATCGAGAGGGCCCGAACCTAGGTAAAAACATCGTCTCCCTTGCCTCCTGTTAGCATCCGCCTAGACGCACAGTTCGGGACCCCCTACCCGAGATCCGCCGGTTTTGACACCGACACCCCCTCTCTTGTGGAGATCTATTCGATGTAAACTCTTTTTGTGGTCTGTTTGTCGAGAACCGATGAATTGTGAGTTTATGATCAAGTTTATCTATGAGAAATATTTGAATCTCTCTGAATTCTTTTATGTATGATTGAGTTATCTTTGCAAGTCTCTTCAAATTATCAGTTTGGTTTGGCCTACTAGATTGATCTTTCTTGCCATGGGAGAAGTGCTTAGCTTTGGGTTCAATCTTGCGGTGTCCTTACCCAGTGACAGAAAGGATTGCAAGGCACGTATTGTATTGTTGCCATCGAGGATAAAAAGATGGGGTTTATATCATATTGCTTGAGTTTATCCCTCTACATCATGTCATCTTGCTTAAGGCGTTACTCTGTTCTTATGAACTTAATACTCTAGATGCAGGCAGGAGTCGGTCGATGTGTGGAGTAATAGTAGTAGATGCAGGCAGGAGTCGGTCTACTTGTCACAGATGTGATGCCTATATACATTATCATGCCTAGATAATCTCATAATTATTCGCTTTTCTATCAATTGCTCGATAGTAATTTGTTCACCCACCGTAATACTTATGCTATCTTGAGAGAAGCCACTAGTGAAACCTATGGCCCCAGGGTCTATCTCTTATCATATTTGCTTCCAATCTACTTTTATTTGCATCTTTACTTTTTGCATCTATATTATAAAATACCAAAAATATATTTATCATACTATCTCTATCAGATCTCACTTTCACAAGTGGCCGTGAAGGGATTGACAACCCCTTTATTGTGTTGGTTGCGAGTTCTTTGTTTGTTTGTGTAGGTGTGTGGGACTTTTGAGGAGCCTCCTACTGGATTGATACCTTGGTTCTCAAAAACCGAGGGAAATACTTATGCTACTATTGCTACATCACCCTTTCCTCTTCAAGGAAAACCAAAGCAAGCTCAAGACGTAGCATGGGTCCCTACTGTCATCCTCTCCAACTAAAGTCATCTCCTGATTCCTCATGTTCGTTGACCATGTTGAGAATGCTCGATGCCACGGCGAGCGCAACAACTTGAGGGAAGATGGAGAGGGCCTCACGGGCCCTACATGTTGTGTAACGTCGCATGGAATTTCAAAAAAATTCCTACAATCACTCAAGATCTATGTAGGAGATGCATAGCAACGAGAGAGGGAGAGTGTGTCCATGAACCCTCATAGACCGAAAGCGAAAGCGTTAGGTTAACATGGTTGATGTAGTCGAACGTCTTCACGATCCAAATGATCTAGTACCAAACGTATGGCACCTCCGAGTTCAGCACACGTTCAGCTCAATGACGTCCCTCGAACTCTTGTCCTAGCAAAGGGTCGACGGAGAGTTTTGTCAGCACAACGGCACGATGACGGTGTTGGTTGATGTCTGCTAGAACTACGTCGGTATTTCCCCAAAGAGGAAGGGATGATGCAGTATAGCGATGGTAGGTATTTCCCTCAGTGATGATACCAAGGTTATCAAACCAGTGGGAGAACCTCCTCACACCATGTAAACAACACCTGCACACAAATCACAAATACTCACAACCCGACGTGTTAAAGGGGTTGTCAACCCCTTTCGGGTACGATGCCTCAAGATAGGCAATAACGTGAGGTAAAAGTGGTAGGTAGTATAAATAGATCGTGGAACAAATAAATTGCAGCAAGGTATTTTTGTATTTTTGGTTTAATAGATCTGAAAATAAATGCAAAGGAAAATAGACCGCAAAGGCAAATATGATGAAAAGAGACCCAGGGGCCGTAGGTTTCACTATTGTCTTCTCTTGAGAAAAATAGCAAACGGTGGGAAAACAATTACTGTTGGGCAATTAATAGAACTTCGAATAATCATGACGATATCCAAGCAATGATATTTATATACACTACAAAAATAATACACTTCCGTGATGATACGTGTTTGTCACAGTAGGTCGTGTTTTTTGTCATGCATGTACATCCATGACAAATTTATGACAGAATCAAGATAGTTATACCTGTGCTGTCGTAGAAGTGTTCCATGACATTACCAAAATTATCATCACGGAAGTGTCCACTTCCATGACGATAAATCGCGTTTCACAAAAGTGCTTTCGTCAAGGGTGACCGACACGTGTCATGCACCGTAACGGAACGCCGTTAAGCTATCGGGTCAGGTTTTGGATCCGATAACCCGTTAACAGCCCCAACCAATGGGGATTTTCCACGTGTAAAATCATCATTGGCTGGAGGAAACACGTGTCTGTTCATTGTTGGGACAGATGTCATCCACTCATTGGACAGAAGGCGCCTATGATACGTCGACACGTGGCCCGGCCCAATAGAGGCCCATTCCTGTGAAAAGGCCAGCCCGTTTGACTTGGTCAAAAGGTGACGGGCCGGCCCATGGAAAGCCTGTTAATAGCCTGTTCGCATATAGCCCATTTATAGCCCGCTAACCCAAGGCCCGTTACGCCCTACCCGAATTAGGCCCAGTAGCGTCATCTGGGCCATCCAATATGATTCCAGCCCATTTTCACTTCTGGCCCATGTATGGCCCATGATGTCTTTCGGCCCATATGAGGCCCTATGTAACTCTTGGCCTATTAACGGCCCATGGTGAAACTGGCCTGCAATGAACAGTGTATTACTTTAGACCCATTAACGGCCCGTGGTGAAACTGGCCCGTAATGAACAGTGTATCACTTTATACCCATTAATGGCCCGTTATTCAGTTGGGCCATTTCCAGCCCATGTTATCTTTCAGCCTTCTTAGAGCCCATTTATTCTTGGGCTCATTTCGAGCATTCATTTACTTACGGCCCGTTACTGTAATTTTCTGCTTGTGGGCCAAATTCAGCCCGTGGTTACAGTCAACCCGTTTGTGGTCCGTTAATACATTGGGCCGTTTTCATAGCGTCATCAAATACAGCCTATTAATGATGGCCCATTATGGTCAGCCCATGAACGGACGATTCCAACTCTAGCCCGTTTACATCCATAATGCGGCCTGTTATTGGCCCATGTTTGGCCAATCTATCATACGGCCCATATAAGGCCCATTGATGATAGGGCCCATAGAACGCCCATTGTTTCTACGGCCCATAGAAGGCCCAATGTTTCTACGGCCCATAGAAGGCCTACTGTTTCTACGGCCCATAGAAGGCCCACTTTTTCTACGGCCCGTAGGAGGCCCAGTGTCACTACAGTAAATATTAGCCCATGGTTATTGTGGCCTAGTTTTAAAAAATAGGTTATTGCAGCCACTAGCAAACCGCGGAAAAAGAACTGCACTGACTACAAGCAAACAAATAAACAAGACAACAAGGAAATAAATAAGCAAGCAACTTATGCTAGGCTATCACGGCTATTACACATATTACATCCACTGGGCATCAAAGTTCACCACCAGTGCAAATATAGGGAACACAGCAGCATATAAACGCCGCAGCAAAACAAGTCCAGAACTGAAACCACTTCAGAAGAGTTCAAGAAACAATATCCTGGGTACCCATAATGCTGGCAAGATGCTTAGCAAGCTTATTAACTTTCTCTTGTTTGGCGCTTAAATCCTCCAGCGCTTGCTATTGCACAAGAAAGTACGCATCTGAATTCTGCAGGGACTTCCTCAGTCCTTCGGCTTCTTGCCGCAGCACAGATGACTGATGCCTTTCAGCTTGTAGCTGAGACTGAAGAAGCCGAAGTGATTCAGGCAGCAAGTTCGAAGAGCTTGTGCCAGCCATACTGGCCAGTAACTCGAACACTACATCAACGCAGGACTGTGGGGTTTTCTCACTGTCTACAAGATCATTTTTATCACCTTTCTTGGAGACCAACAGGGTTGTCTCACTATCTTGAACCTTATTTGCATTACTTACTCTACCATTGCATAGTGGGGTGCTCTTCTCCAATATTCTGTTTGCATACTTGAAAGCAAAAGTGCCCCCTAGGTGGTTTTGGTAATTAATGTCAACATATCTCTTGTTGGACTAACACTTTTATCTAGTGTGTTTCAGATAAGTTCAACAATGGAGTGGCATGGACTAAAGGATTTGGGAACTCCTTCAAGATGCTAAGGACAAAGGATTGGCTCAAGCTTCAAGCTCAAGACTCTTCATTTTACATTTTAGTGATCCAAGATCACATTGAGTCTATAGGAAAAGCCAATACTATCAAGAAGGGATGAGGTGTTGTTAATGAGCCTCTTGCTTCATGTGCTTTGTGATATGCTCCAAAACCCTCAACTACTTTCCCACTTCCACAAATGACCTAAACCTAAAGCCAAAATCGGTCACACCGATTCTTCCTATCCGGCGCCACCGATTCCAAAAGTCATAGCCACTGCCACAAACCCTAAGAAAATCGGTCTTACCGATAGGGATCTCGGTCTCACCGAGATGGGATTGTAATCTCTCTGTGTATGTCCATTATCAAAATCAGTCTCACCGAGTTTGAGCAATCGTTACTACCGAGATTACAATGCAAACTCTCTGGTCAACTTATTACCAAAATCGGTCTCACCGAGTTTGTGTAATCGGTCAAATCGAGTTTGCCTGGCCAACTCTCTGGAAAGCTTATTACCAAAACCGGTCTCACCGAGTTTGTGTAATCGGTCTTGCCGAGATTATGTTATGCCCTAACCCTAACCGAATCGGTCTCACCGAGATGCATGCCAGTCCCACCGAAAAACCTAACGGTCACATTATTTGCTAAATCGGTCTGACCGAGTTTAACGATTCGGTCCCACCGAGTTTGGTAGATTGTGTGTAACGGTTAGATTTTGTGTGGAGGCTATATATACCCCTCCACCTCCTCTTCATTCATGGAGAGAGCCATCAGACTGAACCTACACTTCCAGCATACATTTTCTGAGAGAGAACTACCTACTCATGTGTTGAGGCCAAGATATTCCATTCCTACCATATGAATCTTGATCTCTAGCCTTCCCCAAGTTGCTTTCCACTCAAATCTTCTTTCCACCAGATCCAAAACCTATGAGAGAGTTGAGTGTTGGGGAGACTATCATTTGAAGCACAAGAGCAAGGAGTTCATCGTCAACGCACCATTTGTTACTTCTTGGAGAGTGGTGTCTCCTAGATTGGCTAGGTGTCACTTGGGAGCCTCCGACAAGATTGTGGAGTTGAACCAAGGAGTTTGTAAGGGCAAGGAGATCGCCTACTTCGTGAAGATCTACCGCTAGTGAGGCAAGTCCTTCGTGGGCGACGGCCATGGTGGGATAGAGAAGGTTGCTTCTTCGTGGACCCTTCGTGGGTGGAGCCCTCCGTGGACTCGCGCAACCGTTACCCTTCGTGAGTTGAAGTCTCCATCAACATGGATGTACGATAGCACCACCTATCGGAACCACGCCAAAAACATCCATGTCTCCAATTGCGTTTGAATCCTCCAAACCCTTCCCTTTACTTTCTTGCAAGTTGCATGCTTTACTTTCCGCTGCTCATATACTCTTTTCATGCTTGCTTGATATGTATTGTGAGTGTTGAAATTGTGCCTAAACTCCACTTAAACTCAAGGAAACTTAAAAACTGCAACTTTGGTACTTAGTGTCTAAACACCCCCCCTCTAGACACCTCTTCTCAAGGTCCTACAATACTACAAGAGAAACAAGCAGACACATCACAGTTTTAGCTTGTAGTATACCAAACTCATTTTGGTAAACCAGTTCAGTAGTAAGGTGAACAGGATAACAACATGAAACAAACATATATCTATGTACTATGGTTACTATATTGTCCATATCATTCTAGTTTATGTTCCCTAATCAAGATAGAGACATAGTTTAACTCATATATTTTTAAGACACAGCAGCATAGACAGAATATAAGTGTGAGAAACTACACAGCATTGGCAGCACTTGTAATGTGCATCACATGATAACATAACTGTTTATACAACTTAAACTGAAATTAACATAGAGCAAGAAGTTAGAACACCAATCCAGTTAAAGAAATAGGTTTAAAACATACTTGTTGCACCATTGGAGTTTCAATTGGATCCTTCAAATTCGAAAGTAGTTGGTATGAGTAAATACAGTGATGCAATTGCAAAGGAGTATGGACCATAGCTACGGAATCTGACCTGAGAACAGTTGCTCTTCTGCTTTAAACGTGGAGTTTGGGTTAGCTGTGGTGGTCTTCGTGCTTTGGGCACTGTAGTAGCTTTACAAACTGCTCGTGTGGGGGTACTCTATGGTGGACATGGTGCTTTGTCAACTATAAGTGGGTTACTATCCGCTGGGGTTGCGGTTAGATGGGTTGTAGCTGGTTCTCTGCCCAACGGTATAAGTGTGCAATCTGGAAGAGTCTCAATTATGTGTGGTGGGGCTAGTTTGTGGGCCAGTACAACCATGGTTCTATCTGCATCGACATGTAGCACTATCTTTTGTGAAGAACAGGTTTTTGCTCCCTTAGATACTGCCATCACCCCCTCCAATTCAAATGGCTGATAAACAAGAAAAGAAATTGAACGTACAGACATTGTATGATAGACAGATGTGGTAATTCACATATATGTTGTCTAACCAAACAGGACAGCATGACACAATTTCACATATATGATGCCTAACTAAACAGGATAGCATGACATAGTTTCAGATATATGATGGATAACTTAACAGGATATAATGGCATAATTCAACATATGATGAGTACCTAAACAGGATGACATGAAAAAACTATATGATGTCTTTCTAAAATAGGTTGGGATGAAATAATTCACATACATGTTGTCTAAGTATACAGGATGACATGATATAATTGACATAATTGATTCATATACTAAGTAGCTGGCACTCGCATGTATGATCTCTAAACTAAGCAGATAGAATTCAATATTGTCCATATGATGTCTAAACTAACCAATGCAAGACACCATATGCATCATATGAGAAATATAAACATTGCAACTTAGAGCATACACCTCAGGTGGGATATAGGACTGGTCATCTGTCTCTGAGTCCTCCTCTAAGGAGCTCCCTGTAACCATCGAGATATATGCTTCAACAGGTACCATTGCCTGCTCTGAAGACCTTGTTTTCACTCCAGGTTTTTCCATAACCGGCTCAAATGGCTGATACACATGAAGAGTAGTTCAGTATACACAGATTGTTGACAAATGGAATATGTAATGAAAAAAAATATGGCATGAGATAATTCACATATATGATGCCTGGCTCCATGGCGGTGCATAATTCACATATATGATAACTGGCTGAAAAACATGGCATTGCATAATTCACATATCTGATATAGAAAGCAAACAGGAGGCATTCACACAAAGCATGTCTAATCTAAGCAGATGGCATTGCAATACAAGACACCATATGCATGATATGAGCAATATAACCCAGCCAAGTTAGAGCATGCACCTCGGGGGGGGGGGAATACGACTGGTCATCTCTCTCTGAATCATCCTCTGAGGAGCTATCTGTAACCAGCAAGAAATCTGTATCGACAGGTAGCACCGACTGCTCAGAAGACCTTGTTTTCACTCCAGATTTTTCCCATGACCGACTCAAATGGCTGATGCACAGGAAGAGTAGATGAATGTATAAACATTGCTGACAAATGGAACACATTATGGAAAAAAATATGGCACGATACAATTCACATATACGATGACTGGCTAAACACGATGGCATTGCATGATTCATGTATATGATGCCTGGCTAAAGAAGATGGCATTGCATAATTCTCATATACTCCCTCCGTTCCTAAATATTTGTATTTTTAGAGATTTCAAATGGACTACCACATACGGATGTATATATACATATTTTAGAGTGTAGATTCACTCATTTTGTTCCGTATGTAGTCACTTGTTGAAATCTCTAAAAAGACAAATATATAGGAATGTTGGGAGTATGATATAGAAACCAAACAGGTGGCATTCAAACAAAGCAAATCTAAACTAAGCTAATGACATATAAGATGTATAATGTAAGCAATGCAAGGCGCCATATGCATGATATGACCAACATCAGCATGCCAGGTTAGAGCAAACACCTCAGGTGGTAAACAGGCATGGTCAGCTCCTTCTGAATCTCCATCTGAACAGTTATCTTCCTCTGGAATACAATCTGGAAATGCAGGAGAGGGGGGCACTTCGCCCACCATGGAGCAGCGTCTGCATGACATTATATTCGCACGCAACTGTCTTATCTTTTTCTCTACATGTTCAGTACGATTGTGTACAATATCTGACATGCATAATAAAAAAATAGTTAGATTTTGTAAGGCCTAAGGGGTGCATGCAAAAATCAAGACTGATGGTAGCAAACGAGTGGATGGATCCAAAACTAATGATAGCAGGTAGATTATAGCTTCAGTTTAAAAAGATAGACAATGGATCATCTATTGTTTGTTGCCCACCCAACATGAACCACATAGAAGACCCCAGATGAACCAGATAGTAGACAGATACTATTCGTTACTGGCTCGATATGAGACCCATGGGCAATTCAAAACTCAAGATTGAATGATAAAGTAGCAGATAATTATAACCAATGTATAACGTAAGCAAACACGAAAGACTGCAACCTCTCTTCCGGAACTGTCTAGTCCTCAGGTTCATCTGCTCAATCGATGATGGTAATGCAGTTGGCGTGGCTGCCGGCAACGGGGAAGATGATCTGAGGCGGCGAAAGAAAGTCTGCAGGGGGGATCTCTGCTGCAGTGAACGCTTCTATCGATGGTGCACCTCGGGTGGGGTGGATGACGGCACGGCAGGAGCAGGACATAACACACAGAGTTTTCTTTGACGCCAATCTGAAAATGAAGTAAATTTGTAAGGGCTCCTTAGAATTGGAGGATTCTATAAATGCAGGGACAGGAAAAACATAGGAATAGGATAGGAATGCACGTGCAAAACAGAGCATTTGGAAACATAGGATTTCAGTCAACCTGGGTGTTTGGCTCACATGAATTGGAAGAACAGAGGAATGGAGAAACAAAGTGATGCGATGAGTGTACAACCTCTTTAGCATAGCCTTGTGGACCTCAGCATCATTGGGTTGGACGTGGAGGATGGTGATGATGCTGGTGTGACTGTCGGAGGCGGGGAAGAAGATCTGAGGCCTCTCGAAACGGCGCCGAGGGTACTGCTCCGCTGTGATGGACGGTTCCGTCATTGGAGCAGCTCCGCTAAGGTGTACGGCGACGAGGCTGAAGCATGACAAGACAGACAACTTTAATCTAAAGTGGGGCCCTAATATCATCTACAATAGATGATGTAAAATACATCACCAAAAAGTGCTCGATGTAAAATGCATCAGCCGCACCACGGCCGCCCCGACAGATGCTGTAAGTACTGTTCACTCTGAACTTAACTGAAGAAAATGAACTTCACAGTCGAAACTGAATTTTACTATCCAAACTGATTGAACTAGTAACAGAGCATTGCAATAGATGTTTAGGGAGTTCGAACACTAGTAGCAGAGAAGCAGTGATCTAAATCAGCAGATGCTCGAGCAGGGAACGCACTAGTAGAGAGAAAGTCGTACAGTAGCACCACGAGCGAGTGCTAAAGCAGCAACTCCTGTAGCTGCCGGAGGTCGTGCAGCAGCAGCAGCAGCAGCGCAAGCAAGAGCAAGAGCAGAGCAGCAGCACGAACAAAAGCAGGAGCTGTGCAGCAGCGCGACCGACAGCAAGAACAGAGCCGCAGCGCGAGCAAGAGCCGGAGTGGCTGCAGCTAGTGCCGTTGTGGAAGTCGCCGCTGAGAAGCAACGACATGGGGGAGAGACGCCGTGGATGATGTGGCCGGCGACGGTGCCGTCGATGGAGACGCCATGTCTGCTCAGTATCGAGCACCGGCAGCCCCGTGAGATCGAATAAAAGATAAAATGCAGCAGTGAGTGCAGAACCTCCTTGGTGGCGTCGAGTTGGCCTCGGCTTCATCGGAGGAATTGGTGAGGGTGCTGCGGTTCCGGTGGGGCGGGTCAAGATGGCGCTGTGGGGATTGAGGTGGCGCGATAGATGAGGCGAACGTCAGGGCAGCTCCTTGGAGGTGGAGACGGGGCGGCTGATCCGGTAGGACGACGAGATCGACAACGGATCCTCATCCGGTACGGTGGATGAGGGACGGCGAGCTGTTGCAATGGACGAGGTAGTCGGGGAAGAGTCTCCAGCTGGGCGGCAGTCAGGAGGCCGACGGAGGAGCGTGGGGTTTCGCGGGTTTTGGCGGCCTCGGTGTATGAATGGGGGGGAGGGGGCGAAGGGGGAGGGGGAGCCAAGCTTAGGGACGCGCTTGTCCGAAATGTAGGGTAAGTTACCAGCGTACCCCCACCGGTTTTCACACCGCGACGTGGAGCCTCATTTCCGGCTGAGGGGTAGAAGGGGGATTTCGCGTGTCTGGGCTGTGGGAGCGATTTCGGATGAGGTGGGAGTTCTCGCCCGCATCCAAATTTCGGGATAACAAGGCGCGGCGCGGGTTGAAGAAGCGGGAGTTTCAAAGCAGGTGAGACAAAAGATACTCGAGCTTGAAAATTTCGGGATAACAAGGTGCGGATTCCTTGTTCGGCAGAACAAACTTAACGGTAAAAAAATCATACAAGACACAAGAGAGTCATGTCCCCTTTTACTATATTGCTATAGATGCCATTGAAAAAACTACAAGAAAAATGTAAAAAAATCGGGAGAACATGATTACCCTGCACAGTACCAAATCGATTCGTACATCCCTCAACAACAACAAAAAACAAATCAATTCCCACCAAAGAAAGAGTAATGTCCCTTTTTATATGATTACATATGCCATGATCTCAAATTTCAATTTTTGAATCCACGTTATGTTGAATTCGAATATATCATTAGGTGACCTTGCGGTTTATAATTGATGTAGTCATACATTTTGATCTTCCATCATATATGAACATTTTACTCCACCATGTGAACATATATATTGTCGTCTACCATATGGACTAAATTTGAATCAATTTTCCTTATTTGAATACGATTGTTGTCAAGTTATACAATAATTTAAATATTATCTTGATAACAAAAAGACATGCATATAGCAGTAATCATATTTCACTATGAACTACATGTACCATACGCTCTCCAATTCAAATATCTGTATCCATTTTATGTTGAATTCAAATCATAGTACATTATTGGTCTAGGTAGCGAGATGTTCGGGATAATCTAAACCCTGTTTTCATACGTATAATTTTTAGCTAAATTGGGACAAGTTTTGGTATAAGCCTCTTGCAAAACCGGAGATTCTCTCAACAAGCCTCGTGGTTCCGAGAGGGAACGTGTCACCTTTGTGTGCGAAACGATATATGCTGCCTCCCCTGATTTTATTTACAGAGGAAACATAGAACTATATGAGTGCCCTGTTAAATTTTGGAATTATTTCGGGTTCATTTGGCCTTTTTATACATTAATTAAGTTTCTGGACTTTTAATGTGCATAATCTAAATATGAATTGCATGCACATGCTCCGGTGCACCAAAGTGGGTTGAAAAATCGCATGTGTGTCCTTGGTTGAATTTCTAGGTCCCATGGAAGAAATGAGAATGAAATTCAAACATCTGGGCGTCATGACTCTGCCGAGAACATCGAGAAACTTAGATTTTAAATTCATGTAATGAAACTTGGCATGGTGTCATGTCATGGCACTAACATGTTGTGGTAAAAAATTGGGCCGATTTGGAAGCTCGTGGTTCTAAGAGGGAACGTGCCACCCCCCCCCCACCCTTAAGTTTCTTAACAAAGGCAACATAGAACTACATTAGTGGCATGTTAAATTTTGGAATTATTCCGGGTTCGTTTGTCGTTTTTATACATTAATTGAGTTTCTGGTCATTTAATGTGCATAAGTCAAATTTGAACTACAAGCACATGCTCTCGTGCACCAAAGTTGGTTGAAAAATCACATTTGTGTCCTCAGATGAATTTCTAGGTCCCATGCAAGAAATGAGAATAAAATTAAAACATATGGGCATCGTGGCTCGGCCGAGAACATTGAGAAACTTGGTTTTAAAATTCTTGTAAATCCAAAACACGTCTGAAAATCATGAAACTTGGTATGGATGTCATGTCATGGTACTACCATGTTGTGGTAAAAAATGGCCGAATAGGAACAGATTTTGGTATAAGCTTCTTGCAAACCGAAGCTTCTCTCAAGAAGGCTCGTGGTTCTGAGAGGGAACATGTCACCTTTGAGTGAGAAACGATATACGTTGTCCCCCTTGAGTTTATTTACAAAGGCAACATAGAACTACATGAGTGCCCTGTTAAATTTTGGAATTATCCCGGCTTCGTTTGGCCTTATTTACACATTAATTGAGTTTTTGGTCATTTAATGTGCATAATTCAAATTTGAACTACAAGCACGTGCTCCCGTGCACCAAAGTTGGTTGAAAATCACATTTGTGTCCTCGGGTGAATTTCTACTCCCATGCAAAAAATGAGAATAAGATTCAAACATCTGGGCATCGTGGCTCGGTCAAGAACATTGAGAAACTTGGTTTTAAAATCATGAAACTTGGCATGGTGTCATGTCATGGTAGTACCATGCCGTGGTAAAAAAATTGGCCGAATAGGAACAAATTTTGGTATAAGCTTCTTGCAAATCGGAGCTTCTCTCAAGAAGGCTCGTGGTTCTGGGAGGGAACGTGTCACCTTTGTGTGCATAATTCAAATTTGAAATACAAGCACATGTTCCAGTGCACCAAAGTTGGTTGAAAAATCACATGTGTGTCCTCGGGTAAATTTCTAGGTTCCATGCAAGAAATGGGAATGAAATTCAAAATTCTGGGCGTCGTGGCTGGGTTGGAAACATTGAGAAACTTAGTTTTTTAATTCCTGTAAATCCAAAACACGCATGAAAATAATGAAACTTGGCTTGGTGCCATGACATGGCACCAACATGCTGTGGTAAATTTGCAGTCCGATTTGCGAAGGCGCACACATTAACAATCAACAAAGTCATTTTGGAACAAGTGTTGTCACGTTACAATCGCAAACACAAGTATTATTGAAACCGTGGGCGTTCTACTTACTAGTACCATTTACGTGCTGCCACGCGTCCCCATTTTTTATTAGCTAGGAGGTGCCATGCAGGGTAGCTATTTGAGTACGAGAGGCGTGCAATCAGACCCCTGCGCGTGCTTACCGGGAGGAGAGCCCTTTGACCTCCATCTGCCGTCCACCTCTCTCCCAAGGTCTCCATTAATGGCGCCTGAGCCTCTGTTTAATGGCGTGGCTATGTCTCACTCGACTAAGATTTAAGAGAGAAAAAAGAAAATCTGACAGCACGGATCTTGATGTAAGACCCGACGGACCTATATAGCATCTACTGCGACTTATAGCAAGACTGATGAATATATAAGGACGATTTTTTTTATCAAAGAAGGGCTTGCCCCTTCCGATTTTCATTACTAAAAACCACCACAATTCACAAGAAGTTCAGCACAACTCCAGCCTAACACGAAGGACTAAAAGTACCAGATTGAAATCGCAACATCCCAAGAGGCCAACAAAGGCCAAACATCCGCGCTAGAACCCAACATTTCACAACCGATGACACAATCGACATCCTAAACCGATTATTACATCAAAAGAAACTAGGAAACTGAAGGAAGCCTAGCAGCAACTAGAAGAACAGCAACGCCAGGGTCGCCACAGCAAGAGTTTTCTTCATTCCAGCCTCGCAACATTGATCTTCCACAGAAAGATAAGGACGATTAATTGTCTTACATAATTAGAAAGATAATTAAAAAAGACACATGCGGCTACGCCCGAAATACACAAGGGCAAAAGAAGAAGGAAGACAAGGATCTGGCTCGCTGATCTCTACTTTCTTGATGCCTTGCTGCAGGCCGCGGGAACTAGTCTCTGCGGCGAGCGGCGATGAGCTCTTTTGTGTCCTCAAGACGCTGCTTGAGAACATCCACGGATTCCTCCACCAGCCTTTGGCGCTCGTTGTGGAGCATGTCATTCTCGTCCATAAGTTTCTTGACGATGACGCCGGTCCTCTTCAACAAGGCACTGGTCTCCTCCTGTTGGTCTGCACTTCGGACGATCTTCTCCCTCAGCAGGTCGCGCTCGGCCCGGAGCCTCTCATTGCCCTCCCTTAGTTGCCGGATGACGCCGGTAGCCTGTTCAAACGAGGCTTTCACGTCATCCTGGAACCTCGCCAAGCCGGAGATCTGATCCATCTGGCTATGGATGATCGCATGCATGCGCCTGTAACAGTCGTCGCCTGCCCGCGAGAAATTTTCCCAGGCCGCCGCAGCGCGGCGGGACATCTCTGCTGCATCCGTGGCGCGGCGGGACATCTCTGCTGCTTCCGCGGCGCGGTCGGACCAGTCTGCTGCATCGACGGTGCGGCGGGACCTCCGTGCTACTTCAGCGGCGTGGAGGGACCTCTGTGCTGCTACTTCCGCGCGGCGGGACATGTCGGCTGCTCTCACAGCGAGGCGGGACATCTCTCGTGCTTCCGCTTCCATGCTCGCCTCTCCCTGGTAGCAATCTCTTGACCCAGAACTCACGCTGGTCATGGCAGACGCAACGGAAGGATGCTGAATGACTTGTTTGTTTTTGTGGATGAGGAGTTGAGGAGGAATGTGCAGTCATCTTGGCATACTAGTATTTACAACCGAGTACTAATACACTCCTAAGTGGGAAGCCGTTTAGGTTGTGATCGGTGTGAACAGGTTTGGAATTCAATATACTAGCGTGGTACTAATACGCTCCTAAGTGGGAAACCGTTTAGGTTGTGATCGGTGTGAACAGGTTTGCAATTCAATATAGCGTGGAGTAATTTGGAATGTGACGAGATGCAAGCTCAAAAACTTGTACTCTGAGTTTAGTAGTACGTTATACAGGAACAGAAGAGGTGCACGCACGCACTCGTCCTTGCACACACGCGTCTATTTTCTCTAAAAGGAGGATGATGACCCCCGACCTCTGCATCTAGGAGTCACACACGCATCTGTAGCTACGAATTGTAATGTTCTCAACCATCTGATTGGCTCTATCATGGATGTACCTATATACTAAAACATGTCCAGATACATCTATATTTTGACAAATGGAAGGCATGTATTGTGGAACGGAGGGAGTGCTTGTCATCAAAATGGATAAAAAGGGACGTGTCTAGAACTAAAATACGTCTACATACATCTCCTTTTATCCATTTTGATGACAAGTAGTACTCTTACCCAAAGGAACTTTATATCCAACAGACACAAAATATCCGTTCGTCTGTTGGAAATTACTGATCTGATGTCGAAGTAACTGCTGCAGCGCCACCAAAACCCACCATTTCTTAAGCTAAAGTAGACCAAGGTAATACTTATATTAGCATATTACTAAGTAAACAGAAGGCACTGTCGAAACATTTAGGACATTAGCTTGTCAATCTGAATGTGGAGGGACACAAGCTTAGCCCCGGCCAGCAGCTTGGGCGGAACTATCAAGAAGGTCAGCTCCTGCACGTCGACGTCGCCGGGATCCTTGCTACTTGTCACCTCCATTTCCACCTTGACGGCATCGGTCGTGCCTTTGGGCTCCCCCGGCGGGCCATTCGCCCATAGCTTGGCCAAGTAGTGAGGAAGTGGGGACGCCCCCACTCTGATGCAGACGACTGACATGGCGATAGGCGCGCCGATGTCGAGCACGCCGCCGGCCAAGAAAAACGCGCGGCAGTCCTCCTTCGCGAACAGCAAGAGTCGTGGCTCCGACAGTGGCACTTGCAGCTGGAGCACCTTGCCGTACTGGATCCTGTGCACAGGCATGGGATGTGCGGTGCTGATGTGGTGGTAGAGCGCCGGCGGCGGGCCTTCGTAGCCGCAGACGGGCACGGGGCATTTGCAGGGCGCGAGCGGACACACGCTCTGGTGATCAGCGAGCTTGTGGTAAGTGACGTAGAGCCCACAGCCTTCGTGCGGGCACTCCACCCTCACTGACGAAAGGACGGAGTCCACCGCCATGTTCCGCACGTCGAAGACACCACCGCGCTTGCATTTCTGGCACTGCCACTGGTTCTCGGGGCGCTTGACGCGGTAGTCCACGCAGGACAGGTGCCCTCCCTTGCACTGCAGAAATCAATCCAACAGCACATCAATCAAGAAACCTGCACCTTGCTCAATAAGCCGAACGGACGAGGTGTATTCGAACCTCATACACTGGAGGCGTCAAGGGGCGGAGGCACAAGGGGCAGTGGAGCACGGTGAGGTCCATCGAGACCTTAGAGAGCTCCATCGTCGGGTCTTGTTCCTGTTCGGTCTGCATGATCTCGCCCTCCTCGTGCACAACCATCCTTCAAGGTGCATTAAATCAACACATGCAAGTACTATCAAAAGAAGAGTCACGGCATGCATGCATGCGTTGTAATTAATGCATCGGTAAACGCAAATTATTGAAATATATCGAGTGCAGTGCTTTGATGTGTCGCGTCAACTCGTACATCAACGAGAAGTTTGATTATCCTCTCCCTCGCGGACTTAACTGCACCTGCCTTTGGCTGTATGACAGGTTGGCCACACACCTGTCGGGCCCACCTGTCATAGACGCAAAGACAGGAGCATCCCTCCCTCGCCCATGAGCGTGGTGGCTGACAAGACTAGGAGAAGCTTTCACTACACGCTCTCCCTCCCGCACGCACTGGACATGCAGCAGTTCAATCGGTGCCAGATGGCCAGAAGCGTACTGTAGTACTCCTCCAGTGCAGTAGTACACCATCATTGTTCGACTTCCCGAAGAGGCGAAGAGCCAAGCGCAGCCCGGACGCTTGTGTGGCAGTTTCATGTGTAGAGTAGTCTAGATAGCGTGTACCGTGCCTGTAAGCTTAAAATCATTGGGGTCGGCTCCATGCTATGTGGCCGTCTTGAAGTTTTTTTAAAATTAAAATAGTCTTCTGGCCCTACCTGTCACCCTGGTGATTGTAGTTTGCACGCTCATCCGTTCAAGACAGGAATATATATTTTAATTTGTTTTTTTTTCGAAAAGGGGGGACTCCCCGGTGTCTGCATCAGAACGATGCATACGGCCACATATATTTTAATTTTTGATGGGTAAATGTTAGAGGTTGCAGCAAATATATTGTACACTACGGGTCTTTCAGCCAAGTTTAGAGGCAAGCATGTGGGGCCAGTGCTATGATGTGTCGCGTCAACTCGTAGAATGAGGAGAAGCTTGATTTTACTACACGCCTTTTGCCTCGCCCATGCGCGCGGTTGCTCGCAAACGAGGACATGCTTTTGCTTAGTTGTAGTACTTCCACAACAAGCTATCCGTCTCGCTCGCAGTGGACGGACATGCAGCAGTGGATTCGACACTGTAGAAGCAATAGTAGTAACATCATTGTTCGTCTTCTCGAAGAGGCGAAGAGCCGAGCGCAAACCGAATGTTGCAGTTGCGAACATTTGAGCACGCATATAGCCAGGCTCTTGCATGAGACAAAATTGCTATGTGAGCCCACTATTGTACTAGTACGTACAACTACTTGCTAGTATAGCCCTGTAAACCAGAAAGGAGTATTTGCCCTTCTAGAGATTTCAACAAGTGACTAGACTACACCTAGACGGAGTACATATGGAGCAAAATGAGTGAATCTGCACCGTAAATAAATACGTACTAGTTCTATCGTTTTCCTCTCCGAGGTGCACAATATTGAGTATACTGACTAGTCTCTTTTTGACACACATTTACGTTTTTTTTGACACAGTACAGACGCAAGCGCTCATATGCACGCGCATACACTCACCCCTATGAACGCACACACGCACGGCACTATCGTCTTGAAATTTACGAAGTCACCATAGGCACCTCGTCGTCGACGGGTCCATAGGTGCTTGAATGCCAAGGAGGAAGAGGGTAGCGGTTCCCGAGACGTTGAACGGTCAATGATGCATCCTCAATTACATGCAGAGGGAATTAATTGGAGAAACAGACTAGAGCCAGCACGATGTGAATGCAACAGAGTTTGGACTCTCATATAATAAAGGCGCCCCACCACTCCAATCCATCTACTCCCAAGTCTCTGCGCAACACTGCTCACTCCAATCCAAGACCAAGTGACCAGAAGCCACAAGCACCTATGGAGGCGATGGATGCGAGCGGCAGTCGGTTGTGCCAAATCATCCAAGGCGCCGGCCTGCGGCCCCGCACCGTGCAGCATTTCCAGACGGTGCTGGCGACCGCAGGCATCGTAGCTCTTGCTGACGCCGGCTTCGCCTCTCGCATGGATGACATGATGGTCAACTCCATCCGCAAGTTCACCGCCATCAAGAAGCGCGCGGACGACCTTGTCGTACTGCTCCAGCCCGCGCGCCCAGGATCCTCATTACCTGCCACCCTCATCGGCCTACATGGTGACGAACTCTTTCAAGCCCTGGTGGCCCTGCAGGTGCCGGAGGTCGCGACGAAGAATGTGTACCTCGAGGCCGCGCTCGCCGCGCAGCGCCTCGCCATGCAAGAAACCGTTGACCTGCACATCCACGTCTATGAGGAAATCGTCTACATAGGCCACTACAAGGCAAACGAGGACAGAAAGACGTTGGCCTTCTTCCAGCGGCTGGAATCTTTGGACACTATTGTTTAGAAGCACATCGACCTGGCCACGAAAGCCGCTGCTACTTAGGCGCCGTTCGGTGGGCCGGCGCCCTGAGTCGATGAAGTGGACGTCATCGATGGATGCATCTCTTCTTCTTGCCTCCTGTAACCAGCACTGCATCGCCTCATGGCCTTAATGTTTTATTAGTATAGTACTCCCTCCGTTCCCAAATATAAGTCTTTCTAAAGGTTCCAGCAAGTGACTACTACATACGGAGCAAAATGGGTGAATCTACACTCTAAACTGTGTCTTCATACATCTGTATGTTGTATTCCATTTGAAGTAGTATCTAAAAAGGCTTATATTTATGAACGGAGGGAGTATATGGCATTTTTTATTCCAGTCGTAATGTTTTCACTGTGAGGTGGGGCCGCAGTTGAGCAAACCCACCCCACCCACCGGGCGTCCGCCGAGTTTAGAGCAAGTACAATAAGGTGATGTAGGCGGGCTATAAGACATTAAATATTATATTCTTGCTTACTTAGAAGAGAGAGAAGAGGAGAGAGAAGAGAAGCGGGCTAGTAGTTAACAGCCGGATGTAGCTTGTGCTCCTAGGTACTTTGTGAGAGAGTGGAATGGGCCATGTATCAACAAAGTAGTACATATTTATATCTAGCTATTGTACTTGTTGGCTATAAACTTGACTATATGTGACATGGCAACATCATATAGCCAGCAGCTGGCTATATTATTAACCATGCTCTTAGAGAGTAGAAGAGAGAAACAAGGGAGGAGGGCTAGCTGTAGCACGGACGCTGTTGTCAGATGGGACTCGTGTTTATAGAATAGGAGTACTGAGCACTCGTGCCTCTTTTTTTTGAGGGAAAAATTAGTCGTATGTCTAGTACCACTAGTTGGGTGCATGCGACCTATAGGTGTCATCACTTTAGGTCTACTTTTCGAACCGCGGCTACGCTTCACAGTACATATTTTTCACGCATTTATCCTCCTATATGTACTCCTAGGCTATTTCCACGTGCTCCCATTCGCCGACATGTGGGACATAGAGCATCTGGGTCGTAGTGCATGCATGACTCGGAGCATATGCCGGGGTACTTTACATTTCAGACCTCACGAATTACATGCAAACCCCCCGTAGAAGAATAAATAAATCAATGAATTACTACATGAAACCGGATTATTTTCATGGAAACCGGAGCACGTTCATTAAATTTTGGACATAACACGTTGATAAAAAATGACCGGACCTAAACCAGTCTAAGGGCCTCTTTGATTTTTCCCGAAAAAAGGGCCTCTTTGACTCGCAGGATACTGAAAACACAGGAATGGGGAAAGTATGATGGCGATGAACCGAGACGAGGAGAACTCTAACTCAGTTAGAGGTTAGAGTTAGATTCTAACCCTGAACTAACTCTAAACCAAAGAGGTGTATGGATGGCAGGGTTAGATTGACAATAAATGCTCTATCTCAATCATTTGACTACTTTGGACCCTATTTTTAGTCAGACTAAAATAAGTCCCTTGGATCCAAGCACCCTCTTGGTGTGGCCGGCTCTTCTGTGGCCTCCTCCCGCTCACAATTGACATAAATGAACCATCTATACAATCAAGCATGCAAAACATGATAATTTTTACTTTGTCCATACAAATGAGATATCCCACTTAAACATACAAGTCGTCAATCAAGCTTCACAAAATAAAAAAACACTTCATGAAACAAAGAATGAGCTAACTCATCACAGAAGTTGTTCATGATAGGGAGGGACCCCGGAGCCCCTCATGCACTGAGGGAGGAGCTCGCCATCGTTGCTCTGGAGGAAGGCTCTATAGAGCCCAAGCCCCGGGAACCCCTCCGACACTGGCCCTTGCGAGTTGAGGTCGACACCAGCATGGGTAGCAGGGCCGCTTGCCGCCGACTGGGAACTTAATCTTTGGGCCTCTATAAATAATGCAAGCTTGTAACTAAAATACCTAGAAAGGTGAACTGAATCTTTGGGCCTCTAGAAATAATGCAAGCCTGAAACTAAAATACCTAGAAAGGTGAACTGAATCTTTCGGCCTCTAGAAATAATGCAAGCCTGAAACTTAAATACCTAGAAAGGTGAACTGAATCTTTGGGCCTCTAGAAATAATGCAAGCCTGAAACTGAAATACCTAGAAAGGTGAACTGAATCTTTGGGCCTTTAGAAATAATGCAAGCCTGAAAATGAAATACCTAGAAAAGTGAACTGAATCTTTGGGCCTCTAGAAATAATGCAAGCCTGAAACTCAAATACCTAGAAAGGTGAACTGAATCTTTGGGCCTCTAGAAACAATGGAAGCCTGAAATTGAAATACCAAGAAAGGTGAACTGAATCTTTGGGCCTCTAGAAAGATTTATTACCTCCTCAAGCAGCATCAAACAATTCCATGCGTGCACCACAAATCTATAGCAAGTTTGATCAGGATCTACTTTTCCAAATCAGAATTAGCGCTAGAGCAAGAAATATCAATGATATGGCCGTGAGACAGAGAAGGAACGAAGAAACTCACCCCTCTTGCGACCTCCCTGGTAGATGCGCCGCCGCCGTGCATGACAGAGGGAGAAAACGACTAGTGAAGGGGGAGCGGGGCGACCTTCGAAGGTCGGAGGGAGAGGGCAGCTGGAGTAGGGCGGCGGAGGCCGGAAGGAGAGGGCGACCGGAGGAGAGAGAGGGCGAGCGGCGCTTGGGCGGGCGGCCCTATGGGGAACAGAGAGGAGTCGTGTGAGAGGGGGGGGGCGATCTGGTGCGGGCAGGTGAGATTTTTTTAGGGGAGCGATCTGGTGCGGGCAGGTGAGATTTTTTAGTTCTCTTTTAGTGGGCCCAGGATAACTAACCCAATTAGAACCTCTCCACCGGGCTAGTTTTTTTAGCTGGGTTAGAGCAAACTAGCTCAAACTAACCCCTCTTGTTTTGATAATTTGAGGCTATTTCAACCCAAACTAGCTCTAACTCAGGGATCCAAACAAAGAGGAGTGTTACTGTACATGCTACAGTGTGGACCGTAGCACATTGTTTTTTATGGCCATATCACCACATTATTGTTTTCTACTGCTGGTTCACTGGGCTATCGTGGTTCGCACGGCTGGTTCACTGGGCTGCCGTGGTTCGCACTCCTCCGACCTGAGTAGTACTCCCTCCGTTCCTAAATATAAGTCTTCGTAGATATTTCACTATGGACCACATACGGATGTATATAGATGCATTTTATGTGTAGATTCACTCATTTTTCTCCGTATGTGGTCCATAGTGAAATCTCTCCAAAGACTTATATTTAGGAACGGAGGGAGTAGTATAGTAAAAGTAAATACCGCATCATTCTTTGCTCCTTCTTACTACTCCGACATGTGGGAGAGCCAGCATCCGGGTCGACGTGTCATGCACCAGATTAGAGCGCGGAACGGAAGGGGGGCATCACCCCGGTCGGAGCGCCAGTAATTCATGACTATAGTGAGTGGTCATATCACAAGTCTTTCCAGCAGTAACGCACCATCAAATCGCACAGCCCCACTCGCTCACCCTCCTCGCCTCTTTGTCAAACCGCCTACCCGAAAACTGCCGCACGTACTGCCCGGGAAAAGCCCCGCCCTCAACTTTTAACTACGCGAAAATAGTTTGAGCTTGTTCGTTCTATATAAATACAGTACTTACTGTATGTTTATTCACCCGTTGGGTTGTTCAATGAATGGAGGGGCGGGGAGCACAAGTGAACAATACTACCTTTGTCCGGGTTTATTGGTCCCCATTGTATTTCGTGCCAAATTTTGACTATAGATTAAACTAAGAAAATGTTCACGCATGTCACCAAACATTATATTTTTCAAAACTATGTTCAAATATGAATCCAATGAGATAATTTTTCTTGACATGCATTAATATTTTGTTAGTTAAATCTTTAGTCAAAATTTGGCACAAACTATAAAAGGGACCTATAAACCAGGACAGAGGTAGTACTGTAGTAGTAGTAAGTAGGAGTCGTAGAGTAGTCACCTTAAATAGAGAGTTTCTTTTCTTTAATGCCATGTACACAAATTGAAACGCTTGTTGTGGAGAGAAAAAAGATAATCACTCCACTATATATGGATGCAGGGGCCTGAGCGCTTGCTTTACTAGGGTTGCTCTCTTCATTCTCTCATCCTCTCCAGATATAAACAAGACAGCGGTAGCGACATTTTTTCTCTGCTCACCGTTGGTCACAGATCGGGCCAGATCCCTTCGGCCGGTGTGTGTAGAGGACTAAAAGGTGCATCGTTCACGCGGTCATTGCCGCCGAGGGAGGAAACCCATAGCTGCCGGAGGGGCCTGATCCTCCTCCCGTGTCATTCTGTCCGACTCAGCGCCGGCTCGGGAGGTCCTCCGACCCTTCTTCCTCCCTGCCGTATTGTCCGTCAATCCGACCTTCCGCCGCCGACATCCCGGCGACCCTCAGGTATAAGTTCTTCGAAAGCGGCCTTGCTCTACTACCCCAGCTCCCCATGTGTCTGCATGTGCATCTTTTTCCACTCCCATCAGCTCTTCCAAAGCCACCTAAATTTTTAGTATTATTAGAGGTAAAGCTACTTCATGCATTTGAATCTAGGGCTTTGTTCAAACAATGAAGAAAGGGGGGAAAGTTGTAGCATGAATCTAGGACTTGATTCAAAGAGGAAATAATATGGTGAAAGTAGTAGAGACCGGATACCCAACTGGTCTCTTGGTTGAAAAGGGAAATAATGGGAAAACACAGTACAAACTGGATAAGGAACAGATCTATTATTGGTTGAAAAAAGGATAGAAAGTGGCGGCTGGTGGACAAGTCAACAGAGTATGTCCAGGATTAGATTTGCTGCCATCACATAGTAAAAGGTCTCTAGGATTAGATTTGCTGCCCTCACATAGTAAAAGGTCTCGGGATTAGATTTGCTGCCCTCACATAGTAAAAGGTCTCAGGATTAGATTTGCTGACCTCACATAGTAAAAGGTCTCAGGAATAGATTTGCTGCCCTCACATAGTAAAAGGCCTCCAGGATTAGATTTGCTGCCCTCACATAGTGAAAGGTCTCCAAGATTAGGTTTGCTGCCCTCACATAGCGTGAACAAGCTCGGCATCACCACTTTATGCCTCCTTGTAGGTACATTGTGCTGATGCGTCCACTGTCGCATGTCCTTATACCAACCTTTTGCTGTTTTTTTTGCGGGTAAACCAACCTTTTGCTGTAAGGGCGCATGTAAAATGAAGCGATCACACTGTTACCTTAGGGACATGTCTAACCAGTGTTATTGTTAATCTAATGCCTCCAGTGATAAGATGCAATTAAACTATGTTACAAATGGCACTCCTGCTGTTTTCCCCAGTATGATAAGTAAGTTGCTCCTTTACGCTGCTGAGTGTCCTGGTGTCCCCACGGTCCCATGCCCTTAAACCAACTCTTTAGCTGCTGTTGATTTACTGTGTCTGGTAAACAAGCAATGCCACCATTAAAGTAATCCCATATCTGAGGAATCTCATTGTTGATCGTAATGCTTCTGGTAACATGAAGCATTGCTGACGTTTTAAAATTTCTACTGTCCTTGCGTGATTGCCATGAACATAATTAAGATGCTTCTTTTCATTTTGTATATGTTTTGTATATTCTTATTGACCAGCAACTGTTTACTTTCTATCATTTTGTGCAGATAGGGATATCCATTTCACCTTGTTGCTATTGTGACCTTTTGGTGAACTGCACAAAACACTTTTTTTTGGAATGAGTGTCTTGTGCAGTTCAACTAAAATGTCACATGGGCAACATCTCTCAATTTTGGTGGAACTACGCAAAATGGTTAAACTAAAGTGAAACCATGCTCTCCTGTCTCCTTGTTTGTGCTATGCAAACATGTTGTGCAAACAGGAATACTCTACTACAGATGTTGTGACGGTCAAGAGCAACATCTCTCAATTTTGGTGGAACTGCACAAAATGGTTCAACTAAAGCGAAATCATGCTCTCTTGTCTCCTTGTTTGTGCTATGCAAACATGCTGTGCAAACAGGAATACTCTACTACAGATGTTGTGACGGTCAAGAGCATTCGCCAAGTTCTTCGATTGTATGACATGGCTAGCCAAGATGGATTTAATCCCGATATTCACTTTATCAAAAGGCTCTAATGGCTTGGTTCTGAATCTTGCAAGCTGGGAATCAGTGAGATGTGTAGGCATCTTTGTTGTACTTACTATTTGAATCTTATTTGTTGGTTCTTAATCTTGCAAGCTGGGAATCAATGAGACGTGTAGGCACCTTTGTTGTACTTATTATTTGAATCTTATTTGTTGGTTCTGAATCTTGCAAGCTGGGAATCAATGAGATGTGTAGGCATCTTTGTTGTACTTATTATTTGGATCTTATTTGTTGGTTCTGAATCTTGCAAGCTGGGAATCAATGAGATGTGTAGGAATCTTTGTTGTACTTATTATTTGGATCTTATTTGTTGGTTTTGAATCTTGCAAGCTGAGAAACATGGCATGATGATGCAGAGGACAGCAACCATAACAAACAATTCAAACTTGGTAGTATTATCTTTGTGAAAGTGCGACAAATGTGCTGATCATGTGCGTCCTGAGAATAATAATTCTAATTGTTGTGCATGTTGATCCCATGGCAATGATAGAACGAGCCAATGCATTGCTTGTTTTAAGTATAAATTTCTATTAAAGCTAATTAAATTTAAGTAAAGTGACCACTAACTCCTGTTATTACAGTACCAATACAGACCCGCTCGTGAACCGACGTGTGGACGGAGTAGGTTTCTTAATGGAGGCGTTTGAATGCGCCGAGGGTGCATCTTCTGTCGGGCGTGCAGCGGACGAGGGAGGGGTAGTAACTGTTGTCGCCTGTACACACTCAGCTTACTGTTGAATCTAGTTCCCCAAGAGCTGAAAAATGTACTGCTGCCGCCGCCTACACTCTCGTTCACTCGAAGAGACTCCAAAGACGATCCGAGGGGTGAGCCTGCTGGATATGGACTTCAGCAAGGAGTTAGTTCGCCGTTCAGTCCTATGGCTGCACCAAGTTGAATGTGATGTACACCAACGATACGGACTCAGTGAAGCTCTGCCTCGCCTCAGTCCTATGGCTGCACCAGGTTCTGGAGCATTCTCCCATTTCATCGGCAGCGCCGACTGCACCTTCGCTACGGTGGAGAGAAGTAAGAACGCGACGATTCGGCCATCTGGTGCAACAAGCTTGTCGACATCCAGAAGCAATACAAGATCATCAGCAACGGGCAGGAGAAGGACTCCGTGGTTGACCTTGCTGAGACCATCGTCGACCCCTGATACGCCAACATGAAAGAAGACGACCTGAACACGTGGGAGGTACATCTGAATCTAGCCTACATAACCTACGCGACCAAGGACGCATATGCATGCTACGACATGTACAGGCAGATTTTGGACATGAGGGCGTGTCTACTTCCCGTAACCGACGAGTACACGGACAGCCGCAGCGTCATGATCAAGCGTGCCAGGAAGGTCTAGATGTTGTACTTTATCTGTTTATAAGCACCTTTATCATCTGAGTTTTTCATGCATTAGCCTATGTGTCGTAATTATCTGTTTTGTCCGAAATATTTCTTTTAAGAACCCATTAACCTGATTGCTTTTTTAGTGGCTATTTGCTAATGTATGTAAACTAGTTCACTTGTCCGTACAAAAAAACTAGTTCACTCGGCTGCCGTGCTTTGAATCTCCTTCCTCCCAACATATTCCTCTCCTCAGGTGGACCCAGCAGGTCTCTGAATTTTCTCCCACTTTCTTTTTCGATGTAAACTAAGTTTTCTCCCAGTACTTTCCCCTAGAACCAACTCAACTGTCCCATGTCTAGCCTAAAAAATAATAATACCCCACGTACTATTAACTCATCAAATTAAAATGATATTTTATTTGGTAAGTTGAAAGTTCTTACAAAGTTCTTGCCAAGTTAACTCCTAGTTATTGCATACATAAGCTTGCAAAGATTTTACTGACGTGCAATCATGTTTTTATGTTTTTATAACATTTCTCCGTCTAGCCCAACATGATATTTTCACCCAGCCCAGCAAGTCCGCGGATTTCGAGAAAAATGCAAATGGGATTTAAACGGGCTGCATAGATGCTACATCATTGTTTCACACAGCCCACCAAATGGACTAAAAAACAAATGGACTGGCTGACATGTGGGCCAGTAGGTCGAAGCCTAAGAAGGCATTGGATTTAACATCCAACGGCCGGCATTCTTCTTCAATCTCTCGTCTTCTTCCCCTAGCTCTGCCGGAACCGCCTGCTCCAGCCTTCGGCGTCCAGCGGCGTTGTTTTGCGCTCCTCAGCGAAACGCTACCCCGCCGACGGCTAGGCCATCCCTCCACTCCGCACCTCCTGTTATTTTCTACTGAGTGTAGGCCCACCCCGCACCCGAACCAGTCAAGTTTCCCACTCCTCTCCGTCTGCGACTCCACTGCCGCGCTTCCCCATCTCCGGGTCGTTCCAGTCTGGGGCCTTGCCGTCGTCCACCGCCTCGGTGTGCTCGGTGCGGCGTGGTCAACATACGAGAGTCATCGGAAGAGGACTGTACATGGAGAGCCTGACGGCTGGGACCCACGAGGTCCATGGTCGCACGCAAGGAAAGTTCCTCCTTATTACGCACTATACGTGCACTGTACGTGGGAAGGGCTTCTGTATTTCACAAAGAAAACATCCCCCCCCCCCCCCGCTGACAGGTCGGACCCACCAGGTATATCTTCGCACGCAAGGAAGTGCCTCCTTATTACGCACCAAAAAATGAATACCCCCTGCTAGTTGGGACCCACCATAGTGGGTGGCTGACTTGTGGGCCTACTAAGTTGACAAGGACGGAGGGCTTTGTCAACTTAGTCAATATGAACGATTCTAGCTCCAGTGACCGTACGATGTCCATCCAACGGCCATAGTGCTTCTTCAACCTTTGGTCTTCTTGCTCCAGCCGCCCAAAGCAGCGCCGGTCGTGCTGCGTGCTCCTGCCTCTCGTGGCCGGCTGTGATGCCGCAGAGGCCTCACCGCCCCTACTACTCCCACCGCTGGCCCAGGGTATCCCTCTACTCACCCACACCCCCTGTTATTCTGCGGCAATAGCAGCCTCACGCCGCAGCCGAACCAGTGAACCCTTGTACTCCTCTCCGCGTGGGCATCCACTGCCGCGTGTTCCCCGGCTCCTCGTCGTCCCCTTCCTAGGCCTCGCCGTCGTCCACCGCCTTGGTGCTCTCGGCGCGGCATGGTCAATGTGGTCATTGACCGACTTCCATCGGAAGAGTACTGTACGTGGAGAGGCTGACAGCTGGGTCCAAGGCCACAGCCCAGTTTTTTTGTGATTTGCCAAGTAAGTCGCTTTGTCAGGCCTGTTCGGCTGCAAATCTTTCAAGACGAGGAGAGCTTCATTCGGCTGGCCGAGAAAATGGCCTATTAGTAATGAGAAATGGGTTGTACATTTTTAAAACACTTCAAACCGATAATTAGTTTCAAATATCTTTTTTTTCATTTCAAGATTTTAAATTACATTAATTTTTATGCGTGGAGAATTTGTTGGATTTTATATTGATATACATTTATTTTTAAAATCAGTTTGAATGTGAGTCGAAATTTCGGGATTAAAAACAGTTCGGACCGCACCGAAATATGCAAAATTTCGTATAATTTTTTAACCGTGGCCACAATATGGGCTATAATGCTAACAAAAATAATATGGGCTCCAAACAAAACCTTAAGAATTAGCAAATGGGCTGTAAATTATTAGAAATAATGGCAGATGGGTTGTATGCTGTTTTCCACAGATTTGAGACTTTCCTAAAAAAAGGTTGACGCACAAGCAGTGACTGTTGGATGGCCATCCAACGGCCGTCGTGCTTCTTCAATCTCTGCTCTTCCTGCTCCAGCCGCTCAAACAAGCGCCGGCGGGACTGCCTGCTCCCTCCTCCCCGCGGCCGGCTGTGCTGCCACGTAGGCCTCACCGCCCCACCATACTCCCATCGCTGGCCTAGCCATCCCTCTACTCACCCACACCTGCTGTTATTCTCCGGCGACGACAGACGAACTCGTTCAGTCGTACTCCCCTCCGCGTGGGAAACAACTGCGGAGTCTTCCCTGCCTCCGTGTCGTTCTCTTCCTAGGCCTCGCCGTCGTCCACCGCCCTGGTGCTCTCGGCGCGGCCTGGTTAACGTGGTCAATGACCGACATTCATCTGAAGTGGATTGTACGTGGAGAGGCCGACAGCTGGGTCCATGGCCGCACGCAAGGAAATGCCTCCTTATTACGCGCAAAATAATTATTCCTCCACCTGACATCGGGGACCCACCGAAAGGGCCTCAGTATTTCGCGAAAAAACGTTACTGCCGCTGACAGCTTGGACCCACCAGCTATATCTTCGCACGCAAGGAAGTGCCTCCTTATTACGCACAAAAAAATGAATACTCCCCCTCTTAGGTGGGACCCAGTATAGTGGCAGGCTGACTTGTGGGCCCACTAAGTTGACGGGGACGGAGGGCTTTGTCAACTTAGTCAATATGCACGATTCTAGCTCCAGTGACCGTACAATGTCCATCCAACGGCCGTAGTGCTTCTTCAACCTCTGGTATTCTTGCTCAAGCCGCCCAAACCAGCGCCGGTCGTGCCTCGTGCTCCTGCCTCCTGTGGCCGGATGCGATGCGGCGGAGGCCTCACCGCCCCCTACTACTCCCACTGTTGGCCAGGCCATCCCTCTACTCACCCACACCCCATGTTATTCTGCGGCGACGGCAGCCTCACACCATAGCGAACAAGTGAAACCTCTTACTTCTCTACGTGTGGGCATCCACTGCCGCGTCTTCCCCGGCTCCGCGTCGTCCCCTTCCTAGGCTTCACCGTCATCCACCGCCCTGGTGCTCTTGGTGTGGCGTGGTCAACATGGTCAAGGAATGGCTTCCATCAGACGTGGACTGTATGTGGAGAGGCTGACAGCTGGGTCCACGGCCGTAGCTAGGAAGTGTCTCCTTATTACGCGCAAAATAATTATTCCTCCACCTGACAGAGGGGACCCACCGGACGGGCCACCATATTTCACGAAAAAACGTTTCCCCCTGACTGCTGGGACCCACTAGCTACACCTTCGCACGTAAGGAAGTGTGTCCGGGCAAAAAAAACGATTCGCCCCCCTGACTGCTGGGACTCACCAGCTACATCTTCGCACGCAAGGAAGTGCCTGACAGTCGGGACCCACCTAGTCGAAGCATACGTAGCATTATCATTCTGGTCGCGAACGTGTACGTACATACTGGTCGATGTAGAGGCGCGCACATGTTGTAGATGTGGGCGCGCATGTGTCGTAGTAGAGGCGCGCACGTAGCATGTACACGTACGTACAGTGGCGAGGGTGCAAGAAAGAAAATATGGCCACGTACGTACATACTGGCAGGGTCTCGAACGCCTACTCGCGCATATGTACATGGCTGGGTCGGAACGGAGAAACAGCGCCGTCATCGTGTTCATGGGGAGGCAACGAAATGCGTCGTGTTCATCGGGAGGCAATGGAACGCGTGGGAGCCAACCGGCTGGGTCGGAACGGAATGCGTGGCCGTGTTCATCGGGAGGGCTTGGACGGAACAGGCGATGGAAACGAGGCCTGGCATACCGCACAATAGAGGAAACGGCCTTGTGTTCGACCGGCCACATTCGAAACAGGATCCTGTTCATCGGGAGGGGTCTGGCGTACCGCAAAATGGAGGAAACGGACCTCCTACGGTCAAAACGGGGTCTTGTTGATCAGGAGGGGCCTGGCGTACCGCAAAACGGAGGAAACAGACCTCCTACGGTAGAAATGGGGGTCCTGTTCATCGGGAGGGGTGTGGCGTACCACAAAACGGACGAAACGGACTTGTGTTGGAGCGCTACGGTCAAAACGGGGGGGGGGGGTGTGGCGTACCGCAAAATAGGACTCCACGGGATACTGTTCATCTCCACCGTCGACCTCCTCCAGCCTCCACGGGCTACCGTCGACCTCCTCCAGCCTCCACGAGCTCCTGTTCATCCAGCCTCCATCGCGCGCTACTCCACCGGCTACTGTTCAACCACCCCTCCACGGGCACCCCTCCACCGTCTACTGTTCATCCAGCCCTCCACACCACAGGGTCCTATTCAACCACCCCTCCACGGGCACCCCTCCACCATCTACTGTTCATCCAGCCCTCCACACCACGGGGTCCTGTTCAACCTCCCCTCCACGGCCACCCCTCCACCGTCTACTGTTCATCCAGCCCTCCAAACCACGGGTTCCTGTTCATCCAGAAGCAACGCCACCGCTCACTTTTCATCCAACTCCCCCCCCCCCCCCCCCGCAACGCTCACTGTTCATCCCAGAGGCAGCATCGATCGGCTTCAGTTAGCAGCAGTAGCGAAGGAATCGCTCCATCGGGTTCAGTTAACAGCCATCGATCGATCGCTCGGGTTCAGTAACGTGTAGCCTGCAGTGCAATCGCTCGGGTTCAGTTAGAGCCCAACGCCTCGCTCGGCTTCAGTTAGAGCCAATGCCTCGCACGCACGCACGTACGTATGAGAGAAACGTGCATCGCTCCGCCCCCGACCTCCCACCATAATCGGCAACTCCCCGAAATTTTCCTCCCCCTCGCTTCTACCACGGTTTTTTCCTTCATGGACAGCCCAAAGAATGTCATGCAGCTGCGTCTCTGGCCCGCCCAGGACGAAAAGCCCATTTTCTGTCATGATTTTTGTCATAGAAGTAGGAGCCCACCACATCTATGATGATACCGGGTTTTGTCACAATTATCGTCATAGAAGTGTCATATGTATGACAGAAAAAAATTTCGTTCGGCCCAAAATGTCACGGATGTGTCTTTTTTTTGTAGTGATAGGCATCACGCTCAAGATTAGTAGACCGACTCCTGTCTGCATCTACTACTATTACTCCACACATCGACCGCTATCCAGCATGCATCTAGTGTATTAAGTTCATGGAGAAACAGAGTAATGCAATAAGAATGATGACATGATGTAGACGAGATATGTTTATCTATTGGCTTAGATATAGACCCCATCTTGTTATCCTTAGTAGCAACGATACATACGTGTCGGTTCCCCTTCTATCATTGGGATCAAGCACCGTAAGATAGAAACAACTACAAAGCACCTCTTCCCATTGCAAGACAAATAGATCAAGTTGGCCAAACAAAACCCAATATCGAAGAAGAAATATGAGGCTATAAGAAATCACGCATATAAGATATCAAAGAAGACTCAAATAACTTTCATGGATAAAAACATAGATCTGATCATAAACTCAAAGATCATCGGATCCCGACAAACACACCGCAAAAAGGCTTACATCATATGGATCTCCAAGAGACCATTGTATTGATAATCAAGAGAGAGAGAGAGAGAGGAAGCCATCTAGATACTAACTACGGACCCGTAGGTCTACAAAGAACTACTCACGCATCATCGGAGAGGCACTAATGGAAGTGGTGAACCCCTCCGTGATGGTGTCTAGATTTGATCTGGTGGTTCTAGACTCTGCTGCAGCTGGAATTGATTTTCGTCGACTCCCCTAGGGTTTCTGGAATATTGGGGTATTTATAGAGCAAAGAGGCGGTTCAGGAGGCACCCGAGGTGGGCACAACCTACCAGGGCACGCTTAGGCCTCCTGACGCACCCTGGTGGGTGCTCCTCCCCTCGAGGCACTCCCAGGTGCTTCCTTGGCCTACTGGATGTCTTCTGGCCCAAAAAAACCTCCAGGAGCTTTGGTGCGTTTGGATTCCGTTTGATATTGATTTCCTGCAATGTAAAAAACATGGAGAAAACAGCAAGTGGCACTGGGCACTATGTCAATAGGTTAGTACCAAAAAATGATATAAAATGACTATAAATGATTGCAAAACATCCAAGAATGATAACATAACAACATGGAACAATCAAAAATTATAGATACGTTGGAGACGTATCAGCATCCCCAAGCTTAATTCGTGCTCGTCCTCGAGTAGGTAAATGATAAAAACAGAATTTTTGATGTGGAATGCTGCCTAACATGTTCATCACATTTGTTTTCTTTATAGCATGGACATATGGACTTTTATCTTTCCCTAATAATAAAGCAGTTATTGCTTCTGCCCGCCCTCTCACCGTCATCAAAAGTGCCCCTAAAAGTTGATAATATTTACCCCACTGCCACACGTAAGTAATACTAAAAAGGAAAAAGACGGTTTGTTCGTCCGGTCCTGGCCGACCATCTCCAATGGCCAGCCGCATCCCCTCCAAACCCTATAAGCCTATCCCACGATCCAGTCTCCCTCGATCCCCTCTATTCCTCGTGGCAGCACCGCCACCTCCCCGAATCAGCTCCCCTAAAAAATAACCTCCCCGAATCACCACACAGTGAGGCACGAGAACCCCCGCGCTCGATCCCCTTGACCTTGAGGTCGCCTCTCATGGCGCCCACAGCTACAGTGCCGCCTCAACCTCTCCTACCTCGTGTCCCCTTTCTTCATGTGGTCTGCCTGCCCGCATGAGCTCGCCCTTGCGGCCATGGCACCCCGCCAACCACCTCCGTCCCCATGGCGCTGCGACCCCATGTTTGCTCCCGCTGATGAGCGTCGTCGCCTGCAGTGCCCTACATCCGCGCCCGCCTCTCCTTTCTTCCTTCTATGGTCCCGCGCCACCACAGCCAGCGCTATGGCGGCTCCTCAATGTTTCCCCAATGGAGTTAGACCATCGACCATCGAGCCACCGACAATCTTGAGTCCTTCAATCTTTGGGCCGACAAGATGAAAGAACGACAACATGGAATTCTTGGCTCATCGTTTCGAGGAGGCCAGGTCACTTCCGATATCGAGATCGAGATGGCTCACTGCTAGATCGAGCTCGATGTTGTTGATAAAATCTAGAAAAATATTAGATGGAGAACAAGAGGCCATGGGAATGTAGAAAGAGCCTGCCGTCGCTCGCTGGATGTGCTCTCAATCGATGCCACCCCACCCCATGGACAGAGCCACCTTGCGCTAGAGGTCATTGCCTGAGTTATCGCTAATCACGAGCTTGTGTGGCATGAGCTGGGGTCGCTAATTTGCGGAGGCTGTAGGAGCCGACAAGGACACACCACACGCTCGACAGGGGCACTGGTTGGGCTTGCAGCTGGCGAGGGCAGTAGCATGAAGTGGTAGTGCATTTGGACGAAGAGATTGCTGCAGCTGTGTGACTACTACTACTGCTAATATTCATTGTTGTGCAGTTGTTTCCTACTGCTAAAATGCAAGAAAGAACACTATAAACAAAGGATGATGCATACTATGCTCACTCTCTAAATTCATTTGCAGCAGGTATCATTAAATTTTGTGTCATTTCAGGTGTTTGAAATGCCCAACCACACCGTCAACACAAAATTACACCTATATGATTGGGTATCAAGCTGTTACTATTTTCAGGATTCGGTGCATTAACAACAAGCCAGATCATGAATTTTGTGTCATGTAAGCACAATATACCCATCTTGTGGCAAACTGAGTTTTTGGATGATTGGGACCGGGCTGGAAGCTCCACGGCATGGATGACGCAGAAAGGCTGAGGTATAATTTAGTTCATGCAGTGATTTTGTACTAGCAATACATGCTTCTTGATATTTATTGTAGTTCATACCAGTTGTTCGGTCTAGTTACTATCAATTATGACCATATTATTTTCAATAATTTACTTTTGAAGTTCTCATTTTAAAATCTTTGCTAATAATTTAGAGTCAAACTAAAATTTCAAGTTATTTGTAAACCAAACCTATCAAAATCACATTGATTTCTCGAAATATAAGCACGCATGCGGAGATGCTAGCACAGATCTACAGAAATGACCCTAGCGTAGTCGCCGGCCTGGCGTTAGTAGAATAGTTACTCTGCCATATTAAGAAAAGTAGAATAGTGTTTCTACTTCAATCTTTTCTTCGCCTGACCCTCTGATGTACATCATCCTCCCTTCCATTTTATTTTGATTGTTACAACCGTTGCAACGCACGGGCATTTTGCTAGTATGATTCAAAGCAATAGTCTAGTTTTGACATGAAGACTTTAATACTCAAGCATATCAACAACCAACCATGTCTTTCAAAATATCAACACTAAAGCAAGTTATCCCTAGCCCATTATGCTCAATCATTGATCCATTCATGAAACACACTCAAATATTAGCTACACCCAATGCTCAAATACGATCATAATGCCCCTTAGTTGGTGCTTTATAAGAGAAGATGGAGACTCAAATTCAAAAATAAAAATTGCATAAGTAAAAGAATGGCCCTTCGCAGAGGGAAGTAGGGATTTGTAGAGGTGCTAGAGCTCAAAGTTTAAATTGAGAGATAAAAATATTTTTGAGAGGCATAGTTTTCCCACCAACAAAAACGACTTAGAGATCTCAACACTTTCCATGCTAGATACATCATAGGCGGTTCCCAAACAGAAAATAAAGTTTATTCCTTTTTCCATCATTACTTTCACTTTCCATGGCTAACCGTATCCACGGGTGCCCTCCATACCAACACTTTCCAAGGAATTTATTATTTGACAACAAAAAGTAAATTCATTATGGACTGGGCATCCTTAATACCTTTGTTGTACTCTTGTGCAATGACTAGTGAATAAACACTCATCATGAGAATAACACATCTAGCATGGAAAATATTGGTCACCCTTCACCGCCTCGCGAGCGGTAGAGCACACAAAAGAGAAATTTATATTGAAAATTAGAGATGGCACATGCAAATTTGCTTAGAACGGCATGGAAGTACCGCATATAGGTAAGTATAGTGGACTCATAAGCCAAAACTGGTTTAAAGGGTTTTGGATTCACAAGTACTGATCATACCTAGTGCAAAATGCAGGCCAGCAAAAAGATTGAGAAGCGACCAACCAAAAAGCAAAAAATCTCGTACCCAAGCATTAAGCATAAGTAACACTGAATAATGCACCATAAGTAGGATATAAATTTCATTGCATAACTATTGACTTTCGTGCTTTCATAGGGAATCACAAACCTTAACATCAATATTCTTACTAAAGCACAATTACTCATCAACATGACTCACACATCATATCGTCATATCTCAAAACCATTACTAAGAATCAAGTTTATTTTGTCCAATGATCTTCATGAAAGTTTTTATTATATCCTCCTTGGATATCTATCACTTTGTGACTATTTTCATATGTTGCTTTTGATAAGCTCAAACAAATATAAGTGAAGATCATGAGCCTAATTTTTTCTTTCTATCAAAATAATCTAAGTGAAGCAAGAGAGAATTTCTTAAAAAATTACCAACTCCCAAATAAATCTAAGTGAAGCATGAGAGCATTTCTTCAAAACTAACAAAGCACACTGTGCTCAGAAATATATAAGTGAAGCACTAGAGCAAATCCATGGCTCTAAAAATTTAAGTGAAGCATAGGAGCAAGCATAGAATAATTTTTAGCTCTCTCAAAAGGGTGTGGCCAGCAAGGATTTGACACTTAAAACACAAAGCAAAACAAGAAAAGACTCAAATCATACAAGACGCTCCAAGAAAAACTCATATTATGTGACGAATAAAAATATATCTTCAAGTAAAATACCGATGGTTGTTAGAAGAAAGCGGGGATGCCACTCGTGGGAATCCCCAAGCTTAGTTGCTTGCTAATTCTTTGAATATTATCTTCGGGTTCCTCGGGCATCCTGAAGCTAGCCTTTTTCTAATCCTTATTCCTTCATCCATCGTAAGATCACCCAAAACTTGAAAACTTCAATCACACAAAACTCAAACAAAACCTCCGTGAGATCCGTTAGCATAAAAAATAAACCACTACTATAAGTACTGTAGCCAACCTATTATTAGTTTGTATTTGCATTATATCTACTGTATTCCAACTTTTCTATGGCAAAAACTCATCAAAGAAAACCATAGAATCATTAAAACAAGCACACAACACAAAGAAAACAGAATCTGTCAAAAACAGAACAGTCTGTAGCAATCTGAATATTTAGAATACTTATGTAACTCCAAAAATTCTGAAATAAATTGGTTGACGTGAGTAATTTTCCTATTAATCTTCTTAAAAAAGAATCAACACAAAATCTCTCTTCTGTTAAAAATGACAAATAATCTCATGAGCGCAAAAGTTTCTGTTTTTCAGCAAGATCAAATAAACTTTCACCCAAATCTTCCCAAAGTCCTTGCTTGGCACAAACACTTAATAAAACACAAAAAACACAATAATAACAGTAGCATATTTGTGTTAACACAGATGAACAGAAAACAAAAAGAAAAAATAAATTTTATTCATTGGGTTGCCTCCCAACAAGCGCTATCGTTTTACGCCCCTAGCTAGGCATAATGATTGTATTGATGCTCACATAAAAGATAATAACTGCAATGCGAAGAGAGCATAATGTGACCAACATATTTAAGTCTAACATACTTCCTATGCATAGGAATTTTACAGAAAAAAAATTATGAAGGCAAGCAAAATCTAACATATGCAAGGAAGAATGAAGAAACAATAGCAATCTCAACATGAAGAGAGGTAATTTAGTAACATGAAAATTCCTATAGACATATTTTCCTCTCTCATAATAATTACATGTAGGATCATAATCAAATTCAACAATATATCTATCAAATAAAATATTCTCAACATGATCCACATGCATGCAAAGTTGACACTCTTCCAAAATAGTGGATTACCATCAACTAAAGTCATGACCTCTCCAAACCTACTTTTATCAAAAATTTCATAAGATTGAACATTCTCCGAAGTAGTGGGATCTAAAGTTGAAACTCTTCCAAACCCTCTTTCAATATTATTTCAAACACTAATATCAATCTCATATTCATCACGGGTGAGGGAGTCCTGGACTAGGGGGTGTCTGGATAGCCGGACTATCATCATCGGCCGGACTCCAAGACTATGAAGATACAAGATTGAAGACTTCGTCCCATGTCCGGATGCAACTTTCCTTGGCGTGGAAGGAAAGCTTGGCGATACGGATATGTAGATCTCCTACCATTGTAACCGACTCTGTGTAACCCTAGCCCTCTCCGGTGTCTATATAAACCGGAGGGTTTTAGTCCGTAGGACACACAACCATTACAACAATCATACCATAGGCTAGCTTCTAGGGTTTAGCCTCCTTGATCTCGTGGTAGATCCACTCTTGTACTACCCATATCATCAATATCAATCAAGAAGGAGTAGGGTTTTACCTCCATCGAGAGGGCCCGAACCTGGGTAAAAACATCGTGTCCCTTGTCTCCTGTTACCATCCGCCTAGACGCACAGTTCGGGACCCCCTACCTGAGATCCGCCGGTTTTGACACCGACATTGGTGCTTTCATTGGGAGTTCCTCTGTGTCGTCACCGATAGGCTTGATGGATTCTTCAATCAACAACAACGTAGTCCAGGGTGAGACTTTCCCCCCCGGACAGATCTTCGTATTCGGCGGCTTCGCACTGCGGGCCAATTCACTTGGCCATCTGGAGCAGATTGAAAGCTATGCCCCTGGCCATCAGGTCAAACTTGGAAGCCTAAACTTCACGGCTGACATCCACGGAGACTTGATCTTCGATGGATTCGAGCCACAGCCGAGCGTGCCGCACTGTCACGATGGGCATGATCTAGCTCTGCCGGCGGACAGTACCTCGGAGGCCGCACATGAATCCGCTCCGACCCATAGTTCAGAGCCGACCGCGCAGATCAAGGACAGGTGGCTGGACACCGCCTCGGGAGCTGCAACTTCTACGGTGATGGAGCCGAATACTGACCTTGTCCCTTATAAAGCTCGTGACTACGAGGTGTCGGACTCCTTGCCGGACTCCGAACCTCCTGCGCCCCTGCCAATCGAATCCGATTGGGCGCTGATCATGGAGTTCACCGTCGCAGACATCTTTCAGCACTCACCCTTTGGCGACATCCTAAATTCGCTAAAGCATCTCTCGCTATCAGGAGAGCCCTGGCCGGATTGCGGTCAGGACGGTTGGGATCCGGATGACGAAGAAATTCAAAACCCACCCACCACCCACTTTGTAGCCACTGTTGACGATCTAACCGACATGCTAGACTATGACTCCAAAGACATCGACGGCATGGACGACGATGCCGGAGACGATCAAGAACCAGCGCCTACGGGGCACTGGAAGACCACCTCGTCATACGACATATACATGGTGGACACCCCAAAGGATGGGGATAGCGAAGAAGCAGTGGAGGCAGATTCCTCTAAGAAACAGCCCAAGCGCCAACGTCAGCGGCGCCGCTCTAAATCCCGCCACAGCAAGAATGGAGATTCTGGCACCGGAGATAATAACACCCCAGAGAGTGCCGAAGACAACCCCCTCCAGCAAGATTCAGCACAGGAGGACAGGGAAGCCAGCCCTCGAGAGAGAGCGGTAGACGAGGAGGATGAAAATTACATGCCTCCCTCTGGAGATGAGGCAAGCCTCAACGACGATGAATTCATCGTGCCCGAGGATCCCATCGAACAAGAGCATTTTAAACGCAGGCTAATGGCCACGGCGAACAGCCTAAAGAAAAAGCAGCAACAGCTTCGAGCTGATCAAGACCTGCTGGCCGACAGATGGGCCGAGGTCCTCGCGGCCGAAGAGTATGAACTCGAACGCCCCTCCAAAAGCTACCCAAAACACAAGTTGCTCCCCCAACTTGAGGAGGAAGCATACAAACCTTCGTCACCAGCGCACAATACGGCAGACCGACCACCTCGTGGCCGCGACAGAGAGGCATCTAGGCCCTCTGCCAGAACCGTACCCTAGCACCGCTCGAAAAGCACGAAGCCACGGGGGAATGCACCGGACTTGCGGGATATATTGGAGGACAAGGCAAGACAATCCAGATCTATCTACGGATCACGTGGGCGCCCCACGACCCACGACGACTACCGTCGCGCCGGATACAGCAACTCCGGCCGGGCCAAACACAGCAGATAATGCTCTCTTGAGCTACGTCGTGATATTGCTCAATATAGAGGCTCCGCACACCCACTATGCTTCACAGACGAAGTAATGGATCATCAAATCCCTGAAGGGTTTAAACCCGTGAACATTGAATCCTATGATGGCACAATAGACCCCGCGATTTGGATCGAAGACTATCTCCTTCATATCCATATGGCACGTGGCGACGATCTCCACGCCATCAAGTATCTCCCACTCAAGCTTAAAGGACCAGCTCGGCATTGGCTTAACAGCTTGCCCGCAGAGTCAATTGGGTGTTGGGAGGACCTGGAAGCTGCATTCCTCGACAACTTCCAGGGCACATATGTGCGACCACCAGACGCCGATGACCTAATCCACATAATTCAGCAGCCAGACGAATCGGCCAGACAGTTCTGTACACGGTTCTTAACAAAGAAAAATCAAATCATCGACTGTCCGGATGCAGAGGCCCTCGCAGCCTTCAAACATAACATCCGCGACGAGTGGCTGGCCCGGCACCTAGGACAGGAAAAGCCGAAATCCATGGCAGCCCTCACATCACTCATGACCCACTTCTGTGCGGGAGAGGACAGCTGGCTAGCTCGCAGTAACAACCTCAGCAAAAATTCTGGCAGTCCGGACAACAAGGACCACAATGGCAGGTCGCGTCGCAACAAAAACAAACGCCGCATTAACGGCGACAACACTGAGGATATGACAGTCAACGCCGGATTCAGAGGCTCTAAACCTGGTCAGCGGAAAAAGCCATTCAAAAGAACTACTCCAGGTCCGTCCAATTTGGACCGAATACTCGACCACTCTTTCCAGATACACGGCACCCCCGAAAAGCCAGCTAATCACACCAACAGAGATTGTTGGGTATTCAAGCAGGCGGGCAAGTTAATTGCCGAAAACAATGACAAGGGGCTGCACAGCGATGATGAGGAAGAGACTCAGCCGCCGAATAGTAGAGGACAGAAGGGTTTCCCCCCACAAGTGCGGACGGTAAACATGATATACGCAACCCATATACCCAAGAGGGAGCGGAAGCATGCACTTAGGGACGTATATGCGATGGAGCCAGTCACCCCGAAGTTCAATCCATGGTCCTCTTGCCCGATCACTTTCGATCGAAGAGACCACCCGACCAGTATCCGCCATGGCGGATTTGCCGCATTGGTTTTAGACCCAATCGTCGATGGATTTCACCTCACTAGAGTCCTGATGGACTGCGGCAGCAGCCTGAACCTGCTTTACCAGGATACAGTGCGCAAGATGGGCATAGACCCCTCAAGGATTAAACCTACAAAGACGACCTTCAAAGGCGTCATACCAGGTGTTGAGGCCAATTGTACAGGCTCAGTCACACTGGAAGTGGTCTTCGGATCCCCGGATAATTTCAGAAGCAAGGAGTTAATCTTTGACATAGTCCCGTTCCGCAGTGGCTATCACGCTCTGCTCGGACGAACCGCATTCGCAAAATTCAACGCGGTGCCGCATTATGCATACCTTAAGCTCAAGATGCCAGGCCCTCGTGGAGTCATCACGGTCAACGGAACTACTGAACGCTCCCTCTGAATGGAGGAACACACAGCGGCTCTCGCGGCAGAAGTACAGAGCAGCCTTTTTAGGCAATTTTCGAGTCCGGCCGTTAAACGACCGGGCATGGCTAAACGCGCCCGGAGTAACATCAATCCAGACCACCTGGCACGTTCCAAGCACGCGTAGCAATGCGGCCCCAACCCCAGCCCTTGCATGATTGCAAGACCAGCTCTCTGCGTACATCATTACGCTCTGGAGATACCATGGGCATAGGGGGAGGGGCACGACCACGACAGGCCCAGAGTGCGGCTCAACCACACCAGGGGCTCCCAAGTGTGTCAGTCTTTTTTCTTCTTTTTTTTATTTATTTTTCCACAGGACTCCGTTCACCAGAGGCCCTGTCCGGCAGTAGATCTGCCGAACTCACGATGCAACAGCCAGGGAAGGACAAAGGCTACGACGAACACTCAGGTGGTCTCCATTATGAGCATTAAATCTGATTACTACACCATTCCGCAGCCTACCCCTGGAGGGAGACACTTTTAATAGTCCAACCCTTGCTTACCGCACTATTTGTATCGTTCTGCACTCATGGCAGAATCCCTTGAATAAACAATGCATCACTTTTTGTTTATAATTGCATTTCCTTTTTACATATATGTTCATTCATGACATCTTGCACCCGTACATTTTGGTACGGCTGAATACACCAGGGGCTTATGTTCCCCGCATTATGGTGTGATAAGTCCGAACACTTTCACAAGTGCGGCACCCCGAACTTATAGCACTATATGCATCGGCTCCGAATCATGTCTTGGGTCAATAGTTGGGTTTGCCCGGCTCCCATGTTTTGGTGCCTTACGTTCCGTTCTATCGGCTAAGGTAGCACTGGGAGAACCACTGCGATTGCGCCCCGGTTGAGCTGGGTGAGCGCCTTAGTGGAGAAAGCTAAAACTGACTGTCATGATAAGGCGAGAGCTAGTCGCTGTTCGAGAGGTCTTTTTGAGTCCCTAAAGACTTATGCCGCTTAGAGCGAGGAACCGGCTGTGTCCAGCCCAGGCGTGGATAGCGCCCCGAACTCGGTCTTCCGAATACTAGGGGCTTCGCCGAAATTTAAAATTATAGAATTCTATGGCTAAGTGAGAGTGTTCAAGCATTATAAGTCCGGTTGCCTTGTTCGTTGTGTTGAGCGCCTCCCTAGATGGACCCAAAAATGGGAACAAGAGTGCTCAAGTTTATCCCGAACACCCCAGCACTCGTGGCATGGGGGCTGAAGCCGACGACTTGCCATCTCTCAGATTTAATAAACAGCCGCACAGAAGGTAATATTTTAAATCAATAAGCGTTGCTTAGCGCATATGAACAAAGTTTTCAGCGCACAGGATAACACATTGCGAGTTTACTCAATAATTACATCTTTGGGGCACTCATCCGCAATCTTGCGGGCACCCTTCAGGACACTCTTATAGTACATTTCGGGCGTACGATACTCCTTGCCCGCCGGCGGCGCGTCCGTGATAAGCCTATCAGCATCCAGCCTGCCCCAGTGCACCTTTGCGCGGGCAAGGGCCCGACGGGCACCTTCAATACAGGCGGAGCGCTTGATGACTTCCACCCAGGGGCACGCATCCACCAGCCACCGCACGAGACCGAAGTAGCTCCCAGGCATGGCCTCTTCAGGCCACAGCCGGACTATGAGGCCCTTCATGGCCTGCTTAGCTACCTTGTGGAGCTCGACCAGCTGCTTCAGCTGGTCGCTAAGGGGCACCGGATGTCCGGCCTCAGCATACTGAGACCAGAAGACCTTCTCCGTTGAGCTCCCCTCCTTGGCCCGGTAGAATGCGGCGGCATCGGACATGCTGTGAGGCAGGTCTGCAAACGCCCCTGGAGAGCTCCGAATTCGAGTAAGTAACAGGTAATTTACATTCACATGCTTGCTTTGCATGAAAAATGCCTTACCCGCCGCTATCTTCTTCACCGCCTCAATCTCCTGGAGGGCCTTATGGGCCTCGGCCTTAGCGGCTTTGGCACTTTCAAGAGCCGAGGCAAGCTCGGACTCTCGAGTCTTCAAGTCGCGCTCCAAACTCTCATGCTTTTCCATGAGAGCCTGGAGCTCTTGCCGCACCTCCGCCACCCGCGCCTCATGCTTCTCTCGCTCCGCTCGTTCTGTGGCCGCATTGCGTTCAGCCGCGGACACGGCCTCCTTCAGGGTCGCACCTCGTTTGTGGCCCCTGCAGTACCCACGTTATCCTTGTTATTTCTATTGCAACCAAAATCCGTTTCTGTAAGGTACAAATTTAATGTGGTGTTACTCACCTTCTTTGTCCTCGAGCTGCTTCTTGGCAAGGCCGAGCTCTTGCTCGGACCGCTCGAGGCCCTGCTTCAATGCACCGACCTCTGCAGTCAGTGCGGCAGAGGTCAGCAGCGCAGCCTGCAAACCCATATTGACATAATTTTTAGCACTCCTGCGTATATCTTTTATAGATCCTCAGTCCGGTTTTTCTTTTCGAACACCGAACCGAGCATCAGGGGCTACTGTCTATGCGGTATTACATTACATATTTTAAAACTTCTTACCTCAAAGCCTGTTAGAAGGCTTCTGCAGGCTTCGGTCAGCCCGCTCTTGGCGAGCTGAACCTTCTGAATCACCGCACTCATGATAGTGCAGTGTTCTTCCTCGATGGAAGCGCCGTTGAGCGCCTCCAACAAGTTGTCCGGCGCCTCCAGTTGGACGGAGGCTACCGGCGTCACGGTCTTGCCCTTCTTACGAAGGGGCCGCCTGCCGAACTCTGGAACCACTGCGGGTTCCGGCATGGAGTCCGGCTCAAAGTCCGCGAGGCTGCCTTGTGGCACCTCCGGAGCCTCCTCCTGATGGGTCCCCTCCTGGGATCCCACCTCGGCATCCTCAGCGTCGCGAGGGGTGGAGGCAGTCGGAATGGAATCTACATCCGACGGAGCCAATGACCCGCTTGATGAAGCGGGAAGATCATCCTCGGCCGGACTACAGGTAGTGTGCGGCATTAGAGGGACACTATGTGACACAAAAGAGAAATTATAAATCATTCAGGAATCCGGATACTTACGATCTTGCCGGAGGCTTGGCCCTCGAGGGCCACCCTTCGTCGCCAATGTTGGCGTTGGCAGAGCTGTCCGGAGGAAGGGTCCTTCCCCTCTTGGACCCTTTGGCCTCCCCTGTTGGGGAAGCCTTCCTCTTCCTCTCACCCCCCTCCAGGGGAGAGTCCTCTTTCTCCTCCTCGTCTTCGGGGGAGGAGTCCGCCTTGGATCCATCGGACGATGAGTCCGATACCACCTGGCGCCGGGAACTCCTTCGAGTTCCCGTGGCCTTCTTCTTGGCCTTCTTCTCCGGCACCACATAAAGTGCCGGGACTAGCAGCCCCGTTAAACGGGCGTCCGCTGGGTCTTCGGGAAGGGGAGCCGGATAGTCTACCTGTCCGGACGTCCTCTGCCAGTCCTGTTAAAGGCATTGGGAGTTTCAAATCCCACATAGAGTCAAACTATGAAAGAAAATAAGTGTCCCATAGAGGATAACAAAGCTTACCTTGCCGGCCGGGCGCTTGGTGCTGAATCCGCGGTCTTCCGTCGTGGATGCGGGGGCTTCTCCGCCCTTGAACAGCACCCTCCAGGAAGCTTCGTACGTCATGTCGAAGAGCCCGCTCAGGGTCCGGTGCTGCGCCGAATCGAACTCCCACAAATTGAAGGCCCGCTATTGGTAGGGGAGAATCCGGCGGACGAGCATGACCTGGATCACATTGACAAGCCTAAGCTTCTTGTTCACCAAGGTCTGGAGACAGGACTGGAGTCCTGTCAGCTCCTCCGAACTGCCCCATAGCAAGCCCTTCTCTTTCCAGGAGGTGAGCTGCATGGGGATACTAGATCTAAACTCGGGGGCTGCTGCCCATTTAGGGTCACACGGCTCGGTGATGTAGAACCACCCCAATTGCCACCCCTTGACGGACTCCACGAAGGCCCCCTCAAGCCAGGTGACGTTGGACATTTTGCCCACCATGGCGCCTCCGCACTCCGCTTGGACGCCCTTCACTACCTTCGGCTTGACATTGAAGGTCTTGAGCCACAAGCCGAAGTGGGGCCGGATTCAGAGGAAGGCCTCGCACACGACGATAAACGCCGAGATGTTGAGGATGAAGTTTGGCGCCAGATCGTGGAAGTCCAGGCTGTAGTAGTACATGAGCCCCCGGACGAAGGGATGAAGTGGGAAGCCCAGTCCGCGGAGGAAGTGGGGAAGGAATACGACCCTCTCATGAGGCCTGGGGGTGGGGATGAGCTGCCCCTCGTCGGGCAGCCGGTGCGCGATGTCGCTGGAAAGGTATCCGGTGCCGTGCAACTTTTCGATGTGCCCCTCCGTAACGGAGGAGGCCAACCACTTGCCTCCCGCTCCGGACATGGCTGGAGAAGGTTGAGGCGAGATGTGCGAACTTGGGTGCTGGAGATCGAGTGCGCGGAGATGGATAAGCAAAGGAGGAAGAAGGCATAGGTAAAAAGGTGGATCCTTATCCCCTTATATATGGGCGGACGAAGACTATGCGTCCCCACCGGCCTGGTAAAACTCGCTTATCTTCCAAGCGCCACCATCAATGGCGCGGTTGGGTTACCCACGTCCGTATTGATGGGAATCCCGGAATAAGGGGAACATGATCTCTGCTTCGACAAGACGTGCCAAGGAAACTGCTTCGCTAAACGCGCTGAGGTGGTATGATAAAAAACGATTCAAGTAAAGGCTTGGTGGTGGTATGACGTCATGCCACAAAATACGTCAGCAGATTGAACTTGTGTACATATTATTCTCTCTACGGTGGAATGTGGAATTTATTTTGCAGAGCCGGACACTATCCTGGTGTTCACAATCTTCTATGAATTATTCGGAGGAGGAACCCGCCTTGCAATGCCGAACAATATGCGCGCCGGACTCATCGTCATTGAAGCCTGGTTCAGGGGCTACTGAGGGAGTCCTGGACTAGGGGGTGTCCGGATAGCCGGACTATCATCATCGGCCAGACTCCTAGACTATGAAGATACAAGATTGAAGACTTCGTCCCGTGTCCGGATGGGACTTTCCTTGGCGTGGAAGGCAAGCTTGGCGATACGGATATGTAGATCTGCTACCATTGTAACCGACTCAGTGTAACCCTAGCCCTCTCCGGTGTCTATATAAACCGGAGGGTTTTAGTCCATAGGACACACAACCATTACAACAATCATACCATAGGCTAGCTTCTAGGGTTTAGCCTCCTTGATCTCGTGGTAGATCCACTCTTGTACTACCCATATCATCAATATCAATCAAGCAGGAGTAGGGTTTTACCTCCATCGAGAGGGCCCGAACCTGGGTAAAAACATCGTGTCCCTTGTCTCCTGTTACCATCCGCCTAGACGCACAGTTCGGGACCCCCTACCCGAGATCCGCCGGTTTTGACACCGACAACGGGGCTTAAATAAATTTTCAAGATCATAAGAAGAATCACCCCAATCATGATCATTGTAATAAGTAGTGGGCATAGGAAAATTAGCATCCCCAAGCTTGGGGTTTTGCATATTATTAGCACAATTGACATTAATGGATCTTATAGTAACACCATTGCAATCAAGCTTTTCATTCAAGGAGCTATCGTGAATCAATTCATAAATTTCTTCTTTTAGCACTTCATCAAAAATTTCATATTTATGAATTTCAAGCAAAACTTCATAGAGATAATCAAGTGCACTCAAATCACTAGCAACTGGTTCAACATAATTGGATCTCTTGAAAAGATTAGCAAGTGGATGAGGATCCATCTCAATAGATTTTTAGCAAAAAAAGATGCAAGATAATAGAAGGCACATGGCAACACAAGCAAACATGAGATCTGACGAGAAAAAGTCAAACAAAGAAGAGGGCGAATAAAACGGCAAATTTTTGTGAAGTGGGGGAGAGGAAAACGAGAGGCAAATGGCAAATAATGTAAATTGCGAGGAGATGAGATTTGTGATTAGGAACCTGGTTGATGTTGAAGATCCTCCCCAGCAACGGTGCCAGAAATTTCTTTTGATGTCTGCTAGAACTACGTTGGTATTTCCCCAAAGAGGAAGGGAAGATGCAGTATAGCGGCGGTAGGTATTTCCCTCAGTGATGAGAATAAGGTTATCGAACCAATAGGAGAACCTCCTCACACCATGTAAACAACACCTGCACACAAATGACAAATACTCGCAATCCGACGTGTTAAAGGGGTTGTCAATCCTTTTCGGGTATGGTGCCTCAAGATAGGCAAATAACGTGAGGTATAAGTGGTAGATAGGATAAATAGATCGCAGAACAAATAAATTGCAGCAAGGTATTTTTGTATTTTTGGTTTAATAGATCTAAAAATAAATGCGAAGGAAAATAGATCGCAAAGGCAAATATGATGAAAAAAGACCCGGCGGCCGTATGTTTCACTAGTGTCTTCTCTCGAGAAAAATAGCAAACGGTGGGAAAACAATTACTGTTGTGCAATTGATAGAACTTAGAATAATCATGACGATATCATTATATAGGCATCACATCGAAGATTAGTAGACCGACTCCTGCCTGCATCTACTACTATTACTCCACACATCGACCGCTATCCAGCATGCATCTAGTGTATTAAGTTCATGGAGAAACAGAGTAATGCAATAAGAACGATGACATATGTAGACAAGATCTGTCTATCTATTGGCTTAGATATAGAACACATCTTGTTATCCTTAGTAGCAACGATACATACGTGTCGGTTCCCCTTCTGTCAATAGGGTCAAGCACCGTAAAATTGAACCCACTACAAAGCACCTCTTCCCATTGCAAGATAAATAGACCAAGTTGGCCAAACAAAACCTGTCATGGAAACGTCATGGTAGATGTCCTAGTGTGAGGACTTAGTCGTGAGGCCAATGCATCTATGTGGTAGCTTGAGAGGGGTTGATCGGGACGAGAGACGCGACACACAAGACAAGGATTTAGACAGCTTCGGGCCCCGGGAAACATCATTCGGTAACAACCCTACATGTTGTTTGTGGCTAGGTCTCATTGTGCTCATGAGGGAGACATCATATCTTTGGCTCTCCTCTAGTTGTGTCTAGCCTTAACGATTATTTTCTTGCCCTCCCCTCTTGGAGTGCCCCGCCCCTCCTTATATAAGTTGAAGGGGCGAGTTACATGTAGAGTCAAACTCGGATTAGGACTTAACCTATTTTGAAGTCTTACCATGGGCTTCTCACAATGGGCTTATTAACGTCCTGGGCTTCTTAATGTCTTGGGCTTCTTAACGTAATCCGGCTTACAATCCGGCTTACAACCTGACTTACAATCCGGCTTAACTATCTGACTTAACTGTCTGGCTTAACTGTCCGGCTTACATGACTGTGTCTGCCGGCTTACAATGCTTGACTATGTTTGCCGGCTTACATGACTGTGTATGCCGGCTTACAATGCTTGACTGTGTCTGCCAGCTTACATGACTGTGTCTGCCGGCATATAGTCTGTCGGGTCACCAATGAAATATCAATTCCCAGTCGGGTCATATCTCCGGCCGGGTCACACAGCGGGGTATATCCCCAACATTAGCCCCCACTTTAATTTGGATTCATCCATGTTAAGTTGATCCTGTAAAACAAACACAAGAAAAAATTTGACAGTTTAATCTCTGGGTTAAGAACTCTTGTAAGCCGGCACCTGATCATCCTTAAGTACTTGTCATTTCCTTCTTGTGGCAAGTCCGGGTCAATATACCAGCTTCATAATCAATTTGCTGACATTGGTTTCTCACAGAAAAATATTGTGAAGAATATTGGCCTTGAAATACTCATCTCGTTTTCAGCCGGCTTGAAGATGTAGATCTCCATTATATTCATATCACTTGTAGCCCCTAAGGGTCGGGTCATTATGCAATAATGAGCAGGGACTTTGTAAATATGATCATGTAGACTTGAGCAGCAACGTGTAGCCCCCAAGGGCTGGTGTCGATATGAAAACCGGTGGATCTCGGGTAGGGGCTCCCGAACTGTTCGTCTAGGAGGATGGTAACAGGAGACAAGGGACACGATGTTTTTACCCAGGTTCGGGCCCTCTCGATGGAGGTAAAACCCTACTCCTGCTTGATTGATATTGATGATATGGGTAGTACAAGAGTAGATCTATCACGAGATCAAGGAGGCTAAACCCTAGAAGCTAGCCTATGGTATGATTGTTGTTCGTCCTATGGACTAAAACCCTCCGGTTTATATAGACACCGGAGAGGGCTAGGGTTACACAGAGTCGGTTACAATGGTAGGAGATCTACATATCCGTATTGCCAAGCTTGCCTTCCACGCCAAGGAAAGTCCCATCCGGACACGGGACAAAGTCTTCAATCTTGTATCTTCATAGTCTTGGAGTCCGGCCGATGATGATAGTTCGGCTATCCGGACACCCCCTAGTCCAGGACTCCCTCAGTAGCCCCTGAACCAGGCTTCAATGACGATGAGTCCGGCGCGCATATTGTCTTCGGCATTGCAAGGCGGGTTCTTCCTCCAAATAATTCATAGAAGATTGGGAACACCAGGATAGTGTCCGGCTCTGCAAAATAAATTCCACATACCACCGTAGAGAGAATAATATTTACACAAGTTCAATCTGCTGACGTATTTTGTGGCGTGACGTCACACCACAACCAAGCCTTTACTCAAATCATTTTTATTATACCGCCTCAGCGCGTTTAGCGAAGCGGTTTCCTTGGCACGTCTTGTCAAAGCAGAGATCGTGTTCCCCTTATTCCAGGATTCCCATCAATACGGACGTGGGTAACCCAACCGCGCCATTGATTGCGGCGCTTGGGAGATAAGCAAGTTTTACCAGGCTGGTGGGGACGCATAGTTTTGTCCGCCCATATATAAGGGGATAAGGATCCACCTTTTTACCTACGCCTTCTTCCTCCTTTGCTTATCCATCTCTGCGCACTCGAGCTCCAGCACCCAAGTCCGCACATCTCACCTCAACCTTCTCCAGCCATGTCCGGAGCGGGAGGCAAGTGGATGGCCTCCTCCGTTACGGAGGGGCACATCAAGAAGCTGCGCAGCGCCGGATATTTGTCCAGCGATATTGCGCACCGGCTCCCCGACGAGGGGCAGCTCATCCCCACCCCCGGGCCCCATGAGAGGGTGGTATTCCTTCCCCATTTCCTCCGCGGACTGGGCTTCCCACTCCACCCTTTTGTCCGGGGGCTCATGTTCTACTATGGCCTGGATTTCTACGATCTGGCCCCGAATTTCATCCTCAACATCTCGGTGTTTATCATCGTGTGTGAGGCCTTCCTCTGCATCCAGCCCCACTTCGGCTTGTGGGTAAAGACCTTCAATGTCAAGCCGAAGGTTGTGAAGGGCAGCCAAGCGGAGTGCGGAGGCACCATGGTGGGCAAAATGCCCAACGTCACTTGGCTCGAGGGCGCCTTCGTGGAAACCATCAAAGGGTGGCAATCGGGGTGGTTCTACATCACCGAGCCGCGTGACCCTAAATGGGCAGCGGTCCCCGAATTCAGATCTGGCATCCCCATGCGGCTCACTTCCTGGAAGGAGAAGGGCCTGCTGTGGGGTAGTTCGGAAGAGCTGACCGGACTCTACTCCTGTCTCCAAACCCTGGTGAACAAGAAGCTTAAGCTTGTCAACGTGATCCAGGTCATGCTCGTCCGCCGGATTCTCCCCTGCCAACAGCGGGACTTCAATTTGTGGGAGTTTGATCCGGCACAACACCGGACCTTGAGCGGGCTCTTCAACACTACGTACGAAGATGCCTGGAAGGTGCTGTTCAAGGGCGCTGAAGCTCCCACATCCGCTACCGAAGATCGCGGATTCAGCTCGTAGCGTCCAGCTGGCGAGGTAAGCCATGTTATCCTTTACGGGACACTTGCTTTTCATAGTTTAACTCTATGTGGGATCTAAACTCCCAATACCTTTAACAGGTCTGGCAGGCGACGTTCGGACAGGTTAACTGTCTGGCTCCCCTTCCAGAAGACCCAGCGGATGCCCGTTTGACAAGGCTGCTGGTCCCGGCGCCTTATGTGGTGCCAGAGAAGAAGGCCAAGAAGAAGGCCACGGGAACCCGGAGGAGTTCCCGGTGTCAGGTGTTATCGGATTCATCATCCGATGACTCCGAGGCAGACTCCTCCCACGAGGACGAGGAGGAGAAGAAAGAGGCCTCTGCCCCAGTGGGGGGAGAGAAGAAGAGGAAGGCCTCCCCAACGAGGGAGGCCGAAGGGTCCAAGAAGGGGAGGACCCTTCCCCCGGACTGTTCCGCCAACGTCGGCGATGGCGACGAGGAGTGGCCCTCAAGGGCCAAGCCCCTGGCAAGATCGTAAGTATCCGGACCCCTGAATAACTCATAATTTTTCTTTTTTTCACATGTTGTCTTTCTAATGCCGCATACAACCCTGTAGTCCACCCAAGGACGATCTTCCCGCTTCGACGAGCGGGTCCTTGGGCCCGTCGGATGTGGATAGCACTTCACTTCCGACCGCCTCCTCCCCTCGTGACGCTGACGACGCCGAGGTGGGATCCCAGCAAGGGACCCACCAGGAGGAGGAGGTCCTGGAGGTGCCGCAGGGCAACCTCCCGGACATTGGACCGGACTCCGCACCGGAAGCTGCAGTGGTTCCAGAGTCCGGCGGGTGGCCCCTTCGTAAGAAGGGCAAGACTGTGACGCCAGTAGCCTCCGTCCAACCGGAGGCACCGGGTAACTTGCTGGAGGTTCTCAACGGCGCTTCCATCAAAGAGGAACACCGCACTGTTATGAGTACGGTGATTCAGAAGGTTCAGCTCGCCAAAAGTGGGCTGACCGAAGCCTGCCGCAGCCTTCTAACAGGCTTTGAGGTAAGAATTTTAAGATATGTAAAATAGTACCGCATAGACAGTAGCCCCTGATGCTCGGTTCGGTGTTCGGAAAGAAAAGCCGGACTGAGGATCTAAAAAGATATACGCAGGAGTCTTAAAAAATATGTCAATATGGGAATGTAGGCTGCGCTGCTGACCTCTGCCGCACTGACTGCGGAGGTCAATGCTTTGAAGCAGAGCCTCGAGTGGTCCGAGAGCGAGCTCGGCCGTGCAAAGAAGCAGCTCGAGGACAAGGAAGGTAAGTAACACCTTATTAAAGTTGTACCTTACAGAAAAGGATTTGGTTGCAAGAGGAATGACAAGGATAACGTGGGTACTCCAGGGGCTACGAATGAGGTGGCGACCCTGAAGGAGGCGGTGTCCGCGGCCGAACGCAATGCGGCCGCGGAACGCGCTGGGCGAGAGAAGCAGGAGGCGAGGGTGGCGGAGGTACAGCAAGAGCTCCAGGCTCTCGTGGAAAAACACGAGAGTTTGGAACGTGACTCGAAGACTCGAGAGTCCGAGCTTGCGTCGGCTCTTGAGAGTGCCAAAGCCGCTAAGGCCGAAGCCCACAAGGCCCTCCAGGAAATCGAGGCATTGAAGAAAATAGCGGCGGGTAAGGAATTTTTCATGCAAAGCAAGCATGTAAATGTGAATTACCTATTACTTACCCGAATTCGGAGATCTCCAGGAGCGTTCGCAGATCTGCCCCATAGCGTGTCCGATGCTGCCGCTTTCTACAGAGCCGAGGAGGGGAGCTCGACGGAGAAGGTGTTCTGGTCTCAGTATGCTGAGGCCGGACATCCGGTGCCCCTTAGCGACCAGCTGAAGCAGCTGGTCGAGCTCCACAAGGTGGCCGAACAGGCCATGAAGGGCCTCATAGTTCAGCTGTGGCCCAAGGAGGCCATGCTTGGGAGCTACTTCGGCCTGGTGCGGCGGCTGGTGGATGCTTGTCCATGGGTTGAAGTCATCAAGCGCTCCGCCTGCATTGAAGGTGCCCGTCGGGCCCTTGCCCGTGCTAAGGTGCACTTGGGCAGGATGGACGCTGAGAAGCTTGTGACAGACGTGCCACCGACGGGCAAGGAGTATCGCACGCCCGAGATGTATTATAAGGGTGTCTTGAAGGGTGACCGCATGATTGCGGGTGAGTGCTCCAAAGATGTAATATTTGAGTAGACTCGCATTTTGTTATCCTGTGCGCTGTAAACTTTGTTTATGTGCGCTAAGAAACGCTTGTTGATTTAAAATATTACCTTCTATGCGGCCGTTTATCAAATCTGAGAGATGGCAAGTCGTCGGCTTTAGCCCCCATGCCACGAGTGCTGGGGTGTTCGGGATAAACTTGAGCGCTCTTGTTCCCATTTTTGGGTCCATCTAGGGAGGCGCTCAACACAACGAACGAGGCAACCGGACTTATAATGCTTGAACACTCTCACTTAGACATAGAATTCTATAATTTTAAATTTCGGCGAAGCCCCTAGAGTTCGGAAGGCCGAAATCGGGGCGCTATCCACGCCTGGGCCGGACAAAGCCGGTTCCTCGCTCTAAGCGGCAAAAGTCTTCAGGGACTCGAAAAAACCTCTCGAACAGCGACCGGCTCTCGCCTCATCATGACAGTCAGTTTTAGCTTTCTCCAATGAGGTGCTCGCCCAGCTCAACTGGGGCACAATCGCAGTGGTTCTCCCAGCGCTACCTTAGCCGATATAATGGAACGTAAGGTACCAAAACATGGGAGCCAGGCAAACCCAACTATTGACCCAAGACATGATTCGGAGCCGATGCATATAATGCTATAAGTTCGGGGTGCCGCACTTGTGAAAGTGTTCGGACTTATCACACCATAATATGGGGAACTTAAGCCCCTGGTGTATTTAGCCGTACCAAAGTGTACGAATGCAACATGTCATAAATGAACATATGTATAAGAAAGGAATGCAATTATAGGCAAAAAAGCGATGCATTGTTTATTCAAGAAATACTGCCATGAATGCAGAATGATACAAATAGTGCGATAAGCAAGGGGTGGGACTATTAAACATGTCCCCCTCCAGGAGTAGGCTGCGGAATGGTGTATAAAACAGATTTAATGCTCGTAATGGAGACCACCTGGATACTCGTCGTAGCCTTTCTCCTTCCCTGTCTGTTGCATCATGAGTTCGGCAGGTCTACTGCCGGACAGGGCCTCTGGTGAATGGAATCCTGTAGATGAGAGAGAAAAAAAGGAAAGAAAAAGGATGACACACTTGGGAGCCCCTGGTGTGGTTGAGCCACACTCTGGGCCTGTCGTGGTCGTGCCCCTCCCCCCTACGCCCATGGTATCTCCAGAGCGTAATGATGTACATGAAGTACTGGTCTTGCAATTTTGCAAGGGCTGGGGTTGGGGCCGCATTGCTACGCGTGCTCGGAATGTGCCAGGTGGTCTTGTTGTAGGTTACTCCGGGCGCGTTTAGCAATGTCCGGTCGCTCAACGGCCGGACTCGAGAATTGCCTTAAGAGGCTGCTCTGTACTTCTGCCGCGAGAGCCGCTGTATGCTCCTCCGTTCGGAGAGAGCGTTCAGTGTTTCCGTTGACCGTGATGACTCCTTGAGGGCCTGGCATCTTGAGCTTGAGGTATGCGTAGTGCGGTACCGCGTTGAACTTTGCAAACGCGGTCCATCCGAGCAGAGCATGATAGCCGCTGCGGAACGGAACTATGTCGAAGATTAACTTCTCGCTTCGGAAGTTATCCGGGGATCCGAAGACCACTTCCAGTGTAACTGAGCCTGTACAATTGGCCTCTACACCTGGTATGACGCCTTTGAAGGTCGTCTTTGTGGGTTTAATCCTTGAGGGGTCTATGCCCATCTTGCACACTGTATCCTGATAAAGCAGGTTCAGGCTACTGCCGCCGTCCATTAGGACTCTGGTGAGGTGAAATCCATCGACGATTGGGTCTAGAACCAATGCGGCGAATCCGCCGTGGCGGATGCTGGTGGGGTGGTCCCTTCGATCAAAAGTGATTGGGCAGGAGGACCATGGGTTGAACTTCGGGGCGACTGGCTCCATTTGCGTATACGTCCCTGAGTGCACGCTTCTGCTCCCTTTTGGGTATGTGGGTTGCGTATATCATGTTCACCGTCCGCACTTGTGGGCGGAAACCCTTATGTCCTCTATTGTTCGGCGGTCGGGTCTCTTCCTCGTCATCGCTGTGCAGCACCTTGTCATTGTTTTCTGCAATTAGCTTGCCTGCCTGCTTGAATACCCAACAGTCCCTATTGGTGTGATTAGCTGACTTTTCGGGGGTGCCGTGTATCTGGCACGAGCGGTCGAGTATTCGGTCCAAATTGGACGGACCCGAAGTAGTTCTTTTGAATGGCTTTTTCCGCTGACCGGGTTTGGAGCCTCTAAATCCGGCATTGACTGACGTATCCTCATTATTGTCGCCGTTAATGCGGCGTTTGTGCTTGTTGCGACGCGACCTGCCGTTATGGTCCTTGGTATCCGGACTGCCAGAATTTTTGCTGAGGTTGTTGCTGCGGGCTAGCCAGCTGTCCTCTCCCGTGCAGAAGCGGGTCATGAGTGATGTGAGGGCTGCCATGGATTTCGGCTTTTCCTGTCCTAGGTGCCGGGCAAGCCACTCATCTCGGATGTTATGTTTGAAGGCTGCGAGGGCCTCCGCATCCGGACAGTCGACAATTTGATTTTTCTTGGTTAAGAACCGTGTCCAGAATTGTCTGGCCGATTCATCTGGCTGCTGAATTATGTGGCTTAGGTCATCAGCGTCTGGCGGTCGCACATATGTGCCCTGGAAGTTATCAAGGAATGCGGCTTCCAGGTCCTCCCAACACCCAATTGATTCTGCTGGCAAGCTGTTAAGCCAATGCCAAGCTGGTCCTTTAAGCTTGAGTGGGTGGTATTTGATGGCGTGAAGATCATCACCGCGGGCCATGTCGATGTGAAGGAGATAGTCTTCGATCCAAACCGCGGGGTCTGTTGTGCCATCATAGGATTCAATATTCACGGGTTTAAACCCTTCGGGGATTTGATGATCCATTACTTCATCTGTGAAGCATAGTGGGTGTGCGACGCCTCTATATTGGGCTATATCACGACGTAGCTCAAACGAGCTTTGTCTACTGTGTTTGGCCCGGCCGGACTTGCTGTATCCGGCGCGACGGTTGTCGTCGCATATCGTGGTGCGCCCACGCGATCCGTAGATCGACCTTGATTGTCTTGCCTTATCCTCCAATATATCTTGCAAGTCCGGTGCATTCCCCCGTGGCTTTGTACTTTTCGAGCGATGCCGGGGTATGGTTTTAGTGGAGGGCCTAGAGGCCTCTCTGTCGCGGCCACGAGGTGGCCGGTCGGCCGTATTGTGCGCTGGTGATGTAGGTTTATATGCTTCCTCCTCCAATTGGGGCAGCAGCTTGCGTTTGGGGTAGCTTTTGGAGGGGCGTTCGAGTTCGTGCTCTTCGGCCGCAAGGACTTCAGTCCATCTGTCGGCTAGCAAATCTTGGTCAGCTCGAAGCTATTGCTGATTTTTCTTGAGGCTGTTTGCCGTGGCCATAAGCCTGCGTTTAAAACGCTCTTGTTCGACGGGATCCTCAGGCACAACGAATTCGTCGTCGTCGAGGATTGCCTCGTCTCTAGAGGGAGGCATGTAATTATCGTCCTCTACCTCTTCGTTTGCCGCTCTCTCGTGAGGACTGGCTTCTCCATCCTCCTGTGCTGAATCTTGCTGGAGGGGGTTGTCTTCGGCACTATCTGGGGTGTTATTATCTCTGGTGCCGGAATCTCCATTCTTGCTGTGGCGGGATTTAGAGCGGCGCCGCTGACGCCGGCGCTTAGGCTGCTTCTTGGAGGAGTCTTCCTCCGCTGTTCCCTCGCCATTCCCATCCTTGGGGATATCCACCATGTATATGTCGTATGACGAGGTGGCTTTCCAGTGACCAGTAGGCGCTGGTTCTTGGTCGTCTCCGGCATCGTCATCCATACCGTCGATGTCTTCGGACTCGAAGTCTAGCATGTCGGTTAGATCGTCGACAGTGGCTACAAAGTGGGTGGTGAGTGGGCTTTGAATTTCTTCGTCTTCCGCATCCCAACCGTCCTGACCGCAGTCCGGCCAGGGCTCTCCTGATAACGAGAGGTATTTTAGCGAATTCAGGATGTCGCCAAAAGGCGAGTGTTGAAAGATGTCCGCAGCGGTGAACTCTATGATCGGTGCCCAATCGGATTCGATTGGTAGGGGCGCGGGAGGTTCGGAGTCCGGCGAGGAGTCCGGCACCTCGGAGTCATGAGTTTTACAAGGGACAGGGTCGGTATTTGGCTCCATCGCCGTAGAGGTAGCAGCCCCCGAGGCGGTGTCTAGCCACCCATCCTCAATCTGCGCAATCGGCTCCGAATTAAGGGTCGCAGCAGACTCGTGTGCGGCCTCCAGGGCACTGTCCGGCAGCAGAGCTAAATCATGCCCATTGTGACAGCACGGCGCACTCGGCTGTGGCTCGAATCCATCGAAGATCAAGTCTCCGCGGATGTCAGCCGTGATGTTCAGACTTCCAAATCTGACCTGATGGCCAGGGGCGTAGCTTTCGATCTGCTCCAGATGGCCAAGCGAATTGGCCCGCAGTGCAAAGCCGCCGAATACGAAGATCTGTCTGGGGAGAAAAGTCTCACCCTGGACCGCATTGTTGTTGATGATCGAAGGAGCCATCGGGCCTTTAAGCGACGACACAGAGGAACTCTTAATGAAAGCACCAATGTCGATGTCAAAACCGGCGGATCTCGGGTAGGGGGTCCCGAACTGTGTGTCTAGGCGGATGGTAACAGGAGACAAGGGACACGATGTTTTTACCCAGGTTCGGGCCCTCTCGATGGAGGTAAAACCCTACTCTTGCTTGATTGATATTGATGATATGGGTAGTACAAGAGTAGATCTACCACGAGATCAAGGAGGCTAAACCCTAGAAGCTAGCCTATGGTATGATTGTTGTTCGTCCTATGGACTAAAACCCTCCGGTTTATATAGACACCGGAGAGGGCTAGGGTTACACAGAGTCGGTTACAATGGTAGGAGATCTACATATCCGTATTGCCAAGCTTGCCTTCCACGCCAAGGAAAGTCCCATCCGGACACGGGACGAAGTCTTCAATCTTGTATCTTCATAGTCTTGGAGTCCGGCCGATGATGATAGTTCGGCTATCCGGACACCCCCTAGTCCAGGACTCCCTTAGCCAGCTCAGTAAGATAATACTGAGCTGGGACTTTGTATATAATTCATTAATTATAACATCATATGATGTAATCTCTACCATGGGGCTTGAACCCACATCCATAAGGTTAAGAGCTTTGTATTCTACAAACTGAGTAGTGGATCTTTTAATATAATGGACTGAGGCTTATGTACCTTGAATTTTTGATAGGAGCAATTGCTAGCCCCCAAGGGCCGGCTCACTACAATGGGATGAGTAGGGTCTTCAATAAGTTGATCAAAAAATGACTTTACATTAGCCCCAAAGTGCCATGGTGCATGCTGGCAGAGACATGGGACTTGCATATTAGATGTAATCTCAATTTGAATAATGTAACCCCCAAGTGTCGGGTCGTAAGCCTGCAGCGACTCGGGACTATTCCCTCCATTGTAAAAAAAATCATGTCCATTGATAAAGTAATAACCATTGCGCTGAAGCGACTTTGAAGACCTCCATCATAATATTGGCTATTGATAACCATAAAAAATCCAGCCATGTTGGCTATTAAATATTTGAACAATATAATCCAGTTTGGAAAACCGGTTCCTGTGATATTGAATCGTACTGCCGGTTTAGGATACCTGTGGAGTAAGGGTGACAACCAATCTTTGGAAGCCAAAACTTCCAAATGTTTATGATTGTCATATGGTGGCGATTTATCATCCAAAGTCAAGTCGGGTTAATCGAAACCACATATATGTTTTTGATATGAACAAAAAGTCTCAAGAAAAACTCAAAAGACTGTTTTCAAAAAACTTAAGTCAAACATAGAGAAAAAGCGAGGCTTCTGATTTGAATACGATCAGTAAGCCAGACCAAAAGGGGTTAAGCTAGGATTCGAATACGATCATGAAGCCCCCTGGTGGTTTTGGTGTTGCGCCGATCGAGAGGGTATCGACAACTATGATCTTTTTGGTTCGAATACAACCTATGTTTGAACAGGAAGCCCCCAAATGACCTTGAGAGTTTTTTAACGACTCTGATTCGAATACGATCAAAGTCGGACCCAAAAGGTGTTAAGAGATGATTCAAATATGATCAAGAAGCCCCCTAGTGGGTTTGGCATTGCACCGATCAAGAGGGTACCGACTGCTATGTTCTCTTTGGTTCGAATACGACCTATGTTTGAACAGGAAGCCCCCAATTCATGACCTTGAGATTTTTTTAACGACTCTGATTCAAATACGATCAAAGTCGGACCCAAAAGGGGTTAAGCTATGATTCGAATCCAATCAGCCCCCGGTTGGTCTTTGGAGCTGGGTACCTATGTTTGAGTTGTGATTTGCAACAGACTCTCTTTGGTCCCTTTAATTTTTCTTGAGAAACTCGAGCTTTGCGAGAGATAAATTCTTATCGAGACGGAATTTTAAACCGGATATTTGATAGCTTCAAAGCTTTGTGAGAGACAGATTTCTCTTGAACCGGATTTTAAACCGGGTATTCTTCATTTGAACCGGAAATTTTCCCGATGGCTTTTAAACTGGCAACATTTACTGAGCCATGTCTATGGAGCCCTCGAGTCTTAAGACGACTCAATGAGTTGGCTCGAAATTCTCCATAGTTGACCGTGATATAGACCGGTTTGAATCCTGCATGGGATAACTTGCAAGCCAAAGCAATTGCTCTTTTAAAGAAAATAATATGTAATATAAAATATACTGGATGGATTTCACCTCATATGTCAGGCTAGGGATTATCCACTGCGGTGTTGTAAGCCAGCGCGGACGGGCGAGTGTATTGCAGGCGCGGTAAGCCGCGCGGACGGGCGAATCAAACACGTCATATTGATGCAGAGGAGATGGTTTGCACGTATATTTATCGAGCATCATTGGCCATCGCTCTTGCAGTGAACAATTGTCCTGCATAAAAAATATTGCAGACCCAGGCAAAGATAAACTGTCTTTTGACAAAAACAATATGTGCCAAGGAAATAGACTTAGATGAATATCACCTCATTCGTGTGGATGATAGACGGGCCGTCCACAGATCACCTTGGTAATGTTGCAACCCATCCAATGTAAACATAGTGCTTCTGACGTCCCGTACATATCGGTCTCAGATTGAAGAGCACATAACCTTCTCCACGTGTTTTTGTTTCTCTGCTCCTCATGTGTTGCAGCAGTAGGTAATTGCATTGATAGCCCTTGCGTGGTTTAGATGAAATCGAGGTTGGCCGCATGCATGCTTCATAACTAGCACTAGCTAGCAAACATGAAAGCACAACTAGCACTAGCATCGGAAAACTTGAAGGCGCATGTGCTACTCCCTTCACTCTGCTCTGTTTGTACCATATACACGCAAACACAACTAGCGCTAGCTTGCAAACAGGGGCGTGGCTGTGTGGGCATACAGGCCACGGATGCGGTGACACCGGCCGCCGGCCTGTACACGGAGAGGGCGGCGACGGAGATCGGCAACTTTTCGCAGAGGCAAAGCAAGGTAGAAACGAGTCAGAGCAGCAAGCATCAAGGTGAGGTCGCAACCGCAACAACCCGACAGCGACCGGGTTGGAGGCGGGCAGCATAGGCGGCTCGTCCGGAGCGGCTCGGCAGCCATGCAGCTCGCTGGTCGGCGCCTCAACGTGGCAGCGGCAGAGGAGATTTGAGGGCAGGGCTACTCGGCGAGAGAAAACAAGACTGAGGCGGCTTGCTAGGTGCAGCGACCGGCAGCTCAACACGGTGACGATTGTGGCTAGGTCTCATTATGCTCATGAGGGAGACGTCATATCTTTGGCTCTCCTCTAGTTGTGTCTAGCCTTAACTATTATTTTCTTGCCCTCCCCTCTCAGGGTGCCCCGCCCCTCCTTATATAAGTTGAAGGGGCGGGTTACATGTAGAGTCAAACTCGGATTAGGACTTAACCTATTTTGATGTCTTACCATGGGTTTCTCACAATGGGCTTCTTAACGTGCTAGGCTTCTTAATGTCTTGGGCTTCTTAACGTAACCCGGCTTATAATCCGGCTTACAATCTAACTTACAATCTGGCTTAACTGTCTGACTTAACTGTCTGGCTTAACTGTTCGGCTTACATGACTGTGTCTGCCAGCTTACAATGCTTGACTATGTTTGCCGGCTTACATGACTGTGTCTGTCGGCTTACATGACTGTGTGTGCCGGCTTATAGTCTGTCGGATCACCAATGAAACATCATGTCCCAGCTGGGTCATATCTCCGGCCGGGTCACACCGCGGGGTATATCCCGGACAAAACCCCAATATCGGAGAAGAAATACGAGGCTATAAGAAATCATGCATATAAGAGATCAAATAAGACTCAAATAACTTTCATGTATAAAAACATAGATCTGATCATATACTCAAAGTTCATCGGATCCCAACAAACACACCGCAAAAAGGCTTACATCATATGGATCTCCAAGAGACCACTGCATTGATAATCAAGATATATATATATAGAGAGAGAGAGAGAGGAAGCCATCTAGCTACTAACTACAGACCTGTAGGTCTACAAAGAACTACTCACGCATCATCGGAGAGGCACCAATGGAAGTGGTGAACCCCTCTGTGATGGTGTCTAGATTGGATCTGGTGGTTCTGGACTCTGCGGCGGCTGGAATTGATTTTCATCGACTCCCCCAGGGTTTCTGGAATATTGGGGTATTTATAGAGCAAAGAGGCGGTTCAGGGGGCGCCCGAGGTGGGCACAACTGACTAGGGCGCGCCTGGGCCTCCTAGTGTGCCCTGGTGGGTGCTGCTCCCCTCGAGGCACCCCTAGGTGCTTACTTGGCCCACTGGATGTCTTCTAGCCCAAAAAAAGCCTCTAGGAGTTTCACTGCGTTTGGACTCTATTTGATATTGATTTCCTGCGATGTAAAAAAACATGCAAAAAACAGCAACTGGCACTGGGCACTATGTCAATAGGTTAGTACCAAAAAATGATATTAAATAACTATAAAATGATTGTAAGACATCCAAGATGATAATATAACAACATCGAACAATTAAATATTATAAATACGTTGGAGATGTATCATTGGTGATGTGATCCGCGCAGAGCTTTGCCTAAGCACTACGTTGATACTATCGGAGGAGTAAACGGTGGAGGGGGGCACCGCACACGCCAAGACAATGTTGTGCCTTTGGGGTGCCCCCTGCCCCCGTATATAAAGGAGGGGGAGGAGGCCGACCACCAGGGGGCGCGACATAGAGGGGGAGTCCTACTAGGACTCCAAACCTAGTATGATCCGGCCCCCCTACTTTTTCCTTTTTCCGGAGTAGCATAGGGGGAAAGGAGAGGGAGTAAGAGAAGGAAAGGGGGCGCCGCCCCACCCCTTGTCCAATTCGAAATGTCAAGGGGGAGCGTGCACCACCTCCTATGGCCGGCCCTCTCTCCTCCACAAAGGCCCATGTTGGCCCATTACTCACCCGGGGTGTGTGTGGGGGGGTGTTGTGGTAACCTCCCGGTACTCCGAAACTTATCTGAAACTTCCCGAAACCATTCTGGTGTCCGAATATAACCTTCCAATATATCAATCTTTACCTCTCGACCATTTCGAGACTCCTCATCATGTATGTGAACTCATCCGGTAATTCGAACAAACTTCGGTCACCAAAACACATAACTCATAATACAAATCGTCATCGAACGTTAAGCGTGCGGACCCTACAGGTTCGAGAAATATGTAGACATGATCGAGACACATCTCTTATCAATAACCAATAGAGGAACCTGGATGCTCATATTGGTTCCTACATATTCTACGAACATCTTTATCGGTCAAACCGCACAACAACACACGTTGTTCTCTTTGTCATCGATATGTTACTTGCCTGAGATTCGATCGTCGGTATCATCATACCTAGTTCAATCTCGTTACCGGCAAGTCTCTTTACTCGTTCTGTAATGCATCATCCCATAACTAAATCATTAGTCACATTTCTTGCAAGGCTTATAGTGATGAGCATTACCGAGAGGGCCCAGAGATACCTCTCTAATACATAGAGTGACAAATCCTAATCTCGATCTATGCCAACCCAACAAACACCTTCAAAGACACCTTTAGAGTACCAGACCAAAGCATTAGCACTTAGTGAATACATGAACTCCTCAAACTGTGGTCATCACCGAGAAGTATCCCTATTATTGTCACTTCGGGGTTGTCGGATCATAACACATAATAGGCGACTATAGACTTGCAAGATAGGATCAAAACCTCACATATATTCATCAAAACATAATAGGTTCGGATCTGAAATCATGGCACTCAGGCACTAGTGACAAGCATTAAGCATAGCAAAGTCATAGCAACACCAATCTCAGAACATAGTGGACACTAGGGGACCAAACCCTAACAAAACTAACTTGATTACATGGTAAATCTCATCCAACCCATCACCGTCCAGCAAGCCTATGATGGAATTACTCACGCACGGCGGTGAGCATCATGAAATTGGTGATGGAGGATGGTTGATGATGACGACGACGTTGGATCCCCCTCTCTGGAGCCCCGAACGGACTCTAGATCAGCCCTCCCGAGAGAGTTTAGGGCTTGGCGGCAGCTCCGTATCGTAAAACGCGATGAATCTTTTTCTCCGCGAATGTGAATATATAGAGTTGGAGTTGACGTCGGTGGAGGTCCAGGGGGCCCACGAGACAGGGGGCGCCCTAGGGGGGGCGCCCCCCACCCTTGTGGACAGGGTGTGGGCCCCCTAACGTTGATTCTTTCACCAATATTTTTTTATTAATTCTGAAAAGTTGCTCCGTGGATTTTTAGGTCATTCCGAGAACTTTTATTTCTGCACAAAAATAACACCATGGCAGTTCTGCTGAAAAACAGCGTCAGTCCGGGTTAGTTCCATTCAAATCATGCAACTTAGGGTCCAAAACAAGGGCAAAAGTGTTTGGAAAAGTAGATACGACGGAGACGTATCAACTCACCCAAGCTTAAACCTTTGCTTGTCCTCAAGCAATTTAGTTGACAAACTTAAAGTGATAAAAAAAACTTTTACAAACTCTGTTTGCTCTTGTTGTTGCAAATATGTAAAGCCAGCATTCAAGTTTTCAGCAAAGATTATGAACTAACCATATTCACAATAACACTTAGGTCTCATGTTTACTCATATCAATGGCATAATCAACTAGCGAGCAATAATAATAAATCTCAGATGACAACACTTTCTCAAAACAATCATAATATGATATAACAAGATGGTATCTCGCTAGCCCTTTCTGAGACCGCAAAACATAAATGCAGAGCACCTTTAAAGATCAAGGACTGACTAAAAATTGTAATTCATGGTAAAAGAGATCCAGTCATAGTCATACCCAATATATATTAATAGTAATGTATGCAAATGACAGCGGTGCTCTCCAGCGGGTGTTTCTTAATAAGAGGTGATGACTCAACATAAAAGTAAATAGATAGGCCCTTCGCAAAGGGAAGTGGGGATTTGTAGAGGTGCCAGAGCTCGATTTTGAAATAGAGATAAATAACATTTTGAGCGGTATACTTTCACTGTCAACATAACAACCGATAGATCTCGATATCTTCCATGCTACATACATTATAGGCAGTTTCCAAACAGAATTGTAAAGTTTATACTCCCCCTCCACCAACAAGCATCAATCCATGGCTTGCCCGAAACAACGGGTGCCTCCAACTAACAACAATCCTGGGGAGTTTTGTTAGCAATTATTTTGATTTGATTTGAGCATGCGACTGGGTATCCCGGTGACCAGCCATTTTCTCGTGAGTGAGGAGCGGAGTCCACTCCTCTTGAGAATAACCCGCCTAACATGGAAGATACAGACAGCCCTAGTTGATACATGAGCTGTTCGAGCATGCAAAATAGAATTTCATTTGAAGGTTTGGAGTTTGGCACATACAAATTTACTTGGAACGGTAGGTAGATACCGCATATAGGAAGGTATGGTGGACTCATATGGAATAACTTTGGGGTTTATGGAGTTTGGATGCACAAGCAGTATTCCCGCTTAGTACAGGTGAAGGCTAGAGAGAGACTGGGAAGCGACCAACTAGAGAGCGACAATAGTCATGAACATGCATTAAAATTAATCAACACCGGGTGTAAGCATGAGTAGGATATAATCCACCATGAACATAAATATCGTGAAGGCTATGTTGATTTTATTTCAACTACATGCGTGAACATGTGCCAAGTCAAGTCACTCGAATCATTCAAAGGAGGATACCACCCTATCATACCACACCACAACCATTTTAATAGCATGTTGGCACGCAAGGTAAACCATTATAAGCTCCTAGCTAATTAAGCATGGCATAAGCAACTATAATCACTAATTGTCATCGCAAACATGTTTATTCATAATAGGCTGAATCAGGAACGATGAACTAATCATATTTACAAAAACAAGATAGGTCGAGTTCATATCAGCTTCTCTCATCTCAATCAGTCCATCATATATCGTCATTATTGCCTTTCACTCGCACGACCGAACATTGTGGATAATAATAATAATGCACGTGCATTGGACTAAGCTGGAATCTGCAAGCATTCAATTCAAAGGCGAAGACAAGGTAATATGGGCTCTTGGTTAAATCAACAATAAAGCATATAAGAGCCACTTAACATTTTCATTATGGTCTTTTCCTCTCGACCCCCAAAGAAAAGAAAAGAAATAAAACTATTTACACGGGAAAGCTCCCAACAAGCAAAAGAAGAACGAGAACTATTTTTGGGTTTTCTTTTAATTACTAGTACAAGCATGGAAAGTAAACTTAGCTAAAAGCTACAACTAATTTTTTTTGGTTTTTGTTAAGGTTTATCAAACACACAAGAAGAAAGCTAGAAAAAGAAAATAAACTAGCATGGATAGTACAATGAAAGAGTATGAGCACCGACAACTAGAATGAGTGTGTGAAAATGAATGTAATGTCGGAGAGAAATACGTACTCCCCCAAGCTTAGGCTTTTGGCCTAAGTTGGTCTATGCCCATGGATGGCCTGGCGGATATCCGAAGTCGTAACTAGGGTCATACTGAGATGCAGCAGCCATTGCCTCATGAGCTGTAGCCTGGCGGCAAGATGCCTCCGTCCTCCTCTCATACTCGTTCGCCTCCTCCCTGGTAACAACATATCTTCCTTTTGCCTGATAGTCAAACAAGGCAGGAGCAGGGAGAGTAATATGGGCAACGCGATGTCTGTCAAAGATTAGTCGATACTGGAGGATATGTTCATTCCTCTCAAGAAAATGATGATTAACCATGGCATTATAATCTAAATAAGCGGGAGGCAACTCCGTATCATTTTCATGTATGGGTATACCAAGATAATTAGCCACACGGGTCGCATAAATCCCTCCAAACAAGTCTCCATCTAAACCATTATTATGCAATCTGCGTGCAACAATTGCCCCCAAGTTGTATTGTTTATCACCTAATACAACACCCTTGAGAACACAAAGATCCGGCACACACATGTGACAAGCTTCATCTTTACCATTAATGCATCTACCTATGAAGAGAGCAAAATAATGTATAGCAGGAAAATGAATGCTCCCTATGGTAGCTTGTGCTATTTCTCTGGATTCTCCCATGGTGATACTAGAAAGAAAGTCTTTATAAGCAGTAGTAAAATCTTCTAGGTACATGCTATAAGATTTTTCATAAAGATCAAATAGGACATTGCGAGAATTACGCAAAGATGAAAATTTAAACCTTCTCACAAAGGAATCAGTCAAATGGTAGTATTGAGGGCACTTATCTTGCATGAAGTCCTCAAGATCGGCATTACGCACATATGCATCAAATTCATTCTTGATGCCTGCTCTGACCATAACTCCTCTGACGGCCATTCACAAGGCCGCCCGTAAGTTACCCTCGGTGGTTCATCGTCTTGCTCATGCATTGCGAGCCTAGATTCTTGCTTTCTTGAAGAACCACCTTGGTACATTTTCCTAGACATATTTCTTCCTCTGAAAAATTTCTGAAATTTTTAGTAACTCAAAATAAAAGTGAACCAAACTCAATAAAATTGATAGCAACTACTCCCACAAGTGCCTAGAGACTATATCATGCATTAGAAATACTTGGGACCAAATAAATTTGACATGCAAGCTCAAGAACAGGGTCACCTAAGCAACAAAAATTTGCAATGAATAAAGCACTAGAACAAAAACTAATTGGACCATTGGAGGAGTCACATACCAAAGAACAATCCCCCAAAGCAGTTTTGTGAATGGAGCTTTGAGAAAGGAGATCGAAAATGGCAGTAAAATGAGCTAGAACTCGTGCTTGAGCTGGATAGTGATTTTTTGGGAGGAAGAGAAGTGCATGGGTGCAGGAATAAGTGGAGGGGGGCCACCGTGGGCCCACGAGGCAGGGAGGCACGCCAAGGGAGGTAGGGCGCGCCCCTGACCCTCGTGGCCAGGTGCCAGCTCCCCCTGTTGTGTTCTCAGTGCCAAATATTCTCAAATATTCTAGAAAAAATCATATTAAATTTGCAGGGCATTTGGAGAACTTTTTTTCTGGGTATTTTGCATTACATGGATAATTCAGAAAACAGGCAGAAAATATTATTTTTGCTTAATTTAATCTAAATAACAGAAAGTAAAAAGAGGGTACAGAAGGTTGTGCCTTCTAACTTCATCCATCTCATGATCATCAAAAGGAATCCACTAACAAGGTTGATCAAGTCTTGTTAACAAACTCATTCCGAATAACATGGAACCGGAGAAATTTTGAATAACACTAGGTTACCTCAACGGGGATATGAATATCCCCAATAATAAGAATATCATATTTATTCTTGACAGTAGGAAGAGGAAATTCAAAACCTCCAATAATAATTGATGGAATTTTTCCAACAGAATTGATGCTATGAACTTGAGGTTGTTTCCTCGGAAAGTGTACTGTATGCTCATTACCATTAACATGAAAAGTGACATTGCCTTTGTTGCAATCAATAACAGCCCCTGCAGTATTAAAAAAGGGTCTACCAAGGATAATTGACATACTATCATTCTCGGGAATATCAAGAATAACAAAGTCCATTAAGATAGTAACGTTTGCAACCACAACAGGCACATCCTCACAAATACCAACAGGTATAGCAGTTGATTTGTCAGCCATTTGCAAAGATATTTCAGTAGGTGTCAACTTATTCAATTCAAGTCGATATAAAGAGAGAGGCATAACACTAACACCGGCTCCAAGATCACATAAAGCAGTTTTAATATAGTTTCTTTTAATAGAGCATGGTATAATTGGTACTCCTGGATCTCCTAGTTTCTTAGGTATTCCACCTTTAAAAGTATAATTAGCAAGCATGGTGGAAATTTCAGCTTCCGGTATCTTTCTTTTATTTGTAATAATATCCTTCATGTACTTAGCATACAGATTTACTTTAAGCATATCAGTTAAGCGCATACGTAAGATAGATCTAATCATTTCAGCAAAGCGCTCAAAATCCTCATCGTCCTTTTTCTTGGATGTCTTAGGAGAAAAAGGCATGGGTTTATGAACCCATAGTTCTCTTTCTTTACCGTGCTTCCTAGCAACAAAGTCTCTCTTATCATAATGTTGATTCTTTGATTGTGGGTTATCAAGATCAACAGTAGGTTCAATCTCTACATCATTATTATTGCTAGGTTGAGCATTGGCACGAACATTATCATTAACATTATCACTAGGTTCATGTTCATCACCAGATTGTGTTTCAGCATCAGAAATAGAAATATCATTGGGATTCTCAGGTGTGTCTATAACAGGTTCACTAGAAGCATGCAAAGTCCTGTCATTTTTCTTTTTCTTCTTTTTAGAAGTACTAGGTGCATCCATATTATTTCTCTGAGAATCTTGCTCAATTCTATTAGGGTGGCCTTCAGGATACAAAGGTTCCTGAGTCATTTTACCCGTTCTAGTAGCCACTCTAACAGCAAAGTCATGTCTATTATTTAATTCATCAAGCAAATCACTTTGAGCTTTAAGTACTTGTTCTACTTGAGTGGTGACCATAGAAGCATGTTTACTAGCGAGTTTAAGTTCACCCTTAACTCTAGACATATAATCACTCAAGTGTCCAATCATATAAGCATTTTGTTTCAATTGTCTACCAACATAAGCATTGAAGTTTTCTTGTCTAGCCATAAAGTCATCAAATTCATCCAAACATTGGCTAGCAAACTTAGTAGACGGGATTTCAACTTTATCATATCTATAGAGAGAATTTAACTTTACTACCTGTGTCGGATTATCAAGACCATGTGTTTCTTCAATAGGTGGTATATTAAGGCCATATATTTCCTCAACAGGAGGAAAATTATTAACATCTTCAGCTTTAATACCTTTCTCTTTCATAGATTTCTTTGCCTCTTGCATACCTTCTGGACTGAGAAATAGAACACCCCTTTTCTTCGGAGTTGGTTTAGGAGTCAGATCAGGAATTGGCTTAGGAGTTGGCTCAGGAAGTGTCCAATTATTTACATTAGTCAACATATTATTCAATAGTAATTCAGCTTGATCGACTATTCTTTCCCTGAAAACACAACCAGCACAACTATCCAAGTGGTCCTTGGAAGCATCAGTTAGTCCATTATAAAAGATATCAAGTATTTCATTTTTCTTAAGAGGGTATCAGGCAAAGCATTAAGTAATCGGAGAAGCCTCCCCAAGCTTGTGGGAGACTCTCTTCTTCAATTTGCACAAAGTTATATATTTCCCTTAAAGCAGCTTGTTTATTATGAGTAGGGAAATATTTAGCAGAGAAGTAATAAATCATATCCTGAGGACTACGCACACAACCAGGATCAAGAGAATTAAACCAAGTTTTAGGATCACCCTTTAATGAGAACGAAAATATCTTAAGGATATAATAGTAGCGAGATTTCTCATCACTAGTGAACAGGGTGGCTATATCATTTTAACTTAGTAAGATGTGCCACAACAGTTTCAGATTCATAGCCATAAAAAGGATCATATTCAACCAAAGTAATTATCTCAGGATCGACAGAGAAATCATAATCCTTATCAGTAACAAAGATAGGCGAAGTAGCAAAACCAGGGTCATATTTCATTCTAGCATTTAGAGATTTCTATTTCAGTTTAGCTAATAACTTCTTAAGATCAGATCTATTATTGCAAGCAAGAAAATCTCTAGCAGTTTCTTCATCCATAACATAACCCTCAGGAACAATAGGCAATTCATATTCAGGGGGAGAACCTTCATCGTCACTATCATCTATAATATCATTTTCAATAATTTCAGTCTCTAACGCTAGCAAGTTGTTCATCAAGATATTCACCTAATGGCACAATAGTATCAAGCATAGAAGTAGTTTCATCATAAGTATCATGCATAGTAGAAGTGGCATCATCAATAACATGCGACATATCAGAATTAATAGCAGAAGCAGGTTTAGGTGTCGCAAGCTTACTCATAACAGAAGGATAATCTAGTGCAGAGCTAGATGGTAGTTCCTTACCTCCCCTCGTAGTTGAGGGATAAATCTTAGTTCTTCCGTCTTTCAAGTTCCTCATAGTGATCAGCAGATATAAATCCCAAGTGACTCAAAGAATAGAGCTATGCTCCCCGGCAACGATGCCAGAAAATAGTCTTGATAACTCACAAATCTAGGGGATCGCAACAGTTTTCGAGGGTAGAGTATTCAACCCAAATTTATTGATTCGACACAAGGGGAGCCAAAGAATATTCTCAAGTATTAGCAGTTGAGTTGTCAATTCAACCACACCTGGATAACTTAGTATCTGCAGCAAAGTATTTAGTAGCAAAGTAGTATAGAAGTAACGATAACAGTAGCAAAAGTAACAGTAGCAGTTTTGTAGTAATTGTAATAGTGGCAACGGTAAAGTAAATAAGCAAAGTACAATATGTGAAAAGCTTGTAGGCATTGGATCAATGATGATAATTATGTCGGATGCGATTCCTCATGTAATAGTTATAACATAGGGTGACACAGAACTAGCTCCAGTTCATCAATGTAATGTAGGCATGTATTCCGAATATATTCATACGTGCTTATGGAAAAGAACTTGCATGACATCTTTTGTCCTACCCTCCCGTGGCAGCGGGGTCCTAATGGAAACTAAGGGATATTAAGGCCACCTTTTAATAGAGTACCGGACCAAAGCATTAGCGCTTAGTGAATACATGAACTCCTCAAACTATGGTCATCACCGAGAAGTATCCCGATTATTGTCACTTCGGGGTTGTCGGATCATAACACATAATAGGTGACTATAGACTTGCAAGATAGGATCAAGAACTCATGTATATTCATGAAAACATAATAGGTTCAGATCTGAAATCATGGCACTCGGGCACTAGTGACAAGCATTAAGCATAGCAAAGTCATAGCAACATCAATCTCAGAACATAGTGGATACTAGGGATCAAACCCTAACAAAACTAACTTGATTACATGGTAAATCTCATCCAACCCATCACCGTCCAGCAAGCCTACAATGGAATTACCCACGCATGGCGGTGAGCATCATGAAACTGGTGATGGAGGATGGTCGATGATGACGACGGCGTCGGATCCCCCTCTCCGGAGTCCCAAACGAACTCCAGATCAGCCCTCCCGAGAGAGTTTAGGGCTTGGCAGCGGCTCCGTATCGTAAAACGCGATGAATCTTTTTCTCTGATTTTTTTCTCCGCGAACGTGAATATATAGAGTTGGAGTTGACGTCGGTGGAGGTCCAGGGGGCCCACGAGGCAGGGGGCGCGCCCTAGGAGGGTGCCCCCACCCTCGTGGACAGGGTGTGGGCTCCCTGACATTGATTCTTTCGCCAATATTTTTTATTAATTTTGAAAATTTGCTCCATGGATTTTCAGGTCATTCCGAGAACTTTTATTTCTACACAAAAATAACACCATGGCAGTTCTGCTGAAAACAGCGTCAGTCCGGGTTAGTTCCATTCAAATCATGCAAGTTAGGGTCGAAACCAAGGGAAAAAGTGTTTGGAAAAGTAGGTACGACGGAGACGTTCATGTATCCAAAGTTTCGTCAAACCGGCCAATTTTTTTACCACATCAACTTGGTGGCATGACATTACATCAAGCAAGGTTTCATGTTTTTTTTATCATTTTTAATTTTTAGGAATTAAATGCCATGGCACTCCATGCATGTGTCCATGTCGTGATACAAATATGATTGAAAATTCCTTCTAATTTACTACACATGGAATTAACTCGCACACAAGTACACAAATATGATTTTTCAAACCGTTATGGTTAGCTGTTGCATGTAGATGTAGTTCAAATTTTAATTACGGGCATTAAATGGCTACAAAATCACTTAAATGTCTTCAAAAGGTCAAATGACCCCTGAAATCTTCCAAATTTTCACATGACAGTTGTATTAGTGCATGTTACACATAGAAAATTTTTGAAGGCCGTAAGAGGAAGCTATCTCCCGTTTGTCATCAAACATGCATTATTCCCTCTCGGAACCATGAGCCTACTAGTGAGTTGCTCCGGTTTGTGAGGGGGTGTGTATGTGTCCAAACTTTCGTCAAACATGCCAATTTTTTTACCACATCATCTTGGTGGCATGACATTACATCAAGCAAGGTTTCATGTTTTCTGATCATTTTTTAACTTTTTGGAATGAAAATGCCATGGCACTCCCTGAACGTGTCCATGCTGTGAGACCAATATGTTTGAAAATTCCTTCTAATTTACTGCCATGGAATTAACTCGCACACAAGTACACAAATATGATTTTCCAAACCGTTATGGTTAGCTATTGCATGTAGATGTAGTTCAAATTTGAATTACGGTCATTAAATGGCTAGAAAATCACTTAAATGTTTTCAAAAGGTCAAATGACCCTTGAAATTTTTCAAATTTTCACATGAAAGTTGTATTAGTGTACGTTACACGTAGAAAACAATTGAAGGCCGTAAGAGGAAACTATCTCCCGTTCGTCATCAAACATGCATTGTTCCCTCTCGGAACCTTGAGCCTTCTAGTGAGTTGCTTCGGTTTGTGAGGGGTGTGTGTCCAAAATTTCGTCAAACAGGCCAATTTTTTGACCACATCATCTTGGTCGCATGACATTATATCAAGCAAGGTTTCATATTTTTCTGACCATTTTTTATTTTTCTGAAATTAAAATGCCATGGCACTCCATGCATGTGTCCATGCCATGAGACCAATATATTTGAAAACTCCTTCTAATTTACTACACATGGAATTAACTTGCACACAAGTACACAAATATGATTTTTCAAACTGTTATGGTTAGTCGTTGCATGTACATGTAGTTTTAATTTGAATTACAATCATTAAATGGCTAGAAAATCACTTAAATGTCTTCAAAAGGTCAAATGACCCCTGAAATTTTCCAAATTTTCACATGACAGTTGTATTAGTGCACGTTACATGTTGAATAAATTGAAGGCCGTTAGAGGAAGCTATCTTCCGTTCGTCATCAAACATGCATTGTTCCCTCTCGGATCCATGAGCCTTCTAATGTGCTGCTCCAATTGGTGTGGGGTGTGTGTCCAAACTTTCGTCAAACAGATCAATTTTTTACCACATCATCTTGGTGGCATGACATTACATCAAGCAAAGTTTCATGTTTTTTTGATCATTTTTTAATTTTTTGAAATTAAAATGCCAAGGCACTCCATGCATGTGTCCATGCCGTGCGACCAATATGTTTGAAAATTCCTTCTAATTTACTGCACATGGAAGTAACTCGCACACAAGTACACAAATATGATTTTTCAAACTGTTATGGTTATCCGTTGCATGTACATGTAGTTTTAATTTGAATTACGGTCACTAGATGGCCAGAAAATCACTTAAATGTCTTCAAAAGGTCAGCCGGCCCCTAAAATTTTCCAAATTTTCACATGACAGTTGTATTAGTGCATGTTACATGTAGAAAAAATTTGATGGCCGTAAGAGGAAACTATCCCCCATTCATCATCAAACATGCATCGTTCCCTCTCGGAACCACGTCCTTCTAGTGAGTTTCTACGGTTTGTGAGGGGTGTGTGTCCAAACTTTCGTCAAACATGCCAAATTTTTTACCACATTATCTTGATGGCATGACATTACATCAACCAAGGTTTCATGTGTTTCTAATCTTTTTTTAATTTTTTGGAACTTAAATGCCATGGCACTCCATGTTTAATTGTGTCATAGCCGTTAGACCAATATGTTTGAAAATTCCTTCCAATTTATTGCACATGGAATTAAATCGCACATAAGTACACAAAATATGAATTTTCAAACCATTATGGTTAGTTGTTGCATGTACATGTAGTTCTTCAATTACGGTCATTAAAAGGTCACTCAAATGTCTTAAAAGGTCAAATGACCCCTGAAATTTTCTAAAATTTGACATGACAGTTGTATTACTACTACAAATTTTCTCGTACATTTAAAACACCATCCGTTGCCACTTTACTCCAAATTCGTCTTTCATAGCTAATAAAAAATATCTACAACATCACACACAGTTGTTTTGTAGGAATCGTTTGCGATGAAATTTCTGGGTCTATTTAAGTCTTCCTCCTTAAGCTTCAGCGGCTCGTCTGCTCCAGTGCCGGCAACCCCCGAATCCACAAACCCCGATCCCCATTCCCACACCCCCTTCTTGCAAAGATGATGTCGTGGAAACGCTTCGTGAAGGCCCGTACGATAGCCGCGTCCCCCCCCCCCCCCCGAGCGCTGCCGCCTGCGCCGAGAGCGCAGTCGCCTACGCCGAGAGTGCCGCAGCATCCGCATTGAGCGCGGCTGCTTCCGCTGAGAGGGCGTCTGCAAGAACCGACATGGCAGCTGCTGCTGCGACGACGGCTGCAAACGTTGAGAGTGCTCGGGCTGTCGTCCGTGCCGCTGATGTCGCCCTGGCCCGGGTCAAGGCCATCCACGCCAAGATATTCCAGGCCACATCAGAATCAAGCATGCAGCCCGCGTCCGAAAAGGCAGCGATGGCCATGGAGCACCTGCTTCCTCATGAGGTCATCGAGCGGGAGTTGGAGATGCAGGAGGCGACGGAGATCGAGGAGCGTTGGGAGGAGGAGTTGCGTGTGGCCCAGGTCGAGGTAGAGAAGAGTCTGTCCATCGAGGAATCGGCAGTGGAGTACCAACGCGAGCTCTGGCGCAGCCACTACTACGAGTACTACAACCTTGAGGGTGGCGCCGAGGACGAGGACGAGGACGAGGACGTGGTCGACTTCAGTAGGGGGGACGCAGAGTCCACAAACGGCGGCATGTCGCCAGGACAAGTCATCGATGTCGCATCTCACATCGACGATGCATCGACGCGGCGGCAGATTTGTTAAAATTATTCGTACTTAGGCTTTGTTTTTAATGCTGGTCTTTTGTTAGAGCAATGTTTAGGTGAAATGGCTCTGTTTAATTACTAAAATTGCTTGATTTAGTAAGTTTTGTTTGTGTGCTGTACGCTCTTTTCTGTGCCCAAATTAGCAAGCGATGTTAAATTATGCAATGACGTACCTGGGGAAATTTCCACCAAAATTTGAATTATGAAACTCATCTCATGCGTGTTAAGCAGAAGAATCGTTTGTGATGCACACTATCATTCAAAGTGAATGGTGTCCGGTGGCATCGCGCGCGAAGTTTCCCTCCACATTTTGAAATTTTTAGCCTACTGCCGAAATATCTACCCTTCCCCCTTCCCCATCCCATTTTCTCCCCGACCACAAGTCATATTTCCCATGTTTTCTCCTTCCTTCCTTCCTTCCTTCCTAAGCTATAGCCACTTCCTCGCTCTCGCCATCTTGCATCCTATCGCCGGGGTCGCCATGGTGTTCTTCAAAGACCTCTCAAGCGGTTCCTCCTCCTCCAATGACTCCTTCACCACCCTGGTATGCCTCTCTTCTCTCTCTCGGACTTATGACTTGGAATGAAGGATTTTTATCCGGCGGTCGATTTGAGTCATTTATGCCTCTTGTAGTTCCCTAGGACCATCAGTTGCAACGAATGGAGCAGGGTGGCTGAAGATCTGTCTGCTTGTTGTCACCATCAATCTTCATGCGTGAAGCTAGTTGCGTTCGAACCTGTGGACAGTGGGAGGAAGTTTCTGGCATGTGCAGAGAAGGTTAGGTCCTCTCTCATTGATACAAATCATTTGTTTAATGTGATTCAAACACTGTCACGGTCCCAATCCATTCATACCACACCTTCAACCAAACGCATCCTAAGACAGTATCACAGTTTGTACCTAGTATCTAAAAATGTTGCCATCTCATCAGCGGTGCCATTAGAAAATTATTTGGCACTACTTCAGCAGCTTGTGGAGCCAACTTGTCCACACATCCGAGCAGCCAAGCAGTAAAATACTAAATCTTTATGTCACGAAGGAACTGGGCGTGGGAGCAACTAGGTGCTCCAGAGGTCGGGTCCTTGATTTTTTCCGCTGCATCGGCTCCCCAGTGCAGGGCACCGGTGCGAGATGTAGCAACAGTTGTCTTTACACCGGTTTTGACATACATAGTGGACGGCCTTAGTGCTATTTGTTCTATGTTACTAAATTTGTGCATGTACACACCTGTTAGTATCAATTTGCTGTCATCCAAACACTGTCACTATGTTGTTGTAGTTATATTTATCTTCGTCTTAAAATGTTCAATTTTTTATTTATAGTACATGAGTAAGAACTTGTAGCGTTATTATAGTTAATTATAGCTTCTGATGTTTCAGAATTTGGTTGTTGTCTCAGTAGCAATCAATTCATTTGCACATTGATCTTTTTGAGAAGATATGTCATAATTAATCAGTTTTTTTAGTTTTTCCAAATAAGTATTGGTGATTTTGTATGTTGCTATAAACCCATTTTCCCTACAATTGTTACTGATCTAGTTTTAAATACTATAGGATGAACGGAAGTGTTCTTACTTGGAGTGGGCTGATCAAAAGTGGCCACAGTCTTTGAAGATGTGCCTAGCAAAGCTCTGGAGCATGTATCAGGAAGAGAACAGAGGTAGGCTTAGAGAAAGTGTTGTCAACGCTAAAGAATATTTAAAGATGAGGGATAAAAAGAGGAAGGTGGAGAATGAGCTCAGATTTTTTTCAAATCAGACTTTTCTAAGATGGTGTTGGCGAAGGAGGAGGCACTTTTCCAGCTGGCCAGTGCAAAACAGGTTTTTATTGAAGTGAAAGCAGAGGTGGATAAGGCGTTCCCGGATGATCTCGACTAGGTAAATGAATATATTGTTCTAATATTGTTCTTATGAAGTTGAACTATCTATATGTTGTACTGTGCCGTTTTCCGGTAGCTATCGTACTGTGATGTTAAAATATATCTATGTGCCTGATATGAAATTGGCAAACAGCTGTTGATATGAAATGTGAATTTGCATAATACTAAAATTATTAATTGTAAACTAATAAACCTGCTACATGGGTCGTGAAATTTTGCAAACGGTTCTAGAAGTAAAAGCGCTTGTGATGGATAGCCCAATGCCACACAGTTTTCTTCATCAAATCATGTGTGATGTAGTTGATAAAAGCAAAGGATTAATCACGGCAGAGCGTGTGTGATAGTTACGCCTATCACACACGAGCCTATACATAAACCTGTGTGAGATGTACATACGAATGGAAACGTTTTCCCTAGATTGACTGTGTGGGATGTACATACGAACGGAACGTTTTCCCTGGATTGACTGTTTGGGAAGTACATACAAACGGAAACGTTTTCTCTGGATTAACTGTCTGGGATGTACATAAGAACGAAAACATACTCCTTGGATTGACTATGTGTGATATACATACTGAAGAAGATGTTTTTCTGGGATTCACCGTGTGGGATGTACATATGAACGGAAACAATTGGGTTTCGATGCCTCGCCCGATCGCACACGAGCTCATTTTGCCCCAGCCTGTGCGCCAGGAGGGCCTATCCCCGACGGTTTCTGGATCGTGTGGGAAGGACCCTCCTATCGCCCACACTCACTTGGCGACGGTTCCAAATGCCAGCGCGGAAAGGGGGTTAAAAACCATTTGTATAGCACCGACACGTACCAGTGCATGGAAAACTTGCTGGAAAGAGCGACAGTCCGAATTAGTATTATTCAAACTATAAAAGTTAGAGAGCAAAAACATAGCAAAAGTGCACGATAAAGTAGATACATTTGAGACATATCAGCTCCCCCAAGCTTAGATTATTTCTTGTCCTCAAGCAATTCAGTTGACAAACTGACAAAAAAAAGTTTTACGAACACTTTTGTTAGGTATATGCACAGAAATTTAGTCCATGATCACTTAAAACCTATCTTATGAGAATACCCGCAATAATAACGAAAGCTTAACAACTATTTTCTCTCATGATAAGATATCAGTCAACTAGCAAGTTATAATAAATCATCTCAAACACCAACGTGATCAAAATGAACATGATGCAATATGACAACATGGTATCCCGCTAGTCTTTTTTGTGATGCAAAACATGAATGAAAGACACCATAGAAGTCCAAGCAGTGACTAGATATTATGATTTAATATAAAGCATCACATTCATGCGTCACCTAATGTTACTTAGACATAATGCAGGTTAAACTAAGAATGATGACTTTTATCTTAGAGTCGGTGCTATAGCTAGGAAAGTGCTGACACAACATAAAATAAATAGATAGGTCATTCATAGAGGAAAGTAGATATTGCCATGCAAAATTTTTTTATATAACTGGCAAACTTGTGATGCCTTATTGTTATTTCAGAGAACGAGCGATTTCCCACAAGTCTAAAGGAAAAAAAATCATATAGTAGTGTAAATTTAATAATAATTGTGATTCAAGAAGATCAATTCGGAAAATAAATTCCATTTAGCTTTTCGAAACAAAATCATGCAGTGTCACACGATTGCAACATCAAATAAGTGTTTACGTACACAAATATAAGAGAAAACTAAGAGTCCCAAATATAGGAAAAAACTCAGAGGCCCAAAATGTAATTAAGCATAAAAAATAAAACTAATGTAAAAAAACAAAATAAGTATGCAAAACCATTTATGAATATATATATTATTCTAAGGTAGATTGAATTAAGAGAATTGGTATTACCCTAAAGAAGAAGGAAACTTAAAATAAATTATGGAAAAAACTTACACACATATTGCATAGAACTTGCACTTTTCCACAATAGACAAACATTTAACAATGTAACTTCTTCTAGACACTAATATGATTTGCACATAAATTACACAAAACATACATGTTAAACAAAACAAGAATATTAGAGATTAACTTTCCATCAACACTTCAAAAATGAAGTGCATCCTATATAGGTGGTGGATCCTCCATCATCATCATCATCATCTCTCTCTCTCTCTCTCTCTCTCTCTCTCTCACACACACACACACACACACACACACACACACACACACACAATAGGGACTCACAAAAGAGAGAAAAAAGATCGGTGCACACAAGAATCACTCGAGATCTCGTGCGCACACTCAAGAAAAAAATACTAACACACAAAGCAATAAATATATTGTAGCACACTATAAAAACACGATCATCTGGACAGCGGAAACAAATCAAAACGAACACGAAACCTTAATATCACCATCGCATTTGCTAGAAAAATGAAAAAGGAATTTCTACAAAAAATGAAGAGGGAGAGCGGTCGAAGCTACAACAATCATTCTGCTAAAAAAACAAAAGGACTGCTATCGTGCTTACTAAGGCATGGCTCACTTGTTTAAAACTAACGGTCTGAAGCCCATCCCGTATCGACTAAAACCGAAAATAGTAGGAATATCCTATATGACGCGTGGGACATCCTATCTGCCGCATTCTGCGGCAGAATGCCAGGGGTTCGCATAGGCAGCCCTCCGCCTGGGCCGGCCCACCACCGACGTATAAAAAAATCCACGACTTCCAGAATTTGATCCTGAGACCTCGCCCGACACAGGCTACTAGACATGACCTGTTAGCCAATCCAACAAACATCTGTTGCTGGTCACAATACGTGCAAGATCCTATAATAACACACAACAAGGGTTGAGATTAGGAAATACATTTTAGGGACATTCCTTGAAATTGCGAATAGTTTTGAAATGCCGGAATTTTTTTTATATTCTAAACTTCTTCCGAAAAGTGAACCATTCCTGTAATTCCTATTTTTTCAAAAAAACAGGAATAATTTTATCAAATCTCAAACAGTTTCCTAAATGCAAACATTTCTATAAAAATTGAACATTTTTGAAAAAATGAACGTATAACAAAAATGTAAACAAGTTTTTAAATTCCTGAATATTTTCTGATATTGCGGAAAAAAATTGGACCAAAAAATGGAAACAATAACCTTTTTCAAATTCAGCATATATATTTATGAAAATTCTAAAAAATGCATACAAAATTCATATTACTATATTTTCCTGGAAATGCGAACAAAATTTGAAACATGTGAACATTTTTTGATATTGCAAATAAAATGCTGAAACCACGAACATTTTTGAAGCATGAATATTTTTCGGAAAAATTGTGAATAAGTTTTGAAAACGAGAACATAATTTGAAATTCCTGAATATATTTTGAAAACGGGAACATTTTTTAAAAATTTTGAACTTTTTGAAACACGGACATTTTTTGAACTTGGGAACAAAATTTCGAAAACAAGAACATTTTTTGCAAATTCCTCAATATTTTTGAAACATGAACATTTTCTGAAAGTTGTGAACAAATTTTGTAAAAAAACATTTTTTGAAATTCCGAACAGATATTTGAAAGTTTCGAACAAAATAAACAGGAAAACGAAAAAACAAAAAGGAAAGAAAAAAGAAACAGAAAAAATAAAAAAGGGAAAAAAATAAATGAAAAAGAGAAACCGGTTCAGAAACCTTCTAGAAGGTTCCCAAAACCGGAAAAATCCCGGCCGAAAACCTCTAGAAGTTTCGCAAAACCAGGATCGCTGAAACATTTAAATGGGCCGGCCCAGCTGGATCGATCGATCGATTTCCCTAACTGTCTATCTTTCACACAGGCTGGTGATCGACCGCTAAAACTGGGCTGGCCCGTGAACCTGTAACAGCGCTTCCGGTTTTAGGAACCTTCCAGAGATCCCAGCCGGTTTTTATCGGTTTTGGAAACCTTCTAGAAGGTTCCTGAACCGGGTTTGTTTACTTTTTTTTCCTTTTACTTTTTACTTTTTTGTTCTTTTTGTTTTTCTTTCCTTTTTCGTATTTTTCTTTTTCCTGTTTTTTCTGTTCAGAAATTTAAAAAAAAACGAAAGTTAAGAAAAATATTCTCGTCTTCAATTTTTGTTCACAATTTTTAAACAATGTTCATGTTTGAAACAATCTTCAGGAAATTCAAAAATCAATTCTCGTTTTCAAAAAAAAAATTAAAATCCAAAAAAAATTGTTCATAGTTTCGAAAAGAATTCGTGTTTAGAAGAAGTTAAATAATTTCAAAAAATGTTTCTATTTTCAAATTTGTTTACAATTTCATAAAAATGTTCATGTCCAAAATATGTTCAGTAATTTCAAAAAATATTTTCTTTTTCAAAATTTGTGAACCATTTCAGAAAAATGTTCATGTTTAAAAAAATGTTCGCGGTTTCATCATTTTGTTCACAACTTACAATAAATGCTCCCATGTTTCAAATTTCGTTCGCATTTCCAAAAGTTGCATACAATATAAATTTTGTTTGCATTAAAAATGTTTTGTTTTAACTTTTTTGTTCTGAACGTCAAAAATGTTCATGTGTTCCATTTTTTTTCAGAATTTAAAATCTGTTCGTGATCTCAGAAAATATTCGGAAATTTGAAAAAAGGTTCACATTTTTCGTAATTTGTTCGTTTTCTCAGAAAAGGTTAAAGTTTTGAAAAATTGTTCACGCTTTGGAAAACTGTTCGGGATTTGCAGGATTTGTTTGTGTTTAATTTTTAGTGTGGGATTTAAAAAAATCTTTACTTTTAAAAAAGGAATATAATGAAATTGCGGCATTTCAAAACTGCTCACTATTTTTAAGAAATGTTATCGAAAGCTGAACGCTTTCTGTGTGGTCTTATAATGTTTTGCACCTTGGTGGTGAGCTGTTGTTGTCTGGTGTTGTGGCGAGGGGCTCGGTGTCAGTTGCGTGATGTCGTGGGATCAAATCCCGTCGCACTCTGTTGTTTTTATTTATAGCCTTTTTTGTGTCATGCGACAGGAAACAGATTGGGCCGGCCCAGTAGCGCGTCGCCCCTGTGCGTCGAGCTGCTGTATGACGCAAAATGCATCATATAGGAGGTCCCAACCGACAGTTCGATGCAATAAGCATCTGCTAGGGAATTCCATGACGCGTACTGCATCAACCAACGATTGGTAGCTATGATTGGGCTGGCCCATTTTAGCATAAACGGTAGTGATTGATACAGTATGGACTGTACTGTAGCACGAATTTTTTAACCCTCAAAAGTGTAATACTGTTTTTAGTTGGTTTTTCTAGTTCTGGACTTTTTTGTAATTGGAACTTATTTTGAAAATTATAAAATTCCAAATATTCGTTGCAAAAGTGATTTTTTTTTTAATTTGAACAAGACATGCATCTAAAATGCCAACATTTTTTGAAAGAAACGCAAACAAGTTTTGAAATTTCAAACATTCTCTGAAAAAGTAAACAATTTTGAAACCCGAGCAATTTTTCAAATCCGAAAACATTTTCTGGAAGGCCGAACACTTTTTGAGAAATCCGAAAGTTAAATTTTAGAAAATCTTAAAAAATGTCATTTTGTTTGGAAATTTTGAACATTTTTTGAAAATCGTTTTAAACATGAATAAAATTTGTAAATTGTGAATTTTAAAAAAGAAACAGAAAAAACAAAAAAAGGAAAGAGAAACCAGCAAAAGAAACCAACATGAAAAAAGCCGGTTCTGAAGCTTTTTGGAAGGTTCGCAAAACTGGTCGCTAGCTAATGGGCCAGGCCACTCCGTCGCTCCCTCGGGCATCCCTATTTCAGCGACATTACGTTGCATGGAGCGTAGTATAGGCAATTCTATAGACATAAGAGAGTCATTCCCACTAACTTATTTATCCTAACATACAAGATGTCACTTCATCATACAATTATGAATGGGGTAAGGGCCACCTCGACATGCAATCATGCATAAAAAAATCCACAACAACATCGAACCATGCATGGGAAAATGTTTTTCATTCGATTATTCTACTTATTTAAATAAATATTTTACAACTATACATAACCAAATATAATACTCCCTCCGTCCCAAAATTCTTATCTTAGATTTATCTAGATGCGGATGTATCTAATACTAAAATGTGACTTGATACATCCGTATGTAGACAAATCTAAGACGAGAATTTTGGGACGGAGGGAGTAAGTCATATCTATTTTTAATTTTGGTTCACATATTATCAACCCAAATTTTCATCAATCAATTTTCGCAACAACATGCGGGGTATCCTTCAGTTCCAGGAATAGACGGTTGCAAATTTGTCTGAAGGATAGAAATTTTTTCAGGCGACTGCTATGTAGCAAAACCATGAAGGTTTATGTAGCGCTACTTCTATCTCTGGGACTCGTCATGATAAAAGAGAGCAGGGCCGCGCGAGTTTAAAATCAAAAGGTTAGGACAGAAGTCGACACTCTAGGGCATATGTAGACGTGCCCTAATTATTGCACATATAAGTGACTCAATCGAATATAAAAAAAAGAGAAAATTTAAAATACTCACACGAATCTTCATGTAATTAAAATCAATGACATTGAACTTAAATGTACAATACTTAGGGCACATCTAAATATGCTTTAGCAAAACCGATAAATAATCCGTATACCAGAATTTCCATTAGGCAATATATATATATATCAGATAACAGAATCGACGGGGAGACAGACCACTACACCCATAGCCGGGGACAGGGCTCGTGGTGGGTCATATACACGTAGACAATGGGTACAAAATATACGAAAGATACAGCTCCGATGCGGGGCTTGATTATGTCCCGGACTTTCTTTCTCGTCGTCGTCATCATCATCGGAGAGGGAGCGCTAGCTATGGCTACTTTAGGTACATGACCGGATCACCATCACCTGTATCTAGTAGTGTAGTAGTAGTGGTTTCAGGCTGGAAAGGGAGGAGGCTAGCTGTGCTCGAGGGCTGTTTAAGTCCTTCCTGCACCAGCCTGGGTCTTGAGGTACCATGGCCTGGAAAAAGGAGAGAATAAACTGAGGGTTAGTCTAGCTTCGTAGGCATGGATTTAATAGCTGAAAATGAAATTCACAAACGAAATAGAAATGCTTGGCTCACAGTATAACAAGTCTGAATGTTCCCTGTAAAGGCAGGGGGAGAGAGAGATGCCGACAGAAACAAAGGTCTTTTCCAGTCAAGGACATTAATTTGGAAATAACATATAGAGCGGATCTATTCTAGTCTAGTGGGGCAAGAGGAAGAAACCTAAGATTGGAATTTGTCCTGTACGTCCATATGCTAAAGGAGAGAACAAAACGTCAACTTTATGCCCGTCGAAAGGACAACAAGCTTTATGTGCAAATCTTGAGCAAAAGCATGCTCTAACTACCTGCTTACTAGTACACTTTTTTGGTATTCCGGACAAATTAGCATCCCGTTTACGTTTTTTTTGCCAATTAAGGGTATGCTGTGGTTAAAACATTAAGCCTAGAACCCTAACAAAGACGCGCTGCTTTTGAGGTTAGTTATCACATGGAGTGTAGGATATATTCTAATGATGTCCTTTCTTCATTTTGATAGGTTTTACTGGTAAATCCATATTAACTCTGTGTTTACCTGAAGAGCCGACTGAAATTAACTGTGATAAACCTGACAAAAATTAACTATAGTACAGCTGCGCCTGTGTATATGACCAATAACATACATGCATGGAACATCTTTGAGCAACACCATTTTGATTTTTTTTCCTCAGCGACACAAAGTGCGATCAGGTCATGGGCGAACAAAAAATATTGTGTTCATTTAAGGTACATGATTGAATCATTGTTGGATAAACCTCAGAGATTTCACAACAAAAAAAGATGATAAAACGTCAAAAAAATCTAAGACCTAGGTATTTTGCATGTTGCTTTCAGAAACCAATGATTTCGTTTATGACAAGTTTGACTGAATTTCAATTACAATTGATGGTCTAAGCAAGTTGCTCTCAGTAAAAGGTTTAACCATATCGGCTAATATTTATCAGAAAGGGCTCCTAGAAATACACCTCAAGGTTTGAATGAGCAGTTCATGCCTTGCTTAGGCAAAACAAGCTCCAAGGACGATAACACAATGATATCGCGAAAAGAAGATCATATTGTTCAGACAAAGCAAATGCTAGCACGTACGAGCATGTACTATATGCATGGTTTTAATCAGGTAGTTCATCCTATAAGTAAAATGGGACATATAGATCTGTTTAGCTTGCAATTAATTAAGCAGGCATGCCATGTTTTGCTTTATTAATTAGCTTACAACTAGGATTACTATAAAACTTGATCTCCTGAACATAGAAGTCCTGAATTATAAGCGACATCTCCCCAATGATACGTAAGTGAAAAAGCAAAGCGCATGGTTGGCTATGCTCGGTGTAAATGAAGGAATGAACAAAAATATGTCCATGCATGGATTAGTCATGCTAAAATTTGCTTCTCAAGAATGCTAAAGAAGCCAATGCTACTACATTTGCAAAACCACATAAATTACAAACAAAATTCAGTCAAGAGATAACCAAATATAGCATTTGCAAGACATGCAGAGTAAGAAGGGAACAGCGAAGTCCATGCCCAAGGGAGCAGCAAGAGACCATGCATATTAGTGAAGGAATATAAAAGCATCCAGCGCAAGTGACTGCACGCAGAAAGCTAGCCAGGCCGGCGAAAGGAACACCGCCCTTTCCCTTTGCACACACCACATGAGTAGTAGAGGGCGGTGATGATGAATGTGCATGGATGGAACAGTGGTGAATGTTGGATAGAACCATGAGTTTCGGACAGACTACTTACTACCTCTGCCCATCGCTGCTGCCACCGCGGCTGGAACCGCCCTTGGTGCTGTTGCTGCTGCCGCCGGCACCGTTTGTATGAATCTCGTCCACGTCTTTTACCAGCCGCTCATAGTGCCTCATCACATCCTCCACCGACTTGCCGTCGCCAACCGCCCGCGCCACGTTCTGCCATCTGTCTGGCGTGTCCTTGTCATACGTGGACAGCGCCTTCTCGAACACCTCGTTCTGCTTGAATGTCCACGATGAACTCATGCTTGACTGGGCTAGCTGTGGCTTCTCAACAAGAAGGAAAGCTAAGGTGGATTGCAATGGCTACTGTTACTACTACTACTACTAGTACTATCACACGGTGCTAGATCACCGGGCTTGGCTTGTGTTTGTATGCAACAAGAGTGTGGGCAATGGTGCAACTTATATAGTGGGAGGAGAGGCTAGCTGGAGAATAATGCTTGGGAATGGTAGGGGTGGATTGGAGGTGTTAGCAGCAGTACCAGTGGGCAAATCAGCGACAAGCTTGCATAGGAGCCACAAGAAGAAAGAAAGAAGAAAGGAGAGGAGAGATTTCATTTCATATTTTCATTGTACAAAATGAAATCCTTTTCCCAAAAATAAATTGTACAAAATGAAATGCCGGAGAGAATCAGCATCGCCTCCTCGGGTCTGCCGGAGGAGGGGGAGGCCCCTTTCATCTCTTTTTGTCCCCCTATCTTCATTGAGACTATTTGTACTTTAAGCAGGCTAATGACTACTATGATTAGTAATTACCGTAGGATAAATATACCTAAAGCACATGCTGACCATGCAAAAATGGCAAGGCGATTCTTCTTTGGACCGTTGAAGCTTTAAGGGGGACATAAAATTATTATATGCGGACGACGCTGCCATTTTTCTATCCCCCACGGCACATGATGTGGAAGGCCTTGCTAGCATTCTACAGAGTTTTGGGGTAGTCTCTGGCCTCGTGACAAATGTGACCAAGAGCTCCATCGCCCCCATCCAATGCGCCAACATTAACTTGGAGGAGATTCTGGCGAACTTCCCAGCGACTACAACCCCCTTCCCCATTAAGTACCTGGGGTTGCTCCTCTCCCTCGGAAGACTTAGGCGTGTGGACCTTCAACCCTACATCGACAAAGCGGTGGCTCGTCTTAGCCCGTGGAAGGGAAAGTTCCTGAACCGTGCCGGGTGCACTGCTCTGGTTAAGTCTGTGCTCTCCTCCATGCCAATCTTCCTGCTGACGGCTTTAAAGGCTGACAAAGGCATCCTCAAGGCCTTTGCGAAGATCAGTCGTGGCATGCTCTGGGCCTGTAAGGAGGCGGTTAGTGGAGGGAAATGCAAAGTCAACTGGCAACAGGTCTGCCGCCCCAAGGAGCTCGGTGGTTTGGGGGTTTTGGACCTGGAGAGGTTCTCCCGGGCCCTGAGGCTTCGCTGGTTATGGTATGAGTGGAAGGCTCCTGAGAAGCCATGGGTGGGCTCTGAAACACCCAACGATGCCTCCGACCTTGACCTCTTCAATGCGGCTACTCGTGTCACCATCGGAAACGGCGCCAAGGCCTCCTTCTGGTCGTCTTCATGGATCAATGGTGTCCCGCCAAAAGACCTGACTCCCCTTATTTTCAAGGCTTCCAAGAGGAAGAATCGGACGGTCCAGGACGCTCTCGTGAATAACAACTGGATCTCGGACATTGCGGTGGAAGCGTTCACTGCCGAGCACATAGAACAATATGTCCGCCTCTGGGAGCTCTTGTCGGATATCCAGCTTCATCCTGACACTGAGGACTCCATTACCTGGTCCTTGACCCCTAATGGGTGCTACTCGGCCAGCTCCGCCTACAAGGTCCAGTTCCTTGCCTCTTTGCCCTGCCAGTTCGGGAACATCGTGTGGAAGACCTGGGCCCCTCCAAAGTGTCGTTTCTTCGCCTGGCTCGCTGTCCAGAACCGCTTATGGACCGCTGATCGCTTGGCGAAACGCGGATGGCCGCACCAACCTACTTGCCAGCTCTGCCGTACCTTCCCTGAGACGGCACGGCACATTCTTTTCGAGTGCCGCTTCTCCAGACGTATCTGGACGGCCGCGGCCTCTTGGCTGTCTTGTCCAGACCTCATCAGCAGCATCGGGGAGGGTAGGCCTAAAGTCGTGGACTATTGGCTGGCCGTTTCGAAGTCCACCACCTCCTCCCCAAATGGCTTGCGCTCAGCTATCACGCTCATCACTTGGGAGATCTGGAAAGAGAGGAACGAACGAGTTTTCAACAATAAGTCCTCCCTGCCATCGGTTGTCATGCATAAGATTAGGGAAGAGGGGAAGGACTGGATCCTCGCCGGTGCAAAAAATCTGGCGGAACTTGTAGGCTGATCCTCTTTCCACCTGTGTCGGGGGCGGTGTTCGCCCCCTTCCTCGTTTTTTTGTTGTTTTGGCTCTTGCCATACCCCTTTTGCTTCTCCTATATCAATTTAAGGCAAAAGCTTTTTTGCCCGTTTCAAAAAAAAAAATTCATCTTTTTATAAAATTATTATATATATTATCACTACCTATCACTAGAAAAATATTTTTTGAATGATATCCAAATGGGTTGGTACCTCTTGCCTGGACTCTTAAACTTCAAGATAAAAGTGCTAATTCAAGTTAAAAGTGCTAAGTACTCATCATAGATCAAACGTTCAAACATATACACTTCATACAGTATTCGAAAAATGTGCACAGATCCTTACTGAGTGGTATACCATAAAACTTCCACTTCAAGAATATTTAGCACTACAAAAAGCCGCAGAGCTGGGAATTTCATCGTACATTGATGTCCTTCTTTCTTAGAAAGCAAACGTACACTGATTGAATGTCTGTTGTAGACATTAGGAACAAACAATGTGCACCATCAGTTGTAGACCATTGCCATGAATTATCTGTACCTCTACAAAGGTTTTCAAAAGAAAGAACTATTAGCATTGTTCCGTTGTCACCCTACCCTCTGAGGCAGAGATTTTCAAAGATCTGTATTTAACTATTTATCATAGTCTACCAATGATGGCTTGTATTATACCACTATTGTAGTATAATACACTGTATTAGAAGGTGTTAATACACTGTATGCACGCTGTATACCACTATTTACATGTATCACTCGAACTACTACCAAGGACAAGATATGTGCAGATTCTCGTATACAACACAGCGTAGATGGAACAAAATTGTCATTCTTGCAAATTTTCTTTATCGTATTTAACCAGGGGTATCTCTCTTGGAAAAGGGTGAAAACCCACCCAGCTTATCAGGAGGAGCTAGGGGAGATAAATTTTCTCCCAATATAAGTAGTACTCTGGTTCAGGAGGATTAAAAAGGAACAGAACATGCGCCCTTTTGGTCAGAAATGATAGCAGAGTAGGTTCATCTCCCCTTCCATGAGCTTATTGGTCTCATGGCTCAGCTACCAGGTGATGGATAAGGGATGTATAAAATCCATATCCACCCTGAAAACTTGTCTGTTCCTTTTGGAATGGCAGACAGATCGGATGCAGAGCTAACCTAGTTCCGTTTGTAGAAACTATACGATGGATAGATCGATCTAACATGGTACTGTTATGGTGCAAGGTTTGTTTCCTATCACGGATTGGAATTACAGTACTTATTAGGGTCAGACTCTGCTCAAGTGGAGGCGGAACTTGAGCTACCACCGGTGTTGGTTCCGGCCTGCGAGGCGACGACGACCCTTGAGGTTTCCGATACCCCACAGCCGGCACCACAGGGACTACGACGCGCTGACAACGGCACAGTCAGGATGGGCTCTGCGCCCGGTGGGCAGGTGGACACTTGCGGGTTGGCCGCGAGTGGGGGGGGGGGGGGGGGGTCCGTGGGCTGGTGGCCCATAGCCCCGTGTAGTGTCCGACTCGAGCTCTTTGGGAGGGGCGCCTGGACAGGAGGTCCGAGGTGCTCATTCTATCCCGGTTGTCCCGTGCGAGCTGGGAGTGAGGTGCGGGCAGGAGCCCCGTGCCTTAACCCCTCCGCAGGACCGCGCCGTGCAGAACGGACAGGGGCCGCGTCGCTCTGTTGCCGCAGGGGGCAGCGGGACTAGTGAGCAGGTGGCTCCACGGTCCTCTTCCCCCTTGACCACTACAGCCGATTTTCGCTCGACTACGCCTTAACCTCCTTCACCGACGCTAGGGGAAGGGTGTGGGAGTCGGGAGCATACCCCTCGGGAGAGGACGGCGGAGGAGCTTATCGCTTTTGACGGGATCGCGGATCTGGTGACGGCTGGCAGGTGTGTCAGCAACCGGATCCAGGGACAGCCAGACGCAGACGACCTGCAGCTAGCGCGTGCCAAGAGGGCAGCCATGCTTTGTCATGTCGAGGCTACTACAGGTGCGTCTTTTGATAAAAGTTGTTCAATTTTGCACTTTACACAAAATGAAATAGTGAATAGAAAATGACTTAGGAATTTCTTTGGGATCAAATGAAACTGAGGTCGTCAAATCCGTAAACGATCTTTTAGAGTTGGAAGCGGAGAGGGCTTTCGAAATTATTCGTAATCTTGCATCTATCAAACCCATGAATAACAATGAAATGAACAATTTAGGAATGGTTGATCTCGCAAATATATGTAACAATCTTTCGCCTAGTGCGGAGGCCGAGGATGAGGATGAGGAGGGATCGGAGACTACAGACATGGTAGAGCCTCTCCTGATGGAGGGCGCAGTTTCTGTCGTCGCCAATCCTACTTTCCCGCAGGGTGTTGGGGAGAAGCCCAAATGACCCTGGAAGCGGAAAATTTATCCTACTTTGGCAGTACGCAGAAGTGCTAGAGTTAAGCTTAAGAAAAAAAATTCATGATGACTTAAAGGACTCTTTTGGAATAGCAGAGGTCTAGCTGACTTGGCTAAACGAAGGTTCTTAGCGGAGACAATGATAGAAGAACACTTAGACTTTATTGCACTTTTGGAAACAGGACGAGATAATTTCACATACAGTTTCTTCAAACTCTACCCAGTGGTATTGATTTTGGCTGGCACATCTTACCTCCTAGAGGAAGAGCCGGCGGGATTTTACTAGGAGTGCGGTGTGAGACGCTAGAGGTGCTTAATGTGGTTCAGAGAGACTTTTCGGTTAAATTTAGGGTGAGATCAAAACCGGATGGGTTCCGGTGATGTCTTGTAGCTGTTTATGGGGCAACACAACCTGAATTCAAACCAGACTTTTTGGCCGATTTGGTGCGGATTTGTGGAGATGAGAATCTGCCAATACTAGTCGGGGGGATTTTAGTATAATCATGAGGAGAGATGAAAAGAACAATGACAATTTTGATGGACGTTGGTGTATGATGTTTAACATGATTATCGAGAGTCTTAATTTAAGAGAAATAGAACTCACTGGTAGACAATTTACATGGGCCAACTCGATACCCATTCCGACTTATGAAAAGTTGGATAGGGTACTTGCTAGTGTGGAGTGGGAACAAAAGTATCTGTTGGTGTCGGTCCATGCGATGCAGAGATCGATCTCGGATCATACACCACTTCCATTAGACTCGGGTGAGGCTACCCATGTGGCAAATAAAAATACCTTCTCCTTCGAACAAAGCTGGTTCGAGAGAGAAGGGTTTTTGGAGATCATTGCACGCGAATGGGCTAAGCCGGTTAGTGGAAGGACGCCTGTTGAGAGATGGAAAAATAAAATTAGACATCTCCGACAGTTTTTGAGAGGTTGGGCCAGAATGGGAGTGGGATTTACAAACAAGAAAAAGAGTGTCTTACTCAATTAATTGAGGCACTAGACTTAAAGGATGAAGATACTCTTCTTTCTGTTAATGACCGAAGAACCAAGTCCGAGGCTAAGCAAGGTCTACGAGCTCTCTTGAGAGAGGTGGAGCTCAAGTGGGCATTGCGTGCTAAAACGCTTAAGGTTGTCCAAGGGGACGACAATACACAGTTCTTCTGTATGGTTGCAAATGGTAAACATAGGAAGAAGAAAATCATACAGCTTGAACAGGACGAGGGGACAATAGTAGGACATGAAAATCTGAAAGCGTATATCTCTAATTATTATAAGCAACTTTTTGGACCCCCGAATACAAGTACGGTGACACTCGATGAATCTGTGATTGATGATATACCTCAATTACAGGTAGTGGAGAATGATATTCTCTCTGCACCGTTTACTGAAAAAGAGGTTCTTCAGGCAATATCACAAATGAAGCAAAATAAAGCACCGGGACCAGATGGGTTTCCAGCTGAATTCTATAAGAAATGTTGGCATATTATTCAAGATGATCTCATGCCTATGTTTCATGATTTTTTCAACGACCATTTAGAGTTGTTTCATCTTAACTTTGGTACGATAACGCTGCTACCTAAGAAAGATGAGGCAGTTCGGATCAAACAATTCCGACCCATATGTCTGCTGAATGTGAGTTTCAAAATTTTCACAAAGGTTGGAACCAATAGATTGACACAAATTGCTCATTCGGTGATCCAACCAAGCCAGACAGCATTCATGCCGGGGCGACACATACTGGAAGGGGTGGTCGTTCTGCATGAAACGCTTCATGAGATCCACTCGAAGAAACTGGCTGGGATTATCTTCAAAGTGGATTTTGAGAAGGCGTATGATAAAGTAAAGTGGCCTTTTCTTCAGCAGGCAATGCACATGAAAGGTTTTAGTGAAGCCTGGAGGAACCAGGTGGATACCCAAGTCCAGAAGGGTAGTGTTGGAATCAAGGTGAATGATGATATCGGTCACTATTTTCAGACACATAAGAGGTTGAGACAGGGGGATTCTATGTCTCTTCTTCTGTTCAATACTGTGGCATGGAGGGCCAAGCAGCATGGCCATGTAGATGGGTTAGTTCCTCATCTAGTCGATGGAGGATTATCCATTCTACAGTATGCTGATGACACTATCCTATTCATGGAACATGACATGACTAAGGCACGTAATATGAAACTTATGTCTCTTCGAACAATTGTCTGGCTTAAAAATTAATTTTCACAAGAGTGAGTTGTTCTGCTTTGGGAAAGCCAAAGACGAGGAGCACACTTATAGACAATTGTTCGGATGTGAATTAGGTGCTTTACCATTCAGTTACTTGGGTATACCGATCCATCACCGTAAGCTATCTAATAAAGAATGGAAGTGTATTGAAGAACGAATTGAAAAAAAAACTTAGCTGCTGGAAGGGCAAACTTATGTCATATGGAGGCTGGCTAGTCCTCATTAACTCAGTGCTGACTAGTATGCCGATGTTTCTACTTTCGTTCTTCGAAATTCCGAAAGGGGTTCGGAAGCGACTTCATTTCTTTAGATCTCGTTTCTTCTGGCAGTCTGATGAGGCCAAGAGGAAATACCATCTCGCGCGATGGGATATCCTTTGCCGACCTAAAGACCAAGGGGGTCTCGGTATTGAGAACATAGAAATTAAGAATAAATGTCTTATGAGCAAATGGTTATACAGGCTAGAGACAGAGCCGGAGGGTATGTGGTCACAAATCCTGCGCAATAAGTATTTACACTCGAAAACACTAGCCCAGGTTACCATGAGACCGACTGACTCACCATTCTGGAAGGGACTTATGAGAACGAAGGACTTGTTCCTTCGTAGGGTCAAATTCTTGGTTGGCAATGGGATGTCAACAAGATTTTGGGAGGATACGTGGTTGAGAGAGACGCCCCTGGCCGTCCAATATCCTACCCTTTATAATGTTGTGCAACGTAAGGATGATTACATAGGCACAGTCCTTCAAACTATTCCCTTGAACATCCAGTTCAGACGTGTGTTAGTTGGTGAGAGATGGACTGCCTGGATGCATTTGGTTCGGAGACTGATAGAAGTTCAACTCTCCGACCAGCCGGATACGACACAATGAAAGTTAAATAAGAATGAGATTTTTACGGTGAAATCATTCTATACGGATTTGATTAATTCTGGCCCCCTCTCAAGGTCGTTGCACATCTGGAAAGTTAAGGTTCCTTTGCGTATTAAAATCTTTATGTGGTTTGTCCACAAGCAAGTGATACTCACAAAGGACAACTTAATTAAAAGGCGATGGGTAGGAAGTTCGCGGTGCTATTTTGTGATCGTGATGAAACAATACAACACTTATTTCTTGAATGCCCACTTGCCAAGCTACTTTGGAGAACGATTCATATAGCTTTCAACATTAATCCTCCAGTCGATATTGCGTCATTGTTTGGGACGTGGTTAGCTGGGGTTGAACAGATTACTGCGGCTCGTATACGGATTGGAATATGTGCGCTATTATGGGCTATATGGAACTGCATAAATGATATGATTTTTTAACAGGCAACACACTTTAACTTTCTTGCAGGTCATCTTCAGAGTTACAGCTTGGATCCGTACACGGTCCTTACTCACTTCTATGGACTCCAGGGAGCCTTTGATTACTGGGTGCAACCAATGGGAGATGGTAACTCGGGTTATCTTCAACCGGTTCGAATAACGCTTGCATAACAGGATAGGAGTCTAGGGAGCTTATCCTTCTTATTACCGTATCAGTTGCCTTTGTCAGCATGTAATTTTCCTTTTTTACTTTGCTCTGCTCCGTTTGCGAGCTGTACGACTTTTATGACGATTCTTTGTGGATTTTTAATAAGATGGCTGCATGCATCTTCATGATGCAGAGGCCGGGGACATGCCTCCATTTCCAAAAAAAAGACTCTGCTCAAGTGGGGCAGCTAGATCTGATCCAAATCTTGAACCTACACGACAAAAGTGGAGGGACTTGAGGGACTCTGTATCGGACAATGCTATATAACTGATAACTATAAAAACAATATCTACTCCTAATCTAATGAATTATGTACACATTTCCACTGTATCTTGATTTTCATATACATGTTTCAGTGGCTTCTCTTCAATATTAATCAATTTTGCCAAAATAATTTGATTTTCACTGTAAGTTCTGTGAAGTATAAAAAAATGCAGAACATATGTATGGATCTACACACATCTTCCTCTAGCTACGAGTTGCATTCGGCTGTTGTTAACCTGAGATGAAAATTAATGAAAAACTGAAGTAAGTAAAACTAATTCGATTACGGGTTAGTTTGGAAATGCAGTGATTTGTGATAATATCGTCACATAAAGCTGTGGAAAAGCGAGCCTAACGCACTTCTGCTAGATGTTTTACACATTTGACAAGTAGGCATACATCACACTAAAATTTAGAGACACCTCTTTTAGTACTACCGCAAGCCCAAAATATTCTGGTGATATATATACTGTGGTAAATTTGATTAAGCTTTTTACAGGCCAAAACGACCATATAATTTAGGGAAACTGTTCATGATTCTACTCAATAATAAAGATGACATACTAACATGAACAAAAAAGAAGATGATATACTGACATGAACAGTGTTGTGAACATACACGTCAACACGTACGCAGTTTTGTCTTCTTAAGTTTTTATAGGTTAGCTACCACTCAGGTGCATCATGTCTTTTCCTTCTCCCTCCTTGTACCATACTTTGTAATTTGATTTTTTTTTTAAATCACTCCGGAGAAATCCCGTCCGATTCGCTCAAAAAAACTATGTAGTGTTGTAGTATACATGTAATGTGAAATTACCTTGTAAGCTCGAGATGCATCAACTAGATTAAGTAGGATTTCCTCAATAGTCTCCGTCATTCAGAAAGTTCCATACTTTCCTTCCATAGATGCTCCTCTTACAACTCGTTTCAAGTGGCTCCAGCTCTAGTCGTATTCCAAGTACGGAAAGAAGCATGATAACAACTCCTGTGATATTCGAGATTCAAGGTTAGAACATATACTATTGACCGGTAATTTTGGGGTGTTTGATATAAAGCAGATTGCAAAGGAAAACTATAACACAAGGATGGTAATGATGGCTATTAATATTAGCCAGATAAATAACTCATATTTAACTAATAAAGTCATAAATTCTAGCAACTCCTTGGATGTGGTGGACTAGATTACTGAATCCATACGTAGATGTCGTGGACTCTCATAAGACAGAAACTGAGTTTAAGGATTTTGGATGCATAAGCAATATCTCTACTTAGTACGGAAGTTTTGGCCAGACGTTCTTTGGATGCGGTTGTATCACCTCGATATATCAATTCAATGAAATGTCCTTTCACTACACCATGGTACAATATTCCCTACTGATGTGTGTTCGAAAAGATGTCTACTACCGACCATTGATTAGTTGGGAAAACTCTCGTCGGACTATTGGTTGGGAAAACCTTCGTACACTAACAAATTATCGGTTGAGAATGCATGCACATTTGCCATCGAGCGGTCGGTCGGGAATTCTCACGTACCGACCGATTGTGGCTAAATGGGCCAAGCGCGCGCAAAGGTAAGTTTTTAGCGTTAAATTTGGCCTAGCTCGCAAACCTCACTGCTCTTTGCCTCCCGGTACCCTGAAATCCCTAATTCCCCCACCACAAGCCGCCACTCGTGTCGGCCTCAACATGGCGACTCTCACTGTTCTCTCCCGCCGGCCGCTCCACCGTGTCGTCATCCTCAAACCCTCCTGCCGCCCCTCATCGCCAACCCCCCACGAGCTCGAACCCTCTCCTCCACCAAGGTGCTCCGTCCCCACCCCGTCATCAAGAACTCTGGCTTTGTCGTCGTCCTGGGCATCGGGCAGATCCCGGCGAAGACCTGGCTCAACCGGTGCCGGAAGCTCCTGTCGACCATGGAGGGGCACTGCTTCACGCCATCTTGCTTCGCCACCGCCGCCCCCGCGTCGTCCTACCTCTCCACAAGTGCCCCCACACCGGCCTGCTCCCCGCCGTCGCCGCCCACTCCCTGCTGCCGCTGCTGTTGCCGCCCACTCCCTTCACGCCATCAATACTCTGTCCCGACCGACTGTCTGTTGATGGAAGCTGTTTTCCCAACCAACTTGGTTGTCGAGAATGTAGTGTTGTGGTGTAGTGTTATTCAGAAAAAGCTATATTCTAGCCTATGTGTCACACGTTCATCCTCACACCAATATATGCCATACAGCTGAACTACTTGTTTCTAACGGATATCACAGAACTAACTTTGCACATGCCGTGGTCCAAATCCACCATATGAATGTTGACACCAATTGGTAGTAGTATTTTATAAGAGAGACTTGCAAGAAGAAACAAGCTTATGTAGCTATCACATGAACAACAGACAGAAGTAGATATTTGCACCTGAGATACGGTATGCACATCCGGAAAAGGTACATATGTCCGTGCTCATGAGAATCTCCCACGTGACACGCTTCAAAGTGATCACTGTCCTGAGGTGCGCAGATTTGAAAAGGTGCAAACATTTGCTCAAGTTGCTTAAATTTTGCATCCCATTTGGACTTCATACATCATGATTGCTGGATAAAGATTCAACTTTGATGGTAACGTGTGTCTTGTCGACTACCACCAAAAGAAGTAATTTTATTCGCATTGTTGATCTTTTCAGTAGAGCTCTTGCTAAACCATTGGTCGCAAAATATATTTGAGGATGCGGCTCTATAGAGATAACACATGTATGCATACGTTAACTGCAAAATGATTTTTAAAAATTATTTATCTTGCAAACCGTTAATCCAATTAGTAATATGTCTTCACCAATGGCGAGGACTTCAAACAAGATCCCATGTTTGTCATGTTTGATGAATTTTTCTTGTCGCCGCCAGTTGCCAAATTATAGTACTGTAATTGTCATATCAATAACGAACAGTTGGCATGATAATGATGTATGGTCATTGAACAATAATTTACATGTTTTAGGCATTACAATGTTATGTGGAGCTAGAAACTGAATTTTTGAGTTTTATCAACAAGCAAATGATGGTACAATATCAAAAAAAGAAAACGATCATGCAAGTCTTATATCAGTGGAGAATGATGTTCAGTAATATGGTAACCAAGTTATTAATAAATTTGACAAATAAGTTTTTTTTGAAAAGTCACCGGGGGAGGGATAGGATCCCTCCACCTAAATTTTTATTGCCAAATCACCCGCGAGAGGAGGGGGGAGACCTCATGTACAAAGTGTGCACACCCAGAGAGAGGGAGAGATAGAGATTAAGATAGAGTCACACGCTAGTTAACTGCTCGCACAAAAGCGTGCACCCAAACATCAACATGTGATCGATCGCCGGGGCGCAGCCGCCCTCGCCACAGCACAGTGATAACCCACAAGTATAGGGGATAGTTGTATCCTCTTTCGATAAGTAAGAGTGTCGAACCCAACGAGGAGCTAATGGTAGAACAAATACTCTCTCAAGTTCTATCGACCACCGATACAACTCTACGCACGCTTGACGTTTGCTTTACCTAGAACAAGTATGAAACTAGAAGTACTTTGTAGGTGTGATAGGGTAGGTTTGCAAGATAATAAAGAACAAGTAAATAAAAGCTAGGGGCTATTTAGATAAAGACACAACTAAAGTAAATATAGCGAGTATGGAAAAGTGGTGGTAGGAGTTGTGGAATTGTCCCTAGGCAACTAACTATGTTACTAGACCGATAATCGTTATTGCAATTCTATTTGAGGGAGAGGCATAAGCTAACATACTTTCTCTACTTGGATCATATGCACTTATGATTGGAACTCTAGCAAGCATCCGCAGCTACTAAAGATTCATTATGGTAAAACCCAACCATAGAATTAAAGTATCAAGTCCCCTTTTATCCCATACGCAACAATCCCCTTACTCGGGTTTAAGCTTCTGTCACTCTAGCAACCCACTATAAACGAATCATGAACGTATTGCAACACCCTACAGCGGGAATCCCTCACGCTTGCGCGACATGGAGGGCACCATAGGACAGCACCAACAAAATATGCAACTCAAACCAATCATAGCAATTCATCAATCACCGATAGGACAATAGGAATCTACTCAGACATCATAGGATGGCAACACATCATTGGAAAATAATATGAAGCATAAAGCACCATGTTCAAGTAGAGGGTACAGCGGGATGCGGGAGAGTGGACCGCTGTAGATAGAAGGGGGAAGGTGATGGAGGTGTTGGTGAAGATGGCGGAGGTGTTGGTGAAGATCGCGGTGATGATGATGGCCCCCGGCGGCGTTCCGGCGCCACCTGAAGCAAGGGGGAGAGAGCCCCCCTTCTTCTTCTTCTTCCTTGACCTCCTCCCTAGATGGGAGGAGGGTTTCCCCTCTGGTCCTTGGCTCCCATGGCTTTGGAGGGGCGAGAGCCCCTCCGAGATTGGATCTATCTCTCTGTTTCTGCGTTCTCTGCGTTGGCTTCTGGCTCTGTTTCACCGTTTCGCGTATATATGATCCGTAACTCCGATTGGCCTGAAACCTTTTCCGTGATTTTTTTCCGAATATTATCTTTCTTGCGGCAAAAGAAGAGCATCAACCGCCTTACGGTGGGCTCACGAGGGTAGGCGGCACGCCCAGGGGGAGGGCACGCCCCCCTGCCTCGTGACCACCTCGGGTACCGTCTCGCGTGGATTTTTCTTCTGGAATTTTCCATATTTTCCAAAAATAAGCTCCATCTGTTTTTATCCCGTTTGGATTCCGTTTGATATGGATATTCTGTGAAACATAAAACATGCAACAGACAGGAACTGGCACTGGGCACTGGATCAATATGTTAGTCCCAAAAATAATATAAAAAGTTGCCAAAAAGTATATGAAAGTGAACAATATTGGCATGGAACAATAAAAAATTATAGATAAGACGGAGACGTATCAGCATCCCCAAGCTTAATTCCTGCTCGTCCTCGAGTAGGTAAATGATAAAAAAGAATAATTTTTGATGTGGAATGCTACCTAGCATAATCTTGACCATATGTCTAATCATGGCATGAATATTAAGACACGAGTGATTCAAAGCAATAGTCTATCATTTGACATAAAAACAATAATACTTTGAGCATACCAATAAAGCAATCATGTCTTTTCAAAACAACAAGGCCAAAGCAAGCTTATCCCTACAAAATCATGTAGTTTGGCCATGCTTCATTTTCGTCACACAAAGTGCTCCCATCATGCACAACCCCGATGATGAGCCGAGCAATTGGTTCATACTTTTTAACGCGCTTCAGCTTTTTCAACCCTCACGCAATACATGAGCGCAAGCCATGGATATAGCACTATAGATGGAATAGAATATAATGATGTAGGTTATGTGGAGAAGACAAAAAAGGAGAAAGTCTCACATCGACTAGGCGTATCAACGGGCTATGGAGATGCCCATCAATAGATATCAATGTTAGTGAGTAGGGATTGCCATGCAACGCATGCGCTAGAGCTATAAGTGTATGAAAGCTCAACAAAAGAAACTAAGTGGGTGTGCATCCAACTTGCTTGCTCATGAAGACCTAGGGCATTTGAGGAAGCCCATCGTTGGAATATACAAGCCAAGTTCTATAATGGAAATTCCCACTAGTATATGAAAGTGACAACATAGCAGACAATCTATATGAAGAACATGGTGCTACTTTGAAGCACAAGTGTGGTAAAAGGATAGTAACATTGCCCCTTCTCTCTTTTTCTCTCATTTTTTTTGGGCCTTCTTTTTTTTGGCCTTTCTCTTTTTTTTTCGTCCGGAGTCTCATCCCGACTTGTGGGGGAATCATAGTCTCCATCATCCTTTCCTCACTGGGTCAATGCTCTAATAATGATGATCATCACACTTTTATTTACTTACAACTCAATATTACAACTCGATATCTAGAACAAAGATATGACTCTATATGAATGCCTCCGGCGGTGTACCGGGATGTGCAATGATCTAGCGTAGCAATGACATCAAAAAACGGACAAGCCATGAAAACATCATGCTAGCTATCTTACGATCATGCAAAGCAATATGACAATGAATGCTCAAGTCATGTATATGATGATGATGGAAGTTGCATGGAAATATATCTCGGAATGGCTATGGAAATGCCATGATAGGTAGGTATGATGGCTGTTTTGAGGAAGGTATATGGTGGGTGTAAGGTACCGGCGAAAGTTGCGCGGCACAAGAGAGGCTAGCAATGGTGGAAGGGTGAGAGTGCGTATAATCCATGGACTCACATTAGTCATAAAGAACTCATATACTTGTTGCAAAAGTTTATTAGCCCTCGAAGCAAAGTACTACTACGCATGCCCCTAGGGGGATAGATTGGTAGGAAAAGACCATCGCTCGTCCCCGACTGCCACTCATAAGGAAGACAATCAAAGAAACACCCCATGCTTCAAAGTTGTCACACAACGGTTACCATACGTGCATGCCACGGGACTTGCAAACCTCAACACAAGTGTCTCTACAATCCACAACCACCCACTAGCATAACTCTAATATCACCATCTTTATATCGCAAAACTATTGCAAGGAATCAAACATATCATATTCAGCAATCTACAAGTTTATGTAGGATTTTATGACTAACCATGTGAATGACTAATTCCTGTCATCTCTCTAAATAGATATAAGTGAAGCAAGAGAGTTTAATTCTTTCTACAAAATATATGCCCATGCTCTAACAAATATAAGTGAAGCAAAAGAGCATTCTATAAATGGCGGTTGTCTATATGAAGAGAAACAGGCAATCCAGACTTCAAATGATATAAGTGAAGCACATGAAGCATTCTATAAAGCCATACTCAAAAGATATAAGTGAAGTGCGATGAGAATTCTATAAATTAACCAAGGATTATCTCATACCAGCATGGTGCATAAAAGAAAAATAAAAACCTAATTGCAAAAGACGCTCCAAGACTTGCACATAATGCACGAACGAAACGAATTCGAAAACATACTGGTACTTGTTGAAGAAAGAGGGGATGCCTCCCCAGCATCCCCAAGCTTAGACGCTTGAGTCTTCTTGAATATTTACTTGGGGTGCCTCGGGCATCCCCAAGCTTGAGCTCTTGCCTCTCTTCCTTCTTCTCACATTGAAACATCTTCGATTAGACACTACATCCACACAAAACTTCAACAGAAAACTCGGTAAGATCCGTTAGTATAATAAATCAAATCACCACTCTAAGTACTGTTGCAAACCAATTCATATTTTGTTTTTTCATTGTGTTTACTGTAATATAACTTTTTCATGGCTTAATCCACTGATATAAATTGATAGTTTCATCAAAACAAGCAACCTATGCATCAAAAACAGAATCTGTCAAAAACAGAACAGTCTGTAGCAATCTGAACATCCACCATACTTCTGGTACCCCAAAAATTCTACCAAAATTAGTAAAAATAAAAAAGTTTCATATAAAGACAGTGCAAAAGGAATCAGAACCAATTGACGTTCCAGTTAAAAATGTAAAATCGCGCACTACAGCCAAAGTTTCTGTCCTGTACCATACAAACCAACAAGCATTGTAAACATCCTAAAGGCAAACCTTGGCACATTATTTTTATAATACAATGGAATTGTACAAGGGGATAATTATTTTTGTTGAAAATTTTCTGTGATCAAGATTCACAAAGTTGTCGTGAGCATGAACAAAGTCCAAGGCTAGCTCCCACTTCAACAATGCTTGTCTTTCTCACTTTCACTTTCCTTTCTGAAAAGTTTTAGGTTCCCCTCTTTATTTTTTTGTTTTTTAAACTATATGAAAGCACTCAACAGAAATAAATGACTCTCTAAAACTTCCGGGTTGTCTCCCTGGCAGCGCTTTCTTTAAAGCCATTAAGCTAGGCATTTAGTGCTCAAGTAATGAATCCACCCGGATCCCAAGGTATATCAAAGCCAATTTTAATTAACAATGATTTGTAATTTAGTAGTGAGCACAAAGTAACATAAATCATGTAATGACAAAGTCTAACTCTCTTCCTATGCATCGGCATGTCATAAAATAACAATTCATGCACACATAGTAAAGGCCAATGCATAGTATAAACAGTTTCTTACAATTCTATCGTGTTGGAAACATAGAGAGGTGGAGACATAGTTCCTCTCTCATAATAATTGCAAGTAGGAGCAGAAAGCGCATGCATATTATATTCATCAAAATCATCATGTGTAACGGTAAAAGGCAACCCATCAATATAATCCTGAATAAGTGCAAGCTTCTCCGATATAGTGTAGTCGGGAGAATTCAAAAAGATAATAGGACTAGCATGCGTGGGTGCAATAGCAACAATTTCATGTTTAACATAAGGAACTATAGCAAGTTCATCTCCATAAGCATAATTCATATTGGCATCTTGGCCATAAGCATAGCAAGCATCATCAAAAAGGGATATTTCAAGAGAATCAACGCGATCATAACAGTCATCATAGAAATCATCCTTCGGTAAGCACGAAGGGGAATTAAACAATGTATGAGTTGAAGAGTTACTCTCATTAGAAGGTGGGCACGGGTGATCAATCCGCTCTTCCTCCTCTTGTTCTTCGCTCTCCTCATCATCTTTTTCATCCAATAAGCTCATAGTTTCATCAATTTCTTCTTCCATAGCTTCCTGCAAAATATTAGTCTCTTCTTGGAAAGCGGAGACTTTCTCAATAAGTGCATCAATTGCATAATTGTATTTATAATTCTCATAGCAATATTTGAGGATAGCTAAATTTTCATATCTATTAACAACATCATCATAATCCTCAACTCTTTACACATAGCTTCAACTTCATAAGCACCCATAAAAGCAACAAATTCTTCTATTTGTTCCACATCATAGTAATCATATATACCATTAGCATAAGAAGCTAAGGTTTTATTATCATTAAATTTGCATGAAAAGGGAAGGTGCGGAGAATTCATCCTAGAGGAACAAGTATAATCATATTCCACGCATAGTTTCCAAGCATACCACTTCAATAAATGAATTTGATCCCATAATAGTTTCCCTTTTTGTGTTAAGCGATAATCCCTAAAGTATTCACGTTGATCCAACGTTACTCCCATTATAAAGTTGAATGGGGTTTTCTCAGGATTATCAAAGTAGTATATAATATCTCTCGCATAATGAGAATCGAGGGTTTTAGGAGTTACCCCATCCTCATGAGTAGCCACTACACCTAATTTTTTTTTGGTATTTTGCGTTCCATATCCATAACTAAATATAGAGAAAAGCTAAGAACAACAAATAAAAATCACTTAGTGATAAAGCAAACAAGCACACACGAGAATATTCACCCCACGCTATTGCTCCCCAGCAACGGTGCCAGAAAAAGGTCTTGATAACCCACAAGTATAGGGGATAGTTGTAGCCTCTTTCGATAAGTAAGAGTGTCGAACCCAACGAGGAGCTGAAGGTAGAACAAATACTCTCTCAAGTTCCATCGACCACCGATACAACTCTACGCACGCATGACGTTTGCTTTACCTAGAACAAGTATGAAACTAGAAGTACTTTGTAGGTGTGATAGGATAGGTTTGCCAGATAATAAAGAACAAGTAAATAAAAGCTAGGGGTTGTTTAGATAAAGACACAACTAAAGTAAATATAGCGAGTATGGAAATGTGGTGGTAGGAGTTGTGGAATTGTCCCTAGGCAACTAACTATGTTACTAGACGGATAATCATTATTGCAATTCTATTTGAGGGAGAGGCATAAGCTAACATACTTTCTCTACTTGGATCATATGCACTTATGATTGGAACTCTATCAAGCATCCGCAACTACTAAAGATTCATTAAGGTAAAACCCAACCATAGCATTAAAGTATCAAGTCCCCTTTTATCCCATACGCAACAATCCCCTTACTCGGGTTTAAGCTTCTGTCACTCTAGCAACCCACTATAAACGAATCATGAACGTATTGCAACACCCTACAGCGGGAATCCCTCACGCTTGCGCGACACGGAGGGCACCATAGGACAGCACCAATAAAATATGCAACTCAAACCAATCATAGCAACTCATCAATCACCGATAGGACAATAGGAATCTACTCAGACATCATAGGATGGCAACACATCATTGGAAAATAATATGAAGCATAAAGCACCATGTTCAAGTAGAGGGTACAGTGGGATGCGGGAGAGTGGACCGCTGTAGATAGAAGGGGGAAGGTGATGGAGGTGTTGGTGAAGATCGCGGTGATGATGATGGCCCCCCGGCGGCGTTCCGGCGCCATCGTAAGCAAGGGGGAGAGAGCCCCCCTTCTTCTTCTTCCTTGACCTCCTCCCTAAATGGGAGGAGGGTTTCCCCTCTGGTCCTTGGGTCCCATGGCTTGGGAGGGGCGAGAGCCCCTCCGAGATTGGATCTATCTCTCTGTTTCTGCGTTCTCTGCGTTGGCTTCTGGCTCTGTTTCACCGTTTCGCGTATATATGGAGATCCGTAACTCCGATTGGCCTGAAACCTTTTCCGTGATTTTTTTCCGAATATTATCTTTCTTGCGGCAAAAGAAGAGCATCAACCGACTTAGGGTGGGCTCACGAGGGTAGGCGGCGCGCCCAGGGGGGAGGGCGCGCCCCCCTGCCTCGTGACCACCTCGGGCACCGTCTCGCGTGGATTTTCTTCTGGAATTTTCCATATTTTCCAAAAATAAGCTCCGTCCATTTTTATCCCGTTTGGATTCCGTTTGATATGGATATTTTGCGAAACATAAAACATGCAACAGACAGAAACTGGCACTGGGCGCTGGATCAATATGTTAGTCCCAAAAATAATATAAAAATTTGCCAAAAAGTATATGAAAGTGAATAATATTGGCATGGAACAATCAAAAATTATAGATACGACGGAGACGTATCAAACAGCATCTTCGCCACAGCAGCTCAAGAGGCGTGCCAGGGACGGTCCCTGTCTCTGGAACACCACGTCGTTGCGGTGCTTCCAGAGCCGCCAGCAGCAAAGGAGGACGAAGGCACCCGGAGACGCCGTCCCAACCGCCATCTTCACATCAAAGTCCTGCAGCGAGCTCACCGTCATGCCAGCTGCGCCCCCCGCCACGCCCACCACACGCCAGAACGCGGCAGCAAAAGGGCATCTAAACATCAGGTGGTCCACCATTTCCAGCTCAGCAGAACAGATGGGGCACCCCGCCCCCACCCTATCGACAATGGTTTTTCGGAGGAGGACGTCCCGAGTGTTGATCCAGTGGTGAACGAGCAGCCACCCAAAGAATTTCACTCGCGGAGGTGCTCGAGATCTCCAGATGAAGGCAGCATGCGGCGATTCCAGGCCTCCGAGGCGAAGCAGCCCGTAAGCCTTGCTCGTGATAAGACCACCCGACCGAGGATGCCCGCAGAGCGGTAGCATGCGTTTGTCAACCCCTTCAACAGTCCGGTCATGGTGAAGTAGAGCGAGGAGGGCAGCGCACTCCCTCACCCCGGCCTGAGTGAGCCGCGGCACCAGGGTGAAGTCAAGCCCCCGCTCCCTGACCTGAGCAACGGTGGCCTCCAGAGCCACCGAGTGAGAGAACAGAGCGGGAAAGGCGGTGATCAGAGGCCCCGAGGGAAGCCACCAGTTGTGCCAGGAGGAGGTCCGCGCCCATCCCTCACTTCCACACGAGACAGGGACCGATACAGGGGCAACAGGGCACGAAGAGATCTCCCATGCTCGCCGCCCCTGCGGTAGTTTCTTGGGAGGAGGAGAGACTTCCCGTACATCTCAGCTCAAAGCCACGCCGCCCATCACGCCGCCGAGGAGTGAAGGCGGTGCAACATCTTGAGAAGCAAGAATGTATTTTGAGCCACCAGATCCCGCACGCCCAGGCCCCCCTCGCTCTTGCTTCTGCAGACCTGAACCCAGTCGACCAGGCATTGGGCACCCGATGCGCCATCAGCAGCGTTCTAAAGGAAGGTACGCCGGAGCGCGTCCATGGCCTTGACAATGCCGGGGGGGGGGGGGGTGTAACGCCCCGGATTCGATGTGCCAGGTGTCTGCTAGTTATTCGCCGTCGTTGTCATGTCATTTGCTTGCGTGTTCACTTTGCCATGGCATCATATGCGTTGCATATCATGTCATCATGTGCATCTCATTTTGCATTCGTGTTCGTCTCTTGCATCCGAGCTTTTTCCCCGTTGTCCATTTTGCAATCCGGCTCTCCTATCTCACCCGGCGTCCCCTTCTTCTTTCCTTTTGTGTGCGGGTGTTAAATGTTCTCGGAATGGACCGAGGTTTGCCAAGCGGCCTTGGTATAGCACCGGTAGACCGCCTGTCAAGTTTCGTGCCATTTGGAGGTCGTTTGATACTCCAACGGTTAACCGGGTAACCGCAAAGGCCTCTTTTGTTTGCAGCCCAACGCCCCTTCCAAAGTGGCCCAAAACCATCTAACTCTCCTCCATGCTCTCGGTCGTTCGATCACGATCGCGTGGCCGAAAACCGCTCCTCATTTGGACTCTCCTAGCTCCCTCTACCTATAAATATGCCTCCCCCTCCAAAATTCGCGGATGAAACCCTCCAAACCCTAGCAGTTTTCCTCCTCGCGCCGCCGGACGCGTCCGCCCGCGCCGGACATGTCCGCCGGCCACGTCGCCCGGACCAACCACAGGCCGCCACGTCACCCTGCCGCCCCTCTCCTCCACTCCCACGCTGACACGTGTCCCCGCCGCCTGTCCCGCGCCACCGCGGCCCGCGGGGCCCGAGGCCGGCCCACGCGGCCCGAGCGCCGCCCGACTCCATCGCCGGCGCCCGCCGCCGCCTCGCCGGCGCGCCGCGCCGCCCCTCGCCGGCGGCTCCCTGCGTCGCCGCCGGGACCCCGCGCCCGTCCCGCTCCGCCGCGCCTCTCCGCCGCGCTCTGCTCCCCGTGGCCGCGCCCCTCCGGCCGTGCCCGAGCCCTCGGCTCGCTGCCCCGCCGCATCCTGGCCAGCGCCGGCCTCGTCTCTCCGCACCGCCGCGCGTCCCCGGCGGCCGGCGCCGCCTCCCGCGACCCTGCGCGCCCCGCGCAGGTGCCCAGTCGTCGTCCCGCCGCCACTCCTCGCCGGATTCGGCGGCCCCAAGGCCGGATCCGCCTCCTCACCGCGCCTGCCGCCCGGATCCGCCGGCCGGCCGCCTCGCCGGAGTTCGCCTGCTCCAACCTCGACCCCGTTGACTTTTCCCCGCGAGGTCGAATTTCTGCAAAGTCCCTAAGTTTCATACATTATCATGCCATGTTTGACCTATTGTATCTCTGCATCCGTAGCTCCGTTTCGTGCGTATAATATGTCAAATTGTTCGCATCGACGAGTAATTCATTTCTTTACATAGCATCATTTTCATTTGAGCTCATCTTGATGCCCGAAATGCTGTTGGAAGAGTGCATGTTGATGTTGATCTGCTAAAACTGTTATAACATGCTCATTTGTCATTTTTGCCATGATTGATGTGTGCATCCTATGAGGTTGATGTCTTCATGTGTTTTGATCTATGCCATGCCATCTTTCCAGGGGTGTATGCCATGTATTTTTTTTATCAATGTGGTGACTAGCACAAGCATGCAAACTAGGCTTCGTGATATTGCTGATTTTAGTCCCTGTTCTGCTGTTATTTTGATGCCATGTAAACTTGATGCTACAGAGAGATCCATGCATATTTTGAGATACTTCAGTAAGGGTGTTTTGAACATATGGTTATTGTCTATCCATTCATACCCTTGTTCGCAATTATGGAGTAGTCTAGCATGTCATTTGAGTGCTCTACTTTTGCTTCAAAATGTTTCCTAGCAGATTGTTTACGTGTTATTCAATTTGGCCAAGCTTGCTATAGTTGATCCTTGCATGCTATGTACTTGTTCTTGACATGGTTTGTTTCATAAACATGTCTTCTTGATGATGCTATGCTTATCTTATCATGCAATGACTTGTGGTGAGTGAATCGAGCTTGTTAAGGAGGGTACTTGTTGTTGCTGATTTCCTGACAGATTCTGTTATATTTTGTTGCTATGTAAACATGCTTCTACTAATCATTCTATGCATAATCTGGAGATGTTCTATAAACATGTTTTGATCTACATGTCATGCTCTATCCATACATGCCTCTGGTTGAATTTATAGGTTGCTGTAGCTTGTTGTAATCTTGCTCTGAAGTTGCTTCATAATGTTGCTGTCAGCCTGTTAACATTAAGTTCACTAGTTCCCATGTGTTTTGCTAGTGATCCATGCACCCTATGACCTTGCTCTTGCCATGTATATCTTCACAAAGATGTCTTCTTACTGTTGGTTACCTTGCCATGCCATGTATTGCTCTGTGGTGAGTGGTTCAAGCTCACCAACATGCCTACTTATTGTTGTTTCTGCCATGTTTGAATCTGTAATATAACTTGCCATGTTTACATGGGTGCCATCAGATTTTCTGTGCCCTTTTGGCTCATGGTCAGTAAGGGCCTTTTGATCTATGCAATTAGTAGATTCATGCCATGCCTTTGTTTGCCATGATATGTTCCTGTAACATGTTGTTTGATAGCTCTAAACATTGCAACCTGATGTTATTTCTGCTAAAGTCTGAAACTGTTATTATTTGCAATCTTACCATGTGTTTTGGAGCATGTTATAGTGATTTATGGAGATAGCTCAGTGTTCATGTTTTGTTATGCTTTACCTATACTTCATGCCCATGCCTTTTTTTATTATGTTGGGGTGCTGTAGCATATTTTTTTGATGCTTGCAAGATGCCTAGTTGCTGTTATGGACAGATTGTTGTTATGACTTGTATAGTGTGTGTGTGTGTTGCACCGTTGCTCCGTTTTGAGTGTGCTCTATATGAAACTTGCTTGATTTTGCATCTAGTTCCATATTATCATGTTGCATCCTTGTTTTGAGGTGTTTTCTTGATGTTTGGGTGCATTTTGCATCAATGCCATGTTTAACTTGTTTTGCTCATATCTTCTAGGCCGTAGCTCCGAATCTAATGAACTTTATATGTAACTTGACTAGAATCTCGTGTAGATCATCTTGGTGCATCTTAACTTGCTGTTTAACAACTTGAACATAAGGTTTATTCAGTTCTGGACCAATTTCGAAATTTGCATATGAGGACTTACCGGAATTGTTATATGTTGTTCCCGGCCTCATTTAAACTTGCCTTGATGTGTTGTTCTTGTTTGCATCATCTCTTGCCATGAGTAGCTTCATGTAGCCTTTGTCATGCATCATGCTTGTTGTGCATCATGTCTTGTCTATGTGTGGTGTGTTTACCATGTTGTGTGCTTCTTCTCGATAGTTCCCGTTTTCGTTGCGATCGTGAGGATTCGTTCGTCTACGCTTGGTTCGTCTTCGTGGCTTCATCTTCTTCATGGACTCGTTCTTCTTCCTTGCGGGATTTCAGGCAAGATGACCGCTACCCTGGATCTCACTACTATCATTGCTATGCTAGTTGCTTCATTCTATCGCTATGCTGCGCTACCTATTACCTGCTTATCAAGCCATCCCATATTGCCATGAACCTCTAACCTTTGACACCTTTCCTATGCAAACCGTTGTTTGGCTACATTACCGCTTTTGCTCAGCCCCTCTTATAGCGTTTCTAGTTGTAGGTGAAGTTGAAGATTTCTCCATGGTGGACAGGATTTTGGTTGGGATATCACAATATCTCTTATATTATTAATGCACCTATTTACTTGGTAAAGGGTGGAAGGCTCGGCCTTATGCCTGGTGTTTTGTTCCACTCTTGCCGCCCTAGTTTCCGTCATACCGGTGTTATGTTCCCGGATTTTGCGTTCCTTATGCGGTCGGGTGGTTTATGGGACCCCCGTGACAGTTCGCTTTGAATAAAACTTGTCCAGCAAGGCCCAACCTTGGTTTTACCATTTGCCTCACCACCACCTACTTTTTCCCTTGGGAGTCGCTCTCTCGAGGGTCATCTTTATTTTAGCCCCCCCAGGCCAATGCTTGTCTAAGTGTTGGTCCAAACCGAGCGATGTCCGGCGCCCCCTGGGCAACCAGGGTCTATGCCAACCCGTCGTCTTGCTCATCCGGTGTGCCCTGAGAACGAGATATGTGCAGCTCCTATCGGAATTGTCGGCGCATCGGGCGGCTTTGCTGGTCTTGTTTATCATTGTCGAAATGTCTTGTAAACCGGGATTCCGAGACTGATCGGGTCTTCCTGGGAGAAGGTCTATTCCTTCGTTGATCGCGAGAGCTTGTCATGGGCTAAGTTGGGACAACCCTGCAGGGTATAAACTTTCGAGAGCCGTGCCCGCGGTTATGTGGCAGATGGGAATTTGTTAATGTCCGGTTGTAGATAACTTGACACCTGATCCGAATTAAAACGCATCAACCGCGTGTGTAGCCGTGATGGTCTCTTCTCGGCGGAGTCCGGGAAGTGAACACGGTTTCTGGGTTATGTTTGACGTAAGTAGGTGTTCAGGATCACCTCTTGATCATTGCTAGTTCACGACCGTTCCTTTGTTTCTCTTCTCGCTCTCATTTGCGTATGTTAGCCACGATATATGCTTAGCCGCTGCTGCAACCTCACCACTTTACCCCTTCCTTTCCCATTAAGCTTTGCTAGTCTTGATACCCATGGTAATGGGATTGCTGAGTCCTCGTGGCTCACAGATTACTACAACAACAGTTGCAGGTACAGGTTATACGATGATCATGACGCGAGAGCGATGTTTGCTTGATTTGGAGTTCTTCTTCTGCTTCTTCCTTGATCAGGGGATAGGTTCCAGGTCGGCAGCCTGGGCTAGCAGGGTGGATATTGTTTGAGTTTCTGTTTATGATTCATCCGTAGTCGGATGTTGTTCTTGTATGTTGTATTGTTGTATTCATGTGACATTGTATGTTTTGTATGTATCCCCACTATTATGTAATGTTGATGTAATGATATCCACCTTGCAAAAGCGTCTTCAAGATGCGCTTCTATCCTTGGTGGGACCTTCGAGTTCCTTTAGGATAGGGTCGCATCTTGGGCGTGATAAGTTGGTATGAGAGCCTCGACCGACCCTAGGAGCCCCCTTGATTGATCGTGTAGTTTGGCCGTTGTTGAGTCTAAAAAAAACTTTTTTTCGGAGTCTAGTTATATCGGAGAGTAGGAATTCTTTTTACTCCTCTGCCCCTTCGTCGCTCTGGTGAGGAAAATCTTGACGTAGGTGTTTTGAATTACTCCTCTTCCCATTCAAAATTTTCTTTAGGTTCACGCAGTTGGTTTTCCGATCGTTGTTCTCAGCTCTTTTGATCCGGTGCTTTTCTCGTGGACTCAAACCTCTTTGTCTTTTGCGAGATCAATCCTCAGTTGTTTTCTTTTCCCACCCGCCCACCCCTTTTCCTTCTCGGAACCGGAGTCCGTAATCGAGTATCCATCCTACTCGTGCGAAGTCTTTGCTTTCTTTCCTCAATGATTTTAACCGGTGTTTTCTCTTCAAGATATTCGTCGTTTCCCCCCTTCTAGTTGCCTGTGTTTTTCCCGCCCTCCCACCCTCTTCTTCCCGGAGCCTGAGTCTGTTTCAAGCATCTATTTCATTCGTGCGGAGCCTCTTCAGTCTTTCGTCAATTATTTCAACCGGTGAATTCTCGTTTTGTTTGTCATTCTTCATCTCTTCTCCGATGGACTCAATTCATGTTTTTTTTCGGGTTGATCACATTCTTTTCCTTGGATCAAGTGTTCTCCTTGCTCGTTCGCCTCTCGCCATTTCAATCATTCCGGAGTTCGGAAGACATCTCAGGAGATTCATCTGTGTTTGAATTAATTCGAGGTTGTCACCTCATTTAAATATTTCAGTTGTTCCAGCGCATCATCTATCTCTTCAACAATCCTTTCCAATGGTGTTTTCTTTAGTGGGCCCTAACCCACAGGTCTTTACCCAGGATCTTGCCTGACTCTTCTAATTCCCCCGGAGTTATTCTCAAATTTCTTTTCAAAGTGTGATGTAAGAATGGACTCCATCAGTCACATGCCTTCTCCAAGATCGCTTGAGTTCTTGTTTCACCTCATCCCTTTTTCCCTTCCGTCTCGGTCCTAAGATCTCGGGACGAGATCTCTTGTTAGTGGAGGAGTGTTGTAACGCCCCGGATTCGATGTGCCAGGTGTCTGCCAGTTATTCACCGTCGTTGCCATGTCATTTGCTTGCGTGTTGCACTTTGCCATGTCATCATATGCATTGCATATCATGTCATCATGTGCATCTATTTTTGCATTCGTGTTCGTCTCTTGCATCCGAGCTTTTTCCCCGTTGTCCGTTTTGCACTCCGGCGCTCCTATCTCACCTGGCGTCCCCTTCTTCTCTCCTTTTGTGTGCGGGTGTTAAACGTTCTTGGAATGGACCGAGGTTTGCCAAGCGACCTTGGTATAGCACCGGTAGGCCGCCTCTCAAGTCCGTGCCCTTAGGAGGTCGTTTGATACTCCAACGGTTAACCGGGTAACCGCAAAGGCCTCTTTTGTTTGTAGCCCAACGCCCCTTCCAAAGTGGCCCAAAACCCATCTAACTCTCCTCCATGCTCTCGGTCGTTCGATCACGATCGCATGGCCGAAAACCGCTCCTCATTTGGACTCTCCTAGCTCCCTCTACCTATAAATATGCCCCCCCCCCTCCAAAATTCGCGGATGAAACCCTCCAAACCCTAGCAGTTTTCCTCCTCGCGCCGACGGACGCGTCCGCTCGCACCGGACACGTTCGCCGGCCATGTCGCCCGGACCAACCACAGGCCGCCACGTCACCCTGCCGCCCCTCTCCTCCACTCCCACGCTGACACGTGTCCCCGCCGCCTGTCCCGCGTCGCCGCGGCCCGCGGGGCCCGAGGCCGGCCCGCGCGGCCCGCGCGCCGCCGCCGCCGCCTCCCGCGCGCCGCCCGGCTCCCGCGAGGGCGCCCGCCGCCGCCTCGCCGGCGCGCCGCGCCGCCCCTCGCCGGCGGCTCCCTGCGTCGCCGCCGGGACCCCGCGCCTGTCCCGCTCCGCCGCGCCTCTCCGTCGCGCTTTGCTCCCCGTGGCCGCGCCCCTCCGGCCGCGCCCGAGCCCTCGGCTCACTGCCCCGCCACGTCCCGGCCGGCGCCGGCCTCGTCTCTCCGCGCCGCCGCGCGTCCCCGGCGGCCGGCGCCGCCTCCCGCGACCCTGCGCGCCCCGCGCAGGCGCCCAGTCGTCGTCCCGCCGCCCCTCCTCGCCGGATCCGGCGGCCCCAAGGCCGGATCTGCCTCCTCACCGCGCCTGCCGCCCGGATCCGCCGGCCGGCCGCCTCACCGGAGTTCGCCCGCTCCAACCTCGACCCCGTTGACTTTTCCCTGCGAGGTCAAATTTCTGCTAAGTCCCTATGTTTTGTACATTATCATGCCATGTTTGACCTGTTGTATCTCTGCATCCGTAGCTCCGTTTCGTGCGTATAATATGTCAAATTGTTCGCCTCGACGAGTACTTCATTTCTTCACATAGCATCATTTTCATTTGTGCTCATCTTGATGCCCGAAAAGCTGTTGGAAGAGTGCATGTTGATGTTGATCTGCTGAAACTGTTATAACATGCTCATTTGTCATTTTTGCCGTGATTGATGTGTGCATCCTATGAGGTTGATGTCTTCATGTGTTTTGATCTATGCCATGCCATCTTTCCAGGGGTGTATGCCATGTATTTTTGTGATCAATGTGGTGACTAGCACAAGCATGCAAACTAGGCTTCGTGATATTGCTGATTTTAGTCCCTGTTCTGCTGTTATTTTGATGCCATGTAAACTTGATGCTACAGAGAGATCCATGCATATTTTGAGATACTTCAGTAAGGGTGTTTTGAACATATGGTTATTGTCTATCCATTCATGCCCTTGTTCGCAATTATGGAGTAGTCTAGCATGTCATTTGAGTGCTCTACTTTTGCTTCAAAATGTTTCCTGGCAGATTGTTTACGTGTTATTCAATTTGGCCAAGCTTGCTATAGTTGATCCTTGCATGCTATGTGCTTGTTCTTGACATGGTTTGTTTCATAAACATGTCTTCTTGATGATGTTATGCTTATCTTGTCATGCAATGACTTGTGGTGAGTGAATCGAGCTTGTTAAGGAGGGTACTTGCTGTTGCTGATTTCCTGACAGATTCTGTTATATTTTGTTGCTATGTAAACATGCTTCTACTAATCATTCTATGCATAATCTGGAGATGTTCTATAAACATGTTTTGATCTACATGTCATGCTCTATCCATACATGCCCCTGGTTGCATTTATAGGTTGCTGTAGCTTGTTGTAATCTTGCTTTAAAGTTGCTTCATAATGTTGCTGTCAGCCTGTTAACATTAAGTTCACTAGTTCCTATGTGTTTTGTTAGTGATCCATGCACCCTATGACCTTGCTCTTGCCATGTATATCTTCATAAAGATGTCTTCTTACTGTTGGTTTCCTTGCCATTCCATTTATTGCTCTGTGGTGAGTGGTTCAAGCTCACCAACATGCCTACTTATTGTTGTTTCTGCCATGTTTGAATCTGTAATATAACTTGCCATGTTTACATGGGTGCCATCATATTTTTGGTGCCCTTTTGGCTCATGGTCAGTAAGGGACTTTTGATCTATGCAATTAGTAGATTCATGCCATGCCTTTGTTTGCCATGATATGTTCCTGTAACATGTTGTTTGATAGCTCTAAACATTGCAACCTGATGTTATTTCTGCTAAAGTCTGAAACTGTTATTATTTGCAATCTTACCATGTGTTTTGGAGCATGTTCTAGTGATTTTTGGAGATAGCTCAGTGTTCATGTTTTGTTATGCTTTACCTGTACTTCATGCCCATGCCTTTTGTTATTATGTTGGGGTGCTGTAGCATATTGTTTTGATGCTTGCAAGATGCCTAGTTGCTGTTATGGACAGATTGTTGTTATGACTTGTATAGTGTGTGTGTGTGTGTTGCACCGTTGCTCCGTTTTGAGTGTGCTCTATATGAAACTTGCTTGATTTTGCATGTAGTTCCATATTATCATGTTGCATCCTTGTTTTGAGGTGTTTTCTTGATGTTTGGGTGCATTTTGCATCAATGTCATGTTTAACTTGTTTTGCTCATATCTTCTAGGCCGTAGCTCCAAATCTAATGAACTTTATATGTTACTTGACTAGAATCTCGTGTAGATCATCTTGGTGCATCTTAACTTGCTGTTTAACAACTTGAACATAAGGTTTATTCAGTTCTGGACCAATTTCGAAATTTGCATATGAGGACTTACCGGAATTGTTATATGTTGTTCCCGGCCTCATTTAAACTTGCCTTGATGTGTTGTTCTTGTTTGCATCATCTCTTGCCATGAGTAGCTTCATGTAGCCTTTTTCATGCATCATGCTTGTTGTGCATCATGTCTTGTCTATGTGTGGTGTGTTTACCATGTTGTGTGCTTCTTCTCGATAGTTCCCATTTTCGTTGCGATCGTGAGGATTCGTTCGTCTACGCTTGGTTCGTCTTCGTGGCTTCATCTTCTTCATGGACTCGTTCTTCTTCCTTGCGGGATTTCAGGCAAGATGACCGCTACCCTGGATCTCACTACTATCATTGCTATGCTAGTTGCTTCGTTCTATCGCTATGCTGCGCTACCTATTACCTGCTTATCTAGCCATCCCATATTGCCATGAACCTCTAACCTTTGACACCTTTCCTATGCAAACTGTTGTTTGGCTATGTTACCGCTTTTGCTCAGCCCTCTTTTAGCGTTGCTAGTTGCAGGTGAAGTTGAAGATTTCTCCATGGTGGACAGGATTTTGGTTGGGATATCACAATATCTCTTATATTATTAATGCACCTATATACTTGGTAAAGGGTGGAAGGCTCGGCCTTATGCTCGGTGTTTTGTTCCACTCTTGCCGCCCTAGTTTCCGTCATACCGGTGTTATGTTCCCGGATTTTGCGTTCCTTACGCGGTCGGGTGATTTATGGGACCCCCCTCACAGTTCGCTTTGAATAAAACTTGTCCAGCAAGGCTCAACCTTGGTTTTACCATTTGCCTCACCACCACCTACTTTTTCCCTTGGGAGTCGCTCTCTCGAGGGTCATCTTTATTTTAGCCCCCCCAGGCCAATGCTTGTCTAAGTGTTGGTCCAAACCGAGCGATGTCCGGCGCCCCCTGGGCAACCAGGGTCTATGCCAACCCGTCGTCTTGCTCATCCGGTGTGCCCTGAGAACGAGATATGTGCAGCTCCTATCAGAATTGTCGGCGCATCGGGCGGCTTTGCTGGTCTTGTTTTACCATTGTCGAAATGTCTTGTAAACCGGGATTCCGAGACTGATCGGGTCTTCCTGGGAGAAGGTCTATTCCTTCGTTGATCGCGAGAGCTTGTCATGGGCTAAGTTGGGACACCCCCCCTGCAGGGTATAAACTTTCGAGAGCCGTGCCCGCGGTTATGTGGCAGATGGGAATTTGTTAATGTCCGGTTGTAGATAACTTGACACCTGATCCGAATTAAAACGCATCAACCGCGTGTGTAGCCATGATGCTCTCTTCTCGGCGGAGTCCGGGAAGTGAACGCGGTTTCTGGGTTATGTTTGATGTAAGTAGGTGTTCAGGATCACCTCTTGATCATTGCTAGTTCACGACCGTTCCTTTGTTTCTCTTCTCGCTCTCATTTGCATATGTTAGCCACCATATATGCTTAGCCACTGCTGCAACCTCACCACTTTACCCCTTCCTTTCCCATTAAGCTTTGCTAGTCTTGATACCCATGGTAATGGGATTGCTGAGTCCTCGTGGCTCACAGATTACTACAACAACAGTTGCAGGTACAGGTTATACGATGATCATGACACGAGAGCGATGTTTGCTTGATTTGGAGTTCTTCTTCTGCTTCTTCCTTGATCAGGGGATAGGTTCCAGGTCGGCAGCCTGGGCTAGCAGGGTGGATATTGTTTGAGTTTCTGTTTATGATTCATCCGTAGTCGGATGTTGTTCTTGTATGTTGTATTGTTGTATTCATGTGACATTGTATGTTTTGTATGTATCCCCACTATTATGTAATGTTGATGTAATGATATCCACCTTGCAAAAGCGTCTTCAAGATGCGCTTCTATCCTTGGTGGGACCTTCGAGTTCCTTTAGGATAGGGTCGCATCTTGGGCGTGACAGGGGGAGGATGACCGCTGCCATAGCACAAGTGGTGAGGGAGTCCAGCACGACATTTATCAGCACCAGCCGGCCAACGGGGAATAGAAGACGAGCCCTCCAACTGGCCAGGTAGCAGTCCACCTTGGCAATCATCGGAGCAAAGTCCATCATAGTGAGCTTCTCCCAAGACATAGGCAGCCCAAGGTAAGGCTGGGGGAACCCTTGGACGGAGCAAGAGAGGGCCGCAGCAGCCCCGGCCACCACATCCTTCGCCGCATGCACCGGCACCAGGGTGCTTTTGCTATAGTTGATGTGTAGCCCGGTGGCCGTAGCGAAGTTGTCCAGGATGAGCCCGAGACGCTCTGCTGCGCCCTCGGAGAGGCGCATGATGATCAGAATATCATCGGTGTATTGGAGCACAATCGGGGGGTCTCCGTCCACCACAGGATGCTCGAGCATAGAGTCTTGCCGGATCATCCGCTGCAGGATGTCAGCCACCAGGAGGAAGAGGTAGGGCGACAGTGGTTCCCCTTGCCTGAGCCCACAACTCACCGGAAACCAGGCACCGGGCACCCTGTTGAGCAGCACGACAGACTGGGATGAGTGCAGAATGGCATCCATCCACAAACACCAACGTTTAGGGAAGCCGCGCACCTCAAGAACCCATTTGACAAATAAGTGACTATAATCTGGCCACAACATCCTCCGGAGCGACCTAGGTGGGAGTTGGAGCGGTGGAGGTGGAGGTGGCTAGGTTAGAGGAAAGGTGTGGAGAGAGCTCATAGGAGTTAAAGCTAATTCTACTACCGTTGACATCGTCAAAGAATACTTTCCTAGGAAGGGTGTCATGCTAGCACACCTACGTTTCACCATTCGTTGCTCAACTAGAGCATCTCCAGCAGTTTCCCTAACGAGTCATCCCCTAAAAGTTCTTTTTTTGCACCTCTCCAAACTCACCTCCCCCTCCAGACCCCTCCCTCGCCAACCATTAGAACTCATATTTGACATGATAATAGTTCAAATATTCCATCCCATACAATTGCACAATGTTGGAAATCATCGATTTTTGGAATTTAATTCAAATTTAAACAAAATGTAAGGTCCAAACCAACCAAATAATATTCACATAGATAAAAAAGAATAATCCACCAGACAATTCATCTACACAAAAAACATGAAACATGTCAATTTGCAGTTCACATTGATTGTAAAGAATCATAAGAAACACTTGTTGACAATGTTGTCAAACACCTTGCTAGATAGCAAGTCGGCAAGGAGGAGGAGGTGCTATGGTGGAGTTAATAGATAGAGAGGAGGTGGTGGCGTGCAAGGTGAGGAGGGGTATTGCGTATGGTGAGGCTGGGACACATGCTGTTATGACAATCGGATCCGGCGTTGAGGCAGTAACGAGGACAATGAGACTAGTGGCTGCCCCACCCACAATGTCAGAACGAGTGATGGGGCCCGGAAAGGGGTGGCGACACAACGAGAGGAGGTCGCATCGCATTGCGAGGGGAGGAGTGGAGGAGGTGCCGGTCATGAGTGATGGTGGTAAGAGTAGACGGATGATGCTGAAACTTGAGCCTGCGAAAAATAACATGGGATATGGGACCCCTTGAGGAACCCCTCCATGTACAACATGTGTGGGGTTGTTTCTTGGTGTCCTCATTTTTTGTATTGGGGGTGGTTTAGGGGAACCATTGGAGTAGGCAAATGGGTTTTGACCTTTTGATTTTTTTAAGTGGAGTGGTTGTTTTGGGGAATCCGTTGAAGATGCTCTCACCCAGCTTTTACGGCAAAGGTTGGATTTTATTGACTCAAAATGGAGCATCAACAGGATACAAACACAACGAGTACACACTAAAAGGTTGTTTCGAACATAAGTTTGGGTAATTGTTATATCATAAACATGATGTTAAATAAAAGTTGTTCCCTTGGAATCTATACATCCGAACGGTTGTGTGGCTACGAGAGTGTGGTGGTAGACGTGTGGTTGAACCTTTCTTGCGACCAGGATCCCGTCCCTAGCATTGGTTAAAAGGCCCATCCAGAAAAGAATTTTATCTGAATAGAACTTCAATGATATGTGATAGCCCAGGAAAAGCCTGCAGAAAGTAAAACATTATTCTCCTATGTTTGAACAGTCTATTGGTTTTTTGATTGAGTGAAATTTCCGCAATGACACCAATTAGCACGCTATAAGACATCACTAATTTTTAGAAACTATGCCCATAGGTCTGACGAACAGTTCAAAAAGTAGTTGCGTCGGATTCCTCTTTGTGGAGAATGATTACTAGATGTCGATTTCAGCAATATTCCGATGCCTTCTTCACCTCTCCCTCTAGCTTTCGTACCCTCCCTCTCCCCTAAGTATCTTATATCATAATTCAAGAGTTGCAGATCATGTGTATGATGTCAATAACACAGTAGAATCATCTCAGTCGTGATAGAATGATCGGTGCCATGAGATGGGTGTCGACTTGGGAAAAAAGTAGGGAACCCATGAGATGGGTGCCATGAATATGTGGCTTAAGAGCAGAAGTATGGACACTTTGGGTGGTTTGAAATAAGTTTGTGATCTAGCGTGTGCCTCTTCGATGTGCTACTGATGCAGTGTTCAAAATGTGTGGCTATTTGCAGCTTTTGCGGCCGCTTAGCCGCCCCCATGACCGGGACGCCATCAAAATCATCATTGCTGACCTCGCGTGATGGCTCTTCGCTTGGCGCCGCTACTTCCTCCTCCACCACCAGAGCCGTATTAGCTTTTTCTCTTGCGGTGCTACCGTTTTTGTTTTATTTCCAGGGCTTGTTGAGTTGTGCCCTCAGTAGAACCCTCTCGTACTTTGGGTTGTGCTACCTTGTGTGCAGGTATGTGCGGTGTGAACTCTTGTTGGACCTTGTGGCTATGGTAGTTTGCTTTATATATAAAAGGGGGCGAAAGCTTTTTTCGTTAGAGCAGAAGCGTAATGAGTATGGATAGGATAGGATAAGCCCACGTCTTATAGTGCTTCTAAGGACAGAAATGTGGCATGTATAGCTTGATGATAGTGCTAGCTGTCCAAATGTTATACGGGGGCTCAGCTCAAACAGAAGTTATCTTTTTTCCATAGTTGCTTTTTGACAAAGTCACACTCTTCTATAGCTTCTATGGGACTGAAGGTACCTAGTAATCATGATGCTTAGGGTGCTTTGACTGGACATCATATTAGCAGAGTGAAGGTACTTCCTCTGATCAGAAAATAGTGTGTGGGGGTTTCCGGAAATAGGGACCCACAACCTCTTCTCTTACATGGCAGCTCAGTCGCTTTGGATCTTTGTCCGGAAGGCCCTCGGACCCTTGGACATGAGCAAGAGGCTATGTATATTGCCAGTTTCCCCTAGACCAGAGCGGTACAGACCGGAAGGAAAAGGCACCTCTTCTGGCTGATTTTGCTATGTTAGCATGAGCGCTTTGGACGACACGTGAGAAGATGATGATCTAAAAGGTCTTTCTGTGACGGGGCTCTGACTTTTTTCTTTAAATTTCTTGCGTTCTTGCAGCACTGGCACCTGCAGTCTAGGCAACAGGGTCGCGTGTGATTGGGGCGGATGCTGGATGCGCTACATGACTCGGCACGTCGACTAGCCTCTCCGACGGTCCTTTGATGCGATGGCCACTTGGTGGTATTTTTTTATGTTTTTCTCTTCTGATTTTTTGGGCATGCTTGTGCTATGTCCCCAACAGACTTTTTATGTCAATGTGATGGTAGTCGGTATACGGACTAGTTGGTTGCTTTATATATAAAGTGGGCTGAAATTCTATTTCAAGATTGTAATCCTAGTTCAAAGGGGCGACAAATTTTTTTATCGGAGGGGTACCTTACTAATCACGATGGTGATATTTGAAGATAATTCCTTGCGTGCGAGGTGGGAAAGAAGTTGACGTCGACCTGGCGTGCCATCTCCAATGGGGTGGATGCAGAGGAAGCTGCATGCGGCAATGACGTTCGGTTATTTGCTACTGATTTGGACGTCCAGAGATAACGTCTTCCATTCATCATTCGGGACGAATTGAATTGTGCAGCCATTTACGGTCATACTGTGGAAAACAAGCATGATTTTGAGTAATTATTGAGCTATTAGGGCATCTATACCAAGACGCCTCAAACTTCCCTCAAACGGCTGGCTGGGCCACTTGGTCACTAATCGGTAAAAAAACTCAGCCCACCCAGGCCCTCAAACCGGACTCAAACGACTGGGCTGACCAGCACCCCTCATATCCAACTAATATTTGGGGTGGATATGACGAGGCCAGGCACGACCGTGCATGTACGCCATGTTAGAATGATGGTCGGGTCCCACATGAAAACACTCCGAAACCCCACGGTCCAAAGCTCGTCTTCTCCATTGGATCTATGGCGTCGCGTGTCGCCGCTCCAGCGGGCCTCATAGTGCCCTAGCCCTACTATTTAAGCCAGATGCCGACACCAAAACCCTAACGTCCGCCGCTTCCACTTTCCACTCATCCACTGCTCCCCACCCGGCAAGTTTTTGTTCTCGTGAGATCCCATCCGGAGGCCTCCGCTAGAGGGGGAATTCAACATGGAGGGGCTCTACATCAACCTTGCTGCCCTTACTATCATGCGTGAGTAGTTTACCACAGACCTACTGATGACCCACAAGTATAGGGGATCAGTCGTAGTCCTTTCGATAAGTAAGAGTGTCGAACCCAACAAGGAGCAGAAGGAAATGGCAAGTAGTTTTCAGCAAGGTAATGTCTGCAAGCACCGGAATTGTAACTAACGAGTAGTTTGATAGCAAAGTAATTTCTAACAAGCAAGTAACGGTACCTATAACAAAAGTGCAGCAAGGTAGCCCAATCCTTTTGAGGCAAAGGACAGGCCAAAACGCTTTCTTATGATAAGCAAAGCGTTCTTGAGGGTACACGGGAATTTCATCTAGTCACTTTCATCATGTTGGTTTGATTTGTGTTCGCTACTTTGATAGTTTGATATGTGGGTGGACCGGTGCTTAGGTGATGTTCTTACTTGAACAAACCTCCTACTTATGATTAACCCCCTCGCAAGCATCCGCAACTACGAGAAAAGTATTAAGAATAATTCTAACCATAGCATTAAACTCTTGGATCCAAATGAGCCCCTTATGGAGTAGCGCATAAACTAGGGTTTAAGCTTCTGTCACTCTCGCAACCCATCATCTAATAACTACTCCACAATGCATTCCCTTAGGCCCAAGTATGGTGAAGTGTCATGTAGTCAACGAATATGACACCACTAAGGGAATCACAACATACATATCATCAAAATATCTAACCCATATCAAGTTCACATGATTACTTGCAACAAGATTTCTCCTGTGACCTCAAGAACAAAAGTAACTACTCACAAAGGACAATCATGCTCAAGATCAGAGGGATATTAAATAGCATAATGGATCTGAATATATAATATTCCACCAAATAAACCATATAGTAATCAACTACAGGATGAAATCAACACTACTAGTCACCCACAAGTACCAATCTATAGTTCCGGTACAAAGATGGAACCCAAGAGATGAACTATGGTTTGAGAGGAGATGGTGTTGTTGAAGATGTTGATGTAGATTGCCCTCCCAAGATGGGAGAGTTGTTGGTGATGATGATGACGATGATTTCCCATTCGGGAGGGAAGTTCCCTCGGTGGAATCGCTCCGCCGAAGGGCAAAAGTGCTCCTGTCCAAGTTCCACCTCGAGACGGCGGCGCTTCATCCTGAAAGTCCTCCCCTTAATTTTTCTGGGTCAAAATGTCTTATATACCAGAAGATGGGCACCGGAGGTGGGCCGAGGAGGGCACAACCCACCAGGGCGCGCCTGGGCTCCCTGGCGTGCCCAGGTGGGTTGTGCCCACCTGGTGGCCCCCTCTGGTAGTTATTTGCTCCAGTAATTCTTATTTGTTCCATAAAAAATGCTCTTGAAGTTTCAGCTCATTTGAAGTTGTGCAGAATAGGTAGCCTGGCGTAGCTTTTTCAGGTCCAGATTTCCAGCTGCCGGAATTCTCCCTCTTTGTGTGAACCTTGCATATTATGAGAGAAAAGGCATTAGAATTACTCCAAAAAGCATTATTATGCATAAAAACATTATAAATAACAGTAGGAAAACATGATGCAAAATGGACATATCACCTACGGGTCCATACTTAGTAGCTAGAAGGCTTCTTCTCTCTCGATATGTTTCAATACAATGTTCTCCTTGATGTTCTTGGAGTTCTATCCGATGTAATTCTGTTTTGCGGTGTGTTTGTTGGGTTCTGATGAATTGTGAGTTTATAATCAGATTATCCATGATATTATTTGAGTTTTCTCTGAATTCTTGTATGCATGATTAATATAGCTTCGTATTTCTTCTTTGATGTATTGATTTGGTTTGGGCAACTAGATTGATTTATCTTGCAATTGGAAGAGGTTCTTTGTAATGGGTTCGATCTTGCCATGCTCAATCCCAGTGACAGAAGGGGACATGACACGTATGTATCTTTGCTATTAAGGGTAAAAAGATGGGATTTATTCATGCGTGAGTTTTTCTTGTTTACAACAACAAACTTTAATATAAAACTTTATCATAGAACTTTTATCATAGACTTCTCATGAACAAGTAACAATTCAGCACAACATCGAAGCATAAAGCATAAACTCTATTGAAAACCAACAAACTATGTTCTCAGTCAACTTTGCAACTACAATTCATCATCTTTTCAGGAAGGGTCACGTATCGGAGCCTTTTTGGCAAGTCCACATACTCAACCATCATATAGTCTCGTATGATTGCTAACACTCACTTCATACACATGAGCAAAACGTTTCAACTGGACACATAGAAAGATAGGGGCTTATAGTTTTGCCTCTGAACATACTCACCTCGAGGGTGATGTCAACAATAATAACTCATGCTACCCATATCCAACTGGATATATGTGCCTAGATCTTTCCTCACCACATGATGCTTGTCAAAAGAGAAAATAAACAGGAATAGAGAGAATAACTCTGACTCTTGCATAAAAGTAAATACATAAAAGTAAAATATAGGCCCTTCACAGAGGGAAGTAGAGGTTGCCATGCGCTTTTTGTTTATATGCTCAATCCCTTAGTGCAAAAGAAAGTCACGTTATATTGCAACTTATGATAGCAATCTTTATTATGTGGTGTGTCGCTTTTATTCTTTGCCATCACAAGTTCGTACAACACTCAATTTTCTCTTACACTAAATGATCTAACACTTTTAGAGGCAATTTTTATTGCCTTATTGCACCGATGACAACTTACTTGAAGGATCTTACTCAATCCTTTGGTAGGTATGGTGGACTCTTCAAAATAAGATTTGGGTTTAAGGGTTTTTGGATGCACAAGTAGTATCTCTACTTAGTGTCGAATTTTTGGCTAGCAAAGATGGGGGGGGGGGGGCAAGCACCACATGTTGAAGGATCTATGACAATATAACTTCTATGTGAATATGAGCAGACATAAATCATTATGTTGTCTTCCTTGTCGAACGTCAACAATTTTGGCATATAATATTTTGATGGGGGCTTGATGTCTGCTAGAACTACGTCGGTATTTCCCTCAGTGATGAGACCAAGGTTATCGAACCAGTAGGAGAACCACGCAACACTACGTGAACGACACCTGCACACAAATAACAAATACTCACAACCCGACGTGTAAAAGGGTTTGTCAATCCCTTTTGGGTAACGACACCAGAAATTGGCAAACGGACGTGAGAGCGCTGTAATAAATTGATAGATTGAACGCAAAATAAAATAAAGTGCAGCAAGATATTTTGTATTTTTAGCTTAATAGATCTGAAAATAAAAGCAAATAATGATGACGATATCCAGGCAATGATCATTATATAGGCATCACGTCCAAGATTAGTAGACCGACTCCTGTCTGCATCTACTACTATTACTCCACACATCGACCGCTATCCAGCATGCATCTAGTGAATTAAGTTCATCGAGAAACGGAGTAATGCAATAAGAATGATGACATGATGTAGACAAGATCTATTTATGTAGAAATAGACCCCATCTTTTTATCCTTAATGGCAACGATACATACGTGTCGGTTCCCCTTCTGTCATTGGGATCAAGCACCGTAAGATCGAAGCCATCACAAAGTACCTCTTCCCATTGCAAGATAAATAGATTAAGTTGGCCAAACACAACCCAAATATCGGAGAAGAAATACGAGGCTATAAGAAATCATGCATATAAGAGATTCGAAGAAGACTCAAATAACTTTCATGGATAAAAAGATAGATCTGATCATAAACTCAAAATTCATCGGATCCCAACAAACACACCGCAAAAAGAGTTACATCATATGGATCTCCAAGGGACCATTGTATTTAGAATCAAACGAGAGAGAGGAAGCCATCTAGATAATAACTACGGAACCGTAGGTCTACGAAGAACTACTCACGCATCATCGGAGAGGAACCAATGGACATGATGAACCCCTCCATGATGGTGTCTAGATTGGATCTGGTGGTTCTGGAACTTGCAACGGCTAGAATTGATTTTCGTCGACTTCCCTAGGGTTTTTGGAATATTGGGGTATTTATAGAGTAAAGAGGCGGTTCGCGAGGCAACCGAGGTGGGACAACCCACCTGGGCGCGCCTGGGCATCTAAACGCGCCCTGGTGGGTTGTGCTCCCCTCGGAGCACCCCCCCAGGTGCTTCTCCGGCCCACTGGATGTCTTCTAGTCCAAAAAATTCCACAAACATTTTTCGCTGTGTTTGGACTCCGTTTGGTAATGATTTCATGCGATGTAAAAAGCATGCTGAAAACAACAACTGGTACTTGGCACTATGTCAATAGGTTAGTACCAAAAAATGATACAAAATGACTATAAAATGATTGTAAAACATCCAAGAATGATAATATAACAACATGGAACAGTCAAAAATTATAGATACATTGGAGACGTATCAGGGCTCACAATCACGAAAGATGTCCAAGATAGTAAATTTTCATATGAATCTTCTCTTCCCTTATTAATTATTTCATGAATTGCATCATTGAGCAATATGTTTGTCAATCTCCAATAAAATTTTCTATTTATACTCTTCCTTACGTGATGTCATTACTTACCATAAGATTAGCATATGATCTTTTTCATTTATTTCCTTTCTTTTTATTGAACAAGAAAGTAAAGAAAACAAAACTCAAACTAAAACTTATTTTATATCTCGCACACGATTACAAAGATAGATCACTAAGCAAACTCTCAAAAAGAAAGGATCAAACTAAACTTTTATTCATCTAAAGCAAAAGATAACTATGGATCTAACTAAGGTAAGTAAAGGCAAAAGATAGTGGAGGTGATACGATACCGGGGCACCTCCCCAAGCTTGGCACAAGCCAAGGGGAGTTCCCATACCCGATACTCAATTTTATTTTGGTGATGAAGGAGGAAGTGGTGTGGATGAAATAACTCTCAATATATCAATGATTACATCCTTCAAACCTTGAATCTCGTGGAGGGCTTTACGAAGCAACTCAGTGTTTCTCTCCACTTCCGCCATAATATGTTTATTCTCCAGCCCCTAAGAACTTGTTCCTGCATCACTTTCTCTTGGACGAGATATGTCCCAATTCGACGATATGTGCGCACGAGGAGTATTTTCGAACCCATAATTATGAATTAAATTGTGAAAATTGTTACGATGTAACATGTGTAAAGGCCTCCTCGGAGGGAGTTCTTCTTGCACTTCAGAGCTCTCTTGATTGTTTGAAGATCTCATGGCTTGATGAGGATTAGGACGAGTAGAGATACCAGCTAGTGTGCCTCTCTCAGAAGCCGGAGGGTGAACTCCAAGGGAATTCCCTTCATCTTCCTCCATTGCAACCTCCTGAACTCCTGCCCCTCTAGCTCCTCCTGCAACAACCTTGCATCGTCTTCTCCATTGTTGGAAGAGGGGGAAGAAATCATGCCTGGCTTAACAGATCTGACTGAAAACAACAAGAAAAGAAAACAGAAGGTTTCTTCGCGATACGGTGATCAATAGGTTCTGGCGGGTATATAAAGATTTTTTATCTTGGAAAACAAGCAAACGGAAGAAAAACAGAGTCTGGAAGGTACCCGAGGTGGGCATAACCCACCTGGGTGCGCCAGGCAAGCCAGACGCACCCTGGTGTCTTGTGCCCACCAGGGGTGCCATCCTGGTTGTTTCTTATTTTCCTAATTTTTGTTATATTCGAAAACAGACAGAAAATATTTTTGCGGGTTTTTTGGAGTCCGTTTACTTACTATAACATGTACCTCCTCTTTTTCGTGATTCTGGAGTGTTTCGGAAGGTTTCTTTAATGTGTTCTTCCCATGTCATAGTTTGGATAATATTGCTTTCAACATTAATGGGCGTACCTGAGATATAATATTTTAGTTGTTACCCATTAAGAACCTTTGGGTTAGTACCTTTGGCATCATTTATTTTGATGGCTCTAGATCGATAAACCTCCTCGATAACATAGGGACCTAACCATTTGGAGAGGAGTTTGCCTGCAAAGAATCTGAAACGAGAGTTGTACAAAAGAAAATATTCTCCAACCTTGAACCATGCTTTTGGATTTCTTTATCATGACATCTTTTAACTTTTTCTTTAAATAACTTGGCATTTTCATAAGCTTGGGTTCTCCATTCATCTAGTGATCTAATATCAAATAACCTCTTTTCACCGGCAAGTTTGAAATTATAGTTGAGTTCTTCAATTGCCCAATATGCTTTATGTTCTAATTCAAGAGGCAAATGACAAGCTTTTCCATAAACCATTTTATAAGGAGACATAACCATATGATTTTTATATGTTGTTTTGTAGGCCCAAAGTGCATCATCTAATTTCTTAGACCAATTCTTTTGAGACCTATTGACAGTATTTTGTAATATTAACTTTATTTATCTATTGCTAGTTCAACTTGACCACTAGAATGAGGATGATAGGGTGATGAAATTCTATGGTTAACATCATACTTAGCAAGCATTTTACGGAAAGCACCATGAATAAAGTGTGAACCACCATCAGTCACTAAATATCTAGGGACTCCAAACCTTGGGAAAATGATTTCCCTAAGCATTGTAATAGAGGTGTTGTGATCAACACTACTAGTTGGAATAGCTTCTACCCACTTAGTAACATAATCAACAACAACCAAAATATGTGTATACCCATTAGAGGAATGAAAAGGTCCCATGTAATCAAATCCCCATACATCAAATGGTTTAATAGCAAGAGAATAATCCATAGGCATTTCCTGATGCTTACAATATTACCAATTCTTTGACATTCATCACAAGATAGAACAAACTTACGGGCATCCTTGAAGAGAGTAGGCCAATAAAAACCGGATTGCAATACCTTATGAGTAGTTCTTTCTCCCCTCATGTCCTCCGTAAGCTTCGGAGAGACATTTCCGTAGGATTTGTTCCTGCTTATGCTCAGGTACACAACGTCTAATAATACAATCTACTCCTTCTTTATAAAGATGTGGATCATCCCAAAAGTAATGTCTTAAACTATAAAAGAATTTTTTCTTTTGTTGGTATGTGAAGCTAGGTGGTATATATTTAGCAACAATATAATTTTGCATAGGAAGCAAACCAAGGAGTGTTATGAGAAACATTTATTGCAGCTAATTCTTCATCAGGAAAACTATCATTAATAGGTTGTGGGTCATCAAGAATATTTTCTAACCTAGACAAGTTATCAGCTACGGGGTTCTCATCTCCTTTTCTACCAGTGATATGTAAGTCAAATTCTTGTAGCAAAAAACCCCACCTAACAAGTCTAGGTTTAGCATCTTTCTTTTTCATAAGATATTTTATAGCAGCATGATCGGTGTGAACAATCAATTTAGAATCAATGATGTAAGATCTAAATTTATCACAAGCAAACACCACTGCTAAGAATTCTTTTTTAGTAGTAGCATAATTTCGTTGAGCACTGTCTAGAGTTTTACTAGCACAATGAATAACATTTAATTTCTTATCAACTCTTTGTCCCAGAACAACACCAATAGCATAGTCATTAGCATCACACATAATTTCAAAAGGAAAGTTCCAATCAATTGGTTGAACAACATGTGCAGAAATTAAGGCTTTCTTAAGTGTTTCAAAGGCTTCTACACAATCATCATCAAAAATAAATGGAACATCGTTTTGTAAAAGATTTGTAAGAGGCCTAGAAATTTTACAGAAGTCTTTAATAAACCTCCTATAGAAACTAGCATGACCGAGGAAACTACGAACACCTTTGATATCTTTAGGACACGACATTTTCTCAATTGCATCAACTTTAGCTTTGTCCACCTGAATACCTCGTTTGGAAATTTTATGTCCCAAGACAATACCTTCATTAACCATAAAGTGGCACTTCTCCCAATTCAGGACGAGATTAGTTTGCTTACATCTCTGCAAAACTCGATCGAGGTTGCTCAAGCAATCATCAAAAGAAGTTCCATAAACAGAAAAATCATCCATGAAAACCTCAACAATATTTTCAAAAAAGGCAGAGAATATAGAAGTCATACATCTTTGAAAGGTAGTAGGTGCATTGCATAAACCAAAAGGCATACGTCTATAAGCATAAGTTCCAAAAGGACAAGTAAAGGTGGTTTTCTCTTGATCAGGTTGTGAGACAGGTATTTGAGAAAAACCAGAGTATCCATCAAGGAAGCAAAAATGTGTGTGCTTTGACAACCTTTCTAGCATTTGATCAATAAAAGGTAGAGGGTAATGATCCTTTCTAGTAGCTTTATTTAATTTTCTAAAATCAATTACCATTCTATAGCCAGTAACAATTCTTTGAGGAATAAGTTCATTTTTGTCATTAGGAACAATAGTAATACCTCCTTTCTATGGACACAATGAACGGGACTTACCCATCTACTCTCAGCTATGGGATAGATTATACCTGCTTCCAGAAGCTTCAGCATTTCAGTTCTTACCACTTCTTTCATTTGAGGATTTAAACGTTGTTGTTGATCAACAACAAGTTTAGCATCAGGCTCCATATTAATTTTGTGCTGACAGAGTGTGGGACTAATACCCTTTAAATAATCAAGAGTATATCCAATAATAGCTCGGTGCTTCTTCAGAACCTTCAGTAATCTTTCTTCTCCATGTTCTGAAAGGTTAGCACTAATAATAACAGGATATATCTTTTTCTCATTAAGATAAGCATATTTCAAAGTGTCTGGCAATTGTTTTAATTCAAACACATGATCACCTTTAGGTGGAGGAGGACCTCCTAGAGTTTCAATAGGAAAATTGTGTTTAAGAAGAGGACGTTGTCCAAAGAAAATTTTATCTATTTCATTTCTTTCATGCAGATGCATATCATTTTCATGGTCTAGCAACTATTGTTCTAGAGGATCAGTAGGAGGCACAACAATAGAAGCAAGACCAATTATTTCATCTTTACTAGACAATTCTTTATTATGGCGCTTTCTACTAAACTTGGAAAAATTAAACTCGTGAGACTCATCACCAAAACTAACACCGACAGTTTGCTTCTCAGAATCTATTTTAGCATTAACGATGTTCAAGAAAGGTCTACCAAAGATAATGGGACAAAATTCATCTTGTGGGGAACCAAGAACAAGAAAATCAGTAGGGTATTTTATTTTCCCACACAAGACTTCAACATCTCTAACAATCCCAAGTGGTGTGATGGTGTCTCTATTAGCAAGTTTAATAGTAACATCTATGTCTTGTATTTCAGCGAGTGCTATATCATTCACAATTTCTTGATATAAGTTAAAAGGAATAGCACTCACACTAGCACCTATGTCGCATAAACCATGATAACAGTGATCTCCTATTTTAACTAAGACAACAGGCATGCCAACAACAGGTCTATGTTTATCTTTTTCATCGGGTTTGGCAATTCTAGCAGCTTCATCACAGAAGTAAATAACATGCCCATCTATGTTTTCAACCAGGAGATCTTTAACCATAGCAACACTAGGTTCTACTTTGATTTGTTCAGCAAGTTTGGAAGTTCTAATATAACTTTTGTTGACCATAGTGGAAACTTTAGCATGTTCCTTTATCCTAATAGGAAAAGGTGGGTTTTCAATATAAGTAGTAGGAACAACTGGATCAACATTATAAATTGTAGTTTCATCTTTAGCTATTACCGGTTCTTTAGTTTCTTCTTTGATAGGTGGGTGATATTTAAACCACTTCTCCATAGGGAGATCAACATGAGTAGCAAATGATTCACAAAAGGAGGCTACTATTTCAGAGTCAAGTCCATATTTAGTGCTAAACTTTTGAAAGCATCGGTATTTATAAAAGATTTAACACAATCATACTTGAGCTTAATACCTGACTCTTTACCTTCGTCGAGTTCACAATCTTCAAAGTTGTGTTCAAAACAAAACCAACATGCTAATTACTCTATTGACCAACATGACCCAAGCAGTTTAAACTTTTCTCATATTACCCAAATTGTTGGGGTCCAGCCCTTGGGTTACCTGAAATGTGGGTAACTTGTAGAGGTCAACAACATGGACATCATTCCAATTTGAGGCATGCTACCTCTTGAGCTTGTGTTGGTTTTTCCCTTGAAGAGGAAAGGGTGATGCAGCAAAGTAGCATAAGTATTTCCCTCAGTTTTGAGAACCAAGATATCAATCCAGTAGGAGGCGACACACAAGTCACCTAGTACCTGCACAAACAATCAAGAACCTTGCAACCAACGTGATAAAGGGGTTGTCAATCCCTTCATGGTCACTCGCAAAAGTGAGATCTAATAAAGATAATAAAGTAAATATTTTTGGTATTTTTGTTGTATAGATTGGAAAGTAAAGATTGCAAAATAGTAAACGATATGCGATATAATTGAAAAGAGATGTAGTATAATAGAAAAGAGACCCGGGGGCCATAGGTTTCACTAGTGGCTTCTCTCAAGATAACATGTATTACGGTGGGTGAACAAATTACTGCCGAGCAATTGATAGAAAAGCGCATAATTATGAAGATATCTAAGACAATGATCATGAATATAGGCATCACATCCGTGTCAAGTAGACCGAAACAATTCTGCATCTACTACTATTACTCCACACATCGACCGCTATCCAGCATGCATCTAGAGTATTAAGTTCATAAGAATGGAGTAACGCATTAAGCAAGATGACATGATGTAGAGGGATAATCTCAAGCAATATGATATAAACCCCATCTTTTTATCCTTGATGGCAACAATACAATACGTGCCTTGCTGCCCCTACTGTCACTGGGAAAGGACACCGCAAGATTGAACCCAAAGCTAAGCACTTCTCCCATTGCAAGAAAGATCAATCTAGTAGGCCAAACTAAACCGATAATTCGAAGAGACTTGTAAAGATATCAAATCATGCATATAAGAATTCAGAGAAGAACCAAATAATATTCATAGATAATCTTGTTCATAAATCCACAATTCATCGGATCTCGGCAAACACACCGCAAAAGAGTATTAAATCGAATAGATCTCCAAGAACATCTAGGAGAACTTTGTATTGAGAATAAAAGAGAGAGAAGAAGCCATCTAGATAATAACTATGGACCCAAAGGTCTGTGGTAAACTACTCATGCTGCATTGAAGAGGCAATGGTGTTGATGTAGAAGCCCTCCATGATCGATTCTCCCTCCGACAGATCGCCGAAAAAGGCCCCAAGATGGGATCTCACGGGTACAGAAGGTTGCGGTGGTGGAAAAGTGGTTTCATGGCTCCCCCTAATGTTTCTAGGGTATAAGAGTATATATAGGCATAAGAAGTACGTCGATGGAGCTAGGAGGGGCCCACGAGGGTGGGGGCGCTCTTACCCCCCTAGGCACGCCCTCCTGCCTCGTGGATGCCTCGTGGTGTTTTTGACTTCAACTCCAAGTCTTCTGGTTTGCTTTCGGTCCTAGAAAGATCATCGCGAAGGTTTCATTCCGTTTGGACTCCGTTTAGTATTCCTTTTCTGCAAAACTCTAAAATAGGATGAGGAGAGAAAGGACATTTGGAAGTGGCCATCTAAATCTGGGGAGTTTAAGTCAAAGATCTACTATGAGTCTTGCTTCTCCCACCTGGTGGTTGATACCATTTTCAATTGGATTTGGAAGTGTGCTTGTACGCTCAAGTTCAAAGTGTTTGGATGGATTCTCTTAATGGACCGTTTGAATACTAGGGATATGATGCAGCGCCAACAATGGACCATTCAGGATGACACATGTGTTCTATGCCTCTGTGCTTCTCATGAAGATCGTGCACATCTTCTTTGCTTGCAACTTCAGTCAAAGGGTTTGGAACTACCTTGGGATTTCTTGGATTGTTCAACCGAACCAGACTACATCTGAGATGGCTCTATCTGCTAGGAGGGATTTTGGCTTTCCTTTCTTCACAGAGGTTGTCTTCACTACTACATGGAATATTTGGACACAAAGGAATGGGAAGATCTTCAGAAATGAAAGGCCTTCCTTTACATCTTGGAGGAGGAATTTTATCCATGACATTTCTCTTTTGGCTCATAGAATCAAATGTAAATATAAAGATAGCTTAGTCTCCTGGATAGCTAACCTCTCTTAGACCTTCTTGTAAGTATTTTCCTTTTTGTTTTTCTTGTAAATTGTACTCTTGTATCTCTATAGTTCTTTTCAATAAAGAACTGTGAGGCTGTTGCCTTGCAGTATATAGTAAAAAAAACTCTAAAATAGGCAAAAAAACAGAAACTGGCACTGGGCCTCCGGTTAATAGGTTAGTCCCAAAAATAATATAAAGGAGCATATTAAAGCCCATTAAACATCCAAAACAGATAATATAATAGCATGGAACAATCAAAAATTATAGATACGTTGGAGACGTATCAAGCATCCCCAAGCTTAATTCATGCTCGTCCTCGAGTAGGTAAATTGATAAAAACAGAATTTTTGATGTGGAATGCTACCTAACATAATTATCAATGTAATTTTCTTTATTGAGGCATGAATGTTCAGATCCAAAAGATTCAAGACAAAAGTTTAATATTGACATAAAAATAATAATACTTCAAGCATACTAACAAAGCAATCATGTCTTCTCAAAATAACATGGCCAAAGAAAGTTCATCCCTACAAAATCATATAGTTTGGCTATGCTCCATCTTCGTCACACAAAATGTTCAAATCATGCACAACCCCGGTTTCAGCCAAGCAATTGTTTCATACTTTAGTATTCTCAAACTTTTTCAACTTTCACGCAATACATGAGCGTGAGCCATGGACATAGCACTATAGGTGGAATAGAGTGGTGGTTGTGGAGAAGACAAAAAAGAGGAAGATGGTCTCACATCAACTAGGCATATTAATGGGCTATGGAGATGCCCATCAATAGATATCAATGTGAGTGAGTAGGGATTGCCATGTAACAGATGCACTAGGGCTATAAATGTATGAAAGCTCAACAAGAGAAACTAAGTGGGTGTGCATCCAACTTGCTTGCTCACGAAGACCTAGGGAATTTTGAGGAATCCCATCATTGGAATATACAAACCAAGTTCTATAATGAAAATTCCCACTAGTAAATGAAAGTGACAAAATAAGAGACTCTCTATCATGAAGATCATGGTGCTACTTTGAAGCACAAGTGTGGAAAAAGGATAGTAGCATTGTCCCTTCTATATTTTTCTCTCATTTTTTGTTTGGCTTCTTTGGCCTTTTTTTTTCATTGTCTTCTTTGGCCTCTTTTTTTATTTTATTTCCTCACTCGGGACAATGCTCTAATAATGATGATCATCACGCTTCTATTTATTTACAACTCAAGGATTACAACTCGATACTTAGAACAAAATATGACTCTATATGAATGCCTTCGGTGGTGTACCGGGATGTGCAATGAATCAAGAGTGACATGTATGAAAAAATTATGAATGGTGGCTTTGCCACAAATACGATGTCAACTACATGATCATGCAAGGCAATATGACAATGATGGAGTATGTCATAATAAATGGAACGGTGAAAAGTTGCATGGCAATATATCTCGGAATGGCTATGGATGCCATAATAGGTAGGTATGGTGGCTGTTTTGAGGAAAGTAAATGGTGGGTTTATGGTACCGGCGAAAGTTGTGTGGTACTAGAGAGGCTAGCAATGGTGGAAGGGTGAGAGTGCGTATAATCCATGGACTCAACATTAGTCATAAAGAACTCACATACTTATTGCAAAAATCTACAAGTCATCAAAACCAAGCACTACGCGCATGCTCCTAGGGGAAGGGTTGGTAGGAGTTAACCTTCACGCGATCCCGACCTCCACACATAAGGAAGACAATCAAAGAAACACCTCATGCTTCAAATTTGTTACACAACGGTTACCATATGTGCATGCTACGGGACTTGCAAACATGAACATAAGTATTTCTCAAATTCACAATTACTCTACTAGCATGACTCTAGTATCGCCATCCTCATATCTCAAAACAATCATCATGAATCTAACTTCTCATAGTAATCAACGTACTTTGTATGAAAGTTTTTATTATACCCATCTTGGATGCCCATCATATTAGGACTAGTTTTATAGCAAAGCAAATTAACATGCTGTTCTAAAAGACTCTCAAAATAATATAAGTGAAGCATGAGAGATCAATAACTTCTATAAAATAAAACCACCACCATGCTCTAAAAAGATATAAGTGAAGCACTAGAGCAAAATTGTCTATCTCAAAAGATATAAGTGAAGCACATAGAGTATTCTAACCTATAAAGTTGCTAGCCAACTCCTCTCCACGATCGTCCCTCGATTTGCGTCACTTTTGTCTGTCAGATGTTGGTCAAACTGGTCTTGAATGGATTGGTTGCCATTGGACCCGCGCTGGTAATTTTTGTTCTTTGTTTGACCTTCCGGTGAATTCGTTGGGGCGATGACCTGTGGGCTCGGCCTCCTGCGCTATTGGCTGTGTCAGTTCTTTTTGGGTCATGGGTGGCCTCCCCTGGCGTGCCGCGTGCGTGCTTCGTGGGCTTAGCGCACTGTTCCTGGCTCGGTAGCCATCTGGAATGACATATCTACACCCGTCTCTACCCCTTCCATGTAATGATGAGTGGGATAGGATAACTGTTGGCCTCGCGTGTAAGTGACTCTCTATTGTTTTCCTCCGTGTTATGCGGGGTTGGAGAGAATTGTTGGCTGAGGCTGGTTGTAATGGTAGTATCATAGCTAGTATCATGCATGCCAACTAGGCAATTTTGATGAGGTGTCGTAACATTAAATGAAGAAAGAGAGGGTGTAGTATCATATCATGATACCGTATCATATTAAATGCTATGCTACTTTGTGTCATGCATGGCAATAAATAAAATACTACATGATACTAATATATGATACTATGCATTAGGGAGGTAGTATCATACACTAGTATCATATGCATGATACTAGTATATGATACTCCCCATTACAACCAGCCTGACTTCTGCGTGCGTCGTGCCGAGGCTGACCTTCACACAGTGCCGGGTCCACTCAGGCGTCTTCTCTCCGGGTCTTCCGGTGCACTCGCCTTTTTTCCGGGTTGTCCAGCGCCTTTAGTTTAGTTGTACAAGGCCACTAACACTGGGGCCGTGTCGAGGGGCGGGGCTGGTGGTCAGTTGCGTTGTGCGCTCGCTGCTGGGTTCGTGTGGCCGATGGAGAGCGCCGCGCCTTGGGTCCCTCGTGCGAGCATGTGAGGCGTGCGTCCTCTCAGTGCACGTCGCGCCCTGCCCTAGTGGCAAACCCTTCCCCAATCACCACAGTCGCCAAAGTCGCTGCACCTCTCCTTCCTCCTCGCCCGCAGCCCTGCCACGGCGCGCATCCCTCCCGTCATCGATCCCCACCTCCTTTTCGCGTTCCTCCTCCTCCCAGGACCACCTCCCGTTGCTTAGGCTCCATCATGGTGGCCGTATCGAGGCGAGCCTGGTGTAGGCAGGCTGAAGCAACAGGGAGCGGCGGATGCGGATGGGAGAGTGCTGAACGGCACCGTCATTGTTCATCGTCGCCCCGCTAAGCCGCATCGCAGAAGGACCAGGACCTCACCCCTCATCCCTTCTGGATGCACCTCCCCACATGAGTTCCAGATGTTGGGCCGCCGACTGCAGTAGCCAGGATTGACGTTGGTGATGTCTGTAGGTATTTTCGTGCCCGCCAGTTACACAATTCCTAGGTTTGGTCAATGTCTCTGGAGCTATGGTATTATCCTTTGAGTTCGCCTATAGTTCCCTTCCTGATTTTGTTTGATAATTTGCTAGGTTATGGGATTGGATCTCTATTTTCCAAGATTCTTAGCTGATAAGTATATTGTCCAGAAAAATATCTACATACTGATGTTGTGCGCATCCAAATCCAAGCAATGTAAGTGACCGAGCATTACACGTGTGGTATGCTACATCTCATACAGTTTCTGAATTCTAATACCATTCCTGTCTAGTTGGATACTCCATAGGGAAAAGTTGATGCTTTGTATCGCACTTATGGACCTGTTTATTAATGTTGCAGTGATCCGGGTTTCCATGTACTTAGATGCATTCCTTATCTTTATGTGTTCCATCTATACATATATGTTTCTGCCCATAAATGTATTTATGAGCTGGCTCCATTTTTTTACTGCTTTTCTGTACCCTTTAATCCCCTAAAAAGGGCTATACATGCATTTTAAAGAGTTCACATTTTCTATAAACATAAGCATTGTCTTACCCCACTACTCTCTGGCGTGCAGCGATGAAGATTTCATCCTCAACCTCCTTCAAAACCCCAGGTTAGGCTACTTTCCAGTTTTGTTAGTTTTCTTCTTGGCCGCACTGAACAACATGGCAACATGGGCGTCATGGCCACACGCATGCATCTTGTTGTCCTCCTTAAGATTCAATTAGATTATACGCAGACATGCAGCCATGTTTACTTAAGATCCAATTAGACAAATGTTGTTTATGTTCCATATAGTTTCTAATTAGAAAGGCCTCATATGTAGGTTGATGATATGGCGTGAAGATATGGTTTTGTGATCTATGGTCTTGAGTCATCTGTTGGATGGGTGATAATGGAAATTCTCTTGAGGTCAACCCGTGCATTAGTTTTGTGAGAGTTAAACCTATCTTATGAGAGATAAAGCTATTTTTTAGAGTTAAACCCGTGTATACGAATGGAATTTTTTTAGAATTGGTCAAACTATTTTTTTGTGAGAGTTACAGCTGTTTTCTTGAGGCCAAACCCGTGAGTAAGTTTCTCATCTATATAGATTAATTAATAGGACAACGATTTAAGTTTACTGAAGCTCTTTTTAAGAAGCGGGGGTCTGCTTTGGTTTCTTGCTCTTTACCTATGACTATTCAAACACAAAACCCGTGAGTAGTTTTTAAGTTAGACTAATTTGAATACACACTTCCTGGGGTGCCTTCTGTGTTTGAATAGTCATAGAATGCTCCTGATGACGAGATGTTCCTTGGTCACTACTTGAAGTTCTGCCTTGGGTGGCCTCGGTCTTGGTTTTCAAATCCATATGGCTACTTATGTATAGCATATGTAGGTTCTATTTGAACTGTTCTCAAATATGTTTACTCTAGAAAAGTGGAATATGTTTGATCCTCTGATCACTTTCATTGTCTATCAGATAGGCTATGACTTCCATAAGCTAGCATCATTGGGGTCAGGTCGTTGACTCGTTGCGATCAGTTTATTTTCAGTGCCTTGCAAGTTAGTGGTTCCCATAAGATTGTAGGCTATCTTATTAGCGCTGACTGCCATATTTATCTTTCATGTCATTGCTTAACCATGCCTGGATGACTGCTATATTTATATACGCACAAAGTGATTATTCCTTTGTTGCTTCCAAATTATCAAGGTCGGAGCAGAGCAGCGAGGGATGAGAAAAGGTTTAACTTATCTTAGACATACAGAAAATAAAATAAAGCTATGCACAGAGATTAGGTGTAGAATCGATTGATGGGCATGAACTCCGGCATGGAGTACTTTACTTTGCTTTTTTCACATTAAAATTAATTATATTTAGCAATTTTTGTGTCCACAATACTATAATCCATCCATCATTCCTGGTTCACCATTCTAAATGAAAGAATCATAGATGCCATTAGACAAAGGTCTAATCTTACTGCATATGAACATATAGATTTGTCTGATTGTGTTGTAATCTAAGTATCCTTTTATCTTTCTGTATGAACTTGCTATTATGTGTCATTGCGTTGTAGAGTTGACCATTTGTAGCAAGGGTTAGGCAAATATTTATCGTGTAAAATGAGTTATCGGTTCTTACCACGTGCTTGTTATTTTATTTTGCAATTTTTATGCATCGCATAATTTCTTTTTTGACAAGTAATCTTAATTCATGGTCCTTAGTTTACTGATCGTTTGGTGGCTTTTTGTACCAATATACTGGTGCATCAAGGAGGAAGGAGTCTAGAGACAGTGATGGGCAAAACAATCATGTGGAGGCAGCAAGAGGCAGTTCTTGACAAATCACTATAAGGTGTTCTCTTTTGGCCTGTTGATTTTTCTGTCTCTCTGGTTTTGGTTTCCTGGTATAAAATTTACTGATCTGAGAGAAAAGCAGCACAAGGATCCAATGGAAGAATTTGGTGAAGAACAAGGTCTCCATCATTTGGCTTCAAGGTAGGGGAGACCATGTCATCATTAGGCCAGTGCAGGTAATGTTCTCTAGCTGATGTACTATTTAGGTCATCATGGTTACAATACTTTTGGCTCGTCTTAATGCTAATAAGGAATATGGGCCTACAAGCTTCAACCATATACAGCGATTCCAAAGTTATGTAGGCCAGATTGTGTTATTTTTTAGTGAACATTTTGCTCTCCAGTGGGGTTACAGATTCTATAATGTGTTGTGGCGGTATGTACATATGGAAATCCTAATCTAGCTAATTTGATTGTGGGAAATATATTGTTACTCTATCTCCCAGGCCTATTGTCACTTCTCATTATTTCTGCTATAATGTGAGCCAATTAGAAACAGATATAATGTGTTTTTCCTAATAAATCTTATGCTGGTGTGTTTTGCATTCTCAAAAAATCACGACAGGTCCCCAAGCCCCTGTATCCGCCCTTGAAGCCGGGTTTAGCGAGCTAAGGTTGCAACGGAGAATGAATGCGCAAATTTGCAGCAGCGGAGGTTTTTCTACGTTTGATGGGCAACTAAATTAGTTTGATTTCACGGATGATGGAGCCTTGCCGTGTGACGTAGTTCCTGATGAAGAAATATTTGTGTGTACTGGAGTAAGTGCATCTCCAAGGAATAACCGAACCTTTATTCCTATTTTATCATATATGCTACACTTAAATGCAAAGTGTTAGATATGTTAACAACTGTTTCAATCCCATGTTTTAAAATGTGATTGATTACAAATTGCACATGCTCAAGTATAAATTAGTAAAAAGAAGCCCTCCTTAATTTTTCATTAAAAGAGTTTTCGTTGGCGCTCTAAGTGGTTGCTCACGGCTAAAGTTACTAACAAATGCATATAATTTCAACGCATTCGTGGTTTTAAATGGGTATTTGCGCATATCACATTGTAGATAACAAGGCACCATTTTTTTATTGTAGACAAAAAGTCACCATCCTTTCTTAAAGGATGTTAAATTTGTGCACATGGATTTTCTTTTCAACGTGCACGTATTGTCTTCTCAACGTGCACATGAATTTAGTGCACCTCTACGCCATTTGTGTTTGTCCATGTAGACAAAAAGTCACCATCCTAACCATCTATATGTGTTTGGCCACGTGCACATGGATTTAGTGCGCCTCTGCGCCATTTGGCGCAACGGGTCCGCTAGTTCTAATAAATTCTGATTCATGCGTGTCTCTCCAAAAGATGTGTACAACAAGGATGATTGTGGTAAACTAAAAATCAAAGACTCACATCATACAAGACGCTCCAAGCAAAACACATATCATGTGGTGAATAAAAATACAGCCTCAAGTAAAGTTACCGATAGATGAAGATGAAAGAGGGGATGCCTTCCGGGGCATCTCCAAGCTTAGGCTTTTGGTTGTCCTTGAATTTTACCTTGGGGTGCCTTGGGCATCCCCAAGCTTAGGCTCTTGACACTCCTTATTCCAAAATCCATCAAATCTTTACCCAAAAACTTGAAAACTTCACAACACAAAACTTCAACAGAAAATCTCATGAGCTACGTTAGTATAAGAAAATAAACCACCACTTTAAGGTACTGTAATGAACTCATTCTTTGTTTATATTGGTGTTAAACCTACTGTATTCCAAATTCTCTATGGTTCATACCCCCCGATACTACTCATAGATTCATCAAAATAAGCAAACAACACACGAAAAACAGAATCTGTCAAAAACAGAACAGTCTGTAGCAATCTGTAACTTTCGAATACCTCTGTAACTATAAATTTTTTGAAATAAATTGGTGGACGTGAGTAATTTGTCTATTAATTATCTACAAAAAGAATCAACCGAAAATCCCTCTTCAGTAAAAATTTACATCTATTCTCGTGAGCGCAAAAGTTTCTGTTTTTTACAGCAAGATCGCAAAGACTTCACCCAAGTCTTCCCAAAGATCAACCATATCTAAACAGAAGCTAGATGAGTTATTTATTACTAAACAGAGCAAAAAGCAAAGAACAAAAATAAAATTGGGTTGCCTCCCAACAAGCGCTATCGTTTAATGCCCCTAGCTAGGCATTGAGATTTCGATGATGCTCACACGAAAGACAAGAATTGAAGCGCAAATAGAGCATCATGAAACACGTGACAAACACATCTAAGTTTAACATACTTCCTATGCATAGGAATCTTATAGGCAAACAAATTATCATAGCAAGCAAAAACTAGCATATGCAAGGAAGCTAAAAGAAATAATAGCAATCTCAACATAACGAGAGGTAATTTCGTAACATGAAAATTTATACAACCATATTTTCCTCTCTCATAAAAATTACATGTGGGATCGTAAGCATAGCTATCACATAAAATATTTTCAACATGATCCACATGCATGCGAAGTTGACACTCTTCCAAAATAGTGGGATTAACATTAACTAAAGTCATGACCTCTACAAACCCACTTTTATCAAAAATTTCATAAGATTGAACATTCTCCAAATATGTGGGATCTAAAGTTGACACGCTTCCAAAACCACTTTCAACAATATTGCAAACACTATTATCAATCTCATATTCATCATGGGGCTTAAATAAATTTTCAAGATCATAAGAAGAATCACCCCAATCATGATCATTGCAATAAGTAGAGGACATAGCGAAACTAGCATCCCCAAGCTTAGGGTTTTGCATATTATTAACACAATTGACATCAATAGAATTTATAGTAAAATCATTGCAATCATGCTTTTTATTCAAAGATCTATCATGATTCACTTCATAAAGCACTTCATCACAATTTTCAAATTCACGTATTTCGAGCAAAACCTCATAAAAATAATCTAGTGCACTCAAATCTCTAGAGATTGGTTCATCATAATTGGATATCTTAAAAAGATTAGCAAGTGGATGAGGATCCATAAACTTTTAGCAAGCAAAGATGCAAGCAAAAAGAAGGCACATAGTAACACAAGCAAACAAAATATCGAACGGAAGAAGGGCAAAGTAAAAGGCAAAGGTTTTCGAAAATCATTTTAGAAGTGGGGAGAGGAAAACGAGAGGTGAATGGCGAATAATGTAATGCAAGGGAGAAGATTTTATGATGGGTACTTGGTATGGCTTGACTTGACGAAGATCTCCCCGGCAACGGCGCCAGAAATTGGCAAGTTGATGGGAGATCAAATATTGACTTCACTTGGTGTAGGTTGCCCCGACAACGGCGCCAGAAATCCTTCTTGCTACCTCTTGAGCTTGCGTTGGTTTTCCCTTGAAGAGGAAAGGGTGATACAGCAAAGTAGCGTAAATATTTCCCTCAGTTTTGAGAACCAAGGTATCAATCCAGTAGGAGACGACGCACAAGTCACCTAGTACCTGCACAAACAATCAAGAACCTTGCAACTAACGCGATAAAGGGGTTGTCAATCCCTTCACGGTCACTCGCAGAAGTGAGATCTAATAAAGATAATAAAGTAAATATTTTTGGTATTTTTGTTGTATAGATTGGAAAGTAAAGATTGCAAAATAGTAAATGAGATGCGATATAATGGAAACGAGATGTAATATAATAGAAAAGAGACCTGGGGACCATATGTTTCAGTAGTGGCTTCTCTCAAGATAGCATGTATTACGGTGGGTGAACAAATTACTGCCGAGCAATTAATAGAAAAATGCATAATTATGAAGATATCTAAGGCAATGATCATGAATATAGGCATAACGTCCATGTCAAGTAGACCGAAATGATTCTGCATCTACTACTATTACTCCATACATCGACCACTATCCAGCATGCACCTAGAGTATTAAGTTCATAAGAACGGAGTAACGCATTAAGCAAGATGACATGATGTAGAGGGATAAACTCAAGCAATATGATATAAACCCCATCTTTTTATCCTCGATGGCAACAATACAATACGTGCCTTGTAGCCCCTACTATTACTGGGAAAAGGACACCGCAAGATTGAACCCAAAGCTAAGCACTTCTCCCATTGCAAGAAAGATCAATCTAGTAGGCCAAACTAAACCGATAATTCAAAGAGACTTGCAAAGATATCAAATCATGCATATAAGAATTCAGAGAAGAACCAAATAATATTCATAGATAATCTTGTTCATAAATCCACAATTCATCGGATCTCGGCAAACACACCGCAAAAGAGTATCACATCGAATAGGTCTCCAAGAACATCGAGGAGAACTTTGTATTGAGAATCAAAGAGAGAGAAGAAGCCATCTAGTTAGAACTATGGACCTGAAGGTCTGTGGTCAACTACTCTCGCTTCATCGGAGTGGCAATGGTGTTTGTGTAGAAGCCCTCCATGATTGATTCCCCCTCCGGCAGATCGCCGGAAAAGGCCCCAAGATGGGATCTCACGGGTACAGAAGGTTGCGGCGGTGGAAAAGTGGTTTTCTCCCCCTGATGTTTCTAGGGTATAAGAGTACATATAGGCGAAAGAAGTACGTCGGCGGAGCTACGAGGGGCCCATGAGGATGGGGGGCGCGCCCTCGTGCCTCATGGACGCCTCGTGGCGTTTCTAACTTCTACTCCAAGTCTTCTGGTTTGCTTTCGGTCCAATAAAGATCATCGCAAAGGTTTCATTCTGTTTGGACTCCGTTTGGTATTCCTTTTCTGCAAAAATCTAAAATAGGAAAAAAAATAAACTGGCACTGGGCCTCGGGTTAATAGGTTAGTCCCAAAAATAATATAAAAGAGCATATTAAAGCCCATTAAACATCCAAAACAGATAATATAATAGCATGGAACAATCAAAAATTATAGATACGTTGAAGACGTATCAAGAAATGGGAAAAAACAAGTCAGAATGCAAGTATTCAGGTCATGTATCCCGTTGTTTCTGCTTCTGCAATGAATATGTTGAAAGTTGAGTTACCTGTTAGGGAGATACTCAACTCTCATAGCTCCTTGCTGAAATTAGTGTATCCTATTGCTGTAAACCTTTTGTATCTTTGAAAACTTCAAGCTCAAGTCGTGCTATTTGCTTCCAGGACAACATACAAATCAGGTATCTGATCCAACAAAGAGAAAGGCAATTCAACAAATCCATTCAGAAATTGAGAGGATGTTAGCATTTTATTTATGTGATGACTGCCTCGACCAAAATCCATATATCTTGGAAGATGCAAGGCACCAATCAAAACCATATTAAAGAAGTGAACAGAGAGGTTTGTGAAGAAGAAATAAATGCAAGAACAGAAAAAGGGAAAAGAAAAACGAAAGTGAAGTGATGCCTCGACGAACATACGACCTCAACCCCTTAGTACCTACAGTGCAACATGGAGGAACGAAGAAACAATTTGTAGTCCCAAGACTGATGGTGGATTGTACATTGTTGAATCTTTAGATGCATTGGTAAGTGGATATATAATGAAACTGCAACAATACAAAGCAAGATAGATTCGTATAAATGGATTAAATAATCAACTCAAGGCATGTCTGAAGATGAAAATTATTTGCATCAGACCCATCAAAATTATCTTTTTCCATGTAGTTTATGAGCTAAAACTGAGCATTTGCTAATCGATAAAAGCATCAAGCATCATCAGAAAAACTACATTTTCCTAATAAGATGGCACAAGCATGAAATGCCCAAGAAGCTGTCATGAGAAATCTGAACCTTCCTAGGGTTGCCGTTGTGTAAATAAGAGGCATTTTTGTCTATGTAACCCTGAGAGCCTAGAACCGAGCATGAGAAATCCGAACCTTATTCGAGTTTCCTTTGTGTAAACAGGAAAATTGAAATCCTTTGCCACACATCTGAACCTTCCAAGAAGCTACTATCAGGGTTACACAAAGGCAACAAAAACTACTCTCAGAATTTCATTGATAGCTAGAGATCTTGGTCCCGACAAGCAAAGTAGATAGTCATGTTTTTATTTGACAAAAGAATCTAGCATATTTACCTTGGTTTAATTAAACATCCAACGGAGACTAACAAATTATGGAGGATGCAGCCATCATTGCAAAAGCTTCGCTAGCATCGAAAGTTGGAGCACCCCACTGAAAGGATAAGGTACTGTTATCCTGTCATTGTAGTACAAGAAACAGAGACGTTCATGTTACTAAATAGCAAGGTTGGTGCAAATGGAATAAGCATATCTTTAGAAAAACAACAGCAGTGGTCGAGGATACCTAGCACGACAGTTGCCTGCGTACTGTGGCTGGATATCTGGGCGGCCATGGTGCATGGGATCGAGGCAGAGGCAGAGCCATCAGTGGAGGTCGACCGAAGGTAGAGAGGTGACCGGTGACGAGCATGAGGATGGCGGAAGGAGGCGTCCCCAGCAAGAAGGGGTGGGGCCGGCCGTGCAGATCGAATCGGCGGACATCATGACCCGAGGCGCTCAGCAAGGAGCTATGCGGGGCAGCACCATGGGAGCCACGTGAGCGACATGGCGAGGTTGGATCACTCCTTGGCTGCATGAGGCAAGTAGGGAGAGAAAGAAGAGTGATGGCGTGGTGGCGTGCTTCGACGACGGCGAGTCCCCGGCAGCAACAGGGTGGCCCTCCGATAGTGACGCAGCGAGGTTGATGGTGAGAAGGCGCGACCAGATAGACCTCTCGCGCAGCCGGCCGCCGCCGCCCTCGTTCCTCTTGGTAAGGCTAATTAATGTGATTGAGCGAGTAATGCTCATACGCACAATTATTTGTTTCTTAATTAATGTGATTGAGTGATTTATGATAAGGATAATTAATTTAGATTAGATCTTTCGAGATTGATCGTGATTGATTCTTTCACATAAATATATTACTAAATAACTTGCGCCAGCATGCAAAGTTCTGATCCATTCAGATTTTTTTCGTTCTGTGATAGGGCAACATGGAACTAAATCGGTGGGGTGGGGGGAAGGGACAAAAAACCAGCAAAATAAAATAGTTGAAAGTGGTGGGACGAAAATAAACCGTGGATACTATTCTACCAACTCAGACATTAGGAGTAGAGATTTATCTTGAATTGGAAGAGGTGTTTTGTAATGGGTTCGATCTTGCGGTGCTCAGTCCCATTGACATAAGGGGACATGACACGTATGTATCGTTGCTATTAAGGGTAAAAAGATGGGATTTATTCATCATGAGTTTTTCTTGTCTAAATCATGTCATCTTGCTTAAGGCGTTACTCTATTCTTTATGAACTTAATACTCTAGATGCATGCTGGATAGCGGTCGATGTGTGGAGTAATAGTAGTAGATGCAGAATCGTTTCGGTCTACTTGTCTCAGACATGATGCCTATGTATGATCATTGCCTTAGATATCGTCATGATTATTTGCTTTTCTATCAATTGCACAACAGTAATTTGTCTACCCACCGTATGCTATTTTCTGGAGAGAAGTCTCTAATGAAAAATGTGGCCCACGGGTCTATCTTTTATCATATAAAAAAACCTAAAATACCTTGGTGAATTTTTTCTTTATTTATTTTATTCTATATTTTCTGCGATCTATCTATCTATCTATCTATCTATCTATCTATCTATCTATCTATCTATCTATCTATCTATCTATCTATCACCATACAATTTAATCTTGTAATTAATCGTTGAGAGATTGGCAATCGCTTGTTCGAGTTGGTGCAAGGATTTGCTATCTTATATGCAGGTATTGTTTACATAGTGTTGTGTGGTTCTCCTACTGGTTGATAACCTTTGGTTCTTAATTGAGGGAAATTCTTATCTCTATTGTACTTCATCATCCTCTCATCTTCGAGAAAATCCCAACGCAGCTCACAAGTAGCATCAGCTAGGTAGTATCCTTTTTGTTGTAATGGTCACCATTGATCTCAACATTGACCTCTGAGCAGTTGCCTTCTGCAAGCCTTCCAAACATCAGAGAGTGCTCAAGCACATTTATGTCGTTGTGAGATCCAACCATGCCAAAAAAGAGTGCCAAATCAAGAGATCTTGTGAAGCCGGCCTCAAGTATGACAGTGCACATGGCCCCTATACTACCCCTGCTAAGCAGAAGGGAAATTATTCCACTCACAGTGCATAGAATCTATGCTACAAAGCATCCCTGGAAAGCCCCACTAGCATTGATCGCCAACAACCGGGCTGTATCTGCAGCAGTTGGCTCTCTCAAGTACACCGGGCCAAACACTACTACCACAACCTTGCAGAACTTGTACATAGAGTCTAGTCACGTGGACTCGCTCATTCGAACATACTCATCAATGAGATCACCGGGAACTCTGTATGCAAACATCTTAATAGCTGCAGTGCATTCAGATAAGAGGACAATCAATCTTTCTAAGGGCCTCCTCCTTGCACGCGCAAAGTTGTCGTACACCACCACCCCCTCCCGAATACGGTTGAACACATGTCTAGCCATGCGGAAATAGCACCTAAATAGGTGGTGTTTGAAGAGTGGGGTAGGGGACTAGAAGTAGTCCTACCAGAGTAGGCAATGGTTGCTCTCTCAGTTGCGATTCAACGGCGGAGTATGCCCCAGAATCAAGCCCCTCAACATTGGCCACTGCCTACTAATGTGGCCATGGACGACCAAAGCAGCAGCCAGAATCTCCTCATCATCGAATGAAGAATAATCCAAATCGCAAATGAAATTATGGAAAAAGTACTCGTCTTCAGAGTCCATTTGTACCTTGCGGGCAAACCGTCGAACACCTTGTGGGCATCGTGGAAGAAGCTGACTAGTGAAGGGCCTCGTGCCTCTGTGAGACCAGATAGCAGGAACGGAGGTGTGGAGGAGAACGTGGTCACGTGATACGTCTCCATCGTATCTGCTTTTCCAAACTCTTTTGCCCTTGTTTTGAATTCTAATTTACATGATTTGAATGAAACTAACCCAGACTGGCGCTGTTTTCAGCAGAATTGCCTTGGTGTTATTTTTATGCAGAAATAGAAGTTCTTGGAATAACCTGAAACTCCACGGGGAATATTTTTGGAATAAATAAAAATTACTGACGAAAGAATCAACCAGAGGGGACCCACTAGCTCTCCACACGGGTTGGGGGTGCGCCCCCTACCTTGTGGGTCCCCTGGACCTCCATCGACCTCAACTCCAACTCCATATATTCACATTCGGGGAGAAAAAAATCAGAGAGAATGATTCATCATGTTTTACGATACGGAGCTGCCACCGCCTCCCGTTTTTCCTCGAGAGGGCTGATCTGGAGTCTGTTTTGTGCTCTGGAGAAGGGAATCCGTCGCCATCATCATCATCATCAACCATCCTCCATCACCAATTTCATGATGCTCACCGCCGTGCATGAGTATTTCCATCGTAGGCTTGCTGGACGGTGATGGGTTTGATGAGATTTATCATGTAATCGAGTTAGTTTTGTTAGGGTTTGATCCCTAGTATCCACTATGTTCTGAGATTGATGTTGCTATGACTTTGTTATGCTTAAAGGTTGTCACTAGTGCCCGACTACCACGAATTCAGATCTGAACCCTCTATGTTTTCATGAATATATTTGTGTTCTTGATCTGATCTTGCAAGTTGTAGACACGTATTACGAGTTATGATCAGCATACCCCAAGGTGACAATAATTGAGATTCTTTTCGGTGATTACCATAGTTTGAGGAGTTCATGTATTCACGAAGTGATAATGCTTTGTTCTGGTTCTCTATTAAAAGGAGGCCTTAATATCCCTTAGTTTCCATTAGGACCCCGCTGCCACGGGAGGGTAGGACAAAAAATGTCATGCAAGTTCTTTTCCATAAGCATGTATGACTATATTTGGAATACATGCCTACATTATATTGATGAATTGGAGCTAGTTCTGTGTCACCCTAGGTTATGACTGTTGCATGATGAATGACATCTGACATAATTATCCATCACAGATCCATTGCCTATGAGCTTTTCACATATTGATCTTTGCTAAGTTACTTTTCCGTTGCCACTGTTACGATTGCTAAAAACTGCTACTGTTACTTTTGCCATTGTTACTGTTACTTCCATACTACTTTGCTACAAAATACTTTGCTGCAGGTATTAAGTCTTTCAGGTGTGGTTGAATTGACAACTTAGCTGCTAATACTTGAGAATATTCTTTGGCTCCCCTTGTGTCAAATCAATAAATTTGGGTTGAATACTTTACCCTCGAAAACTGTTGCGATCCCCTATACTTATGGGTTATCAAGACCATTTTCTGGCGCCGTTTCCGGGGAGCATAGCTCTATTCTCTTAGTCACTTGGGATTTATATCTGTTGATCACTATGAGGAATCTGAAATACAACAAAACCAAGATCTATCCCTCTACTATGAGGGGAGGTAAGGAACTGCCATCTAGCTCTGCACTTGATTCACTTTTTGTTTTGAGTAAGTTTGCGACACCTACACCTGCTTTTGATTCTGATATGTTGCATGTTATTGATGATGCCACTTTTTCTATGAATGATGCTTACGATGATACTACTGCTTTGCTTGATAATACTGTGCCACTAGGTGAATTTCTTGATGAACAACTTCTAGGGTTAGAGAGAATGAAATTACTGAAACTGATGATATTATTGAAACTGAAGATTATGATTCATTCCCCCTAGATATGAATTGCCTAAGGTACCTGAGGGTTATATTATGGATGAAGAAACTGCTAGAGACTTTTTTTTCTTGCAATGATAGAGATGGTCTTAAGAAACTGTTAGCTAAGCTGAAAGAAAAATCTCTGAATGCTAGAATGCATTATGATCCTAAGTTTGCTACTTCACCTATCTTTGTTACTGATAAGGATTATGAATGTCAATCCTGAGTTAATTACTTTGGTTAAATCTGATCCTTTCTATGGTTATGAATCTGAAACTGTTGTGGCACATCTTACTAAATTGAATGATATAGCCACCCTATTTGCTCATGAGGAAAAAAATGCTATTACTATATTCTTAATTTTTTTCATTTCTCGTTAAAGGGTGATGCTAAGATATGGTTTAATTCTCTTGCTCCTCGTTGTGTGCGGAATCCCTAGGATATGGTATATTACTTCTCTGAGAAATATTTCCCTGCTCATAAGAAACAAGCTGCTTTACAGGAAATATTTAACTTTGTGCAAATTGAAGAATAGAGTCTCCTACAAGCTTGGGGAGGCTTCTCCAATTATTTAATGCTTTGTCTGATCGTCCTCTCAAGAAAAATGAAATACTTGATATCTTTTATAATGGACTAACCGATGCTTCTAGGGACCACCTAGATAGTTGTGTTGGTTGTGTTTTCAGGGAATGAACTGTTAAGCAAGCTTAGATACTATTGAATAATATATTGATTAATGATAATGATTGGACTCTTCCTGAACCAACTCCTAATCCAACTCCGAAGAAAAGAGGTATTCTATTTCTCAGTGCTGAAGATATGCAAGAGGAAAAGAAATCTATGAAAGAAAAGGGTATTAAAGCTGAAGATGTTAAGAATTTACCACCTATTGAAGAGATACATGGTCTTGATAACCAACACAAGTAGTAGAGGTAAATTCTCTCTACGGATTTTGAAAATGATATTCCTCATAATAAGTCTGCTAGTCAATGCTTGGATGAGTTTGATAACTTTATTGTTAAACAAGAAAACTTCAATGCTTATGTTAGTAGAAAATTGAAACATAATGCTTACATGCTTGACTTCTTGGGTGATTACATGAGTAGAACTATTAATGATCTTAATAAGCTTATTAGTAAGCATGCTTCCATGGGTAAAACTCAAGTAGAACAAGTACTTAAGGCACATGATGATTTGCTCAAATGAGATGAATAGTAAGAACAATGATCATGTTGTTTGAGTTATGACTAGAGGTGGTAAAATGACCGAGGAACCTTCGTATCCTAAGGGTCATCCTAAGAGACTTGAGCAAGATTATCAGAGAACTAATACTGATGCACCTAGTCCTTCTAGTAATAAAAAGAAAAAGAAAACTGATAGGACTTTGCATGCTTCTAGTGAACCTGTTATAGACACACCTAAGAATCCCAATGATATTTCTATTTCTGATGCCGAGACACAAACATGTGATGAACATGAACCTAGTGATAATGTTAATGATGACGTTCATGTTGATGCTCAACCTAGTAATGATAATGATGTGGAGGTAGAACCTGCTGTTGATCTTGATAACCCACAATCTAAGAATCAACGTTATGATAAGAGAGACTTCATTTCTAGGAAACATGGTAAAGAAAGAGAACCATGGGTTCAGAAACCCATGCCCTTTCCTCCTAAACTATCCAAGAAAAAGGATGATGAGGATATTGAGCGCTTTGCTGAAATATTAGACCTATCTTTTTCCGTATGCGCTTGAATGATATTCTGAAAATGTCTCCTTATGCTAAGTATATGAAAGATATTGTTACTAATAAAAGAAAGATTCCGGAAGCTAAAATTTCCACCATGCTTGCTAATTATACTTTTAAGGGTGGAATACCAAAGAAACTAGGAGGTCAAGGAATACCAACTATACCATGCTCCATTAAAAGAAACTATGTTAAAACTGCTTTATGTGATCTTTGAGCCGGTGTTAGTGTTATGACTTTCTCTTTATATCAGAGACTTGAATTGAATAAGTTGATACCTACTGAAATCTCTTTGCAAATGGATGATAAATCAACTGCTATACCCATCGGTATTTATGAGAATGTGTTGTGGTTGCAAACGTTACTATTTTAACGAACTTTGTTATTCTTGATATACCTGAGGACAACAGTATGTCGATCATCCTTGGTAGACCCTTTTTGAATACTGCAGGGGCTGTTATTGATTGCAACAAGGGCAATGCCACTTTTCATGTTAATGGTAATGAGCATACGTAACACTTTCCGAAGAAACAACCTCAAGTTCATAGTATCAATTCTATTGAAAAAACTTCAACTATTACTATTGGACGTTTTGAATTCCTATTGTCAAAAAGAAGTATGATATTGTTATTGTTGGGGACATGCATATCCCCGTTGAGGTAACCTAGTTTTATTCGGAAGTTCTTCGGTTTCATGTCATTCAGAAGAAGTTTGTTAACAAGATTAGATCAACCTTGTTAATGATTCCTTTTGATGAGCATGAGATGGATGAATTTAGAAAGCACAACTTTCTGTACCTATTGTTTACTTTCTGTTATTTAGAGTAAATAAAGCAAAATTAGTATTATCTGCCTATTTTCTGCATCATCCGTGCAATAAAAAATGTCCCGAAAATAAAAGTTCTCCAAATGCCCTGAAAATTTAGTGTAATTTTTTATAGAATATTTTAGAATTTCTGGCACTGAGAATGCACCAGGGGGCTGCACCAGTGGACCACAAGGGTGGAGGGCGCGTCCCCCTGCCTTGTGGGTCCCACGTGGTCCCACCTCACTTATTCCAGCACCCATCCACTTCGTCTTCCTCCAGAAAAAATCATCTGTTGCTCAAAATCATGTTCTTGCTCATCTTGCTGCCATTTTCGATCTCCTTGTGCGAAGCTCCATTTGCAAAACTGTTTTGGGGGATTGTTCTTCGGTATGTGACTCCTCCAGTGGTCCAATTAGTTTTTGTTCTAGTGCTTTATTTATTGCAAATTTTTGCTGCTTAGGTGACCCTGTTCTTGAGCTTGCATGTCAAATTTATATTGTCCAAAGTAGTTTTGATGCATGATTTAGCCTCTACACACTTGTGGGAGTAGTTGCTATCCATCTTGTTGAGTTTGGTTCACTTTTATTTTGAGTCGCTAAATTTTAGAATTTTTCAGAGGAAGAAAAATGTTTAGGAAGATATACCAAGGTGGTTCCTCAAGCAAGAAAGCCCCAAGGCTCGCTATACGTGAGCCAGATCTTGAACCACCAAGGGAAGCTCGAGTACGGCCTTGCCAATGACCGTTAGATCAATTCATCGTTCATGCAGGTTTCAAGGAGGAATTTGATGCGTACGTAAAAAATGCTGCTCTTGAAGACTTCATTTCAGATAAGTGCAAGCAATACTATCACCTCCCCGATTCATTTGTGTGAAGGTTTAACTTTACATCTAAGCGCAATATGCATACCGTTTTATTTGATCTTTATGATAAATCGTATACCATGGAACTAGAAGATTTTAATGAAGCATGCAAAATCCCCCAAGGGGCATCATTAGTGAACCCCATAGGATTGAGTATAATGATTTCCTTGCTAGCATCACCGTGGGAGAAACTAGAAATATTACACAAGCTTCCATAGGGAGCATTCATTTTCCTGCTATACATTATTTTGCTCTCTTTATCGGAAGATGCATTAATGGTAAACATGTTCATAGACACCTTTGTGCATCAGATCTTTGTGTCCTCAAGTGTGCGGTGTTGGGTAATAAACGATATAACTTGGGGGCCATTATTGCGAGGAGGTTACATCTTAATGCTAAAGATGGATATTTATTTGGTGGGATTTATGCAACCCGTTTAGCTAATTATCTTGCGGTACCCATAAGGGGTAATGACACTGAGTTACCACCTGATTTTCTTGATTATAATGCTATGGTACGCTACTAGTTTCCTGAGAGGAATGAACAGTCCCTCCAGTACCGACTAATATTTGAGCGGCAGCGTGCTGTCCATCTTACCCTTCCAGCTCCTGCCTTCTTTAATTTTCAGGTAAGAGGGAGATATTTTATAACTAGAGAGGAGGTAAACAAGTATGAGAGAGAGGCGGAGGCCGCTCGCCTCAATGTTGCAGATCTTTAAGTACAAGCTGTCGTGTCCCAGTACAACCCTGACTACAACTTTGGATATCCACCAGGCCAGCCGTGGCCCTGGACCAACTTAGGCCAAAAGGCTAAGCTTGGCAGAGTACGTATTTCTCCTTGACATTACATTCATGTTCACACACTCATTCCAGTTGTCGGTGTTCATACGTTTTCGTTGTATTATCCATGATAGTTTATTTTCTTTTTCTGCTTTGTTCTTGTGTGTTTGAAAAACTTTGATAAAATCCAAAAAAATAGTTCTTGCTTCTTTTTCGTTTTCTTTCAGTTTATTTAGTAGTACATTAAAAGAAAACGCAAAAAGATTTCTCGTTCTTCTTTTGCTTGTTGGTAGTTTTCCCGTGTAAATAGTTTTTCTTGTTCTTGTTTTACTTTCTTCAGAAAACAAAGACTCCAAAAAAACATTTCAGTGTGTTTCTTTGAATTTCTTTTTCCTTTCTTTGGGTTGAGAGGAGAATACCACGATGAAAATGTTGAGTGGCTCTCATATGCATTACTGCTGATCTAACAGAGAGCCCATATTACCTTGTCTCCCCCTTTGAATAAATGTTGCAGATTCCTGCTTAGTCCAATGCACGTGCACAATTATTATTATTCACATCATTCGGTCGTGCAAGTGAAAGGCAATAATGACGATATTTGATGAAATGATTGAGATGAGGAAAAGCTGGTATGAACTCGACCTATCTTGTTTTTGTAAATATGATTAGTTCATTGTTCTTGATTCAACCCATTATGAATGAAACATGTTTGCAATGACAATTAGAGATTATAGTTACTCATGTCATGCTTAATTATCTAGGAGTTTATAATGGTTTACCTTGCATGCCAACATGGTTTTAAAATGGTTGTGATGTAGTATGATAGGATGGTATCCTCCTTTGAATGATTCGAGTGACTTGAATTGGCACATGTTCACGCATGTAGTTGAAACAAAATGAACATAGCCTCCACGATATTTATGTTCATGGTGATTTATATCCTACTCATGCTTGCGCTCAATGTTGGTTAATCTCAAGGCATGTTTATGACTGTTGTCGCTCTCTAGTTGATCGCTTCCCAGTCTCTTGCTAGCCTTCACTTGTACTAAGCGGGAATACTGCTTGTGCATCCACTTCCATAAACCCAAAGTTGTTTCATATGAGTCCACCATACCTAGCTATATGCGGTATTTACCTGCCGTTCCAAGTAAATTTGCATGTGTCAAACTCTAAACCTTCAAATAATAATCTGTTTGTATGCCCGAATCGCTCATGTAGCAACTGGGGGCTGTCAGTATCTTCCATGCTAGGTGGGTTATTATCACGATGAGTGGTCTCTGCTTGTCATTCATGAGAAAGTGGCTGGTATTTGGGATGCCCAGTTCCATGCTCAAAATCAAATCAAAAGTTAATTGTACAAAACTCCCACAGGATTGCTATTAGTTGGACGGTACCCGTTGTTTCGGACCAGCCGTAGAGTGTGCTTGTTGGTGGAGGGGGGGGGGGGTAAAAACATTACCATTCTGTTTGGGAACCGCCTATAATGTATTTAGCATGGAAGATACCGAGATCTCTTGGTTGTTGTGTTGACAATGAAAGCATACCGCTCAAAATTATACTTATCTCTGTTTCAAAAGCTCAAGCTCTGGCACCTCTGTAAATCCTTGCTTCCCCTGGCGAAGGTCCTATCTATTTTCTTTTATTGTTGAGTCATCATTCTCTTATAAAAAGCACCAGTTAGAGAGCACCACTGTCATTTGTATGCGTTGTTATTAATTGATATTGAGTATGTCTTGAAAAAGTGTTGTCATCCGAGATGTATTATTATTACTCGCTAGTTGGTTATGCCATTTATGTGAGTAAATGTGAGACCTAAATGTTATTGTGAATATGGTTAGTTCATGATCTTTGCTAAAAACCTGAATGCTCGCTATACATATTTGCAACAACAAGATCAAACACAGTTTGTAAAAGTTTTTCTTTATCACTTTCAGTTTGTCAACGGAATTGCTTGAGGACAAGCAATGGATTAAGCTTGGGGGAGTTGATACCTCTCCATTGTATCTACTTTTACAAACTCTTTTGCCCTTGTTTTGGACTCTAATTTGCATGGTTGAATATATTTAGAAGTCTGTTTTTGTGCAGAATTGCCTTGGTGTTATTTTTGTGCAGAAATAAAAGTTCTCAGAATGACCTGAAACTTCACGGAGAATATATTTAGAATAAATAAAAAATACTGGTGAAAGAATCAACCAAAGGGGACCCACTAGCTCTCCACAAGGGTTGGGGGTGCGCCCCCTACCTTGTGGGTCCCCTGGACCTCCATCGACCTCAACTCCAACTCCATATATTCACATTCGGGGAGAAAAAATCAGAGAGAATGATTCATCATGTTTTACGATACGGAGCTGCCACCGCCTCCCATTTTTCCTTGAGAGGGCTGATCTGGAGTCTGTTTTGTGCTCTGGAGAAGGGAATCCGTCGCCATCATCATCATCATCAACCATCCTCCATCACCAATTTCATGATGCTCACCGCCGTGCATGAGTATTTCCATCGTAGGCTTGCTGGACGGTGATGGGTTTGATGAGATTTATCATGTAATCGAGTTAGTTTTGTTAGGGTTTGATCCCTAGTATCCACTATGTTCTGAGATTGATGTTGCTATGACTTTGTTATGCTTAAAGGTTGTCACTAGGGCCCGACTGCCACGAATTCAGATCTGAACCCTCTATGTTTTCATGAATATATTTGTGTTCTTGATCTGATCTTGCAAGTTGTAGACACGTATTACGAGTTATGATCAACATACCCCAAGGTGACAATAATTGAGATTCTTTTCGGTGATTACCATAGTTTGAGGAGTTCATGTATTCATGAAGTGCTAATGCTTTGTTCTGGTTCTCTATTAAAAGGAGGCCTTAATATCCCTTAGTTTCCATTAGGACCCCGCTGCCACGGGAGGGTAGGACAAAAAATGTCATGCAAGTTCTTTTCCATAAGCACGTATGACTATATTCGGAATACATGCCTACATTATATTGATGAATTGGAGCTAGTTCTGTGTCACCCTAGGTTATGACTGTTGCATGAGGAATGCCATCCGACATAATTATCCATCATTGATCCATTGCATACGAGATTTTCACATGTTGATCTTTGCTAAGTTACTTTTCCGTTGCCACTTTTACGATTGCTACAAAACTTCTACTGTTACTTTTGCCACTGTTACTGTTACTTCCATACTACTTTGCCACTAAATACTTTTCTATAGATATTAAGTCTTTCAGGTGTGGTTGAATTGACAATTTAGCTGCTAATACTTGAGAATATTCTTTGGCTCCCCTTGTGTCGAATCAATAAGTTTGGGTTGAATACTTTACCCTCGAAACTTTTGCAATTACCTATACTTGTGGGTTATCACCACGTCCGGCGAGCGAGTTAGCCACGTTTGCATGGTGCCAGCAGGGGAGGCGAGGGCGTAGTGGCGCCAATGCCGAGGGTGCACCAGACGCCGGAGTAGGGGGGGACCGTCTGGTTGTGGCATGCTGCTGGGGAAGGTGAGGATGCCGGTGGCCGGCCTGGGCACCGAAACTGGGCAGCGGCAGCGACGGGTGGGGCGGTCGGATGTGCTCGCTGCCAATGGGAGGAAGGGGGACTAGCCAGTGTTCCATCGACTGGAGGGTCAGCGGGGAGAAGGGTAGGCGCTATGCATGTCAGCTGCGTGTCCACGCCAACGCAAACCTAAACTAAATTTGGGCCTCAAATGGGTCGTGCGCAGACAAAGAGTAGACACTCGTTCATTTGGGTCGCAATGCTAGGCCGACTTTTGTGTCTGTTTTGACTCAAACAGAAACACACGAACAATTTGCACTACCGCAGGATGCTGCTAACGCGACACTATGATCAGAGACCCTTCAAGAAACTGTGTGCGATGCAATAATCGCAAACGGTGGTGTCAGAGAACCGTCAAAAATGTCCAAAACGTTTGTGATGACCGACGCATCAAACACGGTTCAGATTTTAGTTGCGTGTGCGATGCACGGCATACGGTTGATTCAGCCGAACTGTTTGTGATGAGGAAGAGCAACAGAAATTGGCAGCCATATCAATGTGTGTGCGATATACGGCATATAGTTCCCTTCGATGAATTGTGTGCTATTAGGGAATGCAACAGAAACGGTCAGCCGGATCAAGGTGTGTGTGATATACGGCATACGGTTCACTTGGACAAACTGTTTTCTATTAGGCAAGAGAACAGAAACGGTTCATCTTAACAAGATGTGTGTGAAATGCGGCATTTGCGATCAACCCAAAGAACACAAACAATTTGTGTAAACCAGATGTATGTGATACGCAGCAAACAGCCCACTTGGATGTACTGTTTGGGATGAGAAATTATAACATAGACGGTTACTATAGTAAGTTCGTGTGTGATAGTGGGCAGACACGTACACGTACATCCGAGAACAAGGGCCCACATTTCGGGCTTCCGATGCCTGGCATACGGTTGATCCAAAAGAACTGCTTGCGATGAGACAAAACAACAAAAATGGGGCTTTGTGGGCCCAGAACCATTAATAAATTTTGACTTTGTTTTTCCTCACATTGCATATTACAACACAATAAGTAATTGCAAATCTGTTCACACAGATCAAACTTATATGTGTTCACACTTAGTACCGGGCTATAAAAGCTACCCACTCGAAAATTACTTCACATTTCCTCTCCTCATCACCTAGAAAACGGGTCTTTCCTGTCAAGTCGTTCCGCCATGACCAGTAGGAGGACTTTTGAGTGGGCATATAACCAGGCAGCAATGACCAAGGCCGCTGAAGCACTAGAGAGGTCCCGTCGCGAAGCGGCATCCACAGCTGCAGGAGAGATGTCCCGGCGTGCCGCGGAGCCCTCGAACGAGCTCTCACGGGCACGCGAGGGCTCTCACAAGCGCACTCTCCGCGTCGGCGATCGTGACGAGCTGGCATTGCTGAAGTCCTTGGCCAGCGATGATGACATTCTCACTGGCCTCATTAAGCAGAAGGAGTTGGTCAACGGCTTTATGAATCTGCTTGAGATCAGTGATGCCTCGGTTGACAAGGCGACCGGCCTTGTCGAGCAACTCATGGGTGACAATGCGAAGCTCCTCAAGGCACTCACCGAGAAGAGGAGGAGGCCGCCGGCTAGAAGATGCTGCATGAGCAGAGCAGTGTCTCGGTGATGACAATGACAGTGGTCGTCGAGGAACTAATGGGTGACTTGAGGAAGTCCGGATCGAGCACAAGCAGGAGGTGGAGGAATCCGTGGCTGCTTTCAAGCAAAGCCGTGAGGAATTGAGGATGGAGCTGGAGGATGTCATCGCCAGGCGATCCATCGAACTAAAACCACGACGAGTAAATTGAAACGGAGGGAGTAGATCGTTGTCTACAGTTTCCTTCTTCTCTTGCGCCCCCGTGTCTTCCGAATTTTGCTGCATGTGGCATTTAAAATTATCCGGAATATGTAAGGCAATTAGTATCTGCGCCATTGTAAATTTGTCGTCGTACTATCCGTTGCCATTTTATTTGCCGTCCTATTATCCGTTGCCCTATGTGACAATTTAAATTAGGCCGGAATACGAGTTGAAAACACGGATAAAGCAAATGCTGCCATCAGATCACAACCAAACACCCTCCATCCACCCCTAAAAAAAACATCCGTCCAGGCACTTTAATTAACCCATTAATGGCAAAGTTTTGAGCAAGGCGAGCTGCGGCTGGTGCATGGAGGTCAAAGAGCTCGCTTCCCGGTGAGCATGGCGGCCTTGCTGCTCGCACGTGTCCCGTCGAGTCTGCGAGGTGGACAGGATGCACGCGTCCCGTCGAGCCTGCACGCTAGACTTCTCGCGCTCGTCCCATCTAATCAAACAGCTGCATGCACGCCACTGAGTATGGTTAAATATTGACACGGTTCATATGATACAACCATTTGTGATATTAACGTGTCAGCTTATTGTTTCAAAAAGGACTTCGTTGGCTACTAATGTGTGCGCCTCTTCTCAAACTGGACAATTTTTTTACCACGGCATATATGTGCCATGTCATGAAACCAAGCCAAGTTTCATGTTTTTTGGGTGAGTATTAGATTTACTAGGATTCAAAAACCGATATTCTCAATGTTTCAGGACGACGACAAGTTTGTAATTCATTGCCATTCCTTAAATGAGACCTAAACATGCACCCAATGACACATGTATGATTTCCTACCCATTTTGTGCTTGTAGTTCAAATTTGAATTATGGACTACATTTAATGCGTAGAAAACTTAATTAGTAATATATACAATGGCCATACAAACCCTAAACATGCACCCCAAGGACACATGTACGTTTTTCCTAGCCATTTTGGTGCACTAGAACATGTATTTGTAGTTCGGATTTGAACTATGGACATTAAATGCCTAGAAAACTCAATTAACGAATAAAAAGAGTCAAACGAACCATGAATAATTTCAAAGTTTAGCGCGAATCTCCCGTTGTTCCGTACTTGTTGCGTGTAGAAAAAATAGGAGGCTAGAAGAGGGAGCGATTATCATTTGGCCCACAAGGGGACACGTTTCCCTATCAAAACCACGAGGGTTCTTGCGACAGGCTCCGGTTTGTAAGAGGTTTGTAATAAAGCTTCGCCCAAATTGGCAAAGTTTTTACCACGACATATATGTGCCATGACGTGACACCATGCCAGCTTTAATGACTCTCTAGTGAGTTTTGGATTTATGGGGATTTAAAACCGAGCTTCCAAATGTCTGAGGACGAGCCAAGACGCCGGTCAGGTTGTAATTCGTTCCCATTCCTTGCATGGGACCTAAACATGCACCCAAGGACACATGCATGTATAATTTTTCTAGCCATTTTGGTGAACTGGAGCATGTATTTGTACTTCAGATTTGAATTATGGACATTAAATGCCTAGGAAACTCAATTAGTGTATAAAAAGGCCAAATGAACCCTGAATAAGTTTAAATTTCAGCATGGATATCATGTCGTTCCATGTTGCCCGTAGAAGACAATACAAGGCGAAAAGAGGGAGCGACTACGTTTCGCCACAAGGGGAACACGTTTACCTATCGGAACCATCAGACTTCCTTGAGAGAAGCTTCGGGTTGTAAGAGGTTTGTAATAAAGCTTGAACCAAATTGGCAATGCTTTTACCACGACATATATGTGCCATGACGTGACACCATGCCACCTTTGATGACTCTCTGGTGAGTTTTGGATTATATGGAGATTTAAACCCGAGATTCCAATTGTTTGAGGACGAGCCAGGATGCCGGTATGGTTGTAATTCGTTCGCATTCCTGGCATGGGACCTAATTAAACATGCACCCAAGGACACATGCATGTACAATTTTTCTAGCCATTTTGGTGAACTGGAGCATGTATTTGTACTTCAGATTTGAATTATGGACATTAAATGCCTAGGAAACTCAATTAGTGTATAGAAAGGCCAAACGAACCCTGAATAAGTTTAAATTTCAGCATGGATATCATGTCGTTCCATGTTACCCGTAGAAGACAATACAAGGCGAAAATAGGGAGCGACTACATTTCGCCAGAAGGGGAACACATTTCCCTATCGAAACCATCAGGCTTCCTTGAGAGAAGCTCCGGTTTGTAAGAGGTTTGTAATAGAGCTTGGCCCAAATTGGCTATGTTTTTACCACGACATATATGTGCCATGACGTGACACCATGCCACCTTTGATGACTTTCTAGTGAGTTTTGGATTTTATGGGGATTTAAAACCCGAGATTCCAAATGTTTGAGGACGAGCCAGGACGCTGGTACGGTTGTAATTCGTTCCCTTTCCTGGCATGGGACCTAATTAAACATGCACCCAAGGACACATGCATGAACAATTTTTCTAGCCATTTTGGTGAACTTGAGCATGTATTTGTAGTTCAGATTTGAATTATGGACATTAAATGCATGCCTAGGAAACTCAATTAGTGTATATATAAAAAGGCCAAACGAACCCTGGATAAGTTTAAATTTCAGCATGGATATCATGTAGTTACATGTTGCCCGTAGAAGAAAATACAAGGCGAAAAGAGACCGTGATTACGTTTCGACAACAAGGGGAACATGTTTCCCTATCGAAACCACAAGGCTTCTTGTTGAGGGAAAGCTCCAGTTTGTAAGAGGTTTGTAATAAAGCTTGGTCCAAATTGGTAATGTTTTTTACCATGACATATATGTGCCATAACGTGACACCATGTCACCTTTGATGACTTTCTGGTGAATTTTGGATTTTATGGGGATTTAAAACCCGAGATTCGAAATGTTTGAGGACGAGCCAGGACGCCGGTACGGTTGTAATTCGTTCCCATTCCTGGCATCGGACCTAATTAAACATGCACCCAAGGACACATGCATGTACAATTTTTCTAGCCATTTTGCTGAACTTGAGCATGTATTTGTAGTTCAGATTTGAATTATGGACATTAAATGCATGCCTAGGAAACTCAATTATTGTATATATAAAAAGGTCAAACGAACCCTGAATAAGTTTAAATTTCAGCATGGATATCATGTAGTTCCATGTTGCCCGTAGAAGAAAATACAAGGCTAAAAGAGGCCGTGATTACGTTTCGACAACAAGGGGAATGTGTTTCCCTATCTGAACCACAAGGCTTCTTGTTGAGAGAAAGCTCCGGTTTGTAAGAGGTTTGTAATAAAGCTTGGCCCAAATTGGCAATGTTTTTAGCACGACATATATGTGCCATGACGTGACACCATGCCACCTTTGATGACTTTCTGGTGAGTTTTGGATTTTATGGGGATTTAAAACCCGAGATTCTAAATGTTTGAGGACGGGCCAGGACGCCAGTACGGTTTCCCTATCGAAACCACAAGGCTTATTGTTGAGAGAAGCTCCGATTTGTAAGAGGTTCATAATGCGGGTGAAATGATGATATATAGCATGCCAACTTTCAACCATTTCAGAGTTCATTTGAAGTGCTTTTCAATTTCAGGGTCATTTAGCTAAAAAGATCAGTAAATTCATGACAAATACCAAATGAAGTCAGGAAGGGTTGAAAATTGATGATGTGGCTTTGAATGGTGCATTTTGAACACACGAAGAGTCTGGAGTTCAAATAAGTTAAAAAAGTGAAATCCCTTGTAACAGATGAGTTTTCGTTCGATACCATGATACTTCGAAAGAGATTGTCCATTATGCACATGAAGTGCATCCAGTTTTTGCCGTAACCCTCTCAACTTTTTAGAACTTGCTATGTGGGTGAAATGATGATACCATGCCAATTTTCAACCTTTTCAGAGTTCATTTGACGTTTGTAATAAAGCTTGGCCCAAATTAGACAATGTTTTTACCATGAAATATATGTGCCATGACGTGACACCATGCCAACTTTCATGACGTGACACCATGCCAACTTTCATGTATATTTTTTCTAGCCATTTTGATGAACTGGAGCATGTATTTGAAGTTCACATTTGAATTATGGACATTAAATGCCTAGGAAACTCAATTAGTGTATAAAAAGGCCAAACAAAAGCCGTGTGCCTACCAAACCATGGTCGATGCCGCCCGCGATTTGAGTCATGCGTACTGATTGGCTAGAACCCAGACCCCACGGATCGTACGACTGCACCATTGGATGCTCCCAGATCGAACGGCAACCCTCAGCCCTTTCGGCAGCACATGCAGTACATGGTTAAGCACTGTGCGGATGCGTCGCCTAGCTCTCGCTTCCTTCTCTTATACGTTTCTACCATTTCCCGGCACTCCTCTCATCGGTTTCCCGCCTCTTCTCCCATCGGTTTCCCGCTACCAGTGTCAGTGCTCATTGAAGGCTAGGCGGCAACACACCAGCCATCGCACATAGTTTCTAAAAGAACAAATGTGCATGATAGGAGGGAGTAGGTCCTATAGGGAGACCAGTGTGAGAAAAATGGTGCAGGTACTGGCTTAACCGTGTGTGATGCAAGTGCGCTGTAAAATCAGCATGACTACACAAGCGTGAGCAAATGGTGGAAGTAATGGTTTAACTGTGTGCGATGCAAGTGTTCTGTGAAATCACCACGACTGTGCAAGCGCGAGCAAAATGGTGCAGGTACTGGCTTAACAATGTGTGATGCAAGTGCGCTATGAAATCACCACGACTGCGCAAGCGCAAGCAAATGGTGGAGGTACTTGTTTAACCTTGTGTGATGCAACTTCGCTGTGAAATCACCACGACTGCGCAAGCGCGAGCAAAATGGTGCAGGTACTGGCTTAACCGTGTGCGATGCAAGTGCACTATGAAATCATCGCGACTGCGTGATCTTGGCCACTCCCACCCCACATCAATTCCTTTACCCAAATTTTAGTAGCCGTCGTACTTCAACCGTTGCCCACCCTGGCCCACCACCATCTCCGCCCACCATTACTAAAAATTTCAGTAGCCCCGGCGTATCCTCAAACACCACAATCCCTCCCCTCCACCACAGTCCCCCACCCGCCCCCTCCCCCCTGGAACCCTATCTCGCGGCCGCCTCCGGCACCGTCAGTGCTGCCGCCAACCCATGCCGGTCTGCCCGTTCCTCCTAGCTTAGATAATAAACTTCAGGTTACCCAGCGATTCCCATACCGTCGCCCCACTCCCCTGAGTTTTTAGATGAGCCCTGCGGTGTCCCTCCCTGCCAGATCCACATCCCCTGCTCCAGAATGTCTCAGCCTAAGCTCGACCACGTATCCCGCGGAGCCCGACGAGTGTTCGGCCAAGAAGTGGTTTATCATGGCCTCTCCGGCGGACGTTGGCGAGGTGGCCGCCGTTCGCCCCGACCTGTTGATCCTGGAGCAACACATCACCGTGGAAGCCGGCGAAGTTGTTGACTACATTGCCATGTCGAAGGCTTCATGTTAGCGGGCTTGCGTATTGCTGTATCTTAGGAAAGCTGGCTACGACATCAAGCTCATCGACAGTGACGGCTTCACGCGGGCCATGTCACAGGTTTCGTGGTCCATCCCCAACCCCTCTGGTTTAACCACCGTCGATCTCTTCGACGGCCCTGCCGCTGATCTCCTCCGCCAAGCGGTCAAGGATTTGCGATCCTTATATGCCATCGAGCCCATTTTGTCATTTCTGAAGGACACGTTCTTCGGCGGCGGCTTGGAATCCTCAATTGCCAATCAGATCTCATCGACCACGACCCCGAGGAGGGCACCCACAAAGGTTCTTCCACCATGGGTCTGTGCTCTTCCAACTGGAAGGATCCGGTCCATGAAATGTGAGTCAACATCCTATCAGCAAATCTTACCTTTTCTTGCTTGCCAACCCGTACCCTTTGTTGTAGTAGCATTTGCCGTGCGGTGCTATAACTGTGCCCTGTTTAATTATTTCAGTTATGCAAAAATGTATTATTCAATAGGGCTATGTGATGTTTAAGTATGAACTAGATCATGATTGGTGCGCGTTGCTGCGCCCGTCTTTTTTTGTGGTCAAACAATATTAATTCCCATAAAGGCCCCAAGGATGGACATGATACTTAGCATCACACTGGGAACCCTCTGGCCTCTGGCGCCAAATCTAACCATCATTTAAAGAGCACATCCTGCAGGTTGGCATTAGACTCATATGCAAAACATGAGCTATAATCACCAATAGTTGGCAAAAAAGCCAATCGACCAAATAGAACATATCCTCAAAGGCTACATCATATGTAAGCAGAATAAAAGAAGTTGAGCAGTTTTTTTAGAAAACAAAATTATAAGGGGTGGTTGAGGTGCTGATCGTGACCTGAGGAATCAAATCTCTCCTTTGTATATTCTCCAGTACTGTGCCCAACTCCCAATTAAACAACACACAAGCAGAGTTGATGGTTAGCATAGAAAGAAACCAAAGCAATAGGCATTCCATTCTATTATAAGGTGCTCTTAGATGTGAACGACCATGATACGTAGATGATTAGGCAGAAGGGCAATACAAAAGCAATCAATTTTAGTTGATTATTATGTACATGAATAACAGGCAAACATTATGTTTAGTAACCAGATTACATATAAGGGCAGTTGTAGTCTCTTCACTGAGAGACAACAATAGTCGGCCATGGCATCACACGATGGTCCTGAATTAAGCTTTCATGTTTTCTAAATCTAATACGGGCCGAGCGATTTCCTTTGCATGTTGCACCATGTATTTAAGAAAAAAATCATCAACATAATTCTTTTTCCTTCCTCAAGTATGGATAAAGAAATTGTCCACATAATTATTTGGCTTTCCTCATGCATGGATAGAAGCAGAAGACGTCGAGGCTTCACACCCTTCTAGAACAGCATGATAACAATTTTTTATCTTTTATTTGTACATTTAAGTAATCTATCCCACAATAGTAAATATCTGTGATAGCCTGGTTTTTGCCCTCTTTTCTCTTCTGGTTTTGAGTTGGGATTTGATTTGAATTTTGAATTTGAATCATTTCAGTTGGACTTAAAACACTTGGGCATCACCTTGGCTTTCACCCAAGTGACTCACTCCTCCTCCAAACCATCATTTACTCTCTGTTATACCTCAAAATAATGTCATGGATATTTTTCTTTAATGAAAAATATTCATTTTTCTCTCAAAAACCCTAAACAGAAACTTGTGCTCCAAAGCCACCCCTATTTTCCTTGCCCACAAAAATCTGAGAAAATTCACAAAAATCCTTTGAACCCTAGGTCACCTCCCTGAGAAAAAATATTACACCACTTTTTGGAATATTTTTGCTACAAAAATTATTTTCTGATTCTGGACAGAAATGGTAGTTTCTACAGCAACTACCATTTTACTTGCTCCATTGGTGCTGCATTTTCTTGTGCATCACTACCCTCCTAACTCATTGCTAACCACCAAAGCACAACTCCCAACACCCAGCCGTTTAACCACAACAAGCTCTCAAAGTTACTGTCTAGTAACTTGCAGTGAAGTTAAAATCATGTTCACTGCGTCTGGGCTCAAACCAAAGTGTGGTAACCTCTAAATCTACCGCGAACAACACACCAGACATGAAGTTTAGGCTAAGGTGCCTGAGGTTAGAGTTCACACGGTGACCGCGTTCGACCGAGCGTGCTGGCATGCAGACGGCGCATTCTGCGTCGCGCCCGAGCCTCTGTTGCTCACGTGATCGCTTCCCCGCCTGCCAAACCTTGCCAAACCCCGCCACCATCACCGTCCCGACACCATTAACTTCACCCTGGCGCTCGCCGATGCCGGAGCTCACCGCAGCGAGCACGGGCGCGGTCCGGCCAATAACAGTGCGCCGCGCACTGTGTTCGTGACCTTCTCCTCGCTCATGTGCTCGTCTCCGCGCGCCCACAGTTCCCGCATGAGTTGCGTCGCCTTCCCCCTCTCTCACTGACGCTGCTCGTTGCCGGGCGCAGCGTCTAGGTGTCCTCCGGGGGAGCCCGAGCACCTCCCGTTGCTCGACTATAAATAGAGCCCTCCCCAGCCTCCTCGAGCATCATCCACTCCTCACGCACACTCCACAAACCTGTAGAAAGCCTTGGCCCGGCCGGGCAGGCCTCAGGCCACCGTCCCCGAGCTTGAGCTCGTCGGCGATCCCCTCTGCCCGTCCGCACCACTCCAGCCCCTCCCAAGCTCAAGCCACCCTTCCAAGGCCTCCGCATTGCCTCAATGGTGTCGTTCCGCCCGGTTGGAGCCCCTGGTGCTGCCTCTAGTCACCGTCGTCTTCAACTCTGGTGACCTCTGCCTTCTGTCGCCGCTGGAGAGGCCATTTCCGACGTCGTCCGACCACCCCTAGCTAACCTACGGGTACGGGCAGGTGTGCCTCCGTCCCCTCTTTCGATCCCTCCCTCCAGTTTTTGCCAAGGAGCTCTCCTCAGCGGCATGTGCTCCGGCGGAGCCCCGCTGCCCTCTGTCTCTTTCTCCCCCTCCCTCTCACCTGGCTAGCGGGGCTTGCTAGTTAGCCACTCTGTACGTGCCCGAAGCGGTACGAGTGGAGGTGCCCGCGGGGTTTATTCCTTCGACGTCACCCCCCTAGTTCTGTTTATTTAAATTCAAAATTTAAATAATTACAGAACACTTCAAACAGCCACAACCTTTTAACTTTAAGTGCAAATGAATTGATTCTTTTTGCATTGGATTCTGTTTGAAAATATCTAGCAGCAATCCAAAGATGGGATTTTTCCCTGCTGCCTAGATTTTCTGGTAAATTTTAGAAGGGTTCTTGATGTTTTCTTTTTGTGTTTATAATTGTTTTCAGAAGGTGGAGCTTGCCTTGAGGATCACCAAGGAGAGTGTGACCCTCATCTGCACTAAGGCGAGCCACAACAACATTTTCATGGTGCCACTGCAATATTTGTGATTTATTTTCAACTTGAATGGTTAATTAATTCTTGCATTTAAATCACCTAGTTAAATAATTATTTTTATTCTTTTGCAACCTTATTCATGTGGATATGTTGTTTGACAGAAAGTTAAGAGTTAACTAAACTAGAGTTAAGTTATTGTAAGTGATGATAGGCTTTGGAGAAATAATTTGCTATTGAAATGGACTAGTTTGAATAATATTTTCTTGAGTAAGAAAATGATTATGCTAAGTTATTGCTAGGATTAGTTGCTGCATAGACATGACCAGAATAGTGCATGAGGTTCTGAAATGTTTGATTAGTGCTTGATATATGTTGACCCGATATGGTTCTGATGATTAGTGAAGCATGTTATATGAGTGCATTTGCATGGCATGTCATGACACCGGTCCTTTTAATTTTAAGTTGAACCTGATAATAAAGCAACTTGACCATATCGTTGATCGGGTCATGGTGCCACTGAATCGAGTTTTTCCCAGCGCAATCACATTTTCCGTTATGGGAAGGCCTTTATTCGGTTCGTTGTCATGCCTCTGGTCGGTACCTCCAACGAGGGAAGGTTATGGGCGTGCGGTACCCTGGCCCGGTAAGCAGACATAACCTTGTGTGCCCATTGATTGTTGTTATGGTACCTTGTCCCCGTTTGGGACCATTTTGCCACGACGGTGGCCGTTGGTGTCTAGGGTAGACACGGGGCCACCCATGACTTAGCCCAGTGGGGAGTTAGTCGGAGTGGCCGGGAGAGCGTCGTGGCAATGGAGGGGATTTGGTGGAATGCCGTTGGTCCACCCGAATGGGAGTGCGAGGCCATGGGTTCCTTGGTGTGGGTACGGTGCGCTACCTCTGCAGAGTGTATTAAATCTATCAATAGCCGAGTCCACGGTTACGGACATGCTCGAAAGTAGGTCACACCATGGGTCAATGTTTTAACTAAATCTTGCACACTAAAATAACATGGCACTATTGAAAAGATGATGGTTGAAGAACCATGTTAATGTTGATGACCAAGTTGTTGGTCCCTTTGTGATCCGAGAACGATCACCATTTGGTTACGTGGTAACCCGTTGGTAAGCCAGTCCGTGGGACTTGAGGCACGAGACTTGATTCACTACATCCATAGCTTGATTTTGCATTGATGATTAAATTGGTTAATATCATGATATTGGTTGTCATTATGTATATGCTTGTGGTGTGCTTTCAAGTACATTCAATGTACTGACCTGGCGTGTCATGCCAGGTTTCAGGAAAGGTTCATTGGAACGGAGTGTTGTTTGAGTCTAGATCGTGTTCACATCGGTGTCCCTGTGCTACGGAGTCCCGCTTCGTCGCCATTCCGCTGCCGCATAGTCGTCATGATTGAAGCCCCCTTATGTTCATTAAATAATGTACATATTGTTCAGCCGCACCGTGCGTGCCGCTTGGCCTCCTAACTTGTTGTAATATGAACTATGTTCTGCTAGTATCAATAAAGCGGTTGTATTCTATACCAAGATGTTGTGTGTTCCCAGAAGACATGGTCTCTGGGCTGGCAATGCAAGGTAAACCGGTTGCTTTGAGCCGGGGTGCCACAACGCTTGGTATCAGAGCCGCGCTGACTGTAGGACACACTAGACTCCAGCCGCGTTACTAGACGTTAGTTAGCATAAAAGTTGAGTGACGACGGTATTTTTAGCTGGTTGTTGCTTTGCATGCACTTGGTTATTTTATTTCTAACCTACTAATGGTTGTGAGTGTAGATGGCTCCGGTGCTGTATCCGTGCCAGTTGCAGCTGATGGCGTACATGTCGCCGCATATCCTTCGCAACGTGTGGCGTCAACTGTATCCTCATAGGGACGATCCAGTCTATCATGTGTACCAGGAGCGTCTGTCAGATTCAGTGTATGAGTATCACGCCGTGGTTACTCTGTGCACCAGTTCATCTTCCACCTCTTACACTCGCACTTCCAGGAGCGGTTACGCTTCTACCGCTTCTCAGGTTGTCCAGTTTGCTACATTTGAGGTCCTTGTCGAGCTACGCTATAACGAGGTCTGAATGCAGAACTACCTAGGTTTCTACTACTATCCCTCCCTGCACGACAATGGTCATGTCCATTTTCCTACCATTGATCCGGAGTCCGATAGTACTGCTAGCCACCTTTCTCGATACATTACTGCCAGCTACCTGCTGATCCACGAGCTGGCTCGAGAGCTGACTCGTGCCCGTGTTGCTGTAGCCGCTACTAGAGCTGTCACTACTCCATCATCTATGGGATTTACTACTTATCTTCCATCTAGTTCTAGCTCACCAGTTTCACCAGTTGCTCCCCCGAGTAGCTCAGGCACCTCGACAGTAAACCCTCTTAGTACTCCTACTGAGTGGGTTTCTCTTCTCGCCACCCCTATAGCCCCGATGCTTCAGTCTCACCCTGCACCTGCTCCTGAGGGAGAGCCCTCGAGGCAGCGTCATCATGTTACATTTAACCCGGAGGTCACGGTTAACGCAGTCAGTTCAGGATCCGAGTCTGCTTCAGGAGAGGACACCGCAGCACCAGCAGAGCATTAGAGCGCTCGAGTATTCGCAGTTATCAGGTGGATGTACGGATGTAGTCGTACGAGTCATGATGTTCCGTTCGATGTATGCGAGTAGTTGAACTTGTTATGTCATTTATGTACGGGTCTACGTATAATTATGTTGGGCTTTCTCTTATTTGATGGGTTCCCTTCAGACTTTCGCTTTCTTTCGGGTTTTTGTCGCTGGCTTTTCCCCGCTGTGTATCTTTTTGGATGTTGCTCATCTCGATCGTGTTGTCTTCGGAAAAACAATAGGATGACGTGGGGAGGCAGCAGTAGCGACGCTCGTGAGGCTACCCCTGTTCGTCATTCCGCACGACAGGCAGGACACTCCCCCGAGCTGTACGTTCCACCACCGCCTCCACTGCCAAATCCACCCTCCACCGAGCAAATTCTCCGTATGTTTGAAGAAAGGCAAAATAATGATCTGCTTGAAATGTTCAGAAGTGTGCAAACTATGGTTGGACAGAATGGAAATCAGAACGGTCATCACTCCAAACTGTCAGACTTTCAGAGAACCAAACCTCCCAGTTTCAGTCAGGCTATTGATCCATTGGATGCAGACGACTGGTTGCGAACTATTGAGAAGAAACTTGAGATTGCCTGTACTAATACAAATGACAAAGTCCCATTTGCAACCCATTATCTTGAAGGCGCTGCTGCAATATGGTGGGAAAATGAAAAGGCTATGTGGCATGCCGATGAAGAAATCACATGGGTAAAATTCAAGGATCGGTTCCGTAAATATCGTATTCCTGCTGGATTTATGAAGGTCAAGCAGCGTGAATTACTCGCGCTCCTCCAAGGGATTCAATCTGTGAAGGAATATTTGAATAAGTTCAATCATTTGGCCCGCTATTCTCTTTATGATGTGGCCACCGAAGAAAGGAAGATTGACCGTTTTCTTGGAGGACTAAATCAACATCTCCGATGCACCCTCAGCATGTTTGATTTCACCGATTTCCAAACTCTTGTAAACAAGGCCCTCATTGCTAAGAGGGAGCACAAGCTGATACACGACAACAAGACTTCAAATAATGATCACAAGCGCAAGTTTGAACCAAGAAGGAGGTTTGGCCTATGCAAAAGGCTCGTACCTGGCGGCAACCGCAAGTAGAATACAAGCCCAATTGGCAGCAGAATATCAACAAGGCCCCTACGCAAGTCAAGAATGTCGTAACCAATCCGGTACGAGAAGAATGCCAGAGCAACAATTGTTGTTTCAGTTACGGGCAAACCGGACATTACGCCAGACAGTGTCCCAAGGGCGGTAGGAATAACCCTCCATTCATGCCGCAAGTCAATTATATTGGGGCATACCCTGACCAGGAAAACATCACCGGCCACGGCCACGCCCTCTCTATAGACGAAGCCCAAGAGAACCCCGAAGTCGTCATTGGTATGTTTTCAGTTAATAGCATACCTGCCGTAATTTTATTTGACTCTGGGGCTTCCCACTCTTTTATTTCACGGAGTTTTGCTACCCAAAACAATTTTCCTTGTTCGATTTTGAGCAAGAATATGCTGGTACAATCCCCGGGATCTTTGCTCAGAAGCAATCTGATCTGCCGTGATCTGGAAATAAATATCAACGGAGTCCACCTTCCTGCTTCCTTGATAGTCATTGAGTCTGTTAAAATGGACATCATTTTGGGAACGAACTGGTTGACACAATACCAAGTCTGTATTAACTGTGCAACCCGAGAAGTCACCTTGACCAGTACAGAAGGGCAAGCTACAAAATTCCATGCCCGCAGGAGCATACCACAGAAAGAAATGGTTTTTGCCGCTGTGGCTGAGTTGGAATTAATTCCGATAGTCAGTGAGTTTCCTGATGTATTCCCAGAAGAGCTGCCAGGCATGCCACCAGACCGCGAGCTCGAGTTCGCAATCGATCTTCTGACCGGAACCGCACCGTTATACAAGAAGTATTATCGAATGTCGTCATCAGAATTAGTGGAGCTAAAGAAACAGCTTGATGAGATGCTCCAAAAAGGTTATATCCGTCTCAATTCCCCGACATGGGGATCACCTGCTATATTCGTGGATAAGAAAGATGGAAGTCTCCGTATGTGTGTGGATTACCGTCAGCTGAATGATGTCACCATCAAAAACAAATATCCATTGCCCAGGATTGATGACTTATTTGGTCAACTCAGTGGGGCCAAAGTATTCTCCAAGATTGACTTGAGGACCGGATACCACCAACTCAAGATTAAAAAGGAAGATATTCCTAAGACCGCATTCACTACTCGGTACGGTCTTTATGAATATACTGTTATGTCCTTCGGCCTCACCAATGCCCCTGTTTTCTTCATGCACATGATGAATAAAGTATTCAAGGATTTCCGCGATAAATTTGTGGTGGTTTTTATTGATGATATTCTCATATACTCAACAAGTGAAGAGGAGCACAAAGGACGCCTTCGAGCGGTCTTACAAAGACTCCGTGATCATCAACTATACGCCAAGTTTAGTAAATGTGAGTTTTGGCTCAAGCAAGCTGGATTCCTTGGGCACATACTATCCGCGGAAGGTATAGCCGTGGATCCAAGCAAAGTAAAAGATGTGCTTGATTGGTTGGAACCCACAACAGTGTCTCAAATCCGGAGTTTCCTTGGATTAGCCGAATACTATTGCCGGTTCATTGAAGGTTTTTCTAAAATTGCTAAGCCAATGATAGAGCTTCTCAAAAAGGATAAGAAATTTTAATGGACTGAGGATTGTGAGAAAAGTTTCAACGAGCTGAAAATCAGATTGACCTCAGCCCCTGTGTTGACACTTCCAGACATCTACCGCAGCTTTGAAGTATACTGTGATGCCTCCATACAGGGTCTTGGATGCGTACTTATGCAAGATGGCAAAGTAGTAGCTTATGCCTCTCATCAGCTGTGACCCCACGAAGGGAACTACCCTACTCATGATCTGGAATTGGCTGCGGTGGTTCATGCTCTAAAAATCTGGAGGCACTATCTCATTGGAAAAAGGTGCCAAATATTTACCGACCACAAAAGCCTCAAGTATATATTCACTTAGCCATATTTGAATCTCCGCCAACGCAGATGGCTTGAGTTAGTCAAGGACTATGACATTGGAATTAATTACCAACCGGGTAAGGCCAACGTGGTGGCCAACGCACTTAGCAGAAAGCCTGTCAGTTTAAATACTATAATGGCAAATATGCCTTCCGAACTCCAAGAAGAAATTGCTCAGCTCAATCTAGTCATAATTGAAGCTGGTCTTGCTAATGTAATGGAAATTACTGCTACCCTTGAGGATGAGATTCTCAAGGCCCAGCCGGATGATCCATTCTTACAAAAATATGTCAAGCACATGCTAGCAGGACAGACTTCGGATTTTTCCAAGGACCATCTAGGTGCACTACTGTTCCACGGGAGGATTTGTGTACCAAGTCAAGAAGGTTTGAGGAATAAAATACTAGCCGAGGCACACGAATCCTCGTATTCTACCCACCCCGGAGGTACTAAAATGTACAAAGACCTTCGCCAAATGTTCTGGTGGGATGGGATGAATGAAGACATAGCATATTTTGTGGCCTACTGCGACATATGCAATAAAGTAAAGGCAAAGCACCAGAAACCAGTTGGACTCCTCCGACCGTTGCCCGTTCCACAATGGAAGTGGGATGACATCTGCATGGATTTTATCACCGGGCTACCAAAAACTCAGCGAGGCAATGACGCAGTATGGGTCATAGTGGATATGTTAACCAAGGTAGTGCATTTCATTCCCATCAGAACCACATACCGTGCTGATCAGCTCGCACAATTATTTGTGTCCAGAATAGTCAGTTTGCATGGCGTTCCTCAAATGATCACTTCTGACCGGGGGTCCCTATTTACCTCCGCTTTCTGGTCCCGTCTCCATCAAGCTTTGGGAACAACACTGAAATGTAGTACCGCCTACCATCCTCAGACTGATGGGCAGAGTGAACGGGTAAACCAAATACTTGAAGATATGCTACGAGCATGTGCCTTGGCCCAAGGGCCTAAGTGGGAAGACTGTCTGCCGTATGCTGAATTCTCCTACAACAACAGTTTCCAGGCCAGTTTAAAAATGTCACCATTTTAGGCTTTGTATGGTCGTAAGTGCCGCACCCCGCTGAATTGGTCTCAAATCGGGGATAGCCGTCTCTTCAGAATAGACCTCATGATGGAAGCTGAAAGACAAGTACAAGAAATCAGAGACCGTTTGCGACTGGCCAAATCCCGACAAAAGAGCTATTATGATGCAAAGCACCGACAGGTCAGTTTTGAGCCCGGAGAACAAGTGTACCTCAGAGTCACTCCTATGAAGGGAATTAAAAGGTTTTAGACTCGCGGAAAATTGGCACGCAGGTTTATTGGTCCATTCCCGGTTATGTCCAGAGTGGATACTGTTGCATATCAGTTAGAGCTGCCGCCAGAATTGTCAGAAGTGCACAACATGTTCCATGTCTCCCAGTTGAGACGATGCATATCACTGCCTGAGAAAAGGACCGCTATGACAGGAATAGAACTTCCTAAGGATTTAACATATGGAGAGAGACCGTTAAATTTTCTGGATGAGATGGAAAGGGTCACTCGGAGCAAGACGAGAAAATTTTACAAGGTCCAGTGGGAGCACCATACAGAGGCATCAACCTGGGAGCATGAAGGATTTCTAAAGGCAAATTATCCAGAATTGTTTTCCCGAGCAACCGAATCTAGAGGACAAGATTCATCCTAAGTGGGGAAGGTTTGTGACAGCCTGGTTTTTGCCCTCTTTTCTCTTCTGGTTTTCAGTTGAGATTTGATTTGAATTTTGAATTTGAATCATTTCAGTTGGACTTAAAACACTAGGGAATCACCTTGGCTTTCACCCAAGTGACTCACTGCTCCTCCAAACCATCATTTCCTCTGTGTTATACCTCAAAATAATGTCATGGATATTATTCTTTGATGAAAAATATTCATTTTTCTCTCAAAAACCCTAAACAGAAACTTGTGCTCCAAAGCCACGCCTATTTTATTGCTCACAAAAATCTGAGAAAATTCACAAAAATCCTTTGAACCCTAGGGCACCTCCCTGAGCAAAAATATTACACCATTTTTTGGAATATTTTTGCTACAGAAATTATTTTCTGATTCTGGACAGAAATGGTAGTTTCTACAGCAACTACCATTTTACTTGCTCCATTGGTGCTACATTTTCTTGTGCATCACTACCCTCCTAACTCATTGCTAACCACCAAAGCAGAACTCCCAACTCCCAGCCGTTTAACCACAGCAAGCTCTCAAAGTTATTGTCCAGTAACTTGCAGTGAAGTTAAAATCATGTTCACTGCGTGTAGGCTCAAACCAAAGTGTGGTAACCTCTAAATCTACCATGAACAACATGCCAGACATAAAGTTTAGGCTTAGGTCAGCCTGAGGTCAGAGTTCACACAGTGACGACATTCGACCAAGCGTGCTGGCATGCAGATGGCGCGCTCTGCGTCGCGCCCGAGCCTCTGTTGCTCGCGTGATCTCTTCCCCGCCTGCCAAACCTTGCCAAACCCCGCCACAATCACCATCCCGACGCCATTAACTCCACCCTGGCACTCGCCGATGCCGGAGCTCTCCGCAGCAAGCACGGGCGCGGTCCGGCCAACCCAACAGTGCGCCGTGCACTGTGTTCATCGCCTTCTCCTTGCTCCTGTGCTCGTCTCTGCGCACCCATAGTTCCCGCGTAAGTTGCGTCGCCTTCCCCCTCTCTCACTGACGCCGCTCGTCACCGGGTGCAGCGTCCAGGTGTCCTCCGGCAGAGCCCGAGCACCTCTCGTCGCTCGACTAGAAATAGAGCCCTCCCCAGCCTCCTCGAGCATCATCCACTCCTCACCCACACTCCACAAACCTGTAGAAAGCCGTGGCCCATCCGGGCAGGCCTCGGGTCGCTGTCCCCAAGCTCGAGCTCGCCGGCGATCCCTTCTGCCCATCTGCACCACTCCAGCCCCTCCCAAACTTAGGCGACCCTTCCAGGGCCTCCGCCGTGCCTCGGTGGTGCCGTTTCGCCCGGTTGGAGCCCCTGGTGCTACCTCTAGTCGGCGTCGCTTCAACTCCGGCGACCTCTGCCTTCTTTTGCCGCTGGAGAGGCCATTTCCAACGCTGTCCAACCACCCCTAGCTAACCTACGGGTACGGGCGGGTGCGCTTCCGCCCCATCTTTCGATCCCTCCCTCCTGTTTTGGCCAAGGAGCCCTCCTCGCCGACGTGTGCTCCGGCGGAGCCCCGCCGCCCTCTATCTCTTGCTCCCCCTCCCTATCACCTGACTAGCAGGGCCTGCTAATCAGCCACTATGTACGCACCCAAAGCAGTACGAGTGGAGGCGCCCGCGGGGTTTACACCTTCGACGTCACCCCCCTAGTTCTGTTTATTTAAATTCAAAATTTAAATAATTACAGAACACTTCAAACAGCCACAACTTTTTAACCTTAAGTCCAAATGAATTGATTCTTTTTGCATTGGATTCTGTTTGAAAATCTCTAGCAGCATACCAAAGATGGGTTTTTTCCCTGCTGCCTAGATTTTCTGGTAAATATCAGAAGGGTTCTTCATGTTTTCTTGTTGTGTTCATAATTGTTTTCAGAAGGTGGAGCTTGTCTTGAGGATCACCAAGGAGAGTGTGACCCTCATCTGCACTAAGGCAAGCCACAACAACATTTTCATGGTGCCATTGCAATATTTGTGATTTACTTTCAACTTGAATGGTTAATTAATTCATGCAATTAAATCACCTAGTTAAATAATTATTTTTATTCTGTTGCAAGCTTATTCATGTGGATATGTTGTTTGACAGAAAGTTAAGAGTTAACTAAACTAGAGTTAAGTTATTATAAGTCATGATAGGCTTTGGAGAAATAATTTTCTATTGAAAATGGACTAGTCTGAATAATATTTTCTTGAGTAAGAAAATGATTATGCTAAGTTATTGCTATGATTAGTTGCTGCATAGACATGACTAGAATAGTGCCATGAGGTTCTGAAATGTTTGATTAGTGCTTGATATATGTTGACCCGGTATGGTTCAGATGATTAGTGAAGCATGTTATATGAGTGCATTTGCATGGCATGTCATGACATCGGTCCTTTTTATTTTAAGTTGAACCTGATAATAAAGCAACTTGAACATATCGTTGATCGGGTCATGGTGCCATTGAATCGAGTTTTTCCCAACGCAACCACATTTGCCTTTATGGGAAGACCTTTATTCGGTCCGTTGTCATGCCTCTGGTCGGTACCTCCAACGAGGGAAGGTTATGGGTGTGCGGTACCCTGGCCCGGTAAGCAGACATAACCTTGTGTGCCCATTGATTGTTGTTATGGTACCTTGTCCCCGTTTGGGACCGTTTTGCCACCTCGGTGGCCGTTGGTGTCTGGGGTAGACATGGGGCGACCCATGACTTAGCCCAGTGGGGAGTTAGTCGGAGTGGCCGGGAGAGTATCGTGGCAATGGAGGGGTTTTGTTGGAATGTCGTTGGTCCACCCGAATGGGAGTGTGAGGCCATGGGTTCCTTGGTGTGGGTACAGTGCGCTACCTCTAGAGAGTGTATTAAATCTATCGATAGCCGAGTCCACGGTTACGGACATGCTCGAAAGTAGGTCACACCATGGGTCAACGTTTTAACTAAATCTTGAACACTAAAATAACATGGCACTGTTGAAAAGATGATGGTTGAAGAACCATGTTAATGTTGATGACCAAGTTGTTGGTCCATTTGTGATTCGAGAACGATCACCGTTTGGTTACGTGGTAACCCGTTGGTAAGCTAGTCCGTGGGACTTGAGGCACGAGACTTGATTCACTACATCCATAGCATGATCTTGCATTGATGATTAAATTGGTTAATATCATGATATTGGTTGTCATTATGTTTATGCTTGTTGTGAGCTTGCAAGTACATTCAATGTACTGACCTGGCGTGTCATGCCAGTATTTCAGGAAAGGTTCAATGTACTGACCTGGCGTGTCATGCCAGTATTTCAGGAAAGGTTCGTTGGAACGGAGTGCTGTTCGAGTCTAGATCTTGTTCACATCGGTGTCCCTGTGCTATGGAGTCCCGCTTCGTCATTGTTCCCTTGCCGCGTAGTCGTCATGATCGAGGCCCCCTTATGTTCATTAAATAATGTACATATTGTTCAGCCGCACCGTGTGTGCCGCTTGGCCTCCTAACTTGTTGTAATATGAACTATGTTCCGCCAGTATCAATAAAGCGGTTGTATTCTGTACCAAGATGTTGTGTGTTGCCAGAAGACATGGTCTCTGGGCTGGCAATGCAAGGTAAACCGGTTGCTCTGAGCCGGTATGCCACAATATCCTAACTTAGAAACACGTAATCAAAGCAATCATACATGGTTAAAAACCATGGATGGTAAAACATGAAAAGATATGGTCTAGCAGTGCACTTGAAGTAATTACCTGCTCTAGAAGCCATTGGAGATATGAGCTGAGAATTCCCGAGATAAAAAAATTGCAATAACCAACATCTTAGATCAGCCCGTATGTATTCAGCATAAGCCAGTATTGAGCATAAGCCAGTATGAACAACACCTGTACACATTTTTGATTGATAGGAAATTAGCATAATGTAATCCTGTGGTGGAAGGAATCATATATGAATGGGGCAAAAAAAGAAGATTATAGGGGAACCTAGTAGAGCACCATGTTGATGGATGTTTTGTCTCCGGTTCGAAAAAGGTTGGGGAGGAAGCATCATTAATCACCACCGGCGAGGCAGGCATCATCCTCCATGAATGCATGAAGAGAAACTGAAGTGTAATTGCTTGCCTTCAATTCCCAACGGAGCAGTTTCGCTCGACGAACAACGAGACAAGATTGGCATGAACATGCATCGGCGTGCAGTCCGGAGGCCCGAACCATTCCAACCCTTCTACGCCGTATCGCCCACATCGCCTGGGCTAGGTCGCCTCTCTGCGTACTCCAGTGCCTCCTCTTCACTCACATTCAGAGAAAAACAGAGACGATGATGGGCTTGACTGACAGATGCAGCACCGGGGTTCTGAATTTTTTGTCTGCAAAATGGTTTGTACCTGTGTGTCAACCTTCCTCCTATTTTCTAGATCGACCTTGTTGCCCACTAACGCCATCACCAAATCCGGTTTCCCTATTTGGACATGCGCATAAAAATCTGAGCACTGACATACAGATGAGTTCCACCAACCAAAGGCAGAGTGTTCTCTGGTTCCAACTGAAGCAGTGCGACGAGATGGAAGTGCAGAAACGTGTTCAGTCATACCTTGTCTCTAAAGCTCGTCAACCAACCTCTCTACTCAGATGTGAGGAGGTGGCACCCTGGACGAGTAGATCGGCCATGGACTCGACGCGGCATCCATCGGCAGTGCCCCAGCCTAGGGTTTCGGATCAGAGAAACGAGGAAGGTATCCACCGGCGGCGCACCTATGGGATTGGGAGGGGTGGGGTGAGGCGCGGCCGTGCGAGTAGGGATGGTGGACTGGTGGTGCGGCCTTCCTCCCGGACAATAGCCACCGGCGGCACACCATGGGATCGGGAGAGGTGGGTTGGGGCTCGGGTGTCGTCGATGGATCGGGAGGGGTGGGTTGAAGCACATCACTGGGCCTTAGCAAAGCGCTGTAGTAGGCGGGCCGACGGCCCAGTTTACCAGAGGCATTCATTTCGGCCTCTGGAGCAGCCAGCTAGGCCAGATTTGACACACTGCAAGACATATTGTTGTACACACAAAATCTGACGGCCAAAAACGCCCAGATCGTGAAAACGGACGGCCGAAAACGCAAATCGCTGTGAGGGCAGGGATTAGGTGTGGTTATACTGTCCTTAATTGTCCACTTCAGTTTCACGAATGGATATATTTGGTTGTTTATAGTGAGTAGATGCCTTGTTTATCTGTGTTAGGTTGGTTGAAGTGAGCATTTTTCCAGTTATCAAGCCGATGCATTGTTTATATGTATTTTGTCTTAGTTTGGTTGAAGTGAGCATTTGTCCAGTTATCAAGCATATGCCTTGTTTATCTATAGTTTGGTTGTTAGGTTGCTTTTTTAGCATTTGTCTAGTTTTCAAGCAGATGCCTTGTTTATCTATATTTGCTTGTTAGGTTGGTTGCAGTGAGCATTTGTCCAATTTTCAAGCATATGCCCTGTTTATCTATTTTTGCTTGTTACGTTGGTTCCAGTGAGACTTTGTCCAATTTTCAATGGCTATATTTGGTTGTTATACTGATCATTTATGCCTTGTTTATTTCAGTCATTCACAATGTGTTGTTCATTATGTGCAAGTCGAAACTATGCCGCTCGACAGCATCAATACCAGTTTGAACGGCTATATTTGGTTCAAGTTATGCGTGGTGTAGTTAACAGTTAACACATGCCCTTTATTTTAGTTTTACACATTTATCCAGTGATGTTTAAGCATTACCTACGTTCTATTCATTTTCAATAATACTAGTTTGAATTGCAATATTTGATGGTTGTTAAGCCTGCTGTCGGTAACATTGCCTTCCATTTTATATATGCTTTAACAACATGCTGAAACCAACACATTCAAGCTATCATTTGGAGATGATATTGTTTACCTTTACTATATTTGTTTGATGTTAAGGTTGTCGTACTTATCATGCCTTTCCACTACTTATGCAGGACAACAACGGGAGTGGCCACTATTTTCCACTGAGGTTAGCTTCGTCCCTCGGCTTGTACTCCCCCATCATTCCATAATGTAGTGCATATAGATCCAGGCCTGGACACTTGTTAGCTTCTAATATTGACTTGTTGCTTGTAGGTACATATGCCCTTGGCAAGGATCCACGCATCAACCCTTTTTGCATATGGGGCAATGAGATACTCATGAACAAGCATCAAGTGAGGAAACTTATAAGGATTATTAGCAAAAAGATACGAATGGTGGCAAGCAAATTATTTGTTTATGCTCTATCCAACATAACAGTGAGCTATAGGATGGTAACTACAAACTCTGCAGCCATCTCTTTTTACTGCCCATAATGAGTTGTTAGACAACAATGTCTGAATCTTCTTCGTTCGGACTGGTTCCTGAAGCAGTTCACTCAAGATTACCTTGCAAAGTACATGATTGGTGGACACGCAATGAAGGTTAAAGTATTTCATCCAGACTACAATGAGCATCGAGAAGTCGTAATGAAGACAGTGAAGCATGGACGGGCAGCCATAACAAGGGGTTGGCCTAGAGTCGTGCGTGCATTACGCATGGAGGAGGGCACAATATGGGCATTCCGCTTCAGCTTCTCTAGCAACCAGAATGTCTTTCGCCTCTCTCTTTACAGTCTTTAATACAACTATGGTCTATCATTATTTACTTGGTGCTTCTGTAGTTCTTCAGGATATGTACATGTGCATCAAATTATGCATTCGTGGTTGAACCTATATTTGTAATAAACCTGGTTGGATATGAAATAAGTGATTGCCTACTTTCAAATTCAAAAAGGGTGATTTTTTAATTAGGGATTAATTAGATTACACTGCACACGCTTTGCAAAAGCGAAACGTCTACGGTAGACGTCGAGATCAGACACGTTTCTAGGATCCACTACGTGTACGATCAATCTCCACTGCACACACGATCCGTCAGGAAAAAACGTGTGCGATCAATCTCCACTGCACACACGATCAGCCAAGAAAAAACGTGTGTGATTAACAACAGCATCACACACAGTTCTTTCTTATTAAATGTCTGCGATAGTCACCTTACCACACACGCTTTGAAATTATTTTTTAGTACTACTGTACGTATAACCGTATTTACTCGCTCGACGGTCGCACACGACCTCATTTTGCCGAGCGTGTGTGCCAGGAGGGCATATCCCCGACGGTTTCTGGGTCGTGTGGGAAGGGCCCCCTATCGCCCACACTCACTTGGCGACGGTTCCAAATGCCGTCGCAAAAAGGGGTTTAAAACCATTTGTATAGCACCGACACGTACCAGTGTTGGGCCAGCGTGTTGGATTTTCTCTAAGGGCATCCCTAAAGTGTACCTTCAATGCATCCACAACCGTCCTGACTGCACGGCCTGGACGTATTTAGCCATCCAACGCAGACCTGTATCGGCCCGTCGAGCAGTCTGGACGCACTTTTTCTACAAACCCGAGAAAACTAGGGGAGAAGGGCTTTGCGGGAGTCCAGACAACAGACATGTAGGTCTCCGACACCCCCGGCCCACCCAAAACCCCTCCCAGACCCCGCGCCTCCATCCTCCCATTTTCTCTCTTGCCTTCGGTGCCGCTCCACCACCCGCCCTGACACATCCCTGCCAGAATTCGATGAGTCCATCACCTCCAACGGTACACACGAGCTTCACGCCGCTACTCCTCCGACGCCATTCCACACCTCTCCTCCGACCACAGCACAAGTACCATCGGCTCCTACGATACTCACCATGCCCGGCAACTGTTCGGTGAAATGCCCGTGCTAACTTTTTTGTCCCTTGTTCTTTGAAGCAATGGATTTAGATATGGAATACATGTATGCGCATTATGTTGAGTCATCCGATGGCCCATCCAACAAGGACTACAAGAATGAGACAGTGATGATGTAGGCGGTCCTTGCATATGCGGAGCGTGCGGAAGGTCATGTTCTCAATTTCAAGGGATCGGTCACGGGTCATCGAGTGCAGAAGAGCATGTCCTATCAAACTTACAGACCAGAATTCGGCCACATTTGAAGAGTTTGTTCAAATGCATCAAAAAAATCGGCATCGAGCAACAGAAGGAAGATCAATTGAGCATCTATGGGCGGTTAAATGGGACAACAATGTTAGAGATTAATATTTGAACTTATCTAAATTAGAACTACGGATGCATTTGAAAATTTGAACAATTCTAGACTATATATGCGGCTATATGAGCATGTAGGCTTTAATTTTTTGGGGGGCCAAATGTATGTGAATATCATTGGATGGCCGACTCCCGCATATGTCTGCGGACTGCTCCCTCTGTCCGCAGCTGGATGTGGGAGTAAATTTTGTGGGTTAGCTCTAGAGATTTCCTAGTGATATTTGACGAACATTTGACGAGAACATGTGCCCAACAAACGGCCCACAAATAATTGGATCTAGAGTACTCTCCTTGTTCTCCTCCCCAATCCTGTGGCCATGGCAATTCTCTCGGGAAGGGGGGCGGTGGCCGACGGAGGTGGTGTCAGTGATGAGGTCCCGGCCATAGCGGCCTTTGGAGGAGGAGGCCGATGGCGACCGGGTGCTCACGTAGGAGGCCAATGTTGGGTGACGGTTGGACGACGGCGTAGGAAGCGACGGGGTCAGGCGCGCAAAGGACCTCGAGCAGCCACACCACCAACATGGACCTGGAAGAGATTCAATAATAAGTATTACAAATTTAAATAGTTGTAGAAGGAAAACCGAGCGCTAGCTCAGTGATAGGGACGATGTCTTGCGTTTCAGGCCAACCGGGTTTGATCCCTTTGGGGTGCGAATATTTCAACCGAGTTTCTCGCTCTTCTATAAAAAAAAGCCGGCACGTGCTTGCCTCTTTAGTCTCTTTTTTTAAGAGTTGTAGAAGAACAAACATCTATGAACAAGAAATATGTAAGAACAACAAATCTTTTTAGCAAAATCTTCTGATAAAAAGCAGAATGGCATTTTGGCTCTCGGCCTCCATGGAGGCTGATTTTTTGAAAATTTCAAGATTAAAAAATTTGGGTTTCAAAAAAATCTGAAAAAATTTGTACAAGTAAACATGATGTGAGTCGTATGTGTGTAAAATTGTAGGACGCAATACGTTAAAATGCGACCTGTACAAAAAAAGATATTCATGGTCTGGGAAGATAAATAGTATCATGCGTTAAATAGAGCCAAATTGTTTTTTCACAGCCTCATTTCAGCGTATTTCATCCTGAAAAATTAAACACTTGTGCTCTATGCCTTCATCTATCTCTGTATTTTTTTCAGAATTTTTTGAAATGTAAAAATATGAATTTTCAAGAATTTTAAATCACACATTGGAGGCGTTTTATCAACATGGTCAAACATACAGTCGATGACGTTCAATTCATTTGTACGAATATTGCAGCAGTTGTCATCTGGGTTGAGAGCCACGTAAGCACCCAGCGTCATCTGGGCATTATCATTTAGTGCTACACGTGTGGGCACTCTTCGTCCGAATGGGCACACGATGCTCGCTCAAACGTGTGGGTGAAACTGCTCTTCGCCCATATGACGCTCACACGATGCTATATGTCAACTACAGTTGTGCATATGTGGCAACTAGTTAATCACACACGGCAACTATGGTTGATCATACATGGCAACTATGATTTGACCACACGTGACAACTTCAATTAGTTATACATGACAACTATATTTAATGATACATGGCAACTGAAGTTAATCACACATGGCAACTGCAATAATTAGACATGGCAACTAAAGTTAATTACATAGGCGTTCGCGCTCACGGGGTGGGGATGAGCAGTTGCTACACAGGGTCGGGTGGGCCGTTGTACCTACGCCCGAACATGTGTGCAATTTTAATGTTCACCCACACAGGGTCGTGTGGGCTACCTCCTGGGTATGACCGGACGAGTCGTGTAGTCAGGTATCCATTGTGCCACACGTGTGACAGTTATCGGCGTCCTTTTGTAAGATTGCAGTGAAATCCCAGGAATTGTGAAATTATCAAATCCTCGGAATAATATCGAAACAAATGGAATCGATATCAGGTTTCACCTTGCCAAATTAAACACATTTAATAGATTTCAAAGCGGGGAAATGAAAAATTGACTAAAGATTACTGCCATTGTTGCGGCTTCTCTCATCCCGCCTCCGCAGTCCGCACCGCATGCACCAATCGCCTGCGATCACCCACCCATTCGTGCGTGTGTCGGTTGGTTGCTCTCTCCGCGTCCAGAGGGAAACTAGGGTTTCCCCGCCGACTACGCCCCCTCCCTCTCTCCGTATCTGGGGTGTGGGTGATGCGGTGAGGTGAATTGAGCTTTCCTTTTTGGTGGGGCAGCAGCTTGATCGGAGGGAGGCACGGGGGATTTATCGGCACACGTCCATGGCCGGGATGGCTGCGGCGTACAACGCGGAAGCCCGGGTGGGAGCAAAGGACTAGAGGAAGGGTTGGCCGCTTGGATCCGGAGGCTTTCACGTGCCCTGCGACAAGTGCGGGTACGCCCCCTGCTACCACGCCCTTCCTCCCTCCGTGCTTCCTCCCTCCGCTCTTTCTGTGCGGGTCTGTGGTGTTCCCTTCGTGACTTCATGTGTGTTCCAGTCTTGCTGGTTCGCTTGTTGGATGCACGAATCGACTCGTTTAAATGCTTTGCCTTTGTCCCCCGCCTTTTGCTCTCAAATGTTTCTATTAAATTAGCTATGTAGCTTAGATTAGCTTTTTTAGTTGGAAATGTCCTTCCAAAGGTTAACTGAAAATATAGATTTGTACTCCCTCCGTAACTTTTTTGAGTCAATGATAGTGTTAGAAAACGTCTTATGTTAAGTTAGAGAGTAACTAAGATCAATTTTGTAACTTCTACGTCTTAATCGAAAATTTGCCCAGTGACACAAAATCCCTAGAGATACTAAGCTCCCACGAAATGAAGCCTCCTCGTCCATGAAGTTTTATTTACGCATTTATGGCTCCACATGTCAAAGAGTGAGTCGGTTGTGGGATGTAGTTGGGCCTATTTGCATGGTAATCTGGCGGTAATAGGGCATCATGTTCGCACGTGTGGGCAAATCTTATAGTGTTGAAAGGATCGAGAAGAGGTGTATAGAGGGGGGTGAATAGACTCGAAGCAAGAAAAGTTGCAGTTTTTAATTTCTTTAAGTTGAAGTGGAGTTTTGGCACAAGTTTAACATTCACAATACATATCAAGCAAGCATGCAAAGAGTATATGAGCAGTGGAAAGTAAAGCCTGCAAATTGCAAGAATGTAAAGGGATGGGATTGGAGTGTGCAAACGCAATTTGGAGACACGGAGATTTTTGAGCCATGGTTCCGATAGGTGGTGCTATTGTACATCCATGTTAATGGAGACTTCAACCCACGAAGGGTAACGGTTGCGCGAGTCCACGGAGGGCTCCACCCATGAAGGGTCCACGAAGAAGCAACCTTGTCTATCCCACCATGGTCGTTGTCCCCGAAGGACTTGCCTCACTAGGGTAGATCTTCACGAAGTAGGCGATTTCCTTGCCCTTACAAACTCATTGGTTCAACTCCACAATCTTGACGGAGGCTCCCAAGTGACACCTAGCCAATCTAGGAGACACCACTCTCCAAGAAGTAACAAATGGTGTGTTGATGATGAACTCCTTCCTCTTGTGCTTCAAATGATAGTCTCCCCAACACTCAACTCTCTCTCACAGGATTTGGATTTGGTGGAAAGAGGAATTGAGTGGAAAGCAACTTGGGGAAGGCTAGAGATCAATATTTATGTGGTAGGAATGGAACATCTTGGTCTCAACACATGAGTAGGTGGTTCTCTCTCAGAAAATGAATGCTGGAAGTGTAGGCATGTTCTGATGGCTCTCTCCACGAATGAAGAGTTGGTGGAGAGGTATATATAGCCTCCATACAAAATCTAACCGTTACACACAACTTACCAAACTCGGTGGGATCGAATCATGTAACTCGGTCGGACCGATTTAGGAAATAATGTGACCGTTAGGATTTTCGGTGGGACCGACATGTCAACTCGGTGGTACCGATATGGTTAGGGTTAGGGCATAACATAATCTCGGTGAGACCGATTACACAAACTCGGTGAGACCGATTTTGGTAATAGACACACAGAGGGTTGGTCAGGCAAACTCGGTGGGACCAATTCGCTCATCTCGGTTGGACTGAAATGTTACAAAGAGGAACAGAGAGTTTGCATTGTAATATCGGTAGGACCGATTACACAAACTCAGTGAGACCGATTTTGGTAATGGATACATACAGAGAGATTACAATCCCATCTTGGTGAGACCGAGATCCCTATCGGTGAGACCGACTTGATTAGGGTTTTGTGGCAGTGGCTATGTCATGAGAACTCGGTGGCGCCGGATAGAAAGATTTGGTAGGGCCGAGTTTGACTTTTGGTTTGAGAAAAATGTGGATGTGAGAAAGTGGTTGAGGGCTTTGGAGCATATCACTAAGCACTTCGAGCAAGCAAGCCATTAAGCAACACCTCATCCCCTCTTAATAGTATTGGCTTTTCCTATAGACTCAATGTGATCTTGGATCACTAAAATGGAAAATGTAGAGTCTTGTGCTTTGAGCTTGAGCCAATCCTTTGTCCTTAGCATCTTGAAGGGGTTCCACATCCTCTAGTCCATGCCACTCCATTGTTGAACTTATCTGAAAAATACTAGGTAAAAGTATTAGTCCAACAAGAGATATGTTGACATTAATTACCAAAATCACCCAGGGAGCACTTGTGCTTTCAATCTCCCCCTTTTTGGTAATTGATGACAACATACATCAAAGCTTTAGATAAAGATATAGAGAATAACAAGTAAAGCTTTGGAGAGACATGTAACATGCATAGGCTCCCCCTACATGTATGCAATCATGTAAATATGGAATATAGGAGCATGTGAATGCATAAGAATGATAGAGTAAGCAATGTGTTACATGTATCTTGGCAATATGCATCAAAGCAAATGATGTGAATATGGGAAATGTACCTTCATGCTCATGAGTCCTTCTTGCAAACAGTATGTACATCAGCAAGAAATCCTCATACACATGACTGTGATGCATATACTTACCTTGTGGTCTTGAGTTGGCTTAGGAAGGAGTGGACCTGCGTAAACAAGGTTATATAACACAGATACACCTACTAGACAGAGCAAACAAAAGAAATCACAAGAGTACCAAGACTGGGATGACATGTAGATAGTGAGTACTGAGTACCCCACTGGATATAGACATGTCCCCAAAGTAAAAGATGTGCAATGAATTCAAGGATTTCCTTCCCTTAGATGTCTTACTCCCCCTGAATCAGAGCAAAGAGAAGAAACAAAGCTAATGCAATCAATCAAATATGAACATGTCTTCCCCTCTTAAAGACATGTGATTTTTCTCCTCTTGAACACCAAGCACCTGGGGTCTCTTTCTCTGAGTATTCTCCCCCCTATAGAAATGATTAAGCTTTGATGTGATCTCTCTCTCCCCCTTTGACATCAATTTCCAAGAAGGGTTCTTCTGGATTTTTGTTGTAAATGGTTTGGTCCTTGAGTCACAGAACAAAGCAGCAAGTCGAATGTGATGCTGGTAGAGGACAAGAATCATTGAGTGGAGCTAGATCAAAAACAAAGCAGGAACAAGTGGCAAGCTGTCTTTCCTGCAGTGAAATCGGTGGCACTGAGTTATGTGCTTCGGTTGCACGAAAATAATTTGGTTGGACTGAAGGAAATAGACCGGTGAGACCGAGTTCATCGCAGAGAAAACACTTGTTACCTCAGCTCACTAGACAAGTAAGATCTCACAAGGATTTGCAAGGAATTAACTGAAAGATTTGCAAGGAATTGGATGCAGGGAATGCAGAACAAACAGAAACAGAAAAGAAATCTAGATGAAGTTTTTTTTTTGAAAGGGGAAACAAACATGCATGAGACAAATGCAAGAGCACAGAAAAGAACACAAGAGAACTTCATCTAGAATTGGTCGGCGACAAAGTCAGCTATGTTAGAGTATATTGACTTAGGAGTCAAGTGAGATCACTTGATCATAGGTCATACCCATCGTTTAAGCTCAAAATGAGGTTACCATTTTTCGTTTAAGCATCTTGATGTATTCACATCTTGTCAAGTTGCTTTGTCTCATGACTTGGAGTAAAGCTTCTCTAAGATGGAATAACATACCTTGGGTGGTGGTGTTGATCGTGATCATGTAGTTGAACTTATGTGGGTTGCTCAAGGTTGATGTAGCTCATCAAGAGTTGGGAGCGCCACTTGGAATTTGAGTTCATCTACCTACATGGGTTAGTTTTTGCAAGGAAGAGCACTTGTGTATCCAAAATGACGATCATGAAACTTGATATAGAATTTGTCAAAGGATGTGTTTGAATGGTTTCGTGCTTCCTCGTCTTCAACCACCATTGTGTAGAGACTTCGTGATGTAGAGATTGCTCAAGATATGAGTGAGTTGCAATCTCATAGATTTAGATTCATCCAACTTCCTACAAGGGTTAGATAACATACAAGGTGCAAATTCATCCAAGGTATAAGATTATCATCATAAGAGAAATATCAAGGATTAGTTATAAGCTCATGTCTTGCATGTATCCAGATGGAGTTCCTAATCCAAGTTTGAAGCATCAATGATGTTCAATTCACCTCTCAACCTGCAAAACACTTTCTCATCAAGTGGTTTAGTGAATATATACGCCAATTGCTTGTCGGTACGAACATGCTTAAGATTAATGTCACCCTTAGCAACGTGATCTCGAATGAAATGATGACGAACTTCAATATGCTTAGTTCGAGAGTGTTGCATGGGATTGTGAGCAATCTTGATAGCACTTTCATTGTCACAAAGCAATGGAACGTGTTTCACATATATCCCATAATCTTTAAGAGTTTGGGTCATCCAAAGTAACTGAGCACAACATGAACCAGCGGCAATGTATTCCGCTTCGGCGGTGGATAAGGATACTGAGTTTTGTTTCTTGGAGGACCAAGACACAAGAGATCTACCAAGAAATCGACAAGTACCCGAAGTGGACTTTCTATCAACCTTGTCGCCGGCATAGTCCGAGTCGGAGTAGCCAACAAGATTAAATGGGGCCCTCTTTGGATACCAAATGCCAAAATTTGGTGTATGGATTAAGTATCTCACTATCCTTTTCACGGCCTTAAGATGACATTCTTTAGGAGCGGCTTGATATCGTGCACACAAGCACACACTTAGCATGATATCGGGACGAGAAGCACATAGATATAACAATGAACCAATCATGGAGCGGTAAACCTTTTGATCAACTGGTTCACCATCTTTGGTCAAATCAAGATGTCCACTAGTAGGCATGGGTGTAGTCATACCTTTGAATTCTTGCATATTGAACTTCTTGAATAAGTCCTTGGTGTACTTTGTTTGAGAGACAAAGGTACCTTCCTTAGTTTGCTTGATTTGCAAACCAAGAAAGAATTTGAGCTCACTCATCATCGACATCTCAAACTTCTCTGACATTAGCTTTCCAAACTTTTCACTAAAGTGAGGGTTACTCGAACCAAATATAATATCATCAACATAGATTTGGCACACAAATAGTTCTCCATTAACCCTTTTAGTAAAAAGAGTAGAATCAAATTTTCCAATTTCAAAGCCTTTTTCAATAAGGAATTAGGTCAAGCATTTGTACCACGCTCTAGGAGCTTGTTTAGGACCATAAAGGGCTTTGTGAAGTTTGTAAACATGATTAGGTTTCTTAGGATTAACAGAACCGGGAGGTTGCTTAACATAAACTTCCTCCTCTATTTCACCATTTATAAAAGCATTTTAATGTCCATTTGGTACAAGGTGATATCATGGTGATTAGCATATGCAAGTAAGATGCAAATGGACTCAATTCTAGCAACGGGGGCATATGTCTCACCATAGTCCATACCTTCGACTTGATTGTAGCCTGGGGGGACGAGACATGCTTTGTTGTGAACTACTTGTCCATCTTCATCTTGCTTGTTGCGAAACACACATTTGGTACCGATGATGTTGTGGTTGTTGTCGGGCTTCTCAACCAATGTCCAAACTTGATTTCTCTCAAAGTTGTGTAGCTCTTCATGCATGGCGTTTATCCAATCTGGATCTTCCAAAGCTTCTTCAACCTTCATAGGTTCAATGCTAGAAATGAATGAATAATGTTCACAAAAGTTAGCTAAACGAGTTTTAGAGTGAGTGATTCCCCCGGTTTGGATATCATTGTAGATTTGCTCGACGGGATGGTCTTTAGCAACTCTTGCTCAAACTCGTGAAAGCTTTTGCTTGGATCTAGGTGGAACATATTCTTCATCTTGTTGTTCTTCTTGGCCATCTGCATTGTTGACGTTGTCGTTCTCTTGTCGTGGTGGAGAAGGAGGTTGTTGATGTTCTTCTTGGTGTACTTCCTCGTTTTCTTCATCTTGGTGTGTCCCACTCGTGGATGCTTCCGTATCAACTCTGGGTTCACCTTGTCGTGAGGTGGAAGCTTCCACTTGGACGGACGAGGTACACTCCTTCACCTCCATTGGATGAATCTTGCCAATAGACAAGTCTTGGATTGCTTCCAAAGGGTCTTTGTCTCCTACATCAATTGGAAATTGCTCTACTTGCGAGCCGTTAGATTCATCAAACTTCACACCTACCGTCTCTTCAACCTTTCGGGTGAAATTATTGTAGACACGGTAAGTGTGAGAGTTTGAGCCATAACCAAGTAGGAAACCTTCATGAGACTTAGTTGCAAATTTAGAACGATGATGCTTATCAAGAATGTAGCATTTTGAGCCGAATACTCGAAAGTATCCAACTTGGGGTTTGTTATCGGTGAGGAGCTCGTATGCCGTCTTGCCGAGTAGCTTGTGAAGATACAAGCGATTTTTTGCATCACAAGCTGTCTCAACCACTTCCGCCCAAAAGTGCTTCGGCGTCTTGTACTCATCAAGCATCGTTCTCACCATTTTGATGAGTGTCCGGTTGTTCCTCTAAACAACTCCATTTTGTTGAGGTGTGTACATAGCCGAGAACTCATGTGAAATCCCTTCTTCATCAAGAAAGGCGTCCACATTTGTGTTCTTGAACTCTGTTCCGTTGTCGCTGCAAACCTTCTTGATCTTCACTTCAAATTGATTTTGGGCCTTCCTAGCAACAAATTTGAAGATCTTTTGGACCTGCAATTTATCATTGAGAAAGAACACCCACGTAAATCTTGAAAAATCATCAACTATAACTAGACCAAAAGAATTTCCACCGAGACTTTTGTAAGCGTTGGGACCGAAAAGATCCATGTGAAGTAGCTCGAATGGCCTCCTTGTGGTCATGATGTTCTTCACGGGATGCCTTCCTCCAACCTATTTACCTGCTTGACAAGCGCTGCAAAGTCTATCCTTATCAAATATGACGTCGTTAACACCAAGGATATGATTTCCTTTAATAAGCTTATCAAGGTTTCGCATGCCAACATGACCTAATCGTCTATGCCATAACCAGCCTTTAGAGGATTTAGCAATTAAGCAAGTTCTAGGTTGGGCCTTTTTAGTGAAATCAACAATGTAAAGATCACCTCTACGTATACCGGTAAAGACCATTTTATGATTGTCTATTCGAAACACTTGGCAATCTACTTCAGTAAATAGGACATTGAAACCGAAATCAGCAAGTCTAGATACTGAAAGTAAATTGTACCCAAGAGATTCAACGAGCATGACATTTTGTATGGAGCTATCATGTGAGATGGCCACCTTACCGAGGCCAACCACCTTACCCTTTGAGTTATCACCAAAGGTGACATACTTTCGAGGGTTGTCGTTTTCAGCAAGCTCACGAAACAAATCTTTATCTCCGGTCATGTGATCGGTACATCCACTATCAAGAACCAATTCCTTTCCTCCTACCATGTATCCCCGAAGATTTGCCATAAGACCAAAGTGTCTCATTGCATCATCAAGATCAAAGTCACTATCATCATCCTCATCATAGTATCCATGTTCAACATCGTCATGTGATGGATCAGTTCCTAGAGAGGGTGATTCGTTAGAATGAGTTTGACAATGATCTTCTTTATGAATTCTAATAGCTTCGAAAATAATATCACTAATAATTCCAACATCTCCTTTGGCACGCATAATATTTGTAAGCTCAAATATACAATCACCAAACATAGGATCATTGGAATTCATCTTACTCAAGGCAATAGACTTATGAAGAATTTCATCTAGATTTTTCAAGGAATAATTTGGAAAACGTTCCTCAAGAAATTTCCATATGGTGTAGGCACACTTAAGAGTAGGCAAGCAAGCTATCAAGTTTCTAGGAAAACCTCTAGTGATAAGATCAATAGTTCTAAGATTGCGAATCATGTCAATGGACTCATCAAGAGTGGGTGCATAGGATCAACATGAGGTGCACAAGGGCTAGTAATGTACTAGTTCAAATGATATTCATTGAAAATCACAAGCATCTCATTTTTTTCACTCATGAAAGTACTCTCCATCAAGTATAGGCACTCTATGTCTAAGACTCCCCAAAGTAGACCCATCCATCTTTCTCCAATGGTGTTTAAACCAAAGCAATGGAGACCAAAGCTCTGATACCAATTGAAAGGATCGAGAAGAGGTTTCTAGAGGAGGGGTGAATAGACTCTAAGCAAGAAAAGTTGCAGTTTTTAATTTCATTAAGTTGAAGTGGAGTTTTGGCACAAGTTTAACATTCACAATACATATCAAGAAAGCATGCAAAGAGTATATGAGCAACGGAAAGTAAAGCATGCAAATTGCAAGAATGTAAAGGGATGGGATTGGAGTGTGCAAATGCAATTTGGAGACACGGAGATTTTTGAGCCGTGGTTCCGATAGGTGGTGCCATTGTACATCCACGTTGATGGAGACTTCAACCCACGAAGGGTAACGGTTGCGAGAGTCCACGGAGGGCTCCACCCACGAAGGGTCCACGAAGAAGCAACCTTGTCTATCCCACCATGGACGTTGCCCATGAAGGACTTGCCTCACTAGGTTAGATCTTCACGAAGTAGGCGATCTCCTTGCCCTTACAAACTCCTTGGTTCAACTCCACAATCTTGACTGAGGCTCCCAAGTGACACCTAGCCAATCTAGGAGACACCACTCTCCAAGAAGTAACACATGGTGTGTTGATGATGAACTCCTTGCTCTTTTGCTTCAAATGATAGTCTCCCCAACACTCAACTCTCTCTCTCAAAGGATTTGGATTTGGTGGAAAGAAGATTTGAGTGGAAAGCAACTTGGGGAAGGCTAGAGATCAATATTTATGTGGTAGGAATGGAATATCTTAGTCTCAACACATGAGTAGGTGGTTCTCTCTCAAAAAATGAATGCTGGAAGTGTAGGCACGTTCTGATGGCTCTCTCCATGAATGAAGAGTGGGTGGAGGGGTATATATAGCCTCCACACAAAATCTAACCGTTAAACACAACTTACCAAAATCGGTGGGACCGAATCATGAAACTCGGTCGGACCGATTTAGGAAATAATGTGACGTTAGGATTTTCGGTGGGACCGACATGTCAATTCAGTGGGACCGATATGCTTAGGGTTAGGGCATAACGTAATCTCGGTGAGACCGATTACACAAACTCGGTGAGACCGATTTTGGTAATAGACACACATAGGGTTGGTCAGGCAAACTTGGTGGGACCGATTCGCTCATCTCGGTTGGACCGAAATGTTACGAAGAGGAACAAAGAGTTTGCATTGTAATCTCGGTAGGACCGATTACGCAAACTCGATGAGACCGATTTTGGTAATGGATACACATAGAGAGATTACAATCTCATCTCAGTGAGACCGAGATCCCTATTGGTGAGACCGACTTGATTAGGGTTTTGTGGCAGTGGCTATGTCATGAGAACTCAGTGGCGCCGGATAGAAAGATTCGGTAGGGCCGAGTTTGACTTTTGGTTTGGGACAAATGTGGATGTGAGAAAGTGGTTGAGGGCTTTGGAGCATATCACTAAGCACTTCGAGCAAGCAAGCCATTAAGCAACACCTCATCCCCTCGTAATAGTATTGGCTTTTCCTATAGACTCAATGTGATCTTGGATCACTAAACGGAAAATGTAGAGTCTTGCGCTTTGAGCTTGAGCCAATCCTTTGTCCTTAGCATCTTGGGGGGGTTCCACATTCTCTAGTCCATGCCACTCCATTGTTGAACTTATCTGAAACATACTAGGTAAAAGTATTAGTCCAACAAGAGATATGTTGACATTAATTACCAAAGTCACCCAGGGAGCACTTGTGCTTTCAAGCGTCTTAACTTTTTCTACCGGTTTTAGGAAGATTCTAGAGCGTTCTCTCGACCTTTTCTCTTGGGGAAATGCTTGGGAACGACACGCCGGCCGAAACTTGGACCGGTCTCATCGCTTCGTTCCTCTGTTGATGCGCGCACCGCTTTCTTTTTGCCTTATCTCTTTCGTCCCTCCCTTACAGCCATTCATTCTCTTCTCTATGTTTTCTCTATCTCCCATCTCACACCCAGTTTATCCCCTGGACTATTCCAGCCATTGAACCATGGACACCCACGCATCCTTCCCCCTCTGACCTGATGCCATGGCGCAGATTCATCTCGAGGCATGCATCGCCTAGCATCGGCATGCCCAAAGCATCAAGCACTGATGCGGCGCGTCCCCCGGTGAGTGGAGATGATCCTTGGGGCTCACCGGCATCACGATGGTGCTGCGGTGCAAACTAGCGATGGTCGCCATGACCGTCCACAGCTGGGGTGCGCTGCTCTCCATGGCCGCCGGCCCGTCGCCACAGGATTTTGCTACAACCATGTTTGTTTCTGCTGGAACTAGCCCATGTTTTTGCTACCACCCACCCACCCAAAATCTGCTAGCACGTTGATTTTTGCTGGAACCGGCGAACAATTTTGCTACAACCGTTTTGGTTTTTGTTACTACCGGTGTTTATAGATTTTTGTACATCCATCTCCATGAAATGTGAGCCCCGTGACTTTGTTGTTTGCTTCAACTAGCCATTGTTTTTGCTGGAACCAATGATTTTTATGGTTGCGAGTACGGAAGCATTTTTTCTTCGTTGGGATCGGGAAGTCATTTTTGATACAACCGGCAAGCAGTTTTGCTTCAACCAGCATCTTTTTTTTTGCCAGAGCCCGTGTTTCCAGAGATACAAAGCATTTTTTTTCTTCATTGGGATCGGTAAGCAATTTTTGATACAATCAGTGAGAAATTTTGCTTCAACCAGCATCTAGTTTTGCTAGAACTAGCAATTCCAAAGCTACGACAGCCGAAGCTCTTTTTTTGATCCGTGACGGGTCACCGCTGTGAGCTGCGATGGCCACCAGCGGCGAGACATGCTGCAAGGTCGCCGGGGCTGCTGGAACGGACGTGCTACCACGGGATGGCTATGTGCTGCAACTATAGATACGGCGGGGCGTGCTACAGGGAGGCGGCGATTTCCTACAGGGGGCGGCTCATCCTGCTGGAATCGGCGAGGGCGACCACCGGCGATGAGGGCAGCGAATATAAGCGAGGCAAGCAGGCGAGGACGGCCGGCGAGCTCGTTGACATCTCCCAGGATCACGGCATTGACGATGTGGACAAACGCCATGGATTTTCTTTCCTATTTTTCTAAACGCATAGTTGGGATAGATCGTGTGGCTAAAACTACTCAGATCGTACGTCCGCGGTGCGACCGGCCGAAATTTTGGCTGGCGCACTGGCGCCTATCACTCGCCTTTCTGTTGTGCTTCTATTCATTCATTTTAGAGGGTTTTAGTTTTTTTGTTTCGCTTCTTCTATTTTATATTTTCAAATTTGCATATTTTTTTGTGTCTGTGAACACTTCCTAAAATTCGAGAACATTTTTAAAATTCATGTGCATTTCTGAAATTTAAGGAACTTCCTTTGAAATGCTAGAAGATTTTAAAATTTGTGAAGATGTTCAAATTTATGAATATTTTTAGATTTGGGAACATTTTTGTCGATTCAGGCAATATTTTTTGAAATTTGTGAACATTTTCTAAATTCATGATTTTTTCTAAATTTGCTAACATTTTTCAAATTCAGAAACATTTTTAAATTCACAAAAATTACAACTTTTACAAAGTTCATGAATATTTTTTTGAAACATTTTATATATTGTCTGTACTTTTTTTCTTCAGTTTTCGTTCCTATCTGTTTTTTCTTCACTTCTTTGGATGGCCCGAGGCCCAACTATGCCGACTAGCTAGCCAACCAAAGCAAGCATCCTGGGGTGTGCGTGTTTGGTAGTCCTTTGATATGTTGTCCGCTGAATATGACCTCCCGCTCTTGTGGCTCCGGTTTTCTGCTTCGTATGTTTGAGAGGCGGTGGTGGTGGCTTGTTATTTGTGTGTCGAGCAGTCGGGGCGCCACTTTCTCAGGTGGGCTCCTTGAGTTGTGGATTCGCGGTGGAAGACCGGTGTCGTGCTAGCATTGGAGGAGAGCCGGAAATGGAAAGATCGAGCACTGAAGATCCAAGACAACATGAGTACATGCCAGACAGCCTTTGTAGCTAGGCCTTCTGGAGGTATATCAAACCACAAGGTTCAGAGCCGACTATGTTGATAGATTGGAGTCCTTTTGGGGGATGAAAATCAGTGCATGAAGAGTGATTAGGCAAAGACACGAGTGAATTGGATTGTCACGCATTGTAAATGGGCCTTGGGCCATGCCTACACGTGCCATCAATAGGGAAGTTAGAAAAAAGGGAGGTAATTTCTAAAAATGCCAAACAGGGACCAAGCTCCATGGAGGTCTTAATTTGAAAACTTTAAAATTCAAACTTTTTAGTTTCAAAAAGTTCTGGAAAAAATAAAAATATACCTAGGTACATAATGTATATGTGTGCAAATTTTGAGGTCGAAACATGTTAAAATGAGAGCTACAAAAAATATGTGGCTTTTAGCATATGTACTATCCATCCTCAAAGTCCACGATTTTTTGTGTGCATCTCACAATTGAAGGTATTTCATTCTGAAAATTTTCACACATACACATTATATCCTTACATACATGTGTATTTGTTTTCAAAAAAAATTGAAACTAAAAGTTTGAATTGTGAATTTGTCAAAATAAAGACCTCCATGGAGCTCGGTCTCCAAAATGCCCTACTTGGTAATTTAGGTGTATATGATCTGATGGTCGGTTCAACTTATATAGGATGAAAACCGACAATAAAGCCGAATACCAAAGAATTATCGTTGGAAACACTGAGACGAACTCCATAAACTAAATAAACCAGGAATATTGGTCAATTCAGTTTGGTTTGGTTCATAGTGCCCAACTCTATCGATAATAGGCCGCATAAAGAAAAGAATACTTATTCCCTTTGAACAAAAGACTTAACTCGTGACCGAGGAATGGCGCGGCAAAGCCCGCGTCACCTTCTAGTCTAGATACTAAGCTCTCTAGACTTTGGAGCATCCTGGTGTGTCGAGAATGGTGCTAGCTGGACCCCGCGTGTAAGGATATGTGTGGTTTGTTGAGGTTCCTCTTGCTTGTTTTTTTCTTCTTGTTATTTTTTTCATCTATCTTCTATTTTTTTACTTTATTTTTTACATTTTAATTAATGAACATTATTAAAAATTGTGAACATTTTAAAAACCCATGAATATTTTAAAAATCTCAAAAAAATATTTAATTCAAGAATATTTTTAAATTTTATGAACATGATTAAACTTTCAAACATTTTTTACTTTACAAACTTCATTTAAGATTTGCAAAAAAGAACTGAAATCCATTAATAGTTTTTAAATTCCTGGATATTTAAAAATACATAGTTTTTTACTTTGCAACATTTTTAAAATCCATGAACATCTTTTGGCTTAACGAACTTTTTTGAATGAAAAAAAGATAGCTTCCTTTTTACACAAAATGCAGCGAGCGAGGAGAGCAGGGAGCCAAGCTGAGTGTACGAGTGGTTTGTTGGCCAGTCCATTGGAAAGTTATAATTGTTCCACGGTTTAAGCATAGAATAGGAGCTCCCAAGGGGCTCACACACTGACCACCAGATGACACCGAGGTTGAAATGTGTAAGGCCATGACAACAACGCACCGAACTACTTCACTTTTATTTTAGAACAAATACCACCTCTAGCTCACCTAACAAAACATAATTAAAACCTAGCCAGACAGATAAAATCAAAACGAAAACAACTGACCGCAATAGTCTCCTAGAGGAGAAAAAAACTTAATCCCACCAGTGAAGAATGACGCATTAGCCTCTTGGTCTATCAATGTTTCACCAAACTCAAGGAAGGAGAGGAAGGCTCATGCAGGATTGGTTCTCAAAGGGTCAGAGCGCACTCTCTCTCTCTCTCTCATGTTGCATGGCCCATCTAGTGTACATTTATCAAGTCATAATTTCCCAAAAGCGGAAGCTAAAACCAATGGTCCACATCTCATCTTAGACCAACCATCAAAATGTTTACACAACTCAAATAAATTGTTGCACTTCTAAAACAACATGTTATTGCATTATCATGTATATCGAAAGAAGGTTAATCAAATTTGTCAATGTTGTCTCATGTTTAAACATCATAAAAATTAGACTCTACCTTGTGCTTGAGGACAAACAATACGAGTTATTCATGCTAATATCTCTTCTATTCACATTGAAACAAAAAAAAGACCAAACTAAAGAAAAATAGAAATGAAAAATTGAATGAAAAGATGAGTAAATAAATAAATTAAGCTAAACAAGTAAATAATAAATAAGGAAATTAATCGATAAAGAAGGAAAATAGGATGGGCAGAAAAGATAAGGAAGGAGTCCAACATGTGTCATCCCTATCTATAGACTAGCGATGACAAGAGTCGCGACCCAGCTAATGGGCTAACCCACGTGGGATATGGCATGAGTGACTATTTGCTATTACCTGCAAAAGGCTGTAAATAGGGTTTCCGTGGATAGCTCCACGACAATGCACTCGGGAGGGGATACAGTGGTGATAGTCGTTGCTGTCCGGTCCAAGATGGACAAGGTTCTTCATCCGAAACCCTGACATGAAGGGGAGAACTACAACGCCGCCCCTAAGAGGAGAGCGAGGCCCGTAGGTGCCACCACCATCAGCGCCAAGACGTGAATCTTTTTCTCGTCAGCTTGCCCGTGCCACCAAGAAGAACCCAGGATAGCTGTGGTGAGCATCACCCTCTAGCTTCAGGTTTGAGCATCACTACTATCAAAGATGGAGAGCTAGCCCAAGCCACTTGCGGCTGTACCGCTCGCTGATGATAACCCAGAGGGAATCGCAACAGTTTTCGAGGGTAGAGTATTCAACCCAAATTTATTGATTCGACATAAGGGGAGCCAAAGAATATTCTCAAGTATTAGAAGTTGAGTTGTTAATTCAACCACAACTGGATAACTTAGTATCTACAGCAAAGTATTTAGTAGCAAAGTAGTATGATAGTAACATTAACAGCAGCAAAGGTAAAGATAGCAGTTTTGTAGTAATTGTAACAGTAGCAACGGTAAAGTAAATAAGCAAAACACAATATGTGAAAAGCTCGTAGGCATTGGATCAGTGATGGATAATTATGTTGGATGCGATTCCTCATGTAATAGTTATAACATAGGGTGACACAGAACTAGCTCCAATTCATCAATGTAATGTAGGCTTGTATTCTGAATATAGTCATACGTGCTTATGGAAAAGAACTTGCATGACATCTTTTGTCCTACCCTCCCGTGGCAGCGGGGTCCTAGCGGAAACTAAGGGATATTAAGGCCTCCTTTTAATAGAATACTAGACCAAAACATTAACACACAGTGAATACATGAAATCCTCAAACTACAGTCATCACTGAGAAGTATCCGATTATCGTCACTTCGGGGTTGTCGGATCCTAACACATAATAAGTGACTATAGACTTGCAAGATAGGATCAGGAACTCACATATATTCATGAAAACATAATAGATTTAGATCTGAAATCATGGCACTCGGGCCTTAGTGACAAGCATTAAGCATAGCAAAGTCATAGCAACATGAATCTCAGAACATAGTTGATACTAGGGATCAAACCCTAACAAAACTAACTTGATTACATGGTAAATCTCTTCCAACCCATCACCGTCCAGCAAGCCTACGATGGAATTACTCACGCACGGCGGTGAGCATCATGAAATTGGTGATGGAGGATGGTTGATGATGACAACGGCGACGAATCCCCCTCTCCGGAGCCCCGAACGGACTCCAGATCAGCCCTCCCGAGAGAGATTAGGGCTTGGTGGCGGCTTCGTATCGTAAAACGTGATGAAACTTTCTCTCTGTTTTTTTTCTCCACGAAAGCAAATATATAGAGTTGGAGTTGAGGTCGGTGGACATCCAGGGGGCCCACGAGGCAGGGGGCGCGCCCCCCACCCTCGTGGACAGGGTGCGGGCCCCCTGGTCTTGATTCTTTCACCAGTATTTTTTATATTTTGCAAAAATAATCTCCGTGGATTTTCAGGTCATTCCGAGAACTTTTGTTTCTGCACAAAAATAACACCATGGCAGTTCTGCTGAAAACAGCGTCAGTCCGGGTTAGTTCCAGTCAAATCATGCAAGTTAGAGTCCAAAATAAGGGCAAACGTGTTTGGAAAAGTAGATACGACGGAGACGTATCAACTCCCCCAAGCTTAAACCTTTGATTGTCCTCAAGCAATTCAGTTGACAAACTGAAAGTGATAAAGAAAAACTTTTACAAACTCTGTTTGCTCTTGTTGTTGTAAATATGTCAAGCCAGCATTCAAGTTTTTAGCAAAGATTATGAACTAACCATATTCACAATAACACTTACGTCCCATGTTTACTCATATCAATGGCATAATCAACTAGCTAGCAATAATAATAAATCTCGGATGACAACACTTTCTCAAAACAATCATAATATGATATGACAAGATGGTATCTCGCTAGCCCTTTCTGAGACCGCAAAACATAAATGCAGAGCACCTTTAAAGATCAAGGACTAATGAGGGAGTCCTGGACTAGGGGGTGTCCGGACAGCCGGACTATCATCGTCTGCCGGACTCCAAGACTACGAAGATACAAGATTGAAGACTCCGTCCCGTGTCCGGATGGGACTTTCCTTGGTGTGGAAGGCAAGCTTGGCGATACGGATATGTAGATCTCCTACCATTGTAACCGACTCTGTGTAACCCTAGCCCTCTCCGGTGTCTATATAAACCGGAAGGCTTTAGTCCGTAGGACACAACAACCATTACAACAATCATACCATAGGCTAGCTTCTAGGGTTTAGCCTCCTTGATCTCGTGGTAGATCTACTCTTGTACTACCCATATCATCAATATCAATCAAGCAGGAGTAGGGTTTTACCTCCGTCTAGAGGGCCCGAACCTGGGTAAAAACATCGTGTCCCTTGTCTCCTGTTACCATCCGCCTAGACACACAGTTCGGGACCCCCTACCCGAGATCCGCCGGTTTTGACACCGACATTGGTGCTTTCATTGAGAGTTCCTCTGTGCCGTCACTGATAGGAAGGATGCCTCCTCCCGTCTTCAAGGACGGTATTTTCACCAAAGGAGCCTTGGCCGCTGGCCAAACTATCCGGCTAGGTGGTTTTCTTATGACCGCCTGTCCGGCCACCGCTTCGACAATGACCTCTCAAGTCGTCAAAAGCAATCTTCACGTCATCTCGGAATTCGTCGAGCGGCTGGATCCAATAGATCTCTCGTCCGTAAATGAGCTCTTGGATCGCATCGCCGCCCTGGGAGTCGCTACAGACTACAACCAGATTGGGCTTAAAACCGATCTGAGAGAGATTAACTCTCCCCAGGTCACCCACCACGTTGCAGTGGTAGAGGAACAATGCGGCGACTCTTCCCCTGTATTGAAAACTAGTCATGTCCGAGCTGCCGAACCCTCCATGCCGGATCCCCGCGGAGGGACGGATGTCGATCAAGCACTGAACCTAAAGTCAGGCATTGGACCGGACTCATCGGACAACGTTCCACTTTCCAAACTTCCAAATTCGGAAACTTCTCGGCCTTTGAGCCTTGAGATGGGTAGGGTTCCGGACTCAATTCCACCCACCCGCCCAGACATATGCGATCTATCTCTAATCCGGCAAGAGCCCACTGAAACAGTACATCATTACTGGGCCAGATTCCTCCTGGTTATGGACAGGATAAAGGACTGCCGAGAGGAAAACACAATCTCAATCTTTTGCAATAATTGCACGGACGAGGGAATCTTGAACGCCATCAGCCGTCGTGAAGTTACACGCTTCGCCGACCTGGCGTCCATAGTACGAAAGTACTGTGCGATGGAGAGTTTCCGGAAAACCGAAATTAAGTTTTGGGACAATCCGGCCCCGAATACAACCCCAGTCCGCAACAAAAGGGTGCATTACACTCAGGCACCGGGTACAAAAACCAAAAAGCAAAAACCCCATAAAGGGCATGGAACCATACTGGAGGGGTGGCTTAGCGGACCCTGTAAAATTCACAGTACAGAGGGCGCCACCCCAACACATAGCCTTCGAGCATGTTGGATATTACGGCAGGTGGCCAAAAGTGGCGAGAAGCTTCTAGCCTCGGAAAACCACTCCAACAATACCGGTACGGTATCAACAGTCTTCGAGACCTTCGCATCAAATAATATGCGGAAACGAACAATCCGCAGCCTCGCCGAAGTCTACCAAGTAGCAACAACAAATCCATGGAGCGACACAGCCATCACCTTCAACGCCAACGACGAACCTAAATTCCGAACAGCCCGAGCACCAGCCGCACTGGTACTTAGTCCAATAGTGGACGGCTTTCGACTTACAAAGATCCTCATGGATGGCGGCAGCGGATTAAACCTCATCTACGAGGAAACTCTTCAAAAAATGGAAATAGACTGGAGCCGCATTGAGCGAAGCAGCACAACCTTCAGAGGAATAATCCCTAGCCGGGAAGCGCGCTGCACCAGAAAAATCACACTCGATGTGGGGTTCGGCTCGCCGGACAATTACAGATCCGAAGAAGTAACGTTCCAAGTGGCCCCGTTCAACAGCGGATATCACGCTATATTAGGACGAGAGGCATTCACAATTTTTCAAGCCGTACCCCATTATGGGTACATGAAGCTCAAAATGCCTGGGCCCGGCGGAATAATCACTCTCGTTAGTGATCCGAACATAGCACTCCGCGCCGAGAACAAGATAGCCGCATTAGCCCTTGAGGCACTATCTGAAGCCCTAGCGGCAGAAGAACTTACCGCGCTACGCTCTACTGTGAATAGAGACGATGTGATACTCGATAAGAGATCCAAGTCCACATCCTTTAAACCAGCGGACTAAATAATAAAATTCCAGGTCCATCCAACGGACCCGACAAAGACGGCTTCCATCGGGGCACAGTTGAACCCTGATGTAGACGCCGCACTGCGAGAATTCCTTCAGGAAAATTGGGACATTTTCGCCTGGCACCCTTCGGATATGCCCGGAATCCCACGCAGATTGGCAGAACACAGCCTAAATATCCTAAAAGGATTCAAGCCAGTCAAACAGGCTCTTCGACGATTTTCCGAACCCAAAAGACAGGCAATGGGAGAAGAGCTAGCCAAACTATTGGAAGCCGGATTCATCAGAGATATCAAACATCCGGATTGGCTAGCAAACCTGGTAATGGTACCAAAAAAGGACAAATCCTGGTGCCTATGTGTCGATTTTAAAGACCTCAACAAGGCCCGCCCAAAGGATCCCTTCCCCCTCCCCCGCATCGACCAGATAATCGATGCTACCGCAGGACACGATTCACTTTGCTTCCTCGACGCATACTCCGGCTACCATCAAATCAAGATGGCGGAAGCAGACCAAGCCACAACGGCATTCATCACTCCATATGGACCATTCTGCTTCAACACGATGCCCTTCGGACTTAAAAACGCCGGCGCAACATATCAGCGCATGATTCAAACATGTCTGGCCACCTAGATCGGCAAAACAGTAGAGGCATACATAGACGATGTAGTCGTCAAAACCAAACACGTCGAAACTCTAGTAGACGACTTGAGGCTCACATTCGACAACCTCAGAGCATACGACATCAAGCTGAATCCGGAAAAATGCGTTTTCGGCGTACCAGCCGGAAAGCTCCTGGGCTTCATTGTATCCGGTAGAGGAATTGAAGCAAACCCAGCCAAGATCCGAGCTCTGTCTCAGCTAGATATTCCAAAAGACCTCAAACAAATACAAAAATTGACTGGATGTGTGGCGGCTCTAAGCCGCCTTATCTCCCGTCTAGGAGAAAAGGCATTGCCCCTCTATGGCCTCCTTAGGCGCACCGAACACTTCGAGTGGACGGATGCCGCCACTGCCGGACTCGAAGAAATAAAAGCCATATTGGCAACAAATCCAGTCCTGGCTGCGCCCAACCTGGGCGAACCAATGTTGTTATACATCGCGGCAACACATCAAGTTGTAAGCGCGGTACTCGTCGTCGAACGAGAGACAGAAGGGCATAAATTCCCTCTTCAAAAACCAGTGTACTACGTCTCCACTGTGTTAACCCCCTGCAAGTCCCGTTACCCGCACTATCAAAAGATAGCGTATGCGGTGTTCACGGCATCCCGGAAGCTCCGACACTACTTTCAAGAGTGTTCGATAACAGTGGCCTCCGAAGTACCCCTCAATGATATTATAAACAACCGCGACGCGACGGGAAGGATTGCAAAATGGGCCATTGAGCTCTTACCATTCGATATAACTTACAAACCACGGCGAGCTATAAAGTCACAAGTTTTGGCTGACTTCGTCGCTGAATGGACCGAAGCCGAACTCCCTAAAGAGTACGGAGCATACTCCCATTGGATTATGCACTTCGACGGCTCTAAAATGTTGGCCGGATTGGGGGCTGGCGTCGTATTGACGTCCCCAACCGGGGACACAGTCCAATACGTACTTCAGATAATGTACACGGACTCCAACAACGCAGCCGAATACAAGGCCCTTTTACATAGCCTCCGGATGGCAATCTCCATGGGCATTCAACGCCTAGAGGTGCGCGGGGATTCAAACCTTGCAATATCCCAAATAAATGGAGACTTTGATGCCAAGGATCCGAAAATGGCAGCATATCGCAATGTTGTCCTAAGAATATCAGCTCGGTTTGAAGGACTTGAATTCCATCACGTAGCCTGGGATAATAACCAAGCAGCCGATATACTGGCACACATCGGCGCAAAACGTGACGCTGTCCCTCCAAACATCTTCCTGGAACGGCTCTTTAAGCCATTCGTACTATGGGAAGCGGAGTCCGGAAATAACAAACCGGAAGCAGCCGCACCAACCGACACAGAGCAATCTGACATAACCGGCGATTCAGCCGAAATAACACCTTCAGCCCACAACATAATGGCAGTAATCGCCCCGTGGACAGAACCATTCCTAGCCTACTTGCTTAGGCAGGAACTTCCCGAAGACCAAAATGAGGCCCGCTGCATAGTCCGGCGATCTAAAGCCTACAAGGTCCATGAGGGAGAACTTTATAAGAAAAGCACAACCGGAGTCCTTCAAAGGTGTATCTCCGAAGAGGAAGGGCGAAACCTTCTGGCTGAAATTCATGCCGGACTAGGCGGACACCACGCAGCAGCCTGGACTAGGCATTCCGTACATGATTTTATTGGCCGACGGCCCGGGCAGATGCTCAGGACTTAGTCCAAAGATGCGTTGGTTGTCAGCTCTTTGCTAATCAGAGCCATATGCCACCCACCGCCCTCAAAACTATACCCATTACCTGGTTGTTCGCGGTCTGGGGGCTTGACATGGTTGGACCCCTTAAAGGGGGAACCCACAAGCAAAGGTACCTATTGGTCATGGTGGACAAATTCACCAAATGGATAGAGGCCAAGCCAGTCAAAACGGCAGAGTCCGGACCAGTGATAGACTTTATATCCGGGGTAGTACACCGTTATGGCGTCCCCCACAGCATCATCACCGATAATGGCACGAACTTCACGGCCGACGAGGTTAAGTCATGGTGTAAAAACATGGGCATTAAGCTCGATTACGCTTCAGTCTATCACCCTCAAACCAACGGTCAAGTGGAACGAGCAAACGGTCTAATAATGAGCGGCATCAAACCCAGACTAGTGCGGTCACTTACGAAATCTGACACGCACTGGGTAGAGGAGCTTGACTCCGTACTCTGGGGGCTGCGAACAACGCCCAACCGTACTACTGGATTCACACCATTTTTTATGGTATATGGCGCAGAGGCAATTCTGCCCTGCGACATCATTCATGACTCACCTCGAGTGCGCATGTATGAAGAAAGAGAAGCCGAGCTGGATCGGCAAGACATCTTGGATGCATTGGAGGAGGAACGCGATGTCGCCAAGGCTCGTTCCACATTTTATCAGCAGCAGGCTCGAAGATATCAAAGCAGAGAAGTACGGGCCAAGACTTACAATGTTGGCGAACTAGTTCTACGCCTGCCGGACAAGAAAAAGGACAAGCTCAAGCCCAAATGGGAGGGCCCATTCATTATCGATCAAGTCCTGACCGGCGGAGCGTACCGTCTACGAAATGCGTCGGACAACCGACTCAAGCCGAACCCATGGAATGTAGCCCGCCTCCAAAGGTTCTATGCCTAGCGCCGGACTAAGAGTTCGTCCCCTTCCCCCGTCCAAATTTTTACATTTCATCTATCTTTTGTTTCTCTTTCTTCCCTCTTCTCTTTTCCTAAAAATCCATTAAGGGCCTACTTGCGCATTGATCGCACACACTTGATGTGCTATCCGCACTCATTATACCTGGGGGCTTCTTTACCAGAAGCTTAATTATAAGGGCTTCATGCCCAGCACATGTGTCAAGCTTCCACATGTACCTTTTACTCACCATTATATGCATCGATATGACTTAAGTTTTGGCCAAGCTAGGTTGCCTGGCTCCTATGCTTACCCCTACGTTCCCGATTGTTCGGCTAGGAGGTAAAGGGAGCACCTCTGCGATTGTTACTGTCGGGTCAGCCGGATGTGTACCTCAGACTGGGTGAAGCCGAAAGCTAGCGTTCTTAAGGGAATATTCGGTCGGTGATTTGAAAGATGATCCTTTTTTTACCCACTTATTTATCTGCCCCCAGATGTTTTTCTGCTCTTTTCGCAGTCCGGACATGCACTTTAGGGCATGCCTCCCAGGGAAAGGAACCCTTAACGGAACTATTCTCCCTGGAAGATGTTTCTTACTAACCATGTAATATAACATAACTAGTTGGGCACTTGTCTGATAAAGCACTCATGACCCCTACGCCTGGTCTCCATGCATACCCCGGTTGTTTCTTAACCGAGAAGGCATTCGGACACACTCCGGACTCTAGGGTCCCGAGGTTGAAGCGAAAAGGTCGGCAAAGACAAACGATCTATAATCCGGCTAGAAGGCATTTCACATGTCATTTTCAAATACATTATCAAATCTATTGACTGTATTCCTCCTCAATCCCGTCTAACAGGCTGTCTAATTTACAGTCCCGTTGGGAAAATTTAGCGGCCAACTCTACTTGGCCGTATACTAAACTCACAGGGATCTCCTTCCCATCGGTCCCCACAGGTCCGACCTCGGCCATGTGGTTGGGATCCGCCTTCTTGTACCGCGTCTTCACCATGGCCCAAGCCTCCCTGGCACCTTGGCAGCAGGCCGAAATCTTCCATAAATGGAAGCGCTGCCGCACTCCCTGAAGCTTCTCCGCAAGCTCCCCAAGGCCCTCGGGTAGGGAGAGGGCTGGCCATAAAGCCTGGACGACGACGCTCATCGCCTGCCGAACTCGTTCGAGCAACTGCAACAGCTCGGGAAGTTCATCACCCGTTGATACGGGCATCTCCTCCGCAGGGCAACCTGTGAGTACACCTACAAGACATATTTTTTCAATTGACTTCCTCGCCGAACTCTTCTTTTCAAAGGGGTCCGCTCAAGCACTTACTATAGATGCCGCGACGAAGCCGCTCAGTCTCCTTAACGGAGCCGGACAGCTCGGCCCGAACACCTTTCAGCTCTTCTCCGAGCTGGGCATGGGCATCCTGGAGCTTGTTCCTTTCCTGCTGCACCCTATTCAGCACCCTCTCGCCGGCCTTCAGCTGGCGCAGTAGTTCTTGCATATCCGGATCTTGTCCGGCAGCACCTGCAACGTCATTATTAGACTTGCGCGCACGCCGCACACCACTTATCTTTTTAAAATAATGTGTTACCAGGAGGGGTCTCTGTGTTTCCTCCTGCGGCAGCAAGTGCGGCCTCGAGTTGGGCCTTGCACTCTTGCAGCTCCTGAGACAGTTGGGTATTCTTCTCCGTAAGATCCTGCGTTTCAAATGATCCTTAAATCAGTTAATATAACTACTTTAAGTCTCGGGGGCTACTGGCATATACAACTATTAAATTCTCTTACCCGTATGTCCTTTACATACTGCTCCGTGGCTCTGGTAAAACCATCTTGAGCAGCACGGAGGTGCGCGTCCCCCGCGTTAAAGGCATTCAACGCCTCAGGGGAGAAGCACGCGTCACGAAATACTGTCCGGCGGTGCCTGTGGTTCATGGCGCTCTCCACCTCAGACTTGGTGGCGGACAGTCTGTCGGCATCCTCCGTTGGAGTATCCGGCTCGCGCCTTGCGCTCGCCTCCCCCTCCAGACCAGGTGCTGGAGCCTGGCTGGTAGAGGTTGGATTGGCAACCTCTACGCCCGTAGTCCGGCGGGCGCTTTTTCTCCTACAAAAGTCATGAGCACTCAAACGCTTCCTAGGAACGTTGCTCCAAATAATTAACTGCGAGCTATACCTTTGCGGCGATGTTTCAGTCCGCGCCGCGCTCCTCTTCCGCCTACTGGTCCGGACTGGCCTCTGTTGGTCAGCCGCCGCAGGCTCGGCTTCCCGCCTTGAAGGCGCTTCCTGCAAAACACCATCGTATGCGAAGGTCAGAAATGAGCAAGGAAGAGATAATGGTGTCGGGACCTCCGTCACAATCACCTGGGAAGCCGGATATAGTCCGGGGTAGTCAGCCGTAATGGCGACTAAAGCATTATCCATGCTGAGCTGGTGGAACACCCCGTCGGTTAGCTCCACATGTATGTCCGGATCCTCTTCGGAGGCCGGATCCTGGGATCTCTCTAGATCCTCGGGTTGCGGAGCTGGACTTATCATGTCCTCCACAATCCGACGCAGTTCCTACGTCGAAGACATAATATAAGAAGCTTAAACTTTGAAAGCATGGGTCGGGCCCTTAAAGTGTTCGCTTACCCAACGCCGAGGGTTATTCATGGAGAACCCATCCAACGGGTTCGTCTGAAGGAAGTCCTCCTTCTCCCCCTTGTACAAGCCGGACAGGATCTTCACCAGATCCTCGGCCGAATCCGGTCCTTTGCAGCCATGACGGGTGGCATCATCTTCCCCGTTGAAATCTCACATGGGGTGGCCCCTGTATTGCAGTGGTTGCACCCCCCCCCTCGCGTAATGCATGTTGCCATGACTCCAATCATGGTCAACCCGGAATGGGCCCAGTAATCTTATCCGGCCCATCAAATAATGGACGCTCTTGTCTTCCTCCAGTTGGGGGCTCCGCGGGCGCCAACTAAGGCGTTTCTTCAGAGGAGCATTACTGAACTCCGGGAGGCCGATCCGAACAGGGTCCGGCAGCGGAGCGTCTTCTATGTAAAACCATTCCGAAGGCCAGTCTTCGGACGCCTTCTTAGGGGTTCCGGATGGATATCCGGTCCCGGCAATGTGCCATATTTCGGCGCCGCCCACTTGATATATGGACCCCTCATGAGAGCAGGGTACGAGGCAGAACAACCTCTTCCACAGTGCAAAATGGGGCTCGATGCCCAGAAATAGCTCGCAAAGAGCTACGTAACCCGCGATATGCAGGATAGAGGCAGGCATAAGGTGATGGAGCTGGAGTCCGTAGAACTCCAGGAGCCCGCGGAGGAACGGATGTATAGGAAATTCGAGTCCCCTTATCAGATAGGGGACGAAGCATACCCGCTCCCCTTTGTTGGGACTTGGGGTAGCCTCCGCTTGCTTCCCACCTTGGTAGGTGGCCAACCCGGCTCGAACCGGGACCATGAAGGCCGGAGGGAGATATCCCTTTGCTTGGAGCGTCACCAGCTCGTTGTGCGGGACAGAACATCTCCGCCAGTCTCCTGGCAGTGGGCTGGGAGCGCGAGAGGAGGAGCCGCGTCGACGGTCCATGATGGAATGGATTTTTTTGGTCAGAGGCGCTCCGATGATTACTCGCGGAAGGAAGATGGTGTGATTTGGATCTGGATTCTTGCCTCTCTTATAGGCAGATTATTTGCACAGCCAGGGGGTAAAACATAAAAGATACCCTGGCTTTTCGCATTCGTGCGACGCGTGGAAGATGGCCATTATTGGGCGTGGAAGCCAAAGAAGCGCAACATTGATAAGGAAGCCGGACACTGTTCGGCAGGTACATGGAACTTAAAGGAGAACCCGCCTTGCAACGCCGAAGACTACATACGCGCTGGACCTATCGTCATTGAAGCCTGGTTCGGGGGCTACTGAGGGAGTCCTGGACTAGGGGGTGTCCGGACAGCCGGACTATCATCGTCCGCCGGACTCCAAGACTACGAAGATACAAGATTGAAGACTCCGTCCCGTGTCCGGATGGGACTTTCCTTGGCGTGGAAGGCAAGCTTGGCGATACGGATATGTAGATCTCCTACCATTGTAACCGGAAGGCTTTAGTCCGTAGGACACAACAACCATTACAACAATCATACCATAGGCTAGCTTCTAGGGTTTAGCCTCCTTGATCTCGTGGTAGATCTACTCTTGTACTACCCATATCATCAATATCAATCAAGCAGGAGTAGGGTTTTACCTCCGTTGAGAGGGCCCGAACCTGGGTAAAAACATTGTGTCCCTTGTCTCCTATTACCATCCGCCTAGACGCACAGTTTGGGACCCCCTACCCGAGATCCGCCGGTTTTGACACCGACAACTGACTAAACATTGTAATTCATGGTAAAAGAGATCCAGTCAAGTCATACCCAATATAAACTAATAGTAATGCATGCAAATGAAAGCGGCGATCTCCAGTGGGTGCTTTTTAATAAGAGGGTGATGACTCAACATAAAAGTAAATAGATAGGCCCTTCGTAGAGGGAAGCAGGGATTTGAAGAGGTGCCAGAGCTCGATTTTGAAATAGAGATGAATAACATTTTGAGCGGTATACTTTCACTATCAACATAACCACTATGAGATCTTAATATCTTCCATGCTACATACATTATAGTCGGTTCCCAAACAGAATGGTAAAGTATATACTCCCCCACCACCAACAAGCATCAATCCATGGCTTGCCCGAAACAACATGTGCCTCCAACTAGCAACAATCCTGGGGGAGTTTTGTTTAATTATATTGATTTGATTTGATCTTTTGATCATGGGACTGGGCATACCGGTTACCAGCCATTTTCTCGTGAATGAGGAGCGGAGTCCACTCCCCTTTGAGAATAACCCATATAGCATGGAAGATACAGACAACCCTAGTTGATACATGAGCTGCTGAGCATACAAAATAGAATTTCATTTGAAGGTTTGCAGTTTGGCATATACAAATTTACTTGGAACGACAGGTAAATATCGCATATAGGAAGGTATGGTGGACTCATATGGAATAACTTTGGGGTTTATGGAGTTTGGATGCACAAGCAGTATTCCCGCTTAGTACATGTGAAGACTAGAAAGAGACTGGGAGGCGACCAACTGAGAGAGTAACAACAGTCATGAACATGCATTAAAATTAATCAACACCGAGTGCAAGCATGAGTAGGATATAATCCACCATGAACATAAATATCGTGAAGGCTGTGTTGATTTTGTTTCATCTACATGCGTGAACATGTGCCAAGTCAAGTCACTCGAATCATTCAAAGGAGGATACCACCCTATCATACCACATCACAACCATTTTAATAGCATGTTGGCACGCAAGGTAAACCATTATAAGCTCCTAGCTAATTAAGCACGGCATAAGCAACTATAATCTCTAATTGTCATTGCAAACATGTTTATTCATAATTGGCTGAATCAGGAATGATGAACTAATCATATTTACAAAAACAAGAGAGGTCGAGTTCATACCAGCTTCCCTCATCTCAATCAGTTCATCATATATCATCATTATTGCCTTTCACTTGCATGACCGAACAGTGTGTATAATAATAATAGTGCTCGTGCATTGGGCTAAGTTGGAATATGCAAGCATTCAATTCAAGGGAGAAGACAAGGTAATATGGGCTCATGGTTAATTCAACAATCATGCATATAAGAGCCACTAAACATTTTCATTATGGTCTTCTCCTCTCGACCCCCAAAGGAAAGAGAAGAAATAAAACTATTTACGCGGGAAAGCTCCCAACAAGCAAAAGAAGAACGAGAAATCTTTTTGGGTTTTCTTTTAATTACTACTACAAGCATGGAAAGTAAACTAACTATTTTTTTCTTAAGGTTTATCAAACACACAAGAAGAAAACTAGAAAAAGAATTTAAACTAGCATGGATAATACAATGAAAGAGTATGGGCACCGACGACTAGAATGAGTGTGTGAACATGAATGTAATGTCGGTGAGAGATACATACTCCCCCAAGCTTAGGCTTTTGGCCTAAGTTGGTCTATGCCCATGGATCGCGGCTACTCTCCCCGGTGTACTGAGGAGCGTCATTGTACTGCCACTGACTGGCAATCTCCTCCGAATCCCACTGATAAGATGATGGACGATAAGGATCAAGTGGTGGTTCCGGCTCAGGCTCTGGAGCTGATGTCTGGCCTTGGTGCACGTACACGGCCGACGGCAAGAGGAGGTAATGGCCTGCAGTTAAATCAAACAAAGAAGGCGCAGGCAAAATAATAATCTCATTGTTTCTTATTAAATTTCAGGTTATACAGAAGCATCTTATCATCATTGTTAAAAATAAACTCATGTGCTACCATGCTCTTCTAATCTAGAAAAGTAGGAGGCAGCAGTGTCTCCTCTTTCTCATAATGCCTAATAGGTATCTCAAAGTGTCTAGCAAGGCGTGCAGCATAGATACCTCCAAAGATGGGGCCTTTGGTACGGTTCAGACTTAAACGTTTGGCAATAACGACACCCGTACTATAAGAGTTATCACAAAATAAAGCATGGAACAAAATAATAATATCAGGAACACTGAGGTTTCCACAGTTTCCGCGACCAATTAAACATCGACTAGCAAATATGGCAAAGTAGCATAAAACATGAAAGTGTATGCTAGTGATTCTTGCATCGGAAACCTTCCTCGATTCCCCTACAGTAATAGTATCAATAAAACCATCCACATATTTACGATGTGGTTCATCTGAACTACCCTCGAAGGGTATTCTGCAAACCGCGCAAAAATTACGTAATGAGATCTCCCTAGCCTCATCATATAAATTAAAAGCTACTGAAGGAGGTGAATTTTTAGGATAATAGTAGAAGTTTTGCATGAAAGTATTGGTGAGTAAGAGATACTGTTCGATCCGGTCGTGGAGGAAGTCGGTGAGGCCCGCATTATCAGCCAAAGAATAAAAGTTATCATAAATCCCGGCTGCCCTCAAGAAATTATCACAAGGCCATTCACACGGCCGTACTTCCGCTACGCGAGGAAGATTATACTTGGCCTTTTCTTTCTCCTTAGCTTGTTTATCGTTGGAGCCTTGGCTAGAAGAGCCCCTCAAAAATCTCTTCATCATTTCTGAAAATTTCTGAAATTTTTAGTAACTCAAATTAAAAGTGAATCAAACTCAACAAAACCGATAGAAACTACTCCCACAAGTGCCTAGAGCCTATATCATGCATTAGAATTACTTGGGACCTCATAATTTGACATGCAAGCTCAAGAACAGGGTCACCTAGGCAGGAAAAATTTGCAATGAATAAAGCACTAGAACAAAAACTAATTGGACCATTGGAGGAGTCACATACCAAGGAACAATCTCCTAAAGCAGTTGTGTGAATGGAGCTTTGAGCAAGGAGATCGAAAATCGCAGCAAAATGAGCTAGAACTCGTGCTTGAGCTGGATGGGGATTTTTTTGGGAGGAAGATGAAGTGTGTGGGTGTAGTAATAAGTGGAGGGGGGCCACCATGGGCCCACGAGGTAGGAGGCGCGCCCTGGACCCTCATGGCCAGGTGCTCGCCCCCCTACTGTGTTGTGCCTAAAATCCTCAAATATTCCAGAAAAAATCATACTAAATTGGTAGGGAATTTGGAGAACTTTTATTTTCGGGATATTTTTATTGCATGGATAATTCAGAAAACAGACAGAAAATACTATTTTTACTTTATTTAGACTAAATAACAGAAAGTAAAAAGAGGGTACAGAAGGTTGTGCCTTCTAGTTTCATCCATCTCATGCTCGTCAAAAGTAATTTACTAACAAGGTTGACCAAGTCTTGTTAACAAACTCATTCCGAATAACATGGAACCAGAGAAATTTCAAATAACACTAGTTTACCTCAACGGGGATATGAACATCCCCAATAATAAGAATATCATTTTTTTTCTTGATAGTAGGAAGAGGAAATTCAAAACCTCCAATAGTGATAGTTGGAATTTTTCCAATAGAATTGATGCTATGAACTTAAGGTTGTTTCCTCGGAAAGTGTACCGTATGCTCATTACCATTAACATGAAAAGTGATATTGCCTTTGTTGCAATCAATAACAGCCCCTGCAGTATTCAAAAAGGGTCTACCAAGGATAATCGACATACTATCGTCCTCGGGAATATCAAGAATAACAAAGTCCGTTAAGATAGTGACGTTTGCAACCACAACAGGCACATCCTCACAAATACCGACAGGTATAGCAATTGATTTAGCAGCCATTTGCAAAGATATTTCAGTAGGTGTCAACTTATTCAATTCAAGTATACGATATAAAGAGAGAGGCATAACACAAACACCGGCTCCAAGATCACATAAAAGCAGTTTTAACATAGTTTCTTTTAATGGAGCATGGTATAGTTGGTACTCCTGGGTCTCCAAGTTTCTTAGGTATTCCACCCTTAAAAGTATAATTAGCAAGCATGGTGGAAATTTCAGCTTCCGGTATCTTTCTTTTATTTGTAATGATATCCTTCATGTATTTAGCATAAGGATTTACTTTAAGCATATCAGTTAAGCGCATACATAAGAATATAGGTCTAATCATTTCAGCAAAGTGCTCAAAATCCTCATCATCCTTTTTCTTGGATGGCTTAGGAGGAAAAGGCATGGGTTTCTGAACCCATGGTTCTATTTCTTTATCGTGCTTCCTAGCGACAAAGTCTCTCTTATCATAACATTGATTCTTTGATTGTGGGTTATCAAGATCAACAGCAGGTTCAATCTCTACATCATTAGTATTACTAGGTTGAGCATCAACATGAACATTATCATTAGCATTATCACTAGGTTCATGTTCATCACCAGATTGTGTTTCAGCATCAGAAATAGAAATATCATTGGGATTCTCAGGTGTGTCTACAACAGGTTCACTAGAAGCATGCAAAGTCCTATCATTTTTCTTTTGTTCCTTTTAGAAGGACTAGGTGCATCTGGATTATTTCTCTGGGAATCTTGCTCGATTCTTTTAGGGTGGACTTCAGGATACAAAGGTTCCTTAGTCATTTTACCAGTTCTAGTACCCACTCTAACAGCAAAATCATGTTTATTATTTAATTCATTGAGCAAATCACTTTGAGCTTTAAGTACTTGTTCTGCTTGAGTGGTAACCATAGAAGCATATTTACTAATGAGTTTAAGTTCACCTTTAATTCTAGCCATATAATCACTCAAGCGTCCAATCATATAAGCATTACTCTTCAATTCTCTACCAACATAAGCATTTGAAATTTTCTTGTCTAGCCATAAAGTCATCAAATTCATCCAAACATTGGCTAGGAAATTTAGTAGACGGTATTTCAACTTTATCATATCTATAGAGAGAATTTACCTTTACTACCTGTGTCGGGTTATCAAGACAATGTGTTTCTTCAATAGGTGGTAAATTAAGACCATGAATTTCTTCATCAGGAGGTAAATTCTTAACATCTTCAGCTTTAATACCTTTTCCTTTCATAGATTTCTTTGCCTCTTGCATATCTTCAGGATTGAGAAATAGAACACCCCTCTTCTTTGGAGTTGGTTTAGGAATAGGCTCAGGAGTTGGCTCAATTGGCTCAGGAATTGGCTCAGGAAAAGTCCAATTATTTTCATTAGTCAACATATTATTCAATAGCAATTCAGCTTGGTCGACTGTTCTTTCCCTGAAAACACAACCAGCACAACTATCCAAGTGGTCCTTGGAAGCATCAGTTAGTCCATTATAAAAGATATCAAGTATTTCATTTTTATTAAGAGGATGATCAGGCAAAGCATTAAGTAATCGGAGAAGCCTCCCCCAAGCTTGTGGGAGACTCTCTTCTTCAATTTGCACAAAATTATATATTTACCTTAAGGCAGCTTGTTTATTATGAGCAGGGAAATATTTAGCAGAGAAGTAATAAATCATATCCTGGGGACTACGCACACAACCAGGATCAAGAGAATTAAACCAAGTTTTAGCATCACCCTTTAATGAGAACGGAAATATCTTAAGGATATAATGGTAGCGAGATTTCTCATCATTAGTGAACAGGGTGGCTATATCATTTAACTTAGTAAGATGTGCCACAACAGTTTCAGATTCCTAGCCATAAAAAGGATTAGATTCAACAAAAGTAATTATCTCAGGATCGACAGAGAATTCATAATCCTTATTAGTAACAAAGATAGGTGAAGTAGCAAAAGCAGGGTCATATTTCATTCTAACATTTAGAGATTTCTGTTTCCACTTAGCTAATAGCTTCTTAAGATCAGATCTATCATTGCAAGCAAGAATAGCTCTAGTAGTTTCTTCATCCATAACATAACCCTTAGGAACAATAGGCAAGTCATACTTAGGGGGAGAACCTTCATCATCACTATCTTCAATAATTTCATTCTCTCTGACCCTAGCAAGTTGTTCATCTAGAAATTCACCTAATGGCAAAGTAGTATCAAGCACAGAAGTAGTTTCATCATAAGTATCATGCATAGTAGAAGTGGCATCATCAAGAACATGCGACATATCAGAATTCATAGCAGTAGCAGGTTTAGGTGTCGCAAGCTTACTCAAAACAGAAGGAGAATCTAGTGCAGAGCTAGATAGTAGTTCCTTACCTCCCCTCGTAGTTGAGGGAAAAATCTTAGTTCTTTCGTCTTTCAAGTTCCTCATAGTGATCAGAAGATATAAATCCCAAGTGCCTGAAAGAATAGAGCTATGCTCCCTGGCAACGGCGCCTGAAAATAGTCTTGATAACCTACAAGTATAGGGGATCGCAATAGTTTTCGAGGGTAGAATATTCAACCCAAATTTATTGATTCGACACAAGGGGAGCTAAAGAATATTCTCAAGTATTAGCAGTTGAGTTGTCAATTCAACCACACCTGGATAATTTAGTATCTGCAGCAAAGTAGTATGATGGTAACGGTAACAGCGGCAAAGGTAAAGATAGCAGTTTTGTAGTAATTGTAACAATAGCAACGGTAAAGTAAATAAGCAAAGCACAATATGTGAAAAGCTTGTAGGCATTGAATCAGTGATGGATAATTATGTCGGATGTGATTCCTCATGTAATAGTTATAACATAGGGTGACACAAAACTAGCTCCAATTCATCAATGTAATGTAGGCTTGTATTCTGAATATAGTCATACGTGCTTATGGAAAAGAACTTGCATGACATCTTTTGTCCTACCCTCCCGTGCCAGCGGGGTCCTAGCAGAAACTAAGGGATATTAAGGCCTCCTTTTAATAGAGTACCGGACCAAAGCATTAACACGTAGTGAATACATGAACTCCTCAAACTATGGTCATCACCGAGAAGTATCTTGATTATTATCACTTCGAGGTTGTCGGATCATAACACATAGGTGACTATAGACTTGCAAGATAGGATCAAGAACTCACATATATTCATGAAAACATAAGAGGTTCAAATCTGAAATCATGGCACTCGGGCCCTAGTGACAAGCATTAAGCATAGCAAAGTCATAGCAACATCAATCTCAGAACATAGTGGATACTAGGGATCAACCCTAACAAAACTAACTTTATTACATGGTAAATCTCATCCAACCCATCACCGTCCAGCAAGCCTATGATGGAATTACTCACGCACGGCGGTGAGCATCATGAAATTGGTGATGGAGGATGGTTGATGATGACGACAGCGACGAATCCCCCTCTCCGGAGCCCCGAACGGACTCCACATCAGCCCTCCCGAGAGAGATTAGGGCTTAGCGGTGGCTCCGTATCGTAAAACGCGATGAAACTTTCTCTCTGATTTTTTTCTCCGTGAAAGCAAATATATAGAGTTGGAGTTGATGTCGGTGGACATCCAGGGGGCCCACGACGCAGGGGCGCGCCCAGGGGGAGGGGGCGCGCCCCCACCCTTGTGGACAGGGTGTGGGCCCCTGGCCTTGATTCTTTCACCAGTATTTTTTATATTTTCCAAAAATAATCTCCATGGATTTTCAGGTCATTCCGAGAACTTTTGTTTCTGCACAAAAATAAGATCATGACAGTTCTGCTGAAAACAGCATCAGTCCGGGTTAGTTTCATTCAAATCATGCAAGTTAGAGTCCAAAACAAGGGCAAAAGTGTTTGAAAAAGTAGATACGACGGAGACGTATCAGCTGCCAAAACGACTGAGAGGCCGAGCCACTAGTACCGCCATTGTGGCCACCGAAGAGCCAACCCATGTTGACCATCTTCCGGGGCCACCATCTCGGCATCCATGTCCCGCTACACCGTTGACCATCCACGTCACAACACACCAACCCTAGTAGGAAGAGTAGAAGACAATCCTTCCACACCTAGCCCAACATCAGTCCATGGGTTTGGGTCCCCAACTAGTCCCGGTGGACCAGTGCTGGGAGGGGCGCATGACCCCAAGACTGCTGACGACCGTCGCCGAGCCGGCCCCAGTCAAACCTCTCTGGCCTCGACTAGGTGAGCTCAAAAAACGCCAAGTCCGAGGACATAGGCACCGATCCATAGGATGGCGAAGCGACGTCACGACCACCACCACCGACCGCCGCATCCGTGAGGACATTGCTCACGGCCACAGCCTGGGCCAGACCCAACCTCACCTACTCGGGGTGACAACTCCGATCCGCCTCGGGCCCAGATCCAACCCGCCGAAGCACAAACCCTAGGATAGAGCCATCGCGTGCATAGCCGGTACCTTGCCCCGCACGCCACCGACTCATATCTAGGAGAAGTGAGGAATCCATCGGCACTCAGCACCGCCTGTAGGGCCACAACTGTCGTACATCGCATCATCTCCCCAACCTGCACCGTCCCGGGACAACCGACTAAACATAGGTCGGGGAACCACCACCGATACCACCAGGAGGCAGGGCAGTAGCCTCCGACCCGCGCCGCCACAACCCGTGTCGTCTGCCAGCCAGATCTGGCCGCTGGAGCCAGGCATGCCCCATCATCAACATTGCCTGTCACACTGCCTGCCACACCTGCGCACCGCCTATCTAGGGGAGCATGCTTGCACCGCCCGCGCCACGCAAGAAAACGCCAGTGCCCGGCGCTGCTGGTCGAGCTTCACCCGATCGTGCCCTTTGGTGGTGGCAATGTGGGAGGAGGGGGGCTGGAAGCGGCGACCTATGTCACCCTCCCCGACGCCTCGCTTGGGCGACACTGGAGGGGCTAGGAGGATTTTTTTTCAATCTACACTTGTCTCCTGTCATATTTCCATCCTATATAATCTTGCATCTCTCCGGTTATAACCCTGGTGGCCCTTAAGTTGCTGACAGCCAGTGGCGGACCCACCATTGGGGCGAGCTGGGGCGGCCGCCCCGGGTCGCCGGCGGCAGAGGATCGACCCCCACCTACCTATCTTCCTCCAGCAGCCGTCACCACGTCAGAATCAATCTTCAGAAAGCTAGCGGCGGCGGCATTTTTGTTGGTGCGGCAGCCAGCGATCAAAGGGGTAAGAGGAAAGAGATTTGGGCCGGCGGGCTGGGCTATTTTCTACAAGCCCAAACAGACGCCTCTCCACTTGACAAGCCCAGACAGAGACAGACGTCCCTCCCCTTGACAGGCCCAGATAGAGACAGACGTCTCCTTTCCTCGTCAAATAGGAAAAAACAAAACCAATCGCTCGATGCCTTCCAGAAATCCCATCGACCACCACTCAAAAAAAGAAAGAAATCCCATCGATCCGTTCCCCTCCCTTTGCTGACGACTCAATGCGACCTAGACTGCTTGTTGCTGCGGTGTTGCGCCGCTGCCAGAGGCCAGGGGTCCCCGCGGGAGGGGGGTCTGCATCTGCTCAATACTGCATCGGTGGGGGAGGGGGCTGGTACTGCGGCGGCGGGGGCGGTGTTGGTGCTAGAGGTCGGGCCAGCGGTGGGGGGGGGGGAGTGGGTGGCAGTGCCCGTGATGGATTCCGGCGAAGAGGTTGATTGGATAGGCATAGCTGTTGCTGTTGAACTCGAAGAAGCTAAGGCTGAGGTTGCTGATGTGGCAGGGGCGGTAGCTTCGGCGGCCAGAGCCAAACGAAAACGACCGGCAGGTATCCTCTTCTAGTCTTCTTGTATCTTTCCTTTGATATGTTAGTTGGAAACTTGAAATGTTGAATAGCAAATAGCCATGGGTGGTTAGCAGTAACAGGACATTAAGTTTTGGTGCCATTTGATGTTGTAGGGCATTCCTCAGACATTTAATTTAGCTGATGTGGATCTTGATCCTGGCACACGTAAGCAAATTGAAGAGTATGCAACTTCAGAAATCAGAGATGAAATGAGAAGGGCGTATTTGTCGAACGGTGTGGGATGTTTATATGGTCATGATTTTCCTCGTACTCATTTTGGGAAAGATTGGCGGAACTTTAAAATATACAACTCCCATCACACTTGTGCTCATTCATAATTTTGTAGGTCTCATTTGGAAATTGGAATTATGGGATCATATTGTGGCATAAGTACGCATTTCAAGCGACAAGAGTCCGTGTTAGCAATGTACTAGTTTTTAACACCCTTTTTATTCTTTTGTTGTTGAATGCTATGAGTTTTGGTTGAATAGAGTTGCATTTGTAGTGAAAAAAATTACACATTAAATATTCGCCCCAACTAAGTTCAATTCCTGGGTCCGCCACTACTGACAGCTAACACTACTAGTCCCTCCTTTCTGGTTTATTAGGCATGTATGTTTCCTATATTGATAATTAGACCACTATAATACAAGTTATATGTCAAAAAAATATCATTAGAAACTTCAAATTGTATATTTTCTAATGGTCTAATTTTTGGACTATGCAATTCATGTTATGTCGGCGAAATTATCAATCCTGAAATACCCGTAGGTCTAATAAACCTAAAAGGAGGTAGTATTATTTTCATTTATTCTTGCAACGAAAAGCTATTAGTATCTTTTTTAGCCAAACTCGCAAGCTTTATTAATGTGTCACCACATTTACAAGGATGAATAAAAGGTCACGGGCTGGCCAGACATGGCGGTTAGCCCCTAACGTAAGTGCGTGCTTACATACTATATCTCGTCGACTGGACCCAAGAACAGTACAATAGAGCAATACTCGAAATCACTAGTTAAGGAGTACTCGTTGCGAAGATCACTTCAACTTTCCCAGGTTACAACCAGTGGCACGCTACATGTGCGCCACTTGTCGCAACCCGAGAGTTTTCCCTTTTTTCATAGATCTGTTTATTCAAAATGTTTTATCTCTTAAACCGTGCGTCCAAATCTCGAACCGCTTTCGCCGTTGGATTCCTTGCGTCAAGATCTACAAAACTAGATCCCATATTGATAAGTTTTTACTAATTTTCTTCACAAGAAAACCGGACGAAAAAACCAAATCGGGAGCACGGGTTTGTCTCTTTCCGAAAGAGCCACGCCCGTGCCTCTGACAAAATCACAGCCGTGCCTCTCGCGGAAGCAAAACCGTAACTCTCGTGAAAGAAAAAAAAACAGAAAACGCGTTTTTTTTCGTTTCCGAGGAGGCACGGCCGTGACTCTCGCGAAAGCACAACCGTGGCTCTCGCGGAAGCAAAATCGTAACTCTCGTGAAAGAAAAAAAAACAAAAAACGCGTATTTTTCGTTTCAGAGAGGCATGTCCGTGACTCTCGCGAAAGCACAACCGAGCCTCTCGCGGAAGCAAAACCGTGACGCGAAAGGAAAAAAAAAACAGAAAACGTGTTTTTTTTGTTTCCGAAAGGCACGGCCGTGACTCTCACGAAAGCAAAACCGTGCCTCTCGCGGAAGCAAAACCGTGACTCACGCGAAAGGAAGAAAAAAAAACATTTTTTTTTGCAAAAAAAAATTTGAAAACTTTTTTTTGGTCGAGAACCTAGGGAAGACCAGTGAAAAACCAAAACATCGAAAAAATTAAAAAAAACAGTTTAAAAAGCCGAAAACGCGTGCGAAAAAATAAAAAAAAATCGAAAGGAAGCGTCCAAAACGCGACACGTGGCGAATGACTGAGAGCGCGCCAAGTAACACTGATTGTTGCGAGGCTCCTTCGCTCGTTAATTAGTTGCTCTCAGCAATACTAGTGCGACAAGGCAGTGGGCCTTACCGCTTAGGATTTGGAAGGCCTTGTCCTGGGAATCAAGTATTCTGTTGCCCGGTTAAGCTGAGATGAGCTAGGATTCTATTGCCTGGCTAAGCAAGATCAACGCAAGAATCAAACCTACCTAGTTTGCTCAAAATTTGCTTATGTCTGAACCAGTTTTCTTGTAGCCCAGTTATATAGCACGCGCACCAGATTCAAACAGAAACAGAAACCAATGAATTACAACTACCTCGAACCTGCACTCTCACTTTTTTTTGTCCTTCCCCTTCTATAGGCTTCACCATCTAGCCTTCAACCATAGTCAGGTATTTGGTACAGAGGTACCTTATCAAGTATTTGATGAAAAACTACCACATTAGGGGTTGCCGTCCTACTGAACTACCACATTCAAAAAATTGATTGATAACTATCAAAAATTTGGAAATCCCTTGTCAAAGTTCGACCTATTTTCCTAGAGCATGTTAAATTTAATGTTGGCAATGGGACGTCCGTCCGCTTTTGGCTGGACTGGTGGACGGGAGATGCCCCCCTTGCTGAGAGCTTTCCGGTTCTGTTTTCCTATTGTCCTAACCCGGCTATCTCCATCGCGGAGGTGGCGGCTAATAACTGGGATTTGGCCTTTCGTCGGGCCCTGTCTCCTGAAGAGTTGGAAGATTGGCAAAGTCTCTCTGCCCTCTTCCCCGTGCTCTCGGAGTCGGCCGACGAGGTTGTCTGGCCCCACTCGGCTTCTGGTAGATTTACGGTCAAGTCGCTTTACTCTAGACTTATTGGTGGTACTTCTTCGTCCAGATTTTCCTGTGCTTGGAAGTCCAAAGTCCCACCTAAGATTAAAATTTTCCTTTGGCAAGCTTTTCGTGGTCACCTGCCGACTGCTGACCAGATTAAAAAACACAATGGGCCTGGCTCTGAATTCCGTCATTTATGTGGGGCTTTGGAAAACTCGGATCACATTTTTTTCAATTGCGTGCTGGCCAAGTTGGTGTGGTGCTGTGTCAGATCGTGGCTCCAGGTCCCTTGGAACCCCTCCTCTTTCTCCGATATTCGTACTCTAGCCAATGCTTTGGTTGGGGTCACCAAGAGGGTGTTTTGGGTTGGCCTGGGTGCCTTATGCTGGGCCCTCTGGACCACTAGGAACAAATTTACTATTGAACATATCTTCCCATCTAAGCCTGCTGACGTTCTTTTCAAATCATGTATATTGTTGCAGCAGTGGAGATCATTGACTAAGGAGGCTGATCGGGATGCCCTGGACCTTCTCACCAACAAAATTCGGGCTTCGGCATCTCACATCTCCAGTCGGGATCATGTTGTCTAACCTTGATGGTGTTGTTTGAGGAGTTTAGGTCTCTTCTATCCGGCCTGCGTGCCGTGTATGGCAGTTGCCTGTACCCTTCTTCCCCCGGCGACTCTTTTATACTCTCTCCGTGCGCTATATGCGTTCTCCTCGTTGACTGTTATCCTGTTTGGTCTTGTGTGACACTGCCGTGTGGCTTTATTTATAAAGTCGGGCTATGGCCTTTTCTCTAAAAAAAAATAACTACCAAAAATTTCTAATTTTGTGACAAAAAAATACCACTTTTGAAAAATGGTCAATTTTAGACGATTTAAACACGTTTATTACATGCGGGACACACCCGTCAGAGCTGATGTGGCGGCAAAGTCAACTCCGTTTATTTTAACCGTTACGTTGACTATTATTACAAGTGGGGCCCACCTGTCAGCATCAATCTTCTTCTTCCTCCTCCTCCTCTCTCTCTCTCTTTGGCATTTCCTTGAACACCTTCTGTGCACCCGGGCTTGAGCTCCGAACTCCTCCATGGCGACGCCCCGGCGCAGCACCTCCCTGGAGTTGGTTGGGGACTGGTACAGCGGCGCAACCACGGCGGCTGGAACTGTGGTAGAGGCCGCCGAAGCTGATGGAATTTCCTCCGAGGCTGTCGGTGCCACCACCCGACGCAGCTCCTCGACGACGGCCTCCTTGAGGATCTTGTGCTCGAGCAACTCGGTGCGCAGGCGGGGCTCATGCTCCTGCAGCTCCTCGAGGAGGCGTGCGAGCTTGGCGGCGTCAAGTGCCCTGGTCGCGCTCGCCAGCTGCACCTGCACGGAGTACGAGAGGCGGGCAACGAAGAGCCCCGGGAGAGCTCGGACCAAGGCAAAGCCTCTTCCAGCTCCTCGACGAGGCGCACGAGTTCGGCGGCGTCCGGCACCATGGCCGTGCGGGCCGGCTGCACCTACATGGAGGAGCGGGGGGCAGGTGACGAAGAGCCCCAGTAGCTCATGTGGGAGCTCGAACCAAGGCGAGCACTTGCTAGGTTGGTTCGTGCGTGTCGGTGGTGGTTGTCGCCGGGCAGAGGTGACATCGTCGGAGTGACGCGAGGGGGAGAGGTGGTCGCCGGAGTGGTTGGGCAGCTCGGGCTCGCCCGATCCAGACAAGATCGAGGCATGAGGAGAGGTGAGCGCCTGCAGTGGAGGACCGCGGAGGTGGCTCTCGGGTGCACATAAGATGTTTGAGGGAATGGCAAAGAGAGAGAGAGGAGGAAGAGGAGGAAGAGTGATGCTGACAGGTGGGACCCACTTGTAATAACGGTCAAAATAAACGGAGTTGACTTATGCCGCCACATCAGCCCTGATGGGTGGGTCCTGCATGTCATAAACGTGTTTAAATCGTCTAAACTGGTCATTTTTCAAAAGTGGTAGTTTTCAGTCACAAAATTCGAATTTTTTGGTAGTTGTCAGTCAGTTTTTTCAATGTGATAGTTCAGTGGGATGGCAACCCCTAATGTGGTAGTCTTTTGTCAAATACTCTACCTTACCTGAAGCTAAATAAGAGTGTAACCTTATCCAAAAGCAACTATGGAAACAACAAAACTTCTGTTTGAGTCGAGTCCCCGTATCATATTTGGGCAGCACTATTACCTAGCTACATGCCACATTTCTGTCCTTCGAAGCAGTGTAAGCAGGGGGGTTTATCCAATCCTGTCCACTCATTATGCTTTTGCTTTTAAGCCACATATTCACCATGAGTCATCTATCATGTGGGATTCTCTGCTTTTTCGGCAAGACGACGCCCATCTTGCACCGACCATTCTATCGTGATTTGATGATCCCGTGGTGTTATTGACATCATACACACAATCTGTGATTCATGAATTATGACATAAGATACTTAGGGGGTAGGGGCAGTACGAAAGCTAGAGGAAAATGTGAAGAGCGCATCAGAATATTGCGAAAATCGGCATCTAGTAACCATTCTCCCCAAAGAGGAATCCAACGCAACTACTTTTCAAACTGTTCACCAGGCCTATGGGCATAGATTCTAAAAACTAGTGATGTCTTATAGTGTGCTAATTGGTGTCGCTGCAGAAGTTTCACTCAATCAAAAAAATCAGTCCATCATTCAAGCATAGGAGAATAATGCTTTAACCTTCTGCCGCCTTTTCCAGGGCTATCGCATATCATTGAAGCTCAGATAAAATTCTTTTCTGGACGAGCCTTTTAACCAATGCCAGTGACCGGACCCTGGTCGCAAGAAAGGTTCAACCACAGTCTACCACCACACTCCCGTAGCCACACAATCGTTTAGATGTATAGATTCCAAGGGGACAACTTTTATTTAACATAATGTTTATGATATAACAGTTACCCAACAACCCTTTGGCTGCACTATTTTCCGTTCCATAGTAAAAGAGAACTGCCATACCCCACTATTAGTGGTGTAATAACCATGTGAGAGCATCTCTAACAGATTCCCCAAAACAACCCCTCCACTAAAAAATCATCAAAAGGTTGAAATAAACGTACTCGAACGACTCGCCTCAACCATCCCCAATACCAAAAAAAAACAGGGACGCCAAAAAACACCCCCCCACACACACACTGTACATGGAGGGGTTCCATATCCCACATTATTTTGGCGGGCTTCAGCACCACCCGCCTACTCTTACCACCACCACTCCTGACCGGCACCGCCTCCACCCAGCCCGCAGTGCCATTCATCCTCCCCTCATTCTGCCGCTGCCGCTTTCCGGGCCCTGTCACTCATTCTGACGTTGTGGGGCCGCCTCCAGTACCCATGTCCTCGTCGCCGCCTTTGGTCACCACCGCCATTTCCGGTTGTCACGGCTGCCTGCGTCCCTGCCTCACCATGTGCAGCACCCATCCTCGCCTCGTGCGTCACCACCTCCTCCTACCCCTCCTCTCTGCCTATGAACTCCATCATGGTGCCTCCTCCTCCTTGTTAGCCAACGTCATTGTTGACGCCCGCAGGGTGTTTGATAACATTACCGGCAAGTGTTTCTTGCGAATTTTTATGATCAATGTGAACTGTAAATTGACATGTTCCGTTTCTTCTGTGTAGACGAATTCTCTGTTCTATATGATCAATGTGAATATTGTTTGGTTGATTTGAATTATTATCATGTGAAATATAAATATGAGTTTTAATTTGCACGCACAATACAGGGAGAGAAGTTGACTAAAAAAGGAATTTAGGGGCGGGGGTGGGGGTGGGGGCAGGCGTACCGGTGGAGGGGGAGGCGAGTTAGGGGTGGTGCAAAAAAGAGCTTTTAGGTGATGACTCTTTAGGGAAACTGATGGCGATGCTCTAAGTGAGTAACAAAGGGTTAAATGTAGGTGCGCTAGCATGACACACTTTCTAGGAAAGTATTCTTTGATGATGTCAACGGTAATAGAATTAGCTTTTATTTTTATGAGCCGCCTCCACACCTTTCCTCTTAACCTAGCCACCTCCACCGCTCCAACTCCCTCCCAGGTCACTGGAGGATGTCGTGGCTAGATTATAGTCACTTATTTGTGAAATTATAATAACTTGGTTACCATATTACTAAACAACATTCTCCACCCATACAAGACTTGCATGATTTTTTTTTTTGTGATATGGTACAATCATTTGCATGATGATAAAACTTGAAAACTCATTTTCTAGCTCTACATAACATGGTAATGCCTAAAACATGCAAATTATTGTGCAATGACAATACATCATTATCATGGCAGCTGTCGGTTATTAATATGACACTTGCGGTAAAAAAATCATCAAGAATGACAAAATGGGATCTTGTTTTGAAGCCCTCACCATTAGTGAAGACATACTACTAGTTGGATTAATGGTTTGTAAGATAAAATAAGTGTTACAAATAATTTTGCAATTAACATACGCATACATGTGTCGTCTATATAGAGGATTAATTCCATGGGGAGACAATACATGGTGCGTGCCCCAAATATATTTTTGGATCAATGGTTTAGCAAGAGCTCTACTGAAAAGATCAACAATTCGAATAAAATTACTTCTTTCGGTGATAGTCGCAAGACTCACGTTACCATCAAAGTCGAATCCTTATCCTCCAATCATGAGGCATGAAGTCCAAGTTGATGCAAAATTTAAGCAACTTGAGCAGGTGTTTGCACCTTTTCAAATCTGTGCACCTCAGGATAGTGAGCACTTTGAAGCGTGTCACGTGGGAGATTCTCATGAGCACGGACATATGTACCTTTTCCTGATGTACATGCCGTATCTCCTTAGGTGCAAAAATCTATTTCTGTCTCTTGTTCCTGTCATAACTACATAAGCTTGTTTCTTCTTGCAAGTCTATATAAAATTCTCGCAAAAGAAATGTTTATCTTATAAAATATTTCCAATTCATGTCAAAGTCCATAGGGTGCATTGGGACCACCGCGTTTGCATAGTTCTGTGGTGTTCGTTAGAAACAAGTAGTTCAGCTATAGGACATATATTGGCTTGAGGATGAACGTGTGACACATAGGCTAGAATATAACTGGTAACCGGAGAAGCATATTTCAAGATTTTGACACAGAAATTTGTGATCTGAACACCAAGGGTTATGCGTAGGCTTGCCCAATAAAGACATCCTCACTTAGTTCTTCTTTTGGTGAACAAGGAAAAGGGAGATAGTAATCTTTGCAAGTCAACCTTATTGGCCACTCTGTCCGTGAGGGACTTCAAATCAATCTTCAGTCCGCACATTGACTCAAAGCTCATCAGCAGGAATTTAAGATTCATGGGAAGAAGAAGAATGTGTAGGGTCAATGTGGGTTTGTACATAAACAAGTCATATTAACAAAGGATAACTTGATAAAGCGCAACTGGACAGGATCTACTAGGTGTAGTTTTTGTGATCGGGATGAAACCATCAAACACCTTTTCTTTGAATGCCCGTTGGCCAAAGTTTTGTGGCAGACGGTGCACATTGCCTTTAACATTACTCCTCCAAATTCTGTCAATACGTTATTTGGAACGTGGCTTGTTGGGATAGAGTCCGAAACAGCTAGACACATTCGTATAGGAGTATGTGCTCTGTTGTGGGCAATTTGAAATTGCAGGAATGATTTGACTTTTAACAGAACAACAAATATTCATTTTTTGTAGGTTTTATTCCGAGCCATTGTGCTGATCCGTATGTGGTCGTTACTCACTCCGACGGAGGCCAGAGAGCGTTTGGTTACTGGATCTATCCGGTGGGAGATGGTAGCACGGGATATCTTCAACTGGTTTGGATGGCGGTCATGTACTAGGATAGGCGATTAGTTTTCCTATCTTTGTTATGCTAGCCAGTTGTGGCCTTTTGGCTTTTTGTTTTTGGCGCTGTGGCTCTTTGTGAGCTGGCCGTTACTTTGTTTCAGACTATATGACTTTGTTGAACCTATTTGCTTATCTATAAAGGTGGCCATATGCATCGTTCTGATGCAGAGGCCGGGAAATCCCCCTTTTCGAAAAAAAAGGTCAATGTGGTTTAAAACCAGACCATGTGAGCGAGAAAACCACTTTGGGTTTGGTGAGGGACCAAACCTCTCAGATTTTGAAAGATGAGGGACCAAAGGGTATACGGAAAAAGTTAAGCAACCAAAAATCAACTTCGCGAACAATTGAGGGACAAAAATCATCTTCCACAAATGAATTTATTTATTTAAAAATGAGTTATTTATATGGCTAACAGTAATAGCCACCATGTCTTCCTTGTGTTACAGTTTTCCTTTGCAACCTGCTTCGTATCAAAGTCCCAAAAATTGCTGGTCAATAGTCTATGTTCTGATCTTGAATCTCGAATACCACAGGAGTTGCTATCATGCTTCTTTCTGTACTTGGAATATGACTAAAGCTGGAGCCACTTGAAACTAGTTGTAAGAGGAGCATCCGTGGAAGGAAAGTATGGAACTTTCTGAATGACGCAGACTATTGAGTAAGTTCTTCTACTTAATTTAGTTGATGCATCTCGAGCTTACAAGGTAATTTCACGTTCCGTGTATGCTACAACACTACGTTGTTTTTTGAGTGAATCGGACGGGATTTCTATGAACTGAATTTTTATAAATTTTCAAATTACAAAGTATGGTACAAGGAGGAAGAAGGAAAATACATGAAGCAACTGAGAGGTAGCTGACCTACAAAATTAAGAAGACAAAACTGCGTATGTGTTGATGTGTATGTCATCTTTGTTATTGAGTAGAATCATGATAGTTTCCCTACAATAATGTTCGTTTTGGTCTATAGAAAGCTTAATCAAATTTACCACAGTATATATATCACCAGAAAATTTTGGGCCTAAGGTATTACTCCCTCCGTCCGAAAATACTTGTCCGAGAAATTGATAAAAATGGATGTATCTAGAACTAAAATATGTCTAGATACATTCATTTCTCCGACGAGTATTTCTGGACAGAGGACCAGAAAATTTTGGGCCTAAGGTATTACTCCCTCCGTCCGAAAATACTTGTCGGAGAAATTGATAAAAATGGATGTATCTAGAACTAAAATACATCTAGATATATTCATTTCTCCGATGAGTATTTCTGGACAGAGGGAGTACTAAAGAAGGTGCCTCTAATCTTTAGTGTGATGTATGCCTACTTGTCAAATATGTAAAACATCTAGCAGAAGTGCGTTGCGTCAAAACTTGGGTTTAACGTCATGTCTTCGTCTGGCCGACGGCTGCGTGTTTATATGCTGGGGCGCGACTCTCAGATCGCGCACATGGTTGAGATTACAACTTGGGATACAAGGGATAAGAGGATAGAGAGAGATAGAGTTGTTACAAAGATAAACATGCTAACAACCTGGACTATCCTAGCCGGACTCCCCTTGGGACGTACGCCATCAACCTGTCACGACTGGGCACACAATGCGTTGCTTAACATCCTCCCTTAATCACAACTTTGTCAAGTTGAGATTACGCTTGAATTCTTCGAAACTTCTTGTGGGTAGTGGTTTTGTGAAGCCATCTGCAACTTGATCTCTGGAATGCACAAAACGAATCTCTAACTGGTAATTTGCAACTCTTTCTCTGACAAAGTGAAAATCAATTTCAATATGCTTCGTTCTTGCATGAAACACTGGATTTGCAGATAGGTAGGTAGCACCAAGATTGTCACACCATAGGCATGGAGCTTTAGTACTCTTTATACCAAGTTCCTTCAACATAGACTGTACCCAAATAATCTCTGCCATAGCATTTGCAAGTGCCTTGTACTCAGCTTCTGTACTTGACCTGGATATAGTAGCCTGTTTCTTTGCACACCATGATATTAGATTTGGTCCAAAAAATACTGCAAACCCACCAGTGGAACGTATGTCATCTATGCATCCTGCCCAATCAGAGTCTGAGAAAGCACTGACTAGGGTAGACGAAGATTTACTGAAAGTAAGACCAAGATTCATAGTATTTTTCACATATCTTACTATACGTTTAGCAGCAGTCCAATGAACTGTGGTGGGTGCATGCAAAAACTGGCATACTTTGTTTTTTTTTGAGGGGGCATACTTTGTTAACAACAAATGAAATATCAGGTCTTGTCAAAGTCAAGTACTGAAGTGCTCCTACCAGACTTCTGTAGTTTGTACTGTCCTCTTGATTCAAGGGATCTCCTTCTGTAAGTGAGAGTCTTTCTGAACTAGACAAGGGCATTGGTGACGGTTTACATCCTTGAAGACCAACCCTTCTTACCAGATCAGTGGCATACTTTTTTTGAGAGAGATGAAGGCCATCTTCATGTTTCTTTACCTCAATTCCTAGGAAGAAATGCAAATCTCCTAGATCCTTCAGAGCAAACTCAGCACTTAGATCCTTCAGAAGTCCTGTTATTGCTTCATCAGAGGAACTTGTGACAATTATATCATCAACATAAATAAGAACAAATATGGAGGTATTTGATCTATTATAGATAAATAGTGATGTATCAGACTTTGAAGGGACAAATCCAAGTGCTTGCAGTTTCTGACTTAGACGTGAGTACCACGCCCTAGGAGCTTGCTTTAATCCATATAAGGCTTTATCAAGTTTGCACACGTGTAGTGGTGAGTTTTTGTTTACAAACCCAGGAGGTTGCTTCATGTAGACTTCCTCTTCCAGAATTCAATTGTCTGAACATCCAATTGTCTGAGACTCCATCCCTTAGAAACAGCAACAGACAAAACAAGGCGAATAGTGGCAGCTTTAACAACAGGACTAAACGTGTCCTCATAGTCTATGTCGTACCGTTGTTTGAACCCCTTTGCAATGAGTCTTGCTTTGTAACGATCTATAGATCCATCAGACTTTCTTTTGATGCGAAACACCCATTTGCAATCAATTAGATTTTTACCTCGTCGTGGAGGCACCAAGTGCCACGTTTTATTTTTCTTCGATGCCGAGTATTCTTCTTCCATGGCCTTTCTCCACCTTGCATCATTCATTGCCTCTTGAACTGAACTAGGTTCACCTGTGGAGCAACAAGCAAGGCCAAATTTTGTTTTATAATTAACATGTTGAATTACCCCTTTTTGGAGACGAGTCCGCGGCTGCACCGGCGAAGCTGCACCACTCCGAGGCGCAGAAGATCCCGCCTCAGATCCCGAAGCAGATGCGCCTGGCGCTGTCCCTGCAACGTTCCTGGCGCCAGGATCGTCTGTGGCTGTAGCGCGCACGGAGCCCGTTGTGGGCGGCACAGAAGATCCCGTGTGTGCTGCGGCCGCATCATTACGCGATGATTGCAGGGGATCAGCGCCGGATCCCGAGCCTGCGGGCCCCGTCGAATCAGTGTGGGGCTGAGCGCCTGCTGTCGGATGTCGGCGCGCGTAGCAGCGGGGTCCATCCGCGGGCCAGCGCCTCTCAGGCAGACACGTGGTCGCCTCGGATTGGCGTGACCCGGTGTCTTCAGGTGGGCGAGTCGCTGGTGCCCACGTGTCGGCTGGAGAGTTGACGCCGCCGCGCCTAATAGGTGACGCGGTTTCTGGCGCGCCGTGCGACGCGGTTTCTGGCTGCAGCCGCTCAGACTCCGAGGTGGATAGCCTGGGCAGGTGCTGCAGTAACGATCCCGAGGAGGATTTGCCTCCCAAACCTGGACACATGAAATATTGCCCATTGGGGCTGATTTCTTGATCATTTTGGGTGATTTCTTCACTAGTTTTGCTTCCTTCTGCTGCATCAACACATAGCTCATGCACATGGTTATGAGAATTAGTCAATGATGAATCAACGCAATTATTATCCCCCCTTTGATCAAGACCGGTGAGATGAGAGGGCAGAAGCAAAATTTCTTGGCGTAGTAAAGCGCCAGCGTTTGGATGAAGATCAGCAAAGGGGAACTTGGTTTCATCAATGACCACATCACGTGAAATATAGACACGGCTAGTAGAGACGTCTAGGCATTTAACGCCCTTGTGCATGGCACTGTAGCCAATGAAAACACATTGCTTAGACCTAAACATGAGTTTGCGGTTGTTGTAAGGTCTAAGATTGGGCCAACAAGCACAACCAAACACACGAAGAGAAGTGTAGTCTGGTTTGGTATGGAGGATTTTTTCTGTAGGTGTTTCATTGTTGATGACACGACTTGAAAGCATGTTAATGAGATGAACAGCGGTGAGGAAAGCCTCATCCCAAAACTTTAGTGGCATGGAGGCGCCAGCAAGAAGAGCTAAGCCAACTTCTACAATGTGACAGTGTCTGCGTTCTGCCGACCCATTTTGTAGATGGGCGTGTGGACAAGACACATGATGAGAAATACCAAGTTCTTGAAAAAATGAGTTGAGCTTTTCATACTCACCTCCCCAATCAGATTGGAGGGCAAGTATTTTACTATCGAACTGATGTTCAACGAGTGCTTGAAAGTTACGAAAAACTTGAAATATTTCAGATCTTTTCTTAAGAAGATAGATCCATGAATATTTGCTATAGTCATCGATGAAGCTCACATAGTACGTGTGTCTACCGACAGAGGACGGGGCAGGCCCCCGCACATCGGAAAAAATAAGTTGCAAAGGTTTGGTAGAAACACTAGTAGAGATCGGATATGGCAACTGATGACTTTTTACTCTTTGGCACGAATCACAAATGGTTTCAACATCACGCTCTTCAACATATGGGAGCTTATTTTTCCTAAGCACTCGCTCAACTAAAGAAAAAGCTGCATGTCCTAAACGATCATGCCACCGTGTGGAAGATAGCTTGGTGGCACTAAAAACTTGTTTATTGAACCTTCTTCGAAGCTCCGGAATCAAAGGATAGAGCCCGCGAACGCATCTACCTCGGTACAGTACCTTCCTCGTTACCTGATCCTTGATCAAAAAGAAGAAAGGGTGAAACTCGAGGAAGACATGATTATCAATGGCAATGCGGTGAACGGAGAGAAGGTTTTTAGATGCACTAGGGACATGCAAAATTTTGCGAAGATGAATTGGACGATGCGGGGTTTTAATAATTGAGTGACCAACATGACGAATTTTCATACCTTCTCCACTTGCGGTGTGGATGTGGTCTTGGCCGCGGTACTTCTCGCGCATGGTCACCTTCTCGAGTTCGCCGGTGATGTGGTTCTTAGCGCCACTGTCCATGTACCAGTTTCTGTCCACGCCGTACGACCCATCAGCCGCGGCAGCCACCTTCTCATCCTGAGAGTCATCATCATCATCGTCGAACCTGTACCAGCAATCCTTGGCCGAGTGGCCAAGTTTGCCACAGATCTGACACTTGACTGCATCAGGGCGCGAGCGATTGGAGTTGTTGCGGCGGCCCTGGTTGTTGTTGGAGGAGGGCCGGCCGCCGCCACCGTTATTGCCACGATGGTTGTTGCTGGTGTTGGGGCCGCTGCTGTGCCTGCCCCGGCCGCGCCCGCGATAACGTGAACCGCCACCACGACCGCGCATGGCCGCGTTGGCGGAGGATTTGAAGCCGCCGCCAGAGTAGCCCCCTTGGTAGAGGGCAACCCGCTGGTCGAAGTTGCTGATCATGGCGAACAGATTGTCGAGCGAGATGGGCATGGTGCGGGCATCAAGCGCAGAGACGAGGGGCTGGTACTCCATGTCGAAGGCGGCGATGATGTAGGAGACGAGTTCACCATCTCTGAGTGGCTTGCCAGCAGCCGCGAGCTCATCTGAAAGTGAGCGCATGTGCCCGAAGAAGCTCGCCACGGGCTGTGTCCCCTTCTGCGCGTTGGCGAGGGCGACACGGATATTGTTGACGCGGGACAGAGACTGGGACGAAAACATGTTCGCCAGTGCTGTCCAGAGATCTTGCGCATGATCGATCGTGGTGACCTGCACAAGGACCTCCTTGGAGAGATTATTCAGAAGGTATCCAAGTACCTGTTGTTCTTCACGGATCCAGACTGGATGAAGGGGATTGGGTGTAGTCGTCTCCTTCCCGTCCTTGTCCTTGATGACAACGAGTTTGGCCGGCTCAGGCATGGAGCCGTCAACATACCCGAAGAAGCCCGCACCACGGAGCTGCGGCGTGACTTGAGTCCGCCAAAGGATGTAGTTGGTGCGGGTCAGCTTCTCGGTAACCTGACCAGAGAGGTTGGCCGGTGCAGCGCTGGAGGAGGCGGCCATGGTGGTAGCGGAGGTGGTGATGGGGATGGTAGATGGGATGTGGAAGAGCTAGGCTGGTACCATGTCAAAACTTGGGTTTAACGTCATATCTTCGTTTGACCGACGGTCGCGTGTTTATATGCTGGGGCGCGACTCCCAGATCGCGTACATGGTTGAGATCACAACTTGGGATACAAGGGATAAGAGGATAGAGAGAGATAGAGTTGTTACAAAGATAAACATGTTAACAACCTGGACTATCCTAGCCGGACTCCCCTGAGGACGTACGCCATCAACCTGTCACGGCTGGGCACACAATGCGTTGCTTAACACGTTGGGCATGCTTTTCTGCAGCTTTATGCAACGATATTATCACAAGTCACTGCAATTCCAAGCTAACCCCTAATCGAATTAGTTCTACTTCAGTTTTTTTATTTGCTTTCATCTCAGGTTAACAACATTCGAATGCACCTCGTAGCCTGAAGAACATATGTGTAGATTCATACATATGTTCTGCATTTTTTATTTATTTATACTTAATAGAACTAATAATGGAAATCAAATTATGTTTGCAAAATTAATTAATATTGAAAAGAAGCCACCAGAACATGTATATGAAAATCAACATACAGTGGAAATGTAATTCGTTAGCTTAGGAGTAGATATTGTTTTTATAGTTATCATTTATATAGCGTTGTCCTGTGCAACTATACAGAGTCCCTTCACTTTTGTTGTGTAGGTCCAAGATTTAGATGAGATCTAGCTGTCCCACTTGAGCAGAGTCTGAACCTATTAACGATCCTTGATCAGAAACAAACCATAACAGTTCCATGTTAGATCGATCTGTCCATCATATAGTTTCTACAAACGGAACTAGGTTAACTCTGCATCCGATTTGTCTGCCATCCAAAAGGAACAGACAAAAATTCAGGGTGGAGAACCTACTCTGCTATCGTTTCTGACCAAAAGGAAGCATGTTCTGTTCCTTTTTAATCCTCCTGAACCAGAGGAAGCCCAACAAGGCTTTGTCTTAATCTCCACTAGTACCTTCAATTGGGGAAAAAAATCTCCCCTAGCTCCTAATAAGCTGGTTGGGGTTTCACCCTTTGTCAAGAGAGTTACCCCAATTAAATACGATAAAAAAACTTAGCAAGGAAGACAAGTTTGTTCCATCTGTGATGTGTCGCATAAGAGAATCTGCACAAATCTTGTCCTTTTGGATGTCACATGTAAAGAGTGGTATAAAGCATGCGGACACTCTATTAACACCTGTAATACAAGTCCAGCATTCCATCATTGGTGGATTAAAAATCTTTGAAAATCTCTGCTTCAGAGACTAGGCTGAATGCCAACACAACAATGCTAGCAGTTCTCTAGCATCTAGCCTTAGAGGTGCATTGATTCTCAGGCAGTGTCTTACATAATCGGTCCTGCTTTTACAAACTGGAATCATAGCAGTACAGATAATTCATGGTAATGGTCTGCAACTGATGGTGCACATTGTTTGTTCCTAGTGTCTACAACAGACATTCCATCAGTGTACGTACTTTGTCGGGAAGAAAATTCATTCAGCGTACGTTTGCTTTCTAAGAGAAAATGTACGTCGAAATTCCCAGCACTGCGGCTTTATCTGGTGCTAAATATTCTTCAAGTGAAAGTTCTAAGATATATCACTCAGTAAGGATGTGTACGCATTTTTCACGTACTGCATCAGGTATGTATGTCTAAATGTTTGATATATCACTCAGTAAGGATGTCACGTGTAAAGAGTGGTCAAGTCAGCAACTTCTTCGCGAACGGCAGAGGCCTGCGGCAGGGTGACTTAGCCTCTCCGATCCTGTTCCACTTCGTTGCTGATGCCTTCTTTCGCATCTTGTCCAGAGCTGCCTCCCATGGTCACATTTCTCCTGTCATTTCGCACCTCATCTCGGATGGAGTCGCTCATCTTCAATATGCTGACGACACTATCATTATGGTTGAGCTCAGCGACTCTTGCATTGCTCACCTTAAGTTCATTCTTCTCTGTTTTGAGGCTTTGTCGGGGCTCAAAATTATTTTTTCTAAGAGCGAAGTCATTGTTACCGGCATTGATGACTCTGGGGCTATGAGAGTGCCCGTCTCCTCAACTGTAACCTTGGGTCTTTCCCCTTCAAATATTTGGGCCTTCCTATTTCGTCGAGTGTGTTACATGCGAAAGATTTTGCTCCTGCATTCGCTAAGGTTGGCAATAGGGTGCTCCCCTGGCGTGGGAGATACAACACTAACGCTGGAAAACTGGCGTTGATTAACGCGTGCTTATCTTCTCTACCTATGTTTCTTATGGGCTTCTACCTTCTCTCGGCTGGTACCCACGCAGGCTTTGACAAACATAGAGGCGCGTTTTATTGGAACGCAGCAGATAATCGACGTAAATACAAACTTGTTAAGTGGCAGCTCATGTGTAGGCCGAAAAACCGGGGGGGGGGGGGGGGGGGGGGGCGGGTTGGGTATCATGAACAAATGCCTCCTGGTTAAATGGTGGTGGAAAATCATGTCGAATGGAGCTGGTTCTTTATGGTATTCTATCCTTAAAGCCAAGTACTTCCCCCACTCCAGTCCTATGTTCACGTTGGCTTGGCGTGGGTCGCAATTCTGGAAAGACCTGATCCGGATCCACCCGCTGTTTTTAGCTCATGTTAGGTTCATTGTTGGCGACGGCTCCTCCGTCCGTTTTTGGCTTGATTGGTGGTGTGGAGACTCACCTCTCTCTGTGAGCTTCCCTACTCTGTTTTCTCATTGCGCTAATCCGAACATTTCCATCACGGAGTTGGCGGCTAATAATTGGGACCTCGCTTCCCGACGTTCCCTATCGCATAAAGAGTTGGAAGACTGGCAAAGGCTCTATGCCTTCTTCCCTACGCTCTCAGCGATTCCGGACTCGGTGGTCTGGCCTCTCACTTCGTCTGGTCATTTTACGGTTAAATCTGTGTACGCTAAGCTGATTGGTGGTTCCACCACCAATAGATTCTCTCTAATTTGGTGGGCCCGCATTCCCCCAAAGATTAAGATCTTCCTCTGGCAGGCCTTCAGAGGTCGCCTTCCCGCGGCCGATAGATTTGCAAGAGAAATGGCTCAGGCTCGGAGTTCTGCTCCTTATGTGGTGTTATGGAGAATACGAATCATATTTTCTTTAACTGTGTGCTTGCCAAGCTTGTTTGGAGCTGCGCTAGATCTTGGCTCCATGTCTCCTGGGGCCCTTCATCCTTTTCTAAGCTAAGAGGCCTCGCCAACTCTTTGGCAGGCGTCACAAAGAGGGTCTTTTGGGTGGGCATGGGTGCTATTTGTTGGGCGTTGTGGACTATTAGGAACAAGTTTACTATTGAACATGTTTTTCCTGCTAAACCTGCTGATTGTTTATTTAAAATGTGCCTATTATTGTAGCAGTGGAGATCATTGACTAAGACGGAGGACCGAGATGCCCTTGATCTTCTCCTATCTAAAATCCGAGCTTCGGCGTCGTTATTATCCAGGCAGGAGCATGTTCCTTAGGTGGTTCTGGAGCCTCTTCGTCTAGTAATTGGCTATGTCGTCTTCCTTCTTTCCGGCCTGCGTGTCGTGTGGTGGCCGGGTGCCATGTACCCCTAATACTCTCGTTTACCTTGGGTCTGTGCTTGCCCTCGTTTGGGTCGAATCTCTGCTGCTCTGGTGTTTTGGTTGTGTATCTGTTGACTCTGCCTTGTGGCTTTATTTATAAAGTCGGACGTATGCCTTTTCTTTATAAAAAATAACTCTCCACTCGAAGTTTTAAAAGTCCGACCAAGAAGTACCAACCCATTTGGGCATCACTCAAAAAATATTACTTACGAAATATTTTTTTTCTAGTGATAGGTAATGATTATCATAATATATATATACCCTTTGTTCCTAAATATAAGACATTTTGGCAGTTTCATTTAAACTGCCAAAACGTCTTACATTTAGAAACAGAGGTAAGAATAATTTTATGTCCCCTTAAAGCTTCAACGGTCCAAAGAGAATCAGCTTGCCATTTTTGCATGTTCAGCAGGTGCTTTAGGCATATTTAGCCTATGGTAATTACTAATCATAGTAGTCATCTGCTTAAATTACAAATAGTCTCAGTGAAGATAGGGAGACAAAAAGAGATGAAAGGGGCCTCCCCCTCCTCTGGCAGACCCGAGGAGGCGATGCAGATTCTCCCAGGCATTTCATTTCGTACAATGAAAATATGAAATGAAATCTCTCCTCTCCTTTCTTCTTTCTTTCTTCTTGTGGCTCCTATGCAAGCTTGTCGCTGATTTGCCCACTGGTACTGCTGCTAACACCTCCAATCCACCCCTACCATTCCCAAGCATTATTCTCCAGCTAGCCTCTCCTCCCACTATATAAGCTGCACCATTGCCACCACTCTTGTTGCATACAAACACAAGCCAAGCCTGGTGATCTAGCAACCATAGTAGCACTAGTGGTAGTAGTAGTAGTAACAGTAGTCATTTCAATCCACCTTAGTTTTCTTTCTTGTTGAGAAGCCACAGCTAGCCCAGTCAAGTATGAGTTCATCGTGGACATTCAAGCAGAACAAGGTGTTCGAGGTGGCGCTAAACAAGTACGACAAGGACGCGCCAGACTACTTCCAGAACGTGGCGCGGGAGGTTGGCGACGGCAAGTCGGTGGAGGATGTGAAGAAGCACTTCGCGGAGCTGGAAAAAGACGTGAACGAGATTCATACAAACGGTGCCGGTAGCAGCAGCAACAACACCAAGGGCGGTGGCAGCAGCGATGGGCAGAGGTAGTAAGTAGTCTGTCCGAATCTCCTAGTTCTGGACTGTTCCATCCATGCACATGCATCATCACATAATTGGCCACCCTCTACTACTCATGCGGTGTGTGCAAAGGGAAAGGGCGGTGTTCCTTTCGGCCGGCCTGGTTAGCTTTCTCCGTGCAGTCACTTGCACTGGATGCTTTATATTCCTTCCATACATGCATTTCCCTCTACTAATATGCATGGTCTCTTGCTCTACATGTCCGGGGCATTTCCCTCTACTAATATACATGCATTTCCCCTTGGGCATCGACTTCTTTGTTCCCTTCTTACTCTACATGTCTTGCAAACGCTATATTTCGTTATCTCTTGACCTTTAGGAAAAACCTATGTTTGCCCTACTGAATTTTGTTTGTAGTTTATGGTCTTGCAAATGTAGTAGCATTGACTCCTTTACCATTGTTGGGAAGCTAGTTACTTGACTAATCCATGAACATATTTTTGTTCCATCACTCATTTCACCGACCGTAGCCAATCATCACGAGCTTTGCTTTTTCACATACATATCATTGTGGAAAGAGCACATGCTCGTACGTGCTAGCATTTGCTTTGTCTGAACAAATATTATCTTCCTTTTGCGATATTGTTGCGTTATCGTCCTTGAAGCTAGTTTTGCCTAAGCAAGGCATGAACTCCTCACTAAAACCTTGCGGTGTATTAATTTCTAGGAGCCCTTTCTGATAAATATTAACCAATCTGGTAAACTTTTAATGAGATTAACTTGCCCAGAGCATCAATTGTAATTGCAACTCAGTCAAACTGGTCATAAAGGAAATCATTGGTTTTTGAAAGCAACATGCAAAATAACTAGGTCTTAGTTTTTCTTTTACATTTTAACATTTTTTTTGTGTGAAATACCTGACGTTTTATCCAACAGTGATTTAGTCATGTACTTTAAACACGACCAAGATAATCTTCCTTCGCCTATGACCTGATCACAATTTGTTTCGCCAAGAAAAATATATTCAAAACGGTGTTGCTCAGAGATCTTCCACGTGGCGGCTGTACTAGTGAACTGCTGTCAGGTTTATCACTTATATAAACACAGGTTTACCACTATATAAACACAGGTTTGTTTTTCTGGCTTTGTCAGTTGGTCTTATAAAGACGCTGAAGAAAGGACAGCGTCAGAATATATCCTACTGATAACTAACCTCAAAAGCAGCGCGCCTTTATTAGGCTTATAAGCTACTGTATGTTTTAACCATAGCATGCCCTTAATTGGCAAAAAAAGGAGATACCACAGTTGGGGCGGGAGACTAATTTGTCCGAAATACCAAAAAAAGTGTAGTAAGCAGGCAGCTAGAGCATGCTTTTGCTCAAGATTTGCGCTTAAAAGCTTGCGGGCTCAGACCCTTAAAGCTTGCTGTCCTTTCGACGGGCATAAAGTGCCGCTCATCTTAACAGTTGATGTTTTTTGTTCTCTCCTTTCGCATATGGACGTACAGGACAAATTCCAATCTTAGGTTTCTTCCTCTTGCCCCCCTAGCTAGACTAGAATAGATCCGCTTCTATATGTTATTTCCAAATTAATGTCCTTCACTGGAAAGACCCTCTTCTTTATTTCTGTCGGCATCTCTTCCTTTACAGGGAACATTCAGACTTGTTACAATGTGAGCCAAGCATTTCTATTTCGTTCGTGGATTTCATTTTCAGCCATTAAATCTATGCCTATATCAATCCGTGGTCTTTTCAGTTTTTCAGTTCCCTCGTTGCCTCCGGAACATAGGTAGACTAACCCTCGGTTTATTCTCTCCTTTTTCCAGGCCTAGGTACCTGAAGAGGCAGTGACCGCTGGGCTGGTGCAAGACTCGAGCACAGCTAGCATCCTGCCTGCCTTTCCAGCATGAAACCAGTACTATCTACACTACTAGATACACATGACCCCATGGTGATCGTTATCGGGTCATAGCTCTCGGATGATGATGGCACTACGACAAGAATAAAGTCCGAGACATAATCAAGTGCCGCATCGGAGCTGTATCTTCCGTATATTTTGTACGCGTTGTCTTCGTGTATATGACCCACACCACGAGCCATGTCCCCAGCTATGCGTGTAGCAGTGGTACCGCCGGAGGTATCGGACGGGACGGGCGCTTGTATGCTGGTGCAGTGGTCTGTCTCCCAGTCGAATCTGTTACCTGATATATATATTTGTCTAATGGAAATTCTGGTCTACGGACTACTTATTGCCGGTGGCGACTTCTGCCATGACATTTTTCGGCTTTGGACTCGCGCGTCATCGGGAATTCTCCGGTCTCCTTTTTCATGGCGTGTCCCAAAAAATAGAGTAGCTTTACATTTTTTTCTACTCGCGATTCAAATAGAGTAGCTCTATATAAACCTTGGGGAATCCTTATTTCAGGAAAACCAGAATGGACGGCACATATAGCTCAGAGTGCTAGCGCCCCGCGGGGGGGGGGGGGGGGGGGGGGGGGGGGGGGCTCCTATGCGACGCTCTCTGCTTCGGTCGAGGTTTCGTGCTGGTCGCGGCTCATCTAGGCCGGCCTATATTAGAGTGGCACTTCACGTGATGGAAAAAATGCCAAAAAATAGAGTCGAGGTTTCGCGCAGGTCGTGGCTCATCTAGGCCGGCCCATATTAGAGTGCCATGTGGTGGCACTTCACGTGGTGGAAAAAACGCTAAAAAATGGAGGGTTAGATCTGTGAATCAAACCCCAGACTTTGGGGATCATAACGTGCAGTGCTAGCCGGTCCGCCCGACAAGCTTCTGAGCTATAAATGCAACGCGGCTGTTTAAGAAACAAACGACAGCGGCAAAATCTAAACATTCAGAACCTAGGCCGGCTACCAGTGAACCAAAATGTGTCGAAATTGGGGATCCGCAAACTCAGTAAGGTTGGAACTCTGGGGCGTGTATGAAGAACCTCCCTTCACCGGGGACGCATTGCTCGCTATGCCCAAGGCTCGATCTCACCGTGCTCGCGCGATTGCTGAGAAGGAAAGAACATAGAGATTTATCCAGGTTCAGGACACCTTGCGGTGTAAGATCCTACTCCTGCTTGGGTGGATTGGCTTCACAAGGAGGCGGTGGATGAACTAGTACAGTGGTCAGCAGCCTCGCGAGGGCTCTGCTGATGAGGATGGATCAATCAGGGTGGCGATGAGTCCATCCCCCTACGGTGGAGGCTAGTCCCTATCTATAGTGGCCCTGGTCCTCTTTCCTTATCGCACAGTCGGGAACGGATCCCACAACGGCCAATTTTGAACGGGGACAGGAAGTACATCTTATCCTGACGAAAGGTAGTCTTCGCCTGCAAAGGTCCTGGCCATGACGCAGCAGTGGGCTTGGCGATGACATCCGTCCTGCCGAGCTCATGATCATGGTCTCGTTGCACCGGAAGGGAAATCTTTGGGCATCCCTCGGGAACCCGCGCATGTCCTTGTCTCTTTAGCACCAAAGAGGATACTGTCACTCCTGCGCCCGCCCCACCTGGCCTTGGTCGTCATGGCTCACGTCATCATGAGCCTCATGAGGCGGGAGGTCTGCATAGAAAACTCGCTCCTCGGGAGGCAACCTGCGGAGGCCGCTCCTCTGGAGGTCTTGGTGTCGTTTGCCTCGTAGCACCGGGGCCCTCGCAAGGGTCTTGTCTCGGGGGGCTGCAGCTGGGCCGTACCGGGCCGTCAAGGAGGGCGACGTGCTAGGTCGCAGGCAGGCAAGTCTGGGTATCCTTGATCCCAGAACGCCGATAGTAGCCCCCGGACCCAAGGTGTGCCCGGCCTGGCTTCAGGGTGAAGGCAAGGAGTGAAGGGTGAAGCGCCACGGGCCCCAATCGCCTGCAGAACAGGCTCGGCGCATGGCGCGTGACGGGACGCTGGCGCCCCCGCTTCCCCATGTTGCCTCGGCAATTGTCCGGGCTGACAAAAGCCTGGCGCACACTGCGGTTCCATCATTGCTCTTCTACCTCGCGCCTCCCTCCTTCTGCTCAGATCCCCTCTCCTTCGTGAGAAGTTCCTCCAGATCTGAGCGAGGCACTGTCCTTCTTGCTCTCCAAGCTTCACGAGTTCCTCAGATGGCGCCCATAGAGAAGTCGAAGTCTGAGGCCCACACCTCGGCCTCCTCTCCCCCCTTGCCAACGCTTATGGCATCCACCATTGCCAAGGAGGGGGACCTCGCCCCAGTGCTTCCGTTGACGGCGGGCGACTCCATGGAGTGGGGGCAGACCCTGATATGGTGCGGCTCAGCAGAGCCTGGCACCTTAGCGAAGACGGCCTATCCCTTCTTCATCCACAGTGTCTTCTCTGAGATCGTCCCGCCCTTCTCAGGGTTCTTCACCGCCGTCCTCGAGCACTACGGGATCCAGGCCCTTCATCTTCAACCCTACTCCATCCTACTCCTATCTATCTTCGCCTTCTATTGCGAGGCCTTCGTAGGCATGAGGCCCTCAGTGGCCCTCTTCCGCCACTACTTCAGCATGCGGTTCCACGACAGCACGCAGCTGTCGGCGTGCGTCTCCTTCGTCGCGGTCCAGACCGGGAAGGTGATCCTGAAGGCCGGGAAGAAGGTGGAAGGCTTCAGGCACCGCTGGGTCTTCCTGGATACCAAGGGCCTCGATCCGCGCCTAGAGCTCCCAACGGAGCTGCCCAAGAAGACCCTTGTGTGGGGCTCAGCGAAGCTCACCAACCCTCGGCCGAAGCCCATCTTGGAGCGGATTGCCTCGGATATGGAGGCCAAGAAGCTGACCGGGGCAATGATAGTGAAGGAGTACCTGACGCAGCGCTTGGCTCCGCTCCAGTCGCACTCGAAGCCCATGTGGGAGTACGAGGGCACGGAGGACGACATAAGGCTCCAGCCCGCCAGCCTGACGGGCGAGGAGCTGGACAGGCCCTTGGCTACCCTACTCCATAGCGATCCGGGGGGCCTCCCGAGGCCTAAGCCATGATGTATCGCCGTGATGACAGGGGGGCTAGTCGCTGCCATGCCCACGATTGACGAGCTGGGGCTCATGCCATCCGAGTACCCCAACTCCCCCGTGCCGGTGTCCTCCAGCGACAGCAGCGGCGAGGAGGACTCGAAGGAGACCAAGGACGATGACCTGGAGGAAGTGTCCCCTCCATCATAGAGCAAGCTCCTCCGTAACCTTGAAGACGACGACGACACCAATGAGCCCCCGGTCGCGAACTCCCCGTGCTCCGCCAGGGTCCTCAGGAGGTCAGGGCCTACCCCCCAGACCACACGGACATCTACCCAGGCGACCCCGAGGAAACGCATGATGTCTACTACACAACCTTCTTCTTGTAGACGTTGTTGGGCCTCCAAGTGCAGAGATTTGTAGGACAGTAAAAAATTTCCCTCAAGTAGATGACCTAAGGTTTATCAATCCGTGGGAGGCGTAGGATGAAGATGGTCTCTCTCAAGCAACTCTGCAACCAAATAACAAAGAGTCTCTTGTGTCCCCAACACACCCAATACAATGGTGAATAGTATAGGTGCACTAGTTCGGCGAAGAAATGGTGATACAAGTGCAATATGGATGGTAGATATAGGTTTTTGTAATCTGAAAATAAAAAACAGCAAGGTAGAAAGTGGTAAAAGTGAGCGTAAAAGGTAGTGCAATGCTAGGAAACAAGGCCTAAGGTTCATACATTCACTAGTGCAAGTTCTCTCAACAATAATAACATAATTGGATCATATAACTATCCCTCAACATGCAACAAAGAGTCACTCCAAAGTCACTAATAGCGGAGAACAAACAAAGAGATTATTGTAGGGTACGAAACCACCTCAAAGTTATCCTTTCTGATCGATCTATTCAAGAGTATGTAGTAAAATAGTACGAAGCTATTCTTTCCGTTCGATCTATCATAGAGCTCGTACTAGAATAGCACCTTAAGACACAAATCAACCAAAACCCTAATGTCACCTAGATACTCTAATGTCACCTCAAGTATCCATGGGCATGATTATACGATATGCATCAATCTCAGATTCATCTATTCAACCAACATAAAGTACTTCAAAGAGTGCCCCAAAGTTTATACCGGAGAGTCAAGACGAAAACGTGTGCCAACCCATATGCATAAGTTCATTGAACCCGCAAGTTGATCATCAAAACATACATCAAGTAGATCACGTGAATATCCCATTGTCACCACAGATAAGCACGACAAGACATACATCAAGTGTTCTCAAATCCTTAAAGACTCAATCCGACAAGACAACTTCAAGGGGAAAACTCAATTCATCACAAGAGAGTAGAGGGGGAGAAACATCATAAGATCCAACTATAATAGCAAAGCTCGTGATACATCAAGATCGTATCACCTCAAGAACACGAGAGAGAGAGAGAGAGAGAGATCAAACACATAGCTACTGGTGCATACCCTCTGCGCCGAGGGTGAACTACTCCCTCCTCGTCATGGAGAGCGCCGGGATGATGAAGATGGCCACCGGTGAGGGATCCCCCCTCCGGCAGGGTGCCGGAACAGGTTCCCGATTGGTTTTTGGTGGCTACAGAGGCTTGCGGCGGCGGAACTCCCGATCTAGGTTATTTTTTTGGAGGTTTCAGTATTTATAGGAATTTTTGGGGTAGGTCTCACGTCAGGTGGGTTTCTAGGCTGTCCACGAGGCAGGAGGGCGCGCCCAGGGGGTGGGCACACGCCCCACCCTCGTGGGCAACCCGGGGCTCTCTTGGCCCAACTCTTTCACTCCAGGGGCTTCTTTTGGTCCACAAAAAACGTCAAAAATTGGCACGTCAATTGGACTCCGTTTGGTATTCCTTTTCTGTAAAACTCAAAAACAAGGAAAAAAATAGGAAGTGGCACTGGGCTCTAGGTTAATAGGTTAGTCCCAAAAATGATATAAAAGTGTATAGTAAAGCCCATAAACATCCAAAACAGGTAATATAATAGCATGGAACAATAAAAAATTATAGATACATTGGAGACGTATCAAGCATCCCCAAGCTTAATTCCTGCTCGTCCTCGAGTAGGTAAATGATAAAAACAGAATTTTTGATGTGGAATGCTACCTAGCATATTTCTCAATGTCACTTTCTTTATTGTGGCATGAATGTTCAGATCCAAATGATTCAAGATAAAAGTTCATATTGACATAAAATTAATAATACTTCAAGCATACTAACAAAGCAATCATGTTTTCTCAAAATAACATGGTTAAAGAAAGTTTGTCCCTACAAAATCATATAGTTAGGCTATGTTTCATTGTTGTCACACAAAATACTCCCATCATGCACAACCCCGGTTTCAGCCAAGCAATTGGTTCATACTTTTTAACGCGCTTCAGCTTTTTTCAACTCTCACGCAATACATGAGCGTGAGACATGGATATAGCACTATGTGTGAAATAGAATATGATGATGGAGGTTGTGTGGAGAAGACAAAAAAGGAGAAAGTCTCACATTGAAGAGGCTAATCAACGGGCTATGGAGTTGCCCATCAATTGATGTCAACATGAGGAGTAGGGATTGCCATGCAATGGATGCACTGGAGCTATAAATGTATGAAAGCTCAACAAAATAAACTAAGTGGGTGTGCATCCAACTTGCTTGCTCACAAAGACCTAGGGCATTTTGAGGAAGCCCATCATTGAAATATACAAGCCAAGTTCTATAATGAAAAATTCCCACTAGTATATGAAAGTGACAACATAAGAGACTCTCTATATGAAGAACATGGTGCTACTTTGAAGCACAAGTGTGGAAAAAGATAGTAACATTGTCCCCCTTTTTTATTTCTTCTTTTTGGGCCTTTCCCTTTTTTTGGCCTTTATTTTTTTATTGGCCTTTCTTTTTTTGGCCTTTCTCTTTTTTCATAAAGGGACAATGCTCTAATAATGATGATCATCACACTTCTATTTATTTACAACTCATTGTTTACAACTGGATACTAGAACAAGATATGACTCTATATGAATGCCTCCGGCGGTGTACCGGGATGTGCAATGAATCAAGAGCTACATGTATGAAAAATTATGAAGGTGGCTTTGCCACAAATACGATGTCAACTACATGATCATGCAAAAGCAATATGACAATGATGAAACGTGTCATGATGAACGGAACGGTGCAAAGTTGCATGGCAATATATCTCGGAATGGCTATGGAAATGCCATAATAGGTAGGTATGGTGGCTGTTTGGAGGAAGATATAAGGAGGTTTATGTGTGATAGAGCGTATCGTATCATGGGGTTTGGATGCACGGGCGAAGTTTGGACCAACTCTCAAGGTGAGAAAGGGCAATGCACGGTACCGAAGAGGCTAGCAATGATGGAAGGGTAAGAGTGTGTATAATCCATGGACTCACATTAGTCATAAAGAACTCATATACTTATTGCAAAAGTTTTATTAGCCCTCGAAGCAAAGTACTACTACGCATGCTCCTAGGGGGGAGGTTGGTAGGAGTTAACCATCACGCGCCCCGACCTCCACACATAAGGAAGGCAATCAAAAGATCATCCCATGCAACAAATTTGTTACACAACTTTTACCATTCGTGCATGCTACGGGACTTGCCAAATTCAACACAAGTATTCTTTAAATTCACAATTACCCAACTAGCATGACTCTAATATCACCACCTCTATATCTCAAAACAATTATCAAGCATCAAATTGATCATAGCATCCAATTCAATTTCTATGATAGTTTTTATTATACCCAACTTGGATGCCCATCATTCTAGGACCAATTTTATAACCAAAGCAAATACCATGCTGTTCTAAAAGACTCTCAAAATAATATAAGTGAAGCATGAGAGTTCATCTATTTCTACAAAATAAAACCACCGCCGTGCTCTAAAAGATATAAGTGAAGCACTAGAGCAAATGACAAACTACTCCGAAAGATATAAGTGGAGATCAATGAGTAGTCGAATTATTATGCAACTATGTGAAGAATCTTTAACATTTAAGAATTTTAGATCTTGGGACATTATTCGAACAGCAAGCAAAGCAAAATAAAATGACATTGCAAGGATAGCACAACTCATGTGAAGAAGCAAAAACTTAGGCTCAACTGATACTAACCGATAGTTGTTGAAGAAGAAAGGTGGGATGCCTACCGGGGCATCCCCAAGCTTAGATGCTTGATACTTCTTGAAATATTATCTTGGGGTGCCTTGGCCATCCCCAATCTTGAACTTTTGTGTCTCCTTAATTTCTCTCATATCATGGTTTCTCTACTTCTTAAAAACTTCATCCACACAAAACTCAACAAGAACTCGTGAGATAAGTTAGTATAAACCAATGCAAAAACTTTATCATTATCTACTGTAAAAAATCACTAAAAATATTATTCAACATTGCATACTAAATGCCTCTGCATATTTAATACTCCTATCCTCAAATAGAATCATTAAACAAGCAAACATACGCAAATAATGCAAACATAACAACAATCTGCCAAAACAGTATAGTCTGTAACGCATGCAAGATTCATCAGACTTCTCTAACTCCAAAAATTATGAGAAAAATACTACACTTTAAAAATTTATCAGAGCTCAATATGCAAAAAGTTTCAACCTTTTATCATTTTCTTAATTTTCTAGGGAATTTTTGCAACATCGATAAACTTTCTGTTTTGAAACAGCAACATGCATACTTGCAAAATAAGCATGCTATAAAGGCTATCCTTGACATTTTTATTGAAAATATAGATGCAAAAAATTATTCTAAATAACAGCAAGAAAATACTAACAAAATAAAATGACGCTCCAAGCAAAACACATATCATGTGGTGAATAAAAATATAGTTCCAAATAAAGTTACCGATGAACGAAGACGAAAGAGGGGATGCCTTCTGGGGCATCCCCAAGCTTGGGCTCTTGGTTGTCCTTGAATATTACCTTGGGGTGCCTTGGGAATACCCAAGCTTAGTCTCTTGCCACTCCTTATTCCATAGTCCATCGAATCTTTACCCAAAACTTGAAAACTTCACAACACCAAACTTAACAGAAAACTCGTAAGCTCTGTTAGTATAAGAAAATAAATCACCACTTAGGTACTGTTGTGAACTCATTCTAAATTCATATGGGTGTAATATATACTGTATTCCAACTTCTCTATGGTTCATACCCTCCGATACTACTCATAGATTCATCAAAATAAGCAAACAACACATAGAAAACAGAATCTGTAAAAAACAGAATGGTCTGTAGTAATCTGTATCAAACGTGTACTTATGGAACTCCAAAAATCCTACCAAATTACACAAGCCTGAGAAATTTGTGTACCAATCCAGAGCAAAAAGAATCAGATCAAAAGCTAGTTTCTGTGAATTATAAAAACTAATTTACTGGGTGTAGAAGTTTCTGATTTTCAGCAAGATCAACACAACTATCACCGTAAGCTATCGTAAAGGTCTTACTTGGCACTTTATTGAAACAAAAGCTATAAAACATGATTACTACAGTAGCATAATCATGTGGACACACAAAAACAGTAAAGGAAAATATTGGGTTGTCTCCCAACAAGCGTTTTTCTTTAATGCCTTTTAGCTAGGCATGATGATTCAATGATGCTCGCATAAAAGATAAGAATTGAAACATAAAGAGAGCATCATGAAGAATATTACTAACATATTTAAGTCTAACCCACTTCCTATGCATAGGGATTTTGTGAGAAAACAACTTATGGGAACAATAATCAACTAGCATAGAAAGGCAAAACAAGCATAACTTCAAAACTTTAAGCACATAGAGAGGAAACTTGATATTATTGGAATTCCTACAAGCATAGGTTCCTCCCTCATAATAATTTTCAGTAGCATCATGACTGAATTCAACAATATAACCAGCACATAAAGCATTCTTTTCATGATCTACTTGCATAGAAATTTTACTACTCTCCATATAAGCAAGTTTATTCTTTATGGCATACGTATTATCACAATAATCATCATAAATAGGAGGCTTGCTTTCATCATAATAAATTTGCTCAACAAAACTTGGGGGACAAAAAATATCATCTTCATCAAACATAGATTCCCCAATCTTGTGGCTTTGCATATCATTAGCATCATGGATATTCAAGAAATTCATACTAACAACATTGCAATCATGCTCATCATACAAAGATCTAGTACTGAACATTTTATAGACTTCTTCTTCTAGCACTTGAGCACAATTTTCCTTTCCATCATTCTCACGAAATATATTAAAAAGATGAATCTTATGAGGCAAACTTAATTCCATTTTTAGTTTTCTTTTATAGACTAAACTAGTGATAAAACAAGAAATTAAAAGATTCGATTGCAAGATCTAAAGATATACCTTCAAGCACTCACCTCCCCGGTAACGGCGCCAGAAAAGAGCTTGATGTCTACTACACAACCTTCTTCTTGTAGATGTTGTTGGGCCTCCAAGTGCAGAGGTTTGTAGGACATTAGCAAATTTTCCTCAAGTGGATGACCTAAGGTTTATCAATCCATGGGAGGCGTAGGATGAAGATGAAACATGAAAAAGAGCATCATGAATCACATGGCAAGCACATTTAAGCCTAACCCATTTCCTATGCATAGGGATTTTGTGAGCAAATAATTCATGGGAACAAGAATCAACTAGCATAGGAAGGCAAAACATGCATAACTTCAAAATTTTCAACACATAAAGAGGAAACTTGATATTATTGCAACATGTAGAAGCACATGTTTCTCTCCCATAGTAATTTTCAGTAGCATCATGAATGAATTCAACAATATAACTATCACATAAAGCACTCTTTTCATGATGCATGAGCATAGAAATTTTATTACTCTCCACATAAGCAAATTTATTCTCATGAATAGTAGTGGGAGCAAATTCAACAAAATAACTATCATGTGATTGAAAATTAAAATCATGATGACAAGTTTCATGGTTATCATTATTCTTTATAGCATACATGTCATCACCATAATCATCATAAATAGGAGGCATGCTTTCATCATAGTAAATTTTCTCACCAAAACTTGGGGGACTAAAAATATCATCTTCATCAAACATAGCATCCCCAAGCTTATGGTTTTGCATATCATTAGCATCATGGATATTCAAAGAGTTCATACCAACAACATTGCAATCATGCTCATCATTCATGCCAATCATTTTATTAAATTCTTCTCCTATCAATTGAGCACAATTTACCGAACCATCATTTTTCAAGAAAGATATTATAAAGATGATCAATAATATGATGCAACCTTAATTCTATTTTTTCGTAGTTTTCTTTTATAAACCAAACTAGCGATAAAACAAGAAACTAAAAGATTTAATTGCAAGATCAAAAGATATACCTTCAAGCACTCACCTCCCCAGCAACAGCGTCAGAAAAGAGCTTCGTTGCCAGAGTGTGAGTGCCGGTTTCCTCACCTCCCCGGCAACGGCGCCAGAAAAGAGCTTGATGTCTACTACGCAACTTTATTCTTGTAGACACGTGTTGGGCCTCCAAGCACAGAGTTTTGTAGGACAATAGAAATTTTCCCTCAAGTGGATGACCTAAGGTTTATCAATCCGTGAGAGGTGTAGGATGAAGATGGTCTCTCTCAAACGACCCTGCAACCAAATACAAGAAATCTCTTGTGTCCCCAACACAACAATACAATGGCAAATTGTATAGGTGCACTAGTTCGGCGAAGAGATGGTGATAAAAGTGTAATATGGATGGTAGAAATATATTTCTATAATGTGAATAAATAAAAGTAGCAAGGTAGCAAATAGTAAACGGGCACAAAAACGGTATTGCAATGCTTAAAAACGAGGCCCAGGGTCCGTACTTTCGCTAGTGCAACCTCTCAACGATGCTAACATAGTTGGATCATATGATTATCCCTCAAAGTGCAATAAAGAATCACTCCTGAGTTCCTATTAGCGGAGAACCAAAGATAGGAATTGTTTGTAGGGCACGAAACCAACTCAAAGCTATTCTTTCTGTTCGATCTATTCCAGAGTTTGTACTAAAATAATACAAAGCTATTTTTTCCGTTTGATCTATCCTAGAGTTCGTACTAGAATAAAACCAAAGCAAATTCATATTCATAATACTCAATCCACACAAAGAACTATAAACAGACCCCAAAGTTTCCGTCGGAGAAAAACGTGCATCAACCCCTATGCATAGATTACTCCAATATCACCGCGGGAATCCGCGAGTTGAATGCCATAACACATTCAAGTGAATCAATAAGATACCCCATTGTCACCTCAAGTATTCATATTGCAAGACATATATCATGTGTTCTCATCTCTGAATATTCAATCCGACAAGACAAAACTTTGAAGGGTAAAGATTCAATTCATCATAACAAAAGTATAAAAGGGAGAGAAACATCATAAGACCCGACTATATTAACAAAGCCCGTGATATACATCATGAAAGAGAGAGATCAAACACATAGCTAATGGTATAAACCCTCAGCCCCGAGGGTGGACTACTCCCTCCTCATCGTGGTGGCCGCCGAGATGATGAAGATGGCCACCGGAGATGATTCCCCCCTACGGCAGGGTGCCGGAACGGGGTCTAGATTGGTTTTCACGGATACACAGACCTTGTGGCGGCGGAACTTCTAATCTAGGTTAACCTGAAGGGTTTCAGAATATTTGGGAATTTATAGTGCAAAGAGGGGGCGCAGGAGGCCACCGAGGTGGGCACAACCCACCTGGGCGCGCCAGGGGCCCCTGGTGCGCCCTAGTGGGTTGTGCCCCCCTCCAGGCACCACCCAGGTGCAGCTCGGGCCCAGTGGGTTCCTTCTGGTCCAGAAATTTTTTCCAAAAAGTTACGCGGTGTTTGGACTCCATTTGATATTGATTTCCTGCGATGTAAAAAACAGGAAAAAATAGCAACTGGCACTGGGCACTGGGTCAATAGGTTAGTCCCAGAAAATGATATAAAGTTACTATAAAATGATTGTAAAACACCCAAGAATGATAAAATAACAGCATAAATACTTCATAAATTATAGATACGTTGGAGACGTATCACCCTCCTAGCACACACGCTCGGCAAAATGAGGTCGTGTGCGACCGGCGAGCAAGCAAATACGGTTATACGTACAGTAGTGCTAAAAAGATACTATTATACAGGCGAAATCATTTCCGGTGGTATGTACATCCCACACAGTCAGTCCCCGCTAAACGTTTCCGTTCATATATACATCTCACACAGTCGCTCCAAGAAAAACGTTTCCATTCGTAGGTACATTACACAAAATTTTCCCCGTTAAATCGTTTGTGATAGCGTTGCATCGCACACGATATTAACAATTTTATCGTTTGCGTTATTGAATGCATCACACACGGTGCGTAGAAGAAACTGTGTGGTAAAAGCTGTCCATCACACACATTTTTTATGTGGTAAACATTTGCGCAAGGTGGCCTAACGCAAACAGTTTTGAAGAGAATGTCGTGTGTGATTGTTCATTGAGCCAACACGGTTTATTCCTAGAAAATGTGTGTGTTGCTTGAGGCCATTGCCCACGGTATTTTCTCAATAACCGTTTACAATAGCAAAACCCAATTAGCAGGCTAATACACCATTAGCAAGCTAATTGCCCTATTATTAATAATCCATTTATTAATCTAATTGACATTCATATTAAGCACATAATATATTTCATTTCCATATTAAAGAAGCATGATTTCATAATTGAAATACATTAGAGTACAACATGATATAGCTCCAGCACTCAGCTACTCCATTACACAATTGCACCAGCACCAAGTTCCAGATGCAACATCTAGAACCTTTCAAAATTAGCATCATAGATGGTACATAGACAGATGCATCTCATCTGGAAAACTGCTGAAGCAGAAGGCGAATATTGAGCCTTCATTCATGTTGAAGGTCTTTGCAACTTTAGACCAGTGCCTGTGGATGATTGATCATCCATCCTTCGTCCTCTTCAGGAACACTTCAATATTGAACCGTGGATGTTGTATGAAAACCTTCCTCACCTCCTGACCATAGAGGTGGTTTGAGAGGTAATAATCAGTGAACTGCTTTTGGAAAGGCCTGAAAACAAGGATGTGCATAAATATCTTCTCTATATTGGAAATGGGGCAAAGGAATAAAAAAAGGCAAGGTATAATAGTTAGTACCATCTTGTAGTGAACTGATGTCGTCTTCATTGTGCAGACAAAGATCTTGTTGTTTTTTGTCGCTAATTTCTTTATCCTAACAATCTTTCTGAGTTTCTTGACTTGATTGTATTCATGGACAACTCATTTCCCCATATGCAAAAAGGGTAGAACAGTGGGTCAAAACCTCTAACAGCAGGACCGTACATGTGCAAGACCAAATTGTTAAAAACGTAAATATTAGAATGGTTCCTGCAATTGCACAATAATGTGCTATTAGACAACAGACCATGCACGTGCTAACCTCGATTATAAACCTCAGTGCTTCCATTGTTTCCCTATAACACATATAAGGTAGTTAGTCATCAGGTTAAGTAAGGGTTCACATGCTATCAGTAAAATATGTTGATGAAAAATAAGCACATTGCAGATTCATCAGATTAATTAAAGCCACATGAAAAACCCATTTATCCAACCAAGCATGATTAATAACTAGGAAATGTAGCACTTGTATTAAGTGCAGCCAAATTCGATTTATTCCTCACATGCACAACAATTCAAAATTCTACCCACGACAATTGGACATCGCATTGCAGAATTGAACCAAGCAGTTAACAAACACCACAACAAATGAACGAAACATTAACTGAGCACCACATTGCACAATATAACATACTCCTAGTAGAAGATTAGACACTTAACCAAACCAAGCATGCTTAACAACTTGGAAATATAGAAATTGTATTTGTTTCTCATGTATTTAGTATAGCCAAATTTGATTTACTTCTCACATGGTATACATTAACAGAATGCACCCACAACTATTGGACATCGCATTGCAGAATTGAACCAAACAGTTAACTAAACACCACAACACAAATGAACCAAACGTTAACTGAGCACCACATTGCACAATGTATAACCAAACCAAGCATGCTTGACAACTTGGAAATATAGCAATTGTATTCGTTTCTCGTGTATTTTGTAATGATAAATTCAATTTATTTCTCACATGGAAGACAATACAAAATTGCAGCTTGAAGAATTGACCATAACATTGCAGAATTGAACCAAACAGTTAACTGAAGACAACAACTAATTAACCAAACAGTTAATAAGTGAGCACCACACTGCATGACATATAGAACATATACACAGGAGCAACAGATTGCATGGTAAAATTAGATAGCACAATTCACTAGAATTTGTTAAGGAAAGGCAGGAGCAGCACACGCAATGGGTAAATCGAGCATGCTTAACTAGCGTAGCTAGCAAATGGAAAGGTGCTCCTCCAAGATCTGGGGGTCGACATGAATGGCAGCCATCGCGACCTCATCCGCGCATGCGGCCACGATTTGCTTCTCCGCTGCCAAATGCTCCTTGAGCTCCTGGCTATATTGCATGCACCATGGCTTAGGGTGGTGCTTGTTTGGTGGAGGGGGCGGTGATTTGGGTGGAAGATGTCAGGCCGAAGGTTGGGGCATGTGGGATGTGGAAGGAGGAGGAGGATGGGGGTCGGGTGTGGATTACCTGCCTGGATAGATGAGGCCGAGCAGCGTGAAGGAGGGTCGCTGGCAAGGAGGCGGCGCTGTAAGCAAGGTGTGAAGGTCTCAAATTGGAAAGGAAGGCGAAAACAGGGGAAATGTGGCTTTTGGTAAGGGGGAGGGGAGAGGAGGTAGATATTTCCACGGAAGCCGAAAATTTTGAATCGGTTCAGCGAAAAAACTGGCGCGCAAAGTGTCATCAGACACGGTCCCTCAGAACTGTGTACGATATATGAACATCAGAAACGATTCAGAAAGCTTAACCCATGTGTGATGAGTTTGAACGTCAAAAAATTTGGTTCCAATTTCCCTGGTTATAGTGGCCATCCACGTCATTGCATAATTTGGGTACACAAAGGAGACTACAGCACACCCACACTTCTTAATCGAGCAAGTTCAGCAATTAAACAGAGCTAGCTGGCCTAAACATTACTCTAACAAATTAAAGACCGACACTCTTAATTAAACAAAACAACGAGTACTACTATGGCTGGTGCTCGTCGATCTCTGCCACCTCCTCTATGTCCAGCTCGCGCCCGACAGTCTCCTGGTGAAGGGGCTCCATGGCATCCATTGCACCATACTCGGCAAGCATCTCGCCATCTGCGTCCACCATCTCTTTGGAAAAGGCCGCCACGAGCTGGGCATGGGCGGTCATGATCTGGGCTTGCACGGGCTCTGTCGACGCAAGATATGCGGCGGAGGAATGGATGGCTGCTCGAATGCTCTCGGCAATTGCCAACTCTTCGGCCGTGGGTTGCCGACCATCGTCCGAGAAGCTTCGTTTGATTTGTGCGGTGACCGCCATGAGCTGGGCGTGGGTGGCCTCGACATGGTCGTGGGCGGCCTCCATTAGGGCTAAGGCCACCGCTGCGGAACGGACAGCTACTGTGCCGCTCTCGCCAGTTGCTATCCCAGAGGCAGATGTTGCTGCTGCCACCTGAGAAGCAATAGTGGCCGTTTGGGCCGCCTTGGCCACCCAGTCGTAGATTGCGGACGCGCTCATGCACCTTGTTAGCACGCGCATGGCGGCTGCGGCCGCACTCTCGCCGGAGTGGGCCGCCGAAGTTTCCCTCACAACGCGGGTCCACATCCCTATCTTTCACTGACGACGATTGAAAAGTGAAATGATATTTGGGGAGCGAGCTAGTGTGCTTGACACACCGGCTGTGGACTGTAGCCGACGCACCTTCTCGCATAAGCCATAGGCGTACTATACACCCACGGTGCTCCAGGATATTTTGTACTGCATCTCACATGGTTGGTGATAATAAACTGTGTGGGATCTACTTGATTTTTCATCTTGATTTGAATTACATAATGGGGTCACAGCGGCAATGGATGGTGTTGAATTGCTAGACCTTTTATCTGCAGTGAACATGCAACTATATGTGTGTTGTAAAAAAATTGGAATTATTCAGGGTTCGTTTGGAAATTTTATACATTAAATTGGTTTTCTAGCCATTTCAGGTGCACAATTCAAAATTAAAGCACATGCACATGCTACGGTGCACCAACATGGGTTGTAAAATCATATATGTGTCCATGGGTTTATGCTTATGTCCCATGCAAGAAATGGGGATGAATTTCGAACACCATGGCACCGTGGCTCTCCGGCAAATGTTTAGGTACTTGCTTTTGTAATTCTAGTAAATCCAAAACCCGTCTGATATTCATGAACCTTGGCATGCTATCATGGAATGGCATCAACACGCTGGGGTAAAAAATATTGTCCCATTTGGGGAAGGTTATGGTATAAGTTTCTCACAAACCAGAGCTTCTCGCAAGAAGCCTCGTGGTTCCGTTAGGGAAACGTGTCACCTTTGTGGACAAAATGATATTCGTCGCCTCTTCTTCCTTTCAATTCTTTCCTGGTGTCAACGTAGAACAACATGAGTGTCTTGTTAAATTTTGGATTTTTTCGGGGATCGTTTGGACATTTTATACGTTAATTGAGTTTTCTAGGCATTTATGTGCATAATTCAAAATTGAACTACATGCACATGCTCAAGTAAATAAAAATGGGTTGCAAAATAAAATGTTTGTCCTTGGTTGCAAGCTTAGGTCACATGCAAGAAATGAGAATGAATGTCAAACACCTTGACACCGTCGCTCGGCCGCAAACATTGAGATACCTGGTATTTAAATTCTAGTAAATGCAAAACTCGTCTGAAATTCATGAAACTTGGCATGCTATCATGTAGCGGCATCAACATGTCGTGGTAAATTTTTGTCCCATTTGGGGCAGGTTTGGGGATATGCTTCTCACAAACATGAGCTTCTCACAACAAGCCTGATGGTTTCGGTAGGGAACATCCCCCCTTCGGGACGAAACGATATCCGTTGCCTCTTATTGCTTTCAAAAAATTTATCGTGTCAACATAGAACAACAGGAGTGTTGTGTCAATTTTTGGGATTTTTCGGGGTTTGTTTGGACATTTTTATGCATTAACTAAGTTTTCAATGCATTTATGTGTATAATTCAAATTTGAACTACAGGCACATGCTCTAATGCATATAAATTGGTTGAGAATTCAAATCTGTGTCCTATGCTTAGGTCCCATGCAATAAATGGGAATGAATGTCAAACACTCTACCACCGTCACTCAGTCGCAAACATTGAGATACCTGGTTTTTAAATTCTTGTAAATCCAAAACACATTTGAAATTCATTAAACTTGGCATGCTATCATGGAGCGGCATCAACATGCCGTGGTAAATTTTTTGTCCCATTTGGGGCAGGTTTGGGGATATGCTTCTCACAAATCAGAGCTTCTCACAACAAGCGTGATGGTTTCGGTAGGGAATGTCCCACCTTTGGGGACAAACCAATATCCATTGCCTCTTATTGCTTTAAAAAAAACTCTCATCTCAACATAGAACAACATGAGTGTTGTATCAATTTTTGGGATTTTTCAGGGTTCGTTTGGACATTTTTATGCATTAACTGAGTTTTTAATGCATTTATGTGCATAATTCAAATTTGAACTACATGCACATGCTCTAATGCATATAAATTGGTTGAAAATTCAAATCTATGTCCTTGGTTGCATGCTTAGGTCCATGCAAGAAATGGGAATGAATGTCAAACACCCTGCCACTGTCACTCGGCGCAAACATTGAGATACCTGGTTTTTAAATTCTAGTGAATCCAAAGCTCGTTTGAAATTCATGAAACTTGGCATGCTATCATGGAGCGACATCAACATTCCGTGGTAAAAAAAAATTTGTCCCATTTGGGGCGGGTTTGGGGATATGCTTCTCACAAACCAGAGCTTCTCACAACAAGCCTGATGGTTTCGGTAGGGAATATCCCACCTTTGGGGACGAAACGATATCCATTGCCTCTTATTGCTTTCAAAAAATTCTCGTCTCAACATAACATGAGTGTTGTGTCAATTTTTGGGATTTTTCGCGGTTCGTTTGGACATTTTTATGCATTACTTGAGTTTTCAATGCATTTATGTGCATAATTCAAATTTTAACTACATGCACATGCTCTAATGCATATAAATTGGTTGAAAATTCAAATATGTGTCCTTGGTTGCATGCTTAGGTCCCGTGCAAGAAATGGGAATGAATGTCAAACACCCTGCCACCGTCACTCAGCCGCAAACATTAAGATACCTAGTTTTAAAATTCTAGTAAATCCAAAACTTGTCTGGAATTCATGAAACTTGGCATGCTAACATGGAGCGGCATAAACATGCTGTGGTAAATTTTTTATCCCATTTGGGGCAGGTTTGGGTATAAGCTTCTCACAACAAGCCTGATGGTTTCGGTGGGGAACGTGCCACCTTTGGGGATGAAACGATATCCGCTGCCTCTTATTGCTTTAAAAAATTCTAGTGTCAACATAGAACAATAGGAGTGTTGTGTTAAATTTTGGTGTTTTTCGGGGTTTGTTTGGACATTTTTATACATTAACTGGGCTTTCTAGGCATTTTATGTGCATAATCCAAATTTGAACTACATGAATATGCTCGAGTGCATATAAATTGGTTGAAAAATCAAATCTTTGTCCTTGGGTGGATGCTTAGGTCCCATTCAAGAAATGAGAATGAATTTCAAACACCAAGGCACTGTTGATTGCCGGAAAAACGTTGAGATACTTTGTTCTTAAATTCTAGCAAATCCAAAACTCATATGAAATTCATGAAACTTGGCATGCTATCATGGAATGGCACCCGACATGTTCTGGTATTTTTCGTGTCCATTGTTAGAGAAGGCGCACTCGAATAACAGCCAACAAAGGCATTTTGAAACAAATAGGTTCCACTCTAACATCGCAAACGTTTGTATAATTCAAATTGTGTGCGTTATGTTAACCATTCATGTGACGCCACGTGTCTTGGTTTTAATGGCTATAGGAGGTGTTGTGCGGACAGCTGCTTGACTGAACGGGAGGCGTGCAAGTTGTCCTCCAATGCGCAGGCTCACCAGGAAGCATGCGAGTTGTACGTTGTGCACGCTCACTGGGAAGCGAGCCCTTTAATTTCCATGGCCGCATGCCTTCCTCTCCATTAATGGTGCCCAAGCCGCTGCTTAGTACAGGCAGCCTTACTGTTCACCTCCCATTCCCCTCCCTCCCGTAGACCTCCACCAATGCCATGGCGCAGAAGGATCATCTGCCACTAGTCTTCAAGTTTGGCGAAGTCGACTCCGAGCCGGAGGAGATAGAAAATAAGGAGGAATGGGGCCTGGCCCAAAACGAGCTGGCCGCGGCGGTTGTTACCCCCGCTCCCGTCCCAGTTCCATCCCCGCGCCCGCGTCAGCGACCTTCCCCGTAGCATTGACGAGCTGGTCGTCGGGCACTATTGTAGAGCTGGAAGCCACGGGCATCAGCGAGGTCTCTGCAGACTCGCGCGAGCTTGTGGACATGCCAGCGCCCGTGCTCGTGCCAGTGTGTGCCCCGCCACCCACCGCGGCGCCGGTCCCCGTGCATTTGTCTGCACCCGCCGCGCCTGTGCTCGTGCGCGCGCCCCCCTCAGCGGCATAGGACACCACCGTCGACCGCTACCTCTCAGCGCCACCAGCTGCCATCCTCCCGTGCCTCGCCCATCGATCGCGCGATGACATGATGTTGATTTACAGGTGAAGAACATTCTGTGCAGCCTTGAAGACTTCAACAACGGCGTCCCAGAGGACGACAACGACAAGGATGGCATGGCACGCCGCCTCCGCCGCCGCCAGAAATAGTGTTTTTTCTTGGGTTTAATACTGTATCTCGATCATATGAATATAAATTTGTAGTGTGACTGAATGAAATATATGGTTTGAGTGAACTTGCATTTTTCTCTCTTAATGTACAGACTTACCAAACGATTTTATTTTGAAAAAACGTCAATGGTTTTTAACTATGAAACACTCATCGCAAACGTTTTAGTTAGAACACTCGTATGCAAACCCACAGATTCCCCAGGAAGTCAAGGGAAATGTGTCGAGCAGGATTTGTGCAGCTCTTGATTGCAAATGTTTTAGATAGAACACCCATATGAAGTGAGAGAAGGATTTGTGCATCTCTTCAACGCAAACGGTTGTTTTGGATGACCCGTGTGCAACCACTTACAAACAATTTAGTAAGATTTGCATCCGTCATATTGGGTATGTTGCCATTTGTCAAACTGGAAAGATTGACATTTGTTAATCTAGTAACATTGCCATTTGTCAACCTTGTAACACTATGATTTCTCAAAATATGCATCTAAAAATCACTAGCAATATCTAATTTTAGCAACTAAAATTCAGTAATTAATCATAGATTTCATTCATAGATTAAGCAGTCGTTCTTTATACAAGAAGTTCAACTCGACGGCTGAACAAACCAAACTTTTCCCCAATTGTTGCCAACCACGTACTGAAATAGATAGTTCTACTTTATATACTAGCTAATTTTAAGTACGTTGTACAGTTCCACCACATCTATAGTCAGATGAACTGAACAAAATAGCCCCTAAATACTACTACTACTACTACTACTACTACTACTACTACTACTACTACTACTACTACTACTACTACTACTACTACTACTACTACTACTACTACTACTACTACTACTACTACTACATGGAGGGGGTTTGTACTACTTCCGGCAGCCTCTCCTCTGTCGAGCGCGCTCAGTAAGAGCCAGAGGAGGAGGGGCCTACCGACGAGCTGGACAACTGCAATACGGTACCTGCCGCTGCTGCACCTTCAGCGACGCTCACCTCGAATGCCCTCTGCTGCTCCAGACGACCCCTCTCCAAGCGGTGGTTCTCCTCATAGATCTCCTGATTCCTCACCTCTGAGGCGGCGTGTGTCGCTGATACGTCTCCAACGTATCTATAATTTTTGATTGTTCCATGCTATTATATTACCTGTTTTGGATGTTTATGGGCTTTATTTTACACATTTATATCATTTTGGGACTAACCTACTAACCGGAGGCCCAGCCAGTATTGCTGTTTTTTTGCCTATTTTAGTATTTCGAAGAAAAGGAATATCAAACGGAGTCCAAATGCAATGAAACCTTTGGGAGCGTGATTTTTGGAACGAACATGATCCAGAGGACTTGGAGTGCAAGTCAAGAAGCAGCCGAGGCGGCCACGAGGGTGGAGGGCGCGCCCCTATCTCGTGGGCCCCTCGGGCGGCCACCGACCTACTTCTTCCTCCTATATATACCCACATACCCCGTGAACATCAGAACAAGCCATGAAAACCTGGTTCCACCGCCGTAACCTTCTGTATCCGCGAGATCCCATCTTGGAGCCTCCGTCGGCGCTCCGCCGGAGGGGGAATCGACCATCGAGGGCTTCTACATCAACACCATAGCCCCTCCGATGAGTTGTGAGTATTTTACCATAGACCTTCGGGTCCATAGTTATTAGCTAGATGGCTTCTTCTCTCTTTTTGGATCTCAATACAATGTTCTCCCCCACTCTTGTGGAGATCTATTCGATGTAACTCTTTTTGCGGTGTGTTTGTCGAGATCCAATGAATTGTGGGTTTATGATCAAGTTTATCTATGAGAAATATTTGAATCTCCTCTCAATTCTTTTATGTATAATTGAGTTATCTTTGCAAGTCTCTTCGAATTATCAGTTTGGTTTGGCCTACTAGATTGATCTTTCTTGCAATGGGAGAAGTGCTTAGCTTTGGGTTCAATGTTGCGGTGTCCTTTTCCAGTGACAGCAGGGGCATCAAGGCACGTATTGTATTGTTGCCATCGAGGATAAAAAGATGGGGTTTATATCATATTGCTTGAGTTTATCCCTCTACATCATGTCATCTTTCTTAATGCGTTACTCTGTTCTTATGAACTTAATACTCTAGATGCATGCTGGATAGTGATCGATGTGTGGAGTAATAGTAGTAGATGCAGGCAGGAGTTGGTCTACTTGTTGCGGACGTGATGCCTATATACATGATCATGCCTAGATAATCTCATAATTATTCGCTTTTCTATCAATTGCTCGACAGTAATTTGTTCACCCACCGTAATACTTATGCTATCTTGAGAGAAGCCACTAGTGAAAACTATGGCCCCCGGGTCTATCTTTTATCATAGAAGCTTTCAATCTACTTTTATTTGCATCTTTACTTTTCCAATCTATATCATAAAATACCAAAAATATATTTATCTTATCATATTATCTCTATCAGATCTCACTTTCGCAAGTGGCCGTGAAGGGATTGACGACCCCTTTATTGCGTTGGTTGCAAGTTATTTGTTTGTTTGTGTAGGTGTGTGGGACTTTTGAGGAGCCTCCTAGTGGACTGATACCTTGGTTCTCAAAAACTGAGGGAAATACTTATGCTACTATTGCTGCATCACCCTTTCCTCTTCAAGGAAAACCAACGCAAGCTCAAGGCGTAGCAAGAAGGATTTCTGGCACTGTTGCCGGGGAGGTATTCGCTCAAGTCAAGACATACCAAGTACCCATCACAAACTCATCTCCCTCGCATTTACATTATTTGCCATTTGCCTCTCGTTTTCCTCTCCCCCACTTCACCTTTGCCGTTTTATTCGCCCTCTCTTTCCCAATCTTCTTCTCTCTCTCTCTCGCTTGCCTTTTTGTGTGCCTGTTTGTCCTTATGGATTTGCCTAAGAATACCGATCTCCTTCTTGGAAGGTTGGAAGAGATTGAATCAAACATTAGAAGCTTTATGACTTTACAATTTGGGCATAATAATTTTTTCAGAAAAGAGCTTAAAGAACAAAAAGGTTTTTTGGGGTTTATGAACAAGGAGCTTGATGATATGTCTAAAGAATTTTATGGTTTGAACTCTCAAATTACCCGGCTTGAAAATTCTATAGCCAAAATTTCTGATAAGCAAGCTACCTTAGTCAATAAGATGGCTGCCAAACCAGAAAAGTTAGGTGAAAATAATGATGAAGATCTTAAAGTTATTGATGTGTCCCTTATTAGATCTTTGTTTTGCAATATGAATCTTAATAATAATGGGACTGGAGATGAGTCAACTTTAGTTAGAAGGCGTCCCAATAATTCGGAACTTTTAGATCTTGATGCTAAATTTGGTAAAAGTGGGATTGGAGAGGTCATGACTTTAAATAGCATTGAACCCACTATCTTGGATTTCAAGGAATTTGATTATGATAATTGTTCTTTAGAAGGTTGTATTTCCTTGTTGCAATCCGTTGTGAATTCTCCTCATGCTTATAGTCAAAATAAAGCTTTCACCAAACATATCGTTGATGCCTTGATGCAATCTTATGATGAAAAACTTGTTTATATACCTAGAAAACTTAATGATGAGTGGGAACCTACGATAAAGATTAAAAGTAAAGATCGAGAGTGTTTTGCTTTATGTGATTTGGGTGCTAGTGTTTCCACGATTCCGAAAACTTTATGTGATATTCTAGGTTTCCATGATCTTGATGATTGCTCTTTAAATTTGCACCTTGCGAATTCCACCATTAAAAAGCCAATGGGAAGGATCAATGATGTTCTCATTGTTGCAAACAAAAATTTGGTGCCCGTAGATTTTATCGTTCTTGATATAGATTGCAATCTTTCTTGCCCTATTATTCTTGGTAGACCTTTCCTTAGAACGATTGGCGCGATTATTCATATGAAGAAAGGGAATATTAGATTCCAATTTTCATTAAGGAAAGGCATGGAGCACTTTCCAAGAAATAAAATTAAATTACCTTATGAATCTATCATGCGGGCTACTTATGAATTGAGTGCCAAAGATGGCACTACTTAGATCTATCCTCGCTTTTATGCCTAGCTAGGGGCATTAAACGATAGCGCTAGTTGGGATGCAACCCAATTTTATTTGTGTTTTTGTTTTTGTTTCTGTTTAGTAATAAATTTTGCATCTACCTTCTGTTTAGATGTGTTTTTATGTTTTAATTAGTGTTTGTGCCAAGTAGAACCTATAGGATAACCTATGGTGATAGTTAATTTGATTCTGCTGAAAAACAGAAACTTTGCGCGCACGAAATTAGTTTTGTTAAATCACAGAAACGTGATTTTGCATTGATTATTTTTGCTGTAGATCAATAGACAAATTGCCCAGGACTTTCTATTTTTGTAGGATTTTTAAAGTTCCAGAAGTATACGTAGGTTACAGATTGCTACAGACTATTCTCTTTTTGACAGATTCTGTTTTTCGTGTGTTGTTTGCTTATTTTGATGCATCTATGGCTAATATTAAGTGGTATGAACCATAGAGAACTTGGAATACAGTAGGTTTAACACCAATATAAATAAAGAATGAGTTCATTACAGTACCTTATGTGGTGGTTTTGCTTTCTTTCACTAACGGAGCTTATGAGATTTCCTGTTGAGTTTTGTGTTGTGAAGTTTTCAAGTTTTGGGTAAAGATTTGATGGACTATGGAATAAGGAGTGGCAAAAGCCTAAGCTTGGGGATGCCCATGGCACCCCAAGATATTCAAGAATAGCCAAAAGACTAAGCTTGGGGATGCCCCCGGAAGGCATCCCCTCTTTCGTCTTCGTTCATTGGTAACTTTACTTGGAGCTATATTTTTATTCGCCACGTGATATGTGTTTTGCTTGGAGTGTCGTGTATGATATTAGTCTTTGCTTTTTAGTTTACCACAATCATCCTTGCTGTACACACATTTTGGGAGAATCCCACTTGATTATAATTTATTAGAATACTCTATGTGCTTCACTTATATCTTTTGAGCTTGATGGTTTTTGCTCTATGTGCTTCACTTATATCTTTTGAGCTTGATAGTTTTTGCTCTAGTGCTTCACTTATATCTTTTAGAGCACGGCGGCGGATTACTTTTGAAGAAATTGTTGATCTCTCATGCTTCACTTATATTATTTTGAGAGTCTTTTAGAAAAACATGGTATTTGCTATGGTTATAAAATTGGTCCTAGAATGATAGGCATCCAAGTTGGGTATAATAAAAACTATCATAGAAAGTGAATTGGATGCTATGATCAATTTGATACTTGATAGTTGTTTTGGGATATGGAGGTAGTGATATTAAATTCATGCTAGTTGGGTGATTATGAGTTTAAAGAATGCTTGTGTTGAAGTTTGTGATTCCCGTAGCATGCACGTATGGTGAACCGCTTTGTGATGAAGTTGGAGCACAATTTTATTTATTTATTGTCTTCCTTATGAGTGGCGGTCGGGGACGAGCGATGGTCTTTTCCTACCAATCTATCCCCCTAGGAGCATGCGTGTAATAGTTTGTTTTTGATAACTTGTAGATTTTTGCAATAAGTATATGAGTTCTTATGACTAATGTTGAGTCCATGGATTATACACACTCTCACCCTTCCACCATTGCTAGCCTCTCTTGTGCCGCGCAACTTTCGCCGGTACCATACACCCGCCATATACCTTCCTCAAAACAGCCACCATACCTACCTATTATGGCATTTTCATAGCTATTCCGAGATATATTGCCATGCAACTTTCCATCATTCCGTTTATATGACATGCATCATCATTGCCATATTGCTCTTTGCATGATCATGTAGTTGACATTGTATTTGTGGCAAGGCCACCTTCATCATTTTCATACATGTCGCTCTTGACTCATTGCATATCCCGGTACACCGCCGGAGGCATTCATATAGAGTCATATCTTGTTCTAAGTATTGAGTTGTAATCTTGAGTTGTAAGTAAATAAAAGTGTGATGATCTTCATTATTAGAGCATTGTCCCAGTGAGAAAAGGATGATGGAGACTATGATTCCCCCACAAGTCGGGATGAGACTTCAGACTAAAAAAAGAAAAAAAATAGAAAGGTCAAAAAAAGGCCCAAAAAAAGAAAAAAGAAAAAAACGAAAGAAAAAAGTGAGAGAAAAAGATAGAAGGGACAATGCTACTATCCTTTTTACCACACTTGTGCTTCAAAGTAGCACCATGATCTTCATGATAGAGAGTCTCCTATGTTGTCACTTTCATATACTAATGGGAATTTTTCATTATAGAACTTGGCTTGTATATTCCGATGATGGGCTTCCTCAAAATGCCCTAGGTCTTCATGAGCAAGCGAGTTGGATGCTGAAAGCACAAGTGCTCCCTAGGTGGTTTTGGTAATAAATGCCAACATATCTCTTGTTGGACTAACACTTTTATCTAGTATGTTTTAGATAAGTTCAACAATGGAGTGGCATGGACTAAAGGATGTGGGAACTCCTTCAAGATGCTAAGGACAAAGGATTGGCTCAAGCTTCAAGCTCAAGACTCTTCATTTTACATTTTAGTGATCCAAGATCACATTGAGTCTATAGGAAAAGCCAATACTATCAAGAAGGGATGAGGTGTTGCTTAATGAGCCTCTTGCTTCAAGTGCTTAGTGATATGCTCCAAAACCCTCAACTACTTTCCCACTTCCACACATATGACCTAAACCTAAAGTTAAACTCGGCCACACCGATACCTTTTATCCGGCGCCACCGAGTTCAAATGTCATAGCCACTGCCACAAACCCTAGACAAATCGGTCTCACCGATAGGGATCTCGGTCTCACCGAGATGGGATTGTAATCTCTCTGTGTATGTCCATTACCAAAATCGGTCTCACCGAGTTTGAGCAATCGGTACTACCGAGATTACAATGCAAACCCTCTGGTTAACTTATTACCAAAATCGGTCCCACCGAGTTTGAGTAATCGGCTCCACCGAGTTTGCCTGACCAACTCTCTGGTTAGCTAATTAACAAAATGGGTCTCACCGAGTTTGTGTAATTGGTCTCACCGAGATTACGTTATGCCATAACCCTAACCATATCGGTCCTACCGAGTTGCATATCAGTCCCACCGAAAATCCTAATGGTCACTAGATTTGCTAAATCGGTCCGACCGAGTTTGTTGATTCGGTCCCACCGAGTTTGGTAAATTGTGTGTAACGGTTAGATTTTGTTTGGAGGCTATATATACCCCTCCACCTCCTCTTCATTCGTAGAGAGAGCCATCAGAACGTGCCTACACTTCCAACATACATTTTCTGAGAGAGAACTACCTACTCATGTGTTGAGGCCAAGATATTCCATTCCTACCATATGAATCTTGATCTCTAGCCTTCCCCAAGTTGCTTTCCACTCAAATCTTCTTTCCACTAGATCCAAATCCTATGAGAGAGAGTTGAGTGTTGGGGAGACTATCATTTGAAGCACAAGAGCAAGGAGATCATCATCAACGCACCATTTGTTACTTCTTGGAGAGTGGTGTCTCCTAGATTGGCTAGGTGTCACTTGGGAGCCTCCGACAAGATTGTGGAGTTGAACCAAGGAGTTTGTAAGGGCAAGGAGATCGCCTACTTCGTGAAGATCTACCGCTAGTAAGGCAAGTCCTTCGTGGGCGACGGCCATGGTGGGATAGACAAGGTTGCTTCTTCGTGGACCCTTCGTGGGTGGAGCCCTCCGTAGACTCGCGCAACCGTTACCCTTCGTGGGTTGAAGTCTCCATCAACGTGGATGTACAATAGCACCACCTATCGGAACCACAACAAAAACATCCATGTCTCCAATTGCGTTTGAATCCTCCAAAACCCTTCCCTTTACATTCTTGCAAGTTGCATGCTTTACATTCCGCTACTCATATACTCTTTGCATGCTTGCTTGTTATGTATTGTGAATGTTAAACTTGTGCCTAAACTCCACTTAAACTTAAAGAAGTTAAAAACTGCAACTTTGATACTTAGTGTCTAATCACCCCCCTCTAGACACCTCTTCTCAAGGTCCTACAGATGCACACCCACTTAGTTTCTTTTGTTGAGCTTTCATACATTTATAGCTCTAGTGCATCCGTTACATGGCAATCACTACTCACTCACATTGATATCTATTAATGGGCATCTCCATAGCCCGTTGATACGCCTAGTTGATGTGAGACTATCTTCTCCTTTTTTGTCTTCTCCACAACCACCATTCCATTCCACATATAGTGCTATGTCCATGGCTCACGCTCATGTATTGCATGAAAGTTGAAAAAGTTTGAGATTACTAAAGTATGAAACAATTGCTTGGCTTGTCATCGGGGTTGTGCATGATTAAATACTTTGTGTGATGAAGATAGAGCAACAGCCAGACTATATGATTTTGTAGGGATAACTTTCTTTAGCCATGTTATTTTGAGAAGACATGATTGCTTTGATTAGTATGCTTGAAGTATTACTATTTTTTATGTCAACATGAACTTTATTTTGAATAATTTGGATCTGAACATTCATGCCACAATAAAGAAAATTACATTGAGAATTATGCTAGGTAGCATTTCACATCAAAAATTCTATTTCTATCATTTACCTACTCGAGGACGAGCTAGAATTAAGCTTGGGGATGCTTGATATGTCTCCAATGTATCTATAATTTTTGATTGTTCCATGCTATTATATTACCTGTTTTGGATGTTTATGGGCTTTATTTTACACATTTATATCATTTTGGGACTAACCTACTAACCGGAGGCCTAGCCCGTATTGCTGTTTTTTTGCCTATTTCAGTATTTTGAAGAAAAGGAATATCAAACGGAGTCCAAATGCAATGAAACCTTCGGGAGCGTGATTTTTGGAACGAACGTGATCCAGAGGACTTGGAGTGCAAGTCAAGAAGCAACTGAGGTGGCCACGAGGGTGGAGGGCGCGCCCCTATCTCGTAGGCCCCTCGGGCGGCCACCGACCTACTTCTTCCTCCTATATATACCCACGTACCCCGAGAACATCATAACAAGCCATGAAAATCTCGTTCCACCGCCGTAACTTTCTGTATTCGCGAGATCCCATCTTGGAGCCTCCGTCGGCGCTCCGTCGGAGGGGGAATCGACCACGGAGGGCCTCTACATCAACACCATAGCGCCTCCGATGAGTTGTGAGTAGTTTACCACAGACCTTGGGTCCATAGTTATTAACTAGATGGCTTCTTCTCTCTTTTTGGATCTCAATACAATGCTCTCCTCCTCTCTTATGGAGATCTATTCGATGTAACTCTTTTTGCGGTGTGTTTGTCGAGATCCGATGAATTGTGGGTTTATGATCAAGTTTATCTATGAGAAATATTTGAATCTCCTCTGAATTCTTTTATGTATGATTGAGTTATCTTTGCAAGTCTCTTTGAATTATCAGTTTGGTTTGGCCCACTAGATTGATCTTTCTTGCAATGGGAGAAGTGCTTAGCTTTGGGTTCAATCTTGCGGTGTCCTTTCCCAGTGACAGCAGGGGCAGCAAGGCACGTATTGTATTGTTGCCATCGAGGATAAAAAGATGGGGTTTATATCATATTGCTTGAGTTTATCCCTCTACATCATGTCATCTTTCTTAATGCGTTAGTCTGTTTTTATGAACTTAATACTCTAGATGCATGCTGGATAGCGGTCGATGTGTGGAGTAATAGTAGTAGATGCAGGCAGGAGTTGGTCTACTTGTTGCGGACGTGATGCCTATATACATGATCATGCCTAGATAATCTCATAATTATTCGCTTTTCTATCAATTGCTCGACAGTAATTTGTTCACCCATCGTAATACTTATGCTATCTTGAGAGAAGCCGCTAGTGAAACCTATGGCCCCCGGGTCTATCTTTTATCATAGAAGCTTTCAGTCTACTTTTATTTGCATCTTTACTTTTCCAATCTATATCATAAAATACCAAAAATATATTTATCTTATCATATTATCTCTATCAGATCTCACTTTCGCAAGTGGCCGTGAAGGGATTGACAACCCCTTTATTGCGTTGGTTGCGAGTTCTTTGTTTGTTTGTGTAGGTGTGAGGAGCCTCCTACTAGATTGATACCTTGGTTCTCAAAAACTGAGGGAAATACTTACGCTACTATTGCTGCATTACCCTTTCCTCTTCAAGGAAAACCAACGCAAGCTCAAGACGTAGCAGTCGCGTCGACGGCGGTGCTAAGGCTCTTTGCGTGCTCGACGAGGTGCTCCTCCTCCCACAGGAACTCGGTGTAGCGCACAAGGTTGCTGACGCATGTGCGGGCATCCATCTCCGCCTCCCGCCTTCGGGCGGCGGTGGCGGAGCGGGTGATGACCCCGGCCGTTGACGGTGGGCTGGCGGCCACGACCGCCACCTCCCGCCTTCGGGCTGCGGCCGCGGAGCGGGTGATGGCCATGGTGGCTGGCGGTGGGGGGCGGCCACGATGACCACCTCCTGCCTTCGGGCCGAAGTGGCGGAGCAGGCGATGGCCCTGGCTTTCGATGGTGGTGTGGCGGCAACGACGACCGGCAATAGCTGCCGATGGGCCGCGGCGGCGAAGCGTGTGGTGGGTGTTCCGTGTACACCCACCAAGGACGCCACGCGCACTATACTACGCCGAGGACTGCGCCGCCACCGTAGTGTAGCCTCATAGCTGAAGCTGTCCTCTGATGACGACGGAGTGGCTGAGAGATGACGACGGACCGGTTCCATTGGCGATTGTGGGAGAAGCAGACAAGATAAGCTACAGGGAGGGGGAAATGCGACGCAGGACTCGCCGGCCGTGAGGGTTTATATAGCAGGTGGGTAAGCGTTGGGATTTTGGGGGATTTCACCAAGTCGGGCGGGAAGCTTGCGCGGGAACGGGCTCACCGACGATTCATTGGTGCCACTGTTTGGCCAAATGAACGCCCCGGCATGCTGCGCAAGCTTGCGTTGTAAGCCTACTGCGGTAGCGTGGTGACAAGACGTGCGAGAGGAGGACGAAAGGCCACGTACACATACGGTTAATTAAAAAAATGTTTGTGATTTAATTACCTACTATACCCCGTCCTAGTTTATAAGTAGGATTTAACTAATAATATACGAATGCATGTCGCCAGAGATTATATAGTTGGATTCGTATTTGAACATAGTTTCCAATTATATAATTTTTATAACATGCATTAACATTTTGTTGGTTAAATTTGAGGGCAAACTATGGCACATAATATAAAGGGGACTATAGACCAAGACGGAGGTAGTAGCACACGACCGCTCTCTACGCAATGACGCAAGTGTCGGCCGGCTTGTAGGCGACCATTTCCTGCCTGTTCAACTGCTCTATGTGTGTGGTTGCTTGCGGTTGAGGTGTCCGCGGCGCGCTCTGCTCGTGTCCCGCCGTGCGCGCTCTGCTCTCGCGTCCATCCGGGTGCTCTACCCTCGTCACTCCACGCGCGTTGCCAGTGTTTGGGGCCAGCTCACAATCACGCACGTTCTTGTGCATGCATCTGCGCCGGGCGTGGCGCGACAATGCAGTTACCCGCTGCAAAAACAGCCATGCGGATGCGCCGAGAATCTAGGCCGCCCGGCCCCTATTTATTCCTGCGGCCATTTACCTCCATCTCTCATGTCACACGACACAATAAGCACACCCACGACGCACATACAGAGAGGACATCCAGCGGTTCCAATGGCGATCCTCGTGGCTTCAATGGTGCTCCCAACGGCCGACGACGACAACGGTGGGCAGTTCACCATGCATCACGTAGTGGACACCCACGTGAGAGGGAAGGCCCTCTTGGTGGTGTACACGAACGATCCGATGTCGGTGGAGAGCTCGATCCAAACTATGGAGCAGTTCCTTGCCGAGGACAAGTACCAAGTGTTCGGCTTCGACCTCAAGTACACCATCGATCGTGTCGGCATGATCAGAAGGTTGTCGTCGCCCAGTTGTGTGTGCGACATGATGTCCTTGTCTACCACTACCACCTAGCCACAAGGCCTTGCAAGTGTTTTTCCAGGTTTATAAACAACTCCGACTATAATTTTGCTACGGTGGACACCACCAACGATCTAAAAGCGCTCAAGGTTTCGGGCTTGAAATGTCGGAATCTTGTCAACATCCAGAACCACTACAAGGTCTGGGGCAGCGACAACACTGAACTCCCTGGTTGACCTCGCCTTGGCCATCATCGATCCGTACTACATGAAGATGAAGGATGAGAGCAAGAAGGACAAGAACGCCTGGCACAGTGTTTGGCATGAGAGACCGGATGAATAACACGTCAAGTATGCGGCCAAGGACACGTACACAAACTATGAGATGTACAAGCGGATCGTTGACATGAGGAAGTGTCTTCTTCATGCCCCAGCCGAGGGATCGAGACACAGAGCAGTGGAGGGAGCGTCACAAGAAGTAGATGACTAGACGATCGTTTCTCCTACATTAGAATGCATGCAATTGTTTATTGAGGTGTGTGAGAATGATCTGTATAGTCACTTATGTAATTGGATGTTTATTTCAGTTGTGTGTGTGTGTGTGTGTCTATATATATATAGAAACACACACATGTTATTCTTCTGCAGACAGAGCAAATCACACGGCTTATTAGCAGAAATCTTTTGTGTTATTATTGGTCTTCGCACACATTTCTGATTACGGACATATTTACCGCGTATCACACACATCTTGTTCAGTTGAACCGTTTCCATTGTGTTGCCTAATCACACACAGTTCATCCTAGTGAACTGTATGTCGTATATCGCACACACCCTCATCTTTCTGCTCGTTTCTATTGTTCTTCATCACCGCAAACAATTCTTCTGGATTAAATGTTTGTCACTCATCGCACACGCACATCTAATATGAACCGTGTTTGATGTCGACGCCATCGCAAACGTTTTGCATCTTTTTTGATGATTTTATTACATCATCGTTTGTGATTGATGCATCGCACACTGTTTCGTCGAAGGGTCTCTGGTTCGACTGTCGCGTTTGGACCGTCCTGCAGTAGTGGCATGCCATGCCGGCGCGTGCATGTAACTTCACTTAATTCCGTCAACCGCCGCGCCTCCCACGACCTTCACCTCCCTCGCGCGGTCGCGCCCTTTGAGACTTCGGATGGCTATAAATGAGCAATTTTTTTGCCTACTCCGCATGCATGATACTCCTTCTGGTCCTTTTTACTCCGCGTAAGATTTGTGTCAAGTGAAAGTTTGCAAAGTTTTTCACCAAATTTATACTAAAAATATCAATATCTACAATATCAAATATATATTATGAAACTACATATCATAATGATTATAAAAATATTGATTTGGCATTGTGAATGCTGATACATTTTTCTATCAGTTTGGTCAAACTAGAGGTACATTGACTTCATACAAAACTTATATGCACAATGCAGACTAGTTCCTCCGTCCAGGTGCGTGCCATGTCCTATCTAGTCATCACAATAAGGTTAGCTATTAGAGTACTACTACCTCCCTTCTAGTTTAAAGGGCTCGATTCAAAATTTTCACCTACTCTTACCATGATAGAGGCAGTGGAATAGTTTTTCTAGTCTGCAAAACAACTCAATTTATGCTCTCGTTCTTCACAAAAAATGGGTTTACCAATGCATTATCGCATTGCATGCATGCATGAACACTAGTAAATGACAAAGATTTTTACATGCATTAGTTAATATTCTCTTTAGGCTACTCATAGTGCAAAGTACTCCCTCCGGTCCTCAATAGTCTACATCTAAGATTTTTCCATTTTTCCCTGAATGCTCTGCGTGATCCACTTTTCCAGCAACAGTGGCCAAGTTTACCCCTAGTTTATAGCAGCGCATGCAGCCAGGGAGTAATGACAGTCCAAATGCATGCATGCATAGAGGAGGCCATGCAAGCGCGTATGGAGAAACCGAGGAGACTGAGGTACACCTACTCCAACAAATATGCCCACGCCAAAGCCTTGAGTGCAGTCGGGCCCAAGCGCCTCATCTACACTTGGCGGTACACGGACCGAGTGCACACTTCCAGCAAGGAGGAGTACCTGTTGGCACCGGATCACCACACCAGCGAGATCGCGCTCGCCCGCCGGCAAGCCGCCAATCAGCACCTCGCGAGTTGCGAGGTTGAGGAAGAGGTGTTGTGTCGGCGCACTGGGAAACGGCCGCGCACCAGGGCCCTCGTGGTGCGCCGGAAGCGCTCCTGCGAGCGTCGTGGCATTTATTAGGAATAATTTAGTTTCGTAAGGCGATCTCTTTAGTTTTGGGACGCAAATGATAAAATCCCGAACGTTCAGGAATTATTAGCGTCCTTAATTAAGTTTGTAAAAACAAGTTTGGAAACCTTGTGTATCCGCACGCATTTTGTAAGTATGTGCATATAGCACAAACTTAACTATATATCGCACTACACGTCTCTCTCTATATATATGCTTGCAGACGGTGCTACTACTATTACTTATGTACGTGCAAATGCACGTTTTAACATTATGATGCGGTTTTTGTAAAAGTAGAAAAACAACACTAGTCAAGCTTGTGAAACGATTCAATGCAAAAGAAATGCAAAAATGCTCGTTTGATTGTTTACTTTTAGCTTCCTTCTTTGTGGTTATTTCTCTACCGTACTTTGTACGGAGTATCTCACTGGTTGGGAAGGCATGCAAATTCCCAAACTGCTTCCTACACCCTGTATCAAATTTTTTGCCTAACAAGTTGTGCCGTGCAATTGGAATTCCAACTTGAGTACTACTACTAGGAGTACCAGCGGCCAGTTCTTTTAGGCTTCTAGATTAGTAATCCCATAACTACTACCTCCATCCTGGTTTATTGGCCCCCATTGTAATCTGTGTCAAATTTTGATCATAAATTTAACTAATGAAATGTTTATGCATGTCACCAAAAATTATATAACTTTTGTTGACATGCACTAACATTTTATCAGTTAACATGCCTAACGAGAGAACTTAATGTTTATTTGCTAATTAATAGCATTGCATGCAATGAACTAACCACTGCATGTCGTTTTTGGTAGTCTTGAGTCATTGAAAACATGCACACCCCACATCTCTTATTGGTTGATATGTCAAGAAACAAGAAATAAGGTGGGAGTTAATGCACCGCACCTAAGTGTTTTGGGATTATTTGGTTTTCGTAAGGTGACTTAGAGCAAGTACAATAAGGTACAGTCAGCAGACCATAAGAAATAAAGTAATATTTCTAATGCTTAGTTGGAGGAGAGAGGATAGGAGAGAGAATGTAAGCGGGCTGTTATGCAAGAGCCAGATGCAGCACGTGCTCCTAGGCACTATGTAAGAATGGAAAGTGGGACATGTATTAACAAAGTAATGATATCTGGCGATTGTTTGCCACGAGCTCAATCCTGCCGAATCCCACGTAACCATCAGATT